>CM066201.1:34439828-39439828 GCA_033675215.1 Rhodiola kirilowii
CATGTAATTCATGTCAAGTTTATTTTGGAAATCTTCATGTTCTCTGTTATATTCTGTTAACTTGGTAGACTTTGCAGTGTGGTTTTGTCATTGTATTTACACTTTACACAATGTGTACATTGTATGCAAAAATGCAAGAAATGGTTCGTCAAGCATTGGCAGATCAGAATGGTGATGAATCTTACCACAGTGTACTCGATGTTCATGAAACCCTTCCAATTTCTACTCAGATTGACATCATAAGGTTGGGCAGAAGCGTGGAACCCTAATTTGTGTTTCATAATCAAAACTATTTCGTGTTTCGTATTCAGATTTAATCATCTATATGCGACAGTACAGTTTTTTGCCACAATTATATGTTACAATTTGGTCGTAAATGCTCTTTTATGCAAAATTTATATATTCAATACAAATCGCGAAATCACTTTTATACGACATCTAAATGTCCAACATGGGTCGCGAAAACAATTTTTACGACATCGAAATGCTTAAAATTTGTCTTGAAGGAACGTTTATACGACATATATAAGTTCCATATTAGTCGTGAAACAAGCTTTATACGACGTGTATTTTAGCAACATTAATCGCGAAATGTTGTTTATACGACAACTATATGTTCAATAGTTGTTGTCAACACTCTTTTACGCACATTAAGAGTGGACCTCAACTGACTGATTACGGGACTAAGTGAAACAAATGCCGCATAAGCATGTAACACAACGCGACTAGCTTTATTTCGATTATCGCGTAAACATCTCGCTACTCGGATTTCTCGACTGATTTTATGCGACACTCTAGCGATCGCATAAAGTGTATGCGACCATTTTAGCTGTTTATGCGATGGAAAAAAGTGTGCTCTAGGATGTAAAATGGTGCAGTGAATGAGTCTGAGCGATCCGCATCCGCTGACTTCACTACCAAGGCCCTCGGAGAGTCCATCTTGGTAGCTAAAAATATTTTAGCGTGTGCTCGCACGGCCAAAAGTTGATTCTTGACAATCCATGAAGGCGCCATAATAATAATGTTGTTATCCAAATTGATGTTTTGCAGGTCTCAGCAGAACTGGCACTAAGGTTTATATTGTTAGATGTATTTCATATCCAGGATCGTAATACCCATATTCATGTTAATAAGTAGTAGATTAATTTGCCCTCATTCCATAGTTGATCGTAGACTTCAGTTCTTCACCGGAGCACCGTAGTGGAAGCTTCCAGTTTCTTCGCACGACCTCATGCCAGAATTATTTGAGAGAGAATAAGACTGAGGGCATCCGTGAAACTGGGGACCACTACCCTTTTATAGCATTGTACATAACTGCTATAAGTTTTCATAATTACGAATCCTTCCCCTCAAAAGAAACATATTTATGAATTGGTAACTACACATATGTTTAATATTCCATGATCACCTTAATTTATATATACTCTAAAGCCAACTCACTTTAATATTGAATTATAAACTATGACAATATACACATCTTAAACTATTTACATTATGATCCAAACATTAGATTATAAAATAATTTAACAATCTCCCACTGGATCATAAATGAAAATCCAACTAGATGTGTAACCTTAGTGATATCAAATATACTATCATATAGAGTATATCCCAAAACAATCTCGTCCATCAATAATACTAACATAGGATCAAGCCAGCACTCGTAGCATTAATCGTTTCGGGACCAAACTTGTCACGTATATTAGTACAACCAAATGACACAGATCAATCATGGATGTGTAGCATGGAAATCACATGAACTGTGATCTACACATGTCTATTTCCAATTGGTCACCTTTACTTTACAGAGATCAATCCTTAATCCAAAATACAACAGAGTGCAATGTACACTTTATTTCTGCAGAACCTAAATGTATAATATTCATATACAACATAGAGCAAAAACATGATTACAACACAAACTCCCACTAAATTTGGATATCCTCAAAGTTTGATTACACACATGTGAGCAACATGCTCTTGAAAGACCTGTGGTGATAATCATGGAGTTTGGTCCCAAAGTGCTCTATGGAAATCTGACCACTCTGTACTTTAGTGGAATATACTGTCGATTTATTATCACAATGTCCTTAATGGTCTTTCAATGCCTTATATAAAGTGCAGTGTTGTGAGAAAAGTTTCGACAAATTCATCTAACTCTTATCCATGATTAACCTATATGTATTACCAAATATGAGACAAAGTAGTGGGGTTATATATATGCCAAAGCAAATAGCAGGGGACGGCAATATTAAATAATCTCTAAATAGCTACCAAGGGACATGAAAAATGCAGAAAAATGGCCATGTATATATAGCAAGGGACATCAAAAATGCAGAAAAATGGCCTTGTATCAAAAATGCCCAAACACTTTCTCCACCCTTGCTGCTCTTAATTTTCAGCTCATATCCACCTCCCAAACACTATGACAGAGTATTAAACTTGAACAAAACTCTAAAAATTTGAAGGATGAAAAAAATGACAAGTACACATAAATATGATAGTATATATGAGTGTATATACCTTCAAAAAGTGAGCCTTTCATATGAAGATCTTCCCAAAACCTATGAAGAAACACTTCCTGGAGCTGCCAGAGGATGTTCTCGACATATGAGGTCTTTTGCAGTTTAATTTCATAGGTTTAAGGTAGTTAGAACTTGAAGGCAGAGTAAATTTGGAGTTCTGTGTTCTGCATTTAATATTTACGTTTACGCGACATAGGTTGAATAAAACGGTCGCGTAATCGACAAACGGTAGGTCGCCCTCTTTAATTCCAAGTCAATTTCAAACTCAAAGGGGTTTGTCAATGTCAGCACCTGCTTTGCCGTTCTAATTTTAACTATTACGTGACATACTTTGGACAAAAACGTCGCTATTTAATGCCGAGTCAATTTCACACTGAAAGAGGCTGGTCAATGCCAGCACCTGCTTTGGCAATCTAATTTTCCTTATTAAGTGACATACTTCTAGTTGTCGCTAAATTTAAATCGCATGAAATATATAACGTGACTTGTTTTTCGTGTCGCTTAAAACTATGTCGCAATAATATGATAACGGGACATAAATGTTGTGTCGCTTAAAAATATGTTGCGTTAATTTGTTTATGTGACAACTTGTTTGGCGTCGCATTAAATTTTGTCGCATTAAATTTTGTCGCATATTTATGATATGGCGACAAACAAGTCAAAGCTTAGTCGCATATAGAGTTTTATGCGATGAACCTTTTGTGGCGAGGTTCAAACTTTGTCCCGTAGGATGTAAAATGGTGTAGTGCATGGCATTAGTGTCATGATACATCGTTGGATGCTTGACAACAAATCTGTTACACTATCTGAAAGTGGGTTTTTTTTTCTGAAGTAAATATAACCTAGTCACCACAAGGTACAACTAATTAGCGAAAGCGGCACTAATAGAATCGATTTTACAGATTTGTCATTGTGGGGCTGATATGGTCAAGTTCTGAGCGAACTAAATGTCATGTAAGAGACCAGCACCCACAATGCCGACTTCATTTGAAACCACAATCCTTTAAAATGGAAACTAGACAACAACAACAACAACAACATATAAGGTTGTATCTCGGTTAGGACAAGAGCGCCTGTTATGGTTAGCACCTCCCCAACTTTTGCAATGCATGATTCTGGAACGGCTGCTTGAAACCTTGCCTTGACTGCTGGATTGCCCGAAGTGCCCTTTGTCTCTCTCATCTATTTCATTATGTCTACGCCTCGATGGGTTCCTACATGTCATAGCACACCGCTTTACATGGCTGCAAGGATAGTGAAAAGCAAACGGTTTCCCACATGAGTAGAGCTCACTTTGTAGATGGACCTCATGCTGATGATGCTTCCCTGCCATTGTAACTTGAGATCGGCCCACAATTTTATTGAAATATTAAAAAAATGGTTCTTTGCTATCTTCTTAAGTTCGCTCAATCTGTATTCGATCTTAGGAGCAAACATGGCATTAGTGTCATGATACATCGCTCGATGCTTGACAAAATATCCATCATACTATCTGAAAGTGAAGATTTAATTGTTATGAAAGTGGAGACAACCAGGGCACCACATTGTAGATCTCTCTTCACCCCCTCCCCTCAGAATATTATTGAAGTACTTTGAAGCATTATCGGTAAGAGATCCATAATTTAGTCGACTAATGAGTCGTATTTATACGACTTGTCGAACTAACTAATTCCATTTATTTCGATACTTTATTATGCAAACATTTAATTTTTAGTAAAGTTTTGTATTTGAAGTGTTTCGGAAGCTCTAGGAGGAAATACCTTAAAGATGGCGTTTCGGTACCAAATACATCACATGACGTTCATAGAAGATCAAATGGAGAATCAGAGTCAAAATCACAATAGACGAAGGAGCTCCAAGTTTGAGAGTGTCGCGCCCAAGGCACACTTTAAGTGTGCTCGGCGCGCTTGATAAAATGCTCATTGGGCGCGACGTTAATCTCCTCTTCGGGCGCGATAGGTCCGATGCCAGTAGCGTGATTATTGACGTCAGCAAGTCTGAAATTAGAAATCTGGGCCCAAAGCAGAATTAAAACCCAGTCTAATCATAGATTAAGGTTTGGAGAAAGGTTTCTAATTCAATCCTACTTTTGAAGAATAAACATGACAGCTATTAAGGAGAACGCGAAGCTTTCGACGAAGAGAAGAATTTTCTACTACTTCCACTGTTATGGCTATGTGTAGCTATACATCTTTTTCTGTTTAAGGTTTTGTTTATTGTGACAAACGTTTTGAGACTTTATTCTCAATGCAATTTCTTGTTTCTCTAGTTCTTGCTCTTAATTTCAAGGATTGAATTGTTAAGCTAAGTGGATACTTTGCCGTAAAGCTTAGCTTAACAACCAATCCCTACCGTTAATACTTGTTTGATACTTTACCATAAAAATAAGTAGTAACACCTAGACTTGATAGTACCCTTGCCGGATTATTGTGTTTAGGTGAACTAAAAGTTTAACACCTTTGCCGGGTTAAATTGTGGTGTATCACTTTTGCCGGGATACTTAAGGTTATTACCTTTGCCGAAATAACCACACTTAGAAACTTGAGATTTTATTATTAGCAGTCAATGATAAACAAGTCACAAATAGAAACCTTGAGCTAAATCTTTTCTCTGATTGAAATCTTTACTCTCACGTTTCTCTCTTTTGCACTCGTAATTGCTAAAAACACCCCATGTTTCTTTATTTGTCTACAGATTCAACTTCTACAAATCATCTCTCTAAGGTTCGACCATGTGCTTTCCACGGACTAGTTGTTCGCAAGAAAAATAAATTTAAATTTGACGCGTCAGACGATGCGCGTCATCGACCTTCATCGCAAGCCCAAGACATATACCCTGTAGCCAACCTCTGACGATCGAATCTTTAACCAAAACCACTAAATCTTCCATCTTGAACTTGTAACATCTACATGTGTCCCTTTTGGTCCACTTCATATGAAGATCGTCACACTGACATTTGGAAACGAGATCGTTACTGGGGTGCCTATTTAGTTGGAAAATGTGAAGAACCGGCCCTCATAGTGTAGATTTCACAAAAGTCGTGGTGTTGGGAATGCCGATTTCATTGAAAATAATGTAAAATTAAAATTCATATACCCAGGATTGTAGACCAAACTTGTCACGTATATCAGTACAATCAAATGACACAGATCAATCATGGATGTGTAGCATGGAAATTACATGAACTGTGATCTACACATGTCTATTTCCAACTGGTCACCTTTACTTTACGGAGATCAATCCTTAAACCAAAATACAACAGAGTGCAATGTACACTTTATTTCTGCAGAACTCAAATGTGTAGGATCCATATACAACATAGAGCAAAACATGATTACAACCCAGACTCTCACTAAATCCGGATATTCTCAAATTTGATTACACCCATATAAGCAGTACGCTAGTGAAAGACCTAGGGTGCCAATCATGGAGTTTTGTCCCAAAGTGCTCTATGGAAATCTGACCACTCTATACTTTCTTTGAATATACTACCTCCTTATTTGTCACAATATACTTAATGGTCTTTCAATACCTTCTATAAAGTGCAGTCTTGTGACAAAATTCTATAGTCATATTCCCTAATTAGATGCCTCACAACATGACATGGATCTCTAACCAAATAGGCATTCTTTGAAATCACAATCGGAATACATAATGATCTCCTACCGATTCGATTTCCAGTATGTGAGCATGTAGTCTCATGTTCTCCTTAATAACCCAACAATTTTCTTGACTGCTACCCAACGATCCACCCATGGGTTGCTTATATGTCTGCCAGACATACCAACAATGTACGCAATAACCTAAAGTCGTACAAACCTTAATATACATAAAAATCTCTATATATCGGAAGTGTAAGATATTTTTCTCCATTTCTGAATTTCCATAGTATTTTCAAGGCATTAACTGAGACTGAATTGTCTCCTTTAGCAATCAGGGATGTGACAACTTAAACCTTACTCCCACTGAACTTGTGATACACACATTCATCCATTAAGATTGTCTCAAAATCATACAACACTATCACTTGATGTAACTTAAAGTACCACCGATGAGAATATTCCATAAACCCATTACGGAATTCCTTATTTATACATTTTAAGAGGTTGTTGAGTTTGTACTTCAAAAATAGTGTTCTGATTCTACGTCTAGTGATCAATCAATATTTTGACTAGTTAATTGTCCATACGATGAAGGATATCACTCGTTCTCCCGGCAAATTGTCTGTATTTGATGTCTTTTCTTGAGCGTTTCAGGTTAAAAGTAGCTATCCATCAAAACCATAGCCTAAGACCAAGACTCGAAGAAAAACCAAGCATTTGGGGTGAAAGAGCACAAAAGAGAAACCAGTCGGTCGACTAGAGAGCTGAGTTGTCGACTGGAGCTACCCTGCAAATCAACGCTCCTGGAGTTTTCATTGAGTCGACCGACTGGAGAGCTGAGTCGGTCGACTGGGGCGGCCTTGCGAGACAACGCTCCAGGAATTTTCATTGAGTCGACCGACTGGAGAGCTGAGTCGGTCGACTGGAGCGGCCATGCGAGACAGTGCCCCTGAAGCCTTTATTGAGTCGACCGACTGGAGAGCTGAGTCGATCGACTGGAGCTGTCCTGTGAATCAACGCATCTGAAGTCTTTATCGAGTCGACCGACTGGAGGCTCAACCGATCGACTGGATTCAACATCGAAGAGAAACCTCTGGGGCATCCTTCAAGTCGGTCGACTGGGCTTCTTCACACAGCTAGTTGACCGACTGGCCATCGGGGATAGATTTTTGGGAAATTTTCTAATTTCGTGAGCTATAAGAAGTCGATGGACTGATTGAAGCCAGTGTGAATGAATTGAACGAGAGTTTAGTGCTTGAATTGAGATCGAAGAACCCTTACTTGAGAGAGAAGATCGAACATCGTGAGAGATTGAGGATTCATCGAGCTACATCGTCACTACGGTTAACTCGTCCTTACTATCTATTTTTACACTATTTGTGGTTAACTCACCATGAATAGTGAGAAGTCTTCTTTATTCTGGGATCCTACGGATCCCGTGCCATGTACCTAACTCTCATGTGATCAATTAGACGTTTATGATTTATGCAATTCGAATATTCAATTTCATTGTGCTTAATTTTATCATTCTTGCAAGTTTTACATTGAATGGGATGTTTGCATGCTAGAACGTATTTAGGTTACCAAAAGATGGATGGGTCCTAGGTATTAACCGGATTGCATGAAATTGATATTAGGTCATGGTAGCTACAATCGTAATACATGAATTAATAGGACAGTTGACTTTTTTTCTGAAAAACCCTGAGTTTAATGAACGAGATCGTTAATAATCCGTGGATGGGCGGTGTTCAACGATTGAGATTAATCTAGACAATGATCCGTGGATGGGAGGCTTGTCTAGTGTTATTTTGGTTTATTTCCATATTCGATAGCATGATGAATTTACGTTACATGATTGCATGATTAGTGGGGTTGGCACGGGTGAAGTTTGGTCCTGGGATTCTTTCTCTGATCAAGTTCAAAACCTTTCACGCCAAAACCTCTTGTTAATCGGATTAGCTAAATAGGTCACTTGTTAGCTAATACTCACACACGTTGTTCCTTGGATCGACCCTTGGCTGACCAAGGTTTATAAATTTTGTTTGACTACGATTTGACCCCTAAAACACATAAATTGACAACTATAAAGGGTTAAAAATACGCTTGTCAAAATGGCACCGTTGCCGAGGAACATCGGTTAGTGTGATATTAGATTTAACGTGTGTAGTTTAGACTATTCCACCTTGTTTGTTACTTGAATTTTTCTGCCAAAATTTCTCCACTCATGGTGATTCTTGGTTCTCGCAGGTACTCGCTAGTTCATGCCAAAGAAAACACCCCAACGGAAGAAGCAAGTTCAGATTTCAGACGAGGACACAACGGACCAACGAACAACTCTTTGCAAGGTCCAAAACGAAGCTCGACAACTCTGAGCACAGAATCGCAATCTCGCAGCACTCAACATGAATCCAAATCCAGCATTGCTGAATGGGCTAGTCGAGAATGACCAGTAGCGTCCCGCGCAGCTGCCAGCTCGCAGGACTCTTGGAGACTACACTGCTCCACGTGTCTCAAGATTTCAATCGGCCGTTGCACCGCCTGGTGTAGACAACAACAATTAGGAGATCAAAACCGGACTCATTCAGATGGTACAGAATAACCAGTTCTCAGGAAGGATGAATGAAGACCCTCATCAGTACCTAAAGCGGTTGTTCATATGTGCAACACAGTAAAGACTAATGGTGTTCCTCCAGAGTTCTACTACCTGAGGCTATTTTAATTCTCACTCTCTGACAAGGCTAGTAGGTGGCTAGACAGTCATGCAGAAGGGACATTCACTACTTGGGGTAAACTAGCTGAAGCTTTTCTACAACAGTACTTCCCGCCATCAAAGATAGCACATTTCATGAACAAGACCATCTCGTTCTGATCTATGGATGGTGAGACTCTCTACGAGGCTTGGGAGAGGTACAAAGAGCTGATGAGGATGTTCCCTCACCAAAACCTGGAGCTGTGGTAGATTATAGACACTTTCTACCAGGGGATTGACTAGGGGATGCGCACATTGATAAATCAAGCGGCTGGTGGAGGACTGAATGGAGTCTCGCTAGAAGATACCTATGATATAATAGAGAAAGCAGCTCAAGACTATCACCTCTGGACGAGTGACCGAGGAAATCCTAAGGACAAGAAAGGAGTGTAAGATCTTTACCTCGCTGCTGGAACTAATGATATAGCAGAGCTAACCACCACAGTGAAAATGCTAGAAGCCAAAATCAAAAATATGAAGACAGACTCTTCTATGAGGTCATCAGTTGTTGCTAATGTGGCTGTTTACTGTCAGATATATGGCTCTCCTTCTCACTTCGCCGATGGCTGCCCAGTAATGGGACAAGATAGTAACAAAGGAAATCAGGAGGAGGCTAACTTTGTAGGGCGCATCAATCAGGGTAGTGGTTTCTCCTCTAGTTCAGGGATGAATAGATGGGATAACCCAAACCGGACCAATCCTAACCTCTCGTATAAGCTACAGAATCAGGCACCTCCGGGGTTTCCCTACAGATAACAGCAGAACAATGGTCCCTACCAGCCGACAAATCAGTACAACAACCAGCACCAACAGCAGCAAAATCGGAATTCGGAGAGCTATAACATTCGAGATCAGCCATAACGAGATCAAAATTCTGGATCAACATCAAACATAGAAGCCATGCTAGCTAGCTTCATAGCCGATCAACAAAAGACATCTGAGGACACCGCTGCTGAGGTAAGAGACTTGCAAAGGACTGTAGAGCAGCTCGCTATTCAAAATAGAATGCTGTAGACTCAGGTGGCTCAGCAAGAAAATTTAGTGACCATAGAACATGGGAAACTCCCATCGAAACCTGATTTGAATCCTAGGGCATCATTGAATGCCATCACACTCCGAGGAGGAAAACAAATTGAGATGTTGCCTGCTCAAGCCACTCGACCACCTGCTGAAAAAGCAGCACCTGATTCTATGCCTGCTGAAGAGGAAACATCAAAAGAAGTTGAAAACCGAGTTGACAATTCTGGACAGACAGTGGCACCAGCCCCTTATAGACCTCCAGTTCCATTCCCTCAGAGGCTAGTAGCAACAAGGACAGACACAGCTTTCAAGCAGTTCGTGGATAAAATTCGTACTCTGTACATCATGCTGCCACTCACCGATGCCATCACCCAGATTCCTATGTATGCCAAATTCATGAAGAAGATTCTGACTGGGAAAAGAAAAATTGACGGGACCAAGACAGTGGCCCTGAGCAAGGAGTGAAGTGTAGCCATGCACCAGCCCATGCCACCTAAACTTAAAGATTCAGGGATTTTTTTTCTATCCCTTGTGATATTGGTGGTATTACTATCCGTCGTGCTCTGTGTGATCTAGGTGCTAGTGTGTCTATCATGCCATATTCTTTGCATGCTAAATTGAATTTGGGTGATCTTTGTCCTACGAATGTCACTATTCACCTTGCGGATCATTCTTGTAGACTCCCGAGAGGGATTCTTAAGGATGTACCTATCAAAGTGAAGAACATCTACATCCCTGCTGATTTTATTGCGCTAGAAATTTTAGAGGACGTAGACATCCCAATTATACTTGGTAGACAATTTTTAAACACGGCTAAGGTAGTCATTGACATGGACAGAGGGTCTATAGCTTTAAGAGTAGGCAGTGAAAGAGTCGTAGTCTTTTAGCTGACTGTGATGTACTAGACTCTGCTGATACGGATGACGCTATTACACTGACCTCTGTTGAGTCTTACAGAGTTGTACCAGGGTGCCCAATACCGATGGATATATGCGCAGTGAGCACTAAGGGGGCTGCTGAAACTGAACAGTCCATCGACTCAGGTAAGGAACCTTGCAAGGTAGAGTTGAAACCTCTACCTGTAAGTCTCAGGTATGAATTTCTTGGCCCTAACTCGACCTACCTGGTGATTGTGAATGCATCCTTGACTGATGTAGAGACCCCGAGATTGCTCGATGTCTTGAGAGAGCATTGGCCAGCCCTAGGTTATTCTTTAGACGATATTAAGGGGATTAGCCTAGATATGTACATGCATAGAATCCATCTAGAGGGTGATGCTAGGCCTACTAGGGTGCCTTTGAGAGACGGACAGTCGACGACTTCAAATCTGGAGCTTGATGGATGATTAACTCATATATCAGGGATGGGAAGCAAATCTGGTGTAGAGTTCTCATAGATGTAGCATGATCAGCGATCTGTTTGAACATAACTATGCCCAGGTTGAACTTCAGCTTATTCCCTATCTGATAAATTAGTTGAGCCATATCCCGATTGACCGTTGAACAGTGAGTTGAGGGTCTCCAGTTGAACATCGCAATGAAGAATAACATGGAATAGAATGTGGAGAGATCAGCCGTATGCACCACAGTGTCAGGCTTCCACCGAACTGAGCCTGCTGTGATGGTCTCTATCACCCTTTCAAAGTCTGATTCTTCTTCATCAGCAACTGGGTCATCCATGGAGAAGTAAACATTGATGAGCTCAAGGTCAAGCTTGATCTCCCTTCCTCTGACAAAGAAGACACCATACTCTGCTTCTCCAATGACCCAAAACCGAGGGGGAAGGTTTGCCATAGCCTCACGAACCAGCTGTTCGTCGAAGGGTTTGCATCTGTCCAACGTCCAGAACAGATCAGATTGTTTTAGCACTTCAATTACCTCCTTCCCTTTATAACTAGACCCCTCCAGCAGCTTCTCAGGGATGATCTTCCTTTTCAGCACACAACTCCATTTTTTAGCAGCATCACGATTGACAAACCAAACGCCTTTCATGACCACACCAACTGGAACAGTATCAGACTCAGGGGGTGGAACTTCGCATCTCCCAACATCCTCAGAGACAGGAATTGTAGCATCACGTTTCCTTTTCTTGGATGGAACAGCTCCCTCTGCCACGATGCCCGCCTCAGCATCATTCTGAACTGACCCCTTTGTAGATTTTGCAAACGCAACCTTCTTCTTTTCCTTGTCCTTCCTTGCCCTTTTTAGATTGACAAGGGGAACACGGTCTTGGTCATCTTCCGAAAGAGTAACTGCTTTTGAAACTATCTTCGGAGCATCCTCACGAATGGATGAACCATCTTTCTCCATATGGTCGCTACGACGATCATCTTGAACAACTACTGGGACAGCCACTGTCTCCTTAGCAACAACTTCCTCTGGAACTCCACTTGACTCAACTTCTGTCTCAACACCTGGTTCCTGAGATGGAACACTTGCCTTTGTCATAGCATCAGACTCTTCTGCCCCAACACCCTGGGCATGAGGTGGTTCCTCTGAACTTGCCACTCCCAGATCCTTCTCCTTTTCCAAATCTTTCATGACATCATCAATGTCTTTGTACATCTTCTCCAACTCTTCATCCTGTTCTGCAGGATCAGATTCTTCTGGTATGGCTTCTTTCAACACATCTCCCTTTTCTGATGGATTAATCTCCTCTGACACAGTCTCAGCATGTTCACTGAAACGTTCATCAATGATTCCTCCTAGATTCTTAGAAGGCTCATCGTCAGAAGCATTATTAGTCACCAAGTTTCTCTTCCTCGAGGCCTCAATGAACTTCTCTGTTTCTTCATCAGACATTGCAATCTTCCGACCTCTAGTAGCATATATCTGTGCTAGATACTTTCTGGGGGAGTCACATGCCCGCCTAAACTTCTTCCTGCGACCACCCTTTGGAGGAATGTATCCAGAGGCAAAAATCTTTTCCCTCCACGTTGTTGAGCCTCCAGCCGCCTTGCTGGATTCCTCACCTTCCACAATCTTGACAGTTTTATTTCCAGTATCAGTATGACCGGCTTTGTCACCAACAACAGCCCTACCACCATCACCACCAATCACAGCCCTACTGGCTTCATCACAGTCAACAGACTTACCATCCTTCTCAACACCCACATTCAGATCTTCTTTCAACATAGTATTTCAACAAACGGAATATTTTTAGAATCTGAACAAACAGTTGGAAATACCTCAGATAGGAGACGGACTTGTGTCGTACCAGCATCGATTGAGTCGGGTGAGTCTACCGCGGTCGACTGAGGAAATTCACCGGCTGTTCCTCCGTCAATCTTCTTGGCTTCGGCCAAGACTTCAGTGACTGAGTGTAAAGGCGATGCCTTTTTCTCCTTTGGAACTTTTGGTTTCGGAACACAGGGTTTCGCCGCCAGAGACTTCGAGGACTGTATGCTTTCTCTCTTCTTCTCAGCGGATTTGACGCCGGACTTCACTGACTTTCTGGTGTTCACCATTGTCGTTGAGGAAGGAGCGGTTGAGAGAGTTTTTGCCGTTCTAGGGCTTGGACGAGAGTTAGTAGACAATTGAACACGCTGAACTGCCTTTTGTGTTTCAAAAATATCCTCCGGTCTTTTCAACTTCCCAAATTAGTCAACTCCCGTTTCAAATAACGGAATGAAAAACCTTCAAGAATATTCAAGAGTATATTCATTCCCAAAGCTATTGTGTCTTCTGTTCCAGCTTTCGTCCTTAGGTGGTCAGTCCAACTATTTAGCTGGAGTTTCGACTGTGACTGACCACCGTTGGATGCATTCAGTGTTTGACACCACGAAGACCCGAGAAGGATCTGGGTGTTCCAAACTGTGAAATGTCGTGTGAATCGATGAAGGTCTTGGTTGATTCTACGTCTGTTGTCATATGCTTCGTAGTAATAGCCCTTTGTTGCCCACTGTATTCATATTTTCTTGTTCGGTTCCTGGCAAGTTTCTGAGGATACTGTACGAACTCCTTCTGCAACTGTGACACCTTCAGATCCATCAGTTTCCTGGTACAATTGTCAGCATAGATTTGTGCGATGTCAGACCTCATGTGAAGGGTCTTACGCACTCCCCCTCACATAGATCAATGTTTGGCTTGTACACAGTCTAGACCCATCGGACGCATTAGACTTATCCCTATGTTATAGCAGTTATTTGCACCCCTTCTCCCTTTCATCACAATTCTGCCATTCTGGTCTAGGACGAGGCATGAGTCGCGAGAGAATGACAAATAGTGTCCATCGTTGCACAGTTGACTGATGCTAATAAGATTCATTGTCAGACCTTCAACAAGGAGGGTGTCCTCGAGTACAGGGAGATCCGGAACCTTCAATGTCCCACAGCCAATCACCTGACCCTTTCTACCATCCCCGAAGGTGACAAACCACATCTTCTCAACAGGTCTAATATGAGTGAAGTATTTAGAGTTACCAGTCATGTGGGCGGAGCATTCGCT
This sequence comes from Rhodiola kirilowii, assembly GCA_033675215.1. Classification (NCBI taxonomy): domain Eukaryota; kingdom Viridiplantae; phylum Streptophyta; class Magnoliopsida; order Saxifragales; family Crassulaceae; genus Rhodiola; species Rhodiola kirilowii. The sequence goes on from CM066201.1 coordinate 34,454,170, forward strand.
GTCGAAGTACCAACTGTCTTACACTTTGTCACTTGAGGAGCAGCAGGCCACCATGCATACCGTCTGGTTTGCCTTTGGTATCCAGATTTATTTTCGTCGCGGTATGGTCTGTTGTTGGTATGCTCGTCATTCAGCAAGAAACAGGCGACACTTCCGTTTGGTGTGTCCCATCTGGTGGCAGTACCAGCAAGTGCGCCTATCTGTCCTTTCCATCACTGGTGAATGATCATGGCATTGGAGGGGTGTTTCACGGGTCTTTCCTCCACTTGATGTGCTGTGAGTCTTCTTATGATCAGCTAGGTTCTTTCCCTTAGACTGTTTCACCTTTTGTTCAGGCAACTGATCCATCACTTGTGTAGTTTTAACAAAGGTAGTGCCTTTTGAGGTGCCTTCTTTAGTAAACCCCAAGCCTCGATGTCCAGACTTCATCCTTTGAGACCTCGGGATGTCATTTAAGTCTTTAGTGCCTGAGTTTAGCATCCTTACCATTGTTTGAGGTGATTGAGTTCCTTCTCGGTGGTTGAATGATCCATTCTCTCAGATTCAAGCTGAAGCTCCAGCTGTTCTACCCTCCGAAGTTGGAACACCTCCTTGCGTTTCAGATCTGTGATGGTTTTCCTTAGACCCGCCATGCCTGCAGGATGAGTGTCACGGTCCTTCTCCATGTCGACTTTTAGTGAAGAGATAGTACCCAAGAGCTCTATTTTCTGAGCGAGCAGACACAATCTTTCCTGTTGCATCTCAGCCAGTTGAGTGTTTAGTGAGTCTACCGTGCCTTCGAGCTCCACCTTCTGTGTAAGCAGAATCTCGACCTCCTGCCAGACCTTGTCCTTTTCTATAGTGACGCTTGCAACTGTATCATTTAGCTTCTTGTTGACCTTGATCAGTAGTAACCACTTCTCGTACAGATCTTTATATGTATGAGCCAGAGACTCCTGCGTGAGTTCTTCATCGTCACTGTCTGAGGGGTCTTCATCCGGGAGTTCCAACTGAGATGGTACTCCTTCACTAGTAGTGCTGCATTCTCCTAGAGTTGTAACGAAAGCCACAAAATTAGTGGTTTCACCTCCGCCTTTTTCTTCGTCAGACTCACTATCGCTGAAGCTAGCAACCATTGCCTTCTTCTTCATGAGAGTATTTGCACATTGTGAAGCAATATGACCGAAATCCCTGCATTCATGGCACTGAATCTCTTCTTTTCCTTTATCAGAGGGGTCGTGTCTCATATCTCTGGACTTTGATCTGCCGGTTTTCCAATTTCGGAAGCTAGTTGATGAAGGCTGACCTTGCTCTAGACCACGTCTGTTGATTTTCCGCACCATTCTGCCAAAGTTCTGAGCCATCATAGCCAATTGCTCAGTGGTGCAGCCAGCGTCCAATTTGTCTTCTGACATATCTGCTTTTAGGGCGATTCCCTTCACCTCTCCGGGTTGGAAATCATGATTGATCTCGTAGGTTCTGAGAGACCCCATTAGCTCGTCCAGCTTCAGTTTTGCTATGTCGTGCATTTCCTCAATGGCCGTGACCTTCATGGCAAATTTCGGAGGGAGTGATTGACAGAACCGCTTGTCGTCAGAGCGATTTGTGCAAATAAATTTATAATAGTCCGCTACTCACAACTATACTACTGGGTAGTACTTGGTAAGTAGGGGTCGAACCCAGAGGAATTAGGGGGATAGGTTATTCTTTAAGGGATTTGTTCAGCGAAGGAGCGTGTTTTAGGTTGGTTGAGGTTTTAGTGCTAACAACTACGTGACTTTTTAGTTGGTTTTGGTTTTGAGTGCTGAAAAGTAAATTACAGAAAAGTAAATACTGAAATTAAAAGCGAAGACTTACAGTGGGTGATGCGTGAATTGCAAGTCCTCCGGATTGTGAGCGGTTGATGGTTGCAGTTGATTGAACAATAAAAGTAAAGACAAAGGGGTTTTGTAATTGCGAGAGAAGTATTCGGTCTTGGGGGGCCTTGTATTATATCCTGTTCATTCTTTTAGTAACCCTTCTAAGTATTCAAACGTGTATCGAGGCCCTTTCGTAGCGCTCAATTTGCCACACTGTTTGTAAACCCTTGTTCTACTTCAGACTAATTCCTCCTTTCGAAGTATCTTAGCCTTTTGTGCATCCATTTGGTCCCTTTGGTCCAGTTTCCAAATGGTTTTAAAGATAGATCGAACTCCTCAGATAAGCTTTGCCCTTTTGTAGCATCCACTTACCCGAGTATGTTCACGACTTCCCACAGAAGAGTTTTGCCCTTTCGTAGCTTCCACTCAACCTTGGAAAGTCTGACCTTATAAATGGCACATAGAACAAGTTTTGAATACAGAGAAAAGAAACTAAACGAAGTAAAACATTTTATAAAACAAGAACTCCCCTTCAACCGAATGAAGAGTTTAGTTACGAATATCCATAGAGTTGGACATCATAACTAAATACTTGGGGATTTGGAAAAGAATACTCAAGAACAAACAGGAGTAAAGAGAGAAGAGAAAGAGATTACTCAAGAACAAACAGGAGTAACTCTTGAACTGTAACTGAAAACTTGAGTACTCAAGAACCAACAGGAGTACTCAAGATCGAACTAAAGTATTTGAGAACAAACTGAACTTTTATTGATATCAAACCAAACTTTACATAGTAACAAACTTAGAGAGAGAAGTGTTTTACACAATTTTGGGATGATTTGAAATGAGGAGGAGAGCTTGGTATTTATAGGCTAAGGGGAGGGGAATGGAGGGCCAAGATGAGGGCATGTGGTTTGGCATCCAAGGGTGGAGATGGGGGGAAGAGGAGAGGAAGACAAGTGTCACAAGGGGAGAGGAGAAGGCAAAGCCGCCGGCGGCTTTGGGCATGGATGGAGGAGAGGGTGACATGTGGAGGAAGGGGAGAGGAGGAGGGGAGATGTGAGGAGGTAGCCGCCGGCCCATGTGGCATGAGGAGAGTGGTTGTGAGTTTTGTGCAGTTTGCACAAAACTATCGGTGTATTCCAGCTCCGGATTGTCTTCGGTTTGATTTGTTTTGAATGATTCCAAGTCAGGATCTTTAGATTTCTTCATTCAGCGTCTGATCTTGACCTTGGATTGTCTCCTGATATCTTTTCTGTGCTAAAAGCTCTTCCTTAGCGTGTATTCTCTCTAAGCTCTGAAATACCCTGTAGAAATGTATCGGGACTAAAACATCGAAGTTAGATAGACAAACAGTCTAATTTGGTGGGTTTAACTGTGTTTATGATTCATACAATTGTGGTCCATCAGTGATCTTAAGACTTTACTGGCCAATCTTTCTTCATCGATGGGTTTCCCAAGAGCAGAAGTTTCGTTAGCCAGTTCCAGAACTCTGGTGTTGTACTCAGTGATGGTTTCACTTTCCTTCTTCTTCATCTCTTCGAACCTGGTTGTGACAGCCTGCATGCGAGAGTTTCGAACTTTGTCTGTGCCTTCAAAAGTTGTTTGGAGAATATCCCACGCTTCCTTAGCCACTTCACAGTTGACGATTAGCTTCATGACATTTTCATCTACTGCAGAGAAGATCGCATTCATAGCCTTTGAGTTTCCCATGGAAGCTTTGTCCTCCTCTTCTGTCCACAGAGCTTCAGGTTTCGGAATCGGTTCTCCAGTGAGATTGTTCATCATGGGTTCTGTCCAACCTTTTAGGACAGCCTTCCAAGCCCTTTCATCTAGAGATTCATCACGGGCTTCCAGGTGGCATAATTTGAGCCTTAAAGTAGCAAAGGTCTGGTGATGCTTTGTCCTTCCTTCAGAGTCATCTTGAACAGTTCAGGATCCCACTCAGTGTCTCGAGTGTTTGCTCTGATACCAATTGAAAATCTATCCCCCTGTTCAAGCTTGTGTTCAAGATACCGTTGAGACAGTCCTTGAACTCCTTTCACAACAGTTCAGCAAACAGAATAAAAATAGTAACACGCACATAATGATAACCCAGTTCGGCTTCGCCTACTCTGGGGGGTTTCCCACACCCTAGAAGGGACACAAATCTTTATTACGAGTTTAGAGCTTACACAGGGACTTACGCTTACACCTTGTAATTGCCTAGCCTCTAATACTCCGTCTCTCAGATTTGCAACCGAGGTTTACCGCAGCTCCCCTCGATCCCCTTCGTCCGAACCTTCTGTCCGAACGTGCTCGACCTTCTCTTGAAGCTCGTATGCTTTCTCTCGAAAGCTTGTTCACCTTTGTTGTGTGCAGCAGTTTGATCGCTTCCAGGCAGTCTGAGTTACACTTGACAAGACTGCTTTTGCACCGATGAGTTTCCAGTGGGGAAAACACAGTCGGCCGTCGCTTCCTTCTTCTCCAATCGATAGGATATGCTCGTGTATATTTGATATTGAAAGCGATGCTGATTATGGACGCCCTAGCATTGTATTTATATGCTCGGACGATATCCAAACCAGCTCAAGATAATCCCATCAAATATTTAGGAAATATTACTAAATATTGGATGTATATCTTTCTCAAATCGGTTGGAAGAATATTCGAAGACTTCTTGCCCAAAGTTAGCCATGCCACCTTTAATAGATATTCATTCGAATATCTGATGTTCGAATAAGTCGCTGGCCGACTTCAAATCGACTAGATCTTCGTCGTCGAAATCCTTTGGAGAAATATCCTTGCGTCTGTTCCACGCTGTACATGAGTGCTAGGATATGTTCGAACTCCCCCTGTACTCCTGCTCAAACTGTCTAACTCCGTTTAGCCAAATACATGCCACTCAAGGGAACATCAGAAAAGATTTTAAGCTTAAACATCTCCAATGATTCTTCTTTAGGCTTCATGGCACAACAAGCGTAGTGAAACTTCTTTATATGTGTCACACGATTTTCTCTAACGGCACCTCTAAATTTGGGGAGACGCCAAATCAGCCAACACTTAACCTCGTTGCCATCATCTTCCTCATCGTCATCGTCATCGTAATATGATTCACTACAAGAAGAAGACATGGTAATTTTTTAGAGAAAAAAAAATTAAAATAGAAAAACAACTTCACTGAAGCAAAGCTCCCCGACAACGGCGCCAAAATTTGACGTGCGTCGTCTGACGCATTTAATTTATTTTATTTTATTTTCCTGTGAACAACTAGTGTAGCAGCAAGCAGGGTAAAACTCAAGAGAGCTGGTTGTTGAAGCTGTATTCTGAAAACAATTAAAAGGGGGGGTGTATGGGATTTGTGATTGCGAAAGCACAAAGAATACGAAGAAAGCTTTTCCATCAGAGAATATATTCAGTCTAGGGTTTTCACTTGTGACATGTTCATCATTGACAGCTAGTAATCATAATTCAAGTTTATAAGCGTAGTTATTCCAGCAAATGCAATAGCCTAAAGTATCCCGACAAAGGTGATACACCACAACCTACTCCGTCAAATGTAATAGGCTTCTAGTTCTCCTAAGAACAATAGTCCAACAAAGATAATATTAAATGTAGGTGTTACGATCTGCCTTTCCAGTAGATATTAACGATAAGATCAAACTTGTTGTTATTGAAAATCAGAATAGAATTTAACTTATATGCCGCTAGGGTTATGTTTTAAGCCTAACTTCAAAATCTCGAATTTGTTGACATCATCACAGCTGTATGTTGACGTCACTGTTGACGTTATCCTCCGTGCCCTACGTTGACATTAGCAATGCGCTAATGTCTTCACTAGGCGCGGTCCCCGCTGACTTGGTTTCCTCTTTCTGTGCATTAGATCTAACTTCGACTCTCGATTGGACCTTCTAAATAAGCTCAGCTGCTCTCAGTGTGAGATAGAGAGTTGTACAGAACTGAGTCAACTACGCGTCGACGTGTAGTTCATAATTTTTGGACCACTTGTTAACTTTCAGCACTCCATCAAACCTCCAGAGGTCTGATCTTCCATGTGGTGATTTTGGCACAAAACGCTATCTTTTATTACGCATTTCTCCTAGAGCTTTCGAAATACCATAAATGCAAAACCATACTAAAAAGTAAATGTTTCCATATAAAAGTATCGAAATAAATACGACTCATCACATGCTAAAAGGATTAAAAAAAATACACAACTGTGTTTTTTGTTTTCATTTTTTACACCAAAAACAATCAAATTTCATTGCTGATTTTTCTGCTGACCACTCTTGCCCACTTCATGAATTGCACATCATGTACCTATTACGCCATTTTTTATATTAAATGACTGAAACAATTACAAAGGCGATTACATAGGACTTAAAGCTAGAGAAAACTCTAGCTGAGAACAGATCCAACAAACATAAAGCTACGTAATAAAACAGTGGACTACTATCCCACTTCGCCTCACGCCTCATGGTGAGCCTTCCAGCAACATACAAAAAGATTCCTTATGCTTCGGTTATAGGAAGTCTGATGTATGCTCAAGTATGTACGCGTCCAGATATTACGTACATTGTTGGCATGCTTGGTAGATATGTAAGCAATCCAGGTGTGGATCATTGGATTGCAGTCAAACGAGTTATGAGGTACTGAAGAGAACAAGAGAGTACATGATCACATATAGAAAATCGAATCGTTTGGAGATCATTGTGTATTCTGATTGCGATTTCAAAGGATGCATATTTGGTAAAAGATCCACGTCAAGTTATGAGGCATTTAATTAGGGAATATGACTGCGGACAAATGTGATTCACGGTTTGCAGAGGGGATTACCGCTTTCATAAACTTTGTCAAACAACACAAACCCTGGAGAACTACGCACAAATGTCCATGTAGGCGTTGTAGGTTGCACCATGTGTTGTTGTCATTGGATGAATCCAAACACAATTGTTTCGCTATGGTATAATGCAAGACTACACGACTTGGACTTGTCATGGGGAAGTAGATGCCGATGCTTCATCTTCATTATACACACAACGACAACAATATGGTATGGAAAAGAGTTGTGGCATGGTTGAAGCAAGTGGTGCTTATTACATGGATCCGACATTAGAGATGCTTACCGATGCTTTCCTGAAATTGCTACGCCTAAGATGAGCTCAACTGTACCAGTAATATGTAGCACACACTGTGGTACAGTTGCTTGCACAGACTAAGATAATCGAAACGAAATGTAGAACAGTAAAAGACACAAACCACTTGGTGACCCAGTTCGGCTCAATGTAGCCTACGTCTGGGGGACTTCTCCCAAGTCCAAGGAACAACCCACTATCACGGTATATAGTACAGATTAACGTTTGAACAGTCTTCCAAACTACTGACACACATATACTACTCTCCAAGTGAATTGGGTGATCTAACCTTCCCTTAGATCCGAAGACTCCTGTCTTGCACGTCCGGACCTCCTCCCGAGGCTGATACAGTCGAACCTACCAAAGAAAATTCTCCTAGCAGAGTTTTTCGTCTCTTGTGTGAGTCGAATAGCGAGCACAGACTTGTACAACGCAGCGACGACACCTCTTGAACTCTGAAATAATTTGTGCGCAGCAGCAATGTATGAGTTCAAGAAAGTAAAGCAAGTTGCTTACCAACTTGCGGCCTCAATCCTTCTATGATAGCACGATGACTCGTAGATTATACTAATGAATTCCGCTCTCTGATTGATGGCTCCTCCACATGGCATTTCTCAGGTTTTGTGCGCTACTCAAATAAGAAACCCTGGCCTCCTTTATATAGCCGTGAGAATCTAGGTGATAAGAAAACCCTAGATTTGATTTCCTAAAAACCCTAGATAATATAGGGATTAATTCCGTTGAGATCTGCATATCTTTATCTTGAAAAGAACGGGTTTGATGATGTGGCAGTCGAGAAGAAATGATCGAGATCCATCAGTTCGAAAAACTAGGAGTTGTGCTGATTTTTCAGAACTGACAGATTGAACTAGCACAAATGCTAGCACATATCACTTTGAAATCTTCTTGCACAGATTTGTGTTTTGCCTAGATGACACTTTATACTCCAACAATCTCCCCCTTGACATTTGAGGCAAAACTCTTCTTCTGCATGACCTCTTTTCAACCAGTAGTTGAAACTGGCACAGATAGTATCTAGAACAGTCTCGCCCGAATACTTCTTAACACAAATCAACAAATCATCTGCAGCACACATCATCACAGCCCTGCGTCCCATCCACAACCACGCATCTCTACTCATACAAATTCTCCCCCTTTTGTCGCAAGTGGCAAGGGACCGTTGCACAGACTACTCCTCTTCATATTCAGTATCCTGGAGCACGCTGAATTTTCATTCGTTTGATCTCGCGTTCGAGGAACAGATACTGGCAGCTGGATTGTTTCCGGGGGGTTCACAGACGCACCGCTTGGCCTCTTTCCTCCTGCCCCAATGTGTGTCACGCTCTTCTTCAGATGCACTCTGCATCTGTATCTTTGCTTGCCTTTTGAGCCTCCACAGGACTTGTTTTCTACTCTGACTCAGACTCCTCAACTGAATCACTTTCTACTTGCTCGTCTTTCGCCAAGCTAGCCATCAATTCTGCTTGAATTTGCATCACCAAATCTGCAACAGAAATCGAGCCACTTCAGACCACTACTTGGTCCTTAACAATACTGTGCGCCACTCTCTTCTTCACCAATTCTTTTACCAAACTTTCTCCACCAATTGGCCTCCCAACGGGAACAACATCAACACTAGATTGTTTAGCAACAGACTCAGAAGACGTGCCTTTAGGTGTCACTGAAGAAAACCCTTTGAGTGGAGTCGTGGCCTGTTCAAACTTCTTCTCCGGCGATGTGCTGATCTGTTCTTTAAGTAATTCGAGTTCCTTTCTCATAATAATTTCTTTCTTTTCAAGCAGGGCTGCTTGAATCTTTTCTAACTCGATTTCTTTTTCCAAAACGGCAAGCTGGGATGCATCCATTTCTTCTGTGTTTGTTCCTGCGTTAAAAACATTATATTAGTATCGTTAGTTTTAACTATGAAATCTTCCGTGGCGTTATTAAGTTCTCTTGTTAAACAATCTACTAAACAGTTTTTTATTCTTGCAATGTGTTCTACTTTAAAGGTGTAGTAATTAAACCATTGTTGCCATCGTAGTAATCTTCCTTGTTTATAGTCTTCTGAAATATTTGTCCTAAGAAAGTATCCAAAGTTTTTACTATCTGTTCTAATTAAGAATTCTTTGTCGATAATATAAGCTTTAAATTGCTTAATTGTTTTCTTAATGTCTAGATATTCTTTTTCATTTGAATGATATCTTGTCTCTGGTCCTGTGAAGGTACCTGAAGTATATCTACATAATTTTTCTTCATTATTTAAATATCTTGCCTTTAAGATACCTCCCCAATATAGGTCACTAGCCTCTGTTTCTATTATCATATAATCTTCTGGTAAAGGATGATATAACGCTGGTAAGTGGTTGAATTTACTTTTAAGTTTTCTAACATAGTTTGTAACAGATTCTTCCCAAGTCCATCTGACTTTATCTTTTAACTTCTTTTGTAATGGTTTCCTTAATTCTAATAATTTATTAATATACATTTCTGCATATGTTAGAATTCCTAAGAACCTTTGTAACATTTTCTTATCTTGGATTTTATCTGGAAATCTCTTAATATGATCTAATATATGTGCTTGTAATTTTATTTGACCTTCCTTGATTTCAAGTCCTAGAAAAGATATTTCTTTTAGGCATAACTTAGTTTTTCTTTCAGACAGTACTATTCCTTTTTATTTACATTTGTTAAGTATGTGCTTAAGATGAGCGTAGTGTTCTAACTCAGTATCTGAGTAAATGAGTATATCGTCTACATAGATGAGACTAAAGTCTCTAAATTGCTCAAAAGTCTTATCCATAAATCTTTGGAAAATTCCTGGAGCTTGTTTAAGTCCGAAAGGAACTACGTTCCATTCGTAATGTCCTTGAGGGCAACTGAATGCCGTAAGTGGTTTGGATTCCTTACTTAGACGCTGCCGAAATCCTGATTTGTTGTCAAGACTAGAGTAGTACTTTTTTCCTCTAATTTGTGCTAGAAGGGTTTCTTTATTAGGTAGGAAATAACCGTCATCAATAGTTTCAGCGTTAAGTGCTTTATAGTTTATAACCATTCTCTTTTTACCTCTCTTACGTTCAGCTTCATTTTCTACCATAAAGGCCGGTGAGCTATGAGGGCTTTTACTTGGAGTTATAAGTTTCATTTCAAGTAATTCTTTGATTTGTATTTCGAATTCTTGTCGATCAGTTGGAGTATAACTCATTGGTCTAACTCTTATAATTTTGTTTTTATCCTTTAATTGGATAGAAGCTACTTCATTAGATATATTAATCTCTTTATCTAGCGGGTTTTCACTAGCTACTTCTAATAGTTTTTTCTTAATTTCTTCTAATTTATAGATTAGGAAAAGGTTTTCTTTTTCTATAAATTCTAGTTCATTGTTAATTTTTAAATGTTCTATCTGTATCTCTCCCCCATGTTTTTTCGGAGCGATTTTCTTAAATTGCTTCGTAAATTCAGGCTTAGCTACCTTTTGTATGTTGGTTTCTAAGGGACAGAAAACTAGTTTTTTGGTTAAGTGATGAGTAAGACGAATCCTTTCAATATCTTGAAAAAACGGGTGATTTAGTCTAACAAAGTTATTTCCTATAATTAAATCCATTCCAGTTTCTTGTTGATAAATAGTTGGAAAAATGAATTTTTCTCCACTTAAATAAATCTGTGTATCTTTTGCTACTTTAGAAATAATCATTTCTGAGTTATTTGCAATAAGTACCTTATATTTTCTTTCTGAATCTTGCCAGTATTCATTTGGTAAGATATATTTACTTGCTACGCATATATTAGCTCCCGTATCTAAATAAGCGTATAAGTGATACCTATGATACTCCTTAAGTTTAATTTCTACTTTTATATAGGTAGAGTTGGGATTAACTTGATTACTCAGAATCTAAGGAATCTGATTCAGTTTCTGATTCAGAGATGACTTCATATAATTCTTCATTTTCTGATAAGTCAGAATCTTCGTTAGGTTCATAATTCATGCTATAGCAGTATTCTAATAGCTTAAGTTGTTTATTATTTTTAACTTTATCTTTATTTGGACATTTATTTGCATAATGTCCTTCCTCCTGACATAACCAACACGTACATTGTTTTTTACCTATAGGACAAAACTTCTCCTTTCCTTTCGGTTGGAATTGTCTACGTTTCCTAAAATATTTATTCCTATATTGAGGTTTCTTGTATCTTGACTTATAAGGGACAGGTCTAAATTTGTACTTCTTTTTATAGTATTTTTTAATTTTATTTTTATACTTAGGTTTTTGATAAGTAGAACATCCATACCGTCCGGGTAAATCAATGTTTAAGTTGTTACAACAGATCCTGTTCTTATAAGTGTTATATTTTTGCATAAGCAATGTTTTCTGAGAACATAGGTCTTGCATAAATAATTCGAACGTTCGAATTCTACCTCCTAGCGTATCCGGTATATCCCCATGCCTATTTCTCCACATTTCTTTAATCGTTTCTACGTGTGGTTTAGGTAATTGGTTAAAGAAAATATCGTTGTATATTATTCTTACGTTAGGTTCTAACTGATAGTAATATTTTTCATATTCGCATGCGTAGTGGTTGAAATAACACATATCGCATATAGTTATGTTGTCTAAGTGCCATCTGGCGTTATTTTGGTCTGCTAACCTAACTTCTTCAGCATGATTTACTTCATCTTTACCAACAAATTCCTGGTAAATAGCTTTGATAAGTCTCTTAATGTATTCACTCCCGTGACAATACCATCTTCTAATTCGGTTAATTGGACAGTGGTTAGGTTTTGATACCATGCTTCTACGTTTCCAGTAAGTTTATGAGCTATATAGGCTTTACTAGCTGCTATATTAATTCTAAGTCCATCATTACTTTGGATAATTACATCAATCATGGATCCCCATTCGTCAATTCATTTAAGTCTATTTCTGACGCAGTCTAAATCTAAAACGTCAATACTTTGGATTTTTATATTATGAGGTTTATAATCAAGGTTTGTAGGTAGTGTGTTGCTAAATTGTTTAAATGGTTGTTTTCTTCTTTCGAAGTTTCTACTACCTTCATTTTTACTTCTTCCATCATACCTTCTTCTATATTCTGTTGGTTCGTTTTCATCCATTACTTCGCTTCTAGGAATCATTTGTTGATCCTTGGTTCCTGAACCTTGTCCTTGGTCCATAAATATATTTCTCCCTGGTAATCTTGGTTCGTCGTAATTAGTTTTATCTTTCTTAATTAATTCTGGTTCTTCATCCGAACTAGATGAATAACTTGTGATGTTTCCTTCGTCATAAATAGTCATAAGTGTGGTTTGATTATTAAGTTCTTCGTCCGTGAGAGGTTTAATAATTTTATACACTCATTCATATTTATACCTGACTCAAAATTTCTTTCAAGTTCTTCCCTAATTGGGTTAACTGGTAGGTTAACGCTCGTTATTGGCATTGCGAGCGTGGTTTCACAGATTCAGACGCCTGTTCAGAAAAATATCACTCAACCTATTGTCCGAAAGGATTGTTCAGATATCACTGAAGACCAATTACTTGAAACCTATAATAGTTTTCTTCAAGGAAAAAACGAAAACGGAATTTACCCAATTTATAGGTCAGGATTAATCAAGGTAATGGTCTACCCCAATGTACATCCACAAAAGGTATATGACTTGTTCTGTTTAGGGCTCATTGACACAATTTACTTAAGTGACACTTACAAGGAATTTGAGCACTTTAACTCCACTGTCAAGCAAACGGTTATCCAATTTGTCAGGAAGACAAAAACGGATAAACATATCTACTTAAAATTCCAGTCAAGTTATGCAGATTTTAATCAACAAGGAAAGATCCTACTACCTTACCATCTAATTAGGATTGGTCCAGTCGGAACTCAGCAGGCAATTACTCAGCTCAAACCTACAGAGCCCATCAAAAAAGAAGACCTTTGCCAAATTAGGGTTTTAGCACTAGGCAGCATTGCTTTTGAGTTATTCCGAATCAAGGACAAAAGTGAAAGCAAGATCAACTACAGCAGTTCACAAGTTTTAATCTACTCTCATTTCAACAAGAGTATTCACCCAAATTAAATAAAGATTATCAAGGACTGTCAGAAGACATTCGAAGAAGGTTCCTTCAACGTAAGCCCAACAACTGCAAATGAATATATGAAGGTCCTGAGCAAGGAAGCCCAAGCCCAAGGAAGTCAAAATGAAGCCAGCACTTCAAACAAAGACATTCCGATCAACAACAAAATGGAAAACATGTAGGCCCATTACCCATGTGATGTAGTGGACGTCGGCACCCAAGGACAAAGATAAAGCTATCTTAAAGAACGATAATGCTTCTCCCCGGACCCATATGAAGACTTAGAGGCGAAGTAATATCTACTTTTAAGTTTTTAAGTATTTTACTTTGTTTTGATGCTCTTGGAAGAGCTTCCATGAGTTAGCTATATAAGGCGCTCATTTGTATCCATGAGGGGCAACACTTTCCTCCGCCCTCTCTCTAAGAAATAATATTTTCAAGCTTTCGACTATTCAGTTTTCTCATTTAGATCTTCGGATCATTTATTTATTGTCAAGTAGAGTTCAGTCCTGGACTACATAAGGCTTCAATTTGGAACGCCGGTGAAGGCTAGTACAGCGAAAGCAGTGGTGGACACCAGCATCTCTCAAAGACATAAAAGACAGCTAACTTCAACGAACGCAGGTATGAATAATTTCTCTATCTTTACTCTACTTAGGCCAAATGATGGCACCCGTTATTAATAAATTATCCCCACAAAACTATGAAAAATTACATAATACAAGTATAGAATTATACGAAGAAAAACTAGATTTACTCTCTACTTACAAAGAACATAAAACGGTTTTAACTACTCTTTCTGCCAAAAAGAAAGATCTCTCGACAAGAAAAACACCGAGAAAAATGGTATCAGAGCGGGACCCACATGAATAGTAAAAGTCAAAATCACTATTCATCAGAACAAATTATACGGTCAAAATATGAATTATGACAAATATATATAACAACGGAAATTTCGATTTCTTTAAATATCAATTAGATGACGAACAGAAAATAATTATCTTATATATTTTAAAGAACTTTCCACAAGAAATGAAAGACCAGATCTGCGAAGCTATCGATCTTGCCATAGATAAATATCTATCAGAAATAGATTACGACTTTTATTTAGAAGATAATGAATGGCATAACATAGAATACTAGCTCATCTGGGACGTATACAAAGGAATTTAGTTTAAATTCTGATCCAACAATGAATGTTTGGCAATTAGAATATTTTAAATACTTACCAGACGAAACTAAGCTATTAATCTTTAACATATTAAGAGAATTACCAATAGATGTACACCTACCTATTTTAACAACACTCGATTATATGAAGAGTTAAGAATAATAGAAGCTGAACTAGCTGAACTTAACGACGAAACATATTCAACTGAATTCTCAAATCCAGAATAGGAATATGAGAGAAGAAAAGCTAAGCAATTTAGCAGCAATAGCAATTGGTGGGAAGATTATTCTGGAAATGAAACAGACTAAATGAACATTGAACAACAAATTAACGAATTAAATGAAGAAATAAATAGAATACAAAGAATAAGAGATGAAATAAAAAGAATGTTACAAAAAACTAGAATGAAAATATATATCAGAAAACAAAAATACTTAAGATGGATATAAAAGAAGAAAAAGAAAATTCAAAAATTTATACGACAGAGTCAAACAACGGATTTACTGGAGAGTTAGTTTTACATAACGAAAAACTTAAACAAATTCAAAAAATGAAAGGGACCTTGAAAAAAGAAGAGATATTCAAAATACCAAGAACCTTAGTAGGATTCTGATGGACCATATTTATATGATTCATTAAGATAGTTAAACCCACCAAATTAGACACTTTGTCTATACAACTTTTACTTGTTAGTTTCACTTTGTTCTACAGGCTATTTCGAGGATTAGAGATGAAACGAGCTAAAAAGGAGTTCTTAAAGCTAAAAATGGATTACAAGTCATTCCAGGCCACGACCAGATTCCGGCTTTACAACCTTCATGAACCCAACATGGAATTATTCAAACATGTCCCAATGACTTGTTCCAAACCTCAACAAAGATCAAGAACTCAAGTCAATGCCAAGTCTAGCCACCCATGTGCAAGGCTTGTGCCTTGTCTTTTGATTGCAACCAAGAAGCAACCAAAATGCAACCAAGCTCTAACCGGAGTTGTGAGGGAACCGATGGCTTTTGGAAGAAAATATCACAACCCACTCACACTCACTTCCTCCACCTATGGCCGGCGGCTTCCCTTGTGGAGTTGCCACATGGGCGGCGGATTTTGGAGAGCCACCTCATGGCCGACGGCTTTTGGCTCCTCCTCTCCCCCTTTGCCATGTGTTTTACTCCCCTCTTCTCCCCTTGCCTATAAATAGAGAGCTCCCCCTCCTTGAATCAATGCCTCATGTCCCAAATTGTAGTCTCAAGTCTCATAGTCCTAGTAGAAAATCTCTCTAGATTTTAGGCACAGTCCTTGTAAACACTTTACTTTGATATTGGAAGCTCCAAGTTTGTTCTTGAGTACTCTTGTTGGTTCTTGAAGTGCTCAAGCTTTTCCTTGTCTTTTACTTTCAAAAAAACTTTACTTTTTTTCTTTCGAAAACCTTTACTTTTCAAGCACTTAGCTATGATGTCCTCTTCCATGGATAATCGTAGCTAAACCCTTCATTCGGTTGAAGGGGTGTGCTTGTATCAAAACATGTTTTAGACCCTTCTCTTAGTGCCTCTATTGTGGTTAAACTTGTTCTATGTGCCTTATATTAGGTTAGAACACTATTGGTTGAGTGGAGGCTCGAAAGAGCAAAGCTCTTCCATGGGGTTCGTGAACATACGTGGTTAAGTGGAGGCTCGAAAGAGCAAAGCTTTTCTATAGAGTTCAACCTCTTTAAAACACCACTTGGTTGATCGGAAATGATTGATCAGGTGGATGCACATAAGGCTAAGATACTTCGAAAGGAGGAATTAGCCTAAATAGAACAAGTGTTCTATGTCTTGAAAAGGACTAGACGGTGTGGCAAGTCGAGTGCTAGAAATAGCCTTGATACATTTTAAACACGTGGTATGATCATTAGAGGTCGATGATGAACAGATTTATGATACAAGGCCCCTAAAACCGAATCCTTTCCTTTAATTAAAACATCACCTGTCACTTTACTTTTAGTCTCATTATCAACTGCTTATTTTCAGTCATTTACTTTCAGTACTTTAATTTCTGCACATTTACTTTCCAGCAATTTACTTTTCAGTAATTTACTTTCTGTCGCTTATTACAGACCCTTTCAATATCAGTCCATACCAAAAGTATGTTGATTAGTCGATATTGAATTCGACTGTTCGAGCAATTTACTTTTCAGTATTTACTTTCCGCACTTTACTTTCACTACAGACTTGTTCAACATCAATCCAACACAACTTTGGCGCGCATCACGCTTGAGACACAGCGTGCAACAAACCAAAAGTGTGTTTGCGGTTGACATTGAACTCGACTGTTCCATCAATTTACTTTTCAGTATTTACTTTCTTTACTTTCAGTATTACTTTCAGTACTAAAACCACAACCAACCCCAATCGCACTTAATTTTCTGTACAAATTCCTCAAAGAACAACCATTCCACCAATTCCCTTGGGTTCGACCCCTACTTACCGCTTTACTACCCAATAGTGAAGTCACAAGTAGTGGACTTATAAATTAATTTTGCACATTGCCTCACGACAAGGCATCTGTCAGATTCCTAAGGCGAAAAAATGAAATCAAATATTGCGTCACAACAAAAGAATTACCCATAGACATGAATGACACAAGAGGAAACGTATACTTACCCCTCATAACGAAACAAGAATTAAATAAAAAGTTAAATAGCTTGACAGAAGAAGTTAGAAGAAAAATGACTACGGTTCATTTAGGGGCAGTCAAGATAATTCTTACAGCACATTTCCAAAACGGAATTGACACACCTATAAAAATGGCATCAATTGATAACAGAATTAACGACAGGAAACTCTGTGTTATAGGAGCCGCTAAAGGAAATCTAGCATACGGAAAATTTATGTTTTCGGTCTACCCGAAATATAGAATTAACCTAAATACATTAAATTTAGATAAAACACTTAGTTTTATACATGAATTTGAAAACAAAGATTTAATGAGCAAAGGAGATAAAGCCTTTTCGGTTACCTACATGGTCGCATATGCAATAAGTAATTCAGTACACAGTATAGAATATGCCAAGCAAGAATATATTGAATTAGATGAAGTATTTGCAGACATAGGAAATATAGAGAAAAATGAATTCTGTGAATTATTCCCAGATGAAGAAAACTGGACTATTGATTTAACAAAGGATAAAAGATATTATGGACAACCTAGATCTAAATACGAACCAGGAAGATCATCTAGTGCATCCCTACCAGAATCAAGTAATATTCTATTACGACAATTATCTTTCAAAATGGATAAAATAGGAAAAGCAATTGAATTTATTGAATGTCAGATAACAAAAATAATGTAGAATATGACTTACAGAATACAACTGGATATAAAAAGTACTGGACAAGTAAACAAACTGAATGTAATTGGACAAGTAATTGCCTACATTGGCATCATTGTGATAAAGAAACAATGGAAAATATGTCAAGCACACTTCCACACATACAAAAGGTATTGATAAGTATTGGGAATACATTAACGGATTCAATTATACATAATGATAATGAGTTCCAAAAACTCAACACAATACTTAATCACCAAATATGTGGGGAGGTTATGGACAAAAATGAAAACAGAAGCCAAATAAATGAAAATAAAAGCCAAATTAACGAAACAACCTCGCTTAAAGAACAAATAATGGACCTTCAAAACGACTTAACTAGTTTAAAAACACATGAACTCAGTAAATTAAAGAAAATCACAGAACAGAATCAACATATAATCAATATGATAAAACCAATCGACATTAAGAAACTAGAAAAAACAGTTCATGAATTAAATGAGAAGATACCAGATATTGAACCACTTTTAAAAGAATTTACAAAAATGTTCAAGACTCTTGATAATATAAGTAAAGCTGTCGGATACGAAGAGTAATGGCAACCTCGATCGATTCTGTACTACAAGAAATAAAAGAAGAATTACAAAAATTAAAACAAGTATAATTATTAAAGAAAAGATAATACAGATTATTAGAGAAGAATTAGGAATAAAAGAAAATGTAAGGTACTTATTGCAAATAACTCAGAAATGATTATTTCTAAAGTAGCAAAAGATACACAGATTTATTTAAGTGGAGAAAAATTCATTTTTCCAACTATTTATCAACAAGAAACTGGAATGGATTTAATTATAGGAAATAACTTTCTTAGACTAAATCATCCGTTTGTTCAAGATATTGAATGGATTCGGCTTACTCATCACGTACTTAACCAAAAAACTAGTTTTCTGTCCCTTAGAAACCAACATACGAAAGGTAGCTAAACCTGAATTTACGAAGCAATTTAAGAAAATCGCTCCGAAAAAACATGGGGGAGAGATACAGATAGAACATTTAAAAATTAACAATGAACTAGAATTTATAGAAAAAGAAAACCTTTTCTTAATCTATAAATTAGAAGAAATTAAGAAAAAACTATTAGAAGTAGCTAGTGAAAACCCGCTAGATAAAGAGATTAATATATCTAATGAAGTAGCTTCTATCTAATTAAAGGATAAAAACAAAGTTATAAGAGTTAGACCAATGAGTTATACTCCAACTAATCGACAAGAATTTGAAATACAAATCAAAGAATTACTTGAAATGAAACTTATAACTCCAAGTAAAAGCCATCATAGCTCACCGGCCTTTATGGTAGAAAATGAAGCTGAACGTAAGAGAGGTAAAAAGAGAATGGTTATAAACTATAAAGCACTTAACGCTGAAACTATTGATGACGGTTATTTCCTACCTAATAAAGAAACCCTTCTAGCACAAATTAGAGGAAAAAAGTACTACTCTAGTCTTGACTGCAAATCAGGATTTTGGCAGATACGTCTAAGTAAGGAATCCAAACCACTTACGACATTCGGTTGCCCTCAAGGACATTATGAATGGAACGTAGTTCCTTTCGGACTTAAACAAGCTCCAGGAATTTTCCAAAGATTTATGGATAAGACTTTTGAGCAATTTAGAGACTTTAGTCTCTTCCAAGTAGACGATATACTCATTTACTCAGATACTGAGTTAGAACACTATGTTCATCTTAAGCACATACTTAACAAATGTAAAGAAAAAGGAATAGTACTGTCTGAAAGAAAAGCTAAGTTATGCCTAAAAGAAATATCTTTTCTAGGACTTGAAATCAAGGACGGTCAAATAAAATTACTAGCACATATATTAGATCATATTAAGAGATTTCCAGATAAAATCCAAGATAAGAAAATGTTACAAAGGTTCTTAGGAATTCTAACATATGCAGAAATGTATATTAATAAATTATCAGAATTAAGGAAACCATTACAAAAGAAGTTAAAAGATAAAGTCAGATGGACTTGGGAAGAATCTAATACAAACTATGTTAGAAAACTTAAAAGTAAATTCAACACTTTACCAGCGTCATATCATCCTTTACCAGAAGATTATATGATAATAGAAACAGATGCTAGTGACCTATATTGGGGAGGTATCTTAAAGGCAAGAAATTTAAATAATGAAGAAAAATTATGTTGATATGCTTCAGGTACCTTCACAGGACCAGAGACAAGATATCATTCAAATAAAAAAGAATATCTAGTCATTAAGAAAACAATTAAGAAATTTAAAGCTTATATTATCGACAAAGAATTCTTAATTAGAACAGATAGTAAAAACTTTGGATACTTTCTTAGGACAAATATTTCAGAAGACTATAAACAAGGAAAACTTCAAAAATCCAAAATTAAAAGATAAGATTAAATTACTTGCTAACCAGTTCTCATTAGAGATTTGTAATGACCATCCAAATGCGTTTTGGGACAAAAAGAAAAATATTTTTTCTCTTCCTTATGAGGAAGGATTTGATGAACATAAATTTCCAACAAAAGCTAGACCCGGTCAAATGAATTCAGAATACCTTGAATTATGCAAAAAAGAAATTGAAACTTTATTACAAACAGGATTAATAAGCCCATCAAAGTCACCTTGGTCTTGTACAGCTTTCTATGTTAATAAACATAGTGAACAAGAAAGAGGAGTACTCAGACTAGTTTTAAACTACAAACCACTTAATAAAGTTCTTAAATGGATTAGATATCCTATCCCTGATTGTATGAATCTATTATTTTCTCAAATTTGATATAAAATCAGGATATTGGCAAATACAAATTGGTAAAGCTGACAAATATAAAAACAGCTTTTAATGTCCCGTTTAGACAATTAGAATGGAATGTTATGCCTTTTGGTTTAAAAAATGCTCCTGAATTACAGAAGATCATGAATGATATTTTTACTCCATATAGTGAGTTTATTATTGTTTATATCGATAATACTCTAGTCTTTTCTAAAGATATTGAAATACACTTTAAACATTTAAAAATGTTTAAAGAAATAATTAAAAAATAATAGTCTAGTAATATCTAAACCAAAGATGTCATTATTTCAAACAAACATTAGATTTCTTGGCCATAATATTGGAAAAGGAAATATAAATCCAATCAATAGAAGTATTGATTCTGCTGATAAATTTCCTGATGTCATAACAGATAAAACTCAGTCGCGGAGAAATTTAGAAAGTTTAAATTATATTTCTGCTCATTATAAAGACTTTGCTAAAGATACTGCTATTTTATATGATAGACTTAAGAAAAAGCCAATTTTATGGACATAACAACATAATGAAGCTGTGAGAAAAATTAAGAATAAAGTAAAATATTTACCATGTTTGATGTTGTCTAATCCACATTGTAAAAAAATCATAGAAACGGATGCCTCCGATATTTGTTATGGAGGAATTTTAAAACAAATAAATCCAGAAACTAAACAAGAATATCTGGTTAGATTTTATTCTGGCAAGTGCAACGATGCACAAAAAAATTATGCTACTGTTGCTAAAGAAATTCTTGCAATTATTGACAAGCGTATTTTTAACCCTTTATAGTCGTCAAGTTATTAGTTTTAGGGTCAAGTTGTAGTCAAAAACAATTTATAAACCTCGGTAAGCAAAGGGTCGATCCAAGAAACAGACGCGTGCGTGTACTAGGGATGAGTCGAGTTTTTGACTCATTAGTAGTCATATTTCACTATAGCTTTGAGTCGTTTCTGACTTTATTTGATGTCATTTGACCCTTGCCTTTCACATTTCAGGTACAAAATGATACCCCATTGAATTCAAGACCTCAATATCAAGATTGCATGAAAAATTGAAATTTCGGCGCAAAACAAGGAGTTTCGGGGCAAAACAGGGCAGATTGACGTTTCTGAAATATTTTGCATGCCCAAGGCGCATACGGTGTCCGAATTGGTTAATCTATAGCTTGTTGGAAAGCTAATGCCATGACCTACAACTCTATAGTTTACAGGAAGACCAAATTCGGACTTTAAGACAGCTAAAAAGTCCATGTAAGTCAGATTGGGTGAAATTCCAGCCGACCGATTGGGCACTCCAATGTCGAGCATTGCACTGAGGCCCAATCCAGCTGACCGGCTAAAGTCCCAGCCGACCAACTGGGCCAAAAACACAGAAATTTCAGTTTCAGAGCTATAAATAGAAGGAGAGGTTTTTGACAAAAGGAGGTGGTTTTTAGAGGGAAAAAGTGTGAGAAAAAGGCTAAGGAAGGCTCACCATCATCAATGGTTTGCTTGGGGAGAAGGGAGAAGACCAAAGAAGGATTCTTGAGTTTGCTCATCATCTACCACTTAGGTTTTCTCTACTCATCTTTTCTCCCCCATCTTGTTTTGTATTGAAAACATGTAACATGATGATGTGTGAGTAGTCCTTGTGTTTTGAGGGTGCTACAACCCTCCTTGGTACTCTTTGATCACAAATATACATTTATATTCATGTGGATGATTGTTGATTTCATTTTCTCTTGTGTTATGAATGTTATGCACTCTAGGTGTTTGTTAAAATGCCTAAGTGAAACTTAGACTAAAATTTGAACCTATGCCTTGGAAAAGATAGGGGATAGTTCTAGGATGGAGAATGATCATATCTTAAGAATGAAAGTGAGCCTTATTCTATGATGCTTGACTAGGATTGAATATTTAATTCATTGGAGTTGGTCAATTAGCAAATCATCAATTAATCCCATCAAATGGTGTCGAATTCATGTTCACTATGCTCTTTATACATGGCATGCTACTAACTGTTTGATGAAATGCCTAAGTAACATGTTGAATTTTAAAACTAGACCTAAGAATCGAACGACCTTAGGGATAGTTTGGATGAAGTGAATATGATCATTTCTACGGATATGAAGTGAACTAGTCTTTCATGTCTATTTCATTTATTACCTTGGGAGATGTTCCAAGGATAATAGAGGTTAAAGAGTGAATCAACATCTCGATCGAGTGAGGTTCTAATTAAGAAGGTTTGGCTAAGAATAGATTCACACGAACATTGGTCTATGATGTTCCCATGAATGTCATGTCTTTGGCAAAACGGCTTTAGACAGTTTGAGCTAGAGTTCAAGAAGAGTTCAACCACGAACTGGAGCAGAAGTACAGCGTACAGCAGACGCATGATTTGAATCCGGAAGGTTCTAAAGATAGAGGATCTTTTCGATTGAAGTCGGTCAGCGAAGAAACAGATATTCGAGATGTCATTCAAATATCTCCTCACCAGAATTGAAGACCGCCTGACTAACTTACCGTAGAAGATATCTCATAAAGATTGGAATGAAGATCATGATATCCAGAAGATATCGACGAGATTATTTGATTGGAGCCAATCGACAAGTCATCACCGAAGATCAGATAGGTGATCAAATATATGCAGATTGGCTGAGAGAATATCGGGTGGCTTGGCGTGGAAGTCATCTTCAACGATTGGATATGGAAGAGATTGAATATCTATCAAATATTTAGGAGTATCTCCGAAATATTTGACAAGAATATTTTGATCTGAAGTCGGCCAGTGAAGAGTTCGAGCAAGAGATATTCGAATGAATATCTACACATCAGATTAAAGGCGGCGTGGCTGACTTGGCAAGGAAGTCTTTGAATATTCTTCCTAAAGATTGGATAAAGGTACACATCGAATATTTAGTAATATTTCTTAAATATTTGATGAGATATCTGGAGCAGATTTGGAGAGCGCCCTTGCATATAAATAGAAGGCTAGGGTGACCACAATCTGGGTCGCTTCCTGAGAGAAAAGAAAAACATGAGAGGATTCGTGAGATTGGAGGAGGAGCGACGGCTGGCTGACTATTCCACACTGGAATATCAACGGGGAAGTAACAGTCTGTTCAGTGTGCTGTTCAGACTGTTCTTGAAGGACAACAAAGCGCGCACACACACACACACACGGTGATCAAGATACGTCTTTGAAAGAAGGCGACTGGGCTTCTGGGAGGTCCAAGACTAGGCTGAGAGGGAAGTCTCGTCCTACCCATATGGGATCGAGGGAAGCTGCGGTGAACCGAGATTGCGAATCCGAGAGACGGAGAATTAGAGGCTAGGCAATTACAAACAAGGTGTTGTGTAAGAGTAAGACCACTTGTAGCTCTTCAAGTCACATGGAGAAAGATCGATGGTACTTCGATAGCGGATGCTCTGCCCATATGACAGGAGACTCCAGATTCCTTACGCAGATTCGACCTGTTATTAAGAAGCAGTTCGTCACCTTTGGAGACTGAGGAAAGGGACAGGTGATCGGCTGTGGGACATTGAAGGTTCCGGATCTACCTGTCCTCAAAGGCACTCTCCTAGTTGAAGGACTGAAAGTGAATTTGATTAGCATAAGTCAACTTTGCGATGGGGGATATCATGTCAAATTCACTCACAACTCATGCCAAGTTCTCGATAAAGATGGAGGAATCTTGATGAAAGGAAGCAGAGCAGCCAACAATTGTTATCTCATCGACTCCACTGGAACAGGTGCTGGAACAGCCTGCTTGTCTAGCCAAGCAGATGAGATGTCCCTTTGGCACAGACGGTTGGGTCATCTGAACCTCAAGACACTGAAGAAACTCTGCTCATCTGGACTCATCAGAGGAATGCCAAATGTCAAAGGAAATCAGGATGTGGTGTGTGGAGAATGTCAGATTGGAAAACAGACCAAAGCTTCACACCGTAAGATCTCTCAAATCAGCACCAACAGACCTCTGGAACTGATCCATATGGACTTGATGGGACCAATGCAAACTGAGAGCTATGGTGGGAAGAAGTATGTTCTGGTCTGTGTTGACGACTTCACACGATTCACGTGGACAAGGTTCCTTCTGGACAAGACTGAAGCTCCTCAACAATTCATAGAACTTGCTACCCTGATCCAACGAGAAAGGGAAGACAAAGGAGAAAACTGGTGTCCATCAGGAGTGATAATGGCACAGAATTCAAGAACATTACTATTGGAACCTACTGTGCCAAACACGGGATTGCTCATCAGTTCGCCTATGCAATCACCCCTCAGCAGAATGGAGTTGTGGAACGGAAAAATCGTACCATTCAAGAGATGGACCGGGTGATGATCCATGCCAAGAAGATTCCTCAGAAGTTCTGGTCTGAAGCTGTGAATACAGCATGTCACATCATAAATCGAGTTACTATACGCAATGGAACGGAGAAGACGTGCTATGAACTTTGGAAAGGGAAGAAGCCCACTGACAGGCGTCGTTTGACCTGCAAATTTAAAATTATATTTTCCTTGCGAGAAACCTAGTAAAGTGGCAAGCAAGGGTCGAACCCAAGGGAGCTGGTGAGGTTACTTGTTGTTCTGTAAATAAAGCAATTGGGGGTTTGTGAGTGATTAGGAAACAAGTGTAATAAAAGGAAGTAAAGCGAGAGATATCAATCAGAGAAAGCATTCGGTCAAGGGTTTTCTATTGTGACTCGTTTATCATTGACTTCTAATAATCTAATTTTGTGTTCCTAAGTGTGGTTACTCCGTTTCAGGTTATAACCTAAGGTAAGGCCGTTTCAAGCACTTACACCACAATCTACTCCGTTTCAGGTTATAGACTTCTAGTTCTACCAAACCTAATACTCCGTTTCAGGTTATATCAAGTTTAGTGCAACTACTTGTCCTAACGTTTCAGTATAAAACAAGCAGCGAATATGGGGATTGAATTGCTCGGCTAAGTTTTACCATTGCAAGTCTCCGCTTAGCTTCACAATTCAACCCGAGATAAATGAGCACAAGAACTAGTAGAACATAAAATAGCGTTAAGAACCAAGTCTCAAAACATTCGTCACCATAAAATAGACCCTAAACCGAATAAGAGTTTTAGCTACACACAATCATGAAAAGACGCATAATTAAAAGTAGAAAATCTTCTCTCTCGTCGAAATCTTCTTCCTCTCCTCCAGAGCCGTTTCTGAATGTTAGATGATGAGATTATCTTAGAAACCTGTCTCTGGTCTAAATATATATGCTCTAGGGTTTCTAAATCACTTTCTGGGCTAAAAATGCAATTAAGAAATAAGCCCGAAAATACTGTTCACGAACGGAAATACTGTTCACGACCGGAATACTGTTCATCCGCGGACACTGTTCACTTTAGCGTCCGCGGTCACTGTTCATAAGTGAACAGTATCCGCGATCTGGTCTGAGACTGTTCATCCATTCTGCGCATCTGTTTTGACTTCGGCTCTGATTTTGATCCTCCAAATGACCTCGGATGCTCTCGGTGTGAACTAGAGAGTTGTCAGGAATTGAGTCAGCTACGCAACGCCATATAGCTCGTATTTTTCTGATCAATGGTCCATTCCCAGCGCTCCGCCGAACGTCCAAAGGTCAAATCTACCACTGTGGTGTTTTTTGGCATAAAATGCTGTCTTTAATGCGCGTTTCCTCCTAAAGCTTCCGAAACACCTGAAATGCAAAACCATACTAAAAAGTAACTGTTCGCATATAAAAGTGTCGAAATAGATGGGATTAGTTGACTCGACGAGTCGTATAAATACGACTCATCAAACCACCCCACACTTAAACTTGTTCGTCCCGAACAAGAACTAAGTCATAGAAGGAAAATAAATGCAACACCACAATTTCTTCGACGTCCTAGATAATGCACATGAATATGAATTGCTAGTCTAGACTCACTTTTCTATGCATAACTCAATCGCTACTAAAATCATCATGCTCAACATAGAAATAACTTGATACATGTTACCTGAGAGCTGAAATCCAAATCAATTCGGATGTCTGGGAGGTAGTCCTTTTTAGACCCATGACCTGCACTCTCGGTCCCGAATTCTAGCTATATGGTTATACTTCATTGCTTTTTCTTGCACGTGGCTCATTCGAGCTTCAAGGTTTTCTGAGCTTTTCCTCTTTCTTTTCTTTTCTTTTTGTTGGACAGCTTTTGTAGTGATTTTCTTGGCCTTTGGCTCTCGATGTAACAATGTTATACTTCACTTTTTGTTGAGTGTAGAACTTTCACAATTTGGCTGATTTTTTTTCTTGAGCTTTGCTCCCTTATTGTGAACAGCTTGTCCTTTCTTCTTTTCTTTTGAAGGAGGTCCAATCATCGCCCGCAAGCATATGGAAATACCTCCCCGCTCTTTCTCATCCTCGACCTTTTTGACGCGAGTCAAGATGGGAGCCCACCACCTATTTTCCCGGTTACTTCGGACTAGAGATAGGACGGTTTGTTACGTCTCCGTCCCGCCTTCCTACATAAACGCTGCAGTGGTGGAGCAACTCTGAACCATGTTGTCTCGAAGTGCTAGCCTCCACGAAATCCATATAACCATATAGTTCGAATCCGGTCCTTTGAATGCTTCGTCAAGTCTCTTTAGGACATTTCTATCAACTCCACATCCCTGTTTATCTCAACTCAGAAGGACACATACTGGGTTAAATTCACATGTAGTCACATAATTCAAATTTCGCAAGAGAAACGCATCTAATCAGCTCATCTATTTCACATCATCAAAATTCAATACCGCATATCCAGGAAATAGAGAGAAATTTCATACTTTCAAATTTTGCATCTAATCAGCTCATCTATTTCACATCATCAAAATTCAATACCGCATATCCAGGAAATAGAGAGAAATTTCATACTTTCAAATTTTTTTAAAATGAAACGTGCTGACACAGTGCATATGCAAGGAAAATAAACGTGCTGACACAACTGACTCTCCCACCCCACACTTTTGAACAAAGCCGTGTCCTCACGGCACGACTTAAATTCAAAGACACATAGACAAATGCAGACACAACGAAAGGGAAAAAAATAAAAAGAAATAGAGAACAGCAGGACTCCCCTAGTCTGAATCTGTAGGAGTTAGGGTGCGAGTCAACACATGCCGCGTGTCACGACCATTTTAAGTTCCCGCGGTCAACACTTAACATACTCATAGTCCGCGGAGGTTAATGTCTTCATTACCTGCGATCTCGTCTGAGAAAAATACCTCTTCCTGCACAAAATAAATTTCTTTCCCACAAGACAATGTGTAAACACGACTAAACACTCAAATAAACAGAAAACTAAAAAAATGGAAAAAATGGAAAAAAGGAAAATTTTGCCGGGCTGCCTCCCTGCGAGCGCCTTTGTTTTACGTCGTTGGCTCGACGTTACCTCTTTAGGGATCACAAGTTAGGATCCCATGGGCGTGTGAGGTCAAATTTCGCCTCAGCTGCTTTTTCAATCTGCCCAAAGTACTCGTATGGCGGTGTGCTTGGTTCCGCTCTCCATCGATCAGGTGGGTTCCCCTTTACATCCTTCCGAGTTGGCGAGGCCACCTTGATCATTGCTACTGGGCCATCGAGTCATGCTCTAGGGTTTCTCCATCCTGGTTTCTACTCAAACATGCCATGTCTAGGTCGCTTCTTCATGTATGGGCGGTCGGCATCCTTCCGAATCTGGAGGATCGATGTCTTGCCACCAAACGCAAGCGACATCAAGCATGTTCCCCTGTCAACCTTCGTCTTTGTGGCAAAGAGGAGTGGTCGTCCGAGAATAAGTGCTGGAGGATCATCATCTCCAGCATCTGCTATCTGCAAAACATAAGGGTCTACAGGAACAACAAGATCTCCAACATGGAGCATTAGATCCTCAAGTAAACCAACAGGACGAACACGTGATGTATTTCCTAACTCTACCAACAGGACGAACAGTTTAGGAAATTTCAATGGTCCCAATTTCAAAGAACAACATGGAGAATATGGCATATCATAAATATCAGCACCCAAATCGATTAAGCAATGGCGTAAGCGAGTTTCACTAATACCATGGGTGACTGTCAAGGCACCTGGATCCTTACAGTTTTCAGGCGGTGCTTGTTGACTCGTGGCGAGTGAATGCTCCATCGTTGGCTTTTCCGGCTCATGCTTCGCCTCCAACTCACCACCTAGCTCATTCTGGTCGATCACATGGTCTTCGGGAGCTATCACCTGCACAGAAAATGAAGGAAAAAAATCAATTTTGGAATATGCATCAGTGGCGACCGCGTCTGGCTTAGACATTAGGGGCGCGTCTGCTTCGTGTGCTCCGATAGTAAGGACTGGGCCTGTCTCTGCCAGATTGGTAATGAGGTCCGATTCAAGTGGCTCGGCCGTCTCTTATTCAGGTGCCAGTAGGCCCTCATCCTCTGTCGGCTCTGTGGGCTCCATTGTAAGCTCTTCTTTGATGATCATTGGCTTGTGAGCCGTGTTGGCCAGTTGTGCCTGAATTTGGCGCACTATGTTGTCTATTTCTTCAATCCGCTTGGCCTGATCTTCTTTCGATCTTTCTGCCATATCTTCTATCAAGTCCCACAGCTCGGACATGGTTAAATTATTCACCGAGCCTCCTGCCGCAGCATCATTAAGCCTATTCCACTCATGTGGCAACATCCCACCGAGAAACCTTTGAAGAAGATATAAGTTTGTGAATCCATGGTGCGGGCAGCTTGTCATAGTGGAATCGAAGTACGACAAGTACTCGTCCAATGTTTCGTCCCGGGATTGCTCAAGGTTGATGATCTTCTCGCGGACTTCAAGTTGGAAGGATGGTGGGGAAAACTCCTCGTCGTTCCAAGGCTCTCTACTATAATAAGAAGACATGGTGCATCACAACAAAACAAAAAACAAAAAATAGAAAAAAAATAAAGAAAACCGAAAGAACAACTTCACCGAAGCGCAGCTCCCCGGCAACGGCGCCAAAATTTGACAGGCGTCGTTTGACCTGCAAATTTTAAATTATATTTTCCTTGCGAGAAACCTAGTAAAGTGGCAAGCAAGGGTCGAACCCAAGGGAGCTAGTGAGGTTACTTGTTGTTCTGTAAAGAAAGCAATTGGGGGTTTGTGAGTGATTAGGAAACAAGTGTAATAAAAGGAAGTAAAGCGAGAGATATCAATCAGAGAAAGCATTCGGTCTAGGGTTTTCTATTGTGACTCGTTTATCATTGACTTCTAATAATCTAATTTTGTGTTCCTAAGTGTGGTTACTCTGTTTCAGGTTATTAACTAAGGTAAGGCCGTTTCAAGCACTTACACCACAATCTACTCCGTTTCAGGTTATAGACTTCTAGTTCTACCAAACCTAATACTCCGTTTCAGGTTATATCAAGTTTAGTGCAACTACTTGTCCTAACGTTTCAGTATCAAACAAGCAGCGAATATGGGGATTGAATTGCTCGGCTAAGTTTTACCATTGCAAGTCTCCGCTTAGCTTCACAATTCAACCCGAGATAAATGAGCAAAATAACTAGTAGAACATAAAATAGCGTTAAGAACCAAGTCTCAAAACATTCGTCACAATAAAATAGACCCTAAACCGAATAAGAGTTTTAGCTACACATAATCATGAAAAGACGCATAATTAAAAGTAGAAAATCTTCTCTCTCGTCGAAATCTTCTTCCTCTCCTCCAGAGCCGTTTCCGAATGTTGGATGATGAGATTATCTTAGAAACCTGCCTCTGGTCTAAATATATATGCTCTAGGGTTTCTAAATCAGTTTCTGGGCTAAAAACGCAATTAAGAAATAAGCCCGAAAATACTGTTCACGACCGGAAATACTGTTCATCCGCGGACACTCTTCACTTTAGCGTCCGCGGTCAGTGTTCATAAAGTGAACAGTATCCGCGATCTGGTCTGAGACTGTTCATCCATTCTGCGCATCTGTTTTGACTTCGGCTCTGATTTTGATCCTCCAAATGACCTCGGATGCTCTTGGTGTGAACTAGAGAGTTGTAGGGAATTGAGTCAGCTACGCAACGCCATATAGCTCGTATTTTTCTGATCAACGGTCCATTCCCAGCGCTCCGCCGAACGTCCAAAAGTCAAATCTGCCACTGTGGTGTTTTTTGGCATAAAATGCTGTCTTTAATGCGCGTTTCCTCCTAAAGCTTCCGAAACACCTGAAATTCAAAACCATACTAAAAAGTAACTGTTCGCATATAAAAGTGTCGAAATAGATGGGATTAGTTGACTCGACGAGTCGTATAAATACGACTCATCACCCATTGTCAAATATTTCCACATCTTTGGAAGTGAGTGCTACATTCTGAACGACCTGGAGTACCGACAGAAGCTGTATCCAAAGAGTGATGAGGGGTTCTTTCTTGGGTATTCTTCAAACAGTCGAGCATACCGGGTGTTCAACAAGCGCACAGGATCAGTCATGGAATCTATAAATGTCAAAGTCAAGGATGAAGTGTTTGTACAGGCTGTCTCAGACGACACTGACGACAGTACTAACACAGTACCTGAAACAACCAGCATCCCAGCAGACTGAGCATGAACCGACTGAAGACGCCTCTGACAACTCATCTGACGAAACCGATATTGTCAACACTCAGGAGAATGTCATTACGCTACAACCCTCCCGATGAATTGCTAGGGATCACCCAATCTCTGAGGTTATTGGATCGCCAAGTGACGGAGTTCAAACTCGCAGGAAATTGAGCAACTCCAGAGAGTTGGCTGACTGCTCGTGCTTTCTCTCCTCAATTGAGCCCAAAAACACAAAGATAGCACTACTTGATGAGTATTGGGTCCTTGCCATGCAGGAGGAACTGGAAGAATTTGCTCGTAATGATGTATGGGATTTGGTTCCAAGACCTGATGGGGTTAACGTCATTGGCACAAAATGGATTTTCAAAAACAAGTCCGACGCATCAGGGAACATCACAAGAAACAAAGCTCGCCTTGTTGCACAAGGATACACTCAGATAGAAGGGATAGACTTTGAGGAAACCTTTGCTCCGGTCGCACGACTTGAAGCCATCCGCTTACTTCTTGCTCTAGCATGTCACCTGAAGTTTCGACTGTTCCAGATGGATGTCAAGAGTGCTTTCCTAAATGGCTTTCTGAATGAGGAAGTTTACGTTGCTCAGCCAAAGGGATTTGAGGACCCGCGTCACCCAGCATCTGTGTACCACCTGAAGAAAGCCTTGTACGGCCTCAAACAAGCACCCAGAGCTTGGTATGAGCGCCTCACTGTGTTCCTCGTCGATCATGGATATGTGCGAGGGGGAGTGGACAAAACCCTGTTCGTGAAACACACGAGGTCAGACTTTATTATCGCACAAATCTATGTTGACGATATTGTGTTTGTGTCCAATACCCAGAAACTGGTGGATCAGTTTGTAGAACAGATGCAGAAGGAGTTCAAGATGAGCATGGTTGGAGATATGAACTACTTCCTAGGACTCCAGGTGACTCAAAAGGACGAAGGTATTTTCATCTCACAAAGCAAGTATGCCAAGAATCTGATAAAGAAATTCGATCTTGAGAAGGCAAGTCACAAATGTACTTCGGCTGCTATGCACATAAAGATAACCAAAGACGATGCTGGAGCAAAAGTCGATCAGACGATGTACAGGATTATGATTGGAAGCCTTCTGTACTTGACAGCCAGTAGACCAGACATTGCATATGCCGTAGGGGTGTGTGCAAGATACCAGGCGGATCCAAAGGAAAGTCATCTCTTACAAGTCAAGAGAATCATAAAGTATGTCTGCGGGACAGTTGACTTTGGAATCTGGTATACCAAGGATACCAACCCACATCTGGTGGGCTACTGCGATGCTGACTAGGCAGGAAACGCTGAAGATCGAAAGAGCACATCTGGAGGATGCTTCTTCTTAGGAAATAACTTGGTTTCATGGTTCAGCAAAAAGAAAAATAGCATCTCACTGTCTACGGCTGAAGCAGCAGGAAGCGGCTGCACTCAACTACTGTGGATGAAGCAAATGCTGTCTGAATACAGAGTCAAACAGGAAGAGATGACCCTGTATTGTGACAATATGAGCGCAATCAGCATCTCGAAGAATCCAGTCCAACATTCTAGGACGAAGCATATAGACATCAGACATCATTTCATCAGAGAGCTGGTTGAACAAAAAGTGGTGACTCTTACGCATGTTACAACAGACAAGCAATTGGCGGACATCTTCACCAAACCTCTTGATGCCGCTCAGTTTGAGACACTCAGATCCTCCCTGGGTCTGTGTGTTATCAAGAACTAAGTGTTCCAGATAGTGGTCAGTCACAGGCAGAACACCAGCTCAACAGTTAGGCTGACCACTTATCAACAGGAAGCTGGAACAGAAGGTACATTTCTGGAGATTTACATTCTTATATATTCAGAAATGAGTCCTATGCCATTATAAATCGAAGGTGAAGAAGCGGCAGTGTCAGAACTGAAAGAACCGTTCTCAAAGGCACCTAAGGTTGATCCCAATCCAACTGAAGAGAGTGTGCAGACTGCGATGGAAAATCAGACGATTACTCAACCTTAAATGAGGTAATCCCCTGTTCTCATCCCATGCTACTGCTCTCAATACTGTTAAGGAGGAAATACGAGCGATTGGTCAAGAGTCAGTGAGCCAAAGGTGACAAAGTGGTTAATGAGAAGCCGAAGGAATTGGAACCTGCTGTAGATTCTGTGACCGGTGCTGCAGAAGAAGGTGAAGTCAGTAGGGCTAAGAGTGTGGTTCTGATAAGCAGAAGAATGAGGATGCAAGTGGAGAACGGCAAGCTAAGCAATCTGGCAATATGATGGAAGAGTCTCATGCATCCAGCAAGGATGAAGAACTGGATGTGTTGTTCAAGGATATTGATGATGTTGTTGATGAGTTGCTAAAAGAGGAGGTTCAATACCTATTGAGACAAAAGCTGATCAGTCTTCAGAAGCCCAGGTCGTAGGGAAGGAGGCAAGTGTGCCAGATGATGCTGTCTCAGATATGCAGTAAGGTGGTGAGACAGTTTTACCCCAAGAGTCCTCTAGTTCTTGTGCAGTCCCAGAGAGTGAGTCAATTGAAGCACCGGACGTCGTGCAAGGAAGAATTCATGATGATTTTGTGGAGGATGCCCATGTGATGGTGGATCCCCCAGCTATTCCTGATCTTGTGACAAAGAAAGTCAGATAATGAAGATGCTTCAATGTTGGTGAGGATCTGAAGATTCAGACCCCTCTGAGAAAGGTGACGAGCTTAGTGAAATGTACAAGGACCTTGATAAGGTTGTCCAAGATTTACACAAGGAAGGGACTATCACTCATGAAGGAGGTGAGCTTGTCAAGTGTGCAGAAGAGTCAGAAACCGATAAGGCTGCTGAGAAGGCGTCTGTTGAAGCAGTTGTTCCGAGAGAGCTAGAAGTGTTAGCTAACCCAGATGTGGAGATGCATTAAGCTATCTAGAGACCAGATCATGGAGTTTATGAGGGCAATCGGAACTCAGTTTCATTGGCTGAACTGAAAGGAGTACTGAAAAGGAGAAACCAAAGAAGAAAGTGACCATCCAAGCATGCTCGACTGAAGTATCTACCAAGAGGAATAGCAAGAGAACAGATGCAGGGGGAGCAAGTACATCCAAGAAAAGGAAGAGGAGTGCTCCAAGATCTGTTCCACCTCGGGTACCAACTGGAGTGTCTAAGCATGAAATGTGGTTTGTCAGTACAGACGCAGCAGCTAAGTGGAAGGGAGTGTAGAAAAGAAAGGTCATCCCTGAAAGGTCACTTAATGAGAAGACAGTTTCATCCCAGTAGCAGATCTTACTATATTCTACTGAAGGAGGCAGGGATCATTCCGGAGGTCGAACACCTGCTAAGACACCATTGTCTAACAGTGGCACAGTATGTGTCACTGTTCCAGGCTGTGTTCCAGGGGGAGTTGACAAATTTCCAGATGCTGAGGAGACCAGGTTGCTCGATTGGACCCCTTGCCAGTTTGTGACAAAAAGGGGAGTATTCTGAGGTAATTGTTCTGGTTCCTCAACTTTTGTCTAAAGCGAAGATTCGGTTTTGCTTTAGGTAAGAAATTTAAATAATGAAGAAAAATTATGTTGACATGCTTCAGGTACCTTCACAGGACCAGAGACAAGATATCATTCAAATGAAAAAGAATATCTAGCCATTAAGAAAACAATTAAGAAATTTAAAGCTTATATAATCGACAAAAGAATTCTTAATTTGAACAGATAGTAAAAACTTTGGATACTTTCTTAGGACAAATATTTCCGAAGACTATAAACAAGGAAAACTTCAAAATCCAAAATTAAAAGATAAGATTAAATTACTTGCTAACCAGTTCTTATTAGAGATTTGTAATGACCATCCAAATGCGTTTTGGGACAAAAAGAAAAATATTTTTTCTCTGTCTTGTACAGCTTTCTATGTTAATAAACATAGTGAACAAGAAAGAGGAGTACTCAGACTAGTTTTAACCTACAAACTACTTAATAAAGTTCTTAAATGGATTAGATATCCTATCCCTAATAAAAAGGATTTATTAGATTGATTGTATGAATCTATTATTTTCTCAAAAATTGATTTAAAATCAGGATATTGGCAAATACAAATTGATAAAGCTGACAAATATAAAAACAGCTTTTAATGTCCTGTTTAGACAATTAGAATGGAATGTTATGCCTTTTGGTTTAAAAAATGCTCCTGAATTCCAGAAGATCATGAATGATATTTTTACTCCATATAGTGAGTTTATTATTGTTTATATCGATAATATTCTAGTCTTTTCTAAAGATATTGAAATACACTTTAAACATTTAAAAATGTTTGAAGAAATAATTAAAAAATAATAGTCTAGTAATATATAAACCAAAGATGTCATTATTTGAAACAAACATTAGATTTCTTGGCCATAATATTGGAAAAGGAAATATAAATCCAATCAATAGAAGTATTGATTCTGCTGATAAATTTCCTGATGTCATAACAGATAAAACTCAGTCGCGGAGAATTTTAGAAAGTTTAAATTATTTCTGCTCATTATAAAGACTTTGCTAAAGATACTGCTATTTTATATGATAGACTTAAGAAAAAGCCAATTTTATGGACATAACAACATAATGAAGCTGTAAGAAAAATTAAGAATAAAGTAAAATACTTACTATGTTTGATGTTGTCTAATCCACATTGGGAAAAAATCATAAAAACGGATGCCTCCGATATTTGTTATGGAGGAATTTTAAAACAAATAAATCCAGAAACTAAACAAGAATATCTGGTTAGATTTTATTCAAGCAAGTGCAACGATGCACACAAAATTATGCTACTGTTGCTAAAGAAATTCTTGCAATTATTGACAAGCGTATTTTTAACCCTTTATAGTCGTCAAGTTATTAGTTTTAGGGGTCAAGTTGTAGTCAAAAACAATTTATAAACCTCGGTAAGCAAAGGGTCGATCCAAGAAACAGACGCGTGCGTGTACTAGGAATGAGTCGAGTTTTTGACTCATTAGTAGTCATATTTCACTATAGCTTTGAGTCGTTTCTGACTTTATTTGATGTCATTTGACCCTTGCCTTTCACATTTCAGGTACAAAATGATACCCCATTGAATTCAAGACCTCAATATCAAGATTGCATGAAAAATTGATATTTCGGCGCAAAACAAGGAGTTTCGGGGTAAAACAGGGCAGATTGACGTTTCTGAAATATTTTGCATGCCCAGGGCGCATACGGTGTCCGAATTAGTTGATCTATAGCTTGTTGGAAAGCTAATGCCAAGACCTACAACTCTCTAGTTTACAGGAAGACCAAATTCGGACTTTAAGACAGCTAAAAAGTCCATGTAAGTCAGATTGGGTGAAATTCCAGCCGACCGATTGGGCACTCCAACGTCGAGCATTGCACTGAGGCCCAATCCAGCTGACCGGCTAAAGTCCCAGCCGACCAACTGGGCCAAAAACACAGAAATTTCAGTTTCGGAGCTATAAATAGAAGGAGAGGTTTTTGACAAAAGGAGGTGGTTTTTAGAGAGAAAAAGTGTGAGAAAAAGGCTAAGGAAGGCTCACCATCATCAATGGTTTGCTTGGGGAGAAGGGAGAAGACCAAAGATGGATTCTAGAGTTTGCTCATCATCTACCACTTAGGTTTTCTCTACTCATCTTTTCTCCCCCATCTTGTTTTGTATTGAAAACATGTAACATGATGATGTGTGAGTAGTCCTTGTGTTTTGAGGGTGCTACAACCCTCCTTGGTACTCTTTGATCACAAATATACATTTATATTCATGTGGATGATTGTTGATTTCATTTTCTCTTGTGTTACGAATGTTATGCACTCTAGGTGTTTGGTAAAATGCCTAAGTGAAACTTAGACTAAAATTTGAACCTATGCCTTAAAAAAGCTAGGGGATAGTTCTAGGATGGAGAATGATCATATCTTAAGCATGAAAGTGAGCCTTATGCTATGATGCTTGACTAGGATTGAATATTTAATTCATTGGAGTTGGTCAATTAGCAAATCATCAATTAATCCCATCAAATGGTGTCGAATTGATGTTCACTATGCTCTTTATACATGGCATGCTACTAAGTGTTTGATGAAATGCCTAAGTAACATGTTGAATTTTAAAACTAGACATAAGAATCGAACGACCTTAGGGATAGTTTGGATGAAGTGAATATGATCATTTCTACGGATATGAAGTGAACTAGTCCATCATGCCTATTTCATTTATTACCTTGGGAGATGTTCCAAGGATAATAGAGGTTAAAGAGTGAATCAACATCTCGATTGAGTGAGGTTCTAATTAAGAAGGTTTGGCTAAGAATAGATTCACACGAACATTGGTCTATGATGTTCCCATGAATGTCATGTCTTTGGCAAAATGGCTTTAGACAGTTCGAGCTAGAGTTCAAGAAGAGTTCAACCACGAACTGGAACAAAAGTACAGCGTACAGCAGATGCGTGATTTGAATCCGGAAGGTTCTAAAGATAGAGGATCTGTTCGAATGAAGTCGGTCAGCGAAGAAACAGATATTCGAGATGTCATTCAAATATCTCCTCACCAGAATTGAAGACCGCTTGACTAACTTACAGTAGAAGATATCTCATGAAGATTGGAATGAAGATCATGATATCCAAAACATATCGACGAGATTATTTGATTAGAGCCAATCGACAAGTCATCACCGAAGATCAGATAGGGGATCAAATATATGCAGATTGGCTGAGAGAATATCGGATGGCTTGGCGTGGAAGTCATCTTCAAAGATTGGATATGGAAGAGATTGAATATCTATCAAATATTTAGGAGTATCTTCGAAATATTTGACAAGAATATTTTGATATGAAGTCGGCCAGCGAAGAGTTCGAGCAGGAGATATTCGAATGAATATCTACACATCAGATTAAAGGCGGCGTGGCTGACTTGGCAAGGAAGTCTTCGAATATTCTTCCTAAAGATTGGATAAAGATACACATCGAATATTTAGGAATATTTCCTAAATATTTGATGAGATATCTGGAG
Source organism: Rhodiola kirilowii (assembly GCA_033675215.1). Taxonomy (NCBI): domain Eukaryota; kingdom Viridiplantae; phylum Streptophyta; class Magnoliopsida; order Saxifragales; family Crassulaceae; genus Rhodiola; species Rhodiola kirilowii. The sequence goes on from CM066201.1 coordinate 34,491,995, forward strand.
CAGATTTGGAGAGCGCCCTTGCATATAAATAGAAGGCTAGGGTGACCACAATCTGGGTTGCTTCCTGAGAGAAAAGAAAAACACGAGAGGATTCGTGAGATTGAAGGAGGAGCGACGGCCGGCTGACTATTCCACACCGGAATATTAGCGGGGAAGTAACAGTCTGTTCAGTGTGCTGTTCAGACTGTTCTTGAAGGACAACAAAGCGCGCGCACACACACACGGTGATCAAGATACGTCTTTGAAAGAAGGCGACTGGGCTTCTAGGAGGTCCAAGACTAGGCCGAGAGGGAAGTCTCGTCCTACCCATAGGGGATCGAGGGAAGCTGCGGTGAATCGAGATTGCAAATCCGAGAGACGGAGAATTAGAGGCTAGGCGATTACAGACAAGGTGTTGTGTAAGAGTAAGACCACTTGTAGCTCTAATCTTGTAATACGATTTGTGTCCCTTTTTAGGGTGTGGGAAACTACCTAGAGTAGGCGAGGCCGAACTGGGTAACATATTGTGTGTGCTCCTGCTTTCTTCTGTTTCCTGTTCTGTCTCATACACTGCTTTAACCACTGTCGGAACACGACTCTGTAAAGTTCATGTTTAGTAATCGGAGAGTACCTCAGCCTCTTTCTGCACCCGCTGAACTGTTGTGAAAAGTGTTCAAGGTCTGTCTCAACTGTACCTTGAACACTAGCTTGAACAGGGGATAGAATTTCAGTCTACCTTAGTCTAAACTAGGTGCTAAACTATTTGACTACCATGAGATGCTTGAATATTTTGTATTTGATCAATGGGAAATGCCAAGGCGGGGAGTAATCCCTCGAAACACCCCTTTTATCTATCTTCTATCTCTAATTACTTGTCATTTAGGATTTTAACACACACTTTATACATTTTGGTTTAGAATAGCCGAACGGAAACACGATCTTATATAGTGCATGTGTTTGGCTTGCTCCTTTGGGTTCGACCCGGTCATAGCGGTCTTTATAAATGTTTTGACCTACTACATTCAATCATCTCTTCATTGATACTATTCTAGAGGCTAAAAAGAATTAGTTCGTCAACTAGTATGCAAGTAATGTGTTCAACTACTCTTTTAGGTAAAAGGTTTGGTTATTACTGAATCCTAAGTGACAGTGAAATTACAAAAGGTTAGATTCAATCAGAGAAATAATTCCAAGATCAAACTTCACCCGTGCCTACCATACAACTCATGTGATATTATCATGCAATCCAAATATGCCAGCAAATATGGAAATAAACCAAAATAACATTAGACAGGCCGCCCATCCAGGGATCATTGCCTGAATTAACCTAGACTGTCGAACGCCGCCCATCCATAGATTATCAACAGCGTCAATTTGTTAAGCCTGGGGTTTTCCTAACATTAATTATTCCACCACATACTTGTTTTACCTTCGCCGCGGATACGCGCGCGTTGTACTTACAGATACCTACGTACTACCAGCGTAGCTACCGTAGTCTAGTGAAACAATTAATATTAACTCTTCTATTAGGTCATATACTATCAGCATAGCTACTACGACCTAACATCAATTCTACTTGATCCGGTTCACTACCTCAGACGCATTCATGTTTTTGGTGTTTAACCTAATTTTGTATATACAAGAAAACATCAAACCAATGTATAATGTGCAAGAACAATAAAATTAAGCGTAGTAGAATTGAATACTTGAATTGAAATAATGAAAGCGTTTCTATAAATCACAAGAAGAGTTGGGTACAAGCACGTAATCCGTAGGATCCCGGAATAAAAAGACTACTCACGATTCATGGCTATAAACCACAAATATATATATATATATATATATATATAGAGGAGCGCTCAAATGTTATGGCCAAATTAGAGTGTTATGTGTTACGGAGCTTCTGATTGGTTAATGAAAAACAAGGAACCAATCAGAAGCGAGGAACACCGTAACTAAGGTGCACCCTCACCCATAAACCCCCCCGTGCTTGTGAGGTGCACCATAAGAACCGTGTTCCTCGCCTCTGATTGGTTCCTTGTTTTAAATGATTGGCTAAGAATCATGTAACACATAACACATTAGTAAGCCATAACATTTGAGCGCGCCCCTATATATATATATATAGGAGCGTTCAAATGAGGATGTGAACAGTAAAATGAGGCACGTGAGGCACGATCTCAACCACACATCTAAACCCCCGTGCATTTCTGGTGCGACACGTGTCACAAATAGTAAACCCACTAACTTTTGAAAAGTCAACAATTGCGGCTGTGCCACGTGGCTTCGCCACGTGCGTCCGATCAACTCCACAGACGGCCGAGATCGTGCCTCACTGCCTCATTCTTACAACACTGCCTCAACCGAGCGCCCCCCTATATATATATATATATATATATAGATGCGCTCAAATGAGAACACCTTCTTAGGCTAAGAACATGAGAATCATTCTCAGCCACTCATTTTGTTGAAATGAGTGGTCCAAAATGCACCACGTCATCTACTATGCACTTTTTGCTTTTTACTATGCACTTTCTGCTTTTACTATTTTGCACTTTTGTCTTTTACCTATAAGACAAAAGTGCAGAATCAATCTACACCCTTAGATCATTTGATCCAAAGGTGCAAAATGATTCTCATGTTCTTAGCCTAAGAAGAGTTCTCATTTGAGCGCGCCCCTATATATATATATATAGGAGTGTTCAAATGAGGCAGCCAAATTAGAATGAAACTGTGAGGCAGCATCCCACCCACTCATCTCAGCCGTCAAAATCATCTCAGCGTGACACGTGTCTTCCACTAACTTCCCTTTATTAATTTTAGATATTCATAAAACAAATTCCTTTTGTTAATTGAAGGGCATTTTGGTATTTGTACACATTACTTCTACTTTATATCCTCTCTCGAATACACATCACTTCTACTTTATACCCTCTCTCTCCAATACACATCACTTCTACTTTATATCCTCTCTCTCCAATACACATCAATTCTACTTTATACTCTCTCTCTCCAATACACATCACTTATACTTTATACACTCTCTCTCCAAGTTCAAATTTTTATTACTATTTTGTAAAGTGTTTTGTTACTTTATTTTTGTATTCTACTTATGTGCATTACACCGTTATTTCATATGACATTACACCCTTATTTCACATTCATTACCCCCTTATTTCATATGTCATTACACACGTCTTTCACATGCCATTACCCCCTTATTTCATATGCCTAAGTCATTACCTCCTATTTCATAAGTCATTACCCCCTTATTTCATAAGTCATTACCCTCTTATTTCATAAGTCACTACCCCCTTATTTCATAAGTCATTACCCCCTTGTTTCATAAGTCATTACCCCCTTATTTCTTCATTACACCGTTATTTCATAAGTCATTACCCCCTTATCTCATAATTCATTACCCCCTTATTTCATATGTCATTACCCCCTTATTTCATAAGTCATTACCCCCTTATTTCATGAAAAATAAGGGGATATGAAAAATAAGGGATAATGCCTTATGAAATTAAGGGGGTATGTCATATAAAAATAAGGGGGTATGATTTATAGAACATGGGGGTGTGCCATAAAAATAAGGGGGTACCCCCTTATTTCACATGTCATACCCCCATATTCTATAAGTCATTACTCCCTTAATTTCATAACTCATTACCACCTTATTTTTATATGTCATACCCACTTAATTTCATAAGGCATTCCCCTTTGTTTTCATATGTCATACCCCCTTAATTTTAATAGGCATTACCCCCTTATTTTTATATGTCATACCCCCTTAATTTCACAAGGCATTACTCCTTTATTTTTATATGTCATACCCCCTTAATTTCATAAGGCATTACCCCTTAATTTCATAAGGCATTACCCCCCTTAATTTCATAAGGCATTACCCCCTTAATTTCATAAGGCATTACCCCCTTATTTCATAAGGCAGTACCCCCTTCTCCATTACACCGTTATTTCATATGTCATTACCCCTTATTGCATAAGTCATTACCCCCTTGTTTCATAAGTTATTACCCCTTGTTTCATAAGTTATTACCCCTTGTTTCATAAGTCACATGACATTACACCTTTATTTCATATGCCATTACGCCCTTAAATTATGCATCGATTTTGTGCTACAACCGATGCATATTGTATGATTTTTTTTGTTCTTTTTAGCTAGTAAATTACTCAAATTAATCTGAAATTTTGTAAATAAATTTCATAAACACAATCTCTCATATCCAAATTTTGAAAGATTTTTTATTCGGCCAAAAGTACAATATTTCATACTTGATGTCATTATATACACCATTTATCTGTACAACAAAAATTTCCCATCTTGTACACAACCATGCACCTTCGTTCTATTATGCAGCTTACAAATGACAAAGTTGTTCTGAAAAGAGAGTTACAAGTGGAAATGCATAATCTAATAAGGGAAAAAAACACACACTCCAAGTTTAAGCTCCGATTAACTCTGTTGGAGCATCAGCCACAGTTTCTTCTAGTGGCATGTCTACCTTCATGCCAACATCTTCAGAATAATCTCCATGAACCTCCATCAGTTTCCCAAAATCAAATTTTGGAGCTTTCAAAATCTTGACCTTGCGAATGTACACATTCTGTAGAGGGTAGATGCTTGAAGTGGCCTTCTCAATCTCTTTTCCAATACTCTCATGGATGAACTTCTTGACCAATTCATTCAAATCGCAAGATGTGGACTGGTTGACCATTATTTCCATCATCTTGCGGCGAATCTGAAACAGATAAAATCACAATAAGTTGACACAAACAGATCAAATTTGATGTGGTGCTGTATGTTTTCCTAAGGACAACAATCACTTAGAAATTAGCAAGGGAAAATGTCAACGAATATAGTTCACATGATAACAAAATATCTGACTGATACTAGATAACTCATCTCTAATTTCGAATAAATTGAAGGAACTGGCAATAGGCAACAATTATCAAAACTATATGCGCCTGTCTCACGGTACAAGACCCAACCCAAAAAATCCTCTAACAAGACACAACCCAAAAAAGAAACTATACGAGCCTGGACCCTGGAGAAAAACAAACAACAGCCTGATCTTGTTATATTTACAAAAGCTACAGACGCAAGGATTCAAAACTCATAACAAAGTTCCTCGGACTCCAAATCCACCATCACTACAAATGGTCCAGTCGTTTTCAATCAAACTCATAAAAACACTTTTAACAACCGATCCCTAAATTTGAGCCATAAAACAGCGATATGCAGAAATACACAAAAATTGAAATCAATACCTCGAGAGGTAGGCCAATGAGATCATCGGACAGATCCCTGCGTAAAACAACTTCATTTTCGTTAAATGGATCTCGCCACAACCGCTTCGTCGGATCTCTGCGTCAAGCGCCACAACCGACGCTCTGTTCTTCACGCTCGCAGCAACCTCCGCCTGCTACTTCCGCTTGATTCCCGACTCGATTGTCGATTCGGTTGAAAATTAGAGAAATGAAAACTGGGTTTCGATTGAAATCTGGGTTTCGATTGAGAGAAGATGGGTTTTCAAAACCCAAAAGAACGAAAAGAAACAAAAAAAAATGGTGGAGAGAGAAGTGAGATCTGACACAATTTCGGGAAACAAAAATATGCACAAATGTCCAAATTACACCTTAATAAATTGCCATCAACAATTACTTTTCCAATTCCACCTCACCATTTTGATTGGTTCACAGCCTGCCTCACGGTTTCATCCTACCAACCTGCCTCAACGGAGTGCTCCTATATATATATATATATATATATATATATATAGGGGGCGTTCTATTGAGGACGCCTCTAACTATGAGGACGTGAGGACGACCAATCAGGGCGCGCCACGTGGCGCAAATAGTGTCCAGCCGCAATTGTTGACTTTTCAAAAGTTAATGGGGTTTACTATTTGGACACGTGGCGCACCCACAAAACAGGGGGGTTAGATGGATGATGATCCAATGGCTGAGATTAGTCCCTACGTCCTCACCAAATTTGAGTGTCCTCATTTGAACACTCCTCTATAGAAGAGCGCTCAAATGTTATGGCCAAATTAATGTGTTATGTGTTACGGAGCTTCTGATTGGTTATTGAAAATCAAGGAACCAATCAGAAGCGAGGAACACCGTAACTACGGTGCACCCTCACCCATAAACCCCACCGTGCTTGTGAGGTGCACCATAAGAACTGTGTTCCTCGCCTCTGATTGGTTCCTTGTTTTTCATCAACCAATCAGAACACCGTAACACATAACACATTAGTAAGCCATAACATTTGAGCGCGCCCCCTCCTCTATATATATATATATATATATATATATATATATATATATATATATATAGAGGAGCGCTCAAATGTTATGGCCAAATTAATGTGTTATGTGTTACGGAGCTTCTGATTGGTTATTGAAAATCAAGGAACCAATCAGAAGCGAGGAACACCGTAACTACGGTGCACCCTCACCCATAAACCCCCCCGTGCTTGTGAGGTGCACCATAAGAACCGTGTTCCTCGCCTCTGATTGGTTCCTTGTTTTTCATAAACCAATCAGAACACCGTAACACATAACACATTAGTAAGCCATAACATTTGAGCGCGCCCCTATATATATATATATATATAAGGTCAGGTTCGGGTGAGAACCATCATTTAAGTTACAAACTAAGAACCAATCTGGTTCTTCGATTTAAATTTTTTAATGGGTAAGATAAATTACTAATAATGAATAATAAATAGACATTATCTCATTTAAGTAATTGAAAATTACTAATTAAGGGTAAAACAGTAACTAAATAAATTTTATTAATTGATTAAATCGTTTGATTTATCTGTTAGTTTCCTAAATTTAGGGATATTCATTTACTATTTGATTTGATTCTTAATTTAGTTCTTGTTTTTTATTTTTATGATTTGTAAAATTAAAAAGCAATAGTTTAATTAATTTATACTCATATTTTATATCCACCAATTTTGAAAGTTCGTCCAAGAATTTCTAAAGTTCGTCCAAGAGTTTTTAAAGTTCGTCCACAAATTGATGAAAGTTCGAGTTCATGATCCATGAAGTTCGTCTAAAAAGGATCGAAGTTCGTGTAACTAGAACCTTTAATACATGAAGTTCATCTAAAAGAGTACAAGGATAGATTTATTTTATTGAAAAGCCACCAGCTTTATAGTGAAATCCACGAGCTTTATAGTGAAATCGACGAACTCAATTTGACAAACCAAACTATGGATTCAGATGTCATCAATTACCATGCCCTCCATCTCCTCCGACCCACCAGCAATAATCTTGCAGCTTGTTATTCTTCATAAGCAACAATAAATCTTTGACTCGAACTTTTTAAGTTCGTCTATATGATGCCGAGTTTGAGAGTTCAACCCATTACCGTCCATACAAAGTTCATGTAGAAAGTTACAAAGCTCATGTCAAATTCGTCTATTAGGCTACAAAGTTCGAGCCTGGATCATACCTATATGACTGCCTGTACCTCATCACTTGGGTACCCACCCATCCATGAGCTGATCATGGTGACAAACAAAAGGCAAAAATTGGATCATAACTATATGACTGCCTGTACCTCGTCAAATGCTGCTGAACATGTTGGACGTCTGTTATCTGAAAATAAATTTATTTCATGCGGATCTAACAATAATAAACCGTTTCAGCAGTGATGTTAATTAACCAACATGCATATATAAATCTGAACATGCATATATGAATCTGAACATGCATATATGAATCTGAACGAATACAGTTATCAGAATCTGATACAAACAAACAGATATTAAAAGGACAGCAAACCGAGTTGGTGATTCAGTCACGTCGTTGACGCTGTCCTTAAAGCTGATTTGCCTCCCGTGCTGGATTTGACGGCAAAAAGCTTCCCAGGATAAAAGAACCTCAGCAAGCGCGTTGAGCACTGTAGCCTTGCTGATCGAACCTATTCGATCTTCTGCTATCACAGATCGGAAAAAACAAGAGACGAGATGTGTAGGAGTGTTGTATTGTGTGTATTTTGAACTGAAGCGCAGGCTTCTTTATATAGTCGAGAGGAGAAACCGTTTTGCTGCTGGCTTTTTGGAAAAGATATGAACTGTCTTGTTTATCCGAACGCAACAGTCCAAGTTCTTATCTCGAAAAATCAGCAACCGCCTCCAACAGCTTTGACTGACTCAGTCTCGCTGAAGACTTGCTCTTGTTCGGTTTAATTATGCAAAACCGAAATTAGAATAACCAAAAACGAACCGCGCAACCCGCTGAGAAAATTGACGGCATTCACCCGGATGATGTGGGCGCGCACAAGACAGGCCAAATTCGACGTCGTCGACCGGATGATTTCCCCCCCCCCCTGCGCACGCCCGCGAAGGCATTTTGGAAGAGTTTCTTTTAACAACTTAACAAGCTTGTTATGGAAATCATATATGAACAAACATTGTTCCCATTTGGCCTCCAATGTGGGATATAAGACTTTCACACAAGTGAAATCCAACCCATATCAATCCCTACCAAGGTCAAGTTCCATGGTTTTTGGCACTACTTTGAGCATCAATTACTCATTCGATTTAGCTTCGTTTTTGGCGATTCAATACTTGATTTCATACCTCACACGTCAAGGTATTTTAATCTAATTTTGTCAACAAGATTGGAGGTGTTCTCCACGCTCAATTTTAGGTCTCAAATGTGGCGCACCACCATTTTCTTCAACCCACTACAAACACATTTTCCAACAATCCCCCACATGAAGAAAATCGAGTGGTGAAATCAAATAAAACAATAATCCTCGATAATCAACTCGACACGAAGTGGTGATAGCTTCTACGGATAATATCTGCACAGGATAGGTAGGTTACCCCTTTGAACCTTCCATTGAGATAACATGATCTCTTTACTGACTATTCAGTAGACTTGATGTCTTTGAACTGTTCGTCTTATACTGTAAACGAAATCAAGTTTCCACAGATATTATCCTGATCTTATTCAGTTCTTACTGGTGGGCTCATTTTGGTCGTGATACCCCTTTCCTGGTTCTGCAAGAGTTTCTAAAGAATTAAGCCCTTTGAATTCTCCTTTGAAGCGACCCCACTTCTCTCTCACATAGGTGATTCTTTCTTAAAGTAATCCTGCATTACCCATTTGAATCTCACTATTCAAATTACTAGAATCATTAAAAGCTTCGAGCTTAGCCTCGTGCAGGAGTCACTGTTTTATCTGGGAATAGGATTGGGGTGTTACCCCCCACAGTGACCTCACACAGTCTTAGCAGGTAGGTTGTCCCTTTGAACCAAGTTCTTGGGATCTCCAGTCATCATGGTAGGGTTTTCCTTTGCCTCAACTTTTATAGCCCAAGGGCTTAAGCCTATGCTTTGATGTTAGCAATCAAAAGGCTTTAGTCCCATTCCCTTAGTTGTCTTCTCTACTTGGTCCCTATTTAACCCTTTGGTTAACGGATCCGATATATTTTCTTTGGACCTCACGTAGTCAATGCTTATGACTCCGGATGAGAGAAGTTGTCTTATGGTATTGTGTCTTCGACGTATGTGCCTAGACTTACCATTATACATGACATTCTGTGCCCTACCAATTGTTGATTGATTATCGCAATACACACATATTGGTGGCACAGGGTTTTTCCAACCAGGAATATCCTCTACAAAATTCCTTAACCACTCTGCTTCTTCGCCGCATTTATCTAATGCCACGAACTCAGCTTCCATCGTGGATCTGGTTATTAGAGTTTGTTTCGAGGATTTCCATGACACGGCTGCACCTCCCAAAGTGAATACATATCCACTAGTGGCCTTTGAGTCTTGTATATCAGATATCCAGCTTGCATCAGTGTAACCTTCAATGACTTCCGGATATCTGGTATAATGTAGACCGTAATCACGAGTAAATCGTAGATACTTCAGTACTCTCACGATGGCTTTCCAGTGTTCATAACCTGGGTTACTCGTATATCTTGCAAGCCTACTCACACAATAAGCAATATCAGGTCTAGTACAATTCATCAAGTACATTAGACTGCCTATTACTTTTGAGTATTCCACTTGAGAGATACTCTCCCCTTTGTTTTTAGACAGATGGTGGTTCATATCTATAGGAGTTTTATAAACTCCTACACTATCTTTCCCAAATTTGTCTAAAATCTTATCAACGTAGTGTGCTTGGCTTAAGACAAATCCATCTGCCGTCCTTGTGATTTTAATCCCTAAAATTACATCGGCCAGACCTAAGTCTTTCATATCAAACCTTGAGTTTAACATGGACTTAGTAGATTTAACCATTTCTTCATTGTTTCCCACAATGAGAATATCATCGACGTATAAGCACAAAAGCACATACCCGTGTTCAGTGTTTTTGCTATATACACATTTGTCACACTCGTTGATTTTGAATCCATTTGACAATATCACTTTGTCAAATTTCTCATGCCACTGTTTTGGTGCCTGTTTCAGACCATAGAGAGACTTAACAAGTTTACAGACTTTTCTCTCTTGTCCTGGCGCTTTACAACCCTCAGGTTGTTCCATATATATCTCTTCTTCAAGATCTCCATTCAAGAAGGCAGTCTTCACATCCATTTGATGAATTTCTAAATTGCGCAGAGCTGCAATTGCAATTATCATCCTTATAGATGTGATCCTTGTCACAGGTGAGAATGTATCAAAGTAGTCTAGACCTTCCTTTTGTCTATATCCTTTGATCACAAGTCTCGCTTTGTACTTTTCAACAGTACCATCAACTTTCATTTTCTTAGTAAAAATCCACTTTGAATCAAGTGGCTTACATCCCGGAGGAAGATTAACTAACTCCCAAGTATGATTTTGCATAATGGAGTCTAGTTCACTTTTTATGGCTTCTTTCCATATAGGGCCATCAACAGAGCTTATAGCTTCATTATATGTAGGAGGTCCCGCCTCAACCATAAAGGTTACAAAATCAGGTCCAAACGAATTTTCAACCCTTGCTCTTTTGCTTCTTCTTGGTTCCTCCACATTTGTATCATCCTCGGATACTTCTTCTTGTTGGTGATACATTTCAGTAGTATCTTCACCTATCTCATAAGGTGAACTCGCTGGTTTTTCTTTATAAGGAAACCGATGTTCAAAGAACGAAGCATTCTTAGACTCTATAATTGTGTTCTTGTGTATATCAGAGTTTTTAGACTCATACACAATGAACCTATACGCATTACTATTATGCGCATAGCCTATAAAGACACAATCAACTGTCTTTGGTCCTATCTTCATTCTTTTAGGACCGGGAGCCATTACTTTCGCTAAGCATCCCCACACTCGCAAGTGTTTGTAAGCAGGTTTTCTCCCTTTAAATAATTCATAGGGAGATTTCTCCTTCCTTTTTCGGGGTATTCGATTTAGCAGATAGTTAGCCGACAAAACGGCCTCCCCCCACATTGACTGGGGTAACCCTGAACTAAGTAACATCGCATTCATCATTTCTTTGATAGTGCGATTCTTACGTTCAGCTACACCGTTCGATTGAGGAGAATAAGGTGGTGTAACCTCATGTATGATTCCAGTTTGTGCACATAGTGCCCCAAATGGTTCTACATATTCACCACCACGATCACTTCGTAGCCTTTTAATCTTTTTATTTAGTTGGTTTTCCACTTCCAACTTATACATGGCAAATTTCTCTACTGCTTCATCCTTGCTCTTTAGCAAGTATATTGAACAATATTTTGTACTGTCATCTATGAAAGTCACAAAATATTTATTTCCACCTCTTGTTGGCATGAATTTCAAGTCACATAGATCACTATGTATTAAGTCAAGGGGTTCAGTGTCTCTTTCAACACTATGAAATGATGTTCTTGTTAGTTTTGCTTCAACACAAATTTCACACTTGTGTTCGGAATCAAATTGAAATTTTGGTATACAGTCCAATTTCATTAGATTCCTTATCGAGTCATAATTCACATGACCTAATCTACCATGCCATAAATTAGATGACTCAAGCAAGTAAGCGGAAGAATTTTTATTGATAGAATTGATAGCAATTACATTGAGTTTCCACATTCCATCCTTCACGTAACCACGTCCCACATACATGCCGTTCTTTGAAAGAACGACCTTCTGGGACTCAAACACCATCTTAAAACCATGACTCGTAAGTAAGGTTCTAGACACTAAATTCTTCCTGACATCAGGCACATATGAAACATTGGTCAGTTTCAGCTCCTTGCCCGACGTCATCTTCAACATCACACTTCCTTTTCCCTTGACTTCTGAGGTGGCCAAGTTGCCCATGTACACCTTCTCTCCATTTTCAGTCAACTTCAGCTCAGAGAAGGCATTCTTGTCAGAGCAGATGTGGTGGGTTGCTCCAGTATCCAGCCACCACTCCTTGGGGTTGGAATCCACCAGACTCAGCTGAGAAATCACAGCCACTAGTTGCTCTTCATCTCCCTCGGCGACATTCGCCTTCTTCTTCTTTGGAGCTCTACAATCAGCAGATCGGTGACCCTCTTTGTCACAATTGAAGCACTTTCCAGCAAACTTCGGCTGTGCTTTCTTCTTGATAACCCTACTCTTGGGTCCAAGCTTGTTTAAGGGCTTCTTCCCTTTAGAGCTAGCACCATGCTCCACTATGTTAGCCCTTTCTGAAGGCAGCTTTGTCCTCTTATCAGAGAGTCGATTGTCCTCTTCATTCTTGAGGCGAATCACCAGGTCTTCCATAGACATTTCCTTCCGCTTGTGCTTAAGGTAATTCTTGAAGTCCTTCCACCCTGAAGGCAGCTTCTCAATTACTGCAGCAACCTGGAATGGTTCATTCACTACCATTCCTTCAGCGTTCATCTCATGCATGATCAACTGCAAGTCATGCACTTGACTGGTCACAGTCTTCGAATCCACCATTGAGAATTCGAGGAAGCGTCCCACAAGGTACTTCTTGGAGCCAGCATTCTCTGTTCGGTACTTCCGATCAAGCGCCACCCAAAGGTCCTTAGCTGAACTTTTGGATTTGTACACCTTGTACAACACGTCATTAAGACAGTTCATCACATAATTGCGACAAAGATACTCAGCATCTTTCCATGCATTGTATGCAAAGAGCACTTGATTGTCCGCCTCACCCTCAGCCACCGTAGGTGTCTCCTCGGTCAGATACCGGGACAACCCTAATTGGGAGAGGTAGAAATGCATCTTAGGCTGCCATGTAGTGAAGTTCAACCCAGTGAACTTCTCAGGCCTTTCAGCTGCCATAACTGCAGCAGGCACTTGTGCCACCATAGCATTTGGAACTGGACCCGCAGGTCCATTCCCGGCCGGAGCCATCAGTGGGGTAGTCGCAGCCGACTCAGCAGCATCCTGGTGATGTTGGACACCTTCCATGTCCACAGATTGAACATTGTTTTGTCCTTGTTCAGAATTCATTGCTACAACAGAGACAGATCTGTTAGTATGAAATATTTTTCAGATAATAACGAAGCAGAAATCAGCTTTAAGAATGTTGGACGTCTGTTATCTGAAAATAAATTTATTTCATGCGGATCTAACAATAATAAACCGTTTCAGCAGTGATGTTAATTAACCAACATGCATATATAAATCTGAACATGCATATATGAATCTGAACATGCATATATGAATCTGAACGAATACAGTTATCAGAATCTGATACAAACAAACAGATATTAAAAGGACAGCAAACCGAGTTGGTGATTCAGTCACGTCGTTGACGCTGTCCTTAAAGCTGATTTGCCTCCCGTGCTGGATTTGACGGCAAAAAGCTTCCCAGGATAAAAGAACCTCAGCAAGCGCGTTGAGCACTGTAGCCTTGCTGATCGAACCTATTCGATCTTCTGCTATCACAGATCGGAAAAAACAAGAGACGAGATTTGTAGGAGTGTTGTATTGTGTGTATTTTGAACTGAAGCGCAGGCTTCTTTATATAGTCGAGAGGAGAAACCGTTTTGCTGCTGGCTTTTTGGAAAAGATATGAACTGTCTTGTTTATCCGAACGCAACAGTCCAAGTTCTTATCTCGAAAAATCAGCAACCGCCTCCAACAGCTTTGACTGACTCAGTCTCGCTGAAGACTTGCTCTTGTTCGGTTTAATTATGCAAAACCGAAATTAGAATAACCAAAAACGAACCGCGCAACCCGCTGAGAAAATTGACGGCATTCACCCGGATGATGTGGGCGCGCACAAGACAGGCCAAATTCGACGTCGTCGACCGGATGATTTCCCCCCCCCCCTGCGCACGCCCGCGAAGGCATTTTGGAAGAGTTTCTTTTAACAACTTAACAAGCTTGTTATGGAAATCATATATGAACAAACATTGTTCCCATTTGGCCTCCAATGTGGGATATAAGACTTTCACACAAGTGAAATCCAACCCATATCAATCCCTACCAAGGTCAAGTTCCATGGTTTTTGGCACTACTTTGAGCATCAATTACTCATTCGATTTAGCTTCGTTTTTGGCGATTCAATACTTGATTTCATACCTCACACGTCAAGGTATTTTAATCTAATTTTGTCAACAAGATTGGAGGTGTTCTCCACGCTCAATTTTAGGTCTCAAATGTGGCGCACCACCATTTTCTTCAACCCACTACAAACACATTTTCCAACACAATCAACTCCTGAAGCACCTTGTTGTATATGCTAGGAATTGGTTTCTTATTCGCCTTGAAATTTGCTTTTGTGTCTGGAACGGTCGGTGGATCTACCACAGTAGTCATATAGTAGACCACCATCTGCGAGTCGGTAATCGACGAAACCCCAACTTCGACGGCATCATAGTTTTGACGAAATCGAACGTTATCGTATCCAGAGCTTAACCAGCGCGCCGAAGCAGGTATTCTCCTCTCGGAAGATTGACCTGATGCGGAGAACAACACCAACGTGGCGGCAGCCATCACTAAAATAAACGACAGCATCGGAGTTGAGCAGCGAAGGAATCGTTAAACAGGCCGGATCCGCAGTGTTAGACCAACCGCATTTTTTTCTGATTTGGAAGAGGGTGAGAGATAGGTCAGAAATCAGATTTGCAGGTGGCCTGTTTTACACGAGAGGCAGTAGTAATTTACAGTATTTTTTATTTTGATAAAAGTAATTCACAGTATATAACAAACTCGTTATATATCAATAAAAAAAGGTACTACTATATAACAAGCTATTTGCAGGAGCATCAGAGGTAGGCCTCAGCATCTGGTCCAAGGCTAAAAAAAAAGCCCTATCAAAGCCCGACGACCCGACGACCCGAGACCCGATCCGATCCGAACGTTGGGCTGATTTCAACCCGACCCGAATTACTAAAAAACGGGCTAGGGTCCGATATACAGAACCCGAACCGACCCGAAGGCCCGACCCGAATGAAGCCCGATATAAATACTAATATCCAAGACAAAAAAAAACCCTACCCTTATTCAATTCATACCCAACACTCGGCTGCCGCACCTCTCTCTCTCTCAAGCCATCTGTTTCTTTTGATTTCAGAGTTCAGACGATCCGAATTTACTCTCAAATCTATGCCGTCGTCGCCATCCAGCTATAGTCCAACTATCGGTTCGTATTTCATGGATATAGATATGATGTAGATTGAGATGTTTTCATTTTTCGAAATTTCTGGTTTTTTTCTTCTGATTTTTCTGGTGAACGATTATGTGTTTAGATTCACTCCTGCATGTTTAGATTTGTTCAAAAGCACACTTAGTTGTTCGAATTGCTTTGAATATGTGTTAACTTTGTGCATCTGTTTAGATAGATTCAGATCTATATGTTTTCATTTTTTTACTAATTTTTTTCTGTTTATTTTCCTGACTTAGCTAGTTTGATTTAGTCATATTCATGTATTTTCGAAACAACACTGTTAATTTTATTAATAAAATTACCTTTTGAAAACTATTTAGTTTCTGTGTCTATGTTAGTAGAAATTGTTAAATAATTAAAGTCTTTAAAACTGCTTATTTTTTAGTTAAGTTCATGTTACTGGAACTACTTAAAGTGTTCATTTGTTGGTTTTGATAGAGAATTGTGGATTGGCTTGCGGAAAGTTTCAGGAGGGACTACATGCTTATTGGAACTACTTACTGCCTGTTGTAGCTATTTTACTTGCTTATTTTTACTGTTATACTTGTACCTGAATATATTTGTGCTTGGTTATTTTTGCAAATGTATTTGTGCTTGGTTATTTTTGCAAATGTATTTGTGCATACTTACTATCCTTTAACTCATATTTAATATGTATTTGTGCTTGAATATTTGTAGCTGCATAGTTCAGATTCTGCAGTGAAGGTGAAGGTGGACTGGTATACAGTAATGTGTTCTGCAATCTAAACAGCTGTTTAGAAGCTGCAAACATGACTGGTTTTGAGGATTGTTGGGCTGTGGTGTGTTTGAGAAGAATGGAAGTAATATTTGTATATGTTGTCCATTTTTTAGCAGTTTGAAAGTTGTTCAGAAAATATTTGTATATGTTGTCAATTTTCTCTGCCACTGAGCAAATTATTTTTAAGTCCGGCCCGATTGAGCCCTGTTCAGCCCGAAAAATATTAGGGCTAAGGGCAGCCCTAAGGCTTTGAAATTTTAAACAAGCCCAGCACGACCCGGCCCGAAAAACAAAAAAAAGGCCCTTATTTTTCCGTCAGGCCGGGCTCGGATTTAGCAAACTTCGGGTAGGGCTGACACGACCCGGCCCATTGCCGACCCCTAATCAGAGGTTTGTTTTCAGCTCGAGCCTCGAGGTATCAGAAAACTTGAAGAAGTACACGCAAGAATCAAAGGGCTCACGATTTCATATTGATTATCAATTAATTTTAAAAGATACAAATGTACTTATTTGCTCCTACGATGGATATATATTGAATATCTGATTTAATAAATCATAATAAATATGGGTGTTAGATTGATTTGATCCAACAATTTGTAATAGTTCCTAGTTCTTAACTTAATTGGTGGTTCTCATTTGATCCGCTCCCTAATATATATAGGAGCGTTCAAATGAGGATCGCTACAGTAATGTGAGGCACGTGAGGCACGATCTCAATCACATATCTAACCTCCCGTGCATTTGTGGCGCGACACGTGTCCAAATAGTAAAACCCACTAACTTTTGAAATGTCAACAATTGCGGCTGTGCCACGTGGCTTCGTCACATGCGTCCGATCAACTCCACAGACGATCGAGATCGTGGCTCACTGCCTCATTCTCACAACCATGCCTCAACCGAGTGCCCCCTATATATATATATAGGGGTGCGCTCAAATGAAAACTCTTATTAGGCTAAGAACATGAGAACCATTTTGCACTTTTGGATCAAATAATCTAAGGGTGTAGATTGATTCTGCACTTTTGTCTTATAGGTAAAAGACAAAAGTACAAATAGTAAAAGCAGAAAGTGCATAGTATAAAGCAGAAAGTGCATAGTAGATGACGTGGTGCATTTTGGACCACTCATTTCAACAAAATGAGTGGCTGAGAATGATTCTCATGTTCTTAGCCTAAAAGGGTGTTCTCATTTGAACGCATCTATATATATATATATATATATAGGGGCGCGCTCAAATGTTATGGCTTACTAATGTGTTATGTGTTACGGTGTTCTGATTGGTTGATGAAAAACAAGGAACCAATCAGAGGCGAGGAACACGGTTCTTATGGTGCACCTCACAAGCACGGGGGGGTTTATGGGTGAGGGTGCACCGTAGTTACGGTGTTCCTCGCTTCTGATTGGTTCCTTGATTTTCAATAACCAATCAGAAGCTCCGTAACACATAACACATTAATTTGGTCATAACATTTGAGCGCTCCTCTATATATATATATATATATATATATATATATATATATATATATATATATATATATATGAAAAGATTAGAAACGAGGAAACCGTGTTTTGATGAAGTGTAGCCTCGAATCTCTTTCTTGAGCTCTTAGTCGTCCTCCTTCAATCTAGGTCAAAATTGATCCTCAAAGTCAGCGTACTCAAAATATGGTCCGAAACTACTATTTATAACTCAAAATATCTGTGGGGTCGTCACATATGATTTTTTCACAGCCGTCACGACCCCCTGAATCTCTCCAGGCAATTTAGGGGTCGTAACACTTTTGACAAATTGTTTTGTCACGAATGACACGGCGGGGAAAATTGGCAAAGAGTTCTCATGGCTTTTTCGCGGTCTTAACGTCCAAATTTAGTCTTGGTGTAAACATCAAATGAAGTGAATAATAGGTCAAGAATTAGACCGATCAATTGTGAAATTTGTTTTAAATTTCAAGATAATTTGTATAATCAGAAGTTCATTATAAGAACTGATTGTAATTCTGCTTAATTTATGTTTAATAAAGATTTTAAACATGATGTTTCTAAGCAAATGTTCACTAGATGGCAGGCTCATTTAGCCCCATTTGACTGTGAAATTATTTATAAAAAAGGAGAAGAAAATAGTCTTCCAAATTTTTAACCTGAGAATATATTCAATGGATCTCCATTTTGCAAGAGTGATCCCGCCGGGGAAAAGCCCTCCCTCTTATAGAGGAGGCAGAAGTTCTCCCTCTTATAGAGGTGGTAGAGGTCGGGGAAGGTAGCCGGAAATTCTGGCTCAGTTTGGAAATAAAAACTAATAAATTTGTCCCAAGATAAAGAATACCAGGAATATCTGGACTTCAAAAGGCAGAATTCTGCATCACAATCAAACACAACAAATGATACTCCATCGCCATCCTATGCCAATATAGTGGGAAATGAGGACAATGAACCAAGTTACACGACTGATAAGTCGTAATTGTACGACTATTTTATATGTTAAAACCCCGTCTCTTAATATTTGCATGTATATTATTTCACTACTTGTGTGTAGTTTTCATTCTCAGGTGCATTCGGAGACCATAGAAGGAATATCGGCTAAAAGGAGCCCATTAGAAGATGTTTGGCATCGAAAGAAATGAAGTTCGAAGTGCTGAAGATTTAGTCAGTGCAGACCACTTACGTCTGAAGAATTATGGGCACTTACGTCTTAACAATTACCGAAATTGTTAAGACGTCCGCGGACGTTAAATCAAGAGACGTAAGTGGGGAAAGCTGGCAAACAAATTTTCTTAAATTCTGATTTGTTTTCTCGGGAAGAAATATAGATGGAATCGAGGAGCCATTCTAGAAAGGAGGAAATCAGAATTTGAGGAGCCATTTTTAGAGAAGATAAAAGAAAGGAGAAAGGGAAAATCAAATTGGCTTTGGTCCGTGTAGAATTGGGAGTCTTCTTTTGGCCGTGTGATTTGGAGGAGACAAAAAAACATACAATTGGGAGGTCTTCTTCTGGTCTTTTTGTTTTGGCTGTGGCTTTGGACGGTGGAAAAGAAAAGTGAGAAAAGTTGCTGTGTCTTTTGTCTTTTGGCCGTGGGATTTTGGTTTGGTTTGATATAAACTTTTTGGAGGAGATTTGCGATACACAATTTGGAGGAGAATTGAAGAAAGCTTGGTGGATCATTCGACAATAGTATTTTCATTTCATTTCATTATAAACTTGATTATGTATTCTATTACCATGAGTAGCTAAACTCATTTGTGTAAGCTAGAACTTGATATTGTGATGCTTTGATTTGAGACACATATTGAATTTCTATGTTTTGCGCTATATTACTATGCATTGTTTATGGATTTGATATGCTAGCATGAGTGGAACCCTAGCGGGGGAGCTTTTGTTTGTGTGTTGATTTCAATTATCACAGTTTACTAGCAACCTAGCGGGGATAGTAAACTAGGATACGAGTAATATACCACTAGGATTGATACCCTAGGACAACTTGTAGTACAACCTAGCGGGGAGCTATAAGTTGTAAAACATTAGAAATAAAAATGGTTGGGTTAATGATTTAGTCTTGCATCACAATCGAAAGTTCTAGCTTGCATTTCTCTTTGATATCTGATACTTAAATTTGTGTGACGGTTTCTCTACTGATTATTGATCGTGTTTTGATACTTGCGTTTTTAATTGACTTGTTCGGAATTTACCCCCCCCCCATCGTTACTTTTGTACTTAGTAAACAGATTCTCACACCGATCTCTGTGGATACGACCCGACTTACCACAAGCTAGTCGGAGATAAAGAAATTATTATTTTTGACGAGTACGACGACGCCCGTCAAATTTTGGCACCGTTGCCGGGGACTGCACTGATGAAAACTCCAAAGTGCTTAATCCTTGAGCCGTCCGCGGACTGCACTGATGAAAACTCCAAAGTGCTTCGGTCTTCTTTTCTTTCCGCGTAAAACATCTTCTAATAGGCTCTCTTTAGCCGGTATTCCTTCCATGGTCTCCGAGTGTACCTGAGAATGAAAACTACACACTGGTAGTGAAATAATATACAGATAACACTAAGAGACGGGGTTTAAACATATAAAATAGTCGTACAACTACGATTTATCATACATGACAAGTGGAAGAAGAGTCATTAGAGAGGTTTAAGCTAAAATATTTTTGCTTTTCTTTAACTGACTATGCAAAATCTTGGTATTACTCATCAGATACAAATTGTGAAAGTCATTATGTGGATCTACGAGCCCCGTTTCTGAAGAAGTTTTCTCCGACATCCCTTCGAGTGGAAATTCGTGAGAAAATTATTACCATTGAGCGATTCCAGGGCGAAACATTATACGAGTACGTTGTGCGCTTCGATGACATTCAGGGAAGCTGTCCACACCATGGATTCACAAGTTTATTTATTCTTGAGAGATTTCTTGATGGGATGATGCCTCTAGGGCGTTCTATGCTTGATGTCGCAGCAGGAGGGTCAGTAATGAATTTAAACATTTATGACGCATGGGACCTGATAGATGATATGGCACAGAAATCAAGACAAAGTCAGCTGCACAAAACCGAGGATAAGTCACAGACAGTGGAAGCTGATTCAGTGCAGATTGTGCACGACACCGCATTGGCCATGATAGATGAACCAGAGGCAGAAAATGAAGAAAACAAGTCGCAATCAGTGCCGACCGCGTCCGAAGGAGACATTAGCTCGACGCTTATGTCGGAAGCGGAGGCGCCCATGACGTCTACAGCGGACACGACCCACACTGATGCCCAACCAAGAACTGACCCTTTTCCTTCATTTTCTATGCAAGTAAGAGCTCTTGAAGGGCATGTGATCGATAAGCATGAGCTAGGAGGCAAATTGGAGGTGGGACATGAGCAAAACAACCTAACGATGGAGAGCCCACTCCCTACGAATCATGAGGCACCGCCTGGAAAGAGTAAGGACACAGGTACTCTCACATTTACCCGTGACGTTGACTCTTATATTTTGCAGATGGGAGATGCCAGCGCTGACGGTCCTCTTGCACTGATTCTGGGACAATCAATCCTCTTGGCCAAAAGGACCAAGATTGACATGGGAACACGCTTGTTATCACTTGCACTTGCTGGCAAGACATCAAACTTCCATGATCACGAGAATTCCGACCGTCCAAACATGAGGAAACAATCGAGACATGGCACGTTTGGATGGAAACCAGGATGGAGAGACACGAGAGCATCACTCGATGAGGGCTATGAGTATCATAGAGGAGTAATGAAATTTGACCTCACACGCCCATGGGATCCTAACTTGTGATCCCTAAAGAGGTAATGTCCAGCCAAGGACGTAAAACAAAGGCACTTACCGGGAGGCAACCCGGTGTGTTTTTATTTTATTCATGTTAGGAGTAGGTTAATTAGTGGAATTGGGAATCTGATAATGCGCCCCGAGTGCATTTCTTTTTATTTCTGGTGTTTTCAGGTGATTAAACGAAGAAAAGAATTCTACATCAGTGCAGATCGCGCACATCTTGACAGTTGCATGCGTGGACGACTCAGCAATTATTGCATATTCTTCAGACGTCCGCGGGAGAAAAAGAAAGAGACGTCCGCGATGCATTTCAAAAGGGTGAAATCGCAGAGCCCAGCACCACCACCAGACTATTAGGGGAGTACCAGTTCCTTTCGCTTTTTATTTATTTATTTTTATTTTTATTTGAGTCTGTTGAGTCTATTTTGTGTGAGTCTATTTTGTTATACATCTCATCTCTTGAATTGTACCATGAGGACACGGGTCCATCTAAGTGTGGGGTGGGATGTTGTTGAGTCAGTTGTGCGTCGTGTCTGTTTTTAAATTTTTATGTCGCATGTTATGTGTCTTGATGAACTCGTAATGAACTGATGATGCACTGCTATGCTTTTCTCATATGTCAAAAATCTCATTTCCAGCTTTTTATGACTATTGTGCTCAGTTGACTAAAAATGCAAAATTTCAAAAAATTTCGATGCTTTGTTCTTGTGAGTTGTGATATGCAGGGATGTGGAGTTGACAGAAATGTCCTAGACGGGTATGGAAAATTGCAAGAAGTTCTGAGTTTTTGGGTTCTGATGATTGAGAAAAGCGGTGGAGGTTGACGCTTCACTAGCCTAATCCTGAGAGTCTGCTCCGCCACTGCAGTACTTATGCAGTTAGGTGGGACAGGAGAACATCACACCGTCCAATCTCTAGTCCGAGTAGCCGGGAAAATAGACGAGCGACCCTCGACTTGACTCGCGTGAAAAGGACGAGGATGAGAAAAGAGCAGAAGGCGCAAATGATTATGTGGACAAGAAACAAATTCAAAAGCCGAAGGCAAACCATCAAGTGAGAAGAAAATCAGAAATCTGATTGATTCAAGCAAAAATGTGTCGTTTATCAAGGTCCGACTCAATGGTATGAAAGCAGTGAATTAATCACGTGTCAGAGAAAGCTGCTGACTCAATCTAAAGACGAAAACTCAGAAAAGAATGCAATGTCCGTGGTACCTATAGGGGACTATCTCCCAAACATCCAAGGTCGTTTGAATTGCAACTCGCGAGGTAACAAGTATCGAAAAATCTATCTTTACTCGCATTGTTAGAATCTTAAGCATGATAAGATATTTGGCTGGATTTGAGATTGAGATGTAAGGATTAGCATGACTAGTACATTGTAATTCATTCTATGGCTTTGTTCTTGTTCGAAACGAACAAGTTCAAGTGTGGGGTAGTTTGATAAGTCGTAATTGTACGACTATTTTATATGTTAATACCCCGTCTCTTAATGTTTGCCTGTATATTATTTCACTACCTGTGTGTAGTTTTCATTCTCAGGTGCATTCGGAGACCATAGAAGGAATATCGGCTAAAAGGAGCCCATTAGAAGATGTTTGGCATCGAAAGAAATGAAGTCCGAAGTGCTGAAGTTTTAGTCAGTGCAGACCACTTACGTCTGAAGAATTATGGGCACTTACGTCTTAACAATTACCGTAATTGTTAAGACGTCAGCGGACGTTAAATCAAGAGACGTAAGTGGGGAAAGCTGGCAAACAAATTTTCTTAAATTCTGATTTGTTTTCTCGGGAAGAAATATAGATGGAATCGAGGAGCCATTCTAGAAAGGAGGAAATCAGAATTTGAGGAGCCATTTTTAGAGAAGATAAAAGAAAGGAGAAAGGGAAAATCAAATTGGCTTTGGTCCGTGTAGAATTGGGAGTCTTCTTTTGGCCGTGTGATTTGGAGGAGACAAAAAAACATACAATTGGGAGGTCTTCTTCTCGTCTTTTTGTTTTGGCCGTGGCTTTGGTCGGTGGAAAAGAAAAGTGAGAAAGGTTGCTGTGTCTTTTGTCTTTTGGCCGTGGGATTTTGGTTTGGTTTGATATAAACTTTTTGGAGGAGATTTGCGATACACAATTTGGAGGAGAATTGAAGAAAGCTTGGTGGATCATTCGACAATAGTATTTTCATTTCATTTCATTATAAACTTGATTATGTATTCTATTACCATGAGTAGCTAAACTCATTTGTGTAAGCTAGAACTTGATATTGTGATGCTTTGATTTGAGACACATATTGAATTTCTATGTTTTGCGCTATATTACTATGCATTGTTTATGGATTTGATATGCTAGCATGAGTGGAACCCTAGCGGGGGAGCTTTTGTTTGTGTGTTGATTTCAATTATCACAGTTTACTAGCAACCTAGCGGGGATAGTAAACTAGGATACGAGTAATATACCACTAGGATTGACACCCTAGGACAACTTGTAGTGCAACCTAGCGGGGAGCTATAAGTTGTAAAATATTAGAAATCAAAACGGTTGGGTTAATGATTTAGTCTTGCATCACAATCGAAAGTTCTAGCTTGCATTTCTCTTTGATATCTGATACTTAAATTTGTGTGACGGTTTCTCTACTGATTATTGATCGTGTTTTGATACTTGCATTTTTAATTGACTTGTTCGGAATTTACCCCCCCCCCTCGTTACTTTTGTACTTAGTAAACAGATTCTCACACCGATCTCTGTGGATACGACCCGACTTACCACAAGCTAGTCGGAGATAAAGAAATTATTATTTTTGACGGGTACGACGATGCCCGTCAACGACCTATCAATTGAACAGAAAGAAAGAAGTCATACTTCTTTTGGAAGAAAAAGACTCCAAATGGAGTGATGAGCCTTACTCTAATGCAAAAGGTACATGGAAAATGAGTCATACCCATCTATAATGTACAAGAGTCAAATTTATTATGAGAATATACTCATGGAAAATGGATGTTAGATATCTCACTTCTCGAGTGCGCAACCAGAAGTTTATAACTTCAGCAAGATTATTATAAAGAAGGTCACATCCCTCCCGGATTGGGGAATTTTACCCATAAGGACAAAAAATTTCTACTATGCTCAAAACAAGAATCCCGTCAAATATAATTTTTGGTATTATATGGATGCCTTCGGAAAAAATTCTCTTATATGAGAATTCGAAATACAAGCATTCTTGGTTCATAAAAATTTGCTCGGAAGTTTATAAATCCGACATCCCTACTTGGTTAGCCAAATGGGGGCAACATTTTGGCACTACTGAAGAAATACTTCCCGAGGATTTTAAAAAGTTCTCAAAATGGGTGACAATTTCACCAAGAGTCCTGGAATATCAGGCTAAAGAATTGAGTTTGGAGGGATTATATTCACTCCTATTTTTTTACAAAATTTTCTATCCCATAAATGGTGATGGGCGCCAGTCTATGGTTATACAGAACACATGATCCCTTGTATTAAAAGGCAATCTTATTCCAAGTTCTGGGACAAGATGATAAAAACTGACCTAGAGACAAAGAAAATTTATGGTTATGATATTGTCTGCAATATCGACAGTAAAATTGATGCCAATGAAGAACAGCAAAGAAAAGCCAAGGAAATATCCTTGCAATATATTTCACAATTCCCAAATTATATTTCACAAAAGATGAGGTCTAAGACCCAAACATATAGTAAAAAGGAGCTGATAGCTGCCTACATGGAAGAAATGATAAAAGACCTATTGAGTCTTGAAGATGAGACTATGTCTCATAATTCGGAAAAACGCAATGTTTGCATGGCAACTTCAAGCCAGAATATTTTCCAAGATTCACAAGAAGTGGAGCCAAATAGTGATGATGTGTTTGAAGCACTTAAAGAGGCACTTGAAGAAAGGTTCCTATACAAAGAAGTCGGCAAAGGAGAATACTACTTTTCTCAATCAAAGGACCAATAATTGAACGAGTAAATTAAGAGCTTGTGTCCAATATAGTTGGCCACTATCTTCAAATATCGGGAACATAAATAGTTACTAAGTAGTGGTGTATTTATTTTCGGGTCCCTTATGTTTTTGGATCCTTTATTTTCCCTTGTTATAAATAGGGTGTATTGTATCATGTAATGTCCAAATGAATAAACAATCCATGATGATTGAGGCGCCAAAAGAAATGCGAGTTGAAACAACAACAACAACAAGTATTCAACCTCCTCCGAACAATAACAGGGTTTAAATTAAGACCCATAAAGGAGTTAGAAGATTTTCTAGAAGATAAATTTAAAAATAAGCACTCTTGATAAGAAATTAAGAGAGAAACTAATAGAAGAATCTGATTATAAACAAGTTTATGAAGACTGATGGAGCCCACCGCACTGTCGTTAAGGTGCGGTGTTCTCTATGCAAAAGCAAATTTGTATTCCGCTACTCGTGACCTTACTACTGGGTAGCAAGTGGTAAGTAGGGGTCGAACCCAAGGGAATTAGGGGGATAAGCTATTCTTTGAGGGAATTGTACAGCGAGGGAGCGTGTTTTAGGTTGATTGAGGTTTTAGTGCGGAAAAGTAAGTGATTGGTTGGTTGGTTTTGGTTATTAGTGCGGAAAAGTAAATGACAGAAAAGTAAAGTACTGAAAATAAAAGTAGAAGACTTACAGCGGGTGATGCGTGATTGGCAAGCCTTCCGGAACGTGAGAAGTTGATAGAGCAGTTTATACTAAGAAAGTAAATGTAGGTGGTGTTTAAATTTAAGGAAAGCATTCGGTTTCTGGGGCCTTGTATCATAACCTGTTTATCATTGACCTTTAGTGATCCTTCTAAGTATTCAAAAGTGTATCAAGGCCATTTCAAGCACTCGATTTGCACACACCGTCTAGCCCATTTCAAGGTCGTAGAGCACTTGTTCTATTTAGACTAGCACCCCATTTCAAGGTATACTAGCTGATGGACCAAAGTTATACGAATCATAAACACAGTAAAACCCCCTTATTTAGACATTTTGTCTATTTAACTTTTGCTTGTTAGTTCAGATATATTTTTGCAGGGTAATTCAGAGCTTAGAGAGAATACATACTAAAGAGGAGCTTTTAGAGCAGAAAAGATGTTACGAGTCAATCCAAGGTCAAGATCATATGCCGACTGAAGAAATATCAAGGATCCTGACGTTGAATCACTCATAACAAATTAATCAGAAGAATCAGGAGAGGAATTAAGACAGCCCGGGGAAGAAACACACTGACAGTTTTGTGAAAAGACTGCACAAAACTGTACAAATCTCACACATGGGCAAGATGACCGGCCACTTGGGCAAGAGGTGGCCAAAGCCACCTCTCCTCCACCCTCCTCCTCACATGGGCGGCTAGAAGGGGAGGAGCCTCCTCCTCACATGGGCGGCTAAGCCTCCCTCCTCCTCCTCTTCCTCCATGTGTTTCCATCCTAGCCATACACCTCCAAAACTTGCTCTCCACTCCTCCTCCATGGATGCTTGCCATGTGGTGGCTCCTCCTTCCTCCTCCATCCCCACCCTTGGATGACCACCACTTGCCACCCATCTCCACCACTCATCTCCTCCTCCCATGGCTATAAATACAAGCCTCCCCTTCACTTGTAATACACACCAAAATGTGGAGAGCTTCTCTCTCTACAAAATCTCTCTAAGTTTTGGGCACTAATCATGTAATATTACTTTGGAATCAAAGCCTGATCCTTGGCGCTTCAACGATTGTAAGTCTTTTTATTTATTTAAATTGTATTTATAAACTCGTGTTTATTTCCAAGTTCATAGTTATGATAACCACTGCCATGATTAGTAGCTAAATTAATTATTCGGTTTAAGGGTGTGTACTTGTATTATAAATGTTTTAGACTTTACTCTTAGTATACCTTTGTGTTCGATACTTGTTCTATGTGCCATATATAAAAGTTAGAATGTCTAAGGTCAAGTAAACCATTTGGAAATGTGACCATAGGGGTCCAAATTCGTAAGCTCTTCCTTAGATATTCGTGATCACACTCGGGTAAGTGGACCATTTGGAAACTGGACCAAAGGGACCAAATGGATAAACTTATCTGAAGAGGTCGACTATTCTAAAAATCATTTGGAAACTGGACCAAAGGGACCAAATGGATGCACTTACGGCTAAGATACTTCGAAAGGAGGAATTAGTTTTGCTTAGAACAAGTGTTTTAAATGATGTTGCAAGTCTTGTGCTAGGAATAGCCTCGATTCATCTTTGAACATTTAGCATGATCATGTCTTGCGCTAGAAATAGTTTCAATTCATCTTTGAACACTTGGTATGATCATTAGCGGTCGATGATAAACAATTATAATACAAAGCCCCTAAAACCGAATACTTTCCTTACAGTCCATTATCAACTGCTGTAATTTACTTTCAGTTCCCAAAACACTCAAACCCAACCCCCAACTGTATTTACTTTCGTGACAATCCCGTAAAAACAACTAATCCACACTGACTCCCTTGAGTTCGACCCCTACTTACCACTTGCTACCCAGTAGTAAAGTCGCGAGTAGCGGACTTATAAATTTATTTGCACATTTGCTGTGACGACAAGCATCTGTCAAATTGGCGCCGTTGCCGGGGACTTGTGCATCGGAATAGTTGTTCTGTTTTCTTTTTTCTTGTTTTATCATGCAATTCACTAAGTCATACTACTACGGAATGGAACCTTGGAACAATACAGAGTTTTCCCCACCACCCTTCAAACTTGAAATCCGCGAGAAGATCAACAAAATAACGCAATCCCGGGATGAAACATTGGATGAGTACTTATGGTACTTCGATTCTATTGTGACGAGCTGCCCGCACCATGGATTCACCAATTTCGATCTTCAAACAAAGTTTCTCTACGGAATGTTGCCACATGAGTGGGACCAGCTAAATAATGCAGCAGGAGGATCAATGTGGGACTTAACCGAGGATGATCTTTGGAAATTAATAAACGATTTGGCCGCGAGGTCAAGATCAGGTCAAGCCAATCGAGGACGGTATAACGGAGCTGGCATCTAGCATCCAGCAGTTGGACAACACGATGCAACAAATCAGGGCCAAAACTGAACTATGGGCGGCAAAAAAGGAGCTGGCAGCTAGCACCCAGCAATTGGCCGCAGACATGCAGCAATTGAGTGCATTGATGCACCAATTCACGGCTGAACCCGAGGAGCCGACTGAGGATGAGGACCCGCAAATGACCAAAGAAGAACTGCCCCAATCAGACCCGGTCCTTATCACCAATCCATCCGAGGAAATCACTGTCCTAACTGCCGAGCCTACAGAAGTCCCGAACCTCACTGCTGAAGCGGCCAAAGAAATCAAGACAGGCCCGGTACTTGCGCTCGAAGAACCCGAGGAAGTCCCGGACCTCATTGCCGAACTATCCGAGAAAGACCTAGTCCTCACTGTCGGAGCATCTGAAACAGACCTAGTCCTCATGGTCGAAGTGCCTACACTTAACCCTTCGCGTTTCATGCCGATCATAACCACCGAAGATCATATAATCAATGATGATGCGGTACAAGGGGAGTTGGAGGCAGAGCATGAGCCAAAAAAGCCGACAAAGGAAATCTCTCTCGTCACAAGCCAATAAAAACCACCCGGGAACTCAATCATTCCAAGACAACCATTCGTAGCTACCACCAAGAAGAGGCCTCACATGGGAACATGCCTGTGGTCGCCGATGTTTGAAGGCACAAAACCCAACTTCCAAACTCGCGAAAGTGCCAACTATTCGAACATGAAGAGGCGGCAAAGACATGGGCCGAAAGAATGGAAACCCGGAAGGAGTAACAAGCAAGCACGACGCATTGGACCAGCAGCTATGGTCAAGGAAACCTCACCCTCTCGGAGCAAAAGGGATGCCGAGAAAAAGTTTGACCTCACTCACCCTTGGGATCCGACCTTATGATCCATGATTGAGGTACTGTCGAGCCAACGACGTTTAACAAGTGCACTGGTCGGGAGGTAACCCGACACTATCTTACTTTCTGTACTTTATTTTCTATCTTTTTATTTTCTGTGTTTTAGTTTTTATCAATAAGTCGCTCTCACCCACTTGGTGCATAGAAGATTTGACTATTCAGGAATCGGACTTGGGTGCAACATTAAGCCAGTCAGGGCTACGCTAAGAGTTAAAGGCCCCAGCCGAACTCCCTCGATTATCCAGCCTCGTGCCATGTCGTTCACTCGACACCTTAAAGGGAGTTCTGTCTTTCCTTTTCCTTAATAACATTTCCTTCTCGTATAACATCTGCTTGCATGACTTTTGAACTCAGTCTTGCTGAAAAGCACGCCTTCGTTCGAAAGTGTGGGGTGAGAACCACCTGTGTATAAACATGTTTTTTCTTTTTTAGTAGTATCTTTTTGAAAGTATGAACTTAAGAATGTGAAAAAGATAAGTCATAATTCATGCATTTACCTTGTGAAAATTCAACTATTTAACAACTTAGAACGTAACTTCTCATTTGTCCCTTTGTGCTGAGATAACTAGGGATGTGGAGTTGACATAAACTTCCCTAGAGAGGCTTGGCAAGCAATCAAAGGATCAGATCAAACTATATGGTTTTCGAAGTCAGTGGAGGCTGCACTTCGGGTTCGGTGAAAATTGAAGTCATCTCCGCCATGCAATGCAAAAGGCGAGGACGGGAATCAGACCGTCCTATCTCCGGTCAAAGTAGCCGAGAAAATAGATGAGCGACCCTCATCTTGACCCGCGCGAAAACGACAGTCATAGTAGCCGAGAAAATAGATGAGCGACCCTCACCTTGACCCGCGCGAAAAAGGCAAAAACGAGAAGAGCGGGGAGGTATTTCCATAGGCTTGCGGGCGATGATTGGACCTCCCAAAAAAGGCTTGAGAAAATGGACTTGCAAAACCACAAAAAGGCGAAAAGCTCGAAGAAGCAAATCAAGAGGCCAAAGGCCCAAAATTGTGAAGGTTTTAACCGAACAAAAGTGAAGAACTCAAATCGTCAAATCAAAGGCCAAAGGCCAATTCACTACAAAAAGCAGTCCCTCGCCAAAAGAAAATCAAAGTACTCAAACCAGTGAAACCCGAACCGAATCACGTGCTAGAGAAAGCTACAAGAAAACCATATAGTACGAGACGATCCCGAGGTTGCAGTCCAAGAGCCTAAAAAGGGCTATCTCCCGAAACATCCGATTGTATCTCTGCACGAAGGTACAAGTATCAAGTTTCTTCTATTTATTTACGCAGTTTAATTTAGTAATAAATAGTAATGCATGAATTAGGAAAAATCGAGTCCCACAGTCTTACTTTCATATTTTACAAAGTTTTTACTTGATTGTGTGCCGCCCTTTAATAGCATTGTTCGGGACGAACAACTAAAAGTGGGGGGTAATCTGATGGACCAAAGTTATACGAATCATAAACACAGTATAACCCCCTTATTTAGACATTTTGTCTATTTAACTTTTGCTTGTTAGTTCAGATATATTTTTGCTGGGTAATTCAGAGCTTAGAGAGAATACATACTAAAGAGGAGCTTTTAGAGCAGAAAAGATGTTACGAGTCAATCCAAGGTCAACATCATATGCCGACTGAAGAAATATCAAGGATCCTGACGTTGAATCACTCATAACAAATTAATCAGAAGAATCAGGAGAGGAATTAAGACAGCCCGGGGAAGAAACACACTGACAGTTTTGTGAAAAGACGGCACAAAACTGTACAAATCTCACACATGGGCAAGATGACCGGCCACTTGGGCAAGAGGTGGCCAAAGCCACCTCTCCTCCACCCTCCTCCTCACATGGGCGGCTAGAAGGGGAGGAGCCTCCTCCTCACATGGGCGGCTAAGCCTCCCTCCTCCTCCTCTTCCTCCATGTGTTTCCATCCTAGCCATACACCTCCAAAACTTGCTCTCCACTCCTCCTCCATGGATGCTTGCCATGTGGTGGCTCCTCCTTCCTCCTCCATCCCCACCCTTGGATGACCACCACTTGCCACCCATCTCCACCACTCATCTCCTCCTCCCATGGCTATAAATACAAGCCTCCCCTTCACTTGTAATACACACCAAAATGTGGAGAGCTTCTCTCTCTACAAAATCTCTCTAAGTTTTGGGCACTAATCATGTAATATTACTTTGGAATCAAAGCCTGATCCTTGGCGCTTCAACGGTTGTAAGTCTTTTTATTTATTTAAATTGTATTTATAAACTCGTGTTTATTTCCAAGTTCATAGTTATGATAACCACTGCCATGATTAGTAGCTAAATTAATTATTCGATTTAAGGGTGTGTACTTGTATTATAAATGTTTTAGACTTTACTCTTAGTATACCTTTGTGTTCGATACTTGTTCTATGTGCCATATATAAAAGTTAGAATGTCTAAGGTCAAGTAAACCATTTGGAAATGTGACCATAGGGGTCCAAATTCGTAAGCTCTTCCTTAGATATTCGTGATCACACTCGGGTAAGTGGACCATTTGGAAACTGGACCAAAGGGACCAAATGGATAAACTTATCTGAAGAGGTCGACTATTCTAAAAATCATTTGGAAACTGGACCAAAGGGACCAAATGGATGCACTTACGGCTAAGATACTTCGAAAGGAGGAATTAGTTTTGCTTAGAACAAGTGTTTTAAATGATGTTGCAAGTCTTGTGCTAGGAATAGCCTCGATTCATCTTTGAACATTTAGCATGATCATGTCTTGCGCTAGAAATAGTTTCAATTCATCTTTGAACACTTGGTATGATCATTAGCGGTCGATGATAAACAATTATAATACAAAGCCCCTAAAACCGAATACTTTCCTTACAGTCCATTATCAACTGCTGTAATTTACTTTCAGTTCCCAAAACACTCAAACCCAACCCCCAACTGTATTTACTTTTGTGACAATCCCGTAAAAACAACTAATCCACACTGACTCCCTTGGGTTCGACCCCTACTTACCACTTGCTACCCAGTAGTAAAGTCGCGAGTAGCGGACTTATAAATTTATTTGCACATTTGCTGTGACGACAAGCATCTGTCACTAGCCTATGTGCATCCATTTGATCAATCATTTCCGATCAAACCAAATGGTGTTTAAAAGAGGTCGAACTCCTCAGATAAGCTTTGCCATTTCAAGCATCCACTTACCCGAGTATGTTCACGAACCCCCACGGAAGAGTTTTGCCATTTCAAGCATCCACTCAACCTTGGAAGTTCTGGCCTAATATATGGCACATAGAACAAGTTTTGAATAAAAAGAAGAGGCACTAAAAAGATGGCCTAAAACATTTTATGATACAAGTACACCCCTTCAACCGAATTAAGAGTTTAGCTACGAATATCCATAGAGGTGGATACCATAGCTAAGTACTTACGGTTTTTGAAAGACAGTAAGTAAAGGAAAGGGGTGAGTACTTCAAGAACCGACAAGAGTACTCAAGAATAGTAAAGACAAGCTTGAGTACTACAAGAACCGACAAGAGTACTCAAGACCGAACTATAATACTCAAGAACCAACAGGAGTATTATAGATATAGAACAAAAGCTTACAAAGTACCAAATCTTAGAAAGAGAAGTGTTTTTGATTTTTGGATATGGATTTACAAATGAGAATGGCTTGTATTTATAGAGAAAAGGGAGAGGAGATGTGTGGCTTGGATGGAAGCACATGGCATCATCCCATGAAGAGGTTATAGCCGCCGGTTGTGGGTGGAGAAAGGGGGAGAGCTTCCTCCATGGGTGACCTCCTCCAAAAGCCGCCGGTCATAAGGGTAAAAGGAGGAGTTTTGTGTGAGTTTTGTGATGTTTTCACAAAACTATCGGTGTATTTCAGCTCCAGTCTGACTCTGGTTGCTCTTCGGCTTGATTTGTTTTTAGTGATTCCAAGTCAGGATCTTGAGATTTCTTCAGTCGGCATCTGGTCTTAACCTTGGAATGACTCGTAATATATTTTCAGCGTAAAATCCTCTCCTTAGCGTGTATTCTCTCTAGACTCCAAAATACCCTGTAGATAAATATCGGAACTAACAAGCAAAAGTTAAATAGACAAACAGTCCAATTTGGTGGGTTTAACTGTGTTTATGATTCGTATAATTATGGTCCATCAGATCACCCCACACTTTTAGTTGTTCGTCCCGAACAATGCTATTAAAGGGCGGCACACTAAGTAAGCTTTTAAAATATGAAAGTAAGACTGTGGGACTAGATTTATCCTAATTCATGCAATACTACTTATTACTAAATTAAACCGTGTAAATAAATAGAAGAAACTTGATACTTGTACCTTCGCGCTGAGATGCAAATTATTTTGGATGTTTCGGGAGATAGCCCTTTTCAGGCTCCTGGACTGCAACCTCGGGACCGTCTCGCACTATATGGTTTCCTTGTAGCTTTCTCTAGCACATGATTCGGTTCGGGTTTCACTGAGTTGAGCCTTTTTTATTTCTTTTTGGCGAGGGACAGCTTTTTTTTGTAGTGAATCGGCCTTTGGCCTTTGATTTGACTCTTTGAGTACTTCACTTTTTGTTCGGTTAAAACCTTCACAATTTTGGGCCTTTAGCCTCTTGATTTGCTTCTTCGAGCTTTTGCCTTTTTGTGGCTTGCTATTCCATTTTCTCAAGCCTTTTTGGGAGGTCCAATCATCGCCCGTGAGCATATGGAAATACCTCCCCGCTCCTCTCATCCTTGCCGTTTCGCGCGGGTCAAGATGAGGGTCGCTCATCTATTTTCTCGGCTACTTTGACTAGAGATAGGACGGTCTGATTCCCGTCCTTGCTTTTTTTTCTTTTTGCATAAACACTGCACGGTGGAGATGACTTCAATCTTCACTGAAACCCGAAGTGCAGCCTCCACTGACTTCGAAAACCATATAGCGAAATTCAGTCCTTCGATTGCTTGCCAAGCCTCTCTAGGGCATTTCTATCAACTCCACATCCCTTGTTTATCTTAGCACAAAGGGGCAAATGAGAAGTTACATTCTAAGTTTTTAAACAGTTGAATTTTCACAAGGTTAATGCATGAATTTAGATTTATCTTTTTCACATTCTTAAGTTCATATTTTCAAAAAGATAATTATTAAGGGAAAAGGAAAAACATGTTATTTATTTACAAAGGTGGATCTCACCCCACACTTTTGAACGAAGGCGTGCCTTTCAGCACAACTTAGTTCAAAAGCCATGCAAGCAGATATTATACGAGAAGGAAATGACATTAAGGAAAAGGGAAGAACAGAACTCCCTTTAAAGTGTCGAGCGAACGACATGGCATGAGGCTGGATAATAGAGGGAGTTCGGCTGGGGCCTTGAACTCTTGGCGTAGGCCTGGCTGGCTTAATGTTGCACCCAAGTCCGATTCCTGAATAGTCATTTCTTCTATGCACCAAGTGGGTGAGAGCGACTTATTTGTAAAAACTAAATGACAGAAAAATAAAAGACTGAAAGTAAGATAGGAGTCGGGTTACCTCCCGACCAGTGCCTTTGTTTAACGTCGTTGGCTCGACAGTACCTCATTCCTGGATCACTGGTTTGGATCCCATGGGTGGCTCAGGTCGTATTTCTTCATTGCGCCATCCTTGATTCTTGCTTTGACTCTTCCTGGGTTTTTGGGGGACGACGAGCTTGGGTCCAGTTCCCATGGTTCTGGTGGTTTCTCCTTCCAACGTCTCTGAGAAGGTGAGGGACCCTTCACTACTAGTCTCTTGAACTGGGATTTCTGGTGTTTAGGGCTGCCTTGTCCAGTCATGGCGAAAACATGCTCCATCGAGGAGTCGTTCTGCTCAGGCCCTTTTCCCATCTTTTTTTTAGCCTCTTCATGGCTCACACGGTTTTCAGTGGTGTTTTGGACTTCTTCCCTTGTTGGCACCGTCTCGAGTTCCCACGAGGGTTCTTCCTCGTTGCTTCCGATGCTTTCTATGTCTGATTCTTCAGATGGCTCGGGAGTATCTTCTTCATTTGTCTCTGGACCAGCCTCTTCTATCTGCATTCCTCTGTCAGCTTGGGGTATTCGTTTTGTGGTTGCGGCCAGGTTATCTATGAGGTTCCACATGTCTGCCATGGATAAGTTCCCGGCTGATCTTCTCATTACTTCGTTAATCCTTGTCAGCTCATCGGCCCTCATCCCACGACGAAATTTTTGAAGAAGAACTTTCTTCGTGAATCCATGGTGCGGGCAGCTTGAGACGATGGTGTCATAGTTCGTGTAGTATTCGTCCAAAGTCTCATCCCGGGATTGTTGAAGGCCCATGATCTTCTCTCGGGTTTGTTGTCGTAAGGATGGGGGGGGGGGAGAATTCCCTCATAAATGGAACGCAAAGGTCCACAAAATGTACTGCACTAATAGCGGTTGATGTGTAATACCAGATCGTTGCAAAATCAGTTAAAGAAAATTTGAAGCATTTAAGCTTAAATTCCTCTAATATTTCATTTTCAGGTTTTATGTGTTGGCAAACGTGGTGAAAGTTTCGGCAGTGTTGTACTGGGTCTTCTCCATCCGTACCTCCGAACAGAGGAAGATGTCTTGTTGTCCATGCATATGCAGTGGGTAGCGTCATGAGAAGGGGAGGGAAAGAACAACTGATGTTCCCATGAATGGCATGCTGTTGGCAAAACGGCTTTAGACAGTTCAAGCAGGTGTTCAAGAAGAGTTCAATCGCTGTCTTGAACTGCAGTACAGCGTACAGCAGACGCAGGAAGATTTCCGTATCCAGAAGATCGACGAGATTATTTGATTAGGATCAATTAACGAGTCATCATTAAAGATCAGATATTCAAATGAATATCTTCAGCTTGGATTCGAGAATATTGGATGGCTTGGCACGGAAGTAATCTCCAAAGATTGGATATGGAAAAGATTGAATATCTATCAAATAGTTAGGAGTATCTCTGAAATATTTGACAAGAATATTTCGATCTGATTGGAGTCGGCCAGCGAGGAATTCGAAGATTCAGATATTCAAACGAATATCTACACATCAGATTAAAGGCGACGTGGCTGACTTGGGAAGGAAGTTTTCGAAGATACTTCCTAAAGATTGGATAAAGATACACATCAAATATTTAGGAATATTTCCTAGAATATTTGATGATGTGATCTGCAATAGATTTGGACATTCGCCTTTACATATAAATACATGGCTAGGGCAACCAGATCTGTGTCGCTTCCTGAGAGAAAAGAAACAAACACGAGAGTTCGTGAGATTGGAGGAGGAGCGACCACCGGTTGATTATTCCACACCGAAATATCAACGGGGAAGTAACAGTCTGTTCAGTGTGCTGTTCAGACTGTTCTGGAAGGACAACAAGCGCACACACACACGGTGATCAAGATACGTCTTTGAGAGAAGGCGACTGGACTTCCGAGAAGTCCAAGACTAGGCCGAGAGGGAAGTCTCGTCCTACCCATAGGGGATCGAGGGGAGCTGCGGTGAACCGAGATTGCAAATCCGAGAGACGAAGTGTTAGAGGCTAGGCTATTACAAATAAGGCGTTGTGTAAGTGTAAGTCCACGAATAGCTCTAAACTCGTAATAAGATTTGTGTCCCTTTTTCGGGTGTGGGAAACCCCCCAGAGTAGGCAAGGCCGAACTGGGTTATCATATCGTGTGTGCTCCTATTTTGTGCTGTTTACGTTCTATCTGCTAAGGTGTTCCAGTCTCTGTTTGAACATAACTTGAATCTGTCCAACAAGTGTTTGAGACGCAGTTCGAACACCATCTGGAACTCGTCTTGACTAAGTCAAGTAAATTTCAATTGGTATCAGAGCAGACACTCGACATACAGAGTGTGATCCAGCGACTGTTCAAGATGAGTTTGAAGGAAGGACAGAGCACTAACCGACCACCGTTGCTTGAAGGGCCGAATTATGCCTATTGAAAATCCAAGATGAAAGCCTTTCTGAAATCCCTCGATGAAAGGGCTTGAAGAGCTGTAATGATAGGATGGACAGTACCGATGATGGCAAACCCTGAAGGAGTTGTTAGGCCAAAACCCGAAGCCCTGTGGTCTGAAGCAGATGATGTAGCGGCTGTTGGGAATTCAAAGGCCCTGAATGCAATATTCTATGGAGTGGACGAGGATGTGTTCAAACTGATTGCTGAATGTGAGGTGGCTAAGGAAGCATGGGATATTCTCAGATTAGCCTATGAGGGTCCAGACAGTGAATCTACCGATGAAGAAGAAGATCATGAGAATGTCAATCTCGTGGGACTTGTAGTGACTATTGAAGACTGCAGTGAGTCAAGTGAAAATCCATACTCTAGTGCACTGTCTGAACAGCCTGTTGACGACACATCAAGCAGTGATGTTGAAGAACTTACACAGGAGACTCTGGCTGAAACCTACAAAGACCTATATGAGAAATGGATGCTGGTGATCAACCTCAATAAGAAGCTTACCGATTTTGTAGCCAGTATGACTGCTGAAAAAGACAAGATGTGGCAGGACGCTGAGATACTAGTTACACAGAAGGTGGAACTCCAAGGTAAGGTTGATTGGCTGAACACTCAACTGACTGAAATGAAACAGGAAAGATCATGCCTGCTTGCATAGAAAACGGAACTCCTGGGTACTATTTCTTCTCTGAAAGTTTGATGGACCATAATTATACGAATCATAAACACAGTTAAACCCACTAAATTAGACTGTTTGTCTATTTAACTTTTGCTTGTTAGTTTCGATATTTATCTACATGGTATTTTGGAGTCTAGAGAGAAAACACGCTGAGGAGTTTTTAAGCTGAAAATGAAGTACGAGTCATTCCAGGTCACGACCATGCTACACTCAAAATCAGCCTTAACATCCTTCATGGAACCGACTTGGAATCACTCAAAAATGCTAGATCCATCACCCAAAGGTCAAGAACGCAATGCAAAGGGCCCAAGCCCGGTAAAGGCCAAACAAGGGCAATTTCAGCCGTTTTGGGATTTCGACCATGTTCCAAGCAGAATTTGGCTTAGGTTCCTTCTTGAGATCATCTTAGAATGACATTTTTATTCAGAATACACTCTTCATAATCCAAGAAGCTCCGGCCAAAGCTCCGGTCAAACCGATGGCTTTTGTGAAAAGATCACAAGCTTCTAGAAGGGATGCTCCTCCTCACATGGGTGGCTAAACCACAAGCCACTCCCCTTCCTCCACCTCATAGCCGCTGGCGGCTTTTGCTCCCCCCCATGTGGCGCCTCCTCCTTGCTCCTCCTCCTCCACCCTTGGATCAAAAACACATGCCATTCATCTCCACCACCCATCTCCTCCTCCTTTGGCCATAAAAGGAGGCCATCTCCTCCTCATTTGTATCATTGACAGATGCTTGTCGTCAGAGCAAATGTACAAATAAATTTATAAAGTCCGCTACTCGCGACTTAACTACTGGGTAGAAGTGGTAAGTAGGGGTCGAACCCAAGAGAGTCAGTGTGGATTAGTTGTTCTTTAATGAAGCTTATGCAGAAATTAATTACGATTGGGGTTGGGTTTGAGTGTGTTTTGGGAACTGAAAGTAAATTACAGCAGTTGATAATGGACTGTAAGGAAATGATTCGGTTTTAGGGGCCTTGTATTATAATTGTTTATCATCGACCACTAATGATCATACCAAGTGTTCAAAGATGAATTGAGACTATTTCTAGCGCAAGACATGATCATGCAAAGTATTCAAAGATGAATCTAGGTTATTTCTAACGCAAGACTTGCAACATCATTTAAAACACCCCGTTCAAGGTATGCTAGTCTATGTGCATCCACCTGATCTCCCAGTGACGTTACGATCAAGTGGTGTTTTAGATAAGTCAAACTCCTCAGATAAGCTTTGCCCTTTCGTAGCATCCACTTACCCGAGTATGTTCACGAACCCCACGGAAGAGTTTTGCCCTTTCGTAGCATCCACTCAACCTTGGAAATTCTGACTATAAATGGCACATAGAACAAGTTTTGAATACAAAGGTATAATAAGAGTAAGATCTAAAACATTTATAATACAAGTACACCCTTTAACCGAATAACAAGTTTAACTACTAATCATGGCAATGGTTATCATAACTATGAACTTGGAAAAACAAGAGTTTTGAAAGACAGTAAAATAAATACGAAAATACTTACAAAACCGTTGAAGCGCCAAGGATCAAGCTTTGATTCCCAAAGTAATATTACATGATTAGTGCCCAAAATTCTAGAGAGATAAGTGAAATGTTGTGGTGGTGATGATACAAATGAGGAGGAGTGCTCATCTATTTTCAGGCTAAGGAGGAGGAAATGGAGGGTGGAGATGGGTTGCATCCAAGGGAGGAGGAGGAAGAGTGCATGGCAAGCTTGGGAGGAGGAGTGGAGGAGAAGCCTCCACATGGCAACTTCTCCATGGTGCTCAAGAAGCCGCCGGCGGCTTTGGGAGGGGAGGAGTGAGGTGGTGACAAGTGGAGCAAGGAGAGTGGAGGAGCCACCATGTGAGGGAGGAGCCGCCGGTCATCCTTGTACATGGATGAGTTTTGACAGTTTTGTACTGTCTTTACAAAACTATCAGTTCAATTTTACTCCGGGCTATTTTTGATAATTCCTCAGTTGGATTTAATTTGAGTAAGTCGTCGTCAGGATCTTGAGATTTCTTCGTTCAGCGTCTGATCTTGACCTTTGATTGACTCTTGTTATCTTTTCAGCATAAAATCCTCTCCTTAGCGTGTTTTCACTTTAGTCTCTCAAATGCCCTGTGGAAATATATCGGGACTAACACGTCGAAGTTAGATAGACAAACAGTCTAATTTGGTGGGTTTAACTGTATTTATGATGCATACAATTACGGTCCATCAGATCACCCCACACTTTTAGTTGTTCGTCCCGAACAATGCTATTAAAGGGCGGCACTAAGTAAGCTTGTTGAAATATGAAAATTAGACTGTGGTACTTGATTTCTCCTAATTCATTCATTACTACTTATTGCCAAATTAAACTACGTAAATAAATAGAAGAAACTTGATACTTGTACCTTCGTGCCGAGATGCAAATTATTTTGGATGTTTCGGGAGATAGCCCTTTTCAGGCTCCTGGACTACACCTTCGGGACCGTCTCGCACTATATGGTTTTCTTGTAGCTTTCTCTAGCACGTGATTCGATTCGGGTTTCAGTGAGTTGAGCCTTTTTTTATTTTCTTTTTTCTTCTTTAGCGAGGGACTAGCTTTTTGTAGTGATTCTTTTATGATCTGTCTTTTTTGAGTGCTTCACTTTTGCTCGGTTAAAACCTTCACAATTTTGGGCCTTAGGCCTCTTTTGATTTTCTTCTTTGAGTTTTTTGCTTCTTTGTGACTTGCTAGTCCATTTTCTCAGCCTTTTTGGGAGGTCCAATCATCGCCCACAAGCCTATGGAAATACCTCCCCGCTCCTCTCGTCTTCGTCGTTTCGCGCGGGTCAAGATGAGGGTCGCTCATTTATTTTCTCGGCTATTTTGACTAGAGAGAGGACGGTCTGATTCCCGTCCTCGCCTTTGCATAGATGCTTCTTGGCGGAGTTGACTTCAATTATTCACTGAACCCCGAAGTGCAGCCTCCACTGACTTCGAAAACCATATAGTTTGATCTGATCCTTCAAGTGCTTGCCAAGCCCCTCTAGGGCAATTTCTATCAACTCCACATCCCTAGGTTATCTCAGCACAAAGGGACAAATGAGAAGTTACATTCTAAGTTTTTAAACAGTTTGCATTTTCATAAGGTTGATGCATGAATTATGATCTATCTTTTTCACATTCTAAAGTTCATAATTCCAAAAAGATACTACTAAAAAAAAAGAAAAAACATGCAGTTGGTTCTCACCCCACACTTTTGAACGAAGGCAAGCCTTAGTTCAAAAGTCATGCAATATATACAGGAGAAGGAAATGACATTAAGGAAAA
The DNA here is from genome assembly GCA_033675215.1 of Rhodiola kirilowii. Lineage (NCBI taxonomy): Eukaryota > Viridiplantae > Streptophyta > Magnoliopsida > Saxifragales > Crassulaceae > Rhodiola > Rhodiola kirilowii. The sequence goes on from CM066201.1 coordinate 34,533,415, forward strand.
AGAAGAACAGAACTCCCTTTAAGGTGTCGAGTGAACGACATGGCATGAGGCTGGATAATCGAGGGAGTTCAGCTGAGGCCTCGAACTCTCAGCGCAGGCCCGGTAAATTCACGGAAGCTGCCTGGCTGATCCGATCTTGCTCCAAAAACTTAATTCCTACATGAAAGACATTCCTTCTAGACAAAAAGTGGGTGAGAGCGCTTATTGGAAATTTAAATAACAGAAAGTAAGATAGTGTCGGGTTACCTCCCGACCAGTGCACTTGTTTAACGTCGTTGGCTCGACATTACCTCATTCTGGATCATCGGTTGGGATCCCATGGTTGCTTGAGGTCGAATTTCTTCTCGGTTGTCCTTTTTCTTCGAGAGGGTGAGGCTTCTTTGACCATAGCTGCTGGTCCATTGAGTCGTGCTTTCTTGTTTCTCCTTCCGGGTTTCCATTCTTTCGGCCCATGCCTTTGCCGCTTCTTCATGTTTGAATAGTTGGCACTTTCGCGAGTTTGGAAGTTGGGTTTTGTGCCTTCAAACATCGGCGACCACAGGCATGTTCCCATGTGAGGCCTCTTCTTGGTGGTAGCTACGAATGGTTGTCTTGGAATGATTGAGTTCCCGGGTGGTTTTTCTTGGCTTGTGACGAGAGAGATTTCCTTTGTCAGTTTTTTTGGCTCATGCTCTGCCTCCAACTCCCCTTGTACCGCATCATCATTGATTATATGATCTTCGGTGGTTATGATCGGCATGAAACGCGAAGGGTTAAGTTGAGGCACTTCGACCATGAGGATTAGGTTTGTTTCAGGTGTTCTGACAGTGAGGACTAGGTCTTTCTCGGACTGTTCGGCAATGAGGTCCGGGACTTTCTCGGGTTCTCCGAGCGCAAGGACCGGGCCTGGCTTGATTTCTTCGGCCGCTTCAGCAGTGAGGTTCGGGATTTCTGTTGGCTCGGCAGTTAGGACTGTGATTTCCTCGGGTGGACTGGTGATAAGGACCGGGCCTGATTTGGGCAGTTCTTTTTCTAACTCCCAGGGATAATCTGAATGTAGCTCTTCTTCAGGCAACCATGGGTCCTTATCCTCGTCATCAATATGATCTCCGGGGGTAGTCACACTGAGGTATGGGTTTGATATGGGCAATTCGTCATTGAGGTCCGGGTATGTCTTGGCCGTGAATTGGTGTATCGAGGCATTCAATTGCTGCATGTCTGTGGCCAATTGCTGGGTGCTAGCTGCCAGCTCGTTTTCCGCCGCCCATAACTCAGTTTTGGCCCTGATTTGTTGCATTATGTTGTCCAGTTCTTTGCTCCGCATAGCCTGATCTTGTCTTGGTCTTGACCTCGCGGCCAAATCATTTATTAAGCTTCAAAGATCATCCGTGTCCAAGTTACCTACCGATCCTCCTGCTGCCTCATTTAGCCAATTCCACGCATGTGGCAACATCCCACAGAGAAACTTTGTTTGAAGATCGAAGTTAGTGAATCCATGGTGCGGGCAGCTCGTCACAATGGAATCAAAGTACCATAAGTACTCGTCCAATGTTTCATCCCGGGATTGCTGTAAGTTGTTGATCTTCTCGCGGATTTCAAGTTCAAAGGATGGTGGGGAAAACTCCGCATTGTTCCAAGGTTCCATTCCGTAGTAGTACGACTTGGTGAATTGCATTATAAAAGAAAAAAGAAAAAATAGAACAACTATTCCGATGCACAACTCCCCGGCAACGGCGCCAATTTGACAGATGCTTGTCGTCAGAGCAAATGTACAAATAAATTTATAAAGTCCGCTACTCGCGACTTAACTACTGGGTAGAAGTGGTAAGTAGGGGTCGAACCCAAGAGAGTCAGTGTGGATTAGTTGTTCTTTAATGAAGCTTATGCAGAAATTAATTACGATTGGGGTTGGATTTGAGTGTGTTTTGGGAACTGAAAGTAAATTACAGCAGTTGATAATGGACTGTAAGGAAATGATTCGGTTTTAGGGGCCTTGTATTATAATTGTTTATCATCGACCGCTAATGATCATACCAAGTGTTCAAAGATGAATTGAGACTATTTCTAGCGCAAGACATGATCATGCTAAGTATTCAAAGATGAATCTAGGTTATTTCTAACGCAAGACTTGCAACATCATTTAAAACACCCCTTTCAAGGTATGCTAGTCTATGTGCATCCACCTGATCTCCCAGTGACGTTGCGATCAATTGGTGTTTTAGATAAGTCGAACTCCGCAGATAAGCTTTGCCCTTTCGTAGCATCCACTTACCCGAGTATGTTCACGAACCCCACGGAAGAGTTTTGCCCTTTCGTAGCATCCACTCAACCTTGGAAATTCTGACTATAAATGGCACATAGAACAAGTTTTGAATACAAAGGTATACTAAGAGTAAGATCTAAAACATTTATAATACAAGTACACCCTTTAACCGAATAACAAGTTTAGCTACTAATCATGGCAATGGTTATCATAACTATGAACTTGGAAAAACAAGAGTTTTGAAAGACAGTAAAATAAATACGAAAATACTTACAAAACCGTTGAAGCGCCAAGGATCAAGCTTTGATTCCCAAAGTAATATTACATGATTAGTGCCCAAAATTCTAGAGAGATAAGTGAAATGTTGTGGTGGTGATGATACAAATGAGGAGGAGTGCTCATCTATTTATAGGCTAAGGAGGAGGAAATGGAGGGTGGAGATGGGTTGCATCCAAGGGAGGAGGAGGAAGAGTGCATGGCAAGCTTGGGAGGAGGAGTGGAGGAGAAGCCTCCACATGGCAACTTCTCCATGGTGCTCAAAAAACCGTCGGCGGCTTTGGGAGGGGAAGAGTGAGGTGGTGACAAGTGGAGCAAGGAGAGTGGAGGAGCCACCATGTGAGGGAGGAGCCGCCGGTCATCCTTGTACATGGATGAGTTTTGACAGTTTTGTACTGTCTTTACAAAACTATCAGTCCAATTTTACTCCGGGCTGTTTTTGATAATTCCTCAGTTGGATTTAATTTGAGTAATTCGTCGTCAGGATCTTGAGATTTCTTCGTTCAGCGTCTGATCTTGACCTTTGATTGACTCTTGTTATCTTTTCAGCATAAAATCCTCTCCTTAGCGTGTTTTCACTTTAGTCTCTCAAATGCCCTGTGGAAATATATCGGGACTAACACGTCGAAGTTAGATAGACAAACAGTCTAATTTGGTGGGTTTAACTGTATTTATGATGCATACAATTACGGTCCATCAATCATCCCATCCACAACAAATCACAAATGTTTTAGAGAGATAGAGGGCTTAACCCTCTTCTCTTCACTTTCAATAAATATTGTTCTTCATTTTGGAGCTACTTTTGGCGCTTGGATCTTGCCTAGGAGCTCCTCTCCTCCGCTTATTGTAAGGTATAAAATTACTTTCAAGTATTATTTGTTTTTACTTTAAAGTTATTTTATTATTCGGTACCCTTGTTCAAGACAATAGTTTGCTTGTATTCCTTGACATGAATACAAGCAGCTAAAAGCTTGTACTCGGTCGCAGGGGTGTACTTATATTATAAATGTTTTAGACTCTACTCTTAGAGTATCTCTGTATTCAAAACTTGTTCTATGTGCCATATATCAAGTCAGAATTTCCAAGGTTGAGTGGAAGCTGTAACAAGCAAAGCTCTTCCGTGGGGATTCGTGAACATACTCGGGTAGTGGAAGCTGTAACAAGCAAAGCTATCTGAGGAGTTTGACTTATCTAAAACACCATTTTGGGAAATCGTAACAGAAGATCAAATGGATGCACATAAGGCTAAGATACTTTGAAAGGAGGAATTAGTCTAAAGTAGAACAAGTGTTTTAAATGGTGTTGCAAGTCTTGCGCTAGAAATAGCCTCGATTCATCTTTGAATACTTAGCATGATCATTTCAAGTGTTCTACGCGATGTTGCAAGTCTTGTGTTAGGAATAGCCCGATTCATCTTCGAACACTTGGTATGATCATTAGCGGTCAATGATAAACAAATATGATATAAGGCCCCTAAAACCGAATCCTTTCCTTACAATCTATTATTGTAATTTACTTTCAGTTCTCAAATCACACTCAAACTCAACCCCAATCGCATTTAATTTCTGCATAAGCTTCATTAAAGAACAACTAATCCACACTGACTCCCTTGGGTTCGACCCCTACTTACCACTTGCTACCCAGTAGTGTAGTTGCGAGTAGCGGAAAATGTAAATTTATTTGCACAGAGAACATTGCACCTTAACGACAGTGCAGTGCGCTCCGTCAAATTGGCGCCGTTGCCGGGGAGTTGTGCATCGGAATAGTTGTTCTATTTTGTTTTTTCTTTTTTTTGTTTTATCATGCAATTCACTAAGTCCTACTACTACGGAATGGAACCTTGGAACAATGAGGAGTTTTCCCCACCACCTTTCGAACTTGAAGTCCGCGAGAAGATCAACAACATAAAACAATCCCGAGATGAAACTTTGGACGAGTACTTAGCGTACTTTGACTCCATGTTGATAAGCTGCCCGCACCATGGATTCACCAACCACGATCTTCTTCAAAGGTTTCTCAATGGGATGATACCACAAGAGTGGAATTGGCTATATGATGCAGCGGGAGGCTCGGTGAACAACTTAGACATAGATGATCTTTGGAACTTAATAGATGATTTGGCCGCAAGGTCAAGAAAAAGACAAGATCAAGCCATGCAGAGCGAAGAACTGGACAACATAATGCACCAAATCAGGGCCAAAACCGAAGTATAGGCAGCAGAAAACGAGTTGGCAGCTAGCACCCAGCAGTTGGCCGCAGACATACAGCAATTGAGTGCCTCGATGCACCAATTCACGGCCGAAACCGAATCATGGGCAATAAAAAAGACGGCTGAACCCGAGGAGCCGACAGAGAATGAAGAATCATGGGTGGCTCAAAAAGAAGCATCAAACCAGCTCTGGGACCTCATTAACAAGCTGCCCAAAACAGGCCCGGTCCTTATCACCAATCCATCAGAGGAAATCACTGTCCTAACTACCGAGCCAACAGAAGTCCCGGACCTCGTTGCCAAACTGTCCGAAAAAGACCTGGTCCTCACTGTCGGAGCACCTGAAACAGAACCAGTCCTCATGGTCGAAGTGCCCCAACTTAACCCTTCGTGTCTTACGCCGATCATAGCCACTGAAGATCATATAATCAATAATGATGAGGTGCAAGGGGAGTTAGAGGCAGAGCATGAGCCAAAAAAGCCAACAAAGGAACTCTTACTCGTCACAAGCCAAGGAAAACCGCCTGAAAACTCACTCATTCCAAGACAACCATCCATCACTACCACAATGAAGAGGAATGGCAGAGGCGCATGCTTAATGTCGCCTACATTTAATGGCACAAAACCAAACTTCCAAACTCGCAAAGGTGCCAACTATTCAAACATGAAGAAGCGGCAGAGACATGGGCCAAAAGATTGGAAACCCGGAAGGAGTAACAAGCAAGCACGACTCATTAAACCAGCAGCTATGGTCAAGAAAGCCTCACCCTCTCAAATCAAAAGAGCTACCAAGAAGAAGTTCGACCTCAAGCACCCATGGGATCCCTACTTATGATCCAGGAATGAGGTATCGTCGAGCCAACGACGTTAAACAAATGCACTGGTCGGGAGGTAACCCGACACCTATCTTACTTTCAGTCATTTAATTTCAGTCATTTAGTTTTTTCATTCTCACCTTTCCTGTATATATTTGCTTGCATGACTTTTGAACTACGTCGTGCTGAAAGGCACGCCTTCGTTCAAAAGTGTGGGGTGAGAACCACCTTTGTACATAACATGTTTTTCTTTTTCCTTTTCCCTTAATATTATCTTTTTGAAAATATGAACTTGAAATGTGAAAAAGATAGATCAAAATTCATGCATTAACCTTGTGAAAATTCAACTGTTTAAAAACTTAGAACGTAACTTCTCATTTGTCCCTTTTTGCTGAGATAAACTAGGGATGTGGAGTTGATAGAAATGCCCTAGAGAGGCTTGGCAAGCAATCGAAGGATCGAATCAAACTATATGGTTTTCGAAGTCAGTGGAGGCTGCACTTCGGGTTTCAGTGAAGATTGAAGTCATCTCCGCCATGCAGTGTTTATGCAAAAAGAAAAAAAGGCGAGGACGGGAATCAGACCGTCCTCTCTCTAGTCAAAGTAGCCGAGAAAATAGATTAGCGACCCACATCTTGACCCGCGCGAAATGACAAAGATGAGAGGAGCGGGGAGGTATTTCCATAGGCTTGCGGGCGATGATTGGACCTCCCAAAAAGGCTTGAGAAAATGGACTAGCAAGTCACAAAAAGGCGAAAAGCTCAAAGAAGCAAATCAAGAGGCCAAAGGCCCAAAATTGTGAAGGTTTTAACCGAACAAAAAGTGAAGTACTCAAAGAGTCAAATCAAAGGCCAAAGGCCGATTCACTACAAAAGCAGTCCCTCGCCAAAAGAAAAATCAAAGTACTCAAACCATTGAAACCCGAACCAAATCACGTGCTAGAGAAAGCTACGAGAAAACCATGTAGTGCGAGACGATCCCGAGAATGAGTCCAGGAGCCTAAAAAGGGCTATCTCCCGAAACATTCAAAATAATTTGCATCTCAGCACGAAGGTACACGTATCAAGTTTCTTCTATTTATTTACACGGTTTAATTTGGTAATAAGTAGTAATGCATGAATTAAGATAAATCTAGTCCCACAGTCTCACTTTCATATTTAAAAGTTTTTACTTGATTGTGTGTCGCCCTTTAATAGCATTGTTCGGGACGAACAACTAAAAGTGTGGGGTGATCTGATGGACCATAATTATACGAATCATAAACACAGTTAAACCCACTAAATTAGACTGGTTGTCTATTTAACTTTTGCTTGTTAGTTCCAATATTTATCTACAGGATATTTTGGAGTCTAGAGAGAAAACACGCTAAGGAGGAGTTTTTAAGCTGAAAATGAAGTACGAGTCATTCCAGGTCACGACCATGCTACACTCAAAATCAGCCTTAACATCCTTCATTGAACCGACTTGGAATCACACAAAAATGCTAGATCCATCGCCCAAAGGTCAAGAACGCAATGCAAAGGGCCCAAGCCCGGTAAAGGCCAAACTAGGGCAATTTCAGCCGTTTTGGGATTTCGACCATGTTCCAAGCATAATTTGGCTTAGGTTCCTTCTTGAGATCATCTTAGAATGACATTTTCATTCAGAATACACTCTCCAAAATCCAAGAAGCTCTGGCCAAAGCTCTGGTCAAATTCCGGTCAAACCGATGGCTTTTGTGAAAAGATCACAAGCTTCTAGAAGGGATGCTCCTCCTCACATGGGTGGCTAAACCACAAGCCACTCCCCTTCCTCCACCTCATAGCCGCTGGCGGCTTTTGCTCCCCCCATGTGGCGCCTCCTCCTTGCTCCTCCTCCTCCACCCTTCGATCAAAAACACATGCCATTCATCTCCACCACCCATCTCCTCCTCCTTTGGCTATAAAAGGAGGCCATCTCCTCCCCATTTGTATCATCCCATCCACCACAAATCACAAATGTTTTAGAGAGATAGAGGGCTTAACCCTCTTCTCTTCACTTTCAATAAATATTGTTCTTCATTTTGGAGCTTTTTTTGGCGCTTGGATCTTGCCTAGGAGCTCCTCTCCTCCGCTTATTGTAAGGTATAAAATTACTTTCAAGTATTTTTTGTTTTTACTTTAAAGTTATTTTATTATTCGGTACCCTTGTTCAAGACAATAGTTTGCTTGTATTCCTTGACATGAATACAAGCAGCTAAAAGCTTCTACTCGGTCGCAGGGGTGTACTTATATTATAAATGTTTTAGACTCTACTCTTAGAGTATCTCTGTATTCAAAACTTGTTCTATGTGCCATATATCAAGTCAGAATTTCCAAGGTTGAGTGGAAGCTGTAACAAGCAAAGCTCTTCCGTGGGGATTCGTGAACATACTCGGGTAGTGGAAGCTGTAACAAGCAAAGCTATCTGAGGAGTTTGACTTATCTAAAACACCATTTTGGGAAATCGTAACAGAAGATCAAATGGATGCACATAAGGCTAAGATACTTTGAAAGGAGGAATTAGTCTAAAGTAGAACAAGTGTTTTAATGGTGTTGCAAGTCTTGCGCTAGAAATAGCCTCGATTCATCTTTGAATACTTAGCATGATCATTTCAAGTGTTCTACGCGATGTTGCAAGTCTTGTGTTAGGAATAGCCTCGATTCATCTTCGAACACTTGGTATGATCATTAGCGGTCAATGATAAACAAATATGATATAAGGCCCCTAAAACCGAATCCTTTCCTTACAATCTATTATTGTAATTTACTTTCAGTTCTCAAATCACACTCAAACTCAACCCCAATCGCATTTAATTTCTGCATAAGCTTCATTAAAGAACAACTAATCCACACTGACTCCCTTGGGTTGGACCCCTACTTACCACTTGCTACCCACTAGTGTAGTTGCGAGTAGCGGAAAATATAAATTTATTCTCACAGAGAACATTGCACCTTAACGACAGTGCCGTGCGCTCCGTCAAAGTTGATATGGAGAAAGACCGTGACACTCATCCAGTAAGCATGGCAGGACTAAGGAAAATGATTATAGATCTGAATCGCAAGGATGTGTACCTCTTGAGGCAAGTAGAGTCGATGGAACTCCAAGTTGAATCTGAAAGAATGGATCATTCAGCCACCATAAAGGAGCTCAACCAGCTCAAACAGTCGGTGAAGATGTTGAATTCTGGGTCTAAGAATTTAAATGAGATTCTCAGGTCTCAAAGGATGGAGTCCGGACATCGAGGACTGGGTTTCACAGAAGAAGGAAGCTCAAAAGGTACAACGTTTGTTAAAACAAAACCAGTGGTTGAACAGAACCCGGGACAGAAAGTGAATCAGTTCCAAGGAAAAACCCCCGCTGGCCAAAGAAGGACTCGCAATGATCACATCAGCCCCTACTCGACACAAAAGAGAGATTCTCGCACATGCTGGTACTGCTACCAGATTGGACACATCAGACCTAGATGTCGCCTGTTTCTTGCTGAATGAAGAGCCATGGGACATAAGAAGAAACCCAGAATGCGACAGGTCAGGGTACCAAAGACAAGCAAGACCATGTGTATGGTTGCTTTTAGCCCATCCAGTCACATAAAGAAAGATCGTTGGTACTTCGACAGTGGATGCTCTGCCCATATGACAGGTAACTCTAAGTTTCTTACACATATTCGACCTGTTATGAAGAAGCAGTTTGCCACTTTCGGAGATGGAGGAAAGGGTCAGGTGATCGGCTGTGGAACATTGAAGGTTCCGGATCTCCCTGTACTCAAGGACATTCTCTTAGTTGAAGGATTGAAGGTGAATCTTATCAGCATTAGTCAACTATGTGATGATGGACTTTATGTCAGCTTCACTCACGACTCCTGTCACGTGTGGGATAAGTAAGGAGACACACTGATGAGAGGCAGCAGGGCAGCCAACAATTGTTACCTCATAGGTTCTGCTGGAACAGTTGCTGCATCGGGCTGTATATCAAGACAAGGGAATAAGATGGCACTGTCTGACAGACGCGTGGGTCATCTAACTCTCAAGACCTCAAAGAAGCTCTCCTCAACTGGACTCATCCGAGGAATGACCAATGTGACAGATGATACATCGGTTCTATGTGGAGAATGCCAAATCATGGAAACTGTTGAAGATCTATCTGAAGTAATGAAGAGTCGAGCGAATGAGATCAAGTATCGAGAACTGATTGCATGTTCATCCAGTCCGAAGAATGTCAACAAAGCATTTATTGATGAGATTTGGGCGGTGGCCATTCACGTGGAACTGGGAGAGTTCACCAGATCTGAAGTATGGAAGTCATATCATCTTGTGCATAGTCACGAACTGAAGGAAACTATGTACGGACTCACACAAGCGCCCAGAGCATGGTGCGAGACGTTCCTCATCGACCATGGCTATGAGCGAGGGGGAGAAGAGAAGCATATGTTCTTCACGAGTACACAGAAGCTGGTTGGCCAGTTCGTGAGACAGATGCAAAAGGAGCTCCAGCTGACCATGGTGGGAGAGATGAAACACCTTCCTGGAACACATGGTGACCAGGTGCTGGGAGAGCGGGAGAGCATCGCTGCAGGGAGCTGCTGCACTCAGTTCCTATGTATGAAGCAGAATCTGTCTGAACACGGAGTGGAACGGGTGAAGAAGTTTCTACCCAAGAACCCAGTACAACACTCCATGAGCAGATATCACTTCATCAGAGAGCTAGTGGAGAAGAAGGTCATCACATCGAAACACATGACCACTGTTACTGCCGTACTCACCATGCCACTAGACGCCGCTCAGTTCGAAACACTTAGATCCTCTCTGGGTCTGCGTGCTATCGCCAACTAAGTGTTCCAGACGGAGGTCAGCCAAGAGCAAAGCCCCAGCAAATCAGATGGGCTGGCTTACTGATGGACCATAATTATATGAATCATAAACACAGTTAAACCCACCAAATTAGACACTTTGTCTAGTTAACTTTTGCTTGTTAGTTCCGATATATTTCTACAGGGTATTTTAGAGCTTAGAGAGAATACATGCTAAAGAGGAGCTTTTAAAGCAGAAAAGAAGTTACGAGTCAATCCAAGGTCAAGATCATATGCCGACTGAAGAAATATCAAGGATCCTGACGTTGAATCACTCATAACAAATTATACAGAAGAGGAATCAAGACAGCCCGGGACAAAACACACTGACAGTTTTGTGAAAAGACTGCACAAAACTGTACAATACTCACATATGGGCAAAGTGACCGGCCACTTGATGAGAAGGTTGCCAAGGGAGGAGCTCCTCCCCTTTCCACCACCCACCACCGGCGGCTTTTGGCCACCATGACCGGAGGCTCCTCCTTGCTCCTCCTCCTCCTCCTCCTCCTCCTCCTCCTCCATGTGTTTCCATCCAAGCCACACATCTCCAAAACTTGCTCTCCACTCCTCCTCCATGGATGATTGCCATGTGGTGGCTCCTCCTTCCTCCTCCTTGGATGATGCCATGTGCTTCCATCTCCACCACCCATCTCCTCCTCCCATGGCTATAAATACAAACCTCCCCTTCACTTGTAAACACACCAAAATATGGAGAGCTTCTCTCTCTACAAAATCTCTCTAGAGTTTGGGCACTAATCATGTAATATTAATTTGGAATCAAAGCTTGATCCTTGGCGCTTCAACGGTTTTGTAAGTATTCTCGTATTTATTTTACTATCTTTCAAAATCCTTGTTTTTTCCAAATTCATAGTTATGATAACCATTGCCATGATTAGTAGCTAAATTAGTTATTCGGTTGAAGGGGTGTGCTTGTATTATAAATGTTTTAGACTTTACTCTCAGTATACCTTTGTGTTCGATACTTGTTCGATGTGCCATATATCAAGTCAGAGTTTCCAAGGTTGAGTGCCTGACAAGCAAAAAGCTCTTCCGTGGGAATTCGTGAACATACTCGGTAAGTGGAAGTTGTAACAAGCAAAACTTATCGAGGAGTTCGGCTTATCTTAAAAATCATTTGGAAACTGGACCAAAGGGACCAAATGGATGAACTTGCGGCTAAGATACTTCGAAAGGAGGAATTAGTTTTTCTTAGAACAAGTGTTTTAAATGATGTTGCAAGTCTTGCGCTAGAAATAGCCTCGATTTATCTTTGAATACTTAGCATGATCATGTCTTGCGCTAGAAATAGCCTCAATTCATCTTTGACCACTTCGTATGATCATTAGCGGTCGATGATAAACAATTATAATACAAGGCCCCTAAAACAGAATACTTTCCTTACAGTCCATTATCAACTGCTGTAATTTACTTTCAGTTCTCAAAACATACTCAAACCCAACCCCAATCGTAATTAAATTCTGCATAAGCTTCATTAAAGAATAATTAATCCACACTGACTCCCTTGGGTTCGACCCCTACTTACCATTTGCTACCCAGTAGTAAAGTCGCGAGTAGCGGACTTATAAATTTATTTGTACATTTGCTCTAACAACAAGCATCTGTCAAATTGGCGCCGTTGCCGGGGAGTTGTGCATAGGAATAGTTGTTCTATTTTCTTTTTTCTTTTATCATGCAATTCACCAAGTCATACTACTACGGAATGGAACCTTGGAACATCGAGGAGTTTTCCCCACCATCCTTCGAACTTGAAATCCGTAAGAAGATCAACAACTTGGAGCAATCCCGGGACGAAACATTGGATGAGTACTTATGGTACTTTGATTCCATTGTGACAAGCTGCCCGCACCATGGATTCACCAACTTCGATCTTCAAACAAAGTTTCTCTGTGGGATGTTGCCACATGAGTGGAAAGGGCTAAATGACGCAGCAGGAGGATCGTTGATGGGCATAACCGTGGATGATCTTTGGATATTAATCAATGATTTGGCCGCAAGGTCAAGACCAAGCCAAGATCAGGCCGAGCCACTCAAGGACGGTATAACGGAGTTGGCATCTAGCATCCATCAGTTGGAAAACACAATGCAACAAATCAGAGCTAAAACTGAATTATGGGCGGCAGAAAAGGAGCTGGCAGCTAACACCCAACAATCGGCCGCAAACATGCAGCAATTGAGTGCCGCGATGCACCAATTCACGGCCGAAACCGATTCAGGAGCAACAGAAAGGACGGCTGAACCCGAGGAGCCGACTGAGGATAAGGACCCGCAAATAACCAAAGAAGAACTGCCCCAATCAGACCCGGTCCTTATCACCAATCCATCCGAGGAAATCACTGTCCTAACTACCGAACCTACAGAAGTCCCAATCTCATGCTGAAGCGGCCGAAGAAATCAAGCCAGGCCCGGTACTTGCGCTCGAAGCACCCGAGGTAGTCCCGGACCTCATTGCCGAACTGTCCGAGAAAGACCTAGTCCTCACTGTCGAAGCACCTGAAACAGACCTAGTCCTCATGGTCGAAGTGACTCAACTTAACCCTTCGCGTTTCATGTCGATCATAACCACCGAAGATCATATAATCAATGATGATGCGGTACAAGGGGAGTTGGAGGCAGAGCATGAGCCAAAAAAGCTGACAAAGGAAATCTCTCTCGTCACAAGCCACGAAAAACCACCCGGGAACTCAATCATTCCAAGACAACCATTCGTAGCTACCACCAAGAAGAGGCCTCACATGGGAACATGCCTGTGGTCGCCGATGTTTGAAGGCACAAAACCCAACTTCCAAACTCGCGAAAGTGCCAACTATTCCAACATGAAGAGGCGGCAAAGACATGGGCCAAAAGAATGGAAACCCGGAAGAAGTAACAAGCAAGCACGACGCATTGGACCAGCAGCTATGGTCAAGGAAACCTCACCCTCTCGGAGCAAAAGGGCTGCCGAGAAGAAGTTTGACCTCACTCACCCTTGGGATCCGACCTTATGATCCATGATTGAGGTATCGTCGAGACAACGACGTTAAACAAGTGCACTGGTCGGGAGGTAACCCGACAATATCTTACTTTCTGTCATTTTATTTTCTGTCATTTAGTTTTTTCAATAAGTTGCTCTCACCCACTTGGTGCATAGAAGAAATGACTATTTAGGAATCGGACTTGGGTGCAACATTAGGCTAGATAGGGCTACGCTCAGAGTTCAAGGCCCCAGCCAAACTCCCTCGATTATCCAGCCTCGTGCCATGTCGTTCACTCGACACCTTAAAGGGAGTTGTCTTTCCTTTTCCTTAATAACATTTCCTTCTCGTATAACATCTGCTTGCATGGCTTTTGAACTCAGTCTTGCTGAAAGGCACGACTTCGTTCAGAAGTGTGGGGTGAGAACCACCTGTATATATTAGTTAATAAATAATATCTTTTTGAAAATATGAACTTAAGAATGTGAAAAAGATAAGTCATAATTCATGCATTTACCTTGTGAAAATTCAACTGTTTAAAAGCTTAGAACGTAACTTCTAATTTGTCTCTTTGTGCTGAGATAAACTAGGGATGTGGAGTTGACATAAACTGCCCTAGAAGGACTTGGGAAGCAATCAAAGGATCAGATCAAACTATATGGTTTTCGAAGTCAGTGGAGGCTGCACTTCGAGTTTCAGTGAAGATTGAAGTCATCTCCGCCATGCAGTGTTTATGCAAAAGGCGAGGACGGGAATCAGACCGTCCTATCTCCGGTCAAAGTAGCCGAGAAAATAGATGAGCGACCCTCTTCTTGACCCGCGCGAAACGACAGTCAAAGTAGCCGAGAAAATAGATGAGCGACCCTCACCTTGACCCGCGCGAAACGGCAAAAACGAGAGGAGCGGGGAGGTATTTCCATAGGCTTGCGGGCGATGATTGGACCTCCCAAAAAGGCTTGAGAAAATGGACTAGCAGCCACAAAAAGGCGAAAAGCTCAAAGAAGCAAATCAAGAGGCCAAAGGCCCAAAAATGTGAAGGTTTTAACCGAACAAAAAGTGAAGAACTCAAAGAGTCAAATCAAAGGCCAAAGGCCAATTCACTACAAAAGCAGTCCCTCCCAAAAGAAAATCAAAGTACTCAAACCATTGAAACCCGAACCAAATCACGTGCTAGAGAAAGCTACCAGAAAACCATATAGTGCGAGACGATCCCGAGGTTGCAGTCCAGGAGCCTAAACAGGGCTATCTCCCGAGACATCCAATATAATTTGCATCTCAGCATGGAGGTACAAGTATTAAGTTTCTTCTATTTATTTACACAGTTTAATTTGGTAATAAGTAGTAATGCATGAGTTAGGATAAATCTAGTTCATAGTCTCACTTTCATATTCAAAGTTTTTACATGGATTGTGTGCACGCCCTTGAATAGCATTGTTCGGGACAAACAACTAAAAGTGTGGGGTGATCTGATGGACCATAATTATACGAATCATAAACACAGTTAAACCCACCAAATTAGACACTTTGTCTAGTTAACTTTTGCTTGTTAGTTCCGATATATTTCTACAGGGTATTTTAGAGCTTAGAGAGAATACATGCTAAAGAGGAGCTTTTAAAGCAGAAAAGAAGTTACGAGTCAATCCAAGGTCAAGATCATATGCTGACTGAAGAAATATCAAGGATCCTGACGTTGAATCACTCATAACAAATTATACAGAAGAGGAATCAAGACAGCCCGGGACAAAACACACTGATAGTTTTGTGAAAAGACTGCACAAAACCGTACAATACTCACATATGGGCAAAGTGACCGGCCACTTGATGAGAAGGTTGCCAAGGGAGGAGCTCCTCCCCTTTCCACCACCCACCACCGGCGGCTTTTGGCCACCATGACCGGCGGCTCCTCCTTGCTCCTCCTCCTCCTACTCCATGTGTTTCCATCCAAGCCACACATCTCCAAAACTTGCTCTCCACTCCTCCTCCATGGATGATTGCCATGTGGTGGCTCCTCCTTCCTCCTCCTTGGATGATGCCATGTGCTTCCATCTCCACCACCCATCTCCTCCTCCCATGGC
Organism: Rhodiola kirilowii; assembly: GCA_033675215.1. Classification (NCBI taxonomy): domain Eukaryota; kingdom Viridiplantae; phylum Streptophyta; class Magnoliopsida; order Saxifragales; family Crassulaceae; genus Rhodiola; species Rhodiola kirilowii. The sequence goes on from CM066201.1 coordinate 34,548,850, forward strand.
TATAAATACAAACCTCCCCTTCACTTGTAATACACACCAAAATATGGAGAGCTTCTCTCTCTACAAAATCTCTCTAGAGTTTGGGCACTAATCATGTAATATTAATTTGGAATCAAAGCTTGATCCTTGGCGCTTCAACGGTTTTGTAAGTATTCTCGTATTTATTTTACTATCTTTCAAAATCCTTGTTTTTTCCAAATTCATAGTTATGATAACCATTGCCATGATTAGTAGCTAAATTAGTTATTCGGTTGAAGGGGTGTGCTTGTATTATAAATGTTTTAGACTTTACTCTCAGTATACCTTTGTGTTCGATACTTGTTCGATGTGCCATATATCAAGTCAGAGTTTCCAAGGTTGAGTGCCTGACAAGCAAAAAGCTCTTCCGTGGGAATTCGTGAACATACTCGGTAAGTGGAAGTTGTAACAAGCAAAACTTATCGAGGAGTTCGGCTTATCTTAAAAATCATTTGGAAACTGGACCAAAGGGACCAAATGGATGCACTTACGACTAAGATACTTCGAAAGGAGGAATTAGTTTTGCTTTGAACAAGTGTTTTAAATGATGTTGCAAGTCTTGCGCTAGAAATAGCCTCGATTCATCTTTGAATACTTAGCATGATCATGTCTTGCGCTAGAAATAGCCTCAATTCATCTTTGACCACTTGGTATGATCATTAGTGGTCGATGATAAACAATTATAATACAAGGCCCCTAAAACCGAATACTTTCCTTACAGTCCATTATCAACTGCTGTAATTTACTTTCAGTTCTCAAAACACACTCAAACCCAACCCCAATCGTAATTAAATTCTGCATAAGCTTCATTAAAGAACAATTAATCCACACTGACTCCCTTGGGTTCGACCCCTACTTACCATTTGCTACCCAGTAGTAAAGTCGCGAGTAGCGGACTTATAAATTTATTTGTACATTTGCTCTGACGACAAGCATCTGTCACCTACCAAAGAAGAGGGCTGGAACAGATGGTACGTGGTTGGAACTGATTACTAAGTTCAAGTTATTTGCAGCTTTATGAGGCGTTGGAGCATTTCAAGGAGGAGAGAGGTGATTGGACAAATATCTCAAGAGATATACACCTAACCGTTTTTGGCAAGTGGAGGAGTCCAACTATTTGAGAAATCAAAAAGGCAGTTGAATCGAAGTCGGATGAGGATACAATATCAGCAAACCCTAAGATCGGAGAAGGGAAAAGAAGGGAGAAGAGGCGGCTGTGACAGAACTTAAAGAAGCTACTTCAAAGGCGTCAAAGGCTGATTGACGGAGCCCACTGCACTGTCGTTAAGGTGCAATGTTCTCTGTGCAAATAAATTTATATTTTCCGCTACTCGCGACTTTACTACTGGGTAGCAAGTGGTAAGTAAGGGTCGAACCCAAGGGAGTCAGTGTGAATTAGTTATTCTTTAATGAAGCTTATGCAGAAATTAAATGCGATTGGGGTTGAGTTTGAGTGTGATTTGAGAACTGAAAGTAAATTACAATAATAGATTGTAAGGAAAGGATTCGGTTTTAGGGGCCTTGTATCATATTTGTTTATCATTGACCGCTAATGATCATACCAAGTGTGCGAAGATGAATCGAGGCTATTCCTAACATAAGACTTGCAACATCGCGTAGAACACTTGAAATGATCATGCTAAGTATTCAAAGATGAATCGAGGCTATTTCTAGCGCAAGACTTGCAACACCATTTAAAACACTTGTTCTACTTTAGACTAATTCCTCCTTTCGAAGTATCTTAGCCTTATGTGCATCCATTTGATCATCTGTTACGATTTCCCAAAATAGTGTTTTAGATAAGTCGAACTCCTCAGATAGCTTTGCTTGTTACAGCTTCCACTACCCGAGTATGTTCACGAATCCCCACGGAAGAGCTTTGCTTGTTACAGCTTCCACTCAACCTTGGAAATTCTGACTATATATGGCACATAGAACAAGTTTTGAATACAGAGATACTCTAAGAGTAGAATCTAAAACATTTATAATACAAGTACACCCCTGCGACCGAGTACAAGCTTTTAGCTGCTTGTATTCATGTCAAGGAATACAAGCAAACTATTGTCTTGAACAAGGGTACCGAATAATAAAATAACTTTAAAGTAAAAACAAATAATACTTGAAAGTAATTTTATACCTTACAATAAGCGGAGGAGAGGAGCTCCTAGGCAAGATCCAAGCGCCAAAAGTAGTTCCAAAATGAAGAACAATATTTATTGAAAGTGAAGAGAAGAGGGTTAAACCCTCTATCTCTCTAAAACATTTGTGATTTGTGGTGGATGGGATGTAGATTACAAAGGATGGGAGTGTGTATTTATAGCCATGGAGGAGGAGAAGATGTGGAGAGGATGAGGCCACTTGTCACAAGATGAGGGGAGCTCCATGGAGATGAAGACACATGGGGGAGGAGCAAAAGCCGGCAGCGGCTATGAGGTGGAGGAAGGGGAGTGTCTTGTGGTTTAGCCACCCATGTGAGGAGGAGCATCCTTTCTAGAAGCTTGTGATCTTTTCACAAAAGCCATCGGTTTGACCGGAATCTGACCGGAGCTTTGGCCGGAGCTTCTTGGATTTTGGAGAGTGTATTCTGAATGAAAATGTCATTCTAAGATGATCTCAAGAAGGAACCTAAGCCAAATTCTGCTTGGAACATGGTCGAAATCCCAAATCATATGAAATTGCCCTTGTTTGGCCTTTACCGGGCTCTGTGCCTTTGCATTGCGTTCTTGTCCAAATGCCGACTGTTCTAGCATATTTGAGTGATTTCAAGTCGGTTCCATGAAGGATGTTAAGGCTGATTTTGAGTGTAGCATGGTCGTGACCTGGAATGACTCGTACTTCATTTTCAGCTTAAAAACTCCTCCTTAGCGTGTTTTCTCTCTAGACTCCAAAATACCCTGTAGAAATATATCGGAACTAACAAGCAAAAGTTAAATAGACAAAAGGTCTAATTTAGTGGGTTTAACTGTGTTTTTGATTTGTATAATTATGGTCCATCAGATTACCCCACACTTTTAGTTGTTCGTCCCGAACAATGCTATTAAAGGGCGGCACACTAAGTAAGTTTGTTAAAATATGAAAAAATTAGACTGTGGGACTCGATTTATCTTAATTCATGCATTGCTTACTTATTACCAAATTGAACTGTATAAATAAATAGAAGAAACTTGATACTTGTACCTCCGTGCTGAGATGCAAATTATTCTGGATGTTTCGGGAGATAGCCCTTTTTAGGCTCCTGGACTGCAACCTCGGGACCGTCTCGCACTATATGGTTTCCTTGTAGCTTTCTCTAGCACGTGATTCGGTTCGGGTTTCAATGGTTTGAGTACTTTGATTTTCTTTTGGCGAGGTACTGCTTTTTGTAGTGAATCGGCCTTTGGCCTTTGATTTGACTCTTTGAGTACTTCACTTTTTGTTCGGTTAAAACCTTCACAATTTTGGGCCTTTGGCGTCTTGATTTGCTTCTTTGAGCTTTTTGCGTCTTTGTGACTTGCTAGTCCATTTTCTCAAGCCTTTTTGGGAGGTCCAATCATCGCCCGCAAGCCTATGGAAATACCTCCCCGCTCCTCTCATCCTTGTCGTTTCGCGCGGGTCACGATGAGGGTCGCTCATCTATTTTCTCGGCTACTTTGACTAGAGAGAGGACGGTCTGATTCCCGTCCTCGCCTTTTTTTCTTTTTGCATAAACACTGCATGGCGGAGATGACTTCAATCTTCACTGAAACCCGAAGTGCAGCCTCCACTGACTTCGAAAACCATATAGTTTGATTCGATCCTTCGATTGCTTGCCAAGCCTCTCTAGGGCATTTCTATCAACTCCACATCCCTAGTTTATCTCAGCACAATGGGACAAATGAGAAGTTACGTTCTAAGTTTTTAGATAGTTGAATTTTCACAAGGTAAATGCATGAATTTTAGATCTATCTTTTTCACATTCTTAAGTTCATATTTTCAAAAAGATAATATTAAAAAAGAAAAACATGTTATTTATTTATGTACACATGCGGATCTCACCCCACACTTTTGAACGAAGGCGTGCCTTTCAGCACTACTTAGTTCAAAAGCCATGCAAGCAGACAATTACGAGAAAGAAATGATATTAAGGAAAGGTAAGATCAGAACTCCCTTTTTGTGTCGAATGACATGGCACGAGGCTGGATAATCGAGGGAGTTCGGCTGGGCCTTGTAGCCCTGACTGGCTTAATGTTGCACCCAAGTCCGATTCCTGAATAGTCAAATCTTCTATGCACCAAGTGGGTGAGAGCGACTTATTGAAAAAGTAAAATACAGAAAATAAAAGAAAGAAAATTAAAGTGCGGAAAGTAATATAGTGTCGGGTTACCTCCCGACTAGTGCACTTGTTTAACGTCGTTGGCTGGACGATAAATCAATCATGGATCATAAGGTCGGATCCCAAGGGTGAGTGAGGTCAAACTTCTTCTCGGCAGCCCTTTTGCTCCGAGAGGGTGGGGTTTCTTTGATCATAGCTGCTGGTCCAATGAGTCGTGCTTGTTTGTTACTCTGTCCGGGTTTCCATTCTTTCGGCCCATGTTTTTGCCGCCTCTTCATGTTGGAATAGTTGGCACCTTTGTGAGTTTGGAAATTTGGTTTGTGCCATTAACTGTAGGCGACATCAAGCATGCACCTCTGCCAATCCTCTTCATTGTGGTAGTGATGGATGGTTGTCCTGGAACGAGTGAGTTTTCAAGCGGTTTTCCTTGTTGAGTCGTGGTGAGTGGGACTGGGGCTTTCTCGGACAGTTCGGCAATGAGGTCCGGGACTTCCTCGGGTGTTCAGAGCGTAAGGACCGGGCCTGACTTGATTTCTTCGGCCGCTTTGGTAGTGATGTTCGGGACTTCTGTTGGCTCGGCAGTTAGGACTGTGATTTCCTCGGATGGATTGGTGATAAGGACCGGGCCTGATTTGGGCAGTTCTTCTTCTAACTCCCAGGGATAATCTGAATGTAGCTCTTCTTCAGGTAACCAAGGGTCCTTATCCTTGTCATTCGTATAGTCTCCGGGGGTAATCACACTGAGGTATGGGTCTGATATGGGTAACTCGTCATTGAGGTCCGGGTATGTCTTGGCCGTGAATTTGGTGCATCGAGGCATTCATTTGCTGCATGTCTGCGGCCAATTGCTGGGTGCTAGCTGCCAGCTCGTTTTCTGCTGCCCATAACTCAGTTTTTGCCCTGATTTGGTGCATTATGTTGTCCAGTTCTTTGCTTCGCATGGCCTGATGTTGTCTTTGTCTTGACCTTGCGGCCAAATCATTTATTAAGTTCTGATGGACCAAAGTTATACGAGTCAGAAACACAGTAAAACCCCCTTAATTAGACTGTTTGTCTATCTAACGTCTACGTGTTAGTCCCGATATATTTTCATAGGGCTTTTTAGAGACTGAAGTGAAAACACGCTAAGGAGAGGATTTTAAGCTGAAAAGATAACAAGAGTCAATCCAAGGTGAAGATCATATGCCGACTGAAGAAATATCAAGGATCCTGACGTTGAATTGACCAGAATAAATTAATCAGAAGAATCAGGAGTGGTGTCAAGACAGACCGGGGAAGGAACACATTGACAGTTTTGTGAAAAGACTGCACAAAACTGTACAAACTCACACATTGGGCAAGGATGACCGGCCACCACTCAAGGAGGTGGCCAAGGGAGGAGCTCCTCCCCCTTGGGTGACCGGCAACCGGCGGCTCCACCCTCCTCCACCAAAAGCCGCCGGCTCCTCCTCCTTGCGCCACTTGTCTCCTCCTTCCTCCTCTTCTCCTCCCTTGGATCAAAAGACATGTGCATCCATCTCCACCACCCATCTCCTCCCATTTTGGCTATAAAAGGAGGAGCTCCTCCTCCTCATTTCACACACCAATTCTCAATTTCACTTCTCTCTCTAGAAGTTGTAATATTTGTAACGTTGTAATTTTGCTTTGGAAATAAAGGAAAGCTCCCTTGGCGCTTCAACGGTTGTAAGTTTCTCTTAGTATTAATTTATTTAACTATTGTCTTTAATTTCCTTAGTATAATGTTTAGCGCGATGAATAGTAGCTAAACTAGTAGTTCGGTCTAAGGGGCGCACTTGTATTATAAATGTTTTAAGACTATTAACTTAGTGTTTAGTCTTAGTAATCAAAACTTGTTCTATGTGCCATATATAGTCAGAGTTTCCAAGGTTGAGTGGATGCTGTAACAAGCAAAGCTCTTCTGTGGGAATTCGTGATCATACTCAGGTAGTGGAAGCTGTAACAAGCAAAGCTATCTGAGGAGTTCGACTCATCCTAAATCCCATCTGGTCGAGCGTAACTGTGAGATCAGGTGGATGCACTCAGGCTAGCATACCTTAGGGTATTGGCGTTAGACTGAAATAGAACAGGAGTTGCTTTAAACCGGTGTTGCAAGTCTTGTGCTGTAACTAGCCTCGATTCACCGTTTGAATACTTAGATGATTCACTAAAGGTCAATGATAAACAGGATATAATACAAGTCCCCTGAAACCGAACATTTCTCTTAATCATTAAAATAGTAATTTACTTTCCAGTGTTAAAATCAACCAACCAACCAATCAATCAATCAAAATAGCTGGTAGCTTTAAAACCAACCAACCGACCTTAAACACGTTCCCACGCTGCGTAATTCCCCCCGAAGAACAATTATTCCCCTAGTTCCCTTGGGTTCGACCCCTACTTACCAAGTACTACCCAGTAGTATAGTTGCAAGTAGCGGACTATAAATTTATTTGCACAATCGCTTTGACGACGAGCGGTTCTGTCAAGTTCCAAAGATCATCTATGCCTAAGTTGTTCACTGAGCCTCCCGCAGCATCATTTAGCCAATTCCACTCTTGTGGCATCATCCCATTGAGAAACCTTTGAAGAAGATCGTGGTTGGTGAATCCATGGTGTGGGCAGCTCGTCACAATGGAGTCAAAGTACGCCAAGTACTCGTCCAAAGTGTCGTCCCGGGATTGCTTTATGTTGTTGATCTTCTCGCGGATTTCAAGTTCAAAGGGTGGTGGGGAAAACTCCTCATTGTTCCAAGGTTCCATTCCGTAGTAGTAGGACTTAGTGAATTGCATGATTAAACAAAAAAGAAAAACAAAATAGAACAACTATTCCGATGCACAACTCCCCGGCAACGGCGCCAATTTGACGGAGCCCACTGCACTGTCGTTAAGGTGCAATGTTCTCTGTGCAAATAAATTTATATTTTCCGCTACTCGCGACTTTACTACTGGGTAGCAAGTGGTAAGTAGGGTTCGAACCCAAGGGAGTCAGTGTGGATTAGTTATTCTTTAATGAAGCTTATGCAGAAATTAAATGCGATTGGGGTTGAGTTTGAGTGTGATTTGAGAACTGAAAGTAAATTACAATAATAGATTGTAAGGAAAGGATTCGGTTTTAGGGGCCTTGTATCATATTTGTTTATCACTGACCGCTAATGATCATACCAAGTGTTCGAAGATGAATCGAGGCTATTCCTAACACAAGACTTGCAACATCACGTAGAACACTTGAAATGATCATGCTAAGTATTCAAAGATGAATCGAGGCTATTTCTAGCGCAAGACTTGCAACACCATTTAAGACACTTGTTCTACTTTAGACTAATTCCTCCTTTCGAAGTATTAGCCTTATGTGCATCCATTTGATCTTCTGTTACGATTTCCCAAAATAGTGTTTTAGATAAGTCGAACTCCTCAGATAGCTTTGCTTATTACAGCTTCCACTACCCGAGTATGTTCACGAATCCCCACGGAAGAGCTTTGCTTGTTACAGCTTCCACTCAACCTTGGAAATTCTGACTATATATGGCACATAGAACAAGTTTTGAATACAGAGATACTCTAAGAGTAGAATCTAAAACATTTATAATACAAGTACACCCCTGCGACCGAGTACAAGCTTTTAGCTGCTTGTATTCATGTCAAGGAATACAAGCAAACTATTGTCTTGAACAAGGGTACCGAATAATAAAATAACTTTAAAGTAAAAACAAATAATACTTGAAAGTAATTTTATACCTTACAATAAGTGGAGGAGAGGAGCTCCTAGGCAAGATCCAAGCGCCAAAAGTAGTTCCAAAATGAAGAACAATATTTATTGAAAGTGAAGAGAAGAGGGTTAAACCCTCTATCTCTCTAAAACATTTGTGATTTGTGGTGGATGGGATGTAGATTACAAAGGATGGGAGTGTGTATTTATAGCCATGGAGGAGGAGAAGATGTGGAGAGGATGAGGCCACTTGTCACAAGATGAGGGGAGCTCCATGGAGATGAAGATGAAGACACATGGGGGAGGAGCAAAAGCCGCCGGCGGCTATGAGGTGGAGGAAGGGGAGTGTCTTGTGGTTTAGCCACCCATGTGAGGAGGAGCATCCTTTCTAGAAGCTTGTGATCTTTTCACAAAAGCCATCGGTTTGACCGGAATCTGACCGGAGTTTTGGCCGGAGCTTCTTGGATTTTGGAGAGTGTATTCTGAATGAAAATGTCATTCTAAGATGATCTCAAGAAGGAACCTAAGCCAAATTCTGCTTGGAACATGGTCGAAATCCCAAATCGGATGAAATTGCCCTTGTTTGGCCTTTACCGGGCTCTGTGCCTTTGCATTGCGTTCTTGTCCAAATGCCGACTGTTCTAGCATATTTGAGTGATTCCAAGTCGGTTCCATGAAGGATGTTAAGGCTGATTTTGAGTGTAGCATGGTCGTGACCTGGAATGACTCGTACTTCATTTTCAGCTTAAAAACTACTCCTTAGCGTGTTTTCTCTCTAGACTCCAAAATACCCTGTAGAAATATATCGGAACTAACAAGCAAAAGTTAAATAGACAAAAGGTCTAATTTGGTGGGTTTAACTGTGTTTTTGATTTGTATAATTATGGTCCATCAGATTACCCCACACTTTTAGTTGTTCGTCCCGAACAATGCTATTAAAGGGCGGCACACTAAGTAAGTTTGTTAAAATATGAAAATTAGACTGTGGGACTCGATTTATCTTAATTCATGCATTGCTTACTTATTACCAAATTTAACTGTATAAATTAATAGAAGAAACTTGATACTTGTACCTCCGTGCTGAGATGCAAATTATTCTGGATGTTTCGGGAGATAGCCCTTTTTAGGCTCCTGGACTGCAACCTCGGGACCGTCTCGCACTATATGGTTTCCTTGTAGCTTTCTCTGGCACGTGATTCGGTTCGGGTTTCAATGGTTTGAGTACTTTGATTTTCTTTTGGCGAGGTACTACTTTTTGTAGTGAATCGGCCTTTGGCCTTTGATTTGACTCTTTGAGTACTTCACTTTTTGTTCGGTTAAAACCTTCACAATTTTGGGCCTTTGGCCTCTTGATTTGCTTCTTTGAGCTTTTTGCGTCTTTGTGACTTGCTAGTCCATTTTCTCAAGCCTTTTTGGGAGGTCCAATCATCGCCCGCAAGCTTAAGGAAATACCTCCCCGCTCCTCTCATCCTTGTCGTTTCGCGCGGGTCACGATGAGGGCCGCTCATCTATTTTATTGGCTACTTTGACTAGAGAGAGGACGCTCTGATTCCCGTCCTCGCCTTTTTTTCTTTTTGCATAAACACTGCATGGCGGAGATGACTTCAATCTTCACTGAAACCCGAAGTGCAGCCTCCACTGACTTCGAAAACTATATAGTTTGATTCGATCCTTCGATTGCTTGCCAAGCCTCTCTAGGGCATTTCTATCAACTCCACATCCCTAGTTTATCTCAGCACAATGGGACAAATGAGAAGTTACGTTCTAAGTTTTTAGATAGTTGAATTTTCACAAGGTAAATGCATGAATTTTAGATCTATCTTTTTCACATTCTTAAGTTCATATTTTCAAAAAGATAATATTAAAAAAGAAAAACATGTTATTTATTTATGTACACGTGCGGATCTCACCCCACACTTTTGAACGAAGGCGTGCCTTTCAGCACTACTTAGTTCAAAAGCCATGCAAGCAGACAATTACGAGAAAGAAATGATATTAAGGAAAGGTAAGATCAGAACTCCCTTTTTGTGTCGAATGACATGGCACTAGGCTGGATAATCGAGGGAGTTCGGCTGGGCCTTGTAGCCCTGACTGGCTTAATGTTGCACCCAAGTCCGATTCCTGAATAGTCAAATCTTCTATGCACCAAGTGAGTGAGAGCGACTTATTGAAAAAGTAAAATACAGAAAATAAAAGATAGAAAATTAAAGTGCGGAAAGTAGTATAGTGTCGGGTTACCTCCCGACTAGTGCACTTGTTTAACGTCGTTGGCTGGACGATACCTCAATCATGGATCATAAGGTCGGATCCCAAGGGTGAGTGAGGTCAAACTTCTTCTCGGCAGCCCTTTTGCTACGAGAGGGTGGGGTTTCTTTGACCATAGCTACTGGTCCAATGAGTCGTGCTTGTTTGTTACTCTGTCCGGGTTTCCATTCTTTCGGCCCATGTTTTTGCCGCCTCTTCATGTTGGAATACTTGGCACCTTTGTGAGTTTGGAAATTTGGTTTTGTGCCATTAACTGTAGGCGACATCAAGCATGCACCTCTGCCAATCCTCTTCATTGTGGTAGTGATGGATGGTTGTCCTGGAACGAGTGAGTTTTCAAGCGGTTTTCCTTGTTGAGTCGTGGTGAGTGGGACTGGGGCTTTCTCGGACAGTTCGGCAATGAGGTCCGGGACTTCCTCGAGTGTTCTGAGCGTAAGGACCGGGCTTGACTTGATTTCTTCGGCCGCTTTGGTAGTGATGTTCGGGACTTCTGTTGGCTCGGCAGTTAGGACTGTGATTTCCTCGGATGGATTGGTGATAAGGACCGGGCCTGATTTGGGCAGTTCTTCTTCTAACTCCCAGGGATAATCTGAATGTAGCTCTTCTTCAGGTAACCAAGGGTCCTTATCCTTGTCATTCGTATAGTCTCCGGGGGTAATCACACTGAGGTATGGGTCTGATATGGGTAACTCGTCATTGAGGTCCGGGTATGTCTTGGCCGTGAATTTGGTGCATCGAGGCATTCATTTGCTGCATGTCTGCGGCCAGATGCTGGGTGCTAGCTGCCAGCTCGTTTTCTGCTGCCCATAACTCAGTTTTTGCCCTGATTTGGTGCATTATGTTGTCCAGTTCTTTGCTTCGCATGGCCTGATGTTGTCTTTGTCTTGACCTTGCGGCCAAATCATCTATTAAGTTCCAAAGATCATCTATGCCTAAGTTGTTCACTGAGCCTCCCGCTGCATCATTTAGCCAATTCCACTCTTGTGGCATCATCCCATTGAGAAACCTTTGAAGAAGATCGTGGTTGGTGAATCCATGGTGCGGGCAGCTCGTCACAATGGAGTCAAAGTACGCCAAGTACTCATCCAAAGTGTCGTCCCGGGATTGCTTTATGTTGTTGATCTTCTCGCGGATTTCAAGTTCAAAGGGTGGTGGGGAAAACTCCTCATTGTTCCAAGGTTCCATTCCGTAGTAGTAGGACTTAGTGAATTGCATGATTAAACAAAAAAGAAAAACAAAATAGAACAACTATTCCGATGCACAACTCCCCGGCAACGACGCCAATTTGACGGAGCCCACTGCACTGTCGTTAAGGTGCAATGTTCTCTGTGCAAATAAATTTATATTTTCCGCTAGTCGCGACTTTACTACTGGGTAGCAAGTGGTAAGTAGGGGTCGAACCCAAGGGAGTCAGTGTGGATTAGTTATTCTTTAATGAAGCTTATGCAGAAATTAAATGCGATTGGGGTTGAGTTTGAGTGTGATTTGAGAACTGAAAGTAAATTACAATAATAGATTGTAAGGAAAGGATTCGGTTTTAGGGGCCTTGTATCATATTTGTTTATCACTGACCGCTAATGATCATACCAAGTGTTCGAAGATTAATCGAGGCTATTCCTAACACAAGACTTGCAACATCGCGTAAAACACTTGAAATGATCATGCTAAGTATTCAAAGATGAATCGAGGCTATTTCTAGCGCAAGACTTGCAACACCATTTAAAACACTTGTTCTACTTTAGACTAATTCCTCCTTTCGAAGTATCTTAGCCTTATGTGCATCCATTTGATCTTCTGTTACGATAACCCAAAATAGTGTTTTAGATAAGTCGAACTCCTCAGATAGCTTTGCTTGTTACAGCTTCCACTACCCGAGTATGTTCACGAATCCCCACGGAAGAGCTTTGCTTGTTACAGCTTCCACTCAACCTTGGAAATTCTGACTATATATGGCACATAGAACAAGTTTTGAATACAGAGATACTCTAAGAGTAGAATCTAAAACATTTATAATACAAGTACACCCCTGCGACCGAGTACAAGCTTTTAGCTGCTTGTATTCATGTCAAGGAATACAAGCAAACTATTGTCTTGAACAAGGGTACCGAATAGTAAAATAACTTTAAAGTAAAAACAAATAATACTTGAAAGTAATTTTATACCTTACAATAAGTGGAGGAGAGGAGCTCCTAGGCATGATCCAAGCGCCAAAAGTAGTTCCAAAATGAAGAACAATATTTATTGAAAGTGAAGAGAAGAGGGTTAAACCCTCTATCTCTCTAAAACATTTGTGATTTGTGGTGGATGGGATGTAGATTACAAAGGATGGGAGTGTGTATTTATAGCCATGGAGGAGGAGAAGATGTGGAGAGGATGAGGCCACTTGTCACAAGATGAGGGGAGCTCCATGGAGATGAAGACACATGGGGGAGGAGCAAAAGCCGCCGGCGGCTATGAGGTGGAGGAAGGGGAGTGTCTTGTGGTTTAGCCACCCATGTGAGGAGGAGCATCCTTTCTAGAAGCTTGTGATCTTTTCACAAAAGCCATCGGTTTGACCGGAATCTGACCGGAGCTTTGTCCGGAGCTTCTTGGATTTTGGAGAGTGTATTCTGAATGAAAATGTCATTCTAAGATGATCTCAAGAAGGAACCTAAGCCAAATTCTGCTTGGAACATGGTCGAAATCCCAAATCATATGAAATTGCCCTTGTTTGGCCTTTACCGGGCTCTGTGCCTTTGCATTGCGTTCTTGTCCAAATGCCGACTGTTCTAGCATATTTGAGTGATTCCAAGTCGGTTCCATGAAGGATGTTAAGGCTGATTTTGAGTGTAGCATGGTCGTGACCTGGAATGACTCGTACTTCATTTTCAGCTTAAAAACTCCTCCTTAGCGTGTTTTCTCTCTAGACTCCAAAATACCCTGTAGAAATATATCGGAACTAACAAGCAAAAGTTAAATAGACAAAAGGTCTAATTTAGTGGGTTTAACTGTGTTTTTGATTTGTATAATTATGGTCTATCAGATTACCCCACACCTTTAGTTGTTCGTCCCGAACAATGCTATTAAAGGGCGGCACACTAAGTAAGTTTGTTAAAATATGAAAATTAGACTGTGGGACTCGATTTATCTTAATTCATGCATTGCTTACTTATTACCAAATAGAACTGTATAAATAAATAGAAGAAACTTGATACTTGTACCTCCGTGCTGAGATCCAAATTATTCTGGATGTTTCGGGAGATAGCCCTTTTTAGGCTCCTGGACTGCAACCTCGGGACCGTCTCGCACTATATGGTTTCCTTGTAGCTTTCTCTAGCACGTGATTCGGTTCGGGTTTCAATGGTTTGAGTACTTTGATTTTCTTTTGGTGAGGTACTGCTTTTTGTAGTGAATCGGCCTTTGGCCTTTGATTTGACTCTTTGAGTACTTCACTTTTTGTTCGGTTAAAACCTTCACAATTTTGGGCCTTTGGCCTCTTGATTTGCTTCTTTGAGCTTTTTGCGTCTTTGTGACTTGCTAGTCCATTTTCTCAAGTCTTTTTGGGAGGTCCAATCATCGCCCGCAAGCCTATGGAAATACCTCCCCGCTCCTCTCATCCTTGTCGTTTCGCGCGGGTCACGATGAGGGTCGCTCATCTATTTTCTCGGCTACTTTGACTAGAGAGAGGACGGTCTGATTCCCGTCCTCGCCTTTTTTTCTTTTTGCATAAACACTGCATGGCGGAGATGACTTCAATCTTCACTGAAACCCGAAGTGCAGCCTCCACTGACTTCGAAAACCATATAGTTTGATTCGATCCTTCGATTGCTTGCCAAGCCTCTCTAGGGCATTTCTATCAACTCCACATCCCTAGTTTATCTCAGCACAATGGGACAAATGAGAAGTTACGTTCTAAGTTTTTAGATAGTTGAATTTTCACAAGGTAAATGCATGAATTTTAGATCTATCTTTTTCACATTCTTAAGTTCATATTTTCAAAAAGATAATATTAAAAAAGAAAAACATGTTATTTATTTATGTACACATGCGGATCTCACCCCACACTTTTGAACGAAGGCGTGCCTTTCAGCACTACTTAGTTCAAAAGCCATGCAAGCAGACAATTACGAGAAAGAAATGATATTAAGGAAAGGTAAGATCAGAACTCCCTTTTTGTGTCGAATGACATGGCACGAGGCTGGATAATCGAGGGAGTTCGGCTGGGCCTTGTAGCCCTGACTGGCTTAATGTTGCACCCAAGTCCGATTCCTGAATAGTCAAATCTTCTATGCACCAAGTGGGTGAGAGCGACTTATTGAAAAAGTAAAATACAGAAAATAAAAGATAGAAAATTAAAGTGCGGAAAGTAATATAGTGTCGGGTTACCTCCCGACTAGTGCACTTGTTTAACCTCGTTGGCTGGACGATACCTCAATCATGGATCATAAGGTCGGATCCCAAGGGTGAGTGAGGTCAAACTTCTTCTCGGCAGCCCTTTTGCTACGAGAGGGTGGGGTTTCTTTGACCATAGCTGCTGGTCCAATGAGTCGTGCTTGTTTGTTACTCTGTCCGGGTTTCCATTCTTTCGGCCCATGTTTTTGCCGCCTCTTCATGTTGGAATAGTTGGCACCTTTGTGAGTTTGGAAATTTGGTTTTGTGCCATTAACTGTAGGCGACATCAAGCATGCACCTCTGCCAATCCTCTTCATTGTGGTAGTGATGGATGGTTGTCCTGGAACGAGTGAGTTTTCAAGCGGTTTTCCTTGTTGAGTCGTGGTGAGTGGGACTGGGGCTTTCTCGGACAGTTCGGCAATGAGGTCCGGGACATCCTCGGGTGTTCTGAGCGTAAGGACCGGGCCTGACTTGTTTTCTTCGGCCGCTTTGGTAGTGATGTTCGGGACTTCTGTTGACTCGGCAGTTAGGACTGTGATTTCCTCGGATGGATTGGTGATAAGGACCGGGCCTGATTTGGGCAGTTCTTCTTCTAACTCCCAGGGATAATCTGAATGTAGCTCTTCTTCAGGTAACCAAGGGTCCTTATCCTTGTCATTCGTATAGTCTCCGGGGGTAATCACACTGAGGTATGGGTCTGATATGGGTAACTCGTCATTGAGGTTCGGGTATGTCTTGGCCGTGAATTTGGTGCATCGAGGCATTCATTTGCTGCATGTCTGCGGCCAATTGCTGGGTGCTAGCTGCCAGCTCGTTTTCTGCTGCCCATAACTCAGTTTTTTCCCTGATTTGGTGCATTATGTTGTCCAGTTCTTTGCTTCGCATGGCCTGATGTTGTCTTTGTCTTGACCTTGCGGCCAAATCATCTATTAAGTTCCAAAGATCATCTATGCCTAAGTTGTTCACTGAGCCTCCCGCTGCATCATTTAGCCAATTCCACTCTTGTGGCATCATCCCATTGAGAAACCTTTGAAGAAGATCGTGGTTGGTGAATCCATGGTGCGGGCAGCTCGTCACAATGGAGTCAAAGTACGCCAAGTACTCATCCAAAGTGTCGTCCCGGGATTGCTTTATGTTGTTGATCTTCTCGCGGATTTCAAGTTCAAAGGGTGGTGGGGAAAACTCCTCATTGTTCCAAGGTTCCATTCCGTAGTAGTAGGACTTAGTGAATTGCATGATTAAACAAAAAAGAAAAACAAAATAGAACAACTATTCCGATGAACAACTCCCCGGCAACGGCGCCAATTTGACGGAGCCCACTGCACTGTCGTTAAGGTGCAATGTTCTCTGTGCAAATAAATTTATATTTTCCGCTACTCGCGACTTTACTACTGGGTAGCAAGTGGTAAGTAGGGGTCGAACCCAAGGGAGTCAGTGTGGATTAGTTATTCTTTAATGAAGCTTATGCAGAAATTAAATGCGATTGGGGTTGAATTTGAGTGTGATTTGAGAACTGAAAGTAAATTACAATAATAGATTATAAGGAAAGGATTCAGTTTTAGGGGCCTTGTATCATATTTGTTTATCACTGACCGCTAATGATTGATGAGCCGTATTTATACGACTCATCGAGTCGTTAATTCCCACCATTTCATTCACTTTATTATGCGAACAGTTACTTTTTAGTGTTGTTTCGTATTTCAGGTGATTTGGAAGCTCTAGGAGGAAACACGCTTAAAAGACGGCATTTTCATGCCAGAAACATCGCAGTGGAAGAACGGAGCCAAAGGAGGGTCGTGAACAGTACTCCGGCGTGAATAGTGATTTCGGGCTGTGAACAGTAACTTCGGAAAAAGAAAGTCCATGCCCTAAATCCAGCAGCCGCCCCATTCTACATTGTGATATTAGGGCAACATTCAAATGCTAGGGTTTCGGAAGGTTCCAAGAAGATCAAAGGGTTTCCAAGAAGATCAAAGGGTTTCTCAAACCCTATATAAGGAGGAGTCCACAAGCCATAAACATCATCCCTCATTCTACAATTCAGCCGTGTGCTACTCTCCTCACAATCCAGCCGTGCCTCCTTGCTCAGCCACAATTCCGCCGCTTCTCAGCCTTGCACGACCGCCCATCAGCCCTACACGGCCAGCCCTTGCTTGCCTCGGTTTTGTGAAGTATTTCATCCCCTTTTATTATTTGCATTGTTTCATTATGATCATGTGTAACTAAACCTTCTACTCGGGTTAGGGTTAATATATTGTGACTATGTTTTTGAGACTTGGATCTTTAATGCTATATTCTATGTTTTACTAATTCTCGTACATGAATTCCATGAAATATTGTTAGACTGGACGTATACTTTGTCGTGAAATCTAGTTGCGCATATTTCTACATTAATCATCTATCTAATACTTTGTCGTTTAGATATATAGTACGACTAGGGCAATTAACACCTTTGTCGGGTTAATTAAACCTAGGGGAATTAGGTCGTGGCGTAACACCTTTGTCGGGTTACTTGGGAAATCACCTTTGTCGGGACAACCACACGTAAAACACGAATTGAATATTTAGAAGTCTATGATAAAACAAGTCACAATCAAACCCTAATCTGAATACTTCTCTTTGATATTTACAACCTTGCAATTTTCGATTATTTCACTAACCGTTACTCTCATTCTAGTTTCTTGTTTTTCTCCATTACAGAAAAAAGTTGTAGCTATCTAGCTCCCTTGGGTTCGACCCTTGCTTGCCATTGTGCTAACCCACAGTTCAGGACAAGGAAATTATAAATTTTTTTTGCACAGGTACGACGACAGCCTGTTCAAAATGGCGCCGTTGCCGGGGAGCTAAGCACGGTGAAACTTTTGTTCTTCTTTTATTTTTCGTTTATTTTTCTTCTTGCTATTTCGAAATTTGTTACTCGGTGAATTCATATTCAACTGTTTGAGATTTTGTTTTCCATTCTATTCGATTTCCGTTTTTTAGCTCTCAGAGGGTTCTGTCACCAAGACTTACGAGTCTAAGGATTTTGGGTTTTAAGTGGGACCGCTGTGACCCCTCCAATCTCCTGGGGACCCTTTGTTGCTAGTCTGTCTTTGTTATTTCGGTGTTTGCTATCTCTGTGTCTGTTACTCTCGTAACATGTCTCACGCAGGTAGTAGTGTTGGTCACAACAGTCACGTAAACGAAGAAGTTAACCAGAATGTTCAAGTACAACATGGCGAAATCAGGGGGGCTATCCCTGATCAGTTTCAACAGTTCCAACAACAACAACAACCTCAAAACCAACAACAACCTCAAAACCAACAACAACCCCAACCACAGTACCCACAATACCCTCAGTACCCACCATATCAACAATATCCTCCACCTCCATATACACAGTACCCACAACCGCTCTACCCTCAGTATCCACAACCATATCCACCACTACAATACCTTCCACAACCACCACTACAACACCCACCACAAGCTCCACGTAGACAAGCAGTTGTGGATGATGAGGACGAATATGAAGGACCCACTATGGGCGAGCTCTCGGTTCCTAGCTTCAGAGACCAGTCATGGCCAATTTATGAAGGACCAGACATGGCAGCCATCACGGTCAGTACAGCGGTCATTCACAATCTGCCCAAGTTCTCAGGATCCAAAGGAGAGTCGGCCCAGTCTCACTTGACGCGTTTCCACGGGATATGCTTGAACCTCAGGCCACACGGAGTAGAGGTGGATGACTTCAAACTGAAGGCATTCTACTTCTCACTGCAAGAAGCAGCTACAGACTGGTTCCTAGCTTTACCCTCAGGCAGTGTTCACACATGGGAACAGATGCAGAAGCACTTCATCAGCAAGTACTATCCAGCAGGGCGTGCAGCGCAAGTCCGGAGACAGTTGCAAGAGCTAAAGCAAGCCCCTCACGAGACCATGTACGAGTACGTGGAGAAATTTCTAGCCTTGGAGAAGAGTTGCTGCAATCTGGAGCTCCCGGAGAAATTAGTCGTAGAATATATGCTGGATGGACTTCGCAAGATGGACAGGAAGTTACTAGAGGCCTCAGCTGGAGGCTAACTCATGAACATGACGCCAGCCAGAGTGAAGCAGAAGATCATATCAGTGGCAGAGGGTGAGCGATTCCAGGATGAGACCATGAAGGAGGACGAGTATGCCCGAACAAAGAATGTGTCAACAGTTGAGCCTTCTATCAGTGCTGTATTCGCCGAACTCAAGGAGATGAGAGAGCTGATGAAGCATGTAGTCCGAAGGACACCAGTCCAGGCCAAGCCATGTGAGTTCTGTACATCCACAGAACACAAGACGGACGAGTGCCCTACCTTACAGACAGACGTCCAAGCTGATGTGAATGCAGTGGGCAATTATCAGAGTTAAGGCAACCAACCAGGCCCAGTCAAGCAGTATGGCGCAGCAGCACCTAATCAAGGCGCCTGGAGGAACAACTATCAGCAAAATCAGACTCAGCAAGCACGACCGAATGTGCCTCAGCAGAATCAGCAGACTCAGCAGCCGTACAGACATCCTAACAGCCAGTACCAGCAGAATGCACCGGGGCAGTACCAGCAGAAAGGGCCGAACACTTATCAGGTAGGTCCGAGCAACCAAGGCCCCAGCAAGTCGCTAGAGGACATAGTGAGAGATCTGGCAGCTAGCACCCAGCGGACAGATACTACCCTGAACCAGTACATGGCCAAAACCGACGGAGCGCTAGCTGACATTCAGAGGCAATTAGGGCAGATGTCCACAACTCTCTCCAGGCTTGACGACAGCACAGGACGACTCCCCTCACAGACAGTTCAGAATCCGTAGGGGAACGTCAGCCAAGTAGAAGTAGTAGCTGTGGATGCAGCATTCGAGGAGACCACCGAACCAACAAAGGAAGAACCGGCCCTTACAGCCAAGGACGCCGACATTCACGGTTTCTCTTATGCTATGCAGGTAGTTGCCCCACAAAGCCAGATGACTGAGAAAGCTGAACCAGAGCTGAGAATGGTGGTCAAGCCTACACAGAACGACCAAATAACGATGCACTCACCCATTGCGAGCCAGGAGACACCTTCAGGAAAGAGTAAGGACCCAGGGGCCTTCACGGTTACCTGTGGTATCGGTAAGACCCAAATACCTCACTGTTTAATAGATTTGGGTGCGGCTATTAATGTTATGCCTTACTCGTTATATTGCTCGCTTGATCTTGGACCATTGAAGCCGCCCAGGCTGTCTATTGAATTAGGGGATAGGTCCTGTGTTCGCCCCACTGGTTTACTTGAAGATCTAACCCTCCGTGTAGGAGATCTTGATGTGCCTGCAGATTTCTATGTCTTGCAGATGGAGGAATCCAGGAAAGGCGAACCACCAGGGCTCATTTTAGGACGTCAATTCCTCCACACCACCCAGACCCAGATTGACATGGGCATAGGCTTATTGTCACTATCATTCGGTGGAAAGGAAACTGACTTCTACGTCTATGAGGATGCGAACCGCCCATACACAAGGAAACCGCCAGACATTGTGCACACATCAGAGTATGACACCCTAGTTCCAGACCCACCAGAGCAGGCTATACAGACTACCAGGCCAGCAGCTATGGCCAAGACATCCTCACCTTCTCGGGGATATGTGAAGAAGAAACCGCCTGATCATTGGAGAGCAGGACCGAGTGAACAGCAATTTGAGCACGTTGGGCTAATTGAAGGAGTTGCTGAGAAGAAGTATGACCTCACACGCCCATGGGATCCTAACTTGTGATCCCTAAAGAGGTACTGTCGAGCCAACGACGTAAAACAGGCAGCCCTGCACGGTTTGCACTGCATTTTATTTAGTTACCATGTTTATTTATGAGTCTTATTTGTCACATTGTACCTTGGAAAGGATTTGGTTTCATTTTGTAGGGATTGGACTTAGTCGGCCGGAAAATTCACTTGCGAGCTACGCATTTTGCACTCTACGCTACGCATTTTAGCACCAGACGAGTCCGGGTCGCGTCCCATTGAGACCGGACTTGGCCCGAGTTCAGCCGACCACGTCTACACCCCAGGGGAGTCTTGCTCTACCCTTCTCCTTTCCTTATCTATTTATTGCATGCATTTGTGTCTAGATTTGAGTCGTGCCGTGAGGACACGGCTCATTTCAAAAGTGTGGGATGGGAAAGTCAGTTATGAGTCAGTTATCGAGTCAGCATGCCCACCACACAGAGTCAGCACGTTTCGAGTCATTTTTTCAAATTTTTGTACATGATACTTCACTATTTCCTAGACTTGCAGTATTGGATCATGATTAGGTGAAATAGATAGAGCCGATTACATGCATGTCTTTGGTGAAACTTGATTTGTGCGACTAACATGTGATCTTTAAATCATTGCGTGCCTTTGTTAGTTGAGATAAACAGGGATGTGGAGTTGATAGCAATGCCCTAGAGAGACTTGACAGATCATTCAGAGACCGGACTCAGGATATATGGTTATGTGGAGCTCGTGGAGGCTAGCACTTCGAGGCAACATAGTACGAGTCTGCTCCGCCACTGCGGTACCTTTGCGGTTGGTCGGGACGGGAATACTTCACACCGTCCAAGCTCTAGTCCAAGTAGCCGAGAAAATAGGCAAGCGACCCTTGACTTGACCCGTGTCGAAATGACGAGGATGAGTAAGAGCAGGAAGGTTTCCAATCCGAGTAACCGGGAAAATAGATGAGTGACCCTCGGCTTGACTCGCGTCAAAAGGAGAAGGAACCACGGTTCGAGCAAATCACAATCCGCACTACAAAGCAACAAATCCACAAACCATCGTGATAGTCCACACGTCTCATGTGACAGCATCATTGAAATCCCAAATCAGATGACACTATAGCTGGCCGAATAACACTCAACACTTTGAAGCTCGAATCAATCACGTGCAAGAAAAAGCGGCAAAGCATAACCATATAGCAGCGAGTTCGAGTCCGAGAATGAGGGTTCATGGGTCTAAACAGGGCTATCTCCAGATACATCCGAATTGATTTGCATCTCGACTTCAAAGGTAATACGTATCTTTAGCCCTTGTTTTCGCACAATGATATTAGTAGCAAGCATGCATAACAGGTAGGATCTATAGTAGCCAAGTCATGTCCATGTAGCTCGTCTAGGATGACCGAAGCTTTGTGGTGTTTACATTAGTCGTTCCTCTTATGACCTTGTTCTTGTTCGGGACGAACAAGTTTAAGTGTGGGGTGGTTTGATGAGCCGTATTTATACGACTCATCGAGTCGTTAATTCCCACCATTTCATTCACTTTATTATGCGAACAGTTACTTTTTAGTGTTGTTTCGTATTTCAGGTGATTTGGAAGCTCTAGGAGGAAACATGCTTAAAAGACGGCATTTTCATGCCAGAAACATCGCAGTGGAAGAACGGAGCCAAAGGAGGGTCGTGAACAGTACTCCTGTGTGAATAGTAATTCCGGCGTGAATAGTAATTCCGGCGTGAATAGTGATTTCGGGGCTGTGAACAGTAACTTCGGAAAAAGAAAGTCCAAGCCCTAAATCCAGCAGCCGGCCCATTCTACATTGTGATATTAGGGCAACATTCAAATGCTAGGGTTTCGGAAGGTTCCAAGAAGATCAAAGGGTTTCCAAGAAGATCAAAGGGTTTCTCAAACCCTATATAAGGAGGAGTCCACAAGCCATAAACATCATCCCTCATTCTACAATTCAGCCGTGTGCTACTCTCCTCACAATCCAGCCGTGCCTCCTTGCTCAGCCACAATTCCGCCGCTTCTCAGCCTTGCACGGCCGCCCATCAGCCCTACACGGCCAGCCCTTGCTTGCCTCGGTTTTGTGAAGTATTTCATCCCCTTTTATTATTTGCATTGTTTCATTATGATCATGTGTAACTAAACCTTCTATTCGGGTTGGGGTTAATATATTGTGACTATGTTTTTGAGACTTGGATCTTTAATGCTATATTCTATGTTTTACTAATTCTCGTACATGAATTCCATGAAATATTGTTAGACTGGACGTATACTTTGTCGTGAAATCTAGTTGCGCATATTTCTACATTAATCATCTATCTAATACTTTGTCGTTTAGATAGATAGTACGACTAGGGCAATTAACACCTTTGTCGGGTTAATTAAACCTAGGGGAATTAGGTCGTGGCGTAACACCTTTGTCGGGTTACTTGGGAAATCACCTTTGTCGGGACAACCACACGTAAAACATGAATTGAATATTTAGAAGTCTATGATAAAACAAGTCACAATCAAACCCTAATCTGAATACTTCTCTCTGATATTTACAACCTTGCAATTTTCGATTATTTCACTAACCGTTACTCTCATTCTAGTTTCTTGTTTTTCTCCATTACAGAACAAAGGAGTAGCTATCTAGCTCCCTTGGGTTCGACCCTTGCTTGCCATTGTGCTAACCCACAGTTCAGAACAAGGAAATTATAAATTGTTTTTGCACAGGTACGACGACAGCCTGTTCAATGATCATACCAAGTGTTCGAAGATGAATCGAGGCTATTCCTAACACAAGACTTGCAACATCGCGTAGAACACTTGAAATGATCATGCTAAGTATTCAAAGATGAATCGAGGCTATTTCTAGCGCAAGACTTGCAACACCATTTAAAACACTTGTTCTACTTTAGACTAATTCCTCCTTTCGAAGTATCTTAGCCTTATGTGCATCCATTTGATCTTCTGTTACGATTTCCCAAAATGGTGTTTTAGATAAGTCAAACTCCTCAGATAGCTTTGCTTGTTACAGCTTCCACTACCCGAGTATGTTCACGAATCCCCACGGAAGAGCTTTGCTTGTTACAGCTTCCACTCAACCTTGGAAATTCTGACTATATATGGCACATAGAACATGTTTTGAATACAGAGATACTCTAAGAGTAGAATCTAAAACATTTATAATACAAGTACACCCCTGCGACCGAGTACAAGCTTTTAGCTGCTTGTATTCATGTCAAGGAATACAAGCAAACTATTGTCTTGAACAAGGGTACCGAATAATAAAATAACTTTAAAGTAAAAACAAATAATACTTGAAAGTAATTTTATACCTTACAATAAGCGGAGGAGAGGAGCTCCTAGGCAAGATCCAAGCGCCAAAAGTAGCTCCAAAATGAAGAACAATATTTATTGAAAGTGAAGAGAAGAGGGTTAAGCCCTCTATCTCTCTAAAACATTTGTGATTTGTGGTGGATGGGATGTAGATTACAAAGGATGGGAGTGTGTATTTATAGCCATGGAGGAGGAGAAGATGTGGAGAGGATGAGGCCACTTGTCACAAGATGAGGGGAGCTCCATGGAGATGAAGACACATGGGGGAGGAGAAAAAGCCGCCGGCGGCTATGAGGTGGAGGAAGGGGAGTGGCTTGTGGTTTAGCCACCCATGTGAGGAGGAGCATCCCTTCTAGAAGCTTGTGATCTTTTCACAAAAGCCATCGGTTTGACCGGAATCTGACCGGAGCTTTGGCCGGAGCTTCTTGGATTTTGGAGAGTGTATTCTGAATGAAAATGTCATTCTAAGATGATCTCAAGAAGGAACCTAAGCCAAATTCTGCTTGGAACATGGTCGAAATCCCAAATCGGATGAAATTGCCCTTGTTTGGCCTTTACCGGGCTCTGTGCCTTTGCATTGCGTTCTTGTCCAAATGCCGGCTGTTCTAGCATATTTGAGTGATTCCAAGTCGGTTCCATGAAGGATGTTAAGGCTGATTTTGAGTGTAGCATGGTCGTGACCTGGAATGACTCGTACTTCATTTTCAGCTTAAAAACTCCTCCTTAGCGTGTTTTCTCTCTAGACTCCAAAATACCCTGTAGAAATATATCGGAACTAACAAGCAAAAGTTAAATAGACAAAAGGTCTAATTTAGTGGGTTTAACTGTGTTTTTGATTCGTATAATTATGGTCCATCACTGATCCTAATCCAACTAAAGGGAGTGTGCAGACTGCGAAGGAAAATCAGGCGATGGCTGAACCACCTTTTAATGAGGTAATCCCTTGTTCTCACTCCTAAGGTACTGCACTCAATTCTGTTGATGAGGAAGTACGAGCGATTGGTAAAGATTCAGTGAGTTATAAGGGTGACAAAGTGGTTAATGAGAAGCCGAAGGGATTGAAACCCGATGTAGATTCTGTGACGGATGCTGCATAAGAAGGTGAAGCCAGTAGGGCTAACATTGTGGTTCTGATAAGAAGAAGTTGTTGAATGCAAAGGTAGATGCCACTGACTTTGTGCTGAAGAAGACAGCAATCCGCATAAAATTCGTGCCTAGAAGGGATGGAACTCCCAGGAAATATGCTGCACGAATTAGTGTTGTGAGGGGAGAAAAATTGCTATGTCAGACTCTGAGACTGAGCAAGTTGTTGTTGATCCTGTCATCTAGAAGAAGGTAAAGCTGTCAGATGTCCAAGAAGGAATCATAACTGAAGCAGAACATGGTGCTGGAAATCACACACAGAGAGCTGGTCAGAATCCTGGATCATTAGCTGAAGACAGGAAAGCAGAAGGAAGGGATTGTTAGTCAAAAAGGAGTTGTGACTGATATGCCAAGGAAGCTGAAACAGACAGTCGATCAAGTTGTAGAGTTGCTGAAGACTGTTCCAGAAGAGCTTGAGGATGAATGATGAGGACTCAGTTTCATTGGCTGATCTCAAGAAGTCTGAAAAGAAGAAACCGAAGAAGAAAGTGATCATCCAAGCATGCTCGACTGAAGTAACTACCAAGAGGGATGATAAGCGAACAGATGCAGGGGGAGCAAGTGCATCCAAGAAAAGGAAGAGGAGTGCTCTAGGATCTGTTCCGCCTAGTGCACCAACTGGAGTGTCTAAGCATGGAATGTGGTTTGTCAATACAGACGTAGTAGCTAAGTGGAAGGGAGTGCAGAAAAGAAAGATCATCCCTGAAAGGCTGCTTAATGAGAAGACAGTTCCATCCCAGTAGCAGATCTGACTATATTCTACTCGATATTGTTCTTCATCACCATAGTCGACTGGGAGCCTACATCTCATAGAACCACGGTCAGCAAGGAGATGTGACAGCTGCTCTACCAGATTGGAAACAGGATGCGCATTGACATGGGAAGAATTCGACCAGATTGCAGAACACGCCATATCTACAAAGTCACTGCACCAGATAATCTTCCCATCGCATATCTATAAGCTGATCATCAACCAGCATCTAGATTTGAAGACTGACCAGGATAGACTATCAAGTGCTCCGTTGAAGTTGGTAGTTGATCACAAGCTGTTCAAGGGTCGACATAAGAATGATCTGAAGGACCCCGAGCTGAAGAGGAAGGATGCACCCGAGTCTTCCATAAGGAGAGCTGCTGGTCAGAAGTTATCCCGAGCTGAATGTGGACAGCTACTGAAGGAGGTAGAGATCATACTGGAGGTCGAACAGAAGCAAAGGAAAAGACTCAATCAATTGGTGCGCGCTCTCAATTATCCCAATTATGATGAAGAAGACGGAGAGAGTTGATGTCCTGATTGAAGAAAAGGTAGAATTCCTTGATGTTATCTCGTCGTTAAAGATGCAGATGGAGAAGGACTACCATGCAGCAGTACTGGACGAGCTGAATCAGTTCAAGAAATCAGTGAAGATGATAATCTCTGGATCAAAAGACCTAGATACAATTTTGAAGTCCCAGAGAATGATTGGAGGATGTAGAGGCATTGGCTATACTGATTGGAGCAGTTCAGGAACCTATCAGTTACTGACCCGTGGTCGAACAGCTGCTGAGACACCATGGTTTGACAGACTCACAGCATGTGTCACTGTCTCAGGCTATGTTTGAGGGGGAGTTGACAAGATTCTAGTTCCCGAAGAGACCAGGTTGCTCGATTGGACCCCTTGCCAATTTGTGGCAAAAAGGGGGAGTCGTTTGAGGTAACTGTTCTGGTTCCTCAAGTTGTGTCTAAAGCCTAGATTGGGTTTTGCCAAAAATGCCAAGGGGGAGATTGATGTTCCCATGAATGGCATGCTGTTGGCAAAACGCCTTTAGACAGTTCAAGCAGGTGTTCAAGAAGAGTTCAATCGCTGTCTTGAACTGCAGTACAGCGTACAGCAGACGCAGGAAGATTTCTGTATCCAGAAGATCGACGAGATTATTTGATTAGGATCAATTAACGAGTCATCATTAAAGATCAGATATTCAAATGAATATATTCAGCTTGGATTCGAGAATATTGGATGGCTTGGCACGGAAGTAATCTCCAAAGATTGGATATGGAAAATATTGAATATCTATCAAATATTTAGGAGTATCTCTGAAATATTTGACAAGAATATTTCGATCTAATTGGAGTCGGCCAGCGAGGAATTCAAAGATTCAGATATTCAAACGAATATCTACACATCAGATTAAAGGCGACGTGGCTGACTTGGGAAGGAAGTTTTCGAAGATACTTCCTAAAGATTGGATAAAGATATACATCAAATATTTAGGAATATTTCCTAGAATATTTGATGATGTGATCTGCAACAGATTTGGACATTCGCCTTTACATATAAATACATGGCTAGGGCAACCAGATCTGTGTCGCTTCCTGAGAGAAAAGAAACAAACACGAGAGTTCGTGAGATTGGAGGAGGAGCGACCACCGGTTGATTATTCCACACCGGAATATCAACGGGGAAGTAACAGTCTGTTCAGTGTGATGTTTAGACTGTTCTGGAAGGACAAGAAGTGCACACACACGGTGATCAAGATACGTCTTTGAGAGAAGGCGACTGGACTTCCGAGAAGTCCAAGACTAGGCCGAGAGGGAAGTCTCGTCCTACCCATAGGGGATCGAGGGGAGCTGCGGTGAACCGAGATTGCAAATCCGAGAGACGGAGTGAGGCTATTACAAACAAGGCGTTGTGTAAGTGTAAGTCCACGAATAGCTCTAAACTCGTAATAAGATTTGTGTCCCTTTTTCGGGTGTGGGAAACCCCCCAGAGTAGGCGAGGCCGAACTGGGTTATCATATCGTGTGTGCTCTTATTTTGTGCTGTTTACGTTCTGTCTGCTAAGGTGTTCCAGTCTCTGTTTGAACATAACTTGAAACTGTCCAACAAGTGTTCGAGACGCTGTTCGAACACCATCTGGAACTCGTCTTGACTAAGTCAAGTAGATTTCAACAACTTATCCGACGGCTAATTCCCCGGCAATGGTGCCAGTTTTGACGGAGCCCACCGCACTGTCGTTAAGGTGCGGTGTTCTCTGTGCAAAAGCAAATTTGTATTCTGCTACTCGTGACCTTACTACTGGGTAGCAAGTGGTAAGTAGGGGTCGAACCCAAGGGAATTAGGGGGATAAGCTATTCTTTGAGGGAATTGTACAGCGAGGGAGCGTGTTTTAGGTTGATTGAGGTTTTAGTGCTGAAAAGTAAGTGATTGGTTGGTTGGTTTTGGTTTTTAGTGCGGAAAAGTAAATGTCAGAAAAGTAAAGTACTGAAAATAAAAGTAGAAGACTTACAGCGGGTGATGCGTGATTGGCAAGCCTTCCGGAACATGAGCAGTTGATAGAGCAGTTTATACTAAGAATGTAAATGCAGGTGGTGTTTAAATTTAAGGAAAGCATTCGGTTTCTGGGGCCTTGTATCATAGCCTGTTTATCATTGACCTTTAGTGATCCTTCTAAGTATTCAAAAGTGTATCAAGGCCATTTCAAGCACTCGATTTGCACACACTGTCTAGCCCATTTCAAGGTCGTAGAGCACTTGTTCTATTTAGACTAGCACCCCATTTCAAGGTATACTAGCCTATGTGCATCCATTTGATCAATCATTTCCGATCAAACCAAATGGTGTTTAAAAGAGGTCGAACTCCTCAGATAAGCTTTGCCATTTCAAGCATCCATTTACCCGAGTATGTTCACGAACCCCCACGGAAGAGTTTTGCCATTTCAAGCATCCACTCAACCTTGGAAGTTCTGGCTTAATATATGGCACATAGAACAAGTTTTGAATAAAAAGAAGAGGCACTAAAAAGATGGCCTAAAACATTTTATGATACAAGTACACTCCTTCAACCGAATGAAGAGTTTAGCTACGAATATCCATAGAGGTGGATACCATAGCTAAGTACTTACGGTTTTTGAAAGACAGTAAGTAAAGGAAAGGGGTGAGTACTTCAAGAACCGACAAGAGTACTTAAGAATAGTAAAGACAAGCTTGAGTACTACAAGAACCGACAAGAGTACTCAAGACCGAACTATAATACTCAAGAACCAACAGGAGTATTATAGATATAGAACAAAAGCTTACAACGTACCAAATCTTAGAGAGAGAAGTGTTTTTGATTTTGGGATATGGATTTACAAATGAGAATGGCTTGTATTTATAGCCAAAAGGGAGAGGAGATGTGTGGCTTGGATGGAAGCACATGGCATCATCCCATGAAGAGGTTATAGCTGCCGGTTGTGGGTGGAGAAAGGGGGAGAGCTTCCTCCATGGGTGACCTCCTCCAAAAGCCGCCGGTCACAAGGGTAAAAGGAGGAGTTTTGTGTGAGTTTTGTGATGTTTTCACAAAACTATCGGTGTATTTCAGCTCCGGACTGACTCTGGTTGCTCTTTGGTTTGATTTGTTTTGAGTGATTCCAAGTCAGGATCTTGAGATTTCTTCAGTCGGCATCTGGTCTTGACCTTGGAATGACTCGTAATATATTTTCAGCGTAAAATCCTCTCCTTAGCGTGTATTCTCTCTAGACTCCAAAATACCCTGTAGATAAATATCGGAACTAACAAGCAAAAGTTAAATAGACAAACAGTCTAATTTGGTGGGTTTAACTGTGTTTATGATTCGTATAATTATGGTCCATCAAAGACCAGATTAGTAAAATTCATAGATGGGCAGATAAGCCAACCATAGGAAAATATTATTATCCAAGACCTACACTTGTATATGTTCTTAAGAAGATTCTAATGATATATCTAATAGTTATAGTGGTAGCTACATCTATGAATGGAACATAGATGGTTTTGCTCATCAAAAAGTCCATAACACAATTCATAGAATATTAATGTACTCCACGGTATGTAGAAATAACGGCAATAGTGATAAGATTTTTGCTAACATGATTATATCAGGATTTACAGGACAACTTAAGGGGTGGTGGGATAATTATGTCACTCAAGACCTCGCTAGTAGTCGAATAATGAGTTAATTTTGATTCTGAACTATCATCTGAGTTAAGTAAAATTTTTGAAAGGATTCCTTTAATTCTCTCATCTTCTTCAAGTCTATTTTGTTTACCCAACAAGTGCGGGCATAATGGCCATGTCTGCCACATTTCCTACAGATTATTAATCTATTCTAACCCCATTTCTTTTCTTTCCTAGCATTTTTTCCTTGTTTTTTATCTTCTATTTTCTTTCTAGAATATATTTTCTTTTTATGATAAGGTTTATACACTACTACAAACAACACAATATGCAACGGTTTTTTTGGGTCTTATGCATCAGTTTTGGTTTCGATGCATAATGAAGCGTTGCATAATGTGCGGACTTTATGCATCGGTTCATAAAAAACCGTTGCATAATGTTCGAACTTTATGCATCGGTTTTTCCTTGAACCGATGCATAATGTGCAGACATTATGTAACGGTTTTTCTGAGAAACTGATGCATAAAGCCCGCACATTATGCATCGGTTCAATGAAAAACCAATGCATAATGTCAAAACCGATGCACCGGTTTCTTCAAAAACCGATGCATAAGCTTCAAAAAATGGCAGATTTAGCTTTACAAAAGCTCAAATCCACCTGAAATTAAACATCAATAATAAACCCTGCTGTTCCAACTTTTAAATACAATACAACTGACATGCTAACCATCATTTCACTGAGTTTGCAATACAATATCATTCATACACATATATATTTGTCTCTTTGGTACAAATACACCACAAAACTTCACATAACAAATGTTGTCTTAGTTAATGTCCTATACCGCAAAATGAGTGGTCACATAGTCACGTAGGTAGCTGGCGATTTCATCCCGAACTTCAAGAATCTCGTCGACATTGTATGACTCTACTCCATTAGGAAAACAGTACTATAAAAAAACAAGAGAACTAAGTCAACAATTAAAGAGTGAAAACGATTAAGCCTTACAAAGCTTAATCAACGACTAACGTCTAAAAAGCTAAATCAACAATTAAAGAGTGAAAACAAGAGAACTAAATCAACAAGTAAACAATTAAATGAATGACATATGTATATATATCTCTAAAAAGCTCATTTGGTTAATGACTTCAACCCCCGCACCATTATTAGCCCGTACAAATGCTATAATGTCCCGAATAAATTGAAGGACATAATAATCACAAAAATGGCCAGGTGGTTGTCTTGGACACTGCACGATATCAAGCATCGCAGTTAACATACTTTATAAATGAAACAAAATATTGAATAAAATTGTCTAATTTGTGGATACCAAAACTTTCTTCCACTCTACTTTACGTGTACTCCTCGGTACACATCCTTGGTAGTATCGATCTAATCCCCTAAAACAAACACAATAATGTAATTATTAGAGACTTTTCAATACAAGTTATAAGCTAAAAGTAATTTCCAAACTTACATCTCCACCAACTCTTTTGCATCAGCGTTTATATCCTTCTCTTCTGTCGATGAATCAAGCCAAAGAACTTTATTTTGTCTCGAAAAGATGACGCATTACATCTAATGCCACCTAAAAAAACCCACTAACTTAAAAACAAATGTGTTCAGAACAGAAGTTGACAACATATAAAGTAAGTGATGAACTCACAATATGTGATCAACATAAGGGAGAAAGTAGCAAAAAAGTTGGTCTTTGTCTCTGGCATATTCAATCTTCCCACGAACGTCGCCAATCTCTCGTTTTTCTCTATGGATGGGGTCATTAATGACGGAATAAAAAAACCAAACTTGATATCCGAACGAACCATCTGATCGTGTAAATGACTACAAAGTAAAAACTTGTGTTAGTTAGACTAATTGCAAAAAAATGATTAAAGATAGAAATATTACCATATATATAACTCAGATGCTGCGTTCCCCAACGCTTTAAACTTTAATAGGTCCGTGACTTTCTCATCACACAGGTAGATATCGTAGTCTTCAAAGAACACCATAGCTTTGGCTTGTACTACAATCGTGTCTCTACTCAAAGTCTTCCACACATCATGTAGAAGTCTACAGTCCACGGACATTTCATCTACGAAATCATCGCCAGTAAGCGGCAAAGTCTAGTATAAGTGTATGTCATATGCCTGCATGTTAAATTTCCGTGAAGCTTAAATATCTTATTTTATTTGTAGTATAACACAATGAAGCAAATGAAGTTATAATCTTCGATGATCTCACCCTTTTATCGACAACGACCAAGTCTTTCGGCCAAGCCACGTGATGGTTAACTGCTTGTGCAACATTCGAGAGCTTTGGATGGGCTATTGGCAATGCTGCAACTTGACCTCGTAAAAGTGCTTTATCGACCTTCACCTTCACGTTGTCTTCGGGTATTGCTCGAAAGTTAAAAAACCGGCCATTTACGACTCGACCGATAGCCACAAGATGTTTATCACCTTCAAGTTACCTCTCGATGTATAACAGGCTCTTCAGGCCACCCTGTTAGTAGAAGTAATAATTTGTAAACAAACACAAAAAGTATTACATACATTTAACCAACATAAATAATAAATTTAATAATTGTAAATGTACCTCTGGTATGTTCTTCCATGGGTCTGGATCAATGGGACAGTGATGGCTGCAGTGATCGGACGCATCTCTCCGAATATTACTTGAACTGGGTGTGCCACCCGAGGAGGTGGAGATTGGTAACCCAACCCTCCACGGAATGTGTGACCTAACTCCTCGGGTGCGTCCTTTGGGCTCGGGCGTCCCAATCGCCTCAGTGAGTATGTCATGTCGTTGATTTTGAGACAAGAACTGTCCTAGAGAGGATCTTTCCACTAACTCATCCTATATAAAATAATCATTAAATACCAAAAGTTAGTGTATGATATTAACTATTGAAATTGACATTAGAAATAACTTACAATCTTTGTTGCCACTCGCTAAGATACCTCGGTGATGTACTCGTCATTCTTCATTTTTCGTCCCCTCTTCCACAGCTCATGTCTCTCTATAGTGACAGAAGACTGCACCTCTTCAATTGCGCCCTGCGCAAATAACTCGGCTATCTTCTCAGTTGTCAATCTATCTTCAAGTTTTCTATAACCTCCTCGACCAAGTATGTGCGCATATACATTCTTCTTAACAAGCTCTTTGTTAGTCTCTCTTAAGTTCAGAGCATTTTCAGAGAGCCTCTGCTCCTTAAATATCCTCCAGGTCTCTTTGTCAAGATACTTATACTCAACCAAGGGATCTTCATCTGCTTTGGCACCGTGGATGTACTCTCTTGCCAGTCTTGACTTGAAATTCTTTCATATGCTACCAGCGACCTTCAACTCATGCTTTTTATGCGGCTCACATCCCTCAAAAATTACCTAAAGAGACATATAACAAGTTATAATTAATAAAAAAAATAATCAACATCACAAACAAGTATAAGTGTCAATTAAAGAAAAACTTACAGTTGCATCTCTCCACAAAGTTATCTTATAATGGTCAGGAACTTTCCTCCAATCATTGAAGGTCATAGGAATTCGAGAACGAACCACCATACCCAAGAAGCTCCTCCAAGTGTCTCCCTTCTTCCCTTTGGGATTACCCTTAATATCAAAGTTGATCGTGATCTTGGTACCAGCCGTTGTGTGTTGCTTAATCAACCTCGCCATGTATACAGGGCCTTTCTTGTGTCTCGGTGTGCGGGAAGAGACACAAAAATCATCCTCACCGCTACTGCTGCTGCTAGCCATGATCATGTAGAGGATCACATTAAATGTCAGATTAAACACATTAAATATATGAATACATAAATGAAGACGATTATTAAACAAATAAAATGACGTGTGATAACGAAATAAGTAGCATATACAACATACGCACAAATTAAGTTTCTTTATCAATCCATATTCCTTCGCCGTGATCTTCTCACAACTATATTTCATCAACAACTTCGCTGTCGTCGTTGTCTACTGGAACTGTCGTACAAATGGGTAGGCAATCCTCATTCATCTCTTCAGATGTACCACTGATCAATTCTTGTTTTCCATTTATCACAACATACTGATTGTTGTTTGAAGGGTCTTTGACGTAAAACACTTGTCTTGCTTGTTCGGCCATAATGAATGGCTCATTCTTATATCCCTCTCTTTGAAAATTGACAAATGTCATTCCAAATTCATCGATATGAACCGCCAAATTGTTAACCCATTTGCATTTAAAAATGGGTACTAGAAACTTTACGTAATCCAACTCTCATATTTCTTGGATAAACCCAAAATAATTCACAGGCATAGATATTGGATTCCGATCTCTTGCGCTAGAAACATGAGTGGTTTCGGCAACAAGTGTGACACCACTATTTTGCACAACAGTGTGCTCATCTTGATCTTTTGTTTGAAAACAAAATCCGTTAATATCATAAGCTTTCCACGTTTGTACAATAGGTCTTGGGCTTGCCATAAGCCACTTCACCAAGTCATCAGATTCTTCTTCAGAATTGGTCTGATTATTTAAAACCTCATTACTCCTTAGCCTTTCATAAAATGACCGACTGTGTTCTTTTTGCAACCACTGCTCAGATTTTCCTCGGTATGTACTCCTCAATATGTTTATATGATCCTCGATGAAAGGTGTTATTTCAGGTATATGTTGCAGTACATTGAAATGAGCTTTCGTTAACTCATCAAATGACTTAAGCATCAGTTGATGTCCACTTGTGCCTTTTCCCAAGAATCGATCAAAATGACGTGGCCTTGGAACCCTAATCGTAGTTGTATTTCCCTTAAAGTTAGTGCAAAATTCAACAGCCTCGTCAGCTATTATCCTTGCACTATACATCCTTCAGGACTTTGTGTATTCCTCACATAGCTCTTAAGAACCTTCATATACCTCTCAAAAGGATACATCCATCTCATATGAACTGGTCCAAGAATTCAAACCTCACGCACCAAATGAATAGTAAGATGCACCATTATATCAAAAAAGTTGGGAGGGAAAAACATCTCTAGTTGGCAAAGTGTAACAACTATCTACTCTTGAAGTCCATCAAGCTCCGATGTATCAATAACCTTAGCACATAAAGAGCTAAAAATGACGCAAAGTCTTTGTACAGCTGTCCTTACTTTGGGAGACATTATACCTCTGATTGTAATAGGCATTATACCTATGATGGTCATGAGATTTTAAGCCATTCAATCGCAGATCCTTCATTGAAACCAAGTTGGCAATATTTGAAGAGAAACCATATGGAACTTTAACTCCCTTCAGACATCCACACAAACTAGTTTTCTCACTCTTAGAGAGTGTGGTGCACGACGGCGGCAAATATGTACGCTGCCCTCGAGGTTCAGGTGCTAATTTGGTACGAATATTCATCTCCAGCATATCGAGTCTTGCTTTAACTCCATCTATTGTCTTTCTAGGAATGTTTAATAAAGTACCAAGCATACTTTCACATATATTCTTTTCAACATGCATCACATCAATAAAATGTCTCATGTTAAGAGAATGCCAATAAGGGAGATCAAAAAATATCGACCGCTTCTTCCATGGAGCACTTTCGGTGCGCGAATATGGTTTCCCAAATCGATTTGTAATATTCTAAATTTTTTGAAGTATTTCATCACCAGAAGCCGGTTGCGGTTCTATTCCGTGTTCAGTCTCACCATTGAAGGCAGATTTCTTTCGCCTGTAAGGATGATGTCTCGGTAAGAAACGTCGATGTCCCATATAAACCATTTTTCGACAGTTGCTGAAATGGCATGCATGTGTCCCTTCCCCGCATACAGGACAAGCTTTGTACCCTTTAATATTATATCCGGACAAGTTGCCATAAGCTGGGAAGTCATTGATCGTACACATCAGCATAGCACGCATATTGAAATATTCTTGCCTCGATGCGTCATATGTGTTTACTCCTTCGTCCCATAAAAGCTTCAAATCATCTATCAGAGGAGCCAAGTATACATCAATATCATTTCCAGGTTGCCGAGGACCCGATATCAACAAAGAAAGCATCATATATCTACGCTTCATGGTTAACTTGGATGGTAGATTGTAGATAACCAAAATCACAGGCCATGTACTATGCTGACTACTGAGATTTCCATGTGGATTCAACCCATCAATAGAAAGGCCAAGCCGTAAATTTCTAGACTCTGCTCCAAACACTAGGAATGTGTTGTCTACTTTAGCCCATTGCAGTGAATCGGCAGGATGACGCATTTTGGTATCAGTAACACGTTTCTCAGCATGCCAAAGCATATTAGTGGAATCTTCCGTGTCAGCAAATAATCTTTGAAACCTGGGGATCGGTGGAAGATACCATAGTACTTTCGAAGGAGTGTCTTTAGATTTACCTTTCGGTTCTTTGTTTAACTTGTAGCGAGAAGCCTTGCACACGGGACAATCTTTGAGTTCACTAAAAGCATTTCGATACAAGATACAATCATTGGGACAAGCATGTATTTTCTTGTACTCAAGGCCCATGGGACACATAACCTTCTTAGCCTCGTAAGTACGGTTAGGTAGGGTGTTCCCCTCAGGAAGCATGTCTTTCACCAACGCCAATAATTCAGCGAAACTCTTGTTGCTCCATCCATTTTTCGCCTTGAGATTGAACAACTTCAACGTTGCCGATAGCCTTGTATATTTGGAACACTCTTCATACAATGGTAATTCAGAGTCATTCCTCAACGACTCCAAAACATGTGGCGTATCAACAAAGTCATTGGCGACGTTGTTAACCATCTCAATTAGATTATCCTCTTCCCAATCATCATTATCCTCCGGCGAGCTTTCCATGGGTGGAGGCTCTAAGTTTTGTTGTTCAACCTCGCCATGCAAATACCACACCGTATATCGTGGGTTAATCCCCTTTAACAAAAGGTGTTTACGTAACTTCTTCGGTTTGACCTTTTTGTAATTCCAACAACCCATACACGCACAAAAGACACGTTCAATGTTGTTTCTAGACGCATATGCCGACGCAAACGCACAAAAATTCATAATCCATTTCTCGTACTCATCACTCAACCTATTACCGGACACCCACTCTCGATTCATTATAATTCCACACTATATGAAACGTGTAAATATTATTGTTAGAATAAGATTATATCAAATGTGATATTATTACCATTATCATATTGCATAACTCATATCGGATTACATGTCACCACCAACCCTAAACACACATAAATTCAACAAATTTGACCCAATATCATACCTGGGAATAGGCGGCAGATGGGCGACTGTGCGACTGAGAGAAGGTGGATTTAAATGGAATACGAGCAGATGGGAATACGAATTCGGAGCAGGCGTATTCAAGCAGATGGGAATCCAAGTAGGCGTATTCGAGCAGCGTTGTCGGAATATGAATTCGGAGCAAAATCCAGCGGAGGCGCAAATGTGCGACTGAAGATGGAGGCGACAGAGGCAACGGGGTGAGACGCAGGCGACGGAGTGAGTTGCAGGCGACGGAGTGAGATGACGGAGGCGTCGAGAAACCAATCAAAGTTGGAGGAACGTATCGAAGTCAGAGGGAGGAGAGTAGGCGGACTGACAAAATTTTGAAATAAACCTAAGTCTTTTATCAAATTTTATGCATCAGTTTCAAATAAACCGTTGCATAATGGTTACCATTATGCAACGGTTTTATGTAAACCGATGCATACGGTAACCATTATGCAACGGTTTTATAAAACGGATGCATAAAGTAACAATATGCATCGGTTTACATAAAACCGTTGCATAATGGTAACCATTATGCAACATTTTCATAATGTTGAATCGATGCATAATGCTGAACCGATGCCTATTGTAATTTTTGAACGGATGCATAATGCCTATTTTGTAGTAGTGATAATCCTTAACAGGTTTTCTACGTTTACTAGAGGAAGGTTTATCAATTGCAAACTGGTCACAAAACTTACCTAATTGTTGTTTCTCTATAAGATTTTGTCTTTTCATTTGTTGATTTAATCTTATTTATTACATAGGGTTATTCCCTCTTGGGTGCAAACCCCTATAAGTTTCCCATAAGTATAATTTTCATATGGAATATAATTATAACTTTGCCTTAAGATTCTTCAGATCCTCTCTGCAAATAAGCTAGGTAAACCATCAATAAATTTTGATTTCCAGTGGGTGTTGTTACACTCTGGGAGTTCCATAACTCTACTTAAAAAAGTATCTTTATACCATCTAAAATCTGTATGTGTTTTACACCTAAGATTTGCAGTAAAGTTCTGATACTTTCACTATTTTAAGTGTATCGGCCTGTAAAATGTTTTATAATGTTGATTGCAAGTGTATATACTGCATCTTCTCGAATAACATTATCTTCTTGTTTAATTGTGTTTAATATTTTATCTTTTTTATCTTAAGTGAGATAATTATCCCACCACCCCTTAAGTTGTCCTGTAAATCCTGATATAATCATGTTAGCAACACTCTTATCACTATTGCCAATATTTCTACATAATGTGTAGTACATTAACATTGTATGAATTTTGTTATGGACTTGTTGATAAGCAAAACCATCTATGGTCCATTCATAGATGTAGCTACCACTATAGCTATTAGATATAACCTCATTAGATTCTTCTATTATAACATCTACTGGTGTAGGTCTAGGATAATAATATTTTCCTGTGGTTGGCTTATCTGCCCATCTATGAATTTTATTAATCTGGTCTTCATAAACTTGTTTATAATCAGGTTCAACTATTAGTTTTTCTCTTAATTTCTTATCAAGAGTACTTATTTTTAAATTTCTCTTCTAGAAAATATTCTAACTCCTTTATGGGTCTTAATTTAAACCATGTTATTGTGAGAGGAGGTTGAATACTTGTTGTTGTTATTTCAACTGACTTTTCTTTTGGCACCTCAATCATCATGGATTGTTTATTCATTATATTCACCAATTGTTCTACTCTGTTTTGTAATATCAAAATTTGTTCTCCTAGAAAATTTAAATATAGATTTGTGTAATTATTTTGTTCTAGTAATATGTTTATTTGTTGACAGTTTAGCAAATGCTAGAAAATTATGAATTTTGTCATTCTTTTCAATTTGAAAAGATTGTTGCGGTGGATAATTTCTTTCTATCACAGAAATATATTGCTCTATCTATGTTGACAAGAACCAAGGAACAAAGAATAACATTTTATTCTCTTGTTCACATACTCTGTAAAATTCTTCTCCGATGTTTTTTAACTCTTTTGAGTTAAAGTTTTCATATAGCCATTTTTAAATAGTTTCCATTTTGATGATTCAAATTCTTGCATAATATCTTTTCTTGCCTGGGATCCAGGGCTTAAATCTATAATTGTTTTAGACATCATTATACAGGGAAATCCATTTCAGACTCGGTTATTTCTGGATCTTTGTTGTTTATTCCACTAATTTTAATTTCTTTTATGATATTTGATGGACCATAATTGTATGAATCATAAACACAGTTAAACCCACCAAATTAGACTCTTTGTCTATTAAACTTTTGCTTGTTAGTTACGATATTTATCTACAGGGTATTTTGAAGTCTAGAGAGAATACAGGCTAAGGAGGAGTTTTAAAGCTGAAAATGAATTACGAGTCATTCCAGGTCACGACCAAATTCTGACTTTCAAGAACCGGACGTGGAATCACTCAAAACAAATCCAACCGAAGGGCAACCAGAGTCAGACCGGAGCTGAAAGGACCGATGGCTTTTGTGAAAAGATCACAAACTCACCACTCACTCTCCTTCACCTCACATGGCCGGCGGCTTCAAGGAGGAAGTGACACATGGGGGGGCGGCTAAGGGAGGTGATGAGTCACCCGGATGGCTTTTGCTTCCCCTCCCATTTTGTGACATGTGGTGGCCTCTCATCCACATCCATCCCTTGCCCTTAGCCTATAAATAGAGATGCCCTCTCCTTGTAAATGTATCCCATCCCACAATCCACAAGTTCTTTAGAGAGATAGAGGGCTTAACCCTCTTCTCTTCACTTTCAATACACATTTTGTTCTTCACTTGTTCTTGCTTTGTTCTTCATTTTGGAGCTACTTTTCCTTTCTTGGATCTTGCTTAGGAGCTCCTCTCCTCCACTTATTGTTGGTACAAAAGCCACGGCTTCCTCTTCCCTGACTTGTCCTTTACTTTTCGTATATATTGTTCTTACTTTAAAGTTATTCTCCTTTTCGGTATCCTTGTTCAAAGCCATGGTTTTCTTGTATTCCTTGACATGAATACAAGTAGCTAAAGCTTGTATTCGGTAGAGGGTGTATTTATATCATAAACCGTTCTAGACCCTTCTCTTAGTGCCTCTTTGTGTTCAACTTGTTCTAGGTGCCTTATATTAGGTCAGAATTCCATTGGTTGAGTGGATGCTCGGAAGAGCAAAGCTTTGCCATGGGTTTGTGATCTTCCGTGGTTAAGTGGAGGCTCGGAAGAGCACAGCTTATCTGTGGAAGTCAACCTCTTTTAAACACCATTTGGTTTATCAGGAATGATGATCAAATGGATGCACATACTAGAACAAGAGTTCTTTGTCTTGCAAAAGACTAGACGGTGTGGCAAGTCATGTGCTAGGAATAGCCTTGATTCACTTTTGAACACTTAGTATGATCGTTAGAGGTCAATGATGAACGATGATATGATATGAAACCCCTAAACCGAATCCTTTCCTTACAGTCTATTATCAACTGTTGTAATTTACTTTCAGTTCTCAAAGCACACTCAAACCCAACCCCAATCGCATTTAATTTATGCATAAGCTTCATTAAAGAACAACTAATCCACCAATTCCCTTGGGTTCGACCCGTACTTACCACTGACTACCCAAAATAGTTAAGTCGCGAGTATCGGAGATATAAATTTATTTTTGCATAGAGAACATCGCACCTTAACGACAGTGCGGTGGGCTCCGTCAAAATTGGCGCCGTTTCCGAGGAATTGGATTTATAAATCGGAGTAGTTGTTCTTTTTATTTTTTACAAACCACCATGTCGATGTACTATCAAAACGAGCCTTGGAACGATGAGGAGTTTTTCCCACCATCCTTCGAATTTGAAATCCGCGAGAAGATCAACCACCTTGAGCAATCCCGGGACGAAACATTAGACGAGTATTTACGGTACTTCGATTCCAATGTAACGAGCTGCCCGCACCATGGATTCAGCACCTCAGATCTTCTTCAAAGGTTTCTTGATGG
Source organism: Rhodiola kirilowii (assembly GCA_033675215.1). Lineage (NCBI taxonomy): Eukaryota > Viridiplantae > Streptophyta > Magnoliopsida > Saxifragales > Crassulaceae > Rhodiola > Rhodiola kirilowii. Next base: position 34,589,791 of record CM066201.1, read on the forward strand.
GATGATGCCATATGAGTGGAATTAGCTTAATGACGCGGCAGGTGGCTCGGTAAATAACTTAAACATGGATGATCTTTGGAAATTGATAAACGATTTGGCCGCGAGGTCAAGACCAAGAGAAGATCAGGCCGAGCCACTCGAGGACGTTACAACGGAGCTGGCATCTAGCATCCAGCAGTTGACCAACATGGTACACCAAATCCAGGTCGAAAGCGACGAATCATGGGTGGCTCAAAAAGAAGCATCAAACCAGCTCTAGGACCTCATTAACAAGCTGCCCAAATCAGTACCGGTACACATTTCCGAAATGCCCGAGGAAGCCGATGTCCACATTGCCGAGCCACTCAAGGACAAGGAGGAAGAATTGGCAGCTAGCATCCAGCAAATGAGTGCCCCGATACACCAAGACGAGGTCGAAAATGAGGAATTCTGGGCGGCTACACAACTGATCTGGGACCGCATTGCCAAACTAACCAAATCAATTTCGGTCCTAACTAAAGAGTTGCCCGAGACATACCCAGACCTCAGTGCCGAACTGCCCAAAACAGACCCGGACCTCAGTATGATTGCCCCCGGAGACCATATGAATGACGAGGATGAGGACCCATGGTTGCCTGAAGAAGAGCTCCATTCAGATTATCCCTGGGAGTTAGAAGAAGAACTGCCCAAATCAGGCCCGGTCCTTATCACCAATCCATCCGAGGAAATCACAGTCCTAACTGCCGAGCCAACAAAAGTCCCAGACCTCATTGCCGAACTGTCCGAGAAAGACCTGGTCCTCAGTGTCGGAGCACCTGAAACAGACCCAGTCCTCATGGTCGAAGTGCCCCAACTTAACCCTTCGTGTTTTATGCCGATCATAGCCACCGAAGATCATATAATCAATAATGATGAGGTGCAAGGGGATTTAGAGGAGGAGCATGAGCCAAAAAATCCGACAAAGGAACTCTCACTCGTCACAAGCCAAGGAAAACCGCCTGAAAACTCACTCATTCCAAGACAACCATCCATCACTGCCACAATGAAGAGGATTGGCAGAGGCGCATGCTTAATGTCGCCTACATTTAATGGCACAAAACCAAACTTCCAAACTCGCAAAGGTGCCAACTATTCAAACATGAAGAAGCGGCAAAGACATGGGCCGAAAGAATGGAAACCCGGAAGAAGTAACAAGCGAGCACGACTCATTAGACCAGCAACTATGGTCAATGAAGCCTCACCCTCTCGGAGCAAAAGGGCAGCCGAGAAGAAATTCGACCTCACACGCCCATGGGACCCAACCTTATGATCCAGGAATGAGGTACTGTCGAGCTAACGACGTTAAACAAATGCACTGGTCGGGAGGTAACCCGACACCTATCTTACTTTTAGTCATTTAATTTCAGTCATTTAGTTTTTTCATTCTCACCTTTCCTGTATATATTTGCTTGCATGACTTTTGAACTAAGTCGTGCTGTGAGGCACGCCTTCGTTCAAAAGTGTGGGGTGAGAACCACCTTTGTACATAGTTATTTAACATGTTTTTCTTTTTCCTTAATATTATCTTTTTGAAAATATGAACTTGAGAATGCGAAAAAGATAGATCTAAATTCATGCATTTACCTTTAAATTCAACTGTTTAAAAAATTAGGATGTAACTTCTCATTTGTCCCTTTGTGCTGAGATATACAGGGGATGTGGAGTTGATAGAAAATGCCCTAGAGAGGCTTGGCAAGCACTCGAAGGATCGAATCTAACTATATGGTTTTCAAAGTCAGTGGAGGCTGCACTTCGGGTTTCAGTGAAGATTGAAGTCATCTCAGCCGTGCAGCGTTTATGCAAGAGGCGGGACGGGAATCAAACCGTCCTATCTCTAGTTCTAGTAGCCGGGAAAATAGATGAGCGACCCTCATCTTGACCCGCGCAAAACGGCGAGGATGAGAAAGAGCGGGGAGGTATTTCCATATGCTTGCGGGCGACGATTGGACCTCCCAAAGAAAGGCTGAGAAAATGAACTAGCAAGTCACAAAGAAGCAAAAGCTCAAAGAAGCTAATCAAAGGCCAAAGGCCAAAATTGTGAAGGTTTTAACCGAACAAAAGTGAAGAAACTCCAACTCAATATCAAAGGCCAAAGGCCAAAGGCCAAAGGCCAAAGGCCAAAGGCCAAAGGCCGATTCACTACAGAAGCTGTCCCTCGCCAAAAAGAAATCAAAGTACTCAACTCAGTGAAACCCGAATAGAATCACGTGCTAGAAAAAGCTACAAGGAAACCATATAGTACGAGTCGATCTCGAGAATGCAGTCCAGGAGCCTGAAAAGGGCTATCTCCTGAAACATCCGAATTAATTTGCATCTCGGCGCGAAGGTACAAGTATCAAGTTTCTTCTAAGTATTTACACGGTTTAGTTTGGTAATAAGTAAGTAATGCATGAATTAAGATAAATCTAGTTCAATATTCTCACTTTCATATTTAAAAAGTTTACTTGGATTGTGTGTGCCGCCCTTTAAAAAGCATTGTTCGGGACGAACAACTAAAAGTGTGGGGTGATCTGATGGACCATAATTGTATGAATCATAAACACAGTTAAACACACCAAATTAGACTCTTTGTCTATTTAACTTTTGCTTGTTAGTTCCGATAATTATCTACAGGGTATTTTGAAGTCTAGAGAGAATACAGGCTAAGGAGGAGTTTTAAAGCTGAAAATGAATTACGAGTCATTCCAGGTCACGACCAAATTCTGACTTTCAAGAACCGGACGTGGAATCACTCAAAACAAATCCAACCGAAGGGCAACCAGAGTCAGACCGGAGCTGAAAGGACCGATGGCTTTTGTGAAAAGATCACAAACTCACCACTCACTCTCGTCCACCTCACATGGCCGGCGGCTTCAAGGAGGAAGTGACACATGGGGGGGGCGGCTAGTGATGACTCACCCCGATGGCTTTTGCTTCCCCTCCCATTTTGTGACATGTGGTGGCCTCTCATCCACATCCATCCCTTGCCCTTAGCCTATAAATAGAGATGCCCTCTCCTTGTAAATGTATCCCATCCCACAATCCACAAGTTCTTTAGAGAGATAGAGGGCTTAACCCTCTTCTCTTCACTTTCAATACACATTTTGTTCTTCACTTGTTCTTGCTTTGTTCTTCATTTTGGAGCTACTTTTCCTTGCTTGGATCTTGCTTAGGAGCTCCTCTCCTCCATTTATTGTAGGTACAAAAGCCACGGCTTCCTCTTCCCTGACTTGTCCTTTACTTTCCGTATATATTGTTCTTACTTTAAAGTAATTCTCCTTTTCGGTATCTTGTTCAAAGCCATGGTTTGCTTGTATTCCTTGACATGAATACAAGTAGCTAAAGATTGTATTCGGTAGAGGGTGTATTTATATCATAAACCGTTCAAGACCCTTCTCTTAGTGCCTCTTTGTGTTCGACTTGTTCTAAGTGCCTTATATTAGGTCAGAATTCCATTGGTTGAGTGGATGCTCGGAAGAGCAAAGCTTTGCCATGGGTTCGTGATCTTCCGTGGATAAGTGGAGGCTCGGAAGAGCACAGCTTATCTGTGGAAGTCAACCTCTTTTAAACACCATTTGGTTTATCAGGAATGATGATCAAATGGATGCACATACTAGAACAAGAGTTCTTTGTCTTGCAAAAGACTAGACGGTGTGGCAAGTCATGTGCTAGGAATAGCCTTGATTCACTTTTGAACACTTAGTATGATCGTTAGAGGTCAATGATGAACGATGATATGATATGAAACCCCTAAACCGAATCCTTTCCTTACAGTCTATTATCAACTGTTGTAATTTACTTTCAGTTCTCAAAGCACACTCAAACCCAACCCCAATCGCATTTAATTTATGCATAAGCTTCATTAAAGAACAACTAATCCACCAATTCCCTTGGGTTCGACCCGTACTTACCACTGACTATCCAAAATAGTTAAGTCATGAGTATCGGAGATATAAATTTATTTTTGCACAGAGAATATCGCACCTTAACGACAGTGCAGTGTGCTCCATCAATATTATACTGATCAATTATAAGTTTTTCAATTCTTCCAGCGTCTCTTATTTAGGACGTTGAAGCTCTTGAAGATTCAAGAGGTTGTTCAATCTTATATTCAAAATGTGTAATATAGAGTATGATGTTCCCCTGAGTGGCATGTATTTTGCAAAATGCCTTTAGACAGTTCGAGCAGAAGTTCAGGGGGAGTTCGAACACATCCTGGTACACATGTACAGCGTGGAGCAGATGCAAATATGGTTTCGGAAGGTTCTAAAGATCTAAGATCTTTTCGAACTGAAGTCGGCCAGCGAAGATTTCGAGCTTCAAATATTCGAATGAATATCTACATATCAGATTGAAGGCGGCGTGCCTGACTTGGCAAGGAAGTCTTCAAATATTCTTCCTAATGATTGGATAAAGATACACATAGAATATTTAGGAATATTTCCTAAATATTTGATGAGATATCTGAAGCAGATTTGGAGAGCGCCCGTGCATATAAATATAATGCTAGGGCATCCACAATCTGCATCGCTTCCTGAGTAAAAAGAAAAACACGAGTGCATTCGTGAGATTGGAGGAGGAGCGACGGCCGGCTGATTATTCCACACCGGAACATCGACGGCAAAAAAGCAGTCTGTTCAGTGTGCTGTTCAGACTGCTCTTGAGGAACTAACTAGCGCACAGACACAGCGATCAATACACGTCTTCAATAGGAGGCGACTGGGCTACTGAAGTCCAAGACTAGATCGACAGGGAAGTCTCGGTCTACACATAGGGGATTGAGGTGAGCTGAGGCAAATTGAGATCACAAATCCGACAGACGGGTGTTAGAGGCTAGGCTATTACAAGCTAGGCGTTGTGTAAGCGTAAGTCCACTTGTAGCTCTAAACTCGTAATAAGATTTGTGTCCCTTTTAGGGTGTGGGAAACCCCCCAGAGTAGGTGAAGTCGACTGGGTATCAATCTGTGTGTAGAACTGTTGCAACGTTGTTCAAGGTCTGTCCCATCTACACCTTGAACAGTATCTTGAACAGGTCTCAGAATTTCAATTGGTATCAGAGCAGGCACTCGACACACTGAGTGGGATCCTATAACTGTTCAAGATGATTCCAAAGGAAGTACAGTCACACTCATGCATGGTTGCCTTCAGCTCTTCGAGTCACATGGAGAAAGACCACTGGTACTTCGACAGTGGATGCTCCGCTCATATGACAGGTGACTCCAAGTTTCTTACACGTATTTGACCGATCATGAAGAAACAGTTTGTCACTTTCGGTGATGGAGGAAAGGGTCAGGTGATCGGCTGTGGGACATTAAAGGTTCCGGATCTCCCTGTACTCGAGGACACTCTCCTTGTTGAAGGACTGAAGGTGAACCTTATCACCATAAGTCAATTATGCGATGGCGGACATCATGTGAAATTCACTCACAACTCGTGTCAAGTCTTAAATAAGGAAGGAGGCACTCTGATGAAAGGTAGCAGGGCAGCCAACAAATGATACCTCATTGGCTCTGCTGGAACAGTTGCTTCCTCAGCTTGCTTGTCAAGTCAAGCAGATGAAATGGCACTTTGGCATAGACGCTTGGGTCACCTAAATCTCAAGACCTTGAGAAAACTCTGCTCAACTGTTCTCATTCGAGGAATGCCAAATGTTAAAGGCGATTTAGACGTTGTTTGTGGAGAATGTCAAGTCGGGAAACAGACAAAGGCATCTCATCCGCACATCTCGCAAATCAGTACCAACAGACCGTTGGAACTGATCCATATGGATCGGATGGGCCCAATGCAAGTAGAGAGCTATGGAGGCTAGAAATATGTTCTGGTCTGTGTGGACGACTTCACCAGATATACTTGGACTAAGTTCCTTCGGGACAAGACTAAAGCTGCTCAATAGTTCATTGAGCTCGCTACCTTAGTCCAAAGAGAGAGGGTGGATGATGGACCATAATTGTATGCATCATAAATACAGTTAAACCCACCAAATTAGACTGTTTGTCTATCTAACTTCTACGTGTTAGTCCCGAAATATTTCCACAGGGCAATTGAGAGATAAAAGTGAAAACACGCTAAGGAGAGGATTTTATGCTGAAAAGATATCAAGAGTCAATTGAAGGTCAAGATCAAGCACTGAACGAAGAAATCTCAAGATCCTGACGATGAATTACTCAAATTAAATCCAAATGAGGAATTATCAAAGACAGCCTGGAGTGAAATTGGACTGATAGTTTTGTAAAGACAGTACAAAACCGTCAAGATTCATCCATGTGCATTGGTGACCGGTGGCTTAGGTGAAATGGATGAGTCATTGGGTGGCTTCCCCCTCCTCCTCCATGGGATGACCGGTGGCTTTGGCAAAGGGTGGCCAAGCCACCTCCTCTTCCTCCCCTTTGGACCGGCAACCGGCGGCTTTTGGGAGGCTCCTCCCCTTGTGCCACTTGTCTCCTCCACAAGCTCCTCCATCTCCACCCTTGGATGCTCCTCCACATGCCTCCATCTCCACCCTCCATTCCTCCTCCCTTGGCCTATAAATACAAGCACCCCTCCTCCCATTTGTATCATCAATCCATACACAAAACACTTATCTCTCTAAGTTTGGTTACTTTGTAAGTTTGTTCGGTTTATGAAATAATACTCCTGTTTGTTCTTGAGTATTATACTATAGAGAATACTCGTGTTGGTTCTTGAGTATCAGTAGGAAATTGAGAATACTCCTGTTGGTTCTTGAGTATTCCACCCCTTTCCCTCTTACTGTTTTCAAAAACCCCCGAGTATTTAGCTATGGTATCCACCTCTATGGATATTCGTAGCTAAACTCTTCATTCGGTGGAAGGTATTTTCTTGTATTATATAATGTTGTAAAATCTTTAAGTTTCATTTCTTTGTATTCAAAACTTGTTCTATGTGCCATTTATAGTCAGAATTTCCAAGGTTGAGTGGATGCTACAAAAAGGCAAAACTCTTCCGTGGGGTTCGTGAACATACTCGGGTAAGTGGATGCTACGAAAGGGCAAAGCTTATCTGAGGAGTTCGACTTATCTAAAACACCACTTGGTCAATCGTATTTGTGAGATCAGGTGGATGCATAGAAGGCTAAGATACTTCGAAAGGAGGAATTAGTCTGAAGTAGAACAAGGGTTGCTTTAAACGATGTTGCAAGTCTTGCGCTACGAAAGGGCCTCGATTCATCTTTGAATACTTAGAAAAGTTACTAACGGTTTATTAAATACATGTTATAATACAAGAGTACCTGAAACCGAATACTTTCTTTCAATCACAAAAACCCCCTGTATTTACTTTCCTAGTATAACTGTCCCGATCAACCACAACCATCAACCTCTCAACAACCGGAGGAATCGCAATCACGCATCACCCACTGTAAGTCTTCTAACCCTTATCTCTTTACTCTCAGTATTTACTTTCAGTATTTAATTTCTGTATTTACTTTTCCGCACAAAAAACCAAAAAACCAAAAACAGTAGTTTAATTACTCTCGCTAAAATCTCAATCATCCTAAAACACGTCCCTGTTAGTAAAAGAACAACGTATCCCCCTAATTCCCTTGGGTTCGACCCCTACTTACCACTTCTACCCAGTAGTCGCGAGTAGCGGACTTTATAAATTTATTTGTACAATTTGCTCTGACGACAAGCGAATTGTCAAATTGGCGCCGTTGCCGGGGAATTAGTTAATTAATCGGATAAGTTGTTCTTCACCTCACATGACCCCATGACGCAACCACCTTTGTATGCATGGACGACACGACACCTTCCACTGTTCGGAGGTACGGATGGAGAAGATCCAGTTCAGCACTGCCGAAACTTTCACCATGTTTGTCAGCACATAAAACCTAATAATGAAACGTTAGAAGAATTTAAGCTTAACTGCTTCAAATTCTCTCTAACTGACTTCGCGACAATCTGGTATTACACATCAACTGCTATGAATGCTAGATATTTCATGGACATTAGCATTCCATTCCTGAAAGAATTCTCTCCCCCATCCTTACGACAACAAACCCGAGAAAAGATCACGAACCTTCAACAATCCCGGGATGAGACATTGGGCGAATACTACACAAATGATAACACCATCGTCTCACGCTGCCCGCACCATGGATTCACGGAGGTTTTTCTTCTTCAAAAATTCCTTTGTGGGATGAGGGCTGATGAGTTCTCAAGGATCAATAACGCAGTGGGAGGAACGACCACGCACTTATCCCTACTTCAAATATGGGATGTGATAGACAGCTTGGCCGGAACCGCGATACGAAGGCCAAGGTCTCGACCTAATGAAGGGATACGAAGGGATGAGGCCAGTCCAGAGAGGGACATTGCAGAGGATGTGATGAACGAATCAGATACAGAAGGCTCCGAGAAAGAGCCCACATTGGAAGTCACATCCGAGCCATCAGAAGAGACTCCTGAACCATCAGAAGACTCAGACATGGAGATACTAGAAGCAACACAAGAATGGTGGCGAAGTTTGACCTGAGCCACCCATGGGATCCCAACCAATGATCCAGAACGAGGTACTGTCGAGCCAACAACGTTAAACAAGTGCACTGGTCGGGAGGTAACCCGACACTATCTTACTTTCTGTTATTTAAATTTCCAATAAGCGCTCTCACCCACTTTTTGTCTAGAAGGAATGTCTTTCATGTAGGAATTAAGTTTTTGGAGCAAGATCGGATCAGCTAGGCAGCTTCCGTGTGAATTTACCGGGCCTGCGCTGAGAGTTCGAGGCCCCAGCTGAACTCCCTCGATTATCCAGCCTCATGCCATGTCGTTCACTCGACACCTTAAAGGGAGTTCTGTTCTTCTTTTTCCTTAATGTCATTTCCTTCTCCTGTATATATTGCATGACTTTTGAACTAAGGCTTGCCTTCGTTCAAAAGTGTGGGGTGAGAACCAACTGCATGTTTTTTCTTTTTTTTAGTAGTATCTTTTTGGAATTATGAACTTTAGAATGTGAAAAAGATAGATCATAATTCATGCATCAACCTTATGAAAATGCAAACTGTTTAAAAACTTAGAATGTAACTTCTCATTTGTCCCTTTGTGCTGAGATAACCTAGGGATGTGGAGTTGATAGAAATTGCCCTAGAGGGGCTTGGCAAGCACTTGAAGGATCAGATCAAACTATATGGTTTTCGAAGTCAGTGGAGGCTGCACTTCGGGGTTCAGTGAATAATTGAAGTCAACTCCGCCAAGAAGCATCTATGCAAAGGCGAGGACGGGAATCAGACCGTCCTCTCTCTAGTCAAAATAGCCGAGAAAATAAATGAGCGACCCTGCGAAACGACAAACACGAGAGGAGCGGGGAGGTATTTCCATAGGCTTGCGGGCGATGATTGGACCTCCCAAAAAGGCTGAGAAAATGGACTAGCAAGTCACAAAGAAGCAAAAAACTCAAAGAAGAAAATCAAAAGAGGCCTAAGGCCCAAAATTGTGAAGGTTTTAACCGAGCAAAAGTGAAGCAATCAAAAAAGACAGATCATAAAGCCAAAGGCAGAATCACTACAAAAAGCTAGTCCCTCGCCAAAGAAGAAAAAAGAAAATCAAAAAAAAGGCTCAACTCACTGAAACCTGAATCGAATCACGTGCTAGAGAAAGCTACAAGAAAACCATATAGTGCGAGACGGTCCCAAAGGTGTAGTCCAGGAGCCTGAAAAGGGCTATCTCCCGAAACATCCAAAATAATTTGCATCTCGGCACGAAGGTACAAGTATCAAGTTTCTTCTATTTATTTACGCAGTTTAATTTGGCAATAAGTAGTAATGCATGAATTAGGAGAAATCGAGTACCGTAGTCTAATTTTCATATTTCAACAAGCTTACTTAGTGCCGCCCTTTAATAGCATTGTTCGGGACGAACAACTAAAAGTGTGGGGTGATCTGATGGACCATAATTGTATGCATCATAAATACAGTTAAACCCACCAAATTAGACTGTTTGTCTATCTAACTTCTACGTGTTAGTCCCGAAATATTTCCACAAGGCAATTGAGAGATAAAAGTGAAAACACGCTAAGGAGAGGATTTTATGCTGAAAAGATATCAAGAGTCAATTGAAGGTCAAGATCAAGCACTGAACGAAGAAATCTCAAGATCCTAACGATGAATTACTCAAATTAAATCCAAAGGAGGAATTATCAAAGACAGCCTGGAGTGAAATTGGACTGATAGTTTTGTAAAGACAGTACAAAACCGTCAAGATTCATCCATGTGCATTGGTGACCGGTGGCTTGGGTGAAATGGATGAGTCATTGGGTGGCTTCCCCCTCCTCCTCCATGGGATGACCGGTGGCTTTGGCAAAGGGTGGCCAAGCCACCTCCTCTTCCTCCCCTTTGGGCCGGCAACCGGCGGCTTTTGGGAGGCTCCTCTCCTTGTGCCACTTGTCTCCTCCACAAGCTCCTCCATCTCCACCCTTGGATGCTCCTCCACATGCCTCCATCTCCACCCTCCATTCCTCCTCCCTTGGCCTATAAATACAAGCACCCCTCCTCCCATTTGTATCATCAATCCATACACAAAACACTTATCTCTCTAAGTTTGGTTACTTTGTAAGTTTGTTCGGTTTATGAAATAATACTCATGTTTGTTCTTGAGTATTATACTATAGAGAATACTCCTGTTGGTTCTTGAGTATTCAGTAGGAAATTGGGAATACTCCTGTTGGTTCTTGAGTATTCCACCCCTTTCCCTCTTACTGTTTTCAAAAACCCCCGAGTATTTAGCTATGGTATCCACCTCTATGGATATTCGTAGCTAAACTCTTCATTCGGTGGAAGGTATTTTCTTGTATTATATAATGTTGTAATATCTTTAAGTTTCATTTCTTTGTATTCAAAACTTGTTCTATGTGCCTTTTATAGTCAGAATTTCCAAGGTTGAGTGGATGCTACGAAAGGGCAAAACTCTTCCGTGGGGTTCGTGAACATACTCGGGTAAGTGGATGCTACGAAAGGGCAAAGCTTATCTGAGGAGTTCGACTTATCTAAAACACCACTTGGTCAATCGTAACTGTGAGATCAGGTGGATGCACAGAAGGCTAAGATACTTCGAAAGGAGGAATTAGTCTGAAGTAGAACAAGGGTTGCTTTAAACGATGTTGCAAGTCTTGCGCTACGAAAGGGCCTCGATTCATCTTTGAATACTTAGAAAAGTTACTAACGGTTTATTATATACATGTTATAATACAAGAGTACCTAAAACCGAATACTTTCTTTCAATCACAAAAACCCCCTGTATTTACTTTCCTAGTATAACTGTCCCGATCAACCACAACCATCAACCGCTCAACAACCGGAGGAATCGCAATCACGCATCACCCACTGTAAGTCTTCTAACCCTTATCTCTTTACTTTCAGTATTTACTTTCAGTATTTACTTTCAGTATTTAATTTCTGTATTTACTTTTCCGCACAAAAAACCCAAAAAACCAAAAACAGTAGTTTAATTACTCGCGCTAAAATCTCAATCATCCTAAAACACGTCCCTGTTAGTAAAAGAACAACGTATCCCCCTAATTCCCTTGGGTTCGACCCCTACTTACCACTTCTACCCAGTAGTCGCGAGTAGCGGACTTTATAAATTTATTTGTACAATTTGCTCCGATGACAAGCGAATTGTCAGTGGACAACGGAGAAAAACTGGTGTCCATCAGGAGTGATAATGGCACAGAATTTAAGAACTGCACTATGGCGTCTTACTACGCAGATCACGGGATCGCTCATCAATTCACATCTGCAATCACACCTCAACAAAATGGAGTCGTGGAACGAAAAAATCATACCATTCAGGAGATGGCACGTGTGATGATTCATTCCAAGAAGATCCCACTAAAGTTCCGGTCAGAAGCCATGCATACGGCGTGTCACATCATAAACCAGGTCACGATACGCTCTGGAATGGAGAAGACCTACTATGAGTTTTGGAAAGGAAAGAAGCCCACTGTCAAGTACTTCCACATTTTTGGAAGTGAGTGCTACATCCTGAATGATCGTGAGTACCGACAGAAGCTGGATCCGAAGAGTGATGAGGGATTTTTTCTTGGGTATTCGTCAAACAGTCGAGCATATAAGGTGGTCAACAAGCACACAGGCTCAGTCATGGAGTCAATCAATGTCAAAGTCAAGGATGAAGTAATTGAGAAGGACGTCTCTGACGATGCCGACGACATCTATGGCATAGTACCCAAGCCACAACCATCGCCCCAGCATACTGAAAATGGACAGACAAGCGAAGCGCCAACTGCTGACAATCCTCCTAAAATTTCCTCCTCAGACAAATCCAATAATGACAACACACAAGAAGATGTTACCACCTTACAACCCTCTCGACGCATTGCCAGGGACCACCCAATCACGGAGATCATTGGAGCACCAAGTGACGGTGTAAGAACTTGCGGGATGCATTCCAACCTCAGAGAAATTGCTGCCTGCTCGTGCTTCCTGTCCACCATAGAACCGAAGAACATAAAAGAAGCACTTCTCGATGAATTTTGGGTCCTTGCCATGCAGGAGGAACTGGAAGAATTTGCTCGCAATGATGTATGGGACTTAGTTCCAAGACCTGATGGTGTAAACGTCATCGGCACTAAATGGATTTTTAAGAACAAGACAGATGCATCAAGGAACATCACAAGGAATAAAGCTCGCCTTGTGGCACAACACAGATAGAAGGGATCGACTTTGATGAGACCTTTGCCCCGGTCTCTCGTCTTGAAGCTATTCGCCTGCTTCTTACTCTGGCATGCCACCTGAAATTTTGACTGTTCCAGATGGATGTCAAAAGTGCTTTCCTGAACGGTTTTCTGAATGAGGAAGTATACGTGGATCAACCGAAAGGATTTAAGGACCCACATCATCCAGCCTCTGTGTACCGTCTGAAGAAAGCTCTGTACGGACTCAACCAGGCACCCAGAGCATGGTATGAGTGTCTCACCGTGTTCCTCGTCGACCATGGATATGTGCGAGGGGGAGTAGACAAGACCTTGTTTGTTAAACACGTAAGGTCAGATTTTATTATCGCACAAATCTATGTTGATGATATTGTGTTTGGGTCCAACACCCAGAAGCTGGTGGATCAGTTTGTGGGACAAATGCAGAAGGAGTTCAAGATGATCATGGTTGGTGAGATGAACTATTTCCTGGGACTCTAGGTTACTCAGAAGGATGATGGGATCTTCATTTCACAAAGCAAGTATGCCAAGAATCTGATAAAGAAATTTGAACTTGAGAAGGCAAGTCACAAACAAACCCCGGCTGCGCACCTAAAGATCACAAAAGATGATGCTGGAACAAAGGTCGATCAGACGCTGTACAGGAGTATGATTGGAAGTCTCTTCTACTTGACCGCCAGTAGACCAGATATTGCGTATGCTGTAGGAGTCTGTGCAAGGTACCAGGAGGATCCAAAATAAAGTCACCTCTTGCAAGTAAAGAGAATCATAAAATACGTGTGCGAAACTGTCGACTTTGGAATCTGGTACACCAAGGACACCAACCCTCATCTGGTTGGCTTTTACGACGCGGACTGGGCAGGAAACGCTGAAGATCGGAAGAGCACATATGGAGGATGTTTCTTCTTGGGAAATAACTTGGTCTCTTGGTTCAGCAAGAAGAAAAATAGCATCTCGCTTTCTACGGCCGAAGCAGAGTATATCGCTGCAGGAAGTTGCTGCACTCAACTACTGTGGATGAAACAAATGCTGTCTGAATACGGAGTGGAACAGAAAGAGATGATCCAGTACTGTGACAACATGAGTGCAATCAGCATATCGAAGAACCCAGTACAGCACTCCAGGACAAAGCACATAGACATCCGACATCATTTCATCAGAGAGCTGGTTGAACAGAAGGTAGTTTCCCTACAGCATGTGACAACGGACAAGTAATTAGTTGATATCTTCACCAAACCGCTTTATGCTGCCCAGTTTGAAACACTCAGATCCTCCTTGGGTCTGTGTGTTGTCAAAACTAAGTGTTCCAGAAAGTGGTCAGTCACAGGCGAATCTCCAGCGAAATAGTTGGACTAATCACTCGTGCAAAAAGGCTGGAACAGTTGGTAAATTTTTAGATTGATAAAATATTCGGTTATATTTTGAAGATTTGCTTTCGTGCTATTGAGGAAAGGGAGGATATTCTCGAAGTCTCGGCTTGTGAATTTAAAAGACTGAACGTGACTTGGAAATCAGAATTGATTCATCTGCTGCTCTCGCTCTCTCGTCTGTAACCCTAACGCAGCCATCCCTCGTGGTTCTTCATCCAAAGATTCTTCTTTTCGTTAATAATGGTTAACACCAGAAAGACCTCCAAGTCAGCCCTCAAGATGTCATCTGAATCGATGAAGACGGACAAGAAACCATCCGATGTCCTGGAGGCAAAGCATCAAATTTCAAAATCAGTGAAGTCGAGGGTTCTGAGGAAGGAAAAGGCATCGCCTTTAGGTTTTGTCACTATAGCATTGCCTTGTTTTAAAAATTCCTGAAGAAGAAGCAGCCCTCTCAAGACCTAGAGGTGGGATGGTGGACGGAAAAAGTCCAGGACCTGCGGAGATAAACCCTATTCAAATTGGTGTGTGTTCAACACCATCAAGTCTCATCCCTCTACTTGCTTTGCTCCAATCTGAGGTAATCCAAAACCCTATGGCTCCATTCAATTCCTCTGTGCATCTGAATAAGGACATTATTGTAAGTAAGGGGGTTGTCATGGGAGTAAATGTTGAGGGTGACAAGCAAGTTGAAGCCAGTAGGGCTGCTATGAAAGAGGCTATTGTCAGTCTGATGAAAGAAGGGGATCCCAGTTTGCCTGTTTCCAAGATTGCTGGTTGTTCAAGAGTATGGAGGGAGAAGATCCTTGCCTCCGGTTACGTGCGTTCAGGTTGTCTCCGGAGGAAGAAGGGGACACGTCAGGTAGTGTCTCCAAGACAGTTTCTGGCCAAGTTTTGTTCCATCAGGGGAAGGCTTGGTACCATGTCTGACTCAGAGTCTGATCTGATTCTTGGTGACTCAAGTCAGAAGACTGAGGCCCTTGCTGAAGAGACTGACCTAGTCGAAAAAGATCTTCCCTCTGAAGCAGTTCCTATGGAAGAATCAGATAGAGCTCCTTTTAGTGTTCACAAGAAGGAAGCCAGTGAGGAGGTGGATCCATCAATTCTCCATGATGCTAAGATGAAGGATGCTGACCAGATTGATCTCTCGTCAGACGCCCCCTCAGAGCGTGCTCAAGTTGCCATACCCCTTACAGAACTCGATAATGCAAAGAAGGTAAAGGCTAAAAGGAAGGTGTTATTTCAAAATCCAAATGAACAAAAGGGAGCCATCCTAGCAGAAAGAATCCACGGTGCAGGGGGGCTCATGTCTCCAAGAAAAGGAAACGTACGATCCCAATTCCAATCTCAACAGATGCTAGCCAATGTGAAGCGTTCAAACCAGTGTCCACAGACGCTCCGGCTGGAATTGTCAAACATGGCATATGGTTCACCAATAAAGAAGTGGAAGTCTGTGATGAATAGGAAGATTACCCCGGAAAGGCTTCTTGAAGAAAAACGTTATAATGGAAAGAAAGTTGTTCATGTTCTGAAGCAGACATGCCTGATAAAGACCGTGACCAAGAGCAAACCGTTCGATGCCCAGTGGGTTCGTGAAGCAATTGCCAATCTTCCACCACATTTTGTTGTTGTCGATGACAAGGATTATGGGGTTGTCTACGTTCCTGGACGAAGAATTGAAATCAACCCTCTGCTCATCGACACTTACTTCCAGATGGATGACCCAGACGTGGATGTTAAGGAACTCGACTATGACAAGGTTGCTGACACCATCACTGTGGGCTCATTTCCTTGGTGGCCGGAGGCTTCTGCTATTCCAACGGCAGATCTGACAACCTTCTACTCAATGCTCTTCTACATTGCCATTGCCAATTGGATGCCAACCTCTCATCATTCCACGGTCTGCAAGGAC
This sequence comes from Rhodiola kirilowii, assembly GCA_033675215.1. Classification (NCBI taxonomy): domain Eukaryota; kingdom Viridiplantae; phylum Streptophyta; class Magnoliopsida; order Saxifragales; family Crassulaceae; genus Rhodiola; species Rhodiola kirilowii. Next base: position 34,605,751 of record CM066201.1, read on the forward strand.
CTTGCTCAGCTGCTCTATCAGATTGGAAACAAGATGCGGTTGAATCAGGGAAGAGTCATGTTCAATCAGATTGCCGATCATGCCACGTCCTCTCGCAGCCTTCATCAGATTGGGTTTCCATCTCTCATATATGAACTGATCCTCAACCGGGCTCTAGAATTGAAGTCTCCACATGATCATCTCTCAAAGGCCCCGCAGAAATTCATCGTGGATCATAAACTCTTCAAGGGTCATCACAAGAATGACCTCCAAGACTCGAGATAGAAAAGGAAAGACATCCCAGAATCATCAAGGAAAAAAGCTTCTAGGAGATTGCAGTTGACCTGGACTAGGCAAGTCTCTCTTCTGAAAGAACTGGAGATCATCTTGGCCATTGACAAAGAACAACGGACACGTATCCGCAACTTGGTGCGCATGCTTCACTACCCCAGCGATGATGAATCCAAAGATGATGCGGAATCTGTTAGCGCCTCGGATAACCACTCCTCTGCATAAAGGTCCATGCTTGCTTTCTCTGAACTTTCGTTTTTCCTGTGCTTGTTCTGGCACAGTTTGATTTGCTGTTCAAACTATATTGGACCCCTTGCCAGTTTGTGGCAAAAAGGAGGAGTATTTTGAGGTGACCAATTTTTGTTCCCTTAAGTCTGTCTAAAGTCTAGATAGTTAGTTAGTTCTAGTCATCTAGTTGATTTGGTTTTGCCAAAATACCAAGGGGGAGATTGATGTTCCCTTGAGTGGCATGTATTTGGCAAAACGCCTTTAGACAGTTCGAGCAGGAGTTCAGAGGGAGTTCGAACACATCCTGGTTCACATGTACAGCGTGGAGCAGACGCAAGGAAGGTTCCGGAAGGTTCTAAAGATCAAAGATCTTTGAATGAATATCTACATATCAGATTGAAGGCGGCGTGGTGACGAGATGTATTTATACGACTCATTAAGTCATCAAAACCCACCAGTTACGACATTTGATCATAAGAACGTTTACTTGTTAATGTCGTTTTGGATTTCAAGGCCTTTTGGAGCTCAAGGAGGAAACGAGCTTAAGGATGGCATTTTAGGCCATAAAAGCATCACAAGATGATTTGGGGGTCATTCGGAACCTAAGGAGCTCAATCGAAGGCCGAGTGCCCTAGCCGAAGGCCGAGTGCCCTAGGCCGAATGCCGAGCGCCCTAGCCGAATGCCGAGCGCCCTAGGCCGAATGCTGAGCGCCTGCCGAGTGCCCAGAGCATGCGTCGAGTGCCCCGTCCGAGCGCCCGAATGCCTGATGCCTGCGCCCAAGTGCCCGAGGCCTGCGCCCGAATGCCTGATGCCAGCGCCCCGAGCGTCCAAGCGGCCATTCGATCGAGCGTCCGAGCGGCCATCCGACCGAGCGCCCGAGCGCCCATCCACCCGTGCACCCGAGGTCGCGCCGAGCACCCGACCGTGCATCTGATCGAGCACCCGGTTGCACCCGAGGTCATATCCGAGAACCTGATGCGCTCATCCGAGGCCCGCCCGAGACCGCCCGAGGCATCACCCGGTCGCGCCCGGCCAGCGCCTGACAATCTCTTCCCCGGATTTCTTGGCTCGCTAACCCATGAATGACGTGTCATTCCTTGCGCTAATCCCAAGGCAATCTTGCAACCGCCAATCCTCCCCTTCCCAATATAGAAAGTCGGTCATAGCATGTCATATTGCCAAGTTCATTTTGCCACTCCAAGGTCTAGATCCTTCCTCATTGTTCTATAAAAGGAGGACCTTGGATCATTGTAAGGGATTCGAAAATTCTCTCTAAAATTCATAGTTGTTACTCTTGTCATTTGGCTTGAAAGAAATCCAACATCTCTCTACCCCTTCTTTACTTGTTACGCAATTTACTTTCCATACTACACATTTTAGGTTGAGCCTAAATTCCAATTGTGATTCCCTTAGCTCTTGTGTTCTTACTATGAACATGAGTGGCTAAAACCTTCATAATTCGGTTTGGGGTTCCCTAGTGTTGTAGCAAGGCTTTGAGACCTTGATCTTATTGCTTCCTTGTATCCCATTTGCTAGACATGTGCCAATGGTTTGGGAATGGATACCTAGGCTAAACTAAGGCTTGAAATGGCAAGGTTTAGCCGTGTGGTTTCATGATCTCCATTGTGCTTGTTTTCATTGAAACGTGAGACAAGCTTTTGCACTTAGTCTAGTAACTAGTTCTTGTGTATTCCATTCGGATTGAACTATGAAGTTGAGTAGAGGCTTGAAATGGCAAAGCTCCTCGTAATAGTTCATTTCCTCATTAGTAGCTTGGTCGATAATAAATCATGACACCAAGCGGCTACATCTAGGCTAACATATCTTGAAATGGAGTGTTAGTCTAGCTAGAACTAGAAATCCATGTCTTGAAATGGAATGGATTGTGGTGTAAGTGCTTGAAATGGCCTTACTTTAGGGTTTATGTCTTGAAATGGACTAAACCCACACTTATGGATGCAAGGATAGATCATTAGAGGTCAATGATGAGTTGAGCTACAACAAAGGCCCCTAGACCGAATTCCATTCTATTGATCACAATCCTTTGATATTTACTTTTGCACTTGTACTTACATTCAACAAAACTTTTTCAAAACCCCAAAACTTGTATTTACTTTCTTTTACATTTCGAACAACAAGTAAGTGAACTATTTCCCTTGGGTTCGACCCCTACTTGCCACTCTACTAGCCTCTAGTGAGTTAATAGTGGTGGACTTATAAATCACAAATTTGTAGTACACTTTGACGTGCTATCAAATTTTGGCGCCGTTGCCGGGGACTTAGTTGAATCATTGAAAGTTGTTCTCGTTTTTACTTTTTATTTTAGTGCTTGGCCATTGTGAACCTTGTCTCATCATAGTGATCATTTTGATGAAGATGTGGTAAACAATGACATGGAACAAAACGACGGGATTCCTCCATTCTATGAGAACCCGGAGAACTTGTTCCGAGAAATGAGGCAAACGCAAGCGGCCGAGAGAAACCAAGGGTTGGCCGAGGACCAAGCTCGAATGGATCCGAGGCAACCGGTTATACCCCCGCTTAGGCCTCAACCTCAACAACGCGCCCCAAGAGCGCAATATGAAAACTTTGAGAATGTGTTCTACCAAGAACCCACCATGGGGGCACTATCGACTCCTAACTTTAGAAACCAATCTTGGTGTATCTATGAGAGCCCGGAACTAGAGGATACATTGGTTAGCACCGGAGTTGTGCACCATTTGCCTAAGTTCGCGGGCACTCAAGGAGAGTCCGCTGTTTCCCATCTCAAACGTTTTCATGGAACTTGTCAAAATATCAAGCCCCATGGAGTAGAAGTAGATGACTTCAAGTTGAAGACCTTCTATTTCTCTCTAATGGACTCGGCCACTGATTGGTTTCTCTCTTTGCCCTTGGGTAGTATTCAGTCTTGGACCCAAATGCAAGCAAAGTTTTTGGCCAAGTACTACCCCATTGGCCGAGCCTCACTAGTGAGGAGGCAATTGCAAGAGTTGAAACAAGGGCCGAATGAGTCGATGTACGACTATCTTGAGAAGTTCAACCAACTCGAGGGGAGTTGTTGTAATCTAGGGCTTCCCGAGAAGCTCCTAGTTGAGTATTTGTTGGATGGGTTCAAGCCCTTAGACAAGATGTTGTTGAATGCCTCGGCTGGAGGATCAATGGCTAGTCTTACATTGAGAGGGATAAGGGACTTGATAATGAAAGTGGCCGAAAATGCACTTTTTGAGGAAGCTAATAGCCGCCAAGAGGAGTTCGCTAGAACTAGAAATGTGGCTAAGGCCGAGGTCCCTATGAGCAATCTTTCCGAGGATGTGAAACAAATGAAGGAAATGATGATGCATTTGATGAGAAGGGAACCGGCGGCCAAAACTAAGCCATGTGAGTTTTGTGGGGCTCTAGACCACAAGATGGATTCTTTCCCGACGTCGCTAGAAGAGGGCCATGAGGAGGTGAATGCCGTGGGGGACTATCAAGGGTACCGAAACCGGGCCGGACCTAGTCGCCCTTATGGACAAGGACCGGCCGGTGAGACTTGGCGCCATGGCATCCCGAGGGACTTCACTCAACCATCTCACCATCAACACCATCAACAAACCGCTCCTCAAGCTACCCCACAAGTCTATAAGCCTCCTCATCGTCAATTTCAACAAAATGGACCTACACAAAACCGGCCGGGACCAAGTCACAATCAAGGTGGTCCAAACCCGGTTGGACAAAACCAGTCCTTGGAAGACATGATGAAGGAGTTGGCCGCGAGTAATATGCATATGAATGCCACCATTGAGCGACATTCAGCCATGATCCAGCAAAATCAAGCCAAGACCGATGGTCAAATAGCCGAAATCCACAAGCAAATCTCCTAACTTACTACAACCGTGTCCGAACTAAGGAAGGAGACCGGACGGCTTCCCTCTCAAATTGTGCAAAACCTAAGGGGCAATGTGAGTGCCATCACCCTAAGGAATGGCAAGAAGTTGGTTGATGAGCTAGAAATACCAAATGAAGGAGAAGGTTCAAGGGAGAATAGAGAAGACGGAACCGGGTTTGATCACATGTCCGGACCTTCGGACGCGCACCAGGCGCTCGGATCAGTACCTATTCCACACTCGGAGGCCCTCGGGCAAGACGCGTCCCAGACGCTTAGGACGCTCGGATCAGTTCCTTGGGCAGCAAACCCAGTTCTTTAGCAGACGTCCAAGGGACGCGAGACTTCAGCAGCGCCTGAACGCGACTTAGCTCCCTTGGACAGACCTCAGTCTCCCTTTGCACCCTGTACGTCCGAAACTAAGCCCGACTGCATTTCCCTCCCATTTCCAGTCCCAAACCGTGTCCCAAAAAGATATATAATGGACAAGGAGGTTTGGGAGCTTTTTAGCAAGGTTGAGATCAACATTCCCCTATTGGAGGCCATAAAGCAAATTCCGAGATATGCTAAGTTCCTGAAGGAGCTATGTACTAACCGAAGGAGAGGGGTTCATGTTGATCAAGAGATGATGAGTAAGAACGTTTCAGCGTTGATACAAAGGACGGTGCCCCAAAATGTGGTGATCTGGGCACTTACACCATCCCTTGCACTATAGGCAACATTCGGATCAAGAATTGCATGTTGGATTTTGGAGCCTCGATCAATGTCCTACCATACTCCATCTATTCCAGCCTTCGGATGGGACCTCTAGAGCCCGCCGGACTCACCATCCAATTGGCGGACCGGTCATGTAAGCAACCCGAAGGAAAGATTGAGGACGTTCTAGTCCAAGTTGGAGAGTTGGTCTTCACGGCGGATTTCTATGTCCTAAAGATGGAAAATTGTGGCCCTAATGATCATGCCCCTATTCTACTAGGGAGGCCGTTCCTAAAAACCTCCAAGATGAAGATTGATTGTGGAAGTGGAATGCTATCTATGGAGGTTGAAGGAGAGGTGTTTAGCTTTGATATATTTCGGGCCATGAAGCACCCATTGGAGTTTGAGACCGTGCATGCCTTAGATACCTTGGATGATCTAGTCCATGAGGCCCAGCCGGAGCGTGAATTGGATCCCCTTGAGCTTGTTATTGATCGGACTTTGTATTCGGCCGAGAGTTCTTTTGACTTGGCCGAAGGAATGGAGGGCGCCCTATACCATTTGGAGGTTTCTAGGCCACTCACGCCAAGGTATGAGGTGAACGAAATCAAACTTTTCAAGACTAACACATGTTTACCTTCTATTGTGCAGGCGCCCGAGGTGGAGCTCAAGCCCCTACCTGACCATTTGAAGTAAGTATTCTTGGGGGACAATGGTACATTGCCGGTTATCATCAAGAGTGGCCTTGAGATAGACCAAGAGTGGAGATTGATAGAGGTGTTGAGCCGCCACAAGATGGCCATTGGTTGGACTTTGGGGAACCTAAGAGGTATTAGCCCGGCCATTTGTATGCATCGGATATTGCTAGAGGATGGGGCTAGACCATCAAGGGAGCCTCAACGTCGACTCAATCCTATTATGATGGAGGTTGTCCAAAAGGAGATCAAAAAGTTGCTAGATGCGGATGTGATCTATCCTATCTCAGATAGTCGGTGGGTGAGCCCGGTTCATGTCGTTCCTAAGAAGACCGGGATTACAGTTGAGGAGAATGCCGAGGGAAAGATGGTGGCTACAAGGGTCAAGAATGGGTGGAGGATGTGTATTGATTACAGGAAGTTGAATGCCGTCACGAGGAAGGATCACTTCCCTCTTCCCTTCATCGACCAAATGCTAGAACGGTTGGCGGGCAAACCTTATTTTTGCTTCTTGGATGGGTTCTCGGGGTACAATCAGATTCCTATAGCACCCGAGGACCAAGAGAAGACTACTTTCACGTGTCCCTTTGGCACATTTGCCTTTCGGAGGATGTCTTTCGGTTTATGCAATGCCCCGGGCACATTCTAAAGGGTACTGACAAGTATCTTCTCGGATATGATTGGGAGCTTTATTGAGGTGTTCATGGATGACTTCACCGTGCATGGGGACACTTTTGATGCTTGCTTGAAGAATTTGAGCACGGTTCTAGAGCGTTGCGTCTCTATGAACTTGGTGCTCAATTATGAGAAGTGCCACTTCATGGTTACTCACGGTGTAGTCTTGGGGCATATCGTCTCTAAGGAAGGAGTGGAGGTGGATAAGGCCAAGATTGATGTGATTATGACTCTGCCCTACCCCTCCACGGTGAGAGATATCAAGTCTTTTCTTGGACATGCAGGTTTTTACCGAAGGTTCATTAAAGACTTTTCTAAGAAGGCGTTGCCCTTATCTACTCTGTTGCAAAAGGAAGTCCCTTTTGAGTTCACGGAGGCATGCAAGAAGGCATTTGATGAGTTGAAGAGAGCTCTTACTAGCACACCTATCATTCGTGCTCCGGATTGGAGCAAGGGATTTGAAATCATGTGTGATGCTAGTGACTATGCGGTGGGAGCAGTCCTTGGGCAAAGAGATGAGAAAAAGCCCGTGGTGATCTACTATGCATCTAGGACATTGGATGCGACCCAAAGAAACTACTCCACCACTGAAAAAGAGCTTCTAGCCGTGGTTTTTGCCTTGGAGAAGTTTCGGTCTTACTTGCTCGGTACAAAAGTAACTATCTTTTCGGACCATGCGGCTATTCGGTATTTGATGACCAAGAAAGAAGCCAAGCCGAGGTTGATTAGATGGATCTTGTTGTTGTAAGAATTCGATGTTGAGATCAAGGATAAGAAGGGCATAGAAAACACCGTGGCGGATCACTTGAGCCATATTGTCCGAGATGAGGAGCCCGGGGCCATAACCTAGACCTTCCCGGACGAGCATCTCTTTGCTCTCTCGGCCAAGCTTCCTTGGTACGCTCCTATCGTCAACTACTTGGTTGGAGGTACATTTCCCCCCTTCTTATTCTAAGGCACAATGCATGAAGCTTAGACATGATGCTAGATTTTATGTGTGGGATGATCCTTACTTGTGGAAAATAGGAGTTGATCAATTGCTTAGAAGGTGCATCCCCGATATTGAGATTGCTTCTGTTATTAGCTTTTGTCATGAGCATGCTTGTGGTGGGCACTTTGGGCCTAGAAGGACCGCTAGGAAGATCCTAGATAGCGGTTTCTTTTGGCCTAGTGTCTTTAGAGATTCATATGAGCATTGTAGGAAGTGTGATAGATGCCAAAGAGTTGGCAATATTTCGGCTAGAAATGAGATGCTCCAAGTGCCCATCTTGGTTAATGATGTCTTTGACATATGGGGCATTGATTTCATGGGGCCTTTTCCTATTTCATGTGGATTTGCTTATATCCTTGTTGCGGTGGATTATGTTTCAAAGTGGGTAGAGGCAATAGCTACTAGATGTGATGATGCTAAAACTGTTGTGGATTTTCTTCGCACTAACATCTTTTGTAGGTATGGGGTGCCTAAGGCCATCATAAGCGACCAAGGCACACATTTTTGCAATAGAATGATGGCTGCCACTTTGAGACACTATCACGTCCATCATAGGACCTCCACGGCTTACCACCCGCAAACAAATGGACAAGTGGAGATCTCCAACCGCGAGATTAAGGGGATTCTTGAGAAGATGGTAAAGCCTACAAGGAAGTATTGGAGACTAAGGTTGAATGATGCTTTATGGGCATATAACGGCTTACAAGACACCCATTGGGACCTCTCCCTTTCGGTTGGTCTATGGTAAGGCATGTCATCTTCCGGTGGAGTTAGAGCACAAGGCATATTGGGCATTAAAGCAATGCAATTGGGATCTTGGAGCGGCCGGAGTTGATAGGAAGATGTAATTGAATGAGCTTGAGGAGTTGCGCCTAGAGGCCTATGAGGGCCAAACCGACTACAAGGCGAGGACCAAGCTTTATCATGATAAGTTCATCCTTCGACGCTCATTTGAAGTGGGACAGCAAGTACTAGTGTTCTCTTCGTGGCTTAAATTGATGGCGGGCAAGTTGCGCTCTAGGTGGACCGGTCCCTACAAGGTGACTAAGGTCTTCAATCATGGGGCACTTGAGCTAGAGAGCCCGGCCGATGGAAGTCGATTCATAGTCAACGGGCAAAGGGTCAAGCACTACCATGAAGATGCGGATTTGGCCATCAAGAAGTTCGACCTTGCCCACCCATGGGACCCCAACCAATGACCTATGGTTAAGGTCCGTCGAGCCAACGACGTTAAACAAGAGCGCTCGCCGGGAGGCAGCCCGGCATTTCTTTAATACTTCTTGCATTTTATTTGGTTATACTAACCCTCACCCCATTTTGTTTGGAAAGGAAGAAAAGGTATGTTTTGTAGGTCGGGTGCCGAGAAGCTACACACTTTGCCGGTTCTGCTACGCATTTTAGCAAGGAGCCGAGGCATGCGCCCGAGGAGATTCTGAGAGCGCCCGGACGCGTCCGAGAGAGACTGAGCCCCGACCTAGTCCCCTTGAGTTTCAGCATTTTGATGCAAGTCCGAGCCTTATCATTTCATGACATGCAAGGACTTCATAAGGGGAGTTCCGTTTCACTCTAGTACCTTATTCCTTTTCCATTGATATTGTGCATATTGTGTGAAATTGAGTTGTGCCGTGAGGTCATGGCTCATTTCAAAAGTGTGGGGTGGGGTGATTAGTAGTTTGTTTGTTGTGTCTCACGTCTATTTTCTTGCACATGCACGAGCCAGCACGTTTCCCTTTGAAAATTTTAAATTTTTTGAATAAAATGCGTAGTTTTGTGAATAAAATGCGTGGGAGTGGGATGTTGAGCTTTGATGATGTGAAATAGATGGATCCTAGTACATGCATGACTCTTATGAAATTCCAATTGTGCGACTAACATGTGATTTAACTTCTTATATGTCTTTATGAGTTGGGATAAATAGGGGATGTGGAGTTGATAGAAATGTCCTAGTGAGGCTTGACAAAGCACTCAAGGATTCGGGATTCAAGTTACATGGTTATACGGACTTGTGGAGGCTGCATTTTGAGACTCGTGGTTGTAGTTGACTCCACCATTGCAGCGTTTATGCAAGTGGTGGGACGGGAATCAAACTGTCCTATCTGTAGTCTTAGTAGTCGGGAAAATAGATGAGTGATCCTCATCTTGACTCGCACGAAACGACAAGGATGAGAAAGAGCGGGGAGGTATTTCCATATGCTTGAGGGCGATGATTGGACCTCCCAAGAAGAAATGGACAAGAAAAATCACAAAAAGAGCAAAGCTCAAAAGAAAAATCAACTCATGTGAAAGCCTACCCGAAACAAAAAGTGAAGGATTATCAAAGTCATACAAAGGTCGAAGGCCAAGTTCACTACAAGTATGTCCAAGAAAAGTATCAAAAGGACTCAACCCTTGAGCTTGAATTCATCACGTGCTAGAAGAAGCAACGAGTATAACCATGTAACAAGAACCGAATCCAAGAGTGTAGATCATGGGTCTAAAAAGGACTATCTCCCACTCATCCGAATTGGTTTGCATCTCGACTCAAAGGTACATGTATCAAGTTAAATTCCATGTTATAGCAAAATGCCTTGAGTAGTGACGGAGCCACCGCACCATCGTTAAAGTGCGATGTCTCTGTGCAAAAATAAATTTATAAGTCCGCTACTCGTACTCTACTATTGGGTAGTAAAGCGGTAAGTAGGGGTCGAACCCAAGGGAATTAGTTGATAGTTGTTCTTTCGAAGATGGAAATTAAGACAGTTGGGAGGTTGGTTGTGGTTTTAGTACTGAAAAGTAAAGTGCTTGAACAGTCAATTTCAAGATCAACCGCAGACACACGTTTGATACTGGCCGCACGCTGTGTTTCAAGCGTGTTGCGTACCAAAGATTATGCCAGGCTGATGTTGATAAAGTATGTAGTAAAAGTAAAGTGCAGAAAGTAATTGCTTGATGGACAAGACTTGCGGAAAGCAAGCAGTTGATATGGACTGAAAGTAAGCAGTTGATATGAGACTGAAAGTAAAGTAACAGGTGATATTACAATTAAAGGAAAGATTCGGTTTTAGGGGCCTTGTATCATAATCTGTTTATCATTGACCTCTAATGATCATACTATGTGTTCAAAGATGTATCACGGCTATTTCTAGCACATGACTTGCCACATCATTTAGAACACTTGTTCTATTTAGACTAATTTCTCCTTTCGAAGTATCTTAGCCTTATGTGCATCCATTTGATCTTCAGTTTCGATCAACCAAATGGTTTTTTAAAAGAGGTTGAACTCCTCAGATAAGCTTTGCTCGTTAAAGCCTCCACTTACCCGAGTATGTTCACGAACCCCACGGAAGAGCTTTGCCCGTTAAAGCATCCACTCAACCTTGGAAGTTCTAACCTAATATGTGGCACATAGAACAAGTTTTGAACACAAAGAGGCATTTAAGAGAAGGGTCTAAAACATAGTATGATATAAGCACTCCCCTTCAACCGAATGAAGAGTTTAGCTACGAATATCCATGGAAGAGGACATCATAGCTAAGTACTTGAAAGTAAAGGTTTTCAAAAGACAGGAAAGTAAAGTTTTTGAAAGTAAAGACAGGAAAGTAAAAGGAGAATACTCGAGAACCGACAGGAGTAAACTCAAGAATAGGAAAAGTAAAGACAAGCTTGAGTACTTCAAGAACCGACAAGAGTACTCAAGAACAAACTTAAAGCTTTTGATATCAAAGGAAAGTGTTACAAGGATTGTGCCACAATCTAGAGAGAAGTGAGAGCTTATGGATGATGGTTTGGAATGAGATTGTGGGATGTGTGGATGATTTACAAAGGGAAGGGATGTCTCTATTTATAGGCATGGGGAGAAGATGTGAGCCACACACTTGTCACAAGGGAGGAGAAGAGCTCACACATGGCAAGGGATGGGTGGAGGAGCAAAAAGCCATCGGAGGTGAGTCATTCCTCCCCTTAGCCGCTGGCCACATGGCAAGGTAGGAGAGGAGGATGGCTTGAGCCGCCGCCCATGTGGCAAGAGGGGAGTGAGTGTGAGTTTTGTGATCTTTTCACAAAAGCCATCGGCTCCCTTTCAGCTCCGGTCTGACTCTGGTTGCTCTTCGATTGGACTTGTTTTGCGTGATTCCATGTCAGGTTCATGAAAGTTGTACAGTCGGAATCTGGTCGTGTCCTGGAGTGACTTTTAATTCATTTTCAGCTTTAAACTCCTTTTTAGCTCGTATCGTCTCTAGACTTCAAATACCCTGTAGATAAGTATCGGAACTAACAAGCAAAAGTTAAATAGACAAAGAGTCTAATTTGGTGGGTTTAACTGTCTTAATGAATCATATAAATATGGTCCATCAGATCACCCCACATTTTTAGTTGTTCGTCCCGAACAATGCTTTTAAGAGGTGTGCACACAATCCAAGTAAAAACTTCAAATAAGAAAGTGAGAATATAGAACTAGATTTATCCTATTCATGCATTACTTACTTATTACCAAACTAAATCGTGTAAATACTTAGAAGAAATTTGATACTTGTACCTTCGAGCTGAGATGTAAATTAATTTGGATGTTTCGGGAGATAGCCCTTTTCAGGCTCCTGGACTGCATTCTCTGGACCGACTCGCACTATATGGTTAACTTGTCGCTTTCTCTAGCACATGATTTGGTTGAGGTTTCACTGAGTTGAGCACTTTGATTTCCTTTTGCTGAGGGACAGCTTTTGAAGTGAATTGGCCTTTGGCCTTTGGCCTTTGATGTTGAACGGAAGTTTCTTCACTTTTGTTTCGGTTAAAACCTTCACAATTTTCGCTTTTGGCCTTTGATTAGCTTCTTCGAGCTTTTGCTTCTTTGTGACTTGCTAGTCCATTTTCTCAACCTTTCTTTGGGAGGTCGAATCGTCGCCCGAGAGCATATGGAATTACCTCCCCGCTATTTCTCATCCTTGCCGTTTCGCGCGGGTCAAGATGAGGGTCGCTCATCTATTTTCCCGGCTACTAGGACTAGAGATAGGACGGTTTGATTCCCGTCCCGCCTCTTGCATAAACGCTGCACGGCGGAGATGACTCTGATCTTCTTTGAAACCCGAAGTGCATCCTCCACTGACTTCGTAAACCATATAGTGAAATTCAGTCCTTCGATTGCTTGCCAAGCCTCTCTAGGGCATTTTATGTCAACTCCACATCCCCTGTATATCTCAGCACAAAGGGACAAATGAGAAGTTACATTTTAAGTTTTTAAATAGTTGAGATTTCACAAGGTAAATGCATGAATTTAGATCTATCTTTTTCACATTCTCAAGTTCATATTTTCAAAAAGATAATATTAAGGGAAAAGGAAAAAAGAAAACATGTTAATTAACTATGTACAAAGGTGGTTCTCACCCCCACACTTTTGAACGAAGGCGTGCCTCACAGCACGGCTTAGTTCAAAAGTCATGCAAGCAAATATATACAGGAAAAGGTGAGAATAATTTAGGGCAAAAAACTAAATGACTGAATGTAAGATAGATGTCGGGTTACCTGCCGACCAGTGCATTTGTTTAACGTCGTTAGCTCGACGATACCTCATTCCTGGATCATAAGGTGGGATCCCATGGGTAGCTTAGGTTGTAGTGTTGCGGAGCGCCTACTTTCATTCTTGCCTTGACTCTCCCCGATTTCTTGTGAGATGATGTGCTCGGGTCAGGACTCCTTTGTTTCGATGGTTTTTCTTTCCATTGTCTCTGAGAAGGTAAGGGACCTTTGACCATAGCTGCTGGTCTTTTGAGTCGGACTCTATTGTGTTTAGGGCTACCTTGTCTAGTTCTGGCGAGAAACTGCTCCATCAGGGAGTCGTTTTGATTAGACCCTTCTTCCATCCTTCTTTAAGGCTCTCCATTGATCACATAGTTTTCTGCGATTTGCATATTGATCAGATGGAAGAGTTGCGAGGCTTCCATTATAAGCGCCGGATCCATATTGGCCAGACTGTCCGTGAGGAACTGGTCTTGATTGATTTCTTCGACTGCTTCGGTGGTGAGGGTTGGGTATGTCGCGGGTTGCTCGCTAGTGACGTTCTGGATTTCCTCTTCTAAATCGGCTTCCGGCTCTGGGTCTTCTGATGGTTCGGGGGTGATCTCCCATATAGGTTCTTTTTCGTTGCTCTCGGTGCTTTCTACATCTGATTCGACCATCATGGCCTCTGCATTGCCTTCTCCACTCCTGTCTATATTAGCTTCTACCATCTGCGCTCTTCCATCAGCTTGGAGCATTGGCCTTCGTTTTGTGGCTTCGACCAAGTCATCTATAATATCCCACATTTGAGTCATGGTTAAGTGCAAGGTCGATCCTCCTACTGCGTCGTTAAACCTTGACTGGTTAACTGGCTTCATTCCACAAAGGAATTTTTGAAGAAGAACCACATTCGTGAATCCATGGTGCGGGCAGCGTGAGACTATGGTGTCAAAGTACGTGTAGTATTCGTCCAAAGTCTCATCCCGGGATTGTTGAAGGCGGATGATCCTCTCTCTGGTGTCATGTCGCAGAGACGGGGGGAGAATTCTTTCAGGAATCGAGCACGAAGGTTCTCATAATAACCTGCACAACTAGCATTTGATGAGTAATACCATACTGTCGCAAAGTCGGTTAGAGAGAATTTAAAGCATTTCATTTTAAACTCTTCTAAATCCTCATTTTCAGTTTTCATGTGGCGGCATATATGGTGAAAATGTTGGCAGTGTATTACAGGGTCCTCTCCAACTGTACCTCTGAACTGAGGAAGATGCTGAGTCATCCATGCATACATAGTGGACAGTGTAATGAAGAAATAAAAAGGGAAAGAAAAGAACAACTAATCGAAAGCTAACTCCCTGGCAACAGCGCCAATTTTGACGGAGCCACCGCACCGTCGTTAAAGTGCGATGTCTCTGTGCAAAAATAAATTTATAAGTCCGCTACTCGTACTCTACTATTGGGTAGTAAAGCGGTAAGTAGGGGTCGAACCCAAGGGAATTAGTTGATAGTTGTTCTTTTGAAGATGGAAATTAAGACAGTTGGGAGGTTGGTTGTGGTTTTAGTACTGAAAAGTAAAGTTCTGGAACAGTCGATTTCAAGATCAACCGCAGACACACGTTTGATACTGGCCGCACGCTGTGTTTCAAGCGTGTTGCGTACCAAAGGTTATGCCGGGCTGATGTTGATAAAGTCTGTAGTAAAAGTAAAGTGCAGAAAGTAATTGCTTGATGGACAAGACTTGCGGAAAGTAAGCAGTTGATATGGACTGAAAGTAAGCAGTTGATATGAGACTGAAAGTAAAGTAACAGGTGATATTACAATTAAAGGAAATATTCGGTTTTAGGGGCCTTGTATCATAATCTGTTTATCATTGACCTCTAATGATCATACTATGTGTTCAAAGATGTATCACGGCTATTTCTAGCACATGACTTGCCACATCATTTAGAACACTTGTTCTATTTAGACTAATTTCTCCTTTCGAAGTATCTTAGCCTTATGTGCATCCATTTGATCTTCAGTTACGATCAACCAAATGGTTTTTTAAAAGAGGTTGAACTCCTCAGATAAGCTTTGCTCGTTAAAGCCTCCACTTACCCGAGTATGTTCACGAACCCCACGGAAGAGCTTTGCCCGTTAAAGCATCCACTCAACCTTGGAAGTTCTAACCTAATATGTGGCACATAGAACAAGTTTTGAACACAAAGAGGCATTTAAGAGAAGGTTCTAAAACATAGTATGATACAAGCACTCCCCTTCAACCGAATGAAGAGTTTAGCTACGAATATCCATGGAAGAGGACATCATAGCTAAGTGCTTGAAAGTAAAGGTTTTCAAAAGACGGGAAAGTAAAGTTTTTGAAAGTAAAGACAGGAAAGTAAAAGGAGAATACTCGAGAACCGACAGGAGTAAACTCAAGAACAGGAAAAGTAAAGACAAGCTTGAGTACTTCAAGAACCGACAAGAGTACTCAAGAACAAACTTAAAGCTTTTGATATCAAAGGAAAGTGTTACAAGGATTGTGCCACAATCTAGAGAGAAGTGAGAGCTTATGGATGATGGTTTGGAATGAGATTGTGGGATGTGTGGATGATTTACAAAGGGAAGGGATGTCTCTATTTATAGGCATGGGGAGAAGATGTGAGCCAAACACTTGTCACAAGGGAGGAGAAGAGCTCACGCATGGCAAGGGATGGGTGGAGGAGCAAAAAGCCATCGGAGGTGAGTCATTCCTCCCCTTAGCCGCCGGCCACATGGCAAGGGAGGAGAGGAGGATGGCTTGAGCCTCCGCCCATGTGGCAAGAGGGGAGTGAGTGTGAGTTTTGTGATCTTTTCACAAAAGCCATTGGCTCCCTTTCAGCTCTGGTCTGACTCTGGTTGCTCTTCGGTTGGACTTGTTTTGCGTGATTCCATGTCAGGTTCATGAAAGTTGTACAGTCGGAATCTGGTCGTGTCTTGGAGTGACTTGTAATTCATTTTCAGCTTTAAAACTCCTTTTTAGCTCGTATCGTCTCTAGACTTCAAAATACCCTGTAGATAAATAACGGGACTAACAAGCAAAAGTTAAATAGGCAAATAGTCTAATTTGGTGGGTTTAACTGTCTTAATGAATCATATAAATATGGTCCATCAAGTAGTGATTGAGTATGCATGGAAAGGGGAAGTCTAGACTAGCAATTATCTAGATTGCCAAGAAGGACTTGTGATGTTCGTATATGTTCTTCCTCTTGTGACTTAAAGCCTTGTTCGGGACGAACAAGTTCAAGTGTGGGTGGTTTGATGAGACGTATTTGTACGACTCATTAAGTCATCAAAACCCACCAGTTACGACATTTGATCATAAGAACGTTTACTTGTTAATGTCGTTTTAGATTTAAGGGCCTTTTGGAGCTCAAGGAGGAAACGAGCTTAAGGATGGCATTTTAGGCCATAAAAGAATCACAAGATGATTTGGGGGTCATTCGGGACCTAAGGAGCTCAATCGAAGGCCGAGTGCCCTAGCCAAATGCCGAGCGCCCTAGGCCGAATGTTGAGTGCCTGCCGAGAGCCCAAGGCATGCGCTGAGTGCCCCGTCCGAGCGCCCGAATGCCTGATGCTTGCGCCCAAGTGCCCGAGGCCTGCGCCCGAATGCTTGATGCCAGCGCCCCGAGCGTTCGAGCGGCCATCCGACTGAGCGTCCGAGCGGCCATCCGACCGAGCGCCCGAGCGCCCATCCACCTGTGCACCCGAGGTCACGCCGAGCACCCGATCGTGCATCCGATCGAGCACCCGGTCGCACCCGAGGTCCTATCCGAGAACCTGATGCGCTCATCCGAGGCCCGCCCGAGGCCCGCCCGAGACCGCCCGAGACCGCCCGAGGCATCACCCGGTCGCGCCTGACAACCTCTTCCCCGGATTTCTTGGCTCGCTAACCCATGAATGACGTGTCATTCCTTGCGCTAATCCCAAGGCAATATTGCAACCGCCAATCCTCCCCTTCCCAATATAGAAAGTCAGTCAGAGCATGTCATATTGCCAAGTTTATTTTGCCACTCCAAGGTCTAGGTCCTTCCTCATTGTTCTATAAAAGGAGGACCTTGGATCATTGTAAGGGATTCGAAAATTCTCTCTAAAATTTATAGTTGTTACTCTTGTCATTTGGCTTGAAAGAAATCCAACATCTCTCTACCCCTTCTTTACTTGTTACGCAATTTACTTTCCATACTACACATTTTAGGTTGAGCCTAAATTCCAATTGTGATTCCCTTATCTCTTGTGTTCTTACTATGAACATGAGTGGCTAAAACCTTCATAATTCGGTTTGGGGTTCCCTAGTGTTGTAGCAAGGTTTGAGACCTTGATCTTAATGCTTCCTTGTATCCCATTTGCTAGACATGTGCCAATGGTTTGGGAATGGATACCTAGGCTAAACTAAGGCTTGAAATGGCAAGGTTTAGCCGTGTGGTTTCATGATTTCCATTGTGCTTGTTTTCATTGAAACGTGAGACAAGCTTTTGCACTTAATCTAGTAACTAGTTCTTGTGTATTCCATTCGGATTGAACTATGAAGTTGAGTAGAGGCTTGAAATGGCAAAGCTCCTCGTAATAGTTCATTCCCTCATTAGTAGCTTGGTCGATAATAAATCATGACACCAAGCGGCTACATCTAGGCTAACATATCTTGAAATGGATTGTTAGTCTAGCTAGAACTAGAAATCCATGTCTTGAAATGGAATGGATTGTGGTGTAAGTGCTTGAAATGGCCTTACTTTAGGGTTTATGTCTTGAAATGGACTAAACCCACTGACAGACACTGCCTTGTCGTGAGGCAATGTTGTACAAATAAATTTATAAGACCGCACTCGTGACTTAACTATTTTTTAGGTAGTACGTGGTAAGTACGGGTCGAACCCAAGGGAATTATGGGGATAGGTTGTTCCTTTAAAACTATACTAGCGATGGACGTGTTTTACGTTGATTGAGCTTTTAGCGTGATTAACTAAGCTACTGTTTTTGGTTTTTTGGTTTTTTGTGCGGAAAGTAAATTACAGAAATTAAATGATTAATTACAAAGAGGGACTTACAGTGGGTGATGCGTGATTGTTGATTCCTCCGGTATATGAGTGGTTGATGGTTGCGGTTGATTGAGCAGTTTACAAAAGTAAGTACAAGGGGGGGGGGGTTAACAGTTGTGAGTAAATTATTCGGTTTCAGGTGTTCTTGTATTATAACATGTTTATTAATTTAGTAAACCTTCTAAGTATTCAAACGATGAATCGAGGCTAGTTACAACACAAGACTTGCAACATCGGCTACTTGTTCTAATTAGACTCGTCTGAACACTGATTAAAGCGTACTAGTCTGTGTGCATCCAATTGGTCCCTTTGGTCCAGTTTCCAAATGGTTTTTAGGATAGTCGACCTCTTCAGATAAGTTTCTCCATTTGGTCCCTTTGGTCCAGTTCCCAAATGGTCCACTTACCCGAGTGTGATCACGAATATCTAAGGAAGAGCTTACGAATTTGGACCCTTATGGTCACATTTCCAAATGGTTTACTCGACCTTAAACATTCTAACTTTTATATATGGCACATAGAACAAGCATTGAATACAGAAAAAATAAACTAAACTAATTAAACATTAAATAATACAAGATTGTACCTTCCGCCGAATGAGGAGTTTAGCTACGCCTATCCATGGAAGAGTAGCGCATAGCAAAGTATCGTAACTTTATTGATCAAAACCAAACTTTACAAAGTATTACAATTTCTAGAGAGATAAGTTGTGAAGTGTGGTGGTGATGATTTTGTGAGGAGGAGAAGCCTCAATTTATAGGAAATGGGGAGGAGCAATGGAGGGCTTGGATGGAGGCAAGTGTTTTTACATCAAGGGTGGAGGAGGAGGCAAGGAGGATGTGGTGGAGGAGACACCACATGGCACCACCTTGTGGACTCCAAAGAGCCGCCGGTTATGGGTGTTGAAATGGGGAGGTTTTTATGGCTTTGCAACCTTCCACACAAGTCTTCAAGTCATCCAAGGAGGAGAAATGAGAAAGCCACCCCATGAGTCATCCATTTCACAAAAGCCACCAGTCATCCTTGCCCATGGATGAGATTTTGATGGTTTTGTACAGTCTTTACAAAACTATCATTCCAATTTTGCTCCGGTCTGACTTTGATTGCTCCTCGGTTGGATTTAATTTGAGTAATCCCTGGTCAGAATCCTGAGATTTCTTCGTTCAGCGTCTGATATTGACCTCGGACTGACTCTTGTTATCTTTTCAGCGTAAAATCCTCTCCTTAGCGTGTTTTCTCTCTAGACTCCAAAATGCCCTGCAAATGCATTTCGGTACTAACAACCAGAACTTATATAGACAAACAGTCTAATTTGGTGGGTTTTACTGTGTTTATGATTCGTATAATTATGATCCATCAGATAACCCCACACTTTTAGTTGTTCGTCCCGAACAATGCTTTTAAAGGTGGCACTCTATGCAAGTTTGGTTTTTAAAATATGAAAATTAGACTGTGATACTAGACTTATCCTAATTCATGCATCACTACTTATTACTAAATTAAACCGTATAAATACGTAGGAGTCATTTGATACTTGTACCTTCGTGCCGAGATGCAAATTATATTGGATGTCTCGGGAGATAGCTCTTTTCAGGTCCAGGCTGGCATCCTCGGGATTGTCTCGCACTATATGGTTTTCTTGTAGCTTTCTCTAGCACGTGATTCGATTCGGGTTTCAGTGAGTTGAGCCTTTTTGATTTCTTTCTTTTTGGCGATGGACTGCTTTTTGTAGTGAATTGGTCTTTGGCTTTTGGCCTTGGATTTGACTTTTGAGAACTTCACTTTTTTGTCGGTTAAAACCTTCACAATATTGGGCTCTAGGCCTCTTGATTTGCTTCTTCGAGCTTTTGCTTCTTTGTGATTGCAAGTCCATTTTTTCGCCTTTTTGGGAGGTCCAATCATCGCCCGCGAGCATATGGAAATACCTCCCCGCTCCTCTCGTCTTCGTCGTTTTGCGCGGGTCAAGATGAGGGTCGCTCATCTATTTTCTCGGCGATTTTGACTAGAGAGAGGACGGTCTGATTCCCGTCCTCGCCTTTGCATAGATGCTTCCTGGCGGAGTTGACTTCAATTATTCACTGAAACCTGAAGTGCAGCCTCCACTGACTTTGAAAACCATATAGTTTGATTCGATCCTTCGAATGTTTGCCAAGTCCTTCGAGGGCATTTCTATCAACTCCACATCCCTGGTTATCTTAGCACAAAGGGACAAATGAAAAATTACATCCTAAGTTTTTAGACAGTTGAATTATCACAAGGTTAATGCATGAATTATGACTTATCTTTTTCACATTCTTAAGTTCATATTTTCAAAAAGATACACTAAAAAAAAGAAAAACATGCAGTTGGTTCTCACCCCACACTTTTGAACGAAGTTCAAAAGCCATGCAAGCAGTTGTTATACGAGAAGGAAATGATATTAAGGAAAAGGAAAGATAGAACTCCCTTAAAGGTGTCGAGCGAACGACAAGGCTCGAGTCTGGATAATCGGGGGAGTTTGGCTGGGGCATTGATCTTTTGGCATAGGCCTGACTGGCTTAATGTTGCACCCACGTCTGATTCCTGAATAATCAATTCTTCTATGCACCAAGTGGGTGAGAGCGACTTATTGAAAAAGTAAATGATAGAAAATAAAAGTACAGAAAGTAAGATAGTGTCGGGTTACCTCCCGACCAGTGCACTTGTTTAACGTCGTTGGCTCGACAGTACCTCGTTCTGGATCATTGGTTGGGGTCCCATGGGTAGCTGAGGTCGTACTTCTTGATTCCACCGACTTTGATTCTTGCGGTGAGTCTTCCTGATTTTTTAGCAGATGACGGGTTTGGGTCCAGTTCTGATGGTATCTCCTTCCAACGTCTCTGAGAAGGCGAGGGACCTTTCACTATCATCTTTTTGAACTGGGTTTTCTCCTGTTTAGGGCTGCCTTGTCCAGTCATGGCGAAAGCGTGCTCCATGTAGGAGTCATTCTGCTCAGGCCCTTTTCCCGTCCGCTTTTCAGCCTCTTCTTGTATCGCATAGTTCTCTGCGATTTGCTTGTTGATTGATGGGAAGAGTTGGGATGGTCGCATCTTAAGGCTTGGTCCTGCGTCGTCATGTCCGTCTGTGGGGACCTGGTTGTAGATGGTCTCGGAAGCTTGGGTGAAGAAAGCTGGGTATGGCTCGGGCAGCATACTGGTGGTATTCTGGACTTCATCCATTGCTGACACGGCGTTCTGTTCCCATGAAGGTTCGTTACTCCCGAAGCTTTCTATGTCTGATACTTCCGATGGTTCTGGAGTATCTTCTTCATCTGTCTCTGGACCAGCCTCTTGCATCTGTATTCCTCCGTCAGCTTGGGGAATTTGTTGTATGGTTGCAGCCAGGTTGTTTATGAGGTTCCATACATCGGCAATGGTGAAGTTCCTAGCTGAACTCCTCATTGCTTCGTTAAGCCTTGTCAGATCATCGGCTTTCATCCCACGAAGAAATTGATGGCGTCATAGTTTGCATAGTATTCGCCCAAGGTCTCATCCCGGGATTGTTGAAGGTTCATGATCCTTTCGCGGGTTTGTTGTCGTATGGATGGGGGGAGAATTCCCTCAGGAATGGAACGCTAATGTCCATGAAACGTTCTGCATTCCAGGCTGTTGATGTGTAGTACCAGATGGTTGCGAAGTCGGTTAGAGAGAATTTAAAGCAGTTAAGCTTAAACTCTTCTAATCGTTCCTCCTCAGGTCTTATGATACTGCATACATGGTGGAAGTTTCTGCAGTGCAGCACTGGATCTTCTCCTTCAGTACCTCCGAACAGGGGGAGGTGGCGTGTTGTCCATGCGTACGTGATCGGTTGCGTCATGAAGAAATATATAAAAGGAAAGGGGGGAGAACGGAACAACTTATCCGAAAGCTAATTCCCCGGCAACGGCGCCAATTTGACAGACACTGCCTTGTCGTGAGGCAATGTTGTACAAATAAATTTATAAGACCGCACTCGTGACTTAACTATTTTTTAGGTAGTACGTGGTAAGTACGGGTCGAACCCAAGGGAATTAGGGGGATAGGTTTTTCCTTTAAAACTATACTAGCGATGGACGTGTTTTACGTTGATTGAGCTTTTAGCGTGATTAACTAAGCTACTGTTTTTGGTTTTTTGGTTTTTTTGTGCGGAAAGTAAATTACAGAAATTAAATGATTAATTACAAAGAGGGACTTACAGTGGGTGATGTGTGATTGTTGATTCCTCCGGTATATGAGTGGTTGATGGTTGCGGTTGATTGAGCAGTTTACAAAAGTAAGTACAAGGGGGGGTTTTTAACAGTTGTGATTAAATTATTTGGTTTCAGGTGTTTTTGTATTATAACATGTTTATTAATTTAGTAAACCTTCTAAGTATTCAAACGATGAATCGAGGCTAGTTACAGCACAAGACTTGCAACATCGGCTACTTGTTCTAATTAGACTAGTCTGAACACTGATTAAAGCGTACTAGTCTGTGTGCATCCAATTGGTCCCTTTGGTCCAGTTTCCAAATGGTTTTTAGGATAGTCGACCTCTTCAGATAAGTTTCTCCATTTGGTCCCTTTGGTCCAGTTCCCAAATGGTCCACTTACCCGAGTGTGATCACGAATATCTAAGGAAGAGCTTACGAATTTGGACCCTTATGGTCACATTTCCAAATGGTTTACTCGACCTTAAACATTCTAACTTTTATATATGGCACAGAGAACAAGCATTGAATACAGAGAAAATAAACTAAACTAATTCAACATTAAATAATACAAGATTGTACCTTCCGCCGAATGAGGAGTTTAGCTACGCCTATCCATGGAAGAGTAGCGCATAGCAAAGTATCGTAACTTTATTGATCAAAACCAAACTTTACAAAGTATTACAATTTCTAGAGAGATAAGTTGTGAAGTGTGGTGGTGATGATTTTGTGAGGAGGAGAAGCCTCAATTTATAGGAAATGGGGAGGAGCAATGGAGGGCTTGGATGGAGGAAAGTGTTTTTACATCAAGGGTGGAGGAGGAGGCAAGGAGGATGTGGTGGAGGAGACACCACATGGCACCACCTTGTGGACTCCAAAGAGCCGCCGGTTATGGGTGTTGAAATGGGGAGGTTTTTGTGGCTTTGCAACCTTCCACACAAGTCTTCAATTCATCCAAGGAGGAGAAATGAGAAAGCCACCCCATGAGTCATCCATTTCATAAAAGCCACCGGTCATCCTTGCCCATTGATGAGATTTTGACGGTTTTTTACAGTCTTTACAAAACTATCATTCCAATTTTGCTCCGGTCTGACTTTGATTGCTCCTCGGTTGGATTTAATTTGAGTAATCCTTGGTCAGAATCTTGAGATTTCTTCGTTCAGCGTCTGATATTGACCTCGGACTGACTCTTGTTATCTTTTCAGCGTAAAATCCTCTCCTTAGCGTGTTTTCTCTCTAGACTCCAAAATGCCCTGCAAATGCATTTCGGTACTAACAACCAGAAGTTAAATAGACAAACAGTCTAATTTGGTGGGTTTTACTGTGTTTATGATTCGTATAATTATGGTCCATCACCCACACTTATGGATGCAAGGATAGATCATGAGAGGTCAATGATGAGTTGAGCTACAACAAAGGCCCCTAGACCGAATTCCATTCTATTGATCACAATCCTTTGATATTAACTTTTGCACTTGTACTTACATTCAACAAAACTTTTTCAAAACCCCAAAACTTGTATTTACTTTCTTTTACATTTCGAACAACAAGTAAGTGAACTATTTCCCTTGGGTTCGACCCCTACTTGCCACTCTACTAGCCTCTAGTGAGTTAATAGTGGTGGACTTATAAATCACAAATTTGTAGTACACTTCGACGTGCTATCACGTGGCTGACTTGGCAAGGAAGTTTTCGATTATTCTTCCTAATGATTGGATAAAGATACACATCGAATATTTAGGAATATTTCCTAAATATTTGATGAGCGCCCGTGCATAAAAATATAATGCTAGGGCATCCACAATCTGCATCGCTTCCTGAGTAAAAATAAAAACATGAGTGCATTGACAGGTGTCGTTGTACCTGTGCAAAAATAATATTTATTTTTCCGACTAGCAAGTGGTAAGTCGGGTCGTATCCACAGAGATCGGTTGAGAATCTGTTCACTAAGTAAGAACATAACAGGGGGGGTTTTTTAATTCAACAAGTAAATAAAACGCAGCAAACAACTCTTATTAAAAGAGCAATCGTCACACTAATTCGAGTATCAAATATTAAAGAACAGTGCAAGCTAGAACTCTCGACTATGATGCAAGACTAAATCATTAACCCAGCCGTTATGATTTCTAATGTTTTACAACTTATAGCTCCCCGCTAGGTTGCACTACAAGTTGTCCTAGGGTGTCAATCCTAGTGGTATATTACTCGTATCCTAGTTTACTATCCCCGCTAGGTTGCTAGTAAACTGTGATAATTGGAATCAACAAACTAACAGAAGCTCCCCCAATAGGATTCCACTTATGCTAGCATATCAAATCCACAAACAATGCATAGTAATATAACGCAAAACATAAAGATAAATATAGGTCTCAAGTCAAAACATCACAATGTCGAGTTCTAGCCTACACGTATGAGTTTAGCTACTCATCGTAATGGAATACATCATCAAGTTGTTTGAATATAATGAAACGAAAATACTTATGATGAATTCTCCACCAAGCTGCAGCTCAACTCTAACACTTGAATCCGTGTCTCTTGTTTCTTTTCAAACCGTGTCTCTTTTCTCTTCTTAAATTCGATTCTAATCGACTAGGGTTTCGTGCTTATTTAATCTCTCTTTTGGGCTTTTCGATAATGCAATTCGAAATTAGGAAATTTTGACTGCCAGCTGGCGGGCGCGGACTTCTCCTGATTTACGACCCGCGGACGTCTCAACAATTATGGAAATTCATAAGACGTCCGCGCCTCTAATTCTTCAGCCCTCCGCGGTTTGCACTGACGAAAATTCCAAAGTGCTTCGGACTTCATTTCTTTCTGGGCCAAACATCTTCAAATAGACTCCTTTTAGCCGGTATTCCTTCCATGGTCTCCGAGTGTACATGAGAATGAAAACTACACACAGGTAGTGAAATACTATACAGGTAACACTAAGAGACGGGGTTTTAACATATAAAATAGTCGTAGAACTACGACTTAGTGTGCTGGCCCTCGAGGCTTAATGTTCTTCAAGTGATCACACAAAAATATCCCCAAGGTGGGACTACCCCTCTCGCCAAATAGCCTAGAAGCGTCAGATCTTGTATCGACGGCTTATCATTGCCGTTCGCCCTCGCAGTCAGGGTCCTCGTCAAAATGAAATGTACTAAATACCAAAAAGGATCTGTGAATACTGTGACTGAAGCGTCGCTCGGTCTGTAGCGACCCGTCCCCGTAAGGATAAGGTAAGTGTCGCTGATTTCCGTCCCAAGACTGAAATTGGTGAAAGTCCCATCTCTCACTGCTGGTCACCCAAAGATTTGACGCAGCCGAGTCATCGTGCAATGGTGCTCCACACCTCTGAAAGTGTACCCGAATCCTTCATGCTCCCTAGGCCCAATGTAGTCGTAACCGGTTAGGAACTCACAAGTGTCTTCAATATCAGCATCACTACGGTGCGTGAGCAATCCCGGCCAACCACATCTGTCCAACAGCGCCCTGAACCTCTCTTAGAATCTGCAACGCTCCAGAAAGTACCGCTCAACCCACATGGGCGCCTTATGTGTAAGCGCCATGAATGCCTCAAATCTCTGCTGCCTTTCATCGACGACAGCCGCAACTAGTGCCTCGGCATCAACAGTGGGTGGCTGAGCTCTGCGATCACGGGATGAACTAGCACGAGACGATGTACGAGTCATCTTGATCTGAAAAAAAAACTAAAATTTCCGAAATTCCACGCACCCCTTCTACAATTATGTCCCACGGAGGCCTCTTGATTTTGTGATAATGCTTTAGACGTCCGCGCCTGTATATTCTTAAGACGTCCGCGTGATTGCCAGATTTGCGGATCCGAGCTCCCGATCGATTTCCGGTTGTGAATCTGACCAATTCCGACTTCAATTTCAAAATTCAAACTCCAAACACCCAAATCCAACAACTTCGAGAACTCCCTTCCACCGATTCAACCAAATTCCTCTTCAATCCAAACCAAACCCTAATCCAATATTACTCAAATCTGCCTTACCTCAATCCCGCGGATCTTCGATTGGCTGACAATCACCGATTTACTTGGGGCGGATGTGAATGAGAACTTCGTGGACGGAGAGTAGCAAAATCGCGGACGGTGAGAATAATTGTCGAGAAAATCGCGCACCACCTTCTTTTCTCTTCTGTTCCGAGAACCAGATTTGGAAAACAAGTCAGAATTAAGCGTTTTGATGTTCCGCGTACGCCTTGTGAAATTCAATCCCGCGGACGTCTCTTGATTTAGCAATAATTGTTGAGACGTACGCGCATATAATTGTTGAGACGTGCGCGATTTGCACTGTTGTAGAACTACTTTCTTCGTTTAATTCACCTGAAACCACCAGAAATAAAACATGCACTCGAGGCACATTATCAGGGTACCAATTCCACTAACTAATCGACTCTTAACATGTGTAAAATAAAAACACACCGGGTTGCCTCCCGGTAAGCGCCTTTGTTTAACGTCCTTGGCCGGACATTACCTCTTTAGCTAGGTAGAATATACTGGCTCTGCCAGTTCAACGTCCTCCGTGGTTGCCTCAAATCCATCATAGTATGGCTTGACTCTTTGCCCATTCACTTTGAAACTCTCTCCTCCTTCGGGTCCTCGCAATTCCAACGCCCCATGACTGTACACCTTTACAACGACATATGGACCTGTCCAACGAGACCACAATTTTCCGGGCATAAGTCTTAATCTTGAGGAAAATAAAAGTACCTTTTGCCCCACTTCATAGTTGCGCCTCAATATGTACTTGTCATGGTACATTTTTGCTCTCGCTTTGTAGTCTGACTGGCTCTCGTAAGCCTCTAAGCGGAGCTCCTCCAACTCACTCAACTGTAGCTTTCTTTCGATCCCTGCATTGGTTAGATCAAAGTTGCATGTTTTAATTGCCCAAAAAGCCTTATGTTGTACCTCAACCGGGAGATGACAAGCCTTCCCATAAACCAGTCTAAAAGGGGACATTCCAATTGGCGTCTTATAGGCGGTCCTGTAAGTCCACAATGCCTCTTTAAGTCTGATTGGCCGATCCTTCCTCGATGGCTTCACCATCTTCTCTAGTATGGACTTGATCTCTCGATTCGACACCTCAGCTTGTCCATTGGTTTGAGGGTGGTAAGCGGTGGATACTCGATGATAAACACCAAAGTGTTTGAACACCGACGCGACGGAACGATTGCAAAAGTGTGATCCTTGGTCACTGATCACCGCCTTTGGTACTCCATACCTACAAAAGATATTAGTACGCAAGAAATCCACCACCGTCTTACCATCATCATGTTTGGTGGCCTTAGCTTCGACCCACTTAGATACATAATCAACAACAACCAATATATATTGTAAGCCATATGCAGAGGGAAACGATCCCATAATATCAATACCCCATATATCAAATATCTCATCAACAACAATGGGCATTTGAGGCATTTCATTTCTAGCAGAAATATTCCCTACGCGTTGACATCTATCACATGCCTTACAATGGCTATATGCATCTCTAAACAAATGTGCCCAATAGAAACCACTATCAAGAATTTTCCTAGATGTCCTCTTCGGTCCAAAATGACCACCACACGCATGTTCATGACAAAAAACAAGCATAGAAGAAATTTCAGAATCAGGCACACACTTTCTAACAACTTGATCCGAGCCAATTTTCCACAAGTAAGGGTCATCCCAAATATAATATCTCGAATCATGCTTGAGCCTCAAACGTTGAGCAGTAGTAAATGACGAAGGAAACTTACCCCCCCACCAGGTAATTAACTATGTTCGCATACCATGGTGCTTTTTCTTGGACAGCAAATAAATACTCGTCCGGTAATGTTTCGGTTATAGCTCCGGTTTCCTCCTCTCTCACTATTCTGCTCAAGTGATCGGCCACTGTATTCTCAATGCCCTTCTTATCCTTTATTTCCACATCGAACTCTTGTAGCAAGAGGATCCATCTAATTAGTCACGGCTTTGACTCCTTCTTCGTCATCAAATAGCGAATAGCTGCATGATCAGAAAAGACAACAATTTTAGAACCAAGCAAATAAGGGCAGAATTTTTCCAAAGCAAATATAACAGCTAAAAGCTCTTTTTCGGTCGTGGAATAATTTCGCTGAGCCGTGTCAAGCGTCCTAGACGCATAATGGATCACCACAGGCTTCTTTTCCTTCCTTTGCCCTAGCACTGCTCCAACTGCGTAGTCGCTCCCATCACACATTATCTCAAAGGGCTGTGTCCAGTCCAGTGCTTGAATGATAGGTGCACTAGTCAGTGCCGCTTTAAGATCATCGAACGCTGCCTGGCATTCTGCTGTAAACTCAAATGAT
Organism: Rhodiola kirilowii; assembly: GCA_033675215.1. Classification (NCBI taxonomy): domain Eukaryota; kingdom Viridiplantae; phylum Streptophyta; class Magnoliopsida; order Saxifragales; family Crassulaceae; genus Rhodiola; species Rhodiola kirilowii. The sequence goes on from CM066201.1 coordinate 34,634,200, forward strand.
ACATCCTTTTGCAGCAATCTAGAGAGAGGTAGCGCCCTTTTTGAGAAATCCTGTAAAAACCTGCGATAAAATCCTACATGTCCCAAAAAAGACTTCACCCCACGCTGATCAGAAGGGTAGGTCAAGCTCATAATCAAGTCAATTTTAGCCTCGTCTACCTGTAGTCCTTCCCTAGACACAACATGTCCCAATACTATACCGTGAGTGACCATAAAATGACATTTTTCATAATTCAAAACCAAGTTAGTCTCCTCACAACGTGCAAGCACTCTATCGACATTAAGCAAGCATTCATCAAAAGTATTGCCATACACAGTGAAATCATCCATGAACACTTCAACACATTCACTAATCAATTCCAAAAATATACTCATTACTACACGCTGGAAGGTGCCAGGTGCGTTGCACAAACCAAAAGACATGCGTCGAAACGCGAATGTACCAAATGGGCACGTGAAAGTAGTCTTCTCCTGGTCTTCGGCTGCAATCGGAATTTGATTATACCCAGAAAATCCATCTAAAAAGCAAAAATAAGGCTTACCTGCGAGCCTATCCAACATTTGGTCAATGAACGGCAAAGGAAAGTGATCCTTGCGTGTCACGGCATTTAGCTTTCTGTAGTCGATGCACACGCGCCATCCGTTCTGGATTCTCTTTGTCACCAACTCACCTTGAGCGTTAAGATCTACTGTAATTCCTGTCTTCTTTGGTACTACATGTACGGGGCTTACCCATTGACTATCTGAAATAGGATAAATAACGTCAGCATCTAAAAGTTTTTGTACCTCTTTTTGAACCACCTCCATCATCAGTGGGTTCAATCTACGCTGCGGCTGTCTCACAGGTTTGGCTCCATTCTCGAGTAAAATCTGGTGCATGCACACGGTAGGGCTCACTCCCTTGATGCCCGCAAGTGTCCATCCAATCGCGGTCTTATGTTTCCTCAGTACCGCTGCCAATCTCTCCTCCTGATTAGGCTCCAAGCCTTTCTTGATTATAACCAGCAACGTCTCACCCTCTCCCAAATAGATATACTTTAAATGCTCGAGTAAGGGCTTAAGCTGTAACTCAGGTGCCTGTACAACAGATGGTACAGGTGTAGATTTATTAGTTAAAGCAACTTGATTAGCATCATACCTTGGGGTTAATGGTGGTGAAACTCTAAGCTCCTGTAGCATGTCACTAGTGTCACGAAGCATCCCTATTGATGCGCCACGTGACTCAATAGCCTCCCTCAAAATTACTTCAAGCACATCATCCCCATAGGGAATATCTGAAGACTCCACTAGCTCATCGATCGCATCCAAAGCGTGTACTCCTACATCATCAGGTGGATATTGCATAGCTTGATATATATTAAAGTTTATTACCTCATCTTCCACCTCCATGGAAAGTGTGCCACTATCCACATCGATCTTAGTTCTAGCTGTCTTCAAGAATGGCCTACCAAATAGAATTGGTGGTTCATCTTGTGCTCCCTCATCATCCATTTTCAGCACATAGAAATCTGCAAGAAAAATAAGATTTTCTACCTGCACCAAAACATCCTCGATCACACCCAAAGGTTGGGTGCATGATCGGTCAGCCAATTGAATGGTCAAACCCGCTGGTTTAAGTGGACCAATACGCAAAGATAAGTACAAAGTGTAAGGAAGAAAATTTATGGAAGCACCAAGATCTAGCATGCAATTTTCGATCCTCACGTTACCAATAACACATGGAATAGTAAAAGTTCCTGGATCCTTACACTTTTTGGGTACCTTCTTTTGTATCGCTGCCGATACACTTTCTCCAAGCATTACCTGCTCATTCTGAATTGTACGCCTACGGTTAGTACATAATTCCTTGAGAAATTTTGCGTACCTTGGAATTTGCCAAATAGCCTCAATGAGTGGAATGTTAATTTCCACTTTGCTGAACAACTCCCAAACCTCCTTGTCCGTGATAGACTTCTTTTTGGTCTTAAAAACCTGCATTGGGAATGGTAGAGGAGTGTTCGAAATAGGAATTACCTTACCTGAATTAGTGCACCCTGCGGACGTCTTGTGTTCATTTTCCGCGGACGTCTCTTGATTTGTTTGTAATTCTTCAGGCGTCCGCGCATTAATTGGTGAGGCGTCCGCGTGCTGGACTGAGGTAGAATCTTCATTCAGCTCTTCTATTCCATTCTTCAATTTTTTTCCATTTCTAAGCATTACAGCGCTGATATTGGACTTTGGATTGGGAATCGTTTGCGATGGCAGCTTCCCTTTGTCTTCACGTCTTTCGTATACATCTTTTGCAATTTGAGACACTTGCTTCTTCAGCTCATTAACGTCTCCAGCTTGTTGCACCATCTTTTCAGTGAGTTCTTTGAACATGCCTCTCACTTCATCCCTAAATTCCTTGATCGGGCTGTCTTCTCCTTGTTTGATGTGCGGTGGTTTGTACGGCTGCTTTTGTGGGTTCGAAGATTGCCCCACATCGTAGTTGTTGTTCCTTTGCCAACCACCCTCATTTTGCCTTGGCTGCCATTTGTTGTTGGTGGCGCCTTGATATCCATCATACCTCATTGGTGGCAAATCTCCCTTGTTCATGTAGCCCACTACATTCACATCTTCCGTTCTTTCCTGAAAAATAGTGTTATCATTATTTATTGGATTAAAAGTGGACTTGTTTACCTTACACTCCACTTGTTGATTACCTTGTGGTTGTTGCGTCATCATTTGAGCCATCATATTCTTCAGTTCCTGCAATTCAGAATGTACATTTACGTTAGCAACAGGGGCAGTTCTGTGTGTCTCCTCTAAATACCTTGTGCCCTCAGCAACTCTCTCAATCAACTCCCATAACTCCTCGGGGTACATGTCAAGGATAGATCCCTGAGCGGAGGCATCTAGCATTCTCCTTTCCATTAGAACCATCCCATCCATGAAGTATTCAACCAACATCCTTTGTGGGATTCCATGATTCGGACAACTCTCTTCCAATAGCTTAAACCTCGCCAAATAATCGAACAACGTTTCTGCGCGTCCTTGTCTAAGCATAGAGAGCTCCTTTCTTGTTTGAGCCGCCTTCGAATGGGAGTAGTACTTGTCCATGAATTTCCTTTGCATCTGATCCCATGAAGTAATCGAACCTGAAGGCAAAGACATTAACCAAGATTTAGCTTGACTTTCTAAAGAAAAAGGAAATGTCTTTAATTTAAAAATATTCTCCGGAACCGATGCAGCTTTCATGGACATGCAAATTCCATGAAATTCCTTGAAGTGCCTTAGGGGGTTCTCATCGGGCATTCCTCAAAACTTGGGCAAGTGGTGTATCACCCCACTCTTTATCTCGATGTCTTCTGCGTCCTAATGCACCAAGGTGCCTCATCAATATACGGCGCACATACTCCTCTCATAGTGCATCCCAAATCCCGATGCCTAGCTAAGTGTCCATATTGGTTTCCTCCACCGAGGTATTGCCGATCCAACTCATCCTCGTAATCATCGTAATTCTCGTGTCTAGCTGCACGATGTCTAGCAAACTCATTCACAAATTGCTGATTTCTGGGGGGTGGTAATCTTTGATTAACATGGGGCAGTCCTTGCCTCTGTTCCTGCATGTTATCTCCTAGTACACTTCCTCGCTCTTCACCATCACGTTCAACACTTCTCTGTGACATGGTTACTTAAACAGAAAAATAATCAAGTGACAAAAAATAAAAAGACAATAAAATAAAGCTAAAAGAAAGAAATACTTAGTGAGATTCTTCGTTACAAATCCCTGGCAACGGCGCCATTTTGACAGGTGTCGTTGTACCTGTGCAAAAATAATATTTCTTTTTCCGACTAGCAAGTGGTAAGTCGGGTCGTATCCACAGAGATCGGTTGAGAATCTGTTCACTAAGTAAAAACGTAACAGGGGGGTTTTTTTTGAATTCAACAAGTAAATAAAATGCAGCAAACAACTCTTATTAAAAGAGCAATCGTCACACTAATTCGAGTATCAAATATTAAAGAACAGTGCAAGCTAGAACTCTCGACTATGATGCAAGACTAAATCATTAATCCAACCGTTATGATTTCTAATGTTTTACAACTTATAGCTCCCCGCTAGGTTTCACTACAAGTTGTCCTAGGGTGTCAATCCTAGTGGTATATTACTCGTATCCTAGTTTACTATCCCCGCTAGGTTGCTAGTAAACTGTGATAATTGGAATCAACAAACTAACAGAAGCTCCCCCGCTAGGATTCCACTTATGCTAGCATATCAAATCCATAAACAATGCATAGTAATATAACGCAAGACATAAAGATAAATATAGGTCTCAAGTCAAAACATCACAATGTCGAGTTCTACCCTACACGTATGAGTTTAGCTACTCATCGTAATGGAATACATCATCAAGTTGTTTGAATATAATGAAACGAAAATACTTATGATGAATTCTCCACCAAGCGACAGCTCAACTCTAACACTTGAATCCGTGTCTCTTGTTTCTTTTCAAACCGTGTCTCTTTTCTCTTCTGAAATTCGATTCTAGTCACCTTGGGTTTCGTGCTTATTTAATCTCTCTTTTGGGATTTTCGATAATGCAATTCGAAATTAGGAAATTTTGACTGCCAGCTGGCGGGCGCGGACGGCTCCTGATTTACGACCCGCGGACGTCTCAGCAATTATGGAAATTCATAAGACGTCCGCGCCTCTAATTCTTCAGCCCTCCGCGGTTTGCACTGACGAAAATTCCAAAGTGCTTCAGACTTCATTTCTTTCCGCGCCAAACATCTTCAAATAGGCTCCTTTTAGCCGGTATTCCTTCCATGGTCTCCGAGTGTACCTGAGAACGAAAACTACACACAGGTAGTGAAATAATATACAGGTAACACTAAGAGACGGGGGTTTAACATATAAAATAGTCGTACAACTACTGACAGAACCGCTCATCGTCAAAGCGATTGTGCAAATAAATTTATAATAGTCCGCTACTCGCAACTATACTACTGGGTAGTACTTGGTAAGTAGGGGTCGAACCCAAGGGAACTAGGGGAATAATTGTTCTTCGGGGGGGATTACGCAGCGTGGGAACGTGTTTAAGGTCGGTTGGTTGGTTTTAAAGCTACCAGCTATTTTGATTGGTTGATTGGTTGGTTGGTTGATTTTAATACTGGAAAGTAAATTACTATTTTAATGATTAAGAGAAATGTTCGGTTTCAGGGGACTTGTATTATATCCTGTTTATCATTGACCATTAGTGAATCATCTAAGTATTCAAACGGTGAATCGAGGCTAGTTACAGCTCAAGACTTGCAACACCGGTTTAAAGCAACTCCTGTTCTATTTCAGTCTAGCGCCAATACCCTAAGGTATGCTAGCCTGGGTGCATCCACCTGATCTCACAGTTACGCTCGACCAGATGGGATTTAGGATGAGTCGAACTCCTCAGATAGCTTTGCTTGTTACAGCTTCCACTACCTGAGTATGATCACGAATTCCCACAGAAGAGCTTTGCTTGTTACAGCATCCACTCAACCTTGGAAACTCTGACTATATATGGCACATAGAACAAGTTTTGAATACTAAGACTAGACACTAAGTTAATAGTCTTAAAACATTTTATAATACAAGTGCGCCCCTTTGACCGAACTACTAGTTTAGCTACTATTCATCGTGCTAAACATTATACTAAGGAATTAAAGACAACAGTTTAAATAAATAAATACTAAGAGATACTTACAACCGTTGAAGCGCCAAGGGAGCTTTCCTTTATTTCCAAAGCAAAATTACAACTTACAAATATTACAACTTCCAGAGAGAGAAGTGAAATTGGATTTTGGTGTGTTGAAATGAGGAGGAGGAGGCCTCCTTTTATAGCCAAAAGGGGAGGAGATGGGTGGTGGAGATGGTGGACATGTGCATTTGATCCAAGGGAGGAGAAGGGAGGAGGAGGAGGAGGTGACATGTGGCGGAATAGTAAAGCCGCCGGTCCCTCCTCCCATAGCCGCCGGTTGCCGGTGGCCCAAGGGGGAGGAGCTCCTCCCTTGGCCACCTCCTTGAGTGGTGGCCGGTCATCCTTGCCAAATGTGAGATTTGTACAGTTTTGTGCAGTCTTTTCACAAAACTGTCAATGTGTTTCTTCTCCGGGCTGTCTTGACTCCACTCCTGATTCCTCTGATTAATTTGTTATGGTCAATTCAACGTCAGGATCCTTGATATTTCTTCAGTCGGCATATGATCTTGACCTTGGATTGACTCTTGTTATCTTTTCAGCTTAAAATCCTCTCCTTAGCGTGTTTTCACTTCAGTCTCTAAAATGCCCTGTGGAAATATATCGGGACTAACATGTAGAAGTTAGATAGACAAACAGTCTAATTTGGGGGGTTTAACTGTGTTTCTGACTCGTATAACTTTGGTCCATCAGATTACCCCCCACTTTTAGTTGTTCGTCCCGAACAATGCTATTAAAGGGCGTAAGTTCTAAGTTTGGCTTTGGAATATGAAAATTAGACTGTGGTACTCGATCTTTCCTAATTCATGCATTGCTTACTTATTACCAAATTAAACTGCGTAAATAAATAGAAGAAACTTAATACTTGTACCTCCGTGCTGAGATGCAAATTATATTGGATGTCTCGGGAGATAGCCCTTTTTAGGCTCCTGGACTGCAACCTCGAGATCGTCTCTTACTATATGGTTTTCTGGTAGCTTTCTCTAGCACGTGATTCGATTCGGGTTTCAGTGAGTTGAGCCTTTTTGATTTTCTTCTTTGGCGAGGGACTGCTTTTTTTTGTTGTTGTAGTGAATCGGCCTTTGGCCTTTGATTTGACTTTTTTGAGTGCTTCACTTTTGCTCGGTTAAAACCTTTACAATTTTGGGCCTTTGGCCTCTTTTGATTTGCTTCATTGAGCTTTTCGCCTTTTTGTGATTGCTAGTCCATTTTCTCGAGCCTTTTTGGGAGGTCCAATCATCGCCCGCAAGCCTATGGAAATACCTCCCCGCTCCTCTCGTCTTTGTCGTTTTGCGCGGGTCAAGATGAGGGTCGCCCATCTATTTTCTCGGCTATTTTGACAAGAGAGAGGACGGTCTGATTCCCGTCCTCGCCTTTGCATAGATGCTTCTTGGCGGAGTTGACTTCAATTATTCACTGAAAACCCGAAGTGCAGCCTCCACCAACTTCGAAAACCATATAGTTTGATCTGATCCTTTGATTGCTTTCCAAGCCTCTCTAGGGCAGTTTATATCAAATCCACTTCCCTAGTAATCTCAGCACAAAGGACAAATGGAAAGTTACATTCTAAGTTTTTAAAACAGTTGAATTTTCACAAGGTTAATGCATGAATTATGATTTATCTTTTTCACATTCTTAAGTTCATATTTTCAAAAAGGTACTTATTAAAAAAGAAAAACAGCTGCATGTTATTTATGTACATAGGTGGTTCTCACCCCCCACTTTTGAACGAAGGCGTGCCTTAGTTCAAAAGTCATGCAAGCTTAAAACTAAATACTGAATTTAAATGACAGAAATTAAAGTGCGGAAAAGTAAGATAGTGTCGGGTTACCTCCCGACCAGTGCACTTGTTTAACGTCGTTGGCTCGACGATACCTCGTTTGTGGTTCATTGGTTTGGGTCCCATGGGTGGCTGAGGTCAAACTTCTTGATTCCACCGACTTTGATTCTTGCGGTGAGTCTTCCTGATTTTTTAGCAGATGACAGGTTTGGGTCCAGTTCTGATGGTATCTCCTTCCAACGTCTCTGAGAAGGCGAGGGACCTTTCACTATCAGCTTTTTGAACTGGGTGTTCTCCTGTTTAGGGCTGCCTTGTCCAGTCATGGGGAAAGCGTGCTCCATGTCGGAGTCATTCTGCTCAGGCCCTTTTCCCATTCTCCTTTGAGCTTCTTCTTGGATCGCATAGTTCGCGGCGACTTGCTCATTAATTAAGGGGAAAAGTCGGGAAGGCCTCATGAGGCTCGGTTCTGCCTTGTAATGTTGGTTCGTGAAGAACTGATCGTAGATAGTCTCAGCTGCCTGGGTAATGATAGTCGGGTATGGAATAGGCAGTTCGTCAGTGGTGTTCTGGACTTCTACTTCGTTGCTTCCGGTGCTTTCCATGTCTGATTCCTCGGATGGTTCAGGAGTCTCTTCTTACGGCTCGGTGGTTTCTTCTTTGTCAGCCTCAGGGTCAGCTTCTTCTGTCTGCATTTCCTCGTCAGTGTGGGGAACTCGTCTTGTGGCAGCGGCTAGGCCAGTTATCAGGTACCACATGTCTGCAATGGTGAGGTTTGCGGCAGACCTTCTCATAGCTTCGTTGACTCTTCCCAGCTCTTCGGACCTCATCCCACGAAGAAATTTTTGGAGAAGAATTTTCTTCGTAAATCCATGGTGCGGGCAGCTTGAGACGATGGCATCAAATTTTATGTAGTATTCGTCCAAAGTTTCATCCCGGGATTGTTGAAGGTTCAGGATCTTCTCGCGGGTTTCTTGGCGTAAGGAAGGTGGGGAGAATTCTTTCAGGAACGGAACGCAGAGGTCTACGAAACGTTCTGCACTGCAAGCGGTGGATGTGTAGTACCCTATCGTGGCGAAGACGGTTAGAGAGAATTTAAAGCATTTCAGCTTAAATTCTTCTAACACTTCGTTTTCAGGTTTTATGTTGTGGCAGACTTGGTGGAAGTTTCGGCAGTGTTGTACAGGGTCTTCTCCCTCCGTTCCTCCGAACAGGGGCAGAAATCGCGTTGTCCATGCATGCGTAACGGGTAATGACATAGGAAAAAGAAAGAAAAAGAAAGGGGAGGGAAGAACAGTTATCCGATGACTAGTTCCCCGGCAACGGCGCCAATTTGAAAGAACCGCTCGTCGTCAGAGCGATTGTGCAAATAAATTTATAATAGTCCGCTACTCGCAACTATACTACTGGGTAGTACTTGGTAAGTAGGGGTCGAATCCAAGGGAACTAGGGGAATAATTGTTCTTCGTGGGGGGGATTACGCAGCGTGGGAACGTGTTTAAGGTCGGTTGGTTGGTTTTAAAGCTACCAGCTATTTTGATTGGTTGATTGGTTGGTTGGTTGATTTTAATACTGGAAAGTAAATTACTATTTTAATGATTAAGAGAAATTTTCGGTTTCAGGGGACTTGTATTATATCCTGTTTATCATTGACCATTAGTGAATCATCTAAGTATTCAAACGGTGAATCGAGGCTAGTTACAGCTCAAGACTTGCAACACTGGTTTAAAGCAACTCCTGTTCTATTTCAGTCTAGCGCCAATACCCTAAGGTATGCTAGCTTGGGTGCATCCACCTGATCTCACAGTTACGCTCGACCAGATGGGATTTAGGATGAGTCGAACTCCTCAGATAGCTTTGCTTGTTACAGCTTCCACTACCTGAGTATGATCACGAATTCCCACAGAAGAGCTTTGCTTGTTACAGCATCCACTCAACCTTGGAAACTCTGACTATATATGGCACATAGAACAAGTTTTGAATACTAAGACTAAACACTAAGTTAATAGTCTTAAAACATTTTATAATACAAGTGCGCCCCTTAGACCGAACTACTAGTTTAGCTACTATTCATCGCGCTAAACATTATACTAAGGAATTAAAGACAACAGTTTAAATAAATAAATACTAAGAGATACTTACAACCGTTGAAGCGCCAAGGGAGCTTTCCTTTATTTCCAAAGCAAAATTACAACTTACAAATATTACAACTTCTAGAGAGAGAAGTGAAATTGGATTTTGGTGTGTTGAAATGAGGAGGAGGAGGCCTCCTTTTATAGCCAAAAAGGGAGGAGATGGGTGGTGGAGATGGTGGACGTGTGCATTTGATCCAAGGGAGGAGAAGGGAGGAGGAGGAGGAGGTGACATGTGGCGGAATAGTAAAGCCGCCGGTCCCTCCTCCCATAGCCGCCGGTTGCCGGTGGCCCAAGGGGGAGGAGCTCCTCCCTTGGCCACCTCCTTGAGTGGTGGCCGGTCATCCTTGCCCAATGTGAGATTTGTACAGTTTTGTGCAGTCTTTTCACAAAACTGTCAATGTGTTTCTTCTCCGGGCTGTCTTGACTCCACTCCTGATTCCTCTGATTAATTTGTTATGGTCAATTCAACGTCAGGATCCTTGATATTTCTTCAGTCGGCATATGATCTTGACCTTGGATTGACTCTTGTTATCTTTTCAGCTTAAAATCCTCTCCTTAGCGTGTTTTCACTTTAGTCTCTAAAATGCCCTGTGGAAATATATCGGGACTAACACGTAGAAGTTATATAGACAAACAGTCTAATTTGGGGGGGTTTAACTGTGTTTCTGACTCGTATAACTTTAGTCCATCAGATTACCCCCCCACTTTTAGTTGTTCGTCCCGAACAATGCTATTAAAGGGCGTAAGTTCTAAGTTTGGCTTTCGAATATGAAAATTAGACTGTGGTACTCGATCTATCCTAATTCATGCATTGCTTACTTATTACCAAATTAAACTGCGTAAATAAATAGAAGAAACTTAATACTTGTACCTCCGTGCTGAGATGCAAATTATATTGGATGTCTCGGGAGATAGCCCTTTTTAGGCTCCTGGACTGCAACCTCGGGATCGTCTCTTACTATATGGTTTTCTGGTAGCTTTCTCTAGCACGTGATTCGATTCGGGTTTCAGTGAGTTGAGCCTTTTTGATTTTCTTCTTTGGCGAGGGACTGCTTTTTTTTTGTTGTAGTGAATCGGCCTTTGGCCTTTGATTTGACTTTTTTGAGTGCTTCACTTTTGCTCGGTTAAAACCTTCACAATTTTGGGCCTTTGGCCTCTTTTGATTTGCTTCAATGAGTTTTCGCCTTTTTGTGATTGCTAGTCCATTTTCTCGAGCCTTTTTGGGAGGTCCAATCATCGCCCGCAAGCCTATGGAAATACCTCCCCGCTCCTCTCGTCTTTGTCGTTTTGCGCGGGTCAAGATGAGGGTCGCCCATCTATTTTCTCGGCTATTTTGACTAGAGAGAGGATGGTCTGATTCCCGTCCTCGCCTTTGCATAGATGCTTCTTGGCGGAGTTGACTTCAATTATTCACTGAAAACCCGAAGTGCAGCCTCCACTGACTTCGAAAACCATATAGTTTGATCTGATCCTTTGATTGCTTTCCAAGCCTCTCTAGGGCAGTTTATATCAACTCCACATCCCTAGTAATCTCAGCACAAAGGACAAATGGAAAGTTACATTCTAAGTTTTTAAACAGTTGAATTTTCACAAGGTTAATGCATGAATTATGATTTATCTTTTTCACATTCTTAAGTTCATATTTTCAAAAAGGTACTTATTAAAAAAGAAAAACAGCTGCATGTTATTTATGTACATAGGTGGTTCTCACCCCCCACTTTTGAACGAAGGCGTGCCTTAGTTCAAAAGTCATGCAAGCTTAAAACTAAATACTGAATTTAAATGACAGAAATTAAAGTGCGGAAAAGTAAGATAGTGTCGGGTTACCTCCCGACCAGTGCACTTGTTTAACGTCGTTGGCTCGACGATACCTCGTTTGTGGTTCATTGGTTTGGGTCCCATGGGTGGCTGAGGTCAAACTTCTTGATTCCACCGACTTTGATTCTTGCGGTGAGTCTTCCTGATTTTTTAGCAGATGACAGGTTTGGGTCCAGTTCTGATGGTATCTCCTTCCAACGTCTCTGAGAAGGCGAGGGACCTTTCACTATCAGCTTTTTGAACTGGGTGTTCTCCTGTTTAGGGCTGCCTTGTCCAGTCATGGCGAAAGCGTGCTCCATGTCGGAGTCATTCTGCTCAGGCCCTTTTCCCATTCTCCTTTGAGCTTCTTCTTGGATCGCATAGTTCGCGGCGACTTGCTCATTAATTAAGGGGAAAAGTCGGGAAGGCCTCATGAGGCTCGGTTCTGCCTCGTAATGTTGGTTCGTGAAGAACTGATCGTAGATAGTCTCAGCTGCCTGGGTAATGATAGTCGGGTATGGAATAGGCAGTTCGTCAGTGGTGTTCTGGACTTCTACTTTGTTGCTTCCGGTGCTTTCCATGTCTGATTCCTCGGATGGTTCAGGAGTCTCTTCTGACGGCTCGGTGGTTTCTTCTTTGTCAGCCTCAGGGTCAGCTTCTTCTGTCTGCATTTCCTCGTCAGTGTGGGGAACTCGTCTTGTGGCAGCGGCTAGGCCAGTTATCAGGTACCACATGTCTGCAATGGTGAGGTTTGCGGCAGACCTTCTCATAGCTTCGTTGACTCTTCCCAGCTCTTCGGACCTCATCCCACGAAGAAATTTTTGGAGAAGAATTTTCTTCGTAAATCCATGGTGCGGGCAGCTTGAGACGATGGCATCGAATTTTATGTAGTATTCGTCCAAAGTTTCATCCCGGGATTGTTGAAGGTTCAGGATCTTCTCGCGGGTTTCTTGGCGTAAGGAAGGTGGGGAGAATTCTTTCAGGAACGGAACGCAGAGGTCTACGAAACGTTCTGCACTACAAGCGGTGGATGTGTAGTACCATATCGTGGCGAAGTCGGTTAGAGAGAATTTAAAGCATTTCAGCTTAAATTCTTCTAACACTTCGTTTTCAGGTTTTTTGTTGTGGCAGACTTGGTGGAAGTTTCGGAAGTGTTGTACAGGGTCTTCTCCCTCCGTTCCTCCGAACAGGGGCAGAAATCGCGTTGTCCATGCATGCGTAACGGGTAATGACATAGGAAAAAGAAAGAAAAAGAAAGGGGAGGGAAGAACAGTTATCCGATGACTAGTTCCCCGGCAACGGCGCCAATATGACAGAACCGCTCGTCGTCAAAGCGATTGTGCAAATAAATTTATAATAGTCCGCTACTCGCAACTATACTACTGGGTAGTACTTGGTAAGTAGGGGTCGAACTCAAGGGAACTAGGGGAATAATTGTTCTTCGGGGGGGATTACGCAGCGTGGGAACGTGTTTAAGGTCGGTTGGTTGGTTTTAAAGCTACCAGCTATTTTGATTGGTTAATTGGTTGGTTGGTTGATTTTAATACTGGAAAGTAAATTACTATTTTAATGATTAAGAGAAATGTTCGGTTTCAGGGGACTTGTATTATATCCTGTTTATCATTGACCATTAGTGAATCATCTAAGTATTCAAACGGTGAATCGAGGCTAGTTACAGCTCAAGACTTGCAACACCGGTTTAAAGCAACTCCTGTTCTATTTCAGTCTAGCGCCAATACCCTAAGGTATGATAGCCTGGGTGCATCCACCTGATCTCACAGTTACGCTCGACCAGATGGGATTTAGGATGAGTCGAACTCCTCAGATAGCTTTGCTTGTTACAGCTTCCACTACCTGAGTATGATCACGAATTCCCACAGAAGAGCTTTGCTTGTTACAGCATCCACTCAACCTTGGAAACTCTGACTATATATGGCACATAGAACAAGTTTTGAATACTAAGACTAAACACTAAGTTAATAGTCTTAAAACATTTTATAATACAAGTGCGCCCCTTAGACCGAACTACTAGTTTAGCTACTATTCATCGCGCTAAACATTATACTAAGGAATTAAAGACAACAGTTTAAATAAATAAATACTAAGAGATACTTACAACCGTTGAAGCGCCAAGGGAGCTTTCCTTTATTTCCAAAGCAAAATTACAACTTACAAATATTACAACTTCTAGAGAGAGAAGTGAAATTGGATTTTGGTGTGTTGAAATGAGGAGGAGGAGGCCTCCTTTTATAGCCAAAAGGGGAGGAGATGGGTGGTGGAGATGGTGGACATGTGCATTTGATCGAAGGGAGGAGAAGGGAGGAGGAGGAGGAGGTGACATGTGGCGGAATAGTAAAGCCGCCGGTCCCTCCTCCCATAGCCGCCGGTTGCCGGTGGCCCAAGGGGGAGGAGCTCCTCCCTTGGCCACCTCCTTAAGTGGTGGCCGGTCATCCTTGCCCAATGTGAGATTTGTACAGTTTTGTGCAGTCTTTTCACAAAACTGTCAATGTGTTTCTTCTCCGGGCTGTCTTGACTCCACTCCTGATTCCTCTGATTAATTTGTTATGGTCAATTCAACGTCAGGAACCTTGATATTTCTTCAGTCGGCATATGATCTTGACCTTGGATTGACTCTTGTTATCTTTTCAGCTTAAAATCCTCTCCTTAGCGTGTTTTCACTTCAGTCTCTAAAATGCCCTGTGGAAATATATCGGGACTAACACGTTGAAGTTAGATAGACAAACAGTCTAATTTGGGGGGTTTAACTGTGTTTCTGACTCGTATAACTTTGGTCCATCAGATTACCCCCCACTTTTAGTTGTTCGTCCCGAACAATGCTATTAAAGGGCGTAAGTTCTAAGTTTGGCTTTGGAATATGAAAATTAGACTGTGGTACTCGATCTTTCCTAATTCATGCATTGCTTACTTATTACCAAATTAAACCGCGTAAATAAATAGAAGAAACTTAATACTTGTACCTCCATGCTGAGATGCAAATTATATTGGATGTCTCGGGAGATAGCCCTTTTTAGGCTCCTGGACTGCAACCTCGGGATCGTCTCTTACTATATGGTTTTCTGGTAGCTTTCTCTAGCACGTGATTCGATTCGGGTTTCAGTGAGTTGAGCCTTTTTGATTTTCTTCTTTGGCGAGGGACTGCTTTTTTGTTGTTGTAGTGAATCGGCCTTTGGCCTTTGATTTGACTTTTTTGAGTGCTTCACTTTTGCTCGGTTAAAACCTTCACAATTTTGGGCCTTTGGCCTCTTTTGATTTGCCTCATTGAGCTTTTCGCCTTTTTGTGATTGCTAGTCCATTTTCTCGAGCCTTTTTGGGAGGTCCAATCATCGCCCGCAAGCCTATGGAAATACCTCCCCGCTCCTCTCGTCTTTGTCGTTTTGCGCGGGTCAAGATGAGGGTCGCCCATCTATTTTCTCGGCTATTTTGACTAGAGAGAGGACGGTCTGATTCCCGTCCTCGCCTTTGCATAGATGCTTCTTGGCGGAGTTGACTTCAATTATTCACTGAAAACCCGAAGTGCAGCCTCCACTGACTTCGAAAACCATATAGTTTGATCTGATCCTTTGATTGCTTTCCAAGCCTCTCTAGGGCAGTTTATATCAACTCCACATCCCTAGTAATCTCAGCACAAAGGACAAATGGAAAGTTACATTCTAAGTTTTTAAACAGTTGAATTTTCACAAGGTTAATGCATGAATTATGATTTATCTTTTTCACATTCTTAAGTTCATATTTTCAAAAAGGTACTTATTAAAAAAGAAAAACAGCTGCATGTTATTTATGTACATAGGTGGTTCTCACCCCCCACTTTTGAACGAAGGCGTGCCTTAGTTCAAAAGTCATGCAAGCTTAAAACTAAATACTGAATTTAAATGACAGAAATTAAAGCGCGGAAAAGTAAGATAGTGTCGGGTTACCTCCCGACCAGTGCACTTGTTTAACGTCGTTGGCTCGACGATACCTCGTTTGTGGTTCATTGGTTTGGGTCCCATGGGTGGCTGAGGTCAAACTTCTTGATTCCACCGACTTTGATTCTTGCGGTGAGTCTTCCTGATTTTTTAGCAGATGACAGGTTTGGGTCCAGTTCTGATGGTATCTCCTTCCAACGTCTCTGAGAAGGCGAGGGACCTTTCACTATCAGCTTTTTGAACTGGGTGTTCTCCTGTTTAGGGCTGCCTTGTCCAGTCATGGCGAAAGCGTGCTCCATGTCGGAGTCATTCTGCTCAGGCCCTTTTCCCATTCTCCTTTGAGCTTCTTCTTGGATCGCATAGTTCGCGGCGACTTGCCCATTAATTAAGGGGAAAAGTCGGGAAGGCCTCATGAGGCTCGGTTCTGCCTCGTAATGTTGGTTCGTGAAGAACTGATCATAGATAGTCTCAGCTGCCTGGGTAATGATAGTCGGGTATGGAATAGGCAGTTCGTCAGTGGTGTTCTGGACTTCTACTTCGTTGCTTCCGGTGCTTTCCATGTCTGATTCCTCGGATGGTTCAGGAGTCTCTTCTGACGGCTCGGTGGTTTCTTCTTTGTCAGCCTCAGGGTCAGCTTCTTCTGTCTGCATTTCCTCGTCAGTGTGGGGAACTCGTCTTGTGGCAGCGGCTAGGCCAGTTATCAGGTACCACATGTCTGCAATGGTGAGGTTTGCGGCAGACCTTCTCATAGCTTCGTTGACTCTTCCCAGCTCTTCGGACCTCATCCCACGAAGAAATTTTTGGAGAAGAATTTTCTTCGTAAATCCATGGTGCGGGCAGCTTGAGACGATGGCATCGAATTTTATGTAGTATTCGTCCAAAGTTTCATCCCGGGATTGTTGAAGGTTCAGGATCTTCTCGCGGGTTTCTTGGCGTAAGGAAGGTGGGGAGAATTCTTTCAGGAACGGAACGCAGAGGTCTACGAAACGTTCTGCACTGCAAGCGGTGGATGTGTAGTACCATATCATGGCGAAGTCGGTTAGAGAGAATTTAAAGCATTTCAGCTTAAATTCTTCTAACACTTCGTTTTCAGGTTTTATGTTGTGGCAGACTTGGTGGAAGTTTCGGCAGTGTTGTACAGGGTCTTCTCCCTCCGTTCCTCCGAACAGGGGCAGAAATCGCGTTGTCCATGCATGCGTAACGGGTAATGACATAGGAAAAAGAAAGAAAAAGAAAGGGGAGGGAAGAACAGTTATCCGATGACTAGTTCCCCGGCAACGGCGCCAATTTGAAAGAACCGCTCGTCGTCAAAGCGATTGTGCAAATAAATTTATAATAGTCCGCTACTCGCAACTATACTACTGGGTAGTACTTGGTAAGTAGGGGTCGAACCCAAGGGAACTAGGGGAATAATTGTTCTTCAAGGGGGGATTACGCAGCGTGGGAACGTGTTTAAGGTCGGTTGGTTGGTTTTAAAGCTACCAGCTATTTTGATTGGTTGATTGGTTGGTTGGTTGATTTTAATACTGGAAAGTAAATTACTATTTTAATGATTAAGAGAAATGTTCGGTTTTAGGGGACTTGTATTATATCCTCTTTATCATTGACCATTAGTGAATCATCTAAGTATTCAAACGGTGAATCGAGGCTAGTTACAGCTCAAGACTTGCAACACCGGTTTAAAGCAACTCCTGTTCTATTTCAGTCTAGCGCCAATACCCTAAGGTATGCTAGCCTGGGTGCATCCACCTGATCTCACAGTTACGCTCGACCAGATGGGATTTAGGATGAGTCGAACTCCTCAGATAGCTTTGCTTGTTACAGCTTCCACTACCTGAGTATGATCACGAATTCCCACAGAAGAGCTTTGCTTGTTACAGCATCCACTCAACCTTGGAAACTCTGACTATATATGGCACATAGAACAAGTTTTGAATACTAAGACTAAACACTAAGTTAATAGTCTTAAAACATTTTATAATACAAGTGCGCCCCTTAGACCGAACTACTAGTTTAGCTACTATTCATCGCGCTAAACATTATACTAAGGAATTAAAGACAACAGTTTAAATAAATAAATACTAAGAGATACTTACAACCGTTGAAGCGCCAAGGGAGCTTTCCTTTATTTCCAAAGCAAAATTACAACTTACAAATATTACAACTTCTAGAGAGAGAAGTGAAATTGGATTTTGGTGTGTTGAAATGAGGAGGAGGAGGCCTCCTTTTATAGCCAAAAGGGGAGGAGATGGGTGGTGGAGATGGTGGACATGTGCATTTGATCCAAGGGAGGAGAAGGGAGGAGGAGGAGGAGGTGACATGTGGTGGAATAGTAAAGCCGCCGGTCCCTCCTCCCATAGCCGCCGGTTGCCGGTGGCCCAAGGGGGAGGAGCTCCTCCCTTGGCCACCTCCTTGAGTGGTGGCCGGTCATCCTTGCCCAATGTGAGATTTGTACAGTTTTGTGCAGTCTTTTCACAAAACTGTCAATGTGTTTCTTCTCCGGGCTGTCTTGACTCCACTCCTGATTCCTCTGATTAATTTGTTATGGTCAATTCAACGTCAGGAACCTTGATATTTCTTCAGTCGGCATATGATCTTGACCTTGGATTGACTCTTGTTATCTTTTCAGCTTAAAATCCTCTCCTTAGCGTGTTTTCACTTCAGTCTCTAAAATGCCCTGTGGAAATATATCGGGACTAACACGTAGAAGTTAGATAGACAAACAGTCTAATTTGGGGGGTTTAACTGTGTTTCTGACTCGTATAACTTTGGTCCATCTGATTACCCCCCACTTTTAGTTGTTCGTCCCGAACAATGCTATTAAAGGGCGTAAGTTCTAAGTTTGGCTTTGGAATATGAAAATTAGACTGTGGTACTCGATCTTTCCTAATTCATGCATTGCTTACTTATTACCAAATTAAACTGCGTAAATAAATAGAAGAAACTTAATACTTGTACCTCCGTGCTGAGATGCAAATTATATTGGATGTCTTGGGAGATAGCCCTTTTTAGGCTCCTGGACTGCAACCTCGGGATCGTCTCTTACTATATGGTTTTCTGGTAGCTTTCTCTAGCACGTGATTCGATTCGGGTTTCAGTGAGTTGAGCCTTTTTGATTTTCTTCTTTGGCGAGGGACTGCTTTTTTTTGTTGTAGTGAATCGGCCTTTGGCCTTTGATTTGACTTTTTTGAGTGCTTCACTTTTGCTCGGTTAAAACCTTCACAATTTTGGGCCTTTGGCCTCTTTTCATTTGCCTCATTGAGCTTTTCGCCTTTTTGTGATTGCTAGTCCATTTTCTCGAGCCTTTTTGGGAGGTCCGATCATCGCCCGCAAGCCTATGGAAATACCTCCCCGCTCCTCTCGTCTTTGTCGTTTTGCGCGGGTCAAGATGAGGGTCGCCCATCTATTTTCTCGGCTATTTTGACTAGAGAGAGGACGGTCTGATTCCCGTCCTCGCCTTTGCATAGATGCTTCTTGGCGGAGTTGACTTCAATTATTCACTGAAAACCCGAAGTGCAGCCTCCACTGACTTCGAAAACCATATAGTTTGATCTGATCCTTTGATTGCTTTCCAAGCCTCTCTAGGGCAGTTTATATCAACTCCACATCCCTAGTAATCTCAGCACAAAGGACAAATGGAAAGTTACATTCTAAGTTTTTAAACAGTTGAATTTTCACAAGGTTAATGCATGAATTATGATTTATCTTTTTCACATTCTTAAGTTCATATTTTCAAAAAGGTACTTATTAAAAAAGAAAAACAGCTGCATGTTATTTATGTACATAGGTGGTTCTCACCCCCCACTTTTGAACGAAGGCGTGCCTTAGTTCAAAAGTCATGCAAGCTTAAAACTAAATACTGAATTTAAATGACAGAAATTAAAGCGCGGAAAAGTAAGATAGTGTCGGGTTACCTCCCGACCAGTGCACTTGTTTAACGTCGTTGGCTCGACGATACCTCGTTTGTGGTTCATTGGTTTGGGTCCCATGGGTGGCTGAGGTCAAACTTCTTGATTCCACCGACTTTGATTCTTGCGGTGAGTCTTCCTGATTTTTTAGCAGATGACAGGTTTGGGTCCAGTTCTGATGGTATCTCCTTCCAACGTCTCTGAGAAGGCGAGGGACCTTTCACTATCAGCTTTTTGAACTGGGTGTTCTCCTGTTTAGGGCTGCCTTGTCCAGTCATGGCGAAAGCGTGCTCCATGTCGGAGTCATTCTGCTCAGGCCCTTTTCCCATTCTCCTTTGAGCTTCTTCTTGGATCGCATAGTTCGCGGCGACTTGCTCATTAATTAAGGGGAAAAGTCGGGAAGGCCTCATGAGGCTCGGTTCTGCCTCGTAATGTTGGTTCGTGAAGAACTGATCGTAGATAGTCTCAGCTGCCTGGGTAATGATAGTCGGGTATGGAATAGGCAGTTCGTCAGTGGTGTTCTGGACTTCTACTTCGTTGCTTCCGGTGCTTTCCATGTCTGATTCCTCGGATGGTTCAGGAGTCTCTTCTGACGGCTCGGTGGTTTCTTCTTTGTCAGCCTCAGGGTCAGCTTCTTCTGTCTGCATTTCCTCGTCAGTGTGGGGAACTCGTCTTGTGGCAGCGGCAAGGCCAGTTATCAGGTACCACATGTCTGCAATGGTGAGGTTTGCGGCAGACCTTCTCATAGCTTCGTTGACTCTTCCCAGCTCTTCGGACCTCATCCCACGAAGAAATTTTTGGAGAAGAATTTTCTTCGTAAATCCATGGTGCGGGCAGCTTGAGACGATGGCATCGAATTTTATGTAGTATTCGTCCAAAGTTTCATCCCGGGATTGTTGAAGGTTCAGGATCTTCTCGCGGGTTTCTTGGCGTAAGGAAGGTGGGGAGAATTCTTTCAGGAACGGAACGCAGAGGTCTACGAAACGTTCTGCACTGCAAGCGGTGGATGTGTTGTACCATATCGTGGCGAAGTCGGTTAGAGAGAATTTAAAGCATTTCAGCTTAAATTCTTCTAACACTTCGTTTTCAGGTTTTATGTTGTGGCAGACTTGGTGGAAGTTTCGGCAGTGTTGTACAGGGTCTTCTCCCTCCGTTCCTCCGAACAGGGGCAGAAATCGCGTTGTCCATGCATGCGTAACGGGTAATGACATAGGAAAAAGAAAGAAAAAGAAAGGGGAGGGAAGAACAGTTATCCGATGACTAGTTCCCCGGCAACGGCGCCAATTTGAAAGAACCGCTCGTCGTCAAAGCGATTGTGCAAATAAATTTATAATAGTCCGCTACTCGCAACTATACTACTGGGTAGTACTTGGTAAGTAGGGGTCGAACCCAAGGGAACTAGGGGAATAATTGTTCTTCAAGGGGGGATTACGCAGCGTGGGAACGTGTTTAAGGTCGGTTGGTTGGTTTTAAAGCTACCAGCTATTTTGATTGGTTGATTGGTTGGTTGGTTGATTTTAATACTGGAAAGTAAATTACTATTTTAATGATTAAGAGAAATTTTCGGTTTTAGGGGACTTGTATTATATCCTGTTTATCATTGACCATTAGTGAATCATCTAAGTATTCAAACGGTGAATCGAGGCTAGTTACAGCTCAAGACTTGCAACACCGGTTTAAAGCAACTCCTGCTCTATTTCAGTCTAGCGCCAATACCCTAAGGTATGCTAGCCTGGGTGCATCCACCTGATCTCACAGTTACGCTCGACCAGATGGGATTTAGGATGAGTCGAACTCCTCAGATAGCTTTGCTTGTTACAGCTTCCACTACCTGAGTATGATCACGAATTCCCACAGAAGAGCTTTGCTTGTTACAGCATCCACTCAACCTTGGAAACTCTGACTATATATGGCACATAGAACAAGTTTTGAATACTAAGACTAAACACTAAGTTAATAGTCTTAAAACATTTTATAATACAAGTGCGCCCCTTAGACCGAACTACTAGTTTAGCTACTATTCATCGCGCTAAACATTATACTAAGGAATTAAAGACAACAGTTTAAATAAATAAATACTAACAGATACTTACAACCGTTGAAGCGCCAAGGGAGCTTTCCTTTATTTCCAAAGCAAAATTACAACTTACAAATATTACAACTTCTAGAGAGAGAAGTGAAATTGGATTTTGGTGTGTTGAAATGAGGAGGAGGAGGCCTCCTTTTATAGCCAAAAGGGGAGGAGATGGGTGGTGGAGATGGTGGACATGTGCATTTGATCCAAGGGAGGAGAAGGGAGGAGGAGGAGGAGGTGACATGTGGCAGAATAGTAAAGCCGCCGGTCTCTCCTCCCATAGCCGCCGGTTGCCGGTGGCCCAAGGGGGAGGAGCTCCTCCCTTGGCCACCTCCTTGAGTGGTGGCCGGTCATCCTTGCCCAATGTGAGATTTGTACAGTTTTGTGCAGTCTTTTCACAAAACTGTCAATGTGTTTCTTCTCCGGGCTGTCTTGACTCCACTCCTGATTCCTCTGATTAATTTGTTATGGTCAATTCAACGTCAGGATCCTTGATATTTCTTCAGTCGGCATATGATCTTGACCTTGGATTGACTATTGTTATCTTTTCAGCTTAAAATCCTCTCCTTAGCGTGTTTTCACTTCAGTCTCTAAAATGCCCTGTGGAAATATATCGGGACTAACACGTAGAAGTTATATAGACAAACAGTCTAATTTGGGGGGTTTAACTGTGTTTCTGACTCGTATAACTTTGGTCCATCAGATTACCCCCCCCCCCACTTTTAGTTGTTCGTCCCGAACAATGCTATTAAAGGGCGTAAGTTCTAAGTTTGGCTTTGGAATATGAAAATTAGACTGTGGTACTCGATCTATCCTAATTCATGCATTGCTTACTTATTACCAAATTAAACTGCGTAAATAAATAGAAGAAACTTAATACTTGTACCTCCGTGCTGAGATGCAAATTATATTGGATGTCTCGGGAGATAGCCCTTTTTAGGCTCCTGGACTGCAACCTCGGGATCGTCTCTTACTATATGGTTTTCTGGTAGCTTTCTCTAGCACGTGATTCGATTCGGGTTTCAGTGAGTTGAGCCTTTTTGATTTTCTTCTTTGGCGAGGGACTGCTTTTTTTTGTTGTAGTGAATCGGCCTTTGGCCTTTGATTTGACTTTTTTGAGTGCTTCACTTTTGCTCGGTTAAAACCTTCACAATTTTGGGCCTTTGGCCTCTTTTCATTTGCTTCATTGAGTTTTCGCCTTTTTGTGATTGCTAGTCCATTTTCTCGAGCCTTTTTGGGAGGTCCGATCATCGCCCGCAAGCCTATGGAAATCCCTCCCCGCTCCTCTCGTCTTTGTCGTTTTGCGCGGGTCAAGATGAGGGTCGCCCATCTATTTTCTCGGCTATTTTGACTAGAGAGAGGACGGTCTGATTCCCGTCCTCGCCTTTGCATAGATGCTTCTTGGCGGATTTGACTTCAATTATTCACTGAAAACCCGAAGTGCAGCCTCCACTGACTTCGAAAACCATATAGTTTGATCTGATCCTTTGATTGCTTTCCAAGCCTCTCTAGGGCAGTTTATATCAACTCCACATCCCTAGTAATCTCAGAACAAAGGACAAATGGAAAGTTACATTCTAAGTTTTTAAACAGTTGAATTTTCACAAGGTTAATGCATGAATTATGATTTATCTTTTTCACATTCTTAAGTTCATATTTTCAAAAAGGTACTTATTAAAAAAGAAAAACAGCTGCATGTTATTTATGTACATAGGTGGTTCTCACACCCCACTTTTGAACGAAGGCGTGCCTTAGTTCAAAAGCCATGCAAGCTTAAAACTAAATACTGAATTTAAATGACAGAAATTAAAGTGCGGAAAAGTAAGATAGTGTCGGGTTACCTCCCGACCAGTGCACTTGTTTAACGTCGTTGGCTCGACGATACCTCGTTTGTGGTTCATTGGTTTGGGTCCCATGGGTGGCTGAGGTCAAACTTCTTGATTCCACCGACTTTGATTCTTGCGGTGAGTCTTCCTGATTTTTTAGCAGATGACAGGTTTGGCTCCAGTTCTGATGGTATCTCCTTCCAACGTCTCTGAGAAGGCGAGGGACCTTTCACTATCAGCTTTTTGAACTGGGTGTTCTCCTGTTTAGGGCTGCCTTGTCCAGTCATGGCGAAAGCGTGCTCCATGTCTGAGTCATTCTGCTCAGGCCCTTTTCCCATTCTCCTTTGAGCTTCTTCTTGGATCGCATAGTTCGCGGCGACTTGCTCATTAATTAAGGGGAAAAGTCGGGAAGGCCTCATGAGGCTCGGTTCTGCCTCGTAATGTTGGTTCGTGAAGAACTGATCGTAGATAGTCTCAGCTGCCTGGGTAATGATAGTCGGGTATGGAATAGACAGTTCGTCAGTGGTGTTCTGGACTTCTACTTCGTTGTTTCCGGTGCTTTCCATGTCTGATTCCTCGGATGGTTCAGGAGTCTCTTCTGACGGCTCGGTGGTTTCTTCTTTGTCAGCCTCAGGGTCAGCTTCTTCTGTCTGCATTTCCTCGTCAGTGTGGGGAACTCGTCTTGTGGCAGCGGCTAGGCCAGTTATCAGGTACCACATGTCTGCAATGGTGAGGTTTGCGGCAGACCTTCTCATAGCTTCGTTGACTCTTCCCAGCTCTTCGGACCTCATCCCACGAAGAAATTTTTGGAGAAGAATTTTCTTCGTAAGTCCATGGTGCGGGCAGCTTGAGACGATGGCATCGAATTTTATGTAGTATTCGTCCAAAGTTTCATCCCGGGATTGTTGAAGGTTCAGGATCTTCTCGCGGGTTTCTTGGCGTAAGGAAGGTGGGGAGAATTCTTTCAGGAACGGAACGCAGAGGTCTACGAAACGTTCTGCACTGCAAGCGGTGGATGTGTAGTACCATATCGTGGCGAAGTCGGTTAGAGAGAATTTAAAGCATTTCAGCTTAAATTCTTCTAACACTTCGTTTTCAGGTTTTATGTTGTGGCAGACTTGGTGGAAGTTTCAGCAGTGCTGTACAGGGTCTTCTCCCTCCCTTCCTCCGAACAGGGGCAGAAATCGCGTTGTCCATGCATGCGTAACGGGTAATGACATAGGAAAAAGAAAGAAAAAGAAAGGGGAGGGAAGAACAGTTATCCGATGACTAGTTCCCCGGCAACGGCGCCAATTTGACAGAACCGCTCGTCGTCAAAGCGATTGTGCAAATAAATTTATAATAGTCCGCTACTCGCAACTATACTACTGGGTAGTACTTGGTAAGTAGGGGTCGAACTCAAGGGAACTAGGGGAATAATTGTTCTTCGGGGGGGATTACGCAGCGTGGGAACGTGTTTAAGGTCGGTTGGTTGGTTTTAAAGCTACCAGCTATTTTGATTGGTTGATTGGTTGGTTGGTTGATTTTAATACTGGAAAGTAATTTACTATTTTAATGATTAAGAGAAATGTTCGGTTTCTGGGGACTTGTATTATATCCTGTTTATCATTGACCATTAGTGAATCATCTAAGTATTCAAACGGTGAATCGAGGCTAGTTACAGCTCAAGACTTGCAACATCGGTTTAAAGCAACTCCTGTTCTATTTCAGTCTAGCGCCAATACCCTAAGGTATGCTAGCCTGGGTGCATCCACCTGATCTCACAGTTACGCTCGACCAGATGGGATTTAGGATGAGTCGAACTCCTCAGATAGCTTTGCTTGTTACAGCTTCCACTACCTGAGTATGATCACGAATTCCCACAGAAGAGCTTTGCTTGTTACAGCATCCACTCAACCTTGGAAACTCTGACTATATATGGCACATAGAACAAGTTTTGAATACTAAGACTAAACACTAAGTTAATAGTCTTAAAACATTTTATAGTACAAGTGCGCCCCTTAGACCGAACTACTAGTTTAGCTACTATTCATCGCGCTAAACATTATACTAAGGAATTAAAGACAACAGTTTAAATAAATAAATACTAAGAGATACTTACAACCGTTGAAGCGCCAAGGGAGCTTTCCTTTATTTCCAAAGCAAAATTACAACTTACAAATATTACAACTTCTAGAGAGAGAAGTGAAATTGGATTTTGGTGTGTTGAAATGAGGAGGAGGAGGCCTCCTTTTATAGCCAAAAGGGGAGGAGATGGGTGGTGGAGATGGTGGACATGTGCATTTGATCCAAGGGAGGAGAAGGGAGGAGGAGGAGGAGGTGACATGTGGTAGAATAGTAAAGCCGCCGGTCCCTCCTCCCATAGCCGCCGGTTGCCGGTGGCACAAGGGGGAGGAGCTCCTCCCTTGGCCACCTCCTAGAGTGGTGGCCGGTCATCCTTGCCCAATGTGAGATTTGTACAGTTTTGTGCAGTCTTTTCACAAAACTATCAATGTGTTTCTTCTCCGGGCTATCTTGACTCCACTCCTGATTCCTCTGATTAATTTGTTATGGTCAATTCAACGTCAGGATCCTTGATATTTCTTCAGTCGGCATATGATCTTGACCTTGGATTGACTCTTGTTATCTTTTCAGCTTAAAATCCTCTCCATAGCGTGTTTTCACTTCAGTCTCTAAAATGCCCTGTGGAAATATATCGGGACTAACACGTAGAAGTTAGATAGACAAACAGTCTAATTTTGGGGGTTTAACTGTGTTTCTGACTCGTATAACTTTGGTCCATCAGATTACCCCCCACTTTTAGTTGTTCGTACCGAACAATGCTATTAAAGGGCGTAAGTTCTAAGTTTGGCTTTGGAATATGAAAATTAGACTGTGGTACTCGATCTTTCCTAATTCATGCATTGCTTACTTATTACCAAATTAAACTGCGTAAATAAATAGAAGAAACTTAATACTTGTACCTCCGTGCTGAGATGCAAATTATATTGGATGTCTGCAACCTCGGGATCGTCTCTTACTATATGGTTTTCTGGTAGCTTTCTCTAGCACGTGATTCGATTCGGGTTTCAGTGAGTTGAGCCTTTTTGATTTTCTTCTTTGGCGAGGGACTGCTTTTTTTTTTTGTAGTGAATCGGCCTTTGGCCTTTGATTTGACTTTTTTGAGTGCTTCACTTTTGCTCGGTTAAAACCTTCACAATTTTGGGCCTTTGGCCTCTTTTGATTTGCTTCATTGAGCTTTTCGCCTTTTTGTGATTGCTAGTCCATTTTCTCGAGCCTTTTTGGGAGGTCCAATCATCGCCCGCAAGCCTATGGAAATACCTCCCCGCTCCTCTCGTCTTTGTCGTTTTGCGCGGGTCAAGATGAGGGTCGCCCATCTATTTTCTCGGCTATTTTGACTAGAGAGAGGACGGTCTGATTCCCGTCCTCGCCTTTGCATAGATGCTTCTTGGCGGAGTTGACTTCAATTATTCACTGAAAACCCGAAGTGCAGCCTCCACTGACTTCGAAAACCATATAGTTTGATCTGATCCTTTGATTGCTTTCCAAGCCTCTCTAGGGCAGTTTATATCAACTCCACATCCCTAGTAATCTCAGCACAAAGGACAAATGGAAAGTTACATTCTAAGTTTTTAAACAGTTGAATTTTCACAAGGTTAATGCATGAATTATGATTTATCTTTTTCACATTCTTAAGTTCATATTTTCAAAAAGGTACTTATTAAAAAAGAAAAACAGCTGCATGTTATTTATGTACATAGGTGGTTCTCACCCCCCACTTTTGAACGAAGGCGTGCCTTAGTTCAAAAGTCATGCAAGCTTAAAACTAAATACTGAATTTAAATGACAGAAATTAAAGTGCGGAAAAGTAAGATAGTGTCGGGTTACCTCCCGACCAGTGCACTTGTTTAACGTCGTTGGCTCGACGATACCTCGTTTGTGGTTCATTGGTTTGGGTCCCATGGGTGGCTGAGGTCAAACTTCTTGATTCCACCGACTTTGATTCTTGCGGTGAGTCTTCCTGATTTTTTAGCAGATGACAGGTTTGGCTCCAGTTCTGATGGTATCTCCTTCCAACGTCTCTGAGAAGGCGAGGGACCTTTCACTATCAGCTTTTTTAACTGGGTGTTCTCCTGTTTAGGGCTGCCTTGTCCAGTCATGGCGAAAGCGTGCTCCATGTCGGAGTCATTCTGCTCAGGCCCTTTTCCCATTCTCCTTTGAGCTTCTTCTTGGATCGCATAGTTCGCGGTGACTTGCTCATTAATTAAGGGGAAAAGTCGGGAAGGCCTCATGAGGCTCGGTTCTGCCTCGTAATGTTGGTTCGTGAAGAACTGATCGTAGATAGTCTCAGCTGCCTGGGTAATGATAGTCGGGTATGGAATAGACAGTTCGTCAGTGGTGTTCTGGACTTCTACTTCGTTGCTTCCGGTGCTTTCCATGTCTGATTCCTCGGATGGTTCAGGAGTCTCTTCTGACGGCTCGGTGGTTTCTTCTTTGTCAGCCTCAGGGTCAGCTTCTTCTGTCTGCATTTCCTCGTCAGTGTGGGGAACTCGTCTTGTGGCAGCGGCTAGGCCAGTTATCAGGTACCACATGTCTGCAATGGTGAGGTTTGCGGCAGACCTTCTCATAGCTTCGTTGACTCTTCCCAGCTCTTCGGACCTCATCCCACGAAGAAATTTTTGGAGAAGAATTTTCTTCGTAAGTCCATGGTGCGGGCAGCTTGAGACGATGGCATCGAATTTTATGTAGTATTCGTCCAAAGTTTCATCCCGGGATTGTTGAAGGTTCAGGATCTTCTCGCGAGTTTCTTGGCGTAAGGAAGGTGGGGAGAATTCTTTCAGGAACGGAACGCAGAGGTCTACGAAACGTTCTGCACTGCAAGCGGTGGATGTGTAGTACCATATCGTGGCGAAGTCGGTTAGAGAGAATTTAAAGCATTTCAGCTTAAATTCTTCTAACACTTCGTTTTCAGGTTTTATGTTGTGGCAGACTTGGTGGAAGTTTCGGCAGTGCTGTACAGGGTCTTCTCCCTCCCTTCCTCCGAACAGGGGCAGAAATCGCGTTGTCCATGCATGCGTAACGGGTAATGACATAGGAAAAAGAAAGAAAAAGAAAGGGGAGGGAAGAACAGTTATCCGATGACTAGTTCCCCGGCAACGGCGCCAATTTGAAAGAACCGCTCGTCGTCAGAGCGATTGTGCAAATAAATTTATAATAGTCCGCTACTCGCAACTATACTACTGGGTAGTACTTGGTAAGTAGGGGTCGAATCCAAGGGAACTAGGGGAATAATTGTTCTTCGTGGGGGGGATTACGCAGCGTGGGAACGTGTTTAAGGTCGGTTGGTTGGTTTTAAAGCTACCAGCTATTTTGATTGGTTGATTGGTTGGTTGGTTGATTTTAATACTGGAAAGTAAATTACTATTTTAATGATTAAGAGAAATGTTCGGTTTCTGGGGACTTGTATTATATCATGTTTATCATTGACCATTAGTGAATCATCTAAGTATTCAAACGGTGAATCGAGGCTAGTTACAGCTCAAGACTTGCAACACCGGTTTAAAGCAACTCCTGTTCTATTTCAGTCTAGTGCCAATACCCTAAGGTATGCTAGCCTGGGTGCATCCACCTGATCTCACAGTTACGCTCGACCAGATGGGATTTAGGATGAGTCGAACTCCTCAGATAGCTTTGCTTGTTACAGCTTCCACTACCTGAGTATGATTACGAATTCCCACAGAAGAGCTTTGCTTGTTACAGCATCCACTCAACCTTGGAAACTCTGACTATATATGGCACATAGAACAAGTTTTGAATACTAAGACTAAACACTAAGTTAATAGTCTTAAAACATTTTATAATACAAGTGCGCCCCTTAGACCGAACTACTAGTTTAGCTACTATTCATCGCGCTAAACATTATACTAAGGAATTAAAGACAACAGTTTAAATAAATAAATACTAAGAGATACTTACAACCGTTGAAGCGCCAAGGGAGCTTTCCTTTATTTCCAATGCAAAATTACAACTTACAAATATTACAACTTCTAGAGAGAGAAGTGAAATTGGATTTTGGTGTGTTGAAATGAGGAGGAGGAGGCCTCCTTTTATAGCCAAAAGGGGAGGAGATGGGTGGTGGAGATGGTGGACATGTGCATTTGATCCAAGGGAGGAGAAGGGAGGAGGAGGAGGAGGTGACATGTGGCGGAATAGTAAAGCCGCCGGTCCCTCCTCCCATAGCCGCCGGTTGCCGATGGCCCAAGGGGGAGGAGCTCCTCCCTTGGCCACCTCCTTGAGTGGTGGCCGGTCATCCTTGCCCAATGTGAGATTTGTACAGTTTTGTGCAGTCTTTTCACAAAACTGTCAATGTGTTTCTTCTCCGGGCTGTCTTGACTCCACTCCTGATTCCTCTGATTAATTTGTTATGGTCAATTCAACGTCAGGATCCTTGATATTTCTTCAGTCGGCATATGATCTTGACCTTGGATTGACTCTTGTTATCGTTTCTGCTTAAAATCCTCTTCTTAGCGTGTTTTCACTTCAGTCTCTAAAATGCCCTGTGGAAATATATCGGGACTAACACGTAGAAGTTAGATAGACAAACAGTCTAATTTTGGGGGTTTAACTGTGTTTCTGACTCGTATAACTTTGGTCCATCAGATTACCCCCCACTTTTAGTTGTTCGTCCCGAACAATGCTATTAAAGGGCGTAAGTTCTAAGTTTGGCTTTGGAATATGAAAATTAGACTGTGGTACTCGATCTTTCCTAATTCATGCATTGCTTACTTATTACCAAATTAAACTGCGTAAATAAATAGAAGAAACTTAATACTTGTACCTCCGTGCTGAGATGCAAATTATATTGGATGTCTCGGGAGATAGCCCTTTTTAGGCTCCTGGACTGCAACCTCGGGATCGTCTCTTACTATATGGTTTTCTGGTAGCTTTCTCTAGCACGTGATTCGATTCGGGTTTCAGTGAGTTGAGCCTTTTTGATTTTCTTCTTTGGCGAGGGACTGCTTTTTTTGTTGTTGTAGTGAATCGGTCTTTGGCCTTTGATTTGACTTTTTTGAGTTCTTCACTTTTGCTCGGTTAAAACCTTCACAATTTTAGGCCTTTGGCCTCTTTTGATTTGCCTCATTGAGCTTTTCGCCTTTTTGTGATTGCTAGTCCATTTTCTCGAGCCTTTTTGGGAGGTCCAATCATCGCCCGCAAGCCTATGGAAATACCTCCCCGCTCCTCTCGTCTTTGTCGTTTTGCGCGGGTCAAGATGAGGGTCGCCCATCTATTTTCTCGGCTATTTTGACTAGAGAGAGGACGGTCTGATTCCCGTCCTCGCCTTTGCATAGATGCTTCTTGGCGGAGTTGACTTCAATTATTCACTGAAAACCCGAAGTGCAGCCTCCACTGACTTCGAAAACCATATAGTTTGATCTGATCCTTTGATTGCTTTCCAAGCCTCTCTAGGGCAGTTTATATCAACTCCACATCCCTAGTAATCTCAGCACAAAGGACAAATGGAAAGTTACATTCTAAGTTTTTAAACAGTTGAATTTTCACAAGGTTAATGCATGAATTATGATTTATCTTTTTCACATTCTTAAGTTCATATTTTCAAAAAGGTACTTATTAAAAAAGAAAAACAGCTGCATGTTATTTATGTACATAGGTGGTTCTCACCCCCCACTTTTGAACGAAGGCGTGCCTTAGTTCAAAAGTCATGCAAGCTTAAAACTAAATACTGAATTTAAATGACAGAAATTAAAGTGCGGAAAAGTAAGATAGTGTCGGGTTACCTCCCGACCAGTGCACTTGTTTAACGTCGTTAGCTCGACGATACCTCGTTTGTGGTTCATTGGTTTGGGTCCCATGGGTGGCTGAGGTCAAACTTCTTGATTCCACCGACTTTGATTCTTGCGGTGAGTCTTCCTGATTTTTTAGCAGATGACAGGTTTGGGTCCAGTTCTGATGGTATCTCCTTCCAACGTCTCTGAGAAGGCTAGGGACCTTTCACTAT
Organism: Rhodiola kirilowii; assembly: GCA_033675215.1. Taxonomy (NCBI): domain Eukaryota; kingdom Viridiplantae; phylum Streptophyta; class Magnoliopsida; order Saxifragales; family Crassulaceae; genus Rhodiola; species Rhodiola kirilowii. Next base: position 34,665,352 of record CM066201.1, read on the forward strand.
CAGCTTTTTGAACTGGGTGTTCTCCTGTTTAGGGCTGCCTTGTCCAGTCATGGCGAAAGCGTGCTCCATGTCGGAGTCATTCTGCTCAGGCCCTTTTCCCATTCTCCTTTGAGCTTCTTCTTGGATCGCATAGTTCGCGGTGACTTGCTCATTAATTAAGGGGAAAAGTCGGGAAGGCCTCATGAGGCTCGGTTCTGCCTCGTAATGTTGGTTCGTGAAGAACTGATCGTAGATAGTCTCAGCTGCCTGGGTAATGATAGTCGGGTATGGAATAGACAGTTCGTCAGTGGTGTTCTGGACTTCTACTTCGTTGCTTCCGGTGCTTTCCATGTCTGATTCCTCGGATGGTTCAGGAGTCTCTTCTGACGGCTCGGTGGTTTCTTCTTTGTCAGCCTCAGGGTCAGCTTCTTCTGTCTGCATTTCCTCGTCAGTGTGGGGAACTCGTCTTGTGGCAGCGGCTAGGCCAGTTATCAGGTACCACATGTCTGCAATGGTGAGGTTTGCGGCAGACCTTCTCATAGCTTCGTTGACTCTTCCCAGCTCTTCGGACCTCATCCCACGAAGAAATTTTTGGAGAAGAATTTTCTTCGTAAATCCATGGTGCGGGCAGCTTGAGACGATGGCATCGAATTTTATGTAGTATTCGTCCAAAGTTTCATCCCGGGATTGTTGAAGGTTCAGGATCTTCTCGCGGGTTTCTTGGCGTAAGGAAGGTGGGGAGAATTCTTTCAGGAACGGAACGCAGAGGTCTACGAAACGTTCTGCACTGCAAGCGGTGGATGTGTAGTACCATATCGTGGCGAAGTCGGTTAGAGAGAATTTAAAGCATTTCAGCTTAAATTCTTCTAACACTTCGTTTTCAGGTTTTATGTTGTGGCAGACTTGGTGGAAGTTTCGGCAGTGTTGTACAGGGTCTTCTCCCTCCGTTCCTCCGAACAGGGGCAGAAATCGCGTTGTCCATGCATGCGTAACGGGTAATGACATAGGAAAAAGAAAGAAAAAGAAAGGGGAGGGAAGAACAGTTATCCGATGACTAGTTCCCCGGCAACGGCGCCAATTTGAAAGAACCGCTCGTCGTCAAAGCGATTGTGCAAATAAATTTATAATAGTCCGCTACTCGCAACTATACTACTGGGTAGTACTTGGTAAGTAGGGGTCGAACCCAAGGGAACTAGGGGAATAATTGTTCTTCGGGGGGGATTACGCAGCGTGGGAACGTGTTTAAGGTCGGTTGGTTGGTTTTAAAGCTGCCAGCTATTTTGATTGGTTGATTGGTTGATTGGTTGATTTTAATACTGGAAAGTAAATTACTATTTTAATGATTAAGAGAAATGTTCGGTTTCAGGGGACTTGTATTATATCCTGTTTATCATTGACCATTAGTGAATCATCTAAGTATTCAAACGGTGAATCGAGGCTAGTTACAGCTCAAGACTTGCAACACCGGTTTAAAGCAACTCCTGTTCTATTTCAGTCTAGCGCCAATACCCTAAGGTATGCTAGCCTGGGTGCATCCACCTGATCTCACAGTTACGCTCGACCAGATGGGATTTAGGATGAGTCGAACTCCTCAGATAGCTTTGCTTGTTACAGCTTCCACTACCTGAGTATGATCACGAATTCCCACAGAAGAGCTTTGCTTGTTACAGCATCCACTCAACCTTGGAAACTCTGACTATATATGGCACATAGAACAAGTTTTGAATACTAAGACTAAACACTAAGTTAATAGTCTTAAAACATTTTATAATACAAGTGCGCCCCTTAGACCGAACTACTAGTTTAGCTACTATTCATCGCGCTAAACATTATACTAAGGAATTAAAGACAACAGTTTAAATAAATAAATACTAAGAGATACTTACAACCGTTGAAGCGCCAAGGGAGCTTTCCTTTATTTCCAAAGCAAAATTACAACTTACAAATATTACAACTTCTAGAGAGAGAAGTGAAATTGGATTTTGGTGTGTTGAAATGAGGAGGAGGAGGCCTCCTTTTATAGCCAAAAGGGGAGGAGATGGGTGGTGGAGATGGTGGACATGTGCATTTGATCCAAGGGAGGAGAAGGGAGGAGGAGGAGGAGGTGACATGTGGCGGAATAGTAAAGCCGCCGGTCCCTCCTCCCATAGCCGCCGGTTGCCGGTGGCCCAAGGGGGAGGAGCTCCTCCCTTGGCCACCTCCTTGAGTGGTGGCCGGTCATCCTTGCCCAATGTGAGATTTGTACAGTTTTGTGCAGTCTTTTCACAAAACTGTCAATGTGTTTCTTCTCCGGGCTGTCTTGACTCCACTCCTGATTCCTCTGATTAATTTGTTATGGTGAATTCAACGTCAGGATCCTTGATATTTCTTCAGTCGGCATATGATCTTGACCTTGGATTGACTCTTGTTATCTTTTCAGCTTAAAATCCTCTCCTTAGCGTGTTTTCACTTCAGTCTCTAAAATGCCCTGTGGAAATATATCGGGACTAACACGTAGAAGTTAGATAGACAAACAGTCTAATTTGGGGGGTTTAACTGTGTTTCTGACTCGTATAACTTTGGTCCATCAACTACGACTCATCATGCATTCATGAGATTGGAGGAGGAGCGACGGCTGGCTGATTATTCCACACCGGAACATCAACGGCAAAGAAGCAGCCTCTTCAGTGTGCTGTTCAGTGGGCTGTCTTGGCTGCTCTTGAGGAACTAACTAGCGCGCAGACACAGTGATCAATACACGTCTTCGAGAAGAGGCGACTGGGCTACTGAAGTCCAAGACTAGATCGACAGGGAAGTCTCGGTCTACCCATAAGGGATCGAGGTGAGCTGAGGCGAACTGAGATCACAAATCCGAGAGACGGGTGTTAGAGGCTACTCTATTACAAGCTAGGCGTTGTGTAAGCGTAAGTCCACTTGTAGCTCTAAACTCGTAATAAGATTTGTGTCACTTTTAGGGTGTGGGAAACCCCCCAGAGTAGGCGAAGCCGAACTGGGTATCAATCTGTGTGTGCCTCTATTCTGTTCTGTGTGCAGAACTGTTGCAACGTTGTTCAAGGTCTGTCTCATGTACACCTTGAATAGTATCTTGAACAGGTCTCAGAATTTCAATTGGTATCAGAGCAGGCACTCGACACACTGAGTGGGATCCTAGAACTGTTCCAGATGATTCCAAAGGAAGAACAGTCACACTCATGCATGGTTGCCTTCAGCTCTTCGAGTCACATGGAGAAAGACCGCTGGTACTTTTACAGTGGATGCTCCGCTCATATGACAGGTGACTCCAAGTTTCTTACACGTATTCGACCGGTCATGAAGAAACAGTTTGTCACTTTCGGTGATGGAGGAAAGGGTCAGGTGATCGGCTGTGGGACATTGAAGGTTCCGGATCTCCATGTACTCGAGGACACTCTCCTTGTTGAAGGACTGAAGGTGAACCATATCGGCATAAGTCAATTATGCGACGGCGGACCTCATGTCAAATTCACTCACAACTCGTGTCAAGTCTTAGATAAGGAAGGATGCACTCTGCTGAAAGGCAGCAGGGCAGCCAATAAATGTTACCTCATTGGCTCTGCTGGAATAGTTGCTTCCTCAGCTTGCTTGTCAAGTCAAGCAGATGAAATGGCACTTTGGCATAGACGCTTGGGTCACCTAAATCTCAAGACCTTGAGAAAACTCTGCTCAACTGGTCTCATTCGAGGAATGCCAAATGTTAAAGGCGATTTAGACGTTGTTTGTGGAGAATGTCAAGTCGGGAAACAGACAAAGGCATCTCATCCGCACATCTCGCAAATCAGTACCAACAGACCGTTGGAGTTGATCCATATGGATCTGATGGGCCCAATGCAAGTAGAGAGCTATGGAGGCAAGAAATATGTTCTGGTCTGTGTGGACGACTTCACCAGATATACTTGGACTAGGTTCCTTTGGGACAAGACTGAAGTTGCTCAACAGTTCATTGAGCTCGCTACCTTAGTCCAACGAGAGAGGGCGGACAAAGGAGAAAAACTGGTGTCCATCAGGAGTGATAATGGCACAGAATTTAAGAACTGCACTATGGCGTCTTACTGCGCAGAACACGGGATCGCTCATCAATTCACATCTGCCATCACACCTCAGCAGAATGGAGTCGTGGAACAAAAAAATTATACCATTCAGGAGATGGCACATGTGATGATTCATGCCAAGAAGATCCCACTGAAGTTCTGGTCAGAAGCCATGCATACGGCGTGTCACATCATAAACCGGGTCACGATACGCTCTGGAACGGAGAAGACCTGCTATGAGCTTTGGAAAGGAAAGAAGCCCACTGTCAAGTACTTCCACATTTTTGGAAGTGAGTGCTACATCCTGAATGATCGTGAGTACCGACAGAAGCTGGATCCGAAGAGTGATGAGGGATTTTTTCTTGGGTACTCGTCAAACAGTCGAGCATATCGGGTGTTCAACAAGCGCACAGGCTCAGTCATGGAGTCAATCAATGGAAAAGTCAAGGATGAAGTAATTGAGAAGGACGTCTCTGACGATGCCGACGACATCTATGGCATAGTACCCGAGCCACAACCATCACCCCAGCATACTGAAAATGGACAGACAAGCGAAGCGCCAACTGCTGACAATCCTTCTGAAATTTCCTCCTCAGACGAAGCCAATAATGACAACACACAAGAGGATGTTACCACCTTACAACCCTCTCGACGCATTGCCAGGGACCACCCAATCACTGAGATCATTGGAGCACCAAGTGACTGTGTAAGAACTCGTGGGATGCATTCAAACCTCAGAGTAATTGCTGCCTACTCGTGCTTCCTGTCCACCATAGAACCAAATAACGTAAAAGAAGCACTTCTCGATGAATTTTGGGTCCTTTCCATGCAGGAGGAACTGGAAGAATTTGCTCGCAATGATGTATGGGACTTAGTTCCAAGACCTGATGGTGTAAACATCATCGACACTAAATGGATTTTTAAGAACAAGACAGATGCATCAGGGAACATCACAAGGAACAAAGCTTGCCTTGTGGCACAAGGATATACACAGATAGAAGGGATCGAATTTGATGAGACCTTTGCCCCGGTCGCTCGTCTTGAAGCTATTCACCTGCTTCTTGCTCTGGCATGCCACCTGAAATTTCAACAGTTCCAGATGGATGTCAAAAGTGCTTTACTGAATGGTTTTCTAAATGAGGAAGTATACGTGGCTCAACCGAAAGGATTTGAGGACCCACATCATCCAACCTCTGTGTACCGTCTGAAGAAAGCTTTGTACGGACTCAAACAGACACCCAGAGCATGGTATGAGCGTCTCACCGTGTTCCTCGTCGACCATGGATATGTGCGAGGGGGAGTAGACAAGACCTTGTTCGTTAAACACATCAGGTCATATTTTATTATCGTACAAATGTATGTTGATGATATTGTGTTTGGGTCCAACACCCAGAAGCTGGTGGATCAGTTTGTGGGACAGATGCAGAAGGAGTTCAAGATGAGCATGGTTGGTGAGATGAACTATTTCCTGGGACTCCAGGTTACTCAGAAGGATGATGGGATCTTCATTTCACAGAGCAAGTATGCCAAGAATCTGATAAAGAAATTCGAACTTGAGAAGGCAAGTCACAAACGAACCCCGGCTGCTACGCACCTAAAGATCACAAAAGACGATGCTGGAACAAAGGTCGATCAGACACTGTACAGGAGTACGATTGGAAGCCTCTTGTACTTGACCGCCAGCAGACCAGATATTGCGTGTGCCGTAGGAGTCTGTGTAAGGTACCAGGCGGATCCAAAATAAAGTCACCTCCTGCAAGTAAAGAGAATCATAAAATACGTGTGCGAAACTATCGACTTTGTAATCTGGTACACCAAAGACACCAACCCTCATCTAGTTGGCGTCTACGACGCTGACTGGGCAGGAAACGCTGAAGATCGGAAGAGCACGTCTGGAGGATGTTTCTTCTTGGGAAATAACTTGGTCTCTTGGTTCATCAAGAAGCAAAATAGCATTTTGCTTTCTACGGCCGAAGCAGAGTATATTGCTGCAGGAAGTTGCTGCACTCAACTACTGTGGATGAAACAAATGCTGTCTGAATATGGAGAGGAACAGAAAGACATGATCCTGTACTGTGACAACATGAGTGGAATCACTATATCAAAGAACCCAGTACAGCACTCCAGGACGAAGCACATAGACATCCGACATCATTTCATCAGAGAGCTGGTTGAACAGAAGGTAGTTTCCCTATAGCATGTGACAACGGACAAGCAATTAGCTGATATCTTCACCAAACCGCTTGATGCTGCTCAGTTTGAAACACTCAGATCCTCCTTGGGTCTGTGTGTTGTCAAGAACTAAGTGTCCCAGAAAGTGGTCAGTCACAGGCGAATCTCCAGCGAAACAGTTGGACTGATCACTCGGTGCAAAAAGGCTGGAACAGTTGGTAAATGTTTGAATTGATAAAATATTCGATTATATTTTGCAGATTTGCTTTCGTGCTGTTGAGGAAAGGAAGGATATTCTCGAAGTCTCGGCTTGTGAATTTAAAAGATTGAACGTGACTTGGAAATCAGAATTTATTCGTCTGCTGCTCTCGCTCTCTCGTCAGTAACCCTAACGCAGCCGTCCCTCGCGGTTCTTTGTCCAAAGATTTTTCTTTTCGTTAACAATGGTTAACACCATAAAGACCTCCAAGTTAGCCCTCAAGATGTCATCTGAATCGATGAAGACGGACAAGAAACCATCCGATGTCCTGGCGGCAAAGCATCAAATTTCAAAATCAGCGAAGTCGAGGGTTCCGAGGAAGGAAAAGGCATCGCCTTTAGGTTCTGTCACTACAGCATTGCCTTGTTTAAAAATTCCCAAAGAAGAAGCAGCCCTCTCAAGACCTAGAGTTGGGATGGTGGACAGAAAAAGTCCAGGACCTGCAGAGATAAACCCTATTCAAATCGGTGTGTGTTCAACACCATCAAGTCTCATCCCTCTACCTGCTTTGCTCCAATCTGAGGTAATCCAAAACCCTATGGCTCCATTTAATTCCTCCGTGCATGTGAATAAGGACATTATTGTAAGTAAGGGGGTTGTCATGGGAGTAAATGTTGAGGGTGACAAGCAAGTTGAAGCCAGTAGGGCTGCTATGAAAGAGGCTGTTGTCAGTCTGATGAAAGAAGGGGATCCCAGTTTGCCTGTTTCCAAGATTGCTGGTTGTTCAGGAGTATGGAGGGAGAAGATCCTTGCCTCCGGTTACGTGCGTTCAAGAAGTCTCCAGAGGAATAAGGGGACACGTCAGGTAGTGTCTCCAAGACAGTTTCTGGCCAAGTTTTGTTCCATCAGGGGAAGGCTTGGTACCATGTCTGACTCATAGTCTGATCTGATTCTTGGTGACTCAAGTCAGAAGACTGAGGCCCTTGCTGAAGAGACTGACCCAGTCAAAAAAGATCTTCCCTCTGAAGCAGTTCCTATGGAAGAATCAGATAGAGCTCCTTTCAGTGTTCACAAGAAGGAAGCCAGTGAGGAGGTGGATCCATCAGTTCTCCATGATGCTAAGATGAAGGATGCTGACCAGATTGATCTCTCGTCAGACGCCCCCTCAGAGCGTGCTCAAGTTGCCATACCCCTTACAGAACTCGATAATGCAAAGAAGGTAAAGGCTAAAAGGAAGGTGTTATTTCAAAATCCAGTTGAACAAAAGGGAGCCATCCTAGCAGAAAGAATCCACGGTGCAGGGGGAGCTCATGTCTCCAAGAAAAGGAAACGTATGATCCCAATTCCAGTCTCAACAGATGCTAGCCAATGTGAAGCGTTCAAACCAGTGTCCACAGACGCTCCGGCTGGAATTGTCAAACATGGCATATGGTTCACCAATAAGGATGCAGCAAAGAAGTGGAAGTCTGTGATGAATAGGAAGATTAACCCAAAAAGGCTTCTTGAAGAAAAACGTTATAATGGAAAAGAAGTTATTCATGTTCTGAAGCAGACATGCCTGATAAAGACAGTGACCAAGAGCAAACTGTTCGATGCCCAGTTGGTTCGTGAAGCAATTGCCAATCTTCCACCACATTTTGGTGTTGTCGGTGATAAGGATTATGGGGTTGTCTACGTTCGTGGACGAAGAATTGAAATCAACCCTCTGCTCATCGACACTTACTTCCAGATGGATGACTTAGACGTGGATGTTAAGGAACTCGACTATGACAAGGTTGCAGACACCATCACTGTGGGCTCATTTCCTTGGTGGTCGGAGGCTTCTGCTATTCCAACGGCAGATCTGACAACCTTCTACTCAATGCTCTTCTACATTGCCATTGCCAATTGGATGCCAACCACTCATCGTTCCACAGTCGGCAAGGACCTTGCTCAGCTGCTCTATCAGATTGGAAACAAGATGCAGTTGAATCTGGGAAGAGTCATGTTCAATCAGATTGCCGATCATGCCACGTCCTCTCGCAGCCTTCATCAGATTGGGTTTCCATCTCTCATATATGAACTGATCCTCAACCGGGCTCCAGAATTGAAGTCTCCACATGATCATCTCTTAAAGGCCCCGCAGAAATTCATCGTGGATCATAAACTCTTCAAGGGTCGTCACAAGAATGACCTCCAAGACTCGGGATAGAAAAGGAAAGACATCCCAGAATCATCAAGGAAAAGAGCTTCTAGGAGATTGCAGTTGACCTTGACTAGGTAAGTTTCTCTTCTGAAAGAACTGGAGATCATCCTGGACATTGACAAAGAACAACGGACACGTATCCGCAACTTGGTGCGCATGCTTCGCTACCCCAGCGATGATGAATCCAAAGATGATGCGGAATCTGTTAGCGCCTCGGATAACCACTCCTCTGCATAAAGGTCTATGCTTGCTTTCATTTTGCCTGTGCTTGTTCTGGCACAGTTTGATTTGATGTTCGAACTAGATCGGACCCCTTGCCAGTTTGTGGCAAAAAGGGGGAGTATTTTGAGGTGACCAATTTTTGTTCCCTCAATTCTGTCTAAAGTCTAGATAGTTAGTTAGTTCTAGTAATCTAGTTGATTTGGTTTTGCCAAAATTCCAAGGGGGAGATTGATGTTCCCTTGAGTGGCATGTATTTGGCAAAACGCCTTTAGACAGTTCGAGCAGGAGTTCAGGGGGAGTTCGAACACATCCTGGTACACAATTACAGCGTGGAGCAGACGCAAGGATGGTTCCGGAAGGTTCTAAAGATCGAAGATCTTTTCAAACTGAAGTCGGCCAGCAAAGATTTCGAGCTTCAAATATTCGAATGAATATCTACATATTAGATTGAAGGCGGCGTGGCTGACTTGGCAAGGAAGTTTTCGAATATTCTTCCTAATGACTGGATAAAGATACACATCGAATATTTAGGAATATTTCCTAAATATTTGATGAGATATCTGGAGCAGATTTGGAGAGCGCCCGTGCATATAAATATAATGCTAGGGCGTCCACAATCTGCATCGCTTCCTGAATAAAAAGAAAAACACGAGTGCATTCGTGAGGTTGGAGGAGGAGCGACGGCCGGCTGATTATTCCACACCGGAACATCATCGGCAAAGAAGCAGTCTGTTCAGTGGGCTGTTCAGACTGCTCTTGAGGAACTAACTAGCGCATAGACACAACCATCAATACACGTCTTCGAGAGGAGGCGACTGGGCTACTGAAGTTCGAGACTAGATCGACAGGGAAGTCTCGGTCTACCCATAGGGGATCGAGGTGAGCTGAGGTGAACTGAGATCACAAATTCGAGAGACGGGTGTTAGAGGCTAGGCTATTACAAGCTAGGCATTTTGTAAGCGTAAGTCCACTTGTAGCTCTAAACTCGTAATAAGATTTGTGTCCCTTTTAGGGTGTGGGAAACCCCCCAGAGTAGGCAAAGCCGAACTGGGTATCAATCTGTGTGTGCCTCTATTCTGTTCTGTGTGCAGAACTGTTGCAACGTTGTTCAAGGTCTGTCCCATCTACATCTTGAACAGGTCTCAGAATTTCAGAGTACATTGAACTTGACTTACTACGTCGAGAAGATGATGATCTACTTATATCTTCAAATTGAAGACTAACAGATTCTTCAGGTGTTTGTATAACATTTATTAAATTGTTTTGACTTACTCTGGTTGTGGTGGTATAACCTGTTCCAGAGTCCAATTATAGTTTCATTAGTTTGTTTGTCAATCATTTTACACTGCGGGTTTAAAGTAAAAAGTGGTTTATAATACATCCTATAACTCGCTATTACTTATGTTCATGGTTTATAATTGTATCCATGGGTTTTAACATTTAATTAATGTAACGAGTCTAATATATTAATATCGGACAACAAAAGATGTAAATTTGGGTATGCATCAAATAGACTGGATCATGTGTCAAGCTAGTTTGAATTATTCCCATTAATGATTGTTTCCAATTAAGGTTTCTTCCATCCCTAAGGGCTGCTATAAAGCTCTCGGGTAAACCTTCCAAAGTTAATGGTTTAAAGACAATTTGTACTAGACCAATATGGATGAATTTATGAGAACTCTTATATGATAAAATACCACTTTAATCAAGCAATCTAATTGTTGATTCCACATAATTTAAAGGAATTGTTTCTTTGGTAGTTTTTATTATTTGTTTGAGTCCCGATTTCTCAAAAGTTCCGAGTTTGTATATTATACTTGGTTCAAATTTTGGAATTGTCCACTTATTAAGTGCTTCAAACATGTATTTTAATAAAATAGATAGAAATAAAATATATGTTTTATTTATAAATTTGATTATTAAATTTTTTTAAAAATAAAATTGTATTTATTAGAAAATATTATGTTTTTTTAGCAATTATAAAATATATTAATTTTGTTTACTTAAATTTTATTCAATAGTTTTTTTTATAAATGTTCATTAAATAAGAATTATATTTAGTTTAACTTTAGTTTGTCTTAAGTGAGTTTAACTTAGCTCATCTTAATGTCTTAGATGAACTTAGCTTATTTTAACTTATCTTGATTGACGTTTATATGACTAAAAAAAGCTCTAAAGAACAGCCCTTCTTTGTTCTTGATATCATATAAACTTCAATTTTATCAAAAACAATTTAAGTTGGGATATTATTAAGCTGAGATTCCCTATAGTCAAGCTGAGATTCTAGAACAAATCAATGATGAATGGTGAGAGTGCACCAGCCACGGATGGCTTCTCAGGTCGTTTCTACATCACATGTTGGGATATTATTAAGCATGACCTTATTGTGGCTATCGGTCTCTTTTTCTAAGGATTTCAGATCCCTGCCTCTTTCTCAGCCACTACTCTAACGTTGATTCCCAAGGTAGAGTTTGTTACTTCAATCTCCCGGCTCAGGCCTATTAGTTTGTGTGACTTTTGTCACAAAATTATATCTCGCAACCACCCTTGCTACATCAATTGGCGCTACGTGATGTTCCCATGAATGGCATGATTTTGGCAAAATGACTTTAGAGAGTTCAAGTAGGAGTTCGACCATAGACTGGAACTGAAATATAGCGTGAAATAGACGCAGGACGATTTGTGTATCCAGAAGATCGACGAGATTATTTGATTGGAATCAATCGACAAGTCATCACAGAAGATCAGATATTCAAATGAATATCTACATCATGGGTGCGAGATTATCGGATGGCTTGACACGGAAGTTATCTCCGAAGATTGGATACGGGTAAAAGAAGATTGGATATCTATCAAATATTTAGGAGCATCTCTGAAATATTTGACAGGATATTCTGATTGGATCTGGACTTCACCGAAGCTTATAAAAAGAATGCTAGGGCGTCCATGATCATCATCGCTTCCTGAGAGAGAGAAAAATACACGAGTGTATCTTGCTGATCGGAGGAGGAGAGAGCGACGGCCGACTGAGTTTCCCACTGGAAAATCATCGGCGCTGTAACTGTCTGTTCAGTGTGCTAATCAAACTGTTCATGTTGAACTGACCGCTGCACACACCAAACACCATTGCTGGCTTTTGGGAGAAAGCAACCGAGCTTCGGGAGAAGATCGAGCAAGTTCGGAAGGGAGTTTCGAACAAAGGGGATCTAGGGGGAGCCGAGATCATAAATCTGAGAGAAGTGGTGATAGAGGCTAGGCGTCTTCATTCGGGAGATTGTAAGAGTAAGTCCACGTGTAGCTCTATACTATTCAATAAAGATTTATATCCCTTTAGGGCGTGGGAAGCCCCCCAGAGTAGGTTGTTGCCGAACTGTGAAGTACATCATGTGTCCTCTATATATACTGTCCCAGTTATTGTCTAGTAAGGTGTTCAAGGTTCGTCTGAACACTACCTCGAAGAGTTGCTTGAATAGATAAAAGTATTTCAGTTGGTATCAGAGCAGATACTCGACATACTGAGTGTGATCCTGGATCTGTTCAAGATGAGTCTAAAGGAAGGACAAAGCACAACCCGACCCCCATTACTTGAGGGACCAAACTATGCCTACTGGAAGTCCAAGATGAAAGCTTTTCTGAAATCTCTCGATGAAAAGGCTTGGAAGGCTGTTTTGGTTAGATGGACACAACCCATGATGGAAAACCTAGTAGGTGAAGTTGTTCCTAAACCAGAAGCTCTGTGGACTGATGCAGATGAAAAGGCAACTGTTGGAAACTCATAGGTAATGAATGCAATCTTCTCTGGAGTGGACAAGAACGTGTTCAAACTGATTGCAAATTGTGAAGTCGCTAAGGAAGCTTGGGATATCCTCCAAACATCTTATGAAGGTACAGACAAGGTTCGGAACTCTCGAATGTAGATAGTAACATTAAAGTTCGAGGATATGAAGATGAAGGACAATGGATCCATTCCTGAGTTCAATGCAAGAGTTCTAGACCTGTCCAACGAGGCTACTGCACTAGGAAAACCAATTTATGGAGAAAGAATGGCTAGAAAAGTTTTGAGATCGCTCCCTCCGAGGTTTCCCATGAAAGTTACTGCTATTGAGGAGATGCATGATATCTCCAAACTGAAGCTGGACGAGCTCACGGGTTCACTCAGAACTTACGAGATGAATCCAAAGCAAGATGTCCAACCTAGAGACGGGAAAGGAATTGCACTAAAAGTAGAAGTCTCTAAAGACATGCTTGAGTCCGGCTATGATGGCTCAGAACTTTGGCAGAATGGTACGAAAGATCAACAGACGTGGTCTTGAGCAAGGTCAGTCATCCTCGAGCAGTTTCTGAAACTGGAAAAAGGGAAGACAAGGACAAGTGAAAATAGGCAGGAGCTTTCTACAGAAAAAGGGGAAGATATACAATGCTGGGAATGCAGAGGCTTTGGCCACATTCAGGCCGAATGCGCCAAAACCCTCAAGAAGAAAAAGGCGATGGTCGCAAATCTGAGCGACAGCGAGTCTGATAATGAGGAGGAAGGCGATGAGACTACAAACTTTATCGCATTCTTCGTCACAATTGAAGACGGGAGTGAATCCAGTAAGGATAAGAACTCTAGCCCTCTGTTCGAACAGCCAGCCGACGATACCTCAGACAGTGATGATGAAGAACTCACTCTGGAGTTCAGGGTGAAACCTCGTGTACGACAAGTCAGGGTACCAAAGACAAGCGAGAACATATGCATGGTCGCCTTCAGTTCGTCGAGTCACATGGAGAAAGATCGATGGTACTTCGAATGACAGGTAACTCAAAGTATCTTACACATATTAGACTTGTTACGAAATGACAGTTTGTCACTTTCGGCGATGGAGGAAAGGGCCAGGTGATCTGCTATGGGACATTGAAGGTTCCGGATCTTCCTGTGCTCAAGGATACCCTCCGGGTTGAAAGACTGAAGGTGAACCGGATTAGTATTAGTCAACTGTGTGATGGCGGATACCATGTGCAATTCACTCACGATTCATGTCAAGGATAAGAAAGGAGGCACACTGATGAAAGGCAGCAGGGCAGCTAACAACTGCTACCTCATAGGATCTGATGGCACAGTCGCTGCATCAGCCTCTTGACGAGTCAAGCTGATGAGATGACATTGTGGCATAGGGAACTGGGTCATCTGAACCTCAAGACCCTTAAGAAATTTCCACAGCTGGACTCATCCGAGGAATGCCCGCTGTGAAAGGTGATTTAGATGTAATCTGTGGGGAGCAGTGTTATTAAAACCGAGCCGAGGATCGAACCGGTCAAGTAACTGGGTCAATGGATCAGTGGTTCAATCGGGTCAAACTGGTTTGACCCGCATAAAATAAAAATAAAATACCTATATATGATATTATAATTTAACATATTTATGACTTGAATAAATATTACATGTTCATGATCTGATTTCAATAACATACCATAACAAATTTAGAATTTAATAAAGTACAAATCAATAATACAACAATAACAATTTTAGTATTAATTTGTAAGTCACAACAATACGCGATTTCTAATACTTATTGAATTTCTCGCTAAATTGATTGTAAGTAATAAATTTTATAGATTTGATTAATGAATATACATTATTGAAACAAATAATAAAACAAGAATCATGTTTAGCTTGGTGGATGGAGAAACCGGTTCAACCGACCAGGTCTTGACCAGGTTTGATCGGTTCTTGACCGGGTTTGACCGGGTCGATGCATTTTTGATCTGATTACAGAACCAAACCGGTCCGGTGACTAGTTCCTGGTCCAACCAGTCAAATCAGCCGGTCCGGTTTGGTTTCCACAACACTGGTGGGGAGTGCAGATAGGCAAACAGACGAAGGCTTCGCATCCCAACACCTCGCAGATCAGCACTAGCAAACCTCTGGAACTGGTCCATATGGATCTGATGGGTCCAATGCAAGTTAAGAGCTACGGTGGCAAGAAGTATGTCTTAGTGTGTGTGGATGACTTTACCAGATTTACCTAGACCAGATTTCTTTGAGACAAGACTGAAGCTGCTAAACAGTTCATTCAACTCGCTACCTTACTTCAGAGAGAAGGGAGGACAAAGGAGAAAACCTTGTAGCTATCAGGAGTGATCACGGCATAGAATTTAAGAACAACACTATGGCCACCTACTGTGCAGAACATGGAATAGCACACCAGTTTGCATCTGTCATCACCCCCCAGCAGAATGGAGTAGTGGAACGTAAAAATTGCACAATTCATGAGATGGCACGTGTGATGCTACACGCCAAGAAAATACCTCTTAAGTTCTGGTCAGAAGCTATGAATACTGCATGTCACATCATCAATCGTGTTTCATTATGCACTGGAGTAGAGATGACCTGTTATAAACTTTGGAAGGGGAAGAAGCCCACTGTGAAATACTTACACATCTTTGGGAGTGTGTGCTACATCCTGAATGACCGAGAGTACAAACAGAAGCTGGATCCGAAGACTGATAAGGGCTTCTTTCTAGGATACTCCATGAACAGTCGAGCATACCGGGTGTTTAACAAGCGTACACGCTCGGTCATGGAATCAATCAATGTCAAAGTGAAGGATGTGGTGTTTGAGAAATCTGTTTCAGACGATGCTGACTATGATACTGGCACAGTACCAGAGACACCTTTCTCATCTCAGTCAGCTGGAAAGGATCAGCCAGGAAGAGTGCTAATAGAGGATAATCACACCTCAGACTCCTCATCTGATGATGCTGAAGACACCAGTACCCAAGCGGATATTGCTGACCTACAGCCCTCTCGAAGAATTGCCAGAAACAACCCAATTACTTAATTCATTGGCGAACCGAGTGCAGGTATGAGGACTCACAGCAAGGAGATTAATTTCAGAGAACTAGCTGCATGCTCATGTTTTCTGTCCACTATAGAGCCGAAGAACATCAAGGAAGCATTGCTTAATGAGTATTGGGTACTGGCTATGTAGGAAGAGCTAGTGGAGTTTGCTCGAAATGATGTATGGGACTTAGTTCCGAGACCTGTTGATGTGAATGTAATCGGAACAAAATGGATCTTCAAGAATAAATCCGACGCTACAGGAAATATCACAACAAACAAGGCACGCCTAGTGGCACAAGGGTATACTCAGATAGAGGGCATCGACTTTAATGAAACCTTTGCTCCTGTCGCACGTCTTGAAGCCATTCGCCTACTACTTGCACTGGCATGTCACTTAAAGTTTCGACTATTCTAGATGGATGTTAAGGGCGCGTTCCTAAACGGCTTTCTGAATGAGGAAGTATACGTTGCTCAGCTGAAAGGCTTTGAGGACCCACATCGCCCTGCTCACGTGTATCGTCTAAAGAAGGTGACATACGGTCTCAAACAGGCGCCCATGGCATGGTATGAGCGTCTCACCGTGTTTCTCGTCGACCATGGATATGTGCGAGGGTGAGTGGATAAGACCCTGTTCGTGAAGCACATAAGGTCAGACTTTATTATCGCACAAATCTATGTTGACGATATAGCATTTGAGTCCAATACACAGAAGCTGGTGGATCAGTTTGTGGAACAGATGTAGAAAGAGTTCAAGATGAGCATGGTTGGAGAGATGAACTACTTTCTTGGACTCCAGGTGATACAGAAGAAGGATGACATCTTCATCTCACAAAGGAAGTATGCCAAGAATTTGATTAAAAAATTTGAGCTTGAGAAGGCAAGCCACAAAAGGACATCAGCTGCTACGCACTTAAAGAACACTAAAGACGATGCTGGAACAAAGGTCGACCAGACACTGTACAGGAGTATGATTGGGAGCCTCTTGTACTTAACAGCCAGCAGACCAGATATAGCCTATGCAGTAGGAGTCTGTGCGAGGTACCAGGCAAATCCGAAAGAGAGTCATCTATTGCAGGTGAAAAGAATTATAAAGTATGTCTGTGGAACTGCTGACTTTGGGATTTGGTACACAAAGGACACTAACCCTTACCTAGCTGGATACTGTGACGCGGACTGGGCGGGAAACACTGAAGATCGAATGAGTACTTCTGGAGGTTGTTTTTTCTTGAGAAATAACTTGGTTTCCTGGTTCAGTAAAAAGCAAAATAGCATCTCGGTCTCTACAGACGAAGTAGAGTATATTGCTGCAGGAAGTTGCTGCACTCAACTTCTGTGGATGAAGCAAATGCTGTCTGAATACGGAGTAGAATAGGAGGAGATGACCTTGTACTGTGATAATATGAGCGCGATCAGCATATCCAAAAATCTAGTACAACACTACAGGACGAAGCACATTGACATCAGACACCATTTCATCAGAGAGTTGGTTGAACAGAAGGTGGTTGCACTGAAGCATGTAACAACAGACAAGCAACTTGCTGATACCTTCACCAAACCATTGGATGCTACACAGTTTGAGACACTCAGATCCTCCTTGGGTCTATGTGTTGTCAAAAACTAAATGTTCCAGGTAGTGGTCAGTCAATGGCAAAACACCAGCTAGACAGTAGGACTGACGATATGAGAAAGATAGCTGGAACAGATGGTGCATTTTTGGAAGGTGAATTTTTTTTAATTTCTCAGGGATAGTTCGAGCCGTTCTGAGGAGCGAGATAATTGGACAAATATCTCTCGCAAATAAACTCAAGTTGGTTTTGGGAAGTTGAAAAGGCTGTATTTGAAAATCAAATCTCTCGTCTGCTGCCATTCTCGCTCACTCCGAAACCCTAGAGCATGAATCTCTGCGAAATCTCTCATGCTTAAGCATATCTGCAACTATGGTGAACACAAGGAAAACAACTAAGACTACAGTCAAGACAACACCGGAACCAAAGAAGGTAGTCAAGGCGACATCCAAAGCACTGAAACCCCAAATCTCCAAGTTGGAGAAACTAAAGATGCCAAAGGAGAAAAAGGTGACACCTTTAGATGACGGAACTCCAACAAAGAATGCTGTCAAAGAGACAGATGAAGGACCAGTTCCAGCAAATCCTGAGGCCGGTGTGGTGGAAAAGAAAGGACCAGAACCTGCTGCAAAGCAGAAGGTGGTGCCCTCGCGGACGTCGGAGGGGACTCCTAAGCCAATCGATGCTAGTTTGACATTAATAAGACTTGATCTACCACCGACTGTGCCACAAAGTGAGGTAATCTCTAGCCCTAAAGCTCTGATTTCTGTTCCCTTGCCTGTGAAAGATGTGAATGTTGAAAACAAGAAGGGTAAAAGGGAGAGAAAGTAATGGTTGATGAGGATGGAAAAGCCAGTAGGGCTGAGGCTGATAATTAAGGATGGTCTAGGAGTGGTTAAAGAAGGCAGACCAAGCAAAACTGTGTCTAAGGTATCCGCTGGACCAAGTGTGTGGAGAGAGAAGATACATGCATCCGGATACGTAAGACCACAAAGGGGGCCTCGCTGGAAAGTGGTTGGTCGTAGGAATGTTTCTCCACGGAAGTCTTTGGCAAAGATTAACGCTGTCAGAGAATGGATGAAATCTACATCAGAATCAGAGAATGAACTGCTTGAGAAAGGTGCTGGTAAGAGAAACTAGTTCTTGGTGAAGAGTCTGACGAAGGAGCAGTAGGAAAGACTTAAGGATTAGTTGATAAGCAGCAAGAGAAGCAAGATGATACTGAGCCTGAAGAGTCTGATCCTTCTGAGAAAGATGATGATCTTCACAAGATTTATAAGGAACTTGATGAGGTGGTCCAAAGTTTGCAGAAGGAGATACCAACTGTGCAAGTTGAACAGAGGCCGGAACTGGGTCATGATGCAAAGAAAGCAGTTGTTGAAGAGACTGCGCCTGTTAACAAAATTCAAGTTGCAGAGAAAGCAAGTGAGCAATTTGGTGTCGACTCAGAGGTTCAACAAGGAGTTGATAAGGTGCAGCCCTGAGATGTCGTGACTGCAAAGGTGTCTCAGGCACAACTATCCCAGAAGATGTTCTAGTTGAAGTACCATATACTGAACAAGTGAGGGTTGTATCTGAGGCTCGAGTTGAAGTGGATGCCTTTGTTAATCAAGACGTCGAGATGGAAGAGGGAGATCAGTCTGAGCCTAAGTCAGATACCCCACTGGAAGATCCTCAGGATTCCATTCCTTTGTCAGAGCTCAAAAAGACTGAAAAGGTCAAGGGAAAGGAGAAGGTTGCTTTTCAAAATCCAGCTGAGAAGGAGTTTACCAGACAAGCAGAAGGGGGCAGGGGGAGTTTATGCAACCAAGAAAAGGAAACGTAACGTTCCATCTCCTGTACCAGCAGATGCTCCAACTAGGATAACTAAAGGTGGCATTTGGTTTGTGGATAAGGATGCTGCAAAGAAGTGGAAGAATGTGCTGAAAAGGAAGATTATCCCAAAAAAGCTTCTCGATGAGACACGCTATAAGGTAAAAGGGGTTGTGCACGTGCTAAAGGCGACATGTCTGATCTGGACATTGACGAGAAGCAAACCCTACAGTGAACAGCTAGTTCGTGAGGTGATAGCAAACTTACCAAAGCAGTTTGGATTGGTTGGTGACAAGGACTATGGGGTGGTCTATGTACGAGGAACACAAGTCAAAATTGATCCTAAGCTCATCAACATCTATTTGGTAATGGATGATCCAGTTGTGGACGAGGAGGAGCTTGACTATGACAAAATTACTGACTGCATTACTGTGGGCTCATATCCTTTCTGGGGAGACAAGGTCATCCCAGTCGCAGATTTGACAACATTCTACTCAATGCTTTTCTTCATTGCCATTGTAACTAAAAGTCGACCTCTCATCGTTCCTTGTCAGCAAGGACATGGAGCAGCTGATCTATCAAATTGGGAACAAGCTGCTCTTCAATCTAGGGAAGATTATGTTCTCTCAGATCGCAGAACATGCCACTTCGAGCCGATCCCTGCACCAGATTTGTTTTCCTTCCCTCATCTATGAGCTGGCCACCTACAAGAATCCAGAACTGAAGACACCACAGGATATACTCTTCAAAGCCCCACAAAAGTTCACGGTGGATCATAAGCTCTTCAAAGGGCGTCATGTGAATGATCTCAAGGATCCGGGACAGAGAAGGAAGGACATCCCAGAGTCCTCAATGAGAGGGGCTGCTGGTGGTCTAAAGATTGCACCTGCTGAGAGGGAAAAGCTGCTGAAGGAGCTGGAAATCATCCTCACGGAGGACAAGGAGCAAAGGAAACGCATCAACAATCTGGTTCGTGCGCTACTGATAGCGCTAAAACACATGCATTTTAGGCGACCTCTATGCTTATTGTTTCGTTCGTTTTATCACGATTTCACTTGCTATTTGATGCCTTGTGGTTCATTTCCGGCCAATTACAGATCTTAAGCTGAGAACACAAGTGAGCATTGATTCTGGAGAAAACCCGAGCGTTTCGGAGCAAAAATATGGATTTTCGGGCATCACGGGACAAACCGACCTCTCCAGAGTATTTTGGACCTACAGATCTCATTTGGTGTCCAAATGGGTTGATTCAAAGCTTGTTGGAAAGCTAATTCAATTCCCTACAACATTGTAGTTTACACCAAGATCAGATTCGGACGGTAAGAGGCTCTGAGGGTCCGAGTCGGCCGACTCAATTCTGCTTCACCAATCCAGCCCGCCGGCTCAAATGCTCAGAAACTTTATGAAGCCTTCCCCTGATCGAGTCAGCCAGCTCAACACCAAGGCAAAATTTTGAGCCGGCCGACTGAAATCTGCTACAGTTCCGGAAACCCTAACTTGGGCTATAAATAGAAACTTTTAGATCTCATTTGAGGGGGCTTTTTGGAGGACTTCTTGGGAGCTTTTTGGGGCGATTTTGGGAGGTTTTGAGCAGAGATTTTGGAGTCATCAACAACAAGAAGGTAGAATCATCTAGTGATATTGGATCTCCATATTGGTTTTGAATTCCTAAACTCTACCTCTCATATGTGTGTTTACACTCTTTTTATTGTTGATTTTGTTTGTAAACTCACTATGAGTGAGTAGTGACCTTGGTTGGGGATTATTGATCCCCTAGACATGTTTGTGATGATGTAAATGCAATGGATGTTGATATTGAATGAGTTTGCACATGAATCTTCTTCATTTGAACTAAATGTTTAGAGTTGCCCATAAGGTGTTTGTGAAATGTCCTCAATGGGAACTTAGTTTAATTTCATGTTTAATGTAGCTCACGTTGATCGACATCAATTTAATGAAATGAATGAAGAGGCATTAGGACTTTTTTGTTACATGGCGACACTTAAATTCTAATGATATTGGCTTGAATTTAACAAGAATGTGTTTATCTAGTCAATAGAGCGCGAGTGTGAGACTAGAAACGCATGTTCTATAGGGCCAATAGAGCGCGAGTGTGAGGTCCTACGCGAGGTGTAACCTCTTCATTCTAAGTTGTAGCGCGAGTTGAACTTAGGTTGAATGTTGCATGGCTATAATCTACTCATGTGCATGAAAATTCATAATCGACATCCAATATCATTGTCACGATAATTGTCTAGGTGGGGAAGTAATCCCTAGTCATCTTTGATTGATTGTTTACCTTTTTCATTGTTAGAATCTCCCTTTCGGATAGTAAATCATTGCTATCAACCTCTTTCGAGGAACAAACCCCCCAAACCATAGACAATCTAGATTTAATCCTTAGCACAATTAGTTTAATCACCTATCTCTTGGGTACGACCTTGGGTTTCCCGAGTCAAAATATAAATGTTTTGATTAACCGTGATTAGCATAAGTATTCGATATTTGATGGATGCACAGTCGTTATGTGCAAACGTCAAGAATAAATTTATAGTCCGCTACTCGCGACTTAACTACTGGGTAGCAAGTGGTAAGTAGGGGTCGAACCCAAGGGAATCAGGGGAATAGATGTTCTTTGAGGGGGTTGTCCAGCGAGAGAGCGTGTTTTAGGTCGGTTGGTTGGTTTTAAAGCTACCAGCTAAGTGATTGATTGATTGATTGGTTGGTTGGTTGGTTGGTTGGTTTTAGTACTGGAAAGTAAATTGCAATTTATAATTGAAGGAAAGCGTTCGGTTTCAGGGGCATTGTATTATATCCTGTTTATCATTGACCTCTAGTGACTCTACTAAGTATTCAAACGGTGTATCAAGGCCATTCCAATCACTCGATTTGCGTACACTGTCTAGCCTATTCCAAGGACGTAGAGCACTTATTCTATTTAGACTAATACTCCATTCCCGGTTATATTAGCCTATGTGCATCCATTTGATCAATCATTCCCGATCAACCAAATGGTGTTTAAGATAAGTCAAACTTCTCAGATAAGCTTTGCCATTCCAAGCATCCACTTATCCGTACAAGTTTACGAACCCCGCTGTAGAGTTTTGCCATTCCAAACATCCACTCTACCTTGGACGTTCTAACCGAATATATGGCACATAGAATAAGTTTTGAATACTAAGGAGAGACGCTAAGTTAATAGTCTAAAACATTTTATAATACAAGTGCGCCCCTTAGACCGAACTACTAGTTTAGCTACTATTCATCGCGCTAAACATTATAACTAAGGAAATAAAAACAGTTGAATAAATACTAGAAATAATACTTACAACCGTTGAAGCGCCAAGGGAGCTATCCTTTATTTCCAAAGCCAAACTTACAATTACAAAACTTTTAGAGAGAGAAGTGAATTGCTTATGGGATGATGGTGATGAGGGGAGGAGCTCCTCCTTATATAGCCATGGAAGGAGGAGGAGATGAGGACACTTGTTGCATGGAGATTGGATGAGAAAATCAAGGGAGGAGAAGCCACCACATGGAGGAGGAGGAAAGCCGCCGGTCACCATGTGTGGAGGAGCCGCCGGTTGCCGGTGGTGGAGGGAGGAGGAGGGGTGGCTTTGGCCACCTCTTGCCCAAGTGGCCGGTCACTTTGCCCATGTGTGAGTTTTGTACAGTTTTGTGCAGTCTTTTCACAAAACTGTCAATGTGTTTCTTCCCCGGGCTGTCTTGATTCCTCTCCTGATTCTTCTGATTAATTTGTTATGAGTGATTCAACGTCAGGATCCTTGATATTTCTTCAGTCGGCATATGATCTTGACCTTGGATTGACTCGTAACATCTTTTCTGCTTTAAAAGCTCCTCTTTAATGTGTATTCTCTCTAAGCTCTGAATTACCCTGCAAAAATATATCTGAACTAACAAGCAAAAGTTAAATAGACAAAATGTCTAAATAAGGGGGTTATACTGTGTTTATGATTCGTATAATTTTGGTCCATCAGATCACCCCACACTTTTAGTTGTTCGTCCCGAACAATGCTATTAAAGGGCTGTACTATAAGTTGGCTTTGAAATATGAAAATTAGACTGTGGTACTCGATCTATCCTAATTCATGCATTGCTTACTTATTACCAAATTAAACTGCGTAAATAAATAGAAGAAACTTAATACTTGTACCTCCGTGCTGAGATGCAAATTATATTGGATGTCTCGGGAGATAGCCCTTTTTAGGCTCCTGGACTGCAATCTTGGGATCGTCTCGCACTATATGGTTTTCTGGTAGCTTTCTCTAGCACGTGATTCGGTTCGGGTTTCAATGGTTTGAGTACTTTGATTTTCTTTTGGCGAGGGACTGCTTTTGTAGTGAATCGGCATTTGGCCTTTGATTTGACTTTTTGAGTTCTTCACTTTTTGTTCGGTTAAAACCTTCACAATTTTGGGCCTTTGGCCTCTTGATTTGCTTCATTGAGCTTTTCGCCTTTTTGTGACTGCTAGTCCATTTTCTCAAGCCTTTTTGGGAGGTCCAATCATCGCCCGCAAGCCTATGGAAATACCTCCCCGCTCCTCTCGTTTTTGCCGTTTTCGCGCGGGTCAAGGTGAGGGTCGCTCATCTATTTTCTCGGCTACTTTGACTGTCGTTTCGCGCGGGTCAAGATGAGGGTCGCTCATCTATTTTCTCGGCTACTTTGACCGGAGATAGGACGGTCTGATTCCCGTCCTCTCCTTTTGCATTGCATGGCGGAGATGACTTCAATTTTCACTGAAACCCGAAGTGCAGCCTCCACTGACTTCGAAAACCATATAGTTTGATCTGATCCTTTGATTGCTTGCCAAGCCTCTCTAGGGCAGTTTATGTCAACTCCACATCCCTAGTTATCTCAGCACAAAGGACAATGGAAAGTTACATTCTAGGTTTTTAAACAGTTGAATTTTCACAAGGTTAATGCATGAATTATGATTTATCTTTTTCACATTCTTAAGTTCATATTTTCAAAAAGATACTATTACTAAAAAAACAGCAAGCATGTTATTTATGTACATAGGTGGTTCTCACCCCCCACTTTTGAACGAAGGCGTGCCTTAGTTCAAAAGTCATGCAAGCTTAAAACTAAATACTGAATTTAAATGATAGAAATTAAAATGCGGAAAAGTAAGATAGTGTCGGGTTACCTCCCGACCAGTGCACTTGTTTAACGTCGTTGGCTCGACAGTACCTCGTTGTGGATTACTGGTTTGGGTCCCATGGGTGGCTCAAGTCAAACTTCGCCACCGTTCCAGTGTTGCTTCTTCCTGACTTCTTGCTGGAGTAAGAGCTCCATGGTTTTGGTGTTTTCTCTTTCCATTGTTTCTGAGAAGGCGGGAGACCTTTGACCATAGCTGCTGGTCTTGTTACTTTTTTGGTCTCTAATGACAGGTCAGAAAACTGTGCACCGTGATCTGAGATAGGTGTTATGTCTGGCGGCGGTTTCTTTGTGTCCGGGCGGCTCTTATTAATGTAGAAGTATGCAATTTTGCCGCCAAACTTAAGTGATAATGACCCCTTGCCCGCATCGATTCTTGCTTTAGTGGCGTAGAGGAATGGTCGTCCCAATATTATTGTTGGTGGGTCGTCTTCGCAGGTTTCTTCTGTTGGTATTACATAGAAGTCTGCAGCAACGACAAGTTCTCCCACATGGAGTATTACATCTTCCAGTTCTCCAACCGGGCGGATGCATGATTTATCTCCTAGCTCGATATTTGATCGAGGTGGTTTCAACGGACCAAGTCCTAGTAGGTAATACAAGGAGGAAGGCATGGCGTTGACAGCAGCCCCAAGATCGACTAAGCATTTATGGATCTGGGTTTCACCAATACCACAGGTGATTGTAAAGGCCCCAGGGTCTTTATTTCTTTCCGGTTGTGGCTCATGATCTGAAGTGAGGGCTCTTTCTATTGTCGGACTATTCTTCCCATTCCCTGGCTTAGGATTTGCATACTCGGACCCTTTAATATTTTGCTTCGAAGCATAAATATTAGTTGGGGAGTCTCAACCAGATGCTGGTATGTCAAAGTGTGTGATCGGCGGTGGTGTTATGCAAACAGTAAACGCGTACCGTCCATTGTCAGCATGCGTAACCCATGTGTTGCCATCATTGGGTCGGTCTTCTTCTTGATTCCAATCAGGTCGACTCCTACGGTTGAAGTGATTGTTCGTAAGTCTGTAGGTTGGGGACCGTGCTACTTGTCCTAGAGTAACCTTCATGTTTGACCTCCTTATCATGCTTATGTTCGCCTTAGGATTTTGGACGGTCTGTGAAGGAAGTCTGCCAGGTTCAGTAGTGAGTGTTGACATTGCGGTGGCGAGCTGGGACATTTGTTTGGTCAATTCTGAAATTGCCCCGTCAGTTTTTGCCTGGTACTGGTGTAGTGAAGTACCCAATTGATTAATGTTTCCCACGAGCTCCTTCATCGTGTCATTGAGCGACTTGCTTGGTTCCTGCTGATTGCTCAGGCTGGCTTGGTACTGATTTGGCCCTTTTTGGTGATATTGGCCTACCGATGGAGCGTTCTGGTTATATTGTCGGTGGGGTGGTTGGTAGAATGACTGCGCTAGTTGAGGGACAGCTGGTTGTGTCTCCGTCTGAGGATAGCTGTTGTTGTTACGCCAGCCTGGGTTGGATGTTTGACCGTACTGTCTGTTTTGTCCAGCTCTGTTGTTGTTGTTGTTGTGTCCTTGATATCCTCCCACTATATTCACCTCCGCCGGTTCTTCTTCTATCAATGTTGGGCATGCGTCAGTTTTGTGATCTGTAGAACCACAGAACTCGCAGGGTTTTACCGGAACTGGCTGTCTACGTATGATCTCGATCATCATCTCCTTTAACTGTTTCATCTCTTCAGTTATGGAGTTTACTGATGTCTCGGCTTGTGCTACCTTTTTTGATCGAGAGAATTCATCTTGACGAGTAGTCTCTTCTCTAAATCGGGCATTTTCAGCAACGTTGGCGATGAGATTCCTTATGCCACTTAATGATAGATTCATCATGGATCCTCCCGCTGAGGCATCCAAGAGCATTTTGTCTAAGGGTCTTAATCCATCAATGAGGTACTCGATGACGAGTTTCTCGGGCAATCCAAGGGTACAGCAGCTCCTTTCTAGGTGAGTGAACTTTTCCAGGTAATCGTACATGGTTTCATTGGGACCTTGTTTGATTTCCTGTAGTTGCCTCCTTACTTGCATTGCTCTTCCAGCCGGATAGTATTTGTCTAAGAATTTCTTCTGCATCTGAGCCCATGTTTTGATGCTTCCGGAAGGCAATGAAAGGAACCAGTCGCTTGCCGAGTCTATGAGGGAAAAATAGAACGCCTTTAACTTGAAGTCGTCCATATTCACTCGATTGGGCTTTAGATTCTGGCAAATGCCATGTAGGCGTTGGAGGTGAGTTGTGGCAGATTCTCCTTGAGCTCCTGAGAATTTTGGCAGGTTGTGCGCCACTGATGCGTTGATGGTTATGTTTTCTAATTCAGGGCTCTCATAGATGCACCACGGCTGTGTCTCGAAATTAGGGGCATTTAACTCGCCCATAGTTGGTTCACAGTAGTAGTTATCCCTGTAATAGTCGTCGAAAGCGGGTTCTCTTCTTGGCATGTATCGAGGTTGAGGTTGTGGTCGTGGGGGATGGATAGGAGGTTGTACTGGACCAGCTGCATTTCGGTCCTCGGGTAATTCTTGGTTTCTTCTGACTGCTTCCCTATCACGAGCTCTTCAGTTTCTGATGAGTTGTTCCGGATCGTCGACGAATGGAAACGGTACCTCATCATTTTGATCGTACAGGTTTATTTCTTCGTCATCCTGGTAGTCATGGTGACTTTCTTCGCGAGACATGTTGTTTTGAAGCGCGTAACGATTCAAAGAACTTTATCCGATGGCTGATTCCCCGGCAACGGCGCCAATTTTGATGGATGCACAGTCGTTGTGTGCAAACGTCAAGAATAAATTTATAGTCCGCTACTCGCGACTTAACTACTAGGTAGCAAGTGGTAAGTAGGGGTCGATCCCAAGGGAATCAGGGGAATAGATGTTCTTTGAGGGGGTTGTCCAGCGAGAGAGCGTGTTTTAGGTCGGTTGGTTAGTTTTAAAGCTACCAGCTAAGTGATTGATTGATTGATTGGTTGGTTGGTTGGTTGGTTTTAGTACTGGAAAGTAAATTGCAATTTATAATTGAAGGAAAGCGTTCGGTTTCAGGGGCATTGTATTATATCCTGTTTATCATTGACCTCTAGTGACTCTACTAAGTATTCAAACGGTGTATCAAGGCCATTCTAAGCACTCGATTTGCGTACACTGTCTAGCCTATTCCAAGGACGTAGAGCACTTATTCTATTTAGACTAATACTCCATTCCCGGTTATATTAGCCTATGTGCATCCATTTGATCAATCATTCCCGATCAACCAAATGGTGTTTAAATAACTCAAACTTCTCAGATAAGCTTTGCCATTCCAAGCATCCACTTATCCGTACAAGTTTACGAACCCCGCTGTAGAGTTTTGCCATTCCAAGCATCCACTCTACCTTGGACGTTCTAACCGAATATATGGCACATAGAATAAGTTTTGAATACTAAGGAGAGACGCTAAGTTAATAGTCTAAAACATTTTATAATACAAGTGCGCCCCTTAGACCGAACTACTAGTTTAGCTACTATTCATCGCGCTAAACATTACAACTAAGGATATAAAAACAGTTGAATAAATACTACAAATAATACTTACAACCGTTGAAGCGCCAAGGGAGCTATCCTTTATTTCCAAAGCCAAACTTACAATTACAAAACTTTTAGAGAGAGAAGTGAATTGCTTATGGGATGATGGTGATGAGGGGAGGAGCTCCTCCTTATATAGCCATGGAAGGAGGAGGAGATGAGGACACTTGTTGCATGGAGATTGGATGAGCAAATCAAGGGAGGAGAAGCCCCCACATGGAGGAGGAGGAAAGCCGCCGGTCACCATGTGTGGAGGAGCCGCCGGTTGCCGGTGGTGGAGGGAGGAGGAGGGGTGGCTTTGGCCACCTCTTGCCCAAGTGGCCGGTCACTTTGCCCATGTGTGAGTTTTGTACAGTTTTGTGCAGTCTTTTCACAAAACTGTCAATGTGTTTCTTCCCCGGGCTGTCTTGATTCCTCTCCTGATTCTTCTGATTAATTTGTTATGAGTGATTCAACGTCAGGATCCTTGATATTTCTTCAGTCGGCATATGATCTTGACCTTGGATTGACTCGTAACATCTTTTCTGCTTTAAAAGCTCCTCTTTAATGTGTATTCTCTCTAAGCTCTGAATTACCCTGCAAAAATATATCTGAACTAACAAGCAAAAGTTAAATAGACAAAATGTCTAAATAAGGGGGTTATACTGTGTTTATGATTCGTATAATTTTGGTCCATCAATATTCTTATCGAATATTTCCGCTAAATTACAACCGATCAAATGGCGCCGTTGACGGGGATAGGTTAATTAACTAGGTGCTATTTGATTATTTTAGTTCGTCTATTCTTGTAAATATTTTTCTTTCTCTTATGCTTGTATATTCTTCTTTTTCTCTCATATCCCTTACTAACTTCGTTAATCTTGTTTTGCGAGGATGGATAACTATAACCAACAAGTCATGCACGATGAAGATTATTATGAAGAGGATTTTTCCAATTCTGCACTTAAAGATCAAATGGCAGATTTGGAAAAGAAAGTGGATAGCATGATGAGTATGGTTAAGGCTTGGGTTGACAAAAGGAAGTGTGAAGACAACGAAGATTATTATGAAGAGGGTCAACCAAATGCCCATTGTGAAGACTATTGGATGAACAACCAAAATCAACAAGTCTCTTCTAATGAGGGATATTATCAAGGTGAGGAGCAACCATATTGGAATTACCAAGAGCATGACTATCAAACTAATCATTATAATTTGGATGGGGATGACCAAGAAGAGGAGCAACCAAACGGCTATTGGGAAAACTCTTGGAATCCATCACATACCTACACTCAAAATTGGAATGATAGTCAATGTTCCGAAATTGAAGACTCCTACCCTCCATACCCTCAACCTCCTCAACCTTCAAATGTGCCCTCCGCTTTTGAAGCCATGGTTGCCACATATCTAGCAGACCAAGAGGAGATGCATGCTCGCATGGATAAGCTTCTAGCTAAAATGGCACAACAAGCAATTGACTTTAAGAGCTTGGGTGAGGAAGAGGTGGTCTTCGAAGAAGAAGAAGTCCTTGAATCTAATGTCTCAAGGGAAGAATGGGATCGAGAAAGGGAGGATGAACTTTGGAGAGTCGGCACCGTAACTCATTACAACCAAAGGGATGGTGAATATTGTGACGAAGACGAGGTGGAATGCAAGAGTGAAGCATCCTTCACTACTAGCATGTCTCAAGATCAATTGGACGAAAACACACTAGATCTCACCATTCCATCAATGCCTTGGCTCCCCGACGAGGAATTCTTCAAGGATGATGCCTCTTGCATAGAGGAAATGACTTTTATTGATGAAGAAGAACTCCCTCCTCCCGCTATGAGTGAGCTTGAATGTGAACCCAAACTTCTTGATGAGGATAAGATAGAGGAAGAGCCTATTGAGAGAAAAGGACCTCGGGGGTATGAAGACTTTGTTGAGGTTTTCATGGAGCAAATTGAAGAGCATTCTCGCATGCAAGAAGACAAAATTATAGAGAGGGATATTGAGAAATGGGCACCCAAGGAAATATGTGAAAAACTTAAGGAAGGGATGCCCATCATTCTCGGGACAAGTTATGAAGACCCTTTCTTCACTACTTTGCCTCGAGACAAGTTTTGGAGCTTCTTGCCATATTTCCAAGGACTAATTGGAAAAAGCTCCCATGGCCCCTTAATTTTTAAGGGATTTTCATACTTGAAGGGGTCATGCTCCCAAAGGAAAGTCCATTGTAGGCTTGATGGGAGGAAATTCAAATGGGATTTGAAGGTGGTTTGACACAATCAAGTGCAAAGCCCCGCTTGAGGAGGGATCTTAGCAAAAGACTCCTCAAGCGTGCTTCTTATCTCCCAAGAGGAGAATCGGCTCCGTCTTAGCCAAGACGTTAAACTAGGCTTGTGAGTGTTTTCTCTCCCGATCTTTAAGTATATCTATTTTGATTGGATTTCTATTTGTTTCGTGCAAGAATTTGAGGATATGAACTATGCATGTGTGAATGCCTATATTTGATGATCTCTTAACATGTGCTTAGTTAACTAGATGTCTTGATAGGGCATAAGTGTGGGGTGCCTATGTTTGTCTACAAATGATGTTTGTGCTTGCTTGATGTGCTTTAATGTGTGGAATCCAATCAACTTGTATGTTTTAGGGAAAACATTCACACTACTAGGCAATTCATCCAAAAATTTCGAAATATTAATGAAAACAAAAAGTCTAGGCAAGGCTACATCTTCGAAAAACTTCATTTCTAAAGTCAACTAGTTGTGCATGATTTCACTTGATTGATCCTTTAGATGACTAATGGATTGGATTGTTGACTTTCATTCTTGAGGATCAAAGCATCTACTAGCATTTCTTTATCTTTTATTCTAAACTTTTTCTCATTGAGACTAAAGAGTTGATCTTTGAAAGCATAAAATCGAAAAATTTAATTTCAAAACCCTTGCATGCCATGATTGCCTTTAGGTGACCTTAGTGACCTTGTTTATCTAGTGATTTTGTCTTGTTGGTTTGTCATGCTCCATTTTTAACACTTAGCCCTTTGTCAAGTTCTAAGTGTGGAGTCAAAAGAGAGCAAAAAATGGGCCCCAACGAAAAAAATATATACTTCATTCTTGTGGTCAAAAGAGGGCAAAGCCCCGACTAAAAACTTTCTCAAGTGCACGAGAAGTTTTGTGCAAAAACATACAAATGCCGGGGGTTAGGGAGGTAAGTCCCCCCTCGAAAGCATTTGTAGGCCAAAGGCCATTTGAAAGAAAAAAAAGAGGAAAAGAAAATACGAAGCACTTAGGCTTAAAAATCGGCTATCCCGCCATTCTCTAGCATGAAAACCAATAAGACACTTGAAGCTTACTAGCAAGAATTCATTAAGGGACGAACCTCGTATTCTTTTATACTTAGGCATGATGTGACTTGCAAGTGTTTACAAAAACTATAATGTTGGAACTCCTCTTCTCTTATGACTAAGTGACCTATGCGTCCTAGGCTTGAGAATGAGTTCAAAGCTCACGAGCCAATGGACTAGCCTCCTTGCTAGCATTTGTGAGTGATCCAACAAGATTTCTTTGCTACTATTAGATTGTTTTCTTGAAGTCACTAATATAGAAAACGACTAGAATCCTTGATTAAAGATTTATTAGTCTTTGCTTTGACTTTCTTGAATGTCCTAATTCATGAATTTCCATAAGGATTCGAAGAGGACTCATGTAGTGATTGAAATGCACATATCTAGTTGAATACATTATGAACTTCATGGAAAACACCTTGCCTAGTACTTTGACAATTGTGAACTTAAAATGCCTATTTGGATGGTTGTTCTCTTTGTGGGATTTGTGAGCATTCCCGTGTCTGAAAACTCTCAGGAGACTACAACTCCTCCACTAGGGTAGCCTAGGGGTTTAAAGGCTTGGTGCATTCGCTAAATGCACTCGTGTCACCTACGAAAGTGGTTTATCAAAAGTAGTATTTGTTTCTTAGTATTTTTAGTTAGTTTTCATGACCATATGGAGTTTCCTTTGAACCGATCTTGAGTGAGTGAAGTGCCATCTTGTTGTTGATCTCTATGATTAGTTTGCTCGGGACGATCAAACGTTAAGTGTGGGGTGATTTTATAGCGCTAAAATACATGCATTTTAGGCGACCTCTATGCTTATTGTTTCGTTCGTTTTATCACAATTTCACTTGCTATTTGATGTCTTGTGGTTCATTTCAGGCCAATTACAGAGCTTAAGCTGAGAACACAAGTGAGCATTGATTCTGGAGAAAACCCGAGCGTTTCGGAGCAAAAATATGGATTTTCGGGCATTACGGGACAAACCGACCTCTCCAGAGTATTTTGGACCTACAGATCTCATTTGGTGTCCAAATGGGTTGATTGAAAGCTTGTTGGAAAGCTAATTCAATTCCCTACAACATTGTAGTTTACACCAAGATCAGATTCGGGCGGTAAGAGGCTCTGAGGGTCCGAGTCGGCCGACTCAATTCTGCTTCACCAATCCAGCCCGCCGGCTCAAATGCTCAGAAACTTTATGAAGCCTTCCCCAGATCGAGCCAGCCAGCTCAACACCAAGGCAAAATTTTGAGCCGGCCGACTGAAATCTGCTACAGTTCTAGAAACCCTAACTTGGGCTATAAATAGAAACTTTTAGATCTCATTTGAGGGGGCTTTTTGGAGGACTTCTTGGGAGCTTTTTGGGGCGATTTTGGGAGGTTTTGAGCAGAGATTTTGGAGTCATCAACAACAAGAAGATAGAATCATCTAGTGATATTGGATCTCCATATTGGTTTTGAATTCCTAAACTCTACCTCTCATATGTGTGTTTACACTCTTTTTATTGTTGATTTTGTTTGTAAACTCACTATGAGTGAGTAGTGACCTTGGTTGGGGATTATTGATCCCCTAGACATGTTTGTGATGATGTAAATGCAATGGATGTTGATATTGAATGAGTTTGCACATGAATCTTCTTCATTTGAACTAAATGTTTAGAGTTGCCCATAAGGTGTTTGTGAAATGTCCTCAATGGGAACTTAGTTTAATTTCATGTTTGATGTAGCTCACGTTGATCGACATCAATTTAATGAAATGAATGAAGAGGCATTAGGACTTTTTTGTTACATGGCGACACTTAAATTCTAATGAGATTGGCTTGAATTTAACAAGAATGTGTTTATCTAGTCAATAGAGCGCGAGTGTGAGACTAGAAACGCATGTTCTATAGGGCCAATAGAGCGCGAGTGTGAGGTCCTACGCGAGGTGTAACCTCTTCATTCTAAGTTGTAGCGCGAGTTGAACTTAGGTTGAATGTTGCATGGCTATAATCTACTCATGTGCATGAAAATTCATAATCGACATCCAATATCATTGTCACGATAATTGTCTAGGTGGGGAAGTAATCCCTAGTCATCTTTGATTGATTGTTTACCTTTTTCATTGTTAGAATCTCCCTTTCGGATAGTAAATCATTGCTATCAACCTCTTTCGAGGAACAAACCCCCCCAAACCATAGACAATCTAGATTTAATCCTTAGCACAATTAGTTTAATCACCTATCTCTTGGGTACGACCTTGGGTTTCCCGAGTCAAAATATAAATGTTTTGATTAACCGTGATTAGCATAAGTATTCGATATTCTTATCGAATATTTCTTCTAAATTACAACGGATCAGCTACGCTACCCCAGCGATGATGAGGACGAAGCCTCTGATGTAGAAGCTGGTGACTCCGAGGATGTCTCGTCCATTTGAAGGTCGTTGCTTCGCTAAAACTCTGAACTCTGATAAAAAAATTTGTTCTTGTACTTGTTCTGGTACACTTTCTTTCTGTTTGAACTATGATTGGACCCCTTGCCAATTTGTGGCAAAAAGGGGGAGTAATTTTGAGGTTTGTTTGTCCATTCCTCAATTGTCTCTAAAGTCTAGATAGATAGACCTAGAAGATTTGGTTTTGCCAAAAAATGCCAAGGGGGAGATTGATGTTCCCATGAATGGCATGATTTTGGCAAAACAACTTTAGAAAGTTCAAGCAGGAGTTCAACCACAGTCTGGAACAGAAGTACAGCGTGAAACAGATGCAGGACGATTTGCGCATCCAGAAGATCAACGATATTATCTGATTGGAATCAATCGACAAGTCATCACAGAAGATCAGATATTCAAATGAATATCTACAGCATAGGTGAGAGATTATCGGATGGCTTGGCACGGAAGTTATCTCCGAAGATTGGATACGGGTAAAAGAAGATTGAATATCTATCAAATATTTAGGAGCATCTCCAAAATATTTGACAGGATATTCTGATTGGATCTGAACTTCACCGAAGCCTATAAAAAGAATGCTAGGGCATCCATGATCATTGACGGAGGCTGCACTGTCGTTAAGGTGCAATGTTCTCTGTACAAATAAATTTATATTTTCCGCTAATCACGACTACACTACTGGGTAGTAAGTGGTAAGTAGGGGTCGAACCCAAGGGAATTTGAGGGATTTATGTTCTTTAGGGGATCGTTTGGTGAGTGATTTTAGGTCGATTGCGGACTTACTGCTAATTACTAAGCTACTGTTTTTGGTTTTTTTGGTTTTTTATGCGGAAAAGTAAATACAGAAAATAAATACAGAAATTAAAATACTAAAAGTAAAAGAGTTAAGGGAAGAAGACTTACAGTGGGTGATGCGTGATTGCGATTCCTCCGGTAGATGAGCGGTTGATGGTTGTAGTTGATCGAGCAGTTTACAAAAGTAAATACAGGGGGTTTTGTAATTCAAGGAAAATATTCGGTTTCAGGGGCCTTGTATCATAGCCTGTTTATTGTTTTAGTAACCCTTCTAAGTATTCAAACGTGTATCAAGGCCTTTTCCGGCGCTCGATTTGCCACACTGTCTAGTCTTTTGCAAAAGTGTTCGAAAGTGAATCAAGGCCATTTCAAGCACTCGACTTGCAACACTGTCTAATCTTTTGCAAAAAATGTAAAGCCCTTGTTCTACTTAGACTAGCACCCCATTTCAAGGTATACTAGCCTATGTGCATCCATTTTGGGTTGTCTTTTCCGATTTACCCAAAATGGTGTTTGAGAGAGATCAAACTCCTCAGATAAGCTTTGCCATTTCAAGCATCCACTTACCCGAGTATGTTTGCGAACTTCCACGGAAGAGCTTTGCCATTTCAAGCATCCACTCAACCTTGGAAGTTCTGATCTAATATATGGCACATAGAACAAGTTTTGAATACAGAGAAAAGAAACTAAAAGAATTAAAACATTTTATAATACAAGTACGCCCCTTTAACCGAATAAAGAGTTTAGCTACGAATATCCATAGAGGTGGATACCATAGCTAAATACTCGGGGGTTTTTGAAAACAGTAAGAGGAGAAGGGGTGGAATACTCAAGAACCAACAGGAGTATTCCTAATTCCTACTGAATACTCAAGAACCAACAGGAGTATTCTCTAAAGTATAATACTCAAGAACAAACAGGAGTATTATTTCCAATCAGTATAATACTCAAGAACAAACAGGAGTATTATTTCCAAAACCAAACCAAACTTACAAAGTAACTTAGAGAGAGAAGTGATTTACAAATTTGTGGATGATTGAAATGAGGAGGAGGATGGCTCCTTTTATAGCCACAAGGGGAGGAGGATGGAGGGTGGAGATGGCTTCATGTGGTTTTACATCAAGGGAGGAGGAAGGTGTGGAGAGGAGGAGCTCCACATGTCACCACCCTATGGTGGCTCTTCTAGCCGCCGGTTGTGGGTTACCAAAGGGGAGGAGTTTATGGCTTTGGCCACCTCCAAGCCAAAGCCACCGGTCATGGAGGAGGAAGGGGTGGTTTTGGCCACCCATGAGTCATCCTCTTCACACAAGCCGCCGGTCACTTGGTCCATGGATGAGTTTTGACAGTTTTGTGCAGTCTTTTCACAAAACTATCAGTCCAATTTCGCTCCGTCTGACTTTGATTGTTCCTTGGTTGGATTTGATTTGAGTAATTCCTACGTCAGGATCTTGAGATTCTTCATTCAGCGTCTGATCGTGACCTTCGACTGGCTCGTAATATCTTTTCAGCGTAAAATCCTCTCCTTAGCGTGTTTTCTCTCTAAGCGCCAAAATACCCTGTAGAAATAAATCGGGACTAACAAGCAGAAGTTAAATAGACCAACAGTCTAATTTGGTGGGTTTTACTGTGTTTTTGATTCGTATAATTATGGTCCATCAATCATCATCGCTTCCTGAGAGAAAAAATACACGAGTGTATCTTACTGATCAGAGGGCGAGAGAGCGACGGCCAACTGAGTTTCCCCACTAAAAAATTATCGACGCTGTAACAGTCTGTTCAGTGTGTTGATCAGACTGTTCGTGTTGAACTGGCCGCTGCACACACAAGACACCATTGCTGGCTTTCGGGAGAAAGACCCCGAGCTTCTAGAGAAGATCGAGCACGTTCGGAAGGGAGTTTCAAACAAAGGGGGTCGAGGGGGAGCCGAGATCATATATCTGAGAGAAGTAGTGATAGAGGCTAGGCGTCTTCATTTGGGAGATTGTAAGAGTAAGTCCATGTGTAGCTCTATACTATTCAATAAAGATTTATATCCCTTTAGAGCGTGGGAAGCCCCCCAGAGTAGGCTGTTGCCAAACTGAGAAGTACATCGTGTGTCCTCTGTACATACTGTCCCGGTTACTGTCTGGTAAGGTGTTCAGGGTTCGTCTGAACACTACCTCGAAGAGTTGCTTGAACAGATAACAGTATTTCACTACGCTTCGTGCTACCCTTGGCAATCGTCCCATAGAGGAGGTTTGGTAAAATGACAGTTTGAAAGATGAGATCTTTGATTTCATCCCCATTGCTCACCTGCACCAAGTGCGGAACATTTGCCTGGGGGTCGATGAAGACAGGTTGATATGGAAGGGTAGCTCGAACGGTGCCTTTACATCAAAGACCTTCTGGCTTTCCTTCCAGACCATGCACCCTCGCCTCGACTGGGCCTCCTCCATATGGAACAAATTGAATTCTCCTAAGGTTTCTATCTTCATTTGGAAGCTCTTCCACAAGGTGGTGCCAATGGACGAGAATATCAGATCTCTGGGGATACTTTTGGTGTCACGTTGCGTCTGCTGCTCAAACTACCAGTCGGAGTCCTCCCGGCACCTCTTCTTCCAGGGAGATTTTGCCCTCAAACTCTGGACGTGGCAGAGTTACACTTTCAACTTGGAACGGCTTTGCGACCTGTATAGCCTCGAACGCCGTTGGATATCTCTTCCCAAGAACCCAAAATACTTAGATTGCCTCCGCGTAGGTTTAACTTCTAAAAAAAATTAATTCCACTATGATAAGCAAGGTATGGACAAGCCCCAAACTCATGCCGGTGCATCCAAGGGGGGTTCGAACCGTCGACCTCTTGATCATTCGACCAAGACTATGACCGCTAAACCACTACCCATGATGCTCTCCGCGTAGATTTAACTTGCTGCATGTTATGGGAACTGTGGAAGAGTCGGAATAAGCATATTTTTTTAGGAGGGTGGCTCATATTGGTTTGCCAATGGCATCGCCCGGGCTACTAAAATCAACCCGCTTATCCACAAGCCTCACCAACCATCTCATACGTCTGACAGTGCCTTGATTGCATTGGGGATTAAGCCAGGCAGGCCAACTGCTTTTTGGAGTAAAAGGTGTATGTGGCTTCCAAAGATCCATGGGTCACAATCTATATTGCTCTATGTGACGAGGACCATCATATCAAGATTGGCGCCCTTTACAAAATCTGGGATGCCTCGCTCAAACTGGCCATCGTACATGGTTTCCAAAAAATGAATGACGCAGTGGCTCTTCTCAATGGTCTAGAGGTCGTGATGGGCGTGGGTCGCGATCAAGGCTTGGTCTTAGGCGAGGTCCAAGGTTCGCACCCTTGCATGACTTACTTTGCGCCTTCGGAAGAACATATTCCTTGGGACATCGTTTACGGGTTTCGTTATCTCCTAGTGGCTAATCCCATCACCTCTTGGCGTCATGTTCCCCCTCTAGTCAATAATAAAGCCCTTGCCTTGGTGCACTGCTGCCCTGTCGACACTAGAGTCTCTCGAGTCCAGGACCTCCCAATTCCTGTCCGGCGAGCCATCGTTGGAGATCAGCTCAAGCTCCCTTGTCCCTCTCTAGCCTTGATCGGCCAAAACCCGAACACATGTCCCTATGTATGATCTTTTTCCTTCCATTTTGCTCGGAGCTCTGTTCTTGGTTGCAACCAAGAACCTTACCTGAGAGTTTTTTTCTAGAGGTTTAATCCTCAGCTGTATTTTGCCCCAGCACAAGCTTGTTCGAGCTTTATCAATAAATTAGCTGGCTCCAACCTGTTTAAAAAACAATTTAAGTTTTTATGATATCAAAACAATATTCACAATATAAAATTGATGCGCTCAATTAAGGCCTTTTTTGTGAGGCTCTAAAGATCAGTTTGTACTACACATTTACTTTGAATAAAATGGGTGAAGTTAAGACATGTATCATGCACCTACATGAGGACGTAGGGGAGTGTTCGGCGACATCAGAGTTGTAAGAATGAGGCAGTGAGGCACGATCTGAGTCGTTGGTCGAGTTGATCAGACGCACGTGGCGAAGCCACATGGCACGAGCCGCCATTTGCGTTCACACTACGAAGTAGTGGGTTTTACTATTTGACACGTGTCGCGCCCACAATGCACGTGAGGTTGATGGATGATTGAGATTGTGCCTCACCTGCCTCATTCTACCAAGGTTTGTCTCATTTGATCGCTTCACTGATGACGCATTACTTTTTTTTATTATTATGTATTGCTGTAATGTCTTTTCACTTAGGTGCATCGCACGTTGTTCATTTTCAGTCATTCATTCAAAGTGATAGTATTTTTGACGGGGTAGTTGTCTAATGGTTTTTTCAACGGGCCACGGTCTCTTCGGTCAAAAACTAATTTCAAAAAAACCTTCGAGTCTTACTGTCAAAAAAAACTTAAAACAATTTTCGGAAAAAAAAAAGATATGTTCTTTTGAACTTTAAAGTTCAAAATTTGGCATCTCATTTAAGACCTCCAATTAAGCCTTTAATTTGAAATAAATATTAGCTTTTTAGCTTAAAAAGTGAAGTAATATAGTCGAATACTTAAATTGAATTGAATTTGTCCATTATATTTCACTTTATTTCAAAAGAAGGCATGAACTTTTCCAAAGAGGATATAATTTGTATAAATCTAAAAACTTAGGCCCCTGGGTAAATTGTTGGCTTGTTGGGTCCATTTGAAGCCCAACAGGCTCACTATAGAGTTCATCCACACAAAAGCTAAAGATTATATGTGTTCTAGGGCATCTTTATCAAGAGAGCAATGCGAATAGCATATTTCCATAAAAGTCATTTAGTAAGTGGCACTAAAAGTAATGAGTAAAAAATTAAAAATGATTTTTAGCTCTATATATTTTAACGCAGCAAGAGAGTAAAAACTAAGAGTGAAAATAGCAACCTCTCTATATTTTATTCTGCACCAATAAAAGCAAAAAGCAATACTGATAACCATTTCAAATATTCGACATTATCACTTCTGTTATTCATTTTGATAACTATATTCATTTTTTCAGTCTTTTCCCAAGATTCTTTAATTTTCTAAATTTTTTCTTCATTTTTCTGACATTTTCTGATTTTTTTTATATTAAAGGTATTTTTTTTGAATTTGAATAGTTTAACTTGTTCCAACGTTCACATTCTAATTTTTATTTAAGTGAAACCAACGAAAAATAGGTTCAAACCTATTGCTTTTCTTTAAAACATCCTCTACATTATTGCTCACTTATCAAGAATTGTTTTTTTTCTTACTTTAAGTAATAAGTAATAAAGTTTTTATATTATTATTTATTGCACACCTTACCTTGCCGAAGCGCTTAAAGATGTCAGTAGGGACCAATTGGGACTGTGTATCACTAAAATTGTAATATTATGAGCAAACTTTTGCCACATTGAAACAGAAAAATGTAGGTTTAAAATATATATTAAGATTCATCATGTTTGCTGTCAGACATCCAAAGTGTGTTCGATTAATCATTGCCACGTCATCAAATGCATGGACCACCTAAATGGCAATCAATCAAATGTAGTCAATCCTAATTTTTTTCGTCTCTAAAGTCGATCTAACACATTTACATGGTCCTCTCTCACAATTATTTTGTTGAGTTTTACATATAAGAATTTCAGCATATGATACACTCACCTCATATCATGCATGAGCTGGCTGGTCCGAACTGTGTCGACCCAACCCAAAAATAACTATCTTCAACACTTGGAATATATACATTTCCATTCAGGTAATTCAACCTACCTACAAAGCTGTATGTTATAGCGTTTGGCACACCACTCTCTCACTCATCTAATGATCTGATGGACCTAATCAATAACTCATTCCAATCATTAAAAGAGCGCTATATAAACCTAACAAGCGAGATTTGAGATTACCCTAATTAAACAATGTATATGTACTCATGCAAGTGTGTACTAGATAGGACATTTACCGGATATGCATAAACTTTTAGGAACACGACATGTACTATGAATCCGGTCATCCGCATCCACTATTATACTAATTAAAGGAAGATAACCGGTGGCGATGTTGACGGTGATGGTGGTGGTTGCCTCTACGCCCGGTCGTCGACTTTCCTCGGTAGGTGCTTGGTCGATTGCTGTTCTGGGTACTGTTGGGGTGACGATGGTGATGTGGTGGCCTGAGCCGTGCTATGGCGGGGGACGGACTGCTGCTATGACAGATCGGATGGGCTGCCGGTTTTGGGTGCGGGCGTGGAAGGTCGCCTGAAACTGCTACCGGCGTCGTAGGATTCGAGGGCGGCTTAGCGAAGCGTCGGGTCGGAGCTTTGGTAGACGGTGACCGGGCTCCTCCTGTGGTGCAGGTGTGCAAGGTTGTCGTTGGGTGGTGCTAAGAGGGCTGAGTCCGGCCGGACATTTTGTGCTCTGCTGTCGCCTTTAGTTTTTTCCAGTTGTAGTTTAGTTAGGTTAGATTAGTTTGTAGTTTTCGTTTTAGTTGTGATTGAATAAGTGACTATTCTCAGCCAGTCTCCGGACTGAGTGAGTTGATCTTCCTCAGCCGCTTGCGGACTGAGTGATAGTCGCATTAGTTGACTTAGTTGCCCTATTTCCCCAGCTCTGGTCTGGGGATGTTAGTGGCTTTGATGAGTGTCTGACGAAGATGGGTTGGCTGTTTCGAGGCTTGTGCAACAATCTGAGTTCATGTACTGATTTGAGTCATTGAGTCGTCAATGTCCAATATCTGTATAACTTTTCCCATTAAAAAAACATGTGTAAGACAACTTTTGATGTGTTCACCCGATTTATTATTATTTATACCGTGGAGTTAATTGTAAATTTGATTTTTGTGTAAACTATATAAAATTCTTTAAAAGTGACATATAATTTGTCGCTGAGAATCCAACTATACGACATAGTTCGTCACAGTGGTCTTTAATTAGGACTGAGCACTGTTTGGTAATTTGCCGAAGACCGATTTAATTTACCAAAAACAAAATAAATTCGGTTCGGTAATTCGGTTATTTACTGATCGATTAATCGGTAATCAAAATGAATTTTTTGTTCGGTAAATTACCGAATTATTATATATTATCGAATGCATTAATACTGAGTTTGATTTATTGGGTTGGTGGAGAATGCATATAGTCCTCGGTTTCCCATTCTTTCTCAAATGGCTCGTGATATGTTGATTGTCCCTATTTCTACGGTTGCTTCCGAATCTACATTTAGCACTAGTGGACGCATTATTGATGCATTTCAGAGTTAATTAACTCCTTGTTTAGTGCAAGCATTGATTTGTACTCAAGATTGGATTCGAATTCGAACTCGTACATCTCAGTCACACTTTGTATAGAGGAAAATCTTGCTGAGATTACAAATTTTGATGAAGGTATGTGATTCCTTAATAATTCATTTTTACATTTGTTTCAAATGTCGATTAATCTTTACATGTAATTTTTCAGATTTGATGGAGGTTTCACTTAATCGAGAAGAGTAATTTAGATGAAGATATGATGGGATTGAAAAACTTGATGAAGGTATGTTGATTCTTAGATTTGATAGTGGATAATTTCGTCAAAAGTGTCTATTTTTTAAGTCTTGTGGTTGTTTGGTGTTAATGTATTCTTTTGTTTTGGTTACAACTTGATGAAGGCATGTTGCTGTTTATTTTCAGAAATCAGAACTAATTTTATTAACTCTATCAGTGGTTTGCATCCTTTTTGTTGTGGTTACAAAAATATTTTAAGTCAATTTGGATGTAAATATTGTGCTTATGAACACGTGAGTAGTGGCGGATTCAGAGCTTCGTCGGAGGGGGTCCCAAATTTTTTTTTTGAACAACAAGGATATAAATCGGATTCGGCAAAAAATGTTTTTGCCTATATTCTTTATATTTGATGATATTGTTATGAAACCGACTAAAATAACTAAACTTTTAATGCAAATGGAGCACTTGAATAAAGAGATAAGGAGGAGGTAAAAGGTGTAAAGGGATGATGTTATTTACTTCATCCAAGCATGCTATTTATAGCACAAGTGAGGAGACAACTTTGCACAAATTTTGGCTAGACAAGCTTGTTGCTTGTTGTAGGATGTAATAGGGTAGGGGGTAAAATATGTATGAGCATTCCACACGTTACCCTTTCATAACACTCCCCCTTGGGTTGCTCATTTTACGTGTTCATGCTACCTCATTAAAAACCTTACTAGGAAGAACCCAGTGGGATAAAAACCACAGAAAGGGAAAAAGAGTGCAACCATGTAAAGCTCCCCCTCATCTTGACATGGGTGATTTCTTCATAAATCTCGTAGCTTGCGCATTCCGATGTCATGAACATGTTTTTTGAGTACCGAAGTTGGGAGAGCCTTTGTAAGAAGATCCGCTGAGTTGTCACAGGAACGAACATACTGAAGGTTGATAACATTGCTCTTTTCCAGCTCTTGGGTAAATGAAAAGAACTTCGGAGGGATATGCTTCGTTTTGTCATGTTTAATAAATCCTTCCTTCATTTGAGCAACACATGCAGCATTATCCTCATAAAGTGTGATTGGATCATTTGCTGGTAGAAGACCGCTTGTAGTTCTGATATGTTGTGTCATGGATCTCAGCGACACACATTCACGACTTGCTTCGTGTAATGCGATGATCTCAGCGTGGTTTGATGATGTTGCAACGAGTGTTTGTTTCTGAGAACGCTAAGAGATTGCAGTTCTTCCACATGTAAATACATAGCCAGTCTGGGACTTTGCTTTATGTGGATCTGACAAGTAACCTGTATCTGCATAACCAATCAAAACTGGTTTTGTATTGTTAGGATAAAATAATCCTAAGTCAATCGTTCCTTGAAGATAACAAAACACATGCTTGATTCCATTCCAGTGTCTTTTGGTAGGAGCTGAGCTAAACCTGGCTAATAAATTAACAACAAAAGCTATGTCAGGTCGAGTACAATTAGCAAGGTATATAAGAGCTCCAATCGCACTGAAATATGGTACATCTTAACCAAGAATCTCTTCAGATTCTTCACATGGACGAAATGGATCTTTGTCTACATCAAGGGATCTAACGACCATTAGGGTACTTAATGGGTTTGATTTATCCATATTAAATCTCTTTATTTTCTTTCTCGTGTAATTTGATTGATGCACAAGTATTCCACTTTGCATATGCTCAATCTGTAATCCAAGACATTATCCCGTTCTCCCAAGGTCTTTCATTTCAAATTCCCTTTTCAAGTAAGAGATTACTTCATGAATCTCTTCATTCGTTCCAATGATATTCAGATCATCGACATAGACAGCGATAATCACACACCCGAATGTTGTTTTCTTAATGAAGACGCAAGGGCAAGAGGGTCATTGACATATCCCTTTTGCAACAGGTATTCACTTAACCGGTTGTACCACATGCGTCCGGATTGCTTTAACTCATATCAAGATCTTTCTAGTTTGATCGAATATCTTTCTCTGGGCATTGAACTTGATGCTGCAGGCATCTTGAATCCTTCAGGGATTTTCATGTAAATATTTGTATCAAGCGATTCGTATAAATAGGCTGTAACAACATCCATAAGGTGCATTTTTAATTTCTCATGGACTGCTAGACTGATAAGGTATCGGAACGTAATTCCATCCATCACAGGAGAATACATTTCTTCAAAGTCGATACCAGGTCTTTGAGAAAAACCTTGTGCAACAAGGCGAGTCTTGTATCTCACAATCTCATTTTTTCGTTTCTCTTTCGGACAAATACCCATTTGTATCCAACGGGTCTCACACCTTCAGGAGTGAGCACTATTGGTCCAAAGACCTTGCGCTTGTCAAGCGAGTCTAGTTCAGCATCGATATCATTTTTCCAATCAGCCCAATCGTGTCTGTTTTAACATTCAGTCACTGACTGAGGTTCAGGATCCCCATTATTTTCGTCCATGACTTCACATGCCAGACTATAAGAGAATGCATCATTGATGGCCACATTTCGATTCCATCTTATACCAGTATTGGCATAATTAATCGAAATTTCTCGATTCTCCTCGTTGTGTATTTCTACAGGAGTATGTTCTTCCATTTTGGAGTCATCTAGTATCTCTACTCCTTTTCTTTTTAGAGGATTTTTATTTTTAGAACCAAGCGGCCTTTCACGCTTTAGGCGTGTTGTGATTTCATGAGTGACTTTATTTTCAAGCTTCCCTTTCGGGACTTCAATTTGAACTGGAGCATTCTCAGCTGGTATGTGAGATTTAGTCACTCTCTTTGTGTCTGTAAATGCATCAGGAAGTTGATTTGCTATTTCTTGCAAATGCAAAATACTTTGTACTTTCCCTTCACAATCCTTTGTGTAGGGATCAAGATGCAATAATGTTGGTACAGACCAAGTAATTTCTTTTTCCACTTATTTTCTTTCTCCCCCTAATGTTGGAAACTTTTCCTCATCAAAATGGCAATCAGCAAAACGAGCTGTGCAAACATTACCAGTTTGAGGTTCTAGATATTTCACAATAGATCGACTTTCAAAGCCAACATAAATGCCAAGACTTCTCTGTGGTCCCATCTTTGTTCTTTGGGGTGGTGCAATAGGCACATAAATAGCACAACCAAAAATCCTTAGATGGGATATATTTGGTTCCTGACCGAATACAAGTTGTAGTGGGGAGTACTTATGATATGCACTCGGTCTGAT
This sequence comes from Rhodiola kirilowii, assembly GCA_033675215.1. Lineage (NCBI taxonomy): Eukaryota > Viridiplantae > Streptophyta > Magnoliopsida > Saxifragales > Crassulaceae > Rhodiola > Rhodiola kirilowii. The sequence continues at coordinate 34,710,291 of CM066201.1, forward strand.
GCGAATTAATGCCGCAGCATGTAATATTGCATGACCCCATACCAAAGTAGGGAGCATTGTTCTCATTACCAAAGGCCTAGCAATAAGCTAAAGGCGTTTGATCAGTGATTCGGCCAGACCATTTTGTGTATGGACATGAGCAATAGGATGCTCAACCGTAATCCCAACTGACATACAATAATCATCGAATGTCTGAGATGTGAATTCACTGGCATTATCAAGTCTGATCTTCTTGATTGTATGATCAGGAAATTGAGCTCGTAATTTGATTATTTAAGCAAGCAATTTTGCAAATGCCATATTGCGGGTTGATAACAGACATACGTGTGATTATTTGCTAGAGGCATCTATCAATACTAAGAAGTATCGAAATGGTCCACATGGTGGGTTAATAGGCCCACATATATCACCTTGAATTCATTCAAGAAACATAGGTGATTCCGCTTCAACCTTTCCCGGTGAAGGTCTTATAATCAGCTTTCCTAGAGAACAAGCTTTACATGGGAAAACATTTCCTTGAGGGATCTTTTGATCCTTCAGTGGATGCCCTTGTGAATTTTCAAGTATTCTTCGCATCATAGTTAAACCAGGATGACCCAATCGGTCATGCCATGTGGTTAGTGCTGAAGGTTTGATAACTACCATATTTGACTCAATTGCATTCAAATATGTATAAAGCAATCCGGTAGGGAGCATCGGCAGTTTTTCTATAACACATTTAGTTCCAGATTTATATGTTGTGAGCAACATAAATTTCATGCTATTTTCAGTTATAGACCGAGTATCAAATCCATGAGAATATATATCATTGAAACTTAACAAGTTTCGTTTGGACCTTGGTGAAAATAAGGCATCATTTATCGTAAACTTTGTGCCATTCGGCAATGTAAAGTTTGCCTCGCCAATTCCCTCAACCAGGTCTGCATGACCTGATCTTGTATTCACAATTGTTTGTGTTGGTTTTATCTTTGAAAAATATCTTTTATCCTTCAGGATAGTGTGCGTTGTCCCACAATCAAGTATGAAAATTTCTTCAATGTTAATCCCTTTGTTGGCTTGATGATTATCTTTGTCCATATTAAAACTTCAAATAAAAACAAAGAATATGTTAAGAAAGGTAATGGAATAAAACATTGTACTAGTTTATTTCAGATCTTAAAAGAAAACATGCAGATAACATCGGACAATTTGGCTTCATTCCCAAAAAGGGGATTACATAGTCCCATCATCTGTGTGCACATTGAGGTTGTGACCCAGACTCACAAAATCGGATGCATCAAAGTGGGTGGAGTCATTTATCGGTTCTCAATGAAGTTGACGTCCTTCCCCTTCCCCTTTTCAAATTTCTGATAGAGCTCGCATAAGTGCTTTGGAGCTCGACAGACTTTAGCCCAATGGCCTTTGGTCCCGCATATGAAACAAGTAGTTTCATAACCTTTCGAGGGGCTGGGGTCATTTTTCTTTTTGTAGGGATTCTCATGATTCCTCCCATCTTGATGGTTCTTGTGGCCATAATTGGTGATCTTATAAGGTGATTTATGAAAATAACCACCTCGACCACGTCCTTGACCACGACCTCGACCTCGCCCACGACCTTGGCTATGCTCTCGACCTTGAAGATGATCTCTATGTTCAGTTCTGTCGAAACGAACAGCATTCGCTTCAGGAAATGTCTTTGAACCAGTCAGGCGAGATTGATGGTTCTTTATGAGCAGCTCATTATTTTTCTCCGCGATGAGGAGACAAGCAATCAGTTCTGAATACCTTTGGAAACCCCGCACACGATATTGTTGTTGCAGGGTCACATTTGATGCATGAAATGTGGAAAAAGTCTTTTCCAGCATTTCATCATCTATTTTTATATCTCCGCAGAACCTCAAATGGGTTACAATTCTAAACATTGCATAGTTATATTCACTGCCTTTTTTAAAGTCTTGGAACCGTAAAGCGGTCCATTCATCGCGGTAAATTGGGAGCATCACAGCCTTTTGATGGTCATATCTCTCTTTGAGATTTTTCCACAGTTCACATGGTTTTTTCACTGTGAGGTAATCATTTTTTAGATCCTCATGTAGATGACGGCGAATGAAAGCAAAGATTTTGCCATGTCTATTTCTTAGGGTTTATTTCCCTCCTTGATTGTCTCAATGAGACTCATTGATTGCAAATGTATTTCTATGTCCATTGTTCAGGACATGTAATTTGTCCCAGCAATGTCAAGGGGACTGAAGTCTAGTTTCACCAAGTTTGTCATGATGTTAACTAAAACAAAACAAGTAATTTTTATTAATTCAAGATATACAAGTCTACAAATAGTGTAAAGAAGAAAAAGGCATACATGAATCCTAGTATTGCTAAACAATCATAAAATTCATCCGGTGTTAGATCCCCGGTGAAATTATAAATAGTGAGTACTACAATAATTGTTGCAACAAAGACCAATAGTAAGCTAGACATTTTATTGCTTTGGAAATTTTGAGTGTGTTTGAAGTGTGAAGTAAAAGAGAAAATGTGATTTAGTGTAGTTGAATGAAAACACATTTATAGGGAAAAAACTAGCCGTTTATAGCCGTTATGTATGGGTTAATTCATGCTAAGGTTTAATTAGAAACGTAATGCAATTAATTACCATGTGAGGATAGACATGTATAGTATAAATTCTATTAACCATAGGAATGAAGTAGTAAAATAATTGTAATTCACATCATATTATTTTACGGTGGTTGAACCTCCTTTGTATAATAATATGTTGTTATACAATAACAAGTAATAAGCATAAAAGTTTATACATGAAGTAAGTAAATTTGTAGTTCACATTATACTATTATACGGTGGCCGAGCCTCCTTTGTATAGTAGTATGATGTTATACAATTGCGAGTAATAAGCAAAAAAAATGTAATACATGAAGTAAGTAAAGTGTGTAATTCACATCATATTACTTGGTATAGTAATATGATGTTATACAATGAATATAAATAATAAACATAAAAGGCTTCAATGTATGATTTATTATACTTACGGTTTGGAGCTTACGTGATGAAAAGGTAGAGAGTTCGTGCTGACAACGTGTTATGAAACAGACTAAAATAACTAAACTTTTAATGCAAATGGAGCACTTGAATAAAAAGAGAAGGAGGAGGTAAAAGGTGTATAGGGATGATGTTATTTACTTCATCCAAGCATGCTATTTATAGCACAAGTGAGGAGACAACTTTGCACAAATTTTGGCTTGACAAGCTTGTTGCTTGTTGTAGGATGTAATAGGGTAGGGGGTAAAACATGTATGAGCATTCCACACGTTACCCTTTCATAACAAATATAAGTTATTTTCTAGTAAAATACTAAAGTTTAAATTCATTGACCATCTAACTTTGAAAGGTCATAGAAGACACGATGATTACCCTATAAGGTTTAGATATATACCATTGGAGATATAATTTGACGTGCTACGACTCTTCAATTTACCAAGATATCAACCAGACGGTTAAGCAACCGAAAACATACATAAAGTAAGATCGCTTAACAAGTGTACATATCCAACCACATGTAACTTTAACAATTTTGCTAACCTATAACGGGTGGACGGAGCACCACTTGAGCAATCAATCACCTAGCACATGAAGAGAACCATAAGGACTACAACTTCCATTCTAGAACCTAGACACAAGTCTAATGCTAAGGTAACCGAAAACTAAGTCGAAACAGGCTATATGCTTGAAGTCCGCTAATGATCAGCCAACCTTCTGAAGCTCATAAAGGCGTCATCCGGTGTCCATTGAAGATGATCTACATATGGATCGAAAGCTAATTGAATATTTTATAACTTTCATGTTTAACTCAAGATGAAATTCGGAGCATAAACCGATAAAAACAACGACCATGATAGATGACTAATTGAATTTGTCGAAATTTAGGAGGATCCTAGCCAATTCTCTAAAGCTCATAGAGGAGTCATCCGGTGTCCGTTGAAGATGATATATACATATCTACAAATCTAATTGAATGCTCTACAACTTTCATGTTTACTTAAAGATGAAATTTGGTGGTTAAGCTGATAAAAATAGTGACCAAAGATGGATGATCGATCGAAATTGCCGAAATCGAGGGGGTCTGAGCCAACCTTTGGAAGCTCATAGAGGCGTCATCCGGTGTCCGTTTAAGATGTTCTTTATATGGATAGAAAGCTAACTGAATGTTCTGTAACTTTCATGTTTACTCCAAGATGAAACTCAGAGGTCAACCTCACAAAAATAGTAACCGAAGATAGATGTTCGATCAACTTTTTCAAAAAAAAAATTACTCAAATGTGAGAGGGGTCCCGGGACCCGTAGGACTTATCCGCCTCTGAAATGAGCTAATAATTTAAAAACTTAGACGTATGTGTGGTAGTTCATTTTATTGTATAGATTTTCAATACAATTGATTTAATCTTTTTCTTCTCCTTACATGCAGATCAGCAGATGTTTAATCTGATGCCAGCTCCACAAGGCAACTTCTATGTGCAAACTGAATTTTCCAGCTAAACTATGCTCGAAGATGTCCATGAATTTCATTATATTTGAGGATGGACATAGAAGTTGTTGCTTTGCTTTGTGTGCAATCAAAATGTTTTGTTAAATTTTCAAATGAGCTATTGTAACAAGAATAGAAATTAGAAACATTGCAGGTGCAGTGGCAAAATAGAAGTTTAATTTATTTGTGCAGTTTGAAAATTCAAAATTTGGTAAATTTTTGTAAATCTGTAATTTACCGATTTATTCGGTAAATAGGTTATTTCGGTTCGCTAATCGGAATCAAAAAATGAATTTGGTAAATTGGTAATTGGTAATTCGGTAAATTACCAAATACTTAGCCCTATCTGTAATTCGTCGTCGAGAAACCAACCATACGACGCGAGATTTAATCTCTCATCCGTCCAAATGACCAAATCAAAGAGTGTCATTAGTTTGTATATTTTACGAAAAAAGGTTGTTTGCACGGAATCCCTTTATCTTTAAATAATTGTAGCGTCAAACAAAAAACAAAGTCACTAAAATTATTAACCATAGATACATAAAGAAGAAGAAAGATGATAAGACGAGTGATAATAACATATAACATTGCTTGAATTTTGAGTTTGAGCCATCCATTTAGGGGAGGATTATGACTTGACATACATGAATACATGATCATATTGCATGCAAATACGGTACGCTTTCAATCTCTAAATGAGCTCGTCAATCATCCTCCTATCATTCATTGAGTACGCTTGAAAAAATAATAATCATGAATTTGAATTATTAGAATCTCTCTCGATCACAATGATCATTTTTTGGAAAATGACACACGTATTGTTACACCTAAGGTTACATCCTTGTCAAGAGAGTGACATTTCACATCGCCCTCCTACACGCATTGTCGAATTTGACCGTTAATCATCGACCAGCCTAACCTATCTCAACGCATGACGTGATCGTTGTGTGCACTAGGCTGTTATCGATCAAGTTGCATGCCCATTGGAGACGAGTATTATACGTACATTCGAATTCGATGTATATATATACAAGTGTATATGGATTGTACGCAGCGTATGAGTATACTAATTGTGTCATATAATGAATTTAAACATTTGATATATAGTGGGTGAGATAGAGAGAGATAACAAAAAAATTTTGAGGTGTACCCCATGTGTACTTAGCCGTTTCATATCATGATTTGAGGTTTGATGTCTTTGATCAACTCTGTCTTTGATGAATGCTAATAAGAGTTTGAAACCAAAACTTAACAATATATATTTAGAAAATGAATCATGGATGATAAGGTTGGAATGAAAACCTCCTCAGATGCATGATGCATCAATTGATATGCGCTCCTACCCATATGAATCAGTTAATAACCAAATTACGTTTAGCAACAGAAGCTGAAGAAATGCTAATGCACATTAAAATCACACAAGAATCAATTTTGTGATGACAACAAAGTACGAGAGTCAAAGCAACAAAAACAAATTCATCAACTTTGAGGCTTTTCTCTAAATGCAAGTGAATTTTGAAATGAATAATCATATTCCTAGTCAGCACTACGAGTATGTAGCGCAGTTTCTTACATATACCATCCACCTACAAAGCTGTAATATTGCTTAATTTTGTTGTGAGTTTACCTTCAAATCGACACCGGAACAGAAAACCTTAGGCACGCAACTCCTGAGCAACACCACATTGGCTCACTATCTGTGAGAACAGTCTTAGAGAGCAGAGATGCTCATAGTAGCTGCAGCCCCTGCAAGATACTAATATTCATTAAAGGGAACAGAAAATAGCAAACATTGAGCGATACAAGAAATCAAGATGACAATGTGCAAGGACAACCTCTGCCATGCCCAAGCTCACAGTCTTTTCTTCAAGATCACCAACATCCTTTGTAGTTATAGGCCAAACAGAGCCATCCTTTTTTTTGGATATAAACTGAGCCATCCTTTTAAAGTACAAATCCAGACAAGTTTTTTAAGTCTGTAAACTGAGCCATCCTTTCTATTATCCATCAATACACCTACAATCAAGCAAAAACAATTCAGAATTTAACTAGTGTTCAAGCAATATTAAAATCCAAGTTGATTTAAACAAGTTCTAGGCTTCTAGCTGTAACAGACACAATCACACAACATACACTAATACACAAGGAAGTTCCAGCGAACATCATTCATTAATTGCCGACCAGTACTTGGGCTTAAACAAGTCCTTGAATTCCTAATTTTGCTGTAACCTAAGAAGAAAGCTTTAGACCCCTTTTTATGATTGTTTATGTTATAGCTACCGTCCTTCTCTTGCAAACTCAAATGTATTTGGAAACAATTCATCGCATGATTAACCTATTAGACCTTCTTTTTTTTAAGTCCTTGAAGGAACTAAAGTCAATCATCAATTGACGACCAGTACTCATCAAACATCAATCATCAAATTATCAATCGAAGCAATCAAGCAAAACCATTACAAAAACACAACATACACTGATACACAACGCAAGTATCGTCAGTTCGTCACTTACTTCCAGGCTCCAACTCCTTCAATCATTCGACATTCCGACGTCGCTGCCTCTGTCGGAATCTGGAAGATTGGGATGGCGCTCGCACGGTCGCACTCGGATCTCGGAAGTCGGATGTCGCTGCCTCGCTACTCGCTCTGCTTTTCTCTCCAAAATCGCAATTGCATTACTCCACAAAGTATGAAAAACTAAAATAAATAAATATTATAGGGCCAAATTCTACCCGGACTGCAGCCCGAGTAGCCCACCTATTGCATTCGCCCCAGCTCTCAATCGGTGCAACAAGTAGAGTGGATTGATAAGAACTTTGTCTCCGTTGGTGTGGTGGTTGGTCGCCTCCATTCCTCTCTGATTGAATTTGTAATTAATCATATAAAACCATAGTGATTTGGCACCACAAACAAACCCTACTATTATAGATAACATATACATGTATAGAAATGATTTTGTTTGCATATTCAATGTAATTATTGGATGCAGTTAGAATGACGTCCCACATTTGTTTGAGTGTTGACCAAAATCTTATATACAGAGTCATCAGGCCATGTCATTCTAATTTGAAACCCCTAAACATATATACTCACTGATGTGAAATCGTGATTCAAATCTACCCGTCCCGCCATTTTACCAAGTACTAGTCACATTCAAATGTAGTCTCATGGGTAATACTATTTAATGGGCCTCTTTTCGTATTATGATTAAGATGTGAGATTCATTGATTTATATATTGCAATGATGGATAAATATTTTTACAATAATGTGTATCTACGCTAAAAATAAAAAGTTCTACGCTACTTACTATGATACAACTTTATCATTTGTGCACGCATGTTTGGACATTCTGGTGGACAATATTTGCCTCAAAATCGATTATTACTATGCAAACGACCAATTAATGAAGGAGTAGAAAATGTAGGAAAACGTTGCTAATGAATTATTGGTCGTGGAATTAGGTAGACTTATGAAAGTGAGATGAGTCTCTGATTTAATCGAGATCCATTATTTACCATGTATTGGAAGATTCAAATGAGAATATTCCTCTCAAAAAACTAAAATGTGAGTTATTATAATTATGTACATTCTATTTAAATTAACAATTTTATTTAAATAGCCAACAGGGTGGTGGTCTGTTAGTTAAGGGTTCGAGTGCCGAGGCCACCAAATTTTTACTTTGCTTTTCCTCTTACTTGTCCTGCCTCATCCCTCGTGGATGTCTTCCTCGATCAAAATATATGTACTAGATGATAAAGTTCATATGCAGTTTAATGTTCCTAGTTGTATCCACAAACTATATAAAAAATAATTGTATTCAAATGATTCTTTTTTTATATAAATTTTATTTAAATGATTCTGAATCGATTTTGTTGGACTAGATATAAAGTCCAATTTATCAAGTATTGTTATAATATACGAAAAGAAATGAACTAGAAATTAGAGAACATGTATTTGAGGGGTAGTTGCATTCATCTTCTTTATTTTTTACAATGACACACAAGTAAATAGGAGGAATGAAAGAGCTAGAGATGCTCTAAATTAAACGAGGTGTAAACAGGATAACCTAAAGGTTATGGGATCCAAAAATTATGTACATTTATAACCATTATAATTTAACTTTGAAACTATGTAAGCTATAAGTCTTGAAATCTTAGTCAAATCAGGTCAATGCGTGGGAAATTCAAGATACTAAAAAATGAAAGGAATTAAGCAGCACATCAATGTGCACATCGTATTGTCTTTGACCTTTTTTTTTGAAACCGTCTTAAATATTGGATTTATTACTAAATGCTAAAGTTTTTTTTTGATTGAAACGAGATGACATTCAACGATCAGGCACCAAGACCCGGTACAGGATAAACTGACCCACACAGAAGAAGAGGCTCATCAGCTAACTTTCAAGAAACCCTTAAGCTTAAGTTTAATACTTGTAGAACACGAGGAGCATTCAAATGAGGCACCAAAATTAGAATGAGGCAGTGAGGCACGATCTGAGCCACACATTTACTCCTGTGCTTTGTGGGTTGGTCACGTGTCCCACTACGAAAAGCAAAAAGCAAAAAACTATTCCTGCATTATTCCCTGTCACATCATCAAAATGAGTGACTCAGATCGTGCTTCACGTGCCTCATTCTACCAACACTACCTCAACCGAGTACTCCCCTAACACAACAACATACAGTACTTGATCAGATATAAAACCGAAATCAAACTTAACAACTTTGTTGATTAAGAATAACAATCGCCATTCCTCATCAGTGTTACAGTGTAATTGCTTTCAACATTTTAATTTAGAAAATGAATGTTTTTTTAATGAAAACTATGCACGCTAGCTAGATGCTGTAGTATTTAGTTTGTTGTCTTACGACAGGTGTTACCCTACCAGCCACACAATCTCAAAATGTCATCCGAATTCCCCACGGCCACGTTTCATATTCCAAATCACGAAAAATAAGGGTTAGCTATAGATCCTGACTACTAGCTACTTACCCGATGTGTGCATAATCACTAAAATTAATCCAATGTTTGAAGACAACTCATTATTACTCAAGGATTAAACTTTATTTTTAAAAATATTAAATTGTTATCTTATTTTAATTTTCATAATAAGTCAATCTTATTATCTTTAATAAAAATCATCTCTAAATATGTGTCCAGGAGATGAGCTCTGAAAAATTGTACAAATCAACTGTACGATTTTATGTTGCATGTATATATAGGCATTCTATGTTGTATGTATTCATGCATCATTAGAATAGTGGTTGCTCTTGAGTGTCGCTGTTTATAGATTTCAACAATCAATATGTGTGCTCCTTAATTATTCGATGACATATCTCGTTGCCATATGCTAACTCTCAACAATAATATGAAATCCTATTATTAACATTCATGATCGACCAAGCCTGCTTCCATTGAGGTTGTGTATTAAATTATTTCAAAAATTTATTTAAGTTACAATTTTAGTTCGACTTAAAATTTAAATTTGTGCAAGTCTTATGATATAAACCTTCTACCCAACAATGATTATTCATGTTTTTTTGTAATTTTATTTGATAATTTAATCAATTTTGTGCTAATAAGTTTATTTTTTATTTTTGATAAATAACATATAAGTTAACTTTTACAGTGTCAAATTTTAATTTAAAAAAAAGAAGTTTTAATCAAAGTGAAGTGTATACTATAATTACATGTTACTTGCAAAATTAGCAATATTTAAATTTGATTTGCAATTTTTTTTAGGGAAAAGTACACATTGGTGCCTCAAATTACTGATATTTTCTAATTGAAAGTTCAAACTATCAATTTTTCCAATAAAGGGCAAAATAAAAAATAAATTGACGAATTTTCGAACACAAAGCACCATAGCTACACCGTGATTAAATTGCAAACTCAATCTTGTGAACATCATTGAAAATAACCCAATGATCTCATCATAAACACTTAACGCATTTAATCGATATTTTTTCTTTAACACCCATAGATATTTTTATTGAGTCGTTATTAATGAGGTTCACATGATTAAGTTCACAATTTAATCACGGTAAAGCTACAGTGCTTTGTATTCGAAAATTCAAAAATTATTTTTTATTTTGCCTCTGATTGGAAAAATTGATAGTTTGGACCTTCAATTGGAAAATGTCGATAGTTCAGGGCACCAATGTGTACTTTTTCCCTTTTTTTTTATTTATAATTTTTTGTATGATTTATTTAATATATTAATTTAATACTTTATTTTATAAAAAAAATCATATTGTAAATTATTAGACCATAGAATTTATTTTAATCCTCAGGACGCCAAAAAAATGTTAGGACTTAGGACCACAACTAGATGCATATTTAAACTAGAGATGTACACATATCATAGCACACTACACCATTTTGCCTCTTTGGCGACTGACCTAAATGTGTCGCCTAAGTTTATTTTTAGTCGCCCAGAGACTTATGTGACTAACTGTGTGTCGCCTAAGGTCTGTAGCCCAAGCAATGTGGCCCAAGTATATAGGCGACTGAACCTAATATCCTCTGTCGCTTAAGTATTTAGGCGACTGAACCTAATTTTCTCTGTCTCCTGGACCTTGGGCGACATATTCATATGAATATGTCGTTCAAAGGGTTGGGCGACTGAATTAAGGTCAGTCACATAGGACTTTAAGTAACTTACTTTGGATGTCACATAAACATTTTAGAAAATTCATTTTTCTGATACATTTTTTCGAATCCAGTTTTGATAGCTTATAAACATTTTTCAAAGATTCATAAACTAAAACATGAACCTGTTAAATTATAAACCAGCATAGTTGATAGCTTTCAAAAAGATTCATAATTCAACAACAAGTTCCAAGCAAACATCAAAATACAAACTGAAAAGTTCATAGCAGTTGGCCATATTCTGAAAAGTTCCAAGCATGAGCTTCAAAATGATCACTAAACTTCAGTAAAATATCAAGGTCGCCTCATACCACAGCTCGCTCCATCCGAAACATTGTTACTTCCTGCCCCTCCTCGCACAAGATCTTCAAGCTCCCGCATTTTTTCTTCTAAGATGAGTATCCTCTCATCTTTTTTCACTGAATCCTCCTTGGCCCTAATCAGCTCCTCTCTCATTTGTGAAGTTTGGGCAGCCACTTTAGCTCCACCTCTAGGGCGTGGAGGCTTCCTAAAACATTTCCCAGCACCAGAAATTCGGGTCCCTTTTTTTCTCGCCAACCGATTCACTTATGATAGCGAGTTGGATTTCCTCCGAGAGAGGTTCATCTAAGGAGCTTCCGCCTTCATCAAGCATATCACGAACCTTATTTTCCATTTCCTCCTGCACAAAATTTTAAAGAACCTTTAAACTACAAACTAAGATAGGTATACAACTACAAGATAAATCAATATGTATGCCACATAACAACCACTGCAGAATGGAAAACAAGGTACGTACTTGCTTTGCATTATATCATATTAAGTTGGAAAAACATATTTACCACTGCATCACAAAGATTTATTCCACTTAACAACAATTATGCCAACCACTGCCAATAGTTTCCACTTAACAACAATTATGCCATCATTATGCCACTGCATCACAAAGATTTATTCATATGCCAAATTTATATGTACTATCACTTAACAACAATTAATGTGGCACCAAGCAACCAACAAATTTGTCAAACAAAACCAACAATATGAAAATTTAAGAAAAGCAACCCAAATACCATTATTTTGGCTGCAGCGGGTACACCCGCGTACGCATCGCCATAACTTGCCACATGAGGTGCCTTGTGTCCTTTGGCCAAATGTCTCTTAGCCCTACGAGCAAGGAGGATCTTCCCGGAGTGATGATTAATCTTCTTTGATCGAGCATAACTCATTCTTTGGGATAATTCTGTTGGAATAAGTAAAAAAAATCAGTGCTTCATCTAAAAAAATAAAATCAAATGAAAACCACAAATTACCTGCTGTTCTGGGCTGTTGAAATGGGATACGAGCCACTTCCACTGATTACGACGATCAATAAACTCTAAAGGGACTTCTTTACCGTATTTTTTCCAGTGGTCGCAACACTTGGACTTCCAGTCTTTGTATCTGTCCGCTGCAGCGCTTCCGATGTAGTTCCACAGCCAATTAACATCCGGCGTAACCACAAAAAGAAGCTAGGAAAAAATGCAAAAAGTCAATAATTAATAATATAAAGACTAAATGTAAATACATGAATAGAATTATAGTTAATGTATCAAGGACTTACAGAGAGATGGTTATAAACAATATTCCAAGTATCCTCATCGTTAAGTTCTACATAGCTTGGTGCTAACATAGGTATCTTTTCACGCACACAGCTTCCAATTTCATGGATTAACAAATTATATTGATCTTCATTGTCAGGGCCTAAATGTTCAGTGCCACTCGAAATTTCAATTAGTTTGTCACCTGCCCTTTTGACGATGCCCGCTGTTTTCATACCGGTCACCAATCCACACTTCTTTTTATTAGTATCATCTTCAATCTCTATACGAAAAATAACAACTAGTAAATTCTTAGCAGGTAAAGATAAGGAAAACAAAAAACAGGAGCTGAAAAACATCATCTCAAACAAAAAAATAATGACACAGAAGCTGAAAAACTACCTGATAGTTTCAATCCTTTGTAACGAATGCTCCTTGGATCTTCCGGGATAGGAAATTCATCATCAATATCCATTTCATCAGGATTGAAGTAGGCCTGGTCCTGACCTTCAGATATAGCTGTCTGGGAGTTTACGGAACTTAGCGGGGGTGGTGATGGTGGAGTGAGACGAGGTTCTATGTGGCTGCTGGATAGGGAGTGCGTTGAATTTACAAGAGCCGGTGAAGCTGGCCTAATAGGTGAAGCTGTCCTAACTGGTGAAGCTGGCCTAACAGGAGCTGGAACCAGTGGAGCTACACTAACAGGGACAGGGTCGACAGGGGCAGATGGTGGTGGATTTAGGGGTTGAGGGAAATTGACTACTTGCCTTGGAAGATGTTTATAGAGCCTAGGGCTATGACGAACTGACCTAGCCGGTGGAGCAGCAACAGGTGAATGTGGCATAGTCGGTGGAGTAGCAACAGGTTCAAGTACCGGATTTGGTGCGGGTTGTGGAGCAGGCCGGCTTGAACAAACTACAGGTGAAGCCGTTGGCTGGTCAGGTAACAGATTTGGTGCGGGCTGTGTAGCAGGCCGGCTTTGACAAACTGCCGGTTTTGGTGCGGGTTGTGGAGGTTTGGGGAGGGCGGTGCTAGGCTTAGAAGGCCGCTTGACAGGACTAAGTGGCGGACTGTACCCGTTTGGTGGACGCCGACTCGCCGGAGAACGAAGTTTCATTGTCTTCTGGCTTGCTTTGTTGATTTCTTGCAGTGTCTTCTTCTTCTGTGGAGCCATGGAGTGGATCGGATATGAAAAATGGGGAGAACGAAGACTCTGACGATGGGGAGAGAACGAAGGATGGGGAGAACGAAGACTCGCACAGAGAAGGGGAATTTCGATTAGGTTACTCGAGCGACGGATGTGAATTTTCATTAGGTCAAGACTAGAAAAATTAGCGGGCTGAGGCCCAATAATTTTTAATTTGGGCGGGGGTGACGAAAAATACACTTAACCAAGCACTAAAATTAGATCAAATTGACCAAATTGAAACATTACGAATTTGACCAATTCTTTTTTTTTGAAGAGGAATTTGACCAATTCTACACTACTTGAAAATTAGACACGAATTTAACCACGCTTCTTTCCCCAATTTGACCAATTTTACACTACTTGAAAATTAGACACGAATTTAACCACGCTTCTTGAAAATTAGACACGAATTTGACCAAATTGACCAAATTGAACCAAATTGACCAAATTGACCAAATTGAAACATTACGAATTTGACCAATTCTACACTACTTGAAAATTAGACACGAATTTAACCACGCTTCTTTCCCCAATTTGACCAATTTTACACTAAAATTAGATCAAATTGAAACATTACGAATTCACCGATTCACCTGACAATCATACATTTTACCAAGCACTTCAAATTAATTGAAAAACTTAATAGTTAATCTTCATCTTCATCATCTTCATTCTTATCTTCATCTTCATCCTCATCCTCATCCTCATCCTCATCCTCATCATCATAATCTTCTTCATTCGTGTCTTCATCTTCATCGTCATCTTCATCTTCATCAAATAATTCATTTTCTTCATGATCTTCTGTTTCATGATCTTCATACCGTTCGTCTAGGGGTTGATCATCTTCTTCATTTGCATCATCATCAAAATAATCAATGTGAATATCATCCATGAGAATATTGTAATTTGGGATATTTTCAGCTCTATCTTCTTGATATGCTTCATGTATTGGTAATATGTCTTGATCGAGCGGAAGTGATGTATCATTGTAAGTTTCTCTTGGCGCCACCAAGTTAACAACTTTCCAACTATCGCCTGCTTTTGAATCATCTAAGTAAAATACTTGTTGTGCAGTGGAAGCAAGACAGTAAGGCTTATCGTCATACCAACTTGTTGAAGTGTATACTGAAAGTAATCCATGGTCAACCATTGTGCTCCCTCTCACCGAAGGATCCGTATTAAACCACTTGCATCTGAAGACAATAACAGGCATTCTTTCTGCATACTTAAGTTCAACTACATTTTCCAGAATGCCATAAAACTTAACTCCATCTGTAAAGTAAAATAAATCAAATATGAGTACAATAAATCTACACAAAACTAATTTATTAAGGAGACATATTGACAAAAAAATATGTAAAACTTGACCTGCTACGACCAGTACTCCACTGTTTTGTGTTTTCAATTTGCGATCTCGTTCCCAAATCACAAATTTTATGCCATTTACATCACACTGCGAATAACAGTTGTACGCTTGTGGTTGACATGCTAATATGTGGAGTTCTCGATCATAGTGTACACTCCCTTTCTTTAGTAGACCAGACATCTGTAGAATTCAATTTCAATCAATATTAGAACAAAATGCAAATAAGCAAAAAAATGCAAATAAGAGAAAAAAACAAATGAAAGAAAAAGCCGTATTTACCCAACCAAGAAAATATGGATGAAAATGATTTAATCGTGCATCATCACTACTATTAGGATTTTCTTCGTTGAATTGATTTCTGTGGTATTCAATGTAATCTTTAGCTTCTTCACAATGTTCCATCACACACTAATGGGCCATAGAAACTTCTTTCTTGTTCAGTTTTGCATTTGAGAGGAAACGCAATGGCTTCACGACATCAGAAACAACTTTAAGTTTGAATTTCTCTCTATCTTGTACGTTTGATTCTGCAGAGGTACTACTAGTGTCTCCCATGTACACTTTACAATACCTCACACACTCGGCTATGATGTATTGCTCGGCAATGCATCCTTCAGGATATCGTGTGTTTCTGACATATTTCTTGTACTCACCTAGTTGCCTGTGAATATAAAATAAATAGTATGACAAAGAATAAAATAATTAGAAAGTAAATATTTTTTGTACTTACCTTTCCATTGGATACATCCAGTTGAAATGCACAGGACCCTTAAGTAAAACTTGATCAGGTAGATGCATCATAAGATGCACCATGATGGTGAAGAAAGCTGGTGGAAAAATCCGCTCTAACTGACAAAGAATCATCACAATATCCTCTTTCATCCTCTCAACATCTACTTTATTCAACTCTCTGCAACATAGCTTTTGAAACCATTGAGATAATGACACAAGAGGACTGACAACATTATACGGTAGATAAGGCCGAATAAAGACGGGAAGTAATCGTTGTAGCATCACATGACAGTCACGTGTCTTCAATCCATTAAATTTTTTGTCATCCAAGTTAATCTTACTTTTTAAGCTGCCGGCATAACCATGTGGATACTTGGCATCTTTCATCATCTCAAGTATTTCGATCTTATGTTCCGGTAACACGGTGTATGATGCTTGTGAAACTGTCTCTTTTCTTGAAGAGGAGCCTATGATTTTCTTCCATAGATGCTTACGAACTCCCTGCTTCTCTAAACCTTCTCGAGCCTTGACATCATCTTTAGTCTTTCCTTCAAGGCCAAAAATGGTGCCAATTATGTTATCGAAGACATTCTTCTCAATGTGCATTACATCGAGCGAATAGGGTTCACGAAATGTTTTCCAATAAGGCAACTCATAAAATATGGTTTTGTGTGACCAACAAAGCCTCTGCGTGGTACTTTTAGGCTTCAACAGTGGATGCAAGCTAAGTGTCGGATATTCGTGCTTATCTATCTCCTCCAAAATTTCTAAACCTGATAGAGGTCGCGGTGCATCCCTCCGTTCAATATGACCGTTAAATTTATCTTTTTGTTTCCTCCAGAGGTGAGTTTTTGGAAGCCACCTACGGTGCCCTTGATATGCCATTCTACTTGCTAAATATTTAGCATCAACGTCATCTAAGCATAAAGGACACGCTTTATACCCTTTTGTCTTTAGGCCTCCCAACATGCCTAAGCCTGGAAAGTCGCTAATTGTCCATAATACGGCAGCTTTCATCATAAATAATGATCCATCATGACGATCATAAGTAGGAACCCCTGTATCCCACAAGATTTTGAGCTCATCAATCAACGACCTCATGAAGACGTTCAAACATTTCCAGGAGACTTAGGACCAGATATAAGCATACTAAGTATGTTAAACTCCTTCTTCATGCACATAGAAGGTGAGAAATTATACGGCATCACAATAATAGGCCAAGTGCTATGAGAAAGACTGGAAACTCCAAACGGATTAAATCCATCAGTTGCTAAACCAAGTCGCACATTTCTAATGTCTTTTGCAAATTCTGGAAATTCTCTGTCAAAATTTTGCCAGACCTCTCCATCCGCGGGATGCCTTAAAAGATCTTTATCACTACGATCTCTTCCCCCATGCCAACACATTTCTTTTGATGTATGTGGAGACATGTAAAGACGTTGTAATCTAGGAGTTAAAGGAAAGTATTTCACAACTCTGTTTGGAATCTTGCTACCCTCAGTATTTGTGTACCTTGGCTCATTGCATACGGGACAACTTTGAAGAGCCATGAATTCTTTGTAGTACAAGATGCAACCTTTCTCACATGCGTGTATTGTCTCATAACCTAAACCCAAGTTCTTCAAAACTTTTTTCACGTCTTGATAAGAATCAGGGTACTTGTTTTCTTTAGGAAGTGCTAATTTTGTGAGACGTAAAATGTCATTCAAACTCTTGTTTGACCACCGATTCTCCACTTTGGCTTGCATTGTCTTTAAAATTATCTCAAGCACCGTCAACTCACTACCAGTGTATATCGGAGTTTGGGCTTCCGCAACAAGATTTTGATACTTCTCATAAGCAACTTCTCCAAGATGATCAAATTCAATGGCATCATTCATCACTTCGTCGTGAACGTAAGGAAATGTGTCATGTAGAATCTCCATAGTGGGATTAAAATGATCCGTCTGACTTTGTGAGCTACTTTCTCCCCTTCTATGCATTAAGTATTGTTGTCTCAACGCATACATTGCACGTCCATCACCAACTTCGCCGTGCAACGTCCATGTGGTGTATCCCCGCATCATACCATATTGAATTAAATGCATGTATATCTCGTCCAATGAAATTTTCCTTCTATGTAGATTACATCGCTGACATGGACATAGGTGCTTAGGATCAACGGAATTCTGCCTAACAAAATCAATGAAAATAGCAATTCCCTCGCTGTAACGAGCATCACATCTTTCCAAACTCATCCAACTTTTATCCATTTAAATCTGTAAGAAAAAAACAATAATTAACTTAAGTTAACAAGAACTTACAATAACAACAAATTGAGGTCATTTGACCTGCCAAATTAGTTGAACAATAAATTGATATCATGGGACTAAATATATATACATATGAGTAATCATAATTTATATACAAAAATAAAACAAAAATTTATCAACAACAACAAACTTAACTTGTTATCTCCTCTAGGATATTTTTCAGCGATTTAGAATTCAACAAATTTATCAATTGTTCCATTTTTCAACCCAAAAAATTCAACTACAAATTTTTTCCATTTTTCAAATTAAATGGAACAACTTTAAAGGAGGACTTCCGTTTTTCAAACTAAATGGAACAAAAAAATTCAACTACAAAAATAATCTACCGTACCTGCTTCGATGATGTATATTTGCAGTTTGAGGAGGAGCTCAAAATTGCCCAACAATGGAGGATAGAAATGGAGAAGATGAGAAAATTAGCAAAGCTATCCTCGTACTGAGTTACAAAAGGTGACTTTTACTTCATTAAATGACAAGCATCTTAGGCGACTAACATTCTCAATATCAGTCGCCTATATAACTGCTTCTAGAAACATCGTACAAATGTTGGTGTGCGGGTGGTGGGCCTTATTAATTGCCAGATTTTCGAAATAAACTTTTCATACTTAAGTGACGCAGTAATATAGTAGCATATGATTCAGTCGCCTACGACCGCTTAAGCGACACACGTAGTCAGTGGCATGCGAGTAAGTCGCCTAAGTCCTCTTAAGTGACACACTTTGGTCTGTCGCACATGTGTATGTCGCCTGAGTTTACTTAGGCGACACAGGTAGTAAATGTGTCGCATAGAGCTTCTTGGGCGACTGACACTTATACCACTGCAGCAAAATCAGTCGCCTATAACGGCAAATGGTGTAGTGGCAGCTGCAATATTATAGTATATTGTACAACAACTGAGATAAAAATAAAAGTTTACAACTTACCAGAAAGGAAAAGAGAAAATAGAAAAAAAGAAAAGACATGGGCTGAAGTGTTCCTGTGATGCTGCTGGGGATGACAATAATAATGAGACCTAATTAGTTCATGAGCTCTCTTGGGACAATTGTAGCTAGGATTATCCTCTCATGCATGATTGTAATCTAAAGCTCCATTTTCATGACACTTCGATCATCAGTACCTAATTCTCAAAGGTAGAGAGACAAAGAGATATCCTATGAAGTAGGCATTGTTTTTCATCATCATCATCATATATTTTTTTCTTCCAATAAGTCCCTTTAAGTTTCCATAATTTCACACGCAGGCTGCTATCGGAATGGGCTGATGGTGGATGCGCCAACAATAACTATCCTCTCAGGCTGATCAGCCACTACGTACTACTGCCCTTCCCAACTCATTCCCGCTTTTAAGCTCCTCTACAACTTCTTCATCAGCTTCTTCTTCAATTACGGTTAATTATGACGTGCTCCGGGGATTTTGGGACGACGGCAGGCTTTTTAGGCTCCTCGTTGGCCTGCAGCTCAACGTTAGTCTGCAGTGTTGTTGTCTTTTGGTCTGGCAGGATTTTCTTGGAGGGTTTGCGGTAGATTGCATAGAGGATCATTTGAGTGATTCCGAATATGAAGCCAAGAACATTTGGCAGCTGATCAAATACATAGAGAGAGGGAGAGAGACGTTAAATTTATTTATTATTTCGATAAAATGATGGCTTTGAGTTGAGATTTCTTTACAGCAATGTAACAGTCCTTGATCAACATGCCGTAGAAGAACCACATGACCGCGCAGACTGTCAAAGAGAATGATAGACCGAAGGGCATGTACTTCACACTTTTTGTCTTTATTACAAGCCTCTGCATAAATCAGACAGAATATATGTATTTAATTTTTATATATAACTTATTTTCATAAATTAATTAGATATAGTTCAATCAATTGCAATTGATTGAACTTTTTGGCTTATAATCAAGCTGCATGATGCTTACCATGACACTTAGGGGAGCTGCGAATACGAGAACGGAGAAGATGGCGAAAATCCGGCCAACGATGGACACACGAAGTGCGCCGTGGAACGATATGAATGTTGTGAGGCTGATTGCTCTATACACTCCCAAGTTGAAGCCAACGAGGAATTTTGCAGTTCGAGTCTGGAAAGCCAATGA
The DNA here is from genome assembly GCA_033675215.1 of Rhodiola kirilowii. Classification (NCBI taxonomy): domain Eukaryota; kingdom Viridiplantae; phylum Streptophyta; class Magnoliopsida; order Saxifragales; family Crassulaceae; genus Rhodiola; species Rhodiola kirilowii. The sequence continues at coordinate 34,730,709 of CM066201.1, forward strand.
GGAATTTTTGATAACCAGCTAGCTCTGTTGATAAAAAGATAGTGAAAAGGCCGCTTTCTTTACCTTTAAAGACTGTGGTGCATATATCAAGTAAATTGTAAGATAGGCAGCCTCAATTGCGCAACCAATGGAGTTGATAGTGATGATCATCAGGCCGCCGCTGGTTTTCAAGAATCCGTAGTAGAGAAGTAGGGTGCAGATGAATAGCGCCACCGAGTATGGGATTGATTGGAATCCCTCAGTAGATTTCTTTTTAAAGATTCGATAGAACGTCGGCCTGAATCATACAATCCATTATTATTCATTTATCAGCATAACATAGTAATTTTTTGAGAAAATAATGGAGGTGTGTTAATTCTTACATTGGGGCCAAGAACACCATAAAGGAGACAATGTTTCCTACATCAACAATAATAACAAAGCCATAATTCGGTACAAAGTTAGTATCAATGATACACAGAGTAACGAATTATAAGATGTTTGTTGCATACCAAGAATGCCAAAGGTAGTAGCCAGCTGATGAGCAGTTAAGAACACCATTTTCCAACTTTGAGGAGAATGATTTTCTTGATCAGTTTTAGGTCCAAAGAGAAAACACTGCTTTGGAGAAGAAATATGAGAGAAAGGAGATTTTGGCTTTGAGTGTTTTCTAATGAAACTCTCTTATTTGTGAATGAAAAGAAGGCTTGATAGAAGATGTATTTATAGTGTAGTCTGTTGATGGGTTAGATTAGATGATAAAGGTGAGAAAATGCACTTGTTAGAGCTGGCAAAGCGTGGTATGTACATAATGTATGATATGGTGGGGTTACTTTTGGGAGTTGGGTTTGAGCTGTTTGAACCTAAACGTTTCTCGCGCGTTCCCCCCCCTTACTTTTCAATAATTATTTGAACCAAGCCAACACATTTTATTCACTTGGTGTTCATCGATCTAAAGAGTACCACTCAAAAATGCAAATCTCGTGTCTATCCTTTTCTAATTATATCATTAAATTTTATAATACTTAAATAGTATAAAATTACGTAAGAGATTGCTCGGTTGAGAAGCCCCTTATAATTTACAAATAAAGTCTCTTTTACATGTTTGAAAGTGCATGATCAACTCATTGTGATGCTGCCAATTATTCAATTGGCAAAGTGAAACTTATTGATTTTTACTTTTGACTAAATACAAGTATGAATACATAAGCGGAACACGTGCCAGCAGCACAACAATTTAATCATGCACTTTCAAGGTGGAAACGTGGTTAACCTGTTTTTGAAAAAAAAAATTCTTATTCGAATGCTCCTCCAATTTCATAATTTTGCATACACATCAATATCCTCGTGTTTTCTTTTCCATGCATTTCCTCATGATCTTGCTTCTTGCATATAAAACACTCGGGATTAGTCATTTTTGTTTCCGTTTAACCCACCATTAATATCTCATTAATGTGTAATGACTCATGATGTTTATTGCATGTGTAATAACTTGTTATAGACTTAAGCACACCCAATTAGGTTAAGTCCAAGTTTTAGGTCAAGTCTATTTAGGAATTGTTCAATTGGGCAAGAACTAGTAATGAGAAACAAAAGTAAGAACACCAGGACTTTTTACAAGCTTCGGTTTCCCTACTGCTTGGAGTCTCAGAGGGGAGACTCACCCAACATTCACTAAGAATCCCAAGGAGTTCTTGCACAATACAATGTCCTAAAGCAAGCCAATGGCCCTTAATGACTATCCTACACAATTGGACTAATACCAATACGAAATAAACCCAGATGAGAACAAAGTACTCCCCTAGATTGTGTTGAGCCGAAGAACAAGGAAGGGCGTCGACTCCGGCTATTCAACCAGTCGACTCCGTTAATCCGTAGTGGCGCCTGACGATGGAGATCGAGTGCGGCTTCAATACCTTAAGGCAAACATCCGAGAGTGTTCGTCGGTCAACCCAGTAGTGCTCTCGCCTTCGATATGCTTCGTCAATCGCTCTCAATTTCCGCTCTGTGTATCAAAATCGAATCAGTTGACCTGACCCCAAAACAAGCTGCCTTATAAGCTGTGGAAGAGGATGACTTAAGCGGCGTCGTTCGGTTTGAGTTCAAAACTGAATTCCGTGCTAGTCCATACGCTGCCGTTCCCATTAAAAATCTTAAAACAAAAACGCAGCGCTTCAAGTAACTCCAGCCTTTTGTTTTCTCCGCACGACGTCGTCCACATAATAACCGACTTACCAGATTTTACTGCCTTGGCTGAAACGACTCCGTTTGCTTGTAACAGACTTACCAGCCTTTGGCGCCTTAGACAAACACTGACGTTTTGTCCCCTGAAGCAGAAAACAACAGCAGCAGCATCAGACTTGATCTCAGGCCAACTCCTTCACTCCAAATGATCCTGCAAAGCCTAGAAAATCTATAAAGATCCCATAGGACAATTTTACAGACTCTAGGATTTATTGGCTTGCTTAACTAACCTAAGGAGCACAAATTAGGATTACTAAATCCTTACAATTTGCCCTCCTAATCCTAATATGCAAAGAACCTGGTTTGGGAACCATATAGTGAAATGCTGAGCAAGTACCATCCCCATCATCACTGACTCATGCTGCATACCCTCAAGGAACAACTTGGATATGCAGGCTTTCCCTGCAAAACAGAAACTTGTCAGTTGGCACAATTTCTGTGCCAAAATATGCAGGATTATATCTCCCAAAATTATCCTGATTTCAACTTCTTTTGATTCAACTGTATCTCTAATAAAATGGAACCTAACATCAATATGTTTAGTTCTCTCATGATAAACTGGATCCTTACAAAGGTATAAAGCACTTTGACTATCCATATGCAAAATAGGGACTCTAGAAACTCCTTGAATCTCTTTCAACATACCCTTAAGCCAAATGGCCTCCTTAACAGCTTCAGTTGCAGCAATGTATTCTGCCTCAGTTGAGGACAGAGCTACAATGGATTGCAACTGAGACTTCCAGCTAATACAATTACCAGCCCATGTAAAAAAGAAAGAGGTGGTTGATTTTCTATTGTCCTTATTACTAGCATAGTCAGAATCAACATGTCCAACAATATCATGTTTTGAATCAAAATCAGCATATACCAAACCAAGATTAGCAGTTGAAGACAAGTATCTCAGCAAATATTTCATACCCAGCTGATGAGTCGTATTTATACGACTCGTCGAGTCAACTAATCCCATCTATTTCGATACTTTTATATGCGAACGTTTACTTTTTAGTATGGTTTTGCATTTCAGGTGTTTCGGGAGCTCTAGGAGGAAACGCGCATAAAAAATGGCTTTTCATGCCAAAAACATCACAGTTTCAGATTAGACCTTTGGACCTTCGATAGAGCGCTGGGAATGAACCGCTGATCAGAAAAATATGAGTCATACGCCGTTGCGAAGCTAACTCAATTCCCTGCAACTCTCTAGTTCACACCAAGAGCATCTGAGGTTGTTTAGATGGTCAAATCAAGATCCGAAGTCGGGATACAGTGCATATCGCGTTTTGCATTAACGTTAGCAGCAACACTAATGCCAAAGGAAAAAGCACCGATAATGCTAAAGGAAAACGCGGTCGCTGACGTCAGCAGGCCGTTTGATGATGTCAGCAAGTCCGAATTTTGATAATTCCAGCCCAAAACAGATTTGGAAATCGCAGTTTTGATATAAACAAGAAGCGTGGGTTAGGGTTTGATCATCTCAGAATCATCTCATATTCTACGAATATCAAGACGGCTCTGGAGAAGGCGGAAGCTTTCGACGAGAGAGAAGAATTTTCTACTTTCACTATGTGTTTTATTTCAATCATGTGTAGCTAAATTCCTAATTTAGTTTAGGGTTTCGCATATTGTGACTTATGTTTTGATTCTATTCTTAATGCAGTTTTATGTTTCTCTAGTTCTTGTGCTTATTCCATGAATTAATTTGTGAGGTTAAGTGGAAGCTTTGTCGCAAAGCTTAATCAAACAATTAATTCTTATCGTTAATATCTACTGGAAACTTTGTCGTAAAGGTAGATCATAACACCTAGATAAAATAATACCTTTGTCGGATTATTGTGTTTAGGAAAGAACTAGAAGTCCAACACCTTTGTCGGGTTAGATTGTGGCGTATCACCTTTGTCGGGATACTTGGGTTGTTACCTTTGTCGGAACAACCACACTTAGAAACATAGGATTTGATATTTAGAAATCAATGATAAATATGTCACAATAGAAACCCTAAGCTGAATATTCTATCTGGTTGAAAGTCTTCGGTTATTTTTCTCTTTTGCACTCTTTTGCTTACAACCTCCCCTTTTCAATTGTTTACAGAGACAACTTCAACAACACCAGCTCCCTTGGGTTCGACCCTTGCTTGCCGCTGTACTAGTCTAGAGTAAGGAAAAATATAAATATTAAATTTGCAGGTACAAACGACGCCTGATGGATGCACAGTCGTTATGTGCAAACGTCAAGAATAAATTTATAATAGTCCGCTACTCGCGACTTAACTACTGGGTAGCAAGTGGTAAGTAGGGGTCGAACCCAAGGGAATCAGGGGAATAGATGTTCTTTGAGGGGGTTGTCCAGCGAGAGAGCGTGTTTTAGGTCGGTTGGTTGGTTTTAAAGCTACCAGCTAAGTGATTGATTGATTGATTGGTTGGTTGGTTTTAATACTGGAAAGTAAATTACAGTTTATAATTAAAGAGAAATGTTCGGTTTCAGGGGCCTTGTATTATATCCTGTTTATCATTGACCTTTAGTGAATTATCTAAGTATTCAAAGATGAATCGAGGCCCTTTCGTAGCGCAAGACTTGCAACATCGTTTAAAGCAACACTTGTTCTAAGCAAAACTAATTCCTCCTTTCGAAGTATCTTAGCTGTAAGTGCATCCACTTGATCTCCCAGTTACGTTATTGACCAAGTGGTGTTTTAGATAAGTTGAACTCCTCGATAAGTTTTGCTTGTGACAGCTTCCACTTACCGAGTATGATCACGAATTTCCACGGCAGAGCTTTGCTTGTGACAGCTTCCACTCAACCTTGGAAACTCTGACTTGATATATGGCACATAGAACAAGTTTTGAATACTAAGACTAGACGCTAAGTTAATAGTCTTAAAACATTTTATAATACAAGTGCGCCCCTTCTACCGAACTACTAGTTTAGCTACTATTCATCGCGCTAAACATTATAACTAAGGAAATAAATAGTTGAATAAATACTATAAATAATACTTACAACCGTTGAAGCGCCAAGGGAGCTATCCTTTATTTCCAAAGCCAAACTTTACAAATACATAACTTAGAGAGAGAAGTGTTTTTTTACAAGTGAGGGATGATTGAAATGAGGGGAGGAGCTCCTCCTTATATAGCCATGGGAGGAGGAGGAGATGGAGGCAAGTGTTGCATGGTGATTGGAGGAGAAAATGAAGGGAGGAGATGGCCACACATGGAGGAAGGAGAGGAGGAGCAAGGAGGAGGAGACATGTGGAGGAGGAGCAAAGCCGCCGGTCATGGTTGAGGAGAGCCGCCGGTAGCCGGTGGTGGAGGAGGAGGAGGGGTGGCTTTGGCCACCTCTTGCCCAAGTGGCCGGTCATCTTGCCCAAATGTGAATTTTGTACAGTTTTGTGCAGTCTTTTCACAAAACTGTCAAGGTGTTTCTTCCCCGGGCTGTCTTGATTCCTCTCCTGATTCTTCTGATTAATTTGTTATGAGTGATTCAACGTCAGGATCCTTGATATTTCTTCAGTCGGCATATGATCTTGACCTTGGATTGACTCGTAACATCTTTTCTGCTCTAAAAGTTCCTCTTTAATGTGTATTCTCTCTAAGCTCTGAATTACCCTGCAAAAATATATCTGAACTAACAAGCAAAAGTTAAATAGACAAAATGTCTAAATAAGGGGGTTATACTGTGTTTATGATTCGTATAATTTTGGTCCATCAGATCACCACACACTTTTAGTTGTTCGTCCCGAACAATGCTATTCAAGGGCTGTACTCTAAGTTGGCTTTGAAATATGAAAATTAGACTGTGGTACTCGATCTATCCTAATTCATGCATTGCTTACTTATTACCAAATTAAACTGCGTAAATAAATAGAAGAAACTTAATACTTGTACCTCCGTGCTGAGATGCAAATTATATTGGATGTCTCGGGAGATAGCCCTTTTTAGGCTCCTGGACTGCAATCTTGGGATCGTCTCGCACTATATGGTTTTCTGGTAGCTTTCTCTAGCACGTGATTTGGTTCGGGTTTCAATGGTTTGAGTACTTTGATTTTCTTTTGGCGAGGGACTACTTTTGTAGTGAATCGGCATTTGGCCTTTGTTTTGACTTTTTGACTTCTTCACTTTTTGTTTGGTTAAAACCTTCACAATTTTGGGCCTTTGGCCTCTTGATTTGCTTCATTGAGCTTTTCGCCTTTTTATGACTGCTAGTCCATTTTCTCAAGCCTTTTTGGGAGGTCCAATCATCGCCCGCAAGCCTATGGAAATACCTCCCCGCTCCTCTCGTTTTTGCCATTTTCGCGCGGGTCAAGGTGAGGGTCGCTCATCTATTTTCTCGGCTACTTTGACTATCGTTTCGCGCGGGTCAAGATGAGGGTCGCTCATCTATTTTCTCGGCTACTTTGACCGGAGATAGGACGGTCTGGTTCCCATCCTCGCCTTTTGCATTGCATGGCGGAGATGACTTCAATTTTCACTGAAACCCGAAGTGCAGCCTCCACTGACTTCGAAAACCATATAGTTTTATCTGATCCTTTGATTGCTTGCCAAGCCTCTCTAGGGCAGTTTATATCAACTCCACATCCCTAGTTATCTCAGCACAAAGGACAAATGGAAAGTTACATTCTAAGTTTTTAAACAGTTGAATTTTCACAAGGTTAATGCATGAATTATGATTTATCTTTTTCACATTCTTAAGTTCATATTTTCAAAAAGATACTATTACTAAAAAAAGAAAAAACAGCAAGCATGTTATTTATGTACATAGGTGGTTCTCACCCCCCACTTTTGAACGAAGGCATGCCTTAGTTCAAAAGTCATGCAAGCTTAAAACTAAATACTGAATTTAAATGACAGAAATTAAAGTGCGGAAAAGTAAGATAGTGTCGGGTTACCTCCCGACCAGTGCACTTGTTTAACGTCGTTGGCTCGACAGTACCTCGTTGTGGATTACTGGTTTGGGTCCCATGGGTGGCTCAAATCAAACTTCGCCACCGCTCCAGTGTTGCTTCTTTCTGACTTCTTGCTGGAGTAAGAGCTCCATGGTTTTGGTGTTTTCTCTTTCCATTGTTTCTGAGAAGGCGGGAGACCTTTGACCATAGCTGCTGGTCTTGATACTTTTTTGGTCTCTAATGACAGGTCAGAAAACTGTGCACCGTGATCTGAGATAGGTGTTATGTCTGGCGGTTTCTTTGTGTCCGGGCGGCTCTTATTAATGTAGAAGTGTGCAATTTTACCGCCGAACTTAAGTGATAATGACCCCTTGCCCACATCGATTCTTGCTTTAGTGGCGTAGAGGAATGGTCGTCCCAATATTATTGTTGGTGGGTCGTCTTCGCAGGTTTCTTCTGTTGGTATTACATAGAAGTCTGTAGCAACGACAAGTTCTCCCACATGGAGTATTACATCTTCCAGTTCTCCAACCGGGCGGATGCATGATTTATCTCCTAGCTCGATATTTGATCGAGGTGGTTCTAACGGACCAAGTCCTAGTAGGTAATACAAGGAGGAAGGCATGGCGTTGACAGTAGCCCCAAGATCGACTAAGCATTTATGGATCTGGGTTTCAACAATACCACAGGTGATTGTAAAGGCCCTAGGGTCTTTATTTCTTTCCGGTTGTGGCTCATGATCTGAGGTGAGGGCTCTTTCTATTGTCGGACTATTCTGCCCACTCCCTGGCTTAGGATTTGCATGCTCGGACCCTTTAATATTTTGCTTCAAAGCAATAATATTAGTTGGGGAGTCCCAACCAGATGCTGGTATGTCAAAGTGTGTGATCGGTGGCGGTGTTATGCAAACAGTAAACGCGTATCGTCCATTGTCAGCATGCGTAACCCACGTTTTGCCATCATTGGGTCGGTCCTCTTCTTGATTCCAATCAGGTCGACTCCTACGGTTGAAGTGATTGTTTGTAAGTCTGTAGGTTGGGGACCGTGCTACTTCTCCTAGAGTAACCTTCATGTTTGACCTCCTTATCATGCTTATGTTCGCCTTAGGATTTTGGACGGTCTGTGAAGGAAGTCTGCCAGGTTCAGTAGTGAGTGTTGACATTGCGGTGGCGAGCTGGGACATTTGTTTGGTCAATTCTGAAATTGCCCCGTCAGTTTTTGCCTGGTACTGGTGTAGTGAGGTACCCAATTGATTAATGTTTCCCACGAGCTCCTTCATCGTGTCATTGAGCGACTTGCTTGGTTCCTGCTGATTGCTCAGGTTGGCTTGGTACTGATTTGGCCCTTTTTGGTGATATTGGCCTGCCGATGGAGCGTTCTGGTGATATTGTCGGTGGGGTGGTTGGTAGAATGACTGCGCTAGTTGAGGGACAACTGGTTGTGTCTCCGTCTGAGGATAGCTGTTGTTGTTACGCTAGCCTGGGTTGGATATTTGACCGTACTGTCTGTTTTGTCCAGCTCTGTCGTTGTTGTTGTTGTGTCCTTGATATCCTCCCACTATATTCACTTCTGCCGGTTCTTCTTCTATCAGTGTTGGGCATGCGTCAGTTTTGTGGTCTGTAGAACCACAGAACTCGCAAGGTTTTACCGGAACTGGCTGTCTACGTATGATCTCGATCATCATCTCCTTTAACTATTTCATCTCTTCAGTCATGGAGTTTACTGATGTCTCGGCTTGTGCTACCTTTTTTGATCGAGAGAATTCATCTTGACGAGTAGTCTCTTCTCTAAATCGGGCATTTTCAGCAACGTTGGCGATGAGATTCCTTATGCCACTTAATGATAGATTCATCATGGATCCTCCCGCTGAGGCATCCAAGAGCATTTTGTCTAAGGGTCTTAATCCATCAATGAGGTACTCGATGACGAGTTTCTCGGGCAATCCAAGGGTACAGCAACTCCTTTCTAGGTGATTGAACTTTTCCAGGTAATCGTACATGGTTTCATTGGGACCTTGTTTGATTTCCTGTAGTTGCTTCCTTACTTGCATTGCTCTTCCAGCCGGGTAGTATTTGTCTAAGAATTTCTTCTGCATCTGAGCCCATGTTCTGATGCTTCCGGAGGGCAATGAAAGGAACCAGTCGCTTGCCGAGTCTATGAGGGAAAAATAGAACGCCTTTAACTTGAAGTAGTCCATATTCACTCGATTGGGCTTTAGATTCTGGCAAATGCCATGTAGGCGTTGGAGGTGAGTTGTGGCAGATTCTCCTTGAGCTCCTGAGAATTTTGGCAGGCTGTGCGCCACTGATGCGTTGATGGTTATGTTTTCTAATTCAGGGTTCTCATAGATGCACCACGGCTGTGTCTCGAAATTAGGGGCATTTAACTCGCCCATAGTTGGTTCACGGTAGTAGTTGTCCCCATAGTAGTCGTTGAAAGCGGGTTCTCTTCTTGGCATGTATCGAGGTTGAGGTTGTGGTCGTGGGGGATGGATAGGAGGTTGTACTGGACCAGCTGCATTTCGATCCTCGGGTAATTCTTGGTTTCTTCTGACTGCTTCCCTATCACGAGCTCTTCTGTTTCTGATGAGTTGTTCTGGATCGTCGACGAATGGAAACGGTACCTCATCATTTTGATCGTACAGGTTTATTTCTTCGTTATCCTGGTAGTCATGGTGACTTTCTTCGCGAGACATGGTTGTTTTGAAGCGCGTAACGATTAAAAGAACTTTATCCGATGGCTAATTCCCCGGCAACGGTGCCAATTTTGATGGATGCACAGTCGTTATGTGCAAACGTCAAGAATAAATTTATAATAGTCCGCTACTCGCGACTTAACTACTGGGTAGCAAGTGGTAAGTAGGGGTCGAACCCAAGGGAATCAGGGGAATAGATGTTCTTTGAGGGGGTTGTCCAGCGAGAGAGCGTGTTTTAGGTCGGTTGGTTGGTTTTAAAGCTACCAGCTAAGTGATTGATTGATTGATTGGTTGGTTGGTTGGTTTTAATACTGGAAAGTAAATTACAGTTTATAATTAAAGAGAAATGTTCGGTTTCAGGGGCCTTGTATTATATCCTGTTTATCATTGACCTTTAGTGAATTATCTAAGTATTCAAAGATGAATCGAGGCCCTTTCGTAGCGCAAGACTTGCAACATCGTTTAAAGCAACACTTGTTCTAAGCAAAACTAATTCCTCCTTTCGAAGTATCTTAGCTGTAAGTGCATCCACTTGATCTCCCAGTTACGTTATTGACCAAGTGGTGTTTTAGATAAGTCGAAGTCCTCGATAAGTTTTGCTTGTGACAGCTTCCACTTACCGAGTATGATCACAAATTTCCACGGCAGAGCTTTGCTTGTGACAGCTTCCACTCAACCTTGGAAACTCTGACTTGATATATGGCACATAGAACAAGTTTTGAATACTAAGACTAGACGCTAAGTTAATAGTCTTAAAACATTTTATAATACAAGTGCGCCCCTTCTACCGAACTACTAGTTTAGCTACTATTCATCGCGCTAAACATTATAACTAAGGAAATAAACAGTTGAATAAATACTATAAATAATACTTACAACCGTTGAAGCGCCAAGGGAGCTATCCTTTATTTCCAAAGCCAAACTTTACAAATACATAACTTAGAGAGAGAAGTGCTTTTTTACAAGTGAGGGATGATTGAAATGAGGGGAGGAGCTCCTCCTTATATAGCCATGGGAGGAGGAGGAGATGGAGGCAAGTGTTGCATGGTGATTGGAGGAGAAAATGAAGGGAGGAGATGGCCACACATGGAGGAAGGAGAGGAGGAGCAAGGAGGAGGAGCAAAGCCGCCGGTCATGGTGGAGGAGAGCCGCCAGTAGCCGGTGGTGGAGGAGGAGGAGGGGTGGCTTTGGCCACCTCTTGCCCAAGTGGCCGGTCATCTTGCCCAAATGTGAATTTTGTACAGTTTTGTGCAGTCTTTTCACAAAACTGTCAATGTGTTTCTTCCCCGGGCTGTCTTGATTCCTCTCCTGATTCTTCTGATTAATTTGTTATGAGTGATTCAACGTCAGGATCCTTGATATTTCTTCAGTCGGCATATGATCTTGACCTTGGATTGACTCGTAACATCTTTTCTGCTCTAAAAGTTCCTCTTTAATGTGTATTCTCTCTAAGCTCTGAATTACCCTGCAAAAATATATATGAACTAACAAGCAAAAGTTAAATAGACAAAATGTCTAAATAAGGGGGTTATACTGTGTTTATGATTCGTATAATTTTGGTCCATCAACGCCCGTCACCAGCCAATGATATTCACCAGGATTAGACATGAACCTACTTAACACACTAATGGAGAAAGCAAGGTCAGGACTAATGCAAAGCATGGCCTACATTACAGATCCAACAGCTACATCATAAGGTATTTTACTCATTTTTAGCTTACCTTGATCTGTTACAGGGCAGTTAGCCTTAGTTAATTCTAAGTGCCCTCCTAAGGGTATACTAGCTGGTTTAGCAGATCTTATGGCAAACTTGTCAACTACTTTATTCAAGTAATCAGATTGGGAAAGATATATTTTCTTGTTCCTTTTGTCTCTAATGATATTAACTCCCAAAATCTTTTTAGCATGGCCAAGATCTTTCATATCAAAATGCATACTCAGATCATTTTTAACCTTAGCAATGGCAATTTCATCTCCACTAATCATCAGAATGTCATCAACATAAAGAAGAACATACAGTGGAAATTTAGTGTTCACATTTTTGAAGTATAGGCATGTATCATATTTACTTCTCACAAAATGCAAACCAATCATACAAGAGTCAAATTTCTTGTTCCATTGCCTAAGGGACTGTTTTAGGCCATAAATAGATTTTTGCAAGTGACAAACAAAATCAGGGTGTTTCTTATCAATGAAACCTCTAGGTTGGCTCATAAAAATGTTTTCATGCAAATCACCATGTAGAAAAGCAGTTTTAACATCCATTTGCTCAACATGCCAGTCAAAAACAGCAGTCATGGCAATCAATAATCTTAAGGTTTTGTATTTAACAACTGGGGCAAAAATGTCATTATAATCTATCCCCTCTTTTTGTGAAAATCCTTTAGCCACCAACCTAGACTTAAATCTGGGAGGATCACTAGATGCAGCTCCCTCTTTTAATTTGTAAGTCCATTTACAGTCAATGATTCTTGTTTTAGGTGGCCTTGGAACTAATTTCCTGGTACCATTTTCCCTCATGGAATTAATTTCCTCATGCATTGACTTCCACCATTCATTAGCATTAGCACAGTTTATGGCTTGTTCAAAAGTTTCAGGCAATTCATGCTTAACAAGATCAGCAGCAATTAAGGCAAACTCAGCAATAGAAGCATGACCATGCAATTCATCAAAATCAAATTTAGCAATAACATCAGATTGAGGAACAACAACAGTCATCATGTTAGCATACTTCCTATCTAGGACTCTAGTTCTAGGTGCTCTATCCCTAGTTAACACATAGTCACTAATAGTAGTATTAGGCACATCAATGTGAGCAGGGACACCCTGAAAACTCATGGCAGTATCAACATGATCATTAAAAGATGCAGGGACACCCTGAACATCAACATTTTCCACTGTTGCTTCATTATCAGAATTTGAAATAGCAGGGTCATGGGTACTTACCTGATCTCCCCCACCCAATTGGTGAGTTTGTAAGTTACCTGAGTGCTCATTAGAGCCTTGAGAGTTTTCCCCAGCTGATCCAACATCCTCATTGAAGAGCCCCAGATCAAACTCTTCATCATCAGCCTGGTCCATATCTTGAGGAATGTCCTGCACATCATCAAAGCTAGCAGGCAAGAAACTGATCACACCAGTAGGTGTGTCTGGAGGGTTAGTTGCATGAGTGGACTTGTTCTTAAAATGAAAGTCTTGTTCATTAAAGGTGACATATATAACAGTTATGACCTTGTATCCACCAGGAACAATTTCAAGCAGTTTATACCCTTTCACTCCTTCAGGATAGCCAAGCATCACACACTTGACTGCCCTTGGTTTAAGTTTCCTTTGAGAAACCTTAGCATAAGCTGTGCAACCAAAGGTCCTTAGGTGATCAAGGGAAGGGGGTTTTCCAGACCATTTTTCTTGAGGAGTTTTAAAGTCTATGGCTGAGCAAGGGGACCTATTGATTAGATAGGCTGCTGTATGGATAGCTTCTCCCCAGAGAGATGGTTTAAGCCCAGAACTGATGAGCATACACCTTGCCTTTTCAAGCAAGGTTCTATTCATCCTTTCAGCCACACCATTCTGCTGGGGAGTACCAGGGACTGTGAGATGTCTCCTGATTCCTTGTTCAGCACAATATTGATTGAAAGCATTATTACAAAACTCCAATCCATTATCAGTTCTCAAGCATTTTACCTTAAGGTTAGACTGACTTTCAACCATATTTTTCCACATCTTAAAGTTCTCAAAAGCCTCATCTTTGGATCTTAACAGATATAACCAAACTTTCCTAGAATAATGATCAATCATAGAGAGAAAATAGTTCCTACCACCTATGGTTGAAACTTGAGCAGGGCCCCATAAATCCGAATGAACATATTCTAGTGGCTTATTAACAGTGAAAGATGATCTTTTAAAGCTATGAGCAGTTTTCTTTCCATACACACAGCTTTCACAGAATAACAATTTAGAAGGCACACAGTCAATCAGTCCATGCTTGTGCAGATAATGTAATCCCTTGTTGCCTATATGACCCATCCTAGCATGCCATATTTTTGTGAGGTTATTGATGAGCCGCATTTATACGACTCATCGAGTCAACAAATCCCACCAATTCATGCACTTTATTATACAAACAGTTACTTCTTAGTGTTGTTTTGTATTTCAGGTGATTTGAAAGCTCTAAGGGGAATCGTGCTTAAAAGATGGCTTTCTGAGCTAAAAACATCACACGGAGTTGAGGACCGACCTATCTACACTTGACCTAAGGAATGCCAGAGGAAATTGAAAAGAGCCCGAGAAAACTGGACAAGCGCCAGAGGAGTCCCGAGCAGATCCAGGCCCCAGCCGAGCCGTCTAGCACCAAACTCAAGTTGCTCGGGCAAACGAGCTGATCTGACGAATCCACCTTGAGCAAAGTGATCAAAATAGCAAATAAGGTGGACAATGTCAGAAAACCAAGGAGAACGCCCGAGCAGATTGGTATTTGGCCCAATTCTAAAGGTCTCGCGTGCGCTGATAGGCACCGAAACCAAGTTGCTCGACCAGACGGGCAAATCTGGCAAATCCAACTCGACCAAGTTGTTTGAAATACCCAAAAACTCGGACTATCTCACTTACCACACAAAACGCACGAGTAAAACCAGCCCATGCCCGAGAAATGCCTAGTTCCGTCCAAAACCGAGTCAGGGCCGACCCAAGCCGAGTTCAAAGTCACAAATCTCGGCTCGTCTTCTCCTCCATCATTGGCGGTTTAAAGGCTTCTAGAAGGTCCTGGAAGAATCTGGAAGACTTGCAAAGCAAGTAAACTTACAAGCCAAGCAAAGTCAGTTTGAGGACATGTTTCCTAAAACCGTTTATGGGCCAACCTCAATTTGGAAACTACGAAGCCCTAGTCTCCTCTATAAATACAGCCTCATATCAAGGGTTTCAAGCATCCCACAACACAGAATTTGAGCTCTCCTCTCCTCTCGGTCCGAAGTCCTCCTCGGCAATTTCCAACATTCCGGCTCCGGCCCTCCTTCGTTCGGCAATAGAGAAGAACTATCTTTCATTTATTTTTATTGTCTTTTGTTTCCATGGCCATGTGTAGCTAAGCCCTCTATTCGGGCTAGGGTTTCATGTATCGTGACTATCGTTTGAGACTTCATTCTTAATGCTATTCAATGTTTCACTAGTTCTCGTGCCTATATTCTGAATTGTTGCCAGACTAGGTGGATGCTTTGTCGCAAAGCTTAGTTGATCAATATTCTTATCATTATTATCCGCCTATTACTTTGTCGTTTGGGTAGATAGCACATCTAGGTCAAATAACACCTTTGTCGGGTTGCTTGATTTAGGGGAACTAGAAGCTTAGCACCTTTGTCGGGCTAGATCGTGGCATAACACCTTTGTCGGGTTATTTGGGAAGTCACCTTTGTCGGGACGACCACACTTAGAAACATTGAATTAGATTGTTACCAGTCGATGATAACAAGTCACAATACGAAACCCTAGTCTGAATATTCTCCCTGATTGATAACTGATGGACCACAATTGTATGAATCATAAACACAGTTAAACCCACCAAATTAGACTGTTTGTCTATCTAACTTCGATGTTTTAGTCCCGATACATTTCTACAGGGTATTTCAGAGCTTAGAGAGAATACACGCTAAGGAAGAGCTTTTAGCACAGAAAAGATATCAGGAGACAATCCAAGGTCAAGATCAGACGCTGAATGAAGAAATCTAAAGATCCTGACTTGGAATCATTCAAAACAAATCAAACCGAAGAGAAACCGAAGACAATCCGGAGCTGGAATACACCGATAGTTTTGTGCAAACTGCACAAAACTCACAACCACTCTCCTCATGCCACATGGACCGGCGGCTTTCTCCTCACATCCACCCCTCCTCCTCTCCCCTTCCTCCACATGTCAACCTCTCCTCCTCCCTCCCAAAAGCCGCCGGCGGCTTTGTGTTGCTCCTCTCCCCTTGTGACACTTGTCTTCCTCTCCTCTTCCCCCCATCTCCACCCTTGGATGCCAAACCACATGCCCTCATCTTGGCCCTCCATTCCCCTCCCCTTAGCCTATAAATACCTAGCTCTCCTCCTCATTTCAATCCATCCCAAAATTGTGTAAAACACTTCTCTCTCTAAGTTTGTTACTATGTAAAGTTTGGTTTGATATCAATAAAAGTTCAGTTTGTTCTCAAATACTTTAGTTCGATCTTGAGTACTCCTGTTGGTTCTTGAGTACTTAAGTTTTCAGTTACCGTTCAAGAGTTACTCCTGTTTGTTCTTGAGTAATCTCTTTCTCTTCTCTCTTTACTCCTGTTTGTTCTTGAGTATTCTTTTCCAAATCCCCAAGTATTTAGTTATGATGTCCAACTCTATGGATATTCGTAACTAAACTCTTCATTCGGTTGAAGGGGAGTTCTTGTTTTATAAAATGTTTTACTTTGTTTAGTTTCTTTTCTCTGTATTCAAAACTTGTTCTATGTGCCATTTATAAGGTCAGACTTTCCAAGGTTGAGTGGAAGCTACGAAAGGGCAAAACTCTTCTGTGGGAAGTCGTGAACATACTCGGGTAAGTGGATGCTACGAAAGGGCAAAGCTTATCTGAGGAGTTCAATCTATCTTTAAAACCATTTGGAAACTGGACCAAAGGGACCAAATGGATGCACAAAAGGCTAAGATACTTCGAAAGGAGGAATTAGTCTGAAGTAGAACAAGGGTTTACAAACAGTGTGGCAAATTGAGCGCTACGAAAGGGCCTCGATACACGTTTGAATACTTAGAAGGGTTACTAAAAGACTGAACAGGATATAATACAAGGCCCCCCAAGACCGAATACTTCTCTCGCAATTACAAAACCCCTTTGTCTTTACTTTTATTGTTCAATCAACTGCAACCATCAACCGCTCACAATCCGGAGGACTTGCAATTCACGCATCACCCACTGTAAGTCTTCGCTTTTAATTTCAGTATTTACTTTTCTGTAATTTACTTTTCAGCACTCAAAACCAAAACCAACTAAAAAGTCACGTAGTTGTTAGCACTAAAACCTCAACCAACCTAAAACACGCTCCTTCGCTGAACAAATCCCTTAAAGAATAACCTATCCCCCTAATTCCTCTGGGTTCGACCCCTACTTACCAAGTACTACCCAGTAGTATAGTTGCGAGTAGCGGACTATTATAAATTTATTTGCACAAATCGCTCTGACGACAAGCGGTTCTGTCAAATTGGCGCCGTTGCCGGGGAATTAGCAAATGGATAGTTGTTCTTTTTTCTATTATACATAATTCACCATGTCTTCATACTACAACATAGAACCTTGGAAAAATGAGGGTAGCAACCTTATGTTTGAAATGATTAGACGTCTCCCCCAATTCGGAGGTGCTCTTGGAGAAGATCCCGTAAGGCATACACAAACGTTCCACTCCATATGCAACCACATGAGGCCTAAAAATGAATCGCTAGAGGAATTTAAACTCACATGTTTTAAATTTTCTTTAACTGACTCGGCATTAAAATGGTATTACTCATGTGCTGAGTATGAAAGTGATTATGGGGGTCTACAAACCAAATTCCTTGAGAAGTTTTGCCCTCCATCTCTCCGACTTGAAACCCGCGAGAAGATTCTCAATCTTGAGCAATTCCGGGATGAAACATTGGACGAGTACTTGGCGTACTTTGACTCCATTGTGGCGAGCTGCCCGCACCATGGATTCTCCAGAATCAATCTTATCCAAAGGTTTCTCGGTGGAATGATGCCACTTGAGCGGAAAAGACTTAACGATGCAGCGGGAGGCTCGATCATGAAGTTAACCATGTCTCAAACCTGGCGACTCATAGACAATTTGGCAGAGAGCACAAAACAAGGGCTAATACACCAAACTGAAGATAAGGTACCGACGATGGAAGTGGACTCAGTACAAAACAAGCCCGACACCACACCCATTACGAGCTTGCCCGCAACAAAGCCGAGAGAAGACATCAGTACAAGGGCAGTAATGGACGTGAAGGAGGCTCTAAAGGAGCCAATATTGGAGCCCACGAAGCCAACTGAGGATGAGGACTCGCAAATAACCGAAGAAGAACCGGCCAAATTAGGCCTGGTTCTCATTGCCAAACCAGCCGAGCCACTTGAACCGGTCCTCATCACCAATATACCCGAAACATGCCCGATCCTCACTATCGAAGCACCTAAGGCAGGCCTGGTCCTCATTATCAAACTGTCCAAGAAAGACCTGGCCCTTATGGTGGAAGTTCCCCAACTTTTCCCTTCGGTTTGTATGCGGATCACAGCCCCTGAAAATGAAGTGATTAACGCTAAGGTGCAAGGCGAGTTTGAGGTAGAACAAGGACAAGAAAAGCGATCAATGGAGCTCTCACTCACCACAACTCAACAAAGCGGCCCTGAAAATTTGCTCGTGCTAGGACGACCATTCGTCGCTGCCACAAAGAAGAGGCTTCACATGGAGACATGCTTAAGGTCACCAAGGCTCGATGGCACAATACTGAATTTCCAGAATTGCAAAAGTGCCACCCATTCAAACATGAAGAAACGACCAAGACATGGGCCGGTGGAATGGAAGCCCGGATGGAGAAACAAGAAAGTCCGACTCAAAAGACCAGCATCTATGGTCAAAGGATCCTCACCTTCCCAGAAGAATGTAAAGAAGAAATTATCGGTTCAATGGATATCAGAACCAAGCCCGCTGCCATACGAGAACTTGGGACCGATTAAGAGAGCAGTTGGGAAAAAGTTCGACCTCAAGCACCCATGGGACCCAAACCAGTGATCCACAAACGAGGTATCGTCGAGCCAACGACGTTAGACAAGTGCACTGGTCGGGAGGTAACCCGACACTATCTTACTTTTCTGCACTTTAATTTCTGTCATTTAAATTCAGTAATTTAGTTTTAAGCTTGCATGACTTTTGAACTAAGGCACGCCTTCGTTCAAAAGTGGGGGGTGAGAACCACCTGTGTACATAAATAACATGCTTGCTGTTTTTTCTTAGTAATAGTATCTTTTTGAAAATATGAACTTAAGAATGTGAAAAAGATAAGTCATAATTCATGCATTAACCTTGTGAAAATTCAACTGTCTAAAAACTTAGGGTGTAACTTTTCATTTGTCCCTTTGTGCTAAGATAACCAGGGATGTGGAGTTGATAGAAATGCCCTCGAAGGACTTGGCAAGCAATCAAAGGATCAGATCAAACTATATGGTTTTCGAAGTCAGTGGAGGCTGCACTTCGGGTTTCAGTGAAAATTGAAGTCATCTCCGCCATGCAATGCAAAAGGCGAGGACGGGAATCAAACCGTCCTCTCTCTAGTCAAAGTAGCAGAGAAAATAGATGAGCGACCCTCATCTTGACCCGCGCGAAACAACAAAGATGAGAGGAGCGGGGAGGTATTTCCATATGCTTGCGGGCGATGATTGGACCTCCCAAGAAGGCAAAAAACAAGATGGACTAGCAAGTCACAAAGAAGCAAAAAACTCAAAGAAGAAAATCAAAAGAGGCCTAAGGCCCAAAAATGTGAAGGTTTTAACCGAGCAAAAGTGAAGCACTCAACAACGTCAAATCAAAAGCTAAAGGCAAATCACTACAAAAAGCAGTCCATCGCCAAAGAAGAAGAAAGAAAAAAAGAAAGAAAAAAATCAAGAAAAGGCTCAACTCACTGAAACCCGAATCGAATCACGTGCTAGAGAAAGCTACAAGAAAACCATATAGTGCGAGACGGTCCCGAAGGTGTAGTCCAGGAGCCTGAAAAGGGCTATCTCCCGAAACATCCGAAATAATTTGCATCTCAGCACGAAGGTACAAGTATCAAGTTTCTTCTACTTATTTACGCAGTTTAATTTAGTAACAAGTAGTAATGCATGAATTAGGAAAAATCGAGTACCACAATCTTATTTTCATATTTTAACCAACTTACTTAGTAACGCCCTTATAAAGCATTGTTCAGGACGAACAACTAAAAGTGTGGGGTTATCTGATGGACCACAATTGTATGAATCATAAACACAGTTAAACCCACCAAATTAGACTGTTTGTCTATCTAACTTCGATGTTTTAGTCCCGATACATTTCTACAGGGTATTTCAGAGCTTAGAGAGAATACACGCTAAGGAAGAGCTTTTAGCACAGAAAAGATATCAGGAGACAATCCAAGGTCAAGATCAGACGCTGAATGAAGAAATCTAAAGATCCTGACTTGGAATCATTCAAAACAAATCAAACCGAAGAGAAACCGAAGACAATCCGGAGCTGGAATACACCGATAGTTTTGTGCAAACTGCACAAAACTCACAACCACTCTCCTCATGCCACATGGACCGGCGGCTTTCTCCTCACATCCACCCCTCCTCCTCTCCCCTTCCTCCACATGTCAACCTCTCCTCCTCCCTCCCAAAAGCCGCCGGCGGCTTTGTGTTGCTCCTCTCCCCTTGTGACACTTGTCTTCATCTCCTCTTCCCCCCATCTCCACCCTTGGATGCCAAACCACATGCCCTCATCTTGGCCCTCCATTCCCCTCCCCTTAGCCTATAAATACCAAGCTCTCCTCCTCATTTCAATCCATCCCAAAATTGTGTAAAACACTTCTCTCTCTAAGTTTGTTACTATGTAAAGTTTGGTTTGATATCAATAAAAGTTCAGTTTGTTCTCAAATACTTTAGTTCGATCTTGAGTACTCCTGTTGGTTCTTGAGTACTCAAGTTTTCAGTTACAGTTCAAGAGTTACTCCTGTTTGTTCTTGAGTAATCTCTTTCTCTTCTCTCTTTACTCCTGTTTGTTCTTGAGTATTCTTTTCCAAATCCCCAAGTATTTAGTTATGATGTCCAACTCTATGGATATTCGTAACTAAACTCTTCATTCGGTTGAAGGGGAGTTCTTGTTTTATAAAATGTTTTACTTCGTTTAGTTTCTTTTCTCTGTATTCAAAACTTGTTCTATGTGCCATTTATAAGGTCAGACTTTCCAAGGTTGAGTGGAAGCTACGAAAGGGCAAAACTCTTCTGTGGGAAGTCGTGAACATACTCGGGTAAGTGGATGCTACGAAAGGGCAAAGCTTATCTGAGGAGTTCGATCTATCTTTAAAACCATTTGGAAACTGGACCAAAGGGACCAAATGGATGCACAAAAGGCTAAGATACTTCGAAAGGAGGAATTAGTCTGAAGTAGAACAAGGGTTTACAAACAGTGTGGCAAATTGAGCGCTACGAAAGGGCCTCGATACACGTTTGAATACTTAGAAGGGTTACTAAAAGACTGAACAGGATATAATACAAGGCCCCCCAAGACCGAATACTTCTCTCGCAATTACAAAACCCCTTTGTCTTTACTTTTATTGTTCAATCAACTGCAACCATCAACCGCTCACAATCCGGAGGACTTGCAATTCACGCATCACCCACTGTAAGTCTTCGCTTTTAATTTCAGTATTTACTTTTCTGTAATTTACTTTTCAGCACTCAAAACCAAAACCAACTAAAAAGTCACGTAGTTGTTAGCACTAAAACCTCAACCAACCTAAAACACGCTCCTTCGCTGAACAAATCCCTTAAAGAATAACCTATCCCCCTAATTCCTCTGGGTTCGACCCCTACTTACCAAGTACTACCCAGTAGTATAGTTGCGAGTAGCGGACTATTATAAATTTATTTGCACAAATCGCTCTGACGACAAGCGGTTCTGTCAATAACTCCCAGTTAATTTCCTATTTTTGCACTGTTTCCAAATCTCTCACAACCCAACTGTCATTCTTTTCACAGAACAACAAGTAACCGCTCTAGCTCTCTTGGGTTCGACCCCTTGCTTGCCGCTATACTAGTCAAGAGTAAGTGGAACTATAAATTTAAATTTGCAGGTACCGACAACGACTTGTCAAATTTTGGCACCGTTGCCGGGGAGCTACGCACGGTGAAGTTGTTCTTTTTTGTTTTCAGTTTTTTGTGTTTTTTAGTTTTTTTGGTTTTACAGCGAAACGATAGGATTCGAGCTACAGGTGTCTGATTACAACCCATAATACCTTGTTCTTAGTGGAACGACGAGGAGATCACAAATCACCAGCTTCGTTCGTGACATAGGGTGTTTTTTTGGCCATCCGAGATCGTTTACCATTTTATTTTGAATTTTTTTTGTTTTTAGAAATTTTCTTTTAGAAATTTTCTGTTTTTAGAAATTTTCTGTTCTTTCACCATGTCTCATGCAGGTAGTCACTTTGGTGACAACATAGACGATAATGAGGTCAACCAAAACATTCCACCACCAAATCATCCACCTTGACAACAACAGCCTTCACCACCTCTACAACAGCTAAGGCCACCTCCGCCACCACAGCTCATCAGGGAAGAGTACCAAGGAGAGAACTACTACCGAGAGCCCACAATGGGGGAGCTGTGTGCACCGAACTTCCGGAATCAACCATGGTGCATCTATGAGGGGCCAAAATTAGAGGAAATTGTCATCAACTCGGCAGTCGTGCATCATCTACCCAAGTTCTTGGGACGCCAAGGAGAGTCGGCCACCACACATCTTCAGCGCCTACATGGCATATGCCAAAACCTCAAACCATACGGAGTCGAAGTGGACAACTTTAAATTAAAGGCTTTTTATTTCTCCCTCATTGATGCAGCTAACGACTGGTTTTTATTTCTGCCTTCAGGTAGCATACATACATGGGACCTGATGCAGAAGAGGTTCCTGAACAAATACTACCCAGCGGGAAGAGCGATGCAGGTTCGCAGGTAATTGCAGGACCTCAGACAAGGGCCGAACGAGACGATGTATGAATACGAGGAGAAATTCAATGCTTAGGAGCAGAGCTTCTGCAATCTCGGGCTTCCTGAGAAGCTGATAGTGGAATATATGCTCGATGGATTAAGGCGACTCGACAGGAAGTTACTAGACGCCTCGATTGGAGGAACTATCATGAGCCTATCCCCAGCCGGTGTGCGAAGAAAAAAAATGGAAGTGGCCAAGAATGCGAGATTCCAGGATGAGTCCAACAAGGAGGAAGAATTCAGCCGGACCAGGAACGTCTCAAAGGTCGAGCCCCCATCCAGTTCCATGGCCGAAGAAATCAAACAGCTCAAAGAGATGATGCAACAGGTCATTAGAAGGCAGCCGGTCCAAGTCACGCCTTGTGAGTTCTGTGATGCAACCAACCACAAGACAGACGCCTGCCCGACAATAGTGGAGGACGACCAAGGAGAGGTGAACGCTGTGGGCGAATAACAGAGCTATGGCAACCGAAATTGACCAACACGACAGTATGAACCAGCCGCAACCAAGAAAGGGTCCAACGGGCAGTACTAGAGGAATGACAACCAGCACAACCACGCCCAGAGAGAGCCGGTTCAGCATGCCGCACCTCAACAGAATCAGCAGCCCTACCGGCCTCCACATCGTCAATATTAGCAGAATACGCCTGGCGAGTATCAACAACGAGGACCGAACCACAACCAGGCTGGCCCAAGCAACCACGGTCCCAACAAATCCTTAGAAGACATAGTGAAGGAGCTGGCAGCTAGCACCCAACAATTGGCCACGACAGTCCATCAGAATCAGGTTAAGACCGATGGGGCAATAGCCGACTTATCAAGACAGATGTCTCAGATGCCACCACGGTCTCGGAGGTCAAGAACGACCCAGGACGACTGCCATCACAGACCATTCAGAACCCGAGAGGGAATGTCAGCATGATGGGAGCAGTAGGCATGGACGCGACACTAAAGGAGTCCACATATTGGGAGGATGAGATGCTCAACATGAAGGCAAGGATCAGCGAGGAAAAGCCTAGATCAAATTACATCTGGGCATCAAAAGACTTCAGCCCGCCGGTGCCTGGAGGAGAACCAGCCGAGACAGACCTGTTCCTCATTGTCGCGCTATCCGAGAAGACTCCGGTCCTTGTGGCCAAGAATCCCGAAACTCACGGTTCTTCATGTTCTATGCAGATGATTGCTCCCGAAGGCCATTCGATACACGAGGACGAGCTAAAAGGCAGATTGGAGCCAAGGCCTAAGCAGAACGACCCAATAATAGAACACCCCCTCGTTACAAGCCATGAGTTGCCAAGAAAGTGTAAGGACCCAGGTGCCTTCATGGTCACCTGTGGTATCGGTAAGGCTCAAATACATAACTGTTTAATTGATCTGGGTGCGGCCGTTAACGTTATGCCTTATTCCTTATATTGCTCGTTGAAAATTGGCCCCTTAAAACCGCCTAAATTGTTAATCGAACTAGGGGATAAATCTTGTACTCGGCCTGATCGTTTGCTTGAAAACTTAACACTCCGAGTAGGAGATCTTGTTGTTCCTGCAGATTTCTATGTCTTGCAGATGGGAGATGCTCGAAACGACGATCCTCCAGCACTCATTTTGGGACGGCCATTCCTTTTCACCACCAAGACCAAGATTGACATGGGCATAGGCTTACTTTCGCTTGCATTCAGTGGTGAGACATCAGATTTCTACATTTATGGGGATGATGCCCGTCCATGCACGAAGAAACCACCTGACATTGTGAATACATCAGATCTTGGTGCCCTAGTCCCGGACCTACCAAAGGAGACCATGTATGCGAATGTACCAGTAGCTATGAGCAAGATGTCCTCACCGACCCGGGAGTATGTGAAGGCGAACCCGCCTGACCGACAGAGAGCAGACACGAGCACATTATTACACGGTGGCTTGGGGCAGATTGAAGGAGTTGCAGGAGCAAAGTTTGACCTCACACACCCATGGGATCCTAACTTGTGATCCGTAGAATGAGGTACTGACAGATGCTTGTCGTCAGAGCAAATGTACAAATAAATTTATAAGTCCGCTACTCGCGACTACACTACTGGGTAGTAAGTGGTAAGTAGGGGTCGAACCCAAGGGAGTCAGTGTGGATTAGTTGTTCTTTAATGAAGCTTATGCAGAAATTAAATGCGATTGGGGTTGAGTTTGAGTGTGATTTGAGAACTGAAAGTAAATTACAATAATAGATTGTAAGGAAAGGATTCGGTTTTAGGGGCCTTGTATCATATTTGTTTATCATTGACCGCTAATGATCATACCAAGTGTTCGAAGATGAATCGAGGCTATTCCTAACACAAGACTTGCAACATCGCGTAGAACACTTGAAATGATCATGCTAAGTATTCAAAGATGAATCGAGGCCATTTCTAAGCGCAAGACTTGCAACATCGTTTAAAACACTTGTTCTATTTCAGACTAATTCCTCCTTTCGAAGTATCTTAGCCTTTTGTGCATCCACCTGATCTCTCAGTTACGATCGACCAAGTGGTGTTTTAGATAAGTCGAACTCCTCGATAAGTTTTGCTTGTTACAGCTTCCACTTACCGAGTATGATCACGAATTCCCACGGAAGAGCTTTGCTTGTTACAGCTTCCACTCAACCTTGGAAACTCTGACTATATATGGCACATAGAACAAGTTTTGAATACAGAGATACTCTAAGAGTAGAGTCTAAAACATTTATAATACAAGTATACCCCTGCGACCGAGTACAAGCTTTTAGCTACTTGTATTCATGTCAAGGAATACAAGCAAACTAATACTCTGCACAAGGGTACCGAATAGTAGACAAACTTTAAAGTAAGAACAAAATATATTGGAAGTAATTTTATACCTTACAATAAGCGGAGGAGAGGAGCTCCTAGGCAAGATCCAAGCGCCAAAAGTAGCTCCAAAATGAAGAACAATATTTATTGAAAGTGAAGAGAAGAGGGTTAAGCCCTCTATCTCTCTAAAACATTTGTGATTTGTGGTGGATTGGATGATACAAATGAGGAGGGGTGAGCCTCTATTTATAGCTAAAGGGGAGGAGGATGGAGGGCCAAGATGGTGGCAAGTGGTGTTGCATCCAAGGGTGGAGGAGGAAGAGATGAGCTTATGGAGGAGAAGCCACCACATGTCACATTCCCATGGTGAGGAGGGGAGGAGGTAAAGCCGCCGGGTAGCCAATCATGGAGGAGGAAGGGAGGTGGTTTTGGCCACCTCCTCCCTTAAGCCGCCGGTCATGGTGGATAAGGATGAGAGTTTGTGTGATTTTTGCGTAGTTTTCACAAAACTATCAGTCCATTTTCACCCCGGTCTGACTTCGGTTTTTCCTCGGATGGATTTGTTTTGAGTAATTCAATGTCAGGATCTTGAGATTTCTGCATTCAGCGTCTAATCTTGACCTTGGATTGACTCGTAATATCTTTTCAGCGTAAAATCCTCTCCTTAGCGTGTTTTCTCTCTAGTCTTTAAAATACCCTGCAAATATATTTCGGAACTAACAAGCAAAAGTTAAATAGACCAACAGTCTAATTTGGGGGGTTTAGCTGTGTTTTTGATTCGTATAATTATGGTCCATCAGGTACCGTCGAGCCAACAACGTAAAACAAAGGCGCTCGCAGGGAGGCAGCCCTGCACTTTTGTTTTTCAGTTTTTATCTTATTTACTGATGTCGTTTATATTTACTATGTTTGAGTCACATTCGTCATATTGTACTTGGGAAAGGGAGTGATTTTCATGTAGGGAATAGTTACGCACCATGCGTTTGCATGCCTTTACCATGCGATCGCATGGTCTCCTGAAGGCTGAGAAGTTTGACCATGTGCGAGCGCGCGGAACCATTGTGGGAACGCACGACATTTCATGCGACGGGTCGGGGGGCATGCGAATGCATGAGGAGACTGTGCGAGCGCACACGGCTGGGAATTCGACCGCATGCGAGCACGCAAGGCCATTGTGCGAACGCCCGACAGTTTTATGTGATGGGTCGAGTTCATGCGATCGCATGCTTGGAACCGTGCGAGCGCACGCCGCGCCGATGCCTTCCAACTCGAGTTTCATCAGACCTCGTTCGATTCTGGCCGGTCCAAGCCCTGTCGTTTGCTCCAACAACCATGACGCACAACGACGCCATCTGGGGAGTATTGTTCTGCCCTTATTCTTTATGCCGTTTCCTTTCCCTTTTGTTTGCATGCATATTGTGTCTTAAGTCTAAGGCTCTGTTCTTTTGCACTTCAATACAGTTTTATTAAGTTCAGTAAAGTTAAATTAAATTCAATACAGTTTAATAAAGTTCAGTACAGTTAAATTAAGTTCAATACAGTTTAATAAAGTTCAGTACAGTTAAATTAAGTTCAATACAGTTCAATAAAGTTCAGTACAGTTAAATTAAGTTCAATACAGTTTAATAAAGTTCAGTACAGTTAAATATACTTAAATTAATTTAAGTTAAAAAATGTAATATAATTTTTTTCAAGTCAATCCAATTTTTTTATAGTTTCCAACCCTACTATTCAAAATTTTAATTTATTTTTAATTTTTTAAATAATTTTTAGAAAAGCATAAGACATATATGATCCAACGATTTTTCAAGTTTGTGTCCACACCTCTTGGGAAACTAATGCATCCGTTTTAAAATGAAAGTAAACTTTGTTGCACTTGATATGAATTTAAAGAACATTTGGAAATAAACATAATACAATATATTTCTTACATGGAAACGTACAATGTCATTCAAGTGTAATTTTACATATCATTATCTTCATCCATGTTCATTTCCACTACATCATCTGGACAATCCTCAATAATTTGAAACGCTATCATGTTGCTTACTTGATTCATCTCATCTTTTCGCTGTTGATCAAATAAATTTGAATCTGCTCTTCCCAGCACGGTCTCATTAGCTACAATGGGTATTGAAAAATTATGCACGCGAATGAAGTTGTGCAAAGTAAATGTAGCTGTAATTATATCACTTTGGCGATCATCAGATACTTGAGGCATGACTTTGAGTATCTTTCACGATTTCTTTAGTTGTACTATTTTAAGAAAATGAAACGTTTAGGGCTTCACGCAATTTTTTAGCAAGTATAATTTGAAAAAAATGAAAAATAAAATACATATATATTTATCAGAAAAAATGATGAAACTTTTTTGAGCAAGTTAATTAATGAATTATATAATTTTATCATTTTGAAAAAATGATGACAAATAAACACATATATAAATATACTATACATATATATAATTTTTCAATTTCAACAAATTAAGTTTAGTAAAGTTAAGTTAAATTAAATTCGATACAGTAAATTAAGTTCAGTACAGTTTAGTAAAGTTAAATAAAATTCGATACAGTTAAATTAAGTTCAGTACAGTTTAATAAAGTTCAATATAGTTTAATTAAGTTCAGTACAGTTTAATAAAGTTCAATACAGTTTAATTAAGTTCAGTACAATAAAATTCCAGTTAAATTAAGTTCAAAAGAACAGCACCTAAGTCGTGCCGTGAGGACACGGCTTTGTTCAAAAGTGTGGGGTGGGAGAGTCAGTCGTTGTGTCAGCACGTTTATTTTCTGCACCTTGCATAAGAGTCGGCACGTTTCCCTTCGTTTCCCTTAAATTTTAAAATTTTTTGTACAAATTCTCTCTATTTCCTAGAATTGCGGTATTGAATTTTGATGATGTGAAATAGATAGAGCCGATTACATGCATGTCTCTTGCGAAAATTGAATTGTGCAATGACATGTGAACTTAACCCATTACGTGCCTTTGTAAGTTGAGATAAACAGGGATGTGGAGTTTATAGAAATGTCGTAGAGAGACTTGACAGAACATTCAAAGGACCGGATCTCAAGTTATATGGTTATGTGGATTTCGTGGAGGCTAGCACTTTGAGACGACATGGTTAAGAGTCTGCTCCGCCACTGCAGTACTTATGCGGTCAGGTGGGACGGGAAAACAACACACCGTCCAATATCTAGTCCAAGTAGCTGGGAAAATAGACGAGCGACCCTCGGCTTGACTCGCGTCAAAAGGACGAGGATGAGTGAGAGCAGGAAGGTATTTCCATATGCTTACGGGCGATGATTGGACCTTCATCAAAGAAGAGGAATCACGGACGAGCAGTTCACAATCAGTAGCAAGAAGAAAAAAAATCAGTCAATTGTGAAGTTTTACACGCAACAAAAGTGAAGTACACCACTGTTACATCAAAAGTCAAGTCACTACAAAAGCTGTCCTAAAAGAACTCAAGCACCTTGAAGCTCGAATCAATCACGTGCAAGAAAAAGCAATGAAGTATAACCATATAGCAAGAGTTCGGAACCGACAGTGCAGTTCATGGGTTTAAAAAGGACTATCTCCCAGGCATCCGAATTGATTTGCATCTCGGCCCAAAGGTAACACGTATCAATTACTTCCATGTTTGAGCATAAGACTTTTAATAACGAGATATGCATGGAAAGGTGAAGTGTAGATTAGCGAGTCATATGCGCGTAGCAATATCTAGGATGTCGAAGTAATTATGATGTTTCAGTTTATTTTCCTCTTATGACCTAGTCCTAATTTGGGACGAACAAGTTTAAGTGTGGGGTGGTTTGATGAGCCGCATTTATACGACTCATCGAGTCAACAAATCCCACCAATTCCAGCACTTTATTATACAAACAGTTACTTCTTAGTGTTGTTTTGTATTTCAGGTGATTTGGAAGCTCTAAGGGGAATCGTGCTTAAAAGATGGCTTTCTGAGCTAAAAACATCACAAGGAGTTGAGGGCCGACCTATCTACACTTGACTTAAGGAATTCCCGAGGAAATTGGAGGAGAGCCCGAGAAAACTCGACAAGCACCCGAGGAGTCCCGAGCAGATCCAGGCCCCAGTCGAGCAGATCCAAGCCCCAACCGAGCCGTGTAGCACCAAACTCAAGTTGCTCGGGCAAACGAGCTGATCTGACAAATCCACCTCAAGCAAAGTGATCAAAATAGCAAATAAGGTGGACAATGTTGGAAAACCAAGGAGAACGCCCGAGCAGATTGGTATTTGGCCCAATTCTAAAGGTCCCGCGTGCGCCAATAGGCACCGAAACCAAATTGCTTGACCAGACGGGCGAATCTGGAAAATCCGACTCGACCAAGTTGTTTGAAATACCCAAAAACTTGGACGATCTCACTTTCCACACAAAACGCACGAGTAAAACCAGCCCATGCCCGAGAAATGCCTAGTTCCGTCCAAAACCGAGTCAATGCCGGCCCAAGCTGAGTTCGAAGTCACAAATCTCGGCTCGTCTTCTCCTCCTTCATTGGCGGTTTAGAGGCTTCTAGAAGGTCCTGGAAGAATCTGGAAGACTTGCAAATCAAGGAAACTTACAAGCCAAGCAAAGTCGGTTTGAGGACATGTTTCTAAAACCGTTTATGGGCCAACCTCAATTTGGAAACTTTGAAGCCCTAATCTCCTCTATAAATACAGCCTCATATCAAGGGTTTCAAGCATCCCACAACACAGAATTCGAGCTCTCCTCTCCTCTCGGTCCGAAGTCCTCCTCGGCGCTTTCCAACATTCCGGCTCCGGCTCTCCTTCGTTCGACAATAGAGAAGAACATCTTTCATTTATTTTTATTGTCTTTTGTTTCCATGGCCATGTGTAGGTAGGCTCTCTATTCGGGCTAGGGTTTCATGTATCGTGACTATCGTTTGAGACTTCATTCTTAATGCTATTCCATGTTTCACTAGTTCTCGTGCCTATATTCTGAATTGTTGCTAGACTAGGTGGATGCTTTATCCCAAAGCTTAGTTGATCAATATTCCTATCATTATTATCCGCCTATTACTTTGTCGTTTGGGTAGATAGCACATCTAGGTCAAATAACACCTTTGTCGGGTTGCTTGATTTAGGGGAACTAGAAGCTTAGCACCTTTGTCGGGCTAGGTCGTGGCATAACACCTTTGTCGGGTTATTTGGGAAGTCACCTTTGTCGGGACCACCACACTTAAAAACATTGAATTAGATTGTTAGCAGTCGATGATAACAAGTCACAATACGAAACCCTAGTCTGAATATTCTCCCTGATTGATAACTCCCAGTTAATTTCCTATTTTTGCACTGTTTCCAAATCTCTCACAACCCAACTGTCTTTCTTTTCACAGAACAACAAGTAACCGCTCTAGCTCTCTTGGGTTCGACCCCTTGCTTGCCGCTAGACTAGCCAAGAGTAAGTGGAACTATAAATTTAAATTTGTAGGTACCGACGACGACCTGTCAGTTATCAGACTCAGTTATAGCCTTAGAAACATTAATTTCAGGAGAGGTAATCACATGATAGAAGCCTCCCCTGTTAACCCCTTTTATTAAAACCTTTCCATCCTTAGATATTTCTCTAATTCCATAGAAAGTTATGATATGGCATCCCATTTCGTCAAACTCAGATTCAGACAACAAGTTTCTCCTCAAGTTTGGCACGCATTTAACATTTGTTAGAAATCTAGTCACACCATCATGCAATTTAATAGGCACATTTCCTATTCCTTCAATTTTAAGAGATGTATGATCCCCTAACATAACTTCTCCTCCATTAACATGCTTCATAGATGCAAATGCAGATTTATCATGGCAAGCATGCATGGTACGCCCAGAGTCAAGAATCCAATCAGAATCACACAAAGAACCAGAACAAACAAACAGTTCATTCTTATATTGAGGTCCCATTTCAAGCATATTAATTCCATTCTGATTGTCTTTAGCATTCTTTTCCTTTTGCTCATTTTTCTTCTTAAAACAGGTATTAACCAGATGACCCACCCTCCCACAGTGAGTACACTTTTTAGACAGGTATTACTAACTTCTGCCAGCAAGGTTGTTGGCAGGGGGATTACCATTTGTTTGAGGAGGTTTGTTAAACTTCTTGTTTTTGTTCTTAGGTCTGAATTTAGACTTAGCCATCATGACCTAAGACTTAGGCTCACCCTTAGTCTGATGTTTACCTTTGAAGACCCTTAAGGATTCATTCTTTTGAACTATGGCAGACATGATCTTTCCCATGGTCAGATCATCCCTACCATATTGGATGACCTCCTTAAGAGTTTCAAACTGAGGGGGTAGAGAGTTTAACAGTATCACAACTTGATGTGTTTGTTAATTTCATCATCACACCTTTTAAGCTCTTGGGTCATTTTCAAAAAAATGTCAAGATTTTCTTGCAAAGTTATAGAAGTATCCATTTTGTAAGTAAATAATTTACACAAAAGAGATATCCTATTAGGCAAGGACTTAGCAAGAAAAATAGACTCTAAGGCATCCCATAACCTTTTAGGGTCAGTATGACTAACCACTTGCCTAGCAACATCATCTGAGAGTCTTAGCATGATCTCAGAGTGTTCTAGGTCACTTAACTTCTTCTTGTATCTATCGGTGGCTCCTTCTTGCCAATCTCCTTCCACAACATCTCAACACTTTTCCCTTATTAATATAGCCTTCATTTTGACCCTCCACATGGTAAAGTTTGATGTTCCATCGAAGGGAGTGACCTTCACTGGTTCAGCCATGTTTCCTGGATCAAATAGAAGCAACACCAAGTTAGGTGTATCAAAATAGCACAACAAAGCAGTTAGGACCCTTATCAGCCAAGGAACTAACTATATGCACTATTGTGTTACAAGATCCTAAAGTTATAGGTCTAGTAACACTAAGAAAACAACAAGATTTGCTCTGATACCACATTGTAATAACTTGTTATAGACTTAAGCATACCCAATTAGGTTAAGTCCAAGTTTTAGTTCAAGTCTATTTAGGAATTGTTCAATTGCGCAAGAACTAGTAATGAGAAACAAAAGTAAGAACACCAGCACTTTTTACAAGCTTCGGTTTCCCTACTGCTTGGAGTCTCAGAGGGTAGACTCACCCAACATTCACTATGAATCCCAACATTCTTGCAGAATACAATGTCCTAAAGCAAGCCAATGACCCTTAATGACTTTCCTACACAATTGGACTAATACCAATACGAAATAAACCCAGATGAGAACAAAGTACTCCCCTGGATTGTGTTGAGCCGGAGAACAAGGAAGGGCGTCGACTCCGGTTATTCAGCCAGTGGACTCCGTCAATCCGCAGTGGCGCCTGACAATGGAGACCGAGTGCGGCTCCAATACCTTAGGGCAAACGTTCGAGAGTGCTCGTCGGTCAACCTAGTAGTGCTCTCACCTTCGATGCTTCGTCAATCGCTCTCAATTTCCGCTCTGAGTATCAAAATCGAATCAGTTGACCTAACCCCCAAAATGAGCTGCCTTATAAGCTGTGGAAGAGGACGACTTAACCGGCGTCGTTCGGTTTGAGTTCAAAACCAAATTCCGTGCTCGTCCATACGCTGCCGTTCCCATTAAAAATCTTAAAATGAAAACGCAGCGCTTCAAGTAACTCCAGCCTTTTGTTTTCTCCGCACGACGTCGTCCACATAATAATCGACTTACCAGATTTTACCGCCTTGGCTGAAACGACTCCGTATGCTTGTAACAGACTTACCAGCCTTTGGCGCCTTAGACAAACGCTGACATTTTGTCCCCTGAAGCGGAAAACAACAGCAGCAGCATCAGACTTGATCTCAGACCAACTCCTTCACTCCAAATGATCATGTAAAGCCTAGAAAATCTGTACAAGATCCCATAGGACAATTTTACAGACTTTAGGACTCATTGGCTTGCTTAACTAACCTAAGGAGCACAAATTATGATTACTAAATCCTTACAGCATGTATGATATATCACAACATTCTCACTTTTTTGTCTCACGTCTTGTCACCAATTTTTCATATCATTATACAAATTTTAACGTATACATAATATATAACAAACTTTTTTGTATTTTTTGACCGTTAGTTTTGTTTACTGCGAGTGGTAAAATTAAAAAGCACAAAATGGTAAATACTTCCTCTCCCATTTCGTTTCTAAGAATTTACATCGAGACAAAATGAAGGTATTAGAATACAATTAAAACCACACTCATGTCATGAGCTCATGGCTTCAATCACTCAACTCCCATGAAATCTACAAAATGAATGAACCAAACTACACCATCTCATGTCATCATCTTCGTAAACTTCGTATGTATATATTGTCAGTTGCTTCTCACTTTGCGAACTCCTTGTATACAATGACATTTATAGCAATATGTCGTTTGTGTCTAGAACTTATTATTATTTGTTGTTTTTGCGATATAGGGGTACAAAACACATTCAGCACGAGAGGAGAGAAGAGAAAGAAAGAAATCTCATAAAATTATTTTAAAAAATAACTTCATGACTTGAACCTGAAGTACTATAAGGATCCCATGACGTACTCCTTAACCAACAGGGCACCGTCACTGTTGGCATGTCTAGAGCTTACTTATGTTGCACAAAAATTACGAGTCGATCAGGCTCATTACTTCAATCAATTATAACATTTCATATATATGCTCTTATCTACAATCCACTTGTCTAACCCAAAATGAAATCTTCGATTCATAAGTCCATATCCGAATGCACCTCCAATCGATATGATGCTGCAAACTATAAATGTGATTAAAATGTGTAACGTTTTTTGAGTGAGAGTTGAACCTGACGTGAAGCAAATGATTGAGAATGAGGACGAGCGGAAATCAGTGACTTTTACTTTGTTACGTTTGCAAATGACCAAAAGAGACTTTATGACTCAAATTGCTACGTGGGTGTGTTATGTGGCAACCTCACTAGCCGTTACGTTTAAAACCGTCTTCTCTTCTTTTTTCGTATACCAATCAATTGACCATTTGATAGCTTGTTGGTTACAAATTTGATGGATCGTTAGGTTAGCCAACTATATGAGGGAGATCCCAGAGTGGTATCCCTCAGACAGATGACAGCGAAAAATAACTCTCGTACAGAAAATACAAGACAGAATGTAAATGCTCACGATTTAGAGTGGAAACCTTACTGCAACCTTTGCAGCAGGATAAAAACCACTTGCCTTCTGGACAGTTCCAGAAGGGCTTCAAGATCCGTATTATTGACAAAGGAATATGCTTGCAGTTTGTTACACTTGTCTCACACAGTGACAGCTAACAAGACTACTCAATTCGAAGAGTCAACTAATACGATCGCCTTGCTTGCACACAGCAGCACCTTGTCATCTCCGGATTTGAACACTCTTCAATCTCCGATCGCTATTGCCAAAAGCCGAACTTTTCTTTGAAGACTTTTCTTCCTTTTATAGAGTCTTCAAGTCGGCAGTGCATATCTCCCTCTGAGATCCGATTGATATCTCGCAGATGTGAT
Source organism: Rhodiola kirilowii (assembly GCA_033675215.1). Lineage (NCBI taxonomy): Eukaryota > Viridiplantae > Streptophyta > Magnoliopsida > Saxifragales > Crassulaceae > Rhodiola > Rhodiola kirilowii. Next base: position 34,765,560 of record CM066201.1, read on the forward strand.
ATCACATATATACTTGCCAAAGTTGGCGTCAATATTCTCTTCGCATATACTTGACATCTCCTCGTGTATATATTTGCATTAATGGTCTTAATCAAATATTACACGCATATACTCTTGTATCTTCGATGTATATCTCCGTGTATCTTTTCCCAGATCCGATCTGGTTTGTATGTCGGTGTACCTCTCACACAGAGCACATCTCTCTCGCAGCTCTGCTCTCTCTCAGAGATGCCCAGTGAGCTTACCTGTCAGACAATGATTTCTGCACACTCAAGTGGATTATTAGTTAAGTGTTTGTTATCATCAAAACACGAGGGTCCAACAAATTCCCCCTTTTTGATGATGACAAACACTTCTCCACAGATAAGAAATCACACACAGCAATGACACCGAACTCACATCTATATTCCCTTTGGACAGCTAGCAACTTCAGAATATTTTCACTAAGTTTTTATTTAAGGTCTAGCTAGCATAGTTCCCCCTCAGATAGACATCCGCTTAAATTTCGGTACTGATTTTCCCCCTTAGTGTATGCACATAGTTCTTCCCCCTTTTGGCATCATCAAAAAGAATGTACAGATAAAAACACAGAGTAATGGAAAGGAAAACATTTCATTCATGCTCGCAAGTAATAGGCGTGTCATGCCGACACCATACAGGCAGCAGAGAGTTCAAAAAGCATAGAGAATTTTAAACATGAAATTAAAAAAAACAAGTCCAAAAAGAGGGGAGGGCAAAAGTGGGTGGGGATTGCAAGGAGGGGGGATCCATGAGACAGTGCAGACTAAGGCACAATCGTGAACGAGTCCTTCATCTGGTTCACAATCTCTGTGGCAAGGTCCTTAATTTGCCTTGAGAAATCCTGGACAGCCACGGACATTGCCCCCGAGTCAACAGTTATTGCAAGCTCCAGGTCAAGTACCTTCTGCTTCACGAGCTGCAATTCAGACTTCACCTCCACCAGCTCAGTCTTTGCCTCCATCACCTCAGATTTGACCTCCTTCAGCTCACCCCTGAGCTCCTTCATCTCTGCACGAATCACTGTCAGCATAGCCAGCACTTCACTTAAGCCCTCATAGGGGGTTGCCACGTCACCCTGACGGGAGCAGCAATATTGATAGGAGTCACATCCTTGACCTCCTCATCCTCATCCTCATCCTCATCTTCATCCACTGCTACAACAGCAGGAACTGTCCATCCGACTCCGGCAGAGAACTCCAAACCCAGTTTAGTAATGTGATCCTCACATAGTGCAGACGAAAGCACTCTCTCGGTCTCAGGGTGGTAAGCGTCCCAATACTTCAATATTTCCTTCACAAATCCCGGGAAGGGCAGTCCATTAGACGGATTGTTGCTGTTGTTCTCCATGTGCTTCATGACCTGAAAGGCCAAGTTCACTTGCTGCTTCTGCAGGATTTGATCAACCAACAGCATGTCCTGGAAGGTTACTTGACTATGCTTGTGCTTCCTGGGGGAGATATTCGATACAAGGACTCTGTGCAGGATTCTAGGGAGCACGTCCATGTGAGTGTTCTCCCTCGGCCCCTTCGCAGTAACATCCAGCCCGAGCCTTTGAAACACTTCTGCCTTTGCCACAGTGCCTGGCCAGGCACCTTTCGAGTAGGTGGCATACCCTCCCTTGGGCACCCCCAGAATTGTGGCCAACTCCCTCAGGCTCACGGAGTACCACTCACCGCCCACTGCAGCCGACAACTCCCAGTTACCTTTTCCTTCTTCCTTTTCAACCAACTTTACTTTTGAATAAAATTCCCTCACCAGTTTTTCATCAACAACAACAGGTTTCTTGAACAACAGGTCCACAACCTCTCCCAACCCATTCGCCACCATCCACTCGGTATTCAGCACCAACTCCTGTGCAAATCCTTTCCCTGCTTCCTCTGACCCTTCGGCACTGCCGTCTGACTCGACCTCCTCTTCCACGGGCAGAGCAGAGGTCCGGGTAGATCGCTGACCTTTCCTGGCGGACGGAGGAGCAGGTTTCCTTGCTCGTTTGCCTGCTGATGGACCACAATTGTATGAATCATAAACACAGTTAAACCCACCAAATTAGACTGTTTGTCTATCTAACTTCGATGTTTTAGTCCCGATACATTTCTACAGGGTATTTCAGAGCTTAGAGATAATACACGCTAAGGAAGAGCTTTTAGCACAGAAAAGATATCAGGAGACAATCCAAGGTCAAGATCAGACGCTGAATGAAGAAATCTAAAGATCCTGACTTGGAATCATTCAAAACAAATCAAACCGAAGAGAAACCGAAGACAATCCGGAGCTGGAATACACCGATAGTTTTGTGCAAACTGCACAAAACTCACAACCACTCTCCTCATGCCACATGGGCCGGCGGCTACCTCCTCACATCTCCCCTCCTCCTCTCCCCTTCCTCCACATGTCACCCTCTCCTCCATCCATGCCCAAAGCCGCCGGCGGCTTTGTGTTGCTCCTCTCCCCTTGTGACACTTGTCTTCCTCTCCTCTTCCCCCCATCTCCACCCTTGGATGCCAAACCACATGCCCTCATCTTGGCCCTCCATTCCCCTCCCCTTAGCCTATAAATACCAAGCTCTCCTCCTCATTTCAAATCATCCCAAAATTGTGTAAAACACTTCTCTCTCTAAGTTTGTTACTATGTAAAGTTTGGTTTGATATCAATAAAAGTTCAGTTTGTTCTCAAATACTTTAGTTCGATCTTGAGTACTCCTGTTGGTTCTTGAGTACTCAAGTTTTCAGTTACAGTTCAAGAGTTACTCCTGTTTGTTCTTGAGTAATCTCTTTCTCTTCTCTCTTTACTCCTGTTTGTTCTTGAGTATTCTTTTCCAAATCCCCAAGTATTTAGTTATGATGTCCAACTCTATGGATATTCGTAACTAAACTCTTCATTCGGTTGAAGGGGAGTTCTTGTTTTATAAAATGTTTTACTTCGTTTAGTTTCTTTTCTCTGTATTCAAAACTTGTTCTATGTGCCATTTATAAGGTCAGACTTTCCAAGGTTGAGTGGAAGCTACGAAAGGGCAAAACTCTTCTGTGGGAAGTCGTGAACATACTCGGGTAAGTGGATGCTACGAAAGGGCAAAGCTTATCTGAGGAGTTCGATCTATCTTTAAAACCATTTGGAAACTGGACCAAAGGGACCAAATGGATGCACAAAAGGCTAAGATACTTCGAAAGGAGGAATTAGTCTGAAGTAGAACAAGGGTTTACAAACAGTGTGGCAAATTGAGCGCTACGAAAGGGCCTCGATACACGTTTGAATACTTAGAAGGGTTACTAAAAGAATGAACAGGATATAATACAAGGCCCCCCAAGACCGAATACTTCTCTCGCAATTACAAAACCCCTTTGTCTTTACTTTTATTGTTCAATCAACTGCAACCATCAACCGCTCACAATCCGGAGGACTTGCAATTCACGCATCACCCACTGTAAGTCTTCGCTTTTAATTTCAGTATTTACTTTTCTGTAATTTACTTTTCAGCACTCAAAACCAAAACCAACTAAAAAGTCACGTAGTTGTTAGCACTAAAACCTCATCCAACCTAAAACACGCTCCTTCGCTGAACAAATCCCTTAAAGAATAACCTATCCCCCTAATTCCTCTGGGTTCGACCCCTACTTACCAAGTACTACCCAGTAGTATAGTTGCGAGTAGCGGACTATTATAAATTTATTTGCACAAATCGCTCTGACGACAAGCGGTTCTGTCACCTGCCGACTTGGTGGTAACCGAGGTCTCCTTCGTAGAATGGCGCAGGGAGGAGGAATCCGCTCGAAGATCCTAAAGCCGACCTTTTAATTTTACCAAATCTGCGGCTACTTCCGAGTTTGACGGAACCGACCCAGTTGGCGTGACCGACTGCAGAATGGTTTCCAGGTTTTGAGGGTTAACTCCACTTGCAATCAGCTTAGCAGCCATGGCGGCGGCTTCAGCGGAAGAGAGATTTGACTTAGGGTTTGAAGACGCCATGGAAAAATCTGAACTTCTGAATATTTGAGAGAGGAACTGTTGTTTGAGAGTGAGAGATGTGACGGAACGCTCAGTCTGCTTGCTTTAAATATGCTCTGCAAACCCTAGATGTTATGAGACACCAGAAACCCCAAACGTCGCCTCCTTTCAATGAATAAACTGCCTTCAATATTTAGCAATTTCTATCTTTTCTTCCCTTCCAAAAGCGATTCCACATTAATTCCTTGCCAAAACCGAATCAAAACGAAGGGGCATGTGCCAACAGGCAGGGGAGTGACACGTATCACTTGAAATTTAAATGTGACGCCTCATAAAAGCAACCGACGTGACAACTCCCTACTACAGAAAAAACTGTTCACCTTTCAAGTCACTTTCACTTTTTCCCAACGCTTAGGCTACTTTACTGGACGATGTAATTACTTATCTTCACAACTGTCACGCAGATGATTTCCCAACCACAAGAATCCGTCCACAGTGATAGCTCAGTCTTACTGTCTCATGGGTACACAAGGTCTTGGTATGATGTGCTAATTTTACCCAAATGGTACAAATAACATCACACCCAATCACGAAGAAAATGAAATCATCCAAACAAATCATATAGGTTTCATACCTCATGTGGAGTAACTCCAGAGAAGAACATTTCGACGGGCTCATAGGAGCGTTCCACACGAGGATAGACTAAGGTTGGTCTAGAGTACCTCCTTGGTTTATATTGTGGGATCAAATATGGAGGTCTCTTTTGGGCAGAAAGGAATCATAATTTCATGCTTTTTGGTCCCTAATGCAGTCATCAATCTCATAGCAAGCATGCATGAGTACATTATGAACACAGCCTACTTTTTAACTAGCACAGAACATCCATGTTAGACTCTCCATCATACGTGACTTATATGCATCTAGTCTAGCCAATCACTGAGGGAGTAACAATTGGTCATAGCTTTAAGGGAGAGAAACCATACCTAGTTCCAGCCTCAGCTTCTCGTAGGGTTCTCTGTGCAAAGCTTTTGTGAATATGTCTACAATCTGTTCCTTAGTCCTGCAATATTCCATCTCAATTGTTCCCTTTTCTACACAGTCACGCAGAAAATGATACCGAATTTCTATATGTTTGGTACGAGAGAACTGCACTGGATTTTTTGAGATGTTAATAGCACTGGTATTATCACACAGAATTTTTGCACAATTGGTAATAACACCGTAGTCACTTAGCTGTTGCCTGATCCACAGCAGCTGCGCACAGCATGCAGCGGCGGCGATGTATTCCGCCTCAGCGGTGGACAGCGCAATTGAGGATTGCTTCTTTGAAGCCCAGAAGATGAGACATGGTCCAAGATATTGAGCCATCCCTGACGTGGACTTCCTGTCTATCTTGCACCCAGCATAGTCTGCGTCGGTGTATGCTTCCAGACGTAATTCACCTCCCCTTGGATAGAACAGGCACAAGTCATCTGTTCCCTTTAGATATCTCAATATCCTCTTTACTGCTTTCACGTGGGTTTCTCTGGGATCAGCCTGAAACCTTGCACACAGACAAACGCTGAATAAGATATCAGGTCTACTAGCAGTGAGATATAGTAGCGAACCAAACATTCCCCTATAGAGAGTTGGATCCACCCGAGGTGAGGACTCATCCTTTGTCAGGGTATCATTTGGGGACATCGGTGTGGCACACGCCTTAGCAGATTCCATCCCAAACTTCTTCAGAATCTCCTTTACATACTTCTGCTGATGGATTCGGGTACCATCCTCTCCTTGAGTTACTTGAAGTCCCAGAAAGTACTTGAGCTCCCTTACCATGCTCATCTCGAACTCACTCGACATCAAGTCTGTAAACTTTTTGTCAAGTTTAGGATTAGTTGAGCCGAAAATGATATCATCCACATATACCTGAACAACCAGAGTGTCTTTTCCTTCCTTCAGAAGGAAAAGTGTTTTGTCCACTTCTCCTCGGACGTATCTGTGGGATAGCAGAAACTGTGACAGTCTCTCATACCAGGCGCGTGGTGCTTGCTTCAGCCCATACAGAGCCTTGTCAAGGATGTGAACATGATCAGGGTGAGAATGATCCTCGAACCCTGGTGTCTGGCTGACATAAACTTCTTCCTTCAGAACTCCGTTCAAGAAGGCCGTTTTCACATCCATCTGTTGCAGAGAAAAACCATGGTAAGTCGAATAAGCAATTAATAGTCTGATTGCTTCTAACCTTGCGACTGGGGCGAATGTCTCGTCGTAGTCTATCCCCTCTTGTTGGTTGTACCCTTTGACAACAAGGCGGGCTTTGTTTCTTACAACCACTCCCTTGTCGTCCATCTTGTTTCTGAAGACCCACTTTGTTCCTATCACATTCTTGTCTTCAGGCCTGGGAACCAGTCGCCACACTTTGTTTCTTTCGAACTGATGCAGTTCCTCTTGCATGGCATTGACCCATTCTGGATCCTTCAGCGCATCCGCAACCGTCTTTGGTTCTGCATGAGAGACAAAAGAAGCAAATCCACAGAAATGACATAGTTCGTCTAAACTTACCTGATTCTGCGATGAGTAACATTGGTAGTCCCTTGTCCAGGATGGGGGCTGAGTAACTCTCCCACTCCTTGTGGTTCTGGGTTCTTCTGCAGTCCCTGCCGGAGGAGGGGTATTCGCAATCACTTCCTCATTGGGGGGTTCTGCGTTAACCTCTATCACTTGTGCTTCTGGACCCTGCTCTTAAGCTAATATCTCTGTTTGTGGAGCTTCGGCTGGTTCAGCAGGTCCTTGAGCAGCAGTCTGAACGACCTCTAGAGCTGGCTCTGCAGTCTCGTTTTGGGCAGGTACCCAGTCGGGATCAGACCTGTCAGTAAGCTGGAGTTCTCCATCATCCTGTGAGGAGGGATCTTTCACAAGGTGTCCAGTCATAGCGCGCTCATCAAAGGTTACGTGAATGCTTTCCTCCACCCGTTCCAACCTCAGGTTGTAGACCTTGTATGCTCTGTTGTGGCTTGGGTATCCTACGAACACGCCTTCATCGCTCCTTGGATCGAACTTTCCCAGATTTTCTTTTCCGTTGTTGTGTACGTAACACCTGCAACCAAACACTTTCAAATGAGCAATGTTAGGCTTTCTTCCTCGCAGCAGCTCGTAAGGTGTTTTTCCTATCAGAAAGCGTAGGGATGCTCGGTTCAGTATGTAGCTGGCGGCATGTACTGCCTCGGCCCAGAATCCCTTGGGAACACCACTGGCAATCAGCATTGTCCTTGACATGTCTTCCAGTGTCCTGTTCTTTCTCTCTACCACACCATTCTGCTGAGGAGTCCGTGGTGCTGAGAAATTGTGATCTATCCCAGTTGTCCTGCACAGGGAGATAAATTGGGAGTTTCGGAACTCGGTTCCGTTGTCAGTCCGAATAGATACTAATTTCTTACTCAATTTGTTTTCAATTAGCTTCAGCCATGACACAAACTCAGAGAACGTTTCATCTTTAGAGCTCAGAAAGATGGTCCATGTATATCTAGAATAGTCATCCACGATGACTAATATATACCTGTTGCCTCCACGGCTGACGACGTTGACTGGACCGCATAGATCCATGTGAATCATGTCCAGAGGAGCTGAAGTACTCACTGATTGTTTTGACTTAAACGAAGTACGTACCTGCTTGCCTGTGGCACAGGCGCTGCATATCTGATCAAACGAGCTTTCCACTTTTGGTAAACCAACCACCAATTCATTTTGATGGAGTTTATGAATCAGCCTCGTGCTTGCATGTCCAAATCTCTTGTGCCATAGCAATGTGTCGTCAGTGATGCTTGACAGACACAGCTCCCCGTCTGGGACGAATTCTGGGTCCACTGTATATATCTGATTCTCCCGGACACCTCGAAGAATTATTTTCCCTGTCGCAATGCACTTCACAACACAGTCGTTAGAGTTAAATATCACTTGGTTTCTTCCATGTTGACACAATTGTGATATGCTCAATAAGTTGTATCTCAAATTTTCAACCAGACTTACTTGTCGAATTTTAATGGTTTCTGAAATTCTTACCTCTCCAGTAGCTACTACCTTACCTGAGCTCTTGTTTCCGAAGATAATGTTGTCTCCGGAGTAGGCTTGGAGTGAGATGAACCATCCTGGATCTCCCGTCATGTGTTTGGAGCATCCACTGTCCAGATACCATGGCTTGCTCCTCACTCCATCCTGCAAAAAGAGAGGTCAGTTTTTACGAACCCAGACAAGCTTGGGCTTACTGGGCTTTGGGACAGTTTTAGCAGCAGAAGGGAACTTCGAGGGATGAGAATCATTGTCATCAGTGAGATTGATTTTCATCCTGGGGGTTCTTCTGGGTCGTCCGTGGATGGCTGTGTCATGGTGAGAACGAACCCATTCCGGTCTGTTATCCCTTCTTTGAGGAGAAGCCTTTCTCCTAGGGATAGGGGCGGTGCCGGCCTTTCTCTGACGGCTGTGATTCTTTTCGTTGACTTCTTTCCATTTCTCACAGTCGGCTCTGTAATGACCGGAGTGACCGCAGTGCCAGCAGACACGGTAGTAGAGTGTACCAGTTTTCTTGTGTTTCTCTACGTGTGCTGGTATCCTTCTCTGTGCCTGAGGGTCGATGGAGAAGGATTGACGATTGGAACTCATCCTTTTCCATATTTCAAAAGCCTTCCCAGCTTTGAAAGGTCCAGAGTCTCTGTCGTGGAGATAACTGTCCTGAGGAGATGAGGCTGCTCTTCCCGATTGTCTTGTGGGTTCCATCTTTCTCTGCTGATGGGAGCCCTCTCCGACTTCAGTCATTGGTCCCTTTCCTTTGGCAATCCTTCTGTTTGCTCCCTCTTTATCAGTTTCTTCCATATACCCAAGTCCGGGTCTGGCAAACCTTCTTTTGTAGTCTTGTTCTACCTCCTCGACCTCTTTGGCTTCTAGTTCTCTAAGCCAGACCTTCTTTCTCTCCGATTCCTTTTGTCTGGGATCTGCAACAGTCTGACGGAGCTCCTCGTTGTCCAACTGGAATCTGTCTGATTCTGCAATTGATCGTACCTTCCTGGTATCGTCAACTCTCAAGCTCCTCAGTCTATCACTTAGATCACTGATCTGTGTGTCCCTTTTGTCACATGTGGGGCATTTGCATATGTGCTCCTCCATTTCTCTCTCGAGTTGCATAGCTTTGGTTGACCAGAGACGATTGTTCTCCATGTCATCTTCATGTTCATCTTTCATGACCTCAATCTGTTCCTTGAGGCTAGTGATCTTCTTTAGCAATTCGGTGATAGTTTCTGCAAAGTCAGATTCACTGAATACTTGATCTATGAAAGAGTCAGATTCATTTACCTCATCGTTTGCGGAATTCGCCATCAGACATGGCTCCTTGACTTGCTTTCTATCGCTTTGTTCCTCATCAGAGTCACTCCATGCTGCAAACATGGCATGAGCTTCCTTTGGGGCAGGTGGTTCCCCCTTCTTCTTGCTGTAGCAGTCTTTAGCGAGATGTCCCTTTTTCTGGCAGTGATAGCAGGTTCTTTCTTCCTTTGCTCCAGCCTTTGTCTTGCCTTCCTCTGAGGAGGATCCCTTGCTCCACCTTTGACTATTTCATCCTCCGCCAGAGTTACCTCTGTTCTGTGTTCTGCCTGTGTTCGCCATCTTGAAAGCCCTTGAGAGAAGTGCTATCTCCTCGTCCTCTCCTTTAGATGGCAGGCTTACTTGAGCTATGTCTAAGGCCTTCTCAACTTTAAGCGCTATAGCATGAGATTTTCCAGCTTGTCTCCGGGCCATTTTCCTCTCGGCTATTCCAGCTTGGCTTTGCAAATTCGCCACGAGCTCTTCCAGAGTGATATCTTTGATCCCCTTCTGAGCTTGGAGAGCAGTAGTCACTGTGTCCCATCTGGAGCAGAGAGCTTGCATAAACTGATGAGTTACTTTCCACTGAGGGAGTACCTCATCCAGGGAGTTCAGCTGCGCGACGATGACTTGAAATCTGGTGTAGAAGTCATCCAGAGATTCATCCTTGCGCTGTTCGACAGATTCGTAATCCTTTGTGGCAGCTAGGATTCTGTTCCTTTTGATGTCCTCGTTTCCCTCGTACAGTCGAGCAAGTCCATCCCACTGCTCCTTTGCAGTTTTGTACACAGCCATCTTCACTTGGTCTCCTGGGGAGAGGGCCATGTTAAGAACCTTTTTTGCCCTGGCATTCTGCTGGAGAGCTTTGTAGTCATCATCTGTGTACTCGTCTTTCTCCTTCTCTTTTGGTTTGTTAGGATCTGTCACATCCAGAATAGGGAAGTTACCCTTTTCAAACACTCGCCACAGCTTCCCATCCAGGGAACAGACATGGGCTTCGAACTGGTCCTTCCACCAGTCATACTCTCCCGGACTGAGCACCGGCGGCTTCCAGAACGAATCGCTTCCGTTAGACATGATTTCCTGCAAAGGCTAACACACAATCTAGAGCTTCCCGGCTCTGATACCAATTGATGGATCGTTAGGTTAGCCAACTATATGAGGGAGATCCCAGAGTGGTATCCCTCAGACAGATGGCAGCGGAAAATAACTCTCGTACAGGAAATACAAGACAGAATGTAAATGCTCACGATTTAGAGTGGAAACCTTACTGCAACCTTTGCAGTAGGATAAAAACCACTTGCCTTCTGGACAGTTCCAGAAGGGCTTCAAGATCCGTATTATTGACAAAGGAATATGCTTGCAGTTTGTTACACTTATCTCACACAGTGACAGCTAACAAGACTACTCAATTCGAAGAGTCAACTAATACGATCGCCTTGCTTGCACACAGCAGCACCTTGTCAGCTCCGGATTTGAACACTCTTCAATCTCCGATCCCTATTGCCAAAAGCCGAACTTTTCTTTGAAGACTTTTCTTCCTTTTATAGAGTCTTCAAGTCGGCAGTGCATATCTCCCTCAGAGATCCGATTGATATCTCGCAGATGTGATATCACATATATACTTGCCAAAGTTGGCGTCAATATTCTCTTCGCATATACTTGACATCTCCTCGTGTATATATTTGCATTAATGGTCTTAATCAAATATTACACGCGTATACTCTTGTATCTTCGATGTATATCTCCGTGTATCTTTTCCCAGATCCGATCTGGTTTGTATGTCGGTGTACCTCTCACACAGAGCACATCTCTCTCGCAGCTCTGCTCTCTCTCAGAGATGCCCAGTGAGCTTACCTGTCAGACAGTGATTTCTGCACACTCAAGTGGATTATTAGTTAAGTGTTTGTTATCATCAAAACACGAGGGTCCAACAAAATTTATGCTGATAAAACAAACTCGATATGCTTCAAACAGTAGATTAACATCACAATAAGTATAAACATTGATCTGTCCCGAGATTGTTTGCAAACAGTTTTAGTGAAATGTGGCTTTTTCACATAAATTCTAGAGGATTATATATTTTTTATTAATCTGTTTTACAAGATAATTTAACATATATATATTTATTTTTTTGATGAGCAAATGTGGAGGGTCCACTATTCAATGTAAATACGGAAACACATGTCCTCCTATTAAAATAAATTAAACCTATGAGATAGACCTCGACAATGGGTCGGGTCAAGCCAACCTGGAGCTATATGAGGAAATTTTGAACCTCATTTTCGAAAACCCTTACTCGAACTAACGAAATACTAGGATCGGGTTCGGGCTGAGTCTCAAAAAAAAAATCAAATATCCTAAGCTACTTTCAGTCCTTTAGTTTTTGGTTTACTCGGGCTCGAGTCGGGTCTTGTTATTTTTCTTATTACTCGGGCGCGGTTCGGGTCTTACCGTCTGAAGCCCTTTTGAGGCAACATATAATGAGTGGTTTTAGTAAAGTTAGATATTACGTTTTATAGAAGCACCCAACTATTTATTCCTCAACATCTGTCCGGTGTGGGAATAAAAACAAGGCAAACACTTCTCACGCAAGAACCGCTCGAGCTGCTCAAGTGAGCCGAAGCCGAGTGAGCTTGATGTCAGAAGTGTTGGATGCCTATGGAAAGTTGCACTCCTTTATACAATCAGTTACCTATGATTTGCGTATTTTTTGATCGACGTGGGATTAACTAGGCTCCTATTAACTGATATGATCTTGAGTATCGCACCGAGAATCACAGAAGAACTGATAGAAGAAAGAACGAATAGGATTAGGGTTTGGGGGATAGGAGCAGAGATCGGGAGAAGAAGATGAGAATCGGAAGTGGAAGAGAGATTAGGTAATTGCTAATTTCATTGATTAACCTCTAATTTCTCACTTACAACTCTCTTTTATACTAAACACAAAATACAATTTGACACCTTAACTTCTCTAATATTCCAATTCCTAACATTCCTTCCCCCTTAAATTTGACCTCTCTGGTGGTCTTAGCAATGAAAAAATAAAATTTTTGTTGACGAAGCGCATCAAGAAAATATCATCCAAGCTAAAACCAAACTCGAGATATGTAGTTTCAAACCCCAACATCACCAAACTCCTGGCAAGAATCACATTCACCAATTCCTTCAACCGATCAAGACGCATCTTTAAAACATATATAGGCCTTGATTGATCCCTTAGTGAACCACTGCCATCCTCACATGAATCTGTTATGTATATCCTCACATGAAAAAAAGTTCCCATTCATCCTTCAATTTCTCGACACTGATCTTGCTGATTTGATGGCTTCCAAGGTTTCAAATTATTCTGCACTTGAAGATAATTCCACCACCGAGAAAGCAATGGAAACAAGACATCAGCTCCATAAATGGGAAGGACATATCATCTGTATCTTCAGGAACTAAAAGGCACAAATACAGTGGACAATTCCATATGGTATGGTTCATATATGAAAGCTTATGCACTGCTTCCTCATCGCATCCAAATCCAAGGTCTACACAAAAACCGGCCTTCTCACTGCTCACGGCAAAAACTTTCAACAAGTTACCAAGCACTAAGGAAGCCGAAACATGCCCACGCCACTTCATATATCCATTCATAAACTCAATCCAACTCACTCCGCCCTTTTCAAAAATGAAAAATGCATCAACAACCACTTCACCTACATGATCCAACACCTTGGACAAGCGACCAGCAAGCCCATTCTCCATTGATGCCAATTTCTCACAACTTGCATCAAAAGCCTCCTGTGTATTGGTTATGCACGTCGCCCCATTCGTTTTAAGAGTCAAGTTAATATCTAAACTGTATTTGTCATCTGCATCCTCCCTTCTAGCCACAGTGGGCTTTAATACCAAATGAATATGCATTAGACTCAAAATGACCATTATGTTTGTTGTCACCAACCATTGCAACATTTTCCAAGCAGCAGTTACTTCACCAAGTCCCAAACATATTATGACATCACCAGTAACTATTGCATGAGAATTCAGTAACTGGAGTACAAAACGAGAGTCGTCCGGAGGCTTTGGAGGTGGTAAAGAGAGAAATAACACATCATATGCATTTTGTTGAATACCTTCCGCACAGAAATTTGTAGAATCATTTGCACCTAAAACTGATTGTTTAAACCTTCTTACCGTCATATCTTGGTGCTTAGAATCCACGACGTCATTTACACAAACAGTTGATATGCCAAAACTGAAACTACTAACAAGATCACATAACAAAGTTTCAAACCTTATTTCTTCATTCAAATCATCAGTCTTTCTTACAGAAACTGTATGTTTGTCTACCAAAAACACCTTTGTAGGCAACTTCCCGCACATATATGATTCATCAATAATCGAATATGGTGTAACTGACTTAGGAGTAGTCATAGCCCCCGCTAAAACTAAATCTGAAGATAAGACCAAATAAAGACTTACTTGGTCATCATCGATTGGTTTGTCCACCTTAACCGGAGACATGGATTGATGAACATTTGTAAGTGGATCATTAGCATAAAACAATTGCTCTTGTCCTTGCACATCCGTCGTATCCTTCGGTCGCGACGAACTTGGTACCGTAACATGAGCTGCTGAATTTTGAAAGTGCTCTATCAATTTTTGTTGTTGCGGCACCAGTTGCGCCATCAAGATGGAAAATTGAGACATATGGGACGCAAGCTTATCGACCTTATCATTCGTCTTCTAGAGATATTCCTCCAATGGCTTCGGAGAATGTGTACCGTCTGCCATGGACGACAATGAAAGCACTAATTGATACGATCTTGAGTATTGCACCGATAATTATAGAAGAACTGATAGAAGAAAGAACGAACATGATTAGGTTTGAGGGATAGGAGCAGAGATCGGGAGAAGAAGATGAGAATCGGAAGTGGAAGTGGAAGAGAGATTACGAAACTGCTAATTTCATTGATTAACCTCTAATTTCTCACTTACAACTTTTTTATACTAAACACAAAATACAATTTGACACCTTAACTTCTCTAATATTCCAATGCCTAACATTAACATATGTAATGTGTGATAAAAAGTGAACTCGTGGATTGAAGGGTTGTGTAAAACCCCTAGTGCATACGGTAGTTCTTGCTAGCAAGTGGTCATATGCGTCTTTCATAACAAGAGTTTTCTCTTTCTCTGTCTACAGTGGAAGAGTGTTTGCTTCTAAGTTTACTTGGAAGAGCTCTACGTTTCAATAGGGTATTTCTGCTTTCAAATCGGTTTTAAGAGATCTGTGAGAAGGTCGGGATGGATGGGGAGCAAGTGGAAGATGTAGTTGATTCCATTGCTGACAAATTTAGCGGCAAAGTGGTGGTGTCATTGGAAGAGGATGACTGGAGAAGTATGGCAGAAGAAGGTAAATGGGCTTTTGTAGTTCAGTTAGCGAATAGAATGCTTTTCAACCTCACAGGGCTATCTAATGTACTGTCGAAGATATGGGGTATGGAGAACAGAGTCTATATTGTAGAGCTGGCCAACAATATGGCACAGGTGAGATTTAGATCTGAACGTGATATGAAGAAGATTAGAGACGGAGGACCATGGCTTTGTATGAATTCTTTCATTCTTATGCATGACTGGTGTCCAGATCTTGCTCTGGAGGAGTTCAATATGAATCGACTCGGTGTTTGGGCGCAGTTACACAATCTCCCAGTGGGCGCAGCGCTGAAAGATAAAGAGCCTGGTGAGAAGTTGGCAAAGAACATAGGTAGGTTTGTCATGGTGAGTCAATCGGAATTAGAGGCGTCGAGGAAGAGATACATAAGGGTTAGGGTAGAGGTCGAGATTGACAAGCCTTTAGTTACGAGCTTCTACCTGAACCGACGGAATAGAGAGCCTCTTTGGGTGACAGTGAAATTCGAAAGGCTGCCAGAGGTTTGTTCCAAATGTGGGAGGCTCAGCCATGAGACGAACAATTGCAGCTTCACTCTGGAATCCTTTTCAACCCAGCCGATTGAAGCATTAAATGAAGCAGAGGGGAGTGCCGGAGATATTGTCATACAGGCAGACCAGTGGACGATGGGTGATATTAACGGTGACTAGAATCGAGATAGGGGACCCGAAAAATCAGGATCCAAGAAGGTAGCTGTGAGTTTGGTTGACTCACTTCCCAAAGCGGCAACAAAAGGGGAAGGGGGTGCTGGACTCGATACGGAAAAAGGCTAAGTGGGGGCAAAAGTTGTGGAGATAGGAGCGGGGCTCGTGGCAGAGCATTCAGAAAGAAAGCTGCAAAAAGACTCGTTTGGAAACTTGATGGATGTTGAGATTTACGAGGATATGACTGGGGATGACAGTACGAGGAGTACGAGAATTGGGAGAGAGGAAGGTGACAAGAAGGACGGAGAAGACTCTGGAAATAGGTTTTTGGGCCAGGCAAAACAGGTGCCTAATTTGTTTTTGTCGCATCTGCCCTATCCCATGGACCTGTCCTTGCTCAATGGCCCAAAAGAAAAGCCAAAACAGGGCACTGGAGGCAACTGTAATCAGGTAACAAACTTAAAAGCGAAAGGAAAATTAAAGATGGTTAGGGCAAAGGAGGAGAAAAGATGGAAGCAGACGGGGAGTAGATTTCATCCATATAGGGGAGGAGTCGATGGTCTGGTGGATGTAGCGATTGCTAACGATCAGATTGAAGGAAGTTTGACAGTGGAGGCAGCTCAGATTCTATCGACGGCGGTCGGCATCCGGTCCCGCCGTCAGCCATGAAGCTTCTAAGTTGGAACTGCCGCGGGCTAGGAGGGCCTCGGCAGTTCGGTCATTATGCGATGTTGTGCGAACACATCGCCCCTCCATTCTGGGCTTTGATGTTTCCTTGAGTGGCATGTATTTGGAAAAACGTCTTTAGACAGTTCGAGCAGGAGTTCAGGGGGAGTTCGAACACATCCTGGCACTCATGAATAGCGTGGAGCAGACGCAAGGAAGTTTTTCTGGAAGGTTTTAAAGATTGAAAATCTTTTCAAACTGAAGTCGGCCAGCGAAGTTTTCAAACTTCAAATTTTCAAACGAGTATCTTCTCAAGTATTTTGAAGAAGGATGGCTGACTTGTCGTGGAAGAATTATCAAGATCTTCCCAAAGATTGGTTAAAGATATACATAGAATATTTAGGAATATTTCCTAAATATTTGATGAGGATATATGGAGCAGATTTGGAGTTTGCCCATGCATATAAATAAGAAGCTAGGGTGTCCATAATCTGCATCGCTTCCTGAGTGAAAAGAAAAACACAAGAGTGACGGAGCCCACTGCACTGTCGTTAAGGTGCAATGTTCTCTGTACAAATAAATTTATATTTTCCGCTACTCGCAACTACACTACTGGGTAGCAAGTGGTAAGTAGGGGTCGAACCCAAGGGAATTAGAGGGATACGTTGTTCTTTAAGGGATTTGTACAGCGAGGGAGCGTGTTTTAAGGTTGATTGAGATTTTAGCGGTTATGACTAAGTGACTTTTTTGGTTGTTTTTTGGGTTTTGAGTGCGGAAAAGTAAAATATAGAAAATAAATATTGAAATTAAAATACTGAAAATAAAAGAAGGACTTATAGTGGGTGATGCGTGATTGGTGAGTTCTCCGGTAGATGAGCGGTTGGTGATTGCAGATGATCGAGCAATTTATAAAAGTAAATACAGGGGGGTTTTGTAATTCAAGGAAAACATTCGGTTTCAGAGGCCTTGTATCATAGCCTGTTTATTATTTTAGTAACCTTTCTAAGTATTCAAACGTGAATCAAGGCCATTCCAAGCACTCGACTTGCAACACTGTCTAGCCTTTTGCAAAAGTGTTCGAAAGTGAATCGAGGCCATTCCAAGCACTCAACTTGCAACACCGTCTAGTCTTTTGCAAAAGTCGTAAAGCACTTGTTCTACTTAGACTAATATCCCATTCCAAGGTATATTAGCCTGTGTGCATCCATTTGGATTGTCTTTCCCGATTTATCCAAATGGTGTTTTAGAAAGATCAAACTCCTCAGATAAGCTTTGCCATTCCAAGCATCCACTTATCCGAGTATGTTTACGAATCCCCACGGAAGAGTTTTGCCATTCCAAGCATCCACTCAACCTTGGAAATTCTGATCTAATATATGGCACATAGAACAAGTTTTGAATACAGAGAAAAGAAACTAAAAGAATTAAAACATTTTATAATACAAGTACACCCCTTTAACCGAATAAAGAGTTTAGCTACGAATATCCATAGAGGTGGATACCATAGCTAAATACTCGGGGGTTTTTGAAAACAGTAAGAGGAGAAGGGGTGGAATACTCAAGAACCAACAGGAGTATTCCTAATTCCTACTGAATACTCAAGAATCAACATGAGTATTCTCTACAGTATTATAATACTCGAGAACCGACAGGAGTATTGTAATTTCTAACCGTTATAATACTCAAGAACCAACAAGAGTATTATTTCATAAACCAAACTTACAAAGTAACAAACTTAGAGAGAGAAGTGTTTTTTGATTTTTGGATGATACAAATGAGGAGGAGGAGCTCTCCTTTTATAGGCTAAGGGAGGAGGAATGGAGGGTGGAGATGGGTGGCATGTGTTTTTGATCCAAGGGAGGAGGAGGAGGAGCAAGGAGGAGGTGCCACATGGGGGAGGAACTCAAGCCGCCGGTTGCCGGTTGCAAGGGGAGGAAAGCCGCCGGTTGTGGTGGGGAAGCTTCCTCCCTTGGCCACCTCCAAGCAAGGTTGCCGGTCACCTTGGTCCATGGATGAGTTTTGACAATTTTGTGCAGTCTTTTCACAAAACTATCAATCCAATTTTGCTCCGGTCTGACTTTGGTTGTTCCCCGGTTGAATTTAATTTGAGTAATTCAATGTCAGGATCTTGATATTTCTTCGTTCAGCGTATGATCTTGACCTTGGATTGACTCGTAATATCTTTTCAGCGTAAAATCCTCTCCTTAGCGTGTTTTCTCTCTAAGCGCCAAAATACCCTGTAGAAATATATCGGGACTAACAAGTAGAAGTTAGATAGACAAACAGTCTAATTTGGTGGGTTTTACTGTGTATTTGATTCGTATAATTATGGTCCATCAAAGAGAATTCGTGAGATTGGAGGAGGAGCGACGGCCGGCTGAGTACTCCAGGAATATCAACGGCGAAGAAGCAGTCTGTTCAGTGTGCTATTCAGACTGTTCTTGAAGAATTACCAAGCACACACACACGTGATCAAGATACGCCTTCGGAAGAAGGTACTGAACTCAAGTAGAGGTTCAAGATCAGGTCAAGAGGACGTCTCGGCCTGCCCATAGGGGATCGAGGTGAGCTGAGGTGAATCGAGATCGCAAATCAGAGAGACGGAGTGTTAGAGGCTAGGCTATTACAAACAAGGCATTGTGTAAGCGTTAGTCCACTTGTAGCTCTTAACTCGTAATAAAGATTTGTGTCCCTTTAGGGTGTGGGAAGCCCCCCAGAGTAGGCGAAGCCGAACTGGGTATCATATCGTATGTGCTCCTATTTTATCCTATTTACGGTACTGTTAGGCTAGGTGTTCAATCACCATTTGAACACGACCTCGGAGAGTTGCTTGAACAGATAACAGTATTTCAATTGGTATCAGAGCAGACACTCAACACATTGAGTGGATCCTAGAACTGTTCAAGATGACTCCAAAGGAAGGACAAAGCACAACCAGACCCCCGTTCCTCGAAGATCACTCAGAACTTATAGGATGAACCATGTGGGACATTCCAGAGACAACAAGAATATTTCTCTAAGGACAAGAGTATTTGGAGACTTGGCTGACTGCACCTCTTATCAACTGGCTTTGATGACTCGGAAGTTTGGCAGAATGATACGAAAACTCAACAAACGTAGACCTGAGCAAGGACAGTCACCCTCGAGCAAGTTTGGCTACTGGACGACAGACACAAAGACCTCTAGAAACAGAAACGTATGCATGGTTGCCTTCAGCTCATCGAGTCATATGGAGAAAGATCGCTGGTATTTCGATAGTGGATGCTCTGCCCATATGACATGTGACTCCAAATTCCTTACACATATTTGACCCATCATAAAGAAGCAGTTTGTCATTTTCGGTGATGGAGGAAAGGGTCAGGTGATCGACTGTGGGACATTGAAGGTTCCGGATCTGCCCGTACTCAAGGACACCCTCCTAGTTGAAGGACTGAAGGTGAACTTGATCAGTATAAGCCAACTATGCGACGCCGGATACCATGTCACATTCACTCATAACTCATGTCAAGTTTTAGATAAGGAAGGAGGCACACTGATGAAAGGCAGCAGGGCAGCCAACAACTGTTACCTCATTGGTTCTGCTGGAACAGTTGCTGCATCAGCTTGCTTGTCAAGTCAAGCAGATGAGATGGCGCTTTGGCATAGACGCTTGGGCCACCTGAATCTCAAGACCTTGAAAAAACTCTGCTCAACTGGTCTCATCCGAGGAATGCCAAATATAAAAGGTGATTTAGACGTAATTTGTGGAGAATGTCAAGTCAGGAAACAGACAAAGACATCACATCCCAACATCTCGCAAATCCGCACCAACAGACCTTTAGAACTGATCCACATGGATCTGATGGGCCCAATGCAAGTAGAGAGCTATGGTGGCAAGAAGTATGTTCTGGTATGTGTGGACGACTTCACCAGATATACATGGACTAGGTTCCTTCGAGACAAGACTGAAGCCGCTCAACAATTCATTGAACTTTTTACTTTGATCCAACAAGAGAGGGAGGACAAAGGAGAAAGACTGGTGTCCATCAGGAGTGATAATGGTACAGAATTCAAGAATGGCACTATGGCGACTTACTGTGCAGAACATAAGATAGCCCATTAATTTGCATCTGCAATCACTCCTCAGCAGAATGGAGTTGTGGAACAGAAAAATCGTACCATTTAGGAGATGGCTCGCGTGATGATTCATGCGAAGAAGATTCCTCTGAAGTTCTGGTTAGAAGCCATGCATACAGCATGTCACATCATAAATCGTGTGACGATACGCACTGGAACGGAGAAAACTTGCTATGAACTTTGGAAAGGGAAGAAGCCCACCGTCAAATACTTCCACATTTTTGGAAGTGAATGCTACATCCTGAATGACCGTGAGTACCGACAGAAGCTGGATCCGAAGAGTGATGAGGGGTTCTTTCTAGGCTATTCATCGAACAGTCGAGCATATCAGGTGTTCAACAAACGCACAGGCTCAGTCATGGAGTCTATCAATGTCAAAGTCAAGGATGAAGTAATTGCAGAGATTGTCTCAGACGATACTGATGACATTACTGGCACAGTACCAGAGACACAACCATCGTCCCAGCAGACTGAGAATGAACCGATAGGCGACGCGCAACCTACTGACAATCTCCCTGAAATTTCCTCATCTGACGAAGCCGATAATGTGAAACTCAAGAGGATTTTGCTGCCCTGCAACTCCCTCGACAAATTTCCAGGGACCACCCAATCTATGAGGTCATTGGAGCACCAAGTGACTGAGTAAGAACTCGCAGGATGCAGATCAACTTCTGAGAACTTGAGGCATGCTTGTGTTTCCTGTCTACCATAGAGCCAAAAAACATAAAGAAAGCCCTACATGATGAGTATTGGGTCCTGCCATGCAGGAGGAACTGGAAGAGTTTGCTCGCAATGAAGTATGGGACTTAGTTCCAAGACCTGATGGTGTAAACGTCATCGGCACAAAATGGATTTTCAAGAATAAGTCAGACGCATCAGGCAACATCACAAGAAACAAAGCTCGCCTTGTGGCACAAGGATATGCGCAGATAGAAGGGATCGACTTTGATGAGACCTTTGCTCCGGTCGCATGACTTTAAGCCATTCGCCTACTTCTTGCTCTGGCATGTCACTTGAAATTTCGGCTATTCCAGATGGATGTCAAAAGTGCCTTCTTGAACGGCGTTCTGAATGAGGAAGTTTATGTGGCTCAGCCAAAAGGATTTGAGGACCCGCATCACCCAGCATCTGTGTTCCGCCTGAAGAAAGCCCTGTACGGACTCAAACAAGCACCCAGAGCATGGTATGAGCGTCTCACCGTGTTTCTCATCAAACATGGATATGTGCGAGGGGGAGTAGACAAGACTCTATTCGTCAAGCACACAGGGTCAGATTTCATTATCGCACAAATCTATGTTGATGACATTATGTTTGGGTCCAACATCCAGAAGCTGGTGGATCAGTTCGTGGAACAGATGCAAAAGGAGTTCAAGATGAGCATGGTTGGTGAGATGAACTACTTTCTGGGTCTCCAGGTGATCATGAAGGATGATGGCATCTTCATCTCACAGAGAAAGTATGCCAAGAATCTGATAAAGAAATTCAATCTTGAGAAGGCAAGTCACAAACGAACCCCGGCTGCTACGCACCTAAAGATCACTAAAGACAATGCTGGAACAAAGGTCGATTAGACGCTGTACAGGGGTATGATTGGAAGCCTCTTGTACTTAACAACCAGCAGACCAGATATAGCGTATGCGGTAGGAGTCTGTACAAGGTACCAGGCGGATCCGAAAGAAAGTTGACGGAGCCCACCGCACTGTCGTTAAGGTGCGATGTTCTCTGTGCAAAAACAAATTTATATCTCCGATACTCGCGACTTAACTATTTTTTGGTAGTAAGTGGTAAGTACGGGTCGAACCCAAGGGAATTAGGTGAATAGTTGTTCTTTCGAAAAGGGGGGATTAAATAAAGCAGTTGGGGGGTTGTTTTTGGTTTTTGGTACTGAAAGGTAAAGTAACAGTCGATATTACAATTAAAGGAAAGTATTCGGTTTTAGGGGCCTTGTATCATAGTCCGTTTATCATTGACCTCTAATGATCATACTGAGTGTTCAAAAGTGAATCAAGGCTATTCCTAGCACATGACTTGCCACACCGTCTAGTCTTTTGCAAGACAAAGAACTCTTGTTCTAGTATGTGCATCCATTTGATCATCATTCCTGATAAACCAAATGGTGTTTAAAAGAGGTTGACTTCCACAGATAAGCTGTGCTCTTCCGAGCCTCCACTTATCCACGGAAGATCACGAACCCATGGCAAAGCTTTGCTCTTCTGAGCATCCACTCAACCAATGGAATTCTGACCTAATATAAGGCACCTAGAAGAAGTTGAACACAAAGAGGCACTAAGAGAAGGGTCTAAAACATTTTATGATACAAGCACTCCCCTTCAACCGAATGAAGGGTTTAGCTACAAATATCCATGGAATAGGACATCATAGCTAAGTGAGTTGAAAAGTAAAGGTTTTTGAAAGACGGTAAAGTAAAGTTTTCGAAAGTAAAGACAGGAAAGTAAAGTACTTTGAAAGACAGTAAAGTAAAGAAGAGAGTACTTACAAAAACCGTTGAAAGTTCTAAAGATCAAGCTTTGATTCCAAAGTAAAGTGATTACAAGATTGTGCCCACATAAGCTAGAGAGATAAGTCACTTGAGGACTTGTGATGTTGGAATGAGGATGGGATGATTTACAAAGGCAATGGAGGGTTCTATTTATAGGCTTAGAGGAGCCATGATGAGCCAACACTTGGCAAGATGGGAGAGGAGGAGAAGAAAGCCATCGGAGTGACTCATCCTTCCCAAAAGCCGCCGGCTAGGTGGCGTGAGAGGAGAGGAGGAGGGGAGTGTGGGTGAGGGGAGCCGCCGGCTAGGTGGAGGGGAGTGGGTGATTGTGAGTTGAGATCTTTTCCCCAAAAGCCATCAGCCCTTTCAGCTCCGGTCTGACTCTGGTTGCCCTTCGGTTAGACTTGTTTTGAGTGATTCCATGTCCGGTTCTTGAAAGTAGGAATTTGGTCGTGACCTGGAATGACTCGTAATTCATTTTCAGCTTTAAAACTCCTCCTTAGCCTGTATTCTCTCTAGACTTCAAAATACCCTGTAGATAAATATCGGAACTAACAAGCAAAAGTTAAATAGACAAAGCGTCTAATTTGGTGGGTTTAACTGTGTTTATGATTCATACAATTATGGTCCATCAGATCACCCCACACTTTTAGTTGTTCGTCCCGAACAATGCTTTTTAAGGGCGGAACACAATCAAAGTAAACTTTTAAATATGAAAGTGAGACTGTGGGACTAGATTTATCCTAATTCATGCATTACTTACTTATTACCAAACTAAACCGTGTAAATACTTAGAAGAAACTTGATACTTGTACCTTCGTGCCGAGATGCAAATTAATTCCGATGTTTCGGGAGATAGCCCTTCTCAGGCTCCTGGACTGCATTCTCGGGATCGACTCGCACTATAAGGTTTCCTTGTAGCTTTCTCTAGCACGTGATTTGGTTCGGGTTTCACTGAGTTGAGCACTTTGATTTCTTTTTTGGCGAGGGACAGCTTTTGTAGTGAATCGGCCTTTGGCCTTTGATATTGAGTTGGAGTTTCTTCACTTTTGTTCGGTTAAAACCTTCACAATTTTGGCCTTTGGCCTTTGATTAGCTTCTTTGAGCTTTTGCTTCTTTGTGACTTGCTAGTCCATTTTCTCAGCCTTTTTGGGAGGTCCAATCGTCGCCCGCAAGCATATGGAAATACCTCCCCGCTCTTTCTCATCCTTGCCGTTTCGCGCGGGTCAAAATGAGGGTCGCTCATTTATTTTCCCGTCCCGCCTCTTGCATAAACACTGCATGGCGGAGATGACTTCAATCTTCACTGAAACCCGAAGTGCAGCCTCTGTTGACTTCGAAAACCATATAGTTAGATTCGATCCTTCGAGTGCTTGCCAAGCCACTCTAGGGCATTTTCTATCAACTCCACATCCCCTGTATATCTCAGCACAAAGGGACAAATGAGAAGTTACATTCTAAGTTTTTAAACAGTTGAATTTTCACAAGGTAAATGCATGAATTATAATCTATCTTTTTCACATTCTCAAGTTCATATTTTCAAAAAGATAATATTAAGGTAAAAGAAAAGAAAAAGCATGTTAACTATGTACACAGGTGGTTCTCACCCCACACTTTTGAACGAAGGCGTGCCTTTCAGCACGACTTAGTTCAAAAGTCATGCAAATATATACAAGAGAAGGAAATGACATTAAGGAAAAGAGAGGAACTGAACTCCCTTTTACTGTATCGTGTCATGGAACGACATGCCTCGGAGCTGGATAATCGAGGGAGTTCGGCTGGGGCCTTGAACTCTCAGTGTAGGCCCGGTAATTCTTGGAAGCTGCCTGGCTGATCTGATCTTGCTCCAAAAACCGATTCCTACATGTTAGACATTCCTTCTATACAAAAAGTGGGTGAGAGCGACTTATGGTAAAAACTAAATGATAGAAAAGAAAATTACTGAAAGTAAGACAGGTGTCGGGTTACCTCCCGACCAGTGCCTTTGTTTAATGTCGTTGGCTCGACAGTACCTCATTCCTGGATCATAAGGTTGGGTCCCATGGGTGGCTCAGGTCAAATTTTGCTGTTGTCAAGTTGACCTCGCCATGGTAGTGTTTGACTTGCTGCCCATTCACGTTGAATCGTCTTCCATCCTCCATGCTTTCCAACTCAAGCATCCCATGGTTGAATACCTTAGTCACGGTATAAGGACCGGTCCATCTTGATTTTAGTTTGCCTGGCATCAACTTCAACCGTAAGGAGAAGAGTAGTACTTATTGTCCTTCCTTAAATGAGCGCCGGAGGATGAATTTGTCATGATACAATTTTGTTCGCGCCTTGTAGTCCGTTTGCCCTTCATAGGCCTCAAGCCGCAATTCCTCAAGCTCGCATAGATTAAGCTTCCTATCTAGTCCTGCAGCCTTCAAATCAGGACTGCAATGCTTGAGCGCCCAATAGGCCTTATGTTCTAATTCCACCGGAAGGTGGCATGCCTTCCCATAAACAAGTCGAAAGGGGAAGGTTCCAATTGGTGTCTTGTATGCTGTCCGATAAGCCCAAAGAGCTTCATCTAGCCTCTGACTCCAATCTTTCCTACCCAGTTTTACCATCTTTTCTAGAATACCCTTGATTTCGCGGTTGGAGATCTCCGCTTGACCATTGGTCTAGGGATGATATGTCGTGGACGTTCGGTGGTGAACATGGTAGCATTTTAAGGTGGCAGCCATCATGCGGTTGCAGAAATGTGTTCCTTGGTCGCTTATTATGGCCTTGGGTACCCCGTACCTACAAAACAGGTTAGTGCGCAAAAAATCTATGACAGTTTTTGCATCGTCGCACCTTGTGGCCTTAGCGACTAAAATATAAGTATAACCGCATGATACTGGGAATGGTCCCATAAAATCAATACCCCAAATGTCGAAAACATCGTTGACTAATATGGGTACTTGAGGCATGTCATTTCTAGCTGTCATATTTCCTACTCTTTGGCACTTATCGCATTTTTTACACTTCTCATAGGTGTCTTTAAATATACTTGGCCAAAAGAAGCCGCTATCTAGGATTTTCCTAGCGGTTCTGCTAGGCCCGAAGTGTCCTCCACATGCAAACTCATGGCAGAAGCTAATAATAGAAGCTATTTCATTATCTGGGATGCATCTCCGAAGTATTTGATCTGCTCCTATTTTCCACAAATGAGGATCATCCCATAAGTAATGTCTAGCATTATGCCTAAGTGTCATGCATTGTGCCTTAGTAAAAGAAGGGGGAAATTTACCTCCTACAAGGTAGATGATGATTGAGGTATACCACAGCACCTTGGTTGAGAGTGCATAGAGGTGCTCGTCTGGAAATGACTCGGTTATGTGCCCCTCTTCTTCCTTTCGGACAATCCTGCTTAGGTGGTCGGCCACAGTATTCTCGATCCCCTTTTTGTCCCTTATTTCCACATCGAATTCTTGCAGTAGTAATATCCACCGAATGAGTCTTGGCTTGGCCTCCTTCTTCTTCATTAGGTAACGGATGGCCGCATGGTCAGAATAAACTATCACTTTTGCTCCAAGCAAATAGGATCTGAATTTTTCCAGAGCAAAAACCACTTCCAGGAGTTCCTTTTCGGAGGTGGAGTAGTTTCGTTGGGAAGAATCTAGGGTTCGTGAGGTGTAGTAGATCATACCCACCTTTTTATCAATCTTTTGGCCGAGAACTGCTCCCACAGCAAAGTCGCTTGCTTCGCACATGATTTCAAATGGTTTTCCCCAATCCGGAGTTTGGATGATGGGTGTGCTAGTGAGGGCTTTCTTCAGATCGTCAAAGGCTTCCTTGCATGCATTGGTGAATTCAAAAGGAACTTCTTTTTGGAGAAGAGTGGATAGAGGCAACACCTTTTTGGAGAAGTCCTTGATGAATCGTTGGTAGAATCCCGCATGGCCAAGGAATGGTTGGATGTCTCGGACCGTGGATGGGTATGGTAGAGTGATGATTAGGTCGATTTTTGCTTTGTCCACTTCCATGCCTTCTTGTGAGACGATATGTCCCAAGACTATTCCGTGTGTTACCATGAAGTGGCACTTCTCATAATTGAGCACTAAGTTCATGGACACACATCGTGCCAAAACCGTGCTCAAATGGATTAAGCAAGCATCGAAAGTGTCTCCATAGATGGTGAAGTCGTCCATGAAGACTTCAATGAATTCTCCGATCATGTCTGAAAAGATGCTGGTCACTACCCTTTGAAAAGTTCCTGGGGCATTGCATAGGCCGAACGACATCCTTCTGAAGGCAAATGTGCCGAACGGGCAGGTGAATGAAGTCTTCTCTTGGTCCTCAGGTGCTATGGGGATCTGGTTGTAGCCTGAGAACCCGTCCAGGAAGCAAAAATAGGGTTTGCCCGCTAGTCGGTCTAGCATTTGATCGATGAATGGTAGAGGGAAATGGTCTTTTCTTATGACGGCGTTTAATTTTCTGTAGTCGATGCACATTCTCCAGCCGTTCTTGACCCTTGTTGTTACCATTTTTCCTTCGGCATCTTCCTCGACCGTGATCCCACTTTTCTTTGGGACTACGTGGACAGGACTCACCCGTTGGCTATCCGATATGGGATAGATAACGTCCGCATCTAGTAGCTTCTGTATTTCCTTTTGGACGATCTCCATTATGATTGGGTTGAGTCGTCGTTGAGGCTCTCTTGATGGCTTTGCTCCATCCTCGAGTAAAATACGGTGCATGCATACAGCCGGGCTGATTCCTCTTAAGTCGGCTAGAGTCCATCCAATAGCCAACTTGTGTTGTCTCAGCACTTTTATCAGACTTCGTTCCTGGCCTGCTTCCAAGCCACTCTTGATGATCACTGGAAGTGTGTTATTATCCCCAACGAAGGCGTACTTCAGATGTCCGGGCAGGGGCTTCAATTCTATTTTGGGAGCTTGCATCACCGAGGGCAGAAAAGTATTTGATTTGAATAATTTTACCTCGTTGACTTCATATTCTAGTGTGAGAGGCTTCGAGATTGTTAAGTGGGCCACCGTTTCATGCAAGTCTTCGGTCAATTCGTATGAGCCTTCAGCTCCATTGCGTATGGCTTCTAAGGGGTCCGCTCTTGGTTCTGGTCGAACTTCTTGGACCAGGTCGTCCAAAGCATCGAGAGCGTGTACTTCCTCGAATTCCATAGGGTGCTTCATTGCTCGGAATATCTCAAAGTTGAAGACCTCTCCTTCTACTTCCATTGAGAGCATTCCACTTCCACAGTTGACGGAGCCCACCGCACTGTCGTTAAGGTGCGGTGTTCTCTGTGCAAAAGCAAATTTGTATTCCGCTACTCGTGACCTTACTACTGGGTAGCAAGTGGTAAGTAGGGGTCGAACCCAAGGGAATTAGGGGGATAAACTATTCTTTGAGGGAATTGTACAGCGAGGGAGCGTGTTTTAGGTTGATTGAGGTTTTAGTGCGGAAAAGTAAGTGATTGGTTGGTTTTGGTTTTTAGTGCGGAAAAGTAAATGACAGAAAAGTAAATACTGAAAATAAAAGTAGAAGACTTACAGCGGGTGATGCGTGATTGGCAAGCCTTCCGGAACGTGAGCAGTTGATGGAGCAGTTTATACTAAGAAAGTAAATGCAGGTGGTGTTTGAATTTAAGGAAAGCATTCGGTTTCGGGGGCCTTGTATCATAGCCTGTTTATCATTGAACTTTAGTGATCCTTCTAAGTATTCAAACGTGTATCAAGGCCATTCCAAGCACTCGATTTGCACACACTGTCTAGCCCATTCCAAGGTCGTGGAGCACTTGTTCTACTTAGACTAATACCCCATTCCAAGGTATATTAGCCTGTGTGCATCCATTTGACCAGTCATTCCCGACCAACCAAATGGTGTTTTAGAAAGGTCAAACTCCTCAGATAAGCTTTGCCATTCCAAGCATCCACTTATCCGAGTATGTTTACGAACCACACGGAAGAGCTTTGCCATTCCAAGCATCCACTCAACCTTGGAAGTTCTAACCTAATATATGGCACATAAAACAAGTTTTGAATACAAAGAAGAGGCACTAAAATATGGCCTAAAACTTTTTATGATACAAGTACACCCCTTCAACCGAATGAAGAGTTTAGCTACGAATATCCATAGAGGTGGATACCATAGCTAAGTACTTACGGTTTTTAAAAGACAGTAAGTAAAGGAAAGGGGTGAGTACTTCAAGAACCGACAAGAGTACTCGAGAATAAAGAAAAGCTTGAGTACTCAAGAACCGACAGGAGTACTCAAGACCGAACTATAATACTCAAGAACCAACAGGAGTATTATATATTAAAAACCAAACTTACAAATGCCAAACTTTCTAGAGAGAGAAGTGTTTATGATTTTGGGATTGTTTTACAAATGAGAGGAGAAGGGTATTTATAGGCTTAAGGGGGGAGGAGATGTGGTGAGGAGGACCAACACTTGGCAAGCTCTCCATGGCTCACAAAAGCCGCCGGTGGCCGGTCATGGAGGAGGAGCCGCCCCCTAGGTGGCATAAGGAGGTTGGATGGAGCAAAAGCCGCCGGTCACAAGGAGAAAAGGTGGAGGTTTTGTGAGTTTTGTGATGTTTTCACAAAACTATCGGTGTATTTTAGCTCCGGACTGACTTTGGTTGCTCTTCGGTTGGATTTGTTTTGAGTGATTCAATGTCAGGATCTTGAGATTTCTTCAGTCAGCATCTGATCGTGACCTTGGAATGACTCGTAATATATTTTCAGCGTAAAATCCTCTCCTTAGCGTGTATTCTCTCTAGTCTCTAAAATACCCTGTAGATAAAGAAAATAACAAGCAAAAGTTAAATAGACAAATAGTCTAATTTAGTGGGTTTAACTGTGTTTATGATTCGTATAATTATGGTCCATCAGATCACCCCACACTTTTAGTTGTTCGTCCCGAACAATACTCTTAAAGGGCGGCACTAAGTAAGCTTTTAAAATATGAAAGTTAGACAGTGGGACTAGATTTATCCTAATTCATGCATTACTTACTTATTACCAAATTGAACTGTGTAAATAAATAGAAGAAACTTGATACTTGTACCTCCGTGCTGAGATGCAAATTATTTTGGATGTTTCGGGAGATAGCCCTTTTCAGGCTCCTGGACTGCAACCTCGGGACCGTCTCGCACTATATGGTTTCCTTGTAGCTTTCTCTAGCACGTGATTCGGTTCGGGTTTCAATGGTTTGGTCTTTGATTTTCTTTTGGCGAGGGACATCTTTTGTAGTGAATCGCCCTTTGGCCTTTGATTTGACTCTTTGAGTACTTCACTTTTTGTTCGGTTAAAACCTTCACAATTTTGGGCCTTTGGCCTCTTGATTGCTTCTTTGAGATTTTGCCTTTTTGTGGCTTGCTAGTCCATTTTCTCAAGCCATTTTGGGAGGTCCAATCATCGCCCGCAAGCCTATGTAAATACCTCCCCGCTCCTCTCATCCTTGCTGTTTTGCGCGGGTCAAGATGAGGGTCGCTCATCTATTTTCTCGGCTACTTTGACTAGAGATAGGACGGTCTAATTTCCGTTCTCGCCTCTTGCATAAACGCTGCATGGTGGAGATGACTTCAATCTTCACTGAAACCCGAAGTGCACCCTCCACTGACTTCGAAAACCATATAGTTAGATTCGATCCTTCGAGTGCTTGCCAAGCCTCTCTAGGGCAGTTTATGTCAACTCCACATCCCTAGTTTATCTCGGCACAAAGGGACAAATGAGAAGTTACATTCTAAGTTTTTAAATAGTTGAATTTTCACAAGGTTAATGCATGAATTATGATCTATCTTTTTCACATTCTTAAGTTTATATTTTCAAAAAGATAATATTAAGGGAAAAGGAAACAAATGTTATTTATTTACAAAGGTGGATCTCACCCCACACTTTTGAATGAAAGCGTGCCTTTCAGCACGACGTAGTTCAAAAGTCATGCAAGCAAATATATACAGGAAAGGTGAGAATGGAAAAACTAAATGACAGAAATTAAATAACTGAAAGTAAGATAGGTGTCGGGTTACCTCCCGACCAGTGCATTTGTTTAACGTCGTTAGCTCGACAGTACCTCATTCCTGGATCATAAGTAGGGATCCCATGGGTGCTTGAGGTCGAATTTCTTCTCGGCTGCCCTTTTGCTATGAGAGGGTGAGCCTTTATTGACCATAGTTGCTGGTCCAATGAGTCGTGCTCGCTTGTTACTCCTTCCGGGTTTCCATTCCTTCGGCCCATGCCTTTGTCGCTTTTTCATGTATGAACGGTCGGTACTTTTGCAGTTTTGGAAGTTCAGTCTTTTGCCAAGAGACCTCAATTATGCACTGAACAGGCTGTCGTCGTACCTGTGCAAAAACAATTTATAATTTCCTTACTTCAAACTGTGGGTTAGTACAGCGGCAAGCAAGGGTCGAACCCTAGGGAGCTAGATGGTTACTACTTCGCTCTGTAATAGAGAAAAAGAACAAGAAACTAATGTGAAAGTAGAGGTTAGTGTAATAATCGAGAAGTGCAAGGGATTTATCAATCAAAGGAATATTCAGGTTAGGGTATTATTCAATTGTGACTTGGTTTTATCATTGATTTCTAAATATCATGTTTCTAATTCTTTTAAACCTAATAATTCAATACTCCATTCCAAGATATATCAAATTAGTGCTCTATTTGTTTGTAGCTCTCTAGTATCAAACAAACAGTAAACAATGGATTTATATCGTTCAACTAAATCTAACCTTTCCGGGTATCAACTCAGTTTCACAATATTAATCGAGATAATTAGCACAAGGTTTAATGGAATAATAAAACAAGCATTAAGATTCAAATCTCAAAAACATAAGTCACGATTATTTAACCCTAACCCGAATATGGGTTTTAGTTACACATATTCATAATTAAATAATGCAGGGAAATAAAAGGAACAAGAACTTCACTATGAGATCGAGATTTCAAAAGCAAGGCACGGTGGCTATGGGCGGCGCACGGAGGAGGGTACGGCTGAGCAAGGCTGAGATCCGGCGGAGGAATGGAGAGCAGCAGGTGGTGCACGGCCAAGTGAAGAGAATAGTATTCGAATATGAGATGGGATGATTATTGTGGCTGGTATGCTCCTCTATATATAGGGTTTGAGAAACCCTAAAGTTCCCAAAATAAGCCAAGAGATAACTATGGAAATATTTCCATAATAATCTTGCTTTATCTTCAAGCTATCTCTTTGCTTGGGACTTAAGCCACCTTAAACCTTCTTGAATATTCCGAAACCCTAGATGTAAGTTGCCCTAAATATGACATTGGGCTGGACGAAATTTGGGCTTTGAACTCGGTCAAACTCGGTCAAACTCGGATGCAACTCGGTCAACTCGGCTGGTACTCGGATGCTCGGGCTGATCGGACTGGGTACTTTGGGGCCGATTTGACTCGCCTTCGGAAACTCTTCTGGCCGGTCTCTTGAGCTGGAGCACTAGCTGGACATGTATACTTGATGTCCAAACCTTGAAATCACCCCATTGTGTGGACGGATTAGGCCGGAGCGGCTCTCAAAGTTGGCATCTCAGCCAGCCGGAAAAACAGGCCCTGAATTTGGCTAAGTCCTGAAATCTGCGCTGATCGGACTCATGGATTCCTGATTGGACCTTCCAAACGACCTCGGATGCTCTCGGTGTGAACTGGAGAATTGTAGGGAATTGAGTCACCTACGCAACGGCATGTGTCTCGTATTTTTCTGATCATCGGTGCATTCCCAGTCGTCCGGTGAAGCTCCAAAGGTCAATCTGCCAATGTGATGTTTTTGGCATAAAATGCCGTCTTTTATGCACGTTTCCTCCTAGAGCTTCCAAATCACCTGAAATACAAAACAACACTAAAAAGTAACTGTTCGCATAATAAAGTGAATGAAATGGTGGGATTTAATGACTCGACGAGTCGTATAAATACGGCTCATCAAACCACCCCACACTTAAACTTGTTCGTCCCGAACAAGAACTAGGTCATAAGAGGAACGACTAATGTAAACATCACAATGCTTCGGTCATCCTAGACGAGCTACATGGACATGAATTAAGCTACTATAGATCTCGCCAGTTATGCATGCTTGCTACTAATATCATCGTGCGAAAAACATGGGGTTAATGATACGTGTTACCTTTGAGTCGAGATGCAAACCAATTCGGATGTATCGGGAGATAGCCCTGTTTAGACCCATGAACCCTCATTCTCGGACTCGAACTCGCTGCTATATGGTTATGCTTTGCCGCTTTTTCTTGCACGTGATTGATTCGAGCTTCAAAGTGTTGAGTGTTTTTCGGCCAGCTATAGTGTCATCTGATTTGGGATTTCAATGATGCTTTCACGTGCGGACTATCACAATGGTGGTGGATTTGTTGCCTTGAAGTGCGGATTGTGACTTGCTCGAACCGTGGTTCCTTCTCCTTTTGACGCGAGTCAAGCCGAGGGTCGCTCGTCTATTTTCCCGGTTACTCGGATTAGAAACCTTCCTGCTCTTACTAATCATCGTCCTTTCGACACGGGTCAAGTCAAGGGTCGCTTGCCTATTTTCTCGGCTACTTGGACTAGAGTTTGGACGGTGTGAAGTATTCCCGTCCCGACCAACCGCAAGGGTACCGCAGTGGTGGAGCAGACTCGTACTATGTTGCCTCGAAGTGCTAGCCTCCACGAACTCCACATAACCATATATCCTG
This sequence comes from Rhodiola kirilowii, assembly GCA_033675215.1. Taxonomy (NCBI): domain Eukaryota; kingdom Viridiplantae; phylum Streptophyta; class Magnoliopsida; order Saxifragales; family Crassulaceae; genus Rhodiola; species Rhodiola kirilowii. The sequence goes on from CM066201.1 coordinate 34,798,886, forward strand.
AGTTCGGTCTTTGAATGATCTGTCAAGTCTCTCTAGGGCATTGCTATCAACTCCACATCCCTGTCTATCTCAATTAACAAAGGCACGCAAAATTTTAAGATCACATGTTAGTCGCACAAATCAATTTTCACCAAAGACATGCATGTAATCGGCTCTATCTATTTCACCATATCATTATCCAATACTGCAAGTCTAGGAAATAGTGAAGTATCATGTACAAAAAATTTTAAAAATGACTCGAAACGTGCTGACTCTGTGCAGGGTGCATGAAATAAACGTGCTGACTCGATAACTGACTCTCCCACCCCACACTTTTGAAATGAGCCGTGTCCTCACGGCACGACTCAAATCTAGACACACAATGCATGCAATAAAACAAAAGGGAAATAGAATAAGGACAGGCACTTCCCTCGTGCGTGCGTGACGATCAGGAACGACTGATAATTCTCCTGTGAGTCCTCGAAGAGCACCTTTGGAGCTTGCATCGTAGCGTGAGTTTGTTGCACACCGAAAGGTCTGTGTCAATGACATTAAGACGAATAACAGATTCCCAGGGGGTTGGAGGAGTCACATCGGTCTCACTTAAAACCCAACCTCCTTAGACTCGTAAGTCTTTGTGACAAAATCTGTAAACGCTCATGCTTCTCGACGCAACTTATTCAAGGTGTGAACTACTCATGCCGGATGCAGTCTGTTGCTAATCATCTCTGATTCGTTCGCCTCTGTCCCTGCATGAATATCATCTACTTCCCAAGGTACAATGTGATGATAAGACATAATAAATAGAAAATATAAATAGTAAATAAACTGAAAGGTAAAAAGTGCAGGGCTGCCTCCCTGCGAGCGCCTTTGTTTTACGTCGTTGGCTCGACGGTACCTCTGTAGGGATCACAAGTTAGGGTCCCATGGGCGTGTGAGGTCATACTTCTGCTTGGCCTCTCCTTCTGTTCGTCCATACTGCCCCTCTGGATGTCCATTCGGTTCTACCTTCCAAAGATCAGGCGGATTCGCCTTCACATCCTTCTGAGCTGGCGAGGTCACCTTTGTCACAGTCACTGGTCCATTGAGTCGTACTCTAGTGTTCCTCCATCCTGGTTTCCATCCAAACGCGCCTTGTCTTGGTCGTTTCTTCATGTATGAGTGGTCGGCATGGAAGTTCAGTTTCTTGCCATCAAGCGACATTAAGTATGTTCCCATGTCAACCCTCCTCTTTTTGGCACGGATGAGTGGTCGTTCAAGAATAAGTGGTGGAGAATCATCATCCCTAGCATCTCCCGTCTGCAAAATATAAGAGTCAATATCACGGGCGAGTACGAGGATTCCTGGGTCCTTACCTGAATTGATGCTTTCCGTGGACGTCTCTTGATTTATTGGTAATTCTTCATACGTCCGCGCATGAATCGTAGAGGCGTCCGCGCCCTGAACTGAGGTAGGATCTTCGATGGACGTGGCCTTGATTTCCTCGGCTGCTTTGATAGTGACGACCGGTTCTTCCTCAGGCAGATCCGTAATGAGGTCTGATTCGAATGGCTCGGTCGGCTCTTCTTTAGGTGCCAGCGGGCTGCCTTCTTCCAAATACTCGGGGTAGTCCGACTTGAGCTCTTCTTCCTTCAACCATTGGTCCTCATCTTCTGCCGGTTCTATGGGCTCCGAGATAGGCTCTATTAGAGCCTCTGCCATGTCCTCCTCTGTTTTTGTGCTGACATATTCTTCCTGATTTCTCCTCAACTCTGACACAATCTGATTCAAGTCGGACAATGTTCTTGATAACTCGGCCAAGTCTCTCTTGTTTTCGGCCCGAGATTGCTCCACTATGTCGGCCAACTGTTGGACGCTAGCTGCCAACTCTTTCTCATTGTCCTCTCGTGCCTCGGTCTGCTCTTGTATTGGTCTTGATTTCTCGGCCAAATCAGCTATCAAGTCCCAAATAGCACTTATGGTCATGTCATAGACCGAGCATCCTGCCTCCTCAGTGAGCCAACTCCACTCATGTGGTAACATCCCAGCGAGAAACACTTGAAGAAGAAATAAGTCTGTGAATCCATGGTGCGGGCAGCTTATCACAAGGGAATCAAAGTACCGTAAGTACTCATCCAAAGTTTCATCCCGGGATTGCTCAAGGTGCATGATCATTTCTCGGACTTCTTGTCGGGAGGGTGGTGGATAGTACTCCCCATAATTCCACGGCTCACTTCCGTAGTAGGAAGTCATGTCGAATCTGCAAGTGAATCAGAAAAACGTGCAAGCTAGCATAGCACCGAGATAGCAAGAACAGACTAGCAGCAAAGGGTCCCCAGGAAATTGGAGGGGTCACAGCGGTCCCACTTAAAACCCAATTTCCTTAGACTCGTAAGTCTTGGTGACAGAACCCTCTAACTGCTAGAAATCGGAAATCGAAAAGAATGGAAAACAAAAAGCAAACAGTTGGGATTTTCGAATTATTGAAGTCACCGAATAGCAAATTTCGAATTAAGCAAACAGAAAAGAAATGAAAAATTAAAGGAAGAACAAATTTCACCGTGCTTAGCTCCCCGGCAACGGCGCCATTTTGAACAGGCTGTCGTCGTACCTGTGCAAAAACAATTTATAATTTCCTTACTTCAAACTGTGGGTTAGTACAGCGGCAAGCAAGGGTCGAACCCTAGGGAGCTAGATGGTTACTACTTCGCTCTGTAATAGAGAAAAAGAACAAGAAACTAATGTGAAAGTAGAGGTTAGTGTAATAATCGAGAAGTGCAAGGGATTTATCAATCAAAGGAATATTCAGGTTAGGGTATTATTCAATTGTGACTTGGTTTTATCATTGATTTCTAAATATCATGTTTCTAATTCTTTTAAACCTAATAATTCAATACTCCATTCCAAGATATATCAAATTAGTGCTCTATTTGTTTGTAGCTCTCTAGTATCAAACAAACAGTAAACAATGGATTTATATCGTTCAACTAAATCTAACCTTTCCGGGTATCAACTCAGTTTCACAATATTAATCGAGATAATTAGCACAAGGTTTAATGGAATAATAAAACAAGCATTAAGATTCAAATCTCAAAAACATAAGTCACGATTATTTAACCCTAACCCGAATATGGGTTTTAGTTACACATATTCATAATTAAATAATGCAGGGAAATAAAAGGAACAAGAACTTCACTATGAGATCGAGATTTCAAAAGCAAGGCACGGTGGCTATGGGCGGCGCACGGAGGAGGGTACGGCTGAGCAAGGCTGAGATCCGGCGGAGGAATGGAGAGCAGCAGGTGGTGCACGGCCAAGTGAAGAGAATAGTATTCGAATATGAGATGGGATGATTATTGTGGCTGGTATGCTCCTCTATATATAGGGTTTGAGAAACCCTAAAGTTCCCAAAATAAGCCAAGAGATAACTATGGAAATATTTCCATAATAATCTTGCTTTATCTTCAAGCTATCTCTTTGCTTGGGACTTAAGCCACCTTAAACCTTCTTGAATATTCCGAAACCCTAGATGTAAGTTGCCCTAAATATGACATTGGGCTGGACGAAATTTGGGCTTTGAACTCGGTCAAACTCGGTCAAACTCGGATGCAACTCGGTCAACTCGGCTGGTACTCGGATGCTCGGGCTGATCGGACTGGGTACTTTGGGGCCGATTTGACTCGCCTTCGGAAACTCTTCTGGCCGGTCTCTTGAGCTGGAGCACTAGCTGGACATGTATACTTGATGTCCAAACCTTGAAATCACCCCATTGTGTGGACGGATTAGGCCGGAGCGGCTCTCAAAGTTGGCATCTCAGCCAGCCGGAAAAACAGGCCCTGAATTTGGCTAAGTCCTGAAATCTGCGCTGATCGGACTCATGGATTCCTGATTGGACCTTCCAAACGACCTCGGATGCTCTCGGTGTGAACTGGAGAGTTGTAGGGAATTGAGTCACCTACGCAACGGCATGTGTCTCGTATTTTTCTGATCATCGGTGCATTCCCAGTCGTCCGGTGAAGCTCCAAAGGTCAATCTGCCAATGTGATGTTTTTGGCATAAAATGCCGTCTTTTATGCACGTTTCCTCCTAGAGCTTCCAAATCACCTGAAATACAAAACAACACTAAAAAGTAACTGTTCGCATAATAAAGTGAATGAAATGGTGGGATTTAATGACTCGACGAGTCGTATAAATACGGCTCATCATGCACCCTTGCTAACCCTCTTCTTTGTGGCAGAGATGATTGGCCGTCCTTGGTCCTTAGACCTTTCAGGAGGCTCTTCTTGGCTTGTGACGAGTGGGAGCTCCTGCGTTGATTGTTTTGGCTCATGTTTCTCCTCCAACTCGCCTAGCACTGCATCGATCATCTCATCTCTGGTGGCTGTGATCTTTATAGAACATGAAGGGTTAAGTAAGGGCTTCTCGGCCATAAGGACAGGGCCTTTCTCGAGGTCTGCCGTGATTTTCTCGGTCAGTTTGGCAGTGAGGTCCAGGTATGTCTCGGCTGGTTTGGTAGTGAAGTCCGGGACTTCATTTGGCTCGTCAAGTTGGGCCAGGACTACCTTGGGCAGATTGGTGATGAAGACCGGGCCAGATTTGGGCAGTTCTTCTTCGGTCATCCAAGAGTCCTCATCCTTTGTCGGCTCTGTGGGCTCCAATATTGGCTCCTTTAGAGTCGCCTCCACATCCATTACTGCCCTTGTACTGATGACTTCTCTCGGTTTTGTTACGGGCAAGCTCATAATGGGTGTGGTGTCGGGCTCGTTCTGCACTGAGTCCACTTCCATCGTTGGTGCCTTATCGTCAGTTTGGTGCCACTGACCCTGTTTTGTGTTCTTTGCCAAATCATTTATAAGGCGCCAGGCTTCAGCCACGGTTAACTTCATGAGTGAACATCCTGCTACATCATTAAGTCTTTTCTGCTCAAGTGGCATCATTCCACCAAGAAATATTTGAATAAAATTGAATCTGGTGAATCCATGGTGCGGGCAGCTCGCCACAATGGAGTTAAAGTACGCCAAGTACTCGTCCAAAGTTTCATCCCGGGATTGCTTAATGTTGATGATCTCTTCGCGGACTAGCGAGAAAAACTCCTCATCGTTCCAAGGTTCATTTTCGTAGTAGGAAGACATGGCGGATTATGTATAACAGAAAAAAAAACAACTATCCATCTGCTAACTCCCCGGCAACGGTGTCAGTTTTGACGGAGCCCACCGCACTGTCGTTAAGGTGCGGTGTTCTCTGTGCAAAAGCAAATTTGTATTCCGCTACTCGTGACCTTACTACTGGGTAGCAAGTGGTAAGTAGGGGTCGAACCCAAGGGAATTAGGGGGATAAGCTATTCTTTGAGGGAATTGTACAGCGAGGGAGCGTGTTTTAGGTTGATTGAGGTTTTAGTGCGGAAAAGTAAGTGATTGGTTGGTTGGTTTTGGCTTTTAGTGCGGAAAAGTAAATGACAGAAAAGTAAATACTAAAAATAAAAGTAGAAGACTTACAGCGGGTGATGCGTGATTGGCAAGCCTTCCGGAACGTGAGCAGTTGATAGAGCAGTTTATACTAAGAAAGTAAAAACAGGTGGTGTTTGAATTTAAGGAAAGCATTCGGTTTCGGGGCCTTGTATCATAGCCTATTTATCATTGACCTTTAGTGATCCTTCTAAGTATTCAAACGTGTATCAAGGCCATTCCAAGCACTCGATTTGCACACACTGTCTAGCCCATTCCAAGGTCGTGGAGCACTTGTTCTACTTAGACTAATACCCCATTCCAAGGTATATTAGCCTGTGTGCATCCATTTGACCAGTCATTCCCGACCAACCAAATGGTGTTTTAGAAAGGTCAAACTCCTCAGATAAGCTTTGCCATTCCAAGCATTCACTTATCCGAGTATGTTTACGAACCCCACGGAAGAGCTTTGCCATTCCAAGCATCCACTCAACCTTGGAAGTTATAACCTAATATATGGCACATAGAACAAGTTTTGAATACAAAGAAGAGGCACTAAAATATGGCCTAAAACATTTTATGATACAAGTACATCCCTTCAACCGAATGAAGAGTTTAGCTACGAATATTGACAATTCGCTTGTCGTCAGAGCAAATTGTACAAATAAATTTATAAAGTCCGCTACTCGCGACTACTGGGTAGAAGTGGTAAGTAGGGGTCGAACCCAAGGGAATTAGGGGGATACGTTGTTCTTTTACTAACAGGGACGTGTTTTAGGATGATTGAGATTTTAGCGCGAGTAATTAAACTACTGTTTTTGGTTTTTTGGGTTTTTTGTGCGGAAAAGTAAATACAGAAATTAAATACTGAAAGTAAATACTGAAAGTAAAGAGATAAGGGTTAGAAGACTTACAGTGGGTGATGCGTGATTGCGATTCCTCCGGTTGTTGAGCAGTTGATGGTTGTGGTTGATCGGGACAGTTATACTAGGAAAGTAAATACAGGGGGTTTTTGTGATTGAAAGAAAGTATTCGGTTTCAGGTACTCTTGTATTATAACATGTATATAATAAACCGTTAGTAACTTTTATAAGTATTCAAAGATGAATCGAGGCCCTTTCGTAGCGCAAGACTTGCAACATCGTTTAAAGCAACCCTTGTTCTACTTCAGACTAATTCCTCCTTTCGAAGTATCTTAGCCTTCTGTGCATCCACCTGATCTCACGGTTACGATTGACCAAGTGGTGTTTTAGATTAGTCGAACTCCTCAGATAAGCTTTGCCCTTTCGTAGCATCCACTTACCCGAGTATGTTCACGAACCCCACGGAAGAGTTTTGCCCTTTCGTAGCATCCACTCAACCTTGGAAATTCTGACTATAAATGGCACATAGAACAAGTTTTGAATACAAAGAAATGAAACTAAAAGATATTACAACATTATATAATACAAGAAAATACCTTCCACCGAATGAAGAGTTTAGCTACGAATATCCATAGAGGTGGATACCATAGCTAAATACTCGGGGGTTTTTGAAAACAGTAAGAGGGAAAGGGGTGGAATACTCAAGAACCAACAGGAGTATTCCCAATTTCCTACTGAATACTCAAGAACCAACAGGAGTATTCTCTATAGTATAATACTCAAGAACAAACAGGAGTATTATTTCATAAACCGAACAAACTTACAAAGTGACCAAACTTAGAGAGATAAGTGTTTTGTGTATGGATTGATGATACAAATGAGGAGGAGGGCACTTCTATTTATAGCCAAGAGGGGTGGAGATGGGTGGTGGAGATGGTGGCATGTGTTTCTCATCCAAGGGAGGAGATGGAGGAGGAGGGAGGAGGAGGGAGGAGGAGACAAGTGGCGCCACCTTGTGCACTCCCCAAAGCCGCCGGTTGGAGGTCAAAATGGAGGAGGTTTTGTGGCTTTGGCCACCTCCTAGCCAAAGCCACCGGTCACCCAAGGAGGAGGAGGGAGGAGGCCACCCAATGACTCATCCTTTTCACTTAAGCCACCGGTCATCCTTGTACATGGATGAGTCTTGACGGTTTTGTACTGTCTTTACAAAACTATCAGTCCAATTTCACTCCAGGCTGTCTTTGATAATTCCTCATTTGGATTTAATTTGAGTAATTCATCGTCAGGATCTTGAGATTTCTTCGTTCAGTGCTTGATCTTGACCTTCAATTGACTCTTGATATCTTTTCAGCATAAAATTCTCTCCTTAGCGTGTTTTCACTTTTATCTCTCAATTGCCCTGTGGAAATATTTCGGGACTAACACGTAGAAGTTAGATAGACAAACAGTCTAATTTGGTGGGTTTAACCGTATTTATGATGCATAAAATTATGGTCCATCAAATATCCATAGAGGTGGATACCATAGCTAAGTACTTACGATTTTTGAAAGACAGTAAGTAAAGGAAAGGGGTGAGTACTTCAAGAACCGATAAGAGTACTCGAGAATAAAGAAAAGCTTGAGTACTCAAGAACCGACAGGAGTACTCAAGACCGAACTATAATACTCAAGAACCAACAGGAGTATTATATATTAAAAACCAAACTTACAAATGCCAAACTTTCTAGAGAGAGAAGTGTTTATGATTTTGGGATTGTTTTACAAATGAGAGGAGAAGGGTATTTATAGGCTTAAGGGGGGAGGAGATGTGGTGAGGAGGAGCAACACTTGGCAAGCTCTCCATGGCTCACAAAAGCCGCCGGTGGCCAGTCATGGAGGAGGAGCCGCCCCCCGTAGGTGGCATAAGGAGGTTGGATGGAGTAAAAGCCGCCGGTCACAAGGAGGAAAGGTGGAGGTTTTGTGAGTTTTGTGATGTTTTCACAAAACTATCGGTGTATTTTAGCTCCGGACTGACTTTGGTTGCTTATCGGTTGGATTTGTTTTGAGTGATTCAATGTGAGGATCTTGAGATTTCTTCAGTCGGCATCTGATCGTGACCTTGGAATGACTCGTAATATACTTTCAGCGTAAAATCCTCTCCTTAGCGTGTATTCTCTCTAGTCTCTAAAATACCCTGTAGATAAATATCGGAACTAACAAGCAAAAGTTAAATAGACAAACAGTCTAATTTAGTGGGTTTAACTGTGTTTATGATTTGTATAATTATGGTCCATCAACAGTCTATCTTCATTTTTGATGTTTTGAGAAATGGACGGCCGAGAAGGATGGGTGCATGATCTGTAGGTCCGCCATTCTCCATTTTTAAGACGTAGAAGTCTGCTGGAAACACCATTTCGCCTACTTGAACCAGGACGTCTTCTATTTTTCCCTCGGGCTGTTAGCACGACCGATCTGCCAATTGAATAGTGAGACCGGTGGGTTTGAGCGGTCCAATCCTAAGGCATGAGTAGATAGAAAAGGGAAGAACGTTGATTGATGCTCCAAGGTCTAGCATGCAGTTCTCTATCCGGATGTTGCCAATTGTGCATGGAATGGTGTAAGTTCCCGGATCACCACATTTTGGGGGCACTTTCCGTTGTATGACAACCGACACGTTCCTACTCATTAGCTCTTGATCATATCTAGTACTTCTCCTTCGGTTGGTGCAAAGTTCTTTTAAAAACTTAGCATATCGAGGAATCTGCTTGATGGCTTCCAAGAGGGGGATGTTTATTTCGACTTTGCTGAACAATTCAAACACGTCCTCATCCATGACATGTTGTTTCGGTACACGGGCTGGCACTGGAAATGGAAGCGTTGTGCTGACTTTGGGGGTCTCGGTTCTGGGCACCGGGCACTCCTCGTGTTGTTTGGACACTGGAACCGGGCTTGCTGTTGGTTCCGGGCCAGGCCTGCGATCTTCGGACGTATTCTTTTCTTCGTCGGTCACGTCCCTCTCTTCCTCAGATGCGTCCTCATTTTCATCGGCAGTGTTTTGCTCAAGAGTTTCGAGAGCCTCGGGCCCTATTTGTTCTTCTCCTGGCAACCTCGAGTTTTTGTCCTCTTCTTGCTCCATGGGTTTGATGAGTTTTTTCCCACTCCTAAGGGCCACAGCATTAATATTTTCCTTCGGGTTTTTGACGGATTGTGAAGGTAGTTTGCCGGGTTCATTAGTGAGTGCGGACATTGCGGTAGTGAGTTGGGACATGTACTTCTTCAAGTCGACTATTTCTCCATCATTTTTTGCCTAGTGTTGATGCACAGTAGTACTCAACTGCTGCACAGTGCCTGACAATTGCTGCACAGTACCCGAGGATTGTAGCACAGTACTCGAGAGCTCCTTCATCATGTCCTCCAGCCACTTGTTCGGTCCTTGTTGATTACTCGAGCTGGCTTGGTACTGATTTGGGCCTCTTTGCTGATTGTCTTGCTGATGGAGCGTTCTGGTTATACTGTTGGTGGGGAGGTTGATAGAATGACTGAGCTAATAGCAGTGCGGCTTGTTGTGTCTCCCTTGGAGGATGGTTGTCATTCGGCCAGCTTGAATTGGTCGCTTGATTATACTGTCGTTTTGGTCCTGCTCTATCGTTGCTGTTGTGGTTGTAGTTGTATCCTTGGTATCCTACCACTGCATTCACTTCTTCCGGTTCCTCTACTATCAGTGTTGGGCATGCGTCAGTCTTGTGGTCCGTAGAACTACAAAACTCACAAGGCTTTATCTGAACTGGCTGCCTTCATAGGATTTGAATCATCATTTCCTTTATTTGTTTCATCTCCTCTGGCATAGAGTTCATCGGTGTTTCAGCTTTTGCCGCATTTTTCGTTCAGGAAAATTCTTCCTGCCGAGTTGTCTCTTCTCTGAATCGGGCATTTTCACCGACGTCGGTGATGAGATTCCTTATGCCACTTAGTGATAGATTCATCATGGATCCTCCAGCTGAGGCATCCAGGAGCATTTTGTCTAAGGGTCTCAATCCATTAATGAGGTATTCGATGATGAGTTTCTCGGGTAGTCCAAGGGTGCAGCAGCTTCTCTCCAGGCGATTGAATTTTTCCAGGTAGTCAGTCGTACATGGTTCCATTGGGCCCTTGCTTGATGTCCTGCAGTTGCCTCCTTACTTGCAATGCTCTTCCTGCCGGGTAGTATTTGTCTAAGAACTTCTTCTGCATCTGAGCCCATGTTCTGATGCTTCCGGAAGGCAATGAAAGGAACCAGTCGTTCGCCGAGTCAGTGAGGGAAAAGTAGAACGCTTTTAACTTAAAGTCGTCTACGTTTACGCCATTGGGTTTTAGGTTTTGAAAAGTGCCATGTAAGCGTTGGAGATGAGTCGTTGCTGATTCTCCACGAGTTCCTAAGAACTATGGCAAGTTGTGGGCCACTGAAGTGTTAATGGCGATGTTTTCTAGCTCAGGGCCTTCGTAAATGCACCACGGCTGATTTCTGAAATCTGGTGCCGACAGTTCTCCCATAGTAGGTTCACGGAAGTTGTTGTATCCCCGTAGTAGTCATCAAAGACTGGTTCGCGTCTTGGCTCTCGTCGATATTGCGGGGGTGGTGGATGTCTAGGTGGTTGTTGTGCTGGGCCAGCTTCATTTCGGCCTTCGGGTGGTCCTTGGTTTCTTAGGATGGCATTCCTATCACGAGCTCTTTGGTTTCGGAAGAGTTGCTCTGGATCGTCGAGAATTGGAAATTGAGGTGGTGCCTCGTTATTTTGATTGAACAGATTGACCTCGTCGTTATCCTGATAGTCATGGGTGCTTCCTTCGCGAGACATGGTGGTACAGAAGCGAGTTCGAAAGAAAGAGAAAAGAAAAAGAAAAGAACAGCTAATCAGAAAGCTGATTCCCCGGCAACGGCGCCAATTTTGACGGAGCCCACCGCACTGTCGTTAAAGTGCGATGTTCTCTGTGCAAAAATAAATTTATATCTCCGATACTCGCGACTTAACTATTTTTTGGTAGTAAGTGGTAAGTACGGGTCGAACCCAATGGAATTAGGTGAATAGTTGTTCTTTCGAAAAGGGGGGATTAAATAAAGCAGTTGGGGGTTGTTTTTGGTTTTTGGTACTGAAAGGTAAAGTAACAGTCGATATTACAATTAAAGGAAAGTATTCGGTTTTAGGGGTCTTGTATCATAGTCCGTTTATCATTGACCTCTAATGATCATACTGAGTGTTCAAAAGTGAATCAAGGCTATTCCTAGCACATGACTTGCCACACCGTCTAGTCTTTTGCAAGACAAAGAACTCTTGTTCTAGTATGTGCATCCATTTGATCATCATTCCTGATAAACCAAATGGTGTTTAAAAGAGGTTGACTTCCACAGATAAGCTGTGCTCTTCCGAGCCTCCACTTATCCACGGAAGATCACGAACCCATGGCAAAGCTTTGCTCTTCTGAGCATCCACTCAACCAATGGAATTCTGACCTAATATAAGGCACCTAGAAGAAGTTGAACACAAAGAGGCACTAAGAGAAGGGTCTAAAACATTTTATGATACAAGCACTCCCCTTCAACCGAATGAAGGGTTTAGCTACGAATATCCATGGAATAGGACATCATAGCTAAGTGAGTTGAAAAGTAAAGGTTTTTGAAAGACGGTAAAGTAAAGTTTTCGAAAGTAAAGACAGGAAAGTAAAGTACTTTGAAAGACAGTAAAGTAAAGAAGAGAGTACTTACAAAAACCGTTGAAAGTTCTAAAGATCAAGCTTTGATTCCAAAGTAAAGTGATTACAAGATTGTGCCCACATAAGCTAGAGAGATAAGTCACTTGAGGACTTGTGATGTTGGAATGAGGATGGGATGATTTACAAAGGCAATGGAGGGTTCTATTTATAGGCTTAGAGGAGCCATGAGGAGCCAACACTTGGCAAGATGGGAGAGGAGGAGAAGAAAGCCATCGGAGTGACTCATCCTTCCCAAAAGCCGCCGGCTAGGTGGCGTGAGAGGAGAGGAGGAGGGGAGTGTGGGTGAGGGGAGCCGCCGGCTAGGTGGAGGGGAGTGGGTGAGTGTGAGTTGAGATCTTTTCCCCAAAAGCCATCGGCCCTTTCAGCTCCGGTCTGACTCTGGTTGCCCTTCGGTTAGACTTGTTTTGAGTGATTCCATGTCCGGTTCTTGAAAGTAGGAATTTGGTCATGACCTGGAATGACTCGTAATTCATTTTCAGCTTTAAAACTCCTCCTTAGCCTGTATTCTCTCTAGACTTCAAAATACCCTGTATATAAATATCGGAACTAACAAGCAAAAGTTAAATAGACAAAGCGTCAAATTTGGTGGGTTTAACTGTGTTTATGATTCATACAATATGGTCCATCAAAAGTCATCTTCTGCAAGTAAAGAGAATCATAAAATACGTGTGCGGAACTGTCGAGTTTGGAATCTGGTACACCAAGGACACCAACCCACATCTGGTTGGCTTCTGCGATGCTGACTGGGTCAGAAACGTCGAAGATCAGAAGATGACGTCTGGAGGATGCTTCTTCTTGGGAAATAACTTGGTGTCGTGGTTCAGTAAAAAGAAAAATGGCATCTTGCTCTCTACAGCTGAAGCAGAGTATATCGCTGCAGGAAGTTGCTGCACTCAACTGCTATGGATGAAGAAAATGCTGTCTGAATACAGAGTGAAACAGAAGGAGATGAACCTGTACTGTGACAATATGAGCGCAATCAGCATATCGAAGAACCCAGTACAGCACTCCAGGACAAAGCACATAGACATCAGACATCATTTCATCAGAGAACTAGTTGAACAGAAGGTAGTGACCCTAAAGCATGTGACAAAAGATAAATAATTGGCCGATATCTTCAACAAACCGCTAGATGCTGCACAGTTTGAAACACTCAGATCCTCCTTAGGTCCGTGTGTTGTCAAAAATTGAGTGTTCCAGATAGTGGTCAGTCACAGGCGGAACTCCAGTAAAACAGTTGGACTGATCACTAAAAGGAAGCTGGAACAGAAGGTACACTTCTAGAAGATAAATCTTTTTATAATTTTGGAGATCTTTTTGTGCCGTTAAGAAAAAAAGGGATATCTTCCCAAAGGCTAGGGTTGTGAAGTTGAAAAGGCTGAACGTGACTTGAAAATCAAAATTACTTCGTCTGCTGCTCTAGCTCTACCGTCTGAAACCCTAACGCTGGCGTCCCTCGCAATTTCTTCCAAAGCTTTATTCCTTCGGCAGCAATGGTTAACACCAGGAAGACCTCCAAGTCAGTTATCAAGATGTCATCAGAAACAAAGAAGACGGACAAGAAACTGTCCGATGCTCTGGCGGCTAAGCCCCAAATTCCAAAATCGATGAAGTCAAAGATACCGATGAAGAAAAAGGCATCGCTTTTGGTCACTAAAACTACAGCATTGCCCAGTGTCAAATCTTCTGAGGAAGAAGCAGTTTCCTCAAATCCTAGAGTTGGGGTGGTGGATAGAAAAAGTCCAGAACCTGCTGCAAAGCAGAAGGAAGTGTCTTCGCAACCTGCGGAGAAAAATCCTTATCAAACCGGTGCTAGTTCGACACCAACAAGTCTCACTCCTCCGCTCGCTATGTTCCAGTCTGAGGTAATCCCAAACCCTAAGGCTCCGTTTATCTCTTCCGTGAAAGTGAATGAGGCCGTTGTCGAAAGTGAGTTGTTAGACAAGGAAGTGAATGTTGAGGGTGATAAGGGTGATGAAGCCAGTAGGGTTGTTGTGAATGAGGTTGCTGTTAGTATAGTGAAAGAAGGGGAACTCAGTATGCATGTATCTAAGGTTGCTGGTGGCTCAGGAGTATGGAGGGAGAAGATCCATGCGTCTGGATATGTGCGTCTTGGAAGTCTTCAGAGGAAGAAGGGGACACGTCATGTAGTGTCTCCAAGACAATATCTGGCCAAGATTAGCTCTATCAGAGGAAGGCTTGGTGCAAAGTCTGACTCAGAGTCTGAACGGCTCCTTGGATCATCAAGCCAGAAGACTGTGACTATTGCTGAAGAGTCTGAGCCAGTCGAAAAAGATGATGAACTGGATGCTATCTACAAGGACATTGATGATGTTGTTCTAGTACTGCAAAACGAAAAGGTCTCAGTGCCTATCATACCAAGTTCAGATCAACCATCAGAAGCAGTTTCAGTGGAAGAATCGGATATAGTTCCATTCAGTGTTCAAGAGAAGAAAGCCAGTGAGAAGGTGGATCCCTCTGCATTTTCTGATGCCGAGATGGAGGATGTTGATCAGGCTGGTCTCCAGTCAGAGGATGATCAAGATGCCGTCCCTCTTGCTAAACTCAACAACGTAAAGAAGGTAAAGGGTAAGAAGAAGGTTTTGTTTCAAAATCATGTTGAACAAGAGGTCGCCACCCAAGCAGAAGAAATCCACTGTGTAGGGGGAGCAGATGGCTCCAAGAAAAGGAAACGTAAGGTTCCAACTCCAGTTTCAACAAACGCTAGCCAATATGAAGCGTTCAACCCTGTTTCAACAGACGCTCCAGTTGGAATTGTCAAACATGGCATATGGTTTGCCAATAAGGATGCAGCAAAGAAGTGGAAGTCTGTTTTGAATAGGAAGATTATCCCAGAAAAGCTTCTTGAAGAGAAACGTTACAACGGAAAGGAGGTTGTCCATGTTCTAAAGCAGACATGCCTCATAAGGACAGTAACCAAGAGTAAACCATTCGATGAGCAGCTGGTTCGTGAAGCAATAGCCAATCTTTCACCACAGTTTGGTGTAGTTGGTGACAAGGACTATGGGGTTGGCTACGTTTGAGGACGAAGAATTGGAATCAACCCTCTTCTCATAGACACTTATTTCCAGATGGATGATCCAGAAGTGGGTGATGAGGAACTCGACTACAACAAGATTGCGGACACCATCACTGCGGGTTCGTTCCCTTGGTGGCCGGAGGCTTCCGCTATTCCTACGGCAGATCTGGCAACATACTACTCAATGCTCTTTTTCATTGCCATTGCCAATTGGATGCCAACCTCTCATCATTCCACAGTCAGCAAGGATCTGGCACAGCTACTCTATCAAATTGGGAACAAGATGCGGTTGAATCTGGGAAGAGTCATGTTCAAACAGATTGCGGAACATGCCACGTCATCTCGAAGCCTTCATCAGATTATGTTCCCGTCCCTCATATATGAACTGATCCTCAATCGGGCTCCAGAATTGAAGACTCCTCATGATCGTCTCTCAAAGGCCCCGCGAAAATTCATCGTGGATCATAAACTCTTCAAGGGTCGCCATAAGAATGACCTCCAAGACTCGGGACAGAAAAGGAAAGACATCCCAGAATCATCAAGGAGAGGAGCTTCTAGGGGATCGCAGATGGGTCGGACTAGACAAGACTCACTCCAGAAGGACCTGGAGATCATCCGAAGCATTGACAAAGAACAACGGACACGTAACAACAACCTGGTGCGTATGCTTCGTTATCCCAGTGATGATGAAGAAGAAGATGATGCGGGAACTGGTAGCGACTCTGATGATCTCTCGTCTGCATAAAGGTCCATGCCTGCAAACTCTAGACTTGTTATATTGCTTGTGCTAGTTCTGGCACAGTTAGTCCTTTGTTCGAACTAGATTGGACCCCTTGCTAGTTTGTGGCAAAAAGGGGGAGTATTTTGAGGTGACTATTTTTATTCCTTCAAGTATGTCTAAAGTCTAGATAGTTAGATAGATCTAGTCATCTAGTTGATTTGGTTTTGCCAAAATGCCAAGGGGAGATTGATGTTCCCTTGAGTGGCATGTATTTGGCAAAACGTCTTTAGACAGTTTGAGCAGGAGTTCAGGGGGAGTTCGAACACATCCTGGCACTCATGAACAGCGTGGAGCAGACGCAAGGATGTTTTTCCGGAAGGTTCTAAAGATCAAAGATCTTTTCAAACTGAAGTCGGCCAGCGAAGTTTTCAAACTTTAGCTATTCAAACAAATATCTTCTCAAGTATTTTGAAGAAGGATGGCTGACTTTTCGTGGAAGAATTATCAAGATCTTCCCAAAGATTGGTTAAAGATATACATCGAATATTTAGGAATATTTCCTAAATATTTGATGAGGATATCTGGAGCAGATTTGGAGTTTGCCCATGCATATAAAAAAGAAGCTACGGCGTCCATAATCTGCATCGCTTCCTGAGTGAAAAGAAAAACATGAGAGCATTCGTGAGATTGGAGGAGGAGCGACGGCCGGCTGAGTACTTGATGGATGCACAGTCGTTATGTGCAAACGTCAAGAATAAATTTATAATAGTCCGCTACTCGCGACTTTACTACCGGGTAGCAAGTGGTAAGTAGGGGTCGAACCCAAGGGAATCAGGGGAATAGATGTTCTTTGAGGGGGTTGTCCAGCGAGAGAGCGTGTTTTAGGTCGGTTGGTTGGTTTTAAAGCTACCAGCTAAGAGATTGATTGATTGATTGGTTGGTTGGTTGGTTTTAGTACTGGAAAGTAAATTACAATTTATAATTAAAGGAAAGCGTTCGGTTTCAGGGGCCTTGTATTATATCCCGTTTATCATTGACCTTTAGTGACTCTACTAAGTATTCAAACGGTGTATCAAGGCCATTCCAAGCACTCGATTTGCGTACACTGTCTAGCATATTCCAAGGACGTAGAGCACTTATTCTATTTAGACTAATACTCCATTCCCAGTTATATTAGCCTATGTGCATCCATTTGATCAATCATTCCCGATCAATCATTCCCGATTTGAATACTAAGGAAAGACGCTAAGTTAATAGTCTAAAACATTTTATAATACAAGTGCACCCCTTAAACCGAACTACTAGTTTAGCTACTATTCATCGCGCTAAACATTATAACTAAGGAAATAAAAACAGTTGAATAAATACTAGAAATAATACTTACAACCGTTGAAGCGCCAAGGGAGCTATCCTTTATTTCCAAAGCCAAACTTACAATTACAAAACTTTTAGAGAGAGAAGTGAATTGCTTATGGGATGATGGTGATGAGGGGAGGAGCTCCTCCTTTTATAGCCAAAATGGGAGGAGATGGGTGGTGGAGATGGAAACATGTGTTTTTGATCCAAGGGAGGAGGAGAGGAGGAAGGAGGAGGAGACATGTGGAGGAGCCCAAAAGCCGCCGGTCAAGGGAGGAAGCCGCCGGTTGCCGGTGGTGGAAGGGGAGGAGCTCCTCCCTTGGTCACCTCTTCAACAAGTGGCCGGTCACTTTGCCCATGTGTGAGTTTTGTACAGTTTTGTGCAGTCTTTTCACAAAACTGTCAATGTGTTTCTTCCCCGGGCTGTCTTGATTCCTCTCCTGATTCTTCTGATTAATTTGTTATGAGTGATTCAACGTCAGGATCCTTAATATTTCTTCAGTCGGCATATGATCTTGACCTTGGATTGACTCGTAACATCTTTTCTGCTCTAAAAGCTCCTCTTTAATGTGTATTCTCTCTAAGCTCTGAATTACCCTGCAAAAATATATCTGAACTAACAAGCAAAAGTTAAATAGACAAAATGTCTAAATAAGGGGGTTATACTGTGTTTATGATTCGTATAATTTTGGTCCATCAGATCACCCCACACTTTTAGTTTTTCGTCCCGAACAATGCTATTAAAGGGCTGTACTATAAGTTGGCTTTGAAATATGAAAATTAGACTATGGTACTCGATCTATCCTAATTCATGCATTGCTTACTTATTACCAAATTAAACTGCGTAAATAAATAGAAGAAACTTAATACTTGTACCTCCGTGCTGAGATGCAAATTATATTGGATGTCTCGGGAGATAGCCATTTTTAGGCTCCTGGACTGCAATCTTGGGATCGTCTCGCACTATATGGTTTTCTGGTAGCTTTCTCTAGCACGTGATTCGGTTCGGGTTTCAATGGTTTGAGTACTTTAATTTTCTTTTGGCGAGGGACTGCTTTTGTAGTGAATCGGCATTTGGCCTTTGATTTGACTTTTTGAGTTCTTCACTTTTTGTTCGGTTAAAACCTTCACAATTTTGGGCCTTTGGCCTCTTGATTTGCTTCATTGAGCTTTTCGCCTTTTTGTGGCTGCTAGTCCAGTTTCTCAAGCCTTTTTGGGAGGTCCAATCATCGCCCGCAAGCCTATGGAAATACCTCCCCGCTCCTCTCTTTTTTGCCGTTTTTGCGCGGGTCAAGGTGAGGGTCGCTCATCTATTTTCTCGGCTACTTTGACTGGAGATAGAACGGTCTGATTCCCATCCTCGCCTTTTGCATAAACACTGCATGGCAGAGATGACTTCAATCTTCATTGAAAACCCGAAGTGCAGCCTCCACTGACTTCGAAAACCATATAGTTTAATCTGATCCTTCGATTGCTTGCCAAGCCTCTCTAGGGCAGTTTATATCAACTCCACATCCCTAGTTATCTTAGCACAAAGGACAAATGGAAAGTTACATTCTAAGTTTTTAAACATTTGAATTTTCACAAGGTTAATGCATGAATTATGATTTATCTTTTTCACATTCTTAAGTTCATATTTTCAAAAAGATACTATTACTAAAAAAAATAAAAAACAGCAAGCATGTTATTTATGCACATAGGTGGTTCTCACCCCCCCCCCCCCCCACTTTTGAACGAAGGCGTGCCTTAGTTCAAAAGTCATGCAAGCTTAAAACTAAATTACTGAATTTAAATGACAGAAATTAAAGTGCGGAAAAGTAAGATAGTGTCGGGTTACCTCCCGACCAGTGCACTTGTTTAACGTCGTTGGTTCGACAGTACCTCGTTGTGGATTACTGGTTTGGGTCCCATGGGTGGCTCAAGTCAAACTTCGCCACCGTTCCAGTGTTGCTTCTTCCTTTGACTCGTCCTGACTTCTTACTGGAGTAAGAGCTCCATGGTTTTGGTGTTTTCTCTTTCCATTGTTTCTGAGAAGGCGGGAGACCTTTGACCATAGCTGCTGGTCTTGTTACTTTTTTGGTCTCTAATGACATGTTCGAAAACTGTGCATCGTGATCTGAGATAGGTGTTATGTCTGGCGGTTTCTTTGTGTCCGGGCGGCTCTTATTAATGTAGAAGTGTGCAATTTTGCCGCCGAACTTAAGTGATAATGAGCCCTTGCCCACATCGATTCTTGCTTTAGTGGCGTAGAGGAATGGTCGTCCCAATATTATTGTTGGTGGGTCGTCTTCGCAGGTCTCTTCTATTGGTATTACATAGAAGTCTGCAGCAACGACAAGTTCTCCCACATAGAGTATTACATCTTCCAGTTCTCCAACCGGGCGGATGCATGATTTATCTCCTAGCTCGATATTTGATCGAGGTGGTTTCAACGGACCAAGTCCTAGTAGGTAATACAAGGAGGAAGGCATGGCCTTGACAGCAGCCCCAAGATCGACTAAGCATTTATGGATCTGGGTTTCACCAATACCACAGGTGATTGTAAAGGCCCCAGGGTCTTTATCTCTTTTCGGTTGTGGCTCATGATCTGAAGTGAGGGCTCTTTCTATTGTCGGGCTATTCTGCCCATTCCCTGGCTTAGGATTTGCATACTCGGACCCTTTAATATTTTGCTTCGAAGCATAAATATTAGTTGGGGAGTCCCAACCAGATGCTGGTATGTCAAAGTGTGTGATCGGCGGCGGTGTTATGCAAACAGTAAACGCGTACCGTCCATTGTCAGCATGCGTAACCCATGTTTTGCCATCATTGGGTCGGTCTTCTTCTTGATTCCAATCAGGTCGACTCCTACGGTTGAAGTGATTGTTCGTAAGTCTGTAGGTTGGGGACCGTGCTACTTCTCCTAGAGTAACCTTCATGTTTGACCTCCTTATCATGCTTATGTTCACCTTAGGATTTTGGACGGTCTGTGAAGGAAGTCTGCCAGGTTCAGTAGTGAGTGTTGACATT
This sequence comes from Rhodiola kirilowii, assembly GCA_033675215.1. Lineage (NCBI taxonomy): Eukaryota > Viridiplantae > Streptophyta > Magnoliopsida > Saxifragales > Crassulaceae > Rhodiola > Rhodiola kirilowii. Next base: position 34,819,004 of record CM066201.1, read on the forward strand.
GCGGTGGTGAGCTGGGACATTTGTTTGGTCAATTCTGAAATTGCCCCGTCAGTTTTTGCCTGGTACTGGTGTAGCGAAGTACCCAATTGAATAATGTTTCCCACGAGCTCCTTCATCGTGTCATTGAGCGACTTGCTTGGTTCCTGCTGATTGCTCAGGCTGGCTTGGTACTGATTTGGCCCTTTTTGGTGATATTGGCCTGCCGATGGAGCGTTCTGGTTATATTGTCGGTGGAGGGGTTGGTAGAATGACTGCGCTAGTTGAGGAACAGCTGGTTGTGTCTCCGTCTGAGGATAGCTGTTGTTGTTACGCCAGCCTGGGTTGGATGTTTGACCGTACTGTCTGTTTTGTCCAGCTCTGTTGTTGTATCCTTGATATCCTCCCACTGCATTTACATCAACCGGTTCTTCTTCTATCAATGTTGGGCATGCGTCAGTTTTGTGGTCTGTAGAACCACAGAACTTGCAGGGTTTTATCGTTACTGGCTGTCTACGTATGATCTCGATCATCATCTCCTTTAACTGTTTCATCTCTTCAGTTATGGAGTTTACTGATGTCTCGGCTTGTGCTACCTTTTTTGATCGAGAGAATTCATCTTGACGAGTAGTCTCTTCTCTAAATCGGGCATTTTCAGCAACGTTGGCGATGAGATTCCTTATGCCACTTAATGATAGATTCATCATGGATCCTCCCGCTGAGGCATCCAAGAGCATTTTGTCTAAGGGTCTTAATCCATCAATGAGGTACTCGATGACGAGTTTCTCGGGCAATCCAAGGGTACAGCAGCTCCTTTCTAGGTGAGTGAACTTTTCCAGGTAATCGTACATGGTTTCATTGGGACCTTGTTTGATTTCCTGTAGTTGCCTCCTTACTTGCATTGCTCTTCCAGCCGGATAGTATTTGTCTAAGAATTTCTTCTGCATCTGAGCCCATGTTCTGATGCTTCCGGAAGGCAATGAAAGGAACCAGTCGCTTGCCGAGTCTATGAGGGAAAAATAGAACGCCTTTAACTTGAAGTCGTCCATATTCACTCGATTGGGCTTTAGATTCTGGCAAATGCCATGTAGGCGTTGGAGGTGAGTTGTGGCAGATTCTCCTTGAGCTCCTGAGAATTTTGGCAGGTTGTGCGCCACTGATGCGTTGATGGTTATGTTTTCTAATTCAGGGCTCTCATAGATGCACCACGGCTGTGTCTCGAAATTAGGGGCATTTAACTCGCCCATAGTTGGTTCACGGTAGTAGTTATCCCTGTAGTAGTCGTCGAAAGCGGGTTCTCTTCTTGGCATGTATCGAGGTTGAGGTTGTGGTCGTGGGGGATGGATAGGAGGTTGTACTGGACCAGCTGCATTTCGGTCCTCGGGTAATTCTTGGTTTCTTCTGACTGCTTCCCTATCACGAGCTCTTCTGTTTCTGATGAGTTGTTCCGGATCGTTGACGAATGGAAACGGTACCTCATCATTTTGATCGTACAGGTTTATTTCTTCGTCATCCTGGTAGTCATGGTGACTTTCTTCGCGAGACATGGTTGTTTTGAAGCGCGTAACGATTCAAAGAACTTTATCCGATGGCTGACTCCCCGGCAACGGCGCCAATTTTGATGGATGCACAGTCATTATGTGCAAACGTCAAGAATAAATTTATAATAGTCCGCTACTCGCGACTTTACTACTGGGTAGCAATTGGTAAGTAGGGGTCGAACCCAAGGGAATCAGGGGAATAGATGTTCTTTGAGGGGGTTGTCCAGCGAGAGAGCGTGTTTTAGGTCGGTTGGTTGGTTTTAAAGCTACCAGCTAAGTGATTGATTGATTGATTGGTTGGTTGGTTGGTTTTAGTACTGGAAAGTAAATTACAATTTATAATTAAAGGAAAGCGTTCGGTTTCAGGGGCCTTGTATTATATCCTGTTTATCATTGACCTTTAGTGACTCTACTAAGTATTCAAACGGTGTATCAAGGCCATTCCAAGCACTCGATTTGCGTACACTGTCTAGCCTATTCCAAGGACGTAGAGCACTTATTCTATTTAGACTAATACTCCATTCCCAGTTATATTAGCTTATGTGCATCCATTTGATCAATCATTCCCGATCAACCAAATGGTGTTTAAGATAAGTCAAACTTCTCAGATAAGTTTTGCCATTCCAAGCATCCACTTATCCGTACAAGTTTACGAACCCCGCTGTAGAGTTTTGTCATTCCAAGCATCCACTCTACCTTGGACGTTCTAACCGAATATATGGCACATAGAATAAGTTTTGAATACTAAGGAAAGACGCTAAGTTAATAGTCTAAAACATTTTATAATACAAGTGCGCCCCTTAGACCGAACTACTAGTTTAGCTACTATTCATCGCGCTAAACATTATAACTAAGGAAATAAAAACAGTTGAATAAATACTAGAAATAATACTTACAACCGTTGAAGCGCCAAGGGAGCTATCCTTTATTTCCAAAGCCAAACTTACAATTACAAAACTTTTAGAGAGAGAAGTGAATTGCTTATGGGATGATGGTGATGAGGGGAGGAGCTCCTCCTTTTATAGCCAAAATGGGAGGAGATGGGTGGTGGAGATGGAAACATGTGTTTTTGATCCAAGGGAGGAGGAGAGGAGGAAGGAGGAGGAGACATGTGGAGGAGCCCAAAAGCCGCCGGTCAAGGGAGGAGGAGCCGCCGGTTGCCGGTGGTGGAAGGGGAGGAGCTCCTCCCTTGGTCACCTCTTCAACAAGTGGCCGGTCACTTTGCCCATGTGTGAGTTTTGTACAGTTTTGTGCAGTCTTTTCACAAAACTGTCAATGTGTTTCTTCCCCGGGCTATCTTGATTCCTCTCCTGATTCTTCTGATTAATTTGTTATGAGTGATTCAACGTCAGGATCCTTAATATTTCTTCAGTCGGCATATGATCTTGACCTTGGATTGACTCGTAACATCTTTTCTGCTCTAAAAGCTCCTCTTTAATGTGTATTCTCTCTAAGCTCTGAATTACCCTGCAAAAATATATCTGAACTAACAAGCAAAAGTTAAATAGACAAAATGTCTAAATAAGGGGGTTATACTGTGTTTATGATTCGTATAATTTTGGTCCATCAGTACTCCATACCGAAATATCAACGGCGAAGAAGCAGTCTATTCAGTGTGCTGTTCAGACTGTTCTTGAAGAATTACCAAGCACACACACACGTGATCAAAATACGCCTTCGGAAGAAGGTACTGAACTCAAGGAGAGGTTCAAGATCAGGTCAAGTGGAAGTCTCGGCCTGCCCATAGTGGATCGAGGTGAGCTGAGGTGAACCAAGATCACAAATCAGAGAGACGGAGTGTTAGAGGCTAGGCTATTACAAACAAGGCGTTGTGTAAGCGTAAGTCCACTTGTAGCTCTAAACTCGTAATAAAGATTTGTGTCGCTTTAGGGTGTGGGAAGCCCCCCTAGAGTAGGCGAAGCCGAACTGGGTATCATATTATATGTGCTCCTGTTCTATCCTGTTTACGGTACTGTTGTGCTAGGTGTTCAATCACTGTTTGAACACGACCTCGGAGAGTTGCTTGAACAGATAACAGTATTTCAGACTTGATTGAGACGAAGAAGGATGATGGAGACTAGGAGTTACTAAAGCACAGTTTAGGTTACAAACGCTGTTGGGTAGTGAATAGTCAAGGAAGATTGGGAGGGTTAACGCTTATGTGGTCAGATGAAGTAGATGTACAGCTCTGCAGTAAGTCTAGATGCTATATCGATGTGGAGGTGATAGGAGATAGTAATTTCTTTCTCACCTTTTTCTATGGGAGTCCCAAGGTGCAAGAGAGAGTTGGGAGTTGGCAACTGCTGAGGAAGTTGAAAAGGGATAGTAGCAGACCATGGATGGTCATGGGTGATTTCAATAAAGTGTTGTATAGCTGGGAGATGAGGAGCACTAGAGATAGACAGCAATGGCAAATGAGGAATTTCAGGCAGTATTTGGAGGATTGTGGACTGATGGATGCTGGGTTCAAAGGGGTGCCGTTCACTTATACAAACAGGAGGAAGGGTGATCAGCAGGTTAGAGCGAGATTGGATAGGGTAGTAGCGAATTATGGTTGGAGAATGGTGTACCCCCAGGCGGTTGTCAAGCATGGATTTGCTAATGCATCTGATCATTGTCCGTTAATTCTCTACTTGGAGTGTCAAAGATTAGTACAACGAAAGAAGTTAAAGAGGTTCGAACCTATGTGGTTGAGACACCAAGGATTTACGGAGGTGGTTAGGAAAGCCTGGACTTCCCAAAGCAACAATACAACACTTTCTGAGAAGTTAGAGCAATGTATGAGCAAGCTGAACCAGTGGAGTTCCTCAACTTTCGGAAGGGTGAAGGAAAGAGTTAGGGAGCTTAAAAACAATATTCAAAGTATTAAGGAAGGACCCAGAATGGAGGAAATGGCTAAGAAGGAGGCTGTATTATCAGAAGAGTTGGATGAATGGCTGCAAAGGGAAAAACTTTGGTGGAGACAACGATCCAGAGCAGAATGGCTTCGACATGGAGACAGGAATACGGCCTACTTTCATGCAAAAGCCTCCCAAAGAAGGAAGAGGAACCACATTAGTCAACTAAGGAATAGCACAGGGGAGTTTTGTGAAACTGAGTCTGAAATTGCTAACATTATTACAACTTACTTTACAGATATCTTTCGTTCGCAGGTAACACAACTGGATAGCAGATGGGACCGGCACTTTGAGGGCATACCAAGGCTGGTGACTGATGAGATGAACAGCATGCTTACAGCTCCCTTCACAGAAGGAGAAATTAAAAGAGCGCTATTCCAGATACACCCTACTAAGGCACTAGGTTTGGATGACTTTTTAGCTCTTTTTTATCACAGTAATTGGAGTATAGTAGGGCATGATGTAGTTAAAGAGGTTTTGAACTGGCTTAATGGTGAATGCCCAAATCCTAAGTTAAATGAAACACTTATTGTCCTCGTGCCAAAGGTTAAGAATGTGGAAAGGGTAGAGGAGTTAAGGCTTATAAGTCTATGCAATGTTGTGATGAAAATAATTACCAAGGCCTTAGCTAATAGACTGAAGGGCTGCCTGCAATATTTTCCCAAAGTCAAAGTGCATTCATAAGGGGAAGGTTGATATCCGACAATATATTGATTGCTCATGAAATATCACACTGCATTAAGAGTACGAGCAAACATAAAACAGGATTCATATCATTAAAACCGGACATGAGCAAGGCATACAACAGGATAGAGTGGAAGTTTTTAGAGAAGATGATGTTGGTATTGGGATTTGTGGAAAGCTGGGTTAGAAAAATCAGAATATGCGTGGAGACGGTTTCATATAGAGTAAGGATTAATGATCATATTTCTGAGGTTATTAAGCCAAGTAGGGGATTGAGGCAAGGAGATCCTATCTCCCCATATCTTTTCCTTATATGTGCTGAGTGGCTTACCTTCACTTCGAATAAGTATCAGGAATTGGGATTAATCGAAGGTGTAAAGATCTGCAAAAACGCACCTATTGTAACACATTTAATGTTTGCGGATGATTGCATGCTTTTCCTTAAAGCTAGAGAGGAATCAGTAACTTGGATAAGAGATATCTTGAAGAATTACGAAGAAGTGTCGGGGCAAAAAATAAATTATATGAAATCGAAAGGAGTTTGCAGTAAGGGAGTGGCTGCTGCCTTTAAAGACAAAGTGAAGGACAGATTACAGGTTAGCCTGGTTGATTCGCATTCTATTTATTTAGGTTTACCCCTTATTTTCAGCAACAAGAAGGTGGCGATGTTCAGAATGATTGAGGAAAGAACGCTGAAAAAAGTCAGTGACTGGAAGCATAAGCTCCTATCGAGTGCTGGCAGGGAGGTTTTGATTAAGTCAATTCTACAAGCTATTCCAATGTATGCAATGTCTTGTTTTAGAATTCCTCATACCCTTTGTATGAAGCTAGCAGGATCTGTGTTGACTTTCTGGTGGAATGGGGCCAAGGGTCGAGGAATACATTGGCTTAGGGCTGAAGAATTGTACAAAGACAGGGACCAGGGAGGGATTGGTTTTAAAAAAATAGAGCTGATGAATCTGGCTTTCCTAGCTAAGCAAGGATGGAGAATTGGGACTGAACCGGATCTGCCGGTGAGCAAATTGTTTAAGGCTAGATATTTCCCTAATACCGATTTTCTCAATGCAGCAAAAGGAAGCAGACCATCTTTTGCTCGGAGAGGAATTCACGATGCATTGGACATAATCAGATATGGAGCTGAATGGGACACAAGGAGCAATAAATGTTACTGGAAATATGAATCATCCGGAAACCTGTCAGTGAGATCGACCTATGTGGTTGCAACTGAACTAAATAAGAGAAGACTTCCTTCCTATGGAGAGCAATCTGACACAAGAGAAACAAAGAACTTTTGGAAAATGTTCTGGAAGCTGAAGGTGCCAAGCAAATGGAAAATCTTCGTTTAGAGGTTATATCATGATGCTCTTCCTACAATGCACAACTTATCCAGAAGGGGTTGCCAGGTTCAGAGTTATTGTACGCATTGTGGAGTAGCGGGAGAACATTCTTTACATCTATTCAGGGACTGCTGGTGGATGCGGAGTCTATTGCAAGACTTGAATCTTCCAAGAAGAGTTTGGAACAATCAATGTGGAGATCCGGGCTATTGGCTTTGGCTGTGTGCAAAGGTTTGTTCAGGAGAAGAATTTATATCACTGTTATGTGGGCTTTGGCTTGGATGGAAAAATATAAATGAGATAGCACGTGGGAAACCAGGAAGTAACATGGTGTCTCTAAAAATTAAACTTTTTTGGCTGGTTAAGGAAGTTAAGGGAGTAGGTAAGGTCGGTTGTAAATGGCCAGAACACTTGGTCAATGAGTTTGATGGTAATATAGTTCTTTGTGATGGGTCTTTTGACCCTGAATCTAGAGTGGCAAGTATTGGTACAATAATTAAGGCGAACGGATTGGTGGTTGGTGTTAGAGCACAAAGAATACAACATGGATCTTCTGTGCTAGAAACTGAGCTAAAGGCCATGGAGTTAGGGATGAAAACTGCTCAGGAGCTGAAATTGGATAAGGTGTTGTTTGTTACAGACTGTACTGAAGTGGTATGGGCTCTAAATCTTGGGTCTTGGAGTCCGGGAGTGGATTCAACAGTTGTCAAGGAATGCATCAAAAGGATGGAAGATCACACAAGCTAGTCAGTGGAAGGAATCAGTAGGGAAAAGAATGTGATTGCGGACAAGTTGGCGAGTAAAGCGCGTGTGGAAGGGTGGGAGTGGTCCGACCTTAGTGCTGTTCCAAGGGAGCTGTCGGCTGTTCTCTCTTCGTCATCTGCCCCTGATCTGTGTCTGTGTTCTGTCTTGCTATGAGTTGGGTTGCTTGTAAGCTGTTGTAATGCCTTAAAAAAAAGTTAGCATAAAAATGTACACAATTTGAATCCAATCATTTAGGATCAGATCATGGTGCCACTCTAATTGATTTACCTCATCACTCTTCCTTGCCATATGCTTGAATTATGATACTAATATTTAAAATGTCTCACCTCTTCTTCTTCATGTATTTTTCTTTGCTGAAATTCCCTTTTTGTCTCAACTTATATAAATATTTGAAATAAATTAGATAAAAAAATTATTCGAAGAACAGGTGTACGCCATCATTCTTGCCAAAGCCAAATTTATCCACGCAAGTGGAAACACCAGGGTTCAATAAACGCTACATCACGCCAAACTCAGCTACGTCTTCTTCAGACGACGTCGTACGCTCATAACTCAGCTCACCTCCCGCTCCGCATAAACGGCGTCGGTCCCTAGCATATCAGAATCAGTCTTCCCGCTTCTCTGAAACGCCATTTTGTCTAGCAAGGAGCCTGATTTTCTTTGCTTTGACCTGATCCTCTTACATACTTTACTCCTTACAAACTGTACACTACAATCAACAATATCCAAATTTGATTTAAGAACTAACATCAACAAATAACCACCTTGGTTCTAAATCAAAATTTGTCCTACACCATCATGCCATTCCTCCTCATGACTACTCTCCTTCAGTGAGTCCAACCAGGATCCGGTCCACTACTCAAGTCTTGTCCTCATTCAGGGAATCCATTTCTTCTTTCATTGCCTGTAACCATAACTTAGAATCTTTGTAGTTTATAGTATCAGCATGGTTCTGAGGTTCAAAATCAGATACATTCTCGATAGTAAAACAGGGATATGCAAATAGTTATTAAAAACCATATCTTACAGGGGCCTTAAGGTATCTTCTAGGCCTATCCCTAGTAAATCAGTAATCCTGTCCTTCTCTATGGTCCTTCCTCTCATCTTCACTATTTTCATTTTGTTCCTCACTTTTCTCAGGTGTCTTGGCTCTTTCCAGCTCCACCCCGATTCTTATACACTCAGTTTCAGGTTCTTTAACAGTTTCTTGAGGTTCTAAATTTGTATGGGCCTTTGGTAAAATTTTCTTATAAGGGAACTCAGTCTCATTACAAATGACATCCTTACTTATAACAACCTTTTTTCGACCTTCTTCTAAACACAATTTATAAGCCTGAGACCCATTAGGATACCCTATGAAAACACATTTCGGAGCTCTTGGGTCCAGTTTCCCCTCCTTGACAGAAGCATAGGTTGCACACCCAAAGACTCTTAGTCTATTATAGTCATCTAAATATCCAGTCCATAGCTGCATATGGTAAGTCAGATTGTAACAGCATACATCTAGTTCATTTCAGATTGTTCAGTTAAATCATTCAGCCAATCCACTTTGTTGTGGATTTATAGAGACTGCAATGCTTAGTAATTCCTGATATAGGAACCAAACGAGTTGGAGCCTAAGAGGATAGATCGATGGAGAAACTGTTGCTGGACTAAGGTCACTCTCAACAGATTCGAATGAAGGAATGATATAGTGAAGTGAAATCAATGATGAAGCTGTTGCTGGACTAAGGTCACTCTCAACAGGTTCAAAGAGATGAAATGGATAGATGGGTGGATCGAGAGACGCCACACAGACCTGTGAAAAGGATTTATGATAAGTATGATACACTCTAACTTCAAGGAATCGCTCACAAGAAGATTAGAAGACGGCTACTTCTAACACAGAAGAAAGCAAGAGAGAAATCTCATTTTTAGTTCATCAAAGGTTACTTTCGAAAAATGAGATACAAAGGAAGATAAAAAGAAACAACAAAGTCTGCATGAAGGAGAGAGAAGGAGGCAGCATTAAAACTTAGTTTGAATTCAAAAGGATGACTCTTGAACTCCTGATGACTCTTGAACTCCTGATGACTCTTGATATTGCTGGGCTTGAGGAAGATCAACTAAATGGTCCTATGATAATGTGAACCATTTGCCTCATTAAAAACCTTACCAAGAAAACCCATTGGGATAAAACTTGGACAAGGAAAAAAGTGCACAAATGGAGCACATACCCATTTAGTGATTTCTTTGGGCCTTGATTATTTAGGCAGCGTGATCTTGTCTTGAAATGATGAACAAAGCAAATTCCTTAATTCCTTGAAGAACCGGCAAGAATGGTGTTGTATGAGTCTTGTGTAGTTCTTGCACGTCCTCTTGCATTTCTTTAGTGATGAGGCTTTTCATGGACTTGATAAACTGCTCTCTCGCACGTCTTGTTCCTGACCTTGTTCTTGGTGTTCGTTCCATGGTTGCTATGTGGGCAGCTTCTTCTTCGGATCCAGCTGAGCTTGTATCGATGTCCTCATCATCTCCTCCCTCTTGAGAAGGTTCTGACCTCAGAACAGGTAAATCTGCATGAAAAGGAGCTAGATCAGTAACATTGAAGGTGTGAGATATAGTGAACTGACCTGACAGATCAAGCATGTAAACGTTATCATTGATCTTTTCTAGCACTTGAAAGGGTCCATCTCCTCTTGGTGCAAGCTTTGACTTCCTCTTGTCTGGAAACCTCTCATGCCTCATGTGTAACCAAACCCAATCTCCTGGTTCAAATGTGACCTCCTTGCGGTGCTTATCAGCTTGGTGTTTATACTTCCCAGTTTTCTCTTCCAGATTATTTGTGATTTTTTTATGAAGCTTCTTCACAAAATTTTCTCTGGTTTCTCCTTCACTAGAGTAAACAGCTTGGGGCAAAGAGATAAGATCTATTGGAGTTTCAAGGTTAAATCCATAAACAATCTCAAAAGGAGAAAATTTAGTACCCGAATGCTTAGCATGATTCAATGAAAGGCAAGCATGATAACCAATTCCTTAGATTCTTACCAACCGTTGCTCTCAGCAAAGTAGATACAGTACGGTTTACTACCTTAGTTTGGCCATCTGTTTGGGGGTGACAAGTGGTTGAGAAAAGTAGTTTGGTTCCCAACTTTCCCCACAAGGTTTTCCAGAAATGGCTAAGGAACTTAGTGTCACGATCTGATACAATGGTCCTCGGCACTCCATGTAAACGCACTACTTCTTTGAAAAAGAGATCAGCAGTTTGAGTAGCTTCATTAGTCTTGTTGCATGGAATGAAATGAGTCATTTTTGAGAACCTGTCTACAACTACAAAGATAGAATCCTTGTGGTTGATCTTTGGCAGACCTAACACAAAATCCATAGAGATGTCTACCCAAGCTAGGTTAGGAATAGGCAAAGGCATATATAAACCATGAGGATGTGACCTGGATTTTGCCTTTAGGCAAGTGATGCACTTGGCGCAGAACCTCTCCACATCTCTTTTCATATGCGGCCAGTAGAAATGCTTCATAAGCATACTCATTGTTTTGTCTCGGCCAAAGTGACCCATGAGTCCTCCTCCATGAGCTTCTCCAACCAGTAGCTCTCTCATTGATCCATGAGGAATGCACAACCTTTTATCTTTGAACAAGAATCCATTATGTTGATAGAATGCTCCACGAGCAGCCTTGCTTGTTTCTTTGAAGATTTCTTGAAAATCAGGGTCAGTTCCGTATGAGCTCTTGATATGCTCAAAACCCATGATCTTAGCCTCCATTGTACTGATTAGGGCGTGTCTCCTTGATAATGCATCAACTACAATGTTCTCCTTCCCTTTCTTATACTTGATCACGTAAGGAAAAGTTTCTACAAACTCAAGCCACTTAGCATGTCTCTTCGTCAGTGTAGTTTGTCCTCTTAGATGCTTGAGCGTCTCATAATCTGTATGAATAACAAACTCTTTGGACAGTAGATAATGTTGCCAAGTTTCAAGAGATCTTACCAAAGCATAGAGCTCCTTATCATAAATTGGGTAATTGAGGGAAGCTCCACTGATTTCCCTCCTTGAGTTAGGACAGCTCCTATGCCTGTACCAGAAGCATCACATTCAATCTCAAAAGTTTTCTCAAAATTAGGAAGTACCAAAATAGGCGCATGTGTGAGGCTGTCTTTGAGCTTGTTGAATGCCTCCTCTTGTGCTGGACCCCATTTGAATTCCACATTCTTTTTTATTACTGAAGTGAGAGGTGCAGCAACAGTACTGAAATCTTTTACGAATCTCCTGTAGAAGCTAGCCAGTCCATGGAAACTCCTCACATGTCCAATCGTAGTTGGAGTTGGCCAGTCTGTAGTTGGAGTTGGCCAGTCTTGTATCTCCTTGAGTTATCTTTTCTTCATCGACTTTCAAACCCTGTGAACTTACAACAAATCCAAGAAACACAACTTGATCAGTGCAGAAGGTACACTTCTTTAGGTTTGCATAAAGGTTTTCTAGCCGAAGCGCTTTTAGAACCTGTTCTAGATGTTGCAAATAATCTTCAAGACAGGTACTATAAATCAAGATATCATCAAAATAGACTACTACGAACTTACAGATGTATGGCCTTAAGATATGGTTCATGAGTCTCATGAATGTACTTGGCGCGTTTGTGAGTCCAAATGGCATAACCAGCCATTCATACAAACCTTGTTTAGTTTTAAACGCCGTTTTCCACTCGTCTCCTTCTTTCATTCTCACCTGATGATATCCACTTCTTAGATCGATTTTTGAGAAGATTGTTGCTCCATTGAGCTCATCTAGCATGTCATCAAGTCTGGGAATCGGATGTCTATATTTGACAGTGATATTGTTGATTGCTCGGCAGTCCACACACATTCTCCATGTCCCATCTTTCTTAGGCACTAGAAGTACAGGAACAGCACAAGGACTTAAGCTTTCTCGGATGTAGCCTTTAGACATCAGATCTTGAACTTGCTTTTCCAGCTCCTTTGCTTCTTCTGGATTCACTCTATAAGCAGCTCGGTTAGGCAATGGTGCACCAGGGACTAGATTGATTTGATGTTCGATTCCTCTTATGGGTGGCAATCCTGGTTGAATCTCTTCCGGAAACACATCAGTGAACTTGTCAAGAAGCTCTAGAACAGCAGCAGGTAAGTCTTGTTTTTCTTGACCTGAAAACAACCCTTCTTTGAAGACCATTAGTAGCACCTATTCTCGTGATTTAAAAATAGTATTAGGTGTTACATAAAGGTTGGTTTTACTTAGCTTGTTTCCTTTGGACATAGCTTGTTGCATCTCATGCACTTTTGTTGGGGTTAATGGTGCGAGATTGTGCTTATTGTTGTTGTGCACAAAGGTATAGTAGTTTGTACGGCCATTGTGTAGTGCTTCCTTATCGAACTGCCATGGACGACCTAAGAGCAGATGTCCAGCATGCATAGGAACCACGTCACACACAACTTGGTCCGCATACTTGCCAATGCTGAATGGTATAGTAACTTGCTCAGCGATCTATAGCTCAGTATCATCATTCAACCACTTAAGTCGATATGGTCTAGGGTGCTTTGTCTTTTGGATACCTAGCTTATCAACCAAATACTTGCTGGCCACGTTAGTGCAAGAACCACCATCAATGATTAAGCTACATACCTTGGAATTGGCTGTACAACGAGAGTGGAAGATGTTCTCTCTTTGAATAGTTTCTAGCTCAAAGAGAACGCTGAGTGCTCTCCTTGTAACTAGAAGTTCTCCAGTGTCAGCATAATCCACAACATCTTCTTCAGACTCTTCTGGCTCATACTCCGCTTCATCTTGAGACTCATACTCTCCATTAGCTTTTAGAATCATTACTCTCTGATTTGGGCAGTCCCTTGCATAATGTCCTTTCCCCTGACATTTAAAACAAGTTATATCTCTAGTTCTTTGAGCTGGGAACTTACTAGGCTCTGGTTCGTCATTTTTAGACGTTTCTGGTGCATATTTCTTGAATCAGGAATCCACAGACTTTCCTTTGTCTAACGTTTTCTGAGGTTGCTGATTCCAAGCAGACTTGCTACGGCTAGTTGAGAGAGTCTTCCTCTTAATGTGTTGCTCGGCCTGAGTAGCTAAGTGCAGCAGCTCGTCTAAATCATGGTAAGTTTGCCTCTCCACTTTTCTAGCAATAAGATCATGAAGACCATCTATGAACTGTGCCATCAAAGTCTCATCAGAATCTTCACACTCCAACCTGTTTCAAAGTGTGCCAAACTCATCAAAGTACTCTTCTACAGATTTGGCTCCTTGAGTAAGCTTCCTGAATTTCTTTTGCGATTCGCTGAAGTAGTATGCAGGAACGTATCTCTTCCTCATACTAAACCTCATGTCTTCCCAAGTAGTAATCTGTCCATGTATATGCCTTCTTCTCTCAGACACATCTCTGTCCCCCCACGCTAAGGCACTTTCAGCCTTGCAGTCAAATGGGTGCAGCTCCACCCTTGCTGACACCATCTTTACAACTTAAGGCTCTGATATCAATTCATGAGTTTTGCGGGAGTAATCTCGCGAAAATAGAATAAAAAACAACAACCAAGAACAAAAAATTTATACTGATTCAGCAACCTGGGTGGTTGCCGACATCTAGCTGGAAGGGCACGCTCTTTATTAATGAAATTGATTAAGGGAGTGTCTTTAGTCCCTGTTTTGGACTGCTGTCACTCGTGTTGTCCTAACTTTTGCTTGTATTGCAAAGCCACATGTATAGTGTAGCAGATGAAATGGATCTGTTGATGTCTTTGTTCAACTATCAAGTTATGCTGGAAGTTTCTGATGAAGAATGGGAAGAGACTGGTAAAGAGTGTGCGGATGCGTTGTTGGTTAAACTTAGCAATATCCAAAACTACAGGAAGGAAGGTTTAACTTCTTTTCTCAAAAAGGCTTGGGGATCTCCAGGTACCGTTACCTTTATGGAACTGCATCATGACATCTTGCTAGCTAAGTTTGAAGTCAGGAGGGGTTTCGAGAGAGCTCTAAACGGGGGTCCTTGGGAGTTGACGACAGGTTAGTGGTTTTTCTCGAAAAGTGAGACAGTGATAAATTAGAGACAGATTAATTCCAAGTCACTCATTTTGTGGTTTCAGGTTCATAATCTTCCTCTTAGATTCATGAAACAACGCTATTTGAGAGGTTGTGGTAAGGTTGTTGGTGAATTTGTTACGTGGAATGAGCCTGAATCTCTCACCCCCATGAGCAACATCAAATGTGTTTAATTATTCTCGAGTTAAAGTCATTATCAACATTAATGACCCAATTAAAGTGGGGTGTCATATAGCGAGGAAGAGCTTACACCCGATCTGGGGTACACTTCCCTATGATAGGCTGCCCTAGATTTGTTTTAATTGTGGCCTTATAACTCACGATACTGTTCACTGCACCATGGCAAGGAATACAACGCTACAACAATAATTCAGATCCTGTCTACGTGGATGTGATGGACTCTGTATGGAGAACATGAATTATGATGCACCTAACACGGCGATGTTGAGGGATAAAGTTGTCGCTGTAGATACCCATCCAGAAAGCATGGCGCCTACTTGGAGTTTTCATGATGTAACAGATGTTGGTGCGCCCGAGAAAGTTGTTGATCATCATACCCTCACTGTCACTACACCAATTTACATCTTACGCGACGAATTTTGAAAGCCGTCGTAAAAGATTTGTCGCATAACCCTGTTTATACGACTCCGATTTTATGTGTTGTCGCGAAAACATAAATATGCGACATAAGTTCTCGCGACGCAAATCATGTGGTCACATAAGGTGGATTACGCGACTTTACTTTAAGCGACACCAAATTTATGTCCCATAATATGTATTTTGCGACATTAGTTAAAGCGACACGGAAAATTTGTCACGTTACACCTATTATGTGACATATATTTTGCGACATGTCAAAATTTGCCGCATAAAACTACAAATGAAATATTCGAAGCAGGTATTGGCATGACAACCCTTGAATGTGTCAAACTTTCTGTGCATTAAAGAGAGGTGACCTACCGTGTTTGGATTAAGCGACAGTTTGATCCAAAGTAAGTCGCGTAAGGGGACAAATTAATTGCAGAAAAACAGAGCACCCATGCCAGTTTCGTACTCTGCCTTAAATGCGATTCTCAACAACCTTAAAACACCTCTGCAAGTTTATTCTCTGCAAGGTTCCTGGTGGGGTTTTGCTTCAGATTTTCGAAATCACTTGTTAAACAGCACACACTTGTGAAGGTATGTGGATCGAAACACTCACACTCACACAACAATATATTTGCATACATTATAGGTTTAACTTGTCGTCATATGTTTTGTATTTCCATTTTTCTTCAATTCACACTGTTTTGTTGGACTTAAAACTCAATCTGCACAGCTTCAATTATGATTATTGCTGTCTTCCTTTGCCATTTTGGCCAGCACCTTAATGATATACGTACATGTGATTTAATGAGAATCGTCGGGGATTTGCATTTGGGAGGATTTGCATTTCAGAGCATTTGGCCGTTTAGGCAGTAGCAGCTGCTGCTAGCAGCAGCATTATTTTGCAATATTATGTGGCGTTTATAAGCATTTGGCCGTTTAATTAGGCAGCAGCAGCTGCTGCTAGCAGCAGCATTATTATTTGTCAATATATGTGTGCCCAAACAGCCACTGCTGATTTATATACATGGACAATATTTTTCCATTTTTTGATGTCCTTCCCCTTCTATTTGCTTTGTCATATAGCAACCCACTTATACTTTGCCTCATATTTGGTAATACATATATATAGGTTAATCATGGACAAGACTTGGATGAATTTGTCGGACAAATGTGATCCGCGGTTTGCAGAGGGGATTACGGCTTTCATAAAATTTGTCAAACAACACAAACCCCGGAGAACTACGCACAAATGTCCATGTAGGCGTTGTAGGTTGCACCATGAGATGTTGTCATTGGATGAAATTCAAACACATTTGTTTCGCTATGGTATAATGCAAGAGTACACGACTTGGACTTTACATGGGGAAGTAGATGCAGATGCTTCATCTTCATTATACATGAAAGAAAGACAACAATATGTTATGGAAAAGAGTTGTGGCGCGACTGAAGCAAATGGTTCTTATTACATGGATCCGACATTAGAGATGCTTAACGATGCTTTTCCTTTTGCGAAATCACATGAAGAGGACGTTGAAAATGGTAATAACATGAGCAAGGAGGCATATGATAAATATCAAAGACTACTCGCGGAAGCACACACTCCTATATATGAGGGGAGTGACAAAACTGTTTTGGGTACTATTATAAGTGCAATGAAAGTGAAAGTCGACAATGGATGGTCCGATAAGAGCTTTAACGATCATTTGAGAATCACACAAGATCTCCTTCCGACCCCAAATAATTATCCCGGTTCATATAGTGAGGTTAAGCGTCTTTTGAAGAATATGGGGGTGGGATATGAGATTATTCACGCATGTGAATATGGTTGTGTTCTATTCTATAAAGACTACAAGGACCTTGAACATTGTCCGGTGTGTGATGAGTCGAGATACTTAGACGGCGATGTCGAGAGAATGATTCCAAGAAAAGTGGTACGCTACTTTGCGTTAACTCCAAGATTACAACGTCTTTATACGTCGCCGCATATAGCTAAGGAGATGCAGTGGCATCGGAAGAGGAAAGTAAAAAATGGTCATATTAGACATCCCGCAGATGGCGAAGCATGGCAAGAGTTTGATAAAAAACATCCCGACTTTGCACGAGATCCTAGAAATGTGCGTCTTGGATTAAGCACAGATGGCTTCAATCCCTTTGGAGCAGCAGCTCTTTCTCATAGTACATGGCCAGTCGTGGTGATGCCTTACAATTTGCCACCTTCAATGTGCATGAAGAAAGAATTTAATATTCTTGCTTTGTTGATCTCGGGTCCAAAATCTCCTGGCAAGTGCTTGAATGTGTTAATGCAACCACTGATAGATGAATTGAATTATTTGTGGGACACAGGGGTAGTCACATATGATCGGCATGAAAAATCGTCATTCAACATGAAAGTTGCGGTGATATGGACAATTAGTGACTTTCCGGGCTTGGGAATGTTAGGAGGTCTAAAATGCAAAGGATACAAAGCTTGCCCTTTGTGTTTAGATGATATTGATGCTGAACATTTAGGGGGAAGAATGTCTTACCTAGGCCATCGCAGATGGCTTGATAGGGATCATTCGTGGAGGCGTCAGGCCTCCAAATTTAACGGTGACGTGGAATTACGAGATGCCCCACCTTCACTAACAGGTGAAGAGATTTTTTCTGCTGTACTTAGCCATGAGTACCCCGTACTTAGCTTGCATCCAGATTTCAAATCTAGAGGGGTGAATAAGGAGAAGTTGTGTTGGACTCATATGAGCATTTTCTACGAGTTGCCTTATTGGAGCACATTGAAACAACCATATTCGTTAGATGTAATGCACATAGAGAAGAATGTGTTTGATAACATCATTGGAACTATTCTCGGTCTTCAAGGAAAGACAAAAGATGATATTAAAGCTCGAGAAGGCTTGGAGCAACAAGGGATTCGTAAGGAATTGTGGTGGAAGAGGATAGGGTCGTCTTCCCGGAAAGATAAGATTCCACAAGCACCTTATACCGTTTTGCCCGAAGAAAGGGCAAAGATATTTGAGTTCATTAAAGATGCTAAGTATCCTTATGGTTATGCCGGTAGTTTGAAGAACAAAATCAACACGGAAGACAAAAAATTTAATGGGTTAAAAACTCGTGATTGCCATGTTATGTTGCAGCGTCTACTTCCAGTGTTCATTCGACCATACTTGCCACATTATGTAATTGAGCCGCTTATATCATTATCACGATGGTTTCAGAAGTTATGTTGTAAGGAGTTTACAGTCAGTGACGCAATTCAAATGAAGGATGATATAGTCATCATCCTATGCAAATTGGAGATGGTTTTTCCTCCTGCTTTCTTCACTATCATGGTGCATCTATTGATCCATCTTCCAGATCAAGTTTTGCTTAAGGGGCCAGTACACTATAGCTGGATGTATCCTATTGAGAGGTATATACTTTTCCCAATATACTTATCAAGAATATATTCAAATATTCCCTTTTATCACGTGCATGCATATATATTTCTAAACTAATTATGACTTGTTCCATTTTGCAGACAATTAGCTCAGTACAAGAGATCGGTTCGGAATACAAGATATCCAGAGGGATGTATCGCTGAGCAGTACATTACACATGAGTGTGTAATGTATTGTAAATTATACATGAATGAAGCAAATGAAGTGGACATATCAAACGAAGCTCCATCATATGCCCTCAATGTGCATTCTCCTCTTATCAGAGTTAGTGGTCATTGTCCCAGAATCAAGTTGAGTAAGAAACAACTTGATATGGCTCACTGGTGTGTTGTGGAGCACTGCATACAAGCAAAACGCTTTATTGAAAGGCATAAAGATAAGTTCGACCTCGAATGCCCAAACAGATCAAAGAAAGAACGTGTTAAGCATTTTATTCCATATTTTCGTGTATGGGTATGATTTACATAAGTGTTAAACTTGTCATTCACTATTAAATGTCTTACCTCTAAATAATGAACTATGTTTTTATATTGCAGTTGGACATCTTGGAAAGAGAGAGCAGTGAGGCATATTCTATTGAATTGCATAGTTTAGCACGAATGCCTCAATCATATGCCTGTTACTCACAGTGTTATGTTAATGGTGTGAAATTTGTTGTTTGGGATCGGGATCGAAAGAAGAGGACTCAAAATTTAGGACTGATGGTGGAAGATGGTGAGTTAACTTATTATGGGATTATTCGGAACATTATTGAGCTACAGTACGCAAATGGAATGCCAGTAGTTGTTTTTCATTGCACGTGGTTTGACACTGATCCAAAAGAGAGGGGTAGCACTAAAAGGGATTATGGCCTTCTTTCCATTGACACTTCCACAACTTGGTATGAAGATTGGCCGTATTGTCTTGCCACTACGGCAAGACAAGTTTTTTACTTGGATGATCTAAAAGCGGGTGACAATTGGAAGGTTGTAAATGTTGTATCACATAGAGGGATATATAGTGATAGTTCCCTAGCAACAGAAGATGAAAGTGGAGAGAACTCAACAACCTTCCTTTCGGTTGAAGATGTTGATCCTTATCAAGAGCAAATGCCCACTGATTTGGGTCCTCAACGCTATTCTAGTGACGAACATATTGATCATGAAATTCCAAGAGCAAGGAGACAATTGTATTTGGATGAAGAACCCGATATGTGCGACGAAGAGGAGGATGATAGTGAAGATGATGGTGGCACATGTGACGAAGACGATGAAATGTCGTTTGAAGAAGAAGACGATGATGTGGTTGGAAGTGATGATTTAATGCACGACAGTTATGCAATGGAAGACACATCCGATGATGATTAAGTGTTGAGTATTGATTTGATGAATGTTGTTATTTGTTTGTTAATCAAAAACATGGGAGCTTCATTTTAGTGATTTAGTTCTGTTTAGATTACGGGACAAATATAGATGAAAGGTCGCTAGAGACAATTTCAATTTTTGGGGGAAAAGTAAATTTCGTTGGAGGGAATCTGAAATCTCAATTTCGTAACACTTTATGCGAGTACTCTGTAATACATATGTCACATAAACATAAGTATTGGCCCACAATTAACAGGCCCAAACGAAGAAACCCTAAGTATTCTCCCCTCTTCCTCCGCCTCTCATTATTCTCTCTAAGCATTCTCAAAATACAAACCCTAAATTCACCGCCGCATCCCCGTCCGATTTCGTCTTCCGTTCAACCTTCTTTTCGTTTGTGTTGGAACCCTTCACTCCTCCGTTCAATTAAAAGCATGGCGAAATCAAAGAACAAAGCAATTAGACGTCCGGACGACGCTGAGGTAACTAGCCGCAAGCCGAGTATGAAGCTGAGGTCGCCGTCGGTTCGTCGCCCTTCCACCAGGCTTATGAAGACTCCACCGCCAAAGCCGACGACTGGGATTATCCATGTTGAGTCGCACGGCCTGTCATCTCCGGTTTTTTCGTCGGAGCTGCCAGATCCGGTGGGTTTGATGTGTCCTGAGCTCAGGAATACTGAGAGATCGAGGGCTATCTTGAATGCAATGGCGGATGAGACTCAACACAGGCGTGTGAAGAGGCTTGATGCAATTGAGACTCCTCCTGTGATGAAGAAGAAGAAGAAAATGGCCCAGCACGGTCATGGTGTTCGAAACACTCCTCCTCGCAAAGCCAAAAAACTAGCATCGCAACCAACTGCCCTGCCCGACATCGAAGAACATGTCAGCCCTGCACTGTCTGTACAACCACATGAAGAAAATGTCAACCACAACAGTCATGGTCTTCCAGTTCCCTGGAGAAGAAAGAATTGACCACCGAAAGCCCTGCCCGACATAGAACCACCACAAGACCTCCATCCTCCGCTGCCTGTGAAAAGGAAAACCACTGCCACGAGCAATCAACCTCGTCCTGCCCCAAATCATCACGAACTTGAAGCAATAAACCTTCCAGCAGCTACCATTTCAAACCCAACACCACAACCTAATCCCTTCATACCCCGTAGGTCCCCTAGGAGTTTTGCGAAGTCAGCCGGGAGACGCACTAATCCTCCTCCAGAATCTGTACCTTCTTACCCTCCTCCTCCACCCCCTGCTACCATATCCCAACCAACGCCAGTGGCTGGTCCCGAACCACCAGCTCTAGAGTTTGAACCAATGCCCTCATTCGATAACAGTGTAACGGATGATGAGGATGATGTGAGTGGAAATTTGGATGCTTATCCAAGCATTAGATGCAAGAGTTCTGGGTTTGTGCTAACAGGTAATATATTTGTTTGTTATTGTGTTTGTTATTGTGTTTGTTATTTGTATTGTTTATTATAAGTGTGTTTCTTATTATTTGTTAGGTAGTTAACTAAAAATTTGGATTTTTATATGACAGGAGATGAAAGTGGGGAGAAGAGGAAGGTCCGTGGAGTAGTGAATGGTTCGACGATTGCCAGCTATAAACAGACCAATAATAAAGGGCAGCTTGTTAAGGTAGAGTTTTTACCTGATGGGACTGGCCCTGCCTCGCAAGCTGTGGGAAGCCTTCTTACGCATGAGATAGGTAGTGCTGTGAGAGACAAGGTTCCGATGGTAGCCACGTCGTTCAGAAAACTTACGGAACAAGATCGACGCATTGTGTATGATCATTTGAAGGTGAGTAATTTTTATTTTACCTTTGCATTTATTTGATTACATGTCAGCAAATTTTTAAATCATTCATTTGTTCGTATGCAGCCAAACTTTGTTATAGAAAAAGAGGATGACTAGCTGTGGAGTTTCATTTTCAAGAAGGCATGTGAGAGGTATCGTGACTGGAAGGCAGATTGTAAAGTGTTCTACACAGAGTATGGACCCGATGTACTTCCCAGGGAGTTCGTGGGTCGGGCTGAGCAGTGGGAATGGCTTAAGAGCCACTTTAGCGAAGCAAAAGTTCATGTTACGCATTCAATTTACTTACAAATTTACTTTTTTGTTCAGAATACTTGTTTAACATTTTGTTATTCATCTTGACTTTCTAAGAACTCTTTAATTAACTTGTATAATTTTATTTGGTCACAGGAGAGGGGTAAGCAAATGTCAGGCATTCGAAATGATCCTAATAGAATTAACCACCGTGCTGGAAAATGTCCATTCCACATGAAGGCTGCCAATCTTGCTGCCAAGGGAGACAAGGCACACTTTATTGCAACGTTCTCCCATGTGTACTCCGGTGATCCCAGGGGCGCTGCCCTTGCAGTAAGTTGTTTTTATTCATTTTCATGTGTTTGGTATTTACGTAAGTGGATGTTTGACTATGTTGTATCTGTTGTTATTTGTTTCCCACATGGTTGGTAAAAATGGTTGGGGATATTATTTGTATCTGTTCATTTTCATGTGTTTGTAAAAAACGGTTATTATTTTCTCTTGTATTTACACGTGTTGGGATATTGTTATATCTGTATATCCATGTTCTCTTGTGAAACATTGTGGCACATAACATATCTCTTGTTTAACAATTATTTCATGTGCCATGTTCTCTTGTTTAACATATCTGTTATGTGCCATGTTCTGTTGTATCTTTGTGAAACAGTGTGGTATTTCTGTTGTATTTACACTTGCTGGGATATTCTATTTTATTTACACAATGTGTATTGTAGGAAAAAATGCAAGAAATGGTCCGTCAAGCATTGTTAGATCAGAATGGTGAAGGGTCTGAACACAGTGTACTTGATGATCAAGAACCCCTTCCAGTTTCTACTCAAATTGATATCATAAGCCGAGTGGTTGGGCAAAAGGGTGGAACATATGTATCCGGGACCGGTAAAGCCTTCAAGAGACCACCCCTACTTAAAGGAGGTGCAAGAATTTCTAAGGTTAATGAAAAACTGCAAAAGCAAAGAGATGAATTTGAAGAACTGAAGGCTGAATTTCAACAAAGGATACGTGTGCTCGAGGAATTGGTGGTGAGAGGTGGATCAGCGAATCTGGCAAGCCAAAATGCTTCAGAGGGTGCTACCAGTTATGTTCCTGATGCTAATAACTGAGGTGGGAACTAGGTTTGTGTCAAACTTTTATGTTTTGGCTTGGGTACACACCTTATAAACTATTGTTGTGTGTACCCTGTAGTATTTTGTTGGCTCGGATTCTAGTTTTTTTGGCCAAATGGTTGTTTGGTGTCTTGGATGATGTTTTGTGTTACAATCAAAACTATTTTGTGTTTTGGCAAAAATGTTAGCTGCCATTTCTGCGTCCTATACAGGTTTTTGCCACATTTATTTGTCACATTTTGATGGCCAATGCTCTTTTATGTGAATGTTATAAATTCAATACGAATCGCGAAAGCAGTTTAACACGACATCCAACTGTCCAACATAGGTCGCGTTAAAAAAGTTATACGACTTCTAATTGCTTAAAATTTGTCGCGAAGAGACTATTATACGACATATATACGTCATTAGTAATCGGGAAACAGGCTTTATTCGACGTGTATTTCACTCGCATTAATCGGGAAATGTGTTAATACGACATATATACATTTAATAGTAGTCGCGAAAACTGATTTATACGACGTGCGGTTAATCAACATAAATCGCAAAATAATGTTTATACGACACCTATACCGTGAATATTAGTCGCGACACATGGTTTTCACGACGTTGAAATTAGCAACATGATTCACGAAATGTTGTTTATACGACAATGATATGTTCAATAGTCGTCGTCTATGGTCTTTTACACGCATTTAAGAGTGGACCTCAACTCACTGATTACGGGACTAAGTGAAACAAATGCCGCATAAGCTTTTAACATTACGCGACTAGCGTTTTTACGTTTCTCGCGTAAACATTACGCTACTCGACTTTTGTGACCAACGTTACGCGACACACGATTGCTCACGTTAATTATAGGCGACCATTATAGGAGTTTATGCGACGAAAAAAAAGTATGTCCTAATCTGTAAATTGGTGTAGTGTGTTGATCCTGCTCCCAGTGTGTCAAAAGAGGTGTTAGATGTTGATCTTGTTAAGCTGGCTAAGTTAAAAGGTAATCAAAAGGTGGGTATCAGTAGGGATGACACGTCTCCTATTCTAGAAATTCGTAGGGGGGCTGCCACTACAAACTGGATTCTCTAAGGGGGTCATTTGTCTTATGCTAGGTTGCATCACATTGGGCCAGGCTCTATTCCTTACTCTGATTTGGCCCATGGCTTTGTCATAGCCCAAAAGAACAAGATACGCAACGTTTCTTCGAGTGGAAGAAAAGAGCTCGAGCACGCACATCTAATTTGCATCCACCACCTTCGTCTTTGCGAAGCAGAGGTTGGGCACGGCGTCACTTTTCCAACACCCATGCTACACCATCCATTTAGCGGGAGGACTTCTGATCGATTGTTGCAGACTCACGAAGAAGATTATTTAGCAGCGGCTTGGGCCGAGTTGCAAAAGGAGGATTTGATATGAGATTCTGATGAAGAGGCGGTGGCTGGTCCCCAGCCCTGTCGAGGTCCCTGAGATTATTAGCCTGGGATTGCTATGTTTTAGGATTTTCACATGCAATTCTGAAATCTACATGATGTTGTTGACGTGGTGTAGTACTTTAAGCGTCAAAAATAATTTATAAAATCGGTAAGTACCGAGTCGTGAAAGGGAGTAATTGTAAACTTGCCCACTATGTAAGGTTATGCTTCTATTTATTCTAGTCCGAAACGAGAGATTATTGTCGTTTAAAAATCTAATCAATCTAGATATGTAACAAAGTAAGAAAAGGGTTTAACGAATTTCAAGAAGTATTTCGGGGAACTACTTCACTAACCCAACATTAGAATTGAGTTTATTAACTATCATGCAAAGATTTGCTTATATTGTTTGGAAAATAGCCGCACAATCTAAGTAAGAACCTCACCCTTTTGACGCTGTTGGTTCGAATTGGAATTGTACCTTAAACTACGAACCTCACCCTTTCAGCGCTATTGGTTCGAATCACGTAACTCGCTGATGTTTACCAACTCTTGTTGCGTAAACATGGGGAATCCTTGTCGTGTAAAACTAGCCTTTCCCGTTACAATCTCGGGCAACTCTCGTAGTCACCGAGTTCGTAACGTGTATTTTACTTAATTATCGGATACAAAGTCTCACCCTTTTGGCGATATTGACTTAATATCTCAACGCAATGCACTGAGGCATATTCTCAAACACCTAGTATGCATCACTGTCACTGGGTTTAGGTGCTAAGTAAAATATAAATCATGTTAAACTATCCAAATCATGGAAAGATTAACCTATTAAACAATTCATAGTTAGATAAGATTCGTAGGACCCCAAAATATGGGTCACTACTGAATATTCATCGTCATGGAAATACAAATCATGTTCATGAACGGGACTAGAATTATAAAACAGGAAAAGAAATTACTACACCCTTCGAATTGATGTTGAAAACTTCCTTCAATCTCAATCCTCGATTCGATCGTAAATCCTTACATTTTCGTTCCTCCTTCACTCTTTTTCGTCGTCCCCAATTGTGTGGGCGTGAGTGGATGTGGAGAATATGTTCAGAATTAGTGGCGGCTGAAAATTGCCCTCCTTTTGTTTAATTTTGCCTTTTTGGATTTTTCTAAAACCCTAGCAAATATTGGGCTTTTGGCCTGAAATTATATCCCCTGTTCAAGCTTGTGTCCAAGATACAGTTGCGACAGACCTTGAACTCTTTGCACAACAGTTCGGACAACAGAACGAAATTAGAAGGACGCATAGAATGATA
The DNA here is from genome assembly GCA_033675215.1 of Rhodiola kirilowii. Classification (NCBI taxonomy): domain Eukaryota; kingdom Viridiplantae; phylum Streptophyta; class Magnoliopsida; order Saxifragales; family Crassulaceae; genus Rhodiola; species Rhodiola kirilowii. The sequence continues at coordinate 34,844,508 of CM066201.1, forward strand.
ACCCAGTTCGGCCAGGCCTACTCTGGGGGGTTTCCCACACCCTAGAAGGGACAACAAATCTTTATTACGAGTTAGAGCTACAAGTGGACTTACGCTTACACCTTGTAATCGCCTAGCCTCTAACACTACGTCTCTCAGATTTGCAACCGAGGTTTACAGCAGTTAACCTCGATCCCCTTCGTCCGAACCTGCCGTCCGAACGTTCTCGACCTTCTCCAGAAACTCAGATTCTTTCTCTCGAAAGCTTGTTCACCTTTGTTGTGTGCGGCAGTTGATACGCTTCAAGCAGTCTGAGTTGCACTTGAGCAGACTGCACTTGCACCGATGTATTTCCAATGAGAAAACACAACCGGCCGTCGCTTTCTTCTTCTCCAATCAGCAGGGTATGCTCGTGTGTATTTGATCTTTGAAAGCGATGCCGAATAAGGGCGCCCTAGCATTGTATTTATATGCTTGGACGAAACCCTAATTCGCACAAGATAATCCCATCAAATATTTAGGAAATATTCCTAGATATTTGATGTATATCTTTTGAATCGGGTGGAAGAATATACGAAGTCGTCTTCTTGCCCAAGTGTGTTTTGCCGCCTTCAATGTAGATATTCATTCGAATATCTCATGCTCGATTAAGTCGCTGACCGACTTCAACTTGACGAAATCTTCGCTGTACAATATCCTTCCGGGAAATATCCTTGCGTCTGATCCACGCTGTGTATGAGTACTAGGATATTTTTGAACTCCCCCTGAACACCTACGCGAGCTGTCTAAGCTACGTTTTGCCAAATACATGCCACTTAAGGGAACATCAATCTCCCCCTTGGCATTTTGGCAAAACAAAATCTACTAGATAACTAAGTCTATCTAACTATCTAGACAATAGACAACTTTGAGGGAAACAAGAATTGTGTCCTCCAAAATACTCCCCCTTTTTGCCACAAACTGGCAAGGGGTGCGATCCGAGTTTGAACAGTCAATCAAAATGTGCCAGAACAAGCACTAAGTACGAAAGTTTTAAACAAATAGTTCAGGGAGATAGTTTTTTTAGAGGACCTTCATTCAGACGACCCGTCATCAGTGGCATCCTCAGAATCAGTATCATCAGATTCATCCTCACTTGGGTAGCTGAGGGCACGAGCGAGCTTGTTGATCCGCCTGCGTTGCTCCTTGTCCACTTCGATGATGACATTCAGGTCCCTGAGCAGCTGACTCCTCTCTTCCCGGCCCATCCTGGCTCCCCCTCGACTTGACTCCGCAACACCCTTTCCTTTCTGGTTCTCCTCCTTGAGATCGTTCACGTGACGCCTTTTGAACAACTTGTGGTCGACGATGAACTTGCTGGGTGCCTTTGTGAGATGGTCAGGCGAGGCCTTCAAATCTGGAGCTTGATGGATGATCAGCTCATAAATCAGAGATGGGAAGCAGATCTGGTGCAGAGTTCTCATCGATGTAGCATGTTCAGCAATCTGTTTGAACATTATTCTGCCCAGGTTGAACTTCAGCTTATTCCCTATCTGATAAATCAGTTGGGTTATGTCCTTGTTGACAGTAGAGCGATGAGTAGACGGCCTCAAGTTGAAGACAGCTATGAAAAATAGCATTGAATAGAACATAGACAGATCCACTGTATGCACAACTGACTCAGGCCTCCACCGAACAGAGCCTACAATGATGGTGCTCACTATCTTCTCAAAGCTTGATTCTTCTTCATCAACAGCTGGGTCGTCCATGGAGAAGTATACATTGATCAGCTCAGGATCAATCTTGATCCTCCTTCCTCTAACATAGAAGACCCCATACTCTGCCTCTCCAATGACCACAAACTTTGGGGGTAAGTTTGCCATGGCCTCACGCACCAGCTGTTTGTCTAACGGCTTGCATCTGTCCAACGTCCAGAACAGATCAGACTCTTTAAGAACCTCAACCACTTCCTTCCATTTGTAACTGGATGCATCCAGCAACCTCTCAGGTATGATTTTCATTTTCAGCACACAATCCCATTTCAACGCAGCGTCTTTATTAACGAACCACACTCCTTTCTTGACCTTACCCACTGGGACAGTCTCAGATTCAGGAGCTGGGACTTCACATCTCCCAGCATCTTCAGAGACGGGAACCGCAGCAATGTGCTTCCTTTTCTTGGAAAAGTCGGCTCCCCCTGCACCACTGCTGACCTCAGCAACCTTCTGAACTGATCCCTTTGCAGACTTTGCAAAGTCTACCTTCTTCTTCTCCGTCTTTGTCCTTTTGAGATTGACAAGAGGGACAAGGTCCTGGTCATCCTCCGAAAGAGTAGCTTCCTTTGACACTGGCTTTGCTGACACCCCATGAACTAATGTACCATCCTTCTCCATATGATCATTACGAAGATCACCTTGAATGACTGCTGGTACAGCCACTGTCTCCTTAGGCAAAACTTCCTCTGGAGCTGGTGCAGTTTGAGCTTCAGTCTGAACAGATGGTTTCACAGTTGAACCGCTTGTAGCTTTCTCTGCAACTCTTCTAGTCTCAACACCAGACTGAACACTCGGTTCCACAGTTGGAACACTTGTAGCTTTTTCTGCATCAGATTCTTTTACCCCAACAGCCTGATCACGCTGAGCTTCCTCTAGACTTGCCACTTCCTGATCCTTCTCCTTTTCCAGGTCTTTCATGACATCATCAATGTCTTTAAACATCTTCTGCAACTCCTCATCCTTTTCTGCTGAGTCTGATTCTTCTGGTATGGATTCTTTCAACACATCTGTCTTCCCTGATGGATTAATGTCCTCTGCCACAGTCTCAGCATGCATACCGGAACCTTCTTCAGTGATTCCTCCTTGATTCTCAGACGGCTCAGCATCATTAATCACCAAATTTCTCTTCCCCGAGGACTCAATGAACTTCTCTGTTTCTTCATCGGACATTGCAATCTTCCGACCTCTAGTGGCATATATCTGAGCTAGATATTTTCTGGGAGAGTCACGAGCCCGCTTAATCTTCTTCCTGTGACCTGCCTTTGGAGGAATGTATCCTGTGGCAAAGATCTTTTCCCTCCATGTTCCTGAGCCTCCAGCCACCTTGCTGGGTTCCTCTTCTTCCATAATCTTGACAGAATCCTTTTCAATAACCGCACGACCGGCTTTGTCAACCGCAACAGCCCTACCACTCTCAAGATTTCTACCATCATCACCACCAAGCACCACCCTACTGGTTTCAACACCAACAGCCCTACTGGCTTCATCACCGTCAACCGACTCAACATCCTTCTCAACCCCCACAATATTTTCAATAATAGGAATATTTGCAGAAACTGAAGGAACAGTTGGAAATACCTCAGATTGGGGACGGACTTCTTGAGATGTACCAGCATCTAATGAGACAGACGAGTCAACCACGGTTGACTGAGGGATTTCAGCGGTGACTCCTTCGGCATACTTCTTTGCTTTGGCCAAAGATTCGGTGGCAGATCGTAAAGGCGACGCCTTTTTCATCATCAGGGCTTTCGATTTCGGAATTTTGGATTTCGCCGCCAGAGCTTTTGAGGACTGCATGCCTTCCCTCTTCTTTTCAGCGGATTTGACACCGAACTTTGCTGACTTCCTTGTGTTCACCATCTGATAGCGCTAAAACATATGCATTTTAGGCGACCTCCATGCTTATTGTTTCGATCATTTTATTACGATTTCACTTGCTATTTGATGCTTTGTGGTTCATTTCAGGCAAATTACAGAGTTTAAGCTGAGAACACAAGTGAGTAGCATTTTGGAGCAAAACCGAGCAGTTTCGGAGCAAAATATGGTGTTTCGGGGCCAAACCGAGCAATATTGACCTTTGCACCTTGTTTTGGACGCCCAATGCTCATACAGTGTCCGATTTGGTCGATTCAAAGCTTGTTGGAAAGCTAATTCAAAGAACTACAACTTTATAGTTTACACCAAGATCAGATTCGGATGATAAGAGGCTCTGAGGATCCGAACCAGCCGGCTCAATGTTGTGCACAAATTTGAGCCGCCCGGCTCAAGTGCTCAGAGAGTTTAGGCCATTCGAAACGTCGCCGAACCGGCCGGCTCAACTCAGGGTGCAATTCTCAACCGGCCGGCTCAACCATCGTGAACAGTAAAATCGGGAAATTTCCAAATATCGTTTTTGGGCTTTTGGCCTTTTGAAAAGCTATAAATAGGTAACCAGAAAACAAATTGAGGGGGTTTTTTGGGGGCTGAGTTAGGGAGGTGAGCTAGGGTATTTGGAGGAGTTTTCCTGGAGAAGAAGCTAGAGATTGTGGAGACAACTTCAACAACTAAGATCGGATCATCGAGTGTTATTGGATCTCCATATTGGTTCTAGATTTCTAAACTCTCTTTTACATATGGGTTTTTGCACTTTCATTGATGTTTTTGCTTGTAAGCTCACAATGAGTGAGTAGTGATTTTGATAGGGGATTATGGATCCCCTAGACATGTTTGTGATGATGTAAACACCATGGATGCTAATGTTGAATGAGTTTGCACATGAATCTTCTTCATTTGAACTAAATGTTTAGAGTTGCCCATAAGGTGTTTGTGAAATGTCCTCAATGGGAACTTAGCTTGATCTCATGTTTGATGTAGCTCACGTTGATCACCATGACTTCAATGAAATAAATGAAGAAGCATTAGAGTCTTTGTATTACATGGCGACACTCTAATTCTAATGAGAATGCCTTGAACTTTACAAGAATATGTTTATCTAGTCAATAGAGCGCGAGTGTGAGGCAAGACATGCATGTTTTATAGGGCCAATAGAGCGCGAGTGTGAGGTGCTATGCGAGATGTAACCTCTTCATACTAAGTTGTAGCGCGAGTTGAACTTAGTACGAATGTTGCATGGGCTAAATTCTACTCTTGTGCATGTGAATTCATCATTAGTATCCAATATCATTGTCACAATAATTTTCTAGGTGGGGAAGTGATCCCTAGTCATCTTTGAATTGATTGTTAACCACTTCTGCAAATTTAATCTCACTTTTGATTGAAAAATAGACCCCCCAAACAATAGACATTCTAATCTTAATGTTAGCACCATTAGTTTAATCACCTATCTTTTGGGTTCGACCTCGGTTCACCCGAGTCAATATAAATGTTTTGATTGACGTGACGTAGCATAAGTATTTGGATTCTTATTTGAATACTTTCCTCTATACTTCCAACCGATCAAATGGCGCTGTTGCCGGGGATAGGTTAATTAACTAGGTGCTTATAGATTGTTTAGTTTGTCTATTCTTGTAAATATTTCTTTCTCTTATGCTTGTATATTCTTCTTTTTCTCTCATATCCCCTACTAACTTCGTTAATCTTGTTTTGCGAGGATGGATCACTATAACCAACAAGTCATTCATGATGAAGATTATTATGAAGAGGATTTTTCCAATTATGCGATAAAAGATCAAGTCAATGATTTAGACAAGAAAATTGATAGTATGATGAGCATGGTTAATGCTTGGGTGGTGTCTAAACTAAGAAATGACAAAGACTATGTGGATCAACCGAATGCCCATTGTGAAGACTATTGGATGAACAACCAAAACCGACAAGTCTCCTCTAATGAGGAATATTATCAAGAGGAGGAGCAACCATATTGGAATTACCAAGAGCGTGACTATCAAACTAATCGTTATAATTTGGATGGGGATGACCAAGAAGAGGAGCAACCAAACAGCTATTGGGAAAACTCTTGGAATCCATCACATACCTACACTCAAAATTGGAATGATAGTCAATGTGTTGAAATTGAAGACTCCTACCCTCCATACCCTCAACCTCCTCAACCTTCAAGTGAGCCCTCCAATATAGAAGCCATGCTTGCCACATTTTTAGCAAACCAAAAGGAGATGGATGCTCGCATGGATAAGCTTCAAGCTAAGATGGCACAACACGCAATTGACATTAAGAACTTGGGTGAGGAAGAGGAGGTCTTTGAAGAAGAAGAAGTCCTTGAATCTAATGCCGTAAGAGAAGAATGGGATCAAGAGAGGGAAGATGAATTTTGGAGAGTCGGCACCGTAACTCATTACAACCAAAGGGATGGTGAATCTTGTGACGAAGACGAGGTGGAATGCAAGAGTGAAGCATCCTTCACTACTAGCATATCTCAAGATCAATTGGACTAAAACACACAAGAGCTCACCATTCCATCAATGCCTTTGTTTCGTGCAAGAATTTGAGGATATGAACTATGCATGTGTGAATGCCTATATTTGATGATTTCTTAACATGTGCTTGGTTAACTAGATGCCTTGATAGGGCATAAGTGTGGGGTGCTGATGGACCATAATTATACGAATCAAATACACAGTAAAACCCACCAAATTAGACTGTTTGTCTATCTAACTTCTACTTGTTAGTCCCGATATATTTCTACAGGGTATTTTGGCGCTTAGAGAGAAAACACGCTAAGGAGAGGATTTTACGCTGAAAAGATATTACGAGTCAATCCAAGGTCAAGATCAGACGCTGAACGAAGAAATATCAAGATCCTGACATTGAATTACTCAAATTAAATTCAACCGAGGAACAACCAAAGTCAGATTGGAGCAAAATTGGATTGATAGTTTTGTGAAAAGACTGCACAAAACTGTCAAAACTCATCCATGGACCAAGGTGACCGGTAACCTTGCTTGGAGGTGGCCAAGGGAGGAAGCTTCCCCACCACAACCGGCGGCTTTCCTCCCCTTGCAACCGGCAACCGGCGGCTTGAGCTCCTCCCCCATGTGGCACCTCCTCCTTGCTCCTCCTCCTCCTCCCTTGGATCAAAAACACATGCCACCCATCTCCACCCTCCATTCCTTCTCCCTTAGCCTATAAAGGAGAGCTCCTCCTCCTCATTTGTATCATCCAAAAATCATATTTCACTTCTCTCTCTAAGTTTTTGTTACTTTGTAAGTTTGGTTTATGAAATAATACTCCTGTTGGTTCTTGAGTATTATACTTTAGAGAATACTCCTGTTGGTTCTTGAGTATTCAGTAGGAATTGGGAATACTCCTGTTGGTTCTTGAGTATTCCACCCCCTCTCCTCTTACTGTTTTCAAAAACCCCTGAGTAATTAGCTATGGTATCCATCTCTATGGATATTCGTAGCTAAACTCTTTATTCGGTTAAAGGGGCGCACTTGTATTATAAAATGTTTTAGACTATTAACTTAGCGTCTCTCCTTAGTATTCAAAACTTGTTCTATGTGCCATATATTAGATCAGAATTTCCAAGGTTGAGTGGATGCTTGGAATGGCAAAACTCTTCCGTGGGGATTCGTAAACATACTCGGATAAGTGGATGCTTGGAATGGCAAAGCTTATCTGAGGAGTTTGATCTTTCTAAAACACCATTTGGATAAATCGGGAAAGACAATCCAAATGGATGCACACAGGCTAATATACCTTGGAATGGGGTATTAATCTAAGTAGAACAAGTGCTCTACAACTTTTGCAAAAGACTAGACGGTGGTGCAAGTTGAGTGCTTGGAATGTCCTCGATTCACTTTCGAACACTTTTGCAAAAGGCTAGATAGTGTTGCAAGTCGAGTGCTTGGAATGGCCTTGATTCACGTTTGAATACTTAGAAAGGTTACTAAAATAATAAACAGGCTATGATACAAGGCCCCTGAAACCGAATGTTTTCCTTGAATTACAAAACCCCCCTGTATTTACTTTTATAAATTGCTCGATCATCTGCAATCACCAACCGCTCATCTACCGGAGAACTCACCAATCACGCATCACCCACTGTAAGTCCTTCTTTTATTTTCAGTATTTTAATTTCAGTATTTATTTTCTGTAGTTTACTTTTCCGCACTCAAAACCCAAAAAACAACCAAAAAAGTCACTTAGTCATAACCGCTAAAATCTCAATCAACCTTAAAACACGCTCCCTCGCTGTACAAATCCCTTAGAACAACGTATCCCTCTAATTCCCTTGGGTTCGACCCCTACTTACCACTTACTACCTGATGAGTCGAGTTTTCGACTCATTAATGCCCGTTTTTCACTATAGCTTTAGTTCGATTCCGACTACTTTTTGATGTCATTTGATCCTTTTCTCGTGCATTTCAGGTACAAAGCAAGATGTCCTAGTGTCAAGAGCCATTGGAAGAAAACTCGGGAAAAATCGGTGTTTAGAGCAAAAGTTGGCAAAATTTGGTCTTCAGTCGATCGACTGGGAAGCTCCCCTGGACCAGTCGATCGACTAAATGGACAAACAGGAGGAGCTGAAAATCGACCATCGCCAGTCGATCGACTGACCCTTTCAGTCGATCGACTGAAGAGTCCCCTGCCCAGAGCATGCAGATCACGTGACGATGAGTCGATCGACTGGATCTCAGTCGATCGACTAAATGGGCAAACAGGAGGTGCTGCAAATTGAGACTTGTCAGTCGATCGACTGGGATCCTACCCTGTTTCAGTTGATCGACTGAGAACATGCTAGCCAAGCGACTTTTCTTCTTCCAGTCGATCGACTGGGCCATCAGCCCAACGCCAGTCGATCGACTGGACCTGCTACAGTGCCGAATTTCTGACGAGCCTATAAATAGAAAGAGGCAAGTTTGACCTAAAGGGGGGGATTTTTCTGGGAAAGAAGACAAAGGAAAGGGATCAAATCAAGGGTTTCATCATCATCAAACCAAGGAGGAATCAAGATCAAGGGAGTTCATTAGGACTAATCATCCTACTCTTTCCCTCTTCTTTTCTCCTAGATTTGCTTGTAAAAACCTACTCATCATGTTGTCTTGCATGATGAGTGAGTAGTCTCCCTTGTGTTTTGAGGGGTTCTATGAACCTCCTTGGTACTCAATGATCATTGTGAACACATTTGAATAGATCTATTGAAGTTGATTTCATTTTTACTATGCTCTTTATGTTAGACATGTCTCTAAGTGTTTGATAAAATGCCTAAGTGACATGTTTATGTTAGAACTTTGATCTAAGTCTTGAGAGAGCTTAGGGATGGTTTTGATATAGTAAAATTGAACTAAACCTACATTTATGAGAGTAAATGCATGGTGAGAGGTGAACTAGAACTTTATGCATATAGCATTTATGAGAGTAAATGCTATATAGTGGATTAACACCCTTTAATTAGTGAGATCCTAATTAAGATGGCTTGATTGAGATTAGATACGCGTAATAGCCTAATACTTGATCTAGGCTAGGTTCAAAACCTATCAACTCTTAATTAATTGAACTCTTGTTTGCATGATCATTGAGAGATTGCCAAGGAGGGGATTAATCCCTCGAAACTCGCTTTTAATTGAATTCAATCCCTAAAACCACTTCACTCTTGTTTTACAATCATTGATAACTCAACCAATTCGAATTTTAGGAATTAGCCGAGTAAGAAAACTTGATTGAACTAGCGTGTAATCCATTTGCTCCCTTGGGTTCGACACCGGTCTTACCGGTTGATTATAAATTGTTTTTGATCAACGTATGCTAAAAATTACAACGATCAAAATGGCGCCGTTGCCGGGGAGCAATAGCTAGATTACCCCTAGGAAAATCATTTAGTACTCCGACTATTCCATGTTTTACTCTATTTTGCTTGTTACTTGCAATTCTTGAACCACTTCACTACGCTTACTTGTTTTAATTGGTTTCTCTTGTAGGTTCACTTCTTTTATGCCACCGAAAACCAAGAAACTTGCTCAAATCATGGATAGAGACTTGAATCGACCCATAAGAGAACTAGTTGATCCTCCCGTTACAAGAAGTAAAACCAACAAGGACAAAGGTTCTACTTCTAATTCTCAAGCAACCATGGCCGAAAACAACAATTTACCACCCCCGCCCCCTCCTTACAACCGAAGGAACCAAGATCCTCCTCCTCAACAATTGCCCCTAGCTAGAAGGGCATTAAAGGACTATGCCGTTCCTACGGCGTATGGTTACCGTTCTCCCATCCAACTTCCCGCGGTTGACAACCGAGACTTCGATTTGAAGACGGCGCACATTCAAATGGTTCAAGCGAACCAATTCTCGGGGAGAGATAACGAGGACCCCAATTCTCATTTGACCACGTTTCTAGAGATATGTGCTACATTCAAAATAAATGGAGTCTCGGAGGATGCAAAGTTATTGAGGCTCTTTCCCTTCTCACTCACGGGAAAAGCGAAGGATTGGCTAAGGAGCCAAACTCCCGATAGCTTCACTACATGGGAAGAATTAGCCGTGGCTTTCTTGAATAAGTACTTCCCCCCTTCCAAGACGGCTTTCTATCGGAACCAAATCACCAACTTCTCGCAAATGGATGGGGAAAATCTATATGAGGCTTGGGAGCGATACAAGGAATATCAAAGGCTTTGTCCTCACCACAACCTTGATGATCTTCAAGTCTTCCATACTTTCTACCACGGGGTTGATGGGAACTCTCGTCTTGCTCTTGATACCGCTTCGGGTGGTGCTATAATGGACTTAGAACCGCATGAAGGATATGCGGTGATAGAGAAGATCACCAAAAATTACTTCATGTGGGGAAGCGAAAGAGGAAACCCGAGGAGAAGGCATGAAAGGCACGAGGTAAAAGCCGTGAGCTCTAGTGATTATGATGCTTTGAGGAAAGACTTTGAGAGCCTCTCGGATGAGGTGTTTAAGCTAAAACACCCGGTAAAAGAATCTTCAACGAGGCAAGGATGTGACATTTGTGAGGTGTACGAGCATGAAACTACTTCTTGCCCATTGGTTCAAAGGGACGTGCAAGGGCAAGGTTATGGAGAAGTCAATTTTGTGGGAGGAAACCAAAGTAGAGACTATGGAAGTAGTGCCAATCAAGGGCAAAGCTCTCAAGCCAATTATACTACACCTAGGTTCTCTTCGGGATGGAGAAATCACCCGAATTTCTCCTACAAAACCACTAATCCCACTCGCCCCGACTTTGGATCCACACCTCCCGGATTCGGTCCTAAACCTACTCAATCCAATCAAGGGTTCCAACCTAGGAACCAATATCAAAGTTAAGGACCGACTTTGCTTCAAAGGAATCAAAACCAAGGGCAACAATACCAAAGTCAAGCTCAAAGGGCCTATCAACAAGTTGAAGCCCCTCCACAACCTTCTAGTGAACTTTCCGGTGTTGAAGCCATGTTTGCCAAGCTCCTTGCAAACCAAGACAAGATGCAAGCACAAATCGAGAGGATGGAAACTCATAACAAAATGCTTGAAAGTCAAATTGCCCAACAAGCCGAGGCATCTACAAGGGCACCGGGCAAACTACCGGCTAGACCCGAGCAAGGGAATAGAGAGCATTGTAATGCGGTAACCTTGAGAAGTGGGAAAGACTTAGAGGTAGAGCTACCTAAGAGGAAGAGAGTTACCTTTGATCTTGGAGGCCAAGCTAGTGCCGATATCGAAGAATTGGAAGAAGAGATCCCTAGTCCTCAAGTTGAGGAGGAAATCGAGGTGGAAAAGGAGAAAGCCGAACCTAGAGTCTACACTCCTCCTATTCCATTCCCTCAAAGGCTAAAGAAGAAAACAAATGATAAGCAATTCTCCAAGTTCGCGGAGATGATGAGGAAGCTTTATGTGACAATGCCCTTCACCGAGGTAATAACTCAAGCTCCTTCATATGCTCGTTTTCTAAAAGACATCATTACTTGTAGAAGGACTATCGAGGATGTCGATACGGTGTCCCTCAATGGAGAATGTAGTGCCATACTCCAACCACGCATGCCCCCAAAGCTTGAGGATCCCGGTAGCTTTTCCATTTCATGCTTTATTAATGATATTAAGATTGAACGAGCAATGTGTGACTTGGGGGCAAGTATATCGTTGATGCCTTATTCTTTGTGTAAAAAGCTAACTATGGGTGAGCCTAAACCAACTAGCATGATTCTAAGGCTCGCGGACCGCTCCTCAAGATTCCCTAAGGGAGTCCTAAAGGATGTCCCGGTTAGAGTAGGGAATTTCTATATTCCGGGGGATTTCGTGGTGCTAGAGATGGAGGAGGACAATGAAATTCCCATTCTATTGGGAAGGCCCTTCCTCTACACCGCGGGGGCTATTTTTGATACGACTAAGGGGTCAATTACCATGAGGGTAGGAGATGAGGAAATTGAGTTTAATCTTGAAAAAGCACAACGAGGGCCTAATTCTACAATGACTTGTAATTATCTTGACCTAGTTGATACTTATGAATTGTATGATGTGCCTAACCTTCTCATGAGTGCAATTGACCTTGACAATGAGCTTCCCGACATTGGCGATTGTTGGGCTATCTTAGAGGAGGAATGTGAAGAAGGGACTCTAAGCGACAAAGGTAAGGAGTCTTGTTCGGTAGAGCTTAAAGCTCTACCAACAAGCCTAAGGTATGAGTTCTTAGGCCCAAATTCTAGCTTGCCTATCATTGTTAATGCTTCTTTGAATGATGTTGAAACCTCTAAATTGCTTGATGTGGTTAGAGAACATAAGGATGCCATTGGCTACTCTATTGATGACTTGAAGGGAATAAGCCCAAATTTATGCATGCATGAAATCAATTTAGAGAGTGATAGTATGCCATCTAGGGAGAGAGCTAGGAGGTTGAATCCTATTGTGGGGGAGGTTGTTAAGAAAGAGGTCCTTAAATTGCTTGATGCGGGAATTATTTTCCCCGTTGCGGACTCTAAGTGGGTGAGCCCCATTCATGTAGTGCCGAAAAAGGGAGGAATGACCGTTATTAAAAATGAGAAGAATGAACTAATCCCCACAAGAACGGTAACCGGGTGGCGTATGTGTGTGGACTATAGAAAACTTAACCAAGCCACTAAGAAAGATCACTTCCCCCTTCCTTTTATTGATCAAATGTTGGAAAGACTAGCTAAGCATGACTATTTTTGCTATCTTGACGGGTATAGTGGATTCTTCCAAATCCCTATTTACCCCCAAGATCAAGAGAAAACGACCTTCACTTGTCCCTATGGAACATTTGCCTATCGGCGAATGCCCTTTGGACTTTGTAATGCGCCCGGTACTTTTCAACGATGCATGATGGCTATTTTTTCGGAGTTTATTGAAAAGATTATGGAAGTGTTTATGGATGACTTTTCCGTTTATGGTTCCTCTTTTGATGATTGTTTAGCCAATTTGGCTAAAGTGTTGAAAAGATGTATTGAGACGAACCTTGTACTAAATTGGGAAAAATGTCATTTCATGGTGCAGGAGGGAATTGTGCTTGGACATTTGGTGTCGAAAAGGGGAATTGAGGTGGACAAAGCCAAGATAGAAGTCATGGAGAAATTGCCACCTCCAAGAGACGTAAAAGGAATAAGGAGCTTTCTTGGCCACGCCGGTTTCTATCGAAGGTTCATTAAGGATTTCTCGAAGATTGCCAAGCCCTTGACAAATCTATTGTGCAACGATACCAAATTTCATTTTGATGAAGATTGCTTAGTAGCCTTCAAGAAGTTGAAAGAGGCATTGATTTCGGCTCCTATTATTCAACCCCCTAGGTGGGATTTGCCATTTGAGCTTATGTGCGACGCTAGTGACTACGCCATTGGGGCGGTTCTTGGGCAAAGGGTGGATAAGAAGCTTCATGCCATCCACTACACAAGCAAAGTTCTCAATGGAGCCCAATTGAATTATACTACTACCGAGAAAGAACTTCTTGCTATCGTGTACGCTTTCGATAAGTTCCGTCCATACCTTGTGGCTTCAAAGGTTATAGTATTCACGGATCATGCGGCTATTAAATATCTCTTAGCAAAGAAGGACTCTAAGCCTAGATTGATAAGATGGATTCTATTGCTTCAAGAATTTGACATAGAGATCAAGGATAAAAAGGGAGTAGAAAATGTGGTAGCCGACCACCTATCAAGGCTAGGGGAAAATGAAGAGATTGAAGTGGATGCTAGACCGGTGAATGATTCATTTATTGGAGAGCAACTCATGAGAGTTGAGGCGGAGGCCCTTCCTTGGTACGCGGATTTCGTAAATTTCGTGGTTTGTGGGATTATTCCCCACGATATGAACCACCATCAAAGGAGGAAGTTCCTTTCCGAGACCAAGAGGTACTATTGGGATGAGCCCTACCTTTATAGGCTTTGCGCGGATGGGCTATATAGGACTTGTGTCGCCGAAGAGGAAATGAGAGAAATTCTTTACCATTGTCACTCTTCTCAATATGGAGGACATGGTAGTGGAGCAAAAACCGCGTCAAAGGTACTACAATGCGGCTTTTATTGGCCTACTCTCTTTGGTGATGCCTATGAGTTCGCGAAAGCATGTGATCAATGTCAAAGGACCGGCAATATCTCAAAGAGGCATGAAATGCCCCAACAAAGCATCCTCCCGGTCGAGATATTTGACGTATGGGGCATCGACTATATGGGCCCCTTTCCTTCTTCATTTGGGAACCGATTCATATTAGTGGCGGTTGACTACGTCTCAAAATGGGTTGAAGCCGTCGCTTCCCCCACTTGTGATGCCAAGGTGGTCACGAAACTATTCAAGAAAATCATCTTTCCGAGATTTGGGGTGCCAAGGACCGTTATAAGTGATGGTGGTTCATATTTCAAGGAGAGACATTTCGAGGCCTTACTTCGCAAATATGGAGTTAGTCACAAGGTTGCCACTCCCTATCACCCACAAACTAGTGGGCAAGTGGAAATTTCAAATCGAGAGATCAAGGCAATCTTGATGAAAACCGTGGGGAGCTCAAGAAAAGATTGGTCATCGAAGCTAGATGACGCTCTATGGGCCTATCGTACGGCGTTCAAGACCCCTATTGGAATGTCTCCCTATCGCCTTATTTATGGGAAGCCGTGCCACTTGCCGGTGGAATTGGAATACAAGGCGATGTGGGCAATCAAAACGTTGAATATGGATTTACAAATGGCGGGAGACCATAGGGTGCTTCAACTCCATGAGTTAGAAGAAATAAGGAATGAGGCCTACGAAAGTGCTAGGATCTATAAAGAGAAGACCAAGAAATGGCACGACAAAAGGATACTTCGTCGCGAATTCAAGAAGGGAGAGAAGGTCTTGCTCTTTAATTCTAGGCTTAAGCTATTTCCGGGAAAGTTGAGGAGCCGATGGAGTGGCCCATTTATTGTCCACAAGCCTTACGAAGATGGCCATGTTGAATTGCTAAACAATGATGGGACTACTTTCACGGCGAATGGACAAAGGCTAAAGCACTATAGAGAAGGACTTCGTGACGAGCATAATGTCACATTCCCCTTGACCGACCCATAGAGTGCCTTATTCCGCTTGAGGAGGGATCCTAGCTATGGACTCCTCAAGTGTGCTTCTTAGTGAGAAAAGGATCGGCTCGGTCTTTGCCAAGACGTTAAACTAGGCACCTCACGGGAGGTACCCCGGTTTGTGAGTTGTCTATCTATGCACAAGTAATTTCCATATATGTGTAGCATGCATTTTGTGAACTTGATATGGCTTGGTGATTGGGATGATTTTATATGCTTGATTTGGGTGTGTGTGATGTGATATGAGGCTTGCATGAATTTTCTTGACGATGGTGGAGTTTTAAGTGTGGAGTGGTAATCCTAGCTTGTTTGTTTGAAAATCTTACGCTATGTGCTAGTGATTACTTAGAAGAGGCGTACCTTGATTATATGTGATATTTTGAGTGGTACATATTCTTGATTTTGAGTAAAAATTCTAAGTGTGGAGTCGGGTTTCGTTGGAAAAAGAAATTATTTTTCAAGCAGAAATCAGGGTTCAGTCGATCGACTGGAGTAAAGCTATAGCCCAGTCGATCGACTAAATGGTGTTTCAGGAGCTCCTGTTTTTCGTGCATTCTCAGTCGATCGACTGGGCTTTCAGTCGATCGACTGGGAATCCCCTATCCAAATCCCAGCCTCTCCTCCCTTCTTCTTCATTTCGAACAAAACCCTAATTCCTTAAACCTCCAAAATCCAAACTCCGACCACCACCAATCCGCGCCGCTCATCTCGCCGCAGCACCGCCTTAGCCTCGCCGTTCCATCGCCGTCAAGCCGCCCTCAAACCGCCACCAAAAATCCCTCCAAAAATCGATTTCCGACCGGAAATCTCCACCGCCGCCGATCTCCCTCCTCCGCCATCCGTTCTGTCCGATTCCACCACCATTCAACTCCTATCTACCCCGCCTACAAACCCCACCCATCAATTCGAGTCAAAAATCCCTCCGGCGAGAACCCCCAAATTCGACCTAACCCGCTCGGATTTCAACCTCCAGTCGATCGACTGGAATTCCAGTTCCATCTCAGTCGATCGACTCGATCGCAATTCAGTGCAGTTTTTGAGTTTTTGCTCAATTTGACTCAGGCCTCCATTTCCAAGTGCACTATGGGTCGCGCCGATTCATCTTCCAGTTCGAAAGCAAAAGGAAAGGGGATCGCTCACGAGCCCTCGCTCGATGAGCAAATTGACGACTTTACACTTGAGGGCGAGGATGATAGACCACTTGTTACCCGCAAGAGGAGATTGTTGAGGGGCTCACTTGCCGATGTTAGCTCGGGATCAGACGAGGAGATTGAGGCCGCGCCGGCTTCCCCGCCTCCCCCAAAGAAGAAAAAGCCTCAACCGAGGAAGCCGGCACCGAAGAGGAGAGCGCCCGTGCCTCCCGCCCCTAGAGCCCCCTCGCCTCCAGTGCCTAGAGTGCCCTCCTCCAGCAGACGCTCCTGAGGGACAGGAAGATGGAGATCTCCCCGCAGGTGATGATGAGCCACTCCCTGCAGAGCCAGCAGCCGATGTTCCCCCTCCGTCGTTGATGACTTAGCGGAGTGGAGGCAGAGTGTTACATCGGGGATTGCTCGTTTATCGACCGAGGTGTCAGATTTGAGGAGCGGATTGACTCGCTTAGAGGACTTTGTCCGAGAGTCTGATGCTAGAGCCCGCCGGGAGTGGGAGTGGCTGAGATCCACGGTTTTATCGTTCGGCAGAGGCTCCGGCACTCCAGTTGCCACTCCACTCGCTCCTGAGTTCTCAGCACCGCGTGGCGCCTCCCCACTACCTTTCTCGCCAGTTTCAGCATTCGGGGAGGCGGGTACTCCACTCCCAGGAGAGACGATCCCCTACGTGGATTCTGCTTTAGGCGATAGCCCTCTCTTCCCCGGTGTCACGCAGCCGCTTGAGGACGATGGAGCCGTTGATTCAGCTAGGAGGACACCTCCGGGAGACGACGAGGCTACATCTTAGTCCATGCTTCATTTCTTTTTCCACATGTGTATTATCCTTATTTGACTTGTTGCATTGGATGTTGATTTGGATGATAAGTCGCCTTTTGGCGCATTTTTGGTGATGTATGCTATTTTGGTGATATCTATCCTTTCTTGCCTATTGGTTGTATGCTATATTCTTATGATGATATTGGAGGTGTTTACCATTTATACTGTTCACTCTACAGGATATACATTCACATTTTCTTATCATGTCTAAAACACCCTCTTATATCTACACTTGCAACCAAAAGGCTATTTCTCGCTCTTATGGATTATATCACCGGCACTTCAAATGAGGGGAGTTCCTATGCGCCTTTGCCTTTATTTTATCATTTTTTTTGCGCTTAGGGACTAAGCTTGAATTAAGTGTGGAGTGGTTTTGATGCGCATAGTTCACATGATTGCATGCTATACATATCATTTCTAGATGGACACTTGCATACTTGCATATCGTCCCAACATGAGAGTGTTTTTAACCGCATAGGCTTGTGATTTTAAATTCTAAATCCCTATAGATCGCATCTAGCCTATGTGCCACATTTACCGACCTAGTCCTTTGAAGCTTGCATTCTTTAGAATCAATATCATTGCTACATCTTGACTATCCAACTTTCTAAGTATTTTTGTTTCAACACCTTGGATCAAGCTAGCAAGCACTTTTAAAAATCGTTGTGAAAAACTTAGATCATTTGAATGCTCTTTGGTGACTTGAGTTCTCTAACATAGTGCCTTGTTCATGATTAATTCCCGCACATCCCTTACAACTTTTGAACATATTGTCAAGTTTTAAGTGTGGAGTCATTTCATTTATAAAAAAAAAGAAAAAAAAAAGAGAAAGAAGAGCAAATGCCGGGGGTTAGGGAGGTAAGTCCCCCCTCGAAAGCATTTGTCTCAATAAGAAAATGAGAAGCACTTACGACTTGACCCTATGTTCCTCCATCATTCTATATTTGTGCGGGATTAGTCATTTCCATCGTGTGCTTGTTAGAATAATTCTTGGACGACCCACGTGCTTGCACGGGAGTATCCACTTGGTCTATGCTTGTTTATTAAGAAACATTGGTGTCGAACTCCACTTCCCTTATGGATTACGGCTTAAGCGCCTAAAACTTGGGAATGAGTTTCTTGCCGCGAGCCCATGGACTAGCCCTAGCTAGCATAGGTGAGCGGTTGACACTCTATCGTGCAAGCTATAAGCCTTACTTCTATTTTGTTGCTTCGAAAATGAGTAGAATTTTGGATAGTCTCTTCATAGCCCTAGTATTGACGCTCTTGAATGCACGTCGAAAAAGGTACTCAAAAGGTTGAGAAAGCTCTTTTTATGATATTGTGGCGCTAGTCTAGCTTGAGGTGAGGGATTGGTTTTGAAAAATCGTAGCCTTGGTTGAGCACTCTTGCATTCACTCTTATGGGACATGTGCATATATGGGATTTGTGAGTATTCCCTTTTCTGAAAACTCTCACGAGACTATAACTCGTCCACTAGGGTAGCCTAGGGGTTTAAAGGCTTAATGCATATGCTAAATGCATTCGTAACTCCTACGAAAAGGAGCTAGTTAGATTGTATATACTTGTCATTTACTTTTCAATAACATGTTTAGAAATAAGAATCGAGACCTCGTGAAATCTAGTGTGGCAAATACACGAAAAACATAGCACCACTAGCATTTCGACATTTGCACTTCCTTGGCATATTTGCATACTTTGTTCGGGACGAGCAAAGCTTAAGTGTGGAGTGTTGATGAGTCGAGTTTTCGACTCATTAATGCCCGTTTTTCACTATAGCTTTAGTTCGATTCCGACTACTTTTTGATGTCATTTGATCCTTTTCTCGTGCATTTCAGGTACAAAGCAAGATGTCCCAGTGTCAAGAGCCATTGGAAGAAAACTCGGGAAAAATCGGTGTTTAGAGCAAAAGTTGGCAAAATTTGGTCTTCAGTCGATCGACTGGGAAGCTCCCCTGGACCAGTCGATCGACTAAATGGACAAACAGGAGGAGCTGAAAATCGACCATCGCCAGTCGATCGACTGACCCTTTCAGTCGATCGACTGAAGAGTCCCCTGCCCAGAGCATGCAGATCACGTGACGATGAGTCGATCGACTGGATCTCAGTCGATCGACTAAATGGGCAAACAGGAGGTGCTACAAATTGAGACTTGTCAGTCGATCGACTGGGATCCTACCCTGTTTCAGTTGATCGACTGAGAACATGCTAGCCAAGCGACTTTTCTTCTTCCAGTCGATCGACTGGGCCATCAGCCCAACGCCAGTCGATCGACTGGACCTGCTACAGTGCCGAATTTCTGACGAGCCTATAAATAGAAAGAGGCAAGTTTGACCTAAAGGGGGGGATTTTTCTGGGAAAGAAGACAAAGGAAAGGGATCAAATCAAGGGTTTCATCATCATCAAACCAAGGAGGAATCAAGATCAAGGGAGTTCATTAGGACTAATCATCCTACTCTTTCCCTCTTCTTTTCTCCTAGATTTGCTTGTAAAAACCTACTTATCATGTTGTCTTGCATGATGAGTGAGTAGTCTCCCTTGTGTTTTGAGGGGTTCTATGAACCTCCTTGGTACTCAATGATCATTGTGAACACATTTGAATAGATCTATTGAAGTTGATTTCATTTTTACTATGCTCTTTATGTTAGACATGTCTCTAAGTGTTTGATAAAATGCCTAAGTGACATGTTTATGTTAGAACTTTGATCTAAGTCTTGAGAGAGCTTAGGGATGGTTTTGATATAGTAAAATTGAACTAAACCTACATTTATGAGAGTAAATGCATGGTGAGAGGTGAACTAGAACTTTATGCATATAGCATTTATGAGAGTAAATGCTATATAGTGGATTAACACCCTTTAATTAGTGAGATCCTAATTAAGATGGCTTGATTGAGATTAGATACGCGTAATAGCCTAATACTTGATCTAGGCTAGGTTCAAAACCTATCAACTCTTAATTAATTGAACTCTTGTTTGCATGATCATTGAGAGATTGCCAAGGAGGGGATTAATCCCTCGAAACTCGCTTTTAATTGAATTCAATCCCTAAAACCACTTCACTCTTGTTTTACAATCATTGATAACTCAACCAATTCGAATTTTAGGAATTAGCCGAGTAAGAAAACTTGATTGAACTAGCGTGTAATCCATTTGCTCCCTTGGGTTCGACACCGGTCTTACCGGTTGATTATAAATTGTTTTTGATCAACGTATGCTAAAAATTACAACGATCACTACCCAGTAGTGTAGTTGCGAGTAGAGGAAATTATAAATTTATTTGCACAGAGAACATTGCACCTTAACGACAGTGCAGTGGGCTACGTCAGGTGCCTATGTTTTGACTATACGAGATAATTGTGCTTGCTTGACGTGCTTTCATGTGTGAAATCCAATAAAATTGTGTGTTTAAGGGAAAACATTCACATTACTGCACAATTCATCCAAAATTTCAAATTATTAATGGAAACAAAAAGTCTAGGCAAGGCTACATTTTCGAAAAATTTCATCTCCAAATTCAACTAGTCGTGCATGATTTCACTTGATTGATCCTTTAGATGACTAATGGATTGGATTGTTGACTTTCATTCTTGAGGATCAAAGCATCTACTAGCACTTCTTTATCTTTTATTCTAAGCTTTTTCTCATTGAGACTAAAGAATTGATCTTTGAAAGCATAAAATCGAAATGATTTATAATTCTAAAACTCTTGCATGCCATGATTGCCTTTAGGTGACCTTAGTGACCTTGCTTATCTTGTGGATTTGTCTTGTTGGTTTGTCATGCTCCATTTTTAACACTTAGCCCTTTGTCAAAGTTCTAAGTGTGGGGTCAAAAGAGGGCAAGGAGAAAAGAAAAAAAAAGAGAAAAAGAAAGAAACAAAAAAACAGAAAAAACAGAAAAAAAATATGAAATAAGCCCCAAGTTCCTTCCTTATGATTGATCACCATTGGGAAGTGAATTTAAAGAAGTATGTGCTAAGCGCCGAGGGTTAGGAAGGTAAGTTCCCCCTCGAAAGTGCTTAGTACGGACAAAGGCCATTCTACCCCCTTAATGTTGCACTTAAACTTGACAATCGGCTATTCCACCATTCTCTAGCATGAAAACCAATGAGGCAATTGATACTTCCTTGCAAGGATTCACTAAGGGACGAACCTCGTATTCTTTTATACTTAGGCATGATATGACTTGCAAGTATATACAAAAAACTGCAATGTTGGAACTCCTCTTCTCTTATGACTATGTGACCTTTGCGTCCTAGGCTTGAGAATGAGTTCAAGGCTCACAAGCTAATGTAATAGCCTCCTTGCTAGCATTGGTGAGTGATCCAACAAGATTTCTTTGCAACTATTAGATTGTTTTCTTGAAGTCACTAACATAGAAAATGACTAGAATCCTTGATTAAAGATTTATTAGTCTTTGCTTTGATTTGCTTGAATATCCTAATTCATGAATTTCCACAAGGATTTGAAGAGGTTTCATGTAGTGATTGAAATTCACATCTTTAGTTGAATACATTGTGAACTTCATGAAAAACACCTTGCCTAGTACTTTGACAATGGTGAACTTAAAATGCCTAATTGGATGGTTGTTCTCTTTGTGGGATTTGTGAGTATTCCCGTGTCTGAAAACTCTCAGGAGACTACAACTCCTCCACTAGGGTAGCCTAGGGGTTTAAAGGCTTGGTGCATTCGCTAAATGCACTCGTGTTGCCTACGAAAGTGGTTAGTTAGAAGTAGAATTTGTTCCTTAGTGTTTTTAGTTAGTTTTCGTGACCATATGGAGTTTTCTTTGAACCGATCCTGAGTGAGTAAAATGAATTATTGTTGTTGATCTCTATGATTAGTTTGCTCGGGACGATCAAACGTTAAGTGTGGGGTGATTTGATAGCGCTAAAACATATGCATTTTAGGCGACCTCTATGCTTATTGTTTCGATCATTTTATTACGATTTCAATTGCTATTTGATGCTTTGTGGTTCATTTCAGGCAAATTACAGAGTTTAAGCTGAGAACACAAGTGAGTAGCATTTTGGAGCAAAACCGAGCAGTTTCGGAGCAAAATATGGTGTTTTGGGGCCAAACCGAGCAATATTGACCTTTGCACCTTGTTTTGGACGCCCAGGGCTCATACGGTGTCTGATTTGGTCAATTCAAAGCTTGTTGGAAAGCTAATTCAAAGGACTACAACTTTGTAGTTTACACCAAGATCAGATTCGGATGATAATTGGCTCTGAGGATCCGAACCGTCCGGCTCAATGTTGTGCACAAATTTGAGCCGCCCGGCTCAAGTGCTCAGAGAGTTTAGGCCATTCGAAACGTCGCCGAACCGGCCGGCTCAACTCAGGGTGCAATTCTCAACTGGCCGGCTCAACCGTCGTGAACAATAAAATCGGGAAATTTCCAAAAATCGTTTTTGGGCTTTTGGCCTTTTGAAAAGCTATAAATAGGTAACCAGAAAACAAATTGAGGGGGGTTTTTTGGGGGCTGAGTTAGGGAGGTGAGCTAGGGTATTTGGAGGAGTTTTCCTGGAGAAGAAGCTAGAGATTGTGGAGACAACTTCAACAACTAAGATCGGATCATCGAGTGTTATTGGGATCTCCATATTAGTTCTAGATTTCTAAACTCTCTTTTCCATATGGGTTTTTGCACTTTCATTGATGTTTTTGCTTGTAAGCTCACCATGAGTGAGTAGTGATTTTGATTGGGGATTATGGATCCCCTAGACATGTTTGTGATGATGTAAACACCATGGATGCTAATGTTGAATGAGTTTGCACATGAATCTTCTTCATTTGAACTAAATGTTTAGAGTTGCCCATAAGGTGTTTGTGAAATGTCCTCAATGGGAACTTAGCTTGATCTCATGTTTGATGCAGCTCATGTTGATCACCATGACTTCAATGAAATAAATGAAGAAGCATTAGAGTCTTTGTGTTACATGGCGACACTCTAATTCTAATGAGAATGCCTTGAACTTAACAAGAATATGTTTATCTAGTCAATATAGCGCGAGTGTGAGGCAAGACATGCATGTTCTATAGGGCCAATAGAGCGCGAGTGTGAGGTGCTATGCGAGATGTAACCTCTTCATACTAAGTTGTAGCGCGAGTTGAACTTTAGTACGAATGTTGCATGGGCTAAATTCTACTCTTGTGCATGTGAATTCATCATTAGTATCCAATATCGTTGTCACAATAATTGTCTAGGTGGGGAAGTGATCCCTAGTCATCTTTGAATTGATTGTTAACCACTTCTGCAAATTTAATCTCACTTTGGATTGAAAAATAGACCCCCTAAACAATCGACATTCTAATCTTAATGTTAGCACCATTAGTTTAATCACCTATCTTTTGGGTTCGACCTCGGTTCACCCGAGTCAATATAAATGTTTTGATTGACGTGACCTAGCATAAGTATTTGGATTCTTATTTGAATACTTTCCTCTATACTTCCAACCGATCACCATCGTCGTTGAGTGTGTGAGCGGTTGAGAGAGAAGACACTGGATGCCGTTCTAGGGTTTGAGCGAGAGAGACTGCGAACTGATGTGTTTCAAAAGCAATAATACTCCAGCCTTTTCAACTTCCCAAATTGGTCAACTCTTGTTTCAAATAACGGCAGGTTATCTTTGAGAATATTCAAAAAAAAATTGGTCTTCATGCGCTGTACCTTCTATTCCAGCTCCCTTCCTTAGGTGATCAGTCCAACTGTTCCGCTGGAGATTCGACTATGACTGACCACCGTTGGATGCTTTCAGTGGTTGACACCATATAGACCCACTGAGGGTCTGGGTGTTCCACTCCGTATCCTGCCATGGGGGTTGACCAAGATCTTGGTATGCCTCAGAGTTATCATCTTCTGGTGCCCTCCATATTCATATTTTCTTGTTCGGCTCCAGGCATATTTCTGTGGGCATAGAATGAAATCCTTCCGCAACTGTGACACCTTTTCTTTTAACAGTTTCCTGGGACAGTTGTCAACATGGATTTGTGCGCATCTCCAATCAGATCTTGTGTGCAAGATCTTGTCCACTCCCCCTCGCAAAAATCGATGTTTGACCATCCCAATGGTGTAACAGTTGTTGGCATCCCTTTTTCCTTTCATCAGCGTATCACCATTCTTGTCTAGGACAAGACATGAGTAGCTAGAGAATGACACATAATGTCCATCGTCGCACAGTTGACTGATGCTGATAAGATTTCTAGTCAGTCCTTTGACAAGGAGGGTGTTCTTGAGTACAGGGAGATCCGGAACCATCAATGTCCCATAGCCGATCACCTGACCCTTTCCACCATCCCCGAAGGTGACAACCCACATTTGCTCAACAGGTCTAATATGGGTAAGAAACTGAGAGTTACCTGTCATGTGGGTGGAGCATCCGCTGTCAAAGTGCCAACTATCTTGCGCTGTGTAGCTTGAGGAGTAGCAGGCCACCATGCAGACGGTTTGGTCTGCCTTTTGAACCCAGACTTGTTTCTGTCGCGGTATGGTCCGTTGTTGGAAAGCACGTCGTTCGGCAAGAAACAGGCAACACCTTAGTTTGATGTGTCCCATCTGGTTGCAGTACCAGCAAGTGCGCCACTCTTTCCTTTGCGGTGAAGCAGAGCTGAAGTGCACCGTACGAGCCCTTCTTTGACCACCATTGGGTTGTTCTTGGGACAAATCTACTTTCTGTCTGGGGTGCTGTCTCACCTTCTGTTCTGGCTTCTGTTCAGACGCGGGTCTTGTTTTAACAAACGTTGTACCTTTTGAGCTGCCTTCTCCTGTGAACCCCAATCCTCTATGTACAGACTCCATTCTCTGAGATCTGAGAATATCATTTAAGTCTTTATTGCCAGAGTTAAGCATTCTTACCGACTATTTGAGGTGATTGAGTTCCTCCTTAGTGTCAGAGTGATCCATCTTCTCAGATTCTAGCTGAAGTTCCAGCTGTTCTACCCTCCTCAGTTGGAACACCTCTTTGCGCTTCAGATCTGTGATGGTTTTTCTTAGACCCGCCATGCCTACAGGATGAGTGTCACGATCCTTCTCCATTTCGACTTTCAGTGAGGAGACAGTACCCAAGAGTTCTGTTTTCTGAGCAAGAAGATCCAATCTTTCCTGTTTCATCTCAGCCAGTTGAGAATTCAGTGAGTCAAATGTACCTTCCAGTTCCACCTTCAGTGTAAGCAGTATCTCGACCACCTGCCATACTGATGGACCACAATTATACGAATCAAAAACACAGTAAAACCCCCAAGTTAGACTGTTTGTCTATCTAACATCCATCTGTTAGTCCCGATATATTTCCACAGGGCATTTTAGAGACTAAAGTGAAAACACGCTAAGGAGGAGTTTTTAAGCGGAAAATGAAGAACGAGTCATTCCAGGTCACGACCATGCTACACTCAAAATCAGCCTTAACATCCTTCATGGAACCGACTTGGAATCACTCAAATATTCTAGAACCGTCGGCAAATGGACAAGAATGCAAGGCAAAGGCACCAAGCCCGGTAAAGGCCAAACAAGGGCAATTTCACCCGATTTGGGATTTCGACCATGTTCGGGGCAGAATTTGGCTTAGGTTCCTTCTTGAGATCATCTTAGAATGACATTTTCATTCAGATTACACTCTCCAAAATCCAAGAAGCTCCGGCCAAAGCTCCGGTCAGATCCGGTCAAACCGATGGCTTTTGTGAAAGAGTCACAAGCTTCTAGAAGAGGTGGCCAAAGGAGGATGCTCCTCCTCACATGGGCGGCTAGAAGGGGAGGAGCCTCCTCCTCACATGGGCGGCTTTTGGGCAAACTTGCCCTCCACTCCTCCTTCCTCCTCCCTTGGATGCAACCCATCTCCACCCTCCATTCCTCCTCCCTTAGCTTATAAATAGAGAGCTCCTCCTCCTCATTTTATCATCACCACCACAACAATTCACTTATCTCTCTAGAATGTTGGGCACTAATCATGTAATATTAATCATGTAATATTACTTTGGGAATCAAAGCTTGATCCTTGGCGCTTCAACGGTTTTGTAAGTCTTCTTTTATTTATTTAATTGTCTTGCTAAACTGTTGTTTATTTCCAAGTTCATAGTTATGATAACCATTGCCATGATTAGTAGCTAAATTAATTATTCGGTTTAAGGGTGTGTACTTGTATTATAAATGTTTTAGACTTTACTCTTAGTATACCTTTATGTTCGATACTTGTTCTATGTGCCATGTATAAAAGTTAGAATGTCTAAGGTCAAGTAAACCATTTGGAAATGTGACCATAGGGGTCCAAATTCGTAAACTCTTCCTTAGATATTCGTGATCACACTCGGGTAAGTGGACCATTTGGAAACTGGACCAAAGGGACCAAATGGATAAACTTATCTGAAGAGGTCGACTATTCTAAAAACCATTTAAAAACTGGGCCAAAGGGATTAAATGGACGCACTTACGGCTAAGATACTTCGAAAGGAGGAATTAGTTTTGCTTAGAACAAGTGTTTTAAATGATGTTGCAAGTCTTGTGCTAGGAATAGCCTCGATTCATCTTTGAACATTTAGCATGATCATGTCTTGCGCTAGAAATAGTCTCAATTCATCGTTGAACACTTGGTATGATCATTAGCGGTCGATGATAAACAATTATAATACAAGGCCCCTAAAACCGAATACTTTCCTCACAGTCCATTATCAATTATTGTAATTTACTTTCAGTTTCCAAAACACTCAATCCCAACCCCCAACTGTATTTACTTTCGTGACAATCCCGTAAAAACAACTAATCCACACTGACTCCCTTGGGTTCGACCCCTACTTACCACTTGCTACCCAGTAGTTAAGTCGCGAGTAGCGGACTTATAAATTTATTTGCACAAATCGCTTTAACGACGAGCGGTTCTGTCACATACCTTGTCCTTTTCCATAGCGATGCTTGCAACTATGTCATTTAGCTTCTTATTGATCTTGATCAGAAGCAACCACTTCTCATACAGATCTTTATATGTCTGAGCCAGAGAATCCTGCGTGAGTTCTTCATTGTCACTGTCCGAGAGGTCTTCACTTGGGAGTTCCAACTAAGATGGAACAGTTTCACTGGTGTTGCTGCACTCATCCAGAGTTGTGACGAAGGCCACAAAGTTGGTGGTTTCACCTTCTTTTTCTTCGTCTGACTCACTGTCGCTGAAGCTAGCGACCATTGCCTTCTTCTTCATGAGAGTGTTTGCACATTGGGAAGCAATATGACCAAAACCCTTGCATTCATGAAACTGAATCTCTTCTTTTCCTTTGTCAGACGAGTCTTGCCTTGAATCACTGGACCTTGGCCTGCCGGATTTCCAGTTTCGGTAACCAGTTGATGAAGACTGACCTTGTTCTGGACCACGTCTATTGATTTTCAGCACCATTCTTCCAAAGTTTTGTGCCATCATAGCCAGTTGCTCAGTGGTGCAGCCAGCGTCCAGTTTGTCTTCCGTCATGTCTGCTTTGAGGGCGATTCCCTTCACTTCTCCAGTTTGGAAGTCATGATTGATCTCGTAAGTTCTGAGAGAACCCATTAGCTCGTCCAGCTTCAGTTTGGTGATGTCATGCATTTCCTCAATGGGCGTGACTTTCATGGCAAATCTCGGAGGGAGTGATCTCAGGAGCTTACTAGCCAATCTTTCTTCATCGATGGGTTTCCCTAGTGCAGACGACTCGTTGGACAGTTCCAGAACTCTGGTGTTGTACTCAGTGATGGTTTCACTCTCCTTCATCTTCTTCTCTTCGAACCTGGTTGTGACAGCCTGCATATGAGAGTTGCAAACGTTGTCTGTACCTCTAAAGGCTGTTTGGAGGATGTCCCATGCTTCCTTGGCCACTTCACAGTTGATGATTAGCTTCATGACGTTTTCATCTACGGCTGAGAAAATTGCGTTCATAGCCTTTGAGTTTCCCATAGAAGCTTTGTCCTCCTCTTTTGTCCACAGTGCTTCTGGTTTTGCGATCGGTTCTCCAGTGAGATTGTTCATCATGGGTTCCGTCCACCCTTTCAGAACAGCCTTCCATGCTTTTTCATCTAGAGATTTCAGAAAGGATCTCATCACGGGCTTCCAGGTGGCATAGTTCGATCCTTCGAGTAGCAGGGGTCTGGTAATGCTTTGTCCTTCCTTTAGAGTCATCTTGAACAGTTCAGGATCCCACTCAGTGTGTCAAGTGTCGGCTCTGATACCAATTGAAATTATATCCCCTGTTCAAGCTTGTGTCCAAGATACAGTTGCGACAGACCTTGAACTCTTTGCACAACAGTTCGGACAACAGAACGAAAGTAGAAGGATGCACAGAATGATAACCCAGTTCGGCCAGGCTTACTCTGGGGGGTTTCCCATACCCTAGAAGGGACAGCAAATCTTTATTACGAGTTAGAGCTACAAGTGGACTTACGCTTACACCTTGTAATCGCCTAGCCTCTAACACTACGTCTCTCAGATTTGCAACCGAGGTTTACAGCAGTTAACCTCGATCCCCTTCGTCCGAACCTGCAGTCCGAACGTCCTCGACCTTCTCTAGAAGCTCGGATGCTTTCTCTCAAAAGCTTGTTCACCTTTGTTGTGTGCGGCAGTTGATACGCTTCAGGCAGTCTGAGTTGCACTTGAGCAGACTGCACTTGCACCGATGTATTTCCAATGAGAAAACACAACCGGCCGTCGCTTTCTTCTTCTCCAATCAGCAGGGTATGCTCGTGTGTATTTGATCTTTGAAAGCGATGCCGAATAAGGGCGCCCTAGCATTGTATTTATATGCTTGGACGAAACCCTAATTCGCACAAGATAATCCCATCAAATAATTAGGAAATATTCCTAGATATTTGATGTATATCTTTTGAATCGGTTGGAAGAATATACGAAGTCATCTTCTTGCCCTAGTGTGTTTTGCCGCCTTCAATGTAGATATTCATTCGAATATCTCATGCCCGATTAAGTCGCTGGCCGACTTCAACTTGACGAAATCTTCGCTGTCCAATATCCTTCCGGGAAATATCCTTGCGTCAGATCCACGCTATGTACGAGTACTAGGATATGTTCGAACTCCCCCTGAACACATGCTCGAACTGTCTAAGCTACGTTTTTTCAAATACATGCCACTTAAGGGAACATCATGGCCCATTCAATCCGTGTCACCTAATAGGCAACACATGTGACATGGGTAATTCCAGAGAGATGAATTTCCTAAGTTTTGTCCTGCTTGTATCTACTATTTTGGTGACACAAGTGCAGAGTGAGATGGCCTCTTGTACTCATATTGTGACCTTCTTAACGGTTGAATCTCCTCAAAGTGCAAACTACAAAGTTGTAGTACTTCATCTCAGCTTTCCAACAAGCCATACATCAGTGGATTCTAGCACCGTATGAGCTCTGGGCTTGCACGACAAGTAGTAATGTCAATCCTCCTATTTTTGCCTTGTTTTCACCCAAATTCCCACAAAACTCTTTATTTCGCCTTGGATTCATTTTTCACCTAAAAAGCATCAAAATAATAAGTGAGAGCTCATATATATAAGGCGAATGATCAATTTTTTTTACCAACAAAGTAGACAAGAGATCGAGCAAGAAGGCCACGCGCATCTAAAAAATTTTAGGGTTTAGTTTTGTGACCGTATCTCATGTCATCGACGGCAGCCCTGTTTTCAGGAGCAGCCATTGTTGCAGGAAAAGTAAGTCGTTCTAAGATTCACAAAGGGGCTCGTTTGAATTTGGCTGGGACTAAAGAAGGCGAGATTGTGAGGGATGCGACGGAGGGTCATCCGTCAAAATCTTCAAAGGCTCCGCCTTTTGAAGAACAGGCAAAGTCCTTCTGGCAAATGAAAAATGAGGCGAATCGATCGGCGGAGGCTAAGGTGAAGCTCAAGTTCCATCCTAAGCTGTTGGGAGCGAACGAGATATGCTTCTTCGTGGAATATTTGGCTGAGGCGGCTGCAGAATGGGCAAACACACTTGTGGGTCTAGTTTTTGGAACCAAACTGTTGCTCAGCAGAATGAAGAGTTTTATTAGGGCGAAGTATAGGACAGTCTCAGTGTCTCAGTTTAAGCCTGGCATTTTTCTTTTCAAGTTTGTAAACAAAACATACTGAATCGAATTCTCGACCTTGGGCCTTGGTCCTTTAACATTAGGCTGCTGGTATTGAAACCTTGGTTGCCGGACGAAAGTTTTGAGCTTGAAAGTGTTTGATCTCTTCATCTTTGGGTATGGGTTCCTGGTTTGGCCCCACATGTGAAACATGAAAAGCTCATCAGTAGGCTTGCTAATGCCATTGGAAAGCCTATTCGTACTGATGGTTTCACAGCAGGGAAGAAAAAGTAGATGTATGCCAGGGTGCTTATTGAGGCTTTTGCTTCACTCGAGTTCAAGAAAACTGTGGTTATCAGGGGTCCAAGAGGTGTAAATTTTGTGCAGAAGGTGGTGTACCAAAGGGATCCTCAGAGGTGAAACTATTGTCAGTCTTTTGGGCACAACGAGTAGAGATGCAAGCTGCCACGTCTGAAGATGGATGACGAAAAAGAGATGGATGACCGTGTTATCATCGAAACTGAGGTTGAGTACAAGGACATCGAAGGGGAAGTTCTGATAAGAGGGGCAACCTCTGCTCATGTTTTTAATATTCCTAACATCACTCCGAGCACTAACAGGGTGACGAACCTTATTGTGAACTGATGGATCATAATTGTATGAATCATAAACACAGTTAAACCCACCAAATTAGACGCTTTGTCTATTTAACTTTTGCTTGTTAGTTCCGATATTTATCTACAGGGTATTTTGAAGTCTAGAGAGAATACAGGCTAAGGAGGAGTTTTAAAGCTGAAAATGAATTACGAGTCATTCCAGGTCACGACCAAATTCTGACTTTCAAGAACCGGACGTGGAATCACTCAAAACAAATCCAACCGAAGGGCAACCAGAGTCAGTCCGGAGCTGAAAGGACCGATAGCTTTTTGGGATAAGCTCACAAAACACACTCCACCACTCCCCTTCCTCCACATGGGCGGCGGCTAGAGGCTTCTCTTCTCCTTGCAAGCCATGTGGCCGGCGGCTTTGGGAGGAGATGACATCACCAGATGGCTTTTGCTTCCTCCTCTTTCCTTGTGACAAGTGGCTTCTTCTCATCCACATCCATGCTCTACCTTAGCCTATAAATAAGACATCTCCTTCCCTTTGTAATATCATCCTCATCCCAAAAATGAAAAACACTTATCTCTTTAGATTTGGGCACTACTCTTGTAAACATTTGTTTTGAATCTATAATACTCCTGTTGGTTCTTGAGTATTCTAGTAGTTCTTGAGTTTACTCCTGTTGGTTCTTGAGTATTCTCCTTCACTTACTGTCTTTCAAAAACCCTCGAGTACTTAGCTATGGTATCCACCTCTATGGATATTCGTAGCTAAACCCTTCATTCGGTTGAAGGGGTGTACTTGTATCATAAAATGTTTTAGACCATATTCTTAGTG
The DNA here is from genome assembly GCA_033675215.1 of Rhodiola kirilowii. NCBI lineage: Eukaryota > Viridiplantae > Streptophyta > Magnoliopsida > Saxifragales > Crassulaceae > Rhodiola > Rhodiola kirilowii. The sequence continues at coordinate 34,876,103 of CM066201.1, forward strand.
CCTCTTGTGTTCAAAACTTGTTCTATGTGCCATATATTAGGTTAGAACTTCCAAGGTTGAGTGGATGCTTGGAATGGCAAAACTTTTCCGTGGGGTTCGTAAACATACTCGGATAAGTGGATGCTTGGAATGGCAAAGCTTATCTGAGAAGTTTGACCTCTTTTAAACACCATTTGGTTGGTCGGGAATGATTGATCAAATGGATGCACACAGGCTAATATACCTTGGAATGGGGTATTAGTCTAAATAGAACAAGTTCTCTATGTCTTGGAATGGACTAGACAGTGTGGCAAATCGAGTGCTTGGAATGGCCTTGATACACTTTTGAATACTTAGTAGGATCATTAATGGTCAATGATAAACAGACTAGGATACAAGGCCCCTGAAGCCGAATACTTTCCTTAACTTAGAACTTTACCTGCACTTACTTCCTCAATATCAACTGCAATATCAACCGCTTACTATCCGCAAGACTTGTCCTTCACGCAACCACTCACTGTAAGTCTTTCCTTTAATCAATTACTTTCTGTACTTTACTTTTCTGTCATTTACTTTTCCGCACTAAAATCCCAACCAACCCACTTACTTTTCTGTACTAAGACTAAAATCAACAACCAACCACTCACCTTTCATCGCTAAAACCTCAATCCACCAAAATCACGCTCCCTTTCAGTACACTCCTCAAAGAGCAACTGTCCCCCTAATTCCCTTGGGTTCGACCCCTACTTACCACTTGCTACCCTGTAGTGAAGTCGTGAGTAGCGGACTTATAAATGTATTCTTGACTTTTGCACACGACGACTGTGCATCCGTCAAAATTGGCGCCGTTTCCTTGGAGTTAGAGTTAGAAATTAACAATCGGATAAGTGTTCTTTGAATCGATACTCGCTTCAAAACAACCATGTCTCGCGAAGGAAGCCACCATGACTACCAGGATGACGAAGAGATAAACCTGTACGATCGAAATGATGAGGTGCCACTTCCATTTGTCGACGATCCAGAACAACTCATCAGAAACAGAAAAGCTCGTGATAGGGAGGCCATCAGAAGAAACCAAGAACCACCCGAGGACCGAAATGCAGCTGGTCCAGTACAACCTCTTATTCATCCCCCTCGACCTCAACCTCGACACGTGCCAAGGCAAGAACCTGCCTACGATGACTACTATGGTGATAACAACTTCCGTGCACCTACTATGGGAGAACTCAATGCCCCAGATTTCGAAACGCAACCATGGTGCATTCACGAGGGCCCTGAACTGGAGTATATTACCATCAACGCATCAGTGGCCCATAGCTTGCCCAAGTTCTCAGGAGCTCATGGAGAATCGGCAACAACTCATCTCCAACGCTTACACGGCATTTGCCAAAATCTAAAACCCAATCGAGTGAGTATAGACGACTTCAAGTTAAAGGCGTTCTACTTCTCCCTCATTGACGCGGCAAACGACTGGTTCCTTTCATTGCCTTTCGGTAGCATCAAAACATGGGCTCAGATGCAAAAGAAATTCCTGGACAAATACTACCCAGCGACAAGAGCAATGCAAGTAAGGAGGCAACTACAAGACATCAAGCAAGGGCCAAATGAAACCATGTACGATTGATTACCTGGAAAAGTTCAACCGCCTGGAGAGAAGCTGCTGTACCCTTGGACTGCCCGAGAAACTCATCATCGAGTACCTCATTGATGGATTAAGACCCTTAGACAAAATGCTCCTGGATGCCTCAGCTGGAGGATCCATGATGTATCATTAAGTGGCATAAGGGATCTCATCGCCAACGTTGCTGAAAATGCCCGATTTAGAGAGGAGACTACTCGCCAAGATGAATTCTCTCAAACAAAAAACGTAGCACAAGCCAAGACATCAGTAAACTCCATGCCAGAAGAGATGAGACAAATAAAGGAGATGATGATTCAGATCCTACGAAGACATCCAGTTCCAGTAAAACCTTGCAAATTTTGTGGTTCTACGGACCACAAAACTGACGCATGCCCGACATTAATAGAAGAGGAACCGGCAGAAATAAATGCAGTGGGAGGATACCAAGGATACAACAACAACAGCAACGAGAGAGCCGGACAAAACAGACAGTATGGTCAAACAACCAACCCGAGCTGGCGTAATAACAGCTATCCTCAGAAGGAAACACAACCAGCTGTCCCTCAACTAGCTCAGTCATTCTACCAACCCCCCCACCGGCAGTATAACCAGAACACTCCATCAGCAGGCCAATATCAGCAAAGAGGACCGAATCAGTACCAAGCCGGCCCGAAAAATCAGCAGGAACCAAGCAAGTCGCTCGATGACACGATGAAGGAGCTCGCAAGAAGCATAAATCAATTGGGTACTTCGCAACACCAATACCAGGCGAAAACTGACGGGGCAATTTCAGAATTGACCAAACAAATGTCCCAGCTCGCCACCGCAATATCAACACTCACTAATGAACCTGGCAGACTTCCTTCACAAACCATCCAAAATCCGAAGGCAAATATTAGCATGATAAGGAGGTCAAACATAAAGGCTACACTGGGAGAAGTAGCACGATCCCCAACTTACAAACTTACGAACAAGCACTTCACCCGCAGGCGTCATCCTAATTGGAATCAAGAGGAAGACCGACCCAATGATGGCAGAACATGGGTCACGCATGCTGACAATGGACGGTATGCATTCACCGTTTGCATGACACCACCGCCAATCACACACTCTGACATACCAACATGTGGATGGGATGACAATGACAATTTAAAGTGGGACTCCCCAACTAATATTTATGCTCCGAAGCGAAATATTTACCTAGAAAATCAGGAGTTAAAAGGGCCCGATTATACAAATCCTAAGCCAAAAAATGGGCAGAATGGCCCGACAATAGAAGGATCACTCACTTCAGATCATGAGTCACAACAGGAAAGAGATAAAGACCCAGGGGCCTTCACAGTCACCTGTGGTATTGGTGAAACACAAATTCATAAGTGCTTAGTCGATCTTGGGGCTGCTGTCAATGCCATGCCTTCCTCCTTATATTACTTATTAGGACTTGGTCCATTAAAACCACCCAGGTCAAATATCGAGCTAGGAGATAAATCGTGCATCCGTCCGGTTGGAATGCTGCAAGATGTAATACTCCATGTGGGAGAGCTCGTCGTTGCTGCAGACTTTTATGTAATACAAACGGAAGGGACCAGCGAAGATGACCCTCCAACTCTTATATTAGGACGACCTTTTCTCCACGCCACCAAGGCTTGGATCGACATGGGAAGGGGGTTGTTATCACTTGCATTTGGCGGCGAAATTTCAGATTTCTACATCGATAACTATAATGGTCGCCAAAGGACAAGGAAACCGCCAGAAATTATACCTATCTCAGATCTCAGCACACAGATTTCTGACCTGCCAAAAGAGATTGAAACAAGACCAGAAGCTATGGTCAAAGGTCCCTCGCCTTCTCAGAAACAATGGAAAGAGAAACCACCAAAACCATGGAGTTCTATCCCGAGCACATCATCTCACAAGAACTCAGGAAAGGTCAAGGCTAGAATCAATACAGGAGCCGCGGCAAAATTTGACTTAAGCCGCCCATGGGATCCCAACTGGTGATCCCAACTGTCGAGCCAACGACGTTAAACAAAGGCACTGGTCGGGAGGTCACCCGACACCTATCTTACTTTCAGTAATTTTCTTTTCAGTCATTTAGTTTTTACCATAAGTCGCTCTCACCCACTTTTTGTATAGAAGGAATGTCTAACATGTAGGAATCGGTTTTTGGAGCAAGATCAGATCAGCCAGGCAGCTTCCGAGAATTACCGGGCCTGCGCTGAGAGTTCAAGGCCCCAGCCGAACTCCCTCGATTATCCAGCGAGGCATGTCGTTACACGACACGACACAGTAAAAGGGAGTTCAGTTCTTCTCTTTTCCTTAATGTGATTTCCTTCTTGTGTATATATTTGCATGACTTTTGAACTAAGTCGTGCTGAAAGGCACGCCTTCGTTCAAAAGTGTGGGGTGAGAACCGCCTGTGTACATAACATGTTTTTCTTTTTCCTTTTCCCTTAATATTATCTTTTTGAAAATATGAACTTGAGAATGTGAAAAAGATAGATCATAATTCATGCATTTACCTTGTGAAAATTCAACTGTCTAAAAACTTAGAATGTAACTTCTCATTTGTCCCTTTGTGCTGAGATATACAGGGGATGTGGAGTTGACATAAACTGCCCTAGAGAGGCTTGGCAAGCAATCGAAGGATCGAATCTAACTATATGGTTTTCGAAGTCAGTGGAGGCTGCACTTCGGGTTTCAGTGAAGATTGAAGTCATCTCCGTCGTGCAGTGTTTATGCAAGAGGCGGGACGGGAATCAAACCGTCCTATCTCTAGTCCTAGTAGCCGGGAAAATAGATGAGCGACCCTCATCTTGACCCGTGCGAAACGGCAAGGATGAGAAAGAGCAGGGAGGTATTTCCATATGCTTGCGGGCGACGATTGGACCTCCCAAAGAAAGGCTGAGAAAATGGACTAGCAAGTCACAAAGAAGCAAAAGCTCAAAGAAGCTAATCAAAGGCCAAAGGCCAAAATTGTGAAGGTTTTAACCGAACAAAAGTGAAGAAACTCCAATTCAACATCAAAGGCCAAAGGCCAACGGCCGATTCACTACAAAAGCTGTCCCTCGCCAAAAAGAAATCAAAGTGCTCAACTCAGTGAAACCCGAACCGAATCATGTGCTAGAAAAAGCTACAAGGAAACAATATACTGTGAGTCGATCCCGAGAATGCAGTCCAGGAGCCTGAAAAGGGCTATCTCCCGAAACATCCAAATTAATTTGCATCTCGGCGCGAAGGTACAAGTATCAAGTTTCTTCTAAGTATTTACACGGTTTAGTTTGGTAATAAGTAAGTAATGCATGAATTAGGATAAATCTAGTCCCACAGTCTCACTTTCATATTTAAAAGTTTACGTTGATTATGTGCCGCCCTTAATAGCATTGTTCGGGACGAGCAACTAAAAGTGTGGGGTAATCTGATGGACCATAATTGTATGAATCATAAACACAGTTAAACCCACCAAATTAGACGCTTTGTCTATTTAACTTTTGCTTGTTAGTTCCGATATTTATCTACATGGTATTTTGAAGTCTAGAGAGAATACAGGCTAAGGAGGAGTTTTAAAGCTGAAAATGAATTACGAGTCATTCCAGGTCACGACCAAATTCTGACTTTCAAGAACCGGACGTGGAATCACTCAAAACAAATCCAACCGAAGGGCAACCAGAGTCAGTCCAGAGCTGAAAGGACCGATGGCTTTTTAGGATAAGCTCGCAAAACACACTCCACCACTCCCCTTCCTCCACATGGGCGGCGGCTAGAGGCTTCTCCTCTCCTTGCAAGCCATGTGGCCGGCGGCTTTGGGAGGAGATGACATCACCCGATGGCTTTTGCTTCCTCCTGTTCCCTTGTGACAAGTGGCTTCTTCTCATCCACATCCATGCTCTCCCTTAGCCTATAAATAAGACATCTCCTTCCCTTTGTAATATCATCCTCATCCCAAAAATCAAAAACACTTCTCTCTAGATTTGGGCACTACTCTTGTAAACATTTGTTTTAAATCTATAATACTCCTGTTGGTTCTTGAGTATTCTAGTAGTTCTTGAGTTTACTCCTATTGGTTCTTGAGTATTCTCCTTTACTTACTGTCTTTCAAAAACCCTCGAGTACTTAGCTATGGTATCCACCTCTATGGATATTCGTAGCTAAACCCTTCATTCGGTTGAAGGGGTGTACTTGTATCATAAAATGTTTTAGACCATATTCTTAGTGCCTCTTGTGTTCAAAACTTGTTCTATGTGCCATATATTAGGTTAGAACTTCCAAGGTTGAGTGGATGCTTGGAATGGCAAAACTCTTCCGTGGGGTTCGTAAACATACTCAGATAAGGGATGCTTGGAATGGCAAAGCTTATCTGAGAAGTTTGACCTCTTTTAAACACCATTTGGTTGATCGGGAATGATTGATCAAATGGATGCACACAGGCTAATATACCTTGGAATGGGGTATTAGTCTAAATAGAACAAGTGCTCTATGTCTTGGAATGGACTAGACAGTTTGGCAAATCGAGTGCTTGGAATGGCCTTGATACACTTTTGAATACTTAGTAGGATCATTAAAGGTCAAAGATAAACAGACGAGGATACAAGGCCCCTGAAGCCGAATACTTTCCTTAACTTAGAACTTTACCTGCACTTACTTCCTCAATATCAACTGCAATATCAACCGCTTACTATCCACAAGACTTGTCCTTCACGCAACCACTCACTGTAAGTCTTTCCTTTAATCAATTACTTTCTGTACTTTACTTTTCTGTCATTACTTTTCCGCACTAAAATCCCAACCAACCCACTTACTTTTCTGTACTAAGACTAAAATCAACAACCAACCACTCACCTTTCATCGCTAAAACCTCAATCCACCAAAAATCACGCTCCCTTTCAGTACACTCCTCAAAGAGCAACTGTCCCCCTAATTCCCTTGGGTTCGACCCCTACTTACCACTTGCTACCCAGTAGTGAAGTCGCGAGTAGCGGACTTATAAATGTATTCTTGACTTTTGCACACGACGACTGTGCATCCGTCATGAACCTTCCAAACATCCTCCCTAGCACTGAAGGGGTCAGCACAGAGTCGCCTCAGCACTCATTTGTTCCTGAGACCCAGTTAGCAAAAATGAGAGTTTAAGGACAAGGTCATGGTGTAGAAGAGGGTGAGGGTGAAGCGAGCTTCACTGAAGTCAGGAAGAAATCTCACAAGAAGAAGAAATCCAAATCAAAAGGTGACGATTCTGATATGAATATAAGCTTAATCAAGCTGTCAAAGCGCTCCAAGGTGATGGGAGCAAATCCAAACTCCTATAAATGATGAATATTGGAAGCTGGAATATTCGAGGGATTAAAAGCCCCTCAAAGCAAGTGGAGGTACGATCGTTGATTACTAATTTTAATATTGGTTTGTGTGCTATCTTTGAAGCTAAGACTAAGGATTCTGACCAGTTTGGTGTTGCTAGAAGTTATTGTCCTGCTGATGATTGGGAATTCTTTTGCTTTAAACCATCTGATGATGGTAGAAGTAGAATGTTGCTCCTTTGGAATCTTGAGTGGTTTAAATACAATATTTGGTATGCTAATGACCAAATTATTATATTTGATACCTTTTGGCAAGGTAAGAAAGTTATGGTGGGCTTCGTTTATGCGTATAATAAAAGTCATGAGAGAACCAGTGTTTGGAAAACAATGGACTCTCTGAATTCTGAAAAAGGGGCTTGGATTTTTCGTGATGATTTTAACTACATCCTGATTCAAGAAGAAAAGTTCAATGGTTGCTCAGTCGGTAACGCTGAAACAAAAGAGCTTAGATGGTTGTTTGATAATTCTGATTTACATTATTTGCCTTCTGGTGGAAATTGGTATACATGGTCCGATAGGAAAACTGATCAGAATAGAATTTGGTGCAAGCTGGATCGCATTCTTATTAACGCTGCCTTCTCAATAGACTTTCCTTCACTAGTAGGATTATTTTCTGACTATGGTATTTCTGACCATTGCCCTTCAATCGTCAAATTGTCTCCAAACTGTCGTAAAAAACCTTGGTTTAGATTCCAAAGCTACTGGACTTTCATTGGTGATTTTAAAAATAGCCTCAGACAGAATTGGGTGGGTTTTTGTAGTTCCCTTATCATGCTCCAAAGGAAGCTTAAAAACTTCAAAGCTTGCCTTAAAGTTGACATGAAAAACTACAGACATGAACCATAGGGTGGAAGTTTGCAGGAAAGAACTGTATGATATTAAAAGGCACTTAAGGATGCGCGCTTATGACATGAATATTCAAAACAGTGATGATCAGAAAATTATGAATTCAGGAAACTTCTAAGATATCAACATTTGTACAATTGTCAAAAGGAAAGAATCAACTGGGCCAGGGAGGGAGATTTAAGCACTGCATATTTTCATACCGTCGTCAATGGAAGGAAATCTAGAAACAACATCGCCTGCATTCAGTTTAGCGATAATACTCTTTCTTATGATGAGAACAACATTAGAAAAGGCTTTGTTGATTTTTTTCAAAAATCTGCTCAATGGGGATTTTAGTGGGCTGCCAGGTGATGAAAGATTATTTTTAGAAGGGAAGAAGGTGTCGGATAGGGATTGTATTGATATAGTCAGATTTTGCTCTTATAATGAAGTTGCGCAGAGTTAAAAATCTGTCTAATGGCAAAGCTGCAGGGCCTGATGGTTTTAATTCAGAATTCTACAAGGCAGCTTGGCCAGTGTGTGGTAGATATATTTTTTTAGAGCATTAAGACTTTCTTCAGAGACGGAAAAATGCCCTCAGGTATTAATTCTACATATCTAGCCTTGATTCCCAAAGTTAAGGGTGCTATGAACCCTAGAGATTTCAAACTGATAAGGTGTTGCAATGTTATCTATAAGATCATATCTACTATTCTGACAAACAGGCTAAGGTCTGTCCTTCCTAGCCTTATTTCTAATTCTCAAGCAGCCTTTATTCAAGGTAGAAACCTGGCACATAATGTCAGCCTTGCCTAGGAGCTTTTATGTTAATATAACAGGGTGAATGTATGCTGAAAATCGATATTAGTAAAGCTTATGACATGGTTGACTATAACTTTTTGAAAAGAATTCTGGTTTTATTTGGATTTCTTGTGATGTTTTTTAAGTGGATCATAGCTTGTGTCAGTACACCAAAATTTTCAGTCCTCAATAATGGGAAACTCGAAGATTTTTTTAGTTCTAATAGGAGGCTACGTCAAGGAGACCCCCTCTCCCTTTTCTCTCCACGCTTGTCATGGAGGTTTTGTTAAGAAGGCTAAACAATTTGAAAAATGAGGCGGGCTTTGGTTTTCACCCCAAGTGTAGTAGGATAAACCTCAATCACTTAATGTTTGCTGATGATGTGCTTATCTTGTCAGAGGCCTCTGCTAGTTCTTTAGCTTGCATCAAATCTTCTTTGAAAGACTTTTATGCTTGGTCAGGCTTGAAGGTTAATGAGGATAAATTCTGTATCTTTTTGGGGCTAGTGTCAACCCAAGGGATGAAGGTATTCTTGTTGATGTTATTAATTATAAAATTTGCAGACTGCCTTTCTTCTACTTAGGCTTTCCATTGGGATAGCAGATCATTTAAGCCTAGCAATTACAGTGATCTTATTGACAAGATGACTGGAAAAATTAAAGGGTGGTCTGATCGTAAATTATCATATACTGGCAGGCTTGTACTTATTAAACATGTCCTGCAAAGTATTTGTTCTTATTGGATGAGGGTGCTCATTTTTCCCGACTTTGTTATGAAGTAAGTTATTATGTTATGCAGGAATTATCTGTGGTCTGGCTCGTGTGGTGGTAGTAGAAATCTTGTTGCATGGGAGACTGTTTGCAAGCCAAAAACCAATGGAGGCCTAGATTTAAAGAACCTTGTTACTTTCAACAAGTCCCTTGCTTTATCTCAGGTTTGGGATCTCTGTCTCAAGAAGGATTCTTTATGGATTAAGTGGATGCATAATTATTTTTTCAAAAACAAGCCTTTTTGGGAATTGGAAGAAAAAGGTCACCATTCATGGGTGCTTAAAAAAATCTTGAGGCTGCGACATGATGCAGGAAAGTGTATCCAACTTACTGTTGATGAGAACTTTATTTGGAGAGGATCCTCGAATGAGTTCACAACATAGGGTTCTTACATTTCTTTGTCGGAGGAATCTGCCACTATGCCTTGGACAGACTTGATATGGAACGCCTTCTCCCCACCAAAGCATAGTTTTTGTGCGTGGCTCGCGATGCAAGATAAGCTTCCCACAGTGAACAAGATTAGGGGAGTGTATGGCCCTTTTGATCCTTGTTGCTGGTGTAAAGCTGCCTCTGAATCCAACCAACATATTTTTTTCGAATGCATTGCCCTTCAATTATTCAGGCTAGCTTAATTCAAGTGGGGTTAGATGTTCATTGGACGTGCTGGGAGGATATTATCACTTGGAAGGACAATATGATTTGGAAGAACAAAGGCCATCAACAAATGATCTTTTCCTTATTAATGCCTTAATCTATGAGGCGTGGAGAGGAATAAATGCTATTATCTTCAGCGAAGAAGTTTAAGATTCCGATCTGATTACAAGAAATGTGTTTAGACTTTTCAAGATGAAGTTGGAGACTGATGAGCCGTATTTATACGACTCATCGAGTCAACAAATCCCACCAATTCCGACACTTTATCATACAAACAGTTACTTCTTAGTGTTGTTTTGCATTTTAGGTGTTTCGGAAGCTCTAGGAGGAAACGCGCTTAAAGACTTGCATTTTAGGCCAAAAACATCACAATTTCAGATTAGACCTTTGAACAGTCGACGGAATGCTGGGAATGGACCGCTGATTAGAAAAATACGAGCCACATGCCATTGCAAAGGTGACTCAATTCCCTACAACTCTCTAGTTCACACCGAGAGCAGATGAGATTGTCTGGATGGATAAAACGAGAGTTGAACTGAAGACAGACAATCTGGCCGAGAGTTCCACATGCACTTTACACTTTAGGTGCACGCCGAGACAGCCCGATCCAAACCGAGTGAAGTCCGGCCCAAGACGAGTTCGAAGTCACAAATCTCAGCCCATCTTCTCCTCCATGCGTGGCGGTTTAGGAAGCTTCTAGAAGACTTGTTGGCCAAGTAAACTTGCTAGCCAAGTAAACTTGCTAGCCAAGTAAACTTACAAGCCAAGCAAAGTCGGTTTTAGGACATGTTTCCTAAAACCGTTTATGGACCGACTTCAACTTGGAAACTTCGAGGCCCTTGTCTACTCTATATATACAACCTCATATCAAGGGTTTCAATCATCCCTCACTCGAAGAAGCATCTCATTCTCAGAGCTTCTCTCTCCTCTCGGTGCCAAGTCATCCTCGCCGATCATCATTTCGGCTCCGGTCATCCTTCGTTCGGCAATAGAGAAGAGCATTCTTCCCTTATTTTTATTGTCTTTTGTTCTCATGGCCATGTCTAGCTAAACTCATTATTCGGTTTAGGGTTTAATACTTTGTGACGTTGTTTTTGAGACTTGTTGCTTAATGCTATTTTCATTGTTCTACTAGTCCTTGTGCTTAATTATCTCGGTTTGAATTGCAAGGCTAAGTTGATACTCGGAACGGTTAGGCTTAGCCAAGCAATTCATTTCCCTTATTTGCTGTTTGTTTGATACTAGACCGTTGAGAACAAATAGTGCACTAATCTGATATATCTTGGAATGGAGTATTAGATAGCTAGGATTAGAATTCTATAACCCGGAAAGGAAGTAGATTGTGGTGTAGGCGCTCGGAAAGGCCCTACTTTAGGTTATAACTTGGAATGGGAGTAACCACACTTAGGAACTAGAAAATAGATAATTAGAAGTCGATGATAAAACAAGTCACAATTAAAAACCCTAGACCGAATATTCTCTCTGATTGATATCAACTCGTTTGTTTCCTATTTTCTGCACTGTTTCCTAATTACTCACAACCCAACTGTCTTTCTTTTTACAGAACAATAAGTAACCGCTCTAGCTCTCTAGGGTTCGACCCCTTGCTTGCCGCTATACTAGCTAAGAGTAGGTGGAGATTATAAATTTAAATTTGCAGGTACCGACGACGCCTGTCAAATTTTGGCGCCGTTGCCGGCGAGCTACGCACGATGAAATTGTTCTTTCCTAATTTAGTTTTTCTGTTTTCTGTTTCTCTTTCTTTCAGATTTTTTCAGTTTTTGTCTTAATTTAGCAGTTTATGAGCAGAAAAAGCGAAATAGCAGGATTCGAGTTCCAGGTATCCGATTTCAGCCCATAATACCTTATTCTGAGTGGAACGACGAGCAGATCAGAAATCCCCGCAATGCCGTGATATAGGGTCTTTTTTGGCTATCCAAGATCGTTTACTATTTTATTTTGAATTTTTAGTGTTTTTAGAAATTTTTTGATTTTTAGAAATTTCCAAATTAGGGATTTTCTTTTGCTTTCTATTACCATGGCACATGCAGGTAATGAGTTTGACGACAACAATGAGATCTAGGAGGAGGATGATCCAGGCCTTCCCAATAACGAAGAGGTACCACCACCAGTGATCTATGAAGACCCGGAGCGGATGTTCCAGGCTCGGAACCGAGCCAACCGAGAGGCGGCCCGACAAGACCAAGGGGCACCCGGAGCACAGCAAGGGGCAGGCCCAAGGCAACCGGTTCAGCAGCAAGTCCCGGTCCGACAGCAAGCTCCGCCTCTACAACCGAGATGCCAACCACCGGTGGCACTACGACCTCAACTCCGACCACTGATGGACCATAATTGTATGAATCATAAACACAGTTAAACCCACCAAATTAGACTCTTTGTCTATTTAACTTTTGCTTGTTAGTTCCGATATTTATCTACAGGGTATTTTGAAGTCTAGAGAGAATACAGGCTAAGGAGGCGTTTTTAAGCTGAATATGAATTACGAGTCAATCCAAGTCACGACCAAATTCCAACTTTCAAGAACCTGATGTGGAATCACTCAAAACAAGTCCAGCTGAAAAGCAACCAGAGTCAATCTGGAGCTAAAAGGATCGATGGCTTTTGGGGAAAAAGATCTCAACTTGATGTTCCCATGGATGGCATGGATTTGGAAAACGGCTTTAGACAGTTTGAGCTTGAGTTCAACCACGGACTGGAACAGAAGGACAGCCTACAGCAGACGCATGATCTGAATCTGAAAGGTTCTGAAGATAGAGGATCTTTTCGGTTGAAGTCGGTCAGCGAAGAAACATATATTCGAGATGTCATTCGAATATCTCCTCACCAGAATTGAAGATTGGCTGACTAACTTAACGTGGAAGAAATCTCACGAAGATTGGAATGAAGATTCGAATATCCAGAAGATATCGACGAGATTATTTGATTGGAGCCAATCGATAAGTCATCACCGAAGATCTGATAGGCGATCAAATATATGCAGATTGGATGAGAGAATATCGGATGGCTTGGCGTGGAAGTAATCTCCAAAGATTGGATATGGAGGAGATTGAATATCTATCAAATATTTAGGAGCATCTCCGAAATATTTGACAAGATATTCAGATTGGATTTGGACGATCGAAGATTCGATTTGAAGTCGGCCAGCGAATGATTTGAACATCAGATATTCGAATGAATATCTACATTGAAGGCGGCGTGGCTGACTTGGGCAAGAAGCCTTCGAATATTCTTCCAACCGATTGGAAAAGATATACATCAAATAACTAGGAATATCTCCTAAATATTTGATGGGATTATCTTGTGCAGATTAGGGTTTCGTCCAAGCATATAAATACAATGCTAGGGCGTCCTCATTCTGGGTAGCTTCCCGAGTGAAAAAGAAAAACACGAGAGTTCGTGAGATTGGGGGTAGCGACGGCCGGAGGAACATTCCTTATCAATATACAACCGGCGAAGAAAGAGTCTGTTCAGTGTGCTGTTCAGACTGCTCTTGGAGAACTATCAAGCGCACACACACACGGTGATAAAGACACGTCTTTGAGAGAAGGCGACTGGACTTCCGAGAAGTCCAAGACTAGGCCGAGAGGGAAGTCTCGTCCTAAACCCATAGGGGATCGAGGGGAGTTGCGACGAACCGAGATTGCAAATCCGAGAGACGGAGTGTTAGTGGTGAGGCCATTACAAGCAAGGAGTTGTGTAAGAGTAAGACCTCTTGTAACCCTAAACTCGTAATAAGATTTGTGTCCCTTTTTCGGGTGTGGGAAACCCCCCAGAGTAGGTGGAGCCGAACTGGGTTATCATATCATGTGTGCTCCTATTTTGTGCTGTTTATGTTCTGTCTGCTAAGGTGTTCCAGGCTCTGTTTGAACACAACCTGAAACTGTCCAACAAGTGTTCGAGACGCAGTTCGAACACCATCTGGAACTCGTCTTGACTAAGACAAGTAGATTTCAATTGGTATCAGAGTAGGCACTCGACATACAGAGTGTGATCCGGCGATTGTTCAAGATGAGTTTGAAGGAAGGACAGAGCACTAACCGACCACCGTTGCTTGAAGGGCCGAATTATGCCTATTGGAAACCCAGGATGAAAGCCTTTCTGAAATCCCTCGATGAAAAGGCATGGAGAGCCGTGATGATAGGATGGACAGAACCCATGATGGCCAACCCTGAAGGAGCTGTTATGCCAAAACCCGAAGCCCTGTGGTCTGAAGTAGATGATGTAGCGGCTGTTGGGAATTCAAAGGCCCTAAATGCAATATTCTATGGAGTGGGCGAGAACGTGTTCAAACTGATTGCTGAATGTGAGGTGGCCAAGGAAGCATGGGATATTCTCAGAATAGCATATGAGGGTCCAGAAAGTGAAACTAACGATGAGGAAGAAGAACATGAGAATGTCATTCTCGTCGGACATGTAGTCACTATTGAAGACGGCAGTGAGACAAGTGAAAATCCATGTTCTAGTACACTGTCTGAACAGCCCATTGACGACGCTTCAAGCAGTGATGACGAAGGACTTGCTCATGAGACCTCGGCCGAGACGTACAAGGAACTCTATGAGAAGTGCCTATTGGTGATTGGCCTGAACAAGAAGCTCACAGAAACAGTGGCAAGCCTGGCAGAAGAAGAAGATAAACAGTGGCAGGAGGTTGAACTTCTCGTTGCCCAGAAGGTGGAGCACCAAGAGGAAATATCTGCTTTGAAGCACGAGATGATTGGAATGAATCAAGAACCCTCGTCACTTCTTGCGCAGAAGGTGAAACTGCTAGACACCGTATTGGTTCTGAAAGCTGAGATGGATAAAAAGAGAGAAACACATCCTGCATGCTTGGTGGGGCTAAGGAGAAAGAATGCTGAGTTGCACATCCGCAAAGAAGTTCATCTCAATATGACAGGTAATCCTCGATATCTCATCATTGTTAAATCTATTTGCAAGCTTCAGCTTGTTACTTTTGGAGATGGAGGGAAGGGCCAGGTGATCGGCTGTGGGACATTGAAGGTTCCGGATCTACCTGTGCTCGAGGATATCCTCCTAGTGGATGGGTTAAAGGTGAACCTGATCAGTATCAGTAGATTGTGTGATGAAGGACAGTCTGTTACTTTCACTCGTGATTCGTGTCAAGTACTGGATAGGAATGGAGACACACTGTTGGAAGGAAGTAGGTCAACAAACAAATGCTACTGTCTAGGCACAGTTGGAACAGGAGCTGCCACTGTCTGTCCGACAAACACGATACATGAGATGGAGTTGCAAGGGACAGGTATGGTGTCCTCTTCTGGAAAGGTGAAAGACGATGTTGCCCACAACTCAGTTCTAGAAGATAAAATTCCAGAGGGAGGTCTAGCCGATGAAGCCACACCTACTCCAGCCGGGACACTTGACGATGCACCTGCGCTGCAACCCTCATGGAGAATTAAGAGTCAAGCAAATGAGATCAAGTGTCGAGAGCTGGCTGCCTGTTCATCCAGTCCGAAGAATGTCATCAAATCATTTATTGATAAGATTCAGGCGGTGGCCATTCACATGGAACTGGAAGAGCTCATCAGATATAAAGCATGGAAGTTATGTCATCTTAAGCACAGTCACGAACTGAAGAAGACTATGTACGGACTCACACAAGCGCCCAAAGCATGGTACAAAACGTTCCTCATCGACCATGGCTATGAGCGAGGGGGAGTGGAGAAGCATATGTTCGTCACGAGTACACAAAAGCTGGTTGGCCAGTTCGTTAGACATATGCAAAAGGAGCTCCAGCTGACCATGGTGGGAGAGATGAAACAGGTGCTAGGCGAGCGGGAAAGCATCGCTACAGGGAGCTGCCGCACTCAGTTCCTATGTATGAAGCAGAATCTGTCTAAACACAGAGTGGAACGGGTGAAGAAGTTTTTGCCCCAGAACCCAGTACAACACTCCATGAGCAGATATCACTTCATCAGAGAGCTAGTGGAGAAGAAGGTCATCACATCAAAACACATGACAATCGTAACTGTCGTACTCACCATGCCACTAGACGCCGCTCAGTTTGAAACACTTAGATCCTCTCTGGGTCTGCGTGTTATCGCCAACTAAGTGTTTCAGACGGAGGTCAGCCAAGAGCAGAGCCCCAGCAATCGGATGGGCTGACCTACCAAAGAAGAGGGCTGGAACAGATGGTACGTGGTTGGAACTGATTACTAAGTTCAACATATTTGTAGCTTTATGTTGCGTTGGAGCATATCAAGGAGGAGAGAGGTGATTGGACAAATATCTCAAGAGATATACACATGACAATTTTTGGCAAGTTGAGGAGTCCAAATATTTGAAAATTGAAAGGCAGTCGAATCAAAGTTGAATGAGGATACAATATCAGCAAACCCTAAGACCAGTGAAGGGAAAAAGAAGGGAGAAGAAGCGGCTGTGACAAAACTGAAAGAAGCTTCTTCAAAGGCGTGAAAGGCTGATCCTAATCCAACTAAAGGGAGTGTGCAGACTGCGAAGGAAAATCAGGCGATGGCTGAACCACCCCTCAATGAGGTAATCTCTTGTTCTCACTCCTAAGATACTGCACTCAATTCTGTTGATGAGGAAGTCCGGACGATTGGTAAAGATGCGGTGAGTTATAAGGGTGACAAAGTGGTTAATGAGAAGCCGAAGGGATTGAAACCTGCTGTAGACTCTGTGGCTGATGCTACAGAAGAAGGTGAAGCCAGTAGGGCTAAGATTGTGGTTCTGATAAGCAGAAGAATGCAAATGGAGAACAGCAAGCTAAGCAATCTGGCAATGTGATGGAAGGGTCTCATGCATCCGGCAATGATGAAGAACTGGATGTGTTGTTCAAGGGCATTGATGATGTTGTTGATGAGTTGCAAAAAGAGGAGGTTTCAATACCTGTTGAGACAAGAGCTGATCAGTCCTCAGGAGCCAAGGTCGTAGGGGTTAAGAAGGAGGCAAGTGTGCCAGATGATGTTGTCTCAGATATGCAGCAAGGTTGTGAGACAGTTTTACCCCCAAGAGTCCTCTAAGTCTGATGTAGTCCCAGAGGGTGAGTAAATTAAATCACCGGATGTTGTGCAAGGAGGGTTACATGATGATTTTGTGGAGGATGCACATGTGGTGGTGGATCCCCCCAGCTATTTTTGATATGGAGGATGCTACTCAGGCTGCCACCTTGTCGAAAGCACACAAGAGGATGATGTGGACTCAGTTTCATTGGCTGAGCTCAAGAAGTCTGAAAAGAAGAAACCGAAGAAGAAAGTGATCATCCAAGCATGCTCGACTGAAGTAACTACCAAGTGGGATGATAAGCGAACAGATGCAGGGAGAGCAAGTGCATCCTAGAAAAGGAAGAGGAGTGCTCCAGGATCTGTTCCGCCTAGTGTACCAACTGGAGTGTCTAAGCATGGAATGTGTTTTGTCAGTACAGAAGCAGCAGCCAAGTGGGAAGACAGTTCCATCCTAGTTGCAGATCTGACTATATTCTACTCTCAGTAAGGAGATGGGACAGCTGCTTTACCAGATTGGAAACAAGATGCTCATTGATATGGGAAGAATTATGTTCGACCAGATTGCAGAACACGCCATATTTACAAAGTCTCTGCACCAGATAATCTTCCCATCGCTTATCTATGAGCTGAACATCAACCAGCATCCAGATTTGAAGACTGACCATGACAGACTGTCAAGTGCTCCGATTTAGTTGGAAGTTGATCACAAGTGGGTCAAGGGACGCCATATTAAGGATCTGAAAGACCCCGAGCTAAAGAGGAAGAATTTTCCGAAGTCATCTTAGAGGTAGAGATCATATTGGAGGTCAAACAGGAGCAGAGGTCAAGAATCAATCAATTGGTACACGCTTTGCGATATCCCAGTGATGATAAAGAAGACGGCGAGAGTTGATGTCCTGCTTGAAGAAAAGACATGGTGCCATGAGCCAAAGAGAGATATGTCTGGAGAAGGACTACCATGCAGCAATACTGGACGAGCTGAATCAGTTCAAGAAATCAGTGAAGATGATAATCTTTGGTTCAAAAGACCTAGATACAATTTTGAAGTCCCAGAGAATGATTGGAGGATGTAGAGGCATTGGCTACACTGATGGGAGTAGTTCAGGAAAGACTAAGTTCGTCAAAGCTGAACAATCGGTGTACAGAGAGATGAACAGGTACCCTCTGACCAACATGATGAGTTCTGACATGAGAATGGAGAGCGAGAACGTGGGCCGAGAATCTCTGATGGAGGAAACCAGATCATAAAAAACCTATCAGTTGCTGACATGTGGTCGAACAGCTGCTGAGACACCATGGTTCGACAGACTCACAGTATGTGTCACTGTCCCAAGCTATGTTCGAGGGGGAGCTGCTAAGATTTCAGATGCCGAGGAGACCAGGTTGCTCGATTGGACCCCTTGTCAGTTTGTGGCAAAAAGGGGGAGTATTGTTGAGGTAACAGTTCTGGTTCCTCAAGTTGTGTCTAAAGCGTAGATTTGGTTTTGCCAAAATGCCAAGGGGGAGATTGATGTTTCCATGAATGGCATGGATTTGACAAAACGGCTTTAGACAGTTCGAGCTAGAGTTCAACCACGGACTGGAACAGAAGGACAGCGTACAGCAGATGCATGATCTGAATCCGAAAGGTTCTGAAGATAGAGGATCTTTTCGGTTGAAGTCGTTCAGTGAAGAAACATATATTCGAGATGTCATTCGAATATCTCCTCACCAGAATTGAAGATTGGCTGACTAACTTACCGTGGAAGATATCTCACGAAGATTGGAATGAAGATTCGAATATCCAGAAGATATCGACGAGATTATTTGATTGGAGCCAATCGATAAGTCATCACCGAAGATCTGATAGGCGATCAAATATATGCAGATTGGATGAGAGAATATCGGATGGCTTGGCATGGAAGTAATCTCCAAAGATTGGATATGGAGGAGATTGAATATCTATCAAATATTTAGGAGCATCTCCGAAATATTTAACAAGATATTCAGATTGGATTTGGACGATCGAAGATTCGATTTGAAGTCGGCCAGCGAATGATTTGAACATCAGATATTCGAATGAATATCTACATTGAAGGCGGCGTGGCTGACTTGGGCAAGAAGCCTTCGAATATTCTTCCAATCGATTGGAAAAGATATACATCAAATAACTAGGAATATCTCCTAAATATTTGATGGGATTATCTTGTGCAGATTAGGGTTTCGTCCAAGCATATAAATACAATGCTAGGGCGTCCTCATTCTGGGTCGCTTCCCGAGTGAAAAAGAAAAACACGAGAGTTCGTGAGATTGGGGGTAGCGACGGCCGGAGGAACATTCCTTATCAATATACAACCGGCGAAGAAAGAGTCTGTTCAGTGTGCTGTTCAGACTGCTCTTGGAGAACTATCAAGCGCACACACACACGGTGATAAAGACACGTCTTTGAGAGAAGGCGACTGGACTTCCGAGAAGTCCAAGACTAGGCCGAGAGGGAAGTCTCGTCCTACCCATAGGGGATCGAGAGGAGTTGCGACGAACCGAGATTGCAAATCCGAGAGACGGAGTGTTAGTGGTGAGGCCATTACAAACGAGGAGTTGTGTAAGAGTAAGACCTCTTGTAACCCTAAACTCGTAATAAGATTTGTGTCCCTTTTTCGGGTGTGGGAAACCCCCCAGAGTAGGCGGAGGCGAACTGGGTTATCATATCGTGTGTGCTCCTATTTTGTGCTGTTTATGTTCTGTCTGCTAAGGTGTTCCAGGCTCTGTTTGAACACAACCTGAAACTGTCCAACAAGTGTTCGAGACGCAGTTCGAACACCATCTGGAACTCGTCTTGACTAAGACAAGTAGATTTCACAACTCACATTCACCCTCCTCCTCCTCACATGGCCGGCGGCTTCAAGGAGGAGATGACACATGGGGGGGCGGCTAAGGGGTGATGACTCACCTCCGATGGCTTTCTTCTCCTCCTTTTCCCTTGTGACAAGTGGCTCCTCCTCCTCCTCCACATCTCTTCATCCCCCTAGCCTATAAATAGAGCTCCCCCTTCTCCTTGTAATGCATCCCAAAATGTGGAGAGCTCCTCTCTCTACAAATCTCAAAATCACAAATCACTTATCTCTCTAGATTAAGAACACAATAATGTAAGCACTTTACTTTGGAATCAAAGCTTTAGCACTTTCAACAGTTTTTGTAAGTACTCTCGTCTTTACTTTACTGTCTTTTCAATTCAGCAACTTTATTTTCCTATCTTTACTTTTGAAAACTTTACTTTCTGTCTTTCAAAACCTTTACTTTTCAAGCACTTAGCTATGATGTCCTGTTCCATGGATATTCGTAGCTAAACCCTTCATTCGATTGAAGGGTTGTATTTGTATCATACAATGTTTTAGACCCCACTTAGTGCCTCTCTGTGTTCAAAACTTGTTCTATGTGCCACATATAAGGTTAGAACTTCCAAGGTTGAGTGGATGCTTTAACGGGCAAAGCTCTCCATTGGGGTTCGTGAACATACTCGGGTAAGTGGATGCTTTAATGGGCAAAGCTTATCTGAGGAGTTCGACCTCTTTTAAAAACCATTTGGTTGATCGTAACTGAAGATCAAATGGATGCACATAAGGCTAAGATACTTCGAAAGGAGGAATTAGTCTAAATAGAACAAGTGTTCTAAACGATGTTGCAAGTCTTGTGCTAAAAATAACCTCGATTCATCTTTGAACACTTAGTATGATCATTAGAGGTCAATGATAAACAGAATATGATACAAGGCCCCTAAAACCGAATCTTTCCTTTAATTGTGATATCACTGTTCCTTTACTTTTAGTTCTCAAAGCACACTCAAACCCAACCCCAATCGCATTTTAATTTATGTGTAAGCTTCATTAAAGAACAACTAATCCACACTGACTCTCTTGGGTTTGACCCCTACTTACCACTTGCTACCCAGTAGTGAAGTCGCGAGTAGCGGACTTATAAATTTATTTGTACATTTGCTCTGACGACAAGCATCTGTCAAATTGGCGCCGTTGCCGGGGAGTTGTGAATCGGAATAGTTGTTCTATTTTGTTTTTTCTTTTTTGTTTTATCATGCAATTCACTAAGTCTTACTACTACGGAATGGAGCCTTGGAACAATGAGGAGTTTTCCCCACCACCCTTCGAACTTGAAGTCCGCGAGAAGATCAACAACATAAAGCAATCCCGGGACGAAACTTTGGACGAGTACTTATGGTACTTCGATTCCCTTGTAACGAGCTGCCCGCACCATGGATTCACCAACCAAGATCTTCTTCAAAGGTTTCTCAACGGGATGATGCCATATGAGTGGAATTGGCTTAATGACGCGACAGGAGGCTCGGTAAATAACTTAAACATGGATGATCTTTGGAAATTGATAAACGATTTGGCCGCAAGGTCAAGAGAAGATCAGGCCAAGCTACTCGAGGACGTTATAATGGAGCTGGCATCTAGCATCCAGCAAATGAATGCCCCGATACACCAAGACGAGGTCGAAAAATGAGGAATTCTGGGCGGCTACACAACTGATCTGGGACCGCATTGCCAAACTGCCCAAATCAATTTCGGTCCTAACTGGAGAGTTGCCCGAGACATACCCAGACCTCAGTGCCGAATTGCCCAAAACAGACCCGGACCTCAGTATGATTGCCCCCGGAGACCATATGAATGACGAGGATGAGGACCCATGGTTGCCTGAAGAAGAGCTCCATTCAGATTATCCCTGTGAGTTAGAAGAAGAACTGCCCAAATCAGGTTCGGTCCTTATCACCAATCCATCCGAGGAAATCACAGTCCTAACTGCCAAGCCAATAGAAGTCCCGAACCTCACTGTCGGAGCACCTGAAACAGACCCAGTCCTCATGGTCGAAGTGCCCCAACTTAACCCTTCGTGTTTTATGCCGATCATAGCCACCGAAGATCATATAATCAATAATGATGAGGTGCAAGGGGAGTTAGAGGCGGAGCATGAGCCAAAAAAGTCGACAAAGGAACTCTCACTCGTCACAAGCCAAGGAAAACCGCCTGAAAACTCACTCGTTCCAAGACAACCATCCATCACTGCCACAATGAAGAGGATTGGCAGAGGCGCATGCTTAATGTCGCCTACATTTAATGGCACAAAACCAAACTTCCAAACTCGCAAAGGTGCCAACTATTCAAACATGAAGAAGCGGCAAATACATGGGCCGAAAGAATGGAAACCCGGAAGGAGTAACAAGCGAGCACGACTCATTGGACCAGCAGCTATGGTCAATGAAGCCTCACCCTCTCGGAGCAAAAGGGCAGCCGAGAAGAAATTCGACCTCACACGCCCATGGGACCCAACCTTATGATCCAGGAATGAGGTACTATCGAGCTAACGACGTTAAACAAATGCACTGGTCGGGAGGTAACCCGACATCTATCTTACTTTTAGTCATTTAATTTCAGTCATTTAGTTTTTTGCCTAGAAACATTCTCACCTTTCCTGTATATATTTGCTTGCATAAACTTTTAAACTAAGTCTTGCTGAAAGGCACGCCTTCGTTCAAAAGTGTGGGGTGAGAACTGCCTGTGTACATAGTAAACATGTTTTTCTTTTTCCTTTTCCCTTAATATTATCTTTTTGAAAATATGAACTTGAGAATGTGAAAAAGATAGATCTAAATTCATGCATTTACCTTGTGAAAATTCAACTGTTTAAAAACTTAGAATGTAACTTCTCATTTGTCCCTTTGTGCTAAGATATATAGGGGATGTGGAGTTGACATAAACTTCTCTAGAGAGGCTTGGCAAGCACTCGAAGGATCGAATCTAACTATATGGTTTTCGAAGTCAGTGGAGGCTGCACTTCGGGTTTCAGTAAAGATTGAAGTCATCTCCGCCATGCAGTGTTCATGCAAAAGGCGGGACGGGAATCAAACCGTCCTATCTCTAGTCCTAGTAGCCGGGAAAACAGATGAGCGACCCTCATCTTGACCCGCGCGAAACGGCGAGGATGAGAAAGAGCGTAGAGGTATTTCCATATGCTCGCGGGCGATGATTGGACCTCCCAAAAAGGCTTGAGAAAATGGACTAGCAAGCCACAAAAAGGCAAAAGCTCAAAGAAGCTAATCAAAGGCCAAAGGCCAAAGTTGTGAAGGTTTTAACCGAACAAAAGTGAAGTACTCAAAGAGTCAAATCAAAGGCCAAAGGCCGATTCACTACAAAAAAAAAAGCTGTCCCTCGCCAAAAAGAAATCAAAAAGGCTCAACTCAGTAAAACCCGAACCGAATCACGTGCTAGAGAAAGCTACAAGGAAACCATATAGTGCGAGTCGATCCCGAGAATGCAGTCCAGGAGCCTGGAAAGGGCTATCTACCGAAACATCCGAATTAATTTGCATCTCGGCGCAAAGGTACAAGTATCAAGTTTCTTCTAAGTATTTACACGGTTTAGTTTTTTAATAAGTAAGTAATGCATGAATAGGATAAATCTAGTTCATATTCTCACTTTCATATTTAAAGTTTTTACATGGATTGTGTGTGCCGCCCTTTAAAAAGCATTGTTCGAGACGAACAACTAAAAGTGTGGGGTGATCTGATGGGCCATAATTGTATGAATCATAAACACAGTTAAACCCACCAAATTAGACTCTTTGTCTATTTAACTTTTTCTTGTTAGTTCCAATATTTATCTACAGGGTATTTTGAAGTCTAGAGAGAATACAGGCTAAGGAGGCGTTTTTAAGCTGAATATGAATTACGAGTCATTCCAAGTCACGACCAAATTCCAACTTTCAAGAACCTGACGTGGAATCACTCGAAACAAGTCCAACCGAAAAGCAACCAGAGTCAGTCCGGAGCTAAAAGGACCGATGGCTTTTGGGGAAAAAGATCTCAACTCACACTCACCCTCCTCCTCCTCACATGGCCGGCGGCTTCAAGGAGGAGATGACACATGGGGGGCGGCTAAGGGGTGATGACTCACCTCCGATGGCTTTCTTCTCCTCCTCTTCCCTTGTGACAAGTGGCTCCTCCTCCTCCACATCTCTTCATCCCCTTAGCCTATAAATAGAGCTCCCCCTTCTCCTTGTAATGCATCCCAAAATGTGGAGAGCTCCTCTCTCTACAAATTCCAAAATCACAAATCACTTATCTCTCTAGATTAAGAACACAATCATGTAAGCACTTTACTTTGGAATCAAAGCTTTAGCACTTTCAACAGTTTTTGTAAGTACTCTCGTCTTTACTTTACTGTCTTTTCAATTCAGCAACTTTATTTTCCTGTCTTTACTTTCGAAAACTTTACTTTCTGTCTTTCAAAACCTTTACTTTTCAAGCACTTAGCTATGATGTCCTGTTCCATGGATATTCGTAGCTAAACCCTTCATTCGGTTGAAGGGGTGTATTTGTATCATACAATGTTTTAGACCCTACACTTAGTGCCTCTCTGTTTTCAAAACTTATTCTATGTGCCACATATAAGGTTAGAACTTCCAAGGTTGAGTGGATGCTTTAACGGGCAAAGCTCTCCCGTGGGGTTCGTGAACATACTCGGGTAAGTGGATGCTTTTTAACGGGCAAAGCTTATCTGAGGAGTTCGACCTCTTTTAAAAACCATTTGGTTGATCGTAACTGAAGATCAAATGGATGCACATAAGGCTAAGATACTTCGAAAGGAGGAATTAGTCTAAATAGAACAAGAACAACTAATCCACACTGACTCTCTTGGGTTCGACCCCTACTTACCACTTGCTACCCAGTAGTGAAGTCGCGAGTAGCGGACTTATAAATTTATTTGTACATTTGCTCTGACGACAAGCATTTGTCAACCACCCAGACAGCCGGTCTTCGACGACGAGTATGACGAGGATTATGACGATCAAGGACCATGGGAGAGCTATCCGCACCGAACTTCAGGAATCAATCATGGTGCATCTACGAAGGGCCAGACCTAGAAGCCATAGCCATCAACACGGCGGTCGCGCACCACCTACCTAAGTTCTCAGGAACCAAGGGGGAATCGGCCACAGCTCATCTGCAGCGCTATCATGGGATATGCCAAAACCTCAGGCCATATGGAGTCGAAGTCGAGGACTTCAAGTTAAAAGCTTTCTATTTTTCACTCATAGACTCTGCTAATGATTGGTTTCTATCTTTGCCTTCAGGTAGCATCCATACATGGGACTAGATGCAAAAGAAATTCCTCAACAAGTACTATCCAACTGGCAGAGCGATGCAGGTCCAAAGGCAACTGCAAGAACTCCGACAAGGGCCAAACGAGACAATGTACGAGTACGTGGAGAAGTTCAACGCCCTAGAGCAGAGCTGCTGCAACCTTGGACTCCCTGAGAAGCTAATCGTGGAGTACATGCTAGATGGACTGAGGAGTAGGAATGCACATCCGGTCCGGACCGGCCCGGAATTTACGGTTTGGTCCGGACCGGTGGACCGGAATTTTCTAAAATCTTGGACCGTGGACCGGACCGGACCGGATATATATGGACCGGGACCGGAATTCGTGTGAAAACTTGGACCGAAACCCGGACCGGACCGGGACCGACCGTAATTTAGGGTTAGAAAATAGGAAATAAAAAATCCGGTTTATTCCGGTCCAGACCGGGACCGGACCGGAACCCGTAATCCTCCAAAAATATGGACCTTGGACTAGACCGGAACCGGACCGACCCGTAAAATCCGGTCAATTCCGATCCAGTTTTCCGGTCCGGGTCAATTTTGTGCATCCCTACTGAGGAGACTCGACCGAAAGCTGCTAGATGCCTCAGCTGGAGGAACGATCATGAACATGTCCCCAGCTGGAGTACGGAGGAAGATCATGGAGGTGGCTGAGAACGCAAGATTTCAGGACGAGTCCAACAAAGAGGAAGAATTCAGCCGGACCAGGAACGTCTCAAAGGTCGAGCCCCCATCCAGTTCCATGGCCGAAGAAATCAAACAGCTCAAAGAGATGATGCAACAGGTAATAAGGAGGCAGCCGATCCAAGCAAGGCCTTGCGAGTTCTGTGGAGCCACAGATCACAAAACAGACTCCTGTCCGACTTTAGTGGAGGACGACCAGGGCGAAGTTAATGCAGTAGGCGACTATGAACCAGCCGCAACCAGGCAAGGGTCTAACGGTCAGTACTTAAGGAACGACAACCAGCACAGCCACGCCCAGAGAGAGCCGGTTCAGCATGCCGCACCTCAACAGAACCAGCAGCCCTACCGGCCTCCACATCGTCAATATCAGCAGAATACGCCTGGCCAGTATCAACAACGAGGATCGAACCACAACCAGACAGGCCCAAGCAACCACGGTCCCAACAAATCCTTAGAAGACATAGTGAAGGAGCTGGCAGCTAGCACCCAGCAATTGGCCACGACAGTCCATCAGAATCAGGTCAAGACCGACGGGGCAATAGCCGACTTATCAAGATAGATGTCTCAGATTGCCACCATGGTCTCGGAGCTCAAGAACGACCCTGGACGACTGCCATCACAGACCATTCAGAACCCGAGAGGGAATGTCAGCATGATGGGAGCAGTAGACATGGACGTGGCACTAAAGGAGTCCGCATATTGGGAGGATGAGATGCTCAACACGAAGGCAAGGATCGGCGAGGAAAAGCATAAGTCAAATTACATCTGGGCATCAGAAGACTTTAGCCCGCCGGCGCCTGAAGGAGAACCAGTCGAGACAGACTCGGTCCTCACTGTCGGGATGTCCGAGAAGACTCCGATCCAACGACCCAATAATAGAACACCCCCTCGTTACAAGCCATGATTCGCCAAGAAAGAGTAAGGACCCAGGTGCCTTCACGGTCACCTGTGGTATCGGTAAGGCTCAAATACATAACTTTTTTATTGATCTGGGTGCGGCCCGTTAACGTTATGCCTTATTCCTTATATTGCTCGTTGAAACTTGGCCCATTAAAACCGCCTAAATTGTTAATCGAACTAGGGGATAAATCATGTACTCGGCCTGATGGTTTGCTTGAAAACTTAACACTCCGAGTAGGAGATCTTGTTGTTCTTGCAGATTTCTATGTCTTGCAGATGGGAGATGCTAGAAACGATGATCCTCCAGCACTCATCCTAGGACGGCCATTCCTCTTTGCCACCAAGACCAAGATTGACATGGGCACGGGCTTGTTGTCACTTTCATTCGGTGGAAAGACATCAGATTTTTACATCTATGGGGATGATGACCATCCATGCACGAGGAAACCGCCAGACATAGTAAACACATCAGATCTTGGTGCCCTAGTCCCTGCCCTACCGAAGGAGACCATGTATGCAATCGGGCCAGTAGCTATGAGCAAGATGTCCTCAACGACCCGGGAGTATGTAAAGGGGAATCCGCCTGACCGACGAAAAGCAGACACGAGCAGATTATTACACGGTGGCTTGGGGCAGATTGAAGGAGTTGCAGGAGCAAAGTTTGACCTCACACGCCCATGGGTTCCTAACTTGTGATCCCTAGAATGAGGTACCGTCGAGCCAACGACGTAAAACAAAGGCGCTCGCAGGGAGGTAGCCTGACATTTTTTGTTTTTTCAGTTTTTTTATCTTATTTACTTACGTCGTTTATATTTACTATGTTATAGTCACATTCGTCACATTGTACTTGGGAAAGGAACGATTTTCATGCAGGGAACAGATACACTCATGCGTTTGCATGGTCTTCTGCGGACTGAGAAAATCGACCGAGTGCGAGCACGCAAGGCTATTGTGCGAACGCACGACAATTCAAGCAACGGGTTGGGTTTGTGCGAACGCATAGGGTGGACCATGCGAGCGCATGCCCTTGAGAAATGTGCGCCGAGGCCTTCCAACTTGAGTTTTGTCGGACCATGTCCAATTCTGACCGGGCCAGGCCCTGTCGTTTGGTCGTACAACTACGACGTGCAACGACACCATCAGGGGAGTATTGTTCTGTCTTTATTCTCTATGTTGTTTCCTTTCCCTATTGTTTGCATGCATTGTGTGTTTAAAGTCTAAGTCGTGCCGTGAGGACACGGCTGGATTCAAAAGTGTGGGGTGGGAGAGTCAGTTGTTGTGTCAGCACGTTTACTTTCTGCACCTTGCATAGAGTCAGCACGTTTCCTTGATAATTTTAAAATTTTTGTACAAATTTCTCTATTTCCTAGAATTGCGGTATTGAATTTTGATGATGTGAAATAGATAGAGCCGATTACATGCATGTCTCTTGTGAAAACTGAATTGTGCAATGGCATGTGAACTTAACCCATTACGTGCCTTTGTAAGTTGAGATAAACAGGGATGTGGAGTTGATAGAAACGTCCTAGAGAGACTTGACAGAACATTCAAAGGACCGGATTTCGAGTTATGTGGTTATATGGATTTCGTGGAGACTAGCACTTCGAGACGACATGGTTAAGAGTCTGCTCCGCCACTGCAATGCTTATGCGGTCAGGTGGGACGGGAAAACAACACACCGTCCAATCTCTAGTCTGAGTAGCCGGGAAAATAGACAAGCGACCCTCGGCTTGACTCGCGTCGAAAGGACGAGGATGAGTGAGAGCATGAAGGTATTTCCATATGCTTGCGGGTGATGATTGAACCTTCATCAAAGAAGAGGAACCACGGACGGAGCAGTGCACAAGAGAAAAATCAATCAATTGTGAAGTTCTACACGCAACAAAAGTTGAAGTACACCACTGTTACATCAAAAGCCAAGTCACTACAAAAGCTGTCCTAAAAGAACTCAAGCACCTTAAAGCTTGAATAAATCACGTGCAAGAAAAAGCAATGAAGTATAACCATATAGCAAGAGTTCGGAACCAAGAGTGCAGTTCATGGGTTTAAAAAGGACTATCTCCCAGGCATCTGAATTGATTTGCATCTCGGCCCAAAGGTAACATGTATCAATTACTTCCATGTTTGAGCATAAGACTTTTAGTAACGAGATATGCATGGAAAGGTGAAGTCTAGATTAGCGAGTCATATTCACGTAGCAATATCTAGGATGTCGAAGTAATTGTGATGTTTCAGTTTATTTTTCTCTTATGACCTAGTCCTTGTTCGGGATGAACAAGTTTAAGTGTGGGGTGTTTTGATGAGCTGTATTTATACGACTCATCGAGTCAAACATTTACTTCTTAGTGTTGTTTTGCATTTCAAGTGTTTCGGAAGCTCTAGGAGGAACGCGCTTAAAGACTGGCATTTTAGGCCAAAAACATCACAGTTTCAGATTAGACCTTTGGACAGTCCACGGAAAGCTGGGAATGGACCGCTGATCAGAAAAATACGAGCCACATGCCATTGCAAAGGTGACTCAATTCCCGACAACTCTCTAGTTCACACCGAGAGCAGCCGAGATTGTTTGGATGGTCGAAACGAGAGTTGAACTGAAGACAGATAATCTGGCCGAGAGTTCCACATGCACTTTACACTTTAGGCCCAAGCCGAGTTCAAAGTCACAAATCTCGGCCCGTCTTCTCCTCCATACGTGGCGGTTTAGGAAGCTTCTAGAAGACTTGTTGGTCAAGTAAACTTGCTAGCCAAGTAAACTTACAAGCCAAGCAAAGTCGGTTTTAGGACATGTTTCCTAAAACCGTTTATGGACCGACTTCAATTTGGAAACTTTGAGGCCCTTGTCTACTCTATAAATACAACCTCATATCAAGGGTTTCAATCATCCCTCACTCGAAGAAGCATCTCATTCTCAGAGCTTCTCTCTCCTCTCGGTCCCAAGTCATCCTCGCCGATCATCATTCCGGCTCCGGTCCTCCTTCGTTCGGCAATAGAGAAGAGCATTCTTCCGTTATTTTTATTGTCTTTTGTTCCCATGGCCATGTCTAGCTAAACTCATTATTCGGTTTAGAGTTTAATACATTGTGACGTTGTTTTTGAGACTTGTTGCTTAATGCTATTTTCATTGGTCTACTAGTCCTTGTGCTTAATTATCTCGGTTTGAATTGTAAGGCTAAGTTGATACTCGGAACGGTTAGGCTTAGCCAAGCAATTCATTCCCCTTATTTGCTGTTTGTTTGATACTAGACCGTTGAGAACAAATAGTGCACTAAATTGATATATCTTGGAATGGAGTATTAGATTGCTAGGATTAGAATTCTATAACCCGGAAAAGAAGTAGATTGTGGTGTAGGCGCTCGGAAAGGCCCTACTTTAGGTTGTAACTTGGAATGGGAGTAATCACACTTAGGAACTAGAAAATAGATAATTAGAAGTCGATGATAAAACAAGTCACAATTAAAAACCCTAGACCGAATATTCTCTCTGATTGATATCAACTCGTTTGTTTCCTATTTTCTGCACTGTTTCCTAATTACTCACAACCCAACTGTCTTTCTTTTTACAGAACAATAAGTAACCGCTCTAGCTCTCTAGGGTTCGACCCCTTGCTTTCTGCTATACTAGCTAAGAGTAAGTGGAGATTATAAATTTAAATTTGCAGGTACCGACGACGCCTGTCAGAGACGCTAAAGGAAAAGAAGATATGGAGGCATATACAAAATAGTTTTTGTAGAACCTTTTATTAAAGTTGTCCTTCTTGTTCTGTGGGTTACAAGGTTATATTGTTTGCTGGTTGTAGGGGTCTGAATTGACCTACTTTCGCTAGGTAGTTTTTGTTTAGTCTGTGGTTGTTTCTTTAGTCCTGTGTGTTTTTGGAGTCAGGGGCTGGTTGTGTGTTTCAGCAGGTGCTTTTGCAGGTTAGTTTAGCTTGCTCTGTGTGGTTTGGTTGGTTTTGTTGCTGGTTTTGTAGAGTCCTGAAATCTGTATCTTTTAACTTTTTCAATAAGATTTTTACCTCTTATCGAGAAAAAAAATGTAGTACAAATTTATGCTCATCAAAACACGCTACACTTAGAGTTTGTTCATCCTGAACAAACATGAACTAAATCCTAACCACTGTTGTAGGGAACACGAGTGCATTTAGCGTATGCTCCAAGCCTTTAAACCTCTAGGCTACCTTACATGATGAGTTGTAGTCTCGCGAGAGTTTTCAGATAGGGAATACTAACAAATCCCAAACGCAACTAACTATATGCATGATCATGATAGTACTTCAATTATCTAGGCAATGCGCCACAAATTCCCCATGCACAACAACTAAAGTAGCAATCAAAGACTAACTCCTTTTTGACAGAATTTCGAACCACCAATGACCTTACAAAAATGCTCATTCAAAGACAGTGAATATTAGAGTTATCAAATGTAAGCTAGCGCACAAAGATGTGCAAGTGCCTAGACATGGATAATTTCAATTGAATGCACTACACACCCACTCCACACTTTAAATGAAACTTAGTCTCTAAGCGACAAATATATATAATTTAAAAGTGTAGTGCATGTGACTTCCCTGAAATTGTAGCTTAAGGAATGTGACTTGTGGTTTGCTCATTTGTTTCCCGCATATGACATTCAAGTATGTAAAACAAACAAGTGACCAAAGTGGCTTTACTTCCCTAGAAGACCTAGTTTAACGTCTTGGCGAGACTAGGAAACCGCCTCATGGAGTCGCTTGGGAGAATTCCATTGCTCGGATAACTTTTCACGGGGCTCTAGATACTTGAGGCGTCAATCCACCTTCAAATCCCATTTGAGCTTTCTTCCATCAAGTCTACAATGGACTTTTCGATGGAAGTTCAACCCCTTCAAAAGTGTTGTTCCCTTTAGGATGGAGGGATTGTAGGAGCTCCTTGCTAATGGTCTCGACAAGTATGGCAAGAAGCGCCAAAACTTATCTCGAGACAGCGTGATGAAGAAAGGGTCTTCAAAACTCGTCTCAAGCTTGATGGGCACACCTTCCTTGAATTTCTCAATAGTGTCCTTGGGTGCCAAGTCCTCAAAATCCTTCTTAGAACTTGCGTTAATTTGTATGCGATGTTGCTCTCTTATAGCATCCATGTATATGTCAACAAAGTCTTCATACATTCCTAATCCTTGTGGCTCAATGTGCTTTTCCTCCCAAGTAAGGGATTCAAGCTCACCTACTATGTGGGGAGATATAATAGTCGCGAGAGTGCAGTCTTTCTCCATATTCGAGTCGTATTTTCTTAACTCTTCGGTAGCTTGGGCGGGCTTCCCACAAGAGATATTTGACACTTCATCATCACTTGATTCGGGCACTTCTTCTTTGAAATTATCCTCCTCTCCTTCTATGTTCCCATTCTCAACTGCTTGTTGTGCTAATAATATGCTTCCTAAAACTCAATTTTGTTCAAAAAGTTCATCCATGCGTTTGTTAGTTTGATCCAAACTTTGAAACAAGGTTTGGGAAGCTTGTAGCATATATATGTTGTATTGGGCAATATTGGCTTGGTTAATCCCATTTATTTCAAAACTTTTATATGCGAATATTTACTTTTTAGTATGGTTTTGCATTTTAGGTATTTCGGAAGCTCTAGGAGGAAACACGCATAAAAGACGGCATTTCATGCCAAAAACACCAGTGGCAGATTAGACCTCTGGAGCTTCGAGGGAGTGCTGGGAATGGACCACTGATCAGAAAAATATGAGCTATATGTCGATGCGTAGCTGACTCAATTCCCTACAACTCTCTAGTTCACACCGAGAGCAGCCGAGATCGTTTGGATGGTCGAAGTGAAGGCTGATAATCAGGCCGAGATTCCCACTTGCAGCTTACACTTTAGATGCGCGCTAAAATGATCGTGATGACATCAGCTGTGGTCTTGATTTCTAAAAAGCCTAAAATATCGTATTTCCTTGCTGAATAAGCAAGGGATATTGGGAGAATATTTTTGGAAATTCTTGGAGAGCAAGAAATCAAGATTTAGAAGGAGATCCTTATCGAGATTCTGTCCATCAAGATTTGGAAACCCTAGACACTATATAAGAAGCTCTCCCTACATAATCATTCTACATTCAATCCATCATTCTACGAAGTTTGAAGACAGCTCTAGAGGAGAAGGCGAAGCTTTCGACGAGAGAAGAGATTTTCTTACTACTTTTCATTATGTGTTTTACTTCTATGATGTGTAGCTAAACTCTTAATTCAGTTTCGGGTTTCGCTCGTTGTGACACATGTTTTGAGACTATTTTCTTAATGCAATTTCTTTTTTCTCTAGTTCTTGTACTTCATCACATGAATTAATTTGTGAGGTTAAGTGGAAGCTTTGTCGCAAAGCTTAATCAAACAATTAATTATTATTGTTAATATCTACTGGAAACTTTGTCGTAAAGGTGGATAGTAACGCCTATCCTTAGTAATTCCTTTGTCGGATTATTGAGTTTAGGAAAGAACTAGAAGTCTAACACCATTGTCGGGATATTAGGGTAGTTACCTTTGTCGGAACAACCACACTTAGAAACTTGAGATTTGATATTTAGCAGTCGATGATAAACATGTCACAATAGAAACTCTAAGCTGAATATTCTCTCTGATTGGATTCTTGTTATTTTTCTCTTTTGCACTCTTAATCACAAAACCCCCCCCCCCCCTCTTTTCTTATTTATTTTCAGAGATAGCTTCAACAACCAATTCCCTTGGGTTCGACCCTGCTTACCACTTGCTAGCAGTTGTAGGATAAATATAAATATTAAATTTGACGCATCGGACGATGCGCATCAGTTAGCTTGTACTAGCTAGCATTTCCATGTTGGAGAGTCCACTACTAGATTGAGGATCCAAAGGATATTGAGGTTAGGAGTCGTCAATGAATGAGCATTGACTATTATCCCAGTTTGGAGAGTATAATGTGGTGTATTGTCGCTATCTTCCCAATGATAATTTTGTTGCTCCTCTTCTTGGTCATCTCAATTTGGAGTGTAATACTTTGTTGAGCAGTCATGTTCTTTCCAATAAGAATTTAGTTGCTCCTCCTCTTGGTTGTATCCTTCAACGTACTCGGCTAGTTGATTGTATGAATACATTCTCGCAAAACAAAAAGAACAAAAGTCAGTAAAGGATATGAGTAAAGAATATACAAAAGCAAAAAGAAAATATTTACAAGACTAGTCGAGATATCCACACAACCTAGGCTAATGACAAGTTAATGTGTTGCTCCCCGGCAACGGCGCCATTTTGATGTGTAGTATTTTAAGCGTCAAAAATAATTTATTAAATTGGTAAGTACCGATTCGTCCAAGGGAGCAATTGTAAACTTGCACACTATGTAAGGTTATGCTTCTGTTTATCCTAGTCCGAAACGAGAGATTGTTGTCGTTTTAAAAACCTAATCAATCTAGTTATGTAAGAAAGTAACAAAATGGTTTAACAAATTTCAAGAAGTATTTCGGGGAACTACTTCACTTACCCAACATTATAATCGAGTTGATTAACTAGCATGCGGGGATTTGCTTATATTGTTAATCCAAGTAAGAACCTCACCCTTTCGACGCTATTGGTTCGAATTGGAATTGTACCTTAAACTAGAAACCTCACCCTTTCGGCGCTATTGGTTCGAATCAAGTGACTCGCTGATGTTTACCAACTCTTGTTGCGTAAACATGGGGAATCCTTGTCGTAAAACTAGCCTTTCCCGTTACAATCTCGGGCAACTCTTGTAGTCACCATGTTCGTAACATGTATTGTACTTAATTGTCGGATACTAAGTCTCACCCTTTCGACGCTATTGACTTAATATCTCAACGTAATGCACTTAAGCATATTCTCAAACACCTAGTATGCATTGTTGGGTTTAAGTGTCAAGTAAAATACAAATCATGTTAAACTATCCAAATTATGCAAAGATTAACTTATTAAACGATTCATAGTTAGATAAGATTCGTAGGAGCCCAAAATATGGGTCACTACTCACTATCCATCATCATGGAAATACAAATCATGTTCATGAACGGGGCTAGAATTACAAAACGAGAAAAAGAAATTACTACACCCTTCGAATTGATGTTGATAACTCCCTTCAATCTCAATCCTCGATCCGATCGTAAATCCTTACATTTTCATTCCCCTTCTCTCTTTTTCGTCGTCCCCAAGTGTGTGAGCATGAGTGGATATGGAGAATATGCTCAGAATTAGTGGCGGCTGAAAATTGCCCTCCTTTTATTTTATTTTGCATTTTTGCATTTTTCCAAAAACTTAGCAAAAATTGGCCTTTTGGCCCATTCAGTCCATGTCACTTAATAGGTGACATGAGTAATTCCAGAGGTGGATTTCCTAAGTTTTGTCTTGCATGTGTCACTTGTGTCAACTATTTTGGTGACACAAGCCCAGAGTGAGATGACCTCTTGTACTCAGGTTTTGACATTCTTAACGGCTAAATCTACTTGTGGTGCAAACTACAAGTCTGTAGTTCTTCATCTCAGCTTTCCAATAAGCCATACATCAATGCATTCGAACACCGTATGAGCTCTGGGTGTGCGCAACAAGTAGGGATTTCAATCCTCCTATTTTTGCACTGTTTTTGCCCAAATTCCCACAAAACTCTTTATTTCGCTTTGGATTCATTTTTCACTTAAAAAGAATCAAAATAAAAAGTGAGAGCTCATATATATATGGCGAATGATCGAAAATCGACTAAATATGGAGCATAAATATAGTACAAATTTATGCTCATCAGTTGTCCTATAGTCCGATCCCCAAATCATAGGACCGAATGAAACAAAGATCGCGCAGTCGCAGTGGATAATTACTCCCCACTACTCATAATCTTTCCAAGCGAGATCTTGTTGGTTCCATCTTACCTTTTTGCGGCTACCATGTACATACAATGTACAATTTTTGTCTCCTGTCGGTTGGTAGCCTCGGACTTGGGAGCTACTTCTCATAAGTGCAGGTGAAGATTTGCTTACACACAATGAGTCTTGGAATTCTCTTCTTGCTGCTGACACTTGCATCAAGACCCTGTGCAACCAATTTCGAAGTATGTTTGACTCGACGCTATTAGGAAGATTGGATTTACAAGTCTTCTCATGGTTTTATAATTATATTACTATCCTTACGACAAATGACTGGAACGACAAACTTAAATTACTACGTTCGTCAGAAGATATGATCCAAGCTGAACTGCTGTTTTTCCAGCTTTAAAGTCCTCCTATTTCCCTCTTAAAACTGTTGCCTTTGTTATTAAAAAAAGTAAAAAACTGCACTTTTTTTTAGGAAAAAAAAACAACATTTTATAGAAAGTGCATAAGGAGAATAAATTTCCGAATTGACTAATTAATTTGCTACACATTGAAGTTTCTTTTCCTGAATATCTTTGGAACACTAAAAATATGGTGGAAAGAAAATAAAATGGAAAATAAAAAAACATGTAATAGAAAGGGAAAAGAAAATATGACCCTTGACATTCTTTTGTATTCTCCATAAAAAAGAATGTACTTTCCAACAACAGCAATAACAAAAAAAGCAAACATCAAACTTTATTTTATCTGGAAAAAAAAAACTATTCACAAACGAAATAGCCCATTACCAAAATAGGAAGGATCTAACAAGACATCTGTATCTTCTCTCCTCTCTCCTTATCTCATCGTCGGTTTCATCTCAATCGGCGTCGACCTGTCCGACCTCTTTTCCACTTGCGGCGCCGAGGCCGCCCTTGCCGTGGGATGCTTCTTTGATGGTGTTGGGGAAATTCTGGGGAGGTGGAATCGTTTGGATCTGGCGGTGGTGGAATTAAGCGGCGCGTGCGATGGGTGGTGTCAGATAGATGGATTTTGGGGGCTCGAATCTGGTGGTGGGAAGGTCGTGCGGGGCTCCTTGCGGATGATTTGAGGTGGAGGTTGTTAGGCGATGAGGTACAGGGTGTTTGGAGTCTGGAGATGGAAATGGAGGGTGTTTGGGCTTGCGGAGAGGTCGCTTTTGGTGACGGTGTTGGAGAGGCTGAAAAGCCTCACTTTTTGATGTATATATTTTGTTGGTTTCTTTCTCTCTAAGTGGAATGTGTCCACT
This sequence comes from Rhodiola kirilowii, assembly GCA_033675215.1. Classification (NCBI taxonomy): domain Eukaryota; kingdom Viridiplantae; phylum Streptophyta; class Magnoliopsida; order Saxifragales; family Crassulaceae; genus Rhodiola; species Rhodiola kirilowii. The sequence goes on from CM066201.1 coordinate 34,912,928, forward strand.
TAAGGGAGTCTTTTCCAGTCGAGTGTGTTGTATGCGTTCAGGCTGTTTTTGTGGTTTTCGTTCAGGTCTAGTGCTGTAAGCACAGGGTTCCTTTTCGATTATATTGTTTCTAGTGATCAGTATGAGGGCCTACCATGAGGCATGAAGCGAAGTGGAGCAGCAGTTCATTTTTTTTATTACGCAAGTTTATGTTGTTGGATCTGATCTATCCCAGCTAGAGTTTCTTTAGCTCTAAGTCCTCTGTATTCGCCTTTGGAAATGTTTCAGCCTGTTTATCAAAAAAACAAATAGCCCATTACCGATTTGGAATAATAGGGACCCACACTGACTTTTTTTCATTGAACATTTGACACTGACTTTAAGATTTTAGTTTTGGATGGTAACAAATTTAAATTAAAGGGAAAAGTACAGTTTGGGGACTTGAACTATCACCATTTTCTAACTTGTGGGTCGAACTATAAAAATTTCCAAGCAAGGGGCGAATTATCAAACAATTTTTTAAACGAGGGGTACCGTCCAACGCCATTAGGGTTTTCACTAACGCCGTCCACACCGTTATTTAATACATAAATTTAAGAAAACAAAATTTTCAAAAAAAATATAAAATTGCCAAACTTTTTATACAAATTTAATTCTTAATAAAAGGAATATAATTTTTTTAAAAAATAATATGGTATTGTTGAAGTCTTACCTTTTGTTTGATTTCACTACACATAAATGAAAGTTTTTTCTTCAATTATCAGATAAAATTGGCACGGAATTGAAGGTTTGTTGAAAATATTTAAATTTTAAAATTTTAAAGATTTGATTCAAACGGACCTTTTTAAAAATTTCAAAAATATTTTTCATTTTGTGTTTAATTCTTTCTAAAGTTTATGTTTTTTATTTTTAAATTTTATATTCCTATTTGTATAAAAAAGTAAAGTTTTTAATTTATTTTTTATAATTTTTATAAATTAGTTTAATTTTGTTTACAATTTTTTAACATTTTTTAAAAAAGTTTGGCAATTTTAAAAAAAATTTAAAATTTAAAATTGTTTTATCTTATTTTAAATTTTAAATTGTTTTATCTTATTTTAAATTTTAAATTAATTAATTAACGAACATTGTTAAAGCTGTCCAACAGCATTAGTGAAAACTCTAACGGCGTTGGACGGTGCCCCTCATTTTGAAAATTGTTTGATAGTTCGCCTATTGTTTAGCAATTTTTATGGTTCGGCTTGCAAATTGGAAAATGATGATAGTTCAGGTCCCAAATTGTACTTTTATCTAAATTAAATTACCTGCACAATAGGGGTGTAAATGAGCCGATACACTCGCGAGCTGCTCGTGAACAAGCTCGGTCAAAGCTCGGCTCGATCTTAAACGAGCCAAGTACGAGCATAACTTTCAGGCTCGTTTATTAAACGAGCCGAGTAGGAGCCAACTCATGCTCGACTCGTTTATGTTCGCGAACAGCTCGTTTATGTGCTCGTTTATATACTCATTTAAATACTCAATTAAAACTTACTTATATTCTTTGAAGCTCGTCAATGAGCTCGATTAAGGTAATTATATATATTTTAAATATTTTTTAGTGAAAGTTCGATTTAAGCTTGTTAAATACTCGTAAAAAGCTCAATTAAAGTTCGTTAATAATAAATTATTGTATTAATTTAATTTAATGAAAGTACTCGTATAAAGCTCGAGCTCGGCTCGAACTCGTGAAAAAATTAAGCGAGCCGAGCTCAAACACATATTTTTAATGCTCGAAAATACTCGGCTCGAATTCGAACTCGTCAAATTTTAAACGAACCGAACATAAATAACCTGATACTCGGCTCGATTCGTTTACACCCCTATGCACAACCACTAAAATACACCTTACACGTGACAATCACGTGTTATGTCTTGTGTTTGTTTGACAAGCCCGACCAGCGTGGATCTAATTTATCCTGCATTTTCTTGGTCGGTTCGACCAGCCGCTACGTGGCACCTGACAAACTACTCATTCGACTCGACCCAAGAACTCTATTTTGTACATATTTGAATCGATCACACCGTTGCTTTGTTTGATAAAGCATTTTGATAATTAAACTTTGAAAGTTGTACATGGTGATTCGAACTAGACAAAGTGTGTTAGGTATAATGTACTCCCTCTGTCCCAATTTTTTCTTCTCATTTGAGTTTTGGCACAGTTTTTAAGAAAAATAATAAAGTAAGTTATTGTGAGTGTGATAAAGTAAGTGAGATAAAGTAAGTGTGAAGATAAATGATTAAATAAGGTGGTTGTGAGTGTGATAAAGTTACCCAAAAAGGAAAGTGGGAAGAAAATTTTGGGACGCCCAAAAAGAAAAGTGGGAAGAAAATTATGGGACGGAGGGAGTATGTTTCAACGAGTCAAAGGACACGACTGATGTTGTTTCACCTAATTATTTTACACACGTATGAATCATACGGTATGATTATGTGACACGAAAGCTCTTTCGTGCTGCATTTTATGGTGTCATTAAAACGAAACGGCGCCATTCTCCTCATGATTCCCTAACTTGCCGGACCTAATAATTAATTTTGCTAGAATGTAGTATGACTTGAGGCCTTTGACATCTAATGATTGATTGAATTGAGTTGCTTATTGATGTAGACCGAGTGGCACAGGCATATTTGGAGCAGTTTGACAGGAAATCCGATTCCGGCGCAATTTGACAGTTTTTTGAGTTTTCGAGTTCCCGATGTCCGATTTTGGGCCATAACACCCTATTTTGAGCGGAACGACGAGACGATCCGAAATCACCAGCTATGCTTGTGAAGTATGGCGTTTTTGGGCCATCCGAGCTCGTTTACTATTTTATTTTGAATTTTTAGTAATTTCCGATAATTTCCGATTTTTCCGTTTTTAGTAATTTTCAATTTTAGCAAGTTAGGGTTTCTATTTTGCACTATTTAAACAGTTCGTAGGTTGTGAGAACGGTAGTTTTGTTTTTATCAATAATATTCGAGAGTCTTCTCTCTAAAGTCATTATTCACGCTGTAGCCGCTGCATCATCTGGTATCAGCTTCCAGTCGATCATGTGTTCAATGGCACCTGGTGGCAGAGGCCGAGGCAGAGGGAGAGGTGCTGTTGAACTGTCCGAAGATGAACAGCTACGCTTAGATAATGCAGATCTGAGGCGCCAGGTCGAGGCTTTGACCATGAAATTGGCGGGAAGGAACAACGAATTCCTGGCAGAAGATGTTGATTCCATGGACGGCAATCCTTTTGGTGGGGATCAGCCCGTGATGCGAGATCAACGGTGGGAGCAAGGTCTTCGGGTGGATATCCCTCAATTTGATGGTAGTCTGACTGCCGAAGATTTTATCGATTGGCTTTCTCAGGTGGAGGAGGTCCTGGAGTTCAAGTCCGTCCCTGATGATCGCCGTGTTTCTTTGGTCACGATTCACTTGAAGGGTCGCGCCCAGGCTTGGTGGCAGCAGTTGAAGCGGACTCGTGCTCGTTCCGGAAAGGCTAAGATTGCGTCGTGGGATAAATTCAAGAGGCATATCCGGACGGCTTTCTTACCCTACAATTATGACCGGGAATTGTACACTCGTTTTCAGAATCTCCGACAAGGGGCTCGGTCTGTCGACGACTACACCACAGAGTTTTACCAGATGTTGGCCCGTAATGATGTGACGGAATCACCCTTTCAGTTAGTGTCTCGCTATATCGGTGGGTTGAGGTTGCAGCTGTAGGAAGTGTTGAAATTGTTCGATCCATTGACAGTGGCTGAGGCTCACCAGCGCGCTCAACAGGCGGAGAAACAGCTGGCCAGAGGTGTGTTTGGCGGTGCTCCCAGGACAGTGGGTTCCTCGAGTGGTGCTTCTTCTGCCCCCCCCTGTCCAGCGTGCATCTACGGCTCCACCCCCTCAAGTTCGTGGTGCTACCGGACCATCCCAGGCCAAGCCCTTGCGTTGCTTCAGTTGTGGGGAGGTCGGCCACCGCATGGCTGAGTGCCCGAATGCCTTGCAAGGGACTCGCGGTCTGTTAATCTAAGATGACGCAGGTGATGTATCCTTTGTCCCGGATGGGCCTCCAGTTTTTGATTCGTACGGTGGTAATGACGAGGAGGTTCCGGAGGAAGTCGTGCCTGGTGATGTTGGCCCTGCCCTGGTGGTGCGACGCACCTTCCTTGCCCCCCGGGCTGCTGATGATACGGAGTGGCTGCGCAACAACTTGTTCCAGGCCTCTTATACGATTGGGGGAAAGGTGTGCACGTTCATCATTGATGCGGGTCCATGTGCCAGGTTTTGAGTCCTTCTCCAGTCTTTATGCGTCCGACCCTTTTTTTTCACTGATTCTAGATAGGATTCAGCAGGGCGAGGCTACTGACTTTATTATTGATGATGGTTTCATCTTCCGGGGCCTTCAGTTATGCATTCCTGAGTGCAGCCTTCGCCTACATTTGATTCAGGAGCTCCATTCTGAGGGTCATGTGGGGCGTGATCGCACATTTCAGTTACTTGCTGCATCTTATTACTGGCCATCCATGCGCAAAGAGGTGGGCAGATTTGTGATGCGTTGTCGTGTGTGCCAGATGGCCAAAGGGGCTTCCACTAACGCCGGTCTTTATATGCCCCTCCCGATCCCGACCCAGCCGTGGTCTGATATCAGCATGGACTTTGTCCTTGGTCTTCCTCGTACTCAGCGGGGCTGTGATTCTATCTATGTGGTGGTTGATCGTTTCTCAAAGATGGTCCATTTCATTCCGTGTAAGAAGACTGCAGATGCTGTTCTGGTTGCCCAGCTATTCTTCAGGGAGATTTATCGCCTTCATGGGCTACCTGCTGCCATCGTCTCAGACCGTGACACCCGTTTTGTGAGCCATTTCTGGCGCAGTTTGTGGCGTATGGTGAACACTCGCCTGAACTTCAGCACGGCCTACCACCCTCAAACCGATGGACAGACTGAGGTTGTGAACCGTTCTCTGGGCGCTTTGCTACGCAGTTTGGTTGGTGATCACCCAAAGTCCTGGGATTTGAAGTTACCTCAAGCTGAATTTGCTCACAACCACGCGGTGAACCGCAGCACTGGCCTTAGCCCTTTCCTTGTTGTGTACGGGATTGCCCCGAGGGGTCCTTTGGACTTGTTGGCTTTGCCAAGTAAAGTCCGTCCTCATGGCACTGCGGAGGAGTTCATTGAGCAGCTGACCCGCACCCACCAGCGTGCTCACGATCAGCTTGTTGCGAGTACAGCCAAATATAAGGCGCAGGCAGATGTGAAACGGCGTTTCGTGGAATTTGAGGTGGGTGACTTTGTGTGGGCTATCCTGACTAAGGATCGATACCCGGCTCGTGAATACAGTAAGCTGGCTGCGCGCAAGATTGGTCCCGTGGAGGTTGTTGAGAAGATAAATGCTAATGCGTACCGTCTTCCCCTACCGAGCCATGTTCACACATCTGACGTGTTTAATGTGAAGCATCTCATTCCCTATGTGGGGGACAACTCTGATGAAGACGCCGCTTCTGATTCGAGGCCGAATCTCCTCTGCGCAGGAGAGGATGATGTAGACCGAGTGGCACAGGCATATTTGGAGCAGTTTGACAGGAAATCCGATTCCGGCGCAATTTGACAGTTTTTTGAGTTTTCGAGTTCCCGATGTCCGATTTTGGGCCATAACACCCTATTTTGAGCGGAACGACGAGACGATCCGAAATCACGAGCTTCGCTCGTGTTGTATGGCGTTTTTGGGCCATCCGAGCTCGTTTACTATTTTATTTTGAATTTTTAGTAATTTCCGATAATTTCCGATTTTTCCGTTTTTAGTAATTTTCAATTTTAGCAAGTTAGGGTTTCTATTTTGCACTATTTAAACAGTTCGTAGGTTGTGAGAACGGCAGTTTTGTTTTTATCAATAATATTCGAGAGTCTTCTCTCTAAAGTCATTATTCACGCTGTAGCCGCTGCATCACTTATTGGTATTGTGAGATTAAGGTTGTTGGATTATCTGCATTTTCATTTGTGTTGCGTACTCCATTAACAACATTAGTTCCATTTTATATTAAAAATAACATTTTTTTTAAAACCTAAATTTTTTAAAATGTGTAAACCATTTGGTTCGTTTTTTACATGATTAGGATTGTTCTTGATATTGATTTTACGGGTATATTATGACTTAGAAAACACATTTTTCCTTCCAATATATCGTGTCAGCTTCCAGTTTATTTATTGATTTATAAATGTTTTTAATTTTTTAAAACTTTTTTACTACTTTTAACTTTATTAACTTTTTATTTTAAAATTTATGGATATTTTAAAAAAAATCAAAATTTACTAATAAAAATTTTCAATAATTAAAAAATCTTTTTTGTTTTTTATATTATAAATATTATAATTTTAAAGTTTTTAAAATTGTTTTACATTTTTCTAAAATTTTAAGGTATTTTAAAGCTTTTTTATATCTTTTATTTTCAAGTTTAAAATAGAAATAAAGATGTGAACGGAGTATTAATAGAGTGACCCTCATTTATCATTATTTCGCATCTATTTTTTGGAAAGTTTTATAATTCGGCCTATATGTTGAAAATAGATGATATATAGTTCAGGATCACAAATCGAATTTTTTCATAATAATAACAACAATTGCTAGAGAAACACATATGTTTCTCACTGTCATCCATATTAGGGGTAGGAGCGGTGCGGTTTCACTACAAATTTTGACCAAAAATGCGACTGTTCTGCGACAACAATATACCACGGAATATGGGTCGTCGCATAATGTTGTCACTGTTCTGCGACGCAAATGTGACGACAAATTTAAATCGTGGCATTATGCGACTGTTTTGCGACGCAAATGCGACGGTTTTTTGTGACGCAAATAACCGTCGCAAAACGGCCGTAAAATGCGACAGTATTGCCACAATTTTGCGACGAATGTTTTTGCGACGAAGCTTAGTTACGGCAAAACCGTGGCATTTTGCGACGGTTTTACCACAAATTTGCAACGAATGTTTTTGTGACGAAGCTTAGTTGCGGCAAAACCGTGGCATTATGCAACAACTTTACCACGGATATGCGACAAATATTTTTTCCATTTTGCGACGCAAAAAAGTGTGAGAAAACCGTGGCATTTTGCGACGGTTTTGCCACAACTTTGCGACGAATGTTTTTGCGATGAAGCTTAATTGCGGCAAAACCGTGGCATTTTGCGACGATTTTACCACAATTTTGCGACAACATATTTATCTTTATCAAATTTTCATTTTCCCCCCTGAACTTTCCCTCCTAACTATTTTCACACGCCACTTTATCAAAGTCACGTGCAGAGACTTCACCGAAAGAGATGAAGCAAATCAGGGTTTTTGAAATTGGACTAAAATCAACAAAAAGAAGTAGCCTAAATCCAATTTTCTCTCCCTTCTCTCCTTACGACTGAAACCCTAAAAAAATTTCCTCATTCCGCCGCCGCCTCCCCTCCCCCCCTTGGACCGCTGCTTCTCCCATCCCGGCGCCGGCCGGCCATCGTTTATGGGTTGAAGCTCTCCTCGGCGCTGGCGGAGGATCCTGTGGTGGCGGTTGCGGCGATGTTGTCCACCCGGGTGGTTCTGCTTTTGGTGCGGTGGGGCTCGGCTTTGCTCGCGGCGATGGCTGCTTGGGTCAGTGCTGGTTGGAGTCGTCGGGGTAGCCGGTTGCGAGGGGGAGGCTGGGCGGGGCGGCGTGGCTTCGATTTGTATATATGGTAGTGCCGTCGGGATTTACTCCGGGCGGTTTATAGGCGGCGGTGGCTGACCTCGGACGGTTGCTGTGGTTTGGGTGGTTGGCGGCTTCCAGGGGTTTTTGGGCTTCGCCGTTCAGGGATTCGGCTGTACGGGTCGGCTCTGGTCGGGTGGAGGGCTCCGGCGGGTGTGACAGCTCTTGGGCTGGTCTCGTTCTTGGCTGGGAGTGGTTGGCTCCGTGGTTGCCGTCCGTGCGGTTTTGGTGGTGACGCCGGGGTTGGCTGTTTTCTTTTAGTGTTCCTTCTAGTATTTCCAGTGTTTTAGTCGTGCTTAATGTGTGTTTCCACCTGGTTTGGTGGTGTTTTCCACCTATATGGTGGTGTTTTCCACTGTGTTTGGTGGTGTTTTCCTCTTCGTTGGAGGTGGTTTTCCTCCCTGTGCGGAGGTGTCTTCGATAGGTTTCTGCAGCTTGTCTGCTTGATTCCGATGTGGTGCCGGTGTGGCTTGAGCTTCACTTCCTTAGAATGTGCTAGGATTGAGTCATTGTTTCGATGGTGTCCAACTCCTGTACGACTTGTATTCCCATTTAAGATGGTGTTTTTGAATGAGAATTTGATTGTTTGTTTCAAAAAAAAAAAAAAAGAAATTGGACTAAAATCCGCAGCGGAGGTGAAATTGGAGAGCTTTGAGCTGCTGCGATGGTTTCTCCGGCGACGTGGTGGCGCTACCTGGTGCAGAAATTCGACCACTCGATCTCAATTGGATTAAAGGTTAGTGTATTATAAGATCCAGTTCATTTTTCTCGAATTTTGAGCCATAATTGTTTGATTTATCTTGTTACGAATTGGTTGGGTTTTGAGAAGTGTATCGAACTTAATTCAGCGTTTTACTGATTCGATTAGGTTGGTTTTATGTGTTCCTATTAGAGTTATGATAGCTAGGGCTTTGTATTTTGTCTACCTGTCTGGTTTGCATCGTCTAGATTTGTTTTACTGGTAATTTTTTTAGCTCCTTTCTTTGACTTAATTGAACATAGTGTGATGAAAAAGAACATTTTTTTAGTTAAAAAAAACTGGGACACGATTTATCTCGCGTGTTGGATGGAAATTGATGGGTCAGTTTTCAGCATTATGTTTCGTAATTTGATTGGATTAAAAGATTTGAAACTAAAAAAGTTTAACTTATTTCTTGTTAGCTAGAGAGTGTCTATGGAACTGGTTGAGCTGTGCTAGATAATAGTTTCCATGAGCATCTGAATGTAAGAATGTTTTTTTGTTACGTAGGTATCTGCTTCCGATGCAAAGTTATATCCTTTTATGTGTTCTCCAATCGAGAGCCTTTACTGATTGCTTGATTCGAATATTTATGTTTAATTTACCCGGAAAGAGACTTTTTATTTGATTGTAGGGTTACCAGGCCACTAATATTGTTGACAAAAAATTGGGTGATACTATGGCGGCACATTTCTTAAGGGGGAAATTGACAGAATGCTATTGGAATAAGGGAAAGGAGATGATCCCCACCATAGGAGAAGAGGGCGGTACTCTTCTTATTTACACTCGAAAACAGGATTGACTATAATCTCCATCTTTTTTGTGTTGAAGGAAGAGAAGCGTGTGCTTTTGCTTTCAGTTTCTGATGTTGTCATTGAACAAGGTATATTACTATATTGTGCCCTCATTTGTCTTCATCACGTGAACATGTTGTTTAGCCTTGATTCATTTGATGGTATGGGCATATCAGAAGCTAAGGGTGGTGATGAATAAGTTATTTTGATGAAGCTGAAAGCCAAAGCTCATTTGATGGTAATAGAAGTCCTATGTTGTATGTTCCTTGTTGATTTTATATGCAGTTTATGAACTGTTTCATCTCTATTGTTGTTCTCACTTAAAGGAATGATGTCGATTGTTGTTCTCATGGGATTAGCTATCTGCGGATGTTATTGGTGGGTGAATACTTTTGTTCCTCTTCCACTTCGTAGCAGCAGCAAGAAGAAGGTATACAAATTTAGCTGCACACAAATTTTTTGAATGGAATTCTTCTGTGCAGGTGACATGCTAAGTATGGGACATGATGGAAGGGCATTGGCCATGTCACTGATGATGGAAGGTTGCAAGAAGAATTTGAATGCAAAATGTAACTTCCCGCTGAGAAGCAGAGCGATGTAGAGCAACCGATGGAGGAAGCAGCAGTGTCGATCATTAGATATATTTTGGCTGTTGTAATATTTTTATTATTGTAATTTGAATTACAATTAAAAGAAATTATTTTGGTACGCTTGTTTGTAATATTCTTTTGAATTATTAATTTCGAAATATTTTGTATTGTATTAATTTCGAAATTTAATTTATAAATTATAATTTCTTATATTCAATTTCAGAAATATTATTAAGCAACTATTTATATTGCTGTGGTAAATTTGTCATAAAACTGTGGTAACATTTATACCACTGTTATGCGACGGTTTTTTGGCTGTTTTTTTTCGCGTGGCATAATCGTCGCATATCTGTGGCATATATCGTCGCAAATCCGTCGCAAAACCGTGGTAAAAGTTATGCGACGCTTTTGCCACTCATTTCTCACACAAAATTAATGTCGTCGCAAATTGGTGGTAAATCAGTAAGATAACTGTGGTATCATTAATACCACACCTTTGCGACGGTTTTGCGACAATTTTAATTGCGACGGTAAATGCGTGGTAAAACCGTGGTATTAGTCGTCGCATAACGGTCGCAAAACCGTGGTAAACATTATGCGACGTAACATTCTGCGACCAATCAGTAATGGTCGCAAAAACCGTCGCAAAACCTCCATTTGCGACGGTTTTGCCACTCTTTAGCCACGAAAAACGACCGTCGCAAATTAATTCAAAATTTGTAGTGTTTGGTGCGGTTTAAGAGTAAAGTAACAACCGCACCAAAATATCTGGTTGGTAAATAGTGTAAATTGCAAACCGCATTAGAAAACTAAAAACCAAATATGTGGTGCGGTGCGGTTTGGTTTAAATTTCAAAGTTGACAAAAGAATCGAAGTTACTGATTAGAGGATTATCAAAACCCTAAATGATAAACAACAACATCGACATAAGAGCCAACCAAAACTCAATTTTTTTTAACAAAAATACTTACGGACTCCATAATTGAAGAACAAAGATAAAGAACGAGCGACACAATAATAGAGATGGTGATACCGCTTGGGGAAGATAGACAACAAGTGACGGGGAGAACGAACAAGCAATGCTCCAACGGCCGTAATCAAATTTGCAATATTGTTCATTGTTATTATGATTTTTAAATTGGGATTGGGATTGGGTCTACTTAAAATATGTTTTTTGTAATACTTTAAATTTTTAATTAATTAATTAATTATATATGCGGTGCGGTTTAAAACGTGTGGTTTGAGATATGGAACTGTTTCCGCACAGTTAAATTCGGTTGCGGTGCAGTTTCTAACGATTTGTTTTTTGTCCATAAGCGGTGTGGTAACCAAACACGCTTTTGCGTACGGTGCGAGCGATTTTTAAATTCGGAGCGGTTTTTGTCTTCCCCTAATCCATATGGTTAGGCGACTTGTTTTGACTAAAAGAAGTATATAATAGGGAAAATGACAAAGAGGGGATATGAACTATCACCCATTGACAAATTACGGTCCGAACCATGAAAATTGACAATTAAGGGTAAATTCAAAATATTTTAATCCTCAATTTCACAATTAAGAGCAAGAAGGTTTTTTCAATTCATTCGTTTAGTTAACTTTGTTAATTGAAAAAGTGATATTCCATCAATTAAGTGTTATATACTTATATGACGATCAAAATATTTTGAATATGCCCTTAATTGTCAATTTTAATGGTTCGGACCGTGATTTGTCAATGGATGGTAGTTCGTACCCCCTCTTTATCATTGTCCCTATTTAATAACATTCCATATCTTGCAAAAGTGAATAAACATGTCTTAGAACTAATCATACAATCTGCCAACAGGATGGTGACTTGTTGGTTTAGGAGTCTGAAACAAATCCTTACACCCAGGGTTTGAATCCTGTGGTCACCAATTTTCTCACAATTTTGTTAGATTTTCCTCTTTCTCATCCCGCCTCGTGCGTGGATTCTTTCTACATCATTCGTGGATGCTTTCCTCGTCTCGTCTCGTCTCTCCTCGCGCTTGATGCTTCCTTCATCTCTCGTGTATGCTTTCATCTTCCCTCCTTGTGCGTGGATGTGTTGCTTCATTCCTGTGGAGGTACTGTCTTGCAATGGTAAATGTGCCCAATGTGGCCTATGCTTCAGATGTCGAAGAATGTACCGAAGATTTCAGGGGTAAATGTGCGCTGATCCATGGTAAAGGTGTCAGACATGGTCTGTGCTGTAAGATGCGGATACATGTACCAATGATTTCGGGATCTTGTCGAATATGCATTGATAAAAGTTTCAAAGATTAATATATATATGTACTAGATGATAAATGTTATCGTGATATGTATTGAATTGTTATGAATCATTGTACAAAAAAAACAAACTAATGATTTTTCATTGACTAACCACGACCAAACTATGAAGACAATTCACAAGCTGTGTCCGATCTTAGCTAGTATAAACTACAAATGCAGACTATTACACCCTCAACGTCCATTCAACATGCAAAAAGGATAATGGTGTATCGATTAATTTCTTGGTAATTTAACATTTTAACAAACATGTCCTTAGTCACATTTCTATGCATTTATTTGTCGTCTCAGTTATGACATGAGCCGCCAACAGGGTGGTGATCTATTGGTTAAGGAGTCCATCTTAAGATGATTGGATCCTTACGCCTCGGGTTCAATTCCTGGGGCCACCAAATTTTCTTATAATTTTCTCATTTCCTATTCCTCTTCTCTTCCTCGTCCCGCCTTGCGCGTGGATGCTTCATACATCCTTCGTGGTGGCTGTCAAGATGGACGTGCCGAGTCTTGCAAAAGGTAAAGGTGCCCAAGGTGGCCTGAGCTCCAAGTGTCGAAGAATGTACCGTGATTTGGGGTGGATATGCTGATCCATGCATGGTAAAGGGGCCAAACTTGGCCTGCGCTATAGAAGTGAAGAAAATATACCAGATGATTTTGGATCCGATCAAGATGCCTTGCTAGAGCCGCGGAGATCGATCTATATGTACTATATGATAAGACGTCATTGATTGTATTGTTCTGAATTATTGTACCCCATTATCAAAAAAACAAAGTTATGACCTGAGTCTGCATTTGACCGGTCCTTACCTTACAAAAAAGTTTCATTATTCAGTATAAAGTCTAATTTACTACAAGCAAATTGAAACAATTAATCCCAAATGTACTATATAATTATTTGAGATTATCTTATATTCCGAAAGAAGAAGAAAAGTATCATTATATTATATTTTTGTAGTGTCAAAACTTAGGTCCTGTCCATTTGAACTTAAGTTTTTGACGGTTAAGATAAGATAAGTTCCTTTCAATCAATATAAGTTAATACAAGTTACTTTCAGTTAATATAAGTTACTTTCAGTAATATAAGTTAATAAGAATTTTAGTTAAGTTAAGTTAGATCACCACCACCACCCCTGCCGCCGGAGCTGCCGACGGTGGGCGGCGGCGGCGGTCTGGTGACGGTCCGGTGGCGGGCAGATTCAAATTCAATGCAGCGCAACATTACAAAATAACAGTGGATTAATTTGTCTAAACAGATTCAAATTCAATGTAGCGCAACAATTCGCTATTAATTGCAAAGGCTAGTTTTTCATTCTTGAAACGGATAGTAAATTGAAAAAAAAAACTTAAGGATATCATTTTGTAATTGATAGCAAACCTGCTATGTTACATCAAATAATTTTCTTTCTATAGAAAAAATTAAACGACGTAGTTAATATGGTGATGATTTGTTGGTTAAGGAGTCATACATGAATCCTTATACTTTAGATTCGAATCCTAGGATCACCAATTTTTTTCACTATTTTGTGAAATTTGCTTTTTTATTTTCCCTTCTTCCTCGTCCCGCCTCGTGCGTGGATGCTTCATACATCCTTCGTGGATATTTTCCTCGTCACGCCTCGCACATGGATGTGTTGCTCTCTTCCCGTGGTGGTGCTATGTCTTGCAATGGTAAATGTATCCGATGAAGGCTTGTGCTTCAGATGTCGAAGTGATGCATTGTAATGTTATGAATCGTTGTACTCCTTCATTAAAACAAAAAGAAAAAAAATTAAACGTCGTCATTTTGTCATTAATTGTAAACTAATAATGTGTTGCATCAACTCCATTTTGTCATTAATTGTAAACTAATAATGGCGTTGCGCATCAAATCAATTTCGTGTGTAAACAACTCTACTATGACCGCGTTCTTTATAAAAAAAAGTTTAATTGCTTGAAATGATTATAGAGAAAAATAAAGATACACAGTTGTCCTTCCTATACATGTCCTTAGCTCGATATACATCTAGCCTATTAAGAGATGATCGATGATTAAATCATTTAATTTAACAAATTGTCCAATTATTATTGTGATATTTGTATTATTGTATACCACTCTCTATGTGGTACATGATTGCCCGAGATATGGATCTTTACAAACACGTACATCTTAATCAATTATTAGACAAAGACATCAAATTGACACGAGACTCATTTAGCCAGTAACCTTTCGTCTGCTCCAAACATTGAGTTTGGTCATCACCTAACAAGAGTGATGACCTGTAGGTTAAGAAGTCCATCATGGATCCTTACATTCCGGTTTCGAATCCTGGGATCACTAAATTTCTTCACTATTTTGTGAGATTTTCTTTCTTTCCCTCGTCACACCTCACGTGTGGATGCTTCCTACATCCCTCGTGGATGCCTTACTTGTCCCGCATCGCGCGTGGATGCTTTCTACATCCCTCGTGGATGCCTTCCTCTTCAGGCCTCGCGCGTGGATGTGTTCTTTTCCTCCCTCGTGTGGAGGTGTCTTGCAACGATAAAGGTGCCCAAGGTGGCCTGAGCTCAAAGTGTCGATGAATGTACCGATGGGTGGATGTTCGGATCCATGATAAAGGTGCCAAACATGGCTAGCGCTTCAGAAGTAGAGACATGTACTAGATGATTTCGGATTCGATCAAAATGTCTTGCTAGAACTTTCAAAAAATCAATATATATGTGTAGTAGATGATAAAGCTTTAGTAATATGCATTGTAATGCTCTGAGTTATTGTACCATATTATAAAAAAATCTAGGTAAATTACAAAAATATTGCCTGGACTATCACCTGATTTCAAATTAGGTATCAGATTTTTTCAATTTTCACTTTAGTGATTTTTGTATCAATTCACACATGTTGTTTCAATCATATTGATCATATCTCCAACCATGATAAAAACAAAGTTGACCAAATTTGTTAACCATAAAACCAAATTCATAAGTTTTCGACCTTAATTCCTCAAAAACTCATCGAATTCGTAAACAAAATGTATGCAAATTGATGCATAAATCACTAAATTGAAAATTAAAAAAGTTCGGTACTCAATTTGAAATCAGCCGATAGTCCAGGCTATATTTTTGCAATTAACCCAAAAATCTAATATTGGTAGGTTACATCAGAAACAAGATAAAATGTATCCAGCAGACGGCCCAATCTCCCAAACTTTTCCTCATTTCACCCATTTTGCATTACACTACAAATTTTGAACAAAACTAACGATAAGAGTTTTACGATAACACGTGTTATCGTATAACATATACATTAACGGTACGATCATATATACGATAACTCTCTTTTTTACGATAATGCAAACGAGAATTCTACGACAACTACAATATACGATAACAGATAGTTATCGTATTGCTCACGTACAAACATTTCAACTTTTTCATTCCACCGCTCGAATTCACCATAAATTAACCTAAGTCAGTTTCGTTGGGGACTTAGACGAAATCGACCTCTCCAACATCTCCGTCCGCCGCTCACGATTGCTCCAAAATCCCTTGTCGCAATCGATTTCTCCGATCTCTTTGTTCACCAGTGGCTAAGTGTGTTTGTTCGTATCCCCTCCGCTTACGAGCCAGGTAATTTCAGCACTTCAATTTCATAAGACAGTAGATCTAGGGTTCCGGCCATCGGCTACGCTACTTTTGTGATTAAATTTCCATCTTCGGTTTTATCGAGAATTTTTATTTATTTATTTTGCCCAAATCTGCTGCTGGATCGTTTTATTACAATATGTTGGATGGAGGGCGGCAGGAGCCGGGCGGTCTTGATCCGAAGCCGTTTGATGGCGTTCGATTTGTGCTTCTGGGATTCGATTACGACACTCAGAGCGAGGTGATGCGTTCTTCTACTAATGCTGTTTTGGATTCAAGCTTGCAATTTGGGAGTAGAATTTGCTAATTTTAAATTTGAGTTTAGAGGGTTTCATTTATTTATATTATTTTGATATTTCAGGTCCGGTTGAAGCTTGTTAGTGGTGGCGGTGAAGATATTGGAAGCTATCGTCCAGATTTCATTCATGTGATAGTTGATAAATGTGCTTACATATGCTGCATTCTCTTCTGATGCTTCACATTTCATTACTTTCTTCAGTTTACGCATTTCAGTCTACACATATATGTTTCAAATGTTAGTTCATGCTTAACGGGTATTCTGCTACTCAGGATGATCCTACATGTGTTGTTGCTCGAAGTGATGGAAAAATACTTGTCATTGGTTTATGGGTGGACCATAGTTATGATATTGGAATGCCAGGTGATCAAACCATTGTGAGTATCCGTGATAGAATTCTTTGCGCATTTGAAAATGAGTGCGTAGTCTGTGAAACATACAGTTATTGGTTCCAAACTTTTAATCTAATTTAGTTTAGATGGACACTGACACCTACCTCATTAGCTGCTTTTTACTTTGGCCCAATATATTCCCTTTTGTGTTTGGTAGATGATTTCTAGTTCATGAAGTACGCATTGAATGGCATAAAGATTGTAACATTTTATTCAGTACATTCAAAGATGTTCTTCAGTGGATTGAAACATGTTCTTCACTTGTCACATTTGGTGCTAATTCAAGGGAACATGTTCTTATGTAGGCCCTGCCCACGGTTCCCACAACAGTGCCTTCTATTGAAGAAGAAGAAGAGGAGCATTTGGATCTTCCTGATGGCAAACAAATTTTACTAAGTGAGAACTATGATGGTCGCGTGTCGCAGGCTCTTGATTTTGGGAACAAACAACAGAACAAAGCTACCGAAAATCATAGCTTCGCTGCGAATTTAGTCCAGGGATCAAAGTTTGAAAGGATGGCTTCCGAGCGTACTCCAGCATCTGATATTGGGTCATCGACAAAGCTTGAAGCAGTTGTCGAACAAGTGACGGAGCTCAAAAACCAGCAAGTTTAGATGTTCCAGTTTCTCGAGAAGCTGCAACAAGTCATTGTCGAGCTAAAGGAAGCATTGCTAAATGCAAACACTAGTCAACCCGCGCGTAGCCGCTGTCCGGAAGATATGCATTCCAGCGATTAGAAACATGTCGATGAATCTGTTTTGGAAACTTTGTATGAATTTAAATGGGATGTGAAACATGTATGTCATTGTTCATGTTGGGATGTTTATTGAAACAGGTTTCACAGCTTTCAGAATCTGTTTTGGTTTTTTTGGAATATTTTTCTTTAATTGGGCTAATTATTAACAGGGATTAATTATGCTAATAAATCTTTAATTACAGTAATTATTAATTAAGCCTAATACCTGATTCTCTGTTATCATTATTACGATAACATTTAGTTACCATTACGTCAACGAGAGGGGTCCCGCATAATTATCGCTCAGTCACCGTATAACACATGCGATACAAGTACGAGAATTTTACGACGACAATAAATGATTGTCGTATTTTCATCGTACGGTTGACGTAATAAGTACTCGTTCTGTTCTCGTACAATCTTTACGTTAAGCAAAAATACGATAACATTTGGATTTAACGTAAAGTAGTCGTACTAAGGCTCAATACGATAACTTTACGGCTAATTTATGCTCTCGTCAATTTTGACTGAAATTTGTAGTGTTAGGCCTAGGATTATCTGTTCTAAGAATTTACTATGTTAAATAAGCCCAAAAATTAATTACATTTAAATACAGTGTTCAATATGTCCAGTGATTACACCAATGAAAACCTCTTAAATGTATAGACTATCTACTGGGTATATAGGGGGGCACTCGATTGAGGTATGATTATAAGAATGAGGCAGTGAGGCACAACGTGGACCAATCATTTTAGTGAGGTGGAATTGGAAAATTAATTGTTGGTGGGAATTATTGAAGGGCTAATTTCGGGATTTCATGTGACAGCTGCTTTTTTGGTTTCTCTCTCCTGTATGATTTCTCTCATCTGGTTTCCGTTCAAACGATCGAAACCCAGACAAATCTAAGAT
This sequence comes from Rhodiola kirilowii, assembly GCA_033675215.1. Taxonomy (NCBI): domain Eukaryota; kingdom Viridiplantae; phylum Streptophyta; class Magnoliopsida; order Saxifragales; family Crassulaceae; genus Rhodiola; species Rhodiola kirilowii. The sequence goes on from CM066201.1 coordinate 34,930,995, forward strand.
TTCAGCATCGGATTTCGAATTCGATCTTCGTTCTCACCGTACAAGGTTAAACTATCTGGAGATTTTAAGACGATGAGTGCAACAGATCGAAACCAAAATCGACGGGATGATTCTAGGGTTGGTTCGGCATGATGGGGGAAGACGAGGGTAAAAATCAACGACTGCGATTTGGCGATTGTGTAGTCGATCGATTCGGCGAGTCTCACTTTATTTTTTTATGGATGTTTTGGTTGTTGTGTCCCTCGTCAGTTTAGTGATCTGATTGTTAAAGATCGGGGGTCGATGTTGTTAATTAGGGTTTCTTGGAGTTGAGAGATTCGTCTCTTGTCCTCATGTTGTTGATTGAGTAGTTCGGGAGTTAATTTTTTTTGGCCTGTTTACAGAAATTTAATTTGTTTTTGTTTTGCCAATTGTGGTGGCGGATTGGTCGAGGTTGAGAAGCAGTACTTATTTGTGGTGGTTGAAGTCTTCGTTTCGTTGAGGTTCGTTTTTAAGGCTTTGTTTTTATTTTGATGGTTCCGGCTTTGTTTTTGTTTTGATGGTGGGAATTGGAAAAGTAATTGTGGCCACAGCCTGAGTTTTACCTATAAAATTGGCCACATTCTGATTGTTTTTCATCTGTGAATCCAATATGAAACAGTATTTTTGACTTGCATTTTGTTGTTTGTTGTTTCAGCCTTCCTAGAGGCTGATCTTTGTTCTCGGTCTATATGCTGTCATCTTACTTAGTTTAGGTATTATGAATGTCTATCAGTTTGGCTGGAAATTTCATTTAAATCTGTTTATTGACTATAGTTCTATGAACTTGAAACTGATGATAGCTATGCTTTTCTACTGTTTACCTATAAATCTGTTTAATGTCTATCAGTCATCTTTGGTGATCAATGTCTACTGGAAATTTCATTTAAATCTGTTTATTGACTATAGTTCTATGAACTTGAAACTGATGATAGCTATGCTTTTCTACTGTTTACCTATAAATGTGTTTAATGTCTATCAGTCATCTTTGGTGCTCAATGTCTACTGGAAATTTCATTTAAATCTGTTTGTTGACTATAGTTCTATGAACTTGAAACTGATGATAGCTATGCTTTTCTACTGTTTACCTATAAATCTGTTTACATATAAATCTATTTAATGTTTATCAGTCATCTTTGGTTTCTTTGTGATTTACAGTGAATGTCTTAATGTGAAAAGAGGCTTTTTGAGCTTTTTAAAGCCATAGTCAGCAATACATGTTTGAAGATCGCGGGTGAATTTTCCTGATGTTGCAGAAGTTTATCACAATTTGGCAAATAAGGTACATGATGTTTTTGAGTCTTTTGAGTATTTTCTTAAAGAACTGCAGTTGTTCATTAGACAGGTTTTAAGATGTGTTCTTTTCTTTTGTTGATTTAGGTGAACAAAACTATAAGTGTTGTTTCCTAATATTTGTGTCTAATCTATATCTGTGTAAACACCGTTTTAAGTAGTATATTGTCATCAACTTGTTATATTTTTCTTTAAAATTGTGCAGCTTTGTGTAATTGATCGAATACACAAATTGTGCAGCTCTGTGTTTTATTTTTTATGAAAAATGTGTGTGCAGGAAAACTGGTCACTTGAATACACTAAGATGAAATCCAAGCTTGAGCTGTTGCATCGCAACCAAAAGTAATGAGTAACTAACCAATCAGCGTGAGCTTTTTGTACATATTTACACATGTATTTTCTGTACACATTTGTTTTAAGTTGTTAATGAATTTCTACTTGCTTATTTTATACGCAGACATTACTTGGAGAAGATCTGGCTCCGCGAGTCGAAGTGAGCTTCAGAACTTGGAGCATTCGCTTAAGATGACGTCTCAAGTATTTTGTGTATAGGGTTACGTCCCAAGTATTTTGTGTACAGGGTATTTATGTGAATCAATATTTTGTGAAAACTTGTACTATGTCAAAACTTGGTACTTGTATGTGTGGAGCAGTATGTGTAGACGGTGTTTATGTGTAAAAGCAGCTACTTAGAACGAATATGCATTCGTGATTGTAAACGATCGTGCATTTAATTGTGTTATTAAGAAACGAGCGTGCATTCAACTAGAATATGTCTTAGTAACGAAGGTGCACTCATGATTGTAAATGAGCGTGCATTAAATTGTGTTATTGAAAAATGAACGTGCATTTATTTGTGTTTTTTTAAACGAGCGTGCAGTGATGTATTATTTTAACAAGGAGGTAATGACTTATGTATTATTTTAACAAGGGGGTAATGACTTATGTATTATTTTAACAACGGGTAATGACTTATTAAATAAAGGGGTAATGACTTATGAAACAAAGGGGTAATGATTTATGAAACAAGGGAGTAATGACTTATGAAATAAGAGGGTAATGACATATGAAACAAGGGGGTAATGACTAATGAAATAAGGGGGTAATGACATATGAAATAACGGTGTAATGGAGAAACAAGGGGGTAATGACTTATTTATTAATTTAACAAAGGGGTAATGACTTATGAAACAAAGGGGTAATGACTTATGAAATAAGGCGGTAATGACTCATGAAACAAGGGGGTAATGACTAATGAAATAAGGGGGTAATGACATATTAAATAATGGTGTAATGGAGAAACAAGGGGGTAATGACTTATGTATTATTTTAACAAAGGGTAATGACTTATGAAACAAGGGGGTAATGACTTATGAAACAAGGGGGTAATGACATATGAAATAACGGTGTAATGGAGAAACAAGGGGGTAATGACTTACGTATTATTTTAACAAAGGGGTAATGACTTATGAAACAAGGGGGTAATGACTTATGAAATAAGGGGGTAATGACTTATGAAACAAGGGGGTAATGACTAATGAAATAAGGGGGTAATGACATATGAAATAACGGTGTAATGGAGAAACAAAGGGGTCATGACTTATGTATTATTTTAACAAAGGGGTAATGACTTATGAAACAAAGGAGTAATGACTTATGAAACAAGGGGGTAATGACTTATGAAACAAAGGGGTAATGACTTATGAAATAAGGGGGTAATGACATATGAAATAACGGTGTAATGCCATTACCCCAAATAAGGGTATTACACCCTTATTTCATAAGCCATTACACCCTTAGGCATGTGCAATAAGGGTGTAATGACATGTGAAATAAGGGTGTAATGACATATGAAATAAGGGGGTAATGAATGTGTAATTTATTTTGAAACGAATGTCCATATGTGTTATCAACAAGGGGGTAATACCATATGAAATAAAGAAATTGATTGCAATTTATTTTGAAATGAATGTACAAATGTATTATTAACAAAGGTGTAATGACATATGAATACAAAAATTGTTTGAAATTTAGTCTGAAACGAATGTGCAGATATGTTACACCATTAGAGCATCCCCCACCATGGTTTTTTTGAGCATCAAAAGTGAGCATGGGAGATGATCAAAAAAATCATGCATCCCCATCATGGTTTTTTTGAGCATAAAAAAAACCATCACATGGTTTTTTATGAAAATGAGCATCCCATGCTCTTTTTCATGTTTTGAGCATGAGAATGAGCCAATCGCGACGCGACACGTGTCCTGTGTAAGAAACAGTACAGTTTTTATTTTGATCTTGCAACGAATATATTTTCTAAATTACAAATTAAAAAAAATCAAAATAAATACCAATATTCATAATTTTTTGAGCTCTATAAAACGAGATACACTTTGATATATTTTTATTAATCTTAACATTTATGAGATATAATTTATGTAGTGATGAGAGAGATTGATGATAAACTTTTTTTTGAATCATGAGTGGAGTGCATGTGATTAAAAAAACCATGAGGAATGATTAGATGAGAGAGAAAAATGATGAAAGAGATGGATGGTATGATTTTTTTGATCATGGTAGGGGATGCTCTTAGTGATTTATACAATTCTTGAGAAAAATAATACAACATAAGTCATTTATCCAAGACCTGAATAATGTGTAAATAATATAAATACATCAAAAATAATAATTACATCAAAATAAAAAACACATCAAAAATGCTTCTTAATCCCAGTCAAGTTTCACACACAGCTAGCTCGTTTCAGGACATATATACAAACACTTTCTTCATCTTCATCTTCTTTCTTGACCTTTGCTTCAATTCCCATGCCAAGTCTAATATGATCTTGTATATATGAATAAGTTACAGGTTTCGGTCCCTTTCAAATCCCTTGCTGCATTTTTTTTGCCATCTGTTGATGAAAATTGAAAATTATTATTCAATTGTCAAGCACCAGGCTCAAACCTTTTATCTATCAATTCAAAAAAAAATCCTAACAAATACTCACATGTCCCCACTCAGAATGCTGTCTAAACTGGCATTAAGCAAATCCTCACATGTCACAAATCAATTCAATTTTGATTCACTATTCAACAAAATCGATAACTCGTCTATAAATCAAACATGATTCAGTGAACCATCAAGCTTGTCAAATACACCAATTCATACTCCAGCATTCAAATGTGCCACATTTGAAATACAAATGTAGTAATCAGCCATCTTCACAACCACATTATGTTAACGACAACAATTAAAATTGAACTAAAAACATATAAAAGAAAATGCATCAGAGTACAGAGTAAAAGAAAATGAACTAAAAATGCTCAGTTTGGTTAATAATAGACAATATCTCAAGGAGGCAATCCCAGGAAACTAAAGCTTGTAAATCTAAGCAATCAAACAAGTATGAGGTGTAACGCAGCTTATCAATAAGATAATCATCATGACTACGATTTTACTCCAAAAACTATACTAACACATGACTACGATTTAAGAACAAAAACTTCAGCACGAAAACTGAATCCAACTGAACTGAAATTAAAAAGGCAACATGAATTGAATAATTCAACTGTCAAGCGTAGTATAACTGTATAAGTGACCAAACATAGAGCATACCGCCCTTCTTGATGAATGATGGATTCAGAAACTTCGCAGTGAAAGCCCATAACTTGTACAATGCTATCCCCATTTCGCAGGCGATCTCAATTGCAATAAAATGTCACATGCCAGTTGATTCGATTCCGGAACCTGGCGGAAGTAGTTTTCTATTTACTTGCCCGAATGGTACTGCCCATTTGGTCTCTATGATTTTCCTCAGTGCCAAATGACACTCTCCTTTCCCTACTTGATTGGTCATTCTCTTCCAAGCCGAATAACCTACCAGCATCAAACCTACCATCAGTCTTTATGATTGGACCTGTACATTGCAAGACACTTCTGATCTTACTTGTGGTATACCGACAACATTATGACAGGCTTCTATTTGCTGCATGACTAATGGCCGTGACGGAGCAGCAAAAATAATTTTCCCTGATCATGAAACAAAATGCACATCAACCACCAAGCACAAACTTACAGCATCCTGCGCCAGGGACTTAAATAGTAATATCACATGGTTGCATATTTACAGCTTATAAGTTATTTGTTCGCATCATATTTGTCCATCAAAATAAAGATATAAAAAAGCAAATCAACAGCATTTGATTCTCTACAAAATAAAAATATTGAAATGATCTGTTCATACAAAGAAATGCACCCATTGATCGGTGTTATGCAACTCGTGACTGCTGGAGGAGATGTTAGAAATGAGTTTAGGGCAATCTCTTTTTGCTAGTGAACCAATCATTTAGATTATCCAACAACTTTCTTCAAAATAAAAACACAGAATTACATACAACAACAATCAGCCACAATAATAAGCAACCCTAGTTTCCCCAAAATAAACACCAGACGCACTCACAGCGCAACCCCACACAATCAATCCTACAGCACCGACCACTCGATCAACCGAGTAGACATTCAAGCCAACACTTGTGTAAAAAAAACTCAGATCCGAACAGAAGTGAATCAATTGAAAGCTGAATCGCAGTTGAAAAAAGTGAAAAAACGCAGATCGGGAATTGGATGCGTTGGGATTGAAATTACCTGGAAACGACGACGACGCTCGCTCTGCCGGATTCTGGAAGACTGGAAGTCGGACGTCGCTGCCTCTGTCGGAATCTGGAAGATTGGGATGACGCTCGCTCGCACGGTCGCACTCGCCCAAATCCAGATCTGGGTTTCTCTAAAGAGAGAGAAAGAGAAGGAAATGAATGGCTGAGATATTGGACAATGAAATGTCTAATGTAACCTTCGAAGTATATTTTTAATTTGTTTAGTGAAAATAAAAGGTTAAGAAATGGAAAAGATAGCGGGGCAGGTGTCAAGTTTTAATTGGATGAATGAAGATGAGGTGTATAGATGAGTGGTTGAAATGCTGTTTCACTGCCTCATTCTTATTTTGGCTGCCTCATTTGAACACTCCTCATCGAACTAGATGTTATTTAAGTCAAACCAGACAAAAAATTTCATGCATACATAATTTTGTTGCAAAAGCATGTTTGTTTGGATCTCTCAAAATATGTGAATTCGTAAAAGAGATCTCCAAGTAGGGGTGTAAACGAGCCGATACACTCGCGAGCCGCTCGTGAACAAGCTCGGTCAAAGCTCGGCTCGAACTTAAACGAGCCGAGCACGAGCATAATTTTGATGCTCGTTTATTAAACGAGCCGAGTACGAGCCAACAGGTGCTCGGCTCGTTTATGTTCGTGAACAACTCGTTTATAAGCTCGATTGTTACTCGATTAAAGCTCGTTTAGGACTCGATTATACTTTATTGTTGAGTATAATTTTGAGTATAATTCTTATTTTGAAAATAGTCTGCTTCCTATTTTTTTCTTTACACGGTTTTTTATCCTTAATAACATAATGATGTCAAATGCCTTGTTTATATCTACGAACGTATTTAGTTATGCCTGATATCTATGCAATGACCATTTGTTTAAATTCATCTCCTTAAATTACTTTTTATTCATTTCAATTACTAGCTATAGTTTTGTTAGCCACATAATTAGCTCACAGTCAACTTTCATAGATGTACAACGGTTGTAAGTGGGTTTAGGGCGTGATAATTAGAGCGTGATGGAGAATAGCAGATGAAGCAGCCATGGGAGTTGTTCTGTTAAAAACATCCAAATTGTGTTATGTAGTGTGAAGCATGACAGCATAAAAGACAAGGATGGAAATGGAAGATGATGTTATGTCCCACATCGCTTATACACCATTCACAGGCTTCATTTGTTCAAATAAAAGAAACCACAAGTTTTGTGTATCTGAGATGTGGGATGGGCTTCGATTATCGGAGCTGCCCAAAGCCTCTGAAACGAGGTCGAGCTCCTCGATTGATGCTTGTTTGAGGCTCGTGCTTGATTAGCCACCGAGCTTTGAGCGTTCTCATAAATATAGTTAAGTTGAGTTTGAACATAATTTTTGTAGAAGTTCGAACCGAGTTTTAAACGAGCTCACAATCGAGCATTTTATTAGAGCTGCTCATTTATAGCTCGATTAAGGCTTGAGCTCGATAAGCGATCGAGCCGAGCTCGAGTATGTAAAAGAGTTATCGAGTCGAGTTCGAACATATTTCTTTCAAGCTCGTCGAGCTCGAGCTCGAGTTCGAGGACAATAAATTTCTAATCGAGCCGAACTCGAGCAGTTCAATACTCGGCTCGACTCGGCTCGTTTACACCCCCTATCCCCAAGCAAAACCCAAACCCTCCATCTCAATTTCGCATTTCCTAAAAACCTTACATGTGTAAATGTAAAAAATGTGAGTGGAAATCATATGTGGAAAAGAAGAACGGTATAAAAGGTAAATTGTGAGTGAATGGTAGTTTCTTTCTATTTCCACTTGCATATCTAGACTCTATAGTTACTTTCTAATTAATTCAACATAGTTAATTTAATTTTCAATTATAATTGACACCATTAGTTGTAAAATGAACACAACCTCATTAATTGTAAAAGTAACACAACTTTATTAATTAAAAATTAACATAACTAAGTAATTATAAAGGGGATAGGAATGGTTGAGTGAAGAGAATAGGAACACTAGCTAATTTCATCCCAAAGCGACACAAAGAAAGAAGTCTAACACGATTTCGAAGCTGCAGAATAATGAGGGTGCATGGAAATCTGATGAGAGGCAAATAGGAGATTTAATTAAGGAATACTTCACAGAGATTTTCTCTAAAAGCAAAAGCCAGGTCCAAGAAGAGCAAGATAGCCTGACAAGCGTATTTTTAACCCTTTATACTTGTCAAAGTATGAGTTTTAGGAGTCAAATTGCAGTCAAACAATATTTATAAACCTTGGTAAGCCAAGGGTCGATCCAAGGAACACGTGTGTGATTACTAGCAAACAGTGTGACCTATTTAGCTACTCCGATTAAAAAGGATTTGTGTGGTTGTGAAAATTGCAATAATTAAACAGCAAAAATTAAAAGTGCAGAAATTAAAGGTTGTGTTTTTATCAGAGAAAGAATCCCAGGACCATACTTCACCCGTGCTACCCCAACAATCATGCAATCATTATCATGTAATTCATCATGCTATCGAATATCGAATTAAACCAAAATAACACTAGATAAGCCGCCCATCCACGGATCATTATCTAGATTAATCTCAATCGTTGAACGCCACCCATCACTACTACAGAACAGTCATTATGCATCGGTTCAAAAAAACGATAGGCATCGGTTTACTTTTATGCGTCGGTTTTTTAAAGAATCGATGCCTATTCTTACCAATATGCTTCGGTTTTTAAAAAACCGACGCATAATGTTTAATATGCGTCGGTTTTTAAAAAACCGACGCATATTGGTAAGAATAGGCATCGGTTCTTTAAAAAACCGACGCATAAAACGAGTAAAAATAACACTTAGGTTTATTTCACACTTCGTCATTTCAGTCCGTCGCCTACGCTCTCCTTCAAATTCGAAACCCGCAGTCGCCTCTGTCGCCTCTGCCCGCAATTCGTCGCCTCTGTCGCCTCCAAATCACAATTCAAAACCCGCCGCCTGCTCCGAATTCACCCCGACGCCTGCTCCGTATTCACCCCGACCCCTTTGGCTTCTCGACGCTTCCGTCATTTCACCCCGAATTTGCATTCCCATCTGCTCGAATTCTCATTCCCATCTGCTTGAATTCGTATTCCCAGGTATGATATTGAGTCAAATGTGTTCAATTTGAGAGTGTGTAGGGTTTATGGTGACATGTAACCCGATTTGGAGTGTTGTGTAGGCTTGGTGAATCCATTTTTAGTGTATGATTTAGTATGTAATAATGGAAGAAATGGTTATACGCATTTATAGTAACACAACATGTGTTCTTCATTTCTAATTTGTGTTTGTTAACTACTTGTAGTCAATTGTTAGTCGATTTGTAAGAGAAAGCTTCTCCTCTCCAACTTTATCCAACGAACATCTACAATTCCTGGTATTTTATGGTTTTCATTCATTCATATTTTCTGATTAACATCATATGGAGTTTGAATTTATTTTTCCTTGTTTAATAATTTGTTTTTGTTGTTTATAGCTCTAGACCGTACTTGTTGCAGACCCACTATTAAGCTTCTTCTTCGCGCGCTTTTTTATCAAGGTAAACATCACGATTATACTAATTCACTACTTTGGTTTCCATTCATTTTTATATTTGATTTTATTTCTTAATTTACTAATTGTTGGAGTGCTTGTAATTCACTCAAATGTAACTAATAATATTTACACGTTTCATGTAGTGAAATTATAATGAATCGAGAGTGGGTGTCTGGTAATAGGTTGAGCGATGAGTACGAAACAGGGATTATGGATTTCTGTGCGGTTGCGTCGGCTTATGCGTCTAGAAACAACATAAAACGTGTCTTTTGTCCGTGTATGGGTTGTTGGAATTTCAAAAAGGTCAAACCGAAGAAGTTACGTAAACACCTTTTGTTAAAGGGGATTAGCCCACAATATAAGGAGTGGTATTTGCATGGCGAGGGTGAATAACAAAACTTAGAGCTTTTTAGAGATATATATATATACAAATGTTATTCATTTTACTGTTTACTTGTTGATTGTTGATTTTGTTCTCTTATAAGCACTCTTTAATTGTTGATTATGTTTTCACTCTTTACTTTTTGACTAATTAGTTCTCTTTTGTTTTGTATATAGTATTGCTTTCCTAATGGAGTAGAGTCATACGATATGGACAAGTTGCATGAAATTCGGGATGAAATTGCCAACTACGTACGTGAATATGTGACCACTCATCCTGTGGTATAGGACATTATACTTAGATCACATTTGTTATGTGATGTTTTGTGGTGTGTATTTGTACTAAAGAGACAAGATTATTATGTTGTGTATGTATGAATGACAATATTGTATTGCAAATGCAGTGTAATGATGTTTAGCATGTAAATTGTATTGCATTTGGAAGTTGGAACAGCAGGGTTTATTATTGATGTTTAATTTCAGGTGGATTTGAGCTTTTGTAAGCCAAATCTGCCAAATTTTTTGGGACCCTTATGCATCGGTTTTGGAAGAAACCAATGCATAATGTGTATAAGTCTGAAGGTTTATGCATCGGTTCTTCCTAAAACCGACGCATAATAACACCCCATTATGCGTCGGTTTTTCCTAAAAACCGACGCATAATGTCCGACTAATTTGCGTCGGTTTTTCTAAAAAACCGTTGCATAATGGGGAGACCATTATGCGTCGGTTTTTTATGAACCGATGCATATTAGTCGGACATTATGCTACCCTTCATTATGCATCGGAATTAAAACCGATGCATATGACCCAAAAAACCGACGCATAAACCCTCGTCTGTAGAATTATAATTGACACCATTAGTTGTAAAATGAACACAACCTCATTAATCGTAAAAGTAACACAACTTTATTAATTAAAAATTAACATAACTAAGTAATTATAAAGGGGATAGGAATGGTTGAGAGAAGAGAATAGGAACACTAGCTACTTTCATCCCAAAGCGACACAAAGAAAGAAGTCTAACACGATTTCGAAGCTGCAGAATAATGAGGGTGCATGGAAATCTGATGAGAGGCAAATAGGAGATTTAATTAAGGAATACTTCACAAAGATTTTCTCTAATATCAAAAGCCAGGTCCAAGGAGAGCAAGATAGCTTGACAAACGTATTTTTAACCCTTTATAGTTGTCAAAGTATGAGTTTTAGGAGTCAAATTGCAGTCAAACAATATTTATAAACCTTGGTAAGCCAAGGGTCGATCCAAGGAACAGGTGTGTGATTACTAGCAAACAGTGTGACCTATTTAGCTACTCCGATTAAAAAGGATTTGTGTGGTTGTGAAAATTGCAATAATTAAATAGCAAAAATTAAAAGTGCAGAAATTAAAGGTTGTGTTTTTATCAGAGAAAGAATCCCAGGACCATACTTCACCCGTGCTACCCCAACAATCATGCAATCATTATCATGTAATTCATCATGCTATCGAATATCGAATTAAACCAAAATAACACTAGATAAGCCGTCCATCCACGGATCATTATCTAGATTAATCTCAATCGTTGAACGCCGCCCATCCACGGATTATCAACGATCTCGATTTATTAAACTAAGGTTCTCATACAACTTCATACAATACGGTTAATTCCTAGGGCCCATCCACCTTTCGGTATATAACCTAAGTACGATCTAGCATGCAAACATACCCTTTGATGTAAATACTTGCATAGAACGATAAATTAAGCACGATGAAATTGAATATTGGATTTGCATTAATGAAAAACATTCATATGATCACATGAGAGTTGGGTACAACGCACGGGATCCGTAGGATCCCAGAATTAAAGAAGACTGAAATCTTCCCCTGGTAGATGAGATGTTGTTCAGGTCGAGATCCAGAGCAAGTCCTAAAACAACTTATGCGCTAAAACAAGTAATGCGGAAATAAAACGACACGCAAAGTTGTTACCCAGTTCGGTGTTAACGAGCCTACGTCTGGGGGGCGTTCTTTAGCCCGGTGGATAGCAACTCACTATTATTGAGTATTGCGAGTACATGGTTTACCATTTACAGAATCCCTCTTAAACAACCTGAGCCTCGGACACTCTAGTAATTGCAATCTAGGTCTTCCCTTAGATCTTCGCTCCCGCTCCGTATCCACCAGATTGATTCTCCGTGAGAATCAGCGCTTTCTCCCGAATGCGCAGTAACAGAACTTCAGTGCGAGCCTTCAGCTTCGTCCTTCGATCAATCTGTTGAGCACCAATGCAGATTGATCCGAGCGCCTTCGAGTAACCAGTGACGGTTAGTTCTCCAGCCATATACGTGCGTCGTGAACAACCAGTTACGATTGATTCACCGCCGTTTGCCTCCTCCTCCCTTCAATGAGTATGAGCGTGTATTGTATCTCCGTGAGTGCTGCTAATAACCGAGTATTAGCACTCCTTATATAGAGCGGTCGAAACCCTAAAACAATAAGGATTCCTAAACTAAACCGCCTCTATCATTAGGAAATCTTTCCTAATCTCTTGCGCATATCTCTTGTAGATAATCCTCCGTTCGAATCTTCAATCTAGATTAAGCAACCTTCGATTATCTTCTCGACTGAAATAGCTTCAAGCGCAAAAAACTGACTCCAAGGATATTTCCAATAATCCATAAGCACCTGACTTGACAAATATGATTTTAGGAAACTCACTGCTGCGTCAGAGATGTGCTAGGTCGGCTTAGACAAGTTTCCAAATCTGAATTTGGAAACTTCCAACGTCTGTCCACTGATGTGCAACCGCCTTGATCTTCCAACGGTCGACTAGGTTTCCTAATCTGATTTAGGAAACACTTCTTCTGCTTCAACTTGTTCTAGGACAGTTGTCTCTTCCAGTCTTGAACAATATCTAGAACAACTATACTAAGTTTTGCCAAACTACATGCCATATAAACTAACAATCTCCCCCTTGGCATTTTTGGCAAAACTACCTATTTGAAGCTACCTGTACTACTAATACAGTTGAATCTTTGAGGAGATTTCAAACTCCCTAGCTGTGCTACTAAGCTATATCAACTGAATCTTTGAGGAGATTTCAAACTCCGTACAGAATAAAAGCACACACGAATCTTTTAAGGAGCTTTCAAACTCCAAACATGTCTAACACTCTAGCACAACCGAATCTTTTAAGGAGCTTTCAAACTCCAAACTTTACTCCCCCTTTTTGCCATAAAGTGACAAGGGAAGACCACGACCTCACACGATGCAGATAGTATAAAATACCTTGAAAAACCTTTGAAACTCATTCTATCCATACTGCCTCCAAGTCAACCTATCACATATAGATGTGTGAGAACCGGTTGACCACCCTGATTTGAAACAACTTAGTTGTCAATGACACACAGACCCAGAGAGGATCTAAGTGTCTCAAACTGAAGATTGTCCAAAGCCTTTGTGAATATGTCTGTAAGATGTTTCTCCGTTGATACGTGGGTCAGGGTGAGTGTCTTCTTTTCTACAAGTTCCCGAATGAAATGATGCCTGATATCGATATGCTTTGTTCTAGAATGTTGTACCGGATTCTTAGATATGTTGATGGCACTCATGTTGTCACAGTAGAGAGTCATCATACCTTGTTTTACCCCGTATTCCTCTAGCATCTGTTTCATCCATATCATCTGGGTACAACAACTTCCGGCTGCAATATATTCTGCTTCAGCGGTAGATAAGGATATACTATTCTACTTCTTACTGAACCAAGAGACCAGATTGTTTCCTAGAAAGAAACATCCTCCAGAGGTACTTTTGCGATCCTCTGCATTCCCAGCCCAATCTGCATCACAATAGCCTACCAGACATGCGTTAGTATCCTTGGTATACCATAGACCATAGTCAGTTGTTCCACAAACATATCTGATAATCCTCTTCACATTCATCAGGTGACTCTCCTTGGGATTAGCTTGGTATCTGGCACAGACACCAACTGCATGAGCAATGTCTGGTCTACTGGCTGTTAGGTATAGAAGACTGCCAATCATGCTTCTGTACAAAGTTTGATCCACCTTAGTACCAGCGTCATCCTTTGTGACCTTCACATGAGTTGCAGCAGGGGTTCTCTTATGAGTTGCTTTCTCCAGATCAAACTTCTTGATAAGGTTCCTTGCATACTTGCTTTGGGAGATAAAGATTCCATCTGCCTTCTGTTTAACTTGTAACCCCAGGAAGTAACTCATCTCTCCTACCATGCTCATCTGGAATTCGCTTTTCATTTGTTCAATAAATTTGTCCACCAGCGTCTGTCTGCTAGAGCCGAACACAATATCATCCACGTAAATCTGAGCAATGATGAAGTCTGACCCTGTGTGCTTCACAAACAGCGTCTTATCTACTCCCCCTCGCACATAACCATGAGTGACAAGGAACTCTGTAAGCCGCTCATACCAGGCCCTGGGCGCCTGTTTAAGACCATATAGAGCCTTCTTCAGGTGATACACATATTCCGGGTGATGAGGATCTTCGAAACCCTTTGGTTGAGCTACATAAACTTCTTCATTTAGCACCTCGTTGAGAAAAGCACTCTTTACGTCCATCTGAAACAACTTGAACTTCAGGTGGCATGCAAGAGCTAAGAGAAGTCGGATGACTTCCAAACGAGCAACAGGGGCAAATGTCTCATCGAAGTCTACTCCTTCAATCTGAGTATAGCCTTGAGCCACAAGTCTTGCCTTGTTTCTAGTGATGTTTCCTTGCTCATCAGACTTGTTCTTGAAAATCTACTTCGTGCCAATAACGTTCACATTATCAGGACGTGGAACAAGGTCCCAAACATCATTGCGCTGAAATTCACCAAGTTCTTCTTGCATGGCAACAACCCAGTATTCATCATTGATGGCTTCCTTGACGTTCTTGGGTTCGATAGAAGATATGAAGCATGCAAAACCAGCCAGATCTCGAAAATTTACTTGTTTACCTCTAGTAATGATGCCTTCATTTAGATCACCAATCACCTCGCTGATGGGATGATTCTTTTGATGGCCCTTGAGGGATGAAGGACACGAGGCGAATCAGGAGGCATTGTATCCGGATTATTATCTTCTTCTGGCTGATTGTCATTCGAAGTCAGAAGTTTGGGATCTGCGTTAGAGATGACAGTTGTGTTGGGACAATTGGTTCCCAATTGGTCTGGAAGGGACGGAGTATCATCATCATCTGCAGCATGCGTCTCAGGTGCTTCTGGCACCACATCTTGAACAACCACATTAATGGATTCCATGACGACTCCAGTGCGCTTGTTATAGACACGATATGCCCTGCTGTTAGTAGAATAACCCAGAAAGATCCCTTCATCACTTTTAGGGTCCAGCTTCTGCAGATACTCTCGATCTCTGAGAATATAGCACTGGCTTCCGAAGACATGAAAGTACTTTACTGTAGGTCGTTTACCCTTCCATAACTCGTAGCAAGTCTTCTCTATTACGGATCGAATCGTCACTCTGTTAATGACATAGCAGGCTGTATTCATTGCTTCCGCCCAAAATTTTAAAGGCACCTTCTTTGCGTGAAGCATAACTCCAGTCATCTCCTGAATAGTTCGATTCTTTCTCTCCACAACTCCATTCTGTTGAGGAGTGATAGGAGAAGAGAATTGTTGAGTAATTCCTCTTTTTGAACAGAAATCAGCAAGAGCAGCATTCTCAAACTCTTTCCCATGATCACTTCAAACTTTTACTATATGCTCGTCTTTATCCTCTCTTTCGCGTTTCAATTGAGTGCACAGCTGAACAAATGCCTGAACTGCATCTGACTTTTCTCTCAAAAAACAAGGCCAGGTGAACCTTGTGAAATCGTCAATACAAACAAGAACATACCTTTTGCCAGAATAACTTTCCACTTGCATAGGCCCCATTAGGTCAATATGAAGCAGTTCCAGGGGTCTGCTTGTATTAATCTGAGTGGTGCTCTTGTGAGGGACTTTGATTTGTTTTCCAATCTGACAGTCTCCGCAAACAATGCTAAGTTCTCCTCGAACTCTGGGAATGCCTCGAACAAGTCCCTCTGAAGTAATCTTCTGTAACGTTCTAAGGTTCACATGACCCATTCGCTGATGCCATAAGTTCATCTCTTCAGTGCGGCTCAGTAAGCATGTTGTTTCAGCATTGGGTTTACCTAGGTTGAGAAGATAGCAGTTATTTGACGACCTTCTTCCTGTGAGGACTGGTTCATTCTTCTGGTTTAACACCACGCATTCATCCTGGGAGAATTGAACATGATGCTCTCCATCGCACAACTGACTTATGCTGATAAGATTGGCCTGTAAGCCTTTGACAAGAAGAACCTCTTTCAATCTGGGCAGACCTTGAACATTTAGGATCCCTTTCCCAATAACTTTGCTCTCTACACCATCACCAAAAGTCACATTAGAACTTCCTTTGCACTCTTCTATACTGGTCAGAAACTCGGGATTGCCAGTCATATGTCTCGAACATCCACTGTCAGATTACCACTTTTCTTTCTTCAGATGACTGGAGGAACTGAAGGCAACATAGCATACTTCACCTTTTTGCTTAACTCTCCAGACTTGCTTCATTCGTGGTTTCTGGACTTGTTTCTCCTTTCTGAAGGTCATATGAAACTCTTGACATCTTGCCCTAATGTGTCCCACTTGATTACAGAAGAAACATCTTCGTCTATCTCGCTGTCTTTTGGGATGTCGTGTGGCAAGCCAAGATAATTTTCTTCGTGGGAAATGATTGGCTGGAACAATTTCCGGTTCTGGCTTATCAAAAGATTTTCTTTGAGTACGATGTTCAGCTGGAACAAATTGTGGTAGTAGTTGTGGCACAGCCTTAACAAAAGCCGTCTTTCCGGAGCTTGATCCTCGGATAAATCCAAGCCCTTTATGACCACCCCCTATCCTTTGTGCTCCCAGAATAGAGTCTAGATCTTTTGTTCCTGAGTTCAGCATTTTGACTGTCTTTTTCAAGTGATTCAGCTCTTCTATTGTCGCCTCATGAGCAAGTTTTCCTGTTTCGATTTCACATTTGAGAGAATCAATAATATCAGTAAGATTTACCTCTCTTCTTTTCAGAGTATCATTTTCTTGCTTTAGGTCATCTGTAGCTCCTGAATGATCTCCTTGGTAGTCTTTACTTCGAAGTTTCAGGGAGGATATAACTGCCAGTAACTCCATTTTTTGAGAGATTAGCTCAGCTCTTTCGTTTGTTGCTTCCATCAACTGGGTTTTGAGATCAGTAATAGTCTGCTGATGATTTAGGTTTAAGGTGCTAACCTCTTTCTTGAGCTTCTCCTTTTCTGCTGTTAGATCTTCTAGAGAGTTCTGTAGATCTGTTTTTCGCTTGATATCAACCAGCCATTGTTGATATAGATCTTTGTAGTTGTTAGCAATTTCCTCGTTAGTAATTTCATCATGGTCACTGTAGCTAGAATATAGAATGTGATCTTCAGGAGATTTCATGGTCTCCTCTTCTATGCTTTGGTCCATTTTGGGTTTGACACATCCGGTAAGAGCAACAAAGTTGTTGGTTTCCCCTTCAGAGTCACTATCACTCCAATTCACATCATATGCATTCTTTTTCTTCTGTGTGTTAATACATTCTGCCCGGATATGACCAAAGCCTTCACATTCTCTGCATTGGATCCCTTTGCCCTTGTTCTCGGATAAGGAGTCTTCAGGACTATTTTTCTTGTAATCTTTTTCTTCTTTCTGAAGCTTGGTTCTGTTATTCTTCTGGAATCTTGAGTCAGACGATTGACCGGACTCAGTCCCTTTACCGTACTGCCTTCTTATGAATTTCCCAAAGTTTTTGGCAAACATGGCAAACTGTTGTTCTGATGTGTCGTCTGTCTTGTTCTTAACAACTTCAGTCTTTAGGCTGACGCTGGAAACTTTTGTGAGACGGTCTTCTTCATTCATGTCCATCTCATGGGTCTGTAGTGAACCCATCAGTTTATCTAGTCTCATGTTTTTCACATCATTGGCTTCCTTGACAGCAAGAGTTTTCATGGCGAACCGCTTTGTGAGAGATCTCAACACCTTTCTCACCAGTGTTTCCTCAGTCATTGGTTCTCTTAGCGCGAATGCTTTGTTAGAGATGTCAAGAACGCGAGTGTTGAAGTCAGCAATGGTCTCATCCTCCTGCATTCTCAGAAATTCGAATTTTGATGTGACCGTCTCCATTCTAGAGATTTTAACTTTGGTTGTTCCTTCATGAGCAGTTCGTAGAATGTCCCAAGCCGTCTTGGCAATCTCACAGGTAGAGATCATCTTGAAATTCTTTCCATCAACTCCAGAGAATATGGCATTCATTGCTTTAGAGTTCGCCGCTTCAGCTTTCTTTTGAACCTCAGTCCACTTGTCTTTAGCAAGAAGGCTAACCTTACCTTCTTCGTCGGTTGCCACTGGGTGAGTCCATCCTTGTTCAACAGATTCCCAGACTGATTCGTCTTGAGACTTTAGAAACGCCTTCATTCGTACCCTCCAGTAGCCGTATTTGTTTCCTTCGAGCAGAGGAGGTCTCGTGATGTTCTGCCCTTCTCTTAAGTCCATCTCACCAGTCTTCGGATCTTACTCTGTGTGTCGAGTATTTGCTTTGATACCAATTGAAATCTTCCCCTGGTAGATGAGATGTTGTTCTGGTCGAGATCCAGAGCAAGTCCTAAAACAACTTATGCGCAAAAACAAGTAATGCGGAAATAAAACGACAAGCAAAGTTGTTACCCAGTTTGGCGTTAACGAGCCTACGTCTGGGAGGCGTTCTCTAGCCCGGTGGATAGCAATTCACTATTATTGAGTATTGCGAGTACAGGGTTTACCGTTTACAGAATCCCTCTTAAATAACTTGAGCCTCGGACACTCTAGTAATTGCAATCTAGGTCTCCCCCTAGATCTTCGCTCCCGCTCCGTATCCACCAGAATGATTCTCCGTGAGAATCAGCATTTTCTCCCAAATGCGCAGTAACAGAACTTCAGTGCGAGCCTTCAGCTTCGTCCTTCGATCAATCTGTTGAGCACCAATGCAAATTGATCCGAGCGCCTTCGAGTAACCAGTGACGGTTAGTTCTCCAGCCGTATACGTGCGTCGTGAACAACCAGTTACGATTGATTCACCTCCGTTTGCCTCCTCCTCCCTTCAATGAGTATGAGCGTGTATTGTATCTCTGTGAGTGCTGCTAATAACCGGGTATTAGCACTCCTTATATAGAGCGGTCGAAACCCTAAAACAATAAGGATTCCTAAACTAAACCGCCTCTATCATTAGGAAATCTTTCCTAATCTCTTGCGCATATCTCTTGTAGATAATCCTCCGTTCGAATCTTCAATCTAGATTAAGCAACCTTCGATTATCTTCTCGACTGAAATAGCTTCAAGCGCAAGCAACCGACTCCAAGGATATTTCCAATATTTCATAAGCACCTGACTTGACAAATATGATTTTAGGAAACTCACTGCTGCGTCGAAGATGTGCTAGGTCGGCTTAGACAAGTTTCCAAATCTGAATTTGGAAACTTCCAACGTCTGTCCACTGATGTGCAACCGCCTTGATCTTCCAACGGCCGACTAGGTTTCCTAATCTGATTTAGGAAACACTTCTTCTGCTTCAACTTGTTCTAGGACAGTTGTCTCTTCCAGTCTTGAACAACATCTAGAACAACTATACTAAGTTTTGCCAAACTACATGCCATATAAACTAACAAAGACTACTCGTTATTCATGGTGATTAAACCACAAATAGTGTAATAGAGAGATAAGGGCGAGGAAACCGTAATGACGTGGGTGCTCGACGAATCTCTCGTGATGAACTCTGTCTTCTCTCCCAAGTTAGGGTTTTTTTCTTCAAAATAACAGCCTCAATTCGTCCATACTGATTTTAGTCAGCCAATCCTCTATTTATAGCTTTCCAAAAGGCCAAAGAGCCCAAAAATGATATTAGGAAACTTCCCAAAAATCAGTCCAGAAAAGCCCAAAAATCAGTTTTAGAACTGTCTTCGACAGGGCCGTGACTACCGTGACATTTAGACATGTCACGGCATGTCAGGGCATGCTCGGCATGCTCCAAAACTGCTCTGGGACAAAAAGGGGCCGTGACTACCGTGATGTTGTGTTGTGGTTACGGCAGTCACGGCCATGCAAAAAGGCAGAGACTTCGGGTCGATTTTTCATGGCCTTAATCTCCGAATTTGATCTTGGCGTAAACTACAAAGTTGTAGACCTTTGAAATAGCTTTCCAACAAGCGTTGAATCAACCAATTTGGACACCAAATGCGATCTGTGCGTGCAAAACAAGTCGTAAAGGTCAATCTGCCCTGTTTTTACCGAAATCTCTACTAAATGCATTGTTTTGATTCAGATCAATCCAAAAGTATTAGGAATGTGATATATGACCTGAAACACTAGAAAAGAGGCTAAATGACAACAAAATGTTCGAAAAACAAACCTAATCCATCATCGAATGAAGTGAATAATAGGTTAAGAATTCGACCGATTAAGTATACTTACCACTATACTTTCCACTATACTTACCACTAAACATACCCTTATAGCAGTATACAAAGAAAGATCACAACATATAAATGTCATTAAAGTTATGTGAACCGGTGACAAAGTTAGGAATTCAAGCAGCTATTTTTCAAATGCTCTGACGAAAGCTCTGGGTCCAGACGGTTTCCACGCTTTGTTTTATCAAAAGTTCTCAAAGTGCTGAATGACACGTTGATAGTGTTGGTCCTGAAAAACAAAAAAACTAAATAAGGTGGATGAATTTAGGCCAATATCTCTATGCGATGTTTCGGGCAAGATTGTTATGAAGGTATTAGCAAACAGACTGAAGAATATCCTCCCACACATAATCTCTGAAGCGCAAAGTGCTTTTGTCCCCAGTAACTTAATATATGATAATATCCTATTGGTTCATGAGATAATGCATTATATCAGGACTAGGAGGATCCAGAAGACTTGCTATTTCTCTATTAAAACAGACATGATCAAGGCCTATGACCGGATGGAGTAAAGTTTCGTGGAACAAATGCTCATCAAATTGGGTTTTCCAGACTGCTGGACAAAGCTAGTTATGGAGTGCATCTCTTTTGTCAGATACAAGGTGAATCGAAATTCCTTCTCCTGAGCATGGACTTCGGCAAGGGGAACCCTCTGTCCCCATACCTATTTCTGCTATGCTCAAAATGGCTATCTATGAGGCTAGGGGCATAAATCTCATCACACGGACTGAAGGGTGTCAGGGTATGTCAAGAAGCGCCAATTATTTCCCATTTATTCTTTGCAGATGACAATGTAATTTTTATGAAAGCAACGGAGCAAAATGCTAGTAGACTAAGGGCAGTTTTAAGGGAGTATGAAGAGCTATCGGGTCAAAGAATAAACTCTGCAAAGTCTGAGATTGTCTATAGTGGGAATGTAGCAGCTTCGGTGAGACAACAGATCAATGGCATTTTTGCAGTTAAAGAAGTTGGAGTCCACTCGAAATACTTAGATTTACTAATAGATTTAGTCACAACAAGGTGGAGCTCATTAAATATATTGTCGATAACACTTGGCGAAGTGTCATATGGTGGAAGGAAGTACATCTCTCAGCTGCATGAAAAGAGGTTATGGTGAAATGTGTTCTACAAACTCGTCCAATATATGCCATGATGTGTTTCAAACTACCTGAAACAATTTGTCCGAGGCTAGCTGGGATAATCAAGAAATTCTGGTGGTCAAATGATGGCGATAACATGGGGATACACTGGATGAATCAAGCAAAATTGAGCTTGCCAAAGTCCGAGGGAGGACTGAACTTTAGGGATCTATCTACGCTCAATGATGCTTTACTGGCTAAACAAATCTGGAGACTTTTGGAGAATCCGCACATAGTTCTTAGAAATACCTTAAATGCAAAATATTATAAACATTCAGACCTTCTCAG
This sequence comes from Rhodiola kirilowii, assembly GCA_033675215.1. NCBI lineage: Eukaryota > Viridiplantae > Streptophyta > Magnoliopsida > Saxifragales > Crassulaceae > Rhodiola > Rhodiola kirilowii. Next base: position 34,952,801 of record CM066201.1, read on the forward strand.
CTCACAACTGGCGCAGAATAGTTCAATCGCGTGGAGAGGAATCTGAAGAGCTGGAATGAAGATTAAGAAGTGGATAGGTTGGGACCATGATAGAGACATGCCGGTATGGGAGTTAGAGAAGTATGGGACATTTACGATCAAGTCAGCATATATAAATCTTAGAGAAGAACAAATGAAGGTAGTACGAGCAGAAAAGGGCGAGCACTCGGATAACAGCATAACCATAGCTTTCTGGAACAAAGTCTGGAGACTCAAAATCCAAGGAAAAGTGAAAGTGTTTATGGACGCTTTTCCATGATTTCTACCAACAGTAGGAATCTTCTAAAGAGGGAATGCAACATCGAACCTCATTGCAAGGTCTATAGTTTTTGATATGAAACTTCTTTGCATTTATTCATTGATTGTTGGTGGGCTAGGGCATTATGGGAGAAGCTGAACGTTGAGCATGAACTCTTCAGCTTACATACGGATTTGGTTTTGCTTTAGTAAATGAATCCGGAGGAGTTAGTATTGTTTTGTGATGGACCATAATTATACGAATCAAAAACACAGTAAAACTCACCAAATTAGACTGTTGGTCTATTTAACTTCTGCTTGTTAGTCCCGATTTATTTCTACAGGGTATTTTGGCACTTAGAGAGAAAACACGCTAAGGAGAGGATTTTACGCTGAAAAGATGATAAGAGTCAATCCAAGGTCAAGATCAGACGCCGAACGAAGAAATCTCAAGATCTTGACGTTGAATTACTCAAATCAAATCCAACCGAGGAATAATCAAGGACAGCCCGGGGTGAAATTGGACTGATAGTTTTGTGAAAAGACTGCACAAAAATCACAAAACTCCTCCTCCTCCATGGGTGACCGGTAGCTTTGTGCAAGAGGTGGCCAAGACCACCTCCTCTCCTCCTTGGACAACCGGCCACCGGTGGCTTCTCCTCCTCCCCACAAGGTGACCGGCGGCTTTTGGCTCCCCCCATGTGTCATCGCCTCCTTGCTCCTCCTTCTCCTCCCTTGGATAAAAACACATGCCCTCCATCTCCACCACCCATTCTCCTCCTCCATCCCTATAAAAGGAGAGCTCCTCCTCTCATTTGTATCAATCCAAAAATAAAAATCACGTCTCTCTCTACATTTTGTTACTTTGTAAGTTTTGTTTTTGAAATAATACTCCTGTTGGTTCTTGAGTATTATAATACTGTAGAGAATACTCCTGTTGGTTCTTGAGTATTCAGTAGGAAATTGGGAATACTCCTGTTGGTTCTTGAGTATTCCACCCTTTTCCCTCTTACTGTTTTCAAAAACCCCCGAGTATTTAGTTATGATGTCCTTTCCATGGATATTCGTAGCTAAACTCCTCATTCGGTCGAAGGTATTTTCTTGTACTATATAATGTTTTAATTTCTTTTAGTTTCTTTTCTCTGTATTCAAAACTTGTTCTATGTGCCATATATAGTCAGAGTTTCCAAGGTTGAGTGGAAGCTGTAACAAGCAAAGCTCTTCCGTGGAAATTCGTGATCATACTCGGTAAGTGGAAGCTGTAACAAGCAAAACTTATCGAGGAGTTCGGCTTATCTTAAAAAACCATTTGGAAACTGGACCAAAGAATTCAAATGGATGCACAAAAGGCTAAGATACTTCGAAAGGAGGAATTAGTCTGAAGTAGAACAAGTGTTGCTTTAAACGATGTTGCAAGTCTTGCGCTGCGAAAGGGCCTCGATTCTTCTTTGAATACTTAGAAAGGTTACTAACGGTTATTAATAAACATGTTATAATACAAGGTACCTGAAACCGAATACTTTTCCTTGAATTACAAAACCCCTTGTATTTACTTTTATAAACTGCTCGATCAACTACAACCATCAACCGCTCATCTACCGGAGGAATCACAATCACGCATCACCCACTGTAAGTCTTCTTCCCTTAACTCCTTTATTTTCAGTATTTATTTTTAGTATTTACTTTTCCGCATAAAAAACCAAAAAAACCAAAAACAGTAGGTTAGTTAATCGCGTTAAAATCTCAATCAACCTAAAACACGTTCCCCTCCAGTATAAAGAACAACGTATCCCTCTAATTCCCTTGGGTTCGACCCCTACTTACCACTTACTACCCAGTAGTGTAGTTGCGAGTAGCGGAAAATATAAATTTATTTGTACAGAGAACATTGCACCTTAACGACAGTGCAGTGGGCTCCGTCATTTTGTCATGAGGTAAGGGCCATATGGTATTAGTATTGATATGGAGTGCCAAACTTGTGATAAACACCGTATTTCTTCAGCAAGGTCTCAAAATTTCTTTCTTTAAAATGGGAGCCTCCATCACTAATAACCGTTCGGGGAACCCCAAACCGAGAAGAAAAAACCTTCTGACACATTTTCATAACCACCTTGGCGTCGCAAGTAGGGGTAGCCACTGCTTCAACCCACTTGGAAACATAGTCGACTGCTACCAAGATGTACTGATTTCCATAAGAAGGTGGGAACGGTCCCATGAAATCGAGGCCCTATACATCAAATAACTCCACTACAAGAATGCTCTGCTGGGGCATCTCCTACTGCTTAGAAATATTTCCTGTTCTCTGGCACTGATCACAAGCTTTGACAAATTCGTGTGCATCCTTAAATAGAGTAGGCCAGTAGAATCCGGACTGTAGGACCTTTGCAGCTGTTTTCAAATCAGCACCGTGGCCACCATATTGTGACGAATGGCAGCGCTCTAGGATCCATCTGATCTGGTCCTCATCAACACAAGTCCTGTGGAGACCGTCAGCACATAATTTGTATACAAATGGGTCATCTGAGAAGTACCTCTTTACATCGTGCAGAAATTTCCTCTTCTGGTTGTGCGACTGGTCAGGAGGAATAATACCACAGGCCAAATAGTTGACGAAATATGCGTACCTTGGGGCGATGCCCACATCGACACTCATTAGTTGCAGATGGAGCGTATTATACTACTCATCGAAACAGTTAAACCCACCAAATTAAACACTTTGTCTTATCAAATATTACTTGTTAGTTCCACTTTTGTTCTACAGGCTATTTTGAGGTTGAGAGAGGAAACACGCTTAAAAAGGAGATTTAAGCCAAAATCATCACAAGACCATTCCATGCGAGCGCACAAAGAGCCCCATGCAAGCGCATGCCAGGCCATCGCCCAGGTCGCGACCAGCGCGCCCTTCCGAGCCTCCAAGGGCCTAGATCAATTCGCTCGAGCAAACCACCTAATCTGACAATTCCACCTTGACCAAAATGTTCCAAATGGAAAATAAGGTGGAAGATGTCGAAACTCCAAGGCGAACGCCCATGCCGATTGACAGTTGGCCCACATCCAATTCCAAAGGTCCCGCGCGCACAAGCACCAAAACCAAGTTGCTCGACCAAACCATGGAATCTGGAAAATCTGGCTTGACCAAAGTGTTTAAAATGTCAAATGACTTGGTGAATCTCAAATTCCAGACAAAACGCCCGAGTGAATTCATCCATGGCCGAGAAAACCATGCCGCGCCCAGGTAGCGCCCGGGCCGCGCCCAGGTAGCGCCCGAGCCGCGCCCAGGTCCTGACCCGAGCACGCCATAGACCAGCGTCCGAGTCCTGCGCCCACGCTAAACTTCAAATCAGGCCACGACCATGTTCCGACCAGATTCCGGCAAAACGGTCTCGACCATTAGTCTTAGAATTGCTTCAACATTCAAAATATGCAATCCAAGAGCAAAGCACCTCCGACCAAAAATCCGGCCAAGATTCCGGCCAACTCCGGCCAAGCTCCGGCGAGCCTCCGGTTGAGCTCCGATCAAGGGCATCCATGGACCAATCATGCTCCGGCCAAACTCCGGCGAAGACCAACTAAATATCTTAAAGATCCAATATTCCCGACTTGTTTCTAACTAGTTTAGTCGGTAGATCTTTTAGGATGAAACTACCCTTGTAACCAATAACCAAGCCTCAACCAAGCCTCAACTAAGCTCAACTAAGGTAAGTGCTTGCCCTTTGAAGCCCTAGCCGCCCATGTGATCTCCATGTGCCACCCTTTGGCTCATCCAAAATACAACCGAAGAGCAACTAAGTCTAAATCGGAGTTGGGGAGGAACAAAAGGCATTGGGAGAGAACTAAAGCCAAGTGGGGAGCAAAATATCTCCCCCTAAACCGCCACTCCATGGCTATAAAAGGAGGTGCACCCCTCCTTGAATTATCATCCCTTAATCATCTCATCACAACTTCTCTCTTGTACTCTTGTTTGTTCTTGAAGTACATCTCTCTTGTTCTTGAATACTCTTGTTTGTTCTTGAGTATTCTTGCTTGTTCTTGAGTTACTCTTGTTTGTTCTTGAGTAATCTCTTGTTTATTCTTAAGTACTCCTGTTTGTTCTTGAGTTACTTCTTTCCAAAACCTTACTTTCTTGTCTTTGATTTTCAAATTCCATTTACTTTCTGTTGTACCTAGCTATGGTATTCACCTCAATGAATATTCGTAGCTAAACCCTTCATTCGGTTGAAGGGGAGTACTTGTATCATGCAAGCATTTTAGACCCTTTTCTTAGTGCTGCTATTGTATTCAAGCTTGTTCTAGGTGCTTATAGTCACTTGGTTTGATCGGAAATGAGAGATCAAGTGACTGCACATAGGCTAATATACCTTGAAATGGGGTATTAGTCTAGCTAGAACAAGTGTTTTATGTCTTGAAATGGACTAGACGGTGTGGCAAGAGCTTGAAATGGCCTTGTTACGGGTTGTATCTTGAAATGGAACAACCCACACCTTTGAATACTTAGTATGATCATTAGCGGTCCATGATGAACGAGTTGTGATACAAGGCCCCTAAACCGAATGCTTTCCTTTGATCAAAACACCACCTTGCAATTTACTTTCAGTACCAATATCAACTGCTTACTTTCAGTACCAATATCAACTGCTTACTTTCAGTACCCATATCAACTGCTTACTTTCCGCAAGTCTTGTCCTTCAAGCATTTACTTCTCGTAAGTCTTGTCCTTCAAGCATTTACTTCTCGTAAGTCTTGTCCTTCAAGCATTTACTTCTCGTAAGTCTTGTCCTTCAAGCATTTACTTCTCGTAAGTCTTGTCCTTCAAGCATTTACTTTCAGCAAGCCTTGTCCTTCAAGCACTTTACTTTTACGCAATTATTTTCAGTATTTACTTTTTATCATTTACTTACAGTACTAAAACCACAATCAACCCCAACTGTATTTATTTTTGTGACATTTCCACGGAGAACTACTATCCCCTAATTCCCTTGGGTTCGACCCTTACTTACCGCTTTACTAATCCAATAGTGAAGTCACAAGTAGTGGACTTATAAATTATATTTTGCACACATTGCACATAACGACTGTGCAGTGCGTGTCAAAAATTGGCGCCGTTGGCGGGGAATTAGTTAACAATCGGATTAGTAGTTCTATTTCTTTTCATTTATTCCACCATGTCTTCGTGGATGACTCGACATCTTCCCCAGTTTGGAGGTTCCATTGGAGAGGATCCCGTGTTACATTGCCAACATTTTAGCACCATTTGCAGACACAGGAAACCTGAAAATATAATGTTAGAAGAGTTTAAGATGCAATGCTTTAAACTTACTCTATCTGACTTTGCTGCAGTTTGGTATTACTCTTCAACTGCTAGTTGTGCAGGATATTATGAGGACCTCCGTGCCCAATTCCTGAAAGAATTCTCCCCGCCATCCTTACGACATGACACCCGCGAGAAGATCATCTGCCTTCAACAATCCTGGGACGAGACTTTGGACGAGTATTATACGTACTTTGACACCATTGTCTCACACTGCCCGCACCATGGATTCACGAGCGTGGTTCTTCTCCAAAAATTTATTTGTGGGATGAGGCCAGTTAAGTGGAGAAAGCTTAGTGACGCAGTAGGAGGATCGGCCATAGACTTAACCATGACGGAAATGTGGAACCTCATAGATGATTTAGCCGAAGCCACAAAACGAAGGCCAGTGCCCCAAGCTGATGAAATAGCGCCAGTAGTAGAGGATAATCTAGAAGGGAATGGGGAAGACAACACAGAGGCCATGATGGACGAATGAGAAACAGGAAGCACCGTAGAGGATCCTACATGGGAGAGCACTCCCGATCCATCAGAAGACCTAGAGCCAGAAACCAATTTAGTATGGGACGAGGAAGAGCCTACATGGGAGAACACTCCCGAGCCATCAGAAGACCTAGAACCAGAGACCAATCTAATATGGGACGAGGAAGAGCCTACATGGGAAAACACTACTGAACCAACCGAGGAAGTCCCAGACGCCACTGGCGAGCTGCCCGAGACATACCCTACTCTCACCACCGAACCGGTAGGAGAAATCAACCAAGACCAGTTTCTCACGGACAGGCTAGCCGAAATGGAGCCGGCCCTTATAATGGAAGCTTCCCACCTTTTTCCCTTGATTAATATGCAAATCGCAGCCCATGAAAACGATGTGGTCAATGGAGAGCTTGAAGGAAGGATGGAAGAAAGCCCTAAACACAGGAGAGCCCGACTCAAAAGACCAGCAGCTATGATCAAGGGTCCCTCGCCTTCTCAGAGGAATTGGAAAGAAAATCCGCCCGGACAATGGAGTCCGGACCCGAGCACATCATCTCACAAAAACTCGGGGAGAGTCAAAGCAAGGATCAATGCAGGAGCCGCGGCAAAATTTGACCTAAGCCGCCCATGGGACCCAGACCCCTCCTGAGTGAGGTACCGTCGAGCTAACGACGTTAAACAAAGGCACTGGTTGGGAGGTAACCCGACATCTATCTTACTTTCAGTCATTTTATTTTATGTCATTTAGTTTTTGCCTTAAGTCATTCTCACCTTTCCTGTATATATTTGCTTGCAATTGACTTTTGAACTAAGTCGTGCTATGAGGCACGCCCTCGTTGAAAAGTGTGGGGTGAGAACTGCCTTTGCACATAATCATTTAACATGCTTTCTTTTTCCTTTTCCCTTAATATTATCTTTTTGAAAATATGAACTTGAGAATGTGAAAAAGATAGATCTAAATTCAAGCATTTACCTTGTGAAATATCAACTGTATAAAAACTTAGGATGTAACTTCTCATTTGTCCCTTTGTGCTGAGATATACAGAGGATGTGGAGTTGATATAAAATGCCCTAGAGAGGCTTGGCAAGCACTCGAAGGACTGGATTTCGCTATATGGTTTACGAAGTCAGTGGAGGCTGCACTTCGGGTTTCAGTAGATTCAGAGTCATCTCTGCCATGCAGCGTTTATGCAAGAGGCGGGACGGGAATCAAACCGTCCTATCTCTAGTCTGAGTAGCCGAGAAAATAGGTAAGCGACCCTCATCTTGACCCGTGCGAAACGGAAAAGATGAGAAAGAGCGGGGAGGTATTTCCATATGCTCTCGGGCGATGATTGGACCTCCCAAAAGATCGAGAAAGTGGACAAGCCAATCACAAAGGAGCAAGTACTCAAAGAGCAAATCAAAGGCCAAAGGCCAGTGTGAAGGTTTTAACCGAAACAAAAGTGAAGAAACTCCAATTCAAAATCAAGGGCCGAAGGCCAAATCACTTCAAAAGCTGTCCCTCATCAAAAGGAAATCAAAAGAGCTCAGATCATTGAAACCCGAACAAAATCATGTGCTAGAGAAAGCTACAAGATAACCATATAGTGCGAGTCGGTCCCAAGAATGCAGTCCAGGAGCCTGAAAAGGGCTATCTCCCAAATCATCCGAATTAAATTGCATCTCGGCTCTAATGTACAAGTATCAAGTTTCTTCTATTTATTTACACGGTTTATTTTGGTAAGAAGTAATTATTGCATGGATAAGATAAATCTAGTACCACATGCTCACTTTCGTATTTAGAACTTTAGCATGGAGTATGTATACCTCTTTCAAATAGCATTGTTCGGGACGAACAAGTATAAGTGTGGGGTGATTTGATGGAGCATATTTATACGACTCATCGAAACAGTTAAACCCACCAAATTAAACACTGTCTTATCAAATATTACTTGTTAGTTCCACTTTTGTTCTACAGGCTATTTTGAGGTTTAGAGAGGAAACACGCTTAAAAGAGAGATTTAAGCCAAAATCATCACAAGACCATTCCATGCGAGCGCACAAAGAGCCCCATGCGAGCGCATGCCAGGCCATCACCCAGGTCGCGACCAGCGCGCCCTGGCGAGCCTCCAAGGGCCTAGATCAAGTCGCTCGAGCAAACCATCTAACATGACAATTCCACCTCGACCAAAATGTTCCAAATGGAAAATAAGGTGTAAGATGTCGAAACTCTAAGGCGAACGCCCATGCCGATTGACAGTTGGCCCACATCCAATTCCAAAGGTCCCGCGCGCACAAGCACCAAAACCAAGTTGCTCGACCAAACCATGGAATCTGGAAAATCTGGCTCGACCAAAGTGTTTAAAATGTCAAATGATTTGGTGAATCTCAAATTCCAGACAAAACGCCCGAGTGAATTCATCCATGGCCGAGAAAATCATGCCGCGCCCAGGTAGCGCCCGAGCCACGCCCAGGTAGCGCCCGAGCCGCGCCCAGGTAGCGCCCGAGCCGCGCCCAGGTAGCGCCCGAGCCGCGCCCAGGTCCTGACCCGAGCACGCCCGAGACCAGCGTCCGAGGCCTGTGCCCACGCTGAACTTCAAATCAGGCCACGACCATATTCCGACCAGATTCCGGCAAAACGGTCTTGACCATTAGTCTTAGAATTGCTTCAACATTCAAAATATGCAATCCAAGAGCAAAGCACCTCCGACCAAAAATCCGGCCAAGATTCCGGCCAACTCCGGCCATGCTCCGGTGAGCCTCTGGTTGAGCTCCGATCAAGGGCATCCATGGACCAATCATGCTCCGGCCAAACTCCGGCGAAGACCAACTAAATATCTTAAAGATCCAATATTCCCGGTTGGTTTCTAACTAGTTTAGTCGGTAGATCTTTTAGGATGAAACTACCCTTGTAACCAATAATTAAGCCTCAACCAAGCCTCAACTAAGCTCAACTAAGGCAAGTGGTTGCCCTTTGAAGCCCTAGCCGCCCATGTGATCTCCATGTGCCACCCTTTGGCTCATCCAAAATACAACCGAAGAGCAACTAAGTCTAAATCGGAGTTGGGGAGGAATTAGAGGCATTGGGAGAGAACTAAAGCCAAGTGGGGAGCAAAATTTCTCCCCTAAACCGCCACTCCATGGCTATAAAAGGAGGTGCACTGACGGAGCCCACTGCACTGTCGTTAAGGTGCAGTGTTCTCTGTACAAAATAAATTTATAATATCCGCTACTTGTGACTACACTACTGGGTAGTAAGTGGTAAGTAGGGGTCGAACCCAAGGGAATTAGGGGAATAGGCTATTCTTTTAGGGTGATTGAACTGGGGGGAGCGTGTTTTATGGTTGATTGAGGTTTTAGCGCTCTGATTAACTACGTGATTTTTTGGGGGTTTTTGGTTTTGATAGCGGAAAAGTAAATACAGAAATTAAATGCTGTAAATACAAAGAAGACTTACAGTGGGTGATGCGTGATTGTAATTCCTCCGGTAGATCAGCAGTTGGTGATTGCGGTTTAACAGTTAAGAGAAGCATTCGGTTTCAGGTACTCTTGTATTATAACATGTATATAATAAACTGTTAGTAACTTTTCTAAGTATTCAAAGATGAATCGAGGCCCTTTCGTAGCGCAAGACTTGCAACATCGTTTAAAGCAACCCTTGTTCTATTTCAGACTAATTCCTCCTTTCGAAGTATCTTAGCCTTTTGTGCATCCACCTGATCTCACAGTTACGATTGACCAAGTGGTGTTTTAGATGAGTCGAACTTCTCAGATAAGCTTTGCCCTTTCGTAGCATCCACTTACCCGAGTATGTTCACGAACCCCACAGAAGAGTTTTGCCCTTTCGTAGCATCCACTCAACCTTGGAAATTCTGACTATAAATGGCACATAGAACAAGTTTTGAATACAAAGAAATGAAACTAAAAGATATTACAACATTATATAATACAAGAAAATACCTTCCACCGAATAAAGAGTTTAGCTACGAATATCCATAGAGATGGATACCATAGCTAAATACTCGGGGGTTTTTGGAAACAGTAAGAGGGAAAGGGGTGGAATACTCAAGAACCAACAGGAGTATTCCTAATTCCTACTGAATACTCAAGAACCAACAGGAGTATTCTCTACAGTATTATAATACTCGAGAACCGACAAGAGTATTATAATTTCCAGTATAATACTCAAGAACAAACAGGAGTATTATTTCAAAATCGAACCAAACTTACAAGTAACAAACTTAGAGAGAGAAGTGATTTACAATTTTTGGGATGCATTTGTGAGGAGGAGGAGGGGTGTATTTATAGCCATGGGGAGGAGAAATGGAGGGCTAAGATGAGGGCACTTGTTGCATGGAGATTGGATGGGCAAATCAAGGGAGGAGGAGCCACCACATGGAGGGGCCAAAAGCCGCCGGTCAAGGAGGAGGAGGGTGGTGGCAGCCGCCGGTTGCCGGTTGCCTTGGGTGGAGGAGCTCCTCCCTTGGCCACCTCTTCATCAAGTCACCAAGTCATCTTGCCATATGTGAGTTTTGTACAGTTTTGTGCAGTCTTTTCACAAAACTGTCAGTGTGTTCTTTCCCCGGACTGTCTTGACTTCACTCCTGATTCTTCTGATTAATTTATTCTGGTCAATTTAACGTCAGGATCCTTGATATTTCTTCAGTCGGCATATGATCTTGACCTTGGATTGACTCTTGTTATCTTTTCAGCATAAAATCCTCTCCTTAGCGTGTTTTCTCTTCAGTCTCTAAAATGCCCTGTGGAAATATATCGGGACTAACAGATGGATGTTAGATAGACAAACAGTCTAACTTGGGGGGTTTTACTGTGTTTTTGATTCGTATAATTGTGGTCCATCAGAATACCCCCCACTTTTAGTTGTTCGTCCCGAACAATGCTATTAAAGGGCGTAAGTTCTAGGTTCGGTTTTGGCATATGAAAATTAGACTGTGGTACTCGATCTATCCTAATTCATGCATTGCTTACTTATTACCAAATTAAACTGTGTAAATAAATAGAAGAAACTTAATACTTGTACCTCCATGCTGAGATGCAAATTATATTGGATGTCTCGGGAGATAGCCTTTTTCAGGTTCCTGGGTTGCAGCCTCGGGATCGTTTCGTACTATATGGTCTTCTGGTAGCTTTTTCATGCACGTGATTCGGTTCGGGTTTCAGTGAGTTGAACCTTCTTGATTTTTTTCTTTTCTTTGGCGAGGGACTGCTTTTTTTGTTGTAGTGAATCGGCCTTTGGCCTTTGATTTGACTTTGTTGAGTGCTTCACTTTTGCTCGGTTAAAACCTTCACAATTTTGGGCCTTTGGCCTCTTTTGATTTTCTTCTTTGAGTTTTTCGCTTCTTTGTGATTTGCTAGTCCATTTTATCAGCCTTTTTGGGAGGTCCAATCATCGTCCGCAAGCCTATGGAAATACCTCCCCTCTCCTCTCGTCTTCGTCGTTTTGCGCGGGTCAAGATGAGGGTCGCTTATCTATTTTCTCGGCTATTTTGACTAGAGAGAGGACGGTCTGATTCCCGTCCTCGCCTTTGCATAGATGCTTCTTGGCGGAGTTTGACTCAATTATTCACTGAAAACCCGAAGTGCAGCCTCCACTGACTTCGAAAACCATATAGTTTGATCTGATCCTTTGATTGCTTCCCAAGTCCTTCTAGGGCAGTTTATGTCAACTCCACATCCCTAGTTATCTCAGTACAAAGGACAAATGGAAAGTTACATTCTAAGTTTTTAAACAGTTTGAATTTTCACAAGGTAAATGCATGAATTCTGATTTATCTTTTTCACATTCTTAAGTTCATATGTTCAAAAAGATACTATTACTAAAAAAAAGAAAAACAGCAAGCATGTTATTTATGTACACAGGCGGTTTTCACCCCCCACTTTTGAACGAAGGCGTGCCTTAGTTCAAAAGTCATGCAAGCTTAAAACTAAGTACTGAAAGTAAGTGCGGAAAGTAAGATAGTGTCGGGTTACCTCCCGACCAGTGCACTTGTTTTACGTCGTTGGCTCGACGATACCTCGTTGTGGATTACTGGTTTGGGTCCCATGGGTGGCTGAGGTCAAATTTCTTGATTCCACCGACTTTGATTCTTGCGGTGAGTTTTCCGGATTTTTTAGCAGATGACGGATTTGGGTCCAGTTCTGATGGTATCTCCTGCCAATGTCTCTGAGAGGGCGAGGGACCTTTCACTATCAGCTTTTTGAACTGGTTGTTCTCCTGTTTAGGGCTGTCTTGTCCAGTCATGGCGAAAGCGTGCTCCATGTAGGAGTCATTCTGCTCGGGCCCTTTTCCCATCCTCTTTTCAGCCTCATGGTTTTCAGCGATTTGCCTATTGATCGAGGGGAAAAGTCGGGAAGGCCTGGGAAATTTGTCAGTGGTGTTCTGGACTCCTACTTCGTTGCTTCCGGTGCTTTCCATGTCTGATTCTTCAGATGGTTCAGGAGTCTCTTCTGACGGTTCGGTGGTTTCTCCTTCATCAGCCTCTAGGTCAGCTTCTTCTGTCTGCATTTCCTCGTCAATTTGGGGTGCTCGTCTTGTGGCAGCGGCCAGGCCGATTATAAGGTACCACATGTCTGCAATGGTGAAGTTTATGGCAGACCTTTTCATTGCTTCGTTAACTCTTCCTAGCTCTTCGGCCCTCATCCCACGAAGAAATTTTTGTAGAAGAATTTTCTTCGTAAATCCATGGTGCGGGCAGCTTGAGACGATGGCATCGTAGTTCATGTAGTATTCGTCCAAAGTCTCATCCCGGGATTGTTGAAGGTTCAGGATCTTCTCGCGGGTTTCTTGGCGTAAAGATGGTGGGGAGAATTCTTTTAGGAATGGTGCGCAGATGTCCACGAAACGTACTGCACTGCTAGCTGGTGATGCGTAATACCAGATTGTTGCGAAATCCGTTAGAGAGAATTTAAAGCATTTAAGCTTAAATTCTTCTAACGTTTCATTCTCAGGTTTAATGTGGCAGCAAACGTAATGAAAGCTCCGACAGTGTAGTACTGGATCTTCTGCATCCGTTCCCCCGAACAGTGGAAGGTGCCGTGTTGTCCATGCATATGAAGGTGGTTGCGTCATGGGGTCATGGGAGGGAATGAAAGAATAGCTTATTCGACGGCTAATTCCCCGGCAACGGCGCCAATTTGACAGATGCTTGTCGTCACAGCAAATGTGCAAATAAATTTATAAGTCCGCTACTCGCGACTTAACTACTGGGTAGCAAGTGGTAAGTAGGGGTCGAACCCAAAGGAGTCAGTGTGGATTAGTTGTTTTTACGGGATTGTCACGAAAGTAAATACAGTTGGGGGTTGGGTTTGAGTGTTTTTGGGAACTGAAAGTAAATTACGGCAGTTGATAATGGATTGTAAGGAAAGTATTCGGTTTTAGGGGCCTTGTATTATAATTGTTTATCATCGACCGCTAATGATCATACCAAGTGGTCAAAGATGAATTGAGGCTATTTCTAGCGCAAGACATGATCATGCTAAATGTTCAAAGATGAATCGAGGCTATTCCTAGCACAAGACTTGCAACATCATTTAAAACACTTGTTCTAAGCAAAACTAATTCCTCCTTTCGAAGTATCTTAGCCGTAAGTGCGTCCATTTAATCCCTTTGGCCCAGTTTTTAAATGGTTTTTAGAATAGTCGACCTCTTCAGATAAGTTTATCCATTTGGTCCCTTTGGTCCAGTTTCCAAATGGTCCACTTACCCGAGTGTGATCACGAATATCTAAGGAAGAGTTTACGAATTTGGACCCCTATGGTCACATTTCCAAATGGTTTACTTGACCTTAGACATTCTAACTTTTATATATGGCACATAGAACAAGTATCGAACATAAAGGTATACTAAGAGTAAAGTCTAAAACATTTATAATACAAGTACACACCCTTAAACCGAATAATTAATTTAGCTACTAATCATGGCAGTGGTTATCATAACTATGAACTTGGAAATAAACAACAGTTTAGCAAGACAATTAAATAAATAAAAGAAGACTTACAAAACCGTTGAAGCGCCAAGGATCAAGCTTTGATTCCCAAAGTAATATTACATGATTAATATTACATGATTAGTGCCCAAAATTCTAGAGAGATAAGTGAATTGTTGTGGTGGTGATGATACAAATGAGGAGGAGAAGCCTCATATTTATAGCCAAGGAGGAGGAGGATGGGTGGTGGAGATGGTGGCATGTGGAGGAGCATCCAAGGGTGGAGGAGGAAGAGTGCAAGGCAAGCTTGGGAGGAGGAGTGGGGGAGAAGCCTCCACTTGTCATCTTCTCCATGGAGGAGGAGGAGCAGCCGGCGGCTTTGGGAGGAGGGGAGGAGGAGCCGCCACTTGGAGGGAGGAGAGTGGAGGAGCCACCCTTCTAGAAGCTTGTGACTTCTTCACAAAAGCCATCGGTTTGACCGGATCTGACCGGAGCTTTGGCCGGAGCTTCTTGGATTTTGGAGAGTGTATTTTGAATGAAAATGTCATTCTAAGATGATCTCAAGAAGGAACCTAAGCCAAATTCTGCTTGGAACATGGTCGAAATCCCAAATCCGATGAAATTGCCCTTGTTTGGCCTTTACCGGGCTCGGTGCTTTTGCCTTGCGTTCTTGTCCATTTGCCGACGGTTCTAGAATATTTGAGTGATTCCAAGTCGGTTCCATGAAGGATATTAAGGCTGATTTTGAGTGTAGCATGGTCGTGACCTGGAATGACTCGTTCTTCATTTTCCGCTTAAAAACTCCTCCTTAGCGTGTTTTCACTTTAGTCTCTAAAATGCCCTGTGGAAATATATCGGGACTAACACACAGAAGTTAGATAGACAAACAGTCTAATTTGGTGGGTTTTACTGTGTTTCTGACTCGTACAATTATGGTCCATCATGCACCCCTCCTTGAATTATCATCCCTTAATCATCTCATCACAACTTCTCTCTTGTACTCTTGTTTGTTCTTGAAGTACATCTCTCTTGTTCTTGAATACTCTTGTTTGTTCTTTAGTATTCTTGCTTGTTCTTGAGTTACTCTTGTTTGTTCTTGAGTAATCTCTTGTTTATTCTTAAGTACTCCTGTTTGTTCTTGAGTTACTTCTTTCCAAAACCTTACTTTCTTGTCTTTGATTTTCAAATTCCATTTACTTTCTGTTGTACCTAGCTATGGTATTCACCTCAATGAATATTCGTAGCTAAACCCTTCATTCGGTTGAAGGGGAGTACTTGTATCATGCAAGCGTTTTAGACCCTTTTCTTAGTGCTGCTATTGTATTCAAGCTTGTTCTAGGTGCTTATAGTCACTTGGTTTGATTGGAAATGAGAGATCAAGTGACTGCACATAGGGTAATATACCTTGAAATGGGGTATTAGTCTAGCTAGAACAAGTGTTCTATGTCTTGAAATCGACTAGACGGTGTGGCAAGAGCTTGAAATGGCCTTGTTAAGGGTTGTATCTTGAAATAGAACAACCCACACCTTTGAATACTTAGTATGATCATTAGCGGTCCATGATGAACGAGTTGTGATACAAGGCCCCTAAACCGAATGCTTTCCTTTGATCAAAACACCACCTTGCAATTTACTTTCAGTACCAATATCAACTGCTTACTTTCAGTACCAATATCAACTGCTTACTTTCAGTACCAATATCAACTACTTACTTTCAGTACCCATATCAACTGCTTACTTTCCGCAAGTCTTGTCCTTAAAGCATTTACTTCTCGTAAGTCTTGTCCTTCAAGCATTTACTTCTCGTAAGTCTTGTCCTTCAAGCATTTACTTCTCGTAAGTCTTGTCCTTCAAGCATTTACTTCTCGTAAGTCTTGTCCTTCAAGCATTTACTTTCAGCAAGCCTTGTCCTTCAAGCACTTTACTTTTACGCATTTATTTTCAGTATTTACTTTTTATCATTTACTTCCAGTACTAAAACCACAATCAACCCCAACTGTATTTATTTTTGTGACATTTCCAAGGAGAACTACTATCCCCTAATTCCCTTGGGTTCGACCCCTACTTACCGCTTTACTAATCCAATAGTGAAGTCACAAGTAGTGGACTTATAAATTATATTTTGCACACATTGCACATAACGACTGTGCAGTGCGTGTCAGTTGCTCCCCTGTGAGAGAATCAGTCATCGGGAGTTTGTCCTCTTCGCGGTCGAGCTCTCTTAGCTCGAGGCGTGATAGGTGATCTGCAACTAGATTTTCTGCTCCCTCCTTGTCTCTAATATCATTGTCAAACTCTTGAAGGAGGAGGACCCATCAAATCAATCTAGGTTTAGAATCCTTTTTGGACAACAAGTACTGAATCGCAGCTTGTCGGTGTACACTATGGTCTTCGACCCTATCAGATACTGCCTGAACTTCTCAAAAGCATAAACGATGGCCAGCATCTCCTTCTCTGTCATAGTGTAATTTGCTGCTGCGCAAGCCAGGACCTTACTCGCATAGTAAATCACATGTAGCTTCTTGTTAATGCCCTGCCCTAAGACTGCTCCCACTACGAAATCACTAGCATCACACATTAGTTCAAATGGCAGCTCCCAGTTAGGGGGTTGCACTACAGGAGCAGAAGTAAGAGTAGATTTCAGATTGTGGAAAGCATTAAAACATTATTCATCAAAATTAAACTTAGCGTCATGGCAGAGTAGGTTAGTGAGTGGCTTGGCTATCGTCAAGAAATCCTTAATGAAACGCATGTAGAAACTTGCATGCCCTAGAAAGCTCCTGATTCCTTTCTCGTCCTTTGGTGGTGGCAGTTTTTCAATCACCTCCACCTTCTCGCGATCAACTTCAATGCCTCTGTTGGAGACTAGGTGTCCCAACACTATACCTTCCTGCACCATAAAGTGATACTTTTCCCAGTTGAGAACCAGGTTAGTGTCAATGCAACGACGAAGAACATTAGTAAGGTTAGAGAGGCATGAATCGAATGAAGAGCCATACACCAAAAAATTATCCATAAATACTTCCATGGTGTTTTCTATAAAGTCAGAAAAAATGGCCATCATATAACGCTAAAAAGTAGATGGTGCATTGCAAAGACCGAAAGGCATGCATCTATAAGCAAATGTGCCAAAAAGGCAAGTGAAAGTAGTCTTCTCTTGGTCCTCGGGTGTATAGGGATCTGGAAAAACCCACTATAACCGTCGAAATAGCAGAAAAACTTATGCTTCGCAAGATGCTCTAACATTTGATCAATAAAAGGCAAAGGAAAGTGATCCTTAAGAGTAGCCTTATTCAACTTCCTATAGTCTATGCACGTACGCCAAACAGTCACAGTACGAGTAGGAATCAAATCATTATTCTAATTACGAACGACAGTCAAACCTCCCTTCTTACGGACAACATGCACAAGACTCACCCACTCACTATCAGCAATAGAATAAATAATGCAAGCATCCAATAATTTTTGAATTTCCTTCTTCACTATATCATTCAACTTAGGATTTAGACGTCTCAAGGCGTCCCTAGTAGGCCTGGCATCGCCCTCTAGATGGATTCTATGCATGCACATATCTGGGCTAATCCCCTTAATAGCATCAATTGAATAACCTAGGGCTGGATTATGCTCTCTTAGGACAACTAGCAATCTCTGGGTTTCTACATCAGTCAAGGATGCATTCACAATCACTGGGTAGGTCGAGTTAGGGCCAAGAAATTCATACCTGAGACTTGCAGGTAGAGGTTTCAGCTCTACCTTGCAAGGTTCCTTACCTAAGTCGGTGGTCTGTTCAGCTTCAGTTTCAGCTGCTCCCTCAGTGCTCACTGTGCATATATCCATCGGTATTGGGCAGCCTGGTATAACTCTGTAAGACTCAACAGAGGTCAGTGTTCTAGGGTCATCAATGTCAGCAGAGTTCAATACATCACAGTCAGCTAACAGACTAGGACTCTTACACATATCAGGCAAATAGAAGACGACTCTTTCACTACCTACTCGCAACGCTATAGACCCTCTATCCATGTCAATGACTACCTTAGCCATGTAAAGAAATGGTCTACCAAGTATAATTGGGATATCTATGTCCCCTGAGATCTCTAGCACAATAAAATTAGCAGGGATGTAAATATTCTTCACCTTGACAGGTACATCCTTAAGGATCCCTCTCGGGAGTCTACAAGAACGATCCGCCAGGCAAATAGGGACATTAGTAGGACAAAGATCACTCAAATTCAGTTTAGCATACAAAGAATATGGCATGATAGACACACTAGCACCAAGATCACATAAAACACGATGAATAGTAATGCCACCAATATCACAAGGGATAGAAAAAATCCATGCACTACTACATACAGGACATTATGCAACGGTTCTGAGGACCATTATGCAATGGTTCCTCATCCGTTGCATAAGCTACCGTTGCATAATGTCATGACATTATGCAACGGTTCAAGGAAAACCGTTGTATAATGTCATGACATTATGCAACGGTTCAAAAGAAAACCGTTGCATAATGTCATGACATTACGCAACGATTTTGAGCATATAACCGTTGCATAATGTCATAACATTACGCAACTTAAACCGTTACATAATGTCATGACATTACGCAACGGTTTTTCTTGAACCGTTGCATAAAATACGGAAAAATTCTGCAATAATTTGATTGTTTTATATAGCTCAAATCCACCAAAAAAATTAAACACAAATTGCAAACAAATATAATTCCCTATTACTCATTTCCAAACATCAAAATACTTTCATTTCACTCAAAATACAACCATTCATTACACCATTCATATAACTTCACATAACAATCAAATGTAAACACTACAATAATTTATCTTGTATTCAAAACAATCTTGGACTTGAAGAAACCCTAGGACTAGGCAGGGACGGACGCACATGGAGGGCATATTGGGCCCCTGCCCAAGTACTTTCGGGCCAGAATTTTTTTTTGTAAATTCCCAAAACTTCAGTTTCAACTTTCACGTTCAATTGAAAAAACCCTGTTTAGGTCAGAACTACACGAGTCCGGCTTTAGGCTCGTTTGAAAGCTCGGCTACGAATCCTCCAAGCAGGACCACCGTAGCGAAGACTTAGACTGTCATTCGTCTCATTCTCAACTCTCAATGGGGTATGTCGACTGTCATCCGTGAGCTGTGAACCGTGATGTGTTGATTAATTGATTGCTTAAGCAGTCAATCAACAGGTTTGTTTTAGTGAATTTTGTTGTTTATTGTTTGTTTCTAGACTAGAAATCTGACTTGGCTTCTGTTGCTGAGGCCCCTTATAGTATCCATATATCTTCTGTGTTTAATGTTTCTGAAAGCAGATATGTCCTGGAATGATTGATGTTTATGTTTTGTACTTAGTTAGCCAAGATGGTTGGAAACTGAAGAATATTGGTTGTAGCTCTAATAAGCTGAATTAATTATTATGTTTATGGTGCGGGGGTCTGACATGAGGAGCAGAAAATCACATGTTGCATTCATGGTTGACTGGAAGTCTTAGATAAACAACTGCTAATTCTAGTGAAAGTTGTATGATTAATCTCATTATTGTCTTATTAGCAATCAACTATCCATACCCGTTAGATTTTTATATTTTATGTTATTTTTAGTTCATGTTACAGAAGAGTAGATTATACATTTGAGTTCTACAGAGAGTTTTATAGAGCTTCTTGTTCTTAGTGCATCATTTCACCCGCGCAATAATTTTCAAGCATTCAAAGTTGAAGATGTGCTTCTACTTGCTTCGAAGTTTTATCCTTCTGACTTTTCTGAACATGATATGGTTGCTCTAAATATTGAGTGTGGGTTCTTTGCCCTAAGTATTCCACGGGATCCAAGGTTTGCAAATGTGACTTCTATTTTTGATGTGTGTCGGCTTTTGGTTGAACATGGGAAGTCAACACTTTTTCCTATGATATATGGGTTGATATGTCTTATTTCGACTCTTCCGGTATCTACAGCAACAACAGAGAGGACAGTCTCATTATTGAACATCATCAAGAGCACACTCATAAATAAGATGAATAATGAGTTTCTCGATGATCTCATTGTTCTTTATGTTGAACGTACATATGCAGATTATATTAGTAATGATGCTGTAATTGTTGAATTTGAAATGAGTGGAGTTCGTAGGGTAAAATTTAGTGAGTTTCACATTTTGTAAATTTATAGGGTTTTGTTTATGTCCCCCTATAACATGTTTTGAAAAAAGTGTGAGGATGAGCCTTCCATTGAGTTCCAAACCTCAAAATTTTTTTTTTGCCCAACAAAGATTTCATTCCTGAGTACGTCCCTAGGACTAGGACACATTTCACTGGTGTAAATTTTCTTTGCTTTTTTGCTTCTAGAGATTGAAGAACTTGCTGCAGTTCAGTAATGTAGTCAATCACTCCTCCAATAATCGATGCTTGGTCACCCTGAAGACAGATTGAAAATACCATGGTCAGTTGACCGCATGATGGTCTAACATAATATCATTCAAAACCATAATCAGCATGCATTTAAACTACCCAATTTTACGATCAAGACAAGAGATCAATATATGACGTTTCCCGTTAAACAGACTTGTTTTGAAATATTTAAAAAAGGACAGGTCTGATTAATTAACCATTCAGTATGTATCATGGACCACTTACAAGCATCAAAGCTAGTAAATGCAGGATTCAAAAATGTCACAAGTATGAAGTGAAGCTGTCGAATACACGCTCCACTACAAATTTTGCAAAAATTTCTGACACAAATTTGCGTCGTAAAAACGGCGACAGACAAAATGGTGGTAAATAAATCGTCAAATTGCCGACGTAATTCCGTCACAAACCACATACCGTTGATACTCCATCACAATGCCGTCAATTTAATCCCGTCAAACTTCCGTCATTAATTCGGCAAAGACAATTTACAATAATTCCGTGCCTTGACAGTCATATTTCCGTCTATTTCCATCGTCAAATGTCCGGTATTATTTCGTCGAGTAAACATTTTCAATTCTTCCGTCATGATTCCGTCCGTGTCCCGTCAATATAAATGCGTCCAAATTCCGTCACTTGTCCGTTTGTAAAATATTCATTTTGTCGGATGTGTTATGGGAGTTGACCACAGCGCTTTATAATAAACGCGCTGTTGTATGGTAGTTGACAACAACACTTAATTATTAAGCGCTGTTGTATGTGAGTTGACAACAGCGCGTTTATTATAAAGCGCTGTTGCATATCGTAAATTACTATTCCGTTATAAAGCGAGGGAAATGCAATGGAAGAATGACGGAATCTTGGATTTAAGTTTTTCCCTATAAATAAGACTGCTATTTTGAAAACAATTTGACAAAACTTTGCTATTCTCAACACACTTTGCAATTCTCAACACACTTTGCTATTCCCAACACACTTTGTTATTCTCAAAATTTTTTTATTTTGAAGCACACATATTTTGCAATGTATGCTGGACATTGGGTGCAAGATGATTCGGAAGAATTTCTCTTCCGTCATATATTGAGATGTATTTCTTACAAGACAACCATAAATATTTATGTTATCTTGTAAGAAACTCGTCTCACTGAAGAGCAAATTCTTCAGAATCATCTTGATCACATTTCCAGTATAAGATTCAAATTTCCGTCACATTTCCGTCAATACTCCGTTACAAAGTTCCCGTTAATTATAGACCGTTCCGTAATGTTCGTCAACATAACATGTTACTTCCGTCAACAGGTGACGGAAAATGGACGGTATGTGACCGGAATAAATTATGCAAACTTCATTATTGCGCTATATATATATATGAGAACTCTTGAAGTCCCACCCATTCATTAAGTATCTACTTCCTTCCAATCGTCAACATGTCTCCTTATTTGATCGTGTGAGTTTCGCTGAAAATTCACTTGCCCGTAGAGATCACGTTGTACATATTGGCAGACACGCGTAACCACTTACTATTGTTCTCTTCAGATTGACTGTACATCATAACTGCTTCCGTTATGTAATCCCCACTTTTGTAACAGTTTCTTCCCATTCGCTGTTCATCAAAGGATTGCTCAAGAATGCATCTCAAAATGTTGGGACGCAACATGGGCATCATGGAGCATGATTCTAGAAAGCTGAAAGGACATTTGGTTCGAGGAGTTTCAGGTACAAAGCAGTAACTCAGAAAATGTTTTACTTTCATTTGGATGACACAAATTAACGGGTATTACAACTGATTTGCTTGTAGCGTATATCTACTTGGGATGCACAATATGAAAGTGTCATTTGGGGTAATTTTATGAGGAGATGCGAAATCATCGTCACTGATCATCGTAGGATGCGTAGGACGCGAAGGACTGGATGGAATTTACTTTTGTCCTTGTCCTTGCCAACCAACTCGTAAAGCGACAATATGTTGGACTCCTCGTGATCTTGTTATAAATCAATCAGTGATAACTTTGTATTCCATGAAATAAATAAATTAAATTGCTTTCCAAATGAATTCCTAACGTAAATTGACAATTAACACCTTGATAAATACCTCTTTTTTATATAACACAGTATATTTGAAATCATTTGTATAACGCAAATTGATTAAACGTTAAAACAACTTTATATTAGACAATAAAGTAGTAAAAATAACTTTTCGATCAGGTATGACATCGCTTATTATATAAAGCGCTGTCATCCATTGTACATAAGACAGCGCTTTATGTAATAAGCGCTGTCATAACTGACGCCTTTTTTAAGCAGTTTTCAACTACGAATATAAATTGCTTAGATATACGTGTAAATATTTATACAATAAATTGCTTATACATTGCTTATTACATAAATTGCTTATAAATTACTTTTCGTGCTTTTAAATTGGTACATTTACATTTATTTGGTTGACATGTCTATGTCACAAAAATAGACGAACAATAATGAGTGACATGACTATGTGTTGTAATGGCCGAATTTTAAACATAAACAAAAACACGTTTTTATATAATCAAAATTTATAATCATTCAAGTTTATATTGCATGCTGATACGCTTGTTGTATGTAAGTAATCAAACCCTCGGCAAAGTGCTCCCTCATATCATCAAACATTGCGTCATCATATGGTCGTAGCCCTGTAGGGAAACACTATACGAAAACAAAATTATAAAGATTAGTTGTGACCATGAGATCAATTGTTAACGCATAAATAAATTTTACTATGCACCTACTTGTGTCATGTCGTCCTCAAACATTCCATTTGTGTCCTGGACAAACTTGATTATGTCCAGAATATATTGCATGACTGACGGAGCCCACCGCACTGTCGTTAAGGTGCGATGTTCTCTGTGCAAAAATAAATTTATATCTCCGATACTCGTGACTTAACTATTTTTTTGGTAGTAAGTGGTAAGTACGGGTCGAACCCAAGGGAATTAGGTGAATAGTTGTTCTTTCGAAAAGGGGGGATTAAATAAAGCAGTTGACGGGTTATTTTTGGTTTTTGGTTTTGAAAGGTAAAGTAACAGTCGATATTATTATTAAAGGAAAGTATTCGGTTTTAGGGGCCTTGTATCATAGTCCGTTTATCATTGACCTCTAATGGTCATACTGAGTGTTCAAAAGTGAATCAAGGCTATTCCTAGCACATGACTTGCCACACCGTCTAGTTTTTGCAAGACAAAGAACTCTTGTTCTAGTATGTGCATCCATTTGATCATCATTCCTGATAAACCAAATGGTGTTTAAAAGAGGTTGACTTCCACAGATAAGTAACAGAACCGCTCGTCGTCAAAGCGATTTGTGCAAATAAATTTATAATAGTCCGCTACTCGCAACTATACTACTGGGTAGTACTTGGTAAGTAGGGGTCGAACCCAAGGGAACCAGGGGAATAATTGTTCTTCGGGGGGATTACGCAGCGTGGGAGCGTGTTTAAGGTCGGTTGGTTGGTTTTAAAGCTACCAGCTATTTTGATTGATTGATTGGTTGGTTGGTTGATTTTAGTACTGGAAAGTAAATGACAGTTTATAATTAAAGAGAAATGTTCGGTTTCAGGGGCCTTGTATTATATCCTGTTTATCATTGACCTTTAGTGAATTATCTAAGTATTCAAAGATGAATCGAGGCCCTTTCGTAGCGCAAGACTTGCAACATCGTTTAAAGCAACACTTGTTCTAAGCAAAACTAATTCCTTCTTTCGAAGTATCTTAGCTGTAAGTGCATCCACTTGATCTCCCAGTTACGTTTTTGACCAAGTGGTGTTTTAGATAAGTCGAACTCCTCGATAAGTTTTGCTTGTGACAGCTTCCACTTACCGAGTATGATCACAAATTTCTACGGAAGAGCTTTGCTTGTGACAGCTTCCACTCAACCTTAGAAACTCTGACTTGATATATGGCACATAGAACAAGTTTTGAATACTAAGACTAGACACTAAGTTAATAGTCTTAAAACATTTTATAATACAAGTGCGCCCCTTCTACCGAACTACTAGTTTAGCTACTATTCATCGCGCTAAACATTATAACTAAGGAATTAAAGACAACAGTTAAATAAATAAATACTAAGAATTACTTACAACCGTTGAAGCGCCAAGGGAGCTATCCTTTATTTCCAAAGCCAAGATTACAACATTACAAATGTTACAACTTCTAGAGAGAGAAGTGAAATGAGATTGAGGTGTGTTTGAATGAGGGGAGGAGCTCCTCCTTTTATAGCCAAAATGGGAGGAGATGGGTGGTGGAGATGGATGCACATGTCTTTTGATCCAAGGGAGGAGAAGAGGAGGAAGGAGGAGGTGCCATGTGGAGGAGGAGCAAAGCCGCCGGTCACCATGGGTGGAGGAGCCGCCGGTTGCCGGTGGTGGAAGGAGGAGGAGCTCCTCCTTTGGCCACCACTTCTTCAAGTGGTCGGTCATCTTGCCCAAATGTGAGTTTTGTACAGTTTTGTGCAGTCTTTTCACAAAACTGTCAATGTGTTTTCTTCCCCGGGCTGTCTTGACTCCACTCCTGATTCTTCTGATTAATTTGTTATGGTCAATTCAACGTCAGGATCCTTGATATTTCTTCAGTCGGCATATGATCTTGACCTTGGATTGACTCTTGTTATCTTTTCAGCGTAAAATCCTCTCCGTAGCGTGTTTTCACTTCAGTCTCTAAAATGCCCTGTGGAAATATATCGGGACTAATACGTAGAAGTTAGATAGACAAACAGTCTAAATAAGGGGGTTATACTGTGTTTATGATTCGTATAACTTTGGTCCATCAGATTACCCCCCACTTTTAGTTGTTCGTCCCGAACAATGCTATTAAAGGGCGTAAGTTCTAAGTTTGGCTTTGGAATATGAAAATTAGACTGTGGGACTCGATATATCCTAATTCATGCATTGCTTACTTATTACCAAATTAAACTGCGTAAATAAATAGAAGAAACTTAATACTTGTACCTCCGTGCTGAGATGCAAATTATATTGGATGTCTCGGGAGATAGCCCTTTTTAGGCTCCTGGACTGCAATCTTGGGATCGTCTCGCACTATATGGTTTTCTGGTAGCTTTCTCTAGCACGTGATTCGATTCGGGTTTCAGTGAGTTGAGCCTTTTTGATTTTCTTCTTTGGCGAGGGACTGCTTTTTGTTGTTGTTGTAGTGAATCGGCCTTTGGCCTTTGATTTGACTTTTTGAGTGCTTCACTTTTGCTCGGTTAAAACCTTCACAATTTTGGGCCTTTGGCCTCTTTTGATTTTCTTCTTTGAGTTTTTCGCCTTTTTGTGATTTTGCAAGTCCATTTTCTCAAGCCTTTTTGGGAGGTCCAATCATCGCCCGCAAGCCTATGGAAATACCTCCCCGCTCCTCTCGTCTTTGTCGTTTTGCGCGGGTCAAGATGAGGGTCGCTCATCTATTTTCTCGGCTATTTTGACTAGAGAGAGGACGGTCTGATTCCCGTCCTCGCCTTTGCATAGATGCTTTTTGGCGGAGTTGACTTCAATTATTCACTGAAAACCCGAAGTGCAGCCTCCACTGACTTCGAAAACCATATAGTTTGATCTGATCCTTTGATTGCTTGCCAAGCCTCTCTAGGGCAGTTTATATCAACTCCACATCCCTAGTTATCTCAGCACAAAGGACAAATGGAAAGTTACATTCTAAGTTTTTAAACAGTTGAATTCTCACAAGGTTAATGCATGAATTATGATTTATCTTTTTCACATTCTTAAGTTCATATTTTCAAAAAGATACTATTACTAAAAAAAAGAAAAACAGCTGCATGTTATTTATGTACATAGGTGGTTTTCACCCCCCACTTTTGAACGAAGGCGTGCCTTAGTTCAAAAGTCATGCAAGCTTTAAACTAAATACTGAATTTAAATGACAGAAATTAAAGTGCGGAAAAGTAAGATAGTGTCGGGTTACCTCCCGACCAGTGCACTTGTTTAACGTCGTTGGCTCGACAGTACCTCGTTGTGGATTACTGGTTTGGGTCCCATGGGTGGCTTAAGTCGAACTTTGCCACCATTCTTGTGTTGTTTCCAGCTTTGACCTTCTCCGAGTTCTTGTGGAATGTTGAGTTCGGGTCAGGACTCCATTGTTCTGGTGGTTTTGTCTTCCTATTCTTCCGCTTCTTCCGATTCTTTCGAGAAGGTGAGGGACCTTTTACTACAGTCGCTGGTCTTTTAAGTCGGGCTTTCTTGTTTCTCCATCCGGGCTTCCATTCCATCGGGCCATTTCTTTGTTTCTTGTTTGAATGGTTGGCATCCTGGTTGTGCTCTTCGATAGCCCTCTTCTTTGCGGCAGAGGTGAATGGCTGTTTCAGCATGAGTGAGTTTGCAGGGCTGTTTGGTTGGCTCGTGGTGAGAGAGTGCTCCATGGTTGACTTTTCTTGCCCTTGTCCCGCCTCCATCTCGCCTTGCACCTTACCATTGATTACTTCATCTTCAGGGGCTGCAATCCGTATACAAACTGAGGGGACAAGCTGGGGGGCTTCCACCACAAGGGCCGGGTCTTTCACGGATAGGTTGGTAATGATGACCGGGTCTACCTCAGGTACTCCGAGCGCAGGGACCGGGCCTGGTTTGGGCAGTTCTTCTTCGGTCATCCGAGAGTCCTCATCCTTTGTTAGCTTGGTGGGCTCCAATGTAGGCTCCTTTAGGGCCGCCTCCACGTTTATTACTGCCCTTGTTCTGATGTCTTTTTTCGGGTTTGCTGTGGGCAAGCTTGCAATGGGTGTAGTGCCGGGCTTGTTTTGTACTGAGTCCTTTTTCACCGTCGGTACTTTATTATCAGTTAGGCGTATTGGCCCTTGTTTTGTTCTTACTGCCAAATTATCTATGGCGTCCCAGATTTTAGTTATGGTCAACCTCATGAATGAGCCTCCCACTGAATCATTGAGCCTTTTCCGCTCATGCGGTAGCATTCCGCCAAGAAACCATTGAAGAAGGAATACGTTTGTGAATCCATGGTGCGGGCAGCTTGCTACAATGGAGTCGAAGTACGATAAGTACTCGTCCAATGTTTCATCCCGGGATTGCTTGATGTTAATGATCTTCTCGCGGAATTCAAGTTGGTAAGATAGCGGAAAAATCTCCTCATCGTCATCTTGATAGTCATGATGACTTTCTTCGCAAGACATGGTTGTTTCGAAGCGCGTAACGGTTTAAAGAACAGTTATCCGATGACTAGTTCCCCGGCAACGACGCCAATTTGACAGAACCGCTCGTCGTCAAAGCGATTTGTGCAAATAAATTTATAATAGTCCGCTACTCGCAACTATACTACTGGGTAGTACTTGGTAAGTAGGGGTCGAACCCAAGGGAACCAGGGGAATAATTGTTCTTCGGGGGGATTACGCAGCGTGGGAGCGTGTTTAAGGTCGGTTGGTTGGTTTTAAAGCTACCAGCTATTTTGATTGATTGATTGGTTGGTTGGTTGATTTTAATACTGGAAAGTAAATGACAGTTTATAATTAAAGAGAAATGTTCGGTTTCAGGGGCCTTGTATTATATCCTGTTTATCATTGACCTTTAGTGAATTATCTAAGTATTCAAAGATGAATCGAGGCCCTTTCGTAGCGCAAGACTTGCAACATCGTTTAAAGCAACACTTGTTCTAAGCAAAACCAATTCCTTCTTTCGAAGTATCTTAGCTGTAAGTGCATCCACTTGGTCTCCCAGTTACGTTTTGACCAAGTGGTGTTTTAGATAAGTCGAACTCCTCGATAAGTTTTGCTTGTGACAGCTTCCACTTACCGAGTATGATCACGAATTTCTACGGAAGAGCTTTGCTTGTGACAATCCACTCAACCTTAGAAACTCTGACTTGATATATGGCACATAGAACAAGTTTTGAATACTAAGACTAGACACTAAGTTAATAGGCTTAAAACATTTTATAATACAAGTGCGCCCCTTCTACCGAACTACTAGTTTAGCTACTATTCATCGCGCTAAACATTATAACTAAGGAATTAAAGACAACAGTTAAATAAATAAATACTAAGAATTACTTACAACCGTTGAAGCGCCAAGGGAGCTATCCTTTATTTCCAAAGCCAAGATTACAACATTACAAATGTTACAACTTCTAGAGAGAGAAGTGAAATGAGATTGAGGTGTGTTTGAATGAGGGGAGGAGCTCCTCCTTTTATAGCCAAAATGGGAGGAGATGGGTGGTGGAGATGGATGCACATGTCTTTTGATCCAAGGGAGGAGAAGAGGAGGAAGGAGGAGGTGCCATGTGGAGGAGGAGCAAAGCCGCCGGTCACCATGGGTGGAGGAGCCGCCGGTTGCCGGTGGTGGAAGGAGGAGGAGCTCCTCCTTTGGCCACCACTTCTTCAAGTGGTCGGTCATCTTGCCCAAATGTGAGTTTTGTACAGTTTTGTGCAGTCTTTTCACAAAACTGTCAATGTGTTTTCTTCCCCGGGCTGTCTTGACTCCACTCCTGATTCTTCTGATTAATTTGTTATGGTCAATTCAACGTCAGGATCCTTGATATTTCTTCAGTCGGCATATGATCTTGACCTTGGATTGACTCTTGTTATCTTTTCAGCGTAAAATCCTCTCCTTAGCGTGTTTTCACTTCAGTCTCTAAAATGCCCTGTGGAAATATATCGGGACTAATACGTAGAAGTTAGATAGACAAACAGTCTAAATAAGGGGGTTATACTGTGTTTATGATTCGTATAACTTTGGTCCATCAATATGCTGTGCTCTTCCGAGCCTCCACTTATCCACGGAAGATCACGAACCCATGGCAAAGCTTTGCTCTTCCGAGCATCCACTCAACCAATGGAATTCTGACCTAATATAAGGCACCTAGAACAAGTTGAACACAAAGAGGCACTAAGAGAAGGGTCTAAAACATTTTATGATACAAGCACTCCCCTTCAACCGAATGAAGGGTTTAGCTACGAATATCCATGGAATAGGACATCATAGCTAAGTGCGTTGAAAAGTAAAGGTTTTTGAAAGACGGTAAAGTAAAGTTTTTGAAAGTAAAGACAGGAAAGTAAAGTACTTTGGAAGACAGTAAAGTAAAGAAGAGAGTACTTACAAAAACCGTTGAAAGTGCTAAAGATCAAGCTTTGATTCCAAAGTAAAGTGATTACAAGATTGTGCCCACATAAGCTAGAGAGATAAGTCACTTGAGGACTTGTGCTGTTGGAATGAGGATGGGATGATTTACAAAGGCAATGAAGGGCTCTATTTATAGGCCATGAAGAGGAGATGGATGTGGAGGAGAAGCCACCACATGTCACAAGATGGGAGGAGGAGCTCAAAGCCATCGAGTGATGTCACCTCTCCCTTAGCCGCCGGCCACATGGAGGAGAAGGAGTGGCTTTTGGCTTTAGCCGCCGGCCATATGGAGGAAGGAGAGTGAGTTTGAGTTTTGTGAGTCTCATCCCAAAAAGCCATCGGTCCTTTCAGCTCCGGACTGACTCTGGTTGCTCTTCGGTTGGACTTGTTTTGAGTGATTTCACGTCAGGTTCTTGAAAGTCAGAAATTGGTCGTGACCTGGAATGACTCGTAATTCATTTTCAGCTTTAAAACTCATCCTTAGCCTGTATTCTCTCTAGACTTCAAAATACCCTGTAGATAAATATCGGAACTAACAAGCAAAAGTTAAATAGACAAAGAGTCTAATTTGGTGGGTTTAACTGTGTTTATGATTCATACACTTATGGTCCATTAGATCACCCCACACTTTTAGTTGTTCGTCCCGAACAATGCTTTTTAAAGGGCGGAACACAATCTAAGTAAAAACTTTTAAATATGAAAGTGAGACTGTGGGACTAGATTTATCCTAATTCATGCATTACTTACTTATTACTAAACTAAACCGTGTAAATACTTAGAAGAAACTTGATAGTTGTACCTTCGCGCTGAGATGCAAATTAATTCGGATGTTTCGGGAGATAGCCCTTTTTAGGCTCCTGGACTGCATTCTCGGGATCGACTCGTACTATATGGTTTCCTTGTAGCTTTCTCTAGCACGTGATTCAGTTTGGGTTTCACTGAGTTGAGTACTTTGATTTCTTTTTGGCGAGGGACAGCTTCTGTAGTGAATCGGCCTTTGGCCTTTGGCCTTTGATATTGAGTTGGAGTTTCTTCACTTTTGTTCGGTTAAAACCTTCACAATTTTGGCCTTTGGCCTTTGATTAGCTTCTTTGAGCTTTTGCTTCTTTGTGACTTGCTAGTCCATTTTCTCAGCCTTTTTGCGAGGTCCAATCGTCGCCCGCAAGCATATGGAAATACCTCCCCGCTCTTTCTCATCCTCGCCGTTTCGCGCGGGTCAAGATGAGGGTTGCTCATCTATTTTCCCGGCTACTAGGACTAGAGATAGGACGATTTGATTCCCGTCCCGCCTCTTGCATAAACGCTGCACGGTGGAGATGACTTCAATCTTCACTGAAACCCGAAGTGCAGCCTCCACTGACTTCGAAAACCATATAGTTAGATTCGATCCTTCGAGTGCTTGCCAAGCCTCTCTAGGGCATTATCTATCAACTCCACATCCCCTGTATATCTCAGCACAAAGGGACAAATGAGAAGTTACATTCTAAGTTTTTAAACAGTTGAATTTTCACAAGGTGAATGCATGAATTATGATCTATTTTTTTTCACATTCTCAAGTTCATATTTTCAAAAAGATAATATTAAGGGAAAAGGAAAAGAAAAATCATGCTAACTGACTATGTACACAGGTGGTTCTCACCCCACACTTTTGAACGAAGGCGTGCCTTTCAGCACGACTTAGTTCAAAAGTCATGCAAATATATACAAGAGAAGGAAATGACATTAAGGAAAAGAGAAGAACTGAACTCCCTTTTACTGTGTCGTGTCGTGGGACGATATGCCTCGGAGCTGGATAATCGAGGGAGTTTGGCTGGGGCCTTGAACTCTCAGTGCAGACCCGGTAATTTCTCGGAAGCTGCCTGGCTGATCTGATCTTGCTCCAAAATCCGATTCCTACATGTTAGACATTCCTTCTATACAAAAAATGGGTGAGAGCAACTTGCGGTAAAAACTAAATAAAAAATTACTGAAAGTAAGATAGGTGTTGGGTTACCTCCCAACCAGTGCCTTTGTTTAACGTCGTTGGCTCGACAGTACCTCATTCCTGGATCATAAGGTTGGGTCCCATGGGTGGCTCAGGTCATAGTGTTGTGGAGTGCCTACTTTCATTTTTGCCTTGCCTTCCCCCGAGTTTTTGTGGGATGATGGGCTTGGGTCCTGTTCCCATGGTTCTGGTGGTTTCTCCTTCCAACGTCTCTGAGAAGGCGAGGGACCTTTCACTACTAGCCTCTTGAATTTTGTTCTCTTATGTTTAGGGCTACCTTGTCTAGTTGTGGCGCACAAATGCTCCATCGAGGAGTCGTTCTGCATAGGCCCTTTTACCATCTTCCTTTTAGTCTCTTCATTGATCACATAGTTTTCTGCAATTTGCCTATTGATCAAGGGGAAAAGTTTAGAAGCTTGCATCTTAAGGCTTGGTTCTGTCTCATCATGTCTGTCTGTGAGGATTCGGTCTCGGATGGTCTCGGCTGCTTGGGTAATGATAGTCGGGTATGACTCTGGCAGCTCGCTAGTGGTGTGCTGGACTTCCTCCTCTGCTGGCACGGTCTTAAGTTCCCATGAAGGCTTTTCCTCGTTGCTTCCGGTGCTCTTTATATCTGATTCTTCTGATGGTTCGGGTGTTTCTTCTGATGGCTCAGGAGTTTCTTTTGATGGCTCAGGAGTTTCTTCTTTTTTCGTCTCTAGACCAGCCTCCACTATCTGTATTCCTCTATTAGCTCGGGGCATTGGTCTTCATTTTGTTGCCACGGCCAAGTCGTCTATAACATCCCACATTTGAGTCAGGGGTAAGTGCATGGCTGATCCCCCTACTGCGTCATTGATCCTTGAGAACTCATCTTGCCTCATTCCACAAAGAAATTTTTGAAGAAGGAATACTTCGGTGAATCCATGGTGCGGGCAGCGTGAGATGATGGTGTCATAGTACGTGTAGTATTCATCTAAAGTCTCATCCTGGGATTGCTGAAGGCAGATGATCTTCTCGCGGGTGTCATGTCGTAAGGATGGGGGGGGGGGAGAATTCTTTCAGAAATTTAGCGCGAAGGTCCACCTAATATTTTGCACAACTAGCAGTTGATGTGTAATACCATACTGTCGCAAAGTCGGTTAAAGAGTGTTCAAAACATTTTAATTGAAACTCTTCTAACGTTACGTTTTCGGGTTTCATGTGACGACTTATATGGTGGAAATGTTGGCAGTGTATTACTGGGTCTTCTCCGGTGGTACCTCCAAACTGAGGAAGATGCTGAGCCATTGATGGACCATAATTATACGAATCAAAAACACAGTAAAACCCACCAAATTAGACTGTTTGTCTATTTAACTTTTGCTTGTTAGTCCCGATATATTTCCACAGGGTATTTTGGCGCTTAGAGAGAAAACACGCTAAGAAGAGGATTTTACGCTGAAAAGGTGTTACGAGTAATTCCAAGGTCAAGATCAGACGCTGAACGAAGAAATCTCAAGATCCTGACATTGAATTACTCAAATCAAATCCAACCGAGGAACAACTAAAGTCAGACCAAAGCGAAGTTGGACTGTTGGTTTGGTGAAAATTGCACAAAACCACACAACCTCCTCTTTCCTTCTAGAAGGGGCGGCTATGGGGAGGATAAGGAGGAGGATGACTCATCTCCTCCATCCTTATCCATAAGTGGCGGCTAAATGGACTCCCCACAAGGTGGTGCCAAGTGTCTCCTCCCTTCTCCACACCTTCCTCCTCCCTTCTCCTCCCTTGGATGCCAAACCACATGCCACCATCTCCACCCTCCATTCCTCCTCCCTTTGGCTATAAAATGGAAGCTCCTCCTCCTCATTTTATCATCCAAAAAAAAACTTGTAATATTTTAGAGCGATAGAGGGCTTAACCCTCTTCTCTTCACTTTCAATAAATATTGTTCTTCATTTTGGAGCTACTTTTGGCGCTTGGATCTTGTCTAGGAGCTCCTCTCCTCCGCTTATTGTAAGGTATAAAATTACTTTCAGTATTATTTGTTTTTACTGTAAAGTTATTTTATTATTCGGTACCCTTGTGCAAGACATTAGTTTGCTTGTATTCCTTGACATGAATACAAGCAGCTAAAAGCTTGTACTCAGTCGCAGGGGTATACTTGTATTATAAATGTTTTAGACTCTACTCTTAGAGTATCTCTGTATTCAAAACTTGTTCTATGTGCCATATATAGTCATAGTTTCCAAGGTTGAGTGGAAGCTGTAACAAGCAAAGCTCTTCCGTGGGAATTCGTGATCATACTCGGTAAGTGGAAGCTGTAACAAGCAAAACTTATCGAGGAGTTCGACTTATAAAACACCACTTGGTCGATCGTAACTGAGAGATCAGGTGGATTCACAAAAGGCTAAGATACTTCGAAATGAGGAATTAGTCTGAAGTAGAACAAGTGTTTTAAACGATGTTGCAAGTCTTGCGCTTAGAAATGGCCTCGATTCATCTTTGAATACTTAGCATGATCATTTCAAGTGTTCTACGCGATGTTGCAAGTCTTGCGCTTAGAAATGGCCTTGATTCATCTTCGAACACTTGGTATGATCATTAGCGGTCGATGATAAACAAATATGATACAAGGCCCCTAAAACCGAATCCTTTCCTTACAGCCTATTATTATAATTTACTTTCAGTTCTCAAAACACACTCAAACCCAACCCCAATCGTATTTAATTTCTGCATAAGCTTCATTAAAGAACAACTAATCCACACTGACTCTCTTGGGTTCGACCCCTACTTACCACTTGCTACCCAGTAGTTAAGTCGCGAGTAGCGGACTTATAAATTTATTTGTACATTTGCTCTGACGACAAGCATCTGTCAAATTGGCGCTGTTGACGGGGAGTTGTGCATCAGAATAGTTGTTCTATTTTGTTTTTTCTTGTTTAGTTTATCATGCAATTCACTAAGTCCTACTACTACGGAATGGAACCTTGGAACATTGAGGAAATTTCCCCACCACCCTTCGAACTTGAAATCCGCGAGAAGATCAACAATATAAAACAATCCCGGGATGAAACATTGGACGAGTACTTGGCGTATTTTGACTCCATGTTGATAAGCTGCCCGCACCATGGATTCACCAACCACGATCTTCTTCAAAGGTTTCTCAATGGGATGATGCCACAAGAGTGGAATTGGCTAAATGATGCAGCGGGAGGCTCAGTGAACAACTTAGGCATAGATGATCTTTGGAACTTAATAGATGATTTGGCCGCAAGGTCAAGACAAAGACAAGATCAGGCCATGCAAAGCAAAGAACTGGACAACATAATGCACCAAATCAGGGCAAAAACTGAGTTATGGGCAGCAGAAAACGAGCTGGCAGCTAGCACCCAGCAATTGGCCGCAGACATGCAGCAAATGAATGCCTCGATGCACCAATTCACGGCCAAGACATACCCGAACCTCAATGACGAGTTACCCATATCAGACCCATACCTCAGTGTGATTACCCCCGGAGACTATACGAATGACAAGGATAAGGACCCTTGGTTACCTGAAGAAGAGCTACATTTAGATTATCCCTGGGAGTTAGAAGAAGAACTGCCCAAATCAGGCCCGGTCCTTATCACCAATCCATCCGAGGAAATCACAGTCCTAACTGCCGAGCCAACAGAAGTCCCGAACATCACTACCAAAGCGGCCGAAGAAATCAAGCCAGGCCCGGTCCTTGCGCTCAGAACATCCGAGAAAGCCCCAGTCCCACTCACCACGACTCAACAAAGAAAACCGCCTGAAAACTCACTCGTTCCAAGACAACCATCCATCACTGCCACAATGAAGAGGATTGGCAGAGGTGCATGCTTGATGTCGCCTACATTTAATGGCACAAAACCAAATTTCCAAACTCACAAAGGTGCCAACTATTCCAACATGAAGAGGCGGCAAAAACATGGGCCGAAAGAATGGAAACCCGGAAGGAGTAACAAACAAGCACGACTCATTGGACCAGCAGCTATGGTCAAAGAAACCCCACCCTCTCGGAGCAAAAGGGCTGCCGAGAAGAAGTTTGACCTCACTCACCCTTGGGATCCGACCTTATGATCCATGATTGAGGTACTGTCGAGCCAACGAAGTTAAACAAAGGCACTGGTCGGGAGGTAACCCGACACTATCTTACTTTCTGTCATTTTATTTTTTGTCATTTAGTTTTTTTCCAATAAGTTGCTCTCACCCTCTTGGTGCATAGAAGAAATGACTATTCAGGAATCGGTGTTTGGAGCACGATCGGATCAGCCAGGCAACTTCCGTGAACTAGCGGGCTTGCGCTGAGAGTTCAAGGCCCCAGCCAAACTCCCTCGATTATCCAGCCTCATGCCATGTCGTTCACTCGACACTTTAAAGGGAGTTCTGATCTTACCTTTCCTTAATATCAATTCCTTCTCGTAATTGTCTGCTTGCATGGCTTTTGAACTAAGTAGTGCTGAAAGGCACGCCTTCATTCAAAAGTGCGGGGTGAGATCCGCATGTGTAAATAAATAAATAACATGTTTTTCTTTTTTAGTATTATCTTTTTGAAATTATGAACTTAAGAATGTGAAAAAGATAGATCTAAAATTCATGCATTTACCTTGTGAAAATTCAACTGTCTAAAAACTTAGAACGTAACTTCTCATTTGTCCCTTTGTGCTGAGATAAACTAGGGATGTGGAGTTGATAGAAATGCCCTAGAGAGGCTTGGCAAGCAATCGAAGGGTCGAATCAAACTATATGGTTTTCGAAGTCAGTGGAGGCTGCACTTCGGGTTTCAGTGAAGATTGAAGTCATCTCCGCCATGCAGTGTTTATGCAAAAAGAAAAGGCGAGGACGGGAATCAGACCGTTGATGAGCACTAGTCGTGATCGTGCAAATCAAAGATAAATTTATGTTCCACTAACTTGTACTTTACTATAGAATAGTAGAGCGGCAAGTAGGGGTCGAACCCAAGGGAAATAGATCAAATACTTGTTGTTCTTTTGTGCGAAATGTAAATAAAGTAATACAAGGGTTGGGGTTTTGTAAAGGGTTTTCTTAAATGTAAGTACAAGTGCAAGTAAAGGAAATGGTTTGTGATCAAAGTATGAGTATTTGGTTTAGGGCATTTCTTATGCTACATTTATCATAGGCATTCAATGATCTATCTCACATCTCATAGAGTGTGGTTGTTCCGGCAAGGGTAACAACCTAAAGTACTCCGGCAAAGGTAGTACACCACGGTTTTACCGAACTAGGTAGTAGTGTGGTGCCATAGGCAACCCAAAGCATTTAAGCTCCACTACCTCACTATGGACGGTTTCAACCTTCTAATCTAGTCCTTATTAGATGGAACAATCCGGCAAAGGTATTGCTCATCTATGTGTGCTATTCATTATTGCCACAAAGCATCAAATGAATGTCACAATAAGGATCTTAGGCTCAACCAAGCTTAGTGGCAAGACATCCACTTTAGTATTGTTGCCTTTGATCCATATAATGATATACAAGGACTAGTGGGATGTGCGATATCATTGAGTGTAAGTGCCTCAAAATGAAAGCATAAGAATATGATCCCTAACCCAAATAAGAGGGGTTTTAGCCACTCATGTTCATGGTAAGAACAAGATGACTATGGTGCATAAAAGGGATTCACAAATCACACCCAAAGTGTGTAATTTGGAAGCCAAAATGCGTAGGGAGAGAAGGAGTAGAGAGATGTTGAACTTTCCAATTTCCAAGCCAAATGACAAGAGTAACAAGGATGGATTTTTGTGAGATTTTCGAATGTCATTTACAAGGGACACATGCCTCTATATATAGAGAATGAGGAGGATTCTAGGCCCTTGGATGAGACTTGATCTTCAAGTTTGAGTGGCATAAGTGATTTGGCACAAGCAATGGCCCAACTGACTTTCCTCTTTGGCCTAGGGGTCCTTGGCATTGGTGAAGGTTGCCTTGGAGTGAGCACATGCCAGGCCACGTCAGCCCTCGAAGGACGAGCCGAGAATTGCAGTATGGCCCGCTTTTGGCCCTCGGTTGAGTCGAAATGGCTTGGTCTTCGGCCAAGGGCAGTTTTGCTCGAGCGTTCGGCCTGAAAATTGAGATCCTCCGAATAAGTGGGCATTCCAAACAACTTGATTGAGCCAGTTTTCCAAGATTCGCCCTTCTGGTCGAGCATTTTGGTTCTGGTCCTTTCAGCGCGCGGGTTCCTTGCTTTAAGCTGGGCCAACTGCCAATCCGCTCGAGCGCTTTCCTTGGAAAGGTGAAATCCTCCGATTTGTCTTCTATTTGAATGACTTTGCTCGAGACGGAATTGAGAAATTGGAAGGTTTGCTCGACAAACTCGATTGTGGACCTTGGAGGCTCGACAGTGACTCGGTCGGGGACCCGGGCGCTCGGGCGCGGTCCTCGGGCGCAGGCGCTGGTGCTCTCGGCAGGGACCCGGGCTCTTCGGCAAGGACCCGGGCACTCAGACACGACACGGGGCGCGACACGGGCTATCGGCACAGGCACTCGGGCGCGACACGGGGCGCGACACGGGGTCTTTGGGTCTCCCTCAACTTTCTCGGGCATACCTCGTGTCATATGCTCAAAAGCTGGTCAAGAACTCCTTGTGACGTTTTTGGCTCCAAATGCCATCTCTTAAGCGCATTTCCTCCCTAGACTCCAAAAGGCCCTGTAATGCAAAATGACATTAACTAGCATATGTTCCATTGATCAAATGTCGTAATTGGTGGGATTTGTTGACTCAATGAGTCGTATAAATACGTCTCATCAAACCACCCCACACTTGAACTTGTTCGTCCCGAACAAGGCCTTAAGTCACAAGAGGAAAATCACATACAAACATCACAAGTCTTTCGCATCCAAGACAAATGCTAGTCTAGATTTCCCTTTTCCATGCATTCTCGATCATTACTCAAGCATTTTGCTAAAACATGAGATTCAACTTGATACATGTACCTTTGAGTCAAGATGCAAACCAATTCGGATGAGTGGGAGGTAGTCCTTTTTAGGCCCATGATCTACACTCTTGGATTCGGATCTTGTTACATGGTTATACTTGTTGCTTCTTCTAGCACGTGATGAATTCAAGCTCAAGGGTTGAGTCCTTTTTTTGATACTTTCCTTGGACATACTTGTAGTGAACTTGGCCTTCGGCCTTTTGGTGTTACTTTGATAATCCTTCACTTTGCTTCGGTTAGAACTTCACATGAGATGATTTTTCTTTCTTTTGAGCTTTGCTCCTTTTGTGATTTTCTTGTCCATTCCTTCTTGGGAGGTCCAATCATCACCCTCAAGCATATGGAAATACCTCCCCGCTCTTTCTCATCCTTGTCGTTTCGTGCGAGTCAAGATGAGGGTCACCCATCTATTTTCCCGACTACTAGGACTAGAGATAGGACGGTTTGATTCCCGTCCCACGACTTGCATAAACGCTGCAATGGTGGAGTCAACTACAACCACGAGTCTCAAAGCGCAGCCTCCACAAGTCCATATAACCATGTAACTCGAATCCCCGATCCTTGGGTGCTTTGTCAAGCCTCACTAGGACATTTCTATCAACTCCACATCCCTTATTTATCCCAACTCATAAGGTCACATAAGAAGTTAGATCACATGTTAGTCGCACAATTATAATTTCATAAGAGTAATGCATGTACTAGGATCCATCTATTTCACATCATGAAAGCACAACTCCCCCATTCCTACGCATTTTATTCACTAAACTACGCATTGTATTCAAAAAATTTAAAATTTTCAAATGGGAAACGTGCTGACTCATGCATGTGTAAGAAAAATAGACGTGAGACACAACAAACTACTAAACACCCCACCCCACACTTTTGAAATGAGCCGTGGCCTCACGGCACAACTTAATCAACACAATCAAGCACATAATCAATGGAAAGAAACAATGTACAAGAGTGAAACGGAACTCCCCTCGTATGCCATGAAGCGGCAAGGCGTGGACTCGGATGAGCTCATGGGGAGCTAGGTCGGGCTCGGCTGCTCCTCTCGGATGTGTCCGGACTCTTGCGGTTCTACCGGGCCTTGCATAAAATGCGTAGCCGAAAAGGTAAAGTGCGTAGCAAGAGCGTCCTCCTTGCGCGAGCCTTAGCTTTGGGTGCGTCCCGGTCTAGGACCGTCGCTGGGTTCCTCGGGCCTAAGGTCTCGGTCTCTGGCATAAAATGCATAGGATAAAGAGCAAAGTGCGTAGCACTTGGGCCCGACCTACAAAAACATCCTTATTTCTTTCCAAACATAGAAGAGGGTGAGGGTTAGTATAAAATGCAAGAAAATACTGAAAAATGCCGGGCTGCGTCCCGGCGAGCGCCTTTGTTTAACGTCATTGGCTCGACTGTACCTCTTTCAAGGAGGCTCGTTGGGGTCCCATGGGCGGGTGAGGTCAAACTTCGCCTCAGCGCCTCCCTTGATCCGCCCCAAGCTCTTGTGGAATGAAGTGCTCGACTCCGGTATCCAATAATTGAGCGGGTTTGCCTTGACATTCCTCCAGGTCGGCGAGGAAGTCTTAACCATAGCCGTTGCCCCAGTCGTGCATATGGTCTCTTCTGGTCGGTCGGGGACTAGGGCACCGAAATCCGAGGTGTTCACAATGTCCGGCGGTTTCTTTGTGCCCGGACGGTTATCATTATCATAGATGTAGAAATCTGAAATTCCACCGCCGAACGAAAGTGACAATAAACCCTCGCCCATGTCAATCCTAGCCTTCGTGTCGTAGAGAAATGGCCGTCCCAATATAAGTGTAGGAGGCTCATCGTCTCTAGCATTGCCCATCTGCAAGACGTAGAAATCTGCAGGAATAGCAAGGTCTCCCACTTGGAGTGTCACATCCTCAAGCAATCCAACAGGTCGAATGAATGACTTGTCCCCCAACTCAATCATCAGTTTCGGCGGGCTCAACGGACCAAGTCCCAACGAGTGGTATAAGGAGTATGGCATGGCATTTACGGTAGCACCAAGATCAATCAAGCATTGAGGAACTTGAGCCTCTCCTATACCACATGTGACTGTGAAAGCTCCCGGGTCTCTAACCTCGTGGCTTGTAGTGAGGGCATGCTCTATAATGGGTCCATCATGCTTGGGCAACTCCTCCAATCCATCTAACTTGTCATCATCAATCATAATCACCTCCATCATGCTAACATTTGCCTTCGGGTTTTGCACGGTTTGTGAAGGGAGTCGTCCGGTCTCCTTCTTCATTTCGGACACGGTTGTGGTGAGTTGGGACAACTGCTTTTGGATCTCGGCTATTTGCCCCTTGGTCTCGGCATGATTTTGTTGGTTCATGGCTTGATGTCTCTCAATGGTGGCATTCATGTGCATATTACTTGCGGCCAACTCCTTCATCATTTCCTCTAAGGACCGGTTTTGCCCTCCCAAACTTGGGCCACTTTGATTCTGATTAGGGGCTGGTCGGTTTTGGGTAGGTCCTCCTTGTTGGTATTGCCTTTGGGGAGGCCTATAGACATTGTGGGTGGCTTGAGGGGCGGCTTGTTGATGGGATTGATGAGATTGGGGAGCCAAGTCTCTTGGGACGCCATGACGCCAAGTCTCACCGGCCGGCCCTTGTCCATAAGGGCGACTAGGTCCGGCCCGGTTTTGATACCCTTGATAGTCCCCCACGGCATTTACCTCTCCATGGTCCTCTTCTAGCAAAGTCGGGCAAGAGTCCGTTTTGTGGTCCATAGCCCCACAAAACTCACAAACCTTGGCCTTAGCCGGTTCTCTTCTCATCAAATGTATCATCATTTCCTTCATTTGCTTTACATCCTCGGACAGTTGATTATTAGGGGTCTCGGCCTTAGCCACACTTCTTGTTCGGGCGAACTCCTCTTGACAGCTATTAGCTTCCTCAAATCTAGCATTTTCGGCCACCTTCCCGATTAAGTCCCTTATTCCTCTTAGTGTAAGAGTAGACATAGATCCTCCAGCCGATGCATTCAAGAGCATTTTATCCAAAGGCTTGAACCCATCCAACAAGTACTCAATTAGGAGCTTCTCGAGAAGTCCTAAATTGCAACAACTCCCCTCCAGTTGGTTGAACTTCTCAAGATAGTCGTACATCGACTCATTCGGCCCTTGTTTCAACTCTTGCAATTGCCTCCTCACTAGTGAGGCTCGGCCAATGGGGTAGTACTTGGCCAAAAATTTCGATTGCATTTGGGCCCAAGACTGAATACTACCCGAGGGCAAAGAGAGGAACCAATCAATGGCCGAATCCATTAGAGAGAAGTAGAATGCCTTCAACTTGAAGTCATCTACTTCTACTCCATGGGGCTTGAGATTTTGGCATGTGCCATGAAAAGGTTTGAGATGGGAAACCGCGGACTCTCCTTGAGTACCCGAGAACTTAGGCAAATTGTGCACAACTCCGGTGCTAACCAATATATCCTCTAGTTCCGGGCTCTCATAGATACACCAAGATTGGTTTCTAAAGTTAGGAGCCGAAAGTTCCCCCATGGTGGGTTCTGGATAGAACACATTCTCAAAGTTTTCATATTGCACTCTTGGGGCGCGTTGTTGAGGTTGAGGTCTAGGCGGAGGTATAACCGGTTGCCTTGGATCCATTCGAGCTTGGTCCACGGGCACCCCTTGGTTTCTCTCGGCCGCTTGCCTTTGCCTCATCTCTCGGAACAAGTTCTCCGGGTTCTCATGGAATGGAGGAATCCCATCGTCTTGTTCCATGTCACTGTTTACTACATCTTCATCAAAATGATCACTATGATGAGACATGATTCACAACGTGCAACAAAAAGTAAAAACGAGAACAACTTTCAATGATTTCACTACTTCCCCGGCAACGGCGCAAAAATTTGATGAGCACTAGTCGTGATCGTGCAAATCAAAGATAAATTTATGTTCCATTAACTTGTACTTTACCATAGAATAGTAGAGCGGCAAGTAGGGGTCGAACCTAAGGGAAATAGATCAAATACTTGTTGTTCTTTTGTGCGAAATGTAAATAAAGTAATACAAGGGTTGGGGTTTTGTAAAGGGTTTTCTTAAATGTAAGTACAAGTGCAAGTAAAGGAAATGGTTTGTGATCAAAGTATGAGTATTTGGTTTAGGGCATTTCTTATGCTACATTTATCATAGGCATTCAATGATCTATCTCACATCTCATAGAGTGTGGTTGTTCCGGCAAGGGTAACAACCTAAAGTACTCCGGCAAAGGTAGTACACCACGGTTTTACCGAACAAGGTAGTAGTGTGGTGCCATAGGCAACCCAAAGCATTTAAGCTCCACTACCTCACTATGGACGGTTTCAACCTTCTAATCTAGTCCTTATTAGATGGAACAATCCGGCAAAGGTATTGCTCATCTATGTGTGCTATTCATTATTGCCACAAAGCATCAAATGAATGTCACAATAAGGTTCTTAGGCTCAACCAAGCTTAGTGGCAAGACATCCACTTTAGTATTGTTGCCTTTGATCCATATAATGATATACAAGGACTAGTGGGATGTGCGATATCATTGAGTGTAAGTGCCTCAAAATGAAAGCATAAGAATATGATCCCTAACCCAAATAAGAGGGGTTTTAGCCACTCATGTTCATGGTAAGAACAAGATGACTATGGTGCATAAAAGGGATTCACAAATCACACCCAAAGTGTGTAATTTGGAAGCCAAAATGCGTAGGGAGAGAAGGAGTAGAGAGATGTTGAACTTTCCAATTTCCAAGCCAAATGACAAGAG
The DNA here is from genome assembly GCA_033675215.1 of Rhodiola kirilowii. Classification (NCBI taxonomy): domain Eukaryota; kingdom Viridiplantae; phylum Streptophyta; class Magnoliopsida; order Saxifragales; family Crassulaceae; genus Rhodiola; species Rhodiola kirilowii. Next base: position 34,995,999 of record CM066201.1, read on the forward strand.
TAACAAGGATGAATTTTTGTGAGATTTTCGAATGTCATTTACAAGGGACACAGGCCTCTATATATAGAGAATGAGGAGGATTCTAGGCCCTTGGATGAGACTTGATCTTCAAGTTTGAGTGGCATAAGTGATTTGGCACAAGCAATGGCCCAACTGACTTTCCTCTTTGGCCTAGGGGTCCTTGGCATTGGTGAAGGTTGCCTTGGAGTGAGCACACGCCAGGCCACGTCAGCCCTCGAAGGACGAGCCGAGAATTGCAGTATGGCCCGCTTTTGGCCCTCGGTTGAGTCGAAATGGCTTGGTCTTCAGCCAAGGGCAGTTTTGCTCGAGCGTTCGGCTTGAAAATTGAGATCCTCCGAATAAGTGGGCATTCCAAACAACTTGATCGAGACAGTTTTCCAAGATTCGCCCGTCTGGTCGAGCATTTTGGTTCTGGTCCTTTCAGCGCGCGGGTTCCTTGCTTGAAGCTGGGCCAACTACCAATCCGCTCGAGCGCTTTCCTTGGAAAGGTGAAATCCTCCGATTTGTCTTCTATTTGAATGACTTTGCTCGAGGCGGAATTGAGAAATTGGCAGGTTTGCTCGACAAACTCGATTGTGGACCTTGGAGGCTCGGCAGTGACTCGGTCGGGGACGCGGGCGCTCGGGCGCGGTCCTCGGGCGCATGCGCTAGTGCTCTCGGCAGGGACCCGGGCTCTTTGGCAAGGACCCAGGCACTCGGACACGACACGGGGCGCGACACGGGCTATCGGCACAGGCACTCGGGCGCGACACGGGGCGCGACACGGGGTCTTTGGGTCTCCCTCAATTTTTCTCGGGCATACCTCGTGTCATATGCTCAAAAGCTGGTCAAGAACTCCTTGTGACGTTTTTGGCTCCAAATGCCATCTCTTAAGCGCATTTCCTCCTTAGACTCCAAAAGGCCCTGTAATGCAAAATGACATTAACTAGCATATGTTCCATTGATCAAATGTCGTAATTGGTGGGTTTTGTTGACTCAATGAGTCGTATAAATATGTCTCATCAACCATCCTCTCTCTAGTCAAAGTAGCCAAGAAAATAGATGGGCGACCCTCATCTTGACCCGCGCGAAACGAAAAGGATGAGAGGAGCGGGGAGGTATTTCCAGAGGCTTGCGGGCGATGATTGGACCTCCCAAAAAGGCTTGAGAAAATGGACTAGCAAGTCACAAAGACGCAAAAAGCTCAAAGAAGCAAATCAAGAGGCCAAAGGCCCAAAATTGTGAAGATTTTAACCGAACAAAAAGTGAAGTACTCAAAGAGTCAAATCAAAGGCCAAAGGCCGATTCACTACAAAAGCAGTCCCTCGCCAAAAGAAAATCAAAGTACTCAAACCGTTGAAACCCGAACCGAATCACGTGCTAGAGAAAGCTACAAGGAAACCATATAGTGCGAGACGGTCCAGAGGTTGCAGTCCAGGAGCCTAAAAAGGGCTATCTCCCGAAACATCCAAAATAATTTGCATCTCAGCACTTTGGTACACGTATCAAGTTTCTTCTATTTATTTACGCAGTTCAATTTGGTAATATGTAAGTAATGCATGAATTAGGATAAATCGAGTCCCACAGTCTAATTTTCATATTTTAAAACCAAACTTAGTGTCGCCCTTTAATAGCATTGTTCAGGACGAACAACTAAAAGTGTGGGGTGATCTGATGGACCATAATTATACGAATCAAAAACACAGTAAAACCCACCAAATTAGACTGTTTGTCTATTTAACTTTTGCTTGTTAGTCCCGATATATTTCCACAGGGTATTTTGGCGCTTAGAGAGAAAACACGCTAAGAAGAGGATTTTACGCTGAAAAGGTGTTACGAGTAATTCCAAGGTCAAGATCAGACGCTGAACGAAGAAATCTCAAGATCCTGACATTGAATTACTCAAATCAAATCCAACCGAGGAACAACTAAAGTCAGACCAAAGCGAAATTGGACTGTTGGTTTGGTGAAAATTGCACAAAACCACACAACCTCCTCTTTCCTTCTAGAAGGGGCGGCTATGGGGAGGATAAGGAGGAGGATGACTCATCTCCTCCATCCTTATCCATAAGTGGCGGCTAAATGGACTCCCCACAAGGTGGTGCCAAGTGTCTCCTCCCTTCTCCACACCTTCCTCCTCCCTTCTCCTCCCTTGGATGCCAAACCACATGCCACCATCTCCACCCTCCATTCCTCCTCCCTTTGGCTATAAAATGGAAGCTCCTCCTCCTCATTTTATCATCCAAAAAAAAACTTGTAATATTTTAGAGAGATAGAGGGCTTAACCCTCTTCTCTTCACTTTCAATAAATATTGTTCTTCATTTTGGAGCTACTTTTGGCGCTTGGATCTTGTCTAGGAGCTCCTCTCCTACGCTTATTGTAAGGTATAAAATTACTTTCAGTATTATTTGTTTTTACTGTAAAGTTATTTTATTATTCGGTACCCTTGTGCAAGACATTAGTTTGCTTGTATTCCTTGACATGAATACAAGCAGCTAAAAGCTTGTACTCAGTCGCAGGGGTATACTTGTATTATAAATGTTTTAGACTCTACTCTTAGAGTATCTCTGTATTCAAAACTTGTTCTATGTGTCATATATAGTCAGAGTTTCCAAGGTTGAGTGGAAGCTGTAACAAGCAAAGCTCTTCCGTGGGAATTCGTGATCATACTCGGTAAGTGGAAGCTGTAACAAGCAAAACTTATCGAGGAGTTCGACTTATCTAAAACACCACTTGGTCGATCGTAACTGAGAGATCAGGTGGGTGGATGCACAAAAGGCTAAGATACTTCGAAAGGAGGAATTAGTCTGAAGTAGAACAAGTGTTTTAAATGATGTTGCAAGTCTTGCGCTTAGAAATGGCCTCGATTCATCTTTGAATACTTAGCATGATCATTTCAAGTGTTCTACGCGATGTTGCAAGTCTTGCGCTTAGAAATGGCCTCGATTCATCTTCGAACACTTGGTATGATCATTAGCGGTCGATGATAAACAAATATGATACAAGGCCCCTAAAACCGAATCCTTTCATTACAGCCTATTATTGTAATTTACTTTCAGTTCTCAAAACACACTCAAACCCAACCCCAATCGTATTTAATTTCTGCATAAGCTTCATTAAAGAACAACTAATCCACACTGACTCTCTTGGGTTTGACCCCTACTTACCACTTGCTACCCAGTAGTTAAGTCGCGAGTAGCGGACTTATAAATTTATTTGTACATTTGCTCTGACGACAAGCATCTGTCAGCCATCTATCCATACATGGTGGAAAGTGTGATGAAGAAGTGAAAAGGGAAAGAAAAGAACAACTAATCGAAGGCTAACTCCCCGGTAACGGCGCCAATTTTGACGGAGCCCACCGCACTGTCGTTAAGGTGCGATGTTCTTTGTGCAAAAATAAATTTATATCTCCGATACTCGTGACTTAACTATTTTTTTGGTAGTAAGTGGTAAGTACGGGTCGAACCCAAGGGAATTAGGTGAATAGTTGTTCTTTCGAAAAGGGGGGATTAAATAAAGCAGTTGGGGGGTTGTTTTTGGTTTTTGGTACTGAAAGGTAAAGTAATAGTCGATATTACAATTAAAGGAAAGTATTCGGTTTTAGGGGCCTTGTAGCATAGTCCGTTTATCATTGACCTCTAATGATCATACTGAGTGTTCAAAAGTGAATCAAGGCTATTCCTAGCACATGACTTGCCACACCGTCTAGTCTTTTGCAAGACAAAGAACTCTTGTTCTAGTATGTGCATCCATTTGATCATCATTCCTGATAAACCAAATGGTGTTTAAAAGAGGTTGACTTCCATAGATAAGCTGTGCTCTTACGAGCCTCCACTTATCCACGGAAGATCACGAACCCATGGCAAAGCTTTGCTCTTCCGAGCATCCACTCAACCAATGGAATTCTGACCTAATATAAGGCACCTAGAACAAGTTGAACACAAAGAGGCACTAAGAGAAGGGTCTAAAACATTTTATGATACAAGCACTCCCCTTCAACCGAAGGAAGGGTTTAGATACGAATATCCATGGAATAGGACATCATAGCTAAGTGCGTTGAAAAGTAAAGGTTTTTGAAAGACGGTAAAGTAAAGTTTTCGAAAGTAAAGACAGGAAAGTAAAGTACTTGGAAATGAAGAGCAATGAAGGGCTCTATTTATAGGCCATGAAGAGGAGATGGATGTGGAGGAGAAGCCACCACATGTCACAAGATGGGAGGAGGAGCTCAAAGCCATCGGGTGATGTCACCTCTCCCTTAGCCGCCGGCCACATGGAGGAGAAGGAGTGGCTTGTGGCTTTAGCCGCCGGCCACATGGAGGAAGGAGAGTGAGTTTGAGTTTTGTGAGTCTCATCCCAAAAAGCCATCGGTCCTTTCAGCTCCGGACTGACTCTGGTTGCTCTTCGGTTGGATTTGTTTTGAGTGATTCCACGTCAGGTTCTTAAAAGTCAGAAATTGGTCGTGACCTGGAATGACTCGTAATTCATTTTCAGCTTTAAAACTCCTCCTTAGCCTGTATTCTCTGTAGACTTCAAAATACCCTGTAGATAAATATCGGAACTAACAAGCAAAAATTAAATAGACAAAGAGTCTAATTTGGTGGGTTTAACTGTGTTTATGATTCATACACTTATGGTCCATCAATGACATAATAGGCACACACTTCAGTGTCCGGGGGTTGATGCAGGACCTGAAATACGAATGAATATATAATCATTGAACGTTATTAATTAATGAAATATTAAGTTGTATACCAACTATTATAGGTTAAGAGTTATACCGTCACAGTCTTCCAATCTACGTTGCCACCTGACGGGATGTTGAAACACAGACTCATGCTCCTGCAGCATTAAGGTAATATTTACATACAAAATTTGTGAAGTGATGTTATAAAGGTAATTAAATCAATGCACCACCATATTACTTACGTGTTAACAAAATTCACCGCATCAGGCCGCGGTGCCTTGTCCAGCGAATCGAGCCAAAGGGCCACTCGCTTCTTTGGGAATAGGACAACTAACATCCAATGATACCTAACATAGATTTACCGTAACCAATGTAGATTAGTGATATAGCCACCACATTGAAACAAGACAATCAAAAAATAATATCAAATAGAAACTCACTCTTTCACATCTACGTAAGGATGAAATTAGCAAATAGTATGCTCGTAGTCAGGCATTCTTAATCTCTTCTGGAAGAACTCGACCCTGACATCGAATGATACGGACGGAGTCATATAACTTGGTCTGAAGAATCCAAACCGTACGCCCGATTGTATCGTTTCGTATATGAATCTGCTGTCATTTGATTTAATTAGTACAAATCTTATAAACTTTCAGAAATCAATTTAATATGAAACCAATACTTACTTCATGTAAACTTCTGCAGATGAGGCACCCAAAGCTTCTAATTTTGTGAACTCAGTAATGCAACTGTGATTCAAATGGATGAACATATCATCACCAAACACTTTTCTACTAACGTAAACCGAATAGTTGGTTGACTTGTCCATATGGGTAGCGTGTTCGTGAAGAAAGCGACAATGCATTTTCATTCTAGTAAGCATGTCGTTGTCGATACAGGAGCTTAGCATTTTGAAATATCTGTACTCATCGTATCCCTGTTCAAAATGAATAACATCGTTCGATTATGTGTACATATGACAATATCAAATAGGTGTTTAGTTGGGAAGATATGAATATACGTAGTAACCTTTTGATCAGTGCGTACTAGATACTTCGGCCATCCCACGAAACCACCCACTGCATCCGACACTTTCTCCATATTCCCAAACCTTTTTGGGAGCTCCCTCCATCCTTCAATCGCCTCGTCTACCATCACCTTCACCATATCTTCATCCAACTCTTGAAATTGCACAATTTGTCCTTCCATCACTTTGCCAATTGCCACGAGTCGCAATCCCGCATCGGAACCGTCGTCCACATGTATTAAGCATTTCTTCCCAACCTGATGTTTGACCGAAAATTCAGCAAAGGTCGACATTATGCATGGACACCATACACTTTAATGTGTTTCTCGTTAAAAGAATAAGCATAATACCTCAGGTATATCTCCAAAGGGGTCTGGATTGGTACCACCATCATGTGTATAGAGCGTCAGAGCTTGCGATGTAACTGTGGACCATGTTGATGAATATGAAGAGGACTTCTTCCCGAATACCTCCTTCCAACCTACGTAACTACCGACCCCACGCGTGCGTCCAGGGTACTCATCCTTTCCTGTGGCCTCCGTCAAAATGTCTCTTCGACCTTGGGATGTAAATAATCCCTGTGCGACTTGCTCATCTAATTGTACCTGTTACCAATTGACGGAGCCCACCGCACTGTCGTTAAGGTGCGGTGTTCTCTGTGCAAAAGCAAATTTATATTCCGCTACTCGTGACCTTACTACTGGGTAGCAAGTGGTAAGTAGGGGTCGAACCCAAGGGAATTAGGGGGATAGTCATTCTTTGAGGGATTTGTACAGCGAAGGAGCGTGTTTTAGGTTGATTGAGGTTTTAGTGCGGAAAAGTAAGTGACAGAAAAGTAAAATACTGAAAATAAAAGTAGAAGACTTACAGTGGATGATGCGTGATTGGTAAGCCTTCCGGAACGTGAGCAGTTGATAGAGCAGTTTATACTAAGAAAGTAAATGCGAGGGGTTTTTTAAATCTAAGGAAAGCATTCGGTTTCTGGGGCCTTGTATCATAGCCTGTTTATCATTGACCTTTAGTGATCCTTCTAAGTATTCAAACGTGTATCAAGGCCATTTCAAGCACTCGATTTGCACACACTGTCTAGCCCATTTCAAGGTCGTAGAGCACTTGTTCTATTTAGACTAGCACCCCATTTCAAGGTATACTAGCCTATGTGCATCCATTGATTCGTCATTTCCGATAAAAACCAATGGTGTTTAAAAGAGGTCGAACTCCTCAGATAAGCTTTGCCATTTCAAGCATCCACTTACCCGAGTATGTTCACGAACCCCCACGGAAGAGTTTTGCCATTTCAAGCATCCACTCAACCTTGGAAGTTCTGGCCTAATATATGGCACATAGAACAAGTTTTGAATAAAAAGAAGAGGCACTAAAAAGATGGCTGACGGAGCGCACTGCACTGTCGTTAAGGTGCAATGTTCTCTGTACAAATAAATTTATATTTTCCGCTACTCGCGACTACACTACTGGGTAGTAAGTGGTAAGTAGGGGTCGAACCCAAGGGAATTAGAGGGATAACTATTCTTTAGGGGATCGTGTGGTGAGTGATTTTAGGTCGATTGCGGACTTACTGCTAATTACTAAGCTACTGTTTTTGGTTTTTTTGGTTTTTTATGCGGAAAAGTAAATACAGAAAATAAATACAGAAATTAAAATACTAAAAGTAAAAGAGTTAAGGGAAGAAGACTTACAGTGGGTGATGCGTGATTGCGATTCCTCCGGTAGATGAGCGGTTGATGGTTGTAGTTGATCGAGCAGTTTATAAAAGTAAATACAGGGGGGTTTTGTAATTCAAGGAAAAGTATTCGGTTTCAGGTACCTTGTATTATAACATGTTTATTAATAACCGTTAGTAACCTTTCTAAGTATTCAAAGATGAATCGAGGCCCTTTCGCAGCGCAAGACTTGCAACATCGTTTAAAGCAACACTTATTCTACTTCAGACTAATTCCTCCTTTCGAAGTATCTTAGCCTTTTGTGCATCCACCTGATCTCTCAGTTACGATCGACCAAGTGGTGTTTTAGATAAGTCAAACTCCTCGATAAGTTTTGCTTGTTACAGCTTCCACTTACCGAGTATGATCACGAATTCCCACGGAAGAGCTTTGCTTGTTACAGCTTCCACTCAACATTGGAAACTCTAACTATATATGGCACATAGAATAAGTTTTGAATACAGAGAAAAGAAACTAAAAGAAATTAAAACATTATATAATACAAGAAAATACCTTCGACCGAATGAGGAGTTTAGCTATGAATATCCATGGAAAAGGACATCATAACTAAATACACAGGGGTTTTTGAAAACAGTAAGAGGGAAAGGGGTGGAATACTCAAGAACCAACATGAGTATTCCCAATTTCCTACTGAATACTCAAGAACCAACATGAGTATTCTCTAAAGTATAATACTCAAGAACAAACATGGGTATTATTTCCAATCAGTATAATACTCAAGAACCAACATGAGTATTATTTCAAAAAACCAAACTTACAAGTAACACAAACTTAGAGAGAGAAGTGATTTTTATTTTTTGGATTTGTGGACGATTGAAATGAGGAGGAGAAGCCTCCTTTTATAGCCACAAGGGGAGGAGATGGGTGGTGGAGATGGGTGGCATGTGTTTTTGATCCAAGGGAGGAGAAGGGAGGAGGAAGGAGGAGGTGACACATGGGGGGTGTGAAAAGCCGCCGGTTGCCTTGGGTGGAGGAACCGCCGGTGGCCGGTCAACATGGGGGGAGGCTTCCTCCCTTGGCCACCTCCAAGCAAGGTGGCCGGTCACCTTGGTCCATGGGTGTGTTTTGACAGTTTTGTGCAGTCTTTTCACAAAACTATCAGTCCAATTTCGCTCCGTCTGACTTTGATTGTTCCTCGGTTGGATTTGATTTGAGTAATTCCTACGTCAGGATCTTGAGATTCTTCATTCAGCGTCTGATCGTGACCTTGGACTGGCTCGTAATATCTTTTCAGCGTAAAATCCTCTCCTTAGCGTGTTTTCTCTCTAAGCGCCAAAATACCCTGTAGAAATAAATCGGGACTAACAAGCAGAAGTTAAATAGACCAACAGTCTAATTTGGTGGGTTTTACTGTGTTTTTGATTCGTATAATTATGGTCCATCACATCACCCCACACTTTTTGTTGTTCGTCCCGAACAATGCTATTAAAGGGCGGTACTCTAAGTTTGGTTTTAAAATATGAAAATTAGACTGTGGGACTCGATTTATCCTAATTCATGCATTACTTACTTATTACCAAATTGAACTGTGTAAATAAATAGAAGTAACTTGATACTTGTACCTCCGTGCCGAGATGCAAATTATTCTGGATGTTTCGGGAGATAGCCCTTTTTAGGCTCCTGGACTGCAACCTCGGGATCGTCTCTCACTATATGGTTTCTTTGTAGCTTTCTCTAGCACGTGATTTGGTTCGGGTTTCAATGGTTTGGTCATTGATTTTCTTTTGGCGAGGGACAGCTTTTCTAGTGAATCGGCCTTTGGCCTTTGATTTGACTCTTTGAGTACTTCACTTTTTGTTCTGTTAAAACCTTCACAATTTTGGGCCTTTGGCCTCTTGATTTGCTTCTTTGAGCTTTTTGCGTCTTTGTGACTTGCTAGTCCATTTTCTCAAGCCTTTTTTGGGAGGTCCAATCATCGCCCGCAAGCCTATGGAAATACCTCCCCGCTCCTCACATCCTTGTCGTTTCGCGCGGGTCAAGATGAGGGTCACTCATCTATTTTCTCGGCTACTTTGACTAGAGAGAGGACGGTTTGATTCCCGTCCTCGCCTTTTTTTTCTTTTTGCATAAACACTGCATGGCGGAGATGACTTCAATCTTCACTGAAACCCGAAGTGCAGCCTCCACTGACTTCGAAAACCATATTGTTTGATTCGATCCTTCGATTGCTTGCCAAGCCTCTCTAGGGCATTTCTATCAACTCCACATCCCTAGTTTATCTCAGCACAAAGGGACAAATGAGAAGTTACGTTCTATGTTTTTAGACAGTTGAATTTTCACAAGGTAAATGCACGAATTTTAGATCTATCTTTTTCACATTCTTAAGTTCATATTTTCAAAAAGATAATATTAAAAAAAGAAAAAGAAATTATTTATTTATTTACACATGCGGATCTCACCCCACACTTTTGAACGAAGTCGTGCCTTTCAGCACTACTTAGTTCAAAAGCCATGCAAGCAGACAATTATGAGAAAGAAATGATCTTAAGGAAAAGGGAAGAACAGAACTCCCTTTAAGGTGTCGAGTTAACGACATGGCTCGAGGCTGGATAATCGAGGGAGTTCGGCTGGGGCCTTGAACTCTGAGCGTAGGCCTGGCTGGCTTAATGTTGCACCCAAGTCCGATTCCTGAATAGTCAAATCTTCTATGCACCAAGTGGGTGAGAGCGACTTATTGAAAAAGTAAAATACAGAAAATAAAAGACAGAAAATTAAAGTGCGGAAAGTAAGATAGTGTCGGGTTACCTCCCGACCAGTGCACTTGTTTAACGTCGTTGGCTCGACAATACCTTATTCCTGGATCACTGGTTGGGATCCCATGGGTGGCTCAGGTCGAATTTTGCCACCGTTCCTGTGTTGCTTTTTGCCTTGCCTTTACCCGATTTCTTGTGTGTAGATGTGCTTGGACCCCGTTCCTGTTGTTCTGGTGATGTCTCCTGCCAACGTCTTTGAGAAGGTGAGGGACCTTTGACCACTAACCTCTTGAACTGGGTTTTCTGGTGTTCAGGGCTGCCTTTTCCAGTCATGGCGAAAACATGCTCCCTTGAGGAGTCGTTCTGCTCAGGCCCTTTTCCCATCCTCTTTTCAGCCTCTTCATGGATCACATAGTTTTCAGCGATTTGCCTATTGATCGAGGGGAAAAGTCGGGAAGCTTGCATCTTAAGGCTCGGTTCTGCCTCGTCGTGTCCGTTTGTGAGGAACTGGTCATAGATGGTTTCGGCTGCTTGGGTGATGATAGCTGGGTATGGCTTTGGCAGCATGTCGGTGGTATTCTGGACTTCTTCCATTGCTGACACTTCCTCGTTGCTCCCGACACTTTCTGTATCCCAGTTTTCTGATAACTCGGGAGTTTCTTCTCTTTCTGTCTGCATTTCTCCATCAGCCTCGGGTATTCGTTTTGTGGCTGCGGCCATGTCATTTATGAGGTACCACATGTCTCAATGGTTAAGTTCCTGGCTAATCTTCTCATTGCTTCGTTTATCCTTGTCAGATCATCGGCCTTCATCCTACGAAGAAATCTTTGAAGCAGAATTTTCTTCGTGAATCCATGGTGCGGGCAGTTTGAATCGATGGTGTCAAAGCTCGTGTAGTATTCATCCAAAGTCTCATCCCGGGATTGTTGAAGGTTCAAGATCTTCTCACGGGTTTGTTGTCGTAAGGATGGAGGGGAGAATTCTCTCAGGAATGGAACGCTAATGTCCAAAAAACGTTCTGCATTCCAAGCGGTTGACGTGTAGTACCAGATCGTCGCGAAATCCGTTTGAGAGAATTTGAAGCATTTAAGCTTAAATTCTTCAAACATTTCATTTGCAGGTTTTATGAGGTGGCAAACGTGGTGAAAGTTTCGGCAGTGTTGTACTGGGTCTTCTCCATCCGTACCTCCGAACAGTGGCAGATGTCGTGTTGTCCATGCATATGAAGGGGGTTGCGTCATGAGGACATAGGAGGGAAAGAAAAACTAATCCGATGACTAATTCCCCGACAACGGCGCCAATTTGACGGAGCGCAGTGCACTGTCGTTAAGGTGCAATGTTCTCTGTACAAATAAATTTATATTTTCCGCTACTCGCGACTACACTACTGGGTAGTAAGTGGTAAGTAGGGGTCGAACCCAAGGGAATTAGAGGGATAACTGTTCTTTAGGGGATCGTATGGTGGGTGATTTTAGGTCGATTGCGGACTTACTGCTAATTACTAAGCTACTGTTTTTGGTTTTTTTGGTTTTTTATGTGGAAAAGTAAATACAGAAAATAAATACAGAAATTAAAATACTAAAAGTAAAAGAGTTAAGGGAAGAAGACTTACAGTGGGTGATGCGTGATTGCGATTCCTCCGGTAGATGAGCGGTTGATGGTTGTAGTTGATCGAGCAGTTTATAAAAGTAAATACAGGGGGGTATTTTGTAATTCAAGGAAAAGTATTCGGTTTCAGGTACCTTGTATTATAACATGTTTATTAATAACCGTTAGTAACCTTTCTAATTATTCAAAGATGAATCGAGGCCCTTTCGCAGCGCAAGACTTGCAACATCGTTTAAAGCAACACTTATTCTACTTCAGACTAATTCCTCCTTTCGAAGTATCTTAGCCTTTTGTGCATCCACCTGATCTCTCAGTTACGATCGACCAAGTGGTGTTTTAGATAAGTCGAACTCCTCGATAAGTTTTGCTTGTTACAGCTTCCACTTACCGAGTATGATCACGAATTCCCACGGAAGAGCTTTGCTTGTTACAGCTTCCACTCAACATTGGAAACTCTGACTATATATGGCACATAGAACAAGTTTTGAATACAGAGAAAAGAAACTAAAAGAAATTAAAACATTATATAATACAAGAAAATACCTTCGACCGAATGAGGAGTTTAGCTATGAATATCCATGGAAAAGGACATCATAACTAAATACTCGGGGGTTTTTGAAAGCAGTAAGAGGGAAAGGGGTGGAATACTCAAGAACCAACAGGAGTATTCCCAATTTCCTACTGAATACTCAAGAACCAACAGGAGTATTCTCTAAAGTATAATACTCAAGAACAAACAGGAGTATTATTTCCAATGAGTATAATACTCAAGAACCAACAGGAGTATTATTTCAAAAAACAAAACTTACAAGTAACACAAACTTAGAGAGAGAAGTGATTTTTATTTTTTGGATTTGTGGATGATTGAAATGAGGAGGAGAAGCCTCCTTTTATAGCCACAAGGGGCTGAGATGGGTGGTGGAGATTGGTGGCATGTGTTTTTGATCCAAGGGAGGAGAAGGGAGGAGGAAGGAGGAGGTGACACATGGGGGGGGGGGGTGTGAAAAGCCGCCGGTTGCCTTGGGTGGAGGAGCCGCCGGTGGCCGGTCAACATGGGGGGAGGCTTCTTCCCTTGGCCACCTCCAAGCAAGGTGGCCGGTCACCTTGGTCCACGGGTGTGTTTTGACAGTTTTGTGCAGTCTTTTCACAAAACTATCAGTCCAATTTCGCTCCGTCTGACTTTGATTGTTCCTTGGTTGGATTTGATTTGAGTAATTCCTACGTCAGGATCTTGAGATTCTTCATTCAGCGTCTGATCGTGACCTTGGACTGGCTCGTAATATCTTTTCAGCGTAAAATCCTCTCCTTAGCGTGTTTTCTCTCTAAGCGCCAAAATACCCTGTAGAAATAAATCGGGACTAACAAGAAGAAGTTAAATAGACCAACAGTCTAATTTGGTGGGTTTTACTGTGTTTTTGATTCGTATAATTATGGTCCATCAATGGCCTAAAACATTTTATGATACAAGTACACCCCTTCAACCGAATGAAGAGTTTAGCTACGAATATCCATAGAGGTGGATACCATAGCTAAGTACTTACGGTTTTTGAAAGACAGTAAGTAAGGGAAAGGGGTGAGTACTTCAAGAACCGACAAGAGTACTCAAGAATAGTAAAGACAAGCTTGAGTACTACAAGAACCGACAAGAGTACTCAAGACCGAACTACAATACATAAGAACCAACAGGAGTATTATAGATATAGAACAAAAGCTTACAAAGTACCAAACTTTTAGAGAGATAAGTGTATGATTTTTGGGATGCATTACAAATGAGAGGAGGGGGGTATTTATAGCCATGGGAGGAGGAGATGTGTGGAGGAGGAGGCCAACACTTGTCATCTCCTCCATGGAGGAGCCAAAGCCGCCGGTTGGAGGTAAGGAGAGGAGGAGAGCTTCCTCCTTTGGTCACCTCCTCCAAAAGCCGCCGGTCACCATGGAGGGGAGAGTGAGTTTTGTGAGGTTTTGTGATGTTTTCACAAAACTATCGGTGTATTTCAGCTCCACTGACTTTGGTTGCTCTTCGGTTTGATTTGTTTTGAGTGATTCCATGTCAGGATCTTGAGATTTCTTCAGTCGGCATATGGTCTTGACCTTGGAATGACTCTTAATATATTTTCAGCGTAAAATCCTCTCCTTAGCGTGTATTCTCTCTCGTTTCCAAAATACCCTGCAGATAAATATCGGAACTAACAAGCAAAAGTTAAATAGACAAACAGTCTAATTTGGTGGGTTTTACTGTGTTTATGATTCGTATAATTATGGTCCATCAGATCACCCCACACTTTTAGTTGTTCGTCCCGAACAATGCTATTAAAGGGTGGCACACTAAGTAAGCTTTTAAAATATGAAAGTTAGACTGTGGGACTCGATTTATCCTAATTCATGCATTACTTACTTATTACCAAATTGAACTGTGTAAATAAATAGAAGAAACTTGATACTTGTACCTTCGTGCCGAGATGCAAATTATTCTGGATGTTTCGGGAGATAGCCCTTTTCAGGCTCCTGAACTGCATTCTCGGGACCAACTCGCACTATATGGTTTCCTTGTAGCTTTCTCTAGCACGTGATTCGGTTCGGGTTTCAATGGTTTTGTCTTTGATTTTCTTTTGGCGAGGGACAGCTTTTGTAGTGAATCGGCCTTTGGCCTTTGATTTGACTCTTTGAGTACTTCACTTTTTGTTCGGTTAAAACCTTCACAATTTTGGGCCTTTGGCCTCTTGATTTGCTTCTTTGAGCTTTTTGCTTCTTTGTGACTTGCTAGTCCATTTTCTCGAGCCTTTTTGGGTGGTCTAATCGTCGCCCGCGAGCATATGGAAATACCTCCCCGCTCCTCTCATCCTTGCCGTTTCGCGCGGGTCAAGATGAGGGTCGCTCATCTATTTTCTCGGCTACTTTGACTAGAGATAGGACGGTCTGATTCCCGTCCTTGCCTTTTTTTTCTTTTTGCATAAACACTGCATGACGGAGATGACTTCAATCTTCACTGAAACCCGAAGTGCAGCCTCCACTGACTTCGAAAACCATATAGTTAGATTCGATCCTTCGAGTGCTTGCAAAGCCTCTCTAGGGCAGTTTATGTCAACTCCACATCCCTAGTTTATCTCAGCACAAAGGGACAAATGAGAAGTTACATTCTATGTTTTTAAACAGTTGAATTTTCACAAGGTTAATGCATGAATTATGATCTATCTTTTTCACATTCATAAGTTCATATTTTCAAAAAGATAATATTAAGGAAAAAGGAAAAACATGTTATTTATTTACAAAGGTGGTTCTCACCCCACACTTTTGAACGAAGGCGTGCCTTTCAGCACAACTTAGTTCAAAAGCCATGCAAGCAGATATTGTACGAGAAGGAAATGACATCAAGGATAAGGGAAAAACAGAACTCCCTTTATTGTGTCGAATGACATGGCTCGAGGCTGGATAATCGAGGGAGTTTGGCTGGGGCCTTGAACTCCTAGCGCAGGCCTGGTAATTCACGGAAGCTGCCTGGCTGATCCGGTCTTGCTCCAAAAACCGATTCCTAAATAGTCATTTCATTCTATGCACCAAGTGGGTGAGAGCGACTTACGGAAAAAAACTAATTGACAGAAAAATAAAAGACAGAAAGTAAGATAGGTGTCGGGTTACCTCCCGACCAGTGCCTTTGTTTAACGTCGTTGGCTCGACAGTACCTCATTCCTGGATCACTGGTTTGGATCCCATGGGTGGCTCTGGTCGTATTTTGCCACTGTTCCTGTGTTGATTCTTGCCTTGACTCTTCCTGATTTCTTGCTTGGGTTAGAACTCCATGGTTTTGGTGTTTTTTCTTTCCATTGTTTCTGAGAAGGCGGGGGTCTTTTGACCATAGCTGCTGGTCTTGTTACTCTTTCGGTCTCTTTTGGCAGGTCAGAATTCTGTGTACCGCGATCTGAGATAGGTATAATGTCTGGTGGTTTCTTTGTACCCATGCGGCTATCATCAATGGAGAAATTTGCAATTTTTCCTCCGAACTTAAGCGATAATGAGCCCTTGCCCACATCGATCCTTGCTTTAGTAGCGTAGAGGAATGGTCGTCCCAATATTATTGTTGGAGGGTCATCTTTGCTGGTGTCTCCCGTTTGTATTACATAAAAGTCTGCAGCAATGACGAGCATTACATCTTCCAGCACTCCAACCGGACGGATGCACGATTTATCTCCTAGTTCGATATTTGACCTGGGTGGTTTCAACGGACCAAGTCCTAATAAGTAATATAAGGAGGAAGGCATGGCGTTGAGAGCAGCCCCAAGATCGACTAAGCACTTATGAATCTAGGTTTCACCAATACCGCAGGTGACTGTGAAGGCCCCTGGGTCTTTATCTCTTTCCGGTTGTGACTCATGATCTGAAGTGAGGGCTCTTTCTATTGTCGGGCCATTCTGCCCATTCCTTGGCTTAGGATTTGTATAATCGGACCCCTTAATATTTTGCTTCGAAGCATAAATATTGGTTGGAGAGTCCCACTTTAAATCGTTATTGTCATCCCATCCAGATGCTGGTATGTCAGAGTGTATGATCGGTGGTGGTGTTATGCAAACGGTGAATGCGTACCGACCATTGTCAGCATGCGTAACCCATGTTTTGTCATCAGTGGGTCGGTCTTCCTCTTGATTCCACTCAGGACGACGCCTACGGGTGAAGTGTTTGTTGGTAAGTTTGTAAGTTGGGGATCGTGCTACTTCTCCCAGTGTCGCCTTTTCGTTTGACCTCTTTATCATGCTAAGATTCGCCTTTGGGTTTTGGATGGTTTGTGAAGGAAGTCTGCCAGGCTCATTAGTGAGTGTTGACATTGCAGTGGCGAGCTGGGACATTTGTTTGGTCAATTCTGAAATTGCCCCGTCAGTTTTTGCCTGATATTGGTGTAGCGACGTACCCAATTGATTTATGCTTCTTGCGAGCTCCTTCATTGTGTCATCTTGCGACTTGGTTGGTTCTTGCTGATTGTTCGGGCAGGTTTGGTACTGATTCGGTTCTCTTTGCTGATATTGGCCAGCTGATGGAGCATTCTGGTTATACTGTCGATGGGGGGTTGGTAGAATGACTGAGCTAGCTGAGGGACAGCTGGTTGTGTTTCCTTCTGAGGATAGTTGTTGTTATGCCAGCTCGGGTTGGTTGTTTGACCATACTGTCTATTTTGTCCGGCTCTGTCGTTGTTGTTGTTGTTGTATCCTTGGTATCCTCCCACTGCATTCACTTCTGCCGGTTCCTCTTCTATTAATGTCGGGCATGCGTCATTTTTGTGGTCCGTAGAACCACAAAATTCGCAAGGCTTAACTGGAACTGGTTGTCTTCGTAGGAACTGAATCATCATCTCCTTTAATTGTTTCATCTCTTGTGGCATGGAGTTCATCGGTGTTTCAGCTTTTGCCAAATTCCTTGTTCGGGAAAATTCTTCCTGACGAGTCGTCTCTTCTCTAAATCGGGCATTTTCAGCAACATTGGTGATGAGATCCTGATGGACCAAAGTTATACGAATCATAAACACAGTATAACCCCCTTATTTAGACATTTTGTCTATTTAACTTTTGCTTGTTAGTTCAGATATATTTTTGCAGGGTAATTCAGAGCTTAGAGAGAATACATACTAAAGAGGAGCTTTTAGAGCAGAAAAGATGTTACGAGTCAATCCAAGGTCAAGATCATATGCCGACTGAAGAAATATCAAGGATCCTGACGTTGAATCACTCATAACAAATTAATCAGAAGAATCAGGAGAGGAATTAAGACAGCCCGGGGAAGAAACACACTGACAGTTTTGTGAAAAGACTGCACAAAACTGTACAAATCTCACACATGGGCAAGATGACCGGCCACTTGGGCAAGAGGTGGCCAAAGCCACCTCTCCTCCACCCTCCTCCTCACATGGGCGGCTAGAAGGGGAGGAGCCTCCTCCTCACATGGGCGGCTAAGCCTCCCTCCTCCTCCTCTTCCTCCATGTGTTTCCATCCTAGCCATACACCTCCAAAACTTGCTCTCCACTCCTCCTCCATGGATGCTTGCCATGTGGTGGCTCCTCCTTCCTCCTCCATCTCCACCCTTGGATGACCACCACTTGCCACCCATCTCCACCACTCATCTCCTCCTCCCATGGCTATAAATACAAGCCTCCCCTTCACTTGTACTACACACCAAAATGTGGAGAGCTTCTCTCTCTACAAAATCTCTCTAAGTTTTGGGCACTAATCATGTAATATTACTTTGGAATCAAAGCTTGATCCTTGGCGCTTCAACGGTTGTAAGTCTTTTTATTTATTTTAATTGTATTTATAAACTCGTGTTTATTTCCAAGTTCATAGTTATGATAACCACTGCCATGATTAGTAGCTAAATTAATTGTTCGGTAGAAGGGGCGCACTTGTATTATAAATGTTTTAGATCTTACTCTTAAGTACACCTTTGTATTCAAAACTTGTTCTATGTGCCATATATAGTCAGAGTTTCCAAGGTTGAGTGCCTGACAAGCAAAAAGCACTTCCGTGGGAATTCGTGAACATACTCGGTAAGTGGAAGCTGTCACAAGCAAAACTTATCGAGGAGTTCGACTTATCTAAAACACCACTTGGTCAATAACGTAACTAGGAGATCAAGTGGATGCACTTACAGCTAAGATACTTCGAAAGGAGGAATTAGTTTTGCTTAGAACAAGTGTTGCTTTAAACGATGTTGCAAGTCTTGCGCTACGAAAGGGCCTCGATTCATCTTTGAATACTTAGCATGATCATGTCTTGCGCTAGAAATAGCCTCAATTCATCTTTGACCACTTGGTATGATCATTAGCGGTCGATGATAAACAATTATAATACAAGGCCCCTAAAACCGAATGCTTTCCTTTAATCGTAATATCAACTGTCGTAATTTACTTTCAGTTCCCAAAACACTCAAACCCAACCCCCAACTGTATTTACTTTCGTGACAATCCCGTAAAAACAACTAATCCACACTGACTCCTTTGGGTTCGACCCCTACTTACCACTTGCTACCCAGTAGTGTAGTCGCGAGTAGCGGACTATAAATTTATTTGCACATTTGCTGTGACGACAAGCATCTGTCAAATTGGCGCCGTTGCCGGGGAGTTGTGCATCGAAATAGTTGTTCTGTTTTCTTTTTTCTTGTTTTATCATGCAATTCACTAAGTCATACTACTACGGAATGGAACCTTGGAACAATACGGAGTTTTCCCCACCACCCTTCAAACTTGAAATCCGCGAGAAGATCAACAAAATAACACAATCCCGGGACGAAACATTGGATGAGTACTTATGGTACTTCGATTCCATTGTGACGAGCTGCCCGCACCATGGATTCACCAATTTCGATCTTCAAACAAAGTTTCTCTGTGGAATGTTGCCACATGAGTGGGACCAGCTAAATAATGCAGCAGGAGGATCAATGTGGGAGTTAACCGAGGATGATCTTTGGAAATTAATAAACGATTTGGCCGCAAGGTCAAGACCAAGCCAAGATCAGGCCGAGCCAATCGAGGACGGTATAACGGAGCTGGCATCTAGCATCCAGCAGTTGGACAACACGATGCAACAAATCAGGGCCAAAACTGAACTATGGACGGCAGAAAAGGAGCTGGCAACTAGCACCCAGCAATTGGCCGCATACATGCAGCAATTGAGTGCATTGATGCACCAATTCACGGCTGAACCCAAGGAGCCGACTGAGGATGAGGACCCGCAAATGACCGAAGAAGAACTGCCCCAATTAGACCCGGTCCTTATCACCAATCCATCCGAGGAAATCACTGTCCTAACTGCCGAGCCTACAGAAGTCCCGAACCTCACTGCTAAAGCGGCCGAAGAAATCAAGCCAGGCCCGGTCCTTGCGCTCGGAGCACCCGAGGAAGTCCCGGACCTCATTGCCGAACTGTCCGAGAAAGACCTGATCCTCACTGTCGGAGCACCTGAAACAGACCTAGTCCTCATGGTCGAAGTGCCTCAACTTAACCCTTCGCGTTTCATGCCGATCATAACCACCGAAGATCATATAATCAATGATGATGCGGTACAAGGGGAGTTGGAGGCAGAGCATGAGCCAAAAAAGCCGACAAAGGAAATCTCTCTCGTCACAAGCCAAGAAAAACCACCCGGGAACTCAATCATTCCAAGACAACCATTCGTAGCTACCACCAAGAAGAAGCCTCACATGGGAACATGCATGTGGTCGCCGATGTTTGAAGGCACAAAACCTAACTTCCAAACTCGCGAAAGTGCCAACTATTCAAACATGAAGAAGCGGCAAAGGCATGGGCCGAAAGAATGGAATCCCGGAAGGAGAAACAAGAAAGCACGACTCAATGGACTAGCAGCTATGGTCAAGGAAACCTCACCCTCTCGGAGCAAAAGGGCTGCCAAGAAAAAGTTTGACCTCACTCACCCTTGGGATACGACCTTATGATCCATGATTAAGGTACTGTCGAGCCAACGACGTTAAACAAGTGCACTGGTCGGGAGGTAACCCGACACTATCTTACTTTCTGTCATTTTATTTTCTGTCATTTAGTTTTTTCAATAAGTTGCTCTCACCCACTTGGTGCATAGAAGATTTGACTATTCAGGAATCGGACTTGGGTGCAACATTAAGCCAGTCAGGGCTACGCTAAGAGTTCAAGGCCCCAGCCAAACTCCCTCAATTATCCAGCCTCGTGCCATGTCTTTCACTCTACACCTTAAAGGGAGTTCTATCTTTCCTTTTCCTTAATAACATTTCCTTCTCATATAACATCTGCTTGCATGACTTTTGAACTCAGTCTTGCTGAAAAGCACGCCTTCGTTCGAAAGTGTGGGGTGAGAACCACCTGTGTATAAACATGTTTTTTCTTTTTTAGTAGTATCTTTTTGAAAGTATGAACTTAAGAATGTGAAAAAGATAAGTCATAATTCATCCATTTACCTTGTGAAAATTCAACTTTTTAACAACTTAGAACGTAACTTCTCATTTGTCCCTTTGTGCTGAGATAACTAGGGATGTGGAGTTGACATAAACTGTCCTAGAGAGGCTTGGCAAGCAATCAAAGGATTAGATCAAACTATATGGTTTTCGAAGTCAGTGGAGGCTGCACTTCGGGTTTCAGTGAAAATTGAAGTCATCTCCGCCATGCAATGCAAAAGGCGAGGACGGGAATCAGACCGTCCTATCTCCGGTCAAAGTAGCCGAGAAAATAGATGAGCGACCCTCATCTTGACCCGCGCGAAAACGACAGTCAAAGTAGCCGAGAAAATAGATGAGCGACCCTCACCTTGACCCGCGCAAAAAAGGCAAAAACGAGAAGAGCGGGGAGGTATTTCCATAGGCTTGCGGGCGATGATTGGACCTCCCAAAAAAGGCTTGAGAAAATGGACTTGCAAAACCACAAAAAGGCGAAAAGCTCGAAGAAGCAAATCAAGAGGCCAAAGGCCCAAAATTGTGAAGGTTTTAAGCGAACAAAAGTGAAGAACTCAAAGCGTCAAATCAAAGGCCAAAGGCCAATTCACTACAAAAAGCAGTCCCTCGCCAAAAGAAAATCAAAGTACTCAAACCAGTGAAACCCGAACCGAATCACGTGCTAGAGAAAGCTACAAGAAAACCATATAGTACGAGACGATCCCGAGGTTGCAGTCCAGGAGCCTAAAAAGGGCTATCTCCCGAAACATCCGAATTAATTTGCATCTCTGCACGAAGGTACTAGTATCAAGTTTCTTCTATTTATTTACGCAGTTTAATTTAGTAATAAGTAGTAATGCATGAATTAGGAAAAATCGAGTCCCACAGTCTTACTTTCATATTTTACAAAGTTTTTACTTGATTGTGTGCCGCCCTTTAATAGCATTGTTCGGGACGAACAACTAAAAGTGGGGGGTAATCTGATGTACCAAAGTTATACGAATCATAAACACAGTATAACCCCCTTATTTAGACATTTTGTCTATTTAACTTTTGCTTGTTAGTTCAGATATATTTTTGCAGGGTAATTCAGAGCTTAGAGAGAATACATACTAAAGAGGAGCTTTTAGAGCAGAAAAGATGTTACGAGTCAATCCAAGGTCAAGATCATATGCCGACTGAAGAAATATCAAGGATCCTGACGTTGAATCACTCATAACAAATTAATCAGAAGAATCAGGAAAGGAATTAAGACAGCCCGGGGAAGAAACACACTGACAGTTTTGTGAAAAGACTGCACAAAACTGTACAAATCTCACACATGGGCAAGATGACCGGCCACTTGGGCAAGAGGTGGCCAAAGCCACCTCTCCTCCACCCTCCTCCTCACATGGGCGGCTAGAAGGGGAGGAGCCTCCTCCTCACATTGGCGTCTAAGCCTCCCTCCTCCTCCTCTTCCTCCATGTGTTTCCATCCTAGCCATACACCTCCAAAACTTGCTCTCCACTCCTCCTCCATGGATGCTTGCCATGTGGTGGCTCCTCCTTCCTCCTCCATCTCCACCCTTGGATGACCACCACTTGACACCCATCTCCACCACTCATCTCCTCCTCCCATGGCTATAAATACAAGCCTCCCCTTCACTTGTAATACACACCAAAATGTGGAGAGCTTCTCTCTCTACAAAATCTCTCTAAGTTTTGGGCACTAATCATGTAATATTACTTTGGAATCAAAGCTTGATCCTTGGCGCTTCAAAGGTTGTAAGTCTTTTTATTTATTTTAATTGTATTTATAAACTCGTGTTTATTTCCAAGTTCATAGTTATGATAACCACTGCCATGATTAGTAGCTAAATTAATTGTTCGGTAGAAGGGGCGCACTTGTATTATAAATGTTTTAGATCTTACTCTTAAGTACACCTTTGTATTCAAAACTTGTTCTATGTGCCATATATAGTCAGAGTTTCCAAGGTTGAGTGCCTGACAAGCAAAAAGCTCTTCCGTGGGAATTCGTGAACATACTCGGTAAGTGGAAGCTGTCACAAGCAAAACTTATCGAGGAGTTCGACTTATCTAAAACACCACTTGGTCAATAACGTAACTGGGAGATCAAGTGGATGCACTTACAGCTAAGATACTTCGAAAGGAGGAATTAGTTTTGCTTAGAACAAGTGTTGCTTTAAACGATGTTGCAAGTCTTGCGCTACGAAAGGGCCTCGATTCATCTTTGAATACTTAGCATGATCATGTCTTGCGCTAGAAATAGCCTCAATTCATCTTTGACCACTTGGTATGATCATTAGCGGTCGATGATAAACAATTATAATACAAGGCCCCTAAAACCGAATGCTTTCCTTTAATCGTAATATCAACTGTCGTAATTTACTTTCAGTTCCCAAAACACTCAAACCCAACCCCCAACTGTATTCACTTTCGTGACAATCCCGTAAAAACAACTAATCCACACTGACTCCTTTGGGTTCGACCCCTACTTACCACTTGCTACCCTGTAGTGTAGTCGCGAGTAGCGGACTATAAATTTATTTGCACATTTGCTGTGACGACAAGCATCTGTCAGATCCCTTATGCCACTTATTGATAGATTCATCATGGATCCTCCAGCTGAGGCATCCAGGAGCATTTTGTCTAAGGGTCTTAATCCATCAATGAGATACTCGACGGTGAGTTTCTCGTGCAGTCAAAGGGTACAGCAGCTTCTCTCCAGGCGGTTGAACTTTTCCAGGTAAT
Organism: Rhodiola kirilowii; assembly: GCA_033675215.1. NCBI lineage: Eukaryota > Viridiplantae > Streptophyta > Magnoliopsida > Saxifragales > Crassulaceae > Rhodiola > Rhodiola kirilowii. Next base: position 35,019,402 of record CM066201.1, read on the forward strand.
CGTACATGGTTTCATTGGGTCCTTGCTTGATGTCTTGTAGTTGCCTCCGTACTTGCATCGCCCATCCTGCCTGGTAATATTTGTCCAGGAATTTCTTTTGCATCTGAGCCCATGATCTGATGCTATCGGAAGGCAATGAAAGGAACCAATCGTTTGCCGCGTCAATGAGGGAAAAGTAGAACGCCTTTAACTTGAAGTCGTCTACGTTCACGCCATTTGGTTTTAAGTTTTGGAAAATACCATGTAAGCGCTGGAGATGAGTCATTGTCGATTCTCCACGTGTTCCTGAGAATTTCGGTAAGTTGTGGGCCACTGAAGTGTTGATGATGACATTTTCCAGTTCAGGGCCTTCGTGAATGCACCAAGGCTGGTTTCTGAAATACGGTGCTGAGAGTTCTCCCATAGTAGGTTCACGAAAATTGTTGTTGTCCCCGTAGTAGTTATCGAAAGCGGGTTCTCGTCTCGGCACTTGTCGAGGTTGAGGGGGTGGTGGATATCTAGGGGGTTGTCCTGGACCAGCTGCATTTCGGTCCTCGGGTGGTCCTTGGTTTCTTCGGGCGGCCTCCCTATCACGAGCTCTTCTGTCTCGGATGATCTGTTCCGTATCATCGACAAATGGAAGTGGCACCTCATCATTTCGATCGTACAGGTTTATTTCTTCGTCATCCTGGTAGTCATGGTAGCTTCCTTCGCGAGACATGGTTGTTTCGAAGCGAGTATCGATTCAAAGAACTTATCCGATTAATTAACTAATTCCCCGGCAATGGCACCAGTTTTGACGGAGCCCACCGCACTGTCGTTAAGGTGCGATGTTCTCTGTGCAAAAGCAAATTTATATTCCGCTACTCGTGACCTTACTACTGGGTAGCAAGTGGTAAGTAGGGGTCGAACCCAAGGGAATTAGGGGGATAGTCGTTCTTTGAGGGATTTGTACAGCGAAGGAGCGTGTTTTAGGTTGATTGAGGTTTTAGTGCAGAAAAGTAAGTGACAGAAAAGTAAAATACTGAAAATAAAAGTAGAAGACTTACAGTGGGTGATGCGTGATTGGTAAGCCTTCCGGAACGTGAGCAGTTGATAGAGCAGTTTATACTAAGAAAGTAAATGCGAGGGGTTTTTTAAATCTAAGGAAAGCATTCGGTTTCTGGGGCCTTGTATCATAGCCTGTTTATCATTGACCTTTAGTGATCCTTCTAAGTATTCAAACGTGTATCAAGGCCATTTCAAGCACTCGATTTGCACACACTGTCTAGCCCATTTCAAGGTCGTAGAGCACTTGTTCTATTTAGACTAGCACCCCATTTGAAGGTATACTAGCCTATGTGCATCCATTGATCCGTCATTTCCGATCAAAACCAATGGTGTTTAAAAGAGGTCGAACTCCTCAGATAAGCTTTGCCTTTTCAAGCATCCACTTACCCGAGTATGTTCACGAACCCCCACGGAAGAGTTTTGCCATTTCAAGCATCCACTCAACCTTGGAAGTTCTAGCCTAATATATGGCACATAGAACAAGTTTTGAATAAAAAGAAGAGGCACTAAAAAGATGGCCTAAAACATTTTATGATACAAGTACACCCCTTCAACCGAATGAAGAGTTTAGCTACGAATATCCATAGAGGTGGATACCATAGCTAAGTACTTACGGTTTTTGAAAGACAGTAAGTAAGGGAAAGGGGTGAGTACTTCAAGAACCGACAAGAGTACTCAAGAATAGTAAAGACAAGCTTGAGTACTACAAGAACCGACAAGAGTACTCAAGACCGAACTACAATACTCAAGAACCAACAGGAGTATTATAGATATAGAACAAAAGCTTACAAAGTACCAAACTTTTAGAGAGATAAGTGTATGATTTTTGGGATGCATTACAAATGAGAGGAGGGGGGTATTCATAGCCATGGGAGGAGGAGATGTGTGGAGGAGGAGGCCAACACTTGTCATCTCCTCCATGGAGGAGCCAAAGCCGCCGGTTGGAGGTAAGGGGAGGAGGAGAGCTTCCTCTTTTGGTCACCTCCTCCAAAAGTTGCCGGTCACCATGGAGGGGAGAGTGAGTTTTTTGAGGTTTTGTGATGTTTTCACAAAACTTTCGGTGTATTTCAGCTCCGGACTGACTTTGGTTGCTCTTCGGTTTGATTTGTTTTGAGTGATTCCATGTCATGATCTTGAGATTTCTTCAGTCGGCATATGGTCTTGACCTTGGAATGACTCGTAATATATTTTCATCGTAAAATCCTCTCCTTAGCGTGTATTCTCTCTAGTTTCCAAAATACCCTGCAGATAAATATCGGAACTAATAAGCAAAAGTTAAATAGACAAACAAAGTGGGTTTTACTGTGTTTATGATTCGTATAATTATGGTCCATCACCAATCATTTTACGTCAATCATAATCACAAATGAGTCATGAAGTTCAGAACTTTTATGCTCTGTACAAGTAACTTACCATTTTTCAGCCACCTCCCTCATCGACTCGTTCACGTACTCTTTATTCTTTCGGGTATGACCCTTCAGCCATACCTCATGCCTCTCAATGTGGATTACAGGCTCATCCCCAGACGATGTTAATCCTTGAGCCTCCATATTTGCTTTCTTCGCTACGACAATATCCTCCTTAGCCTTAATGTACCCGCCTCGAGACAATGTATGCTGGAACTTGTTTGATTTTGTGCGAGAAATGTTCTTCTCCCTAGTATTCAGTGCCTCGGGAGTTGAGCGCTTTTCCACGAACCTCCCCCAGTCCTCCGGACTAATGTACGAATACTTCTCTCTTGGGTCATGTCCTTGTTTGGACCCATATATGTACTGGTTTGCAAGTTCGCTCTTGAAGTTTCTCCACATATTCTCGGCCGCTCGCATCTCCTTCTTCCTCAACCTAATAGTCCTGTCATTTTGGGGCACATCAAAGTATCTCTACAAATGAAAACAAACATTTGTTAACAATTTGTTACATGCAGAAATTCACATTTGGTTTTCATCGCCAAAACATACCAGTGTCTCGTCCCACACAGAATCTCTTTGCTCTCTGGGCACCAACTTCCAATTTTCGTATGTAATTGGCACTCGAGATTTAGCAACTGTCCTTGCATATGCATAATATATTAATTACTTTTGTCAACGCAGTAGCACTTGTTATTCATTACGTAAACAATTACATAACATCATATTTAATTACCAATGAATTTCTTGAATGATGTCCTCTTTTAACCGGCAATTATTCCGTCCGGCTCAACCGTCACATGCTCCTTAGTCCCATCTTTATGTTGATCGATAAAATTCTTCATCGTGGTTGGCCCCCTGTTCTTACGGTTTGATGACGAGCCTCCCTCCGTGGCACTATTGCTAGCCATATTCCTTGAAAAAGTAACAAAAAACACAACTTATTACATTGTGAGGCCTTATGCAAGCGTTAGGAACCGTTATTGCAATGTAAAAACCAAATCCCTAACATACCGGAGCTTACACGAACATACTTTAGTACTACAAATAAGTTTGCATATGACTTATCCATGAGTTGGGACAGTAGGGGTGAAACATCAGGATTCGGATTATTCAAATATGGACAATAATCGAATCTCAACAACATGCTATCGTAACAAAATCCAATCAAACCTTAAGGTTAAATCAGAACACCAGTCGGAAACATATAGATTTACTTGAAAGGCCACATGGACGCAAGTGTAAACGGGAACTTAAAACCGTATATACCCGTGGAGTTATACCGTGGACTGACAAATCTGTTTGTATGCTTCGGCGGGCTAAGTCGGCAGTAACAATTCGAAGGCGAGGTGAATCCGAGTATCCGAGCGAGTGAAAATGTGGAGTTATGTTGGTGGGTAAGTTAATAAACCTAGTTTAGCTCTACGACAGCGCTTATTCTATTAAGCGCTGGTATAATTCAAGTAACAACAGCGGTTTAATAATATACGATGTCGTTAAATACAGTATAACAGTGCCTAACAAATAAACGCTGCCGTTTCATACTTTATAACAGCGTGTATTATTTACACCCTGTTATAAAGTAAGTAACATCAGCGTTTATTTGTTAGGCGCTGTTATACTGTATTAAATGACAGCGTATATTAATAAACCGCTGTTGTTACTTGAATTATAACAGCGCCTCATAGAATAAGCGATGTCCCGATTAATTTTTCAAATTAAACTAAAACCTTATTACACACATAACGGACTAATAGCTGAAACAAGACGGAATCATGGATCGTCCACCCTATAAGTAACATTACTATCTTGTCTTTAACATTTCATCCCGATAATTTCATATAATGAGTACGAATTCTGCGGCTGAACGTTTATTTGCAAACACGCCGTCTGAAGAGGAATCAAGCGGTTCTGAAGGATATGTTTGTTCAGCTCAGGATCCATTTTATCCTTGTGATAATGGCTCGAACTGTTTAGGAGAGCATAGTTTCAGTATTGAAAAATACAGACATGACGAGGAGAATAGTAGATACAACACTTCTTCAAAGCCACCCCAATGTGAAGATGACCAAGAAGTTGATCAGCCATCCCCCCGCGTGTCACCCGGAAATGAAGATCGCGACTGTTGCGTTTATGAAATTAGCGTTGGGAATCATTTGAAATAAGCGCTTGTATGTTGTTGATGTTGAACATCCATAATGAAGTTAACTCTCTGTTAAGTTGTTAAAATTTTTACGTATTAATGAAATTTTAAAACCGGCCAGAGTATATATAAAATACAAAATGAAACATAAACGAAGAGTGTGATAACAATTGTAAAGTGTTGTGATATACTTATATTTGGGAATTTGAATATAATTGGAAATATTTTCGCACGTGTAAATAAATTTGTAATTTGTTTTAAACATTAAACATATTAATGGTCGTTATCTCTTGCATTTCCGAAACAATTGTAAATTAAGTATTATATGTACGTTGTGACGATTCGCAGTCGGTGGACATTAATCAAAGTTTTCAATAACTGCAGCCATTCCGTCTGCATTACTTTATTCATCCGTCAAAATGAGCAGAAAGTTCAAGGAAAATCGACGAAATTTTGTTTTCTAGAAAGATCGATGAATTAAGGAAGCTGGTCGTAATTGGTATGCCAAACGTCACTTCCCATTTAATAGATAGGTTTCAGTAAGCATGTGTCAAATCCAACAATAATGACGGAATCTTGCTGTTTTTTTGACAGAAAAAATTCTTATAAATATGGACATGTGCAGAACTTGGATGTATTCATACCATATTTGATATTTCTATATTCACGCTTACAATCCCTTACAATCCCCTGTTTCAATTTAACCAACAGTATTGTTTATAATGCTGTGAATTTTTTCTTTTAAAGCTCTTTTTTGATTTCTTGTGTTTGTCAGTCAACCATATTATTTGGTTATATTTCTTGATCAAACCCATTCAGTTCTCCTACCATCTTATTCGGAATTATTCGCTCAATGTGAGGGACAAATTCTGCACAACACAAATGAGAACAGAAAAGATCTTGTCATGAAACATAATCAAATAGTATCATTGACTGACTAGCATAAGAATCAAAGAAGATTATTAAAAGTAAAATCTCGCAGCATTAGATATTCTAAATTCCGTCGTTTTTCCGTCACTGTACCGCCGACAAGAACATTTATATTTTGAGAAGATGTCAAAAGTACCACAGCGCTTATTTAATTACGCGCTGTCGTTGTTGGGGTACAATAGCGCTCTCTTAATTAAGCGCTGTTGTTGGGTAGATACAACAGCGTCTACTTCGAAGCGCAATAATATATGTAAATAATTGTACCGCTTATATTAAAATCTGCTCTATGACGGAATGGAACTGCTGTTTTGACGTAATATTTATCATCAACATTCCATTACTAATCCGTCAATAAAATTTTAATATTTTCCTAACAGTATAAAATAAGGCATTAGATAGCTGTATTTAGACTGGCGTATTCCAGCCATCTTTCTATATACACGCTTACAATCAAATTTTTGACTATTACAAGATCTCTATTGTATGCAATGTCCAAGGATTTAAGGCATCGGAAAATTGGACCATGCACCCGTGCTGATAATTGCTGCAACCCGGTCACGACGTGAGGTACTATATTTCAGTTTCAGTTTAAATCATACTACATATAAATGTAAATGACATATTTATATCACAAACGGAGATGGATGTACGAAGAACGGGCTCATGGGGAGTCATACACCAATGATGTTTTCATCGCCGGAGTCAATAATTTTATTCAGACAGCCGAGGCAAACGGTTTCATAGATAACGACAACAAAATCCGCTGTCCATGTATGCGCTGCAAAAACCGGTGATTCATCAATAAAAGAATGATGGAGGAGCATTTGTACAAATATGGATTCACACCAGACTACTTCAATTGGACCCTACACGGGGAAGATTTAGTGGAAACGGAGTACGTAAATAATTACTCAGCCATACCGCACCCGATCACGGGTGACCCATTATTTGATTACGAAGAAGACAATTCAAATCATGATCAAGCCCCCTCCCCGGACATTGTTTATGAAAACGCCAGTCATGCTGATATACCTGAGTCGTCTAACTTTGGTGAGCATCAAATAGAGAATTTTGAAGCAAATCGATTCTACAATCTCCTTAATTCATGTTCAGACCCAGCTTACGAAGGATGCACGACCGAGACGGAGCTTTTGATTAACATGAAAATGCTGGCAACAAAAGCGTCCTATGGATTATCTGAAGGAGCATTTAACGCCGTATGTGGCATGATGAAAAATCTAATTGGGGTGGGGGGGAGAACAATATCCCTTCTTCTTTCAAACAATCAAAGAAACTCGTAGCTGATCTTGGAATGGGGTACCAACGGATCGACATTTGTGTAGGAGGGTGTATGATTTACTATGGCTGTGACGAAAGTATAACCGCATGTCGCATATGCTCGGAACCAAGATATCATCGTCCCAGACGAGGGGAAAGTTCATCATCGTATCAACGGAATGCGAGATGCCAAATGTTTTACTTGCCGATTATACTGCGTCTACAGAGACTTTTTTTTATTGGAAGGTCTGGCAACAGATATGTGCTGGCACGCTACACCCAGATCAGACGTGCATCGCATGGTTCACCCATCGGACGGGGAATCTTAGAAGCATTTTGATCGGTGCCATCCAGACTTTGCAGCGGATGCACGTAATGTCAGATTGGGACTATGTACAGATGGATTTAATCTATGGGGTATGTCAACTAAACAGTACTCTGTTTGGCCTGTCATGGTAACACCATACAACTTACCACCGTGGTTGTGCATGAACATGAGATTTATTTGGTTAACTATACTAATCCCTGGGCCATCTAATCCAAAGAAGCGTTTGGACATATATCTAAGGCCTCTTATTGATGACTTAGTACGTCTTTGGAATGTTGGCATCGACACTTACGATGCTAATCGGAAATAGAGTTTTACGTTGAGGGCAGCTCTCATGTGGACTGTATCCGATTTCTCTGCATATGCAATGCTATCGGGGTGGTCAACTCAAGGAAAACTTGGTTGCCCCTATTGTATGGAAGACACAAAGACATTCGTGTTGAACAATGGTAGAAAAGTTTCGTACTTTGGATGTCACCGTCATTTTTTATCAGCAAATCACCCATATCGAGATGATGGAAGGCATTTTTACAGAGATCGAATCGACTTTGACGATCCAGTCCAATTTTGATCGGCTCAAGAAGTTTCTGACCGGGTACAAAACTTGAAGTATATATGGGAATAACGTATCAATGAAGTTTTGGAAGGATACGGAGTGGAACACAACTGGACCGAAAAATCAATATTCTGGCAACTACCTTACTGGGTGGACGTGAAGCTTAGACATAACCTGGACTTCATGCAAATTGAGAAGAATGTTTTTGAAAATTTATTCAATACCATCATGGATGTGAAGGGAAAAACAAAGGATGATGGTGTGAAGTGCAAAAAAGATATCAGGTTGTATTGTCGAAGACCAGAATTGAAACTGAAGACACGCCGTGATGGTCGTTTGGTAGCGAAAAAGGGTAAATATCAGCTTACAAGAGAACAACAGAATCTTGTGCTTATTTAGGTGAAGTCTCTTAAGTTTCCGGATGGATTTTCATCTAATTTGGGAAATAAGGTAGATTTGACTGCACTAAAACTAGTAGGATACAAGTCACACGACACACACGTATTCCTAGAGTGACTCATGCCGACTGCTTTCAAGGGTTTTCTACCAAACATGATTTGGGAAGCATTATCCGAGTTGTGTACATTTTTCGTGATATATGTGCATCTGCACTTCACAAAGAGCGGATGGAACACTGGCAGAAAAACATAGTGGTCACATTATGTAAGCTGGAGACAATATTTCCCCCTTCATTTTTTGACTCTATGGAACACCTACCAATTCATGTGGCTGATGAGGTTTTACTTGGAGGACTAGTACACTACCGTTGGATGTATCCGTTCGAGCGTTTCATATACCGTCTTAAACAATTGGGACAAAAGGGAAACAGAGCAGAGGTGGAAGCCAGTATTGTTAACGCGTACATTCAGCTTGAGACTTCATATTTGGGATCTGACTACCTAGATCCGGAGTCAACAACGACGACGGGGGTACGCTTACAACGTAATGAAGTAGTGGCAGGTCGTCGGTTGACCTGCAAATTTGAATTTATATTTTTCCTTATCTTGGCTATGGGTTAGTACAGCGGCAAGCAAGGGTCGAACCCTAGGGAGCTAGATGGGTACTTGTTGTTCTGTAAGAAGGAAAGACAATTGGGTTGTGAGTGATTAGGAAACAATGCAAGTAAGGAAATAAAACGAGTGGTTATCAATCAGAGAGAATATTCAGACTAGGGTTTCTAATTGTGACTTGTTTTATCATCGACTTCTAAATATCGGATTTCTAATTCCTAAGTGTGGTTACTCCCATTCCAAGTTATAACCTAAAGTAGGGTCTTTCCGGACGCCTACACCACAATCTACTTCCTTTCCGGGTCGTAGAATTCAAGCCCTAGCAATTTAATACTCCATTCCAAGATATATCAAATTAGTGCTTTATTTGTTCTCAACGGTCTAGTATCAAACAAACAGTGAATAAGGGACTTGTATTGCTCGGCTGAGCCTAACCGTTCCGAGTATCAACTTAGCTTTGCAATACTAATCGAGATAATAAGCACAAGGTCTAGTAGAATAACGAAATAAGCATTAAGTAACAAGTCTCAAAAACAAATGTCACAAAGTCTAAAACCCTAGCTCGAATAAAGAGCTTAGCTACACATGGCCATGGAAATAAAGACAATAAAAATAAAGGGAAGAATGATCTTCTCTATTGCCGAGAGGAGGAGGAGGAAGCCTAGAGAGAGAAGCTCTGGTCCTCGAAGCTTGAGGGATGGTTTGAAGGGCTGAGGAGAGCTCTTATTTATAGAGTGGAGTGAAGCTAGAATCCGCCTTTAGTCGGTCAAATCCAAATCTTGATTAGGAAAGATTTCCAAATCTTTGTGCAACCGACTTAGCTTGTTTTCCAAGTAAACTTCTTGTGCAAGTCTTCTAGGCTCTTCTAAACCGTCATGCATGGAATTTGGATTTTTTTTCCCAAAATTATTGTTCACGACCCGAAATTACTGTTCATCCCGGGATTACTGTTCATGCCTGAATTTAATGTTCACGAGCTGAGAATACTATTTATGACGCTCCTCTGGCTTTGATCTTCAACTGCGATGTTTCTGGCACGAAAATGCCGTCTTTTAAGTGCGTTTCCTCCTAGAGCTTCCGAAACACCTGAAATGTAAAACAACACTAAGAAATAACTGTTTGCATGATTGACGGAGCGCATTGCACTGTCGTTAAGGTGCAATGTTCTTTGTACAAATAAATTTATATTTTCCGCTACTCGCGACTACACTACTGGGTAGTAAGTGGTAAGTAGGGGTCGAACCCAAGGGAATTAGAGGGATAACTGTTCTTTAGGGGATCGTATGGTGAGTGATTTTAGGTCGATTGCATACTTACTGCTAATTACTAAGCTACTGTTTTTGGTTTTTTTGTTTTTTTATGCGGAAAAGTAAATACAGAAAATAAATACAGAAAATAAAGGAGTTAAGGGAAGAAGACTTACAGTGGGTGAAGCGTGATTGCGATTCCTCCGGTAGATGAGCGGTTGATGGTTGTAGTTGATCGAGCAGTTTATGAAAGTAAATACAAGGGGGTTTTTTGTAATTCAAGGAAAAGTATTCGGTTTCAGGTACCTTGTATTATAACATGTTTATTAATAACCGTTAGTAACCTTTCTAAGTATTCAAAGATGAATCGAGGCCCTTTCGCAGCGCAAGACTTGCAACATCGTTTAAAGCAACACTTGTTCTACTTCAGACTAATTCCTCTATTCAAAGTATCTTAGCCTTTTGTGCATCCACCTGATCTCTCAGTTACGATCGACCAAGTGGTGTTTTAGATAAGTCGAACTCCTCGATAAGTTTTGCTTGTTACAGCTTCCACTTACCGAGTATGATCATGAATTCCCACGGAAGAGCTTTGCTTGTTACAACTTCCACTCAACCTTGGAAACTCTGACTATAAATGGCACATAGAACAAGTTTTGAATACAGAGAAAAGAAACTAAAAGAAATTAAAACATTATATAATACAAGAAAATACCTTCGACCGAATGAGGAGTTTAGCTACGAATATCCATGGAAAAGGACATCATAACTAAATACTCGAGGGTTTTTGAAAACAGTAAGAGGGAAAGGGGTGGAATACTCAAGAACCAACAGGAGTATTCCCAATTTCCTACTGAATACTCAAGAACCAACAGGAGTATTCTCTAAAGTATAATACTCAAGAACAAACAGGAGTATTATTTCCATCAGTATAATACTCAAGAACAAACAGGAGTATTATTTCCAAAACCAAACTTACAAAGTAACTTAGAGAGAGAAGTGATTTTCAAATTTTTGGATGGATGATATGAGGAGGAGGATGGCTCCTATTATAGCCACAAGGGGAGGAGGATGGAGGCCAAGATGGTGGCATGTGGTGTTGCATCCAAGGGTGGAGGAGGAGGGGAGGAAGATGTGGTGGAGGAGCCACAACATGGCAAGCTCTCCATGGAGCTTGGAAAGCCGCCGGTTGGAGGTAACAAAATGGGGAGGTTTTCTCCTCAAGCTCACATCCTCCCAATAGCCACCGGTCTTGGAGGAGAAGGGAGGTGCCTTGCCCACCCATGAGTCACCATTTTGCCCCAAAGCCGCCGGTCACTTGGTTCATGGATGAGTTTTGACAGTTTTCTGCAGTCTTTTCATGAAACTATCAGTCCAATTTCGCTCCGGTCTGACTTTGGTTGTTCCTCGGTTAGATTTGTTCTGAGTAATTCTTGGTCAGGATCTTGAGATTTCTTCATTCGGCGTCTGATCTTGACCTTGGATTGACTCTTATCATCTTTTCAGCGTAAAATGCTCTCCTTAGCGTGTTTTCTCTCTAAGTGCCAAAATACCCTGTAGAAATAAATCGGGACTAACAAGCAGAAGTTAAATAGACCAACAGTCTAATTTGGTGGGTTTTACTGTGTTTTTGATTCATATAATTATGGTCCATCAGATCACCCCACACTTTTAGTTGTTCGTCCCGAACAATGCTATTAAAGGGCGGCACACTAAGTAAGTTTGTTAAAATATGAAAATTAGACTGTGGGACTCGATTTATCCTAATTCATGCATTACTTACTTATTACCAAATTGAACTGTATAAATAAATAGAAGAAACTTGATACTTATACCTCCGTGCTGAGATGCAAATTATTCTGGATGTTTCGGGAGGTAGCCCTTTTCAGGTTCCTAGACTGCAGCCTTGGGATCGTCTCTCACTATATGGTTTCCTTGTAGCTTTCTCTAGCACGTGATTCGGTTCGGGTTTCAATGGTTTGAGTACTTTGATTTTCTTTTGGCGAGGGACTGCTTTTTGTAGTGAATCGGCCTTTGGCCTTTGATTTGACTCTTTGAGTACTTCACTTTTTTGTTCGGTTAAAACCTTCACAATTTTGGGCCTTTGGCCTCTTGATTTGCTTCTTTGAGCTTTTTGCCTTTTTGTGGCTTGCTAGTCCATTTTCTCAAGCCTTTTTGGGAGGTCCAATCATCGCCCGCAAGCCTATGGAAATACCTCCCCGCTCCTCTCATCCTTGTCGTTTCGCGCGGGTCAAGATGAGGGTCGCTCATCTATTTTCTCGGCTACTTTGACTAGAGAGAGGACGGTCTGATTCCCGTCCTCGCCTTTTTTCTTTTTGCATAAACACTGCATGGCGGAGATGACTTCAATCTTCACTGAAACCCGAAGTGCAGCCTCCACTGACTTCGAAAACCATATAGTTTGATTCGATCCTTCGATTGCTTGCCAAGCCTCTCTAGGGCATTTCTATCAACTCCACATCCCTAGTTTATCTCAACACAAAGGGACACATGAGAAGTTACGTTCTAAGTTTTTAGACAGTTGAATTTTCACAAGGTAAATGCACGAATTTTGGTCTATCTTTTTCACATTCTTAAGTTCATATTTTCAAAAAGATACATTAAAAAAGAAAAAAAACATGTTATTTATTTATGTACACATGCGGTTCTCACCCCACACTTTTGAACGAAGTCGTGCCTTTCAGCACTACTTAGTTCAAAAGCCATGCAAGCAGACAATTACGAGAAAGAAATGATATTAAGGAAAAGGGAAGGACAGAACTCCCTTTAAGGTGCCGAGTGAACGACATGGCTCGAGGCTGGATAATCGAGGGAGTTCGGCTGGGGCCTTAAACTCTTAGGGTAGCCCTGGCTGGCTTAATGTTGCACCCAAGTCCGATTCCTGAATAGTCAAATCTTCTTATGCACCAAGTGGGTGAGAGTGACTTATTGAAAAAGTAAAATACAGAAAATAAAAGACAGAAAATTAAAGTGCGGAAAGTAAGATTGTGTCGAGTTACCTCCCGACCAGTGCACTTGTTTAACGTTGTTGGGTCGACAGTACCTTATTCCTGGATCACTGGTTGGGATCCCATGGGTGGCTTAGGTCAAATTTCGCCACTGTTCCTGTGTTGACTTTTGCCTTGCCTTTTCCCGATTTCTTGCGAGATGATGTGCTTGGGTCCAGTTCCCGTTGTTCTGGTGATTTCTCCTTCCAACGTCTCTGAGAAGGCGAGGGACCTTTGACCACTATCCTCTTGAACTGGGTTTTCTGGTGTTTAGGGCTGCCTTGTCCAGTCATGGCGAAAACATGCTCCATTGCGGAGTCGTTCTGCTCAGGCCCTTTTCCCATCCTTCTTTCAGCCACTTCATTGATCACATATTTTTCAGCGATTTGCCTATTGATTGAGGGGAAAAGTCGGGAAGCTTGCATCTTAAGGCTCGGTTCTGCCTCGTCGTGTCTGTTTGTGAGGAACTGGTCGTAGATAGTTTCAGCTGCTTGGTTGATGATAGCTGGGTATGGTATTGGCAGCATGTCGGTGGTATTCTGGACTTCTTCCACTGCTGACACTTCCTCGTTGCTCTCGACACTTTCTATATCCCAGTCTTCTGATGGCTCGGGAGTTTCTTCTGATGGCTCGGGAGTCTCTTCTTCTGTTTCTGGACCAGCCTCTTGCATTTCTCCGTCAGCTTGGGGTATTCGTTTTGTGGCTGCGGCCAGGTTATCAATGAGGTTCCAAATGTCTGCCAGGGAGAAGTTCCTGGCTGATCTCCTCATTCCTTCGTTAATCCTTGTCAGATCATCGTCCTTCATCCCACGAAGAAATTTTTGGAGAAGAACCTTCTTCGTGAATCCATGGTGCGAGCAGCTTGAGACGATGGTGTCGTATCTCGTGTAGTATTCGTTCAAGGTCTCATCCCGGGATTGTTGAAGGCTTATGATCTTCTCTCGGGTTTGTTGTCGTAAGGATGGAGGGGAGAATTCTTTCAGGAATGGAACGCAGAGGTCCACGAAATGTACTGCACTACCAGCGGTTGATGTGTAATACCAGATCGTTGCGAAATCAGTTAGGGAGAATTTGAAGCACTTAAGCTTAAATTCCTCTAACATTTCGTTTTCAGGTTTTATGTGGCTACAAACGTGGTGAAAGTTTCGGCAGTGTTGTACTGGGTCTTCTCCTTCTGTACCTCCGAACAGGGGAAGGTATCTTATTGTCCACGCATATGAAGGGGGTTGCATCATGAGGACATGGGAGGGAAAGAACAACTAATCCGATGGCTAATTCCCCGGCAACGGCGCCAATTTGACGGAGCGCACTGCACTGTCGTTAAGGTGCAATGTTCTCTGTACAAATAAATTTATATTTTCCGCTACTCGCGACTACACTACTAGGTAGTAAGTGGTAAGTAGGGGGTCGAACCCAAGGGAATTAGAGGGATAACTGTTCTTTAGGGGATTGTATGGTGAGTGATTTTAGGTCGATTGCGGACTTACTGCTAATTACTAAGCTACTGTTTTTGGTTTTTTTTGTTTTTTATGCGGAAAAGTAAATACTGAAAATAAATATAGAAAATAAAGGAGTTAAGGGAAGAAGACTTACAGTGGGTGAAGCGTGATTGCGATTCCTCCGGTAGATGAGCGGTTGATGGTTGTAGTTGATCGAGCAGTTTATGAAAGTAAATACAAGGGGGTTTTTTATAATTCAAGGAAAAGTATTCGGTTTCAGGTACCTTGTATTATAACATGTTTATTAATAACCGCTAGTAACCTTTCTAAGTATTCAAAGATGAATCGAGGCCCTTTCGCAGCGCAAGACTTGCAACATCGTTTAAAGCAACACTTGTTCTACTTCAGACTAATTCCTCCTTTCGAAGTATCTTAGCCTTTTGTGCATCCACCTGATCTCTCAGTTACGATCGACCAAGTGGTGTTTTAGATAAGTCGAATTCCTCGATAAGTTTTGCTTGTTACAGCTTCCACTTACCGAGTATGATCACGAATTCCCACGGAAGAGCTTTGCTTGTTACAACTTCCACTCAACCTTGGAAACTCTGACTATAAATGGCACATAGAACAAGTTTTGAATACAGAGAAAAGAAACTAAAAGAAATAAAAACATTATATAATACAAGAAAATACCTTCGACCGAATGAGGAGTTTAGCTACGAATATCCATGGAAAATGACATCATAACTAAATACTCGAGGGTTTTTGAAAACAGAAAGAGGGAAAGGGGTGAAATACTCAAGAACTAACAGGAGTATTCCCAATTTCCTACTGAATACTCAAGAACCAGAAGGAGTATTCTCTAAAGTATAATACTCAAGAACAAACATGAGTATTATTTCCAATCAGTATAATACTCAAGAACAAACAGGAGTATTATTTCCAAAACCAAACTTACAAAGTAACTTAGAGAGAGAAGTGATTTTCAAATTTTTGGATGGATGATATGAGGAGGAGGATGGCTCCTTTTATAGCCACAAGGGGAGGAGGATGGAGGGCCAAGATGGTGGCATGCGGTGTTGCATCCAAGGGTGGAGGAGGAGGGGAGGAAGATGTGGTGGAGGAGCCACCACATGGCAAGCTCTCCATGGAGCTTGGAAAGCCGCCGGTTGGAGGTAACAAAATGGGGAGGTTTTCTCCTCAAGCTCACCTCCTCCCAATAACCACCGGTCATGGAGGAGAAGGGAGGTGCCTTGGCCACCCATGAGTCACCATTTTGCCCCAAAGCCGCCGGTCACTTGGTTCATGGATGAGTTTTGACAGTTTTGTGCAGTCTTTTCATAAAACTATCAGTCCAATTTCGCTCCGGTCTGACTTTGATTGTTCCTCGGTTGGATTTGTTCTGAGTAATTCTTGGTCAGGATCTTGATATTTCTTCATTCGGCTTCTGATCTTGACCTTGGATTGACTCTTATCATCTTTTCAGCGTAAAATCCTCTCCTTAGCGTGTTTTCTCTCTAAGTGACAAAATACCCTGTAGAAATAAATCGGGACTAACAAGCAAAAGTTAAATAGACCAACAGTCTAATTTGGTGGGTTTTACTGTGTTTTTGATTCGTATAATTATGGTCCATCAATGGTGGGATTTGATGACTCGATGAGTCGTATAAATACGGCTCATCAAACCACCCCACACTTAAACTTGTTCGTCCCGATATTGCTACATGTTTATGTGATGGACCAAAGTTATACGAATCATAAACACAGTATAACCCCCTTATTTAGACATTTTGTCTATTTAACTTTTGCTTGTTAGTTCAGATATATTTTTGCAGGGTAATTCAGAGCTTAGAGAGAATACATACTAAAGAGGAGCTTTTAGAGGAGAAAAGATGTTACGTGTCAATCCAAGTTCAAGATCATATGCCGATTGAAGAAATATCAAGGATCCTGACGTTGAATCACTCATAACAAATTAATCAGAAGAATCAGGAGAGGAATTAAGACAGTCCGGGGAAGAAAACACATTGACAGTTTTGTGAAAAGACTGCACAAAACTATACAAAACTCACACATAAGGCAAGGTGACCGGCCACTTGAAGAAGTGGTGGCCAAAGGAGGAGCTCCTCCCCTTCCACCACCGGCAACCGGCGGCTCTCCTCCACCACAACCGGCGGCTTTGCTCCTCCTCCACATGGCACCTCCTCCTTGCTCCTCCTCTCCTTCCTCCATGTGTGGCCATCTCCTCCCTTCATTTTATCCTCCAATCACAATGCAACACTTGCCTCCATCTCCTCCTCCTCCCATGGCTATATAAGGAGGAGCTCCTCCCCTCATTCAAATCATCCCTCACTTGTAAAAAACACTTCTCTCTCTAAGTTATGTATTTGTAAAGTTTGGCTTTGGAAATAAAGGATAGCTCCCTTGGCGCTTCAACGGTTGTAAGTAATTCTTATTATTTATTCAACTGTTTTATTTCCTTAGTTATAATGTTTTGCGCGATGAATAGTAGCTAAACTAATAGTTCGGTAGAAGGGGCGCACTTGTATTATAAAATGTTTTAGACTATTAACTTAGTGTCTCGAATTAGTATTCAACACTTATTCTATGTGCCATATATAAAAGTTAGAATGTCTAAGGTAAAGTAAACCATTTGGGAATGTGACCATAGGGGTCCAAATTCGTAAACTCTTCCTTAGATATTCGTGTTCACACTCGGGTAAGTGGACCATTTAAAAACTGGGCCAAAGGGATTAAATGAATAAACTTATTTGAAGAGGTCGACTATCTTAAAAACCATTTGAAAACTGGGCCAAAGGGATTAAATGGATGCATGTAGGCTAATATAACCGGGAATGGAGTATTAGTCTAAGTAGAATAAGTGCTATATGTCCTAGGAATAGGCTAGACAGTGTACGCAAATCGAGTGCTTGGAATGGCCTTGATACACCGTTTGAATACTTAGACGATTCACTAAAAGTCAATGATAAACAGGATATAATACAAGACCCCTGAAACCGAACATTTCTCTTTAATTATAAACTGCAATTTACTTTCCAGTATTAAAACCAACCAACCATCCAATCAATCAATCAATCACTTAGCTGGTAGCTTTAAAGCCAACCAACCGACTTAAAACACGCTCTTTCGCTGGACAACCCCCTCAAAGAACATCTATTCCACTGATTCTCTTGGGTTCGACCCCTACTTACCACTTGCTACCCAGTAGTAAAGTCGCGAGTAGCGGACTTTTATAAATATTATTTTTGACGTTTGCACATAACGACTGTGCGTCCATCAATATGACTCGGCTAATCTAGATTTCACCTTTCCATACATACCCGTTACTAAAAGCCTTGTGCTCAAACATGGAAGTAATGATACGTGTTACCTTTGGGCCGAGATGCAAACAATTTGGATGTCTCGGGAGACAGTCCTTTTTAGACCCACAAACTGCACTCTCGGGGCCGAGCTCTCGCTATATGGTTACACTTCATTGCTTTTTCTTGCACGTGATTTATTCGAGCTTCAAGGTGCTTGAGTTCTTTTCGGACAGCTTGTAGTGACTCGGTTTGATGTATCAATGGGGCACTTCACTTTGTTGCGGTGTAAAACTCACAATGGAATGATTTTGTCTCTTTGTGCTACGGGTTGTGCTTGCTCGTTCCTCGATTCCTTTTTCTTTCAAAGCGAGTCAAGCCGGGGGTCGCTCGTCTATTTTCCTGGCTACTTGGACTAGGTACCTTCTCGCTCTCACTCATCCTTGCCCTTTTGACGTGAGTCAAGCCGAGGGTCGCTCGTCTATTTTCCCGGCTACTTGGACTAGAGATTGGACGGTGTGATGTATTCCCGTCCCACCAAACCGCATAAGGACTGCAGTGGCGGAGCAGACTCGTAACCATGTTACCTCAAAGTGCTAGCCTCCAGGAAATCCACATAACCATATAACTTGAATTCGGTCCTTCGAATGATCTGTCAGGTTTCTCTAGGACGTTTCTATCAACTCCACATCCCTGTTTATCTCAACTTACAAAGGCACGTAATGGGTTAAGTTCACATGTAATCACACAATTCTAATTTCACCAAAGACATGCATGTAATCGGCTCTATCTATTTCACATTATCAATATTCAATACCACAAATCTAGGAAATAGAGAAGAAAGATGTACAAAAATTTTAAAAATTTCGATAAACGTGCTGACTCTATGCAGGTACAGGAAAGTAAACGTGCTGACACAACGACTGACTCTCCCACCCCACACTTTTGAAATAAGCCGTGTCCTCACGACACAACTTAGACTCTAGACTCACAATGCATACGAATAATATGGAAAAGAAGAGAAAAAGGGTGGAACAATACTCCCCTCGGGTGGTCGTGGCATGGATATTGCAAAGTCCTGGGCATGCACTCGCATGGTTCGCCTCATGTGTTCGCATGAACTCAACCAGTCACATGAAATTCGCATGCGCTCGCATGAATGGTCCTGCGTGCTCGCATGCGGTCGAATTCCCAGCCGTGTGCGCTCGCATAGTCTCCTCATGCGTTCGCATGAACTCCGCCCGTCGCATGAAATTTTTGTGCGATCGCATGACTGTTCTACGAGCCCGCACTCTTAGCATACAGGCGACCATGCGAACGCATGGTATAAGCATGTGAACGCATGAAGTGTATCTGTTCCCTGCATGAAAATCATCTTCTTTCCCAAGTACAATGTGATGGATATGACTCAAACTCAAATAAAACATAAAACGAAATAAGTAAATAAACTGAAAAGTAATGCCGGGCTACTTCCCTGCGAGCGCCTTTGTTTTACGTCATTGGCTCGACGGTACCTCATTTTAGGGATCACAAGTTAGGATCCCATGGGCGTGTGAGGTCATACTTTGCTCCAGCGACTCCTTCAATTTGCTCAAAATCCTCATGAAATGACGTGCTCGGGTTTGCTCTCCATTGATCGGGCAGCTTTGCCTTCACAGATTCCCGAGATGGTGAGGACATCTTGGCCATAGCTGCTGGCCCAGTTGTATGTATGGTCTGCTCTGGTAGGTCCGGAACTAGGGCACCGAAATCTGATGTGTGCACAATGTTCGGCGATTTCCTCGTGCATGGACGGTTAGCATCCTCATAGACATAGAAATCTGATGTCTTTCCACCGAATGCTAGTGACAGTAAGCCTATGCCCATGTCAATCTTGGTCTTGGTGGTGTGAAGGAATGGTCGCCCCAAAATTAGCATTGGCGGCTCGTCGTTTTTAGCTCCTCCCATCTGCAAGACATAGAAATCTGCAGGAACAACAAGATCTCCTATTCGGAGGGTTAGGTCTTCAAGCAATCCCACAGGCCGAGTACATGACTTATCCCCTAGTTCTATTAACAATTTAGGCGGTTTCAATGGGCCTAGTTTCAATGAGCAATATAAGGAATAAGGCATGACATTAACGGCAGCACCCAAATCAATCAAGCAAAGATGTATCTGAGCCTCACCAATACCACAGGTGACCAAGAAGGCCCCTGGGTCCTTACTCTTTCCTGGCGGTGCATTGTGACTCGTAGTGAGCGGGTGCGTCATCATCGGGTTGTTCTGCGTAGGCCTTGCCTCCAACCTACCTTCCAGCTCGTCCTTGTCGGTCATACGGCCTTTGGAAGCAACTACCTGTATGGTACACGAAGAACCGTGAGTTTCAAAATTTTTGGCCGTGAGGACCGGGCCTGGCTGGGCTGTGCCGAGCGCGCCCGGGCCGAGTGCTGTTGCGGGTTCTTCTTTGGGCGAAAGTGGGCCGACGTCCTCTGTTGGCTTGGTGGACTCTGGGCTAGGCTCCTCTTCGCTGTATCTTGCCTCCGTGTTGAGCATCACGTTCACCCAATAGGCAGACTCTCTAAGTGTTGCGTCCACGTCTACTATTTCCATTAGGCTGACGTTCCCTCTTGGGTTGGGTACTGTTTGGGACGGTAGCCTCCCCGGATCTTTCTTCAGTTCGGACACGTCCTGGGCTAAGTGGGACATCTGTTTGGACAAGTCAGCAATGGCCCCATCTGTTTTAGCCTGGAACTTGTGTATTCAGATGGCTAGGTCCTTCACGACGTCCTCCAAGGATTTGTTTGAGCCGTGCTGGTTTGGGCCCGACTGATTACGGTCTTGTATCTGCTAATACTGGCTCGGCCCATTCTGTCCTTGCTGCTGGCGATAAGGGGGCTTGTAGTACTGCTAGGCCTGATGAGGTGCGGATGGCTGTGCTGGCTCTCTCTGGGAGTGGTTATTCTGGTTGTCGTTCCGCCAGTGTGGCCCGTTCGCTCCTTGCCCATTCCCGGCCGATCCATACTATCGGACTGGCCCGACACGGTTGTTATGGCCCTGGTAGTCGCCTACTGCGTTCACTTCCCCCTGGTCGTCCTACACTATGGTCGGGCACTCATCTGTTTTATGGTCCGTGGCGGTGTAGAAACCGCACGGCTTGACCTGGATCGGTTGCCTTCTGATCACTTGCTGCATCATCTCCTTGAGTTGCCTGATCTCCTCGACCATTGCACTATATGGGGGCTCAACTTTTGATACGTTCCTGGTCCGGCTGAATTCTTCTTCCTTGTTGGACTCGTCCTGGAACCGTTCAATCTCAGCCACTGCCATGATCTTTCATTGTACTCCGGCTGAGGTTTCCCCCAGCCGAGGCATCTAGGAGCTTCCTATCGAGTCGGCAAAGTCCGTCTAGCATGTACTCCACGAGCAGCTTCTCTGGAAGCCCAAGGTTGCAGTAGCTCTGTTCTAGGGCATTGAATTTCTCCACGTACTCGTACATGGTCTTGTTGAGGCCTTGCCTGAGCTCTTGTAATTGCCTTCGGACCTGCATTACTCTGCCTGCTGGGTAGTATTTGTTGAGGAACTTCCTCTGCATCTCCTCCCATGTATAGATACTACCTGAAGGCAACGACAGAAACCAATCAGTCGCCAAGTCAGTAAGTGAAAAGTAGAACGCTTTCAATTTAAAATCGTCCACTCCGACTCCGTATGGCTTCAGGTTCTGGCAGCTGCCATGGTAGCGTTGCAGATGTGCCGTGGCTGATTCTCCTTTCATTCCTGAGAACTTGGGCAAGTGATGGACGACTTATGTGGTAATGGCTATGGCTTCGAGGTCTGGTCCTTCGTAGATGCACCAAGACTGGTCTCTGAAGTTGGGGGCCGAGAGCTCTCCCATGGATGGCTCTTGATCATCGTACTCTTCGTCGTACTCGTCGTCAAACACCGGCTGTCTGGGATGCCTGATTTGCTGTCAGGCCGGGACTTGTTGCGCTGGGTACCGTCTAGGGCCTTGCTGTCTAGCCGGGGCCTGCTGCTGAGCCGGGACTGGTGGTCTCGGGCCTGCCCCTTGCTGCGCTCTGGGCGCTCCCTGATTCAGTCGGACCGCTTCTCGATTGGCTCGGTTCCGGGCCCGGACTAGCTGCTACGGGTGCCATGGCTCACGGGTGGTGGGTCTGCATTGTTGCGGATGGGTGGGTCTTCTTCGTAGTGGTCTTCGTCTTCATGGATCTGATTACCTGCGTGAGCCATGGCACACGAGTAGTGGTGCACAAACTAGGAAACTAAAAGAAAGGAAATAAACAAAATTTAGAAACTGAGTATGAAGAATTTCACCGTGCGTAGCTCCCCAGCAACGGCGCCAAAATTTGACAGGTCGTCGTTTGACCTGCGAATTTGAATTTATGTTTTTCCTTATCTTGGATATGGGTTAGTACAACGGCAAGCAAGGGTCGAACCCTAGGGAGCTAGATGGGTACTTGTTGTTCTGTAAGAAGGAAAGACAATTGGGTTGTGAGTGATTAGGAAACAATGCAAGTAAGGAAATAAAACGAGCGGTTATCAATCAGAGAGAATATTCAGACTAGGGTTTCTAATTGTGACTTGTTTTATTATCGACTTCTAAATATCGGATTTCTAATTCCTAAGTGTGGTTACTCCCATTCCAAGTTATAACCTAAAGTAGGGTCTTTCCGGACCCCTACACCACAATCTACTTCCTTTCCGGGTCGTAGAATTCTAGCCCTAGCAATTTAATACTCCATTCCAAGATATATCAAATTAGTGCTCTATTTGTTCTCAACGGTCTAGTATCAAACAAACAGTGAATAAGGGACTTGTATTGCTCGGCTGAGCCTAACCGTTCCGAGTATCAACTTAGCTTTGCAATACAAATCGAGATAATAAGCACAAGGTCTAGTAGAATAACGAAATAAGCATTAAGTAACAAGTCTCAAAAACAAATGTCACAATGTCTAAAACCCTAGCCCGAATAAAGAGCTTAGCTACACATGGCCATGGAAATAAAGACAATAAAAATAAAGGGAAGAATGATCTTCTCTATTGCCGAGAGGAGGAGGAGGAAGCCTAGAGAGAGAAGCTCTGGTCTTCGAAGCTTGAGGGATGGTTTGAAGGGCTGAGGAGAGCTCTTATTTATAGAGTGGAGTGAAGCTCGAATCCCCCTTTAGTCGGTCAAATCCAAATCTAGATTAGGAAAGATTTCCAAATCTTTGTGCAACCGACTTAGCTTGTTTTCCAAGTAAACTTCTTGTGCAAGTCTTATAGGCTCTTCTAGGACCTTCTAAACCGTCATGCATGGAATTTGGATTTTTTTTCCCAAAATTATTGTTCACGACCCGAAATTACTGTTCATCCCAAGATTACTGTTCATGCCAGAATTACTGTTCACTCCGAAATTACTGTTCGCGAGCCGAGAAAATACTGTTCACGATGCTCCTCTGGCTTTGATCTTCAACTGCGATGTTTCTGGCACGAAAATGCCGTCTTTTAATCGTGTTTCCTCCTAGAGCTTCCGAAACACCTGAAATGCAAAACAACACTAAGAAGTAACTGTTTGCATGATAAAGTGTCGAAATTGGTGGGATTTGATGACTCGATGAGTCGTATAAATACGGCTCATCAAGTAGCGACATCAGATTTTAAAGATCCGCTGATTTCTATCTACAATTACCCGGGAGTTGGTGGTAGAAAAATTAAACGAAGGGAATTTGATAGCCGGGAATTTAAAAAAGACACTCATTACATCTTTAGCAACATGCCCGAACTTGAACAATATTTGGCGTTATTTGAGACCGACTTAAGATGAAGACGCCCGCGATTCAATGATCAGCAAATATATGATGGTATATTAACGGACTTTCCAGATTGGCTGTGTTCCCATGTAAGTCGAATTAATCAACTTAAATTCGTTTCATTATGTAGCGCTCATTAAAATGTACTAACAATTACATAATGCATTTTCAAAAATGTTATTGTTCAGTTTTGGGAGCTTGGCAAACATTACCACTGCCACAGTGGATTCACTACTTGTCCTCTGAATTTCAATCTGACATTGTATGTTCGGCTACATACAAAGTGAATAATTACAAATTTCACATTGAAAGTCACGGTGAAGGCCGGAACACAGTGAACAACCATGTTTACGTGAAAGGAACAGAGGGTACACACTACTACGGTGTGATTGAAGAAATAATCCATATGAGATGTAGAACCAACCATCGACTAAAAGTTGTCTTGTTCAAGTGTCGTTGGTACGACCCTCAGTTTGTTATGTCATACTCGTCTAACGGGGTTGTCATCATGAACACCCATAGACCCTACCCCCAGTACGACCCTTACATTCTTGCCCAGCAAGCTGTGCAAGTTTACTATGTGACGTTTCCGGGATTAGCTGGACAAAATAATCAGGGGTGGGTTGCAATTTGCGCTATGAAACCAACAAACGCAATCGACATGGATGTAGCAAATGTTTCGTTCCAAGATGAGGGTGAAAATGGAACTGAAATGCTTGTATTGGACAACGTAAGCGGAGCGTTAGGGAACCTCGCTGATGAGGAGGTTTACGAGTACGATACCGAAGACGACGGCAACGACGACCACGAAGTTGAAAATCCAGATACCAAACATTATTATAGCGAATCGTCGTGAGTGACTGAAGATATGTCAAATACCGGAGCTTTCGTGTGTTTTACATGTTCAATAATTTGTGAATGAAAATTGAAGGGCAAATTTTTAAATTTCGATCATTATTTTTTGTTTTAGAAAAAGCAAATGTATGGAATGTTTAGTCGAATGACATTTTCTGAAAAGAAAATGATAAGTCACCAGCGCTTAATGTGTATACGCTTAATCCGAAAAAAATGATAAGTCACCAGTTATCTTTTTTTAAAGATTGTCCTACGACAGCGCTTAATTAAATCAACGCCGTTAATATTATATTATGACAGCGATTAATGTAATAAGCGCCCTGATAAGTAAAATCTACGACAGCGCCTATTAAATATAGGCGCTGTGAAAAAATGATAACTAGAGCGCTTACATTTAAGCGCCCTAAAAGGTAAAATATACAACAACGAGTAATGGAAAAACCGCTGTCATATTATAATAATTACAGCGTTTATGTAATTAAGCGCTGTCGTAGGACAATCTAAAAAACCCCGCCGTATTCACCCGCCTTTGCAATTAAGGAAAATTTCGCTAATATAGAGTAATATGAATTTGTTTGGTCCATTTGAAATTACATGCGCAAGGGAAAACCCTCATATATCCGTCTTCGAACACAATCATCCGCTGTACGCCGCCGAGTTCTGCAACCCGAAGACCTACCGATTGCATAAGCAAAGTTCTTTGACCAGGTATGGAAAATACATCGTCTGTCTCTTGTCAGCTTCATTTCAGTACTCCAGATACTCGTTGTTTGTATGTCGTATAAAGTTTGTGTCTTTCTCCTTATTAGGCTTCGTTTATCTGTTTATTCGAACCCAGATTGTATCAAAGGTGTGGGAAATGACATGCGCGTGTGTCGGATTTCAAAATAAATTTTTGTTTGTTCATGGTCTGGTCTTCTGTGTTTGTGTGTCTGAGTTATGTACAAAAATATTCCAACTCGTGTTTATGGCCTCTGTGATAGCTGTACTTGGTCAGATATGAATGATTTGGGACTCACAATCGATCTGTGCAAGTTTATCGTCCTTTTGTAAAATGTTACACTTAATGTCACAGTTTTGATACAATTTGGAGTACAAAAAATCTGGCATACATTGCTTTGGTATAAAATGTTGATACAACAACAATGTGTGTTTGCTTGGTTGACAACATTGTGTGGTCTATTGTGTAAACTGCAATATAAACTTTTAAATTTTGTGCCAGGGTAAATGGCACCACTCAAGCGCAATGGACACGGTAAAGGCCAAAACTGTTGCTGGTAGAGGTGATGGGACTCTATCCCAAACGCGGCTAACTGATGTACACCAACCAAGACAATTGCGTCAGGACATGCAACATCAGCATTCGACTGGGGACACCAGTCAACATCGAGGGAATGAGGACAGGCAACGTACACCGGCGTCATCCGAGGACAGACGTCCAAGTCCAGACGACTACAGGCCTTCTATGCATGTACCGGATTCTACCTTGGATCATGCAGTTGTAGACACAAACTTACCAGAAGTGGATGATTACAACTCCGAGGAACTTTTGGCAGAAGTGAATATGATGCCGGGGAACAGGGAGGTTGGCGAGGATGACGTAGAAATGGCCGAAACTTTGGCAGACGATGACGATCATGATGATGCAATTCGGCCAGAGTTTGTTAGAGGAGGGACGTCGACCGGTGGTGGACACAGTGAGGAGACACCGTTGGGTTTGATGCCACATGATACGCGGCCTTGGATCACTCCAGCTAGGGATGACAAGTGAGTAATTTTGTGCCTTGTACATCAATTTGTCCAGTTTGTTTATACTAACCATATTATAAATGCTTTGCACTAATTTTTTCAGCTTTGACCCCCCTTGCGCTGTTAAAAAAATTGGGCTTCAATGTATGGGACCCGGCTTTAAGGTTGGTTGGACGACAATGGACACTTGTGATCCACAAGCTCCGGTGAAGTGGTTTCGTCACTTCAAGGTGCTTATTTTTTTGTGTCATTTGTTTTCTATTACATAATTTTAAACCGTATGTTAATAACTTTTTGTAACACAACTATGTAATTTATATGTAGAGCTTGTATCGGTGGGATCCCATTCACACGACCAAATTGAGGCCAACTTCAGGAAGAAGGCTGCTAAGATTCTACAAGATACCTGGAGGGGTTTATGAATCGGTAAAACAAAAGGTCTGAAATGGTTGACGGAAGACCACAAAGCTGCGGGAAGAGTTTGATTTAACACGGACCCAGCATTCATAGCCCGTAGTGAAAAGAACAAGCAAACGTATTCTGCCAACAATGCCTGAAACGGCCCAGCAGTGCATTTATTTGGGTCTAGACCAGTGATGGACCATAATTATACGAATCAAAAACACAGTAAAACCCACCAAATTAGACTGTTGGTCTATTTAACTTCTGCTTGTTAGTCCCGATTTATTTCTACAGGGTATTTTGGCACTTAGAGAGAAAACACGCTAAGGAGAGGATTTTACGCTGAAAAGATATTAAGAGTCAATCCAAGGTCAAGATCAGACGCCGAACGAAGAAATCTCAAGATCCTGACTTTGAATTACTCAAATCAAATCCATCCGATGAACAATCAAAGTCAGACCGGAGCGAAATTGGACTGATAGTTTTATGAAAAGACTGCACAAAACTGTCAAAACTCATCCATGGACCAAGTGACCGGCGGCTTTGGGAGGATTGGATGACTCATGGGTGGAAAACTCCTCCTCCTCCTTATGACCGGTGGCTTTGGCAAGAGGTGGCCAAAGCCACAAGCTCTCCTCCTTGGACAACCTCCAACCGGCGGCTAAATGAGCAACCATGGGAATGTGACATGTGGTGGCTCCTCCACCACATCTTCATCTCTTCCTCCTCCACCCTTGGATGCAAAGCCACATGCCACCATCTCCACCACCCATCTCCTCCCCTTGTGGCTATAAAAGGAGCCATCCTCCTCCTCATTTGTATCATCCCAAAATCATTTCACTTCTCTCTCTAAGTTTTTGTTACTTTGTAAGTTTGGTTTGGTTTTGGAAATAATACTCCTGTTTGTTCTTGAGTATTATACTGATTGGAAATAATACTCCTGTTTGTTCTTGAGTATTATACTTTAGAGAATACTCCTGTTGGTTCTTGAGTATTCAGTAGGAATTAGGAATACTCCTGTTGGTTCTTGAATATTCCAACCCTTCACCTCTTACTGTTTTCAAAAACCCCCGAGTATTTAGCTATGGTATCCACCTCTATGGATATTAGTAGCTAAACTCTTTATTCGGTTAAAGGGGCGTACCTGTATTATAAAATGTTTTAATTCTTTTAGTTTCTTTTCTCTGTATTCAAAACTTGTTCTATGTGCCATATATTAGATCAGAACTTCCAAGGTTGAGTGGATGCTTGAAATGGCAAAGCTCTTCCGTGGAAGTTCGCAAACATACTTGGGTAAGTGAATGCTTGAAATGGCAAAGCTTATCTGAGGAGTTTGATCTCTCTCAAACACCATTTTGGGTAAATCGGAAAAGACAACCCAAAATGGATGCACATAGGCTAGTATACCTTGAAATGGGGTGCTAGTCTAAGAAGAACAAGGGCTTTACATTTTTTGCAAAAGATTAGACAGTGTTGCAAGTCGAGTGCTTGAAATGGCCTTGATTCACTTTCGAACACTTTTGCAAAAGACTAGACAGTGTGGCAAATCGAGCGCCGGAAAAGGCCTTGATACACATTTGAATACTTAGAAGGGTTACTAAAACAATAAACAGACTATGATACAAGGCCCCTGAAACCGAATGTTTTCCTTGAATTACAAAACCCCCTGTATTTACTTTTGTAAACTGCTCGATCAACTACAACCATCAACCACTCATCTACCGGAGGAATCGCAATCACTCATCACCCACTGTAAGTCTTCTTCCTTTAACTCTTTTACTTTTAGTATTTTAATTTCTGTATTTATTTTCTATATTTACTTTTCCGCATAAAAAACCAAAAAAACCAAAAACAGTAGCTTAGTAATTAGCAGTAAGTCCGCAATCGACCTAAAATCACTCACCATACGATCCCCTAAAGAACAGTTATCCCTCTAATTCCCTTGGGTTCGACCCCTACTTACCACTTACTACCCAGTAGTGTAGTCGGGAGTAGCGGAAAATATAAATTTATTTGTACAGAGAACATTGCACCTTAACGACAGTGCAGTGCGCTCCGTCAACCAGCACACTTTCACTTTGCAAAGCTGGTAATACATACTATTTTAGAATATATCCTCATGTCAAATTTAATATACTATAACAGATTTATCATCAAATTTGCAGGAAAAGGATAATAAAAGACAAGTGTTGCCAACTGATATTTTTGACAAGAAATACAAGCGGAAGGATGAGGCGTATTCGATACACGATGGGGAGAATAAAAGGGTATTACACTTACCAACATTACATTTGTTTATCTGGTTATATTCACAAAGCGGTGTTGACGGCTAATATATTTCTTATTGGGGACTTAATCATGCATTTTTTTGTTTCATTTGTAAAAATGTGCAGAAACAGCTTGCTGATGCTCAAGCTCTGGTCCTTAAGGATCGCGTTGCAGATGAAAGGGTACCGGGTGAAAAGCTGATAGAGACCGCTGCTACTGTCATGGGAGTTCACCCGAGATCGGGAATACCGTATTTGTATGGTCCTGCGGCAACATTAGTGTTGGAAAAGTTCTCTTCAACGGGCAGCCAGTCGTGTGCCAGCTTGCACAGACCAATGGGGCAATCATCAGACAATTCCAGTCAGGAGCTGGTGCCGCGTTTAGAGCGACTGGAATCCCGACAGGAAGATGAATTGAGGCGCATGGAATCCCGACGGGAGGATGATTTGAGACGCTTGGAATCCCGACATGAGACCTTGGCGAACAGCATGGAGCGGATGATGGAAATGCAGTCTGCTATGATGAGGATGCTTACTACTCCTGGATATCAGCCGCCCTCCAGTCGAAGCTCGGATGAAAACAACCCTAATCCGCGTAACCAGGACTCGAATGACCCCAGAAATTAGACATTTTAATTATGCTTGACTCGAATTGTTTGATACATTTTATTTGACTAGTCATTTATTAATTAAATACAAAAATTCGAATTTAATTCGTATATTTTTTTAAATAATATATATATTTTTTAAAAATGACGAAAAGAAAAAAACTATACAATTAATTAAAACAATATATTCAAAAATAGGAAACTTAAAATTATACCGGAAAAGGGACGGTATGTAAACGGCACTAAGATGACGGAATTTCAAAGGAAGAAAGACGGAATAAAAACTGCCGAAATATTGACGGAAATATCTCGTAATGCTAAGTAGCGCAATGGAAACGAATTATTGACGGAATTTTATTGATGGAATTAAGATGGAAACCGGACGCAAAAAGTTCAACGGAAGTAAAACGGTATAATGACGGAAATAAATTTAATGGAATATAGACGGAATTTGGACGGAAAATAAACTTAAGGTAATGGAGACGGTTTTATTGACGGAATTTTGTTGATGGAAGTAAGATAGAAAACGGACGCAACTATTTCAACGGAATTAAAACGGTATACTGACGGAATATTGTTTTAATCGGAATATAGACGGAATTTGAGAGGAAAATGAACCTTACGAAATGTAGACGGAATTTGGACGCAAAATTTATGGGACGGACTTGTGACGGAATGTTGACGATATATGCTATTAACGAAATTTATACGGTATTGTAACGCAGTTTTTCAACGGATAAATGTCGGATTGTTGACGAAAAGATGTGTAACGTATATATGACGTATTGTCAACGGCATATTGACACAAAGATTTGACGAAATGTCGACGGAAACATTTTACCGTTGGGAAAATTTCCGTCACCAATTTCGTTGAAGGAACGTTGACGGAATTTATTAGTTTTCCGTCAACATTCCGTCCCGTTTCCGGCCAAAACTTAACGTCGGAAATTTCGACAAAATTAGTAGTGCTCTAATAACTCCATGCGATTAAAAATGGCATACTTCATAATAATCATTTCCACCCGCGTGAGATATGAGTATTTTGAATGATGTGAAACCATTGAAGAAGTAGATAACATGTAAAGACAAATGAGAAACACGTTATTAACATTATTGTATGAAGGTAGGAAACACTATGCACTAACAGGCAATATCATGTTCTTTACCAATTGTAAAGTACTGTGTAGTATTGCAAATATAACTACAAAAGATAGGAATTCAATGATTGGAGTGTATACCTATCAAAAAAAAATTGATTGGAGTGTATAGAGTTGAGGAAAGATGTGAAAAAAAAACACACCTTTTTTACATAGAAGCAAGGCATGAGCTGCCTCAACACAGCCAAATGCTCATTCATCTGCTTCCTTCTGTTCCTTTCCACAGCAATATGAGAAACCACCTTACCATTGTTGCTGTTACTTCCACCAGCACCTCCACCATCCTCACCACTCCCATCCTCCATGCTTGTTGCGGGGGAGAAAGAGACACCGTTTGCCTCTTGGCGCTCTTTCATTTTCTGTATTCAAGCTTGTGTGTGGTCTGAAAATGTCTTTCCACAGTCATCTGATGAAGTCGATCATAGATACCCATTGATCTTATCGACATAGCTTAATTCAGTTGATGTAGAGCTCATATCAAACTGACACAAATAAACAACCAGACATACTGGAAAAAGGCTGAATGGTTTTATAAGAAATAAGGAACCAGAAATAAACAACCACATCATTGCTTCCGTTCAAAAAAAATCCTAACAAACAACTTTCATAAAAATCACCAAAAACAGCCACAAACCGTCAATCACCGAGAAATCAAACACACTTAAGTCTCATCAATTAAATATGAAGCAGCAAAAAAGATGCAAACGCACATAACAAGCATATTTGATAAATATTGTATGATGAGAGTAAGGCTACCGTTTCGTGACAAATCGCAATGAATAGGCAGAAAAGCCATCAAGTCAACGAGAAATACACAACTCTAGTTGAGTAATGTAGTTGCAGAACATGTGGAAGGCGGAATGACCAAATCAGTAGCCATCACGAATTCAACAAACTGCAGCTATTGAAGCTTAAAATAAGTCACCAATGGACGTACCAATGAGCTAGAAAATTCACCTATGCGGAGTAGTAAAGGCAGCACAAACTCAAACAGAAAGTTCCTCATATAGCTGATTCAATTCTCCACCAGTAAATTGAAAGCATTATACACAAAATCCTGCAAACTATGCAATTTTCTAAACTGTTTAATCAATCATAAAAGTTAGGTCAAAATCACCGCAGAATCGAACAACTGAATTCATCAAAATGCAAACTCACCCCTGGCAGATTCATCTTCGTTCCGAAAACCGCAATCTGCATCAAATACCGACGCATGAAACACCATCAGATCTTCAGTCTTGCAGCTCAACTCCTCCTCGACTCCGATTTCCGGCACCATCAAAGAGCTCGCCTACGTAATCTTCAACTTCATTTTCACTCCATTCCGCGGCGTCCTCGCTCTCCTAGTCACCTTCTAGTGCCAATCCGAACCGCTAATAGCAATCGGCGACGGAGGAGGCGGAGGAGATCCGCATCCGCTCGTGACTTTTGGCCAACTGGTTCATGGAGTGGAACGCGTCGTCAGTGATGGATATTCGGCGATGGAGATTTGATGACAGAAGCGATTGATGAAGAGATTCACCAAGAGAAGCATCTGGTGTTAAGGACTCCAACAGTTGAGCCAATGACGGAACGAATCCAACCCAATGAGAGCGGATGAGGGCGACGAAGGGTGACTGACGACGGTGAGCGGACGAGTTCGACCCAAACCGATGAGGGTGGATGAGAGCGAAGAGCGGATGGCTGGCGAAGAAACACTGTGTTTTACTTTTAGGGTTTAGTGTATGCATCGGTTCATCTGTTAACCGTTGCTTAATGCTTATCCTTATGCAACGGGTTTTTACACAAACCGTTGCATAAGGTAGACTTTATGCAACAGTTTTTATGAACCGTTGGATAAGGTAGACTTTATGCAACAATTTTTATGAACCGTTGCATAATGTATACTTTATGCAACGGTTTTTATGAACCGTTGCATAAACTATAACCGTTGCATAATGATAAATTTGAACCGTTGCATAAAGTCTTGTCTGTAGTAGTGATGAGTCTTTAAGTTTGGGCGGCATGGGCTGGTGCAAGGCTGCACTACACTCCTCGCACACGGACACTGTCTTAGTGACGAGTGTTCTTGATTCATTCCGATCATCTCGTATTTCAAAGCAGAGATTTCCTCTTGATGTTCCACCTTCTGGGCAACGAGAAGTTCAACCTCTTGCCATATTTTATCTTTTTCTTCTGTTAGGCTTGTCACTATTTCTGTAAACTTCTTGTATAGACCAATCACCATTAGCCACTTCTCATAAAGTTCCCTGTATGTCTCGGCCAAGGCCTCATGATTAAGTTCTTCATCATCACTGCTTGACGCGTCGTCAACAGGCTGTTCAGACAGTGCACTAGAGTACGCACTTCCACTGGTTTCACTAGAGTCTTCAATGGTGGCAATAAAAGCAACAAAATTGGTAGTCTCATCCTCCTCTTCCTTGTCGACAGACTCACTGTTACTCAGGTTGGCAGCTAGCGCCTTCTTCTTCTTCTTCATGGTGTTAGCGCATTCTGCTTGGATGTGACCATAGCCTCTGCATTCATGACATTGAATCTCTTTGCCTTTGTCGCCTGACTATTCCTGTCTATTTTCATCAGCCTTCCCCTTACCTTTCTTCCAGTTTTGAAAATTTGTCGAAGATGATTGACTTTGATCTGATCCACGTCTGTTAATCTTCTTCACTATTCTGCCAAAGTTCTGGGCCATCATTTCTAGCTGTTTAGTTAAGCAGCCAGACTCATATTTGTCTTTAGATACTTCGGCTTTCAGCGCAATACCCTTACCTCCTCTTGGTTGGGCATCTTGGAGCTGATTCATCTCGTATGTTCTTAGAGATCCCATGAGATCTTCTAGTTTAAGTTTGGAGATATCATGCATCTCTTCAATAGCAGTAACTTTCATGGCAAACCTCTAGGGTAGCGATCTCAGCACTTTGCTAGCCATCCTTTCTTCCTCAATTGGTTTTCCCAATGCAGCAGCCTCGTTGGAGAGGTCTGGAATTCTTGCATTGAACTTAGTAATGGTTTCTTCTTCATATCCTCAAACTTTGTTGTCACAATCTGCATTTGTGAGTTTCACACCTTGTCTGTACCTTCTTAGACTGTCCTGAGAATATCCCATGCCTCCTTAGCGATTTCACAGTTAGCAATCAGTTTGAACACGTTCTCGTCCACTCCAGAGAATATTACATTCATGGCCTTTGAATTTCCAACAGCAGCTTTTTCATTTGCTTCATTCCACACAGCCTCGGGTTTGAGCACCTGTATTCTTTTAGGATTGGCCATTGTGGGTTATGTCCATCCGACTACTACAGCTTTCCAAGCTTTTTCATCTAGAGATTTCAGAAAAGCTTTCATCTTGGACTTCCAGTAGCCGTAGTTCGGCCCTTCAAGCAATGGTGGTCGGTTACTGCTCTGCCCTTCCTTCAAACTCATCTTAAACAGTCGCCGAATCACACTCTGTATGTCGAGTGTTCTCTCTGATACCAATTGAAATCTACTTGTCTTATTCAAGATGAGTTCTAGATGGTATTTGATATGTGTCTCGAACACTTATCTAACAGATACCGTAAACAGAACAAATAGGAGCACACACGATATGATATCCAGTTTAGCCTTGCCTACTCTGAGGGGTTTCCCACCCCCTAAAGGGTCACAAATCTTTATTACGAGTTTAGAACTACAAGTGGACTTATGCTTACACAACTCCTCGTTTGTAATTGCCTAGCCTCTAATACTCCGTCTCTCGGATTTGCAATCTCGGTTCACCGCAGCTCAATGTCGATCCCCTATGGGTAGGATGAGTCTTTCTCTCGGCCTAGTCTTGGAAGTCCAGTCGCCTTCTTTCGAAGACGTGTCTTGATCACCGTGTGTGTGCGCTTGATTGTTTAACAAGATCAGTCTGATTAGCACAATGAACAGACTGCTTCTTCACCGTTGATATTCCAGTGTGGAATAGTCAGCCGGCCGTCGCTCCTCCTCCTCCTCCTCTTCTTAAGATCACTTTCGTGTATTCTATTTCTCCAAAAGCGATACTGATCAAGGTAACCCTAGCCTTGTATTTGTCGTACTCGGCTGGTTCCTAAATCAGTTAGGATATTCAATGTCGAGTATTTAGGAAATCTTTCCTAAATATTCTCAAGCTTCCAAATCTTCTATTCTTCGATTATCTTTTGAATATCCCTTGATTATCTTTGGCAACTTGACAATGTAGCAAAAATATCTCGCCAACCAATCTGATCTTCAACCGACTCCAGCCTATAACCGACTCCAATCATCGTATCTTCGATATTAGGAAATTACTAGATTAGGAAACTTCTGTGCGTCTGTTCCACGTTGTGTGCGAGATTAGACAACTTCCATGCGTCTATTCCACGCTGTATGCGAGTTCCAATCTTCGGTTGAACATCTGCTTGATACCTGCTGGAACACTCTGAAGATGTTTTGCCAAAAACCATGCCAAACGTAGGAACAACATGCTTGATGATATCTACTTATATGGCTTTCAGTCGGAAATTTTGGCACAATGGATTATTATTGGTTTTCCATTACTAGAAAAAAATATGTACTTTTTGTTGAATTGATAAATGTTGTACATTAAAAGCTACATTATGTATGAAATGTCGTATTGTGGTTGAATAGAAATTATTTTAAGATTTAAATATGAGCAAGTCTATTTATGAAATTCTTTTACTAATTTTCAGATTAATTTAAGCAATTTTCCAAAAATGCCAAAACAAATTCATGCATTATGCACCATTTCTCAAAAAACCGGTTCTGGCACAAAAGCGATGTATAATCCCAGACCTTATGCATCGGTTCTGGCAAAAAACCGATGCATAATCCCAGACATTATGCATTGGTTTTTTTTGAACCGATGCACAAGGTCTGAATTTTACGCATCGCTCGATTACGCATCGGATGAAAACCGATGCATAATCCCTTGAAAAAACCGATGCATCCCCTATTTGTAGTAGTGCTAAAACAGAAGTATGAAATTGCATGTCTGTGATTAATAGTTTTTCAAGCGTGATCTGAGTTTTTCATTAGCAAATAGAGTATTGTATTTTTACTTGCATGCATCCATCTTTAGTAAAATATAATCATGTCCTAATTGTGGACTTTCTCAAATTAGGAACTCCACAAATAAGCACGCCTCTATTAGAAGTAGATAATTACTCTTTACTTGATTAATTGTCCTAGATTAACCATTTTAAACAAAAACGAAATTGTCATAGACGATTGGGTTGTATGTAGTTCTAGACTACAGTTATAAGCGGGGTTTGCATAAAGAGTAGTGATCTAGAAGTCATAGTTTTGGTCAAATGACCATAAGGTTGAGGGTTTGAACCCCTTTGGATTCATTTAAAGGCATAAGTTTGGGAGTTGTTCATTTCTTGTCTGATAATACAATAATTTTTTTATAAAAAAAGTGGGGTTCAGTCTGGTAAAAACTTGTTTTGAAATGAGAATTTAGAATCACGGCCGGTTTAGCCAACATGGGTGGTGGCCTGTTGGTTAAGGAGTCCACCTTAAGATGGATGGATCCTTACTCCCTTGGTTCGAGTCCCGAGGCCACCAATTTTCTTCTTTCCTTTTCCTCTTCCTTGCCCGCCTCGCACGTGGACGCTTCCTACATCCTCGTGGATGCCTTTCTCTTCACGTCTCGCGCGTGATGTGTTCTTCCACCCTCGTGGAGGTGCTATTCGGTAAAGATGCCTAAGGTGATTGTTGGGCAACCAGTTATGCACAACAATGCTGTGAAGCAATGAGTGCTTTGACGATAGGTCTGTTTACGCAAGGTCATGTTGTTCCACCTCTTTCGAACTCTAGCGGTGATGGCTTCAGCTACCTTGTGCCAATTTTGATCATCGATATTCACCTGTCTACTCTCCACACCATAGTAGTCATTAGTTGCTTTCGGAGTTATTTCCACTTCTGTCCCTCGGGCTCTCACCTTACTATAGTCCTTCTTCTTATTATTAGCAAAATCACCTGGTAGATTGACAATGACCTCTCTCACAATGCTAGCCACAAACGTTTTAGCCATTGTCACTGATGACCACAAGTCAACTTCCTTGAGCAAACTCAAAATCTCCTTTGCAGCATACTTGTCTGCCTCTAAAATCCTCTCGGCTACAATCTTCCTCCGTTGTATAGCTTCCCAATTTTTAGCATGTTCATCTGAAGTGAACCAGACTCCTTCAACAACAACTCCTGAGTCAAACTGAACTTTCTTCCCCTTTTCTTTAGCCTTGCCAGTAGGAGAACTTGTCTTGGATTTCTTTGCTGTTGCTGTAGTAGCCTTCTTCGAGCTAGTATTGTCAATAGTTTTCTCTCCAGGGGTAGAAGCCTTCCTCTTCTTTGACGCATTCTTTTCAGTAACTATGGGAACTTCCACATCAGCATCTTGATTCAGTACTGCTTTCTTTAACTTAGCAGCTGGCTTTGACTTGGGAACTTGTTCCTTACTAACAGGAACATCCTTCTGAACCTCTTTTACCATGTCTGACAGCTTGATTGTTTCACCTCTTGAATCTTCACTCAGCTCCTCCATCTCTTCATCAATAATAGTTTGATCTAGTTGAATGATTTCAGTCTCTTTAGCAGCTTTAGAACTGTAGTCTTCTTAAACATATTGCTCAACAGCATCAAACAACTCTTGTAGAGATTCATCTACCTGTTTGGACTCATTCTGTGAATGCTCTTATTCCTCATTGTTTGGCATCTCAACGTCTTCTTTTGTAGATTCAACTTGCTTCTCTGTAGCAGAACTTTCATCTTCTTCGAGTTCTTTCTCATCAGCACTCTCAACAGAAGCCTCACTCAGCTTCTCTTCACTAACTTCCTCCTCTTCAGGATCACTAAAATCTTTATCAGCTGCTTCTGCATTCTTTTGTGAAACTGTAATCTTCTTCTTAAGATCAGCTTTGCTGGATGATGGACCATAATTATACGAATCAAAAACATAGTTAAACCCACTAAATTAGACTGTTGTCTATTTAACTTTTGCTTGTTAGTTCCGATATTTATCTACAGGGCAATTTAGAGACTAGAGAGAATACACGCTAAGGAGGAGTTCTTACGCAGAAAAGATGTTACGAGTCATTCCGAGGTCAAGATCAGACGCCGACTGAAGAAATCTCAAGATCCTGACATGGAATCACTCAAAACAAATCAAACCGAAGAGCAATCAAAGTCAGTCCGGAGCTGAAATACACCGATAGTTTTGTGAAAACATCACAAAACTCACACAAAACTCCTCCCTTTGCCCTTATGACCGGATACTTGGGGAAGAAGGATGACTCATGGGGTGGCTTTCCCCTCTCCTCCCCTCAATGACCGGCGGCTCCTCCTCCCCTTACCTCCAACCGGCGGCTTTGGCTCCTCCATGGAGAGCTTGCCAAGTGTCCTCCTCTCCTCCATACATCTCCTCCTCCCATGGCTATAAATAGAGCCCTCCCCTCTCATTTGTATCAACCCAAAAAATCATAAACACTTCTCTCTCTCGAAAGTTTGGCATTTGTAAGTTTCGTTTTTAATATATAATACTCCTGTTGGTTCTTGAGTATTATAGTTCGGTCTTGAGTACTCCTGTCGGTTCTTGAGTACTCAAGCTTTTCTTTATTCTCGAGTACTCTTGTCGGTTCTTGAATTACTCACCCCTTTCCCTTACTTACTGTCTTTCAAAAACTGTAAGTACTTAGCTATGGTATCCACCTCTATGGATATTCGTAGCTAAACTCTTCATTCGGTTGAAGGGGTGTACTTTTATTATAAAATGTTTTAGACCCTGCACCTAGTGCATCTTTGTGTTCGAAACTTGTTCTATGTGCCATATATCAGGTCAGAACTTCCAAGGTTGAGTGGATGCTTTAACGGGCAAAGCTCTTCCGTGGGGTTCGTGAACATACTCAGGTAAGTGGATGCTTTAGCGGGCAAAGCTTATCTGAGGAGTTCGACTTATCTAAAACACCATTTGGTCGATCGTAACTGAAAGATCAAATGGATGCACATAAGGCTAAGATACTTCGAAAGGAGGACTTGCCAATCACGCATTTACTTTGAACACTTAGTATGATCATTAGCGGTCAATGATAAACAGGCTATGATACAAGGCCCCCGAAACCGAATGCTTTCCTTAAATTTAAACACCACCTGCATTTACTTTCTTTGTATAAACTACTCTATCAACTGCTCACCTTTCGGAGGACTTGCCAATCACGCATCACCCGCTGTAAGTTTTCTCTTTTATTTTCAGTATTTACATTTTCTGTCATTTACTTTTCCGCACTAAAAACCACAACCAACCAACCAATCACTTACTTTTCCGTACTAAAACCTCAATCAACCTAAAACACGCTCCCTCGCTGTACAATTCCCTCAAAGAATAGCTATCCCCCTAATTCCCTTGGGTTCGACCCCTACTTACCACTTGCTACCCAGTAGTAAGGTCACGAGTAGCGGACTTATAAATTCATTTGTACACATTGCCTCGCGACAAGGCAGTGCTGTCAAATTGGTGCCGTTGCCGAGGAATTAGCCGTCGGATAAGTTGTTCTTTCCCTCCCCTTCTCCTGACGCTACCCACTACATATGCATGGACAACAAGACATCTTCCTCTGCTCGGAGGTACGGATGGAGAATACCCAGTACAACACTGCCGAAACTTTCATCACGTTTGCCAACACATAAAACCTGAAAATGAAATGTTAGAGGAATTTAAGCTTAAATGCTTCAAATTTTCTTTAACTGATTTTGTAACGATATGGTATTACACATCAACCGCTAGTAGTGCAGTACATTTTGTGGACCTTTGCGTTCCATTCCTGAAGGAATTCTCCCCCCATCCTTACGCCAAAAAACCCGTGACAAGATCATGTGCCTTCAACAATCCCGGGATGAGACTTTGGACGAATACTACACGAACTATGACACCATCGTCTCAAGCTGCCCGCACCATGGATTCACGAAGAAAGTTCTTCTTCAAAAATTTCTTCGTGGTATGAGGGTCGATGAGCTGACAAGGATTAACGAAGCAATGAGAAGATCAGCCAGGAA
Source organism: Rhodiola kirilowii (assembly GCA_033675215.1). NCBI lineage: Eukaryota > Viridiplantae > Streptophyta > Magnoliopsida > Saxifragales > Crassulaceae > Rhodiola > Rhodiola kirilowii. The sequence goes on from CM066201.1 coordinate 35,058,959, forward strand.
CTTAACCATGGCAGACATGTGGAACCTCATAAATGACCTGGCCGCAACCACAAAATGAATACCCCAAACTGACAGAGGAATGCAGATAAAAGAAGCTGGTCCAGAGACAGACAAAGAAGAAACTCCCGAGCCATCAGAAGATTGGGATATAGAAAGTATCGGGAGCAACGAGGAAAAACCTTCATGGGAACTGAATGCCGTGTCAGCAATGGAAGAAGTCCAGAATACCACCAGCATGCTGCCCGAGCCATACCCAGCTATCATCACCCAAGCTTCCGAGACCATCTACGATCAGATCCTCACAAACGGACATAACGAGGCAGAACCAAGCATTAAGATGCAAGCTTCCCAACTTTTCCCCTCGATCAATAGGCAAATCGCTGAAAACTATGTGATCAATGAAGAGGCTAAAGGAGGATGGGAAAAGGGCCTGAGCAGAATGACTCCTCGATGGAGCATGTTTTCGCCATGACTGGACAAGGTAGCCCTAAACACCAGAAAACCCAGTTCAAGAGACTAGTAGTAAAGGGTCCCTCACCTTCTCAGAGACGTTGGAAGGAGAAACCACCAGAACCATGGGAACTGGACCCAATCACATCATCTCACAAGAAATCGGGGAAAGGCAAGGCAAAAATCAACACTGGAACAGTGGCAAAATACGACCTAAGCCACCCATGGGATCCAAACCAGTGATCCAGGAATGAGGTACTGTCGAGCCAACGACGTTAAACAAAGGCACTGGTTGGGAGGTAACCCGACACCTATCTTACTTTCTGTCTTTTATTTTTCTGTCATTTAGTTTTTTCCGTAAGTCGCTCTCACCCACTTGGTGCATAGAAGAAATGACTATTTCAGGAATCGGACTTGGGTGCAACATTAAGCCAGCCAGGCCTATGCCAAGAGTTCAAGGCCCCAGCCGAACTCCCTCGATTATCCAGCCTCGAGCCATGTCATTCGACACAATAAAGGGAGTTCTGTTCTTCCCTTTTCCTTAATGTCATTTCCTTCTCATAATGTCTGCTTGCATGGCTTTTGAACTAAGTTGTGCTGAAAGGCACGCCTTCGTTCAAAAGTGTGGGGTGAGAACCACCTTTGTAAATAAATAACATGTTTTCCTTTTCCCTTAATATTATCTTTTTGAAAATATGAACTTAAGAATGTGAAAAAGATAGATCATAATTCATGCATTAACCTTGTGAAAATTCAACTGTTTAAAAACTTAGAATGTAACTTCTCATTTGTCCCTTTGCGCTGAGATAAACTAGGGATGTGGAGTTGACATAAACTGCCCTAGAGAGGCTTGGCAAGCACTCGAAGGATTGAATCTAACTATATGGTTTTCGAAGTCAGTGGAGGCTGCACTTCGGGTTTCAGTGAAGATTGAAGTCATCTCCGCCATGCAGTGTTTATGCAAAAAGAAAAAAAGGCAAGGACGGGAATCAGACCGTCCTATCTCTAGTCAAAGTAGCCGAGAAAATAGATGAGCGACCCTCATCTTGACCCGCGCGAAACGAAAAGGATGAGAGGAGCGGGGAGGTATTTCCATATGCTCGCGGGCGACGATTGGACCTCCCAAAAAGGCTTGAGAAAATGGACTGGCAAGTCACAAAGAAGCAAAAAGCTCAAAGAAGCAAATCAAGAGGCCAAAGGCCCAAAATTGTGAAGGTTTTAACCGAACAAAAAGTGAAGTACTCAAAGAGTCAAATCAAAGGCCAAAGGCCGATTCACTACAAAAGCTGTCCCTCGCCAAAAGAAAATCAAAGACCAAACCATTGAAACCCGAACCGAATCACGTGCTAGAGAAAGCTACAAGAAAACCATATAGTGCGAGACGGTCCCGAGAATGCAGTCCAGGAGCCTAAAAAGGGCTATCTCCCGAAACATCGAAAATAATTTGCATCTCAGTACAGAGGTACAAGTATCAAGTTTCTTCTATTTATTTACACAATTCAATTTGGTAATAAGTAAGTAATGCATGAATTAGGATAAATCTAGTCCCACAGTCTAACTTTCATATTTTAAAAACTTACTTAGTGCCGCCCTTTAATAGCATTGTTCGGGACGAACAACTAAAAGTGTGGGGTGATCTGATGGACCATAATTATACGAATCAAAAACACAGTTAAACCCACTAAATTATACTGTTTGTCTATTTAACTTTTGCTTGTTAGTTCTGATATTTATCTACAGGGCATTTTAGAGACTAGAGAGAATACACGCTAAGGAGGAGTTCTTACGCAGAAAAGATGTTACGAGTCATTCCGAGGTCAAGATCTGACGCCGACTGAAGAAATCTCAAGATCCTGACATGGAATCACTCAAAACAAATCAAACCGAAGAGCAATCAAAGTCAGTCCGGAGCTGAAATACACCGATAGTTTTGTGAAAACATCACAAAACTCACACAAAACTCCTCCCTTTGCCCTTATGACCGGCTACTTGGGGAAGAAGGATGACTCATGGGGTGGCTTTCCCCTCTCCTCCCCTCCATGACCGGCGGCTCCTCCTCCCCTTACCTCCAACCGGCGGCTTTGGCTCCTCCATGGAGAGCTTGCCAAGTGTCCTCCTCTCCTCCACACATCTCCTCCTCCCATGGCTATAAATAGAGCCCTCCCCTCTCATTTGTATCAACCCAAAAAATCATAAACACTTCTCTCTCTAGAAAGTTTGGCATTTGTAAGTTTGGTTTTTAATATATAATACTCCTGTTGGTTCTTGAGTATTATAGTTCGGTCTTGAGTACTCCTGTCGGTTCTTGAGTACTCAAGCTTTTCTTTATTCTCGAGTACTCTTGTCGGTTCTTGAAGTACTCACCCCTTTCCCTTACTTACTGTCTTTCAAAAACTGTAAGTACTTAGCTATGATATCCACCTCTATGGATATTCGTAGCTAACGGGCAAGGTTGAGTGGATGCTTTAACGGGCAAAGCTCTTCCATGGGGTTCGTGAACATACTCAGGTAAGTGGATGCTTTAGCGGGCAAAGCTTATCTGAGGAGTTCGACTTATCTAACACACCATTTGGTCGATCGTAACTGAAAGATCAAATGGATGCACATAAGGCTAAGATACTTCGAAAGGAGTAATTAGTCTAAGTAGAACAAGTGTTCTAAACGATGTTGCAAGTCTTGTGCTAGAAATAGCCTCGATTCATCTTTGAACACTTAGTATGATCATTAGCGGTCAATGATAAACAGGCTATGATACAAGGCCCCCGAAACCGAATGCTTTCCTTAAATTTAAACACCACCTGCATTTACTTTCTTAGTATAAACTGCTCTATCAACTGCTCACCTTTCGGAGGACTTGCCAATCACGCATCACCCGCTGTAAGTTTTCTCTTTTATTTTCAGTATTTACATTTTCTGTCATTTACTTTTCCGCACTAAAAACCACAACCAACCAACCAATCACTTACTTTTCCGCACTAAAACCTCAATCAACCTAAAACACACTCCCTCGCTGTACAATTCCCTCAAAGAATAGCTATCCCCCTAATTCCCTTGGGTTCGACCCCTACTTACCACTTGCTACCCAGTAGTAAGGTCACGAGTAGCGGACTTATAAATTCATTTGTACACATTGCCTCGCGACAAGGCAGTGCTGTCACTGGACACTCCATCATGTTGTTCTATAGTAACCTTCTCAGTAACATCAACTTCATCATCTTTCTCATCAGACCCTTCCTCATTTGATTCAGAAACTACAACTCTCCGCTTGACAATTCTAAACTTCTCTTTTTCTGGAGTTTTATTTGTAGCAACAACCTTTCTCCTAGTTCCCTTCTTCTGAGGACTAATCTCTCCCTGCACTGTGGCCACACCCTTTAGGTTTTCTACAACCACTTTCGACCCCTCCATAGAGACACCTGACACACTAGGGCTATTTGCATTAATAGATATGAAATTTCAGCTATTACCTCTTGAGCCGTCTTCTTTACAGGTTCCTTGACCGAAGTGGGTTTAGAAGCAGGCGGCTTCTTGGGGTTTCACTCTCAAATAGATTTAGGTATCTGCTTTTCTTTTACCAGGGTGGCAGTTTTTGTCTCCTTCTCCGGCTTTTCAGACACAGTCTTCTCAGGAACTAACACCTTCTTCGCCACTGTAGCTTTAGATTTCTCCGGGACAGGCACCTTCTGTACAGCATCAGATTTAGGTTTTGCTGTTGCTATTTTGTCGCTCGCCGGTTTAGGGTTTCCTTCGATAATCTTCATCTTTGCAACTTCCTTAGATGCTTTAGGAACTTTGTTCTTCCTCGTGTCCACTGATGGACCACAATTGTATGAATCATAAACACAGTTAAACCCACCAAATTAGACTATTTGTCTATCTAACTTCGATGTTTTAGTCCCGATACATTTCTACAGGGTATTTCAGAGCTTAGAGAGAATACACGCTAAGGAAGAGCTTTTAGAACAGAAAAGATATCAGGAGACAATCCAAGGTCAAGATCAGACGCTGAATGAAGAAATCTAAAGATCCTGACTTGGAATCATTCAAAACAAATCAAACCGAAGAGAAACCGAAGACAATCCGGAGCTGGAATACACCGATAGTTTTGTGCAAACTGCACAAAACTCACAACCACTCTCCTCATGCCACATGGACCGGCGGCTTTCTCCTCACATCCACCCCTCCTCCTCTCCCCTTCCTCCACATGTCAACCTCTCCTCCTCCCTCCCAAAAGCCGTCGGCGGCTTTGTGTTGCTCCTCTCCCCTTGTGACACTTGTCTTCCTCTCCTCTTCCCCCCATCTCCACCCTTGGATGCCAAACCACATGCCCTCATCTTGGCCCTCCATTCCCCTCCCCTTAGCCTATAAATACCAAGCTCTCCTCCTCATTTCAAATCATCCCAAAATTGTGTAAAACACTTCTCTCTCTAAGTTTGTTACTATGTAAAGTTTGGTTTGATATCAATAAAAGTTCAGTTTGTTCTCAAATACTTTAGTTCGATCTTGAGTACTCCTGTTGGTTCTTGAGTACTAAAGTTTTCAGTTACAGTTCAAGAGTTACTCCTGTTTGTTCTTGAGTAATCTCTTTCTCTTCTCTCTTTACTCCTGTTTGTTCTTGAGTATTCTTTTCCAAATCCCCAAGTATTTAGTTATGATGTCCAACTCTATGGATATTCGTAACTAAACTCTTCATTCGGTTGAAGGGGAGTTCTTGTTTTATAAAATGTTTTACTTCGTTTAGTTTCTTTTCTCTGTATTCAAAACTTGTTCTATGTGCCATTTATAAGGTCAGACTTTCCAAGGTTGAGTGGAAGCTACGAAAGGGCAAAACTCTTCTGTGGGAAGTCGTGAACATACTCGGGTAAGTGGATGCTACGAAAGGGCAAAGCTTATCTGAGGAGTTCGATCTATCTTTAAAACCATTTGGAAACTGGACCAAAGGGACCAAATGGATGCACAAAAGGCTAAGATACTTCGAAAGGAGGAATTAGTCTGAAGTAGAACAAGTAATTACAAACAGTGTGGCAAATTGAGCGCTACGAAAGGGCCTCGATACACGTTTGAATACTTAGAAGGGTTACTAAAAGAATGAACAGGATATAATACAAGGCCCCCCAAGACCGAATACTTCTCTCGCAATTACAAAACCCCTTTGTCTTTACTTTATTGTTCAATCAACTGCAACCATCAACCGCTCACAATCCGGAGGACTTGCAATTCACGCATCACCCACTGTAAGTCTTCGCTTTTAATTTCAGTATTTACTTTTCTGTAATTTACTTTTCAGCACTCAAAACCAAAACCAACTAAAAAGTCACGTAGTTGTTAGCACTAAAACCTCAACCAACCTAAAACACGCTCCTTCGCTGAACAAATCCCTTAAAGAATAACCTATCCCCCTAATTCCTCTGGGTTCGACCCCTACTTACCAAGTACTACCCAGTAGTATAGTTGCGAGTAGCGGACTATTATAAATTTATTTGCACAAATCGCTCTGACGACAAGCGGTTCTGTCAAATTGGCGCCGTTGCCGGGGAATTAGCCATCAGATAAGTTGTTCAAATCAATACGCACTTCAAAACAACCATGTCTCGCGAAGAAAGCCACCATGACTACCAGGATGACGAAGAAATAAACCTGTACGATCGAAATGATGAGGTTCCATTCGTCGATGATCCGGAACAACTCATCAGAAACAGAAGAGCTCGTGATAGAGAGGCTGCCCGAAGAAACCAAGAACCACCCGAGGACCGAAACCCAGCTGGTCCAGTACAGCCCCCTAGATACCCACCATACCCTCAACCCCGACAAATGCCTAGGCAAGAACCTGTCTTCGACAACTACTATGGGGACAACAACTACCGTGAACCTACTATGGGAGAATTAAATGCCCCTAATTTCGAAACACAGCCGTGGTGCATCTACGAGAACCCTGAATTAGAAAACATAACCATCAACGCGACAGTGGCCCACGCTTGCCAAAATTCTCAGGAACTCAAGGAGAATCCGCCACAACTCACCTCCAACGCCTGCATGGAATTTGCCAAAACCTAAAACCCAATCGAGTGAATATGGACGACTTTAAGTTAAAGGCGTTCTATTTTTCCCTCACAGACTCGGCAAACGACTGGTTCCTTTCATTGCCTTCCGGAAGCATCAGAACATGGGCTCAAATGCATAAGAAATTCTTAGACAAATACTATCCGGCGGGAAGAGCAATGCAAGTAAGGAGGCAACTACAGGAAATCACACAGGGTCCCAATGAAACCATGTACGATTACCTGGAAAAATTCAATTACCTAGAAAGGAGCTGCTGTACCCTTGGACTACCCGAGAAACTCATCATCGAATACCTCATTGATGGATTAAGACCCTTAGACAAAATGCTCTTGGATGCCTCAGCAGGGGGATCCATGATGAATCTATCATTGAGTGGCATAAGGAATCTCATCGCCAACGTTGCTGAAAATGCCCGATTTAGAGAAGAGACTGCTCGTCAAGATGAATTCTCTCGATCAAAAAAAGTAGCACAAGCCGAAACATCAGTAAACTCCATAACTGAAGAGATGAAACAATTAAAGGAGATGATGATTCAGATCATACGAAGACAACCAGTTCCTGTAAAACCTTGTGAATTTTGCGGTTCTACGGAGCACCAGACTGACACATGCCCGACATTAATAGAAGAGGAACCTGCAGAAGTAAATGTAGTGGGAGGATACCAAGGATACAACAACAGCAACAACAATGACAGAGCCGGACAAAACAGACAGAACGGTCAAGCAACCAACCCAAACTGGCGTAACAACAACTATCCTCAGAAAGAAACACAACCAGCTATCCCTCAACTAGCCCAATCATTCTATCAACCGTACAACCAGAACACCCCAGCAGACCAATACCAACAGGAGGAGTCAAACCAGTACCAAGCAAGCTCAGGGAATTATCAAGGGGCAAACAAATCACTTGAGGATATGATGCTGCAATTAACTGGAACTGTGCAACAGTTGAATACTACTATGCATCGAAACCAAATCGAAACAAAAGAAGAATTATCAGACTTGAAGAAGCACATCGCCCAACTCGCTGCATCAGTATCCGCACTCCCTAGTAAACCCGGCGAACTCCTGTCCCAAACTATTCAAAGCCCACAGGAAAATATGAATGTCGTAACTCTTAGGAGTGGAAAAACGATTGTCGGCAAAACTGTGGAGCAAAAAGAAGAAAAAGACCCAAGGTTACCCAAAGAAAAACAAACAAGGCCCGAGCCTCACGAAACTCTAGAGGAAGAAGCAACCGATAAAGACGGCGACATAATTGAGGAAGAACGGGACGCGTCCGAAGAAGAAGAGAATACGTCCCAGGAACACGGGCCTGGCCTGATACCCAGAACCGAAAATCCTAGAATTAGCACAACACTTCCATTTCCAGTACCTACACGCGTGCAAAAACAATATGTCATGGATAAGGAAGTGTTGGAGTTGTTCAGCAAGGTTGAAATCAACATCCCCCTCTTGGAAGCCATCAAGCAAATTCCTCGGTATGCCAAGTTTTTGAAAGAACTTTGTATCAACCGGAGGAGGAATACTGGAAACGATCAGGAGCTGATGAGTAGGAACGTATCGGCAGTCATGCAACGGAAAGTTCCCCCTAAATGTGGAGATCCTGGAACTTACACCATTCCGTGCAAAATTGGCAACATCAGAATCGATAACTGCATGCTAGACCTAGGGGCATCAATCAATGTTCTTCCCTTCTCTATCTACTCATGCCTTAAGATTGGACCACTAAAACCCACCGGTCTCACTATTCAATTAGCTGATCGATCATGCAAACAGCCCGAGGGCAAAATTGAAGACGTCCTGGTTCAAGTAGGCAAATTAGTATTTCCAGCAGACTTCTACGTCTTAAAAATGGAGAATGGCGGACCTACTGATCATGCACCTATTCTTCTCGGTCGTCCATTTCTGAAAACAGCAAAAATGAAGATAGACTGTGGAAGTGGGATGCTCTCAATAGAAGTAGAAGGAGAAGTCTTCAGCTTCGACATATTCCAAGCAATAAAGCACCCTATGGATTTCGAGGAAGTTCACGCTCTCGATGCTTTGGACGATCTGGTCCAAGAAACTCAATCAGAACCAAGGGCAGATCTCTTAGAAGCCGTACTCAACGGAGCCGAAAGCTCATTAACTGAAAACTTGCATGAAATGGTGGCCCACTTAACGATCTCGGAGCCTCTCACACTAGAATATGAAGTCAACGAGGTAAAATTATTCAAATCAAATACTTTCGTGCCCTCGGTAATGCAAACCCCCAAAATAGAGTTAAAGCCCCTTCCTGGACATTTAAAGTACGCCTTCCTAGGAGATAATGACACTCTCCCTGTAATTATCAAGAGTGGCTTGGAAACAGGACAAGAACAAAGCTTGATAAAAGTGCTGAAACAACACAAGCTGGCTATCGGATGGACACTGGCCGATTTAAGAGGAGTCAGCCCGGCCGTATGCATGCACCGTATTCTACTTGAAGATGGAGCAAAACCATCAAGAGAGCCTCAACGACGACTCAACCCAATCATGATGGAGATCGTTTCGAAAGAAATACAAAAACTACTAGACGCGGACGTTATCTATCCCATTTCAGATAGTCAATGGGTGAGTCCTGTCCACGTGGTTCCCAAAAAAAGTGGGATCACAGTCGAAGAAGATGCTAAAGGAAACATGGTGACAACAAGGATCAAGAACGGCTGGAGAATGTGCATCGACTATAGGAAATTGAACGCCGTCACAAGAAAAGACCATTTCCCTCTACCATTCATCGATCAAATGCTGGACCGGCTGGCAGGCAAACCATATTTTTGCTTCCTGGACGGGTTCTCAGGATATAATCAGATCCCCATAGCACCTGAAGACCAAGAAAAGACAACATTTACCTGCCCATTCGGTACTTTCGCCTTCAGAAGAATGTCATTCGGCCTATGCAATGCTCCAGGAACTTTTCAAAGGGTTGTGACCAGCATTTTTTCAGACATGATCGGAGAATTTATTGAAGTCTTCATGGACGACTTCACCATCCATGGAGACACATTCGACGCGTGCTTAAGCAATTTGAACACAGTTTTAGCACGATGTGTGTCCATGAACTTAGTGCTCAATTATGAGAAGTGCCACTTCATGGTAACACATGGAATAGTCTTAGGACATGTCGTCTCGAAAGAAGGTATGGAAGTAGACAAAGCAAAAATTGACCTGATCAAGACTCTACCATACCCATCCACGGTCCGAGACATCCAATCATTCCTTGGCCATGCAGGATTCTACCGACGATTCATCAAAGACTTCTCCAAAAAGGCATTGCCCCTATCCTCTCTCCTACAAAAAGAAGTTCCGTTTGAATTCACCGACGCATGCAAAAAAGCCTTTGATGATCTAAAGAAAGCCCTCACTAGCACACCTATCATCCAAACACCAAATTGGGAACTACCATTCGAAATCATGTGCGACGCAAGCGACTTCGCTGTGGGGGCAGTTCTCGGCCAAAAAATTGAAAAGAAATCAGGTGTGATCTACTACGCCTCACGAACCCTAGATCCTGCCCAACGGAACTACTCCACCACCGAAAAGGAACTCTTGGCAGTAGTTTTCGCTCTAGAAAAGTTCAGACCATATTTGCTTGGAGCAAAAGTAATAGTTTATTCTGACCATGCTGCCATCCGCTACCTGATGAAGAAAAAGGAAGCCAAGCCAAGACTCATACGGTGGATATTACTGCTGCAAGAGTTCGATGTAGAAATAAGGGACAAAAAAGGAATTGAGAATACGGTGGCCGCCCACCTAAGTAGGATTGTCCGAAAGGAAGAAGAAGGGCACATAACCGAGTCATTTCCAGATGAGCACCTATACGCCGTCTCAACCAAAGTACCATGGTATGCTTCAATCGTCAACTACCTTGTGGGAGGTACGTTTCCTCCCTCTTTTACTAAAGCACAATGCATGAAACTTAAACATGAGGCTAAACAATACTTATGGGATGATCCTTATTTATGGAAAATAGGACCAGATCAAATACTTAGGAGATGCATCCCTGATAATGAAATAGCTTCTGTTATTAGTTTCTGCCATGAGTTTGCATGCGGAGGACATTTTGGGCCTAAAAGAACCGCTAGAAAAATCCTAGATAGCGGCTTTTTCTGGCCAGGAATATTTAAAGATGCCAATAAAAAATGTAGAAAATGCGATAAGTGTCAAAGAGTAGGAAATGTGTCAGCTAGGAATGAAATGCCTCAAGTACCCATATTAGTCAACGATGTCTTCGACGTTTGGGGTCTTGATTTTATGGGACCATTTCCAGTTTCATGTGGTTACACATACATCTTAGTTGCTGTGGATTATGTGTCGAAATGGGTAGAAGCTAAGGCTACAAGGTGCGATGATGCAAAGACTGTCATAGAATTTTTGCGCACTAATATATTTTGTAGGTACGGGGTACCCAAAGCCATAATAAGTGACCAAGGAACTCATTTCTGCAACCGCATGATGGCTGCTACCTTAAAACGATACCATGTCCACCACCGAACATCTACGGCATATCATCCCCAAACCAATGGTCAAGCGGAGATCTCCAACCGCGAAATCAAAAGTATTCTAGAAAAGATGGTGAAACCAGGTAGGAAAGATTGGAGTCAGAGACTGGACGAAGCTCTTTGGGCTTATCGGACAGCGTACAAAACACGAATTGGAACCTCCCCCTTTCGGCTTGTTTATGGAAAGGCATGCCACCTTCCGGTAGAATTAGAACATAAAGCCTATTGGGCGCTCAAGAAGTGCAATCCAGATTTAAAAGCTGCCGGACTGGATAGGAAGCTTAAGCTTTGCGAACTTGAAGAATTGCGGCTTGAAGCCTATGAAGAGCAAACAGACTACAAGGCACGGACGAAATTATATCATGACAAATTCATCCTCCCCCGCTCATTTAAGGAAGGACAACAAGTACTACTCTTTTCCTCACGGTTGAAGTTAATGCCTGGCAAACTAAAATCAAAATGGACCGGCCCTTATACTGTGACTAAAGTATACAACCATGGAAGGCTTGAGTTGGAAAGCATGGACAATAAAAGTAAATTCACGATAAACGGGCAACGAGTCAAACATTACCACGGCGAAGCCAGCATAGCCCCACAAAAATTCAACTTGAGCCACCCATGGGATCCCAACTGGTGATCCCCTTTGCGTCGAGCCAACGACGTTAAACAAGTGCACTGGTCGGGAGGTAACCCGACACTATCTTACTTTTCTGCACTTTTAATTTCTGTCATTTAAATTTCCAATAAGCGCTCTCACCCACTTTTTGTATAGAAGGAATATCTTTCATGTAGGAATTAAGTTTGGAGCAAGACCGGATCAGCCAGGCAGCTTCCGTGAATTTACCGGGCCTGCGCTGAGAGTTCGAGGCCCCAGCCAGACTCCCTCGATTATCTAGCCTCATGCCATGTCGTTTGCACGACACAGTAAAAGGGAGTTCTGTTCTTCTTTTTCCTTAATGTCATTTCCTTCTCTTGTATATATTTGCATGACTTTTGAACTAAGGCACGCCTTCGTTCAAAAGTGTGGGGTGAGAACCATTTGCATGTTTTTCTTTTCTTTTTTAATAATATCTTTTTGAAAATATGAACTTGAGAATGTGAAAAAGATAGATCATAATTCATGCATCAACCTTGTGAAAATTCAACTGTTTAAAAACTTAGAATGTAACTTCTCATTTGTCCTTTGTGCCGAGATAACCTAGGGATGTGGAGTTGATAGAAATTGCCCTAGAGAGGCTTGGCAAGCACTTGAAGGATCAGATCAAACTATATGGTTTTCGAAGTCAGTGGAGGCTGCACTTCAGGTTTCGGTGAATAATTGAAGTCAACTCTGCCTTGAAGCATCTATGTAAAAGGCAAGGACGGGAATCAAACCGTCCTCTCTCTAGTCAAAGTAGCAGAGAAAATAGATGAGCGACCCTCATCTTGACCCGCGCGAAACAACAAAGATGAGAGGAGCGGGGAGGTATTTCCATATGCTTGCGGGCGATGATTGGACCTCCCAAGAAGGCAAAAAACAAGATGGACTAGCAAGTCACAAAGAAGCAAAAAACTCAAAGAAGAAAATCAAAAGAGGCCTAAGGCCCAAAAATGTGAAGGTTTTAACCGAGCAAAAGTGAAGCACTCAACAACGTCAAATCAAAAGCTAAAGGCAAATCACTACAAAACGCAGTCCATCGCCAAAGAAGAAGAAAGAAAAAAAAGAAAAAAATCAAGAAAAGGCTCAACTCACTGAAACCCGAATCGAATCACGTGCTAGAGAAAGCTACAAGAAAACCATATAGTGCGAGACGGTCCCGAAGGTGTAGTCCAGGAGCCTGAAAAGGGCTATCTCCCGAAACATCCGAAATAATTTGCATCTCAGCACGAAGGTACACGTATCAAGTTTCTTCTACTTATTTACGCAGTTTAATTTAGTAACAAGTAGTAATGCATGAATTAGGAAAAATCGAGTACCACAATCTTATTTTCATATTTTAACCAACTTACTTAGTAACGCCCTTATAAAGCATTGTTCGGGACGAACAACTAAAAGTGTGGGGTTATCTGATGGACCACAATTGTATGAATCATAAACACAGTTAAACCCACCAAATTAGACTGTTTGTCTATCTAACTTCGATGTTTTAGTCCCGATACATTTCTACAGGGTATTTCAGAGCTTAGAGAGAATACACGCTAAGGAAGAGCTTTTAGCACAGAAAAGATATCAGGAGACAATCCAAGGTCAAGATCAGACGCTGAATGAAGAAATCTAAAGATCCTGACTTGGAATCATTCAAAACAAATCAAACCGAAGAGAAACCGAAGACAATCCGGAGCTGGAATACACCGATAGTTTTGTGCAAACTGCACAAAACTCACAACCACTCTCCTCATGCCACATGGACCGGCGGCTTTCTCCTCACATCCACCCCTCCTCCTCTCCCCTTCCTCCACATGTCACCCTCTCCTCCATCCATGCCCAAAGCCGCCGGCGGCTTTGCCTTCTCCTCTCCCCTTGTGACACTTGTCTTCCTCTCCTCTTCCCCCATCTCCACCCTTGGATGCCAAACCACATGCCCTCATCTTGGCCCTCCATTCCCCTCCCCTTAGCCTATAAATACCAAGCTCTCCTCCTCATTTCAAATCATCCCAAAATTGTGTAAAACACTTCTCTCTCTAAGTTTGTTACTATGTAAAGTTTGGTTTGATATCAATAAAAGTTCAGTTTGTTCTCAAATACTTTAGTTCGATCTTGAGTACTCCTGTTGGTTCTTGAGTACTCAAGTTTTCAGTTACAGTTCAAGAGTTACTCCTGTTTGTTCTTGAGTAATCTCTTTCTCTTCTCTCTTTACTCCTGTTTGTTCTTGAGTATTCTTTTCCAAATCCCCAAGTATTTAGTTATGATGTCCAACTCTATGGATATTCGTAACTAAACTCTTCATTCGGTTGAAGGGGAGTTCTTGTTTTATAAAATGTTTTACTTCGTTTAGTTTCTTTTCTCTGTATTCAAAACTTGTTCTATGTGCCATTTATAAGGTCAGACTTTCCAAGGTTGAGTGGAAGCTACGAAAGGGCAAAACTCTTCTGTGGGAAGTCGTGAACATACTCGGGTAAGTGGATGCTACGAAAGGGCAAAGCTTATCTGAGGAGTTCGATCTATCTTTAAAACCATTTGGAAACTGGACCAAAGGGACCAAATGGATGCACAAAAGGCTAAGATACTTCGAAAGGAGGAATTAGTCTGAAGTAGAACAAGGGTTTACAAACAGTGTGGCAAATTGAGCGCTACGAAAGGGCCTCGATACACGTTTGAATACTTAGAAGGGTTACTAAAAGAATGAACAGGATATAATACAAGGCCCCCCAAGACCGAATACTTCTCTCGCAATTACAAAACCCCTTTGTCTTTACTTTTATTATTCAATCAACTGCAACCATCAACCGCTCACAATCCGGAGGACTTGCAATTCACGCATCACCCACTGTAAGTCTTCGCTTTTAATTTCAGTATTTACTTTTCTGTAATTTACTTTTCAGCACTCAAAACCAAAACCAACTAAAAAGTCACGTAGTTGTTAGCACTAAAACCTCAACCAACCTAAAACACGCTCCTTCGCTGAACAAATCCCTTAAAGAATAACCTATCCCCCTAATTCCTCTGGGTTCGACCCCTACTTACCAAGTACTACCCAGTAGTATAGTTGCGAGTAGCGGACTATTATAAATTTATTTGCACAAATCGCTCTGACGACAAGCGGTTCTGTCATCCACCATTGAGAGCTTCTTCACCCTTCGTCTAGGGTTTCGTCGAGAGAGAAACGAACGAGGCACGGATAGTTAATTTGAAGGGAATTTGATTTTGGAAACCTCGTCTATTTTTGGCACGCTATAAATATCTTCTCGAATCTCCACATTCTACCACATCACTTTAAGTCGTTTAAAAATATTTGAATATTTTTGGAAGTCCAATCGTTTCTTCTCGCACTAGTATTTGAAATCTTCTATCTTCCTTCCACGTCAGCCCTTAACATATATCTTGTTCAAGCTCCAGCTGGCCAACTTGTTCTGGCACAACTTAGTTGTTAGTGACACGCAGACCTAGTGAGGATCTAAGTGTCTCTAACTATAGGTTATCTAAAGCTTTAGTGAAGATGTCTGCTAGCTGCTTCATCACATCTTGTTCTACTATGTATTCTTTCAGCATCGACTTTTTCCACAACATCTGGGTGCAACAACTTCAAGCGTCCGATCTTGCATGTTTGACAAACAGCTGCTTCTTCGTGTCTACTCCCTTCTCGGACATAACCATGGTTGAGTCGTTCATACCATGCTATGTGCACCTTCGTGAGTCCATGTAGAGCTTTCGTCAGTCGATACACACGATCAGGATGGAACTCGAGCTTTCTTCTAGCCACCTTGATATTTTTAGACTTGACAGTGGACAGAAGACACGTAAAACCAAACGATTCTCGGAAGTGTACTTGTTTACCTTGAGTCTTCATGCCTTCAGTTTTGCTCAGCATGTATGTTGTTTCAGCAGTGGGTCGACCAAGATTCAGCAAGTAACAGTTGTTTGAGGCTCTCCTTCTAGTGAGGACTAGTTCATTCTTGTTGTTCTGCATAACACACTTATCCTGCGTGAACTGGACACGATGCTCTCCATCGCACAACTGGCTTATGCTGATTAGATTTGCCTGCAGTTCTTTGACAAGAAGAACTTCTTTCAATCTGGGTAGGCCTGGAACATTCAAAGTTCCTCTTCTGAGTACTCTGCCTTCTACTTCATCTCCAAACGTCACAGATTTGCCTTTGAACTTCTCTACCTTGCTCAGAAACGCAAGATTGCCAGCCATGTGTCTAGAACAACCACTGTCAAAGTACCATCTTTCCTTCTCTAGATGACTGGTTGAAATGAATGCAACATGACAGACCTCACTCTTTTGCTTAACTCTCCAGACTTGCTTCATGTGGGGTTTTGGCACTTGATCCATCTTTCGGAGAAACTTGTGGAATTCTGGGTATCTTGGATTGATGTGTCCCACTTGGTTGCATTAAAAGAACATTCGTCTGTCTTGCTTTCTTGACGGGTACCAGGTTGCTTTCCTTCGTGGGAGATGTTCAGCATATACAATGTGCAATCGTGGCTCAGCTTTCACAAATGTTGTCTTTCCGGAGCCTGATACACCAGTGAACCCTAGCCCTTTGTAACCGCCACTTGTCCTTTGAACTCCCAGAATATCGTCTAGATCTTTAGTTCCAGAATTAAGCATCTTGACAGACTTCTTCATGTTGTTCAGCTCTTCTAGTGTCTCAGCATGAACAAGTTTATCTGTCTCAATCCCACATTTCAAGGCATCCACAATATTAAGAAGATTTACCTCTCTTCGTCTTAGAGCAGCATTCTTCTTCTTTAGATCATCTATGATTTCTGGATGTTTGCCTTGGCTTGTTTCAATCTGAATCTTCAGAGATGACACAACAGTTAGAAGCTCGGCCTCGTGTGCAACAAGTTCAGCTCGTTCATCTTTTACTTCAATCAACTAGGCTTTAAGGTCAGTGATTGTCTGTTGATGTTCCACCTTCTGAGCAGCTAAGACAGCAGCTTCTTCCCAAAGCTTTTCTTTTTCTTTTTTAGATCTGCCTGGATAATGTGATGCTTTTTGTTCCGCTCAACTTCAAACAACCACTGTTGGTATAATTCTTTGTAATTGTTAGCAATTTCTTCTTCAGTGATTTCCTCATCATCTCTGCAGCTTGAGTACTGTGTGTGATCCTTCGAGCATAACTTTGACTCTACTTCTTTACTTCTTTCACCTTCCTGGTTGACACAGATAGCAAGGGCCACAAAATTATTGGACTCACCTTCCTGATCAGATTCACTGTCACTCTAGTTAACAGCATATGCATTCTTCTTTTTCTGTGTGTTGACACATTTTGCCTGAATATGTCCATAGCCTTTGCATTCTCTGCATTGAATCCCCTTGCCTTTGTTGTCATGATTGAAGTCTCCTCATTTGTTCCTTTTTTGAAATTTGTCATTGATGGATGCACAGTCGTTATGTGCAAACGTCAAGAATAAATTTATAATAGTCCGTTACTCGCGACTTAACTACTGGGTAGCAAGTGGTAATTAGGGGTCGAACCCAAGGGAATCAGGGGAATAGATGTTCTTTGAGGGGGTTTTCCAGCGAGAGAGCGTGTTTTAGGTCGGTTGGTTGGTTTTAAAGCTACCAGCTAAGTGATTGATTGATTGGTTGGTTGGTTGGTTTTAATACTGGAAAGTAAATTACAGTTTATAATTAAAGAGAAATGTTCGGTTTCAGGGGCCTTGTATTATATCCTGTTTATCATTGACCTTTAGTGAATTATCTAAGTATTCAAAGATGAATCGAGGCCCTTTCGTAGCGCAAGACTTGCAACATCGTTTAAAGCAACACTTGTTTTAAGCAAAACTAATTCCTCCTTTCGAAGTATCTTAGCTGTAAGTGCATCCACTTGATCTCCCAGTTACGTTATTGACCAAGTGGTGTTTTAGATAAGTCGAACTCCTCGATAAGTTTTGCTTGTGACAGCTTCCACTTACCGAGTATGATCACGAATTTCCACGGCAGAGCTTTGCTTGTGACAGCTTCCACTCAACCTTGGAAACTCTGACTTGATATATGGCACATAGAACAAGTTTTGAATACTAAGACTAGACGCTAAGTTAATAGTCTTAAAACATTTTATAATACAAGTGCGCCCCTTCTACCGAACTACTAGTTTAGCTACTATTCATCGCGCTAAACATTATAACTAAGGAAATAAACAGTTGAATAAATACTATAAATAATACTTACAACCGTTGAAGCGCCAAGGGAGCTATCCTTTATTTCCAAAGCCAAACTTTACAAATACATAACTTAGAGAGAGAAGTGTTTTTTTACAAGTGAGGGATGATTGAAATGAGGGGAGGAGCTCCTCCTTATATAGCCATGGGAGGAGGAGGAGATGGAGGCAAGTGTTGCATGGTGATTGGAGGAGAAAATGAAGGGAGAAGATGGCCACACATGGAGGAAGGAGAGGAGGAGCAAGGAGGAGGAGACATGTGGAGGAGCAAAAAGCCGCCGGTCACCATGAGTGGAGGAGCCGCCGATTGCCGGTGGTGGAGGGAGGAGGAGGGGTGGCTTTGGCCACCTCTTGCCCAAGTGGCCGGTCATCTTGCCCAAATGTGAATTTTGTACAGTTTTGTGCAGTCTTTTCACAAAACTGTCAATGTGTTTCTTCCCTGGGCTGTCTTGATTCCTCTCCTGATTCTTCTGATTAATTTGTTATGAGTGATTCAACGTCAGGATCCTTGATATTTCTTCAGTCGGCATATGATCTTGACCTTGGATTGACTCGTAACATCTTTTCTGCTCTAAAAGCTCCTCTTTAATGTGTATTCTCTCTAAGCTCTGAATTACCCTGCAAAAATATATCTGAACTAACAAGCAAAAGTTAAATAGACAAAATGTCTAAATAAGGGGGTTATACTGTGTTTATGATTCGTATAATTTTGGTCCATCAGATCACCCCACACTTTTAGTTATTCGTCCCGAACAATGCTATTCAAGGGCTGTACTCTAAGTTGGCTTTGAAATATGAAAATTAGACTGTGGTACTCGATCTATCCTAATTCATGCATTGCTTACTTATTACCAAATTAAACTGCGTAAATAAATAGAAGAAACTTAATACTTGTACCTCCGTGCTGAGATGCAAATTATATTGGATGTTTTGGGAGATATCCCTTTTTAGGCTCCTGGACTGCAATCTTGGGATCGTCTCGCACTATATGGTTTTCTGGTAGCTTTCTCTAGCACGTGATTCGGTTCGGGTTTCAATGGTTTGAGTACTTTGATTTTCTTTTGGTGAGGGACTGCTTTTGTAGTGAATCGGCATTTGGCCTTTGTTTTGACTTTTTGAGTTCTTCACTTTTTGTTCGGTTAAAACCTTCACAATTTTGGGTCTTTGGCCTCTTGATTTGCTTCATTGAGCTTTTCGCCTTTTTGTGACTGCTAGTCCATTTTCCCAAGCCTTTTAGGGAGGTCCAATCGTCGCCCGCAAGCCTATGGAAATACCTCCCCGCTCCTCTCGTTTTTGCCGTTTTTCGCGCGGGTCAAGGTGAGGGTCGCTCATCTATTTTCTCGGCTACTTTGACTGTCGTTTCGCGCGGGTCAAGATGAGGGTCGCTCATCTATTTTCTCGGCTACTTTGACCGGAGATAGGACGGTCTGGTTCCCGTCCTCGCCTTTTGCATTGCATGGCGGAGATGACTTCAATTTTCACTGAAACCCGAAGTGCAGCCTCCACTGACTTCGAAAACCATATAGTTTGATCTGATCCTTTGATTGCTTGCCAAGCCTCTCTAGGGAAGTTTATGTCAACTCCACATCCCTAGTTATCTCAGCACAAAGGACAAATGGAAAGTTACATTCTAAGTTTTTAAACAGTTGAATTTTCACAAGGTTAATGCATGAATTATGATTTATCTTTTTCACATTCTTAAGTTCATATTTTCAAAAAGATACTATTACTAAAAAAGAAAAAACAGCAAGCATGTTATTTATGTACATAGGTGGTTCTCACCCCCCACTTTTGAACGAAGGCATGCCTTAGTTCAAAAGTCATGCAAGCTTAAAACTAAATACTGAATTTAAATGACAGAAATTAAAGTGCGGAAAAGTAAGATAGTGTCGGGTTACCTCCCGACCAGTGCACTTGTTTAACGTTGTTGGGTCGACAGTACCTCGTTGTGGATTACTGGTTTGGGTCCCATGGGTGGCTTAGGTCGTAGTGTTTTGGGGTTAAGTTGACTTTTCCGTGGTAATGTTTGGCTCGCTGCCCGTTTACCGTGAATCTGTTTCCATCGTTCATGCTTTCCAACTCAAGCATTCCATGATTGTATACTTTAGTCACAGTATAAGGGCCGGTCCATCTTGATCTTAGTTTGCCAGGCATCAACTTCAACCGTGAGGAAAAGAGTAGCACTTGTTGTCCTTCCTCAAATGAGCGTCGGAGGATGAATTTGTCATGATATAATTTCGTCCGTGCCTTGTAGTCTGTTTGCTCTTCATAGGCCTCAAGCCGCAATTCTTCAAGTTTGCATAGCTTAAGCTTCCTATCTAGTCCGGCAGCTTTTAAATCTGGATTGCACTTCTTGAGTGCCCAATAGGCTTTATGTTCTAATTCCACCGGAAGGTGGCATGCCTTTCCATAAACAAGCCGAAAGGGGGAGGTTCCAATTGGCGTCTTGTATGCCGTCTGATAAGCCCAAAGGGCTTCATCTAGCCTCTGACTCCAGTCTTTCCTGTCCGGCTTTACCATTTTTTCTAAAATTCCTTTGATTTCGCGGTTGGAAATCTCTGCTTGACCATTGGATTGGGGGTGATATGCCGTGGATGTCCGGTGGTGGACATGGTAGCGTTTTAAGGTGGCAGCCATTATGCGGTTGTAGAAATGAGTTCCTTGGTCGCTTATTATGGCTTTGGGTAATCCGTACCTACAAAACAGGTTAGTGCGCAAAAATTCTATGACAGTCTTTGCATCGTCGCACCTTGTGGCCTTGGCTTCTACCCATTTTGACACATAATCTACAGCAACTAAAATGTAAGTATAACCGCATGAGACTGGGAATGGTCCCATAAAATCAAGACCCCAAATGTCAAAAACATCGTTGACTAATATGGGTACTTGAGGCATTTCATTTCTAGCTGACACATTTCCTACCCTTTGACACTTATCGCACTTTTGACACTTCTCTTTTGCATCTTTAAATATACTTGGCCAGAAAAAGCCGCTATCTAAGATTTTTCTAGCGGTTTTCCTAGGCCCGAAGTGTCCTCCACATGCAAACTCATGGCAAAAGCTAATAACAGATGATATTTCATTATCGGGGATGCATCTCCTAAGTATTTGATCTGGTCCTATTTTCCATAAATAAGGATCATCCCATAAGTATTGTTTAGCATCATGTCTAAGTTTCATGCATTGTGCTTTAGTAAAACAGGGAGGAAATGTACCTCCTACAAGGTAGTTGACGATTGAGGCGTACCACGGTACCTTGGTTGAGACTGCATAGAGATGCTCGTCTGGAAATGACTCGGTTTATGTGCCCTTCTTCTTCCCTTCGGACAATCCTGCTCAGATGGTCTGCCACAGTATTTTCAATTCCCTTTTTGTCCCTTATTTCCACATCTAACTCTTGCAGTAGTAATATCCACCGAATGAGTCTTGGCTTGGCCTCCTTTTTCTTCATCAGATAACGGATGGCAGCATGATCAGAGTAAACTATTACTTTTGCTCCAAGCAAATAGGGTCTGAATTTTTCTAAGGCGAATACTACTGCCAAGAGTTCCTTTTCAGTGGTGGAGTAGTTCCGTTGAGCAGGGTCTAGGGTTCGTGAGGCGTAGTAGATCACACCCGTTTTCTTGTCAATATTTTGCCCGAGAACTGCTCCTACAGCAAAGTCGCTTGCGTCGCACATGATCTCAAATGGTTTTTTCCAATCCAGAGATTGGATGACGGGTGTGCTGGTGAGGGCCTTTTTGAGCTCATCAAAGGCTTCTTTGCATGTATTGGTAAATTCAAAAGGAACTTCTTTTTGGAGAAGAGTGGATAGGGGCAACGCCTTTTTGGAGAAGTCCTTGATGAATCGTCGGTAGAATCCTGCATGCCCAAGGAAGGATTGGATGTCTCGGACAGTGGAGGGGTAGGGTAGAGTCTTGATCGGATCTATTTTGGATTTATCCACCTCTATGCCTTCTTGTGAGACGACGTGCCCTAAGACTACTCCATGAGTTACCATGAAGTGGCATTTCTCATAATTGAGCACGAGGTTCATTGAGACACATCGTGCCAGAACCGTGTTCAGGTTATCAAGGCAAGCGTCGAATGTATTGCCATAGATGGTGAAGTCGTCCATGAAGACTTCAATGAATTCCCCGATCATGTCTGAAAAGATGCTGGTTACTACCCTTTGAAACGTCCCCGGGGCATTGCATAGGCCGAACGACATTCTTCTGAAAGCGAATGTACCGAATGGACAGGTGAATGTAGTTTTCTCTTGGTCTTCAGGTGCTATGGGGATCTGATTGTAGCCTGAGAATCCGTCCAAGAAGCAGAAATATGGTTTGCCTGCCAGTCGATCTAGCATTTGATCGATGAATGGTAGGGGAAAATGATCTTTTCTTGTGACAGCGTTCAACTTCTTATAGTCGATGCACATTCTCCAGCCGTTCTTGATTCTCGTTGTTACCATGTTTCCCTCGGCATCTTCCTCGACTGTGATTCCACTTTTCTTGGGAACCACGTGGACAGGACTCACCCATTGGTTATCTGAAATGGGATAGATAACGTCCGCATCTAGCAGTTTTTGTATTTCCTTTTGGACGATCTCCATCATGATTGGGTTGAGTCTTCGTTGAGGTTCTCTTGATGGTTTTGCTCCATCTTCAAGTAGAATACGGTGCATGCATACGGCCGGGCTGACTCCTCTTAAATCGGCTAGTGTCCATCCGATAGCCAGCTTGTGTTGTTTCAACACTTTTATCAAGCTTTGTTCCTGTCCTGCTTCCAAGCCACTCTTGATAATTACTGGGAGAGTATCATTATCTCCTAAGAAGGCGTACTTTAGATGTCCAGGCAGGGGATTTAATTCTATTTTGGGGGCTTGCATTACCGAGGGTAAGAAAGTATTTGATTTGAACAATTTTACCTCGTTGACTTCATATTCTGGTGTGAGAGGCTCCGAGATTGTTAAGTGGGCCACCATTTCGTGCAAGTCTTCAGTGAATTCGTATGAGCTTTCAGCTCCGTTGAGTATGGCTTCTAAGGGATCTACTCTTGGTCTGATTGAATTTCTTGGACCAGGTCGTCCAAAGCATCGAGAGCGTGAACTTCCTCGAAATCCATAGGGTGCTTCATTGCTCGGAATATGTCGAAGCTGAAGACTTCTCCTTCTACTTCTATTGAGAGCATTCCACTTCCACAGTCTATCTTCATTTTTGCTGTTTTTAGAAATGGACGGCCGAGAAGGATAGGTGCATGATTAGTAGATCCGCCATTCTCCATTTTTAAGACGTAGAAGTCTGCTGGAAACACTAATTTGCCTACTTGAACCAGGACGTCTTCAATTTTGCCCTCAGGCTGTTTGCACGATCGATCAGCTAATTGAATAGTGAGACCGGTGGGTTTGAGCGGTCCAATCTTAAGGCATGAGTAGATAGAGAAGGGAAGAACATTGATTGATGCCCCTAGGTCTAGCATGCAGTTATCTATCCGGATGTTGCCAATTTTGCATGGAATGGTGTAAGTTCCAGGATCTCCACATTTAGGGGGGACTTTTCGCTGCATGACTGCCGATACATTCCTACTCATTAGCTCCTGATCGTTTCCAGCATTCCTCCTCCGGTTGATACAAAGTTCTTTTAAAAACTTGGCATACCGAGGAATTTGCTTGATGGCTTCCAAGAGGGGAATGTTGATTTCAACCTTGCTGAATAATTCCAATACTTCCTTATCCATGACATGTTGTCTTTGCACACGTGTAGGTACTGGAAATGGAAGTGTTGTGCTGATTCTAGGATTTTCGGTTCTGGGTATCGGGTCAGGCCCGTGTTCCTGGGACGTATTTTCTTCTTCTTCGGACACGTCCCGTTCTTCCTCAATTATGTCGTCGTCTTTATCGGTTGCTTCTTCCTCTAGAGTTTCGAGAGTTTCAGGCCTCGTTCGCTCTTCCCTGGGCAATCTTGGGTCTTTATCCTCCTCTTGTTCTAAAGATTTGTTGGCAAGCGTTTTTCCACTCCTAAGAGTCAAGGCATTCACATCTTTCTGTATGCCTTGAATGGTTTGCAAGAGGAGTCTCCCGGACTCATTAGCGTGTGCGGATTCTGAGGCAGCAAGTTGAGAGATGTGCATTTTCAAGTCCGATAACTCTCCCTTGGTTTTGGTTTGGAATTGATGCATAGTAGTGCCCAAATGCTGCACAGTATCTGACAATTGCGCAACCATGTCTTCAAGTGACTTGTTTGGTCCTTGATGATTGTTCGAGCTTGCCTGGTAATGGTCTGTTGGCAGGGCTTCTTGGTAGAAAGACTGCGCTGATTGAGGGATAGCTGGTTGTGTCTCCTTCTGAGGATAGCTGTTGTTGTTACGCCACCCTGGGTTGGATATTTGACCGTACTGTCTGTTTTGTCCAGCTCTGTCGTTGTTGTTGTTGTGTCCTTGATATCCTCCCACTATATTCACTTCCGCCGGTTCTTCTTCTATCAGTGTTGGGCATGCGTCAGTTTTGTGGTCTGTAGAACCACAGAACTCACAAGGTTTTACCGAAACTGGCTGTCTACGTATGATCTCGATCATCATCTCCTTTAACTGTTTCATCTCTTCAGTCATGGAGTTTACTGATGTCTCGGCTTGTGCTACCTTTTTTGATCGAGAGAATTCATCTTGACGAGTAGTCTCTTCTCTAAATCGGGCATTTTCAGCAACGTTGGCGATGAGATTCCTTATGCCACTTAATGATAGATTCATCATGGATCCTCCCGCTGAGGCATCCAAGTGCATTTTGTCTAAGGGTCTTAATCCATCAATGAGGTACTTGATGACGAGTTTCTCGGGCAATCCAAGGGTACAACAGCTCCTTTCTAGGTGATTGAACTTTTCCAGGTAATCGTACATCGTTTCATTGGGACCTTGTTTGATTTCCTGTAGTTGCTTCCTTACTTGCATTGCTCTTCCAGCCGGGTAGTATTTGTCTAAGAATTTCTTCTGCATCTGAGCCCATGTTTTGATGCTTCCGGAGGGCAATGAAAGGAACCAGTCGCTTGCTGAGTCTATGAGGGAAAAATAGAACGCCTTTAACTTGAAGTCGTCCATATTCACTCAATTGGGCTTTAGATTCTGGAAAATGCCATGTAGGCGTTGGAGGTGAGTTGTGGCAGATTCTCCTTGAGCTCCTGAGAATTTTGGCAGGCTGTGCGCCACTGATGCGTTGATGGTTATATTTTCTAATTCAGGGTTCTCATAGATGCACCACGGCTGTGTCTCGAAATTAGGGGCATTTAACTCGCCCATAGTTTGTTCACGGTAGTAGTTGTCCCCGTAGTAGTCGTTGAAAGCGGGTTCTCTTCTTGGCATGTATCGAGGTTGAGGTTGTGGTCGTGGGGGATGGATAGGAGGTTGTACTGGACCAGCTGCATTTCGGTCCTCGGGTAATTCTTGGTTTCTTCTGACTGCTTCCCAATCACGAGCTCTTCTATTTCTGATGAGTTGTTCCGGATCGTCGACGAATGGAAACGGTACCTCATCATTTTGATCGTATAGGTTTATTTCTTCGTTATCCTGGTAGTCATGGTGACTTTCTTCGCGAGACATGGTTGTTTTGAAACGCGTAACGATTCAAAGAACTTTATCCGATGGCTGATTCCCCGGCAACGGCGCCAATTTTGATGGATGCACAGTCGTTATGTGCAAACGTCAAGAATAAATATATAATAGTCCGCTACTCGCGACTTAACTACTGGGTAGCAAGTGGTAAGTAGGGGTCGAACCCAAGGGAATCAGGGGAATAGATGTTCTTTGAGGGGGTTGTCCAGCGAGAGAGCGTGTTTTAGGTCGGTTGGTTGGTTTTAAAGCTACCAGCTAAGTGATTGATTGATTGATTGGTTGGTTGGTTGGTTTTAATACTGGAAAGTAAATTACAGTTTATAATTAAAGAGAAATGTTCGGTTTCAGGGGCCTTGTATTATATTCTGTTTATCATTGACCTTTAGTGAATTATCTAAGTATTCAAAGATGAATCGAGGCCCTTTCGTAGCGCAAGACTTGCAACATCGTTTAAAGCAACACTTGTTCTAAGCAAAACTAATTCCTCCTTTCGAAGTATCTTAGCTGTAAGTGCATCCACTTGATCTCCCAGTTACGTTATTGACCAAGTGGTGTTTTAGATAAGTCGAACTCCTCGATAAGTTTTGCTTGTGACAGCTTCCACTTACCGAGTATGATCACAAATTTCCACGGCAGAGCTTTGCTTGTGACAGCTTCCACTCAACCTTGGAAACTCTGACTTGATATATGGCACATAGAACAAGTTTTGAATACTAAGACTAGACGCTAAGTTAATAGTCTTAAAACATTTTATAATACAAGTGCGCCCCTTCTACCGAACTACTAGTTTAGCTACTATTCATCGCGCTAAACATTATAACTAAAGAAATAAACAGTTGAATAAATACTATAAATAATACTTACAACCGTTGAAGCGCCAAGGGAGCTATCCTTTATTTCCAAAGCCAAACTTTACAAATACATAACTTAGAGAGAGAAGTGTTTTTTTACAAGTGAGGGATGATTGAAATGAGGGGAGGAGCTCCTCCTTATATAGCCATGGGAGGAGGAGGAGATGGAGGCAAGTGTTGCATGGTGATTGGAGGAGAAAATGAAGGGAGGAGATGGCCACACATGGAGGAAGGAGAGGAGGAGCAAGGAGGAGGAGACATGTGGAGGAGCAAAAAGCCCTCGGTCACCATGGGTGGAGGAGCCGCCGGTTGCCGGTGGTGGAGGGAGGAGGAGGGGTGGCTTTGGCCACCTCTTGCCCAAGTGGCCGGTCATCTTGCCCAAATGTGAATTTTGTATAGTTTTGTGCAGTCTTTTCACAAAACTGTCAATGTGTTTCTTCCCCGGGCTGTCTTGATTCCTCTCCTGATTCTTCTGATTAATTTGTTATGAGTGATTCAACGTCAGGATCCTTGATATTTCTTCAGTCGGCATATGATCTTGACCTTGGATTGACTCGTAACATCTTTTCTGCTCTAAAAGCTCCTCTTTAATGTGTATTCTCTCTAAGCTCTGAATTACCCTGCAAAAATATATCTAAACTAACAAGCAAAAGTTAAATAGACAAAATGTATAAATAAGGGGGTTATACTGTGTTTATGATTCGTATAATTTTGGTCCTTCAGTCATCCTTCTGGAATCTTGAGCTAGATGATTGACCTGGATCAGACCCTTTATTGTATAGTCTTCTCATATACTTCCCAAAGTTCTTAGCAAACATGGCATAATTTTGTTCAGACATCTCCCCTACCTTGTCCTGAACAACAGAGACTTCAGTTTTTAGACCAACACTTTTAACCTTTATGAGTTGTTCCTCTTCATTCATTTCCATCTCATGAGTCTGAAGGGAGCCCATCAGTTCATCAAACCACATGGTCTTCACATCGTGTGTGATGAGCCGTATTTATAAGACTCATCGAGTCAACAAATCCCATCAATTCCAGCACTTTATTATGCGAATAGTTACTTCTTAGTGTTGTTTTACATTTCAGGTGATTTGGAAGCTCTAAGAGGAATCACACTCAAAAAATGGCATTTGGAGCCAAAAACATCACAAGGAGTTCTAGACCGGTTTTTACACAAGGAGGACCGCCCGAAGGAAGCAAGGCCGGCCCAAGCCGGGTCCGAATCCACAATTTCGGCTCGTGAACAGTACTTTTCGACTCATGAACAGTAATTCCGGTGTGAACAGTGTCCGATGAAACAGTGTCTGGGGGATGAACAGTATTTCGAACAGTCTCCGGGGGATGAACAGTGTCGTGAACAGTGTCGTGAACAGTGATTTTTGGGAAATTTCCCAATTTCGTCATTGGCGGTTTAGAGGCTCCTAGAACCTCCTGGAAGAATCTGGAAGACTTGTTGGCCAAGTTAGCTTACAATCTAAGTTAACTTGCTCCCCAAGTTAGCTTACATACCAAGCAAACCGGATTTGGAAACAAACGAGATCAGGCCTGGCCCATATTTAGACTATAAATAAGAGCTCTCCTCAGCCCTTCAAAGGATCCCATCAGCTCCTCTCTCTACAACATCCCAAATTCAAGCATTCCTCCTCACGAGCGAGCTCACCTCTCCCCCTCTCGGCTGAAATCGTCCGGCGTTCCTAGCACCCTCGACACTCAGCCCTCATGGCCCGGTCCTTAATCCCACAATCGAGCATTCCTCCTCACGAGCGAGCTCACCTCTCCTCCTCTCGACCGAAGTCCTCTCGGTGCTCAACCTTGCTCCGGCATTCATCAGCCCTCACGGCCCGGTCATTCATCCTCCCTCTTGGCATTATAGAGAAGTTTACATTGTTCTTTTGTTATTGTCTTGTTTCCATGGCTATGTGTAGCTAAACCCGTTATTCGGGCTAGGGTTTGTACATTGTGACGGTCGTTTTTGAGACTTAGTTCTTAATGCTATTCATGTTTTACTAATTCTCGTGCCTTATTCTGAATTATTGCTAGACTATGTGGATGCTTTGTTGCAAAGCTTAGTTAATCAATATTTCTATCATTATTATCTGCCTATTACTTTGTCGTTTGGGTAGATAGCACATCTAGGTTAAATAGCACCCTTGCCGGGTTATTTAACTTAGGGGAATTAGAAGCTTAACACCTTTGTCGGGTTAGGTTGTGGCGTAACACCTTTGTCGGGTTACTTGGGAAGTCCCCTTTATCGGGACAACCACACTTAGAAACTATGAATTAGATTATTAGAAGTCAAGGATAAAACAAGTCACAATCGAAAACCCTTGTCAGAATATTCTCTCTCATTGATACACACTTGCCTTATTTCTTATTTTTGCACTGTTTCTTAATTGATCACAAACCCAATTGTCTTTTCTTTCCTTTTTTACAGAACAAATAGTAACCATCTAGCTCCCTTGGGTTCGACCCTTGCTTGCCACTGTACTAACCGATAGTTTAGAGTAAGGAATTATAAATACAAATTTGCAGGTACCGACGACGACTTGTCAAATTTTGGCGCCGTTGCCGGGGAGCTACGCACGGTGAAATTTGTTCTTTCTTTTTCTGTTATTTCCTTTTTCTTTTTAATTTCTTTCTGTTCTTCTCTACTTGTGTGCCATGGCTCACGCAGGAAATCAGGTTCCCAACAACGAAGAGATCTATGAGGAGGATGATCCAGGCCTCCTCAACAACGAAGAAGCACCACCGGTGATCTATGAAGACCCGGAGAGGATGTTCCGAGCTAGGAACCGAGCTAGGAACCGAGCCAACCGAGAAGCTGCCCGACAGGACCAAGGAGCACATGGAGCACATCAAAGGGCAGACCTGAGGGCACCGGTCCAGCAGCAAGCACCGATTCAGCAACAAGTACCAGCCCGACAACAAGCTCCTCAACTAAGATGCCAACCACCGGCGGCCCTTCAGCAACAAATCAGGCGACCTCCCAGACAACCGGTGTTCTACGAAGAGTATGACGAGGAGGACTACGATCAAGAGCCTACCATGGGAGAGTTGTTGGCCCCTGACTTCCACAACCAATCTTGGTGTATCTACGAAGGGCCGGACCTCGAAGCCATAGCAATCAACACGGCGGTCGTACACCACCTACCAAAGTTCTCGGGCACAAGGGGAGAGTCGGCCACATCTCATCTACAGCGCTACCATGGGATTTGCCAAAACCCAAAGCCACACGGAGTTGAAGTCGATGACTTCAAGCTGAAGGCGTTCTACTTTTCACTCACAGACTCGGCTACTGATTGGTTTCTCTCTTTGCCTTCAGGTAGTATCTACACATGGGCCCAGATGCAGAGAAAATTCCTCAACAAGTACTATCCAGCAGGCCGAGCCACACAAATCTGAAAACAGCTACAAGAACTCCGCCAAGGGCCCAACGAGACCATGTACGAGTACGTGGAGGAGTTCACCGCCCTCGAGAAGAGCTGCGGCAACCTCGGACTGCCAGAGAAGCTGCTCATGGAATACATGTTAGATGGACTGCAAAGAATCGATAGGAAGCTACTAGATGCCTCGGCTGGAGGCACAATCATGAGGCTGTCGCCAGCTGGAGCTCGGAGAAAGATCATGGAGATGGCCGAGAGTGCTGGATTCCAAGACGAGTCCAAAGAAGAAGAGTACACCCAGACCCGGAACGTATCAAAAGCCGACACTCCATCAAGTGCAATGGCCGAAGAGCTCAAGCAACTCAAGGATATGATGGCCCAAGTCCTCAAAAAGTAGTCAGCCCAGACAAGACTTTGCGGGTACTATGACGCAGTGGACCAAAAGACCGACGACTGCCCGACCGCAAGAGAGAACGACCAAGGAGAGGTGAATGACGTAGGTGACTACCAGGGCTACAACAACAGGACTGCACCAGCTAGGCAATATGGAACGACCACGACCGGGCAGGGGTCCAGCGGACACTACTGGAGGAACGACAACCGCGACAACCGAGCCCCAAGGGAGCCAGTTCAGCAGGCCGCACCTCAGCAAAGCCCGCAGCCCTACCGGCCTCCACAGCGCCAATTTCAGCAAAACGTGCCAAACCAGTACCACCCGCGAGCACAATATCAGAACCAGGCAGGCTCGAGCCAACCAAGCAAGTCAGTGGAGGATATAGTGAAGGAGCTGGCAGCTAGCACCCAGCAATTGGCCGTGACCGTTCACCAGTTCCAGGCGAAAACAGAGGGGGCCATCGCTGACCTATCCAAGCAGATGTCCAACTTGGTCCAGGACGTGACCGAACTGAGAAGAGACCCGGGAAGGCTGCTATCTCAAACAGTGCCCAATCCAAAAGGGAACATCAGCTTAGTGGAAGTAGTGGATATGGATGCAGTACTCAAGGAGTCCGCCTACTGGGTAAACAAAATGCTTGAGCCGGTTGACACAAAGGCAGAATACAGCGAAGAGGAACATAGCCCAGAGTCTACCGAGCCATCAGAAGATGTCGGCCCACAGGTGCCCGAAGAAGAACTAGCCAAGGCACTCGGCATGGACACGCTCGGCACAACCCAGCCAGGCCCGGTTTTTGTGGCTGAGAAGTCCGAAACTCACAATTCTTCATATGCCATGCAGGTAGTTGCTCCTGGAGGCCATGCGACCGACAAGGACGAGCTGGAAGGAATATTGGAGACGAGGCCTAAGCAGAACGACCCCATTATGAGGCAGCCACTCGCCACAAGTCACAAAGCATTGCCGGGAAAGAGTAAGGACCCAGGGGCCTCCACGGTCACCTGTGGTATCAATAAAACCCAGATACATCACTGCTTAATTGATTTGGGTGTTGCTATTAATGTCATGCCTTACTCTTTGTATTGCTCGTTGGGACTTGGCCCATTGAAACCACCTAGGTTGTCGATAGAATTAGGGGATAAATCTTGTGTTCGCCCGGCTGGTTTGCTAGAAGATCTAACCCTCCGAATAGGAGATCTTGTTGTTCCTGCAGATTTCTATGTCTTGCAGATGGGAAGAGCTAGAAACGACGAGCCGCTAGCGCTAATTTTGGGGCGACCATTCCTTCACACCACCAAGACCAAGATTGACATGGGCATAGGCTTACTGTCACTAGCATTCGGTGGCAAGGCATCAGATTTCTATGTCTATGAGGATGTCGACCGCCCATGCACGAGGAAACCGCCACACATTGTGCACACATCAGATTTCGATGCCCTAGTTTCGGACCTACCAGAGCAGACCATACATACAACTGGGCCAGTAGCTATGGCCAAGAAAACCTCACCATCTCAGGAATATGTGAAAGTGAACCCGCCTGACCAATGGTAAGCAGAACCGAGCACGTCATTCCGTGAGGATTTCGGGCAGATTGAAGAAGTCGCTGGAGCAAAGTATGACCTCACACGTCCATGGGATCCTAACTTGTTATCCCTAAAGAGGTAACGTCGAGCCAACAACGTAAATTAAAGGCGCTCGCAGGGAGGCAGCCCGGCACTTTTATCATTTTTTTTAGCTTATTCTCTTATTTTGTTTTCTGTTTATTTGGGTCTTGAGTCATATTCATCACATTGTACTTGGGAAAGAAGATGATTTTCATGCAGGGGACAGATGCGAACGAATGAGGAGACTGTGCGAGCGCACACGGCTGGGAATTCAACCGCATGCAAGCATGCAAGGCCATCCGAGATGTTTGCGTAAGATTGCTATCCATCGGGGGTAGTTTCACACCTTGAATAAATTGTGTCGAGAAAAATAAGCTTTTGAGGATTCTGTCACCAAGACTTACGAGTCTAAGGAGATTGGTTTTTAAGTGAGACCGTTTGTGACTCCACCAATTTCCTGGGAATCCTTTATTTGTCTTAATTTCTTCGACATAGTCCTTTCATTTTGTGACGAACTCACGTTCCGATACAAGTTTCTACCAAAGGAAGGTAGGCGCAATGGTGCTCTTCGAGGACTCAAAGGAGAATGGTCAGCTATTTCTGAACATCACGCATCGCACGAGGGAAGTGCCTGTCCAACCTTACTCTCTTCTTATTTTCCGTATTGTTTGCATGCATGTGAGTCTAGAGTCTAAGTCGTGCCGTGAGGACATGGCTTATTTCAAAAGTGTGGGGTGGGAGAGTCAGTCATCGAGTCAGCACGTTTACTTTCCTGCACCTGTACAGAGTCAGCACGTTTCCCGAAATTTTTAAAATTTTTGTACATGTTTCTTCTCTATTTCCTAGATTTGCACTATAAATAAGAGCTCTCCTCAGCCCTTCAAAGGATTCCATCAGCTCCTCTCTCTACAACATCCCAAATTCGAGCATTCCTCCTCACGAGCGAGCTCACCTCTCCCCCTCTCGGCTGAAACCGTCCGGCGTTCCTAGCACCCTCGACACTCAGCCCTCACGGCCCGGTCCTTAATCCCACAATCGAGCATTCATCCTCATGAGCGAGCTCACCTCTCCTCCTCTCGACCGAAGTCCTCTCGGTGATCAACCTTGCTCCGGCATTCATCAGCCCTCACGGCCCGGTCATTCATCCTCCCTCTCGTCATTATAGAGAAGTTTACATTGTTCTTTTGTTATTGTCTTGTTTCCATGTCTATGTGTAGCTAAACCCGTTATTCGGGCTAGGGTTTGTACATTGTGACGATCATTTTTGAGACTTAGTTCTTAATGTTATTCATGTTTTACTAATTCTCGTGCCTTATTCTGAATTATTGCTAGACTATGTGGATGCTTTGTCGCAAAGCTTAGTTAATCAATATTTCTATCATTATTATCTACCTATTACTTTGTCGTTTGGGTAGATAGCACATCTAGGTTAAATAGCACCCTTGTCGGGTTATTTAACTTAGGGGAATTAGAAGCTTAACACCTTTGTCGGGTTAGGTTGTGGCGTAACACCTTTGTCGGGTTACTTGGGAAGTCACCTTTGTCGGGACAACCACACTTAGAAACTATGAATTAGATTATTAGAAGTCAAGGATAAAACAAGTCACAATCGAAAACCCTAGTCTGAATATTCTCTCTCATTGATACACACTTGCCTTATTTCTTATTTTTGCACTGTTTCTTAATTGCTCACAAACCCAATTGTCTTTTCTTTCCTTTTTTACAGAACAAATAGTTACCATCTAGATCCCTTGGGTTCGACCCTTGCTTTCCACTGTACTAACCCATAGTTTAGAGTAAGGAATTATAAATACAAATTTGTAGGTACCGACGACGACCTGTCAGTGTGCTTCCTTGACTACGAGTGCCTTCATTGCATACCGCTTTGGTAGAGACCTCATCACCTATCTGACCAGTTTCTCTTCGCTCATGGGTTCTTGACAGAGCCTTGTCGTGAGGCAATGTGCAAAATAAATTTATAAGTCCACTACTTGTGACTTCACTATTGGGTAGTAAAGCGGTAAGTAGGGGTCGTACCCAAGGGAGTCACTGTGGAATAATTGTTCTTTAAAAAGAAAGTAAATACATATTGGGTTTTATGGGTTTTTTAGACAGAAAGTAAATTGCGTAAAAGTAAAGGTATTGAAAGTAAAGTGCGAGAAATTAAAGTGCTGAATGTAAAGACTGAAAGTAAGTGCTGAAAAGTAAATTGCTGGAACAGTCGAATTCAATATCAACCAAACAACAGACTTTTGGTTTGTCGCACGCTATATTTCAAGCGCAATACGTGCCAAAGTTATGTTGGATTGATGTTGAGCAAGTCTGTAGGAAGCGTACGAAAATGTAAAGAATGAAAAGTTGACAGAACCGCTTGTCGTCAGAGCGATTTGTGCAAATAAATTTATAATAGTCCGCTACTCGCAACTATACTACTGGGTAGTACTTGGTAAGTAGGGGTCGAACCCAGAGGAATTAGGGGGATAGGTTATTCTTTAAGGGATTTGTTCAGCGAAGGAGCGTGTTTTAGGTTGGTTGAGGTTTTAGTGCTAACAACTACGTGACTTTTTAGTTGGTTTTGGTTTTGAGTGCTGAAAAGTAAATTACAGAAAAGTAAATACTGAAATTAAAAGCGAAGACTTACAGTGGGTGATGCGTGAATTGCAAGTCCTCCGGATTGTGAGCGGTTGATGGTTGCAGTTGATTGAACAATAAAAGTAAAGACAAAGGGGTTTTGTAATTGCGAGAGAAGTATTCGGTCTTGGGGGGCCTTGTATTATATCCTGTTCATTCTTTTAGTAACCCTTCTAAGTATTCAAACGTGTATCGAGGCCCTTTCGTAGCGCTCAATTTGCCACACTGTTTGTAAACCCTTGTTCTACTTCAGACTAATTGCTCCTTTCGAAGTATCTTAGCCTTTTGTGCATCCATTTGGTCCCTTTGGTCCAGTTTCCAAATGGTTTTAAAGATAGATCGAACTCCTCAGATAAGCTTTGCCCTTTCGTAGCATCCACTTACCCGAGTATGTTCACGACTTCCCACAGAAGAGTTTTGCCCTTTCGTAGCTTCCACTCAACCTTGGAAAGTCTGACCTTATAAATGGCACATAGAACAAGTTTTGAATACAGAGAAAAGAAACTAAACGAAGTAAAACATTTTATAAAACAAGAACTCCCCTTCAACCGAATGAAGAGTTTAGTTACGAATATCCATAGAGTTGGACATCATAACTAAATACTTGGGGATTTGGAAAAGAATACTCAAGAACAAACAGGAGTAAAGAGAGAAGAGAAAGAGATTACTCAAGAACAAACAGGAGTAACTCTTGAACTGTAACTGAAAACTTGAGTACTCAAGAACCAACAGGAGTACTCAAGATCGAACTAAAGTATTTGAGAACAAACTGAACTTTTATTGATATCAAACCAAACTTTACATAGTAACAAACTTAGAGAGAGAAGTGTTTTACACAATTTTGGGATGGATTGAAATGAGGAGGAGAGCTTGGTATTTATAGGCTAAGGGGAGGGGAATGGAGGGCCAAGATGAGGGCATGTGGTTTGGCATCCAAGGGTGGAGATGGGGGGAAGAGGAGAAGAAGACAAGTGTCACAAGGGGAGAGGAGCAACACAAAGCCGCCGGCGGCTTTTGGGAGGGAGGAGGAGAGGTTGACATGTGGAGGAAGGGGAGAGGAGGAGGGGTGGATGTGAGGAGAAAGCCGCCGGTCCATGTGGCATGAGGAGAGTGGTTGTGAGTTTTGTGCAGTTTGCACAAAACTATCGGTGTATTCCAGCTCCGGATTGTCTTCGGTTTCTCTTCGGTTTGATTTGTTTTGAATGATTCCAAGTCAGGATCTTTAGATTTCTTCATTCAGCGTCTGATCTTGACCTTGGATTGTCTCCTGATATCTTTTCTGTGCTAAAAGCTCTTCCTTAGCGTGTATTCTCTCTAAGCTCTGAAATACCCTGTAGAAATGTATCGGGACTAAAACATCGAAGTTAGATAGACAAACAGTCTAATTTGGTGGGTTTAACTGTGTTTATGATTCATACAATTGTGGTCCATCAAAAGTAAAGGTACTGAAAATAAGTGCGGAAAGTTAAGTGCTGAAAAGTAAAGTGCGTAGAGTAAAGTACTGAAAAGTAAAGTGCGTAAAGTAAAGTGCGTAAAAGTAAAGTACTGAAAGTAAGCAGTTGATAGTGAGACTGAAAGTAAATTGACAAGTGGTGAATTGATTAAGGGAAGGATTCGGTTTTAGGGGCCTTGTATCACAACTCGTTCATCATTGACCTCTAATGATCGTTCTAAGTGTTCAAAGATGTATCAAGGCCATTTCTAGCACTCGACTTGCCACACCGTCTAGTCCTTTTCAAGACATAGAGCACTTGTTCTAGATAGGCTAATTCCTCCCTTCGAAGTATCTTTGCCTATGTGCATCCACTTGATCAATCATTTCTGATCAACCAAGTGGTGTTTAAAAGAGGTTGAACTCCATGGAAAAGCTTTGCTCTTTCGAGCCTCCACTCAACCATGTCTGTTCACAAACCCCATGGAAGAGCTTTGCTCTTTCGAGCCTCCACTCAACCATGTATGTTCTAAACTAATATATGGCACATAGAACAAGTTTGAACACAATAGAAGCACTAAGAAAATGGTCTAAAACGTTTGCATGATACAAGCACACCCCTTCAACCAAATGAAGGGTTTAGCTACGAATATCCATAGAAGTGGATACCATAGCTAAGTGCAAGAAAAGTAAAGCAAACCGAAAAGAAAACAAGGAAAACAACAAGAAACCGAAACAAGAACAAGTGAAAGAGAACAACAAGTAAGTAAGGGAGAGGAGCTCCAAATCAAGACAAGGGAAAGTAAAGTGTGCTGCTGGAAAGTAAGAGATTGAAGCTCAAGAACAAGTTAACAAAAGCTTTGAAAATCAAGAACAAAGTAAGAACAAAGTGTGTTTGCATTGAAAATGAAGAGAAGAGAGATAAGCTCTCAACTCTCTAAGGTTTGTGGCATACGAATTCTAAGGCTTAACGCCTCTATTTATAGGCTAATGAAGACTTAGTGGCTAAGTTTGAGTTTGGAAATATCCCAAAAGCAAAGGCATTTGATTGGCTCTTCTTATGACACCATTTGGGATATTTTAAGCCAAAGCCACCTCTTGCTCTTATCTCTTCCATGAGCCACGAATTGCCCACTTGTGTTGGTGTCATCCAAAGCCAACTAGCTTGTTGAGAAGGAACCAACCGACTTGGTTTTAGTTGAAGCCCAACCGGATTCCAAAATCAAACAGAAGTGAATAGTAAGGCCAACCGGGAAATAAGTAGTTTGGATTTAGTTGGACTTCCCCGGAATGTGGCCGGAGAAACAAATGACCGGAGCATGGTGGTGGTTGGATGAGCTTGATTGGAGCATCATCGGAGGTTCGCCGGAGCATGGCCAGAGTTCGCCGGAATATGGCCGGAATCTACCCGGAACTTTGGTCGGAGCTTCTTGGATTTTGGAGAGTGTATTCTAAATGAAAAAGTCATTCTAAGATTTTCTCAAGAAAGATGCTTAGCCAAATTCTGCCCGGAACATGGTCGAAATCCCAAATCGGCCGAAATTGCCCTATTTTGACCTTGATCGGGCTTGAGCTGGTTCTACTCGGGCATTTTGTCTAGGAAGTGAAATTGTCTAAGTTATTGGGTATTTAAAACACTTTGGTCGAGCCAGATTTGCCAGATTCCATGGTTTGGTTGAGCGACTTGGTTTCAGTGCCTATGCGCGCGGGGCCTTTGCTTTGGAATTGGGCCAACTGCCAATCTGCCCGAGCATTCTCCTTGGTTTTCCAACATTTTCCACCTTATTTTCCATTTTGATCACTTTGCTCGAGGTGGATTTGTCAGATCAGCTCGTTTGCCCGGGCAACTTGAATTCAGTGCTAGATGGCCTGGGCGCGGCCTGGGACTCTCTCGGGCGGGGACCTGGTTTCTCGGACGCGGGCCTCGGCACTCCCGGACGCGGGCCTCGGCACTCCCGGACGCGGGCCTAGTTTTCTAGGCGCTGGCTCTCGGACAGGGACCTGGGCGGGGACTTGGTCTTCTCGATTCTGGTTCTCGGTTAGGGACCTGAGGTTCTCGGTACTGGGCCTGGGTACTCGGCTGAGCTCTCTCGGTCCTCGAACGGGGTCCTCGGTCCCTGGTTAGTTTTTTTCTCGGGCCCTGGTTGATTTTCCTCGGGCCCTAGTGGCGACTTCTCGGCCAGAAATGCTTGGTGTGCTTTTTGGGCTCAAATCTCCCTTTTTAGGCGTGTTTCCTCTTTAGACTCCAAAATAGCCTATATACACAAAATGGCATTAACAAGCACTTGTTCGTATGACCAAATGTCCAATTTGGTGGGTTTAACTGATTCGATGAATCGTATAAATAGGCGCCATCAGTTCTCCAAGTGCAAACGATTCATTAGAGATATCAAGAACCCTTGTGATGAAGTCGGCTATGGTCTCGTCCTCCTGCATTGGTAGATTTTTGAATTTTGACGTGACCTTCTCCATTATAGATATTTTGACCTTGGTCGTACCTTCATGAGCCGTTTGCAATATGTCCCAAGCCTTCTTCGCAATTTCACAGGTTGAAATCATCTTGACAATTTTCCCATCAATTCCCGAGAATATGGCATTCATTGCTTTGGAGTTTGCAGCTTCAGCAATATTCTGTCACTCAGTCCATCTGGCTTTAGCGAGTGGGACAGGCTTGGCAGCTTCGTTGACAGTCATTGGATGTGTCCACCCATTTTCAACAACTTCCCAAACTGATTCATCCCGCGACTTCAGAAACGCCTTCATTCGCACCCTCCAGTATCCATAATTGTTTCCTTTAGCAGCGGTGGTCGCGTGATGTTCTATCCTTCTCTCAAATCCATCTCAACAACTTCTGGATCTCACTCTGTGTGTTGAGTGTTTGTTCTGATACCAATTGAAATCTTCCCCTTGTAGTTGAGTTGTTGTTCTGGTTGAGTGCAGAACAATTTCTAGAACAACTTATGCAAAAATAATACAGTGCGGAAAAATAAACGACATGCAATACTCACTAATAATAAATATTGCGAGTATAGGAGCTTACATATCTAGAATCCCTCTTAAACAGCCTGAGCCTCTAATACTCTAGCAATCGCTAACTAGGTCTCCCCCAAGATCTCAGCCTCACCTCCGATTCCACCAGAATGATCCTCCACGAGAATCATCGCCTTATCCCGAATGCACAGAAGAGCAACAGTGCGTGTAGCTTCAAGTTGTTCTACGATCAGTCTGCCGAACACTAGAACAGATTGAATCTGAGCGCCATGAATAATCAGATTGATTAGTTCACTGGCCGTTTGCCTACACCTCCCTTCAGTGAGTATGACCGTGAATAATATCTCCGTGAGTGCTTAATAGAACGAGTCTATCAGCCCTTATTATATAGTACGGTAGAAACCCTAAAATATCTAGGTTTCCTATTCTCAACCGCCTATCTCTTTAGGAAATCTTTCGTAAATCTTTTAGGAAACATTCCTAATATCTTGCGCATATCTCTTGTAGATAATCCTTCATAGATCTTCAACTCCGTTTAAGAAACTCCTTTGATTATCTAATTGGCCAAGTAATCACCAAGCGCAAGTCTTCCCTAATATCTCTCAACCGACTTCTTGATATGTATCTTAGCACCGACTTGCCAAATCTGTTCTAGGAAACATCTGATGCGTCTAACTTGTGCTACGTCGTTTGAAGAAGTTCCCTAATCTAAATTAGGAAATATTCCATCTGCCCTTTCATCTGCAACCGTTTTGTTCTTTGTCGGTTGACTATGTTGCCTAATCTGAATTAGAAAACATTCCATCTGCTCCAACTTATTCTAGGACAGTTGCCTCTGCCTGCCTTGAACTCTTCCTTGTACAACAGAATTTTGCCAAACTACATGCCATAAATCTAACAGACTTCAATTCTTACAAAATCTCATTAATTGAAAAAAAAATAACTTGATGAATGAAAATAGCTTACTAAATTTACAAGTTTACTAAATTTGAATTAAAGAATTCGATTAATTACATTATATAGAAATGAAATTTGATATTTATTAAGCAAAAAAATCATTTTCAAAAATACTTGGGGGTGACACATGTCAGCCCCGTCAAACACTGCATCCGTCCCTGTCAAGGGGAAAGATAAGAATTCATTTTACCCTGTTTTAAACTTTTCTTTTGCTCATTGTCCTACTCAAATTTTAAGTTTTACAATATTTTTATTCTAACCGGCACTCCTCTAGCCAATTAGCAAAAGTGGCACTATGAGTGTCGATTTTACTCATTTTTGCAGATTTGTCATTATGGGACTGATATGAACAAGTTCTGGGTGAACTCAATACCATGTAAGGGACCGGTACCCACGCACAATGCCGACTTCATTATGAAACCAACACTGGTAGTGATTGTTTCATGTTGCATGCCGAAATGATAAAAACATTAAATCTTAAAACAACAATAACAATAAAATATAAATCCCCAAATTCTGATTGTTAGACAACACATTACAAAATGTTAATTGAAAAGGAAATGGTTCAAATGCAAGATAACACTACAATCCTTGAAAATGGAAACTAGACAACAACAATATTTAAGGTTGTATCTCCGTTAGGACAAGAGCGCCTGTTATGTCTAGCACCTTCCCAACTTTTGCATGTGTGATTCTGAAACGGCTGCTTGAAATCCAGCCTTAACTGCTACATTCGCCCCAGTGCCCTCTGTCTCTCCCATTCATTTCATTATGTCTACGCCTCGATGGGTTCCTACATGTCATATATCGTTTGAAGTTTTAGTTTGGCACATGGAATGGTCCACTATATGTCCTCCCATTAATTTTTTTTGAATGAATGATGATATATCATTGGTCAAAAGCAAGTACACAAAAATCAAACTAGGCAACCAATGCCACCGCCTAAGCTAAACTAAAAACTAACAGCCGCTCTACATATTGAAACCCAACCTGCGCAACCAATTTCTATCACCTAATTTGGTATATTTACTTTCTAAACCTGCTAATTTCACTTTCAAACTCCAAACAATTGTTCTAATAACATTAACCTGTTCAATAACTTCATGTCTAAATATGAAAGCATTTATGGACTTCCAAATCTCCACCATTGTTGCTGTCAAGCTAGCCGCCACCATTCTTGTTTGTAGTCTCTGCTGGTTGAGATTCTTAAACCACGGTATGAGAAGGTGCCATGTGAAAGGCACCCTAAAAACCCTAAAAAACAGCAGGACTTCTCCCAGAATTGCTTGGGAAACCTTACATGCAAAGAAAAGATGATCTCTGGTTTCGTCTTCCTCATTACAAAGCGCACACCTAGTAGGAACACTGATCCCCGTATTCCTCAATCTGATTTTAGTGAGCAATCTGTCCTGTGTTACCAATACAGCGTGGAACGTAGCTCAAGGCATGTTAAATCTGTTCCACGCCAACCTATGCCAATCAACCACTACAGTACGGGTCTTGAGGGTGTTGTATGTGTCCTTCACCAAAAAAACTAGCCCCTACACCAATCCATTCCAATCTACCACTGTGACACATTTCTGGCTAAGGTCTTTGCAAACCACAAGGCGGCGCAACACCCACGAGCTATTAATAAGGGACTCATTCTCCCACAAATTCAACCCATTATTCCAATAGGTATGAACCCATTTGGTCCATATGTTCTGTCCGTCTCTATTTATCTCCCACAATTGGTTAAGCACCAAAGCATCATTCATTATTTCCAAATTCTTGATTCCCAGCCCTCCTTCTTTTTTGTCCATGCAATGCTTGCTCCAACTAAAAAGATTACAACCCCTCCCTACCGCACTACCATTCTAAAGAAATGTGGCGCAAATAGAATTGATGTTCTTCAAAATTTTCCTTGGCGGAATACATATTCTAGCCCAATAAAACACAATGGCTTGGAGGACTGATTGAATCAACACCCTACGACCTGCTCCAGAGAGAAATCTGTAGCTCCAGCTATCTATTTTTTTGTGAGCCTTTGAATGATGCTCGAACAATCATGGGCCGAAATGCTTTAAGCCGTGAGAGGGAATCCCAGGTACGTGACTAGCAGCGCACTCATCTAAGAAATAAAGTTCGAAGGGAAGTTAAGATTATTGAGCATTGCTTTGATGAAGCTCCAGTCAATCGAGTCATAGACCTTGTGAAGATCAATTTTCTAGGCCAGTCGCTCACTGACATTTTTCCTACCTTACCAAGCGACAAACTATTATGCAAGGCACACATTTCCCACGATCGATCTCCTTTGGATGAATACCCCTTGCACTGGCTCAATAGGATACGGAAGCACTCTTTTAAGGCTCTCGAAAAGGATCCCTGAAACTATCTGATAGATCACATTACAACAAGATATCGGCCTATAATCCCCCAGCTCAGTAGCAAGGTTAGATTTGGGAATCAGGGCTATGAAGGCAGCGTTCATTCCTTTAGGCAGGGCATTGAACTTAAGACAATGGCGAATGGAAGTGCAAAGTTCTTTCCCAGTAGTTGTCCAGTTCTTCTTGAAAAGTTAGCCGAGAAACCATCAGGTCCCGGAGACTTATCTGAGCCAATTTTACTGAGAACACTCCAAATCTCCTTATCATTGGCCTTGCGGATCAAGGCACGACAATGATCATCCTCCACCTTTATTCCTCTATTGAAAACCTCCGACCTGATGGGTGTGCAGTCCTTGGCTTGAGCTAAGATTGATTTGACGTATGACACGAACTCTGTCTTGATAATTTGATGGTCTGTGGAAAGTAAGTCGTCGCGACATTTGACAATTTTAATACAGTTTTTGCTCCTTCTACCTTTCAGTACATTGTGAAAAAATTTGGTGTTCGCATCACCCTCCTTGAGCCATATAATCTTCGCTCTTTGTTGATAAAATAAGTGTTGATACCCCTTCACCTCTCTGAACTCCCTCGCTAAGGCCTGCTCGTTTTTCACTAGTGAAACGTCATGAGGAGCTTGTTCAGCTGCTCTCTGCGCGTGGACAAGAGTAGCCCTCAGATTGTTCACCCCGCTGTACATCCCCTTATTTTGGTTCACAAATTCCCTTTTCATCATTATCTTTATTACCTTTAGTTTTGCTTG
The DNA here is from genome assembly GCA_033675215.1 of Rhodiola kirilowii. Classification (NCBI taxonomy): domain Eukaryota; kingdom Viridiplantae; phylum Streptophyta; class Magnoliopsida; order Saxifragales; family Crassulaceae; genus Rhodiola; species Rhodiola kirilowii. The sequence continues at coordinate 35,101,754 of CM066201.1, forward strand.
GATCATAAAGAGGTTGTCACATTTTATGGTGCTAGCCCAATATTAGAAACTTTTTCATGATAATCTTCAAATTCTTCGATTCAATATCAGTGAGTCCGCATTTCGCAACAAACTTCTTGAGGTCTTCCATATCTCCATCTCTCACCAACTGCCCATTTAACTTTTCATCAGGTCTCAACACACTGAAATCTCCCATACAAAGCCAACTGCCAGAGAAAGACCTCGCATGATTCTCCAACTCAATCCACATATATGCTCTATGTCTGCTCATGTTACTAGCAGAGATAAAAGTCACCCCATTGGATCCAGAATCTGATTGTAACAAACAGGTCACAAAATGAGACTCCTTGGTTATTAGACTTATCTTGATTGCATCAGAGTCTCACAACATTAAAATCCTTGTCCATCCCTTCCACGCAGGATTCAAACAACAACTAGTTATGGCATGATCCCATCCATCCTTCTGCAATTTCACTTCTAACAACGCAATACAATTAAGCTTTTCACTTCTAATTAATTAACTCCCTAACTTAAGATTTTTTTTGAGGGGTAATTTAATCTCCTCACATTCTAACAAGCTACTTTAAACATGTTAAACATATTTAACAGGAGTTTATTTTGTTACCACCGATGTTCCTCTCCTTCTCCCTATTTTTCATCTTGGCCTCATTCGATTTGGCTCCTCTGCTAGCTCCTTTCTGTTTAGAACTAGTTCCTGAGTTAGCTTTCGCATTCTTGTTCTGATTTCCTTCTCCTGAACTCCTTTTTTCTCTTGTCTGGCTCTTTTTTGGGCACTTTTAGAAACAACATGTTCTAAACCTCCAGTAATGGCAGCTTTGCGTCTAGGATCGTCCAACATTATTTCTTCCTCTCACCTGATATCATCACCAACCTCATTCCTCACCACATCATTTTGAGTATCAGGAACTATAAAACATAAGTCATTATCCACTTCTCAATTGGAAACGGCTTGTGCTACAACTTTTGCCGTCTCCTCCATGCATTCATCGACATTCTCAATGACATCCATTTTGTTCTTCAATTTGAAGCTTCTCGCCTTCTGCTCCCTCATCTTCTCAAGAATTCTTTCTAGATTAGGTTTTGGGAATTATTCCTCTAGGTGTCCAAAATTGCAGTAGTTAGGGCACCTAGGGGGTCTCCATTCATAAATAACAGATTGCACATCGCAATTTCCATAGGGATCCTGGTACTCAATCACATCATGAAGCTCAACATCAGCGTACACTTCCACACACACCCTGGCATAGTTGTAGCTATGGCCGTCCGCTGTCACCCCATCTGTAAAGATTGGCTTTCCTAGTCTAGAGCAAAGCAAACTCAAAATTCTGACATCCGCAATGTGTGTCTTTATCCCGGGAAGCCTCACCCACACCGGAAGTGAATCAACGCTGCCGCATTTATAATTCTTACTCTCCGACCAAGGCTTCAAAATGAAAGGTATATTGTCGAATGTCCACGACCATACATAAAGAACCTCAAACTTCCTTTCCTCTGTTGCAAAGTTTAATAGAAAAATTCCCTCGTTGAGCTGGGACACTTGCACCACCAAATCGTCACCCCACTTAGCCCTAACAAACCCTTTCACCCTTCCCAGGAACGGTTTTGATCCAAATACATACCCTACCAGGGCATTTCTGAACCGAGTTGGAGCACCATCCCAAATCTCCTCCGAAATCATAACCCTATCAGCCAGTGTTATTAAAACCAGACCGGCCAGTTCGATCGGTTGGACCAGGAACCGGTCACCGGATCGGTCCAGTTCTGTAATCAGATTGTTCTGTAATCGAATCGGTCAAAACTCGGTCAAGATCCGGTTGAACTGCTGGTTGAACCTGCCGGATGAACCGGTTGACCTGCTGATTGACTCAATTTTGCATTAAAATAATGATTTGATCGGTTCAATCGGTTCGATTTGGTCTAAAAAATGTTTAATTATTTTGACTTTGACAAGACTCGAACCTAGTCTTCCTTTATAATTATCCCCTCTCATTCCACCAAGCTAGACATGATTCTTGTTTTATTATTTGTTTCATTAATGTATATTGATTTTATCAAATCTATAAATATTTTTACTTATTTTCAATTTAACTAGAAATTCAATTAGTCTTAGAAATCTCTTATTGTTGTGACTTGCAAATTAAGACTAAAATTGTTATTGTTGTTCTATTATTGTTGTATTATTGATTTGTACTTCATCAAATTCTAAATTTGACAATTTGTTATGGTATGTTATTGTAATCCGATCATAACCATGTAATATTTATTCAAGTCATAAATATGTTAAATTATAATATCATTTATAAGTATTTTATTTTTATTATTTAATTTGTGCGGGTCAAACTGGTTCGACCCGGTTGAACCACTGACCCATTGACCCAGTGAGTTGACCGGTTCGATGACCTGTCCGGTTTTGATAACACTGCTATCAGCACTCTGAATCTGTGGGAAAAATTGCAGCGACACCCCCTTTCTCTGTTCCTAGCTGTGGCTATTTTAGATGCCCAGAAATTTCGATTATGCATTTGAATAGCCTCGCCTCCAATCGGTTGTGACTCTAACCTAGAACTATCTTGCGCACCTACTCCACCGATTCCGTCATCAGCCGCTTCCACCCCGTTTGTTGGGCCCTTGACTCTGTCACCATTCGCTCGCGCCGCTCCTACCCCTCTCGAATCCACCTTGGCGGTGGCTGCCATACAAAAAAAACAAGGTTATCCTGGATCCACGCGCAGGCGCGTGGTCTTCTCTCCTCTTGTTTTTTTGTTATGGAACAAGGTTATCCTCCCATTAATGTTCATCAGGAATAAGCATGAAATTTGTATAACCATGTAGTATGGTATGCTTCCATTGCATAAAAATATGATACCGTATCATTGTATGATTTGTTGTCGACTTGCACACCGCTTTACATGGTTGCAAGGATAGTGAAATGCAAACCGTTTCTCACATGAGTAAATCTGATTTTGTAGATTGACCTCATGCTGATGATGCTTCCTTACAATTGTAACTTGATATCGGTCCACAATTTTATTGAAACACTCAGCAAAATGATTCTTTGCTATCTTTTTAAGTTCCCTCAATCTGTATTCTATCTTAAGAGTAAACATCACTACACCATTTTACATCTTAGAGCACACTTTTTTCCCGTCGCATAAACTGCTAAAATGGTCGCATACACTTTACGCGATCGCTAGAGTGTCGCGTAAAATCAGTCGCGAAATCCGAGTAGCGAGATGTTTACGCGATAACCGAAATAAATCTAGCCGCGTTATGTTAAACGTTTATGCGGCATTTGTTTCACTTAGTCCCGTAATCAGTGAGTTGAGGTCCACTCTTAACGTGCATATAAAAAGAAACATGCCAGTGTAAAAGAGCATTGGCGACAGCTATTGAACATATAGTTGTCATATAAACAACATTTCGCGATTAATGTTGCTAAAATACATGTCGTATAAAGCTTGTTTCGCGACTAATATTGAACGTATATATGTCGTATAAACGTTCATTCGCGACAAATTTTAAGCATTTAGATGTCGTATAAATTGTTTTTCGCGAACCTATTGGACATTTAGATGTCGTATAAAAGTGATTTCGCGATTCGTATTGAATATAACTTTCACATAAAAGAGCATTGGCGACCAAATTGTAACCTAAAATTGTGGCAAAAAACTCTATAGGCTGCAAACATGGGAGATAACATTATGATTTAAAATAACATACAACTAATATTGCAAACAATGAAATGTCGCATATAGGTGATTAAATCTGATTACGAAACACGAAATAGTCCAAGCTCAGGGTCGCATATACGATTTGGGTTAGATTTTCCCGACGCCATATTTCAGGGTACCTCATTACAACAATGTTTGGCTTGAGATTACCAACGCCCATTGTCTGGACAATCCTCTGAAAGCCAACATACATGCTAGCCGCTACCACTATTTCTGCCACACCTTCACAACGTTTGTATTCTATATAAGTCCCCTAGCTGCTTTGTGGCTATCTTGGCATCTTCAGTGCGGTCATCATAATCACCATCTAGTATGGAAACAAATATAGACATTCCCCGACCCTTTTTCTTCATGCAGTTGGCAAAGTCAGCAAGTTTTGGATGACAAGGTACATTTTCTGGTAGTTTTCCCTAAGGCCGACAGAAAATCAAAGGAATGGGGTTCCAGTTCTTCGGGTGGACTTGGTTTGCTCAATGATCTAAGATTACTAAGAGCTAGTTGAAAATATGCACTTTTGAAACCGTCTCCCCAGTCTCCAGCTTTGCTTTGAGGCACACATAATAATATATGAGTGATGCAAGGGCTAATGACACTATAGTGCATGGTATAGAAATCAGGAGCATAATCACCATACATAGAAATGCTCCAAGTAGCGAGAGGCTCGAGTGGTGAAATTTCCACCTTGGACGCCAACTGGGAGCATGTAGAAGATCGAATAGGAAACAAGACAAATTTACACCTCCATATAGCACAAAAGGAAAAACATGGTAATGGCAGGAGTGATGAGATCCAGGTTACCGATAAGGACACAACACATGCGAGTGGGCGATGTAGATGACAGAGTGCGAGAGGGTTGAGAAAAATGTTAGTCGGTGTGGAGATAAGTTGTGGTGAAAATTGCTGGGCACCTAGGGTTTTGCTTTAACTTTGGTAAAAAAAATTGGGCAGCTGTTTTCCCTCATGGACTTTGGGCCCAAAATGAGAGAAACAAATTAAAACTAGAATGAGAAAATTGGCTTTAGAATTGGCGGTTGTTTTCATGCATAAGTGGATAAAATTGGTAGATAAGTTTATTAAAAAAAGTGTCGATAAAATTTGCTTTGAAATTTGGTAGATAAATCCTGATAATTGGTTTTGAAAATTTGGTAGATAGCTTGCATCAATTTATTACAAGTCAAATTTGGCATCCATTAAACATGAGAATCACCATTACTCTTAAATGTACATGATCATCGTCTTCGACTTCATCTTCATCTTCTTCACATCCCAAACTAATTCCATCACCATCTTCATCTCCATATACATAACCGCCGTCTCCATCATCCATGGCATCATCATCATCATAGTCTTTGTGAAATGTTAGGGTGCATATCACGATCATATTCATCTTCTTGATATATTTCTTCATCTTGAGATAACATGTGAGGCACTCTAGAATTTTTATCTCGACAATTGAAAAATCACTATATATTCATCTATGTGAAATAACATTAAAAAATTTCCAATTGTCGCCGGCTTTTGGATCTTCCAAGTAAAATACCTGTCTTGCTGTGGTTGCTAAATAATATGGTGTCGGGTAATTATTTAGGCTCGGATGGAGATCTTGTGTGATTCTCAAATGATCGTTAAAGATCGTATCGGGTCATCCATTGTCAACTTTCACTTTCATTGCACTTAAAATGGTACCCAAAACAGTTTTGTCACTCCCCGCATATATAGAAGTGTGTGCTTCCGCGAGAAGTCTTTGATACTTATCATATGCCTCCTTGCCAATATAATCATTTTAAAGTCCTCTTCATGTGGTTCCGCAAAAAGGAAATGTTGGAGTATAAAGTGTCATCTAAGCAAAACACAAATCTGTGCAAGAAGATTTCAAAGTGATCTGTGCTAGCATCTGTGCTAGTTCAATCTGTCAGTTCCGAAAAATCAGCACAACTCCTAGTTTTTTGAACTAATGGATCTAGATCATATCTTCTCGACTGCCACATCATCAAACCCGTTCTTTTCAAGATAAAGATATGCAGATCTCAACGGAATTAATCCCTATCTTAACTAGGGTTTTTAGGAAATCAAATCTATGGTTTTCTTATCACCTATATTCTCACGGCTATATAAAGGAGGCCAGGGTTTCTTATTTGAGTAGCGCACAAAACCTGAGAAATGCCGTGTGGAGGAGCCATGAATCAGAGAGCGAAATTCATCAGTATAATCTACGAGTCGTCGTGCTATCGTAGAAGGATTGAGGCCGCAAGTTGGTAAGCAACTTGCTTTACTTTCTTAAACTCATACATTGCTGCTGCGCACAAATTATTTCAGAGTTCAAGAGGCGTCGTCGCTGCGTTATACAAGTCTGTGCTCACTATTCGACTCACACAAGATACGACAAACACTGCCAGGAGAATCTGCTTTGGTAGGTTCAACTGTACCAGCCTCGGAAGGAGGTCTGGACGTGCAAGACGGGAGTCTTCAGATCTAAGGGAAGGTTAGATCACCCAATTCAGTTGGAGAGTAGTATATGTGTATCAGTAGTTTGGAAGACTGTTCAAACATTAATCTGTACTATATACTGTGATAGTGGATTGTTCCTTGGACTTAGGAGAAGTCCCCCAGATGTAGGCTACATTGAGCCGAACTGGGTCACCAAGTGCTTTGTGTCTTTTACTGTTCTGCATTTCATTTCGATTATCTTAGTCTATGCAAGCAACTATACCACAGTGTGTGCTACATATTACTGGTACAGTTGAGCTCATCTCAGGCGTAGCAATTTTAATTGGTATCAGAGCAGGTTCTCAACATACGGAGTGGAACCTTGGGAAGCTAGCTACTGTTGTAAGATGAGCATCAAAGAAGGACAAAGCACTACTCGCCCGGTGCTGTTAGAAGGGCCTAATTATGGCTATTGGAAAGCCAGGATGAAGGCGTTTATCAAGAACGTGGATGAGAAAGCATGGAGATCTGTGCTAACTGGCTGGAACCCTCCCCTGTTAGCAACTGATGAAGAAAGGATTGTACCTAAACAAGAGACAAAATGGTCTGAACAGGAGGAGCCTCTCGCCATGGGGAATGCCAAAGCTCTAAATGCCATCTTCTCCGCTGTAGACGAGGCAATTTTCAAACTCATCCTAAACTGTGAAAGCGCTATGGAGGCATGGGATACTGATGGACCATAATTATACGAATCATAAACACAGTTAAACCCACCAAATTAGACTGTTTGTCTATTTAACTGTTGCTTGTTAGTTCCGATATTTATCTACAGGGTATTTTGGAGTCTAGAGAGAATACACGCTAAGGAGGAGTTTTTACGATGAAAATATATTACGAGTCATTCCAAGGTCACGATCAGATGCTGACTGAAGAAATCTCAAGATCCTGACACTGAATTACTCAAAACAAATCAAACCGAAGAGCAACCAAAGTCAGACCGGGGCCAAAATGGACTGATAGTTTTGTGAAAACATCACAAAACTCACACAAAACCTCCTCCTTCCCCTCCATGACCGACGGCTTTTGGAGAAGGTGAGCCATGGAGGAAGCTCCCCTCCTTTCTTCACCCACAACCGGCGGCTATGGAGCTCCATGGAGATGATGCCATGTGCTCTTTATCCTCACCACACATCTCCTCCTCCCATGGCTATAAATAGAGCCCTCATCCTTTGTATTTCATCATCCACAATCCCAAAATCAAAAACACTTCTCTCTCTAAGATTTGGTACTTTGTAAGTTTGGTTTTCAATCTATAATACTCCTGTTGGTTCTTGAGTATTATAGTTAGTTCTTGAGTACTCTTATCGGTTCTTGTAGTACTCAAGCTTGTATTTACTATTCTTTAGTACTCTTGTCGGTTCTTGAAGTACTCACCCCTTTCCCTTACTTACTGTCTTTCAAAAACCGTAAGTACTTAGCTATGGTATCCACCTCTATGGATATTCGTAGCTAAACTCTTCATTCGGTTGAAGGGGTGTACTTGTATCATAAAATGTTTTAGGCCATATTTTAGTGCCTCTTCTTTGTATTCAAAACTTGTTCTATGTGCCATATATTAGGTTAGAACTTCCAAGGTTGAGTGGATGCTTGGAATGGCAAAGCTCTTCCGTGGGGTTCGTAAACATACTCGGATAAGTGGATGCTTGGAATGGCAAAGCTTATCTGAGGAGTTTGACCTTTCTAAAACACCATTTGGTTGGTCGGGAATGACTGGTCAAATGGATGCACACAGGCTAATATACCTTGGAATGGGGTATTAGTCTAAATAGAACAAGTGCTCTACGACCTTGGAATGGGCTAGACAGTGTGTGCAAATCGAGTGCTTGGAATGGCCTTGATACACGTTTGAATACTTAGAAGGATCACTAAAGGTCAATGATAAACAGGCTATGATACAAGGCCCCCGAAACCGAATGCTTTTTTAAATTCAAACACCACCTGCATTTACTTTCTTAGTATAAACTGCTCTATCAACTGCTCACGTTCCGGAAGGCTTGCCAATCACGCATCACCCGCTGTAAGTCTTCTACTTTTATTTTTAGTACTTTACTTTTATGTCATCTACTTTTCTGCACTAAAAACCAAAAAACCAACCAAAAAGTCACTTAGTTATTACCGCTAAAACCTCAATCAACCTAAAATCACGCTCCTGTTCTGTACAATCACTCAAAGAACGACTATCCCCCTAATTCCCTTGGGTTCGACCCCTACTTACCACTTGCTACCCAGTAGTAAGGTCACGAGTAGCGGAATATAAATTTGCTTTTGCACAGAGAACACCGCACCTTAACAACATTGCGGTGGGCTCCGTCAGATACCTTGTCCACTCATTTTGAAGGAACTAACAAGGTGAAACAGTCTAGGATTCAGATGTTGACATCCAGATTTGAGGAGATAAAGATGCAGGAGGATGAATCCATCAAGGACTTTAACGCCAGAGTCTGTGACCTTGTGAATGAGGCATCTACCCTTGGTGAAGCTTTACCCGAAGAGAAGGTTGTGCAAAAGATTCTGAGGTCTTTGCCTAAACGATTTGCCATGAAGGTGACCGCTATAGAAGAGGCAAACAATGTAAAGACCATGAGCTGGAAAGAATTGATTGGCAATCTGTGAACCTATGAACTGCAACACCTGACTGTACCAAAACCCAAGGTTAAATCTGTAGGCTTAAAGGCTGAGACTGGGGTAGACGATGAATCCACTGATGGAGTGAGCGAGGAATTGGCATCTCTCACAAAGAACTTCAATAAACTATTGAAGAAGATCAACCGTAAGGGAGCTGGCCAGAACAGTGTGAATCAGTCCAGAAATCAAGACACCAGGAGAGTAGATTTCCAGCCACGGGAGAGACAGTCTGACCAGAAGGAAAATTTTAAAAGCGAACGGACCAAAGGAATACAATGCAGGGAATGTGGAGGATTTGGCCACATACAAGCAGAATGTGCCAACACCCTGAAAAAGAAGAATAGTAAGTCACTGAATGTCAGCTGGAGTGATGACGAGACTGAAGACAGCACAGAGGAGGAAGAGACAAGCAACTTTGTTGCTCTCACAAGTATGATAGACTGTGCCAGAACTGATTGCAAAGACAGTGCAAAGAAAGAAGAAGCCGATGTGGAAGAGAGCGAAGCTAAAGAAAGTGAAGAAGAAGAAATCACTGATGAGTGCATTGCTGAGAAATATGCACTATTGTTCTCAAAGTGGACTGAGCTGGTAGACATCAACAAGAGGCTAAATGCAGGTGTTATCACACTAAAACTGGAAAAGCAGGAACTGAAATCCAAAGCCAGCATTCTTGCACAGGAGAAAGAAAATATGGAGAAAGAAGTAAAAGAGCTGAAACAAAAGGCTGAAGGAGACAAACAAGAATCGAAGAAGCTCTTGGAGGATATGGGTTCAATCAAGAAGCTCTTGAACAGCCTGAACACATGGTCCAAGAATCTAGACAAGATCTTGTCTGTGCAGAAGAGAATAAAAGATACTACAGGGCTTGGATTCACGGGTGAGAAGAAAAGTGGTGATACAAAGTTTGTGAAAGCTAGTGGCACAGTTCTTACAGACAACACGCACAAGACAGCTGATGAGTTTGTCTGTGCCAGAAAAAGTGAAAACCAGTATTTTGTTCCAAGAGGTGTAGGATGGCAACGTGCTAGGGTGTGCTACTACTGCAGCAAACCTGGGCACATCAAACGTCACTGCTATCGCTAGAGACGTGACAGCCAGTACAAAGAACCAACAAGGAGACAAGGCAGAATGGTGTGGAGACCAAAGAATGATCAATACTGCTGTGTCTCGTACAGTTCGACTGACAAGGAGGATGAAGAGAGCTGGTTCTTTGACAGCGGCTGTTCAAGACACATGACCGGAGTGCGAGAGCACCTGATTAATCTAAGACCCATCGACAACCAACATGTGACATTTGGTGACAGGAAAAGAGGAAGAGTTCTTGCCAAGGGAACACTGAATGTACCAGGCATGCCAAATCTAAATGATGTCTACTGGGTGGATGGGTTAAAGGCCAATCTGATCAGTATCAGTCAATTGTGCGATGGTCGTAACCAGTTTCAATTCACAAAAAACTCCTGCCAAGTGTATGACAAACACAGAGTATGCGTGATGGAAGGAGATCGTGCAAGCAACAACTGCTATCTCCTAAGCCGTGCTACAACCCCAGCAACAGTTACTTGCATGTTGAGTAGATCCTATGAAGTGCATCTATGACATCAACGCTTAGGACACATCAACTTCAGATCCTTGATGTTTTTGTCCAACGAGAAGTTGATTGAAGGTATTCCTATTATTAGAGGTGATATGCAAATTATTTGTGGTGATTGTCAAGCAGGAAAGCAGACTCGGGCAGTGCACAAGAAAGTGGATAGAGTCTACACCAAGATTCCTCTCGAGCTACTGCATATGGATCTGATGGGACCAAGGCAGGTGGAGAGTATTGGGCGGAAAAGGTATGCTTTCGTATGTATAGATGACTACACCAGATACTCTTGGATCATGTTCTTGCGTGAGAAGTTCGAACCTGTACAAGCCTTTATACAGCTTGCTACTTGCCAGATTAATGAGAGGAGAGATCGAGGAGAAACTCTTGTGTCCATTCGAAGTGATCATGGGAGGGAGTTTGAGAATGAGAAGTTTGCACAGTTCTGTGATGAGCAAGGTATTGTACATCAATTCTCATCTCATATCACACCGCAATAGAATGGAGTAGTAGAGCGGAGAAATCGAACTGTACAAGAGATGACGAGAGTTATGTTGCACGCGAAGAACTTTCCTTTGAACTTGTGGGCTGAGGCTATGTTAACAGCTACATACGTCTTGAACAGAGTCCTGATTCGACCAGGGATGGACAAGACTAGCTATGAGCTTTGGAAAGGAAGAAAGCCCAATGTTAAGCACTTTCATGTCTTTAGAAGTACTTGTTATATTCTGACCGATAGGGAGCAAAAGCAGAAGCTGGACAGGAAGTGTGATGAAAGACTGTTCCTGGGTTATTCTCCAAACAGTAGAGCTGGACAGGAAGTGTGATGAAAGCCCAATGTTAAACACTTTCATGTTTTTTTTTAAGCTGGGTCGGTGCCAGCAGATTTATTACTGGGTTCAAAGAGCCTGAACCGTGGCATGGGTTCAAAGAGCCAAACAGTAGAGCCTATCGTGTCTATAATAAGAGAACTAGAACAGTGATTGAGTCAATCAATATGGTGATCGACGATGCCCAGAATCCCCCTCTGGGGAAGAAATCAGATGATGATATGGAAACTCAGGATACTCGTCCTAAGCCCGCACAAGGGTCTATACCTGATGCAAATTCTGAGATAGTGCCTGAAACTGTGTTAGATTCGGCCGAAAAAGATGATGATGTACATATGCCAGATGCTGAAGTTACTTGCCCTAAGCCTGTACAAGATGCAAATTCTAAAATTGTGCCTGAAACTGTGTTAGAGTTGGCCGAGGAGGATAATGACGTACACATGCAAGATGCTGATGAAAGTGAGGTGAATCAAACTCAATCAGGACGTGGTGAAGCCAGCTTCCAACCTTCTAGAAGAATCCAGAAGAATCATCCTCTGTCTAGTGTCATTGGCGATCCTCACGACAAGATCAGAACTAGAGGTAAAACTCATGTTAATTATCGAGATATGATTAATTATAGCTGTTATTTATCAAAGGTGGAACCAAAGAATGTGAAGGAAGCCCTACAAGATGACCATTGGATCACGGCTATGCAAGAGGAGTTGGGAGAATCCACTCGTAATAATGTATGGGATCTTGTTCCTCGTCCAAGTGGAGTCAACGTCATTGGAACGAAGTGGATATTCAAGAACAAGACTGATAAAAGTTGCAACATTACGAGAAACAAGGCCAGGATGGTAGCTCAAGGGTACTCTCAGATAGAGGGGATCTACTTTGATGAGACATTCGCCCCAGTAGCACGCTTGGAAGATATTCGACTTCTGCTTGCAGTGGCATGCTACTTAAAGTTCCAACTATTCCAGATGGACGTGAAGAGTGCCTTCTTGAACGGTCTGCTATTCGAGGAAGTGTACGTGGCACAGCCTAAAGGATTTGAGGACCCTCATTATCCAGATCATGTTTACAAGCTGAAGAAGGCCTTGTACGGACCAAAGCAAGCCCCTAGAGCTTGGTATGAAAGGTTGGCACAATTCCTCATGAGCATGGGATACACTCGAGGAGGAATAGATAAGACTATGTTTGTGAAAAGGATAACAAACACTTTACCATTGCCCAGATATACGTCAATGACATTGTGTTTGGTTCAAACCCTCAGAAGATGGTGGATGAGTTCGTGGCCCAGATGCAAAGCGAGTTTAAAATGAGCATGGTGGGTGAAATGAACTACTTCTTGGGGCGGCAGGTTGTACAGTCGAAGGAAGGAATTTTCTTGACTCAAGCCAAGTATGCTAGAAATCTAGTGAAGAAATTTGGACTGGACAAGGATGCCGACAATAGAACTCCAGCTGCTACACATGTGAAGATCACTAAGGATGATGCAGGAGCATCAGTGGACCATACCTTGTACAGAAGCATGATTGGGAGCTTGTTATACCTGACTACGAGTAGACTAGATATTTGTCAAGCAGTGGGAGTCTGTGCTAGGTATCAGGCAGATCCGAAGGAAAGTCACTTGTTGCAGGTGAAGAGGATTATCAAATATGTAAGTGGTACTGCTGATTATGGACTGTGGTGCACTAGAGATACAAGAGGTGTATTCTTGGATACTCCAATGCAGACTGGGCTGGCAATATTGAGGACAGAAAGAGTACTTCTGGTGGATGCTTCTTCGTGGGCAATAACCTAGTATCTTGGTTTAGTAAGAAGCAGAACAATATTTCACTGTCATCTACTGAAGCGGAGTATATGGCTGCAGGGAGCTGTTGTGCTCAAATGCTTTGGATGAAGCAGATGCTCAAGGAAGTGGGACTGGATCAGGACACCATGACATTATACTGTGACAACATGAGTGCAATCAGCATTTCTAAGGATCCAGTACAGCATTCGCGGACAAAGCACATTGACATCAGACACCACTTCATTAGAGAGCTAGTTGAAGATAAAATCATCGGTCTATGCCACATGCCAACAGAGAAACAACTAAAGGATATTCTGACAAAGCCTTTGGATGCTGAGAGGTTTGAGACACTAAGGTCTGCACTTGGCCTTTGTGTCATGAAAAACTAGAAGGCTTTGACGCCAGGGGCAGTCAGTTGAGCAGAACTCTTATAAGTGTTGCTGACGTGTCATGTAGTAAGGGGGAGCTATGTGTTCAAATCAAACTGTGCAAGCTCCTTGAAAAGTTAGCTAGAGAAGTATTCCTTATCTTCAGTGCTGACGTGAAAGGTGAGTCCTTGAAGAAACAGGAGGTCATCCCGACACCTCTTGAGACTGTCATTCCCACGGAGATTCAAAGTAGGTGGTTGACAAGGCCGTCGATTCCACCAAGGCGGTTGCCGATAATTGTATCTGGATTTCCAGCACCACTAGTTACTGCAAACGAGCTAAAACGTGCTAAGACCGAGCAAACCAAAATTAACAAGGTATTTGCAATTATGACTGGTGCCAGAAAAGGCATTTATTCAACTTACCCAGAACATGATGAAAGAGATATAATTAGAGAATTTCCTACTGAATTTGAGGCGAGGTATGTTCTGAACAATTATTTTGGCCCTCAACCTATGAAGAATGATTACAAGAAGGCTATGCTCAGCATTGCTAAACCAATTAATCATATGCAAATTATTGGAAAGATTCAGACGCGTGTTCAGAAAAATATCACTCAACCTATTGTCCGAAAGGATTGTTCAGATATCACTGAAGACCAATTACTTGAAACCTATAATAGTTTTCTTCAAGGAAAAAACGAAAACGGAATTTACCCAATTTATAGGTCAGGATTAATCAAGGTAATGGTCTACCCCAATGTACATCCACAAAAGGTATATGACTTGTTCTGTTTAGGGCTCATTGACACAATTTACTTAAGTGACACTTACAAGGAATTGGAGCACTTTAACTCCACTGTCAAGCAAACGGTTATCCAATTTGTCAGGAAGACAAAAACAGATAAACAGATCTACTTAAAATTCTAGTTAAGTTATGAAGATTTTAATCAACAAGGAAAGATCCTACTACCTTACCATCTAATTAAGATTGGTCCAGTCGGAACTCAGCAGGCAATTACTCAGCTCAAACCTACAGAGCCCATCAAAAAAGAAGACCTTATCCGGTATATCCCCATGCCCGTTTCTCCACATTTCTTTAATCGTTTCTACGTGTGGTTTAGGTAATTTGTTAAAGAAAATATCGTTGTATATTATTCTTACGTTAGGTTCTAACTGATAGTAATATTTTTCATATTCGCATGCATAGTGGTTGAAATAACACATATCGCATATAGTTATGTTGTCTAAGTGTCATCTGGCGTTATTTTGGTCTGCTAACCTAACTTCTTCAGCATGATTTACTATATCTTTACCAACAAATTCCTGGTAAATAGCTTTGATAAGTCTCTTAAGGTATTCACTCCCTGTGACAATACCATCTTCTAATTTGGTTAATTGGACAGTGGTTAGGTTTTGATACCATGCTTTTATGTTTCCAGTAAGTTTATGAGCTATATAGGCTTTACTAGCTGCTATATTAATTCTAAGTCCATCATTACTTTGGATAATTACATCAATCATGGATCCCCATTCGTTAATTCTTTTAAGTCTATTTCTGACGTAGTCTAAATCTAAAACGTCAATACTTTGGATTTTTATATTATGAGGTTTATAATCAAGGTTTGTAGGTAGTGTGTTGCTAAATTGTTTAAATTGTTGTTTTCTTCTTTCGAAGTTTCTACTACCTTCATTTTTACTACTTTCATCATACCTTCTTTTATATTCTGTTGGTTCGTTTTCATCCATTACTTCGCTTCTAGGAATCATTTGTTGATCCTTGGTTCCTGAACCTTGTCCTTGGTCCATAAATATATTTCTCCTTGGTAATCTTGGTTCGTCGTAATTAATTGTACCTTTCTTAATTAATTTTGGTTCTTCATCCGAACTGGATGAATAACTTGTGACGTTTCCTTCGTCATAAATAGTCATAAGTGTGGTTTGATTATTAAATTCTTCGTCCGTGAGACTAATAATTTTATACACTCATTCATATTTATACCTGACTCAAAATTTCTTTCAAGTTCTTCCCTAATTGGGTTAACTGGTAGGTTAACGCTTGTTATTGGCATTGCGAGTCTGGTTTCACTCTCGCTGTGTGGGGTCGCCTTTCTAGGGTCTGACTTGCCACTTCTGTTATGGAAACAGTTGCCTAACTTGTTTAAGTTGAAGATCTTCTTAGCTTTAGTTAAGAATTTCATAATTACCTTCTTAATCTTTAATTAAGGCTTTGTCCTTTTCTCGTTTCTTTTTATATGTTTCAAATGGTTTTGCATATGGTAATGATGGTGGAAATTGAAAATTAGAGAAATCAATCCCCGAGCTTTTACCTGGGTTGTTATTTATTTTCATTTGTATAATTTGTCTTTGTGTTTTTTCCACTCCATTTTTATATTTGTTTTCTTCTATGCCTAATTCTTCTCTAATAATCTGTATTATCTTTTCTTCAGTAATTATACTTGTTTTAATTTTTTGGGCGACAATTTTCTAGTTGACGCCAAAGCCAAATTCGGACGGGAAGACCACCAAAAAGGCCTAGGAAGTACCAGCCGGTTGAGTGAAATCAGTCAGCCGACCGGCTGACCATAGGTGCAGAACTTTATGACATTCGGCCACTTTGAGCCGACCAGCTGAGTATCCAGCCGGCCGGCTGAACTCTGCTGCTTCAAAAATTCCCACCGAGCAGATTGACCTTTGCGACTTGTGTTAGACGCCTAGGGCGCATACGGTGTCCGAATTGGTCGATTCAAAGCTTATTGGAAAGTTAACTAAAAGGGCTACAACTTTCTAGTTTACGCCAAGACAAAATTCGGACAGGAAGACAAAATTCGGACAGGAAGACAAAAGGGCATGGGAAGTGCCAGCCGGTCGGCTGAGATTGCTACAACACCGGAAACCATACCTGAGGCTATAAATAGAAAGAGGGGTTTTTGACCTAAAAGTGGAGGTTTTGGGGAGAAGAAGATTGGAAAAGAGGCTCATCCAAGGTCATCAATCATCATCAAACCAAGGAGAAGTGAAGATCAAAGGGAGACATTAGGATTAACCATCCTACTTCTATCCATCTTCTATTCTCTTTGTCGTTGCTATAAACCCTACTCACACCATGTTGTCTTACATGATGTGTGAGTACTTGATCTTGTGTTTTGAGGGTCTTATGACTCTCCTTGGTACTCTTTGATCACATATATACATTGATATTCATATGGATGATTGTTGATTTCATTTTCTCTTGTGTTATGAATGTTATGCACTCTAGATGTTTGATAAAATGCCTAAGTGACAACTTGGACTAAAACTTGAACTTAGGACTTGGAAACCCTCGGGGATAGTTCTAGGATGGAGAAAATGATCTATATCTTAAATCATGTAAGTGAACCTTAGGATATGGATGCTTGACTAAGGATTGAATGTTTGATTTATTGGAGTTAGTCATTGAGCGAATCACCAATTAATCCCATCTAATGGTGTCAAATTCATGTTCTCTATGCTCTTCATTTATGACATGTTGCTAAGTGTTTGATGAAATGCAAAGTGACATTATTGATATCAAAACTTAACCTAAGTATCGAGAGAGATTAGTGATGGTTTGGATATAGAGTATATGATCTTATCTAGTGTTTATGAGAGTAAATGCATGGGTAGGAAGTGAGCTAATCCTTTATGCCTATTTCACTTATTACCTTACGAAGAGATTCCAAGGATAGTAGTGCTATAGAGTGAATCAATATCTTGAGAAAGTGAGGTTCAAGCTAAGAAGGTTTGGCTAGGCATAGATTCAATGAGAGTTGGTCTACCCTAGTCTAAACTAGGTTCAACACTATTTGACTACCATGAAATGTTTGAATATCATGCATGTGATCATTGGGAAATGCCAAGGAGGGGAGTAACCCCTTGAAACACCTCCTATCTATCTTTCATCCCTAATTACTCGCCACATAGGATTTAGATATATACTCCCTCATACAATTTTGGTTTAAAATAGCCGAACGGAAGCACAATCTTACATAGTGCATGTGCTTGGCTTGCTCCTCTTGGTTCGACCCGATACTTTACCAGTTAATATAAAATTTTTAACTACATTCGATCCTCTCTTCATTGATACTATTTAGAGGTGAAAAAGAATAGTTTGTCAAGTATCTTAGTTAAACCAATCGTCGCCTCTCACACTACCTTTCTTTTTTTGGAATAACTCAACCTTCCTTCCACGTCAGCCCTCAAAACATATTTCATTCAAGCTCTGGCTTACCACCTCCTGTTGGAACAACTTAGTTGTCAATGACACACAGACCCAGTAAGGATCTATGTGTCTGGAACTGCAAGTTATCCAACGGCTTAGTGAAGATATCTTCTAGCTGCTTCTGAGTAGATACATGCTTCCGGATAATCACCTTCTTTTCGACTAGCTCTGGAATGAAGTGATATCTTATGTCGATGTGCTTGGTTCTGGAATGCTGAACAGGATTCTTGGAAATGTTGATTGCGCTCGTGTTGTCACAGTAGAGTGTCATCACATCTTATTCAACTCTGTAGTCCTCCAGCATCTGTTTCATCCACATCATCTGGGTGTAACAACTTACAGCCGCTAAATTTTCCGCCTCAGCTGTCGACAGTGAGATGCTATTCTGCTTCTTGCTGAACCATGACACCAGATTATTGCCCAGAAAGAAGCATCCTCCATATGTACTCTTGCAATCCTAAGCATTCATTGCCCAATCTGCGTCGCAATAGCCTACCAGACACGAGCTAGTGTCCTTAATGTACCAAAGACCATAGTCAGCTATTCCATAGACATACTTGATAATCCTCTTCGCATTCATTAGGTGACTCTCCTTAGGATTTGTTTGATATATGGCACATACTCCTACAGCATGGGCAATGTCTAGTCTACTGGCCGTCAGATATAGTAAGCTCTTAATAATGCTCATGTACAAGGTCTGGTCCACACTTGTGCCAGCTTCATCCTTAGTGATCTTCACAAGGGTAGCAGCGGGGGTTCTTTTATGTATTGCTTTTTCCAGATCAAACTTGTTAACTAAGTTGCTGGCATATTTGCTTTAAGAGATAAAAATACCGTCCACTTTCTGCTTTACTTATAATCCCAAGAGGTAAGACATCTCTCCTACCATGCTCATCTTGAATTTGCTCTACATTTGTTCCACAAACTTGTCCACCATCCTTTGATTTCTCGAGCCGAACACAATCTCATCCACATAAATTTGAGTAATAATAAAGTCTGATCTTTTTGTTTGACAAAAAGCGTCTTGTCTACTCCCCCTCGCACATAGCCATGGTGAATTAAGAACTTTGTGAGCCTCTCGTACCATGCTATGGGCGCCTGGTTGAGTCCATATAGAGCTTTCTTCAGCCGATACACATGGTCAGGATGGTGGGGATCTTTGAAACCCTTCGGTTCCGCCAAATTGACCTCTTCGTTGAGCAACCCATTCAAGAAGGCATTCTTGACATCCATCTAGAACAACTGGAACTTCAGATGACAGTCAAGTGCAAGCAGCAATCGTGTAGCCTCTAATCGAGCGAGTGGTGCAAACGTCTCATCGAAATCCACCCATTCAGTCTGAGTACAGCCTTGAGCAACAAGCCTTGCCTTGTTCCTAGTAATGTTCCCTTATTCGTCGGACTTGTTCTTGAAGATCCACTTTTTTCCAATAACATTCACACCATCCGATTGTGGAACAAGATCCCACACATCACTTCGTTGAAATTCTCAAAGTTCCTATTGCATGGCCACCACCTAGAATTCATAGGTGATTGCTTCTTTGATGTTCTTTGGCTCCACAATAGACATGAAACAAGAATGAACCACCAATTGTCGATAATTTACTTGTTTACCTCGAGTTTTCATGCCTTCAGTTTGTTCGCCAATAACCTCAGTAATAGGATGACTCTTTTCAACTATTCTAGACGGTTGTAGTATCCGAGTGGGAGCAACATGTGAGTTGAGTTCATTTTCATCTGCAGATGAGCTATTTTGTTCGTCAAGGTGTTCTGGTAGTGTGTTTAAACCTCTTTCATGTGCATCTGGAGCGTGCACATCTTCTTTATTATGTTCCTTATGGAGTTTGTCTGTGGTAGTTACTTGCACCCCTGAATTTTGTATATCTTGTTCAGGGAGCGCTGCTACATGATCATCCTTATTACCCAGGTCAGACCGTCCTCCTTCAATGTCCTTCACTATGACATTGACAGACTCCATGATAGCTCCAGTGTGCTTATTGTAGACCTGGTAAGCACGGCTATTTGTAGAATAATCTAGAAAAATTCTATCATCACTCTTTGGATCGAGCTTTTGTTGGTACTCACGATCTCGAAGGATATAACATGTGCTTCCAAAGATATAAAAGTACTTCACTGTTGGTTTCTTTCCTTTCCATAACTCGTAGCATGTCTTTTTTGTGTCAGTCCAGATTGTCACTCTATTTATGATGTAGCAAGCTGTATTCATAACTTCATCCCATACCTTCTATGTCACTTTCTTCGCATGGTTCATAACCCGGGCCATCTCCTGAATGGTTCGATTCTTTCTTTCAACAACTCCATTCTGCTGTAGGGTGATCGGAGACGCGAACTGTTGAGAAATTCCCTTTTGTGTACACTATTCAGCAAGGGCATTGTTCCCAAAACTTGTCCAGGTAAATCGAGAATAGTCATCAACACGGACTAGCACATACCTCTTCCCGGAGTAGCTTTTCACTTGCATTGGTGATCAGTCGAGTTTTCGACTGATTTATGGCCATTCTTCACAATAGTTTTGGGTCGTTTCCGACATTATTTTGATGTCATTTGACCTCTATCTCTACATTTCAGGTAGAAAACAAGTTTCCCCCAAGGTCGAAGCCAAAATATGAAAACTCGGGGAAAAACCGAAGATTTCGGGGCAAAATAGGGCAGATTGACCTTCGCGGTTTGTTTTGGACTCCCATGGCGCATACGGTTTCCGAATTAGTTGATTCAAAGCTTGTTAGAAAGCTAACCCAAAGGGCTACAACTCTCCGGTTGACGCCAAGACCAAATTCGGATGGGAAGACCGACATAAAGGCCCCAGTCGGTCGACTAAGAAGTCCAATCGACCGACTCGAATAAAACTCAGAAGGCTAACCGAGCAGATTGACCTTTGCGACTTGTTTTGGACGCCCAAGGGCACATACCGTGTTCGAAGTGGTTGATTCAAAGCTTGTTGGAAACCTAGCTGAAAGGGCTACAACTCTCCAGTTGACGCCAAGACCAAATTCAGACGGGAAGACCACCAAAAAGGCCCCAGTTGGTCGACTCGAATAAAACTCAGAAGGCTATCTAGATTTTACACATCCAATCGACCAACTGGATCAAATACCCAGAAATTTCAGTTTTGGAGCTATAAATAGAAAGAGGGCTTTTGACCTAAAGTGTGGAGGTTTTTGGGGAGAAGAAGATTGGAAAAGAGGCTCATCCAAGGTCATCAATCATCATCCAACCAAGGAGAAGTGAAGATCAAAGGGAGACATTAGGATTAACCATCCTACTTCGATCCATCTTCTATTCTCTTTGGTGTTGCTATAAACCCTACTCACACCATGTTGTCTTACATGATGTGTGAGTAGTGATCTTGTGTTTTGAGGGTCTTATGACTCTCCTTGGTACTCTTTGATCACAAATATACATTTGTCTTCATATGGATGATTGTTGATTTCATTTTCTCTTGTTTTATGAATGTTATGCACTCTAGGTGTTTGTTAAAATGCCTAAGTGACAACTTAGACTAAAACTTGAACCTATGAATTGGAAAAGCTAGTGGATAGTTCTAGGATGGAGAAAATGATCATATCTTAAGCATGAAAGTGAACCTTATGATATGATGATATGATGCTTGACTAAGGATTGAATGTTTAATTCATTGGAGTTGGTCAATTAGCAAATCATCAATTAATCCCATTTAAATGGTGTCAAATTCATGTTCACTATGCTCTTTATACATGCCATGCTACTAAGTGTTTGATGAAATGCCCAAGTAACATGTTGAATTTTAAAACTAGACTTAAGAATCGAACGACCTTAGAGATAGTTTGGATATAGTGAATATGATCATTTCTAAGGATATGAAGTGAACTAGGTTCAAAACTATTTGACTACCACGAAATGTTTGAATATTGTGTATGTGATCATTGGTAAATGCCAAGGAGGGGAGTAACCCCTCGAAACACCTCTTACTTATCGTTTATTCCTAATTACTCACCACATAGGATTTAGATATATACTCCCTCATACATTTTTGGTTAAGAATAGCCGAACGGAAACACGATCTTACATAGTGCATGTGCTTGGCTTGCTCCTCTTTTCTACCCGGTACTTTACCGGTTAATATAAATGTTTTGAGTACATTCGATCCTCTCTTCATTGATACTATTTAGAGGTGAAAAAAGAATAGTTCGTCAATTGGCCCCATCAGATCCATGTGTATCAACTCCAGAGGTTTCCTCGTGTTGATTTGAGTGGTTCCTTTGTGAGTGATTTTGATTTGCTTCCCAATTTGGCGATCTCCACAAATATTACTCAAGTCACCTTGTACCTTGGGTATCCCACAAACTAGTCCATCAGTGGCGACTTTCTTTAGTGTGCTCATATTCAGGTGTCCCATACGTTGGTACCAAAGATTCATCTCTTCGGTCTTGCTCAACAGGCATGTTATTTCAATTGTATGTCGACCAAGATTTAGCAAGTAGCAGTTGTTTGAGGATCTTCTTCCGGTCAGAACTCAGTGGAATCCTAAAACGATGTCTTGGACTTCACCCCTTCGACTTCTTCACCTTTCTGATCAATTACACTTGTTAGAGCTACGAAGTTATTGGATTCGTCCTCATGCTTCTCATGATCAGATTCACTGTCGCTCCAGTTGACTGCATAAGCTTTCTTTTTTTTACGAATGTTTGCATATTCGGCATGAATATGTCCTTAACCTTCGCACTCTCTGCATTGGATCCCCCCTTTGTAGTCTCTAGATTTGTTCTTCTTCTAAAATTTTCCTTCCTTAGGGAATTTTGAGTTAGATGATTGTCCTGGGTCTGATCCTTTCTTGTTTAGTCTTTTCATGAATTTCCAAAAGTGCTTGGTAAGCATAGCATACTCTTGTTCAGACCTTTCTCCTTCGTTCTCGTGAACATCAGTTACTTCAAATTTTAGACCAACACTCTTAACTTTCTTGTGTTGTTCATCCTGATTCATCTCCAACTCATGAATCTGCAGAGATCCCATCAGTTCATCTAGCCTCATAGTCTTCACATTCCGAGCTTCCTTAATAGCAATTGCCTTCATGGGAGATTGTTGCGGTAGTCATCTCATCGCCTTCCTTACTAGTCCTTCTTCACTGATAGGTTCTTAAAGTGCAAACGATTCATTGGCATTATCAAGAATCCTTGAGTTGAAGTCGGCTATGGTCTCATCTTCCTTCATCTTCAAACTTTCGAATTTTGACGTGATCATCTTCGTTCTAAAAATCTTAACTTTAGTCGTACCTTCATGAGAAGTTTGCATTATTTCCCAAGTCATTTTAGCAATCCCACAGTTTGAGATCATTTTCAAATTCTTTCCATCGATGGTTGAAAATATTACATTCATTGCTTTAACGTTTCCTGCTTCAACTTTCCATTGTTCTTCAGTCCCCTTGTCTTCCGTGGTTAGCACAATCTAACCATCAGCTTCAGTTTTTACAGGATGTGTCCAACCTTTTTCAACAGCTTTCCAGACCAGGTCATCTAGTGACTTTGAAACGCATTCATTCTCATCCTCCGGTAACCATAGTTAGTTCCTTACAGCAACGGTGGTTGCAGGATGTTTTGCCCTTCCCTTAGATCCATCTCAACATCCTTCGGATCTCACTCTGTGTATCGAGTGATCCGCTCTGATACCAACTGAAATATTCCCGTGTGTGTTGAGATGTTGATCTGGATGTGTGTGGAACAACTAGCTAGACAACTTCCGTGAAGTGCTACGTTATAGAACTAAGTGCAATAAAGTAAACAAAGATATGCGATATGTTTACCCAGTTCGGCGTTAACGAGCTTACGTCTGGGGGGGCTTATCCCAAGCCCGGTGGAAAGCAATTCACTATGATGAGTTTAGAGTACAAAAGGTCTTACGTTTTTAAACTCCCTCTTAAACAGCCAACTCCTCTTACACTCCGGTGATTGTAGTCTAGGCTCTACCTAGATTAGAGATCTCTTCTCTATCTTCACAGTTTGATCCTCCACGAAGATCAGCGCATTCTCTCGAACGCGCCACAACCAAGCAGCAGTGCATGTGTCTCCAATTTGTTCCACGGTCAGTCTGAACAGGGCCCAGTACATATTGACTCCTAGCGCCGTGATCTTACCGGAATGATAAGCTCATAGCCGATAGCTTCCACCTCCCGATCAGTGTATTAGAGAGTATAATTTTTTCAAGAGTGCTTGCTGGTTCGAGAACCCTAGCTCTCTTTATATAGGGGCGGAAGATTCCTAAGATGTCGAGAAATCCAATTTTGGGAAATATTTTCTAATCTTTTAGGGAAGTTTCCTAAAATCTTGAGGCACTTATTCCAGATAATCCTGCATCGATATCTCTTCAATATTTGTTGCTAAATTATCTTCAAGCGCATATCTTTCTAAACACTCTCAACCGACACCAAGATGCATCGCCGACTTGCCAAAAATGGATTAGGATTGCTTCTGCATCAGTCTTGTCTTACGTCGGTTGTCTCTCTCTGGCTTTGAACTCCTCCTTGTCCAACAGCTTGAACAATTTTATAGAGTTTTGTCAAACTGTATGCCACTAATTACAAAAAGACTACCTGGACTACCACATTATTTCAAATCATGGTCTAGACTATTTCAATTTAGTATTTTTGGACTACATTGAACACAATAAACTACAGTTTTTTTGAACTAAATTGCACACAATAAATTACCGCCGTTAATGAATACCGTTTACAATTATTATTCTTTAATAAAAAAATTATTTAATCAAATTGTGAATATACTGCCCTAATGTAATATAAACGTTTCCTTCACGGTTCAATCAAATTGCAATCACACCGTAGCTCGCTTCTTTTCAAGACTTCATGAAAGCATGCTCGCTCGATCAGATCTTCCCCATCACTCCATTTCTGAATTCAAATCAATTTGATTCTGGTGATGGCGGCTTTGGGAGAATTCTTCAAGTATCTGATAGACGGATGCTTCACTGGCTGCGACAATGTGATCGACTAAAGGTCATACCACCGCAACTGTAAGTACGAGCGTCACAAATCTCGTAAGCATAACTACCCTACAAGAAGCAACGCTGAGAAAGAATTCATCTGTTCGTATCCAATCTAGCTCTTTCTGGTTTTTCCTCTCCCACATCATCACCTTGATGCGTCTCTTCTTCCGCTGCTGATGCTTCTTGTCTCCCTGAGAAAATAAAGAAACAGTTTCAGGGATCGACAAGTAACGATGACGATGGCGATCTGTACCCATGGGTCATTTTGCTCAATAGGCAAAATATCGGTTAAATTTTTTTTGGAACAGGAGTGAGAAGGAAATTCGTATTGTAATTTGATTGAATCTTGAATAGAAAAGTTTTTATTACAATAGGACAGTGCGTTCACAGTTAAATTAAATAATAATAATAATTGTTTAACGTTGTTGGTTGATTGTGTGCAATTTAGTGTCCAAAAACACTGAATTGAAAATTGATATAGTTCAGTTCGCGATTTGAAATGGTGTGGTAGTCCGGGTAATATTTTTGTAATCTTCCCTTTATTATACTATAGAAAGCATACGTGTTGATATTTCACGTAGCAGATTTGGTTTTATTCGCTCGCCCCTTAAGATTTCTCTGATGCAATGATGTGTAGCATTTCTCCATCTGTGCATCGCAGTAGTGGTAAATATTGTGTTATTTTAGTCGAAATGTACACTGATAGATGTCGGCAAGAGGAGGAGCTCACCCTATGTTCTCTCATTCCATTTCTGCATACCTGATGCTGGAATGGTTGTTATGATATAAGAATATATATAGTACGCACTCTGGAGTTATGGTCGGCAAGAGAGGTGGACGCTGGAATGGTTGTTATGATATAAAATAAATACTCGGAGTAATGTATATAGTTTGACTGGTAGATTTCATTCCAGGAATTTGGTGTAGAGCCTTGCATACTAAGTTATTCAAATCATTATAAATAGGAGCTAATCAGATGAGAAGGTCTCTATCTTTTCAATCTGATAATTCTGTTTTTTTTTTACCTAGCTCAGAGGTGGTTCACTACTATTAGTTTCTCCTTGCGTTTTTAACAACAAGTGTTTACTTAAAATGGGGCCTGGGGGACCGGGTGGAGGCGGACATGGTGGAGGCGGACCTGGCGGAGGAGGCGGAGGAGGTTGGGGTGGACCGGGTGGAGGCGGACTTGGCGGAGGAGGAGGAGGTTGGGGTGGACCTGGTGGAGGAGGAGGTTGGGGTGGGCCGGGTGGAGGCGGACCTGGCGGAGGACCTGGTTTTGGTGGACCTGGCGGAGGACCTCCGGGTTTCGGCCCCGGTCCCTTAAGCTGCTTAGCTGGTATCTGTGACCTTGTCGGTTCATGGTAAGTTTATTTTTTCTTTCATAAAGGTTCATGGTAAGTTAGTCCTTGCTTGATGAGTTCAAATATATTGTTCATGACAATCTTGTTTACAGATAAATTTTTTTACAGTCTATCTTGCTTGTGCTGCTGCTGGCTGTTCCGTGATTGCTTTAGGGGACCTCCTGGGGGCCCTCGTCCATTCTGATCCGGTTGATTACAGACTCGGTTGTTGTATAGACAACATGGGATGGAGGAAGAAATGTGTTGTGTGAATTTGTACTGTAGCTGCCGCGAACTCTGAGTGTTTCTTTCATATGTATCTTGTTACCTTCCATGAGCATAATTTTTTTGGCTCCTTCAAATCACATTCTGTTGTATGTCCCAGTTTTACCATTGAATAAATTACTAATACTGTAGACAACTGATATGGGTACTGGCTTAACATAGATGCCAATGCTCAAACGTTTTCAAGATGTTAGTAAGTTTTAATATATTTACTAGTTAGGGGTGGGGATCAAAATTGTTCCAGTAATATTAGGATATGGTTAAGATATATATTTACTGTATATATATTAACCACATATTATGTTGATCAGATCTGATTTGATTTCTCCTATGTGCACTATATATATAGGCTGTTTGCCTAATATCAATAAAAAGCATAATATTCATATTAACATGGTATCAAGAGCTTAGGGTTTTTTTCTTTGATTCTGAGGTTTCGTTCTTCATTGTTTTCTTTGAGTGGTGGTGTGTCGACAATCACTCGCGCACCACCACCCAAATCGCTTCCGCCTTGCAATTTATTTTCGTTATAGATCAATTGGTGCCTCGTCTCCACTCAGCCGCCCTTTATGACAAAGAAAGATCAGAAAGAGCTTTCCATCACTGGTTCGATGCCAATTGCCTACGCAGACCCACTTGCCGCAGCCTCTGCGACCCATCGTGTCGATCATTGGTTTTTTCATCCCGTTTCTTCTCTGTCTCCGTGACTTATCTTGTTGGCTCATATTTTCTCCCCGTTCTTTGCTAAAATGCAACTTCCGACGACGTCTCAATTTTTAGTTGGAGGCTCATATCAACTCGTCGTTTGTCTAGTCAAACTCATGTTGTACAACCATCATAAGTTTGAGGGAGGGTGTTAGAGGAATATTAAGATATGGTTAAGAGAGAAGCGATCAAATGAGACAAGGCTTGGTAGAATGAGGTAAGTGAGGCACGATCTCAGCCATCCATCAACCCCCGTGCATTGTTGGCGCGTCACGTGGCAAATAGTAAAACCTACTACCAACAGTAGTGTGAACGCATATGGGTGAGTGGGACACATGGCTTCGCCACGTGCGTTTGACGGCCGAGATGGGTGGACGAGATCATGCCTCACTTGCCTCATTCTACCACCCCTGATGTCGCTAGCTGAACGCTCCCCATGGTTAAGATATATTCTCTATATATAGCTTAACCATATATAATATATCTTAACCATATATTATGTTGATCTGATTTGATTCCTCTTATATGCGTTATATATAAACGGATTGCCTAATATCAATAATAAACATAATATTCATATTAACAAAAATCATGTTTAAAATTGAAAATTTTGAATTGAAGAACAATAAATATTCAAACGAACAATACATTGATGAACTTCAAGTTTATTGTTCTTTGATTATTCATTTACTGTTCACCGGAATATTTTATTGACCATCAACATTTTATTGTCCATTCGCATATATTTGCCGTTTCTCGGTTTAGAGTTCTCATTTTAAAATATAGTTCGTATTTGGTCCACTCTCGACTCGTTATCACTATAGATTTTGACAATTTATGATACTAATATGTTGGCGAAGTAGTGCGCTGCATACATATACCTCACATATGTGATAAAGCCATTATGGGATGGACAAATCAGCTGGAAGATCTTGCGCTAGCTTGATGTGTAAGATTAGATATTTTTTCCAAGAAAATCTAGGGCTATCCTGTTTGAGTACGACTATATAAAGGATGCTACGGCTGCCTTTCAGAGTGTGGTTCGGACTGGAAATCCTTGGATGCGTGCTTACTGAACTAAGAATGACCGGAGATCACAGTTTCGAAGGTGCTTTGAATCGGAGGTTCAAGAGCGTATTTTGGAGGGAGCCATTATGCGATCAGAGCTAGAAGTGGAAGGTTGCTTGCGGTGCGAGTACAAATGAGTTAGACCATCACTAAGATTCGTCTGACGGAATGACGGTACACCACTGAGTGTGGTTTGGGTGAGCAGTATAAATCATTGTAACCGGTAACATGAATACAAGTAATTGTTCCGAAATTCTTATAGTGGAAACTAGAAGGTAGTGGGTTTTCCTAGATACTATTTTCAGTATTTGGATTTCCACTATATATTGTTGTCTTGTATTTACTTTTACGCTTTGGTTAATATCCGATGCATACATACTCAACGCGTATCGATACTTGACTTATATAGCTAACTAACGGTCCTATTAATTGGCATCAGAGCCTGGTCTCTAGATTCTTAGTAAGCTTTGGAGGTAAGATGACAACAATCAATGATTCCTTCTGGAAACCACCTCAGATGAAGCCCGGAGAATACGATTGGTGGGCGGAGCAGTTCGAGTCACACATATGCTCCCTGGATGGACAGTTATGGAAGATGATCAAACAGGGGCCAATACCTATCTTGGGCCATATGATGATAGAGAAAAAATCGGATGACTATGATGACAATGACTACAAAATACTAGAAAACAATAGCAGAGCAAAGAAGGTGTTACACTCTGCACTTGGTCCGGGAGACTTCAAAAAGATGCTCCGCTACAAGACTTCCAAAGAGATTTGGGACGCATTAAAGAGGTTGTACTATGGAAGTCTGGATATGAAAAGAATCGAATCTTAGCCGCAAAGAGAGACTACGATAATGCCATGCAAGGGAAGAATGAGACACTCGAATTATTCCATTCTTGCTTCCAAGGATACACATGTCAAATAGAGTTTATTGGATGAACATTGATGAGTGGAAAGTTACTCACTTCCTTCAATCACTGAATTCTAAATGGGATGTTGTGACCCTAGCACTCCAAGCCCATAAAGATATCAAGGATATAACCCTCGAGAAGCTCGTTGCAAGGCTTCAGTTCAATGATAGTATACATTAGAGGAAAGCTGCTAGACGTGCTCTCGAGAAAGAACATTCCCTGGCGCTGAAGGTCGAGAAAGCTTTTGAGCTAGTCCAAATTGTTGAAACTAGAGAAATTTTGGACGAGGACACTGCCCTGGTAACTAGAGCCCTCAGGATGGCCGGAATCGGACGGATGGGATCCTTCAAAGGGAAGAAGTCGCCAAAGGATGTGATTTGCTACCACTGTCAGAAAAAAGGGCATATGGCGAAGGACTGCTTCAGCAATAGAGTAAGATAACCCCCGGCTCAAAAGGACACTAAAGCTATGCTTGCCGCCTGGGAGGAATCTGAAAGAGAAAGCGAAGGAGAGGACCCAAGTGACACCGTGTGCATAATGGCCAACAATGAGGTAATGAATCTAGATACTATCTCAAGTCTATCTAATCTTTCCAATAAACAGGTATTGGCAGTTTGGCACTGCTAAAGAAGCTTGATTAGTCGAGATTTTCGACTGATTTATGGCCATTCTTCACTATAGTTTTGGGTCATTTCCGACATTATTTTGATGTCATTTGACCTCTATCTCTACATTTCAGGTAGAAAAAAAATTCTCCCCCTTGGACAAGGCCTAAAAATCAATATTGGTTGAAAAATAGAAGTTTCGGTGCAAAATAATGAGTTTCGGGGGCAAAACCAAGTAGATTGACCTTTACAACTTGTTTTGGATGCTTAGGGCGCATACGGTGTCCAAATTGGTTTATTCAAAGCTCGTTGGAAAGATAACTCAAAGGTCTACAACTCTCCAGTTGACGCCAAGACCAAATTCGGACGGGAAGACCACCAAAAAGGCCCCAGTCGGTCGACTGAGAAGTCCAGTCGACCAACTCTGTGAAGTCCTAGAAGGCACTGAAATATCACCCAAACCAGTCGATCGATTGGCTAGTCCATTCGGTTGAATGGAATAAGAATTCAGAAGGATTGCCCAAGCAAACATCCAATCAGTCGACGGGAACTGCTACACTACCAGATTTTCAGCCGAGTGTATAAATAGTAAGAGGGGTTTTTGACCTAAGTGTGGAGGTTTTTGGGGAAAAGAAGATTGGAAAAGAGGCTCAACCAAGGTCATTAATCATCAAAAGATCCAACTAAGGAGAAGAAGAGAACATTAAAGGGAGTTCAAGGATTGACAACCCTCCTTCCTCTACATCTTTTCCTATTATACTTGTTGTGTGCTATAAACCCTAATCACACCATGTTGTCTTATGATGGACCATAATTATACGAATCATAAACACAGTTAAACCCACTAAATTAGACTGTTTGTCTATTTAACTTTTGCTTGTTAGTTCCGATATTTATCTACAGTGTATTTTAGAGACTAGAGAGAATACACGCTAAGGAGAGAATTTTACGCTGAAAATATATTACGAGTCATTCCAAGGTCACGATCAGATGCCGACTGAAGAAATCTCAAGATCCTGACATTGAATCACTCAAAACAAATCCAACCGAAGAGCAACCAAAGTCAGTCCGGAGATGAAATACACCAATAGTTTTGTGAAAACATCACAAAACTCACAAAACCTCCACCTTTCCTCCTTGTGACCGGCGGCTTTTGCTCCATCCAACCTCCTTATGCCACCTAGGGGGGAGGCTCCTCCTCCATGACCGGCCACCGACGGCTTTTGTGAGCCATGGAGAGCTTGCCAAGTGTTGCTCCTCCTCACCACATCTCCTCCCCCCTTAAGCCTATAAATACCCTTCTCCTCTCATTTGTAAATCAATCCAAAAATCATAAACACTTCTCTCTCTAGAATGTTTGGCAATTGTAAGTTTGGTTTTTAATATATAATACTCCTGTTGGTTCTTGAGTATTATAGTTCGGTCTTGAGTACTCCTGTCGGTTCTTGAGTACTCAAGCTTTTCTTTATTCTTGAGTACTTTTGTCGGTTCTGGAAGTACTCACCCATTTCCTTTACTTACTGTATTTCAAAAACCGTAAGTACTTAGCTATGGTATCCACCTCTATGGATATTCGTAGCTAAACTATTCATTCGGTTGAAGGGGTGTACTTGTATCATAAAATGTTTTAGGCCATAATTTAGTGCCTCTTCTTTGTATTCAAAACTTGTTCCATGTGCCATATATTAGGTTAGAACTTCCAAGGTTGAGTGGATGCTTGGAATGGCAAAACTCTTCCGTGGGAGTTCGTAAACATACTCGGATCAGTGGATGCTTGGAATGGCAAAGCTTATCTGAGGAGTTGGACCTTTCTAAAACACCATTTGGTTGGTCGGGAATGACTGGTCAAATGGATGCACACATGCTAATATACCTTGGAATGGGGTATTAGTCTAAGTAGAACAAGTGCTCTACGACCTTGGAATGGGCTAGACAGTGTGGCAAATCGAGTGCTTGGAATGGCCTTGATACACGTTTGAATACTTAGAAGGATCACTAAAGGTCAATGATAAACAGGCTATGATACAAGGCCCCCGAAACCGAATGCTTTCTTTAAATTCAAACACCCCTTGCATTTACTTTCTTAGTATAAACTTCTCTATCAACTGCTCACGTACCGAAAGGCTTGCCAATCACGCATCACCCGCTGTAAGTCTTCTACTTTTATTTTTAGTACTTTACTTTTATGTCATTTACTTTTCCGCACTAAAAACCAAAACCAACCAACCAATCACTTACTTTTCCGCACTAAAACCTCAATCAACCTAAAACACGCTCCCTCGCTGTACAATTCCCTCAAAGAATAGCTTATCCCCCTAATTCCCTTGGGTTCGACCCCTACTTACCACTTGCTACCCAGTAGTAAGGTCACGAGTAGCGGAATACAAATTTGCTTTTGCACAGAGAACACCGCACCTTAATGACAGTGCGGTGGGCTCCGTCAAAACTGGCGCCGTTGCCGGGGAGTTAGCTGATGGATAGTTGTTCTTTTTTCTGTTATACATAATCCGCCATGTCTTCCTACTACGAAAACGAGCCTTGGAACGATGATGAGTTTTTCTCGCAAGTCCGCGAAGAGATCATCAACATTAAGCAATCCCGGGACGAAACTTTGGACGAGTACTTGGCGTACTTTGACTCCATTATGGCGAGCTGCCCGCACCATGGATTCACCAGATTCAATCTTATTCAAATATTTCTCGGTGGAATGATGCCACTTGAGCGGAAAAGACTTAATGATGTAGCAGGATGTTCACTCATGAAGTTAACCGTGGCTGAAGCCTGGCGCCTCATAAATGATTTGGCAAAGAACACAAAACAGGGTCAGTGGCACCAAACTGACGATAAGGCACCAACGATGGAAGTGGACTCAGTGCAGAACGAGCCCGACACCACACTCATTATGAGCTTGCTCGTAACAAAACCGAGAGAAGACATCAGTACAAGGGCAGTAATGGATGTGGAGACGACTCTAAAGGAGCCAATATTGGATCCCACGGAGCCGACAAAGGATGAGGACTCTTGGATGATCGAAGAAGAACTGCCAAAATCTGGCCCGGTCTTCATCACCAATCTGCCCAAGGTAGTCCTGGCCCTACTTTACGAGCCAAATGAAGTCCCGGACTTCACTACCAAACCAGCCGAGACATACCTGGACCTCACTGCCAAACTGACCGAGAAAATCACGGCAGGCCCGGTCCTCACTGAAGAGCTGCTCGAGAAAGGCCCTGTCCTTATGGCCGTGAAGCCCTTACTTAACCCTTCATGTTCTATAAAGATCACAGCCACCAGAGATGAGATGATCAATGCAGTGCTAGGCGAGTTGGAGGAGAAACATGAGCCAAAACAATCAACGCAGGAGCTCCCACTCGTCACAAGCCAAGAAGAGCCTCCTGAAAGGTGTAAGGACCAAGGACGGCCAATCATCTCTGCCACAAAGAAGAGGGTTAACAAGGGCGCATACTTGAGGTCGCTTGGCAAAAGACTGAACTTCCAAAACTGCAAAAGTACCGACCGTTCATACATGAAAAAGAGACAAAGGCATGGGCCGAAGGAATGGAAACCCGGAAGGAGTAACAAGCGAGCACGACTCATTGGACCAGCAGCTATGGTCAATAACGCCTCACCCTCTCAGAGCAAAAGGGCAGCCGAGAAGAAATTCAACCTCAAGCACCCATGGGATCCCTACTTATGATCCAGGAATGAGGTACTGTCGAGCTAACGACGTTAAACAAATGCACTGGTCGGGAGGTAACCCGACACCTATCTTACTTTCAGTTATTTAATTTCTGTCATTTAGTTTTTCCATTCTCACCTTTCCTTATATATATATTTGCTTGCATGACTTTTGAACTACGTCGTGCTAAAAGGCACGCCTTCGTTCAAAAGTGTGGGGTGAGATCCAACTTTGTAAATAAATAACATTTTTTTTCATTTTCCCTTAATATTATCTTTTTGAAAATATGAACTTAAGAATGTGAAAAAGATAGATCATAATTCATGCATTAACCTTGTGAAAATTCAACTATTTAAAAACATAGAATGTAACTTCTCATTTGTCCCTTTGTGCTGAGATAAACTAGGGATGTGGAGTTGACATAAACTGCCCTAGAGAGGCTTGGCAAGCACTCGAAGGATCGAATCTAACTATATGGTTTTCGAAGTCAGTGGAGGCTGCACTTCGGGTTTCAGTGAAGATTGAAGTCATCTCCGCCATGCAGTGTTTATGCAAAAAGAAAAAAGGTGAGGACGGGAATCAGACCGTCCTATCTCTAGTCAAAGTAGCCGAGAAAATAGATGAGCGACCCTCATCTTGACCCGCGCAAAACGGCAAGGATGAGAGGAGCAGGGAGGTATTTCCATATGCTCGCGGGCGATGATTGGACCTCCCAAAAAGGCTTGAGAAAATGGACTAGCAAGCCACAAAAAGGCAAAAGCTCAAAGAAGCAAATCAAGAGGCCAAAGGCCCAAAATTGTGAAGGTTTTAACCGAACAAAAAGTGAAGTACTCAAAGAGTCAAATCAAAGGCCAAAGGCCGATTCACTACAAAAGATGTCCCTCGCCAAATAAAAAATCAAAGACCAAACCATTGAAACCCGAACCGAATCACATGCTAGAGAAAGCTACAAGGAAACCATATAATGTAAACCGAATCACATGCTAGAGAATGCATGAATTATGATAAATCTAGTCCCACAGTCTAACTTTCATATTTTAAAAGCTTACTTAGCGCCGCCGTTTAATAGCATTGTTCGGGACGAACAACTAAAAGTGTGGGGTGATCTGATGGACCATAATTATACAAATCATAAACACAGTTAAACCCACTAAATTAGATTGTTTGTCTATTTAACTTTTGCTTGTTAGTTCCGATATTTATCTACAGGGTATTTTAGAGACTAGAGAGAATACACGCTAAGGAGAGGATTTTACGCTGAAAATATATTACGAGTCATTCCAAGGTCACGATCAGATGCCGACTGAAGAAATCTCAAGATCCTGACATTGAATCACTGAAAACAAATCCAACCGAAGAGCAACCAAAGTCAGTCCGGAGCTGAAATACACCGATAGTTTTGTGAAAACATCACAAAACTCACAAAACTTCCACCTTTCCTCCTTGTGACCGGCGGCTTTTGCTCCATCCAACCTCCTTATGCCACCTAGGGGGGGGGGGGGCGGCTCCTCCTCCATGACCGGCCACCGGCGGCTTTTGTGATCCATGGAGAGCTTGCCAAGTGTTGCTCCTCCTCACCACATCTCCTCCCCCCTTAAGCCTATAAATACCCTTCTCCTCTCATTTGTAAATCAATCCAAAAATCATAAACACTTCTCTCTCTAGAAAGTTTGGCATTTGTAAGTTTGGTTTTTAATATATAATACTCCTGTTGGTTCTTGAGTATTATAGTTCGGTCTTGAGTACTCCTGTCGGTTCTTGAGTACTCAAGCTTTTCTTTATTCTCGAGTACTCTTGTCGGTTCTTGAAGTACTCACCCCTTTCCTTTACTTACTGTCTTTCAAAAACCGTGAGTACTTAGCTATGGTATCCACCTCTATGGATATTCGTAGCTAAACTCTTCATTCGGTTGAAGGGGTGTACTTGTATCATAAAATGTTTTAGGCCATATTTTAGTGCCTCTTCTTTGTATTCAAAACTTGTTCTATGTGCCATATATTAGGTTAGAACTTCCAAGGTTGAGTGGATGCTTGGAATGGCAAAACTCTTTCGTGGGAGTTCGTAAACATACTCGGATAAGTGGATGCTTGGAATGGCAAAGCTTATCTGAGGAGTTTGACCTTTCTAAAACACCATTTGGTTGGTCGGGAATGACTAGTCAAATGGATGCACACAGGCTAATATACCTTGGAATGGGGTATTAGTCTAAGTAGAACAAGTGCTCTACGACCTTGGAATGGGCTAGACAGTGTGGCAAATCGAGTGCTTGGAATGGCCATGATACACGTTTGAATACTTAGAAGGATCACTAAAGGTCAATGATAAACAGGCTATGATACAAGGCCCCCGAAACCGAATGCTTTCCTTAAATTCAAACACCCCTTGCATTTACTTTCTTAGTATAAACTGCTCTATCAACTGCTCACGTACCGGAAGGCTTGCCAATCACGCATCACCCGCTGTAAGTCTTCTACTTTTATTTTCAGTACTTTACTTTTCTGTCATTTACTTTTCCGCACTAAAAACCAAAACCAACCAACCAATCACTTACTTTTCCGTACTAAAACCTCAATCAACCTAAAACACGCTCCCTCGCTGTACAATTCCCTCAAAGAATAGCTTATCCCCCTAATTCCCTTGGGTTCGACCCCTACTTACCACTTGCTACCCAGTAGTAAGGTCACGAGTAGCGGAATACAAATTTGCTTTTGCACAGAGAACACCACACCTTAACGATAGTGCGGTGGGCTCTGTCATCTTACATGATGTGTGAGTAGTGGTCTTGTGTTTTGAGGGTCTTATGACTCTCCTTCGTACTCTATGATCATGTATACACATTGAATATACAATCTTATGTGTTGATTTCATTTTCTCTTGTGTTATGAATGTTATGCACTCTAGGTGTTTGATAAAATGCCTAAGTGACATGTTGAATCTTAAACTTGACCTAAGTATTGAAAAAGCTTAGTGATGGTTTGGATATGGTGGAAATGATCATATCTAGGGTTTATGAGAGTAAATGCATGGATGTGAGGTTAGCTAGAACTTAATGCCTATAGCATTTATTACCTTGGGAGAGGTTCCAAGGATAGTAGTGCTATAGAGTGAATCAATATCTTGAGAAAGTGAGGTTCTAATTAGGATGTCTTGATTAGGATTAGATTCAAATGAGAATTTGTCTATCTTAGTCTAAGCTAGGTTCTAAACCAATTAATACCTAAAAATGACTTAATTCTTGTGTACGTGATCATTAGGGAATGCCAAGGAGGGGAGTAATTCCTCGAAACACCTTTATCTATCTTTTATCTCTAATTACTCACCACATAGGATTTAGAATATACACCTGTATAAATTTTTGGTTTAGAATAGCCGAACGGAAACACAATCTTGAATAGTGCATGTGCTTGGCTTACTCCTTCGGGTTCGACCCGGTCTTACCGGTCTTTATAAATTCTTTTTGACCAATAGAGATTCCAATCGCATTCATTTGCGTGTGGGAATCTACAACGTTCAAAATGGCACCGTTGCCGGTGAGCAACTAGTTAGCACATCCCTAGACTAGATTGTGTGGAAGTTCCGACTATTCTTGTGAATATTTTTCTTTTTTTCTTATACTTGTATATTCTCTTTTTGTACTCATATCCCTTACTAACTTCGTTTATCTTGTCTTGCGAGGATGGATAACTACAACCAACAAGTGTTTGCTAATGGAGAATACTACAAAGAAGAGGAGCAACCATATTCTTGTTTTCAAGAACTTGGCTATCAAACAAATTATTCCACTCCAAATTGGAATGATGGCCAACGCTTTGAAGTTTAACACTCCTACCCTCAATACCCTCAACCTCCTCAACCCTTAAGTGAGCCCTCCAATTTAGAATCCATGATTGCTAGGCTTCTAGCAAGCAAAGAGAAGATCCTTGCCGACCAAGAGAAGGAGGATAGAGATAATTTGGTGATCAAACAAATCCTTTTAGCTCAACAACAAGACCTTCAAGAGATCGAAGCTCAATTGGAAGAATTGATAGAGAGGAGAGCTCACTACAAAATATTTGACGCTGTATTTGGGCAAAGAACAATTGAAAATGAGAACTTGGATGGGGAAGAGGAGGTTTCTAAAGAAGAAGTTCTTGAATCTAATGTCTCAAGGGAAGAACGGGATCAAGTAATGGAGGATGAGTTCATGAGAGCCGCTCGCAAAGCTTTTTATGAGGCGTGTGATGGTGAATCTTGCACCGAGGATGAATTGGAACACGAAAGTGCATCACCTTCCACTACTAGCACGTTTCAAGATCATTCGGTTGAGAACACACAAGATTTCACCACTCCATCAATGCCTTGGCTCTCCGACGAGGAATTCTTCAATGACAATGCCTCTTACATAGAAGAGATACCTCTTTTGGATGAAGAAGACCTCCTCCCTCCCGCTACATGTGAACTTATATGTGAACCCGATTCTCTTGTTGATAATGGTTTAGAGGAAGAGCATATTGAGCTACAAGAACTTCAAGTGTACGAAGACTTTGTTGAGGTATATATGGACGTGACTAGAGAGCCACCTCGCATACAAGGAGACGAAAGTTCAATGAGGGAGATTGAGAATTGGGCATCCATGTACATCATTGAAAAACTAAAGGAAGGTGTGCCCATCAAGCTCGAGACAAGTTTTTAAGACCATTTCTTCACTACGACGTCTCGAGACAAGTTTTGGAGCTTCTTGCCCTACTTTGAAAGATTAATCGGAAAAAGCTCACATGACCCCTTAATTCTTAAGGGATGCACATTCTTAAAGAGGTCACGCTCCCAAAGGAAAGTCCAATGTAGACTTGATGGGAAGAAATTCAAATGGGATTTGAAGGTGGATTGACACGCCAAATCCAAGGCCCCGTGAGAAGGGATTGATGGCGCGTATTTATACGATTCATCGAATTAGTTAAACCCACCAAATTAGACATTTGGTCATACGAACAAGTGCTTGTTAATGTCATTTTGTGTATACAGGCATTTTGGGGTCTAAAGAGGAAACACGCTTAAAAAGGGAGAATTGTGCCAAAAGCCAGCCAAGGCCCGAGGACCTCAGCCAGGGACCGAGAAACTTCACCTGGGTACCGAGAGCCATACCCGGGCCCATCCGAGAATGCCAGGTGATGGACCATAATTATACAAATCAAAAACACAGTTAAACCCACTAAATTAGACTGTTTGTCTATTTAACTTTTGCTAGTTAGTTCTGATATTTATCTACAGGGCATTTTAGAGACTAGAGAGAATACACGCTAAGGAGGAGTTCTTACGCAGAAAAGATGTTACGAGTCATTCCGAGGTCAAGATCAGACGCCGACTGAAGAAATCTCAAGATCCTGACATGGAATCACTCAAAACAAATCAAACCGAAGAGCAATCAAAGTCAGTCCGGGGCCGAAATACACCGATAGTTTTGTGAAAACATCACAAAACTCACACAAAACCTCCTCCTTCCCCTCCATGACCGGCGGCTTTTGGAGAAGGTGAGCCATGGAGGAAGCTCTCCTCCTCCCCTTACCTCCAACCGGCGGCTATGACCTTCCATGGAGCTTCCATGGAGATGTTGCCAAGTGTCTTCTCCTCCACCACATCCTCCTCCTCCCTTAGGCTATAAATACATACCTCCACCCTTTGTAATCTTCATCCTCAAAATCACAAAACACTTCTCTCTCTAAGTTTGGCACTTTGTAAGTTTGGTTTTTAATATATAATACTCCTGTTGGTTCTTGAGTATTATAGTTCGGTCTTGAGTACTCCTGTCGGTTCTTGAGTACTCAAGCTTTTCTTTATTCTCGAGTACTCTTGTCGGTTCTTGAAGTACTCACCCCTTTCCTTTACTTACTGTCTTTCAAAAACCCTCGAGTACTTAGCTATGGTATCCACCTCTATGGATAATCGTAGCTAAAATCTTCATTTGGTTGAAGGGGTGTACTTGTATCATAAAATGTTTTAGGCCATATTTTAGTGCCTCTTCTTTGTATTAAAAACTTGTTCTATGTGCCATATATTAGGTTAGAACTTCCAAGGTTGAGGGGATGCTTGGAATGGCAAAGCTCTTCTGTGGGGTTCGTAAACATACTCGGATAAGTGGATGCTTGGAATAGCAAAGCTTATCTGAGGAGTTTGACCTTTCTAAAACACCATTTGGTTGGTCGGGAATGACTGGTCAAATGGATGCACACAGGCTAATATACCTTGGAATGGGGTATTAGTCTAAGTAGAACAAGTGCTCTACGACCTTGGAATGGGCTAGACAGTGTGTTCAAATCGAGTGCTTGGAATGGCCTTGATACACGTTTGAATACTTAGAAGGATCACTAAAGGTCAATGATAAACAGGCTATGATACAAGGCCCCCGAAACCGAATGCTTTCCTTAAATTCAAACACCACCTGCATTTA
Source organism: Rhodiola kirilowii (assembly GCA_033675215.1). NCBI lineage: Eukaryota > Viridiplantae > Streptophyta > Magnoliopsida > Saxifragales > Crassulaceae > Rhodiola > Rhodiola kirilowii. The sequence goes on from CM066201.1 coordinate 35,141,432, forward strand.
CTTTCTTAGTATAAACTGCTCTATCAACTGCTCACGTACCGGAAGGCTTGCCAATCACGCATCACCCGCTGTAAGTCTTCTACTTTTATTTTCAGTACTTTACTTTTCTGTCATTTACTTTTCCGCACTAAAAACCAAAACCAACCAACCAATCACTTACTTTTCCGCACTAAAACCTCAATCAACCTAAAACACGCTCCCTTGCTATACAATTCCCTCAAAGAATAGCTTATCCCCTTAATTCCCTTGGGTTCGACCCCTACTTACCACTTGCTACCCAGTAGTAAGGTCACGAGTAGCGGAATATAAATTTGCTTTTGCACAGAGAACACCGCACCTTAACGACAGTGCGGTGGGCTCCGTCAAAACTGGCGCCGTTGCTGGGGAGTTAGCCGTCGGATAAGTTGTTCTTTCCCTTCCCTTCACATTTCCTCATGACGCTACCCACTACGTATGCATGGACAACAAGACATCTTCCCCTGTTTGGAGGTACGGATGGAGAAGACCCAGTACTACACTGCCAAAACTTTCACCACGTTTGCTGCCACATAAAACCTGAAAACGAAATGTTAGAGAAATTTAAGCTTAAATGCTCCAAATTTTCTTTAACTGATTTTGCAACAATTTGGTATTACACATCAACCGCTAGTAGTGCAGTATATTTTGTGGATCTTTGCGTTCCATTCCTGAAGGAATTCTCCCCCCATCCTTACGCCAAAAAACCCGTGAGAAGATCATGTGCCTTCAACAATCCCGCGATGAGACTTTGGACGAATACTACACGAACTATGACACCATTGTCTCAAGCTGCCCGCACCATGGATTCACTAAGAAAGCTCTTCTTCAAAAATTTCTTCGTGGGATGAGGGCCGATGAGCTGACAAGGATTAACAAAGCAATAGGAAGATCAGCCAGGAACTTAACCATGGCAGACATGTGGAACCTCATAAATGACCTGGCCGCAACCACAAAACGAATACCCCAAGCTGACAGAGGAATGCAGATAGAAGAAGCTGGTCCAGAGACAGACGAAGAAGAAACTCTTGAGCCATCAGAAGAGACTTCCGAGCCATCAGAAGAGACTTCCAAGCCATCAGAAGAGACTTCCGAGCCATCAGAAGACTGGGATATAGAAAGTATCGGGAGCAATGAGGAAAAACCTTCATGGGAACTGAATGCCGTGTCAGCAATGGAAGAAGTCCAGAATACCACCAGCATGCTTCCCGAGCCATACCCAGCTATCATCACCCAAGCTTCCGAGACCATCTACGACCAGATCCTCACAAATGGACATAACGAGGCAGAACCAAGCCTTAAGATGCAAGCTTCCCAACTTTTCCCCTCGATCAATAGGCAAATCGCTGAAAACTATGTGATCAATGAAGAGGCTAGAAGGAGGATGGGAAAAGGGCCTGAGCAGAACGACTCCTCGATGGAGCATGTTTTCGCCATGACTGGACAAGGCTGCCCTAAACACCAGAAAACCCAGTTCTAGAGACTAGTAGTAAAGGGTCCCTCACCTTCTCATAGACGTTGGAAGGAGAAACCACCAGAACCATGGGAACTGGACCCAAGCACATCATCTCACAAGAAATCGGGGAAAGGCAAGGCAAAAATCAACACAGGAACAGTGGCAAAATATGACCTAAGCCACCCATGGGATCCAAACCAGTGATCCAGGAATGAGGTACTGTCGAGCCAACGACGTTAAACAAAGGCACTGGTCGGGAGGTAACCCGACACCTATCTTACTTTCTGTCTTTTATTTTTCTGTCATTTAGTTTTTTCCGTAAGTCGCTCTCACCCACTTGGTGCATAGAAGAAATGACTATTTAGGAATCGGACTTGGGTGCAACATTAAGCCAGCCAGGCCTACGCCAAGAGTTCAAGGCCCCAGCCGAACTCCCTCGATTATCCAGCCTCATGCCATGTCGTTCGCTCGACACTTTAAAGGGAGTTCTGTTCTTCCCTTTTCCTTGATGTCATTTCCTTCTCGTACAATATCTGCTTGCATGGCTTTTGAACAAAGTTGTGCTGAAAGGCACGCCTTCGTTCAAAAGTATGGGGTGAGAACCACCTTTGTAAATAAATAACATGTTTTTCCTTTTCTCTTAATAATTATCTTTTTGAAAATATGAACTTAAGAATGTGAAAAAGATAGATCATAATTCATGCATTAACCTTGTGAAAATTCAACTGTTTAAAAACTTAGAATGTAACTTCTCATTTGTCCCTTTGTGCTGAGATAAACTAGGGATGTGGAGTTGACATAAACTGCCCTAGAGAGGCTTGGCAAGCAATCGAAGGACTGAATTTTGCTATATGGTTTTCGAAGTCAGTGGAGGCTGCACTTCGGGTTTCAGTGAAGATTGAAGTCATCTCCGCCATGCAGTGTTTATGCAAAAAGAAAAAAAAGCGAGGACGGGAATCAGACCGTCCTATCTCTAGTCAAAGTAGCCAAAAAAATAGATGAGCGACCCTCATCTTGACCCGCGCAAAACGGCAAGGATGAGAGGAGCGGGGAGGTATTTCCATATGCTCGCGGGCGACGATTGGACCTCCCAAACCATATAGTGCGAGACGGTCCCGAGGTCGCAGTCCAGGAGCTTGAAAAGGGCTATCTCCCGAAACATCCAAAATAATTTGCATCTCAGCACGGAGGTACAAGTATCAAGTTTCTTCTATTTATTTACACAGTACAATTTGGTAATAAGTAAGTAATGCATGAATTAGGATAAATCTAGTCCCACAGTCTAACTTTCATATTTTAAAAGCTTACTTAGTGCCGCCCTTTAATAGCATTGTTTGGGACGAACAACTAAAAGTGTGGGGGTGATCTGATGGACCATAATTATACGAATCAAAAACACAGTTAAACCCACTAAATTAGACTGTTTGTCTATTTAACTTTTGCTTGTTAGTTCCGATATTTATCTACAGGGCATTTTAGAGACTAGAGAGAATACACGCTAAGGACGAGTTCTTACGCAGAAAAGATGTTACGAGTCATTCCGAGGTCAAGATCAGACGCCGACTGAAGAAATCTCAAGATCCTGACATGGAATCACTCAAAACAAATCAAACCGAAGAGCAATCAAAGTCAGTCCGGAACCGAAATACACCGATTGTTTTGTGAAAACATCACAAAACTCACACAAAACGTCCTCCTTCCCCTCCATGACCGGCGGCTTTTGGAGAAGGTGAGCCATGGAGGAAGCTCTCCTCCTCCCCTTACCTCCAACCGGCGGCTATGACCTTCCATGGAGCTTCCATGGATATGTTGCCAAGTGTCTTCTTCTCCACCACATCCTCCTCCTCCCTTAGGCTATAAATACATACCTCCACCCTTTGTAATCTTCATCCTCAAAATCACAAAACACTTCTCTCTCTATGTTTGGCACTTTGTAAGTTTGGTTTTTAATATATAATACTCCTGTTGGTTCTTGAGTATTATAGTTCGGTCTTGAGTACTCCTGTCGGTTCTTGAGTACTCAAGCTTTTCTTTATTCTCGAGTACTCTTGTCGGTTCTTGAAGTACTCACCCCTTTCCTTTACTTACTGTCTTTCAAAAACCCTCGAGTACTTAGCTATGGTATCCACCTCTATGGATATTCGTACCTAAACTCTTCATTCGATTGAAGGGGTGTACTTGTATCATAAAATGTTTTAGGCCATATTTTAGTTCCTCTTCTTTGTATTCAAAACTTGTTCTATGTGCCATATATTAGGTTAGAACTTCCAAGGTTGAGTGGATGCTTGGAATGGCAAAGCTCTTCCGTGGGGTTCGTAAACATACTCGGATAAGTGGATGCTTGGAATGGCAAAGCTTATCTGAGGAGTTTGACCTTTCTAAAACACCATTTGGTTGGTCGGGAATGACTGGTCAAATGGATGCACACGGGCTAATATACCTTGGAATGGGGTATTAGTCTAAGTAGAACAAGTGCTCTACGACCTTGGAATGGGCTAGACAGTGTGTGCAAATCGAGTGCTTGGAATGGCCTTGATACACGTTTGAATACTTAGAAGGATCACTAAAGGTCAATGATAAACAGGCTATGATACAAGGCCCCCGAAACCAAATGCTTTCCTTAAATTCAAACACCACCTCCATTTACTTTCTTAGTATAAACTGCTCTATCAACTGCTCACGTACCGGAAGGCTTTCCAATCACGCATCACCCGCTGTAAGTCTTCTACTTTTATTTTCAGTACTTTACTTTTCTGTCATTTACTTTTCCGCACTAAAAACCAAAACCAACCCACCAATCACTTACTTTTCCGCACTAAAACCTCAATCAACCTAAAACATGCTCCCTCGCTGTACAATTCCCTCAAAGAATAGCTTATCCCCCTAATTCCCTTGGGTTCGACCCCTACTTACCACTTGCTACCCAGTAGTAAGGTCACGAGTAGCGGAATTTAAATTTGCTTTTGCACAGAGAACACCACACCTTAACAACAGTGCGGTGGGCTCTGTCACCAGGTCCTTGATCGAGAACCAGTACCAAAGAAAACCAGGTCCCCGCCCGAGACCCTGTCCGAGGCACGCGTCCGAGCTGTCTAGCACTATATTCAAGTTGCCCAGCCAAATGAGCTGATCTGACGAATCCACCTCGAGCAAAGTGATCAAAATGGAAAATAAGGTGGACAATTTCGGAAACCAAGAGAATGCTCGGGCAGTTTGGCAAATGGCCCAATTCCAAAGCAAAGGCCCCGCGCGCACCAAAACCAAGTCGCTCGACCAAACCATAGAATCTGGCAAATCTGGCTCGACCAAAGTATTTTAAATGCCCAATAACTCAGACAATCTCACTTCCCAGACAAAACGCCCGAGTGAAACCATCTAAAGCCCGATCAAGGCCAAAATAGGGCAATTTCGGCCGATTTGGGATTTCGACCATGTTCCGGGCAGAATTTGGCTTAGCATCCTTCTTGAGATCATCTTAGAATGACTTTGTCGTTCAGAATACACTCTCCAAAATCCAAGAAGCTCCGACCAAAGCTCCGGCCATATTCCGGCGAACTCCGGCCAACCTCCGGTGATGCTCCGATCAAGCTCATATCCTCACCACCATGCTCTGGTCATTTCTTGCTCCGGCCACATTCCGGCGAAGTCCAACTAAATCCAAACTACTTATTTCCCGGTTGGCCTTACTATTCACTTTGGTTGACCTTTGGAAAGAAACTAAGCCTCAACCAAGTCCAAGTGACCTGTCCCAAGCCTCAACCAAGTCAAGTGGTTGCCCTTTGGCTTCAAACCAAGACCAATTCGTGGCTCATGAAAGAGATAAGAGCAAGTGGTGGCTTTGGCTTGAAATATCCCAAGTGGTGGCTCTTATCCTCTTCCACAACCCATGTGCTTTGCTTTTGGCTAAGCCAATGAGAGTGACTTGCTTTTGGGATATTTTCCAATGCAAAACTTAGTACCCAAGTTTCCTCTTCTATAAATAGAGGCTTAGCCTTAGATGTAGAAGTGCCACAAACTTAGGGAGTTGAGAGCTTATCTCTCTTCTCCACTTCGTTTTCAATACAAACACACTTTTGTTCTTTGTTCTTCACTTGTTCTTGAGCTTCTAAGCTCTTACTTTCCAGCAAGCACTCGATTTGGAGCTCCTCTCCCTTTACTTTCTTGCACAAAAGCCGTGGCTACTTGTATTCCTTGACATGAATACAAGTAGCTAATGCTTTCTTTTATTTTCTTGTCAAAACTTTCGGTTTCCTTTTCATTTCCTTGTCAAAGCTCACGGCTACTTGTATTCCTTGACATGAATGCAAGTAGCTAAGGCTTCTATTACTTGTTTTCAACATCAATCCAACATAACTTTGGCACGTATTGCGCTTGAAATACAGCGTGCGACAAACCAAGAGTATGTTGTATGGTTGATATTGAACTCGACTGTTCCCACAATTTACTTTTTAGTACTTACTTTCAGCACTTTACATTTTAGTCATTTACTTTTCAGTTATTTACTTTCTGTCATTTACTTTCTGTCTAAAAAAACCCATAAAAACCCAATCTACCTTTACTTTCATTTTTCTTTTCTTTTCAAGAACAACTACTCCACACTGACTCTCTTGGGTTCGAGCCCTACTTACCGCTTGCTAATCCAATAGTGAGCCACGAGTAGTGGAACTATAAATGTAAATTTTGCAGCGTTCAACGACGCGATGTCAGGGATCCTAGCAAAAGACTTCTCAATGAGTGATTCTACGGGGCACTTTGCTACGTCTTTGCCAAGACGGGAAAAACTAGGTCCTCGCGGGAGGTAACCCGGTTTGGAAGTTTTTCATTCTCGTTCTTCATGTTTAAGTGTTTGACATGATTTTGAGTGGCTTGGACTCTAAGTGTGGAGTGTGATATTTATGATTAGTGGCTTGAATTTTAAGTGTGGTGTGAGTTCTATTCACTCCAATCCCACTTCACATTTCCAAGCCCCTCCACCTCACCCTTAATCTATCTATGAATGATGATGTTGCCCTTAGTGTTCGTGAGCTTTATATGACTTTATTGTATTGGAACTACTTTGTTGCTATGACTTAGACACCTTGTGCATGAAGGAAGATGTAGTTTACTTTCCTTGTTTGAACTCTCTTAAACATATGTGCCATGATGTTATTTTGTGACCTTGTGATACCATATTGCTCATACTTAAGTTTGTTATTATTTCTATAACTATCACTTGTTACATTTAACCTCTCATGTTCTATTGTCATCAAGGAAAGTATTCACATCATGTATGATAAAGCTTAGCACATTGACGTCTCTGTTGTTCAAGACAGCACATCTACAAACGAGGGGAGTTCCTATTCGCCTATATCTCACTTTCTTTATTGGTTGCGCTTAGGGACTAAGCTAGATTTTAAGTGTGGAGTGGGTAGTCGCATAGTTCACTCATTTCATACCATGCCTATCATTATTGAATGAACGCTTGCATTCATGTACCTTATCCCTAACATGAGAGTGTTTTTAACCACATAGGCTTATAACTATCGATTCTAAATCCCTATAAATCACATCTAGCCTACTTTTCATTTTTATTGGATCTTGAACTTAGAACTGACCTAGTCCCTTGAATGTGTATTCTTGTGAATCAATATCATTTCTATCCCTTGTCTATCTAATGTTCTAAGTACTTTATAAGAACTTCTAAAACTTTCATGAAAAACTTAGACCTCTTGTATGCTCCTTGGTGACTTGAGTTTCTCTAACATGGTGCCTTGTTCATGTTTGTTCCCGCACATTCCATATACACTTTTTGAACATATTGTCAAGTTTTAAGTGTGGAGTCAAAAGAGGGCGAAAAATAGGCCCCAACAAAAAAAATTGAGGTCAAAGAGGGCAAAGCCCCGACTAAAAACTTTCTCAAAGCGCTAGAGAAGTTTTGCTTCAAACATGATACAAATGCCGGGGGTTAGGAAGAAAAGTTCCCCCTCGAAAGTTTGTAGGCCAGAGGCCATTTCAAAAAGAAAATAAGAAGCACTTAAAACTTGACTCTATGTTTTCCTCCATTCTTCATTTGTGCGAGATTCATCATGTGCATTGTGTGCTAGTTGGAATAACTCTTGGATGATCCTTGTGCTTGCACAAGAGCTATTCATTTGGTCTATGCCTATTTCCTAAGAACTCATAGTGTCAAACTCCTCTTCCCTTATGGATTATGGCTTAAGCGCCTAAAACTTGGGAATGAGTTCCATGTCGCAAACCCGTGGACTAGCCCTAGCTAGCATAGGTGAGCGGTTGACACTCTTTTGTACAAACTAAACTATGACTCTATTGTATTGCCTTGAAAATGAGTAGACCTTTGGATGAGACATTTGATAGCCCTAGCTAGTATTGATGATCTTGAATGCACAACCTCATGGGTACTCAAATTGTTCAAAAGTTCTTTTGATGATATTGTGATGGTAGTCCTAGCTTGGGGTGAGGGATTTGCTTTGAGAAACCCTCGCCTTGGTTGAGCACTCTTGAATTCATTCTCATGGGATAGCATTTTGGGATTTGTGAGTATTCCCTTTTCTGAAAACTCTCACGATACTATAACTCGTCCACTAGGGTAGCCTAGGGGTTTAAAGGTTTAATGCATGCACTAAATGCATTCGTAATGCCTACGAAAAGGAGCTAGTTAGATTGTACATACTTGTCATTTACCTTTTAATAACATGTTTAGGAATAATGATCGAGACCTTGTGAAATCTAGTGAGGCAAATAGACAAAAAATATAGCACCACTAGCATTTCGACATTTGCATGACCTTTACATATTTTCATACTTTGTTCGGGACAAACAAAGCTTAAGTGTGGAGTGTTGATCAGTCGATATTTCGACTGATTTATGGCCATTCTTCACTGTAGTTTTGGGTCGTTTCCGACATTATTTTGATGTCATTTGACCTCTATCTCTACATTTCAGGTAGAAAACAAGTCTCCCCCATGGTCAAGGCCTAAATATCAATATTTATTGAAAAATAGAAGTTTCGGTGCAAAACAAGAAGTTTCGGAGCAAAACCAAGCAGATTGACCTTTGTGACTTGTTTTGGACGCCCAGAGCGCATACGGTGTCCGAATTGGTTGACTCAAAGCTCGTTGGAAAGATAACTCAAAGGGCTACAACTCTCCAGTTGACGCCAAGACCAAATTCGGACGGGAAGACCACCAAAAAGACCACAGTCAGTCAACTAAGAAGTCCAGTTGACCGACTCTATGAAATCCCAGAAGGCACTGAAATATCACCCAACCCAGTCGATCGACTGGAATAAGAATTAAGAAGGCTTGCTCAAGCAAACATCCAATCGGTCTACGAGAACTGCTACAGTACCGGATTTTCAGCCGAGTGTATAAATAGAAAGAGGGGTTGTTGACCTAAGTGTGGAGATTTTTAGGGAAAAGAAGATTGGAAAAGAGGCTCAACCAAGGTCATCAATCATCAAAATATCCAACTAATGAGAAGAAGAGAAGACTAAAGGGAGTTCAAGGATTGACAACCCTCCTTCTTCTACATCTTTTCCTATTCTACTTGTTGTGTGCTATAAACCCTACTCACACCATGTTGTCTTACATGATGTGTGAGTAGTGATCTTGTGTTTTGAGGGTCTTATGACTTTCATTGGTACTCTATGATCATGTATACACATTGAATATACAATATATGGTGTGTATTTCATTTTCTCTTATGTTATGAATGTTATGCACTCTAAGTGTTTGATAAAATGCCTAAGTAACATGTTGAATCTTAAACTTGACCTAAGTATTGAAAAAGCTTAGTGATGGTTTGGATATGGTGGAAATGATCATATCTAGTGTTTATGAGAGTAAATGCATGGATGTGAGGTTAGCTAGAGCTTAATGCCTATAGCATTTATTACTTTGGGAGAGGTTCCAAGGATGGTAGTGCTATAGAGTGAATCAATATCTTGAGAAAGTGAGATTCTAATTAGGATGGCTTGATTAGGATTAGATTCAAATGAGAATTTGTCTATCTTAGTCTAAGCTAGGTTCTAAACCAATTAACACCTAAAAATGACTTAACTCTTGTGTACGTGATCATTAGGGAATGCCAAGGAGGGGAATAACCCCTCGAACCACCTCTTATCTATCTTTTATCTCTAATTACTCACCACATCTGATTTAGAATATACACCTTTATACATTTTTTGTTTAGAATAGCCGAACGGAAACACAATCTTGAATAGTGCATGTGCTTGGCTTGCTCCTCATGGTTCGACCCGGTACTTTACAGGTATTATAAATGTTTTGAGTCTACGATGACCCTCTTCAAAACCGAGACGTTGGGAGGGTTAAAATTGACATTGTCAAAGCTGGCCAAAAGGAATGATGAGCTGAATGCAAGCCCAGACGAGCAGGAAGAACAGATTGCTGGCCTTGAAGAACACAGAAACTGGTGGTCAGAGAAAGCAATGCGACTTGAGGAGGAACTATGCAAAACCCTGATCAAATTACAGAAAAAGATTCGCTCCTTAAAAGGACAACTTTCTAAGCTCCAGACAGAGGAAGTTATCCCTCAGGCTGAGAAGCTCAAAACAACGGAGGACAAGATAGCAACCCTAGATTCTGAGAATGCCAAGTTACTGTATGAACTGAAAGCTATCAAGACCACCAAAGAAAATGATAAGGAGGCTTTGCTAAAGGAGATCAAAGAGTCAAAAGTCGGGGACATCAAGGAAGATTTCCCTAGAAGGTTCGTTGTCAGACATGGTTTAGGACACGATTCTGGAAATGCTAGTAAAACCTCAGGAAAGGGAGAGATAGCTATGGAAGTCAATGAGCCAACGAAGTGCAAGTGTGAAATCTACTTATCTTAGTCAAGACGAGTTCCAGATGGTGTTCGAACTGCGTCTCGAACACTTGTTGGACAGTTTCAGGTTGTGTTCAAACAGATACTGGAACACCTTAGCAGACAGTGCGTAAACAAAACAAAATAGAAGCACACACGATATGATACCCAGTTCGGCCTCGCCTACTCTGGGGGGCTTCCCACACCCTAAAAGGGACACAAATCTTATTACGAGTTTAGAGCTAATGTTTGTAATGGCCCAGCCTCTAACACCCGTCTATCGGATTTGCAATCTCGGTTTGCCGCAGCTCACCTCGATCCCATATGGGTAGGATGAGTCTTCTCTCTCGACCTAGTCTTGGACCTCCCAGAAGCCCAGTCGCCTTCTCTCGAAGACGTGTCTTGATCACTTTGTGTGTGCACGTGATAGGTCCTCAAGAGCAGTCTGAACAGCACACTGAACAGACTGCTTCTTCGTCGTTGATATTCCGGTGTGGAATAATCAACCGGCCGTTGCTCCTCCTCCAATCTCACGAATGCTCTCGTGTTTTCTTTTCTCTCAGGAAGCGATTATAGATCTGGTCGCCCTAGCCTTGTATTTATATGCATATGCGAATGTCCAAATTTGTTCCAAATATCCTCATCAAATATTTAGGAAATATTCCTAAATATTCGATGGATATTTCCAATCCAATCTTCATGAAGATCTCGATCTTTCTTTCTCACCAAGTCATTCGGAATCTGATTGGATACTGATCTGAGAATATCTATCTGAATAGTTGTTCTCTCACGATGACTTGTCGATTGATCTCAATCAAATAATCTCATCGATATCTTCTAGATATCCAGATCTTCATTCTAATCTTCATGAGATATCTTCTACAGTAAGTAATTCAGGCGGTCTTCAATTCTGGTGAGGAGATATTCGAATGACATCTGAAATATCTGTTTCTTCGCTGACCGACTTCAACCGGAAAGATCCTCTATCTTCAAAATCTTCCGGATTTAAATCATGCGTCTGCTGCACGCTGTACTTCTGTTCCAGTCCGTGGTTAAACTCTTCTTGAACTCTAGCTCGAACTGTCTAAAGCCGTTTTGCCAAAGCCATGCCATTCATGGGAACATCAATCTCCCCCTTGGCATTTTGGCAAAACCAAATCTACGCTTTAGACACAACTTGAGGAACCAGAACAGTTACCTCAAAATACTCCCCCTTTTTGCCACAAATCGGCAAGGGGTCCAATCAAACAACCTGGTCTCCTCGGCATCTGGAATCTTGTCAACTCCCCCTCGAACATAGCCTAGGATGGTGACACATACTGTGAGTCTGTTGGACCATGGTGTTTCAGCAACTGTTTAACCACGGGTTAGCAAATGATAGGTTTTTGATGATCTGGTTTCTTGAACTGATTCAACTCGTCCAGTACTGCCGCGTGGAAGTCCTTCTCCGCCTCACTTTGTTATTTCAAGGGCTTGACTTTGTCTAGAAGACATATCTCTCTTTGGCTCATGGCAGCATGTCTTTTCTTCAGGTCATCCATGTCTCTAGCGTGCATGTCTTTATCTTTCTTTATCTGTATTTTTAACGACTAGATGAATCAAGGAGTTCTGCCTTTTCTTCAATCAGGACATCAACTCTCTCCGTCTTCTTCATGATCACTAGGATACTTGAGAGCGCGCACCAATTGATATATTATTATTTTTTTCTATGCTTCTGTTCGACCTCCAGTATGATCTCTACCTCCTTCAGTAGCTTTCCACGTTCAGATCGAGACATCTTCTCACCGACATCTCTCCTCATAGATAACTCAGGAACATTCTTCCTCTTTAGCTCGGGGTCTTTAGATCGTTCTTATGTCGACCCTTGAACATCTTGTAATCAACCACCAACTTCAACGGAGCACTTGACAGTCTGTCCTGGTCAGTCTTCAAATCTGGATGCCACTTTGTAGATATGGCGTGTTCATCAATTTGGTCGAACATAATTCTTCCCATGTCAATGAGCATCCTGTTTCCAATCAGGTATAGCAGCTGTCCCATCTTCTTACTGATCGTGGTTCTATGGTGATGAAGAACAACATCGAGTAGAATATAGTCAGATCTTCTACTGGGATGGAACTGTCATCTCATTAAGTAGCCTTTCAGGGATGATCTTTCTTTTCTACACTCCCTCCCACTTAGCTGCTGCGTCTGTACTGACAAACCACATTCCATGCTTAGACACTCCAGTTGGTACACAAGGTGGAATAGATCCTGGAGCACTTCTTTTCCTTTTCTTGGATGCACTTGCTCCCCCTGCATTTGTTCACTTATCATCCCTCTTGATTGTTTTCATCCTCAAGCTCTTCTGGAACAGTCTTCAGCAACTCCACAACTTGATCGATTGTCTGTTCCAGCTTCCTTGGCATATCAATCACAACTCTTTTTTGACTAACAATCCCTTCCTTCTGCTTTCCTGCCTTCTTGAGCACGGAGCCAGTGGCATCTACCTTTGCATTCAATAGCTTCTGCTTATCAAAACCATAATCGCAGCTCTGCTGGCTTCACCCTTATGACTCACTGAATCTTTACCAATCTCCCGTACTTCCTCATCAATAAAATTAAGAGCAATAGCTTGGGAGAAAGAACAAGGGATTACCTCATTAAGGGGTGGCTCAGCCATCGCCTGATTTTCTTTCGCAGTCTGCACACTCCCTTTAGTTGGATTAGGATCAGCCTTTGACGTCTTTGAAGTAGCTTATTTAAGTTCTGTCACAGCCGCCTCTTCTCCCTTCTTTTTCCCTTCTCTAATCTTAGGGTTTGCTGATATTGTATCCTCATCCGACTTTGATTCAACTACCTTTTTGATTTCTCAAATATTTGGACTCCTCCACTTGCCAAAAACGGTTTTGTGTATATCTCTTGAGATATTTGTCCAATCACCTTTCTCCTCCTTGATATGCTCCAACGCCTCATAAAGCTACAAATATGTTGAACTTAGTAATCAGTTCCAACCACGTACCATCTGTTCCAGCCCTCTTCCTTGGTAGGTCAGCCCATCTGATTTGTTGGGGCCTTGCTCTTGGCTGAACTCCGTCTGGAACACTTAGTTGGTGATAACACGCAGACCTAGAGAGGATCTAAGTGTTTCGAACTGAGCGGCGTCTAGTGGCATGACAGTTACAGTTGTCATGTGTTTCGATGTGATGACCTTCTTCTCCACTAGCTCTCTGATGAAGTGATATCAGCTCATGGAGTGTTGTACTGGGTTCTTGGGCAGAACCATCATCACCCGTTCCATTCCGTGTTCAGACAGATTTTGCTTCATACATAGGAACTGAGTGCAGCAGCTCCCTGCAGCGATGCTCTCCCGCTCTCCTAGCACCTGGTCAACATGTGTTCCAGGAAGGTGTTTCATCTCTCCCATCATGGTCAGCTGGAGCTAGTCTTGCATCTGTCTCACGAACTGGCCAACCAGCTTCTGTGTACTCATGACGAACATATGCTTCTCTTCTCCCCCTTGCTCATAGCCATGGTAGATGAGGAACGTCTCGTACCATGCTCTGGGCGCTTGTGTGAGTCCGTATATAGTCTCCTTCAGTTCGTGACTGTGCACAAGATGATATAACTTCCAAGCTTCATATCTGATGAGCTCTTCCAGTTCCACGTGAATGGCCACCACCCAAATCTCATCAATAAATGCTTTGATGACATTCTTCGGACTGGATGAATAGGCAGCCAACTCTCGACACTTGATCTCATTTGCTCAACTCTTAATTCTCCATGAGGGTTGCAGCGCAGGTGCATCGTCAAGTGTCCCAACTGGAGTAGGTGTAGCTTCATCAGCTGGAACTCCCTCTGGAATTTTATCTTCTGTAGACTTGGTATGAATGGGTGTTTCAGATGAAGTCACGCCTCTACATTTATCATCTTCTAGAACTGAGTTTGGGTCAACTTCGTCTTTCACCTTTTCAGAAGAGGACACCATACCTGTCCCTTGCAATTCCATCTCATGTGTCGTGTCTGTCGGACAGACAGTGGCAGCTCTTGTTCCTACTGCGCCTAGAAAGTAGCTTTTGTTTGATGACCTACTTCCTTCCATCAGTGTGTCTCCATTCCTATCCAGTACTAGACAGGAATCACAAGTGAATGTAACAGACTGTCCTTCATCACACAATCTACTGATACTGATCAGGTTCACTGATGGACCATAATTATACGAATAAAATACACAGTAAAACCCACCAAATTAGACTGTTTGTCTATCTAACTTCTACTTGTTAGTCCCGATATATTTCTACAGGGTATTTTGGCGCTTAGAGAGAAAACACGCTAAGGAGAGGATTTTACGCTGAAAAGATATTACGAGTCAATCCATGGTCAAGATCAGACGCTGAACGAAGAAATCTCAAGATCCTGACGTGGAATTACTCAATACAAATCCAACCGAGGAACAACCAAGTCAGACCGGAGCAAAATTGGATTGATAGTTTTGTGAAAAGACTGCACAAAACTATCAAAACAATTCATGGGTCAAGTGACCGGCGGCTTTTGGCTTTGTGGTGACTCATGGGTGGCCAAAACCACCCCTTCCTCCTCCATGACCGGCGGCCCAAGGCAAAGGGTGGCAAAGCCACCAAAAGTCCCCTCCATTTGGACTTGAAACCGGCGGCTTTTGAGCCACCACAAGGTGGTGCCATGAGGAGTCTCCTCCACCACATCTTCATCTCCTCCTCCTCGACCCTTGGATGCAACACCACATGCCACCATCTCCACCCTCCATTATCCTCCCCTTAGCCTATAAAAGGAGAGCTCCTCCTCCTCATTTGTATCATACAAAAATCATAAAACACTTCTCTCTCTAAGTTTGTTACTTTGTAAGTTTGGTTTATGAAATAATACTCTTGTTGGTTCTTGAGTACTATAACGGTTAGAAATTATAATACTCCTGTCGGTTCTTGAGTATTATAATACTGTAGAGAATACTCATGTTGGTTCTTGAGTATTCAGTAGGAATTAGGAATACTCCTGTTGGTTCTTGAGTATTCCACCCCCTCTCCTCTTACTGTTTTCAAAAACCCCTGAGTATTTAGCTATGGTATCCACCTTTATGGATATTCGTAGCTAAACTCTTTATTCGGTTAAAGGGGTGTACTTGTATTATAAAATGTTTTAATTCGTTTAGTTTCTTTTCTCTGTATTCAAAACTTGTTCTATGTGCCATATATTAGATCAGAATTTCCAAGGTTGAGTGGATGCTTGGAATGGCAAAATTCTTCCGTGGGGATTCGTAAACATACTCGGATAAGTGGATGCTTGGAATGGCAAAGCTTATCTGAGGAGTTTGATCTTTCTAAAACACCATTTGGATAAATCGGGAAAGACAATCCAAATGGATGCACACAGGCTAATATACCTTGGAATGGGGTATTAGTCTAAGTAGAACAAGTGCTCTACAACTTTTGCAAAAGACTAGACGGTGTTGCAAGTTGAGTGCTTGGAATGGCCTCGATTCACTTTCGAACACTTTTGCAAAAGGCTAGACAGTGTTGCAAGTCGAGTGCTTGGAATGGCCTTGATTCACGTTTGAATACTTAGAAAGGTTACTATAATAATAAACAGGCTATGATACAAGGCCCCTGAAACCGAATGTTTTCCTTGAATTACAAAACCCCCCTGTATTTAATTTTATAAATTGCTCGATCTTCTGCAATCACCAACCGCTCATCTACCGGAGAACTCACCAATCACGCATCACCCACTGTAAGTCCTTCTTTTATTTTCAGTATTTTAATTTCAGTATTTATTTTCTATAATTTACTTTTCCGCACTCAAAACCCAAAAAACAACCAAAAAAGTCACTTAGTCATAACCGCTAAAATCTCAATCAACCTTAAAACACGCTCCCTCGCTGTACAAATCCCTTAAAGAACAACGTATCCCTCTAATTCCCTTGGGTTCGACCCCTACTTACCACTTACTACCCAGTAGTGTAGTTGCGAGTACCGGAAATTATAAATTTATTTGCACAGAGAACATTGCACCTTAATGACAGTGCAGTGGGCTCCGTCAAAATTGGCGCCGTTGCCAAGGAATTAGCCTTCGGATAAGTTGTTCTTTCCTTTCCCTTCTCATTTCCTCATGACGCTACCCACTACGTACGCATGGACAACAAGACATCTTCCCCTGTTCGGAGGTACGGATGGAGAAGACCCAGTACAACACTGCCGAAACTTTCACCACGTTTGCTGCCACATAAAACCTGAAAACGAAACGTTAGAGGAATTTAAGCTTAAATGCTTCAAATTCTCTTTAACTGATTTTGCGACGATTTGGTATTATACGTCAACCGCTTGTAGTGCAGTACATTTTGTGAACCTCTGCGTTCCATTCCTGCGAGAATTCTCTCCCCCATCCTTACGCCAAAAAACCCGTGAGAAGATCATGTGCCTTAAACAATCCTGGGATGAGACTTTGGACGAATACTACACGAGCTATGACACCATCGTCTCAAGCTGCCCTCACCATGGATTCACGAAGAAAGTTCTGCTTCAAAAATTTCTTCGTGGGATGAAGGCCGATGATCTAACAAGGATTAACGAAGCAATGAGGAGATCAGCCAGGAACTTCTCCCTAGCAGACATGTGGAACCTCCTAGATAACCTGGCCGCAGCCACAAAACGAATGCCCCAAGCTGATGGAGGCATGCAGATAGAAGAGGCTGGACCAGAGACAGACAAAGAAGAAACTCTCGAGCCATCAGAAGAAACTCCTGAGCCATTAGAAGACTGGGATATAGAAAGTATCGGGAGCAACGAGGAAGTATCAGCAATGGAAGAAGTCCAGAATACCACCGACATGCTGCCAATACCATACCCAGCTATCATCACCCAAGCAGCCGAAACCATCTATGACCAGTTCCTCACAAACAGACACGACGAGGCAGAACCGAGCCTTAAGATGCAAGCTTCCCGACTTTTCCCCTCGATCAATAGACAAATCGCTGAAAACTATGTGATCCATGAAGAGGCTGAAAAGAGGATGGGAAAAGGGCCTGAGTAGAACGACTCATCGATGGAGCATGTTTTCGCCATGATTGGACAAGGCAGCCATAAACACCAGAAAACCCAGTTCAAGAAGCTAGTGGTTAAAGGTCCCTCGCCTTCTCAGAGACGTTGGAAGGAGAAATCACCAGAACAACGGGAACTGGACCCAAGCACATCATCTCGTAAGAAATCGGGAAAAGAAGGCAAGAACCAACACAGGAACAGTGGCGAAATTTGACCTAAGCCACCCATGGGACCCCAACCAGTGATCCAGGAATAAGGTACTGTCGAGCCAACGACGTTAAACAAGTGCACTGGTCGGGAGGTAACCCGACACTATCTTACTTTCCGCACTTTAATTTTCTGTCTTTTTCTGTATTTTACTTTTTCAATGAGTCGCTCTCACCCACTTGGTGCATAGAAGATTTGACTATTCAAGAATCAGACTTGGGTGCAACATTAAGCCAGTCAGGGCTACGCTAAGAGTTCAAGGCCCCAGCCGAACTCCCTCGATTATCCAGCCTCGAGCCATGTCGTTTACTCGACACCTTAAAGGGAGTTCTGTTCTTCCCTTTTCCTTAATATCATTTCCTTCTCGTAATTGTCTGCTTGCATGGCTTTTGAACTAAGTAGTGCTGAAAGGCACGACTTCGTTCAAAAGTGTGGGGTGAGATCCGCATGTGTAAATAAATAAATAACATGTTTTTTCTTTTTCTTTTTTAATATTATCTTTTTGAAAATATGAACTTAAGAATGTGAAAAAGATAGATCTAAAATTCGTGCATTTACCTTGTGAAAATTGAACTGTCTAAAAACTTAGAACGTAACTTCTCATTTGTCCCTTTGTGCTGAGATAAACTAGGGATGTGGAGTTGATAGAAATGCCCTAGAAAGGCTTGGCGAGCAATCGAAGGATCGAATCAAACTATATGGTTTTCGAAGTCAGTGGAGGCTGCACTTCGGGTTTCAGTGAAGATTGAAGTCATCCCCGCCATGCAGTGTTTATGCAAAAAGAAAAAAAGGCGAGGACGGGAATCAGACCGTCCTCTCTCTAGTCAAAGTAGCCGAGAAAATAGATGAGCGACCCTCATCTTGACCCGCGCGAAACGACAAGGATGAGAGGAGCGGGGAGGTATTTCCATAGGCTCGCGGGCGATGATTGGACCTCCCAAAAAGGCTTGAGAAAATGGACTAGCAAGTCACAAAGACGCAAAAAGCTCAAAGAAGCAAATCAAGAGGCCGAAGGCCCAAAATTGTGAAGGTTTTAATCGAACAAAAAGTGAAGTACTCAAAGAGTCAAATCAAAGGCCAAAGGCTGATTCACTACAAAAAGCAGTCCCTCGCCAAAAGAAAATCAAAGTACTCAAACCATTGAAACCCGAACCGAATCACGTGCTAGAGAAAGCTACAAGGAAACCATATAGTGAGAGACGATCCCGAGGTTGCAGTCCATGAGCCTAAAAAGGGCTATCTCCCGAAACATCCAGAATAATTTGCATCACAGCACGGAGGTACAAGTATCAAGTTTCTTCTATTTATTTATACAGTTCAATTTGGTAATAAGTAAGTAATGCATGAATTAGGATAAATCGAGTCCCACAGTCTAATTTTCATATTTTAACAAACTTACTTAGTGTGCCGCCCTTTAATAGCATTGGTCGGGACGAACAACTAAAAGTGTGGGGTAATCTGATGGACCATAATTATACGAATCCAATACACAGTAAAACCCACCAAATTAGACTGTTTGTCTATCTAACTTATACTTGTTAGTCCCGATATATTTCTATAGGGTATTTTGGCGCTTAGAGAGAAAACACGCTAAGGAGAGGATTTTACGCTGAAAAGATATTACGAGTCAATCCAAGGTCAAGATCAGACGCTGAACGAAGAAATCTCAAGATCCTGACATGGAATTACTCAATACAAATCCAACCGAGGAACAACCAAGTCAGACCGGAGCAAAATTGGATTGATAGTTTTGTGAAAAGACTGCACAAAACTATCAAAACAATTCATGGACCAAGTGACCGGTGGCTTTTGGCTTTGTGGTGACTCATGGGTGGCCAAAACCACCCCTTCCTCCTCCATGACCGGCGACCCAAGGCAAAGGGTGGCAAAGCCACCAAAAGTCCCCTCCATTTGGACTTGAAACCGGCGGCTTTTGAGCCACCACAAGGTGGTGCCATGTGGAGTCTCCTCCACCACATCTTCATCTCCTCCTCCTCCACCCTTGGATGCAACACCACATGCCACCATCTCCACCCTCCATTCTCCTCCCCTTAGCCTATAAAAGGAGAGCTCCTCCTCCTCATTTGTATCATCCAAAAATCATAAAACACGTCTCTCTCTAAGTTTGTTACTTTGTAAGTTTGGTTTATGAAATAATACTCTTGTTGGTTCTTGAGTATTATAACGGTTAGAAATTATAATACTCCTGTCGGTTCTTGAGTATTATAATACTGTAGAGAATACTCCTGTTGGTTCTTGAGTATTCAGTAGGAATTACGAATACTCCTGTTGGTTCTTGAGTATTCCACCCCCTCTCCTCTTACTAATTTCAAAAACCCCCGAGTATTTAGCTATGGTATCCACCTCTATGGATATTCGTAGCTAAACTCTTTATTCGGTTAAAGGGGTGTACTTGTATTATAAAATGTTTTAATTCTTTTAGTTTCTTTTCTCTGTATTCAAAACTTGTTCTATGTGCCATATATTAGATCAGAATTTCCAAGGTTGAGTGGATGCTTGGAATGGCAAAACTCTTCCGTGGGGATTCGTAAACATACTCGGATAAGTGGATGCTTGGAATGGCAAAGCTTATCTGAGGAGTTTGATCTTTCTAAAACACCATTTGGATAAATCGGGAAAGCCAATCCAAATGGATGCACACAGGCTAATATACCTTTGAATGGGGTATTAGTCTAAGTAGAACAAGTGCTCTACGACTTTTGCAAATAACTAGACGGTGTTGCAAGTTGAGTGCTTGGAATGGCCTCGATTCACTTTCGAACACTTTTGCAAAAGGCTAGACAGTGTTGCAAGTCGAGTGCTTGGAATGGCCTTGATTCACGTTTGAATACTTAGAAAGGTTACTAAAATAATAAACAGGCTATGATACAAGGCCCCTGAAACCGAATGTTTTCCTTGAATTACAAAACCCCCCTGTATTTACTTTTATAAATTGCTCGATCATCTGCAATCACCAACCGCTCATCTACCGGAGAACTCACCAATCACGCATCACCCACTGTAAGTCCTTCTTTTATTTTCAGTATTTTAATTTCAGTATTTATTTTCTGTAATTTACTTTTCCGCACTCAAAACCCAAAAAACAACCAAAAAAGTCACTTAGTTATAACCGCTAAAATCTCAATCAACCTTAAAACACGCTCCCTCGCTGTACAAATCCCTTAAAGAACAACAACTTATCCCTCTAATTCCCTTGGGTTCGACCCCTACTTACCACTTACTACCCAGTAGTGTAGTTGCGAGTAGCGGAAATTATAAATTTATTTGCACAGAGAACATTGCACCTTAACGACAGTGCAGTGGGCTCCGTCATTCACCTTTAACCCATCCACTAGGAGGATATACTCGAGCTCAGGTAGATCCGGAACCTTCAATGTCCCACAGCCGATCACCTGGCCCTCCCCTCCATCTCCAAAAGTGACAAACTGACGCTTGCGAATAGGTTTAACATTGATTAGATATTGAGGATTACCTGTCATGTGAGCCGAGCATCCACTGTCGAGGTACCAACATTCTTCCTTCATGTGACTGAATGAGCTAAGAGCAACGAGGCACACTTCTTTCCCTGATTTTGGTTTCCAGACTTGTCTGACTCGAGGGGTGACTCTAGATTCCATTACTTTTTGCTCAGCTAGAAGTAGTCGACACCTTGATTTGATGTGCCCCATCTGATAGCAATACCAGCATGTACGATTGTTTCTCCTCCATTCAGTACCATGTCTTCCACGGTTAGGCAAGAGCTGCTTTCTTCCTCGATTCCCAAGTTGTTTCTCAGGGTAGTGGCTCACACTCTATTCTACTCTCTGTGCAAGTTTCAGCTTTGCCTTAACAGACGAAATCTTATCCGAGCCACTGTTTCCATTGAAGCCGAGACCTCTATGTCCATCTTCAATTCTTTGGGATCTGAGTATGGATTTTAAGTTCTTTGAGCCTGAGTTTAGCATCTTCGTCGATCCTTTGAACTTGCTCAATTCTTTAATAGTAGCAGGATTATCTCTCTCCTTTAAACTTGCTCAGAAGATGAACTTCTTTGCGACTCAACTCAACATTCTTTCTCCTCAGCTCCACCAAGCCTACAGGATGTGTTTCTCTATTTTCTCCATCTCAGCTTTCAGAACCGATACGGTGTCTAGCAGTTTCACCTTCTGTGCAAGTAGTGACGAGTGTTCTTGATTCATTCCGATCATCTCGTGCTTTAAAGCAGATATTTCCTCCTGATGTTCCATCTTCTGGGCAATGAGAAGTTCAACCTCCTGCCACTGTTTATTTTTTTCTTTTGTCAGGGTTGCCACTATTTCTGTGAGCTTCTTGTTCAGGCCAATCACCAATAGCCACTTCTCATAGAGTTCCTTGTACGTCTCGGCTGAGGTCTCATGAGCAAGTCCTTCGTCACCACTGCTTGATGCATCGTCAACAGGCTATTCAGACAGTGCACTGGAGTATGGGCTTTTACTTGTCTCATTGTAGTCTTCAATAGTGACTACAAGTCCCATGATATTGACATTCTCATGCTCTTCTTCCTCATCGTTAGATTCACTGTCTGGACCCTCATAGGCTATTCTGAGAGTATCCCATGCTTCCTTGGCCACCTCACATTCAGCACTCAGTTTGAACACGTTCTCGTCCACTCCATAGAAGATTGCATTCAGGGCCTTTGAATTCCCAATAGCCGCTACTTCATCTGCTTCAGACCACAGAGCTTTAGGTTTTGGCATAACAACTCCTTCAGGGTTAGCCATCATGGGTTCTGTCCATCCTACCAACACAGCTCTCCAAGCCTTTTCATCGAGAGATTTCAGAAAGGCTTTCATCTTGGATTTCCAATAAGCATAATTCGGTCCTTCAAGCAATGGTGGTCGGTTAGTGCTCTGTCCTTCCTTAAAACTCATCTTGAACAGTCGCCGGATCACACTCTGTATGTCGAGTGTCTGCTCTGATACCAATTGAAATCTACTTGTCTTAGTCAAGACGAGTTCCAGATGATGTTCCAACTGCGTCTCGAACACTTGTTGGACAGTTTCAGGTTGTGTTCAAACAGATATTGGAACACCTTAGCAGACAATGCGTAAACAAAACAAAATAGGAGCACACACGATATGATACCCAGTTCGGCCTCGCCTACTCTGGGGGGCTTCCCACACCCTAAAAGGGACACAAATCTTATTACGAGTTTAGAGCTATTCGTGGACTTACACTTACACAACGCCTTGTTTGTAATGGCCTAGCCTCTAACACCCGTCTCTCGGATTTGCAATCTCGGTTTGCCGCAGCTCACCTCTATCCCCTATGGGTAGGACGAGTCTTCTTTCTCGACCTAGTCTTGGACCTCCCAGAAGCCCAGTCACCTTCTCTCATAGACATGTCTGGATCACTTTGTGTGTGCGCGTGATAGTTCGTCAAGAGCAGTCAGAACAGCACACTGAACAGACTGCTTCTTCGTCGTTGATATTCCGATGTGGAATAATCAGTCGGCCGTTGCTCCTCCTCCAATCTCATGAATGCTCTCGTGTTTTCTTTTCTCTCAGGAAACGATACAGATCTGGTCGCCCTAGCCTTGTATTTATATGGATAGGCGAATGTTCAAATCTGTTCCAAATATCCTCATCAAATATTTAGGAAATATTCCAAAATATTCGATGGATATTTCCAATCCAATCTTCATGAAGATCTCGATCTTTCTTTCTCACCAAGTCATTCCGAATCTGGTTGGATACTGACGTGAGAATATCTATCTGAATATTTGTTCTCTCACGATGACTTGTCGATTGATCTCAATCAAATAATCTCGTCGATATCTTATAGATATCCAGATCTTCATTCCAATCTTCATGAGCTATCTTCTACGGTAAGTTATTAAGGCGGTCTTCAATTCTGGTGAGGAGATATTCGTATGACATCTCAAATATCTGTTTCTTCACTGACCGACTTCAACCGAAAAGATTCTCTATCTTTAGAACCTTCCGGATTTAAATCATGCGTCTGCTGCACGCTGTACTTCTGTTCCAGTCCGTGGTTGAACTCTTCTTGAACTCTAGCTCAAACTGTCTAAAGCCGTTTTGCCAAAGCCATGCCATTCATGGGAACATCAAAGTTTCAGTGCGCAAGAGAGCCTTATCAGAATATGGAAAAGAATATACCCTTCGATGGAAAGAAGGCTTATGCACTATGGCTCAAACAAGTGAAGAATACAAAGCCGTCTCATATTGACTTCGACTCCGGAATAGATAAGAATTCTATCCCTCCACATAGACGGAGCAAGTATGTGGATCTCAAGCACCACAGGGTGTGCTGGCACTGTGGACAGGCAGGACACCTCTACAGGGACTACATGCGTAGAAAGCATGAGGAAGAAAGGACTCAAGCTAGGTATGGCACGTTAGCACTGATATGCTGGTCCTGCAACCAGGAAAGTCACCCAAGGAAGCATTGTCCCCTCTGAAAGAGTTATAAGGGTGATACTCTAAAGAAAACTGGTAAGCCAAAGGGTAATGCGAAGAGGAAGTCTGAGATAGAGCTAAGAACATGAGCTCCAAGAATCAGTATGCATGGACTATCTTCATAACCTCTAAAGATGAAGTGTTTGCAGAATTCGAGAGCTGGATGAAGGTTGTGGAAATAAAATTGAATTTATCTTTATCCAGTATGCGTACTGACCATGGAATAGAATTTGATAACTCACAATTTCTTCGCCTGTGCAGGTCCAAGGGAATCAACCACAACTTCTCCGCTCCCAGAACACCTCAGCAGAATGGGGTTGTAGAAAGAATGAAAAGAACCTTGGAAGATATGACAAGGACTCTGTTACTAGCGAGTGACTTCTAGGAAGCTTCTGGGTAGAGGCTCTAAACACATCATGTCATGTTCTGAACAGAGCCTACCTCAGACCTATTCTGAACAAAACCCTATATGAGCTGCTGAGGGGAAGAAAGCCAAACGTTTCTCACTTTAGGGTCTTTGGATGCAAGTGCTACATCAAAAACAATGGCAAAACAAATATTGAAAAATTCGACGTAAGAAATGAAGAAGGTGTATGATGGACCAAAATTATACGAATCATAAACACAGTATAACACCCTTAATTAGACATTTTGTCTATTTAACTTTTGCTTGTTAGTTCAGATATATTTTTGCAGGGTAATTCAGAGCTTAGAGATAATACACACTAAAGAGGATCTTTTAGAGCAAAAAAGATGTTACGAGTCAATCCAAGGTCAAGATCATATGCCGACTGAAGAAATATCAAGGATCCTGACGTTGAAGCACTCATAACAAATTAATCAGAAGAATCAGGAGAGGAATCAAGACAGTCCGGGGAAGAAACACATTGACAGTTTTATGAAAAGACTGCACAAAACTGTACAAAATTCACATTTGGGCAAGATGACCGGCCACTTGGGCAAGAGGTGGCCAAAGCCACCCCTCCTCCTCCTCCACCACCGGCTACCGGTGGCTCTCCTCCACCATGACCGGCGGCTTTTGCTCCTCCATAGGTGGCGGCTCCTCCTTGCTCCTCCTCTCCTTCCTCCATGTGTTGGCCATCTCCTCCATCCATTTTCTCCTCCAATCACCATGGGACACTTGTGGCCAGCTCCTCCTCCTCCCATGGCTATATAAGGAGGAGCTCCTCCCCTCATTTTGATAAGCACCTCACTTGTAAAATTCACTTCTCTCTCTAAGTTATGTATTGGAAGTTTGGCTTTGGAAATAAAGGATAGCTCCCTTGGCGCTTCAACGGTTGTAAGTATTATTTTTAGTATTTATTCAACTGTTTTATTTCCTTAGTTATAATGTTTAGCGCAATGAATAGTAGCTAAACTAGTAGTTCGGTAGAAGGGGCGCACTTGTATTATAAAATGTTTTAGACTATTAACTTAGCGTCTTGTCTTAGTATTCAAAACTTGTTCTATGTGCCATATATCAAGTCAGAGTTTCCAAGGTTGAGTGGAAGCTGTCACAAGCAAAGCTCTTCCGTGGGAATTCGTGATCATACTCGGTAAGTGGAAGCTGTCACAAGCAAAGCTTATCGAGGAGTTCGACTTATCTAAAAAACCACTTGGTCAATAACGTAACTGGGAGATCAAGTGGATGCACATAAGGCTAAGATACTTCGAAAGGAGGAATTAGTCTTAAGTAGAACAAGTGTTGCTTTAGACAATGTTGCAAGTCTTGCGCTACGAAAGGGCCTCGATTCATCTTTGAATACTTAGATAATTCACTAAGGGTCAATGATAAATAGGATATAATACAAGGCCCCTGAAACCGAACATTTCTCTTTAATTATAAACTGCAATTTACTTTCCAGTACTAAAACCAACCAACCAAACAATCAATCAATCAATCAATCACTTAGCTGGTAGCTTTAAAACCAACCAACCGACCTAAAACACGCTCTCTCGCTCGACAACCCCCTCAAAGAACATCTATTCCCCTGATTCCCTTGGGTTCGACCCCTACTTACCAAGTACTACCCAGTAGTATAGTCGCAAGTAGCGGACTATTATAAATTTATTTGCACAAATCGCTTTAACGACGAGCGGTCTGTCAAATTGGCGCCGTTGCCGGGGAATCAGCCATCGGATAAAGTTCTTTGAATCGTTACGCGCTTCAAAACAACCATGTCTCGCGAAGAAAGTCACCATGACTACCAGGATGACGAAGAAATAAACCTGTACGATCAAAATGATGAGGTACTGTTTCCATTCATCGACGATCCGGAACAACTCATCAGAAACAGAAGAGCTCGTGATAGGGAAGCAGTCAGAAGAAATCAAGAATTACCCGAGAACCGAAATGCAGCTGGTCCAGTACAACCTCCTATTCATCCCCCACGACCACAACCTCAACCTCGATACATGCCAAGAAGAGAACCCGCTTTCGACGACTACTACGGGGATAACTACTACCGTGAACCAACTATGGGCGAGTTAAATGCCCCTAATTTTGAGACACAGCCGTGGTGCATCTATGAGAGCCCTGAATTAGAGAACATAACCATCAACGCATCAGTGGCGCACAGCTTGCCCAAGAAATTAGTCATCGAGTACCTCATTGATGGATTAAGACCCTTAGACAAAATGCTCTTGGATGCCTCAGCGGGAGGATCCATGATGAATCTACCATTGAGTGGCATAAGGAATCTCATCGCCAACGTTGCTGAAAATGCCCGATTTAGAGAAGAGACTACTCGTCAAGATGAATTCTCTCGATCAAAAAAGGTAGCACAAGCCGAGACATCAGTAAACTCCATGACTGAAGAGATGAAACAATTAAAGGAGATGATGATCGAGATCATACGTAGACAGCCAGTTCCGGTAAAACCTTGCGAGTTCTGTGGTTTTACAGACCACAAAACTGACGCATGCCCAACATTGATAGAAGAAGAACCGGCGGAAGTAAATATAGTAGGAGGATATCAAGGATACAACGACAGAGCTGGACAAAACAGACATTACGGTCAAACATCCAACCCAGGCTGGCGTAACAACAACAGCTATCCTCAGAAGGAGACACAAATAGCTGTCCCTCAACTAGCTCAATCATTCTACCAACCCCCCCACCGACAGTATAACCAGAACGCTCCCTCGGCAGGCCAATATCAGCAAAAAGGGCAAAATCAGTACCAAGCCAACCCGAGCAATCAGCAGGAACCAAGCAAGTCGCTCAATGACACGATGAAGGAGCTCGCGGGAAACGTTAATCAATTGGGTACTTCGCTACACCAGTACCAGGCAAAAACTGACGGGGCAATTTCAGAATTGACCAAACAAATGTCCCAGCTCGCCACCGCAATGTCAACACTCACTACTGAACCTGGCAGACTTCCTTCACAGACCGTCCAAAATGCAAAGGCGAACATAAGCATGATAAGGAGGTCAAACATGAAGGCTACACTAGGAGGAGTAGCACGGTCCCCAACCTACAGACTTACAAACAATCACTTCAACCGTAGGCGTCGACCTGATTGGAATCAAGAAGAAGACCGACCCAATGATGGCAAAACATAGGTTACGCATGCTGACAATGGACGGTACGCGTTTACTGTTTGCATAACAACGCCGCCGATCACACACTTTGACATACCAGCATCTGGTTGGGACTCCCCAACTAATACTTATGCTTCGAAGCAAAATGTTAAAGGGTCCGAGTATGCAAATCCTAAACCAGTGAATGGGCAGAATAGCCCGACAATAGAAAGAGCCCTCACTTCAGATCATGAGTCACAATCGGAAACAGATAAAGACCCTGGGGCCTTTACAATCACTTGCGGTATTGGTGAAACCCAGATCCATAAATGCTTAGTCGATCTTGGGGCTGCTGTCAACGCCATGCCTTCCTCCTTGTATTACTTACTAGGACTTGGTCCGTTGAAACCACCCCGGTCGAACATCGAGCTAGGAGATAAATCATGCATCCGCCCGGTTGGAGAACTGGAAGATGTAATACTCCATGTGGGAGAACTCGTCGTTGCTGCAGACTTCTATGTAATACCAACAGAAGAGACCTGCGAAGACGACCCACCAACAATAATATTGGGACGACCATTCCTCTACGCCACTAAAGCAAGAATCGATGTGGGCAAGGGCTCATTATCACTTAAGTTCGGCGGCAAAATTGCACACTTCCACATTGATAAGAGCCGCCCGGACACAAAGAAACCGCCAGACATAACACCTATCTCAGATCACGGTGCATAGTTTTCTGACCTGTCATTAGAGAACAAAAAAGTAACAAGACCAGCAGCTATGGTCAAAGGTATCCCGCCTTCTCAGAAACAATGGAAAGAGAAAACACCAAAACCATGGAGCTCTAACTCCGGCAAGAAGTCAGCAAGAAACAACACAGGAACGGTGGCGAAGTTCAACTTGAGCCACCCATGGGACCCAAACTAGTGATCTACAACGAGGTATCGTCGAGCCAACGACGTAAAACAAGTGCACTGGTCGGGAGGTAACCCGACACTATCTTACTTTTCTGCACTTTTAATTTCTGTCATTTAAATTCAGTATTTAGTTTTAAGCTTGCATGACTTTTGAACTAAGGCACGCCTTCGTTCAAAAGTGGGGGGTGAGAACCACCTGTGTACATAAATAACTTGCTTTCTGTTTTTTTCTTTTTTTAGTAATAGTATCTTTTTGAAAATATGAACTTAAGAATGTGAAAAAGATAAATCATAATTCATGCATTAACCTTGTGAAAATTCAACTGTTTAAAAACTCAGAATGTAACTTTCCATTTGTCCTTTGTGCTGAGATAACTAGGAATGTGGAGTTGATATAAACTGCCCTAGAGAGGCTTGGCAAGCAATTAAAGGATCAGATCAAACTATATGGTTTTCGAAGTCAGTGGAGGCTGCACTTCGGGTTTTCAATGAAGATTGAAGTCATCTCCGCCATGCAGTGTTTATGCAAAAGACGAGGACGGGAATCAGACCGTCCTATCTCCGGTCAAAGTAGCCGAGAAAATAGATGAGCGACCCTCATCTTGACCCGCGCGAAACGACTATCAAAGTAGCCGAGAAAATAGATGAGCGACCCTCACCTTGACCCGCGCGAAACGGCAAAAACGAGAGGAGCGGGGAGGTATTTCCATAGGCTTGCGGGTGATGATTGGACCTCCCAAAAAGGCTTGAGAAAATGGACTAGCAGCCACAAAAAGGCAAAAAGCTCAAAGAAGCAAATCAAGAGGCCAAAGGCCCAAAAATGTGAAGGTTTTAACCGAACAAAAAGTGAAGAACTCAAAGAGTCAAATCAAAGGCCAAAGGCCAATTCACTACAAAAGCAGTCCCTCGCCAAAAGAAAATCAAAGTACTCAAACCATTGAAACCCGAACCAAATCACGTGCTAGAGAAAGCTACCAGAAAACCATATAGTGCGAGACGATCCCGAGGTTGCAGTCCAGGAGCCTAAACAGGGCTATCTCCCGAGACATCCAATATAATTTGCATCTCAGCACGGAGGTACAAGTATTAAGTTTCTTCTATTTATTTACACAGTTTAATTTGGTAATAAGTAAGCAATGCATGAATTAGGATAGATTGAGTACCACAGTCTAATTTTCATATTTCAAAGCCAACTTAGAGTACAGCCCTTTAATAGCATTGTTCGGGACGAACAACTAAAAGTGTGGGGTGATCTGATGGACCAAAATTATACGAATCATAAACACAGTATAACCCCCTTAATTAGACATTTTGTCTATTTAACTTTTGCTTGTTAGTTCAGATATATTTTTGCAGGGTAATTCAGAGCTTAGAGAGAATACACACTAAAGAGGAGCTTTTAGAGCAGAAAAGATGTTACGAGTCAATCCAAGGTCAAGATCATATGCCGACTGAAGAAATATCAAGGATCCTGACGTTGAAGCACTCATAACAAATTAATCAGAAGAATCAGGAGAGGAGTCAAGACAGTCCGGGGAAGAAACACATTGACAGTTTTGTGAAAAGACTACACAAAACTGTACAAAATTCACATTTCGGCAAGATGACCGGCCACTTGGGCAAGAGGTGGCCAAAGCCACCCCTCCTCCTCCTCCACCACCGGCTACCGGCGGCTCTCCTCCACCATGACCGGTGGCTTTTGCTCCTCCATAGGTGGCGGCTCCTCCTTGCTCCTCCTCTCCTTCCTCCATGTGTTGGCCATCTCCTCCATCCATTTTCTCCTCCAATCACCATGGGACACTTGTGGCCATCTCCTCCTCCTCCCATGGCTATATAAGGAGGAGCTCCTCCCCTCATTTTGATAACCACCTCACTTGTTAAATTCACTTCTCTCTCTAAGTTATGTATTGTAAGTTTGGCTTTGGAAATAAAGGATAGCTCCCTTGGCGCTTCAACGGTTGTAAGTATTATTTTTAGTATTTATTCAACTGTTTTATTTCCTCAGTTATAATGTTTAGCGCGATGAATAGTAGCTAAACTAGTAGTTCGGTAGAAGGGGCGCACTTGTATTATAAAATGTTTTAGACTATTAACTTAGCGACTTGTCTTAGTATTCAAAACTTTTCTATGTGCCATATATCAAGTCAGAGTTTCCAAGGTTGAGTGGAAGTTGTCACAAGCAAAGCTCTTCCGTGGGAATTCGTGATCATACACGGTAAGTGGAAGCTGTCACAAGCAAAGCTTATCGAGGAGTTCGACTTATCTAAAACACCACTTGGTCAATAACGTAACTGGGAGATCAAGTGGATGCACATAAGGCTAAGATACTTCGAAAGGAGGAATTAGTCTTAAGTAGAACAAGTGTTGCTTTAGACGATGTTGCAAGTCTTGCGCTACGAAAGGGCCTCGATTCATCTTTGAATACTTAGATAATTCACTAAGGGTCAATGATAAACAGGATATAATACAAGGCCCCTGAAACCGAACATTTCTCTTTAATTATAAACTGCAATTTACTTTCCAGTACTAAAACCAACCAACCAAACAATCAATCAATCAATCACTTAGCTGGTAGCTTTAAAACCAACCAACCGACCTAAAACACGCTCTCTTGCTGGACAACCCTCTCAAAGAACATCTATTCCCCTGATTCCCGTGGGTTCGACCCCTACTTACCAAGTACTACCCAGTAGTATAGTCGCAAGTAGCGGACTATTATAAATTTATTTGCACAAATCGCTTTAACGACGAGCGGTCTGTCAGTGTATTTGTGGGTTACTCCACCGAAAGCAAGGCATATAGGTGTATATACGCTAGATCAAAAAGATAGAGGAGAGTATCCACGTGGTATTTGATGAAGGAGTAATGGCGAGCGAGATAGGCCAGAATGAAGGAGCATGACAGCACGTCGTTGTGCGCTACAAAATTTACATTTATAGTTCCACTACTCGTGTCTCACTATTGGATTAGCAAGCGGTAAGTAGGGGTCGAACCCAAGAGAGTCAGTGTGGAATAGTTGTTCTTGAAAAGAGGAAAGAGAAAATGAAAGTAAATACAGGTTGGGTTTGAGTGAGTTTTAGACAGAAAGTAAATGACAGAATTGAAAGTGCTGAATGTAAAGTGCTGAAAATAAAGTGCTGAAAGTAAAGTGTGTAAAGTAAGTGCGAGAACAACTGAGTTCAATATCAACCATACAACATACGTTTTGGTTTGTCGCACGCTGTGTTTCAAGCGCAATACGTACCAAAATGTTATGTTTGATTGATGTTGAAAACTGCTGTAATGAAAGTAAAAGCGCGGAAAGTAAAGTACGTGAAAGTAAAGACTAAATGTAAAGTGCGTAAAGTAAAGACTGAATGTAAATGACAGAAAAGTAAAGTACTGAAATGTAAAGTGCTGAAAAGTAAAGTGCAGAAAGTAAATGACAGATAAGTAAGGACGAAAGATATTCAGTCTAGGGTCTCACATTGTGACACTTCCATCATAGACTTACTTTGTGTTCATAAGTGTGGGTTTATTCCATTTCAAGATACAAACCCTAAGGTAAGACCATTTCACTTACGCCACAATCTACTCCAAAATCAAGACATAGACTTCTAGTTCAAAAGTGCAGCCACTTGATCTCTCATTTTCGATTAACCAAGCAACTTAAAGAGGGTTTGAATCACTCGGAAAAGCTTTGCCATTACAAGCATCCACTTAACTTTGTTTTCCAAACCGAATGTATAGCACAAAAACTAGTTGACACACAAAGAAGCATTAAGCTCAAGTCTTAAGATGCATACACAAGTATGAACACCCTTGACCAAATAAGCTTTAGCTACTTGTATTCATGTCAAGGAATACAAGCACCATGCTTATAAAAGTAAAGGAAAATGAAAAAATAACAAGGGAAACCGTGAGCATGTAACCGAGAGCTTTTTGTAACCAAAAACAACAAGAAAATAAAGGGAGAGGAGCTCCAAATCAAGAACTTGCCAACAAAGTGAAGAGTGCTTGCTGGAAAGTAAAGAGCTTGGAGCTCAAGAACAAATGAAGAAAGCTTTGTGAAATACTATCCCCTGTTCAAGCTTGTGTTCAAGGTTTAGTTGAGACAGATCTTGAACACACTTCACAACAGTTCAAGGATCAGTTGTGACAGACCTCGTACTCTAGATACAACAGTTCAGCAAATAGACAAAGGCAGTAGAACACACAGACTGATAACCCAGTTCGGCTCGGCCTACTCTGGGGGGTTTCCCACACCCGAAAAAGGGACAACAAATCTTTATTACGAGTATAGGGTTTCCATAGGGACTTACACTTACACCTTGTAACAACCTTACCACAATACTCCGTCTCTCAGATTTGCAACCGAGGTTCACCGCAATTCCCCTCGATCCCCTTCGTTCAGAACCTCCAGTCCGAACGTTCTCTACCTTCTCCAGAAGCTCGGACGCTTTCTCTCGAAAGCTTTGATCACCTTTGTTGAGTGCGGCAGTTGATACGCTTCAGACAGTCTGTGTTGCACTTGAACAGACTGTACTTGCACCGGTGTATTCTCAATGAGAAAAACACAACCGGCCGTCGCTTTCTTCTTCTCCAATCAGCAGGATATGCTCGTGTATAGTTGATCTTTGAAAGCGATGGGAATTAGGGTTTCCCTTGCATTGTATTTATATGCTCGAGCGAAACCCTAATTCGCACAAGATAATCCCATCAAATATTTTGGAATATTTGATGCATATCTTTTACAAATCCTTGGAAGAATATACGAAGTCGTCTTCTTTCCCAAGCAAGTCACGCCGTCTTCAATGTGGATATTCATTCGAATATCTTATGCTCGAATAATTCGCACGCCATCTTCAACTTGACGAAATCTTCGTTGCCAATATCTTCTGGAAAATATCCTTTGCGTCTTGATCACGCTGTACACGAGTACTAGGATATGTTCGAACTCCCCCTGAACACCTGCTCGAATTGTCTAAGCTACGTTTTGCCAAATACATGCCTCTTAAGGGAACATCACTTTGGAAATTAAGAACAAAAGTAAGAACAAGTAAAATGTAGAGAGGTTTTGGTATTGAAATGTAAAGAAGAAGAGAGAGAAGCTCTCAACTTCGAAGCCTACACATTTGTGAGGCCAAAGCCTCTATTTATAAGCAAGCAAACCGACTTAGGGAGGAAGATAAGGATTGGCTTGAAGAAATACCCCAAAAGCACTTCATTTTGATTGGTTTAGCCAAAAGCCATCCACATGCCTTGCACTTGCCTTCCAACCGACTTGAGATTGGCTCAACTCAAAGGGCAACTAGCTTGGTTTGGTTGAGGCCAACCAGACTTGAATAGTAAAGGCCAATCGAAATCCAAAACCAAACCAAAATGAATAGTAGAAGTTAACCAGAATATTGGGAATTCGGTTCTTGGTTGGAACTTCTTGGTCGGAACTTGGTTGAACTTGGTTGTTCTTGGCCTGAGCTTGATCGGAGATCGGAGATCGGAGCTTGGTCGGAGGTTGGCCAGAGTTTGGCCGGAGTTGGCCAGAATCTAGCCGGAATTTTGGTCGGCGGTCCATGACTGTTGGACCATGGATTTGGAATGTTGAGGAGATTCTAAGACTGATCCATGAAGGATGTTAAGCCAGATTCTGCCCAGAGCATGGTCGAAATCCCAAAACAGCCGAAATTATCCTAGTTTGGCCTTGATCGGGCTTGAGCTGGTTCCACTCGGGCGTTTTGTCTAGAAAGTGAAATTGTCCAAGTTATTGGGTATTTAAAACACTTTGGTCGAGCCAGATTTGCCAGATTCCATGGTTTGGTCGAGCGACTTGGTTTCACTGCCTATGCGCGCGGGGCCTTTGCTTTGGAATTGGGCCAACTACCAATCTGCCCGAGCATTCTCCTTGGTTTTCCGACATTGTCTACCTTTTTTCCCATTTTGATCACTTTGCTTGAGGTGGATTTGTCAGATCAGCTCGTTTGCCCGAGCAACTTGAATTCAGAGCTAGACAGCTCGGGCGTGGCCTGGGCGAGGTCCGACATTTCTCGGACAGGTCCTGGAATGGGCCTGGGCGCTCGGGTGAGTTTCTTCGGACCCGGCTGGAATTTCTTCCGTCCCCGGTTGAGACTTCTCGGGCCTGGAATGCTTGGTGTGCTTTTTGGTCACAAATCTCCCTTTTTAAGCGTGTTTCCTCATTAGACCCCAAAATGCCTGTATACACAAAATGACATTAACAAGCACTAGTTCGTATGACCAAATGTCTTATTTGGTGGGTTTAGTAGTACTTGATGAATCATATAAATACGCGACATCAAATACCCCCACACTTAATCTTGTTCGTCCCGAACAAGTCTAGTCAAAAGAGGAACGACAAATCCCTAAGTCCTAGATATGAATGTGAGATGCAAAACTAGATTTCACCTTAGCATGCATAACTTACTTGTTTCCAAACGAAATTATGCTCACATATGAAAGTAACTAGATACTTATACCTTTGAGCCGAGATGCAAACCAATTTGGATGATTGGGAGATAGTCCTTTTTAGGCCTTTGAACTGCACTCTTGGATCCGATCTTACTATATGGTTATGTTACTTGCTTCTTCTAGCACGTGGTTGATTCGGGCTAATGGGTCGAGCTCTTTTTCTTTGTTTGCGTGGTTGGACAGCTTTTGTAGTGAGGTTTGGTGACGGAGCCCACTGCACTGTCGTTAAGGTGCAATGTTCTCTGTACAAATAAATTTATATTTTCCGCTACTCGCGACTACACTACTGGGTAGTAAGTGGTAAGTAGGGGTCGAACCCAAGGGAATTAGAGGGATAACTGTTCTTTAGGGGATCGTATGGTGAGTGATTTTAGGTCGATTGAGATTTTAGCGCGATTAACTAACCTACTGTTTTTGGTTTTTTTGGTTTTTTATGCGGAAAAGTAAATACAAAAAATAAATACTAAAAATAAAGGAGTTAAGGGAAGAAGACTTACAGTGGGTGATGCGTGATTGCGATTCCTCTGGTAGATGAGCGGTTGATGGTTGTAGTTGATCGAGCAGTTTATAAAAGTAAATACAGGGGGTTTTGTAATTCAGGGAAAAGTATTTGGTTTCAGGTACCTTGTATTATAACATGTTTATTAATAACCGTTAGTAACCTTTCTAAGTATTCAAAGATGAATCGAGGCCCTTTCGCAGCGCAAGACTTGCAACATCGTTTAAAGCAACACTTGTTCTACTTCAGACTAATTCCTCCTTTCGAAGTATCTTAGCCTTTTGTGCATCCACTTGATCTCTCAGTTACGATCGACCAAGTGGTGTTTTAGATAAGTCAAACTCCTCGATAAGTTTTGCTTGTTACAGCTTCCACTTACCGAGTATGATCACGAATTCCCACGGAAGAGCTTTGCTTGTTACAGCTTCCACTCAACCTTGGAAACTCTGACTATAAATGGCACATAGAACAAGTTTTGAATACAGAGAAATGAAACTAAAAGAAATTAAAACATTATATAATACAAGAAAATACCTTCGACCGAATGAGGAGTTTAGCTACGAATATCCATGGAAAAGGACATCATAACTAAATACTCGGGGGTTTTTGAAAACAGTAAGAGGGAAAGGGGTGGAATACTCAAGAACCAACAGGAGTATTCCCAATTTCCTACTGAATACTCAAGAACCAACAGGAGTATTCTCTAAAGTATAATACTCAAGAACAAACAGGAGTATTATTTCCAATCAGTATAATACTCAAGAACAAACAGGAGTATTATTTCCAAAACCAAACTTACAAAGTAACCAAATGTTTTAGAGAGATAAGTTACAATTTTTTGTGGATTTGAGGATGGATGAATTGAGGAGGAGATGGCTCCTTTTATAGGCTAAGGGGAGGAGAATGGAGGGTGGAGATGGTGGCATGTGGTGGTGCATCCAAGGGTGGAGGAGGAAGAGATGAAGATGTGGTGGAGGAGCCACCACATGGCAAGCTCTCCATGGAGCTTGGAAAGCCGCCGGTTGGAGGTAACAAAATGGGGAGGTTTTCTCCTCAAGCTCACCTCCTCCCAATAGCGACCGGTCATGGAGGAGAAGGGAGGTGCTTTGGCCACCCATGAGTCATCCAAACACCAAAAACCGCCGGTCACTTGAGGAAATGAGGGAGTTTTGTGAGTTTTGTACAGTTTTCACAAAACTATCAGTCTAATTCTACTCCGGTCTGACTTTGATTGTTCCTCGGTTGGATTTGATTTGAGTAATTCCTACGTCAGGATCTTGAGATTCTTCATTCTGCGGCTGATCGTGACCTTGGACTGGCTCGTAATATCTTTTCAGCGTAAAATCCTCTCCTTAGCGTGTTTTCTCTCTAAGTGCCAAAATACCCTGTAGAAATAAATCGGGACTAACAAGCAGAAGTTAAATAGACCAACAGTCTAATTTGGTGGGTTTTACTGTGTTTTTGATTCGTATAATTATGGTCCATCATTTGGCCTTCGGCCTTTGATATGACTCTTTGAGTACTTCACTTTTGCTTCGGTTTTGTTACACCACTTTGGCTGATTTTTCTTTTCTTCTTTGAGCTTTGCTCCTTTGATGAGAATTTGCATGTCCATTTTTCTTCACTTTTTGGGAGGTCCAATCATCGCCCGAGAGCATATGGAAATACCTCCCCGCTCTTTCTCATCCTTGCCCTTTTCACGCGGGTCAAGATGAGGGTCTCTCATCTCTTTTCCCGGCTACTTTGGACTAGAGAATGGACGGTTTGATTCCCGTCCCGCCTCTTGCATAAACGCTGCATGGCGGAGTCCACTCTTCACCAACAAGCCCAAAGTGCAGCCTCCACAATCTTCACATAACCGTATAGTAAGGATCCGGTCCCTTAAGTGCTTGTCAAGCCTCTCTAGGGCATTTCTTTCAACTCCACATCCTACATTTATCTTGGCACACAAAAACAAGTAGAAAGTTAAATACACATGTGCTTACAAAATTAAGATTTCACAAGGAAATGCATGAATCGGATCTATCTATTTTCACATCATGAAAGTGTGTATTTTCAAAAAGATAAAAATTTAAGGGAAAAGGAAAACATGCAGACTAATATGTGCAAAGACTAACTATGTGCAAAGACTACTCAAATACCCCCACACTTTTGAATGAAGCCGTTCCTCTCGGAACGACTTAGTTCAAAACACAAAAAACAATTTTAACAATGGAAAGGAAATGACATGAAGAGTAAGGAACGAAGAGAACTCCCTTTATGGTGTCGTTGCTAAGTCAAGGCCATAGGAGCAAACGACAAGGCCTGGCCCGGCCAGATTCGGTTGATG
This sequence comes from Rhodiola kirilowii, assembly GCA_033675215.1. NCBI lineage: Eukaryota > Viridiplantae > Streptophyta > Magnoliopsida > Saxifragales > Crassulaceae > Rhodiola > Rhodiola kirilowii. Next base: position 35,179,172 of record CM066201.1, read on the forward strand.
TTCGAGGGGGTCCGGCTGGGACCTGGTTCTCTCGGGCGCAGCCCGGTCATTCTCGACGTGGCCCGACTATGCTCGGGTCATGCGCTCGCACATTACAAAGCATGCGCTCACATGATGAGCATATGTTCCCTGCATAAGAAAAATTGTTCCTCTCCCAAGTGCAAAGGGGTGAGTATGAAAAAATAACATACGAAAGTAAAAACTGAACATGCCGGGGTACCTCCCGGCGAGTGCCTTTGTTTAACGTCGTTGGCTCGATGGTACCTCTCCTAGGGATCATAAGTTTGGATCCCATGGGTGTTTGAGGTCGAACTTCTTCTCGGCTGCCCTTTTATTCTGCCCAAAGAACTTGTGGAGTGATGTGCTTGGTTTGGTTCTCCATTGGTCCGACAGGTTCTTTTTTACATGCTTCCGAGAAGGTGATGGCTCCTTGACCATAGCTGCTGGTCCATTGAGCCGTGGTCTCTTGCTACTCCATCCCGGCTTCCATTCCTTTGGCCCATGCCTTTGCCGCTTCTTCATGTCTAAATGGTCGTTACCTTTGCAACTTCGGAAGTTCAGCATCTTGCCATTAAATGTAGGCGACATCAAGCTTGTTCCCATGCTAACCCTCTTCTTTGTGGCTGAGATGATTGGCCGTCCTTGGTCCTTACACTTTTCAGGAGGCTCTTCTTGGCTTGTGACGAGTGAGAGCTCCTTTGTTGGCTGTTTTGGCTCATGCTTCTCCTCTAACTCACCTAGCATTGCATTATCATTGATCACATCATCTCTGGTGGCCGTGATCTACATAAAACATGAAGGGTTAGGCAGGGGCTTCTCGGCCATACGGACCGGGTCTTTCTCGAGCAGCTCTTCAGTGAGGATCGGGCCTGCCGTGATTTTCTCGGTTAGTTCGGCAGTGATGTCTGGGTCTGATTTGGGTAGCTCGGCAGTGAGGTCTGGGTCTGTCTCAGGCAACTCGTCAGTTAGGACCGAGACTTCCTCGGACAGATTGGAAATGAGGACCGGGCATGTCTTGGCTGGTTCTTCTTCGGTTATCCATGGGTCCTCATCCTCTGTCGGCTCCGTGGGTTCTGTTCTGGGCTCTTCCTCACCGACCCTTGCACTGTCTTCTCTCGGCTTTCTGCTCTTAGCGTGAAGCTCGGATACCGCCTGGACCATGTCGGACAGTTGCCTTGATAGTTCGGCTAAGGCTTCATTGGTTTCGGCCCGGGTTTGGTCCATCATGTTGGCCAGCTGTTGGATGCTAGCTGCTAACTCTTCCACATCGTCCTCTAGCGGCTCGGTCTGATCTTGTCTTGGTCTTGACCTCTCGGCCAAATCATCTATCAAGTTCCCAAGATCATTCATGGTCAAGTTCATTATCTACCCTCCCGCTGCAGCTTCATTGAGCCTATTCCACTCATGTGGCATCATTCCACCGAGAAACCTTTGAAGAAGATCGAAGTTCGTGAATCCGTGGTACGGGCAGCTCGTTACAAGGGAATCGAAGTACGATAAGTACTCGTCCAATGTTTCGTCCCGGGATTGCTGATGGACCATATTTATATGATTCGTTAAGCCAGTTAAACCCACTAAATTAGACGCTTTATCTTGACAACTTTTACTTGTTAGTTTCACTTTTGTTCTACAGGCTATTTCAAGGAGTAGAGATGAAACGAGCTAAAAAGGAGTTCTTGACGCTAAAAGTGGATTACAAGTCAGAACTGGCCATGCTCCGGCAGTACTCCGATCAAGCCACAATTAAGTCCCTATGACTTGTTCCAACAAAGATCAAGAACACAAGTGAAATGCCAAGTATAAGTGCCTTGTCCTTTGATGTCAACCAAGAAGCAACCAAGGGGCAACCAAAGTCTAACCGGAGTTGCATGGGAACCGATGGCTTTTGGAGGCAAAATATCTCATTCCACTCAACTCACCCCTCCTCCACCTCACCACCGGCGGCTTTGGAGGAGAAGAATCCACATGGGCGGCAGCTTGTGGCTTGTGCCACCTCACCACCGGCGGCTTTTGGCCCTCCTCCCCCACTTGACAAGTGTGTGGCTCTCCTCCTCTCCTCCTCCTCTCCCCTTGCCTATAAATACAAGTCCTCCTCCTCCTTGAAGAAGTGTCCAAAAAATCCTAGTCTTTGGTCCTTGGTTCTAGTCCCATTTTGGTTCTTCGATCACTTGTTGCTTGGATAGAAATCTCTCTACAATTCATCCCACAATCCTTGTAAACACTTCACTTTGATATTAAAAGCTCCAAGTTTGTTCTTGAGTTTGAATGTGTTCTTGAGTTTTACTTTCAAAAACCTTTACTTTCCTTGTCTTTACTTTCCAAAACCTTTGCTTTCTTGTCTTTCAAAAACCTTTACTTTTCTAAGCACTTAGCTATGATATCCACCCCTATGGATATTCGTAGCTAAACCTTTCATTCGGTTGAAGGGGTGTGCTTGTATCATAAAATGTTTTAGACCCTTCTCTTAGTGCCTCTTCGTGTTTAACTTGTTCTAAGTGCCTTATATTAGGTCAGAATACCATTGGTTGAGTGGAGGCTCGGAAGAGCAAAGCTCTTCCATGGGGTTCGTGAACATACGTGGATAAGTGGAGGCTATGAAGAGCACATCTTATCTGTGGAGTTCAACCTCTTTTAAACACCATTTGGTTGATCAGGAATGATTGATCAAATGGATGCACATACTAGAACAAGAGTTCTATGTCTTGAAAAAGACTAGACGGTGTGGCAAGTCAAGTGCTAGGAATAGCCTTGATACATCTTTAAACACGTAGTATGATCATTAGAGGTCGATGATAAACAGACTATGATACAAGGCCCCTAAAACCGAATCTTTCCTTTGATTAAAACATCACCTGTCACTTTACTTTCAGTTTCATTATCAACTACTTATTTTCAGTCATTTACTTTCAGTACTTTAATTTCCATCAATTTACTTTTCAGCAATTTACTTTCTGTCGCTTATTACAGACCCTTTCAATATCAGTCCATACCAAAAGTATGTTGATTAAGTAGATAGTGAATTCGACTGTTCCAGCAATTTACTTTCAGTAATTTACTTTCTGTCGCTTATTACAAACCCTTTCAATATCCATCCATACCAAAAGTATGTTGATTAGTCGATATTGAATTGGACTGTTCCAGCACTTTACTTTTCAGTATTTACTTTCAGTCCTGTATTTACTTTCTTTACTTTCAGTCATTTACTTTTCAGTACTAAAATCACAACCAACCCATGTTACTTTCAGAACTAAAATCACAACCAACCCCCAACTGTCTTACTTTCCATTTTCGAAAGAACAACTATCCACTAATTCCCTTGGGTTCGACCCCTACTTACCGCTTTACTACACAATAGTAAAGTAACGAGTAGCGGACTTATAAATTTAATTTGTACACATTGCCTCGCGACAAGGTAGTGTTGTCAAATTGGCGCCGTTGCCGGGGAATTAGAAATTATCAATCGGATAATTGTTCATTCTTTTTCTTTTCTCTTAAATTTCGAACTCGCTTCTGCATAACCATGTCTCGTGCAGGAAGCCACCATGACTACAAGGATGATGACGAGAAAAACCTGTACGATCGAAATAATGAGGCGCCGCCTCCATTTATTGATGATCCAGAACAGCTCATCAGAAACCAAAGAGCTCGTAATAGGGAGGCCGTTCGAAGAAACCAAGGACCACCCGAGGACCGAAATGAAGCTGGTCCAGTGCAACCCCCTAGACATCCCCCACCCCCTCAACCTCGACAAGTGCCAAGGCGAGAACCCGTCTTTGATGACTACTATGGGGATAACAACTTCCGCGAACCTACTATGGGAGAACTGTCGGCACCGGATTTCATAAATCAGCCGTGGTGCATTTACGAGGGCCCTGAGCTAGAAAACATCACCATCAACACATCAGTGGTCCACAATTTGCCCAGTTCTCAGAAACTCATGGGGAATCGACGACAACCCATCTCCAACGCTTACATGGCATTTGCCAAAACCTAAAACCCAATGGCGTGAATGTAGACGATTTCAAGTAGAAGGCATTCTACTTTTCCCTCATTGACTCGGCGGACGACTGGTTCCTTTCATTGCCTTCGGGAAGCATCAGAACATGGGCTCAGATGCAAAAGAAATTCCTGGACAAATACTACCCTGTGGGAAGAGCAATGCAAGTAAGGAGGCAACTGCAGGACATCAAGCAGGGGCCCAATGAAACCATGTACGATTACCTGGAAAAGTTCAATCGCCTGGAGAGAAGCTGCTGCACACTTGAACTACCCGAGAAACTCATCATCGAGTACCTCATTGATGGATTGAGACCTTTAGACAAAATGCTCCTGGATGCCTCAGCTGGAGGATCCATGATGAATCTATCATTAAGTGGCATAAGGAATCTCATCACCGACGTTGCTGAAAATGCCCGATTTAGAGAGGAGACAACTCGGCAGGAAGAATTTTCCCGAACAAAGAATGTGGCAAAGGCTGAAACACCGATGAACTCTATGCCAGAGGAGATGAAACAAATGAAGGAGATGATGGTTCAGATCCTACGAAGGCAGCCAGTTCAAATAAAGCCTTGCGAGTTTTGTAGTTCTACGAACCACAAGACTGACGCATGCCCAACGTTAATAATAGAGGAACTGGCAGAAGTGAATGCAGTGGGAGGATACCAAGGGTACAACAACAACAGCAATGACAAAGCCGGACCAAGCCGACAGTATGGTCAAGCAACCAACCCGAGCTGGCGAAACAACAGCTATCCTCAGAAAGAAACACAACAAGCCGCACCGCAACTAGCTCAGTCATTCTACCAACCTCCCCACCGACAGTACAACCAGAACGCCCCACCAACAGGTCATTATCAACAGAAGGGACCAAACCAATATCAGGCGGGCCCGAGTAATCAGCAAGGACCGAACAAGTGGATTGAGGACATGATGAAGGAGCTCCATGGCAATATTAATCAATTGTCGGGCACCGTGAATCAATTAAGTGCTACTGTCCATCAAAACCAGGCGAAAAATGATGGAGCAATAGCCGACCTGAAGAAACAAATGTCTCAGCTCGCTACCTCAATGTTCGAGCGTAATAATGAACCTGGCCGACTTCTTTCACAAACCATCAAAAACCCAAAGGCGAATATTAGCATGATAAGGAGGTCAAACACGAAGGCGGCAAGGGAAGAAGCAGCAAGATCCACAACTTACAAACCTGCGAACAAACACTTCACCCGTAGACACCATCCTGATTGGAATCCAGAGGAAGACCGACCCAATGATGGCAGAACGTGGGTCACACACGCTGACAATGGACGCTATGCGTTCACCGTTAGCATGACACCGCCACCAATAACACACGTTGACATACCAGCATCTGGCTGGGATGACAATGACGATTTAGACTCTGATGGTCCCAGATGGGATTCCCCAACTGACATCTATGCGTCGGAGCAAAGTATTTACTTAGAGGATCAGGAATTAAAAGGGCCCGATCATACAAATCCAGAGCCAAAGGATGGGTAGAATGGCCGGATAATGGAAAGATCCCTCACTTCAGATCATGAGTCACAACCGGGAAGGGATAAGGTCCCGGGGGCCTTCACGGTCACCTGTGGTATTGGTAAAGCCCAAATTCATAAGTGCTTAATCGATCTTGGGGCTGCCGTCAATGCCATGCCTTACTCCTTATATTACTTATTGGGGCTTGGTCCATTGAAACCACCGAGGTCAAATATCGAGTTGGGAGACAAATCGTGTATCAGTCCGGTTGGAGTGCTTGAAGATCTAATGCTCCATGTGGGAGAGCTCGTCGTTGCTGCGGACTTTTATGTAATACAAACGGGAGAGACCAGCGAAGACGACCCTCCAACGCTTATATTGGGACGGCCTTTTCTCTATGCCACCAAGGCAAGGACCGACATGGGCAAGGGCTTGTTATCACTTGCATTTGGCGGTAAAATTTTAGATTTCTACATCGATGATTATGATGGCCGCCCAAGGACAAGGAAACCGCCAGACATTGTGCATACCTTGGATCTCAGAACTCTAGTTTCTGACCCACCAAGAGAAACCGTAAGAGTAGCTAGGCCAGCAGCTATGGTCAAAAGATCCTCGCCCTCTCAAAGGTATTGGAAGGAAAAACCACCAAAACAATGGAGTCCTAACCCGAGCTCGTCATCCCACAAGAACTCGGGGAGAGTCAAGGCTAGAATCAATGCAGGAGCCACGACAAAATATGACCTGAGTTGCCCATGGGATCCAAACTTATGATCCAAGAGTGAGGTATCATCGAGCTAACGACGTTAAACAAATGCACTGGTCGGGAGGTAACCCGACATCTATCTTACTTTCAGTCATTTTATTTTATGTCATTTAGTTTTTGCCTTAAGTCATTCCCACCTTTCCTGTATATATTTGCTTGCAGTCGGCTTTTGAACTAAGTCGTGCTGTGAGTCACGCCTTCATTCAAAAGTGTGGGGTGAGAACCGCCTTTGTACATAGTTAATTAACATGCTTTCTTTTTTCCTTTTCCCTTGATATTATCTTTTTGAAAATATGAACTTGAGAATGTGAAAAAGATAGATCTAAATTCAAGCATTTACCTTGTGAAATCTCAACTGTATAAAAACTTAGGATGTAACTTCTCATGTGTCCCTTTGTGCTGAGATATACAGGGGAGGTGGAGTTGATATAAAATGCCCTAGAGAGGCTTGGCAAGCACTCGAAGGATCGGATTTCACTATATGGTTTACGAAGTCAGTGGAGGCTGCACTTCGGGTTTCATTGAAGATTGAAGTCATCTCCGCCGTGCAGCGTTTATGCAAGAGTCGGGACGGGAATCAAACCGTCCTATCTCTAGTCCTAGTAGCCGAGATAATAGATGAGCGATCCTCATCTTGACCCGCGCGAAACGGCGAGGATGAGAAAGAGCGGGGAGGTATTTCCATATGCTCTCGGGCGATGATTGGACCTCCCAAAAAGGTTGAGAAAATGGACAAGCAAGTCACAAAGAAGCAAAGCTCGAAGAAGCAAATCAAAGGCCGAAGGCCAAAATTGTGAAGGTTTTAACCGAAACAAAAGTGAAGAAACTCCAATTCAAAATCAAAGGCCGAAGGCCAATTCACTTCAAAAGCTGTCCCTCACCAAAAGGAAATCAAAGAACTCAACTCATTGAAACCCGAATCAAGTCATGTGCTAGAAAAAGCTACAAGAGAACCATATAGTGTGAATCGGTCCCAAGAATGCAGTCCAGGAGCCTGAAAAGGGCTATCTCCCGAAACATCCGAATTAATTGGATCGGCTCGAAGGTACAAGTATCAAGTTTCTTCTAAGTATTTACACGGTTTAGTTTGGTAACAAGTAAGTATTGCATGAATAGGATAAATCTAGTCTCACATTCTCACTTTCTTATTTAAAGTTTTTACTTGGATTGTGTGCGCATCTTTCAAATAGCATTGTTCGGGACGAACAAGTATAAGTGTGGGGTGATCAGCTGGACCATATTTATATGATTCATTAAGACAGTTAAACCCACCAAATTAGACGCTTTATCTTGACAACTTTTACTTGTTAGTTTCACTTTTGTTCTACAGGCTATTTCAAGGAGTATAGATGCAACGAGCTAAAAAGGAGTTCTTGACGCTAAAAGTGGATTACAAGTCAGAACTGGCCATGCTCCGGCAGTACTCCGATCAAGCCACAACTAAGTCCCAATGACTTGTTCCAACAAAGATCAAGAACACAAGTGAAATGCCAAGTATAAGTGCCTTGTCCTTTGATGTCAACCAAGAAGCAACCAAGGGGCAACAAAAGTCTAACCGGAGTTGCATGGGAACCGATGGCTTTTGAAGGCAAAAGATCTCATTCCACTCAACTCACCCCTCCTCCACCTCACCACCGGCGGCTTTGGAGGAGAAGAAGCCACATGGGCGGCGGCTTGTGGCTTGGGCCACCTCACCACCGGCGGCTTTTGGCCCTCCTCCCCCCTCTTGACAAGTGAGTGGCTCTCCTCCTCTCCCCTTGCCTATAAATACAAGTCCTCCTCCTCCTTGAAGAAGTGTCCAAAAAATCCTAGTCTTTGGTCCTTGGTTCTAGTCACATTTTGGTTCTTTGATCACTTGTTGCTTGGATAGAAATCTCTCTACAATTCATCCCACAATCCTTGTAAACACTTCACTTTGATATTGAAAGCTCCAAGTTTGTTCTTGAGTTGGAATGTGTTCTTGAGTTTTACTTTCAAAAACCTTTACTTTCCTTGTCTTTACTTTCCAAAACCTTTGCTTTCTTGTCTTTCAAAAACCTTTACTTTTCTAAGCACTTATCTATGATATCCACCCCTATGGATATTCGTAGCTACCCTTCATTCGGTTGAAGGGGTGTGCTTGTATCATAAAATGTTTTAGACCCTTCTCTTAGTGCCTCTTCGTGTTTAACTTGTTCTAAGTGCCTTATATTAGGTCAGAATACCATTGGTTGAGTGGAGGCTCGGAAGAGCAAAGCTCTTCCATGGGGTTCGTGAACATACGTGGATAAGTGGAGGCTCGGAAGAGCACTGCTTATCTGTGGAGTTCAACCTCTTTTAAACACCATTTGGTTGATCAGGAATGATTGATCAAATGGATGCACATACTAGAACAAGAGTTCTATGTCTTGAAAAAGACTAGACGGTGTGGCAACTCAAGTGCTAGGAATAGCCTTGATACATCTTTAAACACGTAGTATGATCATTAGAGGTCGATGATAAACGGACTATGATACAAGGCCCCTAAAACCGAACCTTTCCTTTGATTAAAACATCACCTGTCACTTTACTTTCAGTCTCATTATCAACTGCTTATTTTCAGTCATTTACTTTCAGTACTTTAACTTCCAGCAATTTACTTTTCATCAATTTACTTTCTGTCGCTTATTACAGACCCTTTCAATATCAGTCCATACCAAAAGTATGTTGATTAAGTAGATATTGAATTCGACTGTTCCAGCAATTTACTTTCAGTAATTTACTTTCTGTCTCTTATTACAGACCCTTTCAATATCAATCCATACTAAAAGTATGTCGATTAGTCGATATTGAATTGGACTGTTCCAGCACTTTACTTTTCAGTATTTACTTTCAGTCCTGTATTTACTTTCTTTACTTTCAGTCATTTACTTTTCAGTACTAAAATCACAACCAACCCATGTTACTTTCAGTACTAAAATCACAACCAACCCCTGATGGACCATAATTATACGAATCATAAACACAGTTAAACCCACCAAATTAGACTGTTTGTCTATTTAACTTTTGCTTGTTAGTTCCGATATTTATCTACATGGTATTTTGGAGCCTAGAGAGAAAACACGCTAAGGAGGAGTTTTTACGCAGAAAATATATTACGAGTCATTCCAAGGTCAAGACCAGATGCCGACTGAAGAAATCTCAAGATCCTGACTTGGAATCACTCAAAACAAATCAAATCGAAGAGCAACCAGAGTCAGTCCGGGGCAGAAATGGACTGATAGTTTTGTGAAAACATCACAAAACCTCACAAAACTCACTCTTTCCTTCAAAGTGACCGGCGGCTTTAAGGGGAGGGATGACTGATGGACGCACAGTCGTTATGTGCAAACGTCAAAAATAATATTTATAAAAGTCCGCTACTCGCGACTTTACTACTGGGTAGCAAGTGGTAAGTAGGTGTCGAACCCAAGAGAATCAGTGGAATAGATGTTCTTTGAGGGGGTTGTCCAGCGAAAGAGCGTGTTTTAAGTCGGTTGGTTGGTTTTAAAGCTACCAGCTAAGTGATTGATTGATTGATTGGATGGTTGGTTTTAATACTGGAAAGTAAATTGCAGTTTATAATTAAAGAGAAATGTTCGGTTTCAGGGGTCTTGTATTATATCCTGTTTATCATTTACTTTTGGTGAATCGTCTAAGTATTCAAACGGTGTATCAAGGCCATTCCAAGCACTCGATTTGCGTACACTGTCTAGCCTATTCCTAGGACATATAACACTTATTCTACTTAGACTAATACTCCATTCCCGGTTATATTAGCCTACATGCATCCATTTAATCCCTTTGGCCCAGTTTTCAAATGGTTTTTAAGATAGTCGACCTCTTCAGATAAGTTTATTCATTTAATCCCTTTGGCCCAGTTTTTAAATGGTCCACTTACCCGAGTGTGATCACGAATATCTAAGGAAGAGTTTACGAATTTGGACCCCTATGGTCACATTCCCAAATGGTTTACTTTACCTTAGACATTCTAACTTTTATATATGGCACATAGAATAAGTGTTGAATACTAATTCGAGACACTAAGTTAATAGTCTAAAACATTTAATAATACAAGTGCGCCCCTTCTACCGAACTATTAGTTTAGCTACTATTCATTGCGCTAAACATTATAACTAAGGAAATAAAACAGTTGAATAAATACTAAGAATTACTTACAACCGTTGAAGCGCCAAGGGAGCTATCCTTTATTTCCAAAGCCAAACTTTACAAATACATAACTTAGAGAGAGAAGTGTTTTTTACAAGTGAGGGATGGTTTGAATGAGGGGAGGAGCTCCTCCTTTTATAGCCAAAATGGGAGGAGATGGGTGGTGGAGATGGATGCACATGTCTTTTGATCCAAGGGAGGAGAAGAGGAGGAAGGAGGCGGAGACATGTGGAGGAGCAAAAAGCCGCCGGTCACCATGGGTGGAGGAGCCGCCGGTTGCCGGTGGTGGAAGGAGGAGGAGGGGTGGCTTTGGCCACCTCTTGCCCAAGTGGTCGGTCATCTTGCCCTAATGTGAGTTTTGTACAGTTTTGTGCAGTCTTTTCACAAAACTGTCAATGTGTTTTCTTCCCCGGACTGTCTTAATTCCTCTCCTGATTCTTCTGATTAATTTGTTATGAGTGCTTCAACGTCAGGATCCTTGATATTTCTTCAGTCGGCATATGATCTTGACCTTGGATTGACTCGTAACATCTTTTCTGCTCTAAAAGCTCCTCTTTAGTATGTATTCTCTCTAAGCTCTGAATTACCCTGCAAAAATATATCTGAACTAACAAGCAAAAGTTAAATAGACAAAATGTCTAAATAAGGGGGTTATACTGTGTTTATGATTCGTGTAACTTTGGTCCATCAATGACTCATGGGTGGCTTTCCCTCCTTCCCCCCTCCACAACCGGCGGCTCCTCCTCCTTCAACCGGCAACCGGCGGCTTTTGACAAGCCATGGATGGCTTGCCATGTGTCCTCCTCTCCACCACATCCTCCTCCTCCCTTAGGCTATAAATACATGCCTCCCCCTTTGTAAATCATATCCCAAAAATCAAAAAACACTTCTCTCTCTAAAGTTTGGCACTTTGTAAGTTTGGTTTTCAATCTATAATACTCTTGTTGGTTCTTCAGTATTATAGTTCGCTCTTGAGTACTCTTGTCGGTTCTTGTAGTACTCAAGCTTGTCTTTACTATTCTAGAGTACTCTTGTCGGTTCTTGAAGTACTCACCCCTTTCCTTTACTTATTGTCTTTCAAAAACCGTAAGTACTTAGCTATGATATCCACCTCTATGGATATTCGTAGCTAAACTCTTCATTCGGTTGAAGGGGTGTACTTGTATTATAAAATGTTTTAGGCTATACTCTTAGTGCCTCTTCTTTTTATTCAGAACTTGTTCTATGTGCCATATATTAGGCCAGAACTTCCAAGGTTGAGTGGATGCTTGAAATGGCAAAACTCTTCCGTGGGGGTTCGTGAACATACTCGGGTAAGTGGATGCTTGAAATGGCATAGCTTATCTGAGGAGTTCGACCTCTTTTAAACACCATTTGGTTTGATCGGAAATGATTGCTCAAATGGATGCACATAGGCTAATATACCTTGAAATGGGGTGCTTGTCTAAATAGAACAAGTGCTCTACGACCTTGAAATGGGCTAGACGGTGTGTGCAAATCGAGTGCTTGAAATGGCCTTGATACACTTTTGAATACTTAGACGGATCACTAAAGGTCAATGATATACAGGCTATGACACAAGGCCCCAGAAACCGAATACTTTCCTTAAATTTAAACACCACCTGCATTTACTTTCTTAGTATAAACTGCTCTATCAACTGCCCACGTTCCGGAAGGCTTGCCAATCACGCATCACCCGCTGTAAGTCTTCTACTTTTATTTTCAGTACTTTACTTTTCTGTCATTTACTTTTCCGCACTAAAACCAAAACCAACCAACCAATCACTTACTTTTCTGCACTAAAACCTCAATCAACCTAAAACACGCTCCCTCGCTGTACAATTCCCTCAAAGAATAGCTTATCCCCCTAATTCCCTTGGGTTCGACCCCTACTTACCACTTGCTACCCAGTAGTAAGGTCACGAGTAGCGGAATACAAATTTGCTTTTGCACAGAGAACACCGCACCTTAACGACAGTGCGATGGGCTCCGTCAAAACTGGCGCCGTTGCCGGGGAATTAGTTAATTAATCGAATAAGTTCTTTGAATCGATAGTCGCTTCAAAACAACCATGTCTCGCGAAGGGAGCCACCATGACTACCAAGATGACGACGAGATAAACCTGTACGATCGAAATGATGAGGTGCCACTTCCATGTGTGGATGATCCGGAACAACTCATCAGAAACATAAGAGCTCGTGATAGGGAGGCCATCAGAAGAAATCAAGAACCACCCGAGGACCGAAATGCAGCTGGTCTTGTACAACCCCCTAGATATCCACCACCTCCTCAACCTCGACAAGTGCCGAGACGAGAACCCGCTTTCGATAACTACTACGGGGATAACAACAATTACCGTACACCTACTATGGGAGAACTTAATGCCCCAGAATTCGAAACACAACCGTGGTGCATTTGCCAGGACCCTGAACTAGAAAACATTGCCATCGACATGTCCGTGGTCCACAATTTGCCAAAGTTCTCAGGAACTAATGGAGATTCAGCAATGACTCATCTCCAGCGCTTACATGGTATCTGCCAGAACTTAAAACCGAATGGCGTAAACGTAGACGACTTCAAGTTGAAGGCATTCTATTTTTCCCTCATTGACTCGGCAAATGACTGGTTCCTTTCATTGCCTTCGGGAAGCATCAGAACATGGGTTCAGATGCAAAGGAAATTCATGGACAAATACTACCCAGCGACAAGAGCGATGCAAGTAAGAAGGCAACTGCAGGACATAAGGCAGGAACCTAATGAAACCATGTACGACTACCTGGAAAAATTCAACCACCTGGAAAGAAGCTGCTGCACTCTTGGACTACCCAAGAAGATCATCATCGAGTACCTAATTAATGGACTAACTAAGTTAGACAAAATGCTCCTGGATGCCTCGGCTGGAGGATCCATGATGAATCTATCGTTAAGTGGCATAAGGAATCTCATCACCAACGTTGCTGAAAATGCTCGGTTTAGAAAGGAGACTACTCGTCAAGATAAATTCTTCCAAACAAAAAACATATCACAAGCCGAGACATCAGTAAACCCCATGCCAGAAGAGATGAAACAAATGAAGGAAATGATGATGCAATTCTTACGAATGCAGACAGTTCAAGTAAGACCTTGCGAGTTCTGTGGCTCTATAAACCACGAAACAGACGCATGTCCGACAGTACTAGTTAAGGACCCGGCAGAAATAAATACATTAAGAGGAAACCAAAAATACAACAACAAAAGCAACGACAGAGCCAGAAAAAACCGACAGTATGGTCAAGCAACCAACCCGAGCTGGCATAACAATAGCTATTCTCAAGAAGAAACACAACTAGTTGTCCCTCAACTAGCCCAGTCATTCTATCAACCGCTCTACCAACAGTACAACCAGGACGCCCCACCAGCAGGCCAGTACCAGGCAAATTCGAGCAATCATCAAGGACCAAACAAGTCACTTGAGGATATGATAACGCAATTGTCAAGTACTGTGCAGCAGTTGAGCACTACTATGCATCAAAACCAAGCCGAAACAAAGGAAGAATTATCGGACTTAAAGAAACACATCTCCCAACTCGCTGCCTCAGATTCCGCGCACGCTAATGAGTCTGGCAGACTCCTTTCACAAACCATTCAAATCATGCAGGAAGATGTGAATGCCTTGACTCTTAGAAGCGGAAAAATGCTTGTCGGCAAACCTTTGGAGCAAGAGGAGGACAAAGACCCAAGGTTGCCCGGAGAAGAACAAATGAGGCCCGAATCTCTCGAAACTCTAGAGGATGATGCGGCCGATAAAGACGACGACATATTTGAGGAAGAGCGGGACGTAACCGAAGAAGAAGAGAATACGTCCAAGGAACACAGGCCTGGCCCGGTGCCCAGAACCGAAACCCCTAAAATCAGCGCAACACTTCCATTTCCAGTACCGGCTCGCGTGCAAAAACAACATGTCATGGATGAGGACGTATTTGAGTTGTTCAGCAAGGTCGAAATCAACATTCCCCTTTTGGAAGCCATCAAGCAAATTCCTCGGTATGCCAAGTTTTTAAAAGAACTTTGCACCAACAGGAGGAGTTCTAGACACGATCAAGAGCTGATGAGTAGGAACGTGTCAGCCGTCATACAACAAAAAGTACCCCCCAAATGTGGAGATCCAGGAACTTACACCATTCCATGCACAATTGGCAACATCAGGATCGAGAATTGCTTGCTAGACCCTGGAGCATCAATCAATGTTCTTCCATACTCTATCTACTCATGTCTTAAGATTGGGCCGCTCAAACACATCGGTCTCACTATTCAACTAGCAGATCGGTCATGCAAACAGCCCGAGGGCAAAATAGAAGACGTCCTGGTTCAAGTAGGCAAATTAGTGTTTCCAGCAGACTTCTACGTCTTGAAAATGGAAAATGGCGGACCTACAGACCATGCACCCATCCTTCTCGGCCGACCATTTCTCAAAACATCAAAAATGAAGATAGACTGTGGCAGTGGAATGCTCTCAATGGAAGTAGAAGGAGAAGTCTTCAGCTTTGACATATTCCGAGCAATGAAGCACCCTATGGAATTCGAGGAAGTACACTCTCTCGATGCTTTGGACGACCTGGTCCAAGAAATTCAACCAGAACTAAGAGCAGATCCCTTAGAAGCCATACTCAGCGGAGCCAAAGGCTCATACAACTTAACCAAAGACTTGCATGAAACGGTGGCCCACTTAACAATCTCGGAGCCTCTCACACCAGAATATGAAGTCAACGAGGTAAAATTATTCAAATCAAATACTTTTCTGCCCTCGGTAATGCAAGCCCCCAAAATAGAATTGAAGCCCCTGCCCGAACATCTGAAGTACGCCTTCCTAGGGGATAATGACACACTCCCAGTAATCATCAAGAGTGGCTTGGAAGAAGGCCAGGAACAAAGTTTGATAAAAGTGCTGAAACAACACAAGTTAGCTATTGGATGGACTCTGGCCGACTTGAGAGGAGTCAGCCCAGCTGTATGCATGCACCGTATTCTACTTGATGATGGAGCAAAGCCATCAAGAGAGCCTCAACGACGACTCAACCCAATCATGATGGAGATCGTCCAAAAGGAAATACAAAAGCTACTAGATGCGGACGTTATCTATCCCATATCAGATAGTCAATGGGTGAGTCCTGTCCACGTGGTGCCAAAGAAAAGTGGGATCACAGTCGAGGAAGATGCCAAAGGAAAAATGGTAACAACAAGGATCAAGAACGGCTGGAGAATGTGCATCGACTACAGGAAATTAAACGCCGTCACAAGGAAAGACCATTTCCCACTGCCATTCATCGATCAAATGCTAGACCGACTGGCAGGCAAGCCATATTTCTGCTTCTTGGATGGGTTCTCAGGATACAACCAGATCCCCATAGCACCTGAGGACCAAGAGAAGACTACATTCACCTGCCCATTCGGTACATTCGCCTTCAGAAGAATGTCGTTCAGCCTATGCAATGCCCCGGGAACTTTTCAAAGGGTAGTAACCAGCATCTTTTCAGACATGATCGGGGAATTCATTGAAGTCTTCATGGACGACTTCACCATCTATGGCAATACATTTGACGCTTGCCTAGATAACTTGAGCACAGTTCTTGCACGATGTGTCTCAATGAACCTCGTGCTCAATTATGAGAAATGCCACTTCATGGTAACTCATGGAGTAGTCTTAGGGCACGTCGTCTCACAAGAAGGCATAGAGGTAGATAAATCTAAAATAGACCTAATCATGACTCTACCATACCCCTCCACTGTCCGAGACATACAATCCTTCCTTGGGCATGCGGGATTCTACCGACGATTCATCAAGGACTTCTCCAAAAAGGCATTGCCTCTATCCAATCTTCTCCAAAAAGAAGTTCCTTTTGAATTCACCAATGCATGCAAGGAAGCCTTTAATGAGCTCAAAAAGGCCCTCACTAGCACACCCATCATCCAAACTCCGAATTGGAAAAAACCATTTGAAATCATGTGCGACGCAAGCGACTTCGCTGTAGGAGCAGTTCTTGGCCAAAAGATTGATAAGAAGGCGGGTGTGATCTACTACGCCTCACGAACCCTAGATCCTGCCCAACGGAACTACTCCACCACCGAGAAAGAACTCTTGGCAGTGGTATTTGCACTGGAAAAATTTAGACCCTATTTGGTTGGAGCAAAAGTGATAGTTTATTCCGACCATGCTGCCATCCGTTACCTAATGAAGAAGAAGGAGGCCAAGCCAAGGCTCATTCGGTGGATATTACTACTACAAGAATTCGATATGGAAATAAGGGACAAAAAGGGGATCGAGAATACTGTGGCCAACCACCTAAGCAGGATTGTCCGAAAGGAAGAAGAAGGGCACATAACTGAATCGTTTCCAGACGAGCATCTCTATGCAGTCTCAACCAAGGTGCCATGGTACGCCTCAATCGTCAACTACCTTGTAGGAGGTACAATTCCTCCTTCTTTTACTAAAGCACAATGCATGAAACTTAGACATAATGCTAAACAATACTTATGGGCTGATCCTTATTTATGGAAAATAGGAGCAGATCAAATACTTAGAAGATGCATCCCCGATAATGAAATAGCTTCTGTTATTAGCTTTTGCCAGGAGTTTGCATGTGGAGGACACTTTGGGCCTAGGAGAACCGCTAGAAAAATCTTAGATAGCGGCTTTTTCTGGCCAAGTATATTTAGATATGCCTATAAAAAGTGTAAAAATGCGATAAGTGTCAAAGAGTAGGAAATGTGTCAGCTAGAAGTGAAATGCCTCAAGTACCCATATTAGTCAACGATGTTTTTGACATTTGGGGTCTTGATTTTATGGGACCATTCCCAGTTTCATGCGGTTATACTTACATTTTAGTTGCTGTAGATTATGTGTCAAAATGGGTAGAAGCCAAGGCCACAAGGTGCGACGATGCAAAGACTGTCATAGAATTTTTGCGCACTAACCTGTTTTGTAGGTACGGGGTACCCAAGGCCATAATAAGCGACCAAGGAACTCATTTCTGCAACCGCATGATGGCTGCGACCTTAAAACACTACCATGTCCACCACCGGACATCCACGGCATATCACCCCCAATCCAATGGTCAAGCAGAGATCTCCAACCGCGAAATCAAAGGAATTTTAGAAAAGATGGTAAAGCCGGGCAGGAAAGATTGGAGTCAGAGGCTAGATGAAGCTCTTTGGGCTTATCGGACGGCATACAAGACGCCAATTGGAACCTCCCCCTTTCGGCTTGTTTATGGGAAGACATGCCACCTTCCGGTGGAATTAGAACATAAAGCCTATTGGGCGCTCAAGCATTGCAATCCAGATTTAAAAGCTGCAGGACTGGATAGGAAGCTTAATCTGTGTGAGCTTGAGGAATTGCGGCTTGAGGCCTATGAAGGGCAAACGGACTACAAAGCGCGGACTAAATTGTATCATGATAAATTCATCCTCCGACGCTCATTTGAGGAGGGACAACAAGTACTGGTCTTTTCCTCGCGAATGAAATTGATGCCCGGGAAGCTTAAATCTAGATGGACCGGCCCTTTCACGATAACTAAGGTATTCAACCATGGAGCAATTGAGTTAGAAAGCCCAAATGATGGAAGCAGATTCACGTGAATGGGCAACGAGTCAAACATTACCATGGCGAGGTCAACTTGATAACACAGAAATACGACCTGAGCCACCCATGGGATCCAAACCAGTGATCCATGAATGAGGTACTGTCGAGCCAACGACGTTAAACAAAGGCACTGGTCGGGAGGTAACCCGACACCTAACTTACTTTCTGTCTTTTATTTTTCTGTCATTTAGTTTTTTCCGTAAGTCGCTCTCACCCACTTGGTGCATAGAATGAAATGACTATTTAGGAATCGGTTTTTGGAGCAAGACCGGATCAGCCAGGCAGCTTCCGTGAATTACCGGGCCTGCGCTGAGAGTTCAAGGCCCCAGCCGAACTCCCTCGATTATCCAACCTCATGCCATGTCGTTCACTCGACACTTTAAAGGGAGTTCTGTTCTTCCCTTTTCCTTAATGTCATTTCCTTCTCGTATAATATCTGCTTGCATGGCTTTTGAACTAAGTTATGCTGAAAGGCACGCCTTCGATCAAAAGTGTGGGGTGAGATCCACCTTTGTAAATAAATAACATGTTTTTCCTTTTCCCTTAATAATTATCTTTTTGAAAATATGAACTTAAGAATGTGAAAAAGATAAATCTAAATTCATGCATTAACCTTGTGAAAATTCAACTGTTTAAAAACTTAGAATGTAACTTCTCATTTGTCCCTTTGTGCTAAGATAAACAAGGGATGTGGAGTTGATAGAAATGCCCTAGAGAGGCTTGGCAAGCAATCGAAGGACTGAATTTCGCTATATGGTTTTCGAAGTCAATGGAGGCTGCACTTCGGGTTTCAGTGAAGATTGAAGTCATCTCCGCCATGCAGTGTTTATGCAAAAATAAAAAAGGCGAGGACGGGAATCAGACCGTCCTATCTCTAGTCAAAGTAGCCGAGAAAATAGATGAGCGACCCTCATCTTGACCCGCGCGAAACGGCAAGGATGAGAGGAGCGGGGAGGTATTTCCATATGCTCGCGGGCAATGATTGGACCTCCCAAAAAAGGGTTGAGAAAATGGACTAGCAAGCCACAAAAAGGCAAAAGCTGAAAGAAGCAAATCAAGAGGCCAAAGGCCCAAAATTGTGAAGGTTTTAACCGAACAAAAAGTGCAGTACTCAAAGAGTCAAATCAAAGGCCAAAGGCCGATTCACTACAAAAGCTGTCCCTCGCCAAAAGAAAATCAAAGACCAAACCATTGAAACCCGAACCAAATCACGTGCTAGAGGAAGCTACAAGAAAACCATATAGTGCGAGACGGTCCCGAGGATGCAGTCCAGGAGCCTGAAAAGGGCTATCTCCCAAAACATCCAAAATAATTTGCATCTCAGCACGAAGGTACAAGTATCAAGTTTCTTCTATTTATTTACACGGTTTAATTTAGTAATAAGTAGTAATGCATGAATTAGGATAAATCGAGTCCCACAGTCTCACTTTCATATTTTAAAAGCTTACTTAGTGTGCCGCCCTTTAATAGCATTGTTCGGGACGAACAACTAAAAGTGTGGGGTGATCTGATGGACCATAATTATACGAATCATAAACACAGTTAAACCCACCAAATTAGACGGTTTGTCTATTTAACTTTTGCTTGTTAGTTCCGATATTTATCTACAGGGTATTTTGGAGCCTAGAGAGAAAACACGCTAAGGAGGAGTTTTTACATAGAAAATATATTACGAGTCATTCCAAGGTCAAGACCAGATGCCGACTGAAGAAATCTCAAGATCCTGACTTGGAATCACTCAAAACAAATCAAACCGAAGAGCAACCAGAGTTAGTCCGGGGCAGAAATGGACTGATAGTTTTGTGAAAACATCACAAAACCTCACAAAACTCACTCTTTCATTTAAAGTGACCGGCGGCTTTAAGGGGAGGGATGACTCATGGGTGGCTTTCCCTCCTTCCCCCCTCCACAACCGGCGGCTCCTCCTCCTTCAACCGGCAACCGGTGGCTTTTGACAAGCCATGGATGGCTTGCCATGTGTCCTCCTCTCCACCACATCCTCCTCCTCCCTTAGGCTATAAATATGATGGACCATAATTATACGAATCATAAACACAGTTAAACCCACCAAATTAGACTGTTTGTCTATTTAACTTTTGCTTGTTAATTCCGATATTTATCTACAGAGTATTTTGGAGTCTAGAGAGAATACACGCTAAGGAGAGGATCTTACGCTGAAAAGATATTACGAGTCATTCCAAGGTCACGACCAGATGCCGACTGAAGAAATATCAAGATCCTGACATGGAATCACTCAAAACAAATCCAACCAAAGGGCAACTAGAGTCAGTCCGGAGCTAAAAGGACCGATGGCTTTTTGGAATGAGATCACAAAAGCCACAAGCCACTCCTCCTTGGACATGTGGCCGGCGGCTCTTCCCCTCCACCTCATAGCCGCCGGCGGCTTTCCTCCTCCCCCATGTGGCTTCATCTCCTTGCTCCTCCATCCATCTTGTGATAAGTGTTGCCATCTCGTCCATCCTCCATGGCTATAAATAGAGCCCTCTCATCCTCATTTCAAAACATCCTCAATCCACAAACACTTCACTTATCTCTCTAGAAAGTTGGCACTTTTGTACGCTTTTGTTTGA
Organism: Rhodiola kirilowii; assembly: GCA_033675215.1. Lineage (NCBI taxonomy): Eukaryota > Viridiplantae > Streptophyta > Magnoliopsida > Saxifragales > Crassulaceae > Rhodiola > Rhodiola kirilowii. Next base: position 35,199,801 of record CM066201.1, read on the forward strand.
AATATATAATACTCCTGTTGGTTCTTGAGTATTATAGTAGCTTTAGAGAATACTCCTATTGGTTCTTGAGTATTCTAGTAGTTTTTGAGAATACTCCTGTTGGTTCTTGAGTATTCTCCTTTACTTACTGTCTTTCAAAAACCCCTGAGTACTTAGCTATGGTATCCACCTCTATGGATATTCGTAGCTAAACTCTTCATTCGGTTGAAGGGGTGTACTTGTATCATAAAATGTTTTAGGCCATATTTTAGTGCCTCTTCTTTGTATTCAAAACTTGTTCTATGTGCCATATATTAGGTTAGAACTTCCAAGGTTGAGTGGATGCTTGGAATGGCAAAGCTCTTCCGTGGGAGTTCGTAAACATACTCGGATAAGTGGATGCTTGGAATGGCAAAGCTTATCTGAGGAGTTTGACTTTTCTAAAACACCATTTGGTTGGTCGGGAATGACTGGTCAAATGGATGCACACAGGCTAATATACCTTGGAATGGGGTATTAGTCTAAGTAGAACAAGTGCTCTACGACCTTGGAATGGGCTAGACAGTGTGTGCAAATCGAGTGCTTGGAATGGCCTTGATACACGTTTGAATACTTAGAAGGATATGATACAAGGAATGAGGTACTGTCGAGCAAATCAACACAGGAACAGTGGCGAAATACGACCTGAGCCACCCATGGGATCCAAACCAGTGATCCAGGAATGAGGTACTGTTGAGCCAACGTCGTTAAACAAAGGCACTGGTCGGGAGGTAACCCGACACCTATCTTACTTTCAGTACTTTTATTTTCTGTCATTTAGTTTTTTCTGTAAGTCGCTCTCACCCACTTGGTGCATAGAATGAAATGACTATTTAGGAATCGGTTTTTGGAGCAAGACCGGATCAGCCAAGCAGCTTTCGTGAATTACCGGGCCTGCGCTGAGAGTTCAAGGCCCCAGCCGAACTCCCTCGATTATCCAGCCTCATGCCATGTCGTTTGCTCGACACTTTAAAGGGAGTTCTGTTCTTCCGTTTTCCTTAATGTCATTTCCTTCTCGTATAATATCTGCTTGCATGGCCTTTGAACTAAGTTGTGCTGAAAGGCACACCTTCGTTCAAAAGTGTGAGGTGAGATCCACCTTTGTAAATAAATAACATGTTTTTCCTTTTCCCTTAATAATCATCTTTTTGAAAATATGAACTTAAGAATGTGAAAAAGATAGATCATAATTCATGCATTAATCTTGTGAAAATTCAATTGTTTAAAAACTTAGAATGTAACTTCTCATTTGTCCCTTTGTGCTGAGATAAACTAGGGATGTAGAGTTGACATAAACTGCCCTAGAGAGGCTTGGCAAGCACTCGAAGGATCGAATCTAACTATATGGTTTTCGAAGTCAGTGGAGGCTGCACTTCGGGTTTCAGTGAAGATTGAAGTCATCTCCGCCATGCAGTGTTTATGCAAAAAGAAAAAAAGGCGAGGACGAGAATCAGACCGCCATATCTCTAGTCAAAGTAGCCGAGAAAATAGATGAGCGACCCTCATCTTGATCCGCGCGAAACGGCAGGGATGAGAGGAGCAGGGAGGTATTTCCATATGCTCGCGGGCGATGATTGGACCTCCCAAAAAGGCTTGAGAAAATGGACTAGCAAGCCACAAAAAGGCAAAAGCTCGAAGAAGCAAATCAAGAGGCCAAAGGCCCAAAATTGTGAAGGTTTTAACCGAACAAAAAGTGAAGTACTCAAAGAGTCAAATCAAAGGCCAAAGGCCGATTCACTACAAAAGCTGTCCCTCGCCAAAAGAAAATCAAAGACCAAACCATTGAAACCCGAACCGAATCACGTGCTAGAGAAAGCTACAAGGAAACCATATAGTGCGAGATGGTCCCGAGGATGCAGTCCAGGAGCCTGAAAAGGGCTATCTCCCGAAACATCCAAAATAATTTGTATCTCAGCACAGAGGTACAAGTATCACGTTTCTTCTATTTATTTACACGGTTTAATTTGGTAATAAGTAGTGATGCATGAATTAGGATAAATCTAGTCCCACAGTCTCACTTTCATATTTTAAAAGTTTACTTAGTGCCGCCCTTTAATAGCATTATTCGGGACGAACAACTAAAAGTGTGGAGTGATCTGATGGACCATAATTATACGAATCATAAACACAGTCAAACCCACCAAATTAGACTGTTTGTCTATTTAACTTTTGCTTGTTAATTCCGATATTTATCTACAGGGTATTTTGGAGTCTAGAGAGAATACACGCTAAGGAGAGGATCTTACGCTGAAAAGATATTACGAGTCATTCCAAGGTCACGACCAGATGCCGACTGAAGAAATATCAAGATCCTGACATGGAATCACTCAAAACAAATCCAACCGAAGGGCAACCAGAGTCAGTCCGGAGCTAAAAGGACCGATGGCTTTTTGGAATGAGATCACAAAAGCCACAAGCCACTCCTCCTTGGACATGTGGCCGGTGGCTCTTCCCCTCCACCTCATAGCCGCCGGCGGCTTTCCTCCTCCCCCATGTGGCTTCATCTCCTTGCTCCTCCATCCATCTTGTGACAAGTGTTGCCATCTCCTCCATCTTCCATGGCTATAAATAGAGCCCTCTCATACTCATTTCAAAACATCCTCAATCCACAAACACTTCACTTATCTCTCTAGAAAGTTGGCACTTTTGTACGCTTTTGTTTGAAATATATAATACTCCTGTTGGTTCTTGAGTATTATAGTAGCTTTAGAGAATACTCCTGTTGGTTCTTGAGTATCCTACTAGTTTTTGAGAATACTCCTGTTGGTTCTTGAGTATTCTCCTTTACTTACTGTCTTTCAAAACCCTCGAGTACTTAGCTATGGTATCCACCTCTATGGATATTCGTAGCTAAACTCTTCATTCGGTTGAAGGGGTGTACTTGTATCATAAAATGTTTTAGGCCATATTTTAGTGCCTCTTCTTTGTATTCAAAACTTGTTCTATGTGCCATATATTAGGTTAGAACTTCCAAGGTTGAGTGGATGCTTGGAATGGCAAAGCTCTTCCGTGGGAGTTCGTAAACATACTCGGATAAGTTGATGCTTGGAATGGCAAAGCTTATCTGAGGAGTTTGACCTTTCTAAAATACCATTTGGTTGGTCGGGAATGACTGGTCAAATGGATGCACCCAGGCTAATATACCTTGGAATGGGGTATTAGTCTAAGTAGAACAAGTGCTCTACGACCTTGGAATGGGCTAGACAGTGTGTGCAAATTGAGTGCTTGGAATGGCCTTGATACACGTTTGAATACTTAGAAGGATCACTAAAGGTCAATGATAAATAGGCTATGATACAAGGCCCCCGAAACCGAATGCTTTCCTTAAATTCAAACACCACCTGCATTTACTTTCTTAGTATAAACTGCCTTATCAACTGCTTACGTTACGGAAGGCTTGCCAATCACGCAACAACCGCTGTAAGTCTTCTCTTTTATTTTCAGTATTTACATTTTCTGTCATTTACTTTTCCGCACTAAAAACCAAAACCAACCAACCAATCACTTACTTTTCCGTACTAAAACCTCAATCAACCTAAAACACGCTCCCTCGCTGTACAATTCCCTCAAAGAATAGCTTATCCCCCTAATTCCCTTGGGTTCGACCCCTACTTACCACTTGCTACCCGTAGTAAGGTCACGAGTAGCGAAATACAAATTTGCTTTTGCACAGAGAACACCGCACCTTAACGACAGTGCGGTGGGCTCCGTCAAAATACATGCCTCCCCCTTTGTAAATCATATCCCAAAAATCAAAAAACACTTCTCTCTCTAAAGTTTGGCACTTTGTAAGTTTGGTTTTCAATCTATAATACTCCTGTTGGTTCTTGAGTATTATAGTTCGCTCTTGAGTACTCTTGTCGGTTCTTGTAGTACTCAAGCTTGTCTTTACTATTCTTGAGTACTCTTGTCGGTTCTTGAAGTACTCACCCCTTTCCTTTACTTACTGTCTTTCAAAAACCGTAAGTACTTAGCTATGATATCCACCTCTATGGATATTCGTTGCTAAACTCTTCATTCGGTTGAAGGGGTGTACTTATATTATAAAATGTTTTAGGCTATACTCTTAGTGCCTCTTCTTTTTATTCAAAACTTGTTCTATGTGCCATATATTAGGCCAGAACTTCCAAGGTTGAGTGGATGTTTGAAATGGAAAAACTCTTCCGTGGGGGTTCGTGAACATACTCGGGTAAGTGGATGCTTGAAATGGCAAAGCTTATCTGAAGAGTTCGACCTCTTTTAAACACCATTTGGTTTGATAGGAAATGATTGATCCAATGGATGCACATAGGCTAGTATACCTTGAAATGGGGTGCTAGTCTAAATAAAACAGGTGCTCTACGACCTTGAAATGGGCTACACGGTGTGTGCAAATCGAGTGCTTGAAATGGCCTTGATACACTTTTGAATACTTAGAAGGATCACTAAAGGTCAATGATAAACAGGCTAGGATACAAGGCCCCAGAAACCGAATGCTTTCCTTAAATTTAAACACCACCTGCATTTACTTTCTTAGTATAAACTGCTCTATCAACTGCTCACGTTCCGGAAGGCTTGCCAATCACGCATCACCCGCTGTAAGTCTTCTACTTTTATTTTCAGTACTTTACTTTTCTGTCATTTACTTTTCCGCACTAAAAACCAAAACCAACCAACCAATCACTTACTTTTCCGCACTAAAACCTCAATCAACCTAAAACACGCTCCCTCGATGTACAATTCGCTCAAAGAATAACTTATCCCCCTAATTCCCTTGGGTTCGACCCCTACTTACCACTTGCTACCCAGTAGTAAGGTCACGAGTAGCGGAATACAAATTTGCTTTTGCATAGAGAACACCACACCTTAACGACAGTGCGGTGGGCTCCGTCAACCCCCAACTGTCTTACTTTCCATTTTCGAAAGAACAACTATCCACTAATTCCCTTGGGTTCGACCCCTACTTACCGCTTTACTACCCAATAGTAAAGTAACGAGTAGCGGACTTATAAATTTATTTTGTACACATTGCCTCGCGACAAGGCAGTGCTGTCAATTGCTCAAGGTTGATTATCTTCTCGCGGATTTCAAGTTGGAAGGATGGTGGGGAAAACTCCTCATCATTCCAGGGCTCTCTTCCGTAGTACGACGACATGGCAAACTGCAAAATAAAAGAAAATCAAATAGAACAACTATTCCGATTTCACGACTCCGTGGCAACGGCGCCAAAATTTGACAGCACATCGTTGTGCGCTTCAAAATTTACATTTATAGTTCCACTACTTGTGGCTCACTATTGGATTAGCAAGCGGTAAGTAGGGGTCGAACCCAAGAGAGTCAGTGTGGAATAGTTGTTCTTGAAATGAGAAAAGAGAAAATGAAAGCAAATACAGGTTGGGTTTGAGTGAGTTTTAGACAGAAAGTAAATGACATAATTGAAAGTGCTGAAAGTAAAGTGCTGAAAATAAAGTGCTGAAAGTAAAGTGCGTAAAGTAAGTGCGAGAACAACTGAGTTCAATATCAACCATACAACATACGTTTTGGTTTGTCGCACGCTGTGTTTCAAGTGCAATACGTACCAAAATGTTATGTTTGATTGATGTTGAAAACTGCTGTAATGAAAGTAAAAGTGCGGAAAGTAAAGTACGTGAAAGTAAAGACTGAATGTAAAGTGCGTAAAGTAAAGACTGAATGTAAATGATAGAAAAGTAAAGTACTGAAATGTAAAGTGCTGAAAAATAAAGTGCAGAAAGTAAATGACAGATAAGTAAGGACGAAAGATATTCAGTCTAGGATCTCACATTGTGACACTTCCATCATAGACTTACTTTGTGTTCATAAGTGTGGGTTTATTCCATTTCAAGATATAAACCCTAAGGTAAGGCCATTTCAAGCACTTATGCCACAATCTACTCCAAAATCAAGACATAGACTTCTAGTTCAAAAGTGCAGCCACTTGATCTCTCATTTCCGATTAACCAAGCAACTTAAAGAGGGTTTGAATCACTCGGAAAAGCTTTGCCATTTCAAGCATCAACTTAACTTTCTTTTCCAAACCGAATGTATAGCACAAAAACTAGTTGACACACAAAGAAGCATTAAGCTCAAGTCTTAAGATGCATACACAAGTATGAACACCCTTGACCAAATAAAATTTAGCTACTTGTATTCATGTCAAGGAATACAAGCACCATGCTTATAAAAGTAAAGGAAAACGAAAAGAAAACAAGGGAAACCGTGAGCATGTAACCGAGAGCTTTTTGTAACCGAAAACAACAAGCAAATAATGGGAGAGGAGCTCCAAATCAAGAACTTGACAACAAAGTGAAGAGTGCTTGCTGGAAAGTAAAGAGCTTGGAGCTCAAGAACAAGTAAGAACAAGAACAAGTAAAATGTAGAGAGGTTTTGGTATTGAAATGTAAAGAAGAAGAGAGAGAAGCTCTCAACTTCAAAGCCTACACATTTGTGACGCCAAAGCCTCTATTTATAAGCAAGCAAACCGACTTAGGGAGGAAGATAAGGATTGGCTTGAAGAAATATCCCAAAAGCACTTCATTTTGATTGGTTTAGCCAAAAGCCATCCACATGCCTTGCACTTGCTTTCCAGCCGACTTGAGCTTGGCTCAACTCAAAGGGCAACTATCTTGGTTTGGTTGAGGCCAACCGGACTTGAATAGTAGAGGCCAACCGAAATCCAAAACCAAACCGAAATGAATAGTAGAAGTTAACCGGAATATTGGGAATTCGGTTCTTGGTTGGAACTTGATTGGACTTGGTTGTGCTTGGCCTGAGCTTGATTGGAGCTTGATCGGAGCTTGGTCGGAGGTTGGCCGGAGTTTGGCCGGAGTTGGCCGGAATCTTGCTGGAATTTTGGTCGGCGGTTGACAGGCTGTCGTCGTGACCTGCAAATTTACATTTATAAGTCCACTACTTTAGTGGCTCACTAATGATAGCAAGCGGTAAGTAGGGGTCGAACCCAAGAGAAGTTGGTTGGAAACAATTGTTCTTTTGAATGCAATAAATAAAGTAAAGACAATTGGGGTTTTTGGTTGAGGTTTAGTGCTGAAAATAAAGATCTTGAAAGGTAAATGACTAAAAATAAATGTGCAAGAAATGTAAAGTGCGTGAAAATAAGTTGCTTGAAGGTCCAAGTCTTGCAATGCTTGAAGGTCCAAGTCTTGGGAAATTAAAGACAAGAAGTAAATGTGCGAGAAAGTAAAGTGCAAGTAATTAAAAGGTGATTCTTTTTAAGAGAAGGAATCCGGTCTTAGGAGTCTTATATTAGGTCCCCGTTCATCATCGACCTCTGATGGACCATAATTGTATGAAACATAAATGCAGTTAAACCTACCAAATTAGACTGTTTGTCTATCTAACTTCTACGTGTTAGTCCCGATATATTTCCACAGGGCATTTTAGAGACTGAAGTGAAAACACGCTAAGGAGAGGATTTTATGCTGAAAAGATAACAAGAGTCAATCCAAGGTCAAGATCATATGCCGACTGAAGAAATATCAAGGATCCTGACGTTGAATTGACCATAACAAATTAATCAGAAGAATCAGGAGTGGAGTCAAGACAGCCCGGGGAAGAAACACATTGACAGTTTTGTGAAAAGACTGCACAAAACTGTACAAAACTCACATTTGGGCAAGATGACCGGCCACCATTCAAGGAGGTGGGCAAGGGAGGAGCTCCTCCCCCTTGGGTGACCGGCAACCGGCGGCGCCACCTCCTCCACCAAAAGCCGCCGGCCTCCTCCCCTTCCTCCACATGTGGCCATCTCCTCCCTTGATTTCTCCTCCAATCAAAATGCAACACTTGCCACCCATCTCCACCACCCATCTCCTCCCATTTTGGCTATAAAAGGAGGAGCTCCTCCCCTCATTTCAACACACCTCAATCTCAAATTCACTTCTCTCTCTAGAAGTTGTAATATTGTAACGTTGTAATCTTGGCTTTGGAAATAAAGGATAGCTCCCTTGGCGCTTCAACGGTTGTAAGTAATTCTTAGTATTTATTCAACTGTTTTATTTCCTTAGTTATAATGTTTAGCGCGATGAATAGTAGCTAAACTCGTAGTTCGGTCTAAGGGGCGCACTTGTATTATAAAATGTTTTAAGACTATTAACTTAGTGTCTAGTCTAAGTATTCAAAACTTATTCTATGTGCCATATATTAAGTCAGAACGTCCAAGGTAGAGTGGATGCTTGGAATGGCAAAACTCTACAGCGGGGTTCGTAAACTTGTACGGATAAGTGGATGCTTGGAATGGCAAAGCTTATCTGAGAAGTTTGACTCATCTTAAACACCATTTGGTTGATCAGGAATGATTGATCAAATGGATGCACATAGGCTAATATAACCGGGAATGGAGTATTAGTCTAAATAGAATAAGTGTTCTACGTCCTTGGAATAGGCTAGACAGTGTACGCAAATCGAGTGCTTGGAATGGCCTTGATACACCGTTTGAATACTTAGGAGAGTCACTAAAGGTCAATGATAAATAGGATATAATACAAGTCCCCTGAAACCGAACATTTCTCTTTAATTATAAACTGTAATTTACTTTCCAGTATTAAAATCAACCAACCAACCAATCAATCAATCAAAATAGCTGGTAGCTTTAAAACCAACCAACCGACCTTAAACACGCTCCCACGCTGCGTAATCCCCCCGAGAAACAATTATTCCCCTAGTTCCATTGGGTTCGACCCCTACTTACCAAGTACTACCCAGTAGTATAGTTGCGAGTAGCGGACTATTATAAATTTATTTGCACAAATCGCTTTGACGACGAGCGGTTCTGTCAACCTCCAATGAATTAACCAAATGTTCTAGTGAGTAAATTATTCCATTTCAAGACATAACTCCAAACAAAGCCATTTCAAGCATTTGTACCTCCGGCTTTTCCATTTCAAGACAAAGCTTACTAGTTCTAGCTAGGCTAATACCCCATTTCAAGGTATATTAACCTAAGTGCAATCGCTTGATCCCTCATTTTCAAACAAACCAAGCGACTATAGAGGGAATGAACTACTCGGAAGAGCTTTGCCATGTCAAGCATCCACTCTTCCTTGTTATGTTCACCCCGAAGGCACAAGAACTAGCTAGAACGATAAAGTAACATTAAAGCAAGGGTCTAGAACGGTTTCATAGTATAAGAACTCCTTCGACCGAATGGAAATTTAGCTACGAATACTCATGGGAGTGAATATCATAACCATTGAAACCAAAAGTAAACAAGAGTGAGTAGAGGAGAATTAAGCTTTTGATTGCTAGTGCGAAGTTCTACAAGTGTTGTCGACCCACAAGTTCTCGTTTCCTTTCTAAGTTTCTCTAAAAACTATCACTAAGATCGCATATACTTGCCACACCATGAAAGGGAATGAAGCTCTTCTATTTATAGGCATGGATGGGCGGTTGCTTCATGGAGAAGTAATGCTTCTCATTGGCCAGCCGTCTTTAAGCTAGCTGGTGCGTGTGGTCTTCTTATGAGCTTCCTTCATCCTTAAGCTAGCCGCAATATAAGCTAGCTGGTGCCAAGTGCCATACTTCTTGGAGCTTCCTTCGTCCACAAGCAAGCCACCTTAAAGCTAGTTGGTGCCAAGTGTGGCATCCCTTGAGCAAGGTGCTTCACCAGGCACGCTGCTCTTAGAGCAAGGTGCTTCCAATGGACATCGAACCTAGCAAGTAGTTGGAACTTCGCCGGAGTTTTTGGTCGGAAGAAGTTCGACTCGGGCGCCTAGCCGGGTCCTTGTCTCGGGCGCTCTCGGGCGCTTGTCTCGGATGCGCTCGGGCGTTTGTCTCGGATGCGCTCGGGCGTTTATCTCGGATGCGCTCGGGCGTTTGTCTCGGTCATGAACCTCAGCGCGCCTGCGATCATAGAGCAGTGATGCCCGGCGCTGTTCTGGGGCGCACCCTTATTTCATCGATATTGATTCTCGGGCCTCAGCCGAGATCGCTCGGATATCGACCTGGGGCGCGACCCGGTATTTCTCGGTCATGCCTGGGGCTTTCTCGGGCGCTGACTGGGTTCCTCGGTCATCTACTGACCCGATCAACTTGTAATTTATTTCTGGCATAAAACTCCTCTTTTAAGCTGGTTTCTTCCCTAAACCTCAACATAGCCTGTAGAGCAAAATGGGACTAACAAGTGAAATATGTCAAGATAAATTGTCTAATTTGGTGGGTTTAACTGATTCAACGAGTCATATAAATATGCCCCATCAGATCACCCCACACTTATACTTGGTCGTCCCGAACAAGGCTAGTGAGAAGAGGTAACTAATACCTAAAGGTCCTAGCCATGAATGATAGAGTGCTAGTCTAGACTTTTCCTATTCATGCATCACTTGATGTCAAAATAAAGTGTGTTTAAAATTTAGAAAATAACTTAATACTTGTACCTCCGAGCCGTGATGCAAACCAATTTGGATGTATTGGAGATAGCCCTTTTTTAGGTTCTTGTACGCACTCTTCGGGCTGGACTCGGCTATATGGTTATCTTCCGCAGCTTTCTCTAGCACATGATTTGTTCGGGCTAAATGGGTCGAGTCTTTTATATTGTTTGGAAGAACAGCATTTGTAGTGACTGGGCCTTCGGCCTTTGATATTGAATTTGAATGCTTCACTTTTTGCCTTGGTTAAAACCTTCACAATATGGTCTGTGGCCTTTGATTTCTTGAATTTTGCTCTTTTGTGAACTGCTTGTTCGTCTTCACTCTTGGGAGGTCCAATCATTGCCCGAGAGCATATGGAAATGCCTCCCCGCTCTTTCTCATCCTTGCCCTTTCGCGCGGGTCAAGACGAGGGTCGCTCGACTATTTTCCCGGCTACTCAAACTAGAGATAGGACGGTTTGATTCCCGTCCCGCCTCTTGCATAAACGCTGCACGGCGGAGTCCACTCGATACCCAAGTAACCCGAAGTGCTAACCTCCACTAACTTCGGACAACCATATAGTGAGACACGGCCTTCCGAGTGCTTGTCAAACCTTACGAGGGCGTTTTCTGTCAACTCCACATCCCTATTTATCTCGGCACGTAAAGACAAATAAGAAGTTAAGTTCTAAAGTTTTAACGCAATTTAGATCTCACAAGGACATGTATGAATTTGGATCCATCTATTTCACATCATGAAGCTTATATTCAAGAGTTGCAAAAAGATAAAAATTAATGAAGAAAGAAAAACATGCTGACTACTATGTGCAATGACTCACCCCACACTTTTGAACAAAGCCAGCCTCGCAGCACGACTTGGTTCAAAAGACAAAAAGAATAAGGGGACTTGGAAAGGAAATGATATAAGAGAAAAAGATTCGAACTCCCTTGATATTGTCGTTGCTAAGTCGTGGATGTAGGAGCAAACGATAGGCCTTGGTTCGGCCGGATTCGGTTGATGCTCGAGGAAGTTCGGCAGGGAAACGGGATTTCTCGGGCGCGCCTCGGTGTTCCTCGGGCGCGTCCCCGGTACTTCTCGGTCGCGACTCGGTCTTTCTCGGGCGAAGCCCGGTCATTCCCGAGCGCGACTCGTGTTCCTGCACAAAAGATCAAATTCCTTCCAAATGCCAGGGGATGAGTACGATTTAAACCTAAATTAAAAGAAAATGCCGTATGAACACAAAAATGTGTCGGGTTACCTCCCGGCAAGTGCTTTGTTTAACGTCGTTGGCTCGACAATACCTTGCTTATGTCGGGTCTGGTGGCTCGGCTAGGTCGAATTGTTGAGGTGTTAGGTCCACCTCGCCATGGTAGTGTTTGACCCGTTGTCCATTTATTGTGAATTGGCTTCCATTTTCTGGGTTTTCCAGCTCGAGTGCCCCATAATTGAGCACCTCAATTACTGTAAAGGGGCCAGTCCATCTAGACTTCAGCTTGCCGGGCATCACCTTCAGTCTTGAGGAGAAAACCAGCACTTGTTGTCCTTCTTCAAATTGTCGCCGAAGAATGAACTTATCATGGTAGATCTTCGTTCGTGCCTTGTAATCGGTTTGGTTCTCATAGGCCTCGAGACGCAACTCCTCGAGCTCGCACATTTGAAGCTTTCTATCCAGCCCGGCTGCTCTTAGGTCCGGATTACATCGTTTGAGAGCCCAGTAGGCCTTATGCTCCAACTCCACCGGGAGATGGCATGCCTTTCCATAAACCAGCCGGAAGGGAGAGGTCCCAATTGGTGTTTTGTATGCCGTTCGGTATGCCCATAGGGCCTCATCCACCCTTTTGCTCCAGTCCATTTTCGTCGGTTTTACCATTTTTTCTAAGATCCCCTTGATCTCGCGGTTGGAGATCTCTGCTTGTCCGTTGGTTTGAGGATGGTAGGCTGTAGATGTCCGGTGGTGCACATGGTAATGTTTCAAGGTAGTGGTCATCATGCGGTTGCAAAAATGCGTGCCTTGGTCGCTGATTATTGCCTTGGGTACTCCGTATCTGCAAAAAATGTTAGAGCGCAAAAAATCTACCACAGTCTTTGCATCGTCGTTCTTAGTGGCCTTAGCCTCTACCCATTTTGATACATAATCAACGGCAACTAGAATGTATATATTCCCGCGTGATATAGGGAAGGGTCCCATGAAGTCAATCCCCCATATGTCAAACACATCATTGACTAAGATAGGCACTTGAGGCATCTCATTTCTAGCTGTCACATTTCCTACTCTTTGGCATCTATCGCATTTTCTAAACTTCTCATAGGCATCTCTAAATATACTTGGCCAAAAGAAGCCGCTATCTAGGATTTTTCTAGCAGTTCTCCTAGGCCAAAGTGTCCTCCACATGCGAATTCATGGCAAAAGCTAAGCACAGAATCTACTTCATTGTCGGGTATGCATCTCCTAAGCAATTGATCTGCTCCTATTTTCCATAAATAGGGATCATCCCACAAGTAGAATCTAGCATCGTGTTTAAGTTTCATGCCTTGTGCTTTAGTAAATGAGGGAGGGAATATACCTCCTACAAGGTAGTTGACAATAGGAGCATACCATGGCACTTTGTTGGAGATCGCATAGAGATGCTCATCCGGGAACGCCTCGGTGATGTGCCCTTCCTCTTCTCCTCGGACAATCCGGCTCAAATGGTCGGCCACTGTGTTCTCAATCCCTTTCTTGTCTCTTATTTCCACGTCGAACTCTTGGAGTAACAAGATCCATCGTATCAGTCGTGGTTTGGCCTCCTTTTTCTTCATTAAGTACCGGATGGCCGCATGATCTGAGTAGACAATTACCTTTGCCCCGAGCAAATAGGACCGGAATTTTTCTAGTGCAAACACCACAGCCAAGAGTTCCTTTTCAGTAGTGGAGTAATTTCCTTGGGCGGCATCTAAGGTCCTCGAGGCGTAGTAAATAGCCACAGGTTTCTTGTCCATCCGTTGGCCCAGCACCGCGCCCACAACATAGTCACTCGCGTCGCACATGATTTTGAACGGTTGGGTCCAGTCTGGCGCCCGGATGATAGGTGTGCTAGTGAGCGCCCGCTTAAGCTCGTCGAAGGCTTCTCGGCACGCGGATGTGAACTCGAAGGGAACATCTTTTTGTAGCAGTTTTGATAGAGGCAATGCCTTCTTTGAAAAGTCTTGGATGAACCTCCGGTAGAATCCAGCGTGTCCAAGGAAGGACTTGATGTCCCGCACAGTTGCGGGGTAGGGCAAGGTCATGATTACGTCGACCTTTGCTTTGTCGACCTCTATTCCTTTGCATGAGACAACGTGCCCAAGGACTACCCCATGAGTAACCATGAAATGGCACTTCTCATAATTAAGCACCAAGTTCATCAAGACACATCGAGCCAACACGACGCTCAGGTTGTCCACGCATGCGTCAAAGGTGTCTCCATAGACTGTGAAGTCGTCCATGAACACCTCGATCATTGTGCCGATCATGTCCGAGAAGATGCTCGTGACTACCCGCTGGAATGTGCCGGGCGCATTGCATAGGCCGAAGGACATTCGGCGAAACGCAAAGGTTCCGAACGGACAGGTGAATGTGGTTTTGTCTTGGTCCTCGGGTGCTATAGGGATTTGATTGTACCCCGAGAATCCATCAAGAAAGCAGAAGTGAGGCTTGCCAGCCAGTCGGTCCAGCATTTGGTTGATGAACGATAGAGGGAAATGATCCTTCCTTGTGACGGCATTTAATTTCCGGTAGTCGATGCACATCCTCCACCCATTCTTAACGCGTGTCGTCACCATCTTTCCTTCGGCGTCTTCTTCGACTATGAACCCAGTCTTCTTCGGTACCACATGGACCGGGCTCACCCATCGGCTATCCGAGATTGGATAGATTACATCTGCGTCGAGAAGTTTTTGTATCTCTTTTCTAACAATTTCCATCATGATTGGAATGAGTCGGCGTTGAGGCTCTCTCGATGGCCTGGCTCCTTCCTCTAGCAAGATGCGATGCATGCACACCGCCGGACTCACTCCTCTTAAGTCGGCCAAAGTCCATCCAATTGCCAATTTGTGCCGACTTAGCACCTCCACCAAACGACGTTCCTGGTCAGTTTCCAGGCCACTCTTGATGGTCACCGGGAGTGTTGCGTTTTCTCCTAAGAATGCGTACTTGAGATGTCCCGGTAAGGGTTTTAACTCCACTTCAGGTGCCTGCACAATCGAAGGCAGAAAAACATTAGATTTAAACAATCGTATTTCATTTACTTCATACCTTAGTGCTAGAGGCTCCGAAATCATCAAGTGGGTTAGCGCCTCATGAACGCCTTTGGTCCATGATTCCTCGTGCGAGTAGATGGCTTCATTGAGTGTGAGTTCTAGAGGGTCCATCCTTAGCTCTGGCTGAATCTCTTGGACAAGGTCGTCCAAAGTGTCAAGAGCATGCACCTCTTCAAACTCCATGGGGTACTTCATCGCCCTGAATATGTCGAAGCTAAATACTTCCCCCTCAACTTCTATGGACAGAGTACCACTATCGCAATCGATCTTCATTTTGGATGTCTTGAGGAACGGTCGGCCTAACAAGATAGGCGCATGATCAGTTAGCCCACAGTTTTCCATTTTGAGGACGTAGAAGTCCGCCGGGAAAACCAGCTCTCCTACTTGAACTAGCACGTCTTCGATTTTCCCTTCCGGTTGTTTGCATGACCGATCCGCTAGTTGGATCATGAGACCGGTGGGTTCGAGAGGCCCAATCCGAAGGCACGAGTAAATTGAGTAGGGCAAAACATTGATGGAGGCCCCAAGATCTAGCATGCTGTTCTCAAGTCGAATGTTCCCAATTGTGCATGGTATAGTATAGGTTCCTGGGTCGCCACATTTTGGGGGCACTTTCCGTTGTAAGACGGCTAAGACGTTCCTACTCATCAGCTCTTGATCTACTCGTGCCCCTCTCCTTCGATTGGTGCAAAGCTCCTTCAAGAATTTTGCATATTTTGGTATTTGCTTGATGGCTTCTAAGAGAGGGATGTTGATCTCCACCTTGCTGAATAGCTCAAACACGTCCTTATCCATTACGTGCTATTTTGGAACTCAGGCCGGCACCGGGAATGGAAGAGGAGGACTGGCCCTGGATTTCTCGGTTCTGGGCACAGGGCGCGGCCTAGTTCCTTCGGTTGCTGGCACCAGGCACTTCTCGCGTGCTTCGGTCGCTGGCGCCGGGCGCATTCTGGGTTCTTCGAATGTGTCCGGGTCTGATGCATCGGGCGTCTCGGATCCTTCCTGGTCTTCCTCAGACATCTCCGGGTCCTCTTCTTCCTCTGGCTCCACTGGTTCAACGACACGCCTTTGCTCACTCCTAAGAGTCACGGCATTCACATTTTCCCTCGGGTCTTGGAGGATTTGCATATTAAGCCGGCCGGGTTTATTTTTGTACTCGGTCACCTCGGTGGCCAGCTGGGACATTTGTTTGCCCAAGTCTGCTATTGCTCCATCGGTTTTCGCCATGTATTGATGCACCGTGTTGGACAGGTCCTTCACAATTTCCTCGAGCGGTTTGCTCGGGCCTTGCTGGCTCGGACCGGCCTGGTACTGATTCGGTCCCTTCGGCGGATATTGGCCTGGTCCGCTGACAGGCTGTCGTCGTGACCTACAAATTTACATTTATAAGTCCACTACTTTAGTGGCTCACTAATGATAGCAAGCGGTAAGTAGGGGTCGAACCCAAGAGAAGTTGGATGGAAACAATTGTTCTTTTGAAAGCAATAAATAAAGTAAAGACAATTGGGGTTTTTGGTTGAGGTTTAGTGCTGAAAATAAAGATCTTGAAAGGTAAATGACTGAAAATAAATGTGCAAGAAATGTAAAGTGCGTGAAAATAAGTTGCTTGAAGGTCCAAGTCTTGCAATGCTTGAAGGTCCAAGTCTTGGGAAATTAAAGACAAGAAGTAAATGTGCGAGAAAGTAAAGTGCAAGTAATGAAAAGGTGATTCTTTTAAGAGAAGGAATCCGGTCTTAGGAGTCTTATATTAGGTCCCCGTTCAACATCGACCTCCAAAGAATTAACCAAATGTTCTAGTGAGTGAATTATTCCATTTCAAGACATAACTCCAAACAAAGCCATTTCAAGCATTTGTACCTCCGGCTTTTCCATTTCAAGACAAAGCTTACTAGTTCTAGCTAGGCTAATACCCCATTTCAAGGTACATTAACCTAAGTGTAATCGCTTGATCCCTCATTTCCGAACAAACCAAGCGACTATAGAGGGAATGAACTACTCGGAAGAGCTTTGCCATGTCAAGCATCCACTCTTCATTGTTATGTTCACCCCGAAGGCACAAGAACTAGCTAGAACGATAAGGTAACATTAAAGCAAGAGTCTAGAACGGTTTCATAGTATGAGAACTCCTTCGACCGAATGGAAATTTAGCTACAAATACTCATGGGAGTGAATATCATAACCATTGAAACCAAAAGTAAACAAGAGTGAGTAGAGGAGAATTAAGCTTTTGATTGCTAGTGCGAAGTTGTACAAGTGTTGTCGACCCACAAGTTCTCGTTTCCTTTCTAAGTTTCTCTAAAAACTATCACTAAGATCGCTCCTACTTGCCACACATGAAAGAGAATGAAGCTCTTCTATTTATAGGCATGGATGGGCGGTTGCTTCATGGAGAAGTAATGCTTCTCATTGGCCAGCCGTCTTTAAGCTAGCTGGTGCGTGTGGTCTTCTTATGAGCTTCCTTCATCCTTAAGCTAGCCGCAATATAAGCTAGCTGGTGCCAAGTGCCATACTTCTTGGAGCTTCCTTCGTCCATAAGCAAGCCGCCTTTAAGCTAGTTGGTGCCAAGTGTGGCATCCCTTGAGCAAGGTGCTTCACCAGGCAGGCTGCTCTTAGAGCAAGGTGCTTCCAATGGACATCGGACCTAGCAAGTAGCTGGAACTTCGCCGGAGTTTTTGGTCGGAAGAAGTTTGACTCGGGCGCCTGGCCGGGTCCTTGTCTCGGGCGCTCTCGGGCGCTTGTCTCGGATGCGCTCGGGCGTTTGTCTCGGATGCGCTTGGGCGTTTGTCTCGGATGCGCTCGGGCGTTTGTCTCGGATGCGCTTGGGCGTTTGTCTCGGATGCGCTCGGGCGTTTGTCTCGGTCATGAACCTCAGCGCGCCTGCGATCATACAGCAGCGATGCCCGGTGCTGTTCTGGGGCGCACCCTTATTTCTTCGGTGATGACTCTCGGGCCTCAGCTGAGATTGCTCGGATATCGACCTGTGGCGCGACCCGGTGTTTCTCGGTCGCGACCCGGTACTGAAGCTCGGTCACACCTGGGGCTTTCTCGGGCGCTGACTGGGTTCCTCGGTCATCTACTGACCCGATCAACTTGTAATTTATTTCTGGCATAAAACTCCTCTTTTAAGCTGGTTTCTTCCCTAAACCTCAACATAGCTTGTAGAGCAAAATGGGACTAACAAGTGAAATATGTCAAGATAAATTGTCTAATTTGGTGGGTTTAACTGATTCAACGAGTCATATAAATGTGCCTCATCAGATCACCCGACACTTATACTTGGTCGTACCAAACAAGGCTAGTGAGAAGAGGTAACTAATACCTAAAGGTCCTAGCCATGAATGATAGAGTGCTAGTCTAGACTTTTCCTATTCATGCATCACTTGATGTCAAAATAAAGTGTGTTTAAAATTTAGAAAATAACTTAATACTTGTACCTCCGAGCGTGATGCAACCCAATTTGGATGTATTGGAGATAGCCCTTTTTTAGGTTCTTGTACGCACTCTTCGGGCTGGACTCGCCTATATGGTTATCTTCCGCAACTTTCTCTAGCACATGATTTGTTCGGGCTAAATGGGTCGAGTCTTTTATATTGTTTGGAAGAACAGCATTTGTAGTGACTTGGCCTTCGGCCTTTGATATTGAATTTGAATGCTTCACTTTTTGCCTTGGTTAAAACCTTCACAATATGGCCTTTGGCCTTTGATTTCTCGAATTTTGCTCTTTTGTGAACTGCTTGTTCGTCTTCACTCTTAAGAGGTCCAATCATTGCCCGAGAGCATATGGAAATGCCTCCCCGCTCTTTTTTATCCTTGCCCTTTCGCGCGGGTCAAGACGAGGGTCGCTTGGCTATTTTCCCGGCTACTCGAACTAGATATAGGACGGTTTGATTCCCGTCCCGCCTCTTGCATAAACGCTGCACGGCGGAGTCCACTCGATACCCAAGTAACCCGAAGTGCTAACCTCCACAAACTTCGGACAACCATATAGTGAGACCCGGCCTTCCGAGTGCTTGTCAAACCTTACTAGGGCGTTTTCTGTCAACTCCACATCCCTATTTATCTCGGCACGTAAAGACAAATAAGAAGTTAAGTTCTAAAGTTTGAACGCAATTTAGATCTCACAAGGACATGCATGAATTTGGATCCATCTATTTCACATCATGAAGCTTATATTCAAGAGTGGCAAAAAGATAAAAATTAAGGGAGAAAGAAAAACATGCTGATTACTATGTGCAATGACTCACCCCACACTTTTGAACAAAGCCGTGCCTCGCGGCACGACTTGGTTCAAAAGGCAAAAAACTAAGGGGACTTGGAAAGGAAATGACATAAGAGAAAAAGTTTCGAACTCCCTTGCGGTGTCGTCGTTGCCAAGTCATGGACGTAGGAGTGAACAACAGGCCCTTGGTTCGGCCAGATCCGGTTGAAGCTCTAGGAAGTTCGGCAGGGAAACTTGATTTCTCGGGCGCGCCTCGGTGTTCCTCGGGCGCGTCCCCGGTACTTCTCGGTCGCGACTCGGTCTTTTTCGGGCGAAGCCCGGTCATTCCCGAGCGTGACTCCTGTTCCTGCACAAAAGATCAAATTCCTTCCAAATTCCAGGGGATGAGTACGATTTAAGCCTAAATTAAAGGAAAATGCCGTATGAAAAAAAATGTGCCGGGTTACCTCCTGGCAAGTGCCTTTGTTTAACGTCGTTGGCTCGACGATTGGGATC
Organism: Rhodiola kirilowii; assembly: GCA_033675215.1. Classification (NCBI taxonomy): domain Eukaryota; kingdom Viridiplantae; phylum Streptophyta; class Magnoliopsida; order Saxifragales; family Crassulaceae; genus Rhodiola; species Rhodiola kirilowii. The sequence continues at coordinate 35,219,172 of CM066201.1, forward strand.
ACCAGCTGGGATCCCATGGGCGGCTTAAGTCAAATTTTATCGGGGCTCCTGTATCGATTCTAGCCTCGTCCCTTCCTGATTTCTTGCTGGATGATGTGCCTGGGTCAGGACTACAGTGTTCCGGAGGTTTCTTCATATTTGTGCGGTTATCGCCATAGATATTGTAGTATGAGGTTTTACCACTGAATGCTAGTGACAGTGAGCCTTTTCCCATGTTGATTTTCGCATCCGTGGCGTAAAGGAATGGTCGTCCCAGTATGATTGTTGGAGGATCGTCCTTGCTGAATTCTTTCATTGGTATCACATAAAAGTCCGTAGGAACGACGATTTTTCCCACACGGAGTAGTAAGCTTTCAAGCACACCAACTGGATGGACACAGGATTTGTCCCCCATCTCAAGGGATATCCTTGGTGGTTGCAATGGACCGAGTCCCAATGAGCAATATAAAGGGTATGGCAAAAAATTGACTGCAGCTCCAGGATCAATCAAGCAATGGTGAACCTTGACCTTGCCGAAATTACAAGTAACTGTAAAAGCTCCAGGGTCCTTGCTTATTCCCATGTGTTCCTCGCGATTCCATGTAATGGGCTTACTTGTCATTGGGTCATTCCGTGATTCCAAGTCTTTGTTCATTTTTCTGGTCGCACGACGTTCGTAGACAATAGTCTTAGTAGGGTAAGATGAATTCTGGCCCTCATCATTCCAGCCAGATGCTGGTACGTCAAAGTGTGTTGTTGGCGGAGGTGTCATGTTAACGGCGAACGCATAGCGTCCATTGTCAGCATGCGTAACCCACGTCCCGTCGTCGTTAGGTCGGTCCTCCTCTTGATTATAATCAGGACGTTGCCTACGGGTGTAGTGCTTGGTCGTCGGTTTGTAAGCTTCGGGACCTCGTCGTTGTTGTTTTCTCAACTGCTCTGCTTCGTCCATAGCCGCCTTCATGTCTGATGCCCTTACCATGTTAATAATTCCTTTAGGGTTCTGGATGGTTTGCGAGGGGAGACGGCCGGATTCATTTTTTAGCTCGGACACCTCGGTGGCCAGCTGGGACATTTGCTTGCCCAAGTCCGCTATCGCTCCATCGGTTTTCGCCATGTATTGATGCACCGTGTTGGACAGGTCCTTCACAATTTCCTTGAGCGGTTTGCTCGGGCCTTGCTGGCTCGGACCGGCCTGGTTCTGATTCGGTCCCTTCGGCGGATATTGGCCTGGTCCGCCCTGGTTGTATTGCCGGTGAGGTGGTTGATAGAACTGCTGAGCCGGTTGAGGCGCGGCCTGTTGCGTTCTCCTCGGAGCGTTGTTATCATATCGCCAATTTTGTCCGGGCGCTTGCCCGAACTGCCTCGAGTCATTCGACCGGTTCTGTCCGGGCGCCTGTCCGAACTGCCGGCTCGGTTCTGCTCGGTCGCTGCTATTGTATCCTTGATATCCACCTACTGCGTTTACTTCCTCCGGTTCATTCTCCATCAACGTCGGGCAAGTGTCGGTTTTATGGTCCCAACCACCACAAAACTCACAAGGCCTCATCTGAGCTGGCTGCCTTCGTAGGAGCTGAATCATCATCTCCTTCATCTGCTTCATTTCCTCGGGCAAGGAACTCATCGGTACCTCGGCTTGTGCCACGTTCTTGATGCGGGAAAACTCTTCTTGCCGAGTCGTCTCTTCTCTAAACCGGGCGTTCTCCGCAACACTAGTGACAAGCTCCCTTATGCCGCTCAGTGGTAGGTTCATCATCGATCCTCCAGCCGAGGCATCTAGGAGCTTTTTGTCGAGGGGTCTTAGGCCATCAAGTAAGTACTCGATGATGAGTTTCTCAGGCAACCCAAGAGTGCAGCAACTTCGCTCCAAGTGGTTGAACTTTTCTAGGTACTCGTACATGGTCTCATTAGGCCCTTGCTTTATCTCTTGCAACTGTATCCTTACTTGCATCGCCCTTCCTGCTGGATAGCACTTATCCACAAATTTCTTTTGCATTTGGGCCCATGTTCGAATGCTACCTGAAGGTAAGGAGAGGAACCAATCATTAGCCGAGTCAGTAAGGGAGAAATAAAATGCTTTTAATTTAAAATCATCCACATCTACTCCATAAGGTTTTAAATTTTGGGAAATGCCATGTAAACGTTGAAGATGAGTAGTAGAAGATTCTCCCTTATTTCCCGAGAACTTCGGCAAGTTATGGTCCACCGATGTGTTTATAGCGATGTTCTCTAGGTCCGGGCCTTCGTCTATGCACCACGGCTGGGTTCCGAAATCAGGCGCTGAGAGCTCGCCCATGGTAGGTTCACGGAGGACTTCGTCCGCGTAATATTCGTCGAAGGCTGGGTGTTGCCTCGGCATTTGCCGATGTAACGGGGGCTGTCTCGGGTGTTGCCTCGGGTGTTCCCTTGGCTGTTGCCTTGGCTGTGGCCTCGGCGCGGCTCCAACTCTGCCTTCGGGCATTCCTTGATTTAACCGGGCCGCTTCCCTAATGGCTCGGTTGTGGTTCCGGATGAGCTGTTCCGGGTTGTCTATAAATGGGGGCGGTCCCTCGTTGTCTCGGACAACCTGGTTCACCTCGTCATCAATTTCCTCGTCCTCATGATGACTTCCTATACGAGACATGGTTAACGAGCAAAAACTAAAGAAAAAGAAAAAGAAGAACAATTTTCTAATACACTAACTTCCCCAGCAACGGCGCCAAAATTTGACAGGCTGTCGTCGTGACCTGCAAATTTACATTTATAAGTCCACTACTTTAGTGGCTCACTAATGATAGCAAGCGGTAAGTAGGGGTCGAACCCAAGAGAAGTTGGTTCGAAACAATTATTCTTTTGAAAGCAATAAATAAAGTAAAGACAATTGGGGTTTTTGGTTGAGGTTTAGTGCTGAAAATAAAGATCTTGAAAGGTAAATGACTGAAAATAAATGTGCAAGAAATGTAAAGTGCGTGAAAATAAGTTGCTTGAAGGTCCAAGTCTTGCAATGCTTGAAGGTCCAAGTCTTGGGAAATTAAAGACAAGAAGTAAATGTGTGATGGACCATAATTGTATGCATCATAAATACAGTTAAACCCACCAAATTAGACGGTTTGTCTATCTAACTTCTACGTGTTAGTCCCGAAATATTTCCACAGGGCAATTGAGAGATAAAAGTGAAAACACGCTAAGGAGAGGATTTTATGCTGAAAAGATATCAAGAGTCAATTGAAGGTCAAGATCAAGCACCGAACGAAGAAATCTCAAGATCCTGACGATGAATTACTCAAATAAAATCCAAATGAGGAATTATCAAAGACAGCCTGGAGTGAAATTTGACAGATAGTTTTGTAAAGACTGTACAAAACCGTCAAGATTCATCCATATGCAAGGATGACCGGTGGCTTAAGTGAAAAGGATGAGTCATTGGGTGGCCTCCTCCCTCCTCCTCCTTGGGTGACCGGTGGCTTTGGCTAGGAGGTGGCCAAAGCCACAAAACCTCCTCCATTTTGACCTCCAACCGGCGGCTTTGGGGAGTGCACAAGGTGGCGCCACTTGTCTCCTCCTCCCTCCTCCTCCATCTCCTCCCTTGGATGAGAAACACATGCCACCATATCCACCACCCATCTCCACCCCTCTTGGCTATAAATAGAAGTGCCCTCCTCCTCATTTGTATCATCAATCCATACAAAAAAAACACTTATCTCTCTAAGTTTGGTTACTTTGTAAGTTTGTTCGGTTTATGAAATAATACTCCTGTTTGTTCTTGAGTATTATACAATAGAGAATACTCCTGTTGGTTCTTAGTATTCAGTAGGAAATTGGGAATACTCCTGTTGGTTCTTGAGTATTCCACCCCTTTCCCTCTTACTGTTTTCAAAAACCCCCGAGTATTTAGCTATGGTATCCACCTCTATGGATATTCATAGCTAAACTCTTCATTCGGTGGAAGGTATTTTCTTGTATTATATAATGTTGTAATATCTTTTAGTTTCATTTCTTTGTATTCAAAACTTGTTCTATGTGCCATTTATAGTCAGAATTTCCAAGGTTGAGTGGATGCTACGAAAGGGCAAAACTCTTCCGTGGGGTTCGTGAACATACTCGGGTAAGTGGATGCTACGAAAGGGCAAAGCTTATCTTAGGAGTTCGACTTATCTAAAACACCACTTGGTCAATCGTAACTGTGAGATCAGGTGGATGCACAGAAGGCTAAGATACTTCGAAAGGAGGAATTAGTCTGAAGTAGAACAAGGGTTGCTTTAAACGATGTTGCAAGTCTTGCGCTACGAAAGGGCCTCGATTCATCTTTGAATACTTAGAAAAGTTACTAACGGTTTATTATATACATGTTATAATACAAGAGTACCTGAAACCGAATACTTTCTTTCAATCACAAAAACCCCCTGTATTTACTTTCCTAGTATAACTGTCCCGATCAACCACAACCATCAACCGCTCAACAACCGGAGGAATCGCAATCAAGCATCACCCACTGTAAGTCTTCTAACCCTTATCTCTTTACTTTCAGTATTTAATTTTTGTATTTACTTTTCCGCACAAAAAACCGAAAAAACCAAAAACAGTAGTTTAATTACTCGCGCTAAAATCTCAATCATCCTAAAACACGTCCCTGTTAGTAAAAGAACAACGTATCCCCCTAATTCCCTTGGGTTCGACCCCTACTTACCACTTCTACCCAGTAGTCGCGAGTAGCGGACTTTATAAATTTATTTGTACAATTTGCTCTGACGACAAGTGAATTGTCAAATTGGCGCCGTTGCCGGGGAATTAGCGAATGGGTAGTTGTTCTTTTTTCTGTTATACATAATGTCTTCCTACTACGAAAGAGAGCCTTGGTACTATGAGGAATTTCCCCCAACACCTTTCGAACTTGATGTCCGCAATAAGATCTTCAACCTTACGCAATCCCGGGATGAAACTTTGGACGAGTACTTGGCATACTTCATTTCCATTGTGGCGAGCTGCCCGCACCACGGATTCGCATATTCAGATCTTATTCAGGCATTTCTTATTGGGATGAGACTTCCGGAGCTTTGCTTGCTAGATACTATTGCAGGAGGGTCAATAATAAAATTAAGCATAGATGAAGCCTGGGGCCTCATTAAGGATTTGGCCACAAGCACAAAACGAGGGCCAATGCACCAAACCAAAGATATGGCACCAACGATGTAAGTGGACTCAGTACAGAACGAGCCCGACACCACACCTATTATCTTGCCCGCGACAAAACCGAGAGAAGACATCCGTACAAGGGCAGTAATGGATATGGAGGCGGCTCTAAAAGAGCCAACATTGGTGCCCACAAGGCTGACAGAGGCCATGATGGACGAGTCGGGAACCGGAAGCACCGAGGAAGAGCCCATATGGGATATCACTCCCGAGCCATCAGAAGACTTAGAACCGAAAACCGATATAGTGTGGGACGAGGAAGAGCCTACATGGGATATCACTCCCGAGCCATCCGAAGTGATGGACGAATCAGATACAGAAAGCATCGAGGAGGAGTCTTCATGGGAACTCATTACTGAAGCGGATGAGAAAATCAAGCCAGGCCCAGTCCTCATTACCAAACCAGCCGAGCCACTTGAACCGGTCCTCATCACCAATCTGCAAGACCCAATTCTCATGGCCGAGAAGCCCCTACTTAACCCTTCGGTTTCTATGCAAATCACAGCGCCCGATGATGATGTGGTCAATAATGCGGTACAAGGAGAGTTGGAGGCAAATCAAGGGAAAGAAAAACCATCAATGGAGCTCTCACTCATCACGACTCAACAAAGCAGCCCTGAAAACTCGCTCGTTCTAGGACGACTGTTCGTCGCTGCCACAAAAAGGCTGCTTCACATAGAGACATGCCTAAGGTCACCAATGCTTGATGGCACAATACTGAATTTCCAGAATTGCAAAAGTGCCACCCATTCAAACATGAAGAAATGACCAATGCATGGGCCGGTGGAATGGAAGCCCGAATGGAGAAACAAGAAAGTCCGACTCAAAAGACCAGCAGCTATGGTCAAAGGATTCTCACCTTCCCGGAAGAATGTAAAGAAGAAATTATCGGTTCAATGGATATCAGAACCAAGCCCGCTGCCATATGAGAACTTGGGACAGATTAAGAGAGCAGTTGGGAAAAAGTTCGACCTCAAGCACCCATGGGATCCAAACCAGTGATCCAGGAATAAGGTACTGTCGAGCCAACGACGTTAAACAAGTGCACTGGTCGGGAGGTAACCCGACACTATCTTACTTTCTGTTATTCAAATTTCCAATAAGCGCTCTCACCCACTTTTTGTCTAGAAGGAATGTCTTTCATGTAGGAATTAAGTTTTTGGAGCAAGATCGGATCAGCCAGGCAGCTTCCGTGAATTTACCGGGCCTGCGCTAAGAGTTTGAGGCCCCAACTGAACTCCCTCGATTATCCAGCCTCATGCCATGTCGTTCACTCGACACCTTAAAGGGAGTTCTGTTCTTCTTTTTCCTTAATGTCATTCCTTCACCTGTATATATTGCATGACTTTTGAACTAAGGCTTGCCTGCATTCAAAAGTGTGGGGTGAGAACCAACTGCATGTTTTTTTAGTAGTATCTTTTTGGAATTATGAACTTTAGAATGTGAAAAAGATAGATCATAATTCATGCATCAACCTTATGAAAATGCAAACTGTTTAAAAACTTAGAATGTAACTTCTCATTTGTCCCTTTGTGCTGAGATAACCTAGGGGTGTGGAGTTGATAGAAATTGCCCTAGAGGGGCTTGGCAAGCACTTGAAGGATCAGATCAAACTATATGGTTTTCGAAGTCAGTGGAGGCTGCACTTCGGGGTTCAGTGAATAATTGAAGTCAACTCCGCCAAGAAGCATCTATGCAAAGGCGAGGACGGGAATCAGACCGTCCTCTCTCTAGTCAAAATAGCCGAGAAAATAAATGAGCGACCCTCATCTTGACCCGCGCGAAACGACAAAGACGAGAGGAGCGGGGAGGTATTTCCATAGGCTTGCGGGCGATGATTGGACCTCCAAAAAGGCTGAGAAAATGGACTAGCAAGTCACAAAGAAGCAAAAAACTCAAAGAAGAAAATCAAAAGAGGCCTAAGGCCCAAAATTGTGAAGGTTTTAACCGAGCAAAAGTGAAGCACTCAAAAAAGACAGATCATAAAGCCAAAGGCGGAATCACTACAAAAAGCTTGTCCCTCGCCAAAGAAGAAAAAAGAAAATCAAAAAAGGCTCAACTCACTAAAACCCGAATCGAATCACGTGCTAGAGCAAGCTACAAGAAAACCATATAGTGCGAGACGGTCTCGAAGGTGTAGTCCAGGAGCCTGAAAAGGGCTATCTCCCGAAACATCCAAAATAATTTGCATCTCGGCACGAAGGTACAAGTATCAAGTTTCTTCTATTTATTTACGCAGTTTAATTTGGCAATAAGTAGTATTGCATGAATTAGGAGAAATCAAGTACCACAGTCTAATTTTCCAATTTCAACAAGCTTACTTAGTGCCGCCCTTTAATAGCATTGTTTGGGACGAACAACTAAAAGTGTGGGGTGATCTGATGGTTCATAAATGTATGCATCATAAATACAGTTAAACCCACCAAATTAGACTGTTTGTCTATCTAACTTCTACGTGTTAGTCCCGAAATATTTCCACAGGGCAATTGAGAGATAAAAGTGAAAACACGCTAAGGAGAGGATTTTATGCTGAAAAGATATCAAGAGTCAATTGAAGGTCAAGATCAAGCACTGAACGAAGAAATCTCAAGATCCTGACGATGAATTACTCAAATTAAATCCAAATGAGGAATTATCAAAGACAGCCTGGAGTGAAATTGGACAGATAGTTTTGTAAAGACTGTACAAAACCGTCAAGATTCATCCATATGCAAGGATGACCGGTGGCTTAAGTGAAAAGGATGAGTCATTGGGTGGCCTCCTCCCTCCTCCTCCTTGGGTGACCGGTGGCTTTGGCAAGGAGGTGGCCAAAGCCACAAAACCTCCTCCATTTTGACCTCCAACCGGCGGCTTTGGGGAGTGCACAAGGTGGCGCCACTTGTCTCCTCCTCCCTCCTCCTCCATCTCCTCCCTTGGATGAGAAACACATGCCACCATCTCCACCACCCATCTCCACCCCTCTTGGCTATAAATAGAAGTGCCCTCCTCCTCATTTGTATCATCAATCCATACAAAAAAACACTTATCTCTCTAAGTTTGGTTACTTTGTAAGTTTGTTCGGTTTATGAAATAATACTCCTGTTTGTTCTTGAGTATTATACAATAGAGAATACTCCTGTTGGTTCTTAGTATTCAGTAGGAAATTGGGAATACTCATGTTGGTTCTTGAGTATTCCACCCCTTTCCCTCTTACTGTTTTCACAAACCCCTGAGTATTTAGCTATGGTATCCACCTCTATGGATATTCATAGCTAAACTCTTCATTCGGTGGAAGGTATTTTCTTGTATTATATAATGTTGTAATATCTTTTAGTTTCGTTTCTTTGTATTCAAAACTTGTTCTATGTGCCATTTATAGTCAGAATTTCCAAGGTTGAGTGGATGCTACGAAAGGGCAAAACTCTTCCGTGGGGTTCGTGAACATACTCGGGTAAGTGGATGCTACGAAAGGGCAAAGCTTATCTGAGGAGTTCAACTAATCTAAAACACCACTTGGTCAATCGTAACTGTGAGATCAGGTGGATGCACAGAAGGCTAAGATACTTCGAAAGGAGGAATTAGTCTGAAGTAGAACAAGGGTTGCTTTAAACGATGTTGCAAGTCTTGCGCTACGAAAGGGCCTCGATTCATCTTTGAATACTTAGAAAAGTTACTAACGGTTTATTATATACATGTTATAATACAAGAGTACCTGAAACCGAATACTTTCTTTCAATCACAAAAACCCCCTGTATTTACTTTCCTAGTATAACAGTCCCGATCAACCACAACCATCAACCGCTCAAGAACCGGAGGAATCACAATCACGCATCACCCACTGTAAGTCTTCTAACCCTTATCTCTTTACTTTCAGTATTTAATTTCTGTATTTACTTTTCCGCACAAAAAACCGAAAAAACCAAAAACAGTAGTTTAATTACTCGCGCTAAAATCTCAATCATCCTAAAACACGTCCCTGTTAGTAAAAGAACAACGTATCCCCCTAATTCCCTTGGGTTCGACCCCTACTTACCACTTCTACCCAGTAGTCGCGAGTAGCGGACTTTATAAATTTATTTGTACAATTTGCTCTGACGACAAGCGAATTGTCAAATTGGCGCCGTTGCCGGGGAATTAGCGAATGGGTAGTTGTTCTTTTTTCTGTTATACATAATGTCTTCCTACTACGAAAGAGAGCCTTGGTACTATGAGGAATTTCCCCCAACACCTTTTGAACTTGATGTCCGCAATAAGATCTTCAACCTTACGCAATCCCGGGATGAAACTTTGGACGAGTACTTGGCATACTTCATTTCCATTGTGGCGAGCTGCCCGCACCACGGATTCGCATATTCAGATCTTATTCAGGCATTTCTTATTGGGATGAGACTTCCGGAGCTTTGCTTGCTAGATACTATTGCAGGAGGGTCAATAATAGAATTAAGCATAGATGAAGCCTGGGGCCTCATTCCCTCGCTGTACAATCCCTCAAAGAACGACTATCCCCCTAATTCCCTTGGGTTCGACCCCTACTTACCACTTCTACCCAGTAGTCGCGAGTAGCGGACTTTATCAATTTATTTGTACAATTTGCTCTGACGACAAGCGAATTGTCAATGTGCGAGAAAGTAAAGTGCAAGTAATGAAAAGGTGATTCTTTTAAGAGAAGGGATCCGGTCTTAGGAGTCTTATATTAGGTCCCCGTTCATCATCGACCTCCAAAGAATTAACCAAATGTTCTAGTGAGTGAATTATTCCATTTCAAGACATAACTCCAAACAAAGCCATTTCAACCACTTGTACCTCCGGCTTTTCCATTTCAAGACAAAGCTTACTAGTTCTAGCTAGGCTAATACCCCATTTCAAGGTATATTAACCTAAGTGCAATCGCTTGATCCCTCATTTCCGAACAAACCAAGCGACTATAGAGGGAATGAACTACTCGGAAGAGCTTTGCCATGTCAAGCATCCACTCTTCCTTGTTATGTTCACCCCGAAGGCACAAGAACTAGCTAGAACGATAAGGTAACATTAAAGCAAGGGTCTAGAACGGTTTCATAGTATGAGAACTCCTTCGACCGAATGGAAATTTAGCTACGAATACTCATGGGAGTGAATATCATAACCATTGAAACCAAAAGTAAACAAGAGTGAGTAGAGGAGAATTAAGCTTTTGATTGCTAGTGCGAAGTTCTACAAGTGTTGTCGACCCACAAGTTCTCGTTTCCTTTCTAAGTTTCTCTAAAAACTATCACTAAGATCGCTCCTACTTGCCACACATGAAAGGGAATGAAGCTCTTCTATTTATAGGCATGGATGGGCGGTTGCTTCATGGAGAAGTAATGCTTCTCATTGGCCAGCCGTCTTTAAGCTAGCTGGTGCGTGTGGTCTTCTTATGAGCTTCCTTTATCCTTAAGCTAGCCGCAATATAAGCCAGCTGGTGCCAAGTGCCATACTTCTTGGAGCTTCCTTCGTCCATAAGCAAGCCGCCTTTAAGCTAGTTGGTTCCAAGTGTGGCATCCCTTGAGTAAGGTGCTTCACCAGGCAGGCTGCTCTTAGAGCAAGGTGCTTCCAATGGCCGGAGTTTTTGGTCGGAAGAAGTTCGACTCGGGCGCCTGGCCGGGTCCTTGTCTGGGGCGCTCTCAGGCGCTTGTCTCGGATGCGCTCGGGCGTTTGTCTCGGATGCGCTCGGGCGTTTGTCTCGGATGCGCTCGGGCGTTTGTCTCGGATGCGCTTGGGCGTTTGTCTCGGATGCGCTCGGGCGTTTGTCTCGGTCATGAACCTCAGCGCGCCTGCGATCATACAGCAGCGATGCCCGGTGCTGTTCTGGGGCGCGACCCGGTGTTTCTCGGTCGCGACCCGGTACTGAAGCTCGGTCACGCCTGGGGCTTTCTCGGGCGCTGACTAGGTTCCTCGGTCATCTACTGACCCGATCAACTTGTAATTTATTTCTGGCATAAAACTCCTCTTTTAAGCTGGTTTCTTCCCTAAACCTCAACATAGCCTGTAGAGCAAAATGGGACTAACAAGTGAAATATGTCAAGATAAATTGTCTAATTTGGTGGGTTTAACTGATTCAACGAGTCATATAAATGTGCCTCATCATCCGCCCTGGTTGTATTGCCGGTGAGGCGGTTGATAGAACTGCTGAGCCGGTTGAGGCGCGGCCTGTTGCGTTCTCCTCGGGGCGTTGTTATCGTATCGCCAGTTTTGTCCGGGCGCCTACCCTAACTGCCTCGAGTCGTTCGGCCAGTTTTTTCCGGGCGCCTGCCCTAACCACCGGCTCGGTCCTGCTCGGTCGCTGCTATTGTATCCTTGATATCCACCTACCTGCGTTTACTTCCTCCGGGTCATTCTCCATCAACGTCGGGCAAGTGTCGGTTTTATGGTCCAAACAACCACAAAACTCACAAGGCCTCATCTGAGCTGGCTGCCTTCGTAGGAGCTGAATCATCATCTCCTTCATCTGCTTCATTTCCTCGGGCAAGGAACTCATCGGTACCTCGGCTTGTGCCACGTTCTTGATGCGGGAAAACTCTTCTTGCCGAGTCGTCTCTTCTCTAAACCGGGCATTCTCCGCAACACTAGTGACAAGCTCCCTTATGCCGCTCAGTGGCAGGTTCATCATCGATCCTCCAGCCGAGGCATCAAGGAGCTTTTTGTCGAGGGGCCTTAGGCCATCAAGTAAGTACTCGATGATGAGTTTCTCAGGCAACCCAAGAGTGCAGCAACTTCGCTCCAAGTGGTTGAACTTTTCTAGGTACTCGTACATGGTCTCATTAGGCCCTTGCCTTATCTCTTGCAACTGTCTCCTTACTTGCATCGCCCTTCCTGCTGGATAGTACTTTTCCACCAATTTCTTTTGCATTTGGGCCCATGTTCGAATGCTACCTGAAGGTAAGGAGAGGAACCAATCATTAGCCGAGTCAGTAAGGGAGAAATAAAATGCTTTTAATTTAAAATCATCCACATCTACTCCATAAGGTTTTAAATTTTGGGAAATGCCATGTAAACGTTGAAGATGAGTAGTAGCAGATTCTCCCTGATTTCACGAGAACTTTGGCAAGTTATGGACCACCGATGTGTTTATAGCGATGTTCTCTAGGTCCGGGCCTTCGTCTATGCACCACGGCTGGGGTCCAAGTCTTGGGAAATTAAAGACAAGAAGTAAATGTGCGAGAAAGTAAAGTGCAAGTAATTAAAAGGTGATTCTTTTTAAGAGAAGGAATCCGGTCTTAGGAGTCTTATATTAGGTCCCCGTTCATCATCGACCTCCAATGAATTAACCAAATGTTCTAGTGAGTGAATTATTCCATTTCAAGACATAACTCCAAACAAAGCCATTTCAAGCATTTGTACCTCCAGCTTTTCCATTTCAAGACAAAGCTTACTAGTTCTAGCTAGGCTAATACCCCATTTCAAGGTATATTAACCTAAGTGCAATCGCTTGATCCCTCATTTCCGAACAAACCAAGCGACTATAGAGGGAATGAACTACTCGGAAGAGCTTTGCCATGTCAAGCATCCACTCTTCCTTGTTATGTTCACCCCGAAGGCACAAGAACTAGCTAGAACGATAAAGTAACATTAAAGCAAGGGTTTATAACGGTTTCATAGTATAAGAACTCCTTCGACCGAATGGAAATTTAGCTACGAATACTCATGGGAGTGAATATCATAACCATTGAAACCAAAAGTAAACAAGAGTGAGTATAGGAGAATTAAGCTTTTGATTGCTAGTGCGAAGTTCTACAAGTGTTGTCGACCCACAAGTTCTCGTTTCCTTTCTAAGTTTCTCTAAAAACTATCACTAAGATCGCATATACTTGCCACACCATGAAAGGGAATGAAGCTCTTCTATTTATAGGCATGGATGGGCGGTTGCTTCATGGAGAAGTAATGCTTCTCATTGGCCAGCCGTCTTTAAGCTAGCTGGTGCGTGTGGTCTTCTTATGAGCTTCCTTCATCCTTAAGCTAGCCGCAATATAAGCTAGCTGGTGCCAAGTGCCATACTTCTTGGAGCTTCCTTCGTCCATAAGCAAGCCGCCTTAAAGCTAGTTGGTGCGAAGTGTGGCATCTCTTGAGCAAGGTGCTTCACCAGGCAGGCTGCTCTTAGAGCAAGGTGCTTCCAATGAACATCGGACCTAGCAAGTAGCTGGAACTTCGCCGGAGTTTTTGGTCGGAAAAAGTTCAACTCGGGCGCCTGGCCAGGTCCTTGTCTCGGGCGCTCTCGGGCGCTTGTCTCGGATGCGCTCGGGCGTTTGTCTCGGATGCGCTCGGGCGTTTGTCTCGGATGCGCTCGGGCGTTTGTCTCGGATGCGCTCGGGCGTTTGTCTCGGTCATGAACCTCAGCGCGCCTGCGATCATACAGCAGTGATGCTCGGCGCTGTTCTGGGGCGCACCCTTATTTCTTCAGTATTGATTCTCGGGCCTCAGCCGAGATCGCTCGGATATCGACCTGGGGCGCGACCCGGTATTTCTCGGTCACGCCTGGGGCTTTCTCGGGCGCTGACTGGGTTCCTCGGTCATCTACTGACCCGATCAACTTGTAATTTATTTCTGGCATAAAACTCCTCTTTTAAGCTGGTTTCTTCCGTAAACCTCAACATAGCCTGTAGAGCAAAATGGGACTAACAAGTGAAATATGTCAAGATAAATTGTCTAATTTGGTGGGTTTAACTGATTCAACGAGTCATATAAATATGCCCCATCAGCGGTCCTTGGCTGTTGGACCATGGATTTTCAATGTTGAGGAGAATCTAAGACTGATCCATGAAGGATGTTAAGCCAGATTCTGCCAAGAGCATGGTCGAAATCCCAAAACGGCCGAAATTGCCCTAGTTTGGCCTTGATCAGGGTTGAGCTGGTTCCACTCGGGCGTTTTGTCTAGGAATTGAAATTGTCCAAGTTATTGGGTATTTAAAACACTTTGGTTGAGCCAAATTTGCCAGATTCCATGGTTTGGTCGAGCGACTTGGTTTCGGTGCCTATGCGCGCGGGGCCTTTGCTTTGGAATTGGGCCCACTGCCAATCTACCCAAGCATTCTCCTTGGTTTTCCGTCATTGTCCACCTTATTTTCCATTTTGATCACTTTGCTCAAGGTGGATTCGTCAGATCAGCTCATTTGCCCGGGCAACTTGAATTCAGAGCTAGACAGCTCGGGTGTGGCCTGGGCGAGGTCCGACATTTCTCAGACAGGTCCTGGAACGGGCCTCGGCGCTCGGGTGAGCTTCTTTGGACCCGGCTGGAATTTCTTCGGTCCCCGATTGAGACTTCTCGGGCCTGGAATGCTTGGTGTGCTTTTTGGTCACAAATCTCCCTTTTTAAGCGTGTTTCCTCTTTAGACCCCAAAATGCTTGTATACACAAAATGACATTAACAAGCACTTGTTCGTATGACCAAATGTCTTATTTGGTGGGTTTAGTAGTACTTGATGAATGACAGCACTGCCTTGTCGCGAGGCAATGTGCACAAATAAATTTATATTCCGCTACTCGTGACCTTACTACTGGGTAGCAAGTGGTAAGTAGGGGTCGAACCCAAGGGAATTAGGGGGATAGTCGTTCTTTGAGGGATTGTACAGCGAGGGAGCATGTTTTAGGTTGATTGAGATTTTAGTGCGGAAAAGTAAGTGATTGGTTGGTTGGTTTTGGTTTTAGTGCAGAAAAGTAAATGACAGAAAATGTAAATACTGAAAATAAAAACGAAGACTTACAGTGGGTGATGCGTGATTGGCAAGTCCTCCGGAAGGTGAGCAGTTAATAGAGAAGTTTATACTAAGAAAGTAAATGCAGGTGATGTTTAAATTTAAGGAAAGCATTCAGTTTCGGGGGCCTTGTATCATAGCCTGTTTATCATTGACCTTTAGTGATCCTTCTAAGTATTCAAACGTGTATCAAGGCCATTCCAAGCACTCGATTTGCACACACTGTCTAGCCCATTCCAAGGTCGTAGAGCACTTGTTCTACTTAGACTAATACCCCATTCCAAGGTATATTAGCCTGTGTGCATCCATTTGACCAGTCATTCCCGACCAACCAAATGGTGTTTTAGAAAGGTCAAACTCCTCAGATAAGCTTTGCCATTCCAATCATCGACTCAACCTTGGAAGTTCTAACCTAATATATGGCACATAGAACAAGTTTTGAATACAAAGAAGAGGCACTAAAATATGGCCTAAAACATTTTATAATACAAGTACACCCCTTCAACCGAATGAAGAGTTTAGCTACGAATATCCATAGAGGTGGATACCATAGCTAAGTACTTACAGTTTTTGAAAGACAGTAAGTAAGGGGAAGGGGTGAGTACTTCAAGAACCGACAAGAGTACTCGAGAATAAAGAAAAGCTTGAGTACTCAAGAACCGACAGGAGTACTCAAGACCGAACTATAATACTCAAGAACCAACAGGAGTATTATATATTGAAAACCAAACTTACAAATGCCAAACTTTCTAGAGAGAGAAGTGTTTATGATATTGGGATTGATACAAATGAGAGGGGAGGGCTCTTATTTATAGCCATGGGAGGAGGAAACTTGTGGAGGAGGAGGGGGACACTTGGCAAGCTCCCATGGTGGAGGAGGAGCCGCCGGTGGCCGGTTGCCATGGAGGGAAGCCGCCGGTCATGGAGGAGGGGAGGGGAGAAAGCCACCCATAAGTCATCCTTCTTCACAAGGTAGCCGGTCACCATGAGGAAACGAGTGAGTTTTGTGAGTTTTGTGCAGTTTTCACAAAACTATCAGTCCAATTTAGCTCCGGTCTGACTTTGGTTGTTCCCCGGTTGGATTTGTTTTGAGTGATTCCATGTCAGAATCTTGAGATTTCTGCATTCAGCGTCTGATCGTGACCTTGGACTGACTCGTAATATCTTTTCAGCGTAAAATCCTCTCCTTAGCGTGTTTTCTCTCTAGAGTCCAAAATACCCTGTAGAAATATATCGGAACTAACAAGCAAAAGTTAAATAGACAAAAGGTCTAATTTAGTGGGTTTAACTGTGTTTATAATTCGTATACTTATGGTCCATCAATGAATCATATAAATACGCGACATTAGAGCACCCCCTTTTGCACCGAACGACGATTTCAATCTGAATGAAAGAAGGTCAGTCTCTCAACCTCCCCACATGGAACCTGAAGGACAGGTGCCTCCGGCAAATACCTCGGACGGTCAGAACACCAACCATGCGGACGCTGACACTCTGATGGGAGATAATGGATATGAAGCACTAGAGGATGCCCAACAGCTTGTCGCACAGGAAGAGGACCAAGGGTATGATCAAACGTGTCCTACACGACACAGCATTAGGAATCACTCCAGACCAGTATGGCGTCAAGACTATCACTGCTACAGAACTGTGGGTTCAAAAAAGAGAATCAGGTCACATCTGCTTCAATTAATAGCCATGTATATACTGCCTTTGTCTGTTTGACTGAGCCCAGGAACGTCAAAAAAGTATTGAAGGACCCAGACTGGGTAAAGGCCATGCATGAAGAGCTGCGTCAATTCTAAAGAAACAAAGTATGGAGATTAGTTCCACGTCCAGCTGGAAGAACTATCATTGGGACCAAATGGGTTTTCAAGTACAAGCTGGATGATGAAGGACAAGTAGTAAGGAACAAGGCACGACTGGTAGTAAAGGGGTACGATCAATAAGAAGGAATACACTACGATGAGACATTCGCCCTCATAGCACAGTTGGAGGCCATCAGGTTGTTGATTGCATTCTCATCCTACCATGGATTCAAACTGTAGCAGATGGACGTGAAAATGGTGTTTCTGAATGGCGTACTTAAGGAGGAAGTATATGTCGCTCAGACTCCTGACTTTGAGGATATTACACGCCTGACCACATATATATCCTCGACAAAGCACTTTCTGGCGTGAAACAGGCTCCTCGAGCCTGGTATGAAATACTATCTCAGTTCCTTCTGTCTCATGGATACGTACGTGGACAGGTGGACAAAACATTCTTCCTCTTGAAGGATGGAGATGACACGCTCATGGTACAGGTATATCATTTTTGGTTCCACTAACGATTCTCTTGTCAAGAAATTTCGAGTTTCTCTATATTC
This sequence comes from Rhodiola kirilowii, assembly GCA_033675215.1. Taxonomy (NCBI): domain Eukaryota; kingdom Viridiplantae; phylum Streptophyta; class Magnoliopsida; order Saxifragales; family Crassulaceae; genus Rhodiola; species Rhodiola kirilowii. The sequence goes on from CM066201.1 coordinate 35,236,374, forward strand.
TACCCCTTTCGAAACTCATATCTCCAAAATAACCCATCGGAAACTCAATTATGCAGAATACCCGATTTGAGTTAATACCGGCTCTTGGGGAACCAGTATCATGCATTTTTTACAATCCCGGTACATGAGAAATCGGAATCATGCATTTTTTATAATTTTGGTAGACGAGGAACCAGTAAGAGTAAAAATTTCTTATGTGGCTCTGTTTGTGGCCTAAGTGGACCAACCGATATCCGTTGAAATGTGACACATCTGCTTTTTTTTTGAAAATTCCGGTTCTTAGGAAATCGGGATTGTAAAAAATGCATGATTCCGGTTTCTCGTGTACCGGTATTGTAAAAAATGCATGATACCAGTTCCACAAGAACCGATATTAACTGAAATGGGGTATTCTGGATATTTGAGTTTCGTGCGATGTATTTTGGATATTTGAGTTTTCAAAGGTGGTAGATTATAGAGAAACTCAAAAATTTACCAAACTCATGGAAAGTGAGGTTGAGATGAGCATGGTCGGGGAACCTAAGTTCTTCCATGGCCACGCCGATTTCTCAGAATGAATCACTCGCGAAGGATGAGGGCTCACCGAAAGTGGATGATGCATGAGGTTGAGAAAGATTTAGGAATTAAATCTTTTAGAAAATTTTATATTATTTTATTAGTTTCTTATTGTATTTTTTATTTATATTTTATTAGTTTCTTATTTTAGTTGCTTATTTAGATTTTATTTTCAAATTTAGCTTTAGTATTTTTTCTATTTAAACCCTCTTTAGGGTTTCAGAAACACATCTTTTATTTTTGAATAAAACTTTTAGCTTTGCTATTTTTTTCCGAAGGATTCCAGAGTTGTCTTTTCAGATGGATTCCAGAGTTTTCGTTCAAGTTCACGCTTGTGAATTCGATCACATATCCTAGGTTTAGCGCTTGCTATTCCTTTCAAGATTTCGACTGCATCAGGTGGTATCAGAGCAGGTCTTTCCCTGTCTCTCTTCTAGCTTGACCAGTATGACAGATCAACAAATAACTAGGGCAGATTTGGAGACACTACACCATTTTGACACTAATGCAACAAGACATGACACGCCGTTGCAAACGACAAGTTGCATAAAGTATATAGCAACACACGACTTCTATTGCTTATGTTTTCCGTTGCGTAAGATACCTAATGCCACGCATCAAAAGCCTCCGTCGTCTCCCTCGTTGCGTAAGACCACCTAGACAACATTTAGTTACGCAACATACCATTTTACATTTTTTAAGAGTATTATGCAACAACCTCCAAAGCAGCATATGATCATCCGTTGCATAAGTAACATAATGCAACATGATCTATAGTGACATATCGTGTTGCATTGCGTAGATATCCTATGCAATGCATTTTAAAACAACACGAACATCTGCGTTGCGTTGGATATCATATGCAACAACCGTGGTTTGTAGTGACATATTATTTTATCTATTGCAACACACGTTTCTGTTTTCGTTGCGTAAGCCTATTTTCAATTTGAGAGGTAAAATTTAGGAAAGGAGGGAATGAAAATTATGCACAAAAATTTGTTTTTGGGTTTCCCGCTAGCTCTATTGCAACGTAACTACGTTGTGTCGTTGCATTAGGCAAAACCAAATTTATGGGAGGGTGACATTTTGAAAAGGAGGGAATGAAAATTTAGTTCCAAAATTTTTGTTTATGTTGCCGCATTTATCTAATGCAACGGTGTCATATATAGTCGTTGCGTCAAGTAAATATTCAATTTTGGTGGGAAATTTTGGAAGAGTTGGGTATGAAAAGTAGATGAAAAAATGAAAAATTTGGTGCCAAAATTGTCATTTTGGGTTCCCGCCAGACGTAACGCAATAGGCACTTATGCAATGCGGGGTTTCATATTGTAAAAGTGAGGGTTACAAGGGTTATGAGGGTTTTGAGGGTTATGAGAGGGTTATGCAATATTATGCTATGATTTAATTGAGTGATCAAACAATACATAAGGGTTATGTGATGTTATGTTACAAGTAATTATTGTTAGATCAAACAATGCATGAGAGGGTTATACACTATAATGATAATTGTTAGATCAAACAATGCATATGAGAGGGTTATGCACTATAATGACAATTGTTACATCAAACAATGCATGAGAGGGTTACGCACTATAATGACAATTGTTACATCAAACAATGCATGTTCATGAGTTGAAGGCAAGATCACAAATGCATAAGATGGAACAAAGAGGAGTAATGTTATGAGTTAAAGGCAATTATCACAAATGCATAAGGTGGAACATAAGAGAGTTGTTATGTTATGAGTTAAATTGATCAAATGCATAAGGTTGTTAATGCACTAATGAGAGCTAGCTTTGAATTCAAATGCATAAGATGGAACAAAAGATGTACAAAAGGGTTTAGATAATGAGTTGTGTGAATTATATTGATCAAATGCACATGGTTGTTCGATTAATCTTGGTTTGATGATAATGCACTAATATGAGTTAGCAAAACACTAATAGGCAATGTATCATATATGTAATATGTTCGATTAATATGAGTCATAAGGTTTTATTATGTATGTAGCAAATGTATCATGTATATCCAATGTATCATGTATCAAATGTATGTAAAGCTTAATTTATTATGTATCATGTATCAAATGTAAAGCTTAATTTATTTATGATAACTTTTTTTCAGAATGTATAACATAGTTTATATTTTTGTTATAATCTATGTCTATTCAGTCGGAAAATACATATATTTATAAGTTTTAAAATTAAATTAAAATTTTTAAAAGTAAAATATGACTTTATGTGGATAAGTATCTGTTGATTTTGTCCCTTATATTATGTCGTGACCTCTTTGTGAAAATTAGAAAGCTATTTTTTTTGATAAGGTATGAAGGTAGGTTTTTTTAGTCTTCTGAAAGGTAGGTTAAAAAAATATTTACTTGTTGAATATATCATGTGATACTTAGGTAGAAATTTAGGGGCTTGGGTACAATTTACTAAAATGGCAATGTGTGTCAATCTTTACTAAGGGTTGAATGCACACGGAAAAGGCAATGACGATTAAAATGTTTTCTATCTCCTCTTCCCGATTCCTCTTCTGAGTCTTCTCCTAACCCTAATTTCTCATCTTCTTCATCTCAATCTTTTCTGAACATCCTCTCATCTATTTTTTTTATTCTGTTGCGAACACATCCCGTTCGTATCACTTTGTCAGCTTTTGTTCAAATCGTCATTTAGAATTTTTGAGCGAGAAGACAAGGTAGAGGTCGTAGGCGACTGAATCATATGTCACTAGATAACAGCGTCGCTTAAATTGTTGTAGGTGACTAACCTGTTTTACCATATTAAAGTTAGTCACTTAAGCATCAAAAGTTTATTTTCAAAAGTAACCACATTAATGCCGCACACCAAATTACCTCAATACACAGTGAGGTACACAGTACGTACGAGCTACTTCTCTTCCATTTTTACAATATTGGAGCTCGTCCTCAAATGACCTCAAATACAGTAAAGATGAACATGATTATGAAGATTATTAAGTTTTTCCATTAGTTTAAAGTCGTTGGTGAAGATGTCGTTTCAATTCGTTTCAATTCGTTTAAAGTGATTATGAAGATTATAATTGATCAGGTGTTGAATTCGTTTCAATTTGTTTAACTTTTTTTTAATGCCACATTTGGCTTACAAAACAAACAAACACAGCAGTACAAAAGCACACATGCTATTCTCAAATTAAAAAAAAGCACACGGCCAACTGTTTAACTTTTTCAATTTGGTGAATTCGTTCAATTCCTTTGTTTTTCAATTTGGCGCTGGGGGATAAGAAAGACGAAATTGCTTCATTGAAAAATTGGGCCTCAGCCCGATAAACTTCATTCTCCACTCCACCGCTTGACCTAAAACAAATTATACTTCTCGTATTTTGCTTCAACATCTCTCTTCCTCGAAGCTCTCTCTCTTGTTTTCCCAGAACCGCCTGAAACCTGAAGAAGCCCGAAGCACCACCTTGTTTCCTCCACGGCCGCCACTGGCCCTCTGTTCCTCTTTGCCTCCGCGGCTTCCTCTCCACTTCATCTCCCCATCTTCTTGTCCTCCACTGGCTGCGCTAGCGCTTTTGCTAGTTGTGGTCGGTGTTGTGTTGAGCGGCTGGGTGCGGATGGGTGGTGTTCGAGGGGGACGTGTTTGTAGGGGGATTCGGAGGTTGCCGGTGGGCGGCTGTTTCTTTTTGGTTTCGGAACCTCCACAGCGCCGTTCTTCCCTGTAGCGGACGTCGTTGCTGCTGTTGCTGTCTTGTTGGGTTGGAGTTGGCTGGCGTGGTGCCTTTTCACCCTGGCGGGGTGAGACTCAGTGCTGCTCGGGGTGGAGGCTGGTTGTGGTCGTCTTGGATGGTGTGGAGGCAGCTGGTAGCGGGGATGGCGGCTGAACCACGATTTTGGCTGGTCTTTTGTTATGTTTTTGTTGTTCACGGCGCTGGTTGCAGAGGATGTTTTTTAGGGTGTTTAATGTTGTTTTGGTTAGTTTTCGTTTTAGTTCTTGTTTTAGTTGTCGTTCAATAAGTGACTATTCTCAGCCGATTTTCGGACTGAGTGAGTTGATCATTCTCAGCCGTTCACGGACTGAGTTATAGTCGCATTAGTTTTCCTAGCTGTCCTTTTTCCCCGGCTCTGGATAGGGAATGTTAGTGGCTTTGAGGACGTTTCTGACGAGGATGGGTTGGCCATTTTAGGCCTGTGCGTTCACCTGAGTATACGTACTGAATCGAGTCATTGAGTCGTCGATGTCCGAATTCTGTACATTTTTCCCATCAAAAAAAAAATCAAATTATACTTCTCATCTTCACAAACATAGCCGCCGCTTTCGTTCTTCATTGATCTCCACCACCTTCACCCACACAATGTGATCTTCACAATCGTCTCCAGCCAAATGCCCGAATCTCCATCGGACCTAACCGACATTTCTCGAATGACTTCGGCGATGGCGCAGAGTGTAAATCAGAAAAGATGGCGACTGAAATCGTGAACGATGTCAGAAATCCATCTGATGAAGTATCAACAAAGCTTTCTGTTGATGGATCGAAGGATGATGAAGCTGCGGAGGGCTCTCCCGCGGTCAATAACGAAGTGGTGTTGGTTACTGATGTTCGAAAGAAGATGAAGCGAGCTGAGAGGTTTGGAATGCCGTTGCAGCTGTCCGAGGTGGAGAAACGTAATACTCGTGCTGAAAGGTAGTACTTGGAGTGTTATACGTTTTTTTGATGTGAGCTTTGGTGGTTCTGACTTTGCTGTTATTGGTAGTTAGAAATACAAATTAAGCTTCGATTTTCTTTTGGCTATTGTAACTTGTAAGTGACTGAGAAAGTATTTTGTTTTTGTTTGTGTGTGTGAGCCTGTAAAAGTTTAATTGTAGCCCGTGTTGGAAGTCGAACCGATGGAAGGCAAGGCAATTGGGTCCATTCCGGAAGGCGAGTAATGTTTGTTCCAGATCTCGAATTAGCGCATCCGGTGGTTGTCTGGCAGTGAGGTCCACGGTGCCTGTGAAGGATCCAACGAAACCACAAGTTAGGATTTATGAGGTCCCAGCTGATGCTTTTGATAATGAACCGTTGCCGGAAGATGAACAAGTACCCTGATTTCTGGCGTATCTTATGCCTTTGGTATCTTTCGTTTTCGTTTTCTTTGAATTTAATTGACGGAGATAAGTGTTCGCTATATGTTGTGTGACATTTGGTGATGCAGATCAAATATTTGATGCAAGTAGTGCTAATTCAAAGGTGTACGAGCTTCTCACCAAGGACATTGTTCATGTTGCTGTTGAGGGGTTCAAAGGTACCAAGGACATCGTTCATCGTTTATGTTGCTACAAGGAGCTGCAGAAGGAACAAGTAGAGGCTGTCCGAAAAGAAGCGAAGTCACAAATTATGATGAAAAGACTCGAGGAGAGGATTCGAGCTCTTGAAGAGAAATCAATTGGGAATTCGGTAGGGGAGGACCCGTGAACTTCGTCATTTTAGTATGAAACTTCACTAAGTTGTTTAGAAATTGTTATGTTGAGATTTGGATTGAAACTATATTGTAATCCAAATATGTATGTGTTTTATGATCTTTGGATTGGAAATTTTAATCTAAAGAAATATGAGTCGTTGCTTAGCAACTTAGTTGTTGCATAAAAACATGTTGCAATATCCCTGTTGCTTAAAATATAGCAACAAACCAGAATAATTGTGTTGCGAAAGCATAACTCTAACGCAACGCAGTATGGTGTTACATAAACTATGTTGCTTTGTACTTTTACAACAACACTGTTGTTGTATAAAGACGTATTGCGTAGGCGTTATTGCAAAAAATATAGCAACAAGTTTCAATTGTTGTTGCAAAAGATAAACTCTTATGCAACATAACCAGTGCAACAAATGTACTCTACGTTGCGTTAGAGAAACACTTATGCAATAACAATTGAAACTTGTTACTAAATCTTTAGCAATAACGCCTACGCAATACGGCTTTATGCAACAGCGTGCACGTTGCGCAAGCCCTACGCAACACGATTTTGCCTTATGCAACGTTTTATTTCCTGTTGCATAATGCGAAAATTGGTGTAGTGAGAGGGTTACTGCGGGAAGCATTATTGAGAAGAGGTACCCTGTGATGTTCTTGATATGGATGTTTGCCATGTATTACTTGAGAGTCTTTGGCAGTATGATCACGACGCCACCTATAGAGGACTGGACAATGTGATGATGTTTAAGTCGGGAAAGCATAAGATTGTGATGGATCCTATTTCGAGTTTTGTCAGGCAACCAAGTGTTATATACATGAGAAGTCAAGGCAGTGAAAGGAGAGTGCGTCCACATCCCTAAATTCTTGATGAGCAAATTTTGCAAATCCGTTGCGAAACTTCAACTATAAAACTGTGGTTTTATCATCGTCAAAACATAACCCTTTTATCACCCTCTAGCCGAAACCCTTACGAGAACTATTTTGTTTCAGCCGATCGACAAACTAGAAAGTTAACGGACGGATCTTTGCTGTTCCATGCACTACTGGGCCTATAAATGATCGGCCAGAACCAAGGAAGAGGCTGCCCAACACATGCTGGCCCCAAGAGGAGTTTGTTATGGAGTCAGCACACCTGCTGCATGATGGTGTGGACCCTTCAGCTGTAACGACTTGTGAGCTGGCAAAGGGGATTGGATAAGGCAAGCACGGCATGCATGAGCTGATGTAAGCATGACCTATTGATGATGTAAAACAGCTAGTATATGTACTAGCATTAAGGCATGGAAATAAACAAGCAAAGTTTAACAGAATATCTCTATCTCCCTCTTCCTCAACCTCTACTTCACTCTCTGTTTCTCTCATTCTGCCCTTCCCCTGCTCTAGTCCCCTTTGTACCGCATCATTTTGGTGCTTTCACTGAGCCGTTCACAGCAACAAGCGTACGCCCTGCAACTAGCTGCTGAGCACGCCAAACGTGAGGCCCGCTTTGATCGTCTACTAGACAGGATGGATCCCATGTTTGGAAAGACCATCGTGACAGGCCGAGCGGACAAACAACCGGTGGAGGATACAACACCGAAGCCTCTTCGCGTTGAGGTGCGGACCTTCACTGGAGATGCGGTGGACGAATGGTTGTTTCAAATGGAGAAGTACTTCGCGCACAACCGAGTACCCTATGACCAACGGATGATGATCGTAATCTTTCACATGGCTGGGGAAGCTTTGAAGTGGTATCAATGGTTATACACAACTCATCAGGTAAGCACTTGGTTTCGTTTTGCGCAGGATGTTAGACGACGTTTTGACCCATCCGAATATTGCAAACCTGAAGTTATGCTTAACTTGCCTCATCAAACTGGTCTACAAACCTCAAATCCGCATCCAGAAAATGAAACCATCGACTCCTTAACTCCATCGCCGGAACCAGAAGTGTGTGACTCGGTTGAGACCGACATGATAAGTAAAGGCTCATCCGACGCAATAGAAGTCGAGGAGGATTCAGGTGAATCTGAGTTGGAATCGAAGACCGATTTTTATCTGTCTCCGATTAAAATCGACATATCAAACAATGAGGATGATATCGTGGATGTGAATCATGATTCAACCTTGGGTGGATTTGCAATAGTCGCTGTTACTGATACAAAGGTAACTTCTAATCATATTCCAGTAGATTTTTCATCAGATTTGGTGTTGAATGTTGCTGAGATTAGTGAAAAGTGCTTTGGTGCCATAAAAAATTCCTTATCCGCATGCCTTCAACCTGTTTGTGAAAATGCATCAATGATTGTTCCATCTATTTTTATGAAAAATCTTGCTCGCTTTGGGAATTGGTGTTGCATCCAGAATTTTCAAGGTGCCGCATTAAGTCTTAACCCACCAAAAAAACCTCCTGATTCGGTGTTGGATGATGCTAGAATTGGTGAAAGGAGCTTCGAAACTATGTTTTGCGTCTCAAACACTATTTCGGATTTGTGCCTTCTAAGTGTTTGTGGAAATGCATCGGTGAATTTTCCTCCCTTTGGTGTGGCACATAGAGCCTTAAGTGATGACCTGTATCCTATTCCATTATTCCACAAGGCTTTGGTGTGTCTGAACCCACCGTGGAAACCTCCAGATAGTAGAACTCATATTGACGTTATAGTTGAGTTTGATGATGTGGTGATGGAAAGTTGTTTGGAAGGAGCTGAGTCAAGGATATGCTACCTGCCGTCGCCACTTGAATGGCCCCTAATGGAGGAGATTGATCCAAACAGTCCATGTATTATAATTGGAGGGGTTGCTGATGATAAACTATTTGTTGAATTTGCTTTCAAGTTCATGTGTGATGTACTTGTGGGGTTATTAATATTTGTAAGAGGTTTTGCAAGGAAACTTACCACTTGGTCTTATGACATACATTCAATCAAGGGAAATAAGGGGAGATTTGGCCGCCCTCTAACAATTCATCTGAGCAGTCGAGAAGGGTTGCAGTTGCTTCCGGGGCTTAGATCATGCGTGGGTGAAGTTGTGACAGATACAGACAGATCCAAAATGCTGGTGAAGATTCATCCCGAAGTCAAATATGTGGTGGATACTATTAAGGGCATTATTATCACTATGAGCACTCCAACATCCAGAGTTACATTTCAAAATGACCATTATACACTTCACTTCATATTACCAGGTAAAGTTAACCTTCTGGGTAACTGGATGAAGGGTACAAAGGGTCATGATTCAACAAATGGTGAATTTGATCAACAGATTAAAGGGAGGAGGGAGGTCATAGAGCTGTCAATAAAATATGCTCAGTTGCCTCAGAACCTTGGAGTTGATCAACCAGATAGTGGTACTCATGATGTCGATTTGGAGCGTATTGCTGCGGCCAAAACTGATCCCATAGCCCCATTTATTGCGACACTAATTGATGGGATCAATCAAAGTGAAATCAGACGCAACGCTCTAATGCTTTTGTGCGTTGCACATTTCAATGCTAATGTTCGAGATGCCTTCCTTCTGTCTTCAGGGCCATTATGCAAAGCACAACAAAAGGATGATGTGATGAGTTTCTACCACATGACAGTAATTGAGACAAATCAGGAGGAATCACCAAAGGATACACTCCCTTTTGTGGCTAAAGATTTAGAACAATCTCAGCAGCAAGAGTCCGGACTGGCGCGCGCATGTAGAACATCTCAAAGAAGTGCTCGATTTGTTGAAACAACATACATATTACGTCAAGGCCTCGAAGTGCTAAGTGGCTTTGCCAAAGAGCTACTACCTCGGCCACATAATCTCAGGGGCAGCATGGAAAAGGATCCTGGAAAAGTTGAGGCTATTGTGCAGTGGGAGCGTCCGCGCACAGTTAAAAAGCTGAGGGGATTCCTGGGTATCGCTTGTTACTATAGGCGCTTTGTTCGCCACTTCGCCACAATGGCCGCACCTCTTACTGGTTTGCTCAGGAAGGATGCTTTCGTCTGGGGTCCCAAAGCCACTCAAGCGCTCGAATCACTGAAGGAATGCTTGGCAACAGCACCTCTACTCGCGCTTCCGAACTTATCAAAACCTTTCGAAGCAAATGAATGTATTGGCGAGCTAGCACTTCCCCCTGCAAGCCACACACATGACATGTTTCATGTATCGACACTGAAGCGCTGCAAAGCTTCACCGCCGTTCCATAAGATCAGTTGGCCGGACGGGTTCACTTGGGAACGTCACGTTCTTCAACCGACAAAAATCCAGGAATACCGCCAGTTGCTTAAAGGAACCGTGCCAGTGCTGCAGGTCCAAGCTCAGTGGATGGAGCATGATTTAGAGGATGCCACACGGGAGAACAAAAATCGGTTTGTGTTGGGATATCCAGATTTTGTTCTCGAGGACGAGAAACATTTTGAGAGGGGGAGAAATGTTCCATGCACTACTGGGCCTATAACTGATCGGCCAGAACCAAGGAAGAGGCTGCCCAACACATGCTGGCCCAAAGAGGAGTTTGTTATGGAGTCAGCACACCTGCTGCATGATGGTGTGGACCCTTCAGCTGTAACGACTTGTGAGCTGGCAAAGGGGATTGGATAAGGCAAGCACGGCATGCATGAGCTGATGTAAGCATGACCTATTGATGATGTAAAACAGCTAGTATATGTACTAGCATTAAGGCATGGAAATAAACAAGCAAAGTTTAACAGAATATCTCTATCTCCCTCTTCCTCAACCTCTACTTCACTCTCTGTTTCTCTCATTCTGCCCTTCCCCTGCTCTAGTCCCCTTTGTACCGCATCATTTGCCCAACAACCGGCAGCTAAGGAAGAAGCAAAAATCGAAGTTCATAGTTGGCGTGGATTGGATTCAGAGGTGGGTGGTGTTTTGGTTGTTTACGGTGCACTGCAATTCCTATCCAATAACCAATGTGAAACAAATTCATATCTTTATTGCAGTCAAAGGCAAGCGTGGACGGTCAACATAAGTGGCTGAATTTGGAGTTAGTAGGATGATGTTGTTGACGTGTGAACATTAAGGTGAGTTTGTCCAGTTTAAGTTTTGATTATCATTATTTTTGTGACTGGTGAATTTCTGGGAAGAAGCCAAAGGGGAATTGATAAGTGTTGGGATGGATGCCAGACCTAGTTCAGGTTCGAGGATCATCTTGTTTATTGGTTGTGTAAACTTAATTTCATAAGAGAGCAATGGCTGAGTTTTGTGGCTTATAAGTTTGGTGAGTCAGTGTGTGAGCCTTATGTTAAAGCATTTTTTAAGAGTTTCTAAGAGACAGACAGTTTAAATGAGATGAGGAAGAATGGAATTTCAGCACTACGTTTATAATTGCCGGAACGACAATGAGATAGAATGTTTCTGATGAAATTCTTTGGTATTGCTATTCAGTAAGAGAGAGTGATGCGCACGACTTGTTGGTCGATGCACTACACTTTTTTTGTTGATAAATGGTCGATGCACTACACTGACATGCGCAAGTATTGGGGTTATTAGTACGTATATGAGTATTAAATATTAAGGATTAGTTAGATACGAACTATATGATAAAGGGCGAATTTAACTTGGTGTATGGATTCAGGTGGTGTGAGGGATTCAATTCGGCTAGCAAAGTAATCATATTTGCGCACTCAGAGGGTTGGATTCAATTGGTGAGTAAATAATGTACTTATTTATTTATACCATTAATGCTATACGTAATATACTTGCGTATAGCATTGTATTATTATATGGGTAATGACGTGGGATTGAACACGAATCCCCTTATTCGTAAAGACGTTATATGTTGTATGTTGATACAAAAACATGGCATGAGTATATTATAAGTTGATGTGGAGACATGCGTTATACATATGTACATCTCGGCATACACAACATGCATCATCATGGAGACGACATGTGATTTGGCGGGACTCATCTCGCGGATTGATATGATGGTCCAGACCAGCAATGACGACTGCCCACCATGGCTTATGATTCTGACACGATGTGATATGGCGAGGCTCAGTCCGCACTCTGATATGATGGTCTGGACCGGCAGCGACGGCTGCCCACCATGGATAGTACGATCGATCGGTTACAGTGCATCATCATCACACTGCATCTGCATCACTTGCATTTTTATGTCTTAAATATCTGGTTGATTATGGAGTATTATGAAACACGAATTATATTTGGGTTAATAGTGTTATTAAGTATGTTAGTTATTCACTGAGTCAATATGACTCACCCCGTTGTTACCCAACTATTTTTCAGATCGTTCAGCTGCTAGTTGAAGTTGTCTTTCACATTCGCGAGCAAGTCTTTCTTTTCCAGTACGGTGCCATCCAGCTGCTCAACTTCTTAGGAGTCTTTTACTTACTTTCTTTTGTTCCTAGTTAGTCTTTGGTTTCGCTCCGTGGTACTTTAGCAGGAAGTTTGATGTCAGACTTATTACTATTTTATTTCCGCTACTCGGTTACTACTGAATTGAATAATCGAATTATTAGTGTTATCGGTATATTTGTTTGGAGGCTTGCTTAGCATTTTGTATAAGTAAGTGTGAAGCGCTGGTCTCGATTCTTTTAGTGGGTCGTGACAACGTTGGTATCAGGAGCTTAGGTCGGTCTCTATAGTACTGACAGACCGCTCGTCGTTAAAGCGATTTGTGCAAATAAATTTATAATAGTCCGCTACTTGCGACTATACTACTGGGTAGTACTTGGTAAGTAGGGGTCGAACCCAAGGGAATCAGGGGAATAGATGTTCTTTGAGGGGGTTGTCCAGCGAGAGAGCGTGTTTTAGGTCGGTTGGTTGGTTTTAAAGCTACCAGCTAAGTGATTGATTGATTGATTGTTTGGTTGGTTGGTTTTAGTACTGGAAAGTAAATTGCAGTTTATAATTAAAAAGAAATGTTCGGTTTCAGGGGCCTTGTATTATGTCCTGTTTATCATTGACCCTTAGTGAATTATCTAAGTATTCAAAGATGAATCGAGGCCCTTTCGTAGCGCAAGACTTGCAACATCGTCTAAAGCAACACTTGTTCTACTTAAGACTAATTCCTCCTTTCGAAGTATCTTAGTCTTATGTGCATCCACTTGATCTCCCAGTTACGTTATTGACCAAGTGGTGTTTTAGATAAGTCGAACTCCTCGATAAGCTTTGCTTGTGACAGCTTCCACTTACCGAGTATGATCACGAATTCCCACGGAAGAGCTTTGCTTGTGACAGCTTCCACTCAACCTTGGAAACTCTGACTTGATATATGGCACATAGAACAAGTTTTGAATACTAAGACAAGACGCTAAGTTAATAGTCTAAAACATTTTATAATACAAGTGCGCCCCTTCTACCGAACTACTAGTTTAGCTACTATTCATCGCGCTAAACATTATAAATAAGGAAATAAAACAGTTGAATAAATACTAAAAATAATACTTACAACCGTTGAAGCGCCAAGGGAGCTATCCTTTATTTCCAAAGCCAAACTTACAATACATAACTTAGAGAGAGAAGTGAATTTTACAAGTGAGGTGCTTTTCAAAATGAGGGGAGGAGCTCCTCCTTTTATAGCCATGGAGGGTGGAGATGGAGGGTGGAGATGGTTGCATGTGGAGGCCATCCATGGAGGAGGAGAATGGAGGGTGGAGGAGCCACCACATGTCTTTTGATCCAAGGGAGGAGGAAGGAGGAGCAAGGAGGAGGAGACATGTGGAGGAGCAAAAAGCCGCCGGTCACCATGGGTGGAGGAGCCGCCGGTTGCCGGTGGTGGAAGGAGGAGGAGGGGTGGCTTTGGCCACCTCTTGCCCAAGTGGCCGGTCACTTTGCCCATGTGTGAGTTTTGTACAGTTTTGTGCAGTCTTTTCACAAAACTGTCAATGTGTTTCTTCCCCGGACTGTCTTGATTCCTCTTCTGATTCTTCTGATTAATTTGTTATGAGTGCTTCAACGTCAGGATCCTTGATATTTCTTCAGTCGGCATATGATCTTGACCTTGGATTGACTCGTAACTTCTTTTCTGCTTTAAAAGCTCCTCTTTAGCATGTATTCTCTCTAAGCTCTAAAATACCCTGTAGAAATATATCGGAACTAACAAGCAAAAGTTAACTAGACAAAGTGTCTAATTTGGTGGGTTTAACTGTGTTTATGATTCGTATAATTATGGTCCATCAGATCACCCCACACTTTTAGTTGTTCGTCCCGAACAATGCTATTCAAGGGCGTGCACACAATCCATGTAAAAACTTTGAATATGAAAGTGAGACTATGAACTAGATTTATCCTAACTCATGCATTACTACTTATTACCAAATTAAACTGTGTAAATAAATAGAAGAAACTTAATACTTGTACCTCCGTGCTGAGATGCAAATTATATTGGATGTCTCGGGAGATAGCCCTTTTTAGGCTCCTGGACTGCAATCTCGGGATCGTCTCGCACTATATGGTTTTCTGGTAGCTTTCTCTAGCACGTGATTCGGTTCGGGTTTCAATGGTTTGAGTACTTTGATTTTCTTTTGGCGAGGGACTTCTTTTGAAGTGAATTGGCCTTTGGCCTTTGATTTGACTCTTTGAGTTCTTCACTTTTTGTTCGGTTAAAACCTTCACAATTTTGGGCCTTTGGCCTCTTGATTTGCTTCTTTGAGCTTTTCGCCTTTTTGTGGCTGCTAGTCCATTTTCTCAAGCCTTTTTGGGAGGTCCAATCATCACCCGCAAGCCTATGGAAATACCTCCCCGCTCCTCTCGTTTTTGCCGTTTCGCGCGGGTCAAGGTGAGGGTCGCTCATCTATTTTCTCGGCTACTTTGACTGTCGTTTTGCGCGGGTCAAGATGAGGGTCGCTCATCTCTTTTCTCGGCTACTTTGACCGGAGATAGGACGGTCTGATTCCCGTCCTCGCCTTTTGCATAAACACTGCATGGCGGAGATGACTTCAATCTTCACTGAAAACCCGAATTGCAGCCTCCACTGACTTTGAAAACCATATAGTTTAATCTGATCCTTCGATTGCTTGCCAAGCCTCTCTAGGGCAGTTTATATCAACTCCACATCCCTAGTTATCTCAGCACAAAGGACAAATGGAAAGTTACATTCTAAGTTTTTAAACAATTGAATTTTCACAAGGTTAATGCATGAATTATGATTTATCTTTTTCACATTCTTAAGTTCATATTTTCAAAAAGATACTATTACTAAAAAGAAAAAACAGCAAGCATGTTATTTATGTACACAGGTGGTTCTCACCCCCCACTTTTGAACGAAGGCGTGCCTTAGTTCAAAAGTCATGCAAGCTTAAAACTAAATACTGAATTTAAATGACAGAATTTTAAAAGTGCAGAAAAGTAAGATAGTGTCGGGTTACCTCCCGACCAGTGCACTTGTTTTACGTCGTTGGCTCGACGATACCTCGTTGTAGATCACTGGTTTGGGTCCCATGGGTGGCTCAAGTCGAACTTCGCCACCGTTCCTGTGTTGTTTCTTGCTGACTTCTTGCCGGATGTTGTGTTCAGGTCAGGACTCCTTTGTTCCGGGATCTTTTCCTTCTAATACCCCGGAGGGGGTGATGGACCTTTCACTACTAGCCTTTTGAAGTTTTTGTATTTGGGACTGCCTAGTCCAGTTGCGGCATAGCAATGCTCCATCGAGGGGTCATTCTGCAGAGGTCCTTTTTTCCATCCTCCTTTGAGCTTCTTCATTGATCGCATAGTTTGCTGCGACTTGCTCATTGATTAAGGGGAAAAGTCGGGAAGGCCTCATGAGGCTTGGTTCTGCCTCGTTATGTTGGTTCGTGAGGAACTGATCGTAGATAGTCTCAGCTGCCTGGGTAATGATAGTCGGGTATGAATTGGGCAGTTCGTCAGTGGTGTTCTGGATTCCTACTTCGTTGCTTCTGGTGCTTTCCATGTCTGATTCTTTAGACGGTTCAGGAGTCTCTTCTGACGGCTCGGTGGTTTCTTCTTTGTCTGCCTCAGGGTCAGCTTCTTCTGTCTGCATTTCCTTGTC
Organism: Rhodiola kirilowii; assembly: GCA_033675215.1. NCBI lineage: Eukaryota > Viridiplantae > Streptophyta > Magnoliopsida > Saxifragales > Crassulaceae > Rhodiola > Rhodiola kirilowii. Next base: position 35,252,306 of record CM066201.1, read on the forward strand.
AGTTTGGGGTACTCGTCTTGTGGTAGCGGCCAGGCCGATTATAAGGTACCACATGTCTGCAATGGTGAAGTTTGTGGCAGACCTTCTCATAGCTTCGTTAACTCTTCCCAGCTCTTCAGACCACATCCCACGAAGAAATTTTTGGAGAAGAACTTTCTTCGTAAATCCATGGTGCGGGCAGCTTGAGACGATGGCATCGTAGTTCATGTAGTATTCGTCCAAAGTCTCATCCCGGGATTGATGAAGGCACATGATCTTCTCACGGGTTTCTTGGCGTAAAGATGGTGGGGAGAATTCTTTCAGTAACGGAACGCAGAGGTCTACGTAACGTTCTGCACTGCTAGTGGTGGATGTGTAATACCATATCGTGGCGAAGTCGGTTAGAGAGAATTTGAAGCATTTCAGCTTAAATTCCTCTAATACTTCGTTCTCAGGTTTGATGTGGTGGCAGACGTGGTGGAAGTTTCGGCAGTGCTGTACTGGGTCTTCTCCCTCCGTTCCTCCGAACAGGGGCAGAAATCGCGTTGTCCATGCATGCGTAATGGGTAGTGACATAGGGAAATGAAAGAAAAAAAAGAAAGGGGAGGGAAAGAACAACTATTCGACGACTGATTCCCCGGCAACGGCGCCAATTTGACAGACCGCTCGTCGTTAAAGCGATTTGTGCAAATAAATTTATGATAGTCCGCTACTTGCGACTATACTACTGGGTAGTACTTGGTAAGTAGGGGTCGAACCCAAGGGAATCAGGGGAATAGATGTTCTTTGAGGGGGTTGTCCAGCGAGAGAGCGTGTTTTAGGTCGGTTGGTTGGTTTTAAAGCTACCAGCTAAGTGATTGATTGATTGATTGTTTGGTTGGTTGGTTTTAGTACTGGAAAGTAAATTGCAGTTTATAATTAAAAAGAAATGTTCGGTTTCAGGGGCCTTGTATTATGTCCTGTTTATCATTGACCCTTAGTGAATTATCTAAGTATTCAAAGATGAATCGAGGCCCTTTCGTAGCGCAAGACTTGCAACATCGTCTAAAGCAACACTTGTTCTACTTAAGACTAATTCCTCCTTTCGAAGTATTGATGGACCAAAATTATACGAATCATAAACACAGTATAACCCCTTTATTTAGACATTTTGTCTATTTAACTTTTGCTTGTTAGTTCAGATATATTTTTGCAGGGTAATTCAGAGCTTAGAGAGAATACACATTAAAGAGGAGCTTTTAGAGCAGAAAAGATATTACGAGTCAATCCAAGGTCAAGATCATATGCCGACTGAAGAAATATTAAGGATCCTGACGTTGAATCACTCATAACAATTTAATCAGAAGAATCAGCAGAGGAATCAAGACAGTCCGGGGAAGAAACACATTGACAGTTTTGTGAAAAGACTGCACAAAACTGTACAAAACTCACATATGGGCATAGTGACCGGCCACTTGTTGAAGAGGTGACCAAGGGAGGAGCTCCTCCCCTTCCACCACCGGCAACCGGCGGCTCCTCCTCCCTTGACCGGTGGCTTTTGGGCTCCTCCACATGTCTCCTCCTCCTTCCTCCTCTCCTCCTCCCTTGGATCAAAAACACTTGTTTCCATCTCCACCACCCATCTCCTCCCATTTTGGCTATAAAAGGAGGAGCTCCTCCCCTCATTTGTATCATCCCAAAATCAATATTCACTTCTCTCTCTAAGTTTTGTAATTGTAAGTTTGGCTTTGGAAATAAAGGATAGCTCCCTTGGCGCTTCAACGGTTGTAAGTATTATTTCTAGTATTTATTCAACTGTTTTTATTTCCTTAGTTATAATGTCTAGCGCGATGAATAGTAGCTAAACTAGTAGTTCGGTCTAAGGGGCGCACTTGTATTATAAAATGTTTTAGACTATTAACTTAGCGTCTCTCCTTAGTATTCAAAACTTATTCTATGTGCCATATATTCGGTTAGAACGTCCAAGGTAGAGTGGATGCTTGGAATGGCAAAACTCTACAGCGGGGTTCGTAAACTTGTACGGATAAGTGGATGCTTGGAATGGCAAAGCTTATCTGAGAAGTTTGACTTATCTTAAACACCATTTGGTTGATCGGGAATGATTGATCAAATGGATGCACATAGGCTAATATAACCGGGAATGGAGTATTAGTCTAAATAGAATAAGTGCTCTACGTCCTTCGAATAGGCTAGACAGTGTACGCAAATCGAGTGCTTTGGAATGGCCTTGATACACCGTTTGAATACTTAGTAGAGTCATTAGAGGTCAATGATAAACAGGATATAATACAATGCCCCTGAAACCGAACGCTTTTCTTCAATTATAAATTGCAATTTACTTTCCAGTACTAGAACCAACCAACCAACCAATCAATCAATCACTTAGCTAGTAGCTTTAAAACCAACTAACCGACTTAAAACACGCTCTCTCGCTGGACAACCTGATGTTCCCTTGTGTGGCATGTGTTTGGCAAAACGTTGTTAGACAGTTCGAGCAGGAGTTCAGGGGGAGTTCGAACATATCCTAGTACTCCTGTACAGCGTGATCAAGACGTAAAGGATATTTTTCGGAAGATATTGGGAACGAAGATTTCGTCAAGTTGAAGATGGCGTGCGACTTATTCGAACAAGATATTCGAATGAATATTCACAAGTGAAGATGGCATGACTTGCTTGGGAAAGAAGACGACTTCGTATATTCTTCCAAGGATTTGTGAAAGATATGCATCAAATATTCAGGAGTATCTCCCGAAATATTTGATGGGATTATCTTATGCGAATTAGGGTTTCGTCCGAGCATATAAATACAATGCAAAGGCAACCCTAATTCTCATCGCTTTCAAGATCAAAAATACACGAAGAAATCCTATCGATTGTAAAAGAAGAAAGCGACGGCCGTTGTGTTTTCCCCACTGGAAAAACATCGGTGTGAGCTGAGTCTGATACGTGCCATTCAGATTGACCAGAGGTGATCAAGTTCAGAGCACAAACAGAACGACCAGCTTTTAAGTGAAAGCGACCGAGCTTCAGGAAAGGTTCGAGTACGTTCGGACAGAAGGTCTGGACGAAGGGGATCAAGGGGAGTTGCGACGAACCTTGGTTGCAAATCTGAGAGACGGAGTAGTAGAGGCTAGGCAATTACAAGGTGTAAGTGTAAGTCCACTGAAAAGCTCTATACTCGTAATAAAGATTTGTTATCCCTTTTCCGGGTGTGGGAAACCCCCCAGAGTAGGCGTAGCTGAACTGGGTTATCAATCTGTGCGTACTCGTGTTTTACTGTTCTGTTCGTACTTGTTGTGGAACTGTGGTAGAAAGAGTTCAAGGTCTGTCCAAACACAACCTAGAACACTTTCTTGAACAGGGGATATAATTTCAATTGGTATCAGAGCAAACACTCGACACACTGAGTGGGATCCTGAACTGTTCAAGATGACCCTGAAAGAAGGACAAAGCATCACCAGACCTCCGCTGCTCGAAGGCTCGAACTATGCCACCTGGAAGCCCGTGATGAGATCATTTCTGAAATCTCTAGACGAAAAGGCTTGGAGAGCAGTGATGAGAGGTTGGACTGAACCCATGATGAACAATCTCACTGGAGAACCGGTTCCGAAACCAGAAGCTCTGTGGACAGAAGAGGAGGACAAAGCATCTATGGGAAATTCAAAGGCTATGAATGCGATCTTTTCTGCAGTAGATGAGAATGTCAAGAAACTGATTATCAACTGTGAAGTAGCCAAGGAAGCTTGGGATATCCTCCAAACTGCATTTGAAGGAACAGACAAGGTTCGTAATTCTCGGATGCAGGCTGTTACCACCAAGTTCGAAGAGATGAAAATGAAGGAAAGTGAAACTATCGCTGAGTACAACACCCGAGTTCTGGAACTGTCCAACGAGGCGTCTGCTCTAGGGAAACCTATCGATGAAGAAAGGTTGGCCAGTAAAGTCCTGAGATCACTACCTCCAAGATTTGCAATGAAGGTCACAACCATTGAGGAAATGCACGACATCTTAAAGCTAAAGCTGGACGAATTGATAGGTTCTCTCAGAACTTACGAGATCAATCATGATTTCCATCCCGGAGATGTGAAGGGAATCGCCCTCAAAGCAAATATGACAGAAGACAAACTGGACGGTGGGTGCACCACTGAGCAACTGGCTTTGATGGCTCAGAATTTTGGCAGAATGGTAAGGAAAATCAATAGACGTGGTCCAGAACAAGGTTAGTCTTCATCAGCTGGTTTCAGAAACTTGAAATCCGGGAGATCAAGGTCAAGTGATATAAGGCAAGACTCCTCTGATAAAGGTAGGGAAGAGATTCAGTGCCATGAATGCAAAGGCTTCGGCCATATTGCCTCACAATGTGCCAATACTCTCATGAAGAAGAACGCAATGGTCGCCAGCTTCAGCGACAGTGAGTCAGATGAAGAAAAAGGTGAAACCACCAACTTTGTGGCCTTTACCACTACTCTGGGAGAATGTAGCAGCACCGGTGCAACAGTTCCATCACAGGCAGAACTCCCCGCTGAAGACCTCTCAGACAGTGATGATGAAGAACTCACACAGGAGTCTCTCGCTCAGACATACAAAGATCTGTATGAGAAGTGGCTGCAACTGATCAAAATCAACAAGAAGCTGAATGACACAGTTGCAAGCATCACTACAGAAAAGGATAAGGTCTGGGAAGAAGTGGAGATTCTGGTCACACAGAAGGCTGAACTTGAAGGCACGGTAACTTCCCTAAACTCTCAACTGGCTGAAATAAAACCGGAAAGACTGTGTTTTCTTGCTCAGAAGACGGAGCTCCTGGGCACTATCTCCTCGCTGAAAGTCGACATTGAAAAAGACCGTGAAACTCACCCTGTTGGCATGACTGGGCTAAAAAAGGTTATCTCAGATCTAAAACACAAGGAGGTGTTCCAACACAGAAAGATAGAACAGCTGGAACTCCAGCTAGAATCAGAAAAAAAGGAGCGAGAAGTTGCTGAAAAGGAGCTCACTCACTTCAAACAGTCAGTGAGGATGTTGAACTGTGGCTCAGAAAATTTAGATGAAATCCTCAACGCTCAAAGGATGGAGGCAGGACGTAGAGGGTTGAGGTTCGTGGGAAAAAGGAGTTCAAAGGACACTATGTGTGTTAAAGATAAATCTGTGTCTGAACAGTTGCCTGAACAGAAGGTGAGAAAGCACCCTAGACAGAAAGTGGATCTGTCCCAAGACAAGTCCAGGACTACTTACCTCAGTTCAAATCAGAAGAAAGACTTGCTGACATGTTGGTACTGCTACCAGATGGGACACATCAGACGGCAGTGTCGATTGTTTCTTACTGAACGTCGAGGACACCAACAGCAACAGATCCAACCTCGACAGAAACAAGTTTGGATTCCGAAGGAACGACAGACAGTATGTATGGTCGCATGCTGCTCATCAGGAGATACAGTGCAAGCCAGTTGGTTCTTCGATAGTGGATGCTCTGCACACATGACAGGTAACTCTGAATATCTCTCTCATATTAGACCTGTTGAGCAGATGCGGTTTGTCACCTTCGCGGATGGTCGGAAGAGTCAGGTGATTGGCTGTGGAACATTGAAGGTTCCGGATCTCCCTGCACTCGAGGACACTCTCCTGGTTGAAGGTCTGACTATGAATCTCATTAGCATCAGTCAACTGTGCGACAATGGACACTATGTGTCATTCTCTCGTGACTCATGCCTCGTTCTTAACGAGAATGGTGATTCCGTAATGAAAGGGGGAAGAAGGGCCAATGACTGTTACACCATCAGAATGGGAAACGAGAAGCTAAGGTCTACTCTCAACTGTGTTCAAGCCAAACATCGAGTTCTGCGAGGGGGAGTGAAAAAAAACCTACACAATAGAAGGATCGCACAAATCGATTTTGGCAACTGTACCAGGCGACTGCTGGATCAAAAGGTATCACAGTTACAGCGAGAGTTTGAACAAAAGATCACACAGTTGCAGAAGGAGTTCGAACTGCTTGCACAGATGAATGCCAGTTCACCAGAAAAGAAATTGAATGAGATTCCTCGGTTTGGAACTCCCAGATCCTCCTTGGGTCTGCGTGGGTTCATGAACTGAGTGTTCCAGGCAGTGGTCAGTCAAAGGCGAATCACCAGCTACAACAGTTGGACTGACCACCTAAGAAGGGAGCTGGAACAGATGGGAAAGATCTTATGATCAAATATTTTATTCCGAAAGATTCGAATTACGCCGTTTTATTTGGAAAGCGACTGGCGTATATTGAGAAGACGAAAAGGCAGGAGGATATTTTATTTTCAAATCTCAACTGTTGAGCGTGTCTTCTCTTCTCGTCTCCGAAACCCTAGATTGGAAGTCTCCCACTCTCGACTGCACCGAAATCGACGATGGTGAACACAAGGAAGTCAGCAAAATCCAGTGCTATATCCGCGGAGAAAAGGAAGGAAAGCATGCAAATCTCAAAGGCGATGACAGCGAAATCAAAGATTCCTAAATCCAAGGCTGCGAAGATGAAAAAGGCATCGCCTTTACACGAGATGTCTGCCGAGGAGATAACTGCTAAAACTTCTCAGACAGTCACAGCGGTTTCTACCCCTCAAGCGTGTCCACAATCGGAGGTAAATCCCGTCTTTCCTTCGGTTTCTGCAGTCGTTGAAGAATCTGTGGTTGTTGATGAAATTATTATGGGAGTTAAGAATGTTGGGAGTTTGGGTGCTGAAGCTAGGAGGGCTGTTAGTGATGAAGAATCCGGTAGGGCTGAGATTTGTGTTGACAAGGACAAGATTGTGGTTGGTGAAAAGGGTGATGAAGTCTCTAAATCTGTTGAAGAAACGGAACGCAGAATGTCAGTGCCAAGAAAGTCTGGTGTTTCAGACGTTTGGAAGGCAAAGACTCAAGCTTCCGGGTACGTTCGCCCAGGAGGTTTTCAAAGAAAGAAGGTGTCTCGCCGAGCTGCCTCTCCCAGACAATGCCTAGCCAGGATCTGTTCTATCAGAGGGAGGGTCCCTGATATTTCTAATGAGGAAAGGAAGAGTATGAGGAATATGGGTATGAAGGATGCACTTGTTGATAACTTGATTGAGGAGATTGGAGTCTCAGAAGGTAAAGTTGGTGAGACTGTGAGTAAAGGACCAGATTCATCTGTGAAGAGTGTTGGGGAGATTGATGCTGTTGCAGAAGAGCCTGAGACTGCTGAAGGGGATGAAGACCTGGAGGATATGCTCAAAGACATAGATGATTTTGTTGAGAATCTACCAAAGGAAGTTCCCGGTGTTCCAGCTGAAGAGGAGTTAATTGATTCTCCAGAGAATGTTGTGAGTAAGGAGACGACAACTGTTCCAGATGCTGTTCAGGACAGTCACCATGGTTCCCAGATGGATATTGATGTCTCTCAGAAGACTGTTGTTGAAGCAGTTCCTCAGATGGGGGATGATGAGGATTTGGTTCCTCTTGTGAAGTTAAAGAAGATGTCAAAAGGGAAGGAAAAGGAAAAAGTGGCCTTTGCGAAGTCTACAAAGGATTCTGCCCAGAAGGGTGCTGATGTACGCAGTGGTGCAGGGGGAGCTAGTTCCTCCAAGAAAAGGAAGCGTGTCGCTCCAATGCCTGTTTCAGAAGACGCTGGGGGATGTGAAGTCCCAGGCCCTGATGCTGAGACTGTCCCAGTTGGCTTGGTTAAGAAGGGTGTATGGTTTGTTAACAAAGATGCTGCAAGAAAGTGGCCATGCATCCTGAGGAGGAAAATCATACCTGAAAGATTGCTAGATGAGTCCCGGTATAAGGGAAAGGAGGTGGTTAAGGTTCTGAAAGAATCGGATCTGTTTTGGACGCTGGCTAGGTGCAAACCCTACAGTGAACAGCTTGTGCGTGAGGCAATGGCGAACTTGCCCCCTCACTTTGGGGTAGTTGGAGATCCTGAGTATGGAGTCTTCTTTGTTAGAGGGAGGAGAATTAAGATTGATCCGGAGCTAATCAATGTGCATTTCTCGATGGATGACCCGGCTGTTGACGAGGAGGAGGCAAATTTTGAGAAGATTGTGAGTACCATCACTGCGGGCTCTGTCAGGTGGAGACCTGAATCAGTTGTGCACACAGCAGACTTATCAACGTTTTATTCCATGCTGTTCTTCATTGCTGTCTTCAACTGGAGACCTTCTACACATCGATCAACAGTCAATAAGGACGTGGCTCAACTGCTGTATCAGATAGGGAACAAGCGGAAATTCAATTTGGGAAGAGTCATGTTCAAACAGATTGCTGAACATGCTACGTCAAAGAGGACTCTTCACCAGATCTGCTTCCCATCACTGATTCATGAGTTGATTGTTTATCATGCCCCTGCTTTGACGTCCTCCATTGATCAGCTCTCAAAGTCTCCCAGCAAGTTTGTCGTAGACCACAAGCTATTTAAAGGGCGTCATATTAATGATCTCAAGGAGGAGACCTCGAAGGGCAAAGATATTGCCGAGCCATCAAGGCGAGGAGGAGCAAGGTTGGCCCGTGATGAAAGGAACAGACTTCTCATGGACCTGCATGACATCATTGAAGCGGACAAGGAGCAGCGCAAGCGTATCAACAAGCTCGCTCGTGCCCTCAGCTTTCCAAGTGACGATGAAGCTGATGATACAGTCTCTGAGGTGGGCACCGATGATGGTTCGTCTTCATGAATGTCTCCTAATAACTTTTTCTCTGAACTCAGACCGTATTTGAAACTCTAGTTATTGTGTGCTTGTTCTGGCACTTATTTGATTTGCTGTTCGAACTCGATCGGCCCCTTGCCAGTTTGTGGCAAAAAGGGGGAGTATTTTGAGGTGGTGACAATTTTTGTTCCCTCAAGGTTTCCTACTGTCTAGATAGTTAGATAGATCTAGTGATTTGGTTTTGCCAAAATGCCATGGGGGAGATTGATGTTCTCTTGTGTGGCATGTGTTTGGCAAAACGTTGTTAGACAGTTCGAGCAGGAGTTCAGGGGGAGTTCGAACATATCCTAGTACTCCTATACAGCGTGATCAAGACGCAAAGGATATTTTCCGGAAGATATTGGGAACAAAGATTTCGTCAAGTTGAAGATGGCGTGCGACTTATTCGAACAAGATATTCGAATGAATATTCACAAGTGAAGATGGCATGACTTGCTTGGGAAAGAAGACGACTTCGTATATTCTTCCAAGGATTTGTGAAAGATATGCATCAAATATTCAGGAGTATCTCCCGAAATATTTGATGGGATTATCTTATGCGAATTAGGGTTTCGTCCGAGCATATAAATACAATGCAAAGGCAACCCTAATTCTCATCGCTTTCAAGATCAAAAATACACGAAGAAATCCTATCGATTGGAAAAGAAGAAAGCGACGGCCGTTGTGTTTTCCCCACTAGAAAAACATCGGTGTGAGCTCAGTCTGATACGTGCCATTCAGATTGACCAGAGGTGATCAAGTTCAGAGCACAAACAGAACGACCAGCTTTCAAGTGAAAGCGACCGAGCTTCAGGAAAGGTTCGAGTACGTTCGGACAGAAGGTCTGGACGAAGGGGATCAAGGGGTGTTGCGACGAACCTTGGTTGCAAATCTGAGAGACGGAGTAGTAGAGGCTAGGCAATTACAAGGTGTAAGTGTAAGTCCACTGAAAAGCTCTATACTCGTAATAAAGATTTGTTGTCCCTTTTCCGGGTGTGGGAAACCCCCCAGAGTAGGCGTAGCCGAACTGGGTTATCAATCTGTGCGTACTCGTGTTTTACTGTTCTGTTCGTACTTGTTGTGGAACTGTGGTAGAAAGAGTTCAAGGTCTGTCCAAACACAACCTAGAACACTTTCTTGAACAGGGGATATAATTTCACAACCCCTTCAAAGAACATCTATTCCCCTGATTCCCTTGGGTTCGACCCCTACTTACCACTTGCTACCCAGTAGTATAGTCGCGAGTAGCGGACTATTATAAATTTATTCTTGACGTTTGCACATAACGACCGTGCATCCATCAAAATTGGCGCCGTTGCCGGGGAATCAGTCATCGGATAAAGTTCTTTGAATCGTTACGCGCTTCAAAACAACATGTCTCGCGAAGAAAGTCACCATGACTACCAGGATGACGAAGAAATAAACCTGTAAGATCAAAATGATGAGGTACCGTTTCCATTCGTCGACGATCCGGAACAACTCATCAGAAACAGAAGAGCTCGTGATAGGGAAGCAGTCAGAAGAAACCAAGAATTACCCGAGGACCGAAATGCAGCTGGTCCAGTACAACCTCCTATCCATCCCCCACGACCACAACCTCAACCTCGATACATGGCAAGAAGAGAACCCGCTTTTGACGACTACTACAGGGATAACTACTACCGTGAACCAACTATGGGCGAGTTAAATGCCCCTAATTTCGAGACACAGCCGTGGTGCATCTATGAGAGCCCTGAATTAGAAAACATAACCATCAACGCATCAGTGGCGCACAGCCTGCCAAAATTCTCAGGAGCTCAAGGAGAATCTGCACAACTCACCTCCAACGCCTACATGGCATTTGCTAGAATCTAAAGCCCAATCGAGTAAACATGGACGACTTCAAGTTAAAGGCGTTCTATTTTTCCCTCATAGACTCGGCAAGCGACTGGTTCCTTTCATTGCCTTCCGGAAGCATCAGAACATGGGCTCAGATGCAGAAGAAATTCTTAGACAAATACTATCCGGCTGGAAGAGCAATGCAAGTAAGGAGGCAACTACAGGAAATCAAACAAGGTCCCAATGAAACCATGTACGATTACCTGGAAAAGTTCAATCACCTAGAAAGGAGCTGCTGTACCCTCGGATTGCCCGAGAAACTCGTCATCGAGTACCTCATTGATGGATTAAGACCCTTAGACAAAATGCTCTTGTATGCCTCAGCGGGAGGATCCATGATGAATCTATCATTAAGTGGCATAAGGAATCTCATCGCCAACGTTGCTGAAAATGCCCGATTTAGAGAAGAGACTACTCGTCAAGATGAATTCTCTCGATCAAAACAGGTAGCACAAGCCGAGACATCAGTAAACTCCATAACTGAAGAGATGAAACAGTTAAAGGAGATGATGATCGAGATCATACGTAGACAGCCAGTTCCGGTAAAACCCTGCGAGTTCTGTGGTTCTACAGATCACAAAACTGACGCATGCCCAACATTGATAGAAGAAGAACCGGCGGAGGTGAATATAGTGGGAGGATATCAAGGACACAACAACAACAATGACAGAGCTGGACAAAACAGACAGTACGGTCAAACATCCAACCCAGGCTGGCGTAACAACAACAGCTATCCTCAGATGGAGACACAACCAGCTGTCCCTCAACTAGCGCAGTCATTCTACCAACCACCCCACCGACAATATAACCAGAACGCTCCATCGGCAGGCCAATATCACCAAAAGGGCCAAATCAGTACCAAGCCAGCCTGAGCAATCAGCAGGAACCAAGCAAGTCGCTCAATGACACGATGAAGGAGCTCGTGGGAAACATTAATCAATTGGGTACTTCACTACACCAGTACCAGGCAAAAGCTGACGGGGCAATTTCATAATTGACCAAACAAATGTCCCAGCTCGCCACCGCAATGTCAACACTCACTACTGAACCTAGCAGACTTCCTTCACAGACCGTCCAAAATCCTAAGGCGAACATAAGCATGATAAGGAGGTCAAACATGAAGGTTACTCTAGGAGAAGTAGCACGGTCCCCAACCTACAGACTTACGAACAATCACTTCAACCGTAGGAGTCGACCTGATTGGAATCAAGAAGAAGACCGACCCAATGAAGGCAAAACATGGGTTACGCATGCTGACAATGGACGGTACGCGTTTACTGTTTGCATAACACCGCCGCCGATCACACACTTTGACATACCAGCATCTGGTTGGGACTCCCCAACTAATATTTATGCTTCGAAGCAAAATATTAAAGGGTCCGAGTATGCAAATCCTAAGCCAGGGAATGGGCAGAATAGTCCGACAATAGAAAGAGCCCTCACTTCAGATCATGAGCCACAACCGGAAAGAAATAAAGACCCTGGGGCCTTTACAATCACCTGTGGTATTGGTGAAACCCAGATCCATAAATGCTTAGTCGATCTTGGGGCTGCTGTCAACGCCATGCCTTCCTCCTTGTATTACCTACTAGGACTTGGTCCGTTGAAACCACATCGATCAAATATCGAGCTAGGAGATAAATCATGCATCCGCCCGGTTGGAGAACTGGAAGATGTAATACTCCATGTGGGAGAACTTGTCGTTGCTGCAGACTTCTATGTAATACCAACAGAAGAAACCTGCGAAGACGACCCACCAACAATAATATTGGGACGACCATTCCTCTACGCCACTAAAGCAAGAATCGATGTGGGCAAGGGGTCATTATCACTTAAGTTCGGCGGCAAAATTGCACACTTCTACGTTAATAAGAGCCACCCGGACACAAAGAAACCGCCAGACATAACACCTATCTCAGATCACGGTGCACAGTTTTCTGACCTGTCATTAGAGACCAAAAAAGTAACAAGACCAGCAGCTATGGTCAAAGGTCTCCCGCCTTCTCAGAAACAATGGAAAGAGAAAACACCAAAACCATGGAGCTCTTACTCCAGCAAGAAGTCAGGAAGAAGCAACACTGGAACGGTGGCGAAGTTTGACTTGAGCCACCCATGGGACCCAAACCAGTAATCCACAACGAGGTACTGTCGAGCCAACAACGTTAAACAAGTGCACTGGTCGGGAGGTAACCCGACACTATCTTACTTTTCCGCACTTTAATTTCTGTCATTTAAATTCAGTTTTTAGTTTTAAGCTTGCATGACTTTTGAACTAAGGCACGCCTTCGTTCAAAAGTGGGGGGTGAGAACCACCTATGTACATAAATAACATGCTTGCTGTTTTTTCTTTTTTTAGTAATAGTATCTTTTTGAAAATATGAACTTAAGAATGTGAAAAAGATAAATCATAATTCATGCATTAACCTTGTGAAAATTCAACTGTTTAAAAACTTAGAATGTAACTTTCCATTTGTCCTTTGTGCTGAGATAACTAGGGATGTGGAGTTGACGTAAACTGCCCTAGAGAGACTTGGCAAGCAATCAAAGGATCAGATCAAACTATAAGGTTTTCGAAGTCAGTGGAGGCTGCACTTCGGGTTTCAGTGAAAATTGAAGTCATCTCCGCCATGCAATGCAAAAGGCGAGGACGGGAATCAGACCGTCCTATCTCTGGTCAAAATAGCCGAGAAAATAGATGAGCGACCCTCATCTTGACCCGCGCGAAACGACAATCAAAGTAGCCGAGAAAATAGATGAGCGACCCTCACCTTGACCCGCGCGAAAACGGCAAAAACGAGAGGAGCGGGGAGGTATTTCCATAGGCTTGCGGGCGATGATTGGACCTCCCAAAAATGCTCGAGAAAATGGACTAGCAGTCACAAAAAGGCGAAAAGCTCAATGAAGCAAATCAAGAGGCCAAAGGCCCAAAATTGTGAAGGTTTTAACCGAACAAAAAGTGAAGAACTCAAAAAGTCAAATCAAAGGCCAAATGCCGATTCACTACGAAAGCAGTCCCTCGCCAAAAGAAAATCAAAATACTCAAACCATTGCAACCCGAACCAAATCACGTGCTAGAGAAAGCTACCAGAAAACCATATAGTGCGAGATGATCCCAAGATTGCAGTCCAGGAGCCTAAAAAGGGCTATCTCCCGAGACATCCAATATAATTTGCATCTCAGCACGGAGGTACAAGTATTAAGTTTCTTCTATTTATTTACGCAGTTTAATTTGGTAATAAGTAAGCAATGCATGAATTAGGATAGATCGAGTACCACAGTCTAATTTTCATATTTCAAAGCCAACTTATAGTACAGCCCTTTAATAGCATTGTTCGGGACGAACAACTAAAAGTGTGGGGTGATCTGATGGACCAAAATTATACGAATCATAAACACAGTATAACCCCCTTATTTAGACATTTTGTCTATTTAACTTTTGCTTGTTAGTTCAGATATATTTTTGCAGGGTAATTGATGGACCACAATTGTATGAATCATAAACACAGTTAAACCCACCAAATTAGACTGTTTGTCTATCTAACTTCGATGTTTTAGTCCCGATACATTTCTACAGGGTATTTCAGAGCTTAGAGAGAATACACGCTAAGGAAGAGCTTTTAGCACAGAAAAGATATCAGGAGACAATCCAAGGTCAAGATCAGACGCTGAATGAAGAAATCTAAAGATCCTGACTTGGAATCATTCAAAACAAATCAAACCGAAGAGAAACCGAAGACAATCCGGAGCTGGAATACACCGATAGTTTTGTGCAAACTGCACAAAACTCACAACCACTCTCCTCATGCCACATGGACCGGCGGCTTTCTCCTCACATCCACCCCTCCTCCTCTCCCCTTCCTCCACATGTCAACCTCTCCTCCTCCCTCCCAAAAGCCGCCGGCGGCTTTGTGTTGCTCCTCTCCCCTTGTGACACTTGTCTTCCTCTCCTCTTCCCCCCATCTCCACCCTTGGATGCCAAACCACATGCCCTCATCTTGGCCCTCCATTCCCCTCCCCTTAGCCTATAAATACCAAGCTCTCCTTCTCATTTCAAATCATCCCAAAATTATGTAAAACACTTCTCTCTCTAAGTTTGTTACTATGTAAAGTTTGGTTTGATATCAATAAAAGTTCAGTTTGTTTTCAAATACTTTAGTTCGATCTTGAGTACTCCTGTTGGTTCTTGAGTACTCAAGTTTTCAGTTACAGTTCAAGAGTTACTCCTGTTTGTTCTTGAGTAATCTCTTTCTCTTCTCTCTTTACTCCTGTTTGTTCTTGAGTATTCTTTTCCAAATCCCCAAGTATTTAGTTATGATGTCCAACTCTATGGATATTCGTAACTAAACTCTTCATTCGGTTGAAGGGGAGTTCTTGTTTTATAAAATGTTTTACTTCGTTTAGTTTCTTTTCTCTGTATTCAAAACTTGTTCTATGTGCCATTTATAAGGTCAGACTTTCCAAGGTTGAGTGGAAGCTACGAAAGGGCAAAACTCTTCTGTGGGAAGTTGTGAACATACTCGGGTAAGTGGATGCTACGAAAGGGCAAAGCTTATCTGAGGAGTTCGATCTATCTTTAAAACCATTTGGAAACTGGACCAAAGGGACCAAATGGATGCACAAAAGGCTAAGATACTTCGAAAGGAGGAATTAGTCTGAAGTAGAACAAGGGTTTACAAACAGTGTGGCAAATTGAGCGCTACGAAAGGGCCTCGATACACGTTTGAATACTTAGAAGGGTTACTAAAAGAATGAACAGGATATAATACAAGGCCCCCCAAGACCGAATACTTCTCTCGCAATTACAAAACCCCTTTGTCTTTACTTTTATTGTTCAATCAACTGCAACCATCAACCGCTCACAATCCGGAGGACTTGCAATTCACGCATCACCCACTGTAAGTCTTCGCTTTTAATTTCAGTATTTACTTTTCTGTAATTTACTTTTCAGCACTCAAAACCAAAACCAACTAAAAAGTCACGTAGTTGTTAGCACTAAAACCTCAACCAACCTAAAACACGCTCCTTCGCTGAACAAATCCCTTAAAGAATAACCTATTCCCCTAATTCCTCTGGGTTCGACCCCTACTTACCAAGTACTACCCAGTAGTATAGTTGCGAGTAGCGGACTATTATAAATTTATTTGCACAAATCGCTCTGACGACAAGCGGTTCTGTCAAATTGGCGCCGTTGCCGGGGAATTAGCAAATGGATAGTTGTTCTTTTTTTCTATTATACATAATTCGCCATGTCTTCATACTACGACATAGAACCTTGGAAAAATGAGGGTAGCAACCTTATGTTTGAAATGATTAGACGTCTCCCCCAATTCGGAGGTGCTCTTGGAGAAGATCCCGTAAGGCATACACAAACGTTCCACTCCATATGCAACCACATGAGGCCTAAAAATGAATCGCTAGAGGAATTTAAACTCACATGTTTTAAATTTTCTTTAACTGACTCGGCATTAAAATGGTATTACTCATGTGCTGAGTATGAAAGTGATTATGGGGGTCTACAAACCAAATTCCTTGAGAAGTTTTGCCCTCCATCTCTCCGACTTGAAACCCGCGAGAAGATTCTCAATCTTGAGCAATTCCGGGACGAAACATTGGACGAGTACTTGGCGTACTTTGACTCCATTGTGGCGAGCTGCCCGCACCATGGATTCTCCAGAATCAATCTTATCCAAAGGTTTCTCGGTGGAATGATGCCACTTGAGCGGAAAAGACTTAACGATGCAGCGGGAGGCTCGATCATGAAGTTAACCATGTCTCAAACCTGGCGACTCATAGACAATTTGGCAGAGAGCACAAAACAAGGGCCAATACACCAAACTAAAGATAAGGTACCGACGATGGAAGTGGACTCAGTACAAAACAAGCCCGACACCACACCCATTACGAGCTTGCCCGCAACAAAGCCGAGAGAAGACATCAGTACAAGGGCAGTAATGGACGTGAAGGAGGCTCTAAAGGAGCCAATATTGGAGCCCACGAAGCCAACTGAGGATGAGGACTCGCAAATAACCGAAGAAGAACCGGCCAAATTAGGCCTGGTTCTCATTGCCGAACCAGCCGAGCCACTTGAACCGGTCCTCATCACCAATATACCCGAAACATGCCCGATCCTCACTATCGAAGCACCTAAGGCAGGCCTGGTCCTCATTATCAAACTGTCCAAGAAAGACCTGGCCCTTATGGTGGAAGTTCCCCAACTTTTCCCTTCGGTTTGTATGCGGATCACAGCCCCTGAAAATGAAGTGATTAACGCTAAGGTGCAAGGCGAGTTTGAGGCAGAACAAGGACAAGAAAAGCGATCAATGGAGCTCTCACTCACCACGACTCAACAAAGCGGCCCTGAAAATTTGCTCGTGCTAGGACGACCATTCGTCGCTGCCACAAAGAAGAGGCTTCACATGGAGACATGCTTAAGGTCACCAATGCTCGATGGCACAATACTGAATTTCCAGAATTGCAAAAGTGCCACCCATTCAAACATGAAGAAACGACCAAGACATGGGCCGGTGGAATGGAAGCCCGGATGGAGAAACAAGAAAGTCTGACTCAAAAGACCAGCATCTATGGTCAAAGGATCCTCACCTTCCCAGAAGAATGTAAAGAAGAAATTATCGGTTCAATGGATATCAGAACCAAGCCCGCTGCCATACGAGAACTTGGGACCGATTAAGAGAGCAGTTGGGAAAAAGTTCAACCTCAAGCACCCATGGGACCCAAACCAGTGATCCACAAACGAGGTATCGTCGAGCCAACGACGTTAAACAAGTGCACTGGTCGGGAGGTAACCCGACACTATCTTACTTTTCTGCACTTTAATTTCTGTCATTTAAATTCAGTAATTTAGTTTTAAGCTTGCATGACTTTTGAACTAAGGCACGCCTTCGTTCAAAAGTGGGGGGTGAGAACCACCTGTGTACATAAATAACATGCTTGCTGTTTTTTCTTAGTAATAGTATCTTTTTGAAAATATGAACTTAAGAATGTGAAAAAGATAAGTCATAATTCATGCATTAACCTTGTGAAAATTCAACTGTCTAAAAACTCAGGGTGTAACTTTTCATTTGTCCCTTTGTGCTAAGATAACCAGGGATGTGGAGTTGATAGAAATGCCCTCGAAGGACTTGGCAAGCAATCAAAGGATCAGATCAAACTATATGGTTTTCGAAGTCAGTGGAGGCTGCACTTCGGGTTTCAGTGAAAATTGAAGTCATCTCCGCCATGCAATGCAAAAGGCGAGGACGGGAATCAAACCGTCCTCTCTCTAGTCAAAGTAGCAGAGAAAATAGATGAGCGACCCTCATCTTGACCCGCGCGAAACAACAAAGATGAGAGGAGCGGGGAGGTATTTCCATATGCTTGCGGGCGATGATTGGACCTCCCAAGAAGGCAAAAAACAAGATGGACTAGCAAGTCACAAAGAAGCAAAAAACTCAAAGAAGAAAATCAAAAGAGGCCTAAGGCCCAAAAATGTGAAGGTTTTAACCGAGCAAAAGTGAAGCACTCAACAACGTCAAATCAAAAGCTAAAGGCAAATCACTACAAAAAGCAGTCCATCGCCAAAGAAGAAGAAAGAAAAAAAGAAAAGAAAAAAATCAAGAAAAGGCTCAACTCACTGAAACCTGAATCGAATCACGTGCTAGAGAAAGCTACAAGAAAACCATATAGTGCGACACGGTCCCGAAGGTGTAGTCCAGGAGCCTGAAAAGGGCTATCTCCCGAAACATCCGAAATAATTTGCATCTCAGCACGAAGGTACACGTATCAAGTTTCTTCTACTTATTTACGCAGTTTAATTTAGTAACAAGTAGTAATGCATGAATTAGGAAAAATCGAGTACCACAATCTTATTTTCATATTTTAACCAACTTACTTAGTAACGCCCTTATAAAGCATTGTTCGGGACGAACAACTAAAAGTGTGGGGTTATCTGATGGACCACAATTGTATGAATCATAAACACAGTTAAACCCACCAAATTAGACTGTTTGTCTATCTAACTTCGATGTTTTAGTCCCGATACATTTCTACAGGGTATTTCAGAGCTTAGAGAGAATACACGCTAAGGAAGAGCTTTTAGCACAGAAAAGATATCAGGAGACAATCCAAGGTCAAGATCAGACGCTGAATGAAGAAATCTAAAGATCCTGACTTGGAATCATTCAAAACAAATCAAACCGAAGAGAAACCGAAGACAATCCGGAGCTGGAATACACCGATAGTTTTGTGCAAACTGCACAAAACTCACAACCACTCTCCTCATGCCACATGGACCGGCGGCTTTCTCCTCACATCCACCCCTCCTCCTCTCCCCTTCCTCCACATGTCAACCTCTCCTCCTCCCTCCCAAAAGCCGGCGGCGGCTTTGTGTTGCTCCTCTCCTTTTGTGACACTTGTCTTCCTCTCCTCTTCCCCCCATCTCCACCCTTGGATGCCAAACCACATGCCCTCATCTTGGCCCTCCATTCCCCTCCCCTTAGCCTATAAATACCAAGCTCTCCTTCTCATTTCAAATCATCCCAAAATTGTGTAAAACACTTCTCTCTCTAAGTTTATTACTATGTAAAGTTTGGTTTGATATCAATAAAAGTTCAGTTTGTTCTCAAATACTTTAGTTCGATCTTGAGTACTCCTGTTGGTTCTTGAGTACTCAAGTTTTCAGTTACAGTTCAAGAGTTACTTCTGTTTGTTCTTGAGTAATCTCTTTCTCTTCTCTCTTTACTCCTGTTTGTTCTTGAGTATTCTTTTCCAAATCCCCAAGTATTTAGTTATGATGTCCAACTCTATGGATATTCGTAACTAAACTCTTCATTCGGTTGAAGGGGAGTTCTTGTTTTATAAAATGTTTTACTTCGTTTAGTTTCTTTTCTCTGTATTCAAAACTTGTTCTATGTGCCATTTATAAGGTCAGACTTTCCAAGGTTGAGTGGAAGCTACGAAAGGGCAAAAACTCTTCTGTGGGAAGTCGTGAACATACTCGGGTAAGTGGATGCTACGAAAGGGCAAAGCTTATCTGAGGAGTTCGATCTATCTTTAAAACCATTTGGAAACTAGACCAAAGGGACCAAATGGATGCACAAAAGGCTAAGATACTTCGAAAGGAGGAATTAGTCTGAAGTAGAACAAGGGTTTACAAACAGTGTGGCAAATTGAGCGCTACGAAAGGGCCTCGATACACGTTTGAATACTTAGAAGGGTTACTAAAAGAATGAACAGGATATAATACAAGGCCCCCCAAGACCGAATACATCTCTCGCAATTACAAAACCCCTTTGTCTTTACTTTTATTGTTCAATCAACTGCAACCATCAACCGCTCACAATCCGGAGGACTTGCAATTCACGCATCACCCACTGTAAGTCTTCTCTTTTAATTTCAGTATTTACTTTTCTGTAATTTACTTTTCAGCACTCAAAACCAAAACCAACTAAAAAGTCACGTAGTTGTTAGCACTAAAACCTCAACCAACCTAAAACACGCTCCTTCGCTGAACAAATCCCTTAAAGAATAACCTATCGCCCTAATTCCTCTGGGTTCGACCCCTACTTACCAAGTACTACCCAGTAGTATAGTTGCGAGTAGCGGACTATTATAAATTTATTTGCACAAATCGCTCTGACGACAAGCGGTTCTTTCAGTAATTCAGAGCTTAGAGAGAATACACATTAAAGAGGAGCTTTTAGAGCAGAAAAGATGTTACGAGTCAATCCAAGGTCAAGATCATATGCTGACTGAAGAAATATTAAGGATCTTGACGTTGAATCACTCATAACAATTTAATCAGAAGAATCAGGAGAGGAATCAAGACAGTCCGGGGAAGAAACACATTGACAGTTTTGTGAAAAGACTGCACAAAACTGTACAAAACTCACATATGGGCAAAGTGACCGGCCACTTGTTGAAGAGGTGACCAAGGGAGGAGCTCCTCCCCTTCCACCACCGGCAACCGGCGGCTCCTCCTCCCTTGACCGGCGGCTTTTGGGCTCCTCCACATGTCTCCTCCTCCTTCCTCCTCTCCTCCTCCCTTGGATCAAAAACACATGTTTCCATCTCCACCACCCATCTCCTCCCATTTTGGCTATAAAAGGAGGAGCTCCTCCCCTCATTTGTATCATCCCAAAATCAATATTCACTTCTCTCTCTAAGTTTTGTAATTGTAAGTTTGGCTTTGGAAATAAAGGATAGCTCCCTTGGCGCTTCAACGGTTGTAAGTATTATTTCTAGTATTTATTCAACTGTTTTTATTTCCTTAGTTATAATGTCTAGCGCGATGAATAGTAGCTAAACTAGTAGTTCGGTCTAAGGGGCGCACTTGTATTATAAAATGTTTTAGACTATTAACTTAGCGTCTCTCCTTAGTATTCAAAACTTATTCTATGTGCCATATATTCGGTTAGAACGTCCAAGGTAGAGTGGATGCTTGGAATGGCAAAACTCTACAGCGGGGTTCGTAAACTTGTACGGATAAGTGGATGCTTGGAATGGCAAAGCTTATCTGAGAAGTTTGACTTATCTTAAACACCATTTGGTTAATCGGAAATGATTGATCAAATGGATGCACATAGGCTAATATAACCAGGAATGGAGTATTAGTCTAAATAGAATAAGTGCTCTACGTCCTTGGAATAGGCTAGACAGTGTACGCAAATCGAGTGCTTGGAATGGCCTTGATACACCGTTTGAATACTTAGTAGAGTCACTAGAGGTCAATGATAAACAGGATATAATACAATGCCCCTAAAACCGAACGCTTTCCTTCAATTATAAATTGCAATTTACTTTCCAGTACTAGAACCAACCAACCAACCAATCAATCAATCACTTAGCTAGTAGCTTTAAAACCAACCAACCGACCTAAAATACGCTCTCTCGCTGGACAACCCCCTCAAAGAACATCTATTCCCCTGATTCCCTTGGGTTCGACCCCTACTTACCACTTGCTACCCAGTAGTATAGTCGCGAGTAGCGGACTATTATAAATTTATTCTTGACGTTTGCACATAACGACTGTGCATCCATCAAGTATCTTAGTCTTATGTGCATCCACTTGATCTCCTAGTTACGTTATTGACCAAGTGGTGTTTTAGATAAGTCGAACTCCTCGATAAGCTTTGCTTGTGACAGCTTCCACTTACCGAGTATGATCACGAATTCCCACGGAAGAGCTTTGCTTGTGACAGCTTCCACTCCACCTTGGAAACTCTGACTTGATATATGGCACATAGAACAAGTTTTGAATACTAAGACAAGACGCTAAGTTAATAGTCTAAAACATTTTATAATACAAGTGCGCCCTTTCTACCGAACTACTAGTTTAGCTACTATTCATCGCGCTAAACATTATAACTAAGGAAATAAAACAGTTGAATAAATACTAAAAATAATACTTACAATCGTTGAAGCGCCAAGGGAGCTATCCTTTATTTCCAAAGCCAAACTTACAATACATAACTTAGAGAGAGAAGTGGATTTTACAAGTGAGGTGCTTTTCAAAATGAGGGGAGGAGCTCCTCCTTTTATAGCCATGGAGGGTGGAGATGGAGGGTGGAGATGGTTGCATGTGGAGGCCATCCAAGGAGGAGGAGAATGGAGGGTGGAGGAGCCACCACATGTCTTTTGATCCAAGGGAGGAGGAAGGAGGAGCAAGGAGGAGGAGACATGTGGAGGAGCAAAAAGCCGCCGGTCACCATGGGTGGAGGAGCCGCCGGTTGCCGGTGGTGGAAGGAGGAGGAGGGGTGGCTTTGGCCACCTCTTGCCCAAGTGGCCGGTCACTTTGCCCATGTGTGAGTTTTGTACAGTTTTGTGCAGTCTTTTCACAAAACTGTCAATGTGTTTCTTCCTCGGACTGTCTTGATTCCTCTCTTGATTCTTCTGATTAATTTGTTATGAGTGCTTCAAGGTCAGGATCCTTGATATTTCTTCAGTCGGCATATGATCTTGACCTTGGATTGACTCGTAACTTCTTTTCTGCTTTAAAAGCTCCTCTTTAGCATGTATTCTCTCTAAGCTCTAAAATACCCTGTAGAAATATATCGGAACTAACAAGCAAAAGTTAACTAGACAAAGTGTCTAATTTGGTGGGTTTAACTGTGTTTATGATTCGTATAATTATGGTCCATCAAGTACGCGGAGCTAGGACTTGGTAGAATTTTGGTTATGGTAGTGAAGCGCGCCACCGCCATAAACAGCGTTCTACTAGGACCTTTAGGATACTCGTATCTCGTTGTGGAGTCTAAAGGTTTCCTTGGAATTCTTGACTTGTCAGTTGATTAAATTCTTTCATATAGGTTGTGATGGCACCAAGCTCTCGTTGATAAGCCCGCGTTCGTACTAGGGGTGCTGCCCAAAATGTTCAAGCTGATGATGCCCGTGATATTGAGGATCATATTCCAGCTGTGATACCTCGTGGACCTTGAGCGAGAAGAAGTGCACATAGCACACCGACGCCTACACCTCCTGTGGAGCAGAATGCGCCGCAACCCGCACTATCTGACGTTGTGATCACTATGCAAGGTCTGATTCAGGTTCTAAATCGACTGGCCCCACAGAATGTTGTTATGGGACAACCCTCCGTGCAGCCAGCTCCAGTTCAAGTTGTTCAGCAGACTACTGATGACAGAAGAATTAAGTTGGATGAGTTTCTGAGGCATCAACCACCGACTTTTAGTAATACTGACGCAAAGGATGACCCTCGGACATTCATCGATCAGACTCAGCGTCTCTGTCACGTCTTGCATTGTCTGAGTTGGAGATCCGTCGAAATGGCATCTTTCTGACTTCAGGGTGTTGCTTCTTCTTGGTTCGATAGTGTGTTGACCGGCAGGGGTGCACAGCAGCCACGAATGGAGTGGGACGAATTCAAGACATTATTCCTAGATAGATTTCTACCTGTCAGCGTAAGAGAAACCAGGGCTAGAGAGTTTGAGGCATTGAAGGAAGAGGGCATGAGTGTCACTGATTATGCAAACAAGTTCACCGTCTTATCGATTTGTGCCCCACATCTAGTGTCGATAGAGGATATGCGTGCCAAGCGGTTCATTTCAGGTTTACGAGACTCTATCTTTCATGATATGGCTAGTGCTGAATTTTTTAGCTTTTCCAATGCAGTGGATAAAGCTCTAGCTATTGGGGACAGACAGTTGCAGGCTAGAGCTGCTCGTGAGTAGAAGAAGATGCCCCATGAAGATGATAATGTCAGGAGTGAGCGTGATCGTAAGAGACAGTTTCAAGGGGGTAGACCTTTATATCCTCCGAGGGGAGGTCATCAGCCTTAGATGTCGCACCGTAGTGACGGATTCAGTGTTCAGGGCAATAGACAGACACACCGAGGCTCTTATGGAAGAAATCAGAGATGTGGGTCCAACTTGGTTCTAGCTCAGCTTGGCAGATGAGAGTCCCTTATAAGTTATGTGCCCGCCCTCATGGAGGTGTATGTTATCGGGAGATCGGAGTCTGCTTTATCTGTGGTCAGCCTGGACACTATAAGAACCAGTTCCCTTCACGCAGCGTGAAGCAGATCAGAATGAGAACGGGATGAGAAGATAGAAGAGGATCGATAGGAAGAGATCGAGAGTTAGATGGGAAGAAGAGTTTTGGGAGAGAAGATGAGTTTGGGTTTTCTAGTTATCTTCTTATTCAAACGTTCATCCAAACTTATACACCATTCTCCCGCCCAAACTTACATTCAAATAGATCACACCCTACATGCCGACTCAAACAAACCCTCCAGAAGCTTCTTCCATTCCCATGCACACAAGCAGCGTGTACTCCTCTGGCGGGAAGCGCCTATATTTGAATTTCTCTAGCGTCCCGCGCTTTATATGGACCTCCTTGCTCTGCTCGTGACGACGGCGTGCCTCTTGATCAGCATCTTCCTTGGCCACGCGACGTCGTTGCGCATCATTCGTCCCCCCGCCAAAGACAACCTTGTCCTCAAGGTTAAACTGAAGATAGTCACGCAGCAGAGATTCCTGACCTTCCCAGGTAGCATCTTCATCTCCATGCCCTTTCCATTTCACCATGAGCTGAGGGACATCATGTTCACCCCGCTGGATTACCCTAGTAGCCAATACTTTCTCAGGGACTAGCAGTGGATGGTTGGCAACAAAACACTCAGGCCAATCAACCAGAGCAAAGGGTGGCTTAGCACGACACTTCTTGTGCACTGAGACATGAAAGGCCTTGTGGAAGTCGCTCTGCTGTTGCGCAAGCATCTCACGTGAGATCTCGGGAAGGGAATGGCTTTCCATGCTTCCATCTGGAGCAGCCATGGATACAGTCAACTGGAACATTGACATAACATCCCCTTTTGTGTCCCACGACGTAACTGGCCCAAGGTTAATTATGCGAACTGAGCGTGAGGTTCTTGGCCATGCAACACAAGTTTCTCACCCCCATAGACGAGACTCATCCACAAGTCCTTATAATCAAAACACACTGGCCCAACATCTGCCAACCATTGTGCCCCAAGGACAGCATCCACCCCATAGATAGGCAGCAAATGAAAATCAACCATAAATTCCTTACCTCCCAGTAGAAGGCGAACTCCCCTACACACACCCTACACCATAGTTCATCTCCATTACCTACAGTAACACGAAGATGCCGTGTTGCTTCCACCACTAACCCTGCACTTTTAGCCACACGAGATTGCAAGAAATTATGAGTAGAACCTCCATCAACTAAGACCATTACCTGCCTTCCCGCGAGCTCAGCTGTAAGTCGAATGGTGCGAGGCACCAGGCATCCTTGCATGGCATGATACGAAATAGCAGGTACAATATCATGGCTCGCCTCTTCAGTTTGCAGCACATCATCATCACCACCTGAAGGTTTCTCATCCTCTAAGATCAAGCACTGGAACTTAGGTCGACACTTATGCCCAGGGTTAAATTGCTCATCACATTTAAAACACAAGCCCCGCTCTCGCCTGGCTGCCATCTCAGCTGGTGTCAAATGCGTAACTGGTAATGCGGACGAGTTCACTTGAGGTATGTGCTCCGGCTTAGTCCCTGCCGATGCACCTTATTGACTAAATGAAGATCGGACATCAGGAGGCCGAGAAACATGCCATTTGCCCGAGTGAACTTTCTGCTCCGCCACCCTCGCCATTCCCATGGCTGCCTGCAAGTTATTCGGACATAAGAGCACAATCTCGTTATGGATTTCGTCCTTCAAACCAGCGACAAACCGATGCAGTAGATTGTCATGTGTCAAACCCGGTGTCCGAGTCGACAATGACTCAAACTCAGTGATGTAACTTGCAACGTTACCAGTTTGATTGAGCTTGTTGATGAGAGCCTCCGCACTATAGTAAATAGATGGACCAAATCGGCGTTTCACGTCGGTCACAAAATCAGTCCACTCACGCACTTGATGAGTCGTGTGGAGCCATTGAAACCATCGGAGAGCCTATCCACTAAGGTGAAATGTTGCTAGCGTCATCTTCTGGTCTTCTGGCACACAGTTGTGCGCAAAATACCTTTCCATCTGAAAAAGCCAGCCTTCCACCGTCTCGTCTGAGAATGTAGGAACATCAATCCGCACTGATTTCATCACGGCACCTCCCTCACATCCTCTAGGGCCACCAGCCGCAAGGAGTGCTTGCTGCTGCTTAGGAGGCTCTGTAGGCGCAGATTGCGTGATCGGTGTAGGTAACAAGCCATTTGCGGACGACTCACCAGATTGTTGATCGGCCTATTTTCTGGTACGACGATCCATTCCTTCGAGCAGTGCCATAATGCGATCGTACTTGGCGTCTTGACGAGCAGCATCCTCCACACGCCATGTCTCCTGGTTGTGTGTACGAGGATTCAGATCTGCGACGGCCTGAGTGAGCTGCTGCGTTTGTTGAACCAAGGATGCCAGAGTCTCCGAGTTGCTGTTGCTGCGAGTTTCTGGCATGATAGAAAGTCAATGAAAGCACCAATGAAGCAGATCAGAATGAGAACGGGATGAGAAGATAGAAGAGGATCGATAGGAAGAGATCGAGAGTTAGATGGGAAGAAGAGTTTTGGGAGAGAAGATGAGTTTGGGTTTTCTAGTTATCTTCTTATTCAAACGTTCATCCAAACTTATACACCATTCTCCCGCCCAAACTTACATTCAAATAGATCACACCCTACATGCCGACTCAAACAAACCCTCCAGAAGCTTCTTCCATTCCCATGCACACAAGCAGCGTGTACTCCTCTGGCGGGAAGTGCCTATATTTGAATTTCTCCAGCGTCCCGCGCTTTATATGGACCTCCTTGCTCTGCTCGTGATGACGTCGTGCCTCTTAATCAGCATCTTCCTTGGCCACGCGACGTCGTTGCGCATCACAGCGCGAGCATGCACCATAAGATAGCAAGACCATCTTACTCGCATGCATCTGTCGCACAACCTTTTGCGCAGACACATAATGTCGGAGTTCAGTATGTAGTGAGTGCCCCATTGGCACAACCCAGGGGTGGTGAGGTGGAGCACACTTGTCTTCAATTCAGAGATAGTTGATCTCAGAGACGTGATGGGGGCGCTCAGGCCAGAGTCTTTGCATTGACTCCACAAGATGCTCAGGCATCTACGCCGTGGCTAAAGGTACTTTACAAGTTTATGGTTTTGATGCTTCTGTGTTATTTGACCCTGGTTCTACACATTAATATGTTTCTCCACACTTTGCTTCACATTTTCTGCATCACCTACTCCATTGGTGAGTCCCTTAGAGGTGTCTACTGCTGTTGGTGATCATATTAGGGCTGAGTTAGTATATCGTTCTATTCTCATCCAGTTGTTGAATCGTGACATGTTTACCGATTTGATCTTACTCGACATGCTTGATTTTGACATTATTTTGGGGATGGATTGGCTATCGAGATTTTATGCGACACTTGATTGTCGCAAGAAGGTGATCACGTTTCGAATTCCTAACGAACCTGAGTTTATCTTTATTTGTGATGCGAACCCATCACATCCTTGTTTGATATCAGCATTGAGGGCTAATAAAATGTTGAGGAAAGGATGTCGAGCGTACTTGGCGATGATTGTTGATTCTCGTACTCAGACACTGATATCTACTCCACACATTGTCCATGTTGTATCTGAGTTTTCCGATGTGTTCCCAAAAAATTTGCTAGGACTTCCTCCCGTGAGAGATGTGGAATTCTGTATCGATCTAGTCTTTGGTTTGGAGCCTATCTTGATTCCTCCTTATCGAATGGCTCCGGCGGAGCTGAAAGAGTTGAAAGGTCAGTTGCAAGAGCTACTTGAAAAGGAATTTGTCCGCCCTAGTGTTTCTCCTTGGGGTGCTCATGTATTATTCGTTAAGAAGAAAGATGGGACAATGAGGGTTTGCATTGATTATTGTCAGCTGAACAAGGTGACCGTGAAGAACAGATATCCCTTGCCGAGGATTGATGACTTGTTTGACCAGCTGCAGGGAGCTCGATGTTTCTCGAAGATTGATTTACGTTCTGGGTATCATCAGCTACGGATTAGAGAGCATGATATTCCGAAGATAGCTTTTCGGACTCGATATGGGCACTATGAGTTTTTAGTGATGTCTTTTGGACTCACAAATGCGCCAACAGCTTTTATGGGGATGATGAACAATGTTTTTAGAGATTTCTTGGACAAGTTTGTTATTATGTTTATTGATGACATCCTCATATATTCTAAGACAAACGAGGATCATGCAGCACACTTGAGGCTAGTGCTACAGAGACTGCGAGAGCACAAGTTATATGCTAAGTGCCCCAAATGTGAGTTTTGGATGGACAGTATTGCCTTTCTTGGACACATTGTCTCTAGTGAAGGAGTAATGGTGGATTCCTCGAAGGTTGCAGCAGTCGAGCATTGGGCTACACCTACTTCAGTTACGGAGATCCGTAGTTTCTTATGTCAAGCTGGATATTATCGTCACTTTGTACAAGATTTCTCACGTATAGCTGCACCACTGACTCGGTTAACTCAAAAAGGAGTCAAGTTTGACTGGTCGGAGGAGTGTGAAGAGAGCTTTCAGAGATTGAAGAAAGCTTTGACTACGGCACCGACTTTGGCCCTATCTTCAGGTACAGGTGGATTCACCGTGTACTGTGATGCTTCGAGAGTCGGTTTGGGTTGTGTTCTTATGCAGCACGGCCGAGTTATCGCTTATGCTTCTCGACAGTTGAAGAAACATGAGCATAACTACCCTACTCATGACTTGGAATTAGCCGCAGTAAATTTTGCTATGAAGATGTGGAGACACTATTTATATGGTGAGACATTTGAGGTATTCACAGATCATAAGAGCTTGAAGTACGTCTTCAGTCAGAAGGACCTTAATCTTCGACACCGTAGATGGATGGAGTTACTGAATGATTATGACTGTACTATCTCCTACCATCCAGGGAAGGCGAATGTGGTTGCTGATGCTCTAAGTAGAAAGTCTATGGGAAGCTTAGCACACATACCAGACACTAAGAGGAAGCTTGCCAGAGATATAGCACAGTTGCAAGACAGTGGAGTTTCTTTTGAAGTGAGCGAGAAGGGTCTCATAACTCACTTGCGAGTCGTACCGACCTTGGCTACTCGGATAGGAGCAACTCAAGGTCGTGACCCCGAACTGAGGAGGTTGATCAGGGAGGTACGAGTAGGGATGCACACATCAAACCCGAACCGGATCGGACTAGCCACTTTTTTCCAGGTCAGTCCACGGTCCACATATTTCTCAAATTCCGGGTCGGTCCGATTTGGACCGTATATTTTCCTGTCCGGTCCGGTCTGGACCGTAAACTTGTATTTTTTTTAAATATTTTTAATACTCAATTACTATTTACTAATAATTAATTTAATTCTAAATTGTAAATAAACTAGAACTACAGGAACGACGAACCAAAACCCTATTTTTTTAGAAACTCAAGTCTCAATCTTCTTCTTTTTTGAGAACATGTTATCTGTTGTTTTGTTTGTATCTTCATTCCAATAGTCAAACTAGTGCATTACAACTCAGAATCAGATACAGGCATGAGTCATGACATACAGCAAAAACATATTGATTTTTCTGGTTTTTTTGTTTTTTCCAGTCCGGTTTCACCCGGTTGAGTAATCCCAAAGCCACACTAGTTCACCTATGATAACTAGTTAAGTAGTTATTCTCTTGCATCTATTAATCATGAGCTCTCTGTATTTCTAAATTCTAACATTCAGACTGGTCTTCAAACAAGCAAAAAAACATATTGTGGCTAAAAACAAGCAAAAACATATTAATTTTCTGGGTTTATTCCGGTCCGGTCCGGTCAATCGGTCCAATCCGATCCGGATATATCCGGTCCAGTCCGGTCCTCGGTCTGCATTTCCAAAAAAATCCGGTCCAACGGTCCGATCCGAACCGACTGAATCCGATCCGGTCTAGACCGGATGCACATCCCTAGGTACGAGAAGGTAAGCATGCAGACTTTTCAGTGGGTGATGATGGTATTCTTTGATTTAGAGATCGATTATGTGTTCCAGTTAGTGAATTACACCAGGAGATTCTGAGAGAAGCTCATTGGACGCCTTATACTATGCATCCAGGTACTACTAAGATGTACCATGACCTTAGAGATGTTTATTGGTGGAGTGGCATGAAACGAGAAGTAGCATACTTCGTCTCGAGGTGTTTGACTTGTAAGCGAGTGAAAGCTGAACGCCGGAGGCCTGCTGGCTTACTACAGAGTATTGATATCCCAGAGTGGAAGTGGGAGCGCATTACTATGGATTTTGTTACAGGACTTCCACGAACCAGGAAGGGCCATGATTCAGTTTGGGTGATTGTTGATAGACTAACGAAACCGCACATTTCATTTCGGTAAAGACAAGCTACTCGTCGGAACAGTATGCTCGCCTTTATATCGATGAGATCGTACGCCTCCACGGGGTACCAGTATCCATTATGACTGTGGCACACAGTTTACTTCAAGATTCTGGAGATCGGTGCAGGAGGCGTTGGGTACACAACTACATTTGAGCACTGCGTTTCACCCACAGACAGACGGACAGTCCGAGAGGACTATACAGACATTGGAAGACATGTTGAGGGCATGTGTTATCGACTTTAGAGATACTTGGGATCGACATATATCATTGATGGAAGTTGCTTATAATAACAGTTATCACTCTAGCATTCAGATGACTCCTTTCGAGGCGCTTTATGGCAGGAGATGTAGGGCGCCTGTTGGATGGTTTGATTTGGGTGAGAGTAAGTTGCTTAGACCTGATTTTATACGAGACGCTACTGACAAGGTCCGTTTGATCAAGGATAAACTGTTAGCAGCTTAAAGCCAGCAAAAGTCTTATGCTAATCCCAAACGTAGGGAGTTGGAGTTCCAAATTGGTGATCATGTGTTTTTACGAGTTTCTCTGATGAAAGGTGTTATGAGATTTAGTAAGAAAGACAAGCTCAGTCCACGATACATTGGTCCTTTTGAAATCTCAGAGAGTGTTGGCAATGTGGCTTAAAAATTGGCTTTACCACCGACATTGTCTAGCGTGCATCCAGTGTTTCACATCTCGATGCTGCGGAAGTATATATCAGACCCGAGTCATGTATTGGAGTACGAGAGAGTACAAATGGATGATACCTTAACTTATGATGAGCAACCCGTGACAATCCTAGATTGACAAGTGAATAGATTAAGAAATAAAGAAGTGTTTTCTGTCAAAGTCTTATGGAGAAATCATACTGAAGCCGAGGCTACATGGGAATCCGAGAAGGACATGAAAACGAGATATCTTGATCTTTTTGAATCTCAAGGTATGATCATCTAAATTTGGGGACAAATTTTTTTGAACGAGGGTAGAATTTTATATCTTTTTTTAAGAAAATAAAATCAAAACAAAAACCTATAAGGAGTCAAGGGAGTTAAAAGAGAGTGCGTCCACATCCCTCAATTCTTGACGAGCAAATTTTGCAGATCAGTTGCAAAACTTCAACTATAAAACTGTGGTTTTATCATCGTCAAAACCTAGCCGTTTTATCACCCTCTAGCCGAAACCCTTACGAGAACTATCTTGTTTCAGCGGATCGACAAACTAGAAAATTCACGGACGGATCTTTGCCCAACAACCGACAACTAAGGAAGAAGCAAAAATCGAAGTTCATAGTTGTTGGCGTGGATTGGATTCAGAGGTGGGTGGTGTTTTGGTTGTTTAAGGTGCACTGCAATTCCTATCCAATGATCAATGTGAAACAAATTCATATCTTTATTGCAGTCAAAGGCAAGAGTGGACGGTCAACATAAGTGGCTGAATTTGGAGTTAGTAGGATGATGTTGTTGACGTGTGAACATTAAGGTGAGTTTGTCCAATTTAAGTTTTGATTATCATTATTTTTGTGACTGGTGAATTTCTGGGAAGAAGCCAAAGGGGAATTGATAAGTGTTGGGATGGATGTCAGACCTAGTTCAGGTTCGAGGATCATCTTGTTTATTGGTTGTGTAAACTTAATTTCATAAGAGAGCAATGGCTGAGTTTTGTGGCTTATAAGTTTGGTGAGTCAGTGTGTGAGCCTTATGTTAAAGCATGTTTAAGAGTTTCTAAGAGACAGACAGTTTAAATGAGATGAGGAAGAATGGAATTTCAGCACTACGTTTATAATTGCCGGAACGACAATGAGATAGAATGTTTCTGATGAAATTCATTTGTATTGCTATTCAGTAAGAGAGAGTGATGCTACTTTTCCAATTTGTTATTGTTTTGTTTAAGGGTTATTTGGTTGTTTTGTTGCTTTTCCAATCTGTGACTCTGTCGTTTTGTGATGAATGTGTTGTTTTTTTATTATAATTTAATATAAATTGTTAGTGTAGTGGGGTAAGTGGGATAAGTGGGGTAAATTAAAAATAGTGGGGGCAAATTGAGAATTTCAGTGGGGGCATGTTTGGAAATAATACTAACACCAGGGCTATTTCGGTAAAATCATTGGGGGCAGCTGCCCCCCTCATATACATGTGGATCCGCCCCTGGTGACATACCGGATTATTGCACAAGGATATGTCAGACTTATTGTCGACATTGAGCACCTCTTTGCCGGGATTTCTATCCAATAGATCACCTAGGAGGCGCTCCAACCATACCCCTTAACCTATGTAGCCCTGATACGGATACTGGAACGGGTACGGGTACGGGTACGGGTACGGGTACGGGTACGGATACGGGTACGGGATACGGCAAAATAAAAAATTATAGGGTTCGGGTACGGCTTGGGTACGACAAAAATTAAAATTCCAAATATATAAAAATTAAGATTGCATAAGTGCTAGAAAATGAAAAAGATAATCAGTTTTAATATTCAAAACCAAAAAAAGGTTAGCTCTTCACTCAAGCAATGCGTTCTCCAAATCTAGGTGTTCCAGTGTGAGTTCTGCAAACTCTAAAAATCCCACATCCTTCGTAGAATTAAGGCAAAGATACTTCTTTAGGTTTCAAATCCTTTTTTTGTCTATTGAACTCTTCTTCCAATCTTTGCATCTTCATAATATCAGAACGAGATACCGACTTACAAGGTTCAACTCCTTTTCCATTTAATTTAAGGAGATGACCATTGACTCTTGAATAACTGGAATTTCAAATTATTTTGCAGTAACTACATTGCCACTTCCATGTTCCTCCAGTATTTCTCATTTTTTCCAACTTAGTCACACAATTCCACAACGGAGGAACATCATCACTTTCTTCATCAAAAGATCCACTCCCAGCATTACTGTTGATATCGATATGTTGCTGTTGAAAAAAAGACATACTACAAATAAAACAAAATAAAAATTAAAAAATATAAGAACTTTGAAAACCGAAATTTGATTATCAATCAAAGGGGACAGTGCAGTAGTGCACTATGTGACAGCTTATACTACATGAAAAAAAAGTCATAACTTTGTTAATGGAAAAAGAAACATCCACCTGACAAGTGACAACTTGTACTACACGACAATTGACAACACATATGTTTCTTTTAAGTTTTAAGTTAAAATAATAGAATAATTCTTATTATTACCTTTAACCTTATATGGAGAAGAAGATGAAGACGGCTTGCAGAAGGGTAGCGGAAGCCTCGATTGCGAATAGAACTGTGGAAGAGGAGATCGAAAGATGCAAAAGAAGATGTCGGCAGTTTAATCAATAGGTGAATTTCCAATTTCTACGATTAGGGTTTGTAAATCTCTCGATTTGGCCTTTGATTTCGTCGATTGGATTTCCGATTTCGTCGATTGGAGATTGCGAAGTCATCGACAGGTACCCGAGACGTATCCGAATTCTGATTGAACCGTATCGAACCAAGCCGAAGTACTTGGCTTCGCATGATGAAAGTGCTACAACCTTCTGCTTCTGTGATAACCAACTGATCAAGTTTGATCCTAAGAAGAAGGCGACTCCTGTTGTGCTTTTGCGGTCGTCCAAATTACCAGCCATGTCACTATGACTATATCCGATCAAACATAGCCCTTCTCCTTCTTTCCTTTTCTTGTAATATTATACCAAATCAAATGTCCCTTTAACATACCTCAAGATGTGTTTAACCGCAGCCATGTGCTCGGTTGTTGGGGACTCCATATATCGGCTTACAATACCAACCGAATAGGCCAGATCTTGTCTTGTCACTACAAATTTCAGACAAAATTAGCGATTAACTTTTTACGATAACGGATGTTATCGTATTTTTTGTGCGATAACGGAACGACGAGTTTTACGATAACGAAAAAGAATATGACAACTTGTACGACAAATTTACGATGACATTAATTACGATAACCTATGTTGTCGTATTTGTGAAAAAAATACGACAACCTGTACGAAAAATTTACGACGACATTAATTACGATAACTTGTTGTTGTCGTATTTGTCACTCAGAGTCGTCGCATTACAAATTGGTGACAACAACATTATTGATTTCCATTCCTAAATTTTAGCTGACAAATTTCAGCCTTTGTCTCTAACACATCAATCAAATATTTTACAATAACTGGACGTCAATAAAAATACGATAAAGTTACTACAAATTTACGATGACAATGGGATAGCTGTACGATAGACATACGATGTCTTTAATTTACGATAACGGTTATGTTGTCGTATTGTTATTGTAAATTATGATTCCAGATTTGCCTTTAAATTCCCGCATTGCAAAATGTCTTGCATATGGTTTTTTTCTTCCACAAATTGTCATCCAAAGCGAAAGTATCCAGAGCGAAGGCATCCAGAGTGAAGGATTGCAAAAGGTAAATCGTGCTTGTTAGTATATCAGTTACTTATTTTAGTACTTTGTAATCTGCTAAATTAACTAAATGCACTAAACTTGTTGAATCACTTTAAAATATTTTGTCATCTCTATATCCTTAAATGTTGTTCGATACTAATGTTATGATTATAACATTTGATAGAATTAATTGTGTATATATAAGTAATATTTGTCACGTTGGCAAAGTGAGTTTGGAGGTATCAATTTTCAGAAGTTTATCCTCTGTAATACGATATGAGTAGACGAACAAGCGAATCAGATGTTTATAGTTGTTCAGCTCAAGGCGGGATATATGGATGTGAATGGGGACCTGATTGCTGCAGAATTCATAGCTACATTTTTTCCAAATACAGAGAGGATGATTAGGAATCAACTGTGGAAGGTGTAGAGAACATCCAAGAAGGGAGTGAAGGCGACGAGATTGTTGATCAACTTTTACATATAATTCCCGATGATAATATAAACCAATTAGGTCCATCATAAACCTAAGAATAAGGATTGTGTAGTGTCTTCATAACTTTCGGTGTAACTTGTGTGTTATTAAGTATGTTATTTACATTTAAAGACTGTCCTGTTATTTAAATTGGAAGCTATTAAATAATTCCGAATATGTTTCACCTACAGTTAATTACAATGGAATCGGTCATTGAACAAAGGTCGTGGATGTACAATCGTCGTGATCCAGGACAATCATGCAACAACGCAACATTCATGTGGGGTGTTAGAAATTTCATTAAGGTAGCAATTGCAAGGGGCGAACTTCCGACAGAAATGCGTTGTCCATGCAAGCATTGCAAGAATAAAAAATGTCATGATGCGGGGACGGTCGAAAATCACTTGTATAAAAGTGGTTTCACACTGAATTACTACAATTGGACGTATCACAATGAAGCACGCGTTGATGATACTTACGATTGTTTCGCAAATCAGGAAACCATTCACATTCCGTACGAAGAAGAAAATGATCCCCAACCCTTTCAATACGAAGAGATGGCCAATACAAATACAAACAGTTTCGATGAAAATTTTATTCACAATCGATATAATGACATGGTGAATGAAGTTGCGGGCTCCCCCTCCCGAGGACCCAAATCCGGCGGCACATCGATTTTTATGAGATGTTTTGTGCTAGTATTACCCCTGCTTACGAAGGATGCACTACCGAGACAGAGTTGTCTTCGTACATGAAGTTACTGCAAACAAAAGCTGACTACGGCTTATCAGTTCCTGCATACAATTCTATATGCAATTATTTGCAGAGTTTGGCCAATTGTGACAATCAAATACCCACTTCTTTCAACCACTCGAAGAAGGTTGTTAACGACTTGGGAAAGGGGTACACGCGTATAGATTTGTGCGTTAACTGTTGTATGATATATTATGCAGAAACGGAGGGTTTGAGTAATTGCACCTTTTGTAGGGAAGACAGATATCAACCAGGTGCTTCACAAAGTACAAGTCGGTACGTAAAAGTGGCACGATCATCTATGTTTACTTGGACATTATACCTAGGTTACAGAGATTATTTATGATGAGTAGCACGGCTCAACATATGTCTTGGCATGCTGAGGGTTCACGTGACCCAAACACCATGGTCCACCCTGCAGATGGGGAGTCTTGGCGACATTTCAATTATTGTTATCCCGAATTCGCTGCTGAGACACGAAATGATTGATTGGGGTTATGCTCTGATGGCTTTAATCCTTTCAGGAATACTTCAAAATCTTACTCATGTTGGCCTGTTATGGTTACTCTGTATAACCTGCCTCCCTGGATGTGTATGAAAACACGATTTATGTGGTTAACAATCTTAATTCCGGGACCTACAAATCCTAAGAAGAGAATATATATGTATTTGCGTCCCTTGATCGGCGACTTGAAATTCCTTTGGGACGTAGGAATCGAAACATATGATGTTTGTAGGAAACAAATTTTACTATGCGGGCAGCGCTTATGTGGACCATATCAGATTTTCCTGCTTACGGGATGCTATCTGGATGGTTGACTCAAGGGAAACTTGGTTGCCCTTACTGTATGGAAGACACTAAAACCTTTTGGCTTCAACATGGTCGTAAGGTTTCTTTTTCGATTGTCATAGAAGGTTCCTTCCATTCGAACACCGATATAGATCCAACATAGACAGTTTCCGCAGAGATCATATTGAGGACGATGGTCCTATTCCATTTCGTTCAGGGGAAGAAATTTATAACAGAGTCCAAAATTACAATTACGTTTGGGAAGAGAGACCAGATCATAGTATAGACGGGTTTGGAGTGACACATAATTGGACCAAGAAATCTATATTTTGGGATCTCCCTTACTGGGTGAACGTAAAGCTACGACACAATCTTGACGTGATGCATATAAAGAAGAATGTGTTCGAGAACGTCTTTAACACTGTAATGAGCGTTAAGGGTAAGACAAAAGACAATCGTGTGCGATGTAGGCAAGATATTGCTAATTATTGTAGGAGGCCTGAGTTGGAGCTCCGATTAATGAGGGGAAGGTTTGTCGCGAACAAGGCTACGTATACTTTATCATCAGATGAGCAAACTGCTGTTTTACAGTGGATCTGTTCTTTGGGATTCCCAGATGGATTTGCGTCGAATTTAGGAAAATGTGTTAACCTATCTTCAAGAAAGTTGATGGGATACAAAAGTCACGATGCGCATGTTTTCTTGGAGAGATTGTTGCCAATTGCGTTTCGTGGATTTCTCCCCACCCCAATATGGACTGCCTTATCAGAATTATCGACCTTTTTCCGAGATGTTTGTGCATTCTCATTAGACATATTACGAATGAGACAATGGCAAACCAATATCCCTGAGACCCTATGCAAGTTGGAAACTATATTTCCACCATCATTTTTTGACTCAACGGAACATCTACCAATTCACGTTGCAGGCGAAGTCTTCCTTGGAGGTCCGATACATTATCGATGGATGTATCCTTTCGAATGATTTATATATCGGCTTAAGAATATGGTAGGTAATAAAAGTCAAGTGTCTGCTAGTATTGTGATGGCTTATCTGCAGCTAGAGATAACATTCTTGACTTTTGATTACCTCGGTCCTGAGTGCAAGACCAAAGAACGACGGCTAAAGAGAAATGAAGTTATGTCACATACATTCGATGATGAACAAATATCAATTTTCAATCATCCTGGTCATGGCGGCAGACCAATATGCAGAAGGACATTATCTAACCAGGAGTATTTCAAAGCTACGCATTACATCCTTAGCAACACGCCTGAGATGGACATATATTTGAGGGATTTTGACACTTATCTTAGGCAAAGATATCCAAGGGACAACGAGAACAAGTTGTATGAGAGGACACTTACAGATCTTCCAGCATGGCTTAAAAAACACGTAAGTCAACTCATTTTGAATATACATATTTTTTTAGCTATCCTTTATGTCAAGTAATGCATGGTTGAATTTTTCTGATGCAGATATGGGAACTACGAGCTACCAATGAAGTGTTTGAGTGGATAGATCATGTTTCTCATGGTTTTGACGACAGAGTTACTAATTGTCACACTTACAAGATAAACAACTATAAGTTTTGCACTGAAGGAAAAAACCAGGGCGAACTAAAAAAATATTGTCAGGTGCAGTTGAAAGTCGAAGGGGGTGTATATTTTTATGGTGTGATTGAGGAAATTTTAAAGATGCACTGTACGCAAAATCCAAGACTGAAGATTGTGTTGTTCAAATGTCGTTGACTTGACCCACGTCACGTGCACTGTTTCACAACAACAGGGTTAGTAGAGGTAAACACTGAATGAATTTACCAACCACATGACCCATTCATATTAGCACAACAAGCGGAGCAAGTCTATTTTGTTGAATTCCCCGGACAGTGACGAGCGTCGTTGTACCCGTCAAAAATAATATTTCTTTTTCCGACTAGCAAGTGGTAAGTTGGGTCGTATCCACAGAGATCGGTTGAG
The DNA here is from genome assembly GCA_033675215.1 of Rhodiola kirilowii. Lineage (NCBI taxonomy): Eukaryota > Viridiplantae > Streptophyta > Magnoliopsida > Saxifragales > Crassulaceae > Rhodiola > Rhodiola kirilowii. The sequence continues at coordinate 35,291,032 of CM066201.1, forward strand.
AATCTGTTTCACTAAGTAAAAATGTAACAGGGGGTTTTGAACAAGTAGACAAAACGCAGCAAACAACTATGATTAAAAGAGCAATCGTCACACAATTTCAAGTATCAAATATCAAAGAGAAGTGCAAGCTAGAACTCTCGACTATGATGCAAGACTAAATCATTAACCTAATCGTTTTGATTTCTAATGTTTTACAGTTTGCAGCTCCCCGCTAGGTTGCACTACAAGTTGTCCTAGGGTGTCAATCCTAGTGGTATATTACTCGTATCCTAGTTTACTATCCCCACTAGGTTGCTAGTAAACTGTGATAATCGGAATCAACAAACTAACAGAAGCTCCCCCGCTAGGGTTCCACTTATGCTAGCATATGAAATCCATAAACAATGCATAGTAATATAACGCAAAACATAAAGATAAATATAGGTTTCAAGTCAAAACATCACAATGTCGAGTCCTAGCCTAAACGTATGAGTTTAGCTACTCATCGCAATGGAATACATCATCATAGTTGTCTGAATGTAATGAAACGAAAATACTTATGATGAATTCTCCACCAAGCTGCAGCTCAACTCTAACACTTGAATCCGTGTCTCCTTTTCTCTTCTGAAAATTCGTTTCTGGTCGCCTAGGGTTTCGTGCTTATTTATTCTCTCTTTATACTTTCCAAAATTGCAATTTGGAAATAACGAAATTCGACTGCCTGCTGTCATCCGCGGACGTCTCTTAAATTACCATCCGCGGACGTCTCAGTAATTGTGGGAATTCATAAGACGTCCGCGCCTCTAATTCTTCATGCGTCCGCGGTTTGCACTATCAAAAATTCCAAAGCTTCAAACTTCATTTCTTTCGGCGCGAAACATCTTCAAACGGGCTCCTTTTAGTCAGTATTCCTTCCATGGTCTCCGAGTGTACCTGAGAACGAAAACTACACACAGGTAGTGAAATAATATATAGATAACACTAAGAGACGGGGTTTAAACATATAAAATACTCGTACAACTACGACTCATCAAACTACCCACACTTGAACTTGTTCGTCCCGAACAAGAACAAAGCCATAGAACGAATTACAATGTACTAGCCATGCTAATCCTTACATCTCAGTCTCAAATACAGCAATTAATCTTATCATGCTTAAGATTCTAACAATGCGAGTATAGATAGATTTTTCGATACTTGTTACCTCGCGAGTTGCAATTCAAACGACCTTGGATGTTTGGGAGATAGTCCTTTATGGGTACCACGGACATTGCATTCTTTTCTGAGTTCTGGTCTTTAGAATTGAGTCAGCGGCTTTCTTCTACACATGATTTATTCACTGCTTTCATACCGTTGAGTCTTGAATTCTTTAACTTGTATGGACTTTGATAAACGACACATCTTTGCTTGAATCAATCAGATTTCTGATTTTTTTCTTCTTTTTCTTTTTACTTGATGGTTTTTGCCTTCGGCTTTTAAATTTTGTTTCTTGTCCACATAATCATTTGCGCCCTTGAACCACTCCAATCATAGCCTTCGGATAACAGCATAGGAGTGCGTCCCGCTCTTTTCTCATCCTCGACTTTTCTGCATGAGGCAAGGTAGGGGTTACCCACCCATTCCCAGCTACTTCGACTAGAGATGGACAGTTCGTTTTCTCTGTCCCGCCACCACTTCGAACGCATGAATAAACTTGTATACTTGGCGACGGAGCTACTCTCACGACTAGGCTAGTGAAGCGTCAACCTCCACCGCTTTCCTCAATCATCAGAACCAAAAACTCAGAACTTCCTGCAATTTGCCGTACCTTTTTACGACATTTCTGTCAACTCCACATCCCTGCATATCACAACTCGAAAGAACAAAGCATCGAAATTTTTAGAAATTTCGCATTTTTAGTCAAATGAGCACAATAGTCATAAAAAGCTGGGAATGAGATTTTTGACATATGAGAAAAGCATAGCAGTACATCATCAGTTCATTACGAGTTCATCAAGACACATAACATGTGACATAAAATTTAAAAACAGACATGACGCGCAACTGACTCAACAACATCCCACCCCACACTTAAATGGACGCGTGTCCTCACGGAATAATTGAAGAGATGAGATGTGTAACAAACAGACTCACACAAAATAGATTCAACAGACTCAAATAAAAATAAAAATAAATAAATAAAAAAACGAAAGGAACTGGTAATCCCCTAATAGTCTGGTGGTGGAGGTGGCTGCATGTATTCGGGCGGAATGGCATGACCTAGACGCCATCCAGGCGGAGCAGAAACTGGGTGGAAGCCGCCACCCATTGCCATCATCATAGCCTTGTTCACATTTAATAAATGGTCAATCTGCGCCTGTGAGTACTCTCCGGGCTGTCTCAGTACCTGCTCCTCTGGTGGTACCACATTCAGTGGGACCTCTTCCTCTTCTCTCCGACGTCTCCTGCCCCCTGCAGCTCCTCCACGCTCTGGCGGTCTCCCTCTCTGTCGCGGTGGGCTAGGCGGTGGCCTAAGAGCTGGATCTGCAAAATACGTCCAACGCACTTCACCCTCATTGCTTACTCTATATGTCCTCCCAGAACCAAGTCTTTCACCGTCAGCTAATCCATAAGCAAGAATCCTGTGGCCTGGTAGTGCATCCATGTCTGGGTGAAGATTGCGCAGCAGATAAGTTACCATGCCACCCACACTAACTGGCCCTCAAGGCTTAATGTTCTTCAAGTGATCACAGAAAAAATATCCCCAGTATGGGACTACCCCTCTCACCAAAAAGCCTAGAAGCGTCAGATCTCGTATCGACGGCTTATCATTGCCGTTCGCCCTCGCATTCAAGGTCCTCGTCAAAATAAAATGTACTAAATACCAGAAAGGATCTGTGAATGCTGTGACTGAAGCGTCGCTCGGTCTGTAGCGACCTGTCCCCGTAAGGATAAGGTAAGTGTCGCTGATTTCCGTCCCCAGCATGAAATTGGCGAAAGTCCCATCTCTCACTTCTGGCCACCCAAAGATTTGACGCAGCCGCGTCATCGTGCAATGGTGCTCCACACCTCTGAAAGTGTACCTAAATCCTTCATGCTCCCTAGGCCCAATGTAGTCGTAACCAGTTAGGAACTCACAAGTATCTTCAATATCAGCATCACTACGGAGCGTGAGCAATCCCGGCCAACCACATGTGTCCAACAGCGCCCTGAACCTCTCTAAGAGTCCGCAACGCTCCAGAAAGTACCGCTCAACCCACATGGGCGCCTTATGTGTACGCGCCATGAATGCCTCAAATCTCTGCTGCCTGTCATCGACGACAGCCGGAACTAGTGCCTTGGCCCTAACAGGTGGTGGCTGAGCTCTGCGATCACGAGATGAACTAGCACGAGCCGATGTACGAGTCATCTTGATCTGAAAAAAATTTGGAATTTCCAAAATTCCGCGCACCCCTTGTGAATTTACGTCCCGCGGAGGTCTCTTGATTTGTGATAATGCTTCAGACGTCCGCGCCTGATTAATACTCAGACGTCCGCGCGATCTAACAACTTGCCGGACTGAGCCTCGATCGAATTCCGTTCGCAATCCGTCCAATGCCCACTTCAATCAAAATTGTAAGCTTCAAACAACCCAAATCCAACGATCTTTGAGAACTCCCTTCCACCGATTCAACCAAATTCACTTCAATCCAACCAAACCCTAATCCAATCCAATATGACTCCAATCGGTCAATCTTACCTCAATCCGGCGGAGCTCGATTTAATTGAGAATCGCGGACGTGAATTTGAGGATTGCGGACGTAGCGTTGGTGCTTCCTTCTGTGAATCGCGGACGGAGCTGTGCTTGAATTCTTTCAGCCCTTTTTTTTCCTGAAACCCCAGATCTGGAAAACACGTCTGACTTAAATTCTTTGATGTTCCGCGGAGGCCTTCGCAAATGTTTCCCGCGGACGTCTCGTGATTTTGCGTTAAATGTATAGACGTCCGCGCATCTAAATGTTGAGACGTGCGCAGTTTGCACTGATGTAGAACTACTTTCTTCGTTTAATTCACCTGAAACCACCAGAAATAAAACATGCACTCGAGGCGCATTATCAGGGTAACAATTCCACTAACTAATCGACTCTTAACATGCGTAAAATAAAAAACACACCAGGTTGCCTTCCGGTAAGCGCCTTTGTTTAACGTCCTTGGCCGGACATTACCTCTTTAGCTAGGTAGAATATACTGGCTCCGCCAGTTCAACGTCCTCCGTGGTTGCCTCAAATCCATCATAGTATGGCTTGACTCTTTGCCCATTCACCTTGAAACTCTCTCCTCCTTCGGGTCCTCGCAATTCCAACGCCCCATGATTGTACACCTTTACAACAATGTATGGACCTGTCCAACGAGAGCGCAATTTCCCAGGCATAAGTCTTAATCTTGAGGAAAATAAAAGTACCTTTTGCCCCACTTCATAGCTGCGCCTCAATATGTACTTGTCATGGTACATTTTTGCTCTCGCTTTGTAGTCTGACTGGCTCTCATAAGCCTCTAAGCGGAGCTCCTCCAACTCATTCAACTGTAGCTTTCTTTCGATCCCTGAATTGGTTAGATCAAAGTTGCATGTTTTAATTGCCCAATAAGCCTTATGTTGTACCTCAACCGGGAGATGACAAGCCTTCCCATAAACCAGTCTAAAAGGGGACATTCCAATTGGCGTCTTGTAGGCGGTCCTGTAAGCCGACAATGCCTCTTCAAGTCTTATTGGCCAGTCCTTTCTCGACGGCTTCACCATCTTCTCAAGTATAGACTTGATCTCTCGGTTCGACACCTCAGCTTGTCCATTAGTTTGAGGGTGGTAGGCGGTGGATACGCGATGAATAACGCCAAAGTGTTTGAACACCGACGCGACGGAACGATTGCAAAAGTGTGACCCTTGGTCACTGATCACCGCCTTTGGTACTCCATACCTACAAAAGATATTAGTACGCAAGAAATCCACCACCGTCTTACCATCATCATGCTTGGTGGCCTTAGCTTCGACCCACTTAGATACATAATCAACAGCAACCAATATATATTGTAAGCCATATGCGGAGGGAAACGGTCCCATAAAATCAATACCCCATATATCAAATATCTCATCAACAACAATGGGCATTTGAGGCATTTCATTTCTTGCAGAAATATTCCCTACGCATTGACATCTATCACATGCTTTACAATGGTTATATGCATCTCTAAACAAATGTGGCCAATAGAAACCACTATCAAGAATTTTCCTAGATGTCCTCTTCGGTCCAAAATGACCACCACACGCATGTTCATGACAAAAAACAAGCACAGAAGAAATTTCAGAATCAGGCACACACTTTCTAACAACTTGATCCGAGCCAATTTTCCACAAGTAAGGGTCATCCCAAATATAATATCTCGAATCATGCTTGAGCCTCAAACGTTGAGCAGTAGTAAATGACGAAGGAAACTTACCCCCCACCAGGTAATTAACTATGTTAGCATACCATGGTGCTTTTTCCTGGACAGCAAATAAATACTCGTCCGGGAATGTTTCGGTTATATCTCTGGTTTCCTCCTCTCTCACTATTCTGATCAAGTGATCGGCCACTGTATTCTCAATGCCCTTCTTATCCTTTATTTCCACATCGAACTCTTGTAGCAAGAGGATCCATCTAATTAGTCGCGGCTTTGACTCCTTCTTCGTCATCAAATAGCGAATAGCTGCATGATCGGAGAAGACAACAATTTTAGAACCAAGTAAATAAGGGCGCAATTTTTCCAAAGCAAATATAACAGCTAAAAGCTCTTTTTCGGTCGTGGAATAATTTCGCTGAGCTGCGTCAAGCATCCTAGACGCATAATGGATCACCACAGGCTTCTTTTCCTTCCTTTGCCCTAGCACTGCTCCAACTGCGTAGTCGCTCGCATCACACATTATCTCGAAGGGCTGTGTCCAGTCCGGTGCTTGAATGATAGGTGCACTAGTCAGTGCTGCTTTGAGATCATCGAATGCTGCCTGGCATTCTGCTGTAAACTCAAATGATACATCCTTTTGCAGCAATCTGGAGAGAGGTAGCGCCCTTTTTGAGAAATCCTGTAAAAACCTGCGATAAAATCCTGCATGTCCCAAAAAAGACTTCACCTCACGCTGATCAGAAGGATAGGGTAAGCTCATAATTAAGTCAATTTTAGCCTTGTCTACCTGTAGTCCTTCCCTAGACACAACATGTCCCAATACTATACCGTGAGTGACCATAAAATGACATTTTTCATAATTCAAAACCAAGTTAGTCTCCTCACAACGTGCAAGCACTCTATCGACATTAAGCAAGCATTCATCAAAAGTATTGCCATACACAGTGAAATCATCCATGAACACTTCAACACATTCACTAATCAATTCCGAAAATATACTCATTACCACACACTGGAAGGTGCCAGGTGCGTTGCACAAACCAAAAGACATGCGTCGAAACGCGAATGTACCGAATGGGCACGTGAAATTAGTCTTCTCCTGGTCTTCGGCTGCAATCGGAATTTGATTATACCCAAAAAATTCATCTAAAAAGCAAAAATAAGGCTTACCTGCGAGCCTATCCAACATTTGGTCAATGAACGGCAAAGGAAAGTGATCCTTGCGTGTCACGGCATTTAGCTTTCTGTAGTCGATGCACACGCGCCATCCGTTCTGGATTCTCTTTGTTACCAACTCACCTTGAGCGTTAAGCTCTACTGTAATCCCTATCTTCTTTGGTACTACATGTACGGGGCTTACCCATTGACTATCTGAAATAGGATAAATCACGTCAGCATCTAAAAGTTTTTGTACCTCTTTTTGAACCACCTCCATCATCAATGGGTTCAATCTACGCTGTGGCTGTCTCACAGGTTTGGCTCCATCCTCGAGTAAAATCTGGTGCATGCACACGGTAGGGCTCACTCCCTTGATGTCCGCAAGTGTCCATCCAATCGCGGTCTTATGTTTCCGCAGTACCGCTGCCAATCGCTCCTCCTGATTAGGCTCCAAGTCTTTCTTGATTATAACCGGCAACGTCTCACCCTCTCCCAAATAGATATACTTTAGATGCTCGGGTAAGGGCTTAAGCTGCAACTCAGGTGCCTGTACAACAGATGGTACAGGCGTAGATTTATTAGTTAAAGCAACTTGATTAGCCTCATACCTTGGGGTTAATGGTGGCGAAACTTTAAGCTCCTGTAGCATGTCACTAGTGTCACAAAGCATCCCTATTGATGCGCCACGTGACTCAATAGCCTCCCTCAAAATTACTTCAAGCACATCATCCCCATAGGGAATATCTGAAGACTCCACTAGCTCATCGATCGCATCCAAAGCGTGTACTCCTACATCATCAGGTGGATATTGCATAGCTTGATATATATTAAAGTTTATTACCTCATCTTCCACCTCCATGGAAAGCGTGCCACTATCCACATCGATCTTAGTTCTAGCTGTCTTCAAGAATGGCCTACCAAATAGAATTGGTGGTTGATCTTGTGCTCCCTCATCATCCATTTTCAGCACATAGAAATCTGCAGGAAAAATAAGATTTTCTACCTGCACCAAAACATCCTTGATCACACCCAAAGGTTGGGTGCATGATCGGTCAGCCAATTGAATGGTCAAACCCGCTGGTTTAAGTGGACCAATACGCAAAGATAAGTACAAAGAGTAAGGAAGAACATTTATGGAAGCACCAAGATCTAGCATGCAATTTTCGATCCTCACGTTACCAATAACACATGGAATAGTAAAAGTTCCTGGATCCTTACACTTTTTGGGTACCTTTCTTTGTATCGCTGCCGATACACTTTCTCCATGCATTACCTGCTCATTCTGAATTGTACGCCTACGGTTAGTACATAATTCCTTGAGAAATTTTGCGTACCTTGGAATTTGCCGAATAGCCTCAATGAGTGGAATGTTGATTTCCACTTTGCTGAACAACTCCCAAACCTCCTTGTCTGTGATAGACTTCTTTTTGGTCTTAGAAACCTGCATTGGGAATGGTAGAGGAGTGTTCGAAATAATAATTTCCTCACCTGAATTAGTGTACCCCGCGGACGTCTTGTGTTCATTGTCCGCGGACGTCTCTTGATTTGTGTGTAATTCTTCAGGCGTCCGCGCATTAATTGGTGAGGCGTCCGCGTGCTGCACTGAGGTAGAATCTTCGTTCAGCTCTTCTGGTCCATTCTTCAATTGTTTTCCATTTCTAAGCATTACAGCGCTGATATTGGACTTTGGATTGGGAATCGTTTGCGATGGCAACTTCCCTTTGTCTTCACGTCTTTCGTATACATCTTTGGAAATTTGAGACACTTGTTTCTTCAGCTCATTAACGTCTCCAGCTTGTTGCACAATCTTTTCAGTGAGTTCTTTGAACATGCCTCTCACTTCATCCCTAAATTCCTTGATCGGGCTGTCTTCTCCCTGTTTGATGTGCGGTGGTTTGTACGGCTGCTTTTGTGGGTACGAAGATTGCCCCACATCATAGTTGTTGTTCCTTTGCCAACCACCCTCATTTTGCCTTGGCTGCCATTTGTTATTGCCTTGATATCCATCATACTTCCTGGGTGGCAAATCTCCCTTGTTCATGTAGCCCACGACATTCACATCTTCCGTTCTTTCATGAAAAACAGTGTTATCATTATTTATTGGATTAAAAGTGGACTTGTTTACCTTACACTCTACTTGTTGATTGCCTTGTGGTTGTTGCGTCATCATTTGAGCCATCATATTCTTCAGTTCCTGCAATTCAGAATGTACATTTACGTTAGCAACTGGTGTAGTTCTGTGTGTTTCCTCTAAATACCTTGTGCCCTTAGCAACTCTCTCAATCAACTCCCATATTTCCTCGGGGTACATGTCAAGGATAGATCCCTGAGCGGAGGCATCTAGGATTCTCCTTTCCATTAGAACCATCCCATCCATGAAGTATTCAAGCAACATTCTTTGTGGGATTCCATGATTCGGACAACTCTCTTCCAATAGCTTAAACCTCGCCAAATAATCGAACAACGTTTCTGCACGTCCTTTTCTAAGCATAGAGAGCTCCTTCCTCGTTTGAGCCGCCTTCGAATGGGAGTAGTACTTGTCCATGAATTTCCTTTGCATCTGATCCCATGAAGTAATCGAACCTGAAGGCAAAGACATTAACCAAGATTTAGCTTGACTTTCTAAAGAAAAAGGAAATGTCTTTAATTTAAAAATATTCTCCGGAATCGATGCAGCTTTCATGGACATGCAAATTCCATGAAATTCCTTCAAGTGCCTTAGGGGGTTCTCATCGGGCATTCCTCCAAACTTGGGCAAGTGGTGTATCACCCCACTCTTTATCTCGATGTCTTCTGCGTCCTCATCCAACCTAATGCACCAAGGCGCCTCATCAATATACGGCGCACATACTCCTCTCATCGTGCGTCCCAAATCCCGACGCCTAGCTAACTGTCCATATTGATTTACTCCACCGAGGTATTGTCGATCCGGCTCGTCCTCATAATCATCGTGTCTAGCTGCACGATGTCTAGCAAACTCGTTCACAAATTGCTGATTCCTGGGGGGTGGTAATCTCTGATTAACAGCGGGCAGTCCTTGCCTCTGTTCCTGCATGTTATCTCCTAGTACACTTCCTCGCTCTTCATCATCACGTTCAACACTTCTCTGTGACATGGTTACTTAAACAGAAAAATAATCAAGTGACAGAAAATAAAAAAGACAATAAAATAAAACTAAAAGAAAGAAATACTTAGTGAGATTCTTTGTTACCAATCCCCGGTAACGGCGCCAAAATTTGACGGGCGTCGTTGTACCCGTCAAAAATAATATTTCTTTTTCCGACTAGCAAGTGGTAAGTCGGGTCGTATCCACAGAGATCGGTTGAGAATCTGTTTCACTAAGTAAAAACGTAACAGGGGGTTTTGAACAATTAGACAAAACGCAGCAAACGACTATGATTAAAAGAGCAATCGTCACACAATTTCAAGTATCAAATATCAAAGAGAAGTGCAAGCTAGAACTCTCGACTATGATGCAAGACTAAATCATTAACCTAATCGTTTTGATTTCTAATGTTTTACAGCTTGCAGCTCCCTGCTAGGTTGCACTACAAGTTGTCCTAGGGTGTCAATCCTAGTGGTATATTACTCGTATCCTAGTTTACTATCCCCGCTAGGTTGCTAGTAAACTGTGATAATCGGAATCAACAAACTAACAGAAGCTCCCCCGCTAGGGTTCCACTTATGCTAGCATATGAAATCCATAAATAATGCATAGTAATATAACGCAAAACATAAAGATAAATATAGGTTTCAAGTCAAAACATCACAATTTCGAGTCCTAGCCTACACGTATGAGTTTAGCTACTCATCGCAATGGAATACATCATCATAGTTGTTTGAATGTAATGAAACGAAAATACTTATGATGAATTCTCCACCAAGCTGCAGCTCAACTCTAACACTTGAATCTGTGTCTCCTTTTCTCTTCTGAAAATTCGATTCTGGTCGCCTAGGGTTTCGTGCTTATTTATTCTCTCTTTATACTTTCCGAAATTGCAATTTGGAAATAACAAAATTTGACTGCCAGCTGTCATCCGCGGACGTCTCTTAATTTACCATCCGCAGACGTCTCAGTAATTGTGGGAATTCATAAGACGTCCGCGCCTCTAATTCTTCATGCGGCCGCGGTTTGCACTGTCAAAAATTCTAAAGCTTCAAACTTCATTTCTTTCCGCGCCAAGCATCTTCAAACGGGCTCATTTTAGCCGGTATTCCTTCCATGGTCTCCGAGTGTACCTGAGAACGAAAACTACACACAGGTAGTGAAATAATATACAGATAACACTAAGAGACTGGGTTTAAACATATAAAATAGTCGTAAACCTACGACTCATCAGACAGCCACAACGAACTATACAGGGATGGGTTGCGGTATGTCGTGTTAAGCCAACGAACGCAATAGACCTATCAGTAGCAGATATTCCATTCCAAGAAGACGGTGAAACTAGTTCTATTTTACCATCTGTGGCGGAGTCCAATGATTTGGCCAACTTGGCTGACGAAGATGTTAATGTGTACAACGACGACGATGATGATGAAGAATCATCTAATGATTCGCCTATGGAATATGTTGATGGAGTTACCAGTTCGGATGAGTCTAGTGACTGAATATGTATACATTCTGAACGAACATGTATCTACTAGTAATATATTTTCTTGTGTATCATTTATCGAGTTAGTTGCATCAACCAGACTGAATTGATCTACTTTTCCTTTCCCGTATTATGCCAATGATTTTTATTGCAAACTACCTGAATATTTGTAAAATATTCACTGAACTGTTTACAGCGTTTAAGTCCAGTTTTTTTTATTGAAACTGTCATTTTTAGCCGGTAAATGAAAATTATTATCCATTTTTAATAAATATGGAAATTAAATCGCCATTAGTAGATGTGTAGTTTTTTTGATTTCTTTGCCTAACAGCTTGCATTAGTTCCTAAATAACACGGTTAGATTGGTAAATTAGTAAATTACTAAATGCGTTAGCTTGCATCAAATCCCTAAAACACAGGTTTATTGCAGAAACCCTAAAACATTCCGCCAAACATTCATTTCTCCCCCGCTCTTCATTCGCAAAATTTTAAGCCGACGAGTAAGTGGACCATGGCTATCCGACACATTCATATTCGCCATATACGGATGATAGCCAATACTCATTTGAAGATGACTCCTACCCTCAATATCCTTTGGATCCTCGACCTAGTGGACCTTCCATCTTTGAAATGCAAGCCATGATTCAAGCTTACCAAGCCAAGGTTACCCAAGACAATCTAGACATGCTACAAACTTTCCAAAACTTGAACCCTCGCATAGACGAACTTGTTGCTCAAAGACAAGTGTTGGAAAGCACATTTGCGCAACAAGCAATGGAGAATGGGAACATGGACGGGGAAGAAAATGTTCCCGAGGAAGAAGTCTTTGAATCAAGAGATGATAAATTGTTAAATTACTCTTTTGAGAAGCCCGGCCAAGCTATCAAAGAGTTAGATGAAGATGATTCACGTATAAAAGACTACACTCTTTGGACACTTTCACCTCCACTAATGCCGAATGAGCTTGAATCTCTTGATGATGATAAAATAGAGGAAGTGCATATTGAGCAAAAAGGATGCCAAGAGTATGAAGACTTTGTTGAGGTATACATGGACGCAACTAAAGAGCAACCTCGCATACAAGGAGACAAAAGTTTAATGAGGGAGATTGAGGATTGGGCACCCAACGACATCATCGAAAAATTGAAGGAAGGTGTGCCCATCAAGCTCGAGATAAGTTTTGAAGACCCTTTCTTCATTACAACATCTCGAGACAAGTTTTGGAGCTTCTTGCCCTACTTTGAAAGATTAAATGGAAAAAGCTCCCATGACCCCTTAGTTCTTAAGGGATGCATATTCTTAAAGAGGTCATGCTCCCAAAGGAAAGTCCATTGTAGACTTGATGGGAAGAAATTCAAATGGGATCTGAAGGTGGATTGACACGTCAAATCCAAGGCCCCGTGAGAAGGGATCCTAGCAAAGGACTTCTCACGAGTGATTCTATGGGGCGCTTTGCTACGTCTTTGCCAAGATGAGAAAAACTAGGCCCTCGCGGGAGGTAACCCGGTTTGTAAGTTGTTCATTCTTGTTTTTCATGTTTAAGTGTTTCGCATGACTTGGGTGTGGCTTCAATTTTAAGTGTGGAGTGAGTCTCACTCACTCCAATTCTAGTTCACATCGCTTAAGCCACTCCACCTCCCATGATTTTTCTGTGAAATATGATGTCACCCCTTAGTGTTCATGAGCTTTATATGACTTTAATGTATTGGAACTACTTTGTTGCTATGACTTAGACACATTGTGCATGAAGGAAGATGTAGTTTACTTTCCTTGTTTGAACTCTCTTAAACATATATGTCATGATGTTATTTTGTGACCGTGTGATACCATATTGCTCATACTTGAGTTTGTTATTATTTCTATATCTATCACTTGTTACATTTAACCTCTCATGTTCTATTGTCATCAGAGAAAGTATTTGCATCATGAATGATAAAGCTTAGCACATTGGCGTCTCTATTATTCAAGGGGGCACATCTATCAACGAGGGGAGTTCCTACGCGCCTTATATCTCATTTTCTTTATTGTTTGCGCTTAGGGACTAAGCTAGATTTTAAGTGTGGAGTGGGTAGTCGCATAGTTCACTCATATCATGCCATGCCTAACATTTTTGAATGGACACTTGCATTCTTGTACTTTATCCCAACTTTCATGAGTATTATACGACTAAAGGCTTGTGACTATCATTTCTCAACTTCTGTAAGTCACATCTAGCTTACATTTCCCTTTTACATGATTTAGAGTCTAAAACCAAACTAGCTCTATTGAATGCACATTCTCGTGAATCAATTTTCATTGCTATCTTGTGCCTATCTAGAAATCTAAGTATTTTTCGCGCATGCTTGGAAAAGTTTTTAGCAAAGCACACTTTAAAAACTTCATGAAAACTTAAACCTCTCGATTGCCTTTAGGTGACTTTAGTTCTCTTGCCTCGTGCCTTGTTTGTGGTTGTTTCTCGCACATTCCATATTCACATTGGGCATAATGTCAAGTTTTAAGTGTAGAGTCAAAAGAGGGCGAAGCCCCATGTGAAGAAAAAAAACTTGGTCAAAGAGGGCAAAGCCCCGACTAAAAACTTTCTCGAAGTACAAGAGAAGTTTTGTTGCAAAAAGATACAAATGCCGGGGGTTAGGAAGAAAAGTTCCCCCTCGAAAGCATTTGTAGGCCAAAGGCCAAATAAAAACCACTTAAACTTGACTTTATGCCCTTCCATCATCTCTTACATGTGTGAGTTCACCACGTGCATTGTGTGCTAGCAAGTTGAGCTTTAAGACGACCCTTGTGATTTCACGTAAGCTATTGATTGGTTTATGCTTGTTTTAAGAACTCTTGTTGTCAAACTCCTCTTTCCTTATGGATTACGACTTAAGCGTCTAAAACTTGGAAATGAGTTTATATCGTGAGCCCGTGGACTAGCCCTAGCTAGCAAAAGTGATCGAACGAAATTTTTGTGCAAAAAGCTTTAACCATTTTTCAAAAACCTTGCTTCAAAAATAAATAGACTTCTAGGTTAGGCACTTGATAGCGCTAGTATTGACTTCCTTTAATGTGCACCCTCATGTGAGCTTATGCGGTTTGAAAACTCTTTTGAAATGTATAGTGATTGTGATGCTAGCTTGGGATGTGAAGTAAGTTTTGAGGAATCCATGCCTTAATTGTTAAACACTCTTGTTTTCACTCTTATGGGATAAATGCATTTGGGATTTGTGAGTATTCCCGTTTCTGAAAACTCTCACGAGACTATAACTCGTCCACTAGGGTAGCCTAGGGGTTTAAAGGCTTGGTTCATATGCTAAATGCACTCGTAACACCTACGAAAAGGAGTTAGATTGTAAATATGTATTAGAGTAGCTAGTAATAAAAGTTTGAGACTATAAATGGATGTTGAGAGCAAATGGGCGACAAACATAATGACTTAGCTATTCGCCATTTCTTTCTCTTTGGCTTGATCTTATTGTTTTTTCGGGACGATCAAACTCTAAGTGTGGAGTGTTTTGATGAGTCAAATACTTAACTAGTTTTCCTCTACTTTTCTTAGTAGTTTTGATTCGTTTCCAAGTAATTTTGATGCCAATTCACACCCTTATTGGTCTATTAGGTCCCAAAATGCATTTTGTCTCACTCGGAGCCTAAAATATCAAATGGAGCAAAAGTTGGGTGAATTTGAGCCAAAAATGAAGTTTCGGGCAAAACAGGACAGACTCACCTTGCTGGCTTATTTTGGACGTAAAGATCGCATGCGATGTTCGATTTGGTTGATTCAAAGTGTGTTGGAAAGCTATTTCAAAGGGCTACAACTCTCTAGTTAACGCCAAGATCAAATTCGAACGTTAGGACCTCGAAACACCCGCCGGAAGCTCGCCCAAGCTCTAGGAGCTCGCTTGAGTCTCACATATGCAGTGCGCTGACTCCACCGCACCCGCCCGGGTCCCTCTGCACCCTACCGGGTCTCCTCTGCTGCCTTCTCGGATCAATCTCACACCCGGTCGAGTCCCCATGCACCCGCCCGAGTCTCAAGGCAAAAATCAGATTTTTCCCTTTTTGCTATAAATAGAAAGTTTGAGATCCAAATCAAAGGGGGGATTTTAGAGGGATTTTTGCTAGGGTTTGGAGCACAAAATCAAGGGTTTCTAGAGGGACAAAAGACCAAGGCTTCAAAGGGAGGATCATCCACGATTGAAGAAGATCATCTACACACTAGATTGGTTTATTCATTCCTTGTATCTTCGTCTTTTGTGTACTCAATACAATTTGTGTTTGTCTATGAACATGATTTGTGAGTAGTCCTTTGTGTTCTAGGGTCCTATGGACCTCATGTGTGTTAATACTCCTTATCTATTATGAATGAATGCTAGAATAACATGTTTTGGATGATTATGGTTTACTTTGAATGAATGATCAAACTATGCACTCTAGGTGTTTGAGAAAATGTCTAAGTGAATGGTTTTGATTTATGACTTGAGTTAAGCACTCTAGGTGTTTGAGAAAATGCCTAGATGATTAATTTCTATGGTTCTTTGGTCAAGTAGCCGAGAGGTTGAAGCGAAAGTTTCTAGATATTGAGTCATTAAGGAATCCTAGGCTAAGTAACCGAGAGGTGGACGCCAAAGGTTCTCGAAAACAAGTAAATCACCATTGTTAGGTGGTGTCCACTAGAGTGACCCATCCTAGCATTGAGATAGGCTAGAGCTTCACCTCCTCATAAAGATATGAGTAGGACGCGAGTCAAAAATATCGAGAGATTGAGATTCGTGTGTATAAGGTATATCTTCCTCAAGTCGGAGAAGTAATCGGGAGGTGGAATTTGACTTGATAGATATACGGGACTTAATCTAATCATCTAGGACAAGTATCTTGCATGAAATTGAACTCTTGGAGTCTAAAAACACATATGAGTGAAGTAGTTCCCTGGAGTACACCTTTAGCCTTGGTAGTGACATTATCTCTAGTTTCCTTAGATTGTTTACATTGTTTATATGCATTTGTTCTAGCAATCACATCAAAACCAACCCTTCGTTATTAGGATAGACTTATCGGAACAAAATCGAATAGTGCTCATAAGTTTGGACTCGCTCCTTGGACGACCCGGTACTTACCGGTATTATAAATTTTTTTTGACTTGCACCTAAAAAAAACAACGTTTAGTGGTTTACTGCACAGTTTACAAATAAGTTTGGCTTCTATTAGCTTGTGACATTTACCTGAATGCATGTTCTTTTTTGTTTATGTTAGCAAAAACTTAGGGCAGCGCACGACGCTCTTAAACTTAAATATGATGGTCATGTGCCACAAGCCCTTGATTTTGAAGTTGGAGCAGATATTATTGGTATGAACATCAGAACAGGGCTTCCATTAAGGTTCGAAGTTCCAAAGGCTAGCTAACCTACGCACTGCATCCCATGAGCCATCTAGCAGCACGCAGCTCGCTGCTCTATCTCAACAAGTCACACAACTCCAGCAAAATCATGAGCAGATGATGGATTTCCAGCAAAAGCAGCAGGAGATTATTCTCAACTTGACCCAGGCTCTTTTGAAAGCCACTAGCTCTCAGCCTCCTAATCGCAATTAAGACGAAGAAATGGAGTCTTCTGATTAGTGCACTTCTGTTCCTTAAAGGGCAATAGATGTTTTGGGATCATGTCTAAATGATCGGAACTATATGATGCATATTTTGGTTTAGTATCATATTGACAAGTAATGAACATGTAATATGCGTAAACAGGAATGTTTAGTAATGCAGGGATTTTGTTTAATTATAATTAGTTTTATTTCTAATACAATTATGTACAGAATTATCATTAATTACAAATCCTAATTAGTATATTAGACATTTGTAACTCATTTTTATAGTTTAAATAATGTTATCGTAATTTTTGCCGCATAACATTTACGATAATTAAAATGATATCGAACAGTTATCGTAAATTATTACTATAACGATACACAAAATTTGCGACGACGCGACGTATTGTTATCAGACTATTATCATAAATTATTTACGATAACGATACGACAAATTTGCGACAACGCGACGTATTGTTATTGATGTTCCCTTAAGTGGCATGTATTTGGCAAAACGTAGCTTAGACAGTTCGAGAAGGTGTTCAGGGGGAGTTCGAACAATATCCTGGTACTCCTGTACAGCGTGATCAAGACGCGAGGATATACGCGAGGATATTTTCCGGAAGATATTGGCAACGAAGATTTCGACAAGTGGAAGTTGGACTGCGACTTATTCGAGCATTAGATATTCGAATGAATAACTACATTGAAGATGGCGCGACTTACTTGGAAAGAAGACTTCGTATATTCTTTCGATCGATTTATGAAAGATATACATCAAATATTCAGGAATCAATTCCGAAATATTTGATGGGATTATCTTGTGCGAATTAGGGTTTCGCTCGAGCATATAAATACAATGCAAGGGCAACCCTAATTCTCATCGCTTTCAAAGATCAATTATACACGAGCATATCCTGCTGATTGGAGAAGAAGAAAGCGACGGCCGGGTGTGTTTTCTCATTGAGAATACACCGGTGCAAGTGCAGTCTGTTCAAGGGCAACACAGACTGTCTGAAGCGTATCAACTGCCGCACACAACAAAGGTGAACAAGCTTTCGAGAGAAAGCATCCGAGCTTCTGGAGAAGGTCGAGAACGTTCAGACTGCAGGTTCTGAACGAAGGGGATCGAGGGGAATTGCGGCGAACCTCGGTTGCAAATCTGAGAGACGGAGTATTGAGGTTAGGCTATTACAAGGTGTAAGTGTAAGTCCCTGTGGAAACCCTATACTCGTAATAAAGATTTGCTGTCCCTTTTTCGGGTGTGGGAAACCCCCCAGAGTAGGCGGAGCTGAACTGGGTTATCAGTCTGTGTGTCTCTACTGCCTTTATCTGTTTGCTGAACTGTTGTGATAAGAGTTCAACCTCTGTGTGTGGAACTGTTGTGCAAAGAGTCCCAGGTCTGTCGCAACACTACCTTGGACACAAGCTTGAACAGGGGACATAATTTCAATTAGTATCAGAGCAGATCACTCGACACACTGAGTGGGATCCTGAACTGTTCAAGATGACTCTGAAGGAAGGACAAAGCATAACCAGACCCCCGCTGCTCGAAGGATCGAACTATGCCACATGGAAGCCTGTGATGAGATCTTTTCTGAAATCACTAGACGAAAAGGCATGGAAGGCTGTTCTGAAAGGGTGGACGGAACCCATAATGAACAATCTCACTGGAGAACCGATCGCCAAACCAGAAGCTCTGTGGACAGAAGAGGAGGACAAAGCTTCCATGGGCAACTCAAAGGCAATGAACGCAATTTTCTTGGCAGTAGATGAAAATGTCATGGAGCTAATTATCAACTGTGAAGTGGCCAAGGAAGCATGGGATATCCTCCAAATAGCGTTTGAAGGAACAGACAAAGTTCGCAACTCTCGCATGCAAGCTGTCACAACCAGGTTCGAAGAGATGAAGATGAAGGAGAGTGAAACCATCACTGAGTACAACACCAGAGTCCTGGAACTGTCCAACGAGGCATCTGCACTAGGGAAACCCATCGATGAAGAAAGATTGGTCAGCAAGGTCCTAAGGTCTCTTCCTCCGAGATTTGCCATGAAAGTCACGGCCATTGAGGAAATGCATGATATCACCACACTGAAGCTAGACGAGCTAATGGGTTCTCTCAGAACTTACGAGATCAATCATGACTTCCAAACCGGAGAAGAGAAGGGAATTGCTCTTAAAGCAGATATAACGGAAGACAAACTGGATTCTGGGTGCACCGCTGAGAAACTAGCCATGATGGCACAAAACTTTGGAAGAATGGTGTGGAAAATCAACAGACATGGTCCAGAACAAGGTCAGTCTTCATCAACTGGTTACTGAAACTGGAAATCCAGCAGGCCAAGGTCTACTGATTCGATGCAAGACTTGTCTGACAAAGGAAAAGAAGAGATTCAGTGTCATGAATGCAAGGGTTTCGGTCACATTGCATCATAGTGTGCAAACACTCTCATGAAGAAAAAAAGGCGATGGTGGCGAGCTTCAGCGACAGTGAGTCAGACGAAGAAAAAGGTGAAACCACAAACTTTGTGGCCTTCGTCACAACTCTGGATGAATGCAGCAGCACAAGTGAAACTGTTCCACCTCAGTTGGAACTCCCAGGTGAAGACCCCTCGGACAGTGACAATGAAGAACTCACGCAGGACTCTCTGGCTCAGACTTATAAAGATCTATATGAGAAGTGGCTGCTTCTGATCAAGATGAACAAAAAGCTAAATGACACAGTAGCAAGCGTCACTATGGAAAAGGACAAGGTATGGCAGGAGGTTGAGATACTACTGACACTGAAGGCAGAACTGGAAGGTACAATTAACTCACTGACTTCTCAACTAGCTGAGGTAAAACAGGAAAGGCTAGATCTTCTTGTTCAGAAAACGGAACTCCTGGGTACTGTCTCCTCCCTAAAAGTCGAAATAGAGAAGGATCGGGACACTCATCCTGTAGGCATGGCGGGCTTGAGAAAAACCATCATTGATCTACAGCGGAAAGCAATGTTCCAACTAAGGAGGGTGGAACAGCTGGAACTTCAGCTAGAATCCGAGAAGATGGAACACTCTGACACTAGAGAGGAACTCAATCACCTCAAACAGTCGGTAAGAATGCTTAACTCTGGCACTAAAAACTTAAATGATATTCTTAGATCCCAGAGAATGGAGTCTGGACACAGAGGATTGGGGTTCACAGGAGAAGCCAGCTCAAAAGGTACGACGCTTGTTAAAACCAGACCGGTGTCGGAACAGAAGACAGAACAGAAGGTAAGACAGCAACCCAGACGGAAAATAGACCTGCAACAAGAACAACCCAACTGTGGTCAAAGAAGGGATGGTACGATGCACTTCGGCTCTCATTCAGCGCAAAGGAAAGAATGGCGCACTTGCTGGTATTGCAATCAGATGGGACACATTAAACTAAAGTGTCGCCTATTTTTAGCCGAACGACGTGCTTTCCAGCAACGAACCACATCGCAACAGAAACAGGTCTGGGTTCAAAAGGCAGACCGAACCATTTGCATGGTAGCCTGTTACACCTCAAACTACTCATCGCATGATAGTTGGCTCTTCGACAGCGGATGCTCCGCACACATGACAGGTAACTCTCAATATCTTACCCATATTAGACCTGTTGAGCATATGTGGTTTGTCTCCTTCGGGGATGGTGAAAAGGGTCAGGTGATCGGATGTGGGACATTGATGGTTCCGGATCTCCCTGCACTCAAGAACACCCTCCTTGGTAAGGGACTGACCAGGAATCTTATCAGCATCAGTCAACTATGCGACGATGGACACTATGTGTCATTCTCCAGCTACTCATGTCTTGTACTAGACCAGAATGGCGATACACTGATGAAAGGAAAAAGGGATGCCAACAACTGCTATACTATTAGGATGGGTCAGACGGAGTCAATAAACAATGAGAATCATGGCCAGCAACCGGTTTCTCTCCCATGTGCAAACGCACAACCTAGTTTTCTGCGAGGGGGAGTGGATAAGACCTTGCACACAAGATCTGATTGTCGATGCGCACAAATCAAGGTTGCCGGGTGTCCCAGGAAGCTGTAGAATTAGACGGTGGTACAGTTGCAACTGGTGTCCGTACACTGCCCAGAGAAATGTGCCTGGAGCCGTACAAGAAAATATGAATGCTCGCGAAAGATGGTTACTCTGAGGCAGCATACTTGTGTCAAACCATATGGCAGGTCACGGAATGGAACACCCAGATCCCCAAGGGGTCTATGTGGTGTCAACCACTAAAAGCAGCCGACGGTGGTCAGTCATAGTCGAATCTCCAGCTGAAACAGTTGGACTGACCACCTAATAAAGAGAGCTGGAACAGAAGTCTCAACAAAATTTTTTTTTTGAAATATCCTTGAAGATTTTTTCGGTTGACGGTTTTGGAAAGCTGAAGAGTCATATAGACAAATTTGATTTTTGAAAAATCAAATTCATTCCCTGAGTATCGTCTTCTCTCTCTCGAAAACCCTATAACGGAACTCCCCTCTCAACTGCTCTTTCCTCAATCGACAATGGTGAACACCAGGAAGTCAGCAAAATCCAGTGCTAAATTTGCGGAGAAAATCAAAGAAAGCATGCAGACCTCAAAGGCGTTGGCGGCGAAATCAAAGATTCCGAAATCAAAAGCTACGAAGATGAAAAAGGCGTCGCCTTTACACTCAGTCACCGATTCTTTGGCCAAAGAGAAGTCTGTTGAAGGAGTTACCGCTGGAATCCCTCAGCCGGGCACAGTGGATTCAACTCCACAGATTCAGATAAATCCCAATATTCCTTCTGTCTCTGCGAATATCCCCGTTGTTGAAAAATCTGTGCTGAATGAAGAAACAAGTGTGGAGGGTGAGAAGGTTGTTAAAGCCGATGGTGTTGAAACCAGTAGGGTGATTCTTGGTGGAGATAATGAGAGTGGTAGCGCTGTGACGGTTGACAAAGCCGGTGGTGGGGTTTCTAAGAAGAAGTCTGTCAAGAGTGTGGAAGAAGAGGAACCCAGCAAGGGGGCTGGAGGCTCAGGAACGTGGAGAGAAAAGATTTTCGCCACAGGATACATTCCTCCGAAGGCTGGGTGCAGGAAGAAGGTGAAGAGGGCCAGTGACTCTCCCAGAAAATATCTCGCCCAGATCTATGCAACTCGAGGAGGAAGATTGCAATGTCCGATGAAGAAACAGAGAAGTTCATCGAGTCCTCGGGGAAGAGGAATGTGGTGATGAGTGATGCTGATCCGTCTGAAAATCAAGGAGGAATCACTGAAGAAGGTTCCGGTTTGCATGATGAGGCTGTGGCAGAGGAGATTAACCCGGCAGAGGAGATTAACCCAGCAGAAAAGGATGATGAACTGGAGAAGTTATACAAAGACATTGATGATGTCATGGAAGACCTGGAAAAGAAGAAGGATCGGGGAGTGACAAGTCTGGAAGAAGCTCAGGCTGTTAGGGCAAAAAAGTTGATGCAGAAAAAGCTACAAGTGATCCACCTATGGAACCAAGTGTTCAGTCTGGTGTTGGAACTGGAAGAGCTACAAAGAAAGTTGCAAGCGGTTCAACAGTGGAACCCTCTGTTCAGACTGAAGCTCAAACAGCACCAGTTCCAGAGGAAGCTCTGCGTAACCTGGGTGTTGAAGCAGAAGAGTCTGGTACTGGAAAGGTCTCAAGTGCTCCAACAGTGGAACAGAGTGTTCAAACTGAAGATAAGACTGGAGTAGTTCCAGAGAAAGCAGTGAGTGAAGAAACAATGATAGTTCAAGATGATCGTCGTCGGGATTATTTGAAGGAGGATGAACCATCCATTCGTAAGGATGCGCCTACATCAGCAGCAGAAGGTGTTACCCTTTCAGAAGATGACCAAGACAGTGTTCCCCTTGTCAACCTCAAGAGGACAACGAAGGGGAAGGAAAAGAAAAAGGTTGCCTTTGCTACGTCTACAAAGGAACCAGCTCAGAAGGTTGCTGAGGTCAGCAGTGGTGCAGGGGGAGCTGGCTCTACAAAGAAAAGAAAGCGCGTTGCTGCAGTTCCCATCTCTGAAGATGCTGGGAGATGTGAAGTCCCAGCCCCTGAATTTGAGGCTGTCCCACTCGGTAAGGTCAAGAAAGGTGTGTGGTTCGTGAACAAAGAAGCTGCGTTGAAATGGGGATGCGTGCAGAAGAGGAAAATCATACCGGAGAGACTACTGGATGCATCGAGTTACAAAGGGAAAGAGTGATTGAGGTGCTCAAAGAGTCGGATCTATTCTGGACGTTAGACAGATGCAAGCCATTCAACGAACAGCTGGTGCGTGAGGCCATGGCAAACTTGCCTCCAAAGTTTGGGGTCATTGGAGAGGCTGAGTATGTGGTCTTCTATGTAAGAGGAAGAAGGATCAAGATTGATCCAGAACTGATCAATGTATACTTCTCCATGGACGACCCTGCTGTTGATGAAGAAGAATCCAGCCTCGAGAAGATAGTAAGCACCATCACTGCAGGCTCTGTTCAGTGGAGGCCTGAGTCAGTTGTGCATACGGCGGATCTGTCCATGTTCTATTCAATGCTGTTTTCATAGCAGTGTTCAACTGGAGGCCGTCTACTCATCGCTTTACTGTCAACAAGGACATGGCCCAACTGATTTATCAGATAGGGAACAAGCTGAAGTTTAACGTGGGCAGAATAATGTTCAAACAGATTGCTGACCATGCTACATCGATGAGAACCCTGCACCAGATCTGCTTTCCATCTCTGATTTATGAGCTGATTATTCATCAAGCCCCTGATTTGACAGCCTCGTCTGATCTTCTTACTAAAGCTCCCAGCAAATTCACAATGGACCACAAGTTATACAAAGGGCGGCATGTGAATGATCTGAAAGGGGGGAGCAAGCCAGGTAAAGAAATTGGGGAATCCAGTCGAGGGGGAGCCAGAAAGGGCGTGGATGAGAGGAGCAAACTACTGAAGGACCTCCATGTTATCATTGCTGCGGACAAGGAACAGCGCCGCCGAATCAACAGGCTTGCTCGAGCACTCAGCTACCCCAGTGATGATGAATCAGAAGCTACTGCCTCTGAAGATGATTCCATTGAAGAAGCTTCTGATTGAAGGTCCTCTTCAAACTTTCTCCCTGAACTATTTGTTCAAAACTATCGTTCTTAGTGCTTGTTCTGGCACATTTTGATTGTCTGTTCGAACTCGGATCGCACCCCTCGCCAGTTTGTGGCAAAAAGGGGGAGTATTTTGGAGGAGACAATTCTTGTTTCCCTCAAAGTTGTCTACTGTCTAGATAGTTAGATAGACTTAGTTATCTAGTAGATCTGGTTTTGCCAAAATGCCAAGGGGGAGATTGATGTCCTCTTAAGTGGCATGTATTTGGCAAAACGTAGCTTAGACAGTTCGAGCAGGTGTTCAGGGGGAGTTCGAACAATATCCTGGTACTCCTGTACAGCGTGATCAAGACGCGAGGATATACGTGAGGATATTTTCCGGAAGATATTGGCATTGAAGATTTCGACAAGTGGAAGTCGGCCTGCGACTTATTCGAGCATTAGATATTCGAATGAATATCTACATTGAAGATGGCGCGACTTACTTGGAAAGAAGACTTCGTGTATTCTTCCGATCAATTTATGAAAGATATACATCAAATATTCAGGAATCAATTCTGAAATATTTGATGGGATTATCTTGTGCGAATTAAGGTTTCGCTCGAGCATATAAATACAATGCAAGGGCAACCCTAATTCTCATCGCTTTCAAAGATCAATTATACACGAGCATATCCTGCTGATTGGAGAAGAAGAAAGCGACGGCCGGGTGTGTTTTCTCATTGAGAATACACCGGTGCAAGTGCAGTCTGTTCAAGTGCAACACAGACTGTCTGAAGCGTATCAACTGCCGCACACAACAAAGGTGAACAAGCTTTCGAGAGAAAGGATCCGAGCTTCTGGAGAAGGTCGAGAACGTTCAGACTGCAGGTTCTGAACGAAGGGGATCGAGGGGAATTGCGGTGAACCTCGGTTGCAAATCTGAGAGACGGAGTATTGAGGTTAGGCTATTACAAGGTGTAAGTGTAAGTCCCTGTGGAAACCCTATACTCGTAATAAAGATTTGCTGTCCCTTTTTTGGGTGTGGGAAACCCCCCAGAGTAGGCGGAGCCGAACTGGGTTATCAGTCTGTGTGTCTCTACTGCCTTTATCTGTTTACACGCACGCTGT
Organism: Rhodiola kirilowii; assembly: GCA_033675215.1. Taxonomy (NCBI): domain Eukaryota; kingdom Viridiplantae; phylum Streptophyta; class Magnoliopsida; order Saxifragales; family Crassulaceae; genus Rhodiola; species Rhodiola kirilowii. The sequence goes on from CM066201.1 coordinate 35,315,904, forward strand.
TACCTTTCCGTTTTCGTATTTAATTTACGTCGATCAAAAATGCGATAACGTGTGTCGTTATCGTTTAGTTAACGTTAATTTATAAATTATGATAACCGAACGTTACTTTCCTGTTATCGCTAATTTTGTCCGAAATTTGTAGTGTGTGTTTGTAAGATATCTCAAGCTCCCGACAATGCTTCTGTATGTGCTTTCATCAACTGGGGGTGATGAGCTCTTCTTACTTAACTTGAGTCGTGCTTCCATTGGAGCTTGAGTTGAGTTACGATTGCTCATGACTCGACTTTCAACAATCCTTTTCGCATAGGTCTGTTGAGAAATAAAGATGCCATCTAACATTTGAAAATGCACTTCGATTCCAAGATAGTAACTCAATAATCCGAGATCACTCATTTTGAAAAGCTCATGCATTTGCTGCTTGAACTTCATGATCTCCTCCTCATATGCTCCTGTGATCACCAAATCATCAACATATTTACTCCAACTAGAAAACAAGATTAACCTCATGTTCAAGTGGGCTTCTTTCAAAACCAAGTGATGATAAATTACGGTCAAGTTTTGTATTCCATGCTCTTAGGGCGGCGCAAGCCATATAATGCCTTATGCAACTTCAGTACTTTATGTTCACTTCCCTTCTCAATGAATCCAAGAGGTTGACTTACATAAACTTCATCTTCTAATTCACCATTTAGAAATGCCGTCTTGACATCCATGTGATGCATTCGCCACTCTTCTTGAGCTGCTAAAGCAATAAGCAATCTCACTGTTTCAATCCTTGCAACGGGAGCAAAGACATCGTCAAAGTCGATGCTATGTCTCTGCACATAGCCCGTTGCCACTAGGCGCGGCCACCACTGCACCATCGGAATTCTTTTTTACTCTAAAGGTCTATTTGAGCCCTATAGCTCGCTGTCTAGAGGGAAGTTCGATCAAGCTCCATGTTTTGTTACTACGGATGGACTCCATCTCTTCGTCTTTCATTGCAACATGCCAGATCTCCTCTTTGTTCGCATCCTCAAAAGATGTTGGTTCCTCAGCCCCCAATAGGCACAAGGTAGAGTACTCAAGATGGATGGGTTCGGTAGCATCATATAACTCATGCAAGTCACGTTCTCTTAAGGGAGCCTCCCATGATGAGTCACTAGTTTCATCTGGTGTTGGATTCACTGAATATGTGGCTGGTGTTATTGGTGATGTTGCTCCCCTACATCATTCTCTACGTCCTTCATGTTATCATGTAATGGAGGAGTTGTCGTCACTTGTTGCTCAGGTTCATGTTAATTTACTTCATCATGACCTGCCACCTCCAAATGATCATAAGCCACATTGAACATATTAGGAAACACCTCACCAGATGATGGTTTGTTCCTTCTCTGACAAATTGCTCCAATCCCATGCCTTCTCCTCCTCAAACACTACACCATTTTGACACATATGCAACATGCGAAAATGTGTCGCTTTAACTCAAAATACGCGGCAATGGTCACGCGCAACAATTCCACTGTTGCATTAGACCACGTTGCATTTGCCTTGTTGCAAAATCATATTTCAACGAACGAAAAAGTTATTGTTGCGTAAGAAGTACTAATGCAACACGACATGTGCAACACAAAGTCATGTTGCATTAGAATCAATCTTAAGCAACGTATTTTAAAGTCTCGTTGAAATATGATTTTGCAACAAGGCATATGCAATATGGTCTAATGCAACAAGCATTTAGTTGCGTTGTGAAAAATGCAACAGCCGTCTTACGCAACGGATGTTTAGAAAACCAAGTATTACTAAAACATATGCAAAGAAGTATTTTGTAGCTTATGCAACGGGGTTTGTAAATATATTTCTCTTATGCAACAAACAACGTAAACACATGCCACATTATGGACAAATAAATGCAACAACCTCTAAAAACAAATATGCAACAAATATTAAAATTTTAGGCAACAAGATGAAATCCTGTTTCTTTGGATTAAAGTTTCAATCCAAAGCAAATCGAAAAGTATGCAACCTGATTTGCTTAATTACATAGATTGGATCCAAACATCAAAACAACAAGTTCATAGTTTGGATCCATGCACCAAAATAACAAATCCTAAACATAAGGTAGAGTCTCACTGAAGGTGGAGGACGGGGTAGCTTTTCATCAAGGCTTTTTTACAAGTCTCGTTGGAACTGATGGGCCCTGGAAGGTCCTCACGCGTTGTTGTGTCTGTAGGCAGTCCCATCCCTTGGTGGATGCTGAAGAGCAAGCTGCTGTGGACCACTTATTACCATCGATTCACAGCTATTGTCTGCTGCAGCAAGTGTTATCTGCAATCCAAACAAATAAATCCAGAAATTGACTAGTAAAAAACATAAGCAGCAAAATATTGGTTCACAGTGACTTAAAACCATATAAAAGAAGATATAAAAAATGAAGAGCAGTAGTTCAGTTTCTTACGTTCTCGGTTTGTTGGCGGAAGTAGCCGTTTTCATAGACCAGCTGGGACACCTGCTTTTGCAGCTTATCATTTTCTTCCATCAGCAGCTTATTCATCGCACTCAGCTTCCTGTTAACCGCCTGGAGGCGTGATGACTCTTTGCGCTGCTTCTCTCTACATCTGTAAATAAATACACAACGAATCCCACACTCAATATATACAAACAAAATAAATCAAACACATAAAGAAAACCAATAATGGCACCCACCAATTCAAAATCCAAGACTACTACACCAACTCTCATTGTTAGCAATAATCGTCTTATGAAACAAAACCAATAATGGCACCCAACAATTCACAATCCAACCTACACCCGAAAGCCTCGATCTCTCAAGAATCAATATTCATTTACATGAATTAAGTTCAAGAACAGTTTCAGTCCACTCATGCAGCAAACAACAAGCAATAGAAGATTGAACATCAACTTCATACAAAATACAAAAAAGGAATTTCACCTTCAGGATTCCAGTAGTATAAGCTCCTGTTGTCGGACAGCATCAAGTTAAGCAACGCAGAAGCCGTAGCAGTGTGATACGGCATCAACAACTCCACGCAAACACTACTCATTTCATTCGGGGATCTTCAACCAAACTACAACACAAAATCTCAGCTCAAACCCAAACAACAGCAACAAATCAAGAGATTACAAGTCCATTTCCGGAATACGAACCTGAAATGCGATGCGAAAGCCACCTCTGCTTCGGCAGGGAGAACGCGGATGCGCGGGCAGATTTTTGTGCGCCGATAAGCTTCGCGGCAGCGCTGCGGATTGAGGTAGATCGGAAGACGGATCTTGCGGTGGCGAAGGTGGACTTGGTGAAGCTTGGTTGTTTGAGGAGAGGAAATATACGACAGAATTCCATCGCAGATCTAGAGGCGAGGAGAGAAAAGTGAGGAGAAAACCCTAGGCGGTTTGAGCAGAGGGGATAGATTTCCCAATATGTATTCAACATGTACTCAAATTTAATTTGTATAAAATATATTAATAAATTGAATACACTTAGCCGGTTATTACTATTCATTCGAAAATTTTAGAGGGAATCTGAAATAATTCTCCCCTTTAACCAAAATCCAAAATTTTAGAGGGAGTTAATTAAATATCCGTGAAGAAAAATTTGTAATCAGATTATATATTTATATTACTAAACAATATAATAGTTTTTTGAAACCACATTTAATTGATACCAAACGTGACAAAGTATTACTAAATAACAAAATTTTCATTTATAACATAAACTATTCAGATTATGATTAATTATAATTCTTTTATCAATTTATATTATATCACAAGTTAACTTTCAATCATCTCGTACTTGTGAGGGATTATAAGAGCTTTTGAAATGGAAGTCATTGATGCATATTAATCATAGTCCAAATCACATGTTATGTATTCACACTGTGCATGGATGATGGACGAGTATGTGAAGGTTTATAAAATGATTTGAAATGGAACTATTGCATATAATACCCTTAATCTGTATTCGAAAAGGAACTCTTGCATATAATACTCTTAATCTAGATCACACTTATGTATTTATGATCTAATCATTAATTTCTAACAAAACCCATATGTATACACTTGTTTATAAATGAGTATGTAAAGGTTTATGAAATGATTTGAAAGTGTTAGAAGGATTTGAAAGGGAACTCTTTCATATATTGCCCTTAATCTAGATCTCAACTTATGTATTAATGATTTAATCATAATTTCTAACACAACCCATATGTATACACTTGTTTATAAATGAGTATGTGAAGGTTTATGAGATGATTTGAAGGTGTTAGAAGATTTGAAAGGGAACTCTTGCATATATTACCCTTAATCGAGATCACAACTTATGTATTTGTGATCTAATCATTGACTTTTAACATAATCCTTATGTAAAATTGGACACATGATATACGTACACTTTTGTATGAACAGAGTTATTTTGTTTGACATAACCCTTGTGTACATTTATGAACACATGATGAACAATTGTGTTTGATAGGAATTTGTGATGGTATTATGTACATTCTATTGAAAACATGATATAATCTTGTGATTGATAGTGCTTGTGATGATTTATGATTTGATTTGAATGCGTGTTAGCTGATTTTAAGGGGAATATGCTTGTATCATGCTTAACCAAGTTTACAAGCTTATGTATTTGTGGTCTAGCTACTACCTCATAACATAACCTTTGTGTATATTTATGAACACATGATGAGCAATTGTGTTTGATAGGGATTCGTGATGGTTTATTAGATGATATGAATGTATTATATGATTTCATTAGTGCATAACATAACTCTTATGTACATGTAATATAATCTTGTCATTGATATAAATATGTTAAGATGAATGTATTCTATGAACATGTGATATATTTTTGTCATTGATTTGAATACATAAGATGATTTGTAGGGTATAATCCATGCTTGTGTATCACTCGCAATCAAGATCATAACCTTGAACATTTCTCTTACATTGCATTTGTAATGTTTTGTTAAGGGTTTTGAGTGTGTTAAAGGAGGGTTAATTAAGAATAAACCACTTACGCAACGGAGGGTTTATGGTTCGAACCTAATGCAACAGAGGGTTGTAATACCAAGTTGCATTGTGTCATATGCAACAGAGGGTTGGTAGGAGGGAATTGAAAATTTTTAGGCGGGAAATGAAAATTAAGTTTCGTCCATAGTAACGCAACAACATTTCTTTGTTGCATGTATGATTGTTGCATTGGATATGGCGGGATTGAAATATGAAATTTTGTAGCCATATATTTACTTTCCCCCTCAAAATTTTCAATTGTCCCTACATTTTCAATTTCATCCCGCCATTCATATTCGTCTTATGCAACAATCATTAACGTGAGCTGTTGCGCAAGTGAACTTAGTATTGAAATTGAACACACAACACACTTGATATTGAAATTGAAATTGAACACACAACACACTTGATATTGAAATTGAAATTGAACACACAACACACTTGATATTGAAATTGAAATTGAACACACAACACACTTGTTATTGAAATTGAACACACAACACACTTGATATTGAAATTAATCATCTTTTGTATAAATCACTAACGAAGACTTGATTTAATTCTCACCATCATCTTTATTTTCATATTCACCTTCATATTCATCTTCACCTTCATATTCACCTTCATATTCACCTTCATCTTCACCTTCATCTTCACCTTCATCTTCACCTTCATCTTCACCTTCATCTTCACCTTCATCTTCACCTTCATCTTCACCTTCATCTTCACCTTCATCTTCACCTTCATCTTCACCTTCATCTTCACCTTCATCTTCACCTTCATCTTCACCTTCATCTTCACCTTCATCTTCACCTTCATCTTCACCTTCATCTTCACCTTCATCTTCACCTTCATCTTCATCTTCATCTTCACCTTCACCTTCACCTTCACCTTCATCTTCATCTTCATTTTCATCTTCATTTTCATCTTCATTTCCACCATGATGCATTTGTGCAACGAATCCCAAGTCAACATGTATACTATCAATAGGTATTTTCTAAATTGATAAAAAAAGGTATTTTCTGAAGTTTTGCTGGGGTGTGTTCTTGGTATGCATCCACTACTTGATGCGAGTATATGTCATTCTCATCGCGTGCAAGTGAACTATAGTTGTAGATTCCTCGGTGAGACATAGTGTTAACAACCTTCCAATTGTCACCGGCTTGCGGATCATCTATGTAGAATACTTGCTTTGCAGTGAAGGCGAGACAAAAGGGTGAATCTTCATACCAAGTAGTAGATGTGTCTACTCAGATTAGTCCACGATCAATTTTGATATTTCCTCTCCCGGTTGGATCCGTATTAAATCATCGACATTTGAAGAAACAGTGTGCCAACAATTAATTATAAAGAGATGATTTGTATATCAATCGTACGAGGTAATAAATGCATTTACTTAGGCAACACATACAAACTTCTCCGAAATATAGATGTTACATTATTCGTCTTACGTAACTAATACAACCATGTTGCATTAAAATTGTAACATTAGGTTTTCTTATGCAACAAGGGACAATCGTTATTATAGATTGTGTTGCATAAATGAACTTATTACTGTTGTTCATGTACTCGTTGCTTTTTACTTAGTTACATAAGTAACAGTACGTAACGTATGTCGCTGGTTAATTTAGACCATGTTGTATGATTACACTTATTCGACGACTACATACATGTTGCTATTGCATAACAGATTTTTCGTAACAAAGCTCGGTCTGCTGCTAACGTATGTGTTGCATTTAGTACATTACGCAACGCACAATGGTACGCTGGATTTGTCTGTGTTGCATTTTGATTCTTATGCAACATGTTACATACGTAACAAATGTGTCGTCGTTGCGAGATGGCTTATGCTACAATGTATATGCGACAGCGTGTCATTCCTCGTTGCATTTGTGTCAAAATGGTGTAGTGAAAGGTGACGTCGCGAGTTACGCACACCCTCTTGGTAGTAGGATCATATACACAATATGCCTTTGAAGCACTTTCATACCCAACAAAGATCATTGGCGTACTGCGATCTGAAAACTTGCTCATGTGGCCACCCACCTTCTTGACATTGGCCACACATCCAAATGTGCATAAATTATGCACATTCGGCTTTTGCTTGTACCAAGCTTCATAAGGCGTCATTCCAACCAAGCTCTTGGTCAGTGCCCGATTCAGTATGTACACTGCCACAGTAACAGCTTCGCCCCAAAATTTGTTTGGCAAATTTTTGAAAAAATTTTCAATTTGAGCAAAATTGGAATTTGGTTTCCAATTGTATATACTCTCCAAATTGGATTTCCGATTTAGGCACATCTTCTTAGGCGCTGTTGGTAAGGGCGCCTAAGGCATAAGACGCTCTTAGCAACGACGTCTAATGCTTAGGTGTCAAATTCTTGATACAACGAATGCTGAGTCAGCCAAAAAAACAAAAATAATATTAAGGCGCTGTGCCGCACAGCGCCTAAGAAGATTATTTATTTAATGTTATTTTTTTTGAAAAATTTGATTAAACACCCATTTTCGATCACTATATTTGTGAGCTTAACCTTTGAATTTCATTTTCGAGTAAACATGAAAGTTATAGAACATTGAATAAGCTTTCTAACCATATAAAGAACATCTTAAACGGACACCGGATGACTTCTCTATGAGCTTCCGAATGTTAGCTCGGACCCCTCGGTTTCGGCTAATTTCAATCGATCGAAATTAGCCGAAACCGAGGGGGTCCGAGCTAATATTCAGAAGCTCATAGAGGCGTCATCTGTTGTACATTTAAGATGTTCTTTATATGGTTAGAAAGTTAATTGAATGTTCTATAACTTTCATGTTTACTCGAAAATGAAATTCAAAGGTTAAGCTGATAAAATAGTGACCAAAGATGGATGATCGATTGAAATTAGCCGAAATCGAGGGGGTCCGAGCTAACATTCGGAAGCTCATAGAGGTGTCATCCGGTGTCCGTTTAAGATGTTCCTTATACGGTTAGAAAGCTAATTGAATGTTCTATAACTTTCATGTTTACTCAAAAATGAAATTCAAATGTTAAGCTGATAAAAATAGTGACCAAAGATGGATGATCGATCAAAATTTGCCGAAATCGAGGGGGTCCGAGCTAACATTCGGAAGCTCATAGAGGCGTCATCCGGTGTCCGTTTAAGATGTTCTTCATATGGTTAGAAAGCTAATTGAATTTTCTATAACTTTCATGTTTACTCAAAAATGAAATTCAAAGGTTAAGTTGATAAAATAGTGACCAAAGATGGATGATCGATTGAAATTAGCCGAAACTGAGGGGGTCCGAGCTAACATTCGGAAGCTCATAAAGGTGTCATCCGGTGTCCGTTTAATATATTTCTTATATGGTTAGAAAGCTAATTGAATGTTCTATAACTTTCATGTTTACTCAAAAATGAAATTCAAAGGTTAAGCTCACAAATATAGTGATCGAAAATGGGTGTTTAATCAAATTTTTCAAAAAAAAATAACATTAAATAAATAATCTTGTTAGGCGCTGTTCTACACAGCGCCTTAATATTATTTTTGTTTTTTTGGCTGACTCAGCATTCGTTGTAACAAAAATTTGACACCTAAGCATTAGGCGCTGTTGCTAAGAGCGCCTTATGCCTTAGGCGCCCTTACCAACAGCGCATAAGAAGATATGCCTAAATCGGAAATCCAATTTCAAGGGTGCTTAGTTTGGAAATCCAAATTCCAATTTTGCTCAAATTGGAAATTTTTTCCAAATTTTTGCTCTTTATCATGTTTCGAGCCATAGCGACGACTGTTTGATTCCATCGCTTGACCACTCCATTTTGTTGGGGTGTGTATGGGGCCGTCAAGTACCTTTTGATGCCAAACTGCTCACAATAGGTAGTGAAGTCTCTGGAGGTGAATTCACCTCCTCGGTCCGTGCGAAGTGCCTTTAACTTTGCTTCTGCTTCAACCTCACACTACACCATTTTACAGATTAGGAGATATTTTTTTTCCGTCACATAAACCCCTAAATTAGTCGCATAAAGTTTATGTGACAAAATCATGTCGCGTAAAGTAGGTCGCAAAATCCAAGTAGCGTAATGTCTCTGTGACAAAAAAAATATGACAAAACGTCGCGTAAACTGTAACTCTTATGCGACTTTCATTTCTATATGTCCCAAAAACATTAGAACGAGTTCGACTCGGTGCAAGGCATACGCTACATTTCCAATCCAAATTTTTTCGGGTTAACTGACTTACGTGATCGAATTAACAGATGGTAGGTTCTCCAATTCGTCTCGTAAACGTTTATACGCTTCAAACATTTACATCTTATTGTCGTATCAAACTACATACGCTAAGAACTTTAAATATATGTTTGTCGTATAAACATCCTTACATTACAAACTTGAAAATATATTTGTCGTATAAACATCCTTACGTTCATGATAAAAAAAACATATTTGTCTTATAAGCAATTCTTCAGTCCTTTTAGCAACTTGGTCATCATCGAGGTTGAAATTGATTGGGAGTTCAATCAACCTATAGTCGTCATACAAGGATCCTTGAAAGTCAAGCCTTGGACCTTCAAATCTAACCTTCTTCCTCCACTGACAGAACACTTTCAGACACAAGAAACCACATAAGAATAAATTTTGTATAAATTAGATATCAGTACCAAAAGATCATACCTTGAAATAAACCCTGAGACCGGAACCCCTTGCTTTGCAAGCTGTAAGAAAACCCATAGATATAAAGAAACATAAACAACATTGTATGCAACAAAACTCAAATCAAAATCATTTCCTTTTTCAAATTAATAAAGCAATTTGAAGGGAGATTGGCGAGAGTTGGTAGACAGTTACCCTTTGTGGCATTGACTGGCTCCTGCGAGTACTTCACCTGTAAATTTACCAGAACAAAACGCAAGGAGTTAAAATAATGAATCTGACACAAAAAACATTTTTGGGAAATCAATCAGCGGTACTCGCCATTGTTGCTGCTGCTCCGCGTCTTGATGTCACCACCACCAAGGCTTCTTTCCAACTCTTTGTTCACCGTTTGATTCTGCACTTGCTTCAACAATGGAGGACGGCCGCGACGCACCCCTTTTCGCAGCTCCTGCATTCTTGTCCCATACAAACCCAAACTATAACAAACATTATCCACAACAATTCTTCAACTTGCACAACTCTTTCTTCTAACCATCTGATCCCAACACAACACTTAGAGAAATTTTGAAATTTGGCCATGGATTGTGTGTATGGGCTTTTGCTTTTGGTCCAATACTTTAGTTTAAACGACAAACATTCACTACATAAGCCGCTTAAAGTATTTTAAATTTTCAAAACTTCCCGCCTGAAAATATCTTCCCCCCCCCCCCAAAATAAAATTGAATGTCGAACACACTTGTGTGTTCTGTTCTGTATTTTAATTTTTTATATTTACGCGACTTACTTGGGATACCAACGTCGCTTAATCCCGAAAAGGTTGGTGAAAAGTATACTTTGTTCTGTACTTGCATTTACTCAGCATTCAATTTTCTTATGTTTATACGACTTTTTATGCGTAAAATGTCGCGTAAACCATAAAAGGTAGGTGCCCCCCTTGACTGTCCGAGTCACAGTTCAAAATTAATCAGGTGAGTCACGCAACCAGCTGATACAGCTCACTACTTTTCACTATTAAGGGACATACATTGCATTGTCACGTATATGTTGTCGCATAAAATGTTAAACGGGACATAAAAAACATGTCCCATATATTAATGTCGCGTTAACAATATAACGAGACATTATCTCCTATTGTCGCTTGCGTAAAGAGTTAAACGGGACATAATTGTAACGTCGCGTATAACAATGTCGCATTATTATATTAACCGGACGTTATCTTGGTGTCGCTAAAAGATTGGTCGCAAGAAAGGGTTTACAAGACATTTTCTCCGTGTGCAATAAACTGTTGTCGCATATACATGTTGAAGTTCCCTTGAAGTGGCATGTATTTGGCAAAACGTAGTTAGACAGTTCGAGCAGGTGTTCAGGGGGAGTTCGGACAATATCCTGGTACTCCTGTACATCGTGATCAAGACGCAAGGATATATCCCGGAAGATATTGGACAGCGAAGATTTCGACAAGTGAAAGTCGGCCTGCGACTTATTCGAGCATTAGATATTCGAGTGAATATTTACATTGAAGATGACACGACTTACTTGGAAAGGAGACTTCGTATATACTTCCGATCGATTTGTGAAAGATATACATCAAATATTTAGGAATCAATTCCGAAATATTTGATGGGATTATCTTGTGCGAATTAGGGTTTCGCTCGAGCATATAAATACAATGCAAGGGCAACCCTAATTCCCATCACTTTCGAAGATCAAATACACACGAGCATATCCTACTGATTGATGAAGAAGAAAGCGACGACCGGTTGTGTTTTCTCATTGGAAATACATCGGTGCGAGTGCAGTCTGTTCAAGTGCAACACAGACTGCCTGAAGCGTATCAACTGCCGCACACAACAAAGGTGAACAAGCTTTCGAGAGAAGGCATCCAAGCTTCTGGAGAAGGTCGAGAACGTTCGGACTGCAGGTTCTGAACGAAGGGGATCGAGGGGAATTGCGGTGAACCTCGATTGCAAATCTGAGAGACGGAGTATTAAGGTTAGGCTATTACAAGGTGTAAGTGTAAGTCCCGGTTGAATCCATATACTCGTAATAAAGTGCTGTCCCTTTTTCGGGTGTGGGAAACCCCCAGAGTAGGCGGAGCCGAACTGGGTTATCAGTCTATGAGTTCTACTATTTTTATCTGTTTGCTGAACTGTTGTGATTAGAGTTCAAGATCTGTCGCAACTGTATCTTGAACTGTTGTGCAAAGAGTTCAAGGTCTGTTGCAACAGTACCCTGGACACAAGCTTGAACAGGGGACATAATTTCACATGTAATTGCGACAAACGTTTCAAAGTCATGTAGTATAAACATGCTTATGTGACAAGTCTTTTGCGACACTTTTCAAAGTTTGTGCCGTAGCATGTAAAATGGTGTAGTGTCAGTTACAACCTTTATCTTCTTAAAGGTAAGTAAAGTTTCATCTTTGGATTTCAACAAAGAAATCCACATGTATCTACTGTAATTATCAACTACAGGTAAAAAAAATACTTATTACAACTTGGAGTTGCAAGTGTGATAGGCCCACACAAAGCCCCATGTACGAACTCCAACACCTTGTTGGCTCTGAATTTTGTTTCGTGTGGAAACGACACATGTCACTCTTTGTCCACACGGCACCCATCACATAGTTGCTCCACATGTTGCACTTGTCACATGCCCTTGACTAGTCCCTCTTGGCTTAACCTGCGTAGTGCTTGAAAGTTTAGGTGACCATAACGTGCATGCCACCTCCAAGCATCATTGTCGAGTCGTGCCATCAAGCACACCGGTTCAGCAACGTCGAGATTTAGGGTGTACAGCCTATTTCTCGATCTCTTGACCTGCATCAGTGAGTTTTCTTGGCGATCAAGCACATACATGTACCCATCTTTAAGGACAACCTTGGTGCCACCTTCCTCCAACTAACCCAAACTAATTATGTTGTTGGTCAATTTGGGGATGTAGTATACATCCGTCAGTGCTTTGTGCTCTCCATTGCGTGCTTTGAATAGCACTGTGCCTCGCCCACTAATGTCGACCGTGGAGCCATCTCAAAATTTCACCGTGCCCCCAATAGAAGTATTTAGCTCGCCGAATTGCTTCCTACTTCCAGTCATATGATTGCTTGCACCTGTGTCGAGATACCAATTATTACTATCATTATTCTCATCCCCTCCATATTGAAGGTAAGCATTCTCTTGTGCACTCTTCACACGGTGTGTGACTTCTTCTTTAGTCACTGATAGCTCACTCACTTCAAGCATAAGAAGTGTTGGATTTCCATCCATATTTTCAGCTACATATGCTCTCTCTTGTTTGGGTTTTCAACACTCAATTTGAAAATGACCATAAAGTTCACAATTGAAGCATTTGATTCTTTTCTTATCAAACTTGGGCATTGGATTCGTCCCACATTCATCAGATATGTGGTTGCCTTTCTTGTCTTGGTTGCGACCACTGCCGTGAATGCTCTCCTTCTTCATGGCACTTCTGAAATCCTCACTACTTCTCTTTCCTTTACCATCTAAGGTTTCCCACTGCGATCGCGTAAGCATTAGATGCTCACTTTCCTTAAGATCACCAAAATTGACTTGCAATCTTTCATCATATGGGGGGGGGGGGGCTGGGGCTGGGGCTGGGGCTGCCCCCAGTGATTTTACCGAAATAGCCCTGGTGTTAGTATAATTTCCAAACATGCCCCTACTAAAATTCCAATTTGCCCCTACTGTTTTTAATTTATCCCACTACACTAACAATTTATATTAAATTATAATAAAAAAACAACACATTCATCACAAAACGACAGAGTCACATATTGGAAAAGCAACAAAACAACCAAATAACCCTTAAACAAAACAATTACAAATTGGAAAAGTAGAAGCACGAGGGAGAGAGCAGAGAGGGGCGACGCTGGTCCTGGTCCCTCGCTTTTCAATTCTTCTACAATTATTCGAAATCACAGATCTATACATCTAGAATACTCAACTTCCTAAAGGTACTCGCTTTTTCCTACTTGTTTTAAACAAAACAACACTTTGGTTGTAGTTGGAGCTTGTTGATGGATTTTAGTGATTTTTGTTGTATACTCAATATTGTATTTGTGTTTGGATGGATCAGGTTCCTAAGCTTTGACCCTTTGACTATTGTACTTAACTACTTATAATTTATGAATGTACAGAACACGACACACATGTTTGATTTTGAGAGTTAGGAATCAAGTTCGTTTGATCATAAGCACATACGTCAGTATGTCACGTAAGTTTGTACATAATATTTTATTTAGTGTGTTATTATTTTGATGTGACATTTTATAATATTTTGAATTACATATATTTGCAGAACAAAAGCTGGATTATTTTTTGAAACGAAAGCGGGCATCCTCAGCCGGTGAGGATGGTGATTTAACTGCAAATACATCACACATTATTCATCATGATACTTCTTCTACTTCTGAGATTGTTAATTTGGATGATCTTCTTTGGGATCCCGCGGAGAGAAAAAAGATTATTCAGTATCATCCTAATCAACGAGATGAAGTACGACGAAAGTATTTAATTAGAGGGCCGTGTCAACCCCGAGGTCATGCTTTTCCACAGAAAAGAATAGGACGGTTGTCGAGAAGATTCAACCTTGAGTGGTTTGATCAATATGGTAATTGGATAGAGTATAGCATAAAAGAGGATAAGTCTTTTTGCTTGTGTTGCTACTTATTCAGAGAAGCCGGCAATGATACTTTTGTGACCAAAGGTTTCTCTAGTTGGAATAAGGCGGAGAGACTAGCTTCCCATGTAGGAGACGTTAATAGCTTTCACAATCAACCGCTCAAAAAAGTGATGATTTGATGAGGCAGGGTCAATCTATTATTGTTGCTCTTCATAAGCAAAGTGACATTACAAAGAATGAGCTTCGGTTGAATGTTTCCATTGATGTTTCTAGATTTCTGCTACAACAAGGATTACCTTTTCGTGGACATGATGAATCAGAAGAGTCAAATAATCAAGGTAATTTTATGGAATTGATCAAGTATACTGGTAATCAGAATGAGACTGCCAACAAAGTTGTTTTAAAAAAGGCTCTTGGAAACAACCAAATGATCTCTCCAACGATTCAAAAGGACATTGTGCGTTGCTTTTCTCAAGAAGTAATTTGTCGTATTATTGAAGAAATTGACAATGACGTATTTGCATTATTAGTGGATGAGTCTAGTGATGTTTCTTACAAGGAGCAAATGGCTGTAATTCTACGATTTGCTGATAAATCAGGAACTGTTAAAGAGAGATTTATTGGTGTTATTCATGTGAAAGATACATCGTCTGCCAGTCTTAAAAATGCTATTGATTCACTATTTAGTGAACACGGATTGAGTTTGAAAAGTGTAAGAGGACAAGGTTATGATGGAGCAAGTAATATGAAAGGTGAGTTCAATGGATTAAGAGCCTTAATTTCACAGGAAAATAGCTCAGCTTATTATGTTCATTGTTTTGCTCATCAACTACATCTTGTTGTTGTTGCAATTTCAAAAAAAACATTTTGAAGTCGGTGATTTTTTTTGATAAATTATCTCTTCTATTGAATGTGGTTGGAGCATCTTGCAAAAGAAGAGATATGATTCGCGACAAATATCAAGAGCAACTAAAAGAGGCTATTGGCAATTGTGATATAAGAACAAGAAGTGGACTCAATCAGGAACTTACTTTGCAGAGACATGGAAACACACGTTGGGGTTCTCATTATAGAACAATTTTACGTCTGGTGGAATTATTTCAGATAGTGTTAAAAGAGCATGAATATATAGAAGAAGACGGCTCAGATACTATGAAAAGGTGTCAAGCAAATGGTCTTCTCAGATAGTTGCAATCGTTTGATTTCGTATTTTATTTGCAATTGATGCTACTTATTCTAGGTCTTACGGAGTCTTTCTCAATGGCTCTTCAAAGGAAAGATCAAGATATTCTGAAAGCCATGTCTATGGTTACATCTACTAAACTGCAGTTACAAACGATTTGAGATCATGATTGGAATTCTCTTATGCAAAAAGTATCATCTTTTTGTGACAAGTATGAAATTCAGATCCTAAACTTAGAGTAAGAGTTCGTTGATGCACGAAGACCCAGGTGAAAATCTGGGATAACTAATATGCAACGTCTTCAAGTGGACTGATTTTATACAGTGTTGGATTTAATCCTTCAAGAGTTCAACGATCGTTTTAACAAGGTTAATTCTGAGCTGCTAATTTGTATGGCTTCTTTGAGTCCGATTGATTTATTTCAACACTTAGTCATCTCAAACTGATGAGATTGATGAAATTTTATCCCGACGACTTCGATTTTGGAGATCAAAATCTTATGGAGCATCAACTTCGCCTTTATATTGATAATGTCCGAGAAGATGAAAGATTTTCAAATTTGAAGGACCTTTGTGCTCTTGCTAGAGTGATGGTGGATACGGGAAAGCATCGAGCATATCCTTTGGTCTTTCGACTCTTGAAGCTAGTCTTGACACTATCCGTAGCAACTGCAACTGTTGAGAGATGCTTTTTTACAATGAAAATTGTGAAAACAAGCTTACGCAACCACATGGCAGATTATTTTTTATGTGACAATCTCATTTGTTGTATTGGAAAGGATTTATTTCGTTCCGTTAGTAACGAAGATGTGATGGAGCGCTTTATGAAAATGAAAACTTGAAGAGAGCAATTATAATAAAAAAATTATTTTTACATGTTGCCCCCAGTCAGAATAAATCCTGGATCTGCCACTGATCATATGCCTTGTACCGCCCAACAAGATCCTCAAACATGAGTGTCTTGAGGTCAACACATTGTTCGATCGAAGTCACAAGTTGCATATAGCGTGGCACGTAAGAATCGACAAACAATTGAAATTTCACTTATTTTTCTATAAGGCTTCGCAGACTCTAGCTACAAAGTCATCAACTGACTCACCATCTTGCATTGCAAGGCCCTCAAATTTATTCGGGAGGGTCTTCCGATTTGCTTCTCGCACACGATCATGTCCTTGGTACAAGGTTTTGATTGCGTCCCATGTTGCCTTGGCCGTAAGCTTTCCATCAAGCGATGTAATGACGTGATCTGGTACTGCTCGATAGATGGCTGACAATGCCAGTCTATCCTTACAATACTCAGCGCCATCCTTCTCATACTCCTTACCGCCTAGATCCACGGCTTCCCACACCTCCTGAGCTTGAAGTACGATACTCATCTTCATGGCCCATATAGTGTAGTTATTGTGACTGAGTTGTGGGTACAACATCGGCATCAATGTCTCTTTTCTAACCCTTGACGCATCACCTTTCACACCGGACGTTTCTTCTACTGACACGATTCGTTCTCCTTAAGTGATAACCTAGCTCTGATACCAAATATTGGAAATCAGGCCCTGTTTATGCACACTTTCAAAACAAAAGAATGATGAAGGAATGCAATGCGAGATGTTTTTTGGTGTTGCATAACTTCTCAACTTTATGTTTTTCTCTTTATTTATACTCATCGAGATTATAAGAAAATCAATTAAAGATTACCCTACAATCAATCTAAGATCACCTTACACTCAATCAGAGATTAGTTCTACAAATTAGGTTACTTATTACTTTCTTTATCTCATCCCATGACATTCCATTTAGAGTGGCAAGAATCACACCAATCATGGTAAGTTTCTCTGCTTTCCATTTATGTCATGTCATAACACATTTAGCTTAGCTTAACAAAAATAACATTGGTTATTCCCTATTTCTCATCTTCCACCATGCCTAGCAATAAAGCACCTCCTTCAACATCGTGTCGATAAAAGTAGCCTTCCCCCTACTAGCACCGATGAAAATCGTATTTCCCAAATAGTCTCTGAAAATGAAACAGAAACCTGCTCTACTTGAGGATGCTTGCCACGCCCCATCACAATTAAGTTTCAAATAACCTATTCTTAGAGGATCCCAAACACTTGCTACTTCATTTCTGCTAATAAAAATCTGAAATCTGATCTCAATACCTCCTTTGACAACATTGTAGTTGCTGGGTCGTCTTCTTCCTTGAAATTCGCAGCAACAAGTCTCGGTTAGGGTCTTCGATGGTGGCAAGATTGTCGTCTTGTAGTGCTATCTTCTTGTGTGATGAAATAGTACCTTGGATATCTAATTGGACCACGTAAATTCGCTGTCCGAATTCAATATTTCCACCCTTACACTGTGCCTGGGGTTACAGGAAATTCGAATATGGGATTAAATCCAAAAGAGATTAACACTTTGTTCTTCGGCAATAGAACAAAGAAAACTTAGGGTTTGAGTGTTTTGTAATCAAGAGAAGAGGATAATTGTTTCTATCAATTGCACAGCAATCTTTCTCGTGTCCCATGATTGAGAAAACAATCTCAATTTATAGAGAAACATTCGGGTATGAACAGTAGATGCGTCTATAGACTCAACAGGCACATCTGTTGCATTCATGCGTTCGCATGCTCCATGGCATGCGTTCGCATGCTCCATGAAACGTTGCATCTTTTGCCTTATTTCATGCGGTCGCATGAATTATTTCATGCGGTCGCATGACCTTGAGCAGTCGCATAGAAATCTCATGCGTTCGCATGAGCGGTCGCATGACCCAACCCGAGGCATGAGAATCTCATGCGGTCGCATGATATTCTCATGCGGTCGCATGATTATCATGCGGTCGCATGAAAACCTGAAAATCACTAACAATCCTCCCCCATTTTTGGGTTTTCTTTTGAATCACAAAATACCTTGTTTTTAAGTAAAAACATGCATA
This sequence comes from Rhodiola kirilowii, assembly GCA_033675215.1. Classification (NCBI taxonomy): domain Eukaryota; kingdom Viridiplantae; phylum Streptophyta; class Magnoliopsida; order Saxifragales; family Crassulaceae; genus Rhodiola; species Rhodiola kirilowii. The sequence goes on from CM066201.1 coordinate 35,334,303, forward strand.
AACGGAAATGTCGAAAACGATTGAATTTCCGCATAGTGTAATCACGCATACAATATACCCGAATTGAAATGGTGTCACTAAGGATTGAACCAATCAATTCATTTGGGTACTTGACGGCGACACACGCATGTATTACTTCACAAACCGTTAAGTTAACTTGACTCTTAATGGTCCTTGAGTCCCTATCCATTCATAAACGTATTGAGATTAAACCCGATATCTCATAAAGCGACCAGAAACTTTACGTTTATATAGGTAAATTCTTTAATGGGTCACACCGCCCGATTGTGCTCCTACACCTAGCACTTTTTCAAAGAATCTATTAAGAAGAGTTCATCTTCAGCCTAAACCTTTGTAGGTACTGAACACATACTTGGGGATGCATATTTGTGTTCATCAATCTTCTAGGAATGGGCTTTCCGCATTGAATTCAGCTCTAACGCTAGTTAGATGTGAATTGGGTGTCCCACGACTAGACGATTATATGGGTTTTGTCCCATCCCCTTTATCGACTCGGAAAATAAGTCTCTAGCTAATCCTTCGTCAAGTGATTAGCTTACTTTTTGTTAAAACCTAACAAACTTCATAGACATCACCACATGCATAATGAGCTCACTTACTGCACTATGTCTAACACTTAAGTGTCTAGACCACATTGTATACATGGCCAAATCCTTTAGCCAATGTATCAGCGCTGTCACAATGTATCGATATTGGTGATATCGGTCTTTCCCCCAATGAAATTTCATATATCATGTTCTCTAATCACCCCTCTTCTTTTGAAGCACGACTAGAGCAACAAACTCATATTTCATTGTTAAACTTATGATGCAAGTTTATTTCTTAGATTCCCATTAAATGATCTTCCCCAAGTAAAATTACCCTTCTACTTGTATAGAGATATCCTTCCTCATTTAAATCTAACGTGCATCAGAAAATCCTTCTTATGACCGAAGGAAATTAAGAACATGCAAGACCAAAATTCATTGTTCTCTTAAGGTACCTAAATACCCTATGAGCCGCTTGTCAATGTTACATACTAGGGTTACTAGTATATCGACTAAGCTTACCCACCGCAAGTGCGATGTCAGGTCTAGCATATATCATAATATAAATCAACACTTTCATTAACGTTCTCTTTCAACTTTCAAAATCACTCTTATAAGTCCCAAATTTATCAAGAGTTCCACTCTTATAAATTCTACTATAAAACTTGAAATAACTAAGAGAAGAATACATATTCCAAGTTTGCAACTTGAATATCAAAGTGTTCTTATTTCAAAATTCAACCTTTGAAATTTGCACCAAATGTTACTTATGCAATCAACAAACCATGATATGCAAGCATGCACCAAGTAACACGTGAATACAAGAACTATACAAATATATGTGTTATTCTAGATTCAACATGTAAGTCACACATGGAGAATCACAATCAGAATTCCATATCAAAACTTGTATTTGATTTAAATACACAGTTTTCCGACATGTTAAACAACACCCTTTTCAGTATAGTAATCATCCAATACCTATCTTAAGGTGTTCTTCACTAATATGAACCCTTAGTGAATATTTCAAATCCAGAAACTCAAATAATCACTAACCTAGTGATATTTGAACCACAAACTCCACCAATCAAGTTTATCGACCCGATAAACTTACAAGTATACTTACCGGAGTTACATATCAAAATTTCTTTTGATTATATTCTGGCCGAAACCATCAACACACATATATATTATAATTCATAACACATACACAACAAGATATTATCCTAAAGTGTGCCTCCACTCATAATATCAGATTTTTCACATAAGGAAATAAATCTTCAATATTAACAGTCAAACTTATTTCCAGTCTAAATTAACTTTTTCCTTGGAAACTTTAACTTCATATGAGAAACGTGTTCTCATATTTTTCAAATCAGTTTGATTGAGGCCTTTAACGAGTATGATTGTAATATCATCATAGAGCAAAAACATAATCATAAAATAGCAGCATTGCATAACTCGATTCAATACTTACTTATTGAAATAAACATATACATGTTTAAATGAATCAAGACAAACTATAAGTGCAACCTAAGAGCAGATGCATAAATATGGCTAAAGTGATATTTTCATGCACGTAATGCTTTCACTCAAATTTCTCTTAAGAAACAGAAATAACTATGAATTCAGCGATAATAAGCAATCATGAACTTCACTCATCAAGTTACATTTTCGTGAAAAACATACATACTCATGGACTAGAATAGCATAGCATAAAATTTATCTAATGAAAATCACTGTCAAATTCATAAAAATCACATGCTTCAAAATCATACGCATCATCAAGGTCTAACTAATCATATACTCATATAATATATCAAAATATCAAAATCAATTTTAACTAGAATCAATCCCAATTAAAATCAACCATAGTTAATTGAATGCAGTAAATATTAAAATTCAATGAAATTAGAAACGTACCTTATTGAACCAGAATATATTAGTTCAATTAGCCTGAAGTGGATCCACTTAACGACAATCATAGAAAATCGCCTCGGTAATCCATCTTTGTATTTCATATCTTTGATTCATCATCAACAACGGTGGCACCATCACTTTTACTTGCATATTCGATGTTCATGCTCCTCCTTTGATTATAAATCATCCCAAACCGATCTGTTCAAAGTTGACCCAAATAACTTAGGTTTTCCACTTTGACTATTATCATGACATCGTCTGTCTAATTCATCTTTGATGAATTAATCTACATAACCAAAAGCATGACAAGCTCTTTGAATAAATCCAGGGCACTCAACATTCTATATGCATTGTTTCGTCCAGTTAGATTCCTCCACCGAATCAGAGTTAACCAATTTCAAAGAGACAAAGTGAGTTCATCTCGTTGACCAACATCCGACTTGGATTTTAATAGCAACCAAACTAAGGCTTTACAAGCTGTCAAATGATTTAATAAACAAATCATGTCAGCATCCAACTTTTATTCCATTAGCCGCCTCTTTGAATTAATCATCTGAATCAAAACCATTTCATTCCCAACCATCGCTCAACATCCACCTGATATATTATTCAGAGATTCTGCTACACAAAACCAAGTTAAATAATTAAATTAGTCAACTTAATTTTAATTGAAAACAGATAACCCTTTTGTGCTCCAGCAAAAGCTAGTCTTTTGTGACACCCGTTCCCTTCCAAAAGCTCTAAGAGTTTCTCGTTTTCGGCTTCCATTGCTTCATATATCTTCCACCTTCCGCAGCGAAGCCTAAACACAAAGATTACAGAAAATGCATATTGAAGTACACAAAACAAAGTAAAACAAGATAACACTTATTCTTCTGTGTCTCCGTTCATTGGAATCCTCCCCAATTTTCATCATCTATTTCCAATCAGTTTGAATGGGGCCCAAACAAGTTTGAATCGGTCAGTCTCGTTTCTATTCATTCAATAATTGCTCCAGCATCAAGTTCTTTCTTGCACTTGGTATCAAAGCCATTAAGAACCAATTGAATAAATTCAATTAAATAAATAGTACCAACAAGATTAGAACTAAAACAATGCGCCCAGACTGATTCACTTCATTCAGTCGTAACCCAACATGGGAATTCATCCCAATTTGAAACATGGCAGTTATATTTTTGTCCAATGAATCCAAATCCATCATTTGCTTTTCTGAGTGAATCATGATGTCCCAAGACACTGTTTCATCTACTTAGCCGCTGAAACATAGAATCCTGATTTCTATTTATCTGCAATTTTGCCCAAAATTGCGTAATCAATATGCACTGATGCAAATCCGAAAATTCCCAAAGCCCAATTCGCAGCGTTATAATCCCCGACATCATTGGCGCTGTTTCGGATTTCCGCTTCGCAGTCTACTGTCGGTGGTCTTCGCGCCGCATCTGAGATGTTATGATTTCGATCTGCCGCTTTTCTGCATCACATAACAAAGATAACCAAGTAAATTGTTCAAAATAAAATTTAAATGAATTAAAACCCTTTTTAATGTCTCCATCCGCCATTTCTCTAAGGGGCTTAGCCTCCGCAGACCCCAATTTTTCTTCACTGTATATTTCTGGAATTCGCTCTTCTTCAACTTCGCCTTCCCCAATTTACAGCAATACTTTGACAATTCTGAAAATTTCATTCCTTCAAATTTTCCATCTTATCTCATGCTCGCCATCCATAGGAACATATTGAATTCGTTTGTAGTTGCTGGGTCGTCTTCTTCCTTGAAATTCGCAGCAACAAGTCTCGGTTAGGGTCTTCGATGGTGGCAAGATTGTCGTCTTGTAGTGCTATCTTCTTGTGTGATGAAATAGTACCTTGGATATCTAATTGGACCACGTAAATTCGCTGTCCGAATTCAATATTTCCACCCTTACACTGTGCCTGGGGTTACAGGAAATTCGAATATGGGATTAAATCCAAAAGAGATTAACACTTTGTTCTTCGGCAATAGAACAAAGAAAACTTAGGGTTTGAGTGTTTTGTAATCAAGAGAAGAGGATAATTGTTTCTATCAATTGCACAGCAATCTTTCTCGTGTCCCATGATTGAGAAAACAATCTCAATTTATAGAGAAACATTCGGGTATGAACAGTAGATGCGTCTATAGACTCAACAGGCACATCTGTTGCATTCATGCGTTCGCATGCTCCATGGCATGCGTTCGCATGCTCCATGAAACGTTGCATCTTTTGCCTTATTTCATGCGGTCGCATGAATTATTTCATGCGGTCGCATGACCTTGAGCAGTCGCATAGAAATCTCATGCGTTCGCATGAGCGGTCGCATGACCCAACCCGAGGCATGAGAATCTCATGCGGTCGCATGATATTCTCATGCGGTCGCATGATTATCATGCGGTCGCATGAAAACCTGAAAATCACTAACAAACATTCTCACTCTTGCCACTACTTCATATACATCAACGAAATCTCCATTATGTCGCACAGACTTTCTCGCAAACCATATCCATCTTGCTCCATAATATATCAATGTTAAAACTTCTCTGTCAAAACATTCAACTCAATATCAGACACAATCTGTTATTGAAGAAAAGTTCAGCTCCATAGTTATCAAATCGTCCAATAACTGCTTCCAAAATTCTTTCGACCACCAATACTGTAAAAATATATAAACAGTATTTCAAGTTTAAAACCACAGCTTAAGCAATTTGTATTTACATCACAACCTCTTCTTTTTAAATCTATGGCCGATGGCAATGCATTTTTTAATAATTTCCACATAATTTTTTTACCTTTTCTTAATACTTCGCCCTCAATAACTTTCTCCAGAAAAGCTAGTTTTACCTTTTGAACATCAGAAGACTCGTCTATTTGATCTCTTTGAATCAACGAGTTCATTGCTGCTAGGTATTCATAAATATTCTGGACCTTTAGCTCTTTGTCATCCTTCAAACACCATTTAGTTCCTTCTCTAGTGATGAGAGTGTAAAATCAATCTTCCATTAAATGCAATACATCGCATAAACTTCTCCATGTCCAAGACGGTCTTCCTCCAGCTTTTGCTGACAATAAATCTGAATGGGGATAGTATCTCTCTTTATAAACCTTGCTAATCAGTAAGTCCAGAGATGCTTAATCAATAAGCATCATTAATAAGATTTAACAATTTAAAACTCATGCCTCCATCTTGTTTGGGCTTAGATACCTCATTCTTGCCTGCCCAAGTGATGAACCGTTTTCCCTTGCATCATTCCACCAGAAATTTGATATTATTGGAAACAATGATAAAATTGGAGAAGTAGAATGGATCTGAAAATGATTTTCCGATGCTCTTTTCATTCATCTTGGTGTGTATATGTACAGGTACAGTAACCTAATTTTGGCTATAGAGGAATTAAAAGCTTAATTAAATAGGAAGATGAATATATACAGTTTAATAGGAAATTAACATCGTAATACTCTCTCTCAAGTTGGAGCATGAGGATCGATAATGCCCAACTTACCCAAAAGAAGCTGAAATTAAACTTTCCCCAGAGCTTTGGTAAATAAATCCGCCGGCTGTTGAGTTGTAGGAATGTAGCTGGTGATGATAGTGCCCAACTGAATATAATCGCGTATAAGATGACAATCTATCTCAATGTGCTTTGTCCGTTCATGAAATACGGGATTAGCAGCGATGTGTAGAGCAGCCTGACTGTCATAGTAAAGATGCATAGGAGAGTTGTGACCAACGCCCAACGAATGCAATAATGATTTTAACCAAACTAGTTCATAACAAGTTGAAGCCATAGATCTGTATTCTGCTTCAGCGGATGATCGAGAGATAGTCGTCTGCTTGTTAGTCTTTCAAGAGATGGGAGACTTGCCCAACATAATAAAGTAACCAGAGATAAAACGCCGTGTGATAGAACAAGAAGCCCAATCTCAATCACAAAAAGCTGTGAGTTGGAGAGAACTTTGAGCAGATAGTAATAAACCTTGTCCTGGATGTCCTTTCAGATAATGAAGAACTCGAAGAGCAGCGTGCCAGTGATGGGATTTAGGATTCTGCATGAACTGAGCTAAAGTATGCACAGAATATGATAATTCAGGATGTGTAATAGTGAGATATATGAGGCGACCCACTAAACGTCGATACCTCTCTGGATCAGAAAGAGGAGGACTTGTGAAAACAGAAAGTTGATGATGTTGTTCCATGGGAAATCCACAAGGCTTTGCAGCTAGTAAGCCAACTTCAGATAGTATTTCCAAAGTATATTTGCGTTGCGACAAAAAAAGGCCAGACTGAAGACGTGATATCTCAATCCCCAGAAAATACTTGAGAACACCAAGATCTTTCACATGGAAGCATGAATTGAGATAAGATTTAAATCGTGCAATAGATTTAGAATTATTACCCGCAACAATTAAGTCGTCGACATACACTAAGACGTGCAATATGACTTCTTGCTTCTTAGATGAGAAAAGCGAATAATCAGCCTTGCTTTGGCAGAAACCAAAAGCACATAGAGCAGAAGATAGCTTCGCAAACCAATTTCGAGGAGCTTGTTTGAGCCCGTAAAGAGATTTCTGCAGACGACAAACATGGCCAGGTGGAACATCGGCTAGACCTGGGGGAGGTCTCATATATACCTCTTCATCAAGGTCACCATGCAGAAAAGCATTGTGAACATCCATCTGATGAAGTTCCCAGCCACGAACAATAGCAACTGAAAGAAAAACACGAACGGATGTCATCTTTGCTACAGGCGCAAAGGTTTCAGTGTAGTCAACACCTTCGACTTGACGATTTCCAAGTATGACTGACAGATGCTTGTCGTCAGAGCAAATGTACAAATAAATTTATAAGTCCGCTACTCGCGACTTTACTACTGGGTAGCAAGTGGTAAGTAGGGGTCGAACCCAAGGGAGTCAGTGTGGATTAATTGTTCTTTAATGAAGCTTATGCAGAATTTAAATGCGATTGGGTTTGAGTTTGAGTGTGTTTTGAGAATTGAAAGTAAATTACAGCAGTTGATAATAGATTATAAGGAAATGATTCGGTTTTAGGGGCCTTGTATTATAATTGTTTATCATCGACCGCTAATGATCATACTAAGTGTTCTAAGATGAATCGAGGCCATTTCTAAGCGCAAGACTTGCAACATCGTTTAAAACACTTGAAATAATCATGCTAAGTATTCAAAGATGAATCGAGGCCCTTTCGCAGCGCAAGACTTGCAACATCGTTTAAAACACTTGTTCTAATTTAGACTAATTCCTCCTTTCGAAGTATCTTAGCCTTATGTGCATCCATTTGAATTCTTTGGTCCAGTTTCCAAATGGTTTTTAAGATAAGCCGAACTCCTCAGATAAGTTTTGCTTGTTACAGCTTCCACTTATCGAGTATGTTCACGAATTCCCACGGAAGAGCTTTGCTTGTTACAGCTTCCACTCAACCTTGGAAATTCTGACTTGATATATGGCACATAGAACAAGTTTTGAATACAAAGGTATACTAAGAGTAAGATCTAAAACATTTATAATACAAGTACACCCCTGCGACCGAGTACAAGCTTTTAGCTACTTGTATTCATGTCAAGGAATACAAGCAAACTAATGTCTTGCACAAGGGTACCGAATAATAAAATAACTTTACAGTAAAAACAAATAATACTGAAAGTAATTTTATACCTTACAATAAGCGGAGGAGAGGAGCTCCTAGACGAGATCCAAGCGCCAAAAGTAGCTCCAAAATGAAGAACACAATTTATTGAAAGTGAAGAGAAGAGGGTTAAGCCCTCTATCTCTCTAAAATGTTACAAGTTTTTTGGATGTGGGATGATGAAATGAGGAGGGGTGAGCCTCTATTTATAGCCAAAAGGGGAGGAGATGGGTGGTGGAGATGGGTGGCATGTGGTTTTGATCCAAGGGAGGAGAAGGGAGGAGGAAGGAGGAGATGACACATGGGGGGAGCCAAAAGCTGCCGATTGGGGAGAGCTTGGGCCGCCGGTAGCCGGTGGCAAGGGGAGGAGAAGGGTGGCTTTGGCCACCTCCAAGCAAGGTGGCCGGTCACCTTGGTCCATGAGTGCATTTTGACAGTTTTGTGTAGTCTTTTCACAAAACTATCAGTCCAATTTTGCTCCGGTCTTTGATTATTCCTCGGTTGGATTTGATTTGAGTAATTCAACGTCAGGATCTTGAGATTTCTTCGTTCGGCGTCTGATCTTGACCTTGGATTGACTCTTATCATCTTTTCAGCGTAAAATCCTCTCCTTAGCGTGTTTTCTCTCTAAGTGCCAAAATACCCTGTAGAAATAAATCGGGACTAACAAGCAGAAGTTAAATAGACCAACAGTCTAATTTGGTGGGTTTTATTGTGTTTTTGATTCGTATAATTTTGGTCCATCAGATCACCCCACACTTTTAGTTGTTCGTCCCGAATAATGCTATTAAAGGGCGGCACTCTAAGTTTGTTTTTAAAATATGAAAATTAGACTGTGGGACTCGATTTATCCTAATTCATGCATTACTTACTTATTACCAATTGAACTGTATAAATAAATAGAAGAAACTTGACATGTGTACCTCCGTGCTGAGATGCAAATTATTCTGGATGTTTCGGGAGATAGCCCTTTTTAGGCTCCTGGACTGCAACTTCGGGATCGTCTCTCACTATATGGTTTCCTTGTAGCTTTCTCTAGCACGTGATTTGGTTCGGGCTTCAATGGTTTGAGTACTTTGATTTTCTTTTGGCGAGGGACTGCTTTTTGTAGTGAATCGGCCTTTGGCCTTTGATTTGACTCTTTGAGTACTTCACTTTTTGTTCGGTTAAAACCTTCACAATTTTGGGCCTTTGGCCTCTTGATTTCCTTCTTCGAGCTTTTCACCTTTTTGTGGCTTTGCTAGTCCATTTTCTCAAGCCTTTTTGGGAGGTCCAATCATCGCCCGCAAGCCTATGGAAATACCTCCCCGCTCCTCTCATCCTTGTCGTTTCGCGCGGATCAAGATGAGGGTCGCTCATCTTTTTTCTCGGCTACTTTGACTAGAGAGAGGACGGTCTGATTCCCGTCCTCGCCTTTTTTTCTTTTTGCATAAACACTGCATGGCGGAGATGACTTCAATCTTCACTGAAACCCGAAGTGCAGCCTCCACTGACTTCGAAAACCATATAGTTTGATTCGATCCTTCGATTGCTTGCCAAGCCTCTCTAGGGCATTTCTATCAACTCCACATCCCTAGTTTATCTCAGCACAAAGGGACAAATGAGAAGTTACGTTTTAAGTTTTTAGACAGTTGAATTTTCACAAGGTAAATGCATGAATTTTAGATCTATCTTTTTCACATTCTTAAGTTCATATTTTCAAAAAGATAATACTAAGGGAAAAGGAAAAAGAAAAACATGTTATGTACAAAGGTGGTTCTCACCCCACACTTTTGAACGAAGGCGTGCCTTTCAGTACGACGTAGTTCAAAAGTCATGTAAGCAAATATATACAGGAAAGGTGAGAATGAAAAAACTAAATGACAGAAATTAAATGACTGAAAGTAAGATAGGTGTCGGGTTACCTCCCGACCAGTGCCTTTGTTTAACGTCGTTGGCTCGACGATACCTCATTCCTGGATCATAAGTAGGGATCCCATGGGTGCTTGAGGTCGAACTTCTTCTCGGTAGCTCTTTTGATTTGAGAGGGTGAGGCTTTATTGACCATAGCTGCTGGTCCAATGGGTCGTGCTTGCTTGTTACTCTTTTCGGGTTTCCATTCTTTCGGCCCATGTTTTTGTTGCCTCTTCATGTTGGAATAGTTGGCACCTTTGTGAGTTTGGAAATTTGGTTTTGTGCCATTAACTGTAGGCGACATCAAGCATGCACCTCTGCCAATCCTCTTCATTGTGGTAGTGATGGATGGTTGTCCTGGAACGAGTGAGTTTTCAAGAGGTTTTCCTTGTTGAGTCGTGGTGACTGGGACTGGGGCTTTCTCGGACAGTTCGGCAATGAGGTCCGGGACTTCCTCGGGTGCTCCGAGTGCAAGGACCGGGCCTGGCTTGATTTCTTCGGCCGCTTCGGCAGTGATGTTCGGGACTTCTGTTGGCTCGGCAGTTAGGACTGTGATTTCCTCGGATGGATTGGTGATAAGGACCGGGCCTGATTTGGGCAGTTCTTCTTCTAACTCCCAGGGATAATCTGAATGTAGCTCTTCTTCAGGAAACCAGGGGTCCTTATCCTTGTCATTAATATAGTCTCCGGGGGTAATCACACTGAGGTATGGGTCTGATATGGGTAACTCGTCATTGAGGTCCGGGTATGTCTTGGCCGTGAATTGGTGCATCGAGGCATTCATTTGCTGCATGTCTGCGGCCAATTGCTGGGTGCTAGCTGCCAGCTCGTTTTCTGCTGCCCATAACTCAGTTTTGGCCCTGATTTGGTGCATTATGTTGTCCAGTTCTTCGCTCTGTATGGCCTGATCTTGTCTTTGTATTGGCCTCGCGGCCAAATTATCTATTAGGTTCCAAAGATCATCTAGGCCTAAATTGTTCACCGAGCCTCCTGCTGCATCATTTAGCCAATCCCACTCTTGTGGCATCAACCCATTGAGAAACCTTTGAAGAAGATCGTGGTTGGTGAATCCATGGTGCGGGCAGCTTATCAACATGGAGTCAAAATACGCCAAGTACTTGTCCAATGTTTCATCCCGGGATTGTTTTATATTGTTGATCTTCTCGCGGATTTCAAGTTCGAAGGGTGGTGGGGAAATTTCCTCAATGTTCCAAGGTTCCATTCCGTAGTAGTAGGACTTAGTGAATTGCATGATTAAAGAAAAAACAAAAAAAAACAAAATAGAACAACTATTCCGATGCACAACTCCCCGGCAACGGCGCCAATTTGACAGATGCTTGTCGTCAGAGTAAATGTACAAATAAATTTATAAGTCCGCTACTCGCGACTTTACTACTAGGTAGCAAGTGGTAAGTAGGGGTCGAACCCAAGGAAGTCAGTGTGGATTAATTGTTCTTTAATGAAGCTTATGCAGAATTTAAATGCGATTGGGTTTGAGTTTGAGTGTGTTTTGAGAACTGAAAGTAAATTACAGCAGTTGATAATAGATTATAAGGAAATGATTCGGTTTTAGGGGCCTTGTATTATAATTGTTTATCATCGACTGCTAATGATCATACTAAGTGTTCTAAGATGAATCGAGGCCATTTCTAAGCGCAAGAATTGCAACATCGTTTAAAACACTTGAAATAATCATGCTAAGTATTCAAAGATGAATCGAGGCCCTTTCGCAGCGCAAGACTTGCAACATCGTTTAAAACACTTGTTCTATTTTAGACTAATTCCTCCTTTCAAAGTATCTTAGCCTTATGTGCATCCATTTGAATTCTTTGGTCCAGTTTCCAAACGGTTTTTAAGATAAGCCGAGCTCCTCAGATAAGTTTTGCTTGTTACAGCTTCCACTTATCGAGTATGTTCACGAAATCCCACGGAAGAGCTTTGCTTGTTACAGCTTCCACTCAACCTTGGAAATTATGACTTGATATATGGCACATAGAACAAGTTTTGAATACAAAGGTATACTAAGAGTAAGATCTAAAACATTTATAATACAAGTACACCCCTGCGACCGAGTACAAGCTTTTAGCTACTTGTATTCATGTCAAGGAATACAAGCAAACTAATGTCTTGCACAAGGGTACCGAATAATAAAATAACTTTACAGTAAAAACAAATAATACTGAAAGTAATTTTATACCTTACAACAAGCGGAGGAGAGGAGCTCCTAGACAAGATCCAAGCGCCAAAAGTAGCTCCAAAATGAAGAACAATATTTATTGAAAGTGAAGAGAAGAGGGTTAAGCCCTCTATCTCTCTAAAATGTTACAAGTTTTTTGGATGTGGGATGATGAAATAAGGAGGGGTGAGCCTCTATTTATAGCCAAAAGGGGAGGAGATGGGTGGTGGAGATGAGTGGCATGTGGTTTTGATCCAAGGGAGGAGAAGGGAGGAGGAAGGAGGAGATGACACATGGGGGGAGCCAAAAGCCGCCGGTTGGGGAGAGCTTGGGCCGCCGGTAGCCGGTGGCAAGGGGAGGAGAAGGGTGGCTTTGGCCACCTCCAAGCAAGGTGCCGATCACCTTGGTCCATGAGTGCATTTTGACAGTTTTGTGCAGTCTTTTCACAAAACTACCAGTTAAATTTCGCTCCGGTCAGACTTTGATTATTCCTCGGTTGGATTTGATTTGAGTAATTCAACGTCAGGATCTTGAGATTTCTTTGTTCGGCGTCTGATCTTGACCTTGGATTGACTCTTATCATCTTTTCAGCGTAAAATCCTCTCCTTAGCGTGTTTTCTCTCTAAGTGCCAAAATACCCTGTAGAAATAAATCGGAACTAACAAGCAGAAGTTAAATAGACCAACAGTCTAATTTGGTGGGTTTTACTGTGTTTTTGATTCGTATAATTTTGGTCCATCAATGACCAAACAAGCCTTGTGTCTCTCAACAGCCTCGTTAGACTTGTATTTTATACGATACACCCATTTGCAGCCAATAGAAGTTTTGCCATGAGGTAATAAAGAGAGAGTCCAAGTGCTATTTCGGCGCAGCGCCTCTAGTTTAGCGTTCATCGCCTCTTGCCAAACTCGGTGTTGAACTGCTACTTTGAACGATGAAGGTTCAGCTCCTGTTGTAACAGCAGCAAGAAAACGGACATGGGAGTCCGAAAAATTAGAGCAAGAGACATATGCAGCTAAAGGGTAACGTATACCTGAGGATCGTGACTCTGGCGTGGGTGAATAAGATGCAGTGAGGGGGTGAACAAGCTGAATTATATTGCACTCATAGTCCTGTAAACGAACATTTGGTTGTCGAGTCCGAGTACTGCGCCTAACAGCAGGTGGTTCTGGATCAGATGGTTCTGGATCAGAAGAAGGTGAAGGAGAAATCAAAGGACTCTCCCTTACTTCTGTAGGCGGTAGAGCAGCTGAATGAGTTGAGGTTGCAGGTTGAGGTGAAAAGTACGGTGGATCATCATATATAGCAGGAGATGGGGTCGACTCTAGAGCGGAAGGCGGCTGAATCGAAGGTGTGGCAAATGGGAAAAATGTTTCAAAGAAAACAACATCCCTACTGATAAAGCTTTCTTTGGTCTCTAGGTCATACAAACGCCAGCCACGCTTTCCTGACGGATAACCGATAAAGATACATTTGCCGCTTCGTGGTGCAAATTTATCTCGACTTCTAGGCATCTGTGAGGCAAAGCAAAGGCATCCAAAGACACGAAAAGAGTTGTAAGATGGCACGCGATTGTGTAAGAGTTCATAAGGAGTGTGATGACCCAAATTGGGAGACGGTGTATGATTAATAAGGAACGTCGCCGCTGAAACACATTCTGCCCAAAATTGCAATGGCAAGTGTGCCTGAAAACGCAACGCACGAGCAACATTAAGCAGATGACAATGTTTTCTTTCGACTCTTCCATTTTGTTGGGGTGTTGCAACACAAGAAGTCTCAAAGATAATTCCTTTGGCATCAAAAAAAATACGTAGAGGTATGAACTCTGTTCCATTATCTGCACGAACTCGTTGAATCCGTTTGTGGTACTGCGTATCAACAAGAGCAACAAAATTTTTGAAAATCAAGGCAATCTCAGACTTGGCAACACAAAAATATACCCAAACAGCTCGTGAATAGTCATCAACAATTGTCAGAAAATAAGAAGCACCACTAAATGAAGGAGTGATGTATGGTCCCCAAACATCATAGTGAACCAATTAAAACAATTCTGCTGCCTTACTGGAACTGATAGGAAAAGAGTGTCTAGTCTGTTTTGCTTTGAAACACGATTCACAAGACATAATACTTTCCATAGAGTTCTTATCCAACTTTAGCTCCGAAATGGATGACAGAATGGTTGATGATGGATGACCAAGACGACGATGCCATAAAGTAGCTAAACTGGTACACGACTGCACAGACATAGCAGAGGCAGCATTACGCACATTCTGAAGCCAATACACCCCCCTTGCTGCTTACCCACGCCAATCACTATCCTCGTATGAATTTCCTGTACGACAACAAATTTATCAGTGAGAAGCACTGATAGATGAAGATCATGTTCTAGCTGAGCAAACGATAATAAGTTGCAACTTAATTGTGAAACCAATAGAACATGAGAGATACGAAAGTTGCTCTTATAAAGACATCCTTTCTTTGTTGCAGAAGATACCCTGCCATCAGGTAATTTTATAGAAACAGGATCAACATTCGTGATGTTCCTGAGTAAAGCTACATCACCAGTCATATGGTAAGAAGCACCAGTGTCAAGAATCCAAGAGGAAATCATACCAGATTTATCGGTGACAGACTACATTGAATTAAACATATTCATCACAGCAGTCCATTGTTCATCAGACAACGTTGAACGAAAGCTGGACGATCTGAGGCCGTCATTGGTGAAGCTGCCATACTACCTACCGAGTTGTTAATTGCATTTGCATACGCCGTTGAACGCTCCTTGGAGGAAGAATTAGTCAAAGGAGCGTCATTGGTGAAGCTGGACTCGTAAGCTTGCTGACAGAGCCTTGTCGTGAGGCAATGTGCAAAATTAATTTATAAGTCCGCTACTCGTGACTTCACTATTGGGTAGTAAAGCGGTAAGTAGGGTCGAACCCAAGGGAATTAGTGGATAGTTGTTCTTTGAGGAATTTTGTACAGAAATTTAAGTGCAATTGGGGTTGGTTGTGGTTTTAGTACTGAAAAGTAAATGACAGAAAGTAAGGAAAGTAAATACAGAACTGAAAGTAAATACTGAAAAGTAAAGTGCTGGAACAGTCGAGTTCAATATCAACCAAGCAACATACTTTTGGCACTGGCCGCACACTATATTTCAAGCGCAATGCGTGCCAAAGTTATGTTGGATTGATGTTGAACAAGTCTGTAGTAAGCGTACGGAAATGTAAAGACTGAAAATAAAGTGCGTAAAGTAAAGTGCGTAAAAGTAAAGACTGAAAGTAAATTGCGTAAAGTAAAGTGCTGAAATGTAAAGTGCTGAAAATAAAGTGCGTAAAAGTAAAGTGCGTAAAAGTAAAGTGCGTAAAGTAAAGTACTGAATGTAAAGTTAGTTGCAGAATGTAAAAGTACTGAATGTAAAGTTAGTTGCGGAATGTAAAAGTTAGTTGCAGAATGTAAAGTACTGAAAGTAAATGGTACTGAAAGTAAACAGTTGATATTGAGACTGAAAGTAAAATGACAAGTGATGTTTTGATTGAGAGAAGGATTCGGTTTTAGGGGCCTTGTATCATAGTCCGTTCATCATTGACCTCTAATGATCGTTCTAAGTGTTCAAAGATGTATCAAGGCCATTTCTAGCACTCGACTTGCCACATCGTCTAGTCTTTTTCAAGACATAGAGCACTTGTTCAAGATAGGCTAATTCCTCCTTTCGAAGTATCTTAGCCTATGTGCATCCACTTGATTAATCATTTCCGATCAACCAAGTGGTTTTAAAAAGAGGTTGAACTCCATGGAAGAGCTTTGCTCTTTCGAGCCTCCACTCAACCATGTATGTTCACGAACCCCATGGAAGAGCTTTGCTCTTTCGAGCCTCCACTCAACCATGTATGTTCTAACCTAATATATGGCACATAGAACAAGTTTGAACATAATAGAAGCGTTAAGAAAAGGGTCTAAAACGTTTGCATGATACAAGCACACCCCTTCAACCGAATGAAGGGTTTAGCTATGAATATCCATAGAAGTGGATACCATAGCTAGTGCTAGAAAAGTAAAAGGTTTTGGAAAGTAAAATTCAAGAACAACAAGAATACTCAAGAACAAACAAGAGTAAACTCAAGAACACTCAAGAATACTCAAGAACCAACAAGAGTATTCAAGATCAAGAGAGAAGGTAGAGCTTTTGATATCAAAATACAAGTGTTTACAAGGATTTGTGAGATGGATTTTAGAGAACTTCTCTATCTAAGTAACAAGGGACATTGATTCAAGGAGGGGAAGTCCTCCTTTTATAGCCAAATGTGGCGGTTTAGAGGTGGTAGTGGAGTGAGATATTTTCTCTCAAAAGCCTTCGGTTCCCCCTCAACTCCGGTTAGAGCTTAGTTGGCCTTCGGTTGGACTTGTTTGACATCAAAGGGTGCACTTGCCTTGCACATGGGCGGCTGAGCTTGGGATGTGCCAAAGGGCAACTACATGAGCTTGGTTGAGGCTTGGGCAAGCTTGGTTGAGCTTGGTTGAGGTATGGTTTCAAACCAAAAGATCATCCGATGTGAATAGTATAACCTAACCGGGAATTAAGTAGTTTTGTTGGACATCGCCGGATTTCGACCGGAGTTGGGCTAGAATGACCGGAGCAAGGTGGTGGTTGGATTTGGCTTGATTGGAGCATTGCCGGAGGTTGATTGGACCATGGCCGGAGCTTGGCCGGAATATGGCCGAAGCTGCCGGAATTTTGGCCGGAGGTGATTGGGTGTTGGACCATGGATTTGGAATGTTGAGACGATTCTAAGACTGATCCATGAAGGATGTTTGGCCAGATTCTTCCCGGAGCATTGTCATGGCCCGGGGTTGAAGTTTTCCTCGGGCCCTTGGTCGGCCGGGCCCGGGCGCTGCTCTCGGCGCGGTCCTGGTTTTCTCAGATTCGGCTCTCGGCGCTCTCGGACGTGGGTTTCGGCGCTCTCGGATGTGGGTCTCGGCACGGGTGCTCGGCTCTCTCGGCATGGGTGCTCGGCGAGGACCTGGACTTCTCGGCACTCGGTACTCGTGACTCGTGACTTGGGACTTGGGACTTGGGACTTGGGACTTGGGACTTGGGACTTGGGACTTGGTTCCTGGCACTCCCGACACTTGGGCCCGACACCTCTCGGCAGGGACTTGAGGTTCTCGGTACTAGGCCTGGGTACCCGGCTGGGGTCCTCGGTCCTCGACTGGGGTCCTCGGTCCCTGGTTGATTTTTCTCGGTCCCAGACTGGCCCGACTTGACTTGTAATCCATTTTTGGTTTAAGAACCCCCTTTTTAGCTCGTTTCTTCTCTAAACCTCAAAATAGCCTGTACAACAAAAATGGAACTAACAAGTAAACGTTGTTAAGACAAAGTGTCTAATTTGGTGGGTTGAACTATCTTAATGAATCATATAAATATGGTCCATCAGATCACCCCACACTTATACTTGTTCGTCCCGAACAATGCTATTCGAGAGAGAAACACAAAATCCAAGTAATAAGCTCTAAATAGGAAAGTGAGAATGTGGAACTAGATTTATCCTATCCATGCAATACTTACTTGTTACCAAACTGAACCGTGTAAATACTTAGAAGAAACTTGATACTTGTACCTTCGAGCCAAGATGCAAATTAATTCGGATGATTCGGGAGATAGCCCTTTTCAGGCTCCTGGACTGCATTCTCGGGACCGACTTGCACTATATGGTTAACTTGTAGCTTTCTCTAGCACATGACTTGGTTCGAGTTTCAATGATCTGAGCTCTTTGACTTCTTTTTGATGAGGGACAGCTTTTGAAGTGATTTGGTCTTTGGCCTTCGATTTTGAATTTGAGTTTCTTCACTTTTGTTTCGGTTAAAACCTTCACAATTTTGGCCTTTAGCCTTTGATTTGCTTCTTTGAGATTTGCTCCTTTGTGATTTACTTGTCCATTTTCTCAACCTTTTGGGAGGTCCAATCATCGCCCAAGAGCATATGGAAATACCTCCCCGCTCTTTCTCATCAACGCCGTTTTGCGCGGGTCAAGATGAGGGTCGCTCATCTATTTTCTCGGCTACTAGGACTAGAGTTAGGACGGTTTGATTCCTGTCCCGCCTCTTGCATAAACGCTGCACGGCGGAGATGACTCTAATTTCCAATGAAACCCGAAGTGTAGCCTCCACTGACTTCCTAAACCATATAGTGAAATTCGATCCTTTGAGTGCTTGCCAAGCCTCTCTAGGGCATTTTATATGAACTCCACATCCCCTGTATATCTCAGCACAAAGGGACAATTAAGAAGTTACATCCTCAAGTTTTTATACAGTTGAGATTTCACAAGGTAAATGCTTGAATTTAGATCTATCTTTTTCACATTCTCAAGTTCATATTTTCAAAAAGATAATATTAAGGGAAAAGGAAAAGGAAAGCATGTTAAACTAATTATGTGCAAAGGCAGTTCTCACCCCACACTTTTGAACGAAGGCGTGCCTCTCGGCATGACTTAATTCAAAAGCCGATTGCAAGCAAATATTTACAAGAGAAGGAAATGACATTAAGGAAAAGGGAAGAACTGAACTCCCTTTACGGTGTCATTGCATGTCGAGGACATGCGAGCAAATGACATGGCTCGGAGCGGAATAATCAAGGGAGTTCAGCTGGGGCCTTGAACTCTCAGTGCTCCCCAAAGCTGATTCCTATACAAGTAGTCATTCCTTCTATACACAAAATGGGTGAGAGCGACTGACGAGGCAAAAACTAAATGACAGAAATTATATGACTGAAAAGAAAAAATGCCGGGTTACCTCCCGACCAGTGCCTTTGTTTAACGTCGTTGGCTCGACGATTGGGGATCACAAGTTTGGATCCCATGGGCGGTTCAGGTCGTATTTCTGGGCAGTTAAGTCGACCTCGCCGTGGTAATGTTTGACTCGCTGCAGGTTTACCGTGAATCTGCTTCCATTGCCCATGCTTTCCAACTCAAGCATCCCATGGTGGAATACCTTAGTCACGGTATAAGGGCCGGTCCATCTTGATTTTAGTTTGCCAGGCATCAACTTCAACCGAGAGGAGAAGAGTAGCACTTGTTGTCCTTCCTCAAATGAACGTCGGAGGATGAATTTTTCATGATACAATTTGGTCCGCGCTTTGTAGTCCGTTTGCCCTTCATAGGCCTCAAGCCGCAACTCCTCAAGCTCACACAGATTAAGCTTCCTATCCAGTCCGACAGCCTTTAAATCTGGATTGCAATGCTTGAGCGCCCAATAGGCTTTATGTTTTAATTCCACCGG
Organism: Rhodiola kirilowii; assembly: GCA_033675215.1. Taxonomy (NCBI): domain Eukaryota; kingdom Viridiplantae; phylum Streptophyta; class Magnoliopsida; order Saxifragales; family Crassulaceae; genus Rhodiola; species Rhodiola kirilowii. The sequence goes on from CM066201.1 coordinate 35,353,764, forward strand.
AAGGTGGCATGCCTTCCCATAAACTAGCCGAAAGGGGGAGGTTCCAATTGGCGTCTGGTATGCCGTCCGATAAGCCCAAAGAGCTTCATCTAGCCTCTGACTCCAATCTTTCCTTGCCGGCTTCACCATCTTTTCTAAAATACCCTTGATTTCGCGGTTGGAGATCTCCGCTTGACCATTGGTTTGGGGATGATATGCCGTGGATGTCCGGTGGTGGACATGGTAGCTTCAAGGTGGCAGCCATCGTGCGGTTGCAGAAATGAGTTCCTTGGTCGCTTATTATGGCCTGGGTACCCCGTACCTACAAAACAGGTTAGTGCGCAAAAAATCTATGACAGTTTTTGCATCGTCGCACTTCGTGGCCTTAGCCTCTACTCATTTCGACACATAATCTACAGCAACTAAAATATAAGTATAACCGCATGAAACTGGGAATGGTCCCATAAAATCAATGCCCCAAATGTCGAAAACATCGTTGACTAATGAGTCGTAGTTGTACAACTATTTTATATGTTAAAACCCCGTCTCTTAGTGTTACCTGTATATTATTTTACTACCTGTGTGTAGTTTTCATTCTCAGGTACACTCGGAGACCATGGAAGGAATACCGGCTAAAAGGAGCCCATTTGAAGATGTTTGGCGTGAAAAGAAATGAAGTCCGAAACACGTTGGAGTTTTCGTCTGTGCAAACCGCGGAGGGCTGAAGAATTAGAGGCGCGGACGTCTTATGAATTTCCATAATTGCTGAGACGTCCGCGGGTCGTAAATCAGGAGACGTCCGCGCCCGCCAGCTGGCAGTCGAAATTTCCTAATTTCGAATTGCATTATTGGAAAGCCCAAAGAGAGAATAAATAAGCACGAAACCCTAGGCGACCAGACCTCGAATTTCCGAAGAGAAAAGAGACATGGTTTGGAAAGAAACAAGAGACACGGATTCAAGTGTTAGAGTTGAGCTGCAGCTTGGTGGAGAATTCATCATAAGTATTTTCGTTTCATTATATTCAAACAACTTGATGATGTATTCCATTACGATGAGTAGCTAACCTCATATGTGTAGGCTAGAACTCGACATTGTGATGTTTTGACTTGAGACCTATATTTATCTTTATGTTTTGCGTTATATTATTCTGCAATGTTTATGGAATTGATGTGCTAGCATAAGTGGAACCCTAGCGGGGGAGCTTCTATTTGTTTGTTGATTCCGATTATCAAAGTTTACTAGCAACCTAGCGGGGATAGTAAACTAGGATACGAGTAATATACCACTAGGATTGACACCCTAGGACAACTTGTAGTGCAACCTAGCGGGGAGCTATAAGTTGTAAAACATTAGAAATCAAAACGGTTAGGTTAATGATTTAGTCTTGCATCATAGTCGAGAGTTCTAGCTTGCACTTCTCTTTGATATTTGATACCCGAATTGTGTGACGATTGCTCTAGCGATCATTCTTGCTTACTTGCGTTATTTAATTGCTTGCATTCAAAAACCCCCCCATTGTTACGTTTTTACTTAGTGAAACAGATTCTCAACCGATCTCTGTGGATACGACCCGACTTACCACTTGCTAGTCGGAGATAAAGAAACAATTATTTTTGACGGGTACAACGACGCCCGTCAAATTTTGGCGCCGTTGTCGGGGATTGGTAACGAAGAATCTCACTAAGTATTTCTTTCTTTTAGTTTTATTTTATTGTCTTTTTTATTTTCTGTCACTTGATTATTTTTCTGTTTAAGTAACCATGTCACAGAGAAGTGTTGAACATGATGGTGAAGAGAGAGGAAGTGTACTAGGAGATAACATGCAGGAACAGAGGCAAGGACTGCCCCCTGTTAATCAAGGATTACCACCCCCCAGGAATCAGCAATTTGTGAATGAGTTTGCTAGACATCGTGCAGCTAGACACGAGAATTACGATGATTACGAGGATGAGTTGGATCGACAATACCTCGGTGGAGGAAACAAATACGGACAGTTAGCTAGGCGTCGGGATTTGGGACGCACTATGAGAGGAGTATGTGCGCCGTATATTGATGAGGCACCTTGGTGCATTAGGTTGGATGAGGACACAGAAGACATCGAAATAAAAAGTGGGGTGATACACCACTTGCCCAAGTTTGGAGGAATGCCCGATGAGAACCCCCTAAGACACTTGAAGGAATTTCATGGAATTTGCATGTCCATGAAAGCTGCATCGGTTCCGGAGAATATTTTTAAATTAAAGATATTTCCTTTTTCTTTAGAAAGTCAAGCTAAATCATGGTTAATGTCTTTGCCTTCAGGTTCGATTACTTCATGGGATCAGATGCAAAGGAAATTCATGGACAAGTACTACTCCCATTCGAAGGCGGCTCAAACGAGGAAGGAGCTCTCTATGCTTAGACAAGGACGTGAAGAAACGTTGTTCGACTATTTGGAGAGGTTTAGGCATTTGGAAGAGAGCTGTCCGAATCATGGAATCCCACAAAGGATGCTACTTGAATACTTCATGGATGGGATGGTTCTCATGGAAAGAAGAATGCTAGACATGTACCCCGAGGAGATATGGGAGTTGATTGAGAGAGTTGCCGAGAGCACAAGGTACTTAGAAGAAACTTATAAACCTGCACCTGTTGCTAACGTAAGTGTACATTCTGAATTGCAGGAACTGGAGGATATGATGGCTAAGATGATGACGCAACAACCACAAAGAAATCAACAAGTGGAGTGTAAGGTAAACAAGTCCACTTTTAATTCGATAAATAATGATAATGCTGTTTTTCAGGAGAGAACAGAAGACGTGAATATAGTGGACTACATAAACAAGGGAGATTTGTGACGGAGCCCACTGCACTGTCGTTAAGGTGCAATGTTCTCTGTACAAATAAATTTATATTTTCCGCTACACGCGACTACACTACTGGGTAGTAAGTGGTAAGTAGGGGTCGAACCCAAGGGAATTAGAGGGATACGTTGTTCTTTATACTGGCGGGGAGCGTGTTTTAGGTTGATTGAGATTTTAGCGCGATTGACTAAGCTACTATTTTTGGTTTTTTTGGTTTTGAGTGCGGAAAAGTAAATTACAGAAAATAAATACAGAAAATAAAGGAGTTAAGGGAAGAAGACTTACAGTGGGTGATGCGTGATTGCGATTCCTCCGGTAGATGAGCGGTTGATGGTTGTAGTTGATCGAGCAGTTTATAAAAGTAAATACAAGGGGTTTTTTGTAATTCAAGGAAAAGTATTCGGTTTCAGGTACCTTATATTATAACATGTTTATTAATAACCGTTAGTAACCTTTCTAAGTATTCAAAGATGAATAGAGGCCCTTTCGCAGCGCAAGAGTTGCAACATCGTTTAAAGCAACACTTGTTCTACTTCAGACTAATTCCTCCTTTCGAAGTATCTTAGCCTTTTGTGCATCCACCTGATCTCTCAGTTACGATCGACCAAGTGGTGTTTTAGATAAGTCAAACTCCTCGATAAGTTTTGCTTGTTACAGCTTCCACTTACCGAGTATGATCACGAATTCCCACGGAAGAGCTTTGCTTGTTATAGCTTCCACTCAACCTTCGAAACTCTGACTATAAATGGCACATAGAACAAGTTTTGAATACAGAGAAATGAAACTAAAAGAAATTAAAACATTATATAATACAAGAAAATACCTTCGACCGAATGAGGAGTTTAGCTACGAATATCCATGGAAAAGGACATCATAACTAAATACTCGGGGGTTTTTGAAAACAGTAAGAGGGAAAGGGGTGGAATACTCAAGAACCAACAGGAGTATTCCTAATTTCCTACTGAATACTCAAGAACCAACAGGAGTATTCTCTAAAGTATAATACTCAAGAACAAACAGGAGTATTATTTCCAATCAGTATAATACTCAAGAACAAACAGGAGTATTATTTCCAAAACCAAACCAAACTTACAAAGTATCTTAGAGAGAGAAGTGATTTACAAATTTGTGGATTTGAGGATGGATGATATGAGGAGGAGAAGCCTCCTTTTATAGCCACAAGGGGAGGAGGATGGAGGGCCAAGATGGTGGCATGTGGTGTTGCATCCAAGGGTGGAGGAGGAGGGGAGGAAGATGTGGTGGAGGAGCCACCACATGGCAAGCTCTCATGGAGCTTCATTTAGCCGCCGGTTGGAGGTCAAAAAATGGGGAGGTTTTCCTCCCTTGGCCACCCCTTGCCATAAGCCACCAGTCACAAGGAGGAGGAGGAGGAGTTTGCCACCCATGAGTCATCCAATCCTCCCAAAGCCGCCGGTCACTTGGTTCATGGATGAGTTTTGACAGTTTTGTGCAGTCTTTTCACAAAACTGTTAATCCAATTTTGCTCCAGTCTGACTTGGTTGTTCCTCGGTTGGATTTAATTTGAGTAATTCCTACGTCAGGATCTTGAGATTCTTCATTCAGCGTCTGATCTTGACCTTGGATTGACTCTTAATATCTTTTCAGCGTAAAATCCTCTCCTTAGCGTGTTTTCACTTTAGTCTCTAAAATGCCCTGTAGAAATAAATCGGGACTAACAAGCAGAAGTTAAATAGACCAACAGTCTAATTTGGTGGGTTTTACTGTGTTTTTGATTCGTATAATTATGGTCCATCAGATCACCCCACACTTTTAGTTGTTTGTCCCGAACAATGCTATTAAAGGGCGGTACTCTATGTTTGGTTTAAAATATGAAAATTAGACTGTGGGACTCGATTTATCCTAACTCATGCATTACTTACTTATTACCAAATTGAACTGTATAAATAAATAGAAGTAACTTGATACTTGTACCTCCGTGCCGAGATGCAAATTATTCTGGATGTTTCGGGAGATAGCCCTTTTTAGGCTCCTGGACTGCAACCTCGGGATCGTCTCTCACTATATGGGTTCCTTGTAGCTTTCTCTAGCACGTGATTTGGTTCGGGTTTCAATGGTTTGAGTACTTTGATTTTCTTTTGGCGAGGGACTGCTTTTTGTAGTGAATCGGCCTTTGGCCTTTGATTTGACTCTTTGGGTACTTCACTTTTTGTTCGGTTAAAACCTTCACAATTTTGGGCCTTTGGCCTCTTGATTTGCTTCTTCGAGCTTTTCGCCTTTTTGTGGCTTGCTAGTCCATTTTCTCAAGCCTTTTTGGGAGGTCCAATCATCGCCCGCAAGCCTATGGAAATACCTCCCCGCTCCTCTCATCGTTGTTGTTTCACGCGGGTCAAGATGAGGGTCGCTCATTTATTTTCCCGGCTACTTTGACTAGAGATAGGACGGTTTGATTCCCGTCCTCGCCTTTTTTTCTTTTTTGCATAAACACTGCATGGCGGAGATGACTTCAATCTTCACTGAAACCCGAAGTGCAGCCTCCACTGACTTCGAAAACCATAAAGTTTGATTCGATCCTTCGATTGCTTGCCAAGCCTCTCTAGGGCATTTCTATCAACTCCACATCCCTAGTTTATCTCAGCACAAAGGGACAAATGAGAAGTTACGTTCTAAGTTTTTAGACAGTTGAATTTTCACAAGGTAAATGCATGAATTATGACTTATCTTTTTCACATTCTTAAGTTCATACTTTCAAAAAGATAATATTTTAAAAAAAGAAAAAGAAAAACATGTTATTTATTTATTTACACATGCGGATCTCACCCCACACTTTTGAACGAAGTCGTGCCTTTCAGCACTACTTAGTTCAAAAGCCATGCAAGCAGATGCTATATGAGAAGGAAATGACTTAAGGAAAAGGGAAGAACAGAACTCCCTTTAAGGTGCCGAGTGAACGACATGGCTCGAGGCTGGATAATCGAGGGAGTTCGGCTGTGGCCTTGAACTCTTAGCGTAGCCCTGACTGGCTTAATGTTGCACCCAAGTCCGATTCCTGAATAGTCAAATCTTCTATGCACCAAGTGGGTGAGAGCGACTTATTGAAAAAGTAAAATACAGAAAATAAAAGACAGAAAATTAAAGTGCGGAAAGTAAGATAGTGTCGGGTTACCTCCCGACCAGTGCACTTGTTTAACGTCGTTGGCTCGACAGTACCTTATTCCTGGATCACTGGTTGGGATCCCATGGGTGGCTTAGGTCGAATTTTGCCACCGTTCCTGTGTTGATTTTTGCCTTGATTTTTCCTGATTTCTTGCTTGTGTTAGGACCCCATGGTTTTGGTGTTTTTTCTTTCCAATTTCTCTGAGAAGGCGAGGGACCCTTTATCATAGCTATTGGTTCAATGATCCGGGCTCTCTTGTTTCTCCTTCCGGGCTTCCATTGCACCGGGCCATGTCTTTGTCGCTTCTTTGTGTATGGCCGGTTGGCATCTTTGTAGTTTTGGAAGTTCAGTCTTTTGCCAAGCGACCTCAAGCATGCGCCCTTGCTAACCCTCTTCTTTGTGGCAGAGATGATTGGCCATCCTTGGTCCTTACACTTTTCAGGAGGCTCTTCTTGGCTTGTGACGAGTGGTAGCTCCTTTGTTGGCTGTTTGGGCTCATGCTTCTTGTCCAACTCGCCTAGCACTATATCATCATCGATCATCTCATATCTGGTGGCCGTGATCTTCATAGAACAAGAAGGGTTAAGTAAGGGCTTTTTGGCTATGAAGACTGGGTCTTTTTCAAGCATCTCTTCAGTGAGGACCGGGCCTGGCTTGATTTCCTCTTCTGCTACGGTAGTGAGTTCCCATGAAGACTCCTCCTCGATGCTTTCTGTATCTGATTCGTCTATCACTTCGGATGGCTCGGGAGTGATATCCCTTGTAGGCTCTTCCTCGTCCCACACTATATCGGTTTCCGGTTCTAAGTCTTCTGATGGCTCGAGAGTGATATCCCATATGGGCTCTTCCTCGTCCCATACTATATCGGTTTCCGACTCGTCCAGCATGGCCTCTGTCAGCCTTGTGGGCTTCAATGTTGGTTCCCTTAGAGCCGTATTCACGTCCTCCACTGTCTCTTCTCCCCGGTCTCTCCTCAGTTCGGACACGGCCAAGTCGGATATTGCCTTTGACATCTCGGCTTGATTCTGCAGAATTATTGCATCTATTTGCGCATAACTTGCGGCCAACTCTTCATTTAAATCCTCCAGGGACCGGTTTTCCATTATGTCGTCCACCCGTTGGTTGCTAGCTGCCAACTCTTTCATCACGTTCTCAAGCGACTTGTGTTGTTCTTACCTTAGCCTTGAGTCCTTGGCCAAATCATATATCAAGCCCCAGGCTTTATCGTTGCTTAATTCCATTATTGATCCTCTTGCGGCAGTATCTAGCAAGCAAAGCTCCAGAAGTCTCATCCCAATAAGAAATGTCCGAAGAAGATATGAATCTTCGAATCCGTGGTGCGGGCAGCTCGCCACAATGGAATTGAAGTACGCCAAGTACTCGTCCAAAGTTTCATCCCGCGATTGCGTAAGGTTGATGATCTTCTTGCGGACTTCAAGTTCGAAGGGTCGTGGGGAAAACTTTTCATAGTACCAAGGCTCGCTTTCGTAGTAGGAAGACATTATGTATAACAGAAAAAAGAACAACTATCCATTCGCTAATTCCCCGGCAACGGCGCCAATTTGACAGTGCCCACTGCACTGTCGTTAAGGTGCAATGTTCTCTGTACAAATAAATTTATATTTTCCGCTACTCGCGACTACACTACTGGGTAGTAAGTGGTAAGTAGGGGTCGAACCCAAGAGAATTAGAGGGATACGTTGTTCTTTATACTGGCGGGGAGCGTGTTTTAGGTTGATTGAGATTTTAGCGCGATTGACTAAGCTACTATTTTTGGTTTTTTTGGTTTTGAGTGCGGAAAAGTAAATTACAGAAAATAAATACTCAAAATAAAGGAGTTAAGGGAAGAAGACTTACAGTGGGTGATGCGTGATTGCGATTCCTCCGGTAGATGAGCGGTTGATGGTTGTAGTTGATCGAGCAGTTTATAAAAGTAAATACAGGGGGTTTTTTGTAATTCAAGGAAAAGTATTCGGTTTCAGGTACCTTGTATTATAACATGTTTATTAATAACCGTTAGTAACCTTTCTAAGTATTCAAAGATGAATCGAGGCCCTTTCGCACCGCAAGACTTGCAACATCGTTTAAAGCAACACTTGTTCTACTTCAGACTAATTCCTCCTTTCGAAGTATCTTAGCCTTTTGTGCATCCACCTGATCTCTCAGTTACGATCGACCAAGTGGTGTTTTAGATAAGTCGAACTCCTCAATAAGTTTTGTTTGTTACAGCTTCCACTTACCGAGTATGATCACGAATTCCCACGGAAGAGCTTTGCTTGTTACAGCTTCCACTCAACCTTAGAAACTCTGACTATAAATGGCACATAGAACAAGTTTTGAATACAGAGAAATGAAACTAAAAGAAATTAAAACATTATATAATACAAGAAAATACCTTCGACCGAATGAGGAGTTTAGCTACGAATATCCATGGAAAAGGACATCATAACTAAATACTCGGGGGTTTTTGAAAACAGTAAGAGGGAAAGGGGTGGAATACTCAAGAACCAACAAGAGTATTCCTAATTTCCTACTGAATACTCAAGAACCAACAGGAGTATTCTCTAAAGTATAATACTCAAGAACAAACAGGAGTATTATTTCCAATCAGTATAATACTCAAGAACAAACAGGAGTATTATTTCCAAAACCAAACCAAACTTACAAAGTATCTTAGAGTGAGAAGTGATTTACAAATTTGTGGATTTGAGGATGGATGATATGAGGAGGAGAAGCCTCCTTTTATAGCCACAAGGGGAGGAGGATGGAGGGCCAAGATGGTGGCATGTGGTGTTGCATCCAAGGGTGGAGGAGGAGGGGAGGAAGATGTGGTGGAGGAGCCACCACATGGCAAGCTCTCATGGAGCTTCATTTAGCCGCCGGTTGGAGGTCAAAAAATGGGGAGGTTTTCCTCCCTTGGCCACCCCTTGCCATAAGCCACCGGTCACAAGGAGGAGGAGGAGGAGTTTGCCACCCATGAGTCATCCAATCCTCCCAAAGCCGCCGGTCACTTGGTTCATGGATGAGTTTTGACAGTTTTGTGCAGTCTTTTTACAAAACTGTTAATCCAATTTTGCTCCGGTCTGACTTGGTTGTTCCTCGGTTGGATTTAATTTGAGTAATTCCTACGTCAGGATCTTGAGATTCTTCATTCAGCGTCTGATCTTGACCTTGGATTGACTCTTAATATCTTTGCAGCGTAAAATCCTCTCCTTAGCGTGTTTTCACTTTAGTCTCTAAAATGCCCTGTAGAAATAAATCGGGACTAACAAGCAGAAGTTAAATAGACCAACAGTCTAATTTGGTGGGTTTTACTGTGTTTTTGATTCGTATAATTATGGTCCATCAATTTGCCACCAAGGAGATATGATGGATATCAAGGCAACAACAAATGGCAGCCACGGCAAAACGATGGTGGTTGGCAAAGGAACAACAATTACGATGCGGGGCAATCCTCGTACCCACAGAAGCAGCCATACAAACCACCACAAATTAGACAAGGAGATGACGCCCGATCAAGGAATTCAGGGATGAAGTGAGAGGGATGTTCAAAGAACTCACTCAAAAGATGGGCCACTATGCTGGAGACATTAACGAGCTAAAGAGGCAAGTGTCTCAAATTGCCAGCGCAGTTTACGAACAATGAGAAGACAAAGGGAAGCTGCCTTCACAAACGATCCCTAATCCAAGGCAAAATGTCAGTGTGATCGTGATAAAGGCTGAAGAAAAAGAAGAAAAAGAGCAAGATTTGGACGCTACCTCAGTGCAGAACGCGGATGTCTCCACAATAGAGGCGCGGACGCCTACTTAATTATTACAAAATCAAGAGACGTCCACGGATATAAATCATGAGACGTGCGCGGAATTCCTAGTGAGCAATTTCCAGACTTTGAATTCTAACCCTCTTGCGCCATTGCCGTTTCCTATGCAGGTTATCGAGCGTCACAAAGCTGTAAATGATGAAATTCGACAGACGGCGTATGAGGACACGAAAATCAACGCACAAATACAAGAATTGGAGCAAGGGAAACAAGGACCGTCGACCACTCGAACTAGAGACCCAGGTGCCTTCACGGTAACCTGTGGCATTGGTAACACGCTTATTCCCCACTGTTTGATTGATTTGGGAGCGTCTATTAATGTGATGCCTTATGATTTATATTGTTCATTAAAACATGGACCGGTAAAACTGATCAAGTTAACTATTGAGTTAGGGAACAAGTCATGTGCTCATCCTTATGGTTTGCTTGACAATTTAACCGTGAATGTTGGTGAAGCTGCTGTGCCTGCAGATTTTTATGTCTTGCAGATGGAGAACACCCAGACTAAGGAGTCACCAACACTCATTCTAGGGCGACCTATCTTGTTTGCTATGAAGGCGGAGATTGATGTCGTTGAGGGTGTTATAAAGCTCAAATATGGTGGCATAATGGCTGAGTTTCGTGTCTTTAAGGATGACCACCAGCCTTGTGCGAGGAAACCACCTGAGATAGCTGATAAAACTTGTTTTAATGATATAACTGATGAATCGTTGCGTGTGATTCAGGGTGTCAGTGAGCAGCTGAAGGTAACAAGGAAAACACACCCACCTGATAAGAAGCGAGTAAAGAAACAAAAGTGTGGGGTGGCTGCGCAAAAGGGGTGGACACCTAAAGAAAAGAACTGGAGATCGAAGCCACCTGATGGCGGGCTGAGCATTGAGAAACGGTTAACTCGTGGAAGTGCTGAGGAGAGGAGCACGCTGATCGGTAAGTATGACTTGGAGCAGCTATGGGATCCTAACTTGTGATCCCGAAGAGGTAATGTCCATCCAAGGACGTAAAACAAAGGCGCTTACTGGGAGGCAACCCGGTGTGTGTTTCTTTTACTTTACACATGTTATAGTGGAATTGGGAAGCTGATAATGCGCCTCGAGTGCATTTCTTTTTATTTCTGGTGTTTTCAGGTGATCAAACGAAGGAAAAAATTCTACATCAGTGCATTCCACGCACGTCTGAACCATTACCTGCGCGGACGTCTATACCAATTAAGCTAAATCAAGAGACGTCCGCGGCATTATATTATGAAGGCGTCCGCGGTGCATTTTAAAAGGCTAAAATCGCAGAGCTCAATCACCACCACCAGACTATTAGGGGAGTACCAGTTCCTTCGTTTTTGGTTTTTTATTTTATTGTCTTTTATTTTTAGTTTTTATTTTGAGTCTGTTCTATTTATCCGTCTTACCTCTTGAATTATTCCATGAGGACACGTGTCCATTTAAGTGTGGGGTGGGATGTTATAGAGTCAGTTATGTGTCGTGATGAAATGACGATGCACTGCTATGCTTTTCTCATATGTCAAAATCTCATTTCCAGTTTTTATGACTATTGTGCTCATTTGACTAAAAATGCGAAATTTAAAAATATTTTCGATGCTTTGTTCTTTCGAGTTGTGATATGCAGGGATGTGGAGTTGACAGAAATGTCCTAGAAAGGTACGGCAAATTGCAGGAAGTTCTGAGTTTTTGGTTCTGATGATTGAGAAAAGCGGTGGAGGTTGACGCTTAACTAGCCTATTCTTGAGAGTAGCTCCGTCACCAAGTATACAAGTATATTCATGCGTTCGAAGTGGTGGCGGGACAGAGAAATTGAACTATCCATCTCTAGTCGAAGTAGCTGGGAATGGGTGGGTAACCCCTACCTTGCCTCATGCAGAAAAGACGAGGATGAGAAAAGAGCGGGACGCACTCCTATGCTGTTATACGAAGGCTATGATTGGAGTGGTTCAAGGGCGCAAATGATTATGTGGACAAGAAACAAAATTCAAAAGCCGAAGGCAAAACCATCAAGTAGAAAGAAAAAAGAAAAAAAATCAGAAATCTGATTGATTCAAGCAAAGATGTGTCGTTTATCAAAGTCCATACAAGTTAAAGAATTCAAGACTCAACGGTATGAAAGCAGTGAATAAATCATGTGTCAGAGAAAGCCACTGACTCAATTCTAAAGACCAGAACTCAGAAAAGAATGCAATGTCCGTGGTACCTATAAAGGACTATCTCCCAAACATCCAAGGTCGTTTGAATTGCAACTCGCGAGGTAACAAGTATCAAAAAATCTATCTTTACTGGCATTGTTAGAATCCTAAGCATGATAAGATTAATTGCTGTATTTGAGATTGAGATGTAAAGATTAGCATGACTAGTACATTGTAATTCATTCTATGGCTTTGTTCTTGTTCGGGACGAACAAGTTCAAGTGTGGGGTAGTTTAAAATTTGACGGGCGTCGTTGTACCTGTCAAAAATAATTGTTTCTTTATCTCCGACTAGCAAGTGGTAAGTCGGGTCGTATCCACAGAGATCGGTTGAGAATCTGTTTCACTAAGTAAAAACGTAACAACGGGGGTTTTTTTGAATGCAAGCAATTAAATAACGAAAGTAAGCAAGAATGATCGCTAGAGCAATCGTCACACAATTCGGGTATTGACAAGGCGTGGTAAGACCTTGCAAATTGATATTTATAAACTCCTCGCTTTTGGCTCACTAAAAAAATAGTAGAGCGGCAAGTAAGGGTCGAACCCAAGGAAGTTAGCTTGGTTACTCGTAGGTCTCGTGAAAGCAAGAACAGATTTTCACCAAAATCTGCTTAGATCATCGAATCACACTTGAATGTGCGTGGAGGGAGAGTTAGCTCCCTATGAGGTGTGAACCTCTTGGATATCTCAGCGACAATGGTGAGAACCAGGTTCAACTGCTTGTAAGTAAAGGAAAATGAAATGCAACAGTTGGGGTTTAGGGTTTTAAAGAAAGTAAATGACAAGTACGTGAGCAAAGTGCAATATGAGAAATATCTAGTCGTGGGTTCCTTGCTACATGTTTATCCTAGGCACTATGTGGATAAGTCTATCTCATGGTGCGGCGTTCCGACTAAGGAACGCGCCCTTGACCTTGGCTTCCTTCGCGTTAGTTCGTAGCACGCCGACTAGGTCGTGCTCTTGAGCCCGGGCTAAGGTAGCTCATCGAATGCAAGTTGAAGGGAGCGCCGGTCCTAGTCCTTTCTTAGGTCTCGCGGAAGTGTTTGGGGGTTTCGAGTCGCGCCGACTAGGTCGCGTCTTCGTACTCCGTCTAGGTGGTACTTCGAAACCTTACCCCAAGCAATCCCACTTGGCCTAAGTGTTACTAGCTACCATCACGGCTAGTATCTGGTAGATGATGACAATAGGGTCTCGAGCCTTCGCTAAACCTTGTGGCTACTTAGCGTAGTTCTCGACTCATAGATTAAGCACAAGGACTAGTAACGAGATAGAATATGTAAGTGCGGTGCCTCAAACCATGGTTGCAATTACGAACCCACAACTAGATCGAGGGGTTTAGCTACTAGTATTCATGGGGTGAATACAATAGCCTTGCATAAGTAAATGGAAATGTAAAATACGAGAGGGAGTAGAGAGAGAAGTGCAAAAGGAATAAAGGACACTTGTATTGCTAGATTTCCGGAACAAAAGGAACAATCTCAAAACGTGCCCCTTTTCAAGGGAATGAAGGAGTTCTTTTATAGGAAATGAGGAGGATTCTAGGCCCTTGGATGAGACTTGATCTCCAAGTTGAGTGGCATAAGCGGTTTGGCACTAGTAAAGACCTAGAACCTTCTCTCCATAGGAGAATTGGCATTGTGAACTTTGCATTGGAAGAAGCACACGGAGGCCGACGTCAGCACCTCGAAGGACGAGCCGAGAAAGTCAAGGAAGACGTCAACGGTCAACTCTTGACTTTGCCCTTGAATTGTAGGCTATTTGGGGCGACCAAGAATGGATTGCGAGTTTTGTGACTCTGGCCGGTGGATTTGGCTTCTTTAGACAATTCTAAGACTTTCTTAAGAAGAGTGCTAAGTCAGAAAATGCCTCGAACTATGATGAATTCCACAATTTCCCCTTTTGTGCCTTATATTGGCCTTGACCGGGCTCGGGACCTTTACTTCCGAATTTCACCGGGCTAGCTCTTGATCTATCATGCTTGATCAATATGAAGACCAGTCTTTCAAGCCAGAAATGCCATTAGATGATTGGAATGTCGATTGGCCAATAAGGCTTGAATAGGACATTTGATTCGGCGCTGATCGTGCTCGGACCTTGAAGCTCGATTTGGTTCGACTTAGGATAGCAGGTCATTCGATGTTTTGGTCTTGGTAGCAAGGTGGTCATGTGTACTTGATGTTAGGACCTTGAGACCAGACTTTTGAATAGGATTTAGAGCTTGGGCGACCGACAAGGATAGCTTCCCGGTCAGCCCGGCGATACCCGGATGCATTCCCCAGCCAGCCCGGCTGCGCCTGGGTTGCGACCGCATTTTCTCGGCTGGCCCGATATCAAGGTTTTGGTACTCGGCATTCTCGGTAGACCCGGTATGATTCCTCGGGTGGCCCTTCCGAGCGCCTGGTGCGGCGTACTCGGTCTCTCTCGGATGCGGTGCGGGCCAAATGAGGCCCCGATCGGCCAGAACTCCAACTGGTGATTTTTAGGCTTAAATGCCGTCTTTTGCGCACGATTCCTCATAAGTCCTCGAATGTACCTGTAATGCGAAAATACATTAGCAAGCAACTGTTCATGTGACCTTGAATGTCAATTCGTGGGAATTGTTGACTTAATAAGTCGTGTAAACACGGCTTATCAAATCACCCCATACTTAAACTTGTTCGTCCCGAACAAAGTCTAGGAAATAAGAGGAAAAGACAACTGTTTCATCACAAGGTGCTTCATGGCCCGGAAAATGTCGAAGCTAAAAACTTCTCCCTCGACCTCCATCGACAAGGTCCCCCTATCACAATCAATCTTCATTTTTGATGTTTTCAAGAAGGGCCGGCCTAGTAGAATAGGCGCATGATCTCCTGGCCCACAGTTCTCCATCTTTAGGACATAGAAGTCCGCTGGGAATACAAGCTCTCCCACTTGCACTAGTACATCCTCGATCTTTCCTTCCGGCTGCTTCAACGAACGGTCCGCCAACTGAATGGTGAGCCCAGCTGGCTCGAGAGGCCCTATCCTAAGGCACGAGTAGATCGAATAAGGCAGGACATTGATCGAAGCTCCCAGGTCTAGCATGCAATTCTCGATCCTAATGTTGCCTATCGTGCAAGGAATGGTGTAGGTGCCTGGATCTCCGCATTTGGGAGGAACCTTTCGTTGAATCACGGCCGACACATTCCTACTCATCAGCTCTTGGTCCACTCGAGGACCCCTTCTTCTATTCGTGCACAATTCCTTCAAAAACTTAGCGTATCTGGGAATCTGTTTGATGGCCTCGAGGAGGGGGATATTAATTTCCACCTTGCTGAACAGGTCCCATACGTCCTTATCCATCACATATTTCCTGGGCGCTCGAGCAAGGACGGGGAACGGAAGTGGCGCGCTAGTATTCGCATTATCGGCCTCAGGTACCGGGCGCGGGTCTTCGTTCTCAGGTACGCGCGCCGAGTCCTCACGGCATTCTTTGGTTGTGTCCGGCTCGCGCGTATCGGCCGCGTCCGGCCCGATATGGCCGAATGCCTCGGGCTCCATCTGTTCCTCCTCGGACTCTTCTTGACCCACTTCCTCATCTGAGCCTGGCTCATCCTCGGCTAGCCTCCCCGCACTCCTGAGCGTCACAGCGCTCACATTTCCTCGAGGGTTTTTCACAGTTTGCGAGGGGAGCCTGCCTGGCTCGCTCTTTAGCTCGGCCACGTCGGTGGCGATCTGGGAAACTTGCTTGGCGAGGTCCGCAATGGCCCCGTCCGTCTTAATCTGCTGCTGCTGCACTGTAATGGCCAGTTCCTTCACAATTTCTTCGAGTGTCTTGCCAGGGCCTCGATTACTCGGACCGGCCTGGTCATGGCTCGGCCCTCGCTGATATTGTTCGGGCCCGTTCTGCTGGAATTGCCGGTTTGGCGGGCGATAGTAGCCCTGGCTTGCCTGGGGTGCGCTTTGCTGCGCGTGATGGAACTGCTGGTGCCCTTCCCTCGGTGCATTGTTCCGCCAGTCCTGGCCGGGCGGTGCGCGTCCATAGGCCTGATTTGGCCCGGAGCGATTGTTGTAGGCCTGGTGCCCGTCTATCGCATTGACCTCCACCGGGTCCTCTTCGAACAGCGTCGGGCACGCATCGGTTTTGTGGTCCGATGCGCCACAAAACTCGCACGGCTTCACCACTACCGGCTGCCTCCTAATCAAAGTTGCCATCATTTCCTTCATTTCTCTCATCTCCTTCAACTGCTCCGCAATAGGCTGGGCTGGTGACTCGGCATTGGCCACGCTCTTCGTGCGAGAGAACTCTTCTTGCCGAGTCGTTTCCTCGCGAAACCTCGCATTCTCGGCCACCTTCGTCACAAGTTCCCGGATTCCGCTCAAGGGCAGGCTCATCATCGTACCTCCAGCCGAGGCATCGAGGAGCATTTTATCGAGCGGGCGGAACCCGTCCAACAAGTACTCGACCACCAGTTTCTCGGGCAATCCGAGGTTGCAACAACTTCGCTCGAGTCGATTAAATTTTTAGAGGTAGTCATACATCGATTCGTTCGCCCCTTGCTTAATTTCTTGGAGTTGCCTCTGCACTTGAATGGCTCGACCGGTGGGGTAGTACTTGTCGAGGAACTTCTTTAGCATTTGGCCCCATGTACGAATACTTCCGGACGGTAGCGAGAGGAACCAATCATTCGCCGCATCGACAAGCGAGAAGAAGAACGCCTTGAGCTTGAAGTCCGCCACATCGATCCCAGGTGGGCGCATATTTTGGCACACGCCATGAAAACGTTGGAGGTGCATGACCGCGGATTCTCCTTGAGTGCCAGCGAACTTCGGCAAATAGTGCACTACGGCCGTGTTGACCACGATGTTTTCCATTTTTGGGCCTTCGTAAATGCACCATGGTTGATTGCGAAAATTTGGGGCCGAAAGTTCGCCCATAGTTGGCTCGCGGATGTCCTCGAACTCGTCGTATAGCGCATCGTGCATCGGCTCGTGTCGCGGAGCGCGCTGTTGCGCGGGTTGGAATGGGCGAGGTACCGGCCTAGGGCCGGCCTCGTGTCGAACCTCGGGCGCTCCCGGATCTCGTCTCGCGGCCTCGCGCGCGATGCGATTGCGCTCTCGAATGAGCTGCTCGGGGTCATCGTAAAATGGAGGCGGGTCCTCGGGGTGTTCCACGAAGTCATCGACTCTCTCGTCGACGATATTGTCGCCCATGCGACTACCAGCGTGCGACATGACTCCCACCCGGCACAAATAACCCCAAAAATGAAAAGAAAGGAAACAAACTAAGACCAAACTTCACCAAATACAACTAACTCCCCGGCAACGGCACCAAATTTGACAAGGCGTCGTAAGACCTTGCAAATTGGTATTTATAAACTCCTCGCTTTTGGTTCACTAAAAAAATAGTAGAGCGGCAAGTAAGGGTCGAACCCAAGGAAGTTAGCTTGGTTACTCGTAGGTCTCGTGAAAGCAAGAACAGATTTTCACCAAAATCTGCTTAGATCATCGAATCACACTTGAATGTGCGTGGAGGGAGAGTTAGCTCCCTATGAGGTGTGAACCTCTTGGATATCTCAGCGACAATGGTGAGAACCAGGTTCAACTGCTTGTAAGTAAAGGAAAATGAAATGCAACAGTTGGGGTTTAGGGTTTTAAAGAAAGTAAATGACAAGTACGTGAGCAAAGTGCAATATGAGAAATATCTAGTCGTGGGTTCCTTGCTACATGTTTATCCTAGGCACTATGTGGATAAGTCTATCTCATGGTGCGGCGTTCCGACTAAGGAACGCGCCCTTGACCTTGGCTTCCTTCGCGTTAGTTCGTAGCACGCCGACTAGGTCGTGCTCTTGAGCCCGGGCTAAGGTAGCTCATCGAATGCAAGTTGAAGGGAGCGCCGGTCCTAGTCCTTTCTTAGGTCTCGCGGAAGTGTTTGGGGGTTTCGAGTCGCGCCGACTAGGTCGCGTCTTCGTACTCCGTCTAGGTGGTACTTCGAAACCTTACCCCAAGCAATCCCACTTGGCCTAAGTGTTACTAGCTACCATCACGGCTAGTATCTGGTAGATGATGACAATAGGGTCTCGAGCCTTCGCTAAACCTTGTGGCTACTTAGCGTAGTTCTCGACTCATAGATTAAGCACAAGGACTAGTAACGAGATAGAATATGTAAGTGCGGTGCCTCAAACCATGGTTGCAATTACGAACCCACAACTAGATCGAGGGGTTTAGCTACTAGTATTCATGGGGTGAATACAATAGCCTTGCATAAGTAAATGGAAATGTAAAATACGAGAGGGAGTAGAGAGAGAAGTGCAAAAGGAATAAAGGACACTTGTATTGCTAGATTTCCGGAACAAAAGGAACAATCTCAAAACGTGCCCCTTTTCAAGGGAATGAAGGAGTTCTTTTATAGGAAATGAGGAGGATTCTAGGCCCTTGGATGAGACTTGATCTCCAAGTTGAGTGGCATAAGCGGTTTGGCACTAGTAAAGACCTAGAACCTTCTCTCCATAGGAGAATTGGCATTGTGAACTTTGCATTGGAAGAAGCACACGGAGGCCGACGTCAGCACCTCGAAGGACGAGCCGAGAAAGTCAAGGAAGACGTCAACGGTCAACTCTTGACTTTGCCCTTGAATTGTAGGCTATTTGGGGCGACCAAGAATGGATTGCGAGTTTTGTGACTCTGGCCGGTGGATTTGGCTTCTTTAGACAATTCTAAGACTTTCTTAAGAAGAGTGCTAAGTCAGAAAATGCCTCGAACTATGATGAATTCCACAATTTCCCCTTTTGTGCCTTATATTGGCCTTGACCGGGCTCGGGACCTTTACTTCCGAATTTCACCGGGCTAGCTCTTGATCTATCATGCTTGATCAATATGAAGACCAGTCTTTCAAGCCAGAAATGCCATTAGATGATTGGAATGTCGATTGGCCAATAAGGCTTGAATAGGACATTTGATTCGGCGCTGATCGTGCTCGGACCTTGAAGCTCGATTTGGTTCGACTTAGGATAGCAGGTCATTCGATGTTTTGGTCTTGGTAGCAAGGTGGTCATGTGTACTTGATGTTAGGACCTTGAGACCAGACTTTTGAATAGGATTTAGAGCTTGGGCGACCGACAAGGATAGCTTCCCGGTCAGCCCGGCGATACCCGGATGCATTCCCCAGCCAGCCCGGCTGCGCCTGGGTTGCGACCGCATTTTCTCGGCTGGCCCGATATCAAGGTTTTGGTACTCGGCATTCTCGGTAGACCCGGTATGATTCCTCGGGTGGCCCTTCCGAGCGCCTGGTGCGGCGTACTCGGTCTCTCTCGGATGCGGTGCGGGCCAAATGAGGCCCCGATCGGCCAGAACTCCAACTGGTGATTTTTAGGCTTAAATGCCGTCTTTTGCGCACGATTCCTCATAAGTCCTCGAATGTACCTGTAATGCGAAAATACATTAGCAAGCAACTGTTCATGTGACCTTGAATGTCAATTCGTGGGAATTGTTGACTTAATAAGTCGTGTAAACACGGCTTATCAAATCACCCCATACTTAAACTTGTTCGTCCCGAACAAAGTCTAGGAAATAAGAGGAAAAGACAACTGTTTCATCACAAGGTGCTTCATGGCCCGGAAAATGTCGAAGCTAAAAACTTCTCCCTCGACCTCCATCGACAAGGTCCCCCTATCACAATCAATCTTCATTTTTGATGTTTTCAAGAAGGGCCGGCCTAGTAGAATAGGCGCATGATCTCCTGGCCCACAGTTCTCCATCTTTAGGACATAGAAGTCCGCTGGGAATACAAGCTCTCCCACTTGCACTAGTACATCCTCGATCTTTCCTTCCGGCTGCTTCAACGAACGGTCCGCCAACTGAATGGTGAGCCCAGCTGGCTCGAGAGGCCCTATCCTAAGGCACGAGTAGATCGAATAAGGCAGGACATTGATCGAAGCTCCCAGGTCTAGCATGCAATTCTCGATCCTAATGTTGCCTATCGTGCAAGGAATGGTGTAGGTGCCTGGATCTCCGCATTTGGGAGGAACCTTTCGTTGAATCACGGCCGACACATTCCTACTCATCAGCTCTTGGTCCACTCGAGGACCCCTTCTTCTATTCGTGCACAATTCCTTCAAAAACTTAGCGTATCTGGGAATCTGTTTGATGGCCTCGAGGAGGGGGATATTAATTTCCACCTTGCTGAACAGGTCCCATACGTCCTTATCCATCACATATTTCCTGGGCGCTCGAGCAAGGACGGGGAACGGAAGTGGCGCGCTAGTATTCGCATTATCGGCCTCAGGTACCGGGCGCGGGTCTTCGTTCTCAGGTACGCGCGCCGAGTCCTCACGGCATTCTTTGGTTGTGTCCGGCTCGCGCGTATCGGCCGCGTCCGGCCCGATATGGCCGAATGCCTCGGGCTCCATCTGTTCCTCCTCGGACTCTTCTTGACCCACTTCCTCATCTGAGCCTGGCTCATCCTCGGCTAGCCTCCCCGCACTCCTGAGCGTCACAGCGCTCACATTTCCTCGAGGGTTTTTCACAGTTTGCGAGGGGAGCCTGCCTGGCTCGCTCTTTAGCTCGGCCACGTCGGTGGCGATCTGGGAAACTTGCTTGGCGAGGTCCGCAATGGCCCCGTCCGTCTTAATCTGCTGCTGCTGCACTGTAATGGCCAGTTCCTTCACAATTTCTTCGAGTGTCTTGCCAGGGCCTCGATTACTCGGACCGGCCTGGTCATGGCTCGGCCCTCGCTGATATTGTTCGGGCCCGTTCTGCTGGAATTGCCGGTTTGGCGGGCGATAGTAGCCCTGGCTTGCCTGGGGTGCGCTTTGCTGCGCGTGATGGAACTGCTGGTGCCCTTCCCTCGGTGCATTGTTCCGCCAGTCCTGGCCGGGCGGTGCGCGTCCATAGGCCTGATTTGGCCCGGAGCGATTGTTGTAGGCCTGGTGCCCGTCTATCGCATTGACCTCCACCGGGTCCTCTTCGAACAGCGTCGGGCACGCATCGGTTTTGTGGTCCGATGCGCCACAAAACTCGCACGGCTTCACCACTACCGGCTGCCTCCTAATCAAAGTTGCCATCATTTCCTTCATTTCTCTCATCTCCTTCAACTGCTCCGCAATAGGCTGGGCTGGTGACTCGGCATTGGCCACGCTCTTCGTGCGAGAGAACTCTTCTTGCCGAGTCGTTTCCTCGCGAAACCTCGCATTCTCGGCCACCTTCGTCACAAGTTCCCGGATTCCGCTCAAGGGCAGGCTCATCATCGTACCTCCAGCCGAGGCATCGAGGAGCATTTTATCGAGCGGGCGGAACCCGTCCAACAAGTACTCGACCACCAGTTTCTCGGGCAATCCGAGGTTGCAACAACTTCGCTCGAGTCGATTAAATTTTTAGAGGTAGTCATACATCGATTCGTTCGCCCCTTGCTTAATTTCTTGGAGTTGCCTCTGCACTTGAATGGCTCGACCGGTGGGGTAGTACTTGTCGAGGAACTTCTTTAGCATTTGGCCCCATGTACGAATACTTCCGGACGGTAGCGAGAGGAACCAATCATTCGCCGCATCGACAAGCGAGAAGAAGAACGCCTTGAGCTTGAAGTCCGCCACATCGATCCCAGGTGGGCGCATATTTTGGCACACGCCATGAAAACGTTGGAGGTGCATGACCGCGGATTCTCCTTGAGTGCCAGCGAACTTCGGCAAATAGTGCACTACGGCCGTGTTGACCACGATGTTTTCCATTTTTGGGCCTTCGTAAATGCACCATGGTTGATTGCGAAAATTTGGGGCCGAAAGTTCGCCCATAGTTGGCTCGCGGATGTCCTCGAACTCGTCGTATAGCGCATCGTGCATCGGCTCGTGTCGCGGAGCGCGCTGTTGCGCGGGTTGGAATGGGCGAGGTACCGGCCTAGGGCCGGCCTCGTGTCGAACCTCGGGCGCTCCCGGATCTCGTCTCGCGGCCTCGCGCGCGATGTGATTGCGCTCTCGAATGAGCTGCTCGGGGTCATCGTAAAATGGAGGCGGGTCCTCGGGGTGTTCCACGAAGTCATCGACTCTCTCGTCGACGATATTGTCGCCCATGCGACTACCAGCGTGCGACATGACTCCCACCCGGCACAAATAACCCCAAAAATGAAAAGAAAGGAAACAAACTAAGACCAAACTTCACCAAATACAACTAACTCCCCGGCAACGGCACCAAATTTGACAAGGCGTCGTAAGACCTTGCAAATTGGTATTTATAAACTCCTCGCTTTTGGTTCACTAAAAAAATAGTAGAGCGGCAAGTAAGGGTCGAACCCAAGGAAGTTAGCTTGGTTACTCGTAGGTCTCGTGAAAGCAAGAACAGATTTTCACCAAAATCTGCTTAGATCATCGAATCACACTTGAATGTGCGTGGAGGGAGAGTTAGCTCCCTATGAGGTGTGAACCTCTTGGATATCTCAGCGACAATGGTGAGAACCAGGTTCAACTGCTTGTAAGTAAAGGAAAATGAAATGCAACAGTTGGGGTTTAGGGTTTTAAAGAAAGTAAATGACAAGTACGTGAGCAAAGTGCAATATGAGAAATATCTAGTCGTGGGTTCCTTGCTACATGTTTATCCTAGGCACTATGTGGATAAGTCTATCTCATGGTGCGGCGTTCCGACTAAGGAACGCGCCCTTGACCTTGGCTTCCTTCGCGTTAGTTCGTAGCACGCCGACTAGGTCGTGCTCTTGAGCCCGGGCTAAGGTAGCTCATCGAATGCAAGTTGAAGGGAGCGCCGGTCCTAGTCCTTTCTTAGGTCTCGCGGAAGTGTTTGGGGGTTTCGAGTCGCGCCGACTAGGTCGCGTCTTCGTACTCCGTCTAGGTGGTACTTCGAAACCTTACCCCAAGCAATCCCACTTGGCCTAAGTGTTACTAGCTACCATCACGGCTAGTATCTGGTAGATGATGACAATAGGGTCTCGAGCCTTCGCTAAACCTTGTGGCTACTTAGCGTAGTTCTCGACTCATAGATTAAGCACAAGGACTAGTAACGAGATAGAATATGTAAGTGCGGTGCCTCAAACCATGGTTGCAATTACGAACCCACAACTAGATCGAGGGGTTTAGCTACTAGTATTCATGGGGTGAATACAATAGCCTTGCATAAGTAAATGGAAATGTAAAATACGAGAGGGAGTAGAGAGAGAAGTGCAAAAGGAATAAAGGACACTTGTATTGCTAGATTTCCGGAACAAAAGGAACAATCTCAAAACGTGCCCCTTTTCAAGGGAATGAAGGAGTTCTTTTATAGGAAATGAGGAGGATTCTAGGCCCTTGGATGAGACTTGATCTCCAAGTTGAGTGGCATAAGCGGTTTGGCACTAGTAAAGACCTAGAACCTTCTCTCCATAGGAGAATTGGCATTGTGAACTTTGCATTGGAAGAAGCACACGGAGGCCGACGTCAGCACCTCGAAGGACGAGCCGAGAAAGTCAAGGAAGACGTCAACGGTCAACTCTTGACTTTGCCCTTGAATTGTAGGCTATTTGGGGCGACCAAGAATGGATTGCGAGTTTTGTGACTCTGGCCGGTGGATTTGGCTTCTTTAGACAATTCTAAGACTTTCTTAAGAAGAGTGCTAAGTCAGAAAATGCCTCGAACTATGATGAATTCCACAATTTCCCCTTTTGTGCCTTATATTGGCCTTGACCGGGCTCGGGACCTTTACTTCCGAATTTCACCGGGCTAGCTCTTGATCTATCATGCTTGATCAATATGAAGACCAGTCTTTCAAGCCAGAAATGCCATTAGATGATTGGAATGTCGATTGGCCAATAAGGCTTGAATAGGACATTTGATTCGGCGCTGATCGTGCTCGGACCTTGAAGCTCGATTTGGTTCGACTTAGGATAGCAGGTCATTCGATGTTTTGGTCTTGGTAGCAAGGTGGTCATGTGTACTTGATGTTAGGACCTTGAGACCAGACTTTTGAATAGGATTTAGAGCTTGGGCGACCGACAAGGATAGCTTCCCGGTCAGCCCGGCGATACCCGGATGCATTCCCCAGCCAGCCCGGCTGCGCCTGGGTTGCGACCGCATTTTCTCGGCTGGCCCGATATCAAGGTTTTGGTACTCGGCATTCTCGGTAGACCCGGTATGATTCCTCGGGTGGCCCTTCCGAGCGCCTGGTGCGGCGTACTCGGTCTCTCTCGGATGCGGTGCGGGCCAAATGAGGCCCCGACCGGCCAGAACTCCATTTGGTGATTTTTAGTCTTAAATGCCGTCTTTTGCGCACGATTCCTCATAAGTCCTCGAATGTACCTGTAATGCAAAAATACATTAGCAAGCAACTGTTCATGTGACCTTGAATGTCAATTCGTGGGAATTGTTGACTTAATAAGTCATGTAAACACGGCTTATCAGGTATCAAATATCAAAGAGAAGTGCAAGCTAGAACTCTCGACTATGATGCAAGACTAAATCATTAACCTAACCGTTTTGATTTCTAATATTTTACAACTTATAGCTCCCCGCTAGATTGCACTACAAGTTGTCCTAGGGTGTCAATCCTAGTGGTATATTACTCGTATCCTAGTTTACTATCCCCGCTAGGTTGCTAGTAAACTTTGATAATCGGAATCAACAAACAAACAGAAGCTCCCCTGCTAGGGTTCCACTTATGCTAGCACATCAATTCCATAAACATTGCAGAATAATATAACGCAAAACATAAAGATAAATATAGGTCTCAAGTCAAAACATCACAATGTCAAGTTCTAGCCTACACATATGAGTTTAGCTACTCATCGTAATGGAATACATCATCAAGTTGTTTGAATATAATGAAACGAAAATACTTATGATGAATTCTCCACCAAGCTGCAGCTCAACTCTAACACTTGAATCCGTGTCTCTTGTTTCTTTCCAGACCGTGTCTCTTTTCTCTTCTGAAATTCGAGGTCTGGTCGCCTAGGGTTTCGTGCTTATTTATTCTCTCTTTGGGCTTTCCAATAATGCAATTCGAAAATAGGAAATTTAGACTACCAGCTGGCGGGCGCGGACGTCTCTTGATTTACGACCCGCGGACGTCTCAGCAATTATGGAAATTCATAAGACGTCCGTGCCTCTAATTCTTCAGCCCTCCGCGGTTTGCACTGACGAAAACTCCAACGTGTTTCGGACTTCATTTCTTTTCGCGCCAAAACATCTTCAAATGGGCTCCTTTTAGCCGGTATTCCTTCCATGGTCTCCGAGTGTACCTGAGAACGAAAACTACACACAGGTAGTGAAATAATATACAGGTAACACTAAGAGACGGGGTTTTAACATATAAAATAGTCGTACAACTACGACTCATCATTGACCAATATGGGTACTTGAGGCATCTCATTTTTAGCTGACACATTTCCTACTCTTTGGCACCTATCGCATTTTTTACACTTCTAATAGGCATCTCTAAATATACTCGGCAAAAAGAAGCCGCTATCTAGGATTTTCCTAGTGGTTCTCCTAGGCCCGAAGTGTCCTCCACATGCAAATTCATGGTAGAAGCTAATAATAGAAGCTATTTCATTATTGGGGATGCATCTCCTAAGTATTTGATCTGCTCCTATTTTCCACAAAGAAGGATCATCCCATAAGTAATGTCTAGCATCATGCCTAAGTTTCATGCATTGTGCTTTAGTAAAAGGAGGAAATGTACCTCCTACAAGGTAGTTGACGATTGAGGCATACCACGGCACCTTGGTTGAGACGGTGTATAGGTGCTCGTCTGGAAATGACTCGGTTATGTGCCCCTCTTCTTCCTCTCGGACAATCCTGCTTAGATGGTCGGCCACAGTATTCTCAATCCCCTTTTTGTCCATTATCTCCACATCGAATTCTTGCAGTAGCAAGATCCACCGAATGAGCCTTGGCTTGGCCTCCTTCTTCTTCATCAGGTAACGGATGGCAGCATGGTCAGAATAAACTATCACTTTTGCTCCAAGCAAATAGGATCTGAATTTTTCCAGAGCGATTACCACTGCCGGGAGTTCCTTCTCGGTGGTGGAGTAGTTTCGTTGGGCAGAATCGAGGGTTCTTGAGGCGTAGTAGATCACAACCGCCTTCTTATCAACCTTTTGGCCGAGAACTGCCCCCACGGCATAATCGCTCGCGTCGCATATGATTTTGAATGGTAGTCCCCAATTTGGCGTTTGGATGATAGGTGTGCTAGTGAAGGCTTTCTTCAGATCATCAAAGGCCTCCTTGCATGCATTGGTGAATTCAAAAGGGACTTTTTTTTGGAGAAGAGTGGATAGAGGCAACGCCTTTTTGGAGAAGTCTTTGATGAATCGTCGGTAGAATCCTGCATGGCCAAGGAATGATTGGATGTCTCGAACCGTGGATGGGTATGGTAGAGTCATGATCAGGCTGATTTTTGCTTTGTCCACTTCCATGCCTTCTTGTGAGACGACATGTCCTAAGATGATTCCGTGAGTAACCATGAAGTGGCACTTCTCATAATTGAGCACTAAGTTCATTGACACACATCGTGCAAAAACCGTGCTCAAGTTGCTTAGGCATGCGTCAAATGTGCCTCCATAGATGGTGAAATCGTCCATGAAGACCTCGATGAATTCTCCAATCATGTCTGAGAAAATGCTGGTTACCACCCTTTGAAAAGTCCCCGGGGCATTACATAGACCGAACGACATCCTTCTGAAGGCTAATGTGCCGAATGGGCAGGTGAATGTAGTCTTCTCTTAGTCCTCAGGTGCTATAGGGATCTGGTTGTAGCCCGAGAATCCATCCAAGAAACAGAAATATGGTTTGCCCGCTAGTCGGTTTAGCATTTTATCGATGAATGGCAGAGGGAAATGGTCCTTCCTTGTGACCGCATTCAATTTTCTGTAGTCGATGCACATCCTCCAGCCATTTTTGGCCCTTGTTGTCACCATTTTTCCTTCGGTATCTTCCTCAACTGTGATCCCACTTTTCTTCGGGACCACATGAACAGGGCTCACCCATTGGCTATCCGAGATGGGATAGATAACGTCCGCATCTAGTAGATTTTGAATTTCTTTCTGGACGATTTCCATCATGATAGGGTTGAGTCATCCTTGAGGCTCTCTTAATGGCTTTGCTCCATCCTCAAGTAGAATACAGTGTATGCATACAGCCGGGCTGACTCCTCTCAAGTCGGCAAGAGTCCATCCAATTGCTAGTTTATGCTGTCTCAGCACTTTTACCAAACGATGCTCCTGGCCTGCTTCCAAGCCACTCTTAATGATCACCGGGAGTGTGTTATTTTCTCCTAGGAATGCGTACTTCAGATGCCCGGGCAGGGGCTTCAATTCTATTTTGGGAGCTTGCATTACCGAGGGCAAAAAGGTATTGGATTTGAATAGTTTTACCTCTTTGACTTCACATCCTGGTGTGAGAGGCTCCGAGATTGTTAAGTGGGCTAGTGTTTTTTGCAAGCCTTCGGCCAATTCATATGAGCTTTCAGCTCCATTGAGTATGGCTTCTAAGGGATCTGCTCTTGGTTCTGGCTACACTTCTTGGACCAGGTCGTCCAAAGTGTCGAGAGCATGCACTTCCTTGAACTCCATGGGATGCTTCATTGCTCGGAATATGTCGAAGCTAAAGGTCTCTCCTTCCACCTCCATTAAGAGCATCCCACTTCCACAGTCTATCTTCATTTTTGATGTTTTGAGAAATGGACGGCCAAGAAGGATGGGTGCATGGTCTGTTGGTCCGCCATTTTCCATTTTTAAGATGTAGAAATCCGCTGGAAACACCAATTCGCCTACTTGAACCAGGACGTCTTCTATTTTGCCCTCGGGCTGTTTGCACGACCGATCTGCCAGTTGAATAGTGAGACCGGTGGGTTCGAGTGGTCCAATCCTAAGGCATGAGTAGATAGAGAAGGGAAGAACGTTGATTGATGCCCCAAGGTCTAGCATGCAGTTCTCGATCCGAATGTTGCCAATTGTGCATGGAATGGTGTAAGTTCCCGGATCACCACATTTGGGGGGCACCTTTCGTTGCATGACGGTCGACACGTTCCTACTCATTAGTTCTTGATCATATCTAGTATTCTTCCTCCGGTTGGTGCAAAGTTCTTTTAAAAACTTAGCATATCGAGGAATTTGCTTGATGGCTTCCAAGAGGGGGATGTTGATTTCGACTTTGCTGAACAACTCAAACACGTCCTCATCCATGACATGTTGTTTTGGCACACGGGCAGGTACTGGAAATGGAAGTGCTGCGCTGATTTTGGAGGTCTCAGTTCTAGGCACCGGGCGTTCCTTGTGCTCTTCGGATGCTGGAACTGGGCCAAGCCTGCGTTCTTCGGACGCGTTCCCTTCTTCTTTGGTCGCGTCCTGCTCTTCCTCGGACGCGTCCTCATTTTTCTCGACCGCGTCTTGCTCAAGAGTTTCGAGAGCCTCAGACCTTTTGTCCTCCTCTTGCTCCATGGGTTTGACGATAAGGTTTCTCCCACTCCTAAGGGTCATGGCATTAACATTTTCTTTCGGGTTTTGAATGGTTTGTGAAGGAAGTCTGCCAGGTTCATTAGTGAGCGCGGACATTAAAGTGGCTAGCTGGGACATTTGCTTCTTCAAGTCCGAGATATCTCCCTTTGTCTCGACTTGGAATCGATGCATCGAGCCCACGAGTTCCTTCACCACATCATCAAGGGATTTGTTTGGTCCTTATGGATTGCTCGGGCCGGTTGGGTACTGGTTTGGTCCCTTCTGCTGATATTGGCCTGCTGATGGAGCGTTCTGGTTGTACTGCCGGTGGGGAGGTTGGTAGAATGACTGAGCTAATTGAGGTGCGGCTTGTTGTGTCTCCCTTGGAGGGTGGTTTTCGTTCCGCCAAGTTGGGTTGGTTACTTGATTATACTGCCGGTTTGGTCCGGCTCTGTCGTTGCTGTTGTTGTTTTTGTATCCTTGGTATCCTACCACTGCATTCACTTCTACCGGTTCCTCTACTATTAACATTGGGCATGCGTCAGTCTTGTGGTCCGTAGAACTACAAAACTCGCAAGGCTTCACTTGAACTGGCTGCCTTTGTAGGATCTGAACCATCATCTCCTTCATTTGTTTCATCTCCTCTGGCATAGAGTTCATCGGTGTTTCAGCCTTTGCCACATTCTTTGTTCGGGAAAATTCTTCCTGCCGAGTTGTCTCCTCTCTAAATCAGGCATTTTCAGCAACGTCGGTGATGAGTCGCCTTATGCCGCTCAGTGATAGATTCATCATGGATCCTCCAGCTGAGGCATCCAGGAGCATTTTGTCTAAGGGTCTCAATCCATCAATGAGGTATTCGATGATGAGTTTCTTAGGCAGTCCGAGGGTGCAGCAACTACTCTCCAGGCAGTTGAATTTTTCCAGGTAGTCGTACATGGTTTCATTGGGCCCCTGATAGTCATGGTGGCTTCCCGCACGAGACATGGTTATGCAGAAGCGAGTTCGAAAAAAAAGAAAAAGAAAAAGAAAGAACAATTATCCGATTGATAATTTCTAATTCCCCGGCAACGGCGCCAATTTGACAGAGCCTTGTCGTGAGGCAATGTGCAAAATTAATTTATAAGTCCGCTACTCGTGACTTCACTATTGGGTAGTAAAGCAGTAAGTAGGGGTCGAACCCAAGGGAATTAGTGGATAGTTGTTCTTTGAGGAATTTTGTACAGAAATTTAAGTGCAATTGGGGGTTGGTTGTGGTTTTAGTACTGAAAAGTAAATGACTGAAAGTAAGGAAAGTAAATACTGAACTGAAAGTAAATACTGAAAAGTAAAGTGCTGGAACAGTCGAGTTCAATATCAACCAAGCAACATACTTTTGGCACTGGCCGCACGCTATATTTCAAGCGCCATGCGTGCCAAAGTTATGTTGGATTGATGTTGAACAAGTATGTAGTAAGCGTACAGAAATGTAAAGACTGAAAATAAAGTGCGTAAAAGTAAAGACTGAAAGTAAATTGTGTAAAGTAAAGTGCTGAAATGTAAAGTGCTGAAAATAAAGTGCGTAAAAGTAAAGTGCGTAAAAGTAAAGTGCGCAAAAGTAAAGTGCGTAAAGTAAAGTACTGAATGTAAAGGTAGTCGCTGAATGTAAAAGCACTGAATGTAAAGTTAGTTGCAGAATGTAAAAGTTAGTTGCAGAATGTAAAGTACTGAAAGTAAATGGTACTGAAAGTAAACAGTTGATATTGAGACTGAAAGTAAAATGACAAGTGATGTTTTGATTGAGATAAGGATTCGGTTTTAGGGGCCTTGTATCATAGTCCGTTCATCATTGACCTCTAATGATCAATCTAAGTGTTCAAAGATGTATCAAGGCAATTTCTAGATCTCGACTTGCCACATCGTCTAGTCCTTTTCAAGACATAGAGCACTTGTTCTAGATAGGCTAATTCCTCCTTTTAAAGTATCTTAGCCTATGTGCATCTACTTGATCAATCATTTCCGATCAACCAAGTGGTGTTAAAAAGAGGTTGAACTCCATGGAAGAGCTTTGCTCTTTCGAGCCTCCACTCAACCATGTATGTTCACGAACCCCATGGAAGAGCTTCTTTCGAGCCTCCACGCAACCATGTATGTTCTAACCTAATATATGGCACATAGAACAAGTTTGAACATAATAGAAGCGTTAAGAAAAGGGCCTAAAACGTTTGCATGATACAAGCATACCCCTTCAACCGAATGAAGGGTTTAGCTACGAATATCCATAGAAGTGGATACCATAGCTAGTGCTAGAAAAGTAAATGGTTTTAAAAGTAAAGACAAGAAAATTAAAGGTTTTGAAAGCAAAGACAAGATAAGTAAAGGTTTTGGAAAGTAAAATTCAAGAACAACAAGAATACTCAAGAACAAACAAGAGTAAACTCAAGAACACTCAAGAATACTCAAGAACCAACAAGAGTATTCAAGATCAAGAGAGAAGGTAGAGCTTTTGATAACAAAATACAAGTGTTTACAAGGATTTGTGAGATGGATTTTAGAGAACTTCTCTATCTAAGTAACAAAGGACATTGATTCAAGGAGAGGAAGCCCTCCTTTTATAGCCAAATGTGGCGGTTTAGAGGTGGTAGTGGAGTGAGATATTTGCTCTCAAAAGCCTTCGGTTCTCCCCCAACTCCGATTAGAGCTTAGTTGGCCTTTGGTTGGACTTGTTTGACATCAAAGGGTGCACTTGCCTTGCACATGGGCGGCTGAGCTTGGGATGTGCCAAAGGGCAACTACATGAGCTTGGTTGAGGCTTGGGCAAGCTTGGTTGAGCTTGGTTGAGGTATGGTTTCAAACCAAAAGATCAACCGATGTGAATAGTATAACCTAACCGGGAATTAAGTAGTTTGGTTGGACTTCGCTGGATTTTGATCGGAGTTGGGCTAGAATGACCGGAGTAAGGTGGTGGTTGGATTTGGCTTGATCGGAGCATCATCGGAGGTTGATTGGACCATGGCCGGAGCTTGGCCGGAATATGGCCGGAGCTGCCGAAATTTTGGCCGGAGGTGATTGGGTGTTGGACCATGGATTTGGAATGTTGAGACGATTCTAAGACTGATCCATGAAGGATGTTTGGCCAAATTCTGCCCGGAGCATGGTCATGGCCCGGGGTTGAAGTTTTCCTCGGGCCCTTGGTCGGTCGGGCCCGGGCGCTGCTCTCGACGCGGTCCTGGTTTTCTCGGCCTCGGCTCTCGGCGTTCTCGGACGTGGGTCTCGGCGCTCTCGGATGTGGGTCTCGGCACGGGTGCTCGGCTCTCTCGGCACGGGCGCTCGGCTCTCTCGGCACGGGTGCTCGGCTCTCTCGGCACGGGTGCTCGGCGGGGACCTGGTCTTCTCGGCACTCGGGACTTGAGACTTGGTTCCCGGCACTCCCGGCACTTGGGCCCGGCACCTCTCGGCAGGGACCTGAGGTTCTCGGTACTGGGCCTGGGGACCCGGCTTGGGTCCTCGGTCCTCGACTGGGGTCCTCGGTCCCTGGTTGATTTTTCTCGGTCCCCGACTGGCCCGACTTGACTTGTAATCCATTTTTTGGTTTAAGAACCCCCTTTTTAGCTCGTTTCTTCTCTAAACCTCAAAATAGCCTGTACAACAAAAACGGAACTAACAAGTAAACGTTGTTAAGACAAAGTGTCTAATTTGGTGTGTTTAACTATCTTAATGAATCATATAAATATAGTCCATCACTTGCTTACGATCAGTAATTTTTTCCTTAAGCCAATCAGGAAAGCCAATAAGTTTGTAGCAAGAGGGCTTGTCTTGGCCTTTCTTGCCACAGTGAGAGCAAACGAGGGTCTTACGAGACTGGGATGATGATGTCTGTGAAGAAGAGTTGGCCGACTTTGAATGACTACGAGCGGCAAGGGCCAGCGAATCAGTGGGAAATTCCCTAGACGTGACAACTGTTTTTAGCCGTTCCCCCTGAATCACCAAGGAATAAACCTTATTCATCGGAGGTAAGGGATCTTGCGCCATAATATTGAAACGAAGAGTCCCAAAAACAACATCATCAAGACCCATAAGAAACTGATGCACGCGTTCTTCTTCGTGCTCTTGCACCCAGAATGAATTTAAATTGCATTTGCATTGACCGCAAGTACAATTTCGGGTCGGGACGTATGTGAGAAGTTCATCCCATAATTTCTTCGAACCATTATAGTATGCTACCACAATTTGTCCTGTTTGACGATATCGAGCAATCTCGGATCGCAACTGCAGCTTGCGAGGACCGTTGCCAATGCTGAAACACTGCCGAAGATCATCCCAAAGGTCTTTGACACTGTCAAAGTAAGTGATGGAAGAAAGCAGAGAAGGATCGATAGACTGAACTATCCAACTCACCAACATGGAATTCACCATGTACCAATCTTCAAGCGTAGGAGGAGATGTAGCAGCGGAATCGGGACAAGATAAGGAACCATCCAGAAAACCGAGTTTTCGTTTTGCGCGCAGAGAGTTGCGCATAGCAATTACCCATTCATCGTAGTTGTCATCTTTTAGAATCACCGGACATATGGAGAGGCCAGGATGGTCTGATGGATGAAGATAATATGGAGGCGAGAGAGGTATGATGGCGATTGTGTTGGCATCGGTGGACATGATTATGAGAAAACAAAATCGAACGAGAAATAGATTGGCGGTGACAGAGGTCGGGCAGCCAGAAACGTGCTTAGGGTTGGATTTCGGGATCGATTGCGTCTGATACCATGATAAAATTGAAGTAGTAGAATGGATCCGAAAATGATTTTCCGATGCTCTTTTCATTCATCTTGGTGTGTATATGTACAGGTACAGTAACCTAATTTTGGCTATAGAGGAATTAAAAGCTAAATTAAATAGGAAGATGAATATATACAGTTTAATAGGAAATTAATATCGTAATAAACAAATTATCACATGAAAAGGATGGAAGTTTAAAGCAGGTCATAGCATATACATGAATTGATTGTATAACTGCTTAAACTAAAATCTCCTACCTGCCATAGATAAACACCTCTCATTCCAACTATTCACCTTCTTCCAAATTTTCCGCTCAATAAATTTGAAAAGCTCTACTCTTTCATAGTTGAAACCGGTCGGAAAGAAACTTGTTTACTAACTAAACTTCCCGAATAGCTCGAAAAGGTCTGGCCTTCTCCATACTCACTTTGTTCCCCACACACAACTCTGATTTATCAAAATTTATCTTCTGCCCGAACAAATCTTCAGAAGTGTTAAGAATACTCTTCAGTCTCAGAATGTCATTATCTCTACTCTAACTACTTTCATCCGCAAACAATAAACAAGAAATTACAGGATCAGTCTTGCTAACTATGATCCTCCTGATTATACCAGGATTCTGATGTCATTCCATGCTTCTGGTCAATCATATTGTGCATATGATGATAAGATACATTGATAATGGATCTCCTTGCCTCAACCCCTTCCTCAGAAGATATCAAGCTATTAACTTTAGCTCCATATGTCACAGGTCTCACACAAAGCATCTCCTTCTCCACCCATGTTGTTGGGATGCCCAGCTTTAGTTGAATATCCTCTATGTATCTCCAATCCACCCTATCGCACGCCTTGTTCATGTCTAACTTAACCCCACAGTACCCAACATTTTATTTAGTCTAGTTGACGCGCGTCGTGTGACGCGTCAAATTAATATTTATTTTTTCATGCGTACAACTAGTCAGTGGCAAGTAGGGTCGAACCCTAGAGAGCTGGTTTGTAGAAGTTGAATTTGTAGTCAAACAAAGAAAGGGGGGGTTTTTAGCAATTGCGAGTGCAAAAGAGAGATACATGCGAGTAAAGATTTCAATCAGAGAAGATATTTAGCTTAGGGTTTCTATTTGTGACACGTTTATCATTGACTGCTGATGGAGCGTATTTCAACGATTCATTGAGTACGCTAAACCCACCAAATTAGGCACTTTGAGTGCACGAACATGTGCTTGTTAATGTGTATTTGCATTTCAGGCCATTTTGGAGTCAAAAGAGGAATCTCGCCTAAAAGAGGAGATTTGCGCCCAAAAGCTTGCCAAGTCATTTTTGGCCGAGCCAAGGACCGAGAAGCCAGGCCGGGACCGAGGAATGTCGGGCCGCGTCTTGGAAATGCCAGACGCGTCCGAGAACTTCAGCCGGGCCGGCCGAGAAAACCAGGTCACGTCCGAGTTCCAGCGTCCGCATCCAAGGCCGAGTGCCGAGAGTGCCTAGACCGAGTGTCGGGAGTGCCGAGACCGCCTGGCCGCAACCGAGAAAACGCATGACGCATCCGGACGCTTGCGTCCGCGTCCGAGAGCGCCCAGACCCGATATGAAGAAATTAGGCCACGACCTATCTCCGGCGGCGTTCCAACAAAACCAACTCAAGCATTCGATTTCTATGAAGAATTTTGTTCCAAATCAACACTCAAAAGGCAAGGAACGCATGGTCCAAAATTCAAGCCATCCTAGGCCAAGAGACCGAGTTCTAGGCCATCCTAAGGAACGACCATGCTACGATCAGATTCAACCTTAACATCCTTCATGGACCCGGCTTAAAATCACCTCAACTTGCTAGAACCGTCGGCAAATGGACAAGAACGCACTACGAAGAGCCCGAGCCCGGTAAAGGCCAAACAAGGGCAATTTCGACCGATTTGGGATTTTGACCATGTTCCAAGCAGAATTTGGCTTAGCATCCTTCTTGAGATCATCTTAGAATGACTTTGTCGTTCAGAATACACTCTCCAAAATTCAAGAAGCTCCGGCCAAGATTCCGGGCAGATCCCGGCCATATTCCAGCGAGCTCCGGCCACATTCCGGCGAGCTCCGGCCACATTCCGGTGAAGTCTAACTAAATCAAAACTATTTCTTGTCCGGTTGGCCATACTATTCACTTCAATTGCCCTTTGGGAAGAAACTAAGCCACAACCAAGTCCAAGTGACTTGTCCCAATCCTCAACCAAGTTCAAGAGCTCAAGTGGATGCCCTTTGGCTCAACCCACACCATGTGCTCCCATGTGCCTTGCCCTTTGGGCACAAACTAGGCTCAAACCGACTCATTGGGGTGGAACTAGCTCAAGCAAAGTCGGTTGGCCTCAATGCCAAGTGGTTGGCTCTCCTCTTCTTCCTATCCAAATGACTAGTCTTTTGGGATATTTCTCAATGTAAACTTAGTCCCCAAGTTTCCTCTTCTATAAATAGAAGGCTTAGCCTTAGAAGTCCTTACGTACATACTTAGAGAGTTGAGAGCTTATCTCTCTTCTCTTCCACTTCAATACCAAAAGCTCCAACATCTCTCTTGTTCTTGAGTGTTCTTGAATACTCTTGTTGGTTCTTGAGTATTCTTGAGTGTTCTTGAGTGTAGTCTTGTTTGTTCTTGAGTATTCTTGTCTTTACTTTCTTGTCAAAAACCAAAACCCTCTTTACTTTCCTTGTCTTTGATTTCCTAAACCCTTTACTTTTAGTGCACTTAGCTATGATATCCACTTCCATGGATACTCGTAGCT
The DNA here is from genome assembly GCA_033675215.1 of Rhodiola kirilowii. Lineage (NCBI taxonomy): Eukaryota > Viridiplantae > Streptophyta > Magnoliopsida > Saxifragales > Crassulaceae > Rhodiola > Rhodiola kirilowii. The sequence goes on from CM066201.1 coordinate 35,389,607, forward strand.
AAACCCTTCATTCGGTTGAAGGGGTGTGCTTGTATCATAAAACGTTTTAGACCCTTTTCTTAGTGCTTCTTCGTGTTCAAACTTGTTCTATGTGCCATATATTAGGTTAGAACATACATGGTTGAGTGGAGGCTCGAAAGAGCAAAGCACTTCTATGGGGTTCGTGAACATACATGGTTAAGTGGAGGCTCGAAAGAGCAAAGCTTTTTCCATGGAGTTCAACCTCTTTAAAACACCACTTGGTTGATCGGAAATGATTGATCAAGTGGATGCACATAGGCTAAGATACTTCGAAAGGAGGAATTAGCCTAACAAGAACAAGTGCTTTATGTCTTGAAATGGTCCAGACGGTGTGGCAAGTGCTAGAAATGGCCTTGTTATATCTTTGAACACTTAGTATGATCATTAGAGGTCAATGATGAACGGAACTATGATACAAGGCCCCTAAACCGAATCCTTTCCTTTTATTAAAACACCACTTGTCACTTACTTTCAGTCCCACTATCAACTGCTTAAATTCAGTACCTTTACATTTCAGCACTTTACTTTCAGTCTTTACTTTTACGCAATTTACTTTCAGCACTTTACTTTACGCAATTTACTTTCAGCACTTTACTTTACGCAATTTACTTTCCGCTTACTACAGACGCTTTCAATATCAATCCAACATACATTTGGTACGCATTGTGCTTGAAATACAGCGTGCGACAAACCAAAAGTATGTTGTTCAGTTGATATTGAACTCGACTGTTCCAGCAATTTACTTTCCGCACTTTACTTTTCAGTCATTTACTTTCCGCACATTTACTTTCAGTCTTTACTTTCCGCTTACTACAGATGCTTTCAATATCAATCCAACATACATTTCGTACGGATTGCGCTTGAAATACATCGTGCGACAAACCAAAAGTATGTTGTTTGGTTGATATTGAACTCGACTGTTCCAGCAATTTACTTTTCAGCACTTACTTTCAGTCTTTACTTTCAGCACTTTAATTTCTTGCACTTTACTTTCAGTACCTTTACTTTTACGCAATTTACTTTCTGTCTAAAAAACCCATAAAACCCAATCTGTATTTACTTTCTTTTTCTTTCTTTTTAAAGAACAACCATTCCACACTGACTCCCTAGGGTTCGACCCCTACTTTCCGCTTTACTACCCAATAGTGAAGTCACAAGTAGTGGACTTATAAATTAATTTTGCACATTGCCTCGCGACAAGGCTCTGTCAAATTGGCGCCGTTGCCGGGGAAATTGGAGTTGTAAATTCGGGTTAGTTGTTCTTTACTTTTCATTTATAATTCACTATGTCTTCATGGATGACTCAGCATCTCCCTCAGTTTGGAGGTACAGTTGGAGAGGACCCTGTAATACATTGCCAACATTTCCACCACATATGCAGCTACATGAAACCTGAAAATGAAATGTTAGAAGAGTTTAAAATGAAATGCTTTAACCTCTCTTTAACTGACTTTGCGGCAGTCTGGTATTACTCATCAAATGCTAGTTGTGCAAGCTATTATGAGGACCTTCGAGCCCAATTCCTAAAAGAATCCTCCCCTCCCCCATCCTTACGACATGACACCCGAGAGAGGATCATCTGCCTTCAACTATCCCGGGATTAGACTTTGGATGAGTACTATACGTACTTTGACACCATTGTCTCACACTGCCCGCACCATGGATTCACGAACGTGGTTCTTCTTCAAAAATTCCTTTGTGGGATAAGGCCGGTTGAGAAATCAAGGATTAATGATGCAGTGGGAGGATCGGCCATGCACTTAACCATGACTGAAATGTGGAATCTCATAGATGACTTGGCCGAAGCCACAAAAAGAAGGCCAATGCCCCAAGCTGATAGAAGAGTGCAGATGGTAGAGGCTAATCTAGAGAAGAATGAGGAAGACACTGCCGAGGCCATGTTACACGGGTCAGAATCCGAAAGCACCGAAGAGGAACCCACATGGGAGATAACTCCCGAGCCATCAGAAGACTTAGAGCTAGAAACCGATCTAGTATGGGACGAGGAAAAGCCTTCATGGGAACTCACTACCGAAGCGGTCGAAGTCAACCGAGACCAGGTCCTCACGAACAGGCTGGCCGAGACACAACCGGCCCTTATAATGAAAGCTTCCGAGCTTTTCCCCTTGATCAATATGCAAATCGCAGAAAACAATGTGATCAATGAAGAGTATGGATGAAGGATGGAAGAAGGGCCTAAGCAGAACGACTCCCCGATGGAGTATTCACTCGCCAAAATAAGACAAGGTAGCCCTGAACACAAGAGAGTCCGACTCAAAAGACCAGCAGCTATGGTCAAGGGTCCCTTGCCTTCTCAGAGGTATTGGAAGGAGAAACCACCGGAACAACGGAGTCCTGGCCCGAGCACATCATCCCGCAAGAAATCAGGGAGGGTCAAGGCAAGAATCAATGCAGGAGACGCGACAAAATTTGACCTAAGCCGCCCATGGGACCCAGATCCCTCCTGAGTGAGGTATCGTCGAGCCAACAAAGTTAAACAAAGGCACTTGCCGGGAGGTAACCCGGCATATTCAGTTTTTTTTCAGTTTTTATTTTTTGTATGTCGTTTTTTCATACTCCCTCCTTTCCATTGTTAAAATTGTTTTTTGTGTTTTGTACTAAGTCGTTCCGAGAGGAACGGCTTCGTTCAAAAGTGTGGGGGTGAGTCTTTGCACATAGTAGTTAACATGTTTTTCTTTTCCTTTTCCCTTAATATTAACTTTTTGAGAATATACACTTTCATGATGTGAAAATAGATAGACCCGATTCATGCATTTCCTTGTGAAAACTTAATTGTGTAAAAACATGTGTATTTAACTTTCTACTTGTCCTTGTGTGCTGAGATAACGTAGGATGTGGAGTTGAAAGAAATGCCTTAGAGTGGTTTGACAAGCACTCAAGGGACCGGATCCTTACTATACGGTTATGTGAATATTGTGGAGGCTGCACTTCGGGTTCTTGGTGAAGAGTGGACTCCGCCAAGCAGTGTCTATTCAAGAGGCGGGACGGGAATCAAACCGTCCATTCTCTAGTCCAAAGTAGCCGAGAAAACAGATGAGCGACCCTCATCTTGACCCGCGCGAAAAAGGCAAGGATGAGAAAGAGCGGGGAGGTATTTCCATATGCTCTCGGGCGATGATTGGACCTCCCAAAATGGAAGAGCAATCATCAAAGGAGCAAAGCTAAAAGAAGAAAAGAAAGAAATCAGCCAATATGGTGAAAACAAAACCGAAGCAAAAGTGAAGTACTCAAAGAGTCAAATCAAAGGTCGAAGGCCAAACCTCACTACAAAAGCTGTCCAACCACACAAACAAAGAAAAAGAGCTCATCCCAAGTTGCCCGAATCAATCACGTGCTAGAAGAAGCAAGTAGCATAACCATATAGTAAGATCAGATCAGAGAGTGCAGTTCAAAGGCCTAAAAAGTGGCTATCTCCCAATCATCCAAATTAATTTGCATCTCGGCTCAAAGGTAACAAGTATCTAGTTACTTACATGTTTGAGCATAATTTCGTTTGGAAGCAAGTAAGTTATGCATGCTTAGGTGAAATCTAGTTTTGCATCTTACATTCACATTTAGGACTTAGGGTGTTGTCGTTCCTCTTGACTAGACTTATTCGGGACGAACAAGAATAAGTGTGGGGGTATTTGATGGAGCATATTTCTACGATTCATTGAGTACGCTAAACCCACCAAATTAGGCACTTTGAGTGCACGAACATGTGCTTGTTAATGTGTATTTGCATTTCAGGCCATTTTAGAGTCTAAAGAGGAATCACGCCTAAAAGGGGAGATTTGCGCCCAAAAACATGCCAAGTCATTTTTGGCCGAGCCAAGGACCGAGAAGCCCGGCCGGGACCGAGGAATGTCGGGCCGCGTCTTGGAAATGCCGGACGCGTCCGAGAACTTCAGCCGGGCCGGTCGAGAAAACCAAGTCGCTTCCGAGTTCCAGCGTCCGCATCCAAGGCCGAGTACCGAGAGTGCCGAGACCGAGTGTCGGGAGTGCCGAGAATGCTTGGCCGCAACCGAGAAAACGCAGGATGCGTCCGGACGCTTGCGTCCGCGTCCGAGAGCGCCCAGACCCGACATGAAGAAATTAGGCCACGACCTATCTCCGGCGGCGTTCCAACAAAACCAACTCGAGCATTCGATTTCTATGAAGAATGTCGTTCCAAATCAACACTCAAAAGGCAAGGAACGCATGGTCCAAAATTCAAGCCATCCTAGGCCAAGAGACCGAGTTCTAGGCCATCCTAAGGAACAAACATGCTACGATCAGATTCAACCTTAACATCCTTCATGGACCCGACTTCAAATCACCTCAACATGCTAGAACCGTCAGCAAATGGACAAGAACGCACTATAATGGATGCACAGTCGTCATGTGCAAACGTCAAGAATAAATTTTTAAGTGCGCTACTCGTGACTTTACTACTGGGTAGCAAGTGGTAAGTAGGGGTCGAACCCAAGGGAATTAGGGGGATAAGTTGTTCTTTGAGGGATCGTACAGGGAGGGAGCGTGTTTTAGGTTGATTGAGGTTTTAGTGCGGAAAAGTAAGTGATTGGTTGGTTGGTTTGGTTTTTAGTGCGGAAAGGTAAATGACAGAAAAGTAAATACAGAAAATAAAAGGAAGAAGACTTACAGCGGTTGTTGCGTGATTGGCAAGTCTTCCGGGAGGTGAGCAGTTGATAAGGCAGTTTATACTAAGAAAGTAAATGCAGGTGGTGTTTGAATTTAAGGAAAGTATTCGGTCTTAGGGGTCTTGTATCATAGTCTGTTTATCATTGACCGCTAATGATCATACTAAGTGTTCAAAGATGAATCGAGGCTATTTCTAGCACAAGACTTGCAACATCGTTTAGAACACTTGTTCTATTTAGACTAATTCCTCCTTTCGAAGTATCTTAGCCTTATGTGCATCCATTTGATCTTCAGTTACGATCAACTAAATGGTGTGTTACATAAGTCGAACTCCTCAAATAAGCTTTGCCCGTTAAAGCATCCACTTACCTGAGTATGTTCACGAACCCCACGGAAGAGCTTTGCCCGTTAAAGCATCCACTCAACCTTGGAAGTTCTAACCTAATATATGGCACATAGAACAAGTTTTGAACAGAAAGATGTATTAATAGTAGGGTCTAAAACATTTTATGATCCAAGTACACCCATTCAACCGAATGAAGGGTTTAGCTACGGTTATCCATGGAAGAGGATATCATAGCTAAGTACTTGAAAAGTAAAGGTTTTGTAAGACAGGAAAAGTAAGGGTTTTGAAAGTAAAGACAAGAAAAGTAAAGTTTTTGAAAGTAAAATACAGTAAAGGAAAGGGGTGAGTACTTCAAGAACCGACAAGAGTACTCAAGAACAGTGAAAAGTAAAGACAAATTTGAGTACTTCAAGAACCGACAAGAGTAATCAAGAACGAACTACAATACTCAAGAACCAACAGGAGTATTATAGATTTAAAACAAAGCTTACAAAAGTGCCCAAAATCTTAGAGAGATAAGTGTTTGTGAATTGTGGGATGAAGAGAAGAGGGTTAAGCCCTCTATCTCTCTAAAGAACTTGTGAATTGTGGGATGAAGATTACAATGGAGAGGAGCTTGTATTTATAGGCCAAAGGGAGGAGAAGGTGTGGCGAGGATGAAAGCACATGGAAAGCATCCATGGGAGAGGAGTGGAGAGCAAGCTAGCCGCCCCATGTGAGGAGGAGCATCTCTCCTTTAGCCGCCCATGTGAGGAGGAGCCTCCCTTGTGAGGAGAAGCTTCCCTTTAGTCGCCCATGTGAGGAGGAGCAAGGAGTGGATGTGAGTTTTGTGATGTTTTCACAACACTATCGGTTCATTTCTTCTCCGGTTTGACTTTGGTTGCTCTTCGGTTGGATTTGTTTTGAGTGATTCCACGTCAGGATCTTGAGATTTCTTCAGTCGGCATCTGGTCGTGACCTTGGAATGACTCGTAATATCTTTTCAGCTTAAAAACTCCTCCTTAGCCTGTATTCTCTCTAGACTTCAAAATACCCTGTAGATAAATATCGGAACTAACAAGCAAAAGTTAAATAGACAAAGAGTCTAATTTGGTGGGTTTAACTGTGTTTATGATTCGTAAAATTATGGTCCATCAGATCACCCCACACTTTTAGTTGTTCGTCCCGAACAATACTATTAAAGGGCGGCACTAAGTAAACTTTTAAAATATGAAAGTGAGACTGTGGGACTAGATTTATCCTAATTCATGCATTACTTACTTATTACCAAATTAAACCATATAAATACTTAGAAGAAACTTGATACGTGTACCTTCGTGCTGAGATGTAAATTATTTTGGATGTTTCGGGAGATAGCCCTTTTCAGGCTCCTGGACTGCATCCTCGGGACCGTCTCGCACTATATGGTTTTCTTGTAGCTTTCTCTAGCACGTGATTCGGTTCGGGTTTCAATGGTTTGGTCTTTGATTTTCTTTTTGCGAGGGACAGCTTTTGTAGTGAATCGGCCTTTGGCCTTTGATTTGACTCTTTGAGTACTTCACTTTTTGTTCGGTTAAAACCTTCACAATTTTGGGCCTTTGGCCTCTTGATTTGGTTCTTTGAGCTTTTGCCTTTTTGTGGCTTGCTAGTCCAGTTTCTCAAGCCTTTTTGGGAGGTCCAATCGTCGCCCGCAAGCATATGGAAATACCTCCCCGCTCCTCTCATCTTTGCCATTTTGCGCGGGTCAAGATGAGGGTCGCTCATCTATTTTCTCGGCTACTTTGACTAGAGATAGGACGGTCTGATTCCCGTCATCGCCTTTTTTTCTTTTTGCATAAACACTGCATGTCGGAGATGACTTCAATCTTCACTGAAACCCGAAGTGCAGCATCCACTGACTTCGAAAACCATATAGTTAGATTTGATCCTTCGAGTGCTTGCCAAGCCTCTCTAGGGCAGTTTATGTCAACTCCACATCCCTAGTTTATCTCAACACAAAGGGACAAATGAGAAGTTACATTCTAAGTTTTTAAACAGTTGAATTTTCACAAGGTAAATGCATGAATTTAGATCTATTTTTTTTCACATTCTCAAGTTCATATTTTCAAAAAGATAATATTAAGGGAAAAGGAAAAGAAAAAACATGTTATGTACACAGGCGGTTCTAACCCCACACTTTTGAACGAAGGCGTGCCTTTCAGCAAGACTTAGTTCAAAAGCCATGCAAACAGACAATTATGAGAAAGAAATGACATTAAGGAAAAGGGAAGAACGGAACTCCCTTTAAAGTGTCGAGTGAACGACATGGCATGAGGCTGGATAATCGAGGGAGTTCGGCTGGGGCCTTAAACTCTTGGCATAGGCCTGACTGGCTTGATGTTGTACCCATAACCGATTCCTGAATAGTCATTTCATTCTATGCACCAAGTGGGTGAGAGCGACTTATTGGTAAAAACTAAATGACAGAAAATAAATGACTGAAAGTAAGATAGGTGTCGGGTTACCTCCCGACCAGTGCCTTTGTTTAACGTCGTTGGCTCGACGCATGGGGATCACAAGTTGGGATCCCATGGGCGGCTTAAGTCAAATTTTGCCGCAGTTCCTTCGTGAGACATGGTTGCGTAAAAGTGATTTCGAGAATTGAGAGAGAGAGAAAGAAAAGAGAAGAACAACTAATCGGAAGCTAACTCCCCGGCAACGGCGCCAATTTTGATGGATGCACAGTCGTCGTGTGCAACCGTCAAGAATAAATTTATAAGTCCGCTACTCGCGACTTTACTACTGGGTAGCAAGTGGTAAGTAGGGGTCGAACCCAAGGGAATTAGGGGGATAAGTTGTTCTTTGAGGGATCGTACAGGGAGGGAGCGTGTTTTAGGTTGATTGAGGTTTTAGTGCGGAAAAGTAAGTGATTGGTTGGTTGGTTTGGTTTTTAGTGCGGAAAGGTAAATGACAGAAAAGTAAATACAGAAAATAAAAGGAAGAAGACTTACAGCGGTTGTTGCGTGATTGGCAAGTCTTCCGGGAGGTGAGCAGTTGATAAGGCAGTTTATACTAAGAAAATAAATGCAGGTGGTGTTTGAATTTAAGGAAAGTATTCGGTCTTAGGGGTCTTGTATCATAGTCTGTTTATCATTGACCGCTAATGATCATACTAAGTGTTCAAAGATGAATCGAGGCTATTTCTAGCACAAGACTTGCAACATCGTTTAGAACACTTGTTCTATTTAGACTAATTCCTCCTTTCGAAGTATCTTAGCCTTATGTGCATCCATTTGATCTTCAGTTACGATCAACTAAATGGTGTGTTAGATAAGTCGAACTCCTCAAATAAGCTTTGCCCGTTAAAGCATCCACTTACCTGAGTATGTTCACGAACCCCACGGAAGAGCTTTGCCCGTTAAAGCATCCACTCAACCTTGGAAGTTCTAACCTAATATATGGCACATAGAACAAGTTTTGAACAGAAAGATGTATTAAGAGTAGGGTCTAAAACATTTTATGATCCAAGTACACCCATTCAACCGAATGAAGGGTTTAGCTACGGTTATCCATGGAAGAGGATATCATAGCTAAGTACTTGAAAAGTAAAGGTTTTGTAAGACAGGAAAAGTAAAGGTTTTGAAAGTAAAGACAAGGAAAGTAAAGTTTTTGAAAGTAAAATACAGTAAAGGAAAGGGGTGAGTACTTCAAGAACCGACAAGAGTACTCAAGAACAGTGAAAAGTAAAGACAAATTTGAGTACTTCAAGAACCGACAAGAGTACTCAAGAACGAACTACAATACTCAAGAACCAACAGGAGTATTATAGATTTAAAACAAAGCTTACAAAAGTGCCCAAAATCTTAGAGAGATAAGTGTTTGTGAATTGTGGGATGAAGAGAAGAGGGTTAAGCCCTCTATCTCTCTAAAGAACTTGTGAATTGTGGGATGAAGATTACAATGGAGAGGAGCTTGTATTTATAGGCCAAAGGGAGGAGAAGGTGTGGCGAGGATGAAAGCACATGGAAAGCATCCATGGGAGAGGAGTGGAGAGCAAGCTAGCCGCCCCATGTGAGGAGGAGCATCTCTCCTTTAGCCGCCCATGTGAGGAGGAGCCTCCCTTGTGAGGAGAAGCTTCCCTTTAGCCGCCCATGTGAGGAGGAGCAAGGAGTGGATGTGAGTTTTGTGATGTTTTCACAACACTATCGGTTCATTTCTTCTCCGGACTGACTTTGGTTGCTCTTCGGTTGGATTTGTTTTGAGTGATTCCACGTCAGGATCTTGAGATTTCTTCAGTCGGCATCTGGTCGTGACCTTGGAATGACTCGTAATATCTTTTCAGCTTAAAAACTCCTCCTTAGCCTGTATTCTCTCTAGACTTCAAAATACCCTGTAGATAAATATCGGAACTAACAAGCAAAAGTTAAATAGACAAAGAGTCTAATTTGGTGGGTTTAACTGTGTTTATGATTCGTATAATTATGGTCCATCAGATCACCCCACACTTTTAGTTGTTCGTCCCGAACAATACTATTAAAGGGCGGCACTAAGTAAACTTTTAAAATATGAAAGTGAGACTGTGGGACTAGATTTATCCTAATTCATGCATTACTTACTTATTACCAAATTAAACCGTATAAATACTTAGAAGAAACTTGATACGTGTACCTTCGTGCTGAGATGTAAATTATTTTGGATGTTTCGGGAGATAGCCCTTTTCAGGCTCCTGGACTACATCCTCGGGACCGTCTCGCACTATATGGTTTTCTTGTAGCTTTCTCTAGCACGTGATTCGGTTCGGGTTTCAATGGTTTGGTCTTTGATTTTCTTTTGGCGAGGGACAGCTTTTGTAGTGAATCGGCCTTTGGCCTTTGATTTGACTCTTTGAGTACTTCACTTTTTGTTCGGTTAAAACCTTCACAATTTTGGGCCTTTGGCCTCTTGATTTGGTTCTTTGAGCTTTTGCCTTTTTGTGGCTTGCTAGTCCATTTTCTCAAGCCTTTTTGGGAGGTCCAATCGTCGCTCGCAAGCATATGGAAATACCTCCCCGCTCCTCTCATCTTTGCCATTTCGCGCGGGTCAAGATGAGGGTCGCTCATCTATTTTCTCGGCTACTTTGACTAGAGATAGGACGGTCTGATTCCCGTCATCGCCTTTTTTTCTTTTTGCATAAACACTGCATGTCGGAGATGACTTCAATCTTCACTGAAACCCGAAGTGCAGCATCCACTGACTTCGAAAACCATATAGTTAGATTTGATCCTTCGAGTGCTTGCCAAGCCTCTCTAGGGCAGTTTATGTCAACTCCACATCCCTAGTTTATCTCAACACAAAGGGACAAATGAGAAGTTACATTCTAAGTTTTTAAACAGTTGAATTTTCACAAGGTAAATGCATGAATTTAGATCTATTTTTTTTCACATTCTCAAGTTCATATTTTCAAAAAGATAATATTAAGGGAAAAGGAAAAGAAAAAACATGTTATGTACACAGGCGGTTCTCACCCCACACTTTTGAACGAAGGCGTGCCTTTCAGCAAGACTTAGTTCAAAACCCATGCAAGCAGACAATTATGAGAAAGAAATGACATTAAGGAAAAGGGAAGAACGGAACTCCCTTTAAAGTGTCGAGTGAACGACATGGCATGAGGCTGGATAATCGAGGGAGTTCGGCTGGGGCCTTAAACTCTTGGCATAGGCCTGACTGGCTTGATGTTGTACCCATAACCGATTCTTGAATAGTCATTTCATTCTATGCACCAAGTGGGTGAGAGCGACTTATTGGTAAAAACTAAATGACAGAAAATAAATGACTGAAAGTAAGATAGGTGTCGGGTTACCTCCCGACCAGTGCCTTTGTTTAACGTCGTTGGCTCGACGCATGGGGATCACCAGTTGGGATCCCATGGGCGGCTTAAGTCAAATTTTGCCGCAGTTCCTTCGTGAGACATGGTTGCGTAAAAGTGATTTCAAGAATTGAGAGAGAGAAAGAAAAGAGAAGAACAACTAATCGGAAGCTAACTCCCCGGCAACGGCGCCAATTTTGATGGATGCACAGTCGTCGTGTGCAACCGTCAAGAATAAATTTATAAGTCCGCTACTCGCGACTTTACTACTGGGTAGCAAGTGGTAAGTAGGGGTCGAACCCAATGGAATTTGGGGGATAAGTTGTTCTTTGAGGGATCGTACAGGGAGGGAGCGTGTTTTAGGTTGATTGAGGTTATAGTGCGGAAAAGTAAGTGATTGGTTGGTTGGTTTTGGTTTTTAGTGCGGAAAGGTAAATGACAGAAAAGTAAATACTGAAAATAAAAGGAAGAAGAGACTTACAGCGGTTGTTGCGTGATTGGCAAGTCTTCCGGGAGGTGAGCAGTTGATAAGGTAGTTTATACTAAGAAAGTAAATGCAGGTGGTGTTCGAATTTAAGGAAAGTATCCGGTCGTAGGGGTGTTGTATCATAGTCTGTTTATCATTGACCGCTAATGATCATACTAAGTGTTCAAAGATGAATCGAGGCTATTTCTAGCACAAGACTTGCAACATCGTTTAGAACACTTGTTCTATTTAGACTAATTCCTCCTTTCGAAGTATCTTAGCCTTATGTGCATCCATTTGATCTTCAGTTACGATCAACCAAATGGTGTTTTAGATAAGTCGAACTCCTCAGATAAGCTTTGCCCGTTAAAGCATCCACTTACCTGAGTATGTTCACGAACCCCACGGAAGAGCTTTGCCCGTTAAAGCATCCACTCAACCTTGGAAGTTCTAACCTAATATATGGCACATAGAACAAGTTTTGAACACAAAGATGCATTAAGAGTAGGGTCTAAAACATTTTATGATCCAAGTACACCCCTTCAACCGAATGAAGGGTTTAGCTACGGTTATCCATGGAAGAGGATATCATAGCTAAGTACTTGAAAAGTAAAGGTTTTGTAAGACAGGAAAAGTAAAGGTTTTGAAAGTAAAGACAAGGAAAGTAAAGTTTTTGAAAGTAAAGACAAGGAAAGTAAAGTTTTTGAAAGTAAAAGACAGGAAAGGAAAGGGGTGAGTACTTCAAGAACCGACAAGAGTACTCAAGAACAGTGAAAAGTAAAGACAAATTTGAGTACTTCAAGAACCGACAAGAGTACTCAAGAACAAACTACAATACTCAAGAACCAACAGGAGTATTATAGATTTAAAACAAAGCTTACAAAAGTGCCCAAAATCTTAGAGAGATAAGTGTTTGTGAATTGTGGGATGAAGAGAAGAGGGTTAAGCCCTCTATCTCTCTAAAGAACTTGTGAATTGTGGGATGAAGATTACAATGGAGAGGAGCTTGTATTTATAGGCCAAAGGGAGGAGAAGGTGTGGTGAGGATGAAAGCACATGGCAAGCATCCATGGGAGAGGAGTGGAGAGCAAGCTAGCCGCCCCATGTGAGGAGGAGCATCTCTCCTTTAGCCGCCCATGTGAGGAGGATCCTCCCTTGTGAGGAGAAGCTTCCCTTTAGCCGCCCATCTGAGGAGGAGCAAGGAGTGGATGTGAGTTTTGTGATGTTTTCACAAAACTATCGGTTCATTTCTGCTCCGGACTGACTTTGGTTGCTCTTCGATTGGATTTGTTTTGAGTGATTCCACGTCAGGATCTTGAGATTTCTTCAGTCGGCATCTGGTCGTGACCTTGGAATGACTCGTAATATCTTTTCAGCTTAAAAACTCTTCCTTAGCCTGTATTCTCTCTAGACTTCAAAATACTCTGTAGATAAATATCGGAACTAACAAGCAAAAGTGAAATAGACAAAGAGTCTAATTTGGTGGGTTTAACTGTGTTTATGATTCGTATAATTATGGTCCATCACACTACCAAGAGCCCGAGCCCGGTAAAGGCCAAACAAGGGCAATTTCGGCCGATTTGGGATTTCGACCATGTTCCAAGCAGAATTTGGCTTAGCATCCTTCTTAAGAACATCTTAGAATGACTTTGTCGTTCTGAATACACTCTCCAAAATCCAAGAAGCTCCGGCCAAGATTCCGAGCAGATCCCGGCCATATTCCGGCGAAGTCCAACTAAATCCAAACTATTTCTTGTCCGGTTGGCCATACTATTCACTTCGGTTGCCCTTTGGGAAGAAACTAAGCCACAACCAAGTCCAAGTGACTTGTCCCAAGCCTCAACCAAGTTCAAGAGCTCAAGTGGATGCCCTTTGGCTCAACCCACACCATGTGCTCCCATGTTCCTTGCCCTTTGGGCACAAACTAGGTTCAAACCGACTCATTGTTGTGGAACTAGCTCAAGCAAAGTCGGTTGGCCTCAATGCCAAGTGGTTGGCTCTCCTCTTCTTCCTATCCAAATGACTAGTCTTTTGGGATATTTTTCAATGTAAACTTAGTCCCCAAGTTTCCTCTTCTATAAATAGAAGGCTTAGCCTTAGAAATCCTTATGTACATACTTAGAGAGTTGAGAGCTTATCTCTCTTCTCTTCCACTTCAATACCAAAAGCTCCAACATCTCTCTTGTTCTTGAGTGTTCTTGAGTTTACTCTTGTTTGTTCTTGAGTATTCTTGTCTTTACTTTCTTGTCAAAAACCGAAACCCTCTTTACTTTCCTTGTCTTTGATTTCCAAAACCCTTTACTTTTAGTGCACCTAGCTATGATATCCACTTCCATGGATACTCCTAGCTAAACCCTTCATTCGGTTGAAGGGGTGTGCTTGTATCATAAAATGTTTTAGACCTTTTTCTTAGTGCTTCTTCGTGTTCAAACTTGTTCTATGTGCCATATATTAGGTTAGAACATACATGGTTGAGTGGAGGCTCGAAAGAGCAAAGCTCTTCCATGGGGTTCGTGAACATACATGGTTAAGTGGAGGCTCGAAAGAGCAAAGCTTTTTCCATGGAGTTCAACCTCTTTAAAACACCACTTGGTTGATCGGAAATGATTGATAAAGTGGATGCACATAGGCTAAGATACTTCGAAAGGAGGAATTAGCCTAACTAGAACAAGTGCTCTATGTCTTGAAATGGACTAGACGGTGTGGCAAGTGCTAGAAATGACCTTGTTATATCTTTGAACACTTAGTATGATCATTAGAGGTCAATGATGAACGGAACTATGATACAAGGCCCCTGAACCGAATCCTTTCCTTTGATTAAAACACCACTTGTCACTTACTTTCAGTCCCACTATCAACTGCTTAAATTCAGTACCTTTACATTTCAGCACTTTACTTTCAGTCTTTACTTTTACGCAATTTACTTTTAGCACTTTACTTTATGCAATTTACTTTCAGCACTTTACTTTACGCAATTTACTTTCCGCTTACTATAGACGCTTTCAATATCAATCCAACATACATTTGGTACGGATTGCGCTTGAAATACAGCGTGCGACAAACCAAAAGTATGTTGTTCAGTTGATATTGAACTCGACTGTTCCAGCAATTTACTTTCCGCACTTTATTTTTCAGTCATTTACTTTCCGCACATTTACTTTCAGTCTTTACTTTTCGCTTACTTCAGACGCTTTCAATATCAATCCAACATACATTTGGTACGGATTGCGCTTGAAATACAGCGTGCGACAAACCAAAAGTATGTTGTTTGGTTGATATTGAACTCGACTGTTCCAGCAATTTACTTTTCAGCACTTACTTTCAGTCTTTACTGTCAGCACTTTAATTTCTCGCACTTTACTTTCAGTACCTTTACTTTTACGCAATTTACTTTCTGTCTAAAAAACCCATAAAACCCAATCTGTATTTACTTTCTTTTTCTTTCTTTTTAAAGAACAACCATTCCACACTGACTCCCTAGAGTTCGACCCCTACTTACCGCTTTACTACCCAATGGTGAAGTCACAAGTAGTGGACTTATAAATTAATTTTGCACATTGCTTTACGACAAGGCTCTGTCAACTGCTAATAATCAAATCACAAGTTTCTAAGTGTGGTTATTCCGGCTAAGTGTGGTTATTCCGGCAAAAGTGATACACCACAATTTGAACCCGCAACGGTGTTAAACTTCTAGTTCTCCTAAACACAATAAGTCGGCAAATGTATTATCAAGCCTAGGTGTTTGACGGAGCCCACTGCATTGTCGTTAAGGTGCAATGTTCTCTGTGCAAATAAATTTATAATTTCCGCTACTCGCAACTACACTACTGGGTAGTAAGTGGTAAGTAGGGGTCGAACCCAACGGAATTAGGGGAATACGTTGTTCTTTAAGGGATTTGTACAGGATGGGAGCGTTTTTTTGGTTTGATTGAGATTTTAGCGGTTATAACTAAGTAACTTTTTTGGTTGTTTTTGGTTTTGAGTGCGGAAAAGTAAATTACAGAAAGTAAATACTGAATTTAAAGGAAGAAGACTTACCGTGGGTGATGCGTGATTTGCGAGTCCTCTGGTAGATGAGCGGTTGGTGATTGCAGATGATCGAGCAATTTATAAAAGTAAATACAGGGGGGGTTTTGTAATTCAAGGAAAACATTCGGTTTCAGGGGCCTTGTATCATAGCCTGTTTATTATTTTAGTAACCTTTCTAAGTATTCAAACGTGAATCAAGGCCATTCCAAGCACTCGACTTGCAACACTGTCTAGCCTTTTGCAAAAGTGTTCGAAAGTTAATCGAGGCCATTCCAAGCACTCAACTTGCAACACCGTCTAGTCTTTTGCAAAAGTCGTAGAGCACTTGTTCTACTTAGACTAATACTCCATTCCAAGGTATATTAGCCTGTGTGCATCCATTTGGATTGCCTTTCCCGATTTATCCAAATGGTGTTTTAGAAAGATCAAACTCCTCAGATAAGCTTTTCCATTCCAAGCATCCACTTATCCGAGTATGTTTACGAATCCCCACGGAAGAGTTATGCCATTCCAAGCATCCACTCAACCTTGGAAATTCTGATATAATATATGGCACATAGAACAAGTTTTGAATACAGAGAAAAGAAACTAAAAGAATTAAAACATTTTATAATACAAGTACAGCCCTTTAACCGAATAAAGAGTTTAGCTACGAATATCCATAGAGGTGGATACCATAGCTAAATACTCGGGGGTTTTTGAAAACAGTAAGAGGAGAGGGGGTGGAATACTCAAGAACCAACAGGAGTATTCCTAATTCCTACTGAATACTCAAGAACCAACGGGAGTATTCTCTACAGTATTATAATACTCAAGAACCGACAGGAGTATTATAATTTCTAACCGTTATAATACTCAAGAACCAACAAGAGTATTATTTCATAAACCAAACTTACAAAGTAACAAACTTAGAGAGAGAAGTGTTTTATGATTTTTGGATGATACAAATGAGGAGAAGGAGCTCTCCTTTTATAGGCTAAGGGAGGAGGAATGGAGGGTGGAGATGGGTGGCATGTGTTTTTGATCCAAGGGAGGAGGAGGAGGAGCAAGGAGGAGGTGCCACATGGGGGAGGAGCTCAAGCCGCCGGTTGCCGGTTGCAAGGGGAGGAAAGCCGCCGGTTATGGTGGGGAAGCTTCCTCCCTTGGCCACCTCCAAGCAAGGTTGCCGGTCACCTTGGTCCATGGATGAGTTTTGATAGTTTTGTGCAGTCTTTTCACAAAACAATCAATCCAATTTTGCTCCAGTCTGACTTTGGTTGTTCCTCGGTTGAATTTAATTTGAGTAATTCAATGTCAGGATCTTGATATTTCTTCGTTCAGCGTCTGATCTTGACCTTGGATTGACTCGTAATATCTTTTCAGCGTAAAATCCTCTCCTTAGCGTGTTTTCTCTCTAAGCGCCAAAATACCCTGTAGAAATATATCGGGACTAACAAGTAGAAGTTAGATAGACAAACAGTCTAATTTGGTGGGTTTTACTGTGTATTTGATTCGTATAATTATGGTCCATCAGATTACCCCACACTTTTAGTTGTTCGTCCCGAACAATGCTATTAAAGGGCGGCACACTAAGTAAGTTTGTTGAAATATGAAAATTAGACTGTGGGACTCGATTTATCCTAATTCATGCATTGCTTACTTATTACTAAATTGAACTGTATAAATAAATAGAAGAAACTTGATACTTGTACCTCCCTGCTGAGATGCAAATTATTCTGGATGTTTCGGGAGGTAGCCCTTTTTAGGCTCCTGGACTGCAACCTCGGGATCGTCTCTCACTATATGGTTTCCTTGTAGCTTTCTCTAGCACATGATTCGGTTTGGGTTTCAATGGTTTGAGTACTTTGATTTTCTTTTGGCGAGGGACTGCTTTTTGTAGTGAATCGGCCTTTGGCCTTTGATTTGACTCTTTGAGTACTTCACTTTTTGTTCGGTTAAAACCTTCACAATTTTGGGCCTTTGGCCTCCTGATTTGCTTCTTTGAGCTTTTTGCGTCTTTGTGACTTGCTAGTCCATTTTCTCAAGCCTTTTTCGGAGGTCCAATCATCGCCCGCAAGCCTATGGAAATACCTCCCCGCTCCTGTCATCCTTTTCGTTTCACGCGGGTCAAGATGAGGGTTGCTCATCTATTTTCTCGGCTACTTTGACTAGAGAGAGGACGGTCTGATTCCCGTCCTCGCCTTTTTTTCTTTTTGCATAAACACTGCATGGCGGAGATGACTTCAATCTTCACTGAAACCCGAAGTGCAGCCTCCACTGACTTCGAAAACCATATAGTTTGATTCGATCCTTCGATTGCTTGCCAAGCCTCTCTAGGGCATTTCTATCAACTCCACATCCCTAGTTTATCTCAGCACAAAGGGACAAATGAGAAGTTATGTTCTAAGTTATTAGACAGTTGAATTTTCACAAGGTAAATGCACGAATTTTAGATCTATCTTTTTCACATTCTTAAGTTCATGTTTTCAAAAAGATAATATTAAAAAAGAAAAAGAAAAAACATGTTATTTATTTATTTACACATGCGGATCTCACCCCACACTTTTGAACGAAGTCGTGCCTTTCAGCACTACTTAGTTCAAAAGCCATGCAAGCAGACAGTTACGAGAAAGAAATGATATTAAGGAAAAGGGAAAAATAGAACTCCCTTTAAGGTGTCGAGTAAACGACATGGCTCGAGGCTGGATAATCGAGGGAGTTCGGCTGGGGCCTTGAACTCTTAGCGTAGCCCTGACTGGCTTAATGTTGCACCCAAGTCCGATTCCTGAATAGTCAAATCTTCTATGCACCAAGTGGGTGAGAGCGACTTATTGAAAAAGTAAAATACAGAAAATAAAAGACAGAAAATTAAAGTGCGGAAAGTAAGATAGTGTCGGGTTACCTCCCGACCAGTGCACCTGTTTAACGTCGTTGGCTCGACAGTACCTTATTCCTGGATCACTGGTTGGGGTCTCATGGGTGGCTTAGGTCGAATTTCGCCACTGTTCCTGTGTTGGTTTTTGCCTTGCCTTTACCCGATTTCTTGTGAGCAGATGTGCTTGGGTTAGAGCTCCATGGTTTTGGTGTTTTTTCTTTCCATTGTTTCTGAGAAGGCGGGGGACCTTTGACCATAGCGGCTGGTCTTGTTACTCTTTTGGTCTCCTTTGACAGGTCAGAAATCTGTGTACCGTGATCTGAGATAGGTATAATGTCGGGTGGTTTCTTTGTATCCGTGCGGCAATTATCAATGTAGAAATGTGCGATTTTTCCGCCGAACTTAAGCAATAATGAGCCCTTGCCCACATCGATCCTTGCTTTAGTAGCGTAGAGGAATGGTCGTCCCAAGATTATTGTTAGAGGGTCGTCTTGGCTGGTCTGTTCCGTTTGTATCACATAGAAGTCTGCAGCAACGACGAGCTTTCCCACATGGAGTATTACATGTTGTAGCACTCCAACCGGACGGATGCATGATTTATCTCCTAGCTCGATATTTGACCTGGGTGGTTTTAATGGACCAAGTCCTAATAAGTAATATAAGGATGAGGGCATGGCGTTGACAGCAGCTCCAAGATCGACTAAGCACTTATGAATCTGTGCTTCACCAATACTGCAGGTGACTGTGAAGGCCCCTGGGTCTTTATCTCTTTCCGGTTGTGGCTCGTGATTTGAAGTGAGGGCTCTTTCTATTGTCGGGCCATTCTGCCCGTTCCTTGGCTTAGGATTTGTATAATCGGATCCCTTAATATTTTTCTTCGAAGCATAAATATTAGTTGGGGAATTCCACCTTAAATTATTACTGTCATCCCATCCAGATGCTGGTATGTCAGAGTGTATGCTCGGTGGTGCTGTTATACAAACGGTGAATGTGTACCGTCCATTGTCAGCATGTGTAACCCATGTTTTGCCATCATTGGGTCGGTCTTCATCTTGATTCCAATCAGGTCGACGCCTCCGAGCGAAGTGCTTGTTCGTAAGTTTGTAAGTTGGGGATCGTGGAACTTCTCCTAGCGTCGCCTTCTCGTTTGACCTTTTTATCATGCTAAGATTCACCTTTGGGTTTTGGATGGTTTGTGAAGGGAGTCTGCCAGGTTCATTAGTGAGTGTTCACATTGCCGTGGCGAGCTGGGACATTTGTTTGGTTAATTCTGAAATTGCCCCGTCTGTTTTTGCCTGGTATTGGTGTAGCGAAGTACCCAATTGATTAATGTTTTTTGCGAGCTCCTTCATCGTGTCCTCGAGCGACTTGCTTGGTTCTTGCTGATTGTTCGGTCCGGTTTGGTACTGATTTGGTCCTCTTTGCTGATATTGTCCTGCCGATGGAGTGTTCTGATTATACTGTCGGTGGGGGGGTTGGTAGTATGACTGAGCTAGTTGAGGGACAGCTGGTTGTGCTTCCTTCTGAGGATAGTTGTTGTTACGCCAGCTTGGGTTGGTTGCTTGACCATGCTGTCTATTTTGTCCGGCTCTGTCATTTTTGTTGTTGTTGTATCCTTGGTATCCTCCCACTGCATTTGCTTCTGCCGGTTCCTCTTCTATTAATGTCGGACATGCGTCAGTTTTGTGGTCTGTAGAACCATAGAACTCGCAAGGTTTTACCGGAACTGGCTGCCTTCGTAGGATTTGAATCATCATCTCCTTTAGCTGCTTCATCTCTTCAGGCATAGAGCTCATCGATGTTTCAGCTTTTGCCACATTTTTTGTCCGGGAGAATTCTTCCTGCTGAGTTGTCTCTTCTCTGAATCGGGCATTCTCAGCAACGTTGGTGATAAGATCCCTTATGCCACTTAATGATAGATTCATCATGGACCCTCCAGCTGAGGCATCCAGGAGCATTTTGTCTAAGGGTCTTAATCCGTTAATGAGATACTCGACGGTGAGTTTCTCAGGCAGTCCAAGGGTATAGCAGCTTCTCTCCAGGCGGTTGAATTTTTCCAGGTAATCGTACATGGTTTCATTGGGTCCTTGCTTGATGTCCTGCAGTTGCTTCCTTACTTGCATCGCTCTTCCTGCTGGGTAATATTTGTCTAAGAACTTCTTCTACATCTGAGCCCATGTTCTGATGCTTCCGGAAGGCAATAAAAGGAACCAGTTGTTTGCCGCGTCAATGAGGGAAAAGTAGAACGCCTTTAACTTGAAGTCGTCTACGTTTACGCCATTCGGTTTTATGTTTTGACAAATACCATGTAAGCGTTGGAGATGAGTCATTGCTGATTCTCCACGCGTTCCTGAGAATTTCGGTAAGTTGTGGGCCACTGAAGTGTTGATGGCGATATTTTCCAGTTCAGGGCCTTCGTGAATGCACCACGGCTGAATTCTGAAATCTGGTGCCGAGAGCTCTCCCAATGTAGGTTCGCGGTAGTTGTTGTTATCTCCGTAGTAGTCATCGAAAGCGGGTTCTCGTCTCGGCACTCGTCGAGGTTGCAGGGGTGGTGGATATCTAGGAGGTTGCACTGGACCAGCTGCATTTCGGTCCTCGGGTGGTTCTTGATTTCTTCTGATTGCCTCCCTATCACGAGCTCTTCTGTTTCTGATGAGTTGTTCCGGATCATCCACAAATGGAAGTGGCACCTCATCATTTCGCTCGTACAGGTTTATCTTGTCATCATCCTGATAGTCATGGTGGCTTCCTTCGCGAGACATGGTTGAAGCGCGTATTGATTTAAAGAACTTATCCGATGGCTAATTCCCCGGCAACGGCGCCAATTTTGACGGAGCCCACTGCACTGTCGTTAAGGTGCAATGTTCTCTGTGCAAATAAATTTATAATTTCCGCTACTCGCAACTACACTACTGGGTAGTAACTGGTAAGTAGGGGTCGAACCCAAGGGAATTAGGGGAATACGTTGTTCTTTAAGGGATTTGTACAGGATGGGAGCGTTTTTTAGGTTTGATTGAGATTTTAGCGGTTATAACTAAGTAACTTTTTTTGTTGTTTTTGGTTTTGAGTGCGGAAAAGTAAATTACAGAAAGTAAATACTGAATTTAAAGGAAGAAGACTTACAGTGGGTGATGCGTGATTTGCGAGTCCTCCGGTAGATGAGCGGTTGGTGATTGCAGATGATCGAGCAATTTATAAAAGTAAATACAGGGGGGTTTTGTAATTCAAGGAAAACATTCGGTTTCAGGGGCCTTGTATCATAGCCTGTTTATTATTTTAGTAACCTTTCTAAGTATTCAAACGTGAATCAAGGCCATTCCAAGCACTCGACTTGCAACACTGTCTAGCCTTTTGCAAAAGTGTTCGAAAGTGAATCGAGGCCATTCCAAGCACTCAACTTGCAACACCGTCTAGTCTTTTGCAAAAGTCGTAGAGCACTTGTTCTACTTAGACTAATACCCCATTCCAAGGTATATTAGCCTGTGTGCATCCATTTGGATTGTCTTTCCCGATTTATCCAAATAGTGTTTTAGAAAGATCAAACTCCTCAGATAAGCTTTGCCATTCCAAGCATCCACTTATCCGAGTATGTTTACGAATCCCCACGGAAGAGTTTTGCCATTCCAAGCATCCACTCAACCTTGGAAATTCTGATCTAATATATGGCACATAGAACAAGTTTTGAATACAGAGAAAAGAAACTAAAAGAATTAAAACATTTTATAAAACAAGTACACCCCTTTAACCGAATAAAGAGTTTAGCTACGAATATCCATAGAGGTGGATACCATAGCTAAATACTCGGGGGTTTTTGAAAACAGTAAGAGGAGAGGGGGTGGAATACTAAAGAACCAACAGGAGTATTCCTAATTCCTACTGAATACTCAAGAACCAACAGGAGTATTCTCTACAGTATTATAATACTCAAGAACCGACAGGAGTATTATAATTTCTAACCGTTATAATACTCAAGAACCAACAAGAGTATTATTTCATAAACCAAACTTACAAAGTAACAAACTTAGAGAGAGAAGTGTTTTATGATTTTTGGATGATACAAATGAGGAGGAGGAGCTCTCCTTTTATAGGCTAAGGGAGGAGGAATGGAGGGTGGAGATGGGTGGCATGTGTTTTTGATCTAAGGGAGGAGGAATGGAGGGTGGAGATGGGTGGCATGTGTTTTTGATCCAAGGGAGGAGGAGGAGGAGCAAGGAGGAGGTGCCACATGGGGGAGGAGCTCAAGCCGCCGGTTGCCGGTTGCAAGGGGAGGAAAGCCGCCGGTTGTGGTGGGGAAGCTTCCTCCCTTGGCCACCTCCAAGCAAGGTTGCCGGTCACCTTGGTCCATGGATGAGTTTTGACAGTTTTGTGCAGTCTTTTCACAAAACTATCAATCCAATTTTGCTCCGGTCTGACTTTGGTTGTTCCTCGGTTGAATTTAATTTGAGTAATTCAATGTCAGGATCTTGATATTTCTTCATTCAGCGTCTGATCTTGACCTTGGATTGACTCGTAATATCATTTCAGCGTAAAATCCTCTCCTTAGCGTGTTTTTTCTCTAAGCGTCAAAATACCCTGTAGAAATATATCGGGACTAACAAGTAGAAGTTAGATAGACAAACAGTCTAATTTGGTGGGTTTTACTGTCTATTTGATTCGTATAATTATGGTCCATCAGTGTTACTACTTATTTTTGCGATAAGTATCAAACAAGTATTAACGGTAAGGATTGGTTGTTAGGATACGCTTTATGGAAAAGTATCCACTTAGCTTAACAATTCAATCCTTGAAATATAATTCAAGAACTAGAGAAACAAGAAATTGCATTAAGTAAAAAGTCTCAAAACGTTTGTCACAATTAAAGAAACCCTTAACTGAAAAAGGGATTTAGCTACACATAGCCATAACAGAAAAACACAAGTATTTTTTAGAATGGAAGTAATAGAAAATTCTTCTCTTCGCTGAAAGCTTTGCGTTCTTCTCCAGTGCCAACGTGTTGATTCTTGGAAGCCGAGATGTAGAATGAATTAGAAATCTTTCCCCAAACAACAATTTATAAGTTGATTAGGTTTCCAAGTGTGTTTTGAGCCCATATTTCCAATTTTTGGAATTGCTGACATCATCAATTACGCTACTGACATCGTCACTGTCGCGCCCAAAGAGAAGGTTAGCATCGCGCCCAAGGATCATTTTATCTGGCGCGCCGAGCACACTTAAAGTGTGTTGTGGGCGCGACACTCTCTGACTTGCTGCTCCTTCTTCCGCTGTGATTTCGAATCTGGCTCTCCATTTGATCTTCTATGAACGTCATGTGATGTGTGTGGCACTTAAACGCCATCTTTAAGCAAGTATTTCCTCCTAGAGATTTCGAAACACCTGAAATGCAAAACCATACTAAAAAGTAAATGTTCGCATAATAAAGTGTCGAAAAAAATGGGATTAGTTAGTTCCACAAGTCGCATAAATACGACTCATCAAACCACCCCACAATTAAACTTGTTCATGACGAACAAGAACAAGTCATAGAAGGAAAACAAAAATAACGTCACAATTTACTCTACGACATCTTGAATACATGCTACATGAATATGAGTTGCTAGTCTAGATTATCTTTTCTATGCATAACTCAATCGCTACTCAAATCATCATGGTCAACATAGAATTAACTTGATACATGTTACCTCTGAGCTGAAATTCAAATGACTTCGGATGAATGGGAGATAGTCCTCTTTTGACAGATGATATGCATTTGCTGTCCTGAACTCTAGCCATATTATGGTTATACTTCATTGCTTTTTTCTGGCACGTGGTTCATTCGAGCTTTAAGGCTTTGAGTTTTTCTCTCTTCTTTTGTTGGACAGCTTTTGTAATGACTTTCTTGCTTTGGCCAATCTGGAGGATTTGTCTCCACTCGATACATCATTTTTCTTTGATTGGTACTTCACAACTTGGCTGATTTTTTCTTACCTTCACTCCTTGATTGTGAATTGCTTGTCCTTTTTTCTTTTTCTTCTGAGAGATTTCCAATCATCGCGCACAAGCATATAGAAATACCTCCCCGCTCTTTCTCATCATCGCCCTTTTTGACGCGAGTCAAGACGGGGGTTACCACCTTTTCCCGGTTACTTAAGACTATAGATAGGACGGTCTGTTTTCCCATCCTGCCTACTTATATAAACGTTGCAGTGGCGGAGCAAACCCTAATCCATGGAACTCAAAATGCTCCACTAAATTCACATAACCATACGACTAGAAATTTGGTCTTTTGAATGCTTGTCAAGTCTCTCAAGGACATTTCTATCAACTCCACGTCCCTGTTTAATTCA
Source organism: Rhodiola kirilowii (assembly GCA_033675215.1). Lineage (NCBI taxonomy): Eukaryota > Viridiplantae > Streptophyta > Magnoliopsida > Saxifragales > Crassulaceae > Rhodiola > Rhodiola kirilowii. The sequence goes on from CM066201.1 coordinate 35,414,093, forward strand.
ACTCAAGAAGACACGTAGTGGGTTAAATTCACATGTAGTCACACTATTCAGATTTCACGAGACAAACATAATATAGTTAGCGTCACTATTTCATATCATCAAAATCCAATAGAGAGATTTTCACAACTTTTCATTCATTTTTTCAAAAAGAAATGTGTTGACACAGTAAATCATGAAATAAACGCGCTGACACAATTGACACACCCACCCCACACTTTTAAACCAAGTTGTGTTCTCACGGCACGACTTTAGTTCAAAGACACAGACAATGCAAGACACACAAGCATAGGGAAAAAGGAAATAGAAATTAAAGTGAACATGCACTCTCCTCGCTCGTTACGTGATGGTGAAAATTCTGGTCAAATGAGTCAGTCAACGCGCCCAAAGAAGAGATTAAGCCCGCGCCCTAAGAAGACTTAAGCCATTTAAAATGGCTTGTGGGCGCGGCTATAAAATGGACACAGGGCGCGATACTCACTGAGTCCAACATGTTTCCTGCATCAAAATGTTCTCCTTTCCCAAAAACAGAGTAAAAACAGACTTGAGCAAACAACACAAGACAAACCAAGATTCAAAAATGAAATAAAAGGAAAAAACATCAGGTTTCCTCCTGCACAGCGCCTTTGTTTTACGTCGTTGGCTCGACGGTACCTCATTAAAGATCATAGGTTGGGACCCCATGGATTTGTCAAGTCAAACTTCTTCTTAGCAACTCTTTCTTTCTGCTCACAGCCCTCGTAGAATGAGGCTCTCGTGTCCTTTCTCCACTGGTCATGCAGATTAGCCTTCACATCTGATTGAGTTTCCGAGGACACCTATCTCACAGCCACCTTATTTATTGCATGATTGTCCTTATCCGGCGGGTCAGGGAGTAGGGCACCAAGGTATGATGTGTTTACGGTGTCCGGTGGCTTCTTCGTGCAAGGGTGGTCATCATCCTCATAAATATTAAAAACTGACGTCTTGCAAGCAAACGCAAGGGACAGTGAGCTTGTTTCTATGCCAATATTGGTCTTAGTGGCAAAGAGGAATGGACGTCCTGAGATAAGTGCTGGAGGATCATCGTTTCTGGAATCTCCTAGCTGCAAAACATAAAAGTCTGCAGGAACTTTAAGATCTTCCACGTGGAGGGTTAGATCCTCTAGCAAACCAACAGGACGAACACGTGACTTATCCCCTAACTCTACCAGAAGCTTAGGAGATTTCAATGGGCCTAGTCTCAAGGAGCAGTATAAAGAATATGTCATGGCAATAATAGCAGCACCCAAATCAATTAAACAATGATGTATCTGCGCCTTACCAATACGATGGTGCCTCTTGACTCTTCGCAAGTGCATACTCAATCGTTGGCTTGTCTAGCTCATGCATCACTTCCAACTTGTCGTCTAGTTCATCCTTATTGATCACATACCCTACAGGAGCTTTTACATGCACGGGTAAGAATTCAAAAACTTGTTCGGCTCAGCAATGGCTGTCGCACTGAAAGAAGCTTATAAGTCAACGCGCCCAACGTTAATGTTCTCCTTGGGCGTGGTCAGGGCATTGACTGCGTCCATAGTAATTTTAGCACCGCGTCGTGAAGACTTTAGCTCGGCGCGCCAGAATTAATGTTTCCTTTGGGCACAATATTCACAGTTTCTGACTTGTTTTTAGCGCTGTTTGCTTTCGGGTTGTCTACCACGGCCAGTGCGCTGATGTTTCCTCTCGGTTTAGACATTGTCTTCAACGGTAGGTTTCCCAGATCATTCCTTTGCTCAAAAATGACATTGGCTATCTGAGACATCTGCTTTGCTAGCTCCGCTATAGCTCCATCGTTCTTTGCCTGATTTTGTTGCAACGTTATGGTCAGATCCTTCACCACATCTTTCAGAGACTTGCTAGAATTTTGATTGCTAGGACCTGCTTGATTGTAGTTCTATCCTCTCTGCTGGTACTGACCCTGATTATTTTGGTTACCCTATTGCTGACGGTATGGCGGGCGGTAGTACTACTGCTAAGGTGCAGCCTGCTAAGCTGGCTCTTTGGAGGTACTAATATCATTTCTCCAGCTGTGTCCATTGGCTGCTAGCCCGAACTGTATCTGAGGTGCACGGTTATTATAATTCTGAAATCCACCCACCGCATTGAGATCAACCTGTTCTTCTTCTATCAAGGTGGGACAAGAGTTTGTCTTCTGGTCAGTTGCACCGCAAAAATCATAAGGCTTTACCTGGATTACCTGGTTCATCATGATTTTCTGCATCATCTCCTTCATCTGTTTCAGCTCCTCGGTTATCTGGTTTGATGGGGTTCAGCCTTTGAGACATTTCTGGTCATACTGAATTCCTCTTGGCGGTTCACTTCCTCTCTAAACCTTGCTTTCTCAGCCACTTCAGCTATAAAATTTCGTACTACTGCTAGAGATAAGTTCATGATTGTGCCTCCAGCTAAAGCATCAAGCAACATTCTGTCAAGTGGCCTCAACCCATCCAATAATACTCGATCACCAATTTTTCAGGTACTCCCAAGCTGCAGCAGCTCTGCTCCAGTGCATTAAATTTCTCTAGAACGTCATACATCGATTCATTGGGGCCTTGCCTGATATCCTGCAACTAACTACGAATCTGTCCGGCCTTAGTTGCGTGGTATTATTTCGCAAGAAACTGTTTCTGCATTTGATCCCATGTTCTTATGCAAGGGAGTGACAGAAACCAAGATGTAGCCATATTAGTTAACTAAAATTGGAAAGCCTTGAGTTTGAAATTCTCCACTATGACTCCACAAGGTCTGATCTGGCAGATGCCATTAAAATCCTGCAGATGCCTGATGGCTGATTCTCCTTGCAGACTCAAAAATTTTGGCAGATGGTGCACTATCGCAGTTGATCTCGATTTTTAAATGTCTGGCCCCTCATGGATACACCAAGGTTGATTCTAAAAATTAGGGGCAGACAGCTCCTTCATCGTAGGCTCATAATAATATTTGTCCTCTACTTTTGGCTCCCTATTAATTTGCAGCTGAGGTGGTGGTGGTGGTGGAGGCGGCTACCGTGCATTACCACCATTCCCAGCATTCTGTGCAACAGGTGCTCTTTGATTCTGTTGTGCCTGCCTGACATTACTTTCTCTTTGGCAACCACGAAGGACTCATTCTGGATCTTTATAGAAAGCAGGCACGTTCTCATTGCCCTCAAGAGGAGCGATCTCGTTATTGCAGTCTCCGGCCACACTACATGCACGAGACATGACGAAACAAGCAGCATAGCAAAAAAGAACTAAAAATAAAATAAAGAAAAAAGAAAAGAAAGAGACAACTTCACCGAAGCATAGCTCCCCAGCAATGGCGCTAAAATTTGACGCGCGTCGTTTGACGCGTTAAATTAATATTTATTTTCTCCAGCATACAACTAGTCAGTGGCAAGTAGAGACGAACCCTAGAGATCTGGTTTGTAGAAGTTGAATTTGTAGTCAAACAAAGAAAGGAGGGTTTTTAACAATTGTGAGTGCAAAAGAGAGAATCGTGCAAGTAAAGATTTCAATCATAGAAGATATTCAGCTTAGGGTTTCTATTTGTGACACGTTTATCATTGACTTCTAATAATCAAATCTAACGTTTCTAAGTTTGGTTATTCCGGCAAATGTAATAATCTAAAGTATCCCAGTAAAAGTGATACACCACAATTTAACCCGGCAAAGGTGTTAAACTTCTAGTTCTCCTAAACACAATAATCCGGTAAAGGTATTATCAAGCCTAGGTGTTACTACTTATTTTTACGGCAAGTATCAAACAAGAAATTGCATTAAGTAAAAAGTCTCAAAACGTTTGTCACAATGAACGAAACCCTTAACTGAAAAAGAGGTTTAGCTACACATAGCCATAACAGAAAAACACAAGTATTTTTTAGAATGGAAGTAGTAGAAAATTCTTCTCTTCGTCAAAAACTTCACGTTCTTCTCTAGAGCCGTCGTGTTGATGTTTGGAAGCCGAGATGTAGAATGAACTAGAAATCTTTCCCCAACCCCTAATTTATAAGTTGATTGGGTTTGGAAGTCTATTTTTGGACCCATATTTCCAACTTTTGGACTTGCTAACGTCAGCAATTACGCTACTGACGTTGTCACTGTCGCACCCAAAGAGAAGGTAAGCATCGCGCCCAATGATTATTTTATCTGACGCGCTGTGCACACTTAAAGTGTGCTTTGGGCGCGACACTCTCTGACTTTTGCCGTGCGATTTCGACTCTGGCTCTCCATTAAATCTTCTATGAATGTCATGTGATGTGTTTGGCACCAAAATGCCGTCTTTAAGCGAGTATTTTCTCCTAGAGTTTTCGAAACACCTGAAATGCAAACCATACGAAAAATTAAATGTTCGCATAATTAAGTGTTGAAATAAATAAGAGTAGTTAGTTCGACAAGTTATATCAATACGACTCATCACTAGTCTTGGTATAGTGCATTAATTCACGAGCAAGCAGAATGTTATCTGATAATGAACGTCCAGAAATGAGAGCACTCTTTCTTACCGATATTAACTGCGGAAGGGCCTCTTTTAATCTATTTGCCCTTCACTTTCAGGATCAACGTAATAAAGGTCTCGTTAACAGATTTATCTAAGCAACCACCAATCAGAAAGTTCACCGCAAAATCCGTGACATCTGTCTTAACAATCTCCCAACTCTTCTGATGGAAATAAAGTCAAGAATCCATCCAAATCCGGAGCTTTTGTTGGTCCAAGTTGGAACAGTGCATCTTGCATCTTGCATCTTGCATCTTGTAGCTCCAAATCCGGAGCTGACATGCTTTTTCACTCACTCTGAAGTTGATACACCAAACGTCTACTCCCAATCAATACTATCATCGCAAATCTATTGGCTGAAAATCTCTTCAAAGAATTCTACTACTTTGTTACATATTTCCTCCTTATCTACTATCCATTCACCATTCACCCCCTTGATCCTTCCCTTTTTCCCCGTGAAGCTCTTTCATGAAATTTTTTCGTATTAGGATCTCCTTCCTCTAGCCCTATACACGGGAACAATGCCACCATAATAATTCCTCTCGTGCTAATCGTTCTTCTAGTTCTTTGCTCGATTCAGCCTCCTCAATAATATCCTTTGTTCTGAATTGGTTCCTTATCTTTTCAATGTTTTTTTCAACTGAGCAGCATGCTTATTTACAGTGTTATTAAGATTGGACCGATCCGGGCGGTTTGACCGATCGGACCGAGAACATCAGACCGGTTTAGTTTTCAAATCAGACTAGAAATGCAATCGATCCGCCCTAAACCAATTGAACGGACCAATTTTTCAATAACTCGCTGATTTGAACGGTTCAACTTGGTCTGAAAAATTATATTTATTTGGACATAGACAAGACTCAAACTCAAGACCATGTACCATTATTCTCTTTTGTTCCACTTGGCTAAAGATGATTTCTATTTGTTTAAATAATATATATTCTTTTATCAAACTTAATACTTATTATCTATTTTATTGGAAATTCAATCAGTCTAACAGTCTATCACCATTGTATATCTATTTAAGTAATATATTATCAACTAGCTTTAATTTTAAATTTTGATGTGCTCTTTGTCTATATTTAAACATTTCAATTTTGAAATCATACATTTTCCAGTATTTTACTTTTGAATGGATATCACAATGATTTTTTTTGTGTATGATATTGTTCTAAGGTATGATTTCCTAGGTTTGCGTTTGTTGTTGCGACTTGCGAATTAAGATTAAATTTTTTATTGTTGTTTTATGATTGATTTTTTATTGATTTTTCATAAGGGATTTATTATTGATTTGTACTATTAGAAATCTAATTTTGTTATGAGTACATAAACATATAAATTTTAATTAGGTTTAAAAAGGTTAAATTAAAAAGTCATACATAGGGTGAAGTTCAGGTTTAAACCATGTTTTTATATAGGATTCGGATCATATGAGAAGTGGTTTAATCCATGAGAAATGAAAAGTTTTAATCACCGTTGGATTAAAGATCTGGTGGCTATTAATTAACAAGATTATTTGCACATAATTACGTTTCAAATATGGTTAAAGGGTGTAACAGTAATTGTGTTAAGCTTCAGATCCTATTTTTCTCGCTTCTCGAAAAGATTCGATCAATCGTGCACAAAATATTCCGCATTCGTGCGCAATCTCTGAATCGTGTTCGTATTGAGTCGTGTTCGGTCGTTGGTGAATTCGTCGACGCTGTCTCTGAGTTGTTCTAATTATGCCGCTGTCGACGCCATCTCATATATAACCCTATTTTATAATGCGTAGCTTTTTAGTTAAAATGCATAGCTTTTTGTTTAAAATTTTCTGGTGGCCGTACATTTGTAATGCACAGAATTCTGTTTAACATTCGTAGCAGTCATAGTGACTGTTACAAATTTTGTTTGTAATTGCTACGCATTTTAGTTCAAATGCACCTCCAATTACAGACTACGAATTTTGATTTAGGAACTACGTATTTTAGTGTGACTGTTACAAATTTTGTTTGTAATTGCTACGCATTTTAGTCGGAAAGCACCCGCAATCAAAAACCGTAAATCTATGATTTGAAAACCCTATGTCTTCGTCCCCTAAGTTCGAAACATTAATTAAGTGTTGCGGGACAGATCCAAGTTGAAGATTTTTGTCAAATTGATGTCGCCGCAAGTGTTGGAGCTTTTTGAAGGAGGTGACGCGGTTGGTGTCGCCGCAAGTGATGTCGTTCCAGGTCCAGCAGTCGGTGCCGGACTTCCATGTGGCGAGGATTTTAGTGGGGTCGTTGATTTCGCAATCATTAGAATTTAGGTTTTGGGAGAATTTTCTTTCCGACTAAATACTCCCAGAAACGTGGATTAGAGGTTGATTTTGAAAATTTTGGTATGTAATCTTGGCTGTTGATTTAGAAAAATGAATGGCTCAGATTAATCACCAAAAACCCACTTCTCACCAGATCTCAACCCTTTTTATATAAACTTTAAACTCCTCAGAAAGGTGACACTTAATGAAACGTGTAGTTTTGGTTATAAAGTAAATTTTGACAAAATTCATATATAACAACGAATTTAAAGGATAAACCTATCATAATACTTAAAATCATTACTTTTCGCTTCAATTCATCGAGAAAAAAATTATTCACTGAACATTTAGCGTATCACCGAACATATAGTTTTATCACTAAACATTTAGCAAAAATACATAGAAGTCTTGAAAATCTAAATGTTCAGTGATAAAGCTAAATGTTTTTTTATGAAGATAAAGCTAAATGTTCGGCGATACCCAAATGTTCAGTGATAAGGCTAAATGTTCAGTGAACATAAAATTAATTTTTGATGAACTGAAGCGAAAAGTAACGGTTTGGCCATATCGTTGAACATTTAGCTAAATCACTGAACAATAATGTTAGTTTTTAGTGGCATAGGTTTTGGCAAAACATTGTGAAGTTGTTCAAGCTGTTGTACAAGGAAGAATTCAAGGCCAGAGAGAGACAACCGACGTGGAACAAGTCTGAAGCAGCAGAATTTTCCTAATCTAGATTTGGCAAGTCGGTGCTGCTGAACAACAAAGATGTGATGCAGATATTGATGGCGGTTGACGCAAATATATGATGCATATCTAAGAAGTCGGTTGAGAGAGTTTAGGAAATACTTGCGCTTGAAGTTTACTTGGAGAGGAAGATAATCGAAGATCTACTTGAAGATATATTGAATATTATCTACGAGAGAGATGCGCAAGAATTTAGGAATGTTTCCTAAAAGATTTAGGAAAGATTTCCTAAAGAGATTGGGCGGTTGAAGATAGAAATCCTGGTTAATTTAGGTTTTCTCCGCCCCTATATAATGAGGGCTGAGGCATTCGTTTCTCTCAGCACTCATGGAGATAATATTCACTCACATATTCTGATTGGGAGGTGGAGGCAAACGGTCGGAGATCGTATTACTCTGATAAGTTCTCAGCGCTCGGATTCAATCTAATCTAGTGCTTGGCAGTTTGACTGTGGAACAACTCAACGACACACGCACTGTTGTTGTTGCTGCGCATTCTGTGGAAGGCGTCGATCTTTGTGGAGTATCATCAGGTGGAATTGGAGGCGAGGCTCTGATCTACGGGGAGCCTTGTTAGCAATTACTAGAGTGTTAGAGGCTCCGACAGTTCAAGAGGGATTCTGTAAACGTAAGCTCCTGTACCCTAAACTCAACTTAGTGAATTGCTATCCACCGGGCTGAGGATAAGAGCCCCCCAGACGTAGGCTCGTTAACGCCGCACTGGGTAACCATATTGCGTGTCTTTATTTTCTGCACTGCACTGCACTTAAGTTAGTTAAATTTGATATTCTGCACGAGTTGTTCTAGTTCATATCAAGAACAACATCTCAACATACACGGAAGTATTTCAATGTGTATCAAAGCAAACACTCAACACACAGAGTGAGATCCGAAGGCTGTTGAGATGGATTTGAGGGAAGGGCAAAATATTTCACGACTACCGTTGCTTGAAGGAAACAAGTATGGATACTGGAAGGTAAGAATGAAGGCGTTCCTAAAGTCGCAGGATGAATCAGTCTGGGAAGTTGTTGAACAAGGGTGGATACATCCAGTGACTATCGACGAAGGTGGGAAAGCTATTCCACTCACTAAAAACAGATGGACTAAGGGATAGAAGAATGCTGAAGCCACAAACTCCAAAGAAATGAATGCTATATTCTCAAAAGTTGATGGGAAGAACTTTAAGATGATCTTAGCCTGTGAAATTGCTAAGACGGCATGGGACATATTGCAAACATCTCATGAAGGTACAGAAAAGGTCAAAATATCCAGAATGGAGATGGTCACATCAAAGTTCAAAAGTCTAAAGATGAAGGAGGATGAGACCATAGCTGACTTCAACACAAGGGTACTTGACATATGTAACGAATCGTTTGCACTTGGAGAGCCCATGAACGAAGAGAAGCTTGTTCGAAAGGTGCTGAGATCGCTGCCGCAATAATATGCCATGAAGGAGATAGCCATTAAGGAAGCACAGGACGTGACAATCAAGAGGCTGGACGAACTGATGGGATCCCTACAGACTCATGAGATGGAGCTGAATGAAGAGGAACAGCACAAGAAAGGCAAAAGTGTTGGCCTAAAATATGAAGTTACTGATATTTAGGACAAAGAAGGGGAGATGTCTGAACAACAGTATGCGATGCTGGCAAAGAACTTCCGAACGTTTATGAGAAGACAGTTCAAGAAAGGGTCTGATCTAGGTCAATCATCTAGCTTAAGATTCCAGAAGGATGGAAAATTTCAAAAGAGGAATAAATCTGAAGACTTCAACCACGACAACAAGGGCAAGGGGATCCAATGCAGAGAATGTGAAGGCTATGAACATATTCAGGCAGAATGTGTTAACACACACAAAAAGAAGAATGCCTATGTTGTCAACTGGAGTGATAGTGAATCTGATAAAGAGAATCAGGAAGGTGAGTCTAATAACTTTGTGGTCCTTGCTAGCTGTGTCAACCAGGAAGGAGAAAGAGGAAAAGGAGTGGAGTCAAAATCATCCTCTAAGGATCGTACTGAGTACTCAAGCTGCAGTGATGATGAAGAAATAACTGAAGTATGTATTGCTAACAAGTACAAGGAGTTATTCCAGCAATGGCTGAATGAAGTTGAGCGGAACAAAAAGCTTCGTTGCAACTTGTCGGATCTGAGAGAAGAAAAAGAAAAGTTGTGGGGAGAAGCTGATGTCTTAGTAGCTCAAAAGGTGGAACATCAACAGATGATCACTGATCTTAAAGCCCAGATGAAAAAATTAAAAGATGAATGAGCTGAACTTATTGCACAGAAGGCCGAGCTACTGGAAGTTGTGTCATCACTGAAGATTCAGATTGAAAGGAGCCAAGGCAAACATCCATGAATCATTGATGATCTAAAGAAGAAGAATGCTGCTCTAAGACGAGGAGAGGTAATTCTTCTTAATACTGTGGATGCCTTGAAATGTGAGATTGAGATAGACAAACTTGTTCATGAGGAGACTTTTGAAGAGCTGAATAACCTTAAGAAGTCTGTCAAGATGCTCAATTCTGGAACAAAAGATCGAGACACTATTTTGGGAGCTCAAAGAATGAGTGGTGGTTACAAAGGGCTAGGGTTCACTGGTGCATCTGGCTCCGTAAAGACAACGTTTGTAAAAGCTGAGCCACGATCTTACAATGTACCAGCTGAACATCACTTGCGAAGAACAACAACATGGTATCCCCCAAGAAGGCAAGACAGACGAAAGTGCTTTTACTGCAACCGAGTGGGACACATCAAACAAAGATGTCAGGAATTCCACAAGTTTCTCAGAAAGATGGATCAAGTGCCGAAACCACGGGTGAAGCAAGTCTGGAGAGTTAAGCAAAGGAGTGAGGTATGCCATGTATCTTTCAGTTCCACTAGTCATCTGAAGAAGGATAGATGGTACTTCGACAGTGGCTGTTCTAGACAAATAACTGGTAATCTTGAGTTTCTAATCAATGTAGAGGAGTTCAAAGGGAAGTCAAATTAAATGTGACGTTTGGAGATGGAGTAGAAGGCAAAGTGCTTGGAAGAGGAACTCTAAATGTTCAAGGCTCACCCAGATTGAAAGAAGTCCTCCTTGTCAAAGGATTGCAGGCGAATCTAATCAGCATAAGACAGTTGTGCGATGGTGAGCATCATGTCCAGTTCACACAGGATGAGTGTGTTGTGCTGAACAACAAAAATGAACTAGTACTCACTGGAAGAAGATCCTCGAACAACTGCTACTTGCTGAATCTTGGTCGACCCACTGCTGAAGCAACATGTCTGTTGAGCAAAACTAAAGAGATGAATCTATGGCATCAGCAGATGGGACATCTGAATCTAAGGACACTAAAGAAGGTTGCGACTAATGGTCTATTCTGTGGTATCCCGAAAGTACAAGGTGACCTGAGTATTATCTACGGAGATTGTCAGATTAGGAAGCAGATCAAAGTCCCTCACAAAGGCACCACTCAGATCAACACGAGGAGACCCCTGGAGTTGTTACACATAGATCTGATGAGGCCTATGCAAGTAGAAATCTACTCTAGAAAGAGGTATGTACTAGTATGTGTTGATGACTACTCACGCTTCACCTGGTCAAGTTTTCTGCGAGAAAAATCAGATGGTGTTCAAGCATTTGTTCAACTATGCACACAGCTGGAGCGAGTGATGGACCACAATTGTATGAATCATAAACACAGTTAAACCCACCAAATTAGACTGTTTGTCTATCTAACTTCGATGTTTTAGTCCTGATACATTTCTACAGGGTATTTCAGAGCTTAGAGAGAATACACGCTAAGGAAGAGCTTTTAGCACAGAAAAGATATCAGGAGACAATCCAAGGTCAAGATCAGACGCTGAATGAAGAAATCTAAAGATCCTGACTTGGAATCATTCAAAACAAATCAAACCGAAGAGAAACCGAAGACAATCCGGAGATGGAATACACCGATAGTTTTGTGCAAACTGCACAAAACTCACAACCACTCTCCTCATGCCACATGGACCGACGGCTTTCTCCTCACATCCACCCCTCCTCCTCTCCCCTTCCTCCACATGTCAACCTCTCCTCCTCCCTCCCAAAAGCCGCCGGCGGCTTTGTGTTGCTCCTCTCCCCTTGTGACACTTGTCTTCCTCTCCTCTTCCCCCCATCTCCACCCTTGGATGCCAAACCACATGCCCTCATCTTGGCCCTCCATTCCCCTCCCCTTAGCCTATAAATACCAAGCTCTCCTCCTCATTTCAAATCATCCCAAAATTGTGTAAAACACTTCTCTCTCTAAGTTTGTTACTATGTAAAGTTTGGTTTGATATCAATAAAAGTTCAGTTTGTTCTCAAATACTTTAGTTCGATCTTGAGCACTCCTGTTGGTTCTTGAGTACTCAAGTTTTCAGTTACAGTTCAAGAGTTACTCCTGTTTGTTCTTGAGTAATCTCTTTCTCTTCTCTCTTTACTCCTGTTTGTTCTTGAGTATTCTTTTCCAAATCCCCAAGTATTTAGTTATGATGTCCAACTCTATGGATATTCGTAACTAAACTCTTCATTCGGTTGAAGGGGAGTTCTTGTTTTATAAAATGTTTTACTTCGTTTAGTTTCTTTTCTCTGTATTCAAAACTTGTTCTATGTGCCATTTATAAGGTCAGACTTTCCAAGGTTGAGTGGAAGCTACGAAAGGGCAAAACTCTTCTGTGGGAAGTCGTGAACATACTCGGGTAAGTGGATGCTACGAAAGGGCAAAGCTTATCTGAGGAGTTCGATCTATCTTTAAAACCATTTGGAAACTGGACCAAAGGGACCAAATGGATGCACAAAAGGCTAAGATACTTCGAAAGGAGGAATTAGTCTGAAGTAGAACAAGGGTTTACAAACAGTGTGGCAAATTGAGCGCTACGAAAGGGCCTCGATACACGTTTGAATACTTAGAAGGGTTACTAAAAGAATGAACAGGATATAATACAAGGCCCCCCAAGACCGAATACTTCTCTCGCAATTACAAAACCCCTTTGTCTTTACTTTTATTGTTCAATCAACTGCAACCATCAACCGCTCACAATCCGGAGGACTTGCAATTCACGCATCACCCACTGTAAGTCTTCGCTTTTAATTTCAGTATTTACTTTTCTGTAATTTACTTTTCAGCACTCAAAACCAAAACCAACTAAAAAGTCACGTAGTTGTTAGCGCTAAAACCTCAACCAACCTAAAACACGCTCCTTCGCTGAACAAATCCCTTAAAGAATAACCTATCCCCCTAATTCCTCTGGGTTCGACCCCTACTTACCAAGTACTACCCAGTAGTATAGTTGCGAGTAGCGGACTATTATAAATTTATTTGCACAAATCGCTCTGACGACAAGCGGTTCTGTCAAATTGGCGCCGTTGCCGGGGAATTAGCCATCAGATAAGTTGTTCGAATCAATACGCACTTCAAAACAACCATGTCTCGCAAAGAAAGCCACCATGACTACCAGGATGACGAAGAAATAAACCTGTACGATCGAAATGATGAGGTTCCATTCGTCGATGATCCGGAACAACTCATCAGAAACAGAAGAGCTCGTGATAGAGAGGCTGCCCGAAGAAACCAAGAACCACCCGAGGACCGAAACCCAGCTGGTCCAGTACAGCCCCCTAGATACCCACCATACCCTCAACCCCGACAAATGCCTAGGCAAGAACCTGTCTTCGACAACTACTATGGGGACAACAACTACCGTGAACCTACTATGGGAGAATTAAATGCCCCTAATTTCGAAACACAGCCGTGGTGCATCTACGAGAACCCTGAATTAGAAAACATAACCATCAACGCGACAGTGGCCCACAGCTTGCCAAAATTCTCAGGAACTCAAGGAGAATCCGCCACAACTCACCTCCAACGCCTGCATGGAATTTGCCAAAACCTAAAACCCAATCGAGTGAATATGGACGACTTTAAGTTAAAGGCGTTCTATTTTTCCCTCACAGACTCGGCAAACGACTGGTTCCTTTCATTGCCTTCCGGAAGCATCAGAACATGGGCTCAAATGCAGAAGAAATTCTTAGACAAATACTATCCGGCGGGAAGAGCAATGCAAGTAAGGAGGCAACTACAGGAAATCACACAGGGTCCCAATGAAACCATGTACGATTACCTGGAAAAATTCAATTACCTAGAAAGGAGCTGCTGTACCCTTGGACTGCCCGAGAAACTCGTCATCGAATACCTCATTGATGGATTAAGACCCTTAGACAAAATGCTCTTGGATGCCTCAGCAGGGGGATCCATGATGAATCTATCATTGAGTGGCATAAGGAATCTCATCGCCAACGTTGCTGAAAATGCCCGATTTAGAGAAGAGACTGCTCGTCAAGATGAATTATCTCGATCAAAAAAAGTAGCACAAGCCGAAACATCAGTAAACTCCATAACTGAAGAGATGAAACAATTAAAGGAGATGATGATTCAGATCATACGAAGACAACCAGTTCCTGTAAAACCTTGTGAATTTTGCGGTTCTACGGAGCACCAGACTGACACATGCCCGACATTAATAGAAGAGGAACCTGCAGAAGTAAATGTAGTGGGAGGATACCAAGGATACAACAACAGCAACAACAATGACAGAGCCGGACAAAACAGACAGAACGGTCAAGCAACCAACCCAAACTGGCGTAACAACAACTATCCTCAGAAAGAAACACAACCAGCTATCCCTCAACTAGCCCAATCATTCTATCAACCGTACAACCAGAACACCCCAGCAGACCAATACCAACAGGAGGAGTCAAACCAGTACCAAGCAAGCTCAGGGAATTATCAAGGGGCAAACAAATCACTTGAGGATATGATGCTGTAATTAACTGGAACTGTGCAACAGTTGAATACTACTATGCATCGAAACCAAATCGAAACAAAAGAAGAATTATCAGACTTGAAGAAGCACATCGCCCAACTCGCTGCATCAGTATCCGCACTCCCTAGTAAACCCGGCGAACTCCTGTCCCAAACTATTCAAAGCCCGCAGGAAAATATGAATGTCGTAACTCTTAGGAGTGGAAAAACGATTGTCGGCAAAACTGTGGAGCAAAAAGAAGAAAAAGACCCAAGGTTACCCAAAGAAAAACAAACAAGGCCTGAGCCTCTCGAAACTCTAGAGGAAGAAGCAACCGATAAAGACGGCGACATAATTGAGGAAGAACGGGACGCGTCCGAAGAAGAAGAGAATACGTCCCAGGAACACGGGCCTGACCTGATACCCAGAACCGAAAATCCTAGAATTAGCATAACACTTCCATTTCCAGTACCTACACGCGTGCAAAAACAATATGTCATGGATAAGGAAGTGTTGGAGTTGTTCAGCAAGGTTGAAATCAACATCCCCCTCTTGGAAGCCATCAAGCAAATTCCTCGGTATGCCAAGTTTTTGAAAGAACTTTGTATCAACCGGAGGAGGAATACTGGAAATGATCAGGAGCTGTCATGCAACGGAAAGTTCCCCCTAAATGTGGAGATCCTGGAACTTACACCATTCCGTGCAAAATTGGCAACATCAGAATCGATAACTGCATGCTAGACCTAGGGGCATCAATCAATGTTCTTCCCTTCTCTATCTACTCATGCCTTAAGATTGGACCACTCAAACCCACCGGTCTCACTATTCAATTAGCTGATCGATCATGCAAACAGCCCGAGGGCAAAATTGAAGACGTCCTGGTTCAAGTAGGCAAATTAGTATTTCCAGCAGACTTCTACGTCTTAAAAATGGAGAATGGCGGACCTACTGATCATGCACCTATTCTTCTCGGTCGTCCATTTCTGAAAACAGCAAAAATGAAGATAGACTGTGGAAGTGGGATGCTCTCAATAGAAGTAGAAGGAGAAGTCTTCAGCTTCGACATATTCCAAGCAATAAAGCACCCTATGGATTTCGAGGAAGTTCACGCTCTCGATGCTTTGGACGATCTGGTCCAAGAAACTCAATCAGAACCAAGGGCAGATCTCTTAGAAGCCGTACTCAACGGAGCCGAAAGCTCATTAACTGAAAACTTGCATGAAATGGTGGCCCACTTAACGATCTCGGAGCCTCTCACACTAGAATATGAAGTCAACGAGGTAAAATTATTCAAATCAAATACTTTCGTGCCCTCGGTAATGCAACCCCCCCAAAATAGAGTTAAAGCCCCTTCCTGGACATTTAAAGTACGCCTTCCTAGGAGATAATGACACTCTCCCAGTAATTATCAAGAGTGGCTTGGAAACAGGACAAGAACAAAGCTTGATAAAACTGCTGAAACAACACAAGCTGGCTATCGGATGGACACTGGCCGATTTAAGAGGAGTCAGCCCGGCCGTATGCATGCACCGTATTCTACTTGAAGATGGAGCAAAACCATCAAGAGAGCCTCATTGACGACTCAACCCAATCATGATGGAGATCGTCCAGAAAGAAATACAAAAACTACTAGACGCGGACGTTATCTATCCCATTTCAGATAGCCAATGGGTGAGTCCTGTCCACGTGGTTCCCAAAAAAAGTGGGATCACAGTCGAAGAAGATGCCAAAGGAAACATGGTGACAACAAGGATCAAGAACGGATGAAGAATGTGCATCGACTACAGGAAATTGAACGCCGTCACAAGAAAAGACCATTTCCCTCTACCATTCATCGATCAAATGCTGGACCGGCTGGCAGGCAAACCATATTTTTGCTTCCTGGACGGGTTCTCAGGATATAATCAGATCCCCATAGCACCTGAAGACCAAGAAAAGACAACATTTACCTGCCCATTCGGTACTTTCGCCTTCAGAAGAATGTCATTCGGCCTATGCACTGCTCCAGGAACTTTTCAAAGGGTTGTGACCAGCATTTTTTCAGACATGATCGGAGAATTTATTGAAGTCTTCATGGACGACTTCACCATCCATGGAGACACATTCGACGCGTGCTTAAGCAATTTGAACACAGTTTTAGCACGATGTGTGTCCATGAACTTAGTGCTCAATTATGAGAAGTGCCACTTCATGGTAACACATGGAATAGTCTTAGGACATGTCGTCTCGAAAGAAGGTATGGAAGTAGACAAAGCAAAAATCGACCTGATCAAGACTCTACCATACCCATCCACGGTCCGAGACATCCAATCATTCCTTGGCCATGCAGGATTCTACCGACGATTCATCAAAGACTTCTCCAAAAAGGCATTGCCCCTATCCTCTCTCCTACAAAAAGAAGTTCCGTTTGAATTCACCGACGCATGCAAAAAAGCCTTTGATGATCTAAAGAAAGCCCTCACTAGCACACCTATCATCCAAACACCAAATTGGGAACTACCATTCGAAATCATGTGCGACGCAAGTGACTTCGCTGTGGGGGCAGTTCTCGGCCAAAAAATTGAAAAGAAATCAGGTGTGATCTACTACGCCTCACGAACCCTAGATCCTGCCCAACGGAACTACTCCACCACCGAAAAGGAACTCTTGGCAGTAGTTTTCGCTCTAGAAAAGTTCAGACCATATTTGCTTGGAGCAAAAGTAATAGTTTATTCTGACCATGCTGCCATCCGCTACCTGATGAAGAAAAAGGAAGCCAAGCCAAGACTCATACGGTGGATATTACTGCTGCAAGAGTTCGATGTAGAAATAAGGGACAAAAAAGGAATTGAGAATACGGTGGCCGACCACCTAAGTAGGATTGTCCGAAAGGAAGAAGAAGGGCACATAACCGAGTCATTTCCAGATGAGCACCTATACGCCGTCTCAACCAAAGTACCATGGTATGCTTCAATCGTCAACTACCTTGTGGGAGGTACGTTTCCTCCCTCTTTTACTAAAGCACAATGCATGAAACTTAAACATGAGGCTAAACAATACTTATGGGATGATCCTTATTTATGGAAAATAGGACCAGATCAAATACTTAGGAGATGCATCCCTGATAATGAAATAGCTTCTGTTATTAGTTTCTGCCATGAGTTTGCATGCGGAGGACATTTTGGGCCTAAAAGAACCGCTAGAAAAATCCTAGATAGCGGCTTTTTCAGGCCAGGAATATTTAAAGATGCCAATAAAAAATGTAGAAAATGCGATAAGTGTCAAAGAGTAGGAAATGTGTCAGCTAGGAATGAAATGCCTCAAGTACCCATATTAGTCAACGATGTCTTCGACGTTTGGGGTCTTGATTTTATGGGACCATTTCCAGTTTCATGTGGTTACACATACATCTTAGTTGCTGTGGATTATGTGTCGAAATGGGTAGAAGCTAAGGCTACAAGGTGCGATGATGCAAAGACTGTCATAGAATTTTTGCGCACTAATATAGTTTGTAGGTACGGGGTACCCAAAGCCATAATAAGTGACCAAGGAACTCATTTCTGCAACCGCATGATGGCTGCTACCTTAAAACGATACCATGTCCACCACCGAACATCTACGGCATATCATCCCCAAACCAATGGTCAAGCGGAGATCTCCAACCGCGAAATCAAAAGTATTCTAGAAAAGATGGTGAAACCAGGTAGGAAAGATTGGAGTCAGAGACTGGACGAAGCTCTTTGGGCTTATCGGACAGCGTACAAAACACCAATTGGAACCTCCCCCTTTCGGCTTGTTTATGGAAAGGCATGCCACCTTCCGGTAGAATTAGAACATAAAGCCTATTGGGCGCTCAAGAAGTGCAATCCAGATTTAAAAGCTGCCGGACTGGATAGGAAGCTTAAGCTATGCGAACTTGAAGAATTGCGGCTTGAAGCCTATGAAGAGCAAACAGACTACAAGGCACGGACGAAATTATATCATGACAAATTCATCCTCCGCCGCTCATTTAAGGAAGGACAACAAGTACTACTCTTTTCCTCACGGTTGAAGTTAATGCCTGGCAAACTAAAATCAAAATGGACCGGCCCTTATACTGTGACTAAAGTATACAACCATGGAAGGCTTGAGTTGGAAAGCATGGACAATAAAAGTAAATTCACGATAAACGGGCAACGAGTCAAACATTACCACGGCGAAGCCAGCATAGCCCCACAAAAATTCGACTTGAGCCACCCATGGGATCCCAACTGGTGATCCCCTTTGCGTCGAGCCAACGACGTTAAACAAGTGAACTGGTCGGGAGGTAACCCAACACTATCTTACTTTTCTGCACTTTTAATTTCTGTCATTTAAATTTCCAATAAGCGCTCTCACCCACTTTTTGTATAGAAGGAATATCTTTCATGTAGGAATTAAGTTTGGAGCAAGACCGGATCAGCCAGGCAGCTTCCGTGAATTTACCGGGCCTGCGCTGAGAGTTCGAGGCCCCAGCCAGACTCCCTCGATTATCTAGCCTCATGCCATGTCGTTTGCACGACACAGTAAAAGGGAGTTCTGTTCTTCTTTTTCCTTAATGTCATTTCCTTCTCTTGTATATATTTGCATGACTTTTGAACTAAGGCACGCCTTCGTTCAAAAGTGTGGGGTGAGAACCATTTGCATGTTTTTCTTTTCTTTTTTAATAATATCTTTTTGAAAATATGAACTTGAGAATGTGAAAAAGATAGATCATAATTCATGCATCAACCTTGTGAAAATTCAACTGTTTAAAAACTTAGAATGTAACTTCTCATTTGTCCTTTGTGCCGAGATAACCTAGGGATGTGGAGTTGATAGAAATTGCCCTAGAGAGGCTTGGCAAGCACTTGAAGGATCAGATCAAACTATATGGTTTTCGAAGTCAGTGGAGGCTGCACTTCAGGTTTCGGTGAATAATTGAAGTCAACTCTGCCTTGAAGCATCTATGTAAAAGGCAAGGATGGGAATCAAACCGTCCTCTCTCTAGTCAAAGTAGCAGAGAAAATAGATGAGCGACCCTCATCTTGACCCGCGCGAAACAACAAAGATGAGAGGAGCGGGGAGGTATTTCCATATGCTTGCGGGCGATGATTGGACCTCCCAAGAAGGCAAAAAACAAGATGGACTAGCAAGTCACAAAGAAGCAAAAAACTCAAAGAAGAAAATCAAAAGAGGCCTAAGGCCCAAAAATGTGAAGGTTTTAACCGAGCAAAAGTGAAGCACTCAACAACGTCAAATCAAAAGCTAAAGGCAAATCACTACAAAAAGCAGTCCATCGCCAAAGAAGAAGAAAGAAAAAAAAGAAAAAAATCAAGAAAAGGCTCAACTCACTGAAACCCGAATCGAATCACGTGCTAGAGAAAGCTACAAGAAAACCATATAGTGCGAGACGGTCCCGAAGGTGTAGTCCAGGAGCCTGAAAAGGGCTATCTCCCGAAACATCCGAAATAATTTGCATCTCAGCACGAAGGTACACGTATCAAGTTTCTTCTACTTATTTACGCAGTTTAATTTAGTAACAAGTAGTAATGCATGAATTAGGAAAAATCGAGTACCACAATCTTATTTTCATATTTTAACCAACTTACTTAGTAACGCCCTTATAAAGCATTGTTCGGGACGAACAACTAAAAGTGTGGGGTTATCTGATGGACCACAATTGTATGAATCATAAACACAGTTAAGCCCACCAAATTAGACTGTTTGTCTATCTAACTTCGATGTTTTAGTCCCGATACATTTCTACAGGGTATTTCAGAGCTTAGAGAGAATACACGCTAAGGAAGAGCTTTTAGCACAGAAAAGATATCAGGAGACAATCCAAGGTCAAGATCAGACGCTGAATGAAGAAATCTAAAGATCCTGACTTGGAATCATTCAAAACAAATCAAACCGAAGAGAAACCGAAGACAATCCGGAGCTGGAATACACCGATAGTTTTGTGCAAACTGCACAAAACTCACAACCACTCTCCTCATGCCACATGGACCGGCGGCTTTCTCCTCACATCCACCCCTCCTCCTCTCCCCTTCCTCCACATGTCAACCTCTCCTCCTCCCTCCCAAAAGCCGCCGGCGGCTTTGTGTTGCTCCTCTCCCCTTGTGACACTTGTCTTCCTCTCCTCTTCCCCCCATCTCCACCCTTGGATGCCAAACCACATGCTCTCATCTTGGCCCTCCATTCCCCTCCCCTTAGCCTATAAATACCAAGCTCTCCTCCTCATTTCAAATCATCCCAAAATTGTGTAAAACACTTCTCTCTCTAAGTTTGTTACTATGTAAAGTTTGGTTTGATATCAATAAAAGTTCAGTTTGTTCTCAAATACTTTAGTTCGATCTTGAGTACTCCAGTTGGTTCTTGAGTACTCAAGTTTTCAGTTACAGTTCAAGAGTTACTCCTGTTTGTTCTTGAGTAATCTCTTTCTCTTCTCTCTTTACTCCTGTTTGTTCTTGAGTATTCTTTTCCAAATCCCCAAGTATTTAGTTATGATGTCCAACTCTATGGATATTCGTAACTAAACTCTTCATTCGGTTGAAGGGGAGTTCTTGTTTTATAAAATGTTTTACTTCGTTTAGTTTCTTTTCTCTGTATTCAAAACTTGTTCTATGTGCCATTTATAAGGTCAGACTTTCCAAGGTTGAGTGGAAGCTACGAAAGGGCAAAACTCTTCTGTGGGAAGTCGTGAACATACTCGGGTAAGTGGATGCTACGAAAGGGCAAAGCTTATCTGAGGAGTTCGATCTATCTTTAAAACCATTTGGAAACTGGACCAAAGGGACCAAATGGATGCACAAAAGGCTAAGATACTTCGAAAGGAGGAATTAGTCTGAAGTAGAACAAGGGTTTACAAACAGTGTGGCAAATTGAGCGCTACGAAAGGGCCTCGATACACGTTTGAATACTTAGAAGGGTTACTAAAAGAATGAACAGGATATAATACAAGGCCCCCCAAGACCGAATACTTCTCTCGCAATTACAAAACCCCTTTGTCTTTACTTTTATTGTTCAATCAACTGCAACCATCAACCGCTCACAATCCGGAGGACTTGCAATTCACGCATCACCCACTGTAAGTCTTCGCTTTTAATTTCAGTATTTACTTTTCTGTAATTTACTTTTCAGCACTCAAAACCAAAACCAACTAAAAAGTCACGTAGTTGTTAGCACTAAAACCTCAACCAACCTAAAACACGCTCCTTCGCTGAACAAATCCCTTAAAGAATAACCTATCCCCCTAATTCCTCTGGGTTCGACCCCTACTTACCAAGTACTACCCAGTAGTATAATTGTGAGTAGCGGACTATTATAAATTTATTTGCACAAATCGCTCTGACGACAAGCGGTTCTGTCAGCGAGAAAGAGAAGATAAAGGTGAGCATTTAGTGGGAGTTTGGAGTGATCAGGAAAGGAGTTCGAGAACACTGCTCTTGCTGACTTCTGCACACAATAGGGGATAACACAATAATTTTCATCTCCGACCACCCCTCAGCAGAATGGAGTTGTCGAAAGAAAGAATCGAACCATTCAGGAGATGGCCCGAGTGATGCTTCATGCGATAAAGGTGCCGTTGAAGTTCTGGGCAGAAGCCATGAACACAACTTGCTATGTCATTAATAGAGTGACAATTCGATCCGGCACGGAGAAGACGTGCTATAAGTTGTGGAAAGGGAAGAAGCCGGCGGTGAAGTACTTCATATCTTTGGAAGTCAATGCTACATTCTTAGAGATCAAGAATATCAACAGACGATGGACCATAAAAGTGATGAAGGGATCTTTCTGGGATACTCTACTAATAGCAGTGCTTACCGAGTCTACAACAAGCACACTGGAGCTAACCCGGAATAACCTGTAGCTCCCGCTACAAATCCAGAAGTTGTCCCGGACAAGACATCAGAACATCTTGCTGAAGAAGATGACCAGAAAAATAAGGAAGCTGAATCAGAAACACCTCCTGCTCCCTCTCGGGTCCTTCACCCTTCTAGGACTATTGAGAAGAATCATCCCATTACAGAAGTGATTGGTGAACCTAGACAAGGCATGAAGACTCGAGGTAAACAAGTGAATTTATGTGATATGGCTGGCTTAAATTGCTTCTTGTCAACTGTGGAGCCCAAAAACATCAAAGAGGCTATCAATGACGAATACTGGGTCGTGGCTATGCAAGAGGAGCTTGGTGAGTTTCAACAAAATGATGTATGGGATCTTGTTCCACGACCTGATGATGTGAATGTGATTGGGACAAAGTGGATCTTCAAGAACAAGTCAGACGAACAAGGGAACATCATCAGAAACAAGGCAAGGCTTGTTGCTCAAGGCTATACTCAGATTGAAGGAGTGGATTTTGATGAAATGTTTGCCCCCGTTGCTCGATTGGAGGCTATACGCTATTACTGGTGCTGGCCTGTTATCTGAAGTTCAAGTTGTTCCAGATGGACGTTAAGAGTGCTTTTCTGAACAGGCTGCTGAATGAAGGAGTCTATGTGGCACAACCTAAGGGATTCGAAGATCCTCACCATCCTGACCATGTGTATCGACTGAAGAAAGCTCTTTGTGGTCTCAAGCAGGCGCCCAGAGCATGGTACGAGCGGCTTACAGACTTTTTAATCAACCATGGCTATGTGCGAGGGGGAGTTTGATCTGGAGAAGGCAGCACATAAGAGAACTCCCGCTGCAACTCATGTGAAGATCACCAAGGATGAAGCTGGTACAAGTGTGGATCAAACCTTGTGCAGGAGTATGATTGGGAGCTTACTATACCTGATGGCCAGTAGACCAGACATTGCCCATGCAGTTGGAGTTTGTGCTAGATATCAAGCTAATTCCAAGGAGAGCCACCTGATGAATGTGAAGAGAATTATCAACTATGTCTGTGAAATAGCAGACTATGTATTGTGTTACACTAAGGTTACGAATTCTTGTTTGGTAGGCTATTGTGATGCAGATTGGGCTGGGAAAGCTGAGGATCGTAAAAGCACATCTGGAGAATGCTTCTTTCTAGGCAACAACCTAGTATCATGCTTGATGAGTCGTATTTATACGACTCGTCGAATCAATTAATCCCATTTATTTTGATACTTTATTATGTAAACAATTACTTTTTAGTATGGTTTTGCATTTCAGGTGTTTCGGAAGCTCTAGGAGGAAACGCTCATAAAAGACGTCATTTCATGCCAAAAAAATATCACAATGGCAGATCAGACCTTTCGACGCTCGACGGAGTGCTGGGAATGAACCGCTGAGCAGAAAATTACGAGCCACGCGTCGTTGCGTAGATGACTAAATTCCCTACAACTCTCTAGTTCACACCGAGAGCAGCCGAGGTCATATAAGAGGTCAAATCTAGAGTTGAAGTCGGAACTGGCGCGCAGAAGGAGGACCGCAACTCAATGGGGATCGCGTTTTCGCTCAACATTAGCAGCGACACTAATGAAAGCAAAGAGCGGCCAGTACCAATAACGTCAAGGGAAAACGCGGTCGTAACATTAAGGCAAAACGCGGCTGCTGATGTCAGCAACGCGTTTGATGACGTCAGCAAGTCCGAAACTTGGAAATTGAACCGAAAAACAGACTTGGAAACCTTATGTTTTGCTAAATAAGATCTTTGGGTTAAGGTTTCCATCATCAATTATTCTACGAAGACCTAGACGGCTCTAGAGGAGAAGACGAAGCTTTCGACGAGAGAACAGAATTTCTTACTCATTATGTGTTTTGTTTCCATCATGTGTAGCTAAACCTCTAATTCAGTTTAGGGTTTCGCATATTGTGACGTTTGTTTTGAGACTTTATTCTTAATGCTATTTTATGTTTTACTAGTTCTTGTGTTTATCTTATGAATTAACTTGTTAGATTAAGTGGAAGCTTTGTCGCAAAGCTTAATTGAGCAGTTAATTCTTACCGTTAATATCTACTGGAAACTTTGTCATAAAGGTCGATCGTAACACCTAAGCTAAATAATACCTTTGTCGGATTATTAAGTTAAAGAAAAAACTAGAAGTCTAACACCTTTGTCGGGTTAGATTGTGGTGTATCACATTTGTCAGGATACTTTAGGATATTACCTTTGTCGGAATTCCACACTTAGAAACATGAAATTAGATATTTAGCAGTCGATGATAAACATGTCACAATAGAAACCCTAAGCAGAATGCTTTCTCTGATTGAAATCTTTGTTATTCTTTTCTCTTGTGCTTTTACAATACTTGCTCACAAAACCCCCCTTTTTAATTGTTTTCAGTAACAGCTTCAGCAACACCAGCTCCCTTGGGTTCGACACTGCTTGCCACTTTGCTAGCTTTTAGCAGGAAAAATATAAATATTAAATTTGACGCGTCAGACGACGCGCGCCAATGCTTCAGTAAGAATACATTGCCGCTGGAAGTTGTTGTACCCAGCTGTTATGGATGAAACAGATGCTAGAAGAATATGGAGTGGAATAAGATATGATGACACTCTACTGTGACAACATGAGCATAACCAACATATCCAAGAATCGTGTTCAGCATTCCAGAACAAAGCATATCGATATCAGGCATCACTTCATTCGGGAGTTAGTCGAGAAGAAGGTAATCACTCTGAAGCATGTATCGACGGAGAAGCAGCTAGCATATATCTTCACCAAACCCTTGGACAACGTGCAGTTCGAGACATTTAGATCCTCACTAGGTCTATGTGTCATTGAAAACTAAGTTGTTCCAGACGAGATGGTCAGCTGATGGACCTTAATTATACGAATCATAAACACAGTTAAACCCACCAAATTAGACTGTTTGTCTATTTAACTTTTGCTTGTTAGTTCCGATATTTATCTACAGGGTATTTTGGAGCCTAGAGAGAATACACGCGAAGGAGGAGTTTTTACGCAGAAAATATATTACGAGTCATTCCAAGGTCAAGACCAGATGCCGACTGAAGAAATCTCAAGATCCTGACTTGGAATCACTCAAAACAAATCAAACCGAAGAGCAACCAGAGTCAGTCCGGGGCAGAAATGGACTGATAGTTTTGTGAAAACATCACAAAACCTCACAAAAATCACTCTTTCCTTCAAAGTGACCGGCGGCTTTAAGGGGAGGGATGACTCATGGGTGGCTTTCCCTCCTTCCCCCCTCCACAACCGGCGGCTCCTCCTCCTTCAACCGGCAACCGGCGGCTTTTAACAAGCCATGGATGGCTTGCCATGTGTCCTCCTCTCCACCACATCCTCCTCCTCCCTTAGGCTATAAATACATGCCTCCCCCTTTGTAAATCATATCCCAAAATCAAAAAACACTTCTCTCTCTAAGATTTGGTACTTTGTAAGCTTTTGTTCTATATCTATAATACTCCTGTTGGTTCTTGAGTATTATAGTTCGGTCTTGAGTACTCTTGTCGGTTCTTGTAGTACTCAAGCTTTACTTTTCTCTATTCTTGAGTACTCTTGTCGGTTCTTGAAGTACACACCCCTTTCCCTTACTTACTGTCTTTCAAAAACCGTAAGTACTTAGCTATGGTATCCACCTCTATGGATATTCGTAGCTAAACTCTTCATTCGGTTGAAGGGGTGTACTTGTATCATAAAATGTTTTAGGCCATCTTTTTAGTGCCTCTTCTTTTTATTCAAAACTTGTTCTATGTGCCATATATTAGACCAGAACTTCCAAGGTTGAGTGGATGCTTGAAATGGCAAAACTCTTCCGTGGGGGTTCGTGAACATACTCGGGTAAGTGGATGCTTGAAATGGCAAAGCTTATCTGAGGAGTTCGACCTCTTTAAAACACCATTTGGATTGATCGGAAATGATTGATCAAATGGATGCACATAGGCTAGTATACCTTGAAATGGGGTGCTAGTCTAAATAGAACAAGTGCTCTACGACCTTGAAATGGGCTAGACGGTGTGTGCAAATCGAGTTCTTGAAATGGCCTTGATACACTTTTGAATACTTAGAAGGATCACTAAAGGTCTATGATAAACAGGCTATGATACAAGGCCCCAGAAACCGAATGCTTTCCTTAGATTTAAAAAACCCCTTGCACTTACTTTCAATTTTAGTATAAACTGTATTATCAACTGCTGACGTTCCGGAAGGCTTGCCAATCATGCATCACCCGCTGTAAGTCTTCTACTTTTATTTTCAGTACTTTACTTTTCTGTCATTTACTTTTCCACACTAAAAACCAAAACCAACCAACCAATCACTTACTTTTCCGCACTAAAACCTCAATCAACCTAAAACACGCTCCCTCGCTGTACAATTCCCTCAAAGAATAGCTTATCCCCCTAATTCCCTTGGGTTCGACCCCTACTTACCACTTGCTACCCAGTAGTAAGGTCACGAGTAGCGGAATAGAAATTTGCTTTTGCACAGAGAACACCGCACCTTAACAACAGTGCGGTGGGCTCCGTCAAAACTGGCGCCGTTGCCGGGGAATTAGCAGTCGGATTAGTTGTTCTTTTCTTTCCCTCCCCTTCTCATTTCCTCATGACGCTACCCACTACGTATGCATGGACAACAAGACATCTTCCTCTGTTCAGAGGTACGGATGGAGAAGACCCAGTACAACACTGCCGAAACTTTCACCACATTTGTAGCCACATAAAACCTGAAAACGAAATGTTAGATGAATTTAAGCTTAAATGCTTCAAATTTTCTCTAACTGATTTTGCGACAATTTGGTATTACACATCAACCGCTAGTCGTGCAGAACATTTTGTGGATCTTTGCGTTCCATTCCTGAAGGAATTCTCCCCCCCATCCTTACGCCAAAAACCCGTGAGAAGATCATGTGCCTGCAACAATCCCGGGATGAGACTTTGGACGAATACTACACGAACTATGACACCATCGTCTCAAGCTGCCCGCACCATGGATTCACGAAGAAAGTTCTTCTTCAAAAATTTCTTCGTGGGATGAGGGCCGATGAGCTGACAAGGATTAACAAAGCAGTGAGAAGATCAGCCGGGAACTTATCCATAGCAGACATGTGGAACCTCATAGATGACCTGGCCACAGCCACAAAACGAATACCCCAAGCTGACAGAGGAATGCAGATAGAAGAGGTTGGTCGAAAGACAGATGAAGAAAATACTCCCGAGCCATCTGAAGAATCAGACATAGAAAGCATCGGAAGCAACGAGGAAAAATACTCATGGGAACTCGAGGCGGTGCCAACTGAAGAAGAAGTCCAAAACAACACTGGCAAGCTACCCGAGTCATACCCAACTATCATTACCCGAGCAGCAGAGACCATCTACGACCAGATCCTCACAGACGGACATAACGAGGCAGAACCGAGCCTTAAGATGCAAGCTTCCCAACTTTTTCCCTTGATCAGTAGGCAAATCGTAGAAAACTATGTGATCCATGAAGAAGCTAAAAAGAGGATGGGAAAAGGGCCTGAGCAGAACGACTCCTCGATGGAGCATGTTTTCGCCATGACTGGACAAGGCAGTCCTAAACACCAGAAAACCCAGTTCAAGAGACTAGTAGTGAAGGGTCCCTCACCTTCTCAGAGACGTTGGAAGGAGAAACCACCAGAACCATGGGAACTGGACCCAAGCCCGTCGTCCCCCAAAAACCCAGGAAGAGTCAAAGCAAGAATCAAGGTTGGCGCAATGAAGAAATACGACCTGAGCCACCCATGGATCCAAACCAGTGATCCAGGAATGAGGTACTGTCGAACCAACGACGTTAAACAAAGGCACTGGTCGGGAGGTAACCCGACACCTATCTTACTTTCAGTCTTTTATTTTTCTGTTTTAGTTTTTACCAATAAGTCGCTCTCACCCACTTGGTGCATAGAAGAAATGACTATTCAGGAATCGGACTTGGGTGCAACATTAAGCCAGCCAGGCCTACGCCAAGAGTTCAAGGCCCCAGCCGAACTCCCTCGATTATCCAGCCTCATGCCATGTCGTTCGCTCGACACTTTAAAGAGAGTTCTGTTCTTCCCTTTTCCTTAATGTCATTTCCTTCTCGTATAATATCTGCTTGCATAGCTTTTGAACTAAGTTGTGCTGAAAGGCACGCCTTCGTTCAAAAGTGTGGGGTGAGATCCACCTTTGTAAATAAATAACATGTTTTTCCTTTTCCCTTAATAATTATCTTTTTGAAAATATGAACTTAAGAATGTGAAAAAGATAAATCTAAATTCATGCATTACCTTGTGAAAATTCAACTGTTTAAAAACTTAGAATGTAACTTCTCATTTGTCCCTTTGTGCTAAGATAAACAAGGGATGTGGAGTTGATAGAAATGCCCTAGAGAGGCTTGGCAAGCAATCGAAGGACTGAATTTCGCTATATGGTTTTCGAAGTCAGTGGAGGCTGCACTTCGGGTTTAAGTGAAGATTGAAGTCATCTCCGCCATGCAGTGTTTATGCAAAAAGAAAAAAAGGCGAGGACGGGAATCAGACCGTCCTATCTCTAGTCAAAGTAGCCGATAAAATAGATGAGCGACCCTCATCTTGACCCGCGCGAAACGGCAAGGATGAGAGGAGCGGGGAGGTATTTCCATATGCTCGCGGGCGATGATTGGACCTCCCAAAAAGGCTTGAGAAAATGGACTAGCAAGCCACAAAAAGGCAAAAGCTCGAAGAAGCAAGTCAAGAGGCAAAAGGCCCAAAATTGTGAAGGTTTTAACCGAACAAAAAGTGAAGTACTCAAAGAGTCAAATCAAAGGCCAAAGGCCGATTCACTACAAAAAAAGCTGTCCCTCGCCAAAAAGAAATCAAAAAGGCTCAACTCAGTGAAACCCGAACCGAATCAAGTGCTACAGAAAGCTACAAGGAAACCATATAGTGCGAGACGGTCCCGAGGTTGCAGTCCAGGAGCCTGAAAAGGGCTATCTCCCGAAACATCCAAAATAATTTGCATCTCAGCACGAAGGTACAAGTATCAAGTTTCTTCTATTTATTTACACGGTTTAATTTGGTAATAAGTAGTAATGCATGAATTAGGATAAATCGAGTCCCACAGTCTAACTTTCATATTTTAAAATCTTACTTAGTGTGCCGCCCTTTAATAGCATTGTTCGGGACGAACAACTAAAAGTGTGGGGTGATCTGATGGACCATAATTATACGAATCATAAACACAGTTAAACCCACCAAATTAGACTGTTTGTCTATTTAACTTTTGCTTGTTAGTTCCGATATTTATCTATAGGGTATTTTGGAGCCTAGAGAGAATACACGCTAAGGAGGAGTTTTTACGTAGAAAATATATTACGAGTCATTCCAAGGTCAAGACCAGATGCCGACTGAAGAAATCTCAAGATCCTGACTTGGAATCACTCAAAACAAATCAAACCGAAGAGCAACCAGAGTCAGTCTGGGGCAGAAATGGACTGATAGTTTTGTGAAAACATCAAAAAACCTCACAAAACTCACTCTTTCCTTCAAAGTGACCGGCGGCTTTAAGGGGAGGGATGACTCATGGGTGGCTTTCCCTCCTTCCCCCCTCCACAACCGGCGGCTCCTCCTCCTTCAATCGGCAACCGGCGGCTTTTGACAAGCCATGGATGGCTTGCCATGTGTCCTCCTCTCCACCACATCCTCCTCCTCCCTTAGGCTATAAATACATGCCTCCCCCTTTGTAAATCATATCCCAAAATCAAAAAACACTTCTCTCTCTAAGATTTGGTACTTTGTAAGCTTTTGTTTTATATCTATAATACTCCTGTTGGTTCTTGAGTTTTATAGTTCGGTCTTGAGTACTCTTGTCGGTTCTTGTAGTACTCAAGCTTTACTTTTCTCTATTCTTGAGTACTCTTGTTGGTTCTTGAAGTACTCACCCCTTTCCCTTACTTACTGTCTTTCAAAAACCGTAAGTACTTAACTATGGTATCCACCTCTATGGATATTCGTAGCTAAACTCTTCATTCGGTTGAAGGGGTGTACTTGTATCATAAAATGTTTTAAGCCATCTTTTTAGTGCCTCTTCTTTTTATTCAAAACTTGTTCTATGTGCCATATATTAGGCCAGAACTTCCAAGGTTGAGTGGATGCTTGAAATGGCAAAACTCTTCCGTGGGGGTTCGTGAACATACTCGGGTAAGTGGATGCTTGAAATGGCAAAGCTTATCTGAGGAGTTCGACCTCTTTTAAACACCATTTGGTTTGATCGGAAATGATTGATCAAATGGATGCACATAGGCTAGTATACCTTGAAATGGGGTACTAGTCTAAATAGAACAAGTGCTCTACGACCTTGAAATGGGCTAGACGGTGTGTGCAAATCGAGTGCTTGAAATGGCCTTGATACACTTTTGAATACTTAGAAGGATCACTAAAGGTCAATGATAAACAGGCTATGATACAAGGCCCCAGAAACCGAATGCTTTCCATAGATTTAAAAAACCCCTTGCACTTACTTTCAATTTTAGTATAAACTGTATTATCAACTGCTGACGTTCCGGAAGGCTTGCCAATCACGCATCACCCGCTGTAAGTCTTCTACTTTTATTTTCAGTACTTTACTTTCCTGTCATTTACTTTTCCGCACTAAAAACCAAAACCAACCAACCAATCACTTACTTTTCCGTACTAAAACCTCAATCAACCTAAAACACGCTCCCTCGCTGTACAATTCCCTCAAAGAATAGCTTATCCCCCTAATTCCCTTGTGTTCGACCCCTACTTACCACTTGCTACCCAGTAGTAAGGTCACGAGTAGCGGAATACAAATTTTCTTTTGCACAGAGAACACCGCACCTTAACGACAGTGCGGTGGGCTCTGTCATCAGCCGAAGCTTGAACAAGACATATCTGGAGGGCTGACATGGAAGGAAGGTCGGAGATTTCAAAATTATGCTGCGACGAGTGACGATTGGTTTTCTCAGATATTTTCTCAGATATTCAAATATTTTTAAAATAGTTTGAAGTGACGTGGCAACTGATGGATATGCGAGCGAATATATGGCATGCCAAATTAGATTGAGTTTCAAAATTCAAATTAACTTTCAAATCAATTGTTCATGTCTCACTCTTTTTCTCCCGACGAAACCCTAGACGAAGCTTGAACAAATCCAACAATGGTGGACACGAGAAAGAACAAGGTGACAAAAGTGACGACGAATGAAACAGCATCTAAGGATGTTGAAAAGACAAAGACTGTCGAAGGAAACCCTAAAACGGCGAGCGATATAGCAACAACAGTAAAACCTAAAGCAACAGTGACGAAGAAGGCAACCCCTCAAGAGAAACCAGTGACGGAGACGTCGACTGTCAACTTGGCAAGGGAGAAACAGATTCCCAAATCTGTTCCAGTTCAAAACCCTAAGACGAAGGTGGCCCTTAAAACCTTCATCCGTCAAGGAACCCGTGGAGAAAACTACACTAGAGGTAATCTCCAAAATCTCTAAATCTATTAATATGTGTAGTCCTGTTGTGCCGAGTGAATTTGTGGAGAGTTTGAAGAAGGTGGTAGAAAAGCCAAAGGTAGTAGCATCGGTTCAGGGGGAGTGTACTCCTAAGGAAAAGGGGAACAAGAGTCAAGGTTATAGCTACAAAGAAAACCCAAAAAAAGAAAAGTTTAGAGTGGTTAAGCGCAGAGTGGTTGTGGCTGTGGCTGTGTCTGAATCTGAAGATGATGAAAAAGTTGTTGCTGAAAAGAAGAATGTAGGAATGTCTGATAAAGGTGTTGTAGAGAAGGCTGTTGTTGGCCAAGAGGCTGCTAAGGTGTTAGAAAAATCGAATTGTGAGTCAGCTGAAGATGTAGTAAAATCAAGTGATGAGGCTGAAAGAGATTCTGAAGAAAAGGAGGAAGTTTGTGAAGAGGAGCAGAATGAGGGTTCTGCTGAAAGTGTTGCTGAGGAAACAGAAGTTATTGAGGAAGAAATAGAGGTGCCTGTGAAAACTAGAGAGGGACAGTCTCGAAATGTGGCTAGTAAGGAAGTAGATTCTCTTCAAGAGTTGTTTGATGCAGTAGAAGAATATGAGGAAGAGGAAGTGTTCACTAGTACTGCTGACAGAGAAGGAGCCAATGTTGATCAAAATCAGTCAAGCAAGAACAATGAGATGGAGGATAATGTTCCAGTTTAAGAAGATGTGCAAGAAGGGACAGCTGAGTCGGTGGAAGCTGTACCAAAGGTTGCTCCAGTCCCAGAAAAACCAGTGAGTAAGGAAAAAGGTCCAGTAAAGTTGAAGAAAAGTGTTGTGACTCAAGCAGCTGAACAGATGGCCCCAAATGTTACATAAAGAACTAAGTCGAAGAAAAGGAAGGCCGCTGCACCAACTCAAGCAACTGTAACTAAGACTGTTGGTAGAAAGAAGGTTGTTACTCCAGTAACAAAGAAAACCAAAACAAGTGCTGATGCAGGAAAGGCTAAAACTGATAAGAAAGGAAAGAGCGTCCAGTTTGATGCAAGGGTTGTTGTGAATGGCGAGTGGTTTGTCTCGGACAAACAAGCTGAGAAGTGGGAAGTCGTATAGAAGAGGAAAATTGTAGCTGAGCGAGTGCTGGAGGCTCACAAGTATGCAGCCAAGGAAATTATTAGCCTAATCAAAGCGCTGGACTTGTGGTCGTCCGTAACAATGGCCAAACCGTTTGTTGCAGACATTGTGAGAGAGCTAATAGTGAATTTACTAGAAAATTTTGCTGATGTTGAGGATAAGGCTTACGGTAAAGTAGGCGTGAGAGGTAAAGAGGTTACCATTACCCCAGAGAGCATAAATGATTACTATGGCATTGAAGGGAGAGAAGTGAGGATTGAAGAACCCAATTGGCACAAGATAGCTGAGATCATTACGGGTGGAGTTCCGTCGAAGTGGTACAAGTTGACGTTCTCGGTGAAAGACTTGTCAACAAAGCATTCATTGCTCCATAGCATTGCTGTACACAACTGGTTGCCTAATCATCACCGAACAATGCTTGGTCATGCCATGGGAGCACTCCTAAAGACTCTGGGAGGAAGGGAAAAGATTGATCTTGGACAACTCATATTTGATTAGATTGCAACGCATGCTACTTCAGTCAAAATCAATCATCCCATTGGTTTTCCATCCCTGATCCATCAGCTTGTGGTAGCTCAACATCCGGAGGTTCAAACAAGTCAGGACAAGCTAGCTGGTGTTCCGAAAGTGTTCCTAGCCGATCAAGCACTTCACATGAAAACACACGCAGGATCTGGAACAAGATGTTCCTGAGGTAAAGAAGAAGAAGCTTTCTGAACAGACATTGGGTGAACTGTGTGATCAGCTTCCTACCAGAACACAAAGCTCTTGGTAGAAATACGTTATCCGGAGGAGGATGAAGAAGCTGGCAATGATGGAAGTGGTGATAGCGACTCTGACTACTAGTCGAATGGTCATGATCTCTGCTCTCTCTACAAACAATCATGGTCTTTTTACTAATCAGTTTGTTGAACTCTAGTATTACTTTCGAACACATGCTACTGTTCTGTACTCCCTTGTCACTTTGTGGCAAAAAGGGGGAGTAATTTGGAGTTTGAAAGCTCCTTAAAATATTCATGTGCTTATATTGTTTAGAGTTTGAAACCTCCTCAAAGATTCGTTTTGTAGCAATTAGTTGGTAGCACAGCTTGGGAGTTTGAAATCTCCTTCAAAGATTCATCTGTATAAGTAGTACATGTAACACAGGTAGGTAGTTTTGCCAAAAATGCCAAGGGGGAGATCGTTAGTTTTTAGTGGCATAGGTTTTGGCAAAACACACTGTGAAGTGGTTCAAACTGTTGTACAAGGAGGAGTTCAAGGCCAAAGAGAGACAACCGAAGTGGAACAAGACTGAAGCAGCAGAAATTTCCTGATCCAGATTAGGCAAGTCAATGCTGCTGAACAACAAAGATATGATGCAGATATTGATGGCGGTTGACGCATATATATGATGCATATCTAAGAAGTCGGTTGAGAGAGTTTAGGATATACTTGCTCTTGAAGTTTACTTGGAGAGGAAGATAATCGAAGATCTACTTGAAGATATATTGAAGATTATCTACAAGAGAGATGCGCAGAAATTTAGGAATGTGACGCGCGTCGTCTTACGCGTCAAATTTAATATTTATAAATCTCCTGCGACTACTAGCAAGCGGTAAGCAGGGTCGAACCCAAGAGAGCTGGTGCGCTGAAGCTGTAAATAATTAAAAAGTGGATTTTTGTAAGCAATTATTGTAAAGCACAGGAGAAAAGATTAACGAAGACAATCAGAGAAAATATCCAGCTTAGGGTTTCTATTGTGACACATTTATCATAGATTTCTGATGATCAATTTTATATTTTAAAGTGTGGTTGTTCCGACAAAGGTAACAACCCAAGTATCCCGACAAAGGTGATACGCCACAACCTAACCCGACAAAGATGTTAGACTTCTGATAGTTTCCTAAACTAAACAATCCGACAAAGGTATTATTTAGCTTAGGTGTTACTATCTACCTTTACGACAAAGTATCCAGTAGATGTTAACGGTAAGAATTAGTTGCTCAACTAAGCTTTGCGACAAAGATTCCACTTAGTCTAACAATTTAATTCGTAAGAATACGCATAAGAACTAGCAAAATATAAAATAGCATTAAGAACGAAATCTCAAAACGTGTTCACAATATACGAAACCCTAAACTGAAAGAGAAATTTAGCTACTCATTGTCATGGAAATAAACACATATATTTTTGATGAAAAAGAAGAAAATCTCTGTATCGCCGAAAGCTTCGCGTTTTTCGTCTTCTCCATAGCTGTCTCAGTCTTCGTAGGATGATGGATGATGATATTGAAACCCTAACCCAAAACCTTAATATATAGCAAAACTGTGTTCCCAAATCTGGTTTTGCGTTGAATTATCAAATTGGGTTTCTAAATCCGTTTTTGGCCTTGAATTATCAACTTTCGGGCTGCTGACGTCATCAAATGGACTGCTGACATCATCACCTCGTCGGCTCGTCGCGTTCGGAAGTAACATTAAAGCCGCGTTTGGCTTTGCCATTAGCGGTATTGCTAATGTCTCTACCGGACGCGATCCACACTTACCCGGTTCCTCTTCTCTGCACGCCAGTTCCGACTTTGACTCTGGATTTGACCTTCTATATGACCTTGGTTTCTCTCGGTGTGAACTAGACAGTTATAGGAAATTGAGTCACCTACGCGATGCCGCATAGTTCGTATTTTTCTGATCAACGGTCCATTCCCAGTACTCCGTCGAGCGTCCAAAGGTCTGATCTGCCATTGTGATGTTTTCGGCATGAAATGCCATCTTTTATGCGCGTTTCCTCCCAGAGCTTCCGAAACACCTGAGATGCAAAACAACACTCAAAAGTAATTGTTTGCATAATAAAGCGTCGAAATAAATGGGATTAATTGATTCGACGTGTCGTATAAATACGACTCATCAAACCACCCCACACTTAAACTTGTTCGTCCCGAACAAGAACTAAATGATAGAAGGAAAATAAATGCAACACCACAATTTCTTCGACATCCTGAATATTACTACATGAATGTGAGTTGCTAGTCTAGACTCGCTTTTCTATGCATAACTCAATCGCTACTAAAATCATCATGCTCAACACATAATTAACTTGATACATGTTACCTTTGAGCTGAAATTCAAACCAATTCGGATGAATGGGAGATAGTCCTCTTTAGACCCATGATCTGCATTCGCCGTTCCGAACTCTAGCTATATGGTTTACTTCATTGCTTTCTCTTGCACGTGATTCATTGGAGCTTCAAGGTTTTTGAGCTTTCTTTCTTCTTTTGTAGGATAGCTTTTGTAGTGACTTTCTTTGGCCTTTGGCTCTTGATGTAACAATGATGTACTTCACTTTTTGTTGTATAAAACTTCACAACTTGGCTGATTTTTTTCTTGAGCTTTGCTCCTTTATTGTGAATTGCTTGTCCTTTCTTTTTTTCTTTTGAGGGAGGTCCAATCATCGCTCGCAAGCATATGGAAATACCTCCCCGCTCTTTCTCATCCTCGGCCTTTTTGACGCGAGTCAAGATGAGAGCCCTCCACCTATTTTCCCAGTTACTTCGGACTAGAGATAGGACGGTCTGTTTTTCCATCCTGCCTATTTACATAAACGCTGCAGCGATGGAGCTAACTCTGAACCATATCGTCTCGAAGTGCTAGCCTCCATGAAATCCACATAACCATATAACTCAAAATTTGGTCCTTCGTCAAGTCTCTCTAGGACATTTCTATCAACTCCACATCCCTAATTATCTCAACTTAAAAAGACACGTAGTAGGTTAAATTCACATGTATAAACACAATTCAAATTTCACGAGAGGAACGCATCTAATCAGCATCCTCTGTTTCACATCATCAACATTCAATACTGCATATCCAGGACATAGAGAGAAATTTCATACTTTCAAAAAAATTTTTAAGGGAAACGTGCTGACGTTATGCAGGCGCAAAAAATAAATATGCTGACACAACTGACTGACTGACTCTCCCACCCGACACTTTTGAACTAAGCCGTGTCCTCACGGTACGACTTAAATTCAAAGACACAAACAATGCAAGACACACAAACGTAGGGAAAAACAAATAGAGAATAAAAGTGAACAGGCACTCCCCTTGTTTCGTCGTGTGATGGTACAAATTCTCGTCAACGCTGGTCAATGGTCAACCGCGTCCTCTTCAGACGTTACGTACCGCGTTCTCTATAGACGTTAACGTAATGTTAACACCGAACGCGGCCATATAATGTTGAGGGTGAACGCGATCCGCACTGAGTTGCACCTATTTCCTGCATGAAAAACATCTCTTTTCCCAAAAGACAATGTGAAAAACATGACTCAAGACCCAAACAAACATAAAACAAAATGAAAATGAAAAACATAAAAAATTTACCGGGCTGCCTCCCTACGAGCGCCTTTGTTTTACATCGTTGGCTCGACGATACCTCTTTAGGGATCACAAGTTAGGATCCCATGGACGTGTGAGGTCCAATTTCGCCTCAGCTACTCCTTCAGTCTGCCCAAAATCCTCATATAATGGTGTGCTCGTGTCTGCTCTCCATCGATCAGGCGGATTCGCCTTCACATCCCTCCGAGTTTGCGAGGACACTCTACTCATAGCTACTTCATTTGCTGCATGCGTAGTCTCATTTGGTCGATTCAGAGGTAGGGCACCAAGATATGGCGTGTGCACTATGTCCGGTGGTTTCTTCGTGCATGGACGGTCATCATCCTCATAAATATAAAAATCTGATGTCTTGCCACCAAACGCAAGTGACAACAAGCTTGTGTCCATGTCAATCTTGGTTTTAGTGGCAAAAAGGAATGAAAGTCCCAAAATAAGCGCTGGAGGATCGTCATTTCTAGCATCTCCCATCTGCAAAACATAAAAGTCTGCAGGATCAACGAGGTCACCTACATGTAGGGTTAGATCCTCTAGCAAACCAACTGAACGAATACAAGATTTATCCCCTAACTCTACCAACAGTTTAGGAGGTTTCAAAGGTCCCAATTTCAGCGAACAATATAGCGAGTATGACATAGCATTAATGGCAGCACCCAAATCAATTAAACAATGATGTATTTGAGTCTCACCGATACCACAGGTGACTGTGAAGGCACCTGGGTCCTTACACTTTCCAAGCGATGCCTCATGACTTGTAGCGAGTAAGCGCTCCATCGTTGGGTCGTTTTGCTCATGCCTCGCTTCCAATCTGCCTCCTAGCTCATCCTTGTCGATCATATGGTCTTTAGGAGCTATTACCTGCATAGAAAATGAAGGAAAATGGTCAATTTAGGATTGTGCATCAGTGCGGGTCGCATCCGCTGTAGACGTTAGAGGCGCGTCTGGCCTTAAGGTTGTGGGCGCGTCCGCTTCAGACATTAGCGTCGAGCTAATGTCTCCTTCGGACGCGATCGGCACTGACTCCGACTCGTTTTCGCTATTTTTCGCCTTAGTGTGCTCGTCGAGCGCGAGTAACTTGTTCACCCAATATGTAGACTCTTTTAGCGCCGCGTCCACATCTACCACTGTCAATATGCTGACATTCCCTCTCAGATTAGGCACTGTCTGTGATAGTAGCTTCCCTAGATCTCTCTTCAGCTCGGAAACGGTCTGGGCTATCTGAGACATCTGCTTAGTTAGCTCTGCTAGAGTCCCATCGGTCTTCACCTGATGTTGTTGCACAGTGGTGGCTATCTGCTGGGTGCTAGCTGCCAGCTCCTTCACTATATCCTCTAAAGACTTGCTGGAACTCTGATTACTAGGGCCTGCTTGATTATAATTCTGCCCTCTCTGCTGATACTGGTTCTGATTATTGTAGCCTTCTTGTTGTTGACGGTACGGTGGGTGATAGTACTGCTGCTGAGGCTGCTGGGGTGCATGATTGTTGTAATGTTGGAATTAACCTACTTCATTGACATTGGTCGGTACATCCTCCTACAAACTGGGGCATGCATCCGTCTTATGGTCAGTTGCTCCGCAGAACTCACAAGGCTTCACCTGGACCATCTGATTCATCATGAGCTTCTGCACCATCTCCCTCATCTGTTTAATCTCCTCAAACATCTGATTTGGTGAGGTCTCAGCCTTCGCAACGTTTCTAGTCCTGCTGAATTCCTCATGACGGCTGGCCTCCTCTCTGAATCTAGCATTCTCGGCCACCTCTGCAATCATTTTTCGCAATCCGGCTGGGGAAAGATTAATGATGGTCCCCCCAGTTGAGGCGTCTAGCAGCATCCTATCGAGTGGCCTCAAACCATCAAGCATGTACTCTATTATCAGCTTCTTTGGCACTCCTAGGTTACAGCAGCTCTGCTCCAGTTGGTTGAACGTTTCCAGGTAGTCATACATAGACTCGTTCGGCCCCTGCCTGAGATCTTGCAGCTGCCTACGGACCTGTCCTGCCTTAGCTGCTGGGTAGTACTTGTCAAGAAACTTTTTCTGCATCTGGTCCCATGTCCTGATGCTACCTGAAGGAAGGGACAAAAACCAAGCGTGAGCTACATCAGTTAAAGAAAAGTGAAAAGCCTTAAGTTTGAAATTCTCCACTATGGCTCCAAAGGGTCGAAGAGTCTGGCAGATGCCATGAAGGCTCTGAAGATGCTTTGTGGCTGACTCTCCTTGCCGACTTAAAAACTTTGGTAGATGATGCACTACCACAGTCTTGATCTCGATTTCCTGCATGTCTGGCCCCTCATGGACGCACCAATGAATATTCTGAAAATTAGGGGCAGACAGCTCCCTCATGGTCGGCTCGTATGGCTCCATCTGATCATTGACAACTTCGTCGATCTCATTGTTGTTGTCGTTATTACCAACCTGGCTACCTGCATGAGACATTGCAAACGAGTAGCAAAGCACACAAAATAACTACATAAAATAAAATAAATAGAAAATAAAATTAAAAAAATGAAACAACTTCACCGAAGCGCAGCTCCCCGGCAACGGTGCCAAAATTTGACGTGCGTCGTCTGACGCGTCAAATTTAATATTTATGAATCTCTTGCGAGTACTAGCAAGCGGTAAGCAGGGTCGAACCCAAGAGAGCTGGTGCGCTGAAGCTGTAAATAATTAAAAAGTGGATTTTTGTAAGCAATTATTGTAAAGCACAGGAGAAAAGATTAACGAAGACAATCAGAGAAAGTATTCAGCTTAGGGTTTCTATTGTGACACGTTTATCATAGATTTCTGATGATCAATTTTATATTTTAAAGTGTGGTTGTTCCGACAAACGTAACAACCCAAGTATCCCGACAAAGGTGATACGCCACAACCTAACCCGACAAAGGTGTTAGACTTCTGATTCTTTCCTAGACTAAACAATCCGACAAAGGTATTATTTAGCTTAGGTGTTACTATCTACCTTTACAACAAAGTATCCAGTAGATGTTAACGGTAAGAATTAGTTGCTCAACTAAGCTTTGCGACAAAGATTCCACTTAGTCTAACAATTTAATTCGTAAGAATACGCATAAGAACTAGCAAAATATAAAATAGCATTAAGAATGAAATCTTAAAACGTGTTCACAATATACGAAACCCTAAACTGAAAGAGAAATTTAGCTACTCATTGTCATGGAAATAAACGCAAATATTTTTGATGAAAAAGAAGTAGAAAATCTCTGTATCGCCGAAAGCTTCGCGTTTTTCGTCTTCTCCAGAGCTGTCTCAGTCTTCGTAGGATGATGGATAATGATATTGAAACTCTAACCCAAAACCTTAATATATAGCAAAACTGTGTTCCCAAATCTTGTTTTGGGTTGAATTATCAAATTGGGTTTCTAAATCCGTTTTTGACCTTGAATTATCAACTATCGGGCTGCTGACTTTATCAAACGGACTGCTGATGTCATCACCTCGTCGGCTCGTCGCGTTCGGCAGTAACATTAGAGCCGCGTTCGGCTTTGACATTAGCGGTATTGCTAATGTCTCTACCGGACGCGATCCACACTGACCCGGTTCCTCTTCTCTGCGCGCCAATTCTGACTTCGACTCTGGATTTGACCTTCTATATGATCTCGGTTTCTCTCGGTGTGAGCTAGAGAGTTGTAGGGAATTGAGTCACCTACGCGATGCCGGATAGCTCGTACTTTTCTGATCAACGGTCCATTCCCAGCACTCCGTCGAGCATCCAAAGGTCTGATCTACCATTGTGATGTTTTCGGCATGAAATGCCATCTTTTATGCACGTTTCCTCCCAGAGCTTCCGAAACACCTAAGATGCAAAACAACACTAAAAAGTAATTGTTCGCATAATAAAGTGTTGAAATAAATGGGATTAATTGATTCGACGAGTCGTATAAATACGACTCATCAGAATGTTTCCTAAAAGATTTAGGAAATATTTCCCAAAGAGAATGGGCGGTTGAAGATAGAAATCCTAGATACTTTAGGTTTTCTCCGCCCCTATATAATGAGAGCTGAGACATTCGTTTCTCTCAGCACTCACGGAGATAATATTCACTCACATATTCTGATCGGGAGGTGGAGGCAAACGGCCGGAGATCTTATTACTCTGATAAGTTTTCGCCGCTCGGATTCAGTATGTTCTAGTGCTCGACAGACTGACCGTGGAACAACTCAACGACACACGCACTGTTGCTGTTGCTGTGCATTCTGCGGAAGGCGCTGATCTTCGTGGAGGATCATCTGGTGGAATTGGAGGCGAGGCTCTGATCTAAGGGGAGCCTAGTTAGCAATTACTAGAGTGTTAGAGGCTCCGGCAGTTTAAGAGGGATTCTGTAACGTAAGCTCATGTACTCTAAACTCAACTTAGTGAATTGCTATCCATCGGGCTGAGGATAAAAGCCCTCCAAACGTAGGCTCGTTAACGCCGAACTGGGTAACCATATTGCATGTCATTATTTTCTGCACTGCACTTAAGTTAGTTAAACTTGATATTCTGCACGAGTTATTCTAGTTCATATCCAGAACAACACCTCAACATACACGGAAGTATTTCAAATAAAACTGGAAATTGGAAAAGACCACATTACCCTTGACACGTGTCATGAATTTTAGTAGTTTATAATTTATATAAAAAAGATAAGGTTTATATTTGATCTGTTTTCGTCATACATAAGTATTTTATTTTTATTTTTTTGAAGTGTGCGGACCTGCTGACCCATCAACTCAAAGACTTAACCGGATGGATTCTTGTGTCAGATTTAATGACACTACTTAATTACATTTCCGAAAATCTTGGAGTTCCAACAAGCTAACCTATCTTCACAAATACTCAACTTTTTCACCAGCGAACCTCCAAAATTTGCACCTTCCTCCCACATTTTTTTAAAAGTTTAGCAAAATAGTCATTCCACAGTCACATGGGCTCGAACTGAGATGGTTCGAATTTAGATGTCGATTTTTTCTGTAAAAATTCACCAGTAACATAAATGATCAGAAACCGACGTGATCAGATGACGAATCTCAAATCCTGGAAAAAGATTTCTCCATTCTTCATTTCCAAATACCCTGTCCAAAGGCTTTTTCGTTTCAAGATCTTCTCGCCTGATGGAAAAAGTAAATGGAAACCGCAATAACTCAGGGACGGTTGTAGGGGTGTCCAGGGGTCCTTGGACCCCTCTCTTTTTCGACAAATTTTGATCAATCGGC
This sequence comes from Rhodiola kirilowii, assembly GCA_033675215.1. Classification (NCBI taxonomy): domain Eukaryota; kingdom Viridiplantae; phylum Streptophyta; class Magnoliopsida; order Saxifragales; family Crassulaceae; genus Rhodiola; species Rhodiola kirilowii. The sequence continues at coordinate 35,456,430 of CM066201.1, forward strand.
TATATTTAGTCACTGATTTCACCAGTTTAATCTTTGAATTTCATCTTGATGTAAATATGAAAATTGTAGAACATTCAATTAGCTTTCCGACGATATAAAGATCGTCTTCAATGGCTATCGAACGAGGCCTTTGTGAGCTCCAGAAGATTGATCGCTCATTAGTAACTTCAAACATACGGTCTATTTCGACTTGGTTTTGAGTTGCCTTAACGTTATATTTTAGTTTAGGTGTAAACATAGAAATTGTAGCCATTGTCCTTAGCTTTATGTTTTAGGTGATCGATTTCCCAAATTGTGCTCTGGTTGATTGTTATACCGTTGCAAAGTTGCTACGGTTATATGTGGTTGATCACGCACACTTGTAGGCGACCTTAGTTTGAGCATGTTTTCAGTTGCTTTAACGTCCGATTTAGATCTTGATATCAAATGAAGAGTCATAACCTATTAAATTATCTTTCCAATGACATATGAGTCGAACTGATAGGGTAATCGATGTGAGTTTTATGACCTTCCAAAGTAAGGTCGTCAATGGACTACATATATGAGTTTGAATTTAGTAGTTTACTTAACTTCTTATGTTGTTGAACATAAATGATATATATGTGCAACAACAAAAAAATTGCCAAATCAGACCAATATCCAAGTTCATCGATAAAAAAAAATTTAAGAACCCCTCTTATAACGCTCTGGAACCGTCACTGCCAATAACCCAAACCCGTTACATAATGATATATTTAAACTATTGAAAAATAGATGAAAAGCTTGTAGATTTAATCATTTGATGTAAATGACTCGTCCCTCGTCAGGTCGTTACAACATTTTAATTAATTGATCAGATCAGGTAGATACGGGGTTTAAAAAATTACAATTTGGAACCAGATGAATGAATGATACACATGTCTAAAATTTGATGGACACTATCAAACATTTACAATGTGTTGTCTGAACTTTAGAAGATCATTTTATTGCTTTGTATTCACACATATTTTGTAAAATTTTCAAATTAAAAAAAAACAGATTGAAAACCGAGAGTAATTTGAAGTCTTAAATTTTTCCACTCTTTTATTGATAATGTTTATTGTGTATGTAATATTATAAGAAGAGGGCCAACAAGGTGGTGGATAAGTTGGTTGAGCACTTGCCTTGCAATATGCAAGGTCTTGTGTTCATACCCCACCGTGACATTTTTCCCTTCCACAATTTTGTGGAATTTTCCTAGTCTCACCTATGGTACGGACTCTTCCTACATCCTTCGTGGATGTTTTCTTCTTCCTCTTTCCTTTCCTCTTCCTCGTCCATTGTGGACGTTTGCAGGTACTACCCTCTCGTGGAGGTGTGCTTAAACAACGCTAAGGTCCTTCCATGGAGGTGTATGGCGATTCGTGGGTTTAAAGTTGAAGGTTCCGAGATAACATGCGCTTCATCGAGTGACTCAAGTTCAAATCCGGGTGGTGCCTTTTGCATGGCCGTGCTTCAAATGGGCTAGAAATATATGACCCGAGAAATATCTTGTATGCGATGTATTCCTTGATATGTTCTATATGAGATGTAAACCCACTATCAAAAAAATATTATAAGAAGAGGAAAGATGAGGTGCAAACTATATTTTTGATGCAAAACGCAAAGTTCGTCAAAACTGAGTTATGATGTGCGACGAGAAACCAAAAGTACGACATAATTCGTCAAAAGTGACCTATGATTCGTCACTGATAAACTAACCATATGAAGAGATTCAATCTCGTCCGTCCAAATGACCAAATCAAAGACTTCCATTGATTTGTATTTTTTTACAAAAATATGTTGTTTTGACTGTATGCTTTTTCTAAGGGAATAATATTTTGATCAAAGGGAAAAGTAGAGGTGATCGTGGGACGGGTTAGGACAGGTTTGATTCGTTCCTAACCCGACCCGAAATAATGATCGGTCACTTAGTTCAACACGAACCCGACACTAAATATTGACCGGGTCGTAGATGATAACCCACACTCGTCACAAAAATAGACTTATAATATAAATATCAAGTAGTTTAAACAAAATAGCCTCAAAAGTCTTAGTTGGAAGTCCATTCTAATATCAAGTAGCTAAAACTAGACATCAAGTAGACTTAACACTGTTGATATTACGCATTCTAAGATTAGACTCAGGTTGAAGTCCTTTCCAAAACATTTTTATTTTAAAATTTAACTAAAAAAGTTATAAGATCTTATTTTATTGGATATCAATAGGGACGGGTAACCCGATGACTAACCCGAACCCGACTTATTTAGTACCGGGCCGGGTTCATATTCGTCCAAATTTCAACCGGGTTGGGACGAGTCCTGATCACCCCTAGGGAAAAGTACAAAAAGGGGTAGCGAACTATCACCTGTTTCCAATTTCTTGTCAGAACTATGAAATTTACCAAAATGGGTGCGAAATATACATAATTTTTCAAAATTTGGGTAAAACTAACGAATATAATGGAAATATAAACACCGTCAACTAGGGATGCATAAAATTGGACCGGATCTTAAACCCGGTTCAGGACCGGACAGAATTTTTACGGTCCGGTCCATCCTTTCAAAAACTTCTGATCCACCGATTCGAATCGGACGTCCGGTCCGGTCCCCGGTCTAAATTTTAAAAAATTTCCGATCCACCGGACCGGATGTGCATCCCTACCGTCAACACGTTTATAACTCCGTTAAACCGTTAATTTTTAGTTTTCTTCTTTCCAATAAGAAAATTATAATTAATTCAAATAATTATTTTTAAATTAATTATTTACAATATCACAATTTCATAATTCTTTCCAACATAATAAAATTTGATAAATATTTTCTTCATTCATACTTTAAAATTTTCAAGTTCTTTCCCTTATGTCGTGAGTATAATATTTTGAATTTTATAGTCCGACAATTATTTATATACCATATATGGATAAAAACCAAAAAAATTTATGAATAAAGATTAAATTTTTGTTTTTTAAATTCATCCATTGTTGTGAGAATATGGATGTGAAGTCAAACAAAATACAATATGTAAAAAGAGCAATGTAAAGAGAATTTCATGTTATTTTCTCATTCCAAATGACCTATATATATGGGAGTAAAGATCATATGAGAAGTGTGATTTATGGTGAGAAATGAGAATTGTTAATGACCATTAGATTAATAATCTAATGGCTGTTATTAAACCCTAACTTATTCACACAATCATCGTTTTTAATTACAATTAAGGGTAAATTAGTAATTAGCTTAAACCTAATCGTTAATCAATCGGCGTTCGGTTGGCCACGATCGGGATGAAAACCTTCGTCATCGCCAATGGAAATCACATCGCACTGCTCAGAATCGCAACCGGTTCCTCTCACAATCGACAGCAGTCGACGTTTGCGTTTTTGGGGGAAGATGAACAGTAATTGAACTTGTCGCGCGCCCAGCCTTTACATTAAGACCGCGCCCAGCGTTTACATTAACTTGTTAATGTCTTCTTTGGGCGCGGCTCACTTAATGTGAGCGTGGGACGCGTGGATAAATGTGTAAATGCTACGAATAATCCTTTGAAAAATACAAATTATGTATATAATTACTACGAATTATCCTTTGAAAAGGTACGAATTATCCTTTAATCTGACCAAAACATGATCGCTACGAATTGTCCTTTCAAAAGGTACGAATTATCCTTTGAAAAGGTACCAAATAGAATACTATGAATTTTATATGTAATTACTACAAATTATATACCTAATTCGTAGCTTTTCAAAGGATAATTGGTAGCATTTCAAGTGAGCGCGCCCAATGAAGACATTGACGTCGCTCTCAAAGAAGACATTAACAAGTTAAGGTCTTCTTTGGGCGCGGAGAACTTAATGTCAGCGTGGGGCGCGCGGCACCTTCATCTTCCCCAGGGGAAATCGGATCGGACTGGTTTTTCTACGGCAACATCTGGTTTTTCTCCGGCAGCGTAGCGATTCCAATTGGGAGTCGTCACCGAGCCGCCGTTCACGCCACCATTCACGTCGCCGAGAAGTTGAGAGTTTGATTACGAGATTACCCTTTAATATTTATTTAATCATTTTTAACGGGATTAATATTGGTCATTGATCACACCAAATGCCCGATCCAGATATGTTCTCATTTCTCACCGTAAATACATGTTCTCACGGGAACCAAACTCTATATATGGTTACATAAGGAATAAGAGAAGGCTAGCAATAAATGTAGGGATATGAGTGTGTGCACGTATGGTAGACCAAAAGACCAGAAATAATGATACATGGACCAAAACTATATTTAGGAGTCATCCAATTTTTTTCATATCAATAACATCCATAAATTTGTATTCTTTTTTATAGTCATTCTCTTGTGAATATGAATCAAGAAAAGATAATTTAATTTTTAGGGAAAATGACAAAATGGGGGTATGAACTATCACACAATGACAAATTACGGTCCGAACTATGAAAATTGACAATTAATGGCAATTTCAAAATATTGTAATCCTCAATTTCACAACTAAGGGCAAGAAAGTTTTTCTATTCATTCGTAGTTAACTTTGTTAATTGACAGAGTGATATTCTGCAAGTTAAGTGTTTTCTGGGGATTAAAATATTTTGAAATTACCCTTAATTGTCAAATTCATAGTTCGTACCATGATTTGTCAATGGATGGTAGTTCATACCTATTCTTTGTCATTTTCCCTAATTTTTATTCATACATATGTTATATGATGAATTATCAAACTCTAAAAATTCAAAATGTTATACTCTCCATATAAGGGAAAAACCTTGAACATTTTATAATATGAATCAAGAAATAATTATTTAATTTTTATTTGTAAATGTTATATGGTGAATTATAACGTTATAAATAATTAGTTTTAAATTAATTATAATTTGCTTATTGGAAAAAAAATTAAAGATCAACGGCTTCACAGATTTATAAACGTTCGTTGACGATATTTATATTTCCTTTGGATTATTTAATTTTTACTCCACTCTAATAAATTTCGTAGTTTGGAAAAGAATTTGAAAATGAGTGGGGCTAACTTTTTGTACTTTTCTCTTTGATAAAATGGAGAGGTAAGTATAGTGTGAGGTAGGGGTCGGCAATGGGCCGGGCCGGGCCAGCCCAGCCCTAAGGTAAGTAAGCCCAAGCCCGGCCTGACTATCAAAAAAAGGGCTTATTACTATTCATCGGGCCGAGTCAGGCTGGGCCTGAGTAAAATTTCACAGCCTTAGGGCTGACATAAGCACTATTATTTTCGCGCCAACTCGGGCTTAATCGGGTCGGGCTAAAATTTAAACAGCTGAAATTGATACTGAATTGATGTAGATAGTTAAAAAAAATATGAAATTACTCAAAAAATGTTTAATGAACAATAAGATATGATCAATCAATCTAACAGACTCGTCCCATATTGTCAAAGATTAGAACTGCACTACCTGCACGAATTAAAAAATAGTCTTAGAAAAAACACAGCATGAAAATAAGCATCAGGAAACATACACTCAACACTGATACAGCGATTTATCAAAAAAATTACTGATACAATGAAGAACAAACCACATATCTGGTTCAAGATAATACTTGCCGACATACTATGTGTGACTATGAGTAATTTGTGATGCATATAAGGAAACACAAACTTAACCATCTTGGACATGGCTGAGAGACGAGTTAAGAGAACATCAAAATGAATGAAATGACAATGAAAATAAAAGCATGGCCACCTAAACACCAACATCATCCAGTTAACAAATTTGACTTCCATATTCTATTCTACCTCAAATGCAACTACACAGACTGATTCTTAAACAAAAAATCACACCTTTAAATCTGGCAGCACATACATACCTGTGATGAGGTGGAGTCGGCGGCTAGCGAAATCAATGCCTCATCCCACAGTGTGGCTACAAGAGGAGACATGAGGATGGCTTAAATTCTCACTTACGTATTTATTCACACAAGTAAAGTGCATAAAATTAATCAGAAAATTAGAAACATACAATACATTGTTAGAGTAAGCAGCACAACCAACAAAACGTAGCAACGACCTTAGATCTTGCATCTGAACGACACCACCTCGATCATTGGAGCCTCAGACATACTGAGTTCCTAAGTTGTTCTTGACTGCCCAGTCATCCCTTCGCCTCTCGCCACACATAAAAGCGGATCTAATCTCAAACTTCCCAAATGAAGTAGTAAACAAACGAGTGAGAGAAAAAAGAGGCGGATAGAGAAGCAAAGTGAATCTGGATATAAGATATGATGTTGTATTAGGGTTTTCGTGGCTGAATTGTATAACATGACATATCAAGTCGGGCCTCGGGCCGACTCGGGCTTCAGACATACGACCCTAGCCCAGTCCAAGGGTTGAAGGGCTGAGCTCATTTCGAGTTTGACATCGGACTGCTTCGGCCTTCGGGCCGTCGGGGCCAGTGATGGACCATAATTGTATGAATCATAAACACAGTTAAACCCACCAAATTAGACGCTTTGTCTATTTAACTTTTGCTTGTTAGTTCCAATATTTATCTGCAGGGTATTTTGAAGTCTATAGAGAATACAGGCTAATGAGGAGTTTTAAAGCTGAAAACGGATTACAAGTCACTCCAGGACACAATCAGATTCCGACTACACAACTTTCATGATCCTAACCTGGAATCACTCAAAACAAGTCCAACCGAAGGGCAACCAGAGTCAGTCCGGAGCTGAAAGGACCAATGGCTTTTTGGGATGAGCTCACAAAACTCAAACTCACTCTCCTTCCTCCATGTGGCCGGCGGCTAAAGCCACAAGCAACTCCTTCTCCTCCACATGGGGGCGGCTAAGGGAGAGATGACATCACCCGATGGCTTTTTGAACTCTCCTCTTCCCTTGTGACAAGTGGCTTGCTCTCATCCACATCCATCTCCTCCCATAGCCTATAAATAAGAGCACTCCTTCCCTTTGTAACTCATCCCATTCTCATTCCAAAAATCACAAATCACTTATCTCTCTAGATTGAGAGCACAATCTTGTAATCGCTTTACTTTGGAATCGAAGCTTGATCTTTAGCACTCTCAACGTTTTTGTAAGTACTCTCTTCTTTACTTTACTGTCTTTTCAATTCAGCAACTTTACTTTCCTGTCTTTACTTTCGAAAACTTTACTTTACTGTCTTTCAAAAACCTTTACTTTTCAACGCACTTAGCTATGATGTCCTATTCCATGGATATTCGTAGCTAAACCCTTCATTCGGTTGAAGGGGTGTGCTTGTATCATACAATGTTTTAGGCCATACTCTTAGTGCCTCTATGTGTTCAAAACTTGTTCTTTGTGCCACATATTAGGTTAGAACTTCCAAAGTTGAGTGGATGCTTGAAATGGCAAAACTCTTCCGTGGGGTTCGCGAACATACTCGGGTAAGTGGATGCTTGAAATGGCAAAGCTTATCTGAGGAGTTCGACCTCTTTAAAACACCATTTGGATTGATCGGAAATGATTGATCAAATGGATGCACATAGGCTAGTATACCTTGAAATGGGGTGCTAGTCTAAATAGAACAAGTGCTCTATGACCTTGAAATGGGCTAGACAGTGTGGCAAATCAAGTGCTTGAAATGGCCTTGATACACTTTTGAACACTTAGTATGATCATTAGAGGTCAATGATAAACAGACTATGATACAAGGCCCCTAAAACCAACTGCTTTCCTTTAAATATCAACTGTTACTTTACCTTTCAGTACTAAAATCTCAACCAACCCACGCTACTCTCAGTACTAAAATCACAACCAACCCCCAACTGTCCTACTCAAAGAACAACTATTCACCTGACTCCCTTGGGTTCGACCCCTACTTACCCTTTACTACCCACTAGTAGAGTACGAGTAGCGGAGATATAAATTTATTTTGCACAGAGAACATCGCACCTTCACGACAGTGCAGTGGGCTCTGTCAAAATTGGCGCCGTTGCCGGGGAAATAGAATACAAGGGATGTGGAGTTGACATAAACTGCCCTAGAGAGGCTTGGCAAGCACTCAAAGGATCGAATCTAACTATATGGTTTTTGAAGTCAGTGGAGGCTGCACTTCGGGTTTCAGTGAAGATTGAAGTCATCTCCGTCGTGCAGCGTTTATGCAAGAGGCGGGACGGGAATCAAACCGTCCTATCTCTAGTCCTAGTAGCCGTGAAAATAGATGAGCGACCCTCATCTTGACCCGCGCAAAACGGCGAGGATGACTTAACTCCGCAAAACTATGACCTAGCCATACCACCAGACATTGTGAACACCGCTGATCTCAGTGCGCTAGTTTCTGACCAACCAAAAGAGACCGAGAGTGTGATTAAACCAGCAGCTATGGTTGAAAGATCCGTACCAACTTGGAAAAATAGAAAGAAAAAACCACAAGAACAATGGAAACCGGACCTGAGCACATCATCCCACAAGAACTCGGGGAGAGTCAAAGTTAGAATCAACGCAGGAGCCGCGGCAAAATTCGACCTGAGCCACTGATGGACCAAAATTATACGAATCATAAACACAGTATAACCCCCTTATTTAGACATTTTGTCTATTTAACTTTTTCTTGTTAGTTCAGATATATTTTTGCAGGGTAATTCAGAGCTTAGAGAGAATACACATTAAAGAGGAGCTTTTAGAGCAGAAAAGATGTTACGAGTCAATCCAAGGTCAAAATCATATGCCAACTGAAGAAATATCAAGGATCCTGACGTTGAATCACTCATAACAAATTAATCAGAAGAATCAGGAGAGGAATCAAGACAGCCCGGGGAAGAAATACATTGACAGTTTTGTGAAAAGACTGCACAAAACTGTACAAAATTCACATTTGGGCAAGATGACCGGCCACTTGGGCAAGAGGTGGCCAAAGCCACCCCTCCTCCTCCCTCCACCACCGGCAACCGGCGGCTCTTCCACCCATGGTGACCGGCGGCTTTTTGCTCCTCCACATGTCTCCTCCTCCTTGCTCCTCCTCTCCTTCCTCCATGTGTGGCCATCTCCTCCCTTCATTTTCTCCTCCAATCACCATGCAACACTTGCCTCCATCTCCTCCTCCTCCCATGGCTATATAAGGAGGAGCTCCTCCCCTCATTTCAATCATCCCTCACTTGTAAAAAAAAACACTTCTCTCTCTAAGTTATGTATGTGTAAGTTTGGCTTTGGAAATAAAGGATAGCTCCCTTGGCGCTTCAACGGTTGTAAGTATTATTTATAGTATTTATTCAACTGTTTATTTTCTTAGTTATAATGTTTAGCGCGATGAATAGTAGCTAAACTAGTAGTTCGGTAGAAGGGGCGCACTTGTATTATAAAATGCTTTAAGACTATTAACTTAGCGTCTAGTCTTAGTATTCAAAACTTGTTCTATGTGCCATATATCAAGTCAGAGTTTCCAAGGTTGAGTGGAAGCTGTCACAAGCAAAGCTCTGCCGTGGAAATTCGTGATCATACTCGGTAACTGGAAGCTGTCACAAGCAAAACTTATCGAGGAGTTTGACTTATCTAAAACACCACTTGGTCAATAACGTAACTGGGAGATCAAGTGGATGCACTTACAGCTAAGATACTTCGAAAGGAGGAATTAGTTTTGCTTAGAACAAGTGTTGCTTTAAAAGATGTTGCAAGTCTTGCGCTACGAAAGGGCCTCGATTCATCTTTAAATACTTAGATAATTCACTAAAGGTCAATGATAAACAGGATATAATACAAGGCCCCTGAAACCGAACATTTCTCTTTAATTATAAACTGTAATTTACTTTCCAGTATTAAAACCAACCAAACAACCAATCAATCAATCAATCACTTAGCTGGTAGCTTTAAAACCAACCAACCGACCTAAAACACGCTCTGTCACTGGACAACCCCCTCAAAGAACATCTATTCCCTTGATTCCCTTGGGTTCGACCCCTACTTACCACTTGCTACCCAGTAGTTAAGTCGCGAGTAGCGGACTATTATATATTTATTCTTGACGTTTGCACATAACGACTGTGCATCCATCAAAATTGGCGCCGTTGCCTGGGAATCAGTCGTCGGATAGTTGTTCTTTCCCTCCCCTTTCTTTTTCTTTCTTTTCCCTATGTCATCACCTATTACGCATGCATGGACAACGCGATTTCTGCCCCTGTTAGGAGGAACGGAGGGAGAAGACCCTGTACAGCACTGCCGAAACTTCCACCACGTCTGCCATCACATCAAACCTGAGAACGAAGTATTAGAGGAATTTAAGCTGAAATGCTTTAAATTCTCTCTAACCGACTTCGCCACGATATGGTACTACACATCCACTGCTTGCAGTGCAGAACATTTCGTAGACCTCTGCGTTCCGTTCCTGAAAGAATTCTCCCCACCATCTTTACGCCAAGAAAACCGTGAGAAGATCATGAGCCTTCATCAATCCCGGGATGAGACTTTGGACGAATACTACATGAACTACGATGCCATCGTCTCAAGCTGCCCGCACCATGGATTTACGAAGAAAGTTCTTCTCCAAAAATTTCTTCGTGGGATGAGGGCCGAAGAGCTGGGGAGAGTTAACGAAGCTATGAGAAGGTCTGCAACAAACTTCACCGTTGCAGACATGTGGGGCCTTATAATCGGCCTGGCTACTGCCACAAGACGAGTACCCCAAACTGACGAGGAAATGCAGACAGAAGAAGCTGACCCTGAGGCTGATGAAGAAGAAACCACCGAACCGTCGGAAGAGACTCCTGAACCGTCTGAAGAATCAGACATGGAAAGCACCGGAAGCAACGAAGTAGGAGTCCAGAACACCACTGACGAGCTGCCCAAGCCATACCCGACTATCATTACCCAGGCAGCTGAAACTATCTACGATCAGTTCTTCACGAACCAACATAACGAGGCAGAACCAAGCCTCATGAGGCCTTCCCGACTTTTCCCCTTAATTAATGAGCAAGTCGCCGCGAACTATGCGATCCAAGAAGAGGCTGAAAAGCGGATGGGAAAAGGGCCTGAGCCGAACGACTCCTACATGGAGCACGCTTTCACCATGACTGGACAAGGCAGCCCTAAACAGGAGAACACCCAGTTCAAAAAGCTGATAGTGAAAGGTCCCTCGCCTTCTCAGAGACGTTGGAAGGAGATACCATCAGAACTGGACCCAAACCCGTCATCTGCTAAAAAATCAGGAAGACTCACCGCAAGAATCAAAGTCGGTGGAATCAAGAAGTTTGACTTGAGCCACCCATGGGACCCAAACCAGTAATCCACAACGAGGTACTGTCGAGCCAACGACGTTAAACAAGTGCACTGGTCGGGAGGTAACCCGACACTATCTTACTTTTCCGCACCTTAATTTCTGTCATTTAAATTCAGTATTTAGTTTTAAGCTTGCATGACTTTTGAACTAAGGCATGCCTTCGTTCAAAAGTGGGGTGTGAGAACCACCTATGTACATAAATAACATGCTTGCTGTTTTTTTTAGTAATAGTATCTTTTTGAAAATATGAACTTAAGAATGTGAAAAAGATAAATCATAATTCATGCATTAACCTTGTGAAAATTCAACTGTTTAAAAACTTAGAATGTAACTTTCCATTTGTCCTTTGTGCTGAGATAACTAGGGATGTGGAGTTGACATAAACTTCCCTAGAGAGGCTTGGCAAGCAATCAAAGGATCAGATCAAACTATATGGTTTTCGAAGTCAGTGGAGGCTGCACTTCGGGTTTCAGTGAAAATTGAAGTCATCTCCGCCATGCAATGCAAAAGGCGAGGACGGGAACCAGACCGTCCTATCTCCGGTCAAAGTAGCCAAGAAAATAGATGAGCGACCCTCATCTTGACCCGCGCGAAACTATAGTCAAAGTAGCCGAGAAAATAGATGAGCGACCCTCACCTTGACCCGCGCGAAAACGGCAAAACCGAGAGGAGCGGGGAGGTATTTCCATAGGCTTGCGGGCGATGATTGGACCTCCCAAAAAGGCTTGAGAAAATGGACTAGCAGTCACAAAAAGGCGAAAAGCTCAATGAAGCAAATCAAGAGGCCAAAGGCCCAAAATTGTGAAGGTTTTAACCGAACAAAAAGTGAAGAACTCAAAAAGTCAAAACAAAGGCCAAATGCCGATTCACTACAAAAGCAGTCCCTCGCCAAAAGAAAATCAAAGTACTCAAACCATTGAAACCCGAACCGAATCACGTGCTAGAGAAAGCTACCAGAAAACCATATAGTGCGAGACGATCCCAAGATTGCAGTCCAGGAGCCTAAAAAGGGCTATCTCCCGAGACATCCAATATAATTTGCATCTCAGCACGGAGGTACAAGTATTAAGTTTCTTCTATTTATTTACGCAGTTTAATTTGGTAATAAGTAAGCAATGCATGAATTAGGATAGATCAAGTACCACAGTCTAATTTTCATATTTCAAAGCCAACTTAGAGTACAGCCCTTGAATAGCATTGTTCGGGACGAACAACTAAAAGTGTGGGGTTATCTGATGGACCAAAATTATACGAATCATAAACACAGTATAACCCCCTTATTTATACATTTTGTCTATTTAACTTTTGCTTGTTAGTTCAGATATATTTTTGCAGGGTAATTCAGAGCTTAGAGAGAATACACATTAAAGAGGAGCTTTTAGAGCAGAAAAGATGTTACGAGTCAATCCAAGGTCAAGATCATATGCCGACTGAAGAAATATCAAGAATCCTGACGTTGAATCACTCATAACAAATTAATCAGAACAATCAGGAGAGGAATCAAGACAGCCCGGGGAAGAAATACATTGACAGTTTTGTGAAAAGACTGCACAAAACTGTACAAAATTCACATTTGGGCAAGATGACCGGCCACTTGGGCAAGAGGTGGCCAAAGCCACCCCTCCTCCTCCCTCCACCACCGGCAACCGGCGGCTCCTCCACCCATGGTGACCGGCGGCTTTTTGCACCTCCACATGTCTCCTCCTCCTTGCTCCTCCTCTCCTTCCTCCATGTGTGGCCATCTCCTCCCTTCATTTTCTCCTCCAATCACCATGCAACACTTGCCTCCATCTCCTCCTCCTCCCATGGCTATATAAGGAGGAGCTCCTCCCCTCATTTCAATCATCCCTCACTTGTAAAAAAAACACTTCTCTCTCTAAGTTATGTATGTGTAAGTTTGGCTTTGGAAATAAAGGATAGCTCCCTTGGCGCTTCAACGGTTGTAAGTATTATTTATAGTATTTATTCAACTGTTTATTTCCTTAGTTATAATGTTTAGCGCGATGAATAGTAGCTAAACTAGTAGTTCGGTAGAAGGGGCGCACTTGTATTATAAAATGTTTTAAGACTATTAACTTAGCGTCTAGTCTTAGTATTCAAAACTTGTTCTATGTGCCATATATCAAGTCAGAGTTTCCAAGGTTGAGTGGAAGCTGTCACATGCAAAGCTCTGCCGTGGAAATTCGTGATCATACTCGGTAAGTGGAAGCTGTCACAAGCAAAACTTATCGAGGAGTTCGACTTATCTAAAACACCACATGGTCAATAACGTAACTGGGAGATCAAGTGGATGCACTTACAGCTAAGATACTTCGAAAGGAGGAATTAGTTTTGCTTAGAACAAGTGTTGCTTTAAACGATGTTGCAAGTCTTGCGCTACGAAAGGGCCTCGATTCATCTTTGAATACTTAGATAATTCACTAAAGGTCAATGATAAACAGGATATAATACAAGGCCCCTGAAACCGAACATTTCTCTTTAATTATAAACTGTAATTTACTTTCCAGTATTAAAACCAACCAACCAACCAATCAATCAATCAATCACTTAGCTGGTAGCTTTAAAACCAACCAACCGACCTAAAACACGCTCTCTCGCTGGACAACCCCCTCAAAGAACATCTATTCCCCTGATTCCCTTGGGTTCGACCCCTACTTACCACTTGCTACCCAGTAGTTAAGTCGCGAGTAGCAGACTATTATAAATTTATTCTTGACGTTTGCACATAACGACTGTGCATCCATCAGCCACCCATGGGATCCAAATCTGTGATCCCCATGCGTCGAGCCAACGACGTTAAACAAAGGCACTGGTCGGGAGGTAACCCGACACCTATCTTACTTTCAGTCATTTATTTTCTGTCATTTAGTTTTAACCGCAAGTCGCTCTCACCCATTTTTTGTATAGAAGGAATGTCTAACATGTAGGAATCGATTTTTGGAGCAAGATCAGATCAGCCAGGCAGCTTCCGAGAAATTACCGGGCCTGCGCTGAGAGTTCAAGGCCCCAGCCGAACTCCCTCGATTATCCAGCTCCGAGGCATGTCGTTCCACGACACGACACAGTAAAAGGGAGTTCAGTTCTTCTCTTTCCCTTAATGTGATTTCCTTCTCTTGTATATATTTGCATGACTTTTGAACTAAGTCGTGCTGAAAGGCATGCCTTCGTTCAAAAGTGTGGGGTGAGAACCACCTGTGTACATAGTTCACATGCTTTTTCTTAATATTATCTTTTTGAAAATATGAACTTGAGAATATGAAAAAGATAGATCTAAATTCATGCATTTACCTTGTGAAAATTCAACTGTTTAAAAACTTAGAATGTAACTTCTCATTTGTCCCTTTGTGCTGAGATATACAGGGGATGTGGAGTTGACATAAACTGCCCTAGAGAGGCTTGGCAAGCACTCAAAGGATCGAATCTAACTATATGGTTTTCAAAGTCAGTGGAGGCTGCACTTCGGGTTTCAGTGAAGATTGAAGTCATCTCCGCCGTGCAGCGTTTATGCAAGAGGCGGGACGGGAATCAAACCGTCCTATCTCTAGTCCTAGTAGCCGGGAAAATAGATGAACGACCCTCATCTTGACCCGCGCGAAATGGCGAGGATGAGAAAGAGCGGGGAGGTATTTCCATATGCTTGCGGGCGACGATTGGACCTCCCAAAAGGCTGAGAAAATGGACTAGCAAGTCACAAAGAAACAAAAGCTCAAAGGAGCTAATCAAAGGCCAAAGGCCAAAATTGTGAAGGTTTTAACCGAAACAAAAGTGAAGAAACTCCAATTCAACATCAAAGGCCAAAGGCCAAAGGCCGATTCACTACAAAAGCTGTCTCTCGCCAAAAAGAAATCAAAGTACTCAACTCAGTGAAACCCGAACCGAATCACGTGCTAGAGAAAGCTACAAGGAAACCATATACTGCGAGTCGATCCCGAGAAATGCAGTCCAGGAGCCTGAAAAGGGCTATCTCCCGAAACATCCAAATTAATTTACATCTCGGCGCGAAGGTACAAGTATCAAGTTTCTTCTAAGTATTTACACGGTTTAGTTTGGTAATAAGTAAGTAATGCACGAATTAAGATAAATCAAGTCCCATAGTCTCACTTTCATATTTAAAAGTTTTTACTTGGATTGTGTGTGCCGCCCTTTAAAAAGCATTGTTCGGGACGAACAACTAAAAGTGTGGGGTGATCTGATGGACCATAATTGTATGAATCATAAACACAGTTAAACCCACCAAATTAGACGCTTTGTCTATTTAACTTTTGCTTGTTAGTTCCAATATTTATCTGCAGGGTATTTTGAAGTAGGGAGAATACAGGCTAAGGAGGAGTTTTAAAGCTGAAAATGGATTACAAGTCACTCCAGGACACAATCTGATTCCGACAACACAACTTTCATGATCCTAACCTGAAATCACTCAAAACATGTCCAACCGAAGGGCAACCAGAGTTAGTCCGGAGCTGAAATGACCGATGGCTTTTTGGGATGAGCTCACAAAACTCAAACTCACTCTCCTTCCTCCATGTGGCCGGCGGCTAAAGCCACAAGCCACTCCTTCTCCTCCACATGGGGGGCGGCTAAGGGAGAGATGACATCACCCGATGGCTTTTTGAACTCTCCTCTTCCCTTGTGACAAGTGGCTTGCTCTCATCCACATCCATCTCCTCTCATAGCCTATAAATAAGAGCACTCCTTCCCTTTGTAACTCATCTCATTCTCATTCCAAAAATCACAAATCACTTATCTCTCTAGATTGAGAGCACAATCTTGTAATCGCTTTACTTTGGAATCGAAGCCTTATCTTTAGCACTCTCAATGTTTTTGTAAGTACTCTCTTCTTTACTTTACTGTCTTTTCAATTCAGCAACTTTACTTTCCTGTCTTTACTTTCGAAAACTTTACTTTACTGTCTTTCAAAAACCTTTACTTTTCAACGCACTTAGCTATGATGTCCTATTCCATGGATATTCGTAGCTAAACCCTTCATTCGGTTGAAGGGGTGTGCTTGTATCATACAATGTTTTAGGCCCTACTCTTAGTGCCTCTATGTGTTCAAAACTTGTTCTATGTGCCACATATTAGGTTAGAACTTCCAAGGTTGAGTGGATACTTGAAATGACAAAACTCTTCCGTGGGGTTCGTGAACATACTTGGGTAAGTGGATGCTTGAAATGGCAAAGCTTATCTGAGGAGTTTGACCTCTTTAAAACACCATTTGGATTGATCGGAAATGATTGATCAAATGGATGCACATAGGCTAGTATACCTTGAAATGGGGTGCTAGTCTAAATAGAACAAGTGCTCTATGACCTTGAAATGGGCTAGACAGTGTGGCAAATCAAGTGCTTGAAATGGCCTTGATACACTTTTGAACACTTAGTATGATCATTAGAGGTCAATGATAAACAGACAATGATACAAGGCCCCTAAAACCGACTGCTTTCCTTTAAATATCAACTGTTACTTTACCTTTCAGTACTAAAATCTCAACCAACCCACGCTACTCTCAGTACTAAAATCACAACCAACCCCCAACTGTCCTACTCAAAGAATAACTATTCACCTGACTCCCTTGGGTTCGACCCCTACTTACCCTTTACAACCCACTAGTAGAGTACGAGTAGCGGAGATATAAATTTATTTTGCATAGAGAACATCGCACCTTAACGACAATGCGGTGGGCTCTGTCAGCCAGTCTTAGGGCTTTTAGGCGCCCAAGGACTGTTTGCCGAGGCCTACTGTGAGGGTATGTTTGATTTGTTTTGAATTGAATTTCGAATAGAAATTGTCCAGTCAACTCATTTTCAGGGGTTATTGACCCAATTGCCCCAAAATGAAACTCGAATAACCCGAATGCACCAACTGAAACTCAAATAACCAATCTACCCCATTTTTTAACAATACCAGTTCCTCTGGGACCGAAACTTTTAATCCCGGTTTTTCCCGCACCGGGACTCTTTGAAAATGGCTGATGTGGAATGATAATGGGACGTAGTGGATCAAATGGCGCTTAGTTGTCATACATGTCAATGCCGGTACGAGGGAAACCGGGATCATAATAATACTGGTTTGGGAGGAACCGGTATTATTTGAATACAAAATCGAGGGTTTCCTTCTTCTTCTCCATTCCGCCGACACTGCTTCTCCTGCTCTCTCCTCCGCGCCTCTGCCGACGCTGCTCCATTCTGGCGACGCCTGCTGCTGCTCTCCAATCCGCGAAACGTCCGGTAATGAGATTAATTGTCAATTACATAGATTAGGGTTTACATAAAGTTATTTTATATAGAATATATTTTTAATTGGGGAATTGGTGAATAGGGTATTGTTATTGTTTATTTTGTTAGTTAATTGTTGATCTATTGTAAGTTAATTGTTTATTTGAATCAAAGAATTTGAGTGAATTGTTTGTTAGTTTTATGGCATGTAGTTTGGCAAAACTTAGTTTAGTTGTTCAAGCTGTTGTTCAAGACTGGAAGTGACAACCGTCCTGGAACAAGTTGAAGCAGATGGAATGTTTCCAAATTCAGATTTGGAAACACAGTCGACCGTTGGAGATCAAGGCGGTTGCAGGTGCAAGGACAGAAGTTGGAAGTTTCCAAATTCAGATTTGGTAACTTGTTTCAACCGACGTAGCACAACTTTGCCTGAAGATATTTCCAAAGATCAGTTTTGGCAAGTCGGTGCTTATGGATAATTGAAGATTTCCTTGGAGTCGGTTGCTTGCGCTTGAAGCTATCTTAGTCGAGAAGATAATTGAAGATTGCCTAATCAAGATTGTAGATTCAAATAGAGGATTATCTACAAGAGATATGCGCAAGAGATTAAGAAAGATTTCCTAATAGAGATAGGCGGTTTAGCTTAGAAATCCTATTCGTTCTAGGGTTTCTACCGCACTATATAAAGAGGACTAATGCTTAGGTATTAGTCAGCACTTATGGAGAAATTAATCACGCTCATACTCACACGAAGGGAGGAGGAGGCAAACGGCAATGAACTAATCGTAACTGGTTATTCACTACGCACGTAATCGGCTGGAGAGTTAACCGTCACTGGTTACTCAAAGGTGCTCGGATTCAATCTGTGCTGGTGCTCAATAGATTGATCGTGGAACAACGCTGAAGGTACACGCACTAAAGTTCTGATCTGCGCATTCGAGAGAAGGCGCTGATTCTCACGGAGAATCATTTTGGTGGATACGGGGCGGGAGCTAAGATCTAGGGGAGACCTAGATTGCAATTGCTAGAGTGTCCGAGGCTTAGGTTGTTTAGGAGGGACTCTGTAAATGGTAAATCCTGTCCTCGCAATACTCAACTAATAGTGAATTGCTGTCCACCGGGCTAGCGAACGCCCCCCAGACGTAGGCTCGTTAACGCTGAACTGGGTAATAACTTTGCGTGTCGTTTATTTTCTGCACTGCATTTAAATATCGCATAAGTTGTTCTAGATATTGTTCTGCACCCGACCAGAATAACATCTCATCTACTAATGAAAGATTTCATTGTTGATTGTTAATTTTTGGATTTTTGTTGAATTTTTGGTGAATTATGTTATTGTTAATTATTGATTGTTATTTGATTGTTAATTTTGAATTTGGTTTCAGATGAAATTCGTGATGCAGATATGGACTCATATAGATCATTGATGGACCACAATTGTATGAATCATAAACACAGTTAAACCCACCAAATTAGACTGTTTGTCTATCTAACTTCGATGTTTTAGTCCCGATACATTTCTACAGGGTATTTCAGAGCTTAGAGAGAATACACGCTAAAGAAGAGCTTTTAGCACAGAAAAGATATCAGGAGACAATCCAAGGTCAAGATCAGACGCTGAATGAAGAAATCTAAAGATCCTGACTTGGAATCATTCAAAACAAATCAAACCGAAGAGAAACCGAAGACAATCCGGAGCTGGAATACACCGATAGTTTTGTGCAAACTGCACAAAACTCACAACCACTCTCCTCATGCCACATGGACCGGCGGCTTTCTCCTCACATCCACCCCTCCTCCTCTCCCCTTCCTCCACATGTCACCCTTCTCCTCCATCCATGCCCAAAGCCGCCGGCGGCTTTGCCTTCTCCTCTCCCCTTGTGACACTTGTCTTCCTCTCCTCTTCCCCCATCTCCACCCTTGGATGCCAAACCACATGCCCTCATCTTGGCCCTCCATTCCCCTCCCCTTAGCCTATAAATACCAAGCTCTCCTCCTCATTTCAAATCATCCCAAAATTGTGTAAAACACTTCTCTCTCTAAGTTTGTTACTATGTAAAGTTTGGTTTGATATCAATAAAAGTTCAGTTTGTTCTCAAATGCTTTAGTTCGATCTTGAGTACTCCTGTTGGTTCTTGAGTACTCAAGTTTTCAGTTACAGTTCAAGAGTTACTCCTGTTTGTTCTTGAGTAATCTCTTTCTCTTCTCTCTTTACTCCTGTTTGTTCTTGAGTATTCTTTTCCAAATCCCCAAGTATTTAGTTATGATGTCCAACTCTATGGATATTCGTAACTAAACTCTTCATTCGGTTGAAGGGGAGTTCTTGTTTTATAAAATGTTTTACTTCGTTTAGTTTCTTTTCTCTGTATTCAAAACTTGTTCTATGTGCCATTTATAAGGTCAGACTTTCCAAGGTTGAGTGGAAGCTACGAAGGGGCAAAACTCTTCTGTGGGAAGTCGTGAACATACTCGGGTAAGTGGATGCTACGAAAGGGCAAAGCTTATCTGAGGAGTTCGATCTATCTTTAAAACCATTTGGAAACTGGACCAAAGGGACCAAATGGATGCACAAAAGGCTAAGATACTTCGAAAGGAGGAATTAGTCTGAAGTAGAACAAGGGTTTACAAACAGTGTGGCAAATTGAGCGCTACGAAAGGGCCTCGATACACGTTTGAATACTTAGAAGGGTTACTAAAAGAATGAACACGATATAATACAAGGCCCCCCAAGACAGAATACTTCTCTCGCAATTACAAAACCCCTTTGTCTTTACTTTTATTGTTCAATCAACTGCAACCATCAACCGCTCACAATCCGGAGGACTTGCAATTCACGCATCACCCACTGTAAGTCTTAGCTTTTAATTTCAGTATTTACTTTTCTGTAATTTACTTTTCAGCACTCAAAACCAAAACCAACTAAAAAGTCACGTAGTTGTTAGCACTAAAACCTCAACCAACCTAAAACACGCTCCTTCGCTGAACAAATCCCTTAAAGAATAACCTATCCCCCTAATTCCTCTGGGTTCGACCCCTACTTACCAAGTACTACCCAGTAGTATAGTTGCGAGTAGCGGACTATTATAAATTTATTTGCACAAATCGCTCTGACGACAAGCGGTTCTGTCAAATTGGCGCCGTTGCCGGGGAATTAGCCATCGGATAAGTTGTTCTTCACCTCACATGACCTAATGACGCAACCACCTTCGTATGCATGGACGAAACGATATCTCCCCCTGTTCGGAGGTACGGATAAAGAAGACCCAGTTCTACACTGCCGAAACTTTCACCATGTTTGTCAGCATATAAAACCTAATAATGAAACGTTAGAGGAGTTTAAACTTAACTGCTTCAAATTCTCTCTAACGGACTTCGCGACAATCTGGTATTACACATCAACTGCTATGAATGCTAAGTATTTCATACACATTAGCATTCCATTCCTGAAAGAATTCTCCCCTCCATCCTTACGACAACAAACCCGAGAAAGGATCATGAACCTGCAACAATCCCGGGATGAGACCTTGGGAGAGTACTACACGAACTATGACGCCATGATCTCGCGCTGCCCGCACCATGGATTCACGGAGGTTTTTCTTCTTCAAAAATTCCTTTGCGGGATGAGGGCTGAGGAGTTCTCAAGGCTCAATAACGCTGTAGGAGGAACAACCGCACACTTATCCCTGACTCAGGTATGGGATGTGATAGACAGCTTGGCCGGAACTGCAATACGAAGGCCAGTACCTCAACCAAATGAAGGAACACAAAATATCGAGGCCAGTCCAGAAAGAAACAGTTCAGAGGATGTGATGAACGAATCAGATATAGAAAGCTCAGAAGAAGAGCCTACAGAGGAAGTCACATCCGAACCATCAGAAGAAACTTCCGAGCCATCAGAAGAATCAGACATAGAGAGTACCGGAAGTAACACAAGAATGGTGGCAAAATTCAACCTGAGCCACCCATGGGATCCCAACCAATGATCAAGAACGAGGTACTGTCGAGCCAACGACGTTAAACAAGTGCACTGGTCGGGAGGTAACCCGACACTATCTTACTTTTCTGCACTTTTAATTTCTGTCATTTAAATTTCCAATAAGCGCTCTCACCCACTTTTTGTATAGAAGGAATATCTTTCATGTAGGAATTAAGTTTGGAGCAAGATCGGATCAGCCAGGTAGCTTCCGTGAATTTACCGGGCCTGCGCTGAGAGTTCGAGGCCCCAGCCAGACTCCCTCGATTATCTAGCCTCATGCCATGTCGTTTGCACGACACAGTAAAAGGGAGTTCTGTTCTTCTTTTTCCTTAATGTCATTTCCTTCTCTTGTATATATTTGCATGACTTTTGAACTAAGGCACGCCTTCGTTCAAAAGTGTGGGGTGAGAACCATTTGCATGTTTTTCTTTTCTTTTTTAATAATATCTTTTTGAAAATATGAACTTGAGAATGTGAAAAAGATAGATCATAATTCATGCATCAACCTTGTGAAAATTCAACTGTTTAAAAACTTAGAATGTAACTTCTCATTTGTCCTTTGTGCCGAGATAACCTAGGGATGTGGAGTTGATAGAAATTGCCCTAGAGAGGCTTGGCAAGCACTTGAAGGATCAGATCAAACTATATGGTTTTCGAAGTCAGTGGAGGCTGCACTTCAGGTTTCGGTGAATAATTGAAGTCAACTCTGCCTTGAAGCATCTATGTAAAAGGCAAGGACGGGAATCAAACCGTCCTCTCTCTAGTCAAAGTAGCAGAGAAAATAGATGAGCGACCCTCATCTTGACCCGCGCGAAACAACAAAGATGAGAGGAGCGGGGAGGTATTTCCATATGCTTGCGGGCGATGATTGGACCTCCCAAGAAGGCAAAAAACAAGATGGACTAGCAAGTCACAAAGAAGCAAAAAACTCAAAGAAGAAAATCAAAAGAGGCCTAAGGCCCAAAAATGTGAAGGTTTTAACCGAGCAAAAGTGAAGCACTCAACAACGTCAAATCAAAAGCTAAAGGCAAATCACTACAAAAAGCAGTCCATCGCCAAAGAAGAAGAAAGAAAAAAAGAAAGAAAAAAATCAAGAAAAGGCTCAACTCACTGAAACCCGAATCGAATCACGTGCTAGAGAAAGCTACAAGAAAACCATATAGTGCGAGACGGTCCCGAAGGTGTAGTCCAGGAGCCTGAAAAGGGCTATCTCCCGAAACATCCGAAATAATTTGCATCTCAGCACGAAGGTACAAGTATCAAGTTTCTTCTACTTATTTACGCAGTTTAATTTAGTAACAAGTAGTAATGCATGAATTAGGAAAAATCGAGTACCACAATCTTATTTTCATATTTTAACCAACTTACTTAGTAACGCCCTTATAAAGCATTGTTCGGGACGAACAACTAAAAGTGTGGGGTTATCTGATGGACCAAAATTGTATGAATCATAAACACAGTTAAACCCACCAAATTAGACTGTTTGTCTATCTAACTTCGATGTTTTAGTCCCGATACATTTCTACAGGGTATTTCAGAGCTTAGAGAGAATACACGCTAAGGAAGAGCTTTTAGCACAGAAAAGATATCAGGAGACAATCCAAGGTCAAGATCAGACGCTGAATGAAGAAATCAAAAGATCCTGACTTGGAATCATTCAAAACAAATCAAACCGAAGAGAAACCGAAGACAATCCGGAGCTGGAATACACCGATAGTTTTGTGCAAACTGCACAAAACTCACAACCACTCTCCTCATGCCACATGGACCGGCGGCTTTCTCCTCACATCCACCCCTCCTCCTCTCCCCTTCCTCCACATGTCACCCTCTCCTCCATCCATGCCCAAAGCCGCCGGCGGCTTTGCCTTCTCCTCTCCCCTTGTGACACTTGTCTTCCTCTCCTCTTCCCCCATCTCCACCCTTGGATGCCAAACCACATGCCCTCATCTTGGCCCTCCATTCCCCTCCCCTTAGCCTATAAATACCAAGCTCTCCTCCTCATTTCAAATCATCCCAAAATTGTGTAAAACACTTCCCTCTCTAAGTTTGTTACTATGTAAAGTTTGGTTTGATATCAATAAAAGTTCAGTTTGTTCTCAAATGCTTTAGTTCGATCTTGAGTACTCCTGTTGGTTCTTGAGTACTCAAGTTTTCAGTTACAGTTCAAGAGTTACTCTTGTTTGTTCTTGAGTAATCTCTTTCTCTTCTCTCTTTACTCCTGTTTGTTCTTGAGTATTCTTTTCCAAATCCCCAAGTATTTAGTTATGATGTCCAACTCTATGGATATTCGTAACTAAACTCTTCATTCGGTTGAAGGGGAGTTCTTGTTTTATAAAATGTTTTACTTCGTTTAGTTTCTTTTCTCTGTATTCAAAACTTGTTCTATGTGCCATTTATAAGGTCAGACTTTCCAAGGTTGAGTGGAAGCTACGAAAGGGCAAAACTCTTCTGTGGGAAGTCATGAACATACTCGGGTAAGTGGATGCTACGAAAGGGCAAAGCTTATCTGAGGAGTTCGATCTATCTTTAAAACCATTTGGAAACTGGACCAAAGGGACCAAATGGATGCACAAAAGGCTAAGATACTTCGAAAGGAGGAATTAGTCTGAAGTAGAACAAGGGTTTACAAACAGTGTGGCAAATTGAGCGCTACGAAAGGGCCTCGATACACGTTTGAATACTTAGAAGGGTTACTAAAAGAATGAACAGGATATAATACAAGGCCCCCCAAGACCGAATACTTCTCTCGCAATTACAAAACCCCTTTGTCTTTACTTTTATTGTTCAATCAACTGCAACCATCAACCGCTCACAATCCGGAGGACTTGCAATTCACGCATCACCCACTGTAAGTCTTCGCTTTTAATTTCAGTATTTACTTTTCTGTAATTTACTTTTCAGCACTCAAAACCAAAACCAACTAAAAAGTCATGTAGTTGTTAGCACTAAAACCTCAACCAACCTAAAACACGCTCCTTCGCTGAACAAATCCCTTAAAGAATAACCTATCCCCCTAATTCCTCTGGGTTCGACCCCTACTTACCAAGTACTACCTAGTAGTATAGTTGCGAGTAGCGGACTATTATAAATTTATTTGCACAAATCGCTCTGACGACAAGCGGTTCTGTCAATCATCATCTTCACAAAGATCTTCGCAAGCTATTTTGCATCCGAATATGGATGCGGATGACATAATTCATCATGGTCCGATTGACAACTCAGTCCTACGTCAGCAGGACAAACATCGTACAGAGGCGATTTGGAAGCCAGAGGTTAGTTTGTTAATTTAAGTTAATTATCATTCATAATTTAATATGTTACTAATATTGAATGCCATTTTTGGTTGACAGTTTGATACAAAAGGGAAGGCAAACGAACCTGACGGAGCCACTGCACCGTCGTTAAAGTGCGATGTCTCTGTGCAAAAATAAATTTATAAATCCGATACTCGTGACTTTACTATTTTGGGTAGTAAGTGGTAAGTACGGGTCGAACCAAAGGGAATTAGTTGATAGTTGTTTTTTCAAAAAGGGAAAATTAAATAAGACAGTTTGGAGGTTCGTTGTGGTTTTAGTACTGAAAAGTAAAGTGCTGGAACAGTCGATTTCAAGATCAACCGCAGACACACGTTTGATACTGGCCGCATGCTGTGTTTCGAGCGTGTTGCGTACCAAAGGTTATGCCGGGCTGATGTTGATAAAGTCTGTAGTAAAAGTAAAGTGCAGAAAGTAATTGCTTGATGGACAAGACTTGCGGAAAGTAAGCAGTTGATATGGACTGAAAGTAAGCAGTTGATATGAGACTGAAAGTAAAGTAACAGGTGATATTACAATTAAAGGAAAGATTCGGTTTTAGGGCCTTGTATCATAATCTGTTTATCATTGACCTCTAATGATCATACTAAGTGTTCAAAGATGAATCAAGGCTATTTCTAGCTCATGACTTGCCACATCGTTTAAAACACTTGTTCTATTTGGGCTAATTCCTCCTTTTGAAGTATCTTAGCTTATGTGCATCCATTTGATCTTTCAGTTACGATCAACCAAATGGTGTTTTAAAAGAGGTTGAACTCCTCAGATAAGCTTTGCTCGTTAAAGCCTCCACTTACCCAAGTTTGTGCACGAACCCCACGGAAGAGCTTTGCCCGTTAAAGCATCCACTCAACCTTGGAAGTTCTAACCTAATATGTGGCACATAGAACAAGTTTTGAACACAAGAGGCATTTAAGAGAAGGGTCTAAAACATAGTATGATACAAGCACTCCCCTTCAACCGAATGAAGAGTTTAGCTACGAATATCCATGGAAGAGGACATCATAGCTAAGTGCTTGAAAGTAAAGGTTTTCAAAAGACAGGAAAGTAAAGTTTATGAAAGTAAAGACAGGAAAGTAAAAGGAGAATACTCGAGAACCGACAGGAGTAAACTCAAGAACAGGAAAAGTAAAGACAAGCTTGAGTACTTCAAGAACCGACAAGAGTACTCAAGAACAACTTGGAACTTCAATATCAAAGTGGTGTGTTTTACATGGATTGTGCCCAAAAATCTAGAGAGCTTCTCTCACTAACCAAGAACTATGGAGCTTTGTGGATTGTGGGATGAGAAATGGATACAAGGAGATGAAGGCTCTATTTATAGGCATGGAGGGAAGATGAGAGCTCAACACATGTCACAAGGGGAATGGAGGGGAGAAAAGCCGCCGGGGTGAGGTGGATGGGAGGAGAGCCCCCCCCCCCCCCCATGTGTCACTTC
Organism: Rhodiola kirilowii; assembly: GCA_033675215.1. Lineage (NCBI taxonomy): Eukaryota > Viridiplantae > Streptophyta > Magnoliopsida > Saxifragales > Crassulaceae > Rhodiola > Rhodiola kirilowii. The sequence goes on from CM066201.1 coordinate 35,482,581, forward strand.
CATGGCCAAAGCCGTCGGCTAGGTGGAGGGGAGTGGGTGAGTGTGAGTTGAGATCTTTTCCCAAAAGCCATCGGTTCCCTTTCAGCTCCGGTCTGACTCTGGTTGCTCTTCGGTTGGACTTATTTTGAGTGATTCCGTGTCAAGTTCATGAAAGTTGTACATTCGGAATCTGGTCGTGTCCTGGAGTGACTTGTAATTCATTTTCTGCTTTAAAACTCCTTTTTAGCTCGTATCATCTTTAGACATCAAAATACCCTGTAGATAAATATCGAAACTAACAAGCAAAAGTTAAATAGACAAAGAGTCTAATTTGGTGGGTTTAACTGTAATGAATCATATAAATATGGTCCATCAGATCACCCCACACTTTTAGTTGTTCGTCCCGAACAATGCTATTTAAGGGCGGAACACAAAATCCAAGTAAACTTTAAAACATGAAAGTGAGGATATGGAACTAGATTTATCCTATTCATGCATTACTTACTTATTACCAAACTAAACCGTGTAAATACTTAGAAGTAACCTGATACTTGTACCTTCGAGCGGAGATGCAAATTAATTTGGATGTTTCGGGAGATAGCCTTTTTTAGGCTCCTGGACTGCATTCTCTGGACCGACTCGCACTATACGGTTAACTTGTCGCTTTCTCTAGCACATGATTTGATTCGGGTTTCACTGAGTTGAGCATTTTGATTTCTTTTTGGTGAGGGACAGCATCTGAAGTGAATCGGCCTTTGGCCTTTGATGTTGAATTGGAGTTTTTTCACTTTTGTTCGGTTAAAACCTTCACAATTTTGGCTTTTGGCCTTTGATTAGCTTCTTTGAGCTTTTGCTTCTTTGTGACTTGCTAGTCCATTTTCTCAACCTTTCTTTGGGAGGTCCAATCGTCGCCCGAGAGCATATGGAAATACCTCCCCGCTCTTTCTCATCCTTACCGTTTCACGCGGGTCAAGATGAGGGTCGCTCATCTATTTTCCCAGCTACTCTGACTAGAGATAGGACGGTTTGATTCCTGTCCTGCCTCTTGCATAAACGCTGCACGGCGGAGATGACTCTAATCTTCTTTGAAACCCGAAGTGCAGCCTCCACTGACTTCGTAAACCATATAGTGAAATTCAGTCCTTCGATTGCTTGCCAAGCCTCTCTAGGGCAATTTATATCAACTCCACATCCCCTGTATATCTCAGCACAAAGGGACAAATGAGAAGTTACATCCTAAGTTTTTAAACAGTTGAATTTTCACAAGGTAAATGCATGAATTTAGATCTATCTTTTTCACATTCTCAAGTTCATATTTTCAAAAAGATAATATTAAGGGAAAAGGAAAAGAAAAAACATGTTAATTAACTATGTACAAAGGTGGTTCTCACCCCACACTTTTGAACGAAGGCGTGCCTCACAGCACGACTTAGTTCAAAAGTCATGCAAGCAAATATATACAAGAAAGGTGAGAATGATTTAAGGAAAAAAACTAAATGACAGAAATTAAATGACTGAAAGTAAGATAGATGTCGGGTTACCTCCCGACCAGTGCATTTGTTTAACGTCGTTAGCTCGACGATACCTCATTCTTGGATCATAAGGTGGGATCCCATGGGTAGCTTAGGTTGTAGTGTTGCGGAGCGTCCACTTTCATTCTTGCCTTGACTCTCCCCGATTTCTTGTGAGATGATGTGCTCGAGTCAGGAATCCTTTGTTTCGGTGGTTTTTCTTTCCATTGTCTCTGAGAAGGTAAGGGACCTTTGACCATAGCTGCTGGTCTTGCTACTCTTACGGTCTCTCTTGGCAGATCAGAAATTTGTGTACTGAGATCCGAGATAGGCACAATGTCTGGAGGTTTCCATGTACTTGAGCGGCCATTATAATCATCAATGTAGAAATCTGAAATTTTGCCGCCAAATGTAAGTGATAACAAGCCCTTGCCCATGTCCATCCATGCCTTGGTGGTGAAGAGAAAAGGCCGTCCTAATATAAGCGTTGGAGGGTCGTCTTCGCTGGCCTCTCCCGTTTCTATTACATAAAAGTCTGCAGCAATGATGAGCTCTCCTACATGGAGTATTAGATCTTCAAGCACTCCAACCGGACGGATACACGACTTGTCTCCCAACTCGATATTTGACCTTGGTGGTTTCAATGGACCAAGCCCCAATAAGTAATATAAGGAGTAAGGCATGGCATTGACGGCAGCCCCAAGATCGATTAAGCACTTGTGAATTTGGGCTTCATCAATATCACAGGTGACTGTGAAGGCCCCTGGGTCCTTATCCCTTTCCGGTTGTGACTCCTGATCTGAAGTGAGGGATCTTTCCACTATCGGGCCATTCTGCTCATCCTTTGGCTCTGGATTTGTATGATCGGGCCCTTTTAACTCCTGATCTTCTAGGTAAATGTTTTGCTCTGATGCATAGATGTTAGTTGGGGAATTCCATCTGAGACCATTAGAGTCATTGTCATCCCAGCCAGATGTCGGTATGTCAAAGTGTGTACTCGGTGGAGGTGTTATGCTAACCGTGAATGTATAACGTCCATTGTCAGCATGCGTGACCCACGTTCTGTCATCATTGGGTCGGTCTTCTCCTTGATTCCAATCAGGACGGTGCCTACGGGTGAAGTGTTTGTTCGTAAGTTTGTAAGTTGTGGATCGTGTTGTTTCTTCCATTGCTACCTTCATGTTTGACTTCCTTATCATGCTGACATTCGCCTTTGGGTTTTGGATGGTTTGTGAAGGTAGTCGGCCAGGCTCATTAGTAAGTGCGGATATTGAAGTGGCGAGCTGGGACATTTGTTTGGTCAAATCTGAAATTGCCTCGTCAGTTTTTGCCTGGAACTGGTTAAACGAATTACCCAATTGATTTATGCTTCCTGCGAGTTCCTTCATTGTGTCTTCAAGTGACTTGTTTGGTCCTTGCTGATTGCTCGAGTTGGCTTGGTACTGATTTTGTCCCTTCTGTTGATATTGGCCTCCTGATGGAGCGTTCTGGTTGTACTGCCGGTGGGGAGGTTGGTAGAATGACTGAGCTAATTGCGGTGCGGCTTGTTGTGTCTCCCTCAGAGGATGGTTGTCGTTTCGCCAGCTTAGATTGGTTGCTTGATTATACTACCGGTTTGGTCCGGCTCTGTCATTGCTGTTGTTGTTGTTGTATCTTCGGTATCCTACCACTGCGTTCACTTCTCCCGGTTCTTCTACTATTAATGTTGGGCATGCGTCAGTCTTGTGGTCTGTAGAACCGCAAAATTTGCAAGGTTTCACTTGAACTGGCTGCCTTCGTAGGATCTGAACCATCATTTCCTTCATTTGTTTCATCTCCTTTGGCATAGAGTTCATCGGTGTTTCTTCAGCCTTTGCCACATTCTTTGTTCGGGAGAATTCTTCCTGCCGAGTTGTCTCTTCTCTGAATCGGGCATTTTCAGCAACGTCGGTGATGAGATTCCTTATGCCACTCAGTGATAGATTCATCATGGATCCTCCAGCTGAGGCATCCTGGAGCATTTTGTCTAAGGGTCTCAATCCATCAATGAGGTATTCGATGATGAGTTTCTCTGGCAGTCCAAGGGTGCAGCAGCTTCTCTCCAGGCAATTGAATTTCTCCAGGTAATCGTACATGGTTTCATTGGGCCCCTGCTTGATGTCCTGCAGTTGCCTCCTCACTTGCATTGCTCTTCCCGCCGGGTATTATTTGTCCAGGAATTTCTTTTGCATCTGAGCCCATGTTCTGATGCTACCGGAAGGCAATGAAAGGAACCAGTCGTTCGCCGAGTCAACGAGGGAAAAGTAGAACGCCTTTAACTTGAAGTCATCTACGTTCACGCCATTGGGTTTTAGGTTTTGGCAAATGCCGTGTAAGCGTTGGAGATGAGTTGTTGCTGATTCTCCACGAGTTCCTGAGAACTTGGGCAGGTTGTGGACCACTGATGTGTTGATGGCAATGTTTTCCAGCTCTGGGCCCTCGTAGATGCACCACGGCTGATTTCTGAAATCTGGTGCCGACAGTTCTCCCATAGTAGGTTCGCGAAAGTTGTTATCCCCATAGTAGTCATCAAAGATGGGTTTTCGCCTTGGTACTTGTCGAGGTGGGGGATGTCTAGGGGGTTGCACTGGACCAGCTTCATTTCGGTCCTCGGGTGGTCCTTGGTTTCTTCGAACGGCCTCCCTATTACGAGCTCTTTGGTTTCTGATGAGTTGTTCCGGATTGTCAATAAATGGAGGCGGCGCCTCATTGTTTCGATCGTACAAGTTCATCTTGTCGTCATCCTGATAGTCATTGTGGCTTCCTTCGCGAGACATGGTTATGCAGAAACGGGTACAAAAGAAAAGAACAACTTGTCAGAAAGCTAACTCCCCGGCAACGGCGCCAATTTTGACGGAGCCACCGCACCGTCGTTAAAGTGCGATGTCTCTGTGCAAAAATAAATTTATAAATCCGATACTCGCGACTTTACTATTTTGGGTAGTAAGTGGTAAGTACGGGTCGAACCCAAGGGAATTAGTTGATAGTTGTTTTTTCAAAAAGGGAAAATTAAATAAGACAGTTTCGAGGTTGGTTGTGGTTTTTGTACTGAAAAGTAAAGTGCTGGAACAGTCGATTTCAAGATCAACCGCAGACACACGTTTGATACTGGCCGCACGCTGTGTTTCAAGCGTGTTGCGTACCAAAGGTTATGCCGGGCTGATGTTGATAAAGTCTGTAGTAAAAGTAAAGTGCAGAAAGTAATTGCTTGATGGACAAGACTTGCGGAAAGTAAGCAGTTGATATGGACTGAAAGTAAGCAGTTGATATGAGACTGAAAGTAAAGTAACAAGTGATATTACAATTAAAGGAAAGATTCGGTTTTAGGGCCTTGTATCATAATCTGTTTATCATTGACCTCTAATGATCATACTAAGTGTTCAAAGATGAATCAAGGCTATTTCTAGCTCATGACTTGCCACATCGTTTAAAACACTTGTTCTATTTGGGCTAATTCCTCCTTTCGAGGTATCTTAGCTTATGTGCATCCATTTGATCTTTCAGTTACGATCAACCAAATGGTGTTTTAAAAGAGGTTGAACTCCTCAGAAATGCTTTGCTCGTTAAAGCCTCCACTTACCCGAGTATGTTCACGAACCCCATGAAAGAGCTTTGCCCGTTAAAGCATCCACTCAACCTTGGAAGTTCTAACCTAATATGCGGCACATAGAACAAGTTTTGAACACAAGAGGCATTTAAGAGAAGGGTCTAAAACATAGTATGATACAAGCACTACCCTTCAACCGAATGAAGAGTTTAGCTACGAATATCCATGGAAGAGGACATCATAGCTAAGTGCTTGAAAGTAAAGGTTTTCAAAAGACAGGAAAGTAAAGTTTTTGAAAGTAAAGACAGGAAAGTAAAAGGAGATTACTCGAGAACCGACAGGAGTAAACTCAAGAACATGAAAAGTAAAGACAAGCTTGAGTACTTCAAGAACCGACAAGAGTACTCAAGAACAACTTGGAACTTCAATATCAAAGTGGTGTGTTTTACATGGATTGTGCCCAAAAATCTAGAGAGTTCTCTCACTAACCAAGAACTATGGAGCTTTGTGGATTGTGGGATGAGATATGGATACAAGGAGATGAAGGCTCTATTTATAGGCATGGAGGGAAGATGAGAGCTCAACACATGTCACAAGAGGAATGGAGGGGAGAAAAGCCGCCGGGGTGAGGTAGAGGGGAGGAGAGCCCCCCCCCCCCCCCCCCCATGTGTCACTTCCATGGCCAAAGCCACCAACTAGGTGGAGGGGAGTGGGTGAGTGTGAGTTGAGATCTTTTCCCAAAAGCCATCGGTTCCCTTTCAGCTCCGGTCTAACTCTGGTTGCTCTTCGGTTGGACTTGTTTTGAGTGATTCCATGTCAAGTTCATGAAAGTTGTACAGTCGGAATCTGGTCGTGTCCTGGAGTGACTTGAAATTCATTTTCAGCTTTAAAACTCCTTTTTAGCTCGTATCATCTTTTGACTTTAAAATACCTTGTAGATAAATATCGGAACTAACAAGCAAAAGTTAAATAGACAAGGAGTCTAATTTGGTGGGTTTAACTGTCTTAATGAATCATATAAATATGGTCCATCAGAACCCCTTAAGATTTACAAAGGGGGTGCATTGCCCATTGATCATCGAATACGCCATTATGTGGTTGCTGCTGGATTTTATGCATGGACTCAGGTCTGCGATGTGAAGGCTGATCCATCATTATTGACAGTCGTGGTAGAGAGGTGGAGGCCAGAGACTCACACCTTTCATTTCAATGATGGTGAGGCCACAATCACGCTGCAGGACGTGTCGTTACTTACTGGGCTCCCTGTAGAAGGAGAGCCTGTGACGGGACTTTGAGGCAAAATTTTGAAGAGGTGTGTGTAAGATTGCTTGGAGTATATGATAGGTCGTCGTCGGTACCTGCAAATCTAAATTTATAATGTCCACTTACTCTTGGCTTAGTATAGCTGTAAGTAAGGGGTCGAACCCTAGAGAGCTAGATGGTTACTACTTTGTTCTGTAAGAAAGGAAGGGAAACAATTGGGTGTGAGTAAACAGTTTTAGGAAACAAGTGCGAATAAGGAAATAAAGTGAGTGAATAATAATGATGAGAAGTATTCAGGCTAGGGTTTCTTAATTGTGACTTGGTTTATCCTTGATTTCTAAGTATTTTATCTTGCTTTCTTAAGTGTGGTTACTCCGGGTCAGGTTATAACCTAAGGTAGGACCGTTAAATCACTACGCCACAATCTACTCCTGGTCAGGTTATAGACTTCTAGTTCTAGCAAAACCTAATACTCCTGGTCTGGTTATATTCGGTTTTAGTGCATCTACTTATTCTAACGGGTCAGTATCAAATAAGCAGGATAAAGAGGGCAAGCATCACTAGGTTGAGTTGTACCCTTTCGGATCTCCCCTTAACCTAGCAATTCAAACCGATATAAAGTGCACAAGAACTAGTAGAATGCAAGAACAATATTTAAGTACGGAATCTCAAAACGTTCATCACAATTGTTCAAAACCCTAGCCCGAATAACGGGTTTAGTTACACATAGTCATGAGAACAATGCAGAAATAATAAATAAGAACGAATGAACTTCACTAGAGCCGAGAGGGATGGATGACCGGGCCGTGAGGGCTGAGTCGTGGTGGTGCAAGGCGGTGCAAGGGGCGGAGCAAGGGCGTGTACCGAGAGAGCTAGGCGTGCGCCGAGCCAATGAGCCGAGATGAGTGAATTGAGAGATGAGCTCTCGATTCTGTGATGAGGGATGATTTGAATGGCTGAGTTGCTACTCTATTTATAGAATTGAGTGAGGCACGAAATCCCTCTTGGACTAGGTCAAATCGGTGGCCCAAAAGACAAATTAGGAAAGGTTTCCAAATCCGACTTTGCTTGATCTCTAAGTTAACTTCTTGTGCAAGTCTTCCAGAGTCTTCCAGGGACTTCCAGAACCTTCCAGGAGCTTCTAAACCGCCAAGGACAAAATTGGGAAATTTCTCGAAATCACTATTCACGACCCGAAATACTGTTCATCCCGAACACTGTTCATGCCAGAATCACTGTTCATCTCGGACACTGTTCATGAGCCAAAAAATACTGTTCACGACGCTCCTCTGGCTTCGTTCTTCAACTGCGATGCTTCTGGCATGAAAATGCCGTCTTTTAAGCGCGTTTCCTCCTAGAGCTTCCGAAACACCTGAAATGCAAAACAACACTAAGAAGTAACTGTTTGCATGATAAAGTGCCGAAATTGGTGGGATTTGATGACTCGATGAGTGGTATAAATACGGCTCATCAAACCACCCCACACTTAAACTTGTTCGTCCCGAACAAGGACTAGGTCATAAGAGGAACGAAAACTGTAAACACCACAATGCTTCGGCATCCTAGACATGCTACATGAACATGATTCGGTTAATCTAGATTTTGCTTTCTATGCATGCTCGTTACTAATAGCCTTGTGTGAAAACATGGGTTAATGATACGTGTTACCTTTGGGCCGAGATGCAAATCAATTCGGATGTCTCGGGAGATAGCCCTTTTTAGACCCATGAACCGCATTCTCGGACTCGAACTCTTGTTATATGGTTATGCTTCGTCGCTTTTTCTTGCACGTCATTGATTCGAGCTTCAAAGTGTCTAGTGCTTTTTGGCCAGCTATAGTGTCTCGGGTTGATGTATCAATTGAGCTCTTCACTTGATTTCGGTGTAAACTTTCACAATGATGATGGATTTGTTACTTTGTGGTGCGGATTGTGACTTGCTCGAACCTACTTGCTCTCACTCATCATCGTCCTTTTGACTCGGGTCAAGCCAAGGGTCGCTTGTCTATTTTCCCGGCTACTTGGACTAGGACGGTGTGAAGTATTCCCGTCCCGACCAACCGCAAAGGATACCGCAGTGGTGGAGCAGACTCGTACTATGTTGCTTTGAAGTGCTAGCCTCCACGAGATCCACATAACCATATATCTTGAGTTCGGCCTTTGAACGATCTGTCAAGTCTCTCTAGAGCGTTTCTATCAACTCCTCATCCCTGTTTATCTCAACTAACAAAGGCACGCAATATTTTAAGATCACATGTAATCGCCCAAGTCTGATTTCACTAAAGACATGCATATAATCGCCTCTATCTATTTCACCTTATCATTATCCAATACCGCAAGTCTAGGAAATAGTGAAGAAACATGTACAAAATTTTTAAATATTATGGGAAACGTGCTGACTCTGTGCAGGGTGCAAGAAAATAAACATGCTGACTCGATGACTGACTCTCCCACCCCACACTTTTGAACTGACGTGTCCTCACGGCTCATCTTAAGTTCAAAGACACGACTATGCATGCAAACAAACAAAAGGGGAATAAGAAGAGAGTAAGGTTGGACAGGTACTTCCCTCGTGCGGTGTGTGATGATCAGAAACATTTGACTATTCTCCTTTGAGTCCTCGAAGAGCACTATTGAGGCTTGTATCGCAACGTGAGTTCGTCACAAAATGAAAGGGCTGTGTCGAAGAAATTAAGACAAATAAAGGATTCCCAGGAGATTGGAGGAGTCACAAATGGTCTCACTTAAAACCCAATCTCCTTAGACTCGTAAGTCTTGGTGACAGAATCCTTAAAAGCTTCTGTTTCTCGACACAATTTATTCAAGGTGTGAAACTACTCACGTTGGATAACAGTCTTACGCAAATATCTCGGATACGTTTGCATCTGTCCCCTGTATGAAAATCATATTCTTTCCCAAGTACAATGTGATGAAAAGACTCAAGACTAAAAAAACAGAAAAACATGAAAACTGAAAATGAAAGCATGTCGGGCTGCCTCCCGACGAGCGCCTTTGTTTTTCATCGTTGGCTCGAAGGTACCTCTTTATAGGGATCACAAGTTAGGATCCCATGGGCGTGTGAGGTCATACTTCCCTGTAGCATCTCCTTCAATCTGCCCGACGTGCTCATATGGCTGTGCGCTCGGTTCTGCTCTCCATTGATCAGGCGGGTTCGCCTTCACATATTCCCGAGATGGTGAAGAGTTCTTGGCCATAGCTGCTGGCCTAGTCGTCTGTATGGTATGCTCTGGTGGGTCCGGAACTAGGGCATCGTAATCTGATGTGTGCACAATGTCAGGCGGCTTCCTCGTGCATGGACGGTTAGCATCCTCATAGACGTAGAAATCTGATGTTTTTCCACCGAATGCCAGTTCCGTGCCCATGTCAATTCTGGTCTTGGTGGTGTGAAGGAATGGTCGCCCCAGAATTAGCCCTGGCGGCTCATTGTTTCTAGCTCTTCCCATCTACAAAACATAAAAATCTGTAGGAACAACAAGATCTCCTACATGTAGGGTTAGGTCCTCTAATAAACCAGTCGGGCGAACACAAGATTTGTCCCCTAATTCTATTGATAACCTAGGCGGTTTTAGTGGACCAAGTTTCAGTGAGCAATAAAGAGAATATGTGATGTTCCCTTAAGTGGCATGTTTTTGGCAAAACGTAGCTTAGACAGTTCGAGCAGGTGTTCAGGGGGAGTTCGAACATATCCTAGTACTCGTGTACAGCATGATCAAGACGCAAAGGATATTTTCCGGAAGATATTGGCAACGAAGATTTCGTCAAGTTGAAGATGGCGTGCGACTTATTCGAGCATAAGATATTCGAATGAATATCCACATTGAAGACGGCGTGACTTGCTTGGGAAAGAAGACGACTTCGTATATTCTTCCAAGGATTTGTAAAAGATATGCATCAAATATTCCGAAATATTTGATGGGATTATCTTGTGCGAATTAGGATTTCGCTCGAGCATATAAATACAATGCAAGGGCAACCCTAATTCCCATCGCTTTCAAAGATCAACTATACACGAGCATATCCTGCTCATTGGAGAAGAAGAAAGCGACGGCCGGTTGTGTTTTTCTCATTGAGAATACAGTGGTGCAAGTACAGTCTGTTCAAGTGCAACACAGACTGTTTGAAGCGTATCAACTGCCGCACTCAACAAAGGTGATCAAAGCTTTCGAGAGAAAGCGTCCGAGCTTCTGGAGAAGGTCGAGAACGTTCGGACTGGAGGTTCTGAACGAAGGGGATCGAGGGGAAGTGCGGTGAACCTCGGTTGCAAATCTGAGAGACGGAGTATTGTGGTAAGGCTGTTACAAGGTGTAAGTGTAAGTCCCTGTGGAAACCCTATACTCGTAATAAAGATTTGATGTCCCTTTTTTGGGTGTGGGAAACCCCCCAGGGTAGGCCGAGCCGAACTGGGTTATCAGTCTGTATGTTTTACTGCCTTTGTCTATTTGCTGAACTGTTGTATCTAGAGTACGAGGTCTGTCACAACTGATCCTTGAACTGTTGTGAAGTGTGTTCAAGATCTGTCTCAACTAAACCTTGAACACAAGCTTGAACAGGGGATAGTATTTCAATTGGTATCAGAGCAAACACTCGACACAATGAGTGGGATCCTGAAACTGTTCAAGATGCCTCTGAAAGAAGGACAAAGCATCACCAGACCTCCGTTGCTTGAAGGCTCGAACTATGCCACCTGGAAACCCATGATGAAGTCGTTCCTCAAATCTCTAGACGCAAAAGCATGGATGTCGGTTCAGAGTGGATGGACTAAACCTATGATGAACAATCTCACTGGAGATCCTGTTCTAAAACCAGAAGCCTTGTGGGACGAGGAGGATAACAAAGCATCCATGGGAAACTCAAAAGCGATGAACGCAATCTTCTCTGCAGTAGATGAAAACGTCATGAAGTTGATCATTAACTGTGAAGTGGCAAAAGAGGCCTGGGATATCCTCCAAACGGCATATGAAGGCACGGACAAAGTTGGCAACTCCCGAATGCAGATGATCACAACTAAGTTCGAAGAGATGAGGATGAAAGAGAGTGAAACGATCTCTGAATACAATACTAGAGTTCTGGAACTGTCCAACGAGGCTGCTGCACTAGGGAAACCCATTGAGGAAGAACGGATGTCCAGTAAAGTCTTAAGATCACTCCCTCCAAGATTTGCAATGAAGGTCACAGCCATTGAGGAAATGCACGACATCTCCAAGCTGAAGCTAGACGAGCTGATGGGTTCTCTCAGAACTTACGAGATCAATCATGACTTCCAAACCGGAGAAGAGAAGGGAATCGCTCTTAAAGCAGATATAACGGAAGACAAACTGGATTCTGGGTGCACCACTGAGCAACTAGCCATGATGGCACAACACTTTGGAAGAATGGTGCGGAAAATCAACAGACATGGTCCAGAACAAAGTCAGTCTACATCAACTGGTTACCGAAACTGGAAATCCAGCAGGCCAAGGTCTACTGATCCGAGGCAAGACCTATCTGACAAAGGAAAAGAAGGGATTCAGTGTCATGAATGCAAGGGTTTCGGTCACACTGCGTCACAGTGTGCAAACACTCTCATGAAGAAAAAGGCGATGGTGGCGAGCTTCAGTGACAGTGAGTCAGGCGAAGAAAAAGGTGAAACCACAAACTTTGTGGCCTTTGTCACAACTCATGATGAATGCAGCAGCACAAGTGAAACTGTTCCACATCAGTTGGAACTCCCAGGTGAAGACCCCTCGGACAGTGACAATGAAGAACTCACACAGGACTCTCTGGCTCAGACTTATAAAGATCTATATGAGAAGTGGCAGCTTCTGATCAAGATGAACAAAAATCTAAATGACACAGTGGCAAGCGTCACTATGGAAAAGGACAAGGTATGGCAGGAGGTTGAGATACTACTGACACTGAAGGCAGAACTGGAAGGTACAATTAACTCACTGACTTCTCAACTAGCTGAGGTAAAACAGGAAAGGCTGGATCTTCTTGTTCAGAAAACGGAACTCCTGGATACTGTCTCCTCCCTAAAAGTTGAAATAGAGAAGGATCGGGACACTCATCCTGTAGGCATGGCGGGCCTGAGAAAAACCATCATTGATCTACAGCGGAAAGAAATGTTCCAACTAAGGAGGGTGGAACAGCTGGAACTTCATCTAGAATCCGAGAAGACGGAACACTCTGACACTAGAGAAGAACTCAACCACCTCAAACAGTCGGTAAGAATGCTTAACTCTGGCACTAAAAACTTAAATGATATTCTTAGATCCCAGAGAATGGAGTCCGGACACAGAGGATTGGGTTTCACAGGAGAAGGCAGCCCAAAAGGTACGACGCTTGTTAAAACCAGACCGGTGTCGGAACAGAAGACAGAACATAAGGTAAGACAGCATCCCAGACGGAAAATAGACCTGCAACAAGAACAACCCAACAGTGGTCAAAGAAGGGATGGTACAATACACTTCGGCTCTCATTCAGCACAAAGGAAAGAATGGCGCACTTGCTGGTATTGCAATCAGATGGGACACATTAAACTAAAGTGTCACCTGTTTTTAGCCGAACGACGTGCTTTCCAGCAACGAACCACATCGCAACAGAAACAGGTCTGGGTTCAAAAGGCAGACCAAACCGTTTGCATAGTAGCCTGTTACACCTCAAACTACTCATCGCATGATAGTGGGCTCTTCGACAGCGGATGCTCCGCACACATGACAGGTAACTCTCAATATCTTACCCATATTAGACCTGTTGAGCATATGTGGTTTGTCACCTTCGGGGATGGTGAAAAGGGTCAGGTGATCGGCTATGGGACATTGATGGTTCCGGATCTCCCTGCACTCAAGAACACCCTCCTTGTTAAGGGACTGACCCGGAATCTTATCAGCATCAGTCAACTATGCGACGATGGACACTATGTGTCATTCTCCAGCTACTCATGTCTTGTACTAGACCAGAATGGCGATACACTGATGAAAGGAAAAAGGGATGCCAACAACTGCTATACTATTAGGATGGCTCTGACGGAGTCAATGAACAATGAGAATCATGGCCAGCAACCAGTTGCTCTCCCATGTGCAAACGCACAACCTAGTTTTCTACGAGGGGGAGTGGATAAGACCTTGCACACAAGATCTGATTGTCGATGCGCACAAATCAAGGTTGCCAGGTGTCCCAAGAAGCTGTCGAATCAGACGGTGGTACAGTTGCAACTGGAGTCCGTACACTACCCAGAGAATTTTGCCTGGTGCCGTACAAGAAAATGTGAATGCTCACGAAAGATGGTAACTCTGAGGCAGTGATGGACCATAATTGTATGAAACATAAATGCAGTTAAACCCACCAAATTAGACTGTTTGTGTATCTAACTTCTACGTGTTAGTCCCGATACATTTTCACAGGGCATTTTAGAGACTGAAGTGAAAACACGCTAAGGAGAGGATTTTATGCTGAAAAGATAACAAGAGTCAATCCAAGGTCAAGATCATATGCCGACTGAAGAAATATCAAGGATCCTGACGTTGAATTGACCATAACAAATTAATCAGAAGAATCAGGAGTGGAGTCAAGACAGCCCGGGGAAGAAAACACATTGACAGTTTTGTGAAAAGACTGCACAAAACTGTACAAAACTCACATTTGGGAAAGATGACCGACCACTTGAAGAAGTGGTGGCCAAAGGAGGAGCTCCTCCTCCTTCCACCACCGGCAACCGGCGGCTCCTCCACCCATGGTGACCGGCGACTTTGCTCCTCCTCCACATGGCACCTCCTCCTTCCTCCTCTTCTCCTCCCTTGGATCAAAAGACATGTGCATCCATCTCCACCACCCATCTCCTCCCATTTTAGCTATAAAAGGAGGAGCTCCTCCCCTCATTTCAAACACACCTCAATCTCATTTTCACTTCTCTCTCTAGAAGTTGTAACATTTGTAATGTTGTAATCTTGGCTTTGGAAATAAAGGATAGCTCCCTTGGCTCTTCAACGGTTGTAAGTAATTCTTAGTATTTATTCAACTGTTTTATTTCCTTAGTTATAATGTTTAGCGCGATGAATAGTAGCTAAACTAGTAGTTCGGTAGAAGGAGCGCACTTATATTATAAAATGTTTTAAGACTATTAACTTAGTGTCTAGTCTTAGTATTCAAAACTTGTTCTATGTGCCATATATCAAGTCAGAGTTTCTAAGGTTGAGTGGAAGCTGTCACAAGCAAAGCTCTTCAGTAGAAATTCGTGATCATACTCGGTAAGTGGAAGCTGTCACAAGCAAAACTTATCGAGGAGTTCGACTTATCTAAAATACCACTTGGTCAAAAACGTAACTGGGAGATCAAGTGGATGCACTTACAGCTAAGATACTTCGAAAGAAGGAATTAGTTTTGCTTAGAACAAGTGTTGCTTTAAACGATGTTGCAAGTCTTGCGCTACGAAAGGGCCTCGATTCATCTTTGAATACTTAGATAATTCACTAAATGTCAATGATAAATAGGATATAATACAAGGCCCCTGAAACCGAACACTTCTCTTTAATTATAAACTGTAATTTACTTTCCAGTATTAAAATCAACCAACCAACCAACCAATCAATCAAAATAGCTGGTAGCTTTAAAACCAACCAACCGACCTTAAACACGCTCCCACGCTGCGTAATCCCCCCGAAGAACAATTATTCCCCTGGTTCCCTTGGGTTCGACCCCTACTTACCAAGTACTATCCAATAGTATAGTTGCGAGTAGTGGACTATTATAAATTTATTTGCACAAATCGCTTTGACGACGAGCGGTTCTGTCAAATTGGCGCCGTTGCCGGGGAATCAGCCATCGGATAAAGTTCTTTGAATCGTTACGCGCTTCAAAACAACCATGTCTCGCGAAGAAAGTCACCATGACTACCAGGATGACGAAGAAATAAACCTGTACGATCAAAATGATGAGGTACCGTTCCCATTCGTCGACGACCCGGAACAACTCATCAGAAACAGAAGAGCTCGTGATAGGGAAGCAGTCAGAAGAAACCAAGAATTACCCGAGGACCGAAATGCAGCTGGTCCAGTACAACCTCCTATCCATCCCCCACGACCACAACCTCAACCTCGATACATGCCAAGAAGAGAACCCGCTTTCGACGACTACTACGGGGACAACTACTACCGTGAACCAACTATGGGAGAGTTAAATGCCCCTAATTTCGAGACACAGCCGTGGTGCATCTATGAGAGCCCTGCATTAGAAAATATAACCATCACGCATCAGTGGCACACAGCCTGCCAAAATTCTCAGGATCTCAAGGAGAATCTGCCGCAACTCACCTCCAACGCCTACATGGCATTTGCCAGAATCTAAAGCCCAATCGAGTAAATATGGATGACTTCAAGTTAAAGGCGTTCTATTTTTCCCTCGTAGACTCGGCAAGCGACTGGTTCCTTTCATTGCCTTCCGGAAGCATTAGAACATGGGCTCAGATGCAGAAGAAATTCTTAGACAAATACTATCCGGCTGGAAGAGCAATACAAGTAAGGAAGCAACTACAGGAAATCAAACAAGGTCCGAATGAAACCATGTATGATTACCTGGAAAAGTTCAATCACCTAGAAAGGAGCTGCTGTACCCTTGGACTGCCCGAGAAACTCGTCATCGAGTACCTCATTGATGGATTAAGACCATTAGACAAAATGCTCTTGGATGCCTCAGCGGGAGGGTCCATGATGAATCTATCATTAAGTGGCATCAGAAATCTCATCGCCAACGTTGCTGAAAATGCTCGATTTAGAGAAGAGACCACTCGCCAAGATGAATTCTCTCGATCAAAAAGGGTAGCACAAACCGAGGCATCAGTAAACTCCATAACTGAAGACATGAAACAGTTAAAGGAGATGATGACTGAGATCATATGTAGACAGCCAGTTACGGTAAAACCTTGCGAGTTCTGTGGTTCTACAGACCACAAAACGGACGCATGCCCAACATTGATAGAAGAAGAACCGGCTGACGTGAATATAGTGGGAGGATATCAAGGATACAACAACGACAGAGCTGGACAAAATAGACAGTACGGTCAAACATCCAACCCAGGCTGGCGTAACAACAACAGCTATCTTCAGACGGAGACACAACCAGCTGTCCCTCAACTAGCGCAGTCATTCTACCAACCACCCCACCGACAATATCACCAGAACACTCCATCGGCAGGCCAATATCACCAAAAAGGGCCAAATCAGTACCAAGCCAGATCGAGCAATCAGCAGGAACCAAGCAAGTCGCTCAATGACACGATGAAGGAGCTCACGGGAAACATTAATCAATTGGGTACTTCACTACACCAGTACCAGGCAAAAACTGACGGTGCAATTTCAGAATTGACCAAACAAATGTCCCAGCTCGCCACCGCAATGTCAACACTCACTACAGAACCAGGCAGACTTCCTTCACAGACCATCCAAAATCCTAAGGCGAACATAAGCATGATAAGGAGGTCAAACATAAAGGTTACTCTAGGAGAAGTAGCACGGTCCCCAACCTACAGACTTACAAACAATCATTTCAACCGTAGGAGTTGACCTGATTGGAATCAAGAAGAAGACCGACCCAATGATGGCAAAACATGGGTTACGCATGCTGACAATGGACGGTACGCATTTACTGTTTGCATAACACCGCCGCCGATCACACACTTTGACATACCAGCATCTGGTTGGGACTCCCCAAATAATATTATTGCTTCGAAGCAAAATATTAAAGGGTCCGAGTACGCAAATTCTAAGCCAGAGAGTGGGCAAAATAGTCCGACAATAGAAAGAGCCCTCAATTCAGATCATGAGCCACAACCGGAAAGAAACAAAGACCCTGGGGCCTTTACAATCACCTGTGGTATTGGTGAAACCCAGATCCGTAAATGCTTAGTCGATCTTGGGGCTGCTGTCAACGCCATGCCTTCCTCCTTGTATTACCTACTAGGACTTGGTCCGTTGAAACCACCTCGATCAAATATCGAGCTAGGAGATAAATCATGCATCCGCCCGGTTGGAGAACTGGAAGATGTAATACTCCATGTGGGAGAACTTGTCGTTGCTGCAGACTTCTATGTAATACCAACAGAAGAAACCTGCGAAGACGACCCACCAACAATAATATTGGGACGACCATTCCTCTACGCCACTAAAGCAAGAATCGATGTGGGCAAGGGGTCATTATCACTTAAGTTCGGCGGCAAAATTGCACACTTCTACATTAATAAGAGCCGCCCGGACACGAAGAAACTGCCAGACATAACACCTATCTCAGATCACGGTGCACAGTTTTCTGACCTGTCATTAGGGACCAAAAAAGTATCAAGACCAGCAGCTATGGTCAAAGGTCTCCCGCCTTCTCAGAAACAATGGAAAGAGAAAACACCAAAACCATGGAGCTCTTACTCCAGCAAGAAGTCAGGAAGAAGCAACACTGGAACGGTGGCAAAGTTCGACCTCAGCCACCCATGGGACCCAAACCAATGAACCACAAACGAGGTATCGTCGAGCCAACGACGTTAAACAAGTGCACTGGTCGGGAGGTAACCCGACACTATCTTACTTTTCCGCACTTTAATTTCTGTCTTTTAAATTCAGTATTTAGTTTTAAGCTTGCATGACTTTTGAACTAAGGCACGCCTTCATTCAAAAGTGTGGGGTGAGATCCACCTCTGTACATAAATAACATGCGGCTGTTTTTCTTTTTTAATAAGTACCTTTTTGAAAATATGAACTTAAGAATGTGAAAAAGATAAATCGTAATTCATGCATTAACCTTGTGAAAATTCAACTGTTTAAAAACTTAGAATGTAACTTTCCATTTGTCCTTTGTGCTGAGATAACTAAGGATGTGGAGTTGATATAAACTGCCCTACAGAGGCTTGGCAAGCAATCAAAGGATCAGATCAAACTATATGGTTTTCGAAGTCAGTGGAGGCTGCACTTCGGGTTTTCAGTGAATAATTGGAGTCAACTCCGCCAAAAAGCATCTATGCAAAGGCGAGGACGGGAATCAGACCGTCCTCTCTCTAGTCAAAATAGCCGAGAAAATAGATGAGCGACCCTCATCTTGACCCGCGCAAAACGACAAAGACAAGAGGAGAGGGGAGGTATTTCCATAGGCTTGCGGGCGATGATTGGACCTCCCAAAAAGGCTTGAGAAAATGGACTAGCAGTCACAAAAAGGAGAAAAGCTCAATGAAGCAAATCAAGAGGCCAAAGGCCCAAAATTGTGAAGGTTTTAACCGAGCAAAAGTGAAGCACTCAAAAAGTCAAATCAAAGGCCAAAGGCCGATTCACTACAACAAAAAAGGAGTCCCTCGCCAAAGAAGAAAATCAAAAAGGCTCAACTCACTGAAACCCGAATCAAATCATGTGCTAGAGAAAGCTACAAGAAAACCATATAGTAAGAGACGATCCCAAGATTGCAGTCCAGGAGCCTAAAACGGGGCTATCTCCCGAGACATCCAATATAATTTGCATCTCAGCACGAAGGTACACGTATCAAGTTACTTCTATTTATTTACGCAGTTTAATTTGGTAATAAGTAAGCAATGCATGAATTAGGATAGATCGAGTACCACAGTCTAATTTTCATATTCCAAAGCCAAACTTAGAACTTACGCCCTTTAATAGCATTGTTCAGGACGAACAACTAAAAGTGTGGGGTAATCTGATGGACCATAATTGTATGAAACATAAATGCAGTTAAACCCACCAAATTAGACTTTTTGTCTATCTAACTTCTACGTGTTAGTCCCGATACATTTTCACAGGGCATTTTAGAGACTGAAGTGAAAACACGCTAAGGAGAGGATTTTATGCTGAAAAGATAACAAGAGTCAATCCAAGGTCAAGATCATATGCCGACTGAAGAAATATCAAGGATCCTGACGTTGAATTGACCATAACAAATTAATCAGAAGAATCAGGAGTGGAGTCAAGCCAGCCCGGGGAAGAAAACACATTGACAGTTTTGTGAAAAGATTGCACAAAACTGTACAAAACTCACATTTGGGCAAGATGACCGACCACATGAAGAAGTGGTGGCCAAAGGAGGAGCTCCTCCTCCTTCCACCACCGGCAACCGGCGGCTCCTCCACCCATGGTGACCGGCGGCTTTGCTCCTCCTCCACATGGCACCTCTTCCTTCCTCCTCTTCTCCTCCCTTGGATCAAAAGACATGTGCATCCATCTCCACCACCCATCTCCTCCCATTTTAGCTATAAAAGGAGGAGCTCCTCCCCTCATTTCAAACACACCTCAATCTCATTTTCACTTCTCTCTCTAGAAGTTGTAACATTTGTAATGTTGTAATCTTGGCTTTGGAAATAAAGGATAGCTCCCTTGGCGCTTCAACGGTTGTAAGTAATTCTTAGTATTTATTCAACTGTTTTATTTCCTTAGTTATAATGTTTAGCGCGATGAATAGTAGCTAAACTAGTAGTTCGGTAGAAGGGGCGCACTTGTATTATAAAATGTTTTAAGACTATTAACTTAGTGTCTAGTCTTAGTATTCAAAACTTGTTCTATGTGCCATATATCAAGTCAGAGTTTCTAAGGTTGAGTGGAAGCTGTCACAAGCAAAGCTCTTCCGTAGAAATTCGTGATCATACTCGGTAAGTGGAAGCTGTCACAAGCAAAACTTATCGAGGAGTTCGACTTATCTAAAACACCACTTGGTCAAAAACGTAACTGGGAGATCAAGTGGATGCACTTACAGCTAAGATACTTCGAAAGAAGGAATTAGTTTTGCTTAGAACAAGTGTTGCTTTAAACGATGTTGCAAGTCTTGCGCTACGAAAGGGCCTCGATTCATCTTTGAATACTTAGATAATTCACTAAATGTCAATGATAAATAGGATATAATACAAGGCCCCTGAAACCGAACACTTCTCTTTAATTATAAACTGTAATTTACTTTCCAGTATTAAAATCAACCAACCAACCAATCAATCAATCAAAATAGCTGGTAGCTTTAAAACCAACCAACCGACCTTAAACACGCTCCCACGCTGCGTAATCCCCCCGAAGAACAATTATTCCCCTGGTTCCCTTGGGTTCGACCCCTACTTACCAAGTACTACCCAGTAGTATAGTTGCGAGTAGCGGACTATTATAAATTTATTTGCACAAATCGCTTTGACGACGAGCGGTTCTGTCAAATTGGCGCCGTTGCCGGGGAATCAGCCATCGGATAAAGTTCTTTGAATCGTTACGCGCTTCAAAACAACCATGTCTCGCAAAGAAAGTCACCATGACTACCAGGATGACGAAGAAATAAACCTGTACGATCAAAATGATGAGGTACCGTTCCCATTCGTCGACGACCGGGAACAACTCATCAGAAACAGAAGAGCTCGTGATAGGGAAGCAGTCAGAAGAAACCAAGAATTACCCGAGGACTGAAATGCAGCTGGTCCAGTACAACCTCCTATCCATCCCCCACGACCACAACCTCAACCTCGATACATGCCAAGAAGAGAACCTGCTTTCGACGACTACTACGGGGACAACTACTACCGTGAACCAACTATGGGAGAGTTAAATGCCCCTAATTTTGAGACACAGCCGTGGTGCATCTATGAGAGCCCTGCATTAGAAAATATAACCATCAACGCATCAGTGGCACACAGCCTGCCAAAATTCTCAGGATCTCAAGGAGAATCTGCCGCAACTCACCTCCAACGCCTACATGGCATTTGCCAGAATCTAAAGCCCAATCGAGTAAATATGGACGACTTCAAGTTAAAGGCGTTCTATTTTTCTCTCGTAGACTCGGCAAGCGACTGCTCTGGCGGCAAAACCTAAAATTCCAAAATCAAAGGCTCCGAAGACGAAAAAGGCGTCGCCTTTACGATCCGACACTGAACCTTTGGCCGAAGCAAAGAAGTCTGGTGAACGAGCAACCGCTGAAATCCCTCAGTCGGTCGCGGCGGATCTGTCAAAATCATTCAATCCTGGTTCAAGCCATGTTCAGTCCAAAACTGAGGTATTTCCTAATTCGCAGTCCGTTCCTTTGGCTTCTGTAAATATTTCTGCTGTTGATAAGAGTGTGGTGGACGGAGTTGTGATTGGTGTTGAAGCCAGAAGGGCTGTAATTGGCGATAGTGGTGTTAAAGCCGATGGTGTTGAAACCAGTAGGGAGATTCTTGGTGGAGATAATGAGAGTGTTATTGATGTGACGGTTGACAAAGCCGGTAGTGGGATTACTAAGAAGAAGTCTGTCAAGAGTGTGGAAGAAGAGGAACCCAGTAAGGGGGCTGGAGGCTCAGGAACGTGGAGAGAAAAGATTTTCGCCACAGGATACATTCCTTCGAAGGCTGGTCGCAGGAAGAAGGTGAAGCGGGCCAGTGACTCTCCCAGAAAATATCTCGCCCAGATTTATGCAGCTCGAGGAAGGAAGATTGCAATGTCCGATGAAGAAACAGAGAACTTCATCGAGTCCTCGGGGAAGAGGAATGTGGTGATGAGTGATGCTGATCCGTCTGAAAATCAAGGAGGAATCACTGAAGAAGGTTCCGGTTTGCATAATGAGGCTGTGGCAGAGGAGATTAACCCAGTAGAAAAGGATGATGAATTGGAGAAGTTATACAAAGACATTGATGATGTCAGGGAAGACCTGGAAAAGGAGAAGGATCAGGGAGTGGCAAGTCTGGAAGAAGCTCAGGCTGTTAGGGCAAAAGAAGTTGATGCAGGAAAGGTCTCAAGTGCTCCAACAGTGGAACAGAGTGTTCAAACTGAAGATAAGACTGGAGTAGTTCCAGAGAAAGCAGTGAGTGAAGAAACAATGACAGTTCAAGATGATCGTCGTCGGGATTATTTGAAGGAAGATTAACCATCCATTCGTAAGGATGCCCCTACATCAGCAGCAGAAGGTGTTACCTTTTCAGAAAAAGACCAAGACAGTGTTCCCCTTGTCAACCTCAAGAGGACAACGAAGGGGAAGGAAAAGAAAAAGGTCGCCTTTGCTACGTCTACAAAGGAACCAGCTCAGAAGGTTGCTGAGGTCAGCAGTGGTGCAGGGGGAGCTGGCTCTTCAAAGAACAGAAAGCGCGTTGCTGCAGTTCCCATCTCTGAAGATGCTGGGAGATGTGAAGTCCCAGCCCCTGATTCTAAGGCTGTCCCAGTCGGTAAGGTCAAGAACGGTGTGTGGTTCGTGAACAAAGAAGCTGCGTTGAAATGGGGATGTGTGCAGAAGAGGAAAATCATACAGGAGAGACTACGTGATGCATCGAGTTACAAAGGGAAAGAAGAGATTGAGGTGCTCAAGGAGTCGGATCTGTTCTGGAAGTTAGACAGATGCAAGCCATTCAACGAACAGCTGGTGCGTGAGGCTATGGCAAACTTGCCTCCAAAGTTCGGGGTCATTGGAGAGGCTGAGTATGGGATCTTCTATGTAAGAGGAAGAAGGATCAAGATTGATCCAGAGCTGATCAACGTATACTTCTCCATGGACGACCCAGCTGTTGATGAAGAAGAATCCAGCCTCAAGAAAATAGTAAGCACCATCACTGCAGGCTCTGTTCAGTGGAGGCCTGAGTCAGTTGTGCATACGGCGGATCTGTCCACGTTCTATTCAATGCTGTTTTTCATAGCAGTGTTCAACTGGAGGCCGTCTACTCATCGCTCTACTGTCAACAAGGACATGGCTCAACTGATTCATCAGATAGGAAACAAGCTGAAGTTTAACCTGTGCAGAATAATGTTCAAACAGATTGCTGACCATGTGAAATCTACTTGTCTTAGTCAAGACGAGTTCCAGATGGTGTTCGAACTGCGTCTCGAACACTTGTTGGACAGTTTCAGGTTGTGTTCAAACAGATACTGGAACACCTTAGCAGACAGAACATAAACAACACAACATAGGAGCACACACGATATGATAACCCAGTTCGGCCTCGCCTACTCTGGGGGGTTTCCCACACCTGAAACAGGGACACAAATCTTATTACGAGTTTAGAGCTATTCGTGGACTTACACTTACACAACGCCTTGTTTGTAACAGCCTAGCCTCTAACACTCCGTCTCTCGGATTTGCAATCTCGGTTCGCCGCAGCTCCCCTCGATCCCCTATGGGTAGGACGAGACTTCCCTCTCGACCTAGTCTTGGACTTCTCGGAAGTACAGTCGCCTTCTCTCAAAGACGTAGCTTTGTCACCGTGTGTGTGCGCTTTGTTGTTCTTCAGGAACAGTCTGAACAGCACACTGAACAGACTGTTACTTCCCCATTGATATTCTAGTGTGGAATAGTCGGCCGGCGGTCGCTCCTCCTCCAATCTCACGAATCCTCTCGTGTTTATTTTCTCTCTGGAATCGACCCTGAATAAGGACGCCCTAGCATTGTATTTATATGCTTTGGACGAAACCCTAATCAGCACAAGATAATCCCATCAAATATTTAGGAAATATTCCTAGATATTTGATGTATATCTTTTCAAATCGGTTGGAAGAATATACGAAGACTTCTTCCCCAAGTCAGCCACGCCGCCTTCAATGTAGATATTCATTCGAA
Source organism: Rhodiola kirilowii (assembly GCA_033675215.1). NCBI lineage: Eukaryota > Viridiplantae > Streptophyta > Magnoliopsida > Saxifragales > Crassulaceae > Rhodiola > Rhodiola kirilowii. The sequence continues at coordinate 35,506,418 of CM066201.1, forward strand.
TATCTGATGTTCAAATATTTCGCTGGCCGACTTCAAATCTTGATCTTTGATTGTCCAGATCCAATCTAAATATCTTGTCAAATATTTCGGAGATACTCCTAAATATTTGATAGATATTCAATCTCCTCCATATCCAATCTTTGGAGATAACTTTCGTGCCAAGCCATCCTATATTCTCTCAGCCAATCTGCATATATTTGATCGCCTCTCTGATCTTCGGTGATGACTTGTCGATTGGCTCCAATCAAATAATCTCGTCGATATATTTTGGATATTCAGCACTTCATTCCAATCTTAAAGAAGATCTCGATCTTTCTTTATCACCAAGTAATTCCGAATCTTCTTAATCGACTCCTAATTAATGTGAGGATATTCATTTGAATATCTGATCCTCTAATTTATTGTTGAGCCGACTCCAATCAGATCAGATCTTCGATCGTCCAGATTACGAAAACATCGTATCTTCAGATCTGCTGTATGCGAGTTCCAGTAGTTGATTGAACACTCCTTGAACTCCTGCTTGAACTGTCTAAAGCCGTTTCTCCTTGAACTCCAGCTTGAACTGTCTAAAGCCGTTTTGCCAAAGCCATGCCATTCATGGGAACATAAATCTCCCCCTTGGCATTTTGGCAAAACCAAATCTATGCTTTAGACACAACTTGAGGAACCAGAACAGTTACCTCAAAACACTCCCCCTTTTTGCCACAAATTGGCAAGGGGTCCAATCGAGCAACCTGGTCTTCGGCATCTAGAATCTTGTCAACTCCCCCTCGAACATAGCCTGGGACAGTGACACATGCTGTGAATTTGTCGAACCATGGTGTCTCAGCAGTTGTTCGACTACATGTCAGCAACTGATAGGTTTTTGAAGATCTGGTTTCCTCCGTCAGAGATTCTCGGTCCACGTTCTCACTCTCCATTCTCGTGTCATCCTTTGAGCATTGTTCTGCTGTAACTTTCTGCGCACAGCCAAGAACTCGCGACACCTTGGCTTGATGTGCCCCTTCTTGTGAAAGTACCAACAGGTTCTTGAGTCTCGTCTCCATTCACCGTTAGAACTCTTCATATTGGCCAGAGGATACCTGTTAATCTCTCTGTTCACCGACTGTTCAGCTTTGACAAACTTAGTCTTTCTTGAACTGCTCCCATCAGTGCAACCAATGCCTCTATGTCCTCCACTCATCCTTCGGGACTTCCCTTGGCTGTTTCTTCTCCATACTCCATTTTCACAATTCCAGTTGGAACATGGGCAGGAACAGGATCTGGACTATACCTTTTCCTCTTCTTAGATGCACTTGCTCCCCCTGCGTCTGTGTTCCCATTCATCTTGATAGATGCCTTAGATGAGCATGCTCCGAAGGTCACTATCTTCTTGGGATTCTTCTTTTCAGCTTTCTTGAGCTCAGCAAGCGGAACGGAATCTTGATCATCATCTTATAAGGTGACCGCCTTGGCAACTGTTTGAGCAACATTCTCTATCACTGTATCAGGAAAGGAGGGGAGTTCATCTTCCACATGGGCGTCCTCCATATGATCATCATTATGCAGCCCATCTTCCGCAACGGCTTCTGAATCATCCACTTCAGGGTCGGTACGAACAACATCTTGATCTGCGTCTGGAGCGCCAGGCAACGACTGTCTCAACACTCTGTTGAACACCTGGTTCAACTGTTTGAACACCTCCATCTTTCACTTCATCAGGATTGAGGGCTTCTACCCCAACAGCCTGGGCTTGAGAAGACTGTTCTGAACTTGTCATAGCAGACATACGAATCTTCCACAAAATCGTCATGTAACCCTCCTTGCACAACGTCCGGTGCTTCAATTGACTCACCCTCTGGGACTGCATCAAAACTAAAGAGCTCTTGGGGTAAAACTGATCACCACCTTGCTGCGTATCTGAGACAACATCATCTGGCACACTTGCCTCCTTCTCAACCCCTACGACCTGGGCTCCTGAGGACTGATCAGCTCTTGTCTCAACAGGTATTGAAACCTCCTCTTTTTGTAACTCATCAACAACATCATCAATGTCCTTGAACAACCCATCCAGTTCTTCATCATTGTTGGATGCATGAGACTCTTCCATCACGTTGCCAGATGGGTTAGCTGGCTGTTCTAGGTCCCTCAAAACATCTGCTTCAACAGACACTTTCTCAGCAGTCTTGTCGGTCTCTGACTTCTCTGCAGTCTTAACAGGCTCACCTCCTTCTTGAGTGATAGTCCCTTCCTTCTGCAAATCTTTGACAACCTCATCAAGGTACTTGTACATTTCACAAGGCTCGTCATCTTTATCAGAGGGGTCTGAATCTTCTAATCCATCATCTTCTAGCTGGTGTCGCTTCACATCATCAGCTTCCATAGGAACATCTTCTTCTTATCAGAACCACAATGTTAGCCCCACTGGCTTCACCTTCTTCTACATCATTAGCCACAGAATATACATCGGGTTTCAATCCCTTCGGCTTCTCATTAACCACTTTGACACCCTTGTAACTCACTGAAACATTACCAATCGCCCGTACTTCCTCATCAACAGAATTGAGTGCAGTAGCTTAGGAATGAGAACAAGGGATTACCTTATTAAGGGGTGGTTCAACCATTGCCTGATATTCCTTCGCAGTCTGCACACTCCCTTTAGTTGGATTAGGATCAGCCTTTGACGCCTTTGAAGTAACTTCTTTCAGATCTATCACAGCCGCCACTTCTCCCTTCTTGAAATGCTCCAATGGTTCATAGGACTGTAAATACTTTGAATTTAATAGTATGTACCATCTGTTCCAGCCCTCTTCGTGATAGGTCAGCCCAACTGATTTGCTGGGGTTCTGCTCTTGGCTGACCTCCTTCTGGAACACTTAGTTGGCGATAACACGCAGACCCAGAGAGGATCTAAGTGTTTCGAACTGAGCGGCGTTTGTCATGTGTTTCGATGTGATGACCTTCTTATCCACGAGCTCTCTGATGAAGTGATATCTGCTCATGGAGTGTTGTACTGGGTTCTTGGGTAGAGACTTCTTCACTCGTTCCACTCCGTGTTCAAACAGATTCTGCTTCATACATAGGAACTGAGTGCAACACCTCCCTAGAGCGATGCTCTCTTGCTCTCCTGCAGCGATGCTCTCCTGCTCTCCCAGCATCTGGTCAACGTGTGTTCCAAGAAGGTGTTTCATCTCTCCCACCATGATCAGGAGGATCAGCTGGAGCTCCTTTTGCATCCGTCTCACGAACTCTCCAAGAAGCTTTTGTGTACTCGTAACGAACATATGCTCTATTCCCCCTCGCTCATAGCCATGGTCGATGAGGAACGTCTCGTACCATGCTTTGGGCGCTTGTGTGAGTCCGTATATAGTCTCCTTCAGTTCGTGACTGTGCACAAGATGATATACCTTTCATGCTACATATCTGATGAGCTCTTCCAGTTCCACGTGAATGGCCACCACCCAAATCTCATCAATAAATGCTTTGATGACATTCTTCGGACTGAATGAACAGGCAGCAAGCTCTGGACACTTGATCTCATTTATCGTGTTTGTCGGACAGACAGTGGCAGCTCCAGTTCCAACTGTGCCTAGAGAGTAGCTTTTGTTGGATGACCTACTTCCTTCCATCAGTGTGTCTCCATTCCTATCCAGTACTTGACAGGAATCACGAGAGAATGTAACAGACTGTCCTTCATCACACAATCTACTGATACTGATCAGGTTCACCTTTAACCCATCCACTAGGAGGATATTCTCGAGTGCAGGGAGATCCGGAACCTTCAATGTCCCACAGCCAATCACCTGACCCCTTCCTCCATCTCCGAACGTGACAAACTGCTTCTTCATAACAGGTCGAATATGTGTAAGAAACTTAGGGTTACCTGTCATATGGGTGGAGCATCCACTGTCGAAGAACCAATGATCTTTCTCTACGTGACTCGATGAGCCGAAGGCAACCATACACATGGTCTTGCTTGTCTTGGGTACCCAGACTTGTCGCATTCTAGGTTTATTCTTGGCCCTCATGGCTCTTCGTTCAGCAAGAAACAAACGACATCTCGGTCTGATGTGTCCAATGTGGTAGCAGTACCAGCATGTGCGGGAATCTCTCTTCGAGTATGAGCTCATGTTGCTATTGCAAGTCCTTCTTTGACCAGCTGAAGATTTTCCTTGGAACTGATTGACGTGGTCATTGTGACTCTTCTTTTGTCTTGCTGGAGGTTTTCCTTGGTTCTGATTCAGCTTCTGTTCAGACTGGTCAGATTTTTGTTCAGCCACCTTTTTTGCTTTAACAAGGGTTGTACCTTTCGAGCTGCCTTCTTTCATGTATCCCAGCCCTCGGTGACCAGACTCCATCGATTGAGACCTGAGAATCTCGTTTAAATTCTTTGACCCAAAGTTCAGCATTTTCACTGACTGTTTGAGCTGGTTGAGCTCCTTCATAGTAGCCGAATGATCCATCTTTTCCGACTTCAACCTGGAGTTCCAGCGACTCAACTTGCCTCAGGAGGTACACCTCCTTGCGATTCACATCTGTAATCATTTTCCTTAGACCTGCCATGCTTACTGGATGAGTGTCACGGTCTTTCTCCATATCAACTTTCAGAGAAGAACTAGTACCCAGGAGTTCCGTTTTCTGGGCAAGCAGACATGACCTTTCCTGTTTTATTTCAGTCAGTTGAGTGTTCAGCAAATCAACCTTACCTTGGAGTTCCACCTTCTGTGTAACCAATATCTCAACCTCCTGCCACATCTTGTCTTTTTCAGCAGTCACACTGGCTACAGAATCGGTAAGCTTCTTATTGAAGTTGATCACCAGCAGCCATTTCTCATATAGGTCTTTGTAGGTTTCAGCTAGAGTATCCTGTGTAAGTTCTTCAACATCACTGCTTGATGCGTCGTCAACAAGCTGTTCAGACAGTGCACTAGAGTAAGGATTCTCACTTGTCTCACTACAGTCTTCAATAGTAACTACAAGTCCGACGAGATTGACATTCTCATGTTCTTCTTCTTCATCGGTAGATTCACTGTCTGGATCCTCATAGGCTATTCTGAGAATATCCCATGCTTCCTTGGCCACCTCACATTCAGCAATCAGTTTGAATACGTTCACGTCCACTCCATAGAATATTGCATTCAGGGCCTTTGAATTCCCAACAGCTGCTACATCATCTGCTTCGGACCACATGGCTTCGGGTTTTGGCATAATAGCTCCTTCAGGGTTGGCCATCATGGGTTCTGTCCACCCTATCATTACAGCTCTCCAAGCCCTTTCATCGAGGGATTTCAGAAAGGCTTTCATCTTGGATTTCCAATAGGCATAATTCGGCCCTTCAAGCAACGGTGGTCAGTTAGTGCTCTGTCCTTCCTTCAAACTCATCTTGAACTGTCGCCGGATCACACTCTGTACGTCGAGTGCCTGCTCTGATACCAATTGAAATCTACTTGTCTTAGTCAAGACGAGTTCCAGATGGTGTTCGAACTGCGTCTCGAACACTTGTTGGACAGTTTCAGGTTGTGTTCAAACAGATACTGGAACACCTTAGCAGACAGAACATAAACAGCACAACATAGGAGCACACACGATATGATAACCCAGTTCGGCCTCGCCTACTCTGGGGGGTTTCCCACACCCGAAACAGGGACACAAATCTTATTACGAGTTTAGAGCTATTCGTGGACTTACACTTACACAACGCCTTGTTTGTAACAGCCTAGCCTCTAACACTCCGTCTCTCGGATTTGCAATCTCGGTTCGCCGCAGCTCCCCTCGATCCCCTATGGGTAGGACGAGACTTCCCTCTCGACCTAGTCTTGGACTTCTCGGAAGTCCAGTCGCCTTCTCTCAAAGACGTAGCTTTGTCACCGTGTGTGTGTGCGCTTTGTTATGCTTCAGGAACAGTCTGAACAGCACACTGAACAGACTGTTACTTCCCCATTGATATTCCGGTGTGGAATAGTCAGCCGGCGGTCACTCCTCCAATCTCACGAATCCTCTCGTGTTTATTTTCTCTCAGGAAGCGACCCTGAATAAGGATGCCCTAGCAGTGTATTTATATGCTTTGGACGAAACCCTAATCAGCACTAGATAATCCCATCAAATATTTAGGAAATATTCCTAGATATTTGATAAATCTTTTCAAATCGGTTGGAAGAATATACGAAGACTTCTTCCCCAAGTCAGCCACGCCGCCTTCAATGTAGATATTCATTCGAATATCTGATGTTCAAATAATTCGCTGGCCAACTTCAAATCTTGATCTTTGATTGTCCAGATCCAATCTAAATATCTTGTCAAATATTTCGGAGATACTCCTAAATATTTGATAGATATTCAATCTCCTCCATATCCAATCTTTGGAGATAACTTTCGTGCCAAGCCATCCTATATTCTCTCAGCCAATCTGCATATATTTGATCGCCTCTCTGATCTTCGGTGATGACTTGTCGAATGGCTCCAATCAAATAATCTCGTCGATATATTTTGGATATTCAGCACTTCATTCCAATCTTAAAGAAGATCTCGATCTTTCTTTATCACCAAGTAATTCCGAATCTTCTTAATCGACTCCTAATTGATGTGAGGATATCATTTGAATATCTGATCCTCTAATTTATTATTGAGCCGACTCCAATCAGATCAGATCTTTGATCGTCCAGATTAGGAAAACATCGTATCTTCAGATCTGTTGTATGCGAGTTCCAGTAGTTGATTGAACACTCCTTGAACTCCTGCTTGAACTGTCTAAAGCCGTTTCTCCTTGAACTCCAGCTTGAACTGTCTAAAGCCGTTTTGCCAAAGCCATGCCATTCATGGGAACATCACCATGCTACATCGATGAGAATCCTGCACCAGATCTGCTTTCCATCTCTGATTTATGAGCTGATTATTCATCAAGCCCCTGATTTGACAGCCTCATCTGATCTTCTTACTAAAGCTCCCAGCAAATTCACAGTGGACCACAAGTTATACAAAGGGCGGCATGTGAATGATCTGAAAGGGGGGAGCAAGCCAGGTAAAGAAATTGGGGAATCCAGTCGAGGGGGAGCCAGAATGGGCATGGATGAGAGGAGCAAACTACTGAAGGACCTCCATGTTATCATTGCTGCGGACAAGGAACAGCGCCGCCGAGTCAACAGGCTTGCTCGAGCACTCAGCTACCCCAGTGATGATGAATCAGAAGCTACTGCCTCTGAAGATGATTCCATTGAAGAAGCTTCTGATTGAAGGTCCTCTTCAAACTTTCTCCCTGAACTATTTGTTTCAAACTATCGTTCTTACTGCTTGTTCTGGCACATTTTGATTGTCTTTTCGAACTCGGATCGCACTGCTTGCCAGTTTGTGGCAAAAAGGGGTAGTATTTTGGAGGAGACAATTTTTGTTTCCCTCAAAGTTGTCTACTGTCTAGATAGTTAGATAGACTTAGTTATCTAGTAGATCTTGTTTTGCCAAAATGCCAAGGGGGAGATTGATGTTCCCTTAAGTGGCATGTATTTGGCAAAACGTAGCTTAGACAGTTCGAGCAGGTGTTCAGGGGGAGTTCGAACATATCCTAGTACTCGTGTACAGCGTGATCAAGACGCAAAGGATATTTTCCGAAAGATATTGGCAACGAAGATTTCGTCAAGTTGAAGATGGCGTGCGACTTATTCGAACATAAGATATTCGAATGAATATCCACATTGAAGACGGCGTGACTTGCTTGGGAAAGAAGACGACTTCGTATATTCTTCCAAGGATTTGTAAAAGATATGCATCAAATATTCTGAAATATTTGATGGGATTATCTTGTGCGAATTAGGGTTTCGCTCGAGCATATAAATACAATGCAAGGGCAACCCTAATTCCCATCGCTTTCAAAGATCAACTATACACGAGCATATCCTACTGATTGGAGAAGAAGAAAGCGATGGCCGGTTGTGTTTTTCTCATTGAGAATACACCGGTGCAAGTACAGTCTGTTCAAGTGCAACACAGACTGTCTGAAGCGTATCAACTGCCGCACTCAACAAAGGTGATCAAAGCTTTCGAGAGAAAGCATCCGAGCTTCTGGAGAAGGTCGAGAACGTTCGGACTGGAGATTCTGAACAAAGGGGATCGAGGGGAATTGCGGTGAACCTCGGTTGCAAATCTGAGAGACGGAGTATTGTGGTAAGGCTGTTACAAGGTGTAAGTGTAAGTCCATGTGGAAACCCTATACTCGTAATAAAGATTTGCTGTCCCTTTTTCGGGTGTGGGAAATCCCCCAGAGTAGGCCGAGCCGAACTGGGTTATCAGTCTGTGTGTTCTACTGCCTTTGTCTATTTGCTGAACTGTTGTATCTAGAGTACGAGGTCTGTCACAACTGATCCTTGAACTGTTGTGAAGTGTGTTCAAGATCTGTCTCAACTAAACCTTGAACACAAGCTTGAACAGGGGATAGTATTTCAATATGGCATAACATTAATGGCAGCACCCAAATCAATTAAACAGTGATGTATCTGAGCCTCACCGATGCCACAGGTGATTGTGAAGGCCCCTGGGTCCTTACTCTTTCTCGGCGGTGTCTCATGGCTCGTAGTGGGTGGATGCCTCATCATCGGGTTGTTCTGCGTAGGCCTTGCCACCAATCTTGTTTCTGGCTCATCTTTCTGAGTCATATGGCTTTCGGGATCAGCTACGTGCATGGCACACGAAGAATTATGAATGTTGGATTTCTCGGCCACGAGGACTAAGTCTGGCCGGGCTGTGCCGAGTGTGTCCACGCTGAATGCCTTAGCTGATTCTTCTTCGGGCACCTGTGGGTCGACAACTGCTGATGGTCTAGTAGGCTCTGGGTTGTGTTCCTCCTTGTGGTAGTCTGCCTTTGTGTCAACAGGTTCGAGCATCGTGTTTTCCATATAAGCGGGCTCCTTGAGCGTTACGTCCATGTCTATCACCTCTACTAGGCTGACGTTCCCTTTTGGATTATGAATGGTTTGCGAGGGAAGTCGTCCTGCGTTGTTTGCGAGCTCCGAGACTGTCGTAGCAAGCTGAGACATCTGCTTTTTCAAGTCGGCTATTGCTCCGTTGGTCGTGGCCATATTCTGGTTCACGGTTGCTGCCAGTTCTTTTACTATGTCTTCGAGAGATTTGTTGGAGCCGTGATTGCTTGTGCCTGGTTGATTATTGTTCGGTCCTCGCTGCTGGTACTGACCTGGCGCATTCTGCTGATACTGATAATGTGGATGCCGATAGGGCTACTGGGTCTGCTGAGGCGTGCCCTGTCGTGCTGGCTCTCTCTGGGCCTGATACTGATGATTTGGCCCGGTCTGATGATTGTCATTCCGCCAAGGCTGTCTATTGGCTCCCTGTCCGTTCCCGGCCGAACCATACTGTCGGACTGGCCCGGCATGGTTGTTGTGGCCCTGATAGTCGCCCACTGCATTTACTTCAGCCTGGTCATCCACCACTACGGTCGGGCACTCATCTGTTTTGTGATCCGTTGCGGCACAGAAACCGCACGGCTTGGTCTGGACTGGTTGTCTTCGGATGACATGCTGCATCATCTCCTTGAGCTCTTTGATCTCTGCGGCCATGGTACTGGATGGGGGCTCGACCCTTGAGACGTTCTTGGTCCGGGTGTATTCTTCTTCTTTGGTGGACTCATCTTGGAACCACTCGCTCTCGGCCACTGCCATTATCTTTCGTCAGACTCCGGCTGGGGATAAGTCCATAAGATTGCCTCCAGCTGAGGCGTCTAAGAGCTTCCTGTCAAGCCTGCGAAGACCGTCTAGCATATATTCCACTAGTAGCTTCTCTGGAAGCCCGAGGTTGCAGCAGCTCTTCTCTAAGGCAGTGAATTTCTCCACGTACTCGTACATGGTCTCGTTGGGTCCTTGCCTGAGCTCTTGCAACTGTCTTCGGACCTGCATGGCCCGGCCTGCTGGATAGTACTTGGTGAGGAACGCCCTCTGCATTTCTTCCCATGTGTAGATACTATCTGAGGGTAAGGACAAGAACAAGTCAGTAGCGGAGTCAGTGAGTGAAAAATAAAATGCTTTAAGTTTAAAATCATCCACTCCGGCTCCGTAGGGCCTAAGATTATGGCAGCTGCCATGGTAACGCTTTAAGTGCCCTGTGGCTGACTCCCTGATGGATGCACAGTCGTTATGTGCAAACGTCAAGAATAAATTTATAATAGTCCGCTACTCGCGACTTAACTACTGGGTAGCAAGTGGTAAGTAGGGGTCGAACCCAAGGGAATCAGGGGAATAGATGTTCTTTGAGAGGGTTGTCCAGCGAGAGAGCGTGTTTTAGGTCGGTTGGTTGGTTTTAAAGCTACCAGCTAAGTGATTGATTGATTGATTGATTGGTTGGTTGGTTGGTTTTAATATTGGAAAGTAAATTACAGTTTATAATTAAAGAGAAATGTTCGGTTTCAGGGGCCTTGTATTATATCCTGTTTATCATTGACCTTTAGTGAATTATCTAAGTATTCAAAGATGAATCGAGGCCCTTTCGTAGCGCAAGACTTGCAACATCGTTTAAAGCAACACTTGTTCTAAGCAAAACTAATTCCTCCTTTCGAAGTATCTTAGCTGTAAGTGCATCCACTTGATCTCCCAGTTACGTTATTGACCAAGTGGTGTTTTAGATAAGTCGAAATCCTCGATAAGTTTTGCTTGTGACCGCTTCCACTTACCGAGTATGATCACGAATTTCCACGGCAGAGCTTTGCTTGTGACAGCTTCCACTCAATCTTGGAAACTCTGACTTGATATATGGCACATAGAACAAGTTTTGAATACTAAGACTAGACGCTAAGTTAATAGTGTTAAAACATTTTATAATACAAGTGCGCCCCTTCTACCGAACTACTAGTTTAGCTACTATTCATCGCGCTAAACATTATAACTAAGGAAATAAACAGTTGAATAAATACTATAAATAATACTTACAACCGTTGAAGCGCCAAGGGAGCTATCCTTTATTTCCAAAGCCAAACTTTACAAATACATAACTTAGAGAGAGAAGTGTTTTTTTACAAGTGAGGGATGATTGAAATGAGGGGAGGAGCTCCTCCTTATATAGCCATGGGAGGAGGAGGAGGAGATGGAGGCAAGTGTTGCATGGTGATTGGAGGAGAAAATGAAGGGAGGAGATGGCCACACATGGAGGAAGGAGAGGAGGAGCAAGGAGGAGGAGACATGTGGAGGAGCAAAAAGCCGCCGGTCACCATGGGTGGAGGAGCCGCCGGTTGCCGGTGGTGGAGGGAGGAGGAGGGGTGGCTTTGGCCACCTCTTGCCCAAGTGGCCGGTCATCTTGCCCAAATGTGAATTTTGTACAGTTTTGTGCAGTCTTTTCACAAAACTGTCAATGTGTTTCTTCCCCGGGCTGTCTTGATTCCTCTCCTGATTCTTCTGATTAATTTGTTATGAGTGATTCAACGTCAGGATCCTTGATATTTCTTCAGTCGGCATATGATCTTGACCTTGGATTGACTCGTAACATCTTTTCTGCTCTAAAAGCTCCTCTTTAATGTGTATTCTCTCTAAGCTCTGAATTACCCTGCAAAAATATATCTGAACTAACAAGCAAAAGTTAAATAGACAAAATGTCTAAATAAGGGGGTTATACTGTGTTTATGATTCGTATAATTTTGGTCCATCACTCCCCCTTCGCTCCTGAGAACTTGGGCAGATGGTGGACGACCGAGGTGCTGATGGTGATGGCTTCGAGTTCTGGTCCTTCATAGATGCACCCTGAATGGTCTTTGAAGTCGGGGACCGAGAGCTCTCCCATGGATGGTTCTTCATTGTGATAGTATGCTTCCTCGTCCTCGTACACCGGCTGTCTGGGTCATTTGATCGGATGTCGGACCTGGACCTGATGCTGAACTGGGTGTTGCGGTCGGGCCTGGACCTGCTGTCGGATAGGTGCTCGCTGTTGGACTTGTTGCTGACCCTGGATCGGCTGTCGGGCTGGAGCCTGCTGTTGGACTTGTTGCTGGACCTGTGCTGGTGGTCGGACGGGTTGTCTGGCCGGGACCTGTTGTCGGGCCGGTCCTCCTCCTTGTTGTACTCCGGCCGCTCCTTGGCCCTGTTGGGCTGCTTCTCGATTGGCTCGGTTCCGGTCCCTGAACAACCTCTCCGGGTCCTCGTAGACTATGGGTGGTGCTTCAGCATTGTTGTTGTTGTCGACTATTGGTGGGTTTTCGTCAACGTTCTCTAGCTCGAACTGTTCTTCCTCTTCGTCATCAATTCTACTACATGCGCGAGACATGGCACAAGAGTAGCAAAACGCAAACTAGCAAATAAAGGATTCCCAGGAGATTGGAGGAGTCACAAATGGTCTCACTTAAAACCCAATCTCCTTAGACTCGTAAGTCTTGGTGACAGAATCCTTTAAAAGCTAGGAAATAGAAATAAAAGGAAATAAAGGCAAAAACTGAAAAAAGAAAGAACAAATTTCACCATGCGTAGCTCCCCGGCAACGGCGCCAAAATTTGACAGGTCGTCGTCGGTACCTGCAAATCTAAATTTATAATGTCCACTTACTCCTGGCTTAGTATAGCTGTAAGTAAGGGGTCGAACCCTAGAGAGCTAGATGGTTACTACTTTGTTCTGTAAGAAAGGAAGGGAAATGATTGGGTGTGAGTAAACAGTTTTAGGAAACAAGTGCGAATAAGGAAATAAAGTGAGTGAATAATAATGATGAGAAGTATTCAGGCTAGGGTTTCTTAATTGTGACTTGGTTTATCCTTGATTTCTAAGTATTTTATCTTGCTTTCTTAAGTGTGGTTACTCCGGGTCAAGTTATAACCTAAGGTAGGATCGTTAAATCACTACGCCACAATCTACTCCTGGTCAGGTTATAGACTTCTGGTTCTAGCAAAACCTAATACTCCTGGTCTGGTTATATTTGGTTTTAGTGCATCTACTTATTCTAACGGGTCAGTATCAAATAAGCAGGATAAAGAGGGCAAGCATCACTAGGTTGAGTTGTACCCTTTCGGATCTCCCCTTAACCTAGCAATTCGAACCGATATAAAGTGCACAAGAACTAGTAGAATGCAAGAACAATATTTAAGTACGAAATGTCAAAACGTTCATCACAATTGTTCAAAACCCTAGCCCGAATAACGGGTTTAGTTACACATAGTCATGAGAACAATGCAGAAATAATAAATAAGAACGAATGAACTTCACTAGAGCCGAGAGGGATGGATGACCGGGCCGTGAGGGCTGAGTCGTGGTGGTGCAAGGCGGTGCAAGGGGCGGAGCAAGGGCGGAGCAAGGGCGTGTACCAAGAGAGCTAGGCGTGCGCCGAGCCAATGAGCCGAGATGAGTGAATTGAGAGATGAGCTCTCGATTCTGTGATGAGGGATGATTTGAATGGCTGAGTTGCTCCTCTATTTATAGAATTGAGTGAGGCACGAAATCCCTCTTGGACTAGGTCAAATCGGTGGCCCAAAAGACAAATTAAGAAAGGTTTCCAAATCCGACTTTGCTTGATCTCTAAGTTAACTTCTTGTGCAAGTCTTCCAGAGTCTTCCAGGGACTTCCAGAATCTTCCAGGAGCTTCTAAACCGCCAAGGACAAAATTGGGAAATTTCCCGAAATCACTATTCACGACCCGAAATACTGTTCATCCGGACACTATTCATGAGCTGAAAAATACTTTTCACGACGCTCCTCTGGCTTCGTTCTTTAACTGCGATGCTTCTGGCATGAAAATGCTGTCTTTTAAGCGCGTTTCCTCCTAGAGCTTCCGAAACACCTGAAATGCAAAACAACACTAAGAAGTAACTGTTTGCATGATAAAGTGCCGAAATTGGTGGGATTTGATGACTCGATGAGTCGTATAAATACGGCTCATCAGTATACCTCGGGTGTTATGACAGAGCACCCGGTATGGCAAAGAGAAGTTGGTTTACGAACCATTTGCGACAGATTCCCGTGGATGCAGATGATGAGACATTAAAGAAATATGCAAGGGCGTATCTACTCAATCTTATAGGTTCGACATTATTCGGTGACAAGAGCGGTAAGGTGATTCCTCTTTACTTCCTACCCTTGTTAGAGGACCTTGATAGGGTTAGAAACTATAGTTGGGGAAGTGGTGTGTTAGCGTGTCTGTATAGCAACATGTGTACTGCATGTACGATCGCACACAGTCAGCTTGCCGGTGCGCCTTTAATTATCCAGTTTTGGTCCTGGGACAGACTATTCCGCATTGGTGTGCCGAAGATATTAGTTCCTGTCGTGTTGCCTCCGGCAGATGCAGAGTTCAAACCAGCTTTGCGTGGAGCGTGGTCGTACTTGTAAGTATTTATGTTTAGAAATTTTTTATTATAAGTATTTTATCTTTACTTATATTTAACTGATATTTAACTTTTATGTACAGGAAATAGATTGGGCCAAAACGTTGGGTAGGAGTACCAAAAGGGAGTTTGTTGCAGTATCGTGATTGTATACAGAAAATGGAATCGGGCGATTTCATATGGAGACCGTATGATTACGCCATGCGTGGGTTGTTGAACCCGATTTGTATCGAGGGTCAACAAACCACTTGGAGGGCTGATGTGCCACTTATCTGTTACAACATAATTGAGTGGCATCATCCCGCACGTGTTGCGAGACAGTACGGTTTTCGACAAGGTGTTCCGCCAAACCCAATTGGAAGTTCAGACCAATTCCACGGAATGGATAGGAAGAAGAATAAGGATTGGGCTGTCTTCCACGCCAGGTTCATTGCATTGTGGAATAATCGCCATGAGAGATTGATAGATGGAGATATGGGACACCCGTATGGTAATATCGACGATCCCACTACACAGTATTTCCCTTAGTATTCGAGACACACTCGTCGTTTATCTCAGCCGAGGATAGACGAGGATGTGGAGGAAGATGGAGAAGAGAATGTGCAGGAAACTCGTCATGTATTTTACAGATACGTGGTTACGTCATTGCTGCACGTGACGCCGGTTCTTACTTCCTCAACATCACGGATGATTATTCGCGTAGGGGGTTTCATGATATATTCCACCATTTGTATACGGAAGTGGGGAAGCTTACGGATCCTGCTATTGTGGGTGTTGATCCAGACACTATTACTCTAGATATGGGTACTGGTACTTTGTATACACACTTCAATTATTTTTATCAACTAAACATGGTAATTTAATAAAATGATTCACGTGATGCAGCTGATCATGATATCGGAGGAGAGGAGGATATTGATACACATGCTGAAGACGCGACCGATGATCAGTACCGACCTTCTAGCTATTCGCAGCAAGTAGTGCGCAGAAGCAAGCATGAGCGTGGAGAATCTAGATATTATTATATCAATAATTTAGGAAAGAGACCACGGAGAGGATGAGGTGGACGGGGAGCTGAAGAATGAGGATCATGTGTTGTTGATTTCCTTTGTTTTGTATAACATTTGTGTCATGTGTTATCATGTTTTGTCATTTGATGGTAGGAATACTGGCTTTTACTAAAGTTTATATAACATTTCTTCATGATTTGTATTGAAGTTATGATAGTTGTTGCAAAACCACTTCAACTTGAACACATGACGTTGAGGAAAGATGAATTACAAAGAACATAGTTGGCTTAATTCTGGTTGCGAGTTGGACATGCACGCTTGTTGTGACCCACTAAGTGGCAGTGTGTGCATCTCTGGATTTGCAGGGGTTGGATTTGATGAAGACGCTGCCTGGCTGCTGGATTCCCCTAAATGTCGATGTCGCTGATCCATCGCGTTACGTCTTCGTCTGGTTGGGGGTCTGCCAGCTTGTTACGTTTTAATCATGGATTCGGAACAAAAACAGGGCCCTCAAAATCACGCCAAAAATCCTTGTGCAATAAGGGGTTGAAAAAATAACCCCAAGTCCGATAGTACGCTTCGAGCGTGTATTCTGTGGGGACATAATCAGTGTAGTCAACTCGGGCGGATCTGCAAGCTGCGATGGCATGAGAACAATGGTACTTGAACAATGTCCACTTCGCACACGAACACGTTCGTGTAGCCAGACAAACCTTGTACGTGATATGGTTCTTTCTGGTCAGTACATCAAAAACACGGTCTACTGGATTGTAGAGCGTCACTATGTGGAACTCAGCCCTAGCCCGCAGTTCTACCAATCTTTCACAAATTTTCAGAGGAAACAGTTCTCCTTCGTTGTTGTACGGGCTCTGGGAACGCTTGACGAAATAAGCAGATATCTGCTTAAACGTGTACATAACCAATGAAGAAACTGGCAAATCACGTCCATTCTTCAAAATTTTGTTCAAACACTCTGAAGCATTCGTAGTCATATTGCCCCAACGAAATCCACCGTGGCCGAACGTCTGTGTCCATATTTCCACATCCATATCTACCAACCATTTGCGAGCAAGTGGCTTATCTTTCAATAGTTCTAAGAGCTCTCCAAACTTGTTCCTGAACTTCAACTCCTTCTTCGCATACGCCACATCGCCAAGGAAAGCTTTCAAAACCTCATCTTTTACCTTCGTCATGAAATTGCTTTGCAAGTGACGAACACATACACGATGGTATGCCTTAGGGTCACGCATTTAAAGGTTTACGCATGGCAGCCAATATTCCAGCGTGCCTGTCAGAAACACCGCACAGCCCCTCCCGTTGGGTCATTCCTTCCCGAATACAAGACATGAACCACTTCCAGCACAGCCCCTCCCGTTGGGTCATTCCTTCCCGAATACAAGACATGAACCACTTCCAGCTGGAAGTGTTCTCGCTCTCCACAAGCGCAAAGGCTAATGGCAGTATGTGGTTGTTCGCGTCTAACCCGATTGCAATCAATAATTTTGCATTGTACTTCCCGTACATGTGCGTGCCGTCTATAGATAATATGGGACGACAGTGCTTGAATGCGAGGATGCATTCAGAAAAAGCCTAAAATATCCGATTGATCTGCATTCGGAAAAAGACCAAAATTAGATATTTATGGATGACAGTGATTGAATGCATTCGGAAAAAGACCAAAAATATGATTTACCTGCATAGTACCATCATCAAGTGGTGTGACATCCCACTTAACAAAGTTGTAGGGACTGGAATCCTATAAAGCTTGCATCAAATGTGGCAGTCTATTGAATGAATCGTCCCATTTGCCGAACAAGTAGACCAACGCTTTCTGTTGTGCTTTCCATGCCTTTCAGTAACTTATTTCATACCCATAGTCCCGCTGAATTAAATTCCGTATCTGTCCAGCGGAGAACTTCGTGTTTGCATCCATCGCATTCCACATCTCTCTCGCTATGAATTGCGCTTTCAAGTGGATGTTATTTTGCAGGATGCTGTTGTTATGGCATACGTGGTCCCCTCTGTACTTGCGGACCGTCCAGTAAGTTGTTCGTGCCGTCACCACCACTCGAAGGCGCCACAGACATATTTCTTCACCCTTTCGACATTCTAACACCAGTTTCTTACCGTCAGACTTTCTTACCCTAAACTCCACCCGATTTAGAATTGAGTATCTCTGCACAGCAAGCATGACATTCTCTTTATTTGAAAAAATAGTATCCTCTCGAAGATCCGGGGAGTTAGGATGGTGGACCCTCACATTCTCATCTGATGGTCGATATATTTCCCATGCCGAGATATCAGTGAAACTTGGATGGTCCCAGACGATCCGATCTTGAACTACTTCCGCATCGGGATGTTCATCAACAATAGTATCCAAATTCTCCATCACATCACGGTCATACTCGTCTCTTATTGGATTATCTAATGTTGCCAATGTGGACATATACACCTCCTCAGAATCATCACTCGTGTCAGACATTGTAAGAATTGAAGAGAGATGATTAAATTGAAGATGTGAAGAAGATTGAATTGTGTTGAAAATGAAGAAACCGTAGCTGAATTTATAGTTAAATAATTCTGGTAGCATCGGAACCGGAATCATAGTAATACCGGCGTCCAAGGGACAAGAATCATGGTAATCCCAGTTTCCGGAAAACTAGGACTGTCCCGTCTAGTCAATTCCCAACCGGGTCCGTGGGAATCTTTTGTGTGCAGAGGGTTCCGGTTTAGGAGAAATCGGGATTATTTTCGTTTAGTCACATCCCGACTAAATCCGTGATACCCCGACCAAGTCTGAAAAGCCTGTTGGCTTAATACCGGTGTGCCGGAAATCGAAACTAGAAAATACCGATTCCTGTCGAATCGGGACTCCACCTGGCTGCCACTTCATAATTTTCGGTCCACGTAGGCTCCGATCCGAGCCACGTCTCCATTTTTCAAGGAGTTCCGATTTAGGAAACACCGGGATCATGAGTTCCGGTTTCTAAGGAACCGGTATTGTTAAAAAAAATGGGATAGATTGATTATTTGAGTTTCAGTTGATGCATTTGAATGATTTGAGTTTGGATTTGGGGCAATCGGGTCAATAACCCCATTTTCAGTTCATTGATGATTTGAAGAGGCAGGAGACGGCTTCATTCCGCCTCTCGTTTTTTACTCAGATTTTATCGTCCTCGTCTCGACATCTCAATTTCGGAGAATGATACATTAACCCTCAGGGTTAGCAACCCTGCTTAGGTTTTGATACTGCATTTAATGGATTGGCTTTAATATGGCAGGGAAACAATAATCCTGCTGCTGTTCATGCTAACGTTTATGGTTTTAAAACTAAACAAATTCAAATTAACTTTGTTTTCTATATTTATCGATAATTTGATTTTTCTTATGCAAGAAAAAAAACAAGGGCGTACAATTAAAAATTGAAAAAGAAAAATACTCTATATATTGAGTTTTTTTATTGCTCTATATATTGAGTTTATTATAAGTTTGATTTCTCATTCAAAACGTCAAACTTGCAACTCATAATTTCATAATTTAATATAATTGAGTTGAGTTGTTCAATCTAATTCTATAAAGTGACTCAACTCGACAAACATTGACACAAGATCAAAAGTAAAGTAATAATCATTTACATATGGATATTAGCGTTGCGTACCTTGTTAAGAAAATATTACCTACTTGCAGTTGATATGAAAAGTAATAGTACCGACAATGACTTCCAGTCGTCTTGGTCGATATAAACTTTTACGAGTCCATAAAACAAGCCCAAACTTGCATCATGGAAGAATCATCTTTTGTTTAATTTTTCGTTCAGATTTGACCTATCTCAATCAATTTAATTCTTTCCATTTGTTACATTCATTATCTTACTAATTTAAAGATATATGCACTGATTTTTTAATTGTTCGAGGGGGAGAAAAATGGAAGTTGGACCAGAATCAGTTGAAAGTGTAAAGGAAGAAGAGATGATGTTCTCATGTACGAAAGATTTTCTAGAGAATAAAAACAGAAAAAATGATTTTCTTCTTGAGAAGTCATTCAAGAGCTTCACAAGCATTCGAGGAGACACCAAGAGTTTGCACAAATATTCAAGGAGACGAGCACCTTATAGATTGGGTAATTACTTGACCACTTGAGTCTACTGAAATGAAGATGAGGAGCAAACATGGGATGAGGAAGACCCTCAACTTAATGAGACTTCATGTGGTTACGGATTTGTGCTGTCATTGGAGTTGATATCTTCGTACTCACGACATTTTGGCTTTTTGTATTGCGATCAATACGTAGATTTGAGTCACTTTATAAATTAATATTAAGCTAAATTTTTTTGATGGGTATTAAGCTAGTCAACTTGATTATATTATATTATGAAATTATAACTTTTTTTGCTGAAATTATGACTTATAAATTTGACCTTGTGAATAAAAATTGAACTAGTAAAATTCAATTAAATATATTGATTTTTTTCCAATTTTTTTTCATATACCCTGATTTTCTCATCAAATGAAAAGTCATATTATTGGTTAATAAATAAAATATAAATTAATCTTAAGTTGTCTAAGACCATCTACAATGTACAAAATATTCAACACCCTCCTTTTTACTCCACGTCATTTTCTATCTCCTCCACATAATAATTCAACACACATTCAAATTTTACACACTCCAATGTTAAAGTTTAATCAAATTCAACACCCTACCCCACATCATATTCTCTCTCCTCCATCTAATAATTTCATATTCTTATTTACTTTTCTATTTTTATTTTTGTAATTAAATTGAATTATAGTTATCGATTAAATTGAATTTTTATTTCAAATTCTATGAAATATAATCGATAACTATAATTCAATTTAATTACAAAAATAAAAATAGAAAAGTAAATAAGAATATGAAATTAGAGGAGAGAGAAGATGATGTGGGGTAGGGTGTTGAATTTGATTAAACTTTAACATTAGAGTGTGTTGTGTGTTGAATTATTAGGTGGAGGGTGTTGAATTTTAAGTTTATTGTAGATGCTACAATGGAGGTATTGAAAAAAAAATTAAACAGTTGAATAGGTTTAATGTGGGTGTTGAAATTGGGTGTTGAAGTGAGGTGGATTAAATTGTGTTGAATAAATTAAACATGTTGAATAAGTGGTGATGAGGGTGTTTAATGGGTTTAATGGGGGTATTGAATTTGGGTGTTGAATGAGTGTTTAATGAGATTATTCATTCAACACCCAAATTCAACACCCCATTAACCCATTAAACACCCTCATCACCACCTATTCAACATGTTTAATTTATTCAACACAATTTAATCCATCTCACTTCAACACCCTAATTCAACACCCACATTAAACCTATTCAACAGTTTAATTTTTTTTTCAACACCTCCATTGTAGATGGTCTAATTATAAAACAATAAATACTAGGAGAGAATATTATCCCGATTGTTGTTTCAATGTAAAATTGATTGGATTAAAACCAATCATTAAATACACTATAAATAGCATTAAATGAAAGAAAAAAAATGTGCCACGTCATCCTCCACCTAAACAAGGTTACTATAACCCTCCGGGTTAACAAATCATAGTCCCTCGATTTCTCGTGACTAGTTAGGTTTCGTTTTCATTGCACACAACCCGAGGTTATGGCCGACGACGACGCTCCTTCCGAAACCTCGACTCGTCGCTCAGTCAGTGCCCTAGCCCGCTCATCGTTTTTTTTTTCAATTTTGTTTTTGGGGTTTTCGTGTTTGAATTTCAGACCTGAATTTCGGTGTTTGTTTTGGTCGAGTAGAAGAGAACTAGGGTTCCGACGCACCGACTCAGCGACGCCGCTGCTGCTGCTGAAAGTGGGGAAAAGCACAGCGGCCCAAGTGATGATCAAATAGATCGGGAAGAGTCGTTTGAAGATTATGAAGACTCGCCTCCCAGACCCAAGCGGGGTCGCTCCACTTCAGAGGGTACTTCGGCTGCTGCTGCATCTTTAAGATTAATTGGTATGTGATCTACTCATTTTTAGATCCTTTCTGATTTGTATTTGTATAGTTTAGTGATTACTTAATTGTTAGTCAGCAAAATGTGCTTTCTTTAACTTGTGCCCAACAGCTTCGTGTCTCAAACAAAACTGTTTTTCTCCGTTATATTTGTTTTTTTTGTTGCTCTTATTTGACACTGGGTTTTATCCCGATTCTAACCAGTAAACAGCAAATCACTGAAATTCATGTTCCTTAGCAACATAGTGAATTAAACTTGCCTTGCCTTATGCTGTGATAAGTAAATACTAAAAGGTTAAAGACATTTTCCCAGTTACGCTGGTCTGAAACTCATGTTTTATTAATGATTCTAACCTTCACGATATTGTATAGTCATTACCATTGTGATTGGCAAGTCAGTCGTATTCTCTTAAAACCAGTCCATAAAGTGAAAGGTCATGGATAGACGTCTTCTCACAAAAACAAGATCAGTTTTTTACCTCGCGGCATATACCAATAATCCTTGCAACAACTGTATACCCTTCGGTTGGATTTCAAATCCATAACTTAGTCAAATTTAGTTGCCTGAAGTACACATATGGACTTTCATGTAATTAACAGAAACATTTGCAGTTACGAATTTATTCAATCTTTGCTAGCTTCCCTATCATAGTAGCGCGCATGCAAACAATCTATATTTAGCAAAAAATCATCTTTTTGTTGTTGTTGTGCAGAGGTTGTCAAAGGTAATGGGAAGCTCATTCCTAACGTTGTGAAGGTTTGGGCTGACAAGTATGAAAAAGAGTCAAAACCTGCCATGGTGGAACTTTTGATGATGTTATTTGAGGTGTGGGATCCATTAATCACATTGCATACTTTACCTCCATTCTATAAACCCCAGAATATTTATGCATCAGTTCTAATCTAGTTTAATGCATAATTGAAGTGGCATCCGCTATATGTGACGAATAATGTGTTTCTTAGTAGCGTATGAGTCTGTCCTATGAATTACACAAAACACTAATAGTAGTGTTATTTAAATCTTGGGGTTTTCAGTCGCTCGAAGCCTCACACTCCTTGTCAATTAATTGAACTTAGTATCCTTGGTATCATTATGTATCCCTCCTTGTTTGATTTGTTGTTCTTAGGATGCCCTGCGATCATATTCCTATTTACATATGTGCAACTTTCAAACATTTGGCCCTTCTATACACCCCCTACAGTAGACCTGTTAGGGTGGCCTGGGATTTTGAGTTTTATAGTATACGGTAACACCGAACAATTAAAGCTTTCAACCATATTTCTATGAATTGTTCAATGTCACTTATTTTAAAGTCGTACATATGAGGTAACATTAATTGCCGATTCTGCTAACTAATAAAGTGCTAAATTTTCTTTTTTGTAACTTATGCACAGATAATAAGACTTGCGGTATAATATGTAAAGTGAATGTTTATACCATTTTATGGCTTACACACTTAAAATAGAAATACTTCCTTTATTACTTTTATGGCTTCAACCCTTAAAATAGAAGTTCTGTCATCATATCTTTACATCCGTTTTTATTCACTATATGGAGTTTATTCGGATTGCACACATCCCTACTCTTTCATGTTCATTAAAAAAAATCATTAGCATGATTATTTTCTCATTATAGGACGCCAATTAGTTTCCCTCTGTGACACTTTTCCCTAATATTGTGGATGCCCCTTGAACTTGTTTTGGAATATGCGCTTCGGTTGCAACCCACAATTTTCAAAGTCAATCATTTGACCATGACATGAGGCTGGTCTTGCAATGGGTCTTTAAATCACACATGTTCTAAATTCGTCACTCAGTTATTCCCTTCACATATCCAAAGTCCAAGATTCCGGGCAGTTTGATTATATAGAAAGACCTTCCAACATCTTCAAAAGAAGCCCTCACAAAATCAGTTGAGGTTTGGCATTAATATATGGAATAAAGAGCCGTTATGACTTCTTTGTTCTTTCCTGGATAGCATGTAAACTTTGAACTCAGCTATTAATTTGCATGGTCAACATGACCATAGAATTGATTAGAATTAAACTGTTTTTGCGCTCCAATACCCTACCCTCCTGTTTGAAAGGGACAAAAAAACAGTCCTTCAGGTACTGATTTTGGTGTGGCTGACAAATCATGCAATTTTGCAGGCATGTGGTGCAAAATATCACATTGACGAAGAATTTTTGGATAAAACTAGTGTTGATGATGTTGTATTTGAACTTGTTACACTTGCAGGAAAGGTATCGTTTTAGTTTCTATTCCTTCGGTCCTTTTTTCTGTGTAAAGACTGTTCACTTGACTTGTTCTGAAACCTAGGGCATCGTTGAAGATTATCAAAACTCAAAGAAGAAAGAGTTTCAGAATTTCAAAGATAATCTCGTTAAGTTCTGGGACATTTTGGTTACAGAGTGTGCAAATGGGCCACTATTTGATGGCGTTTTATTTGAGAAGATCACAGATTATGTAATTGCTTTGTCTTGGTGAGTATTTTTTATGCCTTCTGGCTTTTAATGGTGATCATACTGTGATATCTGTATTGACCTTGTTTTTTATATGAATGCTAGCACTCCTCCAAGAGTGTATCGCCAAGTTGCGTCATTGATAGGTCTCAGCCTCGTTACATCTTTGTTAAGCGTGGCTAATGTGCTTGGAGTTCAAAGGGAAACTACTCAGAGGCAGTTAAATGCCGAGAAGAAGAAGCGAGCTGAGGGGCCTCGTGTGGATTCATTAAACAAAAGGTTATCAGCAATACAACCTAAAATAAATACCTTAGAGGAGATGATGCGCAAAATATTCCAAGGGTAAGGTTCATTTAAGACTTCCCGTAAAAAAATGTGTGGTCTGTGAAATTTGTTTGCATCAGCTAAGCAACTCAAAAACCTTATTGGTCACTGTTAGGTTATTTGTCCACCGCTATCGAGATATTGATCCAAATATTCGTACGTCTTGCATCCAGTCCCTTGGTCATTGGAGCTTGTCATACCCGTCACTATTTTTACAAGATCGGTACTTGAAATATCTTGGGTGGACTTTAAACGACAAGGTGAATTTGGAATTGTGCAACTTCTCTTTTGATATTACGGTTAATGTCATCAAATCATTTCTCTAAGTTTTGTTTATAGAATGCTGGAGTGAGAAATGCTTCGGTCCTCGCATTGCAAAATCTTTATAAGGTAGATGATAATGTTCCATCTCTTAGCCTATTCACTGAAAGGTTCTCAAACCGGATGATTGAGCTTGCTGAAGATATAGACATATCTGTGGCGGTATCTGCCATCGGCCTCATAAACCAACTTTTAAGGTAGATTCTGCCCTGCTGCATATGCCTTTATCATGGTAAATATGTATCTTTTGTATTGATTATGTGCTTTTAAAATGATGTAGTCATCAACTTCTGTCAAATGATGATTTGGGTCCCATATATGACCTACTAGTAGACATATCCCCAGAAATTCGGCGTGCCATTGGAGAGCTAGTCTTTGACCACTTGATTGCTCAAAGAACCAGCAGCTCTCAGTCTGGTAAGAAAGATTCTAAGTTTAAGAGCATTCAAATAAAACCATGAATGTTTTATTTGTCGTAATAGAACTAATTTTCAGGTGAGAGCGATACACCTGCGGTTCATCTTGGAAGAATGCTGCAAATTTTGAGGGAGTTTTCTACAGAACCAATTCTAAGTACTTATGTCATTGACGATATATGGGAATACATGGAAGCCATGAAAGTATGTTCTAGTTGTTTGGATTTCCAATTTCACTAAAGCAATCGAATACATGTATATTTTGTTAGGCTAAATTCCAACTCAAATGAATATCTGATTTGCTGCAATGTTCTCCTTATTTGCGCTATCAATAACTATTTCTGGATATGAGGCCTTTATTTTTTGTTGGTAAATGTCATTCATTTGACCCAAAACATAAAAGAAATAAAATACTCTAGGAATGCTGTGCAATTCCTTTTTTCTTCTATGCTTGGTTTCCATTCTAAGGTATGCCATTATGTGAATGAATTTAATGTGTATTCCGGAGGACATCATAATTTGTGCTTTTCAACTCTGGGCTGGGGTTTCACCATCTTAAATCAAATAAAACTGCTTAACAATTCATGCACTGCCGATGTAAACAATTATCACATCATATCAACATTTATAATATCTCCCTTGCTACACTTGGTTGATTTTCAACCCTCCATGCCCACACATGCGTTTTTATAATTTAAAGTGAGGCAGTTTGACGCACTATTGGAAATTGTGCTTTGACTCCCTTCACAGTGGTACGAATGTTGTGCTGTTCATTTTTTCTTCTACGTACGGTTTCTGTTCTAAGGTATGCCATTTTATGTGGATGAGTTTTATGTGTGAAAATGTGTATGTCGGATTTCCAACTCTAGGTTTTCACCATCCTAGATCATATTGAACTCTGCCTTGTTAAGATCTGTTTGCTACTGGAGCCTCGAATATATTTCTTCATTCTATTCAATGCTCTGTGGAATCATCATAGAGTCTAAATTACATATCAGCACAGGAATGTTTGCTGAAGGATTAGTACACATCCTATTTCAATAACGTCGATGGTGATCTAATCATCCCCATCCCCTCCCCCTTTGGCAGGATTGGAAATCCATTGTAACCATGCTTTTGGATGAGGATCCATCTATTGAGCTTACTGATGAGGATGCAACAAACTTGATAAGGCTTTTATGTGCATCCGCAAAGAAGGCTGTAGGAGAGAGAATCGTTCCCGCTACAGACAATAGGAAGCAGCACTACACAAAAGCTCAGAGGGTATGTTCTATCACATCCATGACACAAGTTATAATTTATTTTTGTTAGGTTATTCTTTTTTCAGTTCTATAATGAAATAATTGCTTGATGTAATGCATGTTTTTGGCACCAAGGAATGCCTTCTCTTTTCATGCCCATAGACCTAGGTAAATACTAATGATCTCTGGGCGATATGCCAGGAAGCATTTGGGAGCAACAGAAAGACCATAACCATTGTTATGATGAAAAATTATCCTCGACTGCTACGCAAGTATATGGCAGACAAAGCAAAAATATCATCATTGGCTGAGATCGTCCTAATCATGGATCTTGAGCTTTATTCATTAAAGAGACAAGAACAGGTATTGCAGGTTATTGATCGTGCAGTCTACTACCTAATAGTTGCATCTACTAATTTTCTTTTTGGCTAGTCTTTCAAAAATGTTCTTCAGCTCATCAAGGAAGTCTTTTTCAAGCATGGTGGAAAAGATGCATTGAGGTCATGTGTCAAAGCTATTAACTACTGTACAACACAAAGTAAAGGTGAACTCCAAGATTTTGCCAAAATCATGTACAAAGAGTTAGAAGATGAACTGATGGCCAAATTGAAATCTGCAATTAAAGAAGTCATGGTATAGTTTCACTGCAGCTCAATCCTATTTAGTTGCTGTCTTTCATATAAATCGACGTGATTCAACTTTTTAGGATGGCGATGATGAGTACTCTCTTCTCGTGAATATGAAACGGTTGTATGAGCTCCAGTTGTCAAGGCCCGTGCCTTTAGAAAGCTTGTATGCAGACATTCTATCATCTCTTCCAAATTTGAGGAACACAGATGAAGAGGTCAGTTACATAGTATTTTACTGACACATAACTGTTTGTGTCATGCAATTTGTGATCGTGATGCTTATGTACTGACTTTTCATGCCCTGTTAAGGTTGTCAGCTTTTTGCTTCTCAGCCTGTATTTGCATGTTGCTTGGTCGCTGCACTCTATAGTGAACTCCAAAACAGTATCTGAATCATCAATATCGTCTCTATTGTGCAATCGCGCTGCTCTGTTTGAGCAGCTGGAATATTATCTAAGCCCCTCTCCAGACGTGACAGACGAAAGTCGAATTGGAAATCAATTAGCTGCCAGGGTATGCTTTTTTCATGAAATATCGAATGAAATAATCTTTAAAGCTCTTTAAATGAACGTGCCATCAGAAGTTGGCTCTCGACTCTTGTACAGTGCTTTGTTTTGATATTGCCAATGCAAAAATGGACCAGGTTTGTGTCATACTTGCCGAAGTTTGGTGCTTATTCAGAAAGTCAAATTTTTCCTCAACAAAGCTGGAAACATTAGGCTATATTCCAGATGGACTAACAATTCAGAAGTTCTGGAAGCTCTGTGAACAGCAGCTCAATGGTTCTGGTAATTCACTTACGTTTGTTTCCCTATTAGTAGTGTGGCTATACTTTTGACTCTGATGTGGTATTCTAACACTCGCACTAACTATTGGACATCTTGCAAGTGGACTGACCAGGGCACAAGATCGCTCTTGCCGACTGTGTCATGCAAATGAACCTTCTAAAATACCATGTTTAAATAATTGTATTTTGTACTAAAAACCAACGGCACTGAGTGAAGGAAACCACCATCTATTAAATTTTCAATGTAGGGTTCTAACACAATGTATAATACTAGTACTTCATTGGTTTAGTGATTTGATACCAAGCATTGTAATGTTATGACTTGTAGGCCTCCCAAATTGGTGTCAATGCGTGAAAGATCAAAAGAACAAATTTTATGTTGTAGTGTAGTGTAGAGTTAAGATCTATTTTGAAGTTTGCGAATAGTATTTGAGTGAGGGACTGTCCATTTGAACTGAAACTTAATTTATCTTAATTGATCTTAACTGATATTGATTGATATTAACTTATATTGACTGATATTAACTTAACTGAAACTTATATTAACTTAACTTAACTTAACAGAAGGGCCCCACCACCGCGGCCGGAGGTCCGGCGGTGGTGGCCGGACGTGGCCGGCGGCGGTGGGCGGTGGACGGTGGCCGGCGGCCGGAGGTCCGGCGGTGGTGGTGGTCTAACTTAACTTAACTGAAATTTAAAGTAACTTATATTGATTGAAAGGAACTTATCTTATCTTAACCGTCAAAAACATAAGTTCAAATGGACAGGGCCTGAATGTGTTAGTCGTTACCAATAACGTTAAACCAGAACAAACTGGTGAGCTTGCCTTGGTTTTTTTTTGTTAAGAGTTCGGTTTTATGATTTCGACTTCTGAAAAAACATTGGATTTCCTCGGTTACTAGTTTTATTTCAATCAAACTGAACCATTTCAAAACAAAAAATGAGTTCGCATATGGAACAAAATCAAACCGAGCCACTTGTTTTGTTTTTAAAAAGAAATTGTGGTTTGTTTTGGTTTGGTTCAAAATAATTGAGATTGAATATGGGTGGTTTGGCTGGCAGGTTTGGTAAAACCGAACCAAACCAAACCGTTACCGCTGTATACTGACTATCATCCGTGTAAGTGGAGATTAGCAGGAGAGAGTATTTATGTTGTAACTTGGGTTTCATTACCTGCCCAGATTTTCCGAAGTAAACTAGTGGATATTGCTTGTAGGTGTCTTAAATAATCATGAACTTCCTATTGGGTGTTACCTAGTTGAACTGTTATCCTATAATATCTATCTTTACTTTACTTTTTTCAACTTACTCTTTGACCATTTAACTTAACTGGCCAAATGGACAGTTCGTATAATTTATGTATTCAGTAATGTTTCAAGATATCCCATGTTGCTGGTGGTTAATGTTAATTGTGGGTCAAAAAATGTGTGGAGTTCTCTAACCATTGATATTCATCTCTTGATGGGAATTTTCTGTTTCATAGATGAAACCGAAGAAGATGATTCAAATAAAAGAGAGGCTGAGAACAAGGAATATATTGAAGAGACGAATCAGGATGCTATTATGATTGCTGCTGCAAAGCTGGTTGCCACTGAAGTAGTTTTTAAGGTGTGTATCATGTCATATCATTGAGTAAACACTGTGCGCATGTCAAGTGTATACTTGAGGTCTGATCAATGTGTCTACCTGATAAAGAATACTGAAATCATTTAACTATAATTTATTTAATTATCTGAAGGCTTCATAGGATCAGCAACAACCCATATAATAATTCAAACAGCTGCATAATTTTCGTGTGTTGATTCGGGTGATTAGAGGTGCGTTATAGGAATGGTAACCTAGGACTTCGTCATGCTTTCAAGTGTGCGAAGGATGGTATTAGATTGTTACCACTGTCCAAGCCCTGTGAAGAGTGCAAATTTTGCAAATGCTCAGTTGCCCACACACACTATCTGTGCAAGGTTATTCTGGCATCTTTCAAACTATCGCTACATCTTTCGTGTTTCTTGTCGGTGATGGAAATTCTAGCTTACTTTTAAGTTAACTCATGTGATGGGGTATTGGTGCTTACAGGTTGCACCCTTACATTCCTAGCCTCTTGTTCTCCCATTTACATTCCCTTCTTTGAGTTCTTGTTTGTATATACATGCCCATATGCCCTGTTTTCATCTTCATTTTCGCAGGATTACCTTGGTCCCGAAATCATCTCGCATTTTGTTAGACATGGGGTAAGTGTAGCTGAGATCGTAAAGCATCTTATAGCCGTTTTGAAGAAAAGAGATGATGATATTCCAAGTATATTTGTGGAAGCTCTAAAACGAGTAAGCATCTTAATGCCTGCATCACGGTGCAATGATCGTGTCAACTTTGTATTTACTTAATGAGAGCTCAACTCATGGTCTGCCAATCTAACCATTTCCTTCAAGGCTGAAAGAATACATCATAGTTTACTTAAGGTCATCAACCATTTTGTTACTTGAAATATTTGGTAAAATAGCTTTTGAACAAGCTTGTGATATGCAATGCCGATCAACTGATAAGATTCAGGTCTTACTGCATATTATGTGTAAATCACACGAGTTTTTGCCCTATGTTTTTTTGATATCTAACTCATTCCTGTGCATGTTTTAGGCTCACCACCGGCATCTCACTTATCAACTTGAAAGAGCTGACGAAGTATTGGTCAACAAGTCATTCATGGATTTTCATGACCTGTCTATTAAGCTCGCTGGAGTCTTTTCAGGCACTGCTCGAAACAAACACAGGCAGGATGTATTGAAAATTGTCAAGGAGTGTATTGGTTATGCCTTTGTGGATGCTCCTAAGAAGCTGTCTTTCTTGGAAGGTGCCGTCCTACATTTTGTCTCTAAGTTGCCCACACAGGATATAGCAGAAATGTAGGTCACTTTATTTCTTTCACAATGGCAGTAAAGTCATGTTCTTTCTGTTATAAATTCCAATAGCTTCACACTTCTTTGTAAGCAGTGTAAGGGACGTCCAACAACTCACAGAGGGTGCAAATACTGATGAAGACCCTAGTGGATGGCGTCCATATTTCACTTTCATAGACACTGTAGGTGAAAAGCATTTAAAGAATGGACTGCAAGGTATGTGTATGTTTCTTGTGATTGCAGATGGTAATGATTAATCTGGTAGTTAACTTCTTGTGTGGGTATTTCATCTATGGTGATATGGTACACAATCTTATTTTCTTCTCCATTGAACCGTCTTTCCATTAAAATTGTAGTCAGCTTCTAGGACAAATCACTACACATTTGAAACTTCATTCTAAGAGGTTCCATATATAGATTACTGTTGAACTATTTGTTCAAATGACATGTTCTGTTGACATATTTTGGATGCTAGAGATGTTAAATAAATAAAGCTATTGCATTATTACAGTTACCGTTGCAACTATGTATCTATTTTCACTTGTCATATTATGTATTGGATGCACGGCATCGACATCTTGTGTGTGTACTAATCTTTATGGTACTTAAAAGTAAAAATGTGTCAACTGTACATTTACATGGAGTTGTCTTGATATTGATGTGACTGGTCTGATAATAATCAGTAAGCTTTTGCATACAGATGACAAAGAAAAGGGACAAGCAAAGCGACGTGGTCCACCACGTAAACGGCGCAATTTGCAAGGGAAAAAACTGTTTGATGAGGAGCAGAGCTCAAGTGCAGATGAAGATTCAATCAGTGGCTCAGACCGTGATAATCAAGATGATGAAGACAAGCATGACGACGACGATGATGATGCTCCTTTGATCCATTCAATAAGGTCCTCTGCCAAGTTAAGGTCGCTGAAAATTCCTAGGAAGGAAAATACTGCTTAACAATGAGGAAGAAGATATCCATCTGCCTCGGCATTCATCCATCAATACATGGAGAGTTACTTTCGGAAGTGCAAAAAGAGCTTCCCAGCAAATGATCCATGGTAGTATATGTCAGATGGCATTGCTATACTGCTGTCAATGTGGTAGAAGTAAGAAGGTTGGACCTAGTCCTTGAAGCTATCTTCTAGCCAGCAACTTTACTATGATTGAGCATTCACTAAAAACAATGTGAGATAATTTACATATAGTAGCTTTTATATGCACCAAGACACAGCTATGTCGATAAAATTTATGCACATATACTTGAGTAATTTGATTTCCTTTTTTTTTTTACGATTGACAAACTTACAAATAAAAAACAGCCTTAAAAAAAAGAAGCTACTGAAACCAGTGTTATTAAAATTGCATCGGGGATCGAACCGGTCAAATTATTGGGTCAATGAATCAGTGGTTCAACCGGGTCGAACTGATTTGACCCGCACAAATTTATAAATAAAAATAAAATATTTATATATGATATTATAATTTAACATATTTATGATTTGAATAAATATTACATATTTTGATTACAATAACATACCATAACAAATTTATAATCTAATAAAGTACAAATTAATAATACAACAATAACAATTTTAGTCTTAATTTGTAAGTCACAACAATAAGGGATTTCTAAGACTAATTGAATTTCTAGTTAAATTGATAGTAAGTAATAAATTTTATAGATTTGATAAATGATATACATTATTGAAACAAATAATAAAACAAGAATCATGTTTAGCTTGGCGGAAAGAGGGGATAATTATAGAGGAAGACTAGGTTCGAGTATTGTCCAAGTCAAAATATATATATATTTTTTCAGACCAAATCGAACCGATCAAATCACGTTTTAAGGAAAAATTGGGTCAATCGGGTCAACCCACTGGGTCAACCGGTTCAACCGACTGGGTTAACCGGTTCAACCAACTGAGTTAACCGGTTCAACCGACTGGGTTAATCGATTCAACCGGGTCTTGACCGGGTCAAATGTAAATCGATCGAATTACAAAACCGAACCGGTTCTTGGTCCAACCGGTCAAACCGGCCGATCCGGTCCGATTTTAATAACACTGACTGAAACCAAGCTAGAGAAACATCAAAAGCACTCGGTGGAAAACATCGCCAAGAAAGAAGAAGCTACTTGCAAATTGCAATCCTACCAGTCTTTGAGCTTTGGTTCTTAGACAGCAGCTTCAGGCAGTACTCTGATATCCCCTCTGCCTCATTGTTGTTTGAAATAGGCCTTAGCATTTGGCCCCAGGCCAAAATGAGTCTTAGGGCGGTCCGAGTTTGACCCCGGCCCTAGTCCGGCCTTACCCCTACGCAGGTCCTATTATGGTCCGACCCAAGGACTTAGAGTCGGGCTAAGGCTTTGATTATTAGGGACGGCCCGAAATACGAGCCGATTTAAAATTGCATATTCATTGATCTAAGGACGTTCATGACATTAAAAGAACGTGTTTTTTCACATCCATCAAATCCCACACGTCCAAACTAGTAGCATTTGCGTTTAAAGAGTTATTTGTCGATTAATTAGTCAACCATTTAGGGCCAAAATTAGCCCGAGCCCACCCTAGCCCGAAAAGCCCTATGAATGAAGGGCCGATAATGACTTTAGCGCCGATGAATTCTCTTAGGGTCCGGCCCAACCCGGCCCTAATGTGCAAAGGGCTAGGGCTCACCAAAATCCCTACTCGGCTCGGGCCGATAGTGCTAGAGCTTACCCGATCCGGTCCTTTGCCGACCCCTAGTTTGAAAGAATGAATATTGGCATCTCCAAGCGTTCTGAACCCCTACAGAATAGGAAAATAACCCTGCACTCCACATGTAATATGGACAAAGTCCGCCCTGCATCCCAGTGCATTTTAGATTTTCAATATGAAAACTATTGAACTAAATTTTCAATTTCTTTTTAGATTTTTTTAGTTCCAAAATTTATAAAACTTACAAACAAAAAATATGTGTTCTCCTACCAAGAAATGAGCATTTTAGGAGGAAATTTTTGGAGCACCGTCAACAATTCGATGAAGCAAAATAATATGGGATCTTCGATGAAGATTGAATGATTGCTCTTCATCCCGCAGATGCAATTCATCCCTCTTGAACATGGTATGTAAATAAGTGGAAGTTGATAAACTTATTTTTTATATTCTGCTCTTAACCTCCTAAAAATGTTTTTTGACTCATCAAGATTTACAATCAAAATATTTTAACTTTCTTGCAACGGCATCACCAACCAGGCTCTGATACCAATTTATAATGAAATATGCTAGCTGAAATTAGGTTTTTATTGATCAAACACAAAAACATACTAGCACCAAAGTATTAAATCGGCTTCAATGTTCAAGCAACCTCAAATTGATTAAAACAGTCTTATACACAAATGCCTCAAAGCAACACTACAAGAGCATCTGCACTGCGGACGAAATTGAGGACGTTCTGGGAGAATTTGGGGACGTCCGAGGCGGTTGAACTGTGCAGCATAGCGTGCTAATGGAGGAGGTGCTGAGGACGTCCGAGACGGCGTGCTGATGGAGGAGGTGATGTGGACGTTCGAGACGGCGTGCAGATGGAGGATGGCAGAGCGGACGTTCTTCCTCGTCTTCATTTAGGGTTTCATTCGCAATACGCGATTAAGAAAATTAAAAAAAATGTTGAGCAGATATTAAATAAAACACTGCGTTTTTTGCCAATATTTTTTTGGCCCAACGGCTTAAAAATGGTCTAATTTATTTTAAAAATAAAAAATTTCCAAACGGCTCTATTAAAACAGTATAATTTTCAAAAAAATTGAAAAACTCAAAAAAAAATATTTTGCAAAAATTATCTAAAAATACACAGCTCATGTATGTTCCAAATCACTTCAATTTCACCGCAACATATACTTTTTTGCAATCACTTATCTCTTTTAAGATAAAATGTCTAGCAGTTGGTCTACTTCAAAAGATGTGCAACTATGCATATCTTACTGTCGCCAATCCGTTGATCCAATTTCCGGGAGCAGGCAAAAGGTGGACAAATTGTGGGAGAAGATTCACATAGACTTTCAACAAAATTGGGTCAGAAGTGAGCATGAAGTTAGGACAATTCAGAGGTCTCAAGCCGCACTTGCTTCTCGTTTTCAAGTTAAAGCCGATGTTGGTTTTATGGGGTTCTTGTATTTCATATGCAAAAAGAAATCCGGAATCCGATTGTAATTTACAAGTTGACGTAATTATTTGATTGTGTTCATTATATGTTATTTTCTAATTTATTAATTAAATTATATTCATTGACAAAATTATAATTGTTGTTTAAAAAGTTAATTTGTAGTTAAGGAAAGCTCAAACAATGTACGTCGCCAAAAAGAAAAAACATTCACGCATTTTTAATGTTGGGAACAAGTGAAGGAGCATCAAACATTTGCTACCATCGAAATTAATACGGTAATACCCCACCGGCTTACATGTATGAAGCATATCCGGTAGTTGAAGAAGTGCATACAAGTGAAGCTCAACCAAATCCTAGCGTTGAAGGACAAGTATTTGTAACACCCAAAAGCAACCATGTAAGTTCTTCCTGTCCGATTAGGCCGCCCGGAGTGAAGGCTACCAAGGAAGCTAGAAGAAAAGGTAAGAATGTCGCTAACAAATCACATGATGAGGCTTTGATGAGTCTTGCAGAAAGTTAAAAACAGTATCTCAATTGGAACCAAAAGCATATGGATGAAGATCGTCAAAGGCAACAACAATTGCACAATTTGAAACAAAAGCAAATGGAGGATGATCGTGAAAGGCAACTGTGAGATTTTAACCTCAGGAAAATGGAGGAAAATACAAGGATCATGCAAATGAATACAGACATAATAACCCCGAAGTCGAAGAGGTACTTTTCAAAGAGGAAGGCTGCGATCCTTCGTCGGTATGAAGAAGAGGAAGACAACAATGACCTAGGTGCTTCTGAAGATTTTTCTAATTGTTATCGTCCACAGAACTTCGACGATTAGATTATATGATTTTGCTTTCTTTAATGTAATTTCAATTCCTCGTATGTCATTTCAATTTCACTATGTTATGTAGTTTAATTAATGTTAAAAATTCCTTTTAATTGATGGCTAAAATGTTTTAATAGAATTCACTTAGTTAATTCAAAACAACATTCAAATTCAAAACAACATGCAAATTAAAAACAAGACACAAATCCAAAACCACACACAACTCCAAAATAACACGCAAATTAAAAAATAACACACAAATTCAGACGCAAGCATTCTGACAGCACATTTCTTCATTGTTCACCGGTTTCCAAAAACCAATTATGCTTCACTGGATAATTTTGCAGCTCTGTGTGGAGTTATGCAGACTGGAGGATTATCAGACGATCACCAAATGCTTGTGATTGTTGAGCTC
Organism: Rhodiola kirilowii; assembly: GCA_033675215.1. Classification (NCBI taxonomy): domain Eukaryota; kingdom Viridiplantae; phylum Streptophyta; class Magnoliopsida; order Saxifragales; family Crassulaceae; genus Rhodiola; species Rhodiola kirilowii. Next base: position 35,542,134 of record CM066201.1, read on the forward strand.
CTTCAACCGGATCATAAAGAATTCGATCACCATTCTTATCTGTCGGTCCATCGTATATTGTGAATGCATTATATGGATTATGTAGATCTTCGTCTTCATTTTCCACAAACTCCTCTTCTACAAATTCTTCCTCAATGATCATATTATGCAAGACAACATAATAGTTTTTAAAAAGCTTAACTTATGGTTCATACCTGCATGTCGGACTATTGCCCAACGAGATTGTAAAATCCCATAGCACCTCTCAACATCTTTGCGGTACGACTCCTGTTTCTTCGCAAATAATTCTCAGCATCACTTTACGGATTTGGAATGGTTTTAAAAAAAGAGGATTACCTCGGGTAGATTCCATCAGCCCTTCAACCCTTGGTTGTCTAACCTTTAGTTAGACCCATTTACACATTTATTTAGATAACTTCATTATTCTTCTCTTTATTTTGTGTTAAGAGTCATGTCCTTTCAGTTGCCTCATGTAATCCTATAAATATGTGTCTATGTAAAGAAGAAAGATTAATAAGAAGAAATACAATTCTTCTTACTCTTTTCTCTCATATTCTTGTTCTTCCTTATTATATTATAACATGTTATCAACACGAGTTGCTTAAGGTAGTGATCACCCCTATCTAATCCCTCTTCTATTCTTTTTCATAATGCGATGATGGCAACCTTGAATCCTCTTTGGAGAGAATCTCAAAATAGCCTAGCATTCAAGAACTCAATTTTCTTCTTCATGTAATCGGTTCTATGTTCACATAATATATGAATGTGTGGTATATGTTTTTGATTCCCCCGAAGCGGAATCAGGTACATGTATCACTTGAAGTGGATACATGTATAGTATATGCTTCGATTCCCCCAAAGTGGAATCATACACATGTATCACCTGAAGTAGATACATGTATGATATATGTTTTTTCCTTCTTTTATGAAGTAGAATCATATGCATGCATCACCTGAAGTGGATACTTGTATAGTACATATTTTCGATTCTCTTGAAGTGGAGTCATATATGTTAGGATCGCGCAAGAAGCGATGCTGAGAGAAAAACAAAAGGAACGATGCGAGGACACCAAACTCCGATACCCAGTTCGTCACTACACCGTGACTACGTCTGGGGGCACTACCAAGCCAGGGTTTTCTTCACTATGATGTTGGATACAATTACAATAATCAAGTTGGGTATAAATAAGGTAACCATCTAAACCCTAATTATCTAATTAGGAAATAAAAATCATAAACTTCACTGCCAAGATTATGGACTTCCTAAACTGGACCAGCCCAATAATCTAATCAGGTTCCACAACCCAACAATCTCCCACTTGGAGACTGATTCCAATCGTAATTGTCTTCGTCCTGAACAACCCATGCAGGCGGTATTGCCAAGCCTTCAGCTCACGTCTTGAGCCCCGTTGAAGCAATGCACAGCTTCAACCTCTTCTTCTTCTTCTTTAAAGTTTTGCTACCCTGCGAAACTTTCTCCTTCATGTGACCACAACAACAGTGTCACAAATCTGCATCACCACTCCCACCTGAACTAGCGATGCCTTTTCAAACATTCCTCACCTTGGACAACGTTCCTTCCTTCTTTCCTTGAGCTATCACCCTAGCTCCCTTTGCTATCTTGCAGTTCCTGCAGCTGAAGATTACATCAAACCCATCTTCATCCCGCTGCCCAACTAATAGCAAATTCTTCTTTCGTGCTATCGCCCTTACCGTTGTAACCGTCCCGCTCCAACTCTCTAGCAAAGAAGATAATAAAATCCGAGCTAGCACCTCATCCTTGAATTTAATATCAATAGAGCCCAACTGCGCGATTGTCATATTAAACTCGCATTGGTGTTTAGGCACTACTACACCCTCTGCCATCCTGAGATTGAAAAGCTCCTGCATCAGGTGAATCTTGTTCACCGCGGTGGGTTTCTCATACAACGCTGACAGCTGATCCAACATCTCCTTTATGTACAACAGCTTCCACACGCCGTCTTTCATACCCTCTGGTTTCTTGCCGTCTATAGGTAGATACAACACACTACCATACAGGTAATCCTCAATCTGCATCTTCCAGAACCTGAAATCTGACCCATCGAATTTCTCCACCGGCTGTTCTCCATCTCTCAGCATGACTGCTAAAACCCAAGCTCTTGAACCTCAGCTCTTGATACTAGTTGTTAGGATCGCGCAAGCAGCGAAGCCGAGAGAAAAACAAAAAAACGATGCGAGGACACCAAACTTCGATACCCAGTTCGTCACTACACCGTGACTACGTATGGGGGCACTACCAAGCCAGGGTTTTCTTCACTTTGATGTTGGATACAATTACAATAATCAAGTTGGGTATAAATAAGGTAACCATCTAAACCTTAATTATCTAATTAAAATAGAAATCCTAAACTTCACTGCCAAGATTATGGACTTCCTAAACTGGACCAACCCAATAATCTAATCAGGCTCCACAACCCAACAATATACATGTATCACCCGAAGTGGATACATTTATATTCTTCTTCTTTATTTTCATCCCCCAAAGAGGATGTTTCATTTCACTCCTTGAAGAGAGTGACATTCACTTCTTGTTGTAAGTGATAAAATATCAACATATGTTTTCTAGTGTGATTATATCATCTCCTGAAGTAGATGATTATAATCTAAATAAAATCACTTCCTATTGTAAGTGATAAAGTTCTATTTTATTTATTTATGTTATTGTTATTATGCATTCTTAAAATCATCTATTTATTTATTTTTGTAATTGTATATTTTTATGTCATATTTTATATCTCCTACTTTATTTTTCTATTATATAGATGTCTAACATTGCAAGGCTTGAGTTCACTGCCCTTGATGTTTCTGTAAGATACTATCTTGCATGGGTAGTTGATGCTGAACTCCACCTAGTCGGTAACAACTTAGGGGGAACCATAATTGAAACATCTAGCGCATCCCAGCAGGATCGCGCAAAGGCGATGATTCTACTACGTCATCATCTCCACGAGAGCCTCAAAGCACAGTACTTAACAGTCAAAGAGCCTTATGAACTCTGGAAGAGTTTAAAGGATCGCTTTGATCATCAAAGGACAGTCACTCTACCTCGTGTGAGGCATGAATGGACGCACATGAGGTTCCAAAATTTCAAAAAGGTCTCAGATTATAATTCTGAGTTATTTCGTATTGTTTCAACTATGAACTTATGTGGAGAAACTATTCGTGACGAAGATATGCTGGAGAAAACATTATCCAATTTCATGCCAATAACCTTGTACTCCAAAAGCAGTACTGGGAACGTGGTTTTAAGACTTATTCTGAATTGTTATCCTGCATAGCGGAAGAGAATAACCAACTTCTTCTCAACACTCACAAAACTCGACCTACTAGTTCTACACTGCTTCCAGATCTACCCAACCATATTCCAGAAGCAAATGCTACATTCTCCCGTAGAGGACATGGCAGAGGTAATACCAGAGGTCGTGATCGTGGTTGTAATGGTGGTCGTGATGGACTTAGACGAAATTATACTTGGATAAATCCCGACATCAAGAAGAATGTTGGAAACAAGCAGAAGAAGCAGACCTAGCAAGAGAAACCCAAATCACAAATTGAAACTTCTTGTTATAGATGTGGAGATGCTGGGCATTGGTCACACCCATGTCGTGCGACACCACACCTCGTGAAGCTATATCAAGATTCCTTGAAGGGAAAGGGAAAAGATGTAGAAATTCATCTCGCTGAAGCTAGCAATTCGGAAGTCAACCACATTGACGTAAATGATTTTCTCCAGCAAGTTGAACCAGATAGAGAATTGCCTAACTATGGTGTGGAGTTTGGTAATCTCCAATTGGATGAAGATTTCTTTAGACTTTGATCATATTACAAGATCGTTTTATTTCGTCACCACTTTCACTAAAAGTTGTAATGCTTTTAAATTTTCATAATCCAAGTTATTTCCATTATGAAAATGCATTAATTAAAATTTTTAAGTCAATTATCTTATTTATGTATTTTTTCTTTATAAATTGAGTCAGTCGAATGGAAATGTCAATGGTGGGGAGCTATGTGCTCGTCGATAGTGCCAATACTCATACTATATAAAAACCCCAAAGTTTTTCTCTAACTTGAACATGACAAAAACCAATGTTAATACTATCTCTAGAACGAGTAGTATTATAGAAGGGTCCGGAAGAGCTTCTATCTTGTTACCTGAAGGAACAAAAATAAACAAAAAAGATGCATTGTATTCCAGTGAATCAAAAAGGAACTTACTCAGTTTCAAAGATATTCGAAGAAATGATTTTCATATAGAAACCATGTGTGAAGATGGTATTGATACCTACTTCTTATATCTTATAAGACTTGCCAGAAGAAAGTCTTAGAGAAAATGAGAGCACATGCATATGGTTTATATGGCACAAAAATATACCCCATTGAAGTGTATAAAGTCAATAACCGAAAGTTAGTTGATAAAGAGTTATTTTCTTTGTGGCATGATAAATTCGGCCTACCAGGTGAAACAATGATCTAGAGAATCATAAAAGTTCACACGGACACCCACTTAGGGACCTGAAGATCCTCCCAAAGGGTGACTTGACATGCACGGCTTGTTCACTTGGCAAACTTATAACAAGGCCGTCTATAACAAAAGTAAATGCAGAATATCCTATGTTTCTTAAAATAATTCAAGGTGATAGATGTGGTATAATAGCACCGCCATGTTGACCATTTAAATATTTTATGGTGTTGACAAATGCTTTAACACGATGGTCACATGTAAGCCTACTCTCAACGAGAAATGTTGCGTTTGCAAGACTTTTAGCCCTAATAATCAAGTTAATGGCTCATTATCCTGTCAACCAATCAAAAGAATCAGGCTAGACAATGTAGGAGAATTTGCATCAAAGTCTTTCAATGACTATTCCACATTAATTGGTATAGTGGTTGAACATCCAGTAGCTCATGTTCGTACACAAAATGGCCTAGCAGAGTCGTTGATAAAGCGGTTGCAATCAATAGCAAGACCATTGTTAATAAAGTCGAAATTACCCTCCTCTACTTGGGGACATGCAATTTTGCATGCAACGGCTTTAAATAGAATTTGACCAACTGCTCATAATAAGTGTTCTTCACTGCAACGTATCTCTGGAAGAGAGTCTGATATCTCATATTTGAAAAAAATTTGATTGTGCTATGTATATCCCTATTTCTCCCCCACAATGAACCAAAATAGGGCCACAAAGGAGGTTCGGAATATAGTGGGGTTTGAGTCCCCATCAATTATGAAATATATAGAGCCATGAACTGGTGATGTATTTCGGGCTCGATATTCTGATTGTTATTTTGATGAACCAAAATTCTCAACTTTAGGGGGAGAAGAAAAAGAGATTAATAAAGAGGTTGTGTGGAATACACCTTCTATGTTGTTCCTTGAAAGTGAACTTGAAGTTCAACGGATAGTACACTTGCAAAAATGTAGTAAATAGGCTACCAGATGCTTAACTGATGCCAAGAAAGTGACAAAGTCACATATACCTGCTGAAAATGCACCAACATGTTTGGAGATTCCGGTAGTAACTCAAGCGATTCTCAAGTACTTAGGAAGCGTGAGAGACCATAAGGTTCTAAGGATACGGTTCCTCGGAAGAGGAAAGAACACACAAGATGTAAAAGGGATGTCGAGATGTCAAATACAAACATCAATGAAGGTAGGACTCTCGAAGAGCCTTTACCTAGGGAAGCAGAAAATAAAGACAAAGATATTGATGACAATTTTGAAATGTCAATTAATTATGCTAACACCGGTGTGGGTTGGTTTCGAGATAATGTAGATCTCAATGATATATTTGCTTATTCAGTTGCCTTACAAGTCATTGGAGAAGATGACAATGATCCTCAAACAATTGATGAATGTCGACATTGAAATGATTAAGAGAGCTGCAAAGAATTAATTCAAGCAGAGTTGAACTTTTTTTTAAAACGTGATGTTTTAGGACCTGTAGCTCCAACACCCGAAAGTGCGAAACTAGTTGACTATAAGTGGGTGTTCGTACAAAAATGTAACGAGCGCAATGAAGTTTCAAGATATAAGGCTAGACTAGTTGTACAAGGTTTTACACAAAAAACGTGGAGTGGATTATATGGAAATGTATTCACATGTAGTAAATGCACCAACTCTAAGGTTTCTAGTTGCTTTTGTCTTTGTTGAACGACATAAAATGCAACTCATGGATGTGGTAATTGCATACCTATATGGGTCATTAGATAAAGATATATACATGAGAATCCCAGAATGATTAAAAATGCATGAAGCATTAAAAATAAAACCTCATCTTATGTACTCCATTAATTGAACAGATCATTGTATGGATTGAAAGAATCTGGTCGGATGTGGTGTAATCACCTCAGCGAATATTTACTAGAGGAATGTTTTATTAATAACCAAATATGCTAATGTGTTTTTATAAAACGTACATAATCAGGTTATGTAATTATAGCAATGTACATTGATGTTTTGAATATAATAGGAACTCTGGAAGAGATCCAATTGGCAGTAAATTATTTGAAAACTGAATTCGAGATGAAACATAAAAATAATGGAATCTTTATCCATCAATCATATTACACCGAGAAGGTTCTAAAGCGTTTTAATACGGATAGAGCACATCCATTAAGTACGCCGATAGTAGTAAGATCACTCAAGATCGAAAATGACCATTTTTGTCCCCGGTCAAACAATGAAGGAATTTTTGGTCCTGAATAGACCTGCACTAGTGATGGACCATAATTGTATGAAACATAAATGCAGTTAAACCCACCAAATTAGACTGTTTGTCTATCTAACGTCTACGTGTTAGTCCCGATATATTTTCACAGGGCATTTTAGAGACTAAAGTGAAAACACGCTAAGGAGAGGATTTTATGCTGAAAAGATAACAAGAGTCAATCCAAGGTCAAGATCATATGCCGACTGAAGAAATATCAAGGATCCTGACGTTGAATTGACCATAACAAATTAATCAGAGGAATCAGGAGTGGAGTCAAGACAGCCCGGGGAAGAAACACATTGACAGTTTTGTGAAAAGACTGCACAAAACTGTACAAAACTCACATTTGGGCAAGATGACCGACCACTTGAAGAAGTGGTGGCCAAAGGAGGAGCTCCTCCTCCTTCCACCACCGGCAACCGGCGGCTCCTCCACCCATGGTGACCGGCGGCTTTGCTCCTCCTCCACATGGCACCTCCTCCTTCCTCCTCTTCTCCTCCCTTGGATCAAAAGACATGTGCATCCATCTCCACCACCCATCTCCTCCCATTTTAGCTATAAAAGGAGGAGCTCCTCCCCTCATTTCAAACACACCTCAATCTCATTTTCACTTCTCTCTCTAGAAGTTGTAACATTTGTAATGTTGTAATCTTGGCTTTGGAAATAAAGGATAGCTCCCTTGGCGCTTCAACGGTTGTAAGTAATTCTTAGTATTTATTCAACTGTTTTATTTCCTTAGTTATAATGTTTAGCGCGATGAATAGTAGCTAAACTAGTAGTTCGGTAGAAGGGGCGCACTTGTATTATAAAATGTTTTAAGACTATTAACTTAGTGTCTAGTCTTAGTATTCAAAACTTTTTCTATGTGCCATATATCAAGTCAGAGTTTCTAAGGTTGAGTGGAAGCTGTCACAAGCAAAGCTCTTCCGTAGAAATTCGTGATCATACTCGGTAAGTGGAAGCTGTCACAAGCAAAACTTATCGAGGAGTTCGACTTATCTAAAACACCACTTGGTCAAAAACGTAACTGGGAGATCAAGTGGATGCACTTACAGCTAAGATACTTCGAAAGAAGGAATTAGTTTTGCTTAGAACAAGTGTTGCTTTAAACGATGTTGCAAGTCTTGCGCTACGAAAGGGCCTCGATTCATCTTTGAATACTTAGATAATTCACTAAATGTCAATGATAAATAGGATATAATACAAGGCCCCTGAAACTGAACACTTCTCTTTAATTATAAACTGTAATTTACTTTCCAGTATTAAAATCAACCAACCAACCAATCAATCAATCAAAATAGCTGGTAGCTTTAAAACCAACCAACCTACCTCAAACATGCTCCCACGCTGCATAATCCCCCCGAAGAACAATTATTCCCCTGGTTCCCTTGGGTTCGACCCCTACTTACCAAGTACTACCCAGTAGTATAGTTGCGAGTAGCGAACTATTATAAATTTATTTGCACAAATCGCTTTGACGACGAGCGGTTCTGTCAAATTGGCGCCGTTGCCGGGGAATCAGCCATCGGATAAAGTTCTTTGAATCGTTACGCGCTTCAAAACAACCATGTCTCGCGAAGAAAGTCACCATGACTACCAGGATGACGAAGAAATAAACCTGTACGATCAAAATGATGAGGTACCGTTCCCATTCGTCGACGACCCGGAACAACTCATCAGAAACAGAAGAGCTCGTGATAGGGAAGCAGTCAGAAGAAACCAAGAATTACCCGAGGACCAAAATGCAGCTGGTCCAGTACAACCTCCTATCCATCCCCCACGACCACAACCTCAACCTCGATACATGCCAAGAAGAGAACCCGCTTTCGACGACTACTACGGGGACAACTACTACCGTGAACCAACTATGGGAGAGTTAAATGCCCCTAATTTCAAGACACAGCCGTGGTGCATCTATGAGAGCCCTGCATTAGAAAATATAACCATCAACGCATCAGTGGCACACAGCCTGCCAAAATTCTCAGGATCTCAAGAAGAATCTACCGCAACTCACCTCCAACGCCTACATGGCATTTGCCAGAATCTAAAGCCCAATCGAGTAAATATGGACGACTTCAAGTTAAAGGCGTTCTATTTTTCCCTCGTAGACTCGGCAAGCGACTGGTTCCTTTCATTGCCTTCCGGAAGCATTAGAACATGGGCTCAGATGCAGAAGAAATTCTTAGACAAATACTATCCGGCTGGAAGAGCAATACAAGTAAGGAAGCAACTACAGGAAATCAAACAAGGTCCGAATGAAACCATGTACGATTACCTGGAAAAGTTCAATCACCTAGAAAGGAGCTGCTGTACCCTTGGACTGCCCGAGAAACTCGTCATCGAGTACCTCATTGATGGATTAAGACCATTAGACAAAATGCTCTTGGATGCCTCAGCGGGAGGGTCCATGATGAATCTATCATTAAGTGGCATCAGAAATCTCATCGCCAACGTTGCTGAAAATGCTTGATTTAGAGAAGAGACCACTCACCAAGATGAATTCTCTCGATCAAAAAGGGTAGCACAAACCGAGGCATCAGTAAACTCCATAACTGAAGACATGAAACAGTTAAAGGAGATGATGACTGAGATCATACGTAGACAGCCAGTTACGGTAAAACCTTGCGAGTTCTGTGGTTCTACAGACCACAAAACGGACGCATGCCCAACATTGATAGAAGAAGAACCGGCTGACGTTAATATAGTGGGGGGATATCAAGGATACAACAACGACAGAGCTGGACAAAATAGACAGTACGGTCAAACATCCAACCCAGGCTGGCGTAACAACAACAGCTATCTTCAGATGGAGACACAACCAGCTGTCCCTCAATCAGCGCAGTCTTTCTACAAAGAAGCCCTGCCAACAGACCATTACCAAGCAAGCTCGAACAATCATCAAGGACCAAACAAGTCACTTGAAGACATGGTTGCGCAATTGTCAGACACTGTGCAGCATTTGGGCACTACTATGCATCAATTCCAAACCGAAACCAAGAGAGAGTTATCGGACTTGAAAATGCACATCTCTCAACTCGCTGCCTCAGACTCCGCGCACGCTAATGAATCCGGGAGACTCCTCTTGCAAACCATTCAAGGCATACAGAAAAGATGTGAATGCCTTGACTCTTAGGAGTGGAAAAACGCTTGCCAACAAATCTTTAGAACAAGAGGAGGATAAAGACCCAAGATTACCCTGGGAAGAGCAAACGAGGCCTGAAACTCACGAAACTCTAGAGGAAGAAGCAACCGATAAAGACGACGACATAATTGAGGAAGAACGGGGCGTGTCCGAAGAAGAAGAAAATACGTCACAGGAACACAGGCCTGACCAGATACCCAGAACCGAAAATCCTAGAATCAGCACAACACTTCCATTTCCAGTACCTACACGTGTGCAAAGACAACATGTCATGGATAAGGAAGTATTGGAATTATTCAGCAAGGTTGAAATCAACATTCCCCTCTTGGAAGCCATCAAGCAAATTCCTCGGTATGCCAAGTTTTTAAAAGAACTTTGTATCAACCGGAGGAGGAATGCTGGAAACGATCAGGAACTAATAAGTAGGAACGTATCGGCAGTCATGCAGCGAAAAGTCCCCCCCAAATGTGGAGATCCTGGAACTTACACCATTCCATGCAAAATTGGCAACATCAGGATAGATAACTGCATGCTAGACCTAGGGGCATCAATCAATGTTCTTCCCTTCTCTATCTACTCATGCCTTAAGATTGGACCGCTCAAACCCACCGGTCTCACTATTCAATTAGCTGATCGATCATGCAAATAGCCTGAGGGCAAAATTGAAGACGTCCTGGTTCAAGTAGGCAAATTAGTGTTTCCAGCAGACTTCTACGTCTTAAAAATGGAGAATGGCGGATCTACTAATCATGCACCTATCCTTCTCGGCCGTCCATTTCTAAAAACAGCAAAAATGAAGATAGACTGTGGAAGTGGAATGCTCTCAATAGAAGTAGAAGGAGAAGTCTTCAGCTTCGACATATTCCGAGCAATGAAGCACCCTATGGATTTCGAGGAAGTTCACGCTCTCGATGCTTTGGACGACCTGGTCCAAGAAATTCAATCACAACCAAGAATAGATCCCTTAGAAGCCATACTCAACAGATCCGAAAGCTCATACGAATTCACTGAAGACTTGCACGAAATGGTGGCCCACTTAACAACCTCGGAGCCTCTCACACCAGAATATGAAGTCAACGAAGTAAAATTGTTCAAATCAAATACTTTCCTGCCCTCGGTAATGCAAGACCCCAAAATAGAATTAAAGCCCCTGCCTGGACATCTAAAGTACGCCTTCTTAGGAGATAATGATACTCTCCCAGTAATTATCAAGAGTGGCTTGGAAGCAGGACAGGAACAAAGCTTGATAAAAGTGCTGAAACAACACAAGCTGGCTATCGGATGGACACTAGCCGATTTAAGAGGAGTCAGCCCGGCCGTATGCATGCACTGTATTCTTCTTGAAGATGGAGCAAAACCATCAAGAGAACCTCAACGAAGACTCAACCCAATCACGATGGAAATCGTCCAAAAGGAAATACAAAAACTGCTAGATGCGGACGTTATCTATCCCATTTCAGATAGCCAATGGGTGAGTCCTGTCCACGTGGTTCCCAAGAAAAGTGGAATCACAAGCGAGGAAGATGCCGAGGGAAACATGATAACAACGAGAATCAAGAACGGTTGGAGAATGTGCATCCACTACAGGAAGTTGAATGCTGTCACAAGAAAAGATCATTTTCCCCTACCATTCATCGATCAAATGTTAGATCGACTGGCAGGCAAACCATATTTCTGCTTCTTGGACGGATTCTCAGGCTACAATCAGATCCCCATAGCACCTGAAGACCAAGAGAAAACTACATTCACCTGTCCATTCGGTACGTTCGCTTTCAGAAGAATGTCGTTCGGCCTATGCAATGCCCCGGGGACATTTCAAAGGGTAGTAACCAGCATCTTTTCAGACATGATCGGGGAATTCATTGAAGTCTTCATGGACGACTTCACCATCTATGGCAATACATTCGACGCTTGCCTTGATAACCTAAACACAGTTCTAGCACGATGTGTCTCAATGAACCTCGTGCTCAATTATGAGAAATGCCACTTCATGGTAACTCATGGAGTAGTCTTAGGGCACGTCGTCTCACAAGAAGGCATAGAGGTGGATAAATCCAAAATAGATCTGATCAAAACTCTACCCTACCCCTCCACTGTCCGAGACATCCAATCCTTCCTTGGGCATGCAGGATTCTACCGACGATTCATCAAGGACTTCTCCAAAAAGGCATTGCCCCTATCCACTCTTCTCCAAAAAGAAGTTCCTTTTGAATTTACCAATACATGCAAAGAAGCCTTTGATGAGCTCAAAAAGGCCCTCACCAGCACACCTGTCATTCAAACTCCGGATTGGAAAAAACCATTTGAGATCATGTGCGACGCAAGCGACTTTGCTGTAGGAGCAGTTCTCGGGCAAAAGATTGACAAGAAAACGGGTGTGATCTACTACGCCTCACGAACCCTAGACCCTGCTCAACGGAACTACTCCACCACTGAAAAGGAACTCTTGGCAGTAGTATTCGCCTTAGAAAAATTCAGACCCTATTTACTTGGAGCAAAAGTAATAGTTTACTCTGATCATGCTGCCATCCGTTATTTGATGAAGAAAAAGGAGGCCAAGCCAAGACTCATTCGGTGGATATTACTACTGCAAGAGTTCGATGTGGAAATAAGGGACAAAAAGGGAATTGAGAATACTGTGGCAGACCATCTGAGCAGGATTGTCCGAAGGGAAGAAGAAGGGCACATAACCGAGTCATTTCCAGACGAGCATCTCTATGCAATCTCAACCAAGGTACCGTGGTACGCCTCGATCGTCAACTACCTTGTAGGAGGTACATTTCCTCCCTCTTTTACTAAAGCACAATGCATGAAACTTAGACATGATGCTAAACAATACTTATGGGATGATCCTTATTTATGGAAAATAGGACCAGATCAAATACTTAGGAGATGCATCCCCAATAATGAAATATCATCTGTTATTAGCTTTTGCCATGAATTTGCATGTGGAGGACACTTCGGGCCTAGGAAACCCGCTAGAAAAATCTTAGATAGCGGCTTTTTCTGGCCAAGTATATTTAAAGATGCAAAAGAGAAGTGTCAAAAGTGCGATAAGTGTCAAAGGGTAGGAAATATGTCAGCTAGAAATGAAATGCCTCAAGTACCCATATTAGTCAACGATGTTTTTGACATTTGGGGTCTTGATTTTATGGGACCATTCCCAGTCTCATGCGGTTATACTTACATTTTAGTTGCTGTGGATTATGTGTCAAAATGGGTAGAAGCCAAGGCCACAAGGTGCGACGATGCAAAGACTGTCATAGAATTTTTGCGCACTAACCTGTTTTGTAGGTACGGAGTACCCAAAGCCATAATAAGCGACCAAGGAACTCATTTCTGCAACCGCATAATGGCTGCCACCTTAAAACGCTACCATGTCCCCCACCGGACATCCACGGCATATCACCCCCAATCCAATGGTCAAGCAGAGATTTCCAACCGCGAAATCAAAGGAATTTTAGAAAAAATGGTAAAGCCGGATAGGAAAGACTGGAGTCAGAGGCTAGATGAAGCCCTTTGGGCTTATCGGACGGCATACAAGACGCCAATTGGAACCTCCCCCTTTCGGCTTGTTTATGGAAAGGCATGCCACCTTCCGGTAGAATTAGAACATAAAGCCTATTGGGCACTCAAGAAGTACAATCCAGATTTAAAAGCTGCCGGACTAGATAGGAAGCTTAAGCTATGCGAACTTGAAGAATTGCGGCTTGAGGCCTATGAAGAGCAAACAGACTACAAGGCACGGACGAAATTATATCATGACAAATTCATCCTCCGACGCTCATTTGAGGAAGGACAACAAGTGCTACTTTTCTCCTCACGATTGAAGTTGATGCCTGGCAAACTAAGATCAAGATGGACCGGCCCTTATACTGTGACTAAAGTATACAATCATGGAATGCTTGAGTTGGAAAGCATGAACGATGGAAACAGATTCGCGGTAAACGGGCAGCGAGCCAAACACTACCACGGCAAGGTTAACTTAACCCCAAAACACTACGACCTCAGCCACCCATGGGACCCAAACCAGTAATCCACAACGAGGTACTGTCGAGCCAACGACGTTAAACAAGTGCACTGGTCGGGAGGTAACCCGACACTATCTTACTTTTCCGCACTTTAATTTCTGTCTTTTAAATTCAGTATTTAGCTTTAAGCTTGCATGACTTTTGAACTAAGGCACGCCTTCGTTCAAAAGTGTGGGGTGAGATCCACCTCTGTACATAAATAACATGCGGCTGTTTTTCTTTTTTAATAAGTACCTTTTTGAAAATATGAACTTAAGAATGTGAAAAAGATAAATCGTAATTCATACATTAACCTTGTGAAAATTCAACTGTTTAAAAACTTAGAATGTAACTTTCCATTTGTCCTCTGTGCTGAGATAACTAAGGATGTGGAGTTGATATAAACTGCCCTAGAGAGGCTTGGCAAGCAATCAAAGGATCAGATCAAACTATATGGTTTTCGAAGTCAGTGGAGGCTGCACTTCGGGTTTTCAGTGAATAATTGAAGTCAACTCCGCCAAAAAGCATCTATGCAAAGGCGAGGACGGGAATCAGACCGTCCTCTCTCTAGTCAAAATAGCCGAGAAAATAGATGAGTGACGGAGGGCCACCGCACTGTCGTTAAGGTGCAGTGTCCTCTGTACAAATAAATTTATAATATCCGCTACTTGTGACTACACTACTGGGTAGTAAGTGGTAAGTAGGGGTCGAACCCAAGGGAATTAGGGGAATAGGCTATTCTTTTAGGGTGATTGAACTGGGGGGAGCGTGTTTTATGGTTGATTGAGATTTTAGCGCTCTAATTAACTACGTGATTTTTTGGGGGTTTTTTGGTTTTGATTGCGGAAAAGTAAATACAGAAATTAAATGCTGTAAATACAAAGAAGACTTACAGTGCGTGATGCGTGATTGTAATTCCTCCGGTAGATCAGCAGTTGGTGATTGCGGTTTAACAGTAAAGAAAAGCATTCGGTTTCAGGTACTCTTATATTATAACATGTATATAATAAACTGTTAGTAACTTTTCTAAGTATTCAAAGATGAATCGAGGCCCTTTCGTAGCGCAAGACTTGCAACATCGTTTAAAGCAACCCTTGTTCTATTTCAGACTAATTCCTCCTTTTGAAGTATCTTAGCCTTTTGTGCATCCACTTGATCTCACAGTTACGATTGACCAAGTGGTGTTTTAGATGAGTCGAACTTCTCAGATAAGCTTTGCCCTTTCGTAGCATCCACTTACCCGAGTATGTTCACGAATCCCCACGGAAGAGTTTTGCCCTTTCGTAGCATCCACTCAACCTTGGAAATTCTGACTATAAATGGCACATAGAACAAGTTTTGAATACAAAGAAATGAAACTAAAAGATATTACAACATTATATAATACAAGAAAATACCTTCCACCGAATAAAGAGTTTAGCTACGAATATCCATAGAGATGGATACCATAGCTAAATACTCGGGGGTTTTTGAAAACAGTAAGAGGGAAAGGGGTGGAATACTCAAGAACCAACAGGAGTATTCCTAATTTCCTACTGAATACTCAAGAACCAACAGGAGTATTCTCTACAGTATTATAATACTCGAGAACCGACAAGAGTATTATAATTTCCAGTATAATACTCAAGAACAAACAGGAGTATTATTTCAAAACCGAACCAAACTTACAAGTAACAAAATGTAGAGAGAGAAGTGATTACAATTTTTGGGATGAATTTGTGAGGGGAGGAGCACCTCCTTTTATAGGAAAAATGGGTGGAGATGGGTGGTGGAGATTGGTTTGATCCAAGGGAGGAGGAGGAGGCAAGGAGGAGCCAAGGAGGAGCCACCAAGTGGCGGAGGAGGAGTGGTGGAGGGCAGCCGCCGGTAGCCGGTTGTGGTGGAGGAGGAGAGGTTGGCTTTGCCACCTCCAAGGCAAGTCAACCGGTCACATGGAGGAGGAGGGTGGAGGAGCCGCCGGTGGTGGGTGGTGGTTTTGGGGTGGTTTTCCTCTTTGGCCACCTCTTCTTCAAGTCACAAGTCATCTTGCCCATATGTGAGTTTTGTACAGTTTTGTGCAGTCTTTTCACAAAACTGTCAGTGTGTTCCTTCCCCGGGCTGTCTTGATTCCTCTCCTGATTCTTCTGATTAATTTGTTATGGTCAATTTCACATCAGGATCCTTGATATTTCTTCAGTCGGCATATGATCTTGACCTTGGATTGACTCTTGTTATCTTTTCAGCATAAAATCCTCTCCTTAGCGTGTTTTCACTTCAGTCTCTAAAATGCCCTGTGGAAATATATCGGGACTAACAGATGGATGTTAGATAGACAAACAGTCTAACTTGGGGGGTTTTACTGTGTTTTTGATTCGTATAATTGTGGTCCATCAATGAGCGACCCTCATCTTGACCCGCGCAAAACGACAAAGACAAGAGGAGCGGGGAGGTATTTCCATAGGCTTGCGGGCGATGATTGGACCTCCCAAAAAGGCTTGAGAAAATGGACTAGCAGTCAAAAAAGGCGAAAAGCTCAATGAAGCAAATCAAGAGGCCAAAGGCCCAAAATTGTGAAGGTTTTAACCGAGCAAAAGTGAAGCACTCAAAAAGTCAAATCAAAGGCCAAAGGCCGATTCACTACAACAAAAAAAAGCAGTCCCTCGCCAAAGAAGAAAATCAAAAAGGCTCAACTCACTGAAACCCGAATCGAATCATGTGCTAGAGAAAGCTACAAGAAAACCATATAGTAAGAGACGATCCCAAGATTGCAGTCCAGGAGCCTAAAACGGGGCTATCTCCCGAGACATCCAATATAATTTGCATCTCAGCACGAAGGTACAACTATTAAGTTTCTTTTATTTATTTACGCAGTTTAATTTGGTAATAAGTAAGCAATGCATGAATTAGGATAGATCGAGTACCACAGTCTAATTTTCATATTCAAAAGCCAAACTTAGAACTTACGCCCTTTAATAGCATTGTTCGGGACGAACAACTAAAAGTGTGGGGTAATCTGATGGACCATAATTGTATGAAACATAAATGCAGTTAAACCCACCAAATTAGACTGTTTGTCTATCTAACGTCTACGTGTTAGTCCCGATATATTTTCACAGGGCATTTTAGAGACTAAAGTGAAAACACGCTAAGGAGAGGATTTTATGCTGAAAAGATAACAAGAGTCAATCCAAGGTCAAGATCATATGCCGACTGAAGAAATATCAAGGATCCTGACGTTGAATTGACCATAACAAATTAATCAGAGGAATCAGGAGTGGAGTCAAGACAGCCCGGGGAAGAAACACATTGACAGTTTTGTGAAAAGACTGCACAAAACTGTACAAAACTCACATTTGGACAAGATGACCGACCACTTGAAGAAGTGGTGGCCAAAGGAGGAGCTCCTCCTCCTTCCACCACCGGCAACCGGCGGCTCCTCCACCCATGGTGACCGGCGGCTTTGCTCCTCCTCCACATGGCACCTCCTCCTTCCTCCTCTTCTCCTCCCTTGGATCAAAAGACATGTGCATCCATCTCCACCACCCATCTCCTCCCATTTTAGCTATAAAAGGAGCTCATTTCAAACACACCTCAATCTCATTTTCACTTCTCTCTCTAGAAGTTGTAACATTTGTAATGTTGTAATCTTGGCTTTGGAAATAAAGGATAGCTCCCTTGGCGCTTCAACGGTTGTAAGTAATTCTTAGTATTTATTCAACTGTTTTATTTCCTTAGTTATAATGTTTAGCGCGATGAATAGTAGCTAAACTAGTAGTTCGGTAGAAGGGGCGCACTTGTATTATAAAATGTTTTAAGACTATTAACTTAGTGTCTAGTCTTAGTATTCAAAACTTGTTCTATGTGCCATATATCAAGTCAGAGTTTCTAAGGTTGAGTGGAAGCTGTCACAAGCAAAGCTCTTCCGTAGAAATTCGTGATCATACTCGGTAAGTGGAAGCTGTCACAAGCAAAACTTATCAAGGAGTTCGACTTATCTAAAACACCACTTGGTCAAAAACGTAACTGGGAGATCAAGTGGATGCACTTACAGCTAAGATACTTCGAAAGAAGGAATTAGTTTTGCTTAGAACAAGTGTTGCTTTAAACGATGTTGCAAGTCTTGCGCTACGAAAGGGCCTCGATTCATCTTTGAATACTTAGATAATTCACTAAATGTCAATGATAAATAGGATATAATACAAGGCCCCTGAAACCGAACACATCTCTTTAATTATAAACTGTAATTTACTTTCCAGTATTAAAATCAACCAACCAACCAATCAATCAATCAAAATAGCTGGTAGCTTTAAAACCAACCAACCGACCTTAAACACGCTCCCACGCTGCGTAATCCCCCCGAAGAACAATTATTCCCCTGGTTCCCTTGGGTTCGACCCCTACTTACCAAGTACTACCCAGTAGTATAGTTGCGAGTAGCGGACTATTATAAATTTATTTGCACAAATCGCTTTGACGACGAGCGGTTCTGTCAACTAGCCCGACGAACAAGCCCGACGCGGACCATATATCTATTTGGGCGGGCTTGGACACATATTGTAGCCCATTAACCCGCAACGAATTAAACCCTAATTTCTATTATAATTTTAACTTGCAAAAAGCAAAGTAAACCTACACTTTTTTGAGTCTTAGATACATTTTGGTCAATGTGCTGTTAATGTTTTTTTGTGAATGTTTTGGATCAATGTGGTGATGTTTTGCGATCTCAATCTCTAACACAGGGACATTTTGATTTCTGGATTAATGTCTTGTCAATGTTTTTGGGAATACTTTACATCAATCTATTATGAGACATCATCAGGAATGTATCAGGAAAATTATAGTATTTTTATTCAAGTTCTATAGGAAAATTAAAAATGTATCGTTACATATTTGTAACGAGTTTTTTGCCGGACGGACAACTCGATCCGGTAAATAGGGCGGGCTTAGACAAGATTTCAAGCCCGAATTGAGCGGGCGGGTTTAGCCTGGCCCGATTGTATGGGTTAAAAATAATAAATAGTCAGACCCAAACCCGTTTTTGTGTAAGTCTAGTCCTGAAGTACCTTATCTTAGTGCAATTGAGGCTTGAAGGTATCTTGCCAATAATACCCGACTACATATATCGTTTGCATTTAATTTACTCGCAAGATATAGTTCATCGCCCACAAAAGACACTAGAGTAGTGTCAAACACATCCTACGTTATTTACGTGGAACAAGATATCTAGGTTTGTTTTTCAAAAGAACAAATTGAGTACAAAATGGTGAATTGGTTGATTTCGCAGATGTGGGTTATTTGTCTGACCCACACAAGGTTGTCTCACAAACGGGGTACTTATTTATGTATGGAGGAACTGCCATATTATGGTGTTCGACAAAACAGACATTGGTAGTCATATCATCAAACCATGCAGAATTAATTACATTATACGAAGCTGGACGAGAATGCGTTTGGCTTAGATCGTTTATCAACCATGTCAAGACCTCTTTTGGATTACTATCAGGCAAACAAAGCACGATAGTAATAAATGAGGATAATGCTGCTTGCATCGCCCAAGTCAAAGAGGGGTATGTTAAAGGTGATAGAACAAAACACATATCTTCAATTTCTTCTCCACTCACGAGCTTCAATTGGAAGGGAAGATCAATGTTTGCCAAATACAATCCAGTGAAAATTTGGCAAACTTGTTCACCAAGTCATTAGTGACAAGAGTCTTTAAGCAACTTGTAAATGACATTGGGATGTGCAGTCTGAAGAATTTGTCGACATCAGGGGGAGTTTTATAACTGTACTCTTTTTCCTTAACTTGGTTTTTATCCCTTTTGGGTTTATTTCAGGTCAAGGTTTTAACGAGGCAGTTCACAAGATAAGGAGTGTACATTAAAGGGGGAGTTTTATGATAATATGACATTATGAATGCACACTCAACCCTTGGTTGTCTAACCTTTGGTTATGCCCATTTAGCTTGAACTGAAATTTAACTGAACTTAACTGTAACTGAACTGAAATTAACTTAAATTAACTGAACTTGACTGAAAGTAACTGAAAGTAACTGATATTAACTTTAACTTAACCTAACTTTCACATCAGCCAGAAAATATAATTTTTTTTGTTAATATTTGTACTTATTGTTGAATATATAAGTATATTATTTATTGATGATGGTGATGGTGATGGTGATGGTGATGGTGATGGTGATGGTGATGGTGATGGTGATGGTGATGGTGATGGTGATGGTGATGGTGATGGTGATGGTGATGGTGATGGTGATGGTGATGGTGATGGTGATGGTGATGGTGATGGTGATGGTGATGGTGATGGTGATGGTGATGGTGATGGTGATGGTGATGGTGATGGTGATGGTGATGGTGATGGTGATGGTGATGGTGATGGTGATGGTGATGGTGATGGTGATGGTGATGGTGATGGTGATGGTGGTGGTGGTGGTGGTGATGATGATGATGATATGATGATGATGATTATGATGATGATGACGACGATGACGATGATGATGATGATGATATGATGATGATGATATGATGATGATGATGATGTTAATGAGGATGATCATGATAACGATGATGATGTTGATGGCGGTGGTGGTGATTATATTGGTGATATGATGATATGATGACGATGATGCTGATATGATGATGATGATAACAATGATGATGTTGATGGTGGTGGTGGTGATTATATTGGTGATATGATGATGATGATGATGACGATGATGATGATATGATGATGATGATAACGATGATGATGATGTGATGATGATGATGATGTTAATGAGGATGATCATGATAACGATGATGATGTTGATGGCGGTGGTGGTGATTATATTGGTGATATGATGATATGATGACGATGATGCTGATATGATGATGATGATAACAATGATGATGTTGATGGTGGTGGTGGTGATTATATTGGTGATATGATGATGATGATGATGACGATGATGATGATATGATGATGATGATAACGATGATGATGATGTGATGATGATGATGTGTTAATGATGATGATGATATGATGACGATGATATGATGATGAGATGATGATGACGATGACGATGATGATGATGATGATGTTGATGAGGATGATCATGATAACGATGATGATGATGATGATGACTATGATGATGATGATGTTGATGGTGGTGGTGGTGATTATATTGGTGATATGATGATGATGATGATGATGATGATGATGATGACGATGACGATGACGATGACGACGACGACGACGATGATGATGATGTTGATGGTGGTGGTGGTGGTGATTATATTGGTGATGTGATGATGATGATGGTCATCATCATGATTTTGTTGATGAAATTGATGAAAAAATCGATTTAAATCGAACTTGACTTAACTTAACTGAAACTATATGAACTGAAATTAACTAAACTGAACTTATATAAACTGAAAGTAACTTAACCGTCAAAAATATAAGTTCAAGTGGACAGGACCTTACACTCTTATTTAGATAACTTCATTATCCTTCTCTTTATTTGTGTTACGGGCCATGTCCTTTCAATTGCCTCATGTAATCCTATAAATAGGTGTCTATGTAAAGAAGAAAGATGAATAAGAAGAAATTCAATTCTCTTTACTCTTTTCTCTCATATTCTTGTTCTTCCCTGGTATATTACAACAGAAGAATATATGTTGGACTATATTAAGAAAGGTAAACAAGGAGCTAATAGAAAACATTAAATTGCAATCCTAAATTAGTCTTTCATATAATCTCTCACTTTGCCTCAATTTATTTCTTCTTTCTATCTTCGTTTACGTCTCCGAGAATACAAGCATCTAGTGGTAGAAAGTTGAGTTGTCATACAAGAAGAAACGAATAGATTATCGAAGTTGTGAAGGTAATTTGTATAATTTTCTTTGGAGTTGATTCATGGTTTCACGTGTCACGAAACTGAGTCATAGAATGTTAATTTCAAGGAACTTCAATGAAAAACAAAACACCTTTGAATGTGCGAGGATGTTCAGTTCACTAGTATGCTTTTGACTTCATCCTTGTGTATTTTTATGACTTTATTTCAGAATAATCAAATGTACTGACTAAACTTGAACGGAATGTAACTTATGCTTTCGTTATTTAAATTTTAAATAGAGCGTTTCTTGAACATGTGATGTTCTTCTCAAAATAAGCTTTCCAACGCTTCGTGTCATGATTCAACTCGAGCAATTCCCCAATTGAATTTCAAGTTGAGTATTCGAATCAGCCTTATTACTTTGTGGCTGTAACTTCTGCTTTAGCTATTCAAATTGTGTGATTCTTGATTCTATTGCATTATAATTGAAAAGATTTGTCCAACTGTGTAAAGGAAGCTTATTGATTCAATCTAAACTGGTCTTAAAATGATTTTAAAGTCGAGTACTGAAAACCGAGTTGTAACTATGGATAGTTTTGTCAGACTATTTTCAAATCAAAATAGCTTATATTTTACTTATTTAAATTGAGTATTTTCTGGTTCTATGATTATCTATGTTTTAAAAGTATATAACACAAGAATTGATTCTATCTGAATTGCTTTGAATTTAGGTTTGACGTTGACGATATAAGTTGTCTTGTAATTTCGAACAATTTTGACAACATGCTTTGAAACGGGCATAAGTCATGTTTTACGCGTTCAATTTTGGTGTTTTAAAACTCTATAATATAGTATTCGATTGGATGTTTCCAACAATTTGTATAACTATTTTAATTGCTCTTGGGTAATTCAGAAAAAATGAGTACGAAGTGAAGACATTGAATCAGAATCTTACAAATGTGATGGTGGGATGTATGTTAATTGTTGACAAACATGAATAACTTGTAGTTTGAAATTCAATACATCTTAGGGTTCAAGTATATTTTTCTTATGACTTATAGGTGATGACTGAAGTGCATTTGGCGGTGATATTAAATGTATTGGAATTTGTTCAGTAGGCGTACGAGGTAAGCAATATGGACCCGTTCTATCTTCATTTCCAATATTCATTTTGCAAATCATAATTCATATAGCATGCTCGTGCCTCCTCAAAAAAAGATTTGTTTTAAAAAAACATTAGACCATGAGGGAGCTCAAATTTTGTCTGGTTTTCAATAATTGATTTCTTCTCACGTCTTGTTACTTGTAAAGTTTGTGTTATCTAAACCAATCTCGTGTCCCCCCCTTGTACGCGTGTATCGTGCTCACAATCCGACTTGATTCACGGTGCCCATCACTTAGCCAACTGCGGTATTCTTGTTGATCCCCACAGGACAAAGTTTAATATTCATGTTGCCCGTTATAGGGTGAAGTGTGTTATTTTTGTTGCCCATCACAGGGCGAGGAGTTTTTTTTTGCCCTGTTTTGCAAACTCAATCTCACTTTTGCCGTGCCTGAAACTCAAATCTCGTTTTTGCCCTGTTTTTAAAGGAACCGATTTGGGCAAAATCGGTTTGGGAGAAATCGGTTTGGTTGAAAATCAACCAAACCGATTTGGGAGAAACCGGTTTGCTGACTGTGCGCCTACGTGGACCGAAAGAAATGTAATTATGGCCACGTGTACAAAACTGATTTGGCGGAAATTGGTTTCATTGCGGAATAAAATTAGGGTTTCTTCTCTTATCTCCTTAGCCAATTCTTTTCTAATTAGATGATAATTAGTTGAATTGGGTAGTAATTAGGTGAAATATTTGTATTTTTTTGAATTGAGTGTTAATTAGTTGAAATGTTTGTGTTGAATTGTTGAATTGAGTGTTAATTATTTAAAATGTTTGTGTTTAATTGTTGAATTTCCTATTAAAAAACAATTGTTGAATTGAGTATTAATTATTTGAATTGAGTGTTAATTAGTTAAAATGTTTGTGTTTAATTGTTGAATTGGGTATTAATTATTTGAATTGGGTCATAATTAGTTGAATTGTTTGCATTGAATTGTTGAAATGGATGGTAATTAGTTGAATTTTTCAAAATAATTGTCGTTGACTAAAGAAAACCGATTTTATTAAAAGAAAGGAAATACTAATTTTATTCCGCAATGAAACCGATTTCCGCCATATCGGTTTGACTAAGTCAAACCGAGTTGGCCCAAATCGGTTTTGTACACGTGGCCATAATTACATTTCTTTCGGTCCACGTAGGACCAAGTAGTGCCACGAAGGCGCAGAGTCATCAAACCAATTTGGGAGAAATCGGTTTGATTGACGAAGGCGCACAGTCATCAAACCAATTTAGGAGAAATCGGTTTTACTCAAAAATCACCCAAACCGATTTTTCCCAAATCGGTTCCTTTAAAAATAGGGCAAAAACGAGATTTGAGTTTCAGGCAGGGCAAAAGTGAGATTGAGGTTGCAAAACAGGGCAAAAAAAACTCCAGGGCGAGATGTGGTATTCATGTTGCCCACCGCGGGGCAAAGCGCTGAATTCTCGTAGCCCGTCGTAGGGCCGAGTTCGATAATATCCCGAGACCTTTCTTGTGTGACTTGGTTGTGGAGCCATTCTCGTGCTTGATTTTTGAACGATCTCGTCTAACCGTGTTGTATAATCTAAAGTCAGCCTGCCTTGTATAATCTTTTAGACTAGATTTCTAGGCTATTTTATGATGAGAGTCTTTCGTTTGTAATCTCTGTATGATATTTTACCAAAATGATTCACATTGTTGTTACACTCATGATTCGGCTAGTTTCGGTTTTATGTTATTATTCCATAATAAAAATTAATTCGACTAGTTTCGGTTTTATGTTATTTACAGGGGCCATGGACTCATGTTTTCAAAAAAATTCAGATATTGCTGACAAGACTGCTGGGAAATGAGTTATTACACTCATTATTTGAATATTTGAATATCACGCTTTGAATTTCATATTGTTTCAAATTTCTTTGCGAATATGTTTGAGGCATCGTGCGTTCAGATGTGGTTTAAAGAACGTACGACCGATTTAATGCCGTTTAGTTTAATATTCTTGGGCGTTACATATGTACTATAGTGTTTTTAATGATCAAAATTTTTAATTATTCGATCTATTTCCTTTTGATGCATCATTTCCGGCCTCTATGTCAACTTTGTTTGTTGTGTCGCTTCTTTCACTAGACTCGTTCGCCATTTGTTGCTATCGTTGGAACCACATTCTACCACGCTTATCCATGCCCTGTTGCGCTTCTAACGCGCCTGTTGCACCTCTATCACTTTTGTTGCGCCTTCATCACAATTATTGCGGTTTTATCGCCCATGTTACACCTCTATTGCACCAGTCGCGCTCTTTTACCCATATTGCGCTTGTATCACACCTGATAGACGTAACGTGGGATTGGATTTGATGTGATAATGAATTTGGTGGCTAAAAATGAAAGAAGAAGAGGCAAGAGATGTGTGGACGTTTTGTCAGTCTCAATAGGTGTTCTATGACTTGCGCTAACTATGATTTGTGCATTTTGACTATATGTGCATTTCTTATAGTCGTGCGTTCATCCTCCGCACTTGCACAAACTTGACTGCAGTGTAATTTTTAGGGAAAAGTACAAAAGGGTGGTATGAACTACAACCCTTTTACAAACTCTTGTCCGAACTATGTAAATTTTCAAATCACAGTCAATTTTCAATTTGTGAACTAAATCGCTATTAGAGTTATTACGATAAGTATCCTAACCTTTTTAGAAATTGCAATTATATATTTGGTTCAATCCTAAATGTTTTTTTTACCAAAACAAACCAAGTCAATAAGGTTTTGAAACTCAAATTTTTGTTTTCTCGTACACCATTATCGGCTTCAACCCCCTAGCTCCATCTCCCACCGGCCATCGCATCATCACCATCCTCATCGCATATACTGTTGAAATTATCTACAGAATCAGTTCGAAAAGCATACTAATTCGACACCAATTAGATTGAAACAACAAGTGCTGTTCGGTTCCTTCTACATATTTGAATCGCAAACCTCCATACTTTAGTTTGATCTTACTATCAAGAACTTAACTATTTGGATTTAGCTCTGCTGTTCATGTGATTCTTCGTTCTCAATTTTGCATTCGTTTTGTTTGGTTGTTTAATTTTTTTGTTTCAGAACTGAAAATGGATAAATAAGATGATACATTTATGCATTTGAGTTGTTCCGTGTCTTGTGTAGCCTATTTCGACACTTGCTCTTTATGTCTTTATTTTTTCTATATTTGTTTTGATTTTTTTTATCTTTGAGTATAGTATGTCAATGCAATGTGTTGATTCCATTTTTCTTATATAATAGATTGCTTAATAACTGTTTATATGATTTATAGATTACAAGGCAGCAAAAACAAAACATCTCAGATGAGTATAATATCAGATACAAACTATGCATGGTATCTTGATTCAGAACAGAGTGATGAACTTACTGATTTTTCCGACCAAGAAATTACAGAGGATATGGATGATCTGTTGTGGTTAGGCGAAACAGAAAATACTGAGGCACGTAAAAATGTCAATGAAGCACTGAACAATATGTAAATTGGTGTACCTTCCCGTGAAGGTGTGGAAAATCAAAACTATATTGATGATGAAGATGTCAATGTTTATTCCGATGAATTAGAGACGGCTAACGACACAACATCAGATGAAGATGGTCATACAGAGTCACGATATCCTTATTTTAAAGAGAGCTGAATTTGGATGAGAAATGGAATTCGTAAATGGTTTACGGTTTAGAAATATTGATGTATTTAGGGAAAGCATTGAAATATCACGCAATCAAAAAAGGGTTTGATTATGATCTAGTGAATAATTCAAAGAAAATGATTTCTGTGCAATGTAGATGCAAGGCCTACCCAGGGAAAATGAGTGCTTCATGGTTTGTGGATACGCATGAAAGTAGAAGTTTTCAAATCAAAAGATTGACTCCACATGACAATTGTGCAAGAGATTTGAAAAATACTAAAGTGACTTCTAAATTCTTAACTGAATTTTATCAAGATGCTTTTGAAGATGATACGAAGTGGGGAATTGAAGCGTTTCAAAACCATGAGAAACGAGAATTAAATGTAGATGTCTTTTATGCTAAGTGTCGTAGGGCGAAAACACTAGCATTGAAGAATCTAGCGGTTATGAAAAAGAATTTGATATTAACATTTATTGTATAAAATTGGACTAAATCAAACCATATATTCTAAACAAAAATATAAAATTGTATCACTAAATCGAACCATATATTCTAGACCAAAAAAATACAAATAGGATTAAACCAAATACATAATTCCAATTTCTTGCTTATCGTAATAACTCTAATTTAAATTTAGTCCACAAATTGAAAGTTGACTGTAATTTGAAAATTTGTATAGTCCGAACAAGAGTTTGTAAAAAGGTGGTAGTCATACCACCTTTTGTACTTTCCCCTAATTTTTTTTCTTCCAAATTCATCGTGTTTATCCACCATGACTTCGTGGGAATGGTGTTAGAAGTATATTAGAGACATCATAGAGATACGAATATTAAGTATATTATGCCTTTTCTATATTCCAAAATATTGTTTTGTTCCTTTCGGAAAAGATCAGGTTCAAACCTTATTTTTGGTTTGTATTTTTTACAACAAAAAAAACTTTTGCATGGTACCTTTTATCATGTTTCTATATATATAAATCTCATTACATTTCCATATTTGTCAAAGGGTAGAGAACAAATAAAAACTAACTTTTTAAATATAAACCTCTATAAAGTTGACATGTGTCCAAACTTTTAATTTTTTGTAATTTAACAAGGGGCAATATAGACTTTTATGTTTTTCATAATTAATTTTAATTCATTTAGACCTTCGTTGCGTTAAAAGAGTGTGTGGGACATATGAAAAATCCAATGGAGGCGAGCTGTATATCGATGCGTAGCTAACTCAAAGCTCTACAATTCTCTAGTTCACACCGAGAGCAGACAACATCATTTAAAAGGTCGAAACATGAGTGAAAGCTTAATGTTCATACTTAATGCATAAATATTCAGAGTTAATTGGCACCACAAATGGCATATTAGACCTTTGTTGTTTCAATTGACTGCTGGGGGCAACTGAAAAATCGTATAGAGGTACGCAATATATCGTTGCGTAGCTAACTGAAAGCTCTACAACTCTCTAGTTCACACCGAGGGCAGACGAGGTCAATTAAAATGTCGAAACACGAGTAAAAGCTTAATGATCAGACTTAATGCATAAATGTTCAGACTTAATTGGCTCCACAAATTGCATAATAGACTTTTGTTCTTTCAGTTGAGTGCTGGGAGCGAATGAAAAATTCTATAGAGGCAAGTATATATCGTTGCATAGCTAAGTCAAAGCTCTACAATTCTCTAGTTCACACCGAGAGCAGACGAGGTCATTTAGAAGGTGGTAATACGAGTACACACTTAATGATCATACTTAATGCATCAATGTTCATACTTAATTGGGACCACAAATGACATATAAGATCTTTGTTGTTTCAGTTGACTGCTGGGGGCAACTGAAAAATCTGATAGAGGCAAGCTATATATTGTTGCGTAGCTAACTGAAAGCTCTACAACTCTCTAGTTCACACCAAGAGCAGACGAGGTCAATTAGAATGTCAAAACACGAGTAAAAGCTTAATGATTAGACTTAATGCATAAATGTTCAGACTTAATTGGCACCACAAATTGCATAATAGAGTTTTGTTGTTTCAATTGAGTGTTTGGAGCGAATGAAAAATTATATAGAGGCAAGTATATATCGTTGCGTAGCTAAGTCAAAGCTCTACAACTCTCTAGTTCACACCGAGAGCAGACAATGTCAATTAGAATGTCGAAACATGAGTGAGGCTTAATAATCAGACTTAATGCATAAATGTTCTGACTTAATTGGCACCACAAATGGCATATTATACCTTTGTTGTTTCAAGAGTGCTGGGAGTAAATTAAAAAATCGATAGAGGCAAGCTATATATCGTTGTGTAGCTAACTCAAAGCTCTACAACTCTTTAGTTCACACTGAGAGAAGACGAGATTTTTTAGAAGGTCGAAACATGATTGAAAGCTTAATGATCAGACTTAATGCATAAATGATCAGACTTAATTGGCACCACAAATGGCATATTAGACTTTATTTGTTTCAATTGAGTACTGAGAGAAAATAAAAAATCTTATAGAGGCAAGTTATATATCATTGCGTAGCTAAGTCAAAGCTCTACAATTATCTAGTTATACCAAGAGCAGACGAGGTCGTTTAGAAGGTGGAAACACGGTGAAAGCTTAATGATCAGACTTAATGCATAAATGTTCAGACTTAATTGGCACAACAAATTGCATATTAGACCTTTGTTGTTTCAATCAAGTGCTGGGAGCAAATGAAAAATCTAATAGAAGCAAGCTTTATATCGTCGCGTAGCTAATTCAAGGCTCTACAACTCACTAGTTCACACCAAGAGCAGACGAGGTCATTTAAAAGGTCGAAACACGAGTGAAAGCTAAATAATCAGACTTAATGAATAAATATTCAAAACTTAGTTGGTACCACAAATGGCATATTAGACCTTTGTTGTTTCAATTGAGTACTGGGAGCAAAATAAAAATCCGATAAAGGCAAGCTATATGTCGTTGCATAGCTAACTCAAAGTTCTACAACTCCCAAGTTCATACCGAGCAGATGAGATGGTTTAGAAGGTTGAAACAAGATTGAAAGCTTAATGATTAGACTTAATGCATAAATGTTCAGACTTAATTGGTACCACTAATGGCATATTAGACCTTTATTGGTTCAACTGAGTGATGGGAGCAAATGCAAAATTCCATTAGAGCCAAGCTATATAACGTTGCGTAGCTAATTTAAAGCTTTACAACTCTCTAGTCCACACCGAGAGAAGACGAGGTCGTTTAGAATGTGGAAACACGAGTGATAGCTTAATGATCAGACTTGATTGGCTCCACATATGGCATATTAGACTTTATTGTTCTAATTGAAACTGGGAGCAAATGAAAATTTTTATAGAAGCAAGTTATATATCCTTGCGTAGCTAAGTCAAAGCTCTACAACTCTCTAGTCCGCACGGAGAGCAGACGAGATCGTTTAGAAGGTCGAAACACGAGTGAAAGCTTAATGATCAGACTTAATGCATACATGTTCAGACTTAATTGACACCACAAATTGCATATTAGACTTTTGTTGTTCAATTGAGTGCTGGGAGCAATGAAAATTCCTATAGAGGCAAGTTATATATCGTTGCGTAACTAAGTCAAACCTCTACAACTCTCTAGTTCACACCGATAGCAGACAACGTTGTTTAGAAGGTCGAAACACGATTGAAGACTTATTGATCAGACTTAATTGGCACCACAAATGGCATATTAGACTTTTGTTTTTTCAATTGAGTGCTGGGAGCAAATGAAAAATTTGATAGAGGCAGGTTATATATCGTTCCGTAGCTAACTCAAAGTTCTACAACTCTCTAGTTCGCACTAAGAGCAGACGAGATTGTTTAGAATGTCGAAACACGAGTGAGGGCATAATAATCAGACTTAATGCATAAATGATCTGACTTAATTGGCACCACAAATGGCATATTAGACTTTTGTTGTTTCAATTGAGTACTGAGAGCAAATAAAAAATCTTATAGAGACAAGTTATATATCATTGCGTAGCTAAGTCAAAGCTCTACAATTATCTAGTTCACACCAAGAGCAGACGAGGCCGTTTAGAAGGTCGAAACACGAGTGAAAGCTTAATGACCAGACTTGGTGCATAAATGTTCAAACTTAATTGGCACCACAAATTGCATATTAGACCTTTGTTATTTCTATCGAGTGCTGTGAGCAAATGAAAAATCTGATAGAGGCAAGCTTTATATCGTTGCGTAGCTAATTCAAAGCTCTACAACTCTCTAATTCATACCGATAGTAGGTGAGGTCATTCAAAAGGTCGAAAAACTTGCGGAAGACACCAGTGTAACCGGCTACGAATTCTGCAGCTGCGCTCACGTTGACTCGTGTTTTGACCTTGTAAACGACATTTACTGCTTCGTGTATGAACTAGAGAGTTGTAGAGTTTTGAATTATCTACGCAACGACGTATAGCTCACCTCCATCGGATCTTTAATATGTTCTTAGCACTCGTTTGAAGCATCAAAGGTCTACTATGCCGTTTACAACATTATTTTTTAGGAAGTTTATACCCTCGCATTTGTTATATATATTTTTAAATAAGTTCGTTTTAATTTTTTTATTTACAAAAATCGCCCCTAATTATGATTGTTCGAGAGTGGTATGTGTCAAATTCTTAGATGGTTTATAATTTTTATATTTAAATATTGTTTTTGTTGATAATCACGCCAAATAGGCTACACATGACTTCTCGCCTGAGAAGGGCACAACGAAAAGCTAGCCGGCACAAGAAGCCGACACTCATTACACAGATAAAAGACCAACATGCCCAGCTTAAAGTCCGGTCGAACCCGGCCAAACAACAGCCAACACAACAACGGAAAAAAAACAACCCAGTCCTATCCGACCAAATCTACAACCTGTACATACAGATATGTACAGCCAAAACTGCCACCCCTACTGGAGCCGCCGCCCATCCACCGCCAACCGCAACCTAACCGCCAGCCCCTAGATATATTGTTTTTATTTGATCCAAAACCTTTGTCAGATACATATATCCTTATATTTATTAAAAAAATACATATATCCTTATATAATACTCCCTCCATCCCAGTTTGTTTGTCCAAAAGGACAGTTTGCACAGGAATTAAGAAAAGTAAATAAAGGACAATGAGAGATGGAAGAAAGAGGAGGAAAGTGTATGTGGAGGTGTCCCGCACACAAATTATTAGTTATTTATCATTGAAAGTATAATTTTTTTAATAAAAATAAATTTCTTTGGTAAGAAAGAGATGATTGATTTGATTATTGGGTATATATAAAAGAAAAGTGTACAAACATTAGGGGACGCCCAAAAAGAAAAGTGGACAAACATTGAAGGACGAAGGAAGTAGTTACATGTACATCTTTATATAATTAGAATATGGATTGAAATTATATCCCCTGTTCAAGCTTGTGTCCAAGATACAGTTGCGACAGACCTTGAACTCTTTGCACAACAGTTCAGCAGACAGTTCAAGGTTCAGTTGCGACAGACCTTGAACTCGTATAACAACAGTTCGGACAACAGAAAGAAAGTAGAAGGACGCACATAATGATAACCCAGTTCGGCCAGGCCTACTCTGGGGGGTTTCCCACACCCTAGAAGGAACAGCAAATCTTTATTACGAGTTAGAGCTACAACTGGACTTACGCTTACACCTTGTAATCGCCTAGCCTCTAACACTACGTCTCTCAGATTTGCAACCGAGGTTTACAGCAGTTAACCTCGATCCCCTTCGTCCGAACCTGCAGTCCAAACGTTCTCGACCTTCTCCAGAAGCTCGGATGCTTTCTCTCGAAAGCTTGTTCACCTTTGTTGTGTGCGGCAGTTGATACGCTTCAGGCAGTCTGAGTTGCACTTGAGCAGACTGCACTTGCACCGATGTATTTCCAATGAGAAAACAGAACCGGCCGTCGCTTTCTTCTTCTCCAATCAGCAGGGTATGCTCGTGTGTATTTGATCTTTGAAAGCGATGCCGAATAAGGGCGCCCTAGCATTGTATTTATATGCTTGGACGAAACCCTAATTCGCACAAGATAATCCCATCAAATACTTTCCTGCCCTCGGTAATGCAAGACCCCAAAATAGAATTAAAGCCCCTGCCTGGACATCTAAAGTACGCCTTCTTAGGAGATAATGATACTCTCCCAGTAATTATCAAGAGTGGCTTGGAAGCAGGACAGGAACAAAGCTTGATAAAAGTGCTGAAACAACACAAGCTGGCTATCGGATGGACACTAGCCGATTTAAGAGGAGTCAGCCCGGCCGTATGCATGCACCGTATTCTTCTTGAAGATGTAGCAAAACCATCAAGAGAACCTCAATGAAGACTCAACCCAATCATGATGGAAATCGTCCAAAAGGAAATACAAAAACTGCTAGATGCGGACGTTATCTATCCCATTTCAGATAGCCAATGGGTGAGTCCTGTCCACGTGGTTCCCAAGAAAAGTGGAATCACAAGCGAGAAAGATGCCGAGGGAAACATGATAACAACGAGAATCAAGAACGGTTGGAGAATGTGCATCGACTACAGGAAGTTGAATGCTGTCACAAGAAAAGATCATTTTCCCCTACCATTCATCGATCAAATGTTAGATCGACTGGCAGGCAAACCATATTTCTGCTTCTTGGACGGATTCTCAGGCTACAATCAGATCCCCATAGCACCTGAAGACCAAGAGAAAACTACATTCACCTGTCCATTCGGTACGTTCGCTTTCAGAAGAATGTCGTTCGGCCTATGCAATGCCCCGGGGACGTTTCAAAGGGTAGTAACCAGCATCTTTTCAGACATGATCGGGGAATTCATTGAAGTCTTCATGGACGACTTCACCATCTATGGCAATACATTCGACGCTTGCCTTGATAACCTAAACACAGTTCTAGCACGATGTGTCTCAATGAACCTCGTGCTCAATTATGAGAAATGCCACTTCATGGTAACTCATGGAGTAGTCTTAGGGCACGTCGTCTCACAAGAAGGCATAGAGGTGGATAAATCCAAAATAGATCTGATCAAAACTCTACCCTACCCCTCCACTGTCCGAGACATCCAATCCTTCCTTGGGCATGCAGGATTCTACCGACGATTCATCAAGGACTTCTCCAAAAAGGCATTGCCCCTATCCACTCTTCTCCAAAAAGAAGTTCCTTTTGAATTTACCAATACATGCAAAGAAGCCTTTGATGAGCTCAAAAAGGCCCTCACCAGCACACCTGTCATTCAAACTCCGGATTGGAAAAAACCATTTGAGATCATGTGCGACGCAAGCGACTTTACTGTAGGAGCAGTTCTCGGGCAAAAGATTGACAAGAAAACGGGTGTGATCTACTACGCCTCACGAACCCTAGACCCTGCTCAACGGAACTACTCCACCACTGAAAAGGAACTCTTGGCAGTAGTATTCGCCTTAGAAAAATTCAGACCCTATTTACTTGGAGCAAAAGTAATAGTTTACTCTGATCATGCTGCCATCCGTTATCTGATGAAGAAAAAGGAGGCCAAGCCAAGACTCATTCGGTGGATATTACTACTGCAAGAGTTCGATGTGGAAATAAGGGACAAAAAGGGAATTGAGAATACTGTGGCAGACCATCTGAGCAGGATTGTCCGAAGGGAAGAAGAAGGGCACATAACCGAGTCATTTCCAGACGAGCATCTCTATGCAATCTCAACCAAGGTACCGTGGTACGCCTCGATCGTCAACTACCTTGTAGGAGGTACATTTCCTCCCTCTTTTACTAAAGCACAATGCATGAAACTTAGACATGATGCTAAACAATACTTATGGGATGATCCTTATTTATGGAAAATAGGACCAGATCAAATACTTAGGAGATGCATCCCCAATAATGAAATATCATCTGTTATTAGCTTTTGCCATGAATTTGCATGTGGAGGACACTTCGGGCCTAGGAAACCCGCTAGAAAAATCTTAGATAGCGGCTTTTTCTGGCCAAGTATATTTAAAGATGCAAAAGAGAAGTGTCAAAAGTGCGATAAGTGTCAAAGGGTAGGAAATATGTCAGCTAGAAATGAAATGCCTCAAGTACCCATATTAGTCAACGATGTTTTTGACATTTGGGGTCTTGATTTTATGGGACCATTCCCAGTCTCATGCGGTTATACTTACATTTTAGTTGCTGTGGATTATGTGTCAAAATGGGTAGAAGCCAAGGCCACAAGGTGCGACGATGCAAAGACTGTCATAGAATTTTTGCGCACTAACCTGTTTTGTAGGTACGGAGTACCCAAAGCCATAATAAGCGACCAAGGAACTCATTTCTGCAACCGCATAATGGCTGCCACCTTAAAACGCTACCATGTCCCCCACCGGACATCCACGGCATATCACCCCCAATCCAATGGTCAAGCAGAGATTTCCAACCGCGAAATCAAAGGAATTTTAGAAAAAATGGTAAAGCCGGATAGGAAAGACTGGAGTCAGAGGCTAGATGAAGCCCTTTGGGCTTATCGGACGGCATACAAGACGCCAATTGGAACCTCCCCCTTTCGGCTTGTTTATGGAAAGGCATGCCACCTTCCGGTAGAATTAGAACATAAAGCCTATTGGGCACTCAAGAAGTGCAATCCAGATTTAAAAGCTGCCGGACTAGATAGGAAGCTTAAGCTATGCGAACTTGAAGAATTGCGGCTTGAAGCCTATGAAGAGCAAACAGACTACAAGGCACGGACGAAATTATATCATGACAAATTCATCCTCCGACGCTCATTTGAGGAAGGACAACAAGTGCTACTTTTCTCCTCACGATTGAAGTTGATGCCTGGCAAACTAAGATCAAGATGGACCGGCCCTTATACTGTGACTAAAGTATACAATCATGGAATGCTTGAGTTGGAAAGCATGAACGATGGAAACAGATTCACGGTAAACGGGCAGCGAGCCAAACACTACCACGGCAAGGTCAACTTAACCCCAAAACACTACGACCTCAGCCACCCATGGGACCCAAACCAGTAATCCACAACGAGGTACTGTCGAGCCAACGACGTTAAACAAGTGCACTGGTCGGGAGGTAACCCGACACTATCTTACTTTTCCGCACTTTAATTTCTGTCTTTTAAATTCAGTATTTAGTTTTAAGCTTGCATGACTTTTGAACTAAGGCACGCCTTCGTTCAAAAGTGTGGGGTGAGATCCACCTCTGTACATAAATAACATGCGGCTGTTTTTCTTTTTTAATAAGTACCTTTTTGAAAATATGAACTTAAGAATGTGAAAAAGATAAATCGTAATTCATACATTAACCTTGTGAAAATTCAACTGTTTAAAACTTAGAATGTAACTTTCCATTTGTCCTCTGTTCTGAGATAACTAAGGATGTGGAGTTGATAATTGAAGTCAACTCCGCCAAAAAGCATCTATGCAAAGGCGAGGACGGGAATCAGACCGTCCTCTCTCAAGTCAAAATAGCCGAGAAAATAGATGAGCGACCCTCATCTTGACCCGCGCAAAACGACAAAGACAAGAGGAGCGGGGAGGTATTTCCATAGGCTTGCGGGCGATGATTGGACCTCCCAAAAAGGCTTGAGAAAATGGACTAGCAGTCAAAAAAAGGCGAAAAGCTCAATGAAGCAAATCAAGAGGCCAAAGGCCCAAAATTGTGAAGGTTTTAACCGAGCAAAAGTGAAGCACTCAAAAAGTCAAATCAAAGGCCAAAGGCCGATTCACTACAACAAAAAAAAGCAGTCCCTCGCCAAAGAAGAAAATCAAAAAGGCTCAACTCACTGAAACCCGAATCGAATCATGTGCTAGAGAAAGCTACAAGAAAACCATATAGTAAGAGACGATCCCAAGATTGCAGTCCAGGAGCCTAAAACGGGGCTATCTCCCGAGACATCCAATATAATTTGCATCTCAGCACGAAGGTACAACTATTAAGTTTCTTTTATTTATTTACGCAGTTTAATTTGGTAATAAGTAAGCAATGCATGAATTAGGATAGATCGAGTACCACAGTCTAATTTTCATATTCCAAAGCCAAACTTAGAACTTACGCCCTTTAATAGCATTGTTCGGGACGAACAACTAAAAGTGTGGGGTAATCTGATGGACCATAATTGTATGAAACATAAATGCAGTTAAACCCACCAAATTAGACTGTTTGTCTATCTAACGTCTACGTGTTAGTCCCGATATATTTTCACAGGGCATTTTAGAGACTAAAGTGAAAACACGCTAAGGAGAGGATTTTATGCTGAAAAGATAACAAGAGTCAATCCAAGGTCAAGATCATATGCCGACTGAAGAAATATCAAGGATCCTGACGTTGAATTGACCATAACAAATTAATCAGAGGAATCAGGAGTGGAGTCAAGACAGCCCGGGGAAGAAACACATTGACAGTTTTGTGAAAAGACTGCACAAAACTGTACAAAACTCACATTTGGGCAAGATGACCGACCACTTGAAGAAGTGGTGGCCAAAAGAGGAGCTCCTCCTCCTTCCACCACCGGCAACCGGCGGCTCCTCCACCCATGGTGACCGGCGGCTTTGCTCCTCCTCCACATGGCACCTCCTCCTTCCTCCTCTTCTCCTCCCTTGGATCAAAAGACATGTGCATCCATCTCCACCACCCATCTCCTCCCATTTTAGCTATAAAAGGAGGAGCTCCTCCCCTCATTTCAAACACACCTCAATCTCATTTTCACTTCTCTCTCTAGAAGTTGTAACATTTGTAATGTTGTAATCTTGGCTTTGGAAATAAAGGATAGCTCCCTTGGCGCTTCAACGGTTGTAAGTAATTCTTAGTATTTATTCAACTGTTTTATTTCCTTAGTTATAATGTTTAGCGCGATGAATAGTAGCTAAACTAGTAGTTCGGTAGAAGGGGCGCACTTGTATTATAAAATGTTTTAAGACTATTAACTTAGTGTCTAGTCTTAGTATTCAAAACTTGTTCTATGTGCCATATATCAAGTCAGAGTTTCTAAGGTTGAGTGGAAGCTGTCACAAGCAAAGCTCTTCCGTAGAAATTCGTGATCATACTCGGTAAGTGGAAGCTGTCACAAGCAAAACTTATCGAGGAGTTCGACTTATCTAAAACACCACTTGGTCAAAAACGTAACTGGGAGATCAAGTGGATGCACTTACAGCTAAGATACTTCGAAAGAAGGAATTAGTTTTGCTTAGAACAAGTGTTGCTTTAAACGATGTTGCAAGTCTTGCGCTACGAAAGGGCCTCGATTCATCTTTGAATACTTAGATAATTCACTAAATGTCAATGATAAATAGGATATAATACAAGGCCCCTGAAACCGAACACTTCTCTTTAATTATAAACTATAATTTACTTTCCAGTATTAAAATCAACCAACCAACCAATCAATCAATCAAAATAGCTGGTAGCTTTAAAACCAACCAACCGACCATAAACACGCTCCCACGCTGCGTAATCCCCCCGAAGAACAATTATTCCCCTGGTTCCCTTGGGTTCGACCCCTACTTACCAAGTACTACCCAGTAGTATAGTTGCGAGTAGCGGACTATTATAAATTTATTTGCACAAATCGTTTTGACGACGAGCGGTTCTGTCAACTAGCCCGACGAACAAGCCCGACGCGGACCATATATCTATTTGGGCGGGCTTGGACACATATTGTAGCCCATTAACCCGCAACGAATTAAACCCTAATTTCTATTATAATTTTAACTTGCAAAAAGCAAAGTAAACCTACACTTTTTTGAGTCTTAGATACATTTTGGTCAATGTGCTGTTAATGTTTTTTTGTGAATGTTTTGGATCAATGTGGTGATGTTTTGCGATCTCAATCTCTAACACAGGGACAATTTGATTTCTGGATTAATGTCTTGTCAATGTTTTTGGGAATACTTTACATCAATCTATTATGAGACATCATCAGGAATGTATCAGGAAAATTATAGTATTTTTATTCAAGTTCTATAGGAAAATTAAAAATGTATCGTTACATATTTGTAACGAGTTTTTTGCCGGACGGACAACTCGATCCGGTAAATAGGGCGGGCTTAGACAAGATTTCAAGCCCGAATTGAGCGGGCGGGTTTAGCCTGGCCCGATTGTATGGGTTAAAAATAATAAATAGTCAGACCCAAACCCGTTTTTGTGTAAGTCTAGTCCTGAAGTACCTTATCTTAGTGCAATTGAGGCTTGAAGGTATCTTGCCAATAATACCCGACTACATATATCGTTTGCATTTAATTTACTCGCAAGATATAGTTCATCGCCCACAAAAGACACTAGAGTAGTGTCAAACACATCCTACGTTATTTACGTGGAACAAGATATCTAGGTTTGTTTTTCAAAAGAACAAATTGAGTACAAAATGGTGAATTGGTTGATTTCGCAGATGTGGGTTATTTGTCTGACCCACACAAGGTTGTCTCACAAACGGGGTACTTATTTATGTATGGAGGAACTGCCATATTATGGTGTTCGACAAAACAGACATTGGTAGTCATATCATCAAACCATGCAGAATTAATTACATTATACGAAGCTGGACGAGAATGCGTTTGGCTTAGATCGTTTATCAACCATGTCAAGACCTCTTTTGGATTACTATCAGGCAAACAAAGCACGATAGTAATAAATGAGGATAATGCTGCTTGCATCGCCCAAGTCAAAGAGGGGTATGTTAAAGGTGATAGAACAAAACACATATCTTCAATTTCTTCTCCACTCACGAGCTTCAATTGGAAGGGAAGATCAATGTTTGCCAAATACAATCCAGTGAAAATTTGGCAAACTTGTTCACCAAGTCATTAGTGACAAGAGTCTTTAAGCAACTTGTAAATGACATTGGGATGTGCAGTCTAAAGAATTTGTCGACATCAGGGGGAGTTTTATAACTGTACTCTTTTTCCTTAACTTGGTTTTTATCCCTTTTGGGTTTCTTTCAGGTCAAGGTTTTAACGAGGCAGTTCACAAGATAAGGAGTGTACATTAAAGGGGGAGTTTTATGATAATATGACATTATGAATGCACACTCAACCCTTGGTTGTCTAACCTTTGGTTATGCCCATTTAGCTTGAACTGAAATTTAACTGAACTTAACTGTAACTGAACTGAAATTAACTTAAATTAACTGAACTTGACTGAAAGTAACTGAAATTAACTTTAACTTAACCTAACTTTCACATCAGCCAGAAAATATAATTTTTTTTTGTTAATATTTGTACTTATTGTTGAATATATAAGTATATTATTTATTGATGATGGTGATGGTGATGGTGATGGTGATGGTGATGGTGATGGTGATGGTGATGGTGATGGTGATGGTGATGGTGATGGTGATGGTGATGGTGATGGTGATGGTGATGGTGATGGTGATGGTGATGGTGATGGTGATGGTGATGGTGATGGTGGTGGTGGTGGTGGTGATGATGATGATGATATGATGATGATGATTATGATGATGATGACGACGATGACGATGATGATATGATGATGATGATATGATGATGATGATGATGATGATGATGATGTTAATGAGGATGATCATGATCATGATAACGATGATGATGTTGATGGCGGTGGTGGTGATTATATTGGTGATATGATGATATGATGACGATGATGCTGATATGATGATGATGATAACAATGATGATGTTGATGGTGGTGGTGGTGATTATATTGGTGATATGATGATGATGATGACGATGATGATGATATGATGATGATGATGATAACGATGATGATGATGTGATGATGATGATGTGTTAATGATGATGAAGATATGATGACGATGATATGATGATGAGATGATGATGACGATGACGATGATGATGATGTTGATGAGGATGATCATGATAACGATGATGATGATGATGATGATGATGATGATGATGATGACTATGATGATGATGATGTTGATGGTGGTGGTGGTGATTATATTGGTGATATGATGATGATGATGATGATGATGATGATGATGATGATGACGATGACGATGAC
The DNA here is from genome assembly GCA_033675215.1 of Rhodiola kirilowii. Classification (NCBI taxonomy): domain Eukaryota; kingdom Viridiplantae; phylum Streptophyta; class Magnoliopsida; order Saxifragales; family Crassulaceae; genus Rhodiola; species Rhodiola kirilowii. Next base: position 35,582,569 of record CM066201.1, read on the forward strand.
GATGACGACGACGACGACGACGATGATGATGATGATGTTGATGGTGGTGGTGGTGGTGATTATATTGGTGATGTGATGATGATGATGGTCATCATCATGATTTTGTTGATGAAATTGATGAAAAAATCGATTTAAATCGAACTTGACTTAACTTAACTGAAACTATATGAACTGAAATTAACTAAACTGAACTTATATTAACTGAAAGTAACTTAACCGTCAAAAATATAAGTTCAAGTGGACAGGACCTTACACTCTTATTTAGATAACTTCATTATCCTTCTCTTTAGTTGTGTTACGGGCCATGTCCTTTCAATTGCCTCATGTAATCCTATAAATAGGTGTCTATGTAAAGAAGAAAGATGAATAAGAAGAAATTCAATTCTCTTTACTCTTTTCTCTCATATTCTTGTTCTTCCCTGGTATATTACAACAGAAGAATATATGTTGGACTATATTAAGAAAGGTAAACAAGGAGCTAATAGAAAACATTAAATTGCAATCCTAAATTAGTCTTTCATATAATCTCTCACTTTGCCTCAATTTATTTCTTCTTTCTATCTTCGTTTACGTCTCCGAGAATACAAGCATCTAGTGGTAGAAAGTTGAGTTGTCATACAAGAAGAAACGAATAGATTATCGAAGTTGTGAAGGTAATTTGTATAATTTTCTTTGGAGTTGATTCATGGTTTCACGTGTCACGAAACTGAGTCATAGAATGTTAATTTCAAGGAACTTCAATGAAAAACAAAACACCTTTGAATGTGCGAGGATGTTCAGTTCACTAGTATGCTTTTGACTTCATCCTTGTGTATTTTTATGACTTTATTTCAGAATAATCAAATGTACTGACTAAACTTGAACGGAATGTAACTTATGCTTTCGTTATTTAAATTTTAAATAGAGCGTTTCTTGAACATGTGATGTTCTTCTCAAAATAAGCTTTCCAACGCTTCGTGTCATGATTCAACTCGAGCAATTCCCCAATTGAATTTCAAGTTGAGTATTCGAATCAGCCTTATTACTTTGTGGCTGTAACTTCTGCTTTAGCTATTCAAATTGTGTGATTCTTGATTCTATTGCATTATAATTGAAAAGATTTGTCCAACTGTGTAAAGGAAGCTTATTGATTCAATCTAAACTGGTATTAAAATGATTTTAAAGTCGAGTACTGAAAACCGAGTTGTAACTATGGATAGTTTTGTCAGACTATTTTCAAATCAAAATAGCTTATATTTTACTTATTTAAATTGAGTATTTTCTGGTTCTATGATTATCTATGTTTTAAAAGTATATAACACAAGAATTGATTCTATCTGAATTGCTTTGAATTTAGGTTTGACGTTGACGATATAAGTTGTCTTGTAATTTCGAACAATTTTGACAACATGCTTTGAAACGGGCATAAGTCATGTTTTACGCGTTCAATTTTGGTGTTTTAAAACTCTATAATATAGTATTCGATTGGATGTTTCCAACAATTTGTATAACTATTTTAATTGCTCTTGGGTAATTCAGAAAAAATGAGTACGAAGTGAAGACATTGAATCAGAATCTTACAAATGTGATGGTGGGATGTATGTTAATTGTTGACAAACATGAATAACTTGTAGTTTGAAATTCAATACATCTTAGGGTTCAAGTATATTTTTCTTATGACTTATAGGTGATGACTGAAGTGCATTTGGCGGTGATATTAAATGTATTGGAATTTGTTCAGTAGGCGTACGAGGTAAGCAATATGGACCCGTTCTATCTTCATTTCCAATATTCATTTTGCAAATCATAATTCATATAGCATGCTCGTGCCTCCTCAAAAAAAGATTTGTTTTAAAAAAACATTAGACCATGAGGGAGCTCAAATTTTGTCTGGTTTTCAATAATTGATTTCTTCTCACGTCTTGTTACTTGTAAAGTTTGTGTTATCTAAACCAATCTCGTGTCCCCCCCTTGTACGCGTGTATCGTGCTCACAATCCGACTTGATTCACGGTGCCCATCACTTAGCCAACTGCGGTATTCTTGTTGATCCCCACAGGACAAAGTTTAATATTCATGTTGCCCGTTATAGGGTGAAGTGTGTTATTTTTGTTGCCCATCACAGGGCGAGGAGTTTTTTTTTGCCCTGTTTTGCAAACTCAATCTCACTTTTGCCCTGTCTGAAACTCAAATCTCGTTTTTGCCCTGTTTTTAAAGGAACCGATATGGGCAAAATCGATTTGGGAGAAATCGGTTTGGTTGAAAATCAACCAAACCGATTTGGGAGAAACCGGTTTGCTGACTGTGCGCCTACGTGGACCGAAAGAAATGTAATTATGGCCACGTGTACAAAACTGATTTGGCGGAAATTGGTTTCATTGCGGAATAAAATTAGGGTTTCTTCTCTTATCTCCTTAGCCAATTCTTTTCTAATTAGATGATAATTAGTTGAATTGGGTAGTAATTAGTTGAAATATTTGTATTTTTTTTGAATTGAGTGTTAATTAGTTGAAATGTTTGTGTTGAATTGTTGAATTGAGTGTTAATTATTTAAAATGTTTGTGTTTAATTGTTGAATTTCCTATTAAAAAACAATTGTTGAATTGAGTATTAATTATTTGAATTGAGTGTTAATTAGTTAAAATGTTTGTGTTTAATTGTTGAATTGGGTATTAATTATTTGAATTGGGTCATAATTAGTTGAATTTTTTGCATTGAATTGTTGAAATGGATGGTAATTAGTTGAATTTTTCAAAATAATTGTCGTTGACTAAAGAAAACCGATTTTATTAAAAGAAAGGAAATACTAATTTTATTCCGCAATGAAACCGATTTCCGCCATATCGGTTTGACTAAGTCAAACCGAGTTGGCCCAAATCGGTTTTGTACACGTGGCCATAATTACATTTCTTTCGGTCCACGTAGGACCAAGTAGTGCCACGAAGGCGCAGAGTCATCAAACCAATTTGGGAGAAATCGGTTTGATTGACGAAGGCGCACAGTCATCAAACCAATTTAGGAGAAATCGGTTTGGTTGAAAATCAACCAAACCGATTTCTCCCAAATCGGTTTTACTCAAAAATCACCCAAACCGATTTTTCCCAAATCGGTTCCTTTAAAAATAGGGCAAAAATGAGATTTGAGTTTCAGGCAGGGCAAAAGTGAGATTGAGGTTGCAAAACAGGGCAAAAAAAAACTCCAGGGCGAGATGTGGTATTCATGTTGCCCACCGCGGGGCAAAGCGCTGAATTCTCGTAGCCCGTCGTAGGGCCGAGTTTGATAATATCCCGAGACCTTTCTTGTGTGACTGGGTTGTGGAGCCATTCTCGTGCTTGATTTTTGAACGATCACGTCTAACCGTGTTGTATAATCTAAAGTCAGCATGCCTTGTATAATCTTTTAGACTAGATTTCTAGGCTATTTTATGATGAGAGTTTTTCGTTTGTAATCTCTGTATGATATTTTACCAAAAAGATTCACATTGTTGTTACACTCATGATTCGGCTAGTTTCGGTTTTATGTTATTATTCCATAATAAAAATTAATTCGACTAGTTTCGGTTTTATGTTATTTACAGGGGCCATGGACTCATGTTTTCAAAAAAATTCAGATATTGCTGACTAGACTGCTGGGAAATGAGTTTTACACTCATTATTTGAATATTTGAATATCACGCTTTGAATCACATATTGTTTCAAATTTCTTTGCGAATATGTTTGAGGCATCGTGCGTTCAGATGTGGTTTAAAGAACGTACGACCGATTTAACGCCGTTTAGTTTAATATTCTTGGGGCGTTACATATGTACTATAGTGTTTTTAATGATCAAAATTTTTAATTATTCGATCTATTTCCTTTTGATGCATCATTTCCGGCCTCTATGTCAACTTTGTTTGTTGTGTCGCTTCTTTCACTAGACTCGGTCGCCATTTGTTGCTATCGTTGGAACCACATTCTACCACGCTTATCCATGCCCTGTTGCGCTTCTAACGCGCCTGTTGCACCTCTATCACTTTTGTTGCGCCTTCATCACAATTATTGCGGTTTTATCGCCCATGTTACACCTCTATTGCACCAGTCGCGCTCTTTTACCCATATTGCGCTTGTATCACACCTGATAGACGTAACGTGGGATTGGATTTGATGTGATAATGAATTTGGTGGCTAAAAATGAAAGAAGAAGAGGCAAGAGATGTGTGGACGTTTTGTCAGTCTCAATAGGTGTTCTATGACTTGCGCTAACTATGATTTGTGCATTTTGACTATATGTGCATTTCTTATAGTCGTGCGTTCATCCTCCGCACTTGCACAAACTTGACTGCAGTGTAATTTTTAGGGAAAAGTACAAAAGGGTGGTATGAACTACCACCCTTTTACAAACTCTTGTCCGAACTATGTAAATTTTCAAATCACAGTCAATTTTCAATTTGTGAACTAAATCGCTATTAGAGTTATTACGATAAGTATCCTAACCTTTTTAGAAATTGCAATTATATATTTGGTTCAATCCTAAATGTTTTTTTTTACCAAAACAAACCAAGTCAATAAGGTTTTGAAACTCAAATTTTTGTTTTCTCGTACACCATTATCGGCTTCAACCCCATAGCTCCATCTCCCACCGGCCATCGCATCATCACCATCCTCATCGCATATACTGTTGAAATTATCTACAGAATCAGTTCGAAAAGCGTACTAATTCGACACCAATTAGATTGAAACAACAAGTGCTGTTCGGTTCCTTCTACATATTTGAATCGCAAACCTCCATACTTTAGTTTGATCTTACTATCAAGAACTTAACTATTTGGATTTAGCTCTGCTGTTCATGTGATTCTTCGTTCTCAATTTTGCATTCGTTTTGTTTGGTTGTTTAATTTTTTTGTTTCAGAACTGAAAATGGATAAATAAGATGATACATTTATGCATTTGAGTTGTTCCGTGTCTTGTGTAGCCTATTTCGACACTTGCTCTTTATGTCTTTATTTTTTCTATATTTGTTTTGATTTTTTTATCTTTGAGTATAGTATGTCAATGCAATGTGTTGATTCCATTTTTCTTATATAATAGATTGCTTAATAACTGTTTATATGATTTATAGATTACAAGGCAGCGAAAACAAAACATCTCAGATGAGTATAATATCAGATACAAACTATGCATGGTATCTTGATTCAGAACAGAGTGATGAACTTACTGATTTTTCCGACCAAGAAATTACAGAGGATATGGATGATCTGTTGTGGTTAGGCGAAACAGAAAATACTGAGGCACGTAAAAATGTCAATGAAGCACTGAACAATATGTAAATTGGTGTACCTTCCCGTGAAGGTGTGGAAAATCAAAACTATATTGATGATGAAGATGTCAATGTTTATTCCGATGAATTAGAGACGGCTAACGACACAACATCAGATGAAGATGGTCATACAGAGTCACGATATCCTTATTTTAAAGAGAGCTGAATTTGGATGAGAAATGGAATTCGTAAATGGTTTACGGTTTAGAAATATTGATGTATTTAGGGAAAGCATTGAAATATCACGCAATCAAAAAAGGGTTTGATTATGATCTAGTGAATAATTCAAAGAAAATGATTTCTGTGCAATGTAGATGCAAGGCCTACCCAGGGAAAATGAGTGCTTCATGGTTTGTGGATACGCATGAAAGTAGAAGTTTTCAAATCAAAAGATTGACTCCACATGACAATTGTGCAAGAGATTTGAAAAATACTAAAGTGACTTCTAAATTCTTAACTGAATTTTATCAAGATGCTTTTGAAGATGATACGAAGTGGGGAATTGAAGCGTTTCAAAACCATGAGAAACGAGAATTAAATGTAGATGTCTTTTATGCTAAGTGTCGTATGGCGAAAACACTAGCATTGAAGAATCTAGCGGTTATGAAAAAGAATTTGATTTTAACATTTATTGTATAAAATTGGACTAAATCAAACCATATATTCTAAACAAAAATATAAAATTGTATCACTAAATCGAACCATATATTCTAGACCAAAAAAATACAAATAGGATTAAACCAAATACATAATTCCAATTTCTTGCTTATCGTAATAACTCTAATTTAAATTTAGTCCACAAATTGAAAGTTGACTGTAATTTGAAAATTTGTATAGTCCGAACAAGAGTTTGTAAAAAGGTGGTAGTCATACCACCTTTTGTACTTTCCCCTAATTTTTTTTCTTCCAAATTCATCGTGTTTATCCACCATGACTTCGTGGGAATGGTGTTAGAAGTATATTAGAGACATCATAGTGATACGAATATTAAGTATATTATGTCTTTTCTATATTCCAAAATATTGTTTTGTTCCTTTCGGAAAAGATCAGGTTCAAACCTTATTTTTTGTTTGTATTTTTTACAACAAAAAAAACTTTTGCATGGTACCTTTTATCATGTTTCTATATATATAAATCTCATTACATTTCCATATTTGTCAAAGGGTAGAGATCAAATAAAAACTAACTTTTTAAATATAAACCTCTATAAAGTTGACATGTGTCCAAACTTTTAATTTTTTGTAATTTAACAAGGGGCAATATAGACTTTTATGTTTTTCATAATTAATTTTAATTCATTTAGACCTTCGTTGCGTTAAAAGAGTGTGTGGGACATATGAAAAATCCAATGGAGGCGAGCTGTATATCGATGCGTAGCTAACTCAAAGCTCTACAATTCTCTAGTTCACACCGAGAGCAGACAACATCATTTAAAAGGTCGAAACATGAATGAAAGCTTAATGTTCATACTTAATGCATAAATATTCAGAGTTAATTGGCACCACAAATGGCATATTAGACCTTTGTTGTTTCAATTGACTGCTGGGGGCAACTGAAAAATCGTATAGAGGTACGCAATATATCGTTGCGTAGCTAACTGAAAGCTCTACAACTCTCTAGTTCACACCGAGGGCAGACGAGGTCAATTAAAATGTCGAAACACGAGTAAAAGCTTAATGATCAGACTTAATGCATAAATGTTCAGACTTAATTGGCTCCACAAATTGCATAATAGACTTTTGTTCTTTCAATTGAGTGCTGGGAGCGAATGAAAAATTCTATAGAGGCAAGTATATATCGTTGCATAGCTAAGTCAAAGCTCTACAATTCTCTAGTTCACACCGAGAGCAGACGAGGTCATTTAGAAGGTGGTAATACGAGTACACACTTAATGATCATACTTAATGCATCAATGTTCATACTTAATTGGGACCACAAATGACATATAAGATCTTTGTTGTTTCAGTTGACTGCTGGGGGCAACTGAAAAATCTGAAAGAGGCAAGCTATATATTGTTGCGTAGCTAACTGAAAGCTCTACAACTCTCTAGTTCACACCAAGAGCAGACGAGGTCAATTAGAATGTCGAAACACGAGTAAAAGCTTAATGATTAGACTTAATGCATAAATGTTCAGACTTAATTGGCACCACAAATTGCATAATAGACTTTTGTTGTTTCAATTGAGTGTTTGGAGCGAATGAAAAATTATATAGAGGCAAGTATATATCGTTGCGTAGCTAAGTCAAAGCTCTACAACTCTCTAGTTCACACCGAGAGCAGACAATGTCAATTAGAATGTCGAAACATGAGTGAGGCTTAATAATCAGACTTAATGCATAAATGTTCTGACTTAATTGGCACCATAAATGGCATATTATACCTTTGTTGTTTCAAGAGTGCTGGGAGTAAATTAAAAAATTGATAGAGGCAAGCTATATATCGTTGTGTAGCTAACTCAAAGCTCTACAACTCTTTAGTTCACACTGAGAGAAGACGAGATTTTTTTGAAGGTCGAAACATGATTGAAAGCTTAATGATCAGACTTAATGCATAAATGATCAGACTTAATTGGCACCACAAATGGCATATTAGACTTTATTTGTTTCAATTGAGTACTGAGAGAAAATAAAAAATCTTATAGAGGCAAGTTATATATCATTGCGTAGCTAAGTCAAAGCTCTACAATTATCTAGTTACACCAAGAGCAGACGAGGTCGTTTAGAAGGTGGAAACACGGTGAAAGCTTAATGATCAGACTTAATGCATAAATGTTCAGACTTAATTGGCACAACAAATTGCATATTAGACCTTTGTTGTTTCAATCAAGTGCTGGGAGCAAATGAAAAATCTAATAGAAGCAAGCTTTATATCGTCGCGTAGCTAATTCAAGGCTCTACAACTCACTAGTTCACACCAAGAGCAGACGAGGTCGTTTAAAAGGTCGAAACACGAGTGAAAGCTAAATGATCAGACTTAATGAATAAATATTCAAAACTTAGTTGGTACCACAAATGGCATATTAGACCTTTGTTGTTTCAATTGAGTACTGGGAGCAAATGAAAAATCCGATAAAGGCAAGCTATATGTCGTTGCATAGCTAACTCAAAGTTCTACAACTCCCAAGTTCATACCGAGCAGATGAGATGGTTTAGAAGGTCGAAACAAAAGTGAAAGCTTAATGATTAGACTTAATGCATAAATGTTCAGACTTAATTGGTACCACTAATGGCATATTAGACCTTTATTGGTTCAACTGAGTGATGGGAGCAAATGCAAAATTCCATTAGAGCCAAGCTATATAACGTTGCGTAGCTAACTTAAAGCTTTACAACTCTCTAGTCCACACCGAGAGAAGACGAGGTCGTTTAGAATGTGGAAACACGAGTGATAGCTTAATGATCAGACTTAATTGGCTCCACATATGGCATATTTGACTTTATTGTTCTAATTGAAACTGGGAGCAAATGAAAATTTTTATAGAAGCAAGTTATATATCCTTGCGTAGCTAAGTCAAAGCTCTACAACTCTCTAGTCCGTACGGAGAGCAGACGAGATCGTTTAGAAGGTCGAAACACGAGTGAAAGCTTAATGATCAGACTTAATGCATACATGTTCAGACTTAATTGACACCACAAATTGCATATTAGACTTTTGTTGTTCAATTGAGTGCTGGGAGCAATGAAAATTCCTATAGAGGCAAGTTATATATCGTTGCGTAACTAAGTCAAACCTCTACAACTCTCTAGTTCACACCGATAGCAGACAACGTTGTTTAGAAGGTCGAAACACGATTGAAGACTTATTGATCAGACTAAATTGGCACCACAAATGGCATATTAGACTTTTGTTTTTTCAATTGAGTGCTGGGAGCAAATGAAAAATTTGATAGGGGCAGGTTATATATCGTTCCGTAGCTAACTCAAAGTTCTACAACTCTCTAGTTCGCACTAAGAGCAGACGAGATTGTTTAGAATGTCGAAACACGAGTGAGGCATAATAATCAGACTTAATGCATAAATGATCTGACTTAATTGGCACCACAAATGGCATATTAGACTTTTGTTGTTTCAATTGAGTACTGAGAGCAAATGAAAAATCTTATAGAGACAAGTTATATATCATTGCGTAGCTAAGTCAAAGCTCTACAATTATCTAGTTCACACCAAGAGCAGACGAGGCCGTTTAGAAGGTCGAAACACGAGTGAAAGCTTAATGACCAGACTTGGTGCATAAATGTTCAAACTTAATTGGCACCACAAATTGCATATTAGACCTTTGTTATTTCTATCGAGTGCTGTGAGCAAATGAAAAATCTGATAGAGGCAAGCTTTATATCGTTGCGTAGCTAATTCAAAGCTCTACAACTCTCTAATTCATACCGATAGTAGGTGAGGTCATTCAAAAGGTCGAAAAACTTGCGGAAGACACCAGTGTAACCGGCTACGAATTCTGCAGCTGCGCTCACGTTGACTCGTGTTTTGACCTTGTAAACGACATTTACTGCTTCGTGTATGAACTAGAGAGTTGAAGAGTTTTGAATTATCTACGCAACGACGTATAGCTCGCCTCCATCGGATCTTTAATATGTTCTTAGCACTCGTTTGAAGCATCAAAGGTCTACTATGCCGTTTACAACATTATTTTTTAGGACGTTTATACCCTCGCATTTGTTATATATATTTTTGAATAAGTTCGTTTTAATTTTTTTATTTACAAAAATCGCCCCTAATTATGATTGTTCGAGAGTGGTATGTGTCAAATTCTTAGATGGTTTATAATTTTTATATTTAAATATTGTTTTTGTTGATAATCACGCCAAATAGGCTACACATGACTTCTCGCCTGAGAAGGGCACAACGAAAAGCTAGCCGGCACAAGAAGCCGACACTCATTACACAGATAAAAGACCAACATGCCCAGCTTAAAGTCCGGTCGAACCCGGCCAAACAACAGCCAACACAACAACGGAAAAAAAACAACCCAGTCCTATCCGACCAAATCTACAACCTGTACATACAGATATGTACAGCCAAAACTGCCACCCCTACTGGAGCCGCCGCCCATCAACCGCCAACCGCAACCTAACCGCCAGCCCCTAAATATTGTTTTTATTTGATCCAAAACCTTTGTCAGATACATATATCCTTATATTTATTAAAAAAATACATATATCCTTATATAATACTCCCTCCGTCCCAGTTTGTTTGTCCAAAAGGACAGTTTGCACAGGAATTAAGAAAAGTAAATAAAGGACAATGAGAGATGGAAGAAAGAGGAGGAAAGTGTATGTGGAGGTGTCCCGCACACAAATTATTAGTTATTTATCATTGAAAGTACAATTTTTTTAATAAAAATAAATTTCTTTGGTAAGAAAGAGATGATTGATTTGATTATTGGGTATATATATAAGAAAAGTGTACAAACATTAGGGGACGCCCAAAAAGAAAAGTGGACAAACATTGAAGGACGAAGGGAGTAGTTACATGTACATCTTTATATAATTAGAATATTGATTGAAATTATATCCCCGGTTCAAGCTTGTGTCCAAGATACAGTTGCGACAGACCTTGAACTCTTTGCACAACAGTTCAGCAGACAGTTCAAGGTTTAGTTGCGACAGACCTTGAACTCGTATCACAACAGTTCGGACAACAGAAAGAAAGTAGAAGGACGCACATAATGATAACCCAGTTCGGCCAGGCCTACTCTGGGGGGTTTCCCACACCCTAGAAGGAACAGCAAATCTTTATTACGAGTTAGAGCTACAACTGGACTTACGCTTACACCTTGTAATCGCCTAGCCTCTAACACTACGTCTCTCAGATTTGCAATCGAGGTTTACAGCAGTTAACCTCGATCCCCTTCGTCCGAACCTGCAGTCCAAACGTTCTCGACCTTCTCCAGAAGCTCGGATGCTTTCTCTCGAAAGCTTGTTCATCTTTGTTGTGTGCGGCAGTTGATACGCTTCAGGCAGTCTGAGTTGCACTTGAGCAGACTGCACTTGCACCGATGTAATTCCAATGAGAAAACAGAACCGGCCGTCGCTTTCTTCTTCTCCAATCAGCAGGGTATGCTCGTGTGTATTTGATCTTTGAAAGCGATGCCGAATAAGGGCGCCCTAGCATTGTATTTATATGCTTGGACGAAACCCTAATTCGCACAAGATAATCCCATCAAATATTTAGGAAATATTACTAGATATTTGATGTATATCTTTTGAATCGGTTGGAAGAATATACGAAGTCGTCTTCTTGCCCAAGTGTGTTTTGCCGCCTTCAATGTAGATATTCATTCGAATATCTCATGCTCTATTAAGTCGCTGGCCGACTTCAACTTGACAAAATCTTCGCTGTCCAATATCCTTCCGGGAAATATCCTTGCGTTTGATCCACGCTGTGTATCAGTACTAGGATATGTTTGAACTCCCCCTGAACACCTGCTCGAACTGTCTAAGCTACGTTTTGCCAAATACATGCCACTTAAGGGAACATCAATCTCCCCCTTGGCATTTTGGCAAAACCAAATCTACTAGATAACTAAGTCTATCTAACTATCTAGATAGTAGACAACTTTGAGGGAAACAAGAATTGTTTCTTCCAAAATACTCCCCCTTTTTGCCACAAACTGGCAAGGGGTGCGATCCGAGTTCGAACAGTCAATCAAAATGTGCCAGAACAAGCACTAAGTACGAAAGTTTTATACAAATAGTTCAGGGAGATAGTTTTTTTAGAGGACCTTCATTCAGACGACCCTTCAATTGAATCATCCTCAGAAGCTGTAGTCTCGGACTCATCGTCACTCGGATAGCTGAGGGCACGAGCAAGCTTGTTGATCCACCTGCGTTGCTCCTTGTCCACTTCAATGATGACATTCAGGTCCCTGAGCAGATGACTCCTCTCATCCCGGCCCATCCTGGCTCCCCCTCGACTCGACTCCGCAACAACCTTTCCTTTCTGGTTCTCCTCCTTGAGATCGTTCACGTGACGCCCTTTGAACAACTTGTGGTCGACGATGAACTTGTTGGGTGCCTTTGTGAGATGGTCAGGCGAGGCCTTCAAATCTGGAGCTTGATGGATGATCAGCTCATAAATCAGAGACGGGAAGCAGATCTGGTGCAGAGTTCTCATCAATGTAGCATGTTCAGCAATCTGTTTGAACATTATTCTGCCCAGGTTAAACTTCAGCTTATTCCCTATCTGATAAATCAGTTGGGCCATGTCCTTGTTGACAGTAGAGCGATTAGTAGACGGCCTCCAGTTGAAGACATCTATGAAAAACAGCATTGAATAGAACGTAGACAGATCCGCTGTATGCACAACTGACTCAGGCCTCCACCGAACAGAGCCTGCAGTGATGGTGCTCACTATCTTCTCAAAGCTTGATTCTTCTTCATCAACAGCTGGGTCGTCCATGGAGAAGTATACATTGATCAGCTCAGGATCAATCTTGATCCTCCTTCCTCTAACATAGAAGACCCCATACTCTGCCTCTCCAATGACCCCAAACTTTTGGGGTAAGTTTGCCATGGCCTCACGCACCAGCTGTTCGTTGAACGGCTTGCATCTGTCCAACGTCCAGAACAGATCAGACTCTTTAAGCACCTCAACCACTTCCTTCCCTTTGTAACTGGATGCATCCAGCAACCTCTCAGGTATGATTTTCCTTTTCAGCACACAATCCCATTTCAACGCAGCGTCTTTATTAACGAACCACACTCCTTTCTTGACCTTACCCACTGGGACAGTCTCAGACTCAGGAGCTGGGACTTCACATCTCCCAGCATCTTTAGAGACGGGAACCGCAGCAACGCGCTTCCTTTTCTTGGAAGAGCCGGCTCCCCCAGCACCACTGCTGACCTCAGCAACCTTCTGAACTGATCCCTTTGTAGACTTTGCAAAGTCTACCTTCTTCTTCTCCGTCTTTGTCCTTTTGAGATTGACAAGAGGGACAAGGTCCTGGTCATCCTCCGAAAGAGTAGCTTCCTTTGACACTAGCTTTGCTGACACCCCATGAACTGATGTACCATCCTTCTCCATATGATCATTACGAAGATCACCTTGAATGACTGCTGGTACAACCACTGTCTCCTTAGGCAAAACTTCCTCTGGAGCTGGTGCAGTTTGAGATTCAGTCTGAACAGATGGTTCCACAGTTGAACCGCTTGTAGCTTTCTCTGCAACTCTTCCAGTCTCAACACCAGACTGAACACTCGGTTCCACAGTTGGAACACTTGTAGCTTTTTCTGCATCAGATTCTTTTGCCCCAACAGCCTGATCACGCTGAGCTTCCTCTGGACTTGCCACTTCCTGATCCTTCTCCTTTTCCAGGTCTTTCATGACATCATCAATGTCTTTGAACATCTTCTGCAACTCCTCATCCTTTTCTGCTGAGTCTGATTCTTCTGGTATAGATTCTTTCAACACATCTGTCTTCCCTGATGGATTAATCTCCTCTGCCACAGTCTCAGCATGCATACCGGAATCTTCTTCAGTGATTCCTCCTTGATTCTCAGACGCCTCAGCATCATTAATTACCAAATTTCTCTTCACCGAGGCCTCAACGAACTTCTCTGTTTCTTCATCGGACATTGCAATCTTCCGATCTCTAGTGGCATATATCTGAGCTAGATATTTTCTGGGAGAGTCACGAGCCCGCTTAATCTTCTTCCCGTGACCTGCCTTCGGAGGAATGTATCCTGTGGCAAAGATCTTTTCCCTCCATGTTCCTGAGCCTCCAGCCACCTTGCTGGGTTCCTCTTCTTCCATAATCTTGACAGAATCTTTTTCAATAACTGCACGACCGGCTTTGTCAACCGCAACAGCCCTACCACTCTCAAGATTTCTACCATCATCACCACCAAGCACCGCCCTACTGGTTTCAACACCAATAGCCCTACTGGCTTCATCACCGTCAACCGACTCAAAATCCTTCTCAACCCCCACAATCTTTTCAATAATAGGAATATTTGCAGAAACTGAAGGAACAGTTGGAAATACCTCAGATTGGGGACGGACTTCTTGAGATGTACCAGCATCTAATGAGACAGACGAGTCAACCGCGGTTGACTGAGGGATTTCAGCGGTGACTCCTTCGGCAGACTTCTTTGCTTTGGCCAAAGATTCGGTGGCAGATCGTAAAGGCGATGCCTTTTTCACCGTCGGGGCTTTCGATTTCGGAATTTTGGATTTTGCCGCCAGAGCTTTTGAGGACTGCATGCCTTCCCTCTTCTTTTCAGCGGATTTGACGCCGGACTTTGCTGACTTCCTTGTGTTCACCATCGCCGTTGAGTGTGTGAGCGGTTGAGAGAGAAGACACTAGATGCCGTTCTAGGGTTTGAGCGAGAGAGACTGCGAACTGATGTGTTTCAAAAGCAATAATACTCCAGCCTTTTCAACTTTCCAAATTGGTCAACTCTCGTTTCAAATAACGGCAGAAAAATCTTCGAGAATATTAAAAAAAAAATGGTCTTCACGCGCTGTACCTTCTGTTCCAGCTCCCCTCCTTAGGTGGTCAGTCCAACTGTTCAGTTAGAGATTCGACTATGACTGACCACGGTTGGATGCTTTCAGTGGTTGACACCACATAGACCCACTGAGGGTCTGGGTTTTCCACTCCGTATCCTGCCATGGGGGTTGACCAAGATCTTGGTATGCCTCAGAGTTATCATCTTCTGGTGCCCTCCATATTCATATTTTCTTGTTTGGCTCCAGGCATATTTCTGTGGGCATAGAACGAACTCCTTCCGCAACTGTGACACCTTTTGTTTTAACAGTTTCCTGGGACAGTTGTCAACATGGATTTGTGCGCATCTCCAATCAGATCTTGTGTGCAAGATCTTGTCCACTCCCCCTCGCAAAAATCGATGTTTGACCATCCCAATGGTGTAACAGTTGTTGGCATCCCTTTTTCCTTTCATCAGCGTATCACCATTCTTGTCTAGGACAAGACATGAGTAGCTAGAGAATGACACATAAAGTCCATCGTCGCACAGTTGACTGATGCTGATAAGATTTCTAGTCAGTCCTTTGACAAGGAGGGTGTTCTTGAGTACATGGAGATCCGGAACCATCAATGTCCCACAGCCGATCACCTGACCCTTTCCACCATCCCCGAAGGTGACAAACCACATCTGCTCAACAGGTCTAATATGGGTAAGAAACTGAGAGTTACCAGTCATGTGGGCGGAGCATCCGCTGTAGAAGTGCCAACTATCTTGCGCTGTGTAGCTTGAGGAGTAGCAGGCCACCATGCAAACGGTGTGGTCTGCCTTTTGAACCCAGACTTATTTCTGTCACGGTATGGTCCGTTGTTGGAAAGCACGTCGTTCGGCAAGAAATAGGCGACACCTTAGTTTGATGTGTCCCATCTGGTTGCAGTACCAGCAAGTGCGCCACTCTTTCCTTTGTGGTGAAGCAGAGCTGAAGTGCACCGTACGAGCCCTTCTTTGACCACCATTGGGTTGTTCTTGGGACAAATCTACTTTCTGTCTGGGGTGCTGTCTCACCTTCTGTTCTTGCTTCTGTTCAGACGAGGGTCTTGTTTTAACAAACGTTGTACCTTTTGAGCTGCCTTCTCCTGTGAACCCCAATCCTCTATGTCCAGACTCCATTCTCTGAGATATGAGAATATCATTTAAGTCTTTAGTGCCAGAGTTAAGCATTCTTACCGACTGTTTGAGGTGATTGAGTTCCTCCTTAGTGTCAGAGTGATCCATCTTCTCAGTTTCTAGCTGAAGTTCCAGCTGTTCTACCCTCCTCAGTTGGAACACCTCTTTGCGCTTCAGATCTGTGATGGTTTTTCTTAGACCCGCCATGCCTACAGGATGAGTGTCACGATCCTTCTCCATTTTGACTTTCAGTGAGGAGACAGTAGCCAGGAGTTCTGTTTTCTGAGCAAGAAGATCCAATCTTTCCTGTTTCATCTCAGCCAGTTGAGAATTCAGTGAGTCAATTGTACCTTCCAGTTCCACCTTCAATGTAAGCAGTATCTCGACTTCCTGCCATACCTTGTCCTTTTCCATAGTGACGCTTGCAACTGTGTCATTCAGCTTCTTGTTGATCTTGATCAGAAGCAACCACTTCTCATACAGATCTTTATATGTCTGAGCGAGAGAATCCTGCGTGAGTTCTTCATTGTCACTGTCCGAGAGGTCTTCACTTGGGAGTTCCAACTGAGATGGAACAGTTTCACTGGTGTTGCTGCACTCATCTAGAGTTGTGACGAAAGCCACAAAGTTGGTGGTTTCACCTTCTTTTTCTTCGTCTGACTCACTGTCGCTGAAGCTAGCGACCATTGCCTTCTTCTTCATGAGAGTGTTTGCACATTGTGAAGCAATATGACCAAAACCCTTGCATTCATGACACTGAATCTCTTCTTTTCCTTTGTCAGACGAGTCTTGCCTCGAATCACTGGACCTTGGCCTGCCGGATTTCCAGTTTCGGTAACCAGTTGATGAAGACTGACCTTGTTCTGGACCACGTCTGTTGATTTTCCGCACAATTCTTCCAAAGTTTTGTGCCATCATAGCCATTTGCTCAGTGGTGCAGCCAGCGTCCAGTTTGTCTTCCGTCATGTCTGCTTTGAGGGCGATTCCCTTCACTTCTCCGGTTTGGAAGTTATGATTGATCTCGTAAGTTCTGAGAGAACCCATTAGCTCGTCCTACTTCAGTTTGGTGATGTCATGCATTTCCTCAATGGTCGTGACTTTCATGGCAAATCTCGGAGGGAGTGATCTCAGGACCTTACTGGCCAATCTTTCTTCATCGATGGGTTTCCCTAGTGCAGACGCCTCGTTGGACAGTTCCAGAACTCTGGTGTTGTACTCAGTGATGGTTTCACTCTCCTTCATCTTCATCTCTTCGAACCTAGTTGTGACAGCCTGCATACGAGAGTTGCGAACTTTGTCTGTACCTTCAAAGGCTGTTTGGAGGATGTCCCATGCTTCCTTGGCCACTTCACAGTTGATGATTAGCTTCATGACGTTTTCATCTACGGCCGAGAAAATTGCGTTCATAGCCTTTGAGTTTCCGATAGAAGCTTTGTCCTCCTCTTCTGTCGACAGTGCTTCTGGTTTTGCGATCGGTTCTCCAGTGAGATTGTTCATCATGGGTTCCGTCCACCCTTTCAGAACAGCCATCCATGCTTTTTCATCAAGAGATTTCAGAAAGGATCTCATCACGGGCTTCCAGGGGGCATAGTTCGATCCTTCGAGTAGCGGGGGTCTGGTGATGCTTTGTCCTTCCTTCAGAGTCATCTTGAACAGTTCAAGATCCCACTCAGAGTGTCGAGTGTCGGCTCTGATACCAATTGAAATTATATCCCCTGTTCAAGCTTGTGTCCAAGATACAGTTGCAACAGACCTTGAACTCTTTGCACAACAGTTCAGCAGACAGTTCAAGGTTCAGTTGCGACAGACCTTGAACTCGTATCACAACAGTTCGGACAACAGAACGAAAGTAGAAGGACGCACAGAATGATAACCCAGTTCGGCCAGGCCTACTCTGGGAGGTTTCCCACACCCTAAAAGGGACATTAAATCTTTATTACGAGTTAGAGCTACAAGTGGACTTACGCTTACACCTTGTAATCGCCTAGCCTCTAACACTACGTCTCTCAGATTTGCAACCGAGGTTTACAGCAGTTAACCTCGATCCCCTTCGTCCGAACCTGCAGTCCGAACGTTCTCGACCTTCTCCAGAAGCTCGGATGCTTTCTCTCGAAAGCTTGTTCACCTTTGTTGTATGCGGCAGTTGATACGCTTCAGGCAGTCTGAGTTGCACTTGAGCAGACTGCACTTGCACCGATGTATTTCCAATGAGAAAACACAACCGGCCGTCGCTTTCTTCTTCTCCAATCAACAGGGTATGCTCGTGTGTATTTGATCTTTGAAAGCGATGCCGAATAAGGGCGCCCTAGCATTGTATTTATATGTTTGGACGAAACCCTAATTCGCACAAGATAATCCCATCAAATATTTAGAAAATATTCCAAGATATTTGATGTATATCTTTTGAATCGGTTAGAAGAATATACGAAGTTGTCTTCTTGCCCAAGTGTGTTTTGTCACCTTCAATGTAGATATCATTCGAATATCTCATGCTCTATTAAGTCGCTGGCCGACTTCAACTTGACGAAATCTTCGCTGTCCAATATTCTTCCGGGAAATATCCTTGCGTCTGATCCACGCTGTGTATGAGTACTAGGATATGTTCGAACTCCCCCTGAACTTCTGCTCGAACTGTCTAATCTACGTTTTGCCAAATACATGCCACTTAAGGAACATCATTGATTATTCTCCGTACAAGTGATTCTTCACAAATCACTCTATTCTATTCTGGAGGGACTCGGTGTTGTGGCCGAGTGGCATTGAATCGGAGGAGATCAATGGCTGAGAGCCTGAGATATGTGGAAATATCATTGGGATTTGTTTCCAGGGTAACTAATCAGTAGTAGAATCTGTCACTAGCACTTCTTCCTGCTAGCTTCTTTATCAGTACAGTTTTATAGAATCTGTCACTAGCACACAGCTCCAAGTCTCCAACCTAAGTATAATGAATGTTACATAAGCCCAACGGACGGCCAATGTCGTCATCATCTAGCTGCATATCCACAAATGTCCTAGTTGTGCTGACCAGTGCTTTGAAGCTAGGTCATATATATGCAAGCGAGCGTCGATCATGGCCTGGCTGCGGCCGTCCACGTGTAGGAGTTTGGGGTCTTTGACTATTCAGCTCCTGCGTTTGTGCACAGTAACCCAAAGTAAAAAATCATTGACAAACGCCGTGCAACAGAGAATGTGGCTCGCGCAATAATGAGTCAATAAGACTTCATGACCAGTTTAAGGTATACCTGCATCCATGGGTCCTCAACATAATGTTCTGGTGATGCCTCAGGTGATTGTAGAGGAGGTGGCAATGGATGGATCAATTTTGGGACTATGACTAACTCTCTACCAACAACTAACAAAGCCCCAGCGTTATTTGCAGTTCCTGCATACACATTTAGCATTTCAGAATATGAATGGCTCGTCAAGTCAAAGATAAGAACACGCAAGAATTCTACCACAATAATTGGTAGCAGAAAACAAAGTAATCAGCTGTCCCTGAGCAAATCGTTCAAACCCATCCATAACGCATTCGTGGGCCCTTATGATCATCTGCAGTTTGTTCCTCTTACAGAAGTCTGTGACTCGGTCAGGCTGCGTAGGCACCAAATGGAAATCAGTACATGAAAGAAACCAAGGTTTAGAGAGAGAAATGGACTCGTTGAGGCATCGATGGATCGTGGAGTGAAATGTATATAAAAATGAAACCAAAAAAAATTAATTGGAAAAATGCATACCCCAAAAGTGACAAGACCAGGGCCTCTAGCGTTAGGTCTCAGGCCCTCTATACTATCATTTTCAGTTGGATCCGACCTGAAGCAGGCAAACCACATCTAAAGCAGATACAACTTTTGAAGAACAAATTTACGAGAATGAATGAGTAATGTATGACTTACCATAGGAGGTCCATTAGAACCAAAGATCCACCATCCATCGTAATGGGCCTTTCAAGTTTTTCTATCTGTTCAACCGAATGTATAGACCTCCCGATACCACCATGCATACATATTATCTTTTTCTCAATCAGGGCAGCAAGAGGGAGACAATTGAATAGTTGATTAAACCTAGTCCATGCCCAGATTCCATCTTTCTCTCCCTACACCACACCGAAGAGTGTCACCAATTTAAGTAAAACAAAATAATCTGAAAGAAATAAAACCACTACGCATTTACCAATTTTTCTATGCACTCTATACGGAACCCAAACAGCGCATTGATGTCAGCAGCTTCATGGTTTCCGCGAATCAAGTAGACGTTGTCTGGGTATTTTATCTGCAAGTTTGACACGATGCATGTCATTATAGAGCTTGCAAGACACCTTGAGTAAAGAGCTAAATATAACACGTAAAGAGCTAGTTACCTTTAAAGCAAGAAGCAATGTTATAGTCTCTAAGCTGTGTTGACCACGATCAACATAGTCCCCCAAAAACAAATAGTCGATATAACTGCCACAAATAAAAAATATTTGATCACATTCATTGTGTTATAGTTGCAAATGACATACATAGAATATAACAAGCAAACGCCATCAATAGCGACACCAGGTAGAATAGTTGAACCCAAACGCAAACGTTTGCACCTATCTGGGACCAACTTATGTGACCAGTCAAGTGTCTTAAAGTTTGATGAACACATGATTCAAAGAGATTTTTATGAGACCGACTCGATTCATGCTCAAATTATCAATCTCACCAGCTCACAAAAAATGCACTTAGATATACAAAACCAGGTAACTCACGTTATGTCTCCTTCAGTCGAGGGAAAGCCGTATTCATCAAATAAACGCATCAAGTCACCAAACTGACCATGAAGATCACCAAATATCTTTATAGGAGCTTTCAGTTGAAGCACCGTCGTCTCGTGCATAAATATTTGCTCTGCAGCATAGCAGAGCTCACCAAGCTCGTAAGAGTCTAAAAAAAATCTTCTATTAACAGGAGGTTTCCAGTTCCTCGGCCGAAGCAACTGCGATATTATCTGAGAAACCCGGGAAACTTGACAGATAAGATCAAGTACATAAATATAAAAAAAGAAAAGTGGAAGAAATTTTGGACTCTTACCTTCTTGTGCAATCCTTGAGGGGATTTTTGCCTGACAAACTTTCTGCTAGGGTCATTACTTGCTGGCATCATTCGCCTGCTCTCATTTTCAAATTGATCCAAGGATAACTGCCTAACTAACCCTCCTAAATTCCCTACGATTTCCTTTGCTACAACAACCTATAGTTGGAAAGTGTACAATCATAACCTGGAGGTCAAAATGCTTAACATAACATAAAATGACATAAGATATATAACGAGGGGAATCACATACAGCTCGCGGGTGAAGACGGACATCTGCTCCATTTTCAATACTGGGTAAAGTTTTTTCAGGTGCGTACATGATGGTATCTGAGGTAGATGCTTCTTCAGCCATGGCGGATTTTGCTTGGGCAACTTGCAACATATCAGTAGCAACCTTGGCTTCGGCAGCAGAAAGATCACGCAACTTGTCCACTGGGTTGCCGCTCATACTGTGAAAAAGAAACATACACAATCAAGTTGCAATGTTCGAAAAACTCACAAATTATAGCACAACTATAGACAACCGATGACCTCACTCCACTGGGTACAAGTATCTCCGGTTTGCCATCTGAGCTTGGGATTGGAGCAAACGAAGCAGAATTACTCTGAAATCCTCTGGGGCTAGTCAACGGCGAACTCAAACTGGGACTAGGGTAATCAGCGTCTAGCTGCAGAGCTGAATTTTCAGCAACCGAAAAATCATCCAGAACCACATCTGCACGGGAATAACCAACGAAAAAAATTGAGTGAACAGATCTCTGAATAATTAACATCTGATGAGCTAAGTCTGCAGTTGGAACATTTTTCAAATGCATAACTAATCCAAGAACCATGCCCAATAACCTGAATACACGATGCAATCTGGCAGAACTAATATTCATCCTAAATTGCTGGCAAGAAAGCAATACCTGTCTGTTTTATTTTTGAAGCATTATTTTAGAACTAACTGGGAAATGTTTGAATGTCAAAAGGAGAAATTGTTCTATCAAAGAAACTAGGGCAGTTAATCTTCAGGAAGAAGAGAAGGAAATGAATTTGTCGTAACATACCGCCTCGGAGTCCACCATGAACATATATACGGCCGCCAACAGATGCAGCAGCATGACGGCAACGGCGCATAAGCTCCAAAGCAGGGTCATAATCAGTAGACTCAGTGGCTGTGTGTGAGGATGTCACGAGTCCGTTCCTATCCAACCATACCCCAGCAGCAGTATCCAATACTTTTTATGCACACCGAGAAAAGGTAAATATAAAAGTAGGAACTTGGTACCAAGCAGCAATTGACAAAAGTCATCTCAAGTGCTGACTAGAAAGAAAAAAGTATACCTGCTATTGCTCCTTCACCTTTAATTGCTCGTCCCCTTAATGCACCACCAGTAGCATGTAAGCGCGTCCCTACAAAAACCTGAATACGTAACAAGCAGATATATAACTAAGTACACTTTTCAAACATCTCCGGTATTTTGAAGAATCAAGTTTACAGTAGACCCAATTAGAAATTGGTTTTCGAGCAGTACCAACTCTCCATAAAACATGTAAAAACATTTGAAGGCCGAAGACGACATATAGTTTGTACTTACCGCTGCATGCTGGTACTTTGGCGTAGGTGCCACTCCAGGTGCTACAGTCCATTCCCAATGACCATTTCTATGCATAAGAAGTCCATACGCATCTGCTAGGGGCTGCAGAGGCAGATACATGCAATCGGATGATATAGTTTGGGAATGTTATAAAATCCCCTGACAACACTTGAATATGTTGACCTCCAAATAAATATAAGATTGCAGCTTATTCTACTAAAAGAAAATTTGACAGTTTCATAGTCAGAGTTCGAGAGCCATGGTTGAGTTTTTGGGAAAAGAGAAGGATCATACTGTGCCATAAACGTCTCTCCCGCCACAAAGCAAAAGCATGCCATCTGAACGAGCACTAGCAGTTGCATACCTATGTATCAGTACAAAGATATTAGGTTAAGGAAGCACAAATCTGGCCCTCTCAAGAATAAATACATAAAGAGTCTATGAGAGAGCACACAATTATCATAATTCAGTTTAAGGCTACTGATGAGTGATGACCACTTAAACAAGTCAGGAAATGAGACCCACTCACATTCTAGCACAGGGCTGATCACCTTCTGGGTTGAGCTTCTGCCACACATATGGTTTTTGGGCTGTATCCAAGACCCAAACATCTGACATCACTCTTTTACCTAGAAAAAAAAAAGTCATGTCAATGCAGCTTTATTCATAAACTTACCATACCAGACAAAAATGATACGATAAACAAAATACAAATATTTGTACAACATATATTCCCTTGCGAGAGATAGGTAAACAAAAAATTAAATGGAAACTATTTCTCCGGACACATTGGTTAAGCATTAGTTGTAATTATTAGTATCCATAAACAACACAAACTGATATCGTGTTCCTGACAAAAGAGTAAAGAATACCCTCAATGTTACACGATGGCAGTGCACTATAGCAGCTTTATTTTGAAAAAGAAGACAACAGATATGGTAGATGTCTGAATACCACAGCAGATCAAACAATGAGCGTACCATCATTGCCACTGACTGTAACAAGATATCTTTGCGAAATCAAGTCCATGGCATGACCATAACGTGGTCCAGGACCTTCTCCTCGAACAACCAATCTGCACTTGAGTAATGGAAACTTACATTACGGTTTCTAACAAATTGTAGTAAAACAAATAGGGTACTGTAAATCTTCGTGAGAAAATCTCACCTGTGCCACTTGTACTGGTCATCTTCCGTCAAGTTCAAGACATACAGATCATCAGTTGAATGGCCTGCAGGACCTATGCCGCCCTATAACATTACCATCAATCCTCAAAATGAAATCAGTATTTCAAAATGCATCAAAATAGAAAAAATCAAGATTGCGAATCTGTAAAGTTCCTAAATTTCAAGAACCTGAAAAACGACCATAGTCCCCACAGCAGTGGCTGTATGTGCAGCTCTCGGGGATGGAGGGTCCCCTGCTGGTTTCAATCTGGAAAGTTAAATCCAATATCAGTTACCTCGGATCCGCACCCAATCACCATGTACACCATAACTCTACAGTAAGTAAAGGCACAAAACTATATGAGCTATCGAAACATAAAGAGTTACAAGGCATGCCTGGTCCATTTCCTTGTAAGAACATCATAGGAATGAACATCATTGGTCACTCCAGCTAACCCTAAACACAATTATCAGCAGGCATCAAAAGCAGAAATTGAAAGAAAAAAAAACATAAATTTTGAAGCTGAGCAAGGAAGGTGAAGAGGATGCTAATACTTACTGATGCCGCCTGAAGCTCCACCCTCAATAGCGGTGGCGCCACCGAACAGTATGAGTTTAGGGCCATGAGATTTGGTGGGAGCGACGGAGGTGAGAGTATGTGCGCAACGAGGACCAGGGGCGTCCTCATCGGAATCCCAATATGTTTCCAACGGTCGGTAAGTGGGAGCAGGCTGAAGCAATGGCTTCGAAGCCATCAGCAATTACGAATCTGTGTTGGTGGTCAGTCAAAGCCAAATCAGCAAAAGCTGTAAAGAAGGAGACCTTTCAACTGAGAAAAGAGAGAGAGAGAGACACACACACAGAACTGAATTGGGGATTGATGCAAGAGAGAAATGATTGGAACTTTGCAGATTAGAGCAGGAAAGAATTGGTGGGGTGAGGGTAGATTGAAGATATTGTGATAGAAATTTGAATCTTCAAAGAGGATTGGGAGTTCTTGAAAAAAAAAAAAGAGGATTGGGAGTTGGAATTGAATTAAGGAGTCAAAGGTGAAAAGTGAGTGAGAAAGAGATCTGGAGACCGGATGGCATACAAGGCAACAGCCAGCTGATGTTTGTAGACAAGTGTTTGAATGTGAAAACAGCAGGGAATCAAATTGAATCAAATTGAATCAAATTGAATCAAATCAATTAAAACAAGAAAAATTCCAAGTTGTCTATGTAATGCCTGTGTTGTTTTGTCAGAAAAACATCCATTAAGATCCATTCATTCATGTTGTGTTTTCTTTTCTTGTCAAACAAAAGGATACTCGTTTTCTTTTTCAACATGAGATTATCCGTAGATTGGATTATCTGACGAGATTTTGATGGGGTTCAGAAAGGCATGGCAACTGTATAGATGAGTGAGAGCATCTCTAATGCAAGACCATTTGTGCTTGGGGACACGTGAAATGTGATTTGGTCAGGCCCACTTTGCATTGGAGGGAATACCACTTTGCTTGGGGACACGTGAAATGTGACTTGGTCAGACCCATTTTGCATTGGAGGCAAGCCCAAGTCCTGCTTGGGGACACGTGAAATGAAGTGGCACGTGTGGCCCCCCACCAATGGAAGTGGTCAAGCCCTCTTTGGTGGACAATTCCTGCATGGGGACACGTGATTATTACATTTTTAACATTATTTAACTAAACTAAATTTAATTATATAATACCATTTAATTACAAATTTAATAAAATAAGAATAAAATGGGTCCTACAAAATCTAGCCGTTGTAAAATATAGCCGTTGTAAAATATAGCCGTTGTAAACTAGACGTTGTAAAATATAGCCGTTGTAACCCTATAAATACTCACTAATCTTACTCTTTTTCAAACAACTATCACTCTACAAAATGAATCCAAATAATTCTTCTTCTTCAAATCCAAATTCTCAAGACCCAAATACCCAATTTCCATATCCATTTTTAAATCCTTATTTTCCATATAGCCAAAATACTTCACATCCAAATCCAAATTCTCAAGTGTCAAGTGCTCAATTTTCTAGCCCACAAAATTCTAATTTCAATTTTCAAGCTTCAAATCCTCAATTCTCATTTCCAAATCCTTTTATCCCATATGCTCAAAATTCACAATACCAATATCCATTTGTTCCAAATTTTCAATCACTGCCTTCACAATTTGGAACCCAACAAACACCGACCAATTATCCAAACTCTCCACAATCACAAATTCCTGCTTTTGGTGGTACAAATATAATTGATCTAAATGATGATCATGAAGAGCATGAAGATTCACGAGAAGTTCATGGTAATGGACATGGAGTGAAGATCATCTCTTAATTAGTGTATGGTTAAATGTGTCAACTGGTCCTATGATCGGTACCGATCAGAAAGGTGAGACATTTTGGGAACGTATTCATCAATATTGCGAAGAAAGTATTCCCGGTCTAATCAAGAGAGGAGTTATTGCTATGAAAAGAAGGTGGCAACGAATAAATGAAGGGGCTCAACGATATGGATCGTGTTACGATCAAGCCGAGCGAAGAATAGGTAGTGGTACAAATATGGACAACATAATTCAGTTAGCACATGAACTTCATGTAGCTAAGTACAAGAAGAAATCCAATTTTGACAAGCATTGGAACGAGCTTCGGAAGCAACCCAAGTGGAGGAATCCTTCAGCAAATAGTGAAGGCTCGAAGAGAAGTAAACTGAGTGATTCTGGAGCTTATTCATCTTCGGCAAATAAGGAAACACCAACTGATGAGAATGTGGTCGAGTCACCAGTTCGTCCCAAAGGTACAAAAGCAGCAAAGAGAAAGGGAAAGGGAAAAGTGAACAAGGCATCCGAGGAGATAGAAATATTGAAATCTGCTGCTTGTAGGAAATTATCTTTGATGGATGATTTTGTTAAAATCCAGCAGAGAAAGGAAGAAAGAAAGGCGAAGGAGCAAGACCTAAAGATCATCCAAATGGATACAAGTGCAATGAACGATACTCAACGAGAGATTCATGCCAAGTTACTTCAAGAGATTTACTCAAGAAGAATGTAGTCTTTTCAGCAAATGTTTGTCATGTTGTCTCTGTAAACTAGCCGTTGGAAGCTAGTCAGTGTCTTGTAGGTTTTTTCATTTAATGTCTGTCAAGTTGTTTTTTATAATGTTTTATTATGTTATTCGTGTCGTATGTTTTACGGAATTATGTATTGTATTTCGATTATAAAAATATTATGTTATTCGTGCGTATGCTTTATTAAGTATTATCATTATATTTTTGTTAAAAATATATCAAAGTGTATGTCGTTTTATAGAGCTCAAAAAATTATGAATATTAGTATTTATTTTGATTTTTTTTACTTTGTAATTTAGAAGATATATTCGTTGCAAGATACACTTTTATTTAATGGGACCCAGTTGTAAGTGGAAATGGGCTTATGCATTGGAGGAGAATGACCACATTTTCATGTAAGCCCACTTGATGCTTATGTGACATGAAAATGGACCCACATGTAAGTGGACTTGGTCTCTTGCATTGGAGATGCTCTTAGACCTTTAGAATATCTTCTCATGAAATATATTGATTTGTATGGATTATAATAAATTGAATTAAACCAAATTGGCCATTGGAACATGAGTACTAAACTAGAGTACCTAACTTTAATAGTTAACCGAAGTATCAACTTATGTACGACATACGAGACTAAGACCACTTTTCATTTATAACTTTGTACATAATCGTTATAAGTTCAATAATTACGAATCTTTCCCATCGAAAGAAGCGTAATTATAATCTAGAATCTTTTTTTTATTGTTGCTTTTACATCTCATATATATCAAGATATGGTACATATATCATTGACCTCTTCCTCTTGATATAGAGTTTTTTTCTTTTCAAAATGACTCAATTGGGTTATAACATATCCAAAAAGATCCACTTGAGTTTAGCATTTCAATTTTGGTCTGTTTTTAATAAAACTGGATCCCCAGGATCCGGTTTTCTGTGTTTTTTACAAAATCGGATCCCCATGATCTGGTGTTATGAGCAAACGAGAACACGTGGAGTTCTCTCATTCAAACGCGCACATAACACCGGATCTTGGGGATCCGGTTTTGTATAAAACATAGAAAACCGGATCCCCATGATCCAGTTTTATTAAAAATAGGCCAAAACTGAAATACCAAACTCAAGTGGGTTATTTTGGATATGTTATAACCCAATTGGGTCATTTTGAAAAATAACTCCTTGATATAGCGTCAAGATTTCAAACCACTCGACTAAGACCTCATCTGCGCGATTATAATTTGGTATCTACACATGTTTAGTGTCTCATAATCACCTTAATATATATACACACTCTAAAGTCAACAAAATTATATTACTTTAGTATTGACTTATAACTTATGATAGCATACACATATCAGACTATTTAAATTATGGTCTAGTATATGAGTTCGGATCATATAAAAACCAGGATTATATATAAAAACTCAATTAAATATTGTCACATGTATCATTCGACCAATCATAATTTGGGGCGCATTTTGTAAATAAAAAAAATTAAAACGACTTATTTAAAAATACATAACAAATGCGAAAGTATAAACGTCCTAAAAATTATCCAGACTTAATAGATGCATAAGTTAAGTCTGGATATTATTGTGTAAGTCTATTTTTAAATCTGATCATTACCAATTTAAGTCTGATCATTACCAATTTAAGTCTGGATATTATCAATTTAAGTCTGATCATTACCAATTTAAGTATGGATATCAATTTAAGTGTGTTTTTAAGTCTGGACATTACTAATTTAAGTCTGGATATCAATTTAAGTGTGTTTTAAATATGGACATCACTAATTTAAGTCTGGACATTGCTAATTTAAGTTTGGATATCAATTTAAGTGTGTTTTTAAGTCTGTACATTACTAATTTAAGTCTGTACATTATCAATTTATATATGGACAGTATTGAGTCTATTTTTAAGTCTGGACATTACTAATTTAAGTCTGATCATTACCAAGTTAAGTCTGATCATTACCAAGTTAAGTCTGATCATTACCAAGTTAAGTCTGATCATTACCATATTAAGTCTGATCATTACCAAGTTAAGTCTGATCATTACCAAGTTAAGTCTAATCATTACCAGGTTAAGTCTGATCATTACCAATTTAAGTCTGGACAGTATTGAGTCGATTTCTAAGTCTGTACATTATCAATTTAAGTTTGATCATTACCAAGTTAAGTCTGATCATTACAAATTTAAGTCTGGACACCATTGAGTATGTTTTAAAGTCTGAACATTATCAATTTAAGTCTGATCATTACCAAGTTAAGTGTGATCATCACCAAGTTCAGTCTGATCATTACCAAGTTAAGTTTGATCATTCCAAGTTAAGTCTGATCATTCCAAGTTAAGTCTGATCATTACCAAGTTAAGTCTGATCATTCCAAGTTAAGTCTGATTTGAAATCCGGGATATATGGATTGACTATAATGCCCCTCCGTATTATATCCGAGATTTCGACGAAATTGGACACGTGTCAGCTTGAAATCCGATTTTTAATTTTCATATATAATCGTGATTTTTACCTGAACCGCACTCCTAATATAATATATTAGATTATATATAAAATAATCTAACAAAGTTTACCCTTGATCTTCTAATTTATATTAATTTAATGGATAAATATTAAATTGAGCAATTAATATGATCTGTTAGACTTTTTAAATCCACAAACCAGATTGACTCTTTAGTTCTCATTTTAAAGCACTAAAAAGGACTTCTATCAACAACAACAAAAACACTATAATGGGACTTTACTAGTAAGTGGAGCTGTGGAGGCATGCTCTTGCATTGCAGGGATATCTAGCTAGAGACATCAAGGATAATTGAGGTACTATTTTTTTTTTTAAAAAAAAATGATTTTGTTACAATTATCAACATCAAACCTAAACTACTTTGAATAAATAATGATGTGGACGACGATTGGATTTTGGAAGGACCCTACACTTTTACGAAACAAGTTTATTGGTACTTTTCTAACTGCATGCCATGACCTGAGAAACTATGTAAGTGGATCTAGTCATTAGTGGAATAGGTCAAAATTAACTTCTAATGAAAATTATAAGGAGGTGCACGGCATCGAACCCAATATGTCACGGAGGCACAACTTGGTTGAGCTACACATTGCTCAATATGATTGCATCAAAAATGTATTTTTGTGTGTGGTGGTTTTCATCGGACATTAATGAATATATCACATGCATAGTAATATCGGGTACATATAAAATATTAAACTGTTTGAAGCACGATGAACACAAAGGACATCGATCCGGAACAGAATTTGAGTCATTTGTTGAAGCACAGGCCATCTGATACCACCTTTAACTTTAAATCCACAAATACCACCTTTAACTTTAAATCCACAAGTCGATGTACCCCTCCATGATTAGACCTTAGAGGAACTGAACTTGAGTCATTCGTTGAAGCACAGGTCATCTGATACCACCTTTAACTAATACACCCACAAGTCGATACAAGTGAATGAGTCGTAATATACCGTTGTTAGAAACAGCGGTATGATCTTATATAGCTGCTAATTCAGCTTATTTGTGGTTCAGCATGGCCTAAAACGTCCACCTCAGCATCCACATCATCATTTTGGTGTCAAACCGTTGTTAGCAATAGCGGTTTGAACGAGTCGATGGCATCTACGCAAAGAAACTTGAGTCGATGGCATCGATGAAAAATAAAACTCCAAAAATAGCATACCTTAAATTTTCTCTTGATATATTATAGTAAAATGACGTCTTATCGACCGCACGTTTCCTAAAACACAATTGAGACGCAAAAAGACTCAAACATATTACAAATAAACTCAATAAAAGTTGAGATTCAAAGTTTATTTTCATTCCAGTAAAATACACGGCAGATAAAAGTATTAAAATATTCTGAATAATCAAGTCTCAAAATGCTTATTAATTATGAATATGTGATGAGGCGTATGTATACGACTTGTCTAGCTAGTTAATCCCATGTTTTGATAAACATTTACTCTTCTAGTATGGTTTGCATTTCAGGTGTACTGGATGCTATACAAGCTTAAAGACGTTAATTCGGTGCCAATTCGCCACAAGGACAGATTAGGCATTCGACGCTTTAAAGTGGTGGTGAGCGCATACGAACGATTTGATGGATACGAGCTATAGACAATTGCGTAGGTAACTCTAAGCTCTACGACTCTCTAATTAGCACCTAGAGTTAATGAAGACATTTAGAGGTTAAAGCGAAAGTTGAAGTCAAACTTGTTGCTCGGAATCAACCAAATCTAACGAGAGTTCCACGCACCATGTTGACGTAAAGTGCCACACGCAGTTCTAAATTGCAAGCCACGCGCGATTGATGTCAGTAGCATGTTATCGATGACGCCAGTATTTACAAATCAAAAATCTAAAATTAGATTTATCGAATTGAATAAATAACTTTTGACGTGATGGCAATTTATAATTATTCCGTACAACTCTCGAGAAGGTGTGCATGTGTAGGGTGAGGGTGGTCTTTGTTGAGGAACACAGAATAAAAGGCTGCGCAAGGCCTTGAGTTTCTCTTCAGCCACGCGTGCCATCCCCATGGCATCTTCTAATGTGGCTGGGCGGAGGAGATCTATTTTCCGAAGCACATTCCTTGAGGCCGGCAAGGAAGTGCTTTAATAAGTTGTGGGCGGTCATCTTCGGGTTACTAGTGGACAAGGATTCAAAAGCAGCGACAGAAGTGGTTTGGAGCACCTTGTTTATCTCCACTTCCCCATCAAAGTAATCGCCTAGACAAAAACGACGTCTGAGGTCTCGGGTGAGCTGAAACCAAGATTGGACTTGGCCGATTAATGACTTCCATTGGAACCATTTCAGTGTCTCGCCCGTCTTGTATAAGGGTGCGATCGCCAACATTTGATCTGGTGGGGTCTCGTGAATTTCAAAAAATTGGTCGAGCTGGAATAACCAGCCTTCAACACCCACGCCGTCGAAGATGGTGATTTGCACTTGTGATTGGTGGGGAAAGTGTGTATGAGGGTCGGTGATAGGTGTTGGAGGGAGGTTTTGTGGCCTGAGTGTTTGAGTGAACGGGTCGGAGGGTTATCGGGGTGTATCGGTTGTTTTCGGGGTGGGAAATGGGTGGGTTTTGGAATTTTTGAACGCTTGTTGCATGTCATCCATGGACTTTGTGAGACGTTCCAAGGATGAGATGACAATGGCGAGAGTTCCTTCAATGGGACCAAGGTGGCCCTTAATGTTTTCAATGATCGTGCCATGGCTGGTGATGAGTTCTATATTGGTAGGCATGGTGGTGGATGTTGGGTGCCTTGAATCCAAAGGGGTTTTCCTGATTTAGGCCTACTATTTTAGTAGGGTTAGGTTTTCTAGTGGTAGCTATATAGAAACCCTGCTAGAATAAGCTGTAAAAACATACTCTCCAATCTGAATACAATCCGTCTCTTCCTGCCCGTGACGTAGCCAACACACTGTTGGTGAACCACATTAAATTCTTGAATAGTTCTTATTATTCATTCTACATCTTTGTTGCTTGAATCACTTCTGTCCCAACAAAGTGGTATCAGAGCTAGGTTGTCGCTGCTGATAGTGTTTGTGATTTCAACATCAAAGATGGCGACTGCCTTAAACGTGAAGATCGACAAATTTATCGAGAGGAACAGTTTCTGGGTATGGCAGATCAAGATGCGAGCTCTGCATAAGCAGTAGGGTCTATGGGCGGCGTTGTCTAGGAAGAAGAAAACGTATACCGATGATTAAGAGTTGAATACCCTGGAGGAGAAGGCTCATTCAACAATCATGTTGTGTTTGGTTGATGACATCATCACCAAAGTCGCCGATGAAGATACTACTGCTGATCTGTGGTTGAAGCTGGAAAGTCTCTAAAAGTCTTTAACCATAAGTTTCTTTTGAAGCAACGTCTGTTCAGTCTGCGTATGCAGGAAGGTACATCTCTTACAGATTATTTTGATTAGTTGAATTCAATATAGTTGGATCTACGTAATATTGATATTAAGGTTGATATGAGGATGATGCCTTGATTTTATTAGTCTCTTTGCCCATGTCGTACGAGAATTTTGTGGACTCATTTGTTACTGGAAAAGATAGTTTGTCGTTGGAAGATGTCAGATCAGCCCTTCACACCATGGTCGCCATAAAGCTTCTGGCTTAGTTATGGAAAATCAAGCATCAGGGTTAGTTGTTATCGAGAGTAAGGGGCATGATAAGCTGATTAGGAGGAAGTCGAACTACAAAGAGTTCAGATCTACAGATCCTACAGCTAACGACGTCTGTAATTATTATAAGGAGAAAGAACACGGAAAGAATGAGTGCCCTAGGAAGTAGAAGCTGCAGGGAGATAGTCCAGCTGCTGTTGCAGAACCTGAGGTCAATTCTGAAGAAGATTTGGCTTTGCTTGCTTATGAACAACCACACTACAAGGATGAATGGGTTCTTGATTCTGGTGCATCTTATCATATTTGTCCGTGCAAGGAGTGGTTCTCAACTTATGAGCAGATAGACAGAGGCCATGTTTCCATGGCCAACAGTGATGTCTGCAAAGCTATTGGAATCGACTCAATCAGAATTCAGACACATGATGTTGATGGTTCTTTCTGCACATTGAAAGAAGTCAGACATGTTCCACAAATGATAAAGAATTTGATATCGTTGAGTCTACTAGACAATAAGGGTTTCAGTTTCAGAGATAAAGGTGGAGTTATATATGCTGCAAGGGTTCTCAAGTGGTGTTAAAGGGTGTAAAGCGTGGTACCATATAGTTGCTGGATGTACAGTCACAGGTTGTCTTGCCATTGCATCATCCGAAGTTCGCAAGGAGGATATGACTAAGCTATGGCATATGAGGCTCGGTCACATGGGTGAAAGAGGGATGCAAATTTTGTCAAAGAGGGATCTTCTTGGTGGCTACAAGATCAGAAATTATAATTTCTGTGAGCATTGTGTCTTTGGGAAGCTACACCGCAGCAAGTTCCCGAAAGGTGTTCATAGAACAAAAGGCACGCTAGATTATATTCACTCTGATGCTGGGGTCGTGCTCGTGTTGAATCAGTTAGAGGTAACAAGTATTTTTTATCAATTATTGATGATTATTCTCGCATGACTTGGGTGTTCATCATGAAGCTCAAAAATGAAGCCTTCAACAAGTTCAAGTAGTTGAAAATTTTAGTGGAGAATCAGACCGGGAAGAAGATAAAAAGGCTTTGAACTGATAACGGGTCAGAGTTCTGTTTGTCTGAGTTCAATGAGTTCTGCAAAACTGAGGGGATTGTGCAGCATTACACTGTGTGAGACACGCCGTTGTAAAATGGGGTGGCATAACGTATGAATCATACTCTGTTGTAGAGAGCGCGATGCATGCTCTTTAATGCTGATTACCTAGGAGATTATGGGCAGAGGCTGTAAGCACGGCGTGCTATGTGATTAACCGTGGACCTCACACGGGTATTGACGGGAAAATACCCTATGATGTGTGGTCATGTAGACCTTCAAATTATTCTTTGCTGAGAGTTTTTGGTTGCATTGTTTACTATCATGTTACTGAAGGTAAACTAAAACCAAGGGCCAAGAAGGGTATATTTGTTGGTTTCTGATGGAGCGTATTTATACACTCATCGAAACAGTTAAACCCACAAAATTAAACACTTTGTCTTATCAAATATTACTTGTTAGTTCCACTTTTGTTCTACAGGCTATTTTGAGGTTTAGAGAGGAAACACGCTTAAAAAGGGAGATTTAAGCCAAAATCATCACAAGACCATTCCATGCGAGCGCACAAAGAGCCCTATGCGAGCGCATGCCTGGCCATCGCCAAGGTCGTGACCAGCGCGCCCTGCCGAGCCTCCAAGGGCCTAGATCAAGTCGCTCAAGCAAACCACCTAATCTGACAATTCCACCTCGACCAAAATGTTCCAAATGGAAAATAAGGTGGAAGATGTCAAAACTCCAAGACGAACGCCCATGCCGATTGACAGTTGGCCCACATCCAATTCCAAAGGTCCCGCACGCACAAGCACCAAACCAAGTTGCTCGACCAAACCATGGAATCTGGAAAATCTGGCTCGACCAAGTGTTTAAAATGTCAAATGACTTGGCAAATCTCAAATTCCAGACAAAACGCCCGAGTGAATTCATCCATGGCCGAGAAAATCATGACGCGCCTAGGTAGCGCCCGAGCCGCGCCTAGGTAGCGCCCGAGCCGCGCCCAGGTAGCGCCTGAGCCGCGCCCAGGTCCTGACCTGAGCACGCCCGAGACCAGGGTCCGAGGCCTGCGCCCACGCTGAACTTCAAATCAGGGCACGACCATGTTCCGACCAGATTCCGGCAAAATGGTCTCGACCATTAGTCTTAGAATTGCTTCAACATTCAGAATATGCAATCCAAGAGCAAAGCACCTCCGACCAAAAATCCGGCCAAGATTCCGGCCAACTCCGGCCAAGCTCTGGCGAGCCTCCGATTGAGCTCCGATTAAGGGCATCCATGGACCAATCATGCTTCGACCACACTCCGGCGAAGACCAACTAAATATCTTAAAGATCCAATATTCCCGGTTGGTTTCTAACTAGTTTAGTCGGTAGATCTTTTAGGATGAAACTACCCTTGTAACCAATAACCAAGCCTCAACCAAGCTCAACTAAGGCAAGTGGTTGCCCTTTGAAGCCCTAGCCGCCCATGTGATCTCCATGTGCCACCCTTTGGCTCATCCAAAATACAACCGAAGAGCAACTAAGTCTAAATCGGAGTTGGGGAGGAACTAGAGGTATTGGGAGAGAACTAAAGCCAAGTGGGGAGCAAAATATCTCCCCCTAAACCGCCACTCCATGGCTATAAAAGGAGGTGCACCCCTCCTTGAATTATCATCCCTTAATCATCTCATCACAACTTCTCTCTTGTACTCTTGTTTGTTCTTGAAGTACATC
Organism: Rhodiola kirilowii; assembly: GCA_033675215.1. NCBI lineage: Eukaryota > Viridiplantae > Streptophyta > Magnoliopsida > Saxifragales > Crassulaceae > Rhodiola > Rhodiola kirilowii. The sequence goes on from CM066201.1 coordinate 35,618,235, forward strand.
TCTCTTGTTCTTGAATACTCTTGTTTGTTCTTGAGTATTCTTGCTTGTTCTTGAGTTACTCTTGTTTGTTCTTGAGTAATCTCTTGTTTGTTCTTAAGTACTCCTGTTTGTTCTTGAGTTACTTCTTTCCAAAACCTTACTTTCTTGTCTTTGATTTTCAAATTCCATTTACTTTCTGTTGTACCTAGCTATGGTATTCACCTCAATGAATATTCGTAGCTAAACCCTTCATTCGATTGAAGGGGAGTACTTGTATCATGCAAGCATTTTAGACCCTTTTCTTAGTGCTTCTATTGTATTAAAGCTTGTTCTAGGTGCTTATAGTCACTTGGTTTGATCGGAAATGAGAGATCAAGTGAATGCACATAGGCTAATATACCTTGAAATGGGGTATTAGTCTAGCTAGAACAAGTGTTCTATGTCTTGAAATGGACTAGACGGTGTGGCAAGAGCTTGAAATGGCCTTGTTACGGGTTGTATCTTGAAATGGAACAACCCACACCTTTGAATACTTAGTATGATCATTAGCGGTCCATGATGAACGAGTTGTGATACAAGACCCCTAAACCGAATGCTTTCCTTTGATCAAAACACCACCTTGCAATTTACTTTCAGTACCAATATCAACTGCTTACTTTCAGTACCAATATCAACTGCTTACTTTCAGTACCCATATCAACTGCTTACTTTCCGCAAGTCTTGTCCTTCAAGCATTTACTTCTCGTAAGTCTTGTCCTTCAAGCATTTACTTCTCGTAAGTCTTGTCCTTCAAGCATTTACTTTCAGCAAGCCTTGTCCTTCAAGCACTTTACTTTTACGCATTTACTTTCAGTATTTACTTTTTATCATTTACTTCCAGTACTAAAACCACAATCAACCCCAACTGTATTTATTTTTGTGACATTTCCACGGAGAACTACTATCCCTAATTCCCTTGGGTTCGACCCCTACTTACCGCTTTACTATCCAATAGTGAAGTTACAAGTAGTGGACTTATAAATTATATTTTGCACACATTGCACATAACGACTGTGCAGTGCGTGTCAGTTTCGGAGATGGAGTTAAGGGATATAGAATTTGGTAATCGGCTGAGAAGAGAGTTATACTTAGCAGAAGTGTAATATTAGTTGAAGGTTCTATGCTAAACTCTACTGAAGTCCACTGTTGTCCAGGAAAGTGGTATTTTTGATAAACAGGTGGAGCTGCAAATTACTCCGGAGCAAAGTGAAATACAGCAACAAGGTGGAAGATCAATATGTTGGTACAGAAGCTGATATGCCAGAGTCAGATGGTAATCATTCTCAACCGTCAGAAACACATCAGCATAGTATAGCTCTTGATAGAGCTAGAAGAGTGGGTGTTGGACCTCCAAAAAGATATGGCTTTGATGATATGGTTGGTTATGCACTATAGACTGCTGAAGAGGTGGATATTCATAAGCCGGCTCCACATGACAAGTTCAAGCATTATTTGGACTGGCTCAATATTTTAAGCTGTTGAAAGTTCTTAGGGACATCTGAGGCAGGAAGAGAATTTGAGTCTTCTGGCACATCAAGGTGCATCTGTTATCTGGGGATTCAAGTCAATGTGGAGATTTGGTTGGGTGCCTTGAATCCAAAGTGAGCTTTCCTGATTTAGGCCCACTATTTGTCTAGGGTTAGAGTTTTCTAGTGGTAGCTATATATAAACTCTGCTAGTCAAACTGTAAAAACATACTCTCCCATCTGAATACAATCTGTCTCTTCCTGCCCGTGGACGTAGCCAACACACTGTTGGTAAACCACGTTAAATTCTTGTGTCGTTCAACATATTTGTTGCTCGAATCACTTGTGTCATAACAGTGGAGGTGATGGTGGGTCAATGCAAAACACCAGTTGTAAAGGGTTGTTTTGTGGGTTAGGAAATGAGACGAGGGAGAACACTAGTTAGATGAGAGAGTAGAGGAGAGTTTTTCATTGCTTAATTGAATTCAAATTACAATAGGTTATATATGCTGCTAGCCAGCTCTTCGTTCCCCAACGATGGTGTTTTCCGTACATGTATGCCGCATTCCAGTGCATCAGACTGCGTACGTCTCCTGCGGGTCGAGGCTCGTCTTGGTTGTAGGTGGTCTGTTGCTGCGTCGGATGCCTTTTGCAGTTGCAGGTTGTGTCCCCATGGTTCCCTCTATTGTGCGTTTGTTCTCTGCATTTGGAGGAGTGGCTCCTGAGTTGCGCAGCAAGCCTGCCACAGACTCTGATGTTGAATTACATGACGATGTGTAGCTAATTCTTTATTTCAATTTAGGGTCTGGGTCTTGTGACAATACGACTTCTTTAACCAGATTGGTCGTAGTGCCCTCACTTCTCCTTTTAAGGAATTGACCGTCTCTTTAATTTTGGTTGCTTTTCTCATTGTCACGGTCTCTTGATCGTGCTGCTGTGATACCAAGTTGTTAGTACCTGGTGTCCTAGTTTATCAGTCGTGGTCATCTGGTTCATGGCCTTTGTCATAGTCAAGCTCCATTGGACTCCTGACGAGGTGTCTTGACTAATAGTCGAGCTACTTCGGACAGTCGCACCTCTTCGGTTGAGAAATCCCGCATGTCCCTCATCTCCTTCGAGCATGCGTTGGTGAATGGTGTCATTGTACTCGTCAAAAATAATATTTAAAGTTCCGACTAGCAAGTGGTAAGACGGGTCGTATCCACAGAGATCGATATGAGAATCAGTTCACTAAGTATGAAAGTGACAACGGAAAATTCAAATAAGTAAATAGAAAACAAAAGCAAGCAACAATGATCACTTATCAAGAGAGCAATCGTCACACAAATTCAAGTATATAATATCAAAGAGTAGTGCAAGCTAGAACTTTCGACTGTGATGCAAGACTAAATCATGGACAAATCTATTTTGATTTCTAATGTTCTACCATTTAGAGCTTCCCCGCTAAGGTTATACTCCCCATTCTTGTTCTATTACTTAATCTCGCGCTAGCGATAATCAAGACCCTAACTCACTAGAGTTGCATGAACATATAAACAAGTTGTCCTAGGGTTTTTAATTCTAGTGGTATATAACTCGTGTCCTAGTTCGCTATCCCCGCTAGGTTGCTAGTAAACTCGACAATCGGAATCAACAAACAAACAAAAGCTCCCCCGCTAAGGTTTCACTCATGCTAGCAAATCAATTCCAAGAACATTGCATAGTAATATAACACAAAACACAGAAATCAATAGAGGTCTCAAGTCAAAACATCACAATTTCGAGTTCTAGCCTACACATATGAGTTTAGCTACTCATCGTAATGGAATACATCATCAAGTATTTGAATGGGAATGAAACGAAATTACTAATGACGAATTCTCCACCAAGCTGCAGGTCAACTCCGACACTTGAATCCAGCAACGTATCCACGCTCAAGCTCTTCAATTTCGTCCTCTTCAAGAATCCATTTCTGCCAAACTTATTGTGAGTTGCTTCTTTTCTCCTCAAAACTGTGTACCCCAAATCCTCCACCAAAAATCCACCGGAAAAATTGGCTCAGCAACCCCACTTTTCTTCCAAAACACCCGGATGAAGATATCCCTTCTCTTCTTTTTCTACTTATATCTTCTCCCAATCGTGAATTAGCCTCTTCCATTTAGTCTCTGCGAAATCTGCTTCCTTCTTCCCCGAGAAAAGACTCCTCGACTTCGGTTGAATTCCTCCCGAAAATATGAAAATCCGAAATTAGTAATTCGATTGCCAGCTGGACCCGCGGACGTCTCTTGATTTAACTATCGCGGAGGTCTAAACAATTATCAAAACTCTTCAGACGTAAGCGATTTTATTCTACAGACGTAAGTGATGGCGCGTATTTATACGATTCATCGAATCGGTTAAACCCACCAAATTAGACATTTGGTCATACGAACAAGTGCTTGTTAATGCCATTTTGTGTATATAGTCTATTTTGGAGTCTAAAGAGGAAACACACCTAAAAAGGGAGATTTGAGCCCAAAAAGCACACCAAGCATTTCTGGCCGAGAAGTCGCAACTAGGGCCCGAGGAAAATCAACCAAAGCGCGAGCAAAACCAACCAGGGACCAAGGACCCCAGTCAAGGACCGAGAGAGCTCAGCCGGGTACCCAGGCCCAGTACCGAGAACCTTAGGTCCCTGATCGAGAACCAGAACCGAGAAGACCAGGTCCCCGCCCAGGTCCCTGTCCGAGAGCCAGCGTCGAGAAAACCAGGCCCACGTCCGGGAGTGCCGAGGCCCGCGTCCGAGAAACTAGGTCCCCACCCAGGCATCGCCCAGGCCACGCTCGAGCCGTCTAGCACTGAATTCAAGTTGCTCGGGCAAACGAGCTAATTTGACGAATCCACCTCGAGCAAAGTGATAAAAATGAAAATTTAGGTGGATAATGTCGGAAAACCAAGGAGAATGCTCGGGCAGATTGGCAGTTGGCCCAATTCCAAAGAAAAGGCCCCGCGCGCATAGGCACCGAAACCAAGTCGCTCAACCAAACCATGGAATCTGGCAAATATGGCTCGACCAAAGTATTTGAAATGCCAAATGACTTGGACAATCTCACTTCCCAGACAAAACGCTTGAGTGGAACCAGCTCAAGCCCGATCAAGGCCAAACTAGGGCAATTTCGGCCGTTTTGGGATTTCAACCATGTTCCGGGCAGAATTTGGCTTAGCATCCTTCTTGAGGTCGTCTTAGAATGACTTTGTCGTTCAGAATACACTCTCCAAAATCCAAGAAGCTCCGACCAAAGCTCCGGCCAGATTCCGGCCAGATTCCGGTGAACTCCGGCCAACCTCCGGTGATGCTCCGATCAAGCCCATATCCTCACCACCATGCTCCGGTCATTTCTTGCTCCGACCACATTCCGGTGAAGTCCAACTAAATCCAAACTACTTATTTCCCGGTTGGCCTTACTATTCACTTCGGTTGACCTTTGGGAACAAACTAAGCCACAACCAAGTCCAAGTGACTTGCCCAAGCCTCAACCAAGTCAAGTAGTTGCCCTTTGGCTTCAACCAAGACCAATTCGTGGCTCATGGAAGAGATAAGAGCAAGTGGTGGCTTTGGCTTAAAATATCCCAAGTGGTGTCATATGGAGAGCCAATCAAATGGACTTGCTTTTGGGATATTTTCATTGCCAAACTTAGTCCCCAAGTTTCCCTAGTCTATAAATAGAGGCTTATGCCTTAGAAGTCCTTGTCCTTTGAATTCACAAGTCTTTAGAGAGAAGGGAGCTTAACTCTCTTCTCTTCATTTTCAATGCAAACACACTTTGTTCTTACTTTGTTCTTGATTTCCAAAGCTTTGTTCACTTGTTCTTGAGCTTCAAGCTCTTACTTTCCAGCAAGCACATCTTACTTTCCTTGTATTGATCTTGATTTGGAGCTCCTCTCCCTTTACTTTCCTTGTTGTTCTCTTACTTTCTTGTCGGTTTTCTTACTTTTTTATCTTGTTACCATAGCCACAACTACTTGTATTCCTTGACATGAATACAAGTAGTTAAAGCTAAGTTCTTGTTACAAAAGCTCACGGTTTCATTTCCTTTACTTTCTTGTCAAAACCGAAGTCCTCTTTTTACTTTCCTTGTTCTTGTTTTCTTGTTTTCTTTTGTAAGTATGGTGCTTGTATTCCTTGCCATGGATACAAGTAGCTAAGCATATTTGGTCAAGGGGTGTTCATACTTGTGTATGCATCTTGAGACTAAAACTTAATGCTATTTTGTGTCAACTAGTTCGGTGCCATTATTCGATTGAACGACAAAGCTAAGTGGATGCTCGAAAGAGGAAAGCTTAGCCGAGTAGTTCAATCTTGATTAGACAACTAGGATAAGTGGATGCTCGAAAGAGCAAAGCTTAGCCGAGTAGTTTACTCTTCCTTAAGTCGCTTGGTTGATCGTAACTGAAGATCAAGTGGCTGCACTTAGAACTAGAAGTCTATGTCTTGATTTTGGAGTAGATTGTGGTGTAAGCGCTTGAAAAAGCCTTACTTTAGGGGTTAAGTCTTGAAAAGGAATAACTCCACACTTATGAACACAAAGTAAGATCATTTGACGTCCATGATGGTTGTCTCACAAGTAGAGACCCTAGACTGAATATCTTTCGTCCTTACTTACCTGTTATTTACTTTCAGTACTTTACTTTTCTGTCATTTACATTTCAGCACTTTACTTTTCTGCACTTTACTTTACGCACTTTACATTACAGTCTTTATTTTACGCACTTTACTTTCAGTATTTACTTTACGCAATTTACTTTCCGCACTTTACTTTCATTACAGACGTTTTCAACATCAATCCAATATAACATTTGGCACGTATTGCGCTTGAAATACAGCGTGCGAAAAACCAAAAGTGTGTTGCGGTTGATATTGAAATCGACTGTTCCAGCACTTTACTTTCAGTATTTACTTTACGCAATTTACTTTCCGCACTTTACTTTCATTACAGACATTTTCAACATCAATCCAACATAACATTTGGCACGTATTGCGCTTGAAATACAGCGTGCGACAAACCAAAAGTGTGTTGCGGTTGATATTGAACTTGACTGTTCCAGCACTTTACTTTCCAGCAATTTACTTTTCAGTATTAATTTCAGTTTAAACCACTCAAACCCAACCTGTATTTACTTTTATTTTCTTTCTTTTCAAAGAACAACTACTCCACACTGACTCTCTTGGGTTTGACCCCTACTTACCGCTTGCTAATCCAATAGTGAGCCACGAGTAGTGGAACTATAAATGTAAATTTTGCAGCGCACAACGACACGCTGTCAAAGCAATTTTTGCGCTCGCACAGATCAGACCCGTGGCATGAAAATCCCGTGCGTTCGCACAGTTCTGTGCGCTCGCACACTTCAGCTCATGCGTTCGCACACTTCAATCTTCAAGCACTTCGGACTTCATTTATTCGACGCAAAACATCTTCTAACAGGCTCCCTTTAGTCGATATTCCTTCCATGGCCTCTGAATGCACCTGAGAACGAAAACTACACACAGGTAGTGAAATAATACACATGCAACCACTAAGAGACGGGGTTTTAACATAGAAAATAGTCGTACAACTACGACTTATCAATCTACCCCACAGTTGAACTTGTTCGTCCCGAACAAGATCAAAGCCATAGAAAGAACTTACAACGTACTAGTCATGCCTATCCTTACATCTCAATCCCAAATCCATCCAAAAATCTTATCATGCTTAAGATTCTAACAATGCGTGACGGAGCTACTCTCAGGACTAGGCTAGTGAAGCGTCAACCTCCACCGCTTTTCTCAATCATCAGAGCCAAAACTCAGAACTTCCTGCAATTTGCCGTACCTTGCTAGGACATTTCTGTCAACTCCACATCCCTGCATATCACAACTCACAAGAACAAAGCATCGGAATTTTTTGAAATTTTGCATTTTTAGTAGTCAAATGAGCGCAATAGTCATACAAAGCTGGAAATAAGATTTCGACATATGAGAAAAGCATAGCAGTGTATCATTAGTTCATCACAAGTTCATCAAGACACATAACATGAAACAAAAAAAATTGAAAACAGACACGGCACACGACGGACACTATAACATCCCACCCCACACTTAAATTTACCCGTGTCCTCACGGTACAACTCAAGAGATAAGATGGACAAATAAAACAGACTCAAAAATAAAAATAAAAGACAATAAATGCAAAAAAATGGAGGAAGTGGTACTCCCCTAATAGTCTGCGATGTACCGCGGACGCCTTCATCATTGAATTCCGCGGACGTCTGATGATTTAGCATAATTTGTATAGGCGTCCGCGATTTAATTGTTCAGACGTGCGCTCAATCCACTAATGCTGAATTCCTTTCTTCATTCAATCACCTAAGACCACCAGAAATAAAAAAATGCATTCGGGGCACACTATCAAGGTACCAATTCCACTAATTAATCTACTCCTAACATGTGTAAAGTAAAAACACATCGGGTTGCCTCCCGGTAAGCGCCTTTGTTTTATGTCCTTGGCTGGACGTTACCTCTACGGGATCACAAGTTAGGATCCCAAGGCTGCTCCAAGTCAAACTTACCACTCAGCGTGCTCCTCTCCTCAGCACTTCCACAAGTTAATCGTTTCTCAATGCTCCGCCCGCCATCAGGTGGCTTTGATCTCCAGTTCTTTTCTGTAGGTGACCACCACTTTTGCGCACCCATCCCACACTTTTGTTTCTTTACTCACTTTTCATCTGGTGGGCGTGTTTTCCTTGTTACCTTCAGCTGCTCACTGACACCCTGAATCAAACGCAACGATTCAACAATTATATTATCAAAACAAGTTTTACAAGCTATCTCAGGTGGTTTCCCCGCACAAGGATGGTGGTCATCCTCAAAGACACGAAACTCAGCCATCTTGCCACCATATTTGAGCATTATAATACCCTCAGCGACATCAATCTTTGCCTTCGTCGCAAAAAAGGTAGGTCGTCCTAGAATGAGTGTTGGCGACTCCTTAGTCTGTGTGTCCTCCATCTGCAAGACATAAAAATCTGCAGGCACAACAACTTCTCCAACATTCAAGGTTAAATTCTCAAGCAAACCATAGGGATGAACACATGACTTGTTGCCTAACTCAATAGTTAAATTGGCCGGTTTCACCGGTCCAAGTTTCAATGAACAGTATAGGTCATAAGGACCACATTAATAAACGCTCCCAAATCAATCAAACAATGGGGAATAAGCGTGTTACCAATGCCACAGGTCAGCGTGAAGGCACTTGGGTCTCTAGTTCGATTGGTCAACGCTCCTTGTTGCTCTCGCTCCAATTCTTGCATTTGTGTGTTGGTTCTTGTGTCCTCATACCCCTTCCGTTGAATCTCATTGTTTATAGCTTCGTGACGGTCAATAACCTACATGGGAAATGGCGATGGCGCAAGAGGGTTAGAATTCAAAATTTGGAAATTGCTTACTGGGAATTCCGCGCACGTCTCTTGATTATCCTCCGCGGAGGTCTCTTCATTTTGTAATTGCTGAGGCGTCCGCAATTTAATTGGTGAGACGTCTGCCCAATTCACTAATGTTGAATCCAAATTTTGCTCCTTTTTCTTTCCTTCAGCCTTCATCTCCTCTTCATCCTTTATCACAATCACACTCACATTTTGCCTTGGATTGGGGATCGTTTGCGATGGCAGCTTCCCTTTGTCCTCTCGCTTTTTGTAAACGGCGCATGCAATTTGAGACACTTGCTTCTTTAGCTCGTTAATGTCTCCAGCTTGTTGGCCCATCTTTTGAGTGAGTTCTTTGAACATGCTTCTCATTTCCTCTCTCAATTCCTTGATTGGGTCCTCGTCTCCTTGTCTGTTTTGTGGTGGTTTGTACGGCTGCTTTTGTGGGTACGAGGATTGCCCCACATCGTAATTGTTGTTCCTTTGCCAACCACCATCATTTTGCCTAGATTGCCATTTGTTGTTACCTTGGTATCCATCATACCTTCTTGGTGGCACATCTCCCTTGTTCATGTAGCCCACTATATTCACGTCCTCTGTTCTTTCCTGAAAAATAGCGTTATCATTATTCATTGAATTAAAAGTGGACTTGTTTACCTTACACTCCACTTGTTGATTGCTTTGTGGTTGTTGCGTCACTATTTGAGCCATCATATTCTTCAGTTCCTGCAAATCAGAATGTACATTCACGTTAGCAACTGGTGCATGTTTATGTGTTTCTTCTAAATACCTTGTGCTCTCGGCAACTCTCTCAATCAACTCCCATATCTCCTCGGGGTACATGTCAAGGATAGACCCTTGAGCGAAGGCATCTAGCATTCTTCTTTCCATTAGAATCATCCCATCCATGAAGTATTCAAGCAACATCCTTTGTGGGATTCCATGATTCGGACAACTCTCTTCCAATTGCCTAAACCTCTCCAAATAATCGAACAACATTTCTCCACGTCCTTGTCTAAGTATAGAGAGCTCCTTTCTTGTTTGAGCCGCCTTCGAATGGGAGTAGTACTTGTCCATGAACTTCCTTTGCATTTGATCCCATGAAATAATCAAACCTGAAGGCAAAGACATTAACCAAGATTTAGCTTGACTTACTAAAGAAAACGGGAATGCCTTTAATTTAAAAATATTTTCCGAAACCGATGCCGATTTCATAGACATGCAAACTCCATGAAATTCCTTCAAGTGCCTTAGGGGGTTCTCATCGGGCATTCCTCCAAACTTGGGCAAGTGGTGTATCACCCCACCCTTTATCTCGATATCTTCTGCGTCCTCATCCAACCTAATGCACCAAGGTGCCACATCAATATACGGCGCACAAACGCCTCTCATAGTGCGTCCCAAATCCCGACGCCTAGCTAACTGTCCATACTAGTTTCCTCCACCGAGGTATTCTCGATCCAACTCATCCTCGTAATCCTTGCGTCTAGCTGCACGAGGTCTAGCATATTCATTCACGAATCGCTGATTTCAGGGGGTGGTACTCTTTGATTAACAGCGGGCAGTCCTTGCCTCTGTTCTTGTATGTTATCTCCTAGTACACTACTTCGCTCTTCATGATCACGTCTAATACTTCTCTGTGACATTGTTACTTAAACAGAAAATAATAAAGTGACAAAATAAAAGACAATAAAATAAAACTAAAAGAAAGAAATACTTAGTGAGATTCTTCATTACCGATCCCCGGCAACGGCGCCAAAATTTGACAGGTGTCGTTGTACCCATCAAAAATAATATTTATAGTTTCGACTAGCAAGTGGTAAGTCGGGTCGTATCCACAGAGATCGATATGAGAATCTGTTCACTAAGTATGAAAGTGATAATGGAAAATTCAAATAAGTAAATAGAAAACAAAAGCAAGCAACAATGATCACTTATCAAGAGAGCAATCGTCACACAAATTCAAGTATATAATATCAAAGAGTAGTGCAAGCTAGAACTTTCGACTGTGATGCAAGACTAAATCATGGACAAATCTGTTTTGATTTCTAATGTTCTACAATTTAGAGCTTCCCCGCTAAGGTTATACTCCTCATTCTTGTTCTATTACTTAATCTCGCGCTAGCGATAATCAAGACTCTAACTCGCTATAGTTGCATGAACATATAAACAAATTGTCCTAGGGTTTTTAATTCTAGTGGTATATTACTCGTGTCCTAGTTCGCTATCCCCGCTAGGTTGCTAGTAAACTCGACAATCGGAATCAACAAACAAACAAAAGCTCCCCCGCTAAGGTTTCACTCATGCTAGCAAATCAATTCCATAAACATTGCATAGTAATATAACACAAAACACAGAAATCATTAGAGGTCTCAAGTCAAAACATCACAATTTTGAGTTCTAGCCTACACATATGAGTTTAGCTACTTGATGGACCATAATTATACGAATCATAAACACAGTTAAACCCACCAAATTAGACTGTTTGTCTTTTTAACTTTTGCTTGTTAGTTCCGATATTTATCTACAGGGTATTTTGGAGTCTAGAGAGAATACACGCTAAGGAGGAGTTTTTACGCAGAAAATATATTACGAGTCATTCCAAGGTCAAGACCAGATGCCGACTGAAGAAATCTCAAGATCCTGACTTGGAATCACTCAAAACAAATCAAACCGAAGAGTACCCAGAGTCTGTCTGGGGCAGAAATGGACTGATAGTTTTGTGATAACATCACAAAACCTCACAAAACTCCCTCCTTTGCCCTTATGACCGGCGACTTTAAGGAAAGGATGAGTCATGAGGGGAGCCTCCTCCCCCTCATGACCGGCCACCGGCGGCTCCTCCCCTCACTACAAGAAAATATATTATAAATTACGAATTAAATTCAACGGAATATATTTTGTTGAAATTATATATAAAACCTTCAAAATTTGGTTAGTAATAAATCCGTTGAGATTTATATGTTATAAGCTACGACTCGAATGCAACGGAATATATTTTGTTGGTATTATATATATAAAACCTTCAAAATGTTGTTAGAAATGAATCCGTTGAGATTTATGTGTTATAAGCTACGAAGTAAATTCAACGGAATATATTTTGTTGATAATGTTTATTCAAAACCTTCAAATTTTTGTTAGATATAAATCCGTTGAGATTTACGTGTTATAAACGACGACTTAAATTCAACGGAATATATTTTGTTGGTAATATTAACATAAAACCGTCAAAATGTTGTTAAAAATAAATCCGTTGAGATTCATGCGTTATAAGCAACGACTTTAATTTAACGGAATATATTTTGTTGAAAATATTTATATAAAACCTTCAATTTGTTGTTAGAAATAAATCCGTTGAGATTCAGATGTTATAAGCTACAACCTAAATTCAACGGAATATATTTTGTTGATAATATTTGTATAAAACCTTCAAAGTTTTGTTAGAAATAAATCCGTTGAGATTTATGTGTCATAAACTACGACTTAAATTCAACGAAATATATTTTGTTGGTAATATTTGTATAATACCTTCAAATTATTGTTAGAAATATATCCGTTGAGATTTATGTGTCATAAACTACTACTTTTTTGTTTCTCAATTACATTTTGGATTCAAGAAAAAAAAATATACTTTTTTTAACTTAGAATCTGTTATGTCATATTTTATCAACAACAAAAAATCTGTTGTCATGTGTAAAAAAATGATTGCTATGAGTACAAAGACACCCTTTCTTATACCTCCTGCTACATTTTTTATGAGTCTCGTTTCTCAATATAGTGTTCTAACTATTGATGCTAATCTTTACTCAAGTTGACTAATGTATAATTTTCATCATCTGAAATTATCTACCAAACTTGACAGTTCATTGGAGGTTGAGTGTACTAGACTTTGCACCTGGCCCCAAGGTTAACCTTTTTTATGAAATTTCAAATGTACATAAACATTATTTATTCTCTTAAAATCCTAACTTTGGTGGCTAAACGGATTATCTACCAAACTTGACTGTTCATTATGAACTTGCAGTTCAGCAAATTGCATGCACTTGGCATCGGGCCTCAAGGTTTAATATCAATGAAATTGCAAATGTACATAAAAGATTGATTTTACATTTTTATTGTCTTATACTTTGCTGGTAATACCTATATTTCTAATCTTTTTCTTTGGTTAAGCAAGGTCACATCCTATGGATTTTTTCAACCTTGATCAGGCTGTTCCTTGATAAATAATACTAGCAGTCTTTGCTAAATTACAAATAAAACTATCAAGAACTAAAGTTATGCTATGTAAAATTTTACTGGCCGTAAACAATAAATTAAAATTTAAAACCTAGACTGGAAACCCCCACCCACAAAATACGTGTTGATAACTATATGCATAGCCACTCAAAAAAAAACTATATGCATAGAAATTAAATTAATAAAGAAATAAAATATAAGAAGACATTTATGGAAATTTTGGATTATATGGTGAGATATACATTCCTAAAAATTCTCTAACCACCACGACTATATCCCACTTTCTATTTAGTAGTTACTAACGCTATAGATTCCCAAGTCCTTCTCATTCTGCCGCCCGTCTATTCACTTCAAACATAGGTGCGAGAGTTAGGGTTTGATGAAACGATGAATATGGCTCGCGCGAAGTGTGATGGTGCTGCGAGAATTGTTTTGAAGATAAGCCACACTTGCTAATCTAATAGTTATGATAAGATGCTTTTATGAAGTTTTATAGAAACAACTTAAATTTTGAAATCAGATTACGCATCTGTCGGATTTGTGTATGATTTATTGGGTGGATTAACTGTGTTTTCTTCTCTCAGGAGCGATTGGCTGTATTCGAGATTTCATTGAAACAAAATCAATTGCAGTGAGTTTTAACTTTCTTATTAATCATGCATGGTAATACCTTTGTATTTTGTTGTTGATTTTTTTTTATCTCTAGGTAGTTTTCACTCGTTCCTTTTTGTTTTTTTACCTGTAAATAAAATGCTTCCAGTTCAGAAAATAAATCCTACGTAAATCCCATGGCCAAAATCAAGCTAACATATAAAGACATGTCATAAATCAGAGTTGCTCATATTCTGGTACTTGTTCTTAAGGCACTTATTTGTATCATCATATGTGAAACAATTATTTTTGTCCCTGTTGGTTTGTTGTTATTAGCAATCCACCATTAACTCAAGGCACTTTACCTACGAATTAATCATATGTAACTTATGTATTTACATTTTACTTATTAATTAAATTTTTATCATATATTTTTCAGGAAAACCAATTGCTGATCAATCAAATGGATGGGGTTCTGCCAAGTGCCAACAATGTCGAAGTTACAAAAGACTAGCGAAATGATGCCGAAGTTACAAAAGAGTAGTAAAAATGTTCCGAAGTTTAAATCTTTTATAAGTTTTAGGTCATTATATATATTTACTTTCATTTTGCATTGTCTTTTTATTGTTTAGACAGATGTAATACTGTGTTATTCACACATATATGTATTTATTTTCTTTCTTATAAATTACCCATTCATTTTAATTTATGGTTATATATTTTTTCCATAGTAAATCAGAAAATTTATTATCTGGTATTATTTTTAAGAAAAAATAAATTTTAATGATATATAAATGACTACAAATTAAAACTCACAAATTTTACCGTTGCTTTATAAAAGGTCATAAACTATATGTAATTGTAAAAATGACGGCTAAATGGTAACAAATTTTTGTCAAAATTAATAAAAGGGCATAAGGGTAAATGTACATTGCTAAAAATATTATTAACAAACATTAAAACTTACAAATTATCCGTTGATTTTATGCATCTCTTAGTTTGTCGAAAATGTATAATCAACGAAAAAAACATTGTAACAAAACATTATAAATCCGTCGTAAATAAAATAAAAGGGTATAATTGTAAATGTATATTATAAATGTTATTATCTACAAGCTTTAATACCAACAGATTATCAGTTGGTTTTTACTTTTTTTCTGTATTGTTCTCAGTCATTATGATCAACGGGCAATCTGTCGAAAATGACACGAAAATCAACGGATTTGATAAAACCTACGCCTTTATTACCCACAACTTTCCAACGGAATAATCCGTTGAATTTAATACCATTTTTAACGGATACAGCTTAAATACAACGGAATCTGCCGTCAAAAATGAGGTTTTTTCTTGTAGTGCCTCCCCTCCCATGTAGACCGGCGGCTTTCCTCCTCCATGGAAAGCTTGCCATGTGTTGCTCCTCCAAACCACACATTCCTCTCCCCTTAGCCTATAAATACTCCACCCCATCTCATTTGTAATATATCCTCAAAATCACAAAACACTTCTCTCTCTAAAGTTTGGCACTTTGTAAGTTTGGTCTTCAATCTATAATACTCCTGTTGGTTCTTGAGTATTATAGCTCGCTCTTGAGTACTCTTGTCGGTTCTTGTAGTACTCAAGCTTTACTTTTCTCTATTCTTGAGTACTCTTGTCGGTTCTTGAAGTACTCACCCCTTTCCCTGACTTACTGTCTTTCAAAAACCGTAAGTACTTAGCTATGGTATCCACCTCTATGGATATTCGTAGCTAAACTCTTCATTCGGTTGAAGGGGTGTACTTGTATCATAAAATGTTTTAGGCCATCTTTTTAGTGCCTCTTCTTTTTATTCAAAACTTGTTCTATGTGCCATATATTAGGCCAGAACTTCCAAGGTTGAGTGGATGCTTGAAATGGCAAAACTCTTCCGTGGGGGTTCGTGAACATACTCGGGTAAGTGGATGCTTGAAATGGCAAAGCTTATCTGAGGAGTTCGACCTCTTTTAAACACCATTTGGTTTGATCGGAAATGATTGATCAAATGGATGCACATATGCTAGTATACCTTGAAATGGGGTGCTAGTCTAAATAGAACAAGTGCTCTACGACCTTGAAATGGGCTAGACGGTGTGTGCAAATCGAGTGCTTGAAATGGCCTTGATACACTTTTGAATACTTAGAAGGATCACTAAAGGTCAATGATAAACAGGCTATGATACAAGGCCCCAGAAACCGAATGCTTTCCTTAAATTTAAACACCACCTGCACTTACTTTCAATTTTAGTATAAACTGCTTATCAACTACTCACCTTCCGGAGGACTTGCCAATCATGCAACAACAGCTGTAAGTCTTCTCTTTTATTTTCAGTATTTACATTTTCTGTCATTTACTTTTCCGCACTAAAAACCAAAACCAACCAACCAATCACTTACTTTCCCGCACTAAAACCTCAATCAGCCTAAAACACGCTCCCTCGCTGTACAATTCCCTCAAAGAATAGCTTATCCCCCTAATTCCCTTGGGTTCGACCCCTACTTACCACTTGCTACCCAGTAGTGAAGTCGCGAGTAGCGGAATATAAATTTGCTTTTGCACAGAGAACACCGCACCTTAACGACAGTGCGGTGGGCTCCGTCAAAACTGGCACCGATGCCGGGGAATTAGTTAATTAATCGGATAAGTTCTTTCAATCGATACTCGCTTCAAAACAACCATGTCTCACGAAGGAAGCCACCATGACTACCAAGATAACGATGAGATAAACCTGTACGATCGAAATGATGAGGTGCCACTTCCATTTGTGGACGATCCGGAACAACTCATCAGAAACAGAAGAGCTCGTGATAGGGAGGCCATCAGAAGAAATCAAGAACCACCCGAGGACCGAAATGCAGCTGGTCCAGTACAACACCCTAGATATCCACCACCCCCTCAACCTCGACAAGTGCCGAGACGAGAACCCGCTTTCGATAACTACTACGGGGATAACAACAATTACCGTACACCTACTATGGGAGAACTCAATGCCCCAGAATTTGAAACACAGCAGTGGTGCATTTGCCAGGACCCTGAACTAGAAAACATTGCCGTCGACATGTCTGTGGTCCACAATTTGCCAAAGTTCTCAGGAACTAATGGAGAATCAGCAATGACTCATCTCCAGCGCTTACATGGTATCTGCCAGAACGTAAAACCGAATGGCGTAAACGTAGACGACTTCAAGTTGAAGGCATTCTATTTTTCCCTCATTGACTCGGCAAACGACTGGTTCCTTTCATTGCCTTCGGGAAGCATCAGAACATGGGTTTAGATGCAAAGGAAATTCATGGACAAATACTACCCAGCGACAAGAGCGATGCAAGTAAGAAGACAACTGCAGGACATAAGGCAGGAACCTAATGAAACCATGTACGACTACCTGAAAAAATTCAACCACCTGGAAAGAAGCTGCTGCACTCTTGGACTACCCGAGAAGATCATCATCGAGTACCTAATTAATGGACTAACTAAGTTAGACAAAATGCTCCTGGATGCCTCGGCTGGGAGGATCCATGATGAATCTATCGTTAAGTGGCATAAGGAATCTCATCACCAACGTTGCTGAAAATGCCCGATTTAGAGAAGAGACGACTCGTCAGGAAGAATTTTCCCGAACAAGGAATGTGGCAAAAGCTGAAACACCCATGAACTCCATGCCAGAAGAGATGAAATAATTAAAGGAGATGATGATTCAGTTCCTACGAAGACAACCAGTTCCAATTAAGCCTTGCGAATTTTGTGGTTCTACGGACCACAAAATTGACGCATGCCCAACATTAATAGAAGAGGAACCAGCAGAAGTGAATTTTAAATGTTAATGATAAACAGGCTATGATACAAGGCCCCAGAAACCAAATTCTTTCCTTAAATTTAAACACCACCTGCACTTACTTTCAATTTTAGTATAAACTGCTTATCAACTGCTCACCTTCCGGAGGACTTGCCAATCACGCAACAACCGCTGTAAGTCTTCTCTTTTATTTTCTGTTATTTACTTTTCCGCACTAAAAACCAAAACCAACCAACCAATCACTTACTTTCCCGCACTAAAACCTCAATCAACCTAAAACACGCTCCCTCGCTGTACAATTCCCTCAAAGAATAGTTTATCCCCCTAATTCCCTTGGGTTCGACCCCTACTTACCACTTGCTACCCAGTAGTGAAGTCGCGAGTAGCGGAATATAAATTTGCTTTTGCACAGAGAACACCGCACCTTAACGACAGTGCGGTGGGCTCCGTCACGACTCATCGTAATGGAATACATCATCAAGTATTTGAATGGGAATGAAACGAAATTACTAATGACGAATTCTCCACCTAGCTGCAGCTCAACTCCGACACTTGAATCCAGCAACGTATCCACGCTCAAGCTCTTCAATTTCGTCCTCTTCAAGAATCCATTTCTGCCAAACTTATTGTGAGTTGCTTCTTTTCTCCTCAAAATCGTGTACCCCAAATCCTCCACCAAAAATCCACTGGAGAAATTGGCTCAGCAACCCCACTTTTCTTCCAAAACACCCGGATGAAGATATCCCGTGCGTTCGCACAGTTCTGTGCGCTCGCACAGTTCTGTGCGCTCGCACACTTCAGCTCATGCGTTCGCACACTTCAATCTTCAAGCAGCTCGGACTTCATTTCTTCGACGCAAAACATCTTCTAACAGGCTCCCTTTAGCCGATATTCCTTCCATGGCCTCCGAATGCACCTGAGAACAAAAACTACACACAGGTAGTGAAATAATACACATGCAACCACTAAGAGACGGGGTTTTAACACAGAAAATAGTCGTACAACTACGACTTATCAGTTGGCAGGGGCGGATCCACGTTCAAGGGAGGGGGGGTAGCTGCCCCTAGTGATTTTACGAAATAGTCCTTAAATTTAATGTATTTTATATTTATGCCCCTACTCAAATTTTTTGTTTGCCCCCATAGCTCCACTGATATACATATATGCACATTACAAGTTTTATATTACAACAAATTTGTTAAAAGAAATCAGACTTAAGTCGCAATTTTTTTTTACTTTTACATGTTGCCCCTAGTCAAAATAAATCTTGGATCCGCCACTGGGCGTTGGGTAACTTCTCGGCAAGTCCATCACAGCCCCGTGTAGTCCCTCTGGTCGCCTCATAGTCCTTTGGATGCATTCGGATAGAATCCTGCATGGCCCAGGTCATGTCCAGAGAAATCTCACACTTGCGCGTGAGCCCCTTGGTCGCTTTGACCGGTCTGGTCTAGAGATCCCAAGTCGTTTAGGAAAATCTGTGGTTGTTGCTTGGTCATTTTCGAAAAGTCCCGCACAATGGCCAAGTACAACTCGATCTCTTCACTTTGTTTGTCTTGGGTCGCCTCTGTTGGAATACTTGCTATCTGAATATAAGTTTATATCATGCAGATCTAACAATAATGAAAATGTTGCAGCAAATAAATCAAACTGAATTGAATCTGAACATGCATAAATTGCGCATCAATAATCTGAATGAGGACATGCATATATCAATCTGAATGAATACAGTAATAAGAAATTGCTTAAATCAAACAGATACGAAATAGGACAGCAAACCGAGTTGTTGATTCAGTCACGTCGATGACGCTGTCCTTAAAGCTAATTTGCCTCCCGTTGGTGCTGGATTTGACGGCAAAGAGCTTCCCAGGATTAAAGAATCTCAGCAAGCGCGTTGAGAACCGTAGCCTTGCTGATCGAACCTATTTGATCTTCCGCTATCACTGATCGGGAAAAGGAAAAATGGCAGTCGAGATGTGAAGGATTGTGTTTCTTCTGTGTCTTCTGAACTGAAGCGCAGGCTTCTTTATATAGTTGCGAGGAGAAACTATTTCGAGCTGACTTTATGGAGAAGATAGGAACTGGCCAGAATATCTTCAAGCAACAGTCCAAGTTCTTATCTCGAAAAATCAGCAACCGCCAAGACTGACTCAGTCTAGCTGAAGACTTAATCTTGACGTTTGGTTTACATAATAAAATCGAATTATGCAAAAACCGAACCGCACAACCCGCTGAGAAAATCGACAGCAATCACCCGCATGATGTGGGCGCGCACAAGTCAGGCCAAATCCGACGTCGTCGACCGGATGACGTGTCGAAACTAGTTTCTTAATATACAAGCATTTGATTTGTTGTCACATGACAGCCGAAAAACTAGTTTCTGATTTTATCATATTGAATGTATATAGTTCCAAAGTAATCTGATGCCATTGCACGTTACGTATTATACAAGCACGCAGTATCTAGCAGCATGAGCATGTGGAGTATTGTTACCCGTTGCTTATGGTGCAGTGGATCCAATGGTGGAGTATTGTTAGTCTGGCAGCTGACTAGATCGTAAGTGGCACAGCTATGTTTCTCTGTATACTGTATTATTGTACTCATCAAATCTTGGGCAGTAGCTTGGTTATTATATATATATAATTAGGCCATGACACTAGTTTTGGATTTTTAATCTTTATTATTTTTCCTTTAAAGATTTGGTTCAATCAATGCCACTACCAGCACTGTTAAGACAAAAAAAAAAAAAAATTATACTTGTTAATTGGCATATGCCTTTTTGTTATATAAGACCATTTTGGTTTCATTTCATGTGTATAAATCTGCAGGTCAAGACTCCCTCCTTGGTTCAGTACTCTAGTCTGGTTAGCTTGAACTAGTTATTATTGAGGCTTACCGAGACATGAAAGAGCCACTGATCCTGCCAGAGGAGGATGGCAAAAACAAAAGCATCAACAAGTCAGAAAGTTATCAAAATTTTGGATTACTTGACTTTGGATTCATGCTTAATATTTTTCTACTGGTGAGTGGTAAATGTCATAACTGTGACATTTTTCCATATTATCGACGTAGATTTACGCATGTCGTTCTGAAAGTCAGAAAGTGTCACATATGCTCTCTAATATGATATGCAAATAAATTAATATATATGTCACTTTTTTTTGATAAGGGAAACAAAGATATAATACATTTCAATATATATCATTTAGTACATATATATTGCATCTCGTCCAAATCCTGAAAATATTGGTACATATATATCCGCACCTTGAAACACAGGCCAAGTTTGACACCTTTACTATGGATCCGCTCACATCTACCCCGCAGTCGCTGGTACATTTTTCGACATTTGAATCATAGGCCACATTGGCACCTTTGCTAGCATGACATAAGACCTCCACAGGGAAGGTCTTATGCATCGGTTTTGACATTACGCATCGGTTGGACTATAACCGATGCATAATGTAAAGCTTATGCATCGATTTTGGTAGAACCTGAAATTTTATCCTCTGTTCAAGCTTGTGTTCAGGGTACAGTTGCAACAGACCGTGAACACCTCTTGCAATAACCCCGTAGTCAGAGAAGATAACTGAGACACACACAGTTAACTAGAATCGAACTCTACCAGAGAGTGTTCCAACAGATGATTAAACAGTTTATCAAGCAGTACCGGAAACCAAAGTAAAAAGACAGGAGCACGCAAGGTATGTTACCCAGTTCGGCCTCGCCAACTCTGGGGGGTTTCCCACACCCTATAATGGGACACAAATCGTATTACGAGATTTAGAGCTACAAGTGGTCTTACTCTTACACAACCCCGTGTTTGTAATCGCCAATCTCTAACTCTAAGTCTCTCGGATTTGCAATCTCGGTTCGTCGCCACTCCCCTCGATCCCCTGTGGGTAGGACTAGACTTCTCTCTCGGCCTAGTCTTGAACTTCTCGGAAGTCCAGTCGCCTTTTCTCAAAGACGTAGCTTGATAGCTGTGTGTGTGTACTTCGTTGATCCTCCAGCACAGCCTGAACACCACACTGAACAGACTGTTGATTCAGGGCTGGTATTCCGAGGTGGAATGGCCAGCCGTCGCTTCTCCCCCAATCTCACGAACTCTCGTGTTTATCTTTTCTCTCGGGAAGCGCACACATAAGGACGCCCTAGCATTGTATTTATATGCTTGGACGGAACCCTAAACCGATCAGAATATGTCGTCAAATATTTCGGGAATGTTGCGAAATATTTGCTGAATATTCGATCTATATTCAATCTTCAAAGATGACTTCCACCCTAAGCCATCCGATATTCTCTCAGCCAATCTGCGTATATTTGATCGCACAAATCTTTGATGATGATATGTCGTTTGGCTCCCATGAAATAACTTTGTTGACATCTTCGAGACTCCAATCAATTAATCTCGTCGTCAATATCTTCTTCATAAGGTATCTTCTTCGACAAGTTAGACAGGTGGTTTCCAATTCTGGTAAGGAGATATTCGAATGTCCTCTCGTTCAATCTGTGTCTTTGCTGACCGACATCAACTGGAAAGATCCTGAATCTTCAGAATAAACCGTATCTTGATCATGCGTCTTCTGTACGCTGTACTTCTGTTCCAATATGAGATTGAACTCCAACCTGAACTGTCTAATGATGTTTTGTCAAAGACATGCCAATCATGGGCACATCAATCTCCCCCTTGGCATTTTGGCCAAACCGAATCTATCTTTAGATGGAACTACTCCCCCTTTTTGCCACAAACTGGCAAGGGGTCCAACCGAGTTCAACCAACCAATCAATCCGCGCAAGCTAATGGAGCACTTACGACTCTTCGGTATCTAGAATCTGGTCAACTCCCCCTCGAACATGGCCTGGGCAGAGACACATACCGTGAGACTGTCGGACCAACACGACTTATCGGCTGTTCGAACCACTGAATGATCTCTACATCCTTTAGTAGAATATAGTCAGTGTTGCTGTTAGGGATGACTCCCTTGGGACTGACATCTTATTAGGTAGCCTTCTAGAGATGACCTTCTTCTACACGCCTTTTCATTTAGCTGTTGTATCTGTACCGACTAACCACAATTCATGCTCAGACACTTCAGTTGATACACTGAGTGGAACATATCCTGGAGCACTCCTCGTCCTGTACTTGCTCCCCCTGCATCTGTGCTCGAGCTATTCCTCTGGGTGGATACTTCAATCAAGTATGATTGGATGGTCACTTTCTTCTTTGGTTTCTCCTTTTCAGTACTCTTTTTAGTTCAACCAGTGATACTGAGTTCCGATTCCCCTTGAAATCTCTATTATCTGGTTTCCAGTCATCGAAACACTGCTTCAACAGATGTCTTCTCAGCTGCCTTGTCGGTGTTGGGTTTTTCTGGAAACTTGACAAGCTCATTTCCTTCATGAGTGAAAGTCCCTTCCTTGTGCAAATTTTGGACAGCCTTATCAAGGTCCTTGTCCATTAGGCTCGTCATTTTTCTCAGAGGGGTCTGAAACTTCTGATCCTCAATCACATTGAAGCATTCTCATTATCTTTCTTCCTTTGACACCAAGTCAGGAGTAGCTGGCGGATCCACCATCATGCATCCTTTCGGTCCCTTAATTTTTCTCTGGACAAGAGCTAGACGACTCTCGAGATAAAACTTTCTCACCACCTAACTCCATAATTGAGACTGCATCATCTGCCACACTTGCCTCCATATCTACACCCTGGGCTTCTGAAAATTGGTCACCTTTTGTCTCGACAAGAGTTGAAATCTTCTCGTTTAGAAACTCATCAGCAATATCATCAATATCCTTGAGCGGCGCATCTAGGTCTTCATTCTTGTAGGGTGTATGGGACTCTTCTATCACATTACCCAATTGCTTCGCTTGCAGTTCTCCACTTGCATTCTCATTCTCCTGCTTATCAGGATCACACTCTTTGCCCTGCGGACTTACCCTTCTTCTGTAGAACCAGTCACAGAATCTGCAGCAGGTTTCAATACATTCGGCTTTTATTGACCGCTTTGTCACCTTTGGCTCACTCAAGCTTGACCAATCGTTCGTACTTCCTTCTTGGAAGTATGAGAGCAAGCCTTGGGTGAGCAGAGGAGATTGCCTCATTTAGGGTCGAGAAATCGTCTGATTTTCCATCGCAGTCTGCACACTCTCCTCATTTCGGGTAGATACTCCCTTCTTTTCCCGGTCGTTTTATGATGACATAGGACTGATTTCTGAAAGTATAAGAATGTAAATCTCTAGGTATGTACCTTCTGTTCCAGCTTCCTGTTGATAGGTGGTCAGCCCAACTATTTGAGCTGGTGTTCTGCCCGTGACTGACCCCTGTCTGGAACACTTAGTTCTTGATAACACACAGACCCAAGGAGGATCTGAGTGTTTCAAACTGAGCGGCATCAAGTGGTTTGGTGAATATGTCCGCCAATTGCTTGTCTGTTTCGTCTTGGAGTGTTGCACTGGGTTCTTTGAGATACTGATTGCGCTCATATTGTCACAGTACAGGGCCATTTCTTCTTGTTTAACTCCGTATTCAGACAGCATCTGCTTCATCCATAGAAGTTGAGTGCAACTGCTTCCTGCTGCTATGTATTCTGCTTCAGCCGTAGACAGTGAGATGCTGTTTTTCTTTTTGCTGAACCACGAGACCAAGTTATTTCCTAAGAAGAAGCATCCTCCAGATGTGCTCTTTCGATCTTCAACGTTTCTTGCCCAGTCTGCGTCGCAGTAGCCAACCAGATGTGGGTTGGTGTCCTTGGTATACCAGATTCCAAAATCAACAGTCCCGCATACATACTTTATGATTCTCTTAACTTGTAAGAGATGGCTTTCCTTGGGATCTGCTTGGTATCTTGCACAAACGCCAACGACATATGCTATATCTGGTCTACTGGCTGTCAAGTACATGAGGCTTCCAATCATACTCCTGTACAGCATCTGATCGACCTTTGTTCCAGCCTCGTCTTTGGTTATCTTTATGTGAGTAGCGGCCGGAGTTCGTTTGTGGCTTGCTTTCTCAAGATCAAATTTCTGTATCAGATTCTTGGCATACTTGCTTTGAGAGATGAAAATGCCGTCTTCATTTTGAGTAACCTGGAGTCCTAGAAAGTAGTTCATTTCCCCAACCATGCTCATCTTGAACTCCTTCTGCATCTGTTCAACAAACTGATCCACCAGTTTCTGGGTATTAAACCCAAACACAATTTCGTCAACATAGATTTGTGCGATAATAAAGTCTGACCTTGTGTGTTTAACGAACAGGGTTTTGTCCACTCCCCCTCGCACATATCCATGATCGACGAGGAACACAGTGAGACGCTCATACCAAGCTCTGGATGCTTGTTTGAGATCGTATAAGGCTTTCTTCAGGTGGTACACCGATGCTGGGTGATGCGGATCCTCAAACCCTTTCGGTTGAGCGACGAAAACCTCCTCATTCAGAAATCCGTTTAGGAAAGCACTTTTGACATCCATCTGGAACAGTTGAAACTTTAAGTGGCATGCCAGAGCAAGTAGTAGGCGGATGGCTTCAAGACGTGCGACCGGAGCGAAGGTTTCCTCAAAGTCTATCCCTTCTATTTGAGTGTATCCTTGTGCCACAAGGCGAGCTTTGTTTCTTGTGATGTTCCCCGAAGCATCGGACTTGTTTTTGAAGATCCATTTTGTACCAATGCGTTGACCCCATCAGGTCTTGGAACCAAATCCCATACATCGTTTCGAGCGAATTCTTCCAGTTCCTCCTGCATAGCGAGGACCCAATACTCATCAAGTAACGCTTCCTTTATGTTTTTCGGCTCGATTGATGAGAGGAAACACGAGCAGGCAGGCAATTCTCTGGCGTTGCTCAGAATTCGGTGAGTTTGAACTCCGTTACTGGGTGAACCAATAACTTCAGAGATTGGGTGATCCCTGGTAATTCGTCGAGAGGGTTGTAGCGTAGTGACATTTTCTTGGGGGTTGACAGTAACAACGTCGTCAGAGGGATGATCTTCAGTGGAGTTGTCGGAGGAGCCTTCAGACGGGTCATGCTCAGTCTGCTGGGATGATGGTTGTGTCGCAGGTGCTGTGCTAATACTGTCGTCAGTGTCATTCGGGACCGCCTGTACGAACACTTCATCTTTTACTTTGACATTTATAGATTCCATGACTGATCCTGTGCGCTTGTTGAACACCCGGTATGCTCGACTGTTTGAAGAATACCCAAGAAAGAACCCTTCATCACTCTTTGGATCCAGCTTCTGTCGGTACTCCCGGTCGTTCAAAATGTAGCACTCACTTCTAAAAATGTGGAAATATTTGACAGTGGGCTTCTTTCCTTTCTAGAGTTCATAGCATGACTTCTCCGTTCCCGTGCGTATAGTAACTTGATTTATGATGTGACATGCTGTATTCATAGCTTCGGACCAGAACTTCAGAGGAATCTTTTTGGCATGTATCATTACCCGGGCCATTTCTTGAATGGTACGATTCTTCCGTTCCACCACCCCATTTTGCTGAGGAGTGATTGCTGATGCGAACTGATGAGCAATTCCGTGTTTCGTACAGTAGGTACTCATAGTAGAATTTTTGAATTCTGTGCCATTATCACTCCTAATGGACACCAGTTTTTCTCCTTTGTCTTCCCTTTCTCGTTGGATAAGAGTTGCAAGCTCTATGAATTGTTGAGTTGCTTCGGTCTTGTCACGAAGGAACCTTGTCCAGGTGAATCTGGTGAAGTCGTCAACACAGACCAGAACATACTTCTTTCCTCCATAGCTCTCAGTCTGCATTGGTCCCATCAAGTCCATATGGACCAGTTCCAGAGGTCAGTTGGTGCTGATTTGAGAGATCTTGGGGTGTGATGCTTTCGTCTGTTTCCCGATCTGACATTCTCCACACATCACATCCTGACTTCCTTTGACATTTGGCATTCCTCTGATGAGTCCAGATGAGCAGAGTTTCTTCAATGTCTTGAGATTCAGATGTCCCAACCGTATGTGCCAAAGGGACATCTCATCTGCTTGACTAGACAAACATGCTGTTCCAGTACCTGTTCCAGTACCTGTTCCAGGGCCTGTTCCATCAGAGCCGATGAGATAACAGTTGTTGGCTGCTCTGCTTCCTTTCATCAATATTCCTCCATCTTTGTCAAGAACTTGGCATGAGTTGTGAGTGAACTTGACATGATATCCTCCGTCGCAAAGTTGACTTATGCTGATCAGGTTCACTTTCAGTCCTTCAACTAGGAGAGTGTCTTTGAGGACAGGTAGATTCGGAACCTTCAATGTCCCACAGCCGATTACCTGTCCCTTTCCTCTGTCTCTGAAGGTGACGAATTGCTTCTTAGTCACAGGTCGAATCTTCATAAGAAATCTGCAGTCTCCTGTCAAATGGGCAGAGCATCCGCTGTCGAAGTACCAGCGATCTTTCTCCATGTGACTTGAAGAGCTGAACGCAACCATGCAAACATCTTTACTTCTGTAAGTTTTGGGGTTTATCTTCCAGTCATGACCCGTGCTTGATGGTAGCTGTCCTTGCTATGCAGTCATCTTGAACAGTTCCAGGATCCCACTCAGTGTGTCGAGTGTTTGCTCTGATACCATTTGAAATTTTTTCCACTGTTCAAGCTTGTGTTCAGGGTACAGTTGCAACAGACCTTGAACACCTCTTGCAATAACCCCGTAGTCAGAGAAGATAACTGAGACACACACAGTTAACTTGAACCGAACTCTACCAGAGAGTGTTCCAATAGATGATTAAACAGTATATCAAGCAGTACCAGAAACCAAAGTAAAAAGACAGGAGCACGCAAGGTATGTTACCCAGTTCGGACTCGCCTACTCTGGGGGGTTTCCCACACCCTATAATGGGACACAAATCGTATTACGTGATTTAGAGCTACAAGTGGTCTTACTCTTACACAACCCCGTGTTTGTAATCGCCTAGCCTCTAACTCTCCGTCTCTCGGATTTGCAATCTCGATTCGTCGCCACTCCCCTCGATCCCCTGTGGGTAGGACGAGACTTCTCTCTCGGCCTAGTCTTGAACTTCTCGGAAGTCCAGTCGCCTTTTCTCAAAGACGTAGCTTGATAGCTGTGTGTGTGTACTTCGTTGATCCTCCAGCATAGCCTGAACACCACACTGAACAGACTGTTGCTTTAGGGTTGGTATTCCGAGGTGGAATGGCCAGCCGTCGCTTCTCCCCCAATCTCATGAACTCTCATGTTTATCTTTTCTCTCGAGAAGCGCACACATAAGGACGCCCTAGCATTGTATTTATATGCTTGGACGGAACCCTAAACCGATCAGAATATGTCGTCAAATATTTCGGGAATGTTGCGAAATATTTGCTGAATATTCTATCTATATTCAATCTTCAAAGATGACTTCCACCCCAAGCCATCCGATATTCTCTCAGCCAATCTGCGTATATTTGATCGCACAAATCTTTGATGATGATCTATCGTTTGGCTCCCATCAAATAACTTTGTTGACATCTTCGAGACTCCAATCAATTAATCTCGTCGTCAATATCTTCTTCATAAGGTATCTTCTTCGACAAGTTAGACAGGTGGTTTCCAATTCTGGTAAGGAGATATTCGAATGTCCTCTCGTTCAATCTGTGTCTTTACTGACCGACATCAACTGGAAAGATCCAGAATCTTCAGAATAAACCGTATCTTGATCATGCGTCTTCTGTACGCTGTACTTCTGTTCCAATATGAGATCGAACTCCAGCCTGAACTGTCTAAAGAAGTTTTGTCAAAGACATACCAATCATGGGAACATCAGAACCGATGCATATGCATCGGTTGTAATCGAACCGATGCTGAACTCAACAAAATCACTATTTCTTTGCAGCAATCTAGGGTTCACTCAGTTTGAAATTCTTAGTCGCACCTCCGTGCGAGATCGATAGAGAGGGAAACGAAAACGATTTTACTGGGTTCCCATTCTCTTGTCGCCGGTGAACCCTAATTTGAAGAGGGCTACACTTGATGAGATCCAGATCAAGTTCGATTTTGTGGCTGTGACCCGAGGCGGAGGAAACTTTGCGCAACAAGCGACGTTTGTGGCGGTGACCCTCGTCGCTTCACTGTCCGTGAGTTTCTCCAACTATACGGCGCTCGTCGCTTCACGGTACGTTTTTCCTTGAGTCACCACTCGAATACAACTTCAAATTGATACACTCGAATACAACTTCAAATCTGCTGGCTGAGGATTGGAGGCGGAACTAGATAGGGTTTGGGGAATGGATGACTGGTTCAGTGGTGGCATATACATCAGCTAGTGTCCTTGTACTCTAATGGTAACTATGTTTTGTTGCTTGTTCTTAATTTGTAGTTCACAAGTTCAATGGGGAAATCAAATTGCTTGATATTCATGGCGAAGAAATTGTTTAGAAGAGAAGAGCTTTAATGGCTTGCAGAAGGTGCAAGATTTGCCTTGCACTTATCAGGGACAATGCTCAGGTTCTACCTAGTCAGAGTTTTGCCTTTGTAAACTGCCATTGCTTTTGTTAATCCTACTTTTTTTGCCAAAGGTGAGATGTTGTTTACCTTTGTATGTGTCTTGTACATTGAGCCAGCAATTTCCTCTTTACTAATACATTTGTAGTTGCTACAGTTTGTTCATATAAATTTACTAGCTAAGTGTTGTTTCCTAATGTTTGTTTGTAATCTATATTTTGTGTAATTGATTGACTTTGTAAGAAATGCTTTTGTGTAGAAATACAAGTTGCCTCTTTGATAATTTGTTGTTCTAATCATTTACTTTGTGTGACTGATGGACCATAATTGTATGAATCATAAACACAGTTAAACCCACCAAATTAGACTCTTTGTCTATTTAACTTTTGCTTGTTAGTTCCGATATTTATCTACAGGGTATTTTGAAGTCTAGAGAGAATACAGGCTAAGGAGGAGTTTTAAAGCTGAAAATGAATTACGAGTCATTCCGGGTCACGACCAAATTCTGACTTTCAAGAACCTGACGTGGAATCACTCAAAACAAGTCCAACCGAAGGGCAACCAGAGTCAGACCGGAGCTGAAAGGACCGATGGCTTTTGGAAAAGATCACAAAACACACTCAACCACTCCCATCCACCTCATGAGGGGCGGCTACTCCTCTCTTCCTCCTCACATGGCCGGCGGCTTTGGCCATGGAGGAGACATGTGGCCGGCGGCTTTTGGGAGGGATGACTCACCTCAGATGGCTTTTGCTCCTCCTCCAATTTCTTGCCAAGTGTTGGCTTCTCATCCACATCCATCCCTCTCCTTAGCCTATAAATAGAGCTCCTCCTTCCCTTTGTAATATCATCCCACAATCACATTCCAAAATCACAAACACAATTCACTTATCTCTCTAGCTTTTGTGGGCACAATCATGTAATCGCTTTACTTTGGAATCAAAGCTTGATCTTTAGCACTCTCAACGGTTTTTGTAAGTACTCGCTTCTTTACTTTACTGTATTTCAAAGTACTTTACTTTCCTGTCTTTACTTTCGAAAACTTTACTTTACTATCTTTCAAAAACCTTTACTTTTTCAAGTACTTAGCTATGATGTCCCGTTCCATGGATATTCGTAGCTAAACCCTTCAATCGGTTGAAGGGGAGTGCTTGTATCATAAAATGTTTTAGACCCTTCTCCTAAATTCTTCTTTGTGTTCAAAACTTGTTCTATGTGCCACATATTAGGTTAGAACTTCCAAGGTTGAGTGGATGCTTGAAATGGCAAAACTCTTCCGTGGGGTTCGTGAACATACTCGGGTAAGTGGATGCTTGAAATGGCAAAGCTTATCTGAGGAGTTCGACCTCTTTAAAACACCATTTGGATTGATCGAAAATGATTGATCAAATGGATGCACATAGGCTAGTATACCTTGAAATGAGGTGCTAGTCTAAATAGAACAAGTGCTCTATGACCTTGAAATGGGCTAGACAGTGTGGCAAGTCGAGTGCTTGAAATGGCCTTGATACACTTTTGAACACTTAGTATGATCATTAGAGGTCAATGATAAATGAAAATATGATACAAGGCCCCTGAAACCGAATCTTTCCTTTAATTGTAATATCAACTGTTACTTTACCTTTCAGTACTAAAAACCAAAAACCAAAAACAACCCCCCAACTGCTTTATTTAATCCCCCCTTTTCGAAAGAACAACTATTCACCTGACTCCCTTGGGTTCGACCCATACTTACCACTTACTACCAAAAATAGTTAAGTCGCGAGTATCGGAGATATAAATTAATTTTTGCACAGAGAAAATCGCACCTTAACGACAGTGCGATGGGCTCCGTCAAAATTGGCGCCGTTGCCGGGGAGTTAGCTTTCTGATTAGCTGTTCTTCTCTTTTTCTTTTCTCTTTCGAACTCGCTTCTGCACAACCATGTCTCGTGAAGGAAGCCACCATGACTATCAGGATGACGACGAGATGAATCTGTTCGATCGAAATAATGAAGCGCCGCCACAATTTGTCGATGATCCGGAACTAATCATCAGAAACCAAAGAGCTCGTGATTGGGAGGCCATCCGAAGAAACCCAGGACCACCTGAGGACCGAAATTGAGCTGGTCCAGTACAGCTCCCTAGATATCCCCCACCCCCTCAACCTCGACAAGTGCCAAGGCAAGAACCCGTCTTCGATGATTACTATGGGGATAACAACTTCCGTGAACCTACTATGAGAGAACTCAATGCCCCAGATTTCGAAACACAGCCATGGTGCATTTACGAGGGCCCTGAACTAGAATACATTACCATCAACGCGTCAGTGGCCCACAGCTTGCCAAAATTCTCAGGAGCTCATGGAGAATCTGCGACAACTCATCTCCAACGCTTACATGGCATTTGCCAAAATCTAAAGCCCAATCGAGTGAATATAGACAACTTCAAGTTGAAAGCGTTCTATTTTTCCTTCATTGACTCGGCAAACGACTGGTTCCTTTCATTACCTTCGGGAAGCATCAGAACATGGGTTCAGATGCAAAAGAAGTTCCTGGATAAATACTACCCAGCAGGAAGAGCGATGCAAGTAAGAAGGCAACTGCAGGACATAAGGCAGGGACCTAATGAAACCATGTACGACTACCTGGAGAAATTCAACCACCTGGAGAGAAGCTGTTGCACTCTTGGACTACCCGAGAAGCTCATCATCGAATACCTGATTGATGTACTGATTCAGTTAGACAAAAAGCTTCTTGATGCTTCAGCTGGAGGGTCCATGATGAAATTATCATTGAGCGGCATAAGAAAACTCATCGCTGACGTTGCTAAAAATGCTCGGTTTAGAGAGGAGACCACTCGGCCAGATGAGTTCTCCCGAACAAAAAATGTAGCACGAGCCGAGACGTCAGAAAACTCCATGACAGAAGAGATGAAACAAATGAAAGAAATGATGATGCAAATCCTGCGAAGGCAGCCAGTTTAAGTAAAGCCTTGTGAGTTCTGTAGTTCTACGGACCACAAAACTGATGCATGCCCGACATTAATAATAGAGGAACCGGAAGAAGTAAATGCAGTAGTAGGATACCAAGGATACAACAACAACAGCAACGACAGAGCTGGACCAAACCGACAGTATAATCAAGCGACCAATTCAAGCTGGCGGAATGACAACCATCCTCTAAGGGAGAACAACAAGCCGCACCGTAATTAGCTCAGTCATTCTATCAACCTCCCCACCGGCAGTATAACCAGAACGCTCCATCAGCAGGACAGTATCAGCAAAGAGGACGAAATCAGTACCCAACGAGTCAATATCAACAGAAAGGACCAAACAAGTTGCTTGAAGACACAATGAAGGAACTCGCAGGATGCGTGAATCAATTGGGTAATTCATTTAACCAATTCCAGGCGAAAACTGACGGGGCAATTTCAGATTTAACCAAACAAATGTCCCAGCTCGCTACCTCAATGTCCGCACTCATTAATGAACCTGGCAGACTTCCTTCACAAACCATCCAAAACCCAAAGGCAAATGTCAGCATGATAAGGAAGTCAAACATGGAAGTAGCACTGGAAGAACCAGCACGATCCACAACTTACAAACCTACGGTCAAGTACTTCACCCGTAGGCACCGTCCTGATTGGAATCAAGAAGAAGACCGACCCAATGATGGCAGAACATGGGTCACGCATGCTGACAATGGACTTTATGTATTCACGGTTAGCATGACACCTCCACCGAGTACACACTTTGACATACCGGCATCTGGCTGGGATGACAATGACTCTAATGGTCTCAGATGGGATTCCCCAACTAACATCTATGCATCAGAGCAAAACATTTACCTAGAAGATCAGGAGTTAAAAGGGCCCGATCATACAAATCCAGAGCCAAAGGATGAGCAGAATGACCCGATAATGGAAAGATCCCTCACTTCAGATCAGGAGTCACAACCGGAAAGGGATAAGGACCCAGGGGCCTTCACAGTCACCTGTGGTATTGGTGAAGCCCAAATTCACAAGTGCTTAATCGATCTTGGGGCTGCCGTCAATGCCATGCCTTACTCCTTATATTACTTATTGGGGCTTGGCCCATTGAAACCACCAAGGTCAAATATCGAGTTGGGAGATAAATCATGTATCCGACCGGTTGGAGTGCTTGAAGATCTAATACTCCATGTGGGAGAGCTCGTCGTTGCTGCAGACTTTTATGTAATACAAACGGGAGAGACCAGCAAAGACGACCCTCCAACACTTATTTTGGGACGACCTTTTCTCTACGCCACCAAAGCATGGATCGACATGGGAAAGGGCTTGTTATCACTTGCATTTGGCGGCAAAATTTCAGATTTCTACATCGATGATTATGATGGTCACCCAAGGACAAGGAAACCACCAGACATTGTACCTATCTCGGATCTCAGAACACAGATTTCTGACCTGCCAAGAGAGACCGAGAGAGTGACAAGACCAGCAGCTATGGTCAAAGGTCCCTCGCCTCCTCAGAAACAATGGAAGGAGAAACCACCAAAACCATGGAGTTCTAACCCGAGCACATCATCTCACAAGAAATCAGGAAAAGTCAAGGCTAGAATCAACGCAGGAGCTGCGGCAAAATTCAACCTGAGCCGCCCATGGGATCCAAACCTGTGATCCCCATGCGTCGAGCCAACGACGTTAAACAAAGGCACTGGTTGGGAGGTAACCCGACACCTATCTTACTTTCAGTCATTTATTTTCTGTCATTTAGTTTTTACCGCAAGTCGCTCTCACCCATTTTTTGTATAGAAGGAATGTCTAACATGTAGGAATCGATTTTTGGAGCAAGATCAGATCAGCCAGGAATCGATTACCGGGCCTGCGCTGAGAGTTCAAGGCCCCAGCCGAACTCCCTCGATTATCCAGCTCCGAGGCATGTCGTTCCACGACACGACACAGTAAAAGGGAGTTCAGTTCTTCTCTTTTCCTTAATGTCATTTCCTTCTCTTGTATATATTTGCATGACTTTTGAACTAAGTCTTGCTGAAAGGCATGCCTTCGTTCAAAAGTGTGGGGTGAGAAACCACCTGTGTACATAGTTATTTAACATGCTTTTTCTTTTTCTTTTCCCTTAATATTATCTTTTTGAAAATATGAACTTGAGAATGTGAAAAAGATAGATCTAAATTCATGCATTTACCTTGTGAAAATTCAACTGTTTAAAAACTTCGGATGTAACTTCTCATTTGTCCCTTTGTGCTAAGATATACAGGGGATGTGGAGTTGATAGAAAATGCCCTAGAGAGGCTTGGCAAGCACTCGAAGGATCGAATCTAACTATATGGTTTTCGAAGTCAGTGGAGGCTGCACTTCGGGTTTCAGTGAAGATTGAAGTCATCTCCGCCGTGCAGCGTTTATGCAAGAGGCGGGACGGGAATCAAACCGTCCTATCTCTAGTCCTAGTAGCCGGGAAAATAGATGAGCGACCCTCATCTTGACCCGCGCGAAACGGCGAGTATGAGAAAGAGCGGGGAGGTATTTCCATATGCTCGCGGGCGATGATTGGACCTCCCAAAGAAAGGTTGATAAAATGGACTAGCAAGTCACAAAGAAGCAAAAGCTCAAAGAAGCTAATCAAAGGCCAAAGGCCAAAATTGTGAAGGTTTTAACCGAACAAAAGTGAAGAAACTCCAACTCAATATCAAAGGCCAAAGGCCGATTCACTACAGAAGCTGTCCCTCACCAAAAAGAAATCAAAATGCTCAACTCAGTGAAACCCGAACCGAATCACGTGCTAGAGAAAGCTACAAGGAAACCATATAGTACGAGTCGATCGCGAGAATGCAGTCTTGGAACCTGAAAAGGGCTATCTCCCGAAACATCCGAATTAATTTGCATCTCGGCGCGAAGGTACAAGTATTAAGTTTCTTCTAAGTACTTACACGGTTTAGTTTGGTAATAGGTAAGTAATGCATGAATTAAGATAAATCTAGTCCCACAGTCTCACTTTCATATTTAAAAGTTTACTTAGATTGTGTTCCGCCCTTAAATAGCATTGTTCGGGACGAACAACCAAAAGTGTGGGGTGATCTGATGGACCCTAATTGTATGAATCATAAACACAGTTAAACCCACCAAATTAGACTCTTTGTTTGTTTAACTTTTGCTTGTTAGTTCCGATATTTATCTACAGGGTATTTTGAAGTCTAGAGAGAATACAGGCTAAGGAGGAGTTTTAAAGCTGAAAATGAATTACGAGTCATTCCAGGTCACGACCAAATTCTGACTTTCAAGAACCTGACGTGGAATCACTCAAAACAAGCCAAACCGAAAGGCAACCAGAGTCAGACCGGAGCTGAAAGGACCGATGACTTTTGGAAAAGATCACAAAACACACTCAACCACTCCCATCCACCTCATGAGGGGCGGATACTCCTCTCTTCCTCCTCACATGGCCGGCGGCTTTGGCCATGGAGGAGACATGTGGCCGGCGGCTTTTGGGAGGGATGACTCACCTCCGATGGCTTTTGCTCCTCCTCCCATTTCTTGCCAAGTGTTGGCTTCTCATCCACATCCATCCCTCTCCTTAGCCTATAAATAGAGCTCCTCCTTCCCTTTGTAATATCATCCCACAATCACATTCCAAAATCACAAACACAATTCACTTATCTCTCTAGCTTTTGTGGGCACAATCATGTGATCGCTTTACTTTGGAATCAAAGCTTGATCTTTAGCACTCTCAACGGTTTTTGTAAGTACTCTCTTCTTTACTTTACTGTCTTTCAAAGTACTTTACTTTCCTGTCTTTACTTTCAAAAACTTTACTTTACTGTCTTTCAAAAACCTTTACTTTTTCAAGTACTTAGCTATGATGTCCCGTTCCATGGATATTCGTAGCTAAACCCTTCATTCGGTTGAAGGGGAGTGCTTGTATCATAAAATGTTTTAGACCCTTCTCTTAAATTCTTCTTTGTGTTCAAAACTTGTTCTATGTGCCACATATTAGGTTAGAACTTCCAAGGCTGAGTGGATGCTTGAAATGGAAAAACTCTTCCGTGGGGTTCGTAAACATACTCGGGTAAGTGGATGCTTGAAATGGCAAAGCTTATCTGAGGAGTTCGACCTCTTTAAAACACCATTTGGATTAGTCGGAAATGATTGATCAAATGGATGCACATAAGCTAGTATACCTTGAAATGGGGTGCTAGTCTAAATAGAACAAGTGCTCTATGACCTTGAAATGGGCTAGACAGTGTGGCAAGTCAAGTGCTTGAAATGGCCTTGATACACTTTTGAACACTTAGTATGATCATTAGAGGTCAATGATAAACGAAAATATGATACAAGGCCCTAGAAACCGAATCTTTCCTTTAATTGTAATATCAACTGTTACTTTACCTTTCAGTACTAAAAACCAAAAACAACCCCCCAACTGCTTTATTTAATCCCCCCTTTTCGAAAGAACAACTATTCACCTGACTCCCTTGGGTTCGACCCGTACTTACCACTTACTACCAAAAATAGTTAAGTCGTGAGTATCGGAGATATAAATTAATTTTTGCACAGAGAACATCGCACCTTAACGACAGTGCGGTGTGCTCCGTCAGTGACAGGCGCATTATATATGCTAAGGACTTGCACTTCTCGAGAAGGAAAAATATGATGAAGGCGTCACGAAACTTGAGAAGGTATGAAATGATTTTCTATTTGGTCCTGCTGCCTCGCTTTTAAGAGATGGAAATTCTGGATTTCTTGTATGTGTCGTGTATCTTGTAGTTTTTGTACAAGGCTTATGCTTTGTCATGGCTTTCAATACCCTGAAACTTGTAGTTTTAGATTCGTGTTTGGAAAAGTGATGGACGATGTTTGTTAGAAGATGTAGGACTTAAAAATGGTACCAAGACAAGAAGAATAAGTAGTGTTTAAGCGCTAGAATGTGCTAAGGAATTTTCTGTGTATTAACCCTTACTGTACTTTACATTGCCATTTTGTACCTTGTTTTTGTTAACTAGAATGAATTAGTTGCTTTACAGATATCAACTATATGGAAACAATCTTACAAAAGTGCAGAGTGGCGACCTTGTATAAACAAGTCTTCTGATGGTAAAAACTCATCTGCAAAAACATGTTAGCGATTACCTCATTGTTTTGGCGTGTGATGCAGAACATCCACAAACTTCATGTCTATAGGATTTACTATTTTACTGAAAGTGCTTATGTGTTGTACATATTATAGGATTGCCTGAATGAAATGGGTAATCTTTTCTAGCAATGCAGATCATATTAGGATTGACTCTGGCTAATTTCCAATGTGTATGTGGTGATTAAGTTATTCAAATATCTGTGTACTACTTTTTTTCTGCCATTTTATCAAGGATGTCTTAGGGCATGTGTATGTGAACCCAGTATTTATTGGTCATCTTCGATTCGATGCAGGATGAAAGAGAAGAAAGCAAAAGACCGATAGGATACACAAGAGTTGGAGCAGGGAAACAGATGTAGAAGGATATTTTGGAGAAATGGATTAGTATTGGCTCTCCATTACTAAAAATAAGATATGAAACTTGTTGAATTGATAAATGTTTTGTACAATGAAAGTGACATTATGTATAAAATGTTGTGTTTTTGTTGAATAAAAAATATTTTAAGTTGGATATCAAATTTATGTAAGAAATTGAAGGTGGATTTGATTTATTAGAGACTAAATGTGCTAAAAAAAATCAAACATTATGCATCAGTTCTAAAAAAACTAATGAATAATGTATGACTTTACGCATCAGTTCTTAAAAAAATTGATGCATAAAATCATACATTATGCATCAGTTTTTCAAAAAAAATCGATGCATAAAGTCATACATTATGCAATGAACCAAAACCGATGCATAATGTCAAAATAAATCGATGCATAAAGCCTGTTTTGTAATAGTGAGGCGTGGAAGAGGAAGGCGGGACCTCCACAGGGGAGGAACAACATCCACACGCGAGGCGTGGAAGAGGAAGGCATCCGCAAGGGATGAAGGAAGGATCTACACGCGAGGCGGGACGAGGAAAAAGAAAAGGAAAAAAATTGGTGACCCCAGGATTCGTACTCAGGGTGTAAGGATCCAAACATCTTTGGGTGGACTCCTTAACCAACAGGCCACCACCCCTGTTGGCGATATATGTCACTTAAAAGCATCATATGCAAGGCACCAAAAGCACTCCAATTTATTTTTAAAATCAAAATAAGCCCAACGGGCTATAAAAAACGGTCCAATTTTTTAAAAAAAATCCAAAAAAATTCAAAAAGTGAAAAAGTTTTTTTTTTGAAAAATTAATGTATAAATACACAGCTTATCTTTCTTCCAAATCACTTCAATTTTATCCCAACATATATTTTCAATCACTTATCTCTCTTAAGCAAAAATGTCTAGCAATTGGTCTCTACTTCAGAAATGTGCAACTGTGCTTATCTTACTGTCGCCAATTCGTTGATCCAATTTCCGGCAACATGCAAAAGGTGGACAAGTTGTGGAAGAAGATTCACATCGATTTTCAATAAAATTGGATTAGAGATGAGCATGGAGTTAGGACAATTAAGAGGTCTCAAGCCGCACTTGCTTCTCGTTTCGCGAAGTTTAAACCGATCTTGGTTTTTTGGGATTCTTGTATCTCATATGCAAGAAGAAATCCGGAATCCGGATGTAACTCACAAGATGAGGTAAATTATTTAATTATGTTCATTATATGTTATAATATAAATTATTATATAAATTATATTCATTGACGAGGTTATAATTACTGTTTAAAAAATTGATTTGTAGTTAAGGAAAGCTCAAACAATGTACGTCGCCAAAAAGAACAAAATTCACACATTTCGAATGTTGGGAACAAGTGACTGAACATCAAACATTTTCTATCATCAAAACTAATACCCCGCTTGGCTTACATATATGAAGCCAATCCGGTAGTTGAAGAAGTGCATACAAGTGAAACTCAACCAATTCTTAGCGTTGAAGGACAAGTATTTTCAACACCCGAAAGCAACCCTATAAGTTCTTCCAGTCCGATTAGGCCACTCAGAGTGAAGGCTTTGATGAATCTTGCAGAACGTCAAAAATATTATCTCGATAGGAACCAAAAGCAAATGGATGAAGACCATCTAAGGCAATAACAACTTCTCGATTTGAAACTGTAACACCCCAAAAATTATAGACTCCAAAACGGCGTAACACCGGTCGCACGTCCCCTTACCCACAGTTGGAACGTACGAAGCCTCTAGCTGATTATTACATAAATAAAATTAAAAATGAAATATGACATATGACATATATTACACGTAATTCATTAGCAATCGAATGTAACATGTTATTTAGTATTCAAGTAATACAAAAACGTCTAAGTCTCCAAAAGTACTTATTATTAATACTCCTTACCAGTGTTCAAGAAAATGGCCTTCTAGACCGCCGAGCGGCGCCTAGGCAGTCTTTTTCTTGAACCCGTTCTGTTTTTCTTCTAGACAGCCAATTAATCGGTTCGAGGCTTCTAGGCGGCACCCAGACGGCTTCTAGGCGTTTTAGGCGGCGCCTAGGCGGCTTTTAGGCAGTCCAGGCGACGCCTAGGCGGGAATATAAATATTATTTAATGTAATAATTTTTAAAATAATATTTTTAAGAAAAAAATTAAATTACAATTTGAGGAAATAAAATTCCAAAAACATGTGTTTGTATATTTATTTTCTTATTGAAAAGTGAATTTTGCATGGTAATTGATTATATTATTACTTGTGATTTATATTATGAATATTTTAGAATCTAATCAATAAAATACTATATGATATCAGGGAATAGGATCAGGTGCAAAGCCCATATTCTTGTAAAAAATAAAAAATAATCACATTCCTTGATTTTGTAATTTCGATGGATGAGATTAAGTGAAAATAAATAAATATAAATTCAAATTAATATTAGATTTGGGGTAAATATGGAATATAACATCCTTACTCTCTCCTCCACTCGATTAAAAAATTCAGATCTATCTTCATAACTATTGATCTGAGATCCATAAATTTCACTAAAATCACCAAAACTCACACCCACAAGCCAACGTCACTTTCGTCATCGTCGGAGGAGAGGTTTGAGATGGTGTCGAAGAGGAGGTCGTTCAGGGATCGGGGGAGGAGTGGGTTCGGTTGGAGATGCCGGAGTGTCCGGTATGTTTACAGTCGTTCGACGACGAAACGATCCCTCGCGTGCTCGGCTGCGGCCACTCGGCATGCGTAGCACGCCTCAAACAACTCCCACAACCGTTCCCGCACCCCATACGATGCCCCGCTTGCACTCAGCTCCTCAAACTCCCATCCCAAGGCCCTTCCTCCCTCCCTAAGAACATCGATCTTCTCCGATTCGCGTAATCCACGCCTCCTGAGCCACCGCCAAGTCGACAATCGCAGAATTTGGGTCAATTCGTGCCTCAGTTGTGGTCTGATGAATTCAGTTCTCCCAAAGAATTCCGGTTGTTTGGGTGTTGGATGTCTTGGGTTTCAACCATGATTTTGCATTCTGATCAGCTCATCCTTTTTCCAACTTTCACAGATGAGAAATGGGTTTTAGGGATTCAACGAGGGGTTGTGTTCAATTTTTGGGTTGATTAGGTTAAAATCGGACAACCACTCGACTTACTGAGTTCCGGGCTTGATGAATTATAGTCCACTTTTGACGAATTATGTCATAGTTCGTCAAAAGTACACTATAATTCGTCAAGAAATCTGATGAACTATAGTATACTTTTGACGAACTATTACATAATTTGTCAAAAGTGGACTATAATTCATCAAGCTCAGAAACTCAGTAAATTGATTCCTAAAATTTGAACATTCACGAAACGTAAGACTGGACGAAACTGATAAATTATCGTACGCTGGATTGGTATTCAAAGTGGTAGAATTGTTTTGAAAATCTGGGTTTCCAAATTCTGCACAGTCGTGTGCTTAATTTCAGGGATATTAACCGATTTGATTTTGAATATAAAATATATTTTTGGTCAATTATGCCCTTTCAAAGAGTGATACACGCCCAAAATTCATTTATCAATTGTTTTATTCTCATTAATCTACACCACATGATTATGCAAAGGAAGGGTGGTGATGATTTTGTATTTTGTACCAATTATGGGCTTTGTACCGGATCTCACCTCATGATATCAATACATATAATTTAGAAATATAAAAAATCGAAACTGATTAGTCGCCGATTAATCCCCGATTAATCCTTTGAAGACCCTGTCCGCTCGATTACCTCCTAGCATTTTTGACAACCTAGCTCCTTACTAGCGCGAGTCTCACTTATTTTCGCCACGGACTATCCAGCAATATCAGAAAAAGTAAACATGGAAACATGAGTCCACGACTCGTGCAAGTAATACAGACCCAACTAGCCGAACCATGAGTGTCAGAATCATTTTAATTGAACCAGTATTAACATAAGTGAAAAGAAGCGATGAAGCGAACGATTGTACCAGAATAGCAAGTGAGTCCAGGAAATATTTTTGAAACTTGTAACGTCAAAGGTATGACCAAGCAGAATGAATTCAGGCTTATAACAGACAGGTTGGCTACACAATCAATCATGCAAACGTGGGTCCCGGGACACTATCGCCATATTTTGCCCTACGACTAGGCAATAGGATACCATACTTTGCCCTATGGCGGGGCAACATGAATCATGATCCGATTATGAGCCTTCAGAAGTGCAGATAGATTGGACTTGTACTATGAACGTTTAGGATATCAAGAGACAGGATGAGTAGTAAAATTACAAGACAAGATGGATTAATGACGAGATAGGATGAATTATAAAATTTCAAGACAGAGTGAGTTGTAAAATTTCAAGACCGGATAAATTGTAAAGTTAAACGACGAGACAGGTCGGGTTGTAAAATATCAAGACTGTAAAAATCCTCTTACAGAGATGAATGAGTTTTAGAAGAAGTCGCACTCATGATCCGAATTTATTTAGGAAAATAAGTGTCGAAGAATAACAGGCATGCCATAAAAAAATAAGATTTTGATTTTGAAAATAACTAGACAGGTCCATATTACTTACCTCGAATCCGCATCATATAACTTCCAATAAAATTTATATCACGCTGAAACCAAGTCAAGAATCACCTAATCATCATAAACAAAACGTACTTAAACTCTCAGACTTCTAAAGCCCACTTTTGAATATCACGCCACAACCATTCAAGTTCATCACACC
Source organism: Rhodiola kirilowii (assembly GCA_033675215.1). Lineage (NCBI taxonomy): Eukaryota > Viridiplantae > Streptophyta > Magnoliopsida > Saxifragales > Crassulaceae > Rhodiola > Rhodiola kirilowii. Next base: position 35,660,408 of record CM066201.1, read on the forward strand.
AATATTAGAACATTAGAGTCTAAAAATGCAGATTCGATTTCTTGACTTCAAAATTATTTTCTGGTTTATCACTGAGAATTAATATACATTTCACGTATTGTTAGAAAGATTTATTCGTGTACAACACTATGAGATTTTAAAACAGCCAATTAGAACACATAAAACATAGATAGAATAAATTTCCAATCCAACTTCCTAGCAACTCAGATAGAATCAATTTATGTGTTAAATACTGCTAGAAAGCTTGCTTCATATAGATAATCAAAGAGTCAGAAAGCACTTAAATCGAACAAGTAAAATTGAGTTTGAAAATTGTTCGACATGTCTGCCCAGATTTTTACAACATGATTTCGACACTCAACTTTGAAACCAATTTCAGATCAGCTCAGATTGAATCAAATTACGATTCATATATGTTGGAACCCATTTGTTTTGGTGATCACAAACACTTAGCTAATGTTTTGTCTAAGTGTGCAGAAATCCATCTAACAGATTAAAGAACAAATTTCCATGAGATGGATATACCCTACAGGTTGGATGTGGCAAATTATGTTAAGTATACAAACAGACAAAGAGAAGATTCCAGAAGAAAAAGGAGTTCTGTCGTTTTGGGAAAAAGGCGCTAGGGTTTCGGAAAACAAGACTGGGCCAGGACATTGGGCCCAGATATCGAGACCCAGCCGCCCCATAAAAGGATCTAGGGTTTGCAGTTGCAAAGCGCGGTTTCCAAGAGCTTCTAGAGAGATTGCGGCGCAGTTCTAGAGAGCAGAACGATAGAGTGTTCTTGAGTAAAGAACGGTGGAATCGCACTGAAGGAAGAAAGCTTGTTCAAGCAACACACGGAGGTTTGTGGTAGAAATCGATTATTCCATCCGGTTGAGTAGAGGTTATCAAATAGAATCTGTGTGATCTAGTTTGTAAACCCTACAAGCATATCGGGAATAAAAGGAATAATCTGATTTCGAAAATCCTTTCAGTGGAAACTGAAAGGTAGTGGTTTTTAATCTTATCATAGTTTTGATAAGGTTTTCCACTATATATCTTTGTGTTGTTATTTCTGCCGTTATTTTCCTGCATCAATATTCCGCTGCTACGTTAACTATTAAACGGAAAACAATATAAAATCAACTCTAAATTTCCGTCTGATAGATTATCGTATTTCGCTAACACTTCGATCCAACACGTGGTATCAGAGCCGACGGTTCTAGATTTGTGTGTTAGCTTGCAGGAAAAGTATGTCGTCTATCAGTGATTCATTTTGGAAACCGCCGCTGTTGAAGCCCGAGCAGTTCGACTGGTGGAAGGACCAGTTCGAGGCACACGTCTGCTCGCTGGATGGACAGCTTTGGAGCATCTTCGAGTCAGGACCATTCACCATTCCTCTTGATACATCAGATCCTGAGAAACCAGTGGAGAAGACTAAGGATCAGTACACTGATGAGGATTACAAGAAATTGGAAAAGAATGCTAGAGCAAAGAAAGTCCTATACATGGCTATTTCTCCCGGTGACCAGATCAAGGTGGCTATGTACAAGACCGCAAAGGACATGTATGATGGCTTGGTAAGGCTATATGGAGGGAATGAAGATATCAAGAGAAACATGATCTTGGCCGCGATAAAAGACTATGAATCTGTCGTGTAGAGGAAGGATGAATCTCTTGAAGATTTCTACACCCGGTTCCAAGTCATCATTGGACAGCTGGAATACTTGAATGAGAAGCTCCCGGAATGGAAAATCACACACCAGTTCATGCAGGCTTTGAACTCAAAGTGGGATCATGTAACCTTGGCGCTACAGGCTCAAAAGGGAATTAAGGATATTACTCTTGAGGAACTGGTCGCTAACCTTCAGAGTCAAGCTGGCATCACTGAAAGGAAAATGGCTACGAGACAGTCGGAAAAATCTCAGGCCATAGCTTTGAAAGTAGAAAAGGCTCTTGATCTGTCACATGGAAATGGATCACCAAAGGAAGATGACGAGATAGCGCTCTTAACGAAAGCATTGAATCAAGCCAACTTTGACAAAGGCAGGAGAGACTTTAGAGCTGGAGGAAGTCGTGGAAAATTCTCCAAATGGAACAAGGGTGCCGCTTCAAATGAAGACAAAGGGAAGTCAAAGGAAAAGGAAGATAGGATATGCTATCACTGCCAAAAGAAGGGGCATCTGTCCGCGGACTGCTACAGCAGAAAGAAAGGAGAAGAACCTGCTCCAAAGCCAACTCACGCCATGTTTGCAGCTTGGGGAGATTCAGACAGCGATGATGGAAAATGCATTAAGGAGCCCTGCTTGATGGCTCACTCTGCATCAAACCAGGTAACAGATACTGACTCCTTTATTGATGAAGTGTTTTCTGAATCTGATTTTGCAGAAACAATAACCAAGCTCCTCGAGAAAATTCAAAGAATGGAGAACAGAATATCTAGTATGCAACAGGAGCATCACGCTGACATAGAAGAGAACAATCTATGGGCAAACAAAGCTATGCGCCTTGAGAAGGAAATAGCAGAGCATGTATGCAAGTGTCTTACTTGTGCAAGAAAAGAAAGACAGATAAGCAAACTGAGTGAGGAGTTGGAACGCATGACAATCGGAAACACCGAGATGACTGATTTCAACACCAAGGTTGAAGAGTTGGAAAGGGAGCTGGCAAATCACAAACAGAATAATGAAGAGCTCCTCCATATAGTAGCTGAACTCAGAAGCGATGAAGCTGCAAAGAAGGAAAAATGGCTCCGTGAGTTGGAAGCTAAAAGGATCGAGGATGAAAAGGATGAGTTCAAAAGAACGTTCGTAAGACCAGGTCTTGCATACGAAGAGGGAAAAGAAGCAAAGGAGAAGGACACTAAAGGAAAGAAAGTAATGATGGAACAAGGTGAAGGCTCGTGTCAAAATAGAGAATCTCAGTACATTGGAAAGACGAGAAGGGAAACAAGTCCACAGGATGGATTCAATGTCCATGACAAGGACTCTGTTCCTTACAAGGCCAGAAAAGCCTATGAGATATGGCTGAAAATTAGTCAGAGATGCAAGTCCTCAAGTACAGATCTCCGTACGAAAGGGATGCGAACAGTCGCTCCATCTGGCAGAAGTAAGTATGTCGATCTTCCATGCCATAGAACTTGCTGGTGTTGCGAAAAATCTGGACATTACAGATCCGAGTGCCCGAAGCTGAGGGAGATACGTGACAGCAACTATGAATGGATGGTTACACGCTACAAGAAGAAAGCGAAGTCCTACAGTAAGAAAGGCAGAATGGATTACCCTCGCCCTCACTATGATCCAGAAATCCGTGGCAGACCAAGAACTGCACCCAGGAGAAAGATTGATACAACTAACTATTATGCACACTGTCAATCTTACTATATTCCAGTTGCTAGATTTGTACCAAAACCCAGTGAGCCCAAGCTTATCTGGGTTCGCAAAAACTAACTTCCTTCTTGCAGGATGGAGTGAGGTCCCATCCCTGGTACCTGGACAGTGGCTGCTCAAGACACATGACGGGGAATCCAGGTTGGTTCAACTCGCTCCGAAAACACTCCGGAGAAAGCATAATCTTCGGAAACAAAAGCAAAGGAACGGTAATAGCTATGGGAGAGGTAAGTATTTCGGAAACCATCCATATTAAAGAGGTAAGTTTGGTTGAAGGTTTGAGATATAATCTGCTAAGTGTGTCTCAGCTATGTCAAAATGGTAAAAACCATGTCACATTTAACTCTAATGACTGTTTGGTGAGGTGCAATGAGACAGGTAAGACGGTACTAAGGGGTATTCGTGTGAATGAAATCTATACCGTGGATCCAGACTTCACACCTGAAGAAGATCTGTGCTTAGCAAGCATTGCCGAGAATTCTGTCCTATGGCACAAGAGATTTGGACACGCTAGTATGAAGCTTTTGCATAAACTCCACCTGAAAGAGCTGGTAGTCGGCTTACCCAAGGTGGAAAGCGCGTTTGAACAGATATGCAGTGCATGTGCCACGGGAAAGCAAGCAAGGACTTCATTCTCATCAAAGCAAACTGTAAGCACATCTGCACCTTTGGACATGATCCACATGGATCTATGCGGCCCTGTCAATGTTGTAAGTCGTGGTGGAAACAGGTATATTCTAGTCATAGTCGATGACTATTCCAGGTATACATGGACTATCTTTCTATGCACTAAAGCTCAAACTTACGCTGAATTTGAAGCTTGGCTAAAGCTGATAGAAAATAAGTTAAATCGAAAATTGGCCTCCATTCGGACTGACAACGGAACTGAGTTCCGGAATGTGCAGTTTCTTTCGTTGTGCAGGGATAAAGGTATTGATCACAACTTTTCTGCCCCACGTACACCACAACAGAATGGTGTAGTGGAGCGGAAGAATAGAACCCTAGAGGACATGTCCCGGACGATGTTAATTGCCAGCAAAGTCCAAAAAAGCTTCTGGGCAGAAGCAGTGTATGCAGCTTGCCATATCCTTAACAGAGCGTCACTTAGAGTCATGTTGGATAAAACTCCTTATGAACTGCTGCGAGGAAGAAAGCCAAACATCTCCCATTTAAAGGTTTTTGGATGCAAATGCTTTGTCCATAACAACGGGAAGGAAAACTTGGGAAAGTTCGATGCAAGGAGTGATGAAGGAGTATTCATTGGCTACTCCAGTCATAGTAAAGCCTACAAAATCTACAATCTGAGGCTGGAACAAGTTGAAGAAAGTGTGCACGTGAAGTTCGATGAAACAGCGATTGGTGGTCACCTAATACGGGATTCCTCATCAACGGCTATGCTTGATGCTGGGGAGCTTCAGTTCTTCGACGAATCAGATCCTGACTGGGAACCCCCTCAAGCACCTACCACTGAAGCGCCTCACATGGATTTCCACCAGGCAGATGATGCACTACCAGTTCATCAGGCAGATCATGAGGAAATAACTGATCCACCAGGAGGAAATGAGCATGACGATCATGTGGCGGAAGCCGACCAAGAGATTCCTGGAGAGGAAGAAGCGGCTGTTGAACCTACTCCTGCTAACCCTGAGGCGGAACACAGGATCACTCGATATGGACGAGCGGTTCATCGACCATCCAGACTGGAGGACTACCACTGCTACATCTCTCAGGAACAGGTAGATCTTAAAAGTCTACATCAATTCTGTGGATTTGCTTCTTTTGTTTCTTTTGCAGAACCGAAGACGGTGATTGAGGCACTCAAAGACCCAGAATGGATCACTGCTATGCAAGAGGAATTGCACCAATTCGAGAGAAACAAAGTTTGGCGTCTGGTTCCTAGACCTAAGGACAAGAACGTAATAGGAACAAAATGGGTCTTTAGGAACAAGATGGATGATAAGGGAATAGTTGTAAGAAACAAAGCCCGTCTGGTGGTCAAAGGTTACAATCAACAAGAGGGAATAGACTACGATGAAACATTCGCTCCAGTTGCCAGACTTAAAGCAATTAGACTGCTTATTGCCTACTCGACATATCATGGCTTCACCCTGCAACAGATGGACGTAAAGACGGCCCTTCTAAATGGGGTATTAAAAGAAGAAGTGTATGTAAGCCAAACTCCTGGATTCGAGGACAAAGATCATCCTGATCATGTGTATATCCTGGACAAGGCATTGTACGGGTTGAAACAAGCTCCTCGCGCTTGGTACGAAAGGTTGTCTGTGTTCCTTCTGTCACATGGATATGTCAGAGGAGAGGTGGACAAAACGCTTTTCCTTCTGAAGGAAGGAGCAGACACTCTCGTGGTTCAGGTATATGTAGATGATATTATATTTAGTTCAACTAACCCCATGCTTGTCAAAAGATTTACAGATCTAATGTCAAGCGAGTTCGAGATGAGTATGATGGGAGAGTTGAAATATTTTCTGGGCCTTCAAGTGATGCAAAATGAAGATGGAACTCGGATCCATCAGCAAAAATATGTGAGGGAAATTCTGAAGAAGTTCGGGATGGAATCTGCAAAAGCTTGTGCCACACCGATGTCACCCAATGACTCCTTGGGAAAGGATGAGTCCTCCCTTCAAGTGGATCCAACCCTATATCGTGGAATGATAGGTTCTCTCTTATATCTAACCGCTAGTAGACCTGACATTCTGTTCAGTGTCTGTCTATGTGCCAGATTTCAAGCAGATCCCAGAGAGACGCATATCAAAGCTGTGAAAAGGATTCTACGGTACTTAAGAGGGACGGATGATCTATGCCTATTCTATCCAAAGGGAGGGGATTTACGCCTGACAGCCTATACCGATGCTGATTACGCTGGATGCTGGTCAGATAGAAAATCCACCTCAGGGATGGCACAATTCCTTGGACACTGTCTGATCTCATGGGGATCCAAGAAGCAGTCTTCCATTGCTCTATCCACCGCAGAGGCTGAGTATATTGCTGCCGCCGCTTGCTGCGCACAACTCCTATGGATAAAGCAACAGCTAAGTGATTTTGGTGTTAATCTTGATTGCATTTCTATTCGATGTGATAACACTAGTGCAATAAACATTTCTAAAAATCCAGTGCAGTTTTCACGCACCAAACACATAGAAATCAGATATCACTTTCTGCGTGATTGTGTAGAAAAAGGAATTATTGCCATGGATTACTGCAGAACCGAGGAGCAGATTGCCGACATCTTTACGAAAGCACTGCACAGGGAGCCCTATGAGAAGCTAAGGCTTGAACTAGGTATGACCTCCCTTACCTAGTCTGTATTACATGGTAGATTTCTCCAATGATTGGGTAGATTAGGTTGCATGCTAAGTTACCATTGCATGGAGTTGCTGCTTATGAAGTTGAAAAACTGTGTGAAAGTCTCTCTGTGTGTTCACCATGCTTGCTTGATAAATTAAAAGTGCTGGATAGCAAATCTGAGCATGTCACAAACTTCTTTGTAGCCCAAAAGAGACTTCCAATTTGAACCCTCAATACATGCCATGGAAGTTCTCTAAGACCAACCTAAGCCTATAATATGTGGAGACTGCTTGGTGATTGTTTAGCCCTTTGATTATAAGACATCACATTTTTTTTGCTATCTCCACACTGCATGATACTGCTTTGATTAGACTTGGTAGATTGGTTGTTGTAAAATTGAGTGGTGTTTTTATTGTACCCTTTTGGTAAACCGAAAGCACTACAACCGTTGCGTAAACCATGAGACAAAAGAAACCGGGTTAATCTCAAGCTGGCTCAATTGACTCAATCGAGCATATGAATGGTTCAATCTGTGATTATTGCTGAGAAACGGATGCAGTGTAAATGGATACAAGCCGTGTGACAGTGAAGATAAGCTTTAAAGGTGATTTGACTGATCAGTACAAAAGCTAAAGGCCGCAGAGCTGACCATAATGATAGCGTGTGCTGTCATTGATGTCACTGGCACGGGAAAACAAACAATGGAAAGTTGAACGAGCCAGGAGACGTACAGTCAAGGAAAATGAAATCATATTTCCTCCCAGACGGACACGTAGTGGCATTCCATTCGAGTTAGGAAATTTCAAGGCGGTCAATGATTATTTTTTGAACTTCAGAAGGCAGATTATCCGCACAAATTGATTCGACGAATCTAAATCGTCAAGGATGTGATGTGGCTGTTGGGCTTTCAAAGAAGGAGAGTTAACAAGATCTTATATCAATTTGCTCTCTTCCTTAAAGAAAACCCTAATTGCCGAAACCCTAATTCTGCCCATAAAATTCCATGGCTGCCTCAGGAGAAATGTCAATCTCTGAAATGATTGCCAAACTAAGGGCTCAAGGAATGAGCGTAAATTAAGCTGCGGTGGAACAATCAAAGACCTTGGAAGCATCCTCTGAAACAGTCCGATTTGTGCCGGAAGAGATGACAAACCCAGTGACGAAGGGGACTCCACCGAACAAAAAGAAAACCAGTGTTGCTGCAGCTTCTGGCAGTAAGAGGAGGAAGCCGGTCGTCTCAGAAAAACCCACCCGGAAAAGCAAGCGTACCTCAAAGGATCTTCCACCAGTAGTAAAGAAGGAGGGTCCTGCTCCGGAGGCAGAGGAAGAAAAGCTCATGAAGGGAAGGTTTGTAATTCCTGAGATGACGATTGATCGTGAGTTTTTGGCTCAGTTCCAACTTGTTGAGGTTAGTGATACTCTTAATGCACAAGGATGGGATCATTTATTTCGTGAGGAAGTGTTGGTGGATGTTGACAGAGTGAGGGAATTCTATTCAAAGTTTAAGCTAGAGGAGTTGAGAGGAATGCCTTTGGCCACGTTTGTGGTTGGTGGAATAGAGCAAGTATTCTCTTATCGGGAGTTGGGTGATCTGCTGGGAGTTCCAGCACGAGGATATGAGGATTACAATAAGGGGATTTGGTCTGAGTCGGTGGCGAAGGGGGACGTGATTAGAAGAGTGGGGGGAGATCCCAACAATGTCTCTCATCAGGGGAAAGCCAACACGTTGAACTTAACCAATCGAATCCTTCACAAGCTGATTTGCACCTCTATCACTCCCAGAACACAGAAGCATGATGTGCTCAACTTCCAGGACTTTCTTCTGCTGGATAAACTCCAAGGGAAGGCTCAGATCCATCTCCCAATGCAGATCTTAAAGCACATGGATAAAGCGGCCAGCAGTAAGACGCATGGTCTGCCATTCCCAGGAGTTGTTAAGAAAATACTTGTCAAGCTTGGAATCTACCAGCCAGAAGTGGAGAGTCAGCTGTCCTTCGCTCTTGAGGTTCAGACCATGGCGAGCTGGAACTGGGAGTATGTACAAGGGACTGGTTGGAAGAACGACTCGTACGTTCCTACCCCTGTTGTTGTAGAAGCACCTCAAGAGGTGGATCCTCTGGATCAGCAACCGCTGGATCCAGATGAGGGGTCACCGGCCGTGATTGAGGTGCTGAAAAGCTTGTCTGAGAAGGTAGTGCTGCTGACAGTTAAGGTGGAAAGTCTGGAGGAATTATGTGAGAAAATGATGCAAAGGTCTGTTGTTGGTGGGTTGGAGGAACTTAAAGCCAAAGTGGATGTGCTTGCATCTCTGCCTGCCATGCTGAAGGAGTTGGATGAGTCTGCCAAGATCAATATGATCCATGGAACCCAGATTAAAGATGAGATCAAGGAGTTGAACCGGCAGCTGAGGTTCGTTGGGACAGAATTGGTTGCCTAGCTGAAGACTCTAGTGAGAGATTAAACCAGTTTCTGTCTCATGGTTCCCTTCCCTTGATATCCATTCCACATCATCCTCCTCCTTCCTGACTTTTCCTTCGTGACTTTGCTCTGTTTGTGTTTGAAAGTATTTTTAATTGTCTGCTTGCTGTGTGTCCCTCAGGGGACTTTTGCCTGATTGAAAATTATATTTGCAGTTTTCTTCCATTACTTGGTTTTCTTAAATTGCGACCTTTTTAATGATGCCAAAAGGGGGAAGATAACATGGATGCACCACCTGAGGGGGAAGTCATCACTAAAACTCAAATATAATGCCCATCTAAGGGGGAACTGTCATGAGTTCGTAAATCTGTCTGGCTAACAGAAACTGATTAAAAGTCTATCTGCTGGACTAGTGATGAATTGAATTGCCTGTGATGAATCAGTGATGAATTGAATTACTTATGATGGATTTCTGTCTTATTGAAGAAGTGTTTGTCATCATCAAAAAGGGGGAATTTGTTGGAACCCATTTGTTTTGGTGATCACAAACACTTAGCTAATGTTTTGTCTAAGTGTGCAGAAATCCATCTAACAGATTAAAGAACAAATTTCCATGAGATGGATATACCCTACAGGTTGGATGTGGCAAATTATGTTAAGTATACAAACAGACAAAGAGAAGATTCCAGAAGAAAAAGGAGTTCTGTCGTTTTGGGAAAAAGGCGCTAGGGTTTCGGAAAACAAGACTGGGCCAGGACATTGGGCCCAGATATCGAGACCCAGCCGCCCCATAAAAGGAGCTAGGGTTTGCAGTTGCAAAGCGCGGTTTCCAAGAGCTTCTAGAGAGATTGCGGCGCAGTTCTAGAGAGCAGAACGATAGAGTGTTCTTGAGTAAAGAACGGTGGAATCGCACTGAAGGAAGAAAGCTCGTTCAAGCAACACACGGAGGTTTGTGGTAGAAATCGATTATTCCATCCGGTTGAGTAGAGGTTATCAAATAGAATCTGTGTGATCTAGTTTGTAAACCCTATAAGCATATCGGGAATAAAAGGAATAATCTTATTTCGAAAATCCTTTTAGTGGAAACTGAAAGGTAGTGGTTTTTAATCTTATCATAGTTTTGATAAGGTTTTCCACTATATATCTTTGTGTTGTTATTTCTGCCGTTATTTTCCTGCATCAATATCCCGCTGCTACGTTAACTATTAAACGGAAAACAATATAAAATCAACTCTAAATTTCCGTCTGATAGATTATCGTATTTCGCTAACACTTCGATCCAACAATATATGTTCGGAAAGCTTATTTCGAGTAGAATAACACCAAATCAAGACACACGTCATTTGAATATCTAAAACAGAAGTTATAGCGAAATTAAAATCAGTCCACGGATCTGTCTAAAACCAAAAAACAGTTTATAATACTCAACTTAGAACTCAATTTGAGAATTACACAGATTAAATCAAAATATACTTTTATGCCATCAGAAAACTTGCTAAATGAATAGAATCCTCACTAGAAGAGTTTAGAAGAGAAGTATCTCCATAATATAGGACAATCACATACCTAAGTTGATCGAAGTTTCCCAAATACTCCACAGATGACACGCATCGCAATACCCATTCTTAAAATAATATAATCTGATTTTTTTTATCTTCATTGTGCAGACTTGAGAGAAACACAATGATAGTCTTCTGATTATTTATAGGATATATGAAACGAAGAGATGACAATGAAGATGAAAGGATACGTTTCTTAAGTCTTTTAATTCTTTATAAATTTCCTAATTTAATTCAATCACATCAGTTTTGTTTCCTGATTTTTCTTTTAATCATCCTCATTTAAATTTTATTATTCCAACTTTAATCACACAAAATATATCTGAATTTGGGCTATTACAGAAACAAAGGTAAATGAAGGAAAAGGCACCTGCAACATTTTAACCTCAGGCAAATGGAGGAAAATACAAGGATCATGCAAATGAATATAGACATAAAGATCCCAAAGTCGAAGATGTACTTTTCAACAAAGAGGAAGGTTGCGATCCTTTGTCAGTATGAAGAAGAGGAAGACAACAATGACCAATGTGCTTCTCAAGATTTTTCTAATTGTTACCGTCCAGAGAACCTCGACAATTAGATCAAGTGATTTCAATTTCTTTTATGTAATTTCAGTTCCTTGTATGTCATTTCAATTTCACTATGTTATCAAGTTTTAATTTATGATAAAAGTTTCTTTTAATTGGCGGCTAAAAAGTTTTAATAGAATTCACTTGGTTAAATTTTTTTTATAACGTAAACTGGTTGGAGCCAGCTGATTTATTAGAAGAGAGGGTCCAAAAGCCTGAACCAGGGATAGACAACGGATGCTAGAAAAAGCTAGGGGAGGAGGAACCCTCAAGCACCGGACCCGGGTTATAAGATCCCGAGCCCTACAGCCGCTGAACGGGTTAAACAAAGACAAGACACGTAAATCATGCATTGCGGCACACAGGGCAGGAAAGGCAAGCCGAAGGGAGATTGAGGCGGTCTCCTAGGAGCTCTTGGCGGATGCTAGCGGGAAGAGCAGCATTAGATTCCCCTACAAGGCTCATGCCCGATGAAGCGAGGGAAATGGCAGGCCGATTTGCAGACTCACAAATGCGGTGGACAGACGCGGTAACCAACAACAGGTTAATGCGAGTAGCTAAGCCATGATAAGGTTTAGCTGTGTGATGAGTCGTATTTATGCGACTCGTCGAATCAATTAATCCCATTTATTTCAACACTTTTATATGCAAACATTTACTTTTTAGTATGGTTTTGCATTTCAGGTGTTTCGGCAGCTCCAGGAGAGAAAGCGCGATAAAAGACGACATTTAGTGCCACAAACACCACAATGGCAAATCAGACCTTTGAAGGTTCAGCGGAGTGCTGGGGATTGACCGTTGATCAGAAAAATACAAACTACATGGTGTTGCGTAGCTGACTCGATTCCCTACAACTCTCTAGTTCACACAGAGAGCAGTCGAGGACATTTGGAAGGTCGAATCGAGAGTCGAAGTCAAAACTGGCGCGCATAAAAGAGAAACCAATTCAGTGCGTACTGCGTCTGGTAGAGACATTAGCTTTAACGCTAATGTCAACGCTGGGTGCGATGAGCAGACATGGTGCTGACGTCAGCAACACGTTTGATGACGTCAGCAAGTCCGAAAATTGGCAATTTGGCCCAAAAACAGATTTAGAAACCCACAAACTTATATATTAAGGTTTTGGAGAAGGGTTTCCATTCATTCTACATTCTACGAAGAACAAGACGGCTCTGGAGAAGACCAAGAACGCGAAGCTTTCGGCGATACAAAGAATTTCTACTTTCTTTTCATAAAAAATATTTGTGTTTATTTCCATGACGACGAGTAGCTAATTTCCTGTTTCAGTTTAGGATTTCGTACATTGTGAACACGTTTTGAGATTTCTGTTCTTAATGCAATTTTATGTTTTACTTGTTGTTGCTTTCATCACATGAATTAATTTGTGAGATTAACTGGAAGCTTTGTCGCAAAGCTTAATCAAGCAATTAATTGTTACCGTTAACATCTAATGGATACTTTGTCGTAAAGGTAGATAGTAACACTTAAGACTAATAATACCTTTGTCGGATTATTGTGTTTAGGAAAGAACTAGAAGTCTAACACTTTTGTCGGGTTAGATTGTGGCGTATCACCTTTGTCGGAACAACCACACTTAGAAACATAAGATTTGATCATTAGGAGTCTATGATAAACATGTCACAATAAAAACCCTAGACTAAATATTCTCGCTGATTGAAAACCCTAATTCTTGTCTCTTTCTCTTATGCTTTCACAACAATTGCTCACAAACCCCCCTCTTCCTTAATTGTTTACAGGAACAGCTTCAACAATCAGCTCTCTAGGGTTCGACCCTGCTTGCCGCTACACTAGCTCACTAGCAGGAGAAATATAAATTGAAGTTAGACGCGTCAGACGACGCACGTCAAATTTTGGCGCCGTTGTCGGGGAGCTGCGCTTCGGTGAAGTTGTGTCTTTCTGTTTTATTTTTGTTCTTTTAATTTCTAGTTATTCTTGTGTTTCGCTACTTGTTGCATAATGTCTCGTGCAGGTAGCGTAATTGGTGATGACAACAACAACAATGAGATAGCCCCGATTGTTGAGGTAGTGCCTGCATTCTATGACGAGTCGGAACGGGAGCTACATGCTCGTAATAGAGGAAATAATGCAGCTAGGCAAGCTCGACAACTGAATCACAGGACACCGGTTGCACATAATGTTGGGAATGGTGCTGGCGCGAGGCAGCCGCCTCCACCACTACCACCTCAGCCACAATTCCTAGGGAGCCAGAAGATGAGGAAGAATATTACTACGAGCCCACCATGAAGGAGCTATCTGCTCCTAACTTTTAGAATCAACCATGGTGCATCTATGAAGGGCCAGAACTAGCTGAGATAGAAATCAAGACTGCGGTAGTGCACTATCTACCAAAGTTTTCGAATCGGCAAGGAGAATCAGCCACCAAGCATCTGCAGAGTCTTCATGGCATCTGCCGGACTCTCCGACCTTACAGAGTCTCGGTGGAGAATTTTAAATTAAATGCTTTCCACTTTTCTTTAACTGACAAGGCTCAAACCTGGTTTGTCTCTTCCTCCAGGTAGCATCAGGACATGGAACAGATGCAGAAGAAGTTCTTGGTTAAATACTACCTAGCTGCCAAGGCGATGTAGGTTCGCAGGCAGCTATAGGATATCAAGCAGGGGCCTAATGAGTCGATGTATGACTATTTGGAGAAGTTCAATGCCATAGAACAAAGTTGCTGCAACCTGGCAGTGATTGAGAAGCTGATAATAGAGTACTTACTGGATGGGTTGAGACCACTCGATAGGATGCTGCTTGACGCCTCAGCTGGAGGCACGATCATGAATTTATCCCCAGCAGGAGTAAGGAATTGGATAGCTGAGGTGGCTGAGAACGCTAGATTCAGAGAGGAAGCAGGCTGTCAAGATGAGTTTAGCAGGAGCAAGAACATCTCAAAGAATGAAGCTGCACCAGCTTCTGATGAGCTAAAAGAATTGAAGGAGATGGTGAAAAAGCTAGTAACAAATCAGGTGGCTCAGGTAAGGGGGTGTGAATTCTATTCTGCTACTGACCACAAAACAGATTCGTACCCCAGTCTGCAGGAAGAGGAATGTGGAGATGTCAATGTTGTGGGAGGTTATCAAAAGTACAACAACCGCCCACAACAGCGACAATTTGGGCAGGCAGCTAATGGATTCAGCTGGAGAGACAATAACAACACAGTGAAAGAACCAGCCCCGCAGCCTCAACAACAGCAGCAGTATTACCGCCCACCATACCGTCAGCAACTGGGAGGCTACAACAATCAGAACTAGTACCAGCAGAGAGGGCAAAACTGCAACCTAGCAGGCCCTAGCAACCAGAGTTCCAGCAAGCCTCTGAAAGACGTGGTGAAAGAGTTGGCCGCTAGCACCTAGCAATTAGCCACTACGGTGCCACAAAATCAGGCTAGGACTGACACACATCAGGCTAAGACTGATGCAAATCTGCCTAAGACCGATGGAGCCATCGTAGAGCTGTCCAACAAATGTCTCAGATAGCCCATGCCATTTTTGAGCTGAAAGGTGACCTAGGGAAGCTGCCGTCGCAGACCATACCTAACCCGAGAGGAAACGTCAATGCAATGACACTCAGAAGCGACAAAGAATTGAAAAACAGCGAGAAGGAGCCTGCTCCCACAATAGACATTAGCGCGATGCTAATGTCTGAAGTGGACGCACCAGTAATGTCTAATCCGGACTCGCTCGTAACGTCAAAGCCAGACGCGGCCCCCACTACTGAAAGTTCAAAACACGACCTTCCACTTCCGTTTCCCATGTAGGTGATGAGACATATTTTTGCGACTCATTAAGTCAACAAAACCCACCATTTACGACATTCGATCATAAGAACGTTTACTTGTTAATGTCGTTTTGGATTTCAGGGCCTTTTGGAGCTTAAAGAGGAAACGGACTTAAGAATGGCATTTTAGGCCATAAATGCATCACAAGATGACTTGGGGGTAAATTGGGACCTAAGGACTTCATTCGGGTCCAAGGGACTTCATCCGGACCTAAGAACCTAAGCCGAGTACAAGGACCTCAGTCCAAGACCCATCCGAGGAAGTCGAGTCGCTGTTCGAGAGATTGAAGACCTAGGCGCAGACCAGGTCGCGTCCTGTCAGGGAAATGAAAGACTCATCCGAGACAAGTTCTGGTCCTGCCCGAGAACTCCAAGAACCATCCAAGGACCTCAGTTCAGACCCTGTCCGAGGCCATCCCAGCGCCTAAAGACTTCAAGTACCGGACGCCCAAGGACACCCAAAGACCCAAGGACTCAAGCCCGGTCTCCTCAAGGACTCAACTTCAAGGACCAACATCAAAGTCAAGGGTCAACATTCCCCTTGACTTTCTCGGCTCGTCCCCCAATGCTGACATCATCCTAGCGTGTGCCCTTGCCAAGGCAAACTTCACTTGCGCTAAGTCACCCCTTCCCAAAGAGGAAAGTTGGCTAAGGCTATTACAATTGCCAAATTCCTAAGGCCAATCCAAGACCTAGAACCTTCCTCATTCTTCTATAAAAGGAGCACCTTGGCCTTAGTGTAAGGACCCGAAAATCTAGGGAAAAATTCCCTCATTGTACCTCTTGTCATTTTGAATTGGAAAGCTCAACTTCTCTCTACTCATTCTACTTGTTCTACGCATTTTACCTTTCATCCTACGCATTTTAGTGTGAGCTTGTAATTCCGATTGTGTCTTTTGGCTCTTGTGTTCCTACCATGAACATGAGTAGCTAATCCTTCACTAATCGGTTTGGGGTTCCCTAATGTTGTAGCAAGACTTTGAGACCTTGATCTTAATGCTTCCTTGTATCCCATTTGCTAGTCATGTGCCAATGGTTTGGGAATGAATACCTAGGCTAAACTAAGGCTTGAAAAGGCAAGGTTTAGCCGTGTGGGTTCAAGTCCCCCATTGAGTTTGTTCTCATTGAAACGTGAAGCAAACAACAGCACCTAGCCTAGTACTCCTTGAAGGAGGGTATTAGTCTTATTGCGCTAGTGATCTATTCCTTGAAATAGGATGGATCATGGAGTGAGTGTTTGAAACAACTCTTACTCGGGTTACTTCTTGAAATAGAATGGCCACACTTATGGGCGCAAGGATAGATCATTAGAGGTCAATGATGAGTCGAGCCACAACAAAAGGACCCTAGACCGAATATCATTCTCTTGATCACAATCCCTTTGCATTTACTTTTCTTACTTACGTTCAAAACCATTTCAAAACCCCCCAAAAAAACTTGTCTTTACTTACTTACATCGTATTTGCATTGGAACAACGAGTAGTTGAACTAAATCCCTTGAGTTCGACCCCTACTTGCCGCTCTACTAGTCTATAGTGAGCCTAAAGTAGTGGACACTTTATAAATCATTAAATTTGATAGGGCTCTTCGACGCCTATCAAATTTTGGCGCCGTTGCCGGGGATTTAGTTACATCGGTGAAAGTTGTTCTTGTTTTTACTTTTTGGTTGCTTTTAGTGCTTAGTGAACCATGTCTCACCATAGTGACAATTTTGGTGATGATGAGGTGAACAATGATATGCGCCGATTTGGTTGCGACGAAGCACCACCTCTATTCTATGAGGACCCCAAGGTGCTAGTCTGACAAGCTAACATGAGGAGAAGGCAAGCGGCCAGGCAAAACCAAGGGATGCCCGAGGATCAAGCCCGAATGGATCCGAGGCAACCGGTTAGACCCCCGCTTAGACCTCACCCTCAACAACGTGCCCCAAGAGTGCAATACGCCCTGGATGAAAACTTTGAGAATGAGTTCTACCAAGAATCCACCATGGGGGAACTCTCGGCTCCTAACTTTAGAAACCAATCTTGGTGTATCTATGAGAGCCCGGAACTTGAGGATATATTGGTTAGCACGAGCGTCGTGTACAATTTGCCTAAGTTCTCGGGTACTCAAGGAGAGTCCGCGACTTCCCATCTCAAACGTTTTCATGGCACATGTCAAAACCTCAAGCCCCATGGAGTAGAAGTAGATGACTTCAAATTGAAGGCCTTCTACTTCTCTCTAATGGATGCGGCTACTGATTGGTTTCTCGCCTTGCCTTCAGGAAGTATTCAAACTTGGGCACAAATGCAAGCCAAATTTTTGGCCAAGTACTATCCTGCTGGCCGAGCCTCACAAGTGAGGAGGCAATTGCAAGAGTTGAAACAAGGGCCGAATGAGTCTATGTATGACTATTTGGAGAAGTTCAACCAACTAGAGGGGAGTTGTTGCAATCTAGGGCTCCCCGAGAAGATCCTTTTGGAGTAATTGTTGGATGGGTTCAAGCCCTTGGATAAGATGCTATTGAATGCCTCGGGCGGAGGATCAATGGCTAGTATCACATTGAGAGGGATAAGGGACTTGATTTTGAAGGTGGCCGAGAATGCCCGGTTTGAAGAAGCAAATAGCCGTCAAGAGGAGTTCACCCGGACGAGAAATGTGGCCAAGGCCGAGGTCCCTATGAATCATATGTCCGAGGACTTAAGCAAATGAAGGAAATGATGATGCACTTGATGAGAAGGGAACCGGTTAAGGCCAAATCATGTGAGTTTTGTGGGGCTATAGACCACAAGACGGACTCTAGCCCGACTTTGCTAGAAGAGGACCATGGGGAAGTGAATGCCGTGGGGGACTACCAAGGATTCCAAAACCGGTCCGAGCCTAGTCGACCTTATGCACAAGGACCGGCCGGGCAGAATTGGCGCAATGACACCCCGAGGGACTTGACTCATCAACCTCATCAACAAGCCGCTCCTCAAGCTACCCAACAATTCTATAGGCCTCCCCAACGCCAATATCAGCAACAAGGACCTATGCAAAACAGGCCGGGACCAAGCCATAATCAGTCGGGACCGAGCTCCATGGGACAAAACCGGTCCTTGAAGGACATGATGAAGGAATTGGCCGCTAGCAATGTGCAAATGAATGCCACCATTCAGCAAAATTAGGCCGAGACCAAGGGGCAAATAGCCGAGATCCAAAAGCAATTGTCCCAACTTGCTACAACCGTGTCCGGGCAAATAGCCGAGATCCAAAAGCAATTGTCCCAACTTACTTCGTAAACCATATAGTGAAATCCGATCCTTCGAGTGCTTGCCAAGCCTCTCTAGGGCATTTTATATCAACTCCACATCCCCTGTATATCTCAGCACAAAGGGACAAATGAGAAGTTACATCCTAAGTTTTTATACAGTTGAGATTTCACAAGGTAAATGCATGAATTTAGATCTATCTTTTTCACATTCTCAAGTTCATATTTTCAAAAAGATAATATTAAGGGAAAAGGAAAAAAAAAGAAAGCATGTTAATTAACTATGTACAAAGGCGGTTGATGGACCATAATTGTATGAAACATAAATGCAGTTAAACCCACCAAATTAGACTGTTTGTCTATCTAACTTCTACGTGTTAGTCCCGATATATTTCCACAGGGCATTTTTGAGACTGAAGTGAAAACACGCTAAGGAGAGGATTTTATGCTGAAAAGATAACAAGAGTCAATCCAAGGTCAAGATCATATGCCGACTGAAGAAATATCAAGGATCCTGACGTTGAATTGACCATAACAAATTAATCAGAAGAATCAGGAGTGGAGTCAAGACAGCCCGGGGAAGAAAACACATTGACAGTTTTGTGAAAAGATTGCACAAAACTGTACAAAACTCACATTTGGGCAAGATGACCGACCACTTGAAGAAGTGGTGGCCAAAGGAGGAGCTCCTCCTCCTTCCACCACCGGCAACCGGCGGCTCCTCCACCCATGGTGACCGGTGGCTTTGCTCCTCCTCCACATGGCACCTCCTCCTTCCTCCTCTTCTCCTCCCTTGGATCAAAAGACATGTGCATCCATCTCCACCACCCATCTCCTCCCATTTTGGCTATAAAAGGAGGAGCTCCTCCTCCTCCAAAACACACCTCAATCTCAAATTCACTTCTCTCTCTAGAAGTTGTAATATTGTAACGTTGTAATCTTGGCTTTGGAAATAAAGGATAGCTCCCTTGGCGCTTCAACGGTTGTAAGTAATTCTTAGTATTTATTCAACTGTTTTATTTCCTTAGTTATAATGTTTAGCGCGATGAATAGTAGCTAAACTTGTAGTTCGGTCTAAGGGGCGCACTTGTATTATAAAATGTTTTAAGACTATTAACTTAGTGTCTAGTCTAAGTATTCAAAACTTATTCTATGTGCCATATATTAAGTCAGAACGTCCAAGGTAGAGTGGATGCTTGGAATGGCAAAACTCTACAGCGGGGTTCGTAAACTTGTACGGATAAGTGGATGCTTGGAATGGCAAAGCTTATCTGAGAAGTTTGACTCATCTTAAACACCATTTGGTTGATCGGGAATGATTGATCAAATGGATGCACATAGGCTAATATAACCGGGAATGGAGTATTAGTCTAAATAGAATAAGTGTTCTACGTCCTTGGAATAGGCTAGACAGTGTACGCCAATCGAGTGCTTGGAATGGCCTTGGTACACCGTTTGAATACTTAGGAGAGTCACTAAAGGTCAATGATAAACAGGATATAATACAAGTCCCCTGAAACCGAACATTTCTCTTTAATTATAAACTGTAATTTACTTTCCAGTATTAAAACCAACCAACCAACCAACCAATCAATCAAAATAGCTGGTAGCTTTAAAACCAACCAACCGACCTTAAACACGCTCCCACGCTGCGTAATCCCCCCGAAGAACAATTATTCCCCTGGTTCCCTTGGGTTCGACCCCTACTTACCAAGTACTACCCAGTAGTATAGTTGCGAGTAGCGGACTATTATAAATTTATTTGCACAAATCGCTTTGACGACGAGCGGTTCTGTCAAATTGGCGCCGTTACCGTGGAACTAGTCATCGGATAACTGTTCTTCCCTCCCCTTTTCTTTTCTGTTCATCTCTCTATGACACTACCCGTTACGCATGCATGGACAACGTGATTTCTACCCCTGTTCGGAGGAACGGAGGGAGAAGACCCTGTACAGCACTGCCGAAACTTCGACGACGTCTGCCACAACATCAAACCTGAGAACGAAGCATTAGAAGAATTTAAGCTGAAATGCTTCAAATTCTCTCTAACCGACTTCGCCACGATATGGTACTACACATCCACCGCTTGCAGTGCAGAACGTTTCGTAGATCTCTGCGTTCCGTTCCTGAAGGAATTCTCCCCTCCTTCCTTACGCCAAGAAACCCGCGAGAAGATCCTGAACCTTCAACAATCCCGGGATGAGACTTTGGACGAATACTACCTGAACTACGATGCCATCGTCTCAAGCTGCCCGCACCATGGATTTACGAAGAAAATTCTTCTCCAAAAATTTCTTCGTGGGATGAGGTCCGAAGAGCTGGGAAGAGTTAACGAAGCTATGAAAAGGTCTGCAACAAACTTCACCGTTGCAGACATGTGGTGCCTTATAATCGGCCTGGCCGCTACCACAAGACGAGCACCCCAAATTGACGAGGAAATGCAGACAGAAGAAGCTGATCCTGAGGCTGATGAAGAAGAAACCACCGAACCGTCGGAAGAGACTCCTGAACCGTCTGAAGAATCAGACATGGAAAGCACCGGAAGCAACGAAGTAGGAGTCCAGAACACCACTGACGAACTGCCCAAGCCATACCCGACTATCATTACCCAGGCAGCTGAAACTATCTACGATCAGTTCTTCACGAACCAACATAACGAGGCAGAACCAAGCCTCATGAGGCCTTCCCGACTTTTCCCCTTAATTAATGAGCAAGTCGCCGCGAACTACGCGATCCAAGAAGAAGCTCAAAGGAGAATGGGAAAAGCACCTCTGCAGAATGACCCCTCAATGGAGCAGTGCTATGCCGCAACTGGACTAGGCAGTCCCAAATACAAAAACTTCGAAAGGCTGGTAGTGAAAGGTCCATCACCCCCTCCGGGGTATTGGAAAGAAAAGATCCCGAAACCAAGGAGTCCTAACCAGCACACAACATCCAGCAAGAAGTCAGGAAGAAGCAACACTGGAACGGTGGCAAAGTTTGACCTCAGCCACCCATGGGACCCAAACCAATGAACCACAAACGAGGTATCGTCGAGCCAACGACGTTAAACAAGTGCACTGGTCGGGAGGTAACCCGACACTATCTTAATTTTCCGCACTTTAATTTCTGTCTTTTAAATTCAGTATTTAGTTTTAAGCTTGCATGACTTTTGAACTAAGGCACGCCTTCGTTCAAAAGTGTGGGGTGAGATCCACCTCTGTACATAAATAACATGCGGCTGTTTTTCTTTTTTTAGTAATAGTATCTTTTTGAAAATATGAACTTAAGAATGTGAAAAAGATAAATCATAATTCATGAATTAACCTTGTGAAAATTCAACTGTTTAAAAACTTAGAATGTAACTTTCCATTTGTCCTTTGTGCTGAGATAACTAGGGATGTGGAGTTGATATAAACTGCCCTAGAAAGGCTTGGCAAGCAATCGAAGGATCAAATCAAACTATATGGTTTTCGAAGTCAGTGGAGGCTGCACTTCGGGTTTCAGTGAAGATTGAAGTCATCTCCGCCATGCAATGCAAAAGGCGAGGACGGGAATCAGACTGTCCTATCTCCGGTCAAAGTAGCCGAGAAAATAGATGAGCGACCCTCATCTTGACCCGCGCGAAAACGACAGTCAAAGTAGCCGAGAAAATAGATGAGCGACCCTCACCTTGCCCGCACGAAAACGGCAAAAAAGAGAGGAGCGGGGAGGTATTTCCATAGGCTTGCGGGCGATGATTGGACCTCCCAAAAAGGCTCGAGAAAATGGACTAGCAGTCACAAAAAGGCGAAAAGCTCAATGAAGCAAATCAAGAGGACAAAGGCCCAAAATTGTGAAGGTTTTAACCGAACAAAAAGTGAAGAACTCAAAAAGTCAAATCAAAGGCCAAAGGCCAATTCACTACAAAAAGCAGTCCCTCGCCAAAAGAAATCAAAGTACTCAAACCAGTGAAACCCGAACCGAATCACGTGCTAGAGAAAGCTACAAGAAAACCATATAGTAAGAGACGATCCCGAGGTTGCAGTCCAGGAGCCTAAAAAGGGCTATCTCCCGAGACATCCAATATAATTTGCATCTCAGCACGGAGGTACAAGTATTAAGTTTCTTCTATTTATTTACGCAGTTTAATTTGGTAATAAGTAAGCAATGCATGAATTAGGATAGATCGAGTACCACAGTCTAATTTTCATATTCCAAAGCCAAACTTAGAACTTACGCCCTTTAATAGCAATGTTCGGGATGAACAACTAAAAGTGTGGGGTAATCTGATGGACCATAATTGTATGAAACATAAATGCAGTTAAACCCACCAAATTAGACTGTTTGTCTATCTAACTTCTACGTGTTAGTCCCGATATATTTCCACAGGGCATTTTAGAGACTGAAGTGAAAACACGCTAAGGAGAGGATTTTATGCTGAAAAGATAACAAGAGTCAATCCAAGGTCAAGATCATATGCCGACTGAAGAAATATCAAGGATCCTGACGTTGAATTGACCATAACAAATTAACCAGAAGAATCAGGAGTGGAGTCAAGACAGCCCGGGGAAGAAAACACATTGACAGTTTTGTGAAAAGACTGCACAAAACTGTACAAAACTCACATTTGGGCAAGATGACCGACCACTTGAAGAAGTGGTGGCCAAAGGAGGAGCTCCTCCTCCTTCCACCACCGACAACCGGCGGCCCCTCCACCCATGGTGACCGGCGGCTTTGCTCCTCCTCCACATGGCACCTCCTCCTTCCTCCTCTTCTCCTCCCTTGGATCAAAAGACATGTGCATCCATCTCCACCACCCATCTCCTCCCATTTTGGCTATAAAAGGAGGAGCTCCTCCTCCTCCAAAACACACCTCAATCTCAAATTCACTTCTCTCTCTAGAAGTTGTAATATTGTAACGTTGTAATCTTGGCTTTGGAAATAAAGGATAGCTCCCTTGGCGCTTCAACGGTTGTAAGTAATTCTTAGTATTTATTCAACTGTTTTATTTCCTTAGTTATAATGTTTAGCGCGATGAATAGTAGCTAAACTTGTAGTTCGGTCTAAGGGGCGAACTTGTATTATAAAATGTTTTAAGACTATTAACTTAGTGTCTAGTCTAAGTATTCAAAACTTATTCTATGTGCCATATATTAAGTCAGAACGTCCAAGGTAGAGTGGATGCTTGGAATGGCAAAACTCTACAGTGGGGTTCATAAACTTGTACGGATAAGTGGATGCTTGGAATGGCAAAGCTTATCTGAGAAGTTTGACTCATCTTAAACACCATTTGGTTGATCGGGAATGATTGATCAAATGGATGCACATAGGCTAATATAACCGGGAATGGAGTATTAGTCTAAATAGAATAAGTGTTCTACGTCCTTGGAATAGGCTAGACAGTGTACGCAAATCGAGTGCTTGGAATGGCCTTGATACACCGTTTGAATACTTAGGAGAGTCACTAAAGGTCAATGATAAACAGGATATAATACAAGTCCCCTGAAACCGAACATTTCTCTTTAATTATAAACTGTAATTTACTTTCTAGTATTAAAACCAACCAACCAACCAATCAATCAATCAAAATAGCTGGTAGCTTTAAAACCAACCAACCGACCTTAAACACGCTCCCACACTGCGTAATCCCCCCGAAGAACAATTATTCCCCTGGTTCCCTTGGGTTCGACCCCTACTTACCAAGTACTACCCAGTAGTATAGTTGCGAGTAGCGGACTATTATAAATTTATTTGCACAAATCGCTTTGACGACGAGCGGTTCTGTCAGCGGTTCTCACCCCACACTTTTGAACGAAGGCGTGCCTCACAGCACGACTTAGTTCAAAAGTTAATTGCAAGCAAATACATACAGGAAAGGTGAGAATGACTTAAGGCAAAAACTAAATGACATAAAATAAAATGACTGAAAGTAAGATAGATGTCGGTTTACCTCCCGACCAGTGCCTTTGTTTAACGTCGTTAACTCGACGATACCTCACTCCTGGATCATAAGGTGGGATCCCATGGGTGGCTCAGGTCAAATTTTGCCACGGCTCATGCGTTGATTCTTGCCTTGACTCTCCCCGAGTTCTTGTGGGATGATGTGTGATGGACCATAATTGTATGAATCATAAACACAGTTAAACCCACCAAATTAGACTCTTTGTCTATTTAAATTTTGCTTGTTAGTTCCGATATTTATCTACAGGGTATTTTGAAGTCTAGAGAGAATACAGGCTAAGGAGGAGTTTTAAAGCTGAAAATGAATTACGAGTCATTCCAGGACACGACCAAATTTCAACTTTCAAGAACCAACTAGGAATCACTCAAATATGCTAGAACAGTCGGCATTTGGACAGGAACGCAATGCAAAGGCACCGAGCCCGGTAAAGGCCAAACAAGGGCAATTTCAGCCGATTTGGGATTTCGACCATGTTCGGGGCAGAATTTGGCTTAACTTCCTTCTTGAGATCATCTTAGAATGATATTTTCATTCAGAATACACTCTTCAAAATCCAAGAAACTCCGGCCAAAGCTCCGGTCAGATTCCGGTCAAACCGATGGCTTTTTGGAGACAAATATCTCAATCCACTCAACTCACTTCCTCCTCCACCTTTGGCCACCTGTCCCGGAGGCTTTGGGAGAGCATCCGGCTGCTTTGGGTTGCCCTCTCATCCCTTTCCATGTGTTGTGATCTCAATCCACATTCCTCTCATCTTGTGCCAAGTGGTGGCTTCACTTCCACATCCATTGCCTCCCTTAGCCTATAAATAAGACATCCCCTTCTCCTTGTAATTCATCCCAAAATGTGGAGAGCTCCTCTATCTACAAATTCCAAAATCACAAATCACTTATCTCTCTAGATTAAGAACACAATCATGTAAGCACTTTACTTTGGAATCACAGCTTGATCTTTAGCACTTTCAACGGTTTTTGTAAGTACTCTTTTCTTTACTTTATTGTCATTTCAATTCAGCAACTTTACTTTCCTGTCTTTACTTTCGAAAACTTTACTTTACTGTCTTTCAAAAACCTTTACTTTTCAATGCACTTAGCTATGATGTCCTGTTCCATGAATAGTCGTAGCTAAACCCTTCATTCGGTTGAAGGGGTGTACTTGTATCATACAATGTTCTAGACTCTATACTTAATGCTACTTAGTGTTTCAAAACTTGTTCTATGTGCCACATATTAGGTTAGAACTTCCAAGGTTGAGTGGATGCTTTAACGGGCAAAGCTCTTCCGTGGGGTTCGTGAACATACTCGGGTAAGTGGATGCTTTAACGGGCAAAGCTTATCTGAGGAGTTTGACCTCTTTTAAAAACCATTTGGTTGATCGTAACTGAAGATCAAATGGATGCACATAAGGCTAAGATACTTCGAAAGGAGGAATTAGTCTAAATATAACAAGTGTTCTAAACGATGTTGCAAGTCTTGTGCTAGAAATAGCCTCGATTCATCTTTGAACCCTTAGTATGATCATTAGAGGTCAATGATGAACGATGATATGATATAAAACCCCTAAACCAAATCCTTTCCTTCCATTAAAATATCAACTGTTTACTTTCTGTATAAACCCCTCAAACCCAACCCCAATCACATTTTAATTTATGTGTAAGCTTCATTAAAGAACAACTAATCCACACTGACTCTCTTGGGTTCAACCCCTACTTACCACTTGCTACCCAGTAGTGAAGTCGCGAGTAGCGGACTTATAAATTTATTTGTACATTTGCTCTGACGACGAGCATCTGTCAAATTGGCGCCGTTGCCGGGGAGTTGTGAATCGGAATAGTTGTTCTATTTTCTTTTTTCTTTTTTGTTTTATCATGCAATTCACTAAGTCTTACTACTACGGAATGGAGCCTTGGAACAATGAGGAGTTTTCCCCACCACCCTTCGAACTTGAAGTCCGCGAGAAGATCAACAACATAAAGCAATCCCGGGATGAAACTTTGGACGAGTACTTATGGTACTTTGATTCCCTTGTAACGAGCTGCCCGCACCATGGATTCACCAACCACGATCTTCTTCAAAGGTTTCTCAACGGGATGATGCCATATGAGTGGAATTGGCTTAATAACGCGGCAGGAGGCTTGGTAAATAACTTAAACATGGATGATCTGTGGGACCTGATAAATGATTTGGCCGCGAGGTCAAGATCAAGACAAGAACTGGACAACACGATGCACCAAATCAGGGCCGAAACCGAATTATGGGCGGTAGAAAACGAGCTAGCATCTAGCAACCAACAGCTGGCCAACACAATAAACCAAAACCAGGCCGAAGCTGAGAAATCTGGGGCAGAGACAAAGGCGCTTATAAAAAAAATGTGCAAATCAGGTCAATGAGATGCTCAATGCGAAGCCAAGGGTCATCAAAGAAGAGCTTACAATAGAGCCCACCGAGCCACTCAAGGACAAGGAGGAAGAATTGGCAGCTAGCATCCAGCAAATGAGTGCCCCGATACACCAAGACGAGGTCGAAAATGAGGAATTCTAGGCGGCTACACAACTAATTTGGGACCGCATTGCCAAACTGCCCAAATCAATTTCGGTCCTAACTGAAGAGTTACCCGAGACATACCCAGACCTCAGTGCCGAACTGCCCAAAACAGACCCGGACCTCAGTATGATTTCCCCCGGAGACCATATGAATGACGAGGATGAGGACCCATGGTTGCCTGAAGAAGAGCTCCATTCAGATTATCCCTGGGAGTTAGAAGAAGAACTGCCCAAATCAGGCCCGGTCCTTATCACCAATCCATCCGAGGAAATCACAGTCCTAACTGCCGAGCCAACAGAAGTCCCAAACCTCACTGCCGAAGCGGCCAAAGAAATCAAGATAGGCCCGGTCCTTGCGCTCGAAGCCCTCGAGGAAGTCCCGGACCTCATTGCCGAACTGTCCGAGAAAGACCTGGTCCTCACTGTCGGAGCACCTGAAACAGACCCAGTCCTCATGGTCGAAGTGCCCCAACTTAACCCTTCATGTTTTATGCCGATCATAGCCACCGAAGATCATATAATCAATAATGATGAGGTGCAAGGGGAGTTAGAGGCGGAGCATGAGCCAAAAAAGCCGACAAAGGAACTCTCACTCGTCACAAGCCAAGGAAAACCGCCTGAAAACTCACTCGTTCCAAGACAACCATCCATCACTGCCACAATGAAGAGGATTGGCAGAGGCGCATGCTTAATGTCGCCTACATTTAATGGCACAAAACCAAACTTCCAAACTCGCAAAGGTGCCAACTATTCAAACATGAAGAAGCGGCAAAGACATGGGCTGAAAGAATGGAAACCCGGAAGGAGTAACAAGCGAGCACGACTCATTGGACCAGCAGCTATGGTCAATGAAGCCTCACCCTCTCAGACCAAAAGGGCAGCCGAGAAGAAATTCGACCTCACACGCCCATGGGATCCCACCTTATGATCCCTAAATGAGGTACTGTCGAGCTAACGACGTTAAACAAATGCACTGGTCGGGAGGTAACCCGACACCTATCTTACTTTCATTCATTTATTTTCTATCATTTAGTTTTTACCATAAGTCGCTCTCACCCACTTTTTGTATAGAAGGAATGTCTAACATGTAGGAATCGGTTTTTGGAGCAAGATCAGATCAGCCAGGCAGCTTCCGAGAAATTACCGGGCCTGCGCTGAGAGTTCAAGGCCCCAGCCGAACTCCCTCGATTATCCAGCTCCGAGGCATGTCGTTCCACGACACGACACAGTAAAAGGGAGTTTAGTTCTTCTCTTTTCCTTAATGTCATTTCCTTCTCTTGTATATATTTGCATGACTTTTGAACTAAGGCACGCCTTCGTTCAAAAGTGTGGGGTGAGAACCGCCTGTGTACATAATCAGTAAACATGTTTTTCTTTTTCCTTTTCCCTTAATATTATATTTTTGAAAATAT
This sequence comes from Rhodiola kirilowii, assembly GCA_033675215.1. Classification (NCBI taxonomy): domain Eukaryota; kingdom Viridiplantae; phylum Streptophyta; class Magnoliopsida; order Saxifragales; family Crassulaceae; genus Rhodiola; species Rhodiola kirilowii. The sequence continues at coordinate 35,688,538 of CM066201.1, forward strand.
GAACTTGAGAATGTGAAAAAGATAGATCTAAATTCATGCATTTACCTTGTGAAAATTCAACTGTCTAAAAACTTAGAATGTAACTTCTCATTTGTCCCTTTGTGCTGAGATATACAGGGGATGTGGAGTTGACATAAACTGCCCTAGAGAGGCTTGGCAAGCAATCGAAGGATCGAATCTAACTATATGGTTTTCGAAGTCAGTGGAGGCTGCACTTCGGGTTTCAGTAAAGATTGAAGTCATCTCCGTCGTGCAGCGTTTATGCAAGAGGCGGGACGGGAATCAAACCGTCCTATCTCTAGTCCTAGTAGCCGGGAAAACAAATGAGTGACCCTCAGTTTGACTCGCGCGAAACGGCGAGGATGAGAAAGAGCGGGGAGGTATTTCCATATGCTCGCGGGCGATGATTGGACCTCCCAAAAAGGCTTGAGAAAATGGACTAGCAAGCCACAAAAAGGCAAAAGCTCAAAGAAGCTAATCAAAGGCCAAAGGCCAAAGTTGTGAAGGTTTTAACCGAACAAAAGTGAAGTACTCAAAGAGTCAAATCAAAGGCCAAAGGCCGATTCACTACAAAAAAAAGCTGTCCCTCGCCAAAAAGAAATCAAAAAGGCTCAACTCAGTGAAACCCGAACCAAATCACATGCTAGAGAAAGCTACAAGGAAACCATATAGTGCGAGACGGTCCCGAGAATGCAGTCCAGGAGCCTGAAAAGGGCTATCTCCCGAAACATCCGAATAAATTTGCATCTCGGCGCAAAGGTACAAGTATCAAGTTTCTTCTAAGTATTTACACGGTTTAGTTTGGTAATAAGTAAGTAATGCATGAATAGGATAAATCTAGTTCATATTCTCACTTTCATATTTAAAGTTTTTACATGGATTGTGTGTGCCGCCCTTTAAAAAGCATTGCTCGGGACGAACAACTAAAAGTGTGGGGTGATCTGATGGACCATAATTGTATGAATCATAAACACAGTTAAACCCACCAAATTAGACTCTTTGTCTATTTAACTTTTGCTTGTTAGTTCCGATATTTATCTACATGATATTTTGAAGTCTAGAGAGAATACAGGCTAAGGAGGAGTTTTAAAGCTGAAAATGAATTACGAGTCATTCCAGGACACGACCAAATTCCAACTTTCAAGAACCGACTTGGAATCACTCAAATATGATAGAACAGTCGGCATTTGGACAGGAACGCAATGCAAAGGCACCGAGTCCGGTAAAGGCCAAACAAGGGCAATTTAAGCCGATTTGGGATTTCGACCATGTTCGGGGCAGAATTTGGCTTAACTTCCTTCTTGAGATCATCTTAGAATGACATTTTCATTCAGAATACACTCTCCAAAATCCAAGAATCTCCGGCCAAAGCTCTGGTCAGGTTCCGGACAAACGGATGGCTTTTTGGAGACAAATATCTCAATCCACTCAACTCACTTCCTCCTCCACCTTTGGCCACCTGTCCCGGCGGCTTTGGGAGAGCAGCCGGCTGCTTTGGGTTGCCCTCTCATCCCTTGCCTTGTGTTGTGATCTCAATCCACATTCCTCTCATCTTGTGCCAAGTGGTGGCTTCTCTTCCACATCCATTGCCTCCCTTAGCCTATAAATAAGACATCCCCTTCTCCTTGTAATTCATCCCAAAATGTGGAGAGCTCCTCTCTCTACAAATTCCAAAATCACAAATCACTTATCTCTCTAGATTAAGAACACAATCATGTAAGCACTTTACTTTGGAATCAAAGCTTGATCTTTAGCACTTTCAACGGTTTTTGTAAGTACTCTTTTCTTTACTTTATTGTCTTTTCAATTCAGCAACTTTACTTTCCTGTCTTTACTTTCGAAAACTTTACTTTACTATCTTTCAAAAACCTTTACTTTTCAATGCACTTAGCTATGATGTCCTGTTCCATGAATAGTCGTAGCTAAACCCTTCATTCGGTTGAAGGGGTGTACTTGTATCATACAATATTCTAGACTCTATACTTAATGCTACTTAGTGTTTCAAAACTTGTTCTATGTGCCACATATTAGGTTAGAACTTCCAAGGTTGAGTGGATGCTTTAACGGGCAAAGCTCTTCCGTGGGGTTCGTGAACATACTCGGGTAAGTGGATGCTTTAACGGGCAAAGCTTATTTGAGGAGTTCGACCTCTTTTAAAAACCATTTGGTTGATCGTAATTGAAGATCAAATGGATGCACATAAGGCTAAGATACATCGAAAGGAGGAATTAGTCTAAATAGAACAAGTGTTCTAAACGATGTTGCAAGTCTTGTGCTAGAAATAGCCTCGATTCATCTTTGAACACTTAGTATGATCATTAGAGGTCAATGATGAACGATGATATGATATAAAACCCCTAAACCGAATCCTTTCCTTCCATTAAAATATCAACTGTTTACTTTCTGTATAAACCACTCAAACCCAACCCCAATCGCACTTTAATTTATGTGTAAGCTTCATTAAAGAACAACTAATCCACACTGACTCTCTTGGGTTCGTGATGTTCCCATGAATGGCATGGCTTTGGCAAAACGGCTTTAGACAGTTCAAGCTTGAGTTCAAGAAGAGTTCAACCACCGACTGGAACAGAGGCACATCGTATAGAAGTCGCATGATCTGGATTCAATAAAGAAACAGATATTCGAGAGGGGTCTGAGATTGAGGATCTTTTCGGTTGGAATCGGTCAATGAAGAAACAGATATTCAAGATGCCTGTTGAATATTATCTTACCAGTTTTAAAGACCACCAGATCAACCTTCCGAAAAGGATATCTCTTGAAGAAGATTTGAATAGAGATATGGATCTCCTAAAGATTTCGACGAGAATACTTGATTGGAACAAATCGCGAAATCATCTCAACAGATCAGATAAGTGATCAGATCTATGCAGATTGATTGAGAAATTGTCGGATGGCTTGGAGTAGAAGTCATCGTTGGGGATTGGATTTGGATTGAATATTCTGCCAATATTCTGGAATATCTCCGATTTATTGTCATGATATTCAGATTGGATCTGGACTTCTCTATAGCCTATAAAAAGTAGGCTAGGGCGTCCAGATTGGCTATCGCTCCAGCTGAGAAAATAAACACGAGAAAACTCTGCTGATTGGAGGAGGAGCGACAGCCGATTGAGTGTTCCCCACTGGAAACTCATCGGTGTAAGAGCAGTCTTAGCAAGTGCAACTCAGACTGCCTGGAAGCGATCATACAGCGCACACAACAAAGGTGAACATGCTTTCGAAAGAAAGCATCCGAGCTTCAAGTGAAGGTCGAGCACGTTCGGACAGAAGGTCCGGACGAAGAGGATCAAGGGGAGTAGCGACAAACCTTGGTTGCAAATCTGAGAGACGGAGTTTTAGTGGTGAGGCCATTACAAACAAGGTGTTGTGTAAGAGCAAGACCTCCTGTTGCCCTAAACTAGTAATAAGATTTGTTGTCCCTTTTTCGGGTGTGGGAAACCCCCCAGAGTAGGCGTAGCCGAACTGGGTTATCAATCTGTGCGTGCTCCTGTTTTATTGTTCTGTTTGCTGAACTGTTGTGGAGAGAGTTCATGGTCTGTCGGAACTGTACCTTGAACACTTGCTCTAACAGAGGATTGTATTACAAATGGTATCAGAGCAAACACTCGACACACTGAGTGGGATCCTAGAACTGTTCAATATGATTCCAAAGGAAGGAAAGAACACAGCCAAAGATGACACTAAGTGTTCACTTAAAACAGAGGTGATCGAAGTAATTGCTGAGACTGACTGCACGTCCCATTCACTGAAAATGATGACCCGGAAGTTCGACAGAGTGGCCCGAAGACTTGAAAAACATAGAACTGAGCAAGATCTATCACAATCTAGCATGGCTCATAGCTGGAAGACCTGCAGAAACAAAAACGTATGTATGGTTGCATTCAGCTCATCTAGTCACATGGGGAAAGATCGCTGGTATTGCGATAGTGGATGCTCCGCTCATATGACAGGTAACTCCAAATTTCTCACACATATTCGGCCTGTCATAAAGAAGCAGTACGTTACGTTCGGTGATGGAGGAAAGGGTCAGGTGATCGGCTGTGGGACATTGAAGGTCCCGGATCTTCCTGTGCTCAAGGACATCCTCCTTGTTGAAGGAATGAAGGTGAACCTTATTAGTATTAGTCAGCTTTGTGATGGGGGGCACCATGTCAAATTCACTCAAGACTCCTGCCAAGTTTTTAACAAGGAAGGAGGAACACTGATGGAAGGCAGTAGAGCAGCAAATGATTGCTACCTTATTGGATCTGCCGGAACCATGTCGTGCCTTTCAAGTCAAGCAAATGAGATGTCGCTCTGGCACAGGCGATTAGGTCATCTTAATCTCAAAACCTTGAGGAAGCTCTGCTCATCCGGACTCATCAGAGGAATGCCCAATGTTAAAGGTGACTTGGATGTTCTGTGTGGAGAATGCCAAATAGAAAAACAGACTAAGGCTTCACATCCAATCACCACCCAGATCAGCACTAGCAGACCACTAGAACTGATCCACATGGATCTAATGGGGCCGATGCAAGTTGAGAGCTTTGGGGGCAATAAGTATGTTCTAGTGTGTGTAGACGACTTCACCAGGTTTTCTTGGACTCGATTCCTTCGAGACAAGTCTACAGCTACACAACAGTTCATTGAACTTGCTACCCTTCTCCAGAGAGAAAGGGAAGCCAAAGGAGAACGCCTGGTGAGTATCAGGAGTGACAACGGCGCAGAGTTCAAGAATGCCACGATGACCGCCTTCTGTACCAAACACGGGATTGCCCATCAGTTTTCTTCTGCAATCACTCCCCAGCAAAATGGCGGTGTTGAACGGAAAAATCGCACAATTCAGGAGATGGCCCGAGTAATGATTCATGCCAAGAAGATTCCTTTGAAGTTCTGGTCAGAAGCTATGAACACGGCGTGCCATATTATCAATCGCGTAACAATACGCACGGGCACGGAGATGACCTGCTATGAACTATGGAAAGGAAAGAAGCCCACTGTTAAGTACTTTCACATTTTTGGGAGTGACTGTTACATTTTGAATGACCGTGAGTACCGACAGAAGCTTGATCCCAAGAGTGATGAAGGATTCTTCCTTGGATATTCCTCAAACAGTCGAGCGTACCGGGTATTCAACAAACGCACAGGATTAGTCATGGAATCAATCAACGTCAAAATAAAGGATGACTTGATTGAACTCATTGTCTCAGATGATGCTGACGAAACAGTTGGAACAACGTCTGGAACTGCCCCACTTCCTCTTCCGACTGAGACTGACTCGACACGAAGTGCTTCGCCAGCCACCAAAGGAGTCGGAACAGTAGCTGAAACTGGTTCATTCCCACAGAATGAGACTGACCCGATAGAAGGTGCCTCGACCGCAAATAATAGCACCGGAAACTCTTCTTCTGATGAGATTGAAGAAGTCAGTACTCAAGCGGATCGTGCTGCATTGCAACCTTCTCGACGAATTGCTAGAGACCATCCGACCTCTGAGATAATTGGAGCACCTAGTGACGGAATTCAAACTCGCGGGAAGCTGATTAACTACCGGGGTCTTGCCACCTGCTCGTGCTTTCTGTCTTCAATTGAGCCAAAGAACATAAAGGAAGCACTCACTGATGAGTATTGGGTCCTTGCCATGCAGGAGGAACTTGAAGAGTTCGCCCGAAATGATGTTTGGGACTTAGTTCCAAGACCTGATTGTGTGAACGTCATTGGCACGAAATGGATCTTTAAGAACAAGTCAGACACATCCGGAAATATCACCAGAAACAAGGCTCGGCTTGTGGCCTAGGGATATTCCCAGATTGAGGGGATCGATTTTGATGAAACCTTTGCCCCTGTTGCACGCTTGGAAGCCATTCGCCTGCTCCTTGCTCTGGCTTGTCACTTGAAGTTTCGACTGTTCCAGATGGATGTCAAAAGTGCCTTCCTGAATGGATTCCTGAATGAGGAAGTTTACGTTGCTCAGCCGAAAGGATTTGAGGATCCGCATCATCCAGCATCGGTGTATCACCTGAAGAAAGCTTTGTACGGCCTCAAACAAGCACCCAGAGCTTGGTATGAGGGTCTCACTGTGTTCCTCGTCGATCATGGATATGTGCGAGGGGGAGTGGACAAGACTCTGTTTGTCAAACACACAAGGTCAGACTTTATTATCGCACAAATCTATGTCGACGATATTGTTTTTGGTTCCAATACCCAGAAACTGGTGGATCAGTTCGTTGAACAGATGCAGAAGGAGTTCAAAATGAGCATGGTTGGGGAGATGAATTACTTTCTAGGGCTTCAGGTGACTCAAAAGGAAGATGGCATTTTCATCTCACAAAGCAAGTATGCCAAAAATCTGATAAAGAAATTTGATCTTGAGAAGGCAAGTCACAAACAAATTCCGGCTGCTACGCACATAAAGATAACTAAAGACGAGGCTGGACCAAAGGTCGATCAGACACTGTACAAGAGTATGATTGGAAGCCTCCTTTACTTGACAGCCAGTAGACCTGATATTGCGTATGCTGTAGGAGTCTGTGCAAGGTACCAGGCGGATCCAAAAGAAAGCCATCTCCTACAAGTTAAGAGAACCATTAAATATGTGTGCGGGACTGTCGAGTTAGGTATCTGGTACACTAAGGACACCGACTCACATGTGGTTGGTTACTGCGATGCTGACTGGGCAGGAAATGCTGAAGATCGGAAGAGCACATCTGGAGGATGCTTCTTCTTGGGAAATAACCTGGTTTCTTGGTTCAGCAAAAAAAACAAAATAGCCTCTCTCTGTCTACGGCTGAAGCAGAATACATTGCTGCAGGAAGCAGCTGCACTCAACTTCTGTGGATGAAACAAATGCTGTCTGAATACGGAGTCACGCAGAAAGAGATGACCCTGTATTGTGACAATATGAGCGCAATCAGCATTTCAAAAAATCCAGTACAGCACTCCAGGACGAAGCACATTGACATCAGGCACCACTTCATCAGAGAATTGGTTGAACAGAAGGTGGTGAATCTAACGCATGTGACAACAGATAAGCAATTAGCTGACATCTTCACCAAGCCACTAGATGCCGCTCAGTTTGAAATGCTCAGATCCTCCTTGGGTCTGTGTGTCATCAAGAACTAAATGCTCCAGTCTATGGTCAGTCACAAGCGGAACTCCAGCTGAACAGTTGGACTGACCATGTTGAGAAGAGGGCTAGAACAGATGAATCTTTTTGAATGCAATTGTGCTTGCCACCATTTTCGTGCCAAAAAGGATAAAGTACCACAGGTAGGCCGTGCATGGAATGTTCGGTCAGAGGGAGTAAGACTCTCGTAAAGGAGAAAAGAAGTCAGACAATAAGATGATGGACTAGAAGGTTCAGACACTTCTGAGAAAGATGACGAGCTTAGTGAAATATACGAGGGCTGTGATGAGGGTGTTCAAGATTTGCAGAAGGAATGGACTGTTACTCAAGGAAGAGATGGTCCGAGAGAGCTAGACCACCCAGATGTGGAGCTACGTGAAGCTGCTCTAGCGAGACCAGACTATGGAGATTGTGAAGACAATTTGGACTCAGTTTCTTTGGGTAAGTGACAGACTGCTCGTCGTCGAAGCGATTTGTACAAATAAATTTATAGTCCGCTACTCGCGACTAGACTACTGGGTAGCAAGTGGTAAGTAGGGGTCGAACCCAAAAGAGTCAGTGTAGATTAGTTGTTTTTACGGGATTGTCACGAAAGTAAATACAGTTTGGGGTTGGGTTTGAGTGTTTTGGGAACTGAAAGTAAATTACAACAATTGATAATGGACTGTAAGGAAAGTATTCGGTTTTTAGGGGCCTTGTATTATATTTGTTTATCATCGACCGCTAATGATCATACCAAGTGTTCAAAGATGAATTGAGACTATTTCTAGCGCAAGACATGATCATGCTAAATGTTCAAAGATGAAGCGAGGCTATTCCTAGCACAAGACTTGCAACATCATTTAAAACACTTGTTCTAAGCAAAACTAATTCCTCCTTTCGAAGTATCTTAGCCGTAAGTGCATCCATTTGGTCCCTTTGGTCCAGTTTCCAAATGATTTTTAGAATAGTCGACCTCTTCAGATAAGTTTATCCATTTGGTCCCTTTGGTCCAGTTTTCAAATGGTCCACTTACCCGAGTGTTATCACGAATATCTAAGGAAGAGCTTACGAATTTGGACCCCTATGGTCACATTTCCAAATGGTTTACTTGACCTTAGACATTCTAACTTTTATATATGGCACATAGAACAAGTATCGAACATAAAGGTATACTAAGAGTAAAGTCTAAAACATTTATAATACAAGTACACACCCTTAAACCGAATAATTAATTTAGCTACTAATCATGGCAGTGGTTATCATAACTATGAACTTGGAAATAAACACGAGTTTATAAATACAATTTAAATAAATAAAAAGACTTACAACCGTTGAAGCGCCAAGGATCAAGCTTTGATTCCAAAGTAATATTACATGATTAGTGCCCAAAACCTAGATAGATTTTGTAGAGAGAGAAGCTCTCCACATTTTGGTGTGTATTACAAGTGAAGGGGAGGCTTGTATTTATAGCCATGGGAGGAGGAGATGGGTGGTGGAGATGGGTGGCAAGTGGTGGTCATCCAAGGGTGGAGATGGAGGAGGAAGGAGGAGCCACCACATGGCAAGCATCCATGGAGGAGGAGTGGAGAGCAAGTTTTGGAGGTGTATGGCTAGGATGGAAACACATGGAGGAAGAGGAGGAGGAGGGAGGCTTAGCCGCCCATGTGAGGAGGAGGCTCCTCCCCTTCTAGCCGCCCATGTGAGGAGGAGGGTGGAGGAGAGGAGGCTTTGGCCACCTCTTGCCCAAGTGGCCGGTCATCTTGCCCATGTGTGAGATTTGTACAGTTTTGTGCAGTCTTTTCACAAAACTGTCAGTGTGTTTCTTCCCCGGGCTGTCTTGATTCCTCTCCTGATTTTTCTGATTAATTTGTTATGAGTGATTCAACGTCAGGATCTTTGATATTTCTTCAGTCGGCATATGATCTTGACCTTGGATTGACTCGTAACATCTTTTCTGCTCTAAAAGCTCCTCTTTAGTATGTATTCTCTCTAAGCTCTGAATTACCCTGCAAAAATATATCTGAACTAACAAGCAAAAGTTAAATAGACAAAATGTCTAAATAAGGGGGTTATACTGTGTTTATGATTCGTATAACTTTGGTCCATCAGTAAGCTCAAGAAGTCTGAAACGGCGAAACCAAAGAAGATAGCTACCGTCCCAGCTTGCTCATCTAAGGTAACCATTAAGATGAATGGGATCACAGGCGCAGGGGGAGCAAGCACATCTAAGAAGAAGATTAGTCGTAGCAACCAAGTGGAAGGCAGTGCAGAAAAGAAAGATCATCCCTGAGAGGCTGCTTGCTGAGAAGAAGTTCAAAGGAAAGAGGTTATCCAACCCTTGAAGGTTACTGATCTGATTTGGAGCACCCAAAGATGCAAATCGGTTGAATAACAGCTGGTGCGAGAAGCTATTGCAATCCTACCAAGATAGTTTTGGATTGCTGTGCTAAAAACTGTGGCATAGTATGTGTAAGAGGAAATAAAAAGGTCAAGACTGTTCCTGAGATCATCAATGAGTCCTTTGCAACAGATGATTCCTACAAGGTGATGATAGAGGAGTACGTTGTCAGGATTGGATGCGAGCAGTATTACTACTGGATGCCTACGTCTGATTGAACCTCAGTCAGCCAGGACAGACTGTCAAGTGCTTCGTTGAAGTTGGTAGTTGATAACATGCTGTTCAATGGTTGACATAGGAATGATCTAAAGATGTCCTGAGGTGAACGTGGACAGTCTCTGAAGGAGGAAGAAATCATTCCGGAGGTCGAACAACTATTGAGACACCATGGTCCGACAGACTCACAATATGTGTCACTGTCCCTGGCTATGTTCGAGGGGGAGTTGCCAAGATTCCAGATACCGAGGAGACCAGGTTGCTCGATTGGACCCCTTGCCAATTTGTGGCAAAAAGGGGGAGTATATGTTGAGGTAACTGTTTTAAAGCGTAGATTTGGTTTTGCCAAAATGCCAAGGGGGAGATTGATGTTCCCATGAATGGCATGGCTTTGGCAAAACGGCTTTAGACAGTTCAAGCTTGAGTTCAAGAAGAGTTCAACCACTGACTGGAACAGAGGCACATCGCGCATGATCTGGATTCAATAAAGAAACAGATATTCGAGAGGGGTCTGAGATTGAGGATCTTTTCGGTTGGAATCGGTCAATGAAGAAACAGATATTCAAGATGCCTGTTGAATATTATCTTACCAGTTTTAAAGACCACCAGATCAACCTTCCGAAAAGGATATCTCTTGAAGAAGATTTGAATAGAGATATGGATCTCCTGAAGATTTCGACGAGAATACTTGATTGGAACAAATCGCGAAATCATCTCAACAGATCAGATAAGTGATCAGATCTATGCAGATTGATTGAGAAATTGTCGGATGGCTTGGAGTAGAAGTCATCGTTGGGGATTGGATTTGGATTGAATATTCTGCCAATATTCTGGAATATCTCCGATTTATTGTCAGGATATTCAGATTGGATCTGGACTTTTCTATAGCCTATAAAAAGAAAGCTCGGGCGTCCAGATTGGCTATCGCTCCTGCTGAGAAAATAAACACGAGGAAACTCTGCTGATTGGAGGAGGAGCGACAGCCGATTGAGTGTTCCCCACTGGAAACTCATCGGTGTAAGAGCAGTCTTAGCAAGTGCAACTCAGACTGCCTGGAAGCGATCATACAGCGCACACAACAAAGGTGAACACGCTTTCGAAAGAAAGTATCTGAGCTTCAAGTGAAGGTCGAGCACGTTCGGACAGAAGGTCCGGACGAAGGGGATCAAGGGGAGTAGCGACAAACCTTGGTTGCAAATCTGAGAGACGGAGTGTTAGTGGTGAGGCCATTACAAACAAGGTGTTGTGTAAGAGTAAGACCTCCTGTTGTCCTAAACTCGTAATAAGATTTGTTGTCCCTTTTTCGGGTGTGGGAAACCCCCCAGAGTAGGCGTAGCCGAGCTGGGTTATCAATCTGTGCGTGCTCCCGTTTTATTGTTCTGTTTGCTAAACTGTTGTGGAGAGAGTTCAAGGTCTGTCGGAACTGTACCTTGAACACTTGCTTGAATAGGGGATAGTATTACAGTTCGACCCCTACTTACCACTTGCTACCCAGTAGTGAAGTCGTGAGTAGCGGACTTATAAATTTATTTGTACATTTGCTCTGACGACGAGCATCTGTCAATGTGCTCGGGTCCTGTTCCCATTGTTCTGGTGGTTTCTCTTTCCAACACCTCTGAGAAGGCGAGGGACCCTTAACCATAGCTGCTGGTCCTTTGAGTCGGGCTTTCTTGTTTTTCCATCCGGGCTCCCATTTCACCGGGCCATGTCCTTGTTGCTTCTTTGTGTATGAACGGTTGGCATCCGGGTTGTGCTCTTCGCTAGCCCTCTTCTTTGCGACAGAGGTGAATGGCCGTTTCAGCACGAGTGAGTTTTTAGGGCTGCTTGGTTGGCTCGTGGCGAGGGAGTGCTCCATTGTCGGCTTCTCAAACTCAAGCTTCTCCTCCAACATGCCTTGCACCTCATCATTGATCACTTCATCTTCAGGGGCAGTGATCCTCATACAAACCGAGGGGGCAAGTTGGGGAACTTCCACCACAAGGGCCAGGTCTTTCTCGGACAGATTGACAATAAGGACCGGACCTGCCTCGGGTGCTTCAATAGTGAGGATCGGGCATGTCTCGGGTGCTCCAAGTGCAAGGACTGGGCCTCGCTTGATTTCCTCGGCCGCTTCAGTAGTGAGAGCAGGGTAAGTCTTGGTCAATTCAGTAATGAGGACTGGTTCAGTTTCGGGTAGCTCGTCAGTGGCGTTCGGGACTTCCTCTTCTGCCGGCTCGGTAGTGAGTTTCCATGAAGGCTCTTCCTCATCCCACACTATATCGGTTTCCGATTCTAAGTCTTCTGATGGCTCGGGAGTGATATCCCATGTGGGCTCCTCCACGGTGCTTTCGGCTTCCGACTCATCCATCATGGCCTCTGTCCGCCTTGTGGGCTCCAATGTTGGCTTCTTTAGAGCCGCCTCCACGTCCATTATTGCCCTTGTACTGATGTCTCCTTCCAGGTTTGCTGCGGTCAAGCTTGTAATGGATGTGATGCCAGGCTCGTTCTGCACTGAGTCCACTTCCACCGTCGGTGCTCTATCATCAGTTTGGTGCATCGGCCCTTGTTTTGTGCTTTCTGCTAAATTGTTAATGAAGCCCCAGATTTCAGTCACGGTTAACTTCATGACCGAGCCTCCTACTGTATTGTTGAGCCTTTTCCTCTAATGCGGCAGCATTCCGCCAAGAAACCTTTGAAGAAGGAACACGTTTGTGAATCCATGGTGGGGGCAGCTCGCCACAATGGAATCGAAGTACGATAAGTACTCGTCCAAAGTTTCGTCCCGGGATTTCTTGAGGGTGCTGATCTTCTTACGGACTTCAAGTCAAAAGGATGGCTGGGCTCTTTGACAGGGATCGGTGCCATAATTTGACAGGGAAAACTCTTTTAGAAATTTGGCTCGTAGATCCCCATAAAATCCTTCATAATCTGCATATGATGAGTAATACCAAGATAGTGCAGAACCAGTTAAGGAAAACTCAAAACAATTCGGCATAAACCCTTCTAGCGACTCATCCTTGGGCCTCATTCTGCCGCAGATGGAGTAAAACATTTGTTCATGTTCCACGGGGTCTTCTCCGATAGCACCTCCAAACTGAGCAAGACGTCGAGTCATCCATGCATACATCGTGAATCATGAAATGAACAAAAAGGAAAAAAATAGAAAAAAGAACTACTATCCAATTGCTAATTCCCCGGCAACGGCGCCAATTTTTGACAGGACTGCCTTGTCGCGAGGCAATGTGTAGAAAATTAATTTATAAGTCCGCTACTCGTGACTTTACTATTGGGTAGTAAAGCGGTAAGTAGGGGTCGAACCCAAGGGAATTAGTGGATAGTTGTTCTTTCGAAAATGGAAAGTAAGATAGTTGGGGGTTGGTTGTGATTTTAGTACTGAAAGTAACGTGGGTTGGTTGTGATTTTAGTACTGAAAAGTAAATGACTGAAAGTAAAGAAAGTAAACACAGGACTGAAAGTAAATACTGAAAAGTAAAGTGCTGGAAAATAAAGTGCTTGAAGGACAAGGCTTGCTGAAAGTAAGTGCGTAAAAGTAAAGTGCTTGAAGGACAAGGCTTGCTGAAAGTAAGTGCGTAAAAGTAAAGTGCTTGAAGGATAAGGCTTGCTGAAAGTAGTGCGTAAAAGTAAAGTGCTTGAAGGACAAGGCTTGCTGAAAGTAGTACGTAAAAGTAAAGTTACTGAATTTAAGCAGTTGATAGTGAGACTGAAAGTAAAGTGACAGGTGGTGAATTGATTAAGGGAAAGATTCGGTTTTAGGGGCCTTGTAACATAGTCCGTTTATCATTGACCTCTAATGATCATACTACGTGTTCAAAGATGTATCAAGGTTATTCCTAGCACTTCACTTGCCACACCGTCTAGTCTTTTTCAAGACATAGAACTCTTGTTCTATTATGTGCATCCATTTGATCCATCATTCCTGATCAACCAAATGGTGTTTAAAAGAGGTTGAACTCCACAGATAAGCTGTGCTCTTCCGAGCCTCCACTTATCCACGTATGTTCACGAACCCCATGGAAGAGCTTTGCTCTTCCGAGCCTCCACTCAACCAATGGTGTTCTGACCTAATATATGGCACATAGAACAAGTTGAACACGAAGAGGCACTAAGAGAAGGGTCTAAAACATTTTATGATAAAAGCACACCCCTTCAACCGAATGAAGGGTTTAGCTACGAATATCCATAGAGGTGGATACCATAGCTAAGTGCTTGAAAAGTAAAGGTTTTTGAAAGACGGGAAAGTAAAGGTTTTGGAAAGTAAAGACAAGGAAAGTAAAGGTTTTTGAAAGTAAAACTCAAGAACACAATCAAAGTCAAGAACAAGCTTGGAGCTTTTGATTCAAAGTAAAGTGTTTACAAGGATTGTAGGATGGATTGTAGAGAGATTTCTATCCAAGTGACAAGTGATCAAAGGACCAAAATGGGACTAGAACTTTGGACTACAATTTTTGGGACATGAGGCCTACAACTTGGGACTACAATTTGGGACCAAAGACCTGCAACTTTGGGGCTACAATTTGGGACCAAAGACCTACAACTTTGGGACTACAATTTGGGACCAAAGACCTACAACTTTTGGACATTTCTTCAAGGAGGAGGAGGACTTGTATTTATAGGCAAGGGGAGAGGAGGGAGATGCACACACATGGCAAGAGGGGGCAGGAGGGCTCAAAAGCCGCCGCACATGTGGAAACTCCACAAGCAAAGCCTCCCATGTGGTGGAGGAGATGGTGGAATGTGATATTTTCCCAAAAGCCATCGGTGGTGAGGTGGAGGGAGTGGGTGAGTTGAGTGGAATAAGATCTTTTGCCTCCAAAAGCCATCGGTTCCCATGCAACTCCGGTTAGACTTTGGTTGCCCCTTGGTTGCTTCTTGGTTGACATCAAAAGACAAGGCACTTATACTTGGCATTTCACTTGTGTTCTTGATCTTTGTTGGAACAAGTCATTGGGACTTAGTTGTGGCTTGATCGGAGTACTGCAGGAGCATGGCCAGTTCTGACTTGTAATCCACTTTCAGCGTCAAGAACTCCTTTTTAGCTCGTTTCATCTCTACTCCTTGAAATAGACTGTAGAACAAAAGTGAAACTAACAAGTAAAAGTTGTCAAGATAAAGCGTCTAACTTGGTGGGTTTAACTGTCTTAATGATTCATCTAAATATGGTCCATCACCTACCCTTCCATAGTGAGATACATCAAGTCATTCCTTGGGCATGCCGGTTTTTACCGAAGGTTCATAAAGGATTTTTCTAAGAAGGCGTTGCCTCTATCCACTATCCTGCAAAAAGATGTCCCTTTCGAGTTCACCGAGGCATGCAAGGAGGCATTTGATGAGTTGAAGAGAGCCCTCACTATCACACCTATCATTAGAGCTCCAGATTGGGGAAGAGTTATGAGATCATGTGTGATGCTAGTGACTATGTGGTGGGAGCGGTCCTTGGGCAAAGAGATGAAAAGAAGCCGGTTGTGATCTACTATGCATCTAGGACATTGGATACAGCCCAAAGGAACTACTCCACCACCGAGAAGGAGCTCCTGGCCGTGGTATTTGCCTTGGAGAAATTTTGGTCCTACTTTTTTTTACTTGCTTGGTACCAAAGTAAGAGTCTTTTCGGACCATGCGGCTATTCGATATTTGATGACCAAGAAAGAAGCCAAGCCGAGGTTGATTAGATGGATCTTGTTATTGCAAGAGTTTGATGTGGAGATCAAGGACAAGAAGGGCATTGAGAACACCGTGGCCGACCACTTGAGCCGCATTGTCCGAGAGGAGCCCGGATCCATAATCGAGACATTCCCGGACGAGCATCTCTTTGCTCTCTCGACCAAACTTCCATGGTATGCTCCGATTGTCAACTACTTGGTGGGAGGTACATTCCCTCCCTTTTACTCTAAGGCATAATGCTTGAAGCTTAAACATGATGCTAGATTCTATGTGTGGGATGATCCTTACTTGTGGAAAATAGGTGTAGATCAATTGCTTAAAAGGTGCATCCCCGATATTGAGATTGCTTCTGTTATTAGCTTTTGTCATGAGCATGCTTGTGGTGGACACTTTGGGGCTAGAAGGACCGCTAGGAAAATCCTAGATAGCAGTTTCTTTTGGCCTAGTGTCTTTAGAGATTCATATGAACATTGTAGGAAATGTGATAGATGCCAAAGAGTTGGCAACATTTCGGCTAGAAATGAGATGCCCCAGGTGCCCATCTTGGTTAATGATGTCTTTGACTAATGGGGCATCGATTTCATGGGACCTTTTCCTATTTCATGTGGATTTGCTTATATCCTTGTTGCGGTGGATTATGTTTCAAAGTGGGTAGAGGCTAAGGCCACTAGGTGTGATGATGCTAAAACTGTTGTGGATTTTTTGCTATCTAACATCTTTTGTAGGTATGGGGTGCCTAAGGCCATCATAAGCGACCAAGGCACACACTTTTGCAATAGAATGATGGCCGCCACTTTGAGACACTATCACGTCCATCATAGGACCTCCACGGCTTACCATCCACAAACCAATGGGCAAGCAGAGATCTCCAACCGCGAGATCAATGGAATTCTTGAGAAGATGGTAAAGCCAACAAGGAAGGATTGGAGCCAAAGGTTGAATGATGCTCTATGGGCCTATAGGACGGCTTACAAGACACCCATTGGAACCTCTCCCTTTCGGTTAGTCTATGGAAAGGCATGTCACCTTCTGGTGGAATTGGAACACAAGGCTTATTGGGCCTTGAAGCAATGCAATTGGGATCTTCGAGCGGCCGGGCTTGATAGGAAAATGCAATTGAATGAACTTGAGGAGTTGCGCCTAGAGGCCTATGAGGGCCAAATCGACTACAAGGCGCGCTCCAAGCTCTATCATGATAAGTTCATCCTTCGGCGCTCATTTGAAGTGGGACAACAAGTCCTAGTGTTCTCTTCACGGCTTAGATTAATGCCGGGCAAGTTACGCTCTAGATGGACCGGACCTTTCAGGGTGACAAAGGTATTCAATCATGGGGCACTTGAGCTAGAGAGCCCGGCCAATGGAAGTCAGTTCACAATCAATGGGCAAAGGGTCAAGCACTATCACGAGGATGCGGATTTGGCCATTCGGAAGTTCGACCTTGCCCACCCATGGGACCCTTACCAATGACCTATGGTTAAGGTCCCGTCGAGCCAAAGATGTTAAACAAGAGCGCTCGCCGGGAGGCAGCCCGGCATTTCTTTAGTATTTCTGCATTTTATTTACTTATACTAACCCTCACCCCATTATACTAGGAAAGGAAAAAAATTGTGAGTTTTGTAGGTCGGATTCCCGAGTGTGTTACGCACTTTGCCGGTTCTACTACGCATTTTAAGCAGAACCGGGCGTGACTGAAGGACTGGACCGAGACGCGTCCGAGGAAGAACCGAGCAAGACCTAGACTTCCCCAACTTCAGCCGATTGGTACAAGTCCGAGCCTTGTCATTTCATGACATGCAAGGACATCATGAGGGGAGTTCCATTCTCACTTTAGCACCATGTTTCCTTTCCCTTGATATTGTGCATATTGTCTTGAAATTGAGTTGTACCGTGAGGACACGGCTCGTTTCAAAAGTGTGGGGTGGGGTGATTAGTAGTTTGTTGTGTCATCACGTCTATTTTCTTGCACATGCATAAAGTCAGCAAGTTTCCCGTTGAAAATTTTAATTTTTTTTGAATAAAATGCGTAGTTTTGTGAATAAAATACGTAGATATGAGGTGTTGAGCTTTGATGATGCGAAATAGATAGAACCAAGTACATGCATTACTCTTATGAAATGTCCTAGTGAGGCTTGACAAAAGCACTAAAGGATCCGGGTTTCAAGTTACATGGTTATACGGACTTATGGAGGCTGCATTTCGAGACTTGTGGTTTTAAGTTGACTCCGCCATTGCTGCGTTTATGCAAGGGGCGGGACGGGAATCAAACCGTCCTATCTCTAGTACTAGTAGCCGGAAAAAAAGGTGGGTGACCCTCATCTTGACCCGCGCCAAACCGACTAGGATGCGAAAGAGCGGGGAGGTATTTCCATATGCTTGAGGGCTATGATTGGACCTCCCAAAAAGGAATGGACAAGAAATTCACAAAAAGGAGCAAAGCTCAAAGAAAAATCAACTCATGTGAAGATTTACCCGAAACAAAGTGAAGGACATCAATGCCATACAAAGGCCGAAGGCCAAGTTCACTACAAAGAAGTCCAAGCAAAGTAACAAAGACTCAACCCTTGATGCCCGAACCTATCACGTGCTAGAAGAAGCAACTAGTATAACCATGTAGCAAGAACCGGACCCAAGAGTGTAGATCATGGGTCTAAAAAGGACTATCTCCCACTCATCCGAATTGGGTTGCATTTCGGCTCAACGGTACATGTATCAAGTTAATTCCATGTTTTAGCAAATGCCTTGAGTAGTGATTGAGAATGCATGGAAAGGGGAAATCTAGACTAGCATTTATCTAGGGGTGCCGAGAAGGACTTGTGATGTTTGTATGTGTTTTTTCTCTTGTCACTTAAGGCCTTGTTCGGGACGAACAAGTTCAAGTGTGGGGTGGTTTGATGAGACGTATTTATGCGACTCATTTAGTCAACCAAACCCACCATTTACGACATTCGATCATAAGAACGTTTACTTGTTAATGTCGTTTTGGATTTCAGGGCCTTTTGGAGCTTAAAGAATAAACAGACTTAAGAATGGCAATTTAGGCCATAAATGCATCACAAGATGACTTGGGGGTAAATTGGGACCTAAAGACTTCATTCGGGTCCAAGGGACTTCATCCGGACCTAAGAACCTAAACCGAGTCCAAGGACCTCAGTCCGAGACCCATCCGAGGAAGTCGAGTCCCTGTCCAAGAGATTGAAGACCTAGGCGCAGACCAGGTCGCGTCCTGTCCGGGAAATGAAAGACTCATCCGAGACAAGTTCTGGTCCTGCCCGAGAACTCCAAGAACCATCCAAGGACCTCAGTTCAGACCCTGTACGAGGCCATCCCAGTGCCTAAAGACTTCAAGTACCAGACGCCCAAGGACACCCAAAGACCCAAGGACTCAAGCCCACATTGTGGTCTCCTCAAGGACTCAACTTCAAGGACCAACATCAAAGTCAAGGGTCAACATTCCCCTTGACTTTCTTGGCTCGTCCCCCAATGCTGACATCATCCTAGCGTGTGCCCTTGCCAAGGCAAACTTCACTTGCGCCAAGTCACCCCTTCCCAAAGAGGAAAGTCGGCTATGTCTATTGCAATTGCCAAATTCCTAAGGCCAATCCAAGACCTAGAACCTTCCTCATTCTTCTATAAAAGGAGCACCTTGGCCTTATGACACGCGTCGTCTGACGTCTCAAATTTATATTTATAATTTTCCCTGCAAGCAACTAGTAGTGCGGCAAGTAGGGGTCGAACCCTAGAGAGCTGGTGTGGTTCAGTTGTCATGTAAGCAAATTAATTGGGGGTTTTTTGTGAGCAAGTGTAAGAAAGCACGAGAGAAACAAATAGCGAGGATTTCAATCAGCGAGAAAATTTAGTCCAGGGTTTCTATTGTGACACGTTTATCATAGATATCTAATGATCAATTTTATATTTCAAAGTGTAGTTGTCCCGACAAAAGTAACAGCCTAAGTATTTGGTCTACGCCAGTTTTCCACAAATACGGGTCATCCCACATATAATATTTCGAGTCATGCTTAAGTTTCAGACACTGAGCTTTCGAGTAAGAGGGTGGAAATTTACCTCCAACCAGGTAGTTCACAATGGAAGCATACCATGGTACTTTACCTGTGAGAGCGTACAAGTGCTCGTCCGGAAAGGTCTCTGTGATCTGGCCCGCATCCTCTTCTTGTACTAAACGGCTCAAGTGGTCAGCTACAGTGTTTTCTATCCCCTTCTTGTTCTTGATTTCTAGGTCGAATTCCTGTAGCAGCAAAATCCATCTAATCAGCCGCTGCTTGGCCTCCTTCTTTGTCATTAGGTATCTGATAGCTGCATGATCAGAGAAAACAACTACTTTAGTACGAAGCAAATAAGACCGAAATTTCTCCAAAGCGAAAACTACTGCCAATAATTCTTTTTCAGTAGTCGAGTAGTTTCGCTGGGCTGCATCCAGAGTCCTCGAAGCGTAGTAAATCACTACTGGCTTTTTGTCCATCCTCTGGCCTAGTATAGCTCCCACAGCATAGTCACTGGCATCGCACATAATCTCAAATGGCTGGTCCCAGTTCGGTGCTCGAATGATAGGCGTGCTGGTAAGTGCCTATTTCAGCTCGTCGAAGGCCTCCCTGCATGAATCTGTAAACTCAAAAGGAACATCTTTCTGCAAAAGGTTAGATAAAGGCAGAGCCTTCTTCGAGAAATCCTTAATAAATCGACGATAAAAACCAGCATGTCCAAGAAAAGATTTTATATCACGCACCGTAGAAGGATAAGGAAGAGTAAGGATTAAATCAATTTTCGCTTTGTCAACCTTAATACCTTAGTGTGAAACAATATGACCAAGGACCACACCATGAGTAACCATAAAATGACACTTTTCATAGTTGAGCACCAAATTCATAGACACACATCTTTGTAGTACTCTACTCAAATTATACAAGCATGCATCGAAAGTGTCACCATACACAGTAAAATCGTCCATAAACACCTCTATAAATGTACTTATCATGTCAGAAAATATGCTGATGACCACCCGCTGAAAGGTGCCGGGTGCGTTACACAATCCAAAAGACATACGTCTAAAAGCAAACGTACCAAATGGGCATGTGAAGGTAGTCTTTTCCTGGTCCTCAGGTGCAATGGGGATTTGATTATAACTAGAAAATCCATCAAGAAAGCAAAAATAAGGCTTACCTGCTAGCCTGTCAAGCATCTGGTCAATAAACGGAAGACGAAAGTGATCCTTACGCGTGACGGCATTCAGTTTTCTGTAATCGATGCACATACGCCATCCGTTCTTGACCCTAGTAGTCACCATCTCACCCGCAACATTCTTCTCAACTGTGATTCCTGTCTTTTCGGGACTACGTGCACTGGACTCACCCACTGACTGTCCGAAATCGGGTAAATCACGTCAGCATCCAGCAATTTCTGAATTTCTTTCTGCACTACCTCCATCATGATCGGGTTTAGCCTCCTCTGAGGCTCTCTAGAAGTCTTAGCTCCATCCTCCAACAAGATACGGTGCATGCACACAGTTGGGCTGATTCCTCTGATGTCTGCAAGCGTCCTTCCAATAGCGAGCTTATGCCTACTCAATACCTCGACCAATCGTCTCTCCTGGTCGGTTTCTAGCCCGTTTTTGATGATGACTGGCAGCGTGTTATTCTCCCCCAGAAATGCATATTTCAGGTGCTCGGGTAGAGGCTTCAGTTCCAGTGTGGGTGCCTGCACAGTAGAAGGCAAAAACACGTTAGATTTAAATAAACGAACCTCATTAACTTCATACCTGGATGTGAGAGGTTTCGCGATCTCCAGCTGAGATAGCACATCAAGAATTGTCTCAGTGAATTCGTAGGAGTCCTCATGTGAGTAATCCGCTCTCTCCAATGCGAGATCGAGCGGGTCTTCTCCCCTCTCCGGTCTCACGTCCTGGACAAGATCGTCCAGTGCATCTAGAGCGTGTACCGATGCAGTATCTGGTGGGTGCTTCATGGCCTGAAAAATGTCGAAGCGAATCACTTCACCCTCCACCTCCATAGACAGTGTGCCACTGTCGCAGTCGATCTTCATCTTTGAAGTCTTCAAGAATGGGCGACCTAATAAAATAGGAGCGTGATCCGTCGGGTCGCTGCTGTCCATCTTAAGTACACCAGTTCCCCCACTGATAGACCAAAATTATACGAATCATAAACACAGTAAAACCCCCTTAATTAGACACTTTGTCTATTTAACTTCTGGTTGTTAGTTCCGATATTTATCCACAGGGTATTTTGGAGCGTAGAATAAATACACGCTAAGGAGGAGCTTTTACGCAGAAAAGATGTTACGAGTCATTCCAAGGTCAAGATCAGACGCTGAATGAATAAATCTCAAGATCCTGACATGGAATCACTCAAAACAAATCAAACCATGGAGAAATTAAAATCAACCCGGAGCTGAAATACACCGATAGTTTTGTGAAAACTTCACAAAACCACACAAAACTCCACCCTCCTCCTCACATGGGCGGCTCCTCCCTCACACACCCCTCTCCTCCTCTCCTCTTCCTCCACTTGTCACAACCTCCACCCCTCATCCCTTAGCCGCCGGCGGCTCCTCCTTCCTCCTCCATGTGGTGGCTTCTCCTCCACACATCTCCTCCTCCTCTCTCCATGTGACAAGTTCAAGCCATCTCCACCCTCCATCTCCATAACTTAGCCACTAAGTTTCCTCTCCCATGGCTATAAAAGGAGCTCCATCCCTCCTCATTTGTATCATCCCATACTTGTACACACTTTAGAGAGAGAGAGGGCTTAACCCTCCTCTCTTCATTTTCAATAAAATTGTTCTTCGCTTTGGAAATAAAGGATAGCTCCCTAGGCGCTTCAACGGTTGTAAGTATTATTTTTAGTATTTATTTAACTGTTGTTTTTAATTCCTTAAGTTATAATGTTTAGCGCGATGAATAGTAGCTAAACTAGTAGTTCGGTCTAAGGGGCGCACTTGTATTATAAAATGTTTTAGACTATTAACTTAGTGTCTCGCCTTAGTATTCAAAACTTATTCTATGTGCCATATATTAAGTCAGAATGTCCAAGGTTGAGTGGACGCTTGGAATGGAAAAACTCTTCCGTGGGGGTTCGTAAACTTGTACGGATAAGTGGATGCTTGGAATGGCAAATCTTATCTGAGAAGTTTGACTTCCCTTAAACACCATTTGGTTCATCGGGAATGATTGATCAAATGGATGCACGTAGGCTAATATAACCGGGAATGGAGTATTAGTCTAAGTAGAATAAGTGCTCTACGTCCTTGGAATAGGCTAGACAGTGTACGCAAATCGAGTGCCGGGAATGGCCTTGATACACGTTTGAATACTTAGTAGGTTCACTAAAGGTCAATGATAAATAGGATATAATACAAGGCCCCTGAAACCGAATGCTTTCCTTTAATCGTAATATCAACTGTCGTAATTTACTTTCAGTTCCCAAAACACTCAAACCCAACCCCCAACTGTATTTACTTTCGTGACAATCCCGTAAAAACAACTAATCCACACTGACTCCTTTGGGTTCGACCCCTACTTACCAAGTACTACCCAGTAGTATAGTTGCGAGTAGCGGACTATTATAAATTTATTTGTACATTTGCTCTGACGACAAGCATCTGTCACCCACCTGCACTAAGACATCCTCAATTTTGCCTTCTGGCTGCTTGCATGATCTGTCTGCTAGCTGTATGGTAAGACCTGCAGGTTCTAATGGACCAATACGAAGACAGGAATTGATAGAATATGGTAATACATTAATCGAAGCACCAAGGTCAAGCATGCAATTCTCAATACGAATGTTACCGATAATGTAGGGAATAGTGTATGTACCAGGATCACCACATTTGGGAGGTACCTTACGCTGAAAGACAGCGGAGACATTCTTACTCAGTAGTTCCTGGTCTTCGCGGGTGGAGCGCCTTCGGTTGGTGCATAACTCCTTCAAAAACTTCGCATAACGCGGAATTTGCTTAATCGCCTCGAGGAGTGGAATGTTGATCTCCACCTTGCTAAATAGCTCCCACACATCCTTATCGATCATATGTTTCCTTGGAGCCTTGACCTGCATGGGAAACGGAAGAGAAAGATCAGTTTTGGATTTTTCGGTAGTGCAGATCGCGTTTTGCTTCGACGTTATAGGCGCGTTTTCACTTGACGTTATAGGCGCATTTTCCTTAGACATTAGCGTCGGGCTAATGTCTATTGTAGGCGCGATCGGCACTGAGTCTGCCTCTTTTTTGCTATTTTCCAACTCCTTTCCGCTCCAGAGTGTCACCACATTGACATTGCCTTTCAGGTTTGGAATGGTTTGCGATGGTAGCCGTCCTGGATCATTTTTTAGCTCAAAAACTGTGGTGGCTATCTGGGACATCTGCTTGGATAGGTCAGCTATTGCCCCGTCGGTCTTAGCCTGGAATTGGTGCACCGAGGTAGCTAGGTCCTTCACGATGTCCTCTAGGGATTTTCCTTGCTGACTCGGGCCTGCATGGTTCTGATTTTGCCCTCGCTGCTGGTACTGGTTATAATTGTTGTAGCCTCCCTGTTGCTGGCGGTATGGTGGACGGTAGTAACTGGACTGCTGGGCTTGTTGAGGGGCTGCCTGCTGTGCTGGTTCCCTCGGCGCGTGGTTATCATTCCTCCAGCCTTGACCGTTGGCTCCTTGCCCGTACTGTCTGTTCGGTCCAGCCCGGCTGCCATAGCTCTGGTAGTCGCCCACTGCATTGACTTCGCCCTGGTCATCCTCCACTAAAGTCGGGCACGCGTCCATTTTATGGTCTAATGCTCCACAAAACTCACATGGTTTGGCTTGAACCGGCTACCTCCTGATGACCTGCTGCATCATCTCTTTGAGTTGCTTAATTTCCTCGGCCATAGTACCAGATGGGGGCTCGACTTGTGAGACGTTCCTGGTCCGACTGAACTCTTCTTCGTTGTTGGACTCATCTTGGAACCTTGCATTCTCAGCCACTTCCACTATCTTTTTTCGCACACCGGCTGGAGTAAGTCTCATGAGGGTTCCTCCGGCCGAGGCGTCCAGTAACTTTCTGTCCATCTTCCTCAGTCCATTGAGCATATATTCTACGATTAGTTTTTCTGGGAGTCCGAGGTTGCAACAGCTTTGCTCCAAAGTGTTGAACTTTTCCACGTACTCATACATCGTCTCGTTCGGTCCTTGCCTGAGATCTTGCAATTGTCTGCGTACCTACATTGCTCTGCCCGCTGGGTAATACTTATCCATGAACTTCTTCTGCATCTGTTCCCATGTCTGGATGCTACCTAAAGGTAGAGACAAAAACCAATCATTAGCGGCGTCACTCAAAGAGAAGTAAAATGCCTTTAATTTAAAGTCTTCCGATTTGACTGCGTATGGTTTGAGGTTATGGAAGACGCCATGGAGGCGCTGAGGATGCGTGGTAGCCGACTCTCCCTGGCGTCCCGAGAACTTGGGCAGGTTATGGATGACTGCCGAATTGATGGCGATTTTCTCAAGTTCTGGTCCCTCATAAATGTGCCAAGGCTGATTCCGGAAGTTTGGAGCAGACAAATCCCCCATGGTGGGCTCTTGGTAGTAGTATTATTCGTCATACTCTTCCCTGATGCGAGGCTGCTGAGGTGGAGGTGGTTGCTGTTGTCTTGCTGGGGCTGGCGGCTGTAGTGGTAGTGGTGGAGGCGGCTGCCTCGCACCAGCGCCATTCTGTGCAGCAGGTGCTCTCTGATTTAGCCGTCGAGCCAGCCTAGCTGCTTCATTCGCCCTGTTACGAGCACGCATCTCTCGTTCTAGTTCATTGTAGAATGGAGGGATTCCCTCATTCTCATTCACTGGAGCGGGCGAGTAGCAAAGCACAAAAAATAACTAAATAAACAAAAAATAAAAAAAACAGAAAAATAAAAATAAAACAAAAAGAAACAACTTCACCGAAGCGCAGCTCCCCGGCAACGGCGCCAAAATTTGACACGCGTCGTCTGACGTCTCAAATTTTAAATTTATAATTTCCTTGCTAGAAACCTAGTAAAGTGGCAAGCAAGGGTCGAACCCAAGGGAGCTAGTGTTGTTGAAGTTGTCTCTGTAAACAATTGAAAAGGGGGGGGGGTTGTAAGCAAAAAGAGTGCAAGGGAGAAAAATAACTGAAGACTTTCAATCAGGGAGAATATTCAGCTTAGGGTTTCTATTGTGACATATTTATCATTGATTTCTAAATATCAAATCCTATGTTTCTAAGTGTGGTTGTTCCGACAAAGGTAACAACCCAAGTATCCCGACAAAGGTGATACGCCACAATCTAACCCGACAAAGGTGTTAGACTTCTAGTTCTTTCTTAAACACAATAATCCGACAAAGGTATTATTTTATCTAAGTGTTACGATCTACCTTTACAACAAAGTTTCCAGCAGATATTAACGATAAGAATTAATTGTTTGATTAAGTTTTGCGACAAAGCTTCCACTTAACCTCACATATTAATTCATGGAATAAGCACAAGAACTAGAGAAACATAAAACTGCATTAAGAATAGAATCTCAAAACATAAGTCACAATATGCAAAACCCTAAACTGAATTAGGAATTTAGCTACACATAATCATGAAAAGACGCATAATTAAAAGTAGGAAAATCTTCTCTCTTGTCGAAGGCTTCGTCTTCTCCTCCAGAGCCGTCTAGAATGATGGATATGTCTAATTGTCAAACCCTAACCCACGCTTCTTGTTTATATCAAACTGCGATTTCCAAACCTGTTTTGGGCTGGAATTATCAAAATTCGGACTTGCTGACGTCATCAAATGGCCTGCTGACGTCAGCTACCGCGTTTTCCTTTAGCATTATTGGCGCTTTTTCCTTTGGCATTAGCGTTACTGCTAACGTTAAGGCAAAACGCGATCTGCAGTGTATCCCGACTTCGACTCTTGAATTGACCATGTAAACGACTTTTGATGCTCTCGGTGTGAACTAGAGAGTTGTAGGGAATTGAGTGAGCTTCGCAACGGCGTATGACTCGTATTTTTCTGATCACCGGTTCATTTCCAGCGCTCTCTCTAAGGTCCAAAGGTCTAATCTGAAACTGCGATGTTTTTGGCATGAAAAGCCACCTTTTATGCGCGTTTCCTCCTAGAGCTTCCGAAACACCAGAAATGCAAAACCATACTAAAAAGTAAATGTTCGCATATAAAAGTATCGAAATAAACGGGATTAGTTGATTCGACGAGTCGTATAAATACGACTCATCACCTTAGTGTAAGGACCCGAAAATCTAGGCAAAAATTCCCTCATTGTACCTCTTGTCATTTGGAGTTGGAAAGCTCAACTTCTCTCTACTCATTCTACTTGTTCTACGCATTTTACCTTTCATCCTACGCATTTTAGGGTGAGCTTGTAATTCCGATTGTGTCTTTTGGCTCTTGTGTTCCTACCATGAACATGAGTAGCTAATCCTTCACTAATCGGTTTGGGGTTCCCTAATGTTGTAGCAAGGCTTTGAGACCTTGATCTTAATGCTTCCTTGTATCCCATTTGCTAGTCATGTGCCAATGGTTTGGGAATGAATAGCTAGGCTAAACTAAGGCTTGAAAAGGCAAGGTTTAGCCGTGTGGGTTCAAGTCCCCCATTGAGTTTGTTCTCATTGAAACGTGAAGCAAATAACAGCACCTAGCCTAGTATTCCTTGAAGGAGGGTATTAGTCTTATTGCACTAGTGATCTATTCCTTGAAATAGGATGGATCATGGAGTGAGTGTTTGAAACAACTCTTACTCGGGTTACTTCTTGAAATAGAATGGCCACACTTATGGGCGCAAGGATAGATCATTAGAGGTCAATGATGAGTTGAGCCACAACAAAAGGCCCCTAGACCGAATATCATTCTCTTGATCACAATCCCTTTGCATTTACTTTTCTTACTTACGTTCAAAACCCTTTCAAAACCCCCAAAAAAAAACTTGTCTTTACTTACTTACTTCGTATTTGCATTGGAACAACGAGTAGTTGAACTAAATCCCTTGGGTTCGACCCCTACTTGCCGCTCTACTAGTCTATAGTGAGCCTCAAGTAGTGGACACTTTATAAATCATTAAATTTGATAGGGCTCTTCGACGCCTAACAGCAGGTCAAGGCTCCAAGGAAACATATGATCGATAAGGACGTGTGGGAGCTATTTAGCAAGGTGGAGATCAATATTCCACTCCTCGAGGCAATTAAGCAAATTCCGCAGTATGCAAAGTTTCTTAAGGACCTCTGCACAAATAGGCGGCGCTCCACTCGCGACGACCAAGAACTTCTCGGTAAGAATGTCTCCGCTGTCATTCAGCGCAAGGTACCTCCTAAATGTGGCGACCCTGGTACCTATACTATTCCTTACACTATCGGTAACATTCATATTAAAAATTGCATGCTTGATCTTGGTGCTTCGATTAATGTCCTGCCATATTCTATATACTCTTGTCTTCGTATTGGTCCCTTAGAACCTGCAGGGCATACCATACAGTTTGCATACAGATCGTGTAAGCAACCAGAAGGGAAAATAGAAGATGTACTAGTGCAGGTGGGGGAACTGGTGTTCCCCGCTAATTTCTATGTGCTGAAGATGGATAGCAGTGACCCGACGAACCACGCAAATATTCTACTAGGTCGTCCGTTCTTTAAAGACTTCAAAGATGAAGATCGACTGAGACAGTGACACTCTTTCTATGGAGGTGGAGGGCAAAGTAATTCGCTTCGATATTTTTCAGGCTATGAAGCACCCACCAGGAAGGGAAACCGGAGAGGGGAGCAGACCCACTCGAGCTCGCACTCGAGAGAGCAATATACTCACATGAGGACTCATATGAGTTCGCTGAGACCATCCTTGATGTACTAGCTCAGTTGGAAATCACAAGGCCACTCACGCCCAAGTATGAAGTTAATGAGGTTTGATTATTTAAATCTAACGTGTTTCTACCTTCCACTGTGCATGCGCCTACACTGGAACTGAAACCTCTGCCTGAGCATCTGAAGTATGCATTTTTGGGGGAGAACAACACGCTTCCAGTCATCATAAAAAACGGGCGAGAAATGGACCAGGAAAGGCGATTGATCGAGGTGCTGAGCAGTAATAAGCTAGCTATTGGTTGGACACTTGCAGACATCAGAGGAATCAGCCTGGCTGTTTGCATGCACTGGATTCTATTGGAGGATGAAGCTAAGCCTTTTAGGGAGCCTCAGAGGAGACTGAACCCAATCATGATGGAGGTAGTACAGAAGGAAATTCAGAAGCTGCTAGATGTTGAT
This sequence comes from Rhodiola kirilowii, assembly GCA_033675215.1. Taxonomy (NCBI): domain Eukaryota; kingdom Viridiplantae; phylum Streptophyta; class Magnoliopsida; order Saxifragales; family Crassulaceae; genus Rhodiola; species Rhodiola kirilowii. Next base: position 35,717,189 of record CM066201.1, read on the forward strand.
GTGATCTACCCGATTTCAGACAGTCAGTGGGTGAGTCCAGTTCATGTAGTCCCGAAAAAGACAGGGATTACAGTTGAGAGGAATGCAGCTGGTTAGATGGTGACCACAAGAGTCAATAACGGATGGCGCATGTGCATCGATTACAGGAAGCTAAATGCCGTGACGCGTACGGATCACTTTCCTCTTCCGTTTATTGACCAGATGCTTGATAGGCTAGCAGGTAAGCCTTATTTTTATTTTCTCGATGGATTTTCTGGTTATAATCAAATTCCCATTGCACCTGAGGACCAGGGAAAGACTACCTTCACATGTCCCTTCGATACGTTTGCTTTTCGACGTATGTCTTTTGGAGTGTGTAACGCACCCGACACTTTTCAGCGGGTGGTTACTAGCTATTTTCTGACATGATAGGTACTTTCATTGAGGTGTTTATGGATGATTTCACTGTGTATGGTGACACTTTTGATGCATGCTTGGATAACTTGAGTAGAGTACTGGAACGATGTGTTTCTATGAATTTGGTGCTCAATTATGAAAAGTGTCACTTTATGGTTACTCATGGTGTGGTTCTTGGTCATATTGTTTCACATGAAGGTATTAAGGTTGACAAGGCAAACATAGATTTAATTCTTAGTCTTCCTTATCCTTTTACGGTGCGTGATATTAAATCTTTTCTTGGGCACGCTGGTTTTTATCGCAGATTTATTCAGGACTTCTCGAAGAAGGCTTTGCCTTTATATAATCTTTTGTAGAAAGACGTTCCTTTTGAGTTTACATATGCATGTAGGGAGGCCTTTGATGAGCTGAAAAGGCCCTGACCAGCACACCCATTATTTTGGGACCAGCCATTCGAGATTATGTGTGATACCAGTGACTATGTTGTAGGAGTTGTACTAGGCCAGAGGGTGGACAAAAAGCCCGTAGTGATTTACTACACTTCGAGGACTCTGCATGTAGGTCAGCGGAACTACTCGACTACTGAAAAAGAATTACTAGCAGTAGTTTTAGCTTTAGACAAATTTTGGCCTTATTTGCTTGGTACAAAAGTGGTTGTTTTTTCTGATCATGCAGCTATCAGGTACCTGATGACAAAGAAGGAGGCCAAGCCGCGGCTGATTAGATGGATCTTGCTGCTGCATGAGTTTGATCTAGAAATCAAGGACAAGAAGGGGATAGAAAACACGGTAGCTGACCACATGAGTAGACTAGTACGAGAAGAGGATGCATGACAGATCACAGAGACCTTCCCAGATGAGTACTTGTATGCTCTCACAGGTAAAGTACCATGATATGCTCCCATTGTGAACTACCTGGTCGGAGGCAAATTTCCACCCTCTTACTCAAAAGCTCAGTGTTTGAAACTTACGCATGATTTGAAATACTATGTGTGGGATGACCCGTATTTGTGGAAGATTGGCGTAGACTAAATACTTAGGCGGTGTGTTCCCGATGATGAGATTGCTTCTGTGCTTAGTTTCTGTCATGAGCATGCATGTGGTGGTCATTTTGGCCCCAAGAGGACTAGCAGAAACATTTTGGATAGTGGTTTTTACTGGCCACGTGTGTTTAAAGATGCCTATGGTCATTGTAAGAGGTGTGATAGATGCCAGAGAGTGGGTAATATTTCTTCTAGGAATGAGATGCCCCAAATGCCTATTGTAGTTGATGATGTCTTTGACATATGGGGGATTGATTTTATGGGTCCTTTTCCTGCATCGTTTGGTTATCTGTATATTCTTGTTGTAGTGGATTATGTGTCTAAATGGGTAGAGGCTAAGGCCACTAGATGCGATGATGCTAAAACTATTGTGGATTTTTTTCGCACTAACATATTTTACAGATAAGGAGTGCCTAAAGCTATAATCAGTGATCAGGGGATGCATTTCTGTAACAGAATGATGGCAGCTGCTATGAGACAGTATCATGTTCACCACCGTACTTCCACAGCTTATCATCCCCAGACGAATGGACACGCAGAGATCTCTAACCGAGAAATTAAGGGGATCCTAGAAAAGATGGTGAAGCCGACTAGGAAGGACTGGAGTCAGAGACTAGATGATGCACTTTGGGTGTACTAGACAGCCTACAAGACACCGATAGGCACCTCGCCTTTTTGGTTGGTGTATGGGAAGGCATGTCACCTCCCAGTTGAGCTAGAGCACAAGGCCTTTTGGGCGCTTAAGACGTGCAATTTTGACCTGAAGAAAGCAGGACTGGAGAGGAAGCTACAACTCTGTGAGCTTGAGGAGCTGTGCCTAGAGGCTTATGAGAGCCAAGACTACAAAGCGCGGACCAAGCTGTACCATGACAAGTTCATTCTACGACGCACATTCGAGAGCAGCTAACATGCACTTTTATTTTCATCACGTTTACGACTAATGCCTGGCAAATTGCGTTTTAGATGGACATGTCCTTACACAGTGATGAAGGTTTTTAACCACAGAGCACTTGAGCTGGAGAACCCGAGGAATGGAGACTATTTCAAGGTCAATGGACAACGGGTGAAGCACTACCAAGGCGAAATCGAAATACCTGTTCAGGATTTCGAGCTCGCCGAACCTCTCACTGAAGCATAAATGAGGTATCGTTGAGCCAACGACGTTAAACAAAGGCGCTCCCAGGGAGGTAGCCCGGCATAATTTTGGTTTTCTTTGTTTTCACGTTTTTGTTTGTGCCTTGTGTCTGTTTGAGTCTTGTGTGGTCTTTTGTCATCTAACCGGTTTACTTTGACTTGGTTTTTGTGAAAAGGGAGTTATTTTGCAGGTGAAAAATAGGTCTAACTCAGTGTGTACCGCGTCTGGCCACAACATTAGAGGCGCGTTTGAGCTTGACATTATAACCACGTCATGTGTAGACATTAAGACATTGACCAAACTGTAACGTCTACTGTGGGCGCGGCACCTCGTTGACCAGAGTAAAAACCCCAATTTTGAGCCTCTCTCTTCCACTCCATCAAACTCTCCGCCACTAAACTCCCCTCCGCTCTCCATCGCCATGTCCAACTGAAGAACATTGTCCACCGGATATCATCCATCATCAACACACCATTGCAAGTCGCAAGACACATCATTCCGAGGCGGCGCGTTACGGTAACCCTAGATTTGATTTTTATACGAATTGGGTTGTTGAAATCAGGATTTTTGCCTCTTGAATTGTTTGGAGAAGTTGTGGAGAGATTATTCATTGCAGTTTTGTGAAGAATTGGAGATAGAAGTCGGATTGTGGGGGTTGAAAGTCGGAGACCCACCGGAGAAGACGAAGTGCAGGTGTCGCGCGTCCAGCCTTGACATTAGCTGGCCACGCCCTGCCTTGACATTAGCTAAAGTCTAAAGTGGACGCGGCTCCCTAAAGTCTGAAGTGGACGCGCCCTACTCTGACCTGTGTTGATCGAGTGTATTTTCTTCGATTTTGAGCTGTGATCAGTGATGAGCCGTATTTATACGCCTCATAGAGTCATCAAATCCCACCAATTTCAGCACTTTATTATGCAAACAGTGACTTCTTAGTGTTGTTTTGCATTTCAGGTGATTTGGAAGCTCTGGGAGGAAACACGCTTAAAAGATGGCATTTTCATGCCAAAAGCATCGCATTTGAAGAACAAAGCCAGAGGAGCGTCATGAACAGTAATCTCGGCTCGTGAACAGTAATTCCGGCGTGAACCGTAATTCCGGCAAGAACAGTAATCCCCGGGATGAACAGTAATTTCGGGTCGTGAACAGTAACTTCGGAAAAAAAATCCAAATTCCATGCATGACGGTTTAGAAGGTCCTAGAAGACTTGCACAAGAAGTTTACTTGTAAAACAAGCTAAGTCGATTGCACAAAGATTTGGAAATCTTTCCTAATCTAGATTTGGACTTGACCGACTTAAGGGGGATTCGAGCTTCACTCCACTCTATAAATAAGAGCTCTCCTCAGCCCTTCAAACCATCCCATCAGCTCTCAACAATCCCAAAATGTGGAGAGCTCCTCTCTCTACAAGATCCCAATTTCGAGCTCTCCTCATTCCACTCGGTGTTAATCAGCCCTCCTGGCCCGGTTTTTCATCATTCTCTCGGCTATAGAGAAAACAACAAGTAACCAACTAGCTCCCTAGGGTTCGACCCTTGCTTGCCGCTGTACTAACCCATAGCCATGAGTAAGGAAATTATAAATTCAAATTTGCAGGTACCGACGACGACCTGTCAAATTTTGGCGCCGTTGCCGGGGAGCTACGCGTGGTGAAGTTGTTCTTTCCTAATTTAGTTTTGTTCTTTCCCAATTTAGTTTTTTCTTATTTCCTTTTCTTTTTAGTTTCTTTTTTTTTCCTCGCAACTTGTGCGCTATGTCTCATGCAAGCAGCCAGGTCGGCGACAACGTCTACAACGAAGAGGTCGAACAAGTCATCCGAGACATGGAAGGGGCATTCCCATTACATGAAGAGCGTGATCAGATGGCTCACGATCAGAACCAAGCAAATCAAAGACCACCGGTTGCACCGCACGGAGCAGCTCCGAGACAACCAATTCAACAGCCTCCTCCGCCGTTTCAACCACAACCATATCAACAATATCACCCACAACCATATCAGCAGTACCTACCGCAACCATATCCACCACAACAATATCCACCACAATATCCACCGCAACCATATTAACAATACCCACTACCTTTACACCAACAGTATCCACTGCTCCCACAACAACAGTACCCCCCACATCAGCAGTTTAACAGCCTCCACGGCCGCCACAACAACAACTCGCCAGGGAAGACTATCACGAGGAGGACCACCAACGAGAGGCCGCTATGGGAGAGCTATCCGCACCAAACTTCAGAAACCAACCATGGTGCATCTACGAAGGGCCAGAACTAGAGATGATAGAAATCAAGGCTGAAGTTGTGCACCATCTGCCCAAGTTCTTAGGACGCCAAGGAGAGTCGGCCACCACGCATCTTCAGCGTTACCATGGCAGCTGCCAAACCTTCCGGCAATACGGAGTCACAGTGGAAAACTTTAAGTTAAAGGCTTTTTACTTCTCTTTAATTGATGCAGCTAATGATTGGTTTTTGTCTCTTCCTTCAGGTAGTATCCAGACATGGGACCAGATACAGAAAAAGTTCCTGGATAAGTACTACCCAGCCGCCAGAGCAATGCAAGTTCACAGGCAGCTACAAGATCTCAGACAGGGGCCGAACGAGACAATATACGACTACTTGGAGAAGTTCAATGCCCTAGAATAGAGCTGCTGCAATCTCGGCCTTCCAGAGAAGCTGATCGTCGAATATATGCTTGACGGATTGAGGCCACTCGACAGGAGCCTACTAGACGCCTCGGCTGGAGGAACTATCATGGATCTGTCCCTAGCCGGTGTGCGCAGAAAGATTATGGAAATGGCCGAGAATGCACGGTTCCAGGACGAGTCCAACAAAGAGGAAGAATTCAGCCAGCCTAGGAACGTCACAAAGGTCGAACCTCCATCTAGTTCAATGGCCGAAGAGCTGAAACAAATGAAGGAGATGATGATGCAGCTGATGAGGAGGCAGCCAGTCCAAGTGAAACCATGCGAGTTTTGCGGAGCAATTGACCATAAGACGGATGCTTGCCCAAGCATAGTCGAAGGAGAGCGAGCCGAAGTCCATGCAGTAGACAAATACCAGAATTGCTACAGCCAGGCAGGACCGAGCAGACCATGCGAGCCGAGCAGGCAGTACGACCAGAACTGGCGCAACAACCAGGTGCCAAGGGAACACGCGCAACAGACCCCGCACCAGTAGGCCTACCGCCCGCCATTTCGCCAGCAGCAGGTCAATTTTAACAGACCAAGCCATTTTCCGCAATACAACAACCAAGCAGGCTAGATCCAGCCAAGAAAATCGCCATACAACAAAATCAATCCAGGACCGACGGAGCCATTTCCAAGTTAGCAGCTACCACCCAACAGTTGGCCACTACCATCCAGCAATATCAGACCAAAACCAACGGGGCTATTTCAGATATGACCAAGCAAATGTCCTAGGTTGCCACAATAGTGTCCGAACTAAATAAAGATCCAGGGAAACAACCAGCGCAAACAGAGCCGAACCCAAGAGCGAATATATGCACGATGGCCACGATAGACACATCGAGTGCAGAAAATGATGCAGACGAGATAGTGCCGAGCACGCCCCAAGGAAACACGAGCTCGACGCTGAAGACCGAGGCATCCGCGCTCATGACGCTAACAGCAAGCGCGCCTCACACGTCTATAGCAGACGCAACCCAGCAAAGTTCTCGTTCGACAACTGACGCTTTTCTTTCATTTTCCATGCAGGTACCAACCTCGGATGAACATGCGATCGACACTTCAAATTTGGCACATACAGATTGAAGGCAATGCTCGAGCAGAACGACCCGACGAAGGAACACCCACCCAATACGAGACATGAGGCCCCGATTGAAAAGAGTAAGGACCCAGGTGCCTTCACAGTCACCTGTAGTATTGGTGAGACCCTTATACCTCACTGTTTAATTGACTTGGGTGCTTCAGTGAATGCTATGCCTTATGCTCTATATTGCTCGTTGAAACTTGGTCCATTGAAACCACGTGGATTGTTGATTACGTTGGGAGATAAATCATGCATAAATCCTGTTGGTCTGCTTAAGGATTTAACAGTTTGTGTAGGAGATATTATTGTGCCTGCAGATTTCTACGTCTTGCAGATGCCAAATGCTAGACACGATGAGGCCCCAGCACTTATATTAGGATGGCCATTCCTCTTCGCCACGAAAACAATGATTGACATGGACACATGCCAGTTGTCCCTTGCATTTGGTGGCAAAACAGTAGATTTCTACATCTATGTGGATGATGATCGTCCATGCACGAAGAAACCTCCAGACATAGTGCACGAGCCATATCTCGGTGTCCTACCGCCGAAACGACCAGATGAGACGATGCGTGCGACTCGACCAGTAGCTATGAGCAAGATGTCCTCACCAACTCGGGAGTATGTAAAGGCGAACCCGCCTGATCGATGGAGAGCAGACCCGAGCACACCTTTGCACGATGATTTTGGGCAGATTAAAGGAACAGCTGAGGCGAAATTTGACCTCACACGTCCATGGGATCCTAACTTGTGATCCCTAAAGAGGTAACGTCGAGCCAACGACGTAAAACAAAGGCGCTCGCAGGGAGGCAGCCCGGCACTTTTATCATTTTTTCAGTTTTTTTTTCCAGTTTCAGTTACTTAATTTTTTTCCGGCTTATTTGAGTCTTGAGTCATATGTCTTCACATTGTCTTTTGGGAAGAAGAACATTTTTCATGCAGGAAACAGGTGACGTCCAGAGTTGACCGTTGACCATGGTTGACCAGCATTGACTGACTCGTTTGACCAAAATTCTCATCTTCACATGACGAAACGAGGGGAGTATCTGTTCACTTTAATCTCTTCCTTTTCCATTTGTTTGCATGCATAGTTGTGTCTTTGAATTTCAGTCGTGCCATGAGGACACGTCAGTTCAAAAGTGTGGGGTAGGAGAGTCAGTCATTGTGTCCGCATGTTTACTTTCTTGCACCTTGCATCGAGTCAGCACGTTTCTTGAAATTTTAAAATTTTTGTACACATTCTTCTCTATTTCCTAGAATTGCGGTATTGAATTTTGATGATGTGAAATAGATAGAGCCGATTACATGCATGTCTCTTGTGAAATTAGAATTGTGCGATTACATGTGAACTTAACCCTTTACGTGCCTTTGTAAGTTGAGATAAACAGGGATGTGGAGTTGATAAAAACGTCCTAGAGAGACTTGACGAAGCATTCAAGGGACCGAATTTTGAGTTGTATGGTTATATGGATTTCGTGGAGGCTAGCACTTCGAGACGACGTGGTCAAGAGTCTGCTCCGCCACTGCGGCACTTTTGCGGTTTGGTGGGACGGGAAAATAACACACCGTCCAATCTCTAGTCCAAGTAGCCGGGAAAATAGACGAGCGACCCTCGGCTTGACTCGCGTCGAAAGGACGAGGATGAGTGAGAGCAAGAAGGTATCTAGTCCAAGTAGCCGGGAAAATAGACGAGCGAACCTCGGCTTGACTCGCGTCGAAAGGAAGAGGAATCACGGACGAGCAGTTCACAATAAGTAGCAAAAAGAGAAAAATTAGTCAATTGTGAAGTTCCACACGCACCAAAAAGTGAAGTACCCCATTGATACATGATGGACCATAAGTATACGAATCATAAACACAGTTAAACCCACTAAATTAGACCTTTTGTCTATTTAACTTTTGCTTGTTAGTTCCGATATATTTCTACAGGGTATTTTGGACTCTAGAGAGAAAACACGCTAAGGAGAGGATTTTACGCTGAAAAGATATTACGAGTCAGTCCAAGGTCACGATCAGACGCTGAATGCAGAAATCTAAAGATCCTGACATGGAATCACTCAAAACAAATCCAACCGAGGAACAACCAAAGTCAGACCGGAGCGAAATTGGACTGATAGTTTTGTGAAAACTGCACAAAACTCACTCTTTTCCTCATGGTGACCGGCTACCTTGTGAAGAAGGATGACTCATGGGTGGCTTTCTCCCCTCCCCTCCTCCATGACCGGCGGCTTCCCTCCATGGTAACCGGCCACCGGCGGCTCCTCCTCCACCATGGGAGCTTGCCAAGTGTCCCCCTCCTCCTCCACAAGTTTCCTCCTCCCATGGCTATAAATAAGAGCCCTCCCCTCTCATTTGAATCAATCCCAATATCATAAACACTTCTCTCTCTAGAAAGTTTGGCATTTGTAAGTTTGGTTTTCAATATATAATACTCTTGTTGGTTCTTGAGTATTATAGTTCGGTCTTGAGTACTCCTGTCGGTTCTTGAGTACTCAAGCTTTTCTTTATTCTCGAGTACTCTTGTCGGTTCTTGAAGTACTCACCCCTTTCCCTTACTTACTGTCTTTCAAAAACTGTAAGTACTTAGCTATGGTATCCACCTCTATGGATATTCGTAGCTAAACTCTTCATTCGGTTGAAGGGGTGTACTTGTATTATAAAATGTTTTAGGCCATATTTTAGTGCCTCTTCTTTGTATTCAAAACTTGTTCTATGTGCCATATATTAGGTTAGAACTTCCAAGGTTGAGTGGATGCTTGGAATGGCAAAGCTCTTCCGTGGGGTTCGTAAACATACTCGGATAAGTGGATGCTTGGAATGGCAAAGCTTATCTGAGGAGTTTGACCTTTCTAAAACACCATTTGGTTGGTCGGGAATGACTGGTCAAATGGATGCACACAGGCTAATATACCTTGGAATGGGGTATCAGTCTAAGTAGAACAAGTGCTCTTCGACCTTGGAATGGGCTAGACAGTGTGTGCAAATCGAGTGCTTGGAATGGCCTTGATACACGTTTGAATACTTAGAAGGATCACTAAAGGTCAATGATAAACAGGCTATGATACAAGGCCCCCGAAACCGAATGCTTTCCTTAAATTTAAACATCACCTGCATTTACTTTCTTAGTATAAACTGCTCTATTAACTGCTCACCTTTCGGAGGACTTGCCAATCACGCATCACCCACTGTAAGTCTTCGTTTTTATTTTCAGTATTTACATTTTCTGTCATTTACTTTTCTGCACTAAAAACCAAAACCAACCAACCAATCACTTACTTTTCTGCACTAAAATCTCAATCAACCTAAAACACGCTCCCTCGCTGTACAATCCCTCAAAGAACGACTATCCCCCTAATTCCCTTGGGTTCGACCCCTACTTACCACTTGCTACCCAGTAGTAAGGTCACGAGTAGCGGAATATAAATTTATTTGTGCACATTGCCTCGCGACAAGGCAGTGCTGTCAATACATCAAACCGAGTCACTACAAAGCTGTCCGAAAAGCACTCAAACACCTTGAAGCTCGAATCAATCACGTGCAAGAGAAAGCAATGAAGCGTAACCATATAGCAAGAGCTCGGCCTCGAGGGTGCAGTTCATGGGTCTAAAAAGGACTATCTCCCGAGACATCCGAATTGATTTGCATCTCGGCCCAAAGGTAACACGTATCATTATTTCCATGTTTGAGCACAAGGCTTTTAGTAACGAGTATGCGTGGAAACGTGAAATCTAGATTAGCCGAGTAAAGTTCATGTAGCAATATCTAGGATGCCGAAGCTTTGTGATGTTTACCATTTATTTTCCTCTGATGACCTAGTCCTTGTTCGGGACAAACAAGTTTAAATGTGGGGTGGTTTGATGAGCCGTATTTATACGACTCATCGAGTCATCAAATCCCACCAATTCCAGCACTTTATTATGCAAATAGTGACTTCTTAGTGTTGTTTTGCATTTCAGGTGATTTGGAAGCTCTAGGAGGAAACACGCTTAAAAGATGGCATTTTCATGCCAAAAGCATCGCAGTTGAAGAAGAAAGCCAGAGGAGCGTCGTGAACAGTAATCTCGGCTCGTGAACCGTAATTCCGGCATGAACAGTAATCCGGGATGAACAGTAATTTCGGGTCGTGAACAGTAACTTCGGGAAAAAAATCCAAATTCCATGCATGACGGTTTAGAAGGTCTTAGAAGAGCCTAGAAGACTTGCACAAGAAGTTTACTTGGAAAACAAGCTCAGTCGGTTGCACAAAGATTTGGAAATCTTTCCTAATCTAGATTTGGACTTGACCGACTTAAGGGGGATTCGAGCTTCACTCCACTCTATAAATAAGAGCTCTCCTCAGCCCTTCAAACCATCCCATCAGCTCTCAACAATCCCAAAACGTGGAGAGCTCCTCTCTCTACAAGATCCCAATTTCGAGCTCTCCTCATTCCACTCGGCGTTCATCAGCCCTCCTGGCCCGGTTTTTCATCATTCTCTTGGCTATAGAAAAAACAACAAGTAACCAACTAGCTCCCTAGGGTTTGACCCTTGCTTGCCACTGTACTAACCCATATCCAAGAGTAAGGAAATTATAAATTCAAATTTGCAGGTACCGATGACGACCTGTAAAATTTTGCCAGAGATCATGCTTTATATTATCTCCAGAAGGTGCTAGGAGGTACACTTTTTACCCGAGATAACGGGAGCGACAAGGTGACATTCTACGATATGATCAGCCTAGATGCCTTGGACCGAGGGCAACCGATTGATTTTTTCCATCTAGCATGCACTTTCTAGAAGAATCGCCCCTCAACAGGGCTAGTTGTATGTGGAGGGATGATCACCTATATGCTGCGCCACCTACACGGGCAGCCGCGCTTAGATTCTCATGAGCGCATCCATCCAGCCTTCTGTGATATCGACTACATCTCCAGTGCACATGCTATTCGTAGGCGTCCCCGTAGGAGAGAGCAGGATGCGTGGACTTACCATGAGACCCGCAGTATCACACTGCTATGCCCACTGACAGGCATCACCTTACTACATCTGGAGATAGAGCTGAGTCCTCGTCAGCTATTGCTTGTCGATGGTAGACTCGGGAGAGAGGGGAGTCCTCCACAACCCGACAGAGTCGTGCCAAGCACTAGAGCCACCAGCACCTGTGCTTTCTAGGCAGCAGCTAGACATGGCTTTCAATATGGCTAGAGCATTACAGTTTTTTCTGCCACCAGAGACACAGCCAGTGCCAGCCCCACCCGAATGGGAGTTTGGAGATCCTGTTCCTCCGGAGTTTGCTATTCCCCATTCAGCATCATCGGATTCTGACTAGGGGAGTGCCTATTTTCCTTTCCTCTTTCTTTGTTTCTTTTTTCTCTTTGTCAGAGTTAGTCAATTGTGTCTGCATTGTCTGTTGTCTTTGACCTAAAGTCGTGCCGTGAGGACACAACTTAGTTCAAAAGTGTGGGGTGGGAGAGTAAGTCAGTTGTGTCAGCATGTTTATTTTTTCTTGCATCTGCACCGTGTCTGCACGTTTTTTTTAAATTGTTTTTGGAAAAGTATGAAATTTCTTTCTATTTCCTGGATATGCAGTAATGGATGTTGATGATGTGAAATAGATGATGCTGATTATATTGAATTTCTCTCGTGAAATTTGAATTGTGCTCTTACATGTGAATTTAACCCAGTACGTGTCCTTTTGAATTGAGATAAACAGGGATGTGGAGTTGATAGAAATGTCCTAGAGAGGCTTGACGAAGCATTCAAAGGACCGGACTTCCAGTTATATGGTTATATGGATTTAGTGGAGGCTAGCACTTCGAGACTTTATGGTTCAAAGTTTGCTCCGCCGCTGCAGCGTTTATGTAGGTAGGCAGGACGGGAAAATAGACCGTCCTATCTCTAGTCCGAAGTAACCGGGAAAAGGTGAGTGACCCTCATCTTGACTCGCGTCAAAAAGGTCGAGGATGAGAAAGAGCGGGGAGGTATTTCCATATGCTCGCGGGCGATGATTAGACCTCCTTCAGAAGAAAAAGAAAAAAAAGGAAAAGCTATTCACAACAAAGGAGCGAAGCTCTAGAAAAATTAGCCAAATTGTGAAGGTTTATACAAAAAAAAGTGAAGTACATCATTCATACACAAGAGCCAAAGGCTAAAGAAGTTCACTACAAAAGTTATCGAACAAAAAGATGGCTCAAAGACCTTGAAGCTCGAATGAATCACGTGCCAGAAGAAGCAATGAGATATAACCATATAGCTAGAGTTCAGGACAGCGAATGCAAATCATGGGTCTAAAGAGGACTATCTCCCATTCATCCGAATTGATTTGAATTTCAGCTCAAAGGTAACATGTATCAAGTTTATTCCACGTTGAGCATGATAATTTGAGTAACGATTGAGTTATGCGTAGAAAAGAAGAATCTAGACTAGCAACTCATATTCATGTGCATCTATTTAGGACGTCGAAGAAATTGTGGTGTTATATTTATATTCCTTCTATGACTTAGTTCTTGTTCGAGACGAACAAGTTTAAGTGTGGGGTGGTTTGATGAGTCGTAATTATGCGACTCGTCGAATCAGTTAATCCCATTTATTTCGACACTTTTATATGTGAACATTTACTTTTTAGTATGGTTTTGCATTTCAGGTGTTTCGAAAGCTCTAGGAGAGAAAGCGCGATAAAAGACGGCATTTAGTGCCAAAAACACCACAATGGCAAATCAGACCTTTGGAGGTTCGACGGATAGCTGGGGATTGGCCGTTGATCATAAAAATACGAGCTACATGGTGTTACGTAGCTGACTCGATTCCCTACAACTCTCTAGTTCACACCGAGAGCAGCCAAGGTCATTTGGAAGGTCGAATCGAGAGTCGAAGTCAAAACTGGCGCGCATAAAGGAGAAACCAATTCAGTGCGTATCGCGTCCGGTAGAGACATTAGCTTTAATGCTAATGTCAACGCTGGGCACGGTGATAACGTAGAGTCTGGCGCGGTGAGCAGACGAGGTGCTGACGTCAGCAACGCATTTGATGATGTCAGCAAGTCCGAAAATTGGCAATTTGCCCAAAAACAGATTTAGAAACCCACAAACTTATATATTAAGGTTTTGGAGATGGGTTTCCATTTATTCTACATTCTACAAAGAACAAGACGGCTCTGGAGAAGACCAAGAACTCGAAGCTTTCGGCGATACAGAGAATTTCTACTATCTTTTCATCAAAAATATTTGTGTTTATTTCCATGACGATGAGTATAGTAGCTAATTTCCTGTTTCAGTTTAGGGTTTCGTACATTGTGAACACGTTTTGAGATTTCTGTTCTTAATGCAATTTTATGTTTTACTTGTTCTTGCTTTCATTACATGAATTAATTTGTGAGATTAAGTGGAAGCTTTGCCGCAAAGCTTAATCAAGCAATTATATCTTACCGTTAACATCTACTGGATACTTTATCGTAAAGGTAGATAGTAACACCTGAGCCTAATAATACCTTTGTCGGATTATTGTGTTTAGGAAATAGCTAGAAGTCTAACACTTTTGTCGGGTTAGATTGTGGCGTATCACCTTTGTCGGGATACTTGGGTTGTTACCTTTGTCGGAACAACCACACTTAGAAACATAAGATTTGATCATTAGGAGTTTATGATAAACGTGTCACAATAGAAACCCTAGACTGAATATTCTCGCTAATTGAAAACCCTAATTGTTGTCTCTTTCTCTTGTGCTTTCACAACAATTGCTGACAAACCCCCCTCTCCCTTAATTGTTTACAGGAAAAACTTCAACAACCAGCTCTCTAGGGTTCGACCCTGCTTGCCGCATTTGACGCGCGTCACTGTGCGAATAGAAGAGATACCAACATGGGAGGACTGAACCGCCCGAGGCATCATACTTTTGCTTTGGAGCTTAATAAGAGTAGCATGAAGACTACCCATTTCACCAGGCCTGAGGGGTCTCTTAGGATAAAGGCTACCATAGAGCGATCGACATGCATCTCCCAAGCCGTGTGATGGACCATAATTATACGAATCAAAAACACAGTAAAACCCACCAAATTAGACTGTTGGTCTATTTAACTTCTGCTTGTTAGTCCCGATTTATTTCTACAGGGTATTTTGGCGCTTAGAGAGAAAACACGCTAAGGAGAGGATTTTACGCTGAAAAGATATTACGAGCCAGTCCAAGGTCACGATCAGACGCTGAATGAAGAATCTCAGGATCCTGACGTAGGAATTACTCAAATCAAATCCAACCGAGGAACAATCAAAGTCAGACGGAGCGAAATTGGACTGATAGTTTTGTGAAAAGACTGCACAAAACTGTCAAAACACACCCATGGACCAAGGTGACCGGCCACCTTGCTTGGAGGTGGCCAAAGCCACCCTTCTCCTCCCCTTGCAACCGGCTACCGGCGGCTCCTCCACCCAAGGCAACCGGCGGCTTTTCACACCCCCCATGTGTCACCTCCTCCTTCCTCCTCCCTTCTCCTCCCTTGGATCAAAACCACATGCCACCCATCTCCACCACCCATCTCCTCCCCTTGTGGCTATAAAAGGAGGCTTCTCCTCCTCATTTCAATCATCCACAAATCCAAAAAATCAAAATCACTTCTCTCTCTAAGTTTGTGTTACTTGTAAGTTTGGTTTTTTGAAATAATACTCCTGTTGGTTCTTGAGTATTATACTGATTGGAAATAATACTCCTGTTTGTTCTTGAGTATTATACTTTAGAGAATACTCCTGTTGGTTCTTGAGTATTCAGTAGGAAATTGGGAATACTCCTGTTGGTTCTTGAGTATTCCACCCCTTTCCCTCTTACTGTTTTCAAAAACCCCCGAGTATTTAGTTATGATGTCCTTTTCCATGGATATTCGTAGCTAAACTCCTCATTCGGTCGAAGGTATTTTCTTTTATTATATAATGTTTTAATTTCTTTTTGTTTCTTTTCTCTGTATTCAAAACTTGTTCTATGTGCCATATATAGTCAGAGTTTCCAATGTTGAGTGGAAGCTGTAACAAGCAAAGCTCTTCCGTGGGAATTCGTGATCATACTCGGTAAGTGGAAGCTGTAACAAGAAAAACTTATCGAGGAGTTCGACTTATCTAAAACACCACTTGGTCGATCGTAACTGAGAGATCAGGTAGATGCACAAAAGGCTAAGATACTTCGAAAGGAGGAATTAGTCTGAAGTAGAATAAGTGTTGCTTTAAACGATGTTGCAAGTCTTGCGCTGCGAAAGGGCCTCGATTAATCTTTGAATACTTAGAAAGGTTACTAACGGTTATTAATAAACATGTTATAATACAAGGTACCTGAAACCGAATACTTTTCCTTAAATTACAAACCCCCCTGTGTTTACTTTTATAAACTGCTCGACCAACTACAACCATCAACTGATCATCTACCGGAGGAATCACAATCACGCATCACCCACTGTAAGTCTTCTTCCCTTAACTCCTTTATTTTCAGTATTTATTTTCTGTAATTTACTTTTCCGCACTCAAAACCAAAAAAAAACCAAAAACAGTAGCTTAGTCAATCGCGCTAAAATCTCAATCAACCTAAAACACGTTTCTCGCCAGTATAAAGAACAACGTATCCCTCTAATTCCCTTGGGTTCGACCCCTACTTACCACTTACTACCCAGTAGTGTAGTCGCGAAAATATAAATTTATTTGTACAGAGAACATTGCACCTTAACGACAGTGCAGTGCGCTCCGTCAAATTGGCGCCGTTGCCGGGGAATTAGCCATCGGATTAGTTGTTCTTTCCCTCCCATGTCCTCATGACGCAACCCCCTTCATATGCATGGACAACACGATCTCTTCCACTGTTTGGAGGTACGGATGGAGAAGACCCAGTACAACACTGCCGAAACTTTCACCACGTTTGCCACCTCATAAAACCTGCAAATGAAATGCTAGAAGAATTTAAGCTTAAATGCTTCAAATTCTCTCTAACGGATTTCGCGACGATCTGGTACTACACGTCAACCGCTTGGAATGCAGAACGTTTTTTGGACATTAGCGTTCCATTCCTGAGAGAATTCTCCCCTCCATCCTTACGACAACAAACCCGTGAGAAGATCATGGCACTTCAACAATCCCGGGATGAGACTTTGGACGAATACTACACGAGCTTTGACACCATCATTTCAAAATACCCGCACCATGGATTCACGAAGAAAGCTCTGCTTCAAAAATTTCTTCGTGGGATGAAGGCCGATGATCTGACAAGGATTAACGAAGCAATGAGGAGATCAGCCAGGAACTTGTCCATGGCAGACATGTGGAACCTCATAGATAACCTGGCCGCAGCCACAAAACGAATGCCCCAAGCTGAAGAAGGCATGCAGATAGAAGAGGCTGGACCAGAAATAGACGAAGAAGAGACTCCCGAGCCATCAGAAGACTGGGATATAGAAAGTATCGGGAGCAACAAGGAAGTGTCAGCAATGGAAGAAGTCCAGAATACCACCGACATGCTGCCAATACCATACCCAGCTATCATCACCCAAGCAGCCGAAACCATCTATGACCAGTTCCTCACAAACAGACACGACGAGGCAGAACCAAGCCTTAAGATGCAAGCTTCCCGACTTTTCCCCTCGATCAATAGGCAAATCGCTGAAAACTATGTGATCCATAAAGAGGCTGGAAAGAGGATGGGAAAAGGGCCTGAGCAGAACGACTCCTCAATGGAGCATGTTTTCGCCATGACTGGAAAAGGCAGCCCTGAACACCAGAAAACCCAGTTCAAGAGGCTAGTGGTCAAAGGTCCCTCACCTTCTCAAAGACGTTAGAAGGAGACATCACCAGAACAACGGGAACGGGGTCCAAGCACTTCTGCTCACAAGAAATCGGGTAAAGGCAAGGCAAAAAGCAACACAGGAACGGTGGCAAAATTCGACCTAAGCCACCCATGGGATCCCAACCAGTGATCCAGGTATAAGGTACTATCGAGCCAACGACGTTAAACAAGTGCACTGGTCGGGAGGTAACCCGACACTATCTTACTTTCCGCACTTTAATTTTCTGTCTTTCATTTTCTGTATTTTACTTTTTCAATAAATCGCTCTCACCCACTTGGTGCATAGAAGATTTGACTATTCAGGAATCGGACTTGGGTGCAACATTAAGCCAGTCAGGGCTACGCTAAGAGTTCAAGGCCCCAGCCGAACTCCCTCGATTATCCAGTCTCGTGCCATGTCGTTCACTCGACACCTTAAAGGGAGTTCTGTCCTTCCCTTTTCCTTAATATCATTTCCTTCTCATAATTGTCTGCTTGCATGGCTTTTGAACTAAGTAGTGCTGAAAGGCACGACTTCGTTCAAAAGTGTGGGGTGAGATCCGCATGTGTACATAAATAAATAACATGTTTTTTCTTTTTTAATATTATCTTTTTAAAAATATGAACTTAAGAATGTGAAAAAGATAGATCTAAAATTCGTGCATTTACCTTGTGAAAATTCAACTGTCTAAAAACTTAGAACGTAACTTCTCATTTGTCCCTTTGTGCTGAGATA
Source organism: Rhodiola kirilowii (assembly GCA_033675215.1). Lineage (NCBI taxonomy): Eukaryota > Viridiplantae > Streptophyta > Magnoliopsida > Saxifragales > Crassulaceae > Rhodiola > Rhodiola kirilowii. The sequence continues at coordinate 35,735,033 of CM066201.1, forward strand.
AACTAGGGATGTGGAGTTGATAGAAATGCCCTAGAGAGGCTTGGCAAGCAATCGAAGGATCGAATCAAACTATATGGTTTTCGAAGTCAGTGGAGGCTGCACTTCGGGTTTCAGTGAAGATTGAAATCATCTCCGCCATGCTGTGTTTATGCAAAAAGAAAAAAAGGCGAGGACGGGAATCAGACCGTCCTCTCTCTAGTTAAAGTAGCCGAGAAAATAGATGAGCGACCCTCATCTTGACCCGCGCGAAACGACAAGGATGAGAGGAGCGGGGAGGTATTTCCATAGGCTTGCGGGCGATGATTGGACCTCCCAAAAAGGCTTGAGAAAATGGACTAGCAAGTCACAAAGACGCAAAAAGCTCAAAGAAGCAAATCAAGAGGCCAAAGGCCCAAAATTGTGAAGGTTTTAACCGAACAAAAAGTGAAGTACTAAAAGAGTCAAATCAAAGGCCAAAGGCCGATTCACTACAAAAAGCAGTCCCTCGCCAAAAGAAAATCAAAGTACTCAAACCATTGAAACCTGAATCGAATCACGTTCTAGAGAAAGCTACAAGGAAACCATATAGTGAGAGACGATCCCGAGGTTGCAGTCCAGGAGCCTAAAAAGGGCTATCTCCTGAAACATCCAGAATAATTTGCATCTCAGCACGGAGGCACAAGTATCAAGTTTCTTCTATTTATTTACACAGTTCAATTTGTTAATAAGTAAGTAATGCATGAATTAGGATAAATCGAGTCCCACAGTCTAATTTTCATATTTTAAAACCAAACTTAGAGTGCCGCCCTTTAATAGCATTGTTCGGGACGAACAACTAAAAGTGTGGGGTGATCTGATGGACCATAATTATACGAATCAAAAACACAGTAAAACCCACCAAATTAGACTGTTGGTCTATTTAACTTCTACTTGTTAGTCCCGATTTATTTCTACAGGGTATTTTGGCGCTTAGAGAGAAAACACGCTAAGGAGAGGATTTTACGCTGAAAAGATATTACGAGCCAGTCCAAGGTCACGATCAGACACTGAATTGAGAATCTCAAGATCCTGACGTAGGAATTACTCAAATCAAATCCAACCGAGGAACAATCAAAGTCAGACGGAGCGAAATTGGACTGATAGTTTTGTGAAAAGACTGCACAAAACTGTCAAAACACACCCATGGACCAAGGTGACCGGCCACCTTGCTTGGAGGTGGCCAAAGCCACCCTTCTCCTCCCCTTGCAACCGGCTACCGGCGGCTCTTCCACCCAAGGCAACCGGCGGCTTTTCACACCCCCCATGTGTCACCTCCTCCTTCCTCCTCCCTTCTCCTCCCTTGGATAAAAACCACATGCCACCCATCTCCACCACCCATCTCCTCCCCTTGTGGCTATAAAAGGAGGCTTCTCCTCCTCATTTCAATCATCCACAAATCCAAAAAATCAAAATCACTTCTCTCTCTAAGTTTGTGTTACTTGTAAGTTTGGTTTTTTGAAATAATACTCCTGTTGGTTCTTGAGTATTATACTGATTGAGAATAATACTCCTGTTTGTTCTTGAGTATTATACTTTAGAGAATACTCCTGTTGGTTCTTGAGTATTCAGTAGGAAATTGGGAATACTCCTGTTGGTTCTTGAGTATTCCACCCCTTTCCCTCTTACTGTTTTCAAAAACCCCCGAGTATTTAGTTATGATGTCCTTTTCCATGGATATTCGTAGCTAAACTCCTCATTCGGTCGAAGGTATTTTCTTGTATTATATAATGTTTTAATTTGTTTTAGTTTCTTTTCTCTGTATTCAAAACTTGTTCTATATGCCATATATAGTCAGAGTTTCCAATGTTGAGTGGAAGCTGTAACAAGCAAAGCTCTTCCGTGGGAATTCGTGATCATACTCGGTAAGTGGAAGCTGTAACAAGCAAAACTTATCGAGGAGTTCGACTTATCTAAAACACCACTTGGTCGATTGTAACTGAGAGATCAGGTGGATGCACAAAAGGCTAAGATACTTCAAAAGGAGGAATTAGTCTGAAGTAGAGAATAAGTTTTGCTTTAAACGATGTTGCAAATCTTGCGCTGCGAAAGGGCCTCGATTCATCTTTGAATACTTAGAAAGGTTACTAACGGTTATTAATAAACATGTTATAATACAAGGTACCTGAAACCGAATACTTTTCCTTAAATTACAAACCCCCCTGTATTTACTTTTATAAACTGCTCGACCAACTACAACCATCAACTGATCATCTACCGGAGGAATCGCAATCACGCATCACCCACTGTAAGTCTTCTTCCCTTAACTCCTTTATTTTCAGTATTTATTTTCTGTAATTTACTTTTCTGCACTCAAAACCAAAAAAAACAAAAATAGTAGCTTAGTCAATCGCGCTAAAATCTCAATCAACCTAAAACACGTTCCCCGCCAGTATAAAGATCAACGTATCCCTCTAATTCCCTTGGGTTCGACCCCTACTTACCACTTACTACCCAGTAGTGTAGTCGCGAGTAGCGGAAAATATAAATTTATTTGTACAGAGAACATTGCACCTTAACGACAGTGCAGTGCGCTCCGTCACCGTGTTCAAAGTGAGACCCAAAGGAAAGGGGAGCCAACGTTTCCACTTAGAGCCTGGAACATAAGGTATATGGATCGAACATTTGGCTATCACTAGATCATTTCCCATGCTAGGTGTGTACGGAAGAGTAATAAGATAAGCCAAGGCTTCCATCCAGCGCAATAACTTTCTTATTAAGTCATAAGAGCCTCCTTCATGAATAACATGGTTTTAAGCTTTCCAGATTTCCCAAATCCCACAACAAACCCAAATCAAGCAAAGACCATCAATGTAGGATTTGCAAGGTCCGTCTTGAATCCAGTATAACCAAAGTTGTTTGAGGGTTTGAGGGTGACGAACACCAAAAATGGACTGTCCCAAGGACCAGACTTCAGATGCAAAGTCACTCAAGACAAAGAGATGTTCGATGGACTCCGTGAAAGGGTGATGGCAGCATCTACAGGAGGACACAAGAGAGATGCCTAGGTTGATAATTCTATCATCCGTGGGAACTCCCCGGTGCCGCAGACGCCATATAAAAACTGATATTTTTAAAGGGATCCAGTGCTTCCATATTTTAGAAAGAACACGGTCAAGACCCTGCGGGTGAGAGATTCGGTCCTTGATACCCTTGGAAGAGAGGATGCCATCATGACGACACAGCCAAATCAGATCATCCAGATTAGCCGAAATAGTAAAATTCTGCATGGCCACCTTTCCAACCTCAGGGAGCACATTAAGGATTTGCAAGCGATGGTTTTGATCAGCAGTTGCATCTTTGATTGAAGACTAATGGAGCTCTGGAGGAGCAACAGCATTGTAAAGCCAACAGAAATCCCCAACTAAAGTTGTGCCCCGCCCCAGAAGCCACGAGGCTCGGCCCTTAAGGTGGGCGACCTGCTTACGATTGGCATTCCACATGTGAGACCCGGCTTGGCAATCTTTGTATCTGGATCTCACAAACTTGCCCCAAAGAGAGGGATAAATCATGCTGCACCATGCCAGGTTATATTGGAGAGACAGTTTGATAGTCTCAAGATGGGTAATACCAAGACCTCCTTCAACTTTTGGCTGACACACATCTCTCCATCCAATCCAGTGATGCCTGATATCCGCATTCTTATCCCAAAGGAAGCTACTGAGCAAACTGGAAATGCGATCAAGGACCGCCTTAGGAGTAGGAAGGGAGGCTAGGGTGTGAATCATAGTGGAATTGAGAACAGCCTCAATAATATGGCCAGTCTATCGCCCATGGAAATGAATTTTTGGATCCAACCAACAATCCTGCGCCTCACCTTCTCCTCTAGGGCACTGAGGGATTCTATCTTGACCCTTCCCGGGAATAGCGAAGCACCCAAGTAAGTAGTAGGGAAAGAGCCGGCCGCAAAACCCGTAACATCAAAGATCGCACGTCTACGTTGAGGAGAAAAACTTTTATCTAAGAAGAGTGAACTCTTGCTGTCATTCAGCTGTTGGCCAGGCCATGCACAAAAGTTGTTGAATAACTCCATAAGATGGGTCAAGGAGACTTTAGAGCCGTTGGTAAAAACAAGCATGTCATCAGCATAGAGGAGATGAGAGACTTGCAATGCTCCTACTTTCACAAAATAAGGGAAAATATGGCCTTCGTTGCTCCTTTGTTTGAGAAGCTGAGAAAAGAATTCCATAGAAATAAGGAAGAGGCTGGGCGATATAGGGTCCCCTTGACGGACCCCTTTATTATACTTGAAATGACCAAATGAGGAGTCGTCCCAAAGAACCGAGTACCAACAATTGGAGATAAGTCTATAAATCAGGTCACACCACTTGTTGTCGAAACCAAGGGCCTGCATCATACGCAGAAGAAAGAGCCAAGATACACGATCATAAGCTTTAGACATGTCAACTTTCATGATAACATTACCTCATGGGCGACCATTATTGATATGGCAAGTGAGCTCGTGAGCAAGGGCAATAGAGTCGACCATGCTTCCTCCAGGCATAAATTCGGCTTGCTCTTAACTAATGATCGAGGGAAGAACTTTGGAAAAGTTACAGAGACTAATATGTCGAAGCTGTTCCATCCTAGTAACATTGGCTTTCTTTGGAATCAAAACTAGGTTCGTGGAAGAAATGGAACTCAGAAGTTAGAACCCATCAAAGAAACCGTGAATGGCTTTCACTGGGTCATTTTTTAATAATAGACAAACAATGGACATAAAAAGCCCCAATGAAGCCGTCTGGACCTGGAGCACTGGACGGGTTCAGTTGGCGAACTGCATAGATGATCTCCTCCTCATCTGGTTGTGCAGTAAGAGGGGTGTTATGTTCAGGTGTAACATCTGCAAAGATATTTTCAAACGCCAAGGGAGGAGGACGAGCAGAATAAGCGCCCAGAAGAGCTTTAAAGTGTGCATGGGCCATGTTCCCTATATCCTGTCTATCCTTAGTGCTAGTCCTGTCGGGCAGCTCGATCGCAACAGAGTTTTGATTTCGACGAGCCTTGATCATAGCATGAAATAACTTGGTATTTCTATCCCTCTCACTCACCCAATTCACCCAGGCTTTATCCGCTAACATTTGGAAATGCTCACGCTGAAGGGAAATAAGCTTTTGTTTAGCCAACGCCAAGGATTGTTGCCGTTGAACTGAGTTAGAAGAGTGTAGGTCATCCTCCTACTTAGCAACTTTTTCAGCTAGCTCTTTTAGCCTGTGAGTCATATTGCCCAAGGAGTTCCAGTTCCAAGACTTGAGGTGCTGTCTAAGAGCCATTAGTTTGAGAGCAAAGTTAAGAAACGGGTTCCAATGACGATCCCCCTCCCAGCAGTCACGTACCATATCCAAAAAAATCGCATGAGAGTGCCACACTCTTAGATATTTAAAACTCACAGGGGGGCTAGTGGAAGAGCCAAGGGTAATGAGAAGCGGACAATGACCGGAGGCAATGCGCGCCAGATGACGAACTTTGAGACCCGACTACTAAGCAAGAGCAGCACTATTAATAAGCACCCGCTCCAGACGAAGCCAAATATCACGCGGAGCCTGACGATTATTGCACCACGTATACTTGGTCCCCGAGTAGCCTGCATCCGATAAACTAGCTTGCACCTGGAAGTCATTGAAATCATACATAGCACCAGAGTCATGACGAGCCCCACCCTTCTTCTGTGTCAGGAGGAGATGATGTTGAAATCGCCGGAGACAAGCCACGGAAGGGTATATTGAGAGGCCTCAACTAAAAAAGATTCGAACAGGGGAGACCTGATAGTTCGAGAGAGAGAGGCATAGATAAACGAGCAGATAAGCTTGATGCCATTTGGCCCTTCCACTTTAACACTGATATGTTGGCTGCTAGAAGTAGTGAGAGACACCTGAACACAATCACGCCACAAAATCCATATTTTACTGTTGACATGGCCTCCATGCTAACCATGTTGGAACCCAATATCTTTAGTGAACTGATCCAGTTTATGAGAAGCTGCCTTGGGTTCTAAAATACTACAACTCGATATGAAAACAACATACAAAATCCAAGGTTTGTGCAAAAGAAAATTTGGAGAATGCTGATGATGAAAATTTACACTGTCAAGCACAAAAAGAAAATTTGGCGAAATCTCATCTCAATGGAGATCCCATATTCCTTGTAAATATTTTTGTCTAAGGTATTGTGTAGTCCCTCTTAATTTGCTATAGAGACTGTAATCAAGGTTTGTGTGCCTTGCGGGCTGTTTTGGTGCTCTGTCTTGCGCTTTGCGCTGTGGTTTGTGTTTGTGGTTTGGTCTGGTGGTTTTAGTGGTGTAGTGTTGCAGGTGTTGCTATTTTTTGAGCTGCCTGTTGTGTTTCTTGTTTTGTGCTGGTGTGTTTCGCAGCAGGGGGTTGTTGCTCTCTTGCTTGGTGGAGGTAGTGTTCCGTGGTGTCTTTTTGTAGTCATTTTTGAATGAAAAGCATCTTTTATTCAAAAAAAAATACAAAATCCAAAACAACACATAAATTTAAAAATAACACACAAATTCAAACGCAAGCATTCTAACAGCACTGTTCTTCATTGTGCACCGGTTTCCAAAAACCAATTATGCTTCACCAGATCATTTTACAGCTATGTGTGGAGATTAGCAAACTAGAGGTTTGTTAGACGCTCACCAAGTGCTTGTGACGGTTGAGCTCCACTGGATCATGAAGAACTCGATCACACTTCTGATCTATCGGTCCATAATATACTGTGATGGCATTACGTACGTCGTCGGACACGTCAAATTTAATTTATTTATTTCCCTACTAACACCTTGTATATCGGCAAGCAGAGTAGAACCCAAGGGAACTTGTTGTTGAAGCCGTAACCTGTAAACACTAAAAAGGGGTGTGTAAGTGATTGTAAGTGCACAAAAAGAAAAAGAAAAATAGTTTACTTATCAGAGACAATATTCAGCGTAGGGTTTCACTTGTGACATGTTCATAATTGACAGCTAATAATCACATTTCAAGTTTACAAGTGTGGTTATTTTGAAAAAGGTAATAACCTCAAGTATCCCAGTAAAGGTGATACACCACAACTTATTCCGGCCAGGTAGTAAGCTTCTAGTTCTCCTAAGCACAATAGTTTGGCAAAGGAAATATCAAACCTAGGTGTTACTACTTGTCTTTGAATGGAAGGGAAGTAGGACAATCTCTTCGTCTTTTGTCGAAAGCTTCGCATTCTTCGTCTTCTCCAGAGCCATCGTCGAATGATTCTTCGAGGATTGATGGGAAATCAGAATATAACCCAAGATATTTTTTGATTAGGTTCCAAAAACTATTTTAGGGCTTCCAATTTCCGAATCTCGAATCTGATGACGTCTGTAACACCCCATCCCACATCGGCTAAGAGAGCTGAATATGATAGTTTGATAAGTAAGCCTAGTAACTATCTTGTCACCAACATACCATGGTTTTTGTGATGGACTTCACGTTGTGGTTACCTGAAGGATGGTGGTGACGAGAAACAGTTAGGACAAACGAGGCTTATAACGGCTCGGACCGGACTTTCCGATCGGGTTGTTACAGATGGTATCAGAGCCAATCTCCAGGATAGGTAACTGAGGTCACCGAGTGGAGGGGAGGATCTTGTGATCTGTTATGCTTGTGAGTGCCCTAACGAGGACGTTAGGAGGGTTTAAGTGGGGGAGTATGTAACACTTCATCCCACATCGGCTAAGAGAGCTGAATATGATAGCATAATAAGTAAGCCTACTAACTATCTTGTCACTTACATATTGACGCGCGTCGTCTGACGCGTCAAACTTAATATTTATAATTCTCCTGCAAACAACTAGCTAGTGGCAAGCAGGGTCGAGCCCAAGAGAGCTGGTTTGTTGAAGATGTAACTGTAAACAATAAAGAAAGGGGGTTTTGTGAGTATTTGTTCGTAAAGCACAAGAGAAAAAGACAAGTATAAGGGTTTTCAATCAGCGAGAAAATTCAGTGTAGGGTTTCTATTGTGACACGTTTATCATAGATATCTAATGATCAATCTTATATTTTAAAGTGTGGTCGTTCCGACAAAGGTAACAACCCAAGTATCCCGACAAAGGTGATACGTCAAAATCTAGCCCGACAAAGGTGTTAGACTTCTAATTCTTTCCTAAACTAAATAATCCGACAAAGGTATTATTTAGCTTAGGTGTTACTATCTACCTTCACGACAAAGTATCCAGTAGATATTAACGGTAGGAATTAGTTGTTCGACTAAGCTTTGCGACAAAGCATCCACTTAGTCTAACAATTTAATTCATAAGAATGAGCACAAGAACTATTAAAATATAAAATTGCATTAAGAACGAAAATCTCAAAACGTGTTCACAATGTACGAAACCCTAAACTGAAATAGGAAGTTAGCTACTCAATGTCATGACAGCAAACAAAAATATTTTTGATGAAAGGGAAGTTGAAATTCTCTGTATCGCCGAAAGCTTCGCGTTACTCATCTTCTCCAGAGCCGTTTCAGTCTTCGTAGAATTTAGGATTATGAACTCGTGGAAACCCTAACCCAAAGATCTTATTTATAGCAAAAATAGGGTTTCCAAGTCTGTTTTTGGGCTCAATTTCCAAGTTACGGGCTTGCTGATGTCATCCAAACGCGTGCTGACAGTAGCGACTGCGCCCAATCTCTACATCACAGCCGCGTCCAGCCTTAACGTTAGCACTGCGCTAATGTCTACTGTAGGTGCGGTACCCACTGTGTCCCGACTTCGGCTATTGATTTGACCATCCAAATGACCTCGGATGCTCTCGTTGTGAACTAAAGAGTTGTAGGGAATTGAGTTATCTACGCAACGGCATATAGCTCGTATTTTTCTGATCAACGGTCCATTCCCAGCGCTCCGTCGAACGTCCGAAGGTCTGATCTGCCATTGTGGTGTTTTTGGCACAAAATTCCATCTTTTATACGCGTTTCCTCCTAAAGCTTCCGAAACACCTGAAATGCAAAACCATACTAAAAAGTAAACGTTCGCATCTAAAGTGCCGAAATACATGAGATTAATTGATTCGATGAGTCGTATAAATACGACTCGTCAAACCACCCCACACTTAAACTTGTTCGTCCCGAATAAGAACAAGTCATAGAAGGAAAACAAATATCACCCCACAATTTCTCCGACGTCCTGGATAATGCTACATGAATATGAGTTGCTAGTTTGGACTTGCTTTTCTATGCATAACTCAATCGTTACTCAAATCATGCTTCACATAGAAATAATTTGATACGTGTTACCTTTGAGCAGAAATTCAAATCAATTCGGATGAATGGGAGATAGTCCTTTTTAGACCCATGATCTTTACTCGCGGTCCCAAACTCTAGCTATATGGTTATACTTCATTGCTTTTTCTTGCACGTGATTCATTTGAGCTTCGAGGTTTTTTGAGCTTTCTTTCTTCTTTAGTTGGACAACTTTTGTAGTGACATTCTTTGGCCTTTGGCTCTTGATGTATGAATGATGTACTTCACTGTTTGTTGTATAAAACTTCACAATTTGGCTGATTTTTCTTAAGCTTTGCTCCTTTATTGTGAATAGCTTGTCCTCTTCTTCATTTCTTTTGAGGGAGGTCCATCATCGCCCACAAGCATATGAAAATACCTCCCCGCTCTTTCTCATCCTCGACCTTTTTGACGCGAGTCAAGATGGGGCCCTCTACATATTTTCCCGGTTACTTCGGACTAGAGATAGGACGGTCTATTTTCTCGTCCCACCTACTCACATAAACTCTGCGGCGGCGGAGCAAACTCTGAACCAATAAGTCTTGAAGTGCTAGCCTCCACAAAGTCCATATAACCATATAACTCGAATTTCGATCCTTTGAATGCTTCGTCAAGCCTCTCTAGGACATTTCTATCAACTCCACATCCCTGTTTATCTCAACTCAAAAGGACACGAGTGGGTTAAAGTCACATGAAAAAGCACAATTCAGATTTCACGAGAGAAATACATCTAATCAACATCATCTATTTCACATCATCAACATCCAATACTGCATATCCAAGAAATAGAGAGAAATCCATACTTTTCAAAAAAAAACTTTAAAATGGGAAACGTGCTGACACAGTACAATATGCAAGAAAAATAAACGTGCTGACACAACAGACTGACTAACTCTCCCACCCCACACTTTTTAACCAAGCCATGTCCTCACGGCACGACTTTAGTTCAAAGACACAAACAATGCAAGACACAATATAAAAGGGAAAGAATAAATAAAAATAAAAATGAACAGGTCCTCCCCTATTCCTCATCGGGGGTGATGGTGGTGCGAAACTTTCAAAATGACCATGTGCTTATTCATGTTCTCCATCCTGGTTTCCATCCAAATGTGTCATGTCTTGGTAGCTCGAATGAAACTACTGTCGAGACATGCTTGCAAGACCTAGCTTGTTTTTTCTCCTTACGATTCTTCCAACTCACGAGTGTGTTTTTGAATGACAGTTTGTAGTTGGCGATACAGTTTCTAGTCTTGCGTAGTGGGACATCAATAACAATAATGGAAAGTGAACCTCGCGCATTGTTTTGTGACTCTTTAAGTTCACCATCCTGCAAGTACAATACATTAGGGATATTAGTCATATGTAACTCCGTCTCAAATTCACTACTTACCTCATGATTTTTAGTAGTCTATTATGTGCAAAGGTAAGAAGTGGATTTTTCTTCGTTAGAACATATTTCCTCCTCGTATGTGACTGACACTATTCGACTAAATTTATTCTCATCTTCTTCTTCTCCTACTTCATCTTCTTCCGGCTCTTTATGATCATCTTGGATGATGTTATCCTGCACAAGAAGTGGAAGAGGTGTATCAAAATTTTGTAAAATTTGAGGTGGTTCAGAGATTACCGCGGGCATTATTATTTCTTTCTCTGTGTGTAGCTCGTCGATGGCGGTAGCGGAATTATCCTCTTCATCTGAAGCTTGAGTCTCTGTTGCAGGTAAGGTTGTGATGGAGGTGTTGCATGTGATGTCGGGCACGATCTGCACTGAATCAGCTTCTACTGTTTGTGTTTCATAGGTCTTGTTGTGTACGGTATACCATCTCGTACCTTCAGAAAATGTGTCTATCAGCTTCCATGCTTTCTTGATGCTTAAATTCACTATCGAACCTCTTGCAGCAGCATCAAGCATACAACGCTCTAGTGGAAGCATTCCGTCAAGAAAGCTCTCAATAAGAGTAAGCTCTGTCAGTTTATGATTCGGATATCTTACAAGAAGGTCTTTGAAGCGTTCTAAGTAATCATACAATGTCTCCCCTTGCAACTGCTGAATAGTAGTAATCTCTCTTCAAATTTCAGGGCTTGAAGGTAGAGAATACTTCCATAAAAACTTATCTCGTAATTTCTCCCAAGTACCTATATAATCTGTGAATGAAAAGATAAACCAAGATTTTGCAGAGTCAGTTAATGAGAAATAGAAAGCCTTAAACATGAACTCTTCCAGTGTTACTCCTTTAGGTTTAAAAGTCCAGCACATAATATAAAACTCCTTCATGTGCATTATAGAATTTTCTCCAGGGGCTCCAGAAAATTTTGGAAGAAGACGAATCACTCCTCTTTTTACCCCGCAACCATCATCTTCCTCATCGTCTTCTTCGTCACCACTTGTTCCACTAAAATAAGAAGACATAATGAATCACAAAAAACTGAAGAAAAAAATACTGTAAATAAATAAAAAGAAACAACTTCACCGAAGAGCAGCTCCCCGGCAACCGCGCCAAAATTTGACGCGCATCATCTGACGCATCAAACTTAATATTTATAATTCTCCTGCGAACAACTAGCTAGTGGCAAGCAGGGTCGAACCCAAGAGAGCTGGTTTGTTGAAGCTGTAACTGTAAACAATAAAGAAAGGGGGTTTTGTGAGTATTTCTTTGTAAAGCACAAGAGAAAAATACAAGTATAAGGGTTTTCAATCAGCGAGAAAATTCAGTCTAGGGTTTCTATTGTGACCCGTTTATCATAGATATCTAATGATCAATCTTATATTTTAAAGTGTGGTCATTCCGACAAAGGTAACAACCCAAGTACGCCAAGGTGATACGCCACAATCTAACCCGACAAAGGTGTTAGACTTCTAGTTCTTTCCTCAACTAAATTATCCGACAAAGGGTTTATTTAGCTTAGGTGTTACTATCTACCTTCACGACAAAGTATCCAGTATATATTAACGTTAGGAATTAATTGTTCGACTAAGCTTTGCGATAAAGCATCCACTTAGTCTAACAATTTAATTCATAAGAATGAGCACAAGAACTAGTAAAATATAAAATTGCATTAAGAACGAAAATCTCAAAACGTGTTCACAATGTACGAAACCCTAAACTGAAACAGGAATTTAGCTACTCATTGTCATGACAGCAAACACAAATATTTTTGATGAAAGGGAAGTAGAAGTTCTCTGTATCGCCGAAAGTTTCGCGTTCCTCGTCTTCTCCAGAGCCGTCTCAGTCTTCGTAGAATTCAGGATTATGAACTCGTGGAAACCCTAACCCAAAGATCTTATTTGTAGCAAAAAATAGGGTTTCCAAGTCTGTTTTTGGGCTCAATTTCCAAGTTTCGGGCTTGCTAACATCATCAAAATGTGTGCTGACAGTAGCAACCGCGCTCAACCTCTACGTTACAGCCGCATCCAGCCTTAACGTTAGCACTGCGCTAATGTCTACTGTAGGTGCGGTACCCACTGTGTCCCGATTTCGACTATTGATTTGACCATCCAAATGACCTCGGATGCTCTCGGTGTGACTAGAGAGTTGTAGGGAATTGAGTTATCTATGCAACGGCATATAGCTTGTATTTTTCTGATCAACGGTCCATTCCCAGCGCTCCATCGAATGTCCAAAGGTCTGATCTGCCATTGTGGTGTTTTTTGCACAAAATGCCATCTTTTATGCGCATTTCCTCCTAAAGCTTCCGAAACACCTGAAATGCAAAACCATACTAAAAAGTAAACGTTCGCATAATAAAGTGTCGAAATACATGGGATTAATTGATTCGATGAGTCGTATAAATACGACTCGTCACATACCATGGTTTTTGTGATGAACTTCAGGTTGTGGTGACCTAAAGGATGGTGGTGACGAGCAACAGTTAGGACAGACTAGGATTATAACGACTCGGACCTGCCTTTTTGATCGGGTCGTTACAACGTCATTACACGTGCTGCTGATGTCAGCCCGCAAACCGTGTGAATATTAGCGTTACGGACCACGTTGATGTTCACACCCATGGAAAACACTTATAAAGTGCTCTGATAAGTCGAGTTTTCGACTTATTAATAATCATTTTGCATTGTAGTTTTGGGTCGTTTCCGACGTTATTTTGATGTCATTTGACCTCTATCTCTACGTATTAGGTAGAAAACAAGTCTCCCTCATAGTCAAAGCCTAAATACGAACCCTCGGGGAAAAGCCAAAGATTTAGAGCAAAAAGTGGGCAAAAAGGACCCCCAGTCGACCGGTTCAGAAATCTGATAAGTCGAGTTTTCGACTTATTAATAGCCATTTTTTACTATAGCTTTGGTTCGTTTTCGACGATATTTTGAGGTTATTTGACCTTTTACCATACATTTCAGGTAGAGAACAAGACCCTCTCAATGTCATAGCCCAGATACCAAGACTCGGGGAAAAACCAAAGATTTAGAGCTAAAAGTGGACGAAAAGGACTCCCAGCCAACCGGCTGGAAGTGTCCCCTGAACCAGCGGACCGGTTGGATGAAGGAGCCGAAGTTGGGAGCAATCGTCCGACTTGAGTCGGTCGGCTGGTGATGGAGCCCACTGCACTGTCGTTAAGGTGCGATGTTCTCTGTGCAAAAATAAATTTATATCTCCGATACTCGCGACTTAACTATTTTTGGTAGTAAGTGGTAAGTACGGGTCAAACCCAAGGGAGTCAGGTGAATAGTTGTTCTTTCGAAAAGGGGGGGATTAAATAAAGCAGTTGGGGGGGTTATTTTTGGTTTTTAGTACTGAAAGGTAAAGTAACAGTTGATATTACAATTAAAGGAAAGATTCGGTTTCAGGGGCCTTGTATCATATTTTCGTTTATCATTGACCTCTAATGATCATACTAAGTGTTCAAAAGTGTATCAAGGCCATTTCAAGCACTCGACTTGCCACACTGTCTAGCCCATTTCAAGGTCGTAGAGCACTTGTTCTATTTAGACTAGCACCCCATTTCAAGGTATACTAGCCTATGTGCATCCATTTGATCATTCATTTCCGATCAATCCAAATGGTGTTTAAAAGAGGTCGAACTCCTCAGATAAGCTTTGCCATTTCAAGCATCCACTTACCCGAGTATGTTCACGAACCCCACGGAAGAGTTTTGCCATTTCAAGCATCCACTCAACCTTGGAAGTTCTAACCTAATATGTGGCACATAGAACAAGTTTCGAACACAAAGAAGAATTATTTAAGAGAAGGGTCTAAAACATTTTATGATACAAGCACTCCCCTTCAACCGAATGATGGGTTTAGCTACGAATATCCATGGAACAGGACATCATAGCTAAGTACTTGAAAAAGTAAAGGTTTTTGAAAGACAATAAAGTAAAGTTTTTGAAAGTAAAGACAGGAAAGTAAAGTACTTTGAAAGACAGTAAAGTAAAGAAGAGAGTACTTACAAAAACCGTTGAGAGTGCTAAAGATCAAGCTTTGATTCCAAAGTAAAGCGATTACATGATTGTGCCCACAAAAGCTAGAGAGATAAGTGAATTGTGTTTGTGATTTTGGAATGTGATTGTGGGATGATATTACAAAGGGAAGGAGGAGCTCTATTTATAGGCTAAGGAGAGGGATGGATGTGGATGAGAAGCCAACACTTGGCAAGAAATGGGAGGAGGAACAAAAGCCATCGGAGGTGAGTCATCCCTCTCAAAAGCCGCCGGCCACATGTCTCCTCCATGGCCAAAGCCGCCGGCCATGTGAGGAGGAAGAGGAGTAGCCGCCCCTCATGAGGTGGATGGGAGTGGTTGAGTGTGTTTTGTGATCTTTTCCAAAAGCCATCGGTCCTTTTAGCTCCGGTCTGACTGTGATTGCCCTTCGGTTGGACTTGTTTTGAGTGATTCCATGTCAGGTTCTTGAAAGTCAGAATTTGGTCGTGACCTGGAATGACTCGTAATTCATTTTCAGCTTTAAAACTCCTCCTTATCATGTATTCTCTCTAGACTTCAAAATACCCTGTAGTTAAATATCGGAACTAACAAGCAAAAGTTAAATAGACAAAGAGTCTAATTTGGTGGGTTTAACTTTATTTATGATTCATACAATTATGGTCCATCAGATCACCCCACACTTTTAGTTGTTCGTCCCGAACAATGCTATTTAAGGGCGGAACACAATCTAAGTAAACTTTTAAATATGAAAGTGAGAATGTGGGACTAGATTTATCTTAATTCATGCATTACTTACTTATTACCAAACTAAACCGTGTGAATACTTAGAAGAAACTTGATACTTGTACCTTCGCGCCGAGATGCAAATTAATTCGGATGTTTCGGGAGATAGCCCTTTTCAGGTTCCTGGACTGCATTCTCGGGATCGACTCGTACTATATGGTTTCCTTGTAGCTTTCTCTAGCACGTGATTCGGTTTGGGTTTCACTGAGTTGAGCATTTTGATTTCTTTTTGGCGAGGGACAGCTTCTATAGTGAATCGGCCTTTGGCCCTGGGCCTTTGATATTGAGTTGGAGTTTCTTCACTTTTGTTCGGTTAAAACCTTCACAATTTTGGCCTTTGGCCTTGCATTAGCTTCTTTGAGCTTTTGCTTCTTTGTGACTTGCTAGTCCATTTTCTTAACCTTTCTTTCAGAGGTCCAATCATCGCCCGCGAGCATATGGAAATACCTCCCCGCTCTTTCTCATCCTCGCCGTTTTGCGCGGGTCAAGATGAGGGTCGCTCATCTATTTTCCCGGCTACTAGGACTAGAGATAGGACGGTTTGATTCCCGTCCCGCCTCTTGCATAAACGCTGCACGGCGGAGATGACTTCAATCTTCACTAAAACCCGAAGTGCAGCCTCCACTGACTTTGAAAACCATATAGTTAGATTCGATCCTTCGAGTGCTTGCCAAGCCTCTCTAGGGCATTTTCTATCAACTCCACATCCCCTGTATATCTCAGCACAAAGGGACAAATGAGAAGTTACATCCTAAGTTTTTAAACAGTTGAATTTTCACAAGGTAAATGCATGAATTTAGATCTATCTTTTTCACATTCTCAAGTTCATATTTTCAAAAAGATAATATTAAGGGAAAAGGAAAAGAAAAAGCATGTTAAATAACTATGTACACAGGTGGTTTCTCACCACACACTTTTGAACGAAGGCATGCCTTTCAGCAAGACTTAGTTCAAAAGTCATGCAAATATATACAAGAGAAGGAAATGACATTAAGGAAAAGAGAAGAACTGAACTCCCTTTTACTATGTCGTGTCGTGGAACGACATGCCTCGGAGCTGGATAATCGAGAGAGTTCGGCTGGGGCCTTGAACTCTCAGCGCAGGCCCGGTAATTTCTCAGAAGCTGCCTGGCTGATTTGATCTTGCTCCAAAAATCGATTCCTACATGTTAGACATTCCTTCTATACAAAAAATGGGTGAGAGCGACTTGCGGTAAAAACTAAATGACAGAAAATAAATGACTGAAAGTAAGATAGGTGTCGGGTTACCTCCCGACCAGTGCCTTTGCTTAACGTCGTTGGCTCGACGCATGGGGATCACAGGTTTGGATCCCATGGGCGGCTCAAGTCATAGTGTTGTGGAGTGCCTACTTTCATTTTTGCCTTGCCTTTCCCCGTTTTCTTGTGAGATGATGTGCTTGGGTCCTGTTCCCATGGTTCTGGTAGTTTCTCCTTCCAACGTCTCTGAGCAGGCGAGGGACATTTCACTACTAGCCTCTTGAATTGGGTTCTCTTGTGTTTAGGGCTGCCTTGTCTAGTTGTGGTGCAAAAATGCTCCATCGAGGAGTCGTTCTGCATAGGCCCTTTTCCCATCCTCCTTTTAGTCTCTTCATTGATCACATAGTTTTCTGCAATTTGCCTATTGATCAAGGGGAAAAGTTTGGAAGCTTGTATCTTAAGGCTTGGTTCTGTCTCATCAGGTCTGTGAGGATCCGGTCTCGGATGGTCTTGGCTGCTTGGGTAATGATAGTCGAGTATGACTCGGGCAGCTCGCCAGTGGTATTCTGGACTTCTTCTTTTGCTGGCACGGTCTTGAGTTCCCATGAAGGTTCTTTCTCGTTGCTTCCGGTGCTTTCTGTATCTAATTCTTCTGATGGTTCGGGAGTTTCTTCTGATGGCTCAGGAGTATCTTCTTTTTTCGTCTCTGGACCAGCCTCCACTAACTGTATTCCTCTATTAGCTCGTGGCATTGGTCTTCGTTTTGTGGCCACGGCCATGTCGTCTATGAGGTTCCACATTTCTGTCAGGGATAAGTTCCCTGCTGATCCTCCCACTGCGTTGTTAAGCCTTGTCTGCTCATGGGCCCTCATCCCACAAAGAAATTTTTGAAGAAGAAACACCTCCGTGAATCCATGGTGCGGGCAGCGTGAGACGATGGTGTCATAGTACGTGTAGTATTCATCTAAAGTCTCATCCCGGGATTGCTGAAGGCAGATGATCTTCTCGCGGGTGTCATGTCGTAAGGATGGGGGGGGGAGAATTCTTTCAGAAATTCAGCGCGAAGGTCCACGTAATATTTTGCACAACTAGCAGTTGATGTGTAATACCATACTGTCGCAAAGTCGGTTAAAGAGTGTTCAAAACATATTATTTGAAACTCTTCTAACGTTACATTTTCGGGTTTCATGTGACGACTTATATGCTGGAAATGTTGGCAGTGTATTACTGAGTCTTCTCCGACAGTACCTTTAAACAGGGGAAGATGTCGAGTCATCCATGCATACATAGTGGGCAGTGTGATGAAGAAGTCAAAAGGGAAAGAAAAGAACAACTAATCGAAGGCTAACTCCCCGGCAACGGCGCCAATTTTGACGGAGCCCACCGCACTGTTGTTAAGGTGCGATGTTCTTTGTGCAAAAATAAATTTATATCTCCGATACTCGTGACTTAACTATTTTTGGTAGTAAGTGGTAAGTATGGGTCGAACCCAAGGGAGTCAGGTGAATAGTTGTTCTTTCGAAAAGGGGGGATTAAATAAAGCAGTTGGGGGGTTGTTTTTGGTTTTTAGTACTGAAAGGTAAAGTAACAGTTGATATTACAATTAAAGGAAAGATTCGGTTTCAGGGGTCTTGTATCATATTTTCGTTTATCATTGACCTCTAATGATCATACTAAGTGTTCAAAAGTGTATCAAGGCCATTTCAAGCACTCGACTTGCCACACTGTGTAGCCCATTTCAAGGTCATAGAGCACTTGTTCTATTTAGACTAGCACCCCATTTCAAGGTATACTAGCCTATGTGCATCCATTTGATCAATCATTTCCGATCAATCCAAATGGTGTTTTAAAGAGGTCGAACTCCTCAGATAAGCTTTGCCATTTCAAGCATCCACTTACCCGAGTATGTTCACGAACCCCACGGAAGAGTTTTGCCATTTCAAGCATCCACTCAACCTTGGAAGTTCTAACCTAATATGTGGCACATAAAACAAGTTTTGAACACAAAGAAGAATTAGAGTCTAAAACATTTTATGATACAAGCACTCCCCTTCAACCGAATGAAGGGTTTAGCTACGAATATCCATGGAACAGGACATCATAGCTAAGTACTTGAAAAAGAAAAGGTTTTTGAAAGACAGTAAAGTAAAGTTTTCGAAAGTAAAGACAAGAAAGTAAAGTACTTTTAAAGACAGTAAAGTAAAGAAGAGAGTACTTACAAAAATTGTTGAGAGTGCTAAAGATCAAGCTTTGATTCCAAAGTAAAGCGATTACATGATTGTGCCCACAAAAGCTAGAGAGATAAGTGAATTATGTTTGTGATTTTGGAATGTGATTGTGGGATGATATTACAAAGGGAAGGATGAGCTCTATTTATAGGCTAAGGAGAGGGATGAATGTGGATGAGAAGCCAACACTTGGAAAGAAATGGGAGGAGGAGCAAAAGCCATCAGAGGTGAGTCATCCCTCTCAAAAGCCGCCGGCCACATGTCTCCTCCATGGCCAAAGCCTCCGGCCATGTGAGGTGGAAGAGAGGAGTAGCCGCCCCTCATGCGGTGGATGGGAGTGGTTGAGTGTGTTTTGTGATCTTTTCCAAAAGCCATCGGTCCTTTCAGCTCCGGTCTGACTCTGGTTGCCCTTCGGTTGGACTTGTTTTGAGTGATTCCACGTCAGGTTCTTGAAAGTCAGAATTTGGTCGTGACCTGGAATTACTCGTAATTCATTTTCAGCTTTAAAACTCCTCCTTAGCCTGTATTCTCTCTAGACTTCAAAATACCCTGTATATAAATATCGGAACTAACAAGCAAAAGTTAAATAGACAAAGAGTCTAATTTTGTGGGTTTAACTGTGTTTATGATTCATACAATTATGGTCCATCAGCTGGCCCATCTAGTCGACCAGCTGGCCCTTGCCCTGTACAAGTACTACAATCGTCCAACTTGAGTCAGTCGACTGGGCCAGTCAACCGGCCGGCTGGGAGAAGATTACTGAAGGATTGCTCAAGTGCATATCCAGCCGACCGGCTGGGATTTTCAGCAACAGCCCAACCGATCGGCTGGGATCTGCTACAGTGACAGACTCTACCCGAGGCTATAAATAGAAAGTGGCTTGTTTGACCTAGGGGGCTGGCTTTTTGGACAAAAAGACTCATCAAGAGGAATCCAATCAAGGACGAATAAGGAGGATCAAAGAGAGTTCAAGGATCAACAATCCTACTTTCCCTACATCTTCCCTATTTTACTTGTTGTTTTCATCATAACCTACTCACACCATGTTGTCTTACATGATGTGTGAGTAGTCCCCCTTGTGTTTTGAGAGTGTTTGTACCCTCTTTGGTACTCTTAATCATGTAACACACATTGAATGAATGATCTATGGTGTTAAATTCATATTTGCTATGCTTTTCATTATGACATGCAACTAGGTGTTCTATAAAATGCCTAAGTGACATGTTTACCTCAAAACTTGACCTAAGTATTGAATGACCTTAGGTATAGTTTAGATGTAGTAAATATGATCCTATTGAGTGTTTATTGAAATACTATCCCCTGTTCAAGCTTGTGTTCAAGGTTTAGTTGAGACAGATCTTGAACACACTTCACAACAGTTCAAGGATAAGTTGTGACAGACCTCGTACTCTAGATACAACAGTTCAGAAAATAGACAAAGGCAGTAGAACACACAGACTAAAAACCCAGTTCAGCTCGGCCTACTCTGGGGGGTTTCCCACACCCGAAAAAGGGACATCAAATCTTTATTACGAGTATAGGGTTTCCACAGGGACTTACACTTACACCTTGTAACAGCCTTACCACAATACTCCATCTCTCAGATTTGCAACCGAGGTTCACCGCAATTCCCCTCGATCCCCTTCGTTCAGAACCTCCAGTCCGAACGTTCTCGACCTTCTCCAGAAGCTTGGACGCTTTCTCTCGAAAGCTTTGATCACCTCTGTTGAGTGCGGCAGTTGATACGCTTCAGACAGTCTGTGTTGCACTTGAACAGACTGTACTTGCACCGGTGTATTCTCAATGAGAAAAACACAACCGGCCGTCGCTTTCTTCTTCTCCAATCAACAGGATATGCTTGTGTATAGTTGATCTTTGAAAGCGATGGGAATTAGGGTTGCCCTTGCATTATATTTATATGCTCGAGCGAAACCCTAATTCACACAAGATAATCCCATCAAATATTTCAGAATATTTGATGCATATCTTTTACAAATACTTGGAAGAATATACGAAGTCGTCTTCTTTCCCAAGCAAGTCACGCCGTCTTCAATGTGGATATTCATTCGAATATCTTATGCTTGAATAAGTCGCACGCCATCTTCAACTTGACGAAATCTTCGTTGCCAATATCTTCCGGAAAATATCCTTTGCGTCTTGATCACGCTGTACACGAGTACTAGGATATGTTCGAACTCCCCCTGAACTCCTTCTCGAACTGTCTAACCCTGTTTTGCCAAACACATGCCACACAAGGGAACATCAATCTCCCCCTTGGCATTTTGGCAAAACCAAATCACTAGATCTATCTATCTATCTAGACAGTAGACAAAATTGAGGGAACAAAAATTGTCGCCACTCAAAATACTCCCCCTTTTTGCCACAAACTGGCAAGGGGTCCGATCTGGTTCGAACAACAAATCAAACTGTGCCAGAACAAGCACATAATACTAAAAGTTTTAACAAAAATAAATAAACTGAGTTCAAGGATAAAGATCAGGAGACCTTCATGCAGACGACCCATCATCAGTGGCATCCTCAGAATCTGCATCATCAGAGTCATTATCACTTGGAAAGCTGAGGGCACGAGCAAGCTTGTTAATATGCCTGCGTTGTTCCTAATCTGCGGCAATAATGGCATTCAGATCCTGGAGCAGCTTGCTCCTCTCATCACGACCCATTCTGGCTCCCCCTCGGCTGGACTCCGCAACACCCTTTGTTTTCTGGTTCCCCTCCTTGAGATCATTCACATGACGACCTTTAAACAATTTGTGGTCAACGATGAACTTGCTGGGTGCCTTTGTGAGGTGGTCAGGCGAGGCCTTCAACTCTGGAGCTTGATGGATAATGAGCTCATATATCAGAGATGGGAAACAGATCTGGTGCAGAGTTCTCATCGAAGTAGCGTGTTCTGTAATCTGTTTGAACATTACTCTGCCCAGGTTGAATTTTAGCTTATTCCCTATCTGATAAATCAGTTGAGCCATGTCCTTGTTGACAGTAGAGCGATGAGTAGATGGCCTCCAGTTGAACACAGCTAAGAAGAACAGCATTGAATAAAACGTAGACAAATCCGCTGTGTGCACAACTGACTCAGTCCTCCACCGAACAGAGCCTGCAGTGATAGTGCTCACGATCTTCTCAAAGCTTGATTCCTCTTCATCAACAGCTGGGTCGTCCATGGAGAAGTATACATTGATCAGTTCAGGATCAATCTTGATCCGTCTTCCTATAACGTAGAGGACCCCATAATCTGCTTCTCCAATGACCCCAAATCCAGGAGGAAGGTTTACCATGGCTTCACGTACTAAATGCTCGTTGAATGGTTTGCATCTGTCCAACGTCCAGAACAGATCAGATTCCTTGAGCACCTCTATCACTTCCTTACCCTTGTATCGGGACTCATCCAGCAACCTCTCGGGTATGATTTTTGTTTTCAGCACACAGCTCCATTTTTTGTACGCATCACGACTAACGAACCAGACACCTTTCTTGACCAATCCAACTGGCACAGTATCAGCCTCAGGAGATGGGACTTCACATCTTCCAGCATCCACTGCAACAGGGACAGGAGCTTCACGTTTTCTTTTCTTAGATGAATCAGCTCCCCCTGTCAGGTTGGCCTCCTTCGCAATTTCTCGGACTGTTCCCTTAGCAGATCTTTCAGACGCCACCTTCTTCTTTCCCTTGTCCTTCTTTTTGAGGGAGATAAGTGGAGCAAGATCTTGGTCATCATCTGAAAAAGTAACCTCCTTTGAGACAAGCTTCGCAGTATCCTCACGAACTTGTGCACCATCATCCTCAATACGATTACAATGCAGATCATCTTGACCAACAACTGGAGTAGCCACTGTAACCTTAGCAACTTCTTCTGAACCATCAATTGTCTCACCTTCATTCTGAACACATGGTGCCACAGTTGGAACACTAGTAACTTTTACAGCGACAGACTCTTTTGTCTCACTACCCTGAGCACAAAGGAGTTCTTCAGACTTTTCAGCTCCCAGATTGTTTTCCTTAGCCAAATATTCCATGACATTGTCAATGTCTTTGTACAGTTTCTCCAACTCTTCATCCTCTTCTGCAGGAGAAGCTCCTTTAACTATGGCTTCCTTCAACACCTCTGGATTTTCTGGTGGATGAACCATCACGGACACACCCTCCTCTAGCTTTCTGATTGGTTCATCTTCCGAACCTCCAATCCTCTTATCAGGGCCATCATCAGACTCCTCATCCATCACAAGCTTCCTTTTCCCAGAGGCATCAAAAAGATTTTCTGTCCCCTCATCAGACATTGTTATGATCTTCCCTCTGACAGAGCTGATCCTGGCAAGACACTGTCTTGGAGAAACAACACGGCGAGTCCCCTTCTTTCTCCGTAAACCATCTGGGCGAATATACCCAGACGCATGGATTTTCTCCCTCCATGACGCAGACCCTCCAGCCACCTTGCTGGGTACCTTTTCTTCCACAATCTTGATAGTATCATTCCCGATAACTGCCTTACTAGTTTCATCACCAGCCATACCCCTACTGGCTTCCCAATCAACAGCCCTACTGGCTTCACCACCAATCACAACTCCGTCCACCACACTCTTATCAACAGCAGAATTATTTGCAGAAGCCAAAGGAACGGACTGCAAATTAGGAAATACCTCAGTTTTGGACTGAACATGGCTTGAACCGGGATTGAATGATTTTGACAGATCCACCGCGACCGACTGAGGGATTTCAGCGGTTGCTCGTTCACCAGACTTCTTTGCTTCGGCCAAAGGTTCAGTGTCGGATCGTAAAGGCGACGCCTTTTTCGTCTTCGGAGCCTTTGATTTTGGAATTTTAGGTTTTGCCGCCAGAGCCTTTGAGGACTGCATGTTCTTCTTCTCAGCGGATTTGACGCCAGACTTCGCAGATGTCTTGGTGTTCACCATCGCCGTTTGGAGGATGAGCGGTTGAGAGAGAAATTATGTTCTAGGGTTTGTACGAGCGAGAGAAGGTAGACTGAAAACTATTTTGTGTTTCAAAAGAAATAATACTCCAGCCTTTTCAACTTCCCAAATTGGTCAACTCTCGTTTCAAATAACGGCAGGAAAGATCTTCGAGAATATTCAAAAATTGTTTGTCTTCACGCGCTGTGCCTTCTGTTCCAGCTCCCTTCCTTAGGTGGTCAGTCCAACTGTTGTAGCTGGGGTTTCGCCTTTGACTGACCACTGCCTGGAACGCTTAGTACTCGAACCCACACAGACCCAAAGAGGATCTGGGTGTTCCAAGCTGTGCAATCCGGTTCAATCTCTCGTCTGGTGAGTTGGCATGAGTCTGTGGATACAGTTTGAACTCCTTCTGCAACTTTGTAATCTTCTGTTCAAACTCGGTCTGTAACTGTGACACCCTTTGATCCAGCAGTCTCTTGGTATAATTGCCAAAATAGATTTGTGCGATCCTCCTATCTGATCTTGTGTGCAGGGTCTTGTTCACTCCCCCTTGCATAACTCGATGTTTGGTTGGAGCATAGTTAAGAGTAGGCTGTGGCTTGTCAAGGCTCCCGACCCCCATGTTGATGGTGTAACAGTTATTTACCCGCCTTCTCCCTTTCATCACAGAACTGCCATTAATGTCTAAAACGAGGCACGAGTCGTGAGAGAATGACGCATAGTGTCCATTGTCGCACAGTTGACTGATGCTAAGAAGATTCATTGACAAACCTTCAACCAGGAGGCTGTCTTCGAGTGCAGGGAGATCCGGAACCTTCAATGTCCTACAGCCGATCACCTGATTCTTCCTACCATCCGTGAAGGTGACAAACCGCATCTCCTCAACATGCCTAATATTAGAGAGGTATTCAGAGTTACCTATCATGTGAGTAGAGCATCCGCTGTCGAAGTACCAACTGTCTGACATTGTGGAACTTGACGAGCAACAAGCCACCATGCATGCCGTCTGATTGGCCTTAGGTCTCCAGACCTGGTTGTGTCAAGGTTTGGTTTGTTGTTGGTGTCCTCGACGTTCAGCAAGAAACAGTCGACACTACCGTCTGATGTGTCCAATCTGATAGCAGTACCAGCATGTGCGCAAGTCTTTCCTCTGATTGGGAGTTTAACTGAGGTAAGCATTTCCGGTCCTTCTTTGACTACCTTTGAGCTTGACTTGGGACAGATCCACTTTCTGTCTAGGGTGCTCTCTCACCTTCTGTTCCGGCATCTGTTCAGACACATAGTTAGTTTTGACACGCGTCGAACCTTTTTAGCTGCTTTCTCCTGTGAATCCCAATCCTCTGCGTCCTGTCTCCATCCTCTGAGCATTGAGAATCTCATTCCAATTTTTCGAACCAGAGTTCAACATCCTCACTAACTGTTGGAGCTGAGTGAGCTCCTTCTCAGCAGTTTCCCGGTCCATCTTTTCTGATTCGAGCTGAAGTTCCAGCTGTTCAACCTTCCTGAGTTGGAACACCTCCTTTCGTTTCAAATCTGAAATGACTTTTCTTAGACCAGCCATGCCGATAGGGTGAGTTTCTTGGTCCTTCTCCATGTCGACTTTTAGTGAAGAGATGGTACCAATGAGTTCTGTCTTCTGAGCAAGCAAGCACAGTCTTTCCTGTTTCATAGCATCATGTTGAGTATTTAGAGAAGCTACCGTACCTTCAAGTTCAACCTTTTGTGTGACCGGAATCTCCACTTCCTGCCAGACCTTATCCTTATCTGTAGTGATGCTTGCAATTGTGTCATTCAGCTTCTTGTTGATTTTGATCAGTTGCAGCCACTTCTCATACAGATCTTTGTTTGTCTGAGCGAGGGACTCCTGTGTGAGTTCTTCATTATCACTGTCTGAGAGGTCTTCAGCTGGGAGTTCCGACTGAGATGGAACTGTTGCACCGGTGCTGCTACATTCGCCCAGAGTTGTAGTAAAGGCCACAAAGTTGGTGGTTTCAACTTTTTTTTTCATCTGACTCACTGTCGCTGAAACTAGCGACCATTGCCTTCTTCTTCATGAGAGTATATGCACATTGTGAAGAAATATGACCGAAACCTTTGCATTCATGGCACTGAATCTCTTCCTTACCTTTTCAGAGGAGTCTTGCCTTATATCGCTTGACCTTGATCTGTCGGATCTCCAGTTTCGGAATCCAGTTGATGAAGACTGACCTTGTTCTGGACCACGTCTATTGATTTTCCTCACCATTCTGCCAAAATTCTGAGCCATCATAGCCAGTTGCTTAGTGGTGCAGCCACCGTCCAGTTTGTCTCCTGATATGTCCGCTTTAAGGGCAATTCCCTTCATATCTCCGGGTTGGAAATCATGATTGATCTCGTAAGTTCTGAGAGAACCCATCAGCTCGTCTAGCTTCAGCTTGGAGATGTCGTGCATTTCCTCAATGGCTGTGACCTTCATTGCAAATCTTGGAGGGAGTGATCTTAAGACTTTACTGGACATCCTTTCTTCCTCAATGGGTTTCCCTAGTGCCGCAGCCTCGTTGGACAGTTCCAGAACTCTAGTGTTATATTCAGAGATCGTTTCACTCTCTTTCATCTTCATCTCTTCGAACTTAGTTGTGATCATCTGCATTCTGGAGTTGCAAACTTTGTCCGTGCCTTCATATGCCGTTTGGAGGATATCCCAGGCCCCTTTTGCCACTTCACAGTTAATGATCAACTTCATGACGTTTTCATCTACTGCAGAGAAGATTGCGTTCATTGCTTTTGAGTTTCCCATGGATGCTTTGTTATCCTCCTCGCCCCACAAGGCTTCTGGTTTTAGAACAGGATCTCCAGTGAGATTGTTCACCATAGGTTCAGTCCATCCACTCTGAACCGACATCCAGCTTTTGCGTCTAGAGATTTGAGGAACGACTTCATCATGGGTTTCCAGGTGGCATAGTTCGAGCCTTCAAGCAACGGAGGTCTGGTGATGCTTTGTCCTTCTTTTAGAGGCATCTTGAACAGTTTCAGGATCCCACTCAGTGTATCGAGTGTTTGCTTTGATACCAATTGAAATACTATCCCCTGTTCAAGCTTGTGTTCAAGGTTTAGTTGAGACAGATCTTGAACACACTTCACAACAGTTCAAGGATCAGTTGTGACAGACCTCGTACTCTAGATACAACAGTTCAGCAAATAGACAAAGGCAGTAGAACACACAGACTGATAACCTAGTTCGGCTCGGCCTACTCTGGGGGGTTTCCCACACCCGAAAAAGGGACAGCAAATCTTTATTACGAGTATAGGGTTTCCACAGGGACTTACACTTTCACCTTGTAACAGCCTTACCATAATACTCCGTCTCTCAGATTTGCAACCGAGGTTCACCGCAGTTCCCCTCGATCCCCTTCGTTCAGAACCTCCAGTCCGAACGTTCTCGACCTTCTCCAGAAGCTCGGACGCTTTCTCTCGAAAGCTTTGATCACCTTTGTTGAGTGCGGCAGTTGATACGCTTCAGACAGTCTGTGTTGCACTTGAACAGACTGTACTTACACCGGTGTATTCTCAATGAGAAAAACACAACCGGCCGTTGCTTTCTTCTTCTCCAATCAGCAGGATATGCTCGTGTATAGTTGATCTTTGAAAGCGATGGGAATTAGGGTTGCCCTTGCATTGTATTTATATGCTCGAGCGAAACCCTAATTCGCACAAGATAATCCCATCAAATATTTTGGAATATTTGATGCATATCTTTTACAAATCCTTGGAAGAATATACGAAGTCGTCTTCTTTCCCAAGCAAGTCACGCCGTCTTCAATGTGGATATTCATTCGAATATCTTATGCTCGAATAAGTCGCACGCCATCTTCAACTTGACGAAATCTTCGTTGCCAATATCTTCCGGAAAATATCCTTTGCGTCTTGATCACGCTGTACACGAGTACTAGGATATGTTCGAACTCCCCCTGAACTCCTGCTCGAACTGTCTAACTCCGTTTTGCCAAACACATGCCACACAAGGGAACATCATTTATGATGATAAATGCATGGGTAGGAAGTCAACTAGTCCCCGAGTTCATAGTGTTTATTACTTTGGGAGATGTTCCAATGCTAATAAATGCTATGGAATGAACCAATTACCTCGATGGAGTGAGGTTCGAGCTAAGAGAGCTTCACTAAAAATAGATTTACTTTAAAAATGGTCTACCTTAGTCTAAGCTAGGTTCAAGACTATCTAACACCTTGAATGTGTGTAATTCTTGTATTCATGATCATGTGGGAAATGCCAAGGAGGGGCACAACCCCTCGAAATTCTCTTTTGATTGATATTCAACCCCTTAGTGCTATCTCATTGCTTGTTCTTGATTGATAACATCTCATCATTGAATTTTAGGAATAGCCAAGTAGAACATTTAATAAATCCTAGCGTATAATCCCACTTGCTCCCTTGGGTTTGACACCGGTCTTACCGGTCAAATATAAATTGTTTTTGACTATACATAATATCAACTGTCAAAATGGCGCCGTTGCCGGGGAGTAATGGCTAGATTGTCCCTAGGACAAATCATTTAGTAGTTCGACTATTCCATGTTTTTCTTTTATTGTTTTGCTACTTGTGATTCTTGAGTTCATTCCACTATCCTCACTCGTCTTGCTTGTCCCCTTGTAGTTGCGATTCTTTTATGCCACCTAGGACAAAGAAGCTTACCAAGATTGTGGATATAGACTTGAATCAACACATAAGAGATATTGTTGATCCCCACCTCACAAGGAGTAAAACAACCAAGGCTAAAGGATCGACATCGAACGCTCAAGAAATCACCACTCAAATCATGGACGATAGACCTCCACCTCCTCCAGCTCCTCGTGGCCAAATCCAACCACTAGCCCAAGCTAGAAGGGCCCTCATAGACTACGCCGCTCCCAATGCATATGGCTACCGATCCCCAATCCTTGTTCCCGCGGTAGACAACCGGGACTTTGACTTGAAGACCTTCACCATTCAAATGGTTCAGTCCGACCAATTTTTGGGGAGAGACCATGAGGATCCAAACTCTCATTTGACCACATTCTTGAAGGTTTGTGATACATTCAAGATAAATGGAGCTTCAAGAGATGCTATTCAATTGTGGTTGTTTCCCTTCTCACTCACGGGAAAACCAAGGAATGGTTTAGGAGCCAAACACCGGCTAGTTTCACAACATGGGAAGAGCTTGCTTTGGCTTTCCTCAACAAGTATTTCCCTCCATCCAAGATGGCCTATTATAGGAGCCAAATCACAAGTTTTGCTCAAATGGATGGAGAGACACTTTAGAAGCTTGGGAGAGATACAAGGAATATCAAAGGCTTTGCCCACATCATAACTTAGATTGCCTATTGGTTTTTCACACCTTCTACCATGGTGTTGATGGTCCTTCGCGGCTTGCACTTGACACTGCCGCGGGAGGAGCTATCATGGAGCTTGAACCTCAAGAAGGATATGAGGTGATCGAGAAAATTACCAAGAACTATTTCATGTGGGCTAGTGAAAGAGGAAACCCAAGAAGAAGAGGGGAAAGACATGAAGTAAAGGCCGTAAGCATAAGTGACTATAATGCCTTGGAAAAGAAATTTGAGAAGAAATTTGAAAGCCTTTCGGAGGAAGTGTTTAAATTGAAATATCCGGGAAAGGACATATCAAGGAGTGAAGGGTGCAACATTTGCGAAGTCTATGAGCATGACACGAACACATACCCCAAAGTTTTCATCGGCTTGGTAGAATCATCCAAACTTCTCATACAAGACCACAAATCCTACTCGTCCCGAGTTTGGTCCTAAAGCCACTTCAACCAATCAAGCTTTCCCACCAAGGAATCAATTTCAACCAAGGAACCAATATCAAGGCCAACAATATCAAGGTCAATATCAAAGGCCCTACCAACAAGTGGATCGTCCTCCCCAACCATCAAACGAGCCCTCAAACTCCGATCTCATGCTTTCTGCAATCCTTGAGATGAGCAAAGAATTGAAAGAAATGAAACAATCTCACCAAGGCTTGCAAACTCATCTCAAGATGCTTGAGAACCAAATAGCTCAACAAGCCGAGTCCTCAACTAGAGCACAAGGAAAGCTACCGGCGCGACCCGAGCATGAAAAGAATGTGTTTTGCAATGCCATCTATATGGAAGGTCCATCCGAGGATGACTTGCTTGAGGATGAATTACTAGAGAGGAAAGAACAATGTGGGGTGGTGACCCTTAGAAGTGGAAGACAATTGGAGGGTGTTGCACCAAAGACGACCATTTAAATACCTCCAAAACCCATTGGCCAAGCTAGAGCCGAAGAAAGAGAGCTCAATGAAGAGGTCCCTAATCCTCCAACCGAAAAGGCAAAAGAAACTAAAGAGAGAAAGGAAGAACTCAAGCCTTATTTTCCACCGGTTCCCTTCCCTCAAAGGCTCATCAAGCCCTCTAAATTGGACAAAGAGAATGAGGTCTTCACCAAGATGTTGAAAAAGCTATATGTCTACATGCCATTTCATGAGCTTATTAAGAAGGCCCCTCTATACAACAAATTTCTAAAAGACATTTTGTCCAAAAAGAGGACCATTGAAGAAGATGATCCCCACCTCCTCAACCATGAGTGTAGTGCCCTCTTCTCCAAACAAATCCCTCAAAAGGTAGAGGATCCCGGAAAATTCACTATCCCTTGCTCAATAGGGGATATGAACTTCTCAAGTCCACTAGCCGATCTCGGGGCTAGTGTGAGCGTTATGCCTCTTGCCATCTACCACAAGCTTAAATTGAAAGGGGTGAAGTCCGCCAAAATGACTCTTTAACTCGTGGATGAAACTACAAGGCGACCTTGGGGCCTAGTGGAGAATGTCCCAATCAAAGTCGACAAATTCTACATTCCATGCGACTTTGTGGTGATAGATATGGGGAACAACTTCACTTCATCATTGATCCTTGGGCGTCCTTTCTTGGCCACCGCCAGTTTTAAAATTGATGTTGGAAAATGGATATTAATCCAAAAAAAATCGGTGGCGAAAAAGTAAAGATAGAAAGGCCAAAAGGAGAACAAGTGGCTGATGTTGAGAAAAAGCTAGAGAAGGAAGGAGCCGAAGTTGTTGCGGGCAAGGAAGTCGATAAGAAGGAGTTGCACAACACACTTGAACCCGATGAAGACCCTTCCTTTGATCACCTTTACTCATCATCATGCAACAATGAGATGAGTAAGAATGGAAAAGCAAAAACATTAAAGGGTGAGAAGCTACCATCACTTTGGAAAAGGGCTATTAAACAAGTTGCTTGCAACTCTTCAAAGAATCCGGATTGAGTCTCCCAACATTATACAAGTGTGCTTGAGGAGGGATCCTAGTAAAGGACTCCTCAAGTGTGTTTCTAAAAAGGAGATTCGGCTCGGTCTTTGCCAAGACGTTAAACTAGGCCCTCACGAGAGGTAGCCCTATTTGTAAGTTGCCCATCTACTTAAAATTGATTTCATGTATATGTTTGGCATGCGTACTTTGAATTTTAAATGTAAACATGAGTGCTAGGATGGTAAAAATGCGTAACTAGATGTGCTTGGCGTGTACTTGGTGCTTTGCATGAAATATTTAGATGGTGGTGACATTCTAAGTGTGGAGTGTGTAATCCTAGCATTGCTTTCTTTTGTTAAAAATCATGTGTATGCTAGTGATTTCATGTTGAGGCATGCGTTGAGTTTGAAATGATCTTGTGTTTGAATATAGAGTGATGCTAGTTCATTTTTGTGGAGTAAGAATTTCTGAGTGTGGAGTCGGATTTGTGCAAGAATGGACAGACATTTTATGTCAAAACATTGAAAATGGTCCAGGAACCCTGCCTCCAACCGACCGGTTGAGACCATTCCCAACCCCAATCGACCAGTTGACTAAATCACTCGGGAAAGGTGCCAAATGCCCTGTCCCAACCAACCGGTTGGCCAACTCACCCGACTGGCTGACTGCATGTTCAAACTACTCCCAAATTGAAGACATAACCGACCGGTTGGGAATTGCCTATCAAACACCCAACTTCCCATTTCCAACTCAATCTCAACCGACCCCTCAAACCCTCACCCAACCAACTAGAACCCGACCTTCACCCGTCGACCTCATCCAGCCGTCTCAGCCTCGTCCTAGCCTTGCCGTCACCCACACCGACCGTCCAGCACCCGCCTCCACCCAGCCGCACCACCCCAGACCACATCCGGCACTCACCGAAATCGCCAGACACTCCCCCTCGCCGATCTCCTCACTCCGGCATCAAAACAGCCCGCTCAACCGCTCAATACACTCGCCATCACCTCGCCTACAAACCCCAAGCCTCAATTCCAAGTCGCCCCCCAACCGACCGATTGAGATGTTGGTCTCCAGCCAACCGACCGGTTGAGTGCAGTTTCAGTGCAAAATTAGTTGTTCCCTCTCCTGTCCAACCATGCCTCGAGGTCCCTCCTCGTCCAAATCAGCGTCCAAGGGCAAGGAAATAGCCCCAGATGTGCCAAGGTAACCAATGTATGAGAGTGACGAGGACGACAGTCCTCTTTCCCACCTGAAGAGGAGGGCACTACGAGATGATAGGTCACCCTCCAGCAAAGATATAGACTCTCGGCCACCCTCTCCTAGCCCTCCACCGAAGAAGAAGAGGAAAACCACAAAGGGTGCCGCGACGAAGAAGCTAACAAAGAAGAAGACCATTCCGGCACCTCCACCACCTAGAGCTCCTCTCCACCATTAGAGCTTGCAGCTGCGCCTAGTGCACCTCCCACTGCACTAGTGCCCATTCTACCGAGGGATGGACCTATGGAGTCACCTCTACCCTAGCCGACACCTTACCCATTCACCGTTCCTCTTGCATTCGGCGATGCCAGATTTACAGAGAGACTCTGGGTGGCAATGGAGCGGGAAAGGAAGCCGTGCCCACTCTCTACCCGGCGATGGACGTACTTGACCACCTACACGTTGGCGGAGAGGTACGAGATTTATTATATAGATGTGGTTTAGGGTTCCTTTTATTGGATGATCTGGATACCTATCAGAGGGTTGTAGAGGAGTTCTTATGCTCCTTGGATGTTGTGAGAGAGGGGAGGAGAGTCACACATTGGAGGTTTATGCTTGGTGGGAGAGAATTCTTAATTGGGGACAGGATTATCCGAGAGTGGCTCAGTTTTCCATTGGTGGGAGGAGAGATGATCAGTAGGAATGAGCACATTCAGAGCTGATTTTGGAGAGACATTTCAGGGAGGCATGAGTGGTTTGCCCCCTCCTACAACGCCTCAGCCATCACCCTTCTGACTTGGAAGATCACTCACCACATCATTGCTATTGGAATCAACACTCGCGGGGATAGAGCTAGAGCAGTGACTGCCCCTGATTTTGAGCTGATGATGGCCATAAATGGGGGTGATGCACTTGATTGGAATGCCATCCTATCTTCCGACTTTGAGAGCGTTGTGAAGAAGACGTCAAGGAATTTAGCTTTAGGAGGAGGGTCCATGATCACTCTTATTGCCATGAGGTGAAACTTCACCTTTGGCCATGATGGATACCCTGCGCCATCCAAGGCGACCCTCGATGTGCATATGACAGAACCGCTCGTCGTCAAAGCGATTGTGCAAATAAATTTATAGTCCGCTACTTGCAACTATACTACTGGGTAGTACTTGGTAAGTAGGGGTCGAACCCAAGGGAACTAGGGGAATAATTGTTCTTCGGGGGGAATTACGCAGCGTGGGAACGTGTTTAAGGTCGGTTGGTTGGTTTTAAAGCTACCAGCTATTTTGATTGATTGATTGGTTGGTTGGTTGGTTGATTTTAACACTGGAAAGTAAATTACTATTTTAATGATTAAGAGAAATGTTCGGTTTCAGGGGACTTGTATTATATCCTGTTTATCATTGACCTTTAGTGAATCATCTAAGTATTCAAACGGTGAATCGAGGCTAGTTACAGCACAAGACTTGCAACACCGGTTTAAAGCAACTCCTGTTCTCTTTCAGTCTAGCGCCAATACCCTAAGGTATGCTAGCCTGGGTGCATCCACCTGATCTCACAGTTACGCTCGACCAGATGGGATTTAGGATGAGTCGAACTCCTCAGATAGCTTTGCTTGTTACAGCTTCCACTACCTGAGTATGATCACGAATTCCCACAGAAGAGCTTTGCTTGTTACAGCATCCACTCAACCTTGGAAACTCTGACTATATATGGCACATAGAATAAGTTTTGAATACTAAGACTAAACACTAAGTTAATAGTCTTAAAACATTTATAATACAAGTGCGCCCCTTAGACCGAACTACTAGTTTAGCTACTATTCATCACGCTAAACATTATACTAAGGAAATTAAAGACAACAGTTAAATAAATTAATACTAAGAGAAACTTACAACCGTTGAAGCGCCAAGGGAGCTTTCCTTTATTTCCAAAGCAAAATTACAACATTACAAATATTACAACTTCTAGAGAGAGAAGTGAATTTGAGATTTTGGTGTGTGAAATGAGGAGGAGGAGCTCCTCCTTTTATAGCCAAAATGGGAGGAGATGGGTGGTGGAGATGGATGCACATGTCTTTTGATCCAAGGGAGGAGAAGAGGAGGAAGGAGGAGGAGACAAGTGGCGCAAGGAGGAGGAGCCGGCGGCTTTTGGTGGAGGAGGGTGGAGCCGCCGGTTGCCGGTCACCCAAGGGGGAGGAGCTCCTCCCTTGGCCACCTCCTTGAGTGGTGGCCGGTCATCCTTGCCCAATGTGTGAGTTTGTACAGTTTTGTGCAGTCTTTTCACAAAACTGTCAATATGTTCCTTCCCCGGTCTGTCTTGACTCCACTCCAGATTCTTCTGATTAATTTATTCTGGTCAATTCAACGTCAGGATCCTTGATATTTCTTCAGTCGGCATATGATCTTGACCTTGGATTGACTCTTGTTATCTTTTCAGCTTAAAATCCTCTCCTTAGCGTGTTTTCACTTTAGTCTCTAAAATGCCCTGTGAAAATATATCGGGACTAACACGTAGACGTTAGATAGATAAACAGTCTAATTAAGGGGGTTTTACTGTGTTTCTGACTCGTATAACTTTGGTCCATCAGCATACCATGAAGCACATGCACCTCCTTAAGAAGGATGGCAAAACTTGGGAGGAGGATTACAAGCCTCACAAACAGGATCTTAGAGATGCGGCGGAGAGGAGGAAGAGGAACTTCAAGATGAGGAACCCTTTGTATTCCGCAGCCAATATTACCCTGTCCCCTCCTTCATCTCCCATCCTTTTTCCTCCCATTACTGATGAGCCACTTAACGAGGAGCCGGCAGCCGAGAGTGCTCCCCCTGCTAGTGGGGAGTGGACAGATAGGCGAGAGTGGATCTCCTCAGACATTGCTGATTTGAGGACTGGTTTGGCTCGACTAGAGGAGTTCACCAGAGCAGAGGCCGCGAGAGCTCGCCAGGAGTCGGAGTGGCTCTGTTCTACATTATTGCCTATCATTAAAGGCTCGAGTGCTCTAGCGGATGCCCCTCGGGATGATCCAGAGCCATCTGTCCCTCATGACGCATCTTCATTGCCCTCGACACACATCCCATCCACCAGTGCTCATCCAGTCTCGCCTGAGTCCTCTACTTCTACATCAGGCTCTGAGGGCACTGATTCTGGGTCCGCTGATGCGACAGAGGATACATCATGAGTCCATCTTTCATTCTGTTCTTTCATATATATCTTTTTGTTGCCATGTTGCTTGGACTGTGTAGTTGGATGTCGCCTTTTGGCACAATTTTGGATGATGTATGCCATTTTGATGATATGCTCTTAACTTGTCTTTCGTTGTATGCTACATTCATATGATATTGAAGGTGTTTACCATTTATGCTGTTCACTCTACAGGATGTATATCTATATGTTCTTCTCATGTCCCAAGTTCACCTTCTTTGTCTACCTATGCAACCAAGAGACTATTTCTCATTCCATAAGAGTTATCTCATCAGACTTTTGACCCGTTCTTCAAACGAGGGGAGTTCCTATGCGCCTTTGCCCTATTTTATCATTCTTTGCGCTTAGGGACTAAGCTTGAATTAAGTGTGGAGTTGGTTAATGCGCATAGTTCACATGCCTTCATGCCATGCATATCATTTTTCATAGACACTTGCATCTTTTGCACCCTATCCCTAACATGAGAGTGTTTTCAACCATAGATCACATCTCTACTTGTCACATTTATTGGATCTTGAACTTAGAACCGACATAGTCTCTTGAATGTGCATTCTTGCAGATCAATATAATTGCTATCTCTTGCCTATCTAATTGTTTAAGTATTTTCATTGAAATACCCTGGATTAAGTTTTAGCAAGCACTTTTAAAATTTTCATGAAAAACTTAGACCTTTTGTATGCTCCTTGGTGACTCGAGTTAGTCTAATTTAGTGCCTTGCTTATGATTGTTTGCCGCGCATTCCTTACATTCCTTGAACATATTGTCAAGTTTTAAGTGTGGGCCCAAACAAAAAAATGCTTCACTTTCGTGGTCAAAAGAGGGCAAAGCCCCGACTAAAAACTTTCTCGAAGTACAAGAGAAGTTTTGATCAAAACATGCAAATGCTGGGGGTTGGGAAAAAAAGTTCGCCCTCGAAAGCATTTGTAGGCCAAAGGCCATTTGAAAAAGAAAATAAGAAGCACTTAAAACCTAACTTTATAGTTGGATTAACCCTTGGACGACCCTTGTGCTTGCATGGGAGCCCTCATTTGGTCTATGCTTGATTTATAAGAACTCTAGTGTCGAACTCCTCTTCCCTTATGGATTATGACTTAAGTACCTAAAACTTGGGAATGAGTTCCTTGTTGCAAACCCATGGACTAGCCCTAGCTAGCATAGGTGAGCAATAGACACTCTTTTGTGCAAACTAAACTATGGCTCTATTGTATGGCCTTGAAAATGAGTAGATCATTGGGTTAGACATTTGATAGCTCTAGTATTGATGATCTTGAATGTACAACCACATCGGGTACTCAAATAGTTCAATGGTTCTTTTGATGATAATGTGACGATAGTCCTAGTTTGGGATGAGGGATTTGTTTTGAGAAATCCTCGCCTTGGTTGTGCACTCTTGGATTCATTCTCATGGGATAGGTGCATTTGGGATTTGTGAGTATTCCCTTTTTTGAAAACTCTCACGAGACTATAACTTGTCCACTAGGGTAGCCTAGGGGTTTAAAGGCATAATGCATACGCAAAATGCATTCGTAACGCGTACGAAAAGTAGCTAGTTAGATTGTACATCTTGTCATTTTACTTTCTATGACATGTTTAGGAATAATGATCGAGACCTTGTGAGTGCTAGTTGGGTAAATAGACGAAAAACGTAGCACCACTAGCATTTTGACATTTGCATGACCTTGACATATTTTCATACTTTGTTTGGGATGAACAAAGCTTAAGTGTGTTGTGTTGATAAGTCGAGTTTTCGACTTATTAATAGCCATTTTTCACTATAGCTTTGGTTCGTTTCCGACGATATTTTGATGTCATTTGATCTTTTACCCTACATTTCAGGTAGAGAACAAGACCCTCTCAATGTCATAGCCTAGATACTAGGAATCAGGGAAAAACCAAAGATTTAGAGCGAAAAGTGGACGAAAACGACTCCCAGCCGATCGGCTGGAAATGTCCCCTAAACCAGCCGACCGGCTGGATGAAGGAGTAGAAGTTGGGAGCAATCGTCCAACTCGGCTGGCCCTTGCCCAGTACAAGTAATACAATCGTCCAACTTGAGTCGGTCGGCTGGGCCAGTCAACTGGTCGGCTGGGAGAAGATTAGCGAAGGATTGCTCAAGTGCATATCCAGCCGACCGGCTGGGATTTTCAGCAACAGCCCAGCCGATCGGCTGGGATCTGCTACAGTGACAGACTCTACCCGAGGCTATAAATAGAAAGTGGCTTGTTTGACCTAGGGGGCTGGCTTTTTGGACAAAAATACTCATCTATGGAGATCAAATCAAGGTCATC
The DNA here is from genome assembly GCA_033675215.1 of Rhodiola kirilowii. Lineage (NCBI taxonomy): Eukaryota > Viridiplantae > Streptophyta > Magnoliopsida > Saxifragales > Crassulaceae > Rhodiola > Rhodiola kirilowii. The sequence continues at coordinate 35,772,801 of CM066201.1, forward strand.
AAGAGGAATCCAATCAAGGAAGAAGAAGGAGGATCAAAGGGAGTTCAAGGATCAACAATCCTACTTTCTCTACATCTTCCCTATTTTACTTGTTGTTTTCTTCATAACCTACTCACACCATGTTGTCTTACATGATGTGTGAGTAGTCCCCTTGTGTTTTGAGGGTGTTAGTACCCTCTTTGGTACTCTTGATCATGTATACACACAGTGAATGAATGATCTATGGTGTTAAATTCATATTTGCTATGCGCTTCATTATGACATGCAACTAGGTGTTTGATGAAATGCCTAAGTGACATGTTTACCTCAAAACTTGAACTAAGTATCGAATGACCTTAAGAATAGTTTGGATGTAGTAAATATGATCCTATCGAGTGTTTATGATGATAAATGCATGGGTAGGAAGTGAACTAGTCCCCGAGTTCATAGTGTTTATTGCTTTGGGAGATGTTTCAATGCTAATAAATGCTATGGAATGAACCAATTACCTCGATGGAGTGAGGTTCGAGCTCAGAGAGCTTGACTTAGAATAGATTTACTTTGAAAATGGTCTACCTTAGTCTAAGCTAGGTTCAGGACTATCTAACACCTTGAATGTGTGTAATTCTTGTATGCATGATCATGGGAAATGCCATGGAGGGGCACAACCCCTCGAAACTCTCTTTTGATTGATATCCAACCCCTTAGTGCTATCTCATTGCTTGTTCTTGATTGATAACATCTCATCATTGAATTTTAGGAATAGCCAAGTAGAACATTTGATAAATCCTAGCGTATAATCTCACTTGCTCCCTTGGGTTCGACACCGTTCTTACCGGTTAAATATAAATTATTTTTGACTATACAAAAGATCAACTGTCAAAATCACCCTGAACAAGCCGATCGGCTGGATAAAAGAGCTGGACTTAAGAGCAATAGCCCACTTTGAGTCGGTCGGTTGGACTCACCAGCCAACCGATTGAAAGACTAAAGGGTGCTCACGTCCGCTCACTTTGAGTCAGTCGGATGAGCATCCAACCAGGCGGTTGGAAAATAGATATCCAAATGCTTGCCCTCGCACAAAATGAACTGGTCGGCTCACCTGCACAACCGGTCGGCTAACGATAGGAGAATAGCAAGCCACAATCGCTCATTCTGAGTCGGTCAGTTGGCCAATCCAACTGGTCGGCTGGTCCTTGCACTTTACAAGCAATGCAACCGCTTACTTTGGGTCGGTCGGTTGGCCAATCCAACTGGTTGACTGGACGGTTACAATAGAAGCAGCCTAGATATTTAGCCATCAGTCGACTGGCTAGATTTTGGGCATCAAGCCAGCCGACCGGCTGGACTTGTTACTTCAGGATTTTACCCGAGGCTATAAATAGAAGAAGGAAGGTTTGACCTAGTGTGCTCAGTTCTTGGGGGGAAAATTTCCAGAAAAAGAGGCTCAATCAAGGTCATCATAAAGGATTCAACCAAGGAGGAGAAGACAAGATAAAAGGGAGATTCTAGGACTAACCATCCTACTTCATCTACACCTTTTTCCATTCTCTTTGTTGTTTTCTATAAACCCTAGTTACACCATGTTGTCTTACACGCTTTGTGAGTAGTCACCTTGTGTTTTGAGGGTCTTATGACCCTCCTTGGTACTCAATGATCATGTATACACATTTGAATCTATAATCTATGGTGTTAAATTTATGTTCACTAAGCTCTTTACATATGACATGTAACTAAGTATTTGATGAAATGCCTAGGTAACATGTTGATCTTAAAACTTGACCTAAGTATCGATGGACCTTAGGTCGGTTTGGAAGTAGTGAATATGATCATATCTAGTGTCTACGACGGTAAATGCATAGATATGAAGTGAACTAGTGCTTATTGCCTATAGCATTTATTACTTTGGGAGATGTTCCAAGGATAATAAAGGCTATAGAGTGAACCAACGATCTCGATGGAGTGAGGATTCTAGTTAAGATGGTTTGGCTAAGAACAGATTCGTATGAAAATTGGTCTACCTTAGTCTACGCTAGGTTCTGAACTATTTGACACTTTGATATGCATAATTCTTGTATACGTGATCAATGGGAAATGCCAAGGAGGGGAGTAACCCCTCGAAACTCTCTTTTAATTGAAGTTTATACCCTTGAAACTCTCGCATTGTTAGTGATAATTTAAATTCATCCGTACGTGATTTCTAGAAGTAGCCAAGTAACATATGCAACATTGTCCTAGCGCATAATCGCGTTTGCTCCTTTGGGTCGGTCTTACCAGTCAATACAAATTGTTTTGACTAGCTTACTACATCTTGGATCTCATCGATTTAAGGGTAGAAAAACTAGCAACGTCATGCTCCTCGTCCACGATCCGCTCAGGATGCTTCTCTTGTTTCGTGCGCCAGTTTTTACTTCGGATCTCGATTCGACTTCTCGGATGACCTCTTCTGCTCTCGGTGTGAAGTAGAGAGTTTTAGAGCTTCGACCCAGCTATGCACCAACCTCTAGCTTGAATTCATCGGATCTCTTGTCATCCCCCAGCTCTATCAAAGCTTCAACGGTCCGGATCACCTTGTGGCGATTTGCCACCGAAATCTCGCCTTTTATTGCGCGTTTCCTCCTAGAGCTTTCCAAAACATCTGAATTACAAAACCATAATAACAAGTAAATGTTTGCATACTATATTGTCAAAATAAATGAGATTAGTTAGTTCGATGAGTCGTATAAATACGACTCCTCAAGATACTATATGGATTATATAGATCTTCCTCTTAAATTTCCAAAAATTCATCTTCTACAAATTCTTCCTCAACGATCATATTATACATTATGATCCAAGCCAACATAATAGTTTTTAAAAGGCTCAACTTATGACTCATGCCTGCCTGTCGGACTATTGCCCAACGACATTGTAAAATACCAAAGCACGTCTCAACATCTTTGCGGCATGACTCATAAATAATTTCTCAGCATCACTTTGGGGATTTAGAATTGTTTTAACAAAAGAGGGGTACCTCGAGTAGATTCCTTCAGCCAAATAGTAAGTGTTGTTATATGTGCTCCCGTTAACTTTGTACGTCACCTGAGGAGAGATTCCTTCAAGATTAGAATCAAATATGTCTAATTGGTAAAAGACATTGATATCGTACTGCGCTCCTGGTTTAGCGGTGAAGCTGTGTTAGATCCATGTGTCATATGAAGCTACAATCTCTAAGATGATGATTGGACAGCCTTTATGACATGAGTATGACCACTGCCAAGGCGTAGGACAATTTTTCCACACCCAGTGCTTACAGTCGATGCTTCCAATCGTACTAGGGAATCCTCGATTACCCTTGCTAAAAGACTACTTAAGTACACTTGATATTGAGACCGTATGTAACGATCTTTGAATGATGAACTACTTCACTACACCACTTCTTCAGGAACTTTAGAGTTGTTGATTCGCCCATCCTTGTGACCTCGCCATACTGAGCAACGCATGAACCGTATGCCAACATTCGCACTAGTCTTCTTCTGCTCTGGAAAGAGGCCAAGCACTCCATCACATGTCACTATATATTTTGCCTTTGAGAGGCCAATCAACATCAGAAAATTTTCTAGTTTATCTTTTCTTTCGTCATGCTTGTTATTGATCTAACCCTTTGTAAGTTAATTACTCATTGTATTTCTCATTTTGTTTCTAAGTGTGAGGTGGTTTGATGAGTCGTATTTATATGACTAGTCGAACTAACTAATCCCATTTATTTCGAAACTTTTATATGCAAAAATTTACTTTTTAGTATGGTTTTGCATCTCAGGTGTTTCGGAAGCTCTAGGAGGAAACGCGCATAAAAGACGACATTTCATGCCAAAAACACTAGTGGTAGATCAGACCTTCGTAGGTTCGACGGAGTGCTGGGATTTGACCACTGATCAAAAAATTACGATGTCAATGCGTAGTTGACTGAATTCTCTCTAGTTCACACCGAGAGCATCTGAGATCATTTAGATAGTTAAATCAAGAGTCGAAGTCGGAAACAGTAGGGACCACACCCAAGGATGACATTAGCGCATTGCTAACGTCAACTCTGGGCTCGGCAGTAACGTCTTCCTTGGGTGCAGCAATGACATCATCAATGTAGTTGATGACGTCAACAATTCCGAGAATTGGCAATTTGGGCCCCAAAAAAGATTTAGAAACCGATAAACTTATAAATTAAGGTTTTGGAGAAGGGTTTCCATCATTCTACATCAAATCCTACTTTTGAAGACGGCTCTGGAGGAGAACGCGAAGTTTCGACGAGAGAAGAGATTTTTCAACTACTTTTCATTATGAATACTTTGTGTTTTCTTTCAATGATTATGTGTAGCTAAATTCTTATTTCAGTTTAGGGTTCGTTCATTGTGACTAAGTTTTGAGACTCTTTTCTTAATGCAATTTAATGTTTCACTAGTTCTTGTTCTTCATCCTATGAATTGAATTTTTGAATTAAGTGGAAACTTTGTCGTAAAGCTTAGTTTGACAACCAATTCTTATCGTTAATATCTACTGGAAACTTTGTCGTAAAGGTACATCGTAACACCTAGACTTAATAATACCTTTGTCGGATTATTGTGTTTAGGAAATAACTAGATGTCTAACACCTTTGTCGAGTTAGATTGTGATGTATCACCTTTGTCGGGATACTTAGGGTTGTTACCTTTGTCGGAACAACCACACTTAGAAACTTGGAATTTGATCATTAGCTGTCTATGATAAACGTGTCACAGTAGAAACCCTAAGCTGAATATCTACTCTGACTAAAACCTTTCTTTTGTGTTTTTCTCGTTTGCACTCACAATTGTTGAAAATCCCCCCTTTTCCTTAATTGTTTACAGTTATAGCTTCAACAACCCAGCTCTCTTGGGTTCGAACCTGCTTACCGATACACTAGCCTTTAGCAGGAGAAATATAAATTAAGTTTGATGCGTCAGACGACGCGCGTCAAATTTTGGCGTCGTTGCCGAGCAGCTGTGCTTCGGTGAAGTTGTTTTTTTGTTTTAATTTTTAATTTTTTTGTGCTTTGCTACTTGCTTCGCTATGTCTCGCGCAGGCAGTGAGAATGGCGAAGATGATGATCAGATGGAGCCGTATCAACCTACGATGAAGGAGTTGTGTGCCCCCAATTTTTAGAATATACCTTGGTGCGTCTACGAGGGGCCAGACATGCAAGAAATTGAGATCAAGATTGCGGTAGTGCACCATCTACCAAAGTTTTCGGGTCGGCAAGGAGAATCAGCCACCAGGTATCTACAGGATTTTCATGGCATCTGCCAGACTCTCTGACCCTATGGAGTCACAGTGGAGAATTTCAAACTCAAGGCTTTTAATTTTTCTTTAACTGACATGGCTCGATCTTGGTTTTTGACTCTCCCTTCAGGTAGCTTTAGGATATGGGACCAGATGCAGAAAAAGTTTCTTACGAAGTACTACCCAGCAGCTAAGGCAGGACAGGTCCGCAGGCAGCTCCAAGATATCAGGCAAGGACCTAACGAGTCGATGTATCACCCTGAGAAGTTCAATGCCTTGGAGCAGAGCTGTTACAACCTAGGGGTACCTGAGAATCTGATAATCGAGTACTTGCTAGACGGGTTGAGGCCTCTCGACAGGATGTTGCTAGAATGCCTTAGCTGGAGGAACCATCAAGAATTTGTCCATAGCTGGAGTGTGAAATTGATAGCTAAAGTGGTAATAAGTCGATTTCTCGACTATCTTTCTCCTACCTTTACTAGATGTTTTGATTCGTTCCGAGCCTCTTTCGATGTCATTTGACCCTTGTACTTGCTATTTCAGGTGAAAAAACCGATTCTATGGTTCCCGGACTTAAGATTATCAATTCTCGAAGAAAACCGAAGTTTCGAGCCAAAAACAAAGAATTCTTATGCAAGTATCAGGCGCTCGCCCGGGTCAACGAAGCACCCGCCTGGGCATCTCCCGCACAGGCCGAGTGCCATCCGTCAAGGCAAGGACCCGGCCGAGCACAAGAAGACCCGCTCGAGCTTTCCTCGACACCTGCTCGGGAGCATCAAACGCTCGCCCGACCGCCTGGCGGCCAGGACCAGGCCTTGCCATCCATCCAGATCGACGCCCGCCCGAGCATCTCAAAGTCCCGACCGAGTCCTTCTTCCGTCAGGTCGCTCCGCGATCGGCCGCGTCCCACCAGTCCCGCCCGAGTCTCGAATGCTCAGCGCTCGGCCAAACCTCATACTCGCCCGAGCGTGCCCAAGGCCTGGCCGAGTCTCCACCTGCCAGTCGAGTCCCAATGCAGAACCAGTTCAAAGCCCTGGCCGAGCCCCATAAAGTCCCGTGCGAGTCTCGCCTGGAAGCCCAGATTTTTACCTTCGATGCTATAAATAGAAAGTCTAAGTTTTTGCACAATCATCTAGAGTTTTTGGGAGAAGCAAAGGGTTTTTGAAGATCAACTCATCAATTGAAGCACTCTAAGGATATAGGGGGATTCTTCACTCTAAATCCTACTTTTCTTTGTTTTATCTTCGTTTTCCTTGTAACCCACTACTATTGTTTGTCTATGAACATGAGTAGTGAGTAGTCTTCTTAGTTTCTAGGGGTCCTATGGACCTCCTTGGTGTATGAAACTCTATCATCTATTGAATATATGTTTGAATGAAGCTTGGTTATGATTTTGAATCTACTTTGATCACATGTCAACTCTATGCCCTCTACGTGTTTGATAAGATGCCTAGGTGGTCTAGAAACATGAACTTGAAGTTGAATATTCTAGCGAATGAGACTAATAGTGCTAGAATGCAAGTAGATTCATCTTTGCTAGGTGACAATCACTAGCGTGACTTATCCTAGCATCGAGATAGGCTTGGTCTTCACCACTTTTGGATTTTGATCACTCAACTAGCGTTGATGATTGAGAAACTTGAGTTGGACGCGAGCTAAAAATATCTAGCAATTGAAGCTCGCGTGCGAGGTGCCTCTCCCTTAAATCAAATAAGAATAGCTAGTGATTGAATTTGATTTAATAGTGGCACGCCTTAGTCTAATCATAACATTGCTTGTTCTTGCATGAAAATTGTGCCTATTGAGAGTTTAGTACACCAAGGAGGGAAATAGTACCCTAGGAACGCCTTTAAAACCTTGAAAACAACCTTTTTCATTGCATTAATCATTGTTTGATAATTGATAATTACATTTCACACACTCGTTAGGAAATAGACTTATTAAGTAGAATCGAATAGTGATCTTAGGTTTACAATTGCTCATTGGACGACCCGGTACTTACCGGTCAATATAAATTACTTTTGACTATACCATATTACAGCTGTCAAAATGGCGCTGTTGCCAGGGGAACAACGCATTAACCTAAGGAATTAGAGTAGATTTTACAAGATTCGGACTATTTCACTTGATTTTTTTGCTATTGCTTGTGTTGCATTTGTGGCCTAACGGACTCCTTTGCTCTTGTAGGCTTCAGTTGAATGCTAACGAGGTCTAAGAATAAGGAGAAAGTGAACGCTAGCTTTGATCAAACTTTGCAACAATACTTGGACCTAGAGAAAGCCAAAGGTCAAGGGAATCAAAACAAAGGGCAACCGCGTAGACAAAGACCACCACCCATGGCACAATTACCTCGCATTGAGGAGCCCAACGGGGAGAAGCCCCTAAAGGATTATTCTACCCCAAGCCTAACCGGTTTTCGGTCACCAATAGCTCCGCCGGGGGTAGATGCCCCTCAATTCGAGCTTAAAACGGCATTGATTAACATGGTAGGCAACAATGCCTTCTCCGGGATAGGAAATCTCAATGCCCATCTAACATCATTCCTTGAGCTGTGCGAGACCTTCAAAATAAACAACGTGCCGAAGGAAGCAATTTATCTAAGACTTTTCCCTTTCTCTTTAATGGGGAAAGCCAAAGATTGGTTGTGGAGCCATGATCCAAACACCTTCACAACATGGAATGAGCTAGCCCAAGCCTTCCTTCTCCAGTACTTCCCACCGGCGAAAACCCAAAGGCTCAAAAACTTAATCAACTCATTCGAGCAAGGGGAGGATGAGAGTTTCTATGAGGCATGGGAACGATTCAAGGAGTTACAAAGAGAATGCCCACACCACAACATAGACAAGCCAACCTTGATTCAAATTTTCTATCAAGGCGTGGATAATGAATCAAAAAGGCAAATGGACCAAGCCGCCGGCGGTGCATTCATGGAGGTCCACCACACCAATGCCGGAGCTATTATAGACAGAATTGCAAGAAATTCTCACCAATGGGGGAGTGATCGAAACGTCCCAAGGAGACAAAGAAAGACTAGGGAGGTAAATGAGGCGGATTCAAAAGAAGAAGTCTGAGCCCTTAGTAAGAAGATTGATGCTTTAACCAATTCCCTTAGTGCACTTCATGGAAGCAATCTCACCAACAACCTCGAGTTTGTGCCATTTGCACAAGCCCCTCTCATAAAGAAGATGATTGCCCTCACACCTTCCCTCAAGAAGAGACCCAAGATGAAGAGGACGTTAATTTCTTGCAAAGAAATCAAGCGAGCTATGGGAGAGACCGGGACCATCCCAATTTTTCATACAAGACAACCGAGCCAATTAAGTATGATCCCAATTGGCGCCAAAAGAACAATCCCCCGCCCGGATTTGTGACTAAGCCTCAATTCCAACAAGGTCAATCTAGCCAAGTACAACAAAGAACTCAATATCAACCAAGGGCAAATTATCAAGGTTATCAACAACAAGGGAATTATCAAGGAATGAGCCCTCAACAACCACAAGCCCCAACTCATCAAGGTGCACAAGATCAATCCATGACCGATATCTTAGCCAATCTTGTGGCAAAGCAAGCAAAAGCCGCCCAAGATAATGCGATGATGTACCAAGCACTCACCCAAAGAATGGACGAGATGGCTACTCATAGTAAAATGTTGGAGACCCAACTTGCTCAACAAGCTAGCTCATCATCGAGACAACAAGGGAAACTTCCCTCCAAGCCGGATTTTCACCAAAATGAGCACGTGAATGCTATATCATTGAGAAGTGGAACCACTTACAAACCCCCTACGCCCAAGGAAAAGGATGCGAGCACAAGGATGCCCATCATTATTGAAGAGGGCGAGGAAGAGGTCGAAGAAGAAATTCCCACGCCAAAGGAAGTTCCCTCTAAGAGCCCAACGGAAGAAGTCACTAAAAATGCAACTAAGGAGCCTTCCCCTTACAAGCCACCAATGCCAATTCCGCAAAGACAATTAAAGAAGAACAATGATTCACACTTCCAAAAATTCGCAGAGATGATGAAGAAGATCAATGTGACACTACCAATCTCTGAGGTAATATCCCAAATGCCCCTTTATAGTAAGTTTCTTAAGGATGTTATCTCTCATAGGCGTGAAATTTCTAAAATTAGCTCGGTAAATCTAAATGCGGAGTGTAGTGCTATTGTGCAAAATCCAATGCCTAAAAAGAGAAAGATCTGGGGTCATTTTTAATTCCTATTACTATTGGTGATGTTAACATAAGCAAGGCATTGTGTGATCTAGGAGCTAGTATTTCATTAATGCCTTACTCCCTCTATAAGAAACTTGATATGGGGACTCTCGTGCCTACCTCCATTAGTCTACGCCTCGCGGATCTCTCCTCTAGGATCCCTAGTAGAATCCTAGAGGACGTGCCTGTGAAGGTGGGGAAGTTTTACATCCCCGTTGATTTCTTTGTTCTAGAGATGGAGGAGGAGCCAGAGATCCCAATCATTTTGGGAAGGCCATTCTTGAAAACTACTAAGGCGGTGATAAGTTGCATAAATGATCCACTAGAATTTGAAATAGGGGAGAGAAAATCAAGTTCTATTTAAGACAATCATGTAGTGCCCCTAATGATTCATTGGATTGCAATTTGCTTGATGTTTATGATGATTTCTCTTGTGATGAACTAACTTCCATTGAGCAAGAACTTTTGAGTGATGAAAGCATAGGTGACTCTATGATGGATTTGTTGATGATGGACGAGGAGGAACAAAAGGAGGAAAAAGATGATGCAAAAAAAAGAACGGAGAAAGGAGAAGGTAAGGGACCTTGTGGGATAGAGCTTAAGGCTCTACCTACAAGTCTAAGGTACAAATTTCTTGGTCCAAACTCTACCTTTCCCGTAATAGTGAATGCATCTTTGAATGAGCTTGAAACCTCTAGACTTTTGCATGTGCTTAGAACTCGTAGGGGTGCAATTGGTTATTCCATTGATGATTTGAAAGGGATTAGCCCCGATATATGCATGCATAGAATTACATTGGATGATAATGCTAGACCAACCCATGAGAGGTTAAGGAGGTTGAACCCTACGTTAGGGGAAGTTGTCTTTAAGGAGATAACTAAATTGAGGGAGGCGGGAATCATTTATGCCGTTCCCGACTCGGAATGGGTGAGCCCAATCCATGTAGTCCCCAAAAAAGGTGGCTTGACGGTAGTCAAGAATGAAAAGAATGAGTTAATCCCTACACGGACCGTCACGGGGTGGCGGATGTGTGTTGATTACCGTAAGCTAAACAAGGCTACCAAAAAGGACCATTTCCCCCTTCCCTTCATCGACCAAATGCTTGAGAGACTAGCTAACCATGAATATTTTTGTTACCTTGATGGGTATAGTGGATTCTTTCAAATCCCTATTCACCCTCAAGATCAAGAGAAAACCACCTTCACGTGCCCTTATGGAACCTATGCGTATAGACGTATGCCCTTTGGGCTATGTAATGCGCCGGGAACCTTTCAATGGTGCATGATGGCCATTTTCTCCGAATTCATTGAAAATACAATGGAAGTATTCATGAATGACTTTTCGGTCTATGGTTCCTCATTTGACTCTTGTCTAGAGAACCTTTCAAAGGTTCTTGACAAATGCATTTAGACCGATCTAGTCTTGAATTGGGAAAAGTGCCATTTCATGGTACAAGAAGGGATTGTGCTTGGACATCTTGTCTCTAATAGGGGAAGATTGAAGTAATTGAAAAACTTCCACCCCCTAGAGACGTTAAGGGAATTCAAAGCTTTCTTGGACACGTCGGGTTCTACCGGCGCTTCATTAAGGACTTCTCTAAAATTGCCAAGCCATTGACCGATCTCTTGCATAATGATACTCCCTTTGTATTTGATGATCCTTGTGCCAAAGCGTTTGAAAAGCTAAAGTTTGCCCTCACATCCGCTCCTATCATCCAACCTCCCAATTGGGAACTCCCTTTGAGCTTATGTGTGATGCGAGTGACTATGCCATTGGAGCCGTTCTAGGGCAAAGGGTAGACAAAAAGCTACATGTGATCTATTACACGAGCAAGGTCTTGGACCAAGCTCAATCAAACTACTCCACCACGGAGAAAGAGATGCTAGCTATTGTCTATGCCTTCGAGAAATTTAGGCAATACTTGGTGGGATCAAAAACCATAGTCTACACCGATCACGCCGCCATCAAGTACCTAATTTCTAAGAAAGATGCCAAGCCTAGGCTCATAAGATGGGTACTTCTACTTCAAGAGTTCGACATAGAAATCAAAGACAAGAAAGGAGTAGAGAACTTGGTCGCCGATCACCTTTCTAGACTTGAGCCTTTGAGGGAGAAAGCCTCAAGTGAGGAGTTGCCTATTGAGGACTCTTTTGTTGGTGAAAACTTGATGATACTTGAAAATGCACCCACTCCATGGTACGCCGATATATTGAACTTCAAGGTTTGTGAGGTGCTTCCTCCAAACATGAACTACAATCAAAAGAAGAAGTTTGCGCATGATGCAAGAAGATACAATTGGGATGAGCCCCATCTTTTCAAGCTTTGTTTGGATGGTATTTACAGAAAATGTGTAGCCGACAAAGATATACAAGGGGTCTTGCATCATTGCCATTCTTTCCCTTGTGGAGGCCATGGAGGGAGCTCTAAGACCGCGGCTAAAGTTCTTCAAAGTGGCCTCTATTGGCCATCATTATTCAAGGATGCCTACAATTTCGTGAAGGCTTGCGACAAATGCCAAAGAAGTGGCAACATCTCCAAGAGGGATGAGATGCCCCAACAAGCAATGCTAGAAGTGGAAATCTTTGATGTATGGGGCATCGATTTCATGGGTCCTTTCCCTCCTTCTTATGGGAACCGCTACATTCTCGTGGCGGTTGACTACGTGTCTAAATGGGTTGAAGCTATAGCCTCCCCAACTTGTGATGCCAAGGTCGTAGCAAAACTTTTCAAGAAGGTGATCTTCCCTAGATTTTGAGTCCCAAGGACGGTTATTAGTGATGGGGGATCTCACTTCAAGGAAAAGCAATTTGGGGCACTATTGAAGAAATATGCGTTCTACAACAAGGTTGGTACACCTTATCACCCCCAAACTAGTGGGCAAGTGGAAGTATCGAATAGAGAAATCCAGGTTATCCTTGATAAAACAGTGGGAAATTCTAGGAAGGATTGGTCCTCTAAATTGGATGATGCTCTTTGGGCATATAGGACCGCTTTCAAGAGACCTATAGGGATGTCTCCCTTCAGGCTCATTTATGGGAAACCTTTTCATCTACCGGTTGAACTAGAGTACAAGTAATTCTGGGCGGTTAGAGAATTGAATTTTAACTTGAAAACCGCCGGAGAGAAGAGGCTATTAGACTTGAATGAGTTAGATGAAATAAGACTTGACTCATATGAGAACGCCAAGATATACAAGCAAAAGCAAAAAAGATGGCATGACAAGAAAATCTTGAGGAAGGAGTTTAAAGAAGGGGACCAAGTCCTACTATTCAACTCTAGATTGAGGTTATTCCCGGAGAAGTTAAAGTCAAGATGGACGGGTCCATTAAAAATTCAAAAAGTGTTTGAGGACGGACATGTCACCTTGTTCAACTCAAGAGGGGAAATTTTCAAGGCCAATGGGCAAAGACTCAAGCCCTATCATGGAGCTCCCCTAGATCCCGAGAACACCACTATCACCCTACATGACTTGACCGATTGAGGCCTCCTAAGTGCATTTCTAAATTTTCCATGAGGAGATTCGGCTCGGTCTTTGCCAAGATGTTAAACTAGGCCCTCCCGGGAGGTAGCCCGTTGTAAGTGTTCATTTTGATTCAAAAACTTCTTAATGCTTGGTTTGTGTGAGTTTTGGAAGAGTGCGCAAAATTTCTAAGTGTGGTGTTAAGCTTCAAGCAAATTGGCTAAATGGATCAACTAGGTGCTCTCCCGGGCCTGGGAGGCGCTCGCCCGAGTCTTTTCTGCACAGCGCTCGGATCAATCAGGCGCCCGCCGGAGTCTCAGCTCGCCCCGCCGAGTCCTTCTCGTGCCTCAATGCTTATTAGCTCAGCGCCCGCCCGGGGCTTCTAAGGCCTCTCCCGAGTCCCATTTGCACCCTGCTCGGCCAGTCCCCGAGCCCGCTCGAGGCTCCGTCGCGCTCGCTCGAGCTGGCTCGCCTCTCTCGCCCGTGCCCGACCGAGTCTTCTGGACGCCCGGCCAAGTCTTCGTCCTGGTATATATGTCTCGCTCCTCTTTCCAAAATCAAAAATCAAATCTGCCCTAAATTCAACCCCCTCATTCGAGCTCCGCCGCGCCCTCCTTGGTCCGTCGTAGTCCCTCGACCGTCCGACCTCCTTGCCCAGCCTCACTTGGCCCTCTCCCACCACCGTCAGTGGCTCGCTATTTCGCTCGCCTCGCTCAGCCCCTCAATCCGAGCTCTCGCCATCACGCTCGCTACTTACCTTCGATCTCAATCAATATCCGACAATGGCACGAACCAAGGGCTTAGAGAAAACCATAGAGAAGGAGAAGGAAGCCACTGCATCTCAGTCCAACCCTGCCCCTTCGAAGCCAAAGAAGAAGAAGGCCAAGAAATCTAGCCAAGCCCCGGCGGGAGAGAAGTCCATTGCGACTTCGTCCAAACCATCAAAGAAGGCTAGAAAAGCTGTGGAGAGCTCTGTTTCAATGGAAGACGATACCTCAGATCCTCCATTTGAGGAAGAACCTCCTTGACCATCCACGAAACGAAAGTCCAAGGCCTCCACTGCCCCAAGCGAAGCTGCCCCAACTATGGCCCTTGCATTGCCTCCAGCTCCTCTACCTGAACCCGCAGCACCGAGACCATATCCTTTCCATGAGGAGTTGGCATTCACAAATGCCAAGCACACATCAAACTTGGCGTCTATCACGAAGAAGGGCAAGTCACCAATGGCGACACTCTTCCCTCACGTGAAGAACCTCACTGACTTGGGATTACATGATGAGGTACATTCCCGGCTCCCACACTCCGGTTTAGATATATTGTTCATTGATGATCCCGGAATGTACGGGAGGGTTGTGCAAGAGTTTCTTTGCTCTTTTGAAGCGGTGAGGAATTTGGAGAAGAAGATAACTCATTGGAAGTTTGTACTTGGGGGTTCGCAAAAGAGGATTGCTAAGGACAGATTATGTGAATCGTTGAGGCTTCCTTTGAATGGGGTTGACGTGCCCAAATATTCCGATTTCGAATTGTATATTTTTTGGCACAAGATTTCTGGTAGAGATGAATGGTTCACTTTGGGGTACAATTCTGCAACAATCAAGGACAAGCTTTGGAAGATTATGCATCGATTTGTTGCTTTGGTGATTAATGTTCGTACGGATGGAGCAAGAATGGTGACTATACCAGATTTGACTATCATGCTTGCCGTAGACAATGGCCTCATTCTTGATTGGTTTACCATTTTGGCCAAGCGTTTTGAGGAGTATGCGAAGACCACCTCGCAAGTGACTTCTCTTGGTGGAGGCTCTTTCGTGACTCACCTCGCTCTAAGGTGTGGTTTCACATTTGATCATGATGGTTGCCCACCTCTGGTGAGGAAAGCCCTCAATGTGGAAGCTTTAAGGGGCATGAAACTCATTAAGGCCGACGGCAAAACTTGGATCCCCCACAGTACGGTACCTCATTAGGGTCGATTGCGGAAGGCGGCTAGGGAAAAGAAGAATAAGTATGTCCATGCCAACAAGGATACTCCACACTTTGACATGGCCCTCTCCTCTTCGACCGAGTCCTCCGATGAATCCGAAACTCCATCGCATGAGCCCTCGGTCCAAAGTGATACTCCTCCGAGGAAGGTCACCTTGGGGGGCAAGCTCTCCACCATTTCCTCGGACCTTGCCGGTTTGAAGACCTCGGTTTCCTCTATGCATGGGCACGTGGGGAATTTAGAGGAGTTTGTGCGTGAGAACTCTAGTTGGATGACCACTACATTGATGGATATTTGCCGCGCCATGAACATCACGCCTTCCACTGCGCCTCCTTCATTCCCAGGATATTCTAGTCCCCATCCCACTGCCCCCCTCGCCCATTATTCCTTCAGCCTCTCCTACCCCTCCACCTACTAGCATCACGGAGTCACGCCGCACCATTGCGGAGGTTGATGAGGGAATCATTGCTCGTGTAGAAGTTGAGGAAGGAGGCAATACAAACAAGGATGGATCTACACCACTTGGAGATGGAGATGGAGATGGAGTTGCCTCATAAGCGACCATGATATTTCACTTTCAAACTTTTGTTATTCTGATGCCTTATTTTCATACTTGACATTTTGATGTGGCTTGAATGTTAAAGTCGCCTTCGTGCGCATTTTGGATGTTTGACTCTTATTTCTACTTTGCTTGGATATTATGTTCTATGCAACAAGGTTGTTATTTGTCATTTGTGCCATCTCACTACTTTTGTGATCATATTCATGTTAGTGCACATTGACTTTCCCTTGTTTCACATTGCCATCAAGGAATATTCATCTTTGCCAAGAGTCAAGCTATTGGGGGAGAATTACATTATACAAACGAGGGGAGTTCCTATGCGCCCTTACCTTTATTTTATTATCATTTGCGCTTAGGGACTAAGCTTCATTTAAGTGTGGAGTGTTTGGGTTAGGCGCATAGTTCACATGCTTATGCCATGCATATCTCTTGAAAATGAACACTTGCATCATGCTTTATCCCAACTTATCTTGAGTGTTATACTACCAAAGGCTTGTGACTATCAATTCCCATCTTCTATAAGTCACATCTAGCTTGCATTTCCCTTTTACATGATCTAGAGTCCAAAACCAAGCTAGCCCTATTGAATGTATATTCTCGTGAATCAATTTTCATTGCTATCTTGTGCCTATCTAGTAATCTAAGTATTTTTCGCGCATGCTTGGAAAAGTTTTAGCAAGCACACTTTGAAACCTTCATGAAAAACTTAAACCTCTCGATTGCTTGTAGGTGACTTTAGTTCTCTTGCCTCGTGCCTTGTTTGTGGTTGTTCCGCGCACATACCATATTCATTGGGCATATTGTCAAGTTTTAAGTGTGGAGTCAAAAGAGGGCGGGTTAAAAAAAAGCCCCATTCAAAAAAATTACATGGTCAAAGAGGGCAAAGCCCCGACTAAAAACTTTCTCGAAGTACAAGAGAAGTTTTGCTCTAAAACATACAAATGTCGGGGGTTAGGAAGGTAAGTTCCCCCTCGAAAGCATTTGTAGGCCAAAGGCTAAGTAAAAATCACTTAAAACTTCACTTTATGCCCTTCCATCATCTCTTATATATGTGAATTCACCACGTACATTGTGTGCTAGTAAGTTGGACTTTGGGACGACCCTTGTGATTTCACGTAAGCTCTTGATTGGTTTATGCTTGTTTTGAGAACTCTTGCTGTCAAACTCTTCTTTCCTTATGGATTACGACTTTAGCGTCTAAAACATGGAAATGAGTTTATATCGTGAGCCCGTGGACCAGCCCTAGCTAGCATAGGTGATCGAATGACGTTTTTGTGCAAAAAGCTTTAACCATCTTTCAAAAGCCTTGCTTCAAAAAATGAATAGACTTCTAGGTGAGGCACTCGATAGCGCTAGCATTGACTTCCTTGAATGTGCACCCTCATGTGAACTTAAACGGTTGAAAACTCTCCTTAAATGTGTAGTGATTGTGATGCTAGTTTGGGATGTGAAGTAAGTTTTGAGAAATCCATGCCTTAATTGTTAAACACTCTTGCTTTCACTCTTATGGGATAAATGCATGTGGGATTTGTGAGTATTCCCTTTTCTGAAAACTCTCACGAGACTATAACTTGTCCACTAGGGTAGCCTTGGGGTTTAAAGGCTTGGTGCATACGCTAAATGCATCCGTAACACCTACGAAAAGGAGTTGTTTGCTAATAATGAGTGCCGCTATGAAAAACTTGTCTTCATCACCCTTGTTGCTCTTGACTTGTTCTTATTGTTTGCTCGGGACGATCAAACTCTAAGTGTGGAGTGTTTTGATAAGTCGATTTCTCGACTATCTTTCTCCTACCTTTACTAGATGTTTTGATTCGTTTCGAGCCTCTTTCGATGTCATTTGACCCTTGTACTTGCTATTTCAGGTGAAAAAACCAATTTTATGGTTCCCGAACTTAAGATTATCAATTCTCGAAGAAAACCGAAGTTTCGAGCCAAAAACAAAGAATTCCCATGCAAGTACCAGGCACTCGCCCGGGTCAACGAAGCGCCCACCCGGGCATCTCCCGCACAGGCCGAGTGCCATCCGTCAAGGCAAGGACCCGGCTGATCACAAGAAGACCCGCCCGAGCTTTCCTCGACACCTGTTCGGGAGCATCAAATGCTCGCCCGATCCAAAGCACGCTCGCCCGAGTGCCTGGTGACCAGCACCAGGCATTGCCATCCATCCAAACCGACGCCCACCCGAGCGTCTCAAAGCCCCGGTCGAGTCCTTCTTCCATCAGGCCGCTCCGCGCTCGGCCGCGTCTCACCAGTCCCGCCCGAGTCTCGAATGGTCAGTGCTCGGCCAAACCTCATACTCACCCGAGCGTGCCCAAGGCCCGGCCGAGTCTCCACCTGCCAGCCGAGTCCCAACGCAGAACATGTTCAAAGCCCCGGCCGAGCCCCATAAAGACCCGGGCGAGTCTCGCCTGAAAGCCCAGATTTTTACCTTTGATGCTATAAATAGAAAGTCTGAGTTTTTGCACAGTCATCAAGGGTTTTTGGGAGAAGCAAAGGGTTTTTGAAGATCAACTCATCAAATTGAAGCACTCTAAGGATATAGGTGGATTCTTCACTCTAAATCCTACTTTTCTTTGTTTTATGTTCATTTTCCTTGTAACCCACTACTATTGTTTGTCTATGAACATGAGTAGTGAGTAGTCTTCTTAGTTTCTAGGGGTCTTATGGACCTCCTTGGTGTATGAAACTCTATCATCTATTGAATATATGTTTGAATGAAGCTTGGTTATGATTTTGAATCTACTTTGATCACATGTTAACTCTATGCCCTCTAAGTGTTTGATAAAATGCCTAGGTGGTCTAGAAACATGAACTTGAAGTTGAATATTCTAGCGAATGAGACTAATAGTTCTAGAATGCAAGTAGATTCATCTTTGCTAGGTGACAATCACTAGCGTGACTCATCCTAGCATCGAGATAGGCTTGGTCTTCACCACTTTTGGATTTTGATCACTCAACTAGCGTTGATGATTGAGAACTTGAGTTGGACGCGAGCTAAAAATATCTAGCGATTGAAGCTCACGTGCGAGGTGCCTCTCCCTTAAATTAAATAAGAATATCTAGCGATTGAATTTGATTTAATAGTTGCACGCCTTAGTCTAATCATAACATTGCTTGTTCTTGCATGAAAATTGTGCCTATTGAGAGTTTAGTACACCAAGGAGGGAAATAGTACCCTAGGAACGCGTTTAAAACCTTGAAAATAACCTTTTTCATTGCATTAATCATTGTTTGATAATTGATAATTACATTTCACACACTCGTTAGGAAATAGACTAATTAAGTAGAATTGAATAGTGATCTTAGGTTTACAATTGCTCCTTGGACAACCCGGTACTTACCGGTCAATATAAATTACTTTTAACTATACCATATTACAACTGTCAAGTGGCCAAGAATGCTAGGTACAAAGAGGAGGTCAGCCGCCAAGAGGAATTTAGCCGAACCAGACACGTTGCAAAGGCTGAGACCCCAGCATCTGATGAGCTGAAAGAGCTGAAGGAGATGATGAAGGTTCTAATAACTAATCAGGTGGTCCAGGTAAAGGCTTGTGAATTTTGCAGTGCAACTAACCATAAAACGGATGCTTGCCCTACTTTACAGGAGGATGCACATGCCAATATCAATGAAGTGGGTGGATTCCAAAATAACAATAACCATGCACCCCAACAAACTCAGCAACAGCAGCATTACTATCGCCCGCCATACTGTCAGCGGCAGGGTGGCTACGGCAACCAGAATCAATATCAGCAGCGAGGGCAAAATTACAATCAAGCAGGCCCTAGCAATCAGAATCCCAGCAAGTCTTTGAATGATGTGGTGAAGGAGTTGGCAGCTAGCACCCAGAAGTTAGCCACCACCATGCAGCAACATCAGGCGAGGACTGATGGGGCCATTGCAAAGATGTCTAAACAGATGTCCCAAATAGCCAGCATAGTTTTTAAGCTGAAGAGTGATTCGAGAAAGCTACCGTCGCTGACAGTGCCTAACCCGAGAGGAAATATCTATACACTGGCAGTGGTAGACGAATCGAAGGCAAACAACAACGAAAAGGAGCCCGAGTCAGTGGCAATCGCGCCCAATGAAGACATTAGCTCAACGCTAATGTCTACACTGGACGCACCCATAATGTCAACGCTGGGCACGGTGGTAATGTCTAAAGCTGGCGCGCCCGCACTGATACATGTTCCAAAACTAACCTTTCGCTTATGTTTTCTAAGCAGGTAAGAGCTCCCAAAGACCATGTGATCAACAAGGATGAACTAGGAGATGAGTTTGGGGCAAGGGATGAGGTAGAAAAGCCAACAATGGAGCACGCACCTACTGAGAGTCAAGAGGCACCGCCTAGAAAGTGTAAGGACCCAGGTGCCTTCACAGTCACCTGTAGTGTTGGTGAGACACTTATACATCATTATTTAATTGACTTGGGTGCTGCTATTAATGTCATGCCATATTCTTTGTACTGTTCTTTGAAGCTTGGCCCATTGAAACCTCCTAAACTTTTGGTAGAGTTAGGGGATAGATCATGTGTTCGTTCAGTTGGCTTGCTTGAGGATCTAACACTCCGTGTAGGAGACCTTGTTCTTCCTGCAGACTTTTACGTTTTACAGATGGGAGATGCTAGAAACAACGACCCTCCAATACCTATTTTGGGGCGTTAATTCCTCTTTGCCAATAAGATCAAGATTGACAAGAAAACAGGCTCGTTGTCACTTGCATTTGCTGGCAAGACATAATTTTTTTATATTTATGAGGATGTTGACCGTCCATGCAAAAAGAAACCATCGGACATTGTGCACACACCATATCTTGGTTCCCTATTTCCTGGCCTACCAGATGAGGCTAGTTGTGCAGCTAGAGAAGTGGTTATGAGCAAAGTGTCCTATGAGACTCAGGAGGATGTGAAGGCTAACCCGCCTGATCGATGGATAAATGATACGAGAGCCCTATTCTACGAGGGCTATGAGTAGAAGGAAGGAATTGCTTAAAAGAAGTTTGACCTCTGATGGACCATAATTGTATGAATCATAAACACAGTTAAACCCACCAAATTAGACTCTTTGTCTATTTAACTTTTGCTTGTTAGTTCTGATATTTATCTACAGGGTATTTTGAAGTCTAGAGAGAATACAGGCTAAGGAGGAGTTTTAAAGCTGAAAATGAATTACGAGTCATTCCAGGTCACGACCAAATTCTGACTTTCAAGAACCTGACGTGGAATCACTCAAAACAAGTCCAACCGAAGGGCAACCAGAGTCAGACTGGAGCTAAAAGGACCGATGGCTTTTGGGGGAAAAGATCTCAACTCACACTCACCCACTCCCCTCCACCTAGCCGGCGGCTCCCCTCACTCACATTCTCCTCCTCCTCTCCTTTCATGCCACATGGGGGGCGGCTATGGCTTCCTCTACCAAAGGGCCGGCGGCTCCTTGCTCCTCCATCCATCTTGTGCCATGTGGTGGCTTCTCCTCCACATTCATTGCTCCTCCTTGGCTATAAATAGAGCATCCCATTCCCTTGTATCCATATCTCATCCCATCCTCATTCAAACATCACAAGTCCTCAAGTGACTTATCTCTCTAGCTTTTGTGTGCACAATCATGTAACACTTTACTTTGGAATCGAAGTTGGATCTTGAGCACTCTTATCGGTTTTTGTAAGTACTCTCTTCTTTACTTTACTGTCTTTCAAAGTACTGTACTTTCCTGTCTTTACTTTCGAAAACTTTACTTTATTGTCTTTCAAAAACCTTTACTTTTCAACGCACTTAGCTATGATGTCCTATTCATGAATATTCATAGCTAAACCCTTCATTCGGTTGAAGGGGTGTGCTTGTATCATACAATGTTTTAGACCCTACTCTTAGGGCCTCTATGTGTTCAAAACTTGTTCTATGTGCCACATATTAGGTTAGAACTTCCAAGGTTGAGTGGATGCTTTAACAGGCAAAGCTCTTTCGTGGGGTTCGTGAACATACTCGGGTAAGTAGATGCTTTAACGGGCAAAGCTTATCTGAGGAGTTCGACCTCTTTTAAAAACCATTTGGTTGATCGTAACTGAAGATCAAATGGATGCACATAAGGCTAAGATACTTCCAAAGGAGGAATTAGTCTAAATAGAACAAGTGTTCTAAATGATGTGGCAAGTCATGTGCTAGAAATAGCCTTGATTCATCTTTGAATACTTAGTATGATCATTAGAGGTCAATGATAAACGGACTATGATACAAGGCCACCTAAAACCGAATACTTTCCTTTAATTGTAATATCAACTGTTACTTTACCTTCCAGTACTAAAAACCTAAAACTACCCCCCAACTGCTTTATTTAATCCCCCCTTCGAAAGAACAACTATCACCTAATTCCCTTGGGTTCGACCCGTACTTACCACTGACTACCAAAAATAGTTAAGTCGCGAGTATCGGAGATATAAATTTATTTTGCACAGAGAACATCGCACCTTAACGATAGTGTGGTGGGCTCCGTCAAAATTGGCGCCGTTGCCGGGGAATTAGCTTCAGATTAGCTATTCTTTTCTTTTTCTTTCTCGAACTCGCTTCTACGCAACCATGTCTCTTGAAGAAAGCCACCATGACTATCAGGATGATGACGAGATGAATCCGTTCGATCGAAATAATGAAGCGCCGCCACAATTTGTCGATGATCCGGAACAACTCATGCGAAACCAAAGAGCTCGTAATAGGGAGGCCATTCGAAGAAACCAAGGACCACATGAGGACCGTAATGGAGCTGGTCCAGTACAGCCCCCTAGATATCCCCCACCTTCTCAACCTCGACAAGTGCCAAGGCAAGAACCCGTCTTCGATGATTACTATGGGGATAACAACTTCCGGGAACCTACTATGGGAGAACTCAATGCCCCAGATTTCGAAACACAGCCATGGTGCATTTACGAGGGCCCTGAACTAGAATACATTACCATCAACGCGTCAGTAGCCCACAGCTTACCAAAATTCTCAGGAGCTCATGGAGAATCTGCCACAACTCACCTCCAACGCTTACATGGCATTTGCCAAAATCTTAAGCCCAATCGAGTGAATATAGACGACTTCAAGTTGAAGGCGTTCTACTTTTCCCTCATTGACTCAGCAAACGAGTGGTTCCTTTCATTGCCTTCGGGAAGCATCAGAACATGGGTTCAGATGCAAAGGAAATTCCTGGATAAATACTACCCAGCAGGAAGAGCAATGCAAGTAAGAAGGCAACTGCAGGACATAAGGCTAGGACCTAATGAAACCATGTACGACTACCTTGAGAAATTCAACCACCTGGAGCGAAGCTGCTGCACTCTTGGACTACCCGAGAAGCTCATCATCGAATACCTGATTAATGGATTGACTCCCTTAGACAAAAAACTCCTTAATGCTTCAGCTGGAGGATCCGTAATGAGACTATCATTGAGAGGCATAAGGCGACTCATCTCTGACGTTGCTGAAAATGCTCGGTTTACAGAGGAGACCACTCGTCAAGATGAGTTCTCCCGAACAAAAAACGTAGCACGAGCCGAGACGTCAGAAAACTCCATGACAGAAGAGATGAAACAAATGAAAGAAATGATGATTCAGATCCTGTGAAGGCCACCAGTTCAAGTGAGACCTTGTGAGTTTTGTGGTTCTACGGACCACAAGACTGACGCATGCCCGACGGTACTAGTAGAGGACCCGACAGAAATAAATGCTATGGGAGGATACCAAGGGTACAATAACAACAGCAATGACAGAGCCGAACCAAGCCGACAGTATGGCCAAGCAATCAACTCGAGTTGGCAAAACAACAGCTATCCTCAAAAGGAAACACAACAAGCTACCCCTCAACTAGCTCAGTCATTCTGCCTACCTCCACACCGACAGTACAATCAGATCACCCCACCTACGTGTCAGTATCAGCAGAAGGGATCAAACCAATATCAGGCGGGCCCGAGTAATCAGCAAAGACCAAACAAATGGCTTGAGGACATGATGAAGGAACTCCAGGGGAATATTAATCACATATCAGGCACCGTGAATCAATTAAGTGCTACTGTCCAGCAAAACCAGGCAAAAAATGATGGAGCAATAGCTGACCTAAAGAAACAAATGTCCCAGCTCGCTACCTCAATGTCCACCCTTACTAATGAGCCTAGCCGACTACCTTCACAAACCATCCAAAACCCAAGGGCAAATATTAGCATGATAAGGAGGTCAAACATGAAGGCAGAACTGGAAGAAGCAGCACTATCGACAACTTACAAACCTGCGAACAAACACTTCAACCATAGGCACCGTTCCGATTGGAATCAAGAGGAAGACCGACCCAATGATGGCAGAACATGGGTCACGCATACTGACAATGGACGTTATGCATTCACCGTTAGCATGACACCACCACCAATCACACCCTTTGACATACCAGCATCTGGCTGGGACGACAATGACAATTTAGACTCTGATGGTCTCAGATGGGATTCCCCAACTAACATCTATGCGTCGGAACAAAATATCTACCTTGAAGATCAGGAGTTAAAAGGGCCCAATCATACAAATCCTGAGCCAAAAGATGGGCAGAATGACCCGACAATGGAAGAATCCCTCACTTCAGATCATGAGTCACAACCGGAAGGGGATAAGGACCCGGGGGCTTTCACAGTCACCTGTGGTATCGGTGAAACCCAAATTCATAAGTGCTTAATCGATCTTGGGGCTGCCGTCAATGCCATGCCTTATTCCTTATATTACCTATTAGGACTTGGTCCATTGAAACCACCAAGGTCAAATATCGAGTTGGGAGACAAGTCATGTATCCGTCCGGTTGGAGTACTTGAAGATCTAATACTCCATGTAGGAGAGCTTGTCGTTGCTGCAGACTTTTATGTAATACAAACGGGAGAGACCAGCGAAGACGACCCTCCAACACTTATATTGGGATGGCCTTTTCTCTACGCCACCAAGGCATGGATCGACATGGGAAAGGGCTTATTATCACTTGCATTTGGCGGCAAAATTTCATATTTCTACATCAATAATTATGATGGCCGCCCAAGGACAAGGAAACCGCCAGACATTGTGCCTATCTCGGATCACAGTACACAGATTTCTGACCAGCTAAAAGAGACCGTAAGAGTAACAAGACCAGCAGCTATGGTCAAAGGTCCCTCGCCTTCTCAGAAACAATGGAAAGAAAAACAACCAAAACAAAGGAGTCCTGACCCGAGCACATCATCTCACAAGAAATCAGAGGAAATCAAGACTAGAATCAATACAGGAGCTGCGGCAAAATTCAACCTGAGCCGCCCATGGGATCCAAACCTGTGATCCCCATGCGTCGAGCCAATGACGTTAAACAAAGGCACTGGTCGGGAGGTAACCCGACACCTATCTTACTTTCAGTAATTTTATTTTCTGTCATTTAGTTTTTACCGTAAGTCGCTCTCACTCACTTTTTGTATAGAAGGAATGTCTAACATGTAGGAATCGGTTTTTGGAACAAGATCAGATCAGCCAGGCAGCTTCCGAGAATTACCGGGCCTGCGCTGAGAGTTCAAGGCCCCAGCCAAACTCCCTCGATTATCCAGCTTTGAGCCATGTCGTCCCACGACATGTGACAACACAGTAAAAGGGAGTTCAGTTCTTCTCTTTTCCCTAATGTCATTTCCTTCTCTTGTATATATTTGCATGACTTTTGAACTAAGTCTTGCTGAAAGGCACGTGATGGACCAAAATTATACGAATCATAAACACAGTATAACCCCCTTATTTAGACATTTTGTCTATTTAACTTTTGCTTGTTAGTTCAGATATATTTTTGCAAGGTAATTCAGAGCTTAGAGAGAATACACATTAAAGAGGAGCTTTTAGAGCAGAAAAGATGTTACGAGTCAATCCAAGGTCAAGATCATATGCCGACTGAAGAAATATTAAGGATCCTGACGTTGAATCACTCATAACAATTTAATCAGAAGAATCAGGAGAGGAATCAAGACAGTCCGGGGAAGAAACACATTGACAGTTTTGTGAAAAGACTACACAAAACTGTACAAAACTCACACATGGGCAAAGTGACCGGCCACTTGGGCAAGAGGTGGCCAAAGCCACCCCTCCTCCTCCCTCCACCACCGGCAACCGGCGGCTCCTCCACACATGGTGACCGGCGGCTTTCCTCCTCCTCCATGTGGTGGCTTCTCCTCCCTTGATTTGCTCATCCAATCTCCATGCAACAAGTGTCCTCATCTCCTCCTCCTTCCATGGCTATATAAGGAGGAGCTCCTCCCCTCATTTTCAT
This sequence comes from Rhodiola kirilowii, assembly GCA_033675215.1. NCBI lineage: Eukaryota > Viridiplantae > Streptophyta > Magnoliopsida > Saxifragales > Crassulaceae > Rhodiola > Rhodiola kirilowii. The sequence goes on from CM066201.1 coordinate 35,798,542, forward strand.
CATCCCAAAATCAATATTCACGTCTCTCTCTAAGTTTTGTAATTGTAAGTTTGGCTTTGGAAATAAAGGATAGCTCCCTTGGCGCTTCAACGGTTATAAGTATTATTTCTAGTATTTATTCAACTGTTTTTATTTCCTTAGTTATAATGTTTAGCGCGATGAATAGTAGCTAAACTAGTAGTTCGGTCTAAGGGGCGCACTTGTATTATAAAATGTTTTAGACTATTAACTTAGCGTCTCTCCTTAGTATTCAAAACTTATTCTATGTGCCATATATTCGGTTAGAACGTCCAAGGTAGAGTGGATGCTTGGAATGGCAAAACTCTACAGCGGGGTTCGTAAACTTGTACGGATAAGTGGATGCTTGGAATGGCAAAGCTTATCTGAGAAGTTTGACTTATCTTAAACACCATTTGGTTGATCGGGAATGATTGATCAAATGGATGCACATAGGCTAATATAACCGGGAATGGAGTATTAGTCTAAATAGAATAAGTGCTCTACGTCCTTGGAATAGGCTAGACAGTGTACGCAAATCGAGTGCTTGGAATGGCCTTGATACACCGTTTGAATACTTAGTAGAGTCACTAAAGGTCAATGATAAACAGGATATAATACAAGGCCCCTGAAACTGAACGCTTTCCTTCAATTATAAATTGCAATTTACTTTCCAGTACTAAAACCAACCAACCAATCAATCAATCAATCACTTAGCTAGTAGCTTTAAAACCAACCAACCGACCTAAAACACGCTCTCTCACTGGACAACCCCCTCAAAGAACATCTATTCCCCTGATTCCCTTGGGTTCGACCCCTACTTACCACTTGCTACCCAGTAGTATAGTCGCGAGTAGCGGACTATTATAAATTTATTCTTGACGTTTGCACATAACGACTGTGCATCCATCAAAATTGGCGCCGTTGCCGGGGAATCAGCCATCGGATAAAGTTCTTTGAATCGTTACGCGCTTCAAAACAACCATGTCTCGCGAAGAAAGTCACCATGACTACCAGGATGATGAAGAAATAAACCTGTACGATCAAAATGATGAGGTACCGTTTCCATTCGTCGACGATCCGGAACAACTCATCAGAAACAGAAGAGCTCGTAATAGGGAAGCAGTCAGAAGAAACCAAGAATTACCCGAGGACCGAAATGCAGCTAGTCCAGTACAACCTCATATCCATCCCCCACGACCACAACCTCAACCTCGATACATGCCAAGAAGAGAACCCGCTTTCGACGACTACTACAGGGATAACTACTACCGTGAACCAACTATGGGCGAGTTAAATGCCCCTAATTTCGAGACACAGCCGTGGTGCATCTATGAGAGCCCTGAATTAGAAAACATAACCATCAACGCATCAGTGGCGCACAGCCTGCCAAAATTCTCAGGAGCTCAAGGAGAATCTGCCACAACTCACCTCCAACGCCTACATGGCATTTACCAGAATCTAAAGCCCAATCGAGTAAACATGGACGATTTCAAGTTAAAGGCGTTCTATTTTTCCCTCATAGACTCGGCAAGCGACTGGTTCCTTTCATTGCCTTCCGGAAGCATCAGAACATGGGCTCAGATGCAGAAGAAATTCTTAGACAAATACTATCCGGCTGGAAGATCAATGCAAGTAAGGAGGCAACTACAGGAAATCAAACAAGGTCCCAATGAAACCATGTACGATTACCTGGAAAAGTTCAATCACCTAGAAAGGAGCTGCTGTACCCTCGGATTGCCCGAGAAACTCGTCATCGAGTACCTCATTGATGGATTAAGACCCTTACACAAAATGCTCTTGGATGCCTCAGCGGGAGGATCCATGATGAATCTATCATTAAGTGGCATAAGGAATCTCATCGCCAACGTTGCTGAAAATGCCCGATTTAGAGAAGAGACTACTCGTCAAGATGAATTCTCTCGATCAAAAAAGGTAGCACAAGCCGAGACATCAGTAAACTCCATAACTGAAGAGATGAAACAGTTAAAGGAGATGATGATCGAGATCATACGTAGACAGCCAGTTTCGGTAAAACCCTGCGAGTTCTGTGGTTCTACAGATCACAAAACTGACGCATGCCCAACATTGATAGAAGAAGAACCGGCGGAGGTGAATATAATGGGAGGATATCAAGGACACAACAACAACAACGACAAAGCTGGACAAAACAGACAGTACGGTCAAACATCCAACCGAGGCTGGCGTAACAACAACAGCTATCCTCAGACGGAGACACAACCAGCTGTCCCTCAACTAGCGCAGTCATTCTACCAACCACCCCACCGACAATATAACCAGAACGCTCCATCGGCGGGCCAATATCACTAAAAAGGGCCAAATCAGTACCAAGCCAGCCTGAGCAATCAGCAGGAACCAAGCAAGTCGCTCAATGACACGATGAAGGAGTTCGTGGGAAACATTAATCAATTGGGTACTTCACTACACCAGTACCAGGCAAAAACTGACGGGGCAATTTCAGAATTGACCAAACAAATGTCCCAGCTCGCCACCGCAATGTCAACACTCACTACTGAACCTGGCAGACTTCCTTCACAGACCGTCCAAAATCCTAAGGCGAACATAAGCATGATAAGGAGGTCAAACATGAAGGTTACTCTAGGAGAAGTAGCACGGTCCCCAACCTACAGACTTACGAACAATCACTTCAACCGTAGGAGTCGACCTGATTGGAATCAAGAAGAAGACCGACCCAATGATGGCAACACATGGGTTACGCATGCTGACAATGGACGGTACGCGTTTACTGTTTGCATAACACCGCCGCCGATCACACACTTTGACATACCAGCATCTGGTTGGGACTCCCCAACTAATATTTATGCTTCGAAGCAAAATATTAAAGGGTCCGAGTATGCAAATCCTAAGCCGGGGAATGGGCAGAATAGTCCGACAATAGAAAGAGCCCTCACTTCAAATCATGAGCCACAAGCGGAAAGAAATAAAGACCCTGGGGCCTTTACAATCACCTGTGGTATTGGTGAAACCCAGATCCATAAATGCTTAGTCGATCTTGGGGCTGCTGTCAACGCCATGCCTTCCTCCTTGTATTACCTACTAGGACTTGGTCCGTTGAAACCACCTCGATCAAATATCGAGCTAGGAGATAAATCATGCATCCGCCCGGTTGGAGAACTGGAAGATGTAATACTCCATGTGGGAGAACTTGTCGTTGCTGCAGACTTCTATGTAATACCAACAGAAGAAACCTGTGAAGATAACCCACCAACAACAATATTGGGACGACCATTCCTCTACGCCACTAAAGCAAGAATCGATGTGGGCAAGGGGTCATTATCACTTAAGTTCGGCGGCAAAATTGCACACTCCTACGTTAATAAGATCCGCCCGGACACAAAGAAACCGCCAGACATAACACCTATCTCAGATCACGGTGCACAGTTTTCTGACCTGTCATTAGAGACCAAAAAAGTAACAAGACCAGCAGCTATGGTCAAAGGTCTCCCGCCTTCTCAGAAACAATGGAAAGAGAAAACACCAAAACCATGGAGCTCTTACTCCAGCAAGAAGTCAGGAAGAAGCAACACTGGAACGGTGGCGAAGTTTGACTTGAGCCACCCATGGGACCCAAACCAGTAATCCACAACGAGGTACTGTCGAGCCAACGACGTTAAACAAGTGCACTGGTCGGGAGGTAACCCGACACTATCTTACTTTTCCGCACTTTAATTTCTGTCATTTAAATTCAGTATTTAGTTTTAAGCTTGCATGACTTTTGAACTAAGGCACGCCTTCGTTCAAAAGTGGGGGGTGAGAACCACCTATGTACATAAATAACATGCTTGCTGTTTTTTCTTTTTTTAGTAATAGTACCTTTTGGAAAATATGAACTTAAGAATGTGAAAAAGATAAATCATAATTCATGCATTAACCTTGTGAAAATTCAACTATTTAAAAACTTAGAATGTAACTTTCCATTTGTCCTTTGTGCTGAGATAACTAGGGATGTGGAGTTGACATAAACTGCCCTAGAAAGGATTGGCAAGCAATCAACGGATCAGATCAAACTATATGGTTTTCGAAGTCAGTGGAGGCTGCACTTCGGGTTTTAGTGAAAATTGAAGTCATCTCCGCCATGCAATGCAAAAGGCAAGGACGGGAATCAGACCATCCTATTTCTGGTCAAAGTAGCCGAGAAAATAGATGAGCGACCCTCATCTTGACCCGCGCGAAACGACAGTCAAAGTAGCCGAGAAAATAGATGAGCGACCGTCACCTTGACCCGCGCAAAAATGGCAAAAACGAGAAGAGCGGGGAGGTATTTCCATAGGCTTGCGGGCGATGATTGGACCTCCCAAAAAGGCTTGAGAAAATGGACTTGCAAAACCACAAAAAGGCGAAAAGCTCGAAGAAGCAAATCAAGAGGCCAAAGGCCCAAAATTGTGAAGGTTTTAACCGAACAAAAAGTGAAGAACTCAAAAAGTCAAATCAAAGGCCAAATGCCGATTCACTACAAAAGCAGTCCCTCGCCAAAAGAAAATCAAAATACTCAAACCATTGAAACCCGAACCAAATCACGTGCTAGAGAAAGCTACCAGAAAACCATATAGTGCGAGACGATCCCAAGATTGCAGTCCAGGAGCCTAAAAAGGGCTATCTCCCGAGACATCCAATATAATTTGCATCTCAGCACGGAGGTACAAGTATTAAGTTTCTTCTATTTATTTACGCAGTTTAATTTGGTAATAAGTAAGCAATGCATGAATTAGGATAGATCAAGTACCACAGTCTAATTTTCATATTTCAAAGCCAACTTATAGTACAGCCCTTTAATAGCATTGTTCGGGACGAACAACTAAAAGTGTGGGGTGATCTGATGGACCAAAATTATACGAATCATAAACACAGTATAACCCCCTTATTTAGACATTTTGTCTATTTAACTTTTGCTTGTTAGTTCAGATATATTTTTGCAGGGTAATTCAGAGCTTAGAGAGAATACACATTAAAGATGAGCTTTTAGAGCAGAAAAGATGTTACGAGTCAATCCAAGGTCAAGATCATATGCCGACTGAAGAAATATTAAGGATCCTGACGTAGAATCACTCATAACAATTTAATCAGAAGAATCAGGAGAGGAATCTAGACAGTCCGGGGGAGAAACACATTGATAGTTTTGTGAAAAGACTGCACAAAACTGTACAAAACTCACACATGGGCAAAGTGACCGGCCACTTGGGCAAGTGGTGGCCAAAGCCACCCCTCCTCCTCCCTCCACCACCGGCAACCGGCGGCTCCTCAACACATGGTGACCGGCGGCTTTCCTCCTCCTCCATGTGGTGGCTTCTCCTCCCTTGATTTACTCATCCAATCTCCATGCAACAAGTGTCCTCATCTCCTCCTCCTTCCATGGCTATATAAGGAGGAGCTCCTCCCCTCATTTTCATCATCCCAAAATCAATATTCACTTCTCTCTCTAAGTTTTGTAATTGTAAGTTTGGCTTTGGAAATAAAGGATAGCTCCCTTGGCGCTTCAACGGTTGTAAGTATTATTTCTAGTATTTATTCAACTATTTTTATTTCCTTAGTTATAATGTTTAGCGCGATGAATAGTAGCTAAACTAGTAGTTCGGTCTAAGGGGCGCACTTGTATTATAAAATGTTTTAGACTATTAACTTAGCGTCTCTCCTTAGTATTCAAAACTTATTCTATGTGCCATATATTCTGTTAGAACGTCCAAGGTAGAGTGGATGCTTGGAATGGCAAAACTCTACAGCGGGGTTCGTAAACTTGTATGGATAAGTGGATGCTTGGAATGGAAAAGCTTATCTGAGAAGTTTGACTTATCTTAAACACCATTTGGTTGATCGGGAATGATTGATCAAATGGATGCACATAGGCTAATATAACCGGGAATGGAGTATTAGTCTAAATAGAATAAGTGCTCTACGTCCTTGGAATAGGCTAGACAGTGTACGCAAATCGAGTGCTTGGAATGGCCTTGATACACCGTTTGAATACTTAGTAGAGTCACTAAAGGTCAATGATAAACAGGATATAATACAAGGCCCCTGAAACTGAACGCTTTCCTTCAATTATAAATTGCAATTTACTTTCCAGTACTAAAACCAACCAACCAACCAATCAATCAATCAATCACTTAGCTAGTAGCTTTAAAACCAACCAACCGACCTAAAACACGCTCTCTCGCTGGACAACCCCCTCAAAGAACATCTATTCCCCTGATTCCCTTGGGTTCGACCCCTACTTGCCACTTGCTACCCAGTAGTATAGTCGCGAGTAGCGGACTATTATAAATTTATTCTTGACGTTTGCACATAACGACTGTGCATCCATCAGCACGCCTTCGTTCAAAAGTGTGGGGTGAGAACAGCCTGTGTACATAGTTAAATAACATGTTTTTCTTTTTCCTTTTCCCTTAATATTATCTTTTTGAAAATATGAACTTGAGAATGTGAAAAAGATAGATCATAATTCATGCATTTACCTTGTGAAAATTCAACTGTTTAAAAACTTAGAATGTAACTTCTCATTTGTCCCTTTGTGCTGAGATATACAGGGGATGTGGAGTTGATATAAGCTGCCCTAGAGAGGCTTGGCAAGCACTCGAAGGATCGAATCTAACTATATGGTTTTCGAAGTCAGTGGAGGCTGCACTTCGGGTTTCCGTGAAGATTGAAGTCATCTCCGCCGTGCAGCGTTTATGCAAGAGGCGGGACGGGAATCAAACCGTCCTATCTCTAGTCCTAGTAGCCGGGATAGATGAGCGACCCTCATCTTGATCCGCACGAAATGGCGAGGATGAGAAAGAGTGGGGAGGTATTTCCATATGCTTGCGGGCGACGATTGGACCTTCCAAAAAGGCTGAGAAAATGGACTAGCAAGTCACAAAGAAGCAAAAGCTCAAAGAAGCTAATCAAAGGCCAAAGGCCAAAATTGTGAAGGTTTTAACCGAAACAAAAGTGAAGAAACTCCAATTCAACATCAAAGTCCAAAGGCCAAAGGCCGATTCACTACAGAAGCTGTCCCTCGCCCAAAAGAAATCAAAATGCTCAACTCAGTGAAATCCAAACCGAATCAGGTGCTAGAGAAAGCTACAAGGAAACCATATAGTACGAGTCGATCTCGAGAATGCAGTCCGGGAGCCTAAAAGGGCTATCTCCCGAAACATCCGAATTAATTTGCATCTCGGCACGAAGGTACAAGTATCAAGTTTCTTCTAAGTATTTACACGGTTTAGTTTGGTAATAAGTAAGTAATGCCTGAATTAAGATAAATCTTGTCCCACAGTCTCACTTTCATATTTAAAAGTTTACTTAGATTGTGTTCCGCCCTTAAATAGCATTGTTCGGGACGAACAACTAAAAGTGTGGGGTGATCTGATGGACCATAATTGTATGAATCATAAACACAGTTAAACCCAGCAATTAGACTCTTTGTCTATTTAACTTTTGCTTATTAGTTCTGATATTTATCTACAGGGTATTTTGAAGTCTAGAGAGAATACAGGCTAAGGAGTTTTAAAGCTGAAAATGAATTACGAGTCATTCCAGGTCACGACCAAATTCTGACTTTCAAGAAATTGACGTGGAATCACTCAAAACAAGTCCAACCGAAGGCCAACCAGAGTCAGACTGGAGCTGAAAGGACCGATTGCTTTTGGGGGAAAAGATCTCAACTCACACTCACCCACTCCCCTCCACCTAGCCGGCGGCTCCCCTCACTCACATTCTCCTCCTCCTCTCCTTTCATGCCACATGGGGGGCGGCTATGGCTTCCTCCACCTAAGGGCCGGCGGCTCCTTGCTCCTCCATCCATCTTGTGCCATGTGGTGGCTTCTCCTCCACATCCATTGCTCCTCCTTGGCTATAAATAGAGCATCCCATTCCCTTGTATCCATATCTCATCCCATCCTCATTCAAACATCACAAGTCCTCAAGTGACTTATCTCTCTAGCTTTTGTGGGCACAATCATGTAACACTTTACTTTGGAATCGAAGTTGGATCTTGAGCACTCTTATTGGTTTTTGTAAGTACTCTCTTCTTTACTTTACTGTCTTTCAAAGTACTTTACTTTCTGGTCTTTACTTTTGAAAACTTTACTTTACTGTCTTTCAAAAACCTTTACTTTTCAACGCACTTAGCTATGATGTCCTATTCCATGAATATTCGTAGCTAAACCCTTCATTCGATTGAAGGGGTGTGCTTTTATCATACAATGTTTTAGACCCTACTCTTAGTGCCTCTATGTGTTCAAAACTTGTTATATGTGCCACATATTAGGTTAGAACTTCCAAGGTTGAGTGGATACTTTAACGGGCAAAGCTCTTCCGTGGGGTTCGTGAAAATACTCGGGTAAGTGGATGCTTTAACGGGCAAAACTTATCTGAGGAGTTCGACCTCTTTTAAAAACCATTTGATTGATCGTAACTGAAGATCAAATGGATGCACATAAGGCTAAGATACTTCGAAAGGAGGAATTAGTCTAAATAGAACAAGTGTTCTAAATGATGTGGCAAGTCATGTGCTAGAAATAGCCTTGATTCATCTTTGAATACATAGTATGATCATTAGAGGTCAATGATAAACGGACTATGATACAAGGCCCCCTAAAACCGAATACTTTCCTTTAATTGTAATATCAACTGTTACTTTACCTTTCAGTACTAAAAACCAAAAACAACCCCCCAACTGCTTTATTTAATCCCCCCCTTTGAAAGAACAACTATCACCTAATTCCCTTGGGTTCGACCCGTATTTACCACTGACTACCAAAAATAGTTAAGTCGCGAGTATCGGAGATATAAATTTATTTTGCACAGAGAACATCAGACCTTAACGACAGTGCGGTGGGCTTCGTCAAACTCACACGTTCATGGGATCCCAACCTGTGATCCCTAATGAGATCTCGTCGAGCCAACGACGGTAAACAAAGGCGCTCGCGGGGAGGCATCTCGGTAAATTTTTATTTTCCTTCGTTTTCATGTCTTGTGTTTGTTTGAGTCTTGTTTAGTCTTGTGTCGTCTAACCGAGTCTATTTTTGAATTCATTTTTGTGGGAAAGAGATGTTTTTTATGTAGAAAATAGGTATGCCCAGTGTGGATCGCGCCGATCCTTGACATTATGCTCGCGCCCAACCCTAACTTTAACGTCGCGCTCCATGAGGACATTAAGGCGTTGACCGCGCCCTTAATGTCTACACTGGGTGCGGTTGACTGTTGACCAGTGTTGACCAACTTGTTTGACCAGAATTTTCACCATCACGCAACGAGACGAGGGGAGTGCATGTTTACTTTAATCTCTATTTTCCATAAACATGTGTGTCTCGCATTGTTTGTGTCTTTGAACTTAAATCGTGCCGTGAGGACACGGTTTGGTTCAAAAGTGTGGGGTGGGAGAGTCAGTCAGCATGTTTATTTTTTCTTGCATATTGTTCTGTGTCAGCACGTTTCTTGTGTTTTCTAGTTAAATTTTTTTTGAATGACAAGTATGAAATTTCTCTCGATTTCCTGGATATGCAGTATTGAATTTTGATGATGTGAAATAGATGACGCTGATTATATTGTATTTCTCTCATGAAATCTAAAATGTGCTTTTACATGTGAATTTAACCGACTATGTGTCTTTTGAGTTGAGATAAACCGGGATGAGGAGTTGATAGAAACGTCCTAGAGAAACTTGACGAAGCATTCAAAGGACCGGATTTCTGACTATATGGTTATGTGGATTTAGTGGAGGCTAGCACTTTGAGACTTTATGGTTCATAGTTTGCTCCGCGTTGCAGCGTTTATGTAGGTAGGTGGGACGGGAAAATAGACCGTCCTATCTCTAGTCTGAAGTAACCTGGAAAAGGTGGAGGGCCCCCATCTTGACTCGCGTCAAAAAGGGCGAGGATGAGAAAGAGCGGGGAGGTATTTCCATATGCTTGCGGACGATGATTGGACCTCCTTCAAAAGAAAAGAAGAAAAAGGACAATCAATTCACAATAAAGGAGCAAAGCTCAAGAAAACAATCAGCCAAGTTGTGAAGTTTATTCAGAAAAAGTGAAGTACATCACTCGTACATAAGAGCCAAAGGCCAAAGAAAGTTCACTACATTAAAAGCTGTCCAACAAAAAAAGAAAGAAAAGCTCAAAGTCTTAAAGCTCGAATGAATCACGTAGAGAAAGCAATGACATACAACCATATATCTAGAGTCCGGGACAACGAATGCAGCTCATGGGTCGAAAGAGGACTATCTCCCAGTCATCCGAATTGGTTTGAATTTCAGTTCAAAGGTAACATGTATCAAGTTAATTCTACGTTGAGCATGATGAATTAAGTAATGATTGAGTTATGCATCGAAAAGCTTAATATAGACTAACAACTCATATTCGTTTAGCATTTATCCAGGACGTCATAGAAACTGTGGTGCTATATTTATTTTCCTTCCAACTGTTCGTTGTACGGTTTGCTCCTAGTCAGGGTCCATATCAGGCACGTTTGCTTCAGGACATGGATGACCTCCTTCCCGTTGTAGCGCTTTTCATCAAGAATCTTCTCTGGGATAATCTTCCTCTTCAGAACTGACTTCCACTTCTTCGCAGCATCCTTATTGACGAACCATATGCCAATCTTGACAATGCCAGCTGGAGCCTCTTCGGAGATAGGATTTGGAACCTCACATTTCCTAGCATCTTCTGAAACAGGAGTTGGAACTTCATGTTTCCTCTTCTTGGTTGCATTAGCTCCCCCTGCAACCTGGCTCCCTTCTGCTTAACTGGCAAAGTCCTTCTCAGCTAGGTCTTGAAACACGACCTTCTTCTTTCCCTTCACTTTCTCAGCCCTCTTAAGCTCAGACAACGGAATAGAATCCTGAGGATCTTCCAGAGGGATTTTAGACCTCGGCTCAGACTGATCTGCCTCTTTCATAGCAACATTTTGATTAATGACGGAGGCCACAGCACTATCGTTAAGGTGCGATGTTCTCTGTGCAAAAATAAATTTATATCTCCGATACTCGCGACTTAACTATTTTTCGTAGTCAGTGGTAAGTACGGGTCGAACCCAAGGGAATTAGGTGATAGTTGTTCTTTCTAAAAGGGGGGATTAAATAAAGAAGTTGGGGGGTGTTTTTGGTTTTAGTACTGAAAAGTAAAGTGCTTGATGGACGAGTCTTGACAGAAAATAAACAGTTGATATGGTACTAAAAGTAAAGTAACAGTTGATATTACAATTAAAGGAAAGTATTCGGTTTTAGGGGGCCTTGTATCATAGTCTGTTTATCATCGACCTTTAATGATCATACTAAGTGTTCAAAAGTGTATCGAGGCCATTTCAAGCACTCGACTTGCCACACTATCTAGCCCATTTCAAGGTCATAGAGCACTTGTTCTATTTAGACTAGCACCCCATTTCAAGGTATACTAGCCTATGTGCATCCATTTGATCAATCATTTCCGATCAATCCAAATGGTGTTTTAAAGAGGTCGAACTCCTCAGATAAGCTTTGCCATTTCAAGCATCCACTTACCCGAGTATGTTCACGAACCCCATGGAAGAGTTTTGCCTTTTCAAGCATCCACTCAACCTTGGAAGTTCTAACCTAATATGTGGCACATAGAACAAGTTTTGAACACATAGAGGCACTAAGAGTAGGGCCTAAAACATTGTATGATACAAGCACACCCCTTCAACCGAATGAAGGGTTTAGCTACGAATATCCATGGAACCGGACATCATAGCTAAGTGCTTTAAAAAGTAAAGGTTTTTGAAAGACAGTAAAGTAAAGTTTTCGAAAGTAAAGACAAGAAAGTAAAGTTTTCGAAAGTAAAGACAGGAAAGTAAACTTGTTGAATTGAAAAGATAGTAAAGTAAAGAAGAGAGTACTTACAAAAACCGTTAAGAGTGCTAACGATCAAGCTTCGACTCCAAAGTAAAGTGATTACATGATTGTGCTCTCAATCTAGAGAGATAAGTGACTTGTGGATTGTGGGATGTTGGAATGTGTTTTTTGGGATGTTGGAATGTGTTTTTTGGGATGAATTTACAAGGGCAAGGAGGGTTCTATTTATAGGCTAAGGGGAGGAAGATATGTGGAGGAGGAGAAGACACATGTCAAGAGGGGGATGGGGAAGCTCAAAGCCGCCGGCCCTTAGGTGTCTTCCTCCTTAGCCGCCGCCCATGTGGCATGAAGGGAGAGGTGGAGAGCTTAGCCGCTGGGCAAGGTGGCAATTCCAAAAGCCATCGGCTCCCTTTCAGCTCTGTTCTGATTCTGGTTGCCCTTCGGTTGGACTTGTTTTGAGTGATTCCATGTAAGGTTTATGAAAGTTGTACAGTGGGAATCTGATTGTGTCCTGGAGTGACTTGTAATCCATTTTCAACTTTAAAACTCCTCCTTAGCCTGTTTATGGACCATAATTATACGAATCATAAACACAGTTAAACCCACCAAATTAGACTGTTTGTCTATTTAACTTTTGCTTGTTAGTTCCGATATTTATCTACAGGGTATTTTGGAGCCTAGAAAGAAAACACGCTAAGGAGGAGTTTTTACGCAGAAAATATATTACGAGTCATTCCAAGGTCAAAACCAGATGCTGACTGAAGAAATCTCAAGATCCTGACTTGGAATCACTCAAAACAAATCAAACCAAAGAGCAACCAGAGTCAGTCCGGGGCAGAAATGGACTGATAGTTTTGTGAAAACATCACAAAACTCACTCTTTCCTTCAAAGTGACCGGCGGCTTTAAGGGGAGGGATGACTCATGGGTGGCTTTCCCTCCTTCCCCCCTCCACAACCGGCGGCTCCTCCTCCTTCAACCGGCAACCGGTGGCTCCTCCTCCTTCAACTGGCAACCGGCGGCTTTTGACAAGCCATGGATGGCTTGCCATGTGTCCTCCTCTCCACCACATCCTCCTCCTCCCTTAGGCTATAAATACATGCCTCCCCCTTTGTAAATCACATCCCAAAATTCACAAAACACTTCTCTCTCTAGAAATTTGGCACTTTTGTAAGTTTTGTTCTATATCTATAATACTCTTGTTGGTTCTTGAGTATTATAATTAGTTCTTAAGTACTCTTATCGGTTCTTGTAGTACTCAAGCTTTACTTTTCTCTATTCTTGAGTACTCTTGTCGGTTCTTGAAGTACTCACCCCTTTCCCTTACTTACTGTCTTTCAAAAACCGTAAGCACTTAGCTATGGTATCCACCTCTATGGATATTCGTAGCTAAACTCTTCATTCGGTTGAAGGGGTGTACTTGTATCATAAAATGTTTTAGGCCATCTTTTTAGTGCCTCTTCTTTTTATTCAAAACTTGTTCTATGTGCCATATATTAGGCCAGAACTTCCAAGGTTGAGTGGATGCTTGAAATGGCAAAACTCTTCCGTGGGGGTTCGTGAACATACTCGGGTAAGTGGATGCTTGAAATGGCAAAGCTTATCTGAGGAGTTCGACCTCTTTTAAACACCATTTGGTTTGATCGGAAATGATTGATCAAATGGATGCACATAGGCTAGTATACCTTGAAATGGGGTGCTAGTCTAAATAGAACAAGTGCTCTACGACCTTGAAATGGGCTAGACTGTGTGTGCAAATCGAGTGCTTGAAATGGCCTTGATACACTTTTGAATACTTAGAAGGATCACTAAAGGTCAATGATAAACAGGCTATGATACAAGGCCCCAGAAACCGAATGCTTTCCTTAGATTTAAAAAACCCCTTGCACTTACTTTCAATTTTAGTATAAACTGTATTATCAACTGCTGACGTTCCGGAAGGCTTGCCAATCACGCATCACCCGCTGTAAGTCTTCTACTTTTATTTTCAGTACTTTACTTTTCTGTCATTTACTTTTCCGCACTAAAAACCAAAACCAACCAACCAACCAATCACTTACTTTTCCGCACTAAAACCTCAATCAACCTAAAACACGCTCCCTTGCTGTACAATTCCCTCAAAGAATAGCTTATCCCCCTAATTCCCTTGGGTTCGACCCCTACTTACCACTTGCTACCCAGTAGTAAGGTCACGAGTAGCGGAATACAAATTTGCTTTTGCACAGAGAACACCGCACCTTAACGACAGTGCGGTGGGCTCCGTCACAACTGGCGCCGTCACCGGGGAATTAGCCGTCGGATAAGTTGTTCTTTCCCTCCCCTTCTCATGACGCTACCCACTACATATGCATGGACAACAAGACATCTTCCTCTGTTCGGAGGTACGGATGGAGAAGACCCAGTACAACACTGCCGAAACTTTCACCACGTTTGCCAACACATAAAACCTGAAAATGAAATGTTAGAGGAATTTAAGCTTAAATTCTTCAAATTTTCTTTAACTGATTTTGTAATGATCTGGTATTACACATCAACCGCTAGTAGTGCAGTACATTTTGTGGACCTTTGCGTTCCATTTCTGAGGGAATTCTCCCCCCCCCCATCCTTACGACAACAAACCCGAGAGAAGATCATGGGCCTTTGATGGACCACAATTGTATGAATCATAAACACAGTTAAACCCACCAAATTAGACTGTTTGTCTATCTAACTTCGATGTTTTAGTCCCGATACATTTCTACAGGGTATTTCAGAGCTTAGAGAGAATACACGCTAAGGAAGAGCTTTTAGCACAGAAAAGATATCAGGAGACAATCCAAGGTCAAGATCAGACGCTGAATGAAGAAATCTAAAGATCCTGACTTGGAATCATTCAAAACAAATCAAACCGAAGAGAAACCAAAGACAATCCGGAGCTGGAATACACCGATAGTTTTGTGCAAACTGCACAAAACTCACAACCACTCTCCTCATGCCACATGGACCGGCGGCTTTCTCCTAACATCCACCCCTCCTCCTCTCCCCTTCCTCCACATGTCACCCTCTCCTCCATCCATGCCCAAAGCCGCCGGCGGCTTTGCCTTCTCCTCTCCCCTTGTGACACTTGTCTTCCTCTCCTCTTCCCCCCATCTCCACCCTTGGATGCCAAACCACATGCCCTCATCTTGGCCCTCCATTCCCCTCCCCTTAGCCTATAAATACCAAGCTCTCCTCCTCATTTCAAATCATCCCAAAATTGTGTAAAACACTTCTCTCTCTAAGTTTGTTACTATGTAAAGTTTGGTTTGATATCAATAAAAGTTCAGTTTGTTCTCAAATACTTTAGTTTGATCTTGAGTACTCCTGTTGGTTCTTGAGTACTCAAGTTTTCAGTTACAGTTCAAGAGTTACTCCTGTTTGTTCTTGAGTAATCTCTTTCTCTTCTCTCTTTACTCCTGTTTGTTCTTGAGTATTCTTTTCCAAATCCCCAAGTATTTAGTTATGATGTCCAACTCTATGGATATTCGTAACTAAACTCTTCATTCGGTTGAAGGGGAGCTCTTGTTTTATAAAATGTTTTACTTCGTTTAGTTTCTTTTCTCTGTATTCAAAACTTGTTCTATGTGCCATTTATAAGGTCAGACTTTCCAAGGTTGAGTGGAAGCTACGAAAGGGCAAAACTCTTCTGTGGGAAGTCGTGAACATACTCGGGTAAGTGGATGCTACGAAAGGGCAAAGCTTATCTGAGGAGTTCGATCTATCTTTAAAACCATTTGGAAACTGGACCAAAGGGACCAAATGGATGCACAAAAGGCTAAGATACTTCGAAAGGAGGAATTAGTCTGAAGTAGAACAAGGGTTTACAAACAGTGTGGCAAAATGAGCGCTACGAAAGGGCCTCGATACACGTTTGAATACTTAGAAGGGTTACTAAAAGAATGAACAGGATATATTACAAGGCCCCCCAAGACCGAATACTTCTCTCGCAATTACAAAACCCCTTTGTCTTTACTTTTATTGTTCAATCAACTGCAACCATCAACCGCTCACAATCCGGAGGACTTGCAATTCACGCATCACCCACTGTAAGTCTTCGCTTTTAATTTCAGTATTTACTTTTCTGTAATTTACTTTTCAGCACTCAAAACCAAAACCAACTAAAAAGTCACGTAGTTGTTAGCACTAAAACCTCAACCAACCTAAAACACGCTCCTTCGCTGAACAAATCCCTTAAAGAATAACCTATCCCCCTAATTCCTCTGGGTTCGACCCCTACTTACCAAGTACTACCCAGTAGTATAGTTGCGAGTAGCGGACTATTATAAATTTATTTGCACAAATCGCTCTGACGACAAGCGGTTCTGTCAAATTGGCGCCGTTGCCGGGGAATTAGCCATCGGATAAGTTGTTCTTCACCTCACATGACCTAATGACGCAACCACCTTCGTATGCATGGACGACACGATATCTCCCCCTGTTCGGAGGTACGGATGAAGAAGACCCAGTTCTACACTGCCGAAACTTTCACCATGTTTGTCAGCATATAAAACCTAATAATGAAACGTTAGAGGAGTTTGAAATTAACTGCTTCAAATTCTCTCTAACGGACTTCGCGACAATCTGGTATTACACATCAACTGCTATGAATGCTAAGTATTTCATACACATTAGCATTCCATTCCTGAAAGAATTCTCCCCTCCATCCTTACGACAACAAACCCGAGAAAGGATCATGAACCTGCAACAATCCCGGGATGAGACCTTGGGCGAGTACTACACGAACTATGACGCCATGATCTCGCGCTGCCCGCACCATGGATTCACGGAGGTTTTTCTTCTTCAAAAATTCCTTTGCGGGATGAGGGCTGAGGAGTTCTCAAGGCTCAATAACGCTGTAGGAGGAACAACCGCACACTTATCCCTTACTCAGGTATGGGATGTGATAGACAGCTTGGCCGGAACTGCAATACGAAGGCCAGTACCTCAACCAAATGAAGGAACACAAAATATCGAGGCCAGTCCAGAAAGAAACAGTTCAGAGGATGTGATGAACGAATCAGATATAGAAAGCTCAGAAGAAGAGCCTACAGAGGAAGTCACATCCGAACCATCAGAAGAAACTTCCGAGCCATCAGAAGAATCAGACATAGAGAGTACCGGAAGTAACACAAGAATGGTGGCAAAATTCAACCTGAGCCACCCATGGGACCCCAACCAATGATCAAGAACGAGGTACTGTCGAGCCAACGACGTTAAACAAGTGCACTGGTCGGGAGGTAACCCGACACTATCTTACTTTTCTGCACTTTTAATTTTTGTCATTTAAATTTCCAATAAGCGCTCTCACCCACTTTTTGTATAGAAGGAATATCTTTCATGTAGGAATTAAGTTTGGAGCAAGACCGGATCAGCCAGGCAGCTTCCGTGAATTTACCGGGCCTGCGCTGAGAGTTCGAGGCCCCAGCCAGACTCCCTCGATTATCTAGCCTCATGCCATGTCGTTTGCACGACACAGTAAAAGGGAGTTCTGTTCTTCTTTTTCCTTAATGTCATTTCCTTCTCTTGTATATATTTGCATGACTTTTGAACTAAGGCACGCCTTCGTTCAAAAGTGTGGGGTGAGAACCATTTGCATGTTTTTCTTTTCTTTTTTAATAATATCTTTTTGAAAATATGAACTTGAGAATGTGAAAAAGATAGATCATAATTCATGCATCAACCTTGTGAAAATTCAACTGTTTAAAAACTTAGAATGTAACTTCTCATTTGTCCTTTGTGCCGAGATAACCTAGGGATGTGGAGTTGATAGAAATTTCCCTAGAGAGGCTTGGCAAGCACTTGAAGGATCAGATCAAACTATATGGTTTTCGAAGTCAGTGGAGGCTGCACTTCAAGTTTCGGTGAATAATTGAAGTCAACTCTGCCTTGAAGCATCTATGTAAAAGGCAAGGACGGGAATCAAACCGTCCTCTCTCTAGTCAAAGTAGCAGAGAAAATAGATGAGCGACCCTCATCTTGACCCGCGCGAAACAACAATGATGAGAGGAGCGGGGAGGTATTTCCATATGCTTGCGGGCGATGATTGGACCTCCCAAGAAGGCAAAAAACAAGATGGACTAGCAAGTCACAAAGAAGCAAAAAACTCAAAGAAGAAAATCAAAAGAGGCCTAAGGCCCAAAAATGTGAAGGTTTTAACTGAGCAAAAGTGAAGCACTCAACAACGTCAAATCAAAAGCTAAAGGCAAATCACTACAAAAAGCAGTCCATCGCCAAAGAAGAAGAAAGAAAAAAAAAGAAAAAAATCAAGAAAAGGCTCAACTCACTGAAACCCGAATCGAATCACGTGCTAGAGAAAGCTACAAGAAAACCATATAGTGCGAGACGGTCCCGAAGGTGTAGTCCAGGAGCCTGAAAAGGGCTATCTCCCGAAACATCCGAAATAATTTGCATCTCAGCACGAAGGTACACGTATCAAGTTTCTTCTACTTATTTACGCAGTTTAATTTAGTAACAAGTAGTAATGCATGAATTAGGAAAAATCGAGTACCACAATCTTATTTTCATATTTTAACCAACTTACTTAGTAATGCCCTTATAAAGCATTGTTCGGGACGAACAACTAAAAGTGTGGGGTTATCTGATGGACCACAATTGTATGAATCATAAACACAGTTAAACCCACCAAATTAGACTGTTTGTCTATCTAACTTCGATGTTTTAGTCCCGATACATTTCTACAGGGTATTTCAGAGCTTAGAGAGAATACACGCTAAGGAAGAGCTTTTAGCACAGAAAAGATATCAGGAGACAATCCAAGGTCAAGATCAGACGCTGAATGAAGAAATCTAAAGATCCTGACTTGGAATCATTCAAAACAAATCAAACCGAAGAGAAACCGAAGACAATCCGGAGCTGGAATACACCGATAGTTTTGTGCAAACTGCACAAAACTCACAACCACTCTCCTCATGCCACATGGACCGGCGGCTTTCTCCTCAAATCCACCCCTCTTCCTCTCCCCTTCCTCCACATGTCACCCTCTCCTCCATCCATGCCCAAAGCCGCCGGCGGCTTTGCCTTCTCCTCTCCCCTTGTGACAGTTGTCTTCCTCTCCTCTTCCCCCCATCTCCACCCTTGGATGCCAAACCACATGCCCTCATCTTGGCCCTCCATTCCCCTCCCCTTAGCCTATAAATACCAAGCTCTCCTCCTCATTTCAAATCATCCCAAAATTGTGTAAAACACTTCTCTCTCTAAGTTTGTTACTATGTAAAGTTTGGTTTGATATCAATAAAAGTTCAGTTTGTTCTCAAATACTTTAGTTCGATCTTGAGTACTCCTGTTGGTTCTTGAGTACTCAAGTTTTCAGTTACAGTTCAAGAGTTACTCCTGTTTGTTCTTGAGTAATCTCTTTCTCTTCTCTCTTTACTCCTGTTTGTTCTTGAGTATTCTTTTCCAAATCCCCAAGTATTTAGTTATGATGTCCAACTCTATGGATATTCGTAACTAAACTCTTCATTCGGTTGAAGGGGAGCTCTTGTTTTATAAAATGTTTTACTTCGTTTAGTTTCTTTTCTCTGTATTCAAAACTTGTTCTATGTGCCATTTATAAGGTCAGACTTTCCAAGGTTGAGTGGAAGCTACGAAAGGGCAAAACTCTTCTGTGGGAAGTCGTGCACATACTCGGGTAAGTGGATGCTACGAAAGGGCAAAGCTTATCTGAGGAGTTCGATCTATCTTTAAAACCATTTGGAAACTGGACCAAAGGGACCAAATGGATGCACAAAAGGCTAAGATACTTCGAAAGGAGGAATTAGTCTAAAGTAGAACAAGGGTTTACAAACAGTGTGGCAAATTGAGTGCTACGAAAGGGCCTCGATACACGTTTGAATACTTAGAAGGGTTACTAAAAGAATGAACAGGATATAATACAAGGCCCCCCAAGACCGAATACTTCTCTCGCAATTACAAAACCCCTTTGTCTTTACTTTTATTGTTCAATCCTCACAATCCGGAGGACTTGCAATTCACGCATCACCCACTGTAAGTCTTCGCTTTTAATTTCAGTATTTACTTTTCTGTAATTTACTTTTCAGCACTCAAAACCAAAACCAACTAAAAAGTCACGTAGTTGTTAGCACTAAAACCTCAACCAACCTAAAACACGCTCCTTCGCTGAACAAATCCCTTAAAGAATAACCTATCCCCCTAATTCCTCTGGGTTCGACCCCTACTTACCAAGTACTACCCAGTAGTATAGTTGCGAGTAGCGGACTATTATAAATTTATTTGCACAAATCGCTCTGACGACAAGCGGTTCTGTCAGCCTTCAACAATCCCGGGATGAAACCTTGGACGAATACTACACGAACTATGACACCATCGTCTCAAGCTGCCCGCACCATGGATTCACGAAGAAAGTTCTTCTTCAAAAATTTCTTCGTGGGATGAGGGCCGATGAGATGACAAGGATTAACGAAGCAATGAGAAGATCAGCCGGGAACTTATCCATAGCAGACATGTGGAACCTCTTAGATGACCTAGCCACAGCCACAAAATGAATACCCCAAGCTGACAGAGGAATGCAGATAGAAGAGGCTGGTCCAGAGACAAAAGAAGAAGATACTCCCGAGCCATCTGAAGAATCAGACATAGAAAGCATCAGAAGCAACGAGGAAGAACCCTCGTGGGAACTCGAGACGGTGCCAACAAGGGAAGAAGTCCAAAACACCACTGAAAACCGTGTGAGCCATGAAGAGGCTAAAAAAAGGATGGGAAAAGGGCCTGAGTAGAACGACTCCTCAATGGAGCATGTTTTCGCCATAACTGGACAAGGCAGCCCTAAACACCAGAAAACCCAGTTCAAGAGACTAGTAGTGAAGGGTTCCTCGCCTTCTCATAGACGTTGGAAGGAGAAACCACCAGAACCATGGGAACTGGACCCAAGAACATCATCTCGCAAGAAATCAGGAAGAGTCAAGAAAAAAATCAACACAGGAACGGTGGCGAAATACGACCTGAGCCACCCATGGGATCCAAACCAGTGATCCAGGAATGAGGTACTGTCGAGCCAACGACGTTAAACAAAGGCACTGGTCGGGAGGTAACCCGACACCTATCTTACTTTATGTCTTTTATTTTTCCATCATTTAGTTTTTTCCGTAAGTCGCTCTCACCCACTTGGTGCATAGAATGAAATGACTATTTAGGAATCGGTTTTTGGAGCAAGACCGGATCAGCCAGGCAGCTTCCGTGAATTACCAGGCCTGCGCTGAGAGTTCAAGGCCCCAGCCGAACTCCCTCGATTATCCAGCCTCATGCCATGTCGTTCACTCGACACTTTAAAGGGAGTTCTGTTCTTCCCATTTCCTTAATGTCATTTCCTTCTCGTATAATATCTGCTTGCATGGCTTTTGAACTAAGTTGTGCTGAAAGGCACGCCTTCGTTCAAAAGTGTGGGGTGAGATCCACCTTTGTAAATAAATAACATGTTTTTCCTTTTCCCTAAATAATTATCTTTTTGAAAATATGAACTTAAGAATGTGAAAAAGATAAATCTAAATTCATGCATTAACCTTGTGAAAATTCAACTGTTTAAAAACTTAGAATGTAACTTCTCATTTGTACCTTTGTGCTAAGATAAACAAGGGATGTGGAGTTGATAGAAATGCCCTAGAGAGGCTTGGCAAGCAATCGAAGGACTGAATTTTGCTATATGGTTTTCGAAGTCAGTGGAGGCTGCACTTCGGGTTTCAGTGAAGATTGAAGTCATCTCCGCCATGCAATGTTTATGCAAAAAGAAAAAAAAAGGTGAGGACGGGAATCAGACCGTCCTATCTCTAGTCAAAGTAGCCGAGAAAATAGATGAGCGACCCTCATCTTGACCTGCGCGAAACGGCAAGGATGAGAGGAGCGGGGAGGTATTTCCATATGCTCGCGGGCAATGATTGGACCTCCCAAAAAGGCTTGAGAAAATGGACTAGCAAGTCACAAAAAGCAAAAGCTCGAAGAAGCAAATCAAGAGGCCAAAGGCCAAAATTGTGAAGGTTTTAACCGAACAAAAAGTGAAGTACTCAAAGAGTCAAATCAAAGGCCAAAGGCCGATTCACTACAAAAAAAGCTGTCCCTCGCCAAAAAGAAATAAAAAAGGCTCAACTCAGTGAAACCCGAACCAAATCACGTGCTAGAGAAAGCTACAAGGAAACCATATAGTGCGAGACGGTCCCGAGATTGCAGTCCAGGAGCCTGAAAAGGGCTATCTCCCGAAACATCCAAATTAATTTGCATCTCAGCACGAAGGTACAAGTATCAAGTTTCTTCTATTTATTTACACGGTTTAATTTAGTAATAAGTAATAATGCATGAATTAGGATAAATCTAGTCCCACAGTCTTACTTTCATATTTTAAAAGCTTACTTAGTGTGCCGCCCTTTAATAGCATTGTTCGGGACGAACAACTAAAATTGTGGGGTGATCTGATGGACCATAATTATACGAATCATAAACACAGTTAAACCCACCAAATTAGACTGTTTGTCTATTTAACTTTTGCTTGTTAGTTCCGATATTTATCTACAGGGTATTTTGGAGCCTAGAGAGAAAACACGCTAAGGAGGAGTTTTTACGCAGAAAATATATTACGAGTCATTCCAAGGTCAAGACAAGATGCCGACTGAAGAAATCTCAAGATCCTGACTTGGAATCACTCAAAACAAATCAAACCGAAGAGCAACCAGAGTCAGTCCGGGGCAGAAATGGACTGATAGTTTTTTGAAAACATCACAAAACCTCACAAAACCTCACAAAACTCACTCTTTCCTTCAAAGTGACCGGCGGCTTTAAGGGGAGGGATGACTCATGGGTGGCTTTCCCTCCTTCCCCCCTCCACAACCGGCGGCTCCTCCTCCTTCAACCGGCAACCGGCGGCTTTTGACAAGCCATGGATGGCTTGCCATGTGTCCTCCTCTCCACCACATCCTCCTCCTCCCTTAGGCTATAAATACATGCCTCCCCCTTTGTAAATCATATCCCAAAATTCACAAAACACTTCTCTCTCTAGAAATTTGGCACTTTTGTAAGTTTTGTTCTATATCTTTAATACTCTTGTTGGTTCTTGAGTATTATAGTTAGTTCTTGAGTACTCTTGTCGGTTCTTGTAGTACTCAAGCTTTACTTTTCTCTATTCTTGAGTACTCTTGTCGGTTCTTGAAGTACTCACCCCTTTCCCTTACTTACTGTCTTTCAAAAACCGTAAGTACTTAGCTATGGTATCCACCTCTATGGATATTCATAGCTAAACTCTTCATTCGGTTGAAGGGGTGTACTTGTATCATAAAATGTTTTAGGCCATCTTTTTAGTGCCTCTTTTTTTTATTCAAAACTTGTTCTATGTGCCATATATTAGGCCAGAACTTCCAAGGTTGAGTGGATGCTTGAAATGGAAAAACTCTTCCGTGGGGGTTCGTGAACATACTCGGGTAAGTGGATCCTAGAAATGGCAAAGCTTATCTGAGGAGTTCGACCTCTTTTAAACACCATTTGGTTTGATCGGAAATGATTGATCAAATGGATGCACATAGGCTAGTATACCTTGAAATGGGGTGCCAGTCTAAATAGAACAAGTGCTTTACGACCTTGAAATGGGCTAGACGGTGTGTGCAAATCGAGTGCTTGAAATGGCCTTGATACACTTTTGAATACTTAGAAGGATCACTAAAGGTCAATGATAAACAGGCTATGATACAAGGCCCCAGAAACGAATGCTTTCCTTAGATTTAAAAAACCCCTTGCACTAACTTTCAATTTTAGTATATACTGTATTATCAACTGCTGACGTTCCGGAAGGCTTGCCAATCACGCATCACCCGCTGTAAGTCTTCTACTTTTATTTTCAGTACTTTACTTTGCTATCATTTACTTTTCCGCACAAAAAACCAAAACCAACCAACCAATCACTTACTTTTCCGCACTAAAACCTCAATCAACTTAAAACACGCTCCCTCGATGTACAATTCCCTCAAAGAATAGCTTATCCCCCTAATTCCCTTGGGTTTGACCCCTACTTACCACTTGCTACCCAGTAGTAAGGTCACGAGTAGCGGAATACAAATTTGCTTTTGCACAGAGAACACCGCACCTTAACGACAGTGCAGTGGGCTCCGTCACCTGTATTCTCTCTAGACTTCAAAATACCCTGTAGATAAATATCGGAACTAATAAGCAAAAGTTAAATAGACAAAGAGTCTAATTTGGTGGGTTTAACTGTGTTTATGATTCATACAATTATCGTCCATCAGATCACCCCACACTTTTAGTTGTTCGTCCCGAACAATGCTATTTAAGGGCGGAACACAATCCAAGTAATAACTTTTAAATATGAAAGTGAGACTGTGGTATTAGATTTATCTTAATTCATGCATTACTTACTTATTACCAAACTAAACCGTGTAAATACTTAGAAGAAACTTGATACTTGTACCTTCGCGGCGAGATGCAAATTAATTTGGATGTTTCAGGAGATAGCCCTTTTTAGGCTCCTGGACTGCATTCTCGGGACCGACTCGTACTGTATGGTTTCCTTGTAGCTTTTTCTAGCACGTGATTCGGTTCGGGTTTCACTGAGTTGAGCACTTTGATTTCTTTTTGGCGAGGGACAGCTTCTGTAGTGAATCGGCCTTTGACCTTTGGCCTTTGATATTGAGTTGGAGTTTCTTCACTTTTGTTCGGTTAAAACCTTCACAATTTTGGCCTTTGGCCTTTGATTAGCTTCTTTGAGCTTTTGCTTCTTTGTGACTTGCTAGCCCATTTTCTCAGCCTTTCTTTGGGAGGTCCAATCATCGCCCGCGAGCATATGGAAATACCTCCCCGCTCTTTCTCATCCTCGCCGTTTCACGCGGGTCAAGATGAGGGTCGCTCATCTATTTTCCCGGCTACTAGGACTAGAGAAAGGACGGTTTGATTCCCGTCCCACCTCTTGCATAAACACTGCACAGCGGAGATGACTTCAATCTTCACTGAAACCCGAAGTGCAGCTTCCACTGACTTCGAAAACCATATAGTTAGATTCGATCCTTCGAGTGCTTGCCAAGCCTCTCAAGGGCATTTTCTATCAACTCCACATCCCCTGTATATCTCAGCACAAAGGGACAAATGAGAAGTTACATCCTAAGTTTTTAAATAGTTGAATTTTCATAAGGTAAATGCATGAATTATGATCTATCTTTTTCACATTCTCAAGTTCATATTTTCAAAAAGATAATATTAAGGGAAAAGGAAAAAGAAAAACATGTTAATTAACTATGTTCACAGGCGGTTCTCACCCCACACTTTTGAACGAAGGCGTGCCTTTTAGCACGACTTAGTTCAAAAGTCATGCAAATATATACAAGAGAAGGAAATGACATTAAGGAAAAGGGAAGAACTGAACTCTCTTTTACTGTGTTGTCGCATGTCGTGGGACGACGTGGATCAGAGCTGGATAATCGAGGGAGTTCGGCTGGGGCCTTGAACTCTCAGCGCAGGCCCGGTAATTCTCGAAAGCTCCCTGGCTGATCTGATCTTGCTCCAAAAACCAATTCCTACAAGGAGTCATTTCTTCTATACAAAAAATGGGTGAGAGCGACTTACGGTAAAAACTAAATGACAGAAAATAAAATGACTGAAAGTAAGATAGTGTCGGGTTACCTCCCGACCAGTGCCTTTGTTTAACGTTGTTGGCTCGACGCATGGGGATCACAAGTTTGGATCCCATGGGTAGCTCAGGTCATAGTGTTGTGGAGTGCCTACTTTCATTTTTGCCTTGCCTTTCCCCGATTTCTTGTGAGATGATGTGCTTGGGTCCTGTTCCCATGGTTCTGGTGGTTTCTCTTTCCAACGTCTCTGAGAAGGCGAGGGACCTTTAACCATGGTCGCTGGTTTAGCTACTCTTACGGTCTCTCTTGGTAGGTCAGTAACTAGTGTGCTGAGATCAGCGGTAATTACAATGTCTGGCGGTACGACTAGGTCATAGTCCAGCGGAGTTAAGTCGACCTCGCCGTGGTAATGTTTGACTCGTTGCCCATTTATCATGAATCTACTTCTCTTATCCGGGCTTTCCACCTCAACTGCCCCATGGTTGAATACCTTAGTTATTGTGAACGGGCCGGTCCATCTAGATTTGAGTTTCCAGGGCATCAATTTCAGTCGCGAGGAGAAGACCAGCACTTGTTGTCCTTCCTCAAATGAGCGTCGGAGGATGAATTTGTCATGATACAATTTGGTCCGCGCTTTGTAGTCCGTTTGCCCTTCATAGGCTTCAAGCCGCAATTCCTCAAGCTCGCATAGATTAAGCTTCCTATCCAGTCCTGCAGCCTTCAAATCAGGATTGCAATGCTTGAGCGTCCAATAAGCCTTATGTTCTAATTCCACCGGAAGGTGGCATGCCTTCCCATAAACAAGTCGAAAGGGGGAGGTTCCAATTGGCGTCTTGTATGCTGTCCGATATGCCCAAAGAGCTTCATCTAGCCTCTGACTCCAATCTTTCCTTCCCGGTTTCACCATCTTTTCTAGAATACCCTTGATTTCGCGGTTGGAGATCTCCGCTTGACCATTGGTCTGGGGATGGTATGCCGTGGACGTTCGGTGGTGAACATGGTAGCGTTTTAAGGTGGTAGCCATCATGCGGTTCCAGAAATGAGTTCCTTGGTCGCTTATTTTGGCCTTGGGTACCCCGTACCCACAAAACAGGTTAGTGCGCAAAAAATCTATGACAGTTTTTGCATCGTCGCACCTTGTGGCCTTAGCCTCTACCCATTTTAACACATAATCTACAGCGACTAAAATATAAGTATAACCGCATGATACTGGGACTGGTCCCATAAAATCAATACCCCAAATGTCGAAAACATCGTTGACTAATATGGGTACTTGAGGCATCTGATTTCTAGCTGACACATTTCCTACTCTTTGGCACTTATCGCATTTTTTACACTTCTCATAGGCGTCTCTAAATATACTTGGCCAAAAGAAGCCGCTATCTAGGATTTTCCTAGCGGTTCTCCTAGGCCCGAAGTGTCCTCCACATGCAAACTCATGTCAGAAGCTAATAATAGAAGCTATTTCATTATCTGGGATGCATCTCCTAATTATTTGATCCGCTCCTATTTTCCACAAGTAAGGATCATCCCATAAGTAATGTCTAGCATCATGCCTAAGTTTCATGCATTGTGCCTTAGTAAAAGAAGGGGGAAATTTACCTCCTACAAGGTAATTGACGATTGAGGCATACCACGGCACCTTGGTTGAGACTGCATAGAGGTGCTCGTCTGGAAATGACTCGGTTATGTGCCCCTCTTCTTCCTTTCGGACAATCCTGCTTAGGTGGTCGGCCACAGTATTCTCGATCCCCTTTTTGTCCCTTATTTCCACATCGAATTCTTGCAGTAGTAATATCCATCGAATGAGTCTTGGCTTGGTCTCCTTCTTCTTCATCAGGTAACGGATGGCCGCATGGTCAGAATAAACTATCACTTTTGCTCCAAGCAGATAGGATCTGAATTTTTCCAGAGCGAAAACCACTGCCAGGAGTTCCTTTTCGGTGGTGGAGTAGTTTGTTGGGCAGAATCTAGGGTTCTTGAGGCGTAGTAGATCACAACCGCCTTCTTATCAACTTTTTGGCCTAGGACTGCCCCCACAGCATAATCGCTCGCGTCGCACATGATTTTGAATGGTAGTTCCCAATTTGGCGTTTGGATGATAGGTGTGCTGGTGAGGGCTTTCTTCAGTTTATCAAAGGCCTCCTTGCATGCATTAGTGAATTCAAAAGGGACTTCTTTCTGGAGAAGAGTGGTTAGAGGTAACGCCGTTTTGGAGAAGTCTTTGATGAATCGTCGATAGAATCCTGCATGGCCAAGGAATGATTGGATGTCTCGGACCGTGGATGGGTATGGTAGAGTCCTGATCAGGTCGATCTATGCTTGTCCACTTCCATGCCTTCTTATGAGACGATATGTCCCAAGACTATTCCGTGTGTTACCATGAAGTGGCACTTCTCATAATTGAGCACTAAGTTCATGGACACACATCGTTCCAAAACCGTGCTCAAATTACTTAAGCAGGCGTCGAATGTGTCTCCATAGATGGTGAAGTCGTCCATGAAGACTTCAATGAATTCTCCGATCATGTCCGAAAAGATGCTGGTTACTACCCTTTGAAAAGTCCCCGGGGCATTGCATAGGCCAAACGACATCTTTCTGAAGGCGAATGTGCCGAATGGGCAGGTGAATGTAGTCTTCTCTTGGTCCTCAGGTGCTATGGGGATCTGGTTGTAGCCTGAGAACCCGTCCAGGAAGCAAAAATATGGTTTGCCTGCCAATCGGTCTAGCATTTGATCGATGAATGGTAGAGGGAAATGGTCTTTTCTTGTGACGGCATTCAATTTTCTGTAGTTGATGCACATTCTCCAGCCGTTCTTGACTCTTGTTGTTACTATTTTTCCTTCGGCATCTTCCTCGACCGTGATCCCACATTTCTTCGGGACCACGTGGACAGGACTTACCCATTGGCTATCTGATATGGGATAGATAACGTCCG
This sequence comes from Rhodiola kirilowii, assembly GCA_033675215.1. Lineage (NCBI taxonomy): Eukaryota > Viridiplantae > Streptophyta > Magnoliopsida > Saxifragales > Crassulaceae > Rhodiola > Rhodiola kirilowii. The sequence goes on from CM066201.1 coordinate 35,826,913, forward strand.
CATCTAGTAGCTTCTGTATTTCTTTTTGGACGATTTCCATCATGATAGGGTTGAGTCGTCGTTGAGGTTCTCTTTATGGCTTTGCTCCATCTTCAAGTAGAATACGGTGCATGCATACAGCCGGGCTGACTCCTCTTAAGTCGGCTAGAGTCCATCCAATAGCCAACTTGTGTTGTCTCAGCACTTTTATCAGACTTCTCTCCTGACCTGCTTCCAAGCCACTCTTGATGATCACTGGAAGTGTGTTATTATCTCCTAGGAAAGCGTACTTCAGATGTCCGGGCAGGGGCTTCAATTCTATTTTGGGAGCTTGCATCACCGAGGGCAGAAAAGTATTTGATTTGAATAATTTTACCTCGTTGACTTCATATTCTGGTGTGAGAGGCTTCGAGATTGTTAAGTGGGCCATCGTTTCATGCAAGTCTTCGGTCAATTCGTATGAGCCTTCCGCTCCATTGAGTATGGCTTCTAAGGGATCCGCTCCTTGTTATGGTCGAACTTCTTGGACCAAGTCGTCCAAAGCATCGAGAGTGTGTACTTCCTCAAATTCCATAGGGTGCTTCATTGCTCGGAATATGTCAAAGCTGAAGACTTCTCCATCTACTTCCATTGAGAGCATTCCACTTTCACAGTCTATCTTCATTTTTGATGTTTTGAGAAATGGACGGCCGAGAAGGATGGGTGCATGATCTGTAGGTCCGCCATTCTCCATTTTTAAGACGTAGAAGTCTGCTGGAAACACCAATTCGCCTACTTGAACCAGGACGTCTTCTATTTTCCCCTCGGGCTGTTTGCACGACCGATCTGCCAGTTGAATAGTGATGGAGCCCACCGCACTATCGTTAAGGTGCGATGTTCTCTGTGTAAAAGCAAATTTATATCTCCGATACTTGTGACTTAACTATTTTGGGTAGTTAGTGGTAAGTACGGGTCGAACCCAAGGGAGTCAGGTGAATAGTTGTTCTTTCGAAAAGGGGGGATTAAATAAAGCAGTTTGGGGGGTTGTTTTTGGTTTTTGGTTACTGAAAAGTAAGGTGTTTGATGGACAAGACTTGAAAGAAAGTAAGCAATTGATAAGGTACTGAAAGTAAAGGAACATTTGATACAATAATTAAAGGAAAGATTCGGTTTCAGGGGCCTTGTATCATATTCTGTTTATCATTGACCTCTAATGATCATACTAAGTGTTCAAAGATGAATCGAGGTTATTTCTAGCACAAGACTTGCAACATCGTTTAGAACACTTGCTCTATTTAGACTAATTCCTCCTTCCGAAGGCTAATTCTCTGGCAACGGCGCCAATTTTGACGGAGCCCACTGCACTGTCATTAAGGTGCAATGTTCTCTGTGCAAATAAATTTATAATTTCCGCTACTCGCAACTACACTACTGGTTAGTAAGTGGTAAGTAGGGGTCGAACCCAAGGGAATTAGAGGGATACGTTGTTCTTTAAGGGATTTGTACAGCGAGGGAGCGTGTTTTAAGGTTGATTGAGATTTTAGCGGTTATGACTAAGTGACTTTTTTGGTTGTTTTTTGGGTTTTGAGTGCGGAAAAGTAAATTACAGAAAATAAATACTGAAATTAAAATACTGAAAATAAAAGAAGGACTTACAGTGGGTGATGCGTGATGGGTGAGTTCTCCGGTAGATGAGCGGTTGGTGATTGCAGATGATCGAGCAATTTATAAAAGTAAATACAGGGGGGTTTTGTAATTCAAGGAAAACATTCGGTTTCAGGGGCCTTGTATCATAGCCTGTTTATTATTTTAGTAACCTTTATAAGTATTCAAACGTGAATCAAGGCCATTCCAAGCACTCGACTTGCAACACTGTCTAGCCTTTTGCAAAAGTGTTCGAAAGTAAATCGAGGCCATTCCAAGCACTCAACTTGCAACACCGTCTAGTCTTTTGCAAAAGTCGTAGAGCACTTGTTCTACTTAGACTAATACCCCATTCCAAGGTATATTAGCCTGTGTGCATCCATTTGGATTGTCTTTCCCGATTTATCCAAATGGTGTTTTAGAAAGATCAAACTCCTCAGATAAGCTTTGCCATTCCAAGCATCCACTTATCCGAGTATGTTTACGAATCCCCACGGAAGAGCTTTGCAATTCCAGGCATCCACTCAACCTTGGAAATTCTGATCTAATATATGGCACATAGAAAAAGTTTTGAATACAGAGAAAAGAAACTAAAAGAATTAAAACATTTTATAATACAAGTACACCCCTTTAACCGAATAAAGAGTTTAGCTACGAATATCCATAGAGGTGGATACCATAGCTAAATACTCGGGGGTTTCTGAAAACAGTAAGAGGAGAAGGGGTGGAATACTCAAGAACCAACAGGAGTATTCCCAATTCCTACTGAATACTCAAGAACCAACAGGAGTATTCTCTAAAGTATAATACTCAAGAACCAACATGAGTATTATTTCATAAACCAAACTTACAAAGTAACAAAAACTTAAAGAGAGAAGTGAAATATTGATTGTTGGATGATACAAATGAGGAGGGGACTGGCTCCTTTTATAAGCTAAGGGGAGGAGAATGGAGGGTGGAGATGGGTGGCATGTGTTTTTGATCCAAGGGAGGAGGAGGAGGAGCAAGGAGGAGGTGCCACATGGGGGAGGAGCTCAAGCCGCCGGTTGCCGGTTGCAAGGGGAGGAAAGCCGCCGGTTGTGGTGGGGAAGCTTCCTCCCTTGGCCACCTCCAAGCAAGGTTGCCGGTCACCTTGGTCCATGGATGAGTTTTGACAGTTTTGTGCAGTCTTTTCACAAAACTATCAATCCAATTTTGCTCCGGTCTGACTTTGGTTGTTCCTCGGTTGAATTTAATTTGAGTAATTCAATGTCAGGATCTTGATATTTCTTCGTTTAGCGTCTGATCTTGACCTTGGATTGACTCGTAATATCTTTTCAGCGTAAAATCCTCTCCTTAGCGTGTTTTCTCTCTAAGCGCCAAAATACCCTGTAGAAATATATCGGGACTAACAAATAGAAGTTAGATAGACAAACAGTCTAATTTGGTGGGTTTTACTGTGTATTTGATTCGTATAATTATGGTCCATCAAATTACCCCACACTTTTAGTTGTTCGTCCCGAACAATGCTATTAAAGGGCGGCACACTAAGTAAGTTTGTTAAAATATGAAAATTAGACTGTGGGACTCGATTTATCCTAATTCATGCATTACTTACTTATTACCAAATTGAACTGTATAAATAAATAGAAGAAACTTGATACTTGTACCTCCGTGCTGTGATGCAAATTATTCTGGATGTTTCGGGAGATAGCCCTTTTTAGGCTCATGGACTGCAATCTCGGGATCGTCTCTCACTATATGGTTTCCTTGTAGCTTTCTTTAGCACGTGATTCGGTTCGGAATGGTTTGAGTACTTTGATTTTCTTTTGGCGAGGGACTGCTTTTTGTAGTGAATCGGCCTTTGGCCTTTGATTTGACTCTTTGAGTACTTCACTTTTTGTTCGGTTAAAACCTTCACAATTTTGGGCCTTTGGCCTCTTGATTTGCTTCTTTGAGCTTTTTGCGTCTTTGTGACTTGCTATTCCATTTTCTCAAGCCTTTTTGGGAGGTCCAATCATCGCCCGCAAGCCTATGGAAATACCTCCCCGCTCCTCTCATCCTTGTCGTTTCGCGCGGATCAAGATGAGGGTCGCTCATCTATTTTCTCGGCTACTTTGACTAGAGAGAGGACAGTCTGATTCCTGTCCTCGCCGATTTTTCTTTTTGCATAAACACTGCATGGCGGAGATGACATCAATCTTCACTGAAACCCGGAGTGCAGCCTCCACTGACTTCGAAAACCATATAGTTTGATTCGATCCTTCGATTGCTTGCCAAGCCTCTCTAGGGCATTTCTATCAACTCCACATCCCTAGTTTATCTCAGCACAAAGGGACAAATGAGAAGTTACGTTCTAAGTTTTTAGACAGTTGAATTTTCACAAGGTAAATGCACGAATTTTAGATCTATCTTTTTCACATTCTTAAGTTCATATTTTCAAAAAGATAATATTTAAAAAAGAAAAAGAAAAACATGTTATTTATTTATTTACACATGCGGATCTCACCCCACACTTTTGAACGAAGTCGTGCCTTTCAACACTACTTAGTTCAAAAGCCATGCAAGCAGACAATTACGAGAAAGAAATGATATTAAGGAAAAAGGAAGAACAGAACTCCCTTTAAGGTGTCGAGTTAACGACATGGCTCGAGGCTGGATAATCGAGGGAGTTCGGCTGGGGCCTTGAACTCTTAGCGTAGCCCTGACTGGCTTAATGTTGCACCCAAGTCCGATTCCTGAATAGTCAAGTCTTCTATGCACCAAGTGGGTGAGAGCGACTTATTGAAAAAGTAAAATATAGAAAATAAAAGACAGAAAATTAAAGTGCAGAAAGTAAGATAGTGTCGGGTTACCTCCCGACCAGTGCACTTGTTTAACATCGTTGGCTCGACAATACCTTATTCCTGGATCACTGGTTGGGGTCCCATGGGTGGCTTAGGTCGAATTTCGCCACCGTTCCTATGTTGCTTCTTGCCTTGCCTTTTCCCAATTTCTTGCGAGATGATGTGCTTGGGTCCAGTTCCCGTTATTCTGGTGATTTCTCCTTCCAACGTCTCTGAGAAGGCGAGGGACCTTTGACCACTAGCTTCTTGAATTGGGTTTTCTGGTGTTTAGGGCTGCCTTGTCTAGTCATGGCGAAAACATGCTCCATCGAGGAGTCGTTCTGCTCAGGCCCTTTTCCCATCCTCTTTTCAGCCTCTTAGTTTTCAGCGATTTGTCTATTGATCGAGGGGAAAAGTTGGGAAGCTTGCATCTTAAGGCTCGGTTCTGCCTCATCGTGTCTGTTTGTGAGGAACTGGTCATAGATGGTTTCGGCTGCCTAGGTGATGATAGCTGGGTATGGTATTGGCAGCATGTCGGTGGTATTCTGGACTTCTTCCATTGCTGACACTTCCTCGTTGCTCCCGATACTTTCTATATCCCAGTCTTCTGATGGCTCGGGAGTTTCTTCTGATGGCTCGGGAGTTTCTTCTTCGTCTGTCTCTGGTCCAGCCTCTTCTATCTGCATGCCTCCATCAGCTTGGGGCATTCGTTTTGTGGCTGCGACCAGGTTATCTATGAGGTTCCACATGTCTGCCAGGGAGAAGTTCCCGGCTGATCTCCTCATTGCTTCGTTAATCCTTGTCAGATCATCGGCCTTCATCCCACGAAGAAATTTTTGAAGCAGAACTTTCTTCGTGAATCCATGGTGCAGGAAGCTTGAGACGATGGTGTCATAGTTCGTGTAGTATTCGTCCAAAGTCTCATCCCGGGATTGTTTAAGGCTCATGATTTTTTCTCGGGTTTGTTGTCGTAAGGATGCGGGAGAGAATTCTCGTAAGAATGGAACGCATAGGTCCACAAAATGTACTGCACTACTAGCGGTTGACGTATAATACCAGATCGTTGCAAAATCAGTTAAAGAAAATTTAAAGCATTTAAGTTTAAACTCCTCTAACATTTCATTTTCAGGTTTTATGTGGCAACAAACGCGGTGAAAGTTTCGGCAGTGTAGTACTGGGTCTTCTCCATCTGTACCTCCGAACAGGGGAAGATGTCTTGTTGTCCATGCGTACGTAGTGGGTAGCGTCATGAGGAAATGAGAAGGGAAAGGAAAGAACAACTTATCCGAAGGCTAATTCTCTGGCAATGGCGCCAATTTTGACGGAGCCCACTGCACTGTCGTTAAGGTGCAATGTTCTCTGTGCAAATAAATTTATAATTTCCGCTACTCGCAACTACACTACTGGGTAGTAAGTGGTAAGTAGGGGTCGAACCCAAGGGAATTAGAGGGATACGTTGTTCTTTAAGGGATTTGTACAGCGAGGGAGCGTGTTTTAAGGTTGTTTGAGATTTTAGCGGTTATGACTAAGTGACTTTTTTGGTTGTTTTTCTGGTTTTGAGTGCGGAAAGATAAATTACAGAAAATAAATACTGAAATTAAAATACTGAAAATAAAAGAAGGACTTACAGTGGGTGATGCGTGATTGGTGAGTTCTCCGGTAGATGAGTGGTTGGTGATTGCAAATGATCGAGCAATTTATAAAAGTAAATACAGGGGGTTTTGTAATTCAAGGAAAACATTCGGTTTCAGGGGCCTTGTATCATAGCCTGTTTATTATTTTAGTAACCTTTCTAAGTATTCAAACGTGAATCAAGGCCATTCCAAGCACTCGACTTGCAACACTGTCTAGCCTTTTGCAAAAGTGTTCGAAAGTGAATCGAGGCCATTCCAAGCACTCAACTTGCAACACCGTCTAGTCTTTTGCAAAAGTCGTAGAGCACTTGTTCTACTTAGACTAATACCCCATTCCAAGGTATATTAGGCTGTGTGCATCCATTTGGATTGTCTTTCCCGATTTATCCAAATGGTGTTTTAGAAAGATCAAACTCCTCAGATAAGCTTTGCCATTCCAAGCATCAACTTATCCGAGTATGTTTACGAATCCCCACGGAAGAGCTTTGCCATTCCAAGCATCCACTCAACCTTGGACATTCTGATCTAATATATGGCACATAGAACAAGTTTTGAATACAGAGAAAAGAAAGTAAAAGAATTAAAACATTTTATAATACAAGTACACCCCTTTAACCGAATAAAGAGTTTAGCTACGATAGCTAAATACTCGGGGGTTTTTGAAAATAGTAAGAGGAGAAGGGGTGGAATACTCAAGAACCAACAGGAGTATTTCCAATTCCTACTGAATACTCAAGAACCAACATGAGTATTCTCTAAAGTATAATACTCAAGAACCAACAGGAGTGTTATTTCATAAACCAAACTTACAAAGTAACAAAAACTTAGAGAGAGAAGTGAAATATTGATTGTTGGATGATACAAATGAGGAGGGGAATGGCTCCTTTTATAAGCTAAGGGGAGGAGAATGGAGGGTGGAGATGGGTGGCATGTGTTTTTGATCCAAGGGAGGAGGAGGAGGAGCAAGGAGGAGGAGGAGCAAGGAGGAGGTGCCACATGGGGGAGGAGCTCAAGCCGCCGGTTGCCGGTTGCAAGGGGAGGAAAGCCGCCGGTTGTGGTGGGGAAGCTTCCTCCCTTGGCCACCTCCAAGCAAGGTTGCCGGTCACCTTGGTCCATGGATGAGTTTTGACAGTTTTGTGCAGTCTTTTCACAAAACTATCAATCCAATTTTGCTCCGGTCTGACTTTGGTTGTTCCTCGGTTGAATTTAATTTGAGTAATTCAATGTCAGGATCTTCACATTTCTTCGTTCAGCGTCTGATCTTGACCTTGGATTGACTCATAATATCTTTTCAGCGTAAAATCCTCTCCTTAGCGTGTTTTCTCTCTAAGCGCCAAAATACCCTGTAGAAATATATCGGGACTAACAAGTAGAAGTTAGATAGACAAACAGTCTCATTTGGTGGGTTTTACTGTGTATTTGATTCGTATAATTATGGTCCATCACGCCTCATAAATGATTTGGCAAAGAACACAAAACATGGTCAGTGGCACCAAACAGACGATAAGGCACCAACGATGGAAGTGGACTCAGTGCAGAACGAGCCCGACACCACACCCATTATGAGCTTGCCCGTAACAAAACCGAGAGAAGATATCAGTACAAGGGCAGTAATGGATGTGGAGGCGACTCTAAAGGAGCCAATATTGGAGCCCACAGAGCCGACAAAGGATGAGGACTCTTGGATGACCGAAGAAGAACTGCCCAAATCTGGCCCGGTCTTCATCACCAATCTGCCCAAGGTAGTCCTGGCCCTACTTGACGAGCCAAATGAAGTCCCGGACTTCACTACCAAACCAGCCGAGACATACCTGGACCTCACTGCAAAACTGACCGAGAAAATCACGGCAGGCCCGGTCCTCACTGAAGAGCTGCTCGAGAAAGGCCCTGTCCTTATGGCCGAGAAGCCCTTACTTAACCCTTCATGTTCTATAAAGATCACAGCCACCAAGGATGAGATGATCGATGCAGTGCTAGGCGAGTTAGAGGAGAAACATGAGCCAAAACAATCAACGCAGGAGCTCCCACTCGTCACAAGCCAAGAAGAGCCTCCTGAAAGGTGTAAGGACCAAGGACGGCCAATCATCTCTGCCACAAAGAAGAGGGTTAGCAAGGGCGCATACTTGAGGTCGCTTGGCAAAAGACTGAACTTCCAAAACTGCAAAAGTACCGACCGTTCATACATGAAAAAGCGACAAAGGCATGGGCCGAAGGAATGGAAACCCGGAAGGAGTAACAAGCGAGCACGACTCATTGGACCAGCAGCTATGGTCAATAAAGCCTCACCCTCTCAGAGCAAAAGGGCAGCCGAGAAGAAATTCGACCTCAAGCACCCATGGGATCCCTACTTATGATCCAGGAATGAGGTACTGTCGAGCTAACGACGTTAAACAAATGCACTGGTCGGGAGGTAACCCGACACCTATCTTAATTTCAGTTATTTAATTTCTGTCATTTAGTTTTTCCATTCTCACATTTCCTGTATATATTTGCTTGCATGACTTTTGAACTACGTCGTGCTGAAAGGCACGCCTTCGTTCAAAAGTGTGGGGTGAGATCCACCTTTGTAAATAAATAACATTTTTTTCCTTTTCCCTTAATATTATCTTTTTGAAAATATGAACTTAAGAATGTGAAAAAGATAGATCATAATTCATGCATTAACCTTGTGAAAATTCAACTATTTAAAAACTTAGAATGTAACTTCTCATTTGTCCCTTTGTGCTGAGATAAACTAGGGATGTGGAGTTGACATAAACTGCCCTAGAGAGGCTTGGCAAGCACTCGAAGGATCGAATCTAACTATATGGTTTTCGAAGTCAGTGGAGGCTGCACTTCGGGTTTCAGTAAAGATTGAAGTCATCTCCGTCATGCAGTGTTTATGCAAAAAGAAAAAAGGCGAGGACGGGAATCAGACCGTCCTATCTCTAGTCAAAGTAGCCGAGAAAATAGATGAGCGACCCTCATCTTGACCCGCGCGAAACGGCAAGGATGAGAGGAGCGGGGAGGTATTTCCATAGGCTTGCGGGCGATGATTGGACCTCCCAAAAAGTCTTGAGAAAATGGACTAGCAAGCCACAAAAAGGCAAAAGCTCAAAGAAGCAAATCAAGAGGCCAAAGGCCCAAAATTGTGAAGGTTTTAACCGAACAAAAAGTGAAGTACTCAAAGAGTCAAATCAAAGGCCAAAGGCCGATTCACTACAAAAGCTGTCCCTCGCCAAAAGAAAATCAAAGACCAAACCATTGAAACCCAAACCGAATCACGTGCTAGAGAAAGCTACAAGGAAACCATATAGTGCGAGACAGTCCCGAGGTTGCAGTCCAGGAGCTTGAAAAGGGCTATCTCCCGAAACATCCAAAATAGTTTGCATCTCAGCACGGAGGTACAAGTATCAAGTTTCTTCTATTTATTTACACATTTCAATTTGGTAATAAGTAAGTAATGCATGAATTAGGATAAATCTAGTCCCACAGCCTAACTTTCATATTTTAAAAGCTTACTTAGTGCCGCCCTTTAATAGCATTGTTCGGGACGAACAACTAAAAGTGTGGGGTGATCTGATGGACCATAATTATACGAATCATAAACACAGTTAAACCCACTAAATTAGACTATTTGTCTATTTAACTTTTGCTTGTTAGTTCCGATATTTATCTACAGGGTATTTTAGAGACTAGAGAGAATACACGCTAAGGAGAGGATTTTACGCTGAAAATATATTACGAGTCATTCCAAGGTCACGATCAGATGCCGACTGAAGAAATCTCAAGATCCTGACATTGAATTACTCAAAACAAATCCAACCGAAGAGCAACCAAAGTCAGTCCGGAGCTGAAATACACCGATAGTTTTGCGAAAAACATCACAAAACTCACAAAACCTCCACCTTTCCTCCTTGTGACCGGCGGCTTTTGCTCCATCCAACCTCCTTATGCCAACTAGGGGGGGGGGGGGCGGGCGGCTCCTCCTGCATGACCGGCCACCGGCGGCTTTTGTGAGCCATGGAGAGCTTGCCAAGTGTTGCTCCTCCTCACCACATCCCCTCCCCCCTTAAGCCTATAAATACCCTACTCCTCTTATTTGTAAATCAATCCAAAATCATAAACACTTCTCTCTCTAGAAAGTTTGGCATTTGTAAGTTTGGTTTTTAATATATAATACTCCTGTTGGTTCTTGTGTATTATAGTTCGGTCTTGAGTACTCCTGTCGATTCTTGAGTACTCAAGCTTTTCTTTATTCTCGAGTACTCTTGTCGGTTCTTGAAGTACTCACCCCTTTCCTTTACTTACTGTCTTTCAAAAACCGTAAGTACTTAGCTAAGGTATCCACCGCTATGGATATTCGTAGCTAAACTCTTCATTCTGTTGAAGGGGTGTACTTGTATCATAAAATGTTTTAGGCCATATTTTAGTGCCTCTTCTTTGTATTCAAAACTTGTTCTATGTGCCATATATTAGGTTAGAACTTCCAAGGTTGAGTGGATGCTTGGAATGGCAAAGCTCTTCCGTGGGGTTCGTAAACATACTCGGATAAGTGGATGATTGGAATGGCAAAGCTTATCTGATGAGTTTGACCTTTCTAAAACACCATTTGGTTGGTCGGGAATGACTGGTCAAATGGATGCATGACGGAGCCCACTGCACTGTCGTTAAGGTGCAATGTTCTCTATACAAATAAATTTATATTTTCCGCTACTCGCAACTACACTACTGGGTAGCAAGTGGTAAGTAGGGGTCGAACCCAAGGGAATTAGTGGGATACGTTGTTCTTTAAGGGATTTGTACAGCGAGGGAGCGTGTTTTAAGTTTGATTGAGATTTTAGCGGTTATGACTAAGTGACTTTTTTGGTTGTTTTTTAGGTTTTGAGTGCGGAAAAGTAAATTACAGAAAATAAATACTAAAATTAAAATACTGAAAATAAAAGAAGGACTTACAGTAGGTGATGCGTGATTGGTGAGTTCTCCGGTAGATGAGCGGTTGGTGATTGCAGATGATCGAGCAATTTATAAAAGTAAATACAGGGGGGTTTTGTAATTCAAGGAAAACATTCGGTTTCAGGGGCCTTGTATCATAGCCTGTTTATTATTTTAGTAACCTTTCTAAGTATTCAAACGTGAATCAAGGCCATTCCAAGCACTCGACTTGCAACATTGTCTAGCCTTTTGCAAAAGTGTTCGAAAGTGAATCGAGGCCATTCCAAGCACTCAACTTGCAACACCGTCTAGTCTTTTGCAAAAGTCGTAGAGCACTTGTTCTACTTAGACTAATACCCCATTCCAAGGTATATTAGCCTGTGTGCATCCATTTGGATTGTCTTTCCCGATTTATCCAAATGGTGTTTTAGAAAGATCAAACTCCTCAGATAAGCTTTGCCATTCCAAGCATCCACTTATCCGAGTATGTTTACGAATCCCCATGGAAGAGCTTTGCCATTCCAAGCATCCACTCAACCTTGGAAATTCTAATCTAATATATGGCACATAGAACAAGTTTTGAATACAGAGAAAAGAAACTTAAAGAATTAAAACATTTTATAATACAAGTACACCCCTTTAACCGAATAAAGAGTTTAGCTACGAATATCCATAGAGGTGGATACCATAGCTAAATACTCGGGGGTTTTTGAAAACAGGAGAAGGGGTGGAATACTCAAGAACCAACAGGAGTATTCCCAATTCCTACTGAATACTCAAGAACCAACAAGAGTATTCTCTAAAGTATAATACTCAAGAACCAACAGGAGTATTATTTCATAAACCAAACTTACAAAGTAACAAAAACTTAGAGAGAGAAGTGAAATATTGATTGTTGGATGATACAAATGAGGAGGGGAATGGCTCCTTTTATAAGCTAAGGGGAGGAGAATGGAGGGTGGATATGGGTGGCATGTGTTTTTGATCCAAGGGAGGAGGAGGAGGAGCAAGGAGGAGGTGCCACAAGGGGGAGGAGCTCAAGCCGCCGGTTGCCGGTTGCAAGGGGAGGAAAGCCGCCGGTTGTGGTGGGGAAGCTTCCTCCCTTGGCCACCTCCAAACAAGGTTGCCGGTCACCTTGGTCAATGGATGAGTTTTGAACGTTTTGTGCAGTCTTTTCACAAAACTATCAATCCAATTTTGCTCCGGTCTGACTTTGGTTGTTCCTCGGTTGAATTTAATTTGAGTAATTCAATGTCAGGATCTTGATATTTCTTCGTTCAGCGTCTGATCTTGACCTTGGATTGAATCGTAATATCTTGTCAGCGTAAAATCCTCTCCTTAGCGTGTTTTCTCTCTAAGCGCCAAAATACCCTGTAGAAATATATCGGGACTAACAAGTAGAAGTTAGATAGACAAACAGTCTAATTTGGTGGGTTTTACTATGTATTTGATTCGTATAATTATGGTCCATCAGATTACCCCACACTTTTTGTTGTTCGTCCCGAACAATGCTATTAAAGGGCGGCACACTAAGTAAGTTTGTTAAAATATGAAAATTAGACTGTGGGACTCGATTTATCCTAATTCATGCATTACTTACTTATTACCAAATTGAACTGTATAAATAAATAGAAGAAACTTGATACTTGTACCTCCGTGCTGTGATGCAAATTATTTTGGATGTTTCGGGAGATAGCCCATTTTAGGCTCATGGACTGCAACCTCGGGATTGTCTCTCACTATATGGTTTCCTTGTAGCTTTCTCTAGCACGTGATTCGGTTCAGGTTTCAATGGTTTGAGTACTTTGATTTTCTTTTGGCGAGGGACTGCTTTTTGTAGTGAATCGGCCTTTGGCCTTTGATTTGACTCTTTGAGTACTTCACTTTTTGTTTGGTTAAAACCTTCACAATTTTGGGCCTTTGGCCTCTTGATTTGCTTCTTTGAACTTTTTGCTTCTTTGTGACTTGCTAGTCCATTTTCTCAAGCCTTTTTGGGAGGTCCAATCATCGCCCGCAAGCCTATGGAAATACCTCCCCGCTCCTCTCATCCTTGTCGTTTCGCGCGGGTCAGGATGAGGGTCGCTCATCTATTTTCTCGGCTACTTTGACTAGAGAGAGGACAGTCTGATTCCTGTCCTCGCCGATTTTTCTTTTTGCATAAACACTGCATGGCGGAGATGACTTCAATCTTCACTGAAACACGAAGTGCAGCCTCCACTGACTTCGAAAACCATATAGTTTGATTCGATCCTTCGATTGCTTGCCAAGCCTCTCTAAGGCATTTCTATCAACTCCACATCCCTAGTTTATCTCAGCACAAAGGGACAAATGAGAAGTTACGTTCTAAGTTTTTAGACAGTTGAATTTTCACAAGGTAAATGCACGAATTTTAGATCTATCTTTTTCACATTCTTAAGTTCATATTTTCAAAAAGATAATATTTAAAAAAGAAAAAGAAAAACATGTTATTGTTTTATTTACACATGCGGATCTCACCCCACACTTTTGAACGAAGTCGTGCCTTTCAGCACTACTTAGTTCAAAAGCCATGCAAGCAGACAATTACGAGAAAGAAATGTTATTAAGGAAAAGGGAAGAACAGAACTCCCTTTAAGGTGTCGAGTTAACGACATGGCTCGAGGCTGGATAATCGAGGGAGTTCGGCTGGGGCCTTGAACTCTTAGCGTAGCCCTGACTGGCTTAATGTTGCACCCAAGTCCGATTCCTGAATAGTCAAGTCTTCTATGCACCAAGTGGGTGAGAGCGACTGATTGAAAAAGTAAAATACAGAAAATAAAAGACAGAAAATTAAAGTGCGGAAAGTAAGTGGGTGAGAGCGACTCACCAAGTGGGTGAGAGCTGCCTGGGTTATGATAGCTGGGTATGGTATTGGCAGCATGTCGGTGGTATTCTGGACTTCTTCCATTGCTGACACTTCCTCGTTGCTCCCGATACTTTCTATATCCCAGTCTTCTGATGGCTCGGGAGTTTCTTCTGATGGCTCGGGAGTTTCTTCTGATGTCTGTCTCTGGTCCAGTCTCTTCTATCTGCATGCCTCCATCAGCTTGGGGCATTCATTTTGTGGCTGCGGCCAGGTTATCTATGAGGTTCCACATGTCTGCCAGGGAGAAGTTCCTGGCTGATCTCCTCATTGCTTCGTTAATCCTTGTCAGATCATCGGCCTTCATCCCACGAAGAAATTTTTGAAGCAGAACTTTCTTCGTGAATCCATGGTGCGGGCAGCTTGAGACGATGGTGTCATAGTTCGTGTAGTATTCGTCCAAAGTCTCATCCCGTGATTGTTTAAGGCTCATTATTTTTTCTCGGGTTTGTTGTCGTAAGGATGGGGGAGAGAATTCTTGTAAGAATGGAACGCAGAGGTCCCCAAAATGTACTGCACTACTAGCGGTTGACGTATAATACCATATCGTTGCAAAATCAGTTAAAGAAAATTTAAAGCATTTAAGTTTAAACTCCTCTAACATTTCATTTTCAGGTTTTATGTGGCAACAAACGTGGTGAAAGTTTTGGCAGTGTAGTACTGGGTCTTCTCCATCTGTACCACCGAACCGGGGAAGATGTCTTGTTGTCCATGCGTACGTAGTGGGTAGCGTCAAGAGGAAATGAGAAGGGAAAGGAAAGAACAACTTATCCGAAGGCTAATTCCCCGGCAACGATGATGGATGCACAGTCGTTATGTGCAAACGTCAAGAATAAATTTATAATAGTCCGCTACTCGCGACTTAACTACTGGGTAGCAAGTGGTAAGTAGGGGTCGAACCCAAGGGAATCAGGGGAATAGATGTTCTTTGAGGGGGTTGTCCAGCGAGAGAGCGTGTTTTAGGTCGGTTGGTTGGTTTTAAAGCTACCAGCTAAGTGATTGATTGATTGATTGGTTGGTTGGTTGGTTTTAATACTGGAAAGTAAATTACAGTTTATAATTAAAGAGAAATGTTCGGTTTCAGGGGCCTTGTATTATATCCTGTTTATCATTGACCTTTAGTGAATTATCTAAGTATTCAAAGATGAATCGAGGCCCTTTCGTAGCGCAAGACTTGCAACATCGTTTAAAGCAACACTTGTTCTAAGCAAAACTAATTCCTCCTTTCGAAGTATCTTAGCTGTAAGTGCATCCACTTGATCTCCCAGTTACGTTATTGACCAAGTGGTGTTTAAGATAAGTCGAACTCCTCGATAAGTTTTGCTTGTGACAGCTTCCACTTACCGAGTATGATCACGAATTTCCACGGCAGAGCTTTGCTTGTGACAGCTTCCACTCAACCTTGGAAACTCTGACTTGATATATGGCACATAGAACAAGTTTTGAATACTAAGACTAGACGCTAAGTTAATAGTCTTAAAAAATTTTATAATACAAGTGCGCCCCTTCTACCGAACTACTAGTTTAGCTACTAGTTTAACATTTTTTACAAGTGAGGGATGATTGAAATGAGGGGAGGAGCTCCTCCTTATATAGCCATGGGAGGAGGAGGAGATGGAGGCAAGTGTTGCATGGTGATTGGAGGAGAAAATGAAGGGAGGAGATGGCCACACATGGAGGAAGGAGAGGAGGAGCAAGGAGGAGGAGACATGTGGAGGAGCAAAAAGCCGCCGGTCACCATGGGTGGAGGAGCCGCCGGTTGCCGGTGGTGGAGGGAGGAGGAGGGGTGGCTTTGGCCACCTCTTGCCCAAGTGGCCGGTCATCTTGCCCAAATGTGAATTTTGTACAGTTTTGTGCAGTCTTTTCACAAAACTGTCAATGTATTTCTTCCCCGGGCTGTCTTGATTCCTCTCCTGATTCTTCTGATTAATTTGTTATGAGTGATTCAACGTCAGGATCCTTGATATTTCTTCAGTCGGCATATGATCTTGACCTTGGATTGACTCGTAACATCTTTTCTGCTCTAAAAGCTCCTCTTTAATGTGTATTCTCTCTAAGCTCTGAATTACCATGCAAAAATATATCTGAACTAACAAGCAAAAGTTAAATAGACAAAATGTCTAAATAAGGGGGTTATACTGTGTTTATGATTCGTATAATTTTGGTCCATCAGATCACCCCACACTTTTAGTTGTTCGTCCCGAACAATGCTATTCAAGGGCTGTACTCTAAGTTGGCTTTGAAATATGAAAATTAGACTGTGGTACTCGATCTATCCTAATTCATGCATTGCTTACTTATTACCAAATAAAACTGCGTAAATAAATAGAAGAAACTTAATACTTGTACCTGCGTGCTGAGATGCAAATTATATTGGATGTCTCGGGAGATAGCCCCTTTTAGGCTCCTGGACTGCAATCTTGGGATCGTCTCGCACTATATGGTTTTCTGGTAGCTTTCTCTAGCACGTGATTCGGTTCGGGTTTCAATGGTTTGAGTACTTTGATTTTCTTTTGGCGAGGGACTGCTTTTGTAGTGAATCGGCATTTGGCCTTTGTTTTGACTTTTTGAGTTCTTCACTTTTTGTTCGGTTAAAACCTTCACAATTTTGGGCCTTTGGCCTCTTGATTTGCTTCATTGAGCTTTTCGCCTTTTTGTGACTGCTAGTCCATTTTCTCAAGCCTTTTTGGGAGGTCCAATCATCGCCCGCAAGCCTATGGAAATACCTCCCCGCTCCTCTCGTTTTTGCCATTTTCGCGCGGGTCAAGGTGAGGGTCGCTCATCTATTTTCTCGGCTACTTTGACTGTCGTTTCGCGCGGGTCAAGATGAGGGTCGCTCATCTATTTTCTCGGCTACTTAGACCGGAGATAGGACGGTCTGGTTCCCGTCCTCGCCTTTTGTATTGCATGGCGGAGATGACTTCAATTTTCACTGAAACCCGAAGTGCAGCCTCCACTGACTTCGAAAACCATATAGTTTGATCTGATCCTTTGATTGCTTGCCAAGCCTCTCTAGGGCAGTTTATGTCAACTCCACATCCCTAGTTATCTCAGCACAAAGGACAAATGGAAAGTTACATTCAAAGTTTTTAAACAGTTGAATTTTCACAAGGTTAATGCATGAATTATGATTTATCTTTTTTACATTCTTAAGTTCATATTTTCAAAAAGATACTATTACTAAAAAAAAGAAAAAACAGCAAGCATGTTATTTATGTACATAGGTGGTTCTCACCCCTCACTTTTGAACGAAGGCATGCCTTAGTTCAAAAGTCATGCAAGCTTAAAACTAAATACTGAATTTAAATGACAGAAATTAAAGTGCAGAAAAGTAAGATAGTGTCGGGTTATCTCTCGACCAGTGCACTTGTTTAACGTCATTGGCTCGACAGTACCTCGTTGTGGATTACTGGTTTGGGTCCCATGGGTGGCTCAAATCAAACTTCGCCACCGTTCCAATGTTGCTTCTTTCTGACTTCTTGCTGGAGTAAGAGCTCCATGGTTTTGGTGTTTTCTCTTTCCATTGTTTCTGAGAAGGCGGGAGACCTTTGACCATAGCTGCTGGTCTTGATACTTTTTTGGTCTCTAATGACAGGTCAGAAAACTGTGCACCGTGATCTGAGATAGGTGTTATGTCTGGTGGTTTCTTTGTGTCCGGGCGGCTCTTATTAATGTAGAAGTGTGCAATTTTGCCGCCGAACTTAAGTGATAATGACCCCTTGCCCACATCGATTCTTGCTTTAGTGGCGTAGAGGAATGGTCGAACCAATATTATTGTTGGTGGGTCGTCTTCGCAGGTTTCTTCTGTTGGTATTACATAGAAGTCTGTAGCAACGACAAGTTCTCCCACATGGAGTATTACATCTTCCAGTTCTCCAACCGGGCGGATGCATGATTTATCTCCTAGCTCGATATTTGATCGAGGTGGTTTCAACGGACCAAGTCCTAGTAGGTAATACAAGGAGGAAGGCATGGCGTTGACAGCAACCCCAAGATCGACTAAGCATTTATGGATCTGGGTTTCACCAATACCACAGGTGATTGTAAAGGCCCCAGGGTCTTTATTTCTTTCCGGTTGTGGCTCATGATCTGAGGTGAGGGCTCTTTCTATTGTCGGACTATTCTGCCCACTCCCTGGCTTAGGATTTGCATGCTCGGACCCTTTAATATTTTGCTTTGAAGCAATAATATTAGTTGGGGAGTCCCAACCAGATGCTGGTATGTCAAAGTGTGTGATCGGCGGCGGTGTTATGCAAACAGTAAACGCGTATCGTCCATTGTCAGCATGCGTAACCCACGTTTTGCCATCATTGGGTCGGTCCTCTTCTTGATTCCAATCAGGTCGACTCCTACGGTTGAAGTGATTGTTTGTAAGTCTGTAGGTTGGGGACCGTGCTACTTCTCCTAGAGTAACCTTCATGTTTGACCTCCTTATCATGCTTAGGTTCGCCTTAGGATTTTGGACGGTCTGTGAAGGAAGTCTGCCAGGTTCAGTAGTGAGAGTTGACATTGCGGTGGCGAGCTGGGACATTTGTTTGGTCAATTCTGAAATTGCCCCGCCAGTTTTTGCCTGGTACTGATGTAGTGAGGTACCCAATTGATTAATGTTTCCCACGAGCTCCTTCATCGTGTCATTGAGCGACTTGCTTGGTTCCTGCTGATTGCTCAGGTTGGCTTGGTACTGATTTGGCCCTTTTTGGTGATATTGGCCTGCCGATGGAGCGTTCTGGTGATATTGTCGGTGGGGTGGTTGGTAGAATGACTGCGCTAGTTGAGGGACAGCTGGTTGTGTCTCCGTCTGAGGATAGCTGTTGTTGTTACGCCAGCCTGGGTTGGATATTTGACCGTACTGTTTGTTTTGTCCAGCTCTGTCGTTGTTGTTGTTGTGTCCTTGATATCCTCCCACTATATTCACTTCCGCCGGTTCTTCTTCTATCAGTGTTGGGCATGCGTCAATTTTGTGGTCTGTAGAACCACAGAACTCGCAAGGTTTTACCGGAACTGGCTGTCTACGTATGATCTCGATCATCATCTCATTTAACTGTTTCATCTCTTCAGTCATGGAGTTTACTGATGTCTCGGCTTGTGCTACCTTTTTTGATCGAGAGAATTCATCTTGACGAGTAGTCTCTTCTCTAAATCGGGCATTTTCAGCAACGTTGGCGATGAGATTCCTTATGCCACTTAATGATAGATTCATCATGGATCCTCCCGCTGAGGCATCCAAGAGCATTTTGTCTAAGGGTCTTAATCCATCAATGAGGTACTCGATGACGAGTTTCTCGGGCAATCCAAGGGTACAGCAGCTCCTTTCTAGGTGATTGAACTTTTCCAGGTAATCGTACATGGTTTCATTGGGACCTTGTTTGATTTCCTGTAGTTGCTTCCTTACTTGCATTGCTCTTCCAGCCGGGTAGTATTTGTCTAAGAATTTCTTCTGCATCTGAGCCCATGTTCTGATGCTTCCGGAGGGCAATTAAAGGAACCAGTCGCTTGCCGAGTCTATGAGGGAAAAATAGAACGCCTTTAACTTGAAGTCGTCCATATTCACTCGATTGGGCTTTAGTTTCTGGCAAATGCCATGTAGGCGTTGGAGGTGAGTTGTGGCAGATTCTCCTTGATCACCTGAGAATTTTGGCAGGCTGTGCGCCACTGATGTGTTGATGGTTATGTTTTCTAATTCAGGGTCTCATAGATGCACCACGGCTGTGTCTCGAAATTAGGGGCATTTAACTCGCCCATAGTTGGTTCACGGTAGTAGTTGTCCCCGTAGTAGTCGTTGAAAGCGGGTTCTCTTCTTGGCATGTATCGAGGTTGAGGTTGTGGTCGTGGGGGATGGATAGGAGGTTGTACTGGACCAGCTGCATTTCGGTCCTCGGGTAATTCTTGGTTTCTTCTGACTGCTTCCCTATCACGAGCTCTTCTGTTTCTGATGAGTTATTCCGGATCATCGACGAATGGAAACGGTACCTCATCATTTTGATCGTACAGGTTTATTTCTTCGTTATCCTAGTAGTCATGGTGACTTTCTTCGCGAGACATGGTTGTTTTGAAACGCGTAACGATTCAAAGAACTTTATCCGATGGCTGATTCCCCGGTAACGGCGCCAATTTTGATGGATGCACAGTCGTTATGTGCAAACGTCAAGAATAAATTTATAATAGTCCGCTACTCGCGACTTAACTACTGGGTAGCAAGTGGTAAGTAGGGGTCGAACCCAAGAGAATCAAGGGAATAGATGTTCTTTGAGTGGGTTGTCCAGCGAGAGAGCGTGTTTTAGGTCGGTTGGTTGGTTTTAAAGCTACCAGCTAAGTGATTGATTGATTGATTGGTTGGTTGGTTGGTTTTAATACTAGAAAGTAAATTACAGTTTATAATTAAAGATAAATGTTCGGTTTCAGGGGCCTTGTATTATATCCTGTTTATCATTGACCTTTAGTGAATTATCTAAGTATTCAAAGATGAATCGAGGACCTTTCGTAGCGCAAGACTTGCAACATCGTTTAAAGCAACACTTGTTCTAAGCAAAACTAATTCCTCCTTTCGAAGTATCTTAGCTGTAAGTGCATCCACTTGATCTCCCAGTTACGTTATTGACCAAGTGGTGTTTTAAATAAGTCGAACTCCTCGATAAGTTTTGCTTGTGGCAGCTTCCACTTACCGAGTATGATCACGAATTTCCACGGCAGAGCTTTGCTTGTGACAGCTTCCACTCAACCTTGGAAACTCTGACTTGATATATGGCACATAGAACAAGTTTTGAATACTAAGACTAGACGCTAAGTTAATAGTCTTAAAACATTTTATAATACAAGTGCGCCCCTTCTACCGAACTACTAGTTTAGCTACTATTCATCGCGCTAAACATTATAACTAAGGAAATAAACAGTTGAATAAATACTATAAATAATACTTACAACCGTTGAAGCGCCAAGGGAGCTATCCTTTATTTCCAAAGCCAAACTTTACAAATACATAACTTAGAGAGAGAAGTGTTTTTTTTACAAGTGAGGGATGATTGAAATGAGGGGAGGAGCTCCTCCTTATATAGCCATGGGAGGAGGAGGAGATGGAGGCAAGTGTTGCATGGTGATTGGAGGAGAAAATGAAGGGAGGAGATGGCCACACATGGAGGAAGGAGAGGAGGAGCAAGGAGGAGGAGACATGTGGAGGAGCAAAAAGCCGCCGGTCACCATGGGTGGAGGAGCCGCCGGTTGCCGGTGGTGGAGGGAGGAGGAGGGGTGGCTTTGGCCACCTCTTGCCCAAGTGGCCGGTCATCTTGCCCAAATGTGAATTTTGTACAGTTTTGTGCAGTCTTTTCACAAAACTGTCAATGTATTTCTTCCCCGGGCTGTCTTGATTCCTCTCCTGATTCTTCTGATTAATTTGTTATGAGTGATTCAACGTCAGGATCCTTGATATTTCTTCAGTCGGCATATGATCTTGACCTTGGATTGACTCGTAACATCTTTTCTGCTCTAAAAGCTCCTCTTTAATGTGTATTCTCTCTAAGCTCTGAATTACCCTGAAAAATATATCTGAACTAACAAGCAAAAGTTAAATAGACAAAATGTCTAAATAAGGGGGTTATACTGTGTTTATGATTCGTATAATTTTGGTCCATCAAACGGCGCCAATTTTGACGGAGCCCACTGCACTGTCGTTAAGGTGCAACGTTCTCTGTGCAAATAAATTTATAATTTCCGCTATTCGCAACTACACTACTGGGTAGTAAGTGGTAAGTAGGGGTCGAACCCAAGGGAATTAGAGGGATACGTTGTTCTTTAAGAGATTTGTACAGCGAGGGAGCGTGTTTTAAGGTTGATTGAGATTTTAGCGGTTATGACTAAGTGACTTTTTTGGTTGTTTTTTGGGTTTTGAGTGCGGAAAAGTAAATTACAGAAAATAGATACTGAAATTAAAATACTGAAAATAAAAGAAGGACTTACAGTGGGTGATGCGTGATTGGTGAGTTCTCCGGTAGATGAGCGGTTGGTGATTGCAGATGATCGAGCAATTTATAAAAGTAAATACAGGGGGGTTTTGTAATTCAAGGAAAACATTCGGTTTCAGGGGCCTTGTATCATAGCCTGTTTATTATTTTAGTAACCTTTCTAAGTATTCAAACGTGAATCAAGGCCATTCCAAGCACTCGACTTGCAACACTGTCTAGCCTTTTGCAAAAGTGTTCGAAAGTGAATCGAGGCCATTCCAAGCACTCAACTTGCAACACCGTCTAGTCTTTTGCAAAAGTCGTAGAGCACGTGTTCTACTTAGACTAATACCCAATTCCAAGGTATATTAGCCTGTGTGCATCCATTTGGATTGTCTTTCCCGATTTATCCAAATGGTGTTTTAGAAAGATCAAACTCCTCAGATAAGCTTTGCCATTCCAAGAATCCACTTATCCGAGTATGTTTACGAATCCCCACGGAAGAGCTTTGCCATTCCAAGCATCCACTCAACCTTGGAAATTCTGATATAATATATGGCACATAGAACAAGTTTTAAATACAGAGAAAAGAAACTACAAGAATTAAAACATTTTATAATACATGTACACCCCTTTAACCGAATAAAGAGTTTAGCTACGAATATCCATAGAGGTGGATACCATAGCTAAATACTCGGGGGTTTTTGAAAACAGTAAGAGGAGAAGGGGTGGAATACTCAAGAACCAACAGGAGTATTCCCAATTCCTACTGAATACTCAAGAACCAACAGGAGTATTCTCTAAAGTATAATACTCAAGAACCAACAGGAGTATTATTTCATAAACCAAACTTACAAAGTAACAAAAACTTAGAGAGAGAAGTGAAATATTGATTGTTGGATGATACAAATGAGGAGGGGAATGGCTCCTTTTGTAAGCTAAGGGGAAGAGAATGGAGGGTGGAGATGGGTGGCATGTGTTTTTGATCCAAGGGAGGAGGAGGAGGTGCAAGGAGGAGGTGCCACATGGGGGAGGAGCTCAAGCCGCCGGTTGCCGGTTGCAAGGGGAGGAAAGCCGCCGGTTGTGGTGGGGAAGCTTCCTCCCTTGGCCACCTCCAAGAAAGGTTGCCGGTCACTTGGTCCATGGATGAGTTTTGACAGTTTTGTGCAGTCTTTTCACAAAACTATCAATCCAATTTTGCTCCGGTCTAACTTTGGTTGTTCCTCGGTTGAATTTAATTTGAGTAATTCAATGTCAGGATCTTGATATTTCTTCGTTCAGCGTCTGATCTTGACCTTGGATTGACTCGTAATATCTTTTCAGCGTAAAATCCTCTCCTTAGCATGTTTTCTCTCTAAGCGCCAAAATACCCTGTAGAAATATATCGGGACTAACAAGTAGAAGTTAGATAGACAAATAGTCTAATTTGGTGGGTTTTACTGTGTATTTGATTCGTATAATTATGGTCCATCACGCCTCATAAATGATTTGGCAAAGAACACAAAACAGGGTCAGTGGCACCAAACAGACGATAAGGCACCAACGATGGAAGTGGACTCAGTGCAGAACGAGCCCGACACCACACCCATTATGAGCTTGCCCGTAACAAAACCGAGAGAAGATATCAGTACAAGGGCAGTAATGGATGTGGAGGCGACTCTAAAGGAGCCAATATTGGAGCCCACAGAGCCGACAAAGGATGAGGACTCTTGGATGACCGAAGAAGAACTGCCCAAATCTGGCCCGGTCTTCATCACCAATCTGCCCAAGGTAGTCCTGGCCCTACTTGACGAGCCAAATGAAGTCCCGGACTTCACTACCAAACCAGCCGAGACATACCTGGACCTCACT
Source organism: Rhodiola kirilowii (assembly GCA_033675215.1). Lineage (NCBI taxonomy): Eukaryota > Viridiplantae > Streptophyta > Magnoliopsida > Saxifragales > Crassulaceae > Rhodiola > Rhodiola kirilowii. The sequence goes on from CM066201.1 coordinate 35,850,533, forward strand.
GCCAAACTGACCGAGAAAATCACGGCAGGCCCGGTCCTCACTGAAGAGCTGCTCGAGAAAGGCCCTGTCCTTATGGCCGAGAAGCCCTTACTTAACCCTTCATGTTCTATAAAGATCACAGCCACCAAGGATGAGATGATCGATGCAGTGCTAGGCGAGTTAGAGGAGAAACATGAGCCAAAACAATCAACGCAGGAGCTCCCACTCGTCACAAGCCAAGAAGAGCCTCCTGAAAGGTGTAAGGACCAAGGACGGCCAATCATCTCTGCCACAAAGAAGAGGGTTAGCAAGGGCGCATACTTGAGGTCGCTTGGCAAAAGACTGAACTTCCACAACTGCAAAAGTACCGACCGTTCATACATGAAAAAGTGACAAAGGCATGGGCCGAAGGAATGGAAACCTGGAAGGAGTAACAAGCGAGCACGACTCATTGGACCAGCAGCTATGGTCAATAAAGCCTCACCCTCTCAGAGCAAAAGGGCAGCCGAGAAGAAATTCGACCTCAAGCACCCATGGGATCCCTACTTATGATCCAGGAATGAGGTACTGTCGAGCTAACGACGTTAAACAAATGCACTGGTCGGGAGGTAACCCGACACCTATCTTACTTTCAGTTATTTAATTTCTGTCATTTAGTTTTTCCATTCTCACCTTTCCTGTATATATTTGCTTGCATGACTTTTGAACTACGTCGTGCTGAAAGGCACGCCTTCGTTCAAAAGTGTGGGGTGAGATCCACCTTTGTAAATAAATACGTAGGCGTTAGATAGACAAACAGTCTAATTAAGGGGGTTTTACTGTGTTTCTGACTCGTATAACTTTGGTCCATCAGATTACCCCCCACTTTTAGTTGTTCGTCCCGAACAATGCTATTAAAGGGCGTAAGTTCTAATTTTGGCTTTGGAATATGAAAATTTGACTGTGGTACTCGATCTATCCTAATTCATGCATTGCTTACTTATTACCAAATTAAACTGCGTAAATAAATAGAAGAAACTTAATACTTGTACCTCCGTGCTGAGATGCAAATTATATTGGATGTCTCGGGAGATAGTCCTATTCAGGTTCCTAGATTGCAGCCTCGGGATCGTCTCGCACTATATGGTTTTCTGGTAGCTTTCTCTAGCACGTGATTCGATTCGGGTTTCAGTGAGTTGAGCCTTTTTGATTTTCTTCTTTGGCGAGGGACTGCTTTTTTGTAGTGAATCGGCCTTTGGCCTTTGATTTGACTTTTTTGAGTGCTTCAATTTTGCTCGGTTAAAACCTTCACAATTTTGGGCATTTGGCCTCTTTTGATTTGCTTCATTGAGCTTTTCGTCTTTTTGTGATTGCTAGTCCATTTTCTCGAGCCTTTTTGGGAGGTCCAATCATCGCCCGCAAGCCTATGGAAATACCTCCCCGCTCTTCTCGTCTTTGTCTTTTTGCGCGGGTCAAGATGAGGGTCGCCCATCTATTTTCTCGGCTATTTTGACTAGAGAGAGGACGGTCTGATTCCCGTCCTCGCCTTTGCATAGATGCTTCATGGCGGAGTTGACTTCAATTATTCACTGAAAACCCGAAGTGCAGCCTCCACTGACTTCGAAAACCATATAGTTTGATCTGATCCTTTGATTGCTTTCCAAGCCTTTCTAGGGCAGTTTATATCAACTCCACATCCCTAGTTATCTCAGCACAAAGGACAAATGGAAAGTTACATTCTAAGTTTTTAAACAGTTGAATTTTCACAAGGTTAATGCATGAATTATGATTTATCTTTTTCACATTCTTAAGTTCATATTTTCAAAAAGGTACTTATTAAAAAAGAAAACAGCTGCATGTTATTTATGTACACAGGTGGTTCTCACCCCCCACTTTTGAACGAAGGCGTGCCTTAGTTCAAAAGTCATGCAAGCTTAAAACTAAATTACTGAATTTAAATGACAGAAATTAAAGTGCGGAAAAGTAAGATAGTGTCGGGTTACCTCCCGACCAGTGCACTTGTTTAACGTCGTTGGCTCGACGATACCTCGTTTGTGGTTCATTGGTTTGGGTCCCATGGGTGGCTGAGGTCGAACTTCTTGATTCCACCGACTTTGATTCTTGCGGTGAGTCTTCCTGATTTTTTAGCAGATGACGGGTTTGGGTCCAGTTCTGATGGTATCTCCTTCCAACGTTTCTGAGAAGGCGAGGGACCTTTGACCATAGCTGCTGGTCTTGATACTTTTCTGGTCCCTAATGACAGGTCAGAAAACTGTGTACAGTGATCTGAGATAGGTGTTATGTCTGGCGGTTTCTTCGTGTCCGGGCGGCTCTTATTAATGTAGAAATGTGTAATTTTGCCGCCGAACATAAGTGATAATGACCCCTTGCCTACATCGATTCTTGCTTTAGTGGCGTAGAGGAATGGTCGTCCCAATATTATTGTCGGAGGATCGTCTTCGCTGGTTTCTTCTGTTGGTATTACATAGAAGTCTGCAGCAACGACGAGCTCTCCCACATGGAGTATTACATCTTCCAGTTCTCCAACCGGACGGATGCATGACTTGTCTCCTAGCTCGATATTTGACCGGGGAGGTTTCAACGGACCAAGTCCTAGTAAGTAATACAAGGAGGAAGGCATGGCGTTGACAGCAGCCCCAAGATCGACTAAGCATTTGTGGATCTGGGTTTCCCCAATACAGCAAGTGATTGTAAAGGCTCCTGGGTCTTTATCTCTTTCCGGTTGTGACTCATGGTCTGAAACGAGGGCTCTTTCTATTCTTTGACCAGTCTGCCTATTCCTTGGCCTTAAGTTGTTGTCATCGTCCCATCCTGATGCTGGTACGTCGGTGTGTATAATAGGCGGTGGTGTTATGCAGACGGTGAATGCATATCGTCCATTGTCGGCATGTGTAACCCATGTTTTGCCATTATTGGGGCGATCTTTCTCTTGATTCCAATCAGGCCGACGTCTGCGGTTGAAGTGATTGTTCGAGAGTTTGTAAGTTGGGGATCGTGCTACCTCTATTAGTGTAGCCTTCATGCTTGACCTCTTTATCATACTTATATTTGCTTTTGGATTTTGAACGGTCTGTGAAGGAAGTCTGCCAGGTTCAGTAGTGAGTGTAGACATGGCGGTGGCGAGCTGGTACATTTGTTTGGTCAATTCTGAGATTACCCCGTCAGTTTTTGCCTGGTACTGGTGTAGCGAAGTTCCCAACTGATTAATGTTTCCCGTAAGCTCCTTCATCGTGTCGTTGAGCGACTTGCTTGGCTCCTGCTGATTGCTCGGTCTGGCTTGGTACTGATTTGGCCCTTTTTGGTGATATTGGCCTGCTGATGGAGTGTTCTGGTGATATTGTCGGTGGGGTGGTTGGTAGAATGACTGCGCTAGTTGAGGGACAGCTGGTTGTGTCTCCGTCTGAAGATAGCTATTGTTGTTACGCCAGCCTGGGTTGGACGTTTGACCGTACTGTCTATTTTGTCCAGTTTCGACGTTGTTGTATCCTTGATATCCACCCAATGCATTCACATCAGCCGGTTCTTTTTCTATCAATGTTGGGCATGCGTCCGTTTTGTGGTCCGTAGAACCACAGAACTCGCAAGGTTTTACCGTAACTGGCTGTCTACGTATGATCTCAATCATCATCTCCTTTAACTGTTTCATCTCTTCAGTTATGGAGTTTACTGATGCCTCAGTTTGTGCTACCCTTTTTGATCGAGGGAATTCATATTGGCGAGTGGTCTCTTCTCTAAATCGAGCATTTTCAGCAACGTTGGCGATGAGATTTCTGATGCCACTTAATGACAGATTCATCATGGACCCTCCTGCTGAGGCATCCAAGAGCATTTTGTCTAGTGGTCTTAATCCATCAATGAGGTACTCGATGACGAGTTTCTCGGGCAGTCCAAGGGTACAGCGGCTCCTTTCTAGGTGATTGAACTTTTCCAGGTAATCGTACATGGTTTCATTGGGACCTTGTTTGATTTCCTGTAGTTGCTTCCTTACTTGAATTGCTCTTCCAGCCGGATAGTATTTATCTAAGAATTTCTTCTGCATCTTAACCCATGTTCTAATGCTTCCGGAAGGCAATGAAAGGAACCAGTCACTTGCCGAGTCAGTGAGGGAAAAATAGAACGCTTTTAACTTGAGGTCGTCCATATTCACTCGGTTGGGCTTTAGATTCTAGCAAATGCCATGTAGGCGTTGGAGGTGAGTTGCGGCAGATTCTCCTTAAGATCCTGAGAATTTTGGTAGGCAGTGTGCCACTGATGCGTTGATGGTTATATTTTCTAATTGAGGGCTCTCATAGATACACCACGGCTGTGTCTCGAAATTAGGGGCATTTAACTCGCCCATCGTCGGTTCACGGTAGTAGTTATCTCCGTAGTAGTCATCAAACGCGGGTTCTCTTCTTGGCATGTATCGAGGTTGAGGTTGTGGTCGTGGGGGATGGATAGGAGGTTGTACTGGACCAGCTGCATTTCGGTCCTCGGGTAATTCTTGGTTTCTTCTGACTGCTTCCCTATCACGAGCTCTTCTGTTTCTGATGAGTTGTTCCGGATCGTCGACGAATGGAAATGGTACCTCATCATTCTGATCATACAGGTTTATTTCTTCGTCATCCTGGAAGTCATGGTGACTTTCTTCGCGAGACATGGTTGTTTCGAAGCGCGTAATGGTTTAAAGAACAGTTATCCGATGACTAGTTCCCCGGCAACGGCGCCAATTTGACAGAACCGCTCGTCGTCAAAGCGATTGTGCAAATAAATTTATAGTCTGCTACTTGCAACTATACTACTGGGTAGTACATGGTAAGTAGGGGTCAAACCCAAGGGAACTAGGGAAATAATTGTTCTTCGGGGGGAATTACGCAGCGTGAGAACGTGTTTAAGGTCAGTTGGTTGGTTTTAAAGCTACCAGCTATTTTGATTGATTGATTGGTTGGTTGGTTGGTTGATTTTAACACTGGAAAGTAAATTACTATTTTATTGATTAAGAGAAATGTTCGGTTTCAGGGGACTTGTATTATATCCTGTTTATCATTGACCTTTAGTGAATCATCTAAGTATTCAAACGGTGAATCGAGACTAGTTACAGCACAAGACTTGCAACATCGGTTTAAAGCAACTCCTGTTCTATTTCAGTCTAGCGCCAATACCCTAAGGTATGCTAGCCTGGGTGCATCCACCTGATCTCACAGTTACGCTCGACCAGATGGGATTTAGGATGAGTCGAACTCCTCAGATAGCTTTGCTTGTTACAGCTTCCACTACCTGAGTATGATCACGAATTCCCACAGAAGAGCTTTGCTTGTTACAGCATCCACTCATCCTTGGAAACTCTGACTATATATGGCACATAGAACAAGTTTTGAATACTAAGACTAAACACTAAGTTAATAGTCTTAAAACATTTATAATACAAGTGCGCCCCTTAGACCGAACTACTAGTTTAGCTACTATTCATCGCACTAAACATTATACTAAGAAAATTAAAGACAACAGTTAAATAAATTAATACTAAGAGAAACTTACAACCGTTGAAGCGCCAAGGGAGCTTTCCTTTATTTCCAAAGCAAAATTACAATGTTACAAATATTACAACTTCTAGAGAGAGAAGTGAAATTGAGAATTGGTGTGTGAAATGAGGAGGAGGAGCTCCTCCTTTTATAGCCAAAATGGGAGGAGATGGGTGGTGGAGATGGATGCACATGTCTTTTGATCCAAGGGAGGAGAAGAGGAGGAAGGAGGAGGAGACAAGTGGCGCAAAGAGGAGGAGCCGGCGGCTTTTGGTGGAGGAGGGTGGAGCCGCCGGTTGCCGGTCACCCAAGGGGGAGGAGCTCCTCCCTTGGCCACCTCCTTGAGTGGTGGCCGGTCATCCTTGCCCAATGTGTGAGTTTGTACAGTTTTGTGCAGTCTTTTCACAAAACTGTCAATGTGTTCCTTCCCCGGTCTGTCTTGACTCCACTCCTGATTCTTCTGATTAATTTATTCTGGTCAATTCAACGTCAGGATCCTTGATATTTCTTCATTCGGCATATGATCTTGACCTTGGATTGACTCTTGTTATCTTTTCAGTTTAAAATCCTCTCCTTAGCGTGTTTTCACTTCAGTCTCTAAAATGCCCTGTGAAAATATATCGGGACTAACACGTAGACGTTAGATAGACAAACAGTCTAATTAAGGGGGTTTTACTGTGTTTCTGACTCGTATAACTTTGGTCCATCATCGACCAATTTATAAAAGTAAATACAGGGGGGTTTTGTAATTCAAGGAAAACATTCGGTTTCAGGGGCCTTGTATCATAGCCTGTTCATTATTTTAGTAACCTTTCTAAGTATTCAATCGTGAATCAAGGCCATTCCAAGCACTCGACTTGCAACACTGTCTAGCCTTTTGCAAAAGTGTTCGAAAGTGAATCGAGGCCATTCCAAGCACTCAAATTGCAACACCGTCTAGTCTTTTGCAAAAGTCGTAGAGCACTTGTTCTACTTAGACTAATACCCCATTCCAAGGTATATTAGCCTGTGTGCATCCATTTGGATTGTCTTTCCCGATTTATCCAAATGGTGTTTTAGAAAGATCAAACTCCTCAGATAAGCTTTGCCATTCCAAGCGGCCACTTATCCGAGTATGTTTACGAATCCCCACGAAAGAGTTTTGCCATTCCAAGCATCCACTCAACCTTGGAAATTCTGATCTAATATATGGCACATAGAACAAGTTTTGAATACAGAGAAAAGAAACTAAAAGAATTAAAACATTTTATAATACAAGTACACCCCTTTAATCGAATAAAGAGTTTAGCTACGAATATCCATAGAGGTGGATACCATAGCTAAATACTCGGGGGTTTTTGAAAATAGTAAGAGGAGAAGGGGTGGAATACTCAAGAACCAACAGGAGTATTCCCAATTCCTACTGAATACTCAAGAACCAACAGGAGTATTATTTCATAAACCAAACTTACAAAGTAACATAAACTTAGAGAGAGAAGTGAATTGTTGATTGTGGGATGATACAAATGAGGAGGAGGAGCTCTCCTTTTATAGGCTAAGGGGAGGAGAATGGAGGGTGGAGATGGTGGCATGTGGTGTTGCATCCAAGGGTGGAGGAGATGGGGAGGAGCTTGTGGAGGAGAAGCCACCACATGTCAACTTCTTGTGGCTTCTCCCCATAGCCGCCGGTAGCAAGTCCAAATGGAGGGGAGTTTTGTGGCTTTGGCCACCTCCAAGCCAAAGCCACCGGTCACCCAAGGAGGAGGAGGGGAGGAAGCCACCCATGAGTCATCTTCTTCACCAAAGCCGCCGGTCACTTGGTCCATGGATGAGTTTTGACAGTTTTGTGCAGTCTTTTCACAAAACTATCAATCCAATTTTGCTCCGGTCTGACTTTGGTTGTTCTTCGGTTGAATTTAATTTGAGTAATTCAATGTCAGGATCTTGAGATTTCTTCGTTCAGCGTCTGATCTTGACCTTGGATTGACTCGTAATATCTTTTTAGCGTAAAATCCTCTCCTTAGCGTGTTTTCTCTCTAAGCGCCAAAATACCCTGTAGAAATATATCGGGACTAACAAGTAGAAGTTAGATAGACAAACAGTCTAATTTGGTGGGTTTTAATGTGTATTTGATTCATATAATTATGGTCCATCAATGCACACACGCTAATATACCTTGGAATGGGGTCTTAGTCTAAGTAGAACAAGTGCTCTACGACCTTGGAATGGGCTAGACAGTGTGTGCAAATCGAGTGCTTGGAATGGCCTTGATACACGTTTGAATACTTAGAAGGATCACTAAAGGTCAATGATAAACAGGCTATGATACAGGGCCCCCGAAACCGAATGCTTTCCTTAAATTCAAACACCACCTGCATTTACTATCTTAGTATAAACTGCTCTATCAACTGCTCACGTTCCGGAAGGCTTGCCAATCACGCATCACCTGCTGTAAGTCTTCTACTTTTATTTTCAGTATTTACTTTTCTGTCATTTACTTTTCCGCACCAAAAACCAAAACCAACCAACCAATCACTTACTTTTCCGCACTAAAACCTCAATCAACCTAAAACACGCTCTCTCGCTGTACAATTCCCTCAAAGAATAGCTTATCCCCTTAATTCCCTTGGGTTCGACCCCTACTTACCACTTGCTACCCAGTAGTAAGGTCACGAGTAGCGGAATACAAATTTACTTTTGCACAGAGAACACCGCACCTTAACGACAGTGCGGTGGGCTCCGTCAGATACCGAAAAGGAGAATAACTTTAAAGTAAGAACAATATATACGGAAAGTAAAGGACAAGTCAGGGAAAAGAAAGCCGTGGCTTTTGTACCTACAATAAGTGGAGGAGAGGAGCTCCTAAGCAAGATCCAAGCAAGGAAAAGTAGCTCCAAAATGAAGAACAAAATGTGTATTGAAAGTGAAGAGAAGAGGGTTAAGCCTTCTATCTCTCTAAAGACTTGTGGATTGTGGGATGGGATGATATTACAAGGTGAAGGGTTGTGGTATTTATAGGCTTGGATGAGGGAGAGATGTGGAGGGGAAGACAACACTTGGCAAGGGATGAGAGGAGGAGAAGAAAGCCATCGGAGGTGAGTCATCACCCCCTTAGCCCCCCCTAGGTGGCACTTCCCAAAAGCCATCGGAAGATATTTGTTTCTCAAAAGCCATCGGTTTGACTGGAATCTGTCCAGAGCTTTGGCCGGAGCTTCTTGATATTTGTTTCTCTAAGATGATCTCAAGAAGGAACCTAAGCCAAATTCTGCTTGGAACATGGTCGAAATCCCAAAACGGTCGAAATTGCCCTAGTTTGGCTTTTACCGGGCTTGGTGCCTTTGCATTGCGTTCTTGTCCAAACGCCGACTGTTCTAGCATATTTGAGTGATTCCAAGTCGGTTCCATGAAAGTTGTACAGTCAGAATCTGATTGTGGCCTTGAGTGTCTTGTAATCCATTTTCAGCCTTAAAACTCCTCCTTAGCCTGTATTTTCTCTAGACTTCAAAATACCCTGTAGATAAATATCGGAACTAACAAGCAAAAGTTAAATAGACAAAGAGTCTAATTTGGTGGTTTTAACTGTGTTTATGATTCATACAATTATGGTCCATCAAATAGTGAGATCGGTGGGTTCGAGCAGTCCAATCCTAAGGCATGAGTAGATAGAAAAGGGAAGAACGTTGATTGATGCTCCAAGGTCTAGCATGCAGTTCTCGATCCGGATGTTGCCAATTGTGCATGGAATGGTGTAAGTTCCCGGATCACCACATTTTGGGGGCACTTTCCATTGTATGACAGCCGACACGTTCCTACTCATTAGCTCTTGATCATATCTTGTACTCCTCCTTCGGTTGGTGCAAAGTTCTTTTAAAAACTTAGCATATCGAGGATTCTGTTTGACGGCTTCCAAGAGGGGGATGTTTATTTCGACTTTGCTGAACAATTCAAACACGTCCTCATCCATGACATGTTGTTTCGGTACACGGGCTGGCACTAGAAATGGAAGCATTGTGCTGACTTTGGGGGTCTCGGTTCTGGGCACCGGGCGCTCCTTGTGCTCTTTGGACACTGGAACCGGGCTGGCTGCTGGTTCCGGGCCAGGCCTGCAATCCTCGGACGTATTCTTTTCTTCGTCGGTCACGTCCCTCTCTTCCTCAGATGCGTCCTCATTTTCATCGGCAGTGTTTCGCTCAAGAGTTTCGAGAGCCTCGGGCCTTATTTGTTCTTCTCCTGGCAACCTCGGGTTTTTGTCCTCATCTTGCTCCATGGGTTTGATGAGCTTTTTCCCACTCCTAAGGGCCACAGCGTTAACATTTCCCTTCGGGTTTTGGACGGTTTGTGAAGGTAGTCTGCCTGGTTCATTAATGAGTGTGGTCATTGAGGTGGCGAGCTGGGACATTTGTTTGGTCAAATCTAAAATTGCCCCGTCAGTTTTCGCCTGGAATTGGTGTAGCAAAGTACCTAATTGAATTACGCTTCCTATGAGCTCCTTCATGGTGTCTTCAAGCGATTTGTTCGGTCCTTGCTGATTGCTCTGATTGGCTTTGTACGGATTTTGTCCCTTTTGTTGATATTGGCCTGTCGGGTATTGGTTTGGTCCTCTTTGCTAATATTGGCCTGATGATGGAGCATTCTGGTTGTACTGCCGGTGGGGCGGTTGGTAGAATGACTGAGCTAATTGTGGCGCGGCTTGTTGTGTCTCCTTCGGAGGATGGTTGTCGTTTCGCCAGCTTGGATTGGTCGCTTGATTATACCGCTAGTTGGGTCCTGCTCTATCGTTGTTGTTGTGGTTGTTGTTGTATCCTTGATATCCTACCACTGCATTCACTTCTTCGATTCTTCTACTATCAATGTTGGGCATGCGTCAGTCTTGTGGTCAGTAGAACTACAAAACTCGCAAGGCTTTATCTGAGCTGGCTGCCTTCTTAGGATCTGAATCATCATGTCCTTCATCTGTTTCATCTCCTCTGGCATGGAGTTCATCGGTGTTTCTTCAGCCTTTGCCACATTCTTTGTTCGGGAAAATTCTTCCTGCCGAGTTGTCTCTTCTCTGAATCGAGTATTTTCGGCGACGTCGGTGATGAGATTCCTTATGCCACTCAGTGATAGATTCATCATGGATCCTCCAGCTAAGGCATCCAGAAGCATTTTGTCTAAGGGCTTTAATCCATCAATGAGGTACTCGATTATGAGTTTCTCTGGCAGTCCAAGGGTACAGCAGCTTCTCTCCAGGCGGTTGAACTTTTCCAGGTAGTCGTACATGGTTTCATTGGGCCCTTGCTTGATGTCCTGCAATTGCCTCCTTACTTGCATTGCTCTTCCTGCCGGGTAGTATTTGTCCAGGAATTTCTTTTGCATCTGAGCCCATGTTCTGATGCTACCGGAAGGCAATGAAAGGAACCAGTCGTTTGCCGAGTCAGTGAGGGAAAAGTAGAACGCTTTTAGCTTAAAGTCGTCTACGTTCACGCCATTTGGTTTTAGGTTTTGGCAAGTGCCATGTAAGCGTAGGAGATGAGTCGTTGCTGATTCTCCACGAGTTCCTGAGAACTTGGGCAAGTTGTGGGCCACTGAAGTGTTGATGGCGATGTTTTCCAGTTCACGGCCTTCGTAAATGCACCACGGCTGATTTCTGAAATCTGGAGCCGACAATTCTCCCATAGTAGGTTCGCGGAAGTTGTTGTTATCCCCGTAGTAGTCATCGAAGATGGGTTCTCGTTGATATTGCGGGAGTGGTGGATGTCTAGGGGGTTGTTGCGCTGGGCCAGCTTCATTTCGACCCTCGGGTGGTCCTTGGTTTCTTAGGATGTCATTCCTATCACGAGCTCTTTGGTTTCTAAAGAGTTGCTCTGGATCGTCGAGAATTGGAAATTGAGGCGGTGCCTCGTTATTTCGATCGAACAGATTGATCTCGTCGTCATCCTGATAGTCATGGATGCTTCCTTCACGAGACATGGTTGTACAGAAGCGAGTTCAAAAGAAAGAGAAAGAACAATTAATTCTAACTCACCGGCAACGACGCCAATTTTGACGGAGCCCACCGCATTGTCGTTAAGGTGCGATGTTCTCTGTGCAAAAATAAATTTATATCTCCGATACTCGCGACTTAACTATTTTTGGTAGTCAGTGGTAAGTATGGGTCGAACCCAAGGGAATTAGGTGATAATTGTTCTTTCTAAAAGGGGGGATTAAATAAAGCAGTTGGGGGGTTGTTTTTGGTTTTAGTACTGAAAAGTAAAGTGCTTGATGGACGAGTCTTGACAGAAAATAAACAGTTGATATGGTACTGAAAGTAAAGTAACAGTTGATATTACAATTAAAGGAAAGTATTCGGTTTTAGGGGGCCTTGTATCATAGTCTGTTTATCATCGACCTTTAATGATCATACTAAGTGTTCAAAAGTGTATCGAGGCCATTTCAAGCACTCGACTTGCCACACTGTCTAGCCCATTTCAAGGTCAGAGAGCACTTGTTCTATTTAGACTAGAACCCCATTTCAAGGTATACTAGCCTATGTGCATCCATTTGATCAATCATTTCCGATCAATCCAAATGGTGTTTTAAAGAGGTCGAACTCCTAAGATAAGCTTTGCCATTTCAAGCATCTACTTACCCGAGTATGTTCACGAACCCCACGGAAGAGTTTTGCCATTTCAAGCATCCACTCAACCTTGGAAGTTCTAACCTAATATGTGGCACATAGAACAAGTTTTGAACACACAGAGGCACTAAGAGTAGGGCCTAAAACATTGTATGATACAAGCACACCCCTTCAACCGAATGAAGGGTTTAGCTACAAATATCCATGGAACAGGACATCATAGCTAAGTGCTTTAAAAAGTAAAGGTTTTTGAAAGACAGTAAAGTAAAGTTTTCGAAAGTAAAGACAGGAAAGTAAAGTTTTCGAAAGTAAAGACAGGAAATTAAACTTGTTGAATTGAAAAGATAGTAAAGTAAAGAAGAGAGTACTTACAAAAACCGTTAAGAGTGCTAACGATCAAGCTTCGATTCCAAAGTAAAGTGATTACTTGATTGTGCTCTCAATCTAGAGAGATAAGTGACTTGTGGATTGTGGGATGTTGGAACGTGTTTTTTGGGATGTTGGAATGTGTTTTTTGGGATGAATTTACAAGGGCAAGGAGGGTTCTATTTATAGGCTAAGGGGTGGAAGATATGTAGAGGAGGAGAAGACACATGTCAAGAGGGGGATGGGGAAGCTCAAAGCCGCCGGCCCTTAGGTGTCTTCCTCCTTAGCCGCCGCCCATGTGGCATGAAGGGAGAGGTGGAGAGCTTAGCCGCCGGGCAAGGTGGCAATTTCAAAAGCCATAGGCTCCCTTTCAGCTCCGGTCTGATTCTGGTTGCCCTTCGGTTGGACTTGTTTTGAGTGATTCCATGTCAGGTTTATGAAAGTTGTACAGTCGGAATCTGATCGTGTCCTGGAGTGACTTGTAATCCATTTTCAGCTTTGAAACTCCTCCTCAGCCTGTATTCTCTCTAGACTTCAAAATACCCTGTAGATAAATATCGGAACTAACAAGCAAAAGTTAAATAGACAAAGAGTCTAATTTGGTGGGTTTAACTGTGTTTATGATTCATACAATTATGGTCCATCAATTAACCACATCATCTACTTCCACTCGATCCTCTGATTTAATCCTCACTTGTTCATTATTTTGAACTTCAGCTGGTACACCTTCTGGGATAGATTGTGCCTGAGAAATCTCTGCAGTCTCAATAACCTGGGGCTGCACATTCTCAATCCCTTGTTGAGCCTCTGAATCAACACCCACATGATCACTTATTTTCTCAGCGACTTGTGTTTTGCTGACAGGTGCAGACTCTTCAATACCTGTTTTCTTTGTTTTTTGACACTCTTCCGGTGTCTGTTCTACTTGCACAGTATCCCCCTCCTTCTGCAGATCTTGGACCACTTCATCAATGTCCTTGTATATTCTATCAAGATCATCATCTTTCATAGAAGGATCTGATTCCTCGGTCTCAACACTTCCTTGATTCACTTGCTGCTCACCAACTGTACCTGCATCCTGCTCTCCTAAATCTTCTTCAGTCTCTTCCTCAAGAACAACCTTTCTCTTGCCAGAAGACTCGAGAAGTTGCTCAATTTCTGAATCTGACATAGCCACCAGACGGCCTTTCACAGCAGTGATCCTGGTTAAGTACTTCCTTGGAGAGTCTTTTCTATGAGTAACCAATTTCCTCCGAAGCCCTGATGGCCTTATATAGCCGGATGCATGTATCTTGTCTCTCCACACACTTGGTCCAGCAGTTACCTTGGACACAGGCTTGCTCAGTCTGTCATGTTTCACAACTCCTAGGCCGTCCTTCCCGACCTCAGCCCTACTGGCTTCTCCAAACCCATCAACCACTACATCCTTTCCCTTATCTTTTTTCTTATTTTCAACAATCACATCTTTCATAGGCAAAGGAACAATAATCGGAGCTTTAGGGCTAGGGATTACCTCAGACTATGATACAGTCGATGGTGGAACTTGGCTTATTGATGTCGAACTAACATCGATTAGTTTAGGAGTCCCCTCAGACGCTTGTGAGGGCACCACCTTCTGCTTCGCAGCAGGTTCTGGTCCTTTATGTTCCACTACATCGGCTTTAGGGTTTGCTGGGATTAGTCCTTCTACTGTCACTTTGACAGTGGATTTTGAAGCAGTTCCGTCAACTAAAGGCGTTGCCTTTTTCTTAATCGGCATCTTTGGTTTCTCCGATTTGGAGATTGGAGGGTTTGCTTTCAACGCCTTTGAAGTTGCCTTGGCTGTCTTCTTCGGTGATGACTGGACAACAGACTTAGGATTTCCTTGTGTTCACCTTAGTCGCAGAAGTGCTGAAGCTTTAAGAGATTTCGCAAGGAATCGTTGTTCTAGGGTTTTGGAAGCAAGAGCGAGACTGTCAGCAGAACGAGAGATTTGATTTTTCAAATCAACCACGGCCTTTCAACTTCCCAAAACTGTCTTTGAGAGTATCTTCTCTTTCCTAATAATGGCACGAAAAAATCTCCAAAATATTAAAAAAAAATATTCATCTTCTTAATATGCACCATCTGTTCCAGCTCTCTTCCTCATATGGTCAATCCAACTGATTTGCTGGTGTTCTGCTTTTAACTGACCACTTCCCAAAACTCTTAGTTTTTGACAACACATAGACCCAAGGAGGATCTGAGTGTCTCAAACTGTGTAGTATCTAGCGGTTTGGTTACGATATCAGCCAATTGCTTGTTTATTGTCAAATGCTTTAGAGTCACCACCTTCTGTTCCACCAGTTCTTTGATGAAGTGACGTCTGATGTCAATGTGCTTCGTCCTGGAGTGATGTACTCGATTTTTGGATATGCTGATCGCGCTCTTATTGTCACAGTACAAGGTCATCTCCTTCTGTTCCACTCCGTATTCAGACAGCATTTGCTTCATCCATAGCAGTTGAGTGCAGCAACTTCCTGCAGCTATATACTCTGCTTCGGCTGTAGAGAGCGAGTTCCTCTTTTGCTTTTTACTGAACCAGGAGACCGAGTTGTTTCCCAAGAAAAAACAACCTCCAGAAGTGCTCTTCCGATCTTCAACGTTTCCTGCCCAGTCAACATCGCAGTAACCAACCAAGTATGGGTTGGTGTCCTTGGTGTACCAGATCCCAAAGTCAACAGTTCCGCACATATACTTTATGATCCTCTTCACTTGCAGAAGATGACTTTCTTTCGGATCCGCATGGTACCTTGCACACACTCCTACCGCATACGCTATATCTGATCTACTGGCTGTTAAGCACAAGAGACTCCCAATCATACTCATGTACAGTGTCTGGTCGACCTTTGTTCCAGCATCGTCTTTAGTGATCTTTAAGTGTGTAGTAGCTGGTGTCCTTTTGTGCGTTGCCTTCTCAAGCTCAAATTTTTTAAGCAAATTCGTGGCATACTTGCTTTGTGAGATGAAGATGCCATCTTCCTTCTGTATCACCTGGAGTCCAAGAAAGTAGTTCATCTCTCCAACCATGCTCATCTTGAACTCTTTCTGCATCTGTTCCACGAACTGATCCACCAGCTTCTGGGTGTTGGACCCACACACTATATCGTCAACATAGATTTGTGTGATAATAAAATCTGACCTTGTGTGCTTTACGAACAGGGTCTTGTCCACTCCCCCTCGCACATATCCATGGTCGATGAGAAACACGGTGAGACGCTCATACCATCCTCTGGGCGCCTGATTGAGACCGTACAGAGCCTTCTTCAGACGGTACACGTGCGCAGGGTGATGCGGATCCTCAAATCCTTTCGATTAAGCAACATATACCTCCTCATTCAGAAAACTGTTCAGGAACGCACTCTTCACATCCATCTGGAATAGCCAAAACTTTAAGTGACAGGCCAGAGCCAGAAGCAAACAAATGGCTTCAAGACAAGCGACAGGGGAAAAAGTTTCATCAAAGTCGATGCCCTCAATCTGAGTGTAGCCTTGTGCCACAAGGCAAGCCTTGTTTCGTGTGATATTACCAGTGGCGTTTGACTTATTTTTGAAGATCCATTTTGTGCCGATGACATTCACACCATCAGGTCTTGGAACTAAGTCCCATACGCCATTTCGAGCAAACTCCTCCATCTCTTCCTGTATTGGCAGGACCCAATACTCATCAAGTAGTGCTTCCTTTATGTTCTTCGGCTCTATGGCAGACAGAAAGCATGAGCAAACAGCTAGTTCTCTGAAATTGATCTCCTTGCCACGAGTCCTTATTCTGTCACTTGGTGCACCAATGACTTCAGTAATCAGGTGATTTCTGGCGATTCATCGAGAGGGCTGTAACGCAGCAACATCCTCTTGAGTACTGATGTCTTCAGCCTCGTCAGATGAAGAGATTGCGGTGTGATTATCCTCTGTTGGCATTCCTCCTGGCTGATCAGTACCAGGTGTCTCTGGTACTGTTCAAGCTGTAGTGTCAGCATCGTCTGGGACACCCTGCTCAACTACTTCATCCTTGACTTGGACGTTGACCGACTCCATGACCAAGCATGTACGCTTGTTGAACACCCGGTATGCTCGACTGTTTGAGGAGTATCTTAGAAAGAAGCCCTCGTCACTCTTCGGGGCCAGCTTCTGTCTATACTCACGGTCGTTCAGGATGTAACACAGACTCCCAAAAATGTGGAAGTATTTCACGGTGGGCTTCTTCCCCTTCCAAAGTTCATAACAAGTCATCTCTGTTCCAGTGACATGCAGTATTCATAGCTTCTGACCAGAACTTAAGTGGAATTTTCTTGGCATGGATCATCACACGAGCCATCTCCTGAATTGTGCGATTCTTGCGTTCTACTACTCCATTCTGCTGGGGGTTGATGGTTGATGGACCATAATTGTATGAATCATAAACACAGTTAAACCCACCAAATTAGACTCTTTGTCTATTTAACTTTTGCTTGTTAGTTCTGATATTTATCTACAGGGTATTTTGAAGTCTAGAGAGAATACAGGCTAAGGAGGAGTTTTAAAGCTGAAAATGAATTACGAGTCATTCCAGGTCACGACCAAATTCTGACTTTCAAGAACCTAACGTGGAATCACTCAAAACAAGTCCAACCGAAGGGCAACCAGAGTCAGACTGGAGCTGAAAGGACCGATGGCTTTTGGGGGAAAAGATCTCAACTCACTCTCACCCACTCCCCTCCACCTAGCCGGCGGCTCCCCTCACTCACATTCTCCTCCTCCTCTCCTTTCATGCCACATGGGGGGGCGGCTATGGCTTCCTCCACCTAAGGGCCGGCGGCTCCGTGCTCCTCCATCCATCGTGTGCCATGTGGTGGCTTCTCCTCCACATCCATTGCTCCTCCTTGTCTATAAATAGAGCATCCCATTCCCTTGTATCCATATCTCATCCCATCCTCATTCAAACATCACAAGTCCTCAAGTGACTTATCTCTCTAGCTTTTGTGGGCACAATCATGTAACACTTTACTTTGGAATCGAAGTTGGATCTTGAGCACTCTTATCGGTTTTTGTAAGTACTCTCTTCTTTACTTTACTGTCTTTCAAAGTACTTTACTTTCCTGTCTTTACTTTCGAAAACTTTACTTTACTGTCTTTCAAAAACCTTTACTTTTCAACGCACTTAGCTATGATGTCCTATTCCATGAATATTCGTAGCTAAACCCTTCATTCGGTTGAAGGGTGTGCTTGTATCATACAATGTTTTAGACCCTACTCTTAGGGTCTGTCCACTTTGACTTATATTTGACTTAACTTAGTTGATCTTAACTGATCTTAACTTATCTTAATTGATCTTAACTTATAGTGACTGATCTTAACTTATATTAACTTAACTGAAACTTATGTTGATCGATGAATAGTAATATTATGACGATGATGGTTTTTATGATGATGAATAGTAATATTATGATGCTGATGTTATGATGAATAGTATGATGATGATCATGAATAGTATGATGGTATGATGATGATGGTGATGGTATGATGAATAGTATGATAGTATGATGATGATGGTATGATGAATAGTATGATAGTATGATGATGATGGTATGATGAACAGTATGATAGTATGATGATGATGAATAGTATGATGATGATAGTATGATGAATAGTATGATGGTATGATGATGATGATGATGGTATGACGAATAATATGATGATGGTATGATGAATAGTATGATGATAATGATGATGATGATGATGATGGTATGATGAATAGTATGATGATGGTATGATGAATAGTATGATGGTATGATGAATAGTATGATGATGATGATGATGATGAATAGTATGACAGTATGATGATGATGGTATGATGAATAGTATGATGATGATGGTATGATGAATAGTATGATGGTATGATGAATAGTTAAGTGAAACTTAACTTAACTGATAGTAACTCAACTTAAATGATCTTAACTGATATTAACTTGTAGTGACTGATATTAATTTATAGTGATTTATAAGTCAAAAATTCAAGTCAAAGTGAACAGGGCCTTATAGTGCCTCTATGTGTTCAAAACTTGTTCTATGTGCCACATATTAGGTTAGAACTTCCAAGGTTGAGTGGATGCTTTAACGGGCAAATCTCTTTCGTGGGGTTCGTGAACATACTCGGGTAAGTGTATGCTTTAACGGGCAAAGCTTATCTGAGGAGTTCGACCTCTTTTAAAAACCATTTGGTTGATCGTAACTGAAGATCAAATGGATGCACATAAGGCTAAGATACTTCGAAAGGAGGAATTAGTCTAAATAGAACAAGTGTTCTAAATGATGTGGCAAGTCATGTGCTAGAAATATCCTTGATTCATCTTTGAATACATAGTATGATCATTAGAGGTCAATGATAAACGGACTATGATACAAGGCCCCCTAAAACCGAATACGTTCCTTTAATTGTAATATCAACTGTTACTTTACCTTTCAGTACTAAAAACCAAAAACAACCCCCCAACTGCTTTATTTAATCCCCCCTTCGAAAGAACAACTATCACCTAATTCCCTTGGGTTCGACCCGTACTTACCACTGACTACCAAAAATAGTTAAGTCGCGAGTATCGAAGATATAAATTTATTTTTGCACAGAGAACATCGCACCTTAACGACAGTGCGGTGGGCTCCGTCAAAATTGGCGCCGTTGCCGGGGAGTTAGCCTTCGATTAGTTGTTCTTTTCTTTCCCTTTTCATTTCTTCGTCACACTTTCTGCCATGTATGGATGGATGGCTCAGCATCTTCCTCAGTTTGGAGGTACCACCGGAGAAGACCCAGTAATACACTGCCAACATTTCCACCATATAAGTCGTCACATGAAACCCGAAAATGTAACGTTAGAAGAGTTTCAATTAAAATGTTTTAAACACTCTTTAACCAACTTTGCGACAGTATGGTATTACACATCAACTGCTAGTTGTGCAAAATATTACATGGACCTTCGCGCTAAATTTCTGAAAGAATTTTCCCCCCCATCCTTACGACATGACACCCGCGAGAAGATCATCTGCCTTCAGAAATCCCGGGATGAGACTTTAGATGAATACTACACGTACTATGACACCATCGTCTCACGCTGCCCGCACCATGGATTCACCGAAGTATTCCTTCTTCAAAAATTCCTTTGTGGAATGAGGCAAGATGAGTTCTCAAGGATCAATGACGCAGTAGGGGGATCGGCCATGCACTTATCCCTTACTCAAATGTGGGATGTTATAGACGACTTGGCCGTGGCCACAAAACGAAGACCAATGCCCCGAGCTAATAGAGGAATACAGATAGTGGAGGCTGGTCCAGAGAAATAAAAGAAGATACTCCCGAGCCATCAGAAGAATTAGATACAGAAAGCACCGGAAGCAACGAGGAAGAACCGTCATGGGAACTCAAGACCGTGCCAGCAAAAGAAGAAGTCCAGAATACCACTGGCGAGCTTCCCGAGTCATACCCGACTATCATTACCCAAGCAGCCGAGACCATCCGAGACCGAATCCTCACAGACGGACATGATGAGACAGAATTAAGCCTTAAGATACAAGCTTCCAAACTTTTCCCCTTGATCAATAGGCAAATTGCAGAAAACTATGTGATCAATGAAGAGACTAAAAGGAGGATGGGAAAAGGGCCTATGCAGAACGACTGCTCGATGGAGCATTTTTGCGCCACAACTAGACAAGGCAGCCCTAAACATAAGAAAACCCAATTCAAGAGGCTAGTAGTGAAAGGTCCCTCGCCTGCTCAGAGACGTTGGAAGGAGAAACCACTAGAACCATGGGAACAGGACCCAAGCATATCATCTCACATGGAATCAGGAGAAATCAAGGCTAGAATCAATACAGGAGCTGCGGCAAAATTCAACCTGAGCCGCCCATGGGATCCAAACCTGTGATCCCCATGCGTAGAGCCAACGACGTTAAACAAAGGCACTGGTCGGGAGGTAACCCGACACCTATCTTACTTTCAGTAATTTTATTTTCTGTCATTTAGTTTTTACCGTAAGTCGCTCTCACCCACTTTTTGTATAGAAGGAATGTCTAACATGTAGGAATCGGTTTTTGGAGCAAGATCAGATCATCCAGACAGCTTCCGAGAATTACCGGGCATGCGCTGAGAGTTCAAGGCCCCAGCCAAACTCCCTCGATTATCCAGCTCTGAGCCATGTCGTCTGACGGAGCGCACTGCACTGTCGTTAAGGTGCAATGTTCTCTGTACAAATAAATTTATATTTTCCGCTACTCGCGACTACACTACTGGGTAGTAAGTGGTAAGTAGGGGTCGAACCCAAGGGAATTAGAGGGATAACTGTTCTTTAGGGGATCGTATGGTGACTGATTTTAGGTCGATTGCGGACTTACTGCTAATTACTAAGCTACTGTTTTTGGTTTTTTTTGGTTTTATATGCGGAAAAGTAAATACAGAAAATAAGTACAGAAATTAAAATACTAAAAGTAAAAGAGTTAAGGGAAGAAGACTTACAGTGGGTGATGCGTGATTGTGATTCCTCCGGTAGATGAGCGGTTGATGGTTGTAGTTGATCGAGCAGTTTATAAAAGTAAATATAGGGGGTTTTGTAATTTAAGGAAAAGTATTCGGTTTCAGGTACCTTGTATTATAACATGTTTATTAATAACCGTTAGTAACCTTTCTAAGTATTCAAAGATGAATCGAGGCCCTTTCGCAGCGCAAGACTTGCAACATCGTTTAAAGCAACACTTATTCTACTTCAGACTAATTCCTCCTTTCGAAGTATCTTAGCCATTTGTGCATCCACCTGATCTCTCAGTTACGATCGTCCAAGTGGTGTTTTAGATAAGTCGAACTCCTCGATAAGTTTTGCTTGTTACAGCTTCCACTTACCGAGTATGATCACGAATTCCCACGGAAGAGCTTTGCTTGTTACAGCTTCCACTCAACCTTGGAAACTCTGACTATATATGGCACATAGAACAAGTTTTGAATACAAAGAAATGAAACGAAAAGAAATTAAAACATTATATAATACAAGAAAATACCTTCGACCGAATGAGGAGTTTAGCTACGAATATCCATGGAAAAGGACATCATAACTAAATACTCGGGGGTTTTTGAAACCAGTAAGAGGGAAAGGGGTGGAATACTCAAGAACCAATAGGAGTATTCCCAATTTCCTACTGAATACTCAAGAACCAATAGGAGTATTCTCTAAAGTATAATACTCAAGAACAAACTAGAGTATTATTTCCAATCAGTATAATACTCAAGAACCAACAGGAGTATTATTTCAAAAAACCAAACTTACAAGTAACACAAACTTAGAGAGAGAAGTGAAATGTTGATTTTTGGATTTGTGGATGATTGAAACGAGGAGGAGAAGCCTCCTTTTATAGCCACAAGGGGAGGAGATGGGTGGTGGAGATGGGTGGCATGTGTTTTTGATCCAAGGGAGGAGGAAGGAGGAGGTGACACATGGGGGAGGAGAAAAGCCACCGGTTGCCTTGCGTGGAGGAGCCGCCGGTAGCCGGTTGCAAGGGGAGGAGAAGGGTGGCTTTGGCCACCTCCAAGCAAGGTGGCCGGTCACCTTGGTCCATGGGTGTGTTTTGACAGTTTTGTGCAGTCTTTTCACAAAACTATCAGTCCAATTTCACTCCGTCTGACTTTGATTGTTCCTCGGTTGGATTTGATTTGAGTAATTCCTACGTCAGGATCTTGAGATTCTTCATTCAGCGTCTGATCGTGACCTTGGACTGGCTCGTAATATCTTTTCAGCATAAAATCCTCTCCTTAGCGTGTTTTCTCTCTAAGCGCCAAAATACCCTGTAGAAATAAATCGGGACTAACAAGCAGAAGTTAAATAGACCAACAGTCTAATTTGGTGGGTTTTACTGTGTTTTTGATTCGTATAATTATGGTCCATCAGATCACCCCACACTTTTAGTTGTTCGTCCCGAACAATGCTATTAAAGGGCGGTACTCTAAGTTTGGTTTTAAAATATGAAAATTAGACTGTGGGACTCAATTTATCCTAATTCATGCATTACTTACTTATTACCAAATTGAACTGTGTAAATAAATAGAAGTAACTTGATACTAGTACCTCCGTGCCGAGATGCAAATTATTCTGAATGTTTCGGGAGATAGCCCTTTTTAGGCTCCTGGACTGCAACCTTGGAATCGTCTCGCACTATATGGTTTCCTTGTAGCTTTCTCTAGCACGTGATTCGGTTCGGGTTTCATTGGTTTGAGTCTTTTTGATTTCTCTTTTGGCGAGGGACAGCTTTTTTTGTAGTGAATCGGCCTTTGGCCTTTGATTTGACTCTTTGAGTACTTCACTTTTTGTTCGGTTAAAACCTTCACAATTTTGGGCCTTTGGCCTCTTGATTTGCTTCTTTGAGCTTTTTGCGTCTTTGTGACTTGCTAGTCCATTTTCTCAAGCCTTTTTGGGAGGTCCAATTATCGCCCGCAAGCCTATGGAAATACCTCCCCGCTCCTCTCATCATTGCCGTTTCGCGCGGGTCAAGATGAGGGTCGCTCATCTATTTTCTCGGCTACTTTGACTAGAGAGAGGACGGTCTGATTCCCGTCCTCGCCTTTTTTTCTTTTTGCATAAACACTGCATGGCGGAGATGACTTCAATCTTCACTGAAACCCGAAGTGCAGCCTCCACAAACTTCAAAAACCATATAGTTTGATTCGATCCTTCGATTGCTTGCCAAGCCTCTCTAGGGCATTTCAATCAACTCCACATCACTGGTTTATCTCAGCACAAAGGGACAAATGAGAAGTTACGTTCTAAGTTTTTAGATAGTTGAATTTTCACAAGGTAAATGCACGAATTTTAGATCTATCTTTTTCACATTCTTAAGTTCATATTTTCAAAAAGATAATATTAAAAAAGAAAAACATGTTATTTATTTATTTACACATGCGGATCTCACCCCACACTTTTGAACGAAGTCGTGCCTTTTAGCACTACTTAGTTCAAAAGCCATGCAAGCAGACAATTATGAGAAGGAAATGATATTAAGGAAAAGGGAAGGGCAGAACTCCCTTTAAGGTGTCGAGTAAACGACATGGCTCGAGGTTGGATAATCGAGGGAGTTCGGCTGGAGCCTTGAATTCTTAGCGTAGCCCTGACTGGCTTAATGTTGCACCCAAGTCCGATTCCTAAATAGTCAAATCTTCTATGCACCAAGTGGGTGAGAGCGACTTATTGAAAAAGTAAAATACAGAAAATAAAAGACAGAAAATTAAAGTGCGAAAAGTAAGATAGTGTCGGGTTACCTCCCGACCAGTGCACTTGTTTAACGTCGTTGGCTCGACAGTACCTTATTCCTGGATCACTGGTTGGGATCCCATGGGTGGCTCAGGTCGAATTTTGCCACCGTTCCTGTGTTGCTTTTTACCTTGCCTTTACCAGATTTCTTGTGTGTGTTAGAACCCCATGGTTTTGGTATTTTTTCTCTCCATTGCTTCTGAGAAGGTGAGGGAACTTTGACCATAGCTGCTGGTCTTGTTACTTTTTCGGTCTCTTTTGGCAGGTCGGAAATCTGCGTACCGCGATCTGAGATAGGTATTATATCTGGCGGTTTCTTCGCATCCGTGCGGCTATTGTCAATGTAGAAATATGCAATTTTGCCGCCGAACTTAAGCGATAATGAGCCCTTGCCCACATCGATCCTTGCCTTAGTAGCGTAGAGGAATGGTCGTCCCAAGATTATTGTTGGAGGGTCGTCTTCGCTGGTCTCTCCCGTTTGTATCACATAGAAGTCTGCAGCAATGACGAGCTCTCCCACATGGAGTATTACGTCTTCCAGCACTCCAATCGGACGGATGCACGATTTATCTCCTAGCTCAATATTTGACCTGGGTGGTTTTAATGGACCAAGTCCTAACAAGTAATATAAGGAGGAGGGCATGGCGTTGACAGCAGCTCCAAGATCGACTACGCACTTATGAATCTGAGTTTCACCAATACCGCAGGTGACTGTGAAGGCCCCTGGGTCTTTATCTCTTTCCGGTTGTGACTCATGATCTGAAGTGAGGGCTTTTTTAATTGTCGGGTCACTCTGCCCACTCCTTGACTTAGGATTAGTATAACTAGATCCCTTAATATTTTGCTCAGAAGCATAAATATTAGTTGGAGAGTTCCACCTTAAATTGTCAGTGTCATCCCATCCAGATGCTGGTATGTCAGAGTGTATGACTGGTGGTGGTGTTATGCAAACGGTAAATGCATATCGTCCATTGTCAGCATGCGTGACCCATGTTTTGTCATCATTGGGTCGGTCTTCCTCTTGATTCCAGTCAGGACGACGCCTACGGGTGAAGTGCTTATTTGTAAGTTTGTACATTGGGGATCGTGCTACTTCTCCCAGTGTCGCATTTTCGTTTGACCTCTTTATCATCCTAAGATTCGCCTTTGGGTTTTGGATGGTTTGTGAAGGAAGTCTGCCAGGCTCATTAGTGAGTGTTGACATTGCTGTGGCGAGATGGGACATTTGTTTGGTTAATTCTGAAATTGCCCCGTCAGTTTTCGCCTGGTATTGGTGTAGCGAAGTACCCAATTGACTTATGCTTCCTGCGAGCTCCTTCATCATGTCATCAAGCAACTTGGTTGGTTCTTGCTGATTATGCGGGCCAGTTTGGTACTGATTTGGTCCTCTTTGCTGATATTGGCCTGCTGATGGAGCGCTCTGGTTATACTGCCGGTGGGGGGGTTGGTAGAATGAATGTGCTAGTTGAGGGACAGCTGGTTGTGCATCCTTCTGAGAATAGTTATTGTTACGCCAGCACGGGTTGGTTGCTTGACCATACTGTCTGTTTTGTACAGCTCTGTCATTACTGTTGTTATTGTATCCTTGGTATCCTCCCACTGCATTCACTTCTGCCGGTTCCTCTTCTGTTAATGTTGGACATGCGTCAGTTTTGTGGTCTGTAGAACCACAGAACTCGCAAGGTTTTACCGGAACTGGCTGCCTTCGTAGGATTTGAATCATCATCTCCTTTAGCTGCTTCATCTCTTCAGGCATAGAGCTCATCGACGTTTCCGCGTTTGCCACATTTTTTGTCCGGGAGAATTCTTCCTGCTGAGTTGTCTCTTCTCTGAATCGGGCATTCTCACCAACGTTGGTGATAAGATCCCTTATGCCACTTAATGATAGATTCATCATGGACCCTCCAGCTGAGGCATCCAGGAGCATTTTGTCTAAGGGTCTTAATCCGTTAATGAGATACTCGACGGTGAGTTTCTCGGGCAGTCCAAGGGTACAGCAGCTTCTCTCCAGGCGGTTGAATTTTTCCAGGTAATCGTACATGGTTTCGTTGGGTCCTTGCCTGATGTCCTGCAGTTGCCTTCTTACTTGCATCGCTCTTCCTGCTGGGTAATATTTGTCTAAGAACTTTTTCTGCATCTGATCCCATGTTCTGATGCTTCTGGAAGGCAATGAAAGGAACCAGTCGTTTGCCGCGTCAATGAGGGAAAAGTAGAACGCTTTTAACTTGAAGTCGTCTACGTTCACGCCATTCGGTTTTAGGTTCTGGCAAATACCATGTAAGCGCTGGAGATGAGTCATTGCTGATTCTCCACGAGTTCCTGATAATTTTGGCAAGTTGTGGGCCACTGAAGTGTTGATGACGATGTTTTCTAGCTCCGGGCCTTCATAGATACACCACGGCTGAACTCTGAAATCTGGTGCCGAGAGCTCTCCCAATGTAGGTTCGCGGTAGTTGTTGTTATCTCCGTAGTAGTCATCGAAAGCGGGTTCTCGTCTCGGCACTTGTCTAGGTTGCGGGGGTGGTGGATATCTAGGGGGTTGTCGTACTGGACCAGCTGCATTCCGGTCATCGGGTGGTTCTTGGTTTCTTCTGATTGCTTCCCTATCACGAGCTCGTCTGCTTCGGATGAGTTGCTCCGGATCATCCATAAATGGAAGTGGCACCTCATTGTTTCAATCGTACAGGTTCATCTCGTCGTCATCTTGGTAGTCATGGTGGCTTCCTTAGCGAGACATGGTTGTTTCGAGCGCGTATTGATTTAAAGAACTTATCCAATGGCTAATTCCCCGGCAACAGCGCCAATTTGACGGAGCGAACTGCACTGTCGTTAAGGTGCAATGTTCTCTGTACAAATAAATTTATATTTTCCGCTACTCGCGACTACACTACTGGGTAGTATGTGGTAAGTAGGGGTCGAACCCAAGGGAATTAGAGGGATAACTATTCTTTAGGGGATCGTATTGTGAGTGATTTTAGGTCGATTGCGGACTTACTGCTAATTACTAAGCTACTGTTTTTGGTTTTTTTTTTGGTTTTTTATGCAGAAAAGTAAATACAGAAATTAAATACAGAAATTAAAATACTAAAAGTAAAAGAGTTAAGGGAAGAAGACTTACAGTGGGTGATGCGTTATTGCGATTCCTCCGGTAGATGAGCGGTTGATGGTTGTAGTTGATCGAGCAGTTTATAAAAGTAAATACAGGGGGGTTTGTAATTTAAGAAAAAGTATTCGGTTTCAGGTACCTTGTATTATAACATGTTTATTAATAACCGTTAGTAACCTTTCTAAGTATTCTAAGATGAATCGAGGCCCTTTCGCAGCGCAAGACTTGCAACATCGTTTAAAGCAACACTTATTCTACTTCAGACTAATTCCTCCTTTCGAAGTATCTTAGCCTTTTGTGCATCCACCTGATCTCTCAGTTACGATCGTCCAAGTGGTGTTTTAGATAAGTCGAACTCCTCGATAAGTTTTGCTTGTTACAGCTTCCACTTACCGAGTATGATCACAAATTCCCACGGAAGAGCTTTGCTTGTTACAGCTTCCACTCAACCTTGGAAACTCTTACTATATATGGCACATAGAACAAGTTTTGAATACAAAGAAATGAAACTAAAAGAAATTAAAACATTATATAATACAAGAAAATACCTTCGACCGAATGAGGAGTTTAGCTACGAATATCCATGGAAAAGGACATCATAACTAAATACTCGGGGGTTTTTGAAAACAGTAAGAGGGAAAGGGGTGGAATACTCAAGAACCAACAGGAGTATTCCCAATTTCCTACTGAATACTCAAGAACCAACAGGAGTATTCTCTAAAGTATAATACTCAAGAACAAACATGAGTATTATTTCTAATCAGTATAATACTCAAGAACCAACAGGAGTATTATTTCAAAAAACCAAACTTACAAGTAACACAAACTTAGAGAGAGAAGTGAAATGTTGATTTTTGGATTTGTGGATGATTGAAATGAGGTGGAGAAGCCTCCTTTTATAGCCACAAGGGGAGGAGATGGGTGGTGGAGATGGGTGGCATGTGTTTTTGATCCAAGGGAGGAGAAGGGAGGAGGAAGGAGGAGGTGACACATGGGGGAGGAGAAAAGCCGCCGGTTGCCTTGGGTGGAGGAGCCGCCGGTAGCCGGTTGCAAGGGGAGGAGAAGGGTGGATTTGGCCACCTCCAAGCAAGGTGGCCGGTCACCTTGGTCCATGGGTGTGTTTGGACAGTTTTGTGCAGTCTTTTCACAAAACTATCAGTCCAATTTCGCTCCGTCTGACTTTGATTGTTCCTCGGTTGGATTTGATTTGAGTAATTCCTACGTCAGGATCTTGAGATTCTTCATTCAACGTCTGATCGTGACCTTGGACTGGCTCGTAATATCTTTTCAGCGTAAAATCCTCTCCTTAGCGTGTTTTCTCTCTAAGCGCCAAAATACCCTGTAGAAATAAATCGGGACTAACAAGCAGAAGTTAAATAGACCAATAGTCTAATTTGGTGGGTTTTATTGTGTTTTTGATTCGTATAATTATGGTCCATCATCGTCCCACGACATGTGACAACACAATAAAAGGGAGTTCAGTTCTTCTCTTTTCTTTAATGTCATTTCCTTCTCTTGTATATATTTGCATGACTTTTGAACTAAGTCTTGCTGAAAGGCACGCCTTCGTTCAAAAGTGTGGGGTGAGAACCGCCTGTGTACATAATTAAATAACATGTTTTTCTTTTTCCTTTTCCCTTAATATTATCTTTTTGAAAATATGAACTTGAGAATGTGAAAAAGATAGATCATAATTCTTGCATTTACCTTGTGAAAATTCAACTGTTTAAAAACTTAGAATGTAACTTCTCATTTGTCCCTTTGTGCTGAGATATACAAGGGATGTGGAGTTGATATAAAGTTCCTAAGAGAGGCTTGGCAAGCACTCGAAGGATCGAATCTAACTATATGGTTTTCGAAGTCAGTGGAGGCTGCACTTCGGGTTTCAGTAAAGATTGAAGTCATCTCCGTCGTGCAGCGTTTATGCAAGAGGCGGGACGGGAATCAAACCGTCCTATCTCTAGTCCTAGTAGCCGGGAAAATAGATGAGCGACCCTCATCTTGACCCGCGCGAAACGGCGAGGATGAGAAAGAGCGGGGAGGTATTTCCATATGCTTGCGGGCAACGATTGGACCTCCCAAAAAGGCTGAGAAAATGGACTAGCAAGTCACAAAGAAGCAAAAGCTCAAAGAAGCTAATCAAAGGCCAAAGCAAAATTGTGAAGGTTTTAACCGAAATAAAAGTGAAGAAACTCCAATTCAACATCAAAGGCCAAAGGCCAAAGGCCGATTCACTACAGAAGCTGTCCCTCGCCCAAAAGAAATCAAAATGCTCAACTCAGTGAAACCCAAAACGAATCACGTGCTAGAGAAAGCTACAAGGAAACCATATAGTACGAGTCGATCCCGAGAATGCAGTCCAGGAGCCTGAAAAGGGCTATCTCCCAAAACATCCGAATTAATTTGCATCTCGGCACGAAGGTACAAGTATCAAGTTTCTTCTAAGTATTTACACGGTTTAGTTTGGTAATAAGTAAGTAATGCATGAATTAAGATAAATCTAGTCCCACAGTCTCACTTTCATATTTAAAAGTTTACTTAGATTGTGTTCCGCCCTTAAATAGCATTGTTCGGGACGAACAACTAAAAGTGTGGGGTGATCTGATGGACCATAATTGTATGAATCATAAACACAGTTAAACCCACAAAATTAGACTCTTTGTCTATTTAACTTTTGCTTGTTAGTTCTGATATTTATCTACAGGGTATTTTGAAGTCTAGAGAGAATACAGGCTAAGGAGGAGTTTTAAAGCTGAAAATGAATTACGAGTCATTCCATGTCACGACCAAATTCTGACTTTCAAGAACCTGACGTGGAATCACTCAAAACAAGTCCAACCAAAGGGCAACCAGAGTCAGACTGGAGCTGAAAGGACCGATGGCTTTTGGGGGAAAAGATCTCAACTCACACTCACCCACTCCCCTCCACCTAGCCGGCGGCTCCCCTCACTCACATTCTACTCCTCCTCTCCTTTTATGCCACATGGGGGGGCGGCTATGGCTTCCTCCACCTAAGGGTTGGCGGCTCCTTGCTCCTCCATCCATCTTGTGCCATGTGGTGGCTTCTCCTCCACATCCAATGCTCCTCCTTGGCTATAAATAGAGCATCCCATTCCCTTGTATCCATATCTCATCCCATCCTCATTCAAACATCACAAGTCCTCAAGTGACTTATCTCTCTAGCTTTTGTGGGCACAATCATGTAACACTTTACTTTGGAATCGAAGTTGGATCTTGAGCACTCTTATCGGTTTTCGTAAGTACTCTCTTCTTTACTTTACTGTCTTTCAAAGTACTTTACTTTCCTGTCTTTACTTTCGAAAACTTTACTTTACTGTCTTTCAA
Organism: Rhodiola kirilowii; assembly: GCA_033675215.1. Classification (NCBI taxonomy): domain Eukaryota; kingdom Viridiplantae; phylum Streptophyta; class Magnoliopsida; order Saxifragales; family Crassulaceae; genus Rhodiola; species Rhodiola kirilowii. Next base: position 35,880,680 of record CM066201.1, read on the forward strand.
AACCCTTAACTTTTCAACGCACTTAGCTATGATGTCCTATTCCATGAATATTCATAGCTAAACCCTTCATTCGGTTGAAGGGGTGTGCTTGTATCATACAATGTTTTAGACCCTACTCTTAGTGCCTCTATGTGTTCAAAACTTGTTCTATGTGCCACATATTAGGTTAGAACTTCCAAGGTTGAGTGGATGCTTTAACGGGCAAAGCTCTTCCGTGGGGTTCGTCAACATACTCGGGTAAGTGGATGCTTTAACGGGCAAAGCTTATCTGAGGAGTTCGACCTCTTTTAAAAACCATTTGGTTGATCGTAACTGAAGATCAAATGGATGCACATAAGGCTAAGATACTTCGAAAGGATGAATTAGTCTAAATAGAACAAGTGTTCTAAATGATGTGGCAAGTCATGTGCTAGAAATAGCCTTGATTCATCTTTGAATACATAGTATGATCATTAGAGGTCAATGATAAACGGACTATGATACAAGGCCCCCTAAAACCGAATACTTTCCTTTAATTGTAATATCAACTGTTACTTTACCTTTCAGTACTAAAAACCAAAAACAACCCCCCGACTGCTTTATTTAATCCCCCCTTTGAAAGAACAACTATCACCGAATTCCCTTGGGGTTGACCCGTACTTACCACTGACTACCAAAAATAGTTAAGTCGCGAGTATCGGAGATATAAATTTATTTTTGCACAAAGAACATCGCACCTTAACGACAGTGCGGTGGGCTCCGTTAATGGCAGAGGTGAACTGATGTGCTATGCCATGTTCGGCACAGTAGGTGGACATAGTGTTGTTCTTAAACTCGGTGTCGTTATCACTCCTGATGGTCACCAGACTTTCTCCGTTGTCCTCCCTGTCTCTCAGAAGTAAAGTAGCAAGTTGAATGAACTGTTGAGCATCTTCAGTCTTGTCTCAAAGAAATCTAGTCCAGGTAAATCTTGTAAAGTCGTCCACACACACCAGAACATACTTCTTGCCGCCATAGCTCTCAACTTGCATCGGACCCTGACAGAACCGCTCGTCGTCAAAGCGATTGTGCAAATAAATTTATAATAGTCCGCTACTCGCAACTATACTACTGGGTAGTACTTGGTAAGTAAGGGTCGAACCCAAGGGAACTAGGGGAATAATTGTTCTTCGGGGGGGAATTACGCAGCGTGGGAACGTGTTTAAGGTCGGTTGGTTGGTTTTAAAGCTACCAGCTATTTTGATTGGTTGATTGGTTGGTTGGTTGATTTTAATACTTGAAAGTAAATTACTATTTTAATGATTAAGAGAAATGTTCGGTTTCAGGGGACTTGTATTATATCCTGTTTATCATTGACCATTAGTGAATCATCTAAGTATTCAAACGGTGAATCGAGGCTAGTTACAGCTCAAGACTTGCAACACCGGTTTAAAGCAACTCCTGTTCTATTTCAGTCTAGCGCCAATACCCTAAGGTATGCTAGCCTGGGTGCATCCACCTGATCTCACAGTTACGCTCGACCAGATGGGATTTAGGATGAGTCGAACTCCTCAGATAGCTTTGCTTGTTACAGCTTCCACTACCTGAGTATGATCACGAATTCCCACAGAAGAGCTTTGCTTGTTACAGCATCCACTCAACCTTGGAAACTCTGACTATATATGGCACATAGAACAAGTTTTGAATACTAAGACTAGACACTAAGTTAATAGTCTTAAAACATTTTATAATACAAGTGCGCCCCTTAGACCGAACTACTAGTTTAGCTACTATTCATCGCGCTAAACATTATACTAAGGAATTAAAGACAACAGTTAAATAAATAAATACTAAGAGATACTTACAACCGTTGAAGCGCCAAGGGAGCTTTCCTTTATTTCCAAAGCAAAATTACAACTTACAAATATTACAACTTCTAGAGAGAGAAGTGAATGTGAGATTTGGTGTGTTGAAATGAGGAGGAGGAGGCCTCCTTTTATAGCCAAAAGGGGAGGAGATGGGTGGTGGAGATGGTGGACATGTGCATTTGATCCAAGGGAGGAGAAGGGAGGAGGAGGAGGAGGTGACATGTGGCGGAATAGTAAAGCCGCCGGTCCCTCCTCCCATAGCCGCCGGTTGCCGGTGGCCCAAGGGGGAGGAGCTCCTCCCTTGGCCACCTCCTTGAGTGGTGGCCGGTCATCCTTGCCCAATGTGAGATTTGTACAGTTTTGTGCAGTCTTTTCACAAAACTGTCAATGTGTTTCTTCTCCGGGCTGTCTTGACTCCACTCCTGATTCCTCTGATTAATTTGTTATGGTCAATTCAACGTCAGGATCCTTGATATTTCTTCAGTCGGCATATGATCTTGACCTTGGATTGACTCTTGTTATCTTTTCAGCTTAAAATCCTCTCCTTAGCGTGTTTTCACTTCAGTCTCTAAAATGCCATGTGGAAATATATCGGGACTAACACGTAGAAGTTAGATAGACAAACAGTCTAATTTGGGGGTTATACTGTGTTTCTGATTCGTATAACTTTGGTCCATCAGACCTATAAGATCCATAAGGATCAATTCCAAAGGTCGGCTAGTGCTGATCTGCGAGGTGTTGGGGTGCGAAGCCTTTGTCTGTTTCCCTATTTGACACTCTCCACATATTACATCTATGTCACCTGTCACAGCGGGCATGCCTCGGATGAGTCCAGTTGAGGAAAGTTTCTTAAGGGTCTTGAGATTCAGATGACCCAAACGCTTGTGCCATAGTGCCATCTCATCCGTTTGACTTGTCAAGCAGGCTGATGCAGCAACTGTTCCAGCAGACCCTATGAGGTAACAGTTGTTGGCTACCCTGCTGCCTTTCATTAGTGTACCTCCTTCCTTATCCATGACTTGACATGAGTCGTGAGTGAATTGCACATGGTATCCGCCATCACACAGTTGACTAATACAGATTAGGTTCACCTTCAATCCTTCTACGAGGAGGGTATCCTTGAGTACAGGTAGATCCGGAACCTTCAATGTCCCACAGCTGATCACCTGACCCTTTCCTCCATCACCAAAAGTGACAAACTGCCGTTTCGTAACAGGTCTAATGTGTGTAAGATATTTAGAATTACATGTCATATGAGCCGAGCATCCACTGTCAAAGTACCATCGATCTTTTTCCATGTGACTTGTTGAGCTGTAAGCAACCATGCACACGGTCGTGCATATTTTTGGCACCCAGACTTGTCGCATTCGAGGTTTAGTCCTGACTTCCATGGCCTTCCGCTCAGCGAGGAACAGGCGAAACTTAGGTTTAATGTGTCCAGTCTGGTAGCAGTACCAGCACGAGCGAGAGTCTTTCTTCTGTTCTGAGTAGGGTCTGGTGTGAGCATTGCGAACCTTTTTCCGAGTCGCAGGGGTTTTTCCTTGGTTCTGTGTCATCTTCTGTCCAGGGTGCTGTACAGCCACTACTTTTGCTTTAACAAATGTCGTACCTTTAGAGCTGCCTTCTTCCAAGAATCCCAGTCCTCGGTGTCGGGACTCCATCCTTTGAGACCTGAGAATCTCGTTCAGATTCTTGGAACCAGAGTTTAACATTTTTACCGACTGTTTGAACTGGTTGAGCTCCTTCATGGTAGTTGAGTGTTCCATCCTTTCTGATTCCAGCTGTAGATCCAGCGATTCTACTTGGTTTAGGAGAAACATCTCCTTGCGTTTCAGATCTGCTATCATTTTCCTTAGATCCGCCATGCCTACTGGATGGATGTCACGATTTTTCTCCATTTCCATTTTCAGAGAAGAGACAGTACCCAGGAGTTCTTTTTCTGAGAAGTAGAGTCGACCTTTCCTGTATCATTTCAGTCAGTTGAGTTTTCATTAAATCAATCTCACCTTGGAGTTCCACCTTCTGTGTAACCAGTATCTCGACCTCCTGCCAAATCTTGTCTTTTTCAGTAGTCATACAGGAAATTGTCTCGGTGAGCTTTTTGTTGAGGTTGATCACCATCAGCCACTTCTCGTATAGATCTTTGTAAGTTTCAGCCAGTGTGTCCTGAGTGAGTTCTTCATCATCACTGTCTGAGGTGTCGTCCGCTGGTTGTTCAAACAGGGGGTCATACTACCACTGGTTTCAACACAGTCTTCTATGGTGGCAACAAATGCAACAAAATTGGTAGTTTCATCTTCCTCCTCCTCAACAGACTCGCTATCGCTAAAGTTTGCAACCATCGCCTTTTTCTTTTTGAGGGTGTTGGCGCATTCTGCCTGAATGTAACCGAAACCTCTACATTCGCGGCATTGTATCTCCTTCCCTTTTTCAGAAAGATCCTTCCTATTTTCACTGGTCCTTGTCTTTCCTTTTTTTCCAGTTGCAAAAGTTGCTCGAGGATGACTGACCTTGCTCAGGGCCACGTCTGTTGATCTTTCGTATCATTCTGCCAAAATTCTGATCCATCATAGCCAGTTGTTCAGTGGTGCATCCGGATTCAAGCAAGTCTTTGGACACTTCTGCTTTGAGGGCAATTCCTTTTCCGTCTCTGGTTTGGCTTCGTGATTCATTTCGTAAGTTCTGAGTGAACCCATGAGCTCGTCCAGCTTTAGTTTGGAGATATCATGCATCTCCTCTATGGCAGTAATTTTCATGGCAAACCACGGAGGAAGTGATCTCAAGACTTTGCTAGCCATTCTTTCTCCATCAATTGGTTTTCCCAGTGCAGCAGCCTCGTTGGACAGATCTAAAACTCTTGCATTGAACTCAGGAATGGATTCACTTTCCTTCATCTTCATATCCTCAAACTTTGTTGTCACTATCTGCATTCGAGAATTCAGAACTTTGTCTGTGCCTTCATACGCTGTTTGGAGAATATCCCAAGCTTCCTTAGCGACTTCACAATTAATAATCAATTTTAGCACGTTCTCGTCCACTCCAGAAAATATTGCATTCATAGCCTTTGAATTTCCAACAGTCGCTTTTTCATCTGCATCAGTCCACAGAGCTTCTTGACGGAGCGCACCACAGCGTCGTTAATGTGTGATGGCTCTGTGCAAAAATAAATTTATAAGTCCGCTACTCGTTGACAGAGCGCATTGCTCTGTCGTTAAGGTGCAATGTTCTCTGTACAAATAAATTTATATTTTTCCGCTACTCGCGACTACACTACTGGGTAGTAAGTGGTAAGTAGGGGTCGAACCCAAGGGAATTAGAGGGATACGTTGTTCTTTAAGGGATTTGTACAGCGAGGGAGCGTGTTTTAGGTTGATTGAGATTTTAGCGCGATTAACTAAGCTACTGTTTTTGGTTTTTTTGGTTTTGAGTGCTGAAAAGTAAATTACAGAAAATAAATACAGAAATTAAATGACTGAAAGTAAAAGAGTTAAGGGAAGAAGACTTACAGTGGGTGATGCGTGATTATGATTCCTCCGGTAGATGAGTGGTTGATGGTTGTAGTTGATCGAGCAGTTTATAAAAGTAAGTACAGGGGGGGTTTTTGTAATTCAAGGGAAAGTATTCGGTTTCAGGTACCTTGTATTATAACATGTTTATTAATAACCGCTAGTAACCTTTCTAAGTATTCAAAGATGAATCGAGGCCCTTTCGTAGCGCAAGACTTGCAACATCGTTTAAAGCAACACTAGTTCTACTTCAGACTAATTCCTCCTTTCGAAGTATCTTAGACTTTTGTGCATCCATTTGAATTCTTTGGTCCAGTTTCCAAATGGTTTTTTAAGATAAGCCGAACTCCTCGATAAGTTTTGCTTGTTACAGCTTCCACTTACCGAGTATGATCACGAATTCCCACGGAAGAGCTTTGCTTGTGACAGCTTCCACTCAACCTTGGAAACTCTGACTATAAATGGCACATAGAACAAGTTTTGAATACAGAGAAATGAAACTAAAATAAATTAAAACATTATATAATACAAGAAAATACCTTCGACCGAATGAGGAGTTTAGCTACGAATATCCATGGAAAAGGACATCGTAACTAAATACTCGGGGGTTTTTGAAAACAGTAAGAGGGAAAGGGGTGGAATACTCAAGAACCAACAGGAGTATTCCCAATTTCCTACTGAATACTCAAGAACCAACAGGAGTATTCTCTACAGTATTATAATACTCGAGCACCGGCAAGAGTATTATAATTTCAAACCAAACTTGCAAGGTAACAAAATGTAGAGAGATAAGTGTTTATTGATTTTGGAATGAATTACAAATGAGGTTTGGCTTGGTATTTATAGCCAAACTTGAGAGAAATGGAGGGTGGAGATGGGGGGCAAGTGTTTTTCATCCAAGGGAGGAGAAGGGAGGAGGAAGGAGGAGATGACACATGGGGTAAGCCAAAAGCCGCCGGTTGGGGAGGGCTTGAGCCGCCGGTTGCCGGTGGCAAGGGGAGGAGAAGGGTGGCTTTGGCCACCTCCAAGCAAAGTGGCCGGTCACCTTGGTCCATGGGTGCATTTTGACAATTTTTGTGCAGTCTTTTCACAAAACTATCAGTCCAATTTTGCTCCGTCTGACTTTGATTGTTCCTCGGTTGGATTTGATTTGAGTAATTCAACGTCAGGATCTTGATATTTCTTCGTTCAGCGTCTGATCTTGACCTTGGATTGACTCTTATCATCTTTTCAGCGTAAAATCCTCTCCTTAGCGTGTTTTCTCTCTAAGTGCCAAAATACCCTGTAAAAATAAATCGGGACTAACAAGCAGAAGTTAAATAAACCAACAGTCTAATTTGGTGGTTTTTACTGTGTTTTTGATTCGTATAATTTTGTTCCATCAGATCACCCCACACTTTTAGTTGTTCGTCCCGAACAATGCTATTAAAGGGCGGCACTCTAAGTTTGGTTTTAAAATATGAAAATTAGACTGTGGGACTCGATTTATCCTAATTCATGCATTACTTACTTATTACCAAATTGAACTGTATAAATAAATACAAGTAACTTGATACTTGTACCTCCGTGCTGAGATGCAAATTATTCTGGATGTTTCAGGAGATAGCCCTTTTTAGGCTCCTGGACTGCAACCTCGGGATCGTCTCTCACTATATGGTTTCCTTGTAGCTTTCTCTAGCACGTGATTCGGTTCGGGTTTCAATGGTTTGAGTACTTTGATTTTCTTTTGGCGAGGGACTGCTTTTGTAGTGAATCGGCCTTTGGCCTTTGATTTGACTCTTTGAGTACTTCACTTTTTGTTCGGTTAAAACCTTCACAATTTTGGGCGTTTGGCCTCTTGATTTGCTTCTTTGAGCTTTTCGCCTTTTTGTGGCTTTGCTAGTCCATTTTCTCAAGCCTTTTTGGGAGGTCCAATCATCGCCCGCAAGCCTATGGAAATACCTCCCCGCTCCTCTCATCTTTGCCGTTTCGCGCGAGTCAAAATGAGGGTCGCTCATTTATTTTCCCGGCTACTTTGACTAGAGAGAGGACGGTCTGATTCCCGTCCTCGCCATTTTTCTTTTTTGCATAAACACTGCATGGCGGAGATGACTTCAATCTTCACTGAAACCTGAAGTGCAGCCTCCACTGACTTCGAAAACCATATAGTTTGATTCAATCCTTTGATTGCTTGCCAAGCCTCTCTAGGGCATTTCTATCAACTCCACATCCCTAGTTTATCTCAGCACAAAGAGACAAATGAGAAGTTACGTTCTAAGTTTTTAGACAGTTGAATTTTCACAAGGTAAATGCATGAATTTCGGTCTATCTTTTTCACATTCTTAAGTTCATACTTTCAAAAAGATACATTAAAAAAAAAGTTTTTATTTATGTACAAATGCGGATCTCACCCGACACTTTTGAACGAAGTCGCGCCTTTCAGCACTACTTAGTTCAAAAGCCATGCAAGCAGATGTTATACGAGAAGGAAATGACTTAAGGAAAGGTAAGATCAGAACTCCCTTATTGTGTCGAATGGCATGAGGCTGGATAATCGAGGGAGTTCGGCTGGGGCCTTGAACTCGCAGCGCAGGCCCGGTAGTTCACGGAAGCTGCCTGGCTGATCTGATCGTGCTCCAAAAACCAATTCCTAAATAGTCAAATCATTCTATGCACCAAGTGGGTGAGAGCGACTTATTGATGAAAACTAAAAGACAGAAAATAAAAAGACAGAAATTTAAAGTGTGGAAAGTAAGATAGTGTCGGGTTACCTCCCGACCAGTGCACTTGTTTAACGTCGTTGGCTCGACAGTACCTTATTCCTGGATCACTGGGTGGGATCACATGGGTGGCTTAGGTCGAATTTTGCCACTGTTCCTGTGTTGACTTTTGCCTTGCCTTTTCCCGATTTCTTGCGAGATGATGGGCTTGGGTCCAGTTCCCGTTGTTCTGGTGATGTCTCCTTCCAACGTCTTTGAGAAGGTGAGGGACCTTTGACCACTAGCCTCTTGAACTGGGTTTTCTGGTGTTCAGGGCTGCCTTGTCCAGTCATGGCGAAAGCATGCTCCATCGAGGAGTCGTTTTGCTCAGGCCCTTTTCCCATCCTCCTTTCAGCCTCTTCATTGATCACATAGTTTTCAGCGATTTGTTTATTGATCGAGGGGAAAAGTCGGGAAGCTTGCATCTTAAGGCTCGGTTCTGCCTCGTCGTGTCTGTTTGTGAGGAACTGGTCATAGATGGTTTCGGCTGCTTGGTTGATGATAGCTGGGTATGGTATTGGCAGCATGTCGGTGGTATTCTGGACTTCTTCCATTGCTGGCACTTCCTCGTTGCTCCCGACACTTTCTATATCCCAGTCTTTTGATGGCTCGGGAGTTTCTTCTGATGGCCTGAGAGTCTCTTCTCTTTCTATCTGCATTTCTCCGTCAGCCTCGGGTATTCATTTTGTGGCTGCGGCCAGGTCATTTATGAGGTACCAGATGTCTGCTATGGAATAGTTCCTAGCTGATCTCCTCATTGCCTCGTTAATCCTTGCTAGATCAGCGGCCTTCATCCCACGAAGAAATTTTTGAAGCATAATTTTCTTCGTGAATCCATGGTGCGGGCAGTTTGAGACGATGGTGTCAAAGCTCGTGTAGTATTCGTCCAAAGTCTCATCCCGGGATTGTTGTAGTCACATGATCTTCTCACGGGTTTGTTGTCGTAAGGATGGAGGGGAGAATTCTTTCAGAAATGGAACGCAGAGGTCCACAAAATGTGCTGCACTGCTAGCGGTTGACGTGTAATACCAGATCGTTGCGAAATCAGTTAGAGAGAATTTGAAGCATTGAAGCTTAAATTCCTCTAACATTTCATTTGCAGGTTTAATGAGGTGGCAGACGTGGTGAAAGTTTCGGCAGTGTTGTACTGGGTCTTCTCCATCCGTACCTCCGAACAGTGGCAGATGTCGTGTTTGTCCATGCATATGAAGGGGGTTGCGTCATGAGGACATGGGAGGGAAAGAACAACTTATCCGATGGCTAATTCCCCGGCAACGGCGCCAATTTGACGGAGCGCACTGCACTGTCGTTAAGGTGCAATGTTCTCTGTACAAATAAATTTATATTTTTCCGCTACTCGCGACTACACTACTGGGTAGTAAGTGGTAAGTAGGGGTCGAACCCAAGGGAATTAGAGGGATACGTTGTTCTTTAAGGGATTTGTACAGCGAGGGAGCGTGTTTTAGGTTGATTGAGATTTTAGCGCGATTAACTAAGCTACTGTTTTTGGTTTTTTTGGTTTTGAGTGCGGAAAAGTAAATTACAGAAAATAAATACATAAATTAAATGACTGAAAGTAAAAGAGTTAAGGGAAGAAGACTTACAGTGGGTGATGCGTGATTGCGATTCCTCCGGTAGATGAGTGGTTGATGGTTGTAGTTGATCGAGCAGTTTATAAAAGTAAGTACAGGGGGGTTTTTGTAATTCAAGGGAAAGTATTCGGTTTCAGGTACCTTGTATTATAACATGTTTATTAATAACCGCTAGTAACCTTTCTAAGTATTCAAAGATGAATCGAGGCCCTTTCGTAGCGCAAGACTTGCAACATCGTTTAAAGCAACACTTGTTCTACTTCAGACTAATTCCTCCTTTCGAAGTATCTTAGCCTTTTGTGCATCCATTTGAATTCTTTGGTCCATTTTCCAAATGGTTTTTTGAGATAAGCCGAACTCCTCGATAAGTTTTGCTTGTTACAGCTTCCACTTACCGAGTATGATCACGAATTCCCACGGAAGAGCTTTGCTTGTTACAGCTTCCACTCAACCTTGGAAACTCTGACTATAAATGGCACATAGAACAAGTTTTGAATACAGAGAAATGAAACTAAAAGAAATTAAAACATTATATAATACAAGAAAATACCTTCGACCGAATGAGGAGTTTAGCTACGAACATCCATGGAAAAGGACATCGTAACTAAATACTCGGGGGTTTTTGAAAACAGTAAGAGGGAAAGGGGTGGAATACTCAAGAACCAACAGGAGTATTCCCAATTTCCTACTGAATACTCAAGAACCAACAGGAGTATTCTCTACAGTATTATAATACTCGAGAACCAACAAGAGTATTATAATTTCCAACCAAACTTGCAAGGTAACAAAATGTAGAGAGATAAGTGTTTATTGATTTTGGAATGAATTACAAATGAGGTTTGGCTTGGTATTTATAGCCAAACTTGAGAGAAATGGAGGGTGGAGATGGGGGGCAAGTGTTTTTCATCCAAGGGAGGAGAAGGGAGGAGGAAGGAGGAGATGACACATGGGGGAAGCCAAAAGCCGCCGGTTGGGGAGGGCTTGAGCCGCCGATTGCCGGTGGCAAGGGGAGGAGAAGGGTGGCATTGGCCACCTCCAAGCAAGGTGGCCGGTCACCTTGGTCCATGGGTGCATTTTGACAATTTTTGTGCAGTCTTTTCACAAAACTATCAGTCCAATTTTGCTCCGTCTGACTTTGATTGTTCCTCGGTTGGATTTGATTTGAGTAATTGAACGTCAGGAGCTTGATATTTTTTTGTTCAGCGTCTGATCTTGACCTTGGATTGACTCTTATCATCTTTTCAGCGTAAAATCCTCTCCTTAGCGTGTTTTCTCTCTAAGTGCCAAAATACCCTGTAGAAATAAATCGGGACTAACAAGCAGAAGTTAAATAGACCAACATTCTAATTTGGTGGGTTTTACTGTGTTTTTGATTCGTATAATTTTGGTCCATCACTCGTACTCTACTATTGGGTAGTAAAGCGGTAAGTAAGGGTCGAACCCAAGGGAATTAGTGAATAGTTGTTCTTTCGAAGATGGAAAGTAAGACAGTCGGGGGTTGGTTGTGATTTTAGTACTGAAAGTAACGTGGGTCGGTGACAACACTGCCTTGTCGCGAGGCAATGTGTACAAAATTAATTTATAAGTCCGCTACTCGTTACTCTACTATTGGGTAGTAAAGCGGTAAGTAGGGGTCAAACCCAAGGGAATTAGTGGATAGTTGTTCTTTCGAAAATGGAAAATAAGACAGTTGGGGGTTGGTCGTGATTTTAGTACTGAAAAGTAAGTGGGTTGGTTGTGATTTTAGTACTGAAAAGTAAATGACTGAAAGTAAAGAAAGTAAATACGGAACTGAAAGTAAATACTGAAAAGTAAAGTGCTTGAAGGACAAGACTTGCGGAAAGTAAATGCTTGAAGGACAAGACTTGCTGAAAATAAGTGCTTGAAGGACAAGACTTGCTGAAAGTAAATGCTTGAAGGACAAGACCTGCGGAAAGTAAGCAGTTGATATGGGACTGAAAGTAAAGTGACAGGTGATGTTTTAATTAAAGGAAAGATTCGGTTTTAGGAGCCCTGTATCATAGTCTGTTTATCATCGACCTCTAATGATCATACTAAGTGTTCAAAAGTGTATCAAGGCCATTTCAAGAACTTGACTTGCCACACCGTCTAGCCCATTTCAAGGCATAGAACACTTGTTCTAGAAAGACTAATACCCCATTTCAAGGTATATTAGCCTAAGTGCAGTCACTTGATCCGTCATTTCCGATCAAACCAAGCGACTTAAAGAGAGGTTGAACTCCACGGAAAAGCTTTGCCATTTCAAGCATCCACTTAACCGTGTATGTTCACGAACTCCATGGAAGAGCTTTGCCATTTCAAGCATCCACTCAACCATGTATGTTCTACCCGAATGTAAAGCACTTAGAACAAGTTTTGAACACAAAGAGGCACTAAGAGAAGGGTCTAAAATATTTTATGATACAAGTACACCCCTTCAACCGAATGAAGGGTTTAGCTACGGTTATTCATGGAAGAGAATACCATAGCTAGTGTACGAAATCAAAGTTTTTGAAAGACAAGAAAATAAAGGTTTTGAAAGTAAGACAAGGAAAAGCTTGAGCACTCAAGAACCAACAAGAGTGCTTCAAGAACAAGTAAACGAAAGACAAAGAAAAGCAAAAGAGGCTCTCGGTTTCGGAACAAGAGAGGCTCGGTTTTTGGCAAGAAAAGTAAAGAGGAGACAAGATCAAGAACACACTCAACTCAAGAAAAAACTTGGAGCCTTTCAATATCAAAGTGTTTACAAGGATTGTGGGGTGATTGTAGAGAGATTTTCTAGTTAAGCAACAAGTGATTTTGGACCCAAACTAAGGCTATGGATTTTTTGGGACATTGAACTAATGAGAGGAAGTGTGGCTTTTATAGGCAAGGAGGAGAGGAGGAGAGGAGGAGATGCAAACACATGGCAAGAGGGGAGGAAGGAGATGCAAACACATGGCAAGAGGTGGCTTTCCAAAAGCCATCGGCCATGTGTCAACTCCACAAGGGAGCCGCCGGCCATGAGGTGGAGGGGAGGAGTGGTAGTGGGTTGAGATCTTTTCCCCAAAAGCCATCGGTTGGCATATGACTCCGGTTGCCCTTTGGTTGGTTTTCGGTTGGACTTTGGTTGGTTCTTAGTTGATATCAAAAGACAATGCACTTAGACTTGGCATTTCACTTGTGTTCTTGATCTTTGGTGGAATAAGTCATTGGGACTTAGTTGTGGCTTGATCGGAGTATTGTCGGAGTATGGCCAGTTCTGACTTGTAATCCACTTTCAGCGTTAAGAACTCCATTTTAGCTCGTTTCATCTTTACTCCTTGAAATAGCCTGTAGAACAAAAGTGAAACTAACAAGTAAAAGTTGTCAAGATAAAGCGTCAAATTTGGTGGGTTTAACTGTCTTAATGAATCATATAAATATGGTCCATCAGATCACCCCACACTTATACTTGTTCGTCCCGAACAATTCTATTTAAGAGATGCACACACAATCCAAGTAAAAACTTCAAATAGGAAAGTGAGAATATGGGACTAGATTTATCCTAATTCATGCAATACTTACTTGCTACCAATCTAAACCGTGTAAATACTTAGAAGAAACTTGATACTTTTACCTTCGAGCCGGGATGCAAATTAATTCGGATGTTTCGGGAGATAGCCCTTTTCAGGCTCCTGGACTGCATTCTCGGGACCGACTCGCACTATATTGTTTACTTGTAGCTTTCTCTAGCACATGATTAGGTTCGGGTTCCAATGAGTTGAGTTCTTTGATTTCCTTTTGGTGAGGGACAGCTTTTGAAGTGATTTAGCCTTTGGCCTTTGATTTTGAGTTGGAGTATCTTCACTTTTGTTTCGATTAAAACCTTCACAATTTGGGCCTTCGGCCTTTGATTTGCTTCTTCGAGCTCTGCTCCTTTGTGATTTGCTTGTCCATTTTCTCAACCTTTTTGGGAGGTCCAATCATCGCCCGCGAGCATATGGAAATACCTCCCCGCTCTTTCTCATCCTCGCCGTTTCGCGCGGGTCAGGATGAGGGTCGCTCATCTATTTTCTCGGCTACTAGGACTAGAGATAGGACGGTCTGATTCCTGTCCCACCTCTTGCATAAACGCTGCACGGCGGAGATGACTTCAATCTCCAATGAAACCCGAAGCGCAGCCTCCACTGACTTCGTAAACCATATAGCGAAATCCGATCATTCGAGTGCTTGCCAAGTCTCTCTAGGGCATTTTATATCAACTCCACATCCCCTGTATATATCAGCACAAAGGGACAAATGAGAAGTTACATCCTAAGTTTTTATACTGTTGAGATTTCACAAGGTAAATGCATGAATTATGATCTATCTTTTTCACATTCTCAAGTTCATATTTTTTTCAAAAATATAATATTAAGGGATAAGGAAAAAAGAAAGCATGTTAATTAACTATATACAAAGGCGTTTCTCACCCCACACTTTTGAACGAAGGCATGCCTCACAGCACGACTTAGTTCAAAAGTCATGCAAGCAAATATTTACAAGAAAGGAAATGACATTAAGGAAAAGGGAAGAACTGAACTCCCTTTACTGTGTCGTCACATGTCGTGGAACGACATGGCTTGGAGCTGGATAATCGAGGGAGTTCGGCTGGGGCCTTGAACTTTTGGTGCAGGCCCGGCAATTCTCAGAAGCTGCCTGGCTGGTATGATCTTGCTCCCAAAACCGATTCCTACACAAGTAGCCATTCTTTCTATACACAAAATGGGTGAGAGCGACTGACAAGGTAAAAACTAAATAACTGAAATTAAATGACTGAAAAGAAGATAAGTGTCGGATTACCTCCCGACCAGTGCCTTTGTTTAACGTCGTTGGCTCGACGCATGGGGATCACAAGTTTGGATCCCATGGGTGGCTCAGGTCATATTTCTGCGTTGTCAAGTTGACCTCGCCATGGTAGTGTTTGACTCGCTGCCCATTCACCGTGAATCTGCTTCCATTGTCCGGGCTTTCCAGATCAACTGCCCCATGATTGCACACTTTAGTTATGGTGAAGGGGCCGGTCCATCTAGATTTAAGTTTCCCTGGCATCAACTTTAGTCGCGAGGAGTAGACCAGCACTTGTTGTCCTTCCTCAAATGAGCGTCGGAGGATGAATTTATCATGATACAATTTGGTCCGCGCTTTGTAGTCTGTTTGCCCTTCATAGGCCTCAAGCCGTAATTCCTCAAGCTCACACAGATTAAGCTTCCTATCCAGTCCGGCAGCCTTCAAATCCGGATTGCAATGTTTGAGCGCCCAATAGGCTTTATGTTCTAATTCCACCGGAAGGTGGCATGCCTTCCCATAAACAAGCCGAAAGGGGGAGGTCCCTATTGGCGTCTTGTACGCCATTCTGTAAGCCCAAAGAGCCTCATTTAGCCGTTGACTCCAATCTTTCGGTTTTACCATCTTTTCTAGGATCCCTTTGATTTCACGGTTGGAGATCTCAGCTTGTCCGTTGGTTTGAGGATGGTAGGCTGTGGACGTCCGGTGGTGGACTTGATAGTGCTTCAAGGTGGCGGCCATCATGCGGTTGCGAAAATGCGAGCCTTGATCGCTGATTAATGCCTTGGGTACTCTGTACCTACAAAACAGGTTAGTGCGCAAAAAATCTACTACAGTCTTTGCATCATCGCACTTAGTGGCCTTAGCCTCTACCCATTTTGACACATAATCTACAGCAACTAAAATGTAAGCATAACCGCATGAAACTGGGAATGGCCCCATGAAATCTATACCCCAAATGTCGAAAACATCGTTGACTAATATGGGTACTTGAGGCATCTCATTTCTAGCCGACACATTTCCTACTCTTTGACACCTATCGCACTTTCTACACTTCTCATAGGCATCTTTAAATATACTCGGCCAAAAGAAGCCGCTATCTAGGATTTTCCTAGCGGTTCTCCTTGGCCCGAAGTGTCCTCCACATGCAAACTCATGGCAGAAGCTAATTACAGAAGCTATTTCATTATCGGGGATGCATCTCCTAAGTATTTTATCTGCTCCTATTTTCCATAAATAAGGATCATCCCATAAGTAATGTCTAGCATGATGCCTAAGTTTTATGCAATGTGCTTTAGTAAAAGAGGGAGGAAATGTACCTCCGACTAGATAGTTGACGATTTGAGCATACCATGGCACTTTTGTTGAGACTGCATAGAGGTGCTTGTCTGGAAATGACTCGATTATGTGCCCTTCCTCTTCTTCTCGGACAATCCTGCTTAGATGGTCGACCACTGTATTCTCAATCCCCTTTTTGTCCCTTATCTCCACATCGAATTCTTGTAGCAGCAAGATCCACCGTATAAGCCTTGGTTTGGCCTCATTTTTCTTCATTAGGTACCGGATGGCCGCATGATCTGAGAAGACAATTAGTTTTGCTCCGAGCAGGTAGGATCTGAATTTCTCTAGAGCGAATACCACGACCAGGAGCTCCTTCTCGGTGGTGGAGTAGTTTCGTTGGGCTGAATCTAGGGTCCTTGAGGCGTAGTAGATTACGACCGCCTTCTTTTCAAACCTTTGGCCGAGAACTGCTCCCACGGCGTAATCGCTCACGTCGCACATGATTTCGAATGGCTGCTTCCAATCCGGTGTTTGGATGATGGGTGTGCTAGTGAGGGCCTTCTTGAGCTCATCAAAGGCTTCCTTGCATGCATTGGTGAATTCAAAAGGAACTTCTTTTTGGAGAAGAGTGGATAGAGGCAACGCCTTTTTGGAGAAGTCCTTGATGAACCGTCGATAGAATCCCGCATGCCCAAGGAATGATTGGATGTCTCGGACAGTGGAGGGGTATGGTAAAGTCATGATCAGGTCTATTTTAGCTTTGTCCACCTCTATGCCTTCTTGTGAGACGATGTGTCCTAAGACCACTCCATGAGTTACCATGAAATGGCACTTCTCATAATTGAGCACTAAGTTCATCGAGACACATCGTGCCAGAACCGTGCTTAAGTTGTCTAGGTAGGAATCGAATGTATTGCCATAGATGGTGAAGTCGTCCATGAAGACTTCGATGAATATTCCGATCATGTCCGAGAAGATGCTGGTCACCACTCTTTGAAAAGTCCCCGGAGCATTGCATAGACCGAACGACATTTTTCTGAAGGCGAATGTGCCGAATGGGCAGGTGAATGTAGTCTTCTCTTGGTCCTCTGGTGCTATGGGGATCTGGTTGTAGCCCGAGAACCCGTCCAGGAAGCAAAAGTATGGCTTGCCCGCTAGTCGGTCTAACATTTGATCGATGAATGGTAGTGGGAAATGGTCCTTCCTTGTGACGGCGTTCAATTTTCTGTAGTCGATGCACATTCTCCAGCCGTTCTTGACCCTTGTTGTCACCATTTTTCCCTTCGGTATCTTCCTCAACCGTGATTCCAGTTTTCTTCGGGACCACGTGGACCGGACTTACCCACTGGCTATCCGAGATTGGATAGATGACATCCGCATCCAGGAGCTTCTGTATTTCTTTCTGGACGATTTCCATCATGATTGGATTGAGTCGTCGCTGAGGTTCCCTTGACTGCTTAGTTCCATCCTCGAGTAAGATGCGATGCATGCAAACCGCTGGGCTAACTCCTCTCAAGTCGGCTAGAGTCCATCCAATAGCTAACTTCTGTTGTCTCAGCACTTTTATCAAACGACGCTCCTGGTGTGTTTCCAAGCCACTCTTGATGATTACCGGGAGTGTGTTATTTTCCCCTAGGAATGCGTACTTCAGATGCACGGGCAGGGGCTTCAATTCTATTTTGGGAGCTTGCATTACTGAGGGCAAAAAGGTATTGGATTTGAATAGTTTTACCTCATTGACTTCGTATCCTGGTGTGAGAGGCTCCGAAATTGTTAGGTGGGCTAGTGTTTCATGCAAGCCTTCGGCTAATTCATAAGAGCTTTCGGCTCCATTAAGCACGAGTTCTAAAGGGTCTGCTCTTGGTTCTGGTTTAACTTCTTTGACTAGGTCGTCCAAAGCGTCGAGAGCGTGCACTTCCTCGAGCTCTATGGGATGTTTCATTGTTCGGAATATGTCGAAACTGAACACCTCTCCTTCCACCTCCATTGAGAGCATGCCACTACCGCACTCTATCTTCATTTTCGATGTTTTGAGGAATGGACGGCCGAGAAGGATAGGTGCATGGTCTGTTGACCCGCCAGTTTCCGTCTTTAGGACGTAGAAATCTACTGGAAACACCAATTCGCCCACCTGAACCAGGACGTCTTCTATTTTGCCCTCGGGCTGTTTGCAAGATCGGTCTGCCAGCTGGATAGTAAGACCGGTGGGTTCGAGGGGTCCAATCCTGAGGCACGAATAGAGTGAAAATGGAAGAACGTTGATCGAAGCTCCTAGGTCTAGCATGCAGTTCTCAATTTGGATGTTCCCGATTGTGCAGGGAATGGTGTAAGTACCCGGGTCACCGCATTTGGGGGGCACCTTCCTTTTTATGACCGCAGAGATGTTTCTACTCATCAGCTCTTGACCATTTCTAGTACTCCTTCTTCGGTTGGTGCAAAGCTCCTTTAAAAACTTTGCATATCGAGGGATTTGCTTGATGGCTTCTAAGAGGGGGATGTTGATCTCGACTTTGTTGAACAATTCAAATAACATCCTCGTCCATGACATGTTGTTTTGGTACTCGGGCTGGCACTGGAAATGGGAGCGCGGTGCTGAATTTGGAGGTCTCGGTTCTGGGCACCGGGCGCTCCTTGTGCTCCTCGGACGTGGGAATCAAGTTGGCCACTGGTACCAGGCCAGGCCTGTGTTCCTCGAGCGCGTCCTTATTTTCCTCGGGCAACTCCGGGCTTTCGTCTTCCTCTTGTTCCATGGGTGCAATGTCTAGCTTTTTTCCACTCCGAAGAGTCACGGCATTCACATTTCCCCTCAGGTTCTGGACGGTTTGTGAAGGAAGTCTGCCGGGTTCATTAGTGAGCGCGGACATTGCGGTAGCGAGTTGGGACATGTGCTTCTTCAGGTCGGCTATTGCTCCATCATTTTTCGCCTAGTTTTGATGCACAGTAGTACTCAACTGCTGCACAGTGCTAGACAATTGCTGCACAGTACCCGAGGATTGTTGCACAGTACTCGAGAGCTCCTTCATCATGTCCTCCAGCCACTTGTTCGGTCCTTGCTGATTACTCGAGATGGCTTGGTACTGATTTGGTCCCTTCTGTTGATATTGGCCCGTCAGGTACTGGTTTGGTTCCCTTTGTTGGTATTGGCCCGCTGGTGGGGCGTTCTGGTTGTACTGCTGGTGGGGCGGTTGATAGAATGACTGAGCTGGTTGAGGTGCGGCTTGTTGTGTCACCCTTGGAGGGTGGTTCTCATTTTTCCAGCATGGGTTGGTTGCTTGACCATATTGCCGGCTTGGACTGGCGTGGTTGTTGTTGTTATTGTACCCTTGATATCCCTCTACTACATTGGCCTCCACCGGGTCCTCTTCGATCGAAGTTGGGCATGCATCAGTCTTGTGGTCCGTAGAGCCGCAAAACTCGCAAGGTCTTACTTGAACTGTCTACTTTCGTAGGATATGCATCATCATTTCCTTCATCGGTTCTATTTGCTCGGGCATTGAGTTTACCAGTGTCTCGGCACTTGCCACGTTCTTGGTTCGGGTAAACTCATCTTGCCGAGTGGTCTCCTCTCTGAACCGGGCATTTTCAGCAAATTTTGTGACTAGTCGCCGTATGCCGCTTAATGGTAGGCTCATCATTGACCCTCCAGCTGAAGCATCAAGGAGCTTTTTGTCTAAGGGATTCAGTCCATCAATCAGGTACTCGATGATGAGCTTCTCGGGTAATCCAAGAGTGCAGCAGCTTCTCTCCAGGTGGTTGAATTTGTCCAGGTAGTCGTACATGGTTTCATTAGGTCCCTGCCTTATGTCCTGCAGTTGCCTCCTTACTTGCATCGCTTTTCCCGCTGGGTAGTATTTGTCCAGGAATTTCTTTTGCATCTGAACCCATGTTCTGATGCTTCCCGAAGGCAATGAAAGGAACCAGTCGTTTGCCGAGTCAATGAGGGAAAAGTAGAACGCCTTCAACTTGAAGTCGCTTATATTCACTCGATTGGGCTTAAGATTTTGGCAAATGCCATGTAAGCGTTGGAGATGAGTTGTCGTAGATTCTCCATGAGCTCCTGAGAACTTGGGCAAACTGTGGGCCACTGACGTGTCGATGGTAATGTTTTCCAATTCAGGGCCCTCGTAAATGCACCACGGCTGATTTTCGAAATCTGGGGCATTAAGTTCTCCCATAGTAGGTTCGCGGTAGTTGTTATCCCCATAGTAATCATCGAAGATGGGTTCCCGTCTTGGCACTTGTTGATGTCGAGGAGGTGGGGGATATATAGGGGGTGGTACTGGACCAGCTTCATTTTTGTTCTCGGGTGGTTCTTGGTTTCTTCGGGCGCCTTCCCGATTACGAGCTCTTTGGTTTCGGATGAGCTGTCCCGGATCGTCAAGAATTGGAGGCGGCGCCTCATAATTTCGATCGTACAGATTCATCTCGTCGTCATCCTGATAGTCATGGTTGCTTCCTTCACGAGACATGGTTGTGCAGAAGCGAGTTTGAAAGAGAAAAAAAACAGTTATCCGATTGTTAACTCTAATTACCCGGCAACGGCGCTAATTTGACAACACTGCCTTGTCACGAGGCAATGTGTACAAAATTAATTTATAAGTCCGCTACTCGTTACTCTACTATTGGGTAGTAAAGCGGTTAGTAGGGGTCGAACCCAAGGGAATTAGTGGATAGTTGTTCTTTCGAAGATGGAAAGTAAGACAGTCGGGGGTTGGTTGTGATTTTAGTACTGAAAGTAACGTGGGTTGGTTGTGATTTTAGTACTGAAAAGTAAAGTGCTTGAAGGACAAGACTTGCTGAAAGTAGGTGCGTAAAAGTAAAGTACTTGAAGGACAAGACTTGCTGAAAGTAAGTGCGTAAAAGTAAAGTGCTTGAAGGACAAGACTTGCTGAAAGTAAATGCTTGAAGGACAAGACTTGCGGAAAGTAAGCAATTGATATGAGACTGAAAGTAAAGTGACAGGTGATGTTTTAATTAAAGGAAAGGATTCGGTTTTAGGGGCCTTGTATCATAAATCTGTTTATAATTGACCTCTAATGATCATACTAAGTGTTCAAAGATGTATCAAGGCTATTTCTAGCACATGACTTGCCACACCGTTTCTATTTGGGCTAATTCCTCCTTTCGAAGTATCTTAGCTTATGTGCATCCATTTGATCAATCATTTCCGATCAACTAAATGGTGTTTTAAAGAGGTTGAACTCCACAGTTAAGCTGTGCCCTTTCGAGCCTCCACTTAACCACGAAGGTTCACGAACCCATGGAAGAGCTTTGCTCTTTCGAGCATCCACTCAACCAATAGTGTTCTGACCTAATATATGGCACATAGAACAAGTTTTGAACACAAAGAGGCACTTAAGAGAAGGGTCTAAAATATTGTATGATACAAGCACACCCCTTCAACCGAATGAAGGGTTTAGCTACGAATATCCATAGAGTAGGATATCATAGCTAAGTGCTGAATAAAGTAAAGGTTTTGAAAGACAGGAAAGTAAAGGTTTTTGGAAATCAAGACAAGGAAAGTAAAGGGGAGAATACTCAAGAACCAACAGGAGTAAACTCAAGAACAACAAGAATACTCAAGAACCAACAAGAGTATTCAAGATCAAAGTAAATGTTTACAAGGTTTGTGCCCAAAATCTAGAGAGATAAGTAACAAGTGACTTGTGTTTGAGCTTGTTGGAATGAGGATGATTTACAAAGGGAAGGAAAGTGTCTATTTATAGGCAAGGGGAAGAGAGGAGAGCTCAACACATGTCACAAGGGGAGAGGAGAGCTCAAAGAGCCGCCGGCCATGAGGTGGCTTCCCAAAAGCCACCGGCCACATGGCTTCTCCACATGGAAAGCCGCCGGCTAGGTGGAGGGGAGGAGAGTGTGAGTGGATTGAGATCTTTCCTTCCCAAAAGCCATCGGTTGGCATGTGACTCCGGTTGGTCTTCGGTTGCCCTTTGGTTGCCTCTTTGGTTGCTTCTTAGTTGACATCAAAAGGTGAGGAACTTAGACTTGGCATTTCACTTGTGTTCTTGATCTTTGTTGGAATAAGTCATTGGGACTTAGTGGTGGCTTGATCGGAGTATTGTCGGAGTATGACCAGTTCTTACTTGTAATCCACTTTTAGCGTTAAGAACTCCATTTTAGCTCGTTTCATCTTTACTCCTTGAAATAGCCTGTAGAACAAAAGTGAAACTAACAAGTGAAAGTTGTCAAGACAAAGCGTCTAATTTGGTGGGTTTAACTGTCTTAACGAATCATATAAATATGGTCCATCACTTCTGGTTTAGGAACGATTTCTCCTACAAGATTTTCCATCGTGGGTTGTGTCCATCCAATCAAAACAGCCTTCCAAGCCTTTTCATCGAGAGATTTCAGAAAGGATTTCATCATGGGCTTCCAGGAGGCATAGTTTGATCCTTCAAGTAGCGGGGGTCGGGTTGTGCTTTGTCCTTCCTTCAGAGTCATCTTGAATAGATCTAGGATCACACTCAGTATGTCGAGTGTCTGCTCTGATACCAATTGAAATACTGTTGTCTGTTTAAGCTACTCTTCAAGATGGTGTTCAGACAAACCTTAAACACCCAAGCAGACAATATCTATAACAGTATGCGAAAAGTACACACAGTGTACTTCCTAGTTCGGCAACAGCCTACTCTGGGGGCTTCCCACGCCTTAAAGGGATATTAATCTTTATTGAACAGTATAGAGCTATACGTGGACTTTCTCTTACAATCTCCCGAATGTAAACGCCTAGCCTCTATCACTACTTCACTCAGATTTGTGATCTCGGCTCCCCTCGATCCCCTTGGTTTGAAACTCCCTTCCGAACGTACTCGATCTTCTCCCGAAGCTCGGATGCTTCTCCCGAAAGCGTGCAATGGTCTTCCGTGTGTGCAGCGGTTAGTTCAGCAAGAACAATCTGATCACAGCACACTAAATAGACTGCTTCAGCGCCGATGATTTTCTAGTGGGGAAAACTCAGTCAGTCGGCGCTCTTCTCTTCTCAGATCTCAGGAATACTCTCGTGTGTAATTCTCTTAGAAAAGTGGTTATCATTCTAGACGCCCTAGCCTTCTTTTTATAGGCTTCGGTGAAGTCCAGATCCAATCTGAATATCCTGTCAAATATTTCGGAGATACTCCTAAATATTTGATAGATATTCAATCTTCTTTTATCCGTATCCAATCTGTGGAGATTGCTTCCGTGCCAAGCCATCCGATATTTTCGAATCAAAGCTGAAGATATTCATTTGAATATCTGATCTTTAATGATGACTTGTCGATTGATTCCAATCAGATAATCTCGTTGATCTTCTGGATACGTAAATCTTCATGCGTCTGTTGTACGCTGTACTTCAGTTCTAGTATGCGGTTGAACTCTTTTTAAACACCTGCTTGAACTCTCTAAAACCGATTTGCCAAACCATGTCATTCATGGGAACATCAGAGTGCTCAATTGGATCTTGCATTATCTGGTGGATTCATCCAGCGTCGTCTCAACACAATTCGTGTCGTGAAGCAAAATTAAAAAGTTGGACCTTCTAAATTCTTTTTAAAATTATGAGGCCTTTTCCATTCACCAGATGGGAGGTTTTTTAATTGAGATGTGGTCTTTTCTTATTGAAATGCGACCTTTTTGAGTAAAATGGGGCCTCTTTTTTAGACAAATGTGGCTTTTTATATATATAGAGATTGGCCTATTTATCCTTGAATTTACAATTAAAAGTGTATTAAAAAATGAGGCCTCGCTTCACCTGTCTCATGGTGAAGCCGGCCCTGCTGAGCGGTTAGAAGATGCTTGTGGCTCTTTAAAGGTGATGAAGCAGCGTGGTTGTGGTTGTCTGCCTAATGTGGCAGCAAACAACAGTTGGACGTTGTAAGTAACAGCGTTTTAAGATATGTTGGCAATTTGTGTCCAGTCAGTTTCATTTTTGGGCGTAAATATGACACAAGGCTTAAACCGCCGTGTCCAAGAGCGGCCTAACTCTAAGACGTCGTTGATAACGGTGCCTTAGAAAACGTGAGTAAATTGGGAATGAAATTCGAAAATTGAGTAAAAAGAGAACTCAAATTTCAATTTTGAACAAATTGGGAAATTTTCCGAAAAAGTCTTGCAATTCGTATTCCTTGTCCTAGCATTGGATGTGAAATGAAGCATCTATGTAAAAGGTAAAGTGTGAATGTGAACAGGGAATTAGGCAGGTCTGTAAATTATGGATCTATAGAATAAGGAAACTTTTAATCACTTAGAAATGATATGGTAGATTGGCAGAAGTCGAATAGTTTTATGTATAGAATTACTGCTCCATGTTGTAGCAGTGGATGTTGAATTGGACTTGGTTGAGGCCTTCATTGTTGCCTAACCTGCTTTAATTGGTTTAGTGTTAAATGAAACTGCATGATAGATGCTGCAAAAGTTAGATGGTCTTTGTGGGATGGTCTGTGGCCTTTTGTGTCTTTTTCTTTTTGTTAACTGATCATAAAAAGTTAGTTGGTTTAAAGAGTTCCATATGGTCTATGTATGGAGAGGGTCTGCATTTTCTTGTAGTTAAGTTTGACATCATTGGAAAAACCTGGCAATGGAACACGGCGAAGGAGAAGGTTCTAACCTGCTCTCAGGAACAACGACATAATGAATTTGCCCCAGGACCCAACTCATTTTCACTTGTTTGCATCATAGCCTGCGTGTTTTCGCTTGAACTGGTGATCATTTATTAGCAGTCTCTTCATCCTTAAATTGCCCAACTGTCCAGCATAGGGGTGAACATGACCCGTCCCGACCCGGTGACCTTTTCGATCCGGTCAATATTTTGGACGAACTTGAACTCGATCCGGTACTAAATAAGTCGGGTTCGGGTTACTCCTCGGGTCACCCGGTCCTATAACTATATTAATATAGAATAAAATAATTTAACTTCGATACAAAAGTCTATCGTTTTGTCTTGAATTTCGTTTCAATATGAGCTTCACATCATTTTGTTACAACAATGTTGGGCTGTTAACATGTTTAAGTTCACTTTCTTTTTTCGAAGATTATTTTGTTTTAGACTTTTAGCTACTTGATATGTTATAAGTCTACCGTTACGACGGGTTCGGGTTATCACCCGGTCAATATTTAGTGACGGGTTCGGGTTGACCTAAATGACCCGATCGTCGTTTCGTGTCGGGTTATGGACGAACAGAACCCGTCCTAACCCGTCCCACGATCACGCCTAGTACAGCATGAGTTTTTTTAGTCTTCAATAGTGGAAGTTAATTTACTTTTTTTTGGGAAAAATACACATTTGTGTCCCGAACTACCGACATTTTTCAATTGAATATCCAAATTATTGATTCCACCAATCAAGGGCAAAATAGAAAATAAATTCACAAATTTAACAGAGTTATTTTCAACAGGGTTCACATGATTGAGTTCGCAATTTAATCACAGTGTTGCTACGGTGCTCGGTGTTCGAAATTTGTAAATTTATTTTTTATTTTGACCTTGATTGGAAAATTAATAGTTAGACCTTCAATTGGAAAATACAGATAGTTCGGGGTACCAATGTGTACTTTTCCCTAATTTTTAAAGAAAAAAAAAAGAGTTTCTAGTCTTCAACATAAGTATGAATGGGAAGCGTCAAGGTTATTTGACGCAGCTCCCGTCCAGGTGAGTTGCGTCATCGATGCTTTATTCTTTCTTTACAAAAGATGGTTCTAAACTACAAAAACACCTATACGCATGCTGAGATGAGTTTAGAAACAC
The DNA here is from genome assembly GCA_033675215.1 of Rhodiola kirilowii. NCBI lineage: Eukaryota > Viridiplantae > Streptophyta > Magnoliopsida > Saxifragales > Crassulaceae > Rhodiola > Rhodiola kirilowii. The sequence goes on from CM066201.1 coordinate 35,906,149, forward strand.
TGAGAAGCACTCAAATGAGAACTCTCTTTTTTCGAAAAATTGAAACCCCAATTTTCACTTTTCAAAATGCATCATCAAGTTATTGGGGTGGTAACACGTGTCTTATGTGTATTTTTCAAGATGCATTTAATGCAAAGTTAGTCACCAATTTTGACTTTGTTTTTTGTTTGGACATGTATCACATGCATGTTTAAAGATGTATCATGATCTAATGGTGAGATTCAGAATCAAATTTTCGAATTTTTAAGGATTTTTAACCGAGCACTCCCTAAAAACATTTTATTATGTTATGGGGGTGAAGGCGGAGCTTAATCTTTTACTGATCTTATGTTGTATCTTTGGTACTGGTTGTTCAGAAATTGTCATTTTCCATTTTGACTATATCATCCTTGACATCGCATAGTTAATCAGAGCTAACTATAGGAGGTCCAGATCCTGACAGGCGACATATCTACCAATTGCAGCGATACCGACAGACCATTGTTCATCCAAAAACAGTCTAAATTGGCTGATTTTGTTTCACGCAGCATCAAAACGTGAAGATGCTTGCAGTACAACAATGCAATAGATATCATGTGTTCAAATTTGGGGCTTAGAGAGAGCACGGCTGCTCTTAAATATCATTTAATACGTTGGAGGGGTTTACTTCAACGTGGCCCCTTCACACACAAAATATGTTGACCAATTAGTTTATCGGAAGGCCTTGAATAAGCATTTTCGATCACCATTTGCCCGATGAAATTGGTGAGAATCATTTAACTAAATTAAAAGTTATAAAGAACTTGTAGGCTGTAGCCAGTGGATCACTACCGGATCATTTGTTATTATTGCCACATTCAGAACAACATGTAGCTTCATGAAGTGAAGGCCGGTCATGGACCAGGGTCCACATTGTTAAATGATGAAGTTGGGACGTGATTTCATGGACGCATGTGAGATGGCACTAGATGCAGAACTTCATGAGGTCAAGCTCGGACTACTGGGGATCTAGGAAATTTTTCGACCGGGGCGATCTAGAAAAAGTATATATAAACTTATGTGACATATTAACTTATGATTAAAATTATGCTACTTTCATCTATAGGTCAAGCTAGGACTAGGCGGAGTAATTTTTAGAACACTGACTTTGACACATGTAAAATAAAATTATAAATTACTCCTCTACAAAAAATAGGAACAATTTAAAATAGTCCGTCAAATTATCTTGTCACTATCCGCTTTCGTCTCTCTATCTCTCTCCAGCGGCACCAAAAGAATAGAAAGTTACACCGTCTAACTCCTTAAGAGTTTGAACCTCATTCTACTTTCCGTTGGGATAATATATGTTTGCTTACAAGGTTTATTCGGATTGAAGTTAGATTTATTTTGATTGGTTATAAGATTAAGCTTATTTTGAGTAAGAATATAATATATTTATTTCTAAATTAATGAAACCTTAATATCAAAAAAAAGGACAAAAAAGAAAATTAATGAGACATTAATTAAATTAATCATATATTAAAGATAATTAAAAAAATTAATTGGGGCAGTGACGCGCGTCGTTTGACGCGTCTAACTTAAATTTATTTTTTCTCCTGCTATTAGCTAGTAAAGCGGCAAGCGGGGTCGAACCCAAGAGAGCTGGTTGTTGAAGTTGTTCCTGAAAACAATTAAATAAAAGGGAGTTTTGTAAACAAGTATCGTAAAAGCACGAGAGAAAAGAATAACGAAGAGTTCAATAAGAGAAAGCATTCAGTTTAGGGTTTCTATTGTGACACGTTTATCATTGACTGCTAATTATCTAATTTCAGGTTTCTAAGTGTGGTTACTCCGTTTCAAGTTATAACCTAAAGTATTCCGTTTCAGGCAATACACCACAATCTAATCCGTTTCAGGCATTAGACTTCTAGTTCTCCTAAATCTAATAATCCGGGATAGGCATTATTTAATCTAGGTGTTCTTACTCGTTTTTACGGGAAAGTCTCAAACAAGTATTAACGATAAGAACTGAATTATTCGGCTAAGCTTTACGGGTACGTCTCACCTAGCTTCACAATTCAACACTTAATATTAGGCACAAGAACTAGAGAAACAAGAAATTGCATTAAGTAAAATGTCTCAAAACAATTGTCACAATGAACGAAACCCTAAACCGGATTAAAGGTTTAGCTACTCATAGTCATGGAAAACAAATGCAGAATTTAATGATGAAAACAAGTAGAAAATTCTTTGCTTCGTCGAAAGGTTGTGTCTTCGTCTTCTCCAGAAGCGTCTCAGTCTTCGTAGAATGATGGATGATGAAAACCCTAGCCCAAACTTCTTATTTATAATAAACTGGGATTTCCAAATCTGTTTTGGGCTAGAATTATCAAAATTCGGACTTGCTGACATCATCAAACGGCATGCTGACGTCAGCCCTCGCCGACTTGGCGCGTTTCCCCTTGCATTAGCGGCGCGTTCTCCTTTAACATTAGCGTTGCTGCTAATGCTTAGTGAAAACCCGATCCGCACTTAGTTGCGGTCCTTCTTCTGCGCGCCAGTTCTGACTTTGACTTTGAATTTGACCTCTTGGATGACCTCGGTTGTTATCGGTGTGAACTAGCGAGTTGTAGGAAATTGAGTCACCTTCGCAATGGTATATGACTCGTATTTTTCTGATCAAAGGTCCATTCCCAGTATCTCGTTGAACGTCCAGAGGTCTGATTTGGCATTATAATGTTTTCGGCCTAAAACGCCGTCTTTATGCGCGTTTCCTCCTAGAGCTTCCGAAACACCTAAAATGCAAAATCATACTACAAAGTAAATGTTCGCATATAAAAATGTCAAAATAAATAGGATTAGTTGATTCGATGAGTCTTAAAAATAAGACTCATCAAACCACCCCACACTTAAACTTGTTCGTCTCGAACAAGAACTAAGTCATAGAAGGAAAATAAATGCACACCACAATTTCTTCGACGACCTGGATAGTACTACATGAAAATGAGCTGCTAGTCTAAATTCCTCCATTCTATACATCGCTCAATCGGTACTCAAATCATTATGCTTAACACAGAATTAACTTTGATACATGTTACCTTTTGAGCTGAAATTCAAATCAATTTGGATGAATGAGAGATAGTCCTCTTTAGACCCATGATTTGCATTCGCTGTTCCGAAGTCTCGCTATATGGTTATATATCATTGTTTTTCTTGCACGTGGTTCATTCGAGCTTCAAGGTTTTCTGAGCTTTCTTTCTTTTGTTGGACAGCTTTTGTACTGAATTTCTATGGCCTTTGGCTCTTGATGTAACAATGGTGTACTTCACTTTTGTTGTATGAAACTTCACAATGTGGCTGATTTTTTTTTCTTGAAGCATTGCTCCTGTATTGCGAATTGCTTGTCCTTTTCTTTTCTTTGACGAAGGTCCAATCATCGCCCGCAAGCATATGGAAATACCTCCCTGCTCTCACTCATCCTTGTCCTTTTGACGCGAGTCAAGCCGAGGGTCGCTCGTCTATTTTCTCAGCTACTCGGACTAGACATTGGACGGTGTGTTGTTTTCACATCCCACCTGACCGCATAAGCACTGTAGTGGCGGAGCAGACTCTTAACCATGTCGTCTCAAAGTGCTAGCCTCCACGAAATCCACATAACCATATAACTCAAAATTCGGTCCTTTGAATGCTTCGTCAAGTCTCTCTAGGACATTTCTATCAACTCCACATCCCTGTTTATCTCAACTCAATAGGACATGTAGTAGGTTAAATTCACACGTAATCGCACAAATTAGATTTCACGGGACGAATACATGTAGTCGGGATCATAAATTTCACATACTCATACTTCAATACTGTGTATTCAAGAAACAGAGAAATTTCATACTTTGAACAGGCTGTCGTCGTACCTGTGCAAAAACAATTTATATTTTTCCTTGACCTGAACTGTGGGTTAGCACAATGGCAAGTAAGGGTCGAACCGAAGAGAGCTAGAGAGGTTACTACTTTGTTCTGAAATAGAGAATGACAAGAAACTAGAGTGAGAGTAACGGTTAGTGTAAAACCGAATTAAGCACTTGACGTGTGGAATAATATGATGAGAATATTCAGATTAGGGTTTCTTAATTGTGACTTGTTTTATCATGGATTTCTAAATATCATGTTTCTAATTCCTAAGTGTGGTTACTTCCATTCCAAGTTATAACCTAAAGTAGTGTCTTTCCGGACGCCTACACCACGAGTTATAACCTAAGTGTGGTTACTTCCCTTCCAAATTCCTAATTGTGACTTTGGGGCCGATTTGACTCGCCTTCGGACACTCTTCTGGCCGGGATCTTGAGCTGGAGCACTAGCTGGACATGTATATTTGATGTCCAAACCTTGAAATCACCCCATTGTGTAGACGGATTAGGCCGGGGAGGCTCTCAAAGTTGGCATCTCAGCCAGCCGGAAAACAGGCCCTGAATTTGGCTAAGTCCTGAAATCTGTGCTGATCGTGCTCATGGGTTCTTGTTCCCGTCGTTCCTTGATCGTGGGTCGAAATTCACTTTGGTCTGGCCTGAAGTGTAGCCTGGCACATGGTCTACAACCTGATGGTCTCCGATCTGGAATTGAGTCCTCCTGTGTCAAATTACGGACGTGCCATTCCCTGAGCACGGCCAGCCTGCGGGTCTCGGGTCCTTGTGGCCTTTGTGGTGTTTTTGGCTCCAAAAGCCATATTTTGAATGTGATTCCTCTTAGAGCCTCCAAATTACCTGAAATGCGAAACAACACTAAGAAGTAACTGTTTGCATATAAAAGTACTGGAATTGGTGGGATTTGATGACTCGATGAGTCGTATAAATACGGCTCATCATACTTCATCAGAATTTTTAAAATAAAAAAAGAGGGAAACGTGCAAACACTATACAGGTGCAAAAAAATAAATAATGTTGACACAACAGACTGACTCTCCCACCCCACACTTTTGAACAAAGCCGTGTCCTCACGGTACGACTTAAATTCAAAGACACAGACTATGCAAACCACAAAACGTAGGGAAAAACAATAGAGAATAAAAGTGAAAGGCACTCCCCTCGTTTCGTCGTGTGATGGGAAGAATTTTGGTCAAACGAGTCGGTCAATGTCGGTCAACGGTCAACCGCGTCTGCTTCATACGTTACGTACCGCGTCTGCTTTAGACGTTACCTTAATGTTGGCGGAAAACGCGGTCGGCACAATGTTGAGGGCAGACGCGGTGAACACTGAGGTGCGCTATTTCCTGTATGAAAAGCATCTCTTTCCCAAAGGATAATGTGACGAACATGACTCAAGATTCAAATTAAAGAAAAAACGAAAGAATAAAAATAAACTGAAAAAAACAAAACTTTTGCCGGGCTGCCTCCCTGCGACCTTTGTTTTACATCGTTGGCTCGACGGTACCTCTTTAGGGATCACAAGTTAGGATCCCATGGACGTGTGAGGTCAAACTTCGCCTCAGTGACCCCTTCAATCCGCCCAAAACCCTCATCTAGTGGTGCTCTCGTGTCTCTCCATCCGGGTTTCCATTCGAACGCGCCATGTCTCGGTCGCTTCTTCATGTATGAACAGTCATCATCCTCATAAATATAAAAATCTGACGTCTTGCCACTAAACGTAAGTAAGAACAAGCCTGTGTCCATGTCTATCTTGGTTTTAGTGGCAAGGAGGAGTGGTCGTCCCAAAATAGGTGCTGGAGGATCATTATCTCTAGCATCTCCCATCTGCAAAACATAAGAGTCAACATCACGGGTGATTGTGAAGGCACCTGGGTCCTTACACTCTTCAGGTGGTGCTGCTTGACTCGTAGCATGTAGGTGTTCCACCGTTGGCTTTTCCGGCTCATGCTTCACCTCGAACTCGTCTTCCAGCTCATCATTATCGATCACATTGTCTTCAGGAGCTATCACCTGCACAAAAACGAAGTAAAAGGGTCAGTTTTGGATTGTGCATCAGTGGCGACCGTGTCTGCAGTAGACGTTATGGACGCGCCTCGCTTAGACATTATGGCCGCGTCTTCTTCAGACATTACCATCGAGCTAATGTCTTCTGTAGGCACGGTGGACACTGACTCCAAGTCGTTTTCTTCATTTTCTGCACCCGATTTTTCTACGCCTGCCAATGTAGTGATGTCTCCTCTCGGGTTAGGCACTGTTACGGTCAAGATTGTGACGGAGGTGTTGCATGTGAATATGTGATGTCGGGCACGATCAGCACTGAATCAGCTTCTATTGTCTGCGCCTTATCATCTTTTTGTGCATCCGACCCCGTCTCGATCTCTGTGCCATATCATCTATCAGGTCCCAGACATCATATATGGGTAAATCCCATACCGAACCTCCTGCTGCAGCATCAAGCATAGAATTTTCTAGTAGCGTCATCCCACCAAGAAATCTCTTGAGAAGGTATGAATCGGTGAATCCATGGTGTGGACAGCTTCCCTGAAGAGCATCGAAGCGCACATAGTACTCATAAAGTGTTTCGTCCTGAAATTTCTCAAGGGTAATAATTTTCTCGCGGACTTCAAATCGAAGGGATGGCGGTGAAAACTTCTTTAGAAATTGGGCTCGTAGAGCCAAATAATCGCTTTCATAATCTGCACCTGATGAGTAATACCAAGATATTACGGAGTCAGTTAAAGAAAACTTAAAATATTTTAGCTTAAACCTCTCTAATGACTCGTCCTTAGGCTTCATACGGCTGCAGATGGAGTGAAACGTCCTCACATGCGTCACGGGGTCTTCTCCGATGGCACCTCCAAATTTGGGGAGACGCCGAATCATCCAAAACGTGACCTCGCTGCCCTCGTATTCATCTTCCTCATCGTCTCCATCGTCACCAGGTTCTCTACTATAATAAGAAGACATAGCAAACCACAAACACAAAACAAAAAACAGAAAAATAAAAAAACAAAAAGAACAATTTCACCGAAACGTAGCTCCTTGGCAACGGCGCCAAAATTTGACGCGCGTCGTTTGACGCGTCAAACTTAAATTTATTTTTCTCCTGCTATTAGCTAGTAAAGCGGCAAACGGGGTCGAACCCAAGAGAGCTGGTTGTTGAAGTTGTTTCTGAAAACAATTAAATAAAAGGGGGTTTTGTAAACAAGTATCGTAAAATCACGAGAGAAAAGAATAACGAAGAGTTTAATAAGAGAAAGCATTCAGTTTAGGGTTTCTATTGTGACACATTTATCATTGACTGCTAATTATCTAATTTCAGGTTTCTAAGTGTGGTTACTCCGTTTCAGGTTATAACCTAAAGTATTCCGTTTCAGGCAATACACCACAATCTTATCCGTTTCAGGCATTAGACTTCTAGTTCTCCTAAATCTATAATCCGGGATAGGCATTATTTAATCTAGGTGTTTTTACTCGTTTTTACGGGAAAGTCTCAAACAAGTATTAACGATAAGAACTGAATTATTCGGCTAAGCTTTACGGGTAAGTCTGAGCTTAGCTTCACAATTCAACCCATAACATTAGGCACAAGAACTAGAGAAATAAGAAATTGCATTAAATAAGAAGTCTCAAAACGATTGTCACAATGAACGAAACCCTAAACCGAATTAAAGGTTTAGCTACTCATAGTCATGGAAAACAAATGCAGAATTTAAAGATGAAAACAAGTAGAAAATTCTTCGCTTCGTCGAAAGGTTGCGTCTTCGTCTTCTCCAGAGCCGTCTCAGTCTTCGTAGAATGATGGATGATGAAAACCCTAGCCCAAACTTCTCATTTATAATAAACTGGGATTTTCAAATCTGTTTTGGGCTGGAATTATCAAAATTCGGACTTGCTGACATCATCAAACGGCCTGCTGACATCTGCCCTCGCTGACTTGGCGCGTTTTCCCCTTGCATTAGCGGCACGTTCTCCTTTAACATTAGCGTTGCTGCTAATGCTTAGCGAAAACGCGATCCGCATTGAGTTGCGGTCCTTCTTCTGCGCGCTAGTTCTGACTTCGACTCTGGATTTGACCTCTTGGATGACCTCGGTTGTTCTCGGTGTGAACTAGCGAGTTTTAGGGAATTGAGTCACCTTCGCAATGGTATATGACTTGTATTTTTATGATCAAAGGTCCATTCCCAGCGTCTCGTTGAACGTCGAGAGGTCTGATTTGGCATTGTGATGTTTTCGGCCTAAAACGCCGTCTTTATGCGCGTTTCCTCCTAGAGCTTCCGAAACACCTGAAATGCAAAATCATACTAAAAAATAAATGTTCGCATATAAAAGTGTCGAAATAAATAGGATTAGTTGATTTGACGAGTCGTATAAATACGACTCATCAGGCAGCTGCACCCATTAAACACTACATAGGTCCGCCCCTGAGACTGTAGATTACGTGCCATTAGAATAGTATCTTATGTTGCCCTGTGTAGTAATCAAACTGAATTCAACCAAGATCTAATTGTTTGATTCCTAATGCCAAGAACCCTATTCGAATTGAGCCTAAATAGACTAAGAATTGAAAACCCAAAATTTGAAGTGTTTGTCACAAGATTTATAATGGTTCATTTCTAGATGTGAGGATTTATCCACTTCGCTCACTGTTGGAGCTTGAACTGCACTAGAACGGGTGTCGAAATTGCACCAAAAGTGCCTGGAGGACAAGCCGAATACACCCACCTCTGTACACCATTCTCATCGATCTCTACCTGAATAAATCCACCAGCCCACAATCAGATTACAAACTACTTCTACTAACCTACAACCCTCAAACAGTTGCGCTTAACTTGCTTGCAGGAACGCGTGCTTGGGGAGAGAAGCGATTGTAACGAGTTGAGTCCTAAACTCGAACTCATCACTCTTTTTATTGCTCCATTTCCAGATAAAGTCCGTCCGTTCAATTCGCCTAATAAGAGCTGCTCGATTCGAACTCGTCCACGTTAGCTTCACACCTCCATGCATTGCTCTCCTAGTGGTTCAAATAACTTTCCCCTAACGACGCCGTTCAACAAATAGCAACAACACTACGCGCTTTAGTAATGACCTGAGAATCAACTTTTATTAGGTAAGAATCCGAACCAACATTCACCAATGAGACGAACCCATTTTAGCAACAATTTCCAGGTTTAAGCGCAAAATGTACTACTTTAAAATCATTCAATCCTCCACCTAAAGAAGTTATTCTTTAGACTACTTTAGGCCTTCTTCTTGTACCGATCACTGTACTAATCCAGTTCAGAACACAACCAACAAATCATTGGCCCACCTGCAACCACAAAATTCTAGAATATAGAGCAAGTGCAAGCAAAACTTGAACTTACTCACTGTCACAGACTTTTTTTTGAACAAAAGGTACACGACCTGAAAAGGCAAGGAACAAGCTTACTTTTAGTACTGAAAAGTAAAGTGCTTGATGGACGAGTCTTGACAGAAAATAAACAGTTGATATGGTACTGAAAGTAAAGTAACAGTTGATATTACAATTAAAGGAAAGTATTCGGTTTTAGGGGGCCTTGTATCATAGTCTGTTTATCATCGACCTTTAATGATCATACTAAGTGTTCAAAAGTGTATCGAGGCCATTTCAAGCACTCGACTTGCCACACTATCTAGCCCATTTCAAGGTCATAGAGCACTTGTTCTATTTAGACTAGCACCCCATTTCAAGGTATACTAGCCTATGTGCATCCATTTGATCAATCATTTCCGATCAATCCAAATGGTGTTTTAAAGAGGTCGAACTCCTCAGATAAGCTTTGCCATTTCAAGCATCCACTTACCCGAGTATGTTCACGAACCCCATGGAAGAGTTTTGCCATTTCAAGCATCCACTCAACCTTGGAAGTTCTAACCTAATATGTGGCACATAGAACAAGTTTTGAACACATAGAGGCACTAAGAGTAGGGCCTAAAACATTGTATGATACAAGCACACCCCTTCAACCGAATGAAGGGTTTAGCTACGAATATCCATGGAACCGGACATCATAGCTAAGTGCTTTAAAAAGTAAAGGTTTTTGAAAGACAGTAAAGTAAAGTTTTCGAAAGTAAAGACAAGAAAGTAAAGTTTTCGAAAGTAAAGACAGGAAAGTAAACTTGTTGAATTGAAAAGACAGTAAAGTAAAGAAGAGAGTACTTACAAAAACCGTTAAGAGTGCTAACGATCAAGCTTCGACTCCAAAGTAAAGTGATTACATGATTGTGCTCTCAATCTAGAGAGATAAGTGACTTGTGGATTGTGGGATGTTGGAATGTGTTTTTTGGGATGTTGGAATGTGTTTTTTGGGATGAATTTACAAGGGCAAGGAGGGTTCTATTTATAGGCTAAGGGGAGGAAGATATGTGGAGGAGGAGAAGACACATGTCAAGAGGGGGATGGGGAAGCTCAAAGCCGCCGGCCCTTAGGTGTCTTCCTCCTTAGCCGCCGCCCATGTGGCATGAAGGGAGAGGTGGAGAGCTTAGCCGCCGGGCAAGGTGGCAATTCCAAAAGCCATCGGCTTCCTTTCAGCTCTGTTCTGATTCTGGTTGCCCTTCGGTTGGACTTGTTTTGAGTGATTCCATGTAAGGTTTATGAAAGTTGTACAGTGGGAATCTGATTGTGTCCTGGAGTGACTTGTAATCCATTTTCAGCTTTAAAACTCCTCCTTAGCCTGTTTATGGACCATAATTATACGAATCATAAACACAGTTAAACCCACCAAATTAGACTGTTTGTCTATTTAACTTTTGCTTGTTAGTTCCGATATTTATCTACAGGGTATTTTGGAGCCTAGAAAGAAAACACGCTAAGGAGGAGTTTTTACGCAGAAAATATATTACGAGTTTCCAAGGTCAAAACCAGATGCCGACTGAAGAAATCTCAAGATCCTGACTTGGAATCACTCAAAACAAATAAAACCAAAGAGCAACCAGAGTCAGTCCGGGGCAGAAATGGACTGATAGTTTTGTGAAAACATCACAAAACCTCACAAAACTCACTCTTTCTTTCAAAGTGATCGGCGGCTTTAAGGGGAAGGATGACTCATGGGTGGCTTTCCCTCCTTCCCCCCTCCACAATCGGCGGCTCCTCCTCCTTCAACCGGCAACCGGCGGCTCCTCCTCCTTCAACTGGCAACCGACGGCTTTTGACAAGCCATGGATGGCTTGCCATGTGTCCTCCTCTCCACCACATCCTCCTCCTCCCTTAGGCTATAAATACATGCCTCCCCCTTTGTAAATCACATCCCAAAATTCACAAAACACTTCTCTCTCTAGAAATTTGGCACTTTTGTAAGTTCTGTTCTATATCTATAATACTCTTGTTGGTTCTTGAGTATTATAATTAGTTCTTAAGTACTCTTATCGGTTCTTGTAGTACTCAAGCTTTACTTTTCTCTATTCTTGAGTACTCTTGTCGGTTCTTGAAGTACTCACCCCTTTCCCTTACTTACTGTCTTTCAAAAACCGTAAGCACTTAGCTATGGTATCCACCTCTATGGATATTCGTAGCTAAACTCTTCATTCGGTTGAAGGGGTGTACTTGTATCATAAAATGTTTTAGGCCATCTTTTTAGTGCCTCTTCTTTTTATTCAAAACTTGTTCTATGTGCCATATATTAGGCCAGAACTTCCAAGGTTGAGTGGATGCTTGAAATGGCAAAACTCTTCCGTGGGGGTTCGTGAACATACTCGGGTAAGTGGATGCTTGAAATGGCAAAGCTTATCTGAGGAGTTCGACCTCTTTTAAACACCATTTGGTTTGATCGGAAATGATTGATCAAATGGATGCACATAGGCTAGTATACCTTGAAATGGGGTGCTAGTCTAAATAGAACAAGTGCTCTACGACCTTGAAATGGGCTAGACTGTGTGTGCAAATCGAGTGCTTGAAATGGCCTTGATACACTTTTGAATACTTAGAAGGATCACTAAAGGTCAATGATAAACAGGCTATGATACAAGGCCCCAGAAACCGAATGCTTTCCTTAGATTTAAAAAACCCCTTGCACTTACTTTCAATTTTAGTATAAACTGTATTATCAACTGCTGACGTTCCGGAAGGCTTGCCAATCACGCATCACCCGCTGTAAGTCTTCTACTTTTATTTTCAGTACTTTACTTTTCTGTCATTTACTTTTCCGCACTAAAAACCAAAACCAACCAACCAATCACTTACTTTTCCGCACTAAAACCTCAATCAACCTAAAACACGCTCCCTCACTGTACAATTTCCTCAAAGAATAGCTTATCCCCCTAATTCCCTTGGGTTCGACCCCTACTTACCACTTGCTACCCAGTAGTAAGGTCACGAGTAGCGGAATACAAATTTGCTTTTGCACAGAGAACACCGCACCTTAACGACAGTGCGGTGGGCTCCGTCACAACTGGCGCCGTCACCGGGGAATTAGCCGTCGGATAAGTTGTTCTTTCCCTCCCCTTCTCATGACGCTACCCACTACATATGCATGGACAACAAGACATCTTCCTCTGTTCGGAGGTACGGATGGAGAAGACCCAATACAACACTGCCGAAACTTTCACCACGTTTGCCAACACATAAAACCTGAAAATGAAATGTTAGAGGAATTTAAGCTTAAATGCTTCAAATTTTCTTTAACTGATTTTGCAACGATCTGGTATTACACATCAACCGCTAGTAGTGCAGTACATTTTGTGGACCTTTGCGTTCCATTTCTGAGGGAATTCTCCCCCCCATCCTTACGACAACAAACCCGAGAGAAGATCATGGGCCTTCAACAATCCCGGGATGAAACCTTGGACGAATACTACACGAACTATGACACCATCATCTCAAGCTGCCCGCACCATGGATTCACGAAGAAAGTTCTTCTTCAAAAATTTCTTCGTGGGATGAGGGCCGATGAGATGACAAGGATTAACGAAGCAATGAGAAGATCAGCCGGGAACTTATCCATAGCAGACATGTGGAACCTCTTAGATGACCTAGCCACAGCCACAAAACGAATACCCCAAGCTGACAGAGGAATGCAGATAGAAGAGGCTGGTCCAGAGACAAACGAAGAAGATACTCCCGAGCCATCTGAAGAATCAGACATAGAAAGCATCAGAAGCAACGAGGAAGAACCCTCGTGGGAACTCGAGACGGTGCCAACAAGGGAAGAAGTCCAAAACACCACTGAAAACCGTGTGAGCCATGAAGAGGCTAAAAAAAGGATGGGAAAAGGGCCTGAGCAGAACGACTCCTCAATGGAGCATGTTTTCGCCATAACTGGACAAGGCTGCCCTAAACACCAGAAAACCCAGTTCAAGAGACTAGTAGTGAAGGGTTCCTCGCCTTCTCATAGACGTTGGAAGGAGAAACCACCAGAACCATGGGAACTGGACCCAAGCACATCATCTCGCAAGAAATCAGGAAGAGTCAAGAAAAAAATCAACACAGGAACGGTGGCGAAATACGACCTGAGCCACCCATGGGATCCAAACCAGTGATCCAGGAATGAGGTACTGTCGAGCCAACGACATTAAACAAAGGCACTGGTCGGGAGGTAACCCGACACCTATCTTACTTTATGTCTTTTATTTTTCCATCATTTAGTTTTTTCCGTAAGTCGCTCTCACCCACTTGGTGCATAGAATGAAATGACTATTTAGGAATCGGTTTTTGGAGCAAGACCGGATCAGCCAGGCAGCTTCCGTGAATTACCAGGCCTGCGCTGAGAGTTCAAGGCCCCAGCCGAACTCCCTCGATTATCCAGCCTCATGCCATGTCGTTCACTCGACACTTAAGGGAGTTCTGTTCTTCCCTTTTCCTTAATGTCATTTCCTTCTCATATAATATCTGCTTGCATGGCTTTTGAACTAAGTTGTGCTGAAAGGCACGCCTTCGTTCAAAAGTGTGGGGTGAGATCCACCTTTGTAAATAAATAACATGTTTTTCCTTTTCCCTTAATAATTATCTTTTTGAAAATATGAACTTAAGAATGTGAAAAAGATAAATCTAAATTCATGCATTAACCTTGTGAAAATTCAACTGTTTAAAAACTTAGAATGTAACTTCTCATTTGTACCTTTGTGCTAAGATAAACAAGGGATGTGGAGTTGATAGAAATGCCCTAGAGAGGCTTGGCAAGCAATCGAAGGACTGAATTTTGCTATATGGTTTTCGAAGTCAGTGGAGGCTGCACTTCGGGTTTCAGTGAAGATTGAAGTCATCTCCGCCATGCAGTGTTTATGCAAAAAGAAAAAAAAGGTGAGGACGGGAATCAGACCGTCCTATCTCTAGTCAAAGTAGCCGAGAAAATAGATGAGCGACCCTCATCTTGACCCGCGCGAAACGGCAAGGATGAGAGGAGCGGGGAGGTATTTCCATATGCTCGCGGGCAATGATTGGACCTCCCAAAAAGGCTTGAGAAAATGGGCTAGCAAGTCACAAAAAGCAAAAGCTCGAAGAAGCAAATCAAGAGGCCAAAGGCCAAAATTGTGAAGGTTTTAACCGAACAAAAAGTGAAGTACTCAAAGAGTCAAATCAAAGGCCAAAGGCCGATTCACTACAAAAAAAGCTGTCCCTCGCCAAAAAGAAATCAAAAAGGCTCAACTCAGTGAAACCCAAACCAAATCACGTGCTAGAGAAAGCTACAAGGAAACCATATAGTTCGAGACGGTCCCGAGATTGCAGTCCAGGAGCCTGAAAAGGGCTATCTCCCGAAACATCCAAAATAATTTGCATCTCAGCACGAAGGTACAAGTATCAAGTTTCTTCTATTTATTTACACGGTTTAATTTAGTAATAAGTAATAATGCATGAATTAGGATAAATCTAGTCCCACAGTCTTACTTTCATATTTTAAAAGCTTACTTATTGTGCCGCCCTTTAATAGCATTGTTCGGGACGAACAACTAAAATTGTGGGGTGATCTGATGGACCATAATTATACGAATCATAAACATAGTTAAACCCACCAAATTAGACTGTTTGTCTATTTAACTTTTGCTTGTTAGTTCCGATATTTATCTACAGGGTATTTTGGAGCCTAGAGAGAAAACACGCTAAGGAGGAGTTTTTACGCAGAAAATATATTACGAGTCATTCCAAGGTCAAGACCAGATGCCGACTGAAGAAATCTCAAGATCCTGACTTGGAATCACTCAAAACAAATCAAACCGAAGAGCAACCAGAGTCAGTCCGGGGCAGAAATGGACTGATAGTTTTGTGAAAACATCACAAAACCTCACAAAACTCACTCTTTCCTTCAAAGTGACCGGCGGCTTTAAGGGGAGGGATGACTCATGGGTGGCTTTCCCTCCTTCCCCCCTCCACAACCGGCGGCTCCTCCTCCTTCAACCGGCAACCGGCGGCTTTTGACAAGCCATGGATGGCTTGCCATGTGTCCTCCTCTCCACCACATCCTCCTCCTCCCTTAGGCTATAAATACATGCCTCCCCCTTTGTAAATCATATCCCAAAATTCACAAAACACTTCTCTCTCTAGAAATTTGGCACTTTTGTAAGTTTTGTTCTATACCTATAATACTCTTGTTGGTTCTTGAGTATTATAGTTAGTTCTTGAGTACTCTTGTCGGTTCTTGTAGTACTCAAGCTTTACTTTTCTCTATTCTTGAGTACTCTTGTCGGTTCTTGAAGTACTCACCCCTTTCCCTTACTTACTGTCTTTCAAAAACCGTAAGTACTTAGCTATGGTATCCACCTCTATGGATATTCATAGCTAAACTCTTCATTCGGTTGAAGGGGTGTACTTGTATCATAAAATGTTTTAGGCCATCTTTTTAGTGCCTCTTTTTTTATTCAAAACTTGTTCTATGTGCCATATATTAGGCCAGAACTTCCAAGGTTGAGTGGATGCTTGAAATGGAAAAACTCTTCCGTGGGGGTTCGTGAACATACTCGGGTAAGTGGATCCTAGAAATGGCAAAGCTTATCTGAGGAGTTCGACCTCTTTTAAACACCATTTGGTTTGATCGGAAATGATTGATCAAATGGATGCACATAGGCTAGTATACCTTGAAATGGGGTGCCAGTCTAAATAGAACAAGTGCTTTACGACCTTGAAATGGGCTAGACGGTGTGTGCAAATCGAGTGCTTGAAATGGCCTTGATACACTTTTGAATACTTAGAAGGATCACTAAAGGTCAATGATAAACAGGCTATGATACAAGGCCCCAGAAACCGAATGCTTTCCTTAGATTTAAAAAACCCCTTGCACTTACTTTCAATTTTAGTATATATTGTATTATCAACTGCTGACGTTCCGGAAGGCTTGCCAATCACGCATCACCCGCTGTAAGTCTTCTACTTTTATTTTCAGTACTTTACTTTTCTATCATTTACTTTTCCGCACAAAAAACCAACACCAACCAACCAATCACTTACTTTTCCGCACTAAAACCTCAATCAACCTAAAACACGCTCCCTCGCTGTACAATTCCCTCAAAGAATAGCTTATCCCCCTAATTCCCTTGGGTTCAACCCCTACTTACCACTTGCTACCCAGTAGTAAGGTCACGAGTAGCGGAATACAAATTTGCTTTTGCACAGAGAACACCGCACCTTAACGACAGTGCGGTGGGCTCCGTCACCTGTATTCTCTCTAGACTTCAAAATACCCTGTAGATAAATATCGGAACTAATAAGCAAAAGTTAAATAGACAAAGAGTCTAATTTGGTGGGTTTAACTGTGTTTATGATTCATACAATTATCGTCCATCAGATCACCCCACACTTTTAGTTGTTCGTCCCGAACAATGCTATTTAAGGGCGGAACACAATCCAAGTAATAACTTTTAAATATGAAAGTGAGACTGTGGTATTAGATTTATCTTAATTCATGCATTACTTACTTATTACCAAACTAAACCGTGTAAATACTTAGAAGAAACTTGATACTTGTACCTTCGCGCCGAGATGCAAATTAATTTGGATGTTTCAGGAGATAGCCCTTTTTAGGCTCCTGGACTGCATTCTCGGGACCGACTCGTACTGTATGGTTTCCTTGTAGCTTTTTCTAGCACGTGATTCGGTTCGGGTTTCACTAAGTTGAGCACTTTGATTTCTTTTTGGCGAGGGACAGCTTCTGTAGTGAATCGGCCTTTGACCTTTGGCCTTTGATATTGAGTTGGAGTTTCTTCACTTTTGTTCGGTTAAAACCTTCACAATTTTGGCCTTTGGCCTTTGATTAGCTTCTTTGAGCTTTTGCTTCTTTGTGACTTGCTAGCCCATTTTCTCAGCCTTTCTTTGGGAGGTCCAATCATCGCCCGCGAGCATATGGAAATACCTCCCCGCTCTTTCTCATCCTCGCCATTTCACGCGGGTCAAGATGAGGGTCGCTCATCTATTTTCCCGGCTACTAGGACTAGAGAAAGGACGGTTTGATTCCTGTCCCACCTCTTGCATAAACGCTGCACAGCGGAGATGACTTCAATCTTCACTGAAACACGAAGTGCAGCTTCCACTGACTTCGAAAACCATATAGTTAGATTCGATCCTTCGAGTGCTTGCCAAGCCTCTCAAGGGCATTTTCTATCAACTCCACATCCCCTGTATATCTCAGCACAAAGGGACAAATGAGAAGTTACATCCTAAGTTTTTAAATAGTTGAATTTTCATAAGGTAAATGCATGAATTATGATCTATCTTTTTCACATTCTCAAGTTCATATTTTCAAAAAGATAATATTAAGGGAAAAGGAAAAAGAAAAACATGTTAATTAACTATGTTCACAGGCGGTTCTCACCCCACACTTTTGAACGAAGGCGTGCCTTTTAGCACGACTTAGTTCAAAAGTCATGCAAATATATACAAGAGAAGGAAATGACATTAAGGAAAAGGGAAGAACTGAACTCCCATTTACTGTGTTGTCGCATGTCGTGGGACGACGTGGATCAGAGCTGGATAATCGAGGGAGTTCGGCTGGGGCCTTGAACTCTCAGCGCAGGCCCGGTAATTCTCGGAAGCTGCCTGGCTGATCTGATCTTGCTCCAAAAACCAATTCCTACAAGGAGTCATTTCTTCTATACAAAAAATGGGTGAGAGCGACTTACGGTAAAAACTAAATGACAGAAAATAAAATGACTGAAAGTAAGATAGTGTCGGGTTACCTCCCGACCAGTGCCTTTGTTTAACGTTGTTGGCTCGACGCATGGGGATCACAAGTTTGGATCCCATGGGTAGCTCAGGTCATAGTGTTGTGGAGTGCCTACTTTCATTTTTGCCTTGCCTTTCCCCGATTTCTTGTGAGATGATGTGCTTGGGTCCTGTTCCCATGGTTCTGGTGGTTTCTCTTTCCAACGTCTCTGAGAAGGCGAGGGACCTTTAACCATGGTCGCTGGTTTAGCTACTCTTACGGTCTCTCTTGGTAGGTCAGTAACTAGTGTGCTGAGATCAGCGGTAATTACAATGTCTGGCGGTACGACTAGGTCATAGTCCAGCGGAGTTAAGTCGACCTCGCCGTGGTAATGTTTGACTCGTTGCCCATTTATCATGAATCTACTTCTATTATCCGGGCTTTCCACCTCAACTGCCCCATGGTTGAATACCTTAGTTATTGTGAACGGGCCGGTCCATCTAGATTTGAGTTTCCAGGGCATCAATTTCAGTCGCGAGGAGAAGACCAGCACTTGTTGTCCTTCCTCAAATGAGCGTCGGAGGATGAATTTGTCATGATACAATTTGGTCCGCGCTTTGTAGTCCGTTTGCCCTTCATAGGCTTCAAGCCGCAATTCCTCAAGCTCGCATAGATTAAGCTTCCTATCCAGTCCTGCAGCCTTCAAATCAGGATTGCAATGCTTGAGCGTCCAATAAGCCTTATGTTCTAATTCCACCGGAAGGTGGCATGCCTTCCCATAAACAAGTCGAAAGGGGGAGGTTCCAATTGGCGTCTTGTATGCTGTCCGATAAGCCCAAAGAGCTTCATCTAGCCTCTGACTCCAATCTTTCCTTCCCGGTTTCACCATCTTTTCTAGAATACCCTTGATTTCGCGGTTGGAGATCTCCGCTTGACCATTGGTCTGGGGATGATATGCCGTGGACGTTCGGTGGTGAACATGGTAGCGTTTTAAGGTGGCAGCCATCATGCGGTTCCAGAAATGAGTTCCTTGGTCGCTTATTTTGGCCTTGGGTACCCCGTACCTACAAAACAGGTTAGTGCGCAAAAAATCTATGACAGTTTTTGCATCGTCGCACCTTGTGGCCTTAGCCTCTACCCATTTTAACACATAATCTACAGCGACTAAAATATAAGTATAACCGCATGATACTGGGAATGGTCCCATAAAATCAATACCCCAAATGTCGAAAACATCGTTGACTAATATGGGTACTTGAGGCATCTAATTTCTAGCTGACACATTTCCTACTCTTTGGCACTTATCGCATTTTTTACACTTCTCATAGGCGTCTCTAAATATACTTGGCCAAAAGAAGCCGCTATCTAGGATTTTCCTAGCGGTTCTCCTAGGCCCGAAGTGTCCTCCACATGCAAACTCATGGCAAAAGCTAATAATAGAAGCTATTTCATTATCTGGGATGCATCTCCTAAGTATTTGATCCGCTCCTATTTTCCACAAGTAAGGATCATCCCATAAGTAATGTCTAGCATCATGCCTAAGTTTCATGCATTGTGCCTTAGTAAAAGAAGGGGGAAATTTACCTCCTACAAGGTAATTGACGATTGAGGCATACCACGGCACCTTGGTTGAGACTGCATAGAGGTGCTCGTCTGGAAATGACTCGGTTATGTGCCCCTCTTCTTCCTTTCGGACAATCCTGCTTAGGTGGTCGGCCACAGTATTCTCGATCCCCTTTTTGTCCCTTATTTCCACATCGAATTCTTGCAGTAGTAATATCCATCGAATGAGTCTTGGCTTGGTCTCCTTCTTCTTCATCAGGTAACGGATGGCCGCATGGTCAGAATAAACTATCATTTTTGCTCCAAGCAGATAGGATCTGAATTTTTCCAGAGCGAAAACCACTGCCAGGAGTTCCTTTTCGGTGGTGGAGTAGTTTGTTGGGCAGAATCTAGGGTTCTTGAGGCGTAGTAGATCACAACCGCCTTCTTATCATCTTTTTGGCCTAGGACTGCCCCCACAACATAATCGCTCGCGTCGCACATGATTTTGAATGGTAGTTCCCAATTTGGCGTTTGGATGATAGGTGTGCTGGTGAGGGCTTTCTTCAGTTTATCAAAGGCCTCCTTGCATGCATTAGTGAATTGAAAAGGGACTTCTTTCTGGAGAAGAGTGGTTAGAGGTAACGCCGTTTTGGAGAAGTCTTTGATGAATCGTCGATAGAATCCTGCATGGCCAAGGAATGATTGGATGTCTCGGACCGTGGATGGGTATGGTAGAGTCCTGATCAGGTCGATCTTTGCTTGTCCACTTCCATGCCTTCTTATGAGACGATATGTCCCAAGACTATTCCGTGTGTTACCATGAAGTGGCACTTCTCATAATTGAGCACTAAGTTCATGGACACACATCGTGCCAAAACCGTGCTCAAATTACTTAAGCAGGCGTCGAATGTGTCTCCATAGATGGTGAAGTCGTCCATGAAGACTTCAATGAATTCTCCGATCATGTCCGAAAAGATGCTGGTTACTACCCTTTGAAAAGTCCCCGGGGCATCGCATAGGCCAAACGACATCTTTCTGAAGGCGAATGTGCCGAATGGGCAGGTGAATGTAGTCTTCTCTTGGTCCTCAGGTGCTATGGGGATCTGGTTGTAGCCTGAGAACCCGTCCAGGAAGCAAAAATATGGTTTGCCTGCCAATCGGTCTAGCATTTGATCGATGAATGGTAGAGGGAAATGGTCTTTTCTTGTGACGGCATTCAATTTTCTGTAGTCGATGCACATTCTCCAGCCGTTCTTGACTCTTGTTGTTACTATTTTTCCTTCGGCATCTTCCTCGACCGTGATCCCACATTTCTTCGGGACCACGTGGACAGGACTTACCCATTGGCTATCTGATATGGGATAGATAACGTCCGCATCTAGTAGCTTCTGTATTTCTTTTTGGACGATTTCCATCATGATAGGGTTGAGTCGTCGTTGAGGTTCTCTTGATGGCTTTGCTCCATCTTCAAGTAGAATACGGTGCATGCATACAGCCGGGCTGACTCCTCTTAAGTCGGCTAGAGTCCATCCAATAGCCAACTTGTGTTGTCTCAGCACTTTTATCAGACTTCTCTCCTGACCTGCTTCCAAGCCACTCTTGATGATCACTGGAAGTGTGTTATTATCTCCTAGGAAAGCGTACTTCAGATGTCCGGGCAGGGGCTTCAATTCTATTTTGGGAGCTTGCATCACCGAGGGCAGAAAAGTATTTGATTTGAATAATTTTACCTCGTTGACTTCATATTCTGGTGTGAGAGGCTCCGAGATTGTTTAGTGGGCCATCGTTTCATGCAAGTCTTCGGTCAATTCGTATGAGCCTTCCGCTCCATTGAGTATGGCTTCTAAGGGGTCCGCTCTTGGTTATGGTCGAACTTCTTGGACCAGGTCGTCCAAAGCATCGAGAGTGTGTACTTCCTCGAATTCCATAGGGTGCTTCATTGCTCGGAATATGTCAAAGCTGAAGACTTCTCCTTCTACTTCCATTGAGAGCATTCCACTTTCACAGTCTATCTTCATTTTTGATGTTTTGAGAAATGGACGGCCGAGAAGGATGGGTGCATGATCTGTAGGTCCGCCATTCTCCATTTTTAAGACGTAGAAGTCTGCTGGAAACACCAATTCTCCTACTTGAACCAGGACGTCTTCTATTTTCCCCTCGGGCTGTTTGCACGACCGATCTGCCAGTTGAATAGTGATGGAGCCCACCGCACTATCGTTAAGGTGCGATGTTCTCTGTGTAAAAGCAAATTTATATCTCCGATACTTGCGACTTAACTATTTTGGGTAGTTAGTGGTAAGTACGGGTCGAACCCAAGGGAGTCAGGTGAATAGTTGTTCTTTCGAAAAGGGGGGATTAAATAAAGCAGTTTGGGGGGTTGTTTTTGGTTTTTGGTTACTGAAAAGTAAGGTGTTTGATGGACAAGACTTGAAAGAAAGTAAGCAGTTGATAAGGTACTGAAAGTAAAGGAACATTTGATACAATAATTAAAGGAAAGATTCGGTTTCAGGGGCCTTTTATCATATTCTGTTTATCATTGACCTCTAATGATCATACTAAGTGTTCAAAGATGAATCGAGGTTATTTCTAGCACAAGACTTGCAACATCGTTTAGAACACTTGCTCTATTTAGACTAATTCCTCCTTCCGAAGGCTAATTCTCTGGCAACGGCGCCAATATTGACGGAGCCCACTGCACTGTCATTAAGGTGCAATGTTCTCTGTGCAAATAAATTTATAATTTCCGCTACTCGCAACTACACTACTGGTTAGTAAGTGGTAAGTAGGGGTCGAACCCAAGGGAATTAGAGGGATACGTTGTTCTTTAAGGGATTTGTACAGCGAGGGAGCGTGTTTTAAGGTTGATTGAGATTTTAGCGGTTATGACTAAGTGACTTTTTTGGTTGTTTTTTGGGTTTTGAGTGCGGAAAAGTAAATTACAGAAAATAAATACTGAAATTAAAATACTGAAAATAAAAGAAGGACTTACAGTGGGTGATGCGTGATTGGTGAGTTCTCCGGTAGATGAGCGGTTGGTGATTGCAGATGATCGAGCAATTTATAAAAGTAAATACAGGGGAGTTTTGTAATTCAAGGAAAACATTCGGTTTCAGGGGCCTTGTATCATAGCCTGTTTATTATTTTAGTAACCTTTATAAGTATTCAAACGTGAATCAAGGCCATTCCAAGCACTCGACTTGCAACACTGTCTAGCCTTTTGCAAAAGTGTTCGAAAGTAAATCGAGGCCATTCCAAGCACTCAACTTGCAACACCGTCTAGTCTTTTGCAAAAGTCGTAGAGCACTTGTTCTACTTAGACTAATACCCCATTCCAAGGTATATTAGCCTGTGTGCATCCATTTGGATTGTCTTTCCCGATTTATCCAAATGGTGTTTTAGAAAGATCAAACTCCTCAGATAAGCTTTGCCATTCCAAGCATCCACTTATCCGAGTATGTTTACGAATCCCCACGGAAGAGCTTTGCCATTCCAAGCATCCACTCAACCTTGGACATTCTGATCTAATATATGGCACATAGAACAACTTTTGAATACAGAGAAAAGAAACTAAAAGAATTAAAACATTTTATAATACAAGTACACCACTTTAACCGAATAAAGAGTTTAGCTACGATAGCTAAATACTCGGGGGTTTTTGAAAATAGTAAGAGGAGAAGGGGTGGAATACTCAAGAACCAACAGGAGTATTCCCAATTCCTACTGAATACTCAAGAACCAACATGAGTATTCTCTAAAGTATAATACTCAAGAACCAACAGGAGTGTTATTTCATAAACCAAACTTACAAAGTAACAAAAACTTAGAGAGAGAAGTGAAATATTGATTGTTGGATGATACAAATGAGGAGGGGAATGGCTCCTTTTATAAGCTAAGGGGAGGAGAATGGAGGGTGGAGATGGGTGGCATGTGTTTTTGATCCAAGGGAGGAGGAGGAGGAGCAAGGAGGAGGAGCAGCAAGGAGGAGGTGCCACATGGGGGAGGAGCTCAAGCCGCCGGTTGCCGGTTGCAAGGGGAGGAAAGCCGCCGGTTGTGGTGGGGAAGCTTCCTCCCTTGGCCACCTCCAAGCAAGGTTTCCGGTCACCTTGGTCCATGGATGAGTTTTGACAGTTTTGTGCAGTCTTTTCACAAAACTATCAATCCAATTTTGCTCCGGTCTGACTTTGGTTGTTCCTCGGTTGAATTTAATTTGAGTAATTCAATGTCAGGATCTTGATATTTCTTCGTTCAGCGTCTGATCTTGACCTTGGATTGACTCGTAATATCTTTTCAGCGTAAAATCCTCTTCTTAGCGTGTTTTCTCTCTAAGCGCCAAAATACCCTGTAGAAATATATCGGGACTAACAAATAGAAGTTAGATAGACAAACAGTCTAATTTGGTGGGTTTTACTGTGTATTTGATTCGTATAATTATGGTCCATCAAATTACCCCACACTTTTAGTTGTTCGTCCCGAACAATGCTATTAAAGGGCGGCACACTAAGTAAGTTTGTTAAAATATGAAAATTAGACTGTGGGACTCGATTTATCCTAATTCATGCATTACTTACTTATTACCAAATTGAACTGTATAAATAAATAGAAGAAACTTGATACTTGTACCTCCGTGCTGTGATGCAAATTATTCTAGATGTTTCGGGAGATAGCCCTTTTTAGGCTCATGGACTGCAACCTCGGGATCGTCTCTCACTATATGGTTTCCTTGTAGCTTTCTTTAGCACGTGATTCGGTTCGGAATGGTTTGAGTACTTTGATTTTCTTTTGGCGAGGGACTGCTTTTTGTAGTGAATCGGCCTTTGGCCTTTGATTTGACTCTTTGAGTACTTCACTTTTTGTTCGGTTAAAACCTTCACAATTTTGGGCCTTTGGCCTCTTGATTTGCTTCTTTGAGCTTTTTGCGTCTTTGTGACTTGCTATTCCATTTTCTCAAGCCTTTTTGGGAGGTCCAATCATCGCCCGCAAGCCTATGGAAATACCTCCCCGCTCCTCTCATCCTTGTCGTTTCGCGCGGATCAAGATGAGGGTCGCTCATCTATTTTCTCGGCTACTTTGACTAGAGAGAGGACGGTCTGATTCCCGTCCTCGCCTTTTTTTCTTTTTGCATAAACACTGCATGGCGGAGATGACATCAATCTTCACTGAAACCCGGAGTGCAGCCTCCACTGACTTCGAAAACCATATAGTTTGATTCGATCCTTCGATTGCTTGCCAAGCCTCTCTAGGGCATTTCTATCAACTCCACATCCCTAGTTTATCTCAGCACAAAGGGACAATTGAGAAGTTACGTTCTAAGTTTTTAGACAGTTGAATTTTCACAAGGTAAATGCACGAATTTTAGATCTATCTTTTTCACATTCTTAAGTTCATATTTTCAAAAAGATAATATTTAAAAAAGAAAAAGAAAAACATGTTATTTATTTATTTACACATGCGGATCTCACCCCACACTTTTGAACGAAGTCGTGCCTTTCAGCACTACTTAGTTCAAAAGCCATGCAAGCAGACAATTACGAGAAAGAAATGATATTAAGGAAAAGGGAAGAACAGAACTCCCTTTAAGGTGTCGAGTTAACGACATGGCTCGAGGCTAGATAATCGAGGGAGTTCGGCT
This sequence comes from Rhodiola kirilowii, assembly GCA_033675215.1. Lineage (NCBI taxonomy): Eukaryota > Viridiplantae > Streptophyta > Magnoliopsida > Saxifragales > Crassulaceae > Rhodiola > Rhodiola kirilowii. The sequence continues at coordinate 35,931,282 of CM066201.1, forward strand.
GGGGCCTTGAACTCTTAGCGTAGCCCTGACTGGCTTAATGTTGCACCCAAGTCCGATTCCTGAATAGTCAAGTCTTCTATGCACCAAGTGGGTGAGAGCGACTTATTGAAAAAGTAAAATACAGAAAATTAAAGACAGAAAATTAAAGTGCGGAAAGTAAGATAGTGTCGGGTTACCTCCCGACCAATGCACTTGTTTAACATGTTGGCTCGACAATACCTTATTCCTGGATCACTGGTTGGGGTCCCATGGGTGGCTTAGGTCGAATTTCGCCACCGTTCCTATGTTGCTTCTTGCCTTGCCTTTTCCCGATTTCTTGCGAGATGATGTGCTTGGGTCCAGTTCCCGTTATTCTGGTGATTTCTCCTTCCAACGCCTCTGAGAAGGCGAGGGACCTTTGACCACTAGCTTCTTGAATTGGGTTTTCTGGTGTTTAGGGCTGCCTTGTCTAGTCATGGCGAAAACATGCTCCATCGAGGAGTCGTTCTGCTCAGGCCCTTTTCCCATCCTCTTTTCAGCCTCTTAGTTTTCAGCGATTTGTCTATTGATCGAGGGGAAAAGTTGGGAAGCTTGCATCTTAAGGCTCGGTTCTGCCTCATCGTGTCTGTTTGTGAGGAACTGGTCATAGATGGTTTCGGCTGCCTGGGTGATGATAGCTGGGTATGGTATTGGCAGCATGTCGGTGGTATTCTGGACTTCTTCCATTGCTGACACTTCCTCGTTGCTCCCGATACTTTCTATATCCCAGTCTTCTGATGGCTCGGGAGTTTCTTCTGATGGCTCGGGAGTTTCTTCTTCGTCTGTCTCTGGTCCAGCCTCTTCTATCTGCATGCCTCCATCAGCTTGGGGCATTCGTTTTGTGGCTGCGGCCAGGTTATCTATGAGGTTCCACATGTCTGCCAGGGAGAAGTTCCTGGCTGATCTCCTCATTGCTTCGTTAATCCTTGTCAGATCATCGGCCTTCATCCCACGAAGAAATTTTTGAAGCAGAACTTTCTTCGTGAATCCATGGTGCAGGAAGCTTGAGACGATGGTGTCATAGTTCGTGTAGTATTCGTCAAAAGTCTCATCCCGGGATTGTTTAAGGCTCATGATTTTTTCTCGGGTTTGTTGTCGTAAGGATGGGGGAGAGAATTCTCGTAAGAATGGAACGCAGAGGTCCACAAAATGTACTGCACTACTAGCGGTTGACGTATAATACCAGATCGTTGCAAAATCAGTTAAAGAAAATTTAAAGCATTTAAGTTTAAACTCCTCTAACATTTCATTTTCAGGTTTTATGTGGCAACAAACGCGGTGAAAGTTTCGGCAGTGTAGTACTGGGTCTTCTCCATCTGTACCTCCGAACAGGGGAAGATGTCTTGTTGTCCATGCGTACGTAGTGGGTAGCGTCATGAGGAAATGAGAAGGGAAAGGAAAGAACAACTTATCCGAAGGCTAATTCTCTGGCAATGGCGCCAATTTTGACGGAGCCCACTGCACTGTCGTTAAGGTGCAATGTTCTCTGTGCAAATAAATTTATAATTTCCGCTACTCGCAACTACACTACTGGGTAGTAAGTGGTAAGTAGGGGTCGAACCCAAGGGAATTAGAGGGATACGTTGTTCTTTAAGGGATTTGTACAGCGAGGGAGCGTGTTTTAAGGTTGATTGAGATTTTAGCGGTTATGACTAAGTGACTTTTTTGGTTGTTTTTCGGGTTTTGAGTGCGGAAAGATAAATTACAGAAAATAAATACTGAAATTAAAATACTGAAAATAAAAGAAGGACTTACAGTGGGTGATGCGTGATTGGTGAGTTCTCCGGTAGATGAGCGGTTGGTGATTGCAAATGATCGAGCAATTTATAAAAGTAAATACAGGGGGGTTTTGTAATTCAAGGAAAACATTCGGTTTCAGGGGCCTTGTATCATAGCCTGTTTATTATTTTAGTAACCTTTCTAAGTATTCAAACGTGAATCAAGGCCATTCCAAGCACTCGACTTGCAATACTGTCTAGCCTTTTGCAAAAGTGTTCGAAAGTGAATCGAGGCCATTCCAAGCACTCAACTTGCAACACCGTCTAGTCTTTTGCAAAAGTCGTAGAGCACTTGTTCTACTTAGACTAATACCCCATTCCAAGGTATATTAGCCTGTGTGCATCCATTTGGATTGTCTTTCCCGATTTATCCAAATGGTGTTTTAGAAAGATCAAACTCCTCAGATAAGCTTTGCCATTCCAAGCATCCACTTATCCGAGTATGTTTACGAATCCCCACGGAAGAGCTTTGCCATTCCAAGCATCCACTCAACCTTGGACATTCTGATCTAATATATGGCACATAGAACAACTTTTGAATACAGAGAAAAGAAACTAAAAGAATTAAAACATTTTATAATACAAGTACACCCCTTTAACCGAATAAAGAGTTTAGCTACGATAGCTAAATACTCGGGGGTTTTTGAAAATAGTAAGAGGAGAAGGGGTGGAATACTCAAGAACCAACAGGAGTATTCCCAATTCCTACTGAATACTCAAGAACCAACATGAGTATTCTCTAAAGTATAATACTCAAGAACCAACAGGAGTGTTATTTCATAAACCAAACTTACAAAGTAACAAAAACTTAGAGAGAGAAGTGAAATATTGATTGTTGGATGATACAAATGAGGAGGGGAATGGCTCCTTTTATAAGCTAAGGGGAGGAGAATGGAGGGTGGAGATGGGTGGCATGTGTTTTTGATCCAAGGGAGGAGGAGGAGGAGCAAGGAGGAGGAGGAGCAAGGAGGAGGTGCCACATGGGGGAGGAGCTCAAGCCGCCGGTTGCCGGTTGCAAGGGGAGGAAAGCCGCCGGTTGTGGTGGGGAAGCTTCCTCCCTTGGCCACCTCCAAGCAAGGTTGCCGGTCACCTTGGTCCATGGATGAGTTTTGACAGTTTTGTGCAGTCTTTTCACAAAACTATCAATCCAATTTTGCTCCGGTCTGACTTTGGTTGTTCCTCGGTTGAATTTAATTTGAGTAATTCAATGTCAGGATCTTGACATTTCTTCGTTCAGCGTCTGATCTTGACCTTGGATTGACTCATAATATCTTTTCAGCGTAAAATCCTCTCCTTAGCGTGTTTTCTCTCTAAGCGCCAAAATACCCTGTAGAAATATATCGGGACTAACAAGTAGAAGTTAGATAGACAAACAGTCTCATTTGGTGGGTTTTACTGTGTATTTGATTCGTATAATTATGGTCCATCACGCCTCATAAATGATTTGGCAAAGAACACAGAACATGGTCAGTGGCACCAAACAGACGATAAGGCACCAACGATGGAAGTGGACTCAGTGCAGAACGAGCCCGACACCACACCCATTATGAGCTTGCCCGTAACAAAACCGAGAGAAGATATCAGTACAAGGGCAGTAATGGATGTGGAGGCGACTCTAAAGGAGCCAATACTGGAGCCCACAGAGTCGACAAAGGATGAGGACTCTTGGATGACCGAAGAAGAACTGCCCAAATCTGGCCCAGTCTTCATCACCAATCTGCCCAAGGTAGTCCTGGCCCTACTTGATGAGCCAAATGAAGTCCCGGACTTCACTACCAAACCAGCCGAGACATACCTGGACCTCACTGCCAAACTGACCGAGAAAATCACGGCAGGCCCGGTCCTCACTGAAGAGCTGCTCGATAAAGGCCCTGTCCTTATGGCCGAGAAGCCCTTACTTAACCCTCCATGTTCTATAAAGATCACAGCCACCAGAGATGAGATGATCGATGCAGTGCTAGGCGAGTTGGAGGAGAAACATGAGCCAAAACAATCAACGCAGGAGCTCCCACTCGTCACAAGCCATTCAGGTGTAAGGACCAAGGACGGCCAATCATCTCTGCCACAAAGAAGAGGGTTAGCAAGGGCGCATACTTGAGGTCGCTTGGCAAAAGATTGAACTTCCAAAACTGCAAAAGTACCGACCGTTCATACATGAAAAAGCGACAAAGTCATGGGCCGAAAAAATGGAAACCCGGAAGGAGTAACAAGCGAGCACGACTCATTGGACCAGCAGTTATGGTCAATAAAGCCTCACCCTCTCAGAGCAAAAGGGTAGCCGAGAAGAAATTCGACCTCAAGCACCCATGGGATCCCTACTTATGATCCAGGAATGAGGTACTGTCGAGCTAACGACGTTAAACAAATGCACTGGTCGGGAGGTAACCCGACACCTATCTTAATTTCAGTTATTTAATTTCTATCATTTAGTTTTTCCATTCTCACATTTCCTGTATATATTTGCTTGCATGACTTTTGAACTACGTCGTGCTGAAAGGCACGCCTTCATTCAAAAGTGTGGGGTGAGATCCACCTTTGTAAATAAATAACATTTTTTTCCTTTTCCCTTAATATTATCTTTTTGAAAATATGAACTTAAGAATGTGAAAAAGATAGATCATAATTCATGCATTAACCTTGTGAAAATTCAACTATTTAAAAACTTAGAATGTAACTTCTCATTTGTCCCTTTGTGCTGAGATAAACTAGGGATGTGGAGTTGACATAAACTGCCCTAGAGAGGCTTGGCAAGCACTCGAAGGATCGAATCTAACTATATGGTTTTCGAAGTCAGTGGAGGCTGCACTTCGGGTTTCAGTGAAGATTGAAGTCATCTCTGTCATGCAGTGTTTATGCAAAAAGAAAAAAGGCGAGGACGGGAATCAGACCGTCCTATCTCTAGTCAAAGTAGCCGAGAAAATAGATGAGCGACCCTCATCTTGACCCGCGCGAAACGGCAAGGATGAGAGGAGCAGGGAGGTATTTCCATAGGCTTGCGGGCGATGATTGGACCTCCCAAAAAGTCTTGAGAAAATGGACTAGCAAGCCACAAAAAGGCAAAAGCTCAAAGAAGCAAATCAAGAGGCCAAAGGCCCAAAATTGTGAAGGTTTTAACCGAACAAAAAGTGAAGTACTCAAAGAGTCAAATCAAAGGCCAAAGGCCGATTCACTACAAAAGCTGTCCCTCGCCAAAAGAAAATCAAAGACCAAACCATTGAAACCCAAACCGAATCACGTGCTAGAGAAAGCTACAAGGAAACCATATAGTGCGAGACAGTCCCGAGGTTGCAGTCCAGGAGCCTGAAAAGGGCTATCTCCCGAAACATCCAAAATAATTTGCATCTCAGCACGGAGGTACAAGTATCAAGTTTCTTCTATTTATTTACACATTTCAATTTGGTAATAAGTAAGTAATGCATGAATTAGGATAAATCTAGTCCCACAGTCTAACTTTCATATTTTAAAAGCTTACTTAGTGCCGCCCTTTAATAGCATTGTTCGGGACGAACAACTAAAAGTGTGGGGTGATCTGATGGACCATAATTATACGAATCATAAACACAGTTAAACCCACTAAATTAGACTATTTGTCTATTTAACTTTTGCTTGTTAGTTCCGATATTTATCTACAGGGTATTTTAGAGACTAGAGAGAATACACGCTAAGGAGAGGATTTTACGCTAAAAATATATTACGAGTCATTCCAAGGTCACGATCAGATGCCGACTGAAGAAATCTCAAGATCCTGACATTGAATTACTCAAAACAAATCCAACCGAAGAGCAACCAAAGTCAGTCCGGAGCTGAAATACACCGATAGTTTTGCGAAAAACATCACAAAACTCACAAAACCTCCACCTTTCCTCCTTGTGACCGGCGGCTTTTGCTCCATCCAACCTCCTTATGCCAACTTGGGGGGGGGGGGGGGGCGGCTCCTCCTGCATGACCGGCCACCGACGGCTTTTGTGAGCCATGGAGAGCTTGCCAAGTGTTGCTCCTCCTCACCACATCCCCTCCCCCCTTAAGCCTATAAATACCGTACTCCTCTTATTTGTAAATCAATCCAAAATCGTAAACACTTCTCTCTCTAGAAAGTTTGGCATTTGTAAGTTTGGTTTTTAATATATAATACTCCTGTTGGTTCTTGTGTATTATAGTTCGGTCTTGAGTACTCCTGCCGGTTCTTGAGTACTCAAGCTTTTCTTTATTCTCGAGTACTCTTGTCGGTTCTTGAAGTACTCACCCCTTTCCTTTACTTACTGTCTTTCAAAAACCGTAAGTACTTAGCTAAGGTATCCACCGCTATGGATATTCGTAGCTAAACTCTTCATTCGGTTGAAGGGGTGTACTTGTATCATAAAATGTTTTAGGCCATATTTTAGTGCCTCTTCTTTGTATTCAAAACTTGTTCTATGTGCCATATATTAGGTTAGAACTTCCAAGGTTGAGTGGATGCTTGGAATGGCAAAGCTCTTCCGTGGGGTTCGTAAACATACTCGGTTAAGTGGATGATTGGAATGGCAAAGCTTATCTGATGAGTTTGACCTTTCTAAAACACCATTTGGTTGGTCGGGAATGACTGGTCAAATGGATGCATGACGGAGCCCATTGCACTGTCGTTAAGGTGCAATGTTCTCTATACAAATAAATTTATATTTTCCGCTACTCGCAACTACACTACTGGGTAGCAAGTGGTAAGTAGGGGTCGAACCCAAGGGAATTAGTGGGATACGTTGTTATTTAAGGGATTTGTACAGCGAGGGAGCGTGTTTTAAGTTTGATTGAGATTTTAGCGGTTATGACTAAGTGACTTTTTTGGTTGTTTTTTAGGTTTTCAGTGCGGAAAAGTAAATTACAGAAAATAAATATTGAAATTAAAATACTGAAAATAAAAGAAGGACTTACAGTAGGTGATGCGTGATTGGTGAGTTCTCCGGTAGATGAGCGGTTGGTGATTGCAGATGATCGAGCAATTTATAAAAGTAAATACAGGGGGGTTTTGTAATTCAAGGAAAACATTCGGTTTCAGGGGCCTTGTATCATAGCCTGTTTATTATTTTAGTAACCTTTCTAAGTATTCAAACGTGAATCAAGGCCATTCCAAGCACTCGACTTGCAACACTGTCTAGCCTTTTGCAAAAGTGTTCGAAAGTGAATCGAGGCCATTCCAAGCACTCAACTTGAAACACCGTCTAGTCTTTTGCAAAAGTCGTAGAGCACTTGTTCTACTTAGACTAATACCCCATTCCAAGGTATATTAGCCTGTGTGCATCCATTTGGATTGTCTTTCCCGATTTATCCAAATGGTGTTTTAGAAAGATCAAACTCCTCAGATAAGCTTTGCCATTCCAAGCATCCACTTATCCGAGTATGTTTACGAATCCCCACGGAAGAGCTTTGCCATTCCAAGCATCCACTCAACCTTGGAAATTCTAATCTAATATATGGCACATAGAACAAGTTTTGAATACAGAGAAAAGAAACTTAAAGAATTAAAACATTTTATAATACAAGTGCACCCCTTTAACCGAATAAAGAGTTTAGCTACGAATATCCATAGAGGTGGATACCATAGCTAAATACTCGGGGGTTTTTGAAAACAGGAGAAGGGGTGGAATACTCAAGAACCAACAGGAGTATTCCCAATTCCTACTGAATACTCAAGAACCAACAAGAGTATTCTCTAAAGTATAATACTCAAGAACCAACAGGAGTATTATTTCATAAACCAAACTTACAAAGTAACAAAAACTTAGAGAGAGAAGTGAAATATTGATTGTTGGATGATACAAATGAGGAGGGGAATGGCTCCTTTTATAAGCTAAGGGGAGGAGAATGGAGGGTGGATATGGGTGGCATGTGTTTTTGATCCAAGGGAGGAGGAGGAGGAGCAAGGAGGAGGTGCCACATGGGGGAGGAGCTCAAGCCGCCGGTTGCCGGTTGCAAGGGGAGGAAAGCCGCCGGTTGTGGTGGGGAAGCTTCCTCCCTTGGCCACCTCCAAACAAGGTTGCCGGTCACCTTGGTCCATGGATGAGTTTTGACAGTTTTGTGCAGTCTTTTCACAAAACTATCAATCCAATTTTGCTCCGGTCTGACTTTGGTTGTTCCTCGGTTGAATTTAATTTGAGTAATTCAATGTCAGGATCTTGATATTTATTCGTTCAGCGTCTGATCTTGACCTTGGATTGACTCGTAATATCTTGTCAGCGTAAAATCCTCTCCTTAGCGTGTTTTCTCTCTAAGCGCCAAAATACCCTGTAGAAATATATCGGGACTAACAAGTAGAAGTTAGATAGACAAACAGTCTAATTTGGTGGGTTTTACTGTGTATTTGATTCGTATAATTATGGTCCATCAGATTACCCCACACTTTTTGTTGTTCGTCCCGAACAATGCTATTAAAGGGCGGCACACTAAGTAAGTTTGTTAAAATATGAAAATTAGACTGTGGGACTCGATTTATCCTAATTCATGCATTACTTACTTATTACCAAATTGAACTGTATAAATAAATAGAAGAAACTTGATACTTGTACCTCCGTGCTGTGATGCAAATTATTTTGGATGTTTCGGGAGATAGCCCTTTTTAGGCTCATGGACTGCAACCTCGGGATTGTCTCTCACTATATGGTTTCCTTGTAGCTTTCTCTAGCACGTGATTCGGTTCGGGTTTCAATGGTTTGAGTACTTTGATTTTCTTTTGGCGAGGGACTGCTTTTTGTAGTGAATCGGCCTTTGGCCTTTGATTTGACTCTTTGAGTACTTCACTTTTTGTTCGGTTAAAACCTTCACAATTTTGGGCCTTTGGCCTCTTGATTTGCTTCTTTGAGCTTTTTGCGTCTTTGTGACTTGCTAGTCCATTTTCTCAAGCCTTTTTGGGAGGTCCAATCATCGCCCGCAAGCCTATAGAAATACCTCCCCGCTCCTCTCATCCTTGTCATTTCGCGCGGGTCAAGATGAGGGTCGCTCATCTATTTTCTCGGCTACTTTGACTAGAGAGAGGACAGTCTGATTCCCATCCTCGCCGATTTTTCTTTTTGCATAAACACTGCATGGCGGAGATGACTTCAATCTTCACTGAAACCCGAAGTGCAGCCTCCACTGACTTCGAAAACCATATAGTTTGATTCGATCCTTCGATTGCTTGCCAAGCCTCTCTAGGGCATTTCTATCAACTCCACGTCCCTAGTTTATCTCAGCACAAAGGGACAAATGAGAAGTTACGTTCTAAGTTTTTAGACAGTTGAATTTTCACAAGGTAAATGCACGAATTTTAGATCTATCTTTTTCACATTCTTAAGTTCATATTTTCAAAAAGATAATATTTAAAAAAGAAAAAGAAAAACATGTTATTTATTTATTTACACATGCGGATCTCACCCCACACTTTTGAACGAAGTCGTGCCTTTCAGCACTACTTAGTTCAAAAGCCATGCAAGCAGACAATTCCGAGAAAGAAATGATATTAAGGAAAAGGGAAGAACAGAACTCCCTTTAAGGTGTCGAGTTAACGACATGGCTCGAGGCTGGATAATCGAGGGAGTTCGGCTGGGGCCTTGAACTCTTAGCGTAGCCCTGACTGGCTTAATGTTGCACCCAAGTCCGATTCCTGAATAGTCAAGTCTTCTATGCACCAAGTGGGTGAGAGCGACTTATTGAAAAAGTAAAATACAGAAAATAAAAGACAGAAAATTAAAGTGCGGAAAGTAAGTGGGTGAGAGCGACTCACCAAGTGGGTGAGAGCTGCCTGGGTTATGATAGCTGGGTATGGTATTGGCAGCATGTCGGTGGTATTCTGGACTTCTTCCATTGCTGACACTTCCTCGTTGCTCCCGATACTTTCTATATCCCAGTCTTCTGATGGCTCGGGAGTTTCTTCTGATGGCTCGGGAGTTTCTTCTTCGTCTGTCTCTGGTCCAGTCTCTTCTATCTGCATGCCTCCATCAGCTTGGGGCATTCATTTTGTGGCTGCGGCAAGGTTATCTATGAGGTTCCACATGTCTGCCAGGGAGAAGTTCCTGGCTGATCTCCTCATTGCTTCGTTAATCCTTGTCAGATCATCGGCCTTCATCCCACGAAGAAATTTTTGAAGCAGAACTTTCTTCGTGAATCCATGGTGCGGGCAGCTTGAGACGACGGTGTCATAGTTCGTGTAGTATTCGTCCAAAGTCTCATCCCGTGATTGTTTAAGGCTCATGATTTTTTCTCGGGTTTGTTGTCGTAAGGATGGGGGAGAGAATTCTTGTAAGAATGGAACGCAGAGGTCCACAAAATGTACTGCACTACTAGCGGTTGACGTATAATACCAGATCGTTGCAAAATAAGTTAAAGAAAATTTAAAGCATTTAAGTTTAAACTCCTCTAACATTTCATTTTCAGGTTTTATGTGGCAACAAACGTGGTGAAAGTTTCGGCAGTGTAGTACTGGGTCTTCTCCATCTGTACCTCCGAACCGGGGAAGATGTCTTGTTGTCCATGCGTACGTAGTGGGTAGCGTCAAGAGAAAATGAGAAGGGAAAGGAAAGAACAACTTATCCGAAGGCTAATTCCTCGGCAACGGTGATGGATGCACAGTCGTTATGTGCAAACGTCAAGAATAAATTTATAATAGTCCGCTACTCGCGACTTAACTACTGGGTAGCAAGTGGTAAGTAGGGGTCGAACCCAAGGGAATCAGGGGAATAGATGTTCTTTGAGGGGGTTGTCCAGCGAGAGAGCGTGTTTTAGGTCGGTTGGTTGGTTTTAAAGCTACCAGCTAAGTGATTGATTGATTGATTGGTTGGTTGGTTGGTTTTAATACTGGAAAGTAAATTACAGTTTATAATTAAAGAGAAATGTTCGGTTTCAGGGGCCTTGTATTATATCCTGTTTATCATTGACCTTTAGTGAATTATCTAAGTATTCAAAGATGAATCGAGGGCCTTTCGTAGCGCAAGACTTGCAACATCGTTTAAAGCAACACTTGTTCTAAGCAAAACTAATTCCTCCTTTCGAAGTATCTTAACTGTAAGTGCATCCACTTGATCTCCCAGTTACGTTATGGACCAAGTGGTGTTTAAGATAAGTCGAACTGCTCGATAAGTTTTGCTTGTGACAGCTTCCACTTACCGAGTATGATCACGAATTTCCACGGCAGAGCTTTGCTTGTGACAGCTTCCACTCAACCTTGGAAACTCTGACTTGATATATGGCACATAGAACAAGTTTTGAATACTAAGACTAGACGCTAAGTTAATAGTCTTAAAAATTTTTATAATACAAGTGCGCCCCTTCTACCGAACTACTAGTTTAGATACTAGTTTAACATTTTTTACAAGTGAGGGATGATTGAAATGAGGGGAGGAGCTCCTCCTTATATAGCCATGGGAGGAGGAGGAGATGGAGGCAAGTGTTGCATGGTGATTGGAGGAGAAAATGAAGGGAGGAGATGGCCACACATGGAGGAAGGAGAGGAGGAGCAAGGAGGAGGAGACATGTGGAGGAGCAAAAAGCCGCCGGTCACCATGGGTGGAGGAGCCGCCGGTTGCCAGTGGTGGAGGGAGGAGGAGGGGTGGCTTTGGCCACCTCTTGCCCAAGTGGCCGGTCATCTTGCCCAAATGTGAATTTTGTACAGTTTTGTGCAGTCTTTTCACAAAACTGTCAATGTATTTCTTCCCCGGGCTGTCTTGATTCCTCTCCTGATTCTTCTGATTAATTTGTTATGAGTGATTCAACGTCAGGATCCTTGATATTTCTTCAGTCGGCATATGATCTTGACCTTGGATTGACTCGTAACATCTTTTCTGCTCTAAAAGCTCCTCTTTAATGTGTATTCTCTCTAAGCTCTGAATTACCCTGCAAAAATATATCTGAACTAACAACCAAAGTTAAATAGACAAAATGTCTAAATAAGGGGGTTATACTGTGTTTATGATTCGTATAATTTTGGTCCATCAGATCACCCCACACTTTTAGTTGTTCGTCCCGAACAATCCTATTCAAGGGCTGTACTCTAAGTTGGCTTTGAAATATGAAAATTAGACTGTGGTACTCGATCTATCCTAATTCATGCATTGCTTACTTATTACCAAATTAAACTGCGTAAATAAATAGAAGAAACTTAATACTTGTACCTGCGTGCTGAGATGCAAATTATATTGGATGTCTCGGGAGATAGCCCTTTTTAGGCTCCTGGACTGCAATCTTGGGATCGTCTCGCACTATATGGTTTTCTGGTAGCTTTCTCTAGCACGTGATTCGGTTCGGGTTTCAATGGTTTGAGTACTTTGATTTTCTTTTGGCGAGGGACTGCTTTTGTAGTGAATCGGCATTTGGCCTTTGTTTTGACTTTTTGAGTTCTTCACTTTTTGTTCGGTTAAAACCTTCACAATTTTGGGCCTTCGGCCTCTTGATTTGCTTCATTGAGCTTTTCGCCTTTTTGTGACTGCTAGTCCATTTTCTCAAGCCTTTTTGGGAGGTCCAATCATCGCCCGCAAGACTATGGAAATACCTCCCCGCTCCTCTCGTTTTTGCCGTTTTCGCGCGGGTCAAGGTGAGGGTCGCTCATCTATTTTCTCGGCTACTTTGACTGTCGTTTCACGCGAGTCAAGATGAGGGTCGCTCATCTATTTTCTCGGCTACTTTGACCGGAGATAGGACGGTCTGGTTCCCTTCCTCGCCTTTTGCATTGCATGGCGGAGATGACTTCAATTTTCACTGAAACCCGAAGTGCAGCCTCCACTGACTTCGAAAACCATATAGTTTGATCTGATCCTTTGATTGCTTGCCAAGCCTCTCTAGGGCAGTTTATGTCAACTCCACATCCCTAGTTATCTCAGCACAAAGGACAAATGGAAAGTTACATTCTAAGTTTTTAAACAGTTGAATTTTCACAAGGTTAATGCATGAATTATGATTTATCTTTTTCACATTCTTAAGTTCATATTTTCAAAAAGATACTATTACTAAAAAAAGAAAAAACAGCAAGCATGTTATTTATGTACATAGGTGGTTCTCACCCCTCACTTTTGAACGAAGGCATGCCTTAGTTCAAAAGTCATGCAAGCTTAAAACTAAATACTGAATTTAAATGACAGAAATTAAAGTGCAGAAAAGTAAGATAGTGTCGGGTTACCTCCCGACCAGTGCACTTGTTTAACGTCGTTGGCTCGACAGTACCTCGTTGTGGATTACTGGTTTGGGTCCCATGGGTGGCTCAAATCAAACTTCGCCACCGTTCCAGTGTTGCTTCTTTCTGACTTCTTGCTGGAGTAAGAGCTCCATGGTTTTGGTGTTTTCTCTTTCCATTGTTTCTGAGAAGGCGGGAGACCTTTGACCATAGCTGCTGGTCTTGATACTTTTTTGGTCTCTAATGACAGGTCAGAAAACTGTGCACCGTGATCTGAGATAGGTGTTATGTCTGGCGGTTTCTTTGTGTTCGGGCGGCTCTTATTAATGTAGAAGTGTGCAATTTTGCCGCCGAACTTAAGTGATAATGACCCCTTGCCCACATCGATTCTTGCTTTAGTGGCGTAGAGGAATGGTCGAACCAATATTATTGTTGGTGGGTCGTCTTCGCAGGTTTCTTCTGTTGGTATTACATAGAAGTCTGTAGCAACGACAAGTTCTCCCACATGGAGTATTACATCTTCCATTTCTCCAACCGGGCGGATGCATGATTTATCTCCTAGCTCGATATTTGATCGAGGTGGTTTCAACGGACCAAGTCCTAGTAGGTAATACAAGGAGGAAGGCATGGCGTTGACAGCAGCCCCAAGATCGACTAAGCATTTATGGATCTGGGTTTCACCAATACCACAGGTGATTGTAAAGGCCCCAGGGTCTTTATTTCTTTCCGGTTGTGGCTCATGATCTGAGGTGAGGGCTCTTTCTATTGTCGGACTATTCTGCCCACTCCCTGGCTTAGGATTTGCATGCTCGGACCCTTTAATATTTTGCTTCGAAGCAATAATATTAGTTGGGGAGTCCCAACCAGATGCTGGTATGTCAAAGTGTGTGATCGGCGGCGGTGTTATGCAAACAGTAAATGCGTATCGTCCATTGTCAGCATGCGTAACCCACGTTTTGCCATCATTGGGTGGGTCCTCTTCTTGATTCCAATCAGGTCGACTCCTACGGTTGAAGTGATTGTTTGTAAGTCTGTAGGTTGGGGACCGTGCTACTTCTCCTAGAGTAACCTTCATGTTTGACCTCCTTATCATGCTTATGTTCGCCTTAGGATTTTGGACGGTCTGTGAAGGAAGTCTGCCAGGTTCAGTAGTGAGAGTTGACATTGCGGTGGCGAGCTGGGACATTTGTTTGGTCAATTCTGAAATTGCCCCGTCAGTTTTTGCCTGGTACTGGTGTAGTGAGGTACCCAATTGATTAATGTTTCCCACGAGCTCCTTCATCGTGTCATTGAGCGACTTGCTTGGTTCCTGCTGATTGCTCAGGTTGGCTTGGTACTGATTTGGCCCTTTTTGGTGATATTGGCCTGCCGATGGAGCGTTCTGGTGATATTGTCGGTGGGGTGGTTGGTAGAATGACTGCGCTAGTTGAGGGACAGCTGGTTGTGTCTCCGTCTGAGGATAGCTGTTGTTGTTACGCCAGCCTGGGTTGGATATTTGACCGTACTGTCTATTTTGTCCAGCTCTGTCGTTGTTGTTGTGTCCTTGATATCCTCCCACTATATTCACTTCCGCCGGTTCTTCTTCTATCAGTGTTGGGCATGCGTCAATTTTGTGGTCTGTAGAACCACAGAACTCGCAAGGTTTTACCGGAACTGGCTGTCTACGTATGATCTCGATCATCATCTCCTTTAACTGTTTCATCTCTTCAGTCATGGAGTTTACTGATTTCTCGGCTTGTGCTACCTTTTTTGATCGAGAGAATTCATCTTGACGAGTAGTCTCTTCTCTAAATCGGGCATTTTCAGCAACTTTGGCGATGAGATTCCTTATGCCACTTAATGATAGATTCATCATGGATCCTCCCGCTGAGGGATCCAAGAGCATTTTGTCTAAGGGTCTTAATCCATCAATGAGGTACTCGATGACGAGTTTCTCGGGCAATCCAAGGGTACATCAGCTCCTTTCTAGGTGATTGAACTTTTCCAGGTAATCGTACATGGTTTCATTGGGACCTTGTTTGATTTCCTGTAGTTGCTTCCTTACTTGCATTGCTCTTCCAGCCGGGTAGTATTTGTCTAAGAATTTCTTCTGCATCTGAGCCCATGTTCTGATGCTTCCGGAGGGCAATGAAAGGAACCAGTCGCTTGCCGAGTCTATGAGGGAAAAATAGAACGCCTTTAACTTGAAGTCGTCCATATTCACTCGATTGGGCTTTAGATTCTGGCAAATGCCATGTAGGCGTTGGAGGTGAGTTGTGGCAGATTCTCCTTGTGCTCCTGAGAATTTTGGCAGGCTGTGCGCCACTGATGTGTTGATGGTTATGTTTTCTAATTCAGGGTTCTCATAGATGCACCACGGCTGTGTCTCGAAATTAAGGGCATTTAACTCGCCCATAGTTGGTTCACGGTAGTAGTTGTCCCCGTAGTAGTCGTTGAAAGCGGGTTCTCTTCTTGGCATGTATCGAGGTTGAGGTTGTGGTCGTGGGGGATGGATAGGAGGTTGTACTGGACCAGCTGCATTTCGGTCCTCGGGTAATTCTTGGTTTCTTCTGACTGCTTCCCTATCACGAGCTCTTCTATTTCTAATGAGTTATTCCGGATCATCGACGAATGGAAACGGTACCTCATCATTTTGATCGTACAGGTTTATTTCTTCGTTATCCTGGTAGTCATGGTGACTTTCTTCGCGAGACATGGTTGTTTTGAAACGCGTAACGATTCAAAGAACTTTATCCGATGGCTGATTCCCCGGTAACGGCGCCAATTTTGATGGATGCACAGTCGTTATGTGCAAACGTCAAGAATAAATTTATAATAGTCCGCTACTCGCGACTTAACTACTGGGTAGCAAGTGGTAAGTAGGGGTCGAACCCAAGAGAATCAGGGGAACAGATGTTCTTTGAGTGGGTTGTCCAGCGAGAGAGCGTGTTTTAGGTTGGTTGGTTGGTTTTAAAGCTACCAGCTAAGTGATTGATTGATTGATTGGTTGGTTGGTTGGTTTTAATACTAGAAAGTAAATTACAGTTTATAATTAAAGATAAATGTTCGAATTCAGGGGCCTTGTATTATATCCTGTTTATCATTGACCTTTAGTGAATTATCTAAGTATTCAAAGATGAATCGAGGACCTTTCGTAGCGCAAGACTTGCAACATCGTTTAAAGCAACACTTGTTCTAAGCAAAACTAATTCCTCCTTTCGAAGTATCTTAGCTGTAAGTGCATCCACTTGATCTCCCAGTTACGTTATTGACCAAGTGGTGTTTTAAATAAGTCGAACTCCTCGATAAGTTTTGCTTGTGACACCTTCCACTTACCGAGTATGATCACGAATTTCCACGGCAGAGCTTTGCTTGTGACAGCTTCCACTCAACCTTGGAAACTCTGACTTGATATATGGCACATAGAACAAGTTTTGAATACTAAGACTAGACGCTAAGTTAATAGTCTTAAAACATTTTATAATACAAGTGCGCCTCTTCTACCGAACTACTAGTTTAGCTACTATTCACCGCGGTAAACATTATAACTAAGGAAATAAACAGTTGAATAAATACTATAAATAATACTTACAACCGTTGAAGCGCCAAGGGAGCTATCCTTTATTTCCAAAGCCAAACTTTACAAATACATAACTTAGAGAGAGAAGTGTTTTTTTACAAGTGAGGGATGATTGAAATGAGGGGAGGAGCTCCTCCTTATATAGCCATGGGAGGAGGAGGAGATGGAGGCAAGTGTTGCATGGTGATTGGAGGAGAAAATGAAGGGAGGAGATGGCCACACATGGAGGAAGGAGAGGAGGAGCAAGGAGGAGGAGACATGTGGAGGAGCAAAAAGCCGCCGGTCACCATGGGTGGAGGAGCCGCCGGTTGCCGGTGGTGGAGGGAGGAGGAGGGGTGGCTTTGGCCACCTCTTGCCCAAGTGGCCGGTCATCTTGCCCAAATGTGAATTTTGTACAGTTTTGTGCAGTCTTTTCACAAAACTGTCAATGTATTTCTTCCCCGGGCTGTCTTGATTCCTCTCCTGATTCTTCTGATTAATTTGTTATGAGTGATTCAACGTCAGGATCCTTGATATTTCTTCAGTCGGCATATGATCTTGACCTTGGATTGACTCGTAACATCTTTTCTGCTCTAAAAGCTCCTCTTTAATGTGTATTCTCTCTAAGCTCTGAATTACCCTGAAAAATGTATCTGAACTAACAAGCAAAAGTTAAATAGACAAAATGTCTAAATAAGGGGGTTATACTGTGTTTATGATTCGTATAATTTTGGTCCATCAAACGGCGCCAATTTTGACGAAGCCCACTGCACTGTCGTTAAGGTGCAATGTTCTCTGTGCAAATAAATTTATAATTTCCGCTACTCGCAACTACACTACTGGGTAGTAAGTGGTAAGTAGGGGTCGAACCCAAGGGAATTAGAGGGATACGTTGTTCTTTTAGAGATTTGTACAGCGAGGGAGCGTGTTTTAAGGTTGATTGAGATTTTAGCGGTTATGACTAAGTGACTTTTTTTGTTGTTTTTTGGGTTTTGAGTGCGGAAAAGTAAATTACAGAAAATAGATACTGAAATTAAATTACTGAAAATAAAAGAAGGACTTACAGTGGGTGATGCGTGATTGGTGAGTTCTCCGGTAGATGAGCGGTTGGTGATTGCAGATGATCGAGCAATTTATAAAAGTAAATACAGGGGGGTTTTGTAATTCAAGGAAAACATTCGGTTTCAGGGGCCTTGTATCATAGCCTGTTTATTATTTTAGTAACCTTTCTAAGTATTCAAACGTGAATCAAGGCCATTCCAAGCACTCGACTTGCAACACTGTCTAGCCTTTTGCAAAAGTGTTCGAAAGTGAATCGAGGCCATTCCAAGCACTCAACTTGCAACACCGTCTAGTCTTTTGCAAAAGTCGTAGAGCACGTGTTCTACTTAGACTAATACCCAATTCCAAGGTATATTAGCCTGTGTGCATCCATTTGGATTGTCTTTCCCGATTTATCCAAATGGTGTTTTAGAAAGATCAAACTCCTCAGATAAGCTTTGCCATTCCAAGAATCCACTTATCCGAGTATGTTTACGAATCCCCACGGAAGAGCTTTGCCATTCCAAGCATCCACTCAACCTTGGAAATTCTGATCTAATATATGGCACATAGAACAAGTTTTGAATACAGAGAAAAGAAACTACAAGAATTAAAACATTTTATAATACATGTACACCCCTTTAACCGAATAAAGAGTTTAGCTACGAATATCCATAGAGGTGGATACCATAGCTAAATACTCGGGGGTTTTTGAAAACAGTAAGAGGAGAAGGGGTGGAATACTCAAGAACCAACAGGAGTATTCCCAATTCCTACTGAATACTCAAGAACCAACAGGAGTATTCTCTAAAGTATAATACTCAAGAACCAACAGGAGTATTATTTCATAAACCAAACTTACAAAGTAACAAAAACTTAGAGAGAGAAGTGAAATATTGATTTTTGGATGATACAAATGAGGAGGGGAATGGCTCCTTTTATAAGCTAAGGGGAAGAGAATGGAGGGTGGAGATGGGTGGCATGTGTTTTTGATCCAAGGGAGGAGGAGGAGGTGCAAGGAGGAGGTGCCACATGGGGGAGGAGCTCAAGCCGCCGGTTGCCGGTTGCAAGGGGAGGAAAGCCGCCGGTTGTGGTGGGGAAGCTTCCTCCCTTGGCCACCTCCAAGAAAGGTTGCCGGTCACTTGGTCCATGGATGAGTTTTGACAATTTTGTGCAGTCTTTTCACAAAACTATCAATCCAATTTTGCTCCGGTCTAACTTTGGTTGTTCCTCGGTTGAATTTAATTTGAGTAATTCAATGTCAATATCTTGATATTTCTTCGTTCAGCGTCTGATCTTGACCTTGGATTGACTCGTAATATCTTTTCAGCGTAAAATCCTCTCCTTAGCGTGTTTTCTCTCTAAGCGCCAAAATACCCTGTAGAAATATATCGGGACTAACAAGTAGAAGTTAGATAGACAAATAGTCTAATATGGTGGGTTTTACTGTGTATTTTATTCGTATAATTATGGTCCATCACGCCTCATAAATGATTTGGCAAAGAACACAAAACAGGGTCAGTGGCACCAAACAGACGATAAGGCACCAACGATGGAAGTGGACTCAGTGCAGAACGAGCCTGACACCACACCCATTATGAGCTTGCCCTTAACAAAACCGAGAGAAGATATCAGTACAAGGGCAGTAATGGATGTGGAGGCGACTCTAAAGGAGCCAATATTGGAGCCCACAGAGCCGACAAAGGATGAGGACTCTTGGATGACCGAAGAAGAACTGCCCAAATCTGGCCCGATCTTCATCACCAATCTGCCCAAGGTAGTCCTGGCCCTACTTGACGAGCCAAATGAAGTCCCGGACTTCACTACCAAACCAGCCGAGACATACCTGGACCTCACTGCCAAACTGACCGAGAAAATCACGGCAGGCCCGGTCCTCACTGAAGAGCTGCTCGAGAAAGGCCCTGTCCTTATGGCCGAGAAGCCCTTACTTAACCCTTCATGTTCTATAAAGATCACAGCCACCAAGGATGAGATGATCGATGCAGTGCTAGGCGAGTTGGAGGAGAAACATGAGCCAAAACAATCAACGCAGGAGCTCCCACTCGTCACAAGCCAAGAAGAGCCTCCTGAAAGGTGTAAGGACCAAGGACGGCCAATCATCTCTGCCACAAAGAAGAGGGTTAGCAAGGGCGCATACTTGAGGTCGCTTGGCAAAAGACTGAACTTCCACAACTGCAAAAGTACCGACCGTTCATACATGAAAAAGCGACAAAGGCATGGGCCGAAGGAATGGAAACCCGGAAGGAGTAACAAGCGAGCACGACTCATTGGACCAGCAGCTATGGTCAATAAAGCCTCACCTTCTCAGAGCAAAAGGGCAGCTGAGAAGAAATTCAACCTCAAGCACCCATGGGATCCCTACTTATGATCCAGGAATGAGGTACTGTCGAGCTAACAACGTTAAACAAATGCACTGGTCGGGAGGTAACCCGACACCTATCTTACTTTCAGTTATTTAATTTCTGTCATTTAGTTTTTCCATTCTCACCTTTCCTGTATATATTTGCTTGCATGACTTTTGAACTACGTCGTGCTGAAAGGCACGCCTTCGTTCAAAAGTGTGGGGTGAGATCCACCTTTGTAAATAAATAACATTTTTTTCCTTTTCCCTTAATATTATCTTTTTGAAAATATGAACTTAAGAATGTGAAAAAGATAGATCATAATTCATGCATTAACCTTGTGAAAATTCAACTATTTAAAAACTTAGAATGTAACTTCTCATTTGTCCCTTTGTACTGAGATAAACTAGGGATGTGGAGTTGACATAAACTGCCCTAGAGAGGCTTGGCAAGCACTCGAAGGATCGAATCTAACTATATGGTTTTCGAAGTCAGTGGAGGCTGCACTTCGGGTTTCAGTGAAGATTGAAGTCATCTCCGTCATGCAGTGTTTATGCAAAAAGAAAAAAGGCGAGGACGGGAATCAGAATGTCCTATCTCTAGTCAAAGTAGCCGAGAAAATAGATGAGCAACCCTCATCTTGACCCGCGCAAAATGGCAAGGATGAGAGGAGCGGGGAGGTATTTCCATAGGCTTGCGGGCGATGATTGGACCTCCCAAAAAGGCTTGAGAAAATGGACTAGCAAGCCACAAAAAGGCAAAAGCTCAAAGAAGCAAATCAAGAGGCCAAAGGCCCAAAATTGTGAAGGTTTTAACCGAACAAAAAGTGAAGTACTCAAAGAGTCAAATGAAAGGCCAAAGGCCGATTCACTACAAAAGCTGTCCCTCGCCAAAAGAAAATCAAAGACCAAACCATTGAAACCCGAACCGAATCACGTGCTAGAGAAAGCTACAAGGAAACCATATAGTGCGAGACAGTCCCGAGGTTGCAGTCCAGGAGCCTGAAAAGGGCTATCTCCCGAAACATACAAAATAATTTGCATCTCAGCACGGAGGTACAAGTATCAAGTTTCTTCTATTTATTTACACAGATCAATTTGGTAATAAGTAAGTAATGCATGAATTAGGATAAATCTAGTTCCACAGTCTAACTTTCATATTTTAAAAGCTTACTTAGTGCCGCCCTTTAATAGCATTGTTCGGGACGAACTACTAAAAGTGTGGGGTGATCTGATGGACCATAATTATACGAATCATAAACACAGTTAAACCCACTAAATTAGAGCGTTTTTCTATTTAACTTTTGCTTGTTAGTTCCGATATTTATCTACAGGGTATTTTAGAGACTAGAGAGAATACACGCTAAGGAGAGGATTTTACGCTGAAAATATATTACGAGTTATTCCAAGGTCACGATCAGATGCCGACTGAAGAAATCTCAAGATTCTGACATTGAATCACTCAAAACAAATCCAACCGAAGAGCAACCAAAATCAGTCCGGAGCTGAAATACACCGATAGTTTTGTGAAAACATCACAAAACTCACAAAACCTCCACCTTTCCTACTTGTGACCGGCAGCTTTTGCTCCATCCAACCTCCTTATGCCACCTAGGGGGGCGGCTCCTCCTCCATCACCGGCCACCGGCGGCTTTTGTGAGCCATGGAGAGCTTGCCAAGTGTTGCTCCTCCTCACCACATCTCCTCCCCCCTTAAGCCTATAAATACCCTTCTCCTCTCATTTGTAAATCAATCCAAAATCATAAACACTTCTCTCTCTAGAAAGTTTGGCATTTGTAAGTTTGGTTTTTAATATATAATACTCCTGTTGGTTCTTGTGTATTATAGTTTGGTCTTGAGTACTCCTGTCGATTCTTGAGTACTCAAGCTTTTCTTTATTCTCGAGTACTCTTGTCGGTTCTTGAAGTACTCACCCCTTTCCTTTACTTACTGTCTTTCAAAAACCGTAAGTACTTAGCTATGGTATCCACCTCTATGGATATTCGTAGCTAAACTCTTCATTCGGTTGAAGGGGTGTACTTGTATCATAAAATGTTTTAGGCCATATTTTAGTGCCTCTTCTTTGTATTCAAAACTTGTTCTATGTGCCATATATTAGGTTAGAACTTCCAAGGTTGAGTGGATGCTTGGAATGGCAAAGCTCTTCCGTGGGGTTCGTAAACATACTCGGATAAGTGGATGATTGGAATGGCAAAGCTTATCTGAGGAGTTTGACCTTTCTAAAACACCATTTGGTTGGTCGGGAATGACTGGTCAAATGGATGCATGACGGAGCGTGTTTTTAAGGGATTTTTACAGTGAGGGAGCGTGTTTTAAGGTTGATTGAGATTTTAGCGGTTATGACTAAGTGACTTTTTTGGTTGTTTTTTGGGTTTTGAGTGCGGAAAAGTAAATTACAGAAAATAAATACTGTAATTAAAATACTGAAAATAAAAGAAGGACTTACAGTGGGTGATGCGTGATTGGTGAGTTCTCCGGTAGATGAGCGATTGGTGATTGCAGATGATCGACCGACAGAACCGCTCGTCGTCAAAGCGATTGTGCAAATAAATTTATAGTCCGCTACTTGCAACTATACTACTGGGTAGTACTTGGTAAGTAGGGGTCGAACCCAAGGGAACTAGGGGAATAATTGTTCTTCGGGGGGAATTACGCAGCGTGGGAACGTGTTTAAGGTCGGTTGGTTGGTTTTAAAGCTACCAGCTATTTTGATTGATTGATTGGTTGGTTGGTTGGTTGATTTTAACACTGGAAAGTAAATTACTATTTTAATGATTAAGAGAAATGTTCGGTTTCAGGGGACTTGTATTATATCCTGTTTATCATTGACCTTTAGTGAATCATCTAAGTATTCAAACGGTGAATCGAGGCTAGTTACAGCACAAGACTTGCAACACCGGTTTAAAGCAACTCCTGTTCTATTTCAGTCTAGCGCCAATACCCTAAGGTATGCTAGCCTGGGTGCATCCACCTGATCTCATAGTTACGCTCGACCAGATGGGATTTAGGATGAGTCGAACTCCTCAGATAGCTTTGCTTGTTACAGCTTCCACTACCTGAGTCTGATCACGAATTCCCACAGAAGAGCTTTGCTTGTTACAGCATCCACTCATCCTTGGAAACTCTGACTATATATGGCACATAGAACAAGTTTTGAATACTAAGACTAAACACTAAGTTAATAGTCTTAAAACATTTATAATACAAGTGCGCCCCTTAGACCGAACTACTAGTTTAGCTACTATTCATCGCGCTAAACATTATACTAAGGAAATTAAAGACAACAGTTAAATAAATTAATACTAAGAGAAACTTACAACCGTTGAAGCGCCAAGGGAGCTTTCCTTTATTTCCAAAGCAAAATTACAACGTTACAAATATTACAACTTCTAGAGAGAGAAGTGAAATTGAGAATTGGTGTGTGAAATGAGGAGGAGGAGCTCCTCCTTTTTTAGCCAAAATGGGAGGAAATGGGTGGTGGAGATGGATGCACATGTCTTTTGATCCAAGGGAGGAGAAGAGGAGGAAGGAGGAGGAGACAAGTGGCGCAAGGAGGAGGAGCCGGCGGCTTTTGGTGGAGGAGGGTGGAGCCGCCGGTTGCCGGTCACCCAAGGGGGAGGAGCTCCTCCCTTGGCCACCTCCTTGAGTGGTGGCCAGTCATCCTTGCCCAATGTGTGAGTTTGTACAGTTTTGTGCAGTCTTTTCACAAAACTGTCAATGTGTTCCTTCCCCGGTCTGTCTTGACTCCACTCCTGATTCTTCTGATTAATTTATTCTGGTCAATTCAACGTCAGGATCCTTGATATTTCTTCAGTCGGCATATGATCTTGACCTTGGATTGACTCTTGTTATCTTTTCAGCTTAAAATCCTCTCCTTAGCGTGTTTTCACTTCAGTCTCTAAAATGCCCTGTGAAAATATATCGGGACTAACACGTAGACGTTAGATAGACAAACAGTCTAATTAAGGGGGTTTTACTGTATTTCTGACTCGTATAACTTTGGTCCATCAGATTACCCCCCACTTTTAGTTGTTCGTCCCGAACAATGCTATTAAAGGGCGTAAGTTCTAATTTTGGCTTTGGAATATGAAAATTAGACTGTGGTACTCGATCTATCCTAATTCATGCATTGCTTACTTATTACCAAATTAAACTGCGTAAATAAATAGAAGAAACTTAATACTTGTACCTCCGTGCTGAGATGCAAATTATATTGGATGTCTCGGGAGATAGTCCTATTCAGGTTCCTGGATTGCAGCCTCGGGATCGTCTCGCACTATATGGTTTTCTGGTAGCTTTCTCTAGCACGTGATTCGATTCGGGTTTCAGTGAGTTGAGCCTTTTTGATTTTCTTCTTTGGCGAGGGACTGCTTTTTTGTAGTGAATCGGCCTTTGGCCTTTGATTTGACTTTTTTGAGTGCTTCACTTTTGCTCGGTTAAAACCTTCACAATTTTGGGCCTTTGGCCTCTTTTGATTTGCTTCATTGAGCTTTTCGTCTTTTTGTGATTGCTAGTCCATTTTCTCGAGCCTTTTTGGGAGGTCCAATCATCGACCGCAAGCCTATGGAAATACCTCCCCGCTCTTCTCGTCTTTGTCTTTTTGCGCGGGTCAAGATGAGGGTCGCCCATCTATTTTCTCGGCTATTTTGACTAGAGAGAGGACGGTCTGATTCCCGTCCTCGCCTTTGCATAGATGCTTCATGGCGGAGTTGACTTCAATTATTCACTGAAAACCCGAAGTGCAGCCTCCACTGACTTCGAAAACCATATAGTTTGATCTGATCCTTTGATTGCTTTCCAAGCCTTTCTAGGGCAGTTTATATCAACTCCACATCCCTAGTTATCTCAGCACAAAGGACAAATGGAAAGTTACATTCTAAGTTTTTAAACAGTTGAATTTTCACAAGGTTAATGCATGAATTATGATTTATCTTTTTCACATTCTTAAGTTCATATTTTCAAAAAGGTACTTATTAAAAAAGAAAACAGCTGCATGTTATTTATGTACACAGGTGGTTCTCACCCCCCACTTTTGAACGAAGGCGTGCCTTAGTTCAAAAGTCATGCAAGCTTAAAACTAAATTACTGAATTTAAATGACAGAAATTAAAGTGCGGAAAAGTAAGACAGTGTCGGGTTACCTCCGGACCAGTGCACTTGTTTAACGTCGTTGGCTCGACGATACCTCGTTTTTGGTTCATTGGTTTGGGTCCCATGGGTGGCTGTGGTCGAACTTCTTGATTCCACCGACTTTGATTCTTGCGGTGAGTCTTCCTGATTTTTTAGCAGATGACGGGTTTGGGTCCAGTTCTGATGGTATCTCCTTCCAACGTTTCTGAGAAGGCGAGGGACCTTTGACCATAGCTGCTGGTCTTGATACTTTTCTGGTCCCTAATGACAGGTCAGAAAACAGTGTACAGTGATCTGAGATAGGTGTTATGTCTGGCGGTTTCTTCGTGTCCGGGCGGCTCTTATTAATGTAGAAATGTGCAATTTTGCCGCCGAACATAAGTGATAATGACCCCTTGCCTACATCGATTCTTGCTTTAGTGGCGTAGAGGAATGGTCGTCCCAATATTATTGTCGGAGGATCGTCTTCGCTGGTTTCTTCTGTTGGTATTACATAGAAGTCTGCAGCAACGATGAGCTCTCCCACATGGAGTATTACATCTTCCAGTTCTCCAACCGGACGGATGCATGACTTGTCTCCTAGCTCGATATTTGACCGGGGAGGTTTCAACGGACCAAGTCCTAGTAAGTAATACAAGGAGGAAGGCATGGCGTTGACAGCAGCCCCAAGATCGACTAAGCATTTGTAGATTTGGGTTTCACCAATACAGCAAGTGATTGTAAAGGCTCCTGGGTCTTTATCTCTTTCCGGTTGTGACTCATGGTCTGAAACGAGGGCTCTTTCTATTCTTTGACCAGTCTGCCTATTCCTTGGCCTTAAGTTGTTGTCATCGTCCCATCCTGATGCTGGTACGTCGGTGTGTATAATAGGCGGTGGTGTTATGCAGACGGTGAATGCATATCGTCCATTGTCGGCATGTGTAACCCATGTTTTGCCATTATTGGGGCGATCTTCCTCTTGATTCCAATCAGGCCGACGTCTGCGGTTGAAGTGATTGTTTGAGAGTTTGTAAGTTGGGGATCGTGCTACCTCTCCTAGTGTAGCCTTCATGCTTGACCTCTTTATCATACTTATATTTGCCTTTGGATTTTGAACGGTCTGTGAAGGAAGTCTGCCAGGTTCAGTAGTGAGTGTAGACATGGCGGTGGCGAGCTGGGACATTTGTTTGGTCAATTCTGAGATTACCCCGTCAGCTTTTGCCTGGTACTGGTGTAGCAAAGTTCCCAACTGATTAATGTTTCCCGTAAGCTCCTTCATCGTGTCGTTGAGCGACTTGCTTGGCTCCTGCTGATTGCTCGGTCTGGCTTGGTACTGATTTGGCCCTTTTTGGTGATATTGGCCTGCTGATGGAGTGTTCTGGTGATATTGTCGGTGGGGTGGTTGGTAGAATGACTGCGCTAGTTGAGGGATAGCTGGTTGTGTCTCCGTCTGAAGATAGCTATTGTTGTTACGCCAGCCTGGGTTGGACGTTTGACCGTACTGTCTATTTTGTCCAGTTCCGACGTTGTTGTATCCTTGATATCCACCCAATGCATTCACATCAGCCGGTTCTTTTTCTATCAATGTTGGGCATGCGTCCGTTTTGTGGTATGTAGAACCACAGAACTCGCAAGGTTTTACCGTAACTGGCTGTCTACGTATGATCTCAATCATCATCTCCTTTAACTGTTTCATCTCTTCAGTTATGGAGTTTACTGATGCCTCAGTTTGTGCTACCCTTTTTGATCGAGGGAATTCATCTTGGCGAGTGGTCTCTTCTCTAAATCGAGCATTTTCAGCAACGTTGGCGATGAGATTTCTGATGCCACTTAATGACAGATTCATCATGGACCCTCCTGCTGAGGCATCCAAGAGCATTTTGTCTAGTGGTCTTAATCCATCAATGAGGTACTCGATGATGAGTTTCTCGGGCAGTCCAAGGGTACAGCGGCTCCTTTCTAGGTGATTGAACTTTTCCAGGTAATCGTACATGGTTTCATTGGGACCTTGTTTGATTTCCTGTAGTTGCTTCCTTACTTGAATTGCTCTTCCGGCCGGATAGTATTTATCTAAGAATTTCTTCTGCATCTGAACCCATGTTCTAATGCTTCCGGAAGGCAATGAAAGGAACCTGTCACTTGCCGAGTCAGTGAGGGAAAAATAGAACGCTTTTAACTTGAAGTCGTCCATATTCACTCGGTTGGGCTTTAGATTCTGGCAAATGCCATGTAGGCGTTGGAGGTGAGTTGCGGCAGATTCTCCTTAAGATCCTGAGAATTTTGGCAGGCTGTGTGCCACTGATGCGTTGATGGTTATATTTTCTAATTGAGGGCTCTCATAGATACACCACGGCCGTGTCTCGAAATTAGGGGCATTTAACTCGCCCATCGTCGGTTCACGGTAGTAGTTATCTCCGTAGTAGTCATCAAACGCGGGTTCTCTTCTTGGCATGTATCGAGGTTGAGGTTGTGGTCGTGGGGGATGGATAGGAGGTTGTACTGGACCAGCTGCATTTCGGTCCTCGGGTAATTCTTGGTTTCTTCTGACTGCTTCCCTATCACGAGCTCTTCTGTTTCTGATGAGTTGTTCCGGTTCGTCGACGAATGGAAACGGTACCTCATCATTCTGATCGTACAGGTTTATTTCTTCGTCATCCTGGAAGTCATGGTGACTTTCTTCGCGAGACATGGTTGTTTCGAAGCGCGTAACGGTTTAAAGAACAGTTATCCGATGACTAGTTCCCCGGCAACGGCGCCAATTTGACAGAACCGCTCGTCGTCAAAGCGATTGTGCAAATAAATTTATAGTCCGCTACTTGCAACTATACTACTGGGTAGTACTTGGTAAGTAGGGGTCGAACCCAAGGGAACTAGGGGAATAATTGTTCTTCGGGGGGAATTATGCAGCGTGGGAACGTGTTTAAGGTCGGTTGGTTGGTTTTAAAGCTACCAGCTATTTTGATTGATTGATTGGTTGGTTGGTTGGTTGATTTTAACACTGGAAAGTAAATTACTATTTTATTGATTAAGAGAAATGTTCGGTTTCAGGGGACTTGTATTATATCCTGTTTATCATTGACCTTTAGTGAATCATCTAAGTATTCAAACGGTGAATCGAGGCTAGTTACAGCACAAGACTTGCAACACCGGTTTAAAGCAACTCCTGTTCTATTTCAGTCTAGCGCCAATACCCTAAGGTATGCTAGCCTGGGTGCATCCACCTGATCTCACAGTTACGCTCGACCAGATGGGATTTAGGATGAGTCGAACTCCTCAGATAGCTTTGCTTGTTACAGCTTCCACTACCTGAGTATGATCACGAATTCCCACAGAAGAGCTTTGCTTGTTACAGCATCCACTCATCCTTGGAAACTCTGACTATATATGGCACATAGAACAAGTTTTGAATACTAAGACTAAACACTAAGTTAATAGTCTTAAAACATTTATAATACAAGTGCGCCCCTTAGACCGAACTACTAGTTTAGCTACTATTCATCACGCTAAACATTATACTAAGAAAATTAAAGACAACAGTTAAATAAATTAATACTAAGAGAAACTTACAACCGTTGAAGCGCCAAGGGAGCTTTCCTTTATTTCCAAAGCAAAATTACAACGTTACAAATATTACAACTTCTAGAGAGAGAAGTGAAATTGAGAATTGGTGTGTGAAATGAGGAGGAGGAGCTCCTCCTTTTATAGCCAAAATGGGAGGAGATGGGTGGTGGAGATGGATGCACATGTCTTTTGATCCAAGGGAGGAGAAGAGGAGGAAGGAGGAGGAGACAAGTGGCGCAAGGAGGAGGAGCCGGCGGCTTTTGGTGGAGGAGGGTGGAGCCGCCGGTTGCCGGTCACCCAAGGGGGAGGAGCTCCTCCCTTGGCCACCTCCTTGAGTGGTGGCCAGTCATCCTTGCCCAATGTGTGAGTTTGTACAGTTTTGTGCAGTCTTTTCACAAAACTGTCAATGTGTTCCTTCCCCGGTCTGTCTTGACTCCACTCCTGATTCTTCTGATTAATTTATTCTGGTCAATTCAACGTCAGGATCCTTGATATTTCTTCAGTCGGCATATGATCTTGACCTTGGATTGACTCTTGTTATCTTTTCAGCTTAAAATCCTCTCCTTAGCGTGTTTTCACTTCAGTCTCTAAAATGCCCTGTGAAAATATATCGGGACTAACACGTAGACGTTAGATAGACAAACAGTCTAATTAAGGGGGTTTTACTGTATTTCTGACTCGTATAACTTTGGTCCATCATCGACCAATTTATAAAAGTAAATACAGGGGGGTTTTGTAATTCAAGGAAAACATTCGGTTTCAGGGGCCTTGTATCATAGCCTGTTCATTATTTTAGTAACCTTTCTAAGTATTCAAACGTGAATCAAGGCCATTCCAAGCACTCGACTTGCAACACTGTCTAGCCTTTTGCAAAAGTGTTCGAAAGTGAATCGAGGCCATTCCAAGCACTCAAATTGCAACACTGTCTAGTCTTTTGCAAAAGTCGTAGAGCACTTGTTCTACTTAGACTAGTACCCCATTCCAAGGTATATTAGCCTGTGTGCATCCATTTGGATTGTCTTTCCCGATTTATCCAAATGGTGTTTTAGAAAGATCAAACTCCTCAGATAAGCTTTGCCATTCCAAGCGTCCACTTATCCGAGTATGTTTACGAATCCCCACGAAAGAGTTTTGCCATTCCAAGCATCCACTCAACCTTGGAAATTCTGATCTAATATATGGCACATAGAACAAGTTTTGAATACAGAGAAAAGAAACTAAAAGAATTAAAACATTTTATAATACAAGTACACCCCTTTAACCGAATAAAGAGTTTAGCTACGAATATCCATAGAGGTGGATACCATAGCTAAATACTCGGGGGTTTTTGAAAATAGTAAGAGGAGAAAGGGTGGAATACTCAAGAACCAACAGGAGTATTCCCAATTCCTACTGAATACTCAAGAACCAACAGGAGTATTATTTCATAAACCAAACTTACAAAGTAACATAAACTTAGAGAGAGAAGTGAATTGTTGATTGTGGGATGATACAAATGAGGAGGAGGAGCTCTCCTTTTATAGGCTAAGGGGAGGAGAATGGAGGGTGGAGATGGTGGCATGTGGTGTTGCATCCAAGGGTGGAGGAGATGGGGAGGAGCTTGTGGAGGAGAAGCCACCACATGTCAACTTCTTGTGGCTTCTCCCCATAGCCGCCGGTAGCAAGTCCAAATGGAGGGGAGTTTTGTGGCTTTGGCCACCTCCAAGCCAAAGCCACCGGTCACCCAAGGAGGAGGAGGGGAGGAAGCCACCCATGAGTCATCTTCTTCACCAAAGCCGCCAGTCACTTGGTCCATGGATGAGTTTTGACAGTTTTGTGCAGTCTTTTCACAAAACTATCAATCCAATTTTGCTCCGGTCTGACTTTGGTTGTTCTTCGGTTGAATTTAATTTGAGTAATTCAATGTCAGGATCTTGAGATTTCTTCGTTCAGCGTCTGATCTTGACCTTGGATTGACTCGTAATATCTTTTCAGCGTAAAATCCTCTCCTTAGCGTGTTTTCTCTCTAAGCGCCAAAATACCCTGTAGAAATATATCGGGACTAACAAGTAGAAGTTAGATAGACAAACAGTCTAATTTGGTGGGTTTTAATGTGTATTTGATTCATATAATTATGGTCCATCAATGCACACACGCTAATATACCTTGGAATGGGGTATTAGTCTAAGTAGAACAAGTGCTCTACGACCTTGGAATGGGCTAGACAGTGTGTGCAAATCGAGTGCTTGGAATGGCCTTGATACACGTTTGAATACTTAGAAGGATCACTAAAGGTCAATGATAAACAGGCTATGATACAGGGCCCCCGAAATCGAATGCTTTCCTCAAATTCAAACACCACCTGCATTTACTATCTTAGTATAAACTGCTCTATCAACTGCTCACGTTCCGGAAGGCTTGCCAATCACGCATCACCTGCTGTAAGTCTTCTACTTTTATTTTCAGTATTTACTTTTCTGTCATTTACTTTTCCGCACTAAAAACCAAAACCAACCAACCAATCACTTACTTTTCCGCACTAAAACCTCAATCAACCTAAAACACGCTCCCTCGCTGTACAATTCCCTCAAAGAATAGCTTATCCCCTTAATTCCCTTGGGTTCGACCCCTACTTACCACTTGCTACCCAGTAGTAAGGTCACGAGTAGCGGAATACAAATTTACTTTTGCACAGAGAACACCGCACCTTAACGACAGTGCGGTGGGCTTCGCCAGATACCGAAAAGGAGAATAACTTTAAAGTAAGAACAATATATACGGAAAGTAAAGGACAAGTCAGGGAAAAGAAAGCCGTGGCTTTTGTACCTACAATAAGTGGAGGAGAGGAGCTCCTAAGCAAGATCCAAGCAAGGAAAAGTAGCTCCAAAATGAAGAACAAAATGTGTATTGAAAGTGAAGAGAAGAGGGTTAAGCCTTCTATCTCTCTAAAGACTTGTGGATTGTGGGATGGGATGATATTACAAGGTGAAGGGTTGTGGTATTTATAGGCTTGGATGAGGGAGAGATGTGGAGGGGAAGACAACACTTGGCAAGGGATGAGAGGAGGAGAAGAAAGCCATCGGAGGTGAGTCATCACCCCCTTAGCCCCCCCTAGGTGGCACTTCCCAAAAGCCATCGGAAGATATTTGTTTCTCAAAAGCCATCAGTTTGACCGGAATCTGTCCAGAGCTTTGGCCGGAGCTTCTTGGAATTTGGAGAGTGTATTCTGAATGACAAAGTCATTCTAAGATGATCTCAAGAAGGAACCTAAGCCAAATTCTGCTTGGAACATGGTCGAAATCCCAAAACGGTCGAAATTGCCCTAGTTTGGCTTTTACCGGGCTTGGTGCCTTTGCATTGCGTTCTTGTCCAAACGCCGACTGTTCTAGCATATTTGAGTGATTCCAAGTCGGTTCCATGAAAGTTGTACAGTCAGAATCTGATTGTGGCCTTGAGTGTCTTGTAATCCATTTTCAGCCTTAAAACTCCTCCTTAGCCTGTATTTTCTCTAGACTTCAAAATACCCTGTAGATATATATCGGAACTAACAAGCAAAAGTTAAATAGACAAAGAGTCTAATTTGGTGGTTTTAACTGTGTTTATGATTCATACAATTATGGTCCATCAAATAGTGAGATCGGTGGGTTCGAGCAGTCCAATCCTAAGGCATGAGTAGATAGAAAAGGGAAGAACGTTGATTGATGCTCCAAGGTCTAGCATGCAGTTCTCGATCCGGATGTTGCCAATTGTGCATGGAATGGTGTAAGTTCCCGGATCACCACATTTTGGGGGCACTTTCCATTGTATGACAGCCGACACGTTCCTACTCATTAGCTCTTGATCATATCTAGTACTCCTCCTTCGGTTGGTGCAAAGTTCTTTTAAAAACTTAGCATATCGAGGATTCTGTTTGACGGCTTCCAAGAGGGGGATGTTTATTTCGACTTTGCTGAACAATTCAAACACGTCCTCATCCATGACATGTTGTTTCGGTACACGGGCTGGCACTAGAAATGGAAGCATTGTGCTGACTTTGGGGGTCTCGGTTCTGGGCACCGGGCGCTCCTTGTGCTCTTTGGACACTGGAACCGGGCTGGCTGCTGGTTCCGGGCCAGGCCTGCAATCCTCGGACGTATTCTTTTCTTCGTCGGGCACGTCCCTCTATTCCTCAGATGCGTCCTCATTTTCATCGGTAGTGTTTCGCTCAAGAGTTTCGAGAGCCTCAGGCCTTATTTGTTCTTCTCCTGGCAACCTCGGGTTTTTGTCCTCATCTTGCTCCATGGGTTTGATGAGCTTTTTCCCACTCCTAAGGGCCACAGCGTTAACATTTCCCTTCGGGTTTTGGACGGTTTGTGAAGGTAGTCTGCCTGGTTCATTAATGAGTGTGGTCATTGAGGTGGCGAGCTGGGACATTTGTTTGGTCAAATCTAAAATTGCCCCGTCAGTTTTCACCTGGAATTGGTGTAGCAAAGTACCTAATTGAATTACGCTTCCTATGAGCTCCTTCATGGTGTCTTCAAGCGATTTGTTCGGTCCTTGCTGATTGCTCTGATTGGCTTTGTACGGATTTTGTCCGTTCTGTTGATATTGGCCTGTCGGGTATTGGTTTGGTCCTCTTTGCTGATATTGGCCTGATGATGGAGCATTCTGGTTGTACTGCCGGTGGGGCGGTTGGTAGAATGACTGAGCTAATTGTGGCGCGGCTTGTTGTGTCTCCTTCGGAGGATGGTTGTCGTTTCGCCAGCTTGGATTGGTCGCTTGATTATACTGCCAGTTGGGTCCTGCTCTATCGTTGTTGTTGTGGTTGTTGTTGTATCCTTGATATCCTACCACTGCATTCACTTCTTCGATTCTTCTACTATCAATGTTGGGCATGCGTCAGTCTTGTGGTCAGTAGAACTACAAAACTCGCAAGGCTTTATCTGAGCTGGCTACCTTCTTAGGATCTGAATCATCATGTCCTTCATCTGTTTCATCTCCTCTGGCATGGAGTTCATCGGTGTTTCTTCATCCTTTGCCACATTCTTTGTTCGGGAAAATTCTTCCTGCCGAGTTGTCTCTTCTCTGAATCGAGTATTTTCGGCGACGTCGGTGATGAGATTCCTTATGCCACTCAGTGATAGATTCATCATGGATCCTCCAGCTAAGGCATCCAGAAGCATTTTGTCTAAGGGCCTTAATCCATCAATGAGGTACTCGATTATGAGTTTCTCTGGCAGTCCAAGGGTACATCAGCTTCTCTCCAGGCGGTTGAGCTTTTCCAGGTAGTCGTACATGGTTTCATTGGGCCCTTGCTTGATGTCCTGCAATTGCCTCCTTACTTGCATTGCTCTTCCTGCCGGGTAGTATTTGTCCAGGAATTTCTTTTGCATCTGAGCCCATGTTCTGATGCTATCGGAAGGCAATGAAAGGAACCAGTCGTTTGCCGAGTCAGTGAGGGAAAAGTAGAACGCTTTTAGCTTAAAGTCGTCTACGTTCACGCCATTTGGTTTTAGGTTTTGGCAAGTGCCATGTAAGCGTTGGAGATGAGTCGTTGCTGATTCTCCACGAGTTCCTGAGAACTTGGGCAAGTTGTGGGCCACTGAAGTGTTGATGGCGATGTTTTCCAGTTCACGGCCTTCGTAAATGCACCACGGCTGATTTCTGAATTCTGGAGCCGACAATTCTCCCATAGTAGGTTCGCGGAAGTTGTTGTTATCCCCGTAGTAGTCATCGAAGATGGGTTCTCGTCGATATTGCGGGAGTGGTGGATGTCTAGGGGGTTGTTGCGCTGGGCCAGCTTCATTTCGACCCTCGGGTGGTCCTTGGTTTCTTAGGATGTCATTCCTATCACGAGCTCTTTGGTTTCGAAAGAGTTGCTCTGGATCGTCGAGAATTGGAAATTGAGGCGGTGCCTCGTTATTTCGATCGAACAGATTGATCTCGTCGTCATCCTGATAGTCATGGATGCTTCCTTCACGAGACATGGTTGTACAGAAGCGAGTTCAAAAGAAAGAGAAAGAACAATTAATTCTAACTCACCGACATTGACGCCAATTTTGACAGAGCCCACCGCATTGTCGTTAAGGTGCGATGTTCTTTGTGCAAAAATAAATTTATATCTTCGATACTCGCGACTTAACTATTTTTGGTAGTCAGTGGTAAGTACGGGTCGAACCCAAGGGAATTAGGTGATAATTGTTCTTTCTAAAAGGGGGGATTAAATAAAGCAGTTGGGGGGTTGTTTTTGGTTTTAGTACTGAAAAGTAAAGTGCTTGATGGACGAGTCTTGACAGAAAATAAACAGTTGATATGGTACTGAAAGTAAAGTAACAGTTGATATTACAATTAAAGGAAAGTATTCGGTTTTAGGGGGCCTTGTATCATAGTCTGTTTATCATCGACCTTTAATGATCATACTAAGTGTTCAAAAGTGTATCGAGGCCATTTCAAGCACTCGACTTGCCACACTGTCTAGCCCATTTCAAGGTCAGAGAGCACTTGTTCTATTTAGACTAGAACCCCATTTCAAGGTATACTAGCCTATGTGCATCCATTTGATCAATCATTTCCGATCAATCCAAATGGTGTTTTAAAGAGGTCGAACTCCTCAGATAAGCTTTGCCATTTCAAGCATCTACTTACCCGAGTATGTTCACGAACCCCACGGAAGAGTTTTGCCATTTCAAGCATCCACTCAACCTTGGAAGTTCTAACCTAATAAGTGGCACATAGAACAAGTTTTGAACACATAGAGGCACTAAGAGTAGGGCCTAAAACATTGTATGATACAAGCACACCCCTTCAACCGAATGAAGGGTTTAGCTACAAATATCCATGGAACAGGACATCATAGCTAAGTGCTTTAAAAAGTAAAGGTTTTTGAAAGACAGTAAAGTAAAGTTTTCGAAAGTAAAGACAGGAAAGTAAAGTTTTCGAAAGTAAAGACAGGAAATTAAACTTGTTGAATTGAAAAGATAGTAAAGTAAAGAAGAGAGTACTTACAAAAACCGTTAAGAGTGCTAACGATCAAGCTTCGATTCCAAAGTAAAGTGATTACATGATTGTGCTCTTAATCTAGAGAGATAAGTGACTTGTGGATTGTGGGATGTTGGAACGTGTTTTTTGGGATGTTGGAATGTGTTTTTTGGGATGAATTTACAAGGGCAAGGAGGGTTCTATTTATAGGCTAAGGGGTGGAAGATATGTATAGGAGGAGAAGACACATGTCAAGAGGGGGATGGGGAAGCTCAAAGCCGCCGGCCCTTAGGTGTTTCCTCCTTAGCCGCCGCCCATGTGGCATGAAGGGAGAGGTGGAGAGCTTAGCCGCCGGGCAAGGTGGCAATTCCAAAAGCCATAGGCTCCCTTTCAGCTCCGGTCTGATTCTGGTTGCCCTTCGGTTGGACTTGTTTTGAGTGATTCCATGTCAGGTTTATGAAAGTTGTACAGTCGGAATCTGATCGTGTCCTGGAGTGACTTGTAATCCATTTTAAGCTTTGAAACTCCTCCTCAGCCTGTATTCTCTCTAGACTTCAAAATACCCTGTAGATAAATATCGGAACTAACAAGCAAAAGTTAAATAGACAAAGAGTCTAATTTGGTGGGTTTAACTGTGTTTATGATTCATACAGTTATGGTCCATCAATTAACCACATCATCTACTTCCACTCGATCCTCTGATTTAATCCTCACTTGTTCAGCATTTTGAACTTCAGCTGGTACACCTTCTGGGATAGATTGTGCCTGAGAAATCTCTGCAGTCTCAATAACCTGGGGCTGCACATTCTCAATCCCTTGTTGAGCCTCTGAATCAACACCCACATGATCACTTATTTTCTCTGCGACTTGTGTTTTGCTGACAGGTGCAGACTCTTCAATACCTGTTTTCTTTGTTTTTTGACACTCTTCCGGTGTCTGTTCTACTTGCACAGTATCCCCCTCCTTCTGCAGATCTTGGACCACTTCATCAATGTCCTTGTATATTCTATCAAGATCATCATCTTTCATAGAAGGATCTGATTCCTCGGTCTCAACACTTCCTTGATTCACTTGCTGCTCACCAACTGTACCTGCATCCTGCTCTCCTAAATCTTCTTCAGTCTCTTCCTCAAGAACAACCTTTCTCTTGCCAGAAGACTCGAGAAGTTGCTCAATTTCTGAATCTGACATAGCCACCAGACGGCCTTTCACAGCAGTGATCCTGGTTAAGTACTTCCTTGGAGAGTCTTTTCTATGAGTAACCAATTTCCTCCGAAGCCCTGATGGCCTTATATAGCCGGATGCATGTATCTTGTCTCTCCACACACTTGGTCCAGCAGTTACCTTGGACACAGGCTTGCTCAGTCTGTCATCTTTCACAACTCCTAGGCCGTCCTTCCCGACCTCAGCCCTACTGGGTTCTCCAAACCCATCAACCACTACATCCTTTCCCTTATCTTTTTTCTTATTTTCAACAATCACATCTTTCATAGGCAAAGGAACAATAATCGGAGCTTTAGGGCTAGGGACTACCTCAGACTATGATACAGTCGATGGTGGAACTTGGCTTATTGATGTCGAACTAGCATCGATTAGTTTAGGAGTCCCCTCAGACGCTTGTGAGGGCATCACCTTCTGCTTCGCAGCAGGTTCTGGTCCTTTATGTTCCACTACATCGGCTTTAGGGTTTGCTGGGATTGGTCCTTCTACTGTCACTTTGACAGTGGATTTTGAAGCAGTTCCGTCAACTAAAGGCGTTGCCTTTTTCTTAATCGGCATCTTTGGTTTCTCCGATTTGGAGATTGGAGGGTTTGCTTTCAACGCCTTTGAAGTTGCCTTGGCTGTCTTCTTCGGTGATGACTGGACAACAGACTTAGGTTTTCCTTGTGTTCACCTTAGTCGCAGAAGTGCTGAAGCTTTAAGAGATTTCGCAAGGAATCGTTGTTCTAGGGTTTTGGAAGCAAGAGCGAGACTGTCAGCAGAACGAGAGATTTGATTTTTCAAATCAACCACGGCCTTTCAACTTCCCAAAACTGTCTTTGAGAGTATCTTCTCTTTCCTAATAATGGCACGAAAAAATCTCCAAAATATTTAAAAAAAATATTCATCTTCTTAATATGCACCATCTGTTCCAGCTCTCTTCCTCATATGGTCAATCCAACTGATTTGCTGGTGTTCTGCTTTTAACTGACCACTTCCCAAAAATCTTAGTTTTTGACAACACATAGACCCAAGGAGGATCTGAGTGTCTCAAACTGTGTAGTATCCAGCGGTTTGGTTACGATATCAGCCAATTGCTTGTTTATTGTCAAATGCTTTAGAGTCACCACCTTCTGTTCCACCAGTTCTTTGATGAAGTGACGTCTGATGTCAATGTGCTTCGTCCTGGAGTGATGTACTCGATTTTTGGATATGCTGATCGCGCTCATATTGTCACAGTACAAGGTCATCTCCTTCTGTTCCACTCCGTATTCAGACAGCATTTGCTTCATCCATAGCAGTTGAGTGCAGCAACTTCCTGCAGCTATATACTCTGCTTCGGCTGTAGAGAGCGAGTTCCTCTTTTGCTTTTTACTGAACCAGGAGACCGAGTTGTTTCCCAAGAAAAAACAACCTCCAGAAGTGCTCTTCCGATCTTCAACGTTTCCTGCCCAGTCAACATCGCAGTAACCAACCAAGTATGGGTTGGTGTCCTTGGTGTACCAGATCCCAAAGTCAACAGTTCCGCACATATACTTTATGATCCTCTTCACTTGCAGAAGATGACTTTCTTTCGGATCCGCATGGTACCTTGCACACACTCCTACCGCATACGCTATATCTGGTCTGCTGGCTGTTAACCACAAGAGACTCCCAATCATACTCATGTACAGTGTCTGGTCGACCTTTGTTCCAGCATCGTCTTTAGTGATCTTTAAGTGTGTAGTAGCTAGTGTCCTTTTGTGCGTTGCCTTCTCAAGCTCAAATTTTTTAAGCAAATTCGTGGCATACTTGCTTTGTGAGATGAAGATGCCATCTTCCTTCTGTATCACCTGGAGTCCAAGAAAGTAGTTCATCTCTCCAACCATGCTCATCTTGAACTCTTTCTGCATCTGTTCCACGAACTGATCCACCAGCTTCTGGGTGTTGGACCCACACACTATATCGTCAACATAGATTTGTGTGATAATAAAATCTGACCTTGTGTGCTTTACGAACAGGGTCTTGTCCACTCCCCCTCGCACATATCCATGGTCGATGAGAAACACGGTGAGACGCTCATACCATCCTCTGGGCGCCTGATTGAGACCGTACAGAGCCTTCTTCAGACGGTACACGTGCGCAGGGTGATGCGGATCCTCAAATCCTTTCGATTGAGCAACATATACCTCCTCATTCAGAAAACTGTTCAGGAACGCACTCTTCACATCCATCTGGAATAGCCAAAACTTTAAGTGACAGGCCAGAGCCAGAAGCAAACGAATGGCTTCAAGACAAGCGACAGGGGAAAAAGTTTCATCAAAGTCGATGCCCTCAATCTGAGTGTAGCCTTGTGCCACAAGGCAAGCCTTGTTTCGTGTGATATTACCAGTGGCGTTTGACTTATTTTTGAAGATCCATTTTGTGCCGATGACATTCACACCATCAGGTCTTGGAACTAAGTCCCATACGTCATTTCGAGCAAATTCCTCCAGCTCTTCCTGTATTGGCAGGACCCAATACTCATCAAGTAGTGCTTCCTTTATGTTCTTCGGCTCTATGGCAGACAGAAAGCATGAGCAAACAGCTAGTTCTCTGAAATTGATCTCCTTGCCACGAGTCCTTATTCTGTCACTTGGTGCACCAATGACTTCAGTAATCAGGTGATTTCTGGCGATTCATCGAGAGGGTTGTAACGCAGCAACATCCTCTTGAGTACTGATGTCTTCAGCCTCGTCAGATGAAGAGATTGCGGTGTGATTATCCTCTGTTGGCATTCCTCCTGGCTGATCAGTACCAGGTGTCTCTGGTACTGTTCAAGCTGTAGTGTCAGCATCGTCTGGGACACCCTGCTCAACTACTTCATCCTTGACTTGGACGTTGACCGACTCCATGACCAAGCATGTACGCTTGTTGAACACCCGGTATGCTCGACTGTTCGAGGAGTATCTTAGAAAGAAGCCCTCGTCACTCTTCGGGGCCAGCTTCTGTCTGTACTCACGGTCGTTCAGGATGTAACACAGACTCCCAAAAATGTGGAAGTATTTCACGGTGGGCTTCTTCCCCTTCCAAAGTTCATAACAAGTCATCTCTGTTCTAGTGACATGCAGTATTCATAGCTTCTGACCAGAACTTAAGTGGAATTTTCTTGGCATGGATCATCACACGAGCCATCTCCTGAATTGTGCGATTCTTGCGTTCTACTACTCCATTCTGCTGGGGGTTGATGGTTGATGGACCATAATTGTATGAATCATAAACACAGTTAAACCCACCAAATTAGACTCTTTGTCTATTTAACTTTTGCTTGTTAGTTCTGATATTTATCTACAGGGTATTTTGAAGTCTAGAGAGAATACAGGCTAAGGAGGAGTTTTAAAGCTGAAAATGAATTACGAGTCATTCCAGGTCACGACCAAATTCTGACTTTCAAGAACCTAACTTGGAATCACTCAAAACAAGTCCAACCGAAGGGCAACCAGAGTTAGACTGGAGCTGAAAGGACAAGATCTCAACTCACACTCACCCACTCCCCTCCACATAGCCGGCGGCTCCCCTCACTCACATTCTCCTCCTCCTCTCCTTTCATGCCACATGGGGGGGGCGGCTATGGCTTCCTCCACCTAAGGGCCGGCGGCTCCTTGCTCCTCCATCCATCGTGTGCCATGTGGTGGCTTCTCCTCCACATCCATTGCTCCTCCTTGTCTATAAATAGAGCATCCCATTCCCTTGTATCCATATCTCATCCCATCCTCATTCAAACATCACAAGTCCTCAAGTGACTTATCTCTCTAGCTTTTGTGGGCACAATCATGTAACACTTTACTTTGGAATCGAAGTTGGATCTTGAGCACTCTTATCGGTTTTTGTAAGTACTCTCTTCTTTACTTTACTGTCTTTCAAAGTACTTTACTTTCCTGTCTTTACTTTCGAAAACTTTACTTTACTGTCTTTCAAAAACCTTTACTTTTCAACGCACTTAGCTATGATGTCCTATTCCATGAATATTCGTAGCTAAACCCTTCATTCGGTTGAAGGGGTGTGCTTGTATCATACAATGTTTTAGACCCTACTCTTAGGGTCTGTCCACTTTGACTTATATTTGACTTAACTTAGTTGATCTTAACTGATCTTAACTTATCTTAATTGATCTTAACTTATATTAACTTAACTGAAACTTATGTTGATCGATGAATAGTAATATTATGATGATGATGGTTATGATGATGATGAATAGTAATATTATGATGATGATGAATAGTAATATTATGATGGTGATGGTTGTGATGATGATGATGAATAGTAATATGATGATAATGAATAGTACTATTATGATGATGATGATGGTTGTGACGATGATGAATAGTAATTTTATGACGATGATGAATAGTAATTTTATGATAATGAATAGTAATATACTGATGATGATGATGAATAGTAATTTTATGATGATGAATAGTAATATTATGATGCTGATGTTATGATGAATAGTATGATGATGATCATGAATAGTATGATGGTATGATGATGATGGTGATGGTATGATGAATAGTATGATAGTATGATGAATAGTATGATAGTATGATGATGATGGTATGATGAATAGTATGATAGTATGATGATGATGGTATGATGAATAGTATGATAGTATGATGATGATGGTATGATGAACAGTATGATAGTATGATGATGATGAATAGTATGATGATGATAGTATGATGAATAGTATGATGGTATGATGATGATGATGATGGTATGATGAATAATATGATGATGGTATGATGAATAGTATGATGATAATGATGATGATGATGATGGTATGATGAATAGTATGATGATGATGGTTATGGTATGATGATGGTATGATGAATAGTATGATGATGATGATGATGAATAGTGTGATGGTATGATGATGATGGTATGATGAATAGTATGACAGTATGATGATGAATAGTATGATGATGATGGTGTGATGAATAGTATGATGGTATGATGAATAGT
Source organism: Rhodiola kirilowii (assembly GCA_033675215.1). NCBI lineage: Eukaryota > Viridiplantae > Streptophyta > Magnoliopsida > Saxifragales > Crassulaceae > Rhodiola > Rhodiola kirilowii. The sequence continues at coordinate 35,972,932 of CM066201.1, forward strand.
ATGATGATGATGGTATGATGAATAGTATGATGATGGTATGATGAATAGTTAAGTGAAACTTAACTTAACTGATAGTAACTTAACTTAAATGATCTTAACTGATATTAACTTATAGTGACTGATATTAATTTATAGTGATTTATAAGTCAAAAATTCAAGTCAAAGTGAACAGGGCCTTATAGTGCCTCTATGTGTTCAAAACTTGTTCTATGTGCCACATATTAGGTTAGAACTTCCAAGTTTGAGTGGATGCTTTAACGGGCAAAGCTCTTTCGTGGGGTTCGTGAACATACTCGGGTAAGTGGATGCTTTAACGGGCAAAGCTTATCTGAGGAGTTCGACCTCTTTTAAAAACCATTTGGTTGATCGTAACTGAAGATCAAATGGATGCACATAAGGCTAAGATACTTCGAAAGGAGGAATTAGTCTAAATAGAACAAGTGTTCTAAATGATGTGGCAAGTCATGTGCTAGAAATAGCCTTGATTCATCTTTGAATACATAGTATGATCATTAGAGGTCAATGATAAACGGACTATGATACAAGGCCCCCTAAAACCGAATACGTTCCTTTAATTGTAATATCAACTATTACTTTACCTTTCAGTACTAAAAACCAAAAACAACCCCCCAACTGCTTTATTTAATCCCCCCTTCGAAAGAACAACTATCACCTAATTCCCTTGGGTTCGACCCGTACTTACCACTGACTACCAAAAATAGTTAAGTCACGAGTATCGAAGATATAAATTTATTTTTGCACAGAGAACATCGCACCTTAACGACAGTGCGGTGGGCTCTGTCAAAATTGGCGCCGTTGCCGGGGAGTTAGCCTTCGATTAGTTGTTCTTTTCTTTCCCTTTTCATTTCTTCGTCACACTTTCCGCCATGTATGGATGGATGGCTCAGCATCTTCCTCAGTTTGGAGGTACCACCGGAGAAGACCCAGTAATACACTGCCAACATTTCCACCATATAAGTCGTCACATGAAACCCGAAAATGTAACGTTAGAAGAGTTTCAATTAAAATGTTTGAAACACTCTTTAACCAACTTTGCGACAGTATGGTATTACACATCAACTGCTAGTTGTGCAAAATATTACATGGACCTTCGCGCTAAATTTCTGAAAGAATTTTCCCCCCCATCCTTACGACATGACACCCGCGAGAAGATCATCTGCCTTCAGAAATCCCGGGATGAGACTTTAGATGAATACTACACGTACTATGACACTATCGTCTCACGCTGCCCGCACCATGGATTCACCGAAGTATTCCTTCTTCAAAAATTCCTTTGTGGAATGAGGCAAGATGAGTTCTCAAGGATCAATGACGCAGTAGGGGGATCGGCCATGCACTTATCCCTGACTCAAATGTGGGATGTTATAGACGACTTGGCCGTGGCCACAAAACGAAGACCAATGCCCCGAGCTAATAGAGGAATACAGATAGTGGAGGCTGGTCCAGAGAAAAAAAAGAAGATACTCCCGAGCCATCAAAAGAAACCCCTGAGCCATCAGAAGAAACTTTTGAGCCATCAGAAGAAACTCCCGAGCCATCAGAAGAATTAGATACAGAAAGCACCGGAAGCAACGAGGAAGAACCGTCATGGGAACTCAAGACCGTGCCAGTAAAAGAAGAAGTCCAGAATACCACTGGCGAGCTTCCCGAGTCATACCCGACTATCATTACCCAAGCAGCCGAGACCATCCGAGACCGAATCATCACAGACGGACATGATGAGACAGAATTAAGCCTTAAGATACAAGCTTCCAAACTTTTCCCCTTGATCAATAGGCAAATTGCAGAAAACTATGTGATCAATGAAGAGACTAAAAGGAGGATGGGAAAAGGGCCTATGCAGAACGACTGCTCGATGGAGCATTTTTGCGCCACAACTAGACAAGGCAGCCCTAAACATAAGAAAACCCAATTCAAGAGGCTAGTAGTGAAAGGTCCCTCGCCTGCTCAGAGACGTTGGAAGGAGAAACCACCAGAACCATGGGAACAGGACCCAAGCATATCATCTCACATGGAATCAGGAGAAATCAAGGCTAGAATCAATACAGGAGCTGCGGCAAAATTCAACCTGAGCCGCCCATGGGATCCAAACCTGTGATCCCCATGCGTAGAGCCAACGACGTTAAACAAAGGCACTGGTCGGGAGGTAACCCGACACCTATCTTACTTTCAGTAATTTTATTTTCTATCATTTAGTTTTTACCGTAAGTCGCTCTCACCCACTTTTTGTATAGAAGGAATGTCTAACATGTAGGAATCGGTTTTTGGAGCAAGATCAGATCATCCAGACAGCTTCCGAGAATTACCGGGCATGCGCTGAGAGTTCAAGGCCCCAGCCAAACTCCCTCGATTATCCAGCTCTGAGCCTTGTCGTCTGACGGAGCGCACTGCACTGTCGTTAAGGTGCAATGTTCTCTGTACAAATAAATTTATATTTTCCGCTACTCGCGACTACACTACTGGGTAGTAAGTGGTAAGTAGGGGTCGAACCCAAGGGAATTAGAGGGATAACTATTCTTTAGGGGATCGTATGGTGAGTGATTTTAGGTCGATTGCGGACTTACTGCTAATTACTAAGCTACTGTTTTTGGTTTTTTTTTGTTTAATATGCGGAAAAGTAAATACAGAAAATAAGTACAGAAATTAAAATACTAAAAGTAAAAGAGTTAAGGGAAGAAGACTTACAGTGGGTGATGCGTGATTGCGATTCCTCCGGTAGATGAGCGGTTGATGGTTGTAGTTGATCGAGCAGTTTATAAAAGTAAATACAGGGGGTTTTGTAATTTAAGGAAAAGTATTCGGTTTCAGGTACCTTGTATTATAACATGTTTATTAATAACCGTTAGTAACCTTTCTAAGTATTCAAAGATGAATCGAGGCCCTTTCGCAGCGCAAGACTTGCAACATCGTTTAAAGCAAGACTTATTCTACTTCAGACTAATTCCTCCTTTCGAAGTATCTTAGCCATTTGTGCATCCACCTGATCTCTCAGTTACGATCGTCCAAGTGGTGTTTTAGATAAGTCGAACTCCTCGATAGGTTTTGCTTGTTACAGCTTCCACTTACCGAGTATGATCACGAATTCCCACGGAAGAGCTTTGCTTGTTACAGCTTCCACTCAACCTTGGAAACTCTGACTATATATGGCACATAGAACAAGTTTTGAATACAAAGAAATGAAACGAAAAGAAATTAAAACATTATATAATACAAGAAAATACCTTCGACCGAATGAGGAGTTTAGCTACGAATATCCATGGAAAAGGACATCATAACTAAATACTCGGGGGTTTTTGAAACCAGTAAGAGGGAAAGGGGTGGAATACTCAAGAACCAATAGGAGTATTCCCAATTTCCTACTGAATACTCAAGAACCAATAGGAGTATTCTCTAAAGTATAATACTCAAGAACAAACTGGAGTATTATTTCCAATCAGTATAATACTCAAGAACAAACAGGAGTATTATTTCAAAAAACCAAACTTACAAGTAACACAAACTTAGAGAGAGAAGTGAAATGTTGATTTTTGGATTTGTGGATGATTGAAACGAGGAGGAGAAGCCTCCTTTTATAGCCACAAGGGGAGGAGATGGGTGGTGGAGATGGGTGGCATGTGTTTTTGATCCAAGGGAGGAGGAAGGAGGAGGTGACACATGGGGGAGGAGAAAAGCCACCGGTTGCCTTGGGTGGAGGAGCCGCCGGTAGCCGGTTGCAAGGGGAGGAGAAGGGTGGCTTTGGCCACCTCCAAGCAAGGTGGCCGGTCACCTTGGTCCATGGGTGTGTTTTGACAGTTTTGTGCAGTCTTTTCACAAAACTATCAGTCCAATTTCGCTCCGTCTGACTTTGATTGTTCCTCGGTTGGATTTGATTTGAGTAATTCCTACGTCAGGATCTTGAGATTCTTCATTCAGCGTCTGATCGTGACCTTGGACTGGCTCGTAATATCTTTTCAGCATAAAATCCTCTCCTTAGCGTGTTTTCTCTCTAAGCGCCAAAATACCCTGTAGAAATAAATCGGGACTAACAAGCAGAAGTTAAATAGACCAACAGTCTAATTTGGTGGGTTTTACTGTGTATTTGATTCGTATAATTATGGTCCATCAGATCACCCCACACTTTTAGTTGTTCGTCCCGAACAATGCCATTAAAGGGCGGTACTCTAAGTTTGGTTTTAAAATATGAAAATTAGACTGTGGGACTCAATTTATCCTAATTCATGCATTACTTACTTATTACCAAATTGAACTGTGTAAATAAATAGAAGTAACTTGATACTAGTACCTCCGTGCCGAGATGCAAATTATTCTGGATGTTTCGGGAGATAGCCCTTTTTAGGCTCCTGGACTGCAACCTTGGAATCGTCTCGCACTATATGGTTTCCTTGTAGCTTTCTCTAGCACGTGATTCGGTTCGGGTTTCAATGGTTTGAGTCTTTTTGATTTCTCTTTTGGCGAGGGACAGCTTTTTTTGTAGTGAATCGGCCTTTGGCCTTTGATTTGACTCTTTGAGTACTTCACTTTTTGTTCGGTTAAAACCTTCACAATTTTGGGCCTTTGGCCTCTTGATTTGCTTCTTTGAGCTTTTTGCGTCTTTGTGACTCGCTAGTCCATTTTCTCAAGCCTTTTTGGGAGGTCCAATCATCGCCCGCAAGCCTATGGAAATACCTCCCCGCTCCTCTCATCATTGCCGTTTCGCGCGGGTCAAGATGAGGGTCGCTCATCTATTTTCTCGGCTACTTTGACTAGAGAGAGGACGGTCTGATTCCCGTCCTCGCCTTTTTTTCTTTTTGCATAAACACTGCATGGCGGAGATGACTTCAATCTTCACTGAAACCCGAAGTGCAGCCTCCACAAACTTCAAAAACCATATAGTTTGATTCGATCCTTCGATTGCTTGCCAAGCCTCTCTAGGGCATTTCTATCAACTCCACATCCATGGTTTATCTCAGCACAAAGGGACAAATGAGAAGTTACGTTCTAAGTTTTTAGATAGTTGAATTTTCACAAGGTAAATGCACGAATTTTAGATCTATCTTTTTCACATTCTTAAGTTCATATTTTCAAAAAGATAATATTAAAAAAGAAAAACATGTTATTTATTTATTTACACATGCGGATCTCACCCCACACTTTTGAACGAAGTCGTGCCTTTCAGCACTACTTAGTTCAAAAGCCATGCAAGCAGACAATTATGAGAAGGAAATGATATTAAGGAAAAGGGAAGGGCAGAACTCCCTTTAAGGTGTCGAGTAAACGACATGGCTCGAGGTTGGATAATCGAGGGAGTTCGGCTGGGGCCTTGAATTCTTAGCGTAGCCCTGACTGGCTTAATGTTGCACCCAAGTCCGATTCCTAAATAGTCAAATCTTCTATGCACCAAGTGGGTGAGAGCGACTTATTGAAAAAGTAAAATACAGAAAATAAAAGACAGAAAAATAAAGTGCGAAAAGTAAGATAGTGTCGGGTTACCTCCCGACCAGTGCACTTGTTTAACGTCGTTGGCTCGACAGTACCTTATTCCTGGATCACTGGTTGGGATCCCATGGGTGGCTCAGGTCGAATTTTGCCATCGTTCCTGTGTTGCTTTTTACCTTGCCTTTACCAGATTTCTTGTGTGTGTTAGAACCCCATGGTTTTGGTATTTTTCTCTCCATTGCTTCTGAGAAGGTGAGGGAACTTTGACCATAGCTGCTGGTCTTGTTACTTTTTCGGTCTCTTTTAGCAGGTCGGAAATCTGCGTACCGCGATCTGAGATAGGTATTATATCTGGCGGTTTCTTCGCATCCGTGCGGCTATTGTCAATGTAGAAATATGCAATTTTGCCGCCGAACTTAAGCGATAATGAGCCCTTGCCCACATCGATCCTTGCCTTAGTAGCGTAGAGGAATGGTCGTCCCAAGATTATTGTTGGAGGGTCGTCTTCGCTGGTCTCTCCCGTTTGTATCACATAGAAGTCTGCAGCAATGACGAGCTCTCCCACATGGAGTATTACGTCTTCCAGCACTCCAATCGGACGGATGCACGATTTATCTCCTAGCTCGATATTTGACCTGGGTGGTTTTAATGGACCAAGTCCTAACAAGTAATATAAGGAGGAGGGCATGGCGTTGACAGCAGCTCCAAGATCGACTACGCACTTATGAATCTGAGTTTCACCAATACCGCAGGTGACTGTGAAGGCCCCTGGGTCTTTATCTCTTTCCGGTTGTGACTCTTGATCTGAAGTGAGGGCTTTTTTAATTGTCGGGTCACTCTGCCCACTCCTTGACTTAGGATTAGTATAACTAGATCCCTTAATATTTTGCTCAGAAGCATAAATATTAGTTGGAGAGTTCCACCTTAAATTGTCAGTGTCATCCCATCCAGATGCTGGTATGTCAGAGTGTATGACTGGTGGTGGTGTTATGCAAACGGTAAATGCATATCGTCCATTGTCAGCATGCGTGACCCATGTTTTGTCATCATTGGGTCGGTCTTCCTCTTGATTCCAGTCAGGACGACGCCTACGGGTGAAGTGCTTATTTGTAAGTTTGTACATTGGGGATCGTGCTACTTCTCCCAGTGTCGCCTTTTCGTTTGACCTCTTTATCATCCTAAGATTCGCCTTTGGGTTTTGGATGGTTTGTGAAGGAAGTCTGCCAGGCTCATTAGTGAGTGTTGACATTGCTGTGGCGAGATGGGACATTTGTTTGGTTAATTCTGAAATTGCCCCGTCAGTTTTCGCCTGGTATTGGTGTAGCGAAGTACCCAATTCACTTATGCTTCCTGCGAGCTCCTTCATCATGTCATCAAGCAACTTGGTTGGTTCTTGCTGATTATGCGGGCCAGTTTGGTACTGATTTGGTCCTCTTTGCTGATATTGGCCTGCTGATGGAGCGTTCTGGTTATACTGCCGGTGGGGGGGGTTGGTAGAATGAATGAGCTAGTTGAGGGACAGCTGGTTGTGCATCCTTCTGAGAATAGTTATTGTTACGCCAGCACGGGTTGGTTGCTTGACCATACTGTCTGTTTTGTACAGCTCTGTCATTACTGTTGTTATTGTATCCTTGGTATCCTCCCACTGCATTCACTTCTGCCGGTTCCTCTTCTGTTAATGTTGGACATGCGTCAGTTTTGTGGTCTGTAGACCCACAGAACTCGCAAGGTTTTACCGGAACTGGCTGCCTTCGTAGGATTTGAATCATCATCTCCTTTAGCTGCTTCATCTCTTCAGGCATAGAGCTCATCGACGTTTCCGCGTTTGCCACATTTTTTGTCCGGGAGAATTCTTCCTGCTGAGTTGTCTCTTCTCTGAATCGGGCATTCTCACCAACGTTGGTGATAAGATCCCTTATGCCACTTAATGATAGATTCATCATGGACCCTCCAGCTGAGGCATCCAGGAGCATTTTGTCTAAGGGTCTTAATCCGTTAATGAGATACTCGACGGTGAGTTTCTCGGGCAGTCCAAGGGTACAGCAGCTTCTCTCCAGGCGGTTGAATTTTTCCAGGTAATCGTACATGGTTTCGTTGGGTCCTTGCCTGATGTCCTGCAGTTGCCTTCTTACTTGCATCGCTCTTCCTGCTGGGTAATATCTGTCTAAGAACTTTTTCTGCATCTGAGCCCATGTTCTGATGCTTCCGGAAGGCAATGAAAGGAACCAGTCGTTTGCCGCGTCAATGAGGGAAAAGTAGAACGCTTTTAACTTGAAGTCGTCTACGTTCACGCCATTCGGTTTTAGGTTCTGGCAAATACCATGTAAGCGCTGGAGATGAGTCATTGCTGATTCTCCACGAGTTCCTGATAATTTTGGCAAGTTGTGGGCCACTGAAGTGTTGATGACGATGTTTTCTAGCTCCGGGCCTTCATAGATACACCACGGCTGAACTCTGAAATCTGGTGCCGAGAGCTCTCCCAATGTAGGTTCGCGGTAGTTGTTGTTATCTCCGTAGTAGTCATCAAAAGCGGGTTCTCGTCTCGGCACTTGTCTAGGTTGCGGGGGTGGTGGATATCTAGGGGGTTGTCGTACTGGACCAGCTGCATTCCGGTCCTCGGGTGGTTCTTGGTTTCTTCTGATTGCTTCCCTATCACGAGCTCGTCTGCTTCGGATGAGTTGCTCCGGATCATCCATAAATGGAAGTGGCACCTCATTGTTTCGATCGTACAGGTTCATCTCGTCGTCATCTTGGTAGTCATGGTGGCTTCCTTCGCGAGACATGGTTGTTTCGAGCGCGTATTGATTTAAAGAACTTATCCGATGGCAAATTCCCCGGCAACAGCGCCAATTTGACGGAGCGAACTGCACTGTCGTTAAGGTGCAATGTTCTCTGTACAAATAAATTTATATTTTCCGCTACTCGCGACTACACTACTGGGTAGTATGTGGTAAGTAAGGGTCGAACCCAAGGGAATTAGAGGGATAACTATTCTTTAGAGGATCGTATTGTGAGTGATTTTAGGTCGATTGCGGACTTACTGCTAATTACTAAGCTACTGTTTTTGGTTTTTTTTTTTGGTTTTTTATGCGGAAAAGTAAATACAGAAATTAAATACAGAAATTAAAATACTAAAAGTAAAAGAGTTAAGGGAAGAAGACTTACAGTGGGTGATGCGTGATTGCGATTCCTCCGGTAGATGAGCGGTTGATGGTTGTAGTTGATCGAGCAGTTTATAAAAGTAAATACAGGGGGGTTTGTAATTTAAGGAAAAGTATTCGGTTTCAGGTACCTTGTATTATAACATGTTTATTAATAACCGTTAGTAACCTTTCTAAGTATTCAAAGATGAATCGAGGCCCTTTCGCAGCGCAAGACTTGCAACATCGTTTAAAGCAACACTTATTCTACTTCAGACTAATTCCTCCTTTCGAAGTATCTTAGCCTTTTGTGCATCCACCTGATCTCTCAGTTACGATCGTCCAAGTGGTGTTTTAGATAAGTCAAACTCCTCGATAAGTTTTGCTTGTTACAGCTTCCACTTACCGAGTATGATCACGAATTCCCACGGAAGTGCTTTGCTTGTTACAGCTTCCACTCAACCATGGAAACTCTTACTATATATGGCACATAGAACAAGTTTTGAATACAAAGAAATGAAACTAAAAGAAATTAAAACATTATATAATACAAGAAAATACCTTCGACCGAATGAGGAGTTTAGCTACGAATATCCATGGAAAAGGACATCATAACTAAATACTCGGGGGTTTTTGAAAACATTAAGAGGGAAAGGGGTGGAATACTCAAGAACCAACAGGAGTATTCCCAATTTCCTACTGAATACTCAAGAACCAACAGGAGTATTCTCTAAAGCATAATACTCAAGAACAAACATGAGTATTATTTCCAATCAGTATAATACTCAAGAACCAACAGGAGTATTATTTCAAAAAACCAAACTTACAAGTAACACAAACTTAGAGAGAGAAGTGAAATGTTGATTTTTGGATTTGTGGATGATTGAAATGAGGTGGAGAAGCCTCCTTTTATAGCCACAAGGGGAGGAGATGGGTGGCATGTGTTTTTGATCCAAGGGAGGAGAAGGGAGGAGGAGGAGGAGGTGACACATGGGGGAGGAGAAAAGCCGCCGGTTGCCTTGGGTGGAGGAGCCGCCGGTAGCCGGTTGCAAGGGGAGGAGAAGGGTGGATTTGGCCACCTCCAAGCAAGGTGGCCGGTCACCTTGGTCCATGGGTGTGTTTTGACAGTTTTGTGCAGTCTTTTCACAAAACTATCAGTCCAATTTCGCTCCGTCTGACTTTGATTGTTCCTCGGTTGGATTTGATTTGAGTAATTCCTACGTCAGGATCTTGAGATTCTTCATTCAGTGTCTGATCGTGACCTTGGACTGGCTCGTAATATCTTTTCAGCGTAAAATCCTCTCCTTAGCGTGTTTTCTCTCTAAGCGCCAAAATACCCTGTAGAAATAAATCGGGACTAACAAGCAGAAGTTAAATAGACCAATAGTCTAATTTGGTGGGTTTTACTGTGTTTTTGATTCGTATAATTATGGCCCATCATCGTCCCACGACATGTGACAACACAATAAAAGGGAGTTCAGTTCTTCTCTTTTCTTTAATGTCATTTCCTTCTCTTGTATATATTTGCATGACTTTTGAACTAAGTCTTGCTGAAAGGCACGCCTTCGTTCAAAAGTGTGGGGTGAGAACCGCCTGTGTACATAGTTAAATAACATGTTTTTCTTTTTCCTTTTCCCTTAATATTATCTTTTTGAAAATATGAACTTGAGAATGTGAAAAAGATAGATCATAATTCTTGCATTTACCTTGTGAAAATTCAACTGTTTAAAAACTTAGAATGTAACTTCTCATTTGTCCCTTTGTGCTGAGATATACAGGGGATGTGGAGTTGATATAAAGTTCCTAAGAGAGGCTTGGCAAGCACTCGAAGGATCGAATCTAACTATATGGTTTTCGAAGTCAGTGGAGGCTGCACTTCGGGTTTCAGTAAACATTGAAGTCATCTCCGTCGTGCAGCGTTTATGCAAGAGGCGGGACGGGAATCAAACTGTCCTATCTCTAGTCCTAGTAGCCGGGAAAATAGATGAGCGACCCTCATCTTGACCCGCGCGAAACGGCGAGGATGAGAAAGAGCGGGGAGGTATTTCCATATGCATGCGGGCAACGATTGGACCTCCCAAAAAGGCTGAGAAAATGGACTAGCAAGTCACAAAGAAGCAAAAGCTCAAAGAAGCTAATCAAAGGCCAAAGCAAAATTGTGAAGGTTTTAACCCAAACAAAAGTGAAGAAACTCCAATTCAACATCAAAGGCCAAAGGCCAAAGGCCGATTCACTACAGAAGCTGTCCCTCGCCCAAAAGAAATCAAAATGCTCAACTCAGTGAAACCCGAAACGAATCACGTGCTAGAGAAAGCTACAAGGAAACCATATAGTACGAGTCGATCCCGAGAATGCAGTCCAGGAGCCTGAAAAGGGCTATCTCCCAAAACATCCGAATTAATTTGCATCTCGGCACGAAGGTACAAGTATCAAGTTTCTTCTAAGTATTTACACGGTTTAGTTTGGTAATAATTAAGTAATGCATGAATTAAGATAAATCTAGTCCCACAGTCTCACTTTCATATTTAAAAGTTTACTTAGATTGTGTTCCGCCCTTAAATAGCATTGTTCGGGACGAACAACTAAAAGTGTGGGGTGATCTGATGGACCATAATTATATGAATCATAAACACAGTTAAACCCACAAAATTAGACTCTTTATCTATCTAACTGTTGCTTGTTAGTTCTGATATTTATCTACAGGGTATTTTGAAGTCTAGAGAGAATACAGGCTAAGGAGGAGTTTTAAAGCTGAAAATGAATTACGAGTCATTCCATGTCACGACCAAATTCTGACTTTCAAGAACCTGACGTGGAATCACTCAAAACAAGTCCAACCAAAGGGCAACCAGAGTCAGACTGGAGCTGAAAGGACCGATGGCTTTTGGGGGAAAAGATCTCAACTCACACTCACCCACTCCCCTCCACCTAGCCGGCGGCTCCCCTCACTCACATTCTACTCCTCCTCTCCTTTTATGCCACATGGGGGGCGGCTATGGCTTCCTCCACCTAAGGGCCGGCGGCTCCTTGCTCCTCCATCCATCTTGTGCCATGTGGTGGCTTCTCCTCCACATCCAATGCTCCTCCTTGGCTATAAATAGAGCATCCCATTCCCTTGTATCCATATCTCATCCCATCCTCATTCAAACATCACAAGTCCTCAAGTGACTTATCTCTCTAGCTTTTGTGGGCACAATCATGTAACACTTTACTTTGGAATCGAAGTTGGATCTTGAGCACTCTTATCGGTTTTCGTAAGTACCCTCTTCTTTACTTTACTGTCTTTCAAAGTACTTTACTTTCCTGTCTTTACTTTCGAAAACTTTACTTTACTGTCTTTCAAAAACCTTAACTTTTCAACGCACTTAGCTATGATGTCCTATTCCATGAATATTCATAGCTAAACCCTTCATTCGGTTGAAGGGGTGTGCTTGTATCATACAATGTTTTAGACCCTACTCTTAGTGCCTCTATGTGTTCAAAACTTGTTCTATGTGCCACATATTAGGTTTGAACTTTCAAGGTTGAGTGGATGCTTTAACGGGCAAAGCTCTTCCGTGGGGTTCGTGAACATACTCGGGTAAGTGGATGATTTAACGGGCAAAGCTTATCTGAGGAGTTCGACCTCTTTTAAAAACCATTTGGTTGATCGTAACTGAAGATCAAATGGATGCACATAAAGCTAAGATACTTCGAAAGGAGGAATTAGTCTAAATAGAACAAGTGTTCTAAATGATGTGGCAAGTCATGTGCTAGAAATAGCCTTGATTCATCTTTGAATACATAGTATGATCATTAGAGGTCAATGATAAACGGACTATGATACAAGGCCCCCTAAAACCGAATACTTTCCTTTAATTGTAATATCAACTGTTACTTTACCTTTCAGTACTAAAAACCAAAAACAACCCCCGACTGCTTTATTTAATCCCCCCTTTGAAAGAACAACTATCACCGAATTCCCTTAGGGTTGACCCGTACTTACCACTGACTACCAAAAATAGTTAAGTCGCGAGTATCGGAGATATAAATTTATTTTTGCACAGAGAACATCGCACCTTAACGACAGTGCGGTGGGCTCCGTCAATGGCAGAGGTGAACTAATGTGCTATGCCATGTTCGGGACAGTAGGTGGACATAGTGTTGTTCTTAAACTCGGTGTCGTTATCACTCCTGATGGGCACCAGACTTTCTCTGTTGTCCTCCCTGTCTCTCAGAAGTAAAGTAGCAAGTTGAATGAACTGTTGAGCATCTTCAGTCTTGTCTCAAAGAAATCTAGTCCAGGTAAATCTTGTAAAGTCGTCCACACACACCAGAACATACTTCTTGCCGCCATAGCTCTCAACTTGCATCGGACCCTGACAGAACCGCTCGTCGTCAAAGCGATTGTGCAAATAAATTTATAATAGTCCGCTACTCGCAACTATACTACTGGGTAGTACTTGGTAAGTAAGGGTCGAACCCAAGGGAACTAGGGGAATAATTGTTCTTCGGGGGGGAATTACGCAGCGTGGGAACGTGTTTAAGGTCGGTTGGTTGGTTTTATACCAGCTATTTTGATTGGTTGATTGGTTGGTTGGTTGATTTTAATACTTGAAAGTAAATTACTATTTTAATGATTAAGAGAAATGTTCGGTTTTAGGGGACTTGTATTATATCCTGTTTATCATTGACCATTAGTGAATCATCTAAGTATTCAAACGGTGAATCGAGCCTAGTTACAGCTCAAGACTTGCAACACCGGTTTAAAGCAACTCATGTTCTATTTCAGTCTAGCGCCAATACCCTAAGGTATGCTAGCCTGGGTGCATCCACCTGATCTCACAGTTACACTCGACCAGATGGGATTTAGGATGAGTCGAACTCCTCAGATAGCTTTGCTTGTTACAGCTTCCACTACCTGAGTATGATCACGAATTCCCACAGAAGAGCTTTGCTTTTTACAGCATCCACTCAACCTTGGAAACTCTGACTATATATGGCACATAGAACAAGTTTTGAATACTAAGACTAGACACTAAGTTAATAGTCTTAAAACATTTTATAATACAAGTGCGCCCCTTAGACCGAACTACTAGTTTAGCTACTATTCATCGCGCTAAACATTATACTAAGGAATTAAAGACAACAGTTAAATAAATAAATACTAAGAGATACTTACAACCGTTGAAGCGCCAAGGGAGCTTTCCTTTATTTCCAAAGCAAAATTACAACTTACAAATATTACAACTTCTAGAGAGAGAAGTGAATTTGAGATTTGGTGTGTTGAAATGAGGAGGAGGAGGCCTCCTTTTATAGCCAAAAGGGGACGAGATGGGTGGTGGAGATGGTGGCCATGTGCATTTGATCCAAGGGAGGAGAAGGGAGGAGGAGGAGGAGGTGACATGTGGCGGATTAGTAAAGCCGCCGGTCCCTCCTCCCATAGCCGCCGGTTGCCGGTGGCCCAAGGGGGAGGAGCTCCTCCCTTGGCCACCTCCTTGAGTGGTGGCCGGTCATCCTTGCCCAATGTGAGATTTGTACAGTTTTGTGCAGTCTTTTCACAAAACTGTCAATGTGTTTCTTCTCCGGGCTGTCTTGACTCCACTCCTGATTCCTCTGATTAATTTGTTATGGTCAATTCAACGTCAGGATCCTTGATATTTCTTCAGTCGGCATATGATCTTGACCTTGGATTGACTCTTGTTATCTTTTCAGCTTAAAATCCTCTCCTTAGCGTGTTTTCACTTCAGTCTCTAAAATGCCATGTGGAAATATATCGGGACTAACACGTAGAAGTTAGATAGACAAACAGTCTAATTTGGGGGTTATACTGTGTTTCTGATTCGTATAACTTTGGTCCATCAGACCCATAAGATCCATAAGGATCAATTCCAAAGGTCGGCTAGTGCTGATCTGCGAGGTGTTGGGGTGCGAAGCCTTCGTCTGTTTCCCTATTTGACACTCTCCACATATTACATCTATGTCACCTGTCACAACGGGCATGCCTCGGATGAGTCCAGTTGAGGAAAGTTTCTTAAGGGTCTTTAGATTCAGATGACCCAAACGCTTGTGCCATAGTGCCATCTCATCCGTTTGACTTGTCAAGCAGGCTGATGCAGCAACTGTTCCAGCAGACCCTATGAGGTAACAGTTGTTGGCTACCCTGCTGCCTTTCATTAGTGTACCTCCTTCCTTATCCATGACTTGACATGAGTCGTGAGTGAATTGCACATGGTATCCGCCATCACACAGTTGACTAATACAGATTAGGTTCACCTTCAATCCTTCTACGAGGAGGGTATCCTTGAGTACAGGTAGATCCGGAACCTTCAATGTCCCACAGCTGATCACCTGACCCTTTCCTCCATCACCAAAAGTGACAAACTGCCGTTTCGTAACAGGTCTAATGTGTGTAAGATATTTAGAATTACCTGTCATATGAGCCGAGCATCCACTGTCAAAGTACCATCGATCTTTTTCCATGTGACTAGTTGAGCTGTAAGCAACCATGCACACGGTCGTGCATATTTTTGGCACCCAGACTTGTCGCATTCGAGGTTTAGTCCTGGCCTCCATGGCCTTCCGCTCAGCGAGGAACAGGCGAAACTTAGGTTTAATGTGTCCAGTCTGGTAGCAGTACCAGCACGAGCGAGAGTCTTTCTTCTGTTCTGAGTAGGGTCAGGTGTGAGCATTGCGAACCTTTTTCCGAGTCGCAGGGGTTTTTCCTTGGTTCTGTGTCATCTTCTGTCCAGGGTGCTGTACAGCCACTACTTTTGCTTTAACAAATGTCGTACCTTTAGAGCTGCCTTCTTCCAAGAATCCCAGTCCTCGGTGTCGGGACTCCATCCTTTGAGACCTGAGAATCTCGTTCAGATTCTTGGAACCAGAGTTTAACATTTTTACCGACTGTTTGAACTGGTTGAGCTCCTTCATGGTAGTTGAGTGTTCCATCCTTTCTGATTCCATCTGTAGATCCAGCGATTCTACTTGGTTTAGGAGAAACATCTCCTTGCGTTTCAGATCTGCTATCATTTTCCTTAGATCCGCCATGCCTACTGGATGGATGTCACGATTTTTCTCCATTTCCATTTTCAGAGAAGAGACAGTACCCAGGAGTTCTTTTTCTGAGAAGTAGAGTCGACCTTTCCTGTATCATTTCAGTCAGTTGAGTTTTCATCAAATCAATCTCACCTTGGAGTTCCACCTTCTGTGTAACCAGTATCTCGACCTCCTGCCAAATCTTGTCTTTTTCAGTAGTCATACAGGAAATTGTCTCGGTGAGCTTTTTGTTGAGGTTGATCACCATCAGCCACTTCTCGTATAGATCTTTGTAAGTTTCAGCCAGTGTGTCCTGAGTGAGTTCTTCATCATCACTGTCTGAGGTGTCGTCCGCTGGTTGTTCAAACAGGGGGTCATACTACCACTGGTTTCAACACAGTCTTCTATGGTGGCAACAAATGCAACAAAATTGGTAGTTTCATCTTCCTCCTCCTCATCAGACTCGCTGTCGCTAAAGTTTGCAACCATCGCCTTTTTCTTTTTGAGGGTGTTGGCGCATTCTGCCTGAATGTAACCGAAACCTCTGCATTTGCGGCATTGTATCTCCTTCCCTTTTTCAGAAAGATCCTTCCTATTTTCACTGGTCCTTGTCTTTCCTTTTTTCCAGTTGCAAAAGTTGCTCGAGGATGACTGACCTTGCTCAGGGCCACGTCTGTTGATCTTTCGTATCATTCTGCCAAAATTCTGAGCCATCATAGCCAGTTGTTCAGTGGTGCATCCGGATTCAAGCAAGTCTTTGGACACTTCTGCTTTGAGGGCAATTCCTTTTCCGTCTCTGGTTTGGCTTTGTGATTCATTTTGTAAGTTCTGAGTGAACCCATGAGCTCGTCCAGCTTTAGTTTGGAGATATCATGCATCTCCTCTATGGCAGTAATTTTCATGGCAAACCACGGAGGATGTGATCTCAAGACTTTGCTAGCCATTCTTTCTCCATCAATTGGTTTTCCCAGTGCAGCAGCCTCGTTGGACAGATCTAAAACTCTTGCATTGAACTCAGGAATGGATTCACTTTCCTTCATCTTCATATCCTCAAACTTTGTTGTCACTATCTGCATTCGAGAATTCAGAACTTTGTCTGTGCCTTCATACGCTGTTTGGAGAATATCCCAAGCTTCCTTAGCGACTTCACAATTAATAATCAGTTTTAGCACGTTCTCGTCCACTCCAGAAAATATTGCATTCATAGCCTTTGAATTTCCAACAGTCGCTTTTTCATCTGCATCAGTCCACAGAGCTTCTTGACGGAGCGCACCATAGCGTCATTAATGTGTGATGGCTCTGTGCAAAAATAAATTTATAAGTCCGCTACTCGTTGACGGAGCGCACTGCTCTGTCGTTAAGGTGCAATGTTCTCTGTACAAATAAATTTATATTTTTCCGCTACTCGCGACTACACTACTGGGTAGTAAGTGGTAAGTAGGGGTCGAACCCAAGGGAATTAGAGGGATACGTTGTTCTTTAAGGGATTTGTACAGCGAGGGAGCGTGTTTTAGGTTGATTGAGATTTTAGCGCGATTAACTAAGCTACTGTTTTTGGTTTTTTTGGTTTTGAGTGCTGAAAAGTAAATTACAGAAATTAAATACAGAAATTAAATGACTGAAAGTAAAAGAGTTAAGGGAAGAAGACTTACAGTGGGTGATGCGTGATTATGATTCCTCCGGTAGATGAGTGGTTGATGGTTGTAGTTGATCGAGCAGTTTATAAAAGTAAGTACAGGGGGGGTTTTTGTAATTCAAGGGAAAGTATTCGGTTTCAGGTACCTTGTATTATAACATGTTTATTAATAACCGCTAGTAACCTTTCTAAGTATTCAAAGATGAATCGAGGCCCTTTCGTAGCGCAAGACTTGCAACATCGTTTAAAGCAACACTAGTTCTACTTCAGACTAATTCCTCCTTTCGAAGTATCTTTGCCTTTTGTGCATCCATTTGAATTCTTTGGTCCAGTTTCCAAATGGTTTTTTAAGATAAGCCGAACTCCTCGATAAGTTTTGCTTGTTACAGCTTCCACTTACCGAGTATAATCACGAATTCCCACGGAAGAGCTTTGCTTGTGACAGCTTCCACTCAACCTTGGAAACTCTGACTATAAATGGCACATAGAACAAGTTTTGAATACAGAGAAATGAAACTAAAAGAAATTAAAACATTATATAATACAAGAAAATACCTTCGACCGAATGAGGAGTTTAGCTACGAATATCCATGGAAAAGGACATCGTAACTAAATACTCGGGGGTTTTTGAAAACAGTAAGAGGGAAAGGGGTGGAATACTCAAGAACCAACAGGAGTATTCCCAATTTCCTACTGAATACTCAAGAACCAACAGGAGTATTCTCTACAGTATTATAATACTCGAGCACCGGCAAGAGTATTATAATTTCAAACCAAACTTGCAAGGTAACAAAATGTAGAGAGATAAGTGTTTATTGATTTTGGAATGAATTACAAATGAGGTTTGGCTTGGTATTTATAGCCAAACTTGAGAGAAATGGAGGGTGGAGATGGGGGGCAAGTGTTTTTCATCCAAGGGAGGAGAAGGGAGGAGGAAGGAGGAGATGACACATGGGGTAAGCCAAAAGCCGCCGGTTGGGGAGGGCTTGAGCCGCCGGTTGCCGGTGGCAAGGGGAGGAGAAGGGTGGCTTTGGCCACCTCCAAGCAAAGTGGCCGGTCACCTTGGTCCATGGGTGCATTTTGACAATTTTTGTGCAGTCTTTTCACAAAACTATCAGTCCAATTTTGCTCCGTCTGACTTTGATTGTTCCTCGGTTGGATTTGATTTGAGTAATTCAACGTCAGGATCTTGATATTTCTTCGTTCAGCGTCTGATCTTGACCTTGGATTGACTCTTATCATGTTTTCAGCGTAAAATCCTCTCCTTAGCGTGTTTTCTCTCTAAGTGCCAAAATACCCTGTAAAAATAAATCGGGACTAACAAGCAGAAGTTAAATAAACCAACAGTCTAATTTGGTGGTTTTTACTGTGTTTTTGATTTGTATAATTTTGGTCCATCAGATCACCCCACACTTTTAGTTGTTCGTCTCGAACAATGCTATTAAAGGGCGGCACTCTAAGTTTGGTTTTAAAATATGAAAATTAGACTGTGGGACTCGATTTATCCTAATTCATGCATTACTTACTTATTACCAAATTGAACTGTATAAATAAATAGAAGTAACTTGATACTTGTACCTCCGTGCTGAGATGCAAATTATTCTGGATGTTTCAGGAGATAGCCCTTTTTAGGCTCCTGGACTGCAACCTCGGGATCGTCTCTCACTATATGGTTTCCTTGTAGCTTTCTCTAGCACGTGATTCGGTTCGGGTTTCAATGGTTTGAGTACTTTGATTTTCTTTTGGCGAGGGACTGCTTTTGTAGTGAATCGGCCTTTGGCCTTTGATTTGACTCTTTGAGTACTTCACTTTTTGTTCGATTAAAACCTTCACAATTTTGGGCCTTTGGCCTCTTGATTTCCTTCTTTGAGCTTTTCGCCTTTTTGTGGCTTTGCTAGTCCATTTTCTCAAGCCTTTTTGGGAGGTCCAATCATCGCCCGCAAGCCTATGGAAATACCTACCTGCTCCTCTCATCTTTGCCGTTTCGCGCGAGTCAAAATGAGGGTCGCTCATTTATTTTCCCGGCTACTTTGACTAGAGAGAGGACGGTCTGATTCCCGTCCTCGCCATTTTTCTTTTTTGCATAAACACTGCATGGCGGAGATGACTTCAATCTTCACTGAAACCTGAAGTGCAGCCTCCACTGACTTCGAAAACCATATAGTTTGATTCGATCCTTTGATTGCTTGCCAAGCCTCTCTAGGGCATTTCTATCAACTCCACATCCCTAGTTTATCTCAGCACAAAGAGACAAATGAGAAGTTACGTTCTAAGTTTTTAGACAGTTGAATTTTCACAAGGTAAATGCATGAATTTCGGTCTATCTTTTTCACATTCTTAAGTTCATACTTTCAAAAAGATACATTAAAAAAAGTTTTTATTTATGTACAAATGCGGATCTCACCCGACACTTTAGAACGAAGTCGCGCCTTTCAGCACTACTTAGTTCAAAAGCCATGCAAGCAGATGTTATACGAGAAGGAAATGACTTAAGGAAAGGTAAGATCAGAACTCCCTTATTGTGTCGAATGGCATGAGGCTAGATAATCGAGGGAGTTCGGCTGGGGCCTTGAACTCGCAGCGCAGGCCCGGTAGTTCACGGAAGCTTCCTGGCTGATCCGATCGTGCTCCAAAAACCAATTCCTAAATAGTCAAATCATTCTATGCACCAAGTGGGTGAGAGCGACTTATTGATGAAAACTAAAAGACAGAAAATAAAAAGACAGAAATTTAAAGTGCGGAAAGTAAGATAGTGTCGGGTTACCTCCCGACCAGTGCACTTGTTTAACGTCGTTGGCTCGACAGTACCTTATTCCTGGATCACTGGTTGGGATCACATGGGTGGCTTAGGTCGAATTTTGCCACTGTTCCTGTGTTGACTTTTGCCTTGCCTTTTCCCGATTTCTTGCGAGATGATGGGCTTGGGTCCAGTTCCCGTTGTTCTGGTGATGTCTCCATCCAACGTCTTTGAGAAGGTGAGGGACCTTTGACCACTAGCCTCTTGAACTGGGTTTTCTGGTGTTCAGGGCTGCCTTGTCCAGTCATGGCGAAAGCATGCTCCATCGAGGAGTCGTTTTGCTCAGGCCCTTTTCCCATCCTCCTTTTAGCCTCTTCATTGATCACATAGTTTTCAGCGATTTGTTTATTGATCGAGGGGAAAAGTCGGGAAGCTTGCATCTTAAGGCTCGGTTCTGCCTCGTCGTGTCTGTTTGTGAGGAACTGGTCATTGATGGTTTCGGCTGCTTGGTTGATGATAGCTGGGTATGGTATTGGCAGCATGTCGGTGGTATTCTGGACTTCTTCCATTGCTGGCACTTCCTCGTTGCTCCCGACACTTTCTATATCCCAGTCTTCTGATGGCTCGGGAGTTTCTTCTGATGGCTCGAGAGTCTCTTCTCTTTCTGTCTGCATTTCTCCGTCAGCCTCGGGTATTCGTTTTGTGGCTGCGGCCAGGTCATTTATGAGGTACCAGATGTCTGCTATGGAATAGTTCCTAGCTGATCTCCTCATTGCCTCGTTAATCCTTGCTAGATCAGCGGCCTTCATCCCACGAAGAAATTTTTGAAGCATAATTTTCTTCGTGAATCCATGGTGCGGGCAGTTTGAGACGATGGTGTCAAAGCTCGTGTAGTATTCGTTCAAAGTCTCATCCCGGGATTGTTGCAGTCACATGATCTTCTCATGGGTTTGTTGTCGTAAGGATGGAGGGGAGAATTCTTTCAGAAATGGAACGCAGAGGTCCACAAAATGTGCTGCACTGCTAGCGGTTGACGTGTAATACCAGATCGTTGCGAAATCAGTTAGAGAGAATTTGAAGCATTTAAGCTTAAATTCCTCTAACATTTCATTTGCAGGTTTAATGAGGTGGCAGACGTGGTGAAAGTTTCGGCAGTGTTGTACTGGGTCTTCTCCATCCGTACCTCCGAACAGTGGCAGATGTCGTGTTGTCCATGCATATGAAGGGGGTTGCGTCATGAGGACATTGGAGGGAAAGAACAACTTATCCGATGGCTAATTCCCCGGCAACGGTGCCAATTTGACGGAGCGCACTGCACTGTCGTTAAGGTGCAATGTTCTCTGTACAAATAAATTTATATTTTTCCGCTACTCGCGACTACAATACTGGGTAGTAAGTGGTAAGTAGGGGTCGAACCCAAGGGAATTAGAGGGATACGTTGTTCTTTAAGGGATTTGTACAGCGAGGGAGCGTGTTTTAGGTTGATTGAGATTTTAGCGCGATTAACTAAGCTACTGTTTTTGGTTTTTTTGGTTTTGAGTGCGGAAAAGTAAATTACAGAAAATAAATACATAAATTAAAAGACTGAAAGTAAAAGAGTTAAGGGAAGAAGACTTACAGTGGGTGATGCGTGATTGCGATTCCTCCGGTAGATGAGTGGTTGATGGTTGTAGTTGATCGAGCAGTTTATAAAAGTAAGTACAGGGGGGGTTTTTGTAATTCAAGGGAAAGTATTCGGTTTCAGGTACCTTGTATTATAACATGTTTATTAATAACCGCTAGTAACCTTTCTAAGTATTCAAAGATGAATCGAGGCCCTTTCGTAGCGCAAGACTTGCAACATCGTTAGAAGCAACACTTGTTCTACTTCAGACTAATTCCTCCTTTCGAAGTATCTTAACCTTTTGTGCATCCATTTCAATTCTTTGGTCCATTTTCCAAATGGTTTTTTGAGATAAGCCGAACTCCTCGATAAGTTTTGCTTGTTACAGCTTCCACTTACCGAGTATGATCACGAATTCCCACGGAAGAGCTTTGCTTGTTACAGCTTCCACTCAACCTTGGAAACTCTGACTATAAATGGCACATAGAACAAGTTTTGAATACAGAGAAATGAAACTAAAAGAAATTAAAACATTATATAATACAAGAAAATATCTTCGACCGAATGAGGAGTTTAGCTACGAACATCCATGGAAAAGGACATCGTAACTAAATACTCGGGGGTTTTTGAAAACAGTAAGAGGGAAAGGGGTGGAATACTCAAGAACCAACAGGAGTATTCCCAATTTCCTACTGAATACTCAAGAACCAACAGGAGTATTCTCAACAGTATTATAATACTCGAGAACCAACAAGAGTATTATAATTTCAAACCAAACTTGCAAGGTAACAAAATGTAGAGAGATAAGTGTTTATTGATTTTGGAATGAATTACAAATGAGGTTTGGCTTGGTATTTATAGCCAAACTTGAGAGAAATGGAGGGTGGAGATGGGGGGCAAGTGTTTTTCATACAAGGGAGGAGAAGGGAGGAGGAAGGAGGAGATGACACATGGGGGAAGCCAAAAGCCGCCGGTTGGGGAGGGCTTGAGCCGCCGGTTGCCGATGGAAAGGGGAGGAGAAGGGTGGCATTGGCCACCTCCAAGCAAGGTGGCCGGTCACCTTGGTCCATGGGTGCATTTTGACAATTTTTGTGCAGTCTTTTCACAAAACTATCAGTCCAATTTTGCTCCGTCTGACTTTGATTGTTCCTCGGTTGGATTTGATTTGAGTAATTCAACGTCAGGATCTTGATATTTTTTTGTTCAGCGTCTGATCTTGACCTTGGATTGACTCTTATCATCTTTTCAGCGTAAAATCCTCTCCTTAGCGTGTTTTCTCTCTAAGTGCCAAAATACCCTGTAGAAATAAATCGGGACTAACAAGCAGAAGTTAAATAGACCAACATTCTAATTTTGTGGGTTTTACTGTGTTTTTGATTCGTATAATTTTGTTCCATCACTCGTACTCTACTATTGGGTAGTAAAGCGGTAAGTAAGGGTCGAACCCAAGGGAATTAGTGGATAGTTGTTCTTTCGAAGATGGAAAGTAAGACAGTCGGGGGTTGGTTGTGATTTTAGTACTGAAAGTAACGTGGGTTGGTGACAACACTGCCTTGTCGCGAGGCAATGTGTACAAAATTAATTTATAAGTCCGTTACTCGTTACTCTACTATTGGGTAGTAAAGCGGTAAGTAGGGGTCGAACCCAAGGGAATTAGTGGATAGTTGTTCTTTCGAAAATGGAAAATAAGACAGTTAGGGGTTGGTCGTGATTTTAGTACTGAAAAGTAAGTGGGTTGGTTGTGATTTTAGTACTGAAAAGTAAATGACTGAAAGTAAAGAAAGTAAATACGGAACTGAAAGTAAATACTGAAAAGTAAAGTGCTTGAAGGACAAGACTTGCGGTAAGTAAATGCTTGAAGGACAAGACTTGCTGAAAATAAGTGCTTGAAGGACAAGACTTGCTGAAAGTAAATGCTTGAATGACAAGACCTGCGGAAAGTAAGCAGTTGATATGGGACTGAAAGTAAAGTGACAGGTGATGTTTTAATTAAAGGAAAGATTCGGTTTTAGGGGCCCTGTATCATAGTCTGTTTATCATCGACCTCTAATGATCATACTAAGTGTTCAAAAGTGTATCAAGGCCATTTCAAGAACTTGACTTGCCACACCGTCAGGCCCATTTCAAGGCATAGAACACTTGTTCTAGAAAGACTAATACCCCATTTCAAGGTATATTAGCCTATGTGCAGTCACTTGATCCGTCATTTCCGATCAAACCAAGCGACTTAAAGAGAGGTTGAACTCCACGGAAAAGCTTTGCCATTTCAAGCATCCACTTAACCGTGTATGTTCACGAACTCCATGGAAGAGCTTTGCCATTTCAAGCATCCACTCAACCATGTATGTTCTACCCGAATGTAAAGCACTTAGAACAAGTTTTGAACACAAAGAGGCACTAAGAGAAGGGTCTAAAATATTTTATGATACAAGTACACCCCTTCAACCGAATGAAGGGTTTAGCTACGGTTATTCATGGAAGAGAATACCATAGCTAGTGTACGAAATCAAAGGTTTTGAAAGACAAGAAAATAAAGGTTTTGAAAGTAAGACAAGGAAAAGCTTGAGCACTCAAGAACCAACAAGAGTGCTTCAAGAACAAGTAAACGAAAGACAAAGAAAAGCAAAAGAGGCTCTCGGTTTCGGAACAAGAGAGGCTCGGTTTTTGGCAAGAAAAGTAAAGAGGAGACAAGATCAAGAACACACTCAACTCAAGAAAAAACTTGGAGCCTTTCAATATCAAAGTGTTTACAAGGATTGTGGGGTGATTGTAGAGAGATTTTCTAGTTAAGCAACAAGTGATTTTGGACCCAAACTAAGGCTATGGATTTTTTGGGACATTGAACTAATGAGAGGAAGTGTGGCTTTTATAGGCAAGGAGGAGAGGAGGAGATGCAAACACATGGCAAGAGGGGAGGAAGGAGATGCAAACACATGGCAAGAGGTGGCTTTCCAAACGCCATCGGCCATGTGTCAACTCCACAAGGGAGCCGCCGGCCATGAGGTGGAGGGGAGGAGTGGTAGTGGGTTGAGATCTTTTCCCCAAAAGCCATCGGTTGGCATATGACTCTGGTTGCCCTTTGGTTGGTTTTCGGTTGGACTTTGGTTGGTTCTTAGTTGATATCAAAAGACAATGCACTTAGACTTGGCATTTCACTTGTGTTCTTGATCTTTGGTGGAATAAGTCATTGGGACTTAGTTGTGGCTTGATCGGAGTATTGTCGGAGTATGGCCAGTTCTGACTTGTAATCCACTTTCAGCGTTAAGAACTCCATTTTAGCTCGTTTCATCTTTACTCCTTGAAATAGCCTGTAGAACAAAAGTGAAACTAACAAGTAAAAGTTGTCAAGATAAAGCGTCAAATTTGGTGGGTTTAACTGTCTTAATGAATCATATAAATATGGTCCATCAGATCACCCCACACTTATACTTGTTCGTCCCGAACAATTCTATTTAAGAGATGCACACACAATCCAAGTAAAAACTTCAAATAGGAAAGTGAGAATATGGGACTAGATTTATCCTAATTCATGCAATACTTACTTGCTACCAATCTAAACCGTGTAAATACTTAGAAGAAACTTGATACTTTTACCTTCGAGCCGGGATGCAAATTAATTCGGATGTTTCGGGAGATAGCCCTTTTCAGGCTCCTGGACTGCATTCTCGGGACCGACTCGCACTATATTGTTTACTTGTAGCTTTCTTTAGCACATGATTAGGTTCGGGTTCCAATGAGTTGAGTTCTTTGATTTCCTTTTGGTGAGGGACAGCTTTTGAAGTGATTTAGCCTTTGGCCTTTGATTTTGAGTTGGAGTATCTTCACTTTTGTTTCGATTAAAACCTTCACAATTTGGGCCTTCGGCCTTTGATTTGCTTCTTCGAGCTCTGCTCCTTTGTGATTTGCTTGTCCATTTTCTCAACCTTTTTGGGAGGTCCAATCATCGCCCGCGAGCATATGGAAATACCTCCCCACTCTTTCTCATCCTCGCCGTTTCGCGCGGGTCAGGATGAGGGTCGCTCATCTATTTTCTCGGCTACTAGGACTAGAGATAGGACGGTCTGATTCCCGTCCCGCCTCTTGCATAAACGCTGCACGGCGGAGATGACTTCAATCTCCAATGAAACCCGAAGCGCAGCCTCCACTGACTTCGTAAACCATATAGCGAAATCCGATCATTCGAGTGCTTGCCAAGTCTCTCTAGGGCATTTTATATCAACTCCACATCCCCTGTATATCTCAGCACAAAGGGACAAATGAGAAGTTACATCCTAAGTTTTTATACTGTTGAGATTTCACAAGGTAAATGCATGAATTATGATCTATCTTTTTCACATTCTCAAGTTCATATTTTCAAAAATATAATATTAAGGGATAAGGAAAAAAGAAAGCATGTTAATTAACTATATACAAAGGCGTTTCTCACCCCACACTTTTGAACGAAGGCATGCCTCACAGCACGACTTAGTTCAAAAGTCATGCAAGCAAATATTTACAAGAAAGGAAATGACATTAAGGAAAAGGGAAGAACTGAACTCCCTTTACTGTGTCGTCACATGTCGTGGAACGACATGGCTTGGAGCTGGATAATCGAGGGAATTCGGCTGGGGCCTTGAACTTTTGGCGCAGGCCCGGCAATTCTCAAAAGCTGCCTGGCTGGTATGATCTTGCTCCCAAAACCGATTCCTACACAAGTAGCCATTCTTTCTATACACAAAATGGGTGAGAGCGACTGACAAGGTAAAAACTAAATAACTGAAATTAAATGACTGAAAAGAAGATAAGTGTCGGATTACCTCCCGACCAGTGCCTTTGTTTAACGTCGTTGGCTCGACGCATGGGGATCACAAGTTTGGATCCCATGGGTGGCTCAGGTCATATTTCTGTGTTGTCAAGTTGACCTCGCCATGGTAGTGTTTGACTCGCTGCCCATTCACCGTGAATCTGCTTCCATTGTCCGGGCTTTCCAGATCAACTGCCCCATGATTGCACACTTTAGTTATGGTGAAGGGGCCGGTCCATTGATGAACCACAATTGTATGAATCATAAACACAGTTAAACCCACCAAATTAGACTGTTTGTCTATCTAACTTCGATGTTTTAGTCCCGATACATTTCTACAGGGTATTTCAGAGCTTAGAGAGAATACACGCTAAGGAAGAGCTTTTAGCACAGAAAAGATATCAGGAGACAATCCAAGGTCAAGATCAGACGCTGAATGAAGAAATCTAAAGATCCTGACTTGGAATCATTCAAAACAAATCAAACCGAAGAGAAACCGAAGACAATCCGGAGCTGGAATACACCGATAGTTTTGTGCAAACTGCACAAAACTCACAACCACTCTCCTCATGCCACATGGGCCGGCGGCTACCTCCTCACATCTCCCCTCCTCCTCTCCCCTTCCTCCACATGTCACCCTCTCCTCCATCCATGCCCAAAGCCGCCGGCGGCTTTGCCTTCTCCTCTCCCCTTGTGACACTTGTCTTCCTCTCCTCTTCCCCCCATCTCCACCCTTGGATGCCAAACCACATGCCCTCATCTTGGCCCTCCATTCCCCTCCCCTTAGCCTATAAATACCAAGCTCTCCTCCTCATTTCAATCCATCCCAAAATTGTGTAAAACACTTCTCTCTCTAAGTTTGTTACTATGTAAAGTTTGGTTTGATATCAATAAAAGTTCAGTTTGTTCTCAAATACTTTAGTTCGATCTTGAGTACTCCTATTGGTTCTTGAGTACTCAAGTTTTCAGTTACAGTTCAAGAGTTACTCCTGTTTGTTCTTGAGTAATCTCTTTCTCTTCTCTCTTTACTCCTGTTTGTTCTTGAGTATTCTTTTCCAAATCCCCAAGTATTTAGTTATGATGTCCAACTCTATGGATATTCGTAACTAAACTCTTCATTCGGTTGAAGGGGAGTTCTTGTTTTATAAAATGTTTTACTTCGTTTAGTTTCTTTTCTCTGTATTCAAAACTTGTTCTATGTGCCATTTATTAGGTCAGACTTTCCAAGGTTGAGTGGAAGCTACGAAAGGGCAAAACTCTTCTGTGGGAAGTCGTGAACATACTCGGGTAAGTGGATGCTACGAAAGGGCAAAGCTTATCTGAGGAGTTCGATCTATCTTTAAAACCATTTGGAAACTGGACCAAAGGGACCAAATGGATGCACAAAAGGCTAAGATACTTCGAAAGGAGGAATTAGTCTGAAGTAGAACAAGGGTTTACAAACAGTGTGGCAAATTGAGCGCTACGAAAGGGCCTCGATACACGTTTGAATACTTAGAAGGGTTACTAAAAGAATGAACAGGATATAATACAAGGCCCCCCAAGACCGAATACTTCTCTCGCAATTACAAAACCCCTTTGTCTTTACTTTTATTGTTCAATCAACTGCAACCATCAACCGCTCACAATCCGGAGGACTTGCAATTCACGCATCACCCACTGTAAGTCTTCGCTTTTAATTTCAGTATTTACTTTTCTGTAATTTACTTTTCAGCACTCAAAACCAAAACCAACTAAAAAGTCATGTAGTTGTTAGCACTAAAACCTCAACCAACCTAAAACACGCTCCTTTGCTGAACAAATCCCTTAAAGAATAACCTATCCCCCTAATTCCTCTGGGTTCGACCCCTACTTACCAAGTACTACCCAGTAGTATAGTTGCGAGTAGCGGACTATTATAAATTTATTTGCACAAATCGCTCTGACGACAAGCGGTTCTGTCAAATTGGCGCCGTTGCCGGGGAATTAGCAAATGGATAGTTGTTCTTTTTTCAATTATACATAATTCGCCATGTCTTCATACTACGACATAGAACCTTGGAAAAATGAGGGTAGCAACCTTATGTTTGAAATGATTAGACGTCTCCCCCAATTCGGAGGTGCTCTTGGAGAAGATCCCGTAAGGCATACACAAACGTTCCACTCCATATGCAACCACATGAGGCCTAAAAATGAATCGCTAGAGGAATTTAAACTCACATGTTTTAAATTTTCTTTAACTGACTCGGCATTAAAATGGTATTACTCATGTGCTGAGTATGAAAGTGATTATGGGGGTCTACAAACCAAATTTCTTGAGAAGTTTTGCCCTCCATCTCTCCGACTTGAAACCCGCGAGAAGATTCTCAATCTTGAGCAATTCCGGGACGAAACATTGGACGAGTACTTGGCGTACTTTGACTCCATTGTGGCGAGCTGCCCGCACCATGGATTCTCCAGAATCAATCTTATCCAAAGGTTTCTCGGTGGAATGATGCCACTTGAGCGGAAAAGACTTAACGATGCAGCGGGAGGCTCGATCATGAAGTTAACCATGTCTCAAACCTGGCGACTCATAGACAATTTGGCAGAGAGCACAAAACAAGGGCCAATACACCAAACTGAAGATAAGGTACCGACGATGGAAGTGGACTCAGTACAAAACAAGCCCGACACCACACCCATTACGAGCTTGCCCGCAACAAATCCGAGAGAAGACATCAGTACAAGGGCAGTAATGGACGTGAAGGAGGCTCTAAAGGAGCCAATATTGGAGCCCACGAAGCCAACTGAGGATGAGGACTCGCAAATAACCGAAGAAGAACCGGCCAAATTAGGCCTGGTTCTCATTGCCAAACCAGCCGAGCCACTTGAACCGGTCCTCATCACCAATATACCCGAAACATGCCCGATCCTCACTATCGAAGCACCTAAGGCAGGCCTGGTCCTCATTATCAAACTGTCCAAGAAAGACCTGGCCCTTATGGTGGAAGTTCCCCAACTTTTCCCTTCGGTTTGTATGCGGATCACAGCCCCTGAAAATGAAGTGATTAACGCTAAGGTGCAAGGCGAGTTTGAGGCAGAACAAGGACAAGAAAAGCGATCAATGGAGCTCTCACTCACCACGACTCAACAAAGCGGCCCTGAAAATTTGCTCGTGCTAGGACGACCATTCGTCGCTGCCACAAAGAAGAGGCTTCACATGGAGACATGCTTAAGGTCACCAATGCTCGATGGCACAATACTGAATTTCCAGAATTGCAAAAGTGCCACCCATTCAAACATGAAGAAACGACCAAGACATGGGCCGGTGGAATGGAAGCCCGGATGGAGAAACAAGAAAGTCCGACT
Organism: Rhodiola kirilowii; assembly: GCA_033675215.1. Classification (NCBI taxonomy): domain Eukaryota; kingdom Viridiplantae; phylum Streptophyta; class Magnoliopsida; order Saxifragales; family Crassulaceae; genus Rhodiola; species Rhodiola kirilowii. Next base: position 36,002,614 of record CM066201.1, read on the forward strand.
CAAAAGACCAGCATCTATGGTCAAAGGATCCTCACCTTCCCAGAAGAATGTAAAGAAGAAATTATCGGTTCAATGGATATCAGAACCAAGCCCGCTGCCATACGAGAACTTGGGACCGATTAAGAGAGCAGTTGGGAAAAAGTTCGACCTCAAGCACCCATGGGACCCAAACCAGTGATCCACAAACGAGGTATCGTCGAGCCAACGACGTTAAACAAGTGCACTGGTCGGGAGGTAACCCGACACTATCTTACTTTTCTGCACTTTAATTTCTGTCATTTAAATTCAGTAATTTAGTTTTAAGCTTGCATGACTTTTGAACTAAGGCACGCCTTCGTTCAAAAGTGGGGGGTGAGAACCACCTGTGTACATAAATAACATGCTTACTGTTTTTTCTTAGTAATAGTATCTTTTTGAAAATATGAACTTAAGAATGTGAAAAAGATAAGTCATAATTCATGCATTAACCTTGTGAAAATTCAACTGTCTAAAAACTTAGGGTGTAACTTTTCATTTGTCCCTTTGTGCTAAGATAACCAGGGATGTGGAGTTGATAGAAATGCCCTCGAAGGACTTGGCAAGCAATCAAAGGATCAGATCAAACTATATGGTTTTCGAAGTCAGTGGAGGCTGCACTTCGGGTTTCAGTGAAAATTGAAGTCATCTCCGCCATGCAATGCAAAAGGCGAGGACGGGAATCAAACCGTCCTCTCTCTAGTCAAAGTAGCAGAGAAAATAGATGAGCGACCCTCATCTTGACCCGCGCGAAACAACAAAGATGAGAGGAGCGGGGAGGTATTTCCATATTCTTGCGGGCGATGATTGGACCTCCCAAGAAGGCAAAAAACAAGATGGACTAGCAAGTCACAAAGAAGCAAAAAACTCAAAGAAGAAAATCAAAAGAGGCCTAAGGCCCAAAAATGTGAAGGTTTTAACCGAGCAAAAGTGAAGCACTCAACAACGTCAAATCAAAAGCTAAAGGCAAATCACTACAAAAAGCAGTCCATCGCCAAAGAAGAAGAAAGAAAAAAATCAAGAAAAGGCTCAACTCACTGAAACCCGAATCGAATCACGTGCTAGAGAAAGCTACAAGAAAACCATATAGTGCGAGACGGTCCCGAAGGTGTAGTCCCGGAGCCTAAAAAGGGCTATCTCCCGAAACATCCGAAATAATTTGCATCTCAGCACGAAGGTACAAGTATCAAGTTTCTTCTACTTATTTACGCAGTTTAATTTAGTAACAAGTAGTAATGCATGAATTAGGAAAAATCGAGTACCACAATCTTATTTTCATATTTTAACCAACTTACTTAGTAACGCCCTTATAAAGCATTGTTCGGGACGAACAACTAAAAGTGTGGGGTTATCTGATGGACCACAATTGTATGAATCATAAACACAGTTAAACCCACCAAATTAGACTGTTTGTCTATCTAACTTCGATGTTTTAGTCCCGATACATTTCTACAGGGTATTTCAGAGCTTAGAGAGAATACACGCTAAGGAAGAGCTTTTAGCACAGAAAAGATATCAGGAGACAATCCAAGGTCAAGATCAGACGCTGAATGAAGAAATCTAAAGATCCTGACTTGGAATCATTCAAAACAAATCAAACCGAAGAGAAACCGAAGACAATCCGGAGCTGGAATACACCGATAGTTTTGTGCAAACTGCACAAAACTCACAACCACTCTCCTCATGCCACATGGGCCGGCGGCTACCTCCTCACATCTCCCCTCCTCCTCTCCCCTTCCTCCACATGTCACCCTCTCCTCCATCCATGCCCAAAGCCGCCGGCGGCTTTGCCTTCTCCTCTCCCCTTGTGACACTTGTCTTCCTCTCCTCTTCCCCCCATCTCCACCCTTGGATGCCAAACCACATGCCCTCATCTTGGCCCTCCATTCCCCTCCCCTTAGCCTATAAATACCAAGCTCTCCTCCTCATTTCAATCCATCCCAAAATTGTGTAAAACACTTCTCTCTCTAAGTTTGTTACTATGTAAAGTTTGGTTTGATATCAATAAAAGTTCAGTTTGTTCTCAAATACTTTAGTTCGATCTTGAGTATTCCTGTTGGTTCTTGAGTACTCAAGTTTTCAGTTACAGTTCAAGAGTTACTCCTGTTTGTTCTTGAGTAATCTCTTTCTCTTCTCTCTTTACTCCTGTTTGTTCTTGAGTATTCTTTTCCAAATCCCCAAGTATTTAGTTATGATGTCCAACTCTATGGATATTCGTAACTAAACTCTTCATTCGGTTGAAGGGGAGTTCTTGTTTTATAAAAAGTTTTACTTCGTTTAGTTTCTTTTCTCTGTATTCAAAACTTGTTCTATGTGCCATTTATAAGGTCAGACTTTCCAAGGTTGAGTGGAAGCTACGAAAGGGCAAAACTCTTCTGTGGGAAGTCGTGAACATACTCGGGTAAGTGGATGCTACGAAAGGGCAAAGCTTATCTGAGGAGTTCGATCTATCTTTAAAACCATTTGGAAACTGGACCAAAGGGACCAAATGGATGCACAAAAGGCTAAGATACTTCGAAAGGAGGAATTAGTCTGAAGTAGAACAAGGGTTTACAAACAGTGTGGCAAATTGAGCGCTACGAAAGGGCCTCGATACACGTTTGAATACTTAGAAGGGTTACTAAAAGAATGAACAGGATATAATACAAGGCCCCCCAAGACCGAATACTTCTCTCGCAATTACAAAACCCCTTTGTCTTTACTTTTATTGTTCAATCAACTGCAACCATCAACCGCTCACAATCCGGAGGACTTGCAATTCACGCATCACCCACTGTAAGTCTTCGCTTTTAATTTCAGTATTTACTTTTCTGTAATTTACTTTTCAGCACTCAAAACCAAAACCAACTAAAAAGTCACGTAGTTGTTAGCACTAAAACCTCAACCAACCTAAAACACGCTCCTTCGCTGAACAAATCCCTTAAAGAATAACCTATCCCCCTAATTCCTCTGGGTTCGACCCCTACTTACCAAGTACTACCCAGTAGTATAGTTGCGAGTAGCGGACTATTATAAATTTATTTGCACAAATCTCTCTGACGACAAGCGGTTCTGTCATCCATCTAGATTTAAGTTTCCCTGGCATCAACTTTAGTCGCGAGGAGTAGACCAGCACTTGTTGTCCTTCCTCAAATGAGCGTCGGAGGATGAATTTATCATGATACAATTTGGTCCGCGCTTTGTAGTCTGTTTGCCCTTCATAGGCCTCAAGCCGTAATTCCTCAAGCTCACACAGATTAAGCTTCCTATCCAGTCCGGCAGCCTTCAAATCCGGATTGCAATGTTTGAGCGCCCAATAGGCTTTATGTTCTAATTCCACCGGAAGGTGGCATGCCTTCCCATAAACAAGCCGAAAGGGGGAGGTCCCTATTGGCGTCTTGTACGCCATTCTGTAAGCCCAAAGAGCCTCATTTAGCCGTTGACTCCAATCTTTCGGTTTTACCATCTTTTCTAGGATCCCTTTGATTTCACGGTTGGAGATCTCAGCTTGTCCGTTGGTTTGAGGATGGTAGGCTGTGGACGTCCGGTGGTGGACTTGATAGTGCTTCAAGGTGGCGGCCATCATGCGGTTGCGAAAATGCGAGCCTTGATCGCTGATTAATGCCTTGGGTACTCTGTACCTACAAAACAGGTTAGTGCGCAAAAAATCTACTACAGTCTTTGCATCGTCGCACTTAGTGGCCTTAGCCTCTACCCATTTTGACACATAATCTACAGCAACTAAAATGTAAGCATAACCGCATGAAACTGGGAATGGCCCCATGAAATCTATACCCCAAATGTCGAAAACATCGTTGACTAATATGGGTACTTGAGGCATCTCATTTCTAGCCGACACATTTCCTACTCTTTGACACCTATCGCACTTTCTACACTTCTCATAGGCATCTTTAAATATACTCGGCCAAAAGAAGCCGCTATCTAGGATTTTCCTAGCGGTTCTCCTTGGCCCGAAGTGTCCTCCACATGCAAACTCATGGCAGAAGCTAATTACAGAAGCTATTTCATTATCGGGGATGCATCTCCTAAGTATTTGATCTGCTCCTATTTTCCATAAATAAAGATCATCCCATAAGTAATGTCTAGCATGATGCCTAAGTTTTATGCAATGTGCTTTAGTAAAAGAGGGAGGAAATGTACCTCCGACTAGATAGTTGACGATTTGAGCATACCATGGCACTTTTGTTGAGACTGCATAGAGGTGCTTGTCTGGAAATGACTCGATTATGTGCCCTTCCTCTTCTTCTCGGACAATCCTGCTTAGATGGTCGACCACTGTATTCTCAATCCCCTTTTTGTCCCTTATCTCCACATCGAATTCTTGTATCAGCAAGATCCACCGTATAAGCCTTGGTTTGGCCTCATTTTTCTTCATTAGGTACCGGATGGCCGCATGATCTGAGAAGACAATTAGTTTTGCTCCGAGCAGGTAGGATCTGAATTTCTCTAGAGCGAATACCACGACCAGGAGCTCCTTCTCGGTGGTGGAGTAGTTTCGTTGGGCTGAATCTAGGGTCCTTGAGGCGTAGTAGATTACGACCGCCTTCTTTTCAAACCTTTGGCCGAGAACTGCTCCCACGACGTAATCGCTCGCGTCGCACATGATTTCGAATGGCTGCTTCCAATCTGGTGTTTGGATGATGGGTGTGCTAGTGAGGGCCTTCTTGAGCTCATCAAAGACTTCCTTGCATGCATTGGTGAATTCAAAAGGAACTTCTTTTTGGAGAAGAGTGGATAGAGGCAACGCCTTTTTGGAGAAGTCCTTGATGAACCGTCGATAGAATCCCGCATGCCCAAGGAATGATTGAATGTCTCGGACAGTGGAGGGGTATGGTAAAGTCATGATCAGGTCTATTTTAGCTTTGTCCACCTCTATGCCTTCTTGTGAGACGATGTGTCCTAAGACCACTCCATGAGTTACCATGAAATGGCACTTCTCATAATTGAGCACTAAGTTCATCGAGACACATCGTGCCAGAACCGTGCTTAAGTTGTCTAGGTAGGCATCGAATGTATTGCCATAGATGGTGAAGTCGTCCATGAAGACTTCGATGAATATTCCGATCATGTCCGAGAAGATGCTGGTCACCACTCTTTGAAAAGTCCCCGGAGCATTGCATAGACCGAACGACATTTTTCTGAAGGCGAATGTGCCGAATGGGCAGGTGAATGTAGTCTTCTCTTGGTCCTCTGGTGCTATGGGGATCTGGTTGTAGCCCGAGAACCCGTCCAGGAAGCAAAAGTATGGCTTGCCCGCCAGTCGGTCTAACATTTGATCGATGAATGGTAGTGGGAAATGGTCCTTCCTTGTGACGGCGTTCAATTTTCTGTAGTCGATGCACATTCTCCAGCCGTTCTTGACCCTTGTTGTCACCATTTTTTCCCTTCGGTATCTTCCTCAACCGTGATTCCAGTTTTCTTCGGGACCACGTGGACCGGACTTACCCACTGGCTATCCGAGATTGGATAGATGACATCCGCATCCAGGAGCTTCTGTATTTCTTTCTGGACGATTTCCATCATGATTGGATTGAGTCGTCGCTGAGGTTCCCTTGACTCCTTAGCTCCATTCTCGAGTAAGATGCGATGCATGCAAACCGCTGGGCTAACTCCTCTCAAGTCGGCTAGAGTCCATCCAATAGCTAACTTCTGTTGTCTCAGCACTTTTATCAAACGACGCTCCTGGTCTGTTTCCAAGCCACTCTTGATGATTACCGGGAGTGTGTTATTTTCCCCTAGGAATGCGTACTTCAGATGCACGGGCAGGGGCTTCAATTCTATTTTGGGAGCTTGCATTACTGAGGGTAAAAAGGTATTGGATTTGAATAGTTTTACCTCATTGACTTCGTATCCTGGTGTGAGAGGCTCCGAAATTGTTAGGTGGGCTAGTGTTTCATGCAAGCCTTCGGCTAATTCATAAGAGCTTTCGGCTCCATTAAGCACGAGTTCTAAAGGGTCTGCTCTTGGTTCTGGTTTAACTTCTTTGACTAGGTCGTCCAAAGCGTCGAGAGCGTGCACTTCCTCGAACTCTATGGGATGTTTCATTGTTCGGAATATGTCGAAACTGAACACCTCTCCTTCCACCTCCATTGAGAGCATGCCACTACCGCACTCTATCTTCATTTTCGATGTTTTGAGGAATGGACGGCCGAGAAGGATAGGTGCATGGTCTGTTGACCCGCCAGTTTCCGTCTTTAGGACGTAGAAATCTGCTGGAAACACCAATTCACCCACCTGAACCAGGACGTCTTCTATTTTGCCCTCGGGCTGTTTGCAAGATCGGTCTGCCAGCTGGATAGTAAGACCGGTGGGTTCGAGGGGTCCAATCCTGAGGCACGAATAGAGTGAAAATGGAAGAACGTTGATCGAAGCTCCTAGGTCTAGCATGCAGTTCTCAATTTGGATGTTCCCGATTGTGCAGGGAATGGTGTAAGTACCCGGGTCACCGCATTTGGGGGGCACCTTCCTTTTTATGACCACGGAGATGTTTCTACTCATCAGCTCTTGACCATTTCTAGTACTCCTTCTTCGGTTGGTGCAAAGCTCCTTTAAAAACTTTGCATATCGAGGGATTTGCTTGATGGCTTCTAAGAGGGGGATGTTGATCTCGACTTTGTTGAACAATTCAAATAACATCCTCGTCCATGACATGTTGTTTTGGTACTCGGGCTGGCACTGGAAATGGGAGCGCGGTGCTGAATTTGGAGGTCTCGGTTCTGGGCACCGGGCGCTCCTTGTGCTCCTCGGACGTGGGAATCGAGCTGGCCGCTGGTACCAGGCCAGGCCTGTGTTCCTCGAGCGCGTCCTTATTTTCCTCGGGCAACTCCGGGCTTTCGTCTTCCTCTTGTTCCATGGGTGCAATGTCTAGCTTTTTTCCACTCCGAAGAGTCACGACATTCACATTTCCCCTCGGGTTCTGGACGGTTTGTGAAGGAAGTCTGCCGGGTTCATTAGTGAGCGCGGACATTGCGGTAGCGAGTTGGGACATGTGCTTCTTCAGGTCGGCTATTGCTCCATCAATTTTTGCCTGGTTTTGATGCACAGTAGTACTCAACTGCTGCACAGTGCTAGACAACTACTGCACAGTACCCGAGGATTGTTGCACAGTACTCGAGAGCTCCTTCGTCATGTCCTCCAGCCACTTGTTCGGTCATTGCTGATTACTCGAGCTGGCTTGGTACTGATTTGGTCCCTTCTGTTGATATTGGCCCGTCAGGTACTGGTTTGGTTCCCTTTGTTGGTATTGGCCCGCTGGTGGGGCGTTCTGGTTGTACTGCTGGTGGGGCGGTTGATAGAATGACTGAGCTGGTTGAGGTGCGGCTTGTTGTGTCACCCTTGGAGGGTGGTTCTCATTTTTCCAGCTTGGGTTGGTTGCTTGACCATATTGCCGGCTTGGACTGGCGTGGTTGTTGTTGTTATTGTACCCTTGATATCCCTCTACTGCATTGGCCTCCACCGGGTCCTCTTCGATCGAAGTTGGGCATGCATCAGTCTTATGGTCCGTAGAGCCGCAAAACTCGCAAGGTCTTACTTGAACTGTCTGCTTTCGTAGGATATGCATCATCATTTCCTTCATCGGTTCTATTTGCTCGGGCATTGAGTTTACCAGTGTCTCGGCACTTGCCACGTTCTTGGTTCGGGTAAACTCATCTTGCCGAGTGGTCTCCTCTCTGAACCGGGCATTTTCAGCAAATTTTGTGACTAGTCGCCGTATGCCGCTTAATGGTAGGCTCATCATTGACCCTCCAGCTGAAGCATCAAGGAGCTTTTTGTCTAAGGGATTCAGTCCATCAATCAGGTACTCGATGATGAGCTTCTCGGGTAATCCAAGAGTGCAGCAGCTTCTCTCCAGGTGGTTGAATTTGTCCAGGTAGTCGTACATGGTTTCATTAGGTCCCTGCCTTATGTCCTGCAGTTGCCTCCTTACTTGCATCGCTTTTCCCGCTGGGTAGTATTTGTCCAGGAATTTCTTTTGCATCTGAACCCATGTTCTGATGCTTCCCGAAGGCAATGAAAGGAACCAGTCGTTTGCCGAGTCAATGAGGGAAAAGTAAAACGCCTTCAACTTGAAGTCGCTTATATTCACTCGATTGGGCTTAAGATTTTGGCAAATGCCATGTAAGCGTTGGAGATGAGTTGTCGTAGATTCTCCATGAGCTCCTGAGAACTTGGGCAAACTGTGGGCCACTGACGTGTCGATGGTAATGTTTTCCAGTTCAGGGCCCTCGTAAATGCACCACGGCTGATTTTCGAAATCTGGGGCATTAAGTTCTCCCATAGTAGGTTCGCGGTAGTTGTTATCCCCATAGTAATCATCGAAGATGGGTTCCCGTCTTGGCACTTGTTGATGTCGAGGAGGTGGGGGATATATAGGGGGTGGTACTGGACCAGCTTCATTTTTGTTCTCGGGTGGTTCTTGGTTTCTTCGGGCGCCTTCCCGATTACGAGCTCTTTGGTTTCGGATGAGCTGTCCCGGATCGTCAAGAATTGGAGGCGGCGCCTCATAATTTCGATCGTATAGATTCATCTCGTCGTCATCCTGATAGTCATGGTTGCTTCCTTCATGAGACATGGTTGTGCAGAAGCGAGTTTGAAAGAGAAAAAAACAGTTATCCGATTGTTAACTCTAATTACCCGGCAACGGCGCTAATTTGACAACACTGCCTTGTCACGAGGCAATGTGTACAAAATTAATTTATAAGTCCTCTACTCGTTACTCTACTATTGGGTAGTAAAGCGGTTAGTAGGGGTCGAACCCAAGGGAATTAGTGGATAGTTGTTCTTTCGAAGATGGAAAGTAAGACAGTCGGGGGTTGGTTGTGATTTTAGTACTGAAAGTAACGTGGGTTGGTTGTGATTTTAGTACTGAAAAGTAAAGTGCTTGAAAGACAAGACTTGCTGAAAGTAGGTGCGTAAAAGTAAAGTGCTTGAAGGACAAGACTTGCTGAAAGTAAGTGCGTAAAAGTAAAGTGCTTGAAGGACAAGACTTGCTGAAAGTAAATGCTTGAAGGACAAGACTTGCGGAAAGTAAGCAATTGATATGAGACTTAAAGTAAAGTGACAGGTGATGTTTTAATTAAAGGAAAGGATTCGGTTTTAGGGGCCTTGTATCATAAATCTGTTTATAATTGACCTCTAATGATCATACTAAGTGTTCAAAGATGTATCAAGGCTATTTCTAGCACATGACTTGCCACACCGTTTCTATTTGGGCTAATTCCTTCTTTCGAAGTATCTTAGCTTATGTGCATCCATTTGATCAATCATTTCCGATCAACTAAATGGTGTTTTAAAGAGGTTGAACTCCACAGTTAAGCTGTGCCCTTTCGAGCCTCCACTTAACCACGAAGGTTCACGAACCCATGGAAGAGCTTTGCTCTTTCGAGCATCCACTCAACCAATAGTGTTCTGACCTAATATATGGCACATAGAACAAGTTTTGAACACAAAGAGGCACTTAAGAGAAGGGTCTAAAATATTGTATGATACAAGCACACCCCTTCAACCGAATGAAGGGTTTAGCTACGAATATCCATAGAGGTGGATATCATAGCTAAGTGCTGAATAAAGTAAAGGTTTTGAAAGACAGAAAAGTAAAGGTTTTTGGAAATCAAGACAAGGAAAGTAAAGGGGAGAATACTCAAGAACCAACAGGAGTAAACTCAAGAACAACAAGAATACTCAAGAACCAACAAGAGTATTCAAGATCAAAGTAAATGTTTACAAGGTTTGTGCCCAAAATCTAGAGAGATAAGTAACAAGTGACTTGTGTTTGAGCTTGTTGGAATGAGGATGATTTACAAAGGGAAGGAAAGTGTCTATTTATAGGCAAGGGGAAGAGAGGAGAGCTCAACACATGTCACAAGGGGAGAGGAGAGCTCAAAGAGCCGCCGGCCATGAGGTGGCTTCCCAAAAGCCACCGGCCACATGGCTTCTCCACATGGAAAGCCGCCGGCTAGGTGGAGGGGAGGAGAGTGTGAGTGGATTGAGATCTTTCCTTCCCAAAAGCCATCGGTTGGCATGTGACTCCGGTTGGTCTTCGGTTGGTTGCCTCTTTGGTTGCTTCTTAGTTGACATCAAAAGGTGAGGAACTTAGACTTGGCATTTCACTTGTGTTCTTGATCTTTGTTGGAATAAGTCATTGGGACTTAGTGGTGGCTTGATCGGAGTATTGTCGGAGTATGACCAGTTCTTACTTGTAATCCACTTTTAGCGTTAAGAACTCCATTTTAGCTCGTTTCATCTTTACTTCTTGAAATAGCCTGTAGAACAAAAGTGAAACTAACAAGTGAAAGTTGTCAAGACAAAGCGTCTAATTTGGTGGGTTTAACTGTCTTAACGAATCATATAAATATGGTCCATCACTTCTGGTTTAGGAACGATTTCTCCTACAAGATTTTCCATCGTGGGTTGTGTCCATCCAATCAAAACAGCCTTCCAAGCCTTTTCATCGAGAGATTTCAGAAAGGATTTCATCATGGGCTTCCAGGAGGCATAGTTTGATCCTTCAAGTAGCGGGGGTCGGGTTGTGCTTTGTCCTTCCTTCAGAATCATCTTGAATAGATCTAGGATCACACTCAGTATGTCGAGTGTCTGCTCTGATACCAATTGAAATACTGTTGTCTGTTTAAGCTACTCTTCAAGATGGTGTTCAGACGAACCTTAAACACCCAAGCAGACAATATCTATAACAGTATGCGAAAAGTACACACAGTGTACTTCCTAGTTCGGCAACAGCCTACTCTGGGGGCTTCCCACGCCTTAAAGGGATATTAATCTTTATTGAATAGTATAGAGCTATACGTGGACTTTCTCTTACAATCTCCCGAATGTAAACGCCTAGCCTCTATCACTACTTCACTCAGATTTGTGATCTCGGCTCCCCTCGATCCCCTTGGTTTGAAACTCCCGTCCGAACGTACTCGATCTTCTCCCGAAGCTCGGATGCTTCTCCCGAAAGCGTGCAATGGTCTTCCGTGTGTGCAGCGGTTAGTTCAGCAAGAACAATCTGATCACAGCACACTAAATAGACTGCTTCAGCGCCGATGATTTTCTAGTGGGGAAAACTCAGTCAGTCGGCGCTCTTCTCTTCTCAGATCTCAGGAATACTCTCGTGTGTAATTCTCTTAGAAAAGTGGTTATCATTCTAGACGCCCTAGCCTTCTTTTTATAGGCTTCGGTGAAGTCCAGATCCAATCTGAATATCCTGTCAAATATTTCGAAGATACTCCGAAATATTTGATAGATATTCAATCTTCTTTTATCCGTATCCAATCTGTGGAGATTGCTTCCGTGCCAAGCCATCCGATATTTTCGAATCAAAGCTGAAGATATTCATTTGAATATCTGATCTTTAATGATGACTTGTCGATTGATTCCAATCAGATAATCTCGTTGATCTTCTGGATACGTAAATCTTCATGCGTCTGTTGTACGCTGTACTTCAGTTCTAGTATGCGGTTGAACTCTTTTTAAACACCTGCTTGAACTCTCTAAAACCGATTTGCCAAACCATGTCATTCATGGGAACATCAGAGTGCTCAATTGGATCTTGCATTATCTGGTGGATTCATCCAGCGTCGTCTCAACACAATTCGTGTCCTGAAGCAAAATTAAAAAGTTGGACCTTCTAAATTCTTTTTAAAATTATGAGGCCTTTTCCATTCACCAGATGGGAGGTTTTTTAATTGAGATGTGGTCTTTTCTTATTGAAATGCGACCTTTTTGAGTAAAATGGGGCCTCTTTTTTAGACAAATGTGGCTTTTTATATATATAGAGATTGGCCTATTTATCCTTGAATTTACAATTAAAAGTGTATTAAAAAATGAGGCCTCGCTTCACCTGCCTCAGGGTGATGCCGGCCCTGCTGAGCGGTTAGAAGATGCTTGTGGCTCTTTAAAGGTGATGAAGCAGCGTGGTTGTGGTTGTCTGCCTAATGTGGCAGCAAACAACAGTTGGACGTTGTAAGTAACAGCGTTTTAAGATATGTTGGCAATTTGTGTCCAGACAGTTTCATTTTTGGGCGTAAATATGACACAAGGCTTAAACCGCCGTGTCCAAGAGCGGCCTAACTCTAAGACGTCGTTGATAACGGTGCCTTAGAAAACGTGAGTAAATTGGGAATGAAATTCGAAAATTGAGTAAAAAGAGAACTCAAATTTCAATTTTGAACAAATTGGGAAATTTTCCGAAAAAGTCATGCAATTCGTATTCCTTGTCCTAGCATTGGATGTGAAATGAAACATCTATGTAAAAGGTAAAGTGTGAATGTGAACAGGGAATTAGGCAGGTCTGTAAATTATGGATCTATAGAATAAGGAAACTTTTAATCACTTAGAAATGATATGGTAGATTGGCAGAAGTCGAATAGTTTTATGTATAGAATTACTGCTCCATGTTGTAGCAGTGGATGTTGAATTGGACTTGGTTGAGGCCTTCATTGTTGCCTAACCTGCTTTAATTGGTTTAGTGTTAAATGAAACTGCATGATAGATGCTGCAAAAGTTAGATGGTCTTTGTGGGATGGTCTGTGGCCTTTTGTGTCTTTTTCTTTTTGTTAACTGATCATAAAAAGTTAGTTGGTTTAAAGAGTTCCATATGGTCTATGTATGGAGAGGGTCTGCATTTTCTTGTAGTTAAGTTTGACATCATTGGAAAAACCTGGCAATGGAACACGGCGAAGGAGAAGGTTCTAACCTGCTCTCAGGAACAACGACATAATGAATTTGCCCCAGGACCCAACTCATTTTCACTTGTTTGCATCATAGCCTGCGTGTTTTCGCTTGAACTGGTGATCATTTATTAGCAGTCTCTTCATCCTTAAATTGCCCAACTGTCCAGCATAGGGGTGAACATGACCCGTCCCGACCCGGTGACCTTTTCGATCCGGTCAATATTTTGGACGAACTTGAACCCGATCCGGTACTAAATAAGTCGGGTTCGGGTTACTCCTCGGGTCACCCGGTCCTATAACTATATTAATATAGAATAAAATAATTTAACTTCGATACAAAAGTCTATCGTTTTGTCTTGAATTTTGTTTCAATATGAGCTTCACATCATTTTGTTACAACAATGTTGGGCTGTTAACATGTTTAAGTTCACTTTCTTTTTTCGAAGATTATTTTGTTTTAGACTTTTAGCTACTTGATATGTTATAAGTCTATCGTTACGACGGGTTCGGGTTATCACCCGGTCAATATTTAGTGACGGGTTCGGGTTGACCTAAATGACCCGATCGTCGTTTCGTGTCGGGTTAAGGACGAACAGAACCCGTCCTAACCCGTCCCACGATCACGCCTAGTACAGCATGAGTTTTTTTAGTCTTCAATAGTGGAAGTTAATTTACTTTTTTTTGGGAAAAATACACATTTGTGTCCCGAACTACCGACATTTTTCAATTGAATATCCAAATTATTGATTCCACCAATCAAGGGCAAAATAGAAAATAAATTCACAAATTTAACAGAGTTATTTTCAACAGGGTTCACATGATTGAGTTCGCAATTTAATCACAGTGTTGCTACGGTGCTCGGTGTTCGAAATTTGTAAATTTATTTTTTATTTTGACCTTGATTGGAAAATTAATAGTTAGACCTTCAATTGGAAAATACAGATAGTTCGGGGTACCAATGTGTACTTTTCCCTAATTTTAAAGAAAAAAAAAGAGTTTCTAGTCTTCAACATAAGTATGAATGGGAAGCGTCAAGGTTATTTGACGCAGCTCCCGTCCAGGTGAGTTGCGTCATCGATGCTTTATTCTTTCTTTACAAAAGATGGTTCTAAACTACAAAAACACCTATACGCATGCTGAGTTGAGTTTAGAAACACTGAGGAGCACTCAAATGAGAACTCTCTTTTTTCGAAAAATTGAAACCCCAATTTTCACTTTTCAAAATGCATCATCAAGTTATTGGGGTGGTAACACGTGTCTTATGTGTATTTTTCAAGATGCATTTAATGCAAAGTTAGTCACCAATTTTGACTTTGTTTTTTGTTTGGACATGTATCACATGCATGTTTAAAGATGTATCATGATCTAATGGTGAGATTCAGAATCAAATTTTTGAATTTTTAAGGATTTTTAACCGAGCACTCCCTAAAAACATTTTATTATGTTATGGGGGTGAAGGCGGAGCTTAATCTTTTACTGATCTTATGTTGTATCTTTGGTACTGGTTGTTCAGAAATTGTCATTTTCCATTTTGACTATATCATCCTTGACATCGCATCGTTAATCAGAGCTAACTATAGGAGGTCCAGATCCTGACAGGCGACATATCTACCAATTGCAGCGATACCGACAGACCATTGTTCATCCAAAAACAGTCTAAATTGGCTGATTTTGTTTCACGCAGCATCAAAACGTGAAGATGATTGCAGTACAACAATGCAATAGATATCATGTGTTCAAATTTGGGGCTTAGAGAGAGCACGGCTGCTCTTAAATATCATTTAATACGTTGGAGGGGTTTACTTCAACGTGGCCCCTTCACACACAAAATATGTTGACCAATTAGTTTATCGGAAGGCCTTGAATAAGCATTTTCGATCACCATTTGCCCGATGAAATTGGTGAGAATCATTTAACTCAATTAAAAGTTATAAAGAACTTGTAGGCTGTAGCCAGTGGATCACTACCGGATCATTTGTTATTATTGCCACATTCAGAACAACATGTAGCTTCATGAAGTGAAGGCCGGTCATGGACCAGGGTCCACATTGTTAAATGATGAAGTTGGGAAGTGATTTCATGGACGCATGTGAGATGGCACTAGATGCAGAACTTCATGAGGTCAAGCTCGGACTACTGGGGATCTAGAAAATTTTTCGACCGGGGCGATCTAGAAAAAGTATATATAAACTTATGTGACATATTAACTTATGATTAAAATTATGCTACTTTCATCTATAGGTCAAGCTAGGACTAGGCGGAGTAATTTTTAGAACATTGACTTTGACACATGTAAAATAAAATTATAAATTACTCCTCTACAAAAAATAGGAACAATTTAAAATAGTCCGTCAAATTATCTTGTCACTATCCGCTTTCGTCTCTCTATCTCTCTCCAGCGACACCAAAAGAATAGAAAGTTACACCGTCTAACTCCTTAAGAGTTTGAACCTCATTCTACTTTCCGTTGGGATAATATATGTTTGCTTACAAGGTTTATTCGGATTGAAGTTAGATTTATTTTGATTGGTTATAAGATTAAGCTTATTTTGAGTAAGAATATAATATATTTATTTCTAAATTAATGAAACCTTAATATCAAAAAAAAGGACAAAAAAGAAAATTAATGAGACATTAATTAAATTAATCATATATTAAAGATAATTAAAAAAATTAATTGGGGCAGTGACGCGCGTCGTTTGACGCGTCTAACTTAAATTTATTTTTTCTCCTCCTATTAGCTAGTAAAGCGGCAAGCGGGGTCGAACCCAAGAGAGCTGGTTGTTGAAGTTGTTCCTGAAAAGAATTAAATAAAAGGGAGTTTTGTAAACAAGTATCGTAAAAGCACGAGAGAAAAGAATAACGAAGAGTTCTATAAGAGAAAGCATTCAGTTTAGGGTTTCTATTGTGACACGTTTATCATTGACTGCTAATTATCTAATTTCAGGTTTCTAAGTGTGGTTACTCCGTTTCAAGTTATAACCTAAAGTATTCCGTTTCAGGCAATACACCACAATCTAATCCGTTTCAGGCGTTAGACTTCTAGTTCTCCTAAATCTAATAATCCGGGATAGGCATTATTTAATCTAGGTGTTCTTACTCGTTTTTACGGGAAAGTCTCAAACAAGTATTAACGATAAGAACTGAATTATTCGGCTAAGCTTTACGGGTACGTCTCACCTAGCTTCACAATTCAACCCTTAATATTAGGCACAAGAACTAGAGAAACAAGAAATTGCATTAAGTAAAATGTCTCAAAACAATTGTCACAATGAACGAAACCCTAAACCGGATTAAAGGTTTAGCTACTCATAGTCATGGAAAACAAATGCAGAATTTAATGATGAAAACAAGTAGAAAATTCTTCGCTTCGTCGAAAGGTTGTGTCTTCGTCTTCTCCAGAAGCGTCTCAGTCTTCGTAGAATGATGGATGATGAAAACCCTAGCCCAAACTTCTTATTTATAATAAACTGGGATTTCCAAATCTGTTTTGGGCTGGAATTATCAAAATTCGGACTTGCTGACATCATCAAACGGCATGCTGACGTCAGCCCTCGCCGACTTGGCACGTTTCCCCTTGCATTAGCGGCGCGTTCTCCTTTAACATTAGCGTTGCTGCTAATGCTTAGTGAAAACCCGATCCGCACTTAGTTGCGGTCCTTCTTCTGCGCGCCAGTTCTGACTTTGACTTTGAATTTGACCTTATGGATGACCTCGGTTGTTATCGGTGTGAACTAGCGAGTTGTAGGAAATTGAGTCACCTTCGCAATGGTATATGACTCGTATTTTTCTGATCAAAGGTCCATTCCCAGTATCTCGTTGAACGTCCAGAGGTCTGATTTGGCATTATAATGTTTTCGGCCTAAAACGCCGTCTTTATGCGCGTTTCCTCCTAGAGCTTCCGAAACACCTAAAATGCAAAATCATACTACAAAGTAAATGTTCGCATATAAAAATGTCGAAATAAATAGGATTAGTTGATTCGATGAGTCTTAAAAATAAGACTCATCAAACCACCCCACACTTAAACTTGTTCGTCTCGAACAAGAACTAAGTCATAGAAGGAAAATAAATGCACACCACAATTTCTTCGACGACCTGGATAGTACTACATGAAAATGAGCTGCTAGTCTAAATTCCTCCATTCTATACATCGCTCAATCGGTACTCAAATCATTATGCTTAACACAGAATTAACTTTGATACATGTTACCTTTTGAGCTGAAATTCAAATCAATTTGGATGAATGAGAGATAGTCCTCTTTAGACCCATGATTTGCATTCGCTGTTCCGAAGTCTCGCAATATGGTTATATATCATTGTTTTTCTTGCACGTGATTCATTCGATCTTCAAGGTTTTCTGAGCTTTCTTTCTTTTGTTGGACAGCTTTTGTACTGAATTTCTGTGGCCTTTGGCTCTTGATGTAACAATGGTGTACTTCACTTTTGTTGTATGAAACTTCACAATGTGGCTGATTTTTTTTTCTTGAAGCATTGCTCCTGTATTGCGAATTGCTTGTCCTTTTCTTTTCTTTGACGAAGGTCCAATCATCGCCCGCAAGCATATGGAAATACCTCCCTGCTCTCACTCATCCTTGTCCTTTTGACGCGAGTCAAGCCGAGGGTCGCTCGTCTATTTTCTCAGCTACTCGGACTAGACATTGGACGGTGTGTTGTTTTCACATCCCACCTGACCGCATAAGCACTGCAGTGGCGGAGCAGACTCTTAACCATGTCGTCTCAAAGTGCTAGCCTCCACGAAATCCACATAACCATATAACTCAAAATTCGGTCCTTTGAATGCTTCGTCAAGTCTCTCTAGGACATTTCTATCAACTCCACATCCCTGTTTATCTCAACTCAATAGGACACGTAGTAGGTTAAATTCACACGTAATCGCACAAATTAGATTTCACGGGAGAAATACATGTAGTCGGGATCATAAATTTCACATACTCATACTTCAATACTGTGTATTCAAGAAACAGAGAAATTTCATACTTTGAACAGGCTGTCGTCGTACCTGTGCAAAAACAATTTATATTTTTCCTTGACCTGAACTGTGGGTTAGCACAATGGCAAGTAAGGGTCGAACCCAAGAGAGCTAGAGAGGTTACTACTTTGTTCTGAAATAGAGAAAGACAAGAAACTAGAGTGAGAGTAACGGTTAGTGTAAAACCGAAATAAGCAATTGACGTGTGGAATAATATGATGAGAATATTCAGATTAGGGTTTCTTAATTGTGACTTGTTTTATCATGGATTTCTAAATATCATGTTTCTAATTCCTAAGTGTGGTTACTTCCATTCCAAGTTATAACCTAAAGTAGTGTCTTTCCGGACGCCTACACCACGAGTTAAACCTAGCAATTCAATACTCCATTCCAAGATATACTGAATTAGTGCTCTACTTGTTTTCAACGGTCTAGTATCAACAAATAGTAAATAAGGGATTGATATCGTTTAACTAAGTCTAACCCTTCCGAGTATCAACTTGACTTCACAATATTAATCGAGATAAATAGCACAAGGATTAATGGAATAATGAAACAAGCATTAAGATTCAAATCTCAAAAACATAAGTCACAATGTCGAAACCCTAACCCGAATAAGGGTTTTAGTTACACATCGTCATAAGGAAATAATGCATTTAAATAAAAGTACAAAACTTCACTGAATAACCGAGTAGGGTGCACTGAGTCACGGCTGGAATAGGGGCGAGTCGGACCGAGTCGCGGCTGAGCTTTGGCCGTGCAAGGAGGAGGGCGGATGAATGGAATGTGGCTGAACCGTGTGTGATTTGTGGAGTGAATGAGATGTCAATTATGGCTTGTGAACTCCTCTTTTTATAGGGTTTGAGAAACCCTAAAGTTCCTAAAATAAGCCTTGAAGATAATCATGGAAATATTTCCATAATTATCTTTGCTTGATGATAAAGCTATCTCGATCTTCTGGAACCTTCCGAAACCCTAGATGTAAGTTTGACCTAATATGACATTGGGCTGGACGAATTTTGGGCTTTAAACTCGGTCAAACTCGGTCAAACTCGGACTCAACTCAGTTTCAACTCGGCTGGAACTCGGATGAATGCTGATCGTACTGGGTACTTTGGGGCCGATTTGACTCGCCTTCGGACACTCTTCTGGCCGGGATCTTGAGCTGGAGCACTAGCTGGACATGTATATTTGATGTCCAAACCTTGAAATCACCCCATTGTGTAGACGGATTAGGCCGGGGAGGCTCTCAAAGTTGGCATCTCAGCCAGCCGGAAAACAGGCCCTGAATTTGGCTAAGTCCTGAAATCTGTGCTGATCGTGCTCATGGGTTCTTGTTCCCGTCGTTCCTTGATCGTGGGTCGAAATTCACTTTGGTCTGGCCTGAAGTGTAGCCTGGCACATGGTCTACAACCTGATGGTCTCCGATCTGGAATTGAGTCCTCCTGTGTCAAATTACGGACGTGCCATTCCCTGAGCACGGCCAGCCTGCGGGTCTCGGGTCCTTGTGGCCTTCGTGGTGTTTTTGGCTCCAAAAGCCATATTTTGAATGTGATTCCTCTTAGAGCCTCCAAATTACCTGAAATGCGAAACAACACTAAGAAGTAACTGTTTGCATATAAAAGTACTGGAATTGGTGGGATTTGATGACTCGATGAGTCGTATAAATACGGCTCATCATACTTCATCAGAATTTTTAAAATAAAAAAAGAGGGAAACGTGCAAACACTATACAGGTGCAAAAAAATAAATATGTTGACACAACAGACTGACTCTCCCACCCCACACTTTTGAACAAAGCCGTGTCCTCACGGTACGACTTAAATTCAAAGACACAGACTATGCAAACCACAAAACGTAGGGAAAAACAATAGAGAATAAAAGTGAAAGGCACTCCCCTCGTTTCGTCGTGTGATGGGAAGAATTTTGGTCAAACGAGTCGGTCAATGTCGGTCAACGATCAACCGCGTCTGCTTCATACGTTACGTACCGCGTCTGCTTTAGACGTTACCTTAATGTTGGCGGAAAACGCGGTCGGCACAATGTTGAGGGCAGACGCGGTGAACACTGAGGTGCGCTATTTCCTGTATGAAAAGCATCTCTTTCCCAAAGGATAATGTGACGAACATGACTCAAGATTCAAATTAAAGAAAAAACGAAAGAATAAAAATAAACTGAAAAAAACAAAACTTTTGCCGGGCTGCCTCCCTGCGACCTTTGTTTTACATCGTTGGCTCGACGGTACCTCTTTAGGGATCACAAGTTAGGATCCCATGGACGTGTGAGGTCAAACTTTGCCTCAGTGACCCCTTCAATCCGCCCAAAACCCTCATCTAGTGGTGCTCTCGTGTCTCTCCATCCGGGTTTCCATTCGAACGCGCCATGTCTCGGTCGCTTCTTCATGTATGAACAGTCATCATCCTCATAAATATAAAAATCTGACGTCTTTCCACCAAACGTAAGTAAGAACAAGCCTGTGTCCATGTCTATCTTGGTTTTAGTGGCAAGGAGGAGTGGTCGTCCCAAAATAGGTGCTGGAGGATCATTATCTCTAGCATCTCCCATCTGCAAAACATAAGAGTCAACATCACGGGTGATTGTGAAGGCACCTGGGTCCTTACACTCTTCAGGTGGTGCTGCTTGACTCGTAGCATGTAGGTGTTCCACCGTTGGCTTTTCCGGCTCATGCTTCACCTCGAACTCGTCTTCCAGCTCATCATTATCGATCACATTGTCTTCAGGAGCTATCACCTGCACAAAAACGAAGTAAAAGGGTCAGTTTTGGATTGTGCATCAGTGGCGACCGTGTCTGCAGTAGATGTTATGGACGCGCCTCGATTAGACATTATGGCCGCGTCTTCTTCAGACATTACCATCGAGCTAATGTCTTCTGTAGGCACGGTGGACACTGACTCCAAGTCGTTTTCTTCATTTTCTGCACCCGATTTTTCTACGCCTGCCAATGTAGTGATGTCTCCTCTCGGGTTAGTCACTGTTACGGTCAAGATTGTGACGGAGGTGTTGCATGTGAATATGTGATGTCGGGCACGATCTGCACTGAATCAGCTTCTATTGTCTGCGCCTTATCATCCGTTTTGTGCATCTGACCCCGTCTCGATCTCTGTGCCATATCATCTATCAGGTCCCAGACATCATATATGGGTAAATCCCATACCGAACCTCTTGCTGCAGCATCAAGCATAGAATTTTCTAGTAGCGTCATCCCACCAAGAAATCTCTTGAGAAGGTATGAATCGGTGAATCCATGGTGTGGACAGCTTCCCTGAAGAGCATCGAAGCGCACATAGTACTCATAAAGTGTTTCGTCCTGAAATTGCTCAAGGGTAATAATTTTCTCGCGGACTTCAAATCGAAGGGATGGCGGTGAAAACTTCTTTAGAAATTGGGCTCGTAGATCCAAATAATCGCTTTCATAATCTGCACCTGATGAGTAATACCAAGATATTGCGGAGTCAGTTAAAGAAAACTTAAAATATTTTAGCTTAAACCTCTCTAATGACTCGTCCTTAGGCTTCATACGGCTGCAGATGGAGTGAAACGTCCTCACATGCGTCACGGGGTCTTCTCCGATGGCACCTCCAAATTTGGGGAGACGCCGAATCATCCAAAACGTGACCTCGCTGCCCTCGTATTCATCTTCCTCATCGTCTCCATCGTCACCAGGTTCTCTACTATAATAAGAAGACATAGCAAACCACAAACAAAAAACAGAAAACAGAAAAATAAAAAAACAAAAAGAACAATTTCACCGAAACGTAGCTCCTTGGCAACGGCGCCAAAATTTGACGCGCGTCGTTTGACGCGTCAAACTTAAATTTATTTTTCTCCTGCTATTAGTTAGTAAAGCGGCAAACGGGGTCGAACCCAAGAGAGCTGGTTGTTGAAGTTGTTTCTGAAAACAATTAAATAAAAGGGGGTTTTGTAAACAAGTATCGTAAAATCACGAGAGAAAAGAATAACGAAGAGTTCAATAAGAGAAAGCATTCAGTTTAGGGTTTCTATTGTGACACATTTATCATTGACTGCTAATTATCTAATTTCAGGTTTCTAAGTGTGGTTACTCCGTTTCAGGTTATAACCTAAAGTATTCCGTTTCAGGCAATACACCACAATCTTATCCGTTTCAGGCATTAGACTTCTAGTTCTCCTAAATCTATAATCCGGGATAGGCATTATTTAATCTAGGTGTTTTTACTCATTTTTACGGGAAAGTCTCAAACAAGTATTAACGATAAGAACTGAATTATTCGGCTAAGCTTTACGGGTAAGTCTGAGCTTAGCTTCCCAATTCAACCCATAATATTAGGCACAAGAACTAGAGAAATAAGAAATTGCATTAAGTAAAAAGTCTCAAAACGATTGTCACAATGAACGAAACCCTAAACCGAATTAAAGGTTTAGCTACTCATAGTCATGGAAAACAAATGCAGAATTTAAAGATGAAAACAAGTAGAAAATTCTTCGCTTCGTCGAAAGGTTGCGTCTTCGTCTTCTCCAGAGCCGTCTCAGTCTTCGTAGAATGATGGATGATGAAAACCCTAGCCCAAACTTCTCATTTATAATAAACTGGGATTTTCAAATCTGTTTTGGGCTGGAATTATCAAAATTCGGACTTGCTGACATCATCAAACGGCCTGCTGACATCTGCCCTCGCTGACTTGGCGCGTTTTCCCCTTGCATTAGCGGCACGTTCTCCTTTAACATTAGCGTTGCTGCTAATGCTTAGCGAAAACGCGATCCGCATTGAGTTGCGGTCCTTCTTCTGCGCGCTAGTTCTGACTTCGACTCTGGATTTGACCTCTTGGATGACCTCGGTTGTTCTCGGTGTGAACTAGCGAGTTTTAGGGAATTGAGTCACCTTCGCAATGGTATATGACTTGTATTTTTATGATCAAAGGTCCATTCCCAGCGTCTCGTTGAACGTCCAGAGGTCTGATTTGGCATTGTGATGTTTTCGGCCTAAAACGCCGTCTTTATGCGCGTTTCCTCCTAGAGCTTCCGAAACACCTGAAATGCAAAATCATACTAAAAAATAAATGTTCGCATATAAAAGTGTCGAAATAAATAGGATTAGTTGATTTGACGAGTCGTATAAATACGACTCATCAGGCAGCTGCACCCATTAAACACTACATAGGTCCGCCCCTGAGACTGTAGATTACGTGCCATTAGAATAGTATCTTATGTTGCCCTGTGTAGTAATCAAACTGAATTCAACCAAGATCTAATTGTTTGATTCCTAATGCCAAGAACCCTATTCGAATTGAGCCTAAATAGACTAAGAATTGAAAACCCAAAATTTGAAGTGTTTGTCACAAGATTTATAATGGTTCATTTCTAGATGTGAGGATTTATCCACTTCGCTCACTGTTGGAGCTTGAACTGCACTAGAACGGGTGTCGAAATTGCACCAAAAGTGCCTGGAGTACAAGCCGAATACACCCACCTCTGTACACCATTCTCATCGATCTCTACCTGAATAAATCCACCAGCCCACAATCAGATTACAAACTACTTCTACTAACCTACAACCCTCAAACAGTTGCGCTTAACTTGCTTGCAGGAACGCGTGCTTGGGGAGAGAAGCGATAGTAACGAGTTGAGTGCTAAACTCGAACTCATCACTCTTTTTATTGCTCCATTTCCAGATAAAGTCCGTCCGTTCAATTCGCCTAATAAGAGCTGCTCGATTCGAACTCGTCCACGTTAGCTTCACACCTCCATGCATTGCTCTCCTAGTGGTTCAAATAACTTTCCCCTAACGACGCCGTTCAACAAATAGCAACAACACTACGCGCTTTAGTAATGACCTGAGAATCAACTTTTATTAGGTAAGAATCCGAACCAACATTCAGCAATGAGACGAACCCATTTTAGCAACAATTTCTAGGTTTAAGCGCAAAATGTACTACTTTAAAATCATTCAATCCTCCACCTAAAGAAGTTATTCTTTAGACTATTTTAGGCCTTCTTCTTGTACCGATCACTGTACTAATCCAGTTCAGAACACAACCAACAAATCATTGGCCCACCTGCAACCACAAAATTCTAGAATATAGAGCAAGTGCAAGCAAAACTTGAACTTACTCACTGTCACAGACTTTTTTTTGAACAAAAGGTACACGACCTGAAAAGGCAAGGAACAAGCTTACAAGCATTGGACCAAATTAGGTAATCTAGGTAGAGCATCCAAGTAACTCCAGTGCCATCGTTCGACATGAGCTTTTTTTGAAATGGCATCCGCAGCTGTGTTCGCTTCCCGCCTTATGAGAATAATCTGCCAATTTAAGTGAGCCTTGGTTGATTCACAGATATCATCAAACCATGCTTTACTCCATAAGTCTTGCTTGACCATGCAGTTGACTCTCAACGCCAATTCTTTACAATCTGTTTCAAACAACACATGTTCCAACCTCAATCTTCTGGCAACACGCATACCTTCTCGTAGTGCGAAACCTTCACATTCCAATACGCTGTTGCAATAGGGAATATGCTGGGCATTGATGGCGAGAAATATACTTGAACTATCTCTAACAACAATACCAATACCCCCTGATCTATCTTCACTATTCCAAGACGCATCACAGTTTACCTTACAATATATTCCTTTCGGTTTCTGCCAATTGAGGTTGTTGTTATTTAAGCAATGAGATAATGTCTTGTTATTCTTCATGAAATCCTTGTACAGACGGAGTATCCTTTTGCCAGCGAGAAAAGGAGACATGCTGATTTTTCCATGAACTACTGCGTTCCTATTAAACCAGATAATCCAAAGAGCTACCATGATTTTTGCAAATGTTTCTGGCTGAAAATTAGTGTAACTATTAGATCGTTAGTGTTAGCAGTCTGTCAGACGGAAGTCACGGAGTGTTTTTCCGTCTGATGGTCAGATAGCAGCGGAAATAATTATGCAGGAAAATAAATGACTGAAAGTAATTGCACACGAATATATATAGTGGAAACCTTATCACAATGATGATAAGATAAAAACCACTACCTTTCAGATTTCTCTGAAAGGATTTGCGAACCTAATTTCTTTTTATTCCGATATACTTGTAGGGTTTACAAACTAGGTCTTTTCACTTGACTCTATTTGATGACCTCTACTCAATCCGACAAAGTAATCAGCTTCGAACCTCGACCGTTCGTGCGTGCAATCTCAGCAATCTTGCTCTTCGAATGCAGTCGCTCTATTCTCCTCAAAACGCCTAACCATTCAAGTGCAAACCCTAATGCCTTATATAGGGTTTTAACGGATCTCAAAATCTGAACCCGTTCGATTCTGCCCAAACCGACCTTCCAAACAAGATAGACTTGTATCTGATTAGGCAAGATTCCACCCTAAATCTTTCCTAAGTCGGTTTCTTCAAAAGATCGGATCTTCCAAATCTGATCTACAGAATATTCTCCTCAATATTCTTTGATCAGATATCTTCTTTGAATCTTCTTGATTTCCAATCATCTCTTCGATCTTCAATCAGTATCTTCAGTATATTCTCCTCAAATCTTCGATCAAATATTTCCAATTATATCTTCAAGATTTGTGCACAATATCTTTGACCTTCAAACGCCAACTCATGATTCTTCAAACGCTGCGTTTCCTTAATTAGAACCTACATCATTTAATTTGTTCATGGATTTCTGCACACTTAGACAACACATTAGCTAAGTGTTTGTAATCATCAAAACCAAAGGGTTCCAACAAATTCCCCCTTTTTGATGATGACAAACACTTCTTCAAAAGACCAGAAATCTATAACACGTATTTCAAAACTATCACAAGTCTAGCAGATAAATATCTCTTCATAATTCCATTGGATAGATGTTCATTCAATTTTAGTTAGGCAAGCAAATCTATGATCGCTTAACAGTTCCCCCTTAGATGGACATTAGTTTGATCTTCAGTAAACAACTTCCCCCTCAAGTAGTGCACTCAGTGTTATCTTCCCCCTTTTGGCATCATCAAAAAAGAGCGCAAGGAAAGACATCCACGTAATGGAAGGATACTGCAGACTTGATTAATAATGAGTAAAAGTGCCCCAGAGGGCACACACATAACATACTGAAAATGTTAAAAAGTAGCACACAGAATTCAGAACATGACAACGAAAGAAGTTTATCAAAAATAGGGGGTAAATATGGGAGGGATTGGAGGAATAGGGCAACCATGACACTGTTCCAGAGTTAATCGCGGAACATGGTCTTCAACTGATCAACTAACTCAGTGCCCACGAATCTCAGCTGACGATTCAGCTCCCTTATCTCCTCTTTGATCTGACTGCAGTGGACCAAATTGATTTTTGCCGAGTCCTCAACCTTCGTTACTAAGGCAGGCAGTGACTCAAGTGCAGTAATTTTTGTGCGCAGGTCCTTCACCCAGTCAACATTAGATCCCTTCACAACCCTCTCAGCCATAGACTCCAGATGAGCCACCCTCTCTGCCAACAGTTCAATCTTTCCTGACAAGCTCTGCAAAGCCGCAAGCACAGCCAGTGATCCTTCTTCTGGATGAAGCGGTTGCTGGTCCAGGGGTTCACCCTCTTGAGGTGCATCTGCAGTGGGGGAGCAGGGGCAAGCTGAGCATTCTGCCAACCGGTCGCTTCATCAAACTTCCAACCAATACCGTCGAGGGTCTCCTTACCCAAAACAGAGGACATTACACTTTCCTCCTGTGGCACGTAGATATCCAGGTTACTCAGAATTGTCTTTACCAAACCAGGGTAGGGTAACCCATGAGTGTTGCTGGCGGCACATCGTGACATGTGCCAGAGGATTAATTTGGGAAGGCTGATTTGCTCTTTTGTTCTGAGCTTGTCCAGTAGGAGGAAGTCCTGAAAGGTCACCACCCCATGCTTCTGCGAGCGTGGAGTCACGGTTGTGCACACAAACCGGTGGAGTATTCTGTTGATTATGCCCCATTTCAGGGCGTGGCCCTGGTTGGACATTGGCGGGGTCCTCTCCCACCCTTGAAATCACTTCTGCCTTTGCAATGGACGCCGGCCAAATTCCCTTTATGTAGTCTGCATACCCATTCACTGGGACTCCCAAAATGGTGGCTAGCTCACGGTGAGTGACTGCCTGAGCTTCTCCCTTGATGACAAATGTTGCCAGAAGCAACCCCAACTTTTCCACCAACTTAAACTTCGAATAGAACTCCCTTACGATATTCTCGTCGACCAGAACCTCCTCTCGGAAGAGGTGATCCCAGCCTTGAGCAATAAGGAGGTCGTTCACCTCCACCAGCTGGTGTCCGGCCATAAACACCCCCTGTCAAGAACCACCTCCACAACTGCGGATCTTCCCTCCATAAATTTCTCACCTTCCACCTCTGGAACAGGTAGCTCCTCCGTAACTATAGGGGCTTGCGCCTTCTTGGTACGCTTGCTCTTCTGGACAGGGGCCTGAGGGGTGGCGGATTGTCTGCACTTGCGGCCAGACTCCTCAGCAGCGCTACCCTTCCGTTTGGGCTTCCTTTGAGAAGTCGCCTCAGCCTCGACATCCGGTACTTTTGCTGACAGGAACTTCACAGATTCGGTGGAGACCGTTTGAGCCTTCAATTTCTCAGCCAGAAAGTCCTCGACATTCACACCCCTTGCCTTCAGCTTGGCGAGCATGGCAGCGACTTCGGCGTCAGAGCTTTTGCTTGCGGAGGTCATGGGAGCAGAGGACTAGAGTAAGAGGGCTAGGGTTTCGAAAGCTTGAACCTTTTTGAGAGAAGAGAGAAGATTGCGATGCCAAGGTCTCACCTTTCGCTCCTCCCCTTTATACTGAAGAAATCCTAGAAACCCCTTTTCAAAATCAAAACCTCAACCGGCATCCTCGAATCTCGCATGATTAAATCTTTAAACTTCCAAAGAAAAACTGCACAATTAACTCCCTTCTAAAACCAGAATTAGGCTTTAATTTAAACCGCCTCATGCCGTTTCCAAATTCAAATCACTCCATGGGAAGCTGCCACCTGTCCGACTGTGGGTATTAAAGACCCAATTTCAGCGACTGTTCACTCAACACAGTCTTCAGCGACTATTCACCTATTGATGGTTCACGTTTTCATGCCAGAAGAAAAGTAGGCCATCATATTGAAGCGACGTGGTGCGACTGACCATGTTGCAGATGCGCCTTTTGCTTTTCTCCACACAGGTCAGTCAAATTTCCATCAATGCGACACCTGTAATTTCTTTTTCCCTTTTTTTTCCGGTAGTCACTAACCCTCCGACCAGCACCAACCAACAATCCATCTGAGTGAATGGCCACAATCGCTAATTGACCCAGTTTGAACCATATCCGAGTTAACTCCGGTTTTATCTCATGGTTTTTACAAGTATTGGGTGTGGTGTGCTAGGTTTACCCAAGAGGTACAATAAAGCACCACACATTCAAGAATAAAAATTCACCAGGTCAGGACAAAGCAGTTTCATGTAATGTGGAGAAACAAAAAGAATGTAACATCAACGGGCTAAACATATAGTCTCCACACATAATAGGCTAGGATTAGTCTTAGAGTATTTCCTTGGCTTATATTGTGGGTTCAAATTTGGAAGTCTCTTTTGGGCAAAAAAAAATTGTGTCATGCTCAAGATTTTGCTAGCTAGTGATTTCATTTATCATGCATGCAGTAGTGACCTCATAGAACATTTTTCACACAATTATCAACTACATACGCAGCAATTCCACACATGGTAGCTTAACATGCAAACTAGTCTAGCCAGTCATCGAGCAAATTCAACATAGAATGCAGACTATGCAAGGGAAGTCATACCTAGTTCAAGCCTCAGCTTCTCGTAGGGTTCCCTGTGTAATGCTTTCGTAAAGATGTCTGCAATCTGCTCCTCGGTTCTACAATATTCAATAGCTATGGTGCCTTTCTCTACACAAGCACGTTGGAAGTGATATCTAATCTCTATGTACTTAGTACGTGAAAACTGTACTGGATTTTTAGATATATTGATAGCACTAGTGTTATCACATAGAATGGAAGCGCAATTAACAGAGACACCATAATCACTTAGTTGTTGTTTTAACCATAGCAGTTGTGCGCAGCACGCAGCAGCGGTGATATACTCAGCCTCGGCAGTGGACAAGGCGGGAGGACTGCTTCTTGGACCCCCATGATATCAAGCATGGTCCAAGGAATTGTGCCATCCCCGACGTGGACTTGCGGTCTGTATTACAGCCAGCATAATCAAGATCTGTGTAGGCCATCAGATGTAAGTCACCTCCCTTCGGGTAGAATAGGCACAGATCATCTGTCCCTTGTAGGTACCTCAAAATCCTATTCACGGCTTTAACATGTGTCTCTCTAGGATCTGCCTGAAATCTAGCACATAGACAGACGCTAAATAGGATGTCAGGTCTACTAGCCGTAAGATATAATAGTGAACCTATAATTCCTCTATATAGGGTCGAATCAACTTGTAGGGAGGACTCATCCTTTGCCAAGGTGTCATTGGGTGACATAGGTGTAGCACACGTTTTTGCAGACTCCATCCCAAACTTCTTTAGGATTTATCTCACGTACTTGTGCTGATGGATCCGAGTTCCGTCTTCCCCTTGTATTACTTGAAGTCCTAGAAAATACTTCAGTTCTCCCACCATGCTCATCTCGAATTCGCTTGACATCAGATTTGTAAACTTTTTAACAAGTCTAGGGTTAGTTGAACCAAAGATAATATCATCAACATATACCTGAACCACTAGAGTGTCATTCCTTTACTTTAGGAGGAAGAGAGTCTTGTCCACCTCTCCTCTGACGTGTCCTTGTGACAGAAGAAACAGGGATAGTCTCTCGTACCAGGCGCGGGGTGCTTGTTTCAACCCATACAATGCCTTGTCAAGGACATAGACATGATCAGGATGAGCTCTATCCTCGAATCCTGGAGTCTGGCCCACATACACTTCTTCCTTCAAGACTCCATTCAGGAATTCCGTCTTCACGTCCATCTGTTGCAAGGTAAAACCATGGTAGGTTGAATAAGCTACTAACAATCTAATTGCTTCTAACCTTGCGACTGGGGCAAACATCTCGTCGTAGTCAATTCCTTCCTGCTGGTTGTATCCCTTGACTACCAGACGGGCTTTGTTCCTTACGACGACTCCCTTATCGTCCAGCTTATTCCTGAAGACCCATTTTGTTCCAATCACATTCTTATCCTTGGGCCTAGGAACCATACGCCATACTTTGTTCCTCTCAAATTGGTGCAGCTCCTCTTACATGGCATTGACCCATTTTGGGTCCTTAAGTGCTTCTACGGAGGTCTTCGGTTCTACAAGAGAAACAAAGGAGGCAAACCCACAGAAATGACATAAGCTATTAAGATCTACCTATTCCTGAGAGGTGTAGTACTGGTAGTCCCTCAGTCTAGCTGGCGGTTGAACCACTCGTCCATGCCTGGTCATTCTCAGTTCTCCCTCAGGGTTTGCAGGGGTGGGATCACCTGCCATCTCTACCTCACCAGGAGTCTCATCGTTGACTTCTACCACAGGGTCATCGTGGACTTGACGACCTTCTGGATCAGCTATCTCAGCATCCTCCACTTGGTCGTTTGCTGGTGCATCGTATACAGGTTGGACATTCATTGGAGGTGCATTAGCATTAGGTGCTGGCGGTGGATTCCAGTCAGGATCTGATCCATCCGTGAATTGGAGTTCTCCAGCATCTAGCATGGCAGCAGTTGAGGAGACCTTTTTCAGGTGACCAGCCATCACCGTCTCATCGAATCTCACATGCACGCTTTCCTCAACTTTCTCTAGCCTTAAGTTGATGACTTTGTAGGCTTTGCTATGGCTAGAGTATCCAACGAACACTCCTTCGTCACTTCGTGCATCAAACTTTCCCAAGCTCTCCTTGCCATTATTGTGGATGAAACACCTGCAACCAAATACCTTCAAATGGGAAATGTTAGGCTTTCTTCCACGTAAAAGTTCATATGGAGTTTTCCCTATCATGGATCGCAGCGATGCTCTATTTAGGATGTAACCCGCGGCATGCACTGCTTCTGCCCAAAAGCCTTTTGGAACTCCGCTAGCAATTAGCATCGTCCATGACATATCCTCTAAGGTTCTGTTCTTTCGTTCCACAACACCATTCTGCTGCGGTGTCCGTGGGGTGGAAAAGTTGTGATCAATACCTTTGTCCCTGCACAGTGAAAGAAACTGCGCATTCCAAAACTCAGTTCCGTTATCAGTACGGATAGAGGTCAATTTACGATTTAACTTGTTTTCCATCAGATTTAGCCATGCTTCAAATTCAGTATATGTTTAATCTTTAGTATCTAGGAAAATAGTCCATGTATACCTGGAATAGTCATCGACTATGACCATAATATACATGTTTCCTCCACGGCTGACGACATTGACTGGACCGCACAGGTCCATGTGGAACATGTCCAGTGGTGCAGTCATGCTCACGGTTTGCTTAGATGGAAATGATGTCCGTGCTTGCTTTCCCGCGACACAGGCGCTGCATGCATGATCAAATTCTCTTACCACCTTGGGTAAGCCGACTACCAGTTCCTTCTGATGGAGTTTGTGCAGTAGCCTCATACTTGCATGC
This sequence comes from Rhodiola kirilowii, assembly GCA_033675215.1. Classification (NCBI taxonomy): domain Eukaryota; kingdom Viridiplantae; phylum Streptophyta; class Magnoliopsida; order Saxifragales; family Crassulaceae; genus Rhodiola; species Rhodiola kirilowii. The sequence continues at coordinate 36,033,869 of CM066201.1, forward strand.
CCAAACCTCCTGTGCCATAGAATGGATCCTTCTGCAATGCTCGAAAGACATAGTTCTTCCTCAGGGATGAAATTTGGATCAATGGTGTAGATTTTGTTCACACGGATTCCTTTCAGAACTGTCTTCCCTGTCTCATTACACCTCACAAGACAATCATCAGCGTTGAATATAACTTGATTTTTACCATATTGGCACAGTTGAGACACACTTAGCAGGTTATATCTTAAATTTTCAACTAGACTTACCTGCCTGATTCGGATAGTATCCAAAATTCTTACCTCTCCTTTACTATCACGTTTCCTTTGCTTTTGTTTCCGAAGATTTTGCTGTCTCCGGATGTTTTATGGAGTGAGTCGAACCATTCTGGATTCCCTGTCATATGTCTTGAGCAACCACTATCTAAGTACCAGGGATGATACCTCACTCCTTTCTGCAAGAAAAAAAAATCAGTTTTTACTAATCCAGACAAGCTTGGGCTTACTGGGTTTAGGAATAAATTTAGCAATAGGCACAGAATGAAACGAATAATGTGCATTATGGTTAGTCAGGTCAATCGTTCACCTAGGCGTCTTCCTTGGTCTGCCGGACATAGCTGGATCATAGTGGGTGTGGAAGTGGCCAACTCTGCCTTTCTTCCTGTAAACATTGACTTTTCTTTGATAGCTAGCTTCCGGATAGTGGTCTTGGGCGTCCAGCCAGTTGCTGTTCCTTTCATATGTCTCCCTTAGTCTTGGACATTCAGATCTGTAGTGCCCAAAATGTCCACAATGCCAGCATACTCTATGGCTTGGAAGACCAACATATTTTCTTCTGCTAGGTGGAATGGACCTCTTGTTCTTCCTTGCCTGGAAGTCAATTATTGGAGGCTTGCGGCTCAGATTCTGCCTTTGCCAGATTTCATAGGCTTTCCTAGCCTTGTAAGGGACTGAGTCAGTATCATAGAAGTGACGTCCATCCTGTGGACTGGCTTCCCTTCTTGCCTGCCTCGTAGCCTGAGGCCTTCCTTTCTGGTGTGAGCTTTCACCTAGTTCTATCATTACTTCTTTTCTTTTGGCGGCCTTCTTCTTTGCTGCCTCTTCCACTTCATATCCAAGTCCTGGTCTAACAAACCTCTTCTTGAAATCCCTTTTTTCTTCTTCAGCCCTCTTAGCTCCCAGTTCTTGGAGCCATTCTGCTTTCCTTACCGCCTCCTCGCGTCTAAGGTCAACGACTGTCTGAAGGAGTTCCTTGATGGACCATAATTATACGAATCAAATACACAGTAAAACACACCAAATTAGACTGTTTGTCTATCTAACTTCTACTTGTTAGTCCCGATATATTTCTACTGGGTATTTTGGTGCTTAGAGAGAAAACACGCTAAGGAGAGGATTTTACGCTGAAAAGATATTACGAGTCAATCCAAGGTCAAGATCAGACGCTGAACGAAGAAATATCAAGATCCTGACATTGAATTACTCAAATTAAATTCAACCGAGGAACAACCAAATCAGACCGGAGCAAAATTGGATTGATAGTTTTGTGAAAAGACTGCACAAAACTGTCAAAACTCATCCATGGACCAAGGTGACCGGCAACCTTGCTTGGAGGTGGCCAAGGGAGGAAGCTTCCCCACCACAACCGGCGGCTTTCCTCCCCTTGCAACCGGCAACCGGCGGCTTGAGCTCCTCCCCCATGTGGCACCTCCTCCTTGCAGTGGGCTCCGTCAAAATTGGCGCCGTTGCCAGGGAATTAGCCATCGGATTAGTTGTTCTTTCCCTTTCATGTCCTCATGAAGCAACCCCCTTCATATGCATGGACAACAAGGCATCTCCCCCTGTTCGGAGGTACAGATGGAGAAGACCCAGTACAACACTGCCGAAACTTTCACTACGTTTGCAGCCACATAAAACCTGAAAACAAAATGTTAGATGAATTTAAGCTTAAGTGCTTCAAATTTTCTCTAAATGATTTCGCAACGATCTGGAATTACACGTCAACCGCTAGTAGTGCAGTACATTTCGTGGACCTCTGCGTTCCATTCCTGAAAGAATTCTCCCCTCCATCCTTACGCCAAAAAACCCGAGAAAAGATCATAAGCCTTCAACAATCCCGGGATGAGACTTTGGACGAATACTCCACGAGATACGACACCATCGTCTCAAGCTGCCCGCACCATGGATTCACGAAGAAAGTTCTGCTTCAAAAATTTCTTCATGGGATGAAGGCCGATGAGCTGACAAGGATTAACGAAGCAATGAGAAGATCAGCCAGGAATTTAACCATAGCAGACATGTGGAACCTAATAAATGACCTGGCTGCAACCACAAAATGAATACCCCAAGCTGACGGAGAAATGCAAGAGGCTGGTCCAGAGACAGAAGAAGAAACTCCCGAGCCATCAGAAGAAACTCCCGAGCCATCAGAAGACTGGGATATAGAAAGTATCGGGAGCAACGAGGAAGTGTCAGCAATGGAAGAAGTCCAGAATACCACCGACATGCTGCCAATACCACACCTAGCTATCATCACCCAAGCAGCCGAAACCATCTATGACCAGTTCCTCACAAACACACACGACGAGGCAGAACCGAGCCTTAAGATGCAAGCTTCCCGACTTTTCCCCTCGATCAATAGACAAATCGCTGAAAACTATGTGATCCATGAAGAGGCTGAAAAGAGGATGGGAAAAGGGCCTGAGCAGAACGACTCCTCGATGGAGCATGTTTTCGCCATGACTGGACAAGGCAGCCCTAAACACCAGAAAACCCAGTTCAAGAAGCTAGTGGTCAAAGGTCCCTCGCCTTTTCAGAGACGTTGGAAGGAGAAATCACCAGAACAACGGGAACTGGACCCAAGCACATCTTCTCACAAGAAATCGGGTAAAGGCAAGGCAAAAACCAACACAGGAACAGTGGCGAAATTCGACTTAAGCCACCCATGGGACCCCAACCAGTGATCCAGGAATAAGGTACTGTCGAGCCAACGACGTTAAACAAGTGCACTGGTCGGGAGGTAACCCGACACTATCTTACTTTCCGCACTTTAAATTTCTGTCTTTTTATTTTCTGTCTTTTAGTTTTCATCAATAAGTCGCTCTCACCCACTTGGTGCATAGAATGATTTGACTATTTAGGAATTGGTTTTTGGAGCACGATCGGATCAGCCAAGCAGCCGAAACCATCTATGACCAGTTCCTCACAAACAGACACGACGAGGCAGAACCGAGCCTTAAGATGCAAGCTTCCCGACTTTTCCCCTCGATCAATAGACAAATCGCTAAAAACTATGTGATCCATGAACAGGCTGAAAAGAGGATGGGAAAAGGGCCTGAGCAGAACGACTCCTCGATGGAGCATGTTTTCGCCATGACTGGACAAGGCAGCCCTAAACACCAGAAAACCCAGTTCAAGAAGCTAGTGGTCAAAGGTCCCTCGCCTTCTCAGAGACGTTGGAAGGAGAAATCAACAGAACAATGGGAACTGGACCCAAGCACATCATCTCGCAAGAAATCGAAAAAAGGCAAGGCAAGAAGCAACACAGGAACGGTGGGGAAATTCGACTTAAGCCACCCATGGGACCCCAACCAGTGATCCAGGAATAAGGTACTGTCGAGCCAACAACGTTAAACAAGTGCACTTGTCGGGAGGTAACCCGACACTATCTTACTTTCCGCACTTTAATTTTCTGTCTTTTATTTTCTGTATTTTACTTTTTCAATAAGTCGCTCTCACCCACTTGGTGCATAGAAGATTTGACTATTCAGGAATCGGACTTGGGTGCAACATTAAGCCAGTCAGGGCTACGCTAAGAATTCAAGGCCCCAGCCGAACTCCCTCGATTATCCAGCCTCGAGCCATGTCGTTTACTCGACACCTTAAAGGGAGTTCTGTTCTTCCCTTTTCCTTAATATCATTTCTTTCTCATAATTGTCTGCTTGCATGGCTTTTGAACTAAGTAGTGCTGAAAGGCACGACTTCGTTCAAAAGTGTGGGGTGAGATCCGCATGTGTAAATAAATAAATAACATGTTTTTCTTTTTCTTTTTTAATATTATCTTTCTGAAAATATGAACTTAAGAATGTAAAAAAGATAGATCTAAAATTCGTGCATTTACCTAGTGAAAATTCAACTGTCTAAAAACTTAGAACATAACTTCTCATTTGTCCCTTTGTGCTGAGATAAACTAGGGATGTGGAGTTGATAGAAATGCCCGAGAGAGGCTTGGCAAGCAATCGAAGGATCGAATCAAACTATATGGTTTTCGAAGTCAGTGGAGGCTGCACTTCGGGTTTCAGTGAAGATTGAAGTCATCTCCGCCATGCAGTGTTTATGCAAAAAAGAAAAAAGGCGAGGACGGGAATCAGACCGTCCTCTCTCTAGTCAAAGTAGCTGAGAAAATAGATGAGCGACCCTCATCTTCACCCGCGTGAAACGACAAGGATGAGAGGAGCGGGGAGGTATTTCCATAGGCTTGCGGGCGATGATTGGACCTCCCAAAAAAGGCTTGAGAAAATGGACTAGCAAGTCACAAAGACGCAAAAAGCTCAAAGAAGCAAATCAAGAGGCCAAAGGCCCAAAATTGTGAAGGTTTTAACCGAACAAAAAGTGAAGTACTCAAAGAGTCAAATCAAAGGCCAAAGGCCGATTCACTACAAAAAGCAGTCCCTCGCCAAAAGAAAATCAAAGTATTCAAACCATTGAAACCCGAACAGAATCACGTGCTAGAGAAAGCTATAAGGAAACCATATAGTGAGAGACGATCCCGATGTTGCAGTCCAGGAGCCTAAAAAGGGCTATCTCCCGAAACATCCAGAATAATTTGCATCTCAGCACGGAGGTACAAGTATCAAGTTTCTTCTATTTATTTATACAGTTCAATTTGGTAATAAGTAAGTAATGCATGAATTAGGATAAATCTAGTACCACAGTCTAATTTTCATATTTCAACGAACTTACTTAGTGTGCCGCCCTTTAATAGCATTGTTCGGGACGAACAACTAAAAGTGTGGGGTAATCTGATGGACCATAATTATACGAATCAAATACACAGTAAAACCCACCAAATTAGACTGTTTGTCTATCTAACTTGTACTTGTTAGTCTCGATATATTTCTACGGGGTATTTTGGCGCTTAGAGAGAAAACATGCTAAGGAGAGGATTTTACGCTGAAAAGATATTACGAGTCAATCCAAGGTCAAGATCAGACGCTGAACGAAGAAATATCAAGATCCTGACATTGAATTACTCAAATTAAATTCAACCGAGGAACAACCAAAGTCAGACCGAAGCAAAATTGGATTGATAGTTTTGTGAAAAGACTGCACAAAACTGTCAAAACTCATCCATGGACCAAGGTGACCGGCAACCTTGCTAGGAGGTGGCCAAGGGAGGAAGCTTCCCCACCACAACCGGCGGCTTTCCTCCCCTTGCAACCGGCAACCGGCGGCTTGAGCTCCTCCCCCATGTGGCACCTCCTCCTTGCTCCTCCTCCTCCTCCCTTGGATCAAAAACACATGCCACCCATCTCCACCCTCCATTCCTCCTCCCTTAGCCTATAAAAGGAGAGCTCCTCCTCCTCATTTGTATCATCCAAAAATCAATAAACACTTCTCTCTCTAAGTTTTTGTTACTTTGTAAGTTTGGTTTATGAAATAATACTCTTGTTGGTTCTTTAGTATTATAGCGGTTTGAAATTATAATACTCCTGTCGGTTCTTGAGTATTATAATACTATAGAGAATACTCCTATTGGTTCTTGAGTATTCAGTAGGAATTAGGAATACTCCTGTTGTTTCTTGAGTATTCCACCCCCTCTCCTCTTACTATTTTCAAAAAACCCCAGAGTATTTAGCTATGGTATCCACCTCTATGGATATTCGTAGCTAAACTCTTTATTCGGTTAAAGGGATGTACTTGTATTATAAAATGTTTTAATTCTTTTAGTTTCTTTTCTCTGTATTCAAAACTTGTTCTATGTGCCATATATTAGATCAGAATTTCCAAGGTTGAGTGGATGCGTGGAATTGCAAAGCTCTTCCGTGGGGATTCGTAAACATACTCGGATAAGTGGATGCTTGGAATGGCAAAGCTTATCTGAGGAGTTTGATCTTTCTAAAACACTATTTGGATAAATCGGGAAAGACAATCCAAATGGATGCACACAGGCTAATATACCTTGGAATGGGGTATTAGTCTAAGTAGAACAAGTGCTCTACGACTTTTGCAAAAGACTAGACGGTGTTGCAAGTTGAGTGCTTGGAATGGCCTCGATTCACTTTCGAACACTTTTGCAAAAGGCTAGACAGTGTTGCAAGTCGAGTGCTTGGAATGGCCTTGATTCACGTTTGAATACTTAGAAGGGTTACTAAAATAATAAACAGGCTATGATACAAGGCCCCTGAAACCGAATGTTTTCCTTGAATTACAAAACCCCCCTGTATTTACTTTCCTAGTATAACTGCCTTAATCACTGCAATCACCAACCGGTCATCTACCGGAGGACTCACAAATCACGCATCACCCACTGTAAGTCTTTCTTTTATTTTCAGTATTTTAATTTCTGTATTTACTTTTCTGTAATTTACTTTTCCGCACTCAAAACCAAAAACAACCAAAAAAAGTCACTTAGTCATAACCGCTAAAATCTCAATCAAACCTAAAAAACACTCCCATCCTGTACAAATCCCTTAAAGAACAACGTATCCCTCTAATTCCCTTGGGTTCGACCCCTACTTACCACTTACTACCCAGTAGTGTAGTTGCGAGTAGCGGAAAATATAAATTTATTTGCACAGAGAACATTGCACCTTAACGACAGTGCAGTGGGCTCCGTCATTCCTCATTGTTTTGTCTGAGATTAATCAGCTCATCATTTAGCTCTTCAACCTTTGTCTTGAAGTCGACCAACTTAATGTTTCCGATCGACATACGTCTCAGTTCATCACTTAGGTCGCTGATCTATCTCTCTCTTCCTTGACAGGTACGGCACTGATGAGTCGTAGTTGTACGACTATTTTATATGTTAAAACCCCGTCTCTTAGTGTTACCTGTATATTATTTCACTACCTGTGTGTAGTTTTTATTCTCAGGTACACTCGGAGACCATGGAAGGAATACCGGCTAAAAGGAGCCTATTTGAAGATGTTTGGCGTGGAAAGAAATGAAGTCCGAAGCACTTTGGAGTTTTCGTCAGTGCAAACCGCGGAGGGCTGAAGAATTAGAGGCGCAGACGTCTTATGAATTTCCATAATTGCTGAGACGTCCACGGGTCGTAAATCAGGAGACGTCCGCACCAGCCAGCTGGCAGTCGAAATTTCCTAATTTCGAATTGCATTATCTGAAAGCCCAAAGAGAGAATAAAGAAGCACGAAACCCTAGGCGACCAGACAACGAATTTCAGAGAAAAAAGAGACACGGATTCAAGTGTAGAGTTGAGCTGCAGCTTGGTGAAGAATTCATCATTAGTAATTTCGTTCTATTTTATTCATATAACTTCATGATGTATTCCATTACGATGAGTAGCTAAACTCATATGTGTAGGCTAGAACTCGACATTGTGATGTTTTGACTTGAAACCTATATTGATTTCTATGTTTTGCGTTATATTATTAGGCAACGTTTATGGAATTGATGTGCTAGCATAAGTGGAACCCTAGCGGGGGAGCTTCTGTTAGTTTGTTGATTTCGATTATCACAGTTACTAGCAACCTACACTACTACAGAGAAGAGATTAGGCAACGGTTCATATTTTTCATTACGCAACGGTTCGATGTTTAGGCAATGGTTTGTCTGAGAACCGTCGCATAAGAGTACTCTTATGCGACGGTTCTTGAGTACCGTTGCATAAGTTCATGATTATGCAACGGTTTACCTTGAACCGTCGCATAAGAATACTCTTATGCGACGGTTCAAGGTAAACCGTTGCATAATCATGAACTTATGCAACGGTTCATTTAGAAACCGTGGCCTACATGTTGACATTATGCAACGGTTTGATAAAAACCGTCGCATAAACTCGAACCTAAAATTAAAAAACATAAGTTTTCTGTCTTTCTTCCAATCCCGCTCTCGAGTTTTGTCGCCCAGTCCGTCGCCCTCCAATCCGCAAGTCGCCGTCTTTGCCCACACGTCGCCGCCCTCGTCAACCAGTTCGTCGACCCGCACCGTCCGTCGTCCCGCGCCGCTCGCCCAGCCGTCGCCACTCGCCCGTCGCCACTCGTCCCGTTGCCACTCGTCCCGCGCCACTCTTTACCCAATCTGAAATCGGTTTGTTCCCAATCGTTCATGTACTAGTTTGTTTCAATGGCTTGTTTATTGATAAGTTTTATTAGGGTTTTAATTGACCCATTGTTGATAGAGATTTTGGTTGATTTTAACAATGTATTTGAATTTTGTTCCAGAGTCAGTGATTGTTTGTTTTTGGTTCTCTTCATGTATTCACTCAGATAGGCAGGTCGAGGACAGCATTTGTTACATTCAAAGGTCGTAAAGAACTTCCTTCAAAATTTGTTTTGCTCATATCGGTATGTTTATTGCCATTGTGATTGTTTGGGTATATGATATTGCATACTACAAAACTAGTTTACTACTTACGTCTCCAATCATATTGGTTATTTGATATTTCTTCGTTTACTAACCTTATTTGTTGTTGTTTATAACTTTATAGAGTCGACGCTGCATCCAACCTTTGGCTATTTTCTCCGAGAGATTCTACTCTAAGGTAAAATACACTATGTAACTCATTTAAAACTTTTTTAATTGTTAGAGTGTGCTTCATGGAGTGGATTTATATGGTCTATTTCTACTAATAATTATATCAACCATATATAACAATATATCTTTCTAACTATGAGTATATAATGCTTTATGTAGTTATGATGAATCGAGATTGGGTATCCGGTAGTAGGTTAAGTGTACAGTACGACCAAGGGATTATCGATTTTTGTGCGTTTGCATCTTCGTATGCGTCCAGAAACAACATTGAACGTGTTTATTGTCCATGTATGGGTTGCTGGAATAACAAAAAGGTCAAACCAAAGAAATTACGGAAACATCTTTTGTTAAAGGGAATTGACCCACAGTACAAGTTTTGGTATATGCATGGCGAGGTTGAACCGCAAAATGTTCAACCTCAGCCCGTTGAAAGTTTACCGGTGGATGATGATGATTGGGAGGAGGACAATATAATTGACATGGTCAACAATGTTGCCGATGATTTTGTCGCTAGACCTCAAGTTTTGGAGTCATTGAGGAACGATTCAGAATTACCATTGTACGAAGGGTGCTCCAAATACACAAGGCTATCTGCAACTTTGAAAATATTCAACTTGAAAGCAAAAAATGGATGGAGTGATGTAAGTTTCACTGAATTGTTGACTCTGGTGAAAGATATGCTTCCAGAGGGTAACACCCTACCTAACCGTTGTTACGAGCCTAAAAAAGTTATGTGTCCGATGGGTATCGATTACGAGAAGATACATGCTTGTCCTAATGATTGTATATTATATCAGAATTCCTATAAAGATATGGTTGAATGTCCGGTGTGCAAGTCTCCTCGTTATAAGTTAAACAAAGAACCAAAAAATGGTTCCAAAGGCACTCCTTCTAATGTACTATGGTATCTTCCACCGATCCCCAGGTTTCAGAGATTATTTGCTAGCTCGGAGGATTCTGATAATATGCGTTGGCATGCTGAGAAACGTGTTATTGATACAAAAATGCGTCATCCTGCTGATTCACTACAATGGGCAAAAGTAGATAACACATTCCCGACATTTGGAGCAGAGTGTAGAAATTTACGCATTGGCCTTTCTACTGATGGGGTGAATCCACATGGAAACCTCAGTACTCAGCATAGTACATGGCCTGTGATATTGGTTATCTACAATCTTCCTCCCAGGTTAACCATGAAGCGTAAGTATATGATGCTTTCTCTGTTGATATCAGGTCCGCGACAACCCAGAAATGATATTGATGTATACTTAGCTCCATTGATAGAAGATTTGAAGCTTTTATGGAACGAAGGAGTACGGACGTTTGACGCGTCAAGGCAGGAATATTTTAATATGCGTGCCATGCTAATGTGTACCATCAATGACTTCCCAGCTTATGGTAACTTATCGGGGTACAGTATTAAAGGGTACAAAGCTTGTCCAATTTGCGGGGAAGAGACACATGCACGCCATCTAAAGAATTGTCGAAAAATGGTTTACATGGGACATCGACGGTTTTTATCGAGGCATCATCCTTACAGGCAGAAAAAAGCTGCATTTAATGGTGAGACCGAACATGGAATAGAACCTCGACCCGCTTCTGGAGATGAAATACTTCAAAAAATTCAGAATATTACAAATCGATTTGGGAAGCCCAATGCACGCACTGAAGGTACTCCATGGAAGAAGCAATCAATATTTTTTGATCTCCCTTATTGGCATACACTTGACGTCAGACACTGCATTGATGTGATGCATGTTGAAAAGAATATATGTGACAGTCTTATTGGTACTTTATTAAACATTCCCGGAAAAACAAAGGATGGATTGAAAGCTAGACTGGATATGTTGGATATGAACATTCGTACCAAATTAGCACCTCAAACTGAAGGAAAGCGTACATATTTGCCTCCATCATGCACGACTCTTTCTAAGAATGAAAAAACAATTTTGTGTGGATGTCTGAAAGGAGTTAAAGTTCCGTATGGGTATTCTTCGAATATTGCCAGCTTGGTTTCAATGAAGGATCTGCGGTTGAATGGATTAAAATCTCATGACTATCATGTATTGATTCAACAGTTGTTGCCTATTGCAATTAGAGGTGTATTGTCTCCTAAAGTGAGATCCGCTGTATAAAGACTCTGTGCCATTTTTAGCTCTTTGTCTGCTAAGGTTGTTGATTCATCTGAGCTTGATAAACTACAAGACCAGATTGTTGTTACACTATGCCAATTATAGATGTTTTTTCCACCTAGCTTTTTTGATGTAATGGTGCATCTTACTGTTCATTTGGTGCGCGAGATTCGCATTCTTGGACCAGTTCATATGAGATGAATGTATCCTTTTGAGAGGTACATGAAGATTCTAAAGAGCTACGTGAGAAATAGACATCGTCCAGAAGGGTGTATAGTGGAAGGATACATAACTGAAGAGGCTGTCGAGTTTTGCACTAACTTTTTAGGAAATACAGCCGCAGTTGGGATTCCCAGGCCACGTCATATTGATCGATTTAATGGAAAGGGCATAACTGGTCAGAAATATAAGAACCCGTCATTTGATGAGTTGATGATTGCTCATTTCTATGTATTGCAACATATGCCTGATATCACGCCTTTCATAGAGCAGCACCTAAACATATTAAGGAGTGCATTCCCAAGAAAATCCGAGCAGTGGTTACAAAAAGAACATAGTCGGTCATTTTGTAACTGGCTGAGATGTAATGAGATTTTAAATAATCAGGCCAACTCTGAAGAAGAGTCTGATGACTTAGTAAAGTGGCTCCTGCCGGGTCCTACGCCAACTGTATACTCGTGGAACGCTTACGACATTAACGGATTTTGTTTCCACACAAAAGCTCAAGATGACCAAACCGTTGTGCAAAATAGTGGTGTCACACTTGTTGCTGAAACCACTCTTGTTTCTAGTGCTAGAGATCAGAATCCAATATATGCTCCTATTAATTATTTTGGCCTCATCGAAGAAATATGGGAGTTGGATTACGTAAAGTTTCGAGTGCCTGTGTTTAAATGTAAATGGGTTAATAATTCGGCGGTTCGTACTGATGAATATGGAACGACGTTTGTGGATTTTCGAAGAGAAGGGTCCAAGGATGAGCCATTTATTATGGCCGAACAAGCGAGACAAGTATTTTACGTCAGTGACCCTGCTGATAACCACCATTTTGTTGTCCTCCACGGAAAACAACAGCTAACCAGTGATGCATCTGAAGATCTAGCTGAGGAATGCATGCCCGTTTATACGATAGTTCCCGTGGAGAACGATGATAGTGAAGCTGATAATGAAATTCAACTAAGATCATGGAGAAGGAATATGGATTGATAAAGAAATTTAACTTATGTATGTTATATATTTATGACTTGTGTAGTTATTTATGACTTGTGTAGTTATTTATGACTTGTGTAGTTATTTATTTATGACTTGTGTAGTTATTTATTTATTTCTGAGAATTGGTTTATTGATGAATTAATTTCATGTTTACAGGATCATGGCTATTTCACACAGCAGTAGTAGCAGCAGTGAGGATAACCATAATGACACTTCTGGTAAAGTTCCAAAGAAGAGAGGTCTTGTATATATGAGCAGATTCGTTAAGAGACACAAGGACGCTGGTACCAAGGCCACAGTTGAATGGATAGAAGAGGGAATCCAATAGGGAAGGTTGGAGACAATTGGAGGAGCTACTTGGGAACGTTGGTTCGATGTCGTGTTCCTATCGTACACTCTGATTGGAGGAAGGTCCCTAAAAATTTTAAAGACAATGTGTGGAGAGAGGCAACTGTAAGAGCTTGTTTAATTCTAACATTGTATTTGTTTTAAACACGGTAACTAACTTTTGTATTAATTAAAACTTGTTTTATATATTTTCAGGCAGTTTTTGATGGAGTCGAGGATCATAAAAATCAGGAGCTTAGCGCTGCGTGCAAGATGTGGAAACAATTTAAGTCACGCCTCGCACAATATTACATCTACGGTGACGAAACAGATGAAGATGCTTTGAAAAAGTATTCGTACATTGACTCCGATCATTGGAAGACTTTTAAGGAGCAGAGGCTCTCCGAAGCTGCAAAGAAGTTAAGGGACACAAACAAGGATCTGGTCAAGAAAAATGTATATCAGCACGTCTTGGGTCGAGGTGGATATAGAAAATTAGAAGAAGCAATGGCAAAAGAAAAAAGAGATGAGTTAATTTCTCAGGGGGCAATTCAAGAGGAACAAGCTTCTAATGCTCTATAGAGAGGCATGATTTGTGGAAGAGGGGACGAATTAGAAAAACGGATGAGTTCGTCTCTGAGGCATCTCGAGGAGTAGCTACAAAGATTGTAAGTTCGTTATGTGTGGTTTAATAGCTAAGTTTTTTTAAATTATACACTAACTATTGGTAATTTTTTGAAATAATAGGATGATTTAGTGGATAAGGCCGCTCGAGGAGAATTTTCATCACAAGGCCGACGTGACATATTGACGGAGGCTATTGGCACGGATGAGCACCCTGGACGCACTCGTGGACTCGGGTCACACATTCCATGGAGGATTGGATTACCTAGCTCTAGCTCTTCGAGGGTGACACCCAGTGCTAGTGCTATTCGCAATATTCAGCCGTCTGACCGACAGAGTCAATACTGCTTCCACGGTGCTCCCACAGATACGGACCCTTGGAAGAGTATACCAAAGGTACTTGGAGATTTTTAAAGTCATTATCTCCTTACTGTTTGGTTTATATTTTTCTTACAAATGTAAACATCTGTTTGAATTATTTACGTTGACAGATTGGGCTAAGAAGCCTATTATATATCGAAGAGGGACTTAATAATGAGAGACGAGTAGTGGCTGTCGGTCGAGTCATGAACGGTCGTTTGCTACGTGCTATACCACTGCCCGATGAAATGGTGAAGGTGAAGGTCGATAGTTCTCTTGGTCAGATTAATGGACTACCCATTCCCCATGGAGAGAAATTAAAGACAACACGAGATGCAGAAGAGAAAGCAGACTTGGTTGCATGGCCGAAGCACTTGATTGAAATCAACCCAAGGGTAATAATATCAACTATTTGAACCATCTTTCCATTATTTAATTTATCAAATTTTATATGAATTATTTACTAACATTCGAAATTCAGGAATATACCATGCGACTATACTACCACTTGCCACCGGCCTCAAATGATGAAGTAGAGAATTATTCCATCGACTGTCGATTTATACACGACATGTACTTGACAGGTGTCGTTTGGCCTGTGCAAAAACAATTTGTAATTTTTCCGATAGCTAGTTGCAAATCGGGTCGAATCCACAGGGATTGGTTGAGAACCTGTTTACTAAGCACAAGAGTGACAATGGTGTAGTAAATTCCGAACAAGTCAAGTAACAAGTAGCAACGATCAATTATCAGTAACAATTATCACGCAGAAAAGAGTGAAATAGAAATACTGTCACGAAGCTGCAGCTCAACTTCTGAATGTGTCTGAATGTTTTTGAATGTGAATCAATCACTAAGCACAATCGAGCAATTAGAACAAACACTGTTGCGAAACAAAGAACGATCAAAATAACACACTAAAGGAAGACTTGTCTCTTCTCTTCAATCAGCAGCACACGACCAATAATTCCCAGCACTTTCACACCAGCAACTCTCGGTCAAAATAAAGACCAATTTCACATGCCAAAACAAAGACTTCTTTTTCTCTACCACAAATCTCACGGCAAAACACAATGATCAAGAAGAAGAAAACAATTGTCACTTTTTGTTTTCTCAATTAGAAATCACTACCAAACCAAATACAAATTGCTGTGTTCTTTTCTTCTCAAAAACTACACGACCAGAACTTGGCCACAACAAAGGACAATTTCTATATTTTTCTAATCACTATCACACGGACAGAAGAAAAACCAAATTCTTCTCCTCTAACTCACGGGAGAAAACAATGGCCCAAGGACAATTTGATTTTACATTTTCTTTGATACTTTATCCTCTCTAATTGGCTCCTTGAATTCTGTATGGCTGTTCGAAATCCTCAGGCCCTTCAATTCCCCATGGCTCTTCGAAATCAGATTGTGTTTCTCCAATGTGACCCCTTGATTTTTGTTTGGCTGTTCGATTTTCGTGTTGTATTTCTTCCGATAAACTCAATGTCGATTTTAGGAAATTCGCCAGCTGGATGTTCGCACGGACCCCCCTTGAATTTCGTAACCCGCGGACGTCTTGTGAATTATGGAAATGTATGAGACGTCCGCGCCCTCTTAATTCTCAAGGCGTCCGCGTAATTCCTCTGCTCAGACTACTAATCTTCAGTCTTCATTTGTTCGCGCGCAAAACATCTTCTAAAAAGCTCTCCTTAGCCAGTATTCCTTCTATGGTCTCCGAGTGTACCTGAGAATGAAAACTACACAACGGTAGTGAAATAATATACAGATAACACTTAAGAGACGGGGTTTTAACATATAAAATAGTCGTACAATTACGACTTATCAAACTACCCCACACTTGAACTTGTTCGTCCCGAACAATAACAAAGCCATAGAACGAATTATAATGCACTCTCATGCTAATCCTTACATCTCAATCCCAAATCCAGCAATTCATCTTATCATGCTTAAAATTCTAATAATGCGACTAAAGATAGGTTTTTCGATACTCGTTACCTCGCGAGTTGCAATTCAAACGATCTCAGATGTTTGGGAGATAGTCCCCTATAGGTACCACGGACACTGCATTCTTTTCTGAGTTTTGGTCTTTTGATTGAGTCAGCGGCTTTCTCTGACACGTGATATATTCACTGCTTTCGTTCCTTTGAGCCTTGAATTCACTAATTTGCATGGACTTGATAAACTTCACATCTTCGCTTGAATCAATCAAATTCTGATTTTCTTCTTACTTGATGGTTTGCCTTCGGCTTTTGATTTTGTTTCTTGCCCACATAATCATTTGCGCCCTTGAACCACTCCAATCATAGCCTCCGAATAACAGCATAGGAGTGCGTCCCGCTCTTTTCTCATCATCGTCGTTTCTGCATGAGGCAAGATAGGGGTTACCCACCTATTCCCAGCTACTCCGACTAGAGATGGACAGTTCGTTTTCTCTGTCCCGCCACCACTGCGAACGCATGAATAAACTTGAAATACTTGGTGACGGAGCTACTCTCAGGACTAGGCTAGTGAAGCGTCAACCTCCATCGCTTTTCTCAATCATCAAAACCAAAAACTCAGATTTTCTTGCAATTTGCCGTACCTTTCTGGGACATTTCTGTCAACTCCACATCCCTGCATATCACAACTCGAAAGAACAAAGCATCGAAATTTTTTGAAATTTCGCATTTTTAGTCAAATAAGCACAATAGTCATAAAAAACTGGAAGTAGGATTTTTGACCTATCAGAAAACATGGCAGTACATCGTCATTTCATTACGACACGACACCGACTCTATAACACCCCACCCCACACTTAAATTTTTCCGTGTCCTCACGGTACAACTCTAGTGATAAAGTGGACAAACACAACAGACTCAAATAAAAATAAAAGACAATAAATAAACAGAAGTGAACTGGTACTCCCCTAATATTCTGGTGGCGGTGCTGTGCACTGAGATTTCCCGCGGACGTCTTCTCTATTTCATCTCGCGGACGTCTCTTGTTTTGTGCGTTAATGCTTTAGACGTCCGCGCCTTTTAATGTTGAGACGTGCGCGAATCACACTGAGGAAAATCCCTTTCTTCAATCATTCACCTGAAACCACCAGAAACAAAAGGAAATGCACTCGAGGCGCATTATCAGCTTCCCAATTCCACTATAACATGTGTAAAATAAAAGAAACACACCGGGTTGCCTCCCGGGAAGCGCCTTTGTTTTACGTCCTTGGCTGGACAATACCTCTATGGGATCACAAGTTAGGATCCCATGGCTGCTCCAAGTCATACTTTCCGCTCAACGTGCTCTTCTCCTCAGCACTTCCACAAGCTAATCGTTTCTCAATGCTCCACCCGCCATCAGGTGGCTTCGATCTCCAATTCTTTTCTTTGGGTGTCCACCTCTTTCGCGCGCCCACCCCACACTTTCGTTTCCTTACTCGCTTCTTATCTTGTGGGCGCGTTTTCTTTGTTACCCTCAGCTGCTCACTGACTCCCTGAATCATACGCAACGATTCAGTAATTGTAATATCAACACAAGTCTTACCAGCAATCTCAGGTGGTTTCCCCGCACTAGGTTGGCGATCGTCCTCAAAGATGCGAAACTCAGCCACCTCGCCATCATACTTCAGCTTTATAGTACCCTCGCCGACATCAATCTCCGCCTTCATAGCAAACAAGATAGGTCGTCCTAGAATGAGTGTTGGCGACTCCTTAGTATGAGTATTCTCCATATGCAATACATAAAAATCTGCAGGTACAACAATTTCTCCAACATTCACGGTTAAATTCTCAAGCATACCATAGGGGTGAACGCAAGACTTGTTTCCTAACTCAATAGTTAACTTGATCGGTTTCACCGGTCCGAGTTTTAATGAACAATATAAATCATAAGGCATAACAGTAATGGAAACTCCCAAGTCAATCAAACAGTGGGGAATAAGCGTGTTACCAATGCCACAGGTTACCGTGAAAGCACCTGGGTCTCTAGTCCGAGTGGTCAACTCCCCTTCTTTCCCTTGCTCCAATTTTCTCATTTGAGCTTTGGTTCTCGCGTCTTCATTCCCCTTCGGTTGAATGTCATTATTTAAAGCTTCATGGCTCTCAATAACCTGCATGGGAAATGGCAATTGCGCAATGAGGTTAGAATTTAAAATTTTGAAATTACTGACTGATTTTTCCGCGCACGTCTCAATAATATTATCCGCGGACGTCTCTTGATTTTGCAATAATTCTTCAGGCGTCCGCGCCTTAATTGTTGAGACGTCCGCGTGTTGCACTGAGGCAGAATCCCAATCCCAACCCCAATCTTGCTCGTTTTCTTCTTTTTCTTCCTTTTCTTTAGCCTTCATCTCCTCTTCCTCCTTTAACACGATCACACTGATATTTGGCCTTGGATTGGGGATCGTTTGCGACTGTAGCTTCCTTTTGTCTTCTCGCCTCTCGTTCATTATGCTACCCACTTGTTTCTTCAATTCATTAACATCTCCGCCAATCCTTTGAGCGAATTCCTTGAACATTTCTTTCAATTCCTTGATCGGATCCTCATCTCCTTGTCTGTTTTGCGGTGGTCTGTACGGCTGCTTTTGTGGGTACGATGGTTGCCCCGCATCGTAACTATTGTTCCTTTGCCAACCACCCTCATTCTGTCTCGGCTGCCATTTGTTGTTGCCTTGGTACCCATCAATTCTTCTTGGGGGTAAATCTCCCTTGTTTATGTATCCCACAATATTCACGTCTTCTGCTCTTTCCTGAAAAACAGCATTATCGTTATTCATTGAATTGAATGTGGACTTGTTTACCTTACACTCTACTCGTTGAGTGCCTTGTGCTTGTTGCGTCATTAACTTAGCCATCTTATCATTCAGTTCCTGCAATTGGGAATGGACATTTATGTTAGCAACATGTGTAGGTTTATACGTCTCTCCTAAATACCTTGTGCCCTCGGCAACTTTCTCAATTAACGACCAAATTTCATCGAGGTACATGTCAAGGATAGATCCTTGAGCAGCGGCATCCAGCATTCTTCTCTCCATTAGATCCAATCCCTCCATAAAGTATTCAATAAGCATCCTTTGTGGGACTCCATGATTCGGACAGTTCTCTTCCAATTTCTTAAACCTCTCCAAGTAGTCGAATAAAGTTTCCTCACGCCCTTGTTTAATCATCGAGAGCTCCTTTCTTGTTTGAGCCGCCTTTGAATGACAGTAGTACTTGTCCATGAATTTCCTTTGCAACTGTTCCCATGAAGTAATTGAACCTGAAGGTAAAGACATCAACCACGATTTAGCTTGACTTACTAAAGAAAAAGGAAATGTTTTTAATTTAAAAATCTCTTCCGGAACCGATGCTGATCTCATGGATGCGCAAACTCCATAAAAATCCTTCAAGTGTATTAGTGGGTTCTCGTCGGGCATTCCTCCAAATTTGGGCAAGTGATGTATCACCCCACTCTTTATTTCGATGCCATCTGCGTCCTCATCGAGTCTGATGCACCAAGGTTGCTCATCAATAATTGGAGCGCAGATTCCTCTCAAGGTGCGTCCCGGATCCCGACGCCTAACTAGCTGTCTTTCACCAAGGTATCGTTGGAGCAGTTCTTCCTCGAAATTATCGTGTCTAGCTGCACGATCTCTGGGTCTTCGAATGTTATCCCGTTGTACACTACTTCGCTCTCCATCATCACCATCAACGCTTCTCTGCGACATCGTTACTTAAACAGAAAGCGATCAAGTGACAAAATAAAATAAAATTTAAAAGAAGTAAAATACTTAGTAAAGTTCTCCGTTACCAATCCCCGGCAACGGCGCCATTTTGACAGGTGTCGTTTGGCCTGTGCAAAAACAATTTGTAATTTTTTCGATAGCTAGTGGCAAATCGGGTCAAATCCACAGGGATTGGTTGAGAACCTGTTTACTAAGCACAAGAGTGACAATGGTGTAGTAAATTCCGAACAAGTCAAGTAACAAGTAGCAACGATCAATTATCAGTAACAATTATCACGCAGAAAAGAGTGAAATAGAAATACTGTCACGAAGCTGCAGCTCAACTTCTGAATGTGTCTGAATGTTTTTGAATGTGAATCAATCACTAAGCACAATCGAGCAATTGGAACAAACACTGTTGCGAAACAAAGAACGATCAAAATAACACACTAAAGGAAGACTTGTCTCTTCTCTTCAATCAGCAGCACACGACCAATAATTCCCAGCACTTTCACACCAGCAACTCTCGGTCAAAATAAAGACCAATTTCACACGCCAAAACAAAGACTTCTTTTTCTCTACCACAAATCTCACGGCAAAACACAATGATCAAGAAGAAGAAAACAATTGTCACTTTTTGTTTTCTCAATTAGAAATCACTACCAAACCAAATACAAATTGCTGTGTTCTTTTCTTCTCAAAAACTACACGACCAGAACTTGGCCACAACAAAGGACAATTTCTGTATTTTTCTAATCACTATCACACGGACAGAAGAAAAACCAAATTCTTCTCCTCTAACTCACGGGAGAAAACAATGGCCCAAGGACAATTTGATTTTACATTTTCTTTGATACTTTATCCTCTCTAATTGGCTCCTTGAATTCTGTATGGCTGTTCGAAATCCTCAGGCCCTTCAATTCCCCATGGCTCTTCGAAATCAGATTGTGTTTCTCCAATGTGACCCCTTGATTTTCGTCTGGCTGTTCGATTTTCGTGTTGTATTTCTTCCGATAAACTCAATGTCGATTTTAGGAAATTCGCCAGCTGGATGTTCGCACGGACCCCTCTTGAATTTCGTAACCCGCGGACGTCTTGTGAATTATGGAAATGTATGAGACGTCCGCGCCCTCTTAATTCTCAAGGCGTCCGCGTAATTCCTCTGCTCAGACTACTAATCTTCAGTCTTCATTTCTTCGCGCGCAAAACATCTTCTAAAAAGCTCTCCTTAGCCAGTATTCCTTCTATGGTCTCCGAGTGTACCTGAGAATGAAAACTACACAACGGTAGTGAAATAATATACAGATAACACTTAAGAGACGGGGTTTTAATATATAAAATAGTCGTACAATTACGACTTATCAGTACTCTAACTTGGGCAGAGACGTTGTTAGAGTACGCATTGCTGACGAATTGTTCGGTGACGACTACACTTCCATAGTAGGCCCAGATGATGTCCGTGATATATTCGCATTGAAACCGTTGTCGAACTCACATTGTGATTTGTATATAAGGTAATACTCTTGTCATTAATTGTTCATCATTTCTTCCAGAAGGTCTAACTTTACATCTTTTTCATGTTGTAGTTCTTTATACAATCAAATGCTTGAATCAGATGTTCGATTCGGGTTCTTCAATCACACGGCCGTGAGCCCTTCCAATGACGTAGATGAGAGGATTGAGTCGTTTGTATCAAGACTCAATATGCCAGACAAGGATCGCAATTATTGCTATTTTATGCCTTATATAAATGCTACGGAGTAAGTACATAAATTACTTGTACCATATTAACTATTGTTTGAAATATGGGTTTATGAATTTAGTGTGTTGATGTAGGTTTCATTGGATGTTGTGCGTTATCTTCCCCAACCAAGGTGTAGTCCATTGGTTCAACTCCTCAATAGGCGCCACCGTTATACACCGCGATGCAAAAGCTTTAGTGGACTCGTAAGTTTCGAACTTACTATTAGTTTGTAACTTGCATTGACATTCACTAATTACGTATTGTTATTTATTTTAGGGGGTTGCAACGATACTATCAAGGATGTAATCCGAGGATTGATCGTCAAGTCGAATGGAAGATAGTGAAGGTACTATTTATAGAAAAGCATTCCTTTACTATACTTGTAATTTTCATTAATAAAGTGTTAACTGAGATTACTTAATAATGCAGAGTCCGAAACAACCCCCAAAGTCTAATTTATGCGGTTAGTATGTTCTGAGAAATATTCGGGACATAATGGAATTTGTTCGTGCTAATAACGGTGCATATGTGGAGAACTTTGACCAAGTAAGAATGCTAGTCTCGTCTTACTCTATTAGAATGTTGACAAATGTAGCTAGGTTGTGTGTTCTCTTATTTATTTTTGTTCTAAATCCATGTTCTACTTTTGTTTGTTCTAAATCCATGTTCTAGCTAAGTGTGTTCTAAATCCATGTTCTAGCTACGTTTGTTTCTAAATCCATGTTCTAGTTAGGCAAATTTGTTCTAACTCTATTTTTTTTTATATATTCATGTTTATCGTATTCTTATTTGTTATAGGTTTTTCCTAATGGGACACAAGCATATGAGCTGGGGAAGGTACAAGACGTGCGAGATGAGATCGCCGCCTACTTGTACAACTACTTATTCGAACATAGTGTTTACATGTGAATATTATTTATATATGTGACGTTTGTATAAATCAATGTATATATGGATGGACTTGTATGAATGGTTGTATTTTGAGTAAAATGGAAGTGTTTCCATGTTTGGAAATGTGTAAAAGCAGGGTACTAAATTTGGTTTAGAATTTGTATTCAATTTTCAGGGGGATTTTGAGCTAAAACAGCTGAAACCTGCCAAATTTTTTCATATTTAGTGCAACGGTTCCACAAAAACCGTCGCATAAGAGCTACACTTATGCAACGGTTTGAGCACTAAAACAGTTGTATAATGGTTCATCTTATGTGACGGTTCTAACAACAAACCGTTGCATAAGTGTTGCTTGTATGCGACGGTTGTAACAATAAACCGTTGCATAAGTTCTGATCTTATGCGACGGTTCTAACAACAAACCGTTGCATAAGGTATGGGCCTTATGCGACGGTTATAACAACAAACCGTTGCATAAGTGTTACGTTTATGCGACGGTAGCTTATGCAACGGATGAGAAACCGTTGCATAAGCTACGTCAGAACCGTTGCATAAGGTCCCTTATGTAGTAGTGCTAGCGGGGATAGTAAACTAGGATACGAGTAATATACCACTAGGATTGACACCCTAGGACAACTTGTAGTGCAACCTAGCGGGGAGCTATAAGTTGTAAAACATTAGAAATCAAAACGGTTGGGTTAATGATTTAGTCTTACATCACAATCGAAAGTTCTAGCTTGCACTGCTCTTTAATATTTGATACTTGGATTTGTGTGACGATTGCTCTAACGATCATTCTTGCTTACTTGCGTTATTTAATTGTTTGCATTCAACCCCCCCTTCAATTATTACGCTTTTACTTAGTGAAACAGGTTCTCATACCGATCTCTGTGGATACGACCCAACTTACCACTTGCTAGTCGGAATGATAAATGTTTTTGCACAGGTACAACGACACCTATCAGGCACCAAAAGACATGCTCTGCCATTTCTTTCTCAAGACGCATGGCTTTGGTTGACCAGAGACGGTTCTCTTCTATGTCGTCGTGATGATCCTGTTGCATGTCTGCCAGTCTGTCCTCCAGATCTTGGTTTTTTTCTAACATCTGAGCTATTGTTTCTACAAAATCAGATTCGGTGAATACTTTATCAACAAAGGAGTTAGTATCCATTACCTCACTCGTTGTGGAATGAGCCATCAAGCAGGGCTCTTTAGTGCGTTTTCCATCGTCACTGTCTCCATCCGAGTCTCCCCATGCAGCAAACATAGCCTGAGCTGGCTTTGGGGCAGCTATTTCTCTTAGCTTTGGGGCAGCTGGTTCTCCTTTCTTCTTGCTGTAGCAATCCTTAGATAGATGTCCCTTCTTTTGGCAGTGGTAGCAGGTTCTGCCTCCTCTTTTCCAGGGTTTCCCTTGTTTCCACTTGATGGACCACCTTTGTTCCTTATAGATGAGTTACCACGACTTCCTCCTGCTCTGAAGTTTCTTCCACCTTTGCTGAAGTTGGCCATTGCAAGGGCTTTTGTTAATAAAGCAATTTCATCGTCTCCCTCCTTAGGTGACTTATCTGCTTGCACAAGGTCGAGAGCCTTTTCTACCTTTAGAGCTATGGCATGGGACTTATCAGCTTGTCTCCTGGCCATCTTCCTTTCTACAATTCCTGCTTGACTCTGAAGGTTGGCAACCAGCTCTTCTAGTGTAGTGTCCTTAATCCCCTTTTGAGCTTGCAGTGCTAATGTCACATGGTCCCACTTTGAGTTCAAGGCTTGCATAAACTGATGCGTGAGTTTCCATTCAGGGAGCGTCTCGTTCAAGTGTTCCAGCTGTCCAACTATGACTTGGAACCTGGTATAGAAATCTTCCAGGGATTCATCCTTGTTCTGCATTATCGTCTTATAATCCTTTATATCAGCTAGAATCTTGTTTCTTTTGATGTCCTCGTTTCCACCATACAGTCTCACCAGTCCATCATACATGTCTTTAGCAGTTTTGTACATGGCCACTTTAATTTGATCTCCCGGAGAAAGGGCCATGTAGAGAACCTTCTTCGCTTTGGTATTCTTTTCAAGACATTTGTAGTCCTCGTCGGTGTACTTATCCTTGGCTTTCTCTACCTGTTTTGCAGGATTTGTTTTGTCAAGGATGGGTAATGGACCTGTCTCAAATATCCTCCACAGCTGTCCATCCAGCGAGCAGACATGAGTCTCAAATTGATCTTTCCACTAGTCAAATTGTCCAGGCTTCAGCAGCGGCAGCTTCCAGAATGAATCGTTGATTGCCGACATGATTTTCAAGCAAAGCTAACAACAAAATCTAGAGTCCTCGGCTCTGATACCACGTGTTGGATCGTTAGTATTAGTAGTCTGTCAGACGAAAGTCACAGAGTGTTTTTTCGTCTGATGGTCAGATAGCAGCGGAAATAATTATGCAGGAAAGTAAACGACTGAAAGTAATTGCACACAAATATATATAGTGGAAACCTTATCACAATGATGATAAGATAAAAACCATTACCTTTCAGATTTCTCTGAAAGGATTTGCGAACTTGATTTTCTTTTATTCCGATATACTTGTAGGGTTTACAAACTAGGTCTTTTCACTTGACTCTATTTGATGACCTCTACTCAATCCAACAAAGTAATCAGCTTCGAACCTCAACCCTTCGTGCGTGCAATCTCAGCAATCTTGTTCTTCGAATGCGGTCGCTATATTCTCCTCAAAACGCCTAACCATTCAAGTGCAAACCCTAATGCCTTATATAGGGTGTTAACGGATCTCGAAATCTGATCCCGGTCGATTCGGCCCAAACCGACCTTCCAAACAAGATAGACTTGTATCTGATTAGGCAAGATACCACCCTAAATCTTTCCTAAGTCGATTTCTTCAAAAGATCGAATCTTCCAAATCTGATCTGCAGAATATTCTCCTCAATATTCTTTGATCAGATATCTTCTTTGAATCTTCTTTGAATCTTCTTGATTTCCAATCATCTCTTCGATCTTCAATTAGTATCTTCAGTATATTCTCCTCAAATCTTCGATCAAATATTTCCAATTATATCTTCAAGATCTGCGCACAATATCTTTGACCTTCAAACGCCAACTCATGATTCTTCAAACGTTGCGTTTCCTTAATTAGAACCTGCATCATTTAATTTGTTCATGCATTTCTACACACTTAGACAACACATTAGCTAAGTGTTTGTAATCATCAAAACCAAAGGGTTCCAACAGTAACAGTAGTAAAGAACATCTGCCAAAGAAACAAAGTATCTGCATCTTTGCGGGATATCAATCCCCAAATAATTCCAGACCGCCAAACTCCACCAACATCGACAGAAAATATGAAGTTCATCCTCCAACTAATATAGACAAATATAGCAATGGGGAGTAGCTGTTAATTGACGTCTCTGCATTTGAATACCAGTTGGTAATCCGCCCCAATATCCTCTCCAGATAAATATTTTGACTTTCCTTGGAATCGGCATTTACCATATTTGTTTCCAGAATATGATGAGTTTGGTTTTATCTGATTGCTCCCCCTCACATGTGTCTTGGATACCGTATAAGGAGCTTGCCAACTTGTAAGCGGATTTAATATCAAAAAGTCCAGTTGGGGATTGTTTCCAAAGCAAGCTACCTGTCATACTATTAGATGGATTATACCCTGTTTCAAATTTTAACAGCTTTACAATACCATCAGACACCTTATCCATAATAAAATGATACTTCACATCAATATACTTTAAACTATCATGGTAAATAGGCCTTTTGCACACGTATATAAAAGATTGGCTATCTGAAAATACAGTTACTACACTGTTTGGCAACCCATCATCTCTAATCAACCCTTCACTACTATAGAAGAGAGAAAATAAAGCGCTCTTTTTGACCATAAGACAGCGCTTCACCAAGCGTTGTCTATTCGACCGCTGTCTTATGTCGAAACTTTAGACAACACTTCGTTAATAAGCGATGTCTAAAGTTTCAATATTAGACATCGCTTTTATCTCCGTAAGTGCTGTCTCAAGCGTTGTCTATAGTATAACTTAAGACATCGCTTTAGCCTTAAGCGCTGTCTTAAGTTTATTCTGCAAGCGCTGTCTAAAGTTATACTATAGACATCGCTTGACCCGGGAAGCGATCTAAAGGTTGTAAAAAATGGCAGATTGGATTGATTCAAACAATTCCCCCCTGCACGATACATTTCAAAAAAAACACCCATTGCAAAAACACCAATTTGCTGAACATCAAATTACATTCATTTGCTCAATATTATACAATACATTTGTATTCATATATGTCCAAATCTTTCGATACTTGACACGTTTGTCTTACAACAACATTCTAGCAATAATACAATAAATGACTTCATGTTTATACCGGATGATATACTTGCCGCATGTAAGTAACCAATGCAGTTGCAAAGTCGTCCCTCATATCATCTAGCACATTGTTATCATAGGATTGTCGTCCTCTAGGGAAACACTGAAAAAAATTTCATAGTTAGAAAGTTTATGGACACCTCAATTAATTGGTTATGATCAATCAAGTCTCAGAATATACTTACTTGTCTGATGTCGTCCTCAAGCGATCCATTGGTAGCTTGAACGTACTTGATTATGTCACGAATGTATAGTAAGATAATAGCCACATACTTCACTCGGTATGGGCTGTTTCGGGCACTGAAAATGGAATTGAGTTATAATCACACAAAACATATTAACTACGAAATATAAAAGTTCAAAACAATTGTTATTTGTTATGTCAATACTGTCACAGTCTTCCACTCTATTTCCGATTGATGGATGTTGTAGTACAGACTCATGCTTCTGCAATATTAAGGTAATATCAGCAAGTTGTAGCACGTGTAGTAATGCTAAATAAAAGCGGATTAGCATAGTTCTTACGTGTTCACAAAATTCGTTGCATCAGGCACCGGTTATCTACCCATCGGATCAAGCCAAAGAACCACTCGCTTTGTAGGGAATACGACAGCTAACATCCAATGCCACCTAACAAAGATTTGACACATTATATATTTGTACAACATGCATTTCATGCAAAGTCAACACACAATAAGAAAAGTATTCACTTACTGTCTGACATTGACGTAGGGAAGGAAGTAGAAAAAATTACGATCGTAGTCGGGTATTCTCAATCTTCTTTGGAAGAGCATTGACGGAGCCCACCGCACTATCGTTAAGGTACGGTGTTCTCTGTGCAAAAGCAAATTTGTATTCCGCTACTCGTGACCCTACTACTGGGTAGCAAGTGGTAAGTAGGGGTCGAACCCAAGGGAATTAGGGGGATAAGCTATTCTTTGAGGGAATTGTACAGCGAGGGAGCGTGTTTTAAGTTGATTAGGGTTTTAGTGCGGAAAAGTAAGTGATTGGTTGGTTGGTTTTGGTTTTTAGTGCGGAAAAGTAAATGACAGAAAAGTAAATACTGAAAATAAGAGTAGAAGACTTACAGCGAGTGATGCGTGATTGGCAAGCCTTCCGGAACGTGAGCAGTTGATAGAGCAGTTTATACTAAGAAAGTAAATGCAGGTGGTGTTTGAATTTAAGGAAAGCATTCGGTTTCGGGGGCCTTGTATCATAGCCTGTTTATCATTGACCTTTAGTGATCCTTCTAAGTATTGAAACGTGTATCAAGGCCATTCCAAGCACTCGATTTGCACACACTGTCTAGCCCATTCCAAGGTCGTAGAGCACTTATTCTACTTAGACTAATACCCCATTCCAAGGTATATTAGCCTGTGTGCATCCATTTGACCAGTCATTCCCGACCAACCAAATGGTGTTTTAGAAAGGTCAAACTCCTCAGATAAGCTTTGCCATTCCAAGCATCCACTTATCCGAGTATGTTTACGAACCCCACGGAAGAGCTTTGCCATTCCAAGCATCCACTCAACCTTGGAAGTTCTAACATAATATATGGCACATAGAACAAGTTTTGAATACAAAGAAGAGGCACTAAAATATGGCTTAAAACATTTTATGATACAAGTACACCCCTTCAACCGAATGAAGAGTTTAGCTACGAATATCCATAGAGGTGGATACCATAGCTAAGTACTCGAGGGTTTTTGAAAGACAGTAAGTAAAGGAAAGGGGTGAGTACTTCAAGAACCGACAAGAGTACTCGAGAATAAAGAAAAGCTTGAGTACTCAAGAACCGACAGGAGTACTCAAGACCGAACTATAATACTCAAGAACCAACAGGAGTATTATATATTAAAAACCAAACTTACAAATGCCAAACTTTCTAGAGAGAGAAGTGTTTATGATTTTGGATTGATTTACAAATGAGAGGAGAAGGGTATTTATAGGCTTAAGGGGGGAGGAGATGTGGTGAGGAGGAGCAACACTTGGCAAGCTCTCCATGGCTCACAAAAGCCGCCGGTGGCCGGTCATGGAGGAGGAGCCGCCCCCTAAGTGGCATAAGGAGGTTGGATGGAGCAAAAGCCGCCGGTCACAAGGAGGAAAGGTGGAGGTTTTGTGAGTTTTGTGATGTTTTCAAAAAACTATCGGTGTATTTCAGCTCCGGACTGACTTTGGTTGCTCTTCGGTTGGATTTGTTTTGAGTGATTCAATGTCAGGATCTTGAGATTTCTTCAGTCGGCATCTGATCGTGACCTTGGAATGACTCGTAATATATGTTCAGCGTAAAATCCTCTCCTTAGCGTGTATTCTCTCTAGTCTCTAAAATACCCTGTAGATAAATATCGGAACTAACAAGAAAAAGTTAAATAGACAAACAGTCTAATTTAGTGGGTTTAACTGTGTTTATGATTCGTATAATTATGGTCCATCAGATCACCCCACACTTTCGTCCCGAACAATGCTATTAAAGAACGCCACTAAGTAAGCTTTTAAAATATGAAAGTTAGACTGTGGAACTAGATTTATCCTAATTCATGCATTACTTACTTATTACCAAATTGAACTGTGTAAATAAATAGAAGAAACTTGATACTTGTACCTCCGTGCTGAGATGCAAATTATTTTGGATGTTTCGGGAGATAGCCCTTTTCAGGCTCCTGGACTGCAACCTCGGGACCGTCTCGCACTATATGGTTTCCTTGTAGCTTTCTCTAGCACGTGATTCGGTTCGGGTTTCAATGGTTTGGTCTTTGATTTTCTTTTGGCGAGGGACAGCTTTTGTAGTGAATCGGCCTTTGGCCTTTGATTTGACTCTTTGAGTACTTCACTTTTTGTTCGGTTAAAACCTTCACAATTTTGGGCCTTTGGCCTCTTGATTTGCTTCTTTGAGCTTTTGCCTTTTTGTGGCTTGCTAGTCCATTTTCTCAAGACTTTTTGGGAGGTCCAATCATCGCCCGCAAGCCTATGGAAATACCTCCCCGCTCCTCTCATCCTTGCCGTTTCGCGCGGGTCAAGATGAGGGTCGCTCATCTATTTTCTCGGCTACTTTGACTAGAGATAAGACGGTCTGATTCCCATCCTCGCCTTTTTTCTTTTTGCATAAACACTGCATGGCGGAGATGACTTCAATCTTCACTGAAACCCGAAGTGCAGCCTCCACTGACTTCGAAAACCATATAGTTAGATTCGATCCTTCGAGTGCTTGCCAAGCCTCTCTAGGGCAGTTTATGTCAACTCCACATCCCTAGTTTATCTCAGCACAAAGGGACAAATGAGAAGTTACATTCTAAGTTTTTAAATAGTTGAATTTTCACAAGGTTAATGCATGAATTATGATCTCTCTTTTTCACATTCTTTAGTTCATATTTTCAAAAAGATAATATTAAGGGAAAAGGAAAAAAATGTTATTTATTTACAAAGGTGGATCTCAGCCCACACTTTTGAACGAAGGCGTGCCTTTCAGCACGACGTAGTTCAAAAGTCATGCAAGCAAATATATACAGGAAAGGTGAGAATGGAAAAACTAAATGACAGAAATTAAATAACTGAAAGTAAGATTGGTGTCGGGTTACCTCTCGACCAGTGCATTTGTTTAACGTCGTTAGCTCGACAATACCTCATTCTTGGATCATAAGTAGGGATCCCATGGGTGATTGAGGTCGAATTTCTTCTCGGCTGCCCTTTTGCTCTGAGAGGGTGAGGCTTTATTGACCATAGCTGCTGGTCCAATGAGTCGTGCTCGCTTGTTACTCCTTCCGGGTTTCCATTCCTTCGGCCCATGCCTTTGTCGCTTTTTCATGTATGAACGGTCGGTACTTTTGCAGTTTTGGAAGTTCAGTCTTTTGCCAAGCGACCTCAAGTATGCGCCCTTGCTAACCCTCTTCTTTGTGGCAGAGATGATTGACCGTCCTTGGTCCTTACACCTTTCAGGAGGCTCTTCTTGGCTTGTGACGAGTGGGAGCTCCTGCGTTGATTGTTTTGGCTCATGTTTCTCCTCCAACTCGCCTAGCACTGCATCGATCATCTCATCTCTGGTGGCTGTGATCTTTATAGAACATGAAGGGTTAAGTAAGGGGCTTCTCGGCAATAAGGACAGGGCCTTTCTCGAGCAGCTCTTCAGTGAGGACCGGGCCTGCCATGATTTTCTCGGTCAGTTTGGCAGTGAGGTCCAGGTATGTCTCGGCTGGTTTGGTAGTTAAGTCCGGGACTTCATTTGGCTCATCAAGTAGGGCCAGGACTACCTTGGGCAGATTGGTGATGAAGACCGGGCCAGATTTGGGCAGTTCTTCTTCGGTCATCCAAGAGTCCTCATCCTTTGTCGGCTCTGTGGGCTCCAATATTGGCTCCTTTAGAGTCGCCTCCACATCCATTACTGCCCTTGTACTGATGTCTTCTCTCGGTTTTGTTATGGGCAAGCTCATAATGGGTGTGGTGTCGGGCTCGTTCTGCACTGAGTCCACTTCCATCGTTGGTGCCTTATCGTCAGTTTGGTGCCACTGACCCTGTTTTGTGTTCTTTGCCAAATCATTTATGAGGCGCCAGGCTTCAGCCACGGTTAACTTCATGAGTGAACATCCTGCTACATCATTAAGTCTTTTCCGCTCAAGTGGCATCATTCCCCCGAGAAATATTTGAATAAGATTGAATCTGGTGAATCCATGGTTCGGGCAACTCGCCACAATGGAGTCAAAGTACGCCAAGTACTCGTCCAAAGTTTCATCCCGGGATTGCTTAATGTTGATGATCTCTTCGCGGACAAGCGAGAAAAACTCCTTATCGTTCCAAGGCTCGTTTTCGTAGTAGGAAGACATGGCAGATTATGTATAATAGAAAAAAGAACAACTATCCATCTGCTAACTCCCCGGCAACGGCGCCAGTTTTGACGGAGCCCACCGTACTATCGTTAAATTGCGGTGTTCTCTGTGCAAAAGCAAATTTGTATTCCACTACTCGTGACCTTACTACTGGGTAGCAAGTGGTAAGTAGGGGTCGAACCTAAGGGAATTAGGGGGATAAGCTATTCTTTGAGGGAATTGTACAGCGAGGGAGCGTGTTTTAGGTTGATTGAGGTTTTAGTGCGGAAAAGTAAGTGATTGGTTGGTTGGTTTTGGTTTTTAGTGCGGAAAAGTAAATGACAGAAAAGTAAATACTGAAAATAAAAGTAGAAGACTTACAGCGGTTGATGCGTGATTGGCAAGCCTTCCGGAACGTGAGCAGTTGATAGAGCAGTTTATACTAAGAAAGTAAATGCAGGTGGTGTTTGAATTTAAGGAAAGCATTCGGTTTCGGGGGCCTTGTATCATAGCCTGTTTATCATTGACCTCTAGTGATCCTTCTAAGTATTCAAACGTGTATCAAGGCCATTCCAAGCACTCGATTTGCACACACTGTCTAGCCCATTCCAAGGTCGTAGAGCACTTGTTCTACTTAGACTAATACCCCATTCCAAGGTATATTAGCCTGTGTGCATCCATTTGACCAGTCATTCCCGACCAACCAAATGGTGTTTTAGAAAGGTCAAACTCCTCAGATAAGCTTTGCCATTCCAAGCATCCACTTATCCGAGTATGTTTACGAACCCCACGGAAGAGCTTTGCCATTCCAAGCATCCACTCAACCTTGGAAGTTCTAACCTAATATATGGCACATAGAACAAGTTTTGAATACAAAGAAGAGGCACTAAAATATGGCCTAAAACATTTTATGATACAAGTACACCCCTTCAACCGAATGAAGAGTTTAGCTACAAATATCCATAGAGGTGGATACCATAGCTAAGTACTCGAGGGTTTTTGAAAGACAGTAAGTAAAGGAAAGGGGTGAGTACTTCAAGAACCGACAAGAGTACTCGAGAATAAAGAAAAGCTTTAGTACTCAAGAACCGACAGGAGTACTCAAGACCGAACTATAATACTCAAGAACCAACAGGAGTATTATATATTAAAAACCAAACTTACAAATGCCAAACTTTCTAGAGAGAGAAGTGTTTATGATTTTGGATTGATTTACAAATTAGAGGAGAAGGGTATTTATAGGCTTAAGGGGGGAGGAGATGTGGTGAGGAGGAGCAACACTTGGCAAGCTCTCCATGGCTCACAAAAGCCGCCGGTGGCCGGTCATGGAGGAGGAGCCGCCCCCCTAGGTGTCATAAGGAGGTTGGAAGGAGCAAAAGCCGCCGGTCACAAGGAGGAAAGGTGGAGGTTTTGTGAGTTTTGTGAGTTTTGTGATGTTTTCACAAAACTATTGGTGTATTTCAGCTTCGGACTGACTTTGGTTGCTCTTCGGTTGGATTTGTTTTGAGTGATTCAATGTCAGGATCTTGAGATTTCTTCAGTCGGCATCTGATCGTGACCTTGGAATGACTCATAATATATTTTCAGCGTAAAATCCTCTCCTTAGCGTGTATTCTCTCTAGTCTCTAAAATACCCTGTAGATAAATATCGAAACTAACAAGCAAAAGTCAAAAAGACAAACAGTCTAATTTAGTGGGTTTAACTGTGTTTATGATTCGTATAATTATGGTCCATCAAGCATCCCCCACCATGCTTTTTTGAACCACAGAAAGTGATCATGAGAGATGATAAAAAAACCAAGCATCCCCACCATGATTTTTTTTATCATCAAAAAGATCATCCCATGATTTTTTCTAAAAAATATCATCCCATGATCTTTTTGTGTGTTTTGATCATGAGAATGAGCCAATCGCAACGCGACACGTGTCATGTGTAAGAAACAGTACAGTTTTTATTTTGATCTTGCAACGAATATATCTTCTAAATTACAAATTAAAAAAATCAAAATAAATACCAATATTCATAATTTTTTGAGCTCTTAAAAAGATACACTTTGATATATTTTTATTAATCTTAATATTTATGAGCTATAATTTATGTAGTGATGAGAGAGATTGATGAAAAACTTTTTTTTGGATCATGAGTGGGGTGCATGTGATTGAAAAAATCATGAGGGATGATTAGATGAGAGAAAAAAGATGAGAGAGATGGATGGTATGATTTTTTTTATCATGGTGGAGGATGCTCGAAGAACTCCACCCTCACATCGAACTCCTCGGACGAGGTCATATAACTGGGTCTGAAGAATCCTGATGAGTCGTATTTATACAACTCGTCGAATCAACTAATCCCATCTATTTCGACACTTTCTTATGCGAACAGTTACTTTTTAGTGTTGTTCTGCATTTCAGGTGTTTCGGAAGCTCTGGAAGGAATATGCGCTTAAAGACGGCATTTTGATGCTAAAATCATCACATGGATTTCATGGAGTCGAATCGAGAGCCAAAGTCAAGAATGATGAGCAAAGGAGGAAATGCATTTCAGACCATGTCGCGGATGCAGGCAAGTTTAAGAGTGGCATCCGCGGATGGTAATGTGTTCATTGTCCACGGCGCTAAAATGTACAGCGTCCGCGGCTGACGTCAGCAAATCGAGATTTAGAAGCCTGGCCCAAAACGAAATTAGAAACAAAACTTCTTATAAATTAGGGTTTCTGATCTCAGAATCAACGTCGAGAATTCCCAGAACTGAAGAAACGGCTCAAGAGGAGATCAAGCGTTCAACAAGAGAGAAGAGAATTTCTATTTACTTTCATCCAAAAAATATTTGTGTTTATTTCCATGACAATGAGTAGCTAATTTCGTTATTCGGTTTAGGGTCCAATATATTGTGACGTTTGTTTTGAGACTCTATTCTTAATGCTATTTTATGTTTCTCTAGTTCTTGTGCCTAAATTAAAGGATTGAATTGTGAAGCTAAGTGGAGACTTGAAACGGTAAAGCTTAGCGGAACAATTCAACCCTTATCTTCAATGCTTGTTTGATACTGAAACGTGAAAACAAGTAGGACACCTGAATGTAATATTACCTGAAATGGATTATTAGATTTAGGAGAACTAGAAGTCTATAACCTGAAACGGAGTAGATTGTGGTGTAAGTGCTTGAAACGGCCTTACCTTATGTTATAACCTGAAACGGAGTAACCACACTTAGGAACATAAAATCAGATAATAAGAAGTCAATGATAAACGAGTCACAATAGGAAACCCTAGACCGAATGCTTCCTCTGATTGAATTACTCTCTCGTTTTATTTTCTCCTGCACTTTTCAACAATTGCTTACACAAATCCCAATCAAATTTGTTTACAGAACGACTTGACCAACCCTAGCTCTCTAGGGTTCGACCCTCGCTTGCCACTACACTAGTTTCTCGCAAGGAAATATAAATTTAAATTTGCAGGTCAAACGACGCCTGTCAAATCCAAACCAAATTCCTGGTGGGATCTTATCGTGGATAAATCTATGGACATATGATTACGTTAGTAAACTTTTTTCGAAGTTAAGAACATTTAATAATCAAATTAATAATTACCTAATGTAAACTTCAGCTGCGGATGCACCCAAAGTTTTCAACAAGGTGAACTCCAGAAGACAATCTCTGTTCAGATCAACATAGCAATCTCACCAAACACTTCGCTATTGATGTACACCGAATACAGAGTATATTTCGACATCATGCTAGTGTGCTCGTACAGAAAGCGACAATGCATTGACATTCCGCTAGTGTCGTCGTCGCTGAAATTGATGCGTTGCAGTTTCAAAAATCTGAACTTGTCATATCCCTGTGCAAAATAAAAATGTTGATCAAACGAGTAAATATAACAAATGAGAGTTGCTTAGTGTGATAAAACTGAATGTACGTACTTACCTTTTCATCAATGTCTACAAGCCATTTCGGCCAACCCAAATGCACGCACTGCATTAGATACTCTCTCCATTTCCTCGAACTTCTTTGGCACCTCTGCCGATGGTTCGATCGCATCGTCTATACCTTCACCATCCCATCATCCAACTCTTGATAGTGAACATATCGGCCTGCCAAGTGCCACGATTTGCCTACGCACATCCAAACCTCCTTCCACATTTAGTATGCATTTCTTCCCATCCTGATATTGTCAAACAAAATTATATTAATACAATATATTTGAAACAAATTGTACTTTCTTTGTAATTTTAAATGACTACATAATACCTCGGGTATATCTCAGAAGGGGTCTGGATCGGAATCACTGTGACGGCTCTGAAGCGTAGGCGCGTGCGAATTTACAGTGGAGCGTGTGTTGGACGAGGAAGACTGCTTTCATCCAACCTACCAAACTCTCGATCCCACGTGTACGTCTAGGGTACTCGTCCTTTCCTGTGGCCTCCGTCAATATGTCTCTTCGACCCTGAGAAGTAAATCTTCCTGACTGGCATTATACTGTAAAGAAACAACTTACAATTTTTTCCGCCATCTCCCTCATGGAGTCGCTCACGTACTCTTTATTCCTCCTTTGGTGACCCCTCTTTCATACCTCATGTATCTCAACGTGGATGACAGGCTCATCCCCCTGTGCTAGTAAACCCTGAGACTCCATCTCGGCTTTCTTTTCCGCGAGGAGATCCGCCCTCGCCTTCTTGTACCCGCTTAGTTAAATTTTTCTCGAGCAATGTTCTTCTCCCGAATTTGTAGTGTCTCGGGAGTCGACCGCTATTCCAGAAACATCTTCTTATGATCTGGGTCAATGAAAGAGTACATCTCTCTAGGGTCCTCTCCTTGTCTTTTCCCAAAGATGTACTGATTAGCGAGTTCACTCTTAAAATTTCTCCACATGATACCGGCAGCTCACATCTCCATCGCCTTCAACTTTGAAGCATTCGTGGTCACATCAAATAATGGCTGTAGAAAAAATAGAAATGTTAATAATTTAATAACTGAGGAAAGTAACAATCGTGACAATATTGACAGCATACCAGAGTCTCATCCCACACCAGATCCTTAAGCGCATTAGGTACTGCCTTCCAGTTATCATATGTAATCGGCACTCTAGATTTAGCAAAAATACCTGCAATTACACAAGAAATCATTTATTTAAGATCTAAACAATATGTAATTCAGTAGTTAAACAAATAGAAGTGAATCATTACCAATGTAGCTTCTGAATGTTGTCCCTACTTCACCGGCAATAGTTCCATATACATCTAGCGTGACCGGCTCCTTAGTTCAATCCTTATGCTTCTTGATTAATTTGTTCATATAGCTTGCCCTTTGGTTTTACGAGATGATGAAGAGCCGCCCTCCTCTCTACCTGAGTGAACCATTGTCCTGCAATTAAACAACAAATGCATAATATTCACATTGTAAAATATTGTAAACAATTTTATAACGTACAAAAAAATACAACTACACTATTAATTTAAATAAATAATCATGTGCCCATTAATTTAAAAATATGACCACATTATTATATTACATGAAATATTACAAATATGCTTACACTAAGTTAGTTTTTCAATCCATATGCCTTCGTTATAGTCATGTCTTAGTTGTATGTCCTCATCAATCTCAGTATTCTGGACCTCAACGGGAATCGTAGTACACACAGGAATGCAATCATCCATTTGTGGCGAAACAATTTGAGGTGCATCGTTTCGTGGTTCAGACTTACCGTGCATACACCATACTTTGTAATTGGGATTGATACAGCTGAACAATAGGTGGTTTACCAATTCACCAACTTTAACTTTTTATAATTCCAACAACCCATGCACGGACAGTGAACGTATTCAGACCCATTTCGTTCGGTAAATAACTTCATGAAATTACAAAAACTATGAATTCCTTGCTCGTATTCATCCGCTAGATGATTAGCTGACATCCACGCTCGGTCCATTATCATCAAACTATATGTATAGTGTTCATTAAAGATATGAAAAGTTTGCAACCTATGTTTATATTGGACAAAAGAAAGTAGCAGCAAAATTAGCATGTATATTTATTTTTCAAGCAAGTTGAACAGGCTGTCGTCGTACCTGTGCAAAAACAATTTATATTTTCCTCGCTCTTGGCTGTGGGTGAGTACAGTGGTGAGTAAGGGTCAAACCCTAGGGAGCTAGATGGTTACTACTTCGCTCTGTAATAGAGAAAAAGAACAAGAAACTAATGTGAAAGTAGAGGTTAGTGTAATAATCGAGAAGTGCAAGGGATTTATCAATCAAAGGAATATTCAGGTTAGGGTATTATTCAATTGTGACTTGGTTTTATCATTGATTTCTAAATATCATGTTTCTAATTCTTTTAAACCTAATAATTCAATACTCCATTCCAAGATATATCAAATTAGTGCTCTATTTGTTTGTAGCTCTCTAGTATCAAACAAACAGTAAACAATGGATTTATATCGTTCAACTAAACCTAACCTTTCCGGGTATCAACTCAGTTTCACAATATTAATCGAGATAATTAGCACAAGGTTTAATGGAATAATAAAACAAGCATTAAGATTCAAATCTCAAAAACATAAGTCACGATTATTTAACCCTAACCCGAATATGGGTTTTAGTTACACATATTCATAATTAAATAATGCAGGGAAATAAAAGGGACAAGAACTTCACTATGAGATCGAGATTTCAAAAGCAAGGCACGGTGGCTATGGGCGGCGCACGGAGGAGGGTACGGCTGAGCAAGGCTGAGATCCGGCGGAGGAATGGAGAGCAGCAGGTGGTGCACGGCCAAGTGAAGAGAATAGTATTCGAATATGAGATGGGATGATTATGGATGGCAGCACTGCTCTTCTATTTATAGGGTTTGAGAAACCCTAACTTGGTCATAAAGCTACGAAACCCTAGCGTCGCATACAAATTGGGCCGGCTGCTGGACTTTGGAACTTGGACTTTTTTCCGAAGTACTGTTCATGGGCCGGAATTACTGTTCATCGGACACTGTTCACGCCGGAATCACTATTCACGCCGGAGTACTATTCACGCCGGAATCACTATTCACGCCGGAGTTACTGTTCACGAGCCGAAAAACACTGTTCACGGCCCTCCTTTGGTCTGATCTTCAATTGCGATGTTTCTGGCATGAAAATGCCGTCTTTTAAGCGTGATTCCTCCTAGAGCTTCCAAATCACCTGAAACACGAAACAACACTAAAAAGTAACTGTTCGCATAATAAAGTGAATGAAATGGTGGGATTTAATGACTCGACAAGTCGTATAAATACGGCTCATCACAAGTATATCTAACAATTATAGTATATACAATTTGCATCAAAATTACACATAATGCATCAATTTCGCTCCAAGGAAGAAACACAAACTATATAAGGCAACAACACATAGACAAACACTACCCAATACCACCAACGTACCATCAAAAGAATACACAAACAATTCTTACACGCTCTAACCCCTTGCCAATCTCCATCCATCCACACTGTCAACAAGCTCACCTTAAGTCTCACACAAATCATTCTTAATTCCTAGATATTTTTTATTGTTATCAATTTGAGCTCACCTTATGTATAGATAACTGGACCACTCCCCCGCTACCGTTTCAACTATGGGTTCCTCCTGCAACATGACATTAAGGTAAGGTTCATGATGATTTGCTTACAAAATAGACACCGGCAAGGTATGAGTGTAAACAAAATAAGGCTCACTCACCTTCACTAGGGCGCTAACCACCAGCAAGCTATTTGCTTCAATGCTTTGATAAACAAACTAACTCATTGCCAAATAAATAACCAAATTCAGCAACTTCATCGCATCAAAATTCAGCAATTTCAGCAGCCACGTAAAAACTTACTCACCAAAAATCAAGGTGAGTTATGAACCCTAACGATGGTGGATTTTGGTTGCAACTTACCTCAAGGCTAACGAACTTGGACGATGAAGGCTGAATCGGAACTGAGCTACGATTTCAGCAATTGGTACTGTGATAACCCTAACAAATGAAATCGAAAATCAAACACCGAATGAAATCGAACAAACTGAACAAAACCCGATTCGACTGTACCTTGTCACTGGCGGTTGCGAAGAACACGACAGTGGCACTGGCGGGATCGAAGATGGTGATAATTAAAAAGTGCTGGTAATTTCAAACACGACTGGTAATTTTATTGACGACAGTGAGATATGTGTTGAGTAAAAAGTAAGAAACTAGATCTGTTTTTGGGTTTCACATTAGACAATGCTTTTGTCAAAAGTGCTGTTTTAATTCTACATATAAGACAACGCTTTACTTATAAGCGTTGTCTATTGTATACTTAAGACAACGCCTAATAAAAAAGTTGCTTAAAGTCTAAACAAAAGACAACCCTTTTATATAAACCGCAGTCTTAAGTGAACATTAAACAACGCCTCTTGACAAGCATTTTCTAAAGTATATATAAGACAGCGCATGTGTCTGAAGCGTTGTCTAAAGTCCACATAAGGCAGCGCTTATTGACAAAGCGCTGTCTAATGTCCAGTTTTATCCCTTTTGATTTCTTTGTAGTTTTTCCGCCTATTCTGAATTTATCTAAGTCGTGTGAGCGGTACAAAGTTCATGTTCCTGATGGAGAGCGTGTGTTCTGTACTAGTGCTTGCAACCAAATTCCCTCTTTAAAAGCATCACAACTGGCCATGTACTCGGATTCAGCAGTTCACATAGTCACCAAAAATTGTAAACCAGATTTCCAGGAAATATAATTCTTAGCAAAAGTGAAACAGAATGTTGTAGTAGGTGTTTTTACTATCCTTGTCCCCTGCAAAATCAACATCTACATAGCCCACAAAATCAAATTCATTACATCTCCTAGCATAAGACAATCATATATCCAATGTACTAGCAAAGTATGCAATGACCCATTTCCAGTGATCATTCCCGGGGTTATTCATACATCTACTTAGAAGTAATATAACACAGGACAAATCAAGCCTAGTACCAATCATAGCATACATAAGAGAGTCAATGTCATTTGCATAACAAAATATATCCATCTTTACCTCTTCAAATTGAGTTACATGGCACTGAGACTTATTCAGATTAAAGTGTGAAGGTAAAGGTAAAGGTACTTGAACAGTCTTACAAGCAAGATTACTAAACTTTGATGTTGTTCTTCTTCTTTTTTTTGATGGAATTGATGTTGTTCTTTAGAGTTAAAAAAAATTAAATAGAATTTCATTTAACTTTTTTAATTTGAGGATGGATCAAATAAAAATCACATCTTTTTCTATAAACTATAAATCTCTTTAAAATGTGACATATGACACAAAAGACCAATCAGATTTTTTCATGTTTTTAATTAAAATAATATCGTGGATAAATAGAGCAAGGACACGATTGTCATTTTTACCATTTGAGGAACTATTTGCAAAATTTAATTTTCTGAATTTCACCTGAAGCATTTGTGAATGTAGCTTCGCTACTTCGACCAACGAAAAAATTTCCAATTTTTCATTTCGCTCTCTAGCCAATTTTCAAATTGGATTTTTGAGATAGTCATTTTCTCTTAGGCGCTGTCGCCAACGGCGTCTATTGCCCTACACCGATATCATGCTGAGTCACGTGCATATGTGACAACTTAAATTAAGACGCCCCTGAGGACAGCGTCCAAAAAATCAGCAAAACTTTAGGCGCAGTTAAGTAGAGCGCCTAAACCCTAAAGCTCCAGCCACTGCTATCATGCAAATTAAGTCTTTTTTGCATGCAACACTTCGTCAGCAGTACATTGTATTTCCTTCGCTCTATTTGGCATTACATTTCCTTCTCCGCCGTCCATAAACTTCGTTACTAACTCCTTCACCTCTTCTCTGCCTATCACCGCCCTGGACGGTCGTACACTAGGCCGGATCGCCACCTTCGTTACTTATCACATTCTGATCACCATACACTAGGCCCAGTAGAAGTATGAGCCAGTATCGCGGCTTGGGGTGCCCACATTGGGACAACCAACCCGACATCTTGGGTCCTCGTCACAACCCCATCAGGCAAAGAATCCAAGGCTTCATCTTGATTCCCTGCTGAGAAGAAATACTCGGTGGCCTCATCGGTTGGAGGGCGCAAAACCCAAATAAACCTCTTCTTACTTGATTCCAAACCCAAGGCCAGTTCTTGATTTTGTTGGTATGTTAATGATCTGCCACTTCCAAAAGACACATATATAACTGACTCTTTTGGCTGCTTGTCCAACCAATTTAGTATCACTCTGTTATCAGAAAACGCGAAACTTTGACCTTGTCGATTTGTTCTGTTATGGGTCCAATCGGATAAACTCTGCCCAATTATCTCCCATCTTTAAGTAACTTAATTGTGTTCGGTTCAAGATCGGACCATGTGTTGATCAGAACTCCATCGGCATTAATAAAATTTGTAGCCATCGATCGGGCGAAAATGTGATCATGGTCATCGCGATTAGCCAGCTCGAACACGTCCTCGAAGGCCACAGACTTGAAGCATCCCGGAATGTCAATCATCTCCAATGCCTCATACTCTTTCCGACTCAACTTGTAACCAAAAACGTAACAAAGATAAATGCAGCAAGAAACAAAGCATTAGTAGTCATGAAACCAAACTTGAGCATACCAAACTCATCAGCCAAGTCCCAAAAATCAGTCCCAAACGAATGCAATGAGGATTACTTTCTCATGCATGTAACACTATACTTGTTGTATTCTAGATATGAAGTCGTTGTTCGTAATACTTAAGTAAGCAGCACTG
The DNA here is from genome assembly GCA_033675215.1 of Rhodiola kirilowii. Taxonomy (NCBI): domain Eukaryota; kingdom Viridiplantae; phylum Streptophyta; class Magnoliopsida; order Saxifragales; family Crassulaceae; genus Rhodiola; species Rhodiola kirilowii. The sequence goes on from CM066201.1 coordinate 36,075,465, forward strand.
ACTTTCTCATGCATGCAACTTTTCAAAAGCTTTCATTTTTTGGGTAACAACGCCTAAAGCTATTTGACATGTCAGCCTGCTGACTCAGCATTGCATAAGAGAAATACGACATTGGGTTAGGCGTCGTTGGCGACAGCGCCTAAGAGAAAGTGGCTATTTTGGAAATCCAATTTGGAAATTGGCTAGAGAGGGAAATGAAATTCTAATTTTTGCTAAATTGGAAATTTTTTCTCGACCAACTACAAATTGCTTTAAGTTCCCTAATCTGTTTGCCATCCTCAATTGCTCGGCAAATTGTAGTCCTTGGTGATGTCAATCAGTTACAATTGTACCAAACATATCATCTTGCAAGCACCATGATACATGGCTTGCCATATGTTGCACATTGCTTTCTTTTCCATTATATGAAAACGCATCGACTCTAATCGCTAGCTGACGCAACATCCTCAGACATGATGAGCGATGGGTGGCTGAGGCGGAACCTTAAAGAAAGCAAGCAAGCTATTCATGTGAGAGCAGCTGTGACAGGTGAGGGTCAGTGCTCACTAATAGACAATAGAGAATACGTCATGAGAAAAAGCATCTGCTGATATGCATACATGGAGAATACACCGATTTATTTACCTAAGAGTGTAGCTCCTGGATAAACATGTATTTAAATAAAAGGTACTAAAAGAAGACTGAGCCAAATAATATGCGCATGTTCCATGATTTTTGTCTTTCCATTTCATACAGCAAATGCCAGCCAAAGATAAAGTTAGACCGGCTCAAACATCACAATTCTCCATGATGTCTTGCCACTCAACTTTGGATGAAACTATAATTTTGTCAAGTACAATTGTAACTAATATGATTCACATCACCAAGGACCTATTGCTTAAGTTCAAACATTATGGTTTAAGTCTGAACATTATGCTTTAAGTTCGCACATTATGTCTTAAGTTCGCACATTATGCCTTAAATCTTAAGTCCGCACATTATGTCTTAAGTTTTAAGTCCATACATTATGCCTTAAGTCCGCACAAAATACCTTAAGTCGTAAGTCCGTACAATATGCCTTAAGTATATTATGCCTCAAATCTTAAGTCCGCACATTATGCCTTAAGTCCTCACATTATGGTCGCTTCTTTGTAATCACGTTCACACAGAGACACACGTACATAAAACGCATACACATCTTCCTCCACCAAGATCAATCAATCATCAGCAAATTGATTTGAGAATAAAACACTCCCAGTTACCAAAACTCAACCATCTCGATTTCGACAGCATCGTTTGTTTGTTTCAAAGCTAACAGCCAACACACTACACCAGATGGTCACTTTTGTCACTGACCTAAAAATGCCGCATAAGGAAGTTCTCAGTCGCATAAGGTCTTATGCGACTGCAATCAGTGACATAAGGACCAGTCGCATAAAGGGTGTGACATAAGGTGTTTTGCGACTGACTAATGGACATATGTCGCATAAGAGTCCTTGAGCGACAGACTGACTTTAGCCGCGTTAGGAGACATGTTAGTCGCTTTAGGAGATCTATGTCCTCTCGTGAAATTTCATTTTTTCCGATTTGGTTTGACGCGTAGGTAAATTTTTGTTGTGTCAGTCGCATTAGTAAAATTAATGTCTAAGTATACTCAGACGCGTAAGTCTATTTTGTGGCCATTTTTAGTCGTCTAAGTTCAGTATTTGTGTTTTAATGCGTCACATAAGTTTATTTTTGTGTGATTTTGTATTGGCTCGTAGTCGCATAAGACATAAATTATTATCAATATTGTAATTAAATCTAGCACATTCAAAAATTACCTGATTTAAGCTTATTCATAAACTACCTGAAACAGTCTACCAACAAGTTCAAAGAGTTCAACAAGTTGAATATTTAGTAAACATTACACAACACCACATCAAAGATGTATTCAAAAGTTAAGCATCAAAGTTATCTAAAAGTGAAGCTGCACCCAAGTCACAGAGTATCCAAACCAAATGAAGCATCATCCGAGACATTGCCCACATGTCTTAAAGTCCATACTACCCCCTTTCACCATTTCTTCCAAAGCCCTTAGTGCCCATGTCATGAAGTCCCTATTCTCCTCCTTTGCCTTAATCAACTCTTCCTTAAGCACACGGTTAGATGGTCTGCCTCTAGGGCGAGGAGGCCTCCTTAATCAGCTCTTGCTTGGTTGTAGTGCTCCCAGCAACCATTTCCTTGCTGTATTTTGTGTTATTAGGTGGCTAGTCTTTAGATCTAATGCTGTCAACAAAGAATAATGATGTTGTACAATTTTTTAAGAAATCAAGTAGGTTGAATCATAGTTATTGTACTAAATATGTAAAAGAGAGGATAGATATTACCTTCAAGCATACATTTCCTTTATCTCAGTGTCTCTTTGTCTTTTTTTTTATTTTTTTTATTACAAAGCCTGGGAAACAACAAATAGGAACAAACAAAATCAGACCAAGGAAAACTAAACACAATAAGGACTGGAAAACTGGAAAAACTACGGGTCTCAAGTTACTCCCTGCTCAATTACATGTGATTAGCCTTCGTGACATGCTGAGATGCAATACGAGCAACATCATCCCAGAATGTCAAATTAATCCTGAAACAAAATAATAAAATAAGAATAGAGAAACGCACAACAAAAAGAGTAGTAGGACTAATTGCTGGTTACCAGGAAGCAGTATATCAGTAGCTGACTTTTCAACAACAAAGGCTGGCCAAGCAAAAACCTCTTCAAAACTCAAACGCCATCATCGGCGATGCCAGCGTTCAGCTCAGACGTGTATATTTTAGCTCAGATGTCATCATCGGCGATGCCAGCGTTCTCCATCTCAGACCAGAATCTCGAATCAAAAGGCTTCGTACTTAAAAGAATCATAGAGGATCTGAATCTCGACCAACTGAACTCCATCTTCATAGCCGTCGGGTTCCCAAAGCGGGACACGGAAAAGATCCGAGTGGCACTGGCTCACACCGATGCGATGTTATAAATCGAAGATACGATGAGAAGTCGTCTGGTTGCGTTTGCGAGAGCGACGGGTGATGGCGTGTTCAATTTGATCATATGGGACGTAGTGGTTGATCCGGGGTACCAGGAAATCTGTTGGGGAAGGCGGAGATCTGGACGGAGTGTGTGATGAGTCGAGTTTTCGACTGATTTATGGCCATTCTTCACTATAGTTTTGGGTCGTTTCCGACATTATTTTGATGTCATTTGACCTCTATCTCTACATTTCAGGTAGAAAACAAGCTTCCCCCAAGGTCGAAACCAAAATACGAAATCTCGGGGAAAAATCGAAGATTTGGAACAAGATCGAGCAGATTGACCTTTGCGGCTTGTTATGAACGCCCAGGGCACATACAGTGTCCGAATTGGTTGATTCAAAGCTTGTTGAAAAGCTAACTCAAAGGGCTACAACTTCATAGTTGACGCCAAGAACAAATTCGGACGGGAAGACCACCAAAAGGCCTGGGAAGTTCCAGCCGGTCGGCTGAAATCAGCCAGCCGACCGGCTGAATAATGATTGAAGGAGGCTTGCCCACGGCCATTCCCAGGCGACCGACTGAAATTTTGCGGCTTAAAATGATGCAATCGGTCAACTGGCTGGATCTTACCTTCAGTTCAGCCGGCCGGCTGAAATTTGCTACAGTACCAGATTTTTACCCGAGGCTATAAATAGAAAGCAAGGTTTTTGACCTAAGTGTGGAGGTTTTTGGGGAAAAAAAGATTGAAAAAGAGGCTCATCTAAGGTCATTGACGGAGCACACCACACCGTCGTTAATGTGCGATGGCTCTGTGTAAAAATAAATTTATAAGTCCGCTACTCGTTACTCTACTATTGGGTAGTAAAGCGGTAAGTAGGGGTCGAACCCAAGGGAATTAGTGGATAGTTGTTCTTTCGAAGATGGAAAGTAAGACAGTTGGGGGTTGGTTGTGATTTTAGTACTGAAAGTAAAGTGGGTTAGTTGTGATTTTAGTACTAAAAAGTAAAGTGCTTGAAGGACAAGACTTGCTGAAAGTAAGTGCGTAAAGTAAAGTGCTTGAAGGACAACACTTGCGGAAAGTAAGTGCGTAAAGTAAAGTGCTTGAAGGACAAGACTTGCGGAAAGTAAGTGCGTAAAGTAAAGTGCTTGAAGGACAAGACTTACTGAAAGTAAATGCTTGAAGGACAAGACTTGTAGAAAGTAAGCAGTTGATATGTGACTGAAATTAAAGTGACAGGTGATGTTTTAATTAAAGGAAAGGATTCGATTTTGGGGGCCTTGTATCATAAATCTGTTTATCATTGACCTCTAATGATCATACTAAGTGTTCGAAGATGTATCAAGGCTATTTCTAGCACATGACTTGCCACACCGTTTAAAACACTTGTTCTATTTGGGCTAATTTCTCCTTTCGAAGTATCTTAGCTTATGTGCATCCATTTGATCAATCATTTCCGATCAACCAAATGGTGTTTTAAAGAGGTTGAACTCCACAGTTAAGCTGTGCCCTTTCGAGCCTCCACTTAACCACGAAGGTTCACGAACCCATGGAAGAGCTTTGCTCTTTCGAGCATCCACTCAACCAATAGTGTTCTGACCTAATATATGGCACATAGAACAAGTTTTGAACACAAAGAGGCACTTAAGAGAAGGGTCTAAAACATTGTATGATACAAGCACACCCCTTCAACCGAATGAAGGGTTTAGCTACGAATATCCATAGAGGTGGATATCATAGCTAAGTGCTGAGTAAAATAAAGGTTTTGAAAGACAGGAAAGTAAAGGTTTTTGGAAATCAAGACAAGGAAAGTAAAGAGGAGAATACTCAAGAACCAACAGCAGTAAACTCAAGAACAACAAGAATACTCAAGAACCAACAAGAGTATTCAAGATCAAAGTAAATGTTTACAAGGATTGTGCCCAAAATCTAGAGAGATAAGTAACAAGTGACTTGTGTTTGAGTTTGTTTGAATGAGGATTGATTTTCTACAAGTGACAAGTGAGTATGGAACATGGGACAAGGCCAATTTACAAAGGAAAGGGAAGTGTAGTATTTATAGGCAAAGGGGAGGAGGATATGTGGAGGAGAAGAGAACACATGTCACATGGGGGGTGGAAGAGCTCAAAGCCGCCGGCCACATGTGGCTTCTTCTCCATGGCTAGCCGCCCATGTGGTGAGGAGATGAGTGTGAGTTGAGATATTTCTTCAAAAGCCACCGCCCATGTGTCATCTCCCCATGGTTTAGCCGCCCATGTGGTGAGGAGGAGGAGAGTTTGAGTGGAATGAGATATTTCTCCCCAAAAGCCATCGGTTGGCATGTAACTCCGGTTGCCCTTTGGTTGCCTCTTTGGTTGCTCCTTAGTGGACATCAAAAGATGAGGAACTTAGACTTGGCATTTCACTTGTGTTCTTGATCTTTGTAGGAATAAGTCATTGGGACTTAGTTGTGGCTTGATCGGAGTATTGTCGGAGTATGGCCAGTTCTGACTTGTAATTCACTTTCAGTGTTAAGAACTCCATTTTAGCTCGTTTCATCTTTACTCCTTGAAATAGCCTGTAGAACAAAAGTGAAAGTAACAAGTAAAAATTGTACATATAAAGCATCTAATTTGGTGGGTTTAACTGTCTTAATGAATCATATAATTATGGTCCATCAGTCATCAATCATCAAAGGATCCAAATAAGGAGAAGAAGAGAAGATCAAAAGGGAGTTCAAGGATTAACCATCCTCCTTCTTCTCCATCTTTTCCATTCTACTTGTTGTGCTATAAACCCTACTCACACCATGTTGTCTTACATGATGTGTGAGTAGTGATCTTGTGTTTTGAGGGTCTTATGACTCTCCTTGGTACTCTTTGATCACATATATACATTAATATTCATATGGTTGATTGTTGATTTCATTTTCTCTTTTGTTATGAATATTATGCACTCTAGGTGTTTGATAAAATGCCTAAGTGACAACTTGGACTAAAACTTGAACTTATGACTTGAGGGAGCTAGGGAATAGTTCTAGGATGGAGAAAATGATCTATATCTTAAGCATGAGAGTGAACCTTAGGATATGGACGCTTGCCTAGGATTGAATGTTTGATTTATTGGAGTTGGTCATTAAGCGAATCATCAATTAATCCCATCGAATGGTGTCAAATTCATATCCACTATGCTCTTTGACAATGCGTATTTTTTACCCTATATAGTCGTCAAATTATAAGTTTTAGGGGTTCAATTGCAGTCAAACAAAATTTATACCTTGGTAGGCCAATGGTCGATCCAAGGAGCAATGCGTGTGAATACTAGCTAACAAGTGACCTATTTAGCTATTCCGATTAACAAGTGAAAGGTTTTGTTGTGATGCAAATTTCAGAAATTAAATAACAGAAAAATAAAGGTTTGTGATTCAATCAGAGGAAGAATTCCAGAATCCATACTTCACCCGTGCTAACCCCGCTAATCATGCAATCATTCTACGTTGATCATTCATGCTATCGAATATGGAATATAACGAAATAACACTAGACAAGCCGCCCATCCACTGATCATTGTCTAGATTAATCTCAATCGTTGAACGCCGCCCATCCACGGATTATCAACGATCTCGATTTATTAAACTAAAGGTTTTCCTATTAACTCATGTAAACATGACCTAATATCAATTTCATGTAATCCGGTTAATCCCTAGGGCCCATCCACCTTTCGGCATATAACATAAGTACCTTCTAGCAATGCAAACTTACCCTTTGATGTAAATACTTGCATAGAACGATAATATTAAGCACATAATGAAATTGAATAATCGAATCACATAAATAACAACTTTAATTGATCACATGAAGAGTTAGGGTTACATAGCACGGGATCCGTAGGATCCCAGAATAAGAGGACTACTCACTATTCATGGTGATTAAACCAAAAACAGTGTATAATGAAGGAAAGAAACGAGTAAACCGTAAACGATGTAGCTCGATGATCCTCACGATGAAAGCTTTGTCTTCTCTCCCAAGTTAGGGTCTTGTTCTTCGAAAAATAGCACACCAGTCTATTCTGGTCGTGTTTCCTTATATAGATCGTCTAATAAGGCAGAAAAAGCCCAAAATTGATTTTTAGAAACAACTGCCAGCCGACGGGCCCGTTACAGCCGTTACAGTCCAGTGTGTAACGGCTGTAATGGCCCTTGTTGAAATCTTGGATGAAATTACATGCCGTTACACCCGTTACAACCTAGGGTGTAATGGTTGCTGAACTTGTAACGGACTCTGACTTCTTTTGCCTTTTTGGAGGTCTAAACCTTCAAATCTGCTCTTTGTGACAACTACAAAGTTATAGGGAATTGAATTAGCTTTTCAACAAGCTAAATTTCGACTCATTTGGACACCAATTGCGATCTGTACGTGCAAAACAAGTCGGGAAGGTCAATCTGCCCTATTTTTACCGATATCTCTACTAAATGCTTTGTTTTGCTTCAGATCAATCCAAAAGTATTTAGAATGTGATATATGACCTGAAACACTAGAAAAGAGATCAAATGACAATAAAATATCGGGAAAACAAACATAATCCATCATCGAATGAAGTGAATAATAGGTCAAGAATTTGACCGATCAAAACACTCCACACTTAGGATTTGTTCGTCCCGAACAAACATTAGACGAACAAACATTAAGCACAAGTCAATAAATCTGCAGAATAGTTACCCGCTCAAGTATCATGTGATCAATTCAAACTAAAACAAAAAATAAAAAGATAACTTACTGTCGTAGAGGACACGAATGCATTTAGCGTATGCATCAAACCTTTAAACCCCTAGGCTGCCCTAGTAGGACGAGTATAGTCTCGTGATGGTTTTCAGGAATGGGACTACCTACAAATCCCCTGTACAACTAACCAACGTGTATGCATGAAATGATGCTCAACGAGTCACAGTAAAGTCATGTCATACCTCGGATTCATCGTGTTACCTCAACTTCAAGTCAAACATCTTCATCAATGTTGTCAGACAATCATAGATCAAACGAGTTATGCATTCAAATGGTCAGTACACACGACTAACAAACGCCTCATCACAAGTTCTAAACAGTTCTACCGCAATGGGATAAGAACATGAAAAGTTGCACAAAATATGCTCGCCATTCACCTATGCTATCTAGGGATAGTTCACGGGCTCTTGGCGCAAAGCTCATTCTCAAGTGCCAATGACTAGGCAATGACCCGTAAGAGAAGAGGAGCCTGGCTTAAGGATTTTCTGAAAAATAGTACGAAAATTTACATCAAAATTTCAGTGCAAGCACGAGGATCGTCCCTTAGTTTCTAGTACATGAATTCTCAAGATAAGTTATGATTTGCACGCAATGAGAAGATGGAATTACACTACATCAAGCAGAAGGGGGCAGAATTTGTTTCAAGAGTGTTTTCCATATACCAGGGGTGACTTTTCTCACCAGGTCCTTGGTATTCTTCTGCTTTCACAGAATCAACAAAAACATATTAATTTTTTTTTCGTTCAAACTGGTTTTCTTTCAAAAACAACTATGCTTGGGGCCAATGTTTCACCCACTTTCCAAAATTGAGAACTTTGTTTTTGAGGGGAAAACTTGAAGGCCAATTGTCTAACTCCACACTGAAAACTTGACATAGTGTATAAGTAAAGGCGGGTGCATGCAAATAACGACGAGTGTATAGAGACACATACTAGCACTAAGGTCACCTAGGGAAAGAGATGCAAATTTCAGTTTTGACATTTTTGAACCGGTGCCTACTAATTTCAAGTCTCAAATATGCTTTAAGAAATACGTAAAACATGTGATAGTCAAAGGCTAGCAATGATACTGACTCAAGAGAATACACTCACGATTTTCACTATTTCATGCCCTAGACTTCGAATCCAAACGAATGTCAATCAGTCAAGGAGTATCGTAGAAAACGAGGATTTCAATCGCATTACATAGACAGTTGAGCATAAGCAAGAGTGAATGTGTGACATGCGATGAATGTATATGTGACTATGTGCTACCCACTCCACACTTAAAAATGAGCTTAGTCCCTAAGCGAAGAAATAAAAGATAAGAAAAAGCACATAGGAACTTCCCTCGTGTGTGAAAACTCGATATCCATGGAGATTAAGCGATGCTCGGGGAATGAAACACGACTTGTGAGCTGGTGGATATATAGATAAAAACACAGAGCTTCACAAGTAATAGATTATCATCAAAAATAATGGAGGGGCACTCCACACTTAGAACCTTGAAATGTCCACACATAATGCAAATGAAAATAAAAACTAGCTAAATACTTACAGCGCGGGTTACTCCCCGAAGAGACCTAGTTTAACGTCTTGGCGAGACTCAGCAAGGGAGATAGGACTAGAAGTAACAACTTTAATTGATCACATGAAGAGTTAGGGTTACATAGCACGGGATCCGTAGGATCCCAGAATAAGAGGACTACTCACTATTCATGGTGATTAAACCAAAAACAGTGTATAATGAAGGAAAGAAACGAGTAAACCGTAAACGATGTATGATGGACCATAATTATACAAATCATAAACATAGTTAAACCCACCGATATATTTCTATAGGGTATTTTAGAGCTTAGAGAGAATACATGCTAAAGAGGAGCTTTTAAAGCAGAAAAGAAGTTACGAGTCAATCCAAGGTCAAGATCATATGCCGACTGAAGAAATATCAAGGATCCTGATGTTGAATCACTCATAACAAATTATACAGAAGAGGAATCAAGACAGCCCGGGACAAAACACACTGACAGTTTTGTGAAAAGACTGCACAAAACTGTACAATACTCACATATGGGCAAAGTGACCGGCCACTTGATGAGAAGGTTGCCAAGGGAGGAGCTCCTCCCCTTTCCACCACCCACCACCAGCGGCTTTTGGCCACCATGACCGGCGGCTCCTCCTCCTCCTCCTCCATGTGTTTCCATCCAAGCCACACATCTCCAAAACTTGCTCTCCACTCCTCCTCCATGGATGATTGCCATGTGGTGGCTCCTCCTTCCTCCTCCTTGGATGATGCCATGTGCTTCCATCTCCACCACCCATCTCCTCCTCCCATGGCTATAAATATGGAGCTCCTCCTCCTCATTTGAATCATCCCATATCCCATACTTGTACACACTTTTAGAGAGAGAGAGGGCTTAACCCTCCTCTCTTCATTTTCAATAAAATTGTTCTTTGCTTTGGAAATAAAGGATAGCTCCCTTGGCGCTTCAACGGTTGTAAGTATTATTTTTAGTATTTATTCAACTGTTTTATTTCCTTAGTTATAATGTTTAGCGCGATGAATAGTAGCTAAACTAGTAGTTCGGTTGAAGGGGTGTGCTTGTATTATAAATGTTTTAGACTTTACTCTTAGTATACCTTTATGTTCGATACTTGTTCTATGTGTCTTATATCAAGTCAGAGTTTCCAAGGTTGAGTGCCTGACAAGCAAAAAGCTCTTCCGTGGGAATTCGTGAACATACTCGGTAAGTGGAAACTGTAACAAGCAAAACTTATCGAGGAGTTCGGCTTATCTTAAAAATCATTTGGAAACTGGACCAAAGGGACCAAATGGATGCACTTACAGCTAAGATACTTCGAAATGAAGAATTAGTTTTGCTTAGAACAAGTGTTTTAAATGATGTTGCAAGTCTTGTGCTAGGAATAGCCTCGATTCATCTTTGAACATTTAGCATGATCATTTCAAGTGTTCTACACGACGTTGCAAGTCTTGTGCTAGGAATAGCCTCGATTTCGAATGCTTGGTATGGTCATTAGCGGTCAATGATAAACAAATATGATACAAGGCCCCTAAAATCGAATACTTTCCTCACAGTCCATTATCAATTATTGTAATTTACTTTCAGTTCTCAAATCACACTCAAATCCAACCCCAATTGCATTTAATTTCTGCATAAGCTTCATTAAAGAAAAATTAATCCACACTGACTCCCTTGGGTTTGACCCCTACTTACCAAGTACTACCCAGTAGTATAGTCGCAAGTAGCGGACTATTATAAATTTATTTGCACAAATCGCTTTAACGACGAGCGGTCTGTCAAATTGGCGCCGTTGCCGGGGAGTTGTGCATAGGAATAGTTGTTCTATTTTCTTTTTTCTTTTTTCTTTTATCATGCAATTCACCAAGTCATACTACTACGGAATGGAACCTTGGAACAATACGGAGTTTTCCCCACCACCCTTCAAACTTGAAATCCGCGAGAAGATCAACAAAATAACGGAATCCCGGGTCGAAACATTGGATGAGTACTTATGGTACTTCGATTCTATTGTGACGAGCTGCCCGCACCATGGATTTACCAACTCCGATCTTCATATAAAATTTCTCTGTGGAATGTTGCCACATGAGTGGGACCAGCTAAATAATGCAGCAGGAGGATCAATGTGGGACTTAACCGTGGATGATCTTTGGATATTAATCAATGATTTGGCCGCAAAGTCAAGACCGAGCCAAGATCAGGCCGAGCCACTCAAGGACGGTATAACAAAGCTGGCATCTAGCATCCAGCAGTTGGAAAACACAATGCAACAAATCAGAGCTAAAACTGAATTATGGGCGGCAAAAAAGGAGCTGGCAGCTAACACCCAACAATTGGCCGCAAACATGCAGCAATTGAGTGCCGCGATGCACCAATTCACGGCTGAAACCGATTCAGGAGCAACAGAAAGGACGGCTGAACCCGAGGAACCGACTGAGGATGAGGACCCGCAAATAACCGAAGAAGAACCACCCCAATCAGACCCGGTCCTTATCACTAATCCATCCGAGGAAATCACTGTCCTAAATACCGAACCAACAGAAATCCCGAACCTCACTGCTGAAGCGGCCGAAGAAATCAAGCCAGGCCCGGTCCTTGCGCTCGGAGCACCCGAGGAAGTCCCGGACCTCATTGCCGAACTGTCCGAGAAAGCCCCGGTCCCACTCACCACGACTCAACAAGGAAAACCGCCTGAAAACTCACTCGTTCCAAGAAAATCATCCATCACTGCCATAATAAAGAGGATTGGCAGAGGCGCATGCTTGATGTCGCCTACATGTAATGGCACAAAACCAAATTTCCAAACTCACAAAGGTGCCAACTATTCCAACATGAAGAGGCGGCAAAGACATGGGCCGAAAGAATGGAAACCCGGAAGGAGTAATAAACAAGCACGACTTATTGGACCAGCAGCTATGGTCAAAGAAACCTCACCCTCTCGGAGCAAAAGGATAGCCGAGAAGAAATTCGACCTCACTCACCCTTGGGATCCGACCTTATGATCCATGATTGAGGTATCGTCGAGCCAACGACGTTAAACAAAGGCACTGGTCGGGAGGTAACCCGACACTATCTTACTTTCTGTCATTTTATTTTCTGTCATTTAGTTTTTTCAATAAGTTGCTCTCACCCACTTGGTGCATAGAAGAAATGACTATTCAGGAATCGAACTTGGGTGCAACATTAGGCCAGATAGGGCTACGCTCAGAGTTCAAGGCCCCATCCGAACTCCCTCGATTATCCAGCCTCGTGCCATGTCGTTCACTCGACACCTTAAAGGGAGTTCTGTCTTTCCTTTTCTTTAATAACATTTCCTTCTCGTATAATATCTGCTTGCATGACTTTTGAACTCAGTCTTGCTGAAAGGCACGACTTCGTTCAGAAGTGTGGGGTGAGAACCACCTGTATATATTAGTTAATAAATAATATCTTTTTGAAAATATGAACTTAAGAATGTGAAAAAGATAAGTCATAATTCATGCATTTACCTTGTGAAAATTCAACTGTTTAAAAGCTTAGAACGTAACTTCTCATTTGTCTCTTTGTGCTGAGATAAATTAGGGATGTGGAGTTGATATAAACTGCCCTAGAGAGGCTTGGCAAGCAATCGAAGGATCAGATTAAACTATATGGTTTTTCGAAGTCAGTGGAGGCTGCACTTCGGGTTTCAGTGAAGATTGAAGTCATCTCCGCCATGCAGTGTTTATGCAAAAGGCGAGGATGGGAATCAAACCGTCCTATCTCCAGTCAAAGTAGCCGAGAAAATAGATGAGCGACCCTCATCTTGACCCGCGCGAAACGACAGTCAAAGTAGCCGAGAAAATAGATGAGCGACCCTCACCTTGACCCGCGCGAAACGGCAAAAACGAGAGGAGCGGGGAGGTATTTCCATAGGCTTGCGGGTGATGATTGGACCTCCCAAAAGAAAGGCTTGAGAAAATGGACTTGCAAGCCACAAAAAGGCAAAAAGCTCGAAGAAGCAAATCAAGAGGCCAAAGGCCCAAAATTGTGAAGGTTTTAACCGAACAAAAAGTGAAGTACTCAAAGAGTCAAATCAAAGGCCAAAGGCCGATTCACTACAAAAAGCAGTCCCTCGCCAAAAGAAAATCAAAGTACTCAAACCATTAAAACCTGAACCGAATCACGTGCTAGAGAAAGCTACCAGAAAACCATATAGTATGAGATGATCCCGAGATTGCAGTCCAGGAGCCTAAACTGGGCTATCTCCCGAAACATCCAATATAATTTGCATCTCAGCACGGAGGTACAAGTATCAAGTATCTTCTATTTATTTACACGGCATAATTTGGTAATAAGTAGTAATGCATGAGTTAGGATAAATCTAGTTCATAGTCTCACTTTCATATTCAAAGTTTTTACATGGATTGTGTGCACGCCCTTGAATAGCATTGTTCGGGACGAACAACTAAAAGTGTGGGGTGATCTGATGGACCATAATTATACGAATCATAAACACAGTTAAACCCACCAAATTAGACACTTTGTCTAGTTAACTTTTGCTTGTTAGTTCCGATATATTTCTACAGGGTATTTTAGAGCTTAGGGAGAATACATGCTAAAGAGGAGCTTTTAAAGCAGAAAAGAAGTTACGAGTCAATCCAAGGTCAAGATCATATGCCGACTGAAGAAATATCAAGGATCCTGACGTTGAATCACTCATAACAAATTATACAGAAGAGGAATCAAGACAGCCCGGGACAAAACACACTGACAGTTTTGTGAAAAGACTGCACAAAACTGTACAATACTCACATATGGGCAAAGTGACCGGCCACTTGATGAGAAGGTTGCCAAGGGAGGAGCTCCTCCCCTTTCCACCACCCACCACCGGCGGCTTTTGGCCACCATGACCGGCGGCTCCTCCTCCTCCTCCTCCATGTGTTTCCATCCAAGACACACATCTCCAAAACTTGCTCTCCACTCCTCCTCCATGGATGATTGCCATGTGGTGGCTCCTCCTTCCTCCTCCTTGGATGATGCCATGTGCTTCCATCTCCACCATCCATCTCCTCCTCCCATGGCTATAAATATGGAGCTCCTCCTCCTCATTTGAATCATCCCATATCCCATACTTGTACACACTTTTAGAGAGAGAGAGGGCTTAACCCTCCTCTCTTCATTTTCAATAAAATTGTTCTTCGCTTTGGAAATAAAGGATAGCTCCCTTGGCGCTTCAACGGTTGTAAGTATTATTTTTAGTATTTATTCAACTGTTTTATTTCCTTAGTTATAATGTTTAGCGCGATGAATAGTAGCTAAACTAGTAGTTCGGTTGAAGGGGTGTGCTTGTATTATAAATGTTTTAGACTTTACTCTTAGTATACCTTTATGTTCGATACTTGTTCTATGTGCCTTATATCAAGTCAGAGTTTCCAAGGTTGAGTGCCTGACAAGCAAAAAGCTCTTCCGTGGGAATTCGTGAACATACTCGATAAGTGGAAACTGTAACAAGCAAAACTTATCGAGGAGTTCGGCTTATCTTAAAAATCATTTGGAAACTGGACCAAATGGATGCACTTACAGCTAAGATACTTCGAAATGAAGAATTAGTTTTGCTTAGAACAAGTGTTTTAAATGATGTTGCAAGTCTTGTGCTAGGAATAGCCTCGATTCATCTTTGAACATTTAGCATGATCATTTCAAGTGTTCTACACGACGTTGCAAGTCTTGTGCTAGGAATAGCCTCGATTTCGAATGCTTGGTATGGTCATTAGCGGTCAATGATAAACAAATATGATACAAGGCCCCTAAAACCGAATACTTTCCTCACAGTCCATTATCAATTATTGTAATTTACTTTCAGTTCTCAAATCACACTCAAATCCAACCCCAATTGCATTTAATTTCTGCATAAGCTTCATTAAAGAACAATTAATCCACACTGACTCCCTTGGGTTCGACCCCTACTTACCAAGTACTACCCAGTAGTATAGTCGCAAGTAGCGGACTATTATAAATTTATTTGCACAAATCGCTTTAACGACGAGCGGTCTGTCAATGTAGCTCGATGATCCTCACGATGAAAGCTTTGTCTTCTCTCTCAAGTTAGGGTCTTGTTCTCCGAAAAATAGCACACCAGTCTATTCTGGTCGTGTTTCCTTATATAGATCGTCTAAAAAAGCCGAAAAAGCCTAAAATTGATTTTTAGAAATAACTGCCAGTCGACGGGCCCGTTACAGCCGTTACAGTCCAGTGTGTAACGGCTGTAACGGCCCTTGTTAAAATCTCGGACGAAATTACATGCCGTTACACCCGTTACAACCTAGGGTGCAACGGCTGCTGAACTTGTAACGGGCCTTGACTTCTTTTGCCTTTTTGGAGGTCTAAACCTTCGAATCTGCTCTTTGTGTCAACTACAAACTTGTAGGGAATTGAATAAGCTTTCCAACAAGCTAAATTTCGACTCATTTGCACACCAATTGCGAACTGTAGTGCAAAACAAGTCGGGAAGGTCAATCTGCCCTGTTTTTACCGATATCTCTACTAAATGCTTTGTTTTGCTTCAGATCAATCCAAAAGTATTTGGAATGTGATATATGACCTGAAACACTAGAAAAGAGATCAAATGACAATAAAATGTCGGGAAAACAAACATAATCCATCATCGAATGAAGCGAATAATAGGTCAAGAATTCAACCGATCACTCTTCATACATGTCATGCTACTAAGTGTTTGAAGAAATGTCTAAGTAACATGTTGAACCTTAAAACTAGACCTAAGAATCGAGAGACCTTAGGGATAGTTTGGATGTAGTGAATATGATCATTTCTACGGGATTGAAGTGAATTAGGTTCAATACTATTTGACTACCATGAAATGTTTGAATATCGTGTATGTGATCATTGGAAATTTGCCAAGGAGGAGAGTAACTCCTCGAAACACCTCCTATCTATCTTTTATCTCTAATTACTCATCACATAGGATTTAGAATATACTCACACCTTATACATTTTTGGTTAGAATAACCGAACGGAAACACGATATTGAATAGTGCATGTGCTTGGCTTGCTCCTCTTGGTTCGACCCGGTACTTTACCTGTTAATATAAATGTTTTGACTACACTCGATTCTCTCTTCATTGATATTATTTATAAGTGAAAAAGAATAGTTTGTCAGTGTGCGAAGGAGGAACTGTCCACGGGGCAAGAGACGGCAGTGTAGAGAAGAGAGGGAGAGATGGCGAAGAGGGAAGATCGGTGTAAGCTGTGGTGAAAATATGTTGAGCGGGTGTGGCAAAATTTAGGGTTTGACTTAAAGTTGCCATGAAAATTTGATGGGCGGGTATATTGAATTATTTCCATCGTGGACCGAGTTTGGGCCCAAAATGAGAAAACCATTTTAAATTTGAAGTCTTCGAGTTTAACATGAATGATGTCTATCCTTAGCATAGAAATTTTAATTTGAAGTCAACAAACTCCTCATTCAAAAAAAAAGTCAACAACTCCAAACAGTCCCACGAGACATCCGGCTGGCATATGGACAGAGCCATAGAGGTGTCACCGTGACCACTTTCTCACTACACATTTTGTCATTTGTGTAAGGAAAAAAACATTTGTCCATTTCTGTTTCACATGGAGCATTACTTCTTATCCCTCCAAACAAACACGCATACTCCCTAATTTTACAACGCCACTTTACATTTGTATCGCCATTTTTATGCTCAAACTGCACTGGTTAGAATAAGTAAAAAAACAATTTAGTATGCTTTAAGTTGAAGTGAAATTAGTCACTCAATTTAGTTTACAAGTCAAATTTGACATCCATTACTAACATGAGAATCATCTTCACTAAATAGTCATGCACTAGAAATCATCATACTTCTTCATATCTTAAATGTACATGATCATCAACTTCATCTTCACAGTGCCAATAGTCTTCATCTCCTCTTATTCTTCAGATCCTAAACCAATTCCATCATCATCTCCATCTCCATATGCATAACTGAGAAAGGGAAATTGATCCTCAGTTATGCATAACCAATTCCATCATTCATATTCATATGATCCTCTTCATGGATATATCGAAAGGGAAATTGATCACTGAGAATCTCCAAGGTCCGGTTTGCTTGATGATGCGTAGCACGCTACTACTTGTTTCTCCGTACCTCTCCTTAAGCCATTCTTGTCTCAATTGATATGCCGAAGGTTCAATACTCCTTTCACCATGTGAGGTCCATGTATTGTAACTATTCATCATACCATTATTAATCAAATGGACAACCATCTCATTCGTAGAAATTCTTCCTCTAATTAACAAACACTGTCTACAAGGACACAAATGTGTATTTTCTCCGTTTTGCTTTGCAAATGCAACAAAATCAACAAGTCCTTGAATATAGCGTGAATCACCCATTTCTAACCCCATCCAACTTTTATCCATTGTCAACTTCCACCTTCATAATCATATAAAACCAAAATCAACATACTATTACAAACACCAAGTATTTTGATTGATTTATAACTAATCTTTTTAAAGCAAATTAACATATGGTGCTTTGCAACTAACAAATGTAAACTAAAAACATAAATCAAAACATATTTACCTTGCTTTTCCAATGGAGGAGCAGCTGCGGACGATTTCAGCCGTGGGGATGAGATGTGGGAGTGAAGGAGGAAGAAAGGTGGGTGAAAAAGTTTACGTTTCTTCATTAAATACTTCATTCCTTTCGCGACTAACTTTGACACTATCAGTCGCTTAAGCGTATGGTTGTTGTACTAGTCCATTTAAATACAATTGTACGATGGTCAAACGTCAGATAGTCCATGATTTCAAATATCGGAGATTACGTGGCACTTTATGTATTTCACTTACGCGACAAACAATTTCGGTCAAACCAAGCCGAGTCGCATAAGAACACTTATGTCGCGGAGTTTGCGTGAGCTACATAAGATTATGTCGCGTAAGTACACTTATGTAACGCATTTATGTCAGTTACACAAGATTATGTCGCTTAAGTACACTTATGTAACGCATTTATGTCAGTTACATAAGTATCAGTCGCATAAGAACACTTATATGACCAACCTATTTTTCTCAGTCGCTCAAGGATACTTATGCGACTGATCCTTATGTAACTGATACTAACTATGTTACATAAGTGACCAACTGGTGTAGTGACAGGCCATGAATATGTATATATTCAGCTTCTTTGACACTGTCTCGGCTGAATCATGGTTCTAATTTGGCATTCTTCCTGCAGCCGATTCTCAAACAACAACCCCAACAACAAAGTGCTGCTCTTAATTCAAGTATTAAGGAAAAGACGCAGGTAAGCAGCGACTAGAATCTGCAAGTCGACAATATATACCTTTAAAGCTGAAAATCAATAAGTCGGCATTATATACCACACTGTACTGTGAGTCGAATCTGATCTCGTTCAAAAACTGGATCTCATCATTCCATCCGATGTGTTGGTTATTTTAGGGTTTATGAGTATGGTAACATACTTAAGTGTTAAGACACAATTACAATTCTCAGTATACAATTGTAAATACAATAAAACTCTAAGGATCTAACTGTAATTAGTCTAGTATGTATACCTGTCTATATATAGAATTGGGCACAGTACAGCACTGCAGCTGTAACAAACTTTCACAAACATTCCTTTTGCCATTGTTATTTTCTGTGCCTCCATTGATCATCATGTACTGCTCCATTGGAGCTCAGCTCCTTGAGCTTCTTCATGGTATCAAGAACATCACCTAGACGATCCAAGGCCATCGTTAAGCTCTCTGCAATCCCACCAAGCTTCTATACCCTTTTTTTTATCTCCTCTGCTCTGTGTTTTCTTCCTAGCCGAAATCCATCGATATGACTGAAAGTTTTGGAGCAACAACTCATCCACCAGTGCCGCCAGCTCAAGTCGCAAATGCTCCTGGATCCGAGTTCTTCAACCCAGCTGATGATCCGCTCTTTGTCAGCAATAATGAGAACGTGGGTGTCTCCCTTGTCTCCCAAAAGCTAATGGGTGCTGATAACTACATCCCATGGAGTAAGTCCATGGCTCGAGCTCTTGGCATCAAGGCAGAGTTTGGCTTCGTGCAAGGCCTGTTTCCCAGACCCACTAATGATCCCTTTGCACTCGCCAGATGGGAGCGCTGCAATAATGTCATCCTATCTTGGATTGCAAACTCCGTGTCTGAGGAGATCATCGCCTCCCTGGTTCACTCCACCAGCTGCATCCAGACCTAGATAGATCTATAGGATCAGTTTGGAGGTGAAAATGCAATGAGGGAGTATTCTATTTCGAAGGACATAAGCATACTTATGCAAGGTGAAATGCTTGTTTCTACTTATTATGGCAAACTAATCCAACTGTGGGGTGATGAAGACTCTTATTCAAATGATGAACTATGTACACTTGGTGAGCAATGCAAGTCTACCAAATGTATGTATGCAAAGAAGATGAAAACCAGACTTCAAAAGTTCCTCATGGGTCTCAATGACATACACTCCCAGGTCAGAACTCAGATCCTTATTACTAGACCTCAACCTAGTTTGAAAGAAGCATGTTCACTTGTTGTTAAGGATGAAGCACAAAAACGTCTAACACAACCTACTGTTATGGAAGCATCTGTTGTATATAGTTCCCACAATAATAAGTATGACAGGCCACGTAGCCAACCATATGCTCAACAAAACACCAATAGTGACAAGCACAATCGAACTACAAAAACCTATACTACTCCTGGCCCTGTCAGTAGCTCAAACACAAGGAATAGAAGACAATTATTCTACAGAAACTGTCAGTTGCAAGGCCATCTGAAACAAGCTTGCTACAAGCTGGTGGGTTATCCACCAGGGCACAGATTATACAGGGGAGACAACACAAACAATCATAGAGGACAAAAGCATTTTTCTAATAATGTTGCCTCAAATCCACATTCCACGGATGCTACTAACAATTTCAGTGCAGATAAAATGGTACCTGCAGGTCTTGACTCTTCAGCAGCCTCTCAGCTCACTCAAGTCCATGACCATCTTGCCAAACTACTCACCCTGTTCAATCAAAAGGACACAAGGACTCAAATCAGTTCCACATGGCAGGTATCTCATGTTTTACTACAACAAAACTTGCACATAATACATGGATATTGGACAGTGGTGCCACATACCATGTTACACCTCATATGCATCTCTTATATGATGTTAAATTGCTGAAGATACCCTATGAAGTACTTATGCCTAATGGCAGTAAGGCTTTAGTCACTCACACTGGAAGTTGTGACATAAATCCTCTACTTACTATCCATGAAGTCCTACTTGTCCCTGATTTCCAGTTCAACCTCGTATCTATAGGGAATCTGATTACTCACTTTCATTGTATTGTGCATTTTGTTGACACTAAATGCTATATCCAGGACCCAGTCAAGCTAACTGTCCTGGGGACTGGTGATCTCATTGGAGGCTTATATCAAATAAAGTGTCCTGATGTTGCTGCTAAGGTTGTCAGTCTGACAATAGTGAATCCAAAGGATGCTATCCAACTCTGGCACTATAGACTTGGTCATACCTCTACTGGAAATCTATCTCACATTATTAAAAGACATCTACCTCCTACTAGTTGTAATAAGTCTGAATTTTGTTGTGACATTTGCCCTATGGCAAAACAAACAAGACTACAATTTCCTATTACCAATACAAATTCTACTCAGATTTTTGAGCTCATTCATGCAGATATTTGGGGTCCCTTTCATGTCCCTACTTCTACTGGGGCTAAATACTTTCTTACCCTGGTTGATGATTTTTCAAGAACAACGTGGACTTTCTTAATGATAGCAAAACATGCTACTACTAACTTACTACGGCAGTTTTTCGCAATGGCAGCTACTCAGTTTAGTAGGAAAATTCAATTTCTAAGAACAGATAATGGTACTGAATTTTTTTAGCAAAGATCTATCTCTATTTCTGGCAAATAAAGGCTGTCTACTCAGTCATCTTGCACTTATACACCTCAGCAGAATGGTGTTGCTGAACGCAAGCACAGACACTTATTAAATGTTGATAGAGCATTAAAATTTCAAGGATCATTACCTGATTTCTTATGGGGAGACTGTGTCCTCACAGCAACATATCTCATTAACCGGCTACCTTCAGGATTGCTGAAGGGAAAAACCCCTTATCAAATCCTCTTTGACTCTGTCCCATCTTATGAACATCTTCGTGTCTTTAGATGCCTGTGTTTTACAACAACCATCAGTTCTGGAAGAAGAAAATTTGGCAGTAGAGCTGATGCTTGTATATTTGTGGGATATCCACATGGACAAAAAGGATACAAGTTATTCAACCTCAAGACACATGCATATACTTGGTTAGCAGAGATGTCATATTTCATGAAAACAGATTTCCATTCACCAACAACTTTGAGACATTACCTGCAATGACAGCTATTCCCCTGCCTCATTGCACCACTTCCGACATATTGTTTGATCCAATACTTGTCCAAACTCCAGCACTTGTACCTGAGGTAACAATATTAGAGGATGATGAGCTTGCTACAAACAACAATGCTCGCAATGACCCAGTGCCTATCATCAATGATAATCCAAATGACACTACACATTTTTTAGACTCTACAGCTCTTGGTGACACTTCTACTACACTTCGAAGGTCCACCAGGATACCTAAGCCCTATGTGCTTCTCAAAGACTTTGATTGCAGCACCTCTACAACTAAGTATCCCATCTCTAATTTTGTACAATATTCTCACTGCTCTCAGCATCACCAGAAATATGTCCTACAGACCTCAGCTATTGTTGAGCCTACATCCTATACTCAGGCTTCTAAGGATCCCAAGTGGGTTACTGCTATGGAAACTGAAATTCAGGCACTTCAATCCAACAATACTTGGCAAGTTATTCACCTTCCTCCTGGTAAAAATGCTATCAGTTCCAAATGGATCTTTAGGGTCAAAAGGCACTCGGATGGTACTATAGAACGTTACAAGGCACGTTTAGTTGCCAGAGGATTTTCTCAAGAAGAGGGACTCGACTACAATGAAACTTTTGCACCAGTGGTCAAAATGACCACTGTTCGCACTGTTATTGCTCTTGCTTCATCTAAGAATTGGCCATTATTTCAACTAGATGTTGATAATACCTTCTTACATGGGGCCTTAGATGAAGAAGTGTATATGTCCTTTCCTCCTAGTTTCTTCAAACAAGAAAAGCAAATGGGTATGGTCTCCAAACTAAACAAAAGTCTATATGGCCTCAAACAAGCCCCTAGACAATGGTTCAGCAGATTTAGTGATCCTCTCTTGGCCTATGGTTTTCAACAAAGCTCCCAAGATCACTCTTTATTCACTTACGATCACAATGGTGATTTTCTAATCCTACTTGTCTATGTTGATGATGTGGTGATCACTAGCACCTCCACAACTCTTATTGATTCAGTAAAGGCCTTCATACACTCTGAATTCAAGATAAAAGACCTAGGACACCTCAAGTATTTTCTGGGAATAGAAGTTGCTAGATCTTCATCAGGTATTTTCATAAATCAAAGAAAATATGTATTGGATTTGCTCTCACAAGTTGGTCTCCCAGCTTGCAAGCCTAGCACTACACCTATGGACACCAAACAAAAACTGGCTCTATCCACTGCCGAAAAACTTACTGATCCTACTGAATACAGAAAAATTGTGGGCAAACTAGTTTACCTTCATGCCACAAGACCTAACATAGCATTCCTTGTTCATGTCCTTAGCCAATTTCTGGCAGATCCAACAACTGAGCATCTCCAAGCAGCCACCAGGGTCCTTCGTTTCCTCAAAAATGCCCCAGGCCAAGGTCTATTCTATCCGGCTAGTGCTCCCTTTACCTTGAGGCTTTTTGTGACGCGGACTGGGCCTCCTGTCCCATTTCCAGACGCTCTACAACTGGCTTTTGCATAAAGCTTCGCCCTTGTGTCATTTCATGGCGCACAAAGAAACAATCCACAGTCTCCAGGTCCTCCGCCGAGTCCGAATACCGTGCAATGGCATAAACTTGTTGTGAATTGGACTGGATCCAACCACATCGCCCGCAACCCAGTCTTTCACGAACAAACAAAGCACATCGAATTAGACTGCCATCTCATCCGCCAACACTTCGCCTCTGGCTTCATCAATCCTCAATACATCAACTCGACTTCTCAACCAGCTAATTTGTTCACGAAAGCCTTGCTAGCAGACGCCCTCCACAGATTCGAAGTCAAGCTTGGGGTTTCGAACTTCCTCCACCGCCAAGCTTGAGGGGGGGGGGATGTTAGGACACAATTACAATTCTCAATATACATATGTAAATACAATAAAAACTCTAAGGATCTAACTGTAATTAGTCTAGTATGTATACCTGTCTATATATAGAATTGGGCACAGTACAACACTGCAGCTGTAACAAACTTTCACAAACATTCCTTTTCCCTTTGTCATTTTTTGTGCCTCCATTAATCATCATGTACTGCTGACAGAACCGCTCGTCGTCAAAGCGATTTGTGCAAATAAATTTATAATAGTCCGCTACTCGCAACTATACTACTGGGTAGTACTTGGTAAGTAGGGGTCGAACCCAAGTGAACCAGGGGAATAATTGTTCTTCGGGGGGATTACGCAGCGTGGGAGCGTGTTTAAGGTCGGTTGGTTGGTTTTAAAGCTACCAGCTATTTTGATTGATTGATTGGTTGGTTGGTTGATTTTAATACTGGAAAGTAAATTACAGTTTATAATTAAAGAGAAGTGTTCGGTTTCAGGGGCCTTGTATTATATCCTATTTATCATTGACATTTAGTGAATTATCTAAGTATTCAAAGATATGAATCGAGGCCCTTTCGTAGTGCAAGACTTGCAACATCGTTTAAAGCAACACTTGTTCTAAGCAAAACTAATTCCTTCTTTCGAAGTATCTTAGCTGTAAGTGCATCCACTTGATCTCCCAGTTACGTTTTTGACCAAGTGGTGTTTTAGATAAGTCGAACTCCTCGATAAGTTTTGCTTGTGACAGCTTCCACTTACCGAGTATGATCACGAATTTCTACGGAAGAGCTTTGCTTGTGACAGCTTCCACTCAACCTTAGAAACTCTGACTTGATATATGGCACATAGAACAAGTTTTGAATACTAAGACTAGACACTAAGTTAATAGTCTTAAAACATTTTATAATACAAGTGCGCCCCTTCTACCGAACTACTAGTTTAGCTACTATTCATCGCGCTAAACATTATATCTAAGGAAATAAAACAGTTGAATAAATACTAAGAATTACTTACAACCGTTGAAGCGCCAAGGGAGCTATCCTTTATTTCCAAAGCCAAGATTATAACGTTACAAATATTACAACTTCTAGAGAGAGAAGTGAATTGAGATTGAGGTGTGTTTGAAATGAGGGGAGGAGCTCCTCCTTTTATAGCCCAAAAGGGAGGAGATGGGTGGTGGAGATGGATGCACATGTCTTTTGATCCAAGGGAGGAGAAGAGGAGGAAGGAGGAGGTGCCATGTGGAGGAGGAGCAAAGCCGCCGGTCACCATGGGTGGAGGAGCCGCCGGTTGCCGGTGGTGGAAGGAGGAGGAGCTCCTCCTTTGGCCACCACTTCTTCAAGTGGTCGGTCATCTTGCCCAAATGTGAGTTTTGTACAGTTTTGTGCAGTCTTTTCACAAAACTGGCAATGTGTTTCTTCCCCGGTCTGTCTTGACTCCACTCCTGATTCCTCTGATTAATTTGTTATGGTCAATTCAACGTCAGGATCCTTGATATTTCTTCAGTCGGCATATGATCTTGACCTTGGATTGACTCTTGTTATCTTTTCAGCATAAAATCCTGTCCTTAGCGTGTTTTCACTTTAGTCTCTAAAATGCCCTGTGAAAATATATCGGGACTAACACGTAGACGTTAGATAGACAAACAGTCTAATTTGGTGGGTTTAACTGCATTTATGTTTCATACAATTATGGTCCATCAACTGCTCAATTGGAGCTCAGCTCCTTGAGCTTCTTCATTAAGACCATTAGAACAATTTGTTCTAATGAAATAAGAGCTTTTGGGCTTCGTTTAAGCCTAATTTGGTGTCTGGGTCAGAGAGGACCGCGCCAACAAACACATTAAGTTTGTCGCGTCCAGTGAAGATATTAAGTTAATGTCTTCACTGGGCGTGGTGACTTAATGTTTGCATAGGGCGCGCGGCATGTCTGACAGACACGGCTGCTCAGTCGGGAGATGCAACCCTTGCTCGTGTCCGATTGTTTCCTATAAATATCAGAAGATTATCTGATGTTGGAGGGATGATGAAACGATTAGAAATCACAAGCCAATCTTTGATTCCCAAAAACCTCAAACCTAAGTTTGATTTCTATATCTTGAGCCGAGAATAGAAATTGCTCAGTTTGATTATCCCCGTTCGGATTTCGTGTAACCCTCGGCTAAGAATTAAAGGGTCAAATTATCGAATTCGGAAAGCAACAACATGATCAAACTTGATATCCAGACTATATCGATTCTTCATAGAATTACAACCCGACAATTACATCAGAAGAAGAACAAAGCGAAATTGTTTTATTCACTGCCTACTTTCTGCACTACTATTGGTGATTGGAGACTCTCCCGCACTGCTGCCATATTAAAGACAAATCCCAACAAACGAATTCGATATTTTCTGATCAATGGCAAGAGTGCGTGAGATGAGACGGAGAATTTTGAAGGAAGATACACCACGGCTGGAAAAGGAATTTTGTTTCAATTAATTTTTATTTCAATTAAATTTTATTTGAATAACTTATTTGTTCAAATCTTATTTTCTGGTGCAGAAACGCAAAAGAATTCAAGCCAAGAAGTCTCAGAACAATTGAGCATGGTGCTTCACTGCTTCTCAGAGACATAGGCGCTGGAGGCTCTAAAATGGTTTGATTAGATTAAATTTGATTGGAGTAATAAATTTGTTTGATTGTGTTCTGCAATTCAGGAGGTTGCTGTACGAGTTTGGTCGGCATTCATGGATGTGAGATGGCTACCAATTTTGTTAATTGAGAATGATCCTGAATTAGGCAGGCTCATTATTGTGACGGTTTATTCAACTTAATCAGATTTGCAGCGACCGGTAACTCAGTTTGAAACCCTAATTTGGGTTTTGATGGAGGAATATTGGGTTTAGACCCATCTGCCGCGTGAGAAATTTAGAATAGCAAAACATGCTTGACGCGGTGGAAGAGGTGCCTTACTTGAAGAAACAGTGCAAGTTGAACGCGGAACGGTGTTTCGTGTTCGGTTGGTCGGGTTCAAGTCGTGGCAAACTGATTGGAAATTGGTGATGAAGATTGGGATAAATCGGCAAAACTCAATTTCAATCAATTTTGATTTTATTTGCATTTTGTCTAGCTGGTATTGGTTGTTGAAAAAGTCACATAAAAGGATCATGTGAGCACCTCTGAAGCTTGTTTCAATCAATTCTGAGCTCAGTATGTTTGAGTTGACGGAGCCGCAGGTATAAGTGAAAGCTGAAAAGAGAGGGTTTCCTATTAGTGCAGCGAGGAAAAATCTCAAATACAAATTAAGGCACATCGGTTCACTCAGGTATGATTTTATTAAAATCAATTTGATTATCTAACTGAATTATGCGCATCGCAGTGAGCAGCGGAATCTGAAACGGTGCCTCTAACATCGGGGAGGGTGATAGCGGCGTTTGCATTGCGGTTGGATTCTCGTCAGATCGGTTAGCTTTTTCTAAAGTTTGATTTCCAAATTAAGCTATATCTATTTTATAGTTTGGATGCCTCAGATTGCATCAGTGCATATGGTTTAGGAAATCTTAAGTTGATTTGCACGTATGAATTCAAACTAGGGCTTTATATTCAAGCAGCTATTAGCTTAACATGTGTATACGTATCAACACCTAGGCATCTTGATATTCATGTGTGATGATGTATTTGATGCAAGAGTTGAGAAAGGTAGGATGCTACAATGATGGTGAGTTTCTGAAGAATAAGAAACAAGGAAAAGTTGCTCGTTTTTCAAACGAAGATGGGTCTGTTGAAGAGACACAATCTTGAAGGAGAGCGCAGACACGGCTGATGTCTTCAAAACCCCTGTTTAATCTTCTTCACCTGGTTGAGAACTAGTGATATGGATCCATCATCATTGTCTACATGTTCTTCCCATTGATTGCTGATTGATGTCGCTTACCATGGCTGCCATCTTCATCTGTTTTTAGTATTATATATCTTAGATTATCTATGTTTGATGTTCCCAGTTCAATATGATGATTGCTAATGTGACGGCGTTGAATTCCATAAAAGATAGGTTTAATTGTTAAAGTCTTAGATTTAGTTCAATTTTATTTGATGAATCTGAGGTTACAGAGCATGCTTAACTTAATTTGATTAGTAGTGATCTGTTAGATTGACTAATGATGCATGTTGAAAGGAAACGCCATGATGAGCATGATTATGTGAAGTATGTTTATTGTCAGTTTTCTGTTGCAAACTTTTGATTCAAAAAGGTCTCAAAATTTAGATGAGTAGCATGAAACTGACTTGTTTAAGTGCATGATTAAAGTCTGTTGAATGTTAAATTGGATATTTAGGAAATTTTGAGGTGTTGAAAATCAATTTGATTTTGATTTGTGAGACAAAATTATCAACATATTTATGAATATTGGGCATGAAATAAATAGCTGCTTTGGTAGTTCATGGTTTTTAGCTTGCTTGCCCTTTATTAAATCAGTGGTTTCCTTTCTTGAATATTGATGCGGTGCTGAGTTGTTTAATGAATGTTAATGAGTCTTCAACTAAGTTTAGTTGATCTTAATTGAGATTGATTCATGTTTAATCAGTTGCTGAATGTATGTTCAAGTATGCTAAATTAAATCATGTATATCTTAGGTTGATATCATGTCATGTATGTTTTGTGTTATGCAACGGATATGTGTTGATGGTTTCGACCAGAATAAAATCAGAAGGATTTTTCTGATGTGTAACTTTGGTGAATATGGTTGCAAGTTTATCATGTTAATAAACTTGATTGGTGGAGTTGCGGTTTGAAGTATCACTAGGTTTGTGATTATTTCAGTAGTGGTTTGAAATATTCACTAAGGGTTCATGTTAGTGAAGAACACTTTGTTGTATTTGTTTGTTAAATACTAGAAAGGTGTTGGTCAGCCCATTAGATATCTGTTTATGTAAGGATCACTGTGCTAGTCTTGTTATTTGATTATGATAATTAAATTAGCAGCACATATATTTACATGATCATTTTGTTCACATTTACTTGGTTTATGCTAGCATATCATGGTTTGTTGATTGCATAAGTAACATGTGGTGTAAATTTTAAAAGTTGAGTTTTGAAAT
The DNA here is from genome assembly GCA_033675215.1 of Rhodiola kirilowii. Lineage (NCBI taxonomy): Eukaryota > Viridiplantae > Streptophyta > Magnoliopsida > Saxifragales > Crassulaceae > Rhodiola > Rhodiola kirilowii. Next base: position 36,104,055 of record CM066201.1, read on the forward strand.
AAGCTAGAACACTTTGATATTCAAGTTGAGAACTTGATGCAAGTGTTATTCTCTTTGATTACCCACAATCCTTTTAATGAATATAAGGATAGTACTCTTGATAAATCTAGGATTTATACGAGTGAAATTGAAAGTTGAAACAGAACCTTAATCAAAGTGTTGATGTATCTGATGACGTATGCAAGATCTGACATCGCATTTGCGGTAGGTAAAGCTTAACCGATATACTAGTAACCTTAGTATGCAATAGTGGCAAGCAGTTAGCCCCTTGAGGGAATAAAGAATCTTGGTCTTGTATGTTCAGATTTTCCTTCGGTGCATAGAAGGATTATCAGATGCAAGTTGAATTACAAATAAGGAAGATTATTCTTCTACAAGTGGATGGATATTCCTACTTGGGGGAGGTGCCATCTCATGGGCATGGAAGAAACAAACTTGCATCACAAGTTCAACAATGGAATATAAGTTTGTTGCTTTAACTGGTGCTTCAAAGGAAGTGGAATGGTTAAAGAACATGATATTCAAAATTCTGTTGTGGGAAAGACCGATATCACCAATATCAATACATTGTGACAGCACTAGAACATTGGTTAAGCATATAACCATGTATACAATGTGGTCTAGACACTTAGGTGTTAGACATAGTGTAGTAAGAGAGCCCATTACGCACATGGTGATATCTGTAGATTTTGTTAAGGTTATAACAAAAGGGAAGCTAATCACTTGACGAAGGATTAGCTAGAGACTTATTTTCCGAGTCGGTAAAGGGGATGAGACTAAAACCCATATAATCGTCTAGTTGTGGGACACCCAATTCACATCTAACTAGCGTTAGAGCTGAATTCAATGTGGAAAGCCCATTCCTAGAAGATTGATGAACATAAATAATCATCTCCAAGTATGTGTTCATGACCTACAAGTAATAGGTTGAACAGGAACTATTCTTAATAGATTCTCTGAAAAAGTGTTGATTGTAGGAGCACAATCGGGTAGTGTAACTCATTAAAAAAATCTACTTATATGAACGTGAAGTTTATGGTTGCTTCATGAGATTTCGGGTTGAATCTCAATACGTTCACGAAGGGATTGGGACTTAAGGGCCATTAAGAGTCAAGTTAAACTTAGAGTTTGTGAAGTAACTCATGTGTGTATTATCTTGAGGTACCCAAATGGATTGAATGGTTTAAACGTTACGAGCACCATGATTTTCGGGTATTTTGAATGTGTAACTACACTAAGCGGAAATTCAATCGTTGCGATATTTCCGTTTATTCGTGTTTTACTTAAAACAAAGGTGTTTGGGAGAACAAAGGGAAAACCCTAAAATGTGGGAGGATTGTTGGTTATTTTAGGGTTTATGAGTATGGTAACATACTTAAGCCCATTAGAACAATTTGTTTTAATGAAATAAGAGCTTTTGGGCTTCGTTTAAGCCAAATTTGGTGTATGGGTCAGAGAGGACCGCGCCCAACAAAAACATTAAATTTGGCGCGTCCAGTGAAGACATTAAGTTAATGTCTTCCTTGGGCGCAGTGACTTAATGTTTGCACAGGGCGCGCGACATGTCTGACAGACACGGCTGCTCAGCCGGGAGATGCAACCCTTGCTTGTGTCCGATTGTTTCCTATAAATATCAGAAGATTATTTGATGTTGGAGGGTGAAACGATTAGAAATCACAAGCCAATCTTTGATTCCCAAAAACCTCAAACCTAAGTTTGATTTCTATATCTTGAGCCGAGAATAGAAATTGCTCAGTTTGATTATCCATGTTCGGATTTCGTGTAACTCTCGGCTAAGAATTAAAGGATCAAAATATCGAATTCGGAAAGCGACAACGCGATCAAACTTGATATCCAGACTATATTGATTCTTCATAGAATTATAACCAGACAATTACATCAGAAGAAGAACAAAGCAAAGCTGTTTTATTCACTACCTACTTTCTGCAATACCATTGGTGATTGGAGACTCTCATGCACTGCTGCCATATTAAAGACAAATCCCCAACACGATGTTTGCAGCGAGCCAGCGATAACGAGGGCAGGTTGAGGCGGCTGTTTGTATCGATTTGATTGAACTTTTGATAGTATTGTTATGACCTTTTTACCCTTAACTATAATAAAAATTGTTCATTTACTGTCTGGTGAAAGTTGACATGTTATATCTTATTAAGATGTTTATAGTTTTTATTTTTAAAGTAGGTTTATACCTGATCATTACTTTTTTAACTTTACTAAATTTGATATAAGTGTACTAAACTTCATTTAAACGTACTGAATTTAATGTAGAAGACCAACGAATTTCGTTACATTACATAGCCAAACTGCTACCCAAATCAAACACGAAAGTTTCACTGAATTCATGATTGAACTTCAATTGAGGTCTGATCACAGTAGTTGGCCCGTACAAATTTAGTCAGCCTTGAGATGGAGAGTAAGAAATAGCCAAGCAGCATCGCCATCAATCTTTTAACAATGAGCGTATAATCTTTACGTCATGTATTGGCCTACCAATATTGTCACTTTGGACGCTAACACGCCTCTTGATTATTTCAATCCCCTTGCAAACTCATCCAAGTATTTCATGCTTTTTGTCAAACTATTCTGAAATTCTAGCGTATGTATCAAGATGATAGCTAGTCGGTGTTCAAACGGTCACTCCAACACTTGAACAGAATACTAACCGAATCGTAAAATTGGAACACACGATACGATACCCAGTTCGGCAAACAACCTACTCTGTGGGTTTTCCCAAGCCCAATGAACAACAAATCTGTAATGATGAGTTTAAGGTTATAGCGGACTTACGTTTACAAGACTCCATCTTTAAACTGTCTAACCTCTAACACTCTTGAAGACTTTGCGATCTAGGCTCCTCCTAGATACGAGACTCCCTCTCGGTGTTCACCAGTGGATCTTATCCCAAACATCAGAGTCTTTTCCCGAAGATAGCCGCTATCTCCCAACAGCGTAGTAGCAATAATGCATGTGTGTGTGTGCCGCAGAATGTATCCCTTAGTCAGTCTAGAACATCACATCGAACGGACTGACTCGCCTTAACTTTCTGGTCAGAAAAGCTTAGGCCGGTCGTCCAACCTCCTCCTCTACGTGATTGTATGCTCGTGAAGTCCTTCTCCAAATAAGTCGTTGAATGGATAAACTGTCAGTTCGTACAGCTTTAACTCGTTCAACCATCAGTCTAGAACATCACATCGAGCAGACTGACAGAACTGACGTGAGCGTATCTAAATAATAAGCTCAGGCCCATCGATCTCCGTTCTCTCTCTGCGTGTGTATGAGTGTTTAGCTTTTATGATCGATATAGAACTAAAATCCCAAGCCGTGTATTGATAGGTGGCTTGGGAATCTTAATCTTTTCTAAGCGGTTGCGAAGATCTTCTAATATTTAACTAACTTACCCTAACGTTGCACGTGGTCAGGGTGGTGTAGATCTTCAAATTCCTTGGGTGGAGCCACGTAAACCTCTTCATTCAGCGGTCCGTTCAAGAACACACTTTTCACATCCATCTGGAATAGTTTGAACTTAAAGTTGCAGACCAGAGCGAGTAACTGTGTGATAGCTTCCATAATATTCTTCAACTCTATAGTAGTTAGGAAGCACGATCCGGTGGCTAAGTCACGAGAGTTTATTTCTCTGCCACTGGTCTTTATCCCTTTTATCGGTTCTCTAATAACTTCAGTGATAGGATGATTCTTTTCGACCGAGACGGCTGAAGGACTAGTGCTAGAGTTCTTAAGACTTGTAGAGTCGAGTCTTCTCTATCCAAGTCAGAGTCTGAACAGCCTCATCTTCGGCTTGTACTCCGTATGGAACTTCTCCTTGCTCAGCCTATCATGTGAGCAGAGCATCCACTATTGAAGTACCAGCAACCTTTCTTCATGTTACTAGTTGAGTTGAATGCAACGAAGCACACATCTTCTTTTTGCTTCACTCTCCATACTTGTCTCATATTTGGAGTAGTTCTTAGTTGCAACTTTCTACGCTCGGCTAGGAACTAGTGGCACCTCGGCTTGATATGCCCCTTCTTGTTGCAGTACCAGCAGATTCTTGTATCTCTTCTCCATCTTTCGTTGGATATTTTTTGATTGGTCAAAGGATACTTGTTCAACTCCCTTTTCACCTGTTGTTCGGCCTTAACAAAATTAGTCTTGCCGGAACTACTTCCTCCTGTGAAGCCGAGACCTTTACTATTTCCAGCTCTTTAGAGATTTCTTGAACTGATTCAGCTCATCTACTGTTGTCGTATGATCATCCATTTCCATCACAATTTGCAGTTTCAAGGACTCAACAGTATCAAGTAGGCGTACCTCTCTTCGGCTTAAGGCAGCATATATTTTCTTCAACTCTTCCATGCCTTCAGTGTGTTTACTTTCATCTTTCTCCATCAGCATCCTTAATGATGAAACAACTCCAAGAAGTTATGCCTTTTGTGCAACCAAAACTGCCTGCTCATCCTTAATTTTCTTTACCTGAAGTTTTAGAGTGGAAATCTCGTTCTGGTGCTCAACCTTCTGTACAAACAGGACAACAACTTCCTCCCATAAGTTCTCCTTTTCATCCTTCATTTCAGTTATTGTTGTGCAGAGTTTTTTGTTTTCATCAATCACCATCAGTCATTTCTCGTAGAGAAGCTAGTAGTTTTCAGTAATGGATTCATCGGTAATTTCTCCATCACCACTGCTGTTGGATTGGTCAGGAAATTTTTCTGGCATCATCTTGTGATAAGCGATGTCAGGCTCTTCACTTCTTCAATCAGTTGTGCGTTAATGATGCACTCGTTTGTGATCTCTTCATCATTATTGTTGAAGTAGTCAGAATGTTGTTTTGGAGGTGCACTGGTACAAGTTCGGGCTAACTCTTTATTCCTCCGATCAGTCTTAGCAGTGAGGGCAAGGAAGTGGTTGAACTCATCTTCCTGCTTGCTGCTGTCAGACTCACTATCACTCCAGTTAACAACATATGACTTGTTGTTCTTCTTCAGTGTGTTGTCACATTTAGCTTGAGCATGTCCAAACCCTCCACATTCTTTGCACTGGATTTCCTTGGACTTCTCACCCCTTTGGTTTTGGCTGTTGTCACTAAACCTGTTCCTTCTCTGGAAGTTTTCTCCTCTTCTATTCTGGATGTTGGGTGATGATTGTTGGTCTTGATCATGACCTCTCTTATTCTGCTTCTTCATGAGCTTCCCAAAATTCTTAGCGAGCATATCAAGTTGTTCGAACACGTCTTCGACATCATCCTAATCATGAGCAACATCAGTCTTTAGTGAAAAACCTCTGAGTTTCCTTCCTTGAACATCATCTGGAAAGTTCATCTCGTATGTTCTCAGGGACCCCATGAGCTCGGCAAGCTTCAATTTTCAATAGCAGTCCTCTCATCAGCCTCAGTCCACTCCTCTACAGGCTTTGATACATCATTTCCTTCATATTCATTTTGAACAGAAGCTGGATCACACTCCGTATACTGAGTTTCTTACTCTGATACCAATTGAAATTCTAACATCTGCATCAAGATGATAGCTAGCCGGTGTTTGGACGGTCACTCCAACACTTGAACAAATTACTAACCGAATCGCAAAAACTAGAACACATGATATGATACCCAGTGCGGCAAACAGCCTACTCAAGGGGCTTTCCCAATCTCGATGAACATAAAAAAATTTAAGATGCGTTTAGGGTTACAATGGACTTACGTTTACAAGACTCCCTCTTTAAACTTTCTAACCTCTAACACTCTTGAAGACTTTGAGATATAGGCTCCCCTAGATACGAGACTCCCTCTCGATGTCCACCAGTGGATTTTATCCCGAACATTAGAGTCTTCTCCCGACAGAGTAGTAGCAAGAATGCTTGTGTGTGGAGCGGAATGTGTCCCTCAGTCAATCTGGAATAACACACCGAACAGATTGTCTCGCCTTAACTTACCTGTGAGAAAGCTTAGGCCGATCGTCCAACCTCCTCTACGTGATTGTATGCTCGTGACTTTCTTGTTTAAATACATTGTTTAATGGATAAACCGTCAGTGCATACAACTTTAACTTGTTCAACCGTCAGTTTGGAACAGCATGTCGAACAGACTGACATCAGCGCCGTGAGCGTATCGGAATAACTCTCTCTCTCTCTCTCTATCTCTCTCTCTCTCTCCCTCCTTGTGTGTGAGTTTAGCTTCTATGATCGATATAGAACAGGTGGCTTGGGAATCGTCTCTCTCTCTCTCTCCTTGTGTGTGAGTTTAGCTTCTATGATCGATATAGAACTAAGATCCCTAGTCGTGTATTTATAGGTGGCTTGGGAATCGTAATATTTCCTAAGCGTTTGAGAAGATGTTCGAATATCTAGCTAACCTGCCCTACAAGTTAGCTCTTCATATCTTGAGAATATATCGACTTGATAATCTTACGTCTTGATAATCTTGTTCGTGATCTACATACATTCTTCATGGATATTAATGAATATCAATCTCCGATTTTCTAGGCTGCCTCAATATTATCGGTTAAGAATATCTTAACCGCCAAGATATTCTGTCTTCGAATATTTAGGAACATTTCCTAAAAGATCTCTTAGCCGCCAAATCTTCTATCTTGATAATCATAGGAATGTCTCCATGGATCCTTTGAATATCTTCTTGAATATCTTAATATTCTTCAACCTCCTCAGATCCATATGGCCGACTTAAGTAAATCTTGGAAACTCTCGTATTAGGAAACTTCCTTGTGTCAGTCCTGTTCACCGTCTGAGTCCCAACACCTCTTGAACAGTTCCTTGTCTTCGTGCTTGAATATTATGTAGTCGTTTTGTCAAAATCCATGCCACACAGAAATTAACATACTCGTTTGTGTTCTAGCGTTGCTTGAAATGATGCATCGGTTGTTCTAAAATTATGGAATTTCGTGAGATAAGATCGTATAATACAATTTGTAATTGATTATAATATGCCCTCATATAAGATATATTATAATGAAAGTAATATTTAATTGCTAAATTTAAGAATCGTAAATAATTTGATCAAATAGTTCAAAAAGTTCTAAATTCTTACCAAATCTGTAAGTATCTTTCCCATGTTGTTTTACAAACATTGTAGTGTTCTCACTATCCATTGCTACACAAAATTCAGCAATATCTTTCCATCAAAAAAAAAATTCAGCATTATCTTTTATTACTAAGCAGGTGCTACAAAAGACTTAATGCCCGGTCTCATCACATTTTGAAACAATAAATATTCTAATGCTACAAACATGAAGCTGGAGCTGTATATATCTAAATTAACTTCAGACTACTTTTGTTGTTTATCATTCAGTTGCATTGCAGCCGCACCATAAGGCGAGGTGCGTCATCATGAACCTTACTACGACACTGGTGTGACCTAGATGTCAGAGGACCGATTAGCATACTCCTGGACCAGTGCTGCAAACAGCGAGGGCCATTCGAACAAACGTGCTGGGCTATCGTACTCCTTGGCCAGACCTATCAAAACTCACGCTATCAGTTGAGGATGTATACGAAATTGTGGGATATATAATGAAATGTTTCTGGCAAAACTAGAGGGATTTGAAGTGAGTACCTGCATCGATAACCAGTACTCGGTCACAGTCCATCACTGTGGGTATTCTATGGGCAATGCTTATGATTGTGCATGCTGCAAAGTCTTCCCGAATGATTTTCTGAATTACTGCATCAGTTTGCGAGTCGACAGAAGCTGTGGCCTCGTCCATGAACAATATTCTGCTGCGCTTCAGCATGACCCGTCCCAGACAGAGAAGTTGCCTTTGCCCCACGCTCCAGTTATCCCCATTATCCACCACTGAAAAGAGCGTGTATTCATTGAGTCAGCGCTCCAAAATATGTTCTCAATAAATAGGCGAGGGATAAATAGTCAAATACTGGTACTGATTTCATACCTAAAGCATCCAATTTTTTGGGTTTGGCAGCCACCGCGTCTTTGAGTTGGCAATGCTCCAAACTCTGTATAAAGTTAGTAGATTATGAATTGCTTATAACAGTGGAAGTAAAGACTACGAAAATTAAGATTGAGTAATAGAGCTCGCAGCTCACCTTCCATATTTCTTCTTCAGAGTACTGTCCAATTGGGTCTATGTTGCTTCTCACTGTTCCTTCAAATAGGACAGGCTCCTGAGGAATGATGCCAAACCGAGATCTCAGATCATGAAGCCCTAAGGTATAAATATCAATCCCATCGACAACAATCTTTCCACCAGAAGGCTCGACCAATCTAAACAGAACTTGGATCAGAGTTGACTTCCCGCTCCCTGTTCGACCAACTACTCCAACTTTTTCTCCTCCTTGAATGCTTACATTGATGCCCTTCAGAACCAACGGTGTGTTGGGCCGATACCTAACCTGTTCATCAGGAAATATAGTCGACTGACTTCCCATGCGAAAATCTTACTCAGAGCCTTTTGAACATCTTACATAAAGATCAGTTGAAATAAATTTGTGTCATTACTTGCAAGTCCTTCATTTGAACAGCCCCATGCGTGGGCCAGTTTGGAGGAGGTGCCCGGTCCTTTATTCGCCATGCGGCTTCTGATGGTATGTTTGTGAACTGCTTTATCCTCTCAACAGACACCATCTTATTCTCGATAAAACAACTCATTAGAACAGCGAAAAACAGCACGCCGTTGAGAGAGAGGCCGTAGGAGAGTGATAAACCAATATTCTCTGAGTCATTTTTTGAAGTCAGTTTGTTGGAAAAAAAAAACAGAAATAGACAAGAAACCAAACATTGATTTGCAATACCTGGTTTTATAATGCTGCTAGGTAGAAGAACCATGAACAAAGTTGATATACAAAGGATGATACTCCCCATTAGTTCCAGACGGAAGCCCAACCACTCATTTGCTCCATTATTGTGAAAATCCATACGGAGGTTATTATTGACACGTATAACATTTTCCTGACTAAAATTTTCCTGCTTTCTGAAACATCTGATCGTCATCACACCAGCAACAGTTTCTGAGAAGTGATGGATGACAGGGGCTTTTGTTATCGAATCCAAGCGGGTAATTTCACGAGACGAGGAGAGATAATAACCCTACACAACGAAACCATTTATACAAATTTACGTCAACCGGATATCAATGCTTAAGCTGAAATTAAGCTGATGAAAAATTAAAACCATGTCCATACCCGGTACCAAAAGTTCAGGAAACCAAGAGGAATGAGTAAGAAAACTGTTGGCCACGCATACTGGCATGTGATGATGACAATGCTTAGCAATGTGATATACATTGCAATCATTATTGCCATGAAGAATGGAACAAAAATATCCACGTTGGTCTGATCCGTAGATGCCTGCAAAAAGAAAAATGAAATCGAAAAACATGAAGAAAAATACAAAAGAAACTGACAAAAATGGATCTACTTTTATCAGAAGTAGTACTAAATTTAAATATTCAATCAACAGGGAAGGAATATTTACTCTGCTTAGAATTCTTCCAGAAGGAGTGGTATCGAAGAAAGACATGGGAGCATGTAGAATACTGTGAAGAATTTGCGAAAAGTAAATATCTGCCGTCTTCAGTTCCACTCTGGTCACGAAGAAGGCTCGCATGAACACCAGAACAAATGAGATGGCAGCTATAAGCGCATACACACGTATGAATAAAGAAGGGTTGAATGTAGCAACACGCTTTTCTGCGGTTTCATAAGCCAACCAATAATCTCCTGTCATTAGTGACCCCTGCCACACGAGAGAAATGATCAAAACAGCCGCAGCACCCCACCATCCATAAGCCTCTGTGCAATACATCTTATACACATTTGTGCTGATACTGCCGATTTCCTTCTCCTCTTCTTTAATTAATTTGGAACCCTCAGATTTGACTAGTTTAAGAGAGTGCCTTTCTCCATTTACTTCTGCTGAAGATTGAGGCAGTTTCGGAGATCCTAATGGCTTTTCGGTCATTTTTTTTGTTCCCATTCCTACAAGTTCCATGGAGGTTTCGTGAGCAGTGACTAGAGCCTTGAAATCCACACCAGATGCCATGACCTCTTTATATTTGCCTGATTGCACGATCATTCCATCTCGCATTACCTGGTTAATGGAGGTATATAATTACAATGAAAACCATTACATTTTCATATACTGTTTAACCTACAGGAAATGCGTACCAGAATATGATCAACGTTGTGTAAGAAATCAACTTGATGAGTAACAAGGATGACAGTCTTGTCTTTAAGTATCCCTCGAACACAGTCCTGCAGTTGATAATGGTAAGGTGGTGAGAGATTGAAACCAAATATCTACTAATAAGCATTAAGTGTGATTAACAGAAACAAAACAAAAAATACATATTCACCTTAAATATTTCGGACCCGGTGTGAGCATCCACAGCACTGAAAACATCATCCAGAAGATAAATATCACAATCCTGATAAACAGCCCTCGCAAGTTGAATCCGCTGTTTCTGTCCACCACTAAGGTTGATACCGCGCTCTCCTATCTCTGTTTGATCTCCATAATCCATCATTTCAAAATCCTTTTCCAAGCAGCAGACCCGAGTCACTTGATTGTACCGCTCCCGATTCATCGAAAGACCAAATAGGATATTCTCTTCAATTGTTCCATTCTGAATCCAAGAAGTTTGCCCTACATACGCTGTTGATCCACAAACCCTGACCTGTCCATAGATATGCAAAAAGTTAGTAAAATAGATTCACTAATTCAGTATAAATGTTGATACAATGAATTCTTGGTACCTTCCCACTAATTTTGTGCATCTCACCAAGAATAGCACCAAGTAGTGAAGATTTCCCAGACCCAACAGTCCCCACAATCGAAGCTAATTCACCTTTCTTGATATCCAAATTTATGTTCTTCAAAACTTCATTGCTTCCATTGTCATCCCAGCTGAACCTGCCATCTTTAATTTCAACAGCTATTTGACCGTCACAATCCTGTCTTTCGACGGCTTCCTCAACCAACTCTTTACTCAACATATAGAGATCAAGCCGACCGAGTGATATGATGGCTTGTGAGATGGAAATCATAGATTGCGGGAAGGTCCTAATTGGCTCCTGCAAAATTTTAAAGACAGATGTAGCCGTGAAAACTGTTCCTGCATCAAGTCTAACGCCTAACAAAATGGCTGCACCAAATGTCATGGTCGAGATGATCAAGGGTGTTGACCACATCACTACAATATTTCCAGACATAGAATACAAGAACTTAGTAAGCCATCCGAATTCCGCCTCACGAATAGCCAAAATTCGTTTATTAAAGTGCTCTTCCCATGCCTGGAACTTAATCACTCGCATATAGTTAAGCATCTCGTTGGTAGCCTTCATCCTTGAATCTCTATTTTGCATCAAATTGAACTGAAAGCGATTGTTTCGTCGAGTGCCAAATACAACAAAAATCATCACACCAATGACACCAACAATTGCTGTCGCCGCTGCAGCACCTAAATACCCGTATAAAATCACTAAGGCGACAGTAATCTGCAACGGTGTTAACCATATTGAGTGCAACTGAAGCATCATATCTGATAGTTGTTGCGCATCTACAGCCATGTAATTCACAATTTGACCAAGCCCATGATCCTGGCGCGCAGAACATGAAAGCCTCAGACCCTTCTTGTACAACGATGTTATAAGTGTCGATCGAATTAGCATCCCAAGCTTCTGAGAGTTGAAATTGAACTGATGACTTGCCAAAACCTCCACACATTTTGCAAGAAGCAGAACCAAAACAAGATAATATCCCTCATAAGGCGAAATCCGCTTCCCAGATGTGAAATCCACAAAGTCTTGAATTAGGATGGGCCCGACATACATGACCGACAGCCTGATTATTGCTAGAAATGCAGTGAACAAAATTTCTCTCCAGAAGCAACGGAATAATGTGGTCCGAACCGGATGGCTACATTTTTCACTTGGTTTAGGCCAATGCAATTCGAAGAGCTGGGACATCTTTTCCGCTCTATGCTCCGGCGAAAGAGTAGGGACTTCATCAATCTTGAGAGGTGCTTTGTATCCTTTACTCAGAAGAGGATTAACCCAAAGCCAAAAGGCTTTCGAAATAATGTTTGCATTGGCATAACCTGTCACATTCCCTTTCTCCAACAAGGGTTCGTATAACTTCACATCACTTTCCGACAAATCTCCGTTTTCCACAGCAACTGTAATACCAGTCCAGCCTCTGATTGCAGCATACATAAGAGCTCCAACGAGGGGGTAAACAACTACCAAAACTATATCTTCGGCCCTCAAATTGACATCCTCGCCACTTTGCTGTGTGAACAAGCGCACAATCCCACCAGCAGTAATCAGAGAGGTGATCACAAAGTTCACAAACCAATAAACTCTGAGTGACATTGGATGAGTAACAGCTTCAAATCTCTTTTCATGTGCAACCAAAACCCCAATCACTACATGAGTTACCCCTTGAACTAGCCAAAACAGCGCATCAGCCAGCCTCCATGACGACCCAGAGCTTCGAGTAAAAGAGACCAGACATAGAACTGTGTAGACAAGCCCAAGCATAATAGAGCCAATGAGAGTCAGCTTGAACCAGAAATCAGTCCTGATTGAAGCACTATTCCTTCTATGCTTATGATTGCTCTAAATCTAGTAAAAAGCTTATGAACTGCGAATAAGAGCAAAACAACCAAGAGCAAGATATCTATGGATGATAACATAATCCTCTGAGGACAAGGCGAGAGGAGTACAAAACCAAGCCATTGGAGCACAGTGGAAGATGATGAGCTGTCAATCACAGAACTGGAACAAGATAGGTCTGTAAACCAGGAAGCAGTTGCCATTTCAAAATTTGCTAGCAAGTGAAAAATACTACGATAAGCCTCAAACTAACTCAGATCTCCCACTTCCTGAGACAAATGAAAAATAAATCAGTAAGCAAAAACAATATAAATTACAGCGTAAAGGAACTAAGGAAGCTACTTTACTTGAAGATCTCAAAAGGGAGGTTTGAAGGACATGAATTAGACAAATCAACTACTGACATTGTGGAATACACTAAACAAATGCAATCACAACGTTGAAAGTTGAAAAGTAGCCGCAAGACAAGGAAAGCCAGCAAATTTTCAAAACCGCAGAAGAATGAAGAAAAGCACAAAAAACCGAAACTTTATCAGATTTGAGAAAATATAAAACTGGATAAAAACAAAACCCTTTTGCAGCGGAAAGATCCAAAATCATCAGAAACTAAAAGCTTCAAATGAGCAAGGCTATACGTGAAGCGTCTAGAAAACTCTATTGGCTCCGAATTCGAAGCAAAAACAGAGCATGCAAGTACAGAAAAGGAATCAACTTTGCAATCCAGATTGAATCATGAAGCTAAGTATTTACCCTATGACGAAGCAGCAGGAGGAACCATCAAGCCAGAGATGTGAATCGAGCTCAGGATAAACATGGAGAGAGAGAGAAGAATGGAGAAGAGGTGAAGTAGTTATGAGCAGCTGCAGAGATTTGTATGTTTAATAGCAATTGAAGCAAAGCAGAGAGGCCAATGAAGCAGAGATGAGTTGTTAGGAGACGTGGAAGAATAAGGTCATCAAAAGATTTTCTTCCATCATTGTATTTTAAAACTAACCAAAATATGGATTTGTTTTTTTCCTACCCAAGTATAAACTCACTTTTTCTAAGAGTACATCACCTGATCACCACACCATATTTATTCAATTTATTGAAAGAATACAAAAAATATACACCTTTCACTTATTTATTAAGAGATTGGATCATTAAAAAAAGTTGTCAATATAATGAGTAAAGAAAATTATTTCTAATCGTTTCAATCTCAAAATTTATTTAACAGTTTCTGAAGGGTATATTTATCTTTTATCTCTTAAATCAAATCTCTGTAATTCGGATCCGAAGATCTCTTAAATCAAATCCCTGTAATCCGGAAGCGAAAAATCAAATCTTGTTAATTATGAAATCGTTTGCTAACGACTTGGTTTTCTACATCGGCACGACATCTCTTCAGCTCTCACTTTCTAATTGGATTTTGTAAATCTGTTTGAATTGTGCTCTCACTGCTCGCCATGAATTTGGATTTTAAAATATGAATTTTGATCACAGTCATTGATGATCAAAATTCGAGACGAACTTTAGTCATCAATAACTACTAGTGACCATGATTCTTAATTTAAAAACCAGAATTCATGACGATCCAGGATCATGGCAAATGCATTCAAACTACCGTTGGTGGATTGGAAAAGGAACTTAGAAGCTTTGATAAATGATAATCAAACACAGGTAACAATGCACTTGAAACTCCATTAATTCCATGACAGTGTCTGTAACAGGTTTTGTAGCCCCCTTTGAAATCTTCAATTTTATCCATCGCTTGGTAAAGACGAAGCTGGATTGGTGTCCTGGAACGAAGCCGTTTCGATCAGGCGCGAGTTTTCAAAAGCGTAAAGGGAACGACAACGTTTGGTAAAGACGGAGCTGGATTGGTGTTTTGGCACGCGATGTTGTTTTGGTCTCGAGCTCAGGTCCAGTATAAAGACTGGGAAATTTAGGGATTAGAGCATCTAATTCGAAATTCACTCCAAGCTGCGATTGAGCGATTCTTTGAGGCTTAAGGCGAAATTGAAGAGCGAGCGTGGTTGATTGAAGGCTTGCAAGTGTGGACATTCACCGAAGTGGCTCGATTCCAAGGATTGAGAAGCGAACGCTCGGGTTGTCTTTGTTGGACTCATCAGCTCTGTTGGGCTGCCTTGAATCTGAAGTGGGCTTAAGGCCCATGTTTGGCTAGGGTTAGGGTTTTTTTGTAGTAGACAATATATAAACCCTACTAGTCATGCTGTAAATCATACTCTCCAAATCTGAATACAAAGCTGCCTCTTCTTGCCCGTGGACTAGCCAACACACTGTTGGTGAACCACGTTAAATTTCCTGTGTCGTTTCTTATTATTCGTTCTACATCTTTGTTGTCAAATCACTTCTGTCACAACAAACTGGTATCAAGAGCTGGGTTTTGCCGCTGTTGCTAGGGTTTGTGATTTCAATATCGAAGATGGCTGCTATGAACGTGAAGATCGACAAATTTACCGGGAGGAACAGTTTTGGGTTATGGCAGATCAAGATGCGAGCTCTGCTGAAGCAGCAGGGTCTGTGGGCGCCGTTGTCCGGGAAGAAGAAAACGGATGCTGATGACGAAGAGTTGAATAGCCTGGAGGAGAAGGCTCATTCAACAATCATGCTGTGTCTAGCTGATGATGTCATCACTGAAGTCGCTGATGAAGATACTGCTGCTGGTCTGTGGTTGAAGCTGGAGAGTCTTTATATGACGAAGTCTTTAACCAACAAGTTGCTTCTGAAGCAACGTCTGTTCAGTCTGCGTATGCAGGAAGGTACACCTCTGAGAGATCACCTTGATCAATTAAATTCAATATTATTGGATCTGCGTAATATTGATGTTAAGGTTGATGATGAGGATGCTGCTTTGATTTTATTGGTATCTTTGCCCATGTCGTACGAGAATTTTGTGGACTCGTTTATTGTTGGGAAAGATAGCTTGTCATTGGAAGAAGTCAGATCAGCCCTTCACACCAGGGAAGTTCGCCATAAAGCTTCTGGTTCAGTTACTGAAAATCAGGCATCAGGGTTAGCTGTTATCGGGAATAAAGGACATGGAAAAATTGTTAAGAAGAAGGCGAATTACAAGAAGTCCAAGTCAAATGGTTCTAAAGCTAATGATGTCTGCAACTATTGTAAGGAGAAAGGACATTGGAAGAACGAGTGTCCCAAGAAGCAGAAGCAGCAGGGAGATGGTTCTGCAGCTGTGGCAGAACATGATGTCAATTCTGAAGAGGATTTGGCTTTGGTAGCTAATGAACAACCACACTACAAGGATGTTTGGGTTCTTGATTCTGGGGCATCTTATCATATTTGTCCGTGCAGGGAGTGGTTCTCAACTTATGAGCAGATAGACGGAGGCAATGTTTCCATGGCCAATAGTGCTGTCTGCAAAGCTGTTGGAATTGGCTCAATCAGAATACGGACGCATGATGGCTCTTTCTGCACATTGAACGAGGTCAGACATGTTCCACTGATGACAAAGAACCTGATATCGCTGAGTCTACTAGACAGCAAGGGTTTCAGTTTCAGAGGTGAAGGTGGAGTTTTGTATGTCTGCAAGGGTTCTGATGTGATTTTAAAAGGTGTGAAGCGTGGAACTTTGTATTTTCTGCAAGGGTCTACAGTGACAGGTTATGCAGCTGTGGCATCGTCTGAGGCTTACAAAGAGGATATGACTAAGCTGTGGCATATGAGGCTTGGTCATATGAGTGAAAGAGGGATGCAAATTTTGTCGAAGAGGGATCTTCTTGATGGCTACAAGGTTAAAAGCCTTGATTTTTGCGAGCATTGTGTGTTTGGGAAGCTACATCGCAGCAAGTTCCCAAAAGGTGTTCACAGAACAAAAGGCACCCTGGATTATATCCACTCTGATTGTTGGGGTCCCGCTCGTGTTGAATCCGTTGGAGGTAACAGATATTTTGTGTCAATTATTGATGATTATTCTCGCATGACTTGGGTGTTCATGATGAAGCACAAAAGTGAAGCCTTCAACAAGTTCAAGCAGTGGAAAACTTTAGTGGAAAATCAGACTGGAAAGAAGATCAAAAGGCTTCGAACTGATAACGGGCTGGAATTTTGTTCAGCTGAGTTCAATGAGTTCTGCAAGACTGAGGGGATTGCGCGGCATCACACTGTGAGAGACACGCCGCAGCAAAATGGGGTGGCAGAACGTATGAATCAGACTCTGTTGGAGAGAGCGCGGTGCATGCTCTCTAATGCTGGATTACCTAGGAGGTTCTGGGCAGAGGCTGTAAGCACGGCGTGCTATCTGATTAACCGTGGACCTCACACAGGTATTGGCGGGAAGACACCCTATGAGGTGTGGTCTGGTAAGCCTGCAGATTATTCTTTGCTGAGAGTATTTGGTTGCACTGTTTACTATCATGTTAATGAAGGTAAACTAGAACCAAGGGCCAAGAAGGCTATATTTGTTGGTTTCGGGGATGGAGTTAAGGGATATAGAATTTGGTCACCGTCTGAGAAGCGAGTTATACTTAGCAGAAGTGTCATATTTGATGAAGGTCCTATGCTTAACTCTACATTGAAGTCAACTATTGTGCAGGAAAGTGGTAGTGTTGATAAACAGGTGGAGCTGCAAATTACTCCGGAGCAGAGTGTAATGCAGCACCAAGGTGGAGAAGATCAACACGTTATCACTGAAGCTGATACGCCAGAATCAGATGATCCTCAACCCTCAGAAACACGCCAGCATTGCATAGCTCTTGATAGAGCTAGAAGAGTGGGTGTTGGAGCTCCAAGGAGGTATGGTTTTGAGGATATGATTTGTTATGCACTACAGGTTGCTGAAGAGGTGGATATTCATGAGCCGTCTACCTATAAAGAAGCTATTTCTGGTAGTAAATCTACACAATGGCTTGCTGCAATGGGAGATGAGATGGAGTCACTTCACAAGAATCAGACTTGGGATCTTGTCAAACGACCTAAGGAGAGAAAGATTGTTACTTGTAAGTGGGTTTTCAAGAAGAAGGAAGGAATATCGCCAGCTGAGGGGATTAAGTATAAAGCTCGAGTTGTTGCCAGAGGATTCACACAGAGAGAAGGGGTTGACTATAATGAGATTTTCTCGCCAGTGGTCAGACACACTTCTATCAGAGTGCTACTTGCAATAGTAGCACATCAGGATTTTGAGCTGGAGCAACTAGATGTCAAGACAGCTTTCTTACATGGAGAGTTGGAAGAGGAGATTTATATGACTCAGCCAGAGGGGTTTCAAGTTCCAGGAAAAGAAGATTATGTTTGCAAGTTAAAGAAGTCTTTGTATGGACTTAAGCAGTCTCCGAGGCAGTGGTATAAAAGGTTTGACAACTATATGATTGAGCTAGGCTATAACAGAAGTCCATATGATTGTTGTGTTTATCATAACAAACTTGGAGATGGTTCGATGATTTATCTGGTGTTATATGTCGATGATATGCTTATAGCTGCAAAGTCCAAGTCTGATATTAAGAAGTTGAAGGGTCTTCTCAGTGCTGAGTTTGAGATGAAGGATTTGGGTGCTGCTCAGAAAATATTGGGTGTGGAAATCTACAGGGAGAGAAGTCAGAAGAAGCTTTTCTTATCACAGAAGAGTTATATTCAGAAGATATTATCCAGGTTTGGAATGTCTTCAGCTAAACCTATAGATACACCCAGTGCTGTTAATCTTCGTCTGTCTTCAGTGTCTGCAGTTCAGTCTGAAGCTGAGAAGGAGTATATGTCTCGAGTCCCATATTCTAGTGCAGTAGGAAGTCTGATGTATGCCATGGTCTGCACTAGACCTGATATTGCCCATGCTGTTAGTGTTGTCAGCAGATTTATGGGTCAGCCTGGGAAGGAACATTGGCAAGCGGTGAAGAGGATTTTCAGATACCTTAGAGGTACATCTGATGTGGGTCTCATTTATGGGAGTGATTCACAGTGTTTGGTGACTGGTTACACAGATTCTGATTATGCTGGAGATGTTGATAGTCGAAGATCCATGACTGGTTACGTATTTACTCTTGGCGGTTCTGTTGTTAGTTGGAAGGCAACTTTACAGCCTACGGTTACTTTGTCTACTACTGAAGCAGAGTATATGGCGTTGACAGAAGCTGCTAAAGAGGGGATATGGTTAAAGGGATTAGTCAGTGATCTTGGTCTTCATCATGATCAGGCTATTGTATATTGTGACAGTTTGAGTGCAATATGCTTAGCCAAGGATCAAGTCCATCATGAGCGGACTAAACACATAGATGTCAGATATCATTTCTTACGCGGTGAGAAGAGGATTAAGGTGATGAAAGTAGGCACTGCTGATAATCCTGCTGATATGTTCACCAAGCCGGTTCCACATGGCAAGTTCAAGCATTGTTTGGACTTGCTCAATGTTTTAAGCTGTTGAATGCCCTTAGGGGCATCTGAGGCAAGAAGAGGATCTAAGTATTTCTGGCGCATTAAGGTGCATCTGGTGTCCGGGGATTCAAGTCAAGGTGGAGATTTGTTGGGCTGCCTTGAATCTGAAGTGGGCTTAAGGCCCATGTTTGGCTAGGGTTAGGGTTTTTTTGTAGTAGACAATATATAAACCCTACTAGTCATGCTGTAAATCATACTCTCCAAATCTGAATACAAAGCTGCCTCTTCTTGCCCGTGGACTAGCCAACACACTGTTGGTGAACCACGTTAAATTTCCTGTGTCGTTTCTTATTATTCGTTCTACATCTTTGTTGTCAAATCACTTCTGTCACAACAAGCTCTGCTGCAACAAGTCTCGTACGAGTTCGGGGCCTTAATTTCTCGGGAAAGTCCCTAAACCGGTTGCTTGGATTGTTGTTTACATTGCTGAATTGTTCTTGTCTGTTTTCTGGACTGGATTGAATTGTTGTTGTTTTTTAGTTAGGTTTTAGTTTGTAAACCTAACATTTGGTCTCTTAATCAATATAGAGAAGGTTTAACTATCGAATTGAGCATATAATCGATCCTTTCAACGTGGTATCAGAGCTAAACTGACTGATCTTGAGAAATCTTGACAGTCATTTGCTTGTTTACCTTCTCTTGTCTGTGTGCTTATCTTAATCCTTGTGTTTGGGATGGCTGATGCCATGTGGATTAAGCCCTTCGATGGGACTTCTAATTTTAGTATGTGGAAGATGAGAATGAAAGCCATACTAGTAAAAGAAAAATGTTGTAGGGCTGTGACAGAGGAGTGGATAGTTTCCACCTCTCATCAACAAAAAACTGATATGAAAGAATTGGCTCACTCTAAGATAATGATGAGACTATCTGATGATGTAGCTAGACAAGTGATGCATCATACTGAACCTAAAACATTGTGGGAAGAACTAGAAAATATATACTTGGCTAAATCCTTCCCCAATAGGACCTCCTTTCAAACTAAGCTCTTTACGTTTAAGATGGCTGTGTCCATGAGCCTGCAAGAGAACCTAGACATTTTCTTAAAATTGACTCAAGATTTGAAGAGATGTAAAGATGAAATAAACCCTGAACACCTCTGTGTCATTCTCCTTAGTTCTCTTCCTTCACAGTTTGACACCCTTAAGGATGTTATTCAATTTGGAAGAGATGAGTTAATAGTCCCCAAGATTATTGAGGCTGTCACTCAAAAGAATGACAGTCCTAAGGTTTTTAAGACAAAAAATGGATCAAAAACTGAAGTAAAATCTATGGTAATGATGTTTAAGGGTAAGAATAAATTTTAAAAACCACAACAATGGTTCTCAAAATAACAATGAATCTCATAATAAGAAATCTTTTGATAAAACTCAGTCTTTTCGAAACAGCTTTCAAAGAAATTCCCCTGTTAAGTGCAATTATTGTGGCAAACTTGGCCACTATGCTAGCACTTGTTACAAAAGAATGGATGATAAAAAGAAAAAAGGAACCAAAGATAACCAATCTGGTCAGTCTAATGTATGTGAGAAGGGTCCTCAATATCAGAATGAGTTACTAGTAATGTCTGATGGACATGAAAGTGACTCTTGGATCCTTGATTCTGGCTGCACCATGCATGCCACACCACACAAGCATATCTTTTGTTCTCTGAAGCTATGTGAAGGTGGTGATGTCATGCTTGGTGACCACACATCATTAAGAATTAAGGGAATAGGATGTGTCCCCTTAAGAATGTTTGATGGTGTTGTGAGAACTCTCCAAAATGTGAGATGCGTTCCCCATCTTAGGAGAACTTTGATGTCAGAATTTGCCCGAGATAAACTTGGATGTAAAATAACAGCCTTTAAGGGAGTTAGAGAGGTGTCTAGAGATAATAGAGTGGTTATAAAAAGTAAGGAAGCACACTTTCAGACCGAATCGAAAAACCGGACCGAACCCGACCAAATTTTACGGGTCGGTCCAAGACCGGACCGTAAAATTTCAGTCTGGTTCGGTCCTCGGTCCATACTTTTCAGAAATTCCGGTCCATCGGTCTGACCCAGACCATAAAATTAAAGGTATTCGGTCCAATTCGGTCCAAGTTTTCACAAAAATTTCAGTCTCGGTTCGGTCTCGGTCCATATATACCTGGTCCAGTCTGGTCCACGGTCCGAGATTTTAAAGAATTTAGGTCCATCGGTCAGGACCAAACTGTAAATTTTGGTCCGGTCCGGACCGGATGTGCATCCCTAATAAAAAGCATTTAGAAGGGAGGTCTCTACCATGTGATCTTGACAGCACTGCCTTGTCGCGAGGCAATGTGTACAAAATTAATTTATAAGTCCGCTACTCGTGACTAAACTATTGGGTAGTAAAGCGGTAAGTAGGGGTCGAACCCAAGGGAATTAGTGGATAGTTGTTCTTTCGAGAATGGAAGATAAGACAATTGGGGGTTGGTTGTGATTTTAGTACTGAAAGTAACGTGTGTTGGTTGTGATTTTAGTACTGAAAAGTAAATGACTGAAAGTAAAGAAAGTAAATATAGGACTGAAAGTAAATACTGAAAAGTAAAGTGCTGCAAAGTAAAGTGCTTGAAGGACAAGGCTTGCTGAAAGTAAGTGCATAAAAGTAAAGTGCTTGAAGGACAAGGCATGCTGAAAGTAAGTGCGTAAAAGTAAAGTGCTTGAAGGACAAGGCTTGCTGAAAGTAAGCAGTTGATATGGACTGAAAGTAAGCAGTTGATATGAGACTGAAAGTAAAGTAACAGGTGATATTACAATTAAAGGAAAGATTTGGTTTTAGGGGCCTTGTATCATAATCTGTTTATCATTGACCTCTAATGATCATACTAAGTGTTCAAAGATGAATCAAGGCTATTTCTAGCTCATGACTTGCCACATCGTTTAAAACACTTGTTCTATTTGGGCTAATTCCTCCTTTCGAAGTATCTTAGCTTATGTGCATCCATTTGATCTTTCATTTACGATCAACCAAATGGTGATTTAAAAGAGGTTGAACTCCTCAGATAAGCTTTGCTCGTTAAAGCCTCCACTTACCCGAGTATGTTCACAAACCCCACGGAAGAGCTTTGCCCGTTAAAGCATCCACTCAACCTTGGAAGTTCTAACCTAATATGTGGCACATAGAACAAGTTTTGAACACAAAGAGGCATTTAAGAGAAGGGTCTAAAACATAGTATGATACAAGAACTCCCCTTCAACCGAATGAAGAGTTTAGCTACGAATATCCATGGACCAAAATTATACGAATCAAAAACACAGTAAAACCCACCAAATTAGACTGTTGGTCTATTTAACTTCTGATTGTTAGTCCCGATTTATTTCTACAGGGTATTTTGGCACTTAGAGAGAAAACACGCTAAGGAGAGGATTTTACGCTGAAAAGATGATAAGAGTCAATCCAAGGTCAAGATCAGATGCTGAACGAAGAAATATCAAGATCCTGACGTTGAATTACTCAAATCAAATCCAACCGAGGAACAATCAAAGTCAGACGGAGCGAAATTGGATTGATAGTTTTGTGAAAAGACTGCACAAAACTGTCAAAATGCACCCATGGACCAAGGTGACCGGCCACCTTGCTTGGAGGTGGCCAAAGCCACCCTTCTCCTCCTTGGACAACCGGCAACCGGCGGCCCAACCCTCCCCTAACCGGCGGCTTTTGGCTCCCCCATGTGTCATCTCCTCCTTCCTCCTCCCTTCTCCTCCCTTGGATGAAAAACACTTGCCCCCCATCTCCACCCTCCATTTCTCTCAAGTTTGGCTATAAATACCAAGCCAAACCTCATTT
Organism: Rhodiola kirilowii; assembly: GCA_033675215.1. NCBI lineage: Eukaryota > Viridiplantae > Streptophyta > Magnoliopsida > Saxifragales > Crassulaceae > Rhodiola > Rhodiola kirilowii. The sequence goes on from CM066201.1 coordinate 36,126,822, forward strand.
GTAATTCATTCCAAAATCAATAAACACGTATCTCTCTACATTTTATTACCTTGCAAGTTTGGTTTGAAATTATAATACTCTTGTTGGTTCTCGAGTATTATAATACTGTAGAGAATACTCCCGTTGGTTCTTGAGTATTCAGTAGGAAATTGGGAATACTCCTGTTGGTTCTTGAGTATTCCACCCCTTTCCCTCTTACTGTTTTCAAAAACTCCCGAGTATTTAGTTACGATGTCCTTTTCCATGGAAATTCGTAGCTAAACTCCTCATTCGGTCGAAGGTATTTTCTTGTATTATATAATGTTTTAATTTCTTTTAGTTTCATTTCTCTGTATTCAAAACTTGTTCTATGTGCCATTTATAGTCAGAGTTTCCAAGGTTGAGTGGAAGCTGTAACAAGCAAAGCTCTTCCGTGGGAATTCGTGATCATACTCGGTAAGTGGAAGCTGTAACAAGCAAAACTTATCGAGGAGTTCGGCTTATCTTAAAAAACCATTTGGAAACTGGACCAAAGAATTCAAATGGATGCACAAAAGGCTAAGATACTTCGAAAGGAGGAATTAGTCTGAAGTAGAACAAGTGTTGCTCTAAACGATGTTGCAAGTCTTGCGCTACGAAAGGGCCTCGATTCATCTTTGAATACTTAGAATGGTTACTAGTGGTTATTAATAAACATGTTATAATACAAGGTACCTGAAACCGAATACTTTCCCTTGAATTACAAAAACCCCCCTGTACTTACTTTTATAAACTGCTCGATCAACTACAACCATCAACCACTCATCTACCGGAGGAATCGCAATCACGCATCACCCACTGTAAGTCTTCTTCCCTTAACTCTTTTACTTTCAGTCATTTATTTTCAGTATTTATTTTCTGTATTTACTTTTCCGCATAAAAAACAAAAAAAACCAAAAACAGTAGCTTAGTTAATCGCGCTAAAATCTCAATCAACCTAAAACACGCTCCCTCGCTGTACAAATCCCTTAAAGAACAACGTATCCCTCTAATTCCCTTGGGTTCGACCCCTACTTACCACTTACTACTCAGTAGTGTATTCGCGAGTAGCGGAAAAATATAAATTTATTTGTACAGAGAACATTGCACCTTAACGACAGTGCAATGGGCTCCGTCAAATTGGCGCCGTTGCCGGGGAATTAGCCATCGGATAAGTTGTTCTTTCCCTCCCATGTCCTCATGACGCAACCCCCTTCATATGCATGGACAACACGACATCTGCCACTGTTTGGAGGTACGGATGGAGAAGACCCAGTACAACACTGCCGAAACTTTCACCACGTCTGCCACCTCATTAAACCTGCAAATGAAATGTTAGAGGAATTTAAGCTTAAATGCTTCAAATTCTCTCTAACTGATTTCGCAATGATCTGGTATTACACGTCAACCGCTAGCAGTGCAGCACATTTTGTGGACCTCTGCGTTCCATTTCTGAAGGAATTCTCCCCTCCATCCTTACGACAACAAACCCGTGAGAAGATCATGTGCCTGCAACAATCCCGGGATGAGACTTTGGACGAATACTACACGAGCTTTGACACCATCGTCTCAAACTGCCCGCACCATGGATTCACGAAGAAAATTCTGCTTCAAAAATTTCTTCGTGGGATGAAGGCCGCTGATCTAGCAAGGATTAACGAGACAATGAGGAGATCAGCTAGGAACTATTCCATAGCAGACATGTGGTACCTCATAAATGACCTGGCCGCAGCCACAAAACGAATACCCGAGGCGGACGGAGAAATGCAGACAGAAAGAGAAGAGACTCCCGAGCCATCAGAAGAAACTCCCGAGCCATCAGAAGACTGGGATATAGAAAGTGTCGGGAGCAACGAGGAAGTGTCAGCAATGGAAGAAGTCCAGAATACCACCGACATGCTGCCAATACCATACCCAGCTATCATCAACCAAGCAGCCGAAACCATCTATGACCAGTTCCTCACAAACAGACACGACGAGGCAGAACCAAGCCTTAAGATGCAAGCTTCCCGACTTTTCCCCTCGATCAATAGACAAATCGCTGAAAACTATGTGATCAATGAAGAGGCTGAAAAGAGGATGGGAAAAGGGCCTGAGCAAAACGACTCCTCGATGGAGCATGCTTTCGCCATGACTGGACAAGGCAGCCCTGAACACCAGAAAACCCAGTTCAAGAGGCTAGTGGTCAAAGGTCACTCACCTTCTCAAAGACGTTGGAAGGAGACATCACCAGAACAATGGGAACTGGACCCAAGCCCATCATCTCGCAAGAAATCGTGAAAAGACAAGGCAAAAGTCAACACAGGAACAGTGGCAAAATTCGACCTAAGCCACCCATGGGATCCCAACCAGTGATCCAGGAAGAAGGTACTGTCGAGCCAACGACGTGAAACAAGTGCACTGGTCGGGAGGTAACCCGACACTATCTTACTTTCTGCACTTTAAATTTCTGTCTTTTTATTTTCTGTCTTTTAGTTTTCATCAATAAGTCGCTCTCACCCACTTGGTGCATAGAATGATTTGACTATTTAGGAATTGGTTTTTGGAGCACGATCGGATCAGCCAGGTAGCTTCCGTGAACTACCGGGCCTGCGCTGAGAGTTCAAGGCCCCAGCCGAACTCCCTCGATTATCCAGCCTCATTCCATTCGACACAATAAGGGAGTTCTGATCTTACCTTTCCTTAAGTCATTTCCTTCTCGTATAACATCTTCTTGCATGGCTTTTGAACTAAGTAGTGCTGAAAGGCGCGACTTCGTTCAAAAGTGTGGGGTGAGATCCGCATGTGTACATAAATAAAAGCTTTTTCTTTTTTAATGTATCTTTTTGAAAGTATGAACTTAAAAATGTGAAAAAGATAGACCGAAATTCATGCATTTACCTTGTGAAAATTCAACTATCTAAAAACTTATAACGTAACTTCTCATTTGCTCTTTGTGCTGAGATAAACTAGGGATGTGGAGTTGATAGAAATGCCCTAGAGAGGCATGGCAAGCAATCGAAGGATCGAATCAAACTATATGGTTTTCGAAGTCAGTGGAGGCTGCACTTCGGGTTTCAGTGAAGATTGAAGTCATCTCCGCCATGCAGTGTTTATGCAAAAAAGAAAAAAGGCAAGGACGGGAATCAGACCATCCTCTCTCTAGTCGAAGTAGCCGAGAAAATAGATGAGCAACCCTCATCTTGACCCGCGCGAAACAACAACGATGAGAGGAGCGGGGAGGTATTTCCATAGGCTTGCGGGCGATGATTGGACCTCCCAAAAAGGCTTGAGAAAATGGACTAGCAAGTCACAAAGACGCAAAAAGCTCGAAGAAGCAAATCAAGAGGCCAAAGGCCCAAAATTGTGAAGGTTTTAACCGAACAAAAAGTGAAGTACTCAAAGAGTCAAATCAAAGGCCAAAGGCCGATTCACAACAAAAGCAGTCCCTCGCCAAAAGAAAATCAAAGTACTCAAACCATTGAAACCCGAACCAAATCACGTGCTAGAGAAAGCTACAAGGAAACCATATAGTGAGAGACGATCCCGAGGTTGCAGTCCAGGAGCCTAAAAAGGGCTATCTCTCGAAACATCCAGAATAATTTGCATCTCGGCACGGAGGTACACGTATCAAGTTTCTTCTATTTATTTATACAGTTCAATTTGGTAATAAGTAAGTAATGCATGAATTAGGATAAATCGAGTCCCACAGTCTAATTTTCATATTTTAAAACCAAACATAGAGTGCCGCCCTTTAATAGCATTGTTCGGGACAAACAACTAAAAGTGTGGGGTGATCTGATGGACCAAAATTATACGAATCAAAAACACATTAAAACCCACCAAATTAGACTGTTGGTCTATTTAACTTCTGCTTGTTAGTCCCGATTTATTTCTATAGGGTATTTTGGCACTTAGAGAGAAAACACGCTAAGGAGCGGATTTTACGCTGAAAAGATGATAAGAGTCAATCCAAGGTCAAGATCAGACGCTGAATGAAGAAATATCAAGATCCTGACGTTGAATTACTCAAATCAAATCCAACCGAGGAACAATCAAAGTCAGACGGAGCGAAATTGGATTGATAGTTTTGTGAAATGACTGCACAAAACTGTCAAAATGCACCCATGGACCAAGGTGACCGGCCACCTTGCTTGGAGGTGGCCAAAGCCACCCTTCTCCTCCTTGGACAACCGGCAACCGGCGGCCCAACCCTCCCCCAACCGGCGGCTTTTGGCTCCCCCATGTGTCATCTCCTCCCTTGGATGAAAAACACTTGCCCCCCATCTCCACCCTCCATTTCTCTCAAGTTTGGCTATAAATACCAAGCCAAACCTCATTTGTAATTCATTCCAAAATCAATAAACACGTATCTCTCTACATTTTGTTACCTTGCAAGTTTGGTTTGAAATTATAATACTATTGTCCGTTCTCGAGTATTATAATACTGTAGAGAATACTCCTGTTGGTTCTTGAGTATTCAGTAGAAAATTGGGAATACTCCTGTTGGTTCTTGAGTATTCCACCCCTTTCCCTCTTACTGTTTTCAAAAACCCCCGAGTATTTAGTTACGATGTCCTTTTCCATGGATATTTGTAGCTAAACTCCTCATTCGGTCGAAGGTATTTTCTTGTATTATATAATGTTTTAATTTCTTTTAGTTTCATTTCTCTGTATTCAAAACTTGTTCTATGTGCCATTTATAGTCAGAGTTTCCAAGGTTGAGTGGAAGCTGTAACAAGCAAAGCTCTTCCGTGGGAATTCGTGATCATACTCGGTAAGTGGAAGCTGTAACAAGCAAAACTTATCGAGGAGTTCGGCTTATCTTAAAAAACCCTTTGGAAACTGGACCAAAGAATTCAAATGGATGCACAAAAGGCTAAGATACTTCGAAAGGAGGAATTAGTCTGAAGTAGAACAAGTGTTGCTTTAAACGATGTTGCAAGTCTTGCGCTACGAAAGGGCCTCGATTCATCTTTGAATACTTAGAAAGGTTACTAGCGGTTATTAATAAACATGTTATAATACAAGGTACCTGAAACCGAATACTTTCCCTTGAATTACAAAAACCCCTCCTGTACTTACTTTTATAAACTGCTCGATCAACTACAACCATCAACCACTCATCTACCGGAGGAATCGCAATCACGCATCACCCACTAAAAGTCTTCTTCCCTTAACTCTTTTACTTTCAGTCATTTATTTTCAGTATTTATTTTCAGTATTTACTTTTCCGCATAAAAAACCAAAAAAACCAAAAACAGTAGCTTAGTTAATCGCGCTAAAATCTCAATCAACCTAAAACACGCTCCCTCGCTGTACAAATCCCTTAAAGAACAACGTATCCCTCTAATTCCCTTGGGTTCGACCCATACTTACCACTTACTACCCAGTAGTGTAGTCGCGAGTAGCGGAAAAATATAAATTTATTTGTACAGAGAACATTGCACCTTAACGACAGTGCAGTGGGCTCCGTCAAATATCCATGCAAGAGGACATCATAGCTAAGTGCTTGAAAGTAAAGGTTTTCAAAAGACAGGAAAGTAAAGTATTTGAAAGTAAAGACATGAAAGTAAAAGGAGAATACTCGAGAACCGACAGGAGTAAACTCAAGGACAGGAAAAGTAAAGACAAGCTTGAGTACTTCAAGAACCGACAAGAGTACTCAAGAACAACTTGGAACTTCAATATCAAAGTGGTGTGTTTTACATGGATTGTGCCCAAAAATCTAGAGAGCTTCTCTCACTAACCAAGAACTACGGAGCTTTGTGGATTGTGGGATGAGATTGTGGGATGTGTGGATGATTTACAAAGGGAAGGGATGTCTCTATTTATAGGCATGGGGAGAAGATGTGAGCCACACACTTGTCACAAGGGAGGAGAAGAGCTCACACATGGCAAGGGATGGGTGGAGGAGCAAAAAGCCATCGGAGGTGAGTCATTCCTCCCCTTAGACGCCGGCCACATGGCAAGGAAGGAGAGGAGGATGGCTTGAGCCGCCGCCCATGTGGCAAGAGGGGAGTGAGTGTGAGTTTTGTGATCTTTTCACAAAAGCCATCGGCTCCCTTTCAGCTCCGGTCTGACTCTGGTTGCTCTTCGGTTGGACTTGTTTTGCGTGATTCCATGTCAGGTTCATGAAAGTTGTACAGTCGGAATTTGGTCGTGTCCTGGAGTGACTTGTAATTCATTTTCAGCTTTAAAACTCCTTTTTAGCTCGTATCGTCTCTAGACTTCAAAATACCCTGTAGATAAATATCGGAACTAACAAGCAAAAGTTAAATAGACAAAGAGTCTAATTTGGTGGGTTTAACTGTCTTAATGAATCATATAAATATGGTCCATCAGATCTCCTCTTCTGAAATTAATTTTTCTGATGAAACAAAAACTCTGCAAGACACTAAAATTTGACATTCAAGGCTTGGCCATATAAGGAACAAGGGACTGCATTATCTGTCTAAGTCTAAATTAATTGATTGTAAACCTATTGATTTGAAATTTTGTGAATCCTGTGTTTTTGGTAAAAAGTCTGCTCATCCTTTTGGCAAATCTTTATTTACTGTTAAGAAACCTTTAGAGTATGTCCACTCTGATTTGTGGGGACCTGCCCAGATCCCAACAATAGGAGGAAGGTCATATTTCCTGTCCATTATTGATCAATACTCTAGAAAAGTATGGGTCTTTCTTTTAAAAACCAAGGATGAGGCTTTTGAAAACTTTAAAAACTGGAAGATCATGGTTGAGAGTCAAACTGAACTTAAGGTTAAGTGTTTTAGAATAGATAATGGACTAGAATTTTGTAACATGGCCTTTAATAAATTTTGCACTAAAAATTGAATAAGGAGACACTTGACTGTGCCTGGAACTCCCCAACAGAATGGGACTGCTGAGAGAATGAACATGACCCTAATAGAGAAAGCTAGATGCATGATGATTAGTGCTGGAGTTAAGCCTTCTCTTTGGGTAGAAGCAGTAGTTACATCTGCTTATTTGATAAACAGATGTCTGAACATTGTAATTTATGCGTTTCAAATTTGTAAGATTTGAAAGCAATAAATTGGTCAAAAACAATTTATAACCGGTAAGTACTGGGTCGTCCAAGGAGCAATGTTAAACTCAAGATCACTATTCGATTTTACTACAATAAGTCTATTTCCTAACGAATGTGTGAGATGTGATTTATGACTTTCCAAACAATGATTAACAAAATAAAAAGGTTGTTTTCAAAGACGCTCCTAGGGTACTACTTCCTTCCTTGGTGCATTAGACTCTTAACGGTTCAATTTCATGCAAGAACGAGTAATGTAAAGGTTAGATTAAGGCGTGCGACTATTAAATCAAATTCAATCTCTCGATGTTTTTATTCGATTTAAGGAAGAGGCACCTCGCACGTGAACTTCAATCGCTAGATGTTGTTAGCTCACGTCCTACTCAAGGTTCTCAATCATCAACGCTAGTTTGAATGATCAATATCCAATGAGCGGTTTAAGTTCAAGCCTATCACAACGCCAATATGAGCCTCGCTAGTGATCATCACTTGGCAAAGGAGAATCTACTTTCATTCTAGAACTATTAGTCTCGTTTGTTAGAACACTCGACTTCAAATTCATATTTCTAGGCCACCTAGACATTTTATCAAACACTTGGGGTGCATAGAGTTGACATGTATACCAAGTAGATTCATAACCTTAACAAAAGCCTCATTCATACATGTAATCAATATAGAATAGAGTTTCACACACCAAGGAGATCCGTAGACCCCTAGAAACTAATGGGACTACTCACTACTCATGTTCATAGACAAACAATAGTAGTTTTGTTACAAGGATGAAGAACAAAACACAAAGGAGGGTAATGAAGTAGGAGGAAGAATCTCCCTATATCCTTAGAGTGATTCCACTTTATGAGATGATCTTCAAAACCCTTGAGCTCTCCCAAAACCCTTCAAAAACCTCGATGATTGTGCCCAAAAATGAAACTTTCTATTTATAGCATAGGATAAAAATTCTGTCTTTCAGGCGAGACTCACCCGTGTCTTGGTTACGCTCGGCCGAGCGCGAGAGTGGTTGAGCGCTGGGACTCGGATGGCATGGAATGCTCGGGCGAGCCTTCGGGCGTGGTCGGGCGCAGGCTTTGCTCTGGAGACTCGGGCGGGGCTCGACGAGGCTCGGGCGAGCGTTGGACTATCCGGGCGAGAAATGCGAATAAGGCTCGGCCGGGCGCTTCTGGACTCGGGAGGGTGCCGAGTGTTTCCGAGGTCTTGCTCTGGAAGACTCGGGCGAGGTTCGACGTGGCTCGGGCAGGCGCTGGACCTTTGCATGATAAATCTTGATTTTTGGCTCGAAACTTTGTTTTTCCACGAGAATTGATATCCTTAAGTCCCGAAACCGTAGGATTGGTTTCTAACCTGAAATAGTAAGCAAGAGGGTGAAATGGAATCAAATTAGCAACGGGAATGGACCAAAACTCTTCATAAATGGATATGTAAATGAGTCGAGAATTCGACTCATCAAAACACTCCACACTTAGAGTTTGTTCATCCCGAGCAAACAATAAGATCAAGCCAAAGAGAAACAAATATCGAGAGAGTTTTCAAACTCACAAATCCCAAAATGCACTTATCCCATAAGAATGAATAGCAAGAGTGTTTAACAATTAAGGCATGGATATCTCAAGACTTACTTCACATCCCAAACTAGCATCACAATCACCATACATTTCAAGAGAGTTTTCAAACCGTTTAAGTTCACATGGGGTGAATGACAAGGTGTCGTTAGGACCTTGCAAAATAAATTTATAAGTGTCCACTACTTGTACACTTTACTATGGATTAGTAGAGCGGTAAGTAGGGGTCGTACCCAAGGGAGTCAGTGTGGAATGGTTGTTCTTTGAAAAGTAAAAAAGAAAGTAAATATAGATTGGTGTTTTGGTTGTTTTTTAGACAAAAAAGTAAATGAAAGAAAGTAAAGTGCTGAAATTAAAGTGCAAGAAAGTAAATTTCGTAAAGTAAATACTGAAAGTAAAGTGCGTAAAATTAAGTGCGTAAAAGTAAAGTGCAGAAAAGTAAAGTGCTAAAATGTAAATGACAGAAAAGTAAAGTACTGAAAGTAAATGACAGGTAAGTAAGGACGAAAGATATTCAGTTTAGGGTCTCTACTTGTGAGACAACCATTATGGACGTCAAAGATCTTACTTTGTGTTCATAAGTGTGGGTTATTCCATGGTCAATATATAACCCTGAAGTAAGGCTATTTCTAGCACTTACACCACAATCTACTCCAAAATCAAGACATAGACTTCTAGTTCTAAGTGCAGCCACTTGATCTCCCAGTTACGATCAACTAAGCGACTTAAGGAAGATTAAACTACTCGGCTAAGCTTTCCTCTTTCTAGCATCCACTTAGCCTTGTTGTCTAATCAAGATTGAACTACTCAGCTAAGCTTTCCTCTTTCGAGCATCCACTTAGCCTTGTTGTTCAATCGAATAATGGCACCGAACTAGTTGACACACGAAGTAGCATTAAGTTCAAGTCTCAAGATGAATACACAAGTATGAAAAACCTTTGACCAAATATGCTTAGCTACTTGTATTCATGACAAGGAATACAAGCACCATACTTACAAAAGCAAAGGAAAACAAGAAAAGAAGAACAAGGAAAGTGAAAGGAAAGTGAAAGTAAAGTGAAAAAGGAGAGGAGCTCCAAATCAAGACAAGGGAAAGTAAAGTGCTTGGATGGAAAGTAAGAGCTTGGAGCTCAAGAACAAGTGAATAAGAGTAAAGAAGATCACAAGAACAAAGCAAGAACAAAGAACAAAGTAAAATGTGTTTGTATTGAAAATGAAGAGAAGAGAGTTAAGCTCTCTTCTCTCTAAGGACTTTGGGACTTCGAAGCACACCATATTACATGAGGCAAGCCCTCTATTCATAGGCTAGGGAAACTTGGAGGCTAAGCTTTGGATTGTAAATATCCCAAAAGTAAAGACACTTGCATTGTCTCTTCCAAAAGGGCAACCACTTGCTTGGCACTTGCATTCCCTCCAACCGACTTGCTTATGGCTCAACTCAAAGGGCAGCTAGCTTGGACTAGATGAGGCCAACTGACTTTAGGGGGGGAGATAAGCTTTGGCTTGAAGAAATATCCCAAACGCACTTCATTTGGATTGGTTTAGCCAAAAGCCACCCACATGCCTTGCACTTGCACTCCCAACCGACTTGAGCTTGGCTTCATCCAAAGGGCAACTAGCTTGGACTAGATGAGGCCAACTGATGGACCATATTTATATGATTCATTAAGATAGTTAAACCCACCAAATTAGACACTTTGTCTTAACAACATTTACTTGTTAGTTCCATTTTTGTTGTACAGGCTATTTTGAGGTTTAGAGAAGAAACGAGCTAAAAAATGGGTTCTTAAACCAAAAATGGATTACAAATCAAGTCGGGCCAGTCGGGGACCGAGAAAAATCAACCAGGGACCAAGGACCCCAGTCGAGGACCGAGGACCCCAGCCGGGTACCCAGGCCCAGTACCGAGAACCTCAGGTCCCTGCCGAGAGGTACCGGGCCCAAGTCCCGAGTCCCGAGTGCCGAGTGCCGAGAGAGCTGAGCGCCTGTGCCGATACAAGTGCCGAGAGCGCCGAGACCCAAGTGCTGAGAGCGCCGAGACCCAAGTGCCGAGAGTGACGAGACCCACATCCGAGAGCGCCGAGACCCAAGTGCCGAGAGCGCCGAGACCCAAGTTTCGAGAGTGCCGAGACCCACATCCGAGAGCGCTGAGACCCACGTCCGAGAAAACCAGGGCCGCGCCGAGAGCAGCGCCCGGGCCCGGCCGACCAAGGGCCCGAGGAAAACTTCAACCCCGGGCCATGACCATGCTCCGGGCAGAATTTGGCTTAACATCCTTCATGGATCAGTCTTAGAATCGTCTCAACATTCCAAATCCATGGTCCAACACCCAATCACCTCCGGCCAAAATTCTGGCCAAGCTCCGGTGATGAGCACTAGTCGTGATCGTGCAAATCAAAGATAAATTTATAAGTCCACTACCTTTGGCTTAACTATAAAGATAGCAAGCGGCAAGTAGAGGTCGAACCCAAGGGAGTTGTAATGGCTATTATTTGTTCTCATGCAATACAAGTAACGAAAAGTGAATGCAAGTTGGGGGTTTTGGGAACAAGATGAAAGTGCGAAAAGTAAATACAAAGTAAATGCAATGGGAAGGTGATCAAGAGAATGGTATTCGGTCTAGGGGCCTTTTGTTGTGGCGCAACTCATCATTGACCTCTAATGATCTATCCTTGTATCCATAAGTGTGGGTTGGTCCTCTTTCGAGACAAAAACCCTAAAGTAAGGCAACTTTCGAGCGCATACACCACAATCCATTCCCTTTCAAGACTTGGATTTCTCGTACAAACAAGTTTAATATCCTCTTTCGAGGCTTACTAGACTAGGTGCAAGCTTGTTTCACTTTTCAATGACAACAAGCACTATGGTGGTAGTGAACCCATACGGTTAACCCTAGCCCTTTCGTAGCATCGGATTCTCCTAGGTATTCATTTCCGATCCATAGGCACATGACTAGCAAATGGAATACAAGGAAGCATTAAGGAAAGGGTCTCAAAGTTGTGCTACAACATTATTGTGGCTTGTTTATCCTTGACCTCTAATGATCATACTTTGTGTCATGAGTGTGGTTCACTCTATTCCAAGAGATTACCCCAAAGTAAGGCCCTTTCGAAGCTCTCACACCACAAGAACACAAAGAAGCATTAAGAATGGGGTCTCAAAACCGTGCCACAATATTATGACCCCCAAACCGAATAGGGAGTTTAGCCACTCATATCCATGGGAAGGATATGAGGACAATGGATGGAATGTAAATACATGAAATTAAGAACAGTAAAGTAAGTGCAAGAAAGTAAGACAAGAATGTAAGAACAAGAAAGTAATACAAGAATGTAAGTGCAAGAAAGTAATACAAGAATGTAAGTGCAAGAAAGTAATACAAGAATGTAAGTGCCAGAGAAAGTAAAGAAGGAGTAGAGAGATGTTGATTCTTTCCCAAGCCAAATTACAAGAGGTTCCTCTAAGGGATTTTAGAGAGATTTTTGCATGTCATTTACAAGGGCCAAGGTGTTGCTTATATAGAGATTTGGGGAAGGTTCTAGGTCTTTGAATTGGCTTGGGCTTCAAGTTTGAGTGGAAGTAGCCAAAAATAGATTGGCATGAGCCAATTGTGAGATGCTTCTAGAATTTTTCCCGAAGTTACTGTTCACGACCAAATTACTGTTCATCCCGGAATTACTGTTCATCCAGAGTTACTGTTCACGACGAGCCAAATTGTGGACTCCAAACTCGGCTTGGGCCGGCCTTGGTTTGGTCGTGACTCGAGCTGGACTTGGCTTTGACGTTATCGGAACTGGTAATGTCTCTACGAAATGCGGTACCCACTGAGTTCCGACTTCGGCTATTAATTTGTCGTTCTAAACGACCTCGGATGCTCTCGGTGTGAACTAGAGAGTTGTAGGAAATTGAGTCATCTACGCAACGGCATGTGTCTCGTAATTTTCTGATCAGCGGTTCATTCCCAGCACTCCGGCGAAGCTCCAAAGGTCAAATCTGCCACTGTGATGTTTTTGGTATGAAAAGCCATCTTTTAAGCTCGTTTCCTCTTTAGACTCCAAAAGGCCCTAAAATCCAAAATGACATTAACAAGTAAACGTTCTCATGATCAAATGTCGTAAATGGTGTGTTTCAATGACTTAACGAGTCGTATAAATACGTCTCATCAAATCACCCCACACTTGAACTTGTTCGTCCCGAACAAGGCCTTAAGTCATAAGAGGAACAACACATACAAACATCACAAGCCCTCTTCTCGGCCACTAGATAATATGCTAGTCTAGACTTCCCCTTTCCATGCATTCTCGATCATTACTCAAGCATTTTGCTAAAACATGAGATTTAACTTGATACATGTACCTTTGAGTCAAGATGCAAACCAATTCGGATGAGTGGGAGGTAGTCCTTTTTAGGCCCATGATCTACACTCTTGGATTCGGATCTTGTTACATGGTTATACTTGTTGCTTCTTCTAGCACGTGATGAATTCAAGCTCAAGGGTTGAGTCCTTTTGATACTTTTCTTGGACATTCTTGTAGTGAACTTTGGCCTTCGGCCTTTGAATAACTTTGATACTCCTTCACTTTTTTGTTTCGGGTAGGCTCTCACATGAGATGATTTTCTTTCTTTTGAGCTTTGCTCCTTTTGTGATTTTCTTGTCCATTCCTTCTTGGGAGGTCCAATCATCGCCCTCAAGCATATGGAAATACCTCCCCGCTCTTTCTCATCCTTGTCGTTTCGTGCGAGTCAAGATGAGGGTCACTCATCTATTTTCCCGACTACTAGGACTAGAGATAGGACGGTTTGATTCCCATCCCACCACTTGCATAAACGCTGCAATGGTGGAGTCAACTACAACCACGAGTCTTAAAGCGCAGCCTCCACAAGTCCATATAACCATGTAACTCGAATCCCCGATCCTTGAGTGCTTTGTCAAGCCTCACTAGGACATTTCTATCAACTCCACATCCCCTATTTATCCCAACTCATAAGGTCACATAAGAAGTTAGATCACATGTTAGTCGCACAATTATAATTTCATAAGAGTCATGCATGTACTAGGATCCATCTATTTCGCATCATGAAAGCTCCAACTCCCCAATCCTACGCATTTTATTCACAAATCTACTCATTTTATTCAAAAAATTTAAAATTTTCAAAGGGAAACGTGCTGACTCATGCATGACAATAAAAGTAGACGTGATGACACAACAAACTACCAAATACCCCACCCCACACTTTTGAAATGAGCCGTGGCCTCACGGCACAACTCAATCAATACAATATGCACGCAATCAATGGAAAGAACAAAGTACTAGAGTGAAACGGAACTCCCCTCGTATGCCACGAAGTGGCAAGGCGTGGACTAGCATTTTAAGTGCATGGGAAGCTCCGGTCGGGCTCGGTCTCTCCCTCGGGCGAGCCTTGGCTTTGGGTGCGTCCCGGTCTAGGACCGTCGCTGGGTTCCTCGGGCCTAAGGTCTCAGAAAGGTTTCCTTGGGTCAAGCCCGGTTGGCATAAAATGCGTAGGACTAAAAGCAAAGTGCGTATCACTCGGACCCGACCTACAAAAACATCCTTATTTCTTACCAAACATAAAAGAGGGTGAGGGTTAAAATGCAAGAAAATACTGTAAAATGCCGAGCTGCCTCCCGGCGAGCGCCTTTGTTTAACGTCGTTGGCTCGACAGTACCTCTTAGGGATCGTAAGTTCGGATCCCATGGGCGGGTGAGGTCAAACTTCTTCCCAACTGCTCTCTTAGTCTTTCCAAGGTTCTCATATCGCAGTGGGCTCGCATCTGTCTTCAACCGGTCAGGTGGTCTTGCCTTCACATCCTTCCGAGGAAGAAGAGATCTCTTAAGCCTAGCCACTAATTCATCACGTCGTGCCCTCTTGTTTCTCCATCCGGGTTTCCATCCAAACGTTCCATGTCTCGGTCTCTTCCTCATGTATGAGCGGACGGCATTCTCACAATTTTGGACGTTCATAATCTTGCCATCACACACAAGCGACATCAAGCTTGCCCCCATGTTTAGCTTTGCCCTCGATGCACCTCGCACCTCATTACTTGTTACATGATCTTTGGTGGCTGTGATTTGCATAGGAGGTGAAGGAGAAGGGTCAAGTTGGGGTTCTTTGGCTAGGAGGATAGGGCATGTCTCGGGTGGCTCGGCAATGAGGATTGGGTCTTCTTCGGACAGCCCGGTAGTGAGCACCGGACATGTCTCGGCCAGCTCGGGAACGAGGTCCTCGGCCTCTGTTGGCTCCGTGGGCTCATATCTAGGCTCTTTTATAGCTGCCTCCACATCCACTACTATCCTTGTACCGATATCTTCTATCGGATTAAGCATTGTTGCGGGTAGGCTTGTAATGGAGGTGTCGCAAGCTATGTCTTTCACAACCGGCGCTGGATCCGCTTGGGCCCTCTCATCCATTTGGTGCAACTGACCCCGTTTTGTGCTCTCGGCCAAATCATCTATGAGGCCCCAGATTTCATACATGGGCAGCTTCATTACCGAGCCTTCCGCTGCATCATTAAGCATAGAATACTACCATGGCATCATTCCACCAAGAAACCTTTGAAGAAGAAACAAGTCCGTGAACCCATGGTGCGGACAGCTCGACACAATGGAATCAAAGTACGAATAGTACTCATCCAATGTTTCGTCCGGGGATTGCTCAAGGGTGATAATCTTCTTGCGGACTTCAAGTTGAAAGGATGGCGGAGAAAACTTCTTAAGAAATTTGGCTCGTAGCTCCCCATAATCATCTTCATAGGCCGCACATGAGTAGTACCAAGATATTGCGGGCTCAGTTAGAGAAAACTGAAAGCATTTTAGATTAAAGCTCTCTAATGACTCGTCCTTAGGCTTGATTTGGCGGCAGATGGAGTAAAATCTTTGCACATGTCTCACGGGGTCTTCTCCAAATGTACCTCCAAATTGGGGGAGATTCCGCATCATCCAAAGCATAAGCTTGCTGCCCTTGTATTCCTCTTCCTCATCATCAAAATTGCTACGGGCATGAGACATGGTTCACAAGGACCAAGCACGCAAGTAGCTTAAGAAAACAAACAGAAAACAAAAATAAGAACAACTTCACCAATGCACAACTCCCCGACAACGACGCCAAAATTTGACGTGCACTAGTCGTGATCGTGCAAATCAAAGATAAATTTATAAGTCCACTACCTTTGGCTTAACTATAAAGATAGCAAGCGGCAAGTAGGGGTCGAACCCAAGGGAGTTGTAATGGCTACTATTTGTTCTCATGCAATACAAGTAACGAAAAGTGAATGGCAGTTGGGGGTTTTGGGAACAAGATGAAAGTGCGAAAAGTAAATGCAAAGTAAATGCAATGGGAAGGTGATCAAGAGAATGATATTCGGTCTAGGGGCCTTTTGTTGTGGCGCAACTCATCATTGACCTCTAATGATCTATCCTTGTATCCATAAGTGTGGGTTGGTCCTCTTTCGAGACAAAAACCCTAAAGTAAGGAATCTTTCGAGCGCATACACCACAATCCATTCCCTTTCGAGACTTGGATTTCTAGTACAAACAAGTTTAATATCCTCTTTCGAGGCTTACTAGACTAGGTGCAAGCTTGTTTCACTTTTCAATGACAACAAGCACTATGGTGGTAGTGAACCCATACGGTTAACCCTAGCCCTTTCGTAGCATCGGATTCTCCTAGGTATTCATTTCCGATCCATAGGCACATGACTAGCAAATGGAATACAAGGAAGCATTAAGGAAAGGGTCTCAAAGTTGTGCTACAACATTATTGTGGCTTGTTTATCCTTGACCTCTAATGATCATACTTTGTGTCATGAGTGTGGTTCACTCTATTCCAAGAGATTACCCCAAAGTAAGGCCCTTTCGAAGCTCTCACACCACAAGAACACAAAGAAGCATTAAGAATGGGGTCTCAAAACCGTGCCACAATATTATGACCCCCAAACCGAATAGGGAGTTTAGCCACTCATATCCATGGGAAGGATATGAGGACAATGGATGGAATGTAAATACATGAAATTAAGAACAGTTAAGTAAGTGCAAGAAAGTAAGACAAGAAAGTAAGAACAAGAAAGTAATACAAGAATGTAAGTGCAAGAAAGTACTACAAGAATGTAAGTGCAAGAGAAAGTAAAGAAGGAGTAGAGAGATGTTGATTCTTTCCCAAGCCAAATTACAAGAGGTTCCCCTAAGGAATTTTAGAGAGATTTTTGCATGTCATTTACAAGGGCCAAGGTGTTGCTTATATAGAGATTTGGGGAAGGTTCTAAGTCTTTGAATTGGCTTGGGCTTCAAGTTTGAGTGGAAGTAGCCAAAAATAGATTGGCATGAGCCAATTGTGAGATGCCTCTAGAATTTTTCCCGAAGTTACTATTCATGACCAAATTACTGTTCATCCGGAGTTACTGTTCACAACGAGCCAAATTGTGGACTCCAAACTCGGATTGGGCCGGCCTTGGTTTGGTCGTGACTCGAGCTGGACTCGGCTTTGACGTTATCGGAACTGCTAATGTCTCTACGAAACGCGGTAACCACTGAGTTCCGACTTCGGCTATTAATTTGTCCATCTAAACGACCTCAGATGCTCTCGGTGTGAACTAGAGAGTTGTAGGGAATTGAGTCATCTACGCAACGGCATGTGTCTCGTAATTTTCTGATCAGCGGTTCATTCCCAGCACTCCGGCGAAGCTCCAAAGGTCAAATCTGCCACTGTGATGTTTTTGGCATGAAAAGCCATCTTTTAAGCTCGTTTCCTCTTTAGACTCCAAAAGGCCCTAAAATCCAAAATGACATTAACAAGTAAACGTTCTCATGATCAAATGTCGTAAATGGTGTGTTTTAATGACTTAACGAGTCGTATAAATACGTCTCATCATCCGGCCATGGTCCAATCAACTTCCGGTGATGCTCCGATCAAGCCAAATCCAACCACCACCTTGCTCCGGTCATTCTAGCCCAACTCCAGTCAAAATCCGGCGAAGTCCAACCAAACTACTTAATTCCCGGTTAGGTTATACTATTCACATCGGTTGATCTTTTGGTTTGAAACCATACCTCAACCAAGCTCAACCAAACTTGCCCAAGCCTCAAACAAGCTCATGTAGTTGCCGTTTGGCACATCCCATGCTCTAGCCACCCATGTGCAAGGCAAGTGCACCCTTTGGCTCATCCAAACTCCAACCGAAGGCCAACCAAGCTCAACCGGACTTATGGGAGGACTAGCGGCGGTTGGAGGAGGAAATATCTCACTCCACTCACTCCTCCACCGCCACATTTGGCTATAAAAGGAGGGCTTCCCCTCCTTGAATGATATCACTTGTAACTTAGGTAGAGAATCTCTCTAGAATCCATCTCACAAATCCTTGTAAACACTTGTGTTTTGATATCAAAAGCTCTACCTTCTCTCTTGTTCTTGAGTGTTCTTGAGAGTTTTTGAGTGAAGTTTGAGTTTGTTCTTCATTTCCTTTGCCAAAAACCGTGAGCCCTCTTTTGCTTTCTTGTCTTTATTTTGCTTTGATCTTGAATACTCTTGTTGGTTCTTGAGTATTCTTGAGTGTTCTTGAGTTTACTCTTGTTGGTTCTTGAGTGCTCAAGTTTGTTCTTGAGTTTTACTTTCCAAAACCTTACTTTCTTGTCTTTGTTTTCAAAACCAAAACCTTTACTTTTCAAAGAACTTATATGGTATCCACTTCTAAGGATATTCATAGCTAAACCCTTCATTCGGTTGAAGGGGTGTGCTTGTATCATGCAAACGTTTTAGACCCTTTTCTTAACGCTTCTATTATGTTCAAACTTGTTCTATGTGCCATATATTAGGTTAGAACAACATGGTTGAGTGGAGGCTCGAAAGAGCAAAGCTCTTCCATGGGGTTCGTGAGCATACATGGTTGAGTGGAGGCTCGAAAGAGCAAAACTTTTCCATGGAGTTCAACCTGTTTAAAACACCACTTGGTTGATCGGAAATGATTGATCAAGTGGATGCACATGGGCTAAGATACTTCGAAAGGAGGAATTAGCCTATCTAGAACAAGTGTTCTATGTCTTGAAAAGGACTAGAGGGTGTGGCAAGTCGAGTGCTAGAAATGGCCTTGATACATCTTTGAACACTTAGAACGATCATTAGAGGTCGATGATGAACGGACTATGATACAAGGCCCCTAAAACCGAATCTTTCCATTAATCGGAACACAACCTGTCACTTTACTTTCAGTCTCAATATCAACTGTTTACTTTCAGTACCATTTACTTTCAGTACCTTTACATTCCGCAACTTACTTTACTTTCAGTACTTAACATTTACTTTCAGTACTTTACTTTCCGCAACTAACTTTACATTCAGCACTTTACTTTACGCACTTACTTTCAGTACTTTACTTTTACGCACTTTACTTTTACGCACTTTACTTTTACGCACTTTATTTTCAGCACTTTACATTTCAGCACTTTACTTTACGCAATTTACTTTCAGTCTTTACTTTTACGCACTTTACTTTACGCACTTTATTTTCAGTCTTTACTTTTCCGTACGCTTACTACAGACTTGTTCAACATCATCCAACATATCTTTGGCACGCATTGCGCTTGAAATATAGCGTGCGGCCAGTGCCAAAAGTATGTTGCTTGGTTGATATTGAACTCGACTGTTCCAGCACTTTACTTTTCAGTAATTACTCTCAGTTCAGTATTTACTTTCCTTACTTTCAGTCATTTACTTTCCAGCAATTTACTTTCAGTCATTTACTTTCCAGCAATTTACTTTCAGTACTAAAACCACAACAACCCCAATCGCACTTACATTTCTGTACAAATCCCTTAAAGAACAACTATCCACTAATTCCCTTGGGTTCGACCCCTACTTACCGCTTTACTACCCAATAGTGAAGTAACGAGTAGCGGACTTATAAATTTATCTTTTGCATTTGCCTCGCGACAAGGCAATCTGTCAAAAATTGGCGCCGTTGCCGGGGAATTAGAAATTATCAATCGGATAATTGTTCTTTCTTTTTCTTTTTTCTCTTAAATTTCAAACTCGCTTCTGCATAACCATGTCTCGTGCGGGAAGCCACCATGACTATCAGGATGACGACGAGATAAATCTGTTCGATCGAAATAATGAGGCGCTGCCTCCATTTCCAATTCTAGACTATCCAGAGCAACTCATCTGAAACCAAAGAGCTCGTGAAAGGGAGGCCATCCGGAGAAACCAAGGCCCGCCCAAGGACCGAAATGAAGCCGGTCCAGCGCAACAACCCCCTAGACATCAACCACCTCCGCAATATCGACAAGAGCCAAGACGAGAACCCGTATTCGATGAGTACTATGGGGACAACAACTTCCGCAAACCTACTATGGGAGAACTGTCGGCACCGGATTTCAGAAATCAACCGTGGTGCATTTACGAGGGCCCTGAACTAGAAAACATCGCCATCAACACATCAGTGGTCCACAATTTGCCCAAGTTCTCAGGAACTCATGGAGAATCTGCGACAACTCATCTCCAACGCTTACATGGCATTTGCCAAAATCTAAAGCCCAATGGGGTGAATGTAGAAGACTTCAAATTGAAGGCTTTCTACTTTTCCCTCATCGACTCGGTAAATGACTGGTTCCTTTCATTGCCTTCGGAAAGCATCAGAACATGGGCTCAGATGCAAAAAAAATTCCTGGACAAATACTACCCAGCGGGAAGAGCAATGCAAGTAAGGAGGCAACTGCAGGACATCAAGCAGGGGCCCAATGAAACCATGTACTACTACATGGAAAAATTCAACCGCCTGGAGAGAAGCTGCTGCACCCTCGGACTGCCTGAGAAACTCATCATCGAATACCTCACTGATGGATTGAGACCCTTAGACAAAATGCTCCAGGATGCCTCAGCTGGAGGATCCATGATGAATCTATCACTGAGCGGCATAAGGCGACTGACGGAGCCCACCGCACTGTTGTTAAGGTGCGATGTTCTCTGTGCAAAAATAAATTTATATCTCCGATACTCGCGACTTAACTATTTTTGGTAGTCAGTGGTAAGTACGGGTTGAACCCAAGGGAATTGGTGGATTAGTTGTTCTTTAATGAAGCTTATGCAGAAATTAAATGTGATTGGGGTTGGGTTTGAGTGTGCTTTGAGAACTGAAAGTAAATTACAACAGTTGATAATGGACTGTAAGGAAAGGATTCGGTTTCAGGGGCCTTGTATCATATTTTTGTTCATCATTGACCTCTAATGATCATACTAAGTGTTCAAAAGTGTATCAAGGCCATTCCAAGCACTTGATTTGCCACACTGTCTAGTCCATTCCAAGACATAGAGCACTTGTTCTATTTAGACTAATACCCCATTCCAAGGTTTATTAGCCTATGTGCATCCATTTGATCAATCATTTCCGATCAATCCAAATGGTGTTTTAAAGAGGTCAAACTCCTCAGATAAGTTTTGCCATTCCAAGCATCCACTTATCCGAGTATGTTTACGAACCCCACGGAAGAGTTTTGCCATTCCAAGCATCCACTCAACCTTGGAAGTTCTAACCTAATATGTGGCACATAGAACAAGTTTTGAACACATAGAGGCATTAAGCGAAGGGTCTAAAACAATGTATGATACAAGTACACCCCTTCAACCGAATGAAGGGTATAGCTACAAATATTCCTGGAACAGGACATCATAGCTAAGTGCGTTGAAAAGTAAAGTACTTTGAAAGATAGTAAAGTAAAGAAGAGAATACTTACAAAAACCGTTGAAAGTGCTAAAGCTTCGATTCCAAAGTAAAGTAATTACATGATTGTGCTCTCAATCTAGAGAGATAAGTGATTCGTGATTTTGGAATGTGTAGAGAGATGAGCTCTCCACACTTTGGGATGCATTACAAAGGGAAGGGAAGATGTCTATTTATAGGCTAAGGGGATGAAGAGATGTGGAGGAGAAGCTAGCCACTTGGCATGGAATGGGATGAGGAGCACAAAAGCCATCGGATGATGTCATCATCTCTTCTAGCCGCCCCCCATGTGAGGAGAAGGGAGGAGAAGCTTGTGGAAGAGAGGAGAAGGGGAGAAAGCGCCGCCCATGTGGCATGAGGGGAGAGGTTGTGAGTTTTGTGATCTCATCCAGAAAAGCCATCGGTCCATTTCAGCTCCGGACTGACTCTGGTTGCTCTTCGATTGGACTTGTTTTGAGTGATTCCACGTCAGGTTCTGATATTTTTACAGTCGGCATCTGGTCGTGACCTGGAATGACTCGTACTTTATTTTCAGCTTAAAAACTCTTCCTTAGCCTGTATTCTCTCTAGACTCCAAAATACCCTGTAGATAAATATCGGAACTAACAATCAAAAGTTGAATAGACAAAGAGTCTAATTTGGTGGGTTTAACTGTGTTTATGATTCATACAATTATGGTCCATCAGTGATGGACCATAATTATACGAATCAAAAACACAGTAAAACCCACCAAATTAGACTGTTGGTCTATTTAACTTCTGCTTGTTAGTCCCGATTTATTTCTACAGGGTATTTTGGCGCTTAGAGAGAAAACACGCTAAGGAGAGGATTTTACGCTGAAAAGATATTACGAGCCAGTCCAAGGTCACGATCAGACACCGAACGAAATAATCTCAAGATCCTGACGTTGAATTACTCAAATCAAATCCATCCGAGGAACAATCAAAGTAAGACCGGAGCAAAATTGGACTGATAGTTTTGTGAAAATACTACACAAAACTGTCAAAATGCACTCATGGACCAAGGTGACCGGCCACCTTGCTTGGAGGTGGCCAAAGCCACCCTTCTCCTCCCTTTGCAACCGGCTACCGGCGGCCCAACCTCCCCCCAACCGGCGGCTGTCTCCTCCCCCATGTGTCACCTCCTCCTTCCTCCTCCCTTCTCCTCCCTTGGATCAAAAACACATGCCACCCATCTCCACCACCCATCTCCTCCCCTTGTGGCTATAAAAGGAGCCATCCTCCTCCTCATTTGTATCATCCAAAAATCATAAAACACTCCTCTCTCTAAATTTGTTACTTTGTAAGTTTGGTTTTGGAAATAATACTCCTATTTGTTCTTGAGTATTATACTGATTGGAAATAATACTCCTGTTTGTTCTTGAGTATTATACTTTAGAGAATACTCCTGTTGGTTCTTGAGTATTCAGTAGGAATTAGGAATACTCCTGTTGGTTCTTGAGTATTCCACCCCTTCTCCTCTTACTGTTTTCAAAAACCCCCGAGTATTTTGCTATGGTATCCACCTCTATGGATATTCGTAGCTAAACTCTTTATTCGGTTAAAGGGGCGTACTTGTATTATAAAATGTTTTAATTCTTTTAGTTTCTTTTCTCTGTATTCAAAACTTGTTCTATGTGCCATATATTAGGTCAGAACTTCCAAGGTTGAGTGGATGCTTGAAATGGCAAAGCTCTTCCGTGGAAGTTCGCAAACATACTCGGGTAAGTGGATGCTTGAAATGGCAAAGCTTATCAGAGGAGTTTGATCTCTCTCAAACACCATTTTGGGTAAATCGGAAAAGACAACCCAAAATGGATGCACATAGGCTAGTATACCTTGAAATGGGATGCTAGTCTAAGTAGAACAAGGGATTTACATTTTTTGCAAAAGATTAGACAGTTTTGCAAGTCGAGTGCTTGAAATGGCCTTGATTCACTTTCTAACACTTTTGCAAAAGACTAGACAGTGTGGCAAATCGAGCGCCGGAAAAGGCCTTGATACACGTTTGAATACTTAGAAGGGTTACTAAAACAATAAACAGGCTATGATACAAGGCCCCTGAAACCGAATGTTTTCCTTGAATTACAACAAACCCCCCTGTATTTACTTTTGTAAACTGCTCGATCAACTACAACCATCAACCGCTCATCTACCGGAGGAATCGCAATCACGCATCACCCACTGTAAGTCTTCTTCCCTTAACTCCTTTACTTTTAGTATTTTAATTTCTGTATTTATTTTCTGTATTTACTTTTCCACATAAAAAACCAAAAAAACCACAAACAGTAGCTTAATAATTAGCAGTAAGTCCGCAATCGACCTAAAATCACTCACCATACGATCCCCTAAAGAAACGTTATCCCTCTAATTCTCTTGGGTTCGACCCCTACTTACCACTTACTACCCAGTAGTGTAGTCGCGAGTAGCGGAAAATATAAATTAATTTGTACAGTGAACATTGCACCTTAACGACAGTGCAGTGGGCTCCGTCAATCAGATCACCCCACACTTTTAGTTGTTCGTCCCGAACAATGCTATTTAAGGGCGGAACACAATCTAAGTAAACTTTTAAAATATGAAAGTGAGACTGTGGGACTAGATTTATCCTAATTCATGCATTACTTACTTATTACCAAACTAAACCGTGTAAATACTTAGAAGAAACTTGATACTTGTACCTTCGTGCCGAGATGCAAATTAATTCGGATGTTTCGGGAGATAGCCCTTTTTAGGCTCCTGGACTGCATTCTCGGGATCGACTCGCACTATATGGATTCCTTGTAGCTTTCTCTAGCACGTGATTCGGTTCGGGTTTCACTGAGTTGAGCACTTTGATTTCTTTTTGGCGAGGGACAGCTTTTGTAGTGAATCGGCCTTTGGCCTTTGGCCTTTGATGTTGAATTGGAGTTTCTTCACTTTTGTTTCGGTTAAAACCTTCACAATTTTGGCCTTTGGCCTTTGATTAGCTTCTTTGAGCTTTTGTTTCTTTGTGACTTGCTAGTCCATTTTCTCAGCCTTTTTGGGAGGTTCAATCGTCGCCCGCAAGCATATGGAAATACCTCCCCGCTCTTTCTCATCCTTGCCGTTTCGCGCGGGTCAAGATGAGGGTCGCTCATCTATTTTCCCGGCTACTAGGACTAGAGATAGGACGGTTTGATTCCCGTCCCGCCTCTTGCATAAACACTGCATGGCAGAGATGACTTCAATCTTTACTGAAACCCGAAGTGCAGCCTCCACTGACTTCGTCAACCATATAGTTAGATTCGATCCTTCGATTGCTTGCCAAGCCTCTCTAGGGCAGTTTATATCAACTCCACATCCCCTGTTTATCTCAGCACAAAGGGACAAATGATAAGTTACATTCTAAGTTTTTAAACAGTTGAATTTTCACAAGGTAAATGCATGAATTTAGATCTATCTTTTTCACATTCTCAAGTTCATATTTTCAAAAAGATAATATTAAGGGAAAAGGAAAAAGAAAAACATGTTATGTACACAGGCGGTTCTCACCCCACACTTTTGAACGAAGGCGTGCCTTTCAGCACGACTTAGTTCAAAACTCATGCAAATATATACATGGAAGGTGAGAATGAAAAAACTAAATGACAGAAATTAAATGACTGAAAGTAAGATTGGTGTCGGGTTACCTCCCGACCAGTGCATTTGTTTAACATCGTTAGCTCGACAGTACCTCATGCCTGGATCATAAGGTGGGGTCCCATGGGCGTGTGAGGTCGAATTTCTTCTCGGCGGCCCTTTTGCTCCGAGAGGGTGAGGCTTCATTGACCATAGCTGCTGGTCCAATGAGTCGTGCTCGCTTGTTACTCCTTCCGGGTTTCCATTCTTTCGGCCCATGTCTTTGCCGCTTCTTCATGTTTGAATAGTTGGCACCTTTGCGAGTTTGGAAGTTTGGTTTTGTGCCATTAAATGTAGGCGACATTAAGCATGCGCCTCTCCTAATCCTCTTCATTGTGGCAGTGATGGATGGTTGTCTTGGAACGAGTGAGTTTTCAGGCGGTTTTCCTTGGCTTGTGATGAGTGAGAGTTCCTTTGTCGGCTTTTTTGGCTCATGCTCCGCCTCTAACTCCCTTTGCACCTCATCATTATTGATTATATGATCTTTGGTGGCTATGATCGGCATAAAACATGAAGGGTTAAGTTGGGGCACTTCGACCATGAGGACTGGGTCTGTTTTAGGTGCTCTGACAGTGAGGACCAGGTCTTTCTCGGACATTTCGGAAATGAGGTCCGGGACTTCCTCGGGTGCTGCGACCGCAAGGACCGGGCCTGGCTTGATTTCTTCGGCTGCTTCGGCAGTGAGGTTCGGGACTTCTGTTGGCTCGGCAATTAGGACTGTGATTTCCTCGGATGGATTGGTGATAAGGACCGGGCCTGATTTGGGCAGTTCTTCTTCTAACTCCCAGGGATAATCTGAATGGAGCTCTTCTTCAGGCAACCATGGGTCCTCATCCTCGTCATTCATATGGTCTCCGGGGGCAATCATACTGAGGTCCGGGTCTGTTTTGGGCAGTTCGGTACTGAGGTCTGGGTATGTCTTGGGCAACTCTTCAGTTAGGACCGAAATTGATTTGGGCAGTTTGGCAATGCGGTCCCATATCAGTTGTGTAGCCGCCCAGAATTCCTCATTCTCTGCCGGCTTCTCGGGTTCAGTGACGGAGCCCACCGCACTGTCGTTAAGGTGTGGTGTTCTTTGTGCAAAAGCAAATTTATATTCCGCTACTCCTGACCTTACTACTGGGTAGCAAGTGGTAAGTAGGGGTCAAACCCAAGGGATTTAGGGGGATAAGTTATTCTTTGAGGGGATCGTACAGCGAGGGAGCGTGTTTCAGGTTGATTGAGATTTTAGTGCGGAAAAGTAAGTGATTGGTTGGTTGGTTTTGGTTTTTAGTGCGGAAAAGTAAATGATAGAAAAGTAAAGTACTGAAAATAAAAGTAGAAGACTTACAGCGGGTGATGCGTGATTGGCAAGTCCTCCGGAAGGTGAGTAGTTGATAGAGCAGTTTATACTAAGAAAGTAAATGCGAGGGGTTTTTTAAATCTAAGGAAAGCATTCGGTTTCGGGGGCCTTGTATCATAGCCTGTTTATCATTGGCCTTTAGTGATCCTACTAAGTATTCAAACGTGTATCAAGGCCATTTCAAGCGCTCGATTTGCACACACTGTCTAGCCCATTTCAAGGTCGTAGAGCACTTATTCTATTTAGACTAGCACCCCATTTCAAGGTATACTAGCCTATGTGCATCCATTGATCCGTCATTTCCGATCAAAACCAATGGTGTTTAAAAGAGGTCGAACTCCTCAGATAAGCTTTGCCATTTCAAGCATCCACTTACCCGAGTATGTTCACGAACCCCCACGGAAGAGTTTTGCCATTTCAAGCATCCACTCAACCTTGGAAGTTTTGGCCTAATATATGGCACATAGAACAAGTTTTGAATAAAAAAAAGAGGCACTAAAAATATGGCCTAAAACATTTTATTATACAAGTACACCCCTTCAACCGAATGAAGAGTTTAGCTACGAATATCCATAGAGGTGGATACCATAGCTAAGTACTTACGGTTTTTGAAAGACAGTAAGTAAGGGAAAGGGGTGAGTACTTCAAGAACCGACAAGAGTACTCAAGAATAGTAAAGACAAGCTTAAGTACTACAAGAACCGACAAGAGTACTCAAGACCAAACTACAATACTCAAGAACCAACAGGAGTATTGTAGATTGAAAACCAAACTTACAAAGTGCCAAATTTCTAGAGAGAGAAGTGTTTGTGATTTTGGTATGGTTTACAAGTGAAGGGGAGAGGCTCTATTTATAGCCATGGGAGGAGGAGATGTGTGGAGGAGGAGGAGACACTTGGCAAGCTTTCCATGGAGGAGGAGGAGCCTCCCAAAGCCGCCGGTTGTGGGTGGTAAAAGGAGGAGAGCTTCCTCCCTTGGTCACCTCCTCCAAAAGCCGCCGGTCACCATGGAGGGGAGAGTGAGTTTTGTGAGGTTTGTGACGTTTTCACAAAACTATCGGTGTATTTCAGCTCCGGACTGACTTTGGTTGCTCTTTGGTTGGATTTGTTTTGAGTGATTCAATGTCAGGATCTTGAGATTTCTTCAGTCAGCATCTGATCGTGACCTTGGAATGACTCGTAATATATTTTCTGCGTAAAATCCTCTCCTTAGCGTGTGTTATCTCTAGACTCCAAAATACCCTGCAGATAAATATCGGAACTAACTAGCAAAAGTTAAATAGACAAACAGTCTAATTTGGTGGGTTTTACTGTGTTTATGATTCGTATAATTATGGTCCATCAGATCACCCCACACTTTTAGTTGTTCGTCCCGAACAATGCTATTAAAGGGTGGCACACTAAGTAAGCTTTTAAAATATGAAAGTTAGACTGTGGGACTCGATTTATCCTAATTCATGCATTACTTACTTATTACCAAATTGAACTGTGTAAATAAATAGAAGAAACTTGATACTTGTACCTTCGTACTAAATTGACTCTTTGAGTACTTCACTTTTTGTTCGGTTAAAACCTTCACAATTTTGGGCCTTTAGCCTCTTGATTTGCTTCTTCGAGCTTTTGCCTTCTTTGTGACTTGCTAGTCCATTTTCTCAAGCCTTTTTGGGAGGTCCAATCGTCGCCCGCGAGCATATGGAAATACCTCCCCGCTCCTCTCATCCTTGCCGTTTTGCGCGGATCAAGATGAGGGTCGCTCATCTATTTTCTCGGCTACTTTGACTAGAGATAGGATGGTCTGATTCCCGTCCTCGCCTTTTTTTCTTTTTCTTTTTCTTTTTGCATAAACACTGCATGGCGAAGATGACTTCAATCTTCACTGAAACCCGAAGTGCAGCCTCCACTGACTTCGAAAACCATATAGTTAGATTCGATCCTTCGAGTGCTTGCCAAGCCTCTCTAGGGCAGTTTATGTCAACTCCACATCCCTAGTTTATCTCAGCACAAAGGGACAAATGAGAAGTTACATTCTAAGTTTTTAAACAGTTGAATTTTCACAAGGTTAATGCATGAATTATGATCTATCTTTTTCACATTCTTAAGTTCATATTTTCAAAAAGATAATATTAAGGAAAAAGGAAAAACATGTTATTTATTTACAAAGGTGGTTCTCACCCCACACTTTTGAACGAAGGCGTGCCTTTCAGCACAACTTAGTTCAAAAGCCATGCAAGCAGATATTGTACGAGAAGGAAATGACATCAAGGAAAAGGGAAGAACAGAACTCCCTTTATTGTGTCGAATGAACGACATGGCATGAGGCTGGATAATCGAGGGAGTTCGGCTGGGGCCTTGAACTCTCAGCGCTGGCCCGGTAATTCACGGAAGCTGCCTGGCTGATCCGGTCTTGCTCCAAAAACCGATTCCTGAATAGTCATTTCATTCTATGCACCAAGTGGGTGAGATCGACTTGCGGTAAAAACTAAATGACAGAAAAATAAAAGACAGAAAGTAAGATAGGTGTCGGGTTACCTCCCAACCAGTGCCTTCTTTTAACGTCGTTGGCTCGACAGTACCTCATTCCTGGATCACTGGTTTGGATCCCATGGGTGGCTCAGGTCATATTTCGCCACCGTTCCTGTGTTGATTTTTGCCTTGCCTTTCCCTGATTTCTTGTGAGATGATGTGCTTGGGTCCTGTTCCCATGGTTCTAGTGGTTTATCCTTCCAACGTCTTTGAGAAGGCGAGGGACCCTTCACAACTAGTCTTTTGGACTGGGTTTTCTGGTATTTAGGGCTGCCTTGTCCAGTTATGGTGAACACATGCTCCATCGAGGAGTCGTTCTGCTCAGGCCCTTTTCCCATCCTCCTTCTAGCCTCTTCATTGATCACATAGTTTTCTGCGATTTGCCTATTGATCAAGAGGAAGAGTTGAAAATCTTGCATCTTAAGGCTCGGTTCTGCCTCGTTACGTTCGTCTGTGAGGATCTGGTCGTAGATGGTCTCGGATGCTTGGGTGATGATAGCTGGGTATGGCTCGGGCAGCATGCTGGTGGTATTCTGGACTTCTTCCATTGCTGACACGGCATTCAGTTCCCACGAAGGTTTTTCCTCGTTGCTCCCGATACTTTCTATATCCCAATCTTCTGATGGCTCGGAAGTCTCTTCTGATGGCTCGGGAGTTTCTTCTTCGTCTGTCTCTAGACCAGCTTCTTCTATCTGTATACCTCTGTCAGCTTGGGGTATTTGTTTTGTGGTTGCGGCCAGGTCATTTATGAGGTTCCACATGTCTGCCATGGTTAAGTTCCTAGCTGTTCTTCTCATTGCTTCGTTAATCCTTGTCAGCTCATCGGCCATCATCCCACGAAGAATTTTTTAAAGAAGAACTTTCTTCTTGAATCCATGGCGCGGGCAGCTTGAGACGATGGTGTCATAGTTCGTGTAGTATTCGTCCAAAGTCTCATCTCGGGATTGTTGAAGGCACATGATCTTCTCACGGGTTTTTTGGCGTAAGGATGGGGGAGAATTCCTTCAGGAATGGAACACAAAGATCCAAAAAATATACTGCACTACTAGCGGTTGATGTGTAATACCAAATCGTTGCAAAATCAGTTAAAGAAAATTTGAAGCATTTAAGCTTAAATTCCTCTAACATTTCATTTTCAGGTTTTATGTGGCAGCAAACGTGGTGAAAGTTTCGGCAGTGTAGTACTGGGTCTTCTCCATCCGTACCTCCAAACAGGGGAAGATGTCTTGTTGTCCATGCATACGTAGTGGGTAGCGTCATGAGGAAATGAGAAGGGGAGGGAAAGAAAAGAACAACTAATCCGATTGCTAATTCCCCGGCAACGGCGCCAGTTTTGACGGAGCCCACCGCACTGTCGTTAAGGTGCGGTGTTCTCTGTGCAAAAGCAAATTTATATTCCGCTACTCGTGACCTTACTACTGGGTAGCAAGTGGTAAGTAGGGGTCGAACCCAAGGGAATTAGGGGGATAAGTTATTCTTTGAGGGGATCGTACAGCGAGGGAGCGTGTTTCAGGTTGATTGAGATTTTAGTGCGGAAAAGTAAGTGATTGGTTGGTTGGTTTTGGTTTTTAGTGCGGAAAAGTAAATGACAGAAAAGTAAAGTACTGAAAATAAAAGTAGAAGACTTACCGCGGGTGATGCGTGATTGGGAAGTCCTCCGGAAGGTGAGTAGTTGATAGAGCAGTTTATACTAAGAAAGTAAATGCGAGGGGTTTTTTAAATCTAAGGAAAGCATTCGGTTTCGGGGGCCTTGTATCATAGCCTGTTTATCATTGGCCTTTAGTGATCCTACTAAGTATTCAAACGTGTATCAAGGCCATTTCAAGCGTTCGATTTGCACACACAGTCTAGCCCATTTCAAGGTCGTAGAGCACTTATTCTATTTAGACTAGCACCCCATTTCAAGGTATACTAGCCTATGTGCATCCATTGATCCGTCATTTCCGATCAAAACCAATGGTGTTTAAAAGAGGTCGAACTCCTCAGATAAGCTTTGCCATTTCAAGCATCCACTTACCCGAGTATGTTCACGAACCCCCACGGAAGAGTTTTGCCATTTCAAGCATCCACTCAACCTTGGAAGTTCTGGCCTAATATATGGCACATATAACAAGTTTTGAATAAAAAGAAGAGGCACTAAAACGATGGCCTAAAACATTTTATGATACAAGTACACCCCTTCAACCGAATAAAGAGTTTAGCTACGAATATCCATAGAGGTGGATACCATAGCTAAGTACTTACAGTTTTTGAAAGATAGTAAGTAAGGGAAAGGGGTGAGTACTTCAAGAACCGACAAGAGTACTCAAGAATAGTAAAGACAAGCTTGAGTACTACAAGAACCGACAAGAGTACTCAAGACCGAACTACAATACTCAAGAACAACGGGAGTATTATAGATTGAAAACCAAACTTACAAAGTGCCAAATTTCTAGAGAGAGAAGTGTTTATGATTTTTGGATGGATTACAAGTGACGGGGAGAGGCTCTATTTATAGCCATGGGTGGAGGAGATGTGTGGAGGAGGAGGAGACACTTGGCAAGCTTTCCATGGAGGAGGAGGAGCCTCCCAAAGCCGCCGGTTGTGGGTGGTAAAAGGAGGAGAGCTTCCTCCCTTGGTCACCTCCTCCAAAAGCCGCCGGTCACCATGGAGGGGAGAGTGAGTTTTGTGAGGTTTTGTGACGTTTTCACAAAACTATCGGTGTATTTCAGCTCCGGACTGACTTTGGTTGCTCTTTGGTTGGATTTGTTTTGAGTGATTCAATGTCAGGATCTTGAGATTTCTTCAGTCAGCATCTGATCGTGACCTTGGAATGACTCGTAATATATTTTCTGCGTAAAATCCTCTCCTTAGCGTGTATTCTCTCTAGACTCCAAAATACCCTGCAGATAAATATCGGAACTAACAAGCAAAAGTTAAATAGACAAATAGTCTAATTTGGTGGGTTTTACTGTGTTTATGATTCTTATAATTATGGTCCATCATTCAGCCGTCTTTTCTATTGCCCATGATTCGGTTTGGGCCGTGAATTGGTGCATCGAGGCACTCAATTGCTGTATGTCTGCGGCCAATTGCTGGGTGCTAGCTGCCAGCTCGTTTTCTGCTGCCCATAATTCGGTTTTGGCCCTGATTTGGTGCATCGTGTTGTCCAGTTCTTCGCGCCACATGGCCTGATCTTGTCTTGGTCTTGACCTCGTGGCCAAATCGTTTATCAATTTCCAAAGATCATCCATGTTTAAGTTATTTACCGAACCTCCTGCCGCGTCATTAAGCCAATTCCACTCTTGTGGCATCATCCCATTGAGAAACCTTTGAAGAAGATCGTGGTTGGTGAATCCATGGTGCGGGCAGCTCGTTACAAGGGAATCGAAGTACCATAAGTACTTGTCCAAAGTTTCGTCCCGGGATTGCACAATGTTGTTGATCTTCTCGCGGACTTCAAGTTCGAAGGGTGGTGGGGAAAACTCCTCATCGTTCCAAGGCTCGTTTTCATAGTACAATGACATGGTGGATTGCAAGAACAAAAACAAAAATAAAAAGAACAACTAGTTCGTTTCACAACTCCCCGGCAACGGCGCCAATTTTGACGGAGCCCACCGCACTGTCGTTAAGGTGCGATGTTCTCTGTGCAAAAATAAATTTATATCTCCAATACTCGCGACTTAACTATTTTTGGTAGTCAGTGGTAAGTACGGGTCGAACCCAAGGGAATTGGTGGATTAGTTGTTCTTTAATGAAGCTTATGCAAAAATTAAATGCGATTGGGGTTGGGTTTGAGTGTGCTTTGAGAACTGAAAGTAAATTACACCAGTTGATAATGGACTGCAAGGAAAGGATTCGGTTTCAAGGGCCTTGTATCATATTTTTGTTCATCATTGACCTCTAATGATCATACTAAGTGTTCAAAAGTGTATCAAGGCCATTCCAAGCACTTGATTTGCCACACTGTCTAGTCCATTCCAAGACATAGAGCACTTGTTCTATTTAGACTAATACCCCATTCCAAGGTATATTAGCCTATGTGCATCCATTTGATCAATCATTTCCGATCAATCCAAATGGTGTTTTAAAGAGGTCAAACTCCTCAGATAAGTTTTGCCATTCCAAGCATCCACTTATCCGAGTATTTTTACGAACCCCACGGAAGATTTTTGCCATTCCAAGCATCCACTCAACCTTGGAAGTTCTAACCTAATATGTGGCACATAGAACAAGTTTCGAACACATAGAGGCATTAAGCGAAGGGTCTAAAACATTGTATGATACAAGTACACCCCTTCAACCGAATGAAGGGTTTAGCTACGAATATTCCTGGAACAGGACATCATAGCTAAGTGCGTTGAAAAGTATAGTACTTTGAAAGACAGTAAAGTAAAGAAGAGAATACTTACAAAAACCGTTGAAAGTGCTAAAGCTTCGATTCCAAAGTAAAGTGATTACATGATTGTGCTCTCAATCTAGAGAGATAAGTGATTTGTGATTTTGGAATGTGTAGAGAGCTCTCCACACTTTGGGATGCATTACAAAGGGAAGGGAAGATGTCTATTTATAGGCTAAGGGGATGAAGAGATGTGGAGGAGAAGCTAGCCACTTGGCATGTAATGGGAGGAGGAGCACAAAAGCCATCGGATGATGTCATCATCTCTTCTAGCCGCCCCCCATTTGGGGAGAAGGGAGGAGAAGCTTGTGGAAGAGAGGAGAAGGGGAGAAAGCCGCCGCCCATGTGGCATGAGGGGAGAGGTTGTGAGTTTTGTGATCTCATCCACAAAAGCCATCGGTCCATTTCAGCTCCGGACTGACTCTGGTTGCTCTTCGATTGGACTTGTTTTGAGTGATTCCACGTCAGGTTCATGATATTTGTACAGTCGGCATCTGGTCGTGACC
The DNA here is from genome assembly GCA_033675215.1 of Rhodiola kirilowii. Classification (NCBI taxonomy): domain Eukaryota; kingdom Viridiplantae; phylum Streptophyta; class Magnoliopsida; order Saxifragales; family Crassulaceae; genus Rhodiola; species Rhodiola kirilowii. The sequence continues at coordinate 36,160,532 of CM066201.1, forward strand.
TGGAATGACTCGTACTTTATTTTCAGCTTAAAAACTCTTCCTTAGCCTGTATTCTCTCTAGACTCCAAAATACCCTGTAGATAAATATCGGAACTAACAATCAAAAGTTGAATAGACAAAGAGTCTAATTTGGTGGGTTTAACTGTGTTTATGATTCATACAATTATAGTCCATCAGCGACTCATCACCGATGTTGCTGAAAATGCCCAATTTAGAGAGGAGACAACTCGGCAGGAAGAATTTTCCCGAACAAAGAATGTTGCAAAGGCGGAAACACCGATGAACTCCATGCCAGAGGAGATGAAACAAATGAAGGAGATGATGGTTCAGATCCTACGAAGGAAGCCAGTTCAAGTGAAGCCTTGCGAGTTTTGTAGTTCTACGGACCACAAGACTGACGCATGGCCAACGTTAATAGTAGAGGAACCGGCAGAAGTGAATGCAGTGGTAGGATACCAAGGATACAACAACAACAACAGCAACGACAGAGCCGGACCAAACCGGTAGTATAATCAAGTAACCAACCCAACTTGGTGGAACGACAACCACCCTCCAAGGGAGACACAACAAGCCGCACCTCAATTAGCTCAGTCATTCTACCAACCTCCCCACCGACAGTACAACCAGAACGCTCCATCAGCAGGCCAATATAAGCAAAAAGGACCAAACCAGTACCCGACGAGTCAGTATCAGCAGAAGGGACCGAATCAGTACCAAGCCGGCCCGAGCAATCCGCAAGGACCGAACAAATCCCTTGATGATGTGGTGAAGGAACTCGTGGGCTCGATGCATCGATTCCAAGTCGAGACAAAGGGAGATATCTCGGACTTGAAGAAGTAAATGTCTCAGATCTCCACCTCAATGTCCGCGCTCACTAATGAACCTGGCAGACTACCTTCACAAACCATCCAAAACCCAAAAGGAAATGTTAGCATGGTAACGATGTCAGACATGAAGGAGGCGCTAGAAGAAGCAGCATGAGCCTCACTATTAACTACATAAGTAGATAAGGAAGAGTTCCTTGGTATGATGAGGGAAGATGAAACGTTTGCCCGGATATACGGAGAACTAATAGCCATAGAAAGACTCAAAGAAGCACAAACGGCAGCTCTACTGGCAAAACAACAACAAGGACCCGCAACTTACAAACCTACGGTCAAGTACTTCAACCGTAGTCTCCGTCCTGGTTGGAATCAAGAGGAAGACCGACCCATTGATGGCAGAACGTGGGTCACGCATTCTGACAATGGATGCTATGCATTCACCGTTAACATGACACCACCGCTAGTCACACACTTTAACGTACCAGCATCTGGCTGGGATGACAATGAAGACTTAGACTCTGATGGTCCCAGATTGAGCCTCAAAACCGGAAAAAATGGGGCTCAAGATTCATCTTATTCTATAAAGATCATTGCCTCCGAAGATAAAACTACCAAAAAGAACGATGTAGAAAAGGGATTAGAGCTAAGGAATGGGCAAAATGGCCTGATGACGGAGAAGCTCCTCACTTGGAGTCAAGAGGCACAACTAGAAATGAGTAAAGACCCAGGAGCCTTCACGGTCACCTGTGGTATTGGCAAAGCCCAAATTCACCATTGCCTAATTGATATCGGGGCCGCTGTCAATGTCCTACCTTACCCTCTATACTGCTTATTGGGACTTGGTCCATGGAAGCCACCTAGGATATCCCTTGAGTTGGGAGACAAGTCGTGTGTCCAGCCGGTTGGAGTGTTTGAAGATCTAATACTCAGTGTGGGAGAGCTCGTCGTTGCTGCGGACTTTTATGTAATACAAACGGGAGATACCAGAAAAGACGACCCTCCAACACTTATATTGGGACGACCATTCCTCTACGCTACCAAGGCAAGGATCGACATGGGCAAGGGCTTGTTATCACTCGCATTTGGCGGTAGAATTTTAGATTTCTACATCGATGATAATGATGGCCGTCCAGGTACAAGGAAACCGCCAGACATTGTGCATACCTTGAATCTCAGAACTCTGGTTTCTGACCTACCAGGAGAGACCGTAAGAATAGCTAAGCCAGCAGCTATGGTCAAAAGATCTTCACCAACTTGGGAGGATATGAAGGAAAAACCACCGGAACAATGGAGTCCTGGCCCGATGATGGACCATATTTATATGATTCATTAAGACAGTTAAACCCACCAAATTAGACTCTTTGTCTATTTAACTTTTGCTTGTTAGTTCCGATATTTATCTACATGGTATTTTGAAGTCTAGAGATGATACGAGCTAAAAAGGAGTTTAAAGCTGAAAATGAATTACAAGTCACTCCAGGACACGACCAGATTCCGACTGTACAACTTTCATGAACTTGACATGGAATCACTCAAAACAAGTCCAACCGAAGAGCAACCAGAGTCAGACCGGAGCTGAAAGGGAACCGATGGCTTTTGGGAAAAGATCTCAACTCACACTGACGGAGCCCACCGCACTGTCGTTAAGGTGCGGTGTTCTCTGTGCAAAAGCAAATTTATATTCCGCTACTCGTGACCTTACTACTGGGTAGCAAGTGGTAAGTAGGGGTCGAACCCAAGGGAATTAGGGGAATAAGTTATTCTTTGAGGGAATTGTACAGCAAGGGAGCGTGTTTTAGGTTGATTGAGGTTTTAGTGCGGAAAAGTAAGTGATTGGTTGGTTGGTTTTGGTTTTTAGTGCGGAAAAGTAAATGACAGAAAAGTAAATACTGAAAATAAAAGTAGAAGACTTACAGCGGGTGATGCGTGATTGGCAAGCCTTCCGGAACGTGAGCAGTTGATAGAGCAGTTTATACTAAGAAAGTAAATGCAGGTGGTGTTTAAATTTAAGGAAAGCATTCGGTTTCGGGGGCCTTGTATCATAGCCTGTCTATCATTGACCTTTAGTGATCCTTCTAAGTATTCAAACGTGTATCAAGGCCTTTCCAAGCACTCGATTTGCACACACTGTCTAGCCCATTCCAAGGTCGTAGAGCACTTGTTCTACTTAGACTAATACCCCATTCCAAGGTATATTAGCCTGTGTGCATCCATTTGACCAGTCATTCCCGACCAACCAAATGGTGTTTTAGAAAGGTCAAACTCCTCAGATAAGCTTTTCCATTCCAAGCATCCACTTATCCGAGTATGTTTACGAACCCCACGGAAGAGCTTTGCCATTCCAAGCATCCACTCAACCTTGTAAGTTCTAACCTAATATATGGCACATAGAACAAGTTTTGAATACAAAGAAGAGGCACTAAAATATGGCCTAAAACATTTTATGATACAAGTACACCCCTTCAACCGAATGAAGAGTTTAGCTACGAATATCCATAGAGGTGGATACCATAGCTAAGTACTCGAGGGTTTTTGAAAGACAGTAAGTAAAGGAAAGGGGTGAGTACTTCAAGAACTGACAAGAGTACTCGAGAATAAAGACAAGCTTGAGTACTCAAGAACCAACAGGAGTACTCAAGACCGAACTATAATACTCAAGAACCAACAGGAGTATTATATATTAAAAATCTAACTTACAAATGCCAAACTTAGAGAGAGAAGTGTTTTGCGATTTTGAGGATTTGAGGATATGTTACAAATGAGATGGAGGCATGTATTTATAGCCAAAGGAGAGGGGAATGGAGGGCTAAGATGATACCACATGGCAAGCCATCCATGGCTTGCCAAAAGCCGCCGGTTGGAGGTCACCATGGAAGAGAGCTTGGTGGCTTTGGTCACTTTCTCCCCAAAGCCGCCGGTCATGGAGGATAAGGATGAGTTTTGTGTGAGTTTTGTGATGTTTTCACAACACTATCAGTCTATTTCGACCCCGGACTGACTTTGGTTGTTCCTCGGTTGGATTTGTATTGAGTGATTCCACGTCAGGATCTTGAGATTTCTTCATTCAGCATCTGATCGTGACCTTGGACTGACTCGTAATATATTTTCAGCGTAAAATCCTCTCCTTAGCGTGTATTCTCTCTTATCTCTAAAATACCCCGTAGATAAATATCGGAACTAACAAGCAAAAGTTAAATAGACAAACAGTCTAATTTTTTGGGTTTAACTGTGTTTTTGATTCGTATAATTATGGTCCATCACACACTCACCCAGTCCCCTCCACCTAGCCGGCGGCTTTGGCCATGGAAATGACACATGGGGGGGGGGGGGGGGGGCTCTCCTCCCCTCCACCTCACCCCGGCGGCTTTTCTCCCCTCCATTCCCCTTGTGACATGTGTTGAGCTCTCATCTTCCCTCCATGCCTATAAATGGAGCCTTCATCTCCTTGTATCCATATCTCATCCCACAATCCACAAAGCTCCATAGTTCTTGGTTAGTGAGAGAAGCTCTCTAGATTTTTGGGCACAATCCATGTAAAACACACCACTTTAAGATTGAAGTTCCAAGTTGTTCTTGAGTACTCTTGTCGGTTCTTGAAGTACTCAAGCTTGTCTTTACTTTTCCTGTTCTTGAGTTTACTCCTGTCGGTTCTCGAGTATTCTCCTTTTACTTTCCTGTCTTTACTTTCAAAAAGTTTACTTTCCTGTCTTTTGAAAACCTTTACTTTCAAGCACTTAGCTATGATGTCCTCTTCCATGGATATTCGTAGCTAAACTCTTCATTCGGTTGAAGGGGAGTGCTTGTATCATACTATGTTTTAGACCCTTCTCTTAAATGCCTCTTGTGTTCAAAACTTGTTCTATGTGCCACATATTAGGTTAGAACTTCCAAGGTTGAGTGGATGCTTTAACGGGCAAAGCTCTTCCGTGGGGTTCGTGAACATACTCGGGTAAGTGGAGGCTTTAACAAGCAAAGCTTATCTGAGGAATTCAACCTCTTTTAAAACACCATTTGGTTGATCGTAACTGAAAGATCAAATGGATGCACATAAGCTAAGATACTTCGAAAGGAGGGCCCAAATAGAACAAGTGTTTTAAACGATGTGGCAAGTCATGCGCTAGAAATAGCCTTGATTCATCTTTGAACACTTAGTATGATCATTAGAGGTCAATGATAAACAGATTATGATACAAGGCCCCTAAAACCGAATCTTTCCTTTAATTGTAATATCACCTGTTACTTTACTTTCAGTCTCATATCAACTGCTTACTTTCAGTCCATATCAACTGCTTACTTTTCGCAAGTCTTGTCCATCAAGCAATTACTTTCTGCACTTTACTTTTACTACAGACTTTATCAACATCAACCCGGCATAAGCTTTGGTACGCAACACGCTTGAAACACAACGTGCGGCCAGTCTTGTCCATCAAGCAATTACTTTCTGCACTTTACTTTTACTACAGACTTTATCAACATCAGCCCGGCATAACCTTTGGTACGCAACACGCTTGAAACACAACGTGCGACCAGTATCAAACGTGTGTCTGCGGTTGATCTTGAAATCGACTGTTCCAGCACTTTACTTTTCAGTACTAAAACCACAACCAACCTCCAAACTGTCTTATTTAATTTTCCCTTTTTGAAAAAACAACTATCAACTACTTCCCTTGGGTTCGACCCGTACTTACCACTTACTACCCAAAATAGTAAAGTCGCGAGTATCGGATTTACAAATTTATTTTTGCACAGAGACATCGCACTTTAACGACGGTGCGGTGGCTCCGCCACCCGAGCACATCATCCCACAAGAACTCGGGGAAAGTCAAGGGAAGAATAAAGGTAGGCACTCCGTAGAAATACGACCTGAACCGCCCATGGGATCCAAACTTGTGATCCCCAATCGTCGAGCCAACGACGTTAAACAAAGGCACTGGTCGGGAGGTAACCCGACATCTATCTTATTTTCAGTCATTTTAATTTCAGTCATTTAGTTTTTACCTTGTCAGTCGCTCTCACCCTTTTTGTGTATAGAAGGAATGACTACTTGTATAGGAATCAACTTTGGGGAGCGCCGAGAGTTCAAGGCCCCAGCCGAACTCCCTCGATTATTTCGCTCCAAGCCATGTCATTTGCTCGCATGTCCCTGACATGCAATGACACCGTAAAGGGAGTTCAGTTCTTCCCTTTTCCTTATGTCATTTCCTTCTCTTGTAAATATTTGCTTGCAATCGGATTTTGAACTAAGTCATGCCGAGAGGCACGCCTTCGTTCAAAAGTGTGGGGTGAGAATTGCCTTTGCACATAATTAGTTTAACATGCTTTCCTTTTCCTTTTCCCTTAATATTATCTTTTTGAAAATATGAACTTGAGAATGTGAAAAAGATAGGTCTAAATTCAAGCATTTACCTTGTGAAATCTCAACTGTATAAAAACTTGAGGATGTAACTTCTTAATTGTCCCTTTGTGCTGAGATATACAGGGGATGTGGAGTTGATATAAAATGCCCTAGAGAGGCTTGGCAAGCACTCAAAGGATCGAATTTCACTATATGGTTTACGAAGTCAGTGGAGGCTGCACTTCGGATTTCATTGGAAATTAGAGTCATCTCCGTCGTGCAGCGTTTATGCAAGAGGCGGGACGGGAATCAAACCGTCCTAACTCTAGTCCTAGTAGCCGAGAAAATAGATGAGCGACCCTCATCTTGACCCGCGCGAAATGGCGAGGATGAGAAAGAGCGGGGAGGTATTTTCTTATGCTCTCGGGTGATGATTGGACCTCCCAAAAGGTTGAGAATATGGACAAGCAAATCACAAAGAAGCAAAGCTCGAAGAAGCAAATCAAAAGCCAAAGGCAAAATTCTGTGAAGGTTTTAACCAAAACAAAAGTGAAGAAACTCAAATTCAAAATCGAAGGCCAAAGACCAAATCACTTCAAAACATGTTGACGGAGCCCACCGCACTGTCGTTAAGGTGCGGTGTTCTCTGTGCAAAAGAAAATTTGTATTCCGCTACTCGTGACCTTACTACTGGGTAGCAAGTGGTAAGTAGGGGTCGAACCCAAGGGAATTAGGGGGATAAGCTATTCTTTGAGGGAATTGTACAGCGAGGGAGCGTGTTTTAGGTTGATTGAGGTTTTAGTACGGAAAAGTAAGTTATTTGTTGGTTGGTTTTGGTTTTTAGTGCGGAAAAGTAAATGACAGAAAAGTAAAGTACTGAAAATAAAAGTAGAAGACTTACAGCGGGTGATGCGTGATTGGCAAGCGTTCCGGAACGTCAGCAGTTGATAATACAGTTTTTACTAAAATTGAAAGTAAGTGCAAGGGGTTTTTTAAATCTAAGGAAAGCATTCGGTTTCTGGGGCCTTGTATCATAGCCTGTTTATCATTGACCTTTAGTAATCCTTCTAAGTATTCAAAAGTGTATCAAGGCCATTTCAAGCACTCGATTTGCACACACCGTCTAGCCCATTTCAAGGTCGTAGAGCACTTGTTCTATTTAGACTAGCACCCCATTTCAAGGTATACTAGCCTATGTGCATCCATTTGATCAATCAGTTCCGATCAAACCAAATGGTGTTTAAAAGAGGTCGAACTCCTCAGATAAGCTTTGCCATTTCAAGCATCCACTTACCCGAGTATGTTCACGAACCCCCACGGAAGAGTTTTGCCATTCAAGCATCCACTAAACCTTGGAAGTTCTGGCCTAACATATGGCACGTAGAACAAGTTTTGAATAAAAAGAAGAGGCACTAAAAAGATGGCCTAAAACATTTTATGATACAAGTACACCCCTTCAACCGAATGAAGAGTTTAGCTACGAATATCCATAGAGGTGGATACCATAGCTAAGTACTTACGGTTTTTGAAAGACAGTAAGTAAAGGAAAGGGGTGAGTACTTCAAGAACCGACAAGAGTACTTAAGAATAGTAAAGACAAGCTTGAGTATTACAAGAACCGACAAGAGTACTCAAGAGCGAACTATAATACTCAAGAACCAACAGGAGTATTATAGATTGAAAACCAAACTTACAAAGTGCCAAACTTTAGAGAGAGAAGTGTTTTGTGATTTTTGGGATATGATTTACAAAGGGGGAGGCATGTATTTATAGCCTAAGGGAGGAGGAGGATGTGGTGGAGAGGAGGACACATGGCAAGCCATCCATGGCTTGTCAAAAGCCACCGGTTGCCGGTTGAAGGAGGAGGAGCCGCCGGTTGTGGAGGGGGAAGGAGGGAAAGCCACCCATGAGTCATCCCTCCCCTTAAAGCCGCCGGTCACTTTGAAGGAAAGAGTGAGTTTTGTGAGGTTTTGTGATGTTTTCACAAAACTATCAGACATCACAAAACTATCAGTCCATTTCTGCCCCGGACTGACTCTGGTTGCTCTTTGGTTTGATTTGTTTTGAGTGATTCCAAGTCAGGATCTTGAGATTTCTTCAGTCGGCATCTGGTCTTGACCTTGGAATGACTCGTAATATATTTTCTGCGTAAAAACTCCTCCTTAGCGTGTTTTCTCTCTAGGCTCCAAAATACACTGTAGATAAATATCGAAACTAACAAGCAAAAGTTAAATAGACAAACAGTCTAATTTGGTGGGTTTAACTGTGTTTATGATTCGTATAATTATGGTCCATCAGATCACCCCACACTTTTAGTTGTTCGTCCCGAACAATGCTATTAAAGGGAGGGACACTAAGTAAGCTTTTAAAATATGAAAGTGAGACTGTGGGACTCGATTTATCCTAAATCATGCATTACTACTTATTACCCAATTAAACCGTGTAAATAAATAGAAGAAACTTGATACTTGTACCTCCGTGCTGAGATGCAAATTATTTTGGATGTTTCGGGAGATAGCCCTTTTCAGGCTCCTGGACTGCATCCTCGAGACCGTATTGCACTATATGGTTTCCTTATAGCTTTCTCTAGCACGTGATTTGGTTCGGGTTTCAATGGTTTGGTCTTTGATTTTCTTTTGGCGAGGGACAGCTTTTGTAGTGAATCGGCCTTTGGCCTTTGATTTGACTCTTTGAGTACTTCACTTTTTGTTCGGTTAAAACCTTCACAATTTTGGGCCTTTGGCCTCTTGATTTGCTTCTTTGAGCTTTTGCCTTTTTGTGGCTTGCTAGTCCATTTTCTCAAGCCTTTTTTGGGAGGTCCAATCATTGCCCGCGAGCATATGGAAATACCTCCCCGCTCCTCTCATCCTTGCAGTTTCGCGCGGGTCAAGATGAGGGTCGCTCATCTATTTTCTCGGCTACTTTGACTAGAGATAGGACGGTCTGATTCCCGTCTTCGCCTTTTTCTTTTTGCATAAACACTGCATGGCGGAGATGACTTCAATCTTCACTGAAATCCGAAGTGCAGCCTTGACGGAGCCCACCGCAGTGTCGTTAAGGTGCGATGTTCTCTGTGCAAAAGAAAATTTGTATTCCGCTACTCGTGACCTTACTACTGGGTAGCAAGTGGTAAGTAGGGGTCGAAACCAAGGGAATTAGGGGGATAAGTTATTCTTTGAGGGGATCGTACAGCGAGGGAGCGTGTTTTAGGTTGATTGAGATTTTAGTGCGGAAAAGTAAGTGATTGGTTGGTTGGTTTTGGTTTTTAGTGCGGAAAAGTAAATGACAATAAATGTAAATACTGAAAATAAAAGGGAAGACTTACAGCGGGTGATGCGTGATTGGCAAGCCTTCCGGTACGTGAGCAGTTGATAGAGCAGTTTATACTAAGAAAGTAAATGCGAGGGGTTTTTTAAATCTAAGGAAAGCATTCGGTTTCGGGGGCCTTGTATCATAGCCTGTTTATCATTGACCTTTAGTGATCTTTCTAAGTATTCAAACGTGTATCAAGGCCATTCCAAGCACTCGATTTGCACACACTGTCTAGCCCATTCCAAGGTCGTAGAGCACTTGTTCTACTTAGACTAATACCCCATTCCAAGGTATATTAGCCTGTGTGCATCCATTTGACCAGTCATTCCCGACCAACCAAATGGTGTTTTAGAAAGGTCAAACTCCTCAGATAAGCTTTGCCATTCCAAGCATCCACTTATCCGAGTATGTTTACGAACCCCACGGAAGAGCTTTGCCATTCCAAGCATCCACTCAACCTTGGAAGTTCTAACCTAATATATGGCACATAGAACAAGTTTTGAATACAAAGAAGAGGCACTAAAATATGGACTAAAACATTTTATGATATAAGTACACCCCTTCAACCGAATGAAGAGTTTAGCTACAAATATCCATAGAGGTGGATACCATAGCTAAGTACTAGAGAGTTTTTGAAAGACAGTAAGTAAAGGAAAGGGGTGAGTACTTCAAGAACCGACAAGAGTACTCGAGAATAAAGAAAAGCTTGAGTACTCAAGAGCCGACAGGAGTACTCAAGACCGAACTATAATACTCAAGAACCAACAGGAGTATTATATATTAAAAACCAAACTTACAAAGTGCCAAACTTAGAGAGAGAAGTGTTTTGTGATTTTTGAGGATGATGATTACAAAGGGTGGAGTGACAGAACCGCTCGTCGTCAAAGCGATTGTGCAAATAAATTTATAATAGTCCGCTACTCGCAACTATACTACTGGGTAGTACTTGGTAAGTAGGGGTCGAACCCAAGGGAATTAGGGGAATAGGTTATTCTTTTAAGGGATTTGTCTAGCGAGAGAGCGTGTTTTAAGTTGGTTGAGGTTTTAGTGCTAACAACTACGTGACTTTTTGATTGGTTGCTGATTTGATTGCTGAAACGTAAATTACAGAAAAGTAAATACTGAAAATACAAAGGAGACTTACAGTGGGTGATGCGTGATTGGTAAGTCCTCCGGATTGTGAGCAGTTGATGGTTGTATATGATCGAACAGTAAAAGTACAGACAGGGGGGTTTTGTAATTGCGAGAGAAGTATTCGGTCTTGGGGGGCCTCGTATTATATCCTGTTCATTCTTTTAGTAACCCTTCTAAGTATTCAAACGTATATTGAGGCCCTTTCGTAGCGCTCAATAAACTCTTGTTCTAAGCGATACTAATTCCTTCTTTCGAAGTATCTTAGCATTAAGTGCATCCATTTGGTCCCTTTGGTCCAGTTTCCAAATGGTTTTAAAGATAGATCGAACTCCTCAGATAAGCTTTGCCCTTTCGTAGCATCCACTTACCCGAGTATGTTCACGACTTCCCACAGAAGAGTTTTGCCCTTTCGTAGCTTCCACTCAACCTTGGAAAGTCTGACCTTATAAATGGCACATAGAACAAGTTTTGAATACAGAGAAAAGAAACTAAACGAAGTAAAACATTTTATAAAACAAGAACTCCCCTTCAACCGAATGAAGAGTTTAGTTACGAATATCCATAGAGTTGGACATCATAACTAAATACTTGGGGATTTGGAAAAGAATACTCAAGAACAAACATGAGTAAAGAGAGAAGAGAAAGAGATTACTCAAGAACAAACAGGAGTAACTCTTGAACTGTAACTGAAAACTTGAGTACTCAAGAACCAACAGGAGTACTCAAGATCGAACTAAAGTATTTGAGAACAAACTGAACTTTTATTGATATCAAACCAAACTTTACATAGTAACAAACTTAGAGAGAGAAGTGTTTTACACAATTTTGGGATGGTTTGAAATGAGGAGGAGAGCTTGGTATTTATAGGCTAAGGGGAGGGGAATGGAGGGCCAAGATGAGGGCATGTGGTTTGGCATCCAAGGGTGGAGATGGGGGGAAGAGGAGAGGAAGACAAGTGTCACAAGGGGAGAGGAGAAACACAAAGCCGCCGGCGGCTTTTGGGAGGGATGGAGGAGAGGGTGACATGTGGAGGAAGGGGAGAGGAGGAGGGGAGATGTGAGGAGGTAGCCGCTGGCCCATGTGGCATGAGGAGAGTGGTTGTGAGTTTTGTGCAGTTTGCACAAAACTATCGGTGTATTCCAGCTCCGGATTGTCTTCGGTTTCTCTTCGGTTTGATTTGTTTTGAATGATTCCAAGTCAGGATCTTTAGATTTCTTCATTCAGCGTCTGATCTTGACCTTGGATTGTCTCCTGATATCTTTTCTGTGCTAAAAGCTCTTCCTTAGCGTGTATTCTCTCTAAGCTCTGAAATACCCTGTAGAAATGTATCGGGACTAAAACATCGAAGTTAGATAGACAAACAGTCTAATTTGGTTGGTTTAACTGTGTTTATGATTCATACAATTGTGGTCCATCAGATAACCCCGCACTTTTAGTTGTTCTCCCGAACAATGCTTTATAAGGGCGTTACTAAGTAAGTTGGTTAAAATATGAAAATAAGATTGTGGTACTCGATTTTTCCTAATTCATGCATTACTACTTGTTACTAGATTAAACTACGTAAATAAGTAGAAGAAACTTGATACGTGTACCTTCGTGCTGAGATGCAAATTATTTCGGATGTTTCGGGAGATAGCCCTTTTCAGGCTCCTGGACTACACCTTCGGGACCGTCTCGCACTATATGGTTTTCTTGTAGCTTTCTCTAGCACGTGATTCGATTCGGGTTTCAGTGAGTTGAGCCTTTTCTTGATTTTTTTCTTTTTTTTCTTTCTTCTTCTTTGGCGATGGACTGCTTTTTGTAGTGATTTGCTCTTCTTTGAGTTTTTTGCTTCTTTGTGACTTGCTAGTCCATCTTGTTTTTTGCCTTCTTGGGAGGTCCAATCATCGCCCGCAAGCATATAGAAATACCTCCCCGCTCCTCTCATCTTTGTTGTTTCGCGCGGGTCAAGATGAGGGTCGCTCATCTATTTTCTCTGCTACTTTGACTAGAGAGAGGACGGTTTGATTCCCGTCCTTGCCTTTTACATAGATGCTTCAAGGCAGAGTTGACTTCAATTATTCACCGAAACCTGAAGTGCAGCCTCCACTGACTTCGAAAACCATATAGTTTGATCTGATCCTTCAAGTGCTTGCCAAGCCTCTCTAGGGCAATTTCTATCAACTCCACATCCCTAGGTTATCTCGGCACAAAGGACAAATGAGAAGTTACATTCTAAGTTTTTAAACAGTTGCATTTTCACAAGGTTGATGCATGAATTATGATCTATCTTTTGCACATTCTTAAGTTCATATTTTCAAAAAGATATTATTAAAAAAGAAAAGAAAAACATGCAGATGGTTCTCACCCCACACTTTTGAACGAAGGCGTGCCTTAGTTCAAAAGTCATGCAAATATATACAAGAGAAGGAAATGACATTAAGGAAAAAGAAGAACAGAACTCCCTTCTACTGTGTCGTGCAAACGACATGGCATGAGGCTGGATAATCGAGGGAGTCTGGCTGGGGCCTCGAACTCTCAGCGCAGGCCCGGTAAATTCACGGAAGCTGCCTGGCTGATCCGGTCTTGCTCCAAACTTAATTCCTACATGAAAGATATTCCTTCTATACAAAAAGTGGGTGAGAGCGCTTATTGGAAATTTAAATGACAGGAAATAAAGTGCAGAAAAGTAAGATAGTGTCGGGTTACCTCCCGACCAGTGCACTTGTTTAACGTCGTTGGCTCGACAGTACCTCGTTCTGGATCATTGGTTGGGGTCCCATGGGTGGCTGAGGTCGTACTTCTTGATTCCACCGACTTTGATTCTTGCGGTGAGTCTTCCTAATTTTTTAGCAGATGACGGGTTTGGGTCCAGTTCTGATGGTATCTCCTTCCAACGTCTCTGAGAAGGCGAGGGACCTTTCACTATCAGCTTTTTGAACTGGGTTTTCTCCTGTTTAGGGCTGCCTTGTCCAGTCATGGCAAAAGCGTGCTCCATGTAGGAGTCATTCTGCTCAGGCCCTTTTCCCGATTTCTTGTGAGCAGATGTGTTTGGATCCCATGGTTGCTTGAGGTCAAACTTCTTCACAGCTGCCCTTTTGATTTGCCCAAAGAACACATATGGCAGCGGGCTCAGTTTTGCTCTCCCTTGATCCGGAGGTTTCTTCTTTACATATCCTCGAGAGGGCGAGGATTCCTTGACCATATTAGCTGGTTCATCAAGTCGAGCGCTCTTGTTCCTCCTTCCGGGCTTCCATTGCACCGGGCCATGTCTTTGTCGCTTCTTTGTGGCAGAGATGATTGGCCATCCTAGAACGAGCGAGTTTTCAGGGCTGCTTGGTTGGCTCGTGGCGAGGGAGTGTTTCATTGTTGGCTTTTTTGGCTCCAACTCGCCTTGCACCTCATCATTGATTACTTCATCTTCAGGGGCTGAGATCCGCATACAAACCGAGGGGACAAATTGGGGGACTTCCACCACAAGGGCCAGGTCTTTCTTGGATAAATTGAAAATGAGGACTGGGCCTGGCTTGATTTCCTCGTCCGCTTTGGCAGTGAGTTCCCATTAAGACTCCTCCTCGATGCTTTCTGTATCTGATTCGTCCATTACTTCGGATGGCTCGGGAGTGAGATCCCATGTAGGCTCTTCTTCAGTTATCCATGCGTCCTCATCCTCTGTCAGCTTTGTGGGCTCCAATGTTGGTTCCTTTAGAGCCGCCTCCACGTCCATTACTGCCCTTATACTGATGTCTCCTTCCGGGTTTGCTGCGGGTAAGCTTGCAATGGGTGTGATACCGGGCTCGTTCTGTACTGAGTCCACTTTCATCGTTGGTGCCTTATCTTCAGTTTGGTGCATTAGCCCTCGTTTTGTGCTCTCGGCCAAATCATCAATGAGGCCCCAGGCTTCCTTTTCGCTTAATTCCATTATTGACCCTCCTGCGGCAGTATCTAACAAGCAAAGCTCCGGAAGTCTCATCCCAGTAAGAAATGTCCGAAGAAGATATGAATATGCGAATCCGTGGTGCGGGCAGCTCGCCACAATGGAATCGAAGTACGCCAAGTACTCGTCCAAAGTTTCATCCCGGGATTGCTCAAGGTTGATGATCTTCTTACGGACTTCAAGTTCGAAGGGTGGTGGGGAAAACTCCTCATAGTACCAAGGCTTGCTTCCGTAGTACGACGACATGGTGAATTATGTATAACAGAAAAAAGAACAACTGTCCATTTGCTAATTCCCCGGCAACGGCGCCAATTTGACAGAACCGCTCGTCGTCAAAGCGATTGTGCAAATAAATTTATAATAGTCCGCTACTCGCAACTATACTACTGGGTAGTACTTGGTAAGTAGGGGTCGAACCCAAGGGAATTAGGGGAATAGGTTATTCTTTTAAGGGATTTGTCTAGCGAGAAAGCGTGTTTTAAGTTGGTTGAGGTTTTAGTGCTAACAACTACGTGACTTTTTGATTGGTTGCGGATTTGATTGCTGAAACGTAAATTACAGAAAAGTAAATACTGAAAATACAAAGGAGACTTACAGTGGGTGATGCGTGATTGGTAAGTCCTCCGGATTGTGAGCAGTTGATGGTTGTAGTTGATCGAACAGTAAAAGTACAGACAGGGGGGTTTTGTAATTGCGAGAGAAGTATTCGGTCTTGGGGGGCCTCGTATTATATCCTGTTCATTCTTTTAGTAACCCTTCTAAGTATTCAAACGTATATTGAGGCCCTTTCGTAGCGCTCAATAAACTCTTGTTCTAAGCGATACTAATTCCTTCTTTCGAAGTATCTTAGCAGTAAGTGCATCCATTTGGTCCCTTTGGTCCAGTTTCTAAATGGTTTTAAAGATAGATCAAACTCCTCAGATAAGCTTTGCCCTTTCGTAGCATCCACTTACCCGAGTATGTTCACGACTTCCCACAGAAGAGTTTTGCCCTTTCGTAGCTTCCACTCAACCTTGGAAAGTCTGACCTTATAAATGGCACATAGAACAAGTTTTGAATACAGAGAAAAGAAACTAAACGAAGTAAAACATTTTATAAAACAAGAACTCCCCTTCAACCGAATGAAGAGTTTAGTTACGAATATCCATAGAGTTGGACATCATAACTAAATACTTGGGGATTTGGAAAAGAATACTCAAGAACAAACAGGAGTAAAGAGAGAAGAGAAAGAGATTACTCAAGAACAAACAGGAGTAACTCTTGAACTGTAACTGAAAACTTGAGTACTCAAGAACCAACAGGAGTACTCAAGATCGAACTAAAGTATTTGAGAACAAACTGAACTTTTATTGATATCAAACCAAACTTTACATAGTAACAAACTTAGAGAGAGAAGTGTTTTACACAATTTTGGGATGGTTTGAAATGAGGAGGAGAGCGTGGTATTTATAAGCTAAGGGGAGGGGAATGGAGGGCCAAGATGAGGGCATGTGGTTTGGCATCCAAGGGTGGAGATGGGTGGAAGAGGAGAGGAAGACAAGTGTCACAAGGGGAGAGGAGAAACACAAAGCCGCCGGCGGCTTTTGGAAGGGATGGAGGAGAGGGTGACATGTGGAGGAAGGGGAGAGGAGGAGGGGAGATGTGAGGTGGTAGCCGCCGGCCCATGTGGCATGAGGAGAGTGGTTGTGAGTTTTGTGCAGTTTGCACAAAACTATCGGTGTATTCCAGCTCCGGATTGTCTTCGGTTTCTCTTCGGTTTGATTTGTTTTGAATGATTCCAAGTCAGGATCTTTAGATTTCTTCATTCAGCGTCTGATCTTGACCTTGGATTGTCTCCTGATATCTTTTCTGTGCTAAAAGCTCTTCCTTAGCGTGTATTCTCTCTAAGCTCTGAAATACCCTGTAGAAATGTATCGGGACTAAAACATCGAAGTTAGATAGACAAACAGTCTAATTTGGTGGGTTTAACTGTGTTTATGATTCATACAATTGTGGTTGACGGAGGGCCACCGCACTGTCGTTAAGGTGCAGTGTCCTCTGTACAAATAAATTTATAATATCCGCTACTTGTGACTACACTACTGGGTAGTAAGTGGTAAGTAGGGGTCGAACCCAAGGGAATTAGGGGAATAGGCTATTCTTTTAGGGTGATTAAACTGGGGGGAGCGTGTTTTATGGTTGATTGAGATTTTAGCACTCTAATTAACTACGTGATTTTTTGGGGGGTTTTTTGGTTTTGATTGCGGAAAAGTAAATACAGAAATTAAATGCTGTAAATACAAAGAAGACTTACAGTGGGTGATGCGTGATTGTAATTCCTCCGGTAGATCAGCAGTTGGTGATTGCGGTTTAATAGTAAAGAAAAGCATTCGGTTTCAGGTACTCTTATATTATAACATGTATATAATAAACTGTTAGTAACTTTTCTAAGTATTCAAAGATGAATCGAGGCCCTTTCGTAGCGCAAGACTTGCAACATCGTTTAAAGCAACCCTTGTTCTATTTCAGACTAATTCCTCCTTTCGAAGTATCTTAGCCTTTTGTGCATCCACTTGATCTCACAGTTACGATTGACCAAGTGGTGTTTTAGATGAGTCGAACTTCTCAGATAAGCTTTGCCCTTTCGTAGCATCCACTTACCCGAGTATGTTCACGAATCCCCACGGAAGAGTTTTGCCCTTTCGTAGCATCCACTCAACCTTGGAAATTCTGACTATAAATGGCACATAGAACAAGTTTTGAATACAAAGAAATGAAACTAAAAGATATTACAACATTATATAATACAAGAAAATACCTTCCACCGAATAAAGAGTTTAGCTACGAATATCCATAGAGATGGATACCATAGCTAAATACTCGGGGGTTTTTGAAAACAGTAAGAGGGAAAGGGGTGGAATACTCAAGAACCAACAGGAGTATTCCTAATTTCCTACTGAACACTCAAGAACCAACAGGAGTATTCTCTACAGTATTATAATACTCGAGAACCGACAAGAGTATTATAATTTTCAGTATAATACTCAAGAACAAACAGGAGTATTATTTCAAAACCGAACCAAACTTACAAGTAACAAAATGTAGAGAGAGAAGTGATTTTCAATTTTGGGATGAATTTGTGAGGAGGAGGAGGGGTGTATTTATAGCCATGGGGAGGAGAAATGGAGGGCTAAGATGAGGGCACTTGTTGCATGGAGATTGGATGGGAAAATCAAGGGAGGAGGAGCCACCACATGGAGGGGCCAAAAGCCGCCGGTCAAGGAGGAGGAGGGTGGTGGCAGCCGCCGGTTGCCGGTTGCCTTGGGTGGAGGAGCTCCTCCCTTGGCCACCTCTTCATCAAGTCACCAAGTCATCTTGCCATATGTGAGTTTTGTACAGTTTTGTGCAGTCTTTTCACAAAACTGTCAGTGTGTTCTTTCCCCGGACTGTCTTGACTTCACTCCTGATTCTTCTGATTAATTTATTCTGGTCAATTTAACGTCAGGATCCTTGATATTTCTTCAGTCGGCATATGATCTTGACCTTGGATTGACTCTTGTTATCTTTTCAGCATAAAATCCTCTCCTTAGCGTGTTTTCACTTCAGTCTCTAAAATGCCCTGTGGAAATATATCGGGACTAACAGATGGATGTTAGATAGACAAACAGTCTAACTTGGGGGGTTTTACTGTGTTTTTGATTCGTATAATTGTGGTCCATCAGAATACCCCCCACTTTTAGTTGTTCGTCCCGAACAATGCTATTAAAGGGCGTAAGTTCTAGGTTCGGATTTGGCATATGAAAATTAGACTGTGGTACTCGATCTATCCTAATTCATGCATTGCTTACTTATTACCAAATTAAACTGTGTAAATAAATAGAAGAAACTTAATACTTGTACCTCCGTGCTGAGATGCAAATTATATTGGATGTTTCGGGAGATAGCCCTTTTCAGGTTCTTGGGTTGCAGCCTCGGGATCGTTTCGTACTATATGGTCTTCTGGTAGCTTTCTCATGCACGTGATTCGGTTCGGGTTTCAGTGAGTTGAACCTTCTTGATTTTTTTCTTTGGCGAGGGACTGCTTTTTTGTTGTAGTGAATCGGCCTTTGGCCTTTGATTTGACTTTGTCGAGTGCTTCACTTTTGCTCGGTTAAAACCTTCACAATTTTGGGCCTTTGGCCTCTTTTGATTTTTATCTTTGAGTTTTTCGCTTCTTTGTGACTTGCTAGTCCATTTTGTCAGCCTTCTTGGGAGGTCCAATCATCGCCCGCAAGCCTATGGATATACCTCCCCTCTCCTCTCGTCTTCGTCGTTTTGCGCGGGTCAAGATGAGGGTCGCTTATCTATTTTCTCGGCTATTTTGACTAGAGAGAGGACGGTCTGATTCCCGTCCTCGCCTTTGCATAGATGCTTCTTGGCGGAGTTTGACTCAATTATTCACTGAAAACCCGAAGTGCAGCCTCCACTGACTTCGAAAACCATATAGTTTGATCTGATCCTTTGATTGCTTCCCAAGTTCTTCTAGGGCAGTTTATGTCAACTCCACATCCCTAGTTATCTCAGTACAAAGGACAAATGGAAAGTTACATTCTAAGTTTTTAAACAGTTTGAATTTTTACAAGGTAAATGCATGAATTCTGATTTATCTTTTTCACATTCTTAAGTTCATATGTTCAAAAAGATACTATTACTAAAAAAAGAAAAACAGCAAGCATGTTATTTATGTACACAGGCGGTTTTCACCCCCCACTTTTGAACGAAGGCGTGCCTTAGTTCAAAAGTCATGCAAGCTTAAAACTAAGTACTGAAAGTAAGTGCGGAAAGTAAGATAGTGTCGGGTTACCTCCCGACCAGTGCACTTGTTTTACGTCGTTGGCTCGACGATACCTCGTTGTGGATTACTGGTTTGGGTCCCATGGGTGGCTGAGGTCAAACTTTGCCACCGTTCCTGTGTTGTTTCTTGCTTTGACTTGTCCTGACTTCTTGCTGGAGTAAGAGCTCCATGGTTTTGGTGTTTTCTCTTTCCATTGCTTCTGAGAAGGCGAGGGACCTTTCACTATCAGCTTTTTGAACTGGGTGTTCTCCTGTTTAGGGCTGCCTTGTCCAGTCATGGCGAAAGCGTGCTCCATGTAGGAGTCATTCTGCTCAGGCCCTTTTCCCATCCTCTTTTCAGCCTCTTCTTTGATCACATGGTTTTCAGCGATTTGCCTATTGATCGAGGGGAAAAGTCGGGAAGGCCTGGGAAATTCGTCAGTGGTGTTCTGGACTCCTACTTCGTTGCTTCCGGTGCTTTCCATGTCTGATTCTTCAGATTGTTCAGGAGTCTCTTTTGACGGTTCGGTGGTTTCTCCTTCATCAGCCTCTGGGTCAGCTTCTTCTGTCTGCATTTCCTCGTCAATTTGGGGTGCTCGTCTTGTGGCAGCGGCCAAGCCGATTATAAGGTGCCACATGTCTACAATGGTGAAGTTTATGGCAGACATTCTCATAGCTTCGTTAACTCTTCCCAGCTCTTCGGCCCTCATCCCACGAAGAAATTTTTGGAGAAGAATTTTCTTCGTAAACCCATGGTGCGGGCAGCTTGAGACGATGGCATCGTAGTTCATGTAGTATTTGTCCAAAGTCTCATCCTGGGATTGTTGAAGGTTCAGGATCTTCTCGCGGGTTTCTTGGCGTAAAGATGGTGGGGAGAATTCTTTCAGGAATGGTGCACAGAGGTCCACGAAACGTACCGCACTACTAGCGGGTGATGTGTAATACCAGATTGTTGCGAAATCCGTTAGAGAGAATTTAAAGCATTTAAGCTTAAATTCTTCTAACGTTTCAGTCTCAGGTTTAATGTGGCAGCAAACGTAGTGAAAGCTCCGACAGTGTAGTACTGGATCTTCTGCATCCGTTCCCCCGAACAGTGGAAGGTGCCGTGTTGTCCATGCATATGAAGGTGGTTGCGTCATGAGGTCATGGGAACGAAAGAATAGCTTATTCGATGGCTAATTCCCCGGCAACGGCGCCAATTTGACGGAGGGCCACCGCACTGTCGTTAAGGTGCAGTGTCCTCTGTACAAATAAATTTATAATATCCGCTACTTGTGACTACACTACTGGGTAGTAAGTGGTAAGTAGGGGTCGAACCCAAGGGAATTAGGGGAATAGGCTATTCTTTTAGGGTGATTAAACTGGGGGGAGCGTGTTTTATGGTTGATTGAGATTTTAGCGCTCTAATTAACTACGTGATTTTTTGGGGGTTTTTTGGTTTTGATTGCGGAAAAGTAAATACAGAAATTAAATGCTGTAAATACAAAGAAGACTTACAGTGGGTGATGCGTGATTGTAATTCCTCCGGTAGATCAGCAGTTGGTGATTGCGGTTTAACAGTAAAGAAAAGCATTCGGTTTCAGGTACTCTTATATTATAACATGTATATAATAAACTGTTAGTAACTTTTCTAAGTATTCAAAGATGAATCGAGGCCCTTTCGTAGCGCAAGACTTGCAACATCGTTTAAAGCAACCCTTGTTCTATTTCAGACTAATTCCTCCTTTCGAAGTATCTTAGCCTTTTGTGCATCCACTTGATCTCACAGTTACGATTGACCAAGTGGTGTTTTAGATGAGTCGAACTTCTCAGATAAGCTTTGCCTTTTCATAGCATCCACTTACCCGAGTATGTTAACGAATCCCCACGGAAGAGTTTTGCCCTTTCGTAGCATCCACTCAACCTTGGAAATTCTGACTATAAATGGCACATAGAACAAGTTTTGAATACAAAGAAATGAAACTAAAAGATATTACAACATTATATAATACAAGAAAATACCTTCCACCGAATAAAGAGTTTAGCTACGAATATCCATAGAGATGGATACCATAGCTAAATACTCGGGGGTTTTTGAAAACAGTAAGAAGGAAAGGGGTGGAATACTCAAGAACCAACAGGAGTATTCCTAATTTCCTACTGAATACTCAAGAACCAACAGGAGTATTCTCTACAGTATTATAATACTCGAGAACCGACAAGAGTATTATAATTTCCAGTATAATACTCAAGAACAAACAGGAGTATTATTTCAAAACCGAACCAAACTTACAAGTTACAAAATGTAGAGAGAGAAGTGATTTTCAATTTTGGGATGAATTTGTGAGGAGGAGGAGGGGTGTATTTATAGCCATGGGGAGGAGAAATGGAGGGCTAAGATGAGGGCACTTGTTGCATGGAGATTGGATGGGCAAATCAAGGGAGGAGGAGCCACCACATGGAGGGGCCAAAAGCCGCCGGTCAAGGAGGAGGAGGGTGGTGGCAGCCGCCGGTTGCCGGTTGCCTTGGGTGGAGGAGCTCCTCCCTTGGCCACCTCTTCATCAAGTCACCAAGTCATCTTGCCATATGTGAGTTTTGTACAGTTTTGTGCAGTCTTTTCACAAAACTGTCAGTGTGTTCTTTCCCCGGACTGTCTTGACTTCACTCCTGATTCTTCTGATTAATTTATTCTGGTCAATTTAACGTCAGGATCCTTGATATTTCTTCAGTCGGCATATGATCTTGACCTTGGATTGACTCTTGTTATCTTTTCAGCATAAAATCCTCTCCTTAGCGTGTTTTCACTTCAGTCTCTAAAATGCCCTGTGGAAATATATCGGGACTAACAGATGGATGTTAGATAGACAAACAGTCTAACTTGGGGGGTTTTACTGTGTTTTTGATTCGTATAATTGTGGTCCATCAGTGGTCCATCATGGAGGTATGTATTTATAGCCTGTAATTATGTCCCCTGTTCAAGCTTGTGTCCAAGGTAGTGTTGCGACAGACCTGGGACTCTTTGCACAACAGTTCAAGACACAGAGGTTGAACTCTTATCACAACAGTTCAGCAAACAGATAAAGGCAGTAGAGACACACAGACTGATAACCCAGTTCGGCTCCGCCTACTCTAGGGGGTTTCCCACACCCGAAAAAGGGACAGCAAATCTTTATTACGAGTATAGGGTTTCCACAGGAACTTACACTTACACCTTGTAATAGCCTAACCTCAATACTCCGTCTCTCAGATTTGCAATCGAGGTTCACCGCAATTCCCCTCGATCCCCTTCGTTCAGAACCTGCAGTCTGAACGTTCTCGACCTTCTCCAGAAGCTCTGATTCTTTCTCTTGAAAGCTTGTTCACCTTTTTTGTGTGCGGCAGTTGATACGCTTCAGACAGTCTGTGTTGCACTTGAACAGACTGCACTTGCACCGGTGTATTCTCAATGAGAAAACACAACCGGCCATCGCTTTCCACTTCTCCAATCAGCAGGATATGCTCGTGTATTGACAGAACCGCTTGTCGTCAGAGCGATTTGTGCAAATAAATTTATAATAGTCCGCTACTCGCAACTATACTACTGGGTAGTACTTGGTAAGTAGGGGTCGAACCCAGAGGAATTAGGGGGATAGGTTATTCTTTAAGGGATTTGTTCAGCGAAGGAGCGTGTTTTAGGTTGGTTGAGGTTTTAGTGCTAACAACTACGTGACTTTTTAGTTGGTTTTGGTTTTGAGTGCTGAAAAGTAAATTACAGAAAAGTAAATACTGAAATTAAAAGCGAAGACTTACAGCGGGTGATGCGTGAATTGCAAGTCCTCCGGATTGTGAGCGGTTGATGGTTGCAGTTGATTGAACAATAAAAGTAAAGACAAAGGGGTTTTGTAATTGCGAGAGAAGTATTCGGTCTTGGGGGGCCTTGTATTATATCCTGTTCATTCTTTTAGTAACCCTTCTAAGTATTCAAACGTGTATCGAGGCCCTTTCGTAGCGCTCAATTTGCCACACTGTTTGTAAACCCTTGTTCTACTTCAGACTAATTCCTCCTTTCGAAGTATCTTAGCCTTTTGTGCATCCATTTGGTCCCTTTGGTCCAGTTTCCAAATGGTTTTAAAGATAGATCGAACTCCTCAGATAAGCTTTGCCCTTTCGTAGCATCCACTTACCCGAGTATGTTCACGACTTCCCACAGAAGAGTTTTGCCCTTTCGTAGCTTCCACTCAACCTTGGAAAGTCTGACCTTATAAATGGCACATAGAACAAGTTTTGAATACAGAGAAAAGAAACTAAACGAAGTAAAACATTTTATAAAACAAGAACTCCCCTTCAACCGAATGAAGAGTTTAGTTACGAATATCCATAGAGTTGGACATCATAACTAAATACTTGGGGATTTGGAAAAGAATACTCAAGAACAAACAGGAGTAAAGAGAGAAGAGAAAGAGATTACTCAAGAACAAACAGGAGTAACTCTTGAACTGTAACTGAAAACTTGAGTACTCAAGAACCAACAGGAGTACTCAAGATCGAACTAAAGTATTTGAGAACAAACTGAACTTTTATTGATATCAAACCAAACTTTACATAGTAACAAACTTAGAGAGAGAAGTGTTTTACACAATTTTGGGATGATTTGAAATGAGGAGGAGAGCTTGGTATTTATAGGCTAAGGGGAGGGGAATGGAGGGCCAAGATGAGGGCATGTGGTTTGGCATCCAAGGGTGGAGATGGGGGGAAGAGGAGAGGAAGACAAGTGTCACAAGGGGAGAGGAGAAGGCAAAGCCGCCGGCGGCTTTGGGCATGGATGGAGGAGAGGGTGACATGTGGAGGAAGGGGAGAGGAGGAGGGGTGGATGTGAGGAGAAAGCCGCCGGTCCATGTGGCATGAGGAGAGTGGTTGTGAGTTTTGTGCAGTTTGCACAAAACTATCGGTGTATTCCAGCTCCGGATTGTCTTCGGTTTCTCTTCGGTTTGATTTGTTTGAATGATTCCAAGTCAGGATCTTTAGATTTCTTCATTCAGCGTCTGATCTTGACCTTGGATTGTCTCCTGATATCTTTTCTGTGCTAAAAGCTCTTCCTTAGCGTGTATTCTCTCTAAGCTCTGAAATACCCTGTAGAAATGTATCGGGACTAAAACATCGAAGTTAGATAGACAAACAGTCTAATTTGGTGGGTTTAACTGTGTTTATGATTCATACAATTGTGGTCCATCAGATAACCCCACACTTTTAGTTGTTCGTCCCGAACAATGCTTTATAAGGGCGTTACTAAGTAAGTTGGTTAAAATATGAAAATAAGATTGTGGTACTCGATTTTTCCTAATTCATGCATTACTACTTGTTACTAAATTAAACTGCGTAAATAAGTAGAAGAAACTTGATACGTGTACCTTCGTGCTGAGATGCAAATTATTTCGGATGTTTCGGGAGATAGCCCTTTTCAGGCTCCTGGACTACACCTTCGGGACCGTCTCGCACTATATGGTTTTCTTGTAGCTTTCTCTAGCACGTGATTCGATTCGGGTTTCAGTGAGTTGAGCCTTTTCTTGATTTTTTTCTTTTTTTTTTCTTTCTTCTTCTTTGGCGATGGACTGCTTTTTGTAGTGATTTGCCTTTAGCTTTTGATTTGACGTTGTTGAGTGCTTCACTTTTGCTCGGTTAAAACCTTCACATTTTTGGGCCTTAGGCCTCTTTTGATTTTCTTCTTTGAGTTTTTTGCTTCTTTGTGACTTGGTAGTCCATCTTGTTTTTTGCCTTCTTGGGAGGTCCAATCATCGCCCGCAAGCATATGGAAATACCTCCCCGCTCCTCTCATCTTTGTTGTTTCGCGCGGGTCAAGATGAGGGTCGCTCATCTATTTTCTCTGCTACTTTGACTAGAGAGAGGACGGTTTGATTCCCGTCCTTGCCTTTTACATAGATGCTTCAAGTCAGAGTTGACTTCAATTATTCACCGAAACCTGAAGTGCAGCCTCCACTGACTTCGAAAACCATATAGTTTGATCTGATCCTTCAAGTGCTTGCCAAGCCTCTCTAGGGCAATTTCTATCAACTCCACATCCCTAGGTTATCTCGGCACAAAGGACAAATGAGAAGTTACATTCTAAGTTTTTAAACAGTTGAATTTTCACAAGGTTGATGCATGAATTATGATCTATCTTTTTCACATTCTCAAGTTCATATTTTCAAAAAGATATTATTAAAAAAGAAAAGAAAAACATGCAAATGGTTCTCACCCCACACTTTTGAACGAAGGCGTGCCTTAGTTCAAAAGTCATGCAAATATATACAAGAGAAGGAAATGACATTAAGGAAAAAGAAGAACAGAACTCCCTTTTACTGTGTCGTGCAAACGACATGGCATGAGGCTAGATAATCGAGGGAGTCTGGCTGGGGCCTCGAACTCTCAGCGCAGGCCCGGTAAATTCACGGAAGCTGCCTGGCTGATCCGGTCTTGCTCCAAACTTAATTCCTACATGAAAGATATTCCTTCTATACAAAAAGTGGGTGAGAGCGCTTATTGGAAATTTAAATGACAGAAATTAAAAGTGCAGAAAAGTAAGATAGTGTCGGGTTACCTCCCGACCAGTGCACTTGTTTAACGTCGTTGGCTCGACAGTACCTCGTTCTTGATCATTGGTTGGGATCCCATGGGTGGCTCAGGTTGAATTTTGCCACCATTCTTGTGTTACTTCCGGTACTCTCTATGTCTGATTCTTCTGATGGCTCAGAAGTTTCTTCTGATGGTTCGGATGTGACTTCCTCTGTAGGCTCTTCTTCTGAGCTTTCTATATCTGATTCGTTCATCACATCCTCTGAACTGTTTCTTTCTGGACTGGCCTCGATATTTTGTGTTCCTTCATTTGGTTGAGGTACTGGCCTTCATATTGCAGTTCCGGCCAAGCTGTCTATCACATCCCATACCTGAGTCAGGGATAAGTGTGCGGTTGTTCCTCCTACAGCGTTATTGAGCCTTGAGAACTCCTCAGCCCTCATCCCGCAAAGGAATTTTTGAAGAAGAAAAACCTCCGTGAATCCATGGTGCGGGCAGCGCGAGATCATGGCGTCATAGTTCGTGTAGTACTCGCCCAAGGTCTCATCCCGGGATTGTTGCAGGTTCATGATCCTTTCTCGGGTTTGTTGTCGTAAGGATGGAGGGGAGAATTCTTTCAGGAATGGAATGCTAATGTGTATGAAATACTTAGCATTCATAGCAGTTGATGTGTAATACCAGATTGTCGCGAAGTCCGTTAGAGAGAATTTGAAGCAGTTAAGTTCAAACTCCTCTAACGTTTCATTATTAGGTTTTATATGCTGACAAACATGGTGAAAGTTTCGGCAGTGTAGAACTGGGTCTTCTTCATCCGTACCTCCGAACAGGGGGAGATATCGTGTCGTCCATGCATACGAAGGTGGTTGCGTCATTAGGTCATGTGAGGTGAAGAACAACTTATCCGATGGCTAATTCCCCGGCAACGGCGCCAATTTGACAGAACCGCTTGTCGTCAGAGCGATTTGTGCAAATAAATTTATAATAGTCCGCTACTCGCAACTATACTACTGGGTAGTACTTGGTAAGTAGGGGTCGAACCCAGAGGAATTAGGGGGATAGGTTATTCTTTAAGGGATTTGTTCAGCGAAGGAGCGTGTTTTAGGTTGGTTGAGGTTTTAGTGCTAACAACTACGTGACTTTTTAGTTGGTTTTGGTTTTGAGTGCTGAAAAGTAAATTACAGAAAAGTAAATACTGAAATTAAAAGCGAAGACTTACAGTGGGTGATGCGTGAATTGCAAGTCCTCCGGATTGTGAGCGGTTGATGGTTGCAGTTGATTGAACAATAAAAGTAAAGACAAAGGGGTTTTGTAATTGCGAGAGAAGTATTCGGTCTTGGGGGGCCTTGTATTATATCCTGTTCATTCTTTTAGTAACCCTTCTAAGTATTCAAACGTGTATCGAGGCCCTTTCGTAGCGCTCAATTTGCCACACTGTTTGTAAACCCTTGTTCTACTTCAGACTAATTCCTCCTTTCGAAGTATCTTAGCCTTTTGTGCATCCATTTGGTCCCTTTGGTCCAGTTTCCAAATGGTTTTAAAGATAGATCGAACTCCTCAGATAAGCTTTGCCCTTTCGTAGCATCCACTTACCCGAGTATGTTCACGACTTCCCACAGAAGAGTTTTGCCCTTTCGTAGCTTCCACTCAACCTTGGAAAGTCTGACCTTATAAATGGCACATAGAACAAGTTTTGAATACAGAGAAAAGAAACTAAACGAAGTAAAACATTTTATAAAACAAGAACTCCCCTTCAACCGAATGAAGAGTTTAGTTACGAATATCCATAGAGTTGGACATCATAACTAAATACTTGGGGATTTGGAAAAGAATACTCAAGAACAAACAGGAGTAAAGAGAGAAGAGAAAGAGATTACTCAAGAACAAACAGGAGTAACTCTTGAACTGTAACTGAAAACTTGAGTACTCAAGAACCAACAGGAGTACTCAAGATCGAACTAAAGTATTTGAGAACAAACTGAACTTTTATTGATATCAAACCAAACTTTACATAGTAACAAACTTAGAGAGAGAAGTGTTTTACACAATTTTGGGATGATTTGAAATGAGGAGGAGAGCTTGGTATTTATAGGCTAAGGGGAGGGGAATGGAGGGCCAAGATGAGGGCATGTGGTTTGGCATCCAAGGGTGGAGATGGGGGGAAGAGGAGAGGAAGACAAGTGTCACAAGGGGAGAGGAGAAGGCAAAGCCGCCGGCGGCTTTGGGAATGGATGGAGGAGAGGGTGACATGTGGAGGAAGGGGAGAGGAGGAGGGGTGGATGTGAGGAGAAAGCCGCCGGTCCATGTGGCATGAGGAGAGTGGTTGTGAGTTTTGTGCAGTTTGCACAAAACTATCGGTGTATTCCAGCTCCGGATTGTCTTCGGTTTCTCTTCGTTTTGATTTGTTTGAATGATTCCAAGTCAGGATCTTTAGATTTCTTCATTCAGCGTCTGATCTTGACCTTGGATTGTCTCCTGATATCTTTTCTGTGCTAAAAGCTCTTCCTTAGCGTGTATTCTCTCTAAGCTCTGAAATACCCTGTACAAATGTATCGGGACTAAAACATCGAAGTTAGATAGACAAACAGTCTAATTTGGTGGGTTTAACTGTGTTTATGATTCATACAATTGTGGTCCATCATGTATATTTGATCTTTGAAAGCGATGAGAATTAGGGTTTCCCTTGCATTGTATTTATATGCTCGAGCGAAACCCTAATTCGCACAAGATAATCCCATCAAATATTTCGGAATTGATTCCTAAATATTTGATGTATATCTTTCATAAATCGATCGGAAGAATATACGAAGTCTTCTTTCCAAGTAAGTCGCGCCATCTTCAATGTAGATATTCATTCGAATATCTAATGCTCGAATAAGTCGCAGGCCGACTTCCACTTGTCGAAATCTTCGTTGCCAATATCTTCCGGAAAATATCCTCGCGTCTTGATCACGCTGTACAGGAGTACCAGGATATTGTTCGAACTCCCCCTAAGCACCTGCTCGAACTGTCTATGCTATGTTTTGCCAAATACATGCCACTTAAGGGAACATCAATCTCCCCCTTGGCATTTTGGCAAAACCTGATCTACTAGATAACTAAGTCTATCTCATTATCTAGACAATAGACAACTTTGAGGGAAACAAGAATTGTCTCCTCCAAAATACTCCCCCTTTTGCCACAAACTGGCAAGGGGTGCGATCCGAGTTCGAACAGACAATCAAAATGTGCCAGAACATGCGCTAAGAACAATAGTTTTAAACAAATAGTTCAGGGAGAAGGTTTGAAGAGGACCTTCAATCAGAAGCTTCTTCAATGGAATCATCTTCAGAGGCAGTAGCTTCTGATTCATCATCACTTGGGTAGCTGAGAGCTCGAGCAAGCCTGTTGATTCGGCGGCGCTGTTCCTTGTCCGCAGCAATGATAACATGGAGGTCCTTCAGTAGTTTGCTCCTCTCATCCACGCCCATTCTGGCTCCCCCTCGACTGGATTTCCCAATTTCTTTACCTGGCTTGCTCCCCCCTTTCAGATCATTCACATGCCGCCCTTTGTATAACTTGTGGTCCACTGTGAATTTGCTGGGAGCTTTAGTAAGAAAATCAGACGAGGCTGTCAAGTCAGGGGCTTGATGAATAATCAGCTCATAGATCAGAGATGGAAAGCAGATCTGGTGCAGGGTTCTCATCGATGTAGCATGGTCAGCAATCTGTTTGAACATTATTCTGCCCAGGTTAAACTTCAGCTTGTTCCCTATCTGATAAATCTGTTGGGCCATGTCCTTGTTGACAGTAGAGCGATGAGTAGACGGCCTCCAGTTAAACACTGCTATGAAAAACAGCATTGAATAGAACGTGGACAGATCCGCCGTATGCACAACTGACTCAGGCCTCCACTGAACAGAGCCTACAGTGATGGTGCTTACTATCTTCTCGAGGCTGGATTCTTCTTCATCAACAGCTGGGTCGTCCATGGAGAAGTATACATTGATCAGTTCTGGATCAATCTTGATCCTTCTTCCTCTTACATAGAAGACCCCATACTCAGCCTCTCCAATGACCCCAAACTTTGGAGGCAAGTTTGCCATGGCCTCACGCACCAGCTGTTCGTTGAATGGCTTGCATCTGTCTAACGTCCAGAATAGATCCGACTCTTTGAGCACCTCAATCACTTCTTTCCCTTTGTAACTCGATGCATCCAGTAGTCTCTCCGGTATGATTTTCCTCTTCTGCACACATCCCCATTTCAACACAACTTCTTTGTTCACGAACCACACACCTTTCTTGACCTTACCAACTGGGACAGCCTCAGATTCAGGGGCTGGGACTTCACATCTCCCAGCATCTTCAGAGATGGGAACTGCAGCAACGCGCTTTCTTTTCTTTGAAGAGCCAGCTCCCCCTGCACCACTACTGACCTCAGCAACCTTCTGAGCTGGTTCCCTTGTAGACGTAGCAAAGGCAACCTTTTTCTTTTCCTTCCCCTTCGTTGTCCTCTTGAGGTTGACAAGGGGAACACTGTCTTGGTCATCTTCTGAAAGGGTAACACCTTCTGCTACTGATGTAGGGGCATCCTTACGAATGGATGGTTCATCCTCCTTCAAATAATCCCGACGACGATCATCTTGAACTGTCATTGTTTCTTCACTCACTCCTTTCTCTGGTACTACTCCAGTCTTATCTTCAGTTTGAACACTCTGTTCCACTGTTGGAGCACTTGAGACCTTTCCAGTACCAGACTCTTCTGCTTCAACACCCAGGTTACGCAGACCTTCCTCTGGAACTGGTGCTGTTTGAGCTTCAGTCTGAACAGAGGGTTCCACTGTTGAACCGCTTGCAGCTTTCTCTGTAGCTCTTCCAGTCTCAACACCAGACTGAACACTTGGTTCCATAGGTGGATCACTTGTAGCTTTTTCTACATCAACCTCTTTTGCCCTAACAGCCTGAGCTTCTTCCAGACTTGCCACTCCCTGATCCTTCTCCTTTTCCAGGTCTTCCATGACATCATCAATGTCTTTGTATAACTTCTCCAATTCATCATCCTTTTCTGCTGGGTTAATCTCCTCTGCCACAGCCTCATCAAGCAAACCAGAACCTTCTTCAGTGATTCCTCCTTGATTTTCAGACGGATCAGCATCACTCATCACCACATTCCTCTTCCCCGAGGACTCGATGAACTTCTCTGTTTCTTCATCGGACTTTGCAATCTTCCTTCCTCGAGCTGCATAGATCTGGGCGAGATATTTTCTGGGAGAGTCAATGGCCCGCTTCACCTTCTTCCTGCGACCAGCCTTCGGAGGAATGTATCCTGTGGCGAAAATCTTTTCTCTCCATGTTCCCGAGCCTCCAGCCCCCTTGCTGGGTTCCTCTTCTTCCAAACTCTTGACAGACTTCTTCTTACAAATCCCACTACCGGCTTTGTCAACCGTCACAACCCTACCACTCTCATTATCTCCACCAAGAATCTCCCTACTGGTTTCAACACCATCGGCTTTAACACCACTAACAGCCTTACCACCATTATCGCCAATTACAGCCCTTCTGGCTTCAACACCGTCAATCAACTCAACAACCTTCTCACCCTCCATACTTGTTTCTTCATTCAGCATAGATTTTTCAACAACGGGGATATTTGCAGAGACAGAAGGAATATTGGGATTTACCTGAATCTGTGGAGTTGAGTCCACTGTGCCCGACAGAGGGATTCCAGCGGTAACTCCTTCAACAGACTTCTCTTTGGCCAAAGATTTGGTGACTGAGTGTAAAGGCGACGCCTTTTTCATCTTCGCAGCTTTTGATTTCGGAATCTTTGATTTCGCCGCCAACGCCTTTGAGGTCTGCATGCTTTCTTTGATTTTCTCCGCAGATTTGGCACTGGATTTTGCTGACTTCCTGGTGTTCACCATTGTCGGTTGAGGAAAGAGCAGTTGAGAGGGAAGTTCCGTTCTAGGGTTTTCGAGAGAGAGAAGACGATGCTTAGGGAAGAATTTTGATTTTTCAAAAATCAAATATGTCTATTTGACTCTTTAGCTTTCCAAAACCGTCAACCGAAAAAATCTTCAAGGATATTTCAAAAAAAATATTTTGTTGAGACTTCTGTTCCAGCTCTCTTTATTAGATGGTCAGTCCAACTGTTTCAGTTGGAGATTCGACTATGACTGACCACCGTCGGATGCTCTCAGTGGTTGACACCACATAGACCCCCTGGGGATCTGGGTGTTGCATTCCGTGACCTGCCATATGGTTTGACAGAAGTATGGCTCCTCAGAGTTACCATTTTTCGTGAGCATTCATATTTTCTTGTACGGCTCCAGCCACATTTCTCTGGGCAGTGTACGAACTCCATTTGCAACTGTACCACCGTCTGATTCGACAGCTTCCTGGGACACCCGGCAACCTTGATTTGTGCGCATCGACAATCAGATCTTGTGTGCAAGGTCTTATCCACTCCCCCTCGCAGAAAACTAGGTTGTGCGTTTGCACATGGGAGAGCAACCGGTTGCTGGCCATGATTCTCATTGTTCATTCACTCCGTCAGACCCATCCTAATAGTATAGCAGTTGTTGGCATCCCTTTTTCCTTTCATCAGTGTATCGCCATTCTGGTCTAGTACAAGACATGAGTAGCTGGAGAATGACACATAGTGTCCATCGTCGCATAGTTGACTGATGCTGATAAGATTCCTAGTCAGTCCCTTAACAAGGAGGGTGTTCTTGAGTGCAGGGAGATCCGGAACCATCAATGTCCCACAGCCGATCACCTGACCCTTTTCACCATCCCCGAAGGTGACAAACCACATATGCTCAACAGGTCTAATATGGGTAAGATATTGAGAGTTACCTGTCATGTGTGCGGAGCATCCGCTGTCGAAGAGCCAACTATCATGCGATGATTAGTTTGAGGTGTAACAGGCTACCATGCAAACGGTTTGATCTGCCTTTTGAACCCAGACCTGTTTCTGTTGCGATGTGGTTCGTTGTTGGAAAGCACGTCGTTCGGCTAAAAACAGGCGACACTTTAGTTTAATGTGTCCCATCTGATTGCAATACCAGCAAGTGCGCCATTCTTTCTTTTGCGCTGAATGAGAGCCGAAGTGCATCGTACCATCCCTTCTTTGACCACTGTTGGGTTGTTCTTGTTGCAGGTCTATTTTCCGTCTGGGATGCTGTCTTACCTTCTGTTCTATCTTCTGTTCCGACACCGGTCTGGTTTTAAAAAGCATCGTACCTTTTGAGCTGCCTTCTCCTGTGAACCCCAATCCTCTGTGTCCGGACTCCATTCTCTGGGATCTAAGAATATCATTTAAGTTTTTAGTGCCAGAGTTAAGCATTCTTACCGACTGTTTGAGGTGATTGAGTTCCTCTATAGTGTCAGAGTGTTCCATCTTCTCGGATTCTAGCTGAAGTTCCAGCTGTTCCACCCTCCTTAGTTGGAACATTTCTTTCCGCTGTAGATCAATGATGGTTTTTCTCAGGCCCACCATGCCTACAGGATAAGTGTCCCGATCCTTCTCTATTTCGACTTTTAGGGAGGAGACAGTACCCAGGAGTTCCGTTTTCTGAACAAGAAGATCCAGCCTTTCCTATTTTACCTCAGCTAGTTGAGAAGTCAGTGAGTTAGTTGTACCTTCCAGTTCTGCCTTCAGTGTCAGTAGTATCTCAACCTCCTGCAATACCTTATCCTTTTCTATAGTGACGCTTGCCACTGTGTCATTTAGCTTTTTGTTCATCTTGATCAGAAGCAGCCACTTCTCATATAGATCTTTATAAGTCTGAGCAAGAGAGTCCTGTGTGAGTTCTTCATTGTCACTGTCCGAGGGGTATTCACCTGGGAGTTCCAACTGAGGTGGAACAGTTTCACTTGTGCTGCTGCATTCATCCAGAGTTGTGACGAAGGCCACAAAGTTTGTGGTTTCACCTTTTTCTTCGTCTGACTCACTGTCGCTGAAGCTCGCCACCATCGCCTTTTTCTTCATGAGAGTGTTTGCACACTGTGACGCAATGTGACCAAAACCCTTGCTTTCATGACACTGAATCTCTTCTTTTCCTTTGTCAGACAAGTCTTGCCTCGAATCAGTAGACCTTGGCCTGCTGGATTTCCAGTTTCGGTAACCAGTTGATGAAGACTGACCTTGTTCTGGACCATGTCTGTTGATTTTCCGCACCATTCTTCCAAAGTTTTGTGCCATCATGGCTAGTTGCTCAGTGGTGCACCCAGATTCCAGTTTGTCTTCCGTTATATCTGCTTTAAGAGCGATTCCCTGCTCTTCTCTGGTTTGGAAGTCATAATTGATCTCGTAAGTTCTGAGAGAACCCATTAGCTCGTCTAGCTTCAGTGTGGTGATATCATGCATTTCCTCAATGGCCATGACTTTCATGGCAAATCTCGGAGGAAGAGACCTTAGGACCTTGCTGGCCAATCTTTCTTCATCGATGGGTTTCCCTAGTGCAGATGCCTCGTTGGACAGTTCCAGGACTCTGGTGTTGTACTCAGTGATGGTTTCACTCTCCTTCATCTTCATCTCTTCGAACCTGGTTGTGACAGCTTGCATGTGGGAGTTGCGTACTTTGTGTGTTCCTTCAAACGCTGTTTGGAGGATATCGCATGCTTCTTTGGCCACTTCACAGTTGATGATTAGCTTCATGACGTTTTCATCTACTGCCGAGAAAATTGCGTTCATTGTCTTTGAGTTGCCCATGGAAGCTTTGTCCTCCTCTTCTGTCCACAGAGCTTCTAGTTTGGCGATCGGTTCTCCAGTGAGGTTGTTCATTATGGGTTCCGTCCACCCTTTTAGAACAGCCTTCCATGCCTTTTCGTTTAGTGATTTTAGAAAAGATCTCATCACAGGCTTCCATGTGGCATAGTTCGATCCTTCGAGCAGCGGGGGTCTGGTTATGCTTTGTCCTTCCTTCAGAGTCATCTTGAACAGTTCAGGATCCCACTCAGTGTGTCGAGTGATCTGCTCTGATACCAATTGTAATTATGTCCCCTGTTCAAGCTTGTGTCCAAGGTAGTGTTGCGACAGACCTAGAACTCTTTGCACAACAGTTCAACACATAGAGGTTGAACTCTTATCACAACAGTTCAGCAAATAGATAAAGGCAGTAGAGACACACAGACTGATAACCCAGTTCGGCTCCGCCTACTCTGGGGGGTTTCCCACACCCGAAAAAGGGACAGCAAATCTTTATTACGAGTATAGGGTTTCCACAGGGACTTACACTTACACCTTGTAATAGCCTAACCTCAATACTCCGTCTCTCAGATTTGCAACCGAGGTTCACCGCAATTCCCCTCGATCCCCTTCGTTCAGAACCTGCAGTCTGAACGTTCTCGACCTTCTCCAGAAGCTCGGATGCTTTCTCTCGAAAGCTTGTTCACCTTTGTTGTGTGCGGCAGTCGATACGCTTCAGACAGTCTGTGTTGCACTTGAACAGACTGCACTTGCACTGGTGTATTCTCAATGAGAAAACACAACCGGCCGTCGCTTTCCTCTTCTCCAATCAGCAGGATATGCTCGTGTATATTTGATCTTTGAAAGCGATGAGAATTAGGGTTGCCCTTGCATTGTATTTATATGCTCGAGCGAAACCCTAATTCGCACAAGATAATCCCATCAAATATTTCAGAATTGATTCCTAAATATTTGATGTATATCTTTCATAAATCGATCGGAAGAATATACGAAGTCTTCTTTCCAAGTAAGTCGCGCCATCTTCAATGTAGATATTCACTCGAATATCTAATGCTCGAATAAGTCGCAGGCCGACTTCCACTTGTCGAAATCTTCGTTGCCAATGTCTTCCAGAAAATATCCTCGCGTCTTGATCACGCTGTACAGGAGTACCAGGATATTGTTCGAACTCCCCGTGAACACCTGCTCGAACTGTCTATGCTACGTTTTGCCAAATACATTCCACTTAAGGGAACATCATAGCCTAAGGGAGGAGGAGGATGTGGTGGAGGAGAAGACACTTGGCAAGCTTTCCATGGAGGAGGAGGAGCCTCCCAAAGCCGCCGGTTGGAGGTCATCAATGGAGGAGAGCTTCCTCCCAAGCTCACCTCCTCCCAAAGCCGCCGGTCATGGAGGGGAAGGAGGAGGTTTTGTGTGAGTTTTGTGATGTTTTCACAAAACTATCGGTGTATTTCGGCCCCGGACTGACTTTGATTGCTCTTCGGTTTGATTTGTTTTGAGTGATTCCATGTCAGGATCTTGAGATTTCTTCAGTCGGCGTCTGATCTTGACCTCGGATTGACTCGTAACATCTTTTCTGCGTAAGAACTCCTCCTTAGCGTGTATTCTCTCTAGTCTCTAAAATGCCCTGTAGATAAATATCGGAACTAACAAGCAAAAGTTAAATAGACAAACAGTCTAATTTGGTGGGTTTTACTGTGTTTATGATTCGTATAATTATTGTCCATCAAGCCTCCACTGACTTCGAAAACCATATAGTTAGATTCGATCCTTCGAGTGCTTGCCAAGCCTCTCTAGGGCAGTTTATGTCAACTCCACATCCCTAGTTTATCTCAGCACAAAGGGACAAATGAGAAGTTACATTCTAAGTTTTTAAACAGTTGAATTTTCACAAGGTTAATGCATGAATTATGATCTATCTTATTCACATTCTTAAGTTCATATTTTCAAAAAGATAATATTAAAGGAAAAGGAAAAGAAAAACATGTTATGTACACAGGCGGTTCTCACCCCACACTTTTGAACGAAGGCGTGCCTTTCGACAAGACTTAGTTCAAAAGCCATGCAAGCAGACAATTATGAGACGGAAATGACATTAAGGAAAAGGGAAGAACAGAACTACCTTTAAAGTGTCGAGCGAACGACATGGCATGAGGCTGGATAATCGAGGGAGTTCGGCTGGGGCCTTGAACTCTTGGCGTAGGCCTGGCTGGCTTAATGTTGCACCCAAGTCGATTCCTAAATAGTCATTTTTTCTATGCACCAAGTGGGTGAGAGCAACTTATTGGTAAAAACTAAATGACAGAAAAATAAAAGACTGAAAGTAAGATGGGTGTCGGGTTACCTCCCGACCAGTGCCTTTGTTTAACGTCGTTGGCTCGACAGTACCTCATTCCTGGATCACTGGTTTGGATCCCATGGGCGGCTCAGGTCGTATTTCGCCACCGTTCCTGTGTTGATTTTTGCCTTGACTCTTCCTGATTTCTTGCGAGATGATGTGCTTGGGTCCAGTTCCCATGGTTCTGGTGGTTTCTCCTTCCAACGTCTTTGAGAAGGCGAGGGACCCTTCACTACTAGTCTCTTGAACTGGGCTTTCTGGTGTTTAGGGCTGCCTTGTCCAGTTATGGCGAAAACATGCTCCATTGAGGAGTCGTTCTGCTCAGGCCCTTTTCCCATCCTTTTTTTTAGCCTCTTCATGGCTCACACGGTTTTCAGTGGTGTTTTGGACTTCTTCCCTTGTTGGCACCGTCTCGAGTTCCCACGAGGGTTCTTCCTCGTTGCTTCCGATGCTTTCTATGTCTGATTCTTCAGATGGCTCGGGAGTATGTTCTTCATTTGTCTCTGGACCAGCCTCTTTTATCTGCATTCCTCTGTCAGCTTGGGGTATTCATTTTGTGGTTGTGGCCAGGTCATCTATGAGGTTCCACATGTCTGCCATGGATAAGTTCCCGGCTGATCTTCTCATTGCTTCGTTAATCCTTGTCAGCTCATCGGCCCTCATCCCACGAAGAAATTTTTGAAGAAGAACTTTCTTCGTGAATCCATGGTACGGGCAGCTTGAGACGATGGTGTCATAGTTCGTGTAGTATTCGTCCAAAGTCTCATCCCGGGATTGTTGAAGGCCCATGATCTTCTCTCGGGTTTGTTGTCGTAAGGATGGGGGGAGAATTCCCTCAGAAATGGAACGCAAAGGTCCACAAAATGTACTGCACTACTAGCGGTTGATGTGTAATACCAGATCGTTGCAAAATCAATTAAAGAATATTTGAAGCATTTAAGCTTAAATTCCTCTAACATTTCATTTTCAGGTTTTATGTGTTGGCAAACGTGGTGAAAGTTTTGGCAGTGTTGTACTGGGTCTTCTTCATCCGTACCTCCGAACAGAGGAAGATGTCTTGTTGTCCATGCATATGTAGTGGGTAGCGTCATGAGAAGGGGAGGGAAAGAACAACTTATCCGACGGCTAATTCCCCGGCGACGGCGCCAGTTTTGACGGAGCCCACCGCACTGTCGTTAAGGTGCGATGTTCTCTATGCAAAAGAAAATTTGTATTCCGCTACTCGTGACCTTACTACTGGGTAGCAAGTGGTAAGTAGGGGTCGAACCCAAGGGAATTAGGGGGATAAGCTATTCTTTGAGGGAATTGTACAGCGAGGGAGCGTGTTTTAGGTTGATTGAGGTTTTAGTGCGGAAAAGTAAGTGATTGGTTGGTTGGTTTTGGTTTTTAGTGCGGAAAAGTAAATGACAGAAAAGTAAAGTGTAGAAAATAAAAGTAGAAGACTTACAGCGGGTGATGCGTGATTGGCAAGCCTTCTGGAACGTCAGCAGTTGATAATACAGTTTATACTAAAATTGAAAGTAAGTGCAAGGGGTTTTTTAAATCTAAGGAAAGCATTCGGTTTCTGGGGCATTGTAACATAGCCTGTTTATCATTGACCTTTAGTGATCCTTCTAAGTATTCAAAAGTGTATCAAGGCCATTTCAAGCACTCGATTTGCACACACCGTCTAGCCCATTTCAAGGTCGTAGAGCAGTTGTTCTATTTAGACTAGCACCCCATTTCAAGGTATACTAGCCTATGTGCATCCATTTGATCAATCATTTCCGATCAAACCAAATGGTGTTTAAAAGAGGTCGAACTCCTCAGATAAGCTTTGCCATTTCAAGCATCCACTTACCCGAGTATAATCACGAACCCCCACGGAAGAGTTTTGCCATTCAAGCATCCACTCAACCTTGGAAGTTCTGGCCTAATATATGGCACATAGAACAAGTTTTAAATAAAAAGAAGAGGCACTAAAAAGATGGCCTAAAACATTTTATGATACAAGTACACCCCTTCAACCGAATGAAGAGTTTAGCTACGAATATCCATAGAGGTGGATACCATAGCTAAGTACTTACGGTTTTTGAAAGACAGTAAGTAAAGGAAAGGGGTGAGTACTTCAAGAACCGACAAGGGTACTCAAGAATAGTAAAGACAAGCTTGAGTACTACAAGAACCGACAAGAGTACTCAAGAGCGAACTATAATACTCAAGAACCAACAGGAGTATTATAGACTGAAAACCAAACTTACAAAGTGCCAAACTTTAGAGAGAGAAGTGTTTTGTGATTTTTGGGATATGATTTACAAAGGGGGAGGCATGTATTTATAGCCTAAGGGAGGAGGAGGATGTGGTGGAGAGGAGGACACATGGCAAGTCATCCATGGCTTGTCAAAAGCCGCCGGTTGCCGGTTGAAGGAGGAGGAGCCGCCGGTTGTGGAGGGGGGAAGGAGGGAAAGCCACCCATGAGTCATCCCTCCCCTTAAAGCCGCCGGTCACTTTGAAGGAAAGAGTGAGTTTTGTTAGGTTTTGTGATGTTTTCACAAAACTATCAGTCCATTTCTGCCCCGGACTGACTCTGGTTGCTCTTCGGTTTGATTTGTTTTGAGTGATTCCAAGTCAGGATCTTGAGATTTCTTCAGTCGGCATCTGGTCTTGACCTTGGAATGACTCGTAATATATTTTCTGCGTAAAAACTCCTCCTTAGCGTGTTTTCTCTCTAGGCTCCAAAATACCCTGTAGATAAATATCGGAACTAACAAGCAAAAGTTAAATAGACAAACAGTCTAATTTGGTGGGTTTAACTGTGTTTATGATTCGTATAATTATGGTCCATCAGCTGTCCCTCATCAAAAGGAAATCAAAGAGCTCAGATCATTGAAACCCGAACCAAATCACGTGCTAGAGAAAGCTACAAGTTAACCATATAGTGCGAGTCAGTCCCGAGAATGCAGTCCAGGAGCCTGAAAAGGGCCATCTCCCGAATAATCCGAATTAATTTGCATCTCGGCTCGAGGGTACAAGTATCAAGTTTCTTCTAAGTATTTACACGGTTTAGTTTGGTAACAAGTAAGTATTGCATGGATAGGATAAATCTAGTTCCACATTCTCACTTTCCTATTTAGAGCTTATTACTTGGATTTTGTGTTTCTCTCTCGAATAGCATTGTTCGGGACGAACAAGTATAAGTGTGGGGTGATCTGATGGACCATATTTATATGATTCATTAAGATAGTTAAACCCACCAAATTAGACACTTTGTCTTAACAACGTTTACTTGTTAGTTCCATTTTTTTTGTACAGGCTATTTTGAGGTTTAGAGAAGAAATGAGCTAAAAAGGGGGTTCTTAAACCAAAAATGGATTACAAGTCAAGTCGGACTAGTCGGGGACCGATAAAAATCAACCAGGGACCGAGGACCCCAGTCGAGGACCGAGGACCGAGGACCCCAACCGGGTACCCAGGCCCAGTACCGAGAACCTCAGGTCCCTGCCGAGAGGTACCGGGCCCAAGTCCCGAGTCCCGAGTACCGAGTGCCGAGAGAGCCGAGCGCCTGTGCCGAGACAAGTGCCGAGAGCACCGAGACCCAAGTGCCGAGAGTGCCGAGACCCAAGTGCCGAGAGTGCCGAGACCCACATCCGAGAGCGCCGAGACCCAAGTGCCGAGAGAGCCGAGACCCAAGTGCCGAGAGTGCCGAGACTCACATCCGAGAGCGCCGAGACCCACGTCCGAGAAAACCAGGGCCGCGCCGAGAGCAGCGCCCGGGCCCGGCCGACCAAGGGCCCGAGGAAAACTTCAACCCCGGGCCATGACCATGCTCCGGGCAGAATTTGGCTTAACGTCCTTCATGGATCTGTCTTAGAATCGTCTCAACATTCCAAATCCATGGTCCAACACCCAATCACCTCCGGCCAAAATTCCGGCCAAGCTCCAGCCATGGTCCAATCAACTTCCGGTGATGCTCGAAACAAGCCAAATCCAACCACCACCTTGCTCCGGTCATTCTAGCCCAACTCAAGTCAAAATCCGGCGAAGTCCAACCAAACTACTTAATTCCCGGTTAGGTTATACTATTCACATCGGTTGATCTTTTGGTTTGAAACCATACCTCAACCAAGCTCAACCAAACTTTCCCAAGCCTCAACCAAGCT
Source organism: Rhodiola kirilowii (assembly GCA_033675215.1). Taxonomy (NCBI): domain Eukaryota; kingdom Viridiplantae; phylum Streptophyta; class Magnoliopsida; order Saxifragales; family Crassulaceae; genus Rhodiola; species Rhodiola kirilowii. Next base: position 36,201,538 of record CM066201.1, read on the forward strand.
CATGTAGTTGCCCTTTGGCACATCCCATGCTCTAGCCACCCATGTGCAAGGCAAGTGCACCCTTTGGCTCATCCAAACTCTAACCGAAGGCCAACCAAGCTCAACCAGACTTATGGGAGGACTAGAGGCGGTTGGAGGAGGAAATATCTTACTCCACTCACTCCTCCAACGCCACATTTGGCTACAAAAGGAGGGCTTCCCCTCCTGAATGATATCACTTGTAACTTAGGTAGAGAATCTCTCTAGAATCCATCTCACAAATCCTTGTAAACACTTGTGTTTTGATATCAAAAGCTCTACCTTCTCTCGTGCTCTTGAGTGAAGTTTGAGTTTGTTCTTCATTTCCTTTGCCAAAAACCATGAGCCCTCTTTGGCTTTCTTGTCTTTATTTTGCTTTGATCTTGAATACTCTTGTTGGTTCTTGAGTATTCTTGAGTGTTCTTGAGTTTACTCTTGTTGGTTCTTGGGTGCTCAAGTTTGTTCTTGAGTTTTACTTTCCAAAACCTTACTTTCTTGTCTTTGTTTTCAAAACTAAAACCTTTACTTTTCAAAGCACTTAGCTATGGTATCCACTTCTAGGGATATTCGTAGCTAAACCCTTCATTCGGATGAAGGGGTGTGCTTGTATCATGCAAACGTTTTAGACCCTTTTCTTAACGCTTCTATTATGTTCAAACTTGTTCCATGTGCCATATATTAGGTTAGAACAACATGGTTGAGTGGAGGCTTGAAAGAGCAAAGCTCTTCCATGGGGTTCGTGAGCATACATGGTTGAGTGGAGGCTCGAAAGAGCAAAGCTTTTCCATGGAGTTCAACCTCTTTAAAATACCACTTGGTTGATCGAAAATGATTGATCAAGTGGATGAACATGGGCTAAGATACTTCGAAAGGAGGAATTAGCCTATCTAGAACAAGTGTTCTATGTCTTGAAAAGGACTAGACGGTGTGGCAAGTCGAGTGCTAGAAATGGCCTTGATACATCTTTGAACACTTAGAACGATCATTAGAAGTCGATGATGAACGTATGACGGAGCCCACCGCACTGTCATTAAGGTGCGGTGTTCTCTGTGCAAAAGCAAATTTGTATTCCGCTACTCGTGACTACTAATGGGTAGCAAGTGGTAAGTAGGGGTCGAACCCAATGGAATTAGGGGGATAAGTTAATCTTTGAGGGGATCGTACAGCGAGGGAGCGTGTTTTAGGTTGATTGAGGTTTTAGTGCGGAAAAGTAAGTGATTGGTTGGTTGGTTTTGGTTTTTAGTGTGGAAAAGTAAATGACAGAAAAGTAAAATACTCAAAATAAAAGTAGAAGACTTACAGTGGGTGATGCGTGATTGGTAAGCCTTCCGGAACGTGAGCAGTTGATAGAGCAGTTTATATTAAGAAAGTAAATGCGAGGGGTTTTTTAAATCTAAGGAAAGCATTCGGTTTCTGGGGCCTTGTATCATAGCCTGTTTATCATTGACCTTTAGTGATCCTTCTAAGTATTCAAATGTGTATCAAGGCCATTTCAAGCACTCGATTTGCACACACTGTCTAGCCCATTTCAAGGTATACTAGCCTATGTGCATCCATTGATCCATCATTTCCGATCAAAACCAATGGTGTTTAAAAGAGGTCGAACTCCTCAGATAAGCTTTGCCATTTCAAGCATTCACGAACCCCCACGGAAGAGTTTTGCCATTTCAAGCATCCACTCAACCTTGGAAGTTCTGGCCTAATATTTGGCACATAGAACAAGTTTTGAATAAAAAGAAGAGGCACTAAAAAGATGGCCTAAAACATTTTATGATACAAGTACACCCCTTCAACCGAATGAAGAGTTTAGCTACGAATATCCACAGAGGTGGATACCATAGCTAAGTACTTACGGTTTTTGAAAGACAGTAAGTAAGGGAAAGGGGTGAGTACTTCAAGAACCGACAAGAGTACTCAAGAATAGTAAAGACAAGCTTGAGTACTACAAGAACCGACAAGAGTACTCAAGACCGAACTACAATACTCAAGAACCAACAGGAGTATTATAGATATAGAACAAAAGCTTGCAAAGTACCAAACTTTTAGAGAGATAAGTGTATGATTTTTGGGATGGATTACAAATGAGAGGAGAGGCATGTATTTATAGCCATGGAAGGAGGAGATGTGTGGAGGAGAAGCCACCACATGGCAAGCCATCCACGGCTTGCCAAAAGCCGCCGGTTGGAGGTCATGGAGGAGGAGAGCCGCCGGTCATGGAGGGGAGGGGAGGGGAAATCCACCCCATGAGTCATCCTTCTTCCCCAAGTAGCCGGTTATAAGGGCAAAGGGAGGAGTTTTGTGATGTTTTCACAAAACTATCGGTGTATTTCAGCTCCGGACGGACTTTGGTTGCTCTTCGGTTTGATTTGTTTTGAGTGATTCCATGTCAGGATCTTGAGATTTCTTCAGTCGGCATATGGTCTTGACCTTGGAATGACTCGTAATATATTTTCAGCGTAAAATCCTCTCCTTAACGTGTATTCTCTCTAGTCTCCCAAATACCCTGCAGATAAATATCGAAACTAACAAGCAAAAGTTAAATAGACAAACAGTCTAATTTGGTGGGTTTTACTGTGTTTATGATTCGTATAATTATGGTCCATCAACGTACTATGATACAAGGCCCCTAAAACCGAATCTTTCCATTAATCGGAACACAACCTGTCACTTTACTTTCAGTCTCAATATCAACTGTTTAGTTTCAGTACCATTTACTTTCAGTACCTTTACATTCCGCAACTAACTTTACTTTCAGTACCTAACATTTACTTTTAGTACTTAATTTCCGCAACTAACTTTACATTCAGCATTTTACTTTACGCACTTACTTTCAGGACTTTACTTTTACGCACTTTACATTTCAGCACTTTACTTTACGCAATTTACTTTCAGTCTTTACTTTACGCACTTTATTTTCAATCTTTACTTTTCCGTACGCTTACTACAGACTTGTTCAACATCAATCCAACATATCTTTGGCACACATTGCGCTTGAAATATAGCGTGCGGCCAGTGCCAAAAGTATGTTGCTTGGTTGATATTGAACTCGACTGTTCCAGCACTTTACTTTTCAGTATTTACTTTCAGTTCAGTATTTACTTTCCTTTCTTTCAGTCATTTACTTTCCAGGAATTTACTTTCAGCACTTTACTTTCAGTCATTTACTTTCCAGCAATTTACTTTCAGTACTAAAACCACAACCAACCCCAATCGCACTTACATTTCTGTACAAATCCCTTAAAGAACAACTATCCACTAATTCCCTTGGGTTCGACCCCTACTTACCACTTTACTACCCAATAGCAAAGTCACGAGTAGCAGACTTATAAATTTATCTTTTGCATTTGCCTCGCGACAAGGCAATCTGTCACCAACCGACTTGGCTTGGTTGATGCCAACCGGACTCCAAAACCAAACCGAAATGAATAGTAGAAGCCAACCGGAATATTGGGAATTTGGTTCTTGGTTGGAACTTCTTGGCCAGAACTTGGTTGGACTTGGTTGTGCTTGGCCTGAGCTTGATCGGAGCTCGATCGGAGTTTGGCCGGAGTTGGCCGAAATCTGGCCGGAATTTTGGCCGGAGGCTCTTGGCTGTTGGATTGCAGATTTGGAATGCTGAGGCAATTCTAAGATTAATGGCCAAAGTCATTAGCTGGAATCTAGCCGGGACCTGGTCGTGGCCCATGTTCTCTCTGTCGAGCATGGGCTACTCGGGCAATTCTCGGGCATCGGCTGGTTCCACTCGGGCGTTTTGTCTGGGAAGTGAGATTGTCCAAGTTATTAGGCATTTAAAACACTTTGGCCGAGCCAGAATTGCCAGATTCCATGGTTTGGTCGAGCGACTTGGTTTCAGTGCCTATGCGCACGGGGCCTTTGCTTTGGAATTGGGCCAACTACCAATCTGCCCGAGCATTCTCCTTGGTTTTTCGACATTGTCCACCTTATTTTCTATTTTGATCACTTTGCTCGAGGTGGATTCGTCAGATCAGCTTGTTTGCCCGGGCAACTTGAATTCAGTGCTAGACGGCCTGGGCACGGCCTGGGACTCTCTCGGGCGGGGACCTGGGCGATGCCTGGGCGCGGCCTGGGCGATGCTCGGGCAGAGACCTGGGCGCGGCAAACTTTTCTCGATCCTTGGTTGGGCCAGAATTTACTTGGCATGCATTTTTGGCACAAATCTCCCTTTTTAAGTGTGATTCCTCTTTAGACTTCAAAATTGCCTGTATACATAAAACGACATCAACAAGCACATGTTCGTATGACCAAATGTCTTATTTGGTGGGTTTTGTGTACTTGATGAATCGTATAAATACGTCCCATCAAATACCCCCACACTTAATCTTGTTCATCCCGAACAAGTCTAGTCAAAGAGAGGAACAAAAAACCCTAAGTCCTAAATGTGAATGTGAGATGCAAAACTAGACTTCACCTTTTGCATGCATATCTTACTTGCTTCCAAACGAAATCATGCTCACATATGAAAGTAACTAGATACTTGTACCTTTGAGCCGAGATGCAAACCAATTTTGGATGATTGGGAGATAGTCCTTTTTAGGCCTTTGAACTGCATTCTCGGATCCGATCTTACTATATGGTTATGTTACTTGCTTCTTCTAGCACGTGATTGATTCGGGCTAATGGGTCGAGCTCTTTTGATTTCCTTTGGAGGGACAGCTTTTTTGTAGTGAGGTTTGGCCGTCGGCCTTTGATATGACTCTTTGAGTACTTCACTTTTGCTTCGGTTTGATTTCACCACTTGGCTGATTTTTTTTTACTTTGAGCTTTGCTCCTTTGATGAGAATTGCATGTCCATTTTTTCCTTCACTTTTAGGGGGGCCCAATCATCACCCGAGAGCATATGGAAATACCTCCCCGCTCTTTCTCATCCTTGCCCTTTTCACGCGGGTCAAGATGAGGGTCGCTCATCTCTTTTCCCGGCTACTTTGGACTAGAGAATGGATGGTTTGATTCCCGTCCCGCCTCTTGCATAGACGCTGCACGGCGGAGTCCACTCAAAACCATCAAAAGCTTAAAGTGCTAGCCTCCACAATCTTCACATAACCGTATAGTAAGGGTCCGGTCCCTTGAGTGCTTGTCAAGCCTCTCTAGGGCATTTCTTTCAACTCCAAATCCTACATTATCTCAGCACACAAAGACAAGTAGAAAGTTAAATACACATGTGCTTACACAATCAAGTTTTCACAAGGAAATGCATGTTTCGGGTCTATCTATTTTCACATCATGAAAGTGTATATTTTCAAAAACGTTTCAAAAAGATAAAAATATTAAGGAAAAGAAAACATGCAGACTAATATGTGCAAAGAATCACCCCCACACTTTTGAACGAAACCGTTCCTCTCGGAACGTCTTAGTTCAAAACACAAAAAACAATTTCAACAATAGAAAGGAAATGACATGAAGAGTAAGGAACGAAGAGAACTCCCTTTATGGTGTCATTGCTAAGTCGTGCACGGCTGAGCAAACGACGAGGCCTAGCCCGGCCAGATTTGGTTGATGTTTGAGGGGGTCCGGTTGGGACCTGGTTCTCTCGGGCGCAGCCCGGTCATTCTTGGTTGTGGCACGGGTACTGGCGAGTTTCCACGGGCGCAAGCCGGTCATTCCCGGTTGCGGCTCGGTTATGCTCGGGTCATGCGCTCCCATGTTGAGCATATGTTCCCTGCATAAGATAAACATTCCTTCCCAAATACAAAGGGGTGAGTATGAAAAGAAACGACAGAAACATAAAAACTGTAACAAATGAAGAAAATATGCCGGGTTACCTCCCGGCAAGTGCCTTTGTTTAACGTCGTTGGCTCGACGGTACCTCACTCATGGATCATAAGTTGGGATCCCATGGGTGCTTGAGGTCAAACTTCTTCTCGGTTTCCCTTTTGATCTGCCCCAAGAAAGCATGGAGTGATGTGTTCGGTTCGGTTCTCCATTGCTCCTTGACGGAGCCCACTGCACTGTCGTTAAGGTGCAATGTTCTCTGTGCAAAATAAATTTATATCTCCAATACTCGCGACTTAACTATTTTTGGTAGTAAGTGGTAAGTACGGGTCGAACCCAAGGGAATTGGTGGATTAGTTGTTCTTTAATGAAGCTTATGCATAAATTAAATGCGATTGGGGTTGGTTTTGAGTGTGCTTTGAGAACTGAAAGTAAATTACTACAGTTGGTAATGGACTGTAAGGAAAGGATTCGATTTAGGGGTTTCATATCATATCATCGTTCATCATTGACCTCTAATGATCATACTAAGTGTTCAAAAGTGAATCAAGGCTATTCCTAGCACATGACTTGCCACACCGTCTAGTCTTTTGCAAGACAAAGAACTCTTGTTCTAGTATGTGAATCCATTTGATCATCATTCCTGATAAACCAAATGGTGTTTAAAAGAGGTTGACTTCCACAGATAAGCTGTGCTCTTCCGAGCCTCCACTTATCCACGGAAGATCACGAACCCATGGAAAAGCTTTGCCCTTCCGAGCATCCACTCACCCAATGGAATTCTGACATAATATAAGGCACCTAGAATAAGTTGAACACAAAGAGGCACTAAGAGAAGGGTCTAGAACGATTTATGATATAAATACACCCTCTACCGAATACAAGCTTTAGCTACTTGTATTCATGTCAAGGAATACAAGCAAACCATGGCTTTGAACAAGGATACCGAAAAGGAGAATAACTTTAAAGTAAGAACAATATATACGGAAAGTAAAGGACAAGTCAGGGAAAAGAAAGCCGTGGCTTTTGTACCTACAATAAGTGGAGGAGAGAAGCTCCTAAGCAAGATCCAAGCAAGGAAAAGTAGCTCCAAAATGAAGAACAAAATGTGTATTGAAAGTGAAGAGAAGAGGGTTAAGCCCTCTATCTCTCTAAAGACTTGTGGATTGTGGGATGGGATATGGATACAAGGGAATGGGATGCTCTATTTATAGCCAAGGAGGAGCAATGGATGTGGAGGAGAAGCCACCACATGGCACAAGATGGATGGAGGAGCAAGGAGCCGCCGGCCCTTAGGTGGAGGAAGCCATAGCCGCCCCCCATGTGGCATGAAAGGAGTGGAGGAGGTGAATGTGAGTGAGGGGAGCCGCCGGCTAGGTGGAGGGGAGTGGGTGAGTGTGAGTTGAGATCTTTTTCCCAAAAGCCATCGGCTCTTTCAGCTCCGGACTTACTCTGGTTGCCCTCCGGTTGGACTTGTTTTGAGTGATTCCACGTCCGGTTCTTGAAAGTCAGAATTCGGTCGTGACCTGGAATGACTCAGTAATTCATTTTCAACTTTAAAACTCCTCCTTAGCCTCTATTCTCTCTAGACTTCAAAATACCATGTAGATAAATATCGGAACTAACAAGCAAAAGTTAAATAGACAAAGAGTCTAATTTGGTGGGTTTAACTGTGTTTATGATTCATACAATTATGGTCCATCACTCCGGTAGTTTGTTTTCCACATGCTTCCGAGAAGATGAGGGCTCCTTGACCATAGCTGCTGGTCCATTGAGCCGTGGTTTCTTGTTACTCCATCCCGGCTTCCATTCTTTTGGGCCATGTCTTTGTCGCTTCTTCTTGTTCAAATGGTTGGCACCTTTCCAAGTTTGGAAGTTCAGCATTGTGCCATCAAATGTAGGTGACAATTCGCTTGTCGTCAGAGCAAATTGTACAAATAAATTTATAAAGTCCGCTACTCGCGACTACTGGGTAGAAGTGGTAAGTAGGGGTCGAACCTAAGGGAATTAGGGGGATACGTTGTTCTTTTATTAACAGGGACGTGTTTTAGGATGATTGAGATTTTAGCGCGAGTAATTAAACTACTGTTTTTGGTTTTTTGTGTTTTTTGTGCGGAAAAGTAAATACAGAAATTAAATACTGAAAGTAAATACTGAAAGTAAATATTGAAAGTAAATACTGAAAGTAAAGAGATAAGGGTTAGAAGACTTACAGTGGGTGATGCGTGATTGCGATTCCTCCGGTTGTTGAGCGGTTGATGGTTGTGGTTGATCGGGACAGTTATACTAGGAAAGTAAATACAGGGGTTTTTGTGATTGAAAGAAAGTATTCGGTTTCAGGTACTCTTGTATTATAACATGTATATAATAAACCGTTAGTAACTTTTCTAAGTATTCAAATATGAATCGAGGCCCTTTCGTAGCGCAAGACTTGCAACATCGTTTAAAGCAACCCTTGTTCTACTTCAGACTAATTCCTCCTTTCGAAGTGTCTTAGCCTTCTGTGCATCCACCTGATCTCACTGTTACGATTGACCAAGTGGTGTTTTAGATAAGTCGAACTCCTCAGATAAGCTTTGCCCTTTCGTAGCATCCACTTACCCGAGTATGTTCACGAACCCCACGGAAGAGTTTTGCCCTTTCGTAGCATCCACTCAACCTTGGAAATTCTGACTATAAATGGCACATAGAACAAGTTTTGAATACAAAGAAATGAAACTAAAAGATATTACAACATTATATAATACAAGAAAATACCTTCCACCGAATGAAGAGTTTAGCTACGAATATCCATAGAGATGGATACCATAGCTAAATACTCGGGGGTTTTTGAAAACAGTAAGAGGGAAAGGGGTGGAATACTCAAGAACCAACAGGAGTATTCCCTATTTCCTACTGAATACTCAAGAAACAACAGGAGTATTCTCTATAGTATAATACTCAAGAACAAACAGGAGTATTATTTCATAAACCGAACAAATTTACAAAGTAACCTTTAGAGAGATAAGTGTTTTGTGTATGGATTGATGATACAAATGAGGAGGAGGGCTCTCATATTTATAGGCTAGGAGGAGGAGAATGAAGGGTGGAGATGGAGGCATGCGGAGGAGCATCCAAGGGTGGAGATGGAGGAGCTTGTGGAGGAGACAAGTGGCACAAGGGGAGGAGCCTCCCAAAAGCCGCCGGTTTCCGGTCCAAAGGGGAGGAAGAGGAGGTGGCTTGGCCACCCTTTGCCAAAGCCACCGGTCATCCCATGGAAGAGGAGGGGGAAGCCACCCAATGACTCATCCATTTCACCCAAGCCACCGGTCACCAATGCACATGGATGAATCTTGACGGTTTTGTACTGTCTTTACAAAACTATCAGTCCAATTTCACTCCAGGCTGTCTTTGATAATTCCTCATTTGGATTTAATTTGAGTAATTCATCGTCAAGATCTTGAGATTTCTTCGTTCAGTGCTTGATCTTGACCTTCAATTGACTCTTGATATCTTTTCAGCATAAAATCCTCTCCTTAGCGTGTTTTCACTTTTATCTCTCAATTTCCCTGTGGAAATATTTCGGGACTAACACGTAGAAGTTAGATAGACAAACAGTCTAATTTGGTGGGTTTAACTGTATTTATGATGCATACAATTATGGTCCATCAGATCACCCCACACTTTTAGTTGTTCATCCCGAACAATGCTATTAAAGGGCGGCACTAAGTAAGCTTGTTGAAATATGAAAATTAGATTGTGGTACTCGATTTCTCCTAATTCATGCATTACTACTTATTGCCAAATTAAACTGCGTAAATAAATAGAAGAAACTTGATACTTGTACCTTCGTGCCGAGATGCAAATTATTTTGGATGTTTCGGGAGATAGCCCTTTTCAGGCTCCTGGACTACACCTTTGGGACCGTCTCGCACTATATGGTTTTCTTGTTGCTTTCTCTAGCACGTGATTCGATTCGGGTTTCAGTGAGTTGAGCCTTTTTTTGATTTTCTTTTTTTTCTTCTTTGGCGAGGGACTAGCTTTTTGTAGTGATTCTGCCTTTGGCTTTATGATCTGTCTTTTTTGAGTGCTTCACTTTTGCTCGGTTAAAACCTTCACAATTTTGGGCCTTAGGCCTCTTTTGATTTTCTTCTTTGAGTTTTTTGCTTCTTTGTGACTTGCTAGTCCATTTTCTCAGCCTTTTTGGGTGGTCCAATCATCGCCCGCAAGCCTATGGAAATACCTCCCCGCTCCTCTCGTCTTTGTCGTTTCACGCGGGTCAAGATGAGGGTCGCTCATTTATTTTCTCGGCTATTTTGACTAGAGTGAGGACGGTCTGATTCCCGTCCTCGCCTTTGCATAGATGCTTCTTGGCGGAGTTGAGGTCAATTATTCACTGAACCCCGAAGTGCAGCCTCCACTGACTTCGAAAACCATATAGTTTGATCTGATCCTTCAAGTGCTTGCCAAGCCCCTCTAGGGCAATTTCTATCAACTCCACATCCCTAGGTTATCTCAGCACAAAGGGACAAATGAGAAGTTACATTCTAAGTTTTTAAACAGTTTGCATTTTCATAAGGTTGATGCATGCATTATGATATATCTTTTTCACATTCTAAAGTTCATAATTCCAAAAAGATACTACTAAAAAAATAAAAAACATGCAGTTGGTTCTCACCCCACACTTTTGAACGAAGGCAAGCCTTAGTTCAAAAGTCATGCAATATATACAGGAGAAGGAAATGACATTAAGGAAAAAGAAGAACAGAACTCCCTTTGAGTGAACGACATGGCATGAGGCTGGATAATCGAGGGAGTTCAGCTGGGGCCTCGAACTCTCAGCGCAGGCCCGGTAAATTCACGGAAGCTGCCTGGCTGATCCGATCTTGCTCCAAAAACTTAATTCCTACATGAAAGACATTCCTTCTATACAAAAAGTGGGTGAGAGCGCTTATTGGAAATTTAAATAACAGAAAGTAAGATAGTGTCGGGTTACCTCCCAACCAGTGCACTTGTTTAACGTCGTTGGCTCGACAGTACCTCATTCTGGATCATTGGTTGGGTTCCCATGGGTGGCTCAGGTCAAACTTCGCCACCATTCCTGTGTTGGTTTTTGCCTTGCCTGATGTTTTGTTTGGTTTAGAACTCCATGGTTTTGGTGTCTTTTCTTTCCATTGTTTCTGAGAAGTCGGGGGACTTTTGACCGTAGCTGCTGGTCTTTTGAGTCGGACTTTCTTATTTCTCCATCCGGGCTTCCATTCCACCGGCCCATGCCTTGGTCGTTTCTTCATGTTTGAATGGGTGGCACTTTTGCAATTCTGGAAATTCAGTATTGTGCCATCAAGCATTGGTGACCTTAGGCATGTCTCTATGTGAAGCCTCTTTTTTGTGGTAGCGATGAACAGTCGTCCTAGAACGAGCGAGTTTTCAGGGCTGCTTTGTTGAGTCGTGGTGAGTGAGAGCTCCATTGATGGTTTTTCTTGCCCTTGGTTTGCCTCCAACTCTCCTTGTACCGCATTATTGACCACATCATCATCGGGCGCCGTGATTTGCATAGAAACCGAAGGGTTAAGTAGGGGCTTCTCGGCCATGAGAATCGGGTCTTTCTCAAGCAGATTGGTGATGAGGACCGGTTCAAGTGGCTCGGCTGGTTTGGCAATGAGGACTGGGCCTGGCTTGATTTCCTCATCCGCTTTGGTAGTGAGTTCCCATGAAGACTCCTCCTCGATGCTTTCTGTATCTGATTCGTCTATCACTTCGGATGGCTCGAGAGTGATATCCCATATGGGCTCTTCCTCGTCCCATACTATATCGGTTTCCGGTTCTAAGTCTTCTGATGGCTCGGCAGTGATATCCTATATGGGCTCTTCCTCGGTGCTTCCGGTTCCCGACTAGTCCATCATGGCCTCTGTCAGCCTTGTGGGCACCAATGTTGGCTCTTTTAGAGCCGCCTCCATATCCATTACTGCCCTTGTACTGATGTCTTCTCTTGATTTTGTCGCGGACAAGATAATAGGTGTGGTGTCGGGCTCGTTCTGTACTGAGTCCACTTTCATCGTTGGTGCCATATCTTCGGTTTGGTGCATTGGCCCTCGTTTTGTGCTTGTGGCCAAATCCTTAATGAGGCCCCAGGCTTCATCTATGCTTAATTCTATTATTGACCCTCCTGCAATAGTATCTAGCAAGCAAAGCTCCGGAAGTCTCATCCCAATAAGAAATGCCAGAATAAGATCTGAATATGCGAATCCGTGGTACGGGCAGCTCGCCACAATGGAAATGAACTATGCCAAGTACTCGTCCAAAGTTTCGTCCCGGGATTGCGTAAGGTTGAAGATCTTATTGCGGACATCAAGTTCGAAAGGTGTTGGGGGAAATTCCTCATAGTACCAAGGCTCTCTTTCGTAGTAGGAAGACATTATGTATAACAGAAAAAAGAACAACTACCCATTCGCTAATTCCTCGACAACGGTGCCAATTTGACAATTCGCTTGTCGTCAGAGCAAATTGTACAAATAAATTTATAAAGTCCGCTACTCGCGACTACTGGGTAGAAGTGGTAAGTAGGGGTCGAACCCAAGGGAATTAGGGGGATACGTTGTTCTTTTACTAACAGGGACGTGTTTTAGGATGATTGAGATTTTAGCGCGAGTAATTAAACTACTGTTTTTGGTTTTTTGGGTTTTTTGTGCGGAAAAGTAAATACAGAAATTAAATACTGAAAGTAAATACTGAAAGTAAAGAGATAAGGGTTAGAAGACTTACAGTGGGTGATGCGTGATTGCGATTCCTCCGGTTGTTGAGCGGTTGATGGTTGTGGTTGATCGGGACAGTTATACTAGGAAAGTAAATACAGGGGTTTTTGTGATTGAAAAAAAGTATTCGGTTTCAGGTACTCTTGTATTATAACATGTATATAATAAACCGTTAGTAACTTTTCTAAGTATTCAAAGATGAATCGAGGCCCTTTCGTAGCGCAAGACTTGTAACATCGTTTAAAGCAACCCTTGTTCTACTTCAGACTAATTCCTCCTTTCGAAGTATCTTAGCCTTCTGTGCATCCACCTGATCTCACAGTTACGATTGACCAAGTGGTGTTTTAGATAAGTCGAACTCCTCAGATAAGCTTTGCCCTTTCGTAGCATCCACTTACCCGAGTATGTTCACGAACCCCACGGAAGAGTTTTGCCCTTTCGTAGCATCCACTCAACCTTGGAAATTCTGACTATAAATGGCACGTAGAACAAGTTTTGAATACAAAGAAATGAAACTAAAAGATATTAAAACATTATATAATACAAGAAAATACCTTCCACCGAATGAAGAGTTTAGCTACGAATATCCATAGAGGTGGATACCATAGCTAAATACTTGGGGGTTTTTGAAAACAGTAAGAGGTTAAGGGGTGGAATACTCAAGAACCAACAGGAGTATTCCCAATTTCCTACTGAATACACAAGAACCAACAGCAGTATTCTCTATAGTATAATACTCAAGAACAAACAGGAGTATTATTTCATAAACCGAACAAATTTACAAAGTAACCTTTAGAGAGATAAGTGTTTTGTGTATGGATTGATGATACAAATGAGGAGGAGGGCTCTCATATTTATAGGCTAGGAGGAGGAGGATGAAGGGTGGAGTTGGAGGCATGTGGAGGAGCATCCAAGGGTGGAGATGGAGGAGCTTGTGGAGGAGACAAGTGGCACAAGGGGAGGAGCCTCCCGAAAGCCGCCGGTTGCCGGTCCAAAGGGGAGGAAGAGGAGGTGGCTTGGCCACCCTTTGCCAAAGCCACCGGTCATCCCATGGAGGAGGAGGGGGAAGCCACCCAATGACTCATCCATTTCACCCAAGCCACCGGTCACCAATGCACATGGATGAATCTTGACGGTTTTGTACTGTCTTTCCAAAACTATCAGTCCAATTTCACTCCAGGCAGTCTTTGATAATTCCTCATTTGGATTTAATTTGAGTAATTCATCGTCAGGATCTTGAGATTTCTTCGTCCAGTGCTTGATCTTGACCTTCAATTGACTCTTGATATCTTTTCAGCATAAAATCCTCTCCTTAGCGTGTTTTCACTTTTATCTCTCAATTGCCCTGTGGAAATATTTCGGGACTAACACGTAGAAGTTAGATAGACAAACAGTCTAATTTGGTGGGTTTAACTGTATTTATGATGCATACAATTATGGTCCATCAGTAGGCGACATCAAGCATGCGCCCCTGCCAAGCTTCTTCTTTGTGGCAGCGGAGATGGGTTGTTGACAGAACCGCTCGTCGTCAAAGCGATTGTGCAAATAAATTTATAGTCCACTACTTGCAACTATACTACTGGGTAGTACTTGGTAAGTAGGGGTCGAACCCAAGGGAACTAGGGGAATAATTGTTCTTCGGGGGGAATTACGCAGCGTGGGAACGTGTTTAAGGTCGGTTGGTTGGTTTTAAAGCTACCAGCTATTTTGATTGATTGATTGGTTGGTTGGTTGGTTGATTTTAACACTGGAAAGTAAATTACTATTTTAATGATTAAGAGAAATGTTCGGTTTCAGGGGACTTGTATTATATCCTGTTTATCATTGACCTTTAGTGAATCATCTAAGTATTCAAACGGTGAATCGAGGCTAGTTACAGCACAATACTTGCAACACCGGTTTAAAGCAACTCCTGTTCCATTTCAGTCTAGCGCCAATACCCTAAGGTATGCTAGCCTGGGTGCATCCACCTGATCTCACAGTTACGCTCGACTAGATGGGATTTAGGATGAGTCGAACTCCTCAGATAGCTTTGCTTGTTACAGCTTCCACTACCTGAGTATGATCACGAATTCCCACAGAAGAGCTTTGCTTGTTACAGCATCCACTCAACCTTGGAAACTCTGACTATATATGGCACATAGAACAAGTTTTGAATACTAAGACTAAACACTAAGTTAATAGTCTTAAAACATTTATAATACAAGTGCGCCCCTTAGACCGAACTACTAGTTTAGCTACTATTCATCGCGCTAAACATTATACTAAGGAAATTAAAGACAACAGTTAAATAAATTAATACTAAGAGAAACTTACAACCGTTGAAGCGCCAAGGGAGCTTTCCTTTATATTCAAAGCAAAATTACAACGTTACAAATATTACAACTTCTAGAGAGAGAAGTGAAATTGAGAATTGGTGTGTGAAATGAGGAGGAGGAGCTCCTCCTTTTATAGCCAAAATGGGAGGAGATGGGTGGTGGAGATGGATGCACATGTCTTTTGATCCAAGGGAGGAGAAGAGGAGGAAGGAGGAGGAGACAAGTGGCGCAAGGAGGAGGAGCCGGCGGCTTTTGGTGGAGGAGGGTGGAGCCGCCGGTTGCCGGTCACCCAAGGGGGAGGAGCTCCTCCCTTGGCCACCTCCTTGAGTGGTGGCCGGTCATCCTTGCCCAATGTGTGAGTTTGTACAGTTTTGTGCAGTCTTTTCACAAAACTGTCAATGTGTTCCTTCCCCGGTCTGTCTTGACTCCACTCCTGATTCTTCTGATTAATTTATTCTGGTCAATTCAACGTCAGGATCCTTGATATTTCTTCAGTCGGCATATGATCTTGACCTTGGATTGACTCTTGTTATCTTTTCAGCTTAAAATCCTCTCCTTAGCGTGTTTTCACTTCAGTCTCTAAAATGCCCTGTGAAAATATATCGGGACTAACACGTAGACGTTAGATAGACAAACAGTCTAATTAAGGGGGTTTTACTGTGTTTCTGACTCGTATAACTTTGGTCCATCAGATTACCCCCCACTTTTAGTTGTTCGTCCCGAACAATGCTATTAAAGGGCGTAAGTTCTAATTTTGGCTTTGGAATATGAAAATTAGACTGTGATACTTGATCTATCCTAATTCATGCATTGCTTACTTATTACTAAATTAAACTGCGTAAATAAATAGAAGAAACTTGATACTTGTACCTCCGTGCTGAGATGCAAATTATATTGGATGTCTCGGGAGATAGTCCTATTCAGGTTCCTGGATTGCAGCCTCGGGATCGTCTCGCACTATATGGTTTTCTTGTAGCTTTCTCTAGCACGTGATTCGATTCGGGTTTCAGTGAGTTGAGCCTTTTTGATTTTCTTCTTTGGCGAGGGACTGCTTTTTTGTAGTGAATCGGCCTTTGGCCTTTGATTTGACTTTTTTGAGTGCTTCACTTTTGCTCGGTTAAAACCTTCACAATTTTGGGCCTTTGGCCTCTTTTGATTTGCTTCATTGAGCTTTTCGCCTTTTTGTGATTGCTAGTCCATTTTCTCGAGCCTTTTTGGGAGGTCCAATCATCGCCCGCAAGCCTATGGAAATACCTCCCCGCTCCTCTCGTCTTTGTCTTTTTGCGCGGGTCAAGATGAGGGTCGCCCATCTATTTTCTCGGCTATTTTGACTAGAGAGAGGATGGTCTGATTCCTGTCCTCGCCTTTGCATAGATGCTTCATGGCGGAGTTGACTTCAATTATTCACTGAAAACCCGAAGTGCAGCCTCCACTGTCTTCGAAAACCATATAGTTTGATCTGATCCTTTGATTGCTTTCCAAGCCTTTCTAGGGCAGTTTATATCAACTCCACATCCCTAGTTATCTCAGCACAAATGACAAATGGAAAGTTACATTCTAAGTTTTTAAACAGTTGAATTTTCACAAGGTTAATGCATGAATTATGATTTATCTTTTTCACATTCTTAAGTTCATATTTTCAAAAATGTACTTATTAAAAAAGAAAAGACAGCTGCATGTTATTTATGTACATAGGTGGTTCTCACCCCCCACTTTTGAACGAAGGCGTGCCTTAGTTCAAAAGTCATGCAAGCTTAAAACTAAATACTGAATTTAAATGACAGAAATTAAAGTGCGGAAAAGTAAGATAGTGTCGGGTTACCTCCCGACCAGTGCACTTGTTTAACGTCGTTGGCTCGACGATACCTCGTTTGTGGTTCATTGGTTTGGGTCCCATGGGTGGCTGAGGTCAAATTTCGCCACTGTTCCTGTGTTGATTCCTGTTTTGACTTTTCCTGATTTCTTGCTTTGGTTATAACTCCATGGTTTTGGTAGGTTCTTCTTTTCATAACTCCGAGAAGGTGAGGTTCCCTTGACCATAGCTGCTGGTCCGTCGAGCCGTGCTCTCTTGCTTTTCCTTTCGGGTTTCCATTCTCTTGGCCCATGTCTTTGCCGCTTCTTCATGTATGGCCGGTTGGCATCTTTGCAAGTTTGGAAGTTCAGCATTGTGCCATCAAACATTGGCGACCACACGCATGTCCCCATGTTAAGCCTCTTCTTTGTGGCAGCGACGAATGGTCATCCTATAACGAGCGAGTTTTTAGGGCTGCTTTGTTGAGTTGTGGTGAGTGACAGCTCCGATGATGGCGTGTCTTGCCCTTGATTTACCTCCAACTCGCCTTGCACCTTAGCGTTAATTACTTTATTTTCAGGGGCTGTGATCCGCATACAAACCGAAGGGAAAAGTTGGGGAACTTCCACCATAAGGGCCAGTTCTGTCTCTGGTAACTCGAGCGCTTCGGCCAGCTTGGCAGGGAGGTCTGGGCACGTCTCAGGCATTATGGCAGCGCGTATCGGGACTGTCTCTAGCAACTCGGCAATGAGTTCCGGGACTTTCTCGGGCAGATTGGTGATAAGGACCGATTCAAGTGGCTCAGCTGGTTTGGAAATGAGGACTGGGCCTGATTTGGCTGGTTATTCTTCAGTTATTTGCGAGTCCTCGTCCTCAATCGGCTCCGTGGGCTCCAATATTGGCTCCTTTAGAGCTGCTTCCACGTCCATTACTTCCCTTGTACTGATGTCTTCTTCCATTGTTGGTGCCTTATCTTCAGTTATGTGCGTTGGTCCTTGTTTTGTGCTCTCTGCCAAATCGTCTATGAGTCGCCAGGTTTGAGACATGGTTAAATTCGCGATCGAGCCTCCCGCTGCATCGTTAAGTCTTTTCCGCTCAAGTGGCCTCATTCCACCGAGAACCCTTTGAATAAGGTTGACTCTGGAGAGTCCATGGTGCGGGCAGCTTGCCACAATGGAGTCAAAGTACGCCAAGTACTCGTCTAATGTTTCGTCTCGGAATTGCTCAAGATTGAGAATCTTCTCGCGGGTTTCAAGTAGGAGAGATGGAGGGCAAAACTTCTCTAGGAATTTGGTTTGTAGATCCCCATAATTATTTTCATACTCACCACATGAGTAATACCATTCTAATGCCGAGTCAGTTAAAGAAAATTTAAAACATGTAAGTTTAAATTCCTCTAGTGATTCATTTTTCGGCCTCATGTGGCTGCATATGGAGTGGAACGTTTGTGTATGCTTCACGGGATCTTCTCCAAGAGCTCCTCCGAATTTGGCGAGACAGTCACGCATTTTAAACATAAGGTTGCAGCGTCCATCATACGTAATGGGTAATGACATAGGAAAAAGAAAGAAAAAGAAAGGGGAGGGAAAGAACAACTATCCGATAACTAGTTCCCCGGCAACGGCGCCAATTTGACAGAACCGCTCGTCGTCAAAGCGATTGTGCAAATAAATTTATAGTCCACTACTTGCAACTATACTACTGGGTAGTACTTGGTAAGTAGGGGTCGAACCCAAGGGAACTAGGGGAATAATTGTTCTTCGGGGGGAATTACGCAGCGTGGGAACATGTTTAAGGTCGGTTGATTGGTTTTAAAGCTACCAGCTATTTTGATTGATTGATTGGTTGGTTGGTTGGTTGATTTTAACAATGGAAAGTAAATTACTATTTTAATGATTAAGAGAAATGTTCGGTTTCAGGGGACTTGTATTATATCCTGTTTATCATTGACCTTTAGTGAATCATCTAAGTATTCAAACGGTGAATCGAGGCTAGTTACAGCACAAGACTTGCAACACCGGTTTAAAGCAACTCCTGTTCTATTTCTGTCTAGCGCCAATACCCTAAGGTATGCTAGCCTGGGTGCATCCACCTGATCTCACAGTTACGCTCGACCAGATGGGATTTAGGATGAGTCGAACTCCTCAGATAGCTTTGCTTGTTACAGCTTCCACTACCTGAGTATGATCACGAATTCCCACAGAAGAGCTTTGCTTGTTACAGCATCCACTCAACCTTGGAAACTCTGACTATATATGGCACATAGAACAAGTTTTGAATACTAAGACTAAACACTAAGTTAATAGTCTTAAAACATTTATAATACAAGTGCGCCCCTTAGACCGAACTACTAGTTTAGCTACTATTCATCGCGCTAAACATTATACTAAGGAAATTAAAGACAACAGTTAAATAAATTAATACTAAGAGAAACTTACAACCGTTGAAGCGCCAAGGGAGCTTTCCTTTATTTTCAAAGCAAAATTACAATGTTACAAATATTACAACTTCTAGAGAGAGAAGTGAAATTGAGAATTGGTGTGTGAAATGAGGAGGAGGAGCTCCTCCTTTTATAGCCAAAATGGGAGGAGATGGGTGGTGGAGATGGATGCACATGTCTTTTGATCCAAGGGAGGAGAAGAGGAGGAAGGAGGAGGAGACAAGTGGCGCAAGGAGGAGGAGCCGGCGGCTTTTGGTGGAGGAGGGTGGAGCCGCCGGTTGCTGGTCACCCAAGGGGGAGGAGCTCCTCCCTTGGCCACCTCCTTGAGTGGTGGCCGGTCATCCTTGCCCAATGTGTGAGTTTGTACAGTTTTGTGCAGTCTTTTCACAAAACTGTCAATGTGTTCCTTCCCCGGTCTGTCTTGACTCCACTCCTGATTCTTCTGATTAATTTATTCTGGTCAATTCAACGTCAGGATCCTTGATATTTCTTCAGTCGGCATATGATCTTGACCTTGGATTGACTCTTGTTATCTTTTCAGCTTAAAATCCTCTCCTTAGCGTGTTTTCACTTCAGTCTCTAAAATGCCCTGTGAAAATATATCGGGACTAACACGTAGACGTTAGATAGACAAACAGTCTAATTAAGGGGGTTTTACTGTGTTTCTGACTCGTATAACTTTGGTCCATCAGTTGTCTTGGAACAAGTGAGTTTTCCGAGCCGCTTTGTTGAGTCGTGGTGAATGAGCGCTCCATCATTGGCTTTTCTTGCCCTTGATTTGCCTCCAACTCCCCTTGCACCGCATCATTATTGAATACATGCTCTTCGGTGGCTATGATCTGCATAAAACATAAAGGGTTAAGTTGGGTTTCTCGGCCATGAGGTCCGGGCCTTTCTCGACCAGCCCGTCCGTGACGACCAGGTCTGTTTTGGGCAGCTCATGCGCTTCGGCCAGTTCGGCAGGGAGGACAATGCCTTTCTCGGATTGTTTGGCAGTGAGGTCTGGGCACGTCTCGGCCAACTCGGGCGCATCCTGGTCCGTTTCAACCAGCTCGTCAGTGAGGTCCGGGACTTCCTCGGGTGCTCCGAGCGCAAGGACCGAGCCAGGCTTGTTTCCTTGGCCACTTCGGCAGTGAAGTCCGGGACTGTCTTGGCTAGCTCGACAATGGGGAACGGGCTCGGGCGCTGGTCGGCCGGCTCGGTAATGAGGACTTTAGCCCTGAATTGGTGCACCATGTTGGCCAGTTCCTTGAGTCGCATGGCCTGATCTTGTTTTGAGCTTTCTGTTATATCCTCTATCAAGTCCCACAGATCATCTATGCATAAGTCATTCACCGAACCTCCCGCTGCATCATTTAGCCTATTCCACTCATGTGGCATCATCCCATCGAGAAACCTTTGAAGAAGATCGAAGTATGTGAATCCATGGTGCGAGCAGCTCGTCACAATGGAATTGAAGTAAGACAAGTACTCGTTCAATGTTTCGTCCCGGGATTACTCAAGGTTTATGATCTTCTCGCGGACTTCAAGTTTGAAGGATAGTGGGGAAAACTCCTCATAGTACCAAGGCTCGCTTTCGTAGTACAACGACATGGAAAACTGCAAAAATAAAACAAAAACAAAAGAAAAACAAATAGAACAACTCTTCCGATTGCACGACTCCCCGGCAACGGCGCCAATTTGACAAGGTGTCGTTAGGACCTTGCAAAATAAATTTATAAGTGTCTACTACTTGTACACTTTACTATGGATTAGTAGAGTGGTAAGTAGGGGTCGTACCCAAGGGAGTCAGTGTGGAATGGTTGTTCTTTGAAAAGTAAAAAAGAAAGTAAATACAGATTGGTTTTTTGGTTGTTTTTTAGACAGAAAAGTAAATGACAGAAAGTAAAGTGCTGAAATTAAAGTGCGAGAAAGTAAATTGCGTAAAGTAAATACGGAAAGTAAAGTGCGTATAATTAAGTGCGTAAAAGTAAAGTGCAGAAAAGTAAAGTGGTGAAATGTAAATGACAGAAAAGTAAAGTACTGAAAGTAAATGACAGGTAAGTAAGGGCGAAAGATATTCAGTCTAGGGTCTCTACTTGTGAGACAACCATCATGGACGTCAAAGATCTTACTTTGTGTTCATAAGTGTGGGTTATTCCATGGTCAAGATATAACCCTAAAGTAAGGCTATTTCTAGCACTTACACCACAATCTACTCCAAAATCAAGACATAGACTTCTAGTTCTAAGTGCAGCCACTTGATCTCTCAGTTACGATCAACCAAGCGACTTAAGGAAGATTAAACTACTCGGCTAAGCTTTCCTCTTTCGAGCATCCACTTAGCCTTGTTGTCTAATCAAGATTGAACTACTTAGCTAAGCTTTCCTCTTTCGAGCATCCACTTAGCCTTGTTGTTCAATCGAATAATGGCACCAAACTAGTTGACACACGAAGTAGCATTAAGTTCAAGTCTCAAGATGCATACACAAGTATGAACATCCTTTGACCGAACATGCTTAGCTACTTGTATTCATGGCAAGGAATTCAAGCACCATATATACTTACAAAAGCAAAGGAAAACAAGAAAAGAAGAACAAGGAAAGTGAAAAGAGGACTTCGGTTTTGACAAGAAAGTAAAGGAGAGGAGCTCCAAATCAAGACAAGGGAAAGTAAAGTGCTTGGCTGGAAAGTAAGAGCTTGGAGCTCAAGAACAAGTGAAAAAAAGTAAAGAAGATCACAAGAACAAAGAACAAAGTAAAATGTGTTTGTATTGAAAATGAAGAGAAGAGAGTTAAGCTCTCTTCTCTCTAAGGACTTTGGGACTTCGAAGCACACCATATTACATGAGGCAAGCCCTCTATTTATAGGCTATGGAAACTTGGAGGCTAAGCTTTGGATTGTAAATATCCCAAAAGCAAAGACACTTGCATTGTCTCTTCCAAAAGGGCAACCACTTGCTTGGCACTTGCATTCCCTCCAACCGACTTGCTTATGGCTCAACTCAAAGGGCAACTAGCTTAAACTAGATGAGGCCAACCGACTTTAGGGGGGAGATAAGCTTTGGCTTGAAGAAATATCCCAAAAGCACTTCATTTGGATTGGTTTAGCCAAAAGCCACCCACATGCCTTGCACTTGCACTCCCAACCGACTTGAGCTTGGCTTCATCCAAAGGGCAACTAACTTGGACTAGATGAGGCCAACCGACTTGGCTTGGTTGAGGCCAACCGGACTCCAAAACCAAACTGAAATGAATAGTAGAAGCCAATCGGAATATTGGGAATTTGGTTCTTGGTTGGAACTTATTGGCCGGAACTTGATTGGACTTGGTTGTGCTTGGCCTGAGCTTGATCGGAGCTCGATTGGAGTTTGGCTGGAGTTGGTCGGAATCTGGCCGAAATTTTGGCCGGAGGCTCTTGGCTGTTGGATTGCAAATTTAGAATGCTAAGGCAATTCTAAGATTAATGGTCGAAGTCGTTTTGCTGGAATCTAGCCGAGACCTGGTCGTGGCCCACGTTCTCTCTGTCGGGCATGGGCTCCTCGGGCAATGCTCGGGCATCGGCTGGTTCCACTCGGGCGTTTTGTCTGGAAAGTGAGATTGTCAGAGTTATTGGGCATTTAAAACACTTTGTCCGAGCAAGAATTGCCAGATTCCATGGTTTAGTCGAGTTACTTGGTTTGGGTGCCTATGCGCGCGGGGCCTTTGCTTTGGAATTGGGCTAACTGCCAATCTGCCCGAGCATTCTCCTTGGTTTTCCGACATTGTCCACCTTATTTTCCATTTTGATCACTTTGCTCGAGGTGGATTCGTCAGATCAGCTCGTTTGCCCGGGCAACTTGAATTCAGTGCTAGACGACCTGGGCGCGGCCTAGGACTCTCTCAGGCGGGGACCTGGGCGATGCTTGGGCGCGGCCTGGGCGATGCTCGGGCAGGGACCTGGGCGCTGCCGACTTTTCTCGGTCCTTGGCTGGGCCAGAATTTACTTGGCATGCATTTTTGGCACAAATCTCCCTTTTTAAGTGTGATTCCTCTTTAGACTTCAAAATTGCCTGTATACATAAAACGACATCAACAAGCACATGTTCGTATGACCAAATGTCTTATTTGGTGGGTTTTGTGTACTTGATGAATCGTATAAATACGTCCCATTAGTGAACATTCAAGGAGGTCAATACTAGTGCTATCAAGTACCTCACCTAGAAGTCTATTTATTTTTGAAGCAAGGCTTTTGAAAAATGGTTAAAGCTTTTTGCACAAAAACGTCGTTCGATCACCAATGCTAGCTAGGGCTAGTCCACGGGTTCACGATATAACTCATTTCCAAGTTTTAGATGCTAAAGTCGTAATCCATAAGGAAAGTGGAGTTTGACAACAAGAGTTCTCAAAACAAGCATAAACCAACCGATAGCTTACGTGAAATCACAAGGGTCGTCCTAAAGCTCAACTTGCTAGCACACAATGTATGTGGTGGACTCACACATATAAAAGATGATGGAAGGGCGTAAAGTCAAGTTTTAAGTGATTTTTACTTGGCCTTTGGCCTACAAATGCTTTTGAGGGGGAACTTACCTTCCTAACCCCCGGCATTTGTATGTTTTGTAGCAAAACTTCTCTTGTACTTCGAGAAAGTTTTTAGTCGGGGCTTTGCCCTCTTTGACCAAGTAGTTTTTTTTGAATGGGGCTTTTCCCTTATTTGACTCCACACTTAGAAATTGACAATATGCCCAATGCGAATATGGAATGTGTGAGAAACAGCCACAAACAAGGCACGAGGCAAGAGAACTAAAGTCACCTAAAAGCAATCGAGAGGTTTAAGTTTTCATGAAGATTTTAAAGTGTGCTTGCTAAAAACTTTTCAAAGCATGCGCGAAAAATACTTAGATTGCTAGATAAGCACAAGATAGCAATGAAATTTGATTCACGAGAATGTGCATTCAATAGAGCTAGTTTGGTTTTGGACTCTAAATCATGTAGAAGGGAAATGTAAGCTAGATGTGACTTATAGAAATTGAGCATTGATCGTCACAAGCCTTTGGTAGTATAACACTCAAGAAAAGTTGGGATAAAGCATGATGCAAGTGTTCATTTTCAAGAGATATGCATGGTATAAACATGTGAACTATGCGCCTAACCCAAACACTCCACACTTAAATGAAGCTTAGTCCCTAAGTGCAAAAGATAATAAAACAAAGGTAAGGGCGCATAGAAACTCCCCTCGTTTGTAGAATGTAATTCTCCCTCAATTTCTTGACTCTTGGCAAAAACGAATATTCCTTGATGGCAATGTGAAACAAGGGGAAAGTCAATGTGCACTAGCATGAATATGAGTACAAAAGTAGTAAGATGGCACAATTGACAAATACCAACCTTGTTGCATAAAACATAATATCCAAGCAAGGTACAAATAAGAGTCAAACATCCAAAATTGCGCACCAAGGCGACTTTAACATTCATGGCACATCAAAATGTCAAATATGAAAATAAGGCATCAAAATAACAAAAGTTTGAAAGTGAATAACATGGTGTCTTATGAGGCATCTCCATCTCCATCTCCATCTCCTAGATGTGTAGTACCATCTTCAGCTCTAGTGTCCTCTTCGGCAACTTCCATATGGGCAACGACTCCCTCATCCACCTCCGTGATGGTGTGTGGTGGCTCCTCAGTAGTAGTGGGTGGAGGGGCATTAGTGGATGGAGGAATAGTGGGCGAGGGGGAAACGGGAGGGGGACTAGAATACCCCGGGAATGAGGGAGGTGCAGTGGAAGGCATGATGATCATGGCACGACAAATGTCCATTAGTGTTGAGGTCATTGATGAGCCGTATTTATACGACTCATCGAGTCATCCAATCCCACCAATTCCGGCACTTTATCATGCAAACAGTTACTTCTTAGTGTTGTTTTGCATTTCAGGTGTTTTGGAAGCTCTAGGAGGAAACGCGCATTAAAGATGGCATTTTGTGCAGAAAAACATCACAAGGCACTTTTGGCCACTCTGGCCTGAGCAAGACCAGGCTGCGCCCGAGCAGTTCGAGGCCCCAGCCGATCAGTTTAGCACCAAAATCATATCGCTCGGGAAAACGAGCTGATCTGATAATTCCGACTCGAGCAAGTTGATCAAAATAGCAGATAAGTCGGACGATGTCACTAAACCAAGGAGAACGCCGGAGCAGATATGCAGTTGGCCTAATTCCAAAGGACCTGCGCGCGCTGATAGGCACCGAAACCAAGTTGCTCGACCAGACGGGTGAATATGGCAAATCCGGCTCGACCAAGTTGTTTGAAATACACAAAAAGTTGGACGATCTCACTTCCCAGACAAAATGCCTGAGTGGAACCAGCCCATGCCCGAGAAGTGCCTAGTTCCAGACCGAGCCCACCCGAGGCAACCCGAGTCAAGACTGGCCCAAGCCGAGTTCAAGGCCACCATTCTCGGCTCGTCATCTCTTCCATGTGTGAGGGTTTGGGAAGCTTCTAGAAGACTTGTTGGCCAAGTAAACTTGCAAGTTAAGTTTGCTTGCAAGCCAAGCAAAGTCGGTTTTAGGACATGTTTCCTAAAACCGTTTATGGACCAACTTCAACTTGGAAACTTCAAAGCCCTAGTCCTCTCTATAAATACAACCTCATATCAAGGGTTTCAAGCATCCATCAGAGCTGCCTTTATCTCTCGGCATCCTACCATCATCTCGGCGCTTCTCCTTTCATTCGACAATAGAGAAGAAATCTCTCCCTTTATTATTGTGTTTTGTTCTCATGACCATGTCTAGCTAAACTCATTATTCGGTTTAAGGTTTAATACATTGTGACATTGTTTTTGAGACTTGTTGCTTAATGCTAATTTCGTTATTCTACTAGTTCTTGTGCTTGATTATCTCATATTGAATTGTGAAGTTAAGTGGATACTTGGAATGGTAAAGCGTAACCGAGCAATTCAACTCCCTTATTTACTGTTTGTTTGATACTAGACCATTAGAATAAATAGTGCACTAAATCTAATATATCTTGGAATGGAGTATTAGATTTGCTAGCACTAGAATTCTACAACCCGAAAAGGAAATAGATTGTGGTGTAGGCGCTCGGAAAGGCCCTACTTTAGGTTATAACTTGGAATGGAAGTAACCACATGATTGGTTGCAATTTAGCGGAAATATTCGAATAAGAATTCAAAAACTTATGCTAAGTGACGTCAATCAAAACATTTATAATGACTCGGGTGAACCGAGGTCGAACCCAAAAGATAGGTGAGTAAACTAATGGTGCTAACAATATGATTAGAATGTCTATTGTTTGGGGGGTCTATTTTTCAATCATAAATGAGATTAAACTTGCAAAAGGGTTAACTTCCAATTAAAAGATGACTAGGGATTACTTCACCACCAAGACAATTATTGTGACAATGGAATGATATACCAATGATGAAATCACATGCACAGGTATAGAATTTAGCTCATGCAACATTAATACTAGGTTCAACTCGTGCTACAACCTATTATCAAGAGGTTACATCTCGCATAGCACCTCACACTCGCGCTCTATTGGTACTATAGAACATGAATTTCTAGCCTCACACTCGCGCTCTATTGGCTAAATAAACATGTTCTTGTTAAATCCCAGCAATTCTCATTAGGTTAATGAATTATCCAACTAACTCAAAAGTCCTAATGCTTCTTCATTTAGTCCATTGAAGTCATGTTGATCAACGTGAGCTACATCAAACATGAGTTCAAGCAAAGTTCCCATTGAGGACATTTAACAAACACCTTATGGGTAACTTGAAACAATAAGTTCAAATGAAGAAGATTCATGTGCAAACTCAATCATCATTAGCATCTAAAGTGTTCACAATGTCACAACATGTCTAGGGGATCCATAATCCCCAATCAAAGTCACTACTCACTCATGGTGAGATTACAAGCAAAACAAATGAAAGAGATGGAGTTTAGGAGTCTAAAACCAAAATGAGATTGAAGAGTATGAGAATCCTTGTTGTTGATCTTCTTCTCCACTCAATCCACCTTGAAATCAGTGCAGGTCTCCTCAGAATTCGTGCCAAAAAAGTCTCCTTTGAAAATCCCCAAAAGTTTCTATTTATAGCCCAAGTTAGGGTTTCCGGTAATGTAGCTCTAGTCGGTCGACTGGCGGGAGCTAGTATTCCCAGTCGGTCGACTGACGCTAAGGATGTGGCTGATGAAGGGATTTGCCAGTCGGTCGACTGGCTGGTCCAATCGACCGACTCGATTGAGACGCTTGGAGGGCCAACTGGGCATTCGTCAACTCGACCGACTGGAGGTCGCGAGTCGACCGACTCGAGCCCTTGAGATGTGCAAGCCTTTTCTCAGTCGACCGACTGAAGGATCCAGTCGATCGACTCGATTGATGAGTTTGAGGAGCCTCCTGGGATGGCTTGCAACTCGACCGACTAGAGCAGGGGAAATTCCCAGTCGGTCGACTGGAGCTCCTTTGTGCTCAAACTTGCTCAAATCTTTGAATTTTCTCCGAATTCTCGCGTTAAGGTCCTGAGCTCAATGGATGGTTGCTACAAGCCTGAAATACAAGGAAAAGGGTCAAATGGCATCGAAATAGCATCGGGAATGGACCAAAACTCTTCATAAATGGGTATGTAAATGAGTCGAGAATTCGACTCATCAAAACACTCCACACTTAGAGTTTGATCATCCCGAGCAAACAATATGAACAAGCCAAAGAGAAACAATGGGTAAACTTTATTTCTAACTACTCTAACACAAATTTACAATCTAACTCCTTTTCGTAGGTGTGACGAGTGCATTTAGCATATGCACCAAGCCTTTAAACCCCTACGCTACCCTAGTTGACGAGTTATAGTCTCGTGAGAGTTTTCAGAAAAGGGAATACTCACAAATCCCAAGTACACTTATCCCATGAGAATTGAATTCAAGAGTGTTTAACCAAGGCTTATGATTTCTCAAAGCAAATTCCTCACCCCATGCTAGGGCTATCATCACAATACCATCAAAAGGACTTTCGAACCACTTTGAGTACCTTTGAGATTGTGCATTCAAGGTCATCAATACTAGAGCTATCAATTGTCTCGTCCAAATGTCTATTCATTTTCAAGGTAATACAATAGAAGTAGAGCTTTTAGTTTGCACAAAAAGTGTCAATCGCTCGCCTATGCTAGCTAAGGCTAGTCCACGGGCTTGCGACATGGAACTCGTTCCCAAATTTTAGGCGCTTAAGCCGTAATCCATAAGGGAAGAGGAGTTCGACACGAGAGTTCTTTACAAACAAGTCATAAACCAAATGGATACTCCCGTGCAAGCACATGGGTCGTCCAAGAGTTGTTCCAACTAGCGCACAATGCAAATGCTGAATCCCGCACAAGTGAATAATGATGGAAGAACATAGAGTAAAGTTTTAAGGTGCCTCTTATTTTCTTTTCTTCTCCTTTTTTTTCTTTTTTTTTTGAATGGCCTTTGGCCTACAAATGCTTTCGAGGGGGGACTTACCTCCCTAACCCCCGGCATTTGTATCATTTTTTCATCATTTTTTATCACGGGGCTTCGCCCTCTTTTCACTCCACACTTAAAACTTGACAATATGTTCAAAAAGTGTATGGAATGTGCGGGGAGCAAACATGAGTGAGGCACCGTGTTAGAAAACTCAAGTCACCAAGGAATATTCAAGGGGTCTAAGTTTTTCATGAAGATTTTTAAAAGTGCTTGCTATAGCTTGATTCAAGGTATTTCAACGAAAATACTTAGAGAATTAGATAGACGAGAGATAGCAATGATATTGGTTTTCAAGAACACAGATTCAATGGACTAGGTCGGTTCTAAGTTCAAAATCCAATAAATGTGATAAATAGGCTAGATGTGATTTATAGGAATTGGAATCGATAGTCACAAGCCTATGTGGTTAAGAACACTCTCATGTAGGGATAAGGTGCAAAAGATGCAAGTGTCCATCAAAAATGATATGCAAGGCATGCAAACATGTGAACTATGCGCATAGAACCACTCCACACTTAACTCAAGCTTAGTCCCTAAGCGCAAAGAATGATAAAATAAAGGCAAAGGCGCATTGGAACTCCCCTCGTTTGTAGAGCCGACGACAAGACTCATGGGAGTGAGAAATACCCTTTGGTTGCGAATGTAGACAAAGAAGGTGAATTTTGAACATGTGCATAATATATAGGTGCATGTCCTGTAGAGTGAACAGCATAAATGGTAAACACCTTCAATATCATATGAAATGAAGCATACAACCAAAAGCAAGTCAAGGGAATTTCACTCAAAATGGCATACATCATCCAAAATTGCGCCAAAAGGCGTCTTAACATCCAAGTACGTGATCAAAGCAAGAAGGCATGGACAAAAGTAAAAAAACAGCATGCAACACAAGCTCAAGATGCGGCCTCATCGTCTCCTAGACTGAGAGCTCTAGCAGAATCTCCAACACCTTCCTCGTTCGGTATCGTGGCACCAGTGTAGTGCGAGCTCTCCTCTCTAATGGAAGACTCCTTGAGTGGTGTGCCCGCCTCCCCGACTCTAGAAGCCGGCGTGGTAGGCAAGGGGGAGGCGCCACGAGGGACAGAAAACTCTGGAGCAGCTGGGGAAGCAACTGGGCCACCAGAACCTCTGACCATGGATAAAACTGTGGACCGGAGCCACTCCCACTCCTGGCGAGCTCTCGTGTCAGACTCTCGAACAAAATCCTCAAGGCGAGCCAAACCGCTCCTCAAATCAGCCACTCCACCCTTCATGTCAGCAATGTCAGAGGAGGTCCTCTGTCTCCACTCGGTCAGATCATCTGTGGCAGGGGGACGTCTCTCCACAGCAGCATCAGCGTGAGGCAAATCCTCCTGAATGAGTGGCTCGTCAGGGATAGGGGAATCAGGCTCGTCGGCCGGAGGAGGGGAATGGATAGGGGAGGCAAGAGGGGAAGGGGTGAGATGGGTGCTGCAATACAGTGGATTCGCCCTCTTGAACACCCACCTCCTATACGCGGCATTAGACACGAGGTCTGGCTGATGAGGCTTCATGTCGACCTCCCAAGTCTTCCCGTCCTTCTTGACGATGTGCATATGCTTCATGGTCTTCAGAGTAAGAGTACTCTTGGAAGGCTTGGGGCATCCCTCGTGGCCGAAGGTGAAGTTACACCAAGGGCAATCAAAGTGATCAAAGAGCCTCCTCCTAAGGCGTGGTTCCTCGCACCCTTCTTCACAATGTTCTTGAAATGAATAGCAAGGGTAGCGAGCCAATCAATGCCCTCCTCGTGATCAATGGCAAGCATGAGATCCATGTCCGGGAGAGTGAATGAACGAGCCTTCGCCATCCGGGTGTTTATCCCAATAGCAATGAGATGATGGATAATCTTCCACACCGGGTCGGTGATCGCCGAAGAATTATATGAAGAAATGAACCACTCGTTCCTCCCCGAAATCCGCTTCCAAAATCGGCTCTGATCATATTCGGAGTACTTCCGGGCTATGGCATCATAAGGGGGGAATCCCAACCATTCACAGATCACACTCTCCTTGATCTCAAAATTCCGCCCACCCAACACAAACTTTCAATAATATTCCCTTGCGCCCTCCCTCTCTATTCTGATCCAATCAAACGAGCTAATAAACTCCTTCACAACCCTCTCATAGCAACCGGGATCATCATTCAATAGAAAGCTCAAACCACAACGAGAGAGGCGTGAACGTACCTCATCTGTGACGGCACCATCTATGCGCCGGAGGAGTCCCATGATTGTGGCAATCTTCCTCTTCCTCACGATTGTGGCAAGATTGGTCCGGTGCGTCTCATCCGTGAATGCAAGAGGTACTGAGAAAGGGTAAGGAGTCGGGCAGGGCAATGGTCCAACAAAAGGTCCCTCGTTCGGCAACACCGGTACAATGGCACTGGAGGACGGTGCAAGAGCTGGAGGAGAGGGTACTCTGGGCATCGGAGGCACCGGAGCACTAGGCAATGAGGGCAAAGGGACTCTTCTCTTCTTCGCCGGTTTCCTCGGTTGTTGGTTTTTCTTTTTTGGGACGAGGTGCGGGGGAAACCGGTGTAGCATCCAATTCCTCTTCCGAGGATGAGCTAGAGTCTGCTAGCGAAGCTCTAAACTGTTTCCTCTTGCGAGAGACGAGAGGCATGTCATCCTCGTCGTCTTCGCTTTGCTCAACGATGCGCTCAACTCGTGTAGGCTCATGGGCAACCTCTTTCCCCTTTGATGTGGACTGAGACGAAGGACCGGCATGAGGCATGATTGAACTGATGATCAAACTGAGCAAAAACTCAGCAAAAATCCCACTGAGATCCAATCAACTCGACCGACTGGCGTGAAGCAGACTCCTCAGTCGGTCGACTGGCTGGCGATTTCTAGGGCAAATTGGATTTTTCGAAATCGGGCTCGGCGGTGTGATGGCGAGGATTGGTGGAGGTTGGAGGATTAGAATGAGCGGTCGGACGAGGTCGGAGGATGACGGAATGAGGAGATCGGCCGGTGTGTAACTTTTCTGATTGAATTGGAGATGCAGACGGCAGAGGCTTGGCTGATTGGGTGGCTGGGTGACGGCGAGATGATGGCGATGAGAAGGCGAAGGTGATGGCGAGGATTGGTGGAGGTTGGAATCGGAGGATCGAAGGATGGGAGTCAGTTGAGCGAGATGAAATGTGAGTCGGGCAAGAATGAGTTTGAAAAGAAAACTGGGTGTTTTGATGAGGGGATTCCAGTCGGTCGACTGGCTGGCGAGTCGATCGACTGGAATGGCATGAAAATAGGGTCTCGCTGAAACTTGGACAACTCGAACGACTGGGGTACGAGTCGACCGACTCGATTGGCAGGAAAATGACGCCTCGCTGATTCTTCGCCAACTTGACCGACTGGACGTTAGGTCCTCTCTCAGTCGGTCGACTGGGGGCAAATTCCAACTTCAATGAATTTTTTCTTCTTTTTCGAACTCCCCAACTCCACACTTAAGATTTTTACTCCGCACCACGAAATAGCACCACACAATGGTCATACAAATTCAATTCAAACATAGTCATGCTTCACCAAGAAATCACTAGCATAAACATATTTCGCAATAAAATGCAAGCTAGGATCAAAGACTCCACACTTAAGACATCACGATCACCAAGATAATTCATGCAAGCACTAAACCACACTAAGCATACCAAATCATGCATTTTTAATCCTACAAGCACCAAGTTCACATGCATAGTTCAATGAACACATGCCAAACATATATGAAAATAATTGTGCATAGATGGACGACTCACAAACCGGGCTACCTCCCGTTAGGGCCTAGTTTAACGTCTTGGCAAAGACCAAGCCGATGCTTGATACGTAGAGAAACACACTAAGAGAAGTCCCGAGCGGGATCCCTTCTCTAGCGGCATTAGTACAAAGCATTCAAGAGGGAGCTTCCAACATGTTTTGGTCTCCGTGATCAACAGCATGATAGATCTTAACTCTTTGCTCGTTTGCCTTGAAGTTGTTCTCATGGTTGTCAATTAGCTCTAGGTGGCCATCGTTGAAAACTCTATGAATTTTATATGGCCCAAACCACCTAGACTTGAACTTCCCGGGAAATAACTTGTATTTAGAGTTGAATAGCAAAACCTTGTCTCCCACCGAGAACTGTTTCTTCAGAATGAGCTTGTCATGCCATCTCCGGGTTTTCTCCTTATAGATTCTTGAACTCTCGTAGGAGTCTAATCGGATTTCATCTAGTTCGTTTAGTTGAAGGAGTCTCTTTTCCCCCGAAGCTTTCATGTCAAAATTTAGCTCCTTGACCGCCCACATGGCCTTATACTCGAGTTCCACCGGAAGATGGCATGATTTTCCATACACTAGCCTGTAAGGAGACATCCCAATTGGTGTCTTGAACGCGGTCCTATATGCCCATAGCACATCATCAAGCTTCAATGCCCAGTCCTTTCCTGACTTTCCAACTGTCTTTGTCAAGATGTTTTTTATCTCTCGGTTTGATACTTCGACTTGACCATTTGCTTGAGGGTGATACAGAGTAGAACACCTATGGTAGATCCCGTGGTTCTTTAGCATGGACTCAAATCTCCTTTCCTTGAAATGGGAGCCATTGTCACTGATTACTGCTCTAGGGACTCCGAATCTTGGGAATATGATCTTCTTGAACATCTTAATCACTACCTTAGCGTCGCAAGATGGGGAAGCTATGGCTTCAACCCATTTGGACACGTAGTCCACCGCAACTAGAATAAATGCATTTCCTTGTGACGACGGTACGGGTCCCATGAAGTCTACGCCCCAAACATCAAAGATCTCCACTTCTAATATGCCTTTCTGAGGCATTTCCTCCCTTCTAGCTATGTTTCCCATTCGTTGACATTCATTGCAAGCTTTGACAAATTCATACGTATCTTTAAATGCATTGGGCCAATAAAATCCCGATTGAAGAATCTTAGCCGTGGTCTTGGAAGCGGAATCATGACCACCATAGGAAGATGAATGTCAACAAGCTATAATTCCTTTCATATCTTCTTCGGGCACACACGTTCTATAAATGCCGTCTGGGCATAGCTTGTACAAGAAAGGGTCATCCCAATAGTACCTCGAAACGTCGTGCAAGAAATTCCTCCTTTGGTTATGATCAAGGTCATTCGGGAGAATGTTGCACGTCAAATAGTTCACATAGTCTGCGTACCAAGGGGCGTACTCTTCTACGCTAAGCAAATATTCTCCGATAAACGAGTCTCCTATAGGTGACAAGAATTGTTTTGAATCATGGAGCTCAACTCTTGAAAGATGGTCCGCCACTACATTTTCGACCCCCTTTTTATCTTTGATTTCAATAGTAAACTCTTGAAAAAGAAGGATCCATCGAATAAGTCTTGGCTTTGCATCTTTCTTTGTCATCAAATACTTAATAGCGGCGTGGTCTGTGTAGACGATTGTCTTGGATCCCACAAGGTATGGCCTAAAATTTTCAAAGGCATATACCACGGCTAGCAACTCTTTCTCGGTGGTAGTATAGTTCATTTGAGCATTATCTAGCTTGCTCACATAATAGACTACATGGAGTCTCTTATCAATTCTTTGTCCCAAAACGGCTCCAATAGCATAATCACTTGCGTCGCACATAAGCTCGAACGGAAGATCCCAATTCGGTGGTCGCACTATGGGTGCCGATACAAGGGCTTTCTTGAGCTTTTCAAATGCCTCTAAGCAATCTTCATCGAATTTGAATTGCACATCATTACATAGGAGATGAGTTAGCGGCTTGGCAATCTTTGAGAAGTCCTTAATAAATCTCCGGTAGAAACCGGCATGTCCTAGGAAACTTCTAACTCCTTTTTGATCGTTTGGTGGTGGTAGTTGCTCAATAACTTGAACTTTTGCTTTATCAACTTCCACACCTCTACTAGACACCAAATGGCCAAGCACAATTCCCTCTTGAACCATAAAATGGCATTTTTCCCAATTTAGCACCAAACCCGTTTCAATGCACCTAGCAAGAACATGAGAAAGATTCGTTAAACAATCATCAAATGAAGTTCCATGAATAGAGAAGTCATCCATGAAAACTTCCATGCATTTCTCAATGTAATCACTAAAAATAGACATCGTGCATATTTGGAACGTTCCCGGGGCATTGCATAACCCAAAGGGCATGCGTCTAAATGCAAAAGTTCCATAAGGACATATAAATGTAGTCTTTCCTTGGTCATTAGGCAAAATGGGAATTTGATGAAATCCGCTATAACCATCTAGGAAACAAAAGTATTCATGTCCCGCAAGTCTTTCAAGCATTTGATCAATAAAAGGTATGGGAAAGTGATCTTTCTTAGTTGCTTTGTTCAATTTCCTATAATCAATGCACATTCTCCATCCATTTACGGTTCTTGTAGGGACCAACTCTCCCTTATCGTTTTGCACGACCGTAAGTCCTCCCTTTTTGGGGACGACATGGATGGTGCTTACCCATTCCGAATCCGGGACCGAATACATGATTCCCGCATCTCTTAGCTTAGTAATTTCCTTAAAAACAACTTCGCTAAGGTTAGGGTTCAATCTCCTTAGAAACTCCCTAGAAGGTTTTGCATTCTCATCAACATTTATTCTATGCATGCATAACGAGGGGCTAATTCCCTTAAGATCATCAATAGAGTACCCCAAAGCTTTTCTATTATTTTTCAAGACATGCAAAAGTTTGGACGTTTCATTCTCATTCAAGGTTGCACCAACTATAACCGGATCTGTAGAATTAGACCCAAGAAATTCATACCTTAGATTCGAAGGTAGAGGTGTTAACTCTCCTTCGAATTCCTTACCTTTTGGCATTTGGTTTACTTCACCTTGACAAGCATCAAATAAATTTTCTCCTTCGGCCAAAGTGAAGTCACACATTTCCTCATCTTCCATATCCATTAGTGAGGTAAAAAGCATACTAGAATCATCTAAGTCCATGACTTCGCTTTCAAAAGATGTTAGCTCAAGATTTTCACAAGATATATCAAGCAAATTGCATTCAAAAGATGAAGTGGGAGCTTTCATGGCATTTTTCAGAAAAAATTTCAACTTTTCATCCCCTATTTTAAATTCAATAGACCCTTCTCCACATCTAATGACCGCCTCAACGGTGTTAAGAAAAGGTCTACCAAGAATAACGGGCATTTCTTGCTCAACATCCATTTCTAGCACATAGAAGTCTACGGGAATAAAGAATTTACCAACTTTAATAGGCACATCCCTAAGAACTCCCCTAGGGATTCTAGAACTTCTATCGGCTAGTTTCAATGAAATAGTAGTAGGATGGAGTTCACCCACATCAATTTGCTCAAACAATGAATAGGGAATTAAAGAAATGCTAGCTCCCAAATCACACAATGCCCTATCAATTTCAATCTTTCCTAAAGAGATAGGAATAGAAAATGACCCATTATCTTGCATCTTTTTAGGCATTCGACTTTGAATAATAGCACTACACTCAACATTCAATGCTACCATGATAGATTCTTCAATAACTCTACGATTGGACACAATATCTTTCAAGAATTTTGCATAGGTAGGATTTTGAGTGATTACGTCATGGAATGGAAGCGTGACATACAACTTCTTCAACATCTCCACAAATCTTTGGAAGTGGGCATCTAGCTTGCTCTTTTTTAGCCTTTGGGGGAAAGGTATCACGGGCACATATTTCCTCATCAAAATCGACTCTTCCTCTTTTTCCTCTTCTCCGGTAGGGGCGTGAAGTTCAACTTTGGCATTTTCGTTAGCGAATTCCTCTTCTATCTCTTTAGAATTAAGACTCGGCTTCCCTTGAGGGGTGGGCAAGACTCTTCCACTCTTCAATGTGATGGCATTGATATGTTCGGTAGAATTTACATCCGGTTGAGAAGGTAGCTTCCCAAAGTGCTTCAATGCTATGGCTTGATGAGCCACTTGATTCTCAAGCATCTTGTTATGGGCTTCCAATTGCTCCATTCTCTTGTTGGTCTCTTTTTGATTTTCTAGCATTTGAGCCATCATAGACATCATAGTGTTATCTTGAGTGTTGGAAGGAGCTTGTCTTTGTGGATTGGAGGATCCTTGATCATTCATCGGAGATTTGCCTTGATAAGGCCTTTGAGAGTTCCCTTGAGGATATTGAGAGTTTTGAGTGGAACCTTGACCTTGAGTTGAATAAGAATTTTGCCCTTGATTTTGGTTGGAGCCATACCCTTGTCTTTGGTTACTCCCTTGATAAGAATTTTGCCCTTGAGGCCTAGGAGTGAAATTGGAGTCATTGGCTATTCTTCTTTGCGGAGGCTCATAATTTCTCGTGATGGGATTAGAATTTTGAGCATAGTTTCTTTGTTGATTTACATAGTGGGCTTCTTCATACCCGTCATCATCATCTTCATGTATCCCATCGGGACAAGCCTTCGTTGAATGCCTCGTACTAGAGCATATGAAACAAGGTTGTTGGACTGGATTCTTCTCTTTTTCACTCTTCGGTTTAGACACTTCCAAAGCATTTACCATGCTTATCATGGTTTCCATCTTCCTTTTCAAATCACTAAATTGATCTTTAGTCACATAATTCGAAGAATCCTCTCTAGACTTAGCCATTTTCTTGTGATCGACTCCTTGATGTCTATTGGAATTTGTGGCGATCTTCTCTATGACTTTAAATCCTTCGTTTGCCGGTAATTCCATGATTGCACCACCACTAGCCGTGTCCATTTGGCCTTTGGCCTCTTTGCTCATGCCAAGATAGAAGTATCTCATAAGATCCGCTCTTCGAAAGGTATGGTGAGGGCATTCCTTTAAATAATGCTTGAATCGATCATAGGCTTGATGAAATAGCTCATTATCCCTTTGAGAGAACGTCAATATAAAATTAATGAATTTCGTTGTCCTTGATGGTGGAAAGAATTTGGTGAGAAAAGCATTTGGTAGCTCGCTCCAAGTCCTAAAGGATCCCGGCTCTTGGTTTTGCAACCATTCCTTCGCATCTCTGTATAGTGAAGACGAGAAGAGCTTTAGATAGACATATTCCACGGGTACATCCCTTGGCTTATAAGTGCGGTAGTATTCTTGAAAGCTTGCTAAATGGGTTGAAGGATTCCCAACTCCTTGGTATTGATCATGAGTCACCATATGAACTAAGGAGGACTTCACATCAAAATCAAATGCATCTTCATCCGGGGGGACAATAGCCGAGCCATTCCCTTCAAGGGTAGGGGTCATATAATCTCCAACGGGCCTCTCATCATCCTCGTCATCATATCTATAATTTCTACCATTCCTTTGAGGAAAGGGAGGATTCCGTATTGGATTTTGATCATCAACATTGTTCCGTCTAGCGGGAGGATCTTCTTCCCTATCCTCTTCCATTCAAAAGTTTCGATTGTTTCTTTGAAGAACGGGAGGGTTCTCTATCTTATCTTCCATTCTAAATCCCGGTGGCAAGTAAGGTAGTGGGTTTAGGAGTGGAGGTGGACGAGGTCTTGGGCCTTGGAAAGCCGGAGGAACAATAGGGTCAAGGGGAGGAGGGTTCTTGCGAGGTCTACCTCTTGGTTTCCTGACGGTTGGGAGGTTTGAAGTTGAACCGGTAGCTACTTGTTTTTGCCCCTTACATCTTGTGTTCATTCAAGTGCCTGCGAGAACAAAAGAGATTTTTAGCAATGAAAGGCAAGAGAAGCTAACACAATCAAGCTCAAGACAAGCAATCACTATCGAACAAGGGAAATAGACAAACTAAAAAATCTAGTAGCACCTAGTTAATTAACCTATCCCCGGCAACGGCGCCATTTGATTGGTTGCAATTTAGCGGAAATATTCGAATAAGAATTCAAAAACTTATGCTAAGTCACGTCAATCAAAACATTTATAATGACTCAGGTGAACCGAGGTCGAACCCAAAAGATAGGTGATTAAACTAATGGTGCTAACAATATGATTAGAATGTCTATTGTTTGGGGGGTCTATTTTTCAATCCAAAATGAGATTAAACTTGCAAAAGGGTCAACTTCCAATTAAAAGATGACTAGGGATTACTTCACCACCAAGACAATTATTGTGACAATGGAATGATATACCAATGATGAAATCACATGCACACGTATAGAATTTAGCTCATGCAACATTAATACTAGGTTCAACTCGCGCTACAACCTATTATCAAGAGGTTACATCTCGCATAGCACCTCACACTCGCGCTCTATTGGTACTATAGAACATGAATTTCTAGCCTCACACTCGCGCTCTATTGGCTAAATAAACATGTTCTTGTTAAATCCAAGCAATTCTCATTAGGTTAATGAATTATCCAACTAACTCAAAAGTCCTAATGCTTCTGAATTTAGTCCATTGAAGTCATGTTGATCAACGTGAGCTACATCAAACATGAGTTCAAGCAAAGTTCCCATTGAGGACATTTAAGAAACACCTTATGGGTAACTTGAAACAATAATGTCAAATGAAGGAGATTCATGTGCAAACTCAATCATAATTAGCATCTAAAGTGTTCACAATGTCACAACATGTCTAGGGGATCCATAATCCCCAATCAAAGTCACTACTCACTCATGGTGAGATTACAAGCAAAACAAATGAAAGAGATGGAGTTTAGGAGTCTAAAACCAAAATGAGATTGAAGAGTATGAGAATCCTTGTTGCTGATCTTCTACTCCACTCAATCCACCTTGAAATCAGTGCAGGTCTCCTCAGAATTCATGCCAAAAAAAGTCTCCTTTGAAAATCCCCAAAAGTTTCTATTTATAGCCCAAGTTAGGGTTTCCGGTACTGTAGCTCCAGTCGGTCGACTGGCGGGAGCTAGTTTTCCCAGTCGGTCGACTGACGCTGAGGATGTGGCTGATGAAGGGATTTGCCAGTCGGTCGACTGGCTGGTCCAATCGACCGACTCGATTGAGATGCTTGGAGGGCCAACTGGGCATTCGTCAACTCGATCGACTGGAGGTCGCGAGTCGACCGACTCGAGCCCTTGAGATGTGCAAGCCTTTTCTCAGTCGACCGACTGGAGGATCCAGTCGATCGACTCGATTGATGAGTTTGAGGAGCCTCCTGGGATGGCTTGCAACTCGAACGACTGGAGCAGGGGAAATTCCCAGTCGGTCGACTGGAGCTCCTTTGTGCTCAAACTTGCTCAAATCTTCGAATTTTCTCCGAATTCTCGCGTTAAGGTTCTGAGCTCAATGGATGGTTGCTACAAGCCTGAAATGCAAGGAAAAGGGTCAAATGGCATCGAAATAGCATCGGGAATGGACCAAAACTCTTCGTAAATGGGTATGTAAATGAGTCGAGAATTCGACTCATCACCACACTTAGGAATTCGAAATCAGATAATTAGAAGTCGATGATAAAGCAAGTCACAATTAGTAACCCTAGACCGAATATCCTCTCTTATTGATAACTCTCGCTTTATTTCCTTTAATTGTCAGTTACACTTGTTTCCTAATTTCTCACAACCCCAATTGCTTTCTTTACAGAACAACAAGTAACCTCACTACCTCCCTTGTGTTCGACCCTTGCTTACCACTTTACAAGGTTTCTCGAAAGGAAAATATAAATTCAAATTTGAGAGGTCGAACGACGCCTCTCAAATTTTGGCGCCGTTGCCGGGGAGCTACGCATCGGTGAAGTTGTTCTTTTCAGTTTTAAGTTTTTGTATTTATTTAGTTTTTTGCAGTTTTACAGCGAAACGACAGGATTCGAGCTACAGGTGTCCGATTTCAGCCCGTAATACCTTATTTTGAGCAGAACAACGAGGCGGTCAGAAATCATGGCTATGCCGTGGTATAGGGTGTTTTTTGGCCATCAGAGATCGTTTACTATTTTATTTTGAATTTTTAGTGTTTTTAGAAAATTTTCATTTTTTAGAAATTTTCAAATTTGGGTTTCTCCTTTGCTTTCTATTACCATGTCTCGTGCATGTAGTCAATTAGGAGACGACCAACACTTCGGAGTTGACCCACCCATCCACAACAATGAAGAGGCACCACCACTGTTCTATGAAGACCCGGAGCAGCTAGTTCGGGCTCGGAATCGAGCGAACCGAGAGGCAGCCCGACAAAACCAAGGAGCACCCAGGGCGCAGAACGGGCCCGGCCTGAGACAACCACCAATTCAACATCAGCCGCCCCCACCACAGGTCCTTCAACAGCAACAGGTTCCACAACCGAGACGACCACCGCTGCAGCCACTCATCGAGGACAACTATGCTGACGAGTACAATGAACACGAGCCCACCATGGGAGAACTGTCCGCACCAAACTTCAGAAATCAGCCATGGTGCATCTACGAGGGCCCCGAGCTAGAGGGCATAGTGATCAAGTCGGCAGTCGTCCATCACATGCCCAAGTTCTCAGGATGCCAGGGGGAATCAGCCACTACTCATCTGCAGCGCAATCATGGCATATGCCACAACGTTAGGCCATACGGAGTTGAAGTCGAGGACTTTAAACTAAAAGCCTTTTACTTTTCACTCATAGATGCTGCTAACGATTGGTTCTTGTCTTTGCCCTCAGGTAGCATTCAAACATGGGACTAGATGCAGAAGAGGTTCCTCAACAAGTACTACCCGGCGGGCAGAGCTATGCAGGTCTGTTGGTAGTTGCAAGATCTCAGGCAAGGACCGAACGAGACGATGTATGAGTACGTGGAGAAGTTCCAGGCCTTAGAACAAAGCTGCTGCAACCTCGGACTCCCCGAGAAGCTGATCGTAGAGTACATGCTCGAGGGACTTAGGAGACTAGACAGGAAATTGCTAGACGCCTCGGCTGGGGGAACCCTTATGAGACTATCCCCAGCCGGTGTGTGAAGAAAGATTATGCAAGTGGCCGAGAATGCAAGATTCCAGGACGAGTCCAACAAAGAGGAAAAATTCAGTCGGACCAGGAACGTCTCAAAGGTCGAGCTCCCATCCAGTTCAATGGCCGAAGAGCTCAAGCAGCTAAAAGAGATGATGCAACAGGTAATAAGGAGGCAGCCGATCCAAGCAAGGCCTTGCGAGTTATGTGGAGCCACAGATCACAAAAAAGACTCCTGTCCGACTTTAGTGGAGGACGACTAGGGCGAATTCAATGCAGTGGGTGACTACCAGAGCTACGGAAACCGAACCAGGCCAGTTCGACAATATGGACCATCCGCGACCGGGCAAGGGGCCAACGGGCAGCACTGGAGGAACGACAATCAGAACAACCACGCCCAGAGAGAGCCAGCACAGCCAGCCGCACCTCAATAAGCCCAGCAATACTACCGGCCCCCATACCGACAATAGCAAGGAGGACAGAACGGGCCGGGACAGTACTAGCAGAGACAGAACCGCAACCTGGCCAACCCGAACCAACAAGAATCGAGCAAGTCCTTGAAGGATATAGTGAAGGACCTAGCCACCTCAGTGCATCAATTCCAGGCCAAGACCGACGGAGCCATTGCCGACTTGTCCAAGCAGATGTCCCAGATCACCACAACGGTCTCCGAGCTTAAGAACGACCCAGGGCGACTTCCCTCACAGACTATCCAAAACCCAAGGGGGAACGTCAGCGCAGTAACGCTCAGGAGTGGAAGAAGACCCACATCAGTACCCAGGCTAGCCGAAGACATCAGCCCGCCAGCGGCCAAAGAAGAAGCAGCCGGGCCAGAAGTTCTCAAACCCAGCGGCCAGGACGCACTCGGGCCAGGCCCGACACAAGCGGCCGATGATTCTCAGATAGGCCCGGTTCCAGCGGCTTAAGCATCTCGGCCAGACCCGGTCCTCGTGGCCGAGAACTCTAATGTTTGAGTTCCTCTTCCTTTTCCTGTGCAGGTTCGAGCTCCCAAGCAATACGTCATGGACAAGGAAGTGTGGGAATTGTTCAGCAAGGTGGAAATCAACATTCCACTCCTCAAGGCCATCAAGCAGATACCGAGGTATTCAAAGTTCTTAAAGGAAATTTGCACCAACCGGAGACGAGGTACCCAGCCCAACCAGGAGCTCATGAGCAGGAATGTCTCTGCTGTTATTCAGCGCAAGGTACCTCCTAAATGCGGTGATCCAGGCACCTATACTATCCCTTGCACTATTGGCAACATTCAAATTGAGAACTGTATGCTTGATCTCGGTGCTTCTATAAATGTACTGCCATAATCTATATACTCCTGTCTTCGCATTAGTCCTCTAGAACCTGCAGAACTCACCATACAGCTGGTGGACAGATCATGCAAGCAGCCCGAGGGCAAGATCAAAGTTGTGCTCGTGCAAGTGGGAGAGCTTGTGTTTCCAACCGATTTCTATGTGCTGAAGATGGATAACTGCGGCCCGACCAACCATGCACCCTGATGGACGCACAGTCGTTATGTGCAAACATCAAAAATAATATTTATAAAAGTCCGCTACTCGCGACTTTACTACTGGGTAGCAAGTGGTAAGTAGGGGTCGA
Source organism: Rhodiola kirilowii (assembly GCA_033675215.1). Lineage (NCBI taxonomy): Eukaryota > Viridiplantae > Streptophyta > Magnoliopsida > Saxifragales > Crassulaceae > Rhodiola > Rhodiola kirilowii. The sequence goes on from CM066201.1 coordinate 36,244,436, forward strand.
ACCCAAGAGAATCAGTGGAATAGATGTTCTTTGAGGGGGTTGTCCAGCAAAAGAGCGTGTTTTAAGTCGGTTGGTTGGTTTTAAAGCTACCAGCTAAGTGATTGATTGATTGATTGGATGGTTGGTTGGTTTTAATACTGGAAAGTAAATTGCAGTTTATAATTAAAGAGAAATGTTCGGTTTCAGGGGTCTTGTATTATATCCTGTTTATCATTGACTTTTAGTGAATCGTCTAAGTATTCAAACGGTGTATCAAGGCCATTCCAAGCACCTCGATTTGCGTACACTGTCTAGCCTATTCCTAGGACATATAGCACTTATTCTACTTAGACTAATACTCCATTCCCGGTTATATTAGCCTACATGCATCCATTTAATCCCTTTGGCCCAGTTTTCAAATGGTTTTTAAGATAGTCGACCTCTTCAGATAAGTTTATTCACTTAATCCCTTTGGCCCAGTTTTTAAATGGTCCACTTACCCGAGTGTGATCACGAATATCTAAGGAAGAGTTTACGAATTTGGACCCCTATGGTCACATTCCCAAATGGTTTACTTTACCTTAGACATTCTAACTTTTATATATGGCACATAGAATAAGTGTTGAATACTAATTCGAGACACTAAGTTAATAGTCTAAAACATTTTATAATACAAGTGCGCCCCTTCTACCGAACTATTAGTTTAGCTACTATTCATCGCACTAAACATTATAACTAAGGAAATAAAACAGTTGAATAAATACTAAGAATTACTTACAACCGTTGAAGCGCCAAGGGAGCTATCCTTTATTTCCAAAGCCAAACTTACAATTACAAACTTTAGAGAGAGAAGTGTTTTTTACAAGTGAGGGATGATTTGAATGAGGGGAGGAGCTCCTCCTTATATAGCCATGGGAGGAGGAGGAGATGGAGGCAAGTGTTGCATTGTGATTGGAGGAGAAAATAAAGGGAGGAGATGGCCACACATGGAGGAAGGAGAGGAGGAGCAAGGAGGAGGTGCCATGTGGAGGAGGAGCAAAGCCGCCGGTTGTGGTGGAGGAGAGCCGCCGGTTGCCGGTGGTGGAAGGGGAGGAGCTCCTCCTTTGGCCACCACTTCTTCAAGTGGCCGGTCACCTTGCCTTATGTGTGAGTTTTGTACAGTTTTGTGCAGTCTTTTCACAAAACTGTCAATGTGTTTTCTTCCCCGGACTGTCTTAATTCCTCTCCTGATTCTTCTGATTAATTTGTTATGAGTGCTTCAACGTCAGAATCCTTGATATTTCTTCAGTCGGCATATGATCTTGACCTTGGATTGACTCGTAACATCTTTTCTGCTCTAAAAGCTCCTCTTTAGTATGTATTCTCTCTAAGCTCTGAATTACCCTGCAAAAATATATCTGAACTAACAAGCAAAAGTTAAATAGACAAAATGTCTAAATAAGGGGGTTATACTGTGTTTATGATTCATATAACTTTGGTCCATCAGATTACCCCCCACTTTTAGTTGTTCGTCCCGAACAATGCTATTAAAGGGCTGTACTATAAGTTGGCTTTGAAATATGAAAATTAGACTGTGGTACTCGATCTATCCTAATTCATGCATTGCTTACTTATTACCAAATTAAACTGCGTAAATAAATAGAAGAAACTTAATACTTGTACCTCCGTGCTGAGATGCAAATTATATTGGATGTCTCGGGAGATAGCCCTTTTTAGGCTTCTGGACTACAATCTTGGGATCGTCTCGCACTATATGGTTTTCTTGTAGCTTTCTCTAGCACATGATTCGATTCGGGTTTCAGTGAGTTGAGCCTTTTTGATTTTCTTCTTTGGCGAGGGACTGCTTTTTTGTTATAGTGAATCGGCCTTTGGCCTTTGATTTGACTTTTTGAGTGCTTCACTTTTGTTCGTTTAAAACCTTCACAATTTTGGGCCTTTGGCCTCTTTTGATTTTCTTCTTTGAGTTTTTCGCCTTTTTATGACTGCTAGTCCATTTTCTCAAGCCTTTTTGGGAGGTTCAATCATCGCCCGCAAGCCTATGGAAATACCTCCCCGCTCCTCTCGTCTTTGTCGTTTTGCACGGGTCAAGATGAGGGTCGCTCATCTATTTTCTCGGCTATTTTGACTAGAGAGAGGACGGTCTGATTCCCGTCCTCGCCTTTGCCTAGATGCTTCTTGGTGGAGTTGACTTCAATTATTCACTGAAAACCCGAAGTGCAGCCTCCACTGACTTCGAAAACCATATAGTTTGATCTGATCCTTTGATTGCTTGCCAAGCCTCTCTAGGGCAGTTTATATCAACTCCACATCCCTAGTTATCTCAGCACAAAGGACAAATGGAAAGTTACATTCTAAGTTTTTAAACAGTTTAATTTTCACAAGGTTAATGCATGAATTATGATTTATCTTTTTCACATTCTTAAGTTCATATTTTCAAAAAGATACTGTTACTAAAAAAGAAAAAATAGCTGCATGTTATTTATGTACATAGGTGGTTCTCACCCCCCACTTTTGAACGAAGGCGTGCCTTAGTTCAAAAGTCATGCAAGCTTAAAACTAAATACTGAATTTAAATGACAGAAATTAAAGTGCGGAAAAGTAAGATAGTGTCGGGTTACCTCCCGACCAGTGCACTTGTTTAACGTCGTTGGCTCGACAGTACCTGGTTGTGAATTACTGGTTTGGGTCCCATGGGTGGCTGAGGTCGTACTTTGCCACCGTTCCAGTGTTGTTTTTTCCTGACTTCTTGCCGGATGTTGTGTTCTGGTCAGGACTCCTTTGTTTCGGGATTTTTTCCTTCCAATACCCCGAAAGGGGCGAGGGACCTTTGACCATAGCTGCTGGTCTTGTTATTTTTTTGGTCTCTAATGACAGGTCAGAAAACTGTGCACCGTGATCTGAGATAGGTGTTATGTCTGGCGGTTTCTTTGTATCCGGGCGGCTCTGATTAATGTAGAAGTGTGCAATTTTTCCGCCGAACTTAAGTGATAATGAGCCTTTGCCCACATCGATTCTTGCTTTAGTGGCGAAGAGGAATGGTCGTCCCAATATTATTGTTGGTGGATCGTCTTCGCAGGTCTCTTCTGTTGGTATTACATAGAAGTCTGCAGCAATGACGAGCTCTCCCACATGTAGTATTACATCTTCCAGTTCTCCAACCGGGCGGATGCATGATTTATCTCCTAGCTCGATGTTTGACCTGGGTGGTATCAGTGGACCAAGTCCTAGTAAGTAATACAAGGAGGAAGGCATGGCGTTGACAGCAGCCCCAAGATCGATTAAGCATTTTTGGATCTGGGTTTCACCAATACCACATGTGATTGTAAAGGCCCCAGGGTCTTTATCTCTTTCCGATTGTGGCTCATGATCTGTGGTGAGGGCTCTTTCTATTGTCGGGCTATTCTGCCCCTTCCCTGGCTTAGGATTTGCATACTCGGATCCTTTAACATTTTGCTTCGAAGCATAAGTATTAGTTGGGGAGTCCCAACCAGTTGCTGGTATGTCAAAGTGTGTGATCGACGGCGGTGTTATGCAAACAGTAAACGCGTACCGTCCATTGTCAGCATGCGTAGCCCATGTTTTGCCATCATTGGGTCGGTCTTCTTCTTGATTCCAATCAGATCGACTCCTACGGTTGAAGTGATTGTTCTTAAGTCTGTAGGTTGGGGACCGTGCTACTTCTCCTAGAGTAACCTTCATGTTTGACTTCCTTATCATGCTTATGTTCACCTTTGGATTTTGGACGGTCTGTGAAGGGAGTCTGCCAGGTTCAGTAGTGAGTGTTGACATTGTGGTGGCGAGCTGGGACATTTGTTTGGTCATTTTTGAAATTGCCCCGTCAGTTTTTGCCTGGTACTGGTGTAGCGAAGTACCCAATTGATTAACGTTTCCCGCGAGCTCCTTCACCGTGTCATTGAACGACTTACTTAGTTCCTGCTGATTGCTCGGGCCGGCTTGGTGCTGATTTGGCCCTTTTTGCTGATATTGGCTTGCCGATGGAGCGTTCTGGTTGTATTGTCGGTGGGGTGGTTGGTAGAATGACTGCGCTAGTTGAGGGACAGCTGGTTGTGTTTCTGTCTGAGGATATCTATTGTTGTTACGCTAGCCTGGGTTGGATGTTTGACCGTACTGTCTGTTTTGTCCAGCTCTGTCGTTGTATCCTTGATATCCTCCTACTATATTCACTTTCGCCGGTTCTTCTTCTATCAATGTTGGGCACGCATCAGTTTTGTGGTCTGTAGAACCACAGAACTCGCAGGGTTTTACCGGAACTGGCTGTCTACGTATGATCTCGATCATCATCTCCTTTAACTGTTTCATCTCTTCAGTTATGGAGTTTACTGATGTCTCGGCTTGTGCTACCTTTTTTGATCGAGAGAATTCATCTTGGCGAGTAGTCTCTTCTCTAAATCGGGCATTTTCAGCAACGTTGGCGATGAGATTCCTTATGCCACTTAATGATAGATTCATCATGGATCCTCCAGCTGAGGCATCCAAGAGCATTTTGTCTAAGGGTCTTAATCCATCAATGAGGTACTCGATGACGAGTTTCTCGGGCAGTCCAAGGGTACAGCAGCTCCTTTCTAGGTGATTGAACTTTTCCAGGTAATCGTACATGGTTTCATTGGGACCTTGTTTGATTTCCTGTAGTTGTTTTCTTACTTGCATTGCTCTTCCAGCCGGATAGGGTTTGTCTAAAAATTTCTTCTGCATCTGAGCCCATGTTCTGATGCTTCCGGAAGGCAATGAAAGGAACCAGTCGCTTGCCGAGTCTGTGAGGGAAAAATAGAACGCCTTTAACTTGAAGTCGTCCATATTTACTCGATTGGGCTTTAGATTCTGGCAAATGCCATGTAGGCGTTGGAGGTGAGTTGTAGCAGATTCTCCTTGAGCTCCTGAGAATTTTGGCAGGCTGTGCGCCACTGATGCGTTGATGGTTATGTTTTCTAATTCAGGACTCTCATAGATGCACCACGGCTGTGTCTCGAAATTAGGGGCATTTAACTCACCCATAGTTGGTTCATGGTAGTAGTTATCCCTGTAGTAGTCGTCGAAAGCGGGTTCTCTTCTTGGCATGTATCGAGGTTGTGGTCGTGGGGGATGGATAGGAGGTTGTACTGGACCAGCTGTATTTCGGTCCTCAGGTAATTCTTGGTTTCTTCTGACTGCTTCCCTATCACGAGCTCTTCTGTTTCTGATGAGTTGTTCCGGATCATCGACGAATGGAAACGGTACCTCATTATTTTGATCGTACAGGTTTATTTCTTCGTTATCCTGGTAGTCATGGTGACTTTCTTCGCGAGACATGGTTGTTTTGAAGTACGTAACGATTCAAAGAATCATAAGAGGAACCATAGACCGAAAAGTCATCCATGAATACTTCCATTGTATTTTCAATAAACTTGGAGAAAATGGCCATCATGCACCTTTGGAAGGTTCCCGACGCATTACATAGCCCAAAGGGCATAAGTCTATACACATAGGTTCCATAAGGGCACGTGAAGGCGGTTTTCTCTTGATCTTGAGGATGAATAGGGATTTGAAAGAATCCGATATATCCATCAAGGTAACAAAAATATTCATGGTTGGCTAGTCTCTCAAGCATTTGGTCAATGAAAGGTAGAGGGAAGTGATCTTTCTTTGTGGCTTTATTTAGCTTACGGTAATCAACACACAACCGCCACCCCGTGACGGTGCGTGGAGGGATTAGCTTATTTTTTTCATTCTTGACTACCGTCAAGCCACCTTTCTTAGGGACTTTATGGATTGGGCTCACCCATTCCGAGTCGGGAACGGCATAAATGATTCCCGCTTCCCTTAATTTAGTTATCCCCTTAAAGAAAACTTCCCCCAACGTGGGGTTTAACCTCCTCAACCTCTCTCGGGTTGGTCTAGCATCATCATACAATGTAATTCTATGCAAGCATATATCGGGGCTAATCCCTTTTAAGTCATCGATGGAATAACCAATAGCCCCCTACGCTTTCCAAGCACATGCAAAAGTCTAGAGGTTTCAAGCTCATTCAAAGAAGCATTAACTATTACGGGGAAGGTAGAGTTTGGACCTAGAAATTCGTACCTTAGACTAGTAGGTAGAGCTTGAAGCTCTATCCCACAAGGTCCCTTACCTTCTCATTTCTCCGCTTTTTTGTTTCCATCATCTTTCTCCTCTTTTTGTTCCTCCTCATCCATCATCAACAAATCCATCATAGAGTCACCTATGCTCTCATCACTCAATAGCTCTTGGTCAATGGAAGTTAGTTCATCACAAGAAAAATCATCATAAGCATCAAGTAAGTTGCAATCCAATGAATTACTAGGGGCACTACATGCTTGTCTTAGATAGAACTTGATTTTCTCTCCCCCTATTTCAAATTCTAGTGAATCATTTATGCAACTTATCACCGCCCTAGTAGTTTTCAAAAATGGCCTTCCAAAAATGATTGGGATCTCTCGCTCCTCTTCCATTTCTAAGACAAAGAAATCCATGGGGATATAAAATTTCCCCACCTTCACGGGCACGTCCTCTATGATTCCACTAGGGATCTAGAGGAGCGATCCGCGAGGCGTAAGCTAATGGAGGTAGGCACGAGAGTTCCCATATCAAGTTTCTTATAAAGGGAGTAGGGCATTAATGAAATACTAGCACCTAAATCACACAATGCCTTTCTTATGTTAACATCACCAATAGTAATAGGAATTGAAAACGACCTCGGATCGTTTTCTTTCTTAGGCATGGGATTTTGCACAATAGCACTACATTCCGCATTTAGATCCACCAAGCTAATTTCAGAAATTTCACGCCTATGAGAGATAACATCCTTAAGAAATTTACTATAAAGGGGAATTTGGGATATTACCTCGGAGATTGGTAGTGTCACATTGATCTTCTTCATCATCTCCGCGAATTTTTGGAAGTGTGACTCATTGTTCTTCTTTAGTTGCCTTTGAGGAAATGGCATTGGGGGTTTGTATGGTGAAGGCTCCTTAGTTGCATCTTTAGCCCTTTCTTTCGTTGAGCTCTTAGAGGGGACTTCCTTAGGTGTGGGAATTTCTTCTTCGACCTCTTCCTCGCCCTCTTCAACAATGATGGGCATCCTTGTGCTCGCATCCTTTTCTTTGGGTGAAGGGGGCTTGTAGGTGGTTCCACTTCTCAATGATATAGCATTCACGTGCTCATTTCTGGTGGAAATCCGGCTTGGAGGGAAGCTTCCCTTGTTGTCTCGATGATGAGCTAGCTTGTTGAGCAAGTTGGGTCTCCAACATTTTACTATGAGTAGCCATCTCGTCCATTCTTTGGGTGAGTGCTTGGTACATCATCGCGTTATCTTTGGCGGCTTTTGCTTGATTTGCCACAAGATTGGCAAAGATATCGGTCATGGATTGATCTTGTGCACTTTGATGAGTTGGGGCTTGTGGTTGTTGCGGGCTCATCCCTTGATAATTCCCTTGTTGTTGATAACCTTGATAATTTGCCATTGGTTGATATTGAATTATTTGTTGTACTTGGCTAGATTGACCTTGTTGGACTTGCCTTTGATAGCCTTGCCCTTCCCCTTGGTAATCTTGGTTCTTTGAGGTGAAACCGGGAGGAGCATTGTTCTTTTGACGCCAATTGGGATCATACTTGATTGGTTCGGTCGTTTTATATGAGAAATTTGGATGATCCCGGTCTCTACCATAGCTTGGTTGATTCCTTTGCAAGAAATTTACGTCCTCATCATCTTGGTTCTCTTCTTGAGGGAAAGTGTGAGGGCAATCATCCTCTTTATGAGAGGGACTTGTGCAAATGGCACATACACGAGGTTGCTTTTGAGATTTCTTCACATGTAGCGCACTAAGTGAAGTGGCTAGAGCATCTATCTTCTTGTTGAGGGCACGAACATCCTCTTTCGAGTCTACTTCCTCCACCTCTCTTGTTTTGCTTTGTCTTTTGGGGGTATAAGTCCTCTCGCTTCCCCATAAGTGAGAGTTCCTTGCGATTTTGTCTATAATTAACCCTCCTTGTGTGGGATGAACCTCCATAAATGCTCCACCCGCAGCTTGATCAAGTTGCCTTTTTAAATCGGCTTCCATGCCTTGATAAAAGATTTGAATGAGGGTAGGGTTGTCTATGTTGTGGTGAGGGCATTCCCTATGGAGTTCTTTTGAATCTTTCCCATGCCTCGTGGAATGTCTCGTCTTCCCCTTGCACAAATGAATTGATCAAGTTCTTTAGCCTTTGGGTCTTTGCCGGTAAGAAGTATTGGAGGAGGAAGGCTTGGGCTAGCTCGTCCCATGTTGTGAAGGTGTTGCTTCCATGGCTCCATAACCAATCCTTGGCTTTCCCCGTTAAAGAGAGAGGGAAAAGCCTTAGATGTATGTTCTCTTTTGGCACATTGTTCATTTTGAAGGTCGCACATAACTCTAGCAAGGAGGTTAAGTGACCATTGGGATTTCCTATCCCGGTGAAGGAGTTGTTGCCCACCATGTTTATCAACGCCGGTTTGAGTTCAAATTCAGGGGTATTAACTCCCGGTGGAGCTATCGGCGATTGAAAACCGGTTAAGCTTGGCGTGGAATAGTCTTTTAGGGGCTTCTCCCGTTGGGCTCCTCATTCCGAGGTAATTGTGCCATGGGTTGTGGTCTTCTTTTACGGGGTTGCCTCTTGTTGCGAGAGCCTTGTCCTTTGGCTCTCTCTTGATCCAAGAAGAATTTCAAATACTGCTCGAAATTAATGTCCACTTTTTCCTTGCTCTTGGACCTCTTTTGCATTCAACCGAAGCCTACAAGAACAAAGGAATCCGTTAAGCCACAAGATGCAACACAAGTAATAGTAAGAAGACCAAGCGAAATAGTCCGAATCTTGTAAAATCCACTTTAGTTCTCTAAGTTAATTCAATACTCCCCGACAATGGCGCCATTTTGAACGTTGTAATTTATGCGTTTCAAATGTGTATGATTCGAAAGCAATAAATTGGTCAAAAACAATTTATAACCGGTAAGTACCGGGTCGTCCAAGGAGCAATGTTAAACTCAAGATCACTATTTGATTTTACTACCATGAGTCTATTTCCTAACGAATGTGTGAGATGTGATTTAAGACTTTCCAAACAATGATTAACGAAATAAAAAGGTTGTTTTCAAGGTTTTTAAAGACGCTCCTAGGGTACTACTTCCCTCCTTGGTGCATTAGATTCTTAACGGTTCAATTTCATGCAAGAACGAGTAATGTAATGGTTAGATTAAGGCGTGCGACTATGATGTTCCCATGAATGGCATGGCTTTGGCAAAACGGCTTTAGATAGTTCGAGCTAGAGTTCAAGAAGAGTTCAACCACGGACTGGAACAGAAGAACAGCGTACAGCAGACGCAAGGATTTGCATATCCAAAAGATCGATGAGATTATTTGATTGGGATCAATTGACGAGTCATCATTAAAGAACAGCTATTCAAATGAATATCTTCAGCTTGGATTCGAGAATATTGGATGACTTGGCACGGAAGTAATCTCCAAAGATTGGATATGGAAGAGATTGAATATCGATCAAATATTTAGGAGTATCTCCGAAATATTTGACAAGGATATTCTGATTGGAGTCGGCCAGCGAGGAAATCGAAGATTCAGATATTCAAACGAATATCTACACATCAGATTAAAGGCGGCGTTGCTGACTTGGGAAGGAAGTTTTCGAAGATACTTCCTAAAGATTTGATAAAGATACACATCGAATATTTAGGAATATTTCCTAAATATTTGATGAGATATCTGGAGCAGATTTGGAGAGCGCCCATGCATATAAATAGATAGCTAGGGCGTCCATAATCTGCGTCGCTTCCTGAGAGAAAAGAAACAAACACGAGAGTTTGTGAGATTGGAGGAGGAGCGACCGCCGATGGATTATTCCACACCGGAATATCAATGGGGAAGTAACAGTCTGTTCAGTGTGCTGTTCAGACTGTTCTGGAAGGACAACAAGCGTACACACACACGGTGATCAAGATACCTCTTTGAGAGAAGGCGACTGGACTTCCGAGAAGTCCAAGACTAGGCCGAGAGGGAAGTCTCGTCCTACCCATAGGGGATCAAGGGGAGCTGCGCTGAACCGAGATTGCAAATCTGAGAGACGGAGTGTTAGAGGCTAGGCTATTACAAACAAGGCGTTGTGTAAGTGTAAGTCCACGAATAGCTCTAAACTCGTAATAAGATTTGTGTCCCTTTTTCGGGTGTGGGAAACCCCCCAGAATAGACGAGGCCGAACTGGGTTATAATATCGTGTGTGCTCCTATTTTGTGCTGTTTTCGGTACTGTCTGCTAAGGTGTTCCAGTCTCTGTTTGAACATAACCTGAAACTGTCCAACAAGTGTTCGAGACGCAGTTCGAACACCATCTGGAACTCGTCTTGACTAAGACAAGTAGATTTCAATTGGTATCAAAGCAGGCACTCGATATACAGAGTGTGATCCAGCGACAGTTCAAGATGAGTTTGAAGGAAGGACAGAGCACTAACCGACCACCGTTGCTTGAAGGGCCGAATTATGCCTATTGGAAATCCAAGATGAAAGCCTTTCTAAAATCCCTCCATGAAAGGGCTTGGAGAGCTGTAATGATAGGATGGACAGAACCCATGATGGCCAACCCTGAAGGAGCTGTTATGCCAAAACCCGAAGCCCTGTGGTCTGAAGCAGATGATGTAGCGGCTGTTGGGAATTCAAAGGCCCTGAATGCAATATTCTATGGAGTGGACAAGAATGTGTTCAAACTGATTGCTGAATGTGAGGTGGCCAAGGAAGCATGGGATATTCTCAGAATAGCCTATGAGGGTCCAGACAGTGAATCTAACGATGAAGAAGTCGGACTTGTAGTCACTATTGAATACTGTAGTGAGACAAGTGAAAATCCATACTCTAGTGCACTGTTTGAACAGCCTGTTGACGACGCATCAAGCAGTGATGACGAAGGACTTGCTCATGAGACCTCGGCCGAGACGTACAAGGAACTTAATGAGAAGTGGCTATTGGTGATTGGTTTGAACAAGAAACTCACAGAAATAGTGGCAAGCCTGACAGAAGAAAAAGATAAAAAGTGGCAGGAGGTTGAACTTCTCGTTGCACAAAAGGTGAAACTGCTAGACACCGTATCGGTTCTAAAAGCTGAGATGGAGAAAAATAGAGAAACACATCCTGCAAGCTTGGTGGAGCTAAGGAGAAAGAATGCTGGGTTTAGCCGCAAAGAAGTTAATCTTCTGAACAAGGTAGAATCCCTGGAGTTACAAATCGAGATGGAGAGAGATAATCATGCTGCTACTATGAAAGAATTGAGCAAGTTTAAAGGATCTGCGAAGATGCTGAACTCAGGCTCAAAGAACTTGGAATCCATACTCAGATCCCAAAGAATTGAAGATGGACATAGAGGTCTCGGCTTCAATGGTAACAGTGGCTCAGATAAGACTTCGTCTGTTAAGGCAAAGCTGAAACCTGCACAGAGAGCAGAACAGAGTGTGAACCACTACCCTGAGAAGCAACTTGGGAATCGAGGAAGAAAGCAGCTCATGCCCAACCGTGGAAGACATGTTACTGAATGGAGGAGAAACAATCGTACATGCTGGTATTGCTATCAGACGGGGCACATCAAATCAAGGTGCCGACTACTTCTAGCTGAGAAAAAATTAATGGAATCCAGAGTCACCCCTCGAGTCAGACAAGTCTGGAAACCAAAATCAAGGAAAGAAGTGTGCCTCGTTGATCTTAGCTCATTCAGTCACATGAAGGAAGAATGCTGGTACCTCAACAGTGGATGCTCGGCTCACATGACAGGTAATCCTCAATATCTCATCAATGTTAAGCCCATTTGCAAGCGTCAGTTTATCACTTTTGGAAATGGAGGGAAGGGCCAGGTGATTGGCTGTGGGACATTGAAAGTTCCGGATCTACCTGAGCTCGAGGATATCCTCGTGGTGGATGGGTTAAAGGTGAACCTGATCAGTATCAGTAGATTGTGTGATGAAGGACAGTCTGTTACATTCACTCGTGATTCCTGTCAAGTACTGGATAGGAATGGAGACACACTGATGGAAGGAAGTAGGTCATCAAACAAAAGCTACGTTCTAGGCACAGTTGGAACAGGAGCTTCCACTGTCTGTCCGACAAACACGATAAATGAGATGGAATTGCAAGGGACAGGTATGGTGTATTCTTCTGGAAAGGTGAAAGATGAAGTTGCCCTAAACTCAGTCCCAGAAGATGATAAATGCAGAGGTGGGAAAGTGTCGGAAACACCCATTCAGACCAAGGCTACAGAAGACAAAACTCCAGAGGGAGGTCCAGCTGATGAAGCCACACCTACTCCAGCTGGGACACTTGACAATGCACCTGCGCTACAACCCTCATGGAGAATTAAGAGTCGAGCGAATGAGATCAAGTATCGAGAGCTGGCTGCCTGTTCATCCAGTCTGAAGAATGTCAACAAAACACTTATTGATGAGATTTGGGTGGTGGCCATTCACGTGGAACTGGAAGAGCTCACCAGATATGAAGCATGGAAGTTATATCATCTTGTGCACAGTCACGAACTGAAGGAGACTATATACGGACTCACACAAGCACCCAGAGCATGGTACGAGACTTTCCTCATCGACCATGGCACTGAGCGAGGGGGAGACGAGAAGCATATGTTCATCACGAGTACACAAAAGCTGGTTGGCCAGTTCGTGAGACAGATGCAAAAGGAGCTCCAGCTGACCATGGTGGGAGAGATGAAACACCTTCCTGGAACACATGTTGACCAGATGTTGGAAGGGCAAGAGAGCATCGCTGCAGGAGAGCAAGAGAGCACCGCTGCAGGGAGCTGCTGCACTCAGTTCCTATGTATGAAGCAGAATCTGTCTGAACACGGAATGGAACGGGTGATGAAGGTTCTGCCCAAGAACCCACTACAACACTCTATGAGTAGATATCACTTCATCCGAGAGCTAGTGAAGAAGAAGGTCATCACATCGAAGTACATGACAACCACAACTGGCGTGCTCACCATGCCACTAGACGCCGCTCAGTTTGAAACGCTTAGATCCTCTCTGGGTCTGCGTGTTATCACCAACTAAGTGTTCCAGATGGAGGTAAGCCAAGAGCAGAGCCACAGCAAATCAGATGGTCTGACCTACCAAAGAAGATGGCTGGAAACAGATGGTACGTGGTTGGAACTGATTACTAAGTTCAACATATTTATAGCTTCATGAGGCGTTGGAGCATATCAAGGAGGAGAGAGATGATTGGACAAATATCTCAAGAGATATACACATAACCGTTTTTGGCAAGTGGAGGAGTCCAAATATTTGCAAATCAAAAGGCTGTCGAATCGAAGTCGGATGAGGATAAAATATCAGCAAACCCTAAGATCACAGAAGGGAAAAAGAAGGGAGAAGAGGCGGCGGTGATAGAACTTAAAGAAGCTACTTCAAAGGCGTCAACTGCTGATCCTAATCCAACTAAAGGGAGAATGCAGACTGCGAAGGAAAATCAGGTGATGGCTGAACCACCCCTCAATGAGGTAATCCCTTGTTCTCACTTCTAAGCTACTACACTCGATTCTATTGATGAGGAAGTACGGGCGATTGGTAAAGATTCAGTGAGCTATAAGGGTGACAAAGTGGTTAATGAGAAGACGAAGGGATTGAAACATGCTGTATATTCTTGGCCGATGCTGCAGAAAAAGGTGAAGCCAGTAGGGCTAAGAATGAGGATGCAAGTGGAGAACAGCAATCTGGCAATGTGATGGAAGAGTCTCAAGCATCCGGCAATGAAGAAGAACTGGATGTGTTGTTCAAGGACATTGATGATGTTGTTGATGAGTTGCAAAAAGAGGAGGTTACAATACCTGTTGAGAGAAGAGCTGATCAGTCCTCAAGAGCCTAGGTCGTAGGGGTTGAGAAGGAGGCAAGTGTGCCAGATGATGCTGTCTCAGATATGCAGCTAGGTGGTGAGACAGTTTTACCCCAAAAGTCCTCTAGTTCTGATGCAGTCCCAGAGGGTGAGTCAATTGAAGCACCGGACGTTGTGCAAGTAGGGTTACTTGATGATTTTGTTCCAGATGCACATGTGGTGGTGGATCCCCCAGCTATTCCTGTTTTTGAGATAGAGGATGCTACTCATGCTGCCACTTTGTCAGAAACTCATCCAGAGGATGCTCAGGACTTCGTCCCTCCTTCCGAACCAAGGAAGGCAAAGAAAAATAGAAGGAAAGAGATGTGCATATTGGGTCTGCAGCACAATCAGAAAATAAACATGTTGAAGAAAAAGCATCTGACGCACCGACTGTGCCGACTGAGTTGGAACATCCAGCTAATACAGATGTAGAGATGCAGTTATCTGATCAAGAAGAGGCTGAGAATGAGAACACTCAGAAGGAGGATCAGGACACAGTTTCACTATCTGAGCTCAAGAAAGCTGAAAAGAAGAAACCCAAGAAGATAGTGACCTTACAAGAATGCTCATCTAAGGCAACTATCAAGGTGAATGGGAACACAGACGCAGGGGGAGCAAGTGCGTCTAAGAAGTGGAAAAGGTATTGTCCAGATCCTGTTCCTGCCCATGTTCTAACTGGAAGTGTGAAAAATGGAGTATGGTGTGCCAGTACAGAAGCAGCATCCAAGTGGAAGGCAGTGCAGAAAAGAAAGATCGTCCCTGAAAGGCAGCTTAATGAGAAGACAGTTCCATCCTAGTTGCAGATCTGACTATACTATACTCTCAGTAAGGAGATGGGACAGCTGCTGTACCAGATTGGAAACAGGATGCTCATTGACATGGGAAGAACTATGTTTGAACAGGATAGACTATCAAGTGCTCTATTGAAGTTGGTAATTGACCACAAGCTGTTCAAGGGTCGACATAAGAATGATCTGAAGGACCCCGGGTTGAAGAGGAAGGATGCACCTGAGTCTTCCATAACGAGAGCTGCTAGTGAGAAGTTGTCCCGAGCTGAACGCGGACAGCTACTAGAGGAGGTGAAGACGATACTGAAGGTCGAATAAGCGCAGAGGACAAGAATCAATAAATTGGCGTGCGCTCTATGATATCCCAGTGCTGATAAAGAAGACGGAGAGAATTGAGGTCTTGATGGGAGAAAAGGCAGAACTCCTTGATGTTATCTCGTCGTTAAAGATGCAGATGGAGAAGGACTACCATGCAGCAGTACTGGACGAGCTGAATCAGTTCAAGCAATCAGTGAAGATGATAATCTCTGGATC
This sequence comes from Rhodiola kirilowii, assembly GCA_033675215.1. Taxonomy (NCBI): domain Eukaryota; kingdom Viridiplantae; phylum Streptophyta; class Magnoliopsida; order Saxifragales; family Crassulaceae; genus Rhodiola; species Rhodiola kirilowii. The sequence continues at coordinate 36,259,636 of CM066201.1, forward strand.
AAAAGACCTAGATACAATTTTGAAGTCCCAGAGAATGATTGGAGGATGTAGAGGCATTGGCTACACTGATTGGAGCAATTCAGGAACCTATCAGTTGCTGACCCGTGGTCGAATAGCTGCTGAGACATCATGGTCCGACTGACTCACAGTATGTGTCAATGTCCCAGGCTATGTTTGAGGGGGAGTTGATAAGATTCCAGAGACCGAGGAGACCAGGTTGCTCGATTGGATCCCTTGCCAGTTTGTCGAAAAAAGGGGGAGTATTTTGAGGTAACTGTTCTGGTTCCTCAAGTTGTGTCGAAAGCATAGATTTGGTTTTGCCAAAATGCCAAGGGGGAGATTGATGTTCCCATGCATGGCATGGCTTTGGCAAAACGGCTTTAGACAGTTCGAGCTAGAGTTCAACCACGGACTGGAACAGAAGAACAGCGTACAGTAGACGCAAGGATTTGCATATCCAAAAGATCGATGAGATTATTTGATTGGGATCAATTGACGAGTCATCATTAAAGAACAGATATTCAAATGAATATCTTCAGCTTGGATTCGAGAATATTGGATGACTTGGCACAGAAGTAATCTCCAAAGATTGGATATGGAAGAGATTGAATATCGATCAAATATTTAGGAGTATCTCCGAAATATTTGACAAGGATATTCTAATTGGTGTCGGCCCGCGAGGAATTCGATGATTCAGATATTCAAACGAATATCTACACATCAGATTAAAGGCGGCGTGGCTGACTTGGGAAGGAAGTTTTCGAAGATACTTCCTAAAGATTGGATAAAGATACACATCGAATATTTAGGAATATTTCCTAAATATTTGATGAGATATCTGGAGCAAATTTGGAGAGCGCCCATGCATATAAATAGATAGCTAGGGCGTCCATAATCTGCATCGCTTCCTGAGAGAAAAGAAACAAACACGAGAGTTCGTGAGATTGGAGGAGGAGCGGCCGCCGGTTGATTATTCCACACCGGAATATCAACGGGGAAGTAACAGTCTGTTCAGTGTGCTGTTCAGATTGTTCTGGAAGGACAACAAGCGCACACACACACGGTGATCAAGATACGTCTTTGAGAGAAGGCGACTGGACTTCCGAGAAGTCCAAGACTAGGCCGAGAGGGAAGTCTCGTCCTACCCATTGGGGATCGAGGGGAGCTGCGGTGAACCGAGATTACAAATCCGAGAGACGGAGTGTTAGAGGCTAGGCTATTTCAAACAAGGCGTTGTGTAAGTGTAAGTCCACGAATAGCTCTAAACTCATAATAAGATTTGTGTCCCTTTTTCAGGTGTGGGAAACCCCCCAGAGCAGGCGAGGCCGAACTGGGTTATCATATCGTGTGTGCTCTTATTTTGTGCTGTTTTCGGTACTGTCTGCTAAGGTGTTCCAGTCTCTGTTTGAACATAACCTGAAACTGTCCAACAAGTGTTCGAGACGCAGTTCGAACACCATCTGGAACTCGTCTTGACTAAGACAAGTAGATTTCAGACTATTAAATCAAATTCAATCTCTCGATGTTTTTATTCGATTTAAGGAAGAGGCACCTCGCACGTGAACTTCAATCGCTAGATGTTGTTAGCTCACGTCCTACTCAAGGTTCTCAATCATCAACACTAGTTGAATGATCAATATCCAATGAGCGGTTTAAGATCAAGCCTATCACAACGCCAATATGAGCCTTGCTAGTGATCATCACTTGGAAAAGGAGAATCTACTTTCATTCTAGAACTATAAGTCTCGTTCTCTAGAACACTTGACTTCAAATTCATATTTCTAGGCCACCTAGACATTTTATCAAACACTTGGGGTGCATAGAGTTGACATGTATACCAAGTAGATTCATAGCCTTAATAAAAGCCTCATTCATACATGTAATCAATATAGAATAGAGTTTTACACACCAAGGAGATCCGTAGACCCCTAGAAACTAATGGGACTACTCACTACTCATGTTCATTGGGAAACAATAATAGTGTTGTTACAAGGATGAAGAACAAAACACAAAGGAGGGTAAGGAAGTAGGAGGAAGAATCTCCCTATATCCTTAGAGTGATTCCACTTGATGCGATGATCTTCAAAACCCTCGAGCTCTCCCAAAACCCTTCAAAAACCTCGACGATTGTGCCCAAAAACGAAACTTTCTATTTATAGCCAATGATAAAAATCCTGTCTTTCAGGCGAGACTCGCCCGGGCCTTGGTTACGCTAGGCCGAGCGCCAGAGTGGTTGAGCGCTGGGACTCGGATGGCATTGAATGCTCGAGCGGGCCAGAGGTATGCTCGGGCAAGCCTTCGGGCGTGGTCGGGCGCAGCACGTGGTCGGGCGCAGGCTTTGCTCTGAAGACTCGGGCGAGCGCTGGACTATTCGAACGAGAAATGAGAATAAGGCTCGGCCGGGCGCTTCTGGACTCGGGAGGGTGCCGAGTGTTTCCAAGGGCTTGCCCTGGAAGACTCGGGCGAGTGGCTCAGGCGGGCGTTGGACCTTTGCATGATAAATCTTGATTTTTTGCTCAAAACTTCATTTTTCTGCGAGAATTGATATCCTTAACTCCCGAAACCGTAGGATTGGTTTCTAACCTGAAATAGCAAGCAAGAGGGTCAAATGGCATCAAATTAGCAACGGGAATGGACCAAAACTCTTCGTAAATGGATATGTATATGAGTCGAGAATTTGACTCATCAATGTCCCTCAGCTATAAACTTCAAAACTCCCAAAGAGCTTTGGACTAGGAAACCTTCAAACCTATCCCACCTCAGACCCTTTGGCTGCACTGCTTATGCCAAAGTGTCTGAAGGAAAACTCCAGCCTAGGGCTGTTAAATGCATTATGCTTAGGTATCCTGAAGAAGTTAAAGGCTATAAACTGTTAATGATACAAACCAGGAGGATACAAAGTCATTGTGTCTTGTTCCTTTACTTTTGATGAGCAAAATTTTCACTTTAAATCTAAACTAAACCATGCTGTTGAGTCTCAAGGCACACCTGAAGGTGTGACCTATTTTATTCCACTAGGTTTCCATTTTAACCCGGGAAATGATGATGACCATCAAGGGAACCAGGGAGATAATGTAGCTGAGATGGAACAATCACTGGATTTAAGTGATGGACTGCTTGAGGTAACAAATGAAGAGAGTAACTCTCCTGCAAAGTCAGGTAATGAGCAACCTCACCAATTAGGTGGGGGAGCTGGTGATGTAAGCCTTTCTCACTCAGACTCCGTCTTAAATTCTAATGATAGTAGTGATCAAAGTACTACTATTCAGTCATCAAATCTAGGCATTTCTACTGCTTTTGCTGCTGTTTTGCCTAACTTACGTGATGACTTGTATGTTGATCATAGTGAACATTTTCCTAAAAATGTAAATGATAATGTTGATGTTGTGCCTGATAATTCTGAGTCCCCTGTGCATGAAACTGAGCCTAGTGTTAGCAACTATCAACTAACTAGGGACAGGGCACCTAGAACAAGAATTCCCAATAGGAATTATAAGGCAAACATAGCTGAGTATGATGAGAAATGCTGTAGTATTGTTGAGTTTGCTCTAATGGCTGCTGAAAAGATTAAGTATACAATACCTGATACATATCAGCAAGCCTTGTCTAGTGATCAATCTAAAAAATGGAAACTGGCTATGATAGAAGAAATTCAGTCAATGCATGATAATAATACCTAGAAACTGGTACCTAGGCATGCTGATGTTAAACCTCTTGCTTGTAAGTGGATATATAGAATAAAAGAAGGAAATTCCTCAACTGATCCACCAAGGTTTAAGGCTAGGTTAGTTGCTAAAGGTTTTCACCAAAGAGAGGGCATAGATTTTAATGAGATATTTACTCCTGTTGTCAAGTATAAAACACTGAGATTGCTTATTGCTATGAGTGCTGTCTTTGATTGGCATATTGAATAAATGGATGTGAAAATTGCCTTTTTACATGGTGATTTACTTGAAACTATTCACATGTCTCAACCTGAAGGTTTTGTTGATAAAATGAAACCTGATCATGTATGCTTGTTAAGGAAATCCATTTATGGATTAAAGTAGTCACCTAGACAATGGAATAAGAAATTTGACAGTTGCATGCTTGTCTTAGGATTTGTAAGAAGTAAATATGATACATGTCTAATTAGCCCTTCCATGCATAATATAAAACTGACTAAGTCTGGTTTGCAAAAACATTTTGACATGAAAGACTTAGGTATTGCTCAGAAAATTTTAGGGGTAAAAATCATAAGAGATAGGTCAAGTGGTGTGATTTGCCTTTCTCAAACTGAATATTTCTCTAAAGTGTTGGATAAGTTTGTTGTTGTGAATGTTAAATCTAATGACATACCCTTAGGAGGGCATGTTGTTTTCTCTAAGGAAGATTGTCCTAAAACTGAGCAAGAAAGATTAAAAATGAAGAATGTACCCTATGATGTGGTTGTTGATTCTGTTATGTATGGAATGATATGTACAAGGCTTGATCTTGCTTTTTCTATAAGTGTGCTTAATAGATATATGTCTGACCCAGGCATAAAGCATTAGGAAGCCATGAAATATTTGTTAAAGTACATATTAGGGACTAAGAAGTTAGGACTAGTATATAGAAACCATGAACCAAGGGCTGGGATTGTAGGATATGTAGATTCTGATTATGCCAGCAATAGAGACAATAGGAAGTCCACCACAACCTTCTATTGCACATGGAATGGAAACTGTGTGTCTTGGAAGAGTCATCTTCAACCTATAGTAGCCTTATCATCCACAGAAGAAGAGTATATAGCAGCAATAGAGGCTGTTAAGGAAGTCATTTGGTTGAGTGGGATAGTGAAAGAAATCAGTGGGATTAGTGAGTCTCCTAGGATCTTCATGGATAGCAAGAGTACTTTGTGTTTGTGTAGAGATCCAGTGATCATGAGAGGTCCAAACATATAGATGTGAGGATGCATTTCATTAGAGACTTAGTGGAGACTAAGACCATGATAGTGGATAAGATACTTGATGAGGAAATTCAGCTGATTTTGGAACCAAATTGGTACCTGCTAATAAGTTTGTTTTCTGTAGGGAGAGCCTACACATTGAGGACGCTGGTTAGAGCTCATTAGTTGAGCTACTTGGAGCCTTAACAAGGCTGGTTATACCTTCTCTTTATCAGGTCAGATGTATACGTTATGTAAATTCATTCAGTCACACAACTAGTCTTAGGAGGGCATATGTTGTGCTATGTAATCCCAGTTGTGGTTTGGATTGAGTTATGGGACCAAAGTTAGTGTTTTGTCCAGTTAAGTTGTCTATTTGAGATTGCAAGGACATAAGGATACCGTCCTAAGTCTTTTGAGCAAGTTTTGAGCAGAATGGCTCAAAACTGTGTCGTTGGGCATACGCAGGAGACTTTGAGTTTGAGGAGTTAGTGGAGCGACATCGTCTGAAGCGAGTGCGCCTACATTCAAGCAAAGCACGAACTGAAGACATTTGGACTGTGGGATGACCACATCATTTCATTGCCTGGCGCGAAGTCTATGTTTTAATGGAACGAAGCCGTTTCGATAAGGTGCGAGTTTTCGAAAGCGTAAAGGGAACGACATCGTTTGGTAAAGGCGGAGCTGGATTGGTGTTTTGGCACGCGATGTCATTTTGGTCTCGAGCTCTGGTCCAATATAAAGACTGGAAAATTTAGGGATTAGGGTAGCTAATTTGAAATTCACTCCGAGCTGCGATTGAGTGATTCTTTGAGGCTTAAGGCGAAATTGAAGAGCAAGCGCGATTGACCGAAGGCTGGCGAGTGTGGACATTCACCGAAGTGGCTTGATTCCAAGGATTGAAAAGCAAACGCTCGGGTTATCTTTGTTGGACTCATCAGCTCTGCTGCAGCAAGTCTCGAACGAGTTTGAGGCCTTGATTTTTCAGGAAAGTCTCCAAACCGGTTGCTTGGATTGTTGTTTACATTGCTCAATTGTTCTTGTCTATTTTCTAGAATTGATTGAATGGTTGATGGACCATAATTATACGAATCAAAAACACAGTTAAACCCACAAAATTAGACTGTTTGTCTATTTAACTTTTGCTTGTTAGTTCCGATATTTATATACAGGGTATTTTAGAGACTAGAGAGAATACACGCTAAGGAGAGGAGTTTACGCTGAAAATATATTACGAGTCAGTCCAAGGTCACGATCAGACGCTGAATGAAGAAATCTCAAGATCCTGACGTGGAATCACTCAAAACAAATCAAATCGAAGAGCAATCAAAGTCAGTCCGGAGCAGAAATACACCGATAATTTTGTGAAAACATCACAAAACTCACACAAAACCTCCTCCTTCCCCTCCATGACCGGCGGCTTTTCGAGAAGATGAGCCATGGAGGAAGCTCTCCTCCTCCCCTTACCTCCAAACGGCGGCTATGACCTTCCATGGAGCTTCCATGGAGATGTTGCCATGTGCTTTCATCCTCACCACCCATCTCCTCCCCTTTTGGCTATAAATACAAGCCATTCTCCTCTCATTTGTATCAACCAAAATCATTAACACTTCTCTCTCTAGAACGTTTGGCATTTGTAAGTTTGGTTTTTAATATATAATACTCCTGTTGGTTCTTGAGTATTATAGTTCGGTCTTGAGTACTCCTGTCGGTTCTTGAGTACTCAAGCTTTTCTTTATTCTCGAGTACTCTATCAAGCTTTTCTTTATTCTCGAGTACTCTATCATCGGGTGGTCCTTGGTTTCTTCGGGCGGCCTCTCTATCACGAGCTCTTCTGTCTCGGATGATTTGTTCCGGATCGTCGACAAATGGAAGTGGCACCTCATCATTTCGATCGTACAGGTTTATTTCTTCGTCATACTAGTTGTCATGCTGGCTTCCTTCGTGAGACATGGTTGTTTTGAAGCGAGTATCGATTCAAAGAACTTATCCGATTAAGTAACTAATTCCCCGGCAACGGCGCCAGTTTTTGACGGAGCCCACCGCACTGTCGTTAAGGTGCGGTGTTCTCTGTGCAAAAGCAAATTTATATTCCGCTACTCGTGACCTTACTACTGGGTAGCAAGTGGTAAGTAGGGGTCAACCCCAAGGGAATTAGGGGGATAGTCATTCTTTGAGGGATTGTACAGAACGGGAGCGTGATTTTAGGTTGATTGAGGTTTTTGCGGTAATAACTAAGTGACTTTTTGGTTGGTTTTTTGGTTTTTAGTGCGGAAAAGTAGATGACATAAAAGTAAAGTACTGAAAATAAAAGTAGAAGACATACAGCGGGTGATGCGTGATTGGCAAGCCTTCCGGAACGTGAGCAGTTGATAGAGCAGTTTATACTAAGAAAGTAAATGCAGGTGGTGTTTGAATTTAAGGAAAGCATTCGGTATCGGGGGCCTTGTATCATAGCCTGTTTATCATTGACCTTTAGAGATCCTTCTAAGTATTCAAACGTGTATCAAGGCCATTCCAAGCACTCGATTTGCACACACTGTCTAGCCCATTCCAAGGTCGTAGAGCACTTGTTCTATTTAGACTAATACCCCATTCCAAGGTATATTAGCCTGTATGCATCCATTTGACCAGTCATTCCCGACCAACCAAATGGTGTTTTAGAAAGGTCAAACTCCTCAGATAAGCTTTGCCATTCCAAGCATCCACTTATCCGAGTATGTTTACGAACCTCACGGAAGAGCTTTGTCATTCCAAGCATCCACTCAACCTTGTAAGTTCTAACCTAATATATGGCACATAGAACAAGTTTTGAATACAAAGAAGAGGCACTAAAATATGGCCTAAAACATTTTATGATACAAGTACACCCCTTCAACCAAATGAAGATTTTAGCTACGAATATCCATAGAGGTGGATACCATAGCTAAGTACTTACGGTTTTTGAAAGACAGTAAGTAAGGGAAAGGGGTGAGTACTTCAAGAACCGACAAGAGTACTTAAGAATAGTAAAGACAAGCTTGAGTACTACAAGAACCGACAAGAGTACTCAAGAACTAACTATAATACTCAAGAACCAACAGGAGTATTATAGATTGAAAACCAAACTTACAAAGTACCAAATCTTAGAGAGAGAAGTGTTTTTGATTTTGGGATTGTGGATGTGAAATACAAAGGATGAGGGCTCTATTTATAGCCATGGGAGGAGGAGATGTGTGGTGAGGATGAAGAGCACATGGCATCATCTCCATGGAGCTCCATAGCCGCCGGTTGTGGGTGAAGAAAGGAGGGGAGGTTCCTCCATGGCTCACCTTCTCCAAAAGCCGCCGGTCATGGAGGGGAAGGAGGAGGTTTTGTGTGAGTTTTGTGATGTTTTCACAAAACTATCAGTCCATTTCGGCCCCGGTCTGACTTTGGTTGCTCTTCGGTTGGATTTGTTTTGAGTAATTCAATGTCAGGATCTTGAGATTTCTTCAGTCAGCATCTGATCGTGACCTTGGAATGACTCGTAATATATTTTCAGCGTAAAAACTCCTCCTTAGCGTGTATTCTCTCTAGACTCCAAAATACGCTGTAGATAAATATCGGAACTAACAAGCAAAAGTTAAATAGACAAACAGTCTAATTTGGTGGGTTTAACTGTGTTTATGATTCGTATAATTATGGTCCATCAAATCACCCCACACTTTTAGTTGTTCGTCCCGAACAATGCTATTAAAGGGCGGCACTAAGTAAACTTTTAAAATATGAAAGTGAGAATGTGGGACAAGATTTATCCTAATTCATGCATCACTACTTATTACCAAATTAAACCGTGTAAATAAATAGAAGAAACTTGATACTTGTACCTCCGTGCTGAGATGCAAATTATTTTGGATGTTTCGGGAGATAGCCCTTTTCAGGCTCCTGGACTGCATTCTCGGGACCGTCTCGCACTATATGGTTTTCTTGTAGCTTTCTCTAGCATGTGATTCGGTTCGGGTTTCAATGGTTTGGTCTTTGATTTTCTTTTGGCGAGGGACAGCTTTTGTAGTGAATCGGCCTTTGGCCTTTGATTTGACTCTTTGAGTACTTCACTTTATGTTCAGTTAAAACCTTCACAATTTTGGGCCTTTGGCCTCTTGATTTGCTTCTTTGAGCTTTTGCCTTTTTGTGGCTTGCTAGCCCATTTTCTCAAGCCTTTTTGGGAGGTCCAATCATCGCCCGCGAGCATATGGAAATACCTCCCCGCTCCTCTCATCCTTGCCGTTTCGCGCGGGTCAAGATGAGGGTCGCTCATCTATTTTCTCGGCTACTTTGAATAGAGATAGGATGGTCTGATTCCCATCCTCGCCTTTTTTTCTTTTTGCATAAACACTGCATGGCGGAGATGACTTCAATCTTCACTGAAACCCGAAGTGCAGCCTCCACTGACTTCGAAAACCATATAGTTAGATTCGATCCCTTGAGTGCTTGCCAAGCCTCTCTAGGGCAGTTTATGTCAACTCCACATCCCTAGTTTATCTCAGCACAAAGGGACAAATGAGAAGTTACATTCTAAGTTTTTAAACAGTTGAATTTTCACAAGGTTAATGCATGAATTATGATCTATCTTTTTCACATTCTTAAGTTAATATTTTCAAAAAGATAATATTAAAGGAAAACGAAAAACATGTTATTTATTTACAAAGGTGGATCTCACCCCACACTTTTGAACGAAGGCGTGCCTTTCAGCACAACTTAGTTCAAAAGCCATGCAAGCAGATATTATATGAGAAGGAAATGACATTAAGGAAAAGGGAAGAACAGAACTCCCTTTAAAGTGTCGAGCGAACGACATGGCATGAGGCTGGATAATCGAGGGAGTTCGGCTGGGGCCTTGAACTCTTGGCGTAGGCCTGGCTGGCTTGATGTTGCACCCATAACCGATTCCTGAATAGTCATTTCTTCTATGCACCAAGTGGGTGAGAGCGACTTATTGGTAAAAACTAAATGATAGAAAAATAAAAGACAGAAAGTAAGATAGGTGTCGGGTTACCTCCCGACCAGTGCCTTTGTTTAACGTCGTTGGCTCGACAGTACCTCATTCCTGGATTACTGGTTTGGATCCCATGGGTGGCTTAGGTCGTATTTTGCCACCGTTCCTGTGTTGATTTTTGCCTTACCTCTTCCTGATTTCTTGCTTGGGTTAGAACCCCATGGTTTTGGTGTTTTTTCTTTCCATTGTTTCTGAGAAGGCGGGGGACCTTTGACCATAGCTGCTGGTCTTGTTACTCTTTCAGTCTCCTTTGGCAGGTCAGAATTCTGTGTACCACAATTTGAGATAGGTATAATGTCTGGCGGTTTTGTTGTATCCGTGTGGCTATTATCAATGTAGAAATTTGCAATTTTGCCGCTGAACTTAAGCGATAATGAGCCCTTGCCCACATCGATCCTTGCTTTAGTAGCGTAGAGGAATGGTCGTCCCAATATTATTGTTGGAGGGTCGTCTTCGCTGGTCTCTCCCGTTTGTATTACATAAAAGTCTGCAGCAAAGACGTGCTTTCCCACATGGAGTATTACATCTTCCAACACTCCAACCGGACGGATGCACGATTTATCTCCTAGCTCGATATTTGACCTGGGTGGTTTTAATGGACCAAGTCCTAATAAGTAGTATAAGGAGGAAGGCATGGCATTGACAGCAGCCCCAAGATCGACTAAGCACTTATGAATCTGTGCTTCACCAATACCACAGGTGACTGTGAAGGCCCCTGGGTCTTTATCTCTTTCCGGTTGTGACTCATGATCTGAAGTGAGGGCTCTTTCTATCGTCGGGCCATTCTGCCCATTCCTTGGCTTAGGATTTGTATAATCGGACCCCTTAATATTTTGCTTCGAAGCATAAATATTAGTTGGAGAGTCCCACTTTAAATCGTCATTGTCATCCCATCCAGATGCTGGTATGTCAGAGTGTATGATCGGAGGTGGTGTTATGCAAACGGTGAATGCGTATCGTCCATTGTCAGCATTCGTAACCCATGTTTTGCCATCATTGGGTCGGTCTTCCTCTTGATTCCACTCTGGACGATGCCTACGGGTGAAGTGTTTGTTGGTAAGTTTGTAACTTGGGGATCGTGTTACTTCTCCCAGTGTCGCCTTTATGTTTGACCTCCTTATCATGCTAATATTTGCCTTTGGATTTTGGATGGTTTGTGAAGGAAGTCTGCCAGGTTCATTAGTGAGTCTTGACATTGCGGTGGCGAGCTGAGACATTTGTTTGGTCAATTCTGAAATTGCCCCGTCAGTTTTTGCCTGGTATTGGTGTAGCGAAGTACCCAATTGATTTATGCTTCCTGCGAGCTCCTTGATGGACCATAATTATACGAATCATAAACACAGTTAAACCCACTAAATTAGACCTTTTGTCTATTTAACTTTTGCTTGTTAGTTCCGATATATATCTACAGGGTATTTTGAACTCTAGAGAGAAAACACGCTAAGGAGAGGATTTTACGCTGAAAAGATATTACGAGTCATTCCGAGGTCAAGATCAGACGCCGAATAAAGAAATATCAAGATCCTGACGTGGAATCACTCAAAACAAATCAAACCGAGAAGCAACCAAAGTCAGACCGGAGCAAAATTGGACTGATAGTTTTGTAAAAACGTCACAAAACCTCACAAAACTCATCCTTTTACCCCATGTGACCGGTGGCTTTTGGAGGAGGTGACCAAAGGAGGAAGCTCCCCTCCTCCCATGACCTCCAACCGGCGGCTCTTCCCCTCTCCTCCCATGGCAACCGGCGGCTTTGAGGAGTCCCCCATGTGTCTTCATCTCCAAGCTCATCCTCTCCCATCATGACAAGTGTTGCCATCTCCATGCTCCTCCAAGCTTATAAATAGACCCCCTCCCCTTTGTATTTCATCATCCCACAATCCTCAAATCCATATTTCACTTCTCTCTCTAAGTTTGGTACTTTGTAAGCTTTGGTTTGAAATAATACTCATGTTGGTTCTTGAGTATTATAATAGTTTTAGAGAATACTCCTGTTGGTTCTTGAGTATTCAAGTAGGATTTGGGAATACTCTTGTTGGTTCTTGAGTATTCCCCTTTACTTACTGTCTTTCAAAAACCCCCGAGTATTTAGCTATGATATCCTCTTCCATGGATAATCGTAGCTAAACTCTTCATTCGGTTGAAGGGGTGTACTTGTATTATAAAATGTTTTAGGCCATATTTTAGTGCCTCTTCTTTGTATTCAAAACTTGTTCTATGTGCCATATATTAGGTTAGAACTTCCAAGGTTGAGTGGATGCTTGGAATGGCAAAGCTCTTCCGTGGGGTTCGTAAACATGCTCGGATAAGTGGATGCTTGGAATGGGAAAGCTTATCTGAGGAGTTTGACCTTTCTAAAACACCATTTGGTTGGTCGGGAATGACTGGTCCAATGGATGCACACAGACTAATATACCTTGGAATGGGGTATTAGTCTAAGTAGAACAAGTGCTTTACGACCTTGGAATGGGCTAGATAGTGTGTGCAAATCGAGTGCTTGGAATGGCCTTGATACACGTTTGAATACTTAGAAGGATCACTAAAGGTCAATGATAAACAGGATATGATACAACGCCCCCGAAACCGAACGCTTTCATTAAATTTAAACATAACCTGCATTTACTTTCTTAGTATAAACTGCTCTATTAACTGCTCACCTTCCGGAGGACTTGCCAATCACGCATCACCCACTGTAAGTCTTCATTTTTATTTTCAGTATTTACATTTTCTATCATTTACTTTTCTGCACTAAAAACCAAAACCAACCAACCAATCACTTACTTTTCCGCACTAAAATCTCAATCAACCTAAAACACGCTCCCTCGCTATACAATCCCTCAAAGAACGACTATCCCCCTAATTCCCTTGGGTTCGACCCCTACTTACCACTTGCTACCCAAGGTCACGAGTAGCGGAATATAAATTTATTTGTGCACATTGCCACGCGACAAGGCAGTGCTGTCAAATTGGCGCCGTTGCCGGGGAATTAGCCGTCGGATAAGTTGTTCTTTCCCTTCCCTTCTCATTTCCTCATGACGCTACCCACTACGTATGCATGGACAACAAGACATCTACCCCTGTTCGGAGGTACAGATGGAGAAGACCCAGTACTACACTGCCGAAACTTTCACCACGTTTGCTGCCACATAAAACCTGAAAATGTAATGTTAGAGGAATTTAAGCTTAAATGCTTCAAATTCTCTTTAACTGATTTTGCAACGATCTGGTATTACACATCAACCGCTAGTAGTGCACTACATTTTGTGGACCTCTGTGTTCCATTCCTGAAAGAATTCTCCCCTCCATCCTTACGACAACAAACCCGAGAAAAGATCATGGGCCTTCAACAATCCCGGGATGAGACCTTGGACGAATACTACACGAACTATGACACCATCGTCTCACGCTGCCCGCACCATGGATTCATGAAGAAAGTTCTTCTTCAAAAATTTCTTCGTGGGATGAAGGCCGATGAGCTGACAAGGATTAACGAAGCAATGAGAAGATCAGCCAAGAACTTAACCATGGCAGACATGAGGTACCTCATAAAAGACCTGGCCGCAGCAACAAAACGAATACCCCAAGCTGACAGAGGAATGCAGATAGAAGAAGCTGGTCCAGAGACAGACGAAGAAGAAACTCCCGAGCCATCAGAAGAGACTTCCGAGCCATCAGAAGAGACTTCCGAGCCATCAGAAGACTGGGATATAGAAAGTATCGAGAGCAACGAGGAAAAACCTTCATGGGAACTGAATGCCGTGTCAGCAATGGAAGAAGTCCAAAATACCACCAGCATGCTGCCCGAGCCATACCCAGCTATCATCACCCAAGCATCCGAGACCATCTACGACCAGATCCTCACAACCGGACGTAACGAGGCAGAACCGAGCCTTAAGATGCAAGCTTCTCTACTCTTCCCCTTGATCAATAGGCAAATCGCTGAAAACTATGTGATCAATGAAGAGGCTAGAAGGAGGATGGGAAAAGGGCCTGAGCAGAACGACTCCTCGATGGAGCATGTTTTCGCCATGACTGGACAAGGCAGCCCTAAACACCAGAAAATTCAGTTCAAGAGACTAGTAGTCAAGGGTCCCTCGCCTTCTCAGAGACGTTGGAAGGAGAAACCACCAGAACCATGGGGTTCTAACCCAAGCAAGAAATCAGGAAGAGTCAAGGCCAAAATCAACACAGGAACAGTGGCGAAATACGACCTGAGCCACCCGTGGGATCCAAATCAGTGATCCAAGAATGAGGTACTGTCGAGCCAACGACGTTACACAAAGGCACTGGTCGGGAGGTAACCCGACACCTATCTTACTTTCAGTACTTTTATTTTCTGTCATTTAGTTTTTTCCAATATGTCGCTCTCACCCACTTGGTGCATAGAAGAAATGACTATTCAGGAATCGGACTTGGGTGCAACATTAAGCCAGCCAGGCCTACGCCAAGAGTTCAAGGCTCCAGCCGAACTCCCTCGATTATCCAGCCTCATGCCATGTCGTTCATTCGACACTTTAAAGGGAGTTCCGTTCTTCCCTTTTCCTTAATGTCATTTCCTTCTCATAATTGTCTGCTTGCATGGCTTTTGAACTAAGTTGTGCTGAAAGGCACGCCTTCGTTCAAAAGTGTGGGGCGAGAACCACCTGTGTACATAAACATGTTTTCTTTTTTTATATTATCTTTTTGAAAATATGAACTTAAGAATGTGAAAAAGATAGATCATAATTCATGCATTAACCTTGTGAAAATTCAACTGTTTAAAAACTTAGAATGTAACTTCTCATTTGTCCCTTTGTGCTGAGATAAACTAGGGATGTGGAGTTGACATAAACTGCCCTAGAGAGGCTTGGCAAGCACTCGAAGGATCGAATCAAACTATATGGTTTTCGAAGTCAGTGGAGGCTGCACTTCGGGTTTCAGTGAAGATTGAAGTCATCTCCGCCATGCAGTGTTTTATGCAAAAAGAAAAAAGGCGAGGACGGGAATCCTATCTCTAGTCAAAGTAGCCGAGAAAATAGATGAGCGACCCTCATCTTGACCCGCGCGAAACGGCAAGGATGAGAGGAGCTGGGAGGTATTTCCATATGCTCGCGGGCGACGATTGAACCTCCCAAAAAGGCTTGAGAAAATGAACTAGCAAGTCACAAAGAAGCAAAAAGCTCAAAGAAGCAAATCAAGAGGCCAAAGGCCCAAAATTGTGAAGGTTTTAACGGAACAAAAAGTGAAGTACTCAAAGAGTCAAATCAAAGGCCAAAGGCCGATTCACTACAAAAAGTTGTCCCTCACCAAAAGAAAATCAAAGACCAAACCATTGAAACCCGAACCAAATCACGTGCTAGAGAAAGCTACAAGGAAACCATATAGTGCGAGACGGTCCCGAGAGTGCAGTCCAGGAGCCTGAAAAGGGCTATCTCCCGAAACATCCAAAATAATTTGCATCTCAACACGGAGGTACAAGTATCAAGTTTCTTCTATTTATTTACACAGTTCAATTTGGTAATAAGTAAGTAAAGCATGAATTAGGATAAATCGAGTCCCACAGGCTAACTTTCATATTTTAAAAGCTTACTTAGTGCCGCCCTTTAATAGCATTGTTCGGGACGAACAACTAAAAGTGTGGGGTGATCTGATGGACCATATTTATACGAATCATAAACACATTTAAACCCATTAAATTAGACCTTTTGTCTATTTAACTTTTGCTTGTCAGTTCCGATATATATCTACAGGGTATTTTGAACTCTAGAGAGAAAACACGCTAAGGAGAGGATTTTACGCTGAAAAGATATTACGAGTCATTCCGAGGTCGAGATCAGATGCCGAATAAAGAAATCTCAAGATCCTGACGTGGAATCACTCAAAATAAATCCAACCGAGAAGCAACCAAAGTCAGACCGGAGCAAAATTGGACTGATAGTTTTGTAAAAACGTCACAAAACCTCACAAAACTCATCCTTTTACCCCATGTGACCGGTGGCTTTTGGAGGAGGTGACCAAAGGAGGAAGCTCCCCTCCTCCCATGACCTCCAACCGGCGGCTCTTCCCCTCTCCTCCCATGGCAACCGGCGGCTTTGAGGAGTCCCCCATGTGTCTTCATCTCCAAGCTCATCCTCTCCCATCATGACAAGTGTTGCCATCTCCATGCTCCTCCAAGCTTATAAATAGACCCCCTCCCCTTTGTATTTCATCATCCCACAATCCTCAAATCCATATTTCACTTCTCTCTCTAAGTTTGGTACTTTGTAAGCTTTGGTTTGGAATAATACTCATGTTGGTTCTTGAGTATTATAACAGTTTTAGAGAATACTCCTGTTGGTTCTTGAGTATTCAAGTAGGATTCGGGAATACTCTTGTTGGTTCTTGAGTATTCCCCTTTACTTACTGTCTTTCAAAAATCCCCGAGTATTTAGCTATGATATCCTCTTCCATGGATAATCGTAGCTAAACTCTTCATTCGGTTGAAGGGGTGTACTTGTATTATAAAATGTTTTAGGCCATATTTTAGTGCCTCTTCTTTGTATTCAAAACTTATTCTATGTGCCATATATTAGGTTAGAACTTCCAAGGTTGAGTGGATGCTTGGAATGGCAAAGCTCTTCCGTGGGGTTCGTAAACATACTTGGATAAGTGGATGCTTGGAATGGCAAAGCTTATCTGAGGAGTTTGACCTTTCTAAAACACCATTTGGTTGGTCGGGAATGACTGGTCAAATGGATGCACACAAGCTAATATACCTTGGAATGGGGTATTAGTCTAAGTAGAACATGTGCTCTACGACCTTGGAATGGGCTAGACAGTGTGTGCAAATCGAGTGCTTGGAATGGCCTTGATACACGTTTGAATACTTAGAAGGATCACTAAAGGTCAATGATAAACGGGCTATGATACAAGGCCCCCGAAACCGAATGCTTTCCTTAAATTTAAACATCACCTGCATTTACTTTCTTAGTATAAACTGCTCTATTAACTGCTCACCTTCCGGAGGACTTGCAAATCACGCATCACCCACTGTAAGTCTTCATTTTTATTTTCAGTATTTACATTTTCTGCACTAAAAACCAAAACCAACCAACCAATCACTTACTTTTCCGCACTAAAATCTCAATCAACCTAAAACACGCTCCCTCGCTGTACAATCCCTCAAAGAATGACTATCCCCCTAATTCCCTTGGGTTCGACCCCTACTTACCACTTGCTACCCAGTAGTAAGGTCACGAGTAGCGGAATATAAATTTATTTGTGGACATTGCCTCGCGACAAGGCAGTGCTATCAAATTGGCGCCGTTGTCGGGGAATTAGCCGTCGGATAAGTTGTTCTTTCCCTTCCCTTCTCATTTCCTGATGACGCTACCCACTACGTATGCATGGACAACAAGACATCTACCCCTGTTCGGAGGTACAGACGGAGAAGACCCAGTACTACACTGCCAAAACTTTCACCACGTTTGCTGCCACATAAAACCTGAAAATGAAATGTTAGAGGAATTTAAGCTTAAATGCTTCAAATTCTCTTTAACTGATTTTACAACGATCTGGTATTACACATCAACCGCTAGTAGTGCTGTACATTTTGTGGACCTCTTTGTTCCATTCCTGAAAGAATTCTCCCCTCCATCCTTACGACAACAAACCCGAGAAAAGATCATGGGCCTTCAACAATCCCGGGATGAGACCTTGGACGAATACTACACGAACTATGACACCATCGTCTCACGCTGCCCGCACCATGGATTCACGAAGAAAGTTCTTCTTCAAAAATTTCTTCGTGGGATGAAGGCCGATGAGCTGACAAGGATTAACGAAGCAATGAGAAGATCAGCCAGGAACTTAACCATGGCAGACATGAGGTACCTCATAAAAGACCTGGCCGTAGCAACAAAACGAATACCCTAAGCTGACAGAGGAATGCAGATAGAAGAAGCTGGTCCAGAGACAGACGAAGAAGAAACTCCCGAGCCATCAGAAGAGACTTCCAAGCCATCAGAAGACTGGGATATAGAAAGTATCGAGAGCAACGAGGAAAAACCTTCATGGGAACTGAATGCCGTGTCAGCAATGGAAGAAGTCCAAAATACCACCAGCATGCTGCCCGAGCCATACCCAGCTATCATCACCCAAGCATCCGAGACCATCTACGACCAGATCCTCACAGCCGGACGTAACGAGGCAGAACCGAGCCTTAAGATGCAAGCTTCTCAACTCTTCCCCTTGATCAATAGGCAAATCGCTGAAAACTATGTGATCAATGAAGAGGCTAGAAGGAGGATGGGAAAAGGGCCTGAGCAGAACGACTCCTCGATGGAGCATGTTTTCGCCATGACTGGACAAGGCAGCCCTAAACACTAGAAAATTCAAATCAAGAGACTAGTAGTCAAGGGTCCCTTGCCTTCTCAGAGACGTTGGAAGGAGAAACAACCAGAACCATGGGGTTCTAACCCAAGCAAGAAATCAGGAAGAGTCAAGGCCAAAATCAACACAAGAACAGTGGCGAAATACGACCTGAGCCACCCGTGGGATCCAAACCAGTGATCTAAGAATGAGGTACTGTCGAGCCAACGACGTTAAACAAAGGCACTGGTCGGGAGGTAACCCGACACCTATCTTACTTTCAGTACTTTTATTTTCTGTCATTTAGTTTTTTCCAATATGTCGCTCTCACCCACTTGGTGCATAGAAGAAATGACTATTCAGGAATCGGACTTGGGTGCAACATTAAGCCAGCCAGGCCTACGCCAAGAGTTTAAGGCCCCAGCCGAACTCCCTCGATTATCCAGCCTCATGCCATGTCGTTCATTCGACACTTTAAAGGGAGTTCCGTTCTTCCCTTTTCCTTAATGTCATTTCCTTCTCATAATTGTCTGCTTGCATGGCTTTTGAACTAAGTTGTGCTGAAAGGCACGCCTTCGTTCAAAAGTGTGGGGTGAGAACCACCTGTGTACATAAACATGTTTTCTTTTTTTATACTATCTTTTTGAAAATATGAATTTAAGAATGTGAAAAAGATAGATCATAATTCATGCATTAACCTTGTGAAAATTCAACTATTTAAAAACTTAGAATGTAACTTCTCATTTGTCCCTTTGTGCTGAGATAAACTAGGGATGTGGAGTTGACATAAACTGCCCTAGAGAGGCTTGGCAAGCACTCGAAGGATCGAATCAAACTATATGGTTTTCGAAGTCAGTGTAGGCTGCACTTCGGGTTTCAGTGAAGATTGAAGTCATCTCCGCCATGCAGTGTTTATGCAAAAAGAAAAAAGGCGAGGACGGGAATCAGACCGTCCTATCTCTAGTTAAAGTAGCCGAGAAAATAGATGAGCGACCCTCATCTTGACCCGCGCGAAATGGCAAGGATGAGAGGAGCGGGGAGGTATTTCCATATGCTCGCGGGCGATGATTGGACCTCCCAAAAAGGCTTGAGAAAATCGACTAGCAAGTCACAAAGAAGCAAAAAGCTCAAAGAAGAAAATCAAGAGGCCAAAGGCCCAAAATTGTGAAGGTTTTAACCGAACAAAAAGTGAAGTACTCAAAGAGTCAAATCAAAGGCCAAAGGCCGATTCACTACAAAAAGCTGTCCCTCGCCAAAAGAAAATCAAAGACCAAACCATTGAAACCCGAACCGAATCACATGCTAGAGAAAGCTACAAGGAAACCATATAGTGCGAGACGGTCCCGAGAGTGCAGTCCAGGAGCCTGAAAAGGGCTATCTCCCGAAACATCCAGAATAATTTGCATCTCAGCACGGAGGTACAAGTATCAAGTTTCTTCTATTTATTTACACAGTTCAATTTGGTAATAAGTAAGTAAAGCATGAATTAAGATAAATCGAGTCCCACAATCTAACTTTCATATTTTAAAAGCTTACTTAGTGCCGCCCTTTAATAGCATTGTTCGGGACGAACAACTAAAAGTGTGGGGTGATCTGATGGACCATAATTATACGAATCATAAACACAGTTAAACCCACTAAATTAAACCTTTTGTCTATTTAACTTTTGCTTGTTAGTTCCGATATATATCTACAGGGTATTTTGAACTCTAGAGAGAAAACACGCTAAGGAGAGGATTTTACGCTGAAAAGATATTACGAGTCATTCCGAGGTCAAGATCAGACGCCAAATAAAGAAATCTCAAGATCCTGACGTGGAATCACTCAAAACAAATCCAACCGAGAAGCAACCAAAGTCAGACCGGAGCAAAATTGGACTGATAGTTTTGTAAAAACGTCACAAAACCTCACAAAACTCATCCTTTTACCCCATGTGACCGGTGGCTTTTGGAGGAGGTGACCAAAGGAGGAAGCTCCCCTCCTCCCATGACCTCCAACCGGCGGCTCTTCCCCTCTCCTCCCATGGCAACCGGTGGCTTTGAGGAGTCCCCCATGTGTCTTCATCTCCAAGCTCATCCTCTCCCATCATGACAAGTGTTGCCATCTCCATGCTCCTCCAAGCTTATAAATAGACCCCCTCCCCTTTGTTTTTCATCATCCCACAATCCTCAAATCTATATTTCACTTCTCTCTCTAAGTTTGGTACTTTGTAAGCTTTGATTTGAAATAATACTCCTGTTGGTTCTTGAGTATTATAACAGTTTTAGAGAATACTCCTGTTGGTTCTTGATTATTCAAGTAGGATTTGGGAATACTCCTGTTGGTTCTTGAGTATTCCCCTTTACTTACTATCTTTCAAAAACCCCCGAGTATTTAGCTATGATATCCTCTTCCATGGATAATCGTAGCTAAACTCTTCATTCGGTTGAAGGGGTGTACTTGTATTATAAAATGTTTTAGGCCATATTTTAGTGCCTCTTCTTTGTATTCAAAACTTGTTCTATGTGCCATATATTAGGTTAGAACTTCCAAGGTTGAGTGGATGCTTGGAATGGCAAAGCTCTTCCGTGGGGTTCGTAAACATACTTGGATAAGTGGATGCTTGGAATGGCAAAGCTTATCTGAGGAGTTTGACCTTTCTAAAACACCATTTGGTTGGTCGGGAATGACTGGTCAAATGGATGCACACAGGCTAATAAACCTTGGAATGGGGTATTAGTCTAAGTAGAACATGTGCTCTACGACCTTGGAATGGGCTAGACAGTGTGTGCAAATCGAGTGCTTGGAATGGCCTTGATACACGTTTGAATACTTAGAAGGATCACTAAAGGTCAATGATAAATAGGCTATGATACAAGGCCCCCGAAACCGAATGCTTTCCTTAAATTTAAACATCACCTGCATTTACTTTCTTAGTATAAACTGCTCTATTAACTGCTCACCTTCCGGAGGACTTGCCAATCACGCATCACCCACTATAAGTCTTCGTTTTTATTTTCAGTATTTACATTTTCTGTCATTTACTTTTCTGCACTAAAAACCAAAACCAACCAACCAATCACTTACTTTTCCGCACTAAAATCTCAATCAACCTAAAACACGCTCCCTCGCTGTACAATCCCTCAAAGAACGACTATCCCCCTAATTCCCTTGGGTTCGACCCCTACTTACCACTTGCTACCCAGTAGTAAGGTCACGAGTAGCGGAATATAAATTTATTTGTGCACATTGCCTCGCGACAAGGCAGTGTTGTCACTCCTTCATTGTGTCATCGAGCGACTTGGTTGGTTCTTGCTGATTGTTCGGGCTAGTTTGGTACTGATTCGGTCCTTTTTGATGATATTGGCCTGCCGATGGAGCGTTCTGGTTATACTGTCGGTGGGGGGGTTGGTAGAATGACTGAGCTAGTTGAGGGACAGCTGGTTGTGCTTCCTTCTAAGGATAGTTGTTGTTACGCTAGCTCGGGTTGGTTGTTTGACCATACTGTCTGTTTTGTCCGGCTCTGTCGTTGTTGTTGTATCCTTGGTATCCTCCCACCGCATTAACTTCTGCCGGTTCCTCTTCTATTATTGTCGGACATGCGTCAGTTTTGTGGTCCGTAGAACCACAAAATTCACAAGGCTTTACTGGAACTGGTTGTCTTCGTAGGATCTGAATCATCATCTTCTTTAATTGTTTCATCTCTTCAGGCATGGAGTTCATTGGTGTTTCAGCTTGTGCCACATTCCTTGTTCGGGAAAATTCTTCCTGCCGAGTTGTCTCTTCTCTAAATCGGGCATTTTCAGCAACGTTGGCGATGAGGTTCCTTATGCCGCTCAATGATAGATTCATCATGGATCCTCCAGCTGAGGCATCCAGGAGCATTTTGTCTAAGGGTCTTAATCCATCAATGAGGCACTCGATGATGAGTTTCTCGGGCAGTCCAAGGGTACAGTAGCTTCTTTCCAGGTGGTTGAACTTTTCCAGGTAGTCGTACATGGTTTCATTGGGCCCTTGCTTGATGTCTTGTAATTGCCTCCTTACTTGCATTGCTCTTCCTACCGGGTAATATTTGTCTAGGAATTTCTTTTGCATCTGAGCCCATGTTCTGATGCTACCGGAAGGCTAAGAAAGGAACCAGTCGTTTGCCGCGTCAATGAGGAAAAAATAGAACGCCTTCAACTTGAAGTCGTCTATAATCACTCGATTGGGTTTTAGATTTTGGCAAATGCCGTGTAAGCGTTGGAGGTGAGTTGTCGCAGATTCTCCATGTGCTCTTGAGAACTTGGGCAAGCTATGGGCCACCGATGTGTTGATGGTAATGTATTCTAGTTCAGGGCCCTCGTAGATGCACCATGGTTGCGTTTCGAAATCGGGGGCATTCAGCTCTCCCATCGTAGGTGCGCGGTAGTTGTTATTCCCATAGTAGTCGTTGAAGACAGGTTCTTGCCTAGGCATTTGTCGAGGTTGAGGGTATGGGGGACGTATAGGGGGTTGCTGCATTTGTTCGGTCCTCGGGTGGTCCTTGGTTTCTTCGGGCGGCCTCCCTATCACGAGCTCTTCTGTCTCGGATGATTTGTTCCGGATCGTCGACAAATGAAAGTGGCACCTCATCATTTCGATCGTACAGGTTTATTTCTTCGTCATCCTGGTTGTCTTGGTGCCGTCCTTCGCGAGACATGGTTGTTTTGAAGCGAGTATCGATTGAAAGAACTTATCCGATTAAGTAACTAATTCCCCGGCAATGGCGCCAGTTTTTGACGGAGCCCACCGCACTATCGTTAAGGTGCGGTGTTCTCTGTGCAAAAGCAAATTTATATTCCGCTACTCGTGACCTTACTACTGGGTAGCAAATGGTAAGTAGAGGTCGAACCCAAGGGAATTAGGGGGATAGTCGTTCTTTGAGGGATAGTACCGAACGGGAGCGTGATTTTAGGTTGATTGTGGTTTTAGCGGTAATAACTAAGTGACTTTTTGGTTGGTTTTTTGGTTTTTAGTGCGGAAAAGTAGATGACATAAAAGTAAAGTACTGAAAATAAAAGTGAAAGACTTACAGCGGGTGATGCGTGATTGGCAAGCCTTCCGGAACGTGAGCAGTTGATAGAGCAGTTTATACTAAGAAAGTAAATGCAGGTGGTGTTTGAATTTAAAGAAAGCATTCGGTTTCGGGGGCCTTGTATCATATCCTGTTTATCATTGACCTTTAGTGATCCTTCTAAGTATTCAAACGTGTATCAAGGCCATTCCAAGCACTCGATTTGCACACACTGTCTAGCCCATTCCAAGGTCGTAGAGGACTTGTTCTATTTAGACTAATACCCCATTCCAAGGTATATTAGCCTGTGTGCATCCATTTGACCAGTCATTCCCGACCAAATGGTGTTTTAGAAAGGTCAAACTCCTCAGATAAGCTTTGCCATTCCAAGCATCCACTTATCCGAGTATGTTTACGAACCCCACGGAAGAGCTTTGCCATTCCAAGCATCCACTCAACCTTGGAAGTTCTAACCTAATATACGGCACATAGAACAAGTTTTGAATACAAAGAAGAGGCACTAAAATATGGCCTAAAACATTTTATGATACAAGTACACCCCTTCAACCGAATGAAGAGTTTAGCTACGAATATCCATAGAGGTGGATGCCATTGCTAAGTACTTACGGTTTTTGAAAGACAATAAGTAAGGGAAAGGGGTGAGTACTTCAAGAACTGACAAGAGTACTCAAGAATAGTAAAGACAAGCTTGAGTACTACAAGAACCGACAAGAGTACTCAAGAACTAACTATAATACTCAAGAACCAACAGGAGTATTATAGATTGAAAACCAAACTTACAAAGTACCAAATCTGAGAGAGAGAAGTGTTTTTGATTTTGGGATTGTGGATGAAGAAATACAAAGGATGAGGGCTCTATTTATAGCCATGGGAGGAGGAGATTTGTGGTGAGGATGAAGAGCACATGGCATCATCTCCATGGAGCTCCATAGCCGCCGGTTGTGGGTGAAGAAAGGAGGGGAGCTTCCTCTATGGCTCACCTTCTCCAAAAGCCGTCGGTCATGGAGGGGAAGGAGGAGGTTTTGTGTGAGTTTTGTGATGTTTTCACAAAACTATCAGTCCATTTCAGCCCCGGTCTGACTTTGGTTGCTCTTCGGTTGGATTTGTTTTGAGTAATTCAATGTCAGGATCTTGAGATTTCTTCAGTCAGCATCTGATCGTGACCTTGGAATGACTCGTAATATATTTTCAGCGTAAAAACTCCTCCTTAGCGTGTATTCTCTCTAGACTCCAAAATACCCTGTAGATAAATATCGGAACTAACAAGCAAAAGTTAAATAGACAAACAGTCTAATTTTGTGGGTTTAATAGTGTTTATGATTCGTATAATTATGGTCCATCAGAGGGTCGTCTTCGCTGGTCTCTCCCGTTTGTATTACATGGAGTATTAGATCTTCAAGCACTCCAACCTGACTGATACACGATTTGTCTCCCAACTCGATATTTGACCTCGGTGGTTTCAATGGACCAAGCCCCAATAAGTAATATAAGGAGTAAGGCATGGCATTGACGACAGCCCCAAGATCGATTAAGCACTTATGAATTTGGGCTTTACCAATACCACAGGTGACCGTGAAGGCCCCCGGGTCCTTATCCCTTCCCGGTTGTGACTCATGATCTGAAGTGAGGGATCTTTCCATTATCGGGCCATTATGCCCATCCTTTGGCTCTGGATTTTAATGATCGGGCTCTTTTAACTCCTGATCCTCTAAGAAAATACTTTGCTTCGACACATAAATGTCAGTTGGGGAATCCCATCTGGGACCATCAGAGTCTAAATCGTCATTGTCATCCCAGCCAGATGCTAGTATGTCAAAGTGTGTGATTGGTGGCGGTGTCATGCTAACGGTGAACGCATAGCGTCCATTGTCAGCGTGTGTGACCCACGTTCTGCCATCATTGGGTTGGTCTTCCTCTTTGAAATTATGTCCCCTGTTCAAGCTTGTGTCTAGGGTACTGTTGCAACAGACCTTGATCTCTTTGCACACCAGTTCAACTGACAGTTCAAGGTATGGCTGAGACACCCCTTGGACACCTCTCGTAAAGATCCAGCAGTTAGTGAAGATAACTGAAACACACAGAGTTAACAGAACCCAAACTCTACCAGAGAGTGTTCCATCAGATTATTTATGCAGTGTATCAAGTAGTACCGGGAACCAAAGTAAAAGAAACAAAACAGGAGCACGCACGGTATGTTACCCAGTTCAGCCTCGCCTACTCTGGGGGGTTTCCCACACCCTATAATGGAGCACAAATCGTATTACGAGAATTAGAGCTACAAGTGGTCTTAGTCTTACACAACTCCGAGTTTGTAATCACCTAGCCTCTAACTCTCCGTCTCTCGGATTTGCGATCTCGGTTCGTCGCTACTCCCCTCGATCCCCTGTGGGCTAGTTTTGAACTTCTCGGAATTTCAGTCGTCTTCTTTCAAAGATGTAGCATGATAGTTGTGTGTGTGTACTTCGTTGATCCTCCAGCACATCCTGAACACCACACTGTGCAGATGGTTGCTTCAAGGCTGATATTCCGTTGTGGAATAGCCAGCCGTCGCTTCTCCTTCAATCTCACGAACTCTCGTGTTTAGCTTTTTCTCTCGGGAGGCGCACACATAAGGACGCCCTAGCATTGTATATATATGTTTGGACGGAACCCTAACCCGATGGGAATATGTCGTCAGATACTTCGGAGATGTTGCGAAATATTTGCTGAATATTCGATCTATCTTTAAAGATGACTTCCACCCCAAGTCAACCGATATTCCCTCAGCCAATCTGCGTATATTTGATTGCACAGTTCTTTTATGATGATCCGTCGGTTGGCTTCCATCAAATAGCTTTGTCGATATCTTCGGGATGTCAATCAAATAAGATATCTGCTTCAATCTCGTCGTCGACAGCTTCTTCATAAGATATCTTCTTCGACAAGTTAGACAAGAGGTTTCCAATTTCGGCAGGGAAATATTAGAGTGACCTCTCGAAAGATCTGTGTCGTTGCTGACTGGCTCCAACTGGAAAGATTCTCAATCTTCAGTATCTTCAGAATAACCGTATCTTGATCATGCGTCTTCTGTATGCTGTACTTCTGTGCCAGCATCTGATTGAACTCTAGCTTGAACTGTCTAAAGATGTTTTGTCAAAGACATGCCAATCATGGGAACATCAATCTCCCCCTTGGCATTTTGGCAAAACCGAATCTATCTTTAGACCGAAACTACTCCCCCTTTTTGCCACAAACTGGCAAGGGGTCCAACCGACTTCATCCAGTCAATCAATCAGCGCATGCTGATGCTGAGGGAGCACTTACAACTCTTTGGTATCTGAAGTCTGGTCAACTCCCCCTCGAACATGGCCTGGGATACACGCCCATACCGTGAGACTATCGGACCAAGATGTCTTAGTAGCTGTTCGAATCCCTGAATGATCTCTACTTCCTTCAGTAGAATATAGTCAGAGCTGCTGTTGGGAATGACTCCCTTGGGACTGACGACTTATTAGGTAGCCTCTTAGAGATGACCTTCTTCTACGCTTTCTTCCACTTAGTTGCTGCATCTGTACCGACTAACCACATTTCATGCTCATATCCTTTAGTTGATACACTGGGTGGAGCCGCTCCTGGAGCACTCTTCTTCCTTTGCTTGGATGTACTTGCTCCCCCTGCATCTGTACCATGCTATTCCTCTGGGTGGATACTCCTGTCGAGTATGGTTGGATGGTCACTTTCTTATCAGTACTCTCTTTAGTTCAGCCATTGACACTGAGTCTCGATTTCCCTTGAAACTCCATCATTTGGTCTCCCGTCACCGGATCACTCCTTCAACAGCTGTCTTCTCAGTAGTCCTGTCGGTGTCTAACGTTTTTTTTTTAGTCTTGACAAGCTCATCTTCTTCATGAGTGATAGTGCCTACCTTGTCCGAGTCTTGGACAGTCTTATCAAGGTCCATGTCCATTAAGCTCGTCATCTTTCTGAAACTTCTGATCCTCAATCATATTGAATTATACTCAATATCTGTCTCTCTCTTTGGCATCAAGACATGAATAGCTGGGGGATCCACCAACGTATGGGCATCCTCCGTAACGTCATCATGCTTCCTTCCGGTCCCTTAAATTTTCTTTGGATAAGATCCGGATGACTTTTGTGGTAAACCTGTCTTACCACCCTACTCCATAGTTGAGACCGCATCATCTGGCACATTTTCCTCCAAATCTACAGCCTGGGCTACTGGGGACTGGTCAGCTTTTGTCTCAACACGATTGGAAAACTCCTAGTTTAGCAACTCATCACTAATATCATCAATATCCTTGCACGGCGCATCCAGGTCTTCATTCTTGTAGGGTGTATGGGACTCTTCCATCACATTACCCAATTGCTTTGCTTCCAGTCCACTACTTGCATTCTCATTCTCCTGCTTAACAGGATCACACTCTTCGCCCTGCGGACTTACCCTTCTTCTACAGAAACAGTCACAGAGACTCCCTCTTGGTAGCAGGAGAACAAGCCTTGGGTGAGCAGAGGAGATTACCTCATTTATGGTCAGGAAATCGTCTGATTTTCCATTACAGTCTGCACACTCTCCTTGTTTCGGGTAGATACTCCCTTCCTTTCCTTCTGTTCCAGCTTCCTGTTGATAGGTGGTCAGCCCAACTGTTGGAGCTGGTGTTCTGCCTGTGACTGACCCCTGTCTGGAACACTTAGTTCTTGATAACACACAGACCCAAGGAGGATCTGAGTGTTTCAAACTGAGCGGCATCAAGTGGTTTGGTGAATATGCCCGCCAATTGTTTGTCTGTTGTAACATGCGTAAGAGTAACCACCTTCTGTTCAACCAGCTCTTGGATGAAGTGATGTCTGATATCTATGTGTTTCGTCCTGGAGTGTTGTACTGGGTTCTTGGAGATACTGATTGCGCTCATGTTGTCACAATATAGGGTCATTTCTTCTTGTTTAACTCCGTATTCAGACAGCATCTGCTTCATCCATAGAAGTTGAGTGCAGCTGCTTCCTGCTGCTATGTATTCTGCTTCAGCCGTAGACAGTGAGATGCTGTTTTTCTTTATTGAACCACGAGACCAAGTTATTTCCTAAGAAGAAGCATCCTCCAGATGTGCTCTTTCGATCTTCAGCGTTTCCTGCCCAGTCTGCTACGCAGTAGCCAACCAGATGTGGATTGGTGTCCTTGGTATACCAGATTCCAAAGTCAACAGTCCCGCATACATACTTTATGATTCTCTTAACTTGTAGGAGATGACTTTCCTTGGGGTCTGCCTGGTATCTTGCACAAACGCCAACGGCATAAGCTATATCTGGTCTACTAGCTGTCAAGTACAGGAGGCTTCCAATCATACTCCTAGACAGCGTCTGATCGAACTTTGTTCCAGCGTCGTCTTTGGTAATCTTTATGTGAGTAGCGGCCGGAGTTCGTTTGTGACTTGCTTTCTCAAGGTCAAATTTCTTTATCAGATTCTTGGCATACTTGCTTTGAGAGATGAAAATACCGTCTTCCTTCTGAGTCCCCCGGAGTCCTAGAAAGTAGTTCATTTCCCCAATGATGCTCATCTTGAACTCCTTCTGCATCTGTTCCACAAATTGATCCACCATGTTCTGGGTATTGGACCCAAACACAATGTCGTCAACATAGATTTGTGCGATAATAAAGTCTGACCTTGTGTGTTTAACGAACAGGGTCTTGTCCACTCCCCCTTGCACATATCCATGATCGACGAGGAACACCGTGAGACGCTCATACCAAGCTCAGGGTGCTTGTTTGAGACCGTATAATGCTTTCTTCTGGTGGTACACTGATGCTGGGTGATGCGGATCTTCAAATCCTTTCGGTTGAGCAACGAAAACCTCCTCATTCAGAAGTCCGTTTAGGAAGGCACTTTTGACATCCATCTGGAATAGTCGAAACTTTAAGTGACATGCCAGAGCAAGCAGTAGGCGAATGGCTTCAAGGCGTGCGACCGTAGCAAAGGTTTCCTCAAAGTCTATCCCTTCTATTTGAGTATATCCTTGTGCCACAAGGCGAGCTTTGTTTCTTGTGATGTTTCCCGATGCGTCAGACTTGTTTTTGAAGATCCATTTTGTACCAATAATGTTGACCCCATCAGGTCTCGGAACCAAATCCCATACATCGTTTCTAGCAAATTCTTCCAGTTCTTCCTGCATAGCGAGGACCCAATACTCATCAAGTAACGCCTCCTTTATGTTTTTAGGCTCGATTGATGAGAGGAAACACGAGCAAGCAGGCAATTCTCTGGAGTTGCTCAGAATTCTGTGAGTTTGAACTCCGTCACTAGGTGGGCCAATAACTTCAGAGATTGGGTGATCCCTGGCAATTTTTCGAGACGGTTGTAGCGTAGTAACATTTTCTCGGGGGTTGGCAGTAACAACTTCGTCAGAGGGATGATCTTCAGCGGAGTTGTCAGGCGATCATTCAGTCGGTTCATGCTCAGTCTGCTGGGATGATGGTTGTGTTGCAGGAGGTGTGCTGGTGCTGTCCTCAACGTCGTCCTGGACCGCCTGTACGAACACTTCATCCTTTACTCTGACATTTATAGATTCCATGACTGATCCTGTGCGCTTGTTGAATACCCGATATGCTCGACTGTTTGAGGAATACCCAAGAAAGAACCCTTCATCACTCTTCGGATCCAGTTTTTGTCGGTACTCCTGGTCGTTCAGAATGTAGCACTCACTTCCAAAAATGTGAAAATATTTGACAGTGGGCTTCTTTCCTTTCCAGAGTTCATAGCAGGTCTTCTCCGTTCTAGTGCGTATAGTGACTCGATTTATAATGTGACATGCTGTGTTCATAGCTTCGGACCAAAACTTCAGAGGGATCTTTTTGGCATGGATCATCACCCGGGCCATCTCTTGAATGGTATGGTTCTTTCGTTCCACCACTCCATTCTGCTGAGGGGTGATAGCTGACGCAAACTGATGAGCAATTCCATGCTTCGTACAGTAGGCACTCATAGTAACATTCTTGAATTCTGTGCCATTGTCACTCCTGATGGATATCAGTTTTTCCCCTTTGTCTTCCCTTTCTCGTTGGATAAAAGTAGCCAACTCTATGAATTGTTGAGCAGCTTCCGTCTTGTCTCGAAGGAACCTTGTCCAGGTGAATCTGGTGAAGTCGTCAACACAGACCAGGACATACTTTTTTCCTCCATAGCTCTCAGTTTGCATTGGTCCCATCAAGTCCATATGGATTAGTTCCAGAGGTCGGTTGGTGCTTGTTTGAGAGACCTTGGGGTGTGATGCTTTCGTCTGTTTCCCGATCTGACATTCTCCACACATTACCTCCTGACTTCCTTTGACATTTGGTATTCCCCTGATGAGTCCAGATGAGCAGAGTTTTTTCAATGTCTTGAGATTCAGATGTCCCAACCGTCTGTGCCAAAGGTACACCTCATCTGCTTGACTAGACTGACAGGCTATTTCAGTTCCTGTTCCAGACCCTGTTCCATCAGACCCGATGAGATAACAGTTGTTAGCTGCTCTGCTTCCTTTCATCAATATTCCCCCATCTTTGTCGAGAACTTGGCATGAGTAGTGAGTGAACTTGACATGGTATCCTCCGTCGCAAAGTTGACTTATGCTGATCAGGTTCACTTTCAGTCCTTCAACTAGGAGAGTGTCTTCGAGGATAGGTATATCCGGAACCTTCAATGTCCCACAGCCGATTACATGTCCCTTTCCTCCGTCTCCGAAGGTGACGAACTGCTTCTTAATTACAAGTTGAATCTTCATAAGAAATATGGGGTCTCCAGTCATATGGGCCGAGCATCCGCTGTCGAAGTACCAGCGATCTTTCTCCATGTGACTTGAAGAGCTGAACGCAACCATGCAAACATCTTTACTTCTGTATGTTTTGGTGTCTGTCATCTTGAACAGTTTCAGGATCCCACTCAGTGTGTCGAGTGTTTGCTTTGATACCATTTGAAATTATGTCCCCTGTTCAAGCTTGTGTCTGGGGTACTGTTGCAACAGACCTTGATCTCTTTGCACACCAGTTCAACTGACAGTTCAAGGTATGGATGAGACACCCCTTGGACACCTCTCGTAAAGATCCAGCAGTTAGTGAAGATAACTGAAACACACACAGTTAACAGAACCCAAACTCTACCAGAGAGTGTTCCATCAGATTATTTATGCAGTGTATCAAGCAATACCGGGAACCAAAGTAAAAGAAACAAAACAGGAGCACGCACGGTATGTTACCCAGTTCGGCCTCGCCTACTCTGGGGGGTTTCCCACACCCTATAATGGGGCACAAATCGTATTACGAGAATTAGAGCTACAAGTGGTCTTACTCTTACACAACTCCGAGTTTGTAATCGCCTAGCCTCTAACTCTCCGTCTCTCGGATTTGCGATCTCGGTTCGTCGCTACTCCCCTCGATCCCCTGTGGGTAGGACGAGACTTCTCTCTTGGCCGAGTCTTGAACTTCTCGGAAGTTCAGTCGTCTTCTTTCAAAGACGTAGCTTGATAGCTGTGTGTGTGTACTTCATTGATCCTCCAACACAGCCTGAACACCACACTGTGCAGACGGCTGCTTCAGGGCTGATATTTCGATGTGGAATAGCCAGCCGTCGCTTCTCCCCCAATCTCACGAACTCTCATGTTTAGCTTTTTCTCTCGGGAGGCGCACACATAAGGACGCCCTAGCATTGTATATATATGTTTGGACGGAACCCTAACCCGATGGGAATATGTCGTCAGATACTTCGGAGATGTTGCAAAATATTTGCTGAATATTCGATCTATCTTTAAAGATGACTTCCACCCCAAGTCAACCGATATTCCCTCAGCCAATCTGCGTATATTTGATCGCACAGTTCTTTTATGATGATCTGTCGTTTGGCTTCCATCAAATAGCTTTGTCGATATCTTCGGGATGTCAATCAAATAAGATATCCACTTCAATCTCGTCGTCGACAGCTTCTTCATAAGATATCTTCTTCGACAAGTTAGACAAGAGGTTTCCAATTTCGGCAGGGAAATATTAGAGTGACCTCTCGAAAGATCTGTGTCATTGCTGACTGGCTCCAACTGGAAAGATTCTCTATCTTTAGTATCTTCAGAATAACCGTATCTTGATCATGCGTCTTCTGTACGCTGTACTTCTGTGCCAGCATCTGATTGAAATCTAGCTTGAACTGTCTAAAGATGTTTTGTCAAAGACATTCCAATCATGGGAACATCACTCTTGATTCCAATCAGGACGGTGTCTACGGGTGAAGTGTTTTTTCGCAGGTTTGTAAGTTGTGGATCTTGCTGCTTCTTCCCGTGCCACCTTCATGTTTGACCTCCTTATCATGCTAATATTCGCCTTTAGGTTTTGGATGGTTTGTGAAGGAAGTCGCCCAAGTTCATTATTATGCTCGAACATTGAGGTAGCGAGCAGAGACATTTGTTTCTTCTGGTCGGCTATTGCTCCATCATTTTTCGCCGGGGTTTGATGGACAGTAGCACTTAATTGATTCACGGTGCTCGACAATTGATTAATATTGCCCTGGAGCTCCTTCATTATGTCCTCAAGCCACTTGTTTGGTCCTTGCTGATTACTCGGGCCCGCCTGATATTGGTTTGGTCCCTTCTGTTGATACTGACCTGTTGGTGGGGCGTTCTGGTTGTACTCTCGGTGGGGAGGTTGGTAGAATGACTGAGTGATGAGTCATAGTTGTACGACTATTTTATATGTTAAAACCCCGTCTCTTAGTGTTACCTGTATATTATTTCACTACCTGTGTGTAGTTTTCGTTCTCAGGTACACTCGGAGACCATGGAAGGAATACCGGCTAAAAGGAGCCTATTTGAAGATGTTTGGCGCGGAAAGAAATGAAGTCTGAGGCACTTGGAATTTTCGTCAGTGCAAACCGCGGAGGGCTGAAGAATTAGAGGCGCGGACGTCTTATGAATTCCCATAATTGCTGAGACGTCCGCGGGTCGTAAATCAAGAGACGTCCGCGCCCGCCAGTTGGCAGTCGAAATTTCCTAATTTCGAATTGTATTATTAGAAAGCCCAAAGAGAGAATAAATAAGCACAAAACCCTAGGCGACCAGACATCGAATTGGAGAAGAGAAAAGAGACACGGATTCAAGTGTTCGAGTTGAGCTGCAGCTTGGTGAAGAATTCATCATTAGTATTTTCGTTTCATTACATTCAAACAACTTGATGATGTATTCCATTACGATGAGTAGCTAAACTCATACGTGTAGGCTAGAACTCGACATTGTGATGTTTTGACTTGAAACTTATATTTATCTTTATATTTTGCGATATATTATTATGCAATGTTTATGGATTGATGTGCTAGCATAAGTGGAACCCTAGCGGGGGAGCTTCTGTTAGTCTGTTGATTCCGATTATCACAGTTTACTAGCAACCTAGCGGGGATAGTAAACTAGGATACGAGTAATATACCACTAGGATTGACACCCTAGGACAACTTGTAGTGCAACCTAGCGGGCAGCTATAAGCTGTAAAACATTAGAAATCAAAACGATTAGGTTAATGATTTAGTCTTGCATCATAGTCGAGAGTTCTAGCTTGCACTTCTCTTTGATATTTGATACTTGAAATTGTGTGACGATTGCTCTTTTAATCATAATCGTTTGCTGCGTTTTGTCTACTTGTTCAAAACCCCTTGTTACGTTTTTACTTAGTGAAACAGATTCTCAACCGATCTCTGTGGATACGACCCGACTTACCACTTGCTAGTCGGAAAGAGAAATATTATTTTTGACGGGTACAACGACGCCGGCCAAATTTTGGCGCCTTTGCCGGGGATTGGTAACGAAGAATCTCACCAAGTATTTCTTTCTTTTAATTTAATTTTATTGTCTTTTTTTATTTTTTGTCACTTGATTATTTTTCTGTTTAAGTAACCATGTCACAGAGAAGTGTTGAACGTGATGGTGAAGAGCGAGGAAGTGTACTAGGAGATAACATGCAGGAACAGAGGCAAGGACTGCCCCCTGTTAATCAAAGATTACCACCTCCCAGAAATCAGCAATTTGTAAATGAGTTTGCTAGACATCGTGCAGCTAGACACGAGAATTACGATGATTACGAGGATGAGTTGGATCGGCAATACCTCGATGGAGGAAACCAATATGGACAGTTAGCTAGGCGTCGGGATTTGGGACGCACTATGAGAGGAGTGTGTGCGGCGTATATTGATGAGGCACCTTGGTGCATTAGGTTGGATGAGGACGCAGAAGACATCGAGATAAAGAGTGGGGTGATACACCACTTACCCAAGTTTGGAGGAATGCCCGATGAGAACCCCCTAAGGCACTTGAAGGAATTTCATGGAATTTGCATGTCCATGAAAGCTGCATCGGTTCCAGAGAATATTTTTAAATTAAAGACATTTCCTTTTTCTTTAGAAAGTCAAGCTAAATCTTGGTTAATGTCTTTGCCTTCAGGTTCGATTACTTAATGGGATCAGATGCAAAGGAAATTCATGGACAAGTACTACTCCCATTCGAAGGCGGCTCAAACAAGAAAGGAGCTCTATATGCTTAGACAAGGACGCGCAGAAACGTTGTTCGATTATTTGGCGAGGTTTAAGCTATTGGAAGAGAGTTGTCCGAATCATGGAATCCCACAAAGGATGTTGCTTGAATACTTCATGGATGGGATGGTTCTAATGGAAAGAAGAATGCTAGATGCCTCTGCTCAGGGGTCTATCCTTGACATGTACCCCGAGGAGATATGGGAGTTGATTGAGAGAGTTGCTGAGGGCACAAGGTATTTAGAGGAAACACACAGAACTGCACCAGTTGCTAACGTAAATGTACATTCTGAATTGCAGGAACTGAAGAATATGATGGCTCAACTGATGACGCAACAACCACAAGGCAATCAACAAGTAGAGTGTAAGGTAAGCAAGTCCACTTTTAATCCAATAAATAATGATAACACTGTTTTTCAGGAAAGAACGGAAGATGTGAATGTCGTGGGCTACATGAACAAGGGAGATTTGCCACCCAGGAAGTATGACGGATATCAAGGCAATAACAAATGGCAGCCAAGGTAAAATGAGGGTGGTTGGCAAAGGAACAACAACTATGATGTGGGGCAATCTTCGTACCCACAAAAGCAGCCGTACAACCCACCGCACATCAAACAAGGAGAAGACAGCCCGATCAAGGAATTTATGGATGAAGTGAGAGGCATGTTCAAAGAACTCACTGAAAAGATGGTGCAACAAGCTGGAGACGTTAATGAGCTGAAGAAACAAGTGTCTCAAATTGCCAAAGATGTATACAAAAGACGTGAAGACAAAGGGAAGCTGCCATCGCAAACGATTCCCAATCCAAAGTCCAATATCAGCGCTGTAATGCTTAGAAATGGAAAACAATTGAAGAACAGAATAGAAGAGCTGGATGAAGATTCTACCTCAGTGCAGCACGCGGACGCCTCACCAATTAATGCGCGGACGCCTGAAGAATTACACACAAATCAGGAGACGTCCGCGGACAATGAACACAAGACGTCCGCGGTTAGCACTGATTCAGGTAAAGTAATTCCTATTTCGAACACTCCTCTACCATTTTCAATGCACGTTTCTAAGACCAAAAAGAAGTCTATCATAGACAAGGAGGTTTGGGAGTTGTTCAGCAAAGTGGAAATTAACATTCCACTCATTGAGGCTATTCGGCAAATTCCAAGGTACGCAAAATTTCTCAAGGAATTATGTACTAACCATAGGCGTACAATTCAGAATGAGCAGGTAACGTTACAAAGGAAGGTACCCAAAAAGTGTAAGGATCCAGGGACTTTTACTATTCCATGTGTTATTGGTAACGTGAGGATCAAAAATTGCATGTTAGATCTTGGTGCTTCCATAAATGTTCTTCCTTACTCTTTGTAATTATCTTTGCGTATTGGTCCACTTAAACCAGCGGGTTTGACCATTCAATTGGCTGACCGATCATGCACCCAACCTTTGGGTGTGATCGAATATGTTTTGGTGCAGGTAGAAAATCTTATTTTTCCTGCAGATTTCTATGTGCTGAAAAATGGATGATGAGGGAGCACAAGATCAACCACCAATTCTATTTGGTAGGCCATTCTAGAAGACAGCTAGAACTAAGATCGATGTGGATAGTGGCACGCTTTCCATGGAGGTGGAAGATGAGGTAATAAACTTTAACATATATCAAGCTATGCAATATCCACCTGATGATGTAGGAGTACACGCTTTGGATGCGATCGATGAGCTGGTGGAGTCTTCAGATATTCCCTATGGGGATGATGTGCTTGAAGTAATTTTGAGGGAGGCTATTGAGTCACGTGGCGCATCAATAGGGATGCTTCGGGACACTAGTGACATGCTACAGGAGCTTAGAGTTTCACCACCATTAACCCCAAGGTATGAGGCTAATAAAGTTGCTTTAACTAATAAATCTACACCTGTACCATCTGTTGTACAGGCACCTGAGTTGCAGCTTAAGCCCTTACCCGAGCATTTAAAGTATATCTATTTGGGAGAGGGTGAGACGTTGCCGGTCATAATCAAGAAAGGCTTGGAGCCTAATCAGGAGGAGAAATTGGCAGCGGTACTGAGGAAACATAAGACCGCGATTGGATGGACACTTGCGGACATCAAGGGATTGAGCCCTACCGTGTGCATGCACTGGATTTTACTCGAGGATGGAGCCAAACCTGTGAGACAGCCGCAGCGTAGATTGAACCCACTGATGATGGAGGTGTGATGGACCATAATTGTATGAATCATAAACACAGTTAAACCTACCAAATTAGACTCTTTATCTATTTAACTTTTACTTGTTAGTTCCGATATTTATCTACGGGGTATTTTGAAGTCTAGAGAGAATATAGGCTAAGGAGGAGTTTTAAAGATGAAAATGAATTACGAGTCATTCTAGGTCGCGATCAAATTCTGACTTTCAAGAACCGGACGTGGAATCACTCAAAACAAATCCAACCGAAGGGCAACCAGAGTCAGTCCGGAGCTGAAAGGACCGATGGCTTTTTGGGATAAGCTGACAAAACACACTCCACCACTCCCCTTCCTCCACATGGGCGGCGGCTAGAGGCTTCTCCTCTCCTTGCAAGCCATATGGTCGGCGGCTTTGGGAGGAGATGACATCACCCGATGGCTTTTGCTTCCTCCTCTTCCCTTGTGACAAGTGGCTTCTTCCCATCCACATCCATGCTCTCCCTTAGCCTATAAATAAGACATCTCCTTCCCTTTGTAATATCATCCTCATCCCAAAAATCAAAAACACTTATCTCTCTAGATTTGGGCACTACTCTTGTAAATATTTGTTTTAAATCTATAATACTCCTGTTGGTTCTTGAGTATTCTAGTAGTTCTTGAGTTTACTCCTGTTGGTTCTTGACTATTCTCCTTTACTTACTATCTTTCAAAAACCCTCAAGTACTTAGCTATGGTATCCACCTCTATGGATATTCATAGCTAAACCCTTCATTCGGTTGAAGGGGTGTCCTTGTATCATAAAATGTTTTAGACCATATTCTTAGTGCCTCTTGTGTTCAAAACTTGTTCTATGTGCCATTTATTAGGTTAGAACTTCCAAGGTTGAGTGGATGCTTGGAATGGCAAAACTCTTCCGTGGGGTTTGTAAACATACTCGGATAAGTGGATGCTTGGAATGGCAAAGCTTATCTGAGAAGTTTGACCTCTTTTAAACATCATTTGGTTGATCGGGAATGATTGATCAAATGGATGCACACAGGCTAATATACCTTGGAATGGGGTATTAGTCTAAATAGAACAAGTGCTCTATGTCTTGGAATGGACTAGACAGTGTGGCAAATCGAGTGCTTGGAATGGCCTTGATGAACTTTTGAATACTTAGTAGGATCTTTAAAGGTCAATGATAAACAGACTAAGATACAAGGCCCCTGAAGCCGAATACTTTCCTTAACTTAGAACTTTACCTGCACTTACTTCCTCAATATCAACTGCAATATCAACCGCTTACTATCCGCAAGACTTGTCCTTCACGCAACCACTCACTGTAAGTCTTTCCTTTAATCAATTACTTTCTGTATTTTACTTTTCTTTCATTTACCTTTCTGCACTAAAAAACCAAAACCAACCAAAAAGACACTTACTTTTCAGCACTAAAACCTCAATCAACCTAAAATCACGCTCCCTTTCTGTACGAAGAACAACTATCCCCCTAATTCCCTTGGGTTCGACCCCTACTTACCACTTGCTACCCAGTAGTGAAGTCGCGAGTAGCGGACTTATAAATCTATTCTTGACTTTTGCACACGACGACTGTGCATCCGTCAAAATTGGCGCCGTTGCCGGGTAGTTAGAGTTAGAAATTAACAATCGGATAAGTGTTCTTTGAATCGATACTCGCTTCAAAACAACCATGTCTCGCGAAGGAAGCCACCATGACTACCAGGATGACGACGAGATAAACCTGTACGATCGAAATGATGAGGTGCCACTTCCATTTGTCGACGATCCAGAACAACTCATCAGAAACAGAAGAGCTCGTGATAGGGAGGCCATCAGAAGAAACTAAGAACCACCCGAGGACCGAAATGCAGCTGGTCCAGTACAACCTCCTATTCATCCCCCACGACCTCAACCTCGACACGTGCCAAGGCAAGAACCTGCCTACGATGACTACTATGGTGATAACAACTACCGTGCACCTACTATGGGAGAACTCAATGCCCCAGATTTTGAAACGCAACCATGGTGCATTGACGAGGGCCCTGAACTGGAGTATATTACCATCAACGCATCAGTGGCCCATAGCTTGCCCAAGTTCTCAGGAGCTCATGGAGAATCGGCAACAACTCATCTCCAACGCTTACACGACATTTGCCAAAATCTAAAACCCAATCGAGTGAGTATAGACGACTTCAAGTTAAAGGTGTTCTACTTCTCCCTCATTGACGCGGCAAACGACTGGTTCCTTTCATTGCCTTCCGGTAGCATCAGAACATGGGCTCAGATGCAAAAGAAATTCCTGGACAAATACTACCCAGCGACAAGAGCAATGCAATGAAACCATGTACGATTACCTGGAAAAATTCAACCGCCTAGAGAGAAGCTGGTGTACCCTTGGACTGCCCGAGAAACTCATCATCGAGTACCTCATTGATGGATTAAGACCCTTAGACAAAATGCTCCTGAATGCCTCAGCTGGAGGATCCATGATGAATCTATCATTAAGTGGCATAAGGGATCTCATCGCCAACGTTGCTGAAAATGCCCGATTTAGAGAGGAGACTACTCGCCAAGATGAATTCTCCCGAACAAAAAACGTAGCACAAGCCGAGACATCAGTAAACTCCATGCCAGAAGAGATGAGACAAATAAAGGAGATGATGATTCAGATCCTACGAAGACATCCAGTTCCAGTAAAACCTTGCGAATCTTGTGGTTCTATGAACCACAAAACTAACGCATGCCCGACATTAATAGAAGAGGAACCGGCAGAAATAAATGCAGTGGGAGGATACCAAGGATACAACAACAACAACAACGACAGAGCCGGACAAAACAGACAGTATGGTCAAACAACCAACCCGAGCTGGCGTAACAACAGCTATCCTCAGAAGGAAACACAACCAGCTGTCCCTCAACTAGCTCAGTCATTCTATCAACCGCTCCACCAACAGTACAACCAGAACGCCCCACCAGCAGGACAATACCAACAAGAGGAGCCAAACCAGTACCAAGCAAGCTCGAGCAATCATCAAGGACCAAACAAGTCACCTGAGGACATGATGATGCAATTGTCAGGTACTGTGCAGCAGTTGAATACTACTATGCATCAAAACCAAGCCGAAACAAAGGGAGAATTATCGGACTTGAAGAAGCACATCTCCCAACTCGCTGCCTCAGTGTCCGCACTCACTAATGAGCCCGGCAGACTCCTTTCACAAACTATTCAAAACCCGCAAGAAAATGTGACTGCCGTGACTCTTAGGAGTGGAAAAACGCTTGTCGGCAAACCTGTGGAGCAAGAGGAGGACAAAGACCCAAGGTTGCCCGGAGAAGAGCAAATGAGGCCCGAGTCTCTCGAAACTCTAGAGGAAGATGAGGCCGATAAAGATGACGACATATTTGAGGAAGAGCAGGATGTAACCAAAGAAGAAGGGAATACATCCAAGGAACACAGGCCTTGCCCGGAACCAGCAGCCAGCCCGGTTCTAATATCCAAAGAGCACGAGGAGCGCCCGGTGCCCAGAACCGAGACCCCCAAAGTGAGCACAACGCTTCCATTTCCAGTACCTACTCGTGTGCAAAAACAACATGTCATGGATGAGAATGTGTTTGAATTATTCAGCAAGGTCGAAATAAACATCCCCCTCTTGGAAGCCATCAAGCAGATTCCTCGAAATGCT
The DNA here is from genome assembly GCA_033675215.1 of Rhodiola kirilowii. Classification (NCBI taxonomy): domain Eukaryota; kingdom Viridiplantae; phylum Streptophyta; class Magnoliopsida; order Saxifragales; family Crassulaceae; genus Rhodiola; species Rhodiola kirilowii. The sequence continues at coordinate 36,300,305 of CM066201.1, forward strand.
AAGTTTTTAAAAGAACTCTGCACCAACCGGAGGAGGAGTACTAGATATGATCAAGAGCTAATGAGTAGGAACGTATCGGCCGTCATACAATGAAAAGTGCCCCCAAAAGGTGATCCGGGAACTTACACCATTCCATGCACAATTGGCAACATCCGGATTGAGAACTGCATGCTATACCTTGGAGCATCAATCAACGTTCTTCCCTTTTCTATCTACTCATGCCTTAGGATTGGACCGCTTGAACCCACCGATCGCACTATTCAACTGGCAGATCGGTCGTGCAAACAGCCCGAGGGGAAAATAGAAGACGTCCTGGTTCAAGTAGGCGAATTGGTGTTTCCAGCAGACTTCTACGTCTTAAAAATGGAGAATGGTGGACCTACAGATCATGCACCCATCCTTCTCGGCCGTTCATTTCTCAAAACATCAAAAATGAAGATAGACTGTGGAAGTGGAATGCTCTCAATGGAGGTAGAAGGAGAGGTCTTCAGTTTCGACATATTCCAAGCAATGAAGCACCACATGGAATTCGAGGAAGTACACGCTCTTGATACTTTGGACGACCTGGTCCAAGAAATTCAGCCAGAGCTAGAAGCAGATCCCTTGGAAGCCATACTCAATGGAGCCGAAAACTCTTACGAATTGACCAAAAGCTTGCATAAAACGGTGGCCCACTTAACAATCTCGGAACCTCTCACACCAGAATATGAAGTAAACGAGGTAAAATTATTCAAATCAAATACTTTTCTACCCTCAGTGATGCAAGCTCCCAAGATAGAATTGAAGCCCCTGCCCGGGCATCTGAAGTACGCCTTCCTAGGGGATAATAACACACTTCCAGTAATCATCAAGAGTGGCTTGGAAGCAGGCCAGGAACAGAGTTTGATAAAAGTGCTGAAACAACACAAGTTGGCTATTGGATGGACTCTGGCCGACTTGAGAGGAGTCAGCCCGGCTGTATGCATGCACCGTATTCTACTTGAGGATGGAGCAAAGCCATCAAGAGAGCCTCAACGACGACTCAACCCAATCATGATGGAGATCATCCAAAAGGAAATACAAAAGCTACTAGATGCGGACGTTATCTATCCCATATCAGATAGCCAATGGGTTAGTCCTGTCCACGTGGTCCCAAAGAAAAGTGGGATCACGGTCGAGGAAGATGCCGAAGGAACAATGGTAACAACAAGGATCAAGAACGGCGGGAGAATGTGCATCGACTACAGGAAATTTAACGCCGTCACAAGAAAAGACCATTTCCCTCTACCATTCATCGATCAAACGCTAGACCAACTGGCAGGCAAGCCATATTTTTGCTTCTTGGACGGGTTCTCAGGCTACAACCAGATCCCCATAGCACCTGAGGACCAAGAGAAGACTACATTCACCTGCCCATTCGGTACATTCGCCTTCAGAAGAATGTCGTTCGGCATATGCAATGCCCCGGGAACTTTTCAAAGGGTAGTAACCAGCATCTTTTCAGACATGATCGGAGAATTCATTGAAGTCTTCATGGACGACTTCACCATCTATGGAGACACATTCGACGCATGCTTAAGTAATTTGAGCACGGTTTTGGCACGATGTGTGTCCATGAACTTAGTGCTCAATTATGAGAAGTGCCACTTCATGGTAACACACGGAATAGTCTTGGGACATATCGTCTCACAAGAAGGCATGGAAGTGGACAAAGCAAAGATCGACCTGATCATGACTCTACCATACCCATCCACGGTCCGAGACATCCAATCATTCCTTGGCCATGCAGGATTCTACCGACGATTCATCAAGGACTTCTCCAAAAAGGCGTTGCCTCTATCCACTCTTCTCCAAAAAGAAGTTCCTTTTGAATTCACCAATGCATGCAAGGAGGCCTTTGATGATTTGAAGAAAGCCCTCACTAGCACACCCATCATCCAAACTTCGGATTGGGGAAAACCATTCGAAATCATGTGCGATGCAAGCGACTTTGATGTGGGAGCAGTTCTCGGCCAAAAAAATTGATAAGAAGGCGGGTGTGATCTACTACGCCTCACGAACCCTAGATTATGCCCAACGAAACTACTCCACCACCGAGGAACTCCTGGCAGTGGTATTCACTCTGGAAAAGTTCAGATCATATTTGCTTGGAGCAAAAGTGATAGTTTATTCTGACCATGCTGCCATCCGTTACCTGATGAAGAAGAAAGAGGCCAAGCCAAGACTCATTCGGTTGATACTACTACTGCAAGAATTCGATGTGGAGATAAGGGACAAGAAGGGGATTGAGAATACTGTGGCCGACCATCTAAGCAGGATTGTCCGGGAGGAAGAAGAAGGGCACATAACCGAGTCATTTCCAGACGAGCACCTCTATGCAGTCTCAACCAAAGTGCCTTGGTATGCCTCGATCGTCAACTACCTTGTAGGAGGTACATTTCCTCCTTCTTTTACTAAAGCACAATGCATGAAACTTAGGCATGATGCTAAACATTACTTATGGGATGATCCTTATTTGTGGAAAATAGGAGCAGATCAAATACTTAGGAGATGCATCCCCGATAATGAAATAGCTTCTATTATTAGCTTTTGCCATGAGTTTGCATGTGGAGGACACTTCGGGTCTAGGAGAACCGCTAGAAAAATCCTAGATAGCGGCTTTTTCTTGCCAAGTATATTTAGAGATGCCTATGAAAAGTGTAAAAAATGCGATAAGTGTCAAAGAGTAGGAAATGTGTCAGCTATAAATGAGATGCCCCAAGTACCCATACTAGTCAACGATGTTTTCGACATATGGGGTATTGATTTTATGGGACCATTCCCAGTTTCATGCGGTTATACTTAAATTTTAGTTGCCGTAGATTATGTGTCAAAATGGGTGGAAGCTAAGGCCACAAGGTGCAACGATGCAAAGACTGTCATAGATTTTTTACGCACTAACCTGTTTTGTAGATACGGGGTACCCAAGGCCATAATCAGCGACCAAGGAACACATTTCTGCAACCGCATGATGGCTGCTACCTTAAAACGCTACCATGTCCACCACCGGACATCCACGGCATATCACCCCCAAACCAATGGTCAAGCGGAGATCTCCAACCGCGAAATCAAAGGAATTCTAGAAAAAATGGTAAAGCCCGGTAGGAAAGATTGGAGTCAGAGGCTAGATGAAGCTCTTTGGGCTTATCAGACGGTATACAAGACACCAATTGGAACCTCCCCTTTTCGGCTTGTTTATGGGAAGGCATGCCACCTCGCGGTGGAATTAGAACATAAAGCCTATTGGGCGCTCAAGCATTGCAATCCAGATTTAAAGGCTGCCGAACTGGATAGGAAGCTTAATCTATGTAAGCTTGAGGAATTGCGGCTTGAGGCCTATGAAGGGCAAACGGACTACAAAGCGCGGACCAAATTGTATCATGACAAATTCATCCTTCGACGCTCATTTGAGGAGGGACAACAAGTGCTGGTCTTCTCCTCGCGACTGAAATTGATGCCCGGGAAGCTTAAATCTAGATGGACCGGCCCTTTCACAATAACTAAGGTATTCAACCATGGGGCAGTTGAGTTGGAAAGCCCGGACAATGGAAGAAAATTCACGGTAAATGGGCAACGAGTCAAACATTACCATGGCAAGGCCGACTTAACTCCGCAACACTACAACTTGAGCCACCCAAGGGATCCAAACCAGTGATCCCCATGCGTCGAGCCAACGACGTTAAACAAAGGCACTGGTCGGGAGGTAACCCGACACCTATCTTACTTTCAGTAATTTTCTTTTCTGTCATTTAGTTTTTACCATAAGTCGCTCTCACCCACTTTTTGTATAGAAGGAATGTCTAACATGTAGGAATCGGTTTTTGGAGCAAGATCAGAACAGCCAGGCAGCTTCCGAGAATTACTGGGCCTGCGTTGAGAGTTCAAGGCCCCAGCCAAACTCCCTCGATTATCCAGCTCCGAGGCATGTCGTTCCATGACACGACACAGTAAAAGGGAGTTCAGTTCTTCTCTTTTCCTTAATGTGATTTCTTTCTTGTGTATATATTTGCATGACTTTTGAATTAAGTCGTGCTGAAAGGACGCCTTCGTTCAAAAGTGTGGTGTGAGAACCGCCTGTGTACATAACATGTTTTTCTTTTTCCTTTTCCCTTAATATTATCTTTTTGAAAATATGAACTTGAGAATGTGAAAAAGATAGATCATAATTCATGCATTTACCTTGTGAAAATTCAACTGTCTAAAAACTTAGAATGTAACTTCTCAATTGTCCCTTTGTGCTGAGATAAACAGGGGATGTGGAGTTGATATAAACTGCCCTAGAGAGGCTTGGCAAGCAATCGAAGGATCGAATCTAACTATATGGTTTTCGAAGTCAGTGGAGGCTGCACTTCGGGTTTCAGTGAAGATTGAAGTCATCTCCGCCGTGCAGCGTTTATGCAAGAGGCGGGACGGGAATCAAACCGTCCTATCTCTAGTCCTAGTAGCCGGGAAAATAGATGAGCGACCCTCATCTTGACCCGCGCGAAACGGCAAGGATGAGAAAGAGCGGGGAGGTATTTCCATATGCTTGCGGGCGACGATTGGACCTCCCAAAGAAAGGCTGAGAAAATGGACTAGCAAGTCACAAAGAAGCAAAAGCTCAAAGAAGCTAATCAAAGGCCAAAGGCCAAAATTGTGAAGGTTTTAACCGAACAAAAGTGAAGAAACTCAAATTCAACATCAAAGGCCAAAGGCCGATTCACTACAAAAGCTGTCCCTCGCCAAAAAGAAATCAAAGTGCTCAACTCAGTGAAACCCGAATCGAATCACGTGCTAGAAAAAGCTACAAGGAAACCATATAGTGTGAGTCGATCCCGAGAATGCAGTCCAGGAGCCTGAAAAGGGCTATCTCCCGAAACATCCAAATTAATTTGCATCTCGGCGCGAAGGTACAAGTATCAAGTTTCTTCTATGTATTTACACGGTTTAGTTTGGTAATAAGTAAGTAGTGCATGAATTAGGATAAATCTTGTCCCACAGTCTCACTTTCATATTTTAAGAGTTTACTTAGATTGTGTTCCGCCCTTAAATAGCATTGTTCGGGATGAACAACTAAAAGTGTGGGGTAATCAGATGGACCATCATTGTATGAATCATAAACAAAGTTAAACCCACCAAATTAGACTCTTTGTCTATTTAACTTTTGCTTGTTAGTTTCGATATTTATCTACAGGGTATTTTGAAGTCTAGAGAGAATACAGGCTAAGGAGGAGTTTTAAAGCTGAAAATGAATTACGAGTCATTCCAGGTCGCAACCAAATTATGACTTTCAAGAACCGGACGTGGAATCACTCAAAACAAATCCAACCGAAGGGCAACCAGAGTCAGTCCGGAGCTGAAAGGACCGATGGCTTTTTGGGATAAGCTCACAAAACACACTCCACCACTCCCCTTCCTCCACATGGGCGGCGGCTAGAGGCTTCTCATCTCCTTGCAAGTCATGTGGCCGGCGACTTTGGGAGGAGATGACATCACCCAATGGCTTTTGCTTCCTCCTCTTCCCTTGTGACAAGTGGCTTCTTCCCATCCACATCCATGCTCTCCCTTAGCCTATAAATAAGACATCTCCTTCCCTTTGTAATATCATCCTCATCCCAAAAATCAAAAACACTTATCTCTCTAGATTTGTGCACTACTCTTGTAAACATTTGTTTTAAATCTATAATACTCCTGTTGGTTCTTGAGTATTCTAGTAGTTCTTGAGTTTACTCCTGTTGGTTCTTGAGTATTCTCCTTTACTTACTGTCTTTCAAAAACCCTCGAGTACTTAGCTATGGTATTCACCTCTATGGATATTCGTAGCTAAACCCTTCATTCGGTTGAAGGGGTGTACTTGTATCAGAAAATGTTTTAGACCATATTCTTAGTGCCTCTTGTGTTCAAAACTTGTTCTATGTGCCATATATTAGGTTAGAACTTCCAAGGTTGAGTGGATGCTTGGAATGGCAAAACTCTTCGGTGGGGTTCGTAAACATACTCGGATAAGTGGATGCTTGGAATGGCAAAGCTTATCTGAGAAGTTTGACCTCTTTTAAACACCATTTGGTTGATCGGGAATGATTGATCCAATGGATGCACACAGGCTAATATACCTTGGGATGGGGTATTAGTCTAAATAGAATAAGTGCTCTATGTCTTGGAATGGACTAGACAGTGTGGCAAATCGAGTGCTTGGAATGGCCTTGATACACTTTTGAATACTTAGTAGGATCATTAAAGGTCAATGATAAACAGACTAGGATACAAGGCCCCTGAAGCCGAATACTTTCCTTAACTTAGAACTTTACCTGCTATTACTTCCTCAATATCAACTGCAATATCAACCGCTTACTATCCGCAAGACTTGTCCTTCACGCAACCACATCAATTACTTTCTGTATTTTACTTTTCTGTCATTTACCTTTCTACATTAAAAAACCAAAACCAACCAAAAAGACACTTACTTTTCAGCACTAAAACCTCAATCAACCTAAAATCACGCTCCCTTCTGTACAAAGAACAACTATCCCCCTAATTCCCTTGGGTTCGACCCCTACTTACCACTTGCTACCCAGTAGTGAAGTCGCGAGTAGCGGACTTATAAATGTATTCTTGACTTTTGCACACGACGACTGTGCATCCGTCAAGGTGGTTCAAAAAGAGGTACAAAAACTTTTAGATGCTGACGTGATTTATCCTATTTCAGATAGTCAATGGGTAAGCCCCGTACATGTAGTACCAAAGAAGACAGGAATTACAGTAGAGCTTAACGCTCAAGGTGAGTTGGTGACAAAGAGAATCCAGAATGGATGGCGCGTGTGCATCGACTACAGAAAGCTAAATGCCGTGACACGCAAGGATCACTTTCCTTTGCCATTCATTGACCAAATGTTGGATAGGCTCGCAGGTAAGCTTTATTTTTGCTTTTTAGATGGATTTTCTGGGTATAATCAAATTCCGATTGCAGCCGAAGACCAGGAGAAGACTACTTTCACGTGCCCATTCGGTACATTCGCGTTTCGACGCATGTCTTTTGGTTTGTGCAATGAACCTGGCACCTTCCAGCGTGTGGTAATGAGTATATTTTCGGAATTGATTAGTGAATGTGTTGAAGTGTTCATGGATGATTTCACTGTGTATGGCAATACTTTTGATGAATGCTTGCTTAATGTCGATAGAGTGCTTGCACGTTGTGAGGAGACTAACTTGGTTTTGAATTATGAAAAATGTCATTTTATGGTCACTAACGGTATAGTATTGGGACATGTTGTGTCTAGGGAAGGACTACAGGTAGACAAGGCTAAAATTGACTTAATTATGAGCTTACCCTACCCTTCTGATCAGCGTGGGGTGAAGTCTTTTTTGGGACATGCAGGATTTTATCGCAGGTTTTTACAGGATTTCTAAAAAAGGGCGCTACCTCTCTCCAGATTGCTGCAGAAGGACGTATCATTTGAGTTTACAGTAGAATGCCAGGCAGCATTCGATGATTTTAAAGCGACACTGACTAGTGCACCTATCATTCAAGCACCGGACTGGACACAGCCCTTCGAGATAATGTGTGATGCGAGCGACTACGCAGTTGGAGCAGTGCTAGGGCAAAGGAAGGAAAAGAAGCCTGTGGTGATCCATTATGCGTCTAGGACGGTTGACGTGGCTCAGCGAAATTATTCCACGATCGAAAAAGAGCTTTTAGCTGTTATATTAGCTTTGGAAAAATTTTGCCCATATTTACTTGGTTCTAAAATTGTTGTCTTCTCTGATCATGCAGCTATTCGCTATTTGATGATGAAGAAGGAGTCAAAGCCGCGACCAATTAGATGGATCCTCTTGCTACAGGAGTTCGATGTGGAAATAAAGGATAAGAAGGGCATTGAGAATACAGTGGCCGATCACTTGAGCAGAATAGTGAGAGAGGAGGAAACCGGAGCTATAACCGAAACATTCCAGGACGAGTATTTATTTGCTGCCCAGGAAAAAGCACCATGGTATGCTAACATAGTTAATTACCTAGTGGGGGGTAAGTTTCCTTCGTCATTTACTACTGCTCAACGTTTGAGGCTCAAGCATGATTCGAGATATTATATTTGGGATGAACCTTACTTGTGGAAAATTGGCTCGGATCAAGTTGTTAGAAAGTGTGTGCCTGATTCTGAAATTTCTTCTGTGCTTGTTGATGGACCATAATTATACGAATCAAAAACACAGTAAAACCCACCAAATTAGACTGTTGGTCTATTTAACTTCTGCTTGTTAGTCCCGATTTATTTCTACAGGGTATTTTGGCGCTTAGAGAGAAAACACGCTAAGGAGAGGATTTTACGCTGAAAAGATATTACGAGCCAATCCAAGGTCACGATCAGACGCTGAATGAAGAATCTCAAGATCCTGACGTAGGAATTACTCAAATCAAATCCAACCGAGGAACAATCAAAGTCAGACGGAGTGAAATTGGACTGATAGTTTTGTGAAAAGACTGCACAAAACTGTCAAAACACACCCATGGACCAAGGTGACCGGCCACCTTGCTTGGAGGTGGCCAAAGCCACCCTTCTCCTCCCCTTGCAACCGGCTACCGGCGGCTCCTCCACCCAAGTCAACCGGCGGCTTTTCACACCACCCCATGTGTCACCTCCTCCTTCCTCCTCCCTTCTCCTCCCTTGGATCAAAACCACATGCCACCCATCTCCACCACCCATCTCCTCCCCTTGTGGCTATAAAAGGAGGCTTCTCCTCCTCATTTCAATCATCCACAAATCCAAAAAATCAAAAATCACTTCTCTCTCTAAATTTGGCAAGTTGTAAGTTTGGTTTTGGAAATAATACTCCTGTTTGTTCTTGAGTATTATACTGATTGGAAATAATACTCCTGTTTGTTCTTGAGTATTATACTTTAGAGAATACTCTTGTTGGTTCTTGAGTATTCAGTAGGAAATTGGGAATACTCATGTTGGTTCTTGAGTATTCCACCCCTTTCCCTCTTACTATTTTCAAAAACCCCCGAGTATTTAGTTATGATGTCCTTTTCCATGGATATTCGTAGCTAAACTCCTCATTCAGTCGAAGGTATTTTCTTGTATTATATAATGTTTTAATTTCTTTTAGTTTCATTTCTTTTTATTCAAAACTTGTTCTATGTGCCATATATAGTCAGAGTTTCCAAGGTTGAGTGGAAGCTGTAACAAGCAAAGCTCTTCAGTGGGAATTCGTGATCATACTCGGTAAGTGGAAACTGTAACAAGCAAAACTTATCGAGGAGTTCGACTTATCTAAAACACCACTTGGTCGATCGTAACTGAGAGATCAGGTGGATGCACAAAAGGCTAAGATACTTCGAAAGGAGGAATTAGTCTGAAGTAGAATAAGTGTTGCTTTAAACGATGTTGCAAGTCTTGCGCTGCGAAAGGGCCTCGATTCATCTTTGAATACTTAGAAAGGTTACTAACGGTTATTAATAAACATGTTATAATACAAGGTACCTGAAACCGAATACTTTTCCTTGAATTACAAAAAACCCCCTATATTTACTTTTATAAACTCCTCGATCAACTACAACCATCAACCGCTCATCTACCGGAGGAATCGCAATCACGCATCACCCACTGTAAGTCTTCTTCCCTTAACTCTTTTACTTTTAGTATTTTACTTTCTGTATTTATTTTCTGTATTTACTTTTCCGCATAAAAAACAAAAAAAAACCAAAAACAAGAGCTTAGTAATTAGCAGTAAGTCCGCAATCGACCTAAAATCACTCACCATACGATCCCCTAAAGAACAGTTATCCCTCTAATTCCCTTGGGTTCGACCCCTACTTACCACTTACTACCCAGTAGTGTAGTCGCGAGTAGCAGAAAATATAAATTTATTTGTACAGAGAACATTGCACCTTAACGACAGTGCAGTGCGCTCCGTCAAATTGGCGCCGTTGCCGGGGAATTAGTCATCGGATAAGTTCTTTAAATCAATACGCGCTCGAAACAACCATGTCTCGCGAAGGAAGCCACCATGACTACCAAGATGACGACGAGATGAACCTGTACGATCGAAACAATGAGGTGCCACTTCCATTTATGGATGATCCGGAGCAACTCATCCGAAGCAGACGAGCTCGTGATAGGGAAGCCATCAGAAGAAACCAAGAACCACCCGAGGACCGGAATGCAGCTGGTCCAGTACGACAACCCCCTAGATATCCACCACCCCCGCAACCTAGACAAGTGCCGAGACGAGAACCCGCTTTCGATGACTACTACGGAGATAACAACAACTACCGTACACCTACTATGGGAGAACTAAATGCCCTAGAATTCAAAACGCAGCCATGGTGCATTTGCCAGAGCCCTGAGCTAGAAAACATTGTCGTCGACATCAACAATTTGCCAAGGTTCTCAGGAACAAATGAAGAATCTGCAACAACTCATCTCCAACGCCTACATGGCATTTGCCAAAATCTAAAACCCAATCGAGTGAATATAAACGACTTCAAGTTAAAGGCGTTCTATTTTTCCCTCGTTGACTCGGCAAGCGACTGGTGCCTTTCATTACCTTCAGGAAGCATCATAACATGGGTTCAGATGCAAAGGAAATTCCTGGACAAATACTGCCCAGTAACAAAAACAATGCAAGTAAGAAGGCAATTACAGGACATAAGGCAGGAACCTAATGAAACCATGTACGATTACCTGGAAAAATTCAACCGCCTGGAGAGAAGCTGCTGTACTCTAGGATTACCTGAGAAGCTCATCATCGAGTACCTAATTAATGGACTAACTAAGATAGACAAAATGTTCCTGGATGCCTCAGCTGGAGGATCCATGATGAATCTATCATTAAATGGCATAAGGAATCTCATCACTAACGTTGCTGAAAATGCTCGGTTTAGAGAGGAGACTACTCGTCAAGATGAATTCTTCCAAACAAAAAACGTCTCACTAGCCGATGCATCAGTAAACTCCATGCCTGAAGAGATGAAGCAGCTAAAGGAGATGATGATTCAAATCCTACGAAGGCAGCCAGTTCCAGTAAAACCTTGCGAGTTCTGTGGTTCTACAGACCACAAAACTGACGCATGTCCAACATTAATAGAAGAGGAACCGGCAGAAGTGAATGCAGTGGGAGGATACCAAGGATACAACAACAACAGTAATGACAGAGCCAGATAAAACAGACAGTATGGTCAAGCAACCAACCCGAGCTGGCGTAACAATAACTATTCTCAGAAGGATGCACAACCAGCTGTCCCTCAACTAGCTCAGTCATTCTACCAACCCCCCACCGGCGGTATAACCAGAACGCTCCATCAGCAAGCCAATATCAGCAAAGAGGACCAAATAAGTGCCAAACCGGCCCGCATAATCAGCAAGAACCAACCAAGTCTCTTAATGACATGATGAAGGAGCTCGCAGGAAGCATAAGTCAATTGGGTACTTCGCTACACCAATACCAGGCGAAAACTGACGGGGCAATTTCAGAATTAACCAAACAAATGTCCCATCTCGCCATAGCAATGTCAACACTCACTAATGAGCCTGGCAGACTTCCTTCACAAACCATCCAAAACCCAAAGGCGAATCTTAGCATGATAAAGAGGTCAAACGAAAAGGCGACACTGGGAGAAGTAGCACGATCCCCAACGTACAAACTTACAAATAAGCACTTCACCCGTAGGCATCGTCCTGACTGGAATCAAGAGGAAGACTGACCCAATGATGACAAAACATGGGTCACGCATGCTGACAATGGACGATATGCATTTACCGTTTGCATAACACCACCACCAGTCATACAGTCTGACATACCAGCATCTGGAAGGGATGACACTGACAATTTAAGGTGGAACTCTCCAACTAATATTTATGCTTCTGAGCAAAATATTGAGGGATCTAGTTATACTAATCCTAAGTCAAGGAGTGGGCAGAGTGACCCGACAATTAAAAAAGCCCTCACTTCAGATCATGAGTCAACCGAAAAGAGATAAAGACCCAGGGGCCTTCACAGTCACCTGCGGTAATGGTGAAACTCAGATTCATAAGTGCCTGGTCGATCTTGGAGCTGCTGTCAACGCCATGCCCTCCTCCTTATATTACTTGTTAGGACTTGGTCCATTAAAACCACCCAGGTCAAATATCGAGCTAGGAGATAAATCGTGCATCCGTCCGATTGGAGTGCTGGAAGACATAATACTCCATGTGGGAGAGCTCGTCATTGCTGCAAACTTCTATGTGATACAAATGGGAGAGACCAGCGAAGACGACCCTCCAACAATAATCTTGGGACGACCATTCCTCTACGCTACTAAGGCAAGGATCGATGTGGGCAAGGGCTCATTATCGCTTAAGTTCGGCGGCAAAATTGCATATTTCTACATTGACAATAGCCGCACGGATGCGAACAAACCGCCAGATATAATACCTATCTTAGATCGCGGTACGCAGATTTCTGACCTGCCAAAATAGACCAAAAAAGTAACAAGACCAGCAGCTATGGTCAAAGTTCCCTCACCTTCTCAGAAGCAATGGAGAGAAAAAATACCAAAACCATGGGGTTCTAACACACACAAGAAATTGGGTAACGGCAAGGCAAAAAGCAACACAGGAACGGTGGCAAAATTCGACCTGAGCCACCCATGGGATCCCAACCAGTGATCCAGGAATAAGGTACTGTCGAGCCAACGACGTTAAACAAGTGCACTGGTCGGGAGGTAACCCGACACTATCTTACTTTCCGCACTTTAATTTTCTGTATTTTACTTTTTCAATAAGTCGCTCTCACCCACTTGGTGCATAGAAGATTTGACTATTCATGAATCGGACTTGGGTGCAACATTAAGCCAGTCAGGGCTACGCTAAGAGTTCAAGGCCCCAGCCGAACTCCCTCGATTATCCAGCCTCGAGCCATGTCGTTCACTCGACACCTTAAAGGGAGTTCTGTTCTTCCCTTTTCCTTAATATCATTTCTTTCTCGTAATTGTCTGCTTGCATGGCTTTTGAACTAAGTAGTGCTGAAAGGCACGACTTCGTTCAAAAGTGTGGGGTGAGATCCGCATGTGTAAATAAATAAATAACATGTTTTTCTTTTTTAATATTATCTTTTTGAAAATATGAACTTAAGAATGTGAAAAAGATAGATCTAAAATTCGTGCATTTACCTTGTGAAAATTCAACTGTCTAAAAACTTAGAACGTAACTTCTCATTTGTCCCTTTGTGCTGAGATAAACTAGGGATGTGGAGTTGATAGAAATGCCCTAGAGAGGCTTGGCAAGCAATTGAAGGATCGAATCAAACTATATGGTTTTCGAAGTCAGTGGAGGCTGCACTTCGGGTTTCAGTGAAGATTGAAGTCACCTCCGCCATGCAGTGTTTATGCAAAAAGAAAAAAGGCGAGGACGGGAATCAGACCGTCCTCTCTCTAGTCAAATTAGCCGAGAAAATAGATGAGCGACCCTCATCTTGACCCGCGCGAAACGACAAGGATGAGAGGAGCGGGAGGTATTTCCATAGGCTTGCGGGCGATGATTGGACCTCCCAAAAAGGCTTGAGAAAATGGACTAGCAAGTCACAAAGACGCAAAAAGCTCAAAGAAGCAAATCAAGAGGCCAAAGGCCCAAAATTGTGAAGGTTTTAACCGAACAAAAAGTGAAGTACTCAAAGAGTCAAATCAAAGGCCAAAGGCCGATTCACTACAAAAAAGTTGTCCCTCGCCAAAAGAGAAATCAAAAAGGCTCAAACCATTGAAACCCGAACCGAATCACGTGCTAGAGAAAGCTACAAGGAAACCATATAGTGCGAGACGATTCCAAGGTTGCAGTCCAGGAGCCTAAAAAGGGCTATCTCCCGAAACATCCAGAATAATTTGCATCTCGGCACGGAGGTACAAGTATCAAGTTACTTCTATTTATTTACACAGTTCAATTTGGTAATAAGTAAGTAATGCATGAATTAGGATAAATCGAGTCCCACTGTCTAATTTTCATATTTTAAAACCAAACGTAGAGTGCCGCCCTTGCCGCCCTTTAATAGCATTGTTCGGGACGAACAACTAAAAGTGTGGGTGATCTGATGGACCATAATTATACGAAACAAAAACACAGTAAAACCCACCAAATTAGACTGTTGGTCTATTTAACTTCTGCTTGTTAGTCCCGATTTATTTCTACAGGGTATTTTGGCGCTTAGAGAGAAAACACGCTAAGGAGAGGATTTTACGCTGAAAAGATATTACGAGCCAGTCCAAGGTCACGATCTGACGCTGAATGAAGAATCTCAAGATCCTGACGTAGGAATTACTCAAATCAAATCCAACCGAGGAACAATCAAAGTCAGACGGAGCGAAATTGGACTGATAGTTTTGTGAAAAGACTGCACAAAATTGTCAAAACACACCCATGGACCAAGGTGACCGGCCACCTTGCTTGGTGGTGGCCAAAGCCACCCTTCTCCTCCCCTTGCAACCGGCTATCGGCGGCTCCTCCACCCAAGGCAACCGGCGGCTTTTCACACCCCCCCATGTGTCACCTCCTCCTTCCTCCTCCCTTCTCCTCCCTTGGATCAAAACCACATGCCACCCATCTCCACCACCAATCTCCTCCCCTTGTGGCTATAAAAGGAGGCTTCTCCTCCTCATTTCAATCATCCACAAATCCAAAAAATCAAAAATCACTTCTCTCTCTAAGTTTGGCAAGTTGTAAGTTTGGTTTTGAAAATAATACTCCTGTTTGTTCTTGAGTATTATACTGATTGGAAATAATACTACTGTTTGTTCTTGAGTATTATACTTTAGAGAATACTCCTGTTGGTTCTTGAGTATTCAGTAGGAAATCGGGAATACTCCTGTTGGTTCTTGAGTATTCCACCCCTTTCCCTCTTACTATTTTCAAAAACCCCCGAGTATTTAGTTATGATGTCCTTTTCCATGGATATTCGTAGCTAAACTCCTCATTCGGTCGAAGGTATTTTCTTGTATTATATAATGTTTTAATTTCTTTTAGTTTCATTTCTTTGTATTCAAAACTTGTTCTATGTGCCATATATAGTCAGAGTTTCCAAGGTTGAGTGGAAGCTGTAACAAGCAAAGCTCTTCCGTGGGAATTCGTGATCATACTCGGTAAGTTGAAGCTGTAACAAGCAAAACTTATCGAGGAGTTCGACTTATCTAAAACACCACTTGGTCGATCGTAACTGAGAGATCAGGTGGATGCACAAAAGGCTAAGATACTTCGAAAGGAGGAATTAGTCTGAAGTAGAATAAGTGTTGCTTTAAACGATGTTGCAAGTCTTGCGCTGCGAAAGGGCCTCGATTCATCTTTGAATACATAGAAAGGTTACTAACGGTTATTAATAAACATGTTATAATACAAGGTACCTGAAACCAAATACTTTTCCTTGAATTACAAAAAACCCTCCCTGTATTTACTTTTATAAACTGCTCGATCAACTACAACCATCAACCGCTCATCTACCGGAGGAATCGCAATCACGCATCACCCACTGTAAGTCTTCTTCCCTTAACTCTTTTACTTTTACTATTTTACTTTCTGTATTTATTTTCTGTATTTACTTTTCCGCATAAAAAACCAAAAAAACCAAAAACAGTAGCTTAGTAATTAGCAGTAAGTCCGCAATCGACTTAAAATCACTCACCATACGATCCCCTAAAGAACAGTTATCCCTCTAATTCCCTTGGATTCGACCCCTACTTACCACTTACTACCCAGTAGTGTAGTCGCGAGTAGCGGAAAAGATAAATTTATTTGTACAGAGAACATTGCACCTTAAAGACAGTGCAGTGCGCTCCGTCACTTGTTTTTTGTCATGAACATGCGTGTGGTGGTCATTTTGGACCGAAGAGGACATCTAGGAAAATTCTTGATAGTGGTTTCTATTGGCCACATTTGTTTAGAGATGCATATAACCATTGTAAAGCATGTGATAGATGTCAACGCGTAGGGAATATTTCTGCTAGAAATGAAATGCCTCAAATGCCCATTGTTGTTGATGAGATATTTGATATATGGGGTATTGATTTTATGGGACCGTTTCCTTCTGCATATGGGCTTACAATATTTATTGGTTGCTGTCGATTATGTATCTAAGTCGGTCGAAGCTAAGGCCACCAAACATGATGATGGTAAGACGGTTGTAGATTTCTTGCGTACTAATATCTTTTTTAGGTATGGAGTACCAAAGGTGGTGATCAGTGACCAAGGGTCACACTTTTGCAATCGTTCTGTCGCATCGTTGTTCAAACACTTTGGTGTTATTCATCGCGTATCCACCGCCTACCACCCTCAAACTAATGGACAAGCTGAGGTGTCGAACCGAGAGATAAAGTCTATACTTGAGAAGATGGTGAAGCCGTCGAGAAAGGATTGGCCAATAAGACTTGAGGAGGCATTGTGGGCTTACAGGACCGCCTACAAGACGCCAATTGGAATGTCCCCTTTTAGACTGGTTTATGGGAAGGCTTGTCATCTCCCGGTTGAGGTACAACATAAGGCTTTTTGGGCAATTAAAACATGCAACTTTGATCTAACCAATGCAGGGATCGAAAGAAAGCTACAGTTGAATGAGTTGGAGGAGCTCCGCTTAGAGGCTTTTGAGAGACAGTCAGACTACAAAGCGAGAGTGAAAATGTACCATGACAAGTACATATTGAGGCGCGGCTATGATGTGGGGCAAAAGGTACTTTTATTTTCCTCAAGATTAAGACTTATGCCTGGGAAATTGCGTTCTCGTTGGACAGGTCCATACGTCGTTGTAAAGGTGTACAATCATGGGGCGTTGGAATTGCGAGGACCCGAAGGAGGAGAGAGTTTCAATGTGAATGGGCAAAGAGTCAAGCCATACTATGATGGATTTGAGGCAACCACGGAGGACGTTGAACTGGCGGAGCCAGTATATTCTACCTAGCTAAAGAGGTAATGTCCGGCCAAGGACGTTAAACAAAGGCGCTTACCGGGAGGCAACCCGGTGTGTTTTTTATTTTACACATGTTAAGAGTCGATTAGTTAGTGGAATTGGTACCCTGATAATGCGCCTCGAGTGCATGTTTTATTTCTGGTGGTTTCAGGTGAATTAAACGAAGAAACTAGTTCTACTTCAGTGCAAACCGCGCACGTCTCAACATTTAAATGCGCGGATGACTAAAGAATTATAGCAAAATCAAGATACGTCCGCGGGTTGTAATTGCAAAGGCGTCCGTGGGACATCAAAAAGTTAAAATTGGGTTGTTTTCCAAATCTAGTTTTTCGGAACAAAAGAAAAAAAAGAAAAGAAAGAAGGCTCATCCGCGATTTTCCCGTCCACGATTCTCAGCTGAATCAGAACTCCGCTGGTGGTGTGGTGTGGATTGAAGCTGAATTTGAAGTTGGATTGAAGCCAAACCAGAGGTCAGCTAAATCGAGGTAAAGACTCACTGATTGGTTAGGAAGTTGAATTAGGGTTTGGTGTGGATTGAAGAGGAATTTCGTTGAATAAGTGGAAGGGAGTTCTCAAAGATCGTTGGATTTGGGTTGTTTGAAGCTTACAATTTTGAAATTGAAGTGGGAATTGGACGGATTGCGAACGGAATTCGATCGGGGCTCAGTCCGGCAAGGTGTTAGATCGTGCGGATGTCTGAGTATTATTCAGACGCGGACGTCTAAAGAATTATAGACAAATCAAGAGACCTCCGCGGGACATAATTGCAGAAGACGTACGCGGAATTTCGGAAATTTCAATTTTTTTTTCAGATCAAGATGACTCGTACATCGGCTCATGCTAGTTCATCCCGTGATCGCAGAGCTCAGCCACCACATGTTGATGCCGAGGCACTAGTTCCAACTGTCGTCGATGAAAGGCAGCAGAGATTTGAGGCATTCATGGCGCGTACACATAAGGCGCCCATGTGGGTTGAGCGGTACTTTCTGGAGCGTTGCGGACTCTTAGAGAGGTTCAGGCGCTGTTGGACAGATGTGGTTGGCCGGGATTGCTCACGCTCCGTAGTGATGCTGATATAGAGGACACTTGTGAGTTCCTAACCGGTTACGACTACATTGGGCCTAGGGAGCATGAAGGATTCAGGTACATTTTCAGAGGTGTGGAGCACCACTGCACGATGACGTGGTTTCGTCAAATCTTTGGGTGGCCAGCAGTGAGAGATGGGACTTTCGCCAATTTCAGTCTTGGGACGGAAATCAGCGACACTTACCTTATCCTTACGGGGACAGGTCGCTACTGACCGAGCGACGCTTAAGTCACAGCATTCACGGATCCTTTCTGGTATCTAGTACAATTCATTTCGACGAGGACCTTGACTGCAAGGGCGAACGGCAATGATAAGCCGTCGATACGAGATCTGACGCTGCTAGGCTCTTCGGTGAGAGGGGTAGTCCCACACTAGGGATATTTTTTATGTGATGACTTGAAGAACATTAAGCCTCTAGGGCCAGTTAGTGTGGATGGCATGGTAACTTATATGCTGCGCAATCTTCACCCGGACGTGGATGCACTACCAGGGCACAGGATTCTTGCTTATGGATTAGCTGATGGTGAGAGACTTGGTTCTGGGAGGACATATAGAGTCCGCAGTGAGGCTGAAGTGCGTTGGACGTATTTTGTAGATCCAGCTCTTAGGCCACCGCCTAGCCCATCGCGACAGAGAGGGAGACCGCCAGGGCGTGGAGGAGCCGCAGGGGGCAGGAGACGTCGGAGAGAAGAGGTATAGGTCCCACAGAATGTGGTACCACCAGAGGAGCAGGTGCTGAGACAGCCTGGAGAGTATTCACAGGCGCAGATTGACCATTTATTTAATTTGAACAGGGCTATGATGATGGCAATGGGTGGCGGCTTCCACCTAGTTTCCGCTCCCCCAGGATGGCGTCCAGGTCATGCCATTCCGCCCGAATACATGCAGCCACCACCGCCACCAGACCATTAGGGGAGTACCAGTTCCTTTCGTTTTTATTTATTTCTTTTTATTTTTATTTGAGTCTGTTGAGTCTATTTAGTGTGAGTCTGTTTGTTACACATCTCATCTCTTGAATTATTCCGTGAGGACACGTGTCCATTTAAGTGTGGGGTGGGATGTTGTTGAGTCAGTTGCGCGTCGTGTCTATTTTTCAATTTTATGTCGCATGTTTTGTGTCTTGATAAACTCGTGATGATTTGATGATGCACTGCTATGCTTTTCTCATATGTCAAAAATCTCATTTCCAGTTTTTTATGACTATTGTGCTCATTTGACTAAAAATGCGAAATTTCAAAAAAATTCGATGCTTTGTTCTTTCGAGTTGTGATATGCAGGGATGTGGAGCTGACAGAAATGTCCTAGAAAGGTATGGCAAATTGCAGGAAGTTCTGAGTTTTTGGTTATGATGATTGAGAAAAGCGTTGGAGGTTGACGCTTCACTAGCCTAGTCCTGAGAGTAGCTCCGTCACCAAGTTATACAAGTTTATTTATGCGTTCGAAGTGGTGACGGGACAAAGAAAACGAACTGTCCATCTCTAGTCGAAGTAGCTGGGAATTGGTGGGTAACCCCTACCTTGCCTCATGCAGAAAAGACGAGGATGAGAAAAGAGCGGGACGCACTCCTATGCTGTTATTCGGAGGCTATGATTGGAGTGGTTCAAGGGCGCAAATGATTATGTGGACAAGAAACAAATTCAAAAGCCGAAGGCAAAACCATCAAGTAGAAAAAAAAAGAGAAAAAAATCAGAAATCTGATTGATTCAAGCAAAGATGTGTCGTTGATCGAAGTCCATACAAGTTAAAGAATTCAAGACTCAACGGTATGAAAGCAGTGAATTAATCACGTGTCAGAGAAAGCCGCTGACTCAATTCTAAAGACCAAAACTCAGAAAAGAATGCAATGTCCGTGGTACCTATAGGGGACTATCTCCCAAACATCCAAGGTCGTTTGAATTGCAACTCGAGAGGTAACAAGTATCGAAAAATCTATCTATACTCGCATTGTTAGAATCTTAAGCATGATAAGATTAATTGCTGCATTTGAGATTGAGATGTAAGGATTAGCATGGCTAGTACATTGTAATTCGTTCTGTGGCTTTGTTCTTGTTCGGGACGAACAAGTTCAAGTGTGGGGTAGTTTGATGAGTCGTAGTTGTATGACTATTTTATATGTTAAAACCCCGTCTCTTAGTGTTACCTGTATATTATTTCACTACCTGTGTGTAGTTTTCGTTCTCAGGTACACTCGGAGACCATGGAAGGAATACCGGCTAAAAGGAGCCTATTTGAAGATGTTTGGCGCGGAAAGAAATGAAGTCCGAGGCACTTGGAATTTTCGTCAGTGCAAACCGCGGAGGGCTGAAGAATTAGAGGCGCGGATGTCTTATGAATTCCCATAATTGCTGAGACGTCCGTGGGTCGTAAATCAAGAGACGTCCGCGCCCGCCAGCTGGCAGTCGAAATTTCCTAATTTCGAATTGTATTATTGGAAAGCCCAAAGAGAGAATAAATAAGCACGAAACCCTAGGCGACCAGACATCGAATTGGAGAAGAGAAAAGAGACACGGATTCAAGTGTTCGAGTTGAGCTCCAGCTTGGTGAAGAATTCATCATTAGTATTTTTGTTTCATTACATTCAAACAACTTGATGATGTATTCCATTACGATGAGTAGCGAAACTCATACGTGTAGGCTAGAACTCCACATTGTGATGTTTTGACTTAAAACCTATATTTATCTTTATGTTTTGCGATATATTATTATGCAATGTTTATGGAATTGATGTGCTAGCATAAGTGGAACCCTAGCGGGGGAGCTTCTGTTAGTCTGTTGATTCCGATTATCACAGTTTACTAGCAACCTAGCGGGGATAGTAAACTAGGATACGAGTAATATACCACTAGGATTGACACCCTAGGACAACTTGTAGTGCAACCTAGCGGGGAGCTATAAGCTGTAAAACATTAGAAATCAAAACGATTAGGTTAATGATTTAGTCTTGCATCATAGTCGAGAGTTCTAGCTTGCACTTCTCTTTGATATTTGATACTTGAAATTGTGTGACGATTGCTCTTTTAATCATAGTCGTTTGCTGCGTTTTGTCTACTTTTTCAAAACCCCCCTGTTACGTTTTTACTTAGTGGAACAGATTCTCAACCGAATTCTGTTGATACGACCCGACTTACCACTTGCTAGTCGGATAAAGAAATATTATTTTTGACAGGTACAACGACGCCTGCCACTGAGCTAGTTGCGGTGCGGCTTGTTGTGTTTCTTTTTTAGGATAGCTGTTATTTCGCCAGCTCGGGTTGGTTTCTTGACCATACTGTCGGCTTGGTCCGGCTTTGTCATTGCTGTTGTTGTTGTTGTACCCTTGGTATCCTCCCACTGCATTCACTTCTGCTGGTTCCTCTACTATTAACGTTGGGCATGCGTCAGTCCTGTGGTCCGTAGAACTACAAAACTCGCAAGGCTTTATTTGAACTGGCTGCCTTCGTAGGATCTGAACCATCATCTCCTTCATTTGTTTCATCTCCTCTGGCATAGAGTTCATCGGTGTTTCAGCCTTTGCCACATTCTTTGTTCGGGAAAATTCTTCTTGCCGATTTGTCTCCTCTCTAAATCGGGCATTTTCAGCAACGTCGGCGATGAGATTCCTTATGCCACTTAATGATAGATTCATCATGGATCCTCCAGCTGAGGCATCCAGGAGCACTTTGTCTAAAGGTCTCAATCCATCAATGAGGTACTCGATGATGAGTTTCTCGGGCAGTCCAAGTGTGCAGCAGCTTCTCTCCAAGCGATTGAACTTTTCCAGGTAATCGTACATGGTTTCATTGGGACCCTGCTTGATGTCCTGTAGTTGCCTCCTTACTTGCATTGCTCTTCCCGCTGGGTAGTATTTGTCCAGGAATTTCTTTTGCATCTGAGCCCATGTTGTGATGCTTCTCGAAGGCAATGAAAGGAACCAGTCGTTCGCCGAGTCAATGAGCGAAAAGTAGAACGCCTTCAACTTGAAATCATCTACATTCACGCCATTGGGTTTCAGGTTTTGGCAAATGCAATGTAAGCGTTGGAGATGAGTTATCGACGATTCCCCATGAGTTCTTAGAACTTGGGCAAATTGTGGACCACTGATGTGTTGATGGCGATGTTTTCTAGCTCAGGGCCCTCGTAAATGCACCACGGCTGATTTCTGAAATCTGGTGCCGACTGTTCTCCCATAGTAGGTTCGCGAAAGTTGTTATCCCCATAGTAGTCATCAAACACGGGTTCTCGCCTTGGCACTTGTCGAGGTTGAGGGGGTGGGGGATGTCTAGGGGGTTGCACTGGACCAGCTTCATTTCGGTCCTCGGGTGGTCCTTGTTTTCTTCGAACGGCCTCCCTATTACGAGCTCTTTGGTTTCTGATGAGCTGTTCCGGATCATCAATAAATGGAGGCGGTGCCTTATTATTTTGATCGTACAGGTTTATCTCGTCATCATCCTGGTAGTCATGGTGGCTTCCTGCACGAGACATGGTTATGCAGAAGCGAGTTCGAAATTTAAGAGAAAAGAAAAAGAAAGAACAATTATCCGATTAATAATTTCTAATTCCCCGGCAACGGCGCTAATTTGACAGCACTGCCTTGTCACGAGGCAATGTGTACAAAATAAATTTATAAGTCTGCTACTCGTGACTTTACTATTGGGTAGTTAAGCGGTAAGTAGGGGTCGTGAAATTATGTCCCCTGTTCAAGCTTGTGTCCAAGGTAGTGTTGCGACAGACCTGGGACTCTTTGCACAACAGTTCCACACACAGAGGTTGAACTCTTATCACAACAATTCAGCAAACAGATAAAGGTAGTAGAGACACACATACTGATAACCCAGTTCGGCTCCGCCTACTCTGGGGGGTTTCCCACACCCGAAAAAGGGACAACAAATCTTTATTACGAGTATAGGGTTCCCACAGGGAGTTACACTTACACCTTGTAATAGCCTAACCTCAATACTCCGTCTCTCAGATTTGCAACCAAGGTTCACCGCAATTCCCCTCGATCCCCTTCGTTCAGAACCTGCAGTCTGAGCGTTCTCGACCTTCTCCAGAAGCTCGTATGCTTTCTCTCGAAAGCTTGTTCACCTTTGTTGTGTGCGGCAGTTGATACGCTTCAGACAGTCTGTGTTGCACTTGAACAGACTGCACTTGCACTGGTGTATTCTCAATGAGAAAACACACCCGGCCGTCGCTTTCTTCTTCTCCAATCAGCAGGATATGCTCGTGTATAATTGATCTTTGAAAGCGATGAGAATTAGGGTTGCCCTTGCATTGTATTTATATGCTCGAGCGAAACCCTAATTCGCACAAGATAATCCCATCAAATATTTCGGAATTAATTCCTGAATATTTGATGTATATCTTTCATAAATCGATCGGAAGAATATACGAAGTCTTCTTTCCAAGTAAGTCGCGCCATCTTCAATGTAGATATTCATTCCAATATCTAATGCTCGAATAAGTTGCAGGCCGACTTCCACTTGTCGAAATCTTCGTTGCCAATATCTTCCGGAAAATATCCTCGCGTATATCCTCGCATCTTGATCACGCTGTACAGGAGTACCAGGATATTGTTCGAACTCCCCCTAAACACCTGCTCGAACTGTCTAAGCTACGTTTTGCCAAATACATGCCACTTAAGGGAACATCAATCTCCCCCTTGGCATTTTGGCAAAACCAGATCTACTAGATAACTAAGTCTATCTAACTATCTAGACAGTAGACAACTTTGAGGGAAACAAGAATTGTCTCCTCCAAAATACTCCCCCTTTTTGCCACAAACTGGCAAGGGGTGCGATCCGAGTTCGAACAGACAATCAAAATGTGCCAGAACAAGCACTAAGAACAATAGGGTTGAACAAATAGTTTAGGGAGAAAGTTTGAAGAAGACCTTCAATCAACAGCTTCTTCAATGGAATCATCTTCAGAGGCAGTAGATTCTGATTCATCATCACTGGGGTAGCTGAGTGCTCGAGCAAGCCTATTGATTCGGCGGCGCTGTTCCTTGTCCGCAGCAATGATAACATGGAGGTCCTTCAGTAGTTTGCTCCTCTCATCCACGCCCATTCTGGCTCCCCCTCGACTGGATTCCCCAATTTCTTTACCTGGCTTGCTCCCCCCTTTCAGATCATTCACATGCCGCCCTTTGTATAACTTGTGGTCCACTGTGAATTTGCTGGGAGATTTAGTAAGAAGATCAGACGAGGCTGTCAAATCAGGGGCTTGATGAATAATCAGCTCATAAATCAGAGATGGAAAGCAGATCTGGTGCAGGGTTCTCATCAATGTAGCATGGTCAGCAATCTGTTTGAACATTATTCTGCCCAGGTTAAACTTCAGCTTGTTCCCTATCTGATAAATCAGTTGGGCCATGTCCTTGTTGACAGTGGAGCGATGAGTAGACGGCCTCCAGTTGAACACTGCTATGAAAAACAGCATTGAATAGAACGTGGACAGATCCGCCGTATGCACAACTGACTCAGGCCTCTACTGAACAGAGCCTGCAGTGATGGTGCTTACTATCTTCTCGAGGCTGGATTCTTCTTCATCAACTGCTGGGTCGTCCATGGAGAAGTATACATTGATCAGTTCTGGATCAATCTTGATCCTTCTTCCTCTTACATAGAAGACCCCATACTCAGCCTCTCCAATGACCCCAAACTTTGGAGGCAAGTTTGCCATGGCCTCACGCACCAGCTGTTCGTTGAATGGCTTGCATCTGTCTAATGTCCAGAATAGATCCGACTCTTTGAGCACCTCAATCACTTCTTTCCCTTTGTAACTCGATGCATCCAGTAGTCTCTCCGGTATGATTTTCCTCTTCTGCACACATTCCCCATTTCAACGCAGCTTATTTGTTCACGAACCACACACCTTTCTTGACCTTACCGACTGGGACAGCCTCAGATTCAGGGGCTGGGACTTCACATCTCCCAGCATCTTCAGAGATGGGAACTGCAGCAACGCGCTTTCTTTTCTTTGAAGAGCCAGCTCCCCCTGCACCAATGCTGACCTCAGCAACCTTCTGAGCTGGTTCCTTTGTAGACGTAGCAAAGGCAACCTTTTTCTATTCCTTCCCCTTCGTTGTCCTCTTGAGGTTGACAAGGGGAACACTGTCTTGGTCATCTTCTGAAAGGGTAACACCTTCTGCTGCTGATGTAGGGGCATCCTTACGAATGGTTGGTTCATCCTCCTTCAAATAATCCTGACGATGATCATCTTGAACGGTCATTGTTTCTTCACTCACTGCTTTCTCTGGAACTACTCCAGTCTTATCTTCAGTTTGAACACTCTGTTCCACTGTTGGAGCACTTGAGACCTTTCCAGTACCAGACTCTTCTGCTTCAACACCCAGGTTACGCAGACCTTCCTCTGGAACTGGTGTTGTTTGAGCTTCAGTCTGAACAGAGGGTTCCACTGTTGAACCGCTTGCAGATTTCTCTGTAGCTCTTCCAGTTCCAACACCAGACTGAACACTTGGTTCCATAGGTGGATCACTTGTAGCTTTTTCTGCATCAACTTCTTTTGCCCTAACAGCCTGAGCTTCTTCCAGACTTGCCACTCCCTGATCCTTCTCCTTTTCCAGGTCTTCCATGACATCATCAATGTCTTTGTATAACTTCTCCAATTCATCATCCTTTTCTGCTGGGTTAATCTCCTCTGCCACAGCCTCATCATGCAAACCGGAACCTTCTTCAGTGATTCCTCCTTGTTTTTCAGACGGATCAGCATCACTCATCACTCATCACCACATTCCTCTTCCTTGAGGACTCGATGAACTTCTCTGTTTCTTCATCGGACATTGCAATCTTCCTTCCTCGAGTTGCATAGATCTGGGCGAGATATTTTCTGGGAGAGTCACTGGCCCGCTTCACCTTCTTCCTGCGCCCAGCCTTCGGAGGAATGTATCCTGTGGTGAAAATCTTTTCTCTCCATGTTCCTGAGCCTCCAGCCCCCTTGCTGGGTTCCTCTTCTTCCACACTCTTGACAGACTTCTTCTTAGAAACCCCACTACCGGCTTTGTCAACCGTCACAGCGCTACCACTCTCATTATCTCCACCAAGAATCACCCTACTGGTTTCAACACCATCGGCTTTAACACCACTAACAGCCTTACCACCATTATCGCCAATTACAGCCCTTCTGGCTTCAACACCGTCAATCGACTCAACAACCTTCTCACCCTCCACACTTGTTTCTTCATTCTGCACAGATTTTTCAACAACGGGGATATTCGCAGAGACAGAAGGAATATCGGGATTTACCTGAATCTGTGGAGTTAAATCCACTGTGCCCGGCTGAGGGATTCCAGCGGTAACTCCTTCAACAGACTTCTCTTTGGCCAAAGATTCGGTGACTGAGTGTAAAGGCGACGCCTTTTTCATCTTCGCAGCTTTTGATTTCGGAATCTTTGATTTCGCCACCAATGCCTTTGAGGTCTGTATGCTTTCTTTGATTTTCTTCACAGATTTAGCACTGGATTTTGCTGACTTCCTGGTGTTCACCATTGTCGGTTGAGGAAAGAGCAGTTGAGAGGGGAGTTCCGTTCTAGGATTTTCGAGAGAGAGAAGACCATACTCAGGGAATGAATTTGATTTTTCAAAAATCAAATTTGTCTATATGACTCTTCAGCTTTCCAAAACCGTCAACCGAAAAAATCTTCAAGGATATTTCAAAAAAAAATATTTTGTTGAGACTTCTGTTCCAGCTCTCTTTATTAGGTGGTCAGTCCAACTGTTTCAGCTGGAGATTCGACTATGACTGACCACCGTCGGCTGCTTTTAGTGGTTGACACCACATAGACCCCCTGGGGATCTGGGTGTTCCATTCCGTGACCTGCCATATGGTTTGACACAAGTATGCTGCCTCAGAGTTACCATCTTTCGTGAGGATTCATATTTTCTTGTACGGCTCAAGGCACATTTCTCTGGGCAATGTACGGACTCCAGTTTCAATTGTACCACCGTCTGATTCGACAGCTTCCTGGGACACCCGGCAACCTTGATTTGTGCGCATCGACAATCAGATCTTGTGTGCAAGGTCTTATCCACTCCCCCTCATAGAAAACTAGGTTGTGCGTTTGCACATGGGAGAGCAACCGGTTGCTGGCCATGATTCTCATAGTTCATTCACTCCGTCAGACCCATCCTAATAGTATAGCAGTTGTTGGCATCCCTTTTTCCTTTCATCAGTGTATCGCCATTCTGGTCTAGTACAAGACATGAGTAGCTGGAGAATGACACATAGTGTCCATCATCGCATAGTTGACTGATGCTGATAAGATTCCTGGTCAGTCCCTTAACAAGGAGGGTGTTCTTGAGTGCAGGGAGATCCAGAACCATCAATGTCCCACAGTCGATCACCTGACCCTTTTCACCATCCCTGAAAGAGACAAACCACATATGCTCAACAGGTCTAATATGGGTAAGATATTGAGAGTTACCTGTCATGTGTGTGGAGCATCCGCTGTCGAAGAGCCAACTATCATGCGATGAGTAGTTTGAGGTGTAACAGGCTACCATGCAAACGGTTCGGTCTGCCTTTTGAACCCAGACCTGTTTCTGTTGCGATGTGGTTCGTTGCTGGAAAGCACGTCGTTCGGCTAAAAACAGGCGACACTTTAGTTTAATGTGTCCCATCTGATTGCAATACCAGCAAGTGCGACATTCTTTCCTTTGCGCTGAATGAGAGCCGAAGTGCATCGTACCATCCCTTCTTTGACCACTGTTGGGTTGTTCTTGTTGCAGGTCTATTTTCCGTCTGGGATGCTGTCTTACCTTCTGTTCTGTCTTCTGTTCCGACACCGGTCTGGTTTTAACAAGCGTCGTACCTTTTGAGCTGCCTTCTCCTGTGAACCCTAATCCTCTGTGTCCGGACTCCATTCTCTGGGATCTAAGAATATCATTTAAGTTTTTAGTGCCAGAGTTAAGCATTCTTACCGACTGTTTGAGGTGATTGAGTTCCTCTCTAGTGTCAGAGTGTTCCATCTTCTCGGATTCTAGCTGAAGTTCCAGCTTTTCCACCCTCCTTAGTTGGAACATTTCTTTCCGCTGTAGATCAATGATGGTTTTTCTCAGGCCCGCCATGCCTACGGGATGAGTGTCCCGATCCTTCTATATTTCGACTTTTAGCTTTTTGTTCATCTTGATCAGAAGCAGCCACTTCTCATATAGATCTTTATAAAGCTTAGCCAGAGAGTCCTGCGTGAGTTCTTCATTGTCACTGTCCGAGGGGTCTTCACCTGGGAGTTCCAACTGAGGTGGAACAGTTTCACTTGTGCTGCTGCATTCATCCAGAGTTGTGACAAAGGCCACAAAGTTTGTGGTTTCACCTTTTTCTTCGTCTGACTCACTGTCGCTGAAGCTCGCCACCATCACCTTTTTCTTCATGAGAGTGTTTGCACACTGTGACGCAATGTGACCGAAACCCTTGCATTGATGACACTGAATCTCTTCTTTTCCTTTGTCAGACAAGTCTTGCCTCGAATCAGTAGACCTTGGCCTGCTGGATTTCCAATTTTGGTAACCAGTTGATGAAGACTGACCTTGTTCTGGACCATGTCTGTTGATTTTCCGCACCATTCTTCCAAAGTTTTGTGCCATCATGGCTAGTTGCTCAGTGGTGCACCCAGAATCCAGTTTGTCTTCCGATATATCAGCTTTAAGAGAGAATCCCTTCTCTTCTCCGGTTTGGAAGTCATGATTGATCTCGTAAGTTCTGAGAGAACCCATTAGCTCGTCTAGCTTCAGTATGGTGATATCATGCATTTCCTCAATGGCCGTGACTTTCATGGCAAATCTCAGAGGAAGAGACCTTAGGACCTTGCTGGCCAATCTTTCTTCATCGATGGGTTTCCCTAGTGCAGATGCCTCGTTGGACAGTTCCAGGACTCTGGTGTTATACTCAGTGATGGTTTCACTCTCCTTCATCTTCATCTCTTCGAACCTGGTTGTGACAGCTTGCATGCGGGAGTTGCGAACTTTGTCTGTTCCTTCAAACGCTGTTTGGAGGATATCCCATGCTTCCTTGGCCACTTCACAGTTGATAATTAGCTTCATGATGTTTTCATCTACTGCCGAGAAAATTGCGTTCATTGCATTTGAGTTGCCCATGGAAGCTTTGTCCTCCTCTTCTGTCCACAGAGCTTCTGGTTTGGCGATCGGTTCTCCAGCGAGAATGTTCATTATGGGTTCCGTCCACCCTTTCAGAACAGCCTTCCATGCCTTTTCGTCTAGTGATTTCAGAAAAGATCTCATCACAGGCTTCCATGTGGCGTAGTTCGATCCTTCGAGCAGCGGGGGTCTTGTTATGCTTTGTCCTTCCTTTAGAGTCATCTTGAACAGTTCAGGATCCCACTCAGTGTGTCGAGTGATTTGCTCTGATACCAATTGAAATTATGTCCCCTGTTCAAGCTTGTGTCCAAGGTAGTGTTGCGAAAGACCTGGGACTCTTTGCACAACAGTTCCACACACAGAGGTTGAACTCTTATCACAACAGTTCAGCAAACAGATAAAGGCAGTAGAGACACACAAACTGATAACCCAGTTCGGCTCCGCCTACTCTGGGGGGTTTCCCACACCCGAAAAAGGGACAGCAAATCTTTATTACGAGTATAGGGTTTCCACAGGGACTTACACTTACACCTTGTAATAGCCTAACCTCAATACTCCATCTCTCAGATTTGCAACCTAGGTTCACCGCAATTCCCCTCGATCCCCTTCGTTCAGAACCTACAGTCTGAACGTTCTCGACCTTCTCCAGAAGCTCGGATGCTTTCTCTCGAAAGCTTGTTCACCTTTGTTGTGTGCGGCAGTTGATACGCTTCAGACAGTCTGTGTTGCACTTGAACAGACTGCACTTGCACAAGTTTATTCTCAATGAGAAAACACACCCGGCCGTCGCTTTCTTCTTCTCCAATCAGCAGGATATGCTCGTGTATAATTGATCTTTGAAAGCGATGAGAATTAGGGTTGCCCTTGCATTGTATTTATATGCTCGAGCGAAACCCTAATTCGGAATTGATTCCTGAATATTTGATGTATATCTTTCATAAATCGATAGGAAGAATATACGAAGTCTTCTTTCCAAGTAAGTCGCGCCATCTTTAATGTAGATATTCATTCGAATATCTAATGCTCGAATAAGTCGCAGGCCGACTTCCACTTGTCGAAATCTTCGTTGCCAATATCTTCCGGAAAATATCCTCGCGTATATCCTCGCGTCTTGATCACGCTGTACAGGAGTACCAAGATATTGTTCAAACTCCCCCTGAACACCTGCTCGAACTGTCTAAGCTACGTTTTGCCAAATACATGCCACTTAAGGGAACATCAGGTCGAACCCAAGGGAATTAGTGGATAGTTGTTCTTTCGAAAATGGAAAGGAAGACATTTGGGGGTTGATTGTGGTTTTAGTGCTGAAAAGTAAGTGGGTTGCTTGTGGTTTTAGTGCTGAAAGGAAATGACTGAAAGTAAAGAAAGTAAATACAGGACTGAAAGTAAATACTGAAAAGTAAAGCGCTGGAACAATCCGATTCAATATCGACTAATCAACATACTTTTGGTATGGACTGATATTGAAAGGGTCTGTAATAAGCGACAGAAAGTAAATTGCTGGAACAGTCGAATTCAATATCTACTTAATCAACATACTTTTGGTATGGACTGGTATTGAAAGGGTCTGTAATAAGCGACAGAAAGTAAATTGCTGAAAAGTAAATTGCTTGAAATTAAAGTACTGAAAGTAAATGACTGAAAATAAGCAGTTGATAATGAGACTGAGAGTAAAGTGACAGGTGATGTTTTAATCGAAGGAAAGATTCGGTTTTAGGGGCCTTGTATCATAGTCCGTTTATCATCGACCTCTAATGATCATACTACGTGTTTAAAGATGTATCAAGGCTATTCCTAGCACTTGACTTGCCACACTGTCTAGTCTTTTTCAAGACATAGAACTCTTGTTCTAGTATGTGCATCCATTTGATCAATCATTCTTGATCAACCAAATGGTGTTTAAAAGAGGTTGAACTCCACAAATAAGCTGTGCTCTTCCGAGCCTCCACTTATCCACGTATGTTCACGAACCCCATGGAAGAGCTTTGCTCTTCCGAGCCTCCACTCAACCAATGGTATTCTGACCTAATATAAGGCACTTAGAACAAGTTAAACACGAAGAGGCACTAAGAGAAGGGTCTAAAACATTTTATGATACAAGCACACCCCTTCAACCGAATGAAGGGTTTAGCTACGAATATCCATAGGGGTGGATATCATAGCTAAGTGCTTAGAAAAGTAAAGGTTTTTGAAAGACAGGAAAGCAAAGGTTTTGGAAAGTAAAGACAAGGAAAGTAAAGGTTTTTGAAAGTAAAACTCAAGAACACATTCAAACTCAAGAACAAACTTGGAGCTTTCAATATCAAAGTGAAGTGTTTACAAGGATTGTGGGATGAATTGTAGAGAGATTTCTATCCAAGCATTAAGTGATCAAAGAACCAAAATGGGACTAGAACCAAGGACCAAAGACTAGGATTTTTGGGACACTTCTTCAAGGAGGAGGAGGACTTGTATTTATAGGCAAGGGGAGAGGAGGAGAGCCACACACTTGTCAAGAAGGGGAGGAGGGCCAAAAGCCGCCGATGGTGAGGTGGCACAAGCCACAAGCCGCCGCCCATGTGGCTTCTTCTCCTCCAAAGCTGCCGGTGGTGAGGTGGAGGAGGGGTGAGTTGAGTGGAATGAGATCTTTTGCCTCCAAAAGCCATCGGTTCCCATGCAACTCCGGTTAGACTTTGGTTGCCCCTTGGTTGCTTCTTGGTTGACATCAAAGGACAAGGCACTTATACTTGGCATTTCACTTGTGTTCTTGATCTTTGTTGGAACAAGTCATTGGGACTTAGTTGTGGCTTGATCGGAGTACTGTCGGAGCATGGCCAGTTCTGACTTGTAATCCACTTTTAGCGTCAAGAACTCCTTTTTAGCTCGTTTCATCTCTACTCCTTGAAATAGCCTGTAGAACAAAAGTGAAACTAACAAGTAAAAGTTGTCAAGATAAAGCGTCTAATTTGGTGGGTTTAATTGTCTTAACGAATCATATAAATATGGTCCATCAGTTACGCACCGATAGAGGTGGGGAATACTTTGATCCAATCCGTTGGTATTATTCATGAAATAACGACTCCCTATACACCACAAAAAAATGGTGTTTCGGAGAAGAAGAATTAAGTATTGAAAGAGATGGTTAAGTCTATGCCTTCTTACTCGGATTTGAATGATGGATTTTGGGGAGAAGCCATGTTAACGGCTTGCTATTTATGAAATAGGTTTCCTAAAAAGAGGATCAACCTTACTCCTTATGAATTTTGGTATAAAAAGAAACCAAATTTGAACTATGTTTGACTGTGGGGTTGTAGGACGGTAGTGAGACTATCTATCCCTAAACATAAAACTTTGGGTGAAAGGTAAGTAGAATGCACAGTCATAGGATATGTCGAACACTCCAAGGCTTATAGGTTTTATGTTATAGAACCTAACAAGTATGTCTCGATCCATAACGTAATAGAATCGAGAGATGCTATATTCGATGAAAAGATATTTTCATCGGTTAGGATGACTAAGGATTTGAATCTTGTGCGTAGTGCGAATCAAGATTCAAATGTCACCCCAAGTGAATAAAATTCTGAAATTAGAAAGAGTAAAAGAGCAACAAAAAAAGAAAATTTATTTGGTTATTATGATTATCATACCTACATAGTGGAAGGAACTAGGGATGAGTTTGGCATGGATGACATGTATTGTCATGGGATTGAAAATGACCCTCGGATATTTGATGAAGCAATGAAATCCCAAGATGTATCATTTTGGAAGAGGCCATGAATGATCAGATGGATTCCTTCATGGACACTTGGATTTTATTTGATTTACCTCCCGGTGGTAAACCTTTGGGAAATAAGTGGATCTTCAAAAAGAAAATGAAAGTGGACAGTACCATTGATAGGTTGAAAGCAAGGCTGGTTGTCCAAGGCTTTAGACAAAAAGTATGGAACCGATTACTTTGATACTTATGCACCGGTTGCTAGAATTTTAACAATTAGATTATTGATTTCTTTAGCGTCAATACACACGTTGCTTGTACATCAAATGTGAAACTGATGTCAAAACTGTGTTTCTAAATGGGGAATTAGAGGAAGAGGTTTATATGAAACAACCGGAAGACTTTATTATACCGGGACAAGAGCATAAGGTGTGTAAGATGATTAAAAGCTTAAGCAAGCACGTAAAAATGGCATCAAAAATTTGATGAGGTTGTGCTATCCGATGGATTTATTTTAAATTAATCAGATAAGTGTTTATCTTGCAAGTTTGACAACTCCAGAAATGGAGTTATCATTTGTCTAAATATGTTGATTTTTTGCACTAACCTAGAGTGTATAACTAAAACAAAAGAATTTCTATTATTAAGATCTCCATGAAGGACATTGGGCAGTGATGGACCAAAGTTATACGAATCATAAACACAGTATAACCCCCTTATTTAGACATTTTGTCTATTTAACTTTTGCTTGTTAGTTCAGATATATTTTTGCAAGGTAATCAGAGCTTAGAGAGAATACATACTAAAGAGGAGCTTTTAGAGCAGAAAAGATGTTACGAGTCAATCCAAGGTCAAGATCATATGCCGACTGAAGAAATATCAAAGATCATGACGTTGAATCACTCATAACAAATTAATCAGAAAAATCAGGAGAGGAATCAAGACAGCCCATGGAAGAAACACACTGACAGTTTTGTGAAAAGACTGCACAAAACTGTACAAATCTCACACATGGGCAAGATGACCGGCCACTTGGGCAAGAGGTGGCCAAAGCCACCTCTCCTCCACCCTCCTCCTCACATGGGCGGATAGAAGGGGAGGAGCCTCCTCCTCACATGGGCGGCTAAGCCTCCCTCCTCCTCCTCTTCCTCCATGTGTTTCCATCCTAGCCATACACCTCCAAAACTTGCTCTCCACTCCTCCTCCATGGATGCTTGCCATGTGGTGGCTCCTCCTTCCTCCTCCATCTCCACCCTTGGATGACCACCATTTGCCACCCATCTCCACCACCCATCTCCTCCTCCCATGGCTATAAATACAAGCCTCCCCTTCACTTGTAATACACACCAAAATGTGGAGAGCTTCTCTCTCTACAAAATCTCTCTAGGTTTTGGGCACTAATCATGTAATATTACTTTGGAATCAAAGCTTGATCATTGGCGCTTCAACGGTTGTAAGTCTTTTTATTTATTTAAATTGTATTTATAAACTCGTGTTTATTTCCAAGTTCATAGTTATGATAACCACTGCCATGATTAGTAGCTAAATTAATTATTCGGTTTAAGGGTGTGTACTTGTATTATAAATGTTTTAGACTTTACTCTTAGTATACCTTTATGTTCGATACTTGTTCTATGTGCCATATATAAAAGTTAGAATGTCTAAGGTCAAGTAAACCATTTGGAAATGTGACCATAGGGGTCCAAATTCGTAAGCTCTTCCTTAGATATTCGTGATCACACTCGGGTAAGTGGACCATTTGGAAACTGGACCAAAGGGACCAAATGGATAAACTTATCTGAAGAGGTCGACTATTCTAAAAATCATTTGGAAACTGGACCAAAGGGACCAAATGGATGCACTTACGGCTAAGATACTTCGAAAGGAGGAATTAGTTTTGCTTAGAACAAGTGTTTTAAATGATGTTGCAAGTCTTGTGCTAGGAATAGCCTTGATTCATCTTTGAACATTTAGCATGATCATGTCTTGCGCTAGAAATAGTCTCAATTCATCTTTGAACACTTGGTATGATCATTAGCGGTCGATGATAAACAAATATAATACAAGGCCCCTAAAAACCGAATACTTTCCTTACAGTCCATTATCAATTGTTGTAATTTACTTTCAGTTCCCAAAACACTCAAACCCAACCCCAAACTGTATTTACTTTCGTGACAATCCCGTAAAAACTACTAATCCACACTGACTTCTTTGGGTTCGACCCCTACTTACCACTTGCTACCCAGTAGTCTAGTCGCGAGTAGCGGTCTATAAATTTATTTGTACAAATCGCTTCGACGACGAGCGGTCTGTCAAATTGGCGCCGTTGCCAGGGAGTTGTGCATCGGAATAGTTGTTCTATTTTGTTTTTTATTTTATCATGAAATTCACTAAGTCCTACTACTACGGAATGGAACCTTGGAACACTGAGGAAATTTCCCCACCACCCTTCGAACTTGAAATCCGCGAGAAGATCAACAAAATAACGCAATCCCGGGATGAAACATTGGATGAGTACTTATGGTACTTCGATTCCATTGTGACGAGCTGCCCGCACCATGGATTCACCAACTTCGATCTTCAAACAAAGTTTCTCTTTGGAATGTTGCCACATGAGTGGGACCAGCTAAATAATGCAGCAGGAGGATCAATGTGGGACTTAACCGAGGGTGATCTTTGGAAATTAATAAACGATTTGGCCGCAAGGTCAAGACCAAGCCAAGATCAGGCCGAGCCAATCGAGGACGGTATAACGGAGCTGGCATCTAGCATCCAGCAATTGGACAACACGATGCAACAAATCAGGGCCAAAACTGAACTATGGGCGGCAGAAAAGGAGCTGGCAGCTAGCACCCAGCAATTGGCCGCAGACATGCAGCAATTGAGTGCATTGATGCACCAATTCACGGCTGAACCCGAGGAGCCGACTGAGGATGAGGACCTGCAAATGACCGAAGAAGAACTGCCCCAATCAGACCCGGTCCTTATCACCAATCCATCCGAGGAAATCACTGTCCTAACTGCCGAGCCTACAGAAGTCCCGAACCTCACTGCTGAAGCGGCCGAAGAAATCAAGCCAGGCCCGGTACTTGCGCTCGGAGCACCCGAGGAAGTCCCGGACCTCATTGCCGAACTGTCCGAGAAAGACCTGGTCCTCACTGTCGGAGCACCTGAAACAGACCTAGTCCTCATGGTCGAAGTGCCTCAACTTAACCCTTCGCGTTTCATGCTGATCATAACCATCGAAGATCATATAATCAATGATGATGCGGTACAAGGGGAGTTGGAGGCAAAGCATGAGCCAAAAAAGCCGACAAAGGAAATCTCTCTCGTCACAAGCCAAGAAAAACCACCCGAGAACTCAATCATTCCAAGACAACCATTCGTAGCTACCACCAAGAAGAGGCCTCACATGGGAACATGCCTGATGTCGCCTACATTGAATGGCACAAAACCTAACTTCCAAACTCGCGAAAGTGCCAACTATTCAAACATGAAGAAGCGGCAAAGACATGGGCCGAAAGAATGGAAACCCGGAAGAAGTAACAAGCAAGCACGACGCATTGGACCAGCAGCTATGGTCAAGGAAACCTCACCCTCTCGGAGCAAAAGGGCTGCCCAGAAAAAGTTTGACCTCACTCACCCTTGGGATCCGACCTTATGATCCATGATTGAGGTACTGTCGAGCCAATGACGTTAAACAAGTGCACTGGTCGGGAGTTAACCCGACACTCTCTTACTTTCTGTCATTTTATTTTCTGTCATTTTATTTTCTGTCATTTAGTTTTTTCAATAAGTTGCTCTCACCCACTTGGTGCATAGAAGAAATGACTATTCAGGAATCGGACTTGGGTGCAACATTAGGCCAGATAGGGCTACGCTCAGAGTTCAAGGCCCCAGCCGAACTCCCTCGATTATCCAGCCTCGTGCCATGTCGTTCACTCGACACCTTAAAGGGAGTTTTGTCTTTCCTCTTCCTTAATAACATTTCCTTCTCGTATAACATCTGCTTGCATGGCTTTTGAACTAAGTCTTGCTGAAAGGCACGACTTTGTTCAGAAGTGTGGGGTGAGAACCACCTGTATATATTAGTTAATAGTATTATCTTTTTGAAAGTATGAACTTAAGAATGTGAAAAAGATAAGTCATAATTCATGCATTAACCTTGTGAAAATTCAACTGTTTAAAAACTTAGAACGTAACTTCTCATTTGTCCCTTTGTGCTGAGATAAACTAGGGATGTGGAGTTGACATAAACTGCCCTAGAGGGGCTTGGCAAGCAATCGAAGGATCAAATCAAACTATATGGTTTTCGAAGTCAGTGGAGGCTGCACTTCGGGTTTCAGTGAAGATTGAAGTCATCTCCGCCATGCAATGCAAAAGGCGAGGACGGGAATCAGACCGTCCTATCTCCGGTCAAAGTAGCCGAGAAAATAGATGAGCGACCCTCATCTTGACCCGCGCGAAACGACAGTCAAAGTAGCCGAGAAAATAGCTGTGCGACCCTCACCTTGACCCGCGCGAAAACAGCAAAAAAGAGAGGAGCGGGGAGGTATTTCCATAGGCTTGCGGGCGATGATTGGACCTCCCAAAAAGTCTTGAGAAAATGGACTAGCAGTCACAAAAAGGCGAAAAGCTCAATGAAGCAAATCAAGAGGCCAAAGGCCCAAAATTGTGAAGGTTTTAACCGAACAAAAGTGAAGAACTCAAAGCGTCAAATCAAAGGCCAAAGGCCAATTCACTACAAAAAGCAGTCCCTCGCCAAAAGAAAATCAAAGTACTCAAACCAGTGAAACCCGAACCGAATCACGTGCTAGAGAAAGCTACAAGAAAACCATATAGTACGAGACGATCCAGAGGTTGCAGTCCAGGAGCCAAAAAAGGGCTATCTCCTGAAACATCCGAATTAATTTGCATCTCTGCACGAAGGTACAAGTATCAAGTTTCTTCTATTTATTTACGCAGTTTAATTTAGTAATAAGTAGCAATGCATGAATTAGGAAAAATCGAGTCCCACAGTCTTACTTTCATATTTTACAAAGTGTTTACTTGATTGTGTGCCGCCCTTTAATAGCATTGTTCGGGACGAACAACTAAAAGTGGGGGGTAATCTGATGGACCAAAGTTATACGAATCATAAACACAGTATAACCCCCTTATTTAGACATTTTGTCTATTTAACTTTTGCTTGTTAGTTCAGATATATTTTTGCAGGGTAATTCAGAGCTTAGAGAGAATACATACTAAAGAGGAGCTTTTAGAGCAGAAAAGATGTTACGAGTCAATCCAAGGTCAAGATCATATGCCAACTGAAGAAATATCAAAGATCCTGACGTTGAATCACTCATAACAAATTAATCAGAAAAATCAGGAGAGGAATCAAGACAGCCCGGGGAAGAAACACACTGACAGTTTTGTGAAAAGACTGCACAAAACTGTACAAATCTCACACATGGGCAAGATGACCGGCCACTTGGGCAAGAGGTTGCCAAAGCCACCTCTCCTCCACCCTCCTCCTCACATGGGCGGCTAGAAGGGGAGGAGCCTCCTCCTCACATGGGCGGCTAAGCCTCCCTCCTCCTCCTCTTCCTCCATGTGTTTCCATCCTAGCCATACACCTCCAAAACATGCTCTCCACTCCTCCTCCATGGATGCTTGCCATGTGGTGGCTCCTCCTTCCTCCTCCATCTCCACCCTTGGATGACCACCACTTGCCACCCATCTCCACCACCCATCTCCTCCTCCCATGGCTATAAATACAAGCCTCCCCTTCACTTGTAATACACACCAAAATGTGGAGAGCTTCTCTCTCTACAAAATCTCTCTAGGTTTTGGGCACTAATCATGTAATATTACTTTGGAATCAAAGCTTGATCCTTGGCGCTTCAACGGTTGTAAGTCTTTTTATTTATTGAAATTGTATTTATAAACTCGTGTTTATTTCCAAGTTCATAGTTATGATAACCACTGCCATGATTAGTAGCTAAATTAATTATTCGGTTTAAGGGTGTGTACTTGTATTATAAATGTTTTAGACTTTACTCTTAGTATACCTTTATGTTCGATACTTGTTCTATGTGCCATATATAAAAGTTAGAATGTCTAAGGTCAAGTAAACCATTTGGAAATGTGACCATAGGGGTCCAAATTCGTAAGCTCTTCCTTAGATATTCGTGATCACACTCGGGTAAGTGGACCATTTGGAAACTGGACCAAAGGGACCAAATGGATAAACTTATCTGAAGAGGTCGACTATTCTAAAAATCATTTCGAAACTGGACCAAAGGGACCAAATGGATGCACTTACGGCTAAGATACTTCGAAAGGAGGAATTAGTTTTGCTTAGAACAAGTGTTTTAAATGATGTTGCAAGTCTTGTGCTAGGAATAGCCTCGATTCATCTTTGAACATTTAGCATGATCATGTCTTGCGCTAGAAATAGTCTCAATTCATCTTTGAACACTTGGTATGATCATTAGCGGTCGATGATAAACAAATATAATACAAGGCCCCTAAAAACCGAATACTTTCCTTACAGTCCATTATCAATTGTTGTAATTTACTTTCAGTTCCCAAAACACTCAAACCCAACCCCAAACTGTATTTACTTTCGTGACAATCCCTTAAAAACAACTAATCCGCACTGACTCCTTTGGGTTCGACCCCTACTTACCACTTGCTACCCAGTAGTCTAGTCGCGAGTAGCGGACTATAAATTTATTTGTACAAATCGCTTCGACGACGAGCGGTCTGTCAGGGAGGCGGCAATTATTCTTGGTATAAGAATAAATGGGACTGAGGGAGGTCTATCTTTGACACAATCTGATTATATTGTGAAAGTTTTAAGGAGGTTTAGTTACTTTGAGTGTCGTCCATCAAGTACTCTTTTTGATCCCTCAACTTGCCTATTTCCTAATACAGAAAGTCTGTTCCCTAACTTGAATATTCAAGAGTCATTTGGAGTTTAATGTTGTCCATGACAAGTACAAGACCTGACATTGCATTTGCGGGGGGTAAGCTAAGTCGCTATAGTAGTAATCCTAGTATGCAACATTGGCAAGCGATCTATAGGGTATTACGTTACCTTAAAGAGACCATGAACCTTGGTCTTGTATATTCTGATTTTCCCTCTGTGATTGAAGGATATTCAGATGCAAGTAAAATCTCTAGTGAGAAGGATCATTCCTCTACAAGTTGATGTGTATTCCAATTTAATGGAGGTGTCATTTCATGGGCATCTAAGAAAAAAACTTGCTTAACAAGTTCAACGATGGAATCTGAATGGCTTGCTTTAGCCGCTGCTTCAAAGGAAGGAGAATAGTTAAAGAACATGATACAAGAAATTCCATTGTAGGAGAAACCGATATCATCATTATCTATTCATTGTAATAGTGCTGCTACATTGGCTAAGGCATATAGCCATTTATACAATGGGAAGTCTAGACACTTAGGTGTTAGACATAGTGCGGTAAGAGAGCTCATTATGCACAGGGTGATATTAGTGGATTTTGTTAGATCACAATAAAATTTAGGCGATCACTTGATAAAGGGATTAGCTAGAGAGTTGGTTTCTAATTCTATTTTTTGGGGATGTGACTAAAACCAATACAATTTTCTAGTGGTGGGACACCCAATTCGTATCTAACTAGCGTTAGCAACGAATTCAATGTGAAAAGCCCACACCTAGAAGATTGATGAACACAAATCAATATCCTCAAGTTAGGCTCTGTTCTTTTGCACTTCAATACAGTTTTATTAAGTTCAGTAAAGTTAAATTAAATTCAATACAGTTTAATAAAGTTCAGTACAGTTAAATTAAGTACAATACAGTTCAATAAAGTACAGTTAAATTAAGTTCAATACAGTTCAATAAAGTCCAGTACAGTTAAATTAAGTTCAATACAGTTTAATAAAGTTCAGTACAATTAAATATACTTAAATTAATTTAAGTTAAAAAATATAATATAATTTTTTTCAAGTCAATCCAATGTTTTTATAGTTTCCAACCCTATTATTCAAAATTTTAATTTATTTTAAATTTTTTAAATAATTTTTAGAAAAGCATAAGACATATATGATCCAACGATTTTTCAAGTTTGTGTCCACACCTCTTTGGAAACTATTGCATCCGTTTTAAAATGGAAGTAAACTTTGTTGCACTTGATATGAATTTAAAGAACATGTGGAAATAAACATAATACAATATATTTTTTACATGGAAACGTACAATGTCATTCAAGTGTAATTTTACATATCATCATCTTCATTCATGTTCATTTCCACTACATCATCTGGACAATCCTCAATAATTTGAAACGCTATCATGTCGCGTACTTGATTCATCTCATCTTTTCGCTGTTGATCAAATAAATTTGAATCTGCTCTTCCCAACACGGTCTCATTAGCTACAATGGGTATTGAAAAATTATGCATGCGAATGAAGTTGTGCATAGTAAATGTAGCTGTAATTATATCACTTTGGCGCTCATCAGATACTTGAGGCATGACTTTGAGTATCTTCCAC
This sequence comes from Rhodiola kirilowii, assembly GCA_033675215.1. Classification (NCBI taxonomy): domain Eukaryota; kingdom Viridiplantae; phylum Streptophyta; class Magnoliopsida; order Saxifragales; family Crassulaceae; genus Rhodiola; species Rhodiola kirilowii. The sequence goes on from CM066201.1 coordinate 36,341,614, forward strand.
GATTTCTTTAGTTTTACTATTTTAAAAAAAATGAAACGTTAGGGGCTTCACGCAATTTTTTAGCAAGTATAATTTGAAAAAAATGAAAAAATAAAATACATATATATTTATCAGAAAAAATGATGAAACTTTTTTGAGCAAGTTAATTAATGAATTATATAATTTTATCATTTTGAAAAATGATGACAAATACACATATATAAATATACTATACATATATATAATTTTTCAATTTCAACAAATCAAGTTCAGTAAAATTAAGTTAAATTAAATTCGATACAGTAAATTAAGTTCAGTAAAGTTAAATAAAATTCGATACAGTTAAATTAAGTTCAGTACAGTTTAATAAAGTTCAATACAGTTTAATTAAGTTCAGTACAATTTAATAAAGTTCAATACAGTTTAATTAAGTTCAGTACAATAAAATTCCAGTTAAATTAAGTTCAAAAGAACAACACCTTAGTATTTGTGACCTATATGAATAATGTTCAAGATCAACTCTTCTTAATATATTCTTTGAAAGAGTGCTAGTTGTAGGAGCACAATCGGGTAACGTCGCCCAATAAAGAATCTACCTATATAAACGTGAAGTATTTGGTCGAAGCATAATGCTTCCGGAGTGATTTTTTTAGCCTTTATCGGCCATCATAATTTGTTGTGTGCTCCGCAAAATGACCGTCGGCCATTTTAGATTATTAAATAATTTTGAGGAGGGTGAACGATTTAGGTTTTAGATTTCAATTCGTAAGAGAGAAATTCAGGATTTTGTTCGTGGATTGCGTACGTATGGGGTGGGATTACGGTTGTTAATATTTTATATAGTTGATAACATCCTTAATAAGCCAGCAATTCAATTATAGAATTAATTAGGGAAAAATGTGAACCGTTAATTAAAGTAGATCTACGGACGAAAAAAATATCATTCCTCATGAGATATGAGGTTCTCACTGGATCTCAAACCTTATTAATTTAAACATAAATTTTCAAGAAAAAACTTCATTTTTTCACGTTTACGGCACTGGAGTACTTTCGAGTTTCACATTTAATTACCATGCTTTTAAAGAGATTGGTGCCATACCGATCTCTTGCATACATCGAGAGCTTGCATTTTTCATTTGGATTGGTATGACACATACCGATTTACTTAATTTTTCAACGAAAACGGTACACAATATACCTTCCTTCATTTTCCAACAAAAACGGTACACAATATACCTACCTTTGGGAGAAATATGCCCGGCCATATTTTGCCAGGCGACCAGTATAATTCCTTACTCAGCTTTTCATATTTTCTGAACAATATATGGAGTGAAACTACAAGAAGAGTAAGAAAATCATTATTTATATTTTTTTAAAACTTAAAAATCGAAAAGAAAAATTATGAATCTGCATTATCATGTGTTTATGATTTCTAAATTACTAAGTTCAAACAAAATAATTATGACATAAAAAGTTCTAGTTCATATATATCCTAAAACTATGGAACTATGTATAAAAAAACAACCAAGAAACTAATTTATGAGAGGGACATTATTGTTTTTTTGTGCGGTAACCGAATCATGGGTGCTTATAGCATTTCGTTTATAGAAATGTTAAATACAGTAACAATTAATATGTGCTAATAACAGATCAGAGGACAAAATTCCCGCCTACTTCAACATATTGAAGTCGAGAAAAGTGAATATAAATTTATATAAAAATGATCCAATTATGAAATCTTATATTGGTTTGTACTTTGTAGCGTTACTTTTATATTTTAAATAATTGATAGACTTTATTAAATTGAGGAGCGATCAAATGAGGCAAGCTTCGGTAAAATGATGCAAGTGAGACACGATCTCAGTCAACCATCAACTCCGTGCTTTGTGGGCGCGCCACGTGTCACAGACGCGTTCACACTACTTTGTAGTGTGAACGTAAATGGCGGCTGTGACTCACGTGGCTTCGCCACGTATCACAATAGAAGGCCAAGATCGTGCCTCACTTGCCTCATTCTACCAACCTGCCTCAACCGAACGCTCTCCTTAATACATTTACATAAGTGGACCAGCTGATTTAATGCATTAACTGTGGTTCCGACCCCTTTATTCGCTTATGACAAGAAATGTGGAACAACCAAAACCTCGAAAGGCACCAACCAACGCACACTGCATTACTGCAACTAGGTATGACATCATTAGAGCCGAGACTTCACTACTACAATTTCAGATCCAGTTTCAAATGACTTTGTATTAGGGCTAGGTTCAGTTAAAAAACCAAACCGAACCGACAAAAACCGAACCAAACCGATTTCTCGGTTTAGTGGAAAATGTTACCGACAACCGAACCGACTTTTTCGGTAAACCGACAGTCGGTTTCGGTTTCGGTTCGGTTCGGTTCAGTTTTGGTTCGGTTTTCTTTCCTTTTTTTTCTTTTTTTCGCTAAGATGGAAAGTTTTCATTTTGTGTATGTTTGTGCTTTTAATTTTTACACAAGGATCAAATCTAGGGTTGCTTGTAAGGATCAAATTTGTGCTTGTAAGGATGAAATTTGTGTGATTATATGACTCTAGCCCGTTAGGAGCTTAGGGATGGTGATTGTTAATTTTTACCACAAGCTTTTTCATCATTTTTATTTTTTATTTGTATTCCAAGTAGAGTAGTCAATTTGAACATGCTAGTTTCTGAGTATTCAGAATTGATTATTTATCATCGACTATTTACTGTTTATTTTTGTTCTTTGTATTCAAGTGGTCGAGTTCCTTTTTTGATTGGCTTATTGATTATTTATTGTTTGTTTTTGTTCTCTACAATAGTACAATATTTCTTTCTCAAAAAAAAAAAATCGGTTCGGTTCGGTAAACCGACAAAACCTAAAATGCAAACCGAAACCGAACCGATATAAATCGGTTCGGTATGATAAACCGACATTCGGTTCGGTTTTAGGTTCGATTCGGTTTCGGTTTCGGTTCGGTTTGATTTTTTGGTAAAAAAACCCAGCCCTACTTTGTATCATCCTGTGTACGTAGACGGCTCTAAAGATCATATAACTAGCTAAAATCGTAAAGTTTGTCCCGATTTGATTTATTGAATTCGTTTAGTACTTTAATCATTCATGCTACCTTTCTGAAAATCATATAACTTTTTTTAATCAAATAACTTTTTCTGAAATTCATACGTGGTAGCCAAGATGCGGCAGTCCAAGTATCAAACCGTGATTAGAATGGAAAAAGATACAGTTCAGCGCAGCAATTTGCTTCGAGTGGAAAACGGTGTCATTTTTGTTTCGAAAAATAACAAAACAACGCTGTGATTAAAACGATGTCATTTTGGGATCCGAGTCCGTTTAGAATATGCTAAAAAACAATGCAAATTGTGGCTGTAAATGCAATCTTTACTAAATTTTAAATAATTTTCTTTTGGGAAAAATGCAGTTTGGGTCCTGAACTGCCATCATTTTCCAATATGTAGGCTGAACTACAATTTTTTTTAAAATTGTGTGAACTTATCAAACAATTTCCTAAACGAGAGGCACTGTCCAACGCCGTTAGAGATTTTACTAACGTCATTGGACGGCGTTCACACAGTTAATTACTAAATTAATTAATATTTTAAAAATATTAAAAAATCGGAAAATGCCAACAATTACAATTTTCAAATTTTTTATGATTTTATAAAATTCTCTTATTTTTCTGAACCCAAACTATAATTTTTTAAAATTTAAATATATATAATTTTTTTATAATTTTTTAACATTTTGTTTAAAAATGTTTGGCATTTTTCAAGATTTTTTTTTCATTTAAAAAAATATTAATTAACTGAGTTAACGCCGTTCAACGGCGTTAGTAAAATCTCTAACGGCGTTGGACGGTGCCCTTCGTTTGGAAAATTATTTGCTAGTCTGCACCCTTTTTGAAAGTTTTTATTGTTTTACCTACATGATGGAAAATGATGACAGCTCAGGATCTCAAACTGTACTTTTCAGTTGTTCTTTTTACCATCTCATACGGTCTTACCTCACTCTCAGTTATATGTTACTGTTGGAATTCAATTTACGTATTACTGGAATGTGGTTATTCTTGGAATTGGAATATGGTTACGAATGTGAAGAAAATAAAGGTGTTCCATTTGGGGAACTAAATTGAAGGTGGACTACACCTCTAATTGAATGTAAATAATCATGTTTAAATGCTATTTAATTTAAGACAAAATCAATTATTTGAATTGTGTTAATCGAATATTGCCTATATCGTGAGTAGATTTGTGCAATATATAAGTAATAAAGAAATGCACACCGGAAGGTTATCATGAGAATATTACGGCATGTACTATTAATTTGTAATTCTGATCGACACTATATCATATATCCTGAGTTAACTGAGGATGTCACTAACGTCTAACGCTAGTTGGATGATATACATGATTTCAAAGCACTTCGACAAATCAGATATTATGCATCGATTTTTTTTGGCATTATGGGGGTTTCGCTGCATAAGTCAGCGCTACATAATGGCAGACGTTATACAGTGGTTTTGCCAAACAACTCATGTATAATGTGAAGCAAAACAAAGCATTACTTGAAGATTTTGGCAAAAACATGACAATGTAGGGCATATTGATCTTTCTGACTAGTTTTGCATGCCCACATCACATATGGCATCAAAATTGGTCGAGCTATAGCTTGTTGGAAAAGCAAATTCACTGAGCTACAAGTCTCTAGTTTATACTAAGATCAAATTCATGCGTTAAAAAAGATCAAAACGAGAATCAAACGCACAGCTGATGTACGAGATGACCAAGGGCTATCATGTTTCAGAATGCTCGGACCGACCTTCATAACCCCGAGTATCCTGAAAAGCTCAACATCAGTGCACTTGGTTCGCTCAGGGTGCTTAGGACATCCAGGCCGACACACAACCAAATTGGATCAGTTCGATCCAAACGAATCGGTTAATTCGGGCGATTTGCTTCATTGTCTAGATTAATCTAGGTCGTTGAACGCCGCCCATCTATGGATTATCAACGATGTCAATTATTAAGCCTAGGATTTCAGACAATAAAGTCAACTTTCTTATTAATTCATGTACTACCAGCGTAGCTACCATGACCTAATATCAATTTCATGCGATCTAATTAAAACCTCAGACCCATCCATTTTTTTGTAATTAACCTAAATACGTTTTAGCATGCAAGCATGCCATTCATTGTAAAAATTGTAAGAACGATAAAAATAAGCACAATGAAATTGAATACTCGAATTGCATTATTGAAAAACATTCTATTGATCACATGAAGAGGTGGGTACAAGGAAAGGGATCTGTAGGATCCCGGAATAAAGAAGACTAGTCACTAGTCATGGTAAGACAACCAAAAATAGTGTATAATTAGAGATCAAGGACGAGGGAACCGTGTTGACGAGCTGGCTCGTTGAATCTTTAATCTCTTGTTGCGTTCTTCTCAGTCTTCTCTTCCAAGTTAGGTCTCCGAATCTGTAAGATCAAGCCCCCATAAATAATTTCTGAATTTCCTATTTATTTTAGGAAATAAACAATTGGGACATAATACCCGTAACATACATTGGGTGTTACGGTAGTTACAGAAGGGACCGAAAATAGCTGAATTATCTAAGCTTTTATTGTGTCGTGACACTTGTAACGTTTCTTGTGTGTCAGGACCGTTACGAAACCTCCTGAACTCTCTGGATATTTGGGTGTCATGACACCGGTAACATTCCCAACATGTTACGGTAGTCACGACACTGCCGTTTTCCTCTTCTGAAATACGTAGTCGTGACACCTATAACAGTTGCAGAATGTCAGGGTAGTCACGACACTCAGGCTGAATAGTGCTATTTGGTCCTTTTTGGTCGATCTTCTGCGTTCTTTTGATCCTTCAGGTTCATAGAGCAATGATGCATCTTTATACCTGAAACGCTCAAGGAAGACATCAAATAATGACAAATTTGCCAGGAGAACAAGTGTTATCCTTCATTGAATATAGTAAATAACTAGTCCAAATATCAACAGATCAAAACACTCCACACTTAGGATTTTTTCGTCCCGAACAAATGTCAAACAAATGGTAGAATAAATGCATGAGTCAATAGAAAGCTCAACAACCATCTGTTTCTAAGCTACCTACTCAAGTGTCATGTGATCAATCCTAACTAAACTAACATGTAAATCCTAACTCAATGTCGTACAGGACACGATTTCATTTAGCGTATGCATCAAGCCTTTAAACCCCTAAGCTGCCCTAGTAGGACGAGTATAGTCTCGTGAAGGTTTTCAGAAAAGGGACTACCTACAAATCCCCTATGCAACTAGCTAATGTGTATGCCTGAAATGATGCTCAATAAGTCATTGTAGAGTCATGGAATACCTCGAATTCATTGTGTTACCTCGACTTCAGATCAAACATCTTCATCAGAATATTTCAAACGAAATATGCATACAAACAGTCAGTACATACGACTAGCATCTGTCTAATCACATGTCTTCAATAGTTCTACAAGAATGTATCAAGAACAAGAAACTAGTTACACAAAACATGTTCGCCATTCACCTATGCTTTTCTAGGGAAAGTCCACGGGCTCTTGGTAGAAAGCTCATTCTCAAGTACCAAGGTCTAGGAAATGACCCGTAAGAGAAGAGGAGCCTGGCTTAAAGGTTTTCTGAAAACCAGTATGAAACCCACATCAAAATTTATGTGCAAGGCACGAGGATCGTCCCTTAGCTTATTGTACACGAATTCTCAAAACAAGTCATGACTGTATGCAATGAAAAAGTGGAAATACACTACATCAAGCAAAAGGGGCAGACTTTGATACACAAGGGGTGACTTTTCTCACTTTGCCCTTGGTACTATTTTTGAACTTTGATAGTTTTTTTCAAAAACAACTTTGCTTGGGGTCTATTTTTCACCCTCTTTTGAATTTTCAGACTTTGTTCTCGATTTTTTTCTAACTCGACACTTAACACTTGACATAGTGTACAAATAGAGCTGGATGCTTGCAAATCACAACAAGTAAAAAAACATATACCAGTACTAAGGTCATCTACAAAAAGATATGCAATTTAATATTTTAACATTTGGTACCGGTGCCTACTAATATCAAGTCTCAAACATGCTTCAAGAAATACGTAGAACATTGATGGAGCATATTTATATGATTCATAAAGTACTACAAAACCCACCAAATTAGACATTTGGTCATACAAACAAGTGCTTGTTAATGCCTTTTTGTGTATATAGGCTATTTTGGGGTCTAAAGAGGAAACACGCCTTAAAAGGGAGATTTTTGCCAAAAAGCATGCCATGTCACTTCTGGCCAGCCAAGGCCGGAGGAAATTCGACCAAGGCCCACGACCGAGAAACCAGGTCCCCGCCCGAGACAACGCCCGAACACGCCCGAGACAAGCGCCCGGTCCCGACCAAGGCCTGCGCCCGAGCAAAACTTCAAATCAGGGCACGGCCATGCTCCGGCCAAGCTCCGACCAAGCTCAGATCAAGTTCCGGCCAGAACCCAACCGAAGTCCCAATATTCCGGTTACTTACTATTCATTTTAGTTGGCTTCTACTATTTATTTCGGTTGGCATTTGGAGTCCGGTTGCATTGGGATCCAACTAGAGGTGGCTTTTGGAGTGCCACCTATGGCCGGCAGATTTTGGAGTGCCACCTATGGCCGGCGGCTTTTGGAGATGCCACCTATGGCCGGCGGCTTTTGGGAGATGCATGTGCTCAAATGAGGTGGCATATGGGAGAGCCAATGAAAATGACTTGCTTTTGGGATATTTTCCAAAGCAAAACTTAGCCTCCAAGTCTCCCTTGCTTATAAATAGAGGGCTTGCCTCATGTAATACTCATTAGGAAGTTGAGAGCTTATCTCTCTTCTTCACCATTTCAATACCAAAACCTCTCTACATTTTACTTGTTCTTGTTCTTACTTTTGTTCTTGATTTCCAAAGCTTTCTTTACTTTCCTTGTCTTTACTTCACTTTGTATCTTGAGTACTCTTGTTGGTTCTTGAGTGCTCAAGTTTGTTCTTGAGTTTTACTTTCCAAAACCTTACTTTCTTGTCTTTGTTTTCAAAACCGAAACATTTACTTTTAAGCACTTAGCTATGATATCAACTTCCATGGATACTCATAGCCCTTCATTCGGTTGAAGGGGTGTGCTTGTATCATAAAACGTTTTAGACCCTTCTCTTAGTGCCTTTATTGTGTATAAACTTGTTCTATGTGCCATATATTAGGTTAGAACACTATTGGTTGAGTGGAGGCTCGAAAGAGCAAAGCTCTTCCATGGGGTTCGTGAACATACGTGGTTAAGTGGAGGCTCGAAAGAGCAAAGCTTTTCTGTAGAGTTCAACCTCTTTCAAACACCACTTGGTTGATCGGAAATGATTGATCTGGTGAATGCACATAAGGCTAAGATACTTCGAAATGAGGAATTAGCCTAAATAGAACAAGTGTTCTATTTCTTGAAAAGGACTAGATGGTGTGGCAAGTCGAGTGCTAGAAATAGCCTTGATACATTTTAAACACGTAGTATGATCATTAGAGGTCGATGATGAACAGACTATGATACAAGGCCCCTAAAACCGAATCCTTCCATTAATCAATTCACAACCTGTCACCTTACTTTCAGACCTATCATCAACTGATTACTTTTAGTACATTTACTTTCAGTACTTTACTTTTCGCACATTTACTTTTCAGTCATTTACTTTCAGTACGCTTACTACAGACGTTTTCAACATCAATCCAACATAAGTTTGGCACGTATCACGCTTGAAATACAGCGTGCGACAAACAAAAAGTGTGTTGCAGTTGATATTGAACTCGACTGTTCCAGCACTTTACTTTCAGTATTTACTTTACGCAATTTACTTTCCGCACTTTACTTTTCAGTCATTTACTTTCCGCACTTTACTTTTCAGTCATTTACTTTCCGCACTTTACTTTTCTGTCATTTCCTTTCAGTACTAAAACCACAACCAACCCATCTTACTTTCAGTACTAAAACCACAACCAACCCCAATCGCACTTAATCTTTGTACATTTCTCGCAAAGAACAACCATTCACACTGACTCTCTTGGGTTCGACCCCTACTTACCGCTTTACTACCAAAATAATGAAGTCACTAAAGTAGTGGACTTATAAATTTATTTTTCATATTGCCTCACGACAAGGCTCTGTCAAATTGGCGCCGTTGCCGGTGAGTTGTGTTTCGGAGTTGTTGTTCTTTTTGTTTTTGTTTTTGTTTTGCAGCCCAACATGTCGTTGTACTATGAAAGAGAGCCTTGTTACTATGGGAGTTTTCCCCACCATCCTTCGAACTTGAAGTCCGCGAGAAGATCAACACCATAGAGCAATCCCGGGACGAAACTTTGGACGAGTACTTGGCGTACTTTGACTCCATTGTAATGCTCCAAAGGTTTCTCGGTGGAATGATGCCACAAGAATGGAATAGGCTTAATGATGCTGCGGCAGGAGGCTCGGTGAATAACTTAAGCGTGGATGATCTGTGGAACTTAATAGAAGATAAGGCAGGAAGCGCAAAACAAGATCAGGCCATGCGACTCGAAGAACTGGCCAACATGGTGCACCTAATCAGGGCCGAAACTGAATTATGGGCGGCAGAAAACGAGCTGGCAGCTAGCACCCTGCAATTGGCCGCAGACATACAGCAATTGAATGCCTCGATGCACCAAAACCAGGCCGAAACCAAGAAATCATGGGCAATAGTTGAGGTGGCTCAAAAAGAAACGGCATATCTGGTCAATGAGATGCTCAAACCAAGGGTCATCAAGGAAGAGCCCACGGAGCCGACCGAGCCACTAGAACCGGTCCTCACTACCGAGCTACTCAAAACAGACCCGGACCTCAGTGTGATTGCCCCCGGAGACCATATAAATGACGAGGATGAGGACCCATGGTTGCCTGCAGAAGAGCTCCACTCAGATTGCCTCTGGGAGTTAGAATAAAAATTGCCCGATTTAGTCCCGGTCCTCATCACCAATCTGCCCGAGGAAATCACGCTAGTCCAGCACCTCATTTCCAAACCAGCCGAGTCTAACACAATCCTCACTGCCGAGCCAACAAAAGTCCCGGTCCTCATTAGCAAGCTTGTCGAGACAGCCCCAATTCTCATGGACGGTGATGAGCCGTATTTATACGACTCATCGAGTCATCAAATCCCACCAATTCCAGCACTTTATTATGCAAACAGTTACTTCTTAGTGTTGTTTCGCATTTCAGGTGATTTGGAAGCTCTAGGAGGAATTGCGCTTAAAGATGGCATTTTAGGCCATATATGCATCACAAGATGATTTTGGAGTCAAGCGGAGTCAAGGAATTTCATTCGGGAGCAAAAGACTCAAATCGGACGCTCCGGGAGATTTTTGGGCCCGGCGCACCCTGTCCGAGACCCCGACTTTGAGAGCCACCCCGGCCTTATCCGCCCTCACAATGGGGTGATCCCAAGGTCCTAGCACCAAGTCCGGATGTCCACATGGTTCCCATGGTCAAGAGCCCGGCCAAAAGCTTGTCCGAGGCGGGAGTAAATCGTCGCCAAAGTCACCAGTCCGATCAGCGCAGATTTCAGAACTTAGCCAAATTCAGGGCCTGTTTTCCGGCTGGCTGAGATGCCAACTTTGAGAGCCGCCCCGGCATAATCCGTCCACACAATGGGGTAATTTCAAGGCCTTATCATCAAGTATACATGTCCAGCTAGTGCCCCAGACCAAGATCCCGTCCAGAAGAGTGTCCGAAGGTGAGTCAAATCGGCCCCAAAGTACCCAGTCCGATCAGCCCTAGCATCCGAGTTCCAGCCGAGTTGACCGAGTTGCATCTGAGTCGCAGCCGAGTTGACCGAGTTCAAAGCCCAAATTCGTCCAGCCCAATGTCATATTTAGGGCAAACTTACATCTAGGGTTTCGGAATATTCAAGAAGGATCTAGATGGCTTAATCCCCAAGCAAAGAGATAAAGCAAGGAAGATATGGGAATATTTCCTAAATAATCTTTTGGGATTATTTAGGGAACTTTGGGGCATTCTCAAACTCTATAAATAGAAGTGCAATTCAGCCTTCTAAATCATCCCTCACAACTCACACGAGTTCCTCTCCTCAAAACCCTAACTCACGGCCGAAACCCTAATCACTCCTCTCATCCGCCCTTTGCTCCTCCTTGCTCCACCGCTTGTCCGCCCCTGCTCAGCCGCTGCTCCGCCTTGCTCAGCCCTCACGGCCGGTCATCATCCTCCTCTTCTCGGCTTTAGTGAAGTTCTTCGTTTTTATTTACTGTTTTGTGCCCTAATGGCCATGTGTAACTAATCTCATTATTCGGGCTAGGGTTTTATACATTGTGACGATGTTTTTGAGACTTGATTCTTAATGCTATATTCATTGTTTTACTAATTCTCGTGCATGAATTTCATGAATTATTGCTAGACTAGGCGGATACTTTGTCGTAAAACCTAGTTGCGCATATTTCTATATTAATCATCTATCTAATACTTTGTCGTTTGGATAGGTAGCACGTCTAGGTTAGATAACACCTTTGTCGGGTTATTAAACCTAGGGGAATTAGAAGCTTAACACCTTTGTCGGGTTAAGTTGTGGCGTAACACCTTTGTCGGGTTACTTGGGAAGTCACCTTTGTCGGGACAACCACACTTAGAAACACGAATTAGAATATTAGAAGTCAATGATAAAACAAGTCACAATCAAACCCTAGTCTGAATACTTCTCTCTGATATTTACAACCTAGTCTATTTTGTCAAATGCCTTTATTTCCTAAAATGTTTACTCTCACCAATCGTTTCTTTTCTCTTTACAGAACAAAGTAGTAACCATCTAGCTTCCTTGGGTTCGACCCTTGCTTGCCACTGTACTAACCCACAGTTCAGAGTAAGGAAAATATAAATTTAGATTTACAGGTACAAATGACGACCTATCAGACGGGCTGGTCGAGAAAGAACCGGTCTTCATGGCCGAGAAACCTCAACTTAACCTTTCATGTTTTATGCAGATCATAGCCACCGAAGATCATGGAATAAATGATGATGCGGTGCAAGGGGAGTTGGAGGCAAAACATGAACAAGAAAAGCCAACGATGGAGCGCTCATTCACCACGACTCAACGAAGCAGCCCGGAAAACTCACTCGTTCCAAGACGACCATTCATCTCAGCCCCAAAGAAGAGGCTTGGCATGGGAACAAGCTCAAGGTCGCTCGTGTTCAATGTCACAATACTAAACTTCCAGAATTGCAAAGGTGCCACCCATTCAAACATGAAGAAACGGCGAAGACATGGGCCAAAGGAATGGAAGCCGAGAAGGAGGAACAAGAGAGCTCGACTTGATGGACCAGCAGCTATGGTCAAGGAGTCCTCGCCTTCTCAGGGATATGTGAAGAAGAAGCCTCCGGATCAAGGGAGAGCAAAACTGAGCCTGCTGCCATATGTGTTCTTTGGGCAAATCAAAAGGGCAGCCGAGAAGAAGTTTGACCTCACACACCCATGGGAGCCGAACTTATGATCCATGAGTGAGGTACTGTCGAGCCAATGCCGTTAAACAAAGGTACTTGCTGGGAGGTAACCCGGCATATTTTCTTTACTCGTTATAGTTTTTATGTTTATGTCATTTCCTTAGTTAACTAGCTTTTTGTGTTTTGAACTAAGTCGTTCCGAGAGGAACGGCTTCGTTCAAAAGTGTGGGGGTGATTGAGTAGTCTTGCACATATTAGTTAGTCTTGCACATATTAGTTAGTTTTGCACATATTAGTCTACATGTTTGTTCTTTTCCTTTTCCCTTAATATTAACTTTTTGAAAATACAAACTTCCATGATGTGAAAATAGATAGACCCGATTCATGCATTTCCTTGTGAAAACTTAATTGTGTAAAAACATGCGAACTTAACTTTCTACTTGTCCTTGTGTGCTGAGATAATGTAGGATGTGAAGTTGAAAGAAATGCCCTAGAGAGGCTTGACAAGCACTTAAGGGACCGGATCCTTACTTTATGGTTATGTGAAGATTGTGGAGGCTGCGCTTCGGGCTTCTTGGTGAAGAGTGGACTCCGCCATGCAGCGTCTATGCAAGAGGCGGGACGAGAATCAACCCGTCCTATCTCTAGTCTGAGTAGCCGGGAAAAGAGGTGAGCGACCCTCAACTTGACCCGCGCCGAAACGACTACGATGAGAAAGAGCGGCGAGGTATTTCCATATGCTCTTGGGCGATGATTGGACCTCCCAAAAGTGAAGAAAAATGGACATGCAAATCTCATCAAAGGAGCAAAGCTCAAAAAAGAAAAGAAAGAAATCAGCCAATATGGTGAAAACAAAACCGAAGCAAAAGTGAAGTACTCAAAGAGTCAAATCAAAGGCCGAAGGCCAAACCTCACTACAAAAGCTGTCCAACCACACAAATAAAGAAAAAGAGCTCAACCCAAGTTGCCCGAATCAATCACGTGCTAGAAGAAGCAAGTAACATAACCATATAGTAAGATCAGATTCGAGAGTGCAGTTCAAGGGCCTAAAAAGTGGCTATCTCCCAATCATCCAAATTGATTTGCATCTCGGCTCAAACGTAACAAGTATCTAGTTACTTTCATGTTTGAGCATAATTTCGTTTGGAAGCAAGTAAGTTATGCATGCCAAGGTGAAGTCTAGTTTTGCGTCTCACATTCATATCTAGGGCTTAGGGTGTTGTTGTTCCTCTCTTTGACTAGACTTGTTCGGGACGAACAAGATTAAGTGTGGGGGTGCTTGATGCAGCATATTTATATGATTCATAAAGTACTACAAAACCCACCAAATTAGACATTTGGTCATACAAACAAGTGCTTGTTAATGCCTTTTTGTGTATATAGGCTATTTTGGGGTCTAAAGAGGAAACACGCCTGAAAAGGGAGATTTGTGCCAAAAAGCATGCCATGTCACTTCTGGCCAGCCAAGGCCCGAGGAAATTCGACCAAGGCCCGCGACCGAGAAACTTGGTCCCCGCCCGAGACAACGCCCGAGAACGCCCGAGACAAGCGCCCGGTCCCGACGAAGGCCTGCGCCCGAGCAAAACTTCAAATCAAGGCACGACCATGCTCCGGCCAAGCTCCGAACAAGCTCAGATCAAGTTCCGGCCAGAACCCAACCGAAGTCCCAATATTCCGGTTACTTACTATTCATTCCGGTTGGCTTCTACTATTCATTTCGGTTGGCATTTGGAGTCCGGTTGCATTGGGATCCAACTAGAGGTGGCTTTTGGAGTTCCACCTATGGCCGGCGGCTTTTGGAGTGCCACCTATGGCCGGTGGCTTTTGGAGATGCCACCTATGGCCGGTGGCTTTTGGGAGATGCATGTGCTCAAATGAGGTGGCATATGGGAGAGCCAATGAAAATGACTTGCTTTTGGGATATTTTTGATGTTCCCATGAATGGCATGGCTTTGGCAAAACGGCTTTAGACAGTTCAAGCTTGAGTTCAAGAAGAGTTCAACAACCGACTGGAACAGAGGCACAGCGTATAGAAGTCGCATGATCTGGATTCAATAAAGAAACAGATATTCAAGAGGGGTCTGAGATTGAGGATCTTTTCGGTTGGAATCGGTCAATGAAGAAACAGATATTCAAGATGCCTGTTGAATATTATCTTACCAGTTTTAAAGACCACCGGATAAACCTTCCGAAAAGGATATCTCTTGAAGAAGATTTGAATAGAGATATGGATCTTCTGAAGATTTCGACGAGAATACTTGATTGGAACAAATCGTGAAATCATCTCAACAGATCAGATAAGTTATCAGATCTATGCAGATTGATTGAGAAATTGTCGGATGGCTTGGAGTAGAAGTCATCGTTGGGGATTGGATTTGGATTGAATATTCCGCCAATATTCTGGAATATCTCCGATTTATTGTCAGGATATTCAGATTGGATCTGGACTTCTCTACAGCCTATAAAAAGAAGGCTAGGGCGTCCAGATTGGCTATCGCTCCTGCTGAGAAAATAAACATGAGAAAACTCTGCTGATTGGAGGAGGAGCGACAGCCGATTGAGTGTTCCCCACTGGAAACTCATCGGTGTAAGAGCAGTCTTAGCAAGTGCAACTCAGACTGCCTGAAAGCGATCATACAGCGCACACAACAAAGGTGAACACGCTTTCGATAGAAAGCATCCGAGCTTCAAGTGAAGGTCGAGCACGTTCAGACAGAAGGTCCGGACGAAGGGGATCAAGGGGAGTAGCGACAAACCATGTTTGCAAATCTGAGAGACGGAGTGTTAGTGGTGAGGCCATTACAAACAAGGTGTTGTGTAAGAGTAAGACCTCCTGTTGCCCTAAACTCGTAATAAGATTTGTTGTCCCTTTTTCGGGTGTGGGAAACCCCCCAGAGTAGGCGTAGCCGAACTGGGTTACCAATCTGTGCGTGCTCCTTTTTTATTGTTCTGTTTGCTGAACTGTTGTGGAGAGAGTTCAAGGTCTGTCGGAATTGTACCTTGAACACTTGCTTGAACAGGGGATAGTATTACAAATGGTATCAGAGCAAACACTCGACACACTGAGTGGGATCCTAGAACTGTTCAATATGACTCCAAAGGAAGGACAGAACACAGCCAAAGATGACACTAAGTGTTCACTTAAAATAGAGGTGATCGAAGTAATTGCTGAGACTGACTGCACGTCCCATTCACTGAAAATGATGACCCGGAAGTTCGACAGAGTGGCCTGAAGACTCGACAAACACAGAACTGAGCAAGATCTATCACAATCTAGCATGGCTCATAACTGGAAGACCTGCAGAAACAAAAACGTATGTATGGTTGCATTCAGCTCATCTAGTCACATGGAGAAAGATCGCTGGTATTTCGATAGTGGATGCTCTGCTCATATGACGGGTAACTCACAATTTCTCACACATATTCGACCTGTCATAAAGAAGCAGTACGTTACGTTCGGTGATGGAGGAAAGGGTCAGGTGATCGGTCGGGGATATTGAAGGTCCCGGATCTTCCTGTGCTCAAGGACATCCTCCTTGTTGAAGGACTGAAGGTGAACCTTATTAGTATTAGTCAGCTTTGTGATGGGGGCACCATGTCAAATTCACTCAAGACTCCTGCCAAGTTTTTAACAAGGAAGGAGGAACACTGATGGAAGGCAGTAGAGCAGCAAATGATTGCTACCTTATTGGATCTGCCGGAACCATGTCGTGCCTTTCAAGTCAAGCAAATGAGATGTCGCTCTGGCACAGGCGATTAGGTCATCTTAATCTCAAAACCTTGAGGAAGCTCTGCTCATCCGGACTCATCAGAGGAATGCCCAATGTTAAAGGCGACTTGGATGTTCTGTGTGGAGAATGCCAAATAGGAAAACAGACTAAGGCTTTACATCCAATCACCACCCAGATCAGCACTAGCAGACCACTAGAACTGATCCACATGGATCTAATGGGGCCGATGCAAGTTGAGAGCTTTGGGGGCAATAAGTATGTTCTAGTGTGTGTAGACGACTTCACCAGGTTTTCTTGGACTCGATTCCTTCGAGACAAGTCTGCAGCTACACAACAGTTCATTGAACTTGCTACCATTCTCCAGAGAGAAAGGGAAGCCAAAGGAGAACGCCTGGTGAATATCAGGAGTGACAATGGCGCAGAGTTCAAGAATGCCACTATGACCGCCTTCTGTACCAAACACGGGATTGCCCATCAATTTTCTTCTACAATCACTCCCCAGCAAAATGGCGTTGTTGAACAGAAAAATCGCACAATTCAGGAGATGGCCCGAGTAATGATTTATGCCAAGAAGATTCCTCTGAAGTTCTGGTCAGAAGCTATGAACACGGCGTGCCATATTATCAATCGCGTAACAATACGCACGGGCACGGAGATGACCTGCTATGAACTATGGAAAGGAAAGAAGCCCACTGTTAAGTACTTTCACATTTTTGGGAGTGACTGTTACATTTTGAATGACCGTGAGTACCGACAGAAGCTTGATCCCAAGAGTGATGAAGGATTCTTCCTTGGATATTCCTCAAACAGTCGAGCGTTCCGGGTATTCAACAAACGCACAGGATGAGTCATGGAATCAATCAATGTCAAAATAAAGGATGACTTGATTGAACTCACTATCTCAGATGATGCTGACAAAACAGTTGGAACAGCGTCTGGAACTGCCCCACTTCCTCTTCCGACTGAGACTGACTCGACACGAAGTGCTTCGCCAGCCACCAAAGGAGTCGGAACAGTAGCTGAAACTGGTTCATTCCCTCAGAATGAGACTGACCCGATAGAAGGTGCCTCGACCGCAAATAATAGCACCGAAAACTCTTCTTTTGATGAGATTAAAGAAGTCAGTACTCAAGCGGATCGTGCTCCATTGCAACCTTCTCGACGAATTGCCAGAGACCATCCGACCTCTGAGATCATTGGAGCACCTAGTGACGAAATTCAAACTCGTGGGAAGCTGATTAACTACCGGGGTCTTGCCGCCTGCTCGTGCTTTCTGTCTTCAATTGAGCCAAAGAACATAAAGGAAGCACTCACTGATGAGTATTGGGTCCTTGCCATGCAAGAGGAACTTGAAGAGTTCGCCCGAAATGATGTTTGGGACTTAGTTCCAAGACCTGACGGTGTGAACGTCATTGGCACGAAATGGATCTTTAAGAACAAGTCAGACACATCCGGAAATATCACCAGAAATAAGGCTCGGCTTGTGGCCAAGGGATATTCCCAGATTGAGGGGATCGATTTTGATGAAACCTTTGCCCCTGTTGCACGCTTGGAAGCCATTCGCCTGCTCCTTGCTCTGGCTTGTGACTTGAAGTTTTGAATGTTCCAGATGGATGTCAAAAGTGCCTTCCTGAACGGATTCCTGAATGAGGAAGTTTACGTTGCTCAGCCGAAAGGATTTGAGGATCCGCATCATCCAGCATCGGTGTATCACCTGAAGAAAGCTTTGTACGGCCTCAAACAAGCACCCAGAGCTTGGTATGAGCGTCTCACTGTGTTCCTCGTCGATCATGGATATGTGCGAGGGGGAGTGGACAAGACTCTGTTTGTCAAACACACAAGGTCAGACTTTATTATCGCACAAATCAATGTCGACGATATTGTTTTTGGTTCCAATACCCAGAAACTGGTGGATCAGTTCATTGAACAGATGCAGAAGGAGTTCAAAATGAGAATGGTTGGGGAGATGAATTACTTTCTAGGGCTTCAGGTGACTCAAAAGGAAGATGGCATTTTCATCTCACAAAGCAAGTATGCCAAAAATCTGATAAAGAAATTTGATCTTGAGAAGGCAAGTCACAAACGAACTTCGGCTGCTACGCACATAAAGATAACTAAAGACGAGGCTAGACCAAAAATCTGATAAAGAAATTTTATCTTGAGAAGCCTCCTCTACTTGACTGCCAGCAGACCTGATATTGCGTATGCTGTAGGAGTCTGTGCAAGGTACCAGGCGGATCCGAAAGAAAGCCATCTCCTACAAGTTAAGAGAATCATTAAATATGTGTGCGGGACTGTCGAGTTTGGTATCTGGTACACTAAGGACACCAACTCACATCTGGTTGGTTACTGCGATGCCGACTGGGCAGGAAATGCTGAAGATCGGAAGAGCACATCTGGAGGACGCTTCTTCTTGGGAAATAACCTGGTTTCTTGGTTCAGCAAAAAACAAAACATCATCTCTCTGTCTACGGCTGAAGCAGAATACATTTCTGCAGGAAGCAGCTGCACTCAACTTCTGTGGATGAAACAAATGCTGTCTGAATATGGAGTCACACAGAAGGAGATGACCCTGTACTGTGACAATATGAGCGCAATCAGCATTTCGAAAAATCCAGTACAGCACTCCAGGACGAAGCACATTGACATCAGGCACAACTTCATCAGAGAATTGGTTGAACAGAAGGTGGTGAATCTAACGCATGTGACAACAGATAAGCAATTAGCTGACATCTTCACCAAGCCACTAGATGCCGCTCAGTTTGAAACGCTCAGATCCTCCTTGGGTCTGTGTGTCATCAAGAACTAAATGCTCCAGTCTATGGTCAGTCACAAGCGGAACTCCAGCTGAACAGTTGGAATGACCATGTTGAGAAGAGGGCTGGAACATATGAATCTTTTTGAATGCAATTGTGCATGCCACCGTTTTCGTGCCAAAAAGGATAAAGTACCACAGGTAGGCTGTGCATGGAATGTTCGGTCAGAGGGAGTAAGACTCTCGTAAAGGAGAAAAGAAGTCAGACGATAAGATGATGGACTAGAAGGTTAAGACACTTCTGAGAAAGATGACGAGCTTAGTGAAATATACGAGGGCTGTGATTAGGTTGTTCAAGATTTGCAGAAGGAATGGAATGTTACTCAAGGAAGAGATGGTCCGAGAGAGCTAGACCACCCAGATGTGGAGCTACGTGAAGCTGCTCTAACGAGACCAGACTATGGAGATTGTGAAGACAATTTGGACTCAGTTTCTTTGGGTAAGCTCAAGAAGTCTGAAACGGTGAAACCAAAGAAGATAGCTACCGTCCCAGCTTGCTCATCTAAGGCAACCATTAAGATGAATGGGATCACATGCGCAGGGGGAGCAAGCACATCTAAGAAGAAGATTAGTCGTAGCAACCAAGTGAAAGGCAGTGCAGAAACGAAAGATCATCCCTGAGAGGCTGCTTGCTGAGAAGAAGTTCAAAGGAAAGAGGATATCCAACCCTTGAAGGTTACTGATCTGATTTGGAGCACCCAAAGATGCAAATCGGTTGATTAACAGCTGGTGCGAGAAGCTATTGCAATCCTACCAAGATAGTTTGGGATTGCTATGCTAAAAACTGTGGCATAGTATGTGTAAGAGGAAATAGAAAGGTCAAGACTGTTCCTGAGATCATCAATGAGTCCTTTGCAACCGATGATTCCTATAAGGTGATGATAGAGGAGTACGTTGTCAGGATTGGATGCGAGCAGTATTACTACTGGATGCCTACGTCTGATTGAACCTCGGTCAGCCAGGACAGACTGTCAAGTGCTTCGTTGAAGTTGGCAGTTGATAACATGATGTTCAATGGTCGACATAGGAATGATCTAAAGATGTCCTGAGGTGAACGTGGACAGTCTCTGAAGGAGGAAGAAATCATTCCGGAGGTCGAACAACTACTGAGACACCATGGTCCGACAGACTCACAATATGTGTCACTGTCCCTGGCTATGTTCGAGGGGGAGTTGCCAAGATTCCAGATACCGAGGAGACCAGGTTGCTCGATTGGACCCCTTGCCAGTTTGTGGCAAAAAGGGGGAGTATATGTTGAGGTAACCGTTCTAAAGCGTAGATTTGGTTTTGCCAAAATGCCAAGGGGGAGATTGATGTTCCCATGAATGGCATGGCTTTGGCAAAACGGCTTTAGACAGTTCAAGCTTGAGTTCAAGAAGAGTTCAACCACCGACTGGAACAGAGGCACAGCGTATAGAAGTCGCATGATCTGGATTCAATAAAGAAACAGATATTCGAGAGGGGTCTGAGATTGATGATCTTTTCGGTTGGAATCGGTCAATGAAGAAACAGATATTCAAGATGCCTGTTGAATATTATCTTACCAGTTTTAAAGACCACCGGATCAACCTTCCGAAAAGGATATCTCTTGAAGAAGATTTGAATAGAGATATGGATCTCCTGAAGATTTCGACGAGAATACTTGATTGGAACAAATCGCGAAATCATCACAACAGATCAGATAAGTGATCAGATCTATGCAGATTGATTGAGAAATTGTCGGATGGCTTGGAGTAGAAGTCATCGTTGGGGATTGGATTTGGATTGAATATTCTGCCAATATTCTGGAATATCTCCGATTTATTGTCAGGATATTCAGATTGGATCTGGACTTCTCTATAGCCTATAAAAAGAAGGCTAGGGCATCCAGATTGGCTATCGCTCCTGCTGAGAAAATAAACACGAGAAAACTCTGCTGATTGGAGGAGGAGCGACAGCCGATTGAGTGTTCCCCACTGGAAACTCATCGGTGTAAGAGCAGTCTTAGCAAGTGCAACTCAGACTGCCTGGAAGCGATCATACAGCGCACACAACAAAGGTGAGCACGCTTTCGACAGAAAGCATCCGAGCTTCAAGTGAAGGTCGAGCACGTTCGGACAGAAGGTCTGGACGAAGGGGATCAAGGGGAGTAGCGACAAACCTTGGTTGCAAATCTGAGAGACGGAGTGTTAGTGGTGAGGCCATTAGAAACAAGGTGTTGTGTAAGAGTAAGACCTCCTGTTGCCCTAAACTCGTAATAAGATTTGTTGTCCCTTTTTCGGGTGTGGGAAACCCCCCAGAGTTGGCGTAGCCGAACTGGGTTATCAATCTGTGCGTGCTCCTGTTTTATTGTTCTATTTCCTGAACTGTTGTGGAGAGAGTTCAAGGTCTATCGGAACTGTACCTTGAACACTTGCTTGAACAGGGGATAGTATTACAATTTTCCAAAGCAAAACTTAGCCTCCAAGTCTCCCTTGCCTATAAATAGAGGGCTTGCCTCATGTAATACTCATTAGGAAGTTGAGAGCTCATCTCTCTTCTTCACCATTTCAATACCAAAACCTCTCTACATTTTACTTGTTCTTGTTCTTACTTTTGTTCTTGATTTCCAAAGCTTTCTTTACTTTCCTTGTCTTTACTTCACTTTGTATCTTGAGTACTGATGGATGCACAGTCGTTATGTGCAAACGTCAAGAATAAATTTATAATAGTCCGCTACTCGCAACTATACTACTGGGTAGCAAGTGGTAAGTAGGGGTCGAACCCAAGGGAATCAGGGGAATAGATGTTCTTTGAGGGGGTTGTCCAGCGAGAGAGCGTGTTTTAGGTCGGTTGGTTGGTTTTAAAGCTACCAGCTAAGTGATTGATTGATTGATTGGTTGGTTGGTTGGTTTTAGTACTGGAAAGTAAATTGCAATTTATAATTGAAGGAAAGCGTTCGGTTTCAGGGGCATTATATTATATCCTGTTTATCATTGACCTCTAGTGACTCTACTAAGTATTGAAACGGTGTATCAAGGTCATTCCAAGCACTCGATTTGCGTACACTGTCTAGCCTATTCCAAGGACGTAGAGCACTTATTCTATTTAGACTAATACTCCATTCCCGGTTATATTAGCCTATGTGCATCCCTTTGATCAATCATTTCCGATCAACCAAATGGTGTTTAAGATAAGTCAAACTTCTCAGATAAGCTTTGCCATTCCAAGCATCCACTTATCCGTACAAGTTTACGAACCCCGCTGTAGAGTTTTGCCATTCCAAGCATCCACTCTACCTTGGACGTTCTAACCGAATATTTGGCACATAGAATAAGTTTTGAATACTAAGGAGAGACGCTAAGTTAATAGTCTAAAACATTTTATAATACAAGTGCGCCCCTTAGACCGAACTACTAGTTTAGCTACTATTCATCGCGCTAAACATTATAACTAAGGAAATAAAAATAGTTGAATAAATACTAGAAATAATACTTACAACCGTTGAAGCGCCAAGGGAGCTATCCTTTATTTCCAAAGCCAAACTTACAATTACAAAACTTAGAGAGTGAAGTGAATATTGATTTTGGGATGATGAAAATGAGGGGAGGAGCTCCTCCTTATATAGCCATGGAAGGAGGAGGAGATGAGGACACTTGTTGCATGGAGATTGGATGAGCAAATCAAGGGAGGAGAAGCCACCACATGGAGGAGGAGGAAAGCCGCCAGTCACCATGTGTGGAGGAGCCGCCGGTTGCCGGTGGTGGAGGGAGGAGGAGGGGTGGCTTTGGCCACCTCTTGCCCAAGTGACCGGTCACTTTGCCCATGTGTGAGTTTTGTACAGTTTTGTGCAGTCTTTTCACAAAACTGTCATTGTGTTTCTTCCCCGGACTGTCTTGATTCCTCTCCTAATTCTTCTGATTAAATGTTTATGAGTGATTCAACGTCAGGATCCTTAATATTTCTTCAGTCGGCATATGATCTTGACCTTGGATTGACTCGTAACATCTTTTCTGCTCTAAAAGCTCCTCTTTAATGTGTATTCTCTCTAAGCTCTGAATTACCCTGCAAAAATATATCTGAACTAACAAGCAAAAGTTAAATAGACAAAATGTCTAAATAAGGGGGTTATACTGTGTTTATGATTCGTATAATTTTGGTCCATCAGATCACCCCACACTTTTAGTTGTTCGTCCCGAACAATGCTATTAAAGGGCTGTACTATAAGTTGGCTTTGAAATATGAAAATTAGACTGTGGTACTCGATCTATCCTAATTCATGCATTGCTTACTTATTACCAAATTAAACTGCGTAAGTAAATAGAAGAAACTTAATACTTGTACCTCCGTGCTGAGATGCAAATTATATTGGATGTCTCGGGAGATAGCCCTTTTTAGGCTCCTGGACTGCAATCTTGGGATCGTCTCGCACTATATGGTTTTCTGGTAGCTTTCTCTAGCACGTGATTCGGTTCGGGTTTCAATGGTTTGAGTATTTTGATTTTCTTTTGGCGAGGGACTGCTTTTGTTGTGAATCGACATTTGGCCTTTGATTTGACTTTTTGAGTTCTTCACTTTTTGTTCGGTTAAAACCTTCACAATTTTGGGCCTTTGGCCTCTTGATTTGCTTCATTGAGCTTTTCGCCTTTTTGTGACTGCTAGTCCATTTTCTCAAGCCTTTTTGGGAGGTCCAATCATCTCCCGCAAGCCTATGGAAATACCTCCCCGCTCCTCTCGTTTTTGCCGTTTTCACGCGGGTCAAGGTGAGGGTCGCTCATCTATTTTCTCGGCTACTTTGACTGTCGTTTCGCGCGGGTCAAGATGAGGGTCGCTCATCTATTTTCTCGGCTATTTTGACCAGAGATAGGACAGTCTGATTCCCGTCCTCGCCTTTTGCATTGCATGGCGGAGATGACTTCAATTTTCACTGAAACCCGAAGTGCAGCCTCCACTGACTTCGAAAACCATATAGTTTGATCTGATCCGTTGATTGCTTGCCAAGCCTCTCTAGGGCAGTTTATGTCAACTCCACATCCCTAGTTATCTCAGCACAAAGGACAAATGGAAAGTTACATTCTAAGTTTTCAAACAGTTGAATTTTCACAAGGTTAATGCATGAATTATGATTTATCTTTTTCACATTCTTAAGTTCATATTTTCAAAAAGGTACTATTACTAAAAAAAAAAGAAAAAACAGCAAGCATGTTATTTATGTACATAGGTGGTTCTCACCCCCCACTTTTGAACGAAGGCGTGCCTTAGTTCAAAAGTCATGCAAGCTTAAAACTAAACACTGAATTTAAATGACAGAAATTAAAGTGCGGAAAAGTAAGATAGTGTCGGGTTACCTCCCGACCAGTGCACTTGTTTAACGTCGTTGGCTCGACAGTACCTCGTTGTGGATTACTGGTTTGGGTCCCATGGGTGGCTCAAGTCAAACTTCGCCACCGTTCCAGTGTTGCTTCTTCCTGACTTCTTGCCGGATGTTGTGTTCTGGTCAGGACTCCTTTGTTTCGGGATTTTTTCCTTCCAATACCCCGGAGGGGGTGAGGGACCTTTCACTACTAGCCTTTCGAAGTTTTTGTATTTGGGACTGCCTAGTCCGGTTGCGGCATAGCAATGGTCTATCGAGGGGTAATTCTGCAGAGGTTCTTTTCCCATCCTCCTTTGAGCTTCTTCATTGATCGCACAGTTCGCGGCGACTTGCTCATTGATTAAGGGGAAAAGTCGGGAAGGCCTCATGAGGCTTGGTTCTGCCTCGTTATGTTGGTTCGTGAAGAACGGATCGTATATAGTTTCAGCTGCCTGGGTAATGATAGTCGGGTATGGCTTGGGCAGCTCGTCAGTGGTGTTCAGGACTCCTACTCCGTTGCTTCCGGTGCTTTCCATGTCTGATTCTTCAGACGGTTCTGGAGTCTCTTCCAACGGTTCGGTGGTTTCTTCTTCATCAGCCTCAGGGTCAGCTTCTTCTGTCTGCATTTCCTCGTCAGTTTGGGGTACTCGTCTTGTGGCAGCGGCCAGGCCGATTATAAGGCACCACATGTCTGCAACTGTGAAGTTTGTGGCAGACCTTCTCATAGCTTCGTTAACTCTTCCCAGCTCTTCGGCCCTCATCCCCCGAAGAAATTTTTGGAGAAGAATTTTCTTCGTAAATCCATGGTGCGGGCAGCTTGAGACGATGGCATCGTAGTTCATGTAGTATTCGTCCAAAGTCTCATCCCGGGATTGATGAAGGCTCATGATCTTCTCACGGGTTTCTTGGCGTAAAGATGGTGGGGAGAATTCTTTCAGGAACGGAACGCAGAGGTCTACGAAACGTTCTGCACTGCAAGCGGTGGATGTGTAGTACCATATCGTGGCGAAGTCGGTTAGAGAGAATTTGAAGCATTTCAGCTTAAATTCCTCGAATACTTCATTCTCAGGTTTGATGTGGTGGCAGACGTCGTGGAAGTTTCGGCAGTGCTGTACAGGGTTTTCTCCCTCCGTTCCTCCGAACAGGGGCAGAAATCGCGTTGTCCATGCATGCGTAATGGGTAGTGACATAAGGAAAAGAAAGAAAAAGAAAGGGGAGGGAAAGAACAACTATCCGACGACTGATTCCCCGGCAACGGCGCCAATTTTGATGGATGCACAGTCGTTATGTGCAAACGTCAAGAATAAATTTATAATAGTCCGCTACTCACAACTATACTACTGGGTAGCAAGTGGTAAGTAGGGGTCGAACCCAAGGGAATCGGGGGAATAGATGTTCTTTGAGGGGGTTGTCCAGCGAGAGAGCGTGTTTTAGGTCGGTTGGTTGGTTTTAAAGCTACCAGCTAAGTGATTGATTGATTGATTGGTTGGTTGGTTGGTTTTAGTACTGGAAAGTAAATTGCAATTTATAATTGAAGGAAAGCGTTCGGTTTCAGGGGCATTGTATTATATCCTGTTTATCATTGACCTCTAGTGACTCTACTAAGTATTCAAACGGTGTATCAAGGCCATTCCAAGCACTCGATTTGCGTACACTGTCTAGCCTATTCCAAGGACGTAGGGCACTTATTCTATTTAGAATAATACTCCATTCCCGGTTATATTAGCCTATGTGCATCCCTTTGATCAATCATTCTCGATCAACCAAATGGTGTTTAAGATAAGTCAAACTTCTCAGATAAGCTTTGCCATTCCAAGCATCCACTTATCCGTACAAGTTTACGAACCCCGCTGTAGAGTTTTGCCATTCCAAGCATCCACTCTACCTTGGACGTTCTAACCGAATATATGGCACATAGAATAAGTTTTGAATACTAAGGAGAGACGCTAAGTTAATAGTCTAAAACATTTTATAATACAAGTGCGCCCCTTAGACCGAACTACTAGTTTAGCTACTATTCATCGCGCTAAACATTATAACTAAGGAAATAAAAATAGTTGAATAAATACTAGAAATAATACTTACAACCGTTGAAGCGCCAAGGGAGCTATCCTTTATTTCCAAAGCCAAACTTACAATTACAAAACTTAGAGAAAGAAGTGAATATTGATTTTGGGATGATGAAAATGAGGGGAGGAGCTCCTCCTTATATAGCCATGGAAGGAGGAGGAGATGAGGACACTTGTTGCATGGAGATTGGATGAGCAAATCAAGGGAGGAGAAGCCACCACATGGAGGAGGAGGAAAGCCGCCGGTCACCATGTGTGGAGGAGCCGCCGGTTGCCGGTGGTGGAGGGAGGAGGAGGGGTGGCTTTGGCCACCTCTTGCCCAAGTGGCCGGTCACTTTGCCCATGTGTGAGTTTTGTACAGTTTTGTGCAGTCTTTTCACAAAACTGTCAATGTGTTTCTTCCCCGGACTGTCTTGATTCCTCTCCTGATTCTTCTGATTAAATTGTTATGAGTGATTCAACGTCAGGATCCTTAATATTTCTTCAGTCGGCATATGATCTTGACCTTGGATTGACTCGTAACATCTTTTCTGCTCTAAAAGCTCCTCTTTAATGTGTATTCTCTCTAAGCTCTGAATTACCCTGCAAAAATATATCTGAACTAACAAGCAAAAGTTAAATAGACAAAATGTCTAAATAAGGGGGTTATACTGTGTTTATGATTCGTATAATTTTGGTCCATCAGATCACCCCACACTTTTAGTTGTTCGTCCCGAACAATGCTATTAAAGGGCTGTACTATAAGTTGGCTTTGAAATATGAAAATTAGACTGTGGTACTCGATCTATCCTAATTCATGCATTGCTTACTTATTACCAAATTAAACTGCGTAAATAAATAGAAGAAACTTAATACTTGTACCTCCGTGCTGAGATGCAAATTATATTGGATGTCTCGGGAGATAGCCCTTTTTAGGCTCCTGGACTGCAATCTTGGGATCGTCTCGCACTATATGGTTTTCTGGTAGCTTTCTCTAGCACGTGATTCGGTTCGGGTTTCAATGGTTTGAGTATTTTGATTTTCTTTTGGCGAGGGACTGCTTTTGTAGTGAATCGACATTTGGCCTTTGATTTGACTTTTTGAGTTCTTCACTTTTTGTTCGGTTAAAACCTTCACAATTTTGGGCCTTTGGCCTCTTGATTTGCTTCATTGAGCTTTTCGCCTTTTTGTGACTGCTAGTCCATTTTCTCAAGCCTTTTTGGGAGGTCCAATCATCTCCCGCAAGCCTATGGAAATACCTCCCCGCTCCTCTCGTTTTTGCCGTTTTCACGCGGGTCAAGGTGAGGGTCGCTCATCTATTTTCTCGGCTACTTTGACTGTCGTTTCGCGCGGGTCAAGATGAGGGTCGCTCATCTATTTTCTCGGCTATTTTGACCAGAGATAGGACAATCTGATTCCCGTCCTCGCCTTTTGCATTGCATGGCGGAGATGACTTCAATTTTCACTGAAACCCGAAGTGCAGCCTCCACTGACTTCGAAAACCATATAGTTTGATCTGATCCGTTGATTGCTTGCCAAGCCTCTCTAGGGCAGTTTATGTCAACTCCACATCCCTAGTTATCTCAGCACAAAGGACAAATGGAAAGTTACATTCTAAGTTTTCAAACAGTTGAATTTTCACAAGGTTAATGCATGAATTATGATTTATCTTTTTCACATTCTTAAGTTCATATTTTCAAAAAGGTACTATTACTAAAAAAAGAAAAAACAGCAAGCATGTTATTTATGTACATAGGTGGTTCTCACCCCCCACTTTTGAACGAAGGCGTGCCTTAGTTCAAAAGTCATGCAAGCTTAAAACTAAACACTGAATTTAAATGACAGAAATTAAAGTGCGGAAAAGTAAGATAGTGTCGGGTTACCTCCCGACCAGTGCACTTGTTTAACGTCGTTGGCTCGACAGTACCTCGTTGTGGATTACTGGTTTGGGTCCCATGGGTGGCTCAAGTCAAACTTCGCCACCGTTCCAGTGTTGCTTCTTCCTGACTTCTTGCCGGATGTTGTGTTCTGGTCAGGACTCCTTTGTTTCGGGATTTTTTCCTTCCAATACCCCGGAGGGGGTGAGGGACCTTTCACTACTAGCCTTTCGAAGTTTTTGTATTTGGGACTGCCTAGTCCGGTTGCGGCATAGCAATGGTCTATCGAGGGGTAATTCTGCAGAGGTTCTTTTCCCATCCTCCTTTGAGCTTCTTCATTGATCGCACAGTTCGCGGCGACTTGCTCATTGATTAAGGGGAAAAGTCGGGAAGGCCTCATGAGGCTTGGTTCTGCCTCGTTATGTTGGTTCGTGAAGAACGGATCGTATATAGTTTCAGCTGCCTGGGTAATAATAGTCGGGTATGGCTTGGGCAGCTCATCAGTGGTGTTCAGGACTCCTACTTCGTTGCTTCCGGTGCTTTCCATGTCTGATTCTTCAGACGGTTCAGGAGTCTCTTCCGACGGTTCGGTGGTTTCTTCTTCATCAGCCTCAGGGTCAGCTTCTTCTGTCTGCATTTCCTCGTCAGTTTGGGGTACTCGTCTTGTGGCAGCGGCCAGGCCGATTATAAGGCACCACATGTCTGCAACTGTGAAGTTTGTGGCAGACCTTCTCATAGCTTCTTTAACTCTTCCCAGCTCTTCGGCCCTCATCCCCCGAAGAAATTTTTGGAGAAGAACTTTCTTCTTAAATCCATGGTGCGGGCAGCTTGAGACGATGGCATCGTAGTTCATGTAGTATTCGTCCAAAGTCTCATCCCGGGATTGATGAAGGCTCATGATCTTCTCACGGGTTTCTTGGCGTAAAGATGGTGGGGAGAATTCTTTCAGGAACGGAACGCAGAGGTCTACAAAACGTTCTGCACTGCAAGCGGTGGATGTGTAGTACCATATCGTGGCGAAGTCGGTTAGAGAGAATTTGAAGCATTTCAGCTTAAATTCCTCTAATACTTCATTCTCAGGTTTGATGTGGTGGCAGACATCGTGGAAGTTTCGGCAGTGCTGTACAGGGTCTTCTCCCTCCGTTCCTCCGAACATGGGCAGAAATCGCGTTGTCCATGCATGCGTAATGGGTAGTGACATAGGGAAAAGAAAGAAAAAGAAAGGGGAGGGAAAGAACAACTATCCGACGACTGATTCCCCGGCAACGGCGCCAATTTTGATGGATGCACAGTCGTTATGTGCAAACGTCAAGAATAAATTTATAATAGTCCGCTACTCGCAACTATACTACTGGGTAGCAAGTGGTAAGTAGGGGTCGAACCCAAGGGAATCGGGGGAATAGATGTTCTTTGAGGGGGTTGTCCAGGGAGAGAGCGTGTTTTAGGTCGGTTGGTTGGTTTTAAAGCTACCAGCTAAGTGATTGATTGATTGATTGGTTGGTTGGTTGGTTTTAGTACTGGAAAGTAAATTGCAATTTATAATTGAAGGAAAGCGTTCGGTTTCAGGGGCATTGTATTATATCCTGTTTATCATTGACCTCTAGTGACTCTACTAAGTATTCAAACGGTGTATCAAGGCCATTCCAAGCACTCGATTTGCGTACACTGTCTAGCCTATTCCAAGGACGTAGAGCACTTATTCTATTTAGACTAATACTCCATTCCCGGTTATATTAGCTTATGTGCATCCCTTTGATCAATCATTCCCGATCAACCAAATGGTGTTTAAGATAAGTCAAACTTCTCAGATAAGCTTTGCCATTCCAAGCATCCACTTATCCGTACAAGTTTACGAACCCCGCTGTAGAGTTTTGCCATTCCAAGCATCCACTCTACCTTGGACGTTCTAACCGAATATATGGCACATAGAATAAGTTTTGAATACTAAGGAGAGACACTAAGTTAATAGTCTATAACATTTTATAATACAAGTGCGCCCCTTAGACCGAATTACTAGTTTAGATACTATTCATCGCGCTAAACATTATAACTAAGGAAATAAAAACAGTTGAATAAATACTAGAAATAATACTTACAACCGTTGAAGCGCCAAGGGAGCTATCCTTTATTTCCAAAGCCAAACTTACAATTACAAAACTTAGAGAGAGAAGTGAATATTGATTTTGGGATGATGAAAATGAGGGGAGGAGCTCCTCCTTATATAGCCATGGAAGGAGGAGGAGATGAGGACACTTGTTGCATGGAGATTGGATGAGAAAATCAAGGGAGGAGAAGCCACCACATGGAGGAGGAGGAAAGCCGTCGGTCACCATGTGCGGAGGAGCCGCCGGTTGCCGGTGGTGGAGGGAGGAGGAGGGGTGGCTTTGGCCACCTCTTGCCCAAGTGGCCGGTCACTTTGCCTTTGTGTGAGTTTTGTACAGTTTTGTGCAGTCTTTTCACAAAACTGTCAATGTGTTTCTTCCCCGGTCTGTCTTGATTCCTCTCCTGATTCTTCTGATTAAATTGTTATGAGTGATTCAACGTCAGGATCCTTAATATTTCTTCAGTCGGCATATGATCTTGACCTTGGATTGACTCGTAACATCTTTTCTGCTCTAAAAGCTCCTCTTTAATGTGTATTCTCTCTAAGCTCTGAATTACCCTGCAAAAATATATCTGAACTAACAAGCAAAAGTTAAATAGACAAAATGTCTAAATAAGGGGGTTATACTGTGTTTATGATTCGTATAATTTTGGTCTATCAAGTACTCTTGTTGGTTCTTGAGTGCTCAAGTTTGTTCTTGAGTTTTACTTTCCAAAACCTTACTTTCTTGTCTTTGTTTTCAAAACCGAAACATTTACTTTTAAGCACTTAGCTATGATATCCACTTCCATGGATACTCGTAGCTAAACCCTTCATTCGGTTAAAGGGGTGTGCTTGTTTCATAAAACGTTTTAGACCCTTCTCTTAGTGCCTCTATTGTGTTTAAACTTGTTCTATGTGCCATATATTAGGTTAGAACACTATTGGTTGAGTGGAGGCTCGAAAGAGCAAAGCTCTTCCATGGGGTTCGTCAACATACGTGGTTAAGTGGAGGCTCGAAAGAGCAAAGCTTTTCTGTAGAGTTCAACCTCTTTAAAACACCACTTGGTTGATCGGAAATGATTGATCAGGTGGATGCACATAAGGCTAAGATACTTCGAAAGGAGGAATTAGCCTAAATAGAACAAGTGTTCTATGTCTTGAAAAGGACTAGACGGTGTGGCAAGTCGAGTGCTAGAAATAGCCTTGATACATTTTAAACACGTAGTATGATCATTAGAGGTCGATGATGAACAGACTATGATACAAGGCCCATAAAACCGAATCCTTCCATTAATCAATTCACAACCTGTCACCTTACTTTCAGTCATATCATCAACTGTTTACTTTCAGTATATTTACTTTCAGTACTTTACTTTTCGCACATTTACTTTTCAGTCATTTACTTTCAGTACGCTTACTACAGACGTTTTCAACATCAATCCAACATAAGTTTGGCACGTATCACGCTTGAAATACAGCGTGCGACAAACCAAAAGTGTGTTGCTGTTGATATTGTACTCGAATGTTCCAGCACTTTACTTACAGTATTTACTTTACGCAATTTACTTTCCGCACTTTACTTTTCAGTCATTTACTTTCCACACTTTACTTTTCAGTCATTTACTTTCCGCACTTTACTTTTCAGTCATTTCCTTTCAGTACTAAAACCACAACCAACCCATCTTACTTTCAGTACTAAAACCACAACCAACCCCAATCGCACTTAATCTCTGTACATTTCTCGCAAAGAACAACCATTCACACTGACTCCCTTGGGTTCGACCCCTACTTATCGCTTTACTACAAAAATAGTGAAGTCACTAAAGTAGTGGACTTATAAATTTATTTTGCACATTGCCTCACGACAAGGCTCTGTCAAACATGTGATAGGCAAAAGCTAGCAATAATAGTGACACGAGAGAATACACACATGAATAAAACTATTTCAAGTTCTAGACTCTGAATCCAAAAGAATAATCATCAATCAAGGAGGTCCGTAGAAAATGAGGATTCCAGTTTTGATACCTAGACCGTTGAGCATATACATAAATGAATGTGTGACATGCGATGTGTGTGACAATGCGCTACCCAATCCACACTTAAGAATGAGCTTCATCCCTAAGCGAAGAAATAAAATATAAGAATAGCGCATAAGGAACTTCCCTTTGTGTGTGATAGCTAGATATCCATGGTGATTACAAGATTCCCAGAGAATTCTAGTATAAAGCATTCTCCATGCTCGACAGACTCCACACTTAAATTCCTATAACGATCACACACAAAACACATTATGCAAATACAAAATGTGACTAACTAATACTTATAGTCCGGGGTACTCCCCGAGGAGGCCTAGTTTAACGTCTTGGCGAGACATGGCCAAGCGCCCCATATGAATCACTCGTGAGGAGTCCTTTGCTAGGATCCCTTCTCACGGGGCCTTTGTTGTCAATCCACCTTCATATCCCATTTGAATTTACGTCCATCTAGAATAATATGGACGTTGGATAGAGGATACAACCACTTCAAAAGTGTGAGTCCTCTAAGAATCAAAGAGTCGTAGGGGCTCCTTTCTAGCAGATCCAAGATATATGGTAAGAACTGTCGAAACTTGTCTAAAGGTGGTGCAACAAGATATGCATCTTCAAAGCCAGCTGATGGACCATAATTATACGAATCAAATACACAGTAAAACCCACCAAATTAGACTGTTTGTCTATCTAACTTCTACTTGTTAGTCCCGATATATTTCTACAGGGTATTTTGGCGCTTAGAGAGAAAACACGCTAAGGAGAGGATTTTACGCTGAAAAGATATTACGAGTCAATCCAAGGTCAAGATCAGACGCTGAACGAAGAAATATCAAGATCCTGACATTGAATTACTCAAATTCAAATTTAACCGAGGAACAACCAAAGTCAGACCGGAGCAAAATTGGATTGATAGTTTTGTGAAAAGACTGCACAAAACTGTCAAAACTCATCCATGGACCAAGTGACCGGCGGCTTTGGTGGAGAAGATTACTCATGGGTGGCCTTCCTCCCCTTCTTCCCCTTGGATGACCGGTGGCTATGGGAGGAGGTGACCAAAGTCACCTCCCCTCCTCCCTTTCTCACTTGCAACCGGCGGCTTTCAAGCCACCATGGGAATGTGACATGTGGTGGCTCCTCCACCACATCTTCCTCTCCTCCTCCTCCTCCCTTGGATCAAAACCACATGCCACCCATCTCCACCCTCCATTCCTCCTCCCTTAGCCTATAAAAGGAGAGCTTCTCCTCCTCATTTGTATCATCCAAAAATCATATTTCACTTCTCTCTCTAAGTTTTTGTTACTTTGTAAGTTTGGTTTATGAAATAATACTCATGTTGGTTCTTGAGTATTATACTTTAGAGAATACTCCTGTTGGTTCTTGAGTATTCAGTAGGAATTGGGAATACTCCTGTTGGTTCTTGAGTATTCCACCCCTTCTCCTCTTACTGTTTTCAAAAACCCCCGATTATTTAGCTATGGTATCCACCTCTATGGATATTCGTAGCTAAACTCTTTATTCGGTTAAAGGGGTGTACTTGTATTATAAAATGTTTTAATTCTTTTAGTTTCTTTTCTCTGTATTCAAAACTTGTTCTATGTGCCATATATTAGATCAGAATTTCCAAGGTTGAGTGGATGCTAGGAATGGCAAAACTCTTCCGTGGGGATTCGTAAACATACTCGGATAAGTGGATGCTTGGAATGGCAAAGCTTATCTGAGGAGTTTGATCTTTCTAAAACACCATTTGGATAAATCGGGAAAGACAATCCAAATGGATGCACACAGGCTAATATACCTTGGAATGGGGTATTAGTCTAAGTAGAACAAGTGCTCTACGACTTTTGCAAAAGACTAGACGGTGTTGCAAGTTGAGTGCTTGGGAATGGCCTCGATTCACTTTCGAACACTTTTGCAAAAGGCTAGACAGTGTTGCAAGTCTAGTGCTTGGAATGGCCTTGATTCACGTTTGAATACTTAGAAAGGTTACTAAAATGATAAATTGGCTATGATACAAGGCCCCTGAAATCGAATGTTTTCCTTGAATTACAAAACCCCCCTGTATTTACTTTTATAAATTGCTCGATCATCTGCAATCACCAACCGCTCATCTACCGGAGGATTCGCAAATCACGCATCACCCACTGTAAGTCTTCTTCCTTTAAATTCAGTATTTACTTTCTGTAATTTACTTTTCCGCACTCAAAACCAAAAACAACCAAAAAAGTTACTTAGTTATAACCGCTAAAATCTCTATCAAACCTAAAAAACGCTCACATCCTGTACAAATCCCTTAAAGAACAACGTATTCCCCTAATTCCCTTGGGTTCAACCCCTACTTACCACTTACTACCCAGTAGTGTAGTTGCGAGTAGCGGAAATTATAAATTTATTTGCACAGAGAACATTGCACCTTAACGACAGTGCAGTGGGCTCCGTCAAAATTGGCGCCGTTGCCGGGGAATTAGCGAATGGATAGTTGTTCTTTTTTACATAATTCACTATGTCTTCCTACTACGAAAGCACGCCTTGGAATGATGGACGCAGCAACCTTATGTTTGAAATGCTTAGCTGTCTCCCCAAATTCAGAGGTACCATTAAAGAGAACTCTATGGTACATTGCCAATTGTTTCATCACATCTGCCGCCTCATGAAACCTGAGAATGAGACGTTAGAGGAGTTTAAGCTGAAATGCTTCAAACTTTCTCTAACTGACTCGGCAATGGAATGGTATTACTCATGTGCAGAGTATGAAAGCTGTTATGAAAATCTTGGATCCAAATTTCTAAAAGAGTTTCCATGGCCAAATTATCTCACCGCTCCCGGTCAAAGAGCCACTCCATCTTTCGAACTTGAAATCCGCAAGAAGATCAACAACCTAAAGCAATCCCGGGACGAAACTTTGGACGAGTACTTATGGTACTACGATTCCCTTATAACGAGCTGCCCGCACCATGGATTCACGAACAACGATCTTTTTCAAAGGTTTCTCGATGGAATGATGCCACTTGAGCGGAAAAGACTTAACGATGCAGCAGGAGGCTCAATCATAAAGTTAACCATAATTAAAACTTGGGACCTCATAGACGATTTGGCAGAGAGCACAAAACAAGGGCCAATACACCAAACTGAAGATAAGGTACCGACGATGGAAGTGGACTCAGTACAAAACAAGCCCGACACCACACCCATTACAAGCTTGCCCGCAACAAAGCCGAGAGAAGACATCAGTACGAGGGCAGTAATGGACGTGGAGGCAGCTCTAAAGGAGCCAATATTGGAGCCCACGGAGCCAACTGAGGATGAGAGCTCGCAAATAACCAAAGAAGAACCGGCCAAATCAGGCCCAGTCCTCATTGCCAAACCAGCCGAGCCACTTGAACCGGTCCTCATCACCAATCTGCCCGAGACAGTCCCAGACTTCACTGCCAAATCGCCCAAAACATGCCCGATCCTCACTATCGAAGCACCTAAGGCATGCCTGGTCCTCATTATCAAACTATCCAAGAAAGACCTGGCCCTTATGGTGGAAGTTCCCCAACTTTTCCCCTCGGTTTGTATGCAAATCACAACCACCAAAGATGATGTGACCTATGCTAAGGTGCAAGGAGAGTTGGAGGCAAATCAAGGGCAAGAAAAACCATCAATGGAGCTCTTACTCACCACGACTCAACAAAGCGGCCCTAAAAACTCGCTCATTCTAGGACGACCATTCGTCACTGCCACAAAGAAGAGGCTTCACATGGAGACATGACTGAGGTCACCAATGCTTGATGGCACAATACTGAATTTCCAGAATTGCAAAAGTGCCACCCATTCAAACATGAAGAAACGACTAAGACATGGCCCGGTGGAATGGAAGCCCGGATGGAGAAACAAGAAAATCCGACTCAAAAGACCAGCAACTATGGTCGAAGGATCCCCACCTTCTCGGAAGAATGTAAAGAAGAAATTATCGGTTCAATGGATATCAGAACCAAACCCGCTGCCATATGAGAACTTGGGACAGATTAAGAAAGCAGTTGGGAAGAAGTTCGACCTCAAGCACCCATGGGATCCCTACTTATGATCCAAGAATGAGGTACTGTCGAGCCAACGACGTTAAACAAGTGCACTGGTCGGGAGGTAACCCGACACTATCTTACTTTCTGTCTTTTTATTTTCTGTCTTTTAGTTTTTATCAATAAGTCGCTCTCACCCACTTGGTACATAGAATGATTTGACTATTTAGGAATTGGTTTTTGGAGCACGATCGGATCAGCCAGGCAGCTTCCGTAAACTATCGGGCTTGCGCTGAGAGTTAAAGGCCCCAGCCGAACTCCCTCGATTATCCAACCTCGTGCCATGTCATTCGACACAAAAAGGGAGTTCTGATCTTACCTTTCCTTAATATCATTTCCTTCTCGTAATTGTTTGCTTGCATGTCTTTTGAACTAAGCTGTGCTGAAAGGCACGCCTTCGTTCAAAAGTGTGGGGTGAGATCCGCATGTGTACATAAATAAATAACATGTTTTTCTTTTTTAGTGTTATCTTTTTGAAAATATGAACTTAAGAATGTGAAAAAGATAGATCTAAAATTCATGCATTTACCTTGTGAAAATTCAACTGTCTACAAACTTAGAACGTAACTTCTCATTTGTCCCTTTGTGCTGAGATAAACTAGGGATGTGGAGTTCATAGAAATGCCCTAGAGAGGCTTGGCAAGTAATCGAAGGATCGAATCAAACTATATGGTTTTTGAAGTCAGTGGAGGCTGCACTTCGGGTTTCAGTGAAGATTGAAGTCATCTCCGCCATGCAGTGTTTACGCAAAAAGAAAAAAAGGAGAGGACGGGAATCAGACTGTCCTCTCTCTAGTCAAAGTAGCCGAGAAAATAGATGAGCGACCCTCATCTTGAGCCGCGCGAAACGACAAGGATGAGAGGAGCGGGGAGGTATTTCCATAAGCTTGCGGGCGATGATTGGACCTCCCAAAAAGGCTTGAGAAAATGGACTAGCAAGTCACAAAGACGCAAAAAGCTCAAAGAAGCAAATCAAGAGGCCAAAGGCCCAAAATTGTGAAGGTTTTAACCGAACAAAAAGTGAAGTACTCAAAGAGTCAAATCAAAGGCCAAAGGCCGATTCACTACAAAAAGCAGTCCCTCGCCAAAAGAAAATCAAAGTACTCAAACCATTGAAACCCGAACCGAATCACGTGCTAGAGAAAGCTACAAGGAAACCATATAGTGAGAGACGATCCCGAGGTTGCAGTCCATGAGCCTAAAGGGCTATCTCCCGAAACATCCAGAATAATTTGCATCACAGCACGGAGGTACAAGTATCAAGTTTCTTCTATTTATTTATACAGTTCAATTTGGTAATAAGTAAGTAATGCATGAATTAGGATAAATCGAGTCCCACAGTCTAATTTTCATATTTTACCAAACTTACTTAGTGTGCCGCCCTTTAATAGCATTGTTCGAGACGAACAAATAAAGTGTGGGGTAATCTGATGGACCATAATTATACGAATCAAATACACAGTAAAATCCACCAAATTAGACTGTTTGTCTATCTAACTTCTACTTGTTAGTCCCGATATATTTCTACAGGGTGTTTTGGCGCTTAGAGAGAAAATACGCTAAGGAGAGGATTTTACGCTGAAAAGATATTACGAGTCAATCCAAGGTCAAGATCAGACGCTGAACGAAGAAATATCAAGATCCTGACATTAGATTACTCAAATTCAAATTTAACCGAGGAACAACCAAAGTCAGACCGGAGCAAAATTGGATTGATAGTTTTGTGAAAAGACTGCACAAAACTGTCAAAACTCATCCATGGACCAAGTGACCGGCGGCTTTGGTGGAGAAGATGACTCATGGGTGGCCTTCCTCCCCTTCTTCCCCTTGGATGACCGGTGGCTATGGGAGGAGGTGACCAAAGTCACCTCCCCGCCTCCCTTTCTCACTTGCAACGGCGGCTTTCAAGCCACCATGGGAATGTGACATGTGGTGGCTCCTCCACCACATCTTCCTCTCCTCCTCCTCCTCCCTTGGATCAAAACCACATGCCACCCATCTCCACCTTCCATTCCTCCTCCCTTAGCCTATAAAAGGAGAGCTTCTCCTCCTCATTTGTATCATCCAAAAATCATATTTCACTTCTCTCTCTAAGTTTTTGTTACTTTGTAAGTTTGGTTTATGAAATAATACTCCTGTTGGTTCTTGAGTATTATACTTTAAGGAATACTCCTGTTGGTTCTTGAGTATTCAGTAGGAATTGGGAATACTCCTGTTGGTTCTTGAGTATTCCACCCCTTCTCCTGTTACTGTTTTCAAAAACCCCCGAGTATTTAGCTATGGTATCCACCTCTATGGATATTCGTAGCTAAACTCTTTATTCGGTTAAAGGGGTGTACTTGTATTATAAAATGTTTTAATTCTTTTAGTTTCTTTTCTCTGTATTCAAAACTTGTTCTATGTGCCATATATTAGATCAGAATTTCCAAGGTTGAGTGGATGCTTGGAATGGCAAAACTCTTCCGTGGGGATTCGTAAACATACTCGGATAAGTGGATGCTTGGAATGGCAAAGCTTATCTGAGGAGTTTGATCTTTCTAAAACACCATTTGGATAAATCGGGAAAGACAATCCAAATGGATGCACACAGGCTAATATACCTTGGAATGGGGTATTAGTCTAAGTAGAACAAGTGCTCTACGACTTTTGCAAAAGACTAGACGGTGTTGCAAGTTGAGTGCTTGGAATGGCCTCGATTCACTTTCGAACACTTTTGCAAAAGGCTAGATAGTGTTGCAAGTCGAGTGCTTGGAATGGCCTTGATTCACGTTTGAATACTTAGAAAGGTTACTAAAATAATAAACAGACTATGATACAAGGCCCCTGAAACCGAATGTTTTCCTTGAATTACAAAACCCCCTGTATTTACTTTTATAAATTGCTCGATCATCTGCAATCACCAACCGCTCATCTACCGGAGGACTCGCAAATCACGCATCACCCACTGTAAGTCTTCTTCCTTTAAATTCAGTATTTACTTTCTTTAATTTACTTTTCCGCACTCAAAACCAAAAACAACAAAAAAAGTTACTTAGTTATAACCGCTAAAATCTCAATCAAACCTAAAAAATGCTCCCATCCTGTACAAATCCCTTAAAGAACAACGTATTCCCCTAATTCCCTTGGGTTCGACCCCTACTTACCACTTACTACCCAGTAGTGTAGTTGCGAGTAGCGGAAATTATAAATTTATTTGCACAGAGAACATTGCACCTTAACGACAGTGCAGTGGGCTCCGTCACCAGCTCCAACAAGCACACTTCCTTTATACCCTTTTGATAGGAAATCGGGTGTATATGCTTCAAAATTTTCCTTCACTATCATATCCATGCGTATGTGAGGATCCTCTGTAATCGAGCTCAGGTACACATCAACAAAATCTTCGTACCTATGATCCTTTGATGGCTCATCAGCGCCAAGAGAAACTGGTGGAATGATGTTCTCTTTTGTGTGCTCATCTAAATGACCTTTATAATCGCTCGCTTAGTAGAGGGAGATTCATCTTTATGTTCTGAGACGTCTTCAGTACAAGAATTATCATCCTCCAACTTAGTGT
This sequence comes from Rhodiola kirilowii, assembly GCA_033675215.1. Taxonomy (NCBI): domain Eukaryota; kingdom Viridiplantae; phylum Streptophyta; class Magnoliopsida; order Saxifragales; family Crassulaceae; genus Rhodiola; species Rhodiola kirilowii. The sequence continues at coordinate 36,381,596 of CM066201.1, forward strand.
AAGCCTCGGCAACCGTTCTCAATGTCTCAAAACCATCCTCACAAACATGTTGTCCTTGTTTAGAGAGCATTCTCTTATCCCGATCATCTTCCACATGGATTGGAAATAAAAATGAAGATGTACGTGCTTCATAGACTTGAACTTCTTGATGATTGGCCATTACCATCTCGATGTCCTTGTCTCTGCATGCATTGGTGGTTGCAATGGCTTGTTGCTCTAACTGGTCCTTCAGTATTCTTTGTCTAATTGTGAGTTGTTCCACCATCTCTATAATATTATCAAGTCTAGCTTGCCGCTCTTGAGCTCGCCTATCTTTGTCCTGAGTCCCCTTATGTTGCTTTTCCAAGAAACTAGTCAACAAGGACTCTATACGCGATGATTCTTCAGTGTTCTAAGGTTGTTGATGCTGTGACTGGTTCTGGTAGCTCTCATAATAGCTGTCATCTTGATAATATGATTGATCATAAAACTGATGTTGATTCCTTTCCCAATTCGTGTCATATAAAAATTCATCATAATAACGCTCATCACATGGGTAGGTGTCTTGATGACCAAAAGAGAACATCCTCGCAACATTTTAAACAAAAGTGATTAGTGAAGTGAAGAAGTATATAGAGTATGACAAGGAAGTATAAAAAGGTGGAAGAGTCTAAACTACTTTAGTTAAATCTAATATCACACTAAGCGTTGTTTCCCGACAACGACGCCATTTTGACAAGCGTATTTTTAACCCTTTGTAGTTGTCAAGTTATAAGTTTTACGGGTCAAGTTGCAGTAAAAAACAATTTGTAAACTTTGGTAAGCCAAGGGTCGATCTAAGGAACAACGTGTGTAAATACTAGCTTACAAACGACCTATTTAGCTATTCCAAGTAATAAATGGGAGTTTGGTGCAAAGAAATTTCCTAAAATTAAATGCAAAAAAATAAGAAATGTAGATTTGATCAGAAAAGAAAATCCGAGGATCTAACTTCACCTGTGCTGACCCACAAATCATGCAATAATATCACGCAATTCAATCATGCTATCGAGTATAAAAACAAACCAAAATAACATTAGACAAGCCGCTCATCCATGGATCATTGTCTAGATTAATATAGGTCGTTGAACGCCGCCCATCCACAGATTATGAACTATTTTAATTATCAAGCCTAAGGTTTTTTAGACGATAAAGTCAACTTTCCTGTTAATCATGTACTACCAGCGTAGCTACCACAACCTAATATCGATTTCATGCGATCCAGTTGACACCTAAGACCCATCTATCTTTTGGTGATTAACCTAAATACGTTGTAGCATACAAGCATCTCATTCAATGTAAAACTTGCAAGAACGATAAAAATAAGCACAATGAAATTGAATACTCAAATTGCATAAATGAAAAATGTTCTCTTGATCACATGAAGAGTTGGGTACAAGGCACGGGATCCTGAGGATCCCGGAATAAAGAAGACTCACTACTCATGGTAAGACAACCAAAAATAGTGTATAATTAGAGATCAAGGACGATGAAACCGTGTTGACGAGTTGGCTCGTTGAATCTTTAATCTCTTGCTGCGGTCTTCTCAGTCTTCTCTTCCAAGTTAGGTCTCCGAATCTCTAAGATCAAGTCCCCATAAATAATTTCCGAATTTCCTATTTATTTTAGGAAATAAACGATTGGGTCGTAACACCCGTAACATCCATTGGGTGTTACTATAGTTACGACAGAGACCAAAAACAGCTAAACTCTCTAAGCTTTTTTTGTGTCGTGACACCCGTAACATTTCCTGTGTGTCATGTTCGTTACGCTCAAGACAGATAGTTGAACTTTTGGGTTCTTGGAGCAATGATTCATCTTTTTACCTGAAACGCTCAAGGGAGACATCAAATAATGACTATGTGTCAGGAGAACAAGTATTATCCTTCATCGAATGGAGTAAATAACTAGTCAAAATATTCACTGATCAAAACACTCCACACTTAGAATTTGTTCATCCCGAACAAATGTCAAACAAATGGCAAAATAAATGCACGAGTCAATATAAAGCTCAATAACCATCTGTTTCAAAGCTACCCACTCAAGTGTCTTGTGATCAATCCTAACTAAACTAACATGTAAATCCTAACTCACTGTCGTATAGGACATAAATGCATTTAGCATATGCATCAAGCCTTTAAACCGCTAGGCTTTCCTAGTAGGATGAGTATAGTCTCGTGAAGGTTTTCAGAAAAGGGACTACCTACCAATCCCCTATGCAACTAGCTAATGTGTATGTGTAAAATTATGCTTAAGTCATAGTAGAGTCATGTCATACCTTGAATTCATCGTGTTACCTCGACTTCTGATCAAACATCTTCATAAGAATTTTCAGACAATCATAGTTCAAACGAGATATGCATTCAAATAGTCAACACACACGGCTAGCAGTTGTCTAATCACATGTCCTAAATAGTTCTACGGCAATGTATCAAGAACAAGAAACTAGTTACACAAAACATGCTTGCCATTCACCTATGCTATCTAGGAATAGTGCACGGGCTCTTGGTGCAAAGCTCATTCTTAAGTGCCAAGGACTAGGTAATGACACGTTCATCAAATGGACTAAATAACTAGTCAAAATATTGACTGATCAATCATTAAGTCATTGTGGTGGTGACATGTGTCCCATATGCATTTCTCAAGATGCATTTAATGCAAAATCAAAGCCATCAACTTTGACTGTGCTTTTTGGACATGTGTCACATGTACATTTAAAGAAGCATCATGATCTAATGGTGAGATTTAGGGTCTCAAGTTCTCTAATTTTGAGGGCCTCAACCGAGCGCTCCCCCTGCATCTATAGCTCTATCTAGAAGGGAGGTAAGTTTAGTCTCATGCAATGTCGTAGAAATGAATTGGAGCAAAAAGAAGTGGAACCTTATGCATCACTTGATAGTTTAATGTACGCAAAAAATTTACCTGACTTGACATTGGTTTCACTGTTGGGATGCTTGGTTGACAATAAATTTATTCCGGTATGGAACACTGGAAAGCTGCATAAGAGGTCTTAAGATACTTACAAGGAACAAAATCACATGCTGACTTATAAGAAGTTAAATCATTTTGAAGTAATTGGATACATAGATTTTGACTTTACCGGAAGTGTGGATACCAGAAAATCCATATATGGCTATATTCCTTTTGGCTGAAGGAGTCATCAGAAGAACATGCCAAAGGCAATAGCTGCGAATGATGCGAAGGCTGCGGAGATGAAGGTTACGGCGTCAGAGGTAGGGCTGTGTCGGCGACAACCAAGTTTTGGATGGCGAAGATGGACATAAGCATCAAGATGATGGGCTAAATACTGTAGTTATTGGTTTTATATCATAGTTCGTCGGTTAAATACTACAGTTTGTGATTTGTAAACCATAGTTTGTGAATTTATCCAACGAACCATGAGTGCAAAACTTACGAACTATGCATTTAGTACCAATATCGTGAGTTTCGCACTCATGGTTTATGGGTTAATCCAACGAAAATTACTAATAAGTTGCAAAAATCTGATCAATTTGTCGAACTTCACAATTTGATTATTTAAATTTATTTTTCAAATTCGTTACCCATTTATGCCATGATGGTGTCGCGGAATCAAGAAAAAAAGAAATAAAACAAGATTTGTACCAAACACAGTACGAATTTGATAATGCCGTATCTATTATCACAAAGATGGATAAATGAATTCTAAAAGAATTCCATGTTTGAAAATATTTTGATTGAATAATGAAATTGAATTGCAAATGTGTTACATGATCCTTCTTTTATAGGATAAGAATAGAGATCAGGTAAAAACAAACTTTTTATATATAAACTATAAATTTCTATAAAGTTAACACGTGTCCAAACTAATTTCTATAGTTTTTTTGTTTTTTCATAATTAATTATAATTAAATTTAGAACTTTGTTGCTTTAAAAGAGTGCCGGGGACATAAAAAATTCGATGTAGGCGAGCTATACATCGATGCGTAACTAACTTAAAGCCCTACAACTCTCTAGTTCACACCATGAACAGATGAGATCGTTTAAAAAGTAGAAACAGGAGTGAAAGCTTAATGTTCAGACTTAATGCATAAATATTCAGACTTAATTGGCAAAACAAATGGCATATTAGACCTATATTGTTTCAATCAAGTGCTAGAAGCAAATGAAAAATCTGATAGAGGCAAATTATATATCGCTGCGTAGCTAAGTCAAAGCTCTACAACTCTCTAGTTGACACCATGAGCAGATGAGGTCGTTTAGGTCGAAACACGAGTGAAAGCATAATGATAAGACTTAATGCGTAATTGTTCAGACTTAATTGGCACCACAAATGGCATATGAGACCTTGGTTGTTTTAAATAACCGCTGGTAGCAAATGAAAAATCTGATAAAGGCAAGTTATATATCGTTGCGTAGCTAACTCAAAGCTGTACAACTCTCTAGTTCACACCGAGAGCAGACGAGGTTGTTTAGAAGGTCGAAATACGAGTGAAAGCTTAATGATCAGACTGAATGCATAAATATTCAGACTTCATTGGCATCACAAATGGCATATTAGATCTTTGTTGTTTCAATTGAGCGCTAGGAGCAAATGAAAAATCCGATAGAGGCAAGCTATATATCGTTGCGTAGCTAACTCAAAAGTTTATAACTTTCTAGTTCACACCGAGAGCAGAAGAGATAATTTAGAAGGTCGAAACACGAGTGAAAACTTAATGATCAGACTTAATGCATAAATATTCAGACTTAATTGGCACCACAAATGACATATTAGACCTTTGTTGTTTCATTTGAGTGCTATGAGAAAATGAAAAATCCGATAGAGGCAAGCTATATATCATTGCTTAGCTAACTTAAAGCTCTACAACTCTCTAGTTCACACCAATAGCAGATGAGGTCATTTAAAAGATCGAAAAACTTGTGGAAGGCAAACACCAGTGTATCCCGCTACAAAATCTACAGATGTGCTCACTTTGACTCGTGTTTCGGCCTTATAAACAACATTTACTGCTTTTGGTATAAACTACAGAGTTGTAGAGCTTTGAGTTAGCTACGCAACGACGTATAGCTCGTCTTCATCGGATCTTTAGTCTGTTCACGACACTCGTTTGAAGCATAAAAGGTCTAATATGCAATTAACGACATTATTTTTTTAGGACGTTTATACCCTCGCATTTGTTATATATTTTTAAATAAGTCGGTTTTAATTTATTTATTTTTACTAAAAACACTCCGAATTATGATTGGTCGAGAGTGTCACGTGTCGAATTCTTAGGTGATTTATAGTTTTTACATTTAAATGTGGTTTTTATTTGATCCAAAACATTATTTAAAAATAGAAGAAATTAAAACACCGAGCAATACTAAAGGTTACATACAAAGTAAAAGTAAAATAATTAAATAATTAGATACCTAGATATTCTAAGCTAATAAATAAAAATTCATATAATGGGATCAAATATTTAAATATCAATAATCCTATTTTGATCTTCTCCTGCATCACTTGAATTGTGAATCAGAATTGTAAAAACATGGGATGTACTAGTTTCGAATATTTTGTGTCCGTAATTTAGCCTTAACAAGATTGATTTAGTTTAATAAATTAATTGTTTAAATAAATAATTTGTGATTTAGCTAATTAAAACGGGTCGCTGGATCATTTAGATCAACTATTAGAAAGGGTTCTTAGTTTGTACTTTACAAGGGGGTTTGTACCAAACTCAACCGCATATATCATTATGAAAAAAATATATATATCATTATGAAACATATTAAGTTGAGATTGTATGTAAAATGAGTTATGTCTACTGCTACAATCCTTATTTTTTCTACCGAGTACAGATTTATTTTTGACCAATATAACAATAGTGTTGGAGTATGATTACCCTGAAGTAAGAATACGTCTGGAGGACGTGTACTCCTGGGTGTTTTGATGAGACAAACATCCTACTGATGTGTTACTTAAGTACGCAGATTTAAGTACAGATACTCTGAAAGTAACGGCTTGTTGAGTGTGCAAGGCATTGCGCTGATCTCTGAGAAGTAGCAGTACCTCGGATTGAGGACGAGAATATTTCCATAAATTTATTCGGTGGATCTTTTGCTCCCAAGATCGGATTTAGCATATATATGCTGGAAGATTGCCCAAGATCAGTTTAAGATACTTGTAACGAGATTTGGAATTGGTCTAGACATGGGAATATTGCGTGAGAGATTTTAGGAAATATAATCTCCACCGCATATCCAATTAGATCGGTATGGGACGACTTAATTGGAAGGCTGATAAATCCAGTATGGGATGGACGAATCAGCTTGGAGATCATGGTCTGATTTGTGGATCAAGATGAGAGATTTTCGAAAAAGAAAATCTAGGGCTACCCGGATTGATACCCTCTATATAAAGGATGCTACGGCTGCCTTTCAAAGTGCGGTTTTCAAGAGTGGGAATTCTTGGCTGCGTGTTCACGGAAGTAGCACGGTTCGGAGTTTGTGTTCGAGGAATTTTTGAATCCGGTATTCAACGATGAGCCTCGGAGGGAGCAATACTTCGATCTGAGCCACAAGTGAAGTATCCACTTGGTGTGCGGCGACAACGAAGATAGATCACGAACTAAAGTACGTTTGAAAGTATGGCGGTACACCGTTGAGTGAGGTTGGGTGAGTGATCTATTCAATTGTAACCAAGAACACTATAATACAAGGGATTACTTCAAAATCCTTCTAGGAAACTAGAAGGTAGTGGTTTTTCTTAGGTACTGATTCCAGTATCTAGGTTTCCACTATATATTTATTGTGTCTCGTATTTACTTTTATGCTTTGGTTTATTTCCGCTGCATATATACTTAACGCGTATCGATACTTGGCAAGTACAGCTATCTAACGATCCTAACAATTGGCATCAGAGCCAGGTCTCTATATACTAGTTAGCTTTGCAGGTAAGATGACAACAATCAGCGATAGCTTCTGGAGACCCCCTCAGCTGCAACCTGGTGAATATGATTGGTGGGCTGAACAATTCGAGTCACACATATGCTATGGAAGACAATAAAAAAGGGACCGGTACTCATCAAGGATACTAAGGATCCTACTAAGGATAAGAGCACGGATGACTACGATGATAATTACTACAAGATTATTGAGAAGAATAGTAGAGCAAAGAAGGTACTTGATGAGTCGTATTTATACGACTCATCGAGTCATAAAAACCCACCAAATACGACATTTGATCACAAGAACATATGCTTGTTAACGTCGTTTTGCATTTCAGGGCCTTTTGGAGTCTAAGGAGAAATCGGGCTTAAGAAGGGCATTTTGTGCCACAAAATACCACAAGGCACTTTTGGGGACCCAGAAATCCCATCCGGGGACCGAAGGACTTGGTCGGGTCCTAGAATTACCAACCGGGCCTACCGAGAACTTTGGGCGGACAGTCGCGTCCCAGGCGCAAGACCAAGGAACGTAAGCCGCGTCCTAGGCGCATTGCCAAGAAATATCAAGACGCGTCCGAGAACGCAGTATCGAAGAATGTCGGACCCGTCCGAAGCGCGCAACCGGGCCGCGCCCGAAGCCAGTGCCGGACTACAAGTGAGTTGAGGGCTTCGAGGGGCCAAGGGCAAACGACGTGCAAACACCGAAGGAATATCGAAGCCTTACACCATTTGGCCCCCTCTAGTCCATCTTGACCCAAAGAAAGAGTCGGAACCCAGGCTTTGGCCGAAACCGTCCGAGGAATGCCTAGGCTGCGTTCGGCCAGCGCCCACTGAGTTCAAAGTGGTTTTAAATCAAGCTCTAGCCCCGTTCTGTCCAAACGACCTTCTTGGGCCCGGTTTCTAATCACGTCAACAATTATAGAACCGGGGGTCCAAGGACCTAGAACCCAAGTTCACATTGTGGTCTTCTTGAAGGGTCAAAGCCCAAGGTCAATGGTCAACGCACGCCCCCCCCGGATTTCTCGGCTCGACTTTCGAGGTGGTGACGTCAGCCCTTGCACTCACTCCATTGCAATCTTCAATTGTGCCAAGCCGCCAATGACCAAAGAGGAAAGTCGGTGGTCAATGTGCTATGGGCAATCCGCTCATTCCAAGCCAACTTGAGAACCAAGTTTGGCATATTCCATTTCCCATGGCCTATAGATACAACCCTTGGCCAAGGGATTTAGGGTCCGAAAATCTAGCTAAAAAATTCCACATTGTACTTATGGTTTGGCTTGGAATCTCTTTCTCTCTCTACTCCCTCTCTCTCTCGGCAATAGAAGAAACCCTTGTATTTTCTTACTTTGCCTTTGGCTATTGTATTCTCTTGATGAATATGAGTAGCTAAACCCTTCCTATTCGGTTTGGGGTTCCCTAATATTGTAGTACGGTTTTGAGACCATTGTTCTTAATGCTATCTTGTGATCCATTGCTAGTTCTTGTGGCAATAGCTTCGGAATGAACACCTAGGCAAGGCTAATGCTCGAAAAGGGCAAGGCCCGACCGTGTGGGTTCAAGTCCTCTATTGTGCTTGTTCATCACTGAAAAGTGGAACAAGCAATCGCACTTAGCCTAGTACACCTTGAAAGAGGGTATTAGTCTTGGTAGAATTAGTGGTCTATATCATGAAATAGAGTAGATTGTGGTGGAGTGCTTGAAATAGCACCTACCTTGGATCATGTCTTGAAATGGAATGATCGAACTCTCGGACACAAGATTTTATCATTAGAGGTCAATGATGAGCCGTGCCACAATAATAGGCCCCTAGACCGAATTTCATTCTCGTGATCTAAATCCTTTGTCATTACTTTTTGTACTTACCTTTCAAACCCATTTCCAAAACCCCCATTGTCCTTACTTTACTTTACTTTACTTGTATTTGCATAAGAATAACGAGTAGTTGAACTAATTCCCTTGGGTTCAACCCCTAGTTGCCGCTTTACTAGTTTCTAGTGAGCCTAAGGTAGTGGACTCTTATAAATAGTAAATTTGTAGTACACGACGACGTACTACCAAATTTTGGCGCCGTTGCCGGGGAATTAGTGCATCGGTGAAAGTTGTTCTTGTTTTTACTTCGTAGTTGATCTTAGTGCTTGGTCATTGTGAACCATGTCTCATCATGGTGATAATTTTGATGATGATGAGGTGAACAACGACATGCACCAATTCGTTCGCGACGACGCACCACCTCCATTCTATGAGGACCCCGAGGTGCTCGTCCGACAAGCGAACATGAGGCGAAGGCATGCAGCCGAGCGCAACCAAGGGCTGCCCGAGGACCAAGCCCGAAATGGTCCGAGGCATCCGGTTAGGCCTCCGCCTAGGCCTCATCCTCAACAGTATGCCCCGAGAGCGCAGCACGCCCGGGAGGATGTCTTTCAAGAGCCCACTATGGGGGAGCTCTCGGCTCCTAACTTTAGAAACCAATCTTGGTGTATCTATGAGAGCTCGGAACTTGAGGATATATTGGTTAGCACGGGCGTCGTGCACAATTTGCCAAAGTTCTCAGGCACTCAAGGAGAGTCCGCGACCTCTCATCTCAAACGTTTTCATGGCACTTTCCAAAACTTAAAGCCCCGTGGAGTAGACGTTGAAGACTTCAAATTGAAGGCCTTCTACTTCTCTCTAATGGATGCGGCTAATGATTGGTTTCTTGCTTTGCCTTCAGGAAGTATTCGGACTTGGGCACAAATGCAAGCAAAAATTTTGGCCAAATACTACTCTGCTGGCCGAGCTACACAAGTGAGGAGACAGTTGCAAGAGTTGAAGCAAGGGGCGAATGAATCCATGTATGATTACCTAGAGAAATTCAACCGACTAGAAGGAAGTTGTTGCAATCTAGGGCTTCCCGAGAAGCTCCTTTTGGATTACTTGTTGGATGGGTTCAAACCATTGGATAGGATGCTTTTGAATGCCTCGGCTGGAGGTTCGATGGCAAGCTTGACACTAAGAGAAATAAGAGAGCTGATTGCAAAGGTGGCCGAGAATGCCCGGTTCCAAGAGGAGACTAGCTAGCCGACAAGAGGAATTCATCCGGACAAAAAATGTGGCCAAGGCCGATGACGTTGCAATAAATTGTATAGTCAAAAGATATTTATAATTTGACCGGTAAGACCGGTGTCGAACCCAAGGGAGCAAACGGATTACGCGCTAGAATTATCAAATTTTCTTACTCGGCTAATTCCTAAAATTCAAGTGTGAAGATTATCAATGATTTAAAACAAGTATGAAATGGTTTTAGGGGATTAAAATCAATTAAAAGAGGGTTTCGAGGGATTAATCCTCTCCTTGGCAATTTCCCAATGATCATGCATACAAGAGTTCAATTAATTATGAGTTGATAGGTTTAAAACCTAACTTAGGCTAGGACTAGACAAACTATCATGCACGTCTAATCCTAGTCAAGTCATCTTAGTTAGAATCTCACTAATTAAAGAGTATTGATTCACTATATAGCATTTATTCTCACAAGTGCTATTTGCATAAAGTTCTAGTTAACCTCGCACCATGCATTTACTCTCATAAATGTTGGTTAAGTTCAATTTTACTATATCCAACCCATCACTAAGCTCTCTCGATACTTAGATCATAGTTCTAACACAAACATGTCACTTAGGCATTTTATCAAACACTTAGTAACATGTCTAACATGAAGATCATAGTAAAATGAAATCAACTTCATAAAATCCATATAGATGTGTATACAATGATCATTGAGTACCAAGGAGGATCATAAAACCCTCAAAACACAAGGGGGACTACTCACACATCATGTAAGACAACATGATGTGTAGGTTTTCAACAAAAATCTAAGAGAAAGGAAGAGGAAAAGAGTAGGATTGTTGATCCTAATGAACTCCCTTAGTCTTCAAATCTCCTTGATTAGATGATGATTGATCCCTAGATTGAGCTCACTTTTCCTTGTCTTTTTCCCCAAAGAAGCCAAGATGCTAGGTCAAACTTGCCTCTTTCTATTTATAGCCTCGCTGAAATTTCGGGACTGTAGCAGTCCAGTCGATCGACTGGCGTTGTGCTTGTGGCCCAGTCGATCGACTGGAGGAAGAAATGTCGCTTGGCTAGTAGATTCTCAGTCGATCGACTGGTGCATGGGGCATCTTCAGTCGATCGACTGCGGTAATGTGGAATTTTGGTCCTTCTGAGACTGCTCCCAGTCGACCGACTGGAGTCCCAATCGACCGACTGAGGTCACGTGGCCTGCATGCTCTGGTTGGAGGACTCGCCAGTCGATCGACTGGAGGTCCCAATCGACCAAATGCGGTAATGTGATTTGCAGGACCTCCTGAGACTCCGTTCAGTCGATCGACTGGCGCAGGGGAGCTTCCCAGTCGATCGACTGGGGACCAATTTTGCCCACTATTTGCTCTAATCTCCGATTTTCACCGAGCTTCCTTCTATTGGCTTTTGACACCGAGACATCTTGTTTTGTACCTGAAACGCACAAAAAGGGGATCAAATGACATCAAATAATCGTTGGAAACGAACTAAAGGTATAGTGAAAACGGGCATTAATGAGTCGAAAACTCGACTCATCAACACTCCACACTTAAGCTTTGCTCGTCCCGAACAAAGTATGCAAATATGCCAAGGAAGTGCAAATACCGAAATGCTAGTGGTGCTATGTTTTTCGTGTATTTGCCTCACTAGATTTCACAAGGTCTCGATCCTTATTTCTAAACATGTTATTGAAAGGTAAATGACAAGTATGTACAATCTACCTAGCTCCTTTTCGTAGGCGTTACGAATGCATGTAGCGTATGCATTAAGCCTTTAAACCCCTAGGCTACCCTAGTGGACGAGTTATAGTTTCGTGAGAGTTTTCAGAGAAGGGAATACTCACAAATCCTGAATGCACTTATCCCGTAAGAATGAATTCAAGAGTGCTCAACCGAGGCTATGATTTCTCAAAACAATTTCCTCACCCCACGCTAGGTCCATCATCACAATATCATCAAAAGAACTTTTGAACCACTTTGAGTACCCTTGAGGTTGTGCATTCAAGATCATCAACACTAGAGCTATCAATCGTCTCATCCAAAAGTTTATTCATTTTCAAGGCTATACACTAGAGTTGAAGTTTTTAGTTTGCACAAAAATTGTCGATCGCTCACCTATGTTAGCTAGGGCTAGTCCATGGGATTGCGACATGGAACTCATTCCCAAGTCTTAGGCGCTTAAGCCGTAATCCATAAGGGAAGAGGAGTTCGACACTAGAGTTCTCAATAAACATGCATAGACCAAATGATAACTCCCGTGCAAACACATGGGTCGTCCAAAAGTTATTCTAACAAGCACACAATGCAAATGATGAATCCCGCACAAATGATGAATGGAGGAAAACATAGAGTCAAGTTTTAAGTGCTTCTTATTTTCTTTTTGAAACGGCTTTTGGCCTACAAATGCTTTCGACGGGGGACTTACCTCCCTAACCCCCGGCATTTGTATATTTTGATCAAAACTTCTCTTGTACTTAGAGAAAGTTTTTAGTCGGGGCTTTGCCCTCTTTGACCGCAAACATTTTTTTTTGAATGGGGCCAATTTTTTGCCCTCTTTTGACTCCACACTTAAAACTTGACAATATGTTCAAAAAGTGTATGGAATGTGCGGGAATCAAACATAGGCATGGCACTAAATTAGAAAACTCAAGTCACCAAGGAGCTATCAAATGGTCTAAGTTTTTCACGAAAATTTTAAAGGTGCTTGCTATAACTTGATCCAAGGTATTTCAACGAAAATATTTAGAGGATTGAATAGACGAAGGATAGCAATGATATTGGCTTTCAAGAATACACATTCAATGGACTAGGTCGGTTCTAAATTCAAGATCCAATAAATGTGGCAAATAGGCTAGATGTGATTTATAGGAATTAAGAATCGGTAGTCACAAGCCTATATGGTAAGAACACTTCTTATGTAGGGATAAGGTGCAAGTATGCAAGTGTCCATCTCAAAATGATATGTATGGCATGCAAACATGTGAACTATGCGCCTCAAACCACTACACACTTAATTCAAGCTTAGTCCTCGGGAGAGTAAACGACCTAGCCCCCGCCGTCCTCGTGTTGATCCCGATGGCAATGACGTGGTGTTTAATCTTCTAGACCGGATCAGTAATGGCCGAAGAGTTATACGATGATATGAACCACTCATTCCTCCCGGAAATCCTCTTCCAAAATCGGGTCTGCTGGTGCTCATTGAATTTCCGGGGCGACGCCTCAGGCTCTGGGAATCCCAACCATTCTCTAATCAAACTCTCCCTGATTCTGAAATCCCGTCCACCCAACACAAATTTCCAATAGAAAACAATAACACCCCCCTCCTCCTCCTTCAACCACTCAAAAGAGCAAATGAACTCCTCAACAAGCCTCGGGTAAGTCCCCGGATCATCCACAAATACGAAAGAGAATCCACACTGAGTGAGGCAAGAATGTACCTCATCCGTGACTGCTTCGTCGATGCTACGGAGCAATCCCATGTCGAGGTAGAGTGTAGGGATGGTCGTCGCCTTCCTGAATGTGATGGTGGCGTGGTGAGTCTGGTGCTTCTCGTCTCTAAACACGAGGGGAACCGCGAACGGGTATGGAACCGGTATGGGCATCGGTCTCTCATAAGGCCCCTCGTAAGGCTCAATCGGCACAATGGCTGTGGATGGCGGAGCTGCAGCAGGGGAGGGTTCTCTGGGCAAAGGCGGCGAAGGTGCTCTGGGGGTAGGAGGCATGGGTGCCCTCCTCTTCGGTGCCGGTTTCTTTGGTGGAGCCCTTTTTTTCTTAGGAGGAGGTGCGGGGGAAACCGGTGGGGCGTTAACCTATGCGTCCGAGTCCGAGCTATGGTCAGCTAACAAACCCCGGAGCAACTTCCGCTTGCGTGTAACAAGGGGTCTATCATCCTCGTCGGACTCGTGATACTCATCGATTTGGTCATCGAGCGAGGGCTCATGAGCAACCTCCTTGCCTTTGGATTTGGAACAGGACGAGGCACCGGCACGAGGCATGATTGCACTGGAAATGGAGAGCAAAAACTGAAAGGAGCAAAATATGCACTGATCTTAACCTCAGTCGGTCGACTGGGCTGGAACTGATGTGCCAGTCGATCGACTGGGAGTCGAATTCCAGTCGGGTTTAGGGCAAACATGGGGTTTTCTTCGGGAGGCTTTGGGGGATCAAATTGATGCTTGTGGTTGATAGAAGGGATGATGGGGAGTAGTATGGCGGTTGAATCGGGCGAAGACGACGGTCGACGGAGGAGATCAGACTGTCTGAAGGTTTTCGATCAAAAATCGAAGATGCAGTCGGCTGAGCTTAGCTGGGCGGAGGATGGGCGGTGCTGTGCTGTTGGTGGCAAGGCGAGGCTACGATGAGGTGAGCGGCGGAGAATGGTGAGATTTGATGGAGGATTTAGGGTTTTGGAGATTTAGGGTTTCGGACGTCGGGGTGAAATGAAGAAGAAGGAAGGGAGACTGTTCCTTTGGTAAGGGAAATCTCAGTCGATCGACTGGGATGGGTGAGTCGATCGACTACGGAAGTGAAGAAAATGAGGTCCCCTGAAACTCTCCCCAGTCGATCGACTGGAGCCCAACTCCCTGCTTCAAAATTTTTCTGCTTTTCTTCGAAACCCCAACTCCACACTCAGAATTTTTACTCCACATCAAGAATAATTACGACTCAAAATATCACATAAAACCAGCGAACGCTCACCCAAGAAATCACTAGCATGCAAACATACGATTTCCAAACAAAACAAGCTAGGATTATGGACTCCACACTTAAAACGCCTCTATCATCAAGAAAATTCATGCAAGCCTTACACACACCACACACACCAAATTATGCATTTAAAATCATCCCAATCACCAAGCCACACGACAAGTCCACAAAACGCATGCTACACATATATGAAAATTACTTGTGCATAAATGTGATGTTCCTTTAAGTGGCATGTATTTGGCAAAACGTAGCTTAGACAGTTCGAGCAGGTGTTCAGGGGGAGTTTGAACAATATCCTGGTACTCCTGTACAGCGTGATCAAGACGCGAGGATATACACGAGGATATTTTCCGGAAGATATTGGCAACGAAGATTTCAACAAGTGGAAGTCGGCCTGCGACTTATTCGAGCAATAGATATTCGAATGAATATCTACATTGAAGATGGCGCGACTTAATTGGAAAGAAGACTTTGTATACTCTTCCGATCGATAAAAGATATACATCAAATATTTAAGAATCAATTCCGAAATATTTGATGGGACTATCTTGTGCGAATTATGGTTTCGCTCGAGCATATAAATACAATGCAAGGGCAACCCTAATTCTGATCGCTTTCAAAAGATCAAATATACACGAGCATATCCTACTGATTGGAGAAGAAGAAAGTGACGGCCGGTTGTGTTTTCTCATTGAGAATACACCGGTGCAAGTGCAGTCTGTTCAAGTGCAACACAGACTGTCTGAAGCGTATCAACTGCCGCACACAACAAAGGTGAACAAGCTTTCGAGAGAAAGCATCCGAGCTTCTGGAGAAGGTCGAGAACGTTCAGACTGCAGGTTCTGAACGAAGGGGATCGAGGGGAATTGCGGTGAACCTCGGTTGCAAATCTGATAGACGAAGTATTGAGGTTAGGCTATTACAAGGTGTAAGTGTAAGTCCCTGTGGAAACCCTATACTCGTAATAAAGATTTGCTGTCCCTTTTTGGGTGTGGGAAACCCCCCAGAGTAGGCGGAGCCGAACTGGGTTATCAGTCTGTGTGTCTCTACTGACTTTATCTATTTGTTGAACTGTTGTGATAAGAGTTCAACCTCCGTGTTGAACTGTTGTGCGAAGAGTCCCAGGTCTGTCGCAACACTACCTTGGACACAAGCTTGAACAGGGGACATAATTTCAACTGGTATCAGAGCAGATCACTCGACACACTGAGTGGGATCTTGAACTGTTCAAGATGACTCTGAAGGAAGGACAAAGCATAACCAGACCTCCGCTGCTCGAAGGATCGAACTATGCCACATGGAAGCCTGTGATGAGATCTTTTCTGAAATCACTAGACGAAAAGGCATGGAAGGCTGTTCTGAAAGGGTGGACGGAACGCATAATGAACAATCTCACTGGAGAACCGATCGCCAAACCAGAAGCTCTGTGGACAGAGGAGGAGGACAAAGCCTCCATGGGCAACTCAAAGGCAATGAATGCAATTTTCTCGGCAGTAAATGAAAACGTCATGAAGCTAATCATCAACTGTGAAGTGGCCAAAGAAGCATGGGATATCCTCCAAACAGCCTTTGAAGGAACAGACAAAGTTCGCAACTCCCGCATGCAAGATGTTACAACCAGGTTTGAAGAGATGAAGATGAAGGAGAGTGAAACCATCACTGAGTACAACACCAGAGTCCTGGAAGAGTCCAACGAGGCATCTGCTCTAGGGAAACCCATCGATGAAGAAAGATTGGCCAGTAAGGTCCTAAGGTCTCTTCCTCCGAGATTTGCCATGAAAGTCACAGCCATTGAGGAAATGCATGATATCACCACACTGAAGCTAGATGAGCTAATGGGTTCTCTCAGAACCTACGAGATCAATCATGACTTCCAAACCGGAGAAGAGAAGGGAATCGCCCTCAAGGCAGATACGACAGAAGACAAGCTGGACTCTGGATGCACAACTGAGCAACTGGCCATGATGGCACAGAACTTTGGAAGAATGGTACGAAAAATCAACAGACGTGGTCCAGAACAAGGTCAATCCTCGTCAACTGGTTACCGAAACTGGAAATCCAGCAGGCCAAGGTCTACTGATTCGAGGCAAGAATTGTCTGACAAAGGAAAAGAAGAGATTCAGTGCCATGAATGCAAGGGTTTCGGTCACATTGCCTCACAGTGTGCAAACACTCTCATGAATACTTTTCCTTCTACTTCCATTGAGAGCATTCCACTTCCACAGTCTGTCTTCATTTTCGATGTTTTGAGAAATGGACGGCCGAGAAGGATGGGTGCATGATCAGTAGGTCCGCCATTCTCCATTTTTAAGACGTAGAAGTCTGCTGGAAATACTAATTTGTCTACTTGAACCAGGACGTCTTCTATTTTGCCCTCGGGTTGTTTGCATGACCGATCTGCTAGTTGAATAGTGAGACCGGTGGGTTTGAGTGGTCCAATCTTTAGACATGAGTAGATAGAGAAGGGAAGGACGTTGATTGATGCTCCAAGGTCTAGCATGCAGTTCTCGATCCTGATGTTGTCAATTGTGCATGGAATGGTGTAAGTTCCTGGATCTCCACATTTGGGGGGCACTTTTCGTTGTATGACAGCCGACACGTTTTTACTCATCAGCTCTTGATCGTCTCTAGTACTCCTCCTCTGGTTGGTGCAAAGTTCTATTAAAAACTTGGCATACCGAGGAATTTGCTTGATGGCTTCCAAAAGGGGGATGTTGATTTCGACTTTGCTAAACAACTCAAATACGTCCTCATCCATGACATGTTTTTTCACGCGAGCAGGTGCTGGAAATGGGAGTGTTTCGCTGATTTTAGGGGGTTCGGTTCTGGGTACTGGGCCAGGCTTGTGTTCCTTGGACGTATTCTCTTCTTCTTCGGTTATATCCCGTTCTTCTTCAAATATGTCGTCGTCTTTATCGGTCGCATCATCCTCTAGGGTTTCGAGAGATTCGGGCCTCATTTGCTTTTCTCTACGCAACCTTGGGTCTTTCTCCAAAGGTTTACCGATAAGCGTTTTTCCACTCCTAAGAGTCAGGGCATTCACATCTTCCTGTATTTGAATGGTTCGTGAAAGGATTTTGCGTGATTCATTAGCAAATGCGGACACTGAGGCAGCAAGTTGGGAGACGTAATTCTTCAAGTCCGATAATTCTCCCTTTGTCTCGGCTTGGTTTTGATGCATAGTAGTGCTTAACAGCTGCACAGTACTTGACAATTGTGTCATCATGTCCTCAGAAGACTTGTTTGGTCCTGGATGATGGCTCGGGCATGTGTCAGTTTTGTGGTCCGTAGAACCACAGAACTCGCAAGGTCTTACTTGAACTGTTTGCTTTTGTAAGAGCTGCATCACCATTTCCTTCATTTGTCTCATCTCTTCTGGCATGGAGTTTACTGATGCATCGGCTTGTGAGACGTTTTTTGTTTGGAAGAATTCATCTTGACGAGTAGTCTCCTCTCTAAATTGAGCATTTTCAGCAACGTTGGTGATGAGATTCCGTATGCCATTTAATGATAGATTCATCATGGATCCTCCAGCTGAGGCATCCAGGAACATCTTGTCTATCTTAGTTAGTCCATTAATTAGGTACTCGATGATGAGTTTCTCGGGTAATCCTAGAGTGCAGCAGCTTCTCTCCAGGTGGTTGAATTTCTCCAGACAATCGTAAATGGTTTCATTAGGTTCCTGCCTTATGTCCTGTAGTTGCTTTCTTACTTGCATTGTTTTTGTTACTGGGCAGTATTTGTCCAGGAATTTCCTTTGCATCTGAACCCATGTTCTGATGCTTCCGGAAGGCAATTAAAGGAACCAGCCGCTTGCTGAGTCAACGAGGGAAAAATATAACGCCTTCAACTTGAAATCATTTATATTTACTCGATTGGGTTTTAGATTTTGGCAAATGCCATGTAGGCGTTGGAGATGAGTTGTCGCAGATTCTTCATTAGTTCCTGAGAACCTTGGCAAATTGTTGATGTCGACGACAATGTTTTCTAGTTCAGGGCTCTGGGCAAATGCACCACGGCTGCGTTTCGAATTCTGGGGCATTGAGTTCTCCCATAGTAGGTGCATGGTAGTTGTTGTTATCTCCATAGTAGTCATCGAAAGCGGTTCTCGTCTCGGCACTTGTCGAGGTTGCGGGGGTGGTGGATATCTAGGGGGTTGTACTGGACCAGCTACATTTCGGTCCTCGGGTGGTTCTTTATTTCTTCTGATTGCCTCCCTATCACGAGCTCTTCTGTTTCTGATGAGTTGTTCTGGATCGTCCACAAATGGAAGTGGCACCTCATCATTTCGCTCGTACAGGTTTATCTCGTCATCATCCTGATAGTCATGGTGGCTTCCTTCGCGAGACATGGTTGAAGCACGTATTGATTTAAAGAACTTTTCAGTGGCTAATTCCCCGGCAACGGCGCCAATTTTGACGGAGCCCACTGCACTGTCGTTAAGGTGCAATGTTCTCTGTACAAATAAATTTTTATTTTCCGCTACTCGCAACTAAACTTTTGGGTAGCAAGTGGTAAGTAGGGGTCGAACCCAAGGGAATTAGAGGGATACGTTGTTCTTTAAGGGATTTGTACAGGATGGGAGCGTGTTTTAAGGTTGATTGAGATTTAGCGGTTATGACTAAGTGACTTTTTTTTGGTTGTTTTTGGGTTTTGAGTGCGGAAAAGTAAATTACATAAAATAAATACTGAAATTAAAATACTGAAAATAAAAGAAGGACTTACAGTGGGTGATGCGTGATTTGCGAGTCCTCCGGTAGATGAGCGATTGGTGATTGCAGTGATTAAGGCAGTTATACTAGGAAAGTAAATACAGGGGGGTTTTGTAATTCAAAGAAAACATTCGGTTTCAGGGGCCTTGTATCATAGCCTGTTTATTATTTTAGTAACCTTTCTAAGTATTCAAACGTGAATCAAGGCCATTCCAAGCACTCGACTTGCAACACTGTCTAGCCTTTTGCAAAAGTGTTCGAAAGTGAATCGAGGCCATTCCAAGCACTCAACTTGCAACACCGTCTAGTCTTTTGCAAAAGTCGTAGAGCACTTGTTCTACTTAGACTAATACCTCATTACAAGGTATATTAGCCTGTGTGCATCCATTTGGATTGTCTTTCCCGATTTATCCAAATGGTGTTTTAGAAAGATCAAACTCCTCAGATAAGCTTTGCCATTCCAAGCATCCACTTATCCGAGTATGTTTACGAATCCCCACGGAAGAGCTTTGCCATTTCAAGCATCCACTCCACCTTGGAAATTCTGATCTAATATATGGCACATAGAACAAGTTTTGAATACAGAGAAAAGAAACTAAAAGAACTAAAACATTTTATAATACAAGTACACCCCTTTAACCGAATAAAGAGTTTAGCTACGAATATCCATAGAGGTGGATACCATAGCTAAATACTCGGGGGTTTTTTAAAACAGTAAGAGGAGAGGGGGTGGAATACTCAAGAACCAATAGGAGTATTCCTAATTCCTACTGAATACTCAAGAACCAACATGAGTATTCTCTAAAGTATAATACTCAAGAACCAACAGGAGTATTATTTCATAAACCAAACTTACAAAGTAACAAAAACTTAGAGAGAGAAGTGAAATATGATTTTTGAATGATACAAATGAGGAGGAGGAGCTCTCCTTTTATAGGCTAAGGGGAGGAGAATGGAGGGTGGAGATGGCGGCATGTGGTGTTGCATCCAAGGGTGGAGGAGATGGGGAGGAGCTTGTGGAGGAGAAACCACCACATGTCACATTCCCATGGTGGCTTGAAAGCCGCCGGTTGCAAGTGAGAATGGAGGGGAGTTTTGTGGCTTTGGCCACCTCCAAGCCAAAGCCACCGGTCACCTAAGGAGGAGGAGGGGAGGAAACCACTCATGAGTCATCTTCTTCACCAAAGCCGCCGGTCACTTAGTCCATGGATGAGTTTTGACAGTTTTGTGCAGTCTTTTCACAAAACTATCAATCCAATTTTGCTCCGGTCTGACTTTGGTTGTTCCTCGGTTGAATTTAATTTGAGTAATTCAATGTCAGGATCTTAATATTTCTTCGTTCAGCGTCTGATCTTGACCTTGGATTGACTCGTAATATCTTTTCAGCGTAAAATCCTCTCCTTAGCGTGTTTTCTCTCTAAGCGCCAAAATACCCTGTAGAAATATATCAGGACTAACAAGTAGAAGTTAGATAGACAAACAGTCTAATTTGGTGGGTTTTACTGTGTATTTGATTCGTATAATTATGGTCCATCAAAGATTCTTGATCTGCTCTGGGAACCCCTCAATCATAGCGGCCACAGCACCCAAGTCTTTCACTCAATTCTCCTCTGGGACTTTCAAAGCTTTCTCTGCTGCCACCTCCAGGGCTGCTATCCTGCCCTTCACCTCCTGGACCTCAGACCGAAGTTCCCTTAACAAACTCAGCACCTCACCCAGACCTTCAGTGGGGAGAACATTTTCTTGACGCATAGGTCAGCAACGGGAGACATCTCACAACAATAGCTGGTTATGCAGGAGGTGGCGACTGAGCACTCAGTTTTGTCCATCCTTCAGCTCCAGAATACTGCAGACCCAGCTTGATGAAGTGCTCATCACCCAAAACGGTGGAAAGTGCTGTCTTAGAGGTAGGATTGTAGATCTCCCAATACTTCAAAATCTCCTTCACAAACTGAGGGTGGGGCAGACCGTTCGAGGGATTCTCCTTGCTATACTCCATCTGACGCATCACCTGAAAGGGCAAATTAACTGGCTTCCTCTGCATAATTTGGTCCACAAGCAACATGTCTTGAAAGACAACCAGATTATGCTTTTGCTTCCTCGGGGTGATGTTTGACACAAGGATCCTGTGAAGAATCCTGGGAAGCACATCCATGTCGGAAATCTCCTTCAGCCCCTTCGCGGTGGGATCCATCCCAACCCTTTCGAACACATCGGACTTTGCCACAGAACTCGGCCATGTGCCCTTGGTGTACTCTGCGTACCCACCTTTTGGCACCTTCAGAATAGTCGCCAACTCCCTCAGATTCAACGTATACACTTCTCCTCCCATAGTCACAGACAATTCTAGATTTCCACTTGGCTTCTCTGGCAGCTTAAGCTTAGAATAGAACTTTTTTACCAACCTTTCATCTACAAAAACCAATTTCTTGAACACCTCGCCCCAACCCTGGGCTACCAGCAACTCCTGAACTTCTCCAAGCTTGTTCTCCACAAGCCATTCATGATTAAGAACCAGTTCTTGCGCAATAGTCCTCCCAGCCTCCTCCGATTCTCCCGCACTCCCATCGGAATCGCCATTGACTGTTCATTTCTCTATGTTGAGAGACAACTGAGCGGAACCCTTCCCATTGCATAATCATCGTTATCTGATTGTGACAGATCTCCTCATATCCACAACTGTTGCAGAGATTGTTTCCCAGCCAAAGTTGAACCTTCCTGTTGAGGCATTGGCCTCACACGTTTTTGATGTTGACAAACCGGTTTAATGGTTTACTTGAGTTTCTGTTAGTCAGGAACCTACTGGAGCGTTCAAGAACGTATCGCTAGACTCAAAGTCTCCGAGTAACCAAGAACCTGAGTATTGGTCAAGTCAACGGAACAGTTGAAGTCAAGTCAACGGAACAGTTGAAGTCAAGTCAACGGAGCAGTTGAGGACGGGAGTCAAACACATCATGGGATATTCACACGACCTCCTCAACACATAGTGGAGATCATGGGCTTGCGGTTGCAGACATGATCTACGGCAGTTACTTCAAGTACCTATAAGAAGACAGCAGATGTCATTCTGGCGGGTGCGCCTTTTACTCATATCCAAGAGAGCTTTCCCAGTGGGGATTCCCAGTAAGAATATACAGTGAGCTGAGCGAACGTGATATTCTGAGAGATCGAGTTGGACTTGATCATTGCCGGAAAGCTAAGGAGGTGCCACGACTACGACGACGTCGATGAGACAGTCAGGGAAGTAGTCAGATTATTGCTTGTGTAAATCTAGGATAGATTTATACTTAATAGGCAAGTTTTGTACCACTTGAGTATACAGTTTAAATAGTAATAAAAAGGCTATTTAAGTTTATTCCGCTGTGTACTTGAATTCAGTTATTATCTGCATACTAAGTTAGGTTCCTAACAGTCCCGAACTTGGTTAAGTCTTTGACTATTTGAACTTAAGTCTTTGGCTATTTGAACTTAAGTCTTTGACTAACTAACCACGATCCTATCAATTGGTATCAGAGCCGAAAGGTTCTAGATTTTGGTTAGATTTGCAGGTATGTCAGGAGATTCATTCTCAAATCCTCCGAAGCTGAAACCGGGTGAGTATGAGACCTGGACGCCCAGCTTTGAAGCTCATGTCATGGCTTATGATGGAGAAGTATGGCAGATTATTGAACAAGGACAGCAATATGTTTACATGGAGGGCAGTGAGACAGAACTCAAGCCGAGACTTATGTATACCACGGAAGACTACAAGAAACTTGAGAAGAATGCCAGGGCATTATGAGTTCTCCACAATGCGCTGGAACCTGGAGATCTCAAGAAGATCATTCAGTACAAGGATCCGAGTGCCATCTGGGACTCACTTAAGAACATCTATGAAGGATCGAAAGATGTCAAGAGAAACTGAATTCTGGCAGTGCAATCTGAGTTCAACAACCTGAGACAAGTCAAGAACGAGCCCCTTCACGAATACCACTCCAGATTCCAAGGGTGCCTGACAACTCTTATCAACCTTGGAAAGAAATACAAGAAGTGGGAAATCACCCACAAATTCATGCAGGGACTTAGTCCAGAATGGGATGATTTCTCAAGGACCTTGACAGCTCTTCCGACCACTAAGGAGAAATCTTTGGAGGAACTGGTTGCTGCCTTGGACAGTAATAAGACCATTGAAGACGTCAAAATGCAACGTCGAGAACCTCAGAAGGCTGCTCGACAAGTCGCATTGGTTGGTGAAAGTTCTAGATACAAGAAGTTCAAAGGGAAGGATTTCCAAAGGAATAAAGGAAAAGAAACCTCAAGGACTGAGGAACTCAATGTGATGACTAAAGCACTAAGAGTCACAGACGACAGGGACTCGGGTCGGAAACCCAGCGGCCGAAATGACTCAAAGAAAAACGTGGAATGTTTTTACTGTAAGAAGAAGGGTCATTACAGGAAGGACTGCTACAAGCTAAAGAATGACGAGTCTCGAACTGACAGAAATCAGAAGGAGGACAACAAAGGAAAGAAGGCCATGTTCGCTTGGGGAGATTCAGACGATGAAAACAACATGGGAGACATTAGAAGAAATGTGTGTCTAATGGCGAAGGGAAGTTGCTCAAGCTCAGAGACTTCATCGTCAAGTTCTTCGTCAAGGAAGACTGCCTTCAAGGAATCATCTACAGAAGTAAGTTCTGATGATTCTCAACATGGTTATTACTCACGTTCGAATTGCCTTGCTATGATCAAAAAACTAGTTCTCAGAGTTGAGGAACTGAATGCTATCATTGCGGATCAAGATCAACAGATGGAATCAATGTTCGAGGAAAACCATCAATACTCCATTCAGATCCAGAAACTAGATAAAGCTGCTGGCAAAAGGAAGATTGATTCAGATGACCAGTTCTTTGATTCTCCGAAAGGAAAGGAGAAGCTGAAGCCTAAGTCCAGACCGGGTCTTGGATATGGGGAAGTAACTATTGCAAAACCTGTGCATAGACAGATTCAACAGAGCTCTACTCCTAGACTGAAGGTTGATCTGTATGACAGCAAAACCTATCGAAAGGGTCATCAGATCTGGAAGAAACTCAACCGAAGAAACAGTCCAATTCCTATTGACTTCGAGAAACAAAAGAAGAAAGTTTCTGAGTCCAAAGATATAGACTTCAGAAAGCAAAAAGTCTACTTTCATTGCGGAAAGGAGGGACATAGTCAGAGTAAATGTAAAGGACAGAAGAGCACTTCCAAGAAACTGTCAGAAACCTCAAGTTCAGAATCAGGGAACTACTCAGCCTCTAAACAAAGTGGAAAACCAGGAGCTGTGAATGATCCATCAAGTTCCAGAGTGGTTAAGGATGTCTCTCACTCTCTAGCAGTTTCAAAATCTCAAGTTCCTAAACCTAAAACTTTATCTACCTTAACTCCTAAACCCAAAAAGGCTCAGCTTGTTTGGGTTCCTAAAACCTGATTGCTTATGTGCAGGTCGAGAGAGGAACAGGTTCCTGGCTGATTGATAGTGCATGCTCAGGACATATGACCGGGAAAATGGATCTATTCTCCTCTCTTCGACATCACTCTGGTGGCTCTATCACTTTTGGAAATGAAAGTAAGTGTAAAGTCATCGGTTCAGGTAAGGTACATCTATCAAACAAGGTTAGTGTAGATAATGTCAGTTTTGTTAATGGTTTGAAGTTCAATTTACTTAGTGTTTCCCAACTGTGTCGTGGAGGTAAAAACAAGGTTGTTTTTACTGCTGATGGATGTTTTGTTAAGTGTGTGTCGTCAGGTCAAGTACTTCTGCGTGGAAATTGTGCAAATAGAGTATACTTTGTGGATCCGTCCTTTGACCCGGAGGAATATCTCTGTTTGTCCTCTAGATCAGATGAATCTGAGATGTGGCATCGTCGGCTAGGACATGTGAATTTCAGGTTGCTGAAGAGGCTACACTATCAGAACTTGGTAATTGGATTGCCTAAGATTAGTGAAGTACCTGATCAGGTTTGCAGTGCGTGTGCCAAAGGTAAGCAAACAAGAAGTTCATTTCACTCTAAGAACGTGGTTAGCACTCACAAGGCATTTGAGTTAATTCATATGGATTTATGCGGTCCAATGAGAGTGCAGTCTCGGGCAGGGAACCGATACGTATTTGTGATTGTGGACGACTATTCAAGGTACACATGGGTCATCTTCATTCGCTCAAAAGATGAAGTCTTTGAGTCATTCAAGACGTGGGTCAAACTTGTTGAGCGCAGATTTGGTGAGAAGCTGAAGAGCATAAGAACAGATCATGGAACTGAGTTCGATAATGGTCTATTTGTTAATTTCTGCACGGATCAGGGCATTGATCACAACTTCTCAGCACCAAGGACTCCACAGCAGAATGGAGTAGTTGAAAGGAAGAACCGCACACTCGAGGACATGACGAGGACTATGCTAGTTGAAAACAGTATAGCGAGAAACTTCTGGGCCGAGGTAATGAACGCTGCATGCCATGTCCTCAACAGATGTTACTTAAGACCCTTTCTCAACAAGACGCCGTATGAGCTGTTGAAAGGTAGGAAACCTAATGTTTCTCACTTACGAGTATTTGGATGTAGGTGTTATGTTCATGTGAATGGGAAGGATCGTCTTGGGAAGTTTGATCCGAGAAGTGACGAGGGAATCTTTGTAGGATACTCAATGCACAGTAAGGCATACAAAGTGTTTAACAATGGAACCAAGCAAGTTGAGGAAAGTGTCCATGTCATATTTGATGAAGAGTCTGCGGGAACTGACTCTGGACAGGTTCCTGATGTCCATGTTGAAGAAGTTGGTAATGACTTTGAGCTAATACGTCCGAGGGATGTTGAAGAAGCTGATGGTCCAGAGAATCAGGAAATACCTGATCAAGACAATGGTCAAGTTGCTGAAGCCGAGGAACTTGGACAGCAAGCTGAAGTAAATGAACAAGTTCCTGAAGAAGGCGAAGTTCATGATGAACCGCCTGAAGAAATCCAACAAATTGGGGAGGTCACTCAGTTGAGGAGAAGTACCCGACTCAGGCAGCCGAGTGTCACTCTTCGTGACTATATATGCTCTGTAGCAGTTCAGGGGGAATCTGTCATGAACGCCTTTGTTTCCTTGATTGAGCCAAAGTCGGTTCAAGAGGCACTGAAAGACCCAGATTGGATTCAGGCTATGCAAGACGAATTGCATCAGTTCGAGAGGAACAAAGTTTGGAGACTTGTTCCAAGGCCAGAGAAACGGAAAGTGATTGGCACCCGCTGGATCCTCAGAAACAAAAAGAACTCCGATGGAGAAGTAGTCAGGAACAAAGCCAGGTTGGTTGTGAAGGGTTACAGCCAACAGGAAGGCATCGACTATGAAGAAACCTTTGTGCCAGTGGCAAGGTTAGAGGCTATCAGGTTGCTGATAGCGTACTTGGTACAGTTTATAATCAAGCTTCATCAGATGGATGTCAAGACGGCGTTCCTGAATGGATTTCTCAAGGAGGAAATATTTGTGGAACAGACGCCTGGATTTGAAGTTCCTGAGCATCCGGATCATGTGTACGTTCTTGACAAGGCCCTGTATGGATTGAAACAGGCACCTAGGGCGTGGTATGAACGTCTCTCGGAGTATCTACTAGCTCACGGATATGAGCGAGGTAAGGTAGATAAGACTCTATTATTGTTGAGAACTAATAAGCACTTACTCATTGTGCAGGTGTATGTCGATGACATCATCTTCGGATCCACAAGTGACGAGCTTGTGAAGTCCTTTACTAAACTCATGGAGAGTGAGTTTGAGATGAGTATGGTCGGGGAACTGACGTTCTTTCTTGGTATTCAAGTTAGATAGCTAAAGAACGGTACTGAGATCTCACAACAGAAGTACCTGAGTGAAGTTGTGAAGAAGTACGGACTTGGAGATTCAAAACATGTGAACACTCCCAGTTCTCCAAATGAGTCCCTGACAAAGGATGATGCCTCTTCAAGGACAGATGCTACAAAATATCGTGGCATGATAGGTTCCTTACTATATTTGACTGCTTCTAGACCTGATATAATGTTTAGTGTATGTCAATGTGCCAGGTTTCAAGCAGATCCAAGAGAATCTCATGTAAAGGCCGTGAAAAGGATACAGATGTATCTGAAGGGTACCGAGAAGCTGGTCTTATGGTATCCTCGAGTGAAGTCCCTAAGGCTTGAAGGTTTCACAGACGCAGACTTCGCAGGAGATAGAACTGACAGAAAGTCCACGTCTGGAATGGCTCAGTTCCTTGGGTCCTGCTTAGTATCTTGGGGATCAAAGAAGCAGAACTCTGTGGCACTGTCAAGTGCTGAAGCCGAGTACATAGCAGCAGCAGCATGCTGTGCTCAAGTCCTATGGCTTCGGAATCAGCTAAGTGACTTCAACTTACACTTTGATCAAGTTCCTATTTTTTGTGATAATACTAGCGCTATTAGTATTGCAAAAAATCCTGTTCAACACGGCAAATCTAAGCATATAGAAATCAAACATCATTTCCTTAGAGACTGTGTAGAAAAGGAACTTGTCACTGTTAACTTTTGCAGAAGTGAAGATCAGGTTGCTGATATATTCACCAAGTCCCTACACAGGGATGCCTTTGAAAAGCTAAGGATGGAACTTGGATTAATGAGCCCACAGTGAGGTACTCCTAAACTTCCCTCAATGATTGACTAGATGATAGAGTACTTAACATGCCAGTTAGTTTTTTACATGAGTGAATTTTTGAAGTCTCTGAGTAGTTGGTAATGTGCGTGCTATCTCTTCTTTGCTAAATCTGATATAGTACATGCATCGTTGAACACTTCATTTCTTGATGCCTGACATAACTTCCGGATCTTGTTGCCATTTGCCCGATGAAGGAAGTCATGAAACCACCTGTCCTAAAATAGACCATATGTGTTTGATAACATATCCAATACATCTGCTGAACATGATTGATTACATATATATGTGTGATTGAGTGATTGAACTGTGGTGATTTTATTTTCAATACCCTTATGGTAAGCCGACCCACCACAGTGTCCCTTGTGTCAAATCCATAGTCAAGGAACTGGTCTGGTATTCTCTCAGTCAAGGATTAAATGACTCTGTGAATTGAAGACCTCTCCGAGGTATATGTTAGATGAAGGAAGTGGTTGACAGCAGTTATGAGAAAAGACAGTTCAGTACTTTTCGCCTTGGAAGTCGGACAGTTTTAAGCAGATACGTGGATGAGAATTAATTGCAGATTTGAACGGGATTCGTTTTAAAGATATTTGAAGTCCGTAGTTATCTCTCATCACCCTCTCTTGCAAAGACGAAACCCTAAATCCCCAAATACGATCTACTCAAAAGCTCGAGTTTCCAATGATGTCCAACTCAAGCAAAAGCTTCGTCGACACCTCAAAAAATCAGATGGAGACCTTCACCATTCTGGGAGTTCGCTACGTAGTTCCGAAGGCAGTGGCAGAATTACTTAGACCAAGTAAGTCGAATCTCCAAGTTTCTATCTACAACCCTAAATCTGTGAGATTTATTGATTTCTGTGCTGGGATGTGGAGTGTTGGCGAACGGGATAGAATAGATGTCTCTGGATTTGCTAGCGCTGTAGAAACTATTGTCATGGTAGAAGAAGTGAAAGGGGGAGGTTGTGCATGTGATAATTTTGTGGGAGAAGCTGAGGAAGAAATAGAAATTATTGAAGCTGTCCCTATGAAGAACCCAGAAGGGGTTGGAGAATCAAAAAACACTGACTATTGGTTTGGGTGTTCTGATGAGAAGGAGGAGAATCCTATGGCTGAGGAGTCGTCAGTAGGAGCAGAGATGTCCGCTGCAAATAAGGTGTTACAGGAGCTGGTGGACATGGGCAAGATTGCTGAGTTCAACAGAACTGAAGAACCTGAGGATATAGAGTGTGAGATAATTCAACCCGTTCCAAGAATCTCTAAGAGAAAGAAGAAAGAATTACCTCTGAGAATACTACCAGCCAGGGGGGCTGGAAAGAGGAAGCTTGAGACTCAAGAAGAAAACGTTCCCAAAAGCGTGATAAAAAGATTAAAGAAGTCAAATTCCGGCAAACAAATTTTGATGGAGATGGAATGTTCAGAGAAGTTTCTGAATAAGGAAGGCTTGACAGAGGTCCTTGACCTGTTGAAAGCGCAAGGTTGGGAGAACCTATGCGAGACAAAGGACTTCGTATGTCCTGAAGCTGTGGAAGACTTCTACAAGGATCTGACGTTGACTGATGGACCAGTGCCATCATTGACTGTGAATTTCAGGGGGAAGGAATTCACGTTGTCAAGTACTGAGCTGGCTGAGATATTGGGGATAGAGCATGAGGGTTTCAGCTACTTCTGCAAAACAAGTGTCTGGCCCAAGGACATTGCCAATAAGAAGCAACTGGTGAAGACAATCTGCAAACTGGAATCGGTTGAGAAAGGACTGGGAATCAGCACTCAGTGCATGGAGCCTACAGTCAAAATATTGCATAAATTGCTAGTGAGCAATTTTATGCAGAGAGGAGTGAAGACTTCTTATGTTCAACAACAGGATCTTCTAGTCTTGGACAAGATGCTGAACAAGGAGAAAATAAATCTGCCCAAGCTGATCATCAATCAAATGGACCATCTGAAGAACCTGACCCAGATCGGGTACTCGAGGATAATCAAGAAGGTTCTCCAGAAACACAACCTATATGAGGTGGTATCTGATGAAGAGCAGGTGGTGAAAGATTTTGATCCTGAAATGTTCAGAAAGATGAACTTGGTCAAAGACGAAGTGGAAGGATGGATCAAGGCTCCAGTTCAGGAACCCAAGCAAAAAGCTAAACCAGTTCTGCAGCACACTGAGGAAGAGGATGAGGATGAGACTGAAGATGATAGCCATAAGAAGTGGGATCTTCTAGAGAAAGGGATTTTTGACATGAGAAGAGACCTGAGGGCTCTAACAGCAGAGGTCAGGGAAATGAAGGATGTAATGATCGAAGAGCAGGATGCACTTCTAGTTCTCACTGAAAGGACATGAAGTGCTTCAGTTCCAGGAGTGATCTCTTTTGACTATGAGAATGCCAAGATCAGTTCCTGATATGGATTTCCTTTACCTTGCTTTCCCACCTCATATTTCCTTTGTTGTTTCTGAGTGCAAACTATGTGCTCACTTTGCATGATATGATTATCTAATTTATCCTTGAAGTATCCTGCGTGCCATGCAACTCAACTCTGAATTTCAGTTTCTCATTCATGTCTCTGACTGTTGTGCATGATTCTTACTCTTCTTTGATGATGTCAAAAGGGGGAAGGGTAGAAGTATCATCTGAGGGAGAACGTAATCTGAATTCTTGACTTAACCGGATGAATAGACATACCTATGTAGGGTACTGACTTAATAGAATGTTTAATAAGTTTCTGATGTGTAGGAACTTAGGGGGAATTTGTTCCCAAGGAGAATATGTTCTCAACTGATGCTTTGTGCATATTTAAACATCTATTAAAGTACTGCTTTGGTATTTCTCTCTCAATGGTTTGTCATCATCAAAAAGGGGAAATTGTTGAGGCATTGGCCTCACACGTTTTTGATGTTGACAAACCGGTTTAATGGTTTACTTGAGTTTCTGTTAGTGAGGAACCTACTAGAGCGTTCAAGAACGTATCGCTAGACTCGAAGTCTCCGAGTAACCAAGAACCTGAGTATTGGTCAAGTCAACAGAACAGTTGAAGTCAAGTCAACGAAACAGTTGAAGTCAAGTCAACGAAGCAGTTGAGGATGGGAGTCAAACACATCATGGGATATTCACACGACCTCCTCAACACATAGTGGAGATCATGGGCTGGCGGTTGCAGACATGATCTACGGCAGTTACTTCAAGTACCTATAAGAAGACAGCCGATGTCATTCTGGCGGGTGCGCCTTTTACTCATATCCAAGAGAGCTTTCCCAGTGGGGATTCCCAGTAAAAATATACAGTGAGCTGAGCGAACGTGATATTCTGAGAGATCGAGTTGGACTTGATCATTGCCGGAAAGCCAAGGAGGTGCCACGACTACGACGACGTCGACGAGACAGTCAGGGAAGTAGTCAGATTATTGCTTGTGTAAATCTTGGATAGATTTATACTTAATAGGCAAGTTTTGTACCACTTGAGTGTACAGTTTAAATAGTAATAAAAAGGCTATTTAAGTTTATTCCGCTGTGTACTTGAATTCAGTTATTATCTGCATACTAAGTTAGGTTCCTAACAGTCCCGCTTTGGTTAAGTCTTTGACTATTTGAACTTAAGTCTTTGACTATTTGAACTTAAGTCTTTGACTAACTAACCACGATCCTATCACTTCCAAAGTGATAACTCAATCTGACTTGTCTCATTGGTACACAAGGTTT
Organism: Rhodiola kirilowii; assembly: GCA_033675215.1. Lineage (NCBI taxonomy): Eukaryota > Viridiplantae > Streptophyta > Magnoliopsida > Saxifragales > Crassulaceae > Rhodiola > Rhodiola kirilowii. The sequence goes on from CM066201.1 coordinate 36,413,345, forward strand.
TTGGTATGGTGTGCTAACTTTACTCAAATGGTACACATAACACCACACACAATCAAGCAAAAATAAGATCATCCAAGCAAATTTTAGCAATTTCTTACTTCATGTGGAATAACTCCAGAAAAACAGAACAACAAATCGATGGCCAATAAGGTGGTGTTTTCCCGTTACGCGTCCCTCGTGGAGGTGTTTTTCGTTCCGCTTCGGCGTGAACATGTTATTCCTTCTTCGCGGAGGTGTTGTCCGTTCCCTGTGAACGTGTTGTGTTCTACAGGTGTTGCTTGCATGATGCCTAGTGATGCGTATTCAATCTTGGGTTCTCAAGATAGAGGTGCTCCAATGTGGACGATTCAATTATCAATCCCAGTTGGTGCCTTGTGTGGTTCGTGTGCTCCATTATAAAAAAACATGTGGAATGAAGAATAAAAAACAATTCATGTGTCATTACTGTGAAACTGTCACGTGATAGTTTTTAAAGATGTTTATAGTTAACATTAATAAAGTCGATTTATATCCGAACCGCACTTCTTATATTAGTTCATTCAACTTTCAACTTAGAAGAGTCTTCGAGTCTCTATCCGGAGCTGACTTCTAGTGAATCGGATCTACCGTGTTGCTCAAGGAACGAGTATGGAATTGCGTTGCTTGCGTGTGGTGGCCCTTTTTTGTTTTCTCCATGTTGTTTATGGAATCTCATCAGCACTCGAATTTTGACTCATTAGATGCAAACAGAAATTGACACCATCAGGCATCAGAGTCCATGTAGCTTGAGCAAGCTATTGACAAGAGGTGGTTACGAATTTGAACTAGTGGTATCAGGATCATTGCCATTGAACTTTATATATCAGTATATGAGATTCTGTAAACAACATGGAGAAAACAAGATGTAAACCCGACTGCAAAAAAAGTAATATATAAATTCAGAGGAAAGATCAGGCAAAGTATATTTTTGGTAAAAAGCGCAAAGTTCATTAAAGTTGGGTTATAATTCGTCGCCGAAACAACAAAAGTACGACATAATTTGTAAAGAGTATTTTATAATTCGTCGTCAAAAAATTAATCAAAATTAAGCGCTGTCATTAGTTTATATTTTTTACAAAAATGTGTCTATTGCATCGAATCATTTTTCTATAAATTCAATAGTCCAATTTAACAAAATTGACCATATCCTAAATATTATTAATTTTGAATAAGACAGGAAAAATGTCCTGACGTATTTGGGAATTTAGTAAGTCAAACGGTGTATAATTGAGAGGGTATCAATCAGAAGTTTTGTATACGTTTAAAAGGCAGAAAGCAAGTCCGAATTGAATACACTAGTTGAGGCCTGGTGGTGGGGGGTATCCAGTTGTTGAAGATGTCCCTGACTACCATTAATGCTACCCGGAATTTTTGGATCGAAGCACATCATTGCTCACGCCATGTGACACAAATTCAAAATGGTTTCTGACATTGACTTTAAGGTGTCATTGGAAGCATCAACCATAAACAAGGAAACTTCATCAGCATCTGGTCATGATCGTATAGTATTTCTTTTGGTCCTATGGGCTGTTTACTAGGCTTTTACACAGCTTATTCTTTCTGTCCTCACCCATCTTAAGCTAGATATATGATTGTTAGAGCACCTTTAGGCTTTGGTGATCATCTTAAAACGAAGATTATCAATTCTTTTCTCTTAAAAATTTGCAATTTTCTTTTAGCTTTCTCCTTTAATGATGATCATGTAAAACAATCATCACATTTTTTTTCTACATATCCATCTTGAGAAACGCTCAACTTCTTTTAAGGCAACTGTAATTCAGTTTATCAATGCTTTCTGTAACTAGGAGGTGAACGAGCTTCTAGACGAATTTCAAGTTTTGTAGGCTCTGCGTAAACTGTGTCTCGCATACAAAGGAAGGTACTCTGGTCCCAAATGACACAAGAAGGCGTTGTCTTCTACATAGCAGTTGCTCAAAAATCGAATTAGAACGACAAATGTCGATCGAAAACGTTTCGAAGTATAGACTGTAAGATTAATATCACATATTCTGACGGATCGTTAGTGTTAGCCTTCCGTCAGACGGTAAGTCACGAAGTGCTTTTCCGTCAGATAGTCATATAGCAGCGGAATTAAAATATGCAGGAAAGTAAATAACGTAAAGTAATTGCACACTAATTTAGAGTGGAAACCTTATCACAACAGTGACAGGGTAAAACCACTACCTTTCAGATTTCTTCGAAAGGATTGTATGAAACATAAATGCAGTTAAACCCACCAAATTAGACTATTTGTCTATCTAACTTCTACGTGTTAGTCCCGATATATTTCCACAGGGCATTTTAGAGACTGAAGTGAAAACACGCTAAGGAGAGGATTTTATGCTGAAAAGATAACAAGAGTCAAACCAAGGTCAAGATCATATGCCGACTGAAGAAATATCAAGGATCCTGACGTTGAATTGACCATAACAAATTAATCAGAAGAATCAGGAGTGGAGTCAAGACAGTCCGGGGAAGAAAACACATTGACAATTTTGTGAAAAGACTGCACAAAACTGTACAAAACTCACACATAAGGCAAGGTGACCGGCCACTTGAAGAAGTTGTGGCGAAAGGAGGAGCTCCTCCCCCTTGGGTGACCGGCAACCGGCGGCGCCACCTCCTCCACCAAAAGCCGCCGGCCTCCTCTCCTTCCTCCACATGTGGCCATCTCCTCCCTTGATTTCTCCTCCAATCAAAATGCAACACTTGCCACCCATCTCCACCACCCATCTCCTCCCCTTTGGGCTATAAAAGGAGGAGCTCCTCCTCCTCCAAAAGACACCTCAATCTCATTTCACTTCTCTCTCTAGAAGTTGTAATATTTGTAACGTTGTAATCTTGGCTTTGGAAATAAAGGATAGCTCCCTTGGCGCTTCAACGGTTGTAAGTAATTCTTAGTATTTATTCAACTGTTTTATTTCCTTAGTTATAATGTTTAGCGCGATGAATAATAGCTAAACTTTTAGTTCGGTCTAAGGGGCGCACTTGTATTATAAAATGTTTTTAGACTATTAACTTAGTGTCTAGTCTAAGTATTCAAAACTTATTCTATGTGCCATATATTAAGTCAGAACGTCCAAGGTAGAGTGGATGCTTGGAATGGCAAAACTCTACAGCGGGGTTCGTAAACTTGTACGGATAAGTGGATGCTTGGAATGGCAAAGCTTATCTAAGAAGTTTGACTCATCTTAAACACCATTTGGTTGATCGGGAATGATTGATCTAATGGATGCACATAGGCTAATATAACCGGGAATGGAGTATTAGTCTAAATAGAATAAGTGTTCTACGTCCTTGGAATAGGCTAGACAGTGTACGCAAATCGAGTGCTTGGAATGGCCTTGATACACCGTTTGAATACTTAGGAGAGTCACTAAAGGTCAATGATAAACAGGATATAATACAAGTCCCCTGAAACCGAACATTTCTCTTTAATTATAAACTGTAATTTACTTTCCAGTATTAAAACCAACCAACCAACCAATCAATCAATCAAAATAGCTGGTAGCTTTAAAACCAACCAACCGACCTTAAACACGCTCCCACGCTGCGTAATCCCCCCGAAGAACAATTATTCCCCTGGTTCCCTTGGGTTCGACCCCTACTTACCAAGTACTACCCAGTAGTATAGTTGCTAGTAGCGGACTATTATAAATTTATTTGCACAAATCGCTTTGACGACGAGCGGTTCTGTCAAATTGGCGCCGTTGCCGGGGAATCAGTTATCGGATAGTTGTTCTCTCCCTCCCTTTTCTTTTTCTTTCTTTATGACAGCACCCATTACGCATGCATGGACAACGCGATTTCTGCCCCTGTTCGGAGGAACGGAGGGAGAAGACCCTGTACAGCACTGTCGAAACTTCCACCAAGTCTGCCACAACATCAAACCTGAAAACGAAGTGTTAGAAGAGTTTAAGCTGAAATGCTTCAAATTCTCTCTAACCGACTTCGCCACGATGTGGTACTACACATCCACCGCTTGCAGTGCAGAACGTTTCGTAGACCTCTGCGTTCCGTTCCTGAAAGAATTCTCCCCACTGTCTTTACGCCAAGAAACCCGCGAGAAGATCCTGAACCTTCAACAATCCTGGGATGAGACTTTGGACGAATACTACATAAACTACGATGCCATCGTCTCAAGCTGCCCGCACCATGGATTTACGAAGAGAGTTCTTCTCCAAAAATTTCTTCGTGGGATGAGGGCCGAAGATCTGGGAAGAGTTAACGAAGCTATGAGAAGGTCTGCAACAAACTTCACCGTTGCAGACATGTGGTGCCTTATAATCGGCCAGGCCGCTACCACAAGACGAGTACCCCAAACTGATGAGGAAATGCAGACAGAAGAAGCTGATCCTGAGGCTGATGAAGAAGAAACCACCGAACCGTCAGAAGAGACTCATGAACCGTCTGAGGAATCAGACATGGAAAGCACCGGAAGCAACGAAGTAGGAGTCCAGAACACCACTGACGAACTGCCCAAGCCATACCCGACTATCATTACCCAGGCAGCTGAAACTATCTACGATCAGTTCTTCACGAACCAACATAACGAGGCAGAACCAAGCCTCATGAGGCCTTCCCGACTTTTCCCCTTAATTAATGAGCAAATCGCCGCGAACTATGTGATCCAAGAAGAAGCTCAAAGGAGAATGGGAAAAGCACCTCTGCAGAATGACCCCTCGATGGAGCATTGCTATGCCGCAACTGGACTAGGCAGTCCCAAATACAAAAACTTCGAAAGGCTGGTAGTGAAAGGTCCATCACCCCCTCTGGGGTATTGGAAGGAAAAAATCCCGAAACAAAGGAGTCCTGACCAGAACACAACATCCGGCAAGAAGTCAGGAAGAAGCAACACTGGAACGGTGGCAAAGTTCGACCTCAGCCACCCATGGGACCCAAACCAATGAACCACAAACGAGGTATCGTCGAGCCAACGACGTTAAACAATTGCACTGGTCGGGAGGTAACCCGACACTATCTTACTTTTCCGCACTTTTTCTGTCTTTTAAATTCAGTATTTAGTTTTAAGCTTGCATGACTTTTGAACTAAGGCACGCCTTCGTTCAAAAGTGTGGGGTGAGATCCACCTCTGTACATAAATAACATGCGGCTGTTTTTCTTTTTTAATAAGTACCTTTTTGAAAATATGAACTTAAGAATGTGAAAAAGATAAATCATAATTCATGCATTAACCTTGTGAAAATTCAACTGTTTAAAAACTTAGAATGTAACTTTCCATTTGTCCTTTGTGCTGAGATAACTAAGGATGTGGAGTTGATATAAACTGCCCTAGAGAGGCTTGGCAAGCAATCAAAGGATCAGATCAAACTATATGGTTTTCAAAGTCAGTGGAGGCTGCACTTCGGGTTTTCAGTGAATAATTGAAGTCAACTCCGCCAAAAAGCATCTATGCAAAGGCGAGGACGGGAATCAGACCGTCCTCTCTCTAGTCAAAATAGCTGAGAAAATAGATGAGCGACCCTCATCTTGACCCGCGCAAAACGACAAAGACAAGAGGAGCGGGGAGGTATTTCCATAGGCTTGCGGGCGATGATTGGACCTCCCAAAAAGGCTTGAGAAAATGGACTAGCAGTCACAACAAGGCGAAAAGCTCAATGAAGCAAATCAAGAGGCCAAAGGCCCAAAATTGTGAAGGTTTTAACCGAGCAAAAGTGAAGCACTCAAAAAGTCAAATCAAAGGCCAAAGGCCGATTCACTACAACAAAAAAGCAGTCCCTCGCCAAAGAAGAAAATCAAAAAGGCTCAACTCACTGAAACCCGAATCGAATCATGTGCTAGAGAAAGCTACAAGAAAACCATATAGTAAGAGACGATCCCAAGATTGCAGTCCAGGAGCCTAAAACGGGGCTATCTCCCGAGACATCCAATATAATTTGCATCTCAGCACGGAGGTACAAGTATTAAGTTTCTTCTATTTATTTACGCAGTTTAATTTGGTAATAAGTAAGCAATGCATGAATTAGGATAGATCGAGTACCACAGTCTAATTTTCATATTCCAAAGCCAAACTTAGAACTTACGCCCTTTAATAGCATTGTTCGGGACGAACAACTAAAAGTGTGGGGTAATCTGATGGACCATAATTGTATGAAACATAAATGCAGTTAAACCCACCAAATTAGACTGTTTGTCTATCTAACGTCTACGTGTTAGTCCCGATATAATTTCACAGGGCATTTTAGAGACTAAAGTGAAAACACGCTAAGGAGAGGATTTTATGCTGAAAAGATAACAAGAGTCAAACCAAGGTCAAGATCATATGCCGACTGAAGAAATATCAAGGATCCTGACGTTGAATTGACCATAACAAATTAATCAGAAGAATCAGGAGTGGAGTCAAGACAGCCCGGGGAAGAAAACACATTGACAGTTTTGTGAAAAGACTGCACAAAACTGTACAAAACTCACATTTGGGCAAGATGACCGACCACTTGAAGAAGTGGTGGCCAAAGGAAGAGCTCCTCCTCCTTCCACCACCGGCAACCGGCGGCTCCTCCACCCATGGTGACCGGCGGCTTTGCTCCTCCTCCACATGGCACCTCCTCCTTCCTCCTCTTCTCCTCCCTTGGATCAAAAGACATGTGCATCCATCTCCACCACCCATCTCCTCCCATTTTAGCTATAAAAGGAGGAGCTCCTCCCCTCATTTCAAACACACCTCAATCTCATTTTCATTTCTCTCTCTAGAAGTTGTAACATTTGTAATGTTGTAATCTTGGCTTTGGAAATAAAGGATAGCTCCCTTGGCGCTTCAACGGTTGTAAGTAATTCTTAGTATTTATTCAACTGTTTTATTTCCTTAGTTATAATGTTTAGCGCGATGAATAGTAGCTAAACTAGTAGTTCGGTAGAAGGGGCGCACTTGTATTATAAAATGTTTTAAGACTATTAACTTAGTGTCTAGTCTCAGTATTCAAAACTTGTTCTATGTGCCATATATCAAGTCAGAGTTTCTAAGGTTGAGTGGAAGCTGTCACAAGCAAAGCTCTTCCGTAGAAATTCGTGATCATACTCGGTAAGTGGAAGCTGTCACAAGCAAAACTTATCGAGGAGTTCGACTTATCTAAAACACCACTTGGTCAAAAATGTAACTGGGAGATCAAGTGGATGCACTTACAGCTAAGATACTTCGAAAGAAGGAATTAGTTTTGCTTAGAACAAGTGTTGCTTTAAACGATGTTGCAAGTCTTGCGCTACGAAAGGGCCTCGATTCATCTTTGAATACTTAGATAATTCACTAAATGTCAATGATAAATAGGATATAATACAAGGCCCCTGAAACCGAACACTTCTCTTTAATTATAAACTGTAATTTACTTTCCAGTATTAAAATCAACCAACCAACCAATCAATCAATCAAAATAGCTGGTAGATTTAAAACCAACCAATCGACCTTAAACACGCTCCCACGCTGCGTAATCCCCCCGAAGAACAATTATTCCCCTGGTTCCCTTGGGTTCGACCCCTACTTACCAAGTACTACCCAGTAGTATAGTTGCGAGTAGCGGACTATTATAAATTTATTTGCACAAATCGCTTTGACGACGAGCGGTTCTGTCAAGGAGAAGTAGCACGGTCCCCAACCTACAGACTTACAAACAATCATTTCAACCGTAGGAGTCGACCTGATTGGAATCAAGAAGAAGACCGACCCAATGATGGCAAAACATGGGTTACGCATGCTGACAATGGACGGTACGCGTTTACTGTTTGCATAACACCGCCGCCGATCACACACTTTGACATACCAGCATCTGGTTGGGACTCCCCAAATAATATTATTGCTTCGAAGCAAAATATTAAAGGGTCCGAGTACGCAAATTCTAAGCCAGGGAGTGGGCAAAATAGTCCGACAATAGAAAGAGCCCTCACTTCAGATCATGAGCCACAACCGGAAAGAAATAAAGACCCCGGGGCCTTTACAATCACCTGTGGTATTGGTGAAACCCAGATCCATAAATGCTTAGTCGATCTTGGGTCTGCTGTCAACGCCATGCCTTCCTCCTTGTATTACCTACTAGGACTTGGTCTGTTGAAACCACCTCGATCAAATATCGAGCTAGGAGATAAATCATGCATCCGCCCGGTTGGAGAACTGGAAGATGTAATAGTCCATGTGGGAGAACTTGTTGTTGCTGCAGACTTCTATGTAATACCAACAGAAGAAACCTGCGAAGACGACTCACCAACAATAATATTGGGACGACCATTCCTCTACGCCACTAAAGCAAGAATCGATGTGGGCAAGGGGTCATTATCACTTAAGTTCGGCGGCAAAATTGCACACTTCTTCATTAATAAGAGCCGCCCGGACATGAAGAAACCACCAGACATAACACCTATCTCAGATCACGGTGCACAGTTTTCTGACCTGTCATTAGGGACCAAAAAAGTATCAAGACCAGCAGCAATGGTCAAAGGTCTCCCGCCTTATCAGAAACAATGCAAAGAGAAAACACCGAAACCATGGAGCTCTTACTCCGGCAAGAAGTCAGGAAGAAGCAACACTGGAACGGTGGCAAAGTTTGACCTCAGCCACCCATGGGACCCAAACCAGTAATCCACAACGAGGTATCGTCGATCCAACGACGTTAAACAAGTGCACTGGTCGGGAGGTAACCCGACACTATCTTACTTTTCCGCACTTTAATTTCTGTCTTTTAAATTCAGTATTTAGTTTTAAGCTTGCATGACTTTTGAACTAAGGCACGCCTTCGTTCAAAAGTGTGGGGTGAGATCCACCTCTGTACATAAATAACATGTGGCTGTTTTTCTTTTTTTTAGTAATAGTATCTTTTTGAAAATATGAACTTAAGAATGTGAAAAAGATAAATCATAATTCATGCATTAACCTTGTGAAAATTCAACTGTTTAAAAACTTAGAATGTAACTTTCCATTTGTCCTTTATGCTGAGATAACTAGGGATGTGGAGTTGATATAAACTGCCCTAGAAAGGCTTGGCAAGCAATCAAAGGATCAGATCGAACTATATGGTTTTCGAAGTCAGTGGAGACTGCACTTCGGGTTTCAGTGAAGATTGAAGTCATCTCCGCCATGCAATGCAAAAGGCGAGGACGGGAATCAGACCGTCCTATCTCCGGTCAAAGTAGCCGAGAAAATAGATGAGCGACCCTCATCTTGACCCGCGCGAAAACGACAGTCAAAGTAGCCGAGAAAATAGATGAGCGACCCTCACCTTGACCCGCGCAAAAACGGCAAAAAAGAGAGGAGCGGGGAGGTATTTCCATAGGCTTGCGAACGATGATTGGACCTCCCAAAAAAGTCTCGAGAAAATGGACTAGCAGTCACAAAAAGGCGAAAAGCTCAATGAAGCAAATCAAGAGGCCAAAGGCCCAAAATTGTGAAGGTTTTAACCGAACAAAAAGTGAAGAACTCAAAAAGTCAAAACAAAGGCCAAATGCCGACTCACTACAAAAGCAGTCCCTCGCCAAAAGAAAATCAAAGTACTCAAACCACTGAAAGGTGAACCGAATCACGTGCTAGACAAAGCTACCAGAAAACCATATAGTAAGAGACGATCCCGAGGTTGCAGTCCAGGAGCCAAAAAAGGGCTATCTCCCGAGACATCCAAAATAATTTGCATCTCAGCACGAAGGTACACGTATCAAGTTACTTCTATTTATTTACGCAGTTTAATTTGGTAATAAGTAAGCAATGCATGAATTAGGATAGATCGAGTACCACAGTCTAATTTTAATATTCCAAAGCCAAACTTAGAACTTACGCCCTTTAATAGCATTGTTCAGGACGAACAACTAAAAGTGTGGGGTAATCTGATAGACCATAATTGTATGAAACATAAATGCAGTTAAACCCACCAAATTAGACTGTTTGTCTATCTAACTTCTACGTGTTAGTCCCGATATATTTCCACAGGGCATTTTAGAGACTGAAGTGAAAACACGCTAAGGAGAGGATTTTATGCTGAAAAGATAACAAGAGTCAAACCAAGGTCAAGATCATATGCCGACTGAAGAAATATCAAGGATCCTGACGTTGAATTGACCATAACAAATTAATCAAAAGAATCAGGAGTGGAGTCAAGACAGTCCGGGGAAGAAAACACATTGACAATTTTGTGAAAAGACTGCACAAAACTGTACAAAACTCACACATAAGGCAAGGTGACCGGCCACTTGAAGAAGTGGTGGCCAAAGGAGGAGCTCCTCCCCCTTGGGTGACCGGCAACCGGCGGTGCCACCTCCTCCACCAAAAGCCGCCGGCCTCCTCTCCTTCCTCCACATGTGGCCATCTCCTCCCTTGATTTCTCCTCCAATCAAAATGCAACACTTGCCACCCATCTCCACCACCCATCTCCTCCCCTTTGGGCTATAAAAGGAGGAGCTCCTCCTCCTCCAAAAGACACCTCAATCTCATTTCACTTCTCTCTCTAGAAGTTGTAATATTTGTAACGTTGTAATCTTGGCTTTGGAAATAAAGGATAGCTCCCTTGGCGCTTCAACGGTTGTAAGTAATTCTTAGTATTTATTCAACTTTTTTATTTCCTTAGTTATAATGTTTAGCGCGATGAATAGTAGCTAAACTTGTAGTTCGGTCTAAGGGGCGCACTTGTATTATAAAATGTTTTAAGACTATTAACTTAGTGTCTAGTCTAAGTATTCAAAACTTATTCTATGTGCCATATATTAAGTCAGAACGTCCAAGGTAGAGTGGATGCTTGGAATGGCAAAACTCTACAGCGGGGTTCGTAAACTTGTACGGATAAGTGGATGCTTGGAATGGCAAAGCTTATCTGAGAAGTTTGACTCATCTTAAACACCATTTGGTTGATCAGGAATGATTGATCAAATGGATGCACATAGGCTAATATAACCGGGAATGGAGTATTAGTCTAAATAGAATAAGTGTTCTACGTCCTTGGAATAGGCTAGACAGTGTACTCAAATCGAGTGCTTGGAATGGCCTTGATACACCGTTTGAATACTTAGGAGAGTCACTAAAGGTCAATGATAAACAGGATATAATACAAGTCCCCTGAAACCGAACATTTCTCTTTAATTATAAACTGTAATTTACTTTCCAGTATTAAAACCAACCAACCAACCAATCAATCAATCAAAATAGCTGGTAGCTTTAAAACCAACCAACCGACCTTAAACACGCTCCCACGCTGCGTAATCCCCCCGAAGAACAATTATTCCCCTAGTTCCCTTGGGTTCGACCCCTACTTACCAAGTACTACCCAGTAGTATAGTTGCTAGTAGCGGACTATTATAAATTTATTTGCACAAATCGCTTTGACGACGAGCGGTTCTGTCAGCTGGCCAGATTCCTTTAATGTAATAAGCATAGCCGGGCACTGGGACTTTCAAGAGTTTGGCCAGGTCACGATGGGTGATAACCTGTGCCTCCCCCTTGAAGAAGAACGTGGCCAAGAGCAACCTCGGTTTCTCCTCTAACTTAAACCCGGAGTAGAACTCCCTCACTACATTCTCGTCAACCAGAACCTCCTCTCGGAAGAGGTGATCCCAGCCTTGAGCAATGAGGAGGTCGTTCACCTCCACTAACTGGTGTGTAGCCAGAAACACCCTGTCGAGTACCACTTCCGCAACCTCGGATCTCCCTTCCAGAAACTTCTCACCTTCCTCCTCTATAATAGGCTGCTCCTCTGCAACCACGGGAACTGGCGCCTTCTTGGTACACCCACTCTTCCGAACAGGAACCTGGGTAGTGGCGGACCTTCGGCTCTTGCGGCCAGAGCCCTCAGCTGCTGCGCTCTTCCTCTTTGCCTTTCTTTGAGAGGTCGCTTCACTTTCGACCTCTGGTATCTCAGGACTGTCGGCAACAGCGGACAGGCTCTTCACTAATTTGGTGGAAGCGGTCGGTGCAATCGACTGTTCACCCAGAATTTCTTCTACATTAACTCCGTTCGCCTTAAACTTGGCGAGCATTGCTGCGACTTTGGTGGTAGAGACTTTGCTTTCGGAGGCCATGAGAGCAGAGGGGTTGAGAGTGAAGGTTAGGGTTTCGAAAGATTAAAGCTTTTGAAGATGATTGCGATGCCAATATCTCACCTTTGCTCCTCTCCTTTATACTGTAAGAAACCCTAGAAATTTCCTTTTCGATTTCAAAAACCCAATCGGCATCTCGAATCTCGCAAGATTAAATATTTAATTTCCAAAAGAAACTGCACAGTTAACTCCCTTCAAAATTCAGAATTAGGCAATAATGAACCGCCTCGTGCAACTCCCAAATTTGAATGAATTCCACGGTTTGCTGCCACATGTCCATCTGGGGAAAAAACCTTAACTGCTGCGATTGTTCACTTTCCCACGCCATAAGGACCAGCAAAGGCATCAACCATCATGTCGAAGCAGCTTTGTAATAATGACCGAGCTGCAGACGCAGCTTTTCCTCTTCTTCTCGCAGGTCAGTCTAATCGCCATCAATGTATCACATTTAATTTCTTTCCTGCTGGAAGCCACTAACTCTCCAAACGGCACTTACCACTAATCACACTCCATCTGATTGAACCGTTCTGAACCAATGCTGAGTGAACCCCGGTTTTGTCTCATGATTTTCACAAGGTTTGGGTGTGGTGCGCTAGGTTTACCCAAGTGGTACAATAAAACACCACACATTCAAGAAATAAAATTCACCAAGTCATGACAAAGCAATTGCATGTAGTGTGGAGAAGACCAAGAAAATTTTTAAAATCAAATGGCTTAACATTTATTCTCCACACGTAATAGGCTAGGGTTAGTTTAGAGAACTTCCTTGGCTTATATCGTGGGTTCAAATTAGGAGGTCTCTTTTGGGCTGAAAATAAGTATGTGTCATGCTCAAGATTTTGCTAGCTAGTAATATCATTTATCATGCGTGCAGTAGTGACCTTATAAAATAGCTTTCACACGATCATCAACTACATACGCAACAACTCCACACATGGTAGCTTATCATGCAAACTAGTCTAGCCAATCATCGAGGAAATTCAACATGGAATGCAGACTAGGTAAGGGAAGTCATACCTAGTTCAAGCCTTAGCTTCTCGTAGGGTTCCCTGTGTAATGCTTTCGTAAAGATGTCTGTAATCTGCTCCTCGGTTCTACAGTATTCCATAGCTATGGTGCCTTTCTCTACACATTCACGTAGGAAGTGATATCTAATCTCTATGTGCTTAGTGCGTGAAAACTGCACTGGATTTTTCGATATATTAATACCACTAGTGTTATCACATAGAATTGAGACACATTTAACAAGAACACCATAATCACTTAGCTGTTGTTTTATCCATAGCAGTTGTGCACAGTAAGCTGCAGCGGCGATATACTCCGCCTCGGCGGTGGATAAAGCAATGGAAGACTGCTTCTTGGACCTCCATGAGATCAAGCAAGGTCCAAGGAATTGTGCCATCCCTAACGTAGACTTCATGTCTGTCTTGCAGCCTGTATAATCAGCATCCGTGTATGCCACCAGACGTAAGTCTCCTCCCTTCGGGTACAATAGGCACAGATCATCTGTCCCCTTTAGGTACCTCCAAAATCCTATTCACATCTTTCACATGTGTCTCTCTAGGATCTGCCTGAAATCTGGCACATAGACAAACGCTAAATAAGATGTCAGGTCTACTAGCTGTGAGATATAAGAGTGAACCTATCATCCCCCTATATAGGGTCGGATCCACTTGTGGTGAGGACTCATCCTTTGTCAAGGTGTCATTTGGAGACATGGGTGTAGCACACGTTTTTGTGGAATCCATCCCAAACTTCTTTAGTACTTCTGCTGATGGATCCGAGTTCCATCCTCCTCTTGTGCTACTTGAAGTCCAAGAAAATACTTCAATTCTCCCACCATACTCATCTCGAATTCGCTTGACATCAGATCTGTGAACTGTTTGACAAGTCTAGGGTTAGTTGAACCAAAAATAATATCATCAACATATACTTGTACCACTAGAGTGTCATTCCCTTTCTTTAGGAGGAAGAGAGTCTTGTCCACCTCTCCTCTAACATATCCATGCGACAGAAGAAACTATGACAGTCTCTCGTACCAGGCGCGGGGTGCTTGCTTTAACCCATACAGTGCCTTGTCCAGGACATAGACATGATCAGCATGAGCACTATCCTCGAATCCTGGAGTCTGGCTCACATACACTTCTTCCTTCAAGACTTTATTCAGGAATGCCATCTTCACGTCCATCTGTTGCAAAGTAAAACCATGGTAGGTTGAATAAGCTATTAACAGTCTGATTGCTTCTAACCTTGCAACTGGGGCAAACGTCTCATTGTAGTCTATTGCTTCCTGCTGATTGTATCCCTTGACCACCAGATGGGCTTCGTTCCTTACTACGACTCCCTTGTCATCCAACTTGTTCCTGAAGACCCATTTCGTTCCAATCACGTTCTTATCCTCTGGCATAGGAACCAGACGCCATACCTTGTTCCTCTCGAACTGCTGCAGCTCCTCTTGCATGCCATTGACCCATTCTGGGTCCTTAAGTGCTTCTGCTACGATCTTCAGTTCTACAAGAGAAACAAAGGAGGCAAATCCACAAAAATGACATAAACTATCAAGGTCTACATGTTCCTGAGAGGTGTAGCATTGGTAGTCCATTAGTCTAGCTAGCGGCTGAACCACTCGTCCATGACATGTGGTTCTGAGTTCCCCCTCAGGATTAGCAGGGGTAGGATCACCAGCCATTTCATCCACACCAGGAATCTCATCGTTGAATTCCACCGTAGGGTCATCATGGACTTGCCCACCTGCTGGTTCAGCTATCTCAGCATTCTCCACTTGGTCATCTAGTGGTGCTTCGTCTACATGCTGGACATCCATATGATGAGAGTCAGCATTAAGTGCTGGTGGTGGATCCTAGTCAGGATTTGATCAGTCCGTGACCTGCAGCTCTCCAGCATCTAGCATGGCAGTGGTTGAGGAGTCTTTTATTAGGTGACCAGCCATCACCGTTTCATCAAATCTCACATGCACGCTTTCCTCAACTTGCTCTAGCCTCGAGTTGTAGACTTTGTAGACTTTGTAGGCTTTGCTATGACTCGAGTATCCGACGAACACTCCTTCGTCACTCCGTGCATCAAACTTTCCCAAGTTCTCCTTGCCATTATTGTGGACAAGACATCTGCAGCCAAATACCTTCAAATGGGAAATATTAGGTTTTCTTCCACGTAACAGTTCATATGGAGTTTTCCCTATCATGGATCGAAGCGATGCTCTATTTAGGATGTAACCCGCAGCATGCACTGCTTCCGGCCCGAAGCCTTTTGGAACTCCGCTAGCAATTAGCATTGTTCTTGACATATCCTCCAAGGTTCTGTTCTTTCGTTCCACTACACCATTCTGCTGTGGTGTCCGTGGGGCGGAAAAGTTTTGATCAATACCCTTGTTCCTACACAATGAGAGAAACTGCGCATTCCGGAACTCAGTTCCGTTGTCAGTACGAATAGAGATCAATTTACGATTTAACTTGTTTTCCATCAAATTCAGCCATGCTTCAAATTCACTATATGTTTGATCTTTAGTAACTAAGAAAATAGTCCATGTATACCTGGAATAGTCATCGACTATGACTAGAATATACCTGTTTCCTCCACGGTTGACGACATTGACTGGACCGCACAGATCCATGTGGATCATGTCCCATGGTACAGAAGTGATCACTGTTTGCTTAGATGGAAATGATGTTCGTGCTTGCTTTCCCGTTACACAGGCACTGTGATGTTCCTTTAAGTGGCATGTATTTGGCAAAACGTAGCTTAGACAGTTTGAGCAGGTGTTCAGGGGGAGTTTGAACAATATCCTGGTACTCCTGTACAGCGTGATCAAGACGCGAGGATATACACGAGGATATTTTCCGGAAGATATTGGCAACGAAAATTTCGACAAGTGGAAGTTGGCCAGCGACTTATTCGAGCATTAGATATTCGAATGAATATCTACATTGAAGATGGCGCGACTTACTTGGAAAGAAGACTTCGTATACTCTTTCGATCGATTTATAAAAGATATACATCAAATATTTAGGAATCAATTCCGAAATATTTGATGGGACAATCTTGTGCGAATTAGGGTTTCGCTCGAGCATATAAATACAATGCAAGGGCAACCCTAATTCTGATCGCTTTCAAAAGATCAAATATACACGAGCATATCCTGCTGATTGGAGAAGAAGAAAGTGACGGCCGGTTGTATTTTCTCATTGAGAATACACCGGTGCAAGTGCAGTCTGTTCAAGTGCAACACAGACTGTCTGAAGCGTATCAACTGCTGCACACAACAAAGGTGAACAAGCTTTCGAGAGAAAGCATCCGAGCTTCCCGAGAAGGTCGAGAACGTTCAGACTGCAGGTTCTGAATGAAGGGGATCGAGGGGAATTGCGGTGAACCTCGGTTGCAAATCTGAGAGACGGAGTATTGAGGTTAGGCTATTACAAGGTGTAAGTGTAAGTCCCTGTGGAAACCCTATACTCGTAATAAAGATTTGCTGTCCCTTTTTCGGGTGTGGGAAACCCCCCAGAGTAGGCGGAGCCGAACTGGGTTATCAGTCTGTGTGTCTCTACTGCCTTTATCAGTTTGCTGAACTGTTGTGATAAGAGTTCAACCTCCGTGTTGAACTGTTGTGCGAAGAGTCCCAGGTCTGTCGCAACACTACCTTGGACACAAGCTTGAACAGGGGACATAATTTCAATTGGTATCAGAGCAGATCACTCGACACACTGAGTGGGATCCTGAACTGTTCAAGATGACTCTTAAGGAGGGACAAAGCATAACCAGACCTCCGCTGCTGGAAGGATCGAACTATGCCACATGGAAGCCTGTGATGAGATCTTTTCTGAAATCACTAGACGAAAAGGCATGGAAGGCTGTTCTGAAAGGGTGGACGGAACCCATAATGAACAATCTCACTGGAGAACCGATCGCCAAACCAGAAGCTCTGTGGACAGAGGAGGAGGACAAAGCCTCCATGGGCAACTCAAAGGCAATGAACGCAATTTTCTCGGCAGTAGATGAAAACGTCATGAAGCTAATCATCAACTGTGAAGTGGCCAAAGAAGCATGGGATATCCTCCAAACAGCCTTTGAAGGAACAGACAAAGTTCGCAACTCCCGCATGCAAGCTGTTACAACCAGGTTCGAAGAGATGAAGATGAAGGAGAGTGAAACCATCACTGAGTACAACACCAGAGTCCTGGAACTGTCCAACGAGGCATCTGCTCTAGGGAACCCCATCGATGAAGAAAGATTGGCCAGTAAGGTCCTAAGGTCTCTTCCTCCGAGATTTGCCATGAAAGTCACAACCATTGAGGAAATGCATGATATCACCACACTGAAGCTAGACGAGCTAATGGGTTCTCTCAGAACCTACGAGATCAATCATGACTTCCAAACCGGAGAAGAGAAGGGAATCGCCCTCAAGGCAGATACGACAGAAGACAAGCTGGACTCTGGATGCACAACTGAGCAACTGGCCATGATGGCACAGAACTTTGGATGAAGGGTACGAAAAATCAACAGACGTGGTCCAGAACAAGGTCAGTCCTCGTCAACTGGTTACCGAAACTGGAAATCCAGTAGGCCAAGGTCTACTGATTCGAGGCAAGAATTGTCTGACAAAGGAAAAGAAGAGATTCAGTGCCATGAATGCTAGGGTTTCGGTCACATTGCCTCACAGTGTGCAAACACTCTCATGAAGAAAAAGGCGATGGTGGCGAGCTTCAGCGACAGTGAATCAGACGAAGAAAAAGGTGAAACCACAAACTTTGTGGCCTTCGTCACAACTCTGGATGAATGCAGCAGCACAAGTGAAACTGTTCCACCTCAGTTGGAACGCCCAGATGAAGACCCCTCGGACAGTGACAACGAAGAACTCACGCAGGACTCTCTGGCTCAGACTTATAAAGATCTATATGAGAAGTGGCTACTTCTGATCAAGATGAACAAAAAGCTAAATGACACAGTGGCAAGCGTCACTATGGAAAAGGACAAGGTATGGCAGGAGGTTGAGATACTATTGACACTGAAGGCAAAACTGGAAGGTACAATTAACTCACTAACCTCTCAACTAGCTGAGGTAAAACAAGAAAGACTGGATCTTCTTGTTCAGAAAACGGAACTCCTAGGTACTATCTCCTCTCTGAAAAACGAAATGGAGAAGGATCGGGACACTCATCCTACAGGCATGGCGAGGCTGAGAAAAACCATCATTGATCTACAGCGGAAAGAAATGTTCCAACTAAGGAGGGTGGTACAGCTGGAACTTCAGCTAGAATCCGAGAAGATGGAACACTCTAACACTAGAGAGGAACTCAATCACCTCAAACAGTCGGTAAGAATGCTTAACTCTGGCACTAAAAACTTAAATGATATTCTTAGATCCCAGAGAATGGAGTCCGGACACAGGGGATTGGGGTTCACAGGAGAAGGAAGCTCAAAAGGTACGACGCTTGTTAAAACCAGACAGGTGTCGGAACAGAAGACAGAACAGAAGGTAAGACAGCATCCCAGACGGAAAATAGACCTGCAACAAGAACAACCCAACAGTGGTCAAAGAAGGGATGGTATGATGCACTTCGGCTCCAATTCAGCGCAAAGGAAAGACTGGCGCACTTGCTGGTATTGCAATTAGATGGGACACATTAAACTAAAGTGTCGCCTGTTTTTAGCCGAACGACGTGCTTTCCAGCAACGAACCACATC
Source organism: Rhodiola kirilowii (assembly GCA_033675215.1). Taxonomy (NCBI): domain Eukaryota; kingdom Viridiplantae; phylum Streptophyta; class Magnoliopsida; order Saxifragales; family Crassulaceae; genus Rhodiola; species Rhodiola kirilowii. Next base: position 36,432,080 of record CM066201.1, read on the forward strand.
GCAACAGAAACAGGTCTGGATTCAAAAGGCAGACCAAACCGTTTGCATGGTAGCCTGTTACACCTCAAACTACTCATCGCATGATAGTTGGCTCTTCGACAGCGGATGCTCCGCACACATGACAGGTAACTCTCAATATCTTACCCATATTAGACCTGTTGAGCATATGTGGTTTGTCACCTTCGGAGATGGTGAAAAGGGTCAGGTGATCGGCTGTGGGACATTGATGGTTCCGGATCTCCCTGCACTCAAGAACACCCTCCTTGTTAAGGGACTGGCCAGGAATCTTATCAGCATCAGTCAACTATGCGACGATGGACACTATGTGTCATTCTCCAGCTACTCATGTCTTGTCCTAGACCAGAATGGCGATACACTGATGAAAGGAAAAAGGGATGCCAACAGCTGCTATACTATTAGGATGGGTCTGACAGAGTCGATGAACAATGTGCACCATGGCCAGCAACCGGTACCTAGTATTCTGCAAGGGGGAGTGGATGAGACCCTGCACACAAGATCGGATTGTCGATGCGCACAAATCAAGGTTGCCGGGTGTCCCAGGAAGCTGTTGAATCAGTCGGTGGTGCAGTTGCAACAGGAGTTCGTACACTTCCCACAGAAATGTGCCTGGCCCCGTACAAGAAAATATGAATGCTCACGAAAGATGGTAACTCTGAGGCAGCATGCTTGTGTCAAACCATATGGCAGGTCACGGAGTGAAACACCCAGATCCCCAGGGGGTCTATGTGGTGTCAACCACTAAAAGCATCCGACGGTGGTCAGTCATAGTCGAATCTCCAGCTGAAACAGTTGGACTGACCACCTAATATATAGAGCTGGAACAGAAGTCTCAACAAAATATTCTCAAAATATTTTTTTTTAAATATCCTTGAAGATTTTCTCGGTTGACGGTTTTGGAAAGCTGAAGAGTCATATAGACATATTTGATTTTTGAAAAATCAAAATCCTTCACTGAGTATCGTCTTCTCTCTCTCGAAAACCCTAGAACGGAACTTCCCTCTCAACTGCTCTTTCCGCAACCGACAATGGTGAACACCAGGAAGTCAGCAAAGTCCAGTGCCAAATCTGCGGAGAAAATCAAAGAAAGCATGCAGACCTCAAAGGCGTTGGCGGCGAAATCAAAGATTCCGAAATCAAAAGATGCGAAGATGAAAAAGGCGTCGCCTTTACACTCTGTCACCGAATCTTTGGCAAGAGAGAAGTCTGTTGAAGGAGTTACCGCTAGAATCCCTCAGCTGGACACAGTGGATTCAACTCCACAGATTCAGGTAAATCCCCATTGTTAAAGAAACTGTGCTGAATAAAGAAACAAGTGCGGAGGGTGAGAAGGATGTTGAGTCGATTGACGGTGTTGAAGCCAGAAGGGCTGAAATTGGCAATAATGGTGGCAAGACTGTTAGTGGTGTTAAAGCCGATGGTGTTGAAACCAGTAGGGTGATTCTTGGTGGAGATAATGAGAGTGGTAGGGGTGTGACGATCAACAAAGCCGGTAGAGGGGTTTCTAAGAAGAAGTCTGTCAAGAATGTGGAAGAAGAGGAACCCAGCAAGGGGGCTGGAGGCTCAGGAACATGGAGAGAAAAGATTTTCGCCTCAGGATACATTCCTCCAAAGGCTGGTCGCAGGAAGAAGGTGAAGCGGGCCGCTGACTCTCCTAGGAAATACCTAGCCCAGATCTATGCCACTCGAGGTAGAAAGGTTGCAATGTCAGATGAAGAAACAGAGAAGTTTATTAAGTCCTCGGGGAGGAGGAACGTGGTGATTAATGATGCTGATCCATCTGAAAATCTAGGAGGAACCACTGAAGAAGGTTCCGGTTTGCATGAACTGTGGCAGAGGAAATTAATCAATCAGGAAAGATAGATGTGTTGAAGGAATCAGACCCAGCAGAAAAGGATGAGGAATTAGAGATGTTATACAAAGACATTGATGATGTCATGGAAGACCTGGAAAAGGAGAAGGATCAGGAAGTGGCAAGCCCGGAAGAAGCTCAGTATGATCAGGATGTTGGGGCAAAAGAAATGGTTGCAGAAAAAGCTACAAGTGTTCCACCTATGGAACCAAGTGTTCAGTCTGGCGTTGAGACTGGAAGAGCTGTAGAGAAAGCTGCAAGCGGTTCATCTGTGGAACCCTCTGGTCAGTCTGAAGCTCAAACAGTACCAGTTCCAGAGGAAGGTCTGCGTAACCTGGGTGTTGAAGCAGAAGAGTCTGGTACTGGAAAGGTCTCAAGTGCTCCAACAGTGGAACAGAGTGTTCAAACCGAAGATACGACTGGAGTAGTACCAGAGAAAGCAGTGAGTGAAGAAACATTGACAGTTCAAGATGATCGTTGTCGGGATTATTTTAAGGAGGATGAACCATCCATTCGTAAGGATGCCCCTACATCAGCAGCAGAAGGTGTTACCCCTTCAGAAGATGACCAAGATAGTGTTCCCCTTGTCAACCTCAAGAGGACAACAAAGGGGAAGGAAAAGAAAAAGGTTGCCTTTGCCACGTCTACAAAGGAACCAGCTCAGAAGGTTGCTGAGGTCAGCAGTGGTGCAGGGGGAGCTGGCTCTTCAAAGAAAAGAAAGCGCGTTGCTGCAGTTCCCATCTCTGAAGATGCTGGGAGATGTGAAGTCCCAGTCCCAGAATCTGAGGCTGTTCCGGTTGGTAAGGTAAAGAAAGGTGTGTGGTTTGTGAACAAAGAAGCTGCATTGAAATGGGAATGTGTGCTGAAAAGAAAAATCACATACCGGAGAGGCTGCTGGATGCATCGAGCTACAAGGGGAAGGAAGTGGTTGAGGTGCTGAAAGAGTCGGATCTGTTCTGGACGTTGGATAGTTGTAAGCCGTTCAACGAACAACTGGTGCGTGAGGCCATGGCAAACTTGCCTCCAAAGTTTGGGGTCATTGGAGAGGCTGAGTATGGGGTCTTCTATGTAAGAGGAAGAAGGATCAAGATTGATCCAGAGCTGATCAATGTATACTTCTCCATGGACGACCCAGCTGTTGATGAAGAAGAATCCAGCTTTGAGAAGATAGTGAGCACCATCACTGCAGGCTCTGTTCAGTGGAGGCCTGAGTCAGTTGTGCATACAGCGGATCTGTCCACGTTCTATTCAATGCTGTTTTTCATAGCAGTGTTTAACTGGAGGCCGTCTACTCATCGTTCTACTGTCAACAAGGACATGGCCTAACTGATTTATCAGATAGGGAACAAGCTGAAGATTAACATGGGTAGAATAATGTTCAAACAGATTGCTGACCATGCTACATCGATGAGAACCCTGCACCAGATCTGCTTTCCATCTCTGATTTATGAGCTGATTATTCATCAAGCCCCTGATTTGACAGCCTCGTCTGATCTTCTTACTAAAGCTCCCAGCAAATTCACAGTGGACCACAAGTTATACAAAGGGCGGCATGTGAATGATCTGAAAGGGGGGAGCAAGCCAGGTAAAGAAATTGGGGAATCCAGTCGAGGGGGAGCCAGAATGGGAGTGGATGAGAGGCCCTTGTGTTGTTTCAGTTGTGGGGAGGTCGGACACCGCATGGCTGAGTGCTCGAGTGCCTTGAAAGGGACTCGCGGTCTGTTAATCCAAGATGACGCGGGTGATGTGTCCTTTGTCCCGGATGGGCCTCCAGTTTTTGATTCGTCCAGTGGTGATGACGAGAAGGTTCCTGAGGAAGTCTTGCCTGGTGATGTTGGTCCTGCCCTGGTGGTGCGACGCACCTTCCTTGCCCCCCGGGCTGCTGATGATATGGAGTGGCTGCGCAGCAACTTGTTCCAGTCCTCTTGTACGATTGGGGGAAAGGTGTGCACGTTCATCATTGATGCGGGTAGCTGTGAGAATGTGATCTCTGATTCGGCTGTCTCGAAGTTGTCTCTCTCACCCGAACCGCACCCAAAGCCGTATAAGCTTGCATGGCTAAGTAAAGGTACTGACATAACGGTTTCAAAGCGTGTTTTGGTTTCCTTTTCTATTGGACCAACTTACTGTGATGACAATTATTGTGATGTGGTTCCCATGGATGCGTGCCACATGTTGCTGGGCCACCCGTGGCAATATGACCGGTCAGTTACTCACGATGGTCGGACTAACACGTACTCCTTCTTGTTTCGGGGAAAGAAGATTGTCCTGGTTCCTGCAAAGCCCACAGCTCAGCCGGCTCCCTCCACTAAGTTGCTGACCCGTGCCCCTTTTCCGGCTGCCATGGAGGAATCTGGGGTGGTATTTTTGCTATTTTGTGACCCTGTTTGTACTACGACCCCTTCTGCTGTTCCTGGTATTGTGCAATCTTTGTTGCAGGATTTTTCAGATGTGTTTCCTGAGGACTTACCTGCTGAACTGCCCCCTCTCCGTGACATTCAGCACCAGATTGATTTGGTTCCCTAAAGAACATGAGGAGCTTCAGCGTCAGGTGGAAGTCCTGCTGGCCAAAGGGCACATTAGGGAGAGCCTGAGTCCCTGTGCTGTTCCTACTCTCCTCATGTGGCGTGGCGTATGTGTGTGGACAGTAGGGCGATTAATAAGATCACAGTGCGTTACAGATTTCCCATTCCCCGTCTTGATGATCTACTTGATCAGTTGCATGGTGCCTCCGTGTTTAGCAAGTTAGATTTGAAGAGTGGCTATCACCAGATCCGTATCCGTCTTGGAGATGAATGGAAGACCGCTTTTAAGACTCGTGAAGGACTCTATGAGTGGCTGGTGATGCCGTTTGGGCTTTCTAACGCCCCGAGTGCATTCATGCGTGTGATGAACCAGGCCCTCCGTCCGTTTATTGGCAGGTTTGTGGTAGTATATTTTGATGACATTCTGATCTACAGTTCTTCCCCCGAGGAACATCTGACTCACCTGAGAGAGGTGTTGACTGTCCTGCATCGCGACAAATTCTATGGTGCCGCATCGAAGTGTACTTTTATGGCTGATTCTGTGCACTTCCTTGGGTATGTGGTCTCTTCCGTGGGGCTTCGGGCTGACCCTAGTAAGATTACGGCCATTGAGCAGTGGCCCCGTCCTTCCTCCATCACTGAGGTGCGTAGTTTTCACGGGCTGGCATCTTTCTATTGACGTTTTATTCCCCATTTCAGCGGTCTCATGGCTCCTATCACGGATTGCATGAGGGGCTCCAAATTTCAGTGGACCGAGGACGCAGAGGCTGCCTTTTGTGATATTAAGCGCCGCCTTACTTCTGCCCCCGTCTTGATTCTGCCAGACTTCACGCAGCCCTTCGAGCTCCATTGTGATGCATCCAAAATGGGTATAGGTGCTGTTTTGAGACAGTCAGGCCGTCCAGTTGCTTTCTTCAGTGAGACACTCTCAGGTGCAAAACTTCGGTTCAGTACATATGATGTTGAGTTTTATGCTGTTGTTCAGGCCGTGAAGCATTGGCGCCATTACCTGTTCCAGCGTGAGTTCATGCTTTACACAGATCATGATTCCCTTAAGCACTTGGGGAGTCAAGATAAGGTGTCTCATCGCCATGCCTCGTGGAGTTCTTATCTTCAGCAGTTCACATTTGTGATTAAGCATAAGGCTGGTACTTCTAACCGTGTGGCAGATGCCTTGAGTCGTCGTCACAGCGTGTTATCTGAGATGCGGGTCCATGTGCCAGGTTTTGAGTCTTTCTCCAGTCTTTATGCGTCCGACCCTTTTTGTTCACTGATTCTGGATAGGATTCAGCATGGCGAGGCTACTGATTTTATTGTTGATGATGGTTTCATCTTCCGGGGCCTTCAGCTATGCATTGCTGAGTGCAGCCTTTGCCTACATTTGATTCAGGAGCTCCATTTTGAGGGTCATGTGGGGCGTGATCGCACTTTTCAGTTACTTGCTGCATCTTATTACTGGCCATCCATGCGTAAAGAGGTGGGCAGGTTTGTGATACGTTGTCGTGTGTGCCAGATGGCTAAAGGGGCTTCCACTAACGCCGGTCTTTATATGCCCCTCCCGATCCCGACCCAGCCGTGGTCTGATATCAGCATGGACTTTGTCCTTGGTCTTCCTCGTACTCAGCGGGGCTGTGATTCTATCTATGTGGTGGTTGACCGTTTCTCGAAGATGGTCCATTTCATTCCATGTAAGAGGACTGCAGATGCTGTTCTTGTTGCCCAGTTATTCTTCAAGGAGATATATCGCCTTCATGGGCTACCTGCTGCTATCCTCTCAGACCGTGACACCCGTTTTGTGAGCCATTTCTGGCGCAGTTTGTGGCGTATGGTGAACACTCGCCTGAACTTCAGCACGACCTACCACCCTCAAACCGATGGACAGACTGAGGTTGTGAACTGTTCTCTGGGCGCTTTGCTACGCAGTTTGGTTGGTGATCACCCAAAGTCCTGGGATTTGAAGTTGCCTCAAGCTGAATTTGCTCACAACCATGCGGTGAACCGCAGCACTGGCCTTAGCCCTTTCCTTGTTGTGTACGGGATTGCCCCGAGGGGTCCTTTGGATTTGTTGGCTTTGCCAAGTAAAGTCCGTCCTCATGGCACTGCAGAGGAGTTCATTGAGCAGCTGACCCGCACCCACCAGCGTGCTCACGATCAGCTTGTTGCGAGCACAGCCAAATATAAGGCGCAGGCCGATGTGAAACGGCGTTCCATGGAATTTGAGGTGGGTGACTTTGTGTGGGCTATCCTGACTAAGGATCGATACCCGGCTCATGAATACAGTAAGCTGGCTGCGCGCAAGTTTGGTCCCGTGGAGGTTGTTGAGAAGATAAATGCTAATGCGTACCGTCTTCGCCTACCGAGCCATGTTCACACTTCTGACATGTTTAATGTGAAGCATCTCATTCCCTATGTGGGGGACAACTCTGATGAAGACGCCGCTTCTGATTCGAGGCCAAATCTCCTCTGCGCAGGAGAGGATGATGTAGACCGAGTGGCACAGGCATATTTGGAGCGGTTTGACAGTAAATCCGGTTCCGGCGCAATTTGAAAGTTTTTTGAGTTTTCGAGTTCCCGATGTCCGATTTTGGGCCATAACACCTTATTTTGAGCGGAACGACGAGACGATCCGAAATCACCAGCTTTGCTTGTGAAGTATGACGTTTTTGGGCCATCCGAGCTCGTTTACTATTTTATTTTGAATTTTTAGTAATTTCCGATAATTTCCGATTTTTCCGTTTTTAGTAATTTTCAATTTTAGCAAGTTAGGGTTTCCGTTTTGTACTAATTAAACAGTTCGTAGGTTGTGAGAACGGCAGTTTTGTTTTTATCAATAATATTCGAGACTTTTTCTCCAATTCATTATTCACGCTGTAGCCGCTGCATCACTCTCTGTGTTCAAAACTTGTTCTATGTGCCACATATTAGGTTAGAATTTCCAAGGTTGAGTGGATGCTTTAACGGGCAAAGCTCTTTCATGGGGTTCGTGAACATACTCGGGTAAGTTGATGCTTTAACGGGCAAAGCTTATCTGAGGAGTTCGACCTCTCTTAAAAACCATTTGGTTGATCGTCACTAAAGATCAAATGGATGCACATAAGGCTAAGATACTTTGAAAGGAGGAATTAGTCTAAATAGAAAAAGTGTTCTAAATGATGTGGCAAGTCTTGTGCTAGAAATTGCCTCGATTCATCTTTGAACACATAGTATGATCATTAGAGGTCAATGATAAACAGACTATGATACAAGGCCCCTGCAATCGAATACTTCCTTTTAACTGCAATATCAACTGCTGACGTTCCGCAAGACTTGCCAATCACGCAACAACCGCTGTAAGTCTTTCCTTTTATTTTCAGTATTTACTTTTCTGTTATTTACTTTTCCACACTAAAAACCAAAACCAACCAAAAAGTCACGTAGTTATTCGCGCTAAAACCTCAATCAACCCTAAAATCACGTTCCCCGCATGTACAATCCCTCAAAGAACGACTTATCCCCCTAATTCCCTTGGGTTCGACCCCTACTTACCACTTGCTACCCAGTAGTGAAGTCGCGAGTAGCGGACTTATAAAATTATTCTTCACTTTCGCACACGACGACTGTGCGTCCGTCAGTCTGCGAGTCTTAAAATCATGTTAGTTGGTTTAGTCTCACCCATATTTAGCTTTTTGCACAAAAAATAAGGCATCAACGATATACTTGCACCCAAATCACACATGGCACGCTCAATTTTAATATCATTTATATAGCATGAAATGGAGAAGCTACCGGGATCCTCAAGTTTTGGTGGCATGCGCAGTTGGAATATGGCACTACATTCTCCATTGAGGGACACCGTATCAACATCCTCGACTATTCTCCTGCAAGTAATAACATCTTTTAGAAATCTAGCATAAGAAGGAGCTTGAGTTATTACCTCGGTGAAGGGCATTGTGACATAGAGCTTCCTCATCATCTCGGCGAACTTGGAGAATTGCTTATCATTGCTCTTTTTCTTTAATCTTTGGGGAAATGGAATAGGAGGAGTGTATACTTGACGGAGCCCACCGCACTGTCGTTAAGGTGCGATGTTCTATGTGCAAAAATAAATTTATATCTCCGATACTCGCGACTTAACTATTTTTGGTAGTAAGTGGTAAGTACGGGTCGAACCCAAGAGAGTTAGTGGATTAATTGTTCTTTCGGATGGGGGGATTCAATAAAACAGTTGGGGGGTTGGTTTTGGTTTTAGTACTGAAAAGTAAAGTAACAGATGATATTGCAATTAAAGGAAAGATTCGGTTTCAGGGGCCTTGTATCATATTTTCGTTTATCATTGACCTCTAATGATCATACTAAGTGTTCAAAAGTGAATCAAGGCTATTCCTAGCACATGACTTGCCACACCGTCTAGTCTTTTGCAAGACAAAGAACTCTTGTTCTAGTATGTGCATCCATTTGATCATCATTCCTGATAAACCAAATGGTATTTTAAAGAGGTTGACTTCCACAGATAAGCTGTGCTCTTCCAAGCCTCAACTTATCCACGGAAGATCACGAACCCATGGCAGAGCTTTGCTCTTCCGAGCATCCACTCAACCAATGAAATTCTGACCTAATACAAGGCACCTAGAACAAGTTGAACACAAAGAGGCACTAAGAGAAGGGTCTAAAACATTGTATGATACAAGTACACCCCTTCAACCGAATGAAGGGTTTAGCTACAAATATCCATGGAACAGGACATCATAGCTAAATGCGTTGAAAAGTAAAGGTTTTTTGAAAGACAGTACAGTAAAGTTTTCGAAAGTAAAGAGAGGAAAGTAAAGTTGCTGAATTGAAAAGACAGTAAAGTAAAGACGAGAATACTTACAAAAACTGATAAGAGTGCTCAAGATCCAACTTCGATTCCCAAGTGAAGATATTACATGATTAGTGCCCAAAATCTAGAGAGAAGTGAGAGCTCACAAGATGAGATGTGTTTGTGATTTTGGGATGTGTAGAGAGATGAGCTCTCCACACTTTGGGATGCATTACAAAGGGAAGGGAAGATGTCTATTTATAGGCCATGAAGAGGAGGAGATGTGGAGGAGAAGAAGACACATGGCACAAAATGGGACGAGGAGCACAAAAGCCATCGGATGATGTCATCATCTCTTATAGCCGCCCCCCCATGTGAGGAGAAGGGAGGAGAAGCTTGTGGAAGAGAGGAGAAGGGGAGAAAGCCGCCGCCCATGTGGCATGAGGGGAGAGGTTGTGAGTTTTGTGGTCTCATCCACAAAAGCCATCGGTCCATTTCAGCTCCGGACTGACTCTGGTTGCTCTTCGATTGGACTTGTTTTGAGTGATTCCACGTCAGGTTCATGATATTTGTACAGTCGGCATCTGGTCGTGACCTGGAATGACTCGTACTTTATTTTTAGCTTAAAAACTCTTTCTTAGCCTGTATTCTCTCTAGACTCCAAAATACCCTGTAGATAAATATCGGAACTAACAAGCAAAAGTTAAATAGACAAAGAGTCTAATTTGGTGGGTTTAACTGTGTTTATGATTCATACAATTATGGTCCATCAGATCACCCCACACTTTTAGTTGTTCGTCCCGAACAATGCTTTTTAAGGGCGGCACACACAATCCATGTAAAACTTTAAATATGAAAGTGAGAATATGAACTAGATTTATCCTATTCATGCATTACTTACTTATTACCAAACTAAACCGTGTAAATACTTAGAAGAAACTTGATACTTGTACCTTTGCGCCGAGATGCAAATTAATTCTGATGTTTCGGGAGATAGCCCTTTTTAGGCTCCTGGACTGCATTCTCGGGATCGACTCACACTATATGATTTCCTTGTAGCTTTCTCTAGCACGTGATTCGGTTTGGGTTTCACTGAGTTGAGCACTTTGATTTCTTTTTGGCGAGGGACAGCTTCTGTAGTGAATCGGCCTTTGGCCTTTGATATTGAGTTGGAGTTTCTTCACTTTTGTTTCGGTTAAAACCTTCACAATTTTGGCCTTTGGCCTTTGATTAGCTTCTTTGAGCTTTTTCTTCTTTGTGACTTGCTAGTACATTTTCTTAGCCTTTTTGGGAGGTCCAATCGTCGCCCGCAAGCATATGGAAATACCTCCCAGCTCTTTCTCATCCTTGCCATTTTGCGCGGGTCAAGAAGAGGGTCGCTCATTTGTTTTCCCGGCTACTAGAACTAGAGATAGGACGGTTTGATTCCCGTCCCGCCTCTTGCATAAACGCTGCACGGCGGAGATGACTTCAATCTTCACTGAAACCCGAAGTACAGCCTCCACTGACTTCGAAAACCATATAGTTAGATTCGATCCTTCGATTGATTGCCAAGCCTCTCGAGGGCAGTTTATATCAACTCCACATCCCCTGTTTATCTCAGCACAAAGGGACAAATGAGAAGTTACATTCTAAGTTTTTAAACAGTTGAATTTTCACAAGGTAAATGCATGAATTTAGATTTATCTTTTTCACATTCTCAAGTTCATATTTTCAAAAAGATAATATTAAGGGAAAAGGAAAAAGAAAAACATGTTAACTATGTACACAGGCGGTTCTCACCCCACACTTTTGAATGAAGGCGTGCCTTTCAGCACGACTTAGTTCAAAAGTCATGCAAATATATACAAGAGAAGGAAATGACATTAAGGAAAAGGGAAGAACTGAACTCCCTTTTACTGTGTCGTGTCGTGGAGCGACAAGCCTCGGAGCTGGATAATCGAGGGAGTTCGGCTGGGGCCTTGAACTCTCAGCGCAGGCTCGGTATTTTCTCGGAAGCTGCCTGGCTGATCTGATCTTGCTCCAAAAACCGATTCCTACATGTTGGACATTCCTTCTATACAAAAAGTGGGTGAGAGCAACTTACGGTAAAAAACTAAATGACAGAAAAGAAAATTACTGAAAGTAAGATAGGTGTCGGGTTACCTCCCGACCAGTGCATTTGTTGAACGTCGTTAGCTCGACAGTACGTCATTCCTGGATCATAAGGTTGGGTCCCATGGGCGTGTGAGGTCGAATTTCTTCTCGGCTGCCCTTTTGCTCCGAGAGGGTGAGGCTTCATTGACCATAGCTGCTGGTCCAATGAGTCGTGCTTGCTTGTTACTCCTTCCGGGTTTCCATTCGTTCGGCCCATGTCCTTGCCGCTTCTTCATGTTTGAATAGTTGGCACCTTTGTGAGTTTGGAAGTTTGGTTTTGTGCCATTAAATGTCGGCGACATTAAGCATGCGCCTCTGCCAATCCTCTTCATTGTGGCAGTGATGGATGGTTGTCTTGGAACGAGTGAGTTTTCAGGCGGTTTTCCTTGGCTTGTGACGAGTGAGAGTTCCTTTGTCGGCTTTTTTGGCTCATGCTCCTCCTCTAACTCCCCTTGCACCTCATCATCATTGATTATATGATCTTCGGTGGCTATGATCAGCATAAAACACGAAGGGTTAAGTTGGGGCACTTCGACCATGAGGACTGGGTCTGTTTCAGGTGCTCCGACAGTGAGGACCAGGTCTTTCTCAGACAGTTCGACAATGAGGTCTGTGTATGTCTCGGGCAACTCTTCAGTTAGGACCGAAATTGATTTGGGCAGTTTGGCTATGCGGTCCCAGATCAGTTGTGTTCCCGCCCAGAATTCCTCATTTTCGACCTCGTCTTTGTGTATCGGGCACTCATTTGCTGGATGCTAGCTGCCAATTCTTCCTCCTTGTCCTTGAGTGGCTCGGTAATGTGGACCTGGGCTTCCTCGGGCATTTCGGAAACGTGTACCGGTACTGATTTGGATAGCTTGTTAATGAGGTCCCAGAGCTGGTTTGATGTTTCTTTTTGAGCCACCCATGATTCCTCGTTTTCGACCTGGTTTTGGTGTATCGAGGCACTCAATTGCTGTATGTCTGCGGCCAACTGCTGGGTGCTAGCTGCCAGCTCCGTTGTAACGTCCTCGAATGGCTCGGCCTGATCTTCTCTTGGTCTTGACCTCGCAGCCAAATTGTTTATCAATTTCCAAAGATCATCCATGTTTAAGTTATTTACCGAACCTCCTGCCGTGTCATTAAGACAATTCTACTCTTGTGGCATCATCCCATTCAGAAACCTTTGAAGAAGATCGTGGTTAGTGAATCCATGGTGCTGGCAGCTCGTTACAAGGGAATCGAAGTACCATAAGTACTCGTCCAAAGTTTCATCCCGGGATTGCTCTATGTTGTTGATCTTCTCGCGGACTTCAAGTTCGAAGGGTGGTGGGGAAAACTCCTCATCGTTCCAAGGCTCGTTTTCATAGTACAATGACATGGTGGATTGCAAGAACAAAAACAAAAATAAAAAGAACAACTATTCCGTTTCACAACTCCCCGGCAACGGCGCCAATTTGACGGAGCCCACCGCACTGTCGTTAAGGTGCGATGTTCTCTGTGCAAAAATAAATTTATATCTCCGATACTCGCGACTTAATTATTTTTGGTAGTAAGTGGTAAGTACGGGTCTAACCCAAGGGAGTTAGTGGATTAATTGTTCTTTCGGATGGGGGGATTCAATAAAACAGTTGGGGGGTTGGTTTTGGTTTTAGTACTGAAAAGTAAAGTAACAGATGATATTGCAATTAAAGGAAAGATTCGGTTTCAGGGGCCTTGTATCATATTTTCGTTTATCATTGACCTCTAATGATCAAACTAAGTGTTCAAAAGTGAATCAAGGCTATTCCTAGCACATGACTTGCCACACCGTCTAGTCTTTTGCAAGACAAAGAACTCTTGTTCTAGTATGTGCATCCATTTGATCATCATTCCTGATAAACCAAATGGTGTTTTAAAGAGGTTGACTTCCACAGATAAGCTGTGCTCTTCCGAGCCTCCACTTATCCACGAAAGATCACGAACCCATGGCAGAGCTTTGCTCTTCCGAGCATCCACTCAACCAATGGAATTCTGACCTAATATAAGGCACCTAGAACAAGTTGAACACAAAGAGGCACTAAGAGAAGGGTGACAGAACCGCTCGTCGTCAAAGCGATTTGTGCAAATAAATTTATAATAGTCCGCTACTCGCAACTATACTACTGGGTAGTACTTGGTAAGTAGGGGTCGATCCCAAGGGAACCAGGGGAATAATTGTTCTTCGGGGGGATTACGCAGCGTGGGAGCGTGTTTAAGGTCGGTTGGTTGGTTTTAAATCTACCAGCTATTTTGATTGATTGATTGGTTGGTTGGTTGATTTTAATACTGGAAAGTAAATTACAATTTATAATTAAAGAGAAGTGTTCGGTTTCAGGGGCCTTGTATTATATCCTATTTATCATTGACATTTAGTGAATTATCTAAGTATTCAAAGATGAATCGAGGCCCTTTCGTAGCGCAAGACTTGCAACATCGTTTAAAGCAACACTTGTTCTAAGCAAAACTAATTCCTTCTTTCGAAGTATCTTAGCTGTAAGTGCATCCACTTGATCTCCCAGTTACGTTTTTGACCAAGTGGTGTTTTAGATAAGTCGAACTCCTCGATAAGTTTTGCTTGTGACAGCTTCCACTTACCGAGTATGATCACGAATTTCTACGGAAGAGCTTTGCTTGTGACAGCTTCCACTCAACCTTAGAAACTCTGACTGGATATATGGCACATAGAACAAGTTTTGAATACTAAGACTAGACACTAAGTTAATAGTCTTAAAACATTTTATAATACAAGTGCGCCCCTTCTACCGAACTACTAGTTTAGCTACTATTCATCGCGCTAAACATTATAACTAAGGAAATAAAACAGTTGAATAAATACTAAGAATTACTTACAACCGTTGAAGCGCCAAGGGAGCTATCCTTTATTTCCAAAGCCAAGATTACAACGTTACAAATATTACAACTTTTAGAGAGAGAAGTGAATTGAGATTGAGGTGTGTTTGAAATGAGGGGAGGAGCTCCTCCTTTTATAGCTAAAATGGGAGGAGATGGGTGGTGGAGATGGATGCACATGTCTTTTGATCCAAGGGAGGAGAAGAGGAGGAAGGAGGAGGTGCCATGTGGAGGAGGAGCAAAGCCGCCGGTCACCATGGGTGGAGGAGCCGCCGGTTGCCGGTGGTGGAAGGAGGAGGAGCTCCTCCTTTGGCCACCACTTCTTCAAGTGGTCGGTCATCTTGCCCAAATGTGAGTTTTGTACAGTTTTGTGCAGTCTTTTCACAAAACTGTCAATGTGTTTCTTCCCCGGGCTGTCTTGACTCCACTCCTGATTCCTCTGATTAATTTGTTATGGTCAATTCAACGTCAGGATCCTTGATATTTCTTCAGTCGGCATATGATCTTGACCTCGGATTGACTCTTGTTATCTTTTCAGCATAAAATCCTCTCCTTAGCGTGTTTTCACTTTAGTCTCTAAAATGCCCTGTGAAAATATATCGGGACTAACACGTAGACGTTAGATAGACAAACAGTCTAATTTGGTGGGTTTAACTGCATTTATGTTTCATACAATTATGGTCCATCAGATTACCCCACACTTTTAGTTGTTCGTCCCGAACAATGCTATTAAAGGGCGTAAGTTCTAAGTTTGGCTTTGGAATATGAAAATTAGACTGTGGTACTCGATCTATCCTAATTCATGCATTGCTTACTTATTACCAAATTAAACTGCGTAAATAAATAGAAGAAACTTAATACTTGTACCTTCGTGCTGAGATGCAAATTATATTGGATGTCTCGGGAGATAGCCCCGTTTTAGGCTCCTAGAATGGAATCTTGGGATCGTCTCTTACTATATTGTTTTCTTGTAGCTTTCTCTAGCACATGATTCGATTCGGGTTTCAGTGAGTTGAGCCTTTTTGATTTTCTTCTTTGGCGAGGGACTGCTTTTTGTTGTTGTAGTGAATCGGCCTTTGGCCTTTGATTTGACTTTTTGAGTGCTTCACTTTTGCTCGGTTAAAACTTTCACAATTTTGGGCCTTTGGCCTCTTGATTTGCTTCATTGAGCTTTTCGCCTTTTTGTGACTGCTAGTCCATTTTCTCAAGCCTTTTTGGGAGGTCCAATCATCGCCCGCAAGCCTATGGAAATACCTCCCCGCTCCTCTTGTCTTTGTCGTTTTGCCCGGGTCAAGATGAGGGTCGCTCATCTATTTTCTCGGCTATTTTGACTAGAGAGAGGACGGTCTGATTCCCGTCCTCGCCTTTGCATAGATGCTTTTTGGCGGAGTTGACTTCAATTATTCACTGAAAACTCGAAGTGCAGCCTCCACTGACTTCGAAAACCATATAGTTTGATCTGATCCTTTGATTGCTTGCCAAGCCTCTCTAGGGCAGTTTATATCAACTCCACATCCTTAGTTATCTCAGCACAAAGGACAAATGGAAAGTTACATTCTAAGTTTTTAAACAGTTGAATTTTCACAAGGTTAATGCATGAATTACGATTTATCTTTTTCACATTCTTAAGTTCATATTTTCAAAAAGGTACTTATTAAAAAAGAAAAACAGCCGCATGTTATTTATGTACAGAGGTGGATCTCACCCCACACTTTTGAACGAAGGCGTGCCTTTGTTCAAAAGTCATGCAAGCTTAAAACTAAATACTGAATTTAAAAGACAGAAATTAAAGTGCGGAAAAGTAAGATAGTGTCGGGTTACCTCCCGACCAGTGCACTTGTTTAACGTCGTTGGCTCGACGATACCTCGTTTGTGGTTCATTGGTTTGGGTCCCATGGGTGGCTGAGGTCGAACTTTGCCACCGTTCCAGTGTTGCTTCTTCCTGACTTCTTGCTGGAGTAAGAGCTCCATGGTTTTAGTGTTTTCTCTTTCCATTGTTTCTGAGAAGGCGGGAGACCTTTGACCATAGCTGCTGGTCTTGATACTTTTTTGGTCCCTAATGAGAGGTCAGAAAACTGTGCACCGTGATCTGAGATAGGTGTTATGTCTGGCGGTTTCTTCGTGTCCGGGCGGCTCTTATTAATGTAGAAGTGTGCAATTTTGCCGCCGAACTTAAGTGATAATGACCCCTTGCCCACATCGATTCTTGGTTTAGTGGCGTAGAGGAATGGTCGTCCCAATATTATTGTTGGTGGGTCGTCTTCGCAGGTTTCTTCTGTTGGTATTACATAGAAGTCTGCAGCAACGACAAGTTCTCCCACATGGAGTATTACATCTTCCAGTTCTCCAACCGGGCGGATGCATGATTTATCTCCTAGCTCGATATTTGATCGAGGTGGTTTCAACGGACCAAGTCCTAGTAGGTAATACAAGGAGGAAGGCATGGCGTTGACAGCAGCCCCAAGATCGACTAAGCATTTACGGATCTGGGTTTCACCAATACCACAGGTGATTGTAAAGGCCCCAGGGTCTTTGTTTCTTTCCGGTTGTGGCTTATGATCTGAAGTGAGGGCTCTTTCTATTGTCGGACTATTCTGCCCACTCTCTGGCTTAGAATTTGCGTACTCGGACCCTTTAATATTTTGCTTCGAAGCAATAATATTATTTGGGGAGTCCCAACCAGATGCTGGTATGTCAAAGTGTGCGATCGGCGGTGGTGTTATGCAAACAGTAAATGCGTACCGTCCATTGTCAGCATGCGTAACCCATGTTTTGCCATCATTGAGTCGGTCTTCTTCTTGATTCCAATCAGGTCGACTCCTACGGTTGAAATGATTGTTTGTAAGTCTGTAGGTTGGGGACCGTGCTACTTCTCCTAGAGTAACCTTAATGTTTGACCTCCTTATCATGCTTATGTTCGCCTTAGGATGTTGGATGGTCTGTGAAGGAAGTCTGCCAGGTTCAGTAGTGAGTGTTGACATTGCGGTGGCGAGCTGGGACATTTGTTTGGTCAATTCTGAAATTGCACCGTCAGTTTTTGCCTGGTACTGGTGTAGTGAAGTACCCAATTGATTAATGTTTCCCGTGAGCTCCTTCATCGTGTCATTGAGCGACTTGCTTGGTTCCTGCTGATTGCTCGGTCTGGCTTGGTACTGATTTGGCCCTTTTTGGTGATATTGGCCTGCCGATGGAGTGTTCTGGTGATATTGTCGGTGGGGTGGTTGGTAGAATGACTGCGCTAGTTGAGGGACAGCTGGTTGTGTCTCCGTCTGAAGATAGCTGTTGTTGTTACGCCAGCCTGGGTTGGATGTTTGACCGTACTGTCTATTTCGTCCAGCTCTGTCGTTGTTGTATCCTTGATATCCTCCCACTATATTCACGTCAGCCGGTTCTTCTTCTATCAATGTTGGGCATGCGTCCGTTTTGTGGTCTGTAGAACCACAGAACTCGCAAGGTTTTACCGTAACTGGCTGTCTACGTATGATCTCAATCATCATCTCCTTTAACTGTTTCATGTCTTCAGTTATGGAGTTTACTGATGCCTCGGTTTGTGCTACCCTTTTTGATCGAGATAATTCATCTTGGCGAGTGGTCTCTTCTCTAAATCGAGCATTTTCAGCAACGTTGGCGATGAGATTTCTGATGCCACTTAATGATAGATTCATCATGGACCCTCCCGCTGAGGCATCCAAGAGCATTTTGTCTAATGGTCTTAATCCATCAATGAGGTACTCGATGACGAGTTTCTCGGGCAGTCCAAGGGTACAGCAGCTCCTTTCTAGGTGATTGAACTTTTCCAGGTAATCGTACATGGTTTCATTCGGACCTTGTTTGATTTCCTGTAGTTGCTTCCTTACTTGTATTGCTCTTCCAGCCGGATAGTATTTGTCTAAGAATTTCTTCTGCATCTGAGCCCATGTTCTAATGCTTCCGGAAGGCAGTGAAAGGAACCAGTCGCTTGCCGAGTCTACGAGGGAAAAATAGAGCGCCTTTAACTTGAAGTCGTCCATATTTACTCGATTGGGCTTTAGATTCTGGCAAATGCCATGTAGGCGTTGGAGGTGAGTTGCGGCAGATTCTTCTTGAGATCCTGAGAATTTTGGCAGGCTGTGTGCCACTGATGCGTTGATGGTTATATTTTCTAATGCAGGGCTCTCATAGATGCACCACGGTTGTGTCTCGAAATTAGGGGCATTTAACTCTCCCATAGTTGGTTCACGGTAGTAGTTGTCCCCGTAGTAGTCGTCGAAAGCGGATAGGAGGTTGTACTGGACCAGCTGCATTTCGGTCCTCGGGTAATTCTTTGTTTCTTCTGACTGCTTCCCTATCACGAGCTCTTCTGTTTCTGATGAGTTGTTCCGGGTCGTCGACGAATGGGAACGGTACCTCATCATTTTGATCGTACAGGTTTATTTCTTCGTCATCCTGGTAGTCATGGTGACTTTCTTCGCGAGACATGGTTGTTTTGAAGCGCGTAACGATTCAAAGAACTTTATCCGATGGCTGATTCCCCGGCAACGGCGCCAATTTGACAGAACCGCTCGTCGTCAAAGCGATTTGTGCAAATAAATTTATAATAGTCCGCTACTCGCAACTATACTACTGGGTAGTACTTGGTAAGTAGGGGTCGAACCCAAGGGAACCAGGGGAATAATTGTTCTTCGGGGGGATTACGCAGCGTGGGAGCGTGTTTAAGGTCGGTTGGTTGGTTTTAAAGCTACCAGCTATTTTGATTGATTGATTGGTTGGTTGGTTGATTTTAATACTGGAAAGTAAATTACAGTTTATAATTAAAGAGAAGTGTTCGGTTTCAGGGGCCTTGTATTATATCCTATTTATCATTGACATTTAGTGAATTATCTAAGTATTCAAAGATGAATCGAGGCCCTTTCGTAGCGCAAGACTTGCAACATCGTTTAAAGCAACACTTGTTCTAAGCAAAACTAATTCCTTCTTTCAAAGTATCTTAGCTGTAAGTGCATCCACTTGATCTCCCAGTTACGTTTTTGACCAAGTGGTGTTTTAGATAAGTCGAACTCCTCGATAAGTTTTGCTTGTGACAGCTTCCACTTACCGAGTATGATCACGAATTTCTACGGAAGAGCTTTGCTTGTGACAGCTTCCACTCAACCTTAGAAACTCTGACTTGATATATGGCACATAGAACAAGTTTTGAATACTAAGACTAGACACTAAGTTAATAGTCTTAAAACATTTTATAATACAAGTGCGCCCCTTCTACCGAACTACTAGTTTAGCTACTATTCATCGCCCTAAACATTATAACTAAGGAAATAAAACAGTTGAATAAATACTAAGAATTACTTACAACCGTTGAAGCGCCAAGGGAGCTATCCTTTATTTCCAAAGCCAAGATTACAACGTTACAAATATTACAACTTCTAGAGAGAGAAGTGAATTGAGATTGAGGTGTGTTTGAAATGAGGGGAGGAGCTCCTCCTTTTATAGCTAAAATGGGAGGAGATGGGTGGTGGAGATGGATGCACATGTCTTTTGATCCAAGGGAGGAGAAGAGGAGGAAGGAGGAGGTGCCATGTGGAGGAGGAGCAAAGCCGCCGGTCACCATGGGTGGAGGAGCCGCCGGTTGCCGGTGGTGGAAGGAGGAGGAGCTCCTCCTTTGGCCACCACTTCTTCAAGTGGTCGGTCATCTTGCCCAAATGTGAGTTTTGTACAGTTTTGTGCAGTCTTTTCACAAAACTGTCAATGTGTTTCTTCCCCGGGCTGTCTTGACTCCACTCCTGATTCCTCTAATTAATTTTTTATGGTCAATTCAACGTCAGGATCCTTGATATTTCTTCAGTCGGCATATGATCTTGACCTTGGATTGACTCTTGTTATCTTTTCTGCATAAAATCCTCTCCTTAGCGTGTTTTCACTTTAGTCTCTAAAATGCCCTGTGAAAATATATCGGGACTAACACGTAGACGTTAGATAGACAAACAGTCTAATTTGGTGGGTTTAACTGCATTTATGTTTCATACAATTATGGTCCATCAAAGGGTCTAAAACATTGTATGATACAAGTACACCCCTTCAACCGAATGAAGTGTTTAGCTACGAATATCCATGGAACAGGACATCATAGCTAAATGCGTTGAAAAGTAAAGGTTTTTTGAAAGACAGTAAAGTTTTCGAAAGTAAAGACAGGAAAGTAAAGTTGCTGAATTGAAAAGACAGTAAAGTAAAGACGAGAATACTTACAAAAACTGATAAGAGTGCTCAAGATCCAACTTCGATTCCCAAGTGAAGATATTACATGATTAGTGCCCAAAATCAAGAGAGAAGTGAGAGCTCACAAGATGAGATGTGTTTGTGATTTTGGGATGTGTAGAGAGATGAGCTCTCCACACTTTGGGATGCATTACAAAGGGAAGGGAAGATGTCTATTTATAGGCCATGAAGAGGAGGAGATGTGGAGGAGAAGAAGACACATGGCACAAAATGGGAGGAGGAGCACCAAAGCCATCGGATGATGTCATCATCTCTTCTAGCCGCCCCCCATGTGAGGAGAAGGGAGGAGAAGCTTGTGGAAGAGAGGAGAAGGGGAGAAAGCCGCCGCCCATGTGGCATGAGGGGAGAGGTTGTGAGTTTTGTGATCTCATCCACAAAAGCCATCGGTCCATTTCATCTCCGGACTAACTCTGGTTGCTCTTCGATTGAACTTGTTTTGAGTGATTCCACGTCAGGTTCATGATATTTGTACAGTCGGCATCTGGTCGTGACCTGGAATGACTCGTACTTTTTTTTCAGCTTAAAAACTCTTCCTTAGCCTGTATTCTCTCTAGACTCCAAAATACCCTGTAGATAAATATCGGAACTAACAAGCAAAAGTTAAATAGACAAAGAGTCTAATTTGATGGGTTTAACTGTGTTTATGATTCATACAATTATGGTCAATCAATACTCTAGGTTCGTCTTTCTCCTTTTCCACCTCACTTTCTTTCTCAACTTGAGGGTTAGGAACCTCTTCATTCAACTCTTCAATTTCGGCACTAGCGTGGCCTCCAAGATCGAAGGTAACCTTCTTCTTCTTCCGTAGCTCGTCCTCTAGCTCTTTCTCACTTCTCAAAGTCACCGCATTGCAATGCTCTCTATTCACTTGATCGGGTCTAGCCGGTAGCTTGCCCGGTGCCCTTGTAGATGCCTCGGCTTGTTGAGCAATTCGAGTTTCAAGCATTATGTTGTGGATTTCTAACCTTTGGTTCGATTGCTTTACCTCATTCAACTCTTGCCTCATCTCATTTTGATTTGCTAAGAGCTTTGCAAACATTGCCTCAACTCCGGAAAGTTCACTAGGAGGTTGTGGGGGAGGGTCAACTTGTTGGTAGGGCCTTTGAGCTTGACCTTGGTATTGTTTCCCTTGGTTTTGATTCCTTTGAAGCAAAGTCGGTCCTTGACTTTGATATTGGTTCCTAGGTTGGAACGTTTGATTGGATTGAGTAGGTTTGGGACCAAATCCGGGAGGTGTGGATCCAAAGTCAGGACGAGTGGGATTTGTGGTCTTGTAGGAGAAAATGGGGTGATTTCTCCATCCCGGGGAGAATTTTGGTGTAGTGTAATTTGCTTGAGAGTTTTGCCCTTGGTTGGCATTACCTCCATAGTCTCTTCCTTGGTTTCCTCCCACAAAATTCAGTTCTCCATAGCCTTGCCCTTACACATCCCTTTGAACCAAGGGGCAAGAAACGGTCTCGTGCTCGTAGACCTCACAAATATCGCACCCTTGCTTTGTTAAAGGCTCTTTTTCTGGGTGCTTTAGCTTGAAAGCTTCGTCCGAGAGGTTATCAAAGTCCTTCCTCGAAGCATCGTAGTCACTTGTGCTCACCGCTTTCACTTCATGCCTTTCATGTCTCCTTCTTGGGTTTCCTCTTTCACTTCCCCACATGAAGTAGTTATTTGTGATTTTCTCTATTACCGCAAACCCTTCATGTGGTTCTAGTTCCATAATAGCTCTGCCCGAGGCGGTGTCAAGAGCAAGTCGAGAGTTACCATCAACACCGTGGTAGAAGGTGTGGAATACTTGTAGATCATTGAGGTTGTGGTGAGGACAAAGCCTTTGATATTCTTTGTACCGTTCCCAAGCTTCATAGAGGTTTTCCTCATCCAATTGCGAGAAATTCGTAATTTGATTCCGATAATAAGCCATCTTGGAAGGAGGGAAGTATTTGTTGAGGAATGCTACGGCTAGCTCCTCCCAAGTGGTGAAGCTATCGGGAGTTTGACTCCTCAACCAATCTTTTGCCTTTCCCGTGAGGGAAAAAGGGAAAAGCCTCAAGAGCTTGGCATCTTCCGAGAACCCGTTGATCTTGATGGTGGCACACACTTCAAGAAATGTTGTCAAGTGAGAATTGGGGTCCTCATTGTCCCTTCCCGAGAATTGGTTGGATTGGACCATTTGGATCGTGGAAGTCTTCAAGTCAAAATCTTGGTTATCAACCGTCGGTACGAGGATTGGGGAACGATACCCATAGGCCGTAGGAGTGGCATAATCCTTGAGAACCCTTCTAGCTTGGGGCAAGGGTGGAAGGTTATTTTGGTTTCCTTGATGAGGAGGGGGCGGAGGAGGAAGTCTATTATCTCTATCTCCCATGACTTCTTGAGTGTTGGAAGTTGATCCTTTGTCTTTGTTGGTCTTACTCCTTGTAAGATGAGGGTTAACCAGCTCTCTTATAGGTCGGTTCAAGTCTCTATCCACGATTTGAGTAAGCTTTTTGGTCTTCGATGGCATAAAAGAAGTGAACCTACAAGTAAGCGTGGTGAATAAGTTCAAGAATTGCAAGTAACCAAGTAAATAAAGTAAAACATGGAATAGTCGGAGCACTAAATGATTTTCCTAGGGGTAATCTAGCTATTGCTCCCCGGCAGCGGCGCCATTTTGACGTTGCAATAAATTGTATAGTCAAAAGATATTTATAATTTGACCGGTAAGACCGGTGTCGAACCCAAGGGAGCAAACGGATTACGCGCTAGTATTATCAAATTTTCTTACTCGGCTAATTCCTAAAATTCAAGTGTGAAGATTATCAATGATTTAAAACAAGTATGAAATGGTTTTAGGGGATTAAAATCAATTAAAAGCGGGTTTCGAGGGATTAATCCTCTCATTGGCAATTTCCCAATGATCATGCATACAAGAGTTCAATTAATTATGAGTTGATAGGTTTAAAACCTAACTTAGGCTAGGACTAGACAAACTATCATGCATGTCTAATCCTAGTCAAGTCATCTTAGTTAGAATCTCACTAATTAAAGTGTATTGATTCACTATATAGCATTTATTCTCACAAGTGCTATATGCATAAAGTTCTAGTTAACCTCTCACCATGCATTTACTCTCATAAATGTTGGTTAAGTTCAATTTTACTATATCCAAACCATCACTAAGCTCTCTCGATACTTAGATCATAGTTCTAACACAAACATGTCACTTAGGCATTTTATCAAACACTAGTAACATGTCTAACATGAAGATCATAGTAAAATGAAATCAACTTCGTAAAATCCATGTAGATGTGTATACAATGATCATTGAGTACCAAGGAGGATCATAAAACCCTCAAAACACAAGGGGGACTACTCACACATCATGTAAGACAACATGATGTGTAGGTTTTCAACAAAAATCTAAGAGAAAGGAAGAGGAAAAGAGTAGGATTGTTGATCCTAATGAACTCCCTTAGTCTTCAAATCTCCTTGATTAGATGATGATTGATCCCTTGATTGAGCTCACTTTTCTTTGTCTTTTCCCCAAAGAAGCCAAGATGCTAGGTCAAACTTGCCTCTTTCTATTTATAGCCTCGCTGAAATTTCGGGACTGTAGCAGTCCAGTCGATCGACTGGCGTTGTGCTTGTGGCCCCGTCGATCGACTGGAGGAAGAAATGTCGCTTGGCTAGCAGATTCTCAGTCGATCGACTGGTGCAGGGGGAATCTTCAGTCGATCGACTGCGGTAATGTGGAATTTTGGTCCTTCTGAGACTGCTCCTAGTCGACCGACTAGAGTCCCAATCGACCGACTGGAGTCCCAATCGACCGACTGAGGTCACGTGGCCTGCATGCTCTGGGTGGAGGACTCTTCAGTTGATCGACTGGAGGTCCCAATCGACCGACTGCGGTAATATGATTTGCAGGACCTTGATGGACCATAATTGTATGAAACATAAATGCAGTTAAACCCACCAAATTAGACTGTTTGTCTATCTAACGTCTACGTGTTAGTCCCAATATATTTTCACAGGGCATTTTAGAGACTGGAGTGAAAACACGCTAAGGAGAGGATTTTATGCTGAAAAGATAACAAGAGTCAATCCAAGGTCAAGATCATATGCCGACTGAAGAAATATCAAGGATCCTGACGTTGAATTGACCATAACAAATTAATCAGAAGAATCAGGAGTGGAGTCAAGACAGCCCGGGGAAGAAAACACATTGAAAGTTTTGTGAAAAGACTGCACAAAACTGTACAAAACTCACATTTGGGCAAGATGACCGACCACTTGAAGAAGTGGTGGCCAAAAGAGGAGCTCCTCCTCCTTCCACCACCGGCAACCGGCGGCTCCTCCACCCATGGTGACCGGCGGCTTTGCTCCTCCTCCACATGGCACCTCCTCCTTCCTCCTCTTCTCCTCCCTTGGATCAAAAGACATGTGCACCCATCTCCACCACCCATCTCCTCCCCTTTGGGCTATAAAAGGAGGAGCTCCTCCTCCTCCGAAAATACACCTCAATCTCATTTTCACTTCTCTCTCTAGAAGTTGTAACATTTGTAATGTTGTAATCTTGGCTTTGGAAATAAAGGATAGCTCCATTGGCGCTTCAACAGTTGTAAGTAATTCTTAGTATTTATTCAACTGTTTTATTTCCTTAGTTATAATGTTTAGCGCGATGAATAGTAGCTAAACTAGTAGTTCGGTAGAAGGGGCGCAATTGTATTATAAAATGTTTTAAGACTATTAACTTAGTGTCTAGTCTTAGTATTCAAAACTTGTTCTATGTGCCATATATCAAGTCCGAGTTTCTAAGGTTGAGTGGAAGCTGTCACAAGCAAAGCTCTTCCGTAGAAATTCGTGATCATACTCGGTAAGTGGAAGCTGTCACAAGCAAAACTTATCGAGGAGTTCGACTTATCTAAAACACCACTTGGTCAAAAACGTAACTGGGAGATCAAGTGGATGCACTTACAGCTAAGATACTTCGAAAGAAGGAATTAGTTTTGCTTAGAACAAGTGTTGCTTTAAACGATGTTGCAAGTCTTGCGCTACGAAAGGGCCTCGATTCATCTTTGAATACTTAGATAATTCACTAAATGTCAATGATAAATAGGATATAATACAAGGCCCCTGAAACCGAACACTTCTCTTTAATTATAAACTGTAATTTACTTTCCTGTATTAAAATCAACCAACCAACCAATCAATCAATCAAAATAGCTGGTAGCTTTAAAACCAACCAACCGACCTTAAACACGCTCCCACGCTGCGTAATCCCCCCGAAGAACAATTATTCCCCTGGTTCCCTTGGGTTCGACCCCTACTTACCAAGTACTACCCAGTAGTATAGTTGCGAGTAGCGGACTATTATAAATTTATTTGCACAAATCGCTTTGACGACGAGCGGTTCTGTCAGACCTCCTGAGACTCCGTTCAGTCGATCGACCGGCGTAGGGGAGCTTCCCAGTCGATCGACTGGGGACCAATTCTACCCACTATTTGCTCTAATCTCCGATTTTCACCGAGCTTCCTTCTATTGGCTTTTGACACTGAGACATCTTGTTTTGTACCTGAAATGCACGAAAATGGGATCAAATGACATCAAATAATCGTCGGAAACGAACTAAAGCTATAGTAAAAATGGGCATTAATGAGTCGAAAACTCGACTCATCAGCCGAGACCCCTGTGAATCACTTGTCCGAGGACGTAAAACAAATGAAGGAGATGATGATACATTTGATGAGAAGGGAACCGGTCAAGGTCAAACCATGTGAGTTTTGTGGAGCCATGGACCATAGGACGGATTCGTGCCCAACTTTGTTAGAAGAGGACCACGAGGAAGTGAATGCAGTGGGAGACTACCAAGGGTACCAAAACCGAGCCGTACCAAGCCGGCCGTATGGACAAGGACCGCCTGGGCACGCTTTGCGGAATGATGCCCCAAGGGACTCGGCTCATCAGTCTCAACAAGCCGTTCCTCAAGCAACCCAACATGTCTACCGGCCACCCCAACGCCAATATCAACAAAATGGACCCAGCCAAAATAGACCGGGACCGAGCCACAATCAATCGGGACCGGGCCCGGTAGGACCGAGCCAATCACTAGAAGACATGATGAAGGAATTGGCCACTAGCAATGTGCAAATGAATGCTACAATCCAGCAAAATCAGGCCGAGACAAAGGGAGCAATAGCCGACATCCAAAAACAATTGTCCCAACTTGCTACCACGGTGTCCGAACTAAAGAAAGAGACCAGTCGGCTTCCTTCACAAATAGTTCAGAATCCGAGGGGAAATGTGTGTTCCGTGACTCTAAGGAGTGAGGGATGACTTATCGTTGAGCTAGAAGAACCAGAGGAAGAAGAGGGCCCGATAATGCCCGAGGAAAACCAAACCGGGCCCGAGGCGCTCGGTACTCCAGAACCGAAACGGACGGAAGCATCCGGAACGCTCGGCGCTCCAGAACCAGAACGCGCGAACGCGTCCGAGGTGCCCGGTACTGACAGACCCAGCCCGGTACCAGCGTCCAAGGCCGAGAACCCCAATATCAGCGTTCCTCTACCATTCCCTGTACTAGCCCGTGCTCCTAAGAGATATGTGATGGATAAGGATGTTTGGGAGCTCTTTAGCAAGGTTGAGATCAATATTCCCCTCTTGGAAGCCATCAAGCAAATTCCAAGATATGCCAAGTTCTTGAAACTTTGTACTAACCGAAGGAGGGGAACTTGTGTTGATCAAGAGCTGATGAGTAGGAACGTCTCGGCAGTCATACAAAGGACGGTGCCCCCAAAATGTGGAGACCCGGTTAACTATACCATTCCATGCACCATAGGCAACATCCGGATTGAGAATTGTATGTTGGACCTAGGGGCCTCGTTCAACGTTCTTCCCTACTCGATCTACTCTTGCCTTCGGATCGGACCCCTTGAGCCGGCCTGGCTCACCATTCAACTAGCGGACCGGTCATATAAATAACTCGAGGGTAAGATTGAGGACGTGCTTGTCCAAGTTGGAGAGTTGGTTTTTCCGGCAGACTTCTATGTCCTAAAGATGGAGAACTATGGCCCAAACGACCATGCGCCTATTCTACTAGACCGGCCGTTCCTCAAAACATCAAAGATGAAAATTGATTGTGGGAGTGGTATGCTTTCGATGGAGGTTGAAGGGGAGGTGTTCAGCTTTGATATATTTTGGGCCATGAAGCATCCTTTGGAATTTGAGACCGTGCATGCCCTTGACACTTTGGACGATATCGTCCGAGAGGTCCAACCGGAACGAGAGTCGGACCCCCTTGAGCTCGTGCTCGATAGAGCAATGTACTCGGCCGAGAACTCCTATGAATTGGCCGAGGGCGTAGAAGGGGCATTATACCATTTGGGGACCTCAAGGCCACTCACACCGAGGTATGAAGTGAACGAGATCAGACTTTTCAAGTCTAACACATGTTTACCTTCTATTGTGTAGGCGCCCGAGGTGGAGCTCAAGCCCTTGCCCGAGCACTTGAAATATGCGTTCTTGGGGGATAATGGGACATTGCCGGTTATCATCAAGAATGGCCTTGAGACGGACCAAGAAAGGAGATTGATAGAGGTGTTGAGACGGCATAAGATAGCTATCGGTTGGACTTTGGGGGACCTAAGAGGAATAAGCCCGGCCGTGTGTATGCACCGAATATTACTTGAGGATGGAGCAAGGCTGACGGAGCGCACCACACCGTCGTTAATGTGCAATGGCTCTGTGCAAAAATAAATTTATAAGTCCGCTACTCCTACTCTACTATTGGGTAGTAAAGCGGTAAGTAGGGGTCAAACCCAAGGGAATTAGTGGATAGTTGTTCTTTCGAAAATGAAAGTAAGACAGTTGGGGGTTGGTTGTGATTTTAGTATTGAAAAGTAAGTGGGTTGGTTGTGATTTTAGTACTGAAAAGTAAATGACTGAAAGTAAAGAAAGTAAATACTGAAAAGTAAAGTGCTTGAAGGACAAGACTTGCGGAAAGTAAGTGCGTAAAGTAAAGTGCTTGAAGGACAAGACTTACTGAAAGTAAATGCTTGAAGGACAAGACTTGCGGAAAGTAAGCAGTTGATATGAGACAGAAAGTAAAGTGACAGGTGATGTTTTGATTAAAGGAAAGGATTCGGTTTTAGGGGCCTTGTATCATAAATTTGTTTGTCATTGACCTCTAATGATCATACTAAGTGTTCAAAAGTGTATCAAGGCTATTCCTAGCACATGAATTGCCACACCGTCTAGTCTTTTGCAAGACAAAGAACTCTTGTTCTAGTATGTGCATCCATTTGATCATCATTCCTGATAAACCAAATGGTGTTTAAAAGAGGTTGACTTCCACAGATAAGATGTGCTCTTCCGAGCCTCCACTTATCCACGGAAGATCACGAACCCATGGCAGAGCTTTGCTCTTCCAAGCATCCACTCAACCAATGGAGTTCTGACCTAATATATGGCACCTAGAACAAGTTGAACACAAAGAGGCACTTAAGAGAAGGGTCTAAAACATTTTATGATACAAGTACACCCCTTGAACCGAATGAAGGGTTTAGCTAAGAATATCCATAGGGGTGGATATCATAGCTAAGTACTGAGTAAAGTAAAGGTTTTGAAAGACAGAAAAGTAAAGGTTTTTGGAAATTAAGACAAGGAAAGTAAAGGTGAGGATACTCAAGAACCAACAGGAGTAAACTCAAGAACAACAAGAATACTCAAGAACCAACAAGAGTATTCAAGATCAAAGTAAATGTTTACAAGGATTGTGCCCAAACTCTAGAGAGATAAGTAACAAGTGACTTGTGTTTGAGTTTATTTGAATGAGGATTATGGGATTGGGTTTGATTTTCTACAAGTGACAAGTGAGTATGGAACATGGGACAAGGCCCCAAACTAAGGCTATGGGACACTTCTTCAAGGAGGATAAGGGCTTGTATTTATAGGCAAGGGGAAGAGAGGGATGTGGAGGAGAGGCCAACACATGTCATATGGAGGGAGGACAGCTCAAAGCCTCCGCCCATGTGGCAAGAAGGGAGTGGAGGGCCAAATAGCCGCCGGGCAAGGTGGCTCCTTCTATATGGCTAGCCGCCCATGTGGTGAGGAGGAGGAGAGAGTTGAGTGGATTGTGATATTTTCCTCAAAAGCCATCGGTTGGCATATGACTCCGGTTGGTCTTCGGTTGCCCTTTGGTTGCTCCTTTGGTTGCTCCTTAGTTGACATCAAAAGATGAGGAACTTAGACTTGGCATTTCACTTGTGTTCTTGATCTTTGTTGAAATAAGTCATTGGGACTTAGTTGTGGCTTGATAGGAGCACTGTCGGAGTGTGGCCAGTTCTGAGTTGTGATTCACTTTTAGTGTTAAGAACTCCATTTTAGCTCGTTTCATCTTTACTCCTTGAAATAGCCTGTAGAACAAAAGTGAAACTAACAAGTAAAAGTTGTACAGATAAAGCATCCAATTTGGTGGGTTTAACTATCTTAACGAATTATATAAATATGGTCCATCAGATCAACCCACACTTTTAGTTGTTCGTCCTGAACAATGCCATTTAAGAGATGCACACAATCCAAGTAAAAAACTTTAAATATGAAAGTGATAATATAGATCTAGATTTATCCTATTCATGCATTACTTACTTATTACCAAACTAAACCGTGTAAATACTTAGAAGAAACTTGATACTTGTATCTCGAGCTGAGATGCAAATTAATTTGGATGTTTCGGGAGATAGCCCTTTTCAGGCTCCTGGACTGCATTCTCTGGACTGACTCGCACTATATGGTTAACTTGTCGCTTTCTCTAGCACATGATTTGGTTCGGGTTTCACTGAGTTGAGTTCTTTGATTTCCTTGTGGTGAGGGACAGCTTTTAAAGTGAATTGGCCTTTGGCCTTTGATTTTGAATTGGAGTTTCTTCACTTTTGTTTCGGTTAAAACCTTCACATACTTTGGCTTTTGGCCTTTGATTAGCTTCTTCGAGCTTTTGCTTCTTTGTGACTTGCTAGTCCATTTTCTCAACCTTTCTTTGGGAGGTCCAATCATTGCTCGAGAGCATATGGAAATACCCCCCCCCCCCCCGCTCTTTCTTATCCTCGCCGTTTCGCGCGGGTCAAGATGGGGGTCGCTCATCTATTTTCTCGGCTACTAGGACTAGAGATAGGACGGTTTGATTCCCGTCCCGCCTCTTGCATAAACGCTGCACGGCGGAGATGACTCTGATCTTCTTTGAAACCCGAAGTGCAGCCTCCACAGACTTCGTAAACCATATAGTGAAATTCAGTCCTTCGATTGCTTGCCAAGCCTCTCTAGGGCAATTTATATCA
This sequence comes from Rhodiola kirilowii, assembly GCA_033675215.1. Taxonomy (NCBI): domain Eukaryota; kingdom Viridiplantae; phylum Streptophyta; class Magnoliopsida; order Saxifragales; family Crassulaceae; genus Rhodiola; species Rhodiola kirilowii. The sequence continues at coordinate 36,462,789 of CM066201.1, forward strand.
ACTCCACATCCCCTGTATATCTCAGCACAAAGGGACAAATGAGAAGTTACATCCTAAGTTTTTATACAGTTGAGATTTCACAAGGTAAATGCATGAATTTAGATCTATCTTTTTCACATTCTCAAGTTCATATTTTCAAAAAGATAATATTAAGGGAAAAGGAAAAGAAAAAACATGTTAACTAACTATGTACAAAGGCGGTTCTCACCCCACACTTTTGAACGAAGGCGTGCCTCACAGCACGACTTAGTTCAAAAGTTTATGCAAGCAAATATATACAGGAAAGGTGAGAATGTTTTAAGGTAAAAAACTAAATGACTGAAAGTAAGATAGATGTCGGGTTACCTCCCGACCAGTGCCTTTTTTTAACGTCGTTGGCTCGACGATACCTCACTCATGGATCATTAGTAGGGATCCCATGGGTGCTTGGGGTCGAACTTCTTCTCGGCAGCTCTTTTGATTTGCCCAAAGAACACATATGGCAGCGGGCTCAGTTCTGCTCTTCCTTGATCCAGAGGCTTCTTTTTCACGTATCCCCGAGAAGGCGAGGACTCTTTGACCATAGCTACTGGTCCATCAGGTCGAGCTCCCTTGCTTCTCCTTCCGGGTTTCCATTCCTTTGGCCCATATCTTGGCCGCTTCTTCATGTTTGAGTGGTCGGCACCTTTGCAATTCTGGAAGTTCAGTATTGTGCCATTGAACACGAGAAACCTTGAGCTTGTTCCCATGCCAAGCCTCTTCTTTGTGGCAGCGACGAATGGTTGTCCTAGAGCGAGTGAGTTTTCAGCCGGCTTTTCTTGGCTCATGACGAGTGAGTGCTCCATTGGCTCTTCTGGCCCTTGATTTGCCTCCAACTCCCCTTGCACCTCATCATCATTGAATAAATGATCTTCGGTGGCTATGATCTGCATAAAACATGAAGGGTTAGGTAGGGGCTTCTCGGCCATAAGGACCGGGTCTTTCTCGAGCAGCACTTCAGTGAGGACCGGGCCTGCCGTGATTTTCTCGATTAGTTCGGCAGTGAGGACCGGGCATGTCTCGGGTGGTTTGGCAATGAGGTGCTGGACTGGCGTGATTTCCTCGGGCAGATTGGTGATGAGGACCGGGCCTGAATTGGGCAGTTTTTCTTCTAACTCCCAGGGGTAATCTGAGTGGAGTTCTTCTTTAGGCAACCATGGGTCCTCATCCTCGTCATTTATATGGTCTCCGGGGGCAATCACACTGAGGTCTGGGTCTGATTTGGGCAACTCGGCAGCGAGGACCGGTTCTAGTGGTTCGGTCGTCTCCGAGGGCTCCCATGTAGGCTCTTCTTTGATGACCCTTGGCTCGCGCATCTCATTGATCAGATAATTAGTTTCTTTCATAGCCACCTCTATTTCTGGCCATGCTTCCTCGGATCTGGCTTGATTTTGGTGCATCGTGGCATTTAATTGCTGTATGTCCGCGGCCAACTGCTGGGTGCTAGCTACCAGCTCCATTATATCGTCCTTGAGCGGCTCGGCCTGATCTTGTCTTGGTTTTGACCTCGCGGCCAAATCATCTATTAAGTTCCAAAGATCATCCATGTCTAAGTTGTTCACCGAGCCTCCTGCTGCATCATTTAGCAAATTCCACTCTTGTGGCATCATCCCATTGAGAAACCTTTGAAGAAGATCATGGTTGGTGAATCCATGGTGCGGGCAGCTCGTCACAATGGAGTCAAAGTATGCCAAGTACTCGTCGAAAGTTTCGTCCCGGGATTGGTCTATGTTGTTGATCTTCTCACGGACTTCAAGTTCGAAGGGTGGTGGGAAAAACTCCTTATTGTTCCAAGGCTCGTTTCCGTAGTAGAAAGACTTTGTGAACTGCATGATAAAACAAACAAAAGAAAAACAAAAAGAACAACTATTCTGATTTAACTCCCCGGCAACGGCACCAATTTTGACGGAGCAAACCACACCGTCGTTAATGTGCGATGGCTCTATGCAAAAATAAATTCATAAGTCCGCTACTCGTACTCTACTATTGGGTAGTAAAGCGGTAAGTAGGGGTCGAACCCAAGGGAATTAGTGGATAGTTGTTCTTTCGAAAATGAAAGTAAGACAGTTGGGGGTTGGTTGTGATTTTAGTACTGAAAAGTAAGTGGGTTGGTTGTGATTTTAGTACTGAAAAGGAAATGACTGAAAGTAAAGAAAGTAAATACTGAAAAGTAAAGTGCTTGAAGGACAAGACTTGCGGAAAGTAAGTGCGTAAAGTAAAGTGCTTGAAGGACAAGACTTACTGAAAGTAAATGCTTGAAGGACAAGACTTGCGGAAAGTAAGCAGTTGATATGAGACTGAAAGTAAAGTGACAGGTGATGTTTTGATTAAAGGAAAGGATTCGGTTTTAGGGGCCTTGTATCATAAATTTGTTTATCATTGACCTCTAATGATCATACTAAGTGTTCAAAAGTGTATCAAGGCTATTCCTAGCACATGACTTGCCACACCGTCTAGTCTTTTGCAAGACAAAGAACTCTTGTTCTAGTATGTGCATCCATTTGATCATCATTCCTGATAAACCAAATGGTGTTTAAAAGAGGTTGACTTCCACAGATAAGTTGTGCTCTTCCGAGCCTCCACTTATCCACGGAAGATCACGAACCCATGGCAGAGCTTTGCTCTTTCGAGCATCCACTCAACCAATGGAGTTCTGACCTAATATATGGCACCTAGAACAAGTTGAACACAAAGAGGCACTTAAGAGAAGGGCCTAAAACATTTTATGATACAAGTACACCCCTTCAACTGAATGAAGGGTTTAGCTATGAATATCCATAGGGGTGGATATCATAGCTAAGTACTGAGTAAAGTAAAGGTTTTGAAAGACAGAAAAGTAAAGGTTTTTGGAAATCAAGACAAGGAAAGTAAAGGTGAGGATACTCAAGAACCAACAGGAGTAAACTCAAGAACAACAAGAATACTCAAGAACCAACAAGAGTATTCAAGATCAAAGTAAATGTTTACAAGGATTGTGCCCAAACTCTAGAGAGATAAGTAACAAGTGACTTGTGTTTGAGTTTATTTGAATGAGGATTATGGGATTGGGATTGATTTTCTACAAGTGACAAGTGAGTATGGAACATGGGACAAGGCCCCAAACTAAGGCTATGGCACACTTTTTCAAGGAGGATAAGGGCTTGTATTTATAGGCAAGGGGAAGAGAGGGATGTGGAGGAGAGGCCAACACATGTCATATGGAGGGAGGAGAGCTCAAAGCCGCCGCCCATGTGGCAAGAGGGGAGTGGAGGGCCAAATAGCCGCCGGGCAAGGTGGCTTCTTCTCCATGGCTAGCCGCCCATGTGGTGATGAGGAGGAGAGAGTTGAGTGGATTGTGATATTTTCCCCAAAAGCCATCGGTTGGCATATGACTCCGGTTGGTCTTCGGTTGCCCTTTGGTTGCTCCTTTGGTTGCTCCTTAGTTGACATCAAAAGATGAGGAACTTAGACTTGGCATTTCACTTGTATTCTTGATCTTTGTTGAAATAAGTCATTGGGACTTAGTTGTGGCTTGATCGGAGTACTGTCGGAGTGTGGCCAGTTCTGACTTGTGATTCACTTTCAGTGTTAAGAACTCCATTTTAGCTCGTTTCATCTTTACTCCTTGAAATAGCCTGTAGAACAAAAGTGAAACTAAAAAGTTAAAGTTGTACAGATAAAGCATCCAATTTGGTGGGTTTAACTATCTTAACGAATCATATAAATGTGGTCCATCAAAGGCCATCAAGGGAGCCTCAACGACGGCTCAATCCGATTATGATGGAGGTGGTCCAAAAGGAGATTCAAAAGTTACTTGATGCGGATGTGATTTATCCTATCTCGGACAGTCGATGGGTGAGCCCGGTTCATGTTGTTCCTAAGAAGATCGGTATTACGGTTGAGGAGAATGCCGAGGGCAAGATGGTGGGAACTATGGTCAAGAATGGATGGAGGATGTGTATTGACTATAGGAAGTTGAATGCCGTCACAAGGAAAGACCACTTCCCCCTTCCATTCATCGATCAAATGCTAGACCGGTTGGCGGGCAAGCCATACTTTTGCTTCTTGGATGGGTTCTCGGGCTACAACCAAATTCCTATAGCCCTTGAGGACCAAGAGAAGACTACATTTACATGCCTATTTGGCACGTTCGCCTTTCGAAGAATGTCATTTGGATTGTAAAATGCCCCGGGTACCTTTCAAAGAGTAGTAACTAGCATCTTCTCGGATATGATTGGGGCCTTCATTGAGGTATTCATGGATGATTTCACAGTGTATGGTGACACTTTTGACACTTGCTTGAAGAACTCGAGCACGGTTCTAGAACGGTGCGTCTCTATGAACCTAGTGCTCAATTATGAAAAGTGTCATTTCATGGTTACTCATGGTGTAGTCTTGGGACACATTGTCTCACAAGAAGGGATGTAGGTTGACAAGACCAAGGTTGATGTTATTATGACTCTGCCCTACCCATCTATGGTGAGAGACATCAAGTCATTTCTTGGGAAGGCGGGATTCTACCGGAGATTTATAAAGGATTTTTCTAAGAAGGCGTTGCCTCTATTCAATCTTCAACAAAAGGATGTCCCTTTTGAGTTCACCGAGGCATGCAAGGAAGCATTTGATGAGTTGAAGAAATCCCTCACTAGCACACCTATCATTCGGGCTCCGGATTGGAGCAAAGGCTTTGAAATCATGTGTGATGCTAGTGACTATGCCGTGGGGGCAGTTCTTGGACAAAGAGATGAGAAAAAGCCAGTTGTGATATATTATGCATCAAGGACGTTGGATGCCGCTCAAAGGAACTATTCAACCACCGAGAAGGAGCTTTTGGCCGTAGTCTTTGCCTTGGAAAAATTCAGATCATACTTGCTAGGAACAAGGGTAGTGGTCTTCTCGGATCATGCGGTCATTCGGTATTTGATGACTAAGAAGGAGGCCAATCCAAGGCTAATTAGATGGATCTTGTTATTGCAAGAGTTTGATGTGGAAATCAAGGACAAGAAGGGCATTGAAAACACTGTGGTCGACCACTTGAGCCGAATTGTCCGAGAGGAGGAGCCCGAGTCCATAACCGAGACCTTCCCGGATGAACACTTGTATGCTCTCTCGGCCCAAATGCCATGGTATGCTCCGATCGTCAACTACTTGGTGGGAGGTACATTTCCTCCCTCTTATTCAAAAGCACAATGCATGAAGCTTAAACATGATTCTAGATTCTATGTGTGGGATGATCCTTACTTGTGGAAAATAGGTGTAGATCAATTGCTTAGAAGGTGCATCCCCGATATTGAGATTGCTTCGGTTGTTAGCTTTTGTCATGAGCATGCTTGTGGTGGACACTTTGGGCCTAGGAGGACCGCTAGGAAAATCCTTGATAGCGGGTTCTTTTGGCCAAGTGTCTTTAGAGATTCTTATGAGCATTGTAGGAAGTGTGATAGATGCCAAAGGGTAGGCAACGTGTCGGCTAAGAACGAGATGCCCCAAGTGCCCATCTTGGTTAGTGATGTCTTTGACATATGGGGCATCGATTTCATGGGGCCTTTTCCTATTTCATGTGGGTATGCCTATATTCTTGTTGCGGTGGACTATGTCTCAAAGTGGGTAGAGGCTAAGGCCACTAAGAATGATGATGCTAAAACTGTTGTGGATTTTTTGCGCACTAACATATTTTGTAGGTATGGGATGCCTAAGGCCATCATAAGTGATCAAGGATCACATTTTTGCAATAGAGTGATGGCCGCCACTTTGAAGCATTATCATGTCCACCATAGGACATCCACGGCTTACCATCCCCAAACCAATGGGCAAGCGGAGATCTCCAACCGCGAGATTAAGGGAATTTTGGAGAAAATGGTAAAACCAACAAGGAAGGATTGGGGCCAAAGGTTGAATGATGCTCTATGGGCCTATCGGACGGCCTATAAGACACCAATTGGGACCTCTCCCTTTTGGTTGGTTTATGGAAAGGCATGCCACCTTCCGGTGGAGTTGGAACACAAGGCCTATTGGGCATTGAAGCAATGCAATTCGGACCTTAGAGCAGCCGAGCTTGATAGAAAGATGCAATTGAATGAGCTTGAGGAATTGCGCCTCGAGGCCTATGAGGGCCAAACCGACTAGAAGGGGCGGACCAAGCTTTATCATGATAAGTTCATCCTTCGACGCTCATTTGAAGTTCGCCAAAAAGTCTTGGTGTTCTCTTCACGACTTCGGTTGATGTCGGGCAAGCTGCGCTCTAAATGGACCGGACCGTTCACAGTGACTAAGGTATTCAATCATGGGGCTCTTGAGCTAGAATGCCCGGCCAATGGAAGCCGGTTCACAGTTAACGGGCAAAGGGTCAAACACTACCACAATGAAGAGGACTTGACCATTCAGAAGTTTGACCTAGCCTGCCCATGGGACCCCAGCCAATGACCCAAGGTTATGGTCCCGTCGAGCCAACGTCGTTAAACAAAGGCGCTCGTCGGGAGGCATCCCGTCATACTTGGTATTTTCCGCACTTTTACTTTCTTGCATCATACTAACCCCATTACATTGGGAAAGTGAATGGATTTCTTGTAGGGAACAAATACCGGGCATGGTACACATTTTACCAAGCATGGTACGCATTTTAGCAATACCGGGCTCGGCGCATCAGTTCCGGACGAAAACGTCCAGGCCGCGGCCGAGAAAAGCCAAGACCAGCCGACCTCCCCCGAGCTTCAATGGATTTAGCCCAGGCCGAGCATTGTCGTTTGCTTACATAGCTACGACAATGCAAGAACGCCATAAAAGGAGCACTATGCCCGAAGGAATCGTGCTGTGGCCGAGGGGTACCGAGAATGCTAAAGTCGCGTTCGAGAAGGACCAGGATGCGTCCGAGGAAGACTGAACCCGACCAAACCTCCCCAATTTCAACCGATTGACACGAGTTCGTGCCTTGTCATCTCACGACAAGCAAGGACACCCTAAGGGGAGTACTGTTCTCAATTCTTTTATATTGCCATTTCCCTTTCCTTGATATTGTGCATATTTGTCTTGAAATTAAGTTGTGCCGTGAGGACACGACTTGTTTCAAAAGTGTGGGGTGGGTGGTCAGTCGTTTGTTGTGTCGGCACGTCTTTTTTCTTGCCCTTGCATGAGTCAGCACGTTTTCTTCGAAATTTTTTAAAATTTTGAATAAAGGTTTCTTTCTACTCCCTAGATATGAGGTTTTGAACTTTAACGATGTGAAATAGATAGAACCGAGTACATGCATTCCTCATATGAAATCTGAATTGTGTGATGACTTGTGATATTAACCCATTACTTGTCCTTGTGAGAGGGGATAAAAAGGGATGTGGAGTTGATAGAAAAGGTCCTAGTGAAGCTTGACGAAAGCACTCAAGGGACCGGGTTCAAACTATATGGTTATATGGATTCTGTGGAGGCTAGCACTTCGAGACTTATTGGCTTAGAGTAGGCTCCACCGTGCAGTGTTTATGCAAAGGGCGGGACGGAGAAACAAACCGTCCTATCTCTAGTCCAAGTAGCCTGGAAAAGAGGTGAGTGACCCTCATCTTGACCCGCGTCGAAAGGGCAAGGATGAGAAAGAGCGGGGAGGTATTTCCATATGCTTGTGACAGGCGTCGTTGTACCCGTCAAAAATAATATTTCTTTATCTCCGACTAGCAAGTGGTAAGTCGGGTCGTATCCACAGATATCGGTATAAGAATCTGTTTCACTAAGTAAGAAAGTAACAATGGGGGGTTTTGAAATTCAATGAGTAAATAAAAACGCAAGCAGCAACAACGGTTAATTATCAAGTGATTTAACGTCACACAAATTCAAGTATCAAATGTCAAAGAACAGTGCAAGCTAGAACTTTCGATTGTGATGCAAGACTAAATCATTAACCCAACCATTTTGATTTCTAATGTTTTACAACTTATAGCTCCCCGCTAGGTTGCACTACAAGTTGTCCTAGGGTGTCAATCCTAATGGTATATTACTCGTATCCTAGTTTACTATCCCCGCTAGGTTGCTAGTAAACTGTGACAATCGGAATCAACAAACTAACAGAAGCTCCCCCGCTAGGGTTCCACTTATGCTAGCACATCAATTCCATAAACATGCAAAATAATATAACGCAAAACATAAAGATAAATATAGGTCTCAAGTCAAAACATCACAATGTCGAGTTCTAGCCTACACATATGAGTTTAGCTACTCATCGAAATGGAATACATCATGAAGTTATATGAATAAAATAGAACGAAATTACTAATGGTGGATTCTCCACCGCGCTGCAACTTTCTTCTTCAAAATTCGGTCAAACCCTAATTCTCTAAACCTCTCGAACGTGTATGTTGTTTCTTCCCGAAACGTGTCTCTTTTCTCTGCTGAAATTCGAGGTCTGGCCGCTTAGGGTTTGCCTCCTCTTCTTCTCCTTTTATACTTCCCGAGATTGCAAATTAGAAATAAAGAAATTCGACTGCCAGCTGTCATCCACGGACGTCTCTATCAATTACTTCCCGCGGACGTCTTGACAATTACCACAATGCAGAAGACCTCCGCGCCAAAACTCCACAAGCCCTCCGCGTTCTGCACTGATGAAAACTCCAAAGTGCTTCTTACTTCATTTCTTTCCGCGCCAAACATCTTCAAATAGGCTCCTTTTAGCCGGTATTCCTTCCATGGTCTCCGAGTGTACGTGCGAATGAAAAACTACACACAGGTAGTGAAATAATATACAGGTAACACTAAGAGACGGGGTTTTAACATATAAAATAGTCGTACAACTACGACTCATCAAACTACCCCACACTTGAACTTGTTCGTCCCGAACAAGAACAAAGCCATAGAACGAATTACAATGTACTAGTCATGCTAATCCTTACATCTCAATCTCAAATACAGCAATTAATCTTATCATGCTTAAGATTCTAACAATGCGAGTATAGATAGATTTTTCGATACTTGTTACCTCGCGAGTTGCAATCCAAACGACCTTGGATGTTTGGGAGATAGTCCCCTATAGGTACCACGGACATTGCATTCTTTTCTGAGTTCTGGTCTTTATAATTGAGTCAGCGGCTTTCTCTGACACATGATTTATTCACTGCTTTCATACCGTTGAGTCTTGAATTCTTTAACTTGTATGGACTTTGATAAACGACACATCTTTGCTTGAATCAATCCGATTTCTGATTTTTTTTCTTTCTGTTTTCTACTTGGTGGTTTGCCTTCGGCTTTTGAATTTGTTTCTTGTCCACATAATCATTTGCGCCCTTGAACCACTCCAATCATAGCCTCCGGATAACAGCATAGGAGTGCATCCCGCTCTTTTCTCATCATCGTCTTTTCTGCATGAGGCAAGGTAGGGGTTACCCACCCATTCCCAGCTACTTCGACTAGAGATGGACAGTTCGTTTTCTCTGTCCCCCCACCACTTTGAACGCATGAATAAACTTGTATACTTGTTGACGGAGCTACTCTCAGGACTAGGCTAGTGAAGCGTCAACCTCCACCACTTTTTCTCAATCATCAGAACCAAAAACTCAGAACTTCCTGCAATTTTCCGTACCTTTCTAGGACATTTCTGTCAACTCCACATCCCTGCATATCACAACTCACAAGAACAAAGCATCGATTTTTTTTGAAATTTTGCATTTTTAGTCAAATGAGCACAATAGTCATATAAAGCTGGAAATAGGATTTCGACATATCAGAAAGTATAACAGTACATCATCAGTTCGTTACGAGTTCATCAAGCCACATAACTGACTCTATAACATCCCACCCCACACTTAAACTGACACGTGTCCTCACGGTACAACTCAAGAGGTAAGACGGATAAATAAAACAGACTCAAATAAAAAAATAAAAATCAAAGACAATAAAATAAAAAATAAAAACGAAGGAACTGGTACTCCCCTAATAGTCTGGTGGTGGTGATTGAGCTCTGCGATTTTAACCTTTTAAAATTCACCGCGGACGTCTTCATGATTTTCTGCCGCGGACGTCTGAAGAAATTGCAATTATTGCTAAGGCGTTCGCGCTCTAATAGTTGAGACGTGCGCGAACTACACTGATGTAGAATTCCCTTCTTCGTTTAATCACCTGAAACCACTAGAAATAAAAAAAAGAAATGCACTCGAGGCGCCTTATCAGCTTCCCAATTCCACTCATTAACCTACTCCTAACATGAATAAAATAAAAACACACCGGGTTGCCTCCCGGTAAGCGCCTTTGTTTTACGTCCTTGGCTGGACATTACCTCTTTTGGGGATCACAAGTTAGGATCCCATGGCTTCTCCAAGTCAAACTTACCGATCAGCGTGCTCCTCCCCTCAGCACTTCCACAAGTTAATCGTTCCTCAGTGCTCTGCCCGACATCAGGTGGCTTCGACCTCCAATTCATTTCCTTCGGTGTCCACCGCTTTTGCGCACCCACCCCACACTTTCGTTTCTTTACTTGCTTCTTATCTGGTGGACGTGTTTTCTTTGTTACCTCCAGCTTCTCACTGACACCCTGAATCAAATGCAACGATTCAGCCGTTATATCATTAAAACAAGTTTTATCAGCTATCGCAGGTGGTTTCCTCGAACAAGGCTGGTGGTCATCCTCGAAAACACGAAACTCAGCCACCTTGCCACCATATTTCAGCTTTATAACACCCTCAGCGACATCAATCTCCGCCTTCATAGCAAACAAGATAGGTCGTCCTAGAATGAGTGTTGGTGACTCCTTAGTCTGGGTGTCCTCCATCTGCAAGACATAAAAATCTGCAGGCACAACAACTTCACCAACATTCAAGGTTAAATTCTCAAGCAAACCATAGGGATGAACACATGACTTGTTGCCTAACTCAATAGTTAACTTGATCGGTTTCACCGGTCCAAGTTTCAATGAACAGTATAAATCATAAGGCATCACATTAATAGACGCTCCCAAATCAATCAAACAGTGGGGAATAAGCGTGTTACCAATGCCACAGGTCACCGTGAAGGCACCTGGGTCCCTAGTTCGATTGGTTAACGCCCCTTGTTGCCCTCGCTCCAATTCTTGCATTTGTGCGTTGATTTTCGTGTCCTCATACCCCGTCTGTCGAATTTCATCGTTTATAGCTTCGTGACGCTCAATAACCTGCATGGGAAATGGCAATGGCGTAAGAGGGTTAGAATTCAAAATCTGGAAATCACTTACTTGGAATTCCACGCACGTCTCTTTATTATTGTCCGCGGACGTCTCTGGATTTTGTATTAATTCATCAGGCGTCCGCACCTTAATTGTTGAGGCGTTCGCGATATCCACTGTGCTGAATCCAAACTTTGGTCTTTTTCTTTCCTTTCAGCCTTCATCTCCTCTTCCTCCTTTATCACGATCACACTCACATTCTGCCTTGGATTGGGGATCGTTTGTGAAGGCAGCTTCCCTTTGTCTTCTCGTTGTTCGTAAACTACACTGGCAATTTGAGACACTTGCCTCTTTAGCTCGTTAATGTCTCCAGCATGGTGGCCCATCTTTTGAGTGAGTTCTTTGAACATGCCTCTCACTTCATCCCTAAATTCCTTGATCGGGTCCTCATCTCCTTGTATGATCTCTGGTGGTTTGTTTGGCTGCTTTTGTGGGTACGAGGATTGCCCCGCATCGTAATTGTTGTTCCTTTGCCAACCACCATCGCTTTGCCTTGGCTGCCATTTGTTGTTGCCTTGATATCCATCATATCTCCTTGGTGGCAAATCTCCCTTGTTTATGTAGTCCACTATATTCACGTCTTCTGTTCTTTCCTGAAAAACAGCGTTATCAATATTTATCGAATTAAAAGTGGACTTGTTTACCTTACACTCCACTTGTTGATTTTTGTGTGGTTGTTGCGTCATCATTTTAGCCATCATATCTTTCAGTTCCTGCAATTCAGAATGTACATTCACGTTAGCAACTGGTGCAGGTTTATATGTTTCTTCTAAATACCTTGTGCTCTCAGCAACTTTCTCAATCAACTCCCATATCTCCTCGGGGTACATGTCAAGGATAGACCCTTGAGCGGAAGCATCTAGCATCCTTCTTTCCATTAGAACCATCCCATCCATGAAGTATTCAAGCAGCATCCTTTGTGGGATTCCATGATTCAGACAACTCTCTTCCAAATGCCTAAACCTCTCTAAATAGTCGAACAACGTTTCTGCACGTCCTTGTCTAAGCATAGATAGCTCCATCCTCGTTTGAGCCGCCTTCGAATGAGAGTAGTACTTGTCCATGAATTTCCGTTGCATTTGATCCCATGATGTAATCGAACCTGAAGGCAAAGACATTAACCAAGATTTAGCTTGACTTTCTAAAGAAAAAGGTAATGTCTTTAATTTAAAAGTATTTTCCGGAACCGATGCTGATTTCATGGACATGCAAACTCCATGAAATTCCTTCAAGTGCCTTAGGGGGTTCTCATTGGGCATTCCTCCAAACTTGGGCAAGTGGTGTATCACCCCACTCTTTATCTCGATATCATCTGCGTCCTCATCCAGCCTAATGCACCAAGGCTCCTCATCAATAAATGGCGCACAAACTCCTCTCATCGTGCGTCCCAAATCCCGACGCCTAGCTAACTGTCCATATTGATTTCCTCCACCGAGGTATTGTCGATCCAGCTCGTCCTCGTAATCATCGTGTCTAGCTGCACGATGTCTAGCAAACTCATTCACAAATTGCTGATTCCTGGGGGGTGGTAATCTTTGATTAACAGGGGGCAGTCCTTGCCTCTGTTCCTGCATGTTATCTCCTAGTACACTTCCTCGCTCTTCATCATCACGTTCAACACTTCTCTGTGACATGGTTACTTAAACAGAAAAATAATCAAGTGACAAAATAAAAGACAATAAAAATAAAAACTAAAAAGAAATAAATACTTAGTGAGATTCTTCGTTACCAATCCCCGGCAACGGAGCCAAAATTTGACAGGCGTCATTGTACCCGTCAAAAATAATATTTATTTATCTCCGACTAGCAAGTGGTAAGTCGGGTCGTATCCACAGGGATCGGTATAAGAATCTGTTTCACTAAGTAAGAAAGTAACAATGGGGGGTTTTGAAATTCAACGAGAAAATAAAAACGCAAGCAGCAACAACGGTTAATTATCAAGTGATTAAACGTCACACAAATTCGAGTATCAAATGTCAAAGAACAGTGCAAGCTAGAACTTTTGATTGTGATGCAAGACTAAATCATTAACCCAACCGTTTTGATTTCTAATGTTTTACAACTTATAGCTCCCGCTAGGTTGCACTACAAGTTGTCCTAGGGTGTCAATCCTAATGGTATATTACTCGTATCCTAGTTTACTATCCCCGCTAGGTTGCTAGTAAACTGTGACAATCGGAATCAACAAACTAACAGAAGCTCCCCCGCTAGGGTTCCACTTATGCTAGCACATCCATTCCATAAACATGCAGAATAATATAACGCAAAACATAAAGATAAATATAGGTCTCAAGTCAAAACATCACAATGTCGAGTTCTAGCCTACACATATGAGTTTAGCTACTCATCGCAATGGAATACATCATGAAGTTATATGAATAAAATCGAACGAAATTACTAATGGTGGATTCTCCACCGCGCTGCAGCTTTCTTCTTCAAAATTCGGTCAAACCCTAATTCTCTAAATCTCTCGAACGTGTATGTTGTTTCTTCCCGAAACGTGTCTCTTTTCTCTGCTAAAATTCGAGGTCTGGCCGCCTAGGGTTTGCCTCCTCTTCTTCTCCTTTTATACTTCCCGAGATTGCAAATTAGAAACAACGAAATTCAACTGCCAGCTGTCATCCGCGGACGTCTCTATCAATTACTTCCCGTGGACGTCTTGACAATTACCAAAATATAGAAGACCTCCGTGCCAAAACTCCACAAGCCCTCCGCGTTCTGCTCTGATGAAAACTCCAAAGTGCTTCGAACTTCATTTCTTTCCGTGCCAAACATCTTCAAATAGGCTCCTTTTAGCCGGTATTCCTTCCATGGTCTCTGAGTGTACGTGCGAATGAAAACTACACACAGGTAGTGAAATAATATACAGGTAACACTAAGAGACGGGGTTTTAACATATAAAATAGTCGTACAACTACGACTCATCAGCTTGCGGGCTATGATTAGACCTCTCAAAGAAAAGGAAGAAGACAAGCAATTCACATCAAGGAGCAAAGCTCAAACGAAAGAAAATCAGCCAAGTTGTGAATCCCACCGCACCAAAAGAGTGAAATCCATCACTATCATATCAAGGCCGAAGGCCAACTCTCTATCAAACCTGTCCTTCCAAGAATATCAGAAAAACTCAACCCTTGAGCTCGAACGAATCATGTGCAAGAGAAATCAAAGAAATATAACCATATGGCAAGAACCCAAGACCAAGAGTGTAGTTCATGGGCTTGAAAAGGACTATCTCCCACTCATCCGAATTGGTTTGCATCTCGACTCGAAGGTAACAAGTAGCAAGTTAAGTCTATGTCTAAACATGATACTTTGAGTAATAGTTGAGTTATGCATGGGAAGGTGAAATCTAGACTAGCACTCTTAGTCAGATCTAGGGTGCCGAGATGGACTTGTGGTGTTTATATCTATTCTTCCTCTTATGACATAAGGCCTTGTTCGGGACGAACAAGTTCAAGTGTGGGGTGGTTTGATGAGTTGATCATAAGAACATATGCTTGTTAACGTCGTTTTGCATTTCAAGGCCTTTTGGAGTCTAAGGAGAAATCGGACTTAAGAAGGGCATTATGTGCCACAAAATACCACAAGGCACTTTTGGGGACCGAGAAATCCCATCCGGGGACCGAAGGACTTGGCCGGGTCCTAGAATTACCAACCGGGCTACCGAGAACTTCGGACGGACGGTCGCGTCCCATGCGCAAGACCGAGGAACGTAGGCCGCGTCCTAGGTGCAGTGCCGAGAAATATCAGGACACGTCCGAGAACGCAGTACCAAAGAATGCCGGACGCGTCAGAAGCACGCAACCGGGTCGCGCCCGAAGCCAGTGCCGGACTACAAGTGAGTTGAGGGCTTCGAGGGGCCAAGGACAAATGACGTGCAAACACCGAAGGAATGTCGAAGCCTTACACCATTTGGCCCCCTCTAGTCCATCTTGACCCGAAGAAAGAGTCGGAACCCAGGCTTTGGCCGAAACCGTCCGAGGAATGCCTAGGCTGCGTTCGGCCAGCGCCCACTGAGTTCAAAGTGGTTTTAAATCAAGCTCTCGCCCCGTTCTGTCCAAACAACCTTCTTGGGCCCTGTTTCTAATCACGTCAACAATCTAGAACCGAGGTCCAAGGACCTAGAACCCAAGTTCACATTGTGGTCTTCTTGAAGGGTCAAAGCCCAAGGTCAATGGTCAACGCACGCCCCCTGGATTTCTCGGCTCGTCTTTCGAGGTGGTGATGTCAGCCCTTGAACTCACTCCAATGCAATCTTCAATTGTGCCAAGCCGCCAATGACCAAAGAGGAAAGTCGGTGGTCAATGTGCTATGGGCAATCCGCTCATTCCAAGCCAACTTGGGAACCAAGTTTGGCATATTCCATTTCCCATGGCCTATAGATACAACCCTTGGCCAAGGATTTAGGGTCCGAAAATCAAGCTAAAAAATTCCACATTGTACTTTTGGTTTGGCTTGGAATCTCTTTCTCTCTCTACTCCCTCTCTCTCTCTCGGCAATAGATGAAACCCTTGTATTTTCTTACTTTGCCTTTGGCTATTGTATTCTCTTGATGAATATGAGTAGCTAAACCCTTCCTATTCGGTTTGCGGTTCCCTAATATTGTAGTACGGTTTTGAGACCATTGTTCTTAATGCTATCTTGTGATCCATTGCTAGTTCTTGTGCCAATAGCTTTGGAATGAACACCTAGGCAAGGCTAATGCTCGAAAAGGGCAAGGCCCTGCCGTGTGGGTTCAAGTCCTCTATTGTGCTTGTTCATCACCGAAAAGTGGAACAAGCAATCGCAGTTAGCCTAGTACACCTTGAAAGAGGGTATTAGTCTTGGTAGAATTAGTGGTCTATATCTTGAAATAGTGTAGATTGTGGTGGAGTGCTTGAAATAGCACCTACCTTGGATCATGTCTTGAAATGGAATGATCCAACTCTTGGACACAAGATTTGATCATTAGAGGTCCATGATGAGCCGTGCCACAATAGTAGGCCCCTAGACCGAATTTCCTTCTTGTGATCTAAATCCTTTGTCATTACTTTTTGTACTTACCTTTCAAACCCATTTCCAAAACCCCTATTGTCCTTAATTTACTTTACTTTACTTGTATTTGCATAAGAACAACGAGTAGTTAAACTAATTCCCTTGGGTTCGACCCCTACTTTCCGCTTTACTAGTTTCTAGTGAGCCTAAGGTAGTGGACTCTTATAAATAGTAAATTTGTAGTACACGACGACGTACTACCAGTACTACACTCAGCTCTTGGCCCGGGAGACCTCAAGAAGATGCTCCGCTATAAAACCGCCAAGGAGATTTGGAACGCACTGAAGAGGGTATACTCAGGAAGTGAGGATGTGAAGAAAAACCAAATTTTGGCCCGAATGAGAGACTATGACAACGCCATACAAGGAAAGAACGAAACACTGGAAGAGTTTCACTCTCACTTCCAGGGGTATGTGGGGCAAATGGAGTTTCTCGGCGAGAACATCGATGAGTGGAAGGTTACTCACCACTTCCTCTAGACACTGAATCACAATTGGGATGCTGTGACCCTAGCGCTTCAAGCTCATCAAGACATCAAGGACATAACCCTCGAGGAGCTAGTTGCCAGACTTCAAAGTGATGACAGTATCCAGCAGACGAAAGCTGCTAGGCGTGCTCCCGAGAAGGACCATTCCCTGGCTCTGAAGGTTGAAAAAGCATTTGAACTCACCCAGACTGATAAAACTGATGAAATAGTGGACGAGGACACTGAGATGGTAACTAGAGCCCTCAGGATGGCAGGAATTACAGGGATGGGATCCTTCAAAGGGAAGAAGTCACCAAAGGAGATGATTTGCCACCACTGTCAAAAAAAGGGACATATGGCTAAAGACTGCTTCAGAAAGAGAGCGAGATAGCCTTCGGCTCAAAAGAGCACCAAGGCCATGCTTGCAGCTTGGGGTAAATCAAAAGGAGAGAGCGAAGGAGAGGACCCAAGGGACATAGTGTGCATAATGGCAAAAGATGAGGTAATAAGTCCAGAAACTTTTACAAGGTTATCTGACCTTTTGATAAATAGGTTTTGGAGTTGCTGAGGAAGCTGACTGAGAAGAACGAAGAACAGGAAGAACAAATTGCAAGTCTTGAGGAACATGGGAGCCAGTGGTCAGAGAAAGCAATGAGACTTCAAGAGGTGCTATGCAAAACTAAGTACAAACTTCAGATAGAGGAAGCCACCCCTCGGGTAGAGAAGTTCACAGAATTTGAAGAAAAGATAGAAATCCTAGAATCTGAGAATGCCAAGTTGCTATCTGAACTGGAAGCTATCAAGACCCCCAAGGAAGACGATAAAGAATCCCTGCTAAAGGAAATCAGAGACCTTGAGGATATGATATCTGAGTTGGAATCCCAAAATGCCAAACTATTGACCGAAGTGGAGGATACAAAAGTCATCAAGGAAAGTGACAAGGACGAGTGGTTGAAAGAGCTTGCAGAATCAAAACTCAAAGAAATCAAGGATGATTTCTTGAAGCGATTTGTACTGATGGACCATAATTATACGAATCAAATACACAGTAAAACCCACCAAATTAGACTATTTGTCTATCTAACTTCTACTTGTTAGTCCCGATATATTTCTACAGGGTATTTTGGCGCTTAGAGAGAAAACACGCTAAGGAGAGGATTTTACGCTGAAAAGATATTACGAGTCAATCCAAGGTCAAGATCAGACGCTGAACGAAGAAATATCAAGATCCTGACATTGAATTACTCAAATTAAATTCAACCGAGGAACAACCAAAGTGAGACCGGAGCAAAATTGGATTGATAGTTTTGTGAAAAGACTGCACAAAACTGTCAAAACTCATCCATGGACCAAGTGACAGGCGGCTTTTGGCTTTGTGGTGACTCATGGGTGGCCAAAACCACCCCTTCCTCCTCCATGACCGGCGACCCAAGGCAAAGGGTGGCAAAGCCACCAAAAGTCCCCTCCATTTGGACTTGAAATCGGCGGCTTTTGAGCCACCACAAGGTGGTGCCATGTGGAGTCTCCTCCACCACATCTTCATCTCCTCCTCCTCCACCCTTGGATGCAACACCACATGCCACCATCTCTACCCTCCATTCCTCCTCCCTTAGCCTATAAAAGGAGAGCTCCTCCTCATCATCCAACATCATCCAAAAATCAATAAACACTTCTCTCTCTAAGTTTTTGTTACTTTGTAAGTTTGGTTTATGAAATAATACTCTTGTTGGTTCTTGAGTATTATAACGGTTTGAAATTATAATACTCCTATCGGTTCTTGAGTATTATACTACTGTAGAGAATACTCCTGTTGGTTCTTGAGTATTCAGTAGGAATTAGGAATACTCCTGTTGGTTCTTGAGTATTCCACCCCCTCTCCTCTTACTGTTTTCAAAAACCCCCGAGTATTTAGCTATGGTATCCACCTCTATGGATATTCGTAGCTAAACTCTTTATTCGGTTAAAGGGATGTACTTGTATTATAAAATGTTTTAATTCTTTTAGTTTCTTTTCTCTGTATTCAAAACTTGTTCTATGTGCCATATATTAGATCAGAATTTCCAAGGTTGAGTGGATGCTTGGAATGGCAAAGCTCTTCCGTGGGGATTCGTAAACATACTCGGATAAGTGGATGCTTGGAATGGCAAAGCTTATCTGAGGAGTTTGATCTTTCTAAAACACCATTTGGATAAATCGGGAAAGACAATCCAAATGGATGCACACAGGCTAATATACCTTGGAATGGGGTATTAGTCTAAGTAGAACAAGTGCTCTACGACTTTTGCAAAAGACTAGACGGTGTTGCAAGTTGAGTGCTTGGAATTTCCTCGATTCACTTTCGAACACTTTTGCAAAAGGCTAAACAGTGTTGCAAGTCGAGTGCTTGGAATGGCCTTGATTCACGTTTGAATACTTAGAAAGGTTACTAAAATAATAAACAGGCTATGATACAAGGCCCCTGAAACCGAATGTTTTCCTTGAATTACAAAACCCCCTTGTATTTACTTTTATAAATTGCTCGATCATCTGCAATCACCAACCGCTCATCTACCGGAGGACTCGCAAATCACGCATCACCCACTGTAAGTCTTTCTTTTATTTTTCAGTATTTTAATTTCTGTATTTACTTTTCTGTAATTTACTTTTCCGCACTCAAAACCAAAAACAACCAAAAAAAGTCACTTAGTCATAACCGCTAAAATCTCAATCAAACCTGAAAAACACTCCCATCCTGTACAAATCCCTTAAAGAACAACGTATCCCTCTAATTCCCTTGGGTTCGACCCCTACTTACCACTTACTACCCAGTAGTGTAGTTGCGAGTAGCGGAAAATATAAATTTATTTGCACAGAGAACATTGCACCTTAACGACAGTGCAGTGGGCTCCGTCAAAATTGGCGCCCTTGCCGGGGAATTAGCCATCGGATTAGTTGTTCTTTCCCTCCCATGTCCTCATGACGCAACCCCCTTCATATGCATGGACAACAAGGCATCTCCCCCTGTTCGGAGGTACAGATGGAGAAGACCCAGTACAACACTGCCGAAACTTTCACTACGTTTGCAGCCACATAAAACCTGAAAACGAAATGTTAAATGAATTTAAGCTTAAGTGCTTCAAATTCTCTCTAACTGATTTCGCAACGATCTGGTATTACACGTCAACCGCTAGTAGTGCAGTACATTTCGTGGACCTCTGCGTTCCATTCCTGAAAGAATTCTCCCCTCCAGCCTTACGCCAAAAAACCCGAGAAAAGATCATAAGCCTTCAACAATCCCGGGATGAGACTTTGGACGAATACTCCACGAGATACGACACCATCGTCTCAAGCTGCCCGCACCATGGATTCACGAAGAAAGTTATGCTTCAAAAATTTCTTCGTGGGATGAAGGCCGATGATCTGAGAAGGATTAACGAAGCAATGAGGAGATCAACCAGGAACTTCTGCCTGGCAGACATGTGGAACCTCATAGATAACCAGGCCGCAGCCACAAAACGAATGCCACAAGCTGATGGAGGCATGCAGATAAAAGAGGCTGGACCAGAGACAGACGAAGAAGAAACTCCCAAGCCATCAGAAGAAACTCCCGAGCCATCAGAAGACTGGGATATAGAAAGTATCGGGAGCAACGAGGAAGTGTTAGCAATGGAAGAAGTCCAGAATACCACCGACATGCTGCCAATACCATGCCCAGCTATCATCACCCAAGCAGCCGAAACCATCTATGACCAGTTCCTCACACACAGACACGACGAGGCAGAACCGAGCCTTAAGATGCAAGCTTCCCGACTTTTCCCCTCGATCAATAGACAAATCGCTAAAAACTATGTGATCCATGAAGAGACTGAAAAGAGGATGGGAAAAGGGCCTGAGCAGAACGACTCCTCGATGGAGCATGTTTTCGCCATGACTGGACAAGGCAGCCCTAAAACCCAGTTCAAGAAGCTAGTGGTCAAAGGTCCCTCGCCTTCTCAGAGACGTTGGAAGGAGAAATCACCAGAACAACGGGAACTGGACCCAAGCACATCATCTCGCAAGAAATCGGAAAAAGGCAAGGCAAGAAGCAACACAGGAACGGTGGCGAAATTCGACTTAAGCCACCCATGGGACCCCAACCAGTGATCCAGGAATAAGGTACTGTCGAGCCAACGACGTTAAACAAGTGCACTGGTCGGGAGGTAACCCGACACTATCTTACTTTCTGCACTTTAATTTTCTGTCTTTTATTTTCTGTATTTTACTTTTTCAATAAGTCGCTCTCACCCACTTGGTGCATAGAAGATTTGACTATTCAGGAATCAGACTTGGGTGCAACATTAAACCAGTCAGGGCTACGCTAAGAATTCAAGGCCCCAGCCGAACTCCCTCGATTATCCAGCCTCGAGCCATGTCGTTTACTCGACACCTTAAAGGGAGTTCTGTTCTTCCCTTTTCCTTATTATCATTTCTTTATCGTAATTGTCTGCTTGCATGGCTTTTGAACTAAGTAGTGCTGAAAGGCACGACTTCGTTCAAAAGTGTGGGGTGAGATCCGCATGTGTAAATAAATAAATAACATGTTTTTCTTTTTCTTTGTTAATATTATCATTTTGAAAATATGAACTTAAGAATGTGAAAAAGATAGATCTAAAATTCGTGCATTTACCTTGTGAAAATTCAACTGTCTAAAAACTTAGAACGTAACTTCTCATTTGTCCCTTTGTGCTGAGATAAACTAGGGATGTGGAGTTGATAGAAATGCCCTAGAGAGGCTTGGCAAGCAATCGAAGGATCGAATCAAACTATATGGTTTTCGAAGTCAGTGGAGGCTGCACTTCGAGTTTCAGTGAAGATTGAAGTCATCTCCGCCATGCAGTATTTATGCAAAAAAGAAAAAAGGCAAGGACGGGAATCAGACCGTCCTCTCTCTAGTCAAAGTAGCCGAGAAAATAGATGAGCGACCCTCATCTTGACCCGCGCGAAATGACAAGGATGAGAGGAGCGGGGAGGTATTTCCATAGGCTTGCGGGCGATGATTGGACCTCCCAAAAAAGGCTTGAGAAAATGGACTAGCAAGTCACAAAGACGCAAAAATCTCAAAGAAGCAAATCAAGAGGCCAAAGGCCCAAAATTGTGAAGGTTTTAACCGAACAAAAAGTGAAGTACTCAAAGGCCAAAGGCCGATTCACTACAAAAAGCAGTCCCTCGCCAAAAGAAAATCAAAGTACTCAAACCATTGAAACCCGAACCGAATCACGTGCTAGAGAAAGCTACAAGGAAACCATATAGTGAGAGACGATCCCGAGGTTGCAGTCCAGGAGCCTAAAAAGGGCTATCTCCCGAAACATCCAGAATAATTTGCATCTCAGCACGGAGGTACAAGTATCAAGTTTCTTCTATTTATTTATACAGTTCAGTTTGGTAATAAGTAAGTAATGCATGAATTAGGATAAATCTAGTACCACAGTCTAATTTTCATATTTTAACAAACTTACTTAGTGTGCCGCCCTTTAATAGCATTGTTCGGGACGAACAACTAAAAGTGTGGGGTAATCTGATGGACCATAATTATACGAATCAAATACACAGTAAAACCCACCAAATTAGACTCTTTGTCTATCTAACTTCTTCTTGTTAGTCCCGATATATTTCTACAGGGTATTTTGGCGCTTAGAGAGAAAACACGCTAAGGAGAGGATTTTACGCTGAAAAGATATTACGAGTCAATCCAAGGTCAAGATCAGACGCTGAACGAAGAAATATCAAGATCCTGACATTGAATTACTCAAATTAAATTCAACCGAGGAACAATTAAAGTCAGACCGGAGCAAAATTGGATTGATAGTTTTGTGAAAAGACTGCACAAAACTGTCAAAACTCATCCATGGACCAAGTGACCGGCGGCTTTTGGGTTTGTGGTGACTCATGGGTGGCCAAAACCACCCCTTCCTCCTCCATGACCGGCGGCCCAAGGCAAAGGGTGGCAAAGGCACCAAAAGTCCCCTCCATTTGGACTTGAAACCGGCGACTTTTGAGCCACCACAAGGTGGTGCCATGTGGAGTCTCCTCCACCACATCTTCATCTCCTCCTCCTCCACCCTTGGATGCAACACCACATGCCACCATCTCCACCCTCCATTCCTCCTCCCTTAGCCTATAAAAGGAGAGCTCCTCCTCATCATCCAACATCATCCAAAAATCAATAAACACTTCTCTCTCTAAGTTTTTGTTACTTTGTAAGTTTGGTTTATGAAATAAAACTCTTGTTGGTTCTTGAGTATTATAACGGTTTGAAATTATAATACTCCTGTCGGTTCTTGCGTATTATAATACTGTAGAGAATACTCCTGTTGGTTCTTGAGTATTCAGTAGGAATTAGGAATACTCCTGTTGGTTCTTGAGTATTCCACCCCCTCTCCTCTTACTGTTTTCAAAAACCCCCGAGTATTTAGCTATGGTATCCACCTCTATGGATATTCGTAGCTAAACTCTTTATTCGGTTAAAGGGATGTACTTGTATTATAAAATGTTTTAATTCTTTTAGTTTCTTTTCTCTGTATTCAAAACTTGTTCTATGTGCCATATATTAGATCAGAATTTCCAAGGTTGAGTGGATGCTTGGAATGGCAAAGCTCTTCCGTGGGGATTCGTAAACATACTCGGATAAGTGGATGCTTGGAATGGCAAAGCTTATCTGAGGAGTTTGATCTTTCTAAAACACCATTTGGATAAATCGGGAAAGACAATCCAAATGGATGCACACAGGCTAATATACCTTGGAATGGGGTATTAGTCTAAGTAGAACAAGTGCTCTACGAATTTTGCAAAAGACTAGACGGTGTTGCAAGTTGAGTGCTTGGAATTTCCTCGATTCACTTTCGAACACTTTTGCAAAAGGCTAGACAGTGTTGCAAGTCGAGTGCTTGGAATGGCCTTGATTCACGTTTGAATACTTAGAAAGGTTACTAAAATAATAAACAGGCTATGATACAAGGCCCCTGAAACCGAATGTTTTCCTTGAATTACAAAACCCCCCTGTATTTACTTTTATAAATTGCTCGATCATCTGCAATCACCAACCGCTCATCTACCGGTGGACTCGCAAATCACGCATCACCCACTGTAAGTCTTTCTTTTATTTTTCAGTATTTTAATTTCTGTATTTACTTTTCTGTAATTTACTTTTCCGCACTCAAAACCAAAAACAACCAAAAAAAGTCACTTAGTCATAACCGCTAAAATCTCAATCAAACCTGAAAAACACTCCCATCCTGTACAAATCCCTTAAAGAACAACGTATCCCTCTAATTCCCTTGGGTTCGACCCCTACTTACCACTTACTACCCAGTAGTGTAGTTGCGAGTAGCGGAAAATATAAATTTATTTGCACAGAGAACATTGCACCTTAACGACAGTGCAGTGGGCTCCGTCAAAATTGGCGCCCTTGCCGGGGAATTAGCCATCGGATTAGTTGTTCTTTCCCTCCCATGTCCTCATGACGCAACCCCCTTCATATGCATGGACAACAAGGCATCTCCCCCTGTTCGGAGGTACAGATGGAGAAGACCCAGTACAACACTGCCGAAACTTTCACTACGTTTGCAGCCACATAAAACCTGAAAACGAAATGTTAGATGAATTTAAGCTTAAGTGCTTCAAATTCTCTCTAACTGATTTCGCAACGATCTGGTATTACACGTCAACCGCTAGTAGTGCAGTACATTTCGTGGACCTCTGCGTTCCATTCCTGAAAGAATTCTCCCCTCCAGCCTTACGCCAAAAAACCCGAGAAAAGATCATAAGCCTTCAACAATCCCGGGATGAGACTTTGGACGAATACTCCACGAGATACGACACCATCATCTCAAGCTGCCCGCACCATGGATTCACGAAGAAAGTTATGCTTCAAAAATTTCTTCGTGGGATGAAGGCCGATGATCTGACAAGGATTAACGAAGCAATGAGGAGATCAACCAGGAACTTCTGCCTGGCAGACATGTGGAACCTCATAGATAACCTGGCCGCAGCCACAAAACGAATGCCACAAGCTGATGGAGGCATGCAGATAGAAGAGGCTGGACCAGAGACAGACGAAGAAGAAACTCCCGAGCCATCAGAAGAAACTCCCGAGCCATCAGAAGACTGGGATATAGAAAGTATCGGGAGCAACGAGGAAGTGTCAGCAATGGAAGAAGTCCAGAATACCACCGACATGCTGCCAATACCATGCCCAGCTATCATCACCCAAGCAGCCGAAACCATCTATGACCAGTTCCTCACACACAGACACGACGAGGCAGAACCGAGCCTTAAGATGCAAGCTTCCCGACTTTTCCCCTCGATCAATAGACAAATCGCTAAAAACTATGTGATCCATGAAGAGACTGAAAAGAGGATGGGAAAAGGGCCTGAGCAGAACGACTCCTCGATGGAGCATGTTTTCGCCATGACTGGACAAGGCAGCCCTAAAACCCAGTTCAAGAAGCTAGTGGTCAAAGGTCCCTCGCCTTCTCAGAGACGTTGGAAGGAGAAATCACCAGAACAACGGGAACTGGACCCAAGCACATCATCTCGCAAGAAATCGGAAAAAGGCAAGGCAAGAAGCAACACAGGAACGGTGGCGAAATTCGACTTAAGCCACCCATGGGACCCCAACCAGTGATCCAGGAATAAGGTACTGTCGAGCCAACGACGTTAAACAAGTGCACTGGTCGGGAGGTAACCCGACACTATCTTACTTTCTGCACTTTAATTTTCTGTCTTTTATTTTCTGTATTTTACTTTTTCAATAAGTCGCTCTCACCCACTTGGTGCATAGAAGATTTGACTATTCAGGAATCAGACTTGGGTGCAACATTAAACCAGTCAGGGCTACGCTAAGAATTCAAGGCCCCAGCCGAACTCCCTCGATTATCCAGCCTCGAGCCATGTCGTTTACTCGACACCTTAAAGGGAGTTCTGTTCTTCCCTTTTCCTTAATATCATTTCTTTATCGTAATTGTCTGCTTGCATGGCTTTTGAACTAAGTAGTGCTGAAAGGCACGACTTCGTTCAAAAGTGTGGGGTGAGATCCGCATGTGTAAATAAATAAATAACATGTTTTTCTTTTTCTTTGTTAATATTATCATTTTGAAAATATGAACTTAAGAATGTGAAAAAGATAGATCTAAAATTCGTGCATTTACCTTGTGAAAATTCAACTGTCTAAAAACTTAGAACGTAACTTCTCATTTGTCCCTTTGTGCTGAGATAAACTAGGGATGTGGAGTTGATAGAAATGCCCTAGAGAGGCTTGGCAAGCAATCGAAGGATCGAATCAAACTATATGGTTTTCGAAGTCAGTGGAGGCTGCACTTCGAGTTTCAGTGAAGATTGAAGTCATCTCCGCCATGCAGTATTTATGCAAAAAAGAAAAAAGGCAAGGACGGGAATCAGACCGTCCTCTCTCTAGTCAAAGTAGCCGAGAAAATAGATGAGCGACCCTCATCTTGACCCGCGCGAAATGACAAGGATGAGAGGAGCGGGGAGGTATTTCCATAGGCTTGCGGGCGATGATTGGACCTCCCAAAAAAGGCTTGAGAAAATGGACTAGCAAGTCACAAAGACGCAAAAATCTCAAAGAAGCAAATCAAGAGGCCAAAGGCCCAAAATTGTGAAGGTTTTAACCGAACAAAAAGTGAAGTACTCAAAGAGTCAAATCAAAGGCCAAAGGCCGATTCACTACAAAAAGCAGTCCCTCGCCAAAAGAAAATCAAAGTACTCAAACCATTGAAACCCGAACCGAATCACGTGCTAGAGAAAGCTACAAGGAAACCATATAGTGAGAGACGATCCCGAGGTTGCAGTCCAGGAGCCTAAAAAGGGCTATCTCCCGAAACATCCAGAATAATTTGCATCTCAGCACGGAGGTACAAGTATCAAGTTTCTTCTATTTATTTATACAGTTCAGTTTGGTAATAAGTAAGTAATGCATGAATTAGGATAAATCTAGTACCACAGTCTAATTTTCATATTTTAACAAACTTACTTAGTGTGCCGCCCTTTAATAGCATTGTTCGGGACGAACAACTAAAAGTGTGGGGTAATCTGATGGACCATAATTATACGAATCAAATACACAGTAAAACCCACCAAATTAGACTCTTTGTCTATCTAACTTCTTCTTGTTAGTCCCGATATATTTCTACAGGGTATTTTGGCGCTTAGAGAGAAAACACGCTAAGGAGAGGATTTTACGCTGAAAAGATATTACGAGTCAATCCAAGGTCAAGATCAGACGCTGAACGAAGAAATATCAAGATCCTGACATTGAATTACTCAAATTAAATTCAACCGAGGAACAATTAAAGTCAGACCGGAGCAAAATTGGATTGATAGTTTTGTGAAAAGACTGCACAAAACTGTCAAAACTCATCCATGGACCAAGTGACCGGCGGCTTTTGGGTTTGTGGTGACTCATGGGTGGCCAAAACCACCCCTTCCTCCTCCATGACCGGCGGCCCAAGGCAAAGGGTGGCAAAGGCACCAAAAGTCCCCTCCATTTGGACTTGAAACCGGCGACTTTTGAGCCACCACAAGGTGGTGCCATGTGGAGTCTCCTCCACCACATCTTCATCTCCTCCTCCTCCACCCTTGGATGCAACACCACATGCCACCATCTCCACCCTCCATTCCTCCTCCCTTAGCCTATAAAAGGAGAGCTCCTCCTCATCATCCAACATCATCCAAAAATCAATAAACACTTCTCTCTCTAAGTTTTTGTTACTTTGTAAGTTTGGTTTATGAAATAAAACTCTTGTTGGTTCTTGAGTATTATAACGGTTTGAAATTATAATACTCCTGTCGGTTCTTGCGTATTATAATACTGTAGAGAATACTCCTGTTGGTTCTTGAGTATTCAGTAGGAATTAGGAATACTCCTGTTGGTTCTTGAGTATTCCACCCCCTCTCCTCTTACTGTTTTCAAAAACCCCCGAGTATTTAGCTATGGTATCCACCTCTATGGATATTCGTAGCTAAACTCTTTATTCGGTTAAAGGGATGTACTTGTATTATAAAATGTTTTAATTCTTTTAGTTTCTTTTCTCTGTATTCAAAACTTGTTCTATGTGCCATATATTAGATCAGAATTTCCAAGGTTGAGTGCATGCTTGGAATGGCAAAGCTCTTCCGTGGGGATTCGTAAACATACTCGGATAAGTGGATGCTTGGAATGGCAAAGCTTATCTGAGGAGTTTGATCTTTTTAAAACACCATTTGGATAAATCGGGAAAGACAATCCAAATGGATGCACACAGGCTAATATACCTTGGAATGGGGTATTAGTCTAAGTAGAACAAGTGCTCTACGACTTTTGCAAAAGACTAGATGGTGTTGCAAGTTGAGTGCTTGGAATGGCCTCGATTCACTTTCGAACACTTTTGCAAAAGGCTAGACAGTGTTGCAAGTCGAGTGCTTGGAATGGCCTTGATTCACGTTTGAATACTTAGAAAGGTTACTAAAATAATAAACAGGCTATGATACAAGGCCCCTGAAACCGAATGTTTTCCTTGAATTACAAAACCCCCCTGTATTTACTTTTATAAATTGCTCGATCATCTGCAATCACCAACCGCTCATCTACCGGAGGACTCGCAAATCACGCATCACCCACTGTAAGTCTTTCTTTTATTTTCAGTATTTTAATTTCTGTAATTTACTTTTCCGCACTCAAAACCAAAAACAACCAAAAAAAGTCACTTAGTCATAACCGCTAAAATCTCAATCAAACCTAAAAAACACTCCCATCCTGTACAAATCCCTTAAAGAACAACGTATCCCTCTAATTCCCTTGGGTTCGACCCCTACTTACCACTTACTACCCAGTAGTGTAGTTGCGAGTAGCGGAAAATATAAATTTATTTGCACATAGAACATTGCACCTTAACGACAGTGCAGTGGGCTCCGTCATGTAACCAGACCATGGATAGGGTACGATTCAGAGAACAATACTCAGACAACTGCTAAAAGGACATCCCTAAAGCACGATAGTAAGCTATCTGGATGCAAGTGTCAGGACACGAGTAAGTCTGGTGAAATGGATGAGTGTACTGTTCCCTTCGATGGAAAGAAGGCATACACACTATGGCTCAAGCAGGCTAAAAATATGAAGCCCTCTCACATAGACTTCGCCTCTAGAATAACAAAGACATCTATCCCACCAGGACGTAGAAAATATGTGAACCTCAAGCATCACAGGGTGTGCTGGCACTATGACCAGGCAGGACACCTCCATAGGGACTGCTTACATCGCAAGCATGAGGAAAAGAAGGTTAGCACCAGGTATGGCACCCCAGCACAAATATGCTGGTATTGCAAGCATGAATGCCATTCCAGAAGGCACTGTCCCCTCCGTAGGGATCTTGAGAAAAGGACACAGACCAGGTATGGAAAACAAGCTCAAGTGTGCTGGTACTGCAGACAAGAAGGCCACCACAAGAGGAAATGTCCCCATGATGGGACATATTTATACGACTCATTATATCAGTTCAACCCACCAAATGAGACACTTTGTCTTAATAACTTTTACTTGTTGGTTCCATTTTGCATTTCAGGCATTTTGGACGTCTTAAGAAGAATCACGCTTAAAAGGGGAGATTTGCGCCCAAAAAACATGCGAAGTCAATTCTAGCCCAACCAAGGACCGAGAACAAGTCAGCCGTGTCCGAGAAAAGCCGGATGCGTCCGAGAGCCAGCACCGAGAAAACCAGGCCGCGCCCAGGCATCGCCCAGGTTACGCCCGAGCTGTCTAGCACTGAATTCAAGTTGCCCGGGCAAATGAGATGATCTGACGAATCCACCTCAAGCAAAGTGATCAAACTGGAAAATAAGATGGACAATGTCCGAAAACCAAGGAGAATGCTTGGGCAGATTGGCAGTTGGCCCAATTCCAAAGCAAAGGCCCCCCCCGCATAGGCACTGAAACCAAGTCGCTCGACCCAACCATGGAATTAGTATTCAAGACTTATTCTATGTGCCATATATAAAAGTTAGAATGTCTAAGGTAAAGTAAACCATTTGGGAATGTGACCATAGGGGTCCAAATTCGTAAACTCTTCCTTAGATATTCGTGATCACACTCGGGTAAGTGGACCATTTAAAAACTGGGCCAAAGGGATTAAATGAATAAACTTATCTGAAGAGGTCGACTATCTTAAAAACCATTTGAAAACTGGGCCAAAGGGATTAAATGGATGCATGTAGGCTAATATAACCGGGAATGGAGTATTAGTCTAAGTAGAATAAGTGCTATATGTCCTAGGAATAGGCTAGGCAGTGTACGCAAATCGAGTGCTTGGAATGGCCTTGATACACCGTTTGAATACTTAGACGATTCACTAAAAGTCAATGATAAACAGGATATAATACAAGACCTCTGAAACCGAACATTTCTCTTTAATTATAAACTGCAATTTACTTTCCAGTATTAAAACCAACCAACCATCCAATCAATCAATCAATCACTTAGCTGGTAGCTTTAAAACCAACCAACCGACTTAAAACACGCTCTTTCGCTGGACAACCCCCTCAAAGAACATCTATTCCACTGATTCTCTTGGGTTCGACCCCTACTTACCACTTGCTACCCAGTAGTAAAGTCGCGAGTAGCAGACTTTTATAAATATTATTTTTGACGTTTGCACATAACGACTGTGCGTCCATCAAAAATTGGCGCCGTTGCCGGGGAATCAGCCATCGGATAAAGTTCTTTGAATCGTTACGTACTTCAAAACAACCATGTCTCGCGAAGAAAGTCACCATGACTACCAGGATAACGAAGAAATAAACCTGTACGATCAGAATAATGAGGTACCGTTTCCATTCGTCGACGATCCGGAACAACTCATCAGAAACAGAAGAGCTCGTGATAGGGAAGCAGTCAGAAGAAACCAAGAATTACCTGAGGACCGAAATGCAGCTGGTCCAGTACAACCTCCTATCCATCCCCCACGACCACAACCTCGATACATGCCAAGAAGAGAACCCGCTTTCGACGACTACTACAGGGATAACTACTACCATGAACCAACTATGGGCGAGTTAAATGCCCCTAATTTCGAGACACAGCCGTGGTGCATCTATGAGAGTCCTGAATTAGAAAACATAACCATCAACGCATCAGTGGCGCACAGCCTGCCAAAATTCTCAGGAGCTCAAGGAGAATCTGCTACAACTCACCTCCAACGCCTACATGGCATTTGCCAGAATCTAAAGCCCAATCGAGTAAATATGGACGACTTCAAGTTAAAGGCGTTTTATTTTTCCCTCACAGACTCGGCAAGCGACTGGTTCCTTTCATTGCCTTCCAGAAGCATCAGAACATGGGCTCAGATGTAGAATAAATTTTTAGACAAATACTATCCGGCTGGAAGAGCAATGCAAGTAAGAAAACAACTACAGGAAATCAAACAAGGTCCCAATGAAACCATGTACGATTACCTGGAAAAGTTCAATCACCTAGAAAGGAGCTGCTGTACCCTTGGACTGCCCGAGAAACTCGTCATCGAGTACCTCATTGATGGATTAAGACCCTTAGACAAAATGCTCTTGGATGCCTCAGCTGGAGGATCCATGATGAATCTATCATTAAGTGGCATAAGGAATCTCATCGCCAACGTTGCTGAAAATGCCCGATTTAGAGAAGAGACTACTCGCCAAGATGAATTCTCTCGATCAAAAAAGGTAGCACAAGCCGAGACATCAGTAAACTCCCTAACTGAAGAGATGAAACAGTTAAAGGAGATGATGATCGAGATCATACGTAGACAGCCAGTTCCGGTAAAACCCTGCGAGTTCTGTGGTTCTACAGACCACAAAACTGATGCATGCCCAACATTGATAGAAGAAGAACCGGCGAAAGTGAATATAGTAGGAGGATGTCAAGGATACAACGACAAAGCTGGACAAAACAGACAGTAAGGTCAAACATCCAACCCAGGCTGGCGTAACAACAATAGCTATCCTCAGACAGAAACACAACCAGCTGTCCCTCAACTAGCGCAGTCATTCTACCAACCACCCCACCGATAATACAACCAGAACGCTCCATCGGCAAGCCAATATCAACAAAAAGGGCCAAATCAGCACCAAGCCGGCCCGAGCAATCAGCAGGAACTAAGTAAGTCGTTCAATGACACGATGAAGGAGCTCGCGGGAAACGTTAATCAATTGGGTACTTCGCTACACCAGTACCAGGCAAAAACTGACGGGGCAATTTCAGAATTGACCACACAAATGTCCCAGCTCGCCACCGCAATGTCAACACTCACTACTGAACCTGGCAGACTCCCTTCACAGACCGTCCAAAATCCAAAGGCGAACATAAGCATGATAAGGAGGTCAAACATGAAGGTTACTCTAGGAGAAGTAGCACGGTCCTCAACCTACAGACTTAAGAACAATCACTTCAACCGTAGGAGTCGATCTGATTGGAATCAAGAAGAAGACCGACCCAATGATGGCAAAACATGGGCTACGCATGCTGACAATGGACGGTACGCGTTTACTGTTTGCATAACACCGCCGCCGATCACACACTTTGACATACCAGCAACTGGTTGGGACTCCCCAACTAATACTTATGCTTCGAAGCAAAATGTTAAAGGATCCGAGTATGCAAATCCTAAGCCAGGGAAGGGGCAGAATAGCCCGACAATAGAAAGAGCCCTCACCACAGATCATGAGCCACAATCGGAAAGAGATAAAGACCCTGGGGCCTTTACAATCACATGTGGTATTGGTGAAACCCAGATCCATAAATGCTTAATCGATCTTGGGGCTGCTGTCAACGCCATGCCTTCCTCCTTGTATTACTTACTAGGACTTGGTCCATTGAAACCACCCAGGTCAAACATCGAGCTAGGAGACAAATCATGCATCCGCCCGGTTGGAGAACTGGAAGATGTAATACTACATGTGGGAGAGCTCGTCATTGCTGCAGACTTCTATGTAATACCAACAGAAGAGACCTGCGAAGACGATCCACCAACAATAATATTGGGACGACCATTCCTCTTCGCCACTAAAGCAAGAATCGATGTGGGCAAAGTCTCATTATCACTTAAGTTTGGCGGCAAAATTGCACACTTCTACATTAATCAGAGCCGCCCGGATACAAAGAAACCGCCAGACATAACACCTATCTCAGATCACGGTGCACAGTTTTCTGACCTGTCATTAGAGACCAAAAAAATAACAAGACCAGCAGCTATGGTCAAAGGTCCCTCGCCCCTTTCGGGGTATTGGTAGGAAAAAATCCCGAAACAAAGGAGTCCTGACCAGAACACAACATCCGGCAAGAAGTCATGAAGAAGCAACACTGGAACGGTGGCAAAGTACGACCTCAGCCACCCATGGGACCCAAACCAGTAATCCACAACGAGGTACTGTCGAGCCAACGACGTTAAACAAGTGCACTGGTCGGGAGGTAACCCGACACTATCTTACTTTTCCGCACTTTAATTTCTGTCATTTAAATTCAGTATTTAGTTTTAAGCTTGCATGACTTTTGAACTAAGGCACGCCTTCGTTCAAAAGTGGGGGGTGAGAAGCACCTATGTACATAAATAACATGCAGCTATTTTTTCTTTTTTAGTAATAGTATCTTTTTGAAAATATGAACTTAAGAATGTGAAAAAGATAAATCATAATTCATGCATTAACCTTGTGAAAATTAAACTGTTTAAAAACTTAGAATGTAACTTTCCATTTGTCCTTTGTGCTGAGATAACTAGGGATGTGGAGTTGATATAAACTGCCCTAGAGAGGCTTGGCAAGCAATCAAAGGATCAAATCAAACTATATGGTTTTCGAAGTCAGTGGAGGCTGCACTTCGGGTTTTCAGTGAATAATTGAAGTCAACTCCGCCAAGAAGAATCTATGCAAAGGCGAGGACGGGAATCAGACCGTCCTCTCTCTAGTCAAAATAGCCAAGAAAATAGATGAGCGACCTTCATCTTGACCCGCGCAAAACGACAAAGACGAGAGGAGCGGGGAGGTATTTCCATAGGCTTGCGGGCGATGATTGGACCTCCCAAAAAGGCTTGAGAAAATGGACTAGCAGTCACAAAAAGGCGAAAAACTCAAAGAAGAAAATCAAAAGAGGCCAAAGGCACAAAATTGTGAAGGTTTTAACCGAGCAAAAGTGAAGCACTCAAAAAGTCAAATCAAAGGCCAAAGGCCGATTCACTACAACAAAAAAGCAGTCCCTCGCCAAAGAAGAAAATAAAAAAGGCTCAACTCACTAAAACCCGAATCGAATCATGTGCTAGAGAAAGCTACAAGAAAACCATATAGTGCGAGACGATCCCAAGATTGCAGTCCAGAAGCCTAAAAAGGGCTATCTCCCGAGACATCCAATATAATTTGCATCTCAGCACGGAGGTACAAGTATTAAGTTTCTTCTATTTATTTACGCAGTTTAATTTGGTAATAAGTAAGCAATGCATGAATTAGGATAGATCGAGTACCATAGTCTAATTTTCATATTTCAAAGCCAACTTATAGTACAGCCCTTTAATAGCATTGTTCGGGACGAACAACTAAAAGTGGGGGGTAATCTGATGGACCAAAGTTATACGAATCATAAACACAGTATAACCCCCTTATTTAGACATTTTGTCTATTTAACTTTTGCTTGTTAGTTCAAATATATTTTTGCAGGGTAATTCAGAGCTTAGAGAGAATACATACTAAAGAGGAGCTTTTAGAGCAGAAAAGATGTTACGAGTCAATCCAAGGTCAAGATCATATGCCGACTGAAGAAATATCAAGGATTCTGACATTGAAGCACTCATAACAAATTAATCAGAAGAATCAGGAGAGGAATTAAGACAGTCCGGGGAAGAAAACACATTGACAGTTTTGTGAAAAGACTGCACAAAATTGTACAAAACTCACACATAAGGCAAGGTGACCGGCCACTTGAAGAAGTGGTGGCCAAAGGAGGAGCTCCTCCCCTTCCACCACCGGCAACCGGCGGCTCTCCTCCACCACAACCGGCGGCTTTGCTCCTCCTCCACATGGCACCTCCTCCTTGCTCCTCCTCTCCTTCCTCCATGTGTGGCCATCTCCTCCCTTCATTTTCTCCTCCAATCACAATGCAACACTTGCCTCCATCTCCTCCTCCTCCCATGGCTATATAAGGAGGAGCTCCTCCCCTCATTCAAATCATCCCTCACTTGTAAAAAACACTTCTCTCTCTAAGTTATGTATTTGTAAAGTTTGGCTTTGGAAATAAAGGATAGCTCCCTTGGCGCTTCAATGGTTGTAAGTAATTCTTAGTATTTATTCAACTGTCTTATTTCCTTAGTTATAATGTTTAGCGCGATGAATAGTAGCTAAACTAATAGTTCGGTAGAAGGGGCGCACTTGTATTATAAAATGTTTTAGACTATTAACTTAGTGTCTCGAATTAGTATTCAACACTTATTCTATGTGCCATATATAAAAGTTAGAATGTCTAAGGTAAAGTAAACCATTTGGGAATGTGACCATAAGGGTCCAAATTCGTAAACTCTTCCTTAGATATTCGTGATCACACTCGGGTAAGTGGACCATTTAAAAACTGGGCCAAAGGGATTAAATGAATAAACTTATCTGAAGAGGTCGACTATCTTAAAAACCATTTGAAAACTGGGCCAAAGGGATTAAATGGATGCATGTAGGCTAATATAACCGGGAATGGAGTATTAGTCTAAGTAGAATAAGTGTTATATGTCCTAGGAATAGGCTAGGCAGTGTACGCAAATCGAGTGCTTGGAATGGCCTTGATACACCGTTTGAATACTTAGATGATTCACTAAAAGTCAATGATAAACAGGATATAATACAAGACCCCTGAAACCGAACATTTCTCTTTAATTATAAACTGCAATTTACTTTCCAGTATTAA
The DNA here is from genome assembly GCA_033675215.1 of Rhodiola kirilowii. NCBI lineage: Eukaryota > Viridiplantae > Streptophyta > Magnoliopsida > Saxifragales > Crassulaceae > Rhodiola > Rhodiola kirilowii. The sequence goes on from CM066201.1 coordinate 36,498,360, forward strand.
AACCAACCAACCATCCAATCAATCAATCAATCACTTAGCTGGTAGCTTTAAAACCAACCAACCGACTTAAAACACGCTCTTTCGCTGGACAACCCCCTCAAAGAACATCTATTCCACTGATTCTCTTGGGTTCGACCCCTACTTACCACTTGCTACCCAGTAGTAAAGTCGCGAGTAGCGGACTTTTATAAATATTATTTTTGACATTTGCACATAACGACTGTGCGTCCATCAAGGACCCACAACTTACAAACCTACGGTCAAGCACTTCAACCGTAGGCTCCGTCCTGATTGGAATCAAAAGGAAGACCGACCCATTGATGGCAGAACGTGGGTCACGCATTCTGACAATGGACGCTATGCATTCACCGTTAACATGACACCACCGCCAGTCACACACTTTAACGTACCAGCATCTGGCTGGGATGACAATGAAGACTTAGACTCTGATTGTCCCAGATCGAGCCTCAAAACCGGAAAAAACGGGGCTCAAGATTCATCTTATTCTATAAAGATCATTGCCTCCGAAGATCATACGACCAAAAAGAACGAGGTAGAAAAAGGATTAGAGCTAAGGAATGGGCAAAATGGCCTAATGACGGAGAAGCTCCTCACTTGGAGTCAAGAGGCACAACTAGAAATGAGTAAAGACCCAGGAGCCTTCACGGTCACCTGTGGTATCGGCAAAGCCCAAATTCACCATTGCCTAATTGATATCGGGGCCACTGTCAATGGCCTACCTTACCCTCTATACTGCTCATTGGGGCTTGGTCCATTGAAGCCACCAAGGATATCCCTCGAGTTGGGAGACAAGTCGTGTGTCCAGCCGGCTGGAGTGTTTGAAGATCTAATACTCCGTGTGGGAGAGCTCGTCATTGCTGCAGACTTTTTTGTAATACAAACGGGAGATACCAGAAAATACGACCCTCCAACGCTGATATTGGGACGGCCATTTTTCCACGCTACCAAGGCAAGGATCGACATGGGCAAGGGCTTGTTATCACTTGCATTAGGCGGTAGAATTTCAGATTTCTACATCAATGATAATGATGGCCGCCCAGGTACAAGGAAACTGCCAGACATTGTGCCCATCTCGGTTCTCAGTACACAGATTTCTAACCTGCCAAGAGAGACCGTAAGAGTGGCTAGACCAGCAGCTATGGTCAAAGGTCCCTCGCCTTCTCATAGGAATTGGAAAGAAAATCCACCTAGTCATTGGAGTCCTGACCTGGACACATCATCTCACAAAAGCCACCAAAGGGTCAAGGCAAGAATCAATGCAGGAGCCGCGACAAAGTTTGACTTGAACTGCCCATGGGATCCAAACTTGTGATCCCCAATCGTCGAGCCAACGACGTTAAACAAAGGCACTGGTCGGGAGGTAACCCGGCATTTTTTCTTTTCAGTCATTTAATTTCTGTCATTTAGTTTTTACCTCGTCAGTCGCTCTCACCCATTTTGTGTATAGAAGGAATGACTACGTGTATAGGAATCAGCTTTGGGGAGCGCCGAGAGTTCAAGGCCCCTGCCAAACTCCCTCGATTATTCCGCTCCGAGCCATGTCATTTGCTCGCATGTCCTCAACATGCAACGACACCGTAAAGGGAGTTCAATTCTTCCCTTTTCCTTATGTCATTTCCTTCTCTTGTAAATATTTGCTTGCAATCGGCTTTTGAACTAAGTCATGTCGAGAGGCACGCCTTCGTTCAAAAGTGTGGGGTGAGAACTGCCTTTGCACATAATTAGTTTAACATGCTTTCCTTTTCCTTTTCCCTTAATATTATCCTTTTGAAAATATGAACTTGAGAATGTGAAAAAGATAGATCTAAATTCAAGCATTTACCTTGTGAAATCTCAACTGTGTAAAAACTTGAGGATGTAACTTCTCATTTGTCCCTTTGTGCTGACATATACAGGGGATGTGGAGTTGATATAAAATGCCCTAGAGAGGCTTGGCAAGCACTCAAAGGATCGAATTTCACTATATGGTTTACGAAGTCAGTGGTGGCTGCACTTCGGGTTTCATTGGAAATTAGAGTCATCTCCTCCGTGCAGCGTTTATGCGAGAGGCGGGACGGGAATCAAACCGTCCTAAATCTAGTCCTAGTAGCCGAGAAAATAGATGAGCGACCCTCATCTTGACCCACGCGAAACGGCGAGGATGAGAAAGAGCGGGGAGGTATTTTCATATGCTCTCGGGCGATGATTGGACCTCCCAAAAGGTTGAGAAAATGGACAAGCAAATCACAAAGAAGCAAGGCTCGAAGAAGCAAATCAAAAGCCAAAGGCCAAATTATGTGAAGGTTTTAACCGAAACAAAAGTGAAGAAACTCAAATTCAAAATCAAAGGCCAAAGACCAAATCACTTCAAAAGATGTCCCTCATCAAAGGAAGTCAAAGTGCTCAGATCATTGAAAACCTTACCAAATCACGTGCTAGAGAAAGCTACAAGTTAACCATATAGTGCGAGTTGGTCCCAAGAATGCAGTCCAGGAGCCTGAAAAGGGCTATCTCCCGAATCATCCGAATTAATTTTCATCTCGGCTCGAAGGTACAAGTATCAAGTTTCTTCTAAGTATTTACACGGTTTAGTTTGGTAACAAGTAAGTATTGCATAGGTAGGATAAATCTAGTTCCACATTCTCACTTTCCTATTTAGAGCTTATTACTTGGATTTTGTGTTTCTCTCTCGAATAGCATTGTTCGGGACGAACAAGTATAAGTGTGGGGTGATCTGATGGACCATATTTATATGATTCATTAAGATAGTTAAACCCACCAAATTGGACACTTTGTCTTAACAACGTTTACTTGTTAGTTCCATTTTTGTTGTACAGGCTATTTTGAGGTTTAGAGAAGAAACGAGCTAAAAAGGGGGTTCTTAAACCAAAAATTGATTACAAGTCAAGTCGGGCCAGTCGGAGACCGAGAAAAATCAACCAGGGACCGAGGACCCCAGTCGAGGACCGAGGACCCCAGCCGGGTACCCAGGCCCAGTACCGAGAACCTCAGGTCTCTGCCGAGAGGTGCCGGGCCCAAGTGCCGAGAAGACCAGGTCCTCGCCGAGCACCCGTGCCGAGAGAGCCGAGCGCCCGTGCCGAGAGAGCCGAGCACCCGTGCCGAGACCCACATCCGAGAGCGCCGAGACCCACGTCCGAGAGCGGCGAGAACCGAGTCTGAGAAAACCAGGACCGCGCCAAGAGCAGCGCCCTGGCCCGGCCGACCAAGGGCGCGAGGAAAACTTCAACCCCGGGCCATGACCGTGCTCCGGGCAGAATCTGGCCAAACATCCTTAATGGATCAGTCTTAGAATTGTCTCAACATTCCAAATCCATGGTCCAACACCCAATCACCTCCGGCCAAAATTCCGGTAGCTCCGGCCATATTCCGGCCATGGTCCAATCAACCTCCGGCGATTCTCCGATCAAGCCAAATCCAACCACCACCTTGCTCCGATCATTCTAGCCCAACTCTGGTCAAAATCCGGCGAAGTCCAACCAAACTACTTAATTCCCGGTTAGGTCATACTATTCACATTGGTTGATCTTTTGGTTTGAAACCAAACCTCTACCAAGTTCAAGGGACTTTCCCAAAGCTCAACCAAGCTCATGTAGTTGCCCTTTGGCACATCCCATGCTCTAGCCGCCCATGTGCAAGGCAAGTGCACCCTTTGGCTCATCCAAACTCCAACCGAAGGCCAACCAAGATCAACCGGACTTATGGGAGGACTAGAGGCGGTTGGAGGAGGAAATATCTCACTCCACTCACTCCTCCACCGCCACATTTGGCTATAAAAGGAGGGCTTCCCCTCCTTGAATCATATCACTTGTAACTTAGATAGAGAAGTTCTCTAGAATCCATCTCACAAATCCTTGTAAACACTTGTATTTTGATATCAAAAGCTCTACCTTCTCTCTTGATCTTGAATACTCTTGTTGGTTCTTGAGTGTTCTTGAGTGTTCTTAAGTTTACTCTTGTTTGTTCTTGAGTATTCTTGTTGTTCTTGAATTTTACTTTCCAAAACCTTTACTTTTCTTGTCTTTGCTTTCAAAACCTTTACTTTTCTTGTCTTTACTTTCAAAACCATTTACTTTTCTAGCACTAGCTATGGTATCCACTTCTATGGATATTCGTAGCTAAACCCTTCATTCGGTTGAAGGGGTGTGCTTGTATCATGCCAACATTTTAGACCCTTTTCTTAACGCTTCTATTATGTTCAAACTTGTTCTATGTGCCATATATTAGGTTAGAACATACATGGTTGAGTGGAGGCTCGAAAGAGCAAAGCTTTTCCATGGAGTTCAACCTCTTTTAAACACCACTTTGTTGATCGGAAATGATTGATCAAGTGGATACACATAGGCTAAGATACTTCGAAATGAGGAATTAGCCTATCTAGAACAAGTGTTCTATGTCTTGAAAAGGACTAGACGGTGTGGCAAGTCGAGTGCTAAAAATGGCCTTGTGACGGAGCCCACTGCACTGTCGTTAAGGTGCAATGTTCTCTGCGCAAATAAATTTATATTTTCTGCTACTCGCGACTTTACTACTGGGTAACAAGTGGTAAGTAGGGGTCAAACCCAAGGGAATTAGGGGGATATGTTGTTCTTTAAGGGATTTGTACAGCGAGGGAGTGTGTTTTAAGGTTGATTGAGATTTTAGCGGTTATGACTAAGTGACTTTTTTGGTTGTTTTTGGTTCTGAGTGCGGAAAAGTAAATTACAGAAAAATAAATACTGAAAAGTAAAAAGAAAGACTTACAGTGGGTGATGCATGATTTGCGAGTCCTCCGGAAAGTGAGTGCAGTTGATTAAGGCAGTTATACTAGAAAAGTAAATACAAGGGGGTTTTGTAAATCAAGGGAATCATTCGGTTTCGGGGTCATTACATCATAGCCTGTTTTATCATTTTAGTAATCCTTCTAAGTATTCAAACGTGCATCAAGGCCATTTCAAGCGCTCGATTTGCCACACTGTCTAGTCTTTTGCAAAAGTGTTCGAAAGTGAATCAAGGCCATTTCAAGCACTCGACTTGCAACACTGTCTAATCTTTTGCAAAAAACGTAGAGCCCTTGTTCTACTCAGACTAGCACCCCATTTCAAGGTATACTAGCCTATGTGCATCCATTTGGATTGTCTTTTCCGATTTATCCAAATGGTGTTTGAGAGAGATCGAACTCCTCAGATAAGCTTTGCCATTTCAAGCATCCACTTACCCGAGTATGTTCACGAACTTCCACGGAAGAGCTTTTCCATTTCAAGCATCCACTCAACCTTGGAAATTCTGATCTAATATATGGCACATAGAACAAGTTTTGAATACAGAGAAAAAACACTAAAATAGTCTAAAACATTTTATAATACAAGTACGCCCCTTCAACCAAATAAATAGTTTAGCTACGATTATCCATGGAAGAGGATATCATAGCTAAATACTCGGGGGTTTTTGAAAGACAGTAAGAAGAGAGGGGGTGGAATACTCAAGAACCAACAAGAGTATTCCCAATCCTACTGAATACTCAAGAACCAACAGGAGTATTCTATAAAACTGTTATAATACTCAAGAACCAACATGAGTATTATTTCAAACTGTTATAATACTCAAGAACCAACAGGAGTATGATTTCAAAACCAAACTTACAAAAGTACCACAATTTCTAGAGAGAGAAGTGAAATGTTGATTTGAGGATGATGTTACAAAGGAGGAGAGGCGTGTATTTATAGCCATGGAGGAGAGGAGGATGTGGTGGAGGAGGAGGACACTTGGCAAGCTCTCATGGTGGGAGGAGGAGAAGATGACACATGGGGGGGAGCAAAAGCCGCCGGCGGCTTTGGTGTGGAGGGGAGGAGCCGCCGCCCATGTGGCATGAGGGGAGTGGATGAGTGAGTTTAAGATCTTTTCTCCAAAAGCCATCGGTCCATTTCAGCTCCGGACTGACTTTGGTTGCTCCTCGGTTGGATTTGTTTTGAGTAATTCAATGTCAGGATCTTGAGATTTCTGCATTCAGCGTCTGATCGTGACCTTGGACTGACTCGTAATATCTTTTCAGCGTAAAATCCTCTCCTTAGCGTGTATTCTCTCTAGAGTCCAAAATACCCTGTAGAAATATATCGAGACTAACAAGCAAAAGTTAAATAGATCAACAGTCTAATTTAGTGGGTTTTACTGTGTTTTTGATTCGTATAATTATGGTCCATCAGATCACCCCACACTTTTAGTTGTTCGTCCCGAACAATGCTATTAAAGGGCGGCACTCTAAGTAAGTTTGTTAAAATATGAAAATTAGACTGTGGTACTAGACTTATCCGAATTCATGCATTACTTACTTATTACCAAATTGAACTGTGTAAATAAAAAGAAGAAACTTGATACTTGTACCTTCGTGCCGAGATGCAAATTATTCTGGATGTTTCAGGAGATAGCCCTTTTTAGGCTCCTGGACTGCAACCTCGGGACTGTCTCGCACTATATGGTTTCCTTGTAGCTTTCTCTAGCACGTGATTCGGTTCGGGTTTCAATGGTTTGGTCTTTGATTTTCTTTTGGCGAGGGACAGCTTTTTGTAGTGAATCGGCCTTTGGCCTTTGATTTGACTCTTTGAGTACTTCACTTTTGTTCGGTTAAAACCTTCACAATTTTGGGCCTTTGTCCTCTTGATTTGCTTCTTCGAGCTTTTGCCTTTTTGTGGCTTGCTAGTCCATTTTCTCAAGCCTTTTTGGGAGGTCCAATCATCGCCCGCAAGCTTATGGAAATACCTCCCCGCTCCTCTCATCCTTGCCGTTTCGCGCGGGTCAAGATGAGGGTCGCTCATCTATTTTCTCGGCTACTTTGACTATAGAGAGGACGGTCTGATTCCCGTCCTCGCTTCTTTTTCTTTTTGCATAAACACTGCATGGCGGAGATGACTTCAATCTTCACTGAAACCCGAAGTGCAGCCTCCACTGACTTCGAAAAACATATAGTTTGATTCGATCCTTCGAGTGCTTCCAAGGCCTCTCTAGGGCAGTTTATGTCAACTCCACATCCCTAGTTCATCTCAGCACAAAGGGACAAATGAGAAGTTACGTTCTATGTTTTTAGACAGTTGAATTTTCACAAGGTAAATGCATGAATTTTAGATCTATCTTTTTCACATTCTTAAGTTCATATTTTCAAAAAGATAATATTAAAAAAAAGAAAAGAAAAACATGTTATGTACACAGGTGGTTCTCACCCCACACTTTTGAACGAAGGCGTGCCTTTCAGCAAGACTTAGTTCAAAAGCCATGCAAGCAGATATTATATGAGAAAAAAATGACATTAAGGAAAAGGGAAGAACAGAACTCCCTTTAAGGTGTCGAGTGAATCGACATGGCATGAGGCTGGATAATCAAGGGAGTTCGGCTGGGGCCTTGAACTCTTGGCATAGGCCTGGCTAGCTTAATGTTGTACCCAAGTCCAATTCCTGAATAGTCATTTCTCTTATGCACCAAGTGGGTGAGAGCGACTTATTGGAAAGAAAAACTAAAATGACAGAAAATAAATGACAGAAAGTAAGATAGGTGTCGGGTTACCTCCCGACCAGTGCACTTGTTTAACGTCGTTGGCTCGACAATACCTTATTCCTGGATCACTGGTTGGGATCTCATGGGTGGCTCAGGTCGTATTTCTTTATTGCACCGACCTTGATTCTGGCTGTGACTCTTCCTGAGTTTTTGGCTGATGACGGGCTTGGGTCCAGTTCCCATGGTTCTGATGGTTTCTCCTTCAAAGGTCTCTGAGAAGGCGAGGGACCTTTCACTATTAGTTTCTTGAACTGGGTTTTCTGGTGTTTAGGGCTGCCTTGTCCAGTTATGGCGAAAACTTGCTCCATCGAGGAGTTGTTCTGCTCAGGCCCTTTTCCCATCCTCTTTTCATCCTCTTCATGGATCACATAGTTTTCTGCAATTTGTCTATTGATCAAGGGGAAAAGTCGGGAAGCTTGCATCTTAAGGCTTGTGTCTGCCTTGTCTTGTCTGTTTGTGAGGATCTGGTTGTAGATGGCCTCAGATGCTTGAGTGATGATAGCTGGGTATGGCTCGGGCAGCATGCTGGTGGTATTCTGGACTTCTTCCATTGCTGACACGGCATTCAGTTCCTCGTTGCTCCCGATACTTTCTATATCCCAGTCTTCTGATGGCTCGGAAGTCTCTTCTGATGGCTCGGGAGTTTCTTCTTCGTCTGTCTCTGGACCAGCTTCTTCTATCTGCATTCCTCTGTCAGCTTGAGGTATTCGTTTTGTTGCTGCGGCCAGGTCATTTATAACATCCCATATTTGAGTCAGGGATAAGTGCATGGCTGATCCTCCCACTGTGTCATTGATCCTTGAGAACTCATCGGCTCTCATCCCACAAAGGAATTTTTGAAGAAGAAACACCTCCGTGAATCCATGGTGCGGGCAGCTTGAGACGATGGTGTCATAGTTCGTGTAGTATTCGTCCAAAGTCTCATCCCGGGATTGTTGAAGGCACATGATCTTCTCACGGGTTTGTTGTCGTAAGGATGGAGGGGAGAATTCTTTCAGGAATGGAATGCAGAGGTCCACAAAATGTACTGCACTACTAGCGGTTGATGTGTAATACCAGATTGTTGCAAAATCAGTTAGAGAGAATTTGAAGCATTTAAGCTTAAATTCCTCTAACATTTCATTTTCAGGTTTTATGTGGCAGCAAACGTGGTGAAAGTTTTGGCAGTGTAGTACTGGGTCTTCTCCATCCGTACCTCCGAACAGGGGAAGATGTCTTGTTGTCCATGCATACGTAGTGGGTAGCGGCATGAGGACATGAGAAGGGGGGGGAAAGAACAACTTATCCGACGGCTAATTCCCCGGCAATGGCGCCAATTTGACGGAGCCCACTGCACTGTCGTTAAGGTGCAATGTTCTCTGTGCAAATAAATTTATATTTTCCGCTACTCGCGACTTTACTACTGGGTAGCAAGTGGTATGTAGGGGTCGAACCCAAGGGAATTAGGGGGATACGTTGTTCTTTAAGGGATTTGTACTGCGAGGGAGTGTGTTTTAAGGTTGATTGAGATTTTAGCGGTTATGACTAAGTAACTTTTTTGGTTGTTTTTGGTTTTGAGTGCGGAAAAGTAAATTACAGAAAAATAAATACTGAAAAGTAAAAAGAAAGACTTACAGTGGGTGATGCGTGATTTGCGAGTCCTCCGGAAGGTGAGTGCAGTTGATTAAGGCAGTTATACTAGAAAAGTAAATACAAGGGGGTTTTTTAAATCAAGGGAATCATTCGGTTTCGGGGGCATTGCATCATAGCCTGTTTTATCATTTTAGTAATCCTTCTAAGTATTCAAACGTGCATCAAGGCCATTTCAAGCGCTCGATTTGCCACACTGTCTAGTCTTTTGCAAAAGTGTTCGAAAGTGAATCAAGGCCATTTCAAGCACTCGACTTGCAAAACTGTCTAATCTTTTGCAAAAAACATAGAGCCCTTGTTCTACTCAGACTAGCACCCCATTTCAAGGTATACTAGCCTAAGTGCATCCATTTGGATTGTCTTTTCCGATTTATCCAAATGGTGTTTGAGAGAGATCGAACTCCTTAGATAAGCTTTGCCATTTCAAGCATCCACTTACCCGAGTATGCTCACAAACTTCCACGAAAGAGCTTTGCCTTTTCAAGCATCCACTCAACCTTGGAAATTCTGATCTAATATATGGCACATAGAACAAGTTTTGAATACAGAGAAAAAACACTAAAATAGTCTAAAACATTTTATAATACAAGTACGCCCCTTCAACCGAATAAAGAGTTTAGCTACGATTATCCATGGAAGAGGATATCATAGCTAAATACTCGGGGGTTTTTGAAAGACAGTAAGAAGAAAGGGGGTGGAATACTCAAGAACCAACAAGAGTATTCCCAATCCTATTGAATACTCAAAAACCAACAGGAGTATTCTCTAAAACTGTTATAATACTCAAGAACCAACAGGAGTATTATTTCAAAACCAAACTTACAAAAGTACCACAATTTCTAGAGAGAGAAGTGAAATGTTGATTTGAGGATGATGTTACAAAGGAGGAGAGGCATGTATTTATAGCCATGGAGGAGAGGAGGATGTGGTGGAGGAGGAGGAGGACACTTGGCAAGCTCTCAAGGTGGGAGGAGGAGAAGATGACACATGGGGGGAGCAAAAGCCGCCGGCGGCTTTGGTGTGGAGGGGAGGAGCCGCCGCCCATGTGGCATGAGGGGAGTGGATGAGTGAGTTTGAGATCTTTTCTCCAAAAGCCATCGGTCCATTTCAGCTCTGGACTGACTTTGGTTGCTCCTCGGTTGGATTTGTTTCGAGTAATTCAATGTCAGGATCTTGAGATTTCTGCATTCACCATATGATCGTGACCTTGGACTGACTCGTAATATCTTTTCAGCGTAAAATCCTCTCCTTAGTGTGTATTCTCTCTAGAGTCCAAAATACCCTGTAGAAATATATCGGAACTAACAAGCAAAAGTTAAATAGACCAACAGTCTAATTTAGTGGGCTTTACTGTGTTTTTTATTCGTATAATTATGGTCCATCACCTTGATACATCTTTGAACACTTAGAACGATCATTAGAGGTCAATGATGAACGAGTTGTGATACAAGGCCCCTAAAACCGAATCCTTCCCTAAATCAAAGCACCACTTGTCACTTTACTTTCAGTCCTAATATCAACTGTTTAGTTTCAGTACCATTTACTTTCAGTACTTTACATTCTGCAACTAACTTTTACATTCCGCAACTAACTTTACTTTCAGTACCTAACATTTACTTTCAACACTTTACTTTACGCAATTTACTTTCAGTCTTTACTTTTACGCACTTTACTTTTACGCACTTTACATTTCAGCACTTTACTTTACGCAATTTACTTTCAGTCTTTACTTTTACGCACTTTATTTTCAGTCTTTACATTTCCATACGCTTACTATAGACTTGTTCAACATCAATCCAACATATCTTTGGCACGCATTGCGCTTGAAATATAGCGTGCGGCCAGTGCCAAAAGTATGTTGCTTGGTTGATATTGAACTCGACTGTTCCAGCACTTTACTTTTCAGTATTTACTTTCCTTACTTTCAGTCATTTACTTTCCAGCAATTTACTTTCAGCACTTTACTTTCAGTCATTTGCTTTCCAGCAATTTACTTTCAGTACTAAAACCACAACCAACCCCAATCACACTTACATTTCTGTACAAATCCCTTAAAGAACAACTATCCACTAATTCCCTTGGGTTCGACACCTACTTACCGCTTTACTACCAAATAGTGAAGTCACAAGTAGTGGACTTATAAATTTATCTTTTGCATTTGCCTCGCGACAAGGCATCTGTCATGGAGTTGAAAGAAATGCCCTAGAGAGGCTTGACAAGCACTCAAGGGACCGGATCCTTACTTTATGGTTATGTGAAGATTGTGGAGGCTAGCACTTCCGGCTTCTTGGTGAAGAGTGGACTCCGCCGTGCAGCGTCTATGCAAGAGGCGGGACGGGAATCAAACCGTCCATTCTCTAGTCCGAGTATCCGGGAAAAGAGGTGAGCGACCCTCAACTTGACCCGCGCCGAAACGACTACAATGAGAAAGAGCGGGGAGGTATTTCCATATGCTCTCGGGCGATGATTGGACCTCCCAAAAATGGAGAAAATGGATATGCAATTTATCAAAGGAGCAAAGCTCAAAGAAGAAAAGGAAGAAATCAGCCAAAATGGTGAAACCAAACCGAAGCAAAAAAGTGAAGTACTCAAAGAGTCAAATCAAAGGCCAAAGGCCAAAGTCACTACAAAAAGCTGTCCTTCCAAAGAAAATCAAAGTGCTCAACCGTGAAGCTCGAATCAATCACGTGCTAGAGGAAGCAAGTAGTATAACCATATAGTAAGATCGGATCCGAGAGTGCAGTTCAAAGGCTTAAAAAGGACTATCTCCCAATCATCCAAATTGGTTTGCATCTCGGCTCAAAGGTACAAGTATCTTGTTGCTTTCATGTTTGAGCACAATTTCGTTTGGTAACAAGTAAGTTATGCATGGAAAGGTGAAGTCAGACTAGCATTCTAACATCCATATCTTGGACTTTTTGTTTATTAGTTGTTCCTCTTTTGACCTAAGGGCCTTGTTCGGGACGAACAAGTTTAAGTGTGGGAGTGTGATGGGACGTATTTATACGACTCATTATATCAGTTAAACCCACAAAATTAGACACTTTGTCTTAATAACTTTTACTTGTTAGTTCCATTTTGCATTTCAGGCATTTTGGAGGTCTTAAGAAGAATCACGCTTAAATGGGGAGATTTGCGCCCAAAAAACATGCCAAGTCAATTCTGGCCGAACCAAGGACCGAGAAAAAGTCAGCCGCGTCCGAGAAAACCCGGACGCGTCCGAGAGCCACCGAGAAAACCAGGCCGCGCTCAGGCATCGCCCAGGTCACGCCCGAGCTGTCTAGCACTGAATTCAAGTTGCTCGGGCAAACGAGCTGATCTGACGAATCCTCCTCGAGCAAAGCGATCAAAATGGAAAATAAGGTAGACAATGTCGGAAAACCAAGGAGAATGCTCGGGCTGATTGGCAGTTGGCCCAATTCGAAAGCAAAGGCCTTGCGCGCATAGGCCCTGAAACCAAGTCGCTCGACAAAACCATGGAATCTGGCAAATGTGGCTCGACCAAGTTGTTTGAAATGCCCAACAACTCTGACAATCTCACTTCCCAGACAAAACGCCCGAGTGGAACCAGCTCAAGCCCGATCAAGGCCAAACTAGGGCAATTTTGGCCGTTTTGGGATTTCGACCATGCTCCAGGCAGAATCTGGCTTAGCACCCTTCTTGAGATCGTCTTAGAATGACTTTGTCGTTCAGAATCCACTATCCAAAAGCCAAGGACCGCCGGCCAAAATTCCGGCCAACTCCGCCCTACCTCCGATCAAGCTCCGATCGAGCTCCGATCAAGCTCAGGCCAAGCACAGCCAAGTCCAACCAAGTTCCGGCCAAGAAGTTTCAACCAAGAACCGAATTCCCAATATTCCGGTTAACTTCTACTATTCATTTCGGTTTGGTTTTGGAATCCAGTTTGCCTCAACTATCCAAGTCCCGTTGGCCTCATCTAGTCCAAGCTAGTTGCCCTTTGGATGAAGCCAGGCTCAAGTCGGTTGGAGGCAAGTGACAAGGCAAGTGGGGTGACTTTTGGCTAAACCAATCAAAATGAAGTGCTTTTGGGATATTTCAAGGCCAAAGCTTATCTTCTCCTCCCCTAAACCAACTTCCCTAGACTATAAATAGAGGGCTTGCCTCATGTAATGTGTAGCCTTCGAAATCCCAAGTCCTTAGTGAGAAGAGAGCTTAACTCTCTTCTCTTCATTTTCAATACAAACACTCTACATTTTACTTTGTTCTTCACTTGTTCTTGAGCTCCAAGCTCTTTACTTTCCAGCAAGCACTCTTCACTTTGTTGTCAAGTTCTTGATTTGGAGCTCCTCTCCCTTACTTTCTTGTCTTGATAAAGCCACGGTTACTTGTATTCTTTGACATGAATACAAGTAGCTAAAGCTTTCCTTTTCATTTCCTTGTCAAAGCTCACGGCTACTTGTATTCCTTGACATGAATACAAGTAGCTAAGGCTTCTTTTACTTTCTTGTTGCTCACGGTTACAATTGCTCTTGGTTACTTGTCTTTACTTTTTTCTTGTTTTTTTCTTTTACTTTTATAAGTATGGTGCTTGTATTCCTTGACATGAATACAAGTAGCTAAGCATATTCGGTCAAAGGGTGTTCATACTTGTGTATGCATCTTGAGACTAGAACTTAATGTTATTTTGTGTCAACTAGTTTGGTGCCATTATTCGATTGAACACCATGGCTAAGTGGATGCTCGAAAGAGGAAAGCTTAGCTGAGTAGTTCAATCTTGATTAGACAACAAGCCTAAGTGGATGCTCGAAAGAGGAAAGCTTAGCCGAGTAGTTTAATCTTCCTTAAGTCGCTTGGTTGATCGTAACTGAGAGATCAAGTGGCTGCACTTAGAACTAGAAGTCTATGTCTTGATTTTGGAGTAGATTGTGGTGTAAGTGCTAGAAATGGCCTTACTTTAGGGTTTAAGTCTTGAAAAGGAATAAACCCACACTTATGAACATAAAGTAAGATCATTTGACGTCTATGATGGTTGTCTCACAAGTAGAGACCCTAGACTGAATATCTTTCGTCCTTACTTATCAGCACTTTACTTTCCTGTCATTTACTTTCACGCACTTTACATTCAGTACTTTACATTTCAGCACTTTACTTTTCCGCACTTTACTTTTCACCACTTTACTTTCACGCACTTTAATTTTAGTACTTTACTTTCAGCACTTATTTTCAGTCATTTACTTTCTGTCTAAAAACAACCAAAAAACTCGATTGTATTTACTTTCATTTTCTTTCTTTTTAAAGAACAACTTTTCCACACTGACTCTCTTGGGTTCGACCCCTACTTACCGCTCTACTAATCCATAGTGAGCCACGAGTAGTGGACTATAAATGTAAATTTTGCAAAGCCTCAACGACGGACTCTGTCAAATTTTAGCACCGTTGCCGGGGAGTTGTGTTCCGGAATAGTTGTTCTATTTGTTTTTCTTTTGTTTTTGTTTTATTATGCAGTCCACCATGTCTTTGTACTACGAAAACGAGCCTTGGAACAATGAGGAGTTTTCCCCACCATCTTTCCAACTTGAAGTCCGCGAGAATATCATCAATCTTGAGCAATCCCAGGATGAAACATTGGACGAGTACTTGTCGTACTTCGATTCCATTGTGATGAGCTGCCCGCACCATGGATTCACCAACTTCGATCTTCTTCAAAGGTTTCTCGGTGGGATGATGCCACATGAGTGGAATTGGCTAAATGATGCAGCGGGAGGCTCGGTGAATAACTTAGACATGGATGATCTTTGGAACTTGATAGATTATTTGGCCGAGAGGTCAAGGCAAGATCAGGCCATGCGACTCGAAGAACTGGCCAACATGGTGCACCAGTTCAAGACCGAAACCAAATCATGGGCGGCTCAAAATGATGCTGCATATCGGGTCAATGAGATGCGCAACATGAAGCCAAGGGTCAGTGAGGAAGAGCTTACATTGGAGCCCATGGAGCCAGCGGCCGAGGAAATCAAGGCAGGCCCGGTCCTCGCGCTCGGAGCACCCGAGACATGCCCGGTCCTCAACGCCAAACTGCCCAAGTCAGCCTCGGTCCTCACTGCCGAGCCAACAAAAGTCCCGGTCCTCATAGCCGAGCCAGCCGAGACATGCCCGGACCTCACTACTGAATTGCCCAAAACAGACCCGGTCCTCACGGACGGGCTGGTTGAGAAAGGCCCGGACCTTTTGGCCGAGAAACCCCAACTTAACCCTTCATGTTTTATGCTGATCATAGCCACCAAAGAGCATGTAGTCAATAATGATGAGGTGCAAAGGGAGTTGGAGGCAAATCAAGGCCAAGAAAAGCCAATGATGGAGCACTCATTCACCACTACTCAACAAAGCGGCTCGGAAAACTCACTTGTTCCAAGACAACCCATCTCCGCTGCCACAAAGAAGAAGCTTGGCAGGGGCGCATGCTTGATGTCGCCTACACTTGATGGCACAATGCTGAACTTCCAAACTTGCAAAGGTGCCAACCATTTGAACATGAAGAAGCGACAAAGACATGGCCCAAAAGAATGGAAGCCGGGATGGAGTAGCAAGAGACCACGGCTCAATGGACCAGCAGCTATGGCCAAAGAGCCCTCATCTTCTCGGCTGTATGTGGAAAAGAACCCGCCAGACCAATGGAGACTAAGACCGAGCACATCACTCCATGCTTTCTTTGAACGGAGCAAAGGGGCAACCGAGAAGAAGTTTGACCTCAAGCACCCATGGGATCCCAACTTATGATCCATGAGTGAGGTACCGTCAAGCCAACGATGTTAAACAAAGGCACTTGCCGGGAGGTAACCCGGCATATTTTCTTCATTTGTTACAGTTTTTATGTTTCTGTAATTTCTTTTCATACTCACCCCTTTGTATTTGGGAAAGGAATGTTTATCTTATGCAGGGAACATATGCTCAACATGCGAGCGCATGCTTTGTAACATACGAGCGCATGACCCGAGCATAACCGAGCCGCGACCGAGAATGACCGGGCTGCGCCTGAGAGAACCAGGTCCCAACCGGACCCCCTCGAACATCAACCAAATCTGGCCGGGCCAGGCCTTGTCGTTTGCTCCTATGGCCTTGACTTAGCAACGATGCCATAAAGGGAGTTCTCTTCGTTCCTTACTCTTCATGTCATTTCCTTTCCATTGTTAAAATTGTTTTTTGTGTTTTGAACTAAGTCGTTCCTAGAGGAACGGTTTCGTTCAAAAGTGTGGGGGTGAGTCTTTGCACATATTAGTATGTTTTCTTTTCCTTAAAATTTTTATCTTTTTGAAACTTTTTGAAAATACAAACTTTCATGATGTGAAAATAGATAGATCCGATTCATGCATTTCCTTGTGAAAACTAAATTATGTAAGAACATGCAAATTTAACTTTCAACTTGTCCTTGTGTGCTGAGATAAATGTAGGATGTGGAGTTGAAAGAAATCCCCTAGAGAGGCTTGACAAGCACTCAAGGGACCGGATCCTTACTTTATGGTTATGTGAAGATTGTGGAGGCTAGCACTTCGGGCTTCTTGGTGAAGAGTGGACTCCGCCGTGCAGCGTCTATGCAAGAGGCGGGACGGGAATCAAACCGTCCATTGTCTAGTCCGAGTAGCCGGGAAAAGAGGTGAGCGACCCTCAACTTGACCCGCGCAAAACGGCGAGGATGAGAAAGAGCGGGGAGGTATTTCCATATGCTCTCGGGCAATGATTGGACCTCCCAAAGAAAGGTTGAGAAAATGGACTAGCAAGTCACAAAGAAGTAAAAGCTCGAAGAAGCTAATCAAAAGCCAAAGGCCAAAATTGTGAAGGTTTTAACCGAAACAAAAGTGAAGAAACTCCAATTCAACATCAAAGGCCAAAGGCCGATTCACTTCAGATGCTGTCCCTCACCAAAAAGAAATCAAAGTGCTCAACTCATTGAAACCCAAACCTAGTCACGTGCTAGAAAAAGCTACAAGGAAACCATATAGTACGAGTCGATCCCGAGAATGCAGTCCAGGAGCCTGAAAAGGGCTATCTCCCGAAACATCCGAATTAATTTGCATCTCGGCGCGAAGGTACAAGTATCAAGTTTCTTCTAAGTATTTACACTGTTTAGGTTGGTAATAAGTAAGTAATGCATGAATTAGGATAAATCTAGTCCCACAGTCTCACTTTCATATTTAAAAGTTTACTTAGATTGTGTTCCGCCCTTTAAAAAGCATTGTTCGGGACGAACAATTAAAAGTGTGGGGTGATCTGATGGACCATATTTATATGATTCATTAAGACAGTTAAACCCACCAAATTAGACTCTTTGTCTATTTAACTTTTGCTTGTTAGTTCCGATATTTATCTACAGGGTATTTTGAAGTCTATAGAGAATACAAGCTAAGGAGGAGTTTTAAAGCTGAAAATGGATTACAAGTCACTCCAGGACACGACCAGATTCCGACTGTACAACTTTTATGAACCTGACATGGAATCACTCAAAACAAGTCCAACCGAAGGGCAACCAGAGTCAGACCGGAGCTGAAAGGGAGCCGATGGCTTTTGGAATTGCCACCTTCCCCGGCGGCTAAGCTCTCCACCTCTCCCTTCATGCCACATGGGCGGCGGCTAAGGAGGATGACACCTAAGGGCCGGCGGCTTTGAGCTTCCCCATCCCCCTCTTGACATGTGTCTTCTCCTCCTCCACATATCTTCCTCTCTATAGCCTATAAATAGAACCCTCCTTGCCCTTGTAAATTCATTCCAAAATCAACAATCATCTCATATCACAAGTCACTTATCTCTCTAGCTTTTGTGGGCACAATCATGTAATCACTTTACTTTGAAATCGAAGCTTGGTCTTGAGCACTCTTAACGGTTCTTGTAAGTACTCTCTTCTTTACTTTACTGTCTTTTCAATTCAACAACTTTACTTTCCTGTCGTTACTTTCGAAAACTTTACTTTACTGTCTTTCAAAAACCTTTACTTTTCAACACACTTAGCTATGATGTCCTATTCCATGAATATTCGTAGCTAAACCCTTCATTCGGTTGAAGGGGTGTGCTTGTATCATACAATGTTTTAGGCCCTACTCTTAGTGCCTCTATGTGTTCAAAACTTGTTCTATGTGCCACATATTAGGTTAGAACTTCCAAGGTTGAGTGGATGCTTTAACGGGCAAAGCTCTTCCGTGGGGTTCGTGAACATACTCGGGTAAGTGGATGCTTTAACGGGCAAAGCTTATCTAAGGAGTTCGACCTCTTTTAAAAACTATTTGATTGCTCGTAACTGAAGATCAAATGGATGCACATAAGGCTAAGATATTTTGAAAGGAGGAATTAGTCTAAATAGAACAAGTGTTCTAAATGATGTGGCAAGTCATGTGCTAGAAATAGCCTTGATTCATCTTTGAACACATAGTATGATCATTAGAGGTCAATGATAAACAGACTATGATACAAGGCCCCTAAAACCGAATACTTTCCTTTAATTGTAATATCAACTGTTACTTTACTTTCAGTACCATATCAACTGTTTATTTTCTGTCAAGACTCGTCCATCAAACACTTTAATTTTCAGTACTAAAACCAAAACCAACCCCCCAACTGCTTAATTTAACTCCCCCTTTTAGAAAGAACAACTATCACCTGATTCCCTTGGGTTCGACCCGTACTTACCACTAACTACCAAAAATAGTTAAGTCGCGAGTATCGGAGATATAAATTTATTTTTGCACAGAGAGCATCGCACCTTAACGACTGTGCGGTGGGCTCCGTCAACATGCAATTCATCAAAGGAGCAAAGCTCAAAGAAGAAAAGGAAGAAATCTGCCAAAATGGTGAAACCAAACCGAAGCAAAAAAGTGAAGTACTCAAAGTCACTACAAAAAGCTATCCTTCCAAAGAAAATCAAAGTGCTCAACCGTGAAGCCCGAATCAATCACGTGCTAGAGGAAGCAAGTAGTATAACCATACAGTAAGATCGGATCCGAGAGTGCAGTTCAAAGGCCTAAAAAGGACTATCTCCCAATGACGGAGCCCACCGCACTGTCGTTAAGGTGCGATGTTCTCTGTGAAAAAATAAATTTATATCTCCGATACTCGCGACTTAACTATTTTTGGTAGTAAGTGGTAAGTACGGGTCGAACCCAAGGGAATTGGTGGATTAGTTGTTCTTTAATGAAGCTTATGCATAAATTAAATGCGATTAGGGTTGGGTTTGAGTGTGCTTTGAAAACTGAAAGTAA
Organism: Rhodiola kirilowii; assembly: GCA_033675215.1. Classification (NCBI taxonomy): domain Eukaryota; kingdom Viridiplantae; phylum Streptophyta; class Magnoliopsida; order Saxifragales; family Crassulaceae; genus Rhodiola; species Rhodiola kirilowii. Next base: position 36,517,736 of record CM066201.1, read on the forward strand.
ATTACAACAGTTGGTAATGGACTGTAAGGAAAGGATTCGGTTTAGGGGTTTCATATCATATCATCGTTCATCATTGACCTCTAACGATCATACTAAGTGTTCAAAAGTGAATCAAGGCTATTCCTAGCACATGACTTGCCACACCGTCTAGTCTTTTGCAAGACAAATAACTCTTGTTCTAGTATGTGCATCCATTTGATCATCATTCCTGATAAACCAAATGGTGTTTTAAAGAGGTTGATTTCCACAAATAAGCTGTGCTCTTCCGAGCCTCCACTTATCCACGGAAGATCACGAACCCATGGCAGAGCTTTGCTCTGTCGAGCATCCACTCAACCAATGGAATTCTGACCTAATATAAGGCACCTAGAACAAGTTGAACAAAAATAGGCACTAAGCATAGAGTCAAGAACGGTTTATGATATAAATACACCCTCTACCGAATACAAGCTTTAGCTACTTGTATTCATGTCAAGGAATACAAGAAAACCATGGCTTTGAACAAGGATACCGAAAAGGAGAATAACTTTAAAGTAAGAACAATATATAAGGAAAGTAAAGGACAAGTCAGGGAAGAGAAAGTCGTGGCTTTTATACCTACAATAAGTGGAGGAGAGGAGCTCCTAAGCAAGATCCAAGCAAGGAAAAGTAGCTCGAAAATGAAGAACAAAATGTGTATTGAAAGTGAAGAGAAGAGGGTTAAGCCCTCTATCTCTCTAAAGAACTTGTGGATTGTGGGATGATTTATAAAGGAGGGGAAGATGTCTATTTATAGGCTAAGGGGAGGAAGAGATGTGGAGGAGAGGCATGACACTTGTCAAATGGGGGGAGGAGAAGCCAAAAGCCATCGGAGTGAGGTGTCTTCCTCCTTAGCCGCCGCCCATGTGGCATGAAGGGAGAGGTGGAGAGCTTAGCCGCCGGCCATAGGTGGCAAAGGAGTGGGTGAGTGTGTTTTGTGATCTTTTCCAAAAGCCATCGGCTCTCTTTCAGCTCCGGACTGACTCTGGTTGCTCTTCGGTTGGACTTGTTTTGAGTGATTCCATGTCCGGTTCTTGAAAGTCAGAATTTGGTCGTGACCTGGAATGACTCGTAATTCATTTTCAGTATTAAAACTCCTCCTTAGCCTGTATTATCTCTAGACTTCAAAATACCCTGTAGAAAAATATCGGAACTAACAAGCAAAAGTTAAATAGACAAAGAGTCTAATTTGGTGGGTTTAACTGTGTTTATGATTCATACAATTATGGTCCATCAGATCACCCCACACTTTTAGTTGTTCGTCCCGAACAATGCTTTTTAAAGGGCGGCACACACAATCCAAGTAAACTTTTTAAATATGACAGTGAGAATATTGAACTAGATTTATCCTAATTCATGCATTACTTACTTATTACCAAATTAAACCGTGTGAATACTTAGAAGAAACTTGATACTTGTACCTTCGTGCCGAGATGCAAATTAATTCGGATGTTTCGGGAGATAGCCCTTTTCAGGCTCCTGGACTGCATTCTCGGGATCGACTCACACTATATGGTTTCCTTGTAGCTTTCTCTAGCACGTGATTCGGTTCGGGTTTCACTGAGTTGAGCACTTTGATTTCTTTTTTGGCGAGGGACATCTTTTGTAGTGAATCGGCCTTTGGCCTTTGATGTTGAATTGGAGTTTCTTCACTTTTGTTTCGGTTAAAACCTTCACAATTTTTGCTTTTGGCCTTTGATTAGCTTCTTTGAGCTTTTGCTTCTTTGTGACTTGCTAGTCCATTTTCTCAGCCTTGTGGGAGGTCCAATCAATGCCCGCAAGCATATGGAAATACCTCCCCGCTCTTTCTCATCCTCGCCGTTTCGCGCGGGTCAAGATGAGGGTCGCTCATCTATTTTCCCGGCTACTAGGACTAGAGATAGGACGGTTTGATTCCCGTCCCGCCTCTTGCATAAACGCTGCACGGCGGAGATGACTTCAATCTTCACTGAAACCCGAAGTGCAGCCTCCACTGACTTCGAAAACCATATAGTTAGATTCGATCCTTCGAGTGCTTGCCAAGCCTCTCTATGGCAGTTTATATCAACTCCACAACCCCTGTTTATCTCAGCACAAAGGGACAAATGAGAAGTTACATTCTAAGTTTTTAAACAGTTGAATTTTCACAAGGTAAATGCATGAATTTAGATCTATCTTTTTCACATTCTCAAGTTCATATTTTCAAAAAGATAATATTAAGGGAAAAGGAAAAAGAAAAACATGTTAACAATGTACACAGGCGGTTCTCACTCCACACTTTTGAACGAAGGCGTGCCTCGCAGCACGACTTAGTTCAAAAGTTATGCAAGCAAATATATACAGAAAGGTGAGAATGAAAAAACTAAATGACAAAAATTAAATGACTGAAAGTAAGATAGGTGTCGGGTTACCTCCCGACCAGTGCATTTGTTTAACGTCGTTAGCTCGACATTACCTCATTCCTGGATCATAAGGTTGGGTCCCATGGGCATGTGAGGTCGAATTTCTTCTCGGCTGCCCTTTTGCTCCGAGAGGGTGAGGCTTCATTGACCATAGCTGCTGGTCCAATGAGTCGTGCTCGCTTGTTATTCCTTCCGGGTTTCCATTCTTTCGGCCCATGTCTTTGCCGCTTCTTCATGTTTGAATAGTTGGCACCTTTGCGAGTTTGAAAGTTTGGTTTTGTGCCATTAAATGTAGGCGACATTAAGCATGCGCCTCTGCCAATCCCCTTCATCGTGGCAGTGATGGATGGTTGTCTTGGAACGAGTGAGAGTTCCTTTGTCGGCTTTTTTGGCTCATGCTCCTTCTCTAACTCCCCTTGCACCTCATCATTATTGATTATATGATCTTCGGTGGCTATGATTGGCATAAAACACGAAGGGTTAAGTTGGGGCATTTCGACCACGAGGACTGGGTCTGTTTCAGGTGCTCCGACAGTGAGGACCAGGTCTTTCTCGGACAGTTTGGCAATGAGGTCCGGGACTTCCTCGGGTAACTCTTCAGTTAGGACCGAAATTGATTTGGGCAGTTTGGCAATGCGGTCCCAGATCAGTTGTGTAGCCGCCCAGAATTCCTCATTTTCGACCTCGTCTTGGTGTATCGGGGCACTCATTTGCTGGATGCTAGCTGCCAATTCTTCCTCCTTGTCCTTGAGTGGCTCGGCATTGTGGACCTGGGCTTCCTCGGGCATTTCGGAAATGTGTACCGGTACTGATTTGGGCAGCTTGTTAATGAGGTCCCGGAGCTGGTTTGATGCTTCTTTTTGAGCCACCCATGATTCGTTGCTTTTGACCTGGATTTGGTGTACCATGTTGGCCAACTGCTGGTTGCTAGATGCCAGCTCCGTTATAACGTCCTTGAGTAGCTTGGCCTGATCTTCTATTGGTCTTGACCTCGCGGCCAAATCGTTTATCAATTTCCAAAGATCATCCATGTTTAAGTTATTTACCGAACCTCCTGCCGCGTCATTAAGCCAATTCCACTCATATGGCATCATCCCATTGAGAAACCTTTGAAGAAGATCGTGGTTGGTGAATCCATGGTGCGGGCAGCTCGTTACAAGGGAATCGAAGTACCATAAGTACTTGTCCAAAGTTTTGTCCCGGGATTGCTTTAGGTTGTTGATCTTCTCGCGGATTTCAAGTTTGAAGGATGGTGGGAAAAACTCCTCATCGTTCCAAGGCTCGTTTTGATAGTACATCGACATGGTGGTTTGTAAAAAATAAAAAGAACAACTACTCCGATTTATAAATCCAATTCCCTGGAAACGGCGCCAATTTTGACGGAGCCCACCGCACTGTCGTTAAGGTGCGATGTTCTCTGTGCAAAAATAAATTTATATCTCCAATACTCGCGACTTAACTATTTTTGGTAGTAAGTGGTAAGTACGGGTCGAACCCAAGGGAATTGGTGGATTAGTTGTTCTTTAATGAAGCTTATGCATAAATTAAATGCGATTGGGGTTGGGTTTGAGTGTGCTTTGAAAACTGAAAGTAAATTACAACAGTTGGTAATGGACTGTAAGGAAAGGATTTGGTTTAGGGGTTTCATATCATATCATCGTTCATCATTGACCTCTAACGATCATACTAAGTGTTCAAAAGTGAATCAAGGCTATTCCTAGCACATGACTTGCCACACCGTCTAGTCTTTTGCAAGACAAAGAACTCTTGTTCTAGTATGTGCATCCATTTGATCATCATTCCAGATAAACCAAATGGTGTTTTAAAGAGGTTGATTTCCACAGATAAGCTGTGCTCTTCCGAGCCTCCACTTATCCACGGAAGATCACGAACCCATGGCAGAGCTTTGCTCTTCCGAACATCCACTCAACCAATGGAATTCTGACCTAATATAAGGAACCTAGAACAAGTTGAACATAAACAGGCACTAAGCATAGAGTCTAGAACGGTTTATGATATAAATACACCCTCTACCGAATACAAGCTTTAGCTACTTGTATTCATGTCAAGGAATACAAGAAAACCATGGCTTTGAACAAGGATACCGAAAAGGAGAATAACTTTAAAGTAAGAACAATATATACAGAAAGTAAAGGACAAGTCAGGGAAGAGAAAGTCGTGGCTTTTGTACCTACAATAAGTGGAGGAGAGGAGCTCCTAAGCAAGATCCAAGCAAGGAAAAGTAGCTCCAAAATGATGAACAAAATGTGTATTGAAAGTGAAGAGAAGAGGGTTAAGCCCTCTATCTCTCTAAAGAACTTGTGGATTGTGGGATGATTTATAAAGGAGGGGAAGATGTTTATTTATAGGCTAAGGGAAGGAAGAGATGTGGAGGAGAGGCATGACACTTGTCAAATGGGGGGAGGAGAAGTCAAAAGCCATCGGAGTGAGGTGTCTTCCTACTTAGCCGCCGCCCATGTGGCATGAAGGTAGAGGTGGAGAGCTTAGCCGCCGGCCATAGGTGGCAAGGGAGTGGGTGAGTGTGTTTTGTGATCTTTTCCAAAAGCCATCAGCTCTCTTTCAGCTCCGGACTGACTCTGGTTGCTCTTTGGGTGGACTTGTTTTGAGTGATTCCATGTCCGGTTCTTGAAAGTCAGAATTTGGTCGTGACCTGGAATGACTCGTAATTCATTTTCAGCTTTAAAACTCCTCCTTAGCCTGTATTCTCTCTAGACTTCATAATACCCTGTAGATAAATATCGGAACTAACAAGCAAAAGTTAAATAGACAAAGAGTCTAATTTGGTGGGTTTAATTGTGTTTATGATTCATACAATTATGGTCCATCACCCAATCATCCAAATTGGTTTGCATCTCGGCTCAAAGGTACAAGTATCTAGTTCCTTTCATGTTTGAGCACAATTTCGTTTGGTAACAAGTAAGTTATGCATGGAACGGTGAAGTCTAGACTAGCATTCTAACATCCATATCTTGGACTTTTTGTTTATTAGTTGTTCCTCTTTTGACCTAAGGGCCTTGTTCAGGACGAACAAGTTTAAGTGTGGGGGTGTGATGGGACGTATTTATACGACTCATTATATCAGTTAAACCCACCAAATTAGACACTTTGTCTTAATAACTTTTACTTGTTAGTTCCATTTTGCATTTTAGGCATTTTGGAGGTCTTAAGAAGAATCACGCTTAAAAGGGGAGATTTGCGCCCAAAAAACATGCCAAGTCAATTCTAGCCCAACCAAGGACCGAGAAAAAGTCAGCCGCTTCCGAGAAAATCCGGACGCGTCCGAGAGCCAGCACCGAGAAAACCAGGCCGCGCCCAGGCATCGCCCAGGTCACGCCCGAGCTGTCTAGCACTGAATTCAAGTTGCCCGGGCAAACGAGCTGATCTGACGAATCCACCTTGAGCAAAGTGATCAAAATGGAAAATAAGGTGGACAATGTCGGAAAACCAAGGAGAATGCTCGAGTAGATTGGCAGTTGGCCCAATTCCAAAGCAAAGGCCCCGCGCGCATAGGCACCGAAACCAAGTTGCTCAACCAAACCATGGAATCTGGCAAATCTGGCTCGACCAAGTTGTTTGAAATGCCTAACAACTCGGACAATCTCACTTCCCAGACAAAACGCCCGAGTGGAACCAGCTCAAGCCCGATCAAGGCCAAACTAGGGCAATTTCGGCCGTTTTAGGATTTCGACCATGCTCCTGGCAGAATCTGGCTTAGCACCCTTCTTGAGATCATCTTAGAATGACTTTGTCTTTCAGAATACACTATCTAACAGCCAAGGACTGCCGGCCAAAATTCCGGCCAGATTCCGGCCAACCTCCGATCAAGCTCTGATCGAGCTCCGATCAAGCTCAGGCCAAGCACAACCAAGTCCAACCAAGTTACGGCCAAGAAGTTTCAACCAATAACCAAATTCCCAATATTCCGGTTAACTTCTACTATTCATTTTGGTTTGGTTTTGGAATCCGGTTTGCCTCAACTATCCAAGTCCCGTTGGCCTCATCTAGTCCAAGCTAGTTGCCCTTTGGATGAAGCCCAGCTCAAGTCGGTTGGAGGCAAGTGACAAGGCAAGTGGGGTGACTTTTGGCTAAACCAATCAAAATGAAGTGCTTTTGGGATATTTCAAGGCCAAAGCTTATCTTCTCCTCCCCTAAACCGACTTCCCTAGACTATAAATAGAGGGCTTGCCTCATGTAATGTGTAGCCTTCGAAATCCCAAGTCCTTAGAGAGAAGAGAGCTTAACTCTCTTCTCTTCATTTTCAATACAAACACTCTCTACATTTTACTTTGTTCTTCACTTGTTCTTGAGCTCCAAGCTTTTACTTTCCAGCAAGCACTCTTCACTTTGATGTCAAGTTCTTGATTTGGAGCTCCTCTCCCTTACTTTCTTGTTTTGATAAAGCCACGGTTACTTGTATTCTTTGACATGAATACAAGTAGCTAAAGCTTTCCTTTTCATTTCCTTGTCAAAGCTCACGGCTACTTGTATTCCTTGACATGAATACAAGTAGCTAAGGCTTCTTTTACTTTCTTGTTGCTCACGGTTACAATTGCTCTTGGTTACTTGTCTTTACTTTTTTCTTGTTTTTTTCTTTTACTTTTGTAAGTATGGTGCTTGTATTCCTTGACATGAATACAAGTAGCTAAGCATATTCGGTCAAAGGGTGTTCATACTTGTGTATGCATCTTGAGACTAGAACTTAATGCTATTTTGTGTCAACTAGTTCGGTGCCATTATTTGATTGAACAACAAGGCTAAGTGGATGCTCGAATGAGGAAAGCTTAGCTGAGTAGCTCAATCTTGATTAGACAACAAGGCTAAGTGGATGCTCGAAAGAGGAAAGCTTAGCCGAGTAGTTTAATCTTCCTTAAGTCGCTTGGTTGATCGTAACTGAGAGATCAAGTGGCTGCACTTAGAACTAGAAGTCTATGTCTTGATTTTGGAGTAGATTGTGGTGTAAGTGCTAGAAATGGCCTTACTTTAGGGTTTAAGTCTTGAAAAGGAATAAACCCACACTTATGAACACAAAGTAAGATCATTTGACGTCTATGATGGTTGTCTCACAAGTAGAGACCCTAGACTGAATATCTTTCGTCCTTACTTATCAGCACTTTACTTTCCTGTCATTTACTTTTACGCACTATACATTCAGTACTTTACATTTTAGCACTTTACTTTTCAGCACTTTACTTTTCAGCACTTTACTTTTCAGCACTTTACTTTCACGCACTTTAATTTCAGTACTATACTTTCAGCACTTATTTTCAGTCATTTACTTTCTGTCTAAAAACAACCAAAAAACCCAATTGTATTTACTTTCATTTTCTTTTTTTTAAAAGAACAACTATTCCACACTGACTCTCTTGGGTTCGACCCCTACTTACCGCTCTACTAATCCATAGTGAGCCACGAGTAGTGGACTATAAATGTAAATTTTGCAAAGCCTCAACGACGGGCTCTGTCACCCCACAGAGGTGAACGAGGAGCAAGAGCACAGAGACATACATCCCCATCAAGGCACGCATCCAATGTGACCTCCAAAAAGGACCCTAGAGACATAAGCGAACTTAGAGATGCTCATAATGCACGCAAACCAGGTAAGCCCAAGTTTATCTAGGTGCGTAAGAAATAATGTCTGTTGTTGCAGGATGGAGAGAGGAGTTGTCCCCAGTACGTACACACTACCTACTCAGGTCACATGATCTCAAAAGTACATTTTGTCTCTCTCTCCACCAAAGAAGTGGATGGTACCCATGAATATGAGAAGATATAGCTTTAAAGTGGATCCTTCCATTTTTCCCCAAGGAGGAACTATGTCTGCCCTCAAGGTCAAATGGCAACACATTGTGTGCACGTGCGAGGAAGGAGGTAAGATTGTCACCCAAGTCGAAGAACGAGGTAAGTACTCCCTGTACTCTGACACTCATCAATATGGACATGTATGGCCTTATGCATATAAGAAGTCGTGAAGGTAATGGAAGCGTAATTGTAATTATTGATACACTTGTGTTTATCCATATATCTAATGATGAAGTGTTCGTAGAAAGTGTGCCCATATCGAAATTGCAAATAGACAGATGGACCAGCCCCTGAGGATTATACGTACTTGGGACGTAATGGTGAATGAAAACTCACAGTTTCATACATTGTGCAGGATCAAAGGCCAAATATATCAAGTCTCAGAGTGTTCATGAGGAATCAATACACTCGTGGGACAGAGTTCAAGAGGCCGATGGCGCATGAATCCAGCAGCAGAAGTACTTCCGAGAGATAGTTTCCAAGTTTGGTATGAATGACTGGAGTACCATGTCCACTCCCATACCTCCCAGCGAGTCCCTCGGAAGGGATGAGTCCTTGCAGCAAGTGGACTTGACACTCTATCGAGGAATGATAGGTTCACTAAAGACCTGATAGTATGTACAGTGGATGCTTGTGTGCTCGTCTTCATGCAGATCCAATAAAGACACATCTCAAGGAAGTGAAAAAAAATCCAACGATATCTTAAGAGTACTGATACCATGTGTCTATGGTACCCCCGGAATGCTGATCTTTGACTAGTTGGATATTCCGATGCCGACTTTGCAGGGAACAGAATGGATAGAAAATCCACATCAGGTATGGCACAATTCGTGGGATCGTGTCTAGTGTCTTGGGCTTCAAAGAAACAAAACTCAGCGTCACTATCCACGGCAGAGGCAGAGTACATTATAGCTACAGCCTGCTGTTCGTAGTTATTATGGCTCAACCAACAGCTAAGTGATTACAGTATTACTTTTGATTCTGTACCTATACTCTGTGATAATACTAGTACGATAAATATCTCTAGGAACCCAATACAATACTCTAGGACAAAACATATAGAAATTAAACATCACTTCCTAAGAGACTGTGTAGAAAAGGGTATGGTGTGCATGGAATTTCGCAGAACAGAAGATCAGATCAGATCGCTGACATATTCACGAAGGCACTGAACAGGGAACCCTTTGAAAAGCTTCGTATGGAGTTGGGGATGATGTCCCTCAACTGACACTGCCTTCTCGTAAGATCCCTGATGATTGGTGAGAAATATTTGACCTGTGTTTAAGTTCATGATTATGTAAAGTTGTTGGCTTGGTCTTATTCAGTCTCACCTAGGAATATATTCGTGAACATGTACTATATGAGCTGGTTGATTATGTGACTTATCATACACTAACATACGGATGAAAAAGCTTTTGTTTTTCTGCCCAAAAGAACCTTCCGGATGTTTTGATCCCTCATTACAAGCCCATATGATGGAAGGTATCTACAGTCGTCTCTAGCCTACTCGTGGTGGAACACTCCTATGAGCCCCTTGCTATTTTCCATATACTGCATGTGATCCCCATGAGGTACTATATATTTATTTCACATATGTAGCTGTTTGTTTTCGTGTGTGATGCCTTGTCTCATACCACTCGGATAAATCTACCGCATCACACCACCCCTTGAAAGACCACGGGGATTTACAAAGGAAATCTATATCATGGGAAAGGGACGTGGGACTACGTGCTTGGGCAACTGTACAGAGTAGGTCATACTACCGAGAACGATGACACTATGTACCAAGATAATTGGGATACTAGAAGGATGGGAATAGTAGCAGCAATGAACTCATATTGAAGCACTAAAGCCATACACCAAATACAAAGAATCAACGAAGGATATTTCAACCGTCCGATTTGGTTGATCCATGCTTATTTGGTAAGGAGTGTTACCATGCGTCAACAAGTGGGAAAATCATCAAGGACTGCATCCTGCTAACCATGTCAATCAAGAGAGAGCTACTTAACCTGCCCAGTGCCCACAACAGTGATGTAGCATATGGATTATAATGACTCAATTGAGGTATGCTGTCACCTGTACCCAGATTCCAAAAAAAATTCAATATGGGAATTAGGGTACGGAGAGAATGGTGAAGTGTATATGAAAGTTGTGGTATGAAGTGATGCAAGTGTATACTCGAAGAGAACAAGGATGCAGTGGTATGAAGGCTGTTCATGTTGATGAGGAAGGACGGCCTAGATTCTATTTAGTGAAACCTCGGGAGGAAATCAATACGGAAATATGTTGTTGCTTACTAGGAGGGTGTTGCAGCGAAGGGATGACAAGTTGACTGATATTCAGAAGGAGATGCTCCAACTCAAATACATGCTCCAAATGACCAGTATATCCTCAGTAAGTGAGGGTATGTTGCAGCGCCTGGAATCTATTGCCTGCATGTCGCTCCTCAATCCCCTACCCCTGCTGCAGACACACTGAGTACTGTTCCCATGGTCAACCCCTTTTTGACTCCCTAGCACATCAATCCCATTTCTTGACATTTTTCTTATGCTTTTTGACTCTTAATGTCTTGTGTTCGTCTGTCATGCTTTTTATTTAGTGAATGCAGTGTTTTTTTTCGGTATGCTCTGATGGTTTAATGAATGTGTCGATTCACTACTTTGCATACTTATGCACTAACTACACTTGCTGAGCTTTTGATGATGCCAAAAGCAGGAAGATAAGAGGAAGCATACTCTGAGGGGGAATGATATCAACGCCTATTACTTTGCTGATTAAAAGAGTAAACTAGACAAGCACAGAATGGATAGTTAGTGAACTGTGATTACTGTTACATGCACAGAGGTAGACTATACATGTGAGGGGGAATTGCATTACATATGTAAGGGGGAAATGCACACGCCAAAGGTAATTTGGGATTTTGAAATCTCCCTCATCAAATATTCGTTAGCTTAAAATCTGGACATAAAGTATACTGTGATCCTGTTGCTTTATTAGATTAGGTTAGGAGTTTGAAATCTCCCTCATCAAAGCTTAAAAACTGAGAAGAGGTTAATGTGTACATGTGTATTCATGCTATTATTATCCCTCGTGAAGAGGATGTTTGCCATCATCAAAAAGGGGGAAATTGTTGGAGTACGAGTACCCTGGAGTAGGAGTACGTCTAGAGGACGTGTACTCCGGTGTGTTTTGATGAGACAATCATCCTGCTGATGTGGTACTTGAGTGCGTAGGTTTAAGTACATGTACTCTTGAAGCAACGGCTACTTGAGTGTGCAAAGCATTGCGCTGATCTCTGAGAAGTAGCAGTACCTCGGATTGAGGACGAGAATATTCCATAAATATTCTCGGTGGACCTTTTGCTCCGAAGATCGGATTTTTCATAGATATGCTGGAAGATTGCCCAAGATCAGTTTTAGATACTTGTAACGAGATTTGGAATTGGTATAGATATGGGACTATTGCGTGAGAGATTGAAGGAAATATTATCTCAACCGCATATCCAATTAGATCGGTATGGGACGATTTAATTGGAAGGCTGATAAATCCAGTATGGGATGGACGAATCAGCTTGGAGATCTTGGCCTGATTTGTCGATCAAGATGAGAGATTTTTGAGCAAGAAAATCTAGGGCTACCCGGATTGATACCCTCTATATAAAGGATGCTATGGCTGCCTTTCAAAGTGCGGTTTTGAGAGTGGGAATCCTTGGCTGCGTGTTCACGGAAGTAGCACGGTTCGGAGTTCGTGTTCGAGGAAGTTTTGATTCTAATATGCAACGATGAGCCTCGAGGGAACAGTACTTCGATCTGAGCCAGAAGTGAAGTATCCACTTGTTGTGCGGCGACAACGAAAATAGATCACGAACTAAAGTGCGTCTGAAAGTATGGCGGTACACCACTGAGTGAGGTTGGGTGAGTGATCTATTCAATTGTAACCGAGAACACTATAATACAAGGGATTACTTCGAAATCTTTCTAGGAAACTAGAAGGTAGTGGTTTTTCTTAGGTACTGATTCCAGTATCTAGGTTTCCACTATATATTGTTGTGTCTCGTATTTACTTTTACGCTTTGGTTTATTTCCGCTGCATATATACTTAACGCGTATTGATACTTGACAAGTACAGCTAACTAACGATCCTAACAAATAGATTAGCTTACGCTATACATATGATAAATATTATTATTAAATTTATGATTCATGGATTAAGTGGGAAGAATGCAAGAACTCATTAAATGTGACCGAGTGAGTGTAACTATTTAATAATAACTTTTGTTAATCTCGATTGTTTAATAGAAAGATATATGTGTAAAAGATGAGACTTTCCGTTATTGAATAAACACAAGCTCTCATGTAGATGGTAAGTGAGTATAAATAGGGAAAAGTACAAAAAAGGTAGTGAACTATCACTCATTTCTAATTTTTTGTCAGAACTATTAAAATTTTCAAAAAGAGGTAGCAAACTACCACCCATTTCCAACTTTTTGTCAGAACTATTAAAATTTCCAAAATGGGTGCGAACTATATAATTTTTTTTCAAAATGGGTGCGAACTATATAAACTTTCTTCAAAATTGGGTGAAACCTATATAATTTAACAGAATTCTAAACACCGTTAACAGTGTTATAACCAAGTATTATTTTTTCCCTTTTTCCAACACTTATTAGATTAGATTACTAAAGTTTTATGTATGAGTCATTATCATAAGATTTGGGAATAATCAGTCATTTCTAATTACTCAACGAACATACCTTAATATTCCTTTTTGAATTACTTAACACAGCTTCATTTAGCCCATGAGTTGTCCTTGGTTGATCTGGGAATGAAAATGAATTTTCTCTTTTTATAGTTATTAGAATTAAAGGATTATTGTATAATGTGTTAAAGGATTACTTCTCATTGATTAGAATCGAAGGATTATTGTGTGTCAAAGGATTATCCCTTAGATGAAAATTCAATTTTATTCCTAGGTCGACCAAGGACTAAGTCATGGACTAGATGAAGTCGAATTAAGTAATTCAAATTTCAAAAAGGAATATGAAGGTATGTTCATTGATTAATTGAAAATAACTGATTATTCCCAAAATCTTATGATAATGATTCATACACAAAATTCTAGTGATCAAATCTAATAATTGTTGGAAAAAGGGAAAAAATAATACGGGGTTATAACACCGTTAAATTATATAGGTTTTACCCCATTTTGGAAAAAAATTATATAGTCCGCACCCATTTTGGAAAAAATTTATATAGTTCGCACCCATTTTGGAAATTTTAATAGTTCTGACAAAAAGTTGGAAATAGATGGTAATTCACTACCCCTTTTGAAAATTTTAATAGTTCTGACAAAAAGTTGGAAATCATTTGTTCTCAAGATTCTATTAGTGAGAAAATTTGATTGATTAAATTGAATCCTTTAATCTAATTAACGGAGAAACTAATATTTTTAAAAAACAAACTTATAAATAAATTTGCGTTTGTACCTGTTATTTCGTTTTATTTGTCCAAGATAAATCATATCTTTTTTTCTATGTACTCGTTTTAATAGGAAAAAGTACAGTTTGAGAACATGAAGTATCACTATTATCCAACTTGTGGGCCGAACAATAAAAACTTGCAAACAAAGTACGAACTATCAAACAATTTTCCAAACGTGGGGCACCGTCCAACGCCCTTAGGGATTTCACTAACGTCGTTGGACGGCGTTAACTTCGTTAATTAATAAATTAATAAAAATATTAAAAAATTCTAAAAATATGAAAAGTTACAAAAAGTTATAGAAATTTAAATTTAAATTTATAAAAGTAAAAAATAATTTTTTAAATTTCCCAAATAATTTTTTCATTTTGTAGGGGAACTTTTTAAAAACTTGAATTATTTGTAGGCTAAATTTTAAAAATATTTTCATTTTGTATTTTATTTTTTCTAAAGTTTCTAATTTTTTTTTAAAAGTTTTATATTCCTATTTAAAATAATAAGGTTTTTAAGTTTTTGTATAAATTCGTTTAATTTTTTAAAAATTTTAAAACATTTTTATAAAATTCTCCATTTTTTCTGAACCCAAACTATAATTTTTTAAGTTTTATAAATTTAAATTTCTTTAATTTTTGGTATTTTATATATTTTTTAAAATTTGAAATTAATTTATTAATTAACGGAGTTAACGCCGTCCAACGGCGTTAGTGAAATGTCCGACGGCGTTGGACAGTGTCCCTCATTTGGAAAATTATTTGATAGTTCACACCTTAATTGGAAAATTTATTTACTCCGACCCGTAAGTTGAAAAATGATAATTATTGAGGTTCCCAAACTGTACTTTTAATAAAATGTGCATAGCCCCTAGCACAAGCAGGTGCTTTTAGTGCTATTTGACTCCCTCAGAGCATATACACCGGTACATATTTTGAGGACGTTCTAATGGGTTTTGAGGTCGTCCTGTAAAAAAAAATTATGCAGCAGTTGAAGGAGGACATCCGCTGCCGATGACGTTCTGGAGGACGTGCTCGAGGAGCACGTTTGAACGGACGTTCTCAAAAAATCACTTGCCTTGTATCGTGTCCGATCGATTGACTCACCCAATTAAACTCCAAAAATCACTCGTCATCCTCAGCCAATTAAACCCCAAAAATCACTACGCGATCCGCCGCGCGATCAATTGCCTCACCCCGATCAATTGCTGTTTTAAGATGATGATGAACAGAACCGCCGTGCGTTTTGACATTAGAATCGCGTCACACGTTGACATTAAGCAATAATGTCTGAACCGAGCGCGATACAGCCTTAAAGTCTACATGGGACGCGAAGGGGAAGTGTCGCGCTTCCTGTTACTACGTTAGCACCGCATTCAAAGTCGACATTAGGAAGTAATGTCTGAACTGGGCGCGACGTATAATGTTGCGGTTGGACGCGACACGCTCTGATCAGAAAAGGAAGAAGTGTTTTCCATATTTGTGTAAAATCAATTTATGTAATTTCAATTTCAAGTAGTTCCAAGTTATGTAGTTTCAATTTCAAGTAGTTTCAATTTCAAGTAATTTCAATTTCAAGTAATTTCAATTTCAAAATAATGAATAGTAATAGGAGGTGCTGCATGTTCAACGGGTGTACAAATAGCGCGAATAGAAGGTGCTATTATCATAAATAGTAACAGGAAGTATTATTTAAGGAGGTTCTCAAAATAGAGAACTTCCTTAACGAGTGTATATGTTCTCATGCTAACTAAAACATTTCAAACAACACAACAAAAAAGTCAAACATAGCTCGCGAGTAGGTGTGAACATATAATATAAATATCAGATATACACAAAAAGAAGTAAAGAATGTTACAAATGGTATGCATATCCAAAGAAAAACATGTCATGTGGGTCCCACATGTGGGGCCCACACCAAAGAAAATAAGTTGTGAATTGAGTAAAATGAGGATACATGTCGGGGAAGATGTAATATAAATGCAGAGGTTGGGGTGAAGGATTAAACACACCTTCACCTCCTCCTTCTCTCTAAATCTTCAATAATATTGCAGTGCATTTGAGTTCTAACAAGTTCCAAAGTTTTCTATTTTCCAAGGTAATTATAACACGTTATCAGCACGAGGCTCTAACCAACTGAGATACCATATTTTTCCTCACTTGTCTCTCAACTTCAGCTTAGTTCTCCATCTGTTCTACTTGGATATCATAAGGGGTTCACTACCTCAAAGGGAGCTCTACTCTCCCTCTTTCACAATTTTTTGATTGTGTTGATACTTGAGTTTTTCTGGATGAAAAACTAATATTACAGTAGTTGCGACAATCCCTTAATGTATAACAACATATTATTATGATGTGCGGATTACCGCCCCATAGTAAAGTGTTGTGATCTGCAAAGTAACTATCTTTACTTTAAAGACTTCATTTTCTTTGAACTGTATAATTTATTTTATGCTTATTACTTGTTATTGTATAACATCATATTATTATACAAAGGAGGCTCAGCCACTGTAAAATAATATGATGTGAATTACAATTATTTTACTACGTCATTCCTATGGTTAATAGCATTTATACTATACATGTCTATCCTCACATGGTAATTAATTACATTACGTTTCTAATTAAATCTTAGCATGAATTAATCCATGCCCAACGGTAACATAGTGCTCAACGGTAACAAACGGCTATAAACGGCTAGTTTTTTCCCTATAAATATGTTTTCATTCAACTACACTAAATCACATTTTCTCTTCTACTTCACACTTCAAACACACTCAAAATTTCCAAAGCAATAAAATGCCTAGCTTACTATTGGTCTTTGTTGCAACAATTATTGTAGTACTCACTATTTATAATTTCACCGGGGATCAAACACCGGATGAATTTTATGTTAGTTTAGCAATGTTAGGATTCATGTATGCATTTTTCTTTTTTACACTATTTGTAGACTTGTATATCTTGAATTAATAAAACAATTACTTGTTTTGTTTTAGTTAACATCATGACAAATTTGGTGAAACTAGACTTCAGTCCCCTCGGCATTGCTGGGACCAATTACATGTCCTGGACAATGGACATAGAAATACATCTGCAATCAATGGGTCTCAGTGAGACAGTAAAGGAGGGAAATGAACCCTCAGAAATATACATGGCAAAATCTCTGATTTTCATTCGCCGTCATCTACATGAGGATCTAAAAAATGAGTACCTCACAGTGAAAAACCCATGTGAACTGTGGAAAAATCTCAAAGAGAGATATGACCATCAAAAGGCTGTGATGCTCCCAATTTACCACGATGAATGGACCGCTTTACGGTTCCAAGATTTTAAAAAAGTCAGTGAATACAACTCTGCAATATTTAGAATTGTAACCCATTTGAGGTTCTGCGGAGATACAAAAACAGATGATGAAATGCTGGAGAAGACTTTTTCCACATTTCATGCATCAAATGTGACCCTGCAACAACAATATCGTGTGCGGGGTTTCCAAAGGTATTCAGAACTGATTGCTTGTCTCCTCATCGCGGAGAAAAATAATGAGCTGCTGATAAAGAACCACCAATCTCGCCCAACGGGCTCCAGAACATTTTCTGAGGTACATTTTGCCAACTCTAATTAGAATAGACCCATGAACTACTTTCAGGGTCAAGGGCAAGGCCGAGGTCGTGGACGTGGACGAGGTCGAGGTCGTAGTTTTCGCCAGGGGCGCGGTCGAGGTGGTTATCCCAATAATCCACCTCATAAGATCGCCAATTATCACCAAAAGAGACAGCAAAATGGGTGGAACCATGAGAAATCCCACAAAAGGGGAGGTGGTCCAAGTTCGTCAAAAAGCCCTGAGACCACTTGTTTTAGATGTGGTTGTAAAGGACATTGGTTTAAAACCTATCGAACCCCTGAACACTTATGCAAACTCTATCAAGAGTCCGTGAAGGGAAAAGGAAAGGAGGTCAACTATATTGACCAAACTCCTATGAATGAGTTTACTCGACTTGGAGAATCTGATTTCAACAATGAACATGTTGATACAGTTGGGGATTTTACAAATGCAAATGAGATCAATTTCATTGAGAATGATCTCGTGAACGAGTACACTCATCTTGGGGAACATAATCCTAGTGAGGACTTCCTTGGTGATATAACTGGAAAAATGACTGGTGGGAACTGAAAGGGGAAGTTGTGTAAACCCATGGGAATGAAGCCAAACGGTCAGATGTCTTAATTTGATTTTCTTATGTTATATGTATGTTTTTCCTTTAAGCATAAATATATTTTCTCATATGTAATAAAATATGTCTACCTTTTTCATCTATCTTATCATTTTCTTGTTTACTTAAAGCTTTGAAATGGACAAAGCCAAAGTCAACCAAAGGATTAATATTGAAGAAATGTGCATACTTGATAGTGGAACAACGCACACAATCCTGAAGGATGAAAGGTTTTTCTTGATGATAAAACCAACACAAACCATTGTGAATACAATATCAGGTCCTGTAGATCAGATTGAGGGAGTTGGCAAGGCAAACTTTGTATTGCCAAATGGCACAAAGTTTACGATACATAATGCCTTATTTTCGCCAAAATCCAAACGAAACTTGTTGAGTTTCAATGATATTTACTCTCATGGATTCGAGACTCAGTCTATGACTGAAGGTAACATGAAATTCATGTTACTCACTATGTATAGATCGGGAAAGAAATACATAGTTGAAAAACAACCAATGCTTCCCACTGGATTGCATTACACACATATAAATGTGATTGAGTCAAATGCGGTAGTTATGAAATCTTCAATATTAACCATGTGGCATGACCGATTGGGTCATCCAGGTTCAAGTATGATGCGAAGAATTATTGAAAATACGCATGGACACCCATTGAAGGGTTATAAAATCCCTCAAGGAAATATTTTTCCATGTAAAGCTTGTTCTCTTGGAAAGCTTATCATAAGGCCATCACCGGGAAAGGTTGAAACAGAATCACCTATGTTTCTTGAGCGTATTCAAGGTGATATTTGTGGGCCTATGCACCCACCATGTGGACCATTTCGATACTTTATGGTATTGATAGATGCATCTAGCAAATGGTCACATGTATGTTTATTATCAACTCGCAATATGGCATTCGCTAAATTACTTGCCCAAATAATAAGATTGCGAGCTCAATTTCCTGATCATACAATCAAGAAAATTAGACTTGATAATGCCGGTGAATTCACATCCCAGACATTTGATGAATATTGTATGTCAGTTGGGATTGTGGTCGAGCATCCTGTTGCTCATGTCCGCACACAAAATGGTTTGGCCGAATCATTGATCAAACGCCTCCAACTTATTGCTAGGCAATTGATAATGAGAACAATGCTTCCTACCTCAGTATGGGGTTATGCAATATTACATGCCTCTGAATTAATTCGCATCAGACCAAGTGCATATCATAAAAGTTCTCCAATACAACTTGCATTTGGTCAAGAACCAAATATATCGCACTTAAGAATTTTTGGTTGTGCTATTTATGTGCCTATTGCACCTCCTCAAAGAACAAAGATGGGACCACAAAGAAGCCTTGGGATATATGTGGGCTTTGAAAGTCCATCTATTGTTAAATTTCTTGAACCTCAAACTGGAAATATTTGCACAGCACGTTTTGCTGATTGCCACTTTAATGAGGAAAATTTACCACCATTAGGGGGAGAAAGAAAACAATTTGAGAAAGAAATTACTTGGTATGGACCAACATTATTGCATCTTGATCCTTACACAAAAGATTCTGAAGGTAGAGTACAAAGGCTTTTACATTTGCAAGAAATGGCAAATCAACTTCTTGATGCATTTACAGACACAAAAAGAGTGACTAAATCTCACATACCGGCTGAGAATGCTCCCGTACAAATTGAAATTCCAAAAGGGAGGCCGGAAAATAAAGTCATTCATGAAATCACAACACGGTTAAAGCGTGGAAGGCCACCCGGTTCCAAAAATAAAAATCCTCGAAAAAGAAAAGGGGAAGAAAAGCAAAGTGATCCTATGGTGGAGGAAAGTATTCCTGTAGAAATACAAAATGAAAAGGATCGAGAAATTTCGATTAATTATGCTAATACAGGCATACTATGGAACCAAAAAGAGAACATTGATGATGCGTTCTCTTACCATTTGGCATGTGATATTATGAATGAAAATAATGGTGATCCCGAACCACGGTCTATTACTGAGTGTAAAAATAGACATGATTGGTTTGAGTGGAAAAAGGCAATTGAAACTGAACTAGACTCACTCAATAAATGCAAAGTATTTGGGCCTATAGTACTCACACCTAAGGATGTGAAGCCTGTTGGATACAAATGGGTTTTTGTACGAAAAAGAAAAGAGTTAAATGAAATTGCGAGATACAAGGCTCGACTTGTTGCACAAGGTTTTTCTCAAAGGCCTGGAATCGATTTTGAGGAGACGTATTCCCCTGTCATGGATGGAATTACGTTTAGATACTTGATAAGTCTAGCAGTTCATGAGAAATTGAATATGCATGACGGAGCCCACTGCACTGTCGTTAAGGTGCAATGTTCTCTGTACAAATAAATTTATATTTTCCGCTACTCGCGACTACACTACTGGGTAGTAAGTGGTAAGTAGAGGTCGAACCCAAGAGAATTAGAGGGATAACTGTTCTTTAGGGGATCGTATGGTGAGTGATTTTAGCTCGATTGCGGACTTACTACTAATTACTAGCTACTGTTTTTGGTTTTTTTGGTT
This sequence comes from Rhodiola kirilowii, assembly GCA_033675215.1. Taxonomy (NCBI): domain Eukaryota; kingdom Viridiplantae; phylum Streptophyta; class Magnoliopsida; order Saxifragales; family Crassulaceae; genus Rhodiola; species Rhodiola kirilowii. Next base: position 36,538,180 of record CM066201.1, read on the forward strand.
TTTTATGCGGAAAAGTAAATATAGAAAATAAATACAGAAATTAAAATACTAAAAGTAAAAGAGTTAAGGGAAGAAGACTTACAGTGGGTGATGCGTGATTGCGATTCCTCCGGTAGATGAGCAGTTGATGGTTGTAGTTGATCGAGCAGTTTACAAAAGTAAATACAGGGGGGTTTGTTGTAATTCAAGGAAAACATTCGGTTTCAGGGGCCTTGTATCATAGCCTGTTTATTGTTTTAGTAACCCTTCTAAGTATTCAAACGTGTATCAAGGCCTTTTCCGGTGCTCAAATTGCCACACTGTCTAGTCTTTTGCAAAAGTGTTCGAAAGTGAATCAAGGCCATTTCAAGCACTCGACTTGCAACACTGTCTAATCTTTTGCAAAAAACGTAAAGCCCTTGTTCTACTTAGACTAGCACCCCATTTCAAGGTATACTAGCCTATGTGCATCCATTTTGGGTTGTCTTTTCCGATTTACCCAAAATGGTGTTTGAGAGAGATCAAACTCCTCAGATAAGCTTTGCCATTTCAAGCATCCACTTACCCGAGTATGTTTGCGAACTTCCACGGAAGAGCTTTGCCATTTCAAGCATCCACTCAACCTTGGAAGTTCTGATCTAATATATGGCACATAGAAAAAAATTTGAATACAGAGAAAAGAAACTAAAAGAATTAAAACATTTTATAATACAAGTACGCCCCTTTAACCGAATAAAGAGTTTAGCTACGAATATCCATAGGGGTGGATACCATAGCTAAATACTCGGGGGGTTTTGAAAACAGTAAGAGGAGAAGGGGTGGAATACTCAAGAACCAATAGAAGTATTCCTAATTCCTAATGAATACTCAAGAACCAACAGGAGTATTCTCTAAAGTATAATACTCAAGAACAAACATGAGTATTATTTCCAATCAGTATAATACTCGAGAATAAACAGGAGTATTATTTCCAAAACCAAACCAAACTTACAAAGTAACTTAGAGAGAGAAGTGATTTACAAATTTTTGGATGATTGAAATGAGGAGGAGGATGGCTCCTTCTATGGCCACAAGGGGAGGAGGGTGGAGGGTGGAGATGGCTCCATGTGGTTTTACATCAAGGGAGGAGAAGGGAGGAGGAAGGTGTGGAGAGGAGGAGCTCCACATGTCACCACCCTATGGTGGCTCTTCTAGCCGCCGGTTGTGGGTTACCAAAGGGGAGGAGTTTGTGGCTTTGGCCACCTCCAAGCCAAAGCCACCGGTCATGGAGGAGGAAGGGGTGGTTTTGGCCACCCATGAGTCATCCTCTTCACACAAGCCGCCGGTCACTTGGTCCATGGATGAGTTTTGACAGTTTTGTGCAGTCTTTTCACAAAACTATCAGTCCAATTTCGCTCCGTCTGACTTTGATTGTTCCTTGGTTGGATTTGATTTGAGTAATTCCTACGTCAGGATCTTGAGATTCTTCATTCAGCGTCTGATCGTGACCTTGGACTGGCTCGTAATATCTTTTCAGCGTAAAATCCTCTCCTTAGCGTGTTTTCTCTCTAAGCGCCAAAATACCCTGTAGAAATAAATCGGGACTAACAAGCAGAAGTTAAATAGACCAACAGTCTAATTTGGTGGGTTTTACTGTGTTTTTGATTCGTATAATTATGGTCCATCGGATCACCCCACACTTTTAGTTGTTCGTCCCGAACAATGCTATTAAAGGGAGGCACACTAAGTAAGTTTGTTAAAATATGAAAATTAGACTGTGGGACTCGATTTATCCTAATTCATGCATTACTTATTTATTACCAAATTGAACTGTATAAATAAATAGAAGAAACTTGATAGTTGTACCTCCGTGCTGAGATGCAAATTATTCTGGATGTTTCGGGAGATTGCCCTTTTTAAGCTCCTGGACTGCAACCTCGGGATCGTCTCTCACTATATGGTTTCCTTGTAGCTTTCTCTAGTACGTGATTCGGTTCGGGTTTCAATGGTTTGAGTACTTTGATTTTCTTTTGGCGAGGGACTGCTTTTTGTAGTGAATCGGCCTTTGGCCTTTGATTTGACTCTTTGAGTACTTCACTTTTTGTTCGGTAAAAACCTTCAAAATTTGGGGCCTTTGGCCTCTTGATTTGCTTCTTTGAGCTTTTTGCGTCTTTGTGACTTGCTAGTCCATTTTCTCAAGCTTTTTTTGGGAGGTCCAATCATCGCCCGCAAGCCTATGGAAATACCTCCCCGCCCCTCTCATCCTTGTCGTTTTGCGCGGGTCAAGATGAGGGTCGCTCATCTATTTTCTCGGCTACTTTGACTAGAGAGAGGACGGTCTGATTCCCGTCCTCGCCTTTTTTCTTTTTGCATAAACACTGCATGGCGGAGATGACTTCAATCTTCACTGAAACCCGAAGTGCAGCCTCCACTGACTTCGAAAACCATATAGTTTGATTCGATCCTTCGATTGCTTGCCAAGCCTCTCTAGGGCTTTTCTATCAACTCCACATCCCTAGTTTATCTCAGCACAAAGGGACAAATGAGAAGTTACGTTCTAAGTTTTTAGACAGTTGAATTTTCACAAGCTAAATGCACGAATTATGACTTATCTTTTTCACATTCTTAAGTTCATATTTTCAAAAAGATAATACTAAAAAAGAAAAAACATGTTATTTATTTATGTACACATGCGGATCTCACCCCACACTTTTGAACGAAGTCGTGCCTTTCAGCACTACTTAGTGCAAAAGCCATGCAAGCAGACAATTACGAGAAAGAAATGATATTAAGGAAAAGGGAAGAACAGAACTCCCTTTAAGGTGTCGAGTAAACGACATGGCTCGAGGCTGGATAATCGAGGGAGTTCGGCTGGGGCCTTGAATTCTTAGCGTAGCTCTGACTGGCTTAATGTTGCACCCAAGTCCGATTCCTGAATAGTCAAATCTTCTATGCACCAAGTGGGTGAGAGCGACTTATTGAAAAAGTAAAATACAGAAAATAAAAGACAGAAAATTAAAGTGCGGAAAGTAAGATAGTGTCGGGTTACCTCCCGACCAGTGCACTTGTTTTACGTGGTTGGCTCGACAGTACCTCATTCCTGGATCACTGGTTTGGATCCCATGGGTGGCTTAGGTCAAATTTTGCCACCGTTCCTGTGTTGCTTTTTGCCTTGCCTTTTTTCGATTTCTTGCGAGATGATGTGCTTGGGTCCAGTTCCCGTTGTTCTGGTGATTTCTCCTTCCAACGTCTCTGAGAAGGCGAGGGACCTTTGACCACTAGCTTCTTGAACTAGGTTTTCTGGTGTTTAGGGCTGCCTTGTCCAGTCATGGCGAAAACGTGCTCCATCGAGGAGTCGTTTTGCTCAGGCCCTTTTCCCATCCTCTTCTCAGCCTCTTCATGGATCACATAGGTTTCAGCGATTTGTCTATTGATCGAGGGGAAAAGTCGGGAAGCTTGCATCTTAAGGCTCGGTTCTGCATCGTCGTGTCTGTTTGTGAGGAACTGGTCATAGATGGTTTCGGCTGCTTGGGTGATGATAGCTGGGTATGGTATTGGCAGCATGTCGGTGGTATTTTGGACTTTTTCCATTGCTGACACTTCCTCGTTGCTCACGATACTTTCTATATCCCAGTCCTTTGATGGCTCGGGAGTTTCTTCTAATGGATCGGGAGTTTCTTCTTCGTCTGTCTCTGGTCCAGCCTCGTCTATCTGCATGCCTCCATCAGCTTGTGGCATTCGTTTTGTGGCTGCGGCCAGGTTATCTATGAGGTTCCACATGTCTGCCAGGGAGAAGTTCCTCGCTGATCTCCTCATTGCTTCGTTAATCCTTGTCAGATCATCGGCCTTCATCCCATGAAGAAATTTTTGAAGCAGAATTTTCTTCGTGAATCCATGGTGCGGGCAGTTTGAGACGATGGTGTCAAAGCTCGTGTAGTATTCGTCCAAAGTCTCATCCCGGGATTATTGAAGGCTTATGATCTTTTCTCGGGTTTTTTGGCGTAAGGATATAGGGGAGAATTCTTTCAGGAATGGAACGCAGAGGTCCACGAAATGTACTGCACTACTAGCGGTTGACGTGTAATACCAGATCGTTGTGAAATCAGTTAGAGAGAATTTGAAGCACTTAAGCTTAAATTCATCTAACATTTCGTTTTCAGGTTTTATGTGGCTGTAAACGTAGTGAAAGTTTCGGCAGTGTTGTACTGGGTCTTCTCCATCCGTACCTCCGAACAGGGGAAGGTATCTTGTTGTCCACGCATATGAAGGGGGTTGCGTCATGAGGACATGGGAGGGAAAGAACAACTAATCCGATGGCTAATTCCCCGGCAAGGCGCCAATTTGACGGAGCCCACTACACTGTCGTTAAGGTGCAATGTTCTCTGTACAAATAAATTTATATTTTCCGCTACTCGCGACTACACTACTGGGTAGTAAGTGGTAAGTAGGGGTCGAACACAAGGGAATTAGAGGGATAACTGTTCTTTAGGGGATCGTATGGTGAGTGATTTTAGGTCGATTGCGGACTTACTGCTAATTACTAGCTACTGTTTTTGGTTTTTTTGGTTTTTTATGCGGAAAAGTAAATACAGAAATTAAAATACTAAAAGTAAAAGAGTTAAGGGAAGAAGACTTACAGTGGGTGATGCGTGATTGCGATTCCTCCGGTAGATGAGCGGTTGATGGTTGTAGTTGATCGAGCAGTTTACAAAAGTAAATACAGGGGGGTTTGTTGTAATTCAAGGAAAACATTCGGTTTCAGGGGCCTTGTATCATAGCCTGTTTATTATTTTAGTAACCCTTCTAAGTATTCAAACGTGTATCAAGGCCCTTTCCGGCGCTCAATTTGCCACACTGTCTAGTCTTTTGCAAAAGTGTTCGAAAGTGAATCAAGGCCATTTCAAGCACTCGACTTGCAACACTGTCTAATCTTTTGCAAAAAATGTAAAGCCCTTTTTCTACTTAGACTAGCACCCCATTTCAAGGTATACTAGCCTATGTGCATCCATTTTGGGTTGTCTTTTCCGATTTACCCAAAATGGTGTTTGAGAGAGATCAAACTCCTCAGATAAGCTTTGTCATTTCAAGCATCCACTTACCCGAGTATGTTTGCGAACTTCCACGGAAGAGCTTTGCCATTTCAAGCATCCACCCAACCTTGGAAGTTCTGATCTAATATATGGCACATAGAACAAATTTTGAATACAGAGAAAAGAAACTAAAAGAATTAAAACATTTTATAATACAAGTACGCCCCTTTAACCGAATAAAGAGTTTAGCTACGAATATCCATAGGGGTGGATATCATAGCTAAATACTCGGGGGTTTTTGAAAACAGTAAGAGGAGAAGGGGTGGAATACTCAAGAACCAACAGGAGTATTCCTAATTCCTACTGAATACTCAAGAACCAACAGGAGTATTCTCTAAAGTATAATACTCAAGAACAAACAGGAGTATTATTTCCAATCAGTATAATACTCAAGAACAAACATGAGTATTATTTCCAAAACCCAACCAAACTTACAAAGTAACTTAGAGAGAGAAGTGATTTACAAATTTTTGGATGATTAAAATGAGGAGGAGGATGGCTCCTTTTATAGCCACAAGGGGAGGAGGATGGAGGGTGGAGATGGCTCCATGTGGTTTTACATCAAGGGAGGAGAAGGGAGGAGGAAGGTGTGGAGAGGAGGAGCTCCACATGTCACCACCCTATGGTGGCTCTTCTAGCCGCCGGTTGTGGGTTACCAAAGGGGAGGAGTTTGTGGCTTTGGCCACCTCCAAGCCAAAGCCACCGGTCATGGAGGAGGAAGGGGTGGTTTTGGCCACCCATGAGTCATCCTCTTCACACAAGCCGCCGGTCACTTGGTCCATGGATGAGTTTTGACAGTTCTGTGCAGTCTTTTCACAAAACTATCAGTCCAATTTCACTCCTTCTGACTTTGATTGTTCCTTGGTTGGATTTGATTTTAGTAATTCCTACGTCAGGATCTTGAGATTCTTCATTCAGCGTCTGATCGTGACCTTGGACTGGCTCGTAATATCTTTTCAGCGTAAAATCCTCTCCTTAGCGTGTTTTCTCTCTAAGCGCCAAAATACCCTGTAGAAATAAATCGGGACTAACAAGCAGAAGTTAAATAGACCAACAGTCTAATTTGGTGGGTTTTACTGTGTTTTTGATTCGTATAATTATGGTCCATCAATGCACCTCATGGATGTTGTTACCGCTTACCTATACGGATCGCTTGATACTGAAATTTACAAGAAAATCCCTGAAGGTTTTAAAATGCATGAGGCATTAAGTTCCAAACATAGGGAAAGATATTCAATCAAGTTAGAAAGATCTTTATATGGGTTAAAGCAATCCGGACACTTGTGGTACAATCGATTAAGCGAATATTTATTTCAAAAGGGTTATGTCAATGATCCCCTTTGCCCTTGCGTTTTTATTAATAAAACAACATCCGGTCGTGTAATAATTGCCGTTTATGTTGATGATTTGAATATCATTGGTACCAGTAAAGAAATTCTGGAAGTAATCTCTTATTTGAAAAAAGAGTTCGAAATGAAAGATCTGGGGAAAACAAAGTATTGTCTTGGATTACAGATTGAGCACATCCAGAATGGGATATTTGTGCATCAATCGAATTATACAAAGAAGATAATAAAACGTTTTAATATGGATAAATCAAATCCATTAAGTACCCCAATGGTTGTAAGATCCCTTGATGTGAACAGGGATCCTTTTCGTCCATGTTAAGAATCTGAAGAGATTATTGGTCAAGAAGTACCATATTTCAGTGCGATTGGAGCTCTTATGTACCTTACTAATTGTACTCGACCTGACATAGCTTTTGCTGTTAATTTATTAGCCAGGTTTAGCTCAGCTCCTACCAAAAGACACTGGAATGGAATCAAGCATGTGTTTCGTTATCTTCAAGGAACGATTGATTTAGGATTATTTTATCCTAACAATGCAAAACCAGTTTTGATTGGCTATTGATGGACCACAATTGTATGAATCATAAACACAGTTAAACCCACCAAATTAGACTGTTTGTCTATCTAACTTCGATGTTTTAGTCCCGATACATTTCTACGGGGTATTTCAGAGCTTAGAGAGAATACACGCTAAGGAAGAGCTTTTAGCACAGAAAAGATATCAGGAGACAATCCAAGGTCAAGATCAGACGCTGAATGAAGAAATCTAAAGATCCTGACTTGGAATCATTCAAAACAAATCAAACCAAAGAGAAACTGAAGACAATCCGGAGCTGGAATACACCGATAGTTTTGTGCAAACTGCACAAAACTCACAACCACTCTCCTCATGCCACATGGGCCGGCGGCTACCTCCTCACATCTCCCCTCCTCCTCTCCCCTTCCTCCACATGTCACCCTCTCCTCCATCCATGCCCAAAGCCGCCGGTGGCTTTGCCTTCTCCTCTCCCCTTGTGACACTTGTCTTCCTCTCCTCTTCCCCCCATCTCCACCCTTGGATGCCAAACCACATGCCCTCATCTTGGCCCTCCATTCCCCTCCCCTTAGCCTATAAATACCAAGCTCTCCTCCTCATTTCAAACCATCCCAAAATTGTGTAAAACACTTCTCTCTCTAAGTTTGTTACTATGTAAAGTTTGGTTTGATATCAATAAAAGTTCAGTTTGTTCTCAAATACTTTAGTTCGATCTTGAGTACTCCTGTTGGTTCTTGAGTACTCAAGTTTTCAGTTACAGTTCAAGAGTTACTCCTGTTTGTTCTTGAGTAATCTCTTTCTCTTCTCTCTTTACTCCTGTTTGTTCTTGGGTATTCTTTTCCAAATCCCCAAGTATTTAGTTATGATGTCCAACTCTATGGATATTCGTAACTAAACTCTTCATTCGGTTGAAGGGGAGTTCTTGTTTTATAAAATGTTTTACTTCGTTTAGTTTCTTTTCTCTGTATTCAAAACTTGTTCTATGTGCCATTTATAAGGTCAGACTTTCCAAGGTTGAGTGGAAGCTACGAAAGGGCAAAACTCTTCTGTGGGAAGTCGTGAACATACTCGGGTAAGTGGATGCTACGAAATGGCAAAGCTTATCTGAGGAGTTCGATCTATCTTTAAAACCATTTGGAAACTGGACCAAAGGGACCAAATGGATGCACAAAAGGCTAAGATACTTCGAAAGGAGGAATTAGTCTGAAGTAGAACAAGGGTTTACAAACAGTGTGGCAAATTGAGCGCTACGAAAGGGCCTCGATACACGTTTGAATACTTAGAAGGGTTACTAAAAGAATGAACAGGATATAATACAAGGCCCCCCAAGACCGAATACTTCTCTCGCAATTACAAAACCCCTTTGTCTTTACTTTTATTGTTCAATCAACTGCAACCATCAACCGCTCACAATCCGGAGGACTTGCAATTCACGCATCACCCACTGTAAGTCTTCGCTTTTAATTTCAGTATTTACTTTTCTGTAATTTACTTTTCAGCACTCAAAACCAAAACCAACTAAAAAGTCACGTAGTTGTTAGCACTAAAACCTCAACCAACCTAAAACACGCTCCTTCGCTGAACAAATCCCTTAAAGAATAACCTATCCCCCTAATTCCTCTGGGTTCGACCCCTACTTACCAAGTACTACCCAGTAGTATAGTTGCGAGTAGCGGACTATTATAAATTTATTTGCACAAATTGCTCTGACGACAAGCGGTTCTGTCAAATTGGCGCCGTTGCCGGGGAATTAGCCATCGGATAAGTTGTTCTTCACCTCACATGACCTAATGACGCAACCACCTTCGTATGCATGGACGACACGATATCTCCCCCTGTTCGGAGGTACGGATGAAGAAGACCCAGTTCTACACTGCCGAAACTTTCACCATGTTTGTCAGCATATAAAACCTAATAATGAAACGTTAGAGGAGTTTGAACTTAACTGCTTCAAATTCTCTCTAACGGACTTCGCGACAATCTGGTATTACACATCAACTGCTATGAATGCTAAGTATTTCATACACATTAGCATTCCATTCCTGAAAGAATTCTCCCCTCCATCCTTACGACAACAAACCCGAGAAAGGATCATGAACCTGCAACAATCCCGGGATGAGACCTTGGGCGAGTACTACACGAACTATGACGCCATGATCTCGCGCTGCCCGCACCATGGATTCACGGAGGTTTTTCTTCTTCAAAAATTCCTTTGCGGGATGAGGGCTGAGGAGTTCTCAAGGCTCAATAACGCTGTAGGAGGAACAACCGCACACTTATCCCTGACTCAGGTATGGGATGTGATAGACAGCTTGGCCGGAACTGCAATACGAAGGCCAGTACCTCAACCAAATGAAGGAACACAAAATATCGAGGCCAGTCCAGAAAGAAACAGTTCAGAGGATGTGATGAACGAATCATATATAGAAAGCTCAGAAGAAGAGCCTACAGAGGAAGTCACATCCGAACCATCAGAAGAAACTTCCGAGCCATCAGAAGAATCAGACATAGAGAGTACCGGAAGTAACACAAGAATGGTGGCAAAATTCAACCTGAGCCACCCATGGGACCCCAACCAATGATCAAGAACGAGGTACTGTCGAGCCAACGACGTTAAACAAGTGCACTGGTCGGGAGGTAACCCGACACTATCTTACTTTTCTGCACTTTTAATTTCTGTCATTTAAATTTCCAATAAGCGCTCTCACCCACTTTTTGTATAGAAGGAATATCTTTCATGTAGGAATTAAGTTTGGAGCAAGACCGGATCAGCCAGGCAGCTTCCGTGAATTTACCGGGCCTGCGCTGAGAGTTCGAGGCCCCAGCCAGACTCCCTCGATTATCTAGCCTCATGCCATGTCGTTTGCACGACACAGTAAAAGGGAGTTCTGTTCTTCTTTTTCCTTAATGTCATTTCCTTCTCTTGTATATATTTGCATGACTTTTGAACTAAGGCTCGCCTTCGTTCAAAAGTGTGGGGTGAGAACCATTTGCATGTTTTTCTTTTCTTTTTTAATAATATCTTTTTGAAAATATGAACTTGAGAATGTGAAAAAGATAGATCATAATTCATGCATCAACCTTGTGAAAATTCAACTGTTTAAAAACTTAGAATGTAACTTCTCATTTGTCCTTTGTGCCGAGATAACCTAGGGATGTGGAGTTGATAGAAATTGCCCTAGAGAGGCTTGGCAAGCACTTGAAGGATCAGATCAAACTATATGGTTTTCGAAGTCAGTGGAGGCTGCACTTCAGGTTTCGGTGAATAATTGAAGTCAACTCTGCCTTGAAGCATCTATGTAAAAGGCAAGGACGGGAATCAAACCGTCCTCTCTCTAGTCAAAGTAGCAGAGAAAATAGATGAGCGACCCTCATCTTGACCCGCGCGAAACAACAAAGATGAGAGGAGCGGGGAGGTATTTCCATATGCTTGCGGGCGATGATTGGACCTCCCAAGAAGGCAAAAAACAAGATGGACTAGCAAGTCACAAAGAAGCAAAAAACTCAAAGAAGAAAATCAAAAGAGGCCTAAGGCCCAAAAATGTGAAGGTTTTAACCGAGCAAAAGTGAAGCACTCAACAACGTCAAATCAAAAGCTAAAGGCAAATCACTACAAAAAGCAGTCCATCGCCAAAGAAGAAGAAAGAAAAAAAAGAAAAAAATCAAAAAAAGGCTCAACTCACTGAAACCCGAATCGAATCACGTGCTAGAGAAAGCTACAAGAAAACCATATAGTGCGAGACGGTCCCGAAGGTGTAGTCCAGGAGCCTGAAAAGTGCTATCTCCCGAAACATCCGAAATAATTTGCATCTCAGCACGAAGGTACACGTATCAAGTTTCTTCTACTTATTTACGCAGTTTAATTTAGTAACAAGTAGTAATGCATGAATTAGGAAAAATCGAGTACCACAATCTTATTTTCATATTTTAACCAACTTACTTAGTAACGCCCATATAAAGCATTGTTCGGGACGAACAACTAAAAGTGTGGGGTTATCTGATGGACCACAATTGTATGAATTATAAACACAGTTAAACCCACCAAATTAGACTGTTTGTCTATCTAACTTTGATGTTTTAGTCCCGATACATTTCTACAGGGTATTTCAGAGCTTAGAGAGAATACACGCTAAGGAAGAGCTTTTAGCACAGAAAAGATATCAGGAGACAATCCAAGGTCAAGATCAGACGCTGAATGAAGAAATCTAAAGATCCTGACTTGGAATCATTCAAAACAAATCAAACCGAAGAGAAACCGAAGACAATCCGGAGCTGGAATACACCGATAGTTTTGTGCAAACTGCACAAAACTCACAACCACTCTCCTCATGCCACATGGGCCGGCGGCTACCTCCTCACATCTCCCCTCCTCCTCTCCCCTTCCTCCACATGTCACCCTCTCCTCCATCCATGCCCAAAGCCGCCGGCGGCTTTGCCTTCTCCTCTCCCCTTGTGACACTTGTCTTCCTCTCCTCTTCCCCCCATCTCCACCCTTGGATGCCAAACCACATGCCCTCATCTTGGCCCTCCATTCCCCTCCCCTTAGCCTATAAATACCAAGCTCTCCTCCTCATTTCAAACCATCCCAAAATTGTGTAAAACACTTCTCTCTCTAAGTTTGTTACTATGTAAAGTTTGGTTTGATATCAATAAAAGTTCAGTTTGTTCTCAAATACTTTAGTTCGATCTTGAGTACTCCTGTTGGTTCTTGAGTACTCAAGTTTTCAGTTACAGTTCAAGAGTTACTCCTGTTTGTTCTTGAGTAATCTCTTTCTCTTCTCTCTTTACTCCTGTTTGTTCTTGAGTATTCTTTTCCAAATCCCCAAGTATTTAGTTATGATGTCCAACTCTATGGATATTCGTAACTAAACTCTTCATTCGGTTGAAGGGGAGTTCTTGTTTTATAAAATGTTTTACTTCGTTTAGTTTCTTTTCTCTGTATTCAAAACTTGTTCTATGTGCCATTTATAAGGTCAGACTTTCCAAGGTTGAGTGGAAGCTACGAAAGGGCAAAACTCTTCTGTGGGAAGTCGTGAACATACTCGGGTAAGTGGATGCTACGAAAGGGCAAAGCTTATCTGAGGAGTTCGATCTATCTTTAAAACCATTTGGAAACTGGACCAAAGGGACCAAATGGATGCACAAAAGGCTAAGATACTTCGAAAGGAGGAATTAGTCTGAAGTAGAACAAGGGTTTACAAACAGTGTGGCAAATTGAGCGCTACGAAAGGGCCTCGATACACGTTTGAATACTTAGAAGGGTTACTAAAAGAATGAACAGGATATAATACAAGGCCCCCCAAGACCGAATACTTCTCTCGCAATTACAAAACCCCTTTGTCTTTACTTTTATTGTTCAATCAACTGCAACCATCAACCGCTCACAATCCGGAGGACTTGCAATTCACGCATCACCCACTGTAAGTCTTCGCTTTTAATTTCAGTATTTACTTTTCTGTAATTTACTTTTCAGCACTCAAAACCAAAACCAACTAAAAAGTCACGTAGTTGTTAGCACTAAAACCTCAACCAACCTAAAACACGCTCCTTCGCTGAACAAATCCCTTAAAGAATAACCTATCCCCCTAATTCCTCTGGGTTCCACCCATACTTACCAAGTACTACCCAGTAGTATAGTTGCGAGTAGCGGACTATTATAAATTTATTTGCACAAATCGCTCTGACGACAAGCGGTTCTGTCAGCTATGCAGATGCAGGTTATCTGTCTGACCCACACAAAGGAAAATCACAAACCGGGTATGTAATCACCTGTGGAGGAACCGCAATCTCTTGGCGTTCTCGGAAACAAACATCCGTTGCAACATCATCAAACCACGCTGAGATCATTGCATTACACGAAGCAAGTCGTGATTGTGTGTGGCTGAGATCTATGACACAACATATCAGAACTACGAGCGGTCTTCTACCAGCAAATGATCCAATCACTCTTTATGAAGACAACGCTGCGTGTGTTGCTCAAATGAAGGAAGGATTTATCAAAAGTGATAGAACAAAGCACATCCATCCCAAATATTTTTCGTTCACCCAAGAGCTGGAAAAAGACAAAGTTATCAGCATACAATATGTTCGTTCTGATGAAAACTCAACAGATCTTTTTACAAAGGCTCTCCCTACCTCAACATTTCGAAAACATGTCAACGACATAGGAATGCGAAAGCTGCAAAATTTATGAGCACATCACGCATGCCAATATGAGGGGGATCTTCGCGTCACTGCACTCTTTTTCCCTTAAGTTGGTTTTTATCTCAATGGGTTTTACAACTAAGGTTTTTAACGAGGCAGCCTAAAACGCTTGATGTGCATCCCAGGGGGAGTGTTACAAATGGTATGCACATCCAAAGAAAAACATGTCATGTGGGGCCCACACCAAAGAAAATAAGTTGTGAATTGAGTAAAATGAGGATACATGTCGGGGAAGATGTAATATAACTGCAGAGGTTGGGGTGAAGGATTAAACACACCTTCACCTCCTCCTTCTCTCTAAATCTTCAATAATATTACAGTGCATTTGAGTTCTAACAAGTTCCAAAGTTTTCTATTTTCCAAGGTAATTATAACAAAGAACGCTTAAAAATGTGTTTCCATTTCCATATACATGAGGTTTCTAGAAGGTGAGAAAAAGGACCCACGCTTGGGTCCGACGCTAACCTCTCTGTTTCGACGACATTGGAATCTCAATTAGTGATACCGTGTACGATCCGGTGGTTAAGAAAATCTCAACTCGATAAAAATTGCCAAGTATCCAATTTGGTTACACTTATATCTTAGGCCCTGTTTTCTGGAGTTTAAATTTGTATTATATAAATCAACATAATATAAATTAACACAAATTAATATAACTTAACATAACATAACATAAATTAACATAAATTAACACAAATTAACATAACATAAATTAAATTAACATAACATAAATTACCACCACCATCATATCATCATCATCATCATCATCATCCTCATCATCATAATCATCATAATCATCATGTCATCATCATCATCTTCATGCATCATCATCATCATGGCGATGAATAGTAATATGATGATGATGAATAGTAATATACTGATGATGACATGTGATGATCATGAACAGTAATATGATGATGATGATGGTGACATGATGATGATGATGAATAGTAATATGATGATGATGATGGTGACATGATGATGATGAATAGTAATGATGACATGATGAATAGTAATGATGACATGATTAGTAATATGATGATAATGATGGTAACATGATGATGATGAATAGTAATATGACATGATGATGATGAATAGTAATATGGTGATCATGATGGTGATGAATAGTAATATGATGATCATGATGACGATGAATAGTAATATGGTGATGATTATGAATAGTAATATGCTGATGATGATGGTGACATGATGATGATGAATAGTAATATGATGGTGAATAGCAATATGATGATGGTGATGACATGATGATAATGATGGTGATGACATGATGATGGTGATGATAATGATGATGATGATGATGATGATGATGATGATGATGATGATGATGATGATGATGGTGAGATGATGCCATGATGATGATGATGATGACATGATTAACATAAATAAATTAACACAAATTTAACACAACATAATTTAACATAAATTAACACAAATTAACATAACATAACATAACATAAATTAACACAAATTAATATAAATTAAATTGACATAACATAAATTTAAGCTCAATCAAACAGCTACACATCTCAAGACCTCAAACGAAAAACTACATGTGTCGTTTTCTATCTATCTATCTATCTTTTTTTTTTGTTGATAAAGTCGTTTTCTATCCTTTTTTTTTCTTTTTCGAAGTCGTTTTCTATCTTTCGATGTGTCGTTATAGTCACTTTCTTGATTTGGCTCATCTTCATTAATGATGTCCAACCCAGAGGCCAGACAAAGTCGCCAAAGTTGAACAAAACCCACCCAGCTACGCTCGAGTTTGGTCTGACTTTCTGCCGATTAAAGTTTCATTTTTTTTATGGTCTTTTGTTTTCGTATATGTAGTTCCTCTGAACACTCAAAATCTGATACTTACTGTTTGTTTTTCAATAATAATAATAATAATTTATCGTATATGAAGTTTCATTTTATGTTAAAAAAATTTCGAGTAGCATATTTAATCTCTAGTTGATGCTTTTATTTGTCTTCCTCAGCCTGAACGTGTCTCGTTTATGCATGAATTTATTATCCATCCCGGGCAGTGGCAGATCAAGAATTTATTCTTATCGGAGGCGACATGTAAAAAATAAAAAAAAATTATTATAATTGCTCTCTTCGAGTTTTCATTTTCATAAAGCGCCACATCACATCTTCGTTACTAACGGAATGAAATAAATCCTTTTCAATATAACAAATGAGACCGTCACACAAAAAGAATCTGCCATGCGATTGCGTAAACTTGTTTTCACAATTTTCATTGCAGAAAAGCATCTCTCAACAGTTGCAGTTGCTACGGGTAGTGTCAAGACTAGCTTCAAGAATCAAAAATATTATGTACAAACTTACGTGACATTTGGGTTTATGATTAAATGAACTTGTGTTGGATCGTTAGGTTAGCCTTCTGTGTGAGAGAGATCACTGCGTGGTATCTCTCAGACAGAAAGAATCGGAAAATAACTTAAGTGCAGGAAATAAAGTGCAGAAAGTAAGTACTCGCAGTTTTAGAGTGGAACCCTTATTGCATCCGTGCAACAGGTTGAAAACCACTTGCCTTCTGGAAAGTTCCAGAAGGGCTTCAAGATCAATGTTATTACTTGACGAATATGCTTGCAGAATGTTACAATCTGTCTCACTCAGTGACAGTGAACCGATTCTAATCAATTCGAATACCAAATAACAGATCTTACTCTCGACCGCACACAGCGAGGACTTTGTCGACTACCGGAATTGATCGCAGCTTCAATCTCCGTTTGCACTCTCTAAACAGCCGCACTTCAAACAGTAGAGCTGCTCTTCCTTTTATAGTGATCGAGCAGATCTGATCTACATCAGAGATTCAATCTCTATCTTGCAGATTTGATTTGGTTAAGATATTTCCATATCTTAACCACATCAATTATTCCCTTTCCATATCTGGCTCGTGTATCTCCAGCACATATATTTACTCCTATCTTGAGTATATCTCCAGCTCGTATATTTCCAGCTTGTATCTTGAGTATATTTCGTATATAGCTCATATATCTCCATATCACATCTTGAATATACTGCTCATATACTCCCAGATTTCGTATCCATTCGTATCTCTTTGCAGATCTGATCCAAGCACGATCTTGGTGCTGATCTCGTTCCTTACGCAGATCTCCTCTCCCTTGCAGCGCCAAGCTCTCTCAGGGATGTCCAGTCATTGTTTCTCTCAGACAGTCTGGACCTTGCGACATCTCAGATAGATTTGTGATTTCTGCACACTCGAGTCAAATATTAGCTAAGTGTTTGTTATCATCAAAACACAGGGTCCAACAAATTCCCCCTTTTTGATGATGACAAACACTTCTTCACGAATGAGAAATCACATACAGCTATGACAAGGAAATCACATCTACTTTAGACTGCTTCAGAATTTATTCACTAAGTTTTTATTTAGGTCTGGCAAGCGTAGTTCCCCCTCAGATAGACATCCGCTTAAATTTTGGTAATGATTTCTCCCTTAGTGAATGCACACATACATCTTCCCCCTTTTGGCATCATCAAAAAGATTTGCAAACAAAGACACAGAGTGATGGAAAGAGAAAACATTTCATTCATGCCAGCAAGTCATAAGTGTGTCACGCGGACACCACACATCCAAGCAGGGAAATTAAAATGCATAGAAACATCAAACATGAAATTCCAAAAAAAAATAGTTTAAAGAAAAACATGGATAGATGTGGTAGGGTTGGCAAAGATGGGGGCCATGAGACAGTCCAGACTAATCATCATTCTGGTACAGAACCATCAACTGCTCCACAATCTCGGCAGCAAGATTGACGAAGCCCACTGCACTGTCGTTAAGGTGCAATGTTCTCTGTACAAATAAATTTATATTTTCCGCTACTCGCAACTACACTACTGGGTAGCAAGTGGTAAGTAGGGGTCGAACCCAAGGGAATTAGAGGGATACGTTGTTCTTTAAGGGATTTGTACAGGATGGGAGCGTGTTTTAAGGTTGATTAAGATTTAGCGGTTATGACTAAGTGACTTTTTTTTGTTGTTTTTGGGTTTTGAATGCGGAAAAGTAAATTACATAAAATAAATACTGAAATTAAAATAATGAAAATTAAAAGAAGGACTTACAGTGGGTGATGCGTGATTTGCGAGTCCTCCGGTAGATGAGCGGTTGGTGATTGCAGTGATTAAGGCAGTTATACTAGGAAAGTAAATACAGGGGGGTTTTGTAATTCAAGGAAAACATTCGGTTTCAGGGGCCTTGTATCATAGCCTGTTTATTATTTTAGTAACCTTTCTATGTATTCAAACGTGAATCAAGGCCATTCCAAGCACTCGACTTGCAACACTGTCTAGCCTTTTGCAAAAGTGTTCGAAAGTGAATCGAGGCCATTCCAAGCACTCAACTTGCAACACCGTCGAGTCTTTTGCAAAAGTCGTAGAGCACTTGTTCTACTTAGACTAATACCCCATTCCAAGGTATATTAGCCTGTGTGCATCCATTTGGATTGTCTTTCCCGATTTATCCAAATGGTGTTTTAGAAAGTTCAAACTCCTCGGATAAGCTTTGCCATTCCAAGCATCCACTTATCCGAGTATGTTTACGAATCCCCACGGAAGAGCTTTGCCATTCGAAGCATCCACTCAACCTTGGAAATTCTGATCTAATATATGGCACATAGAACAAGTTTTGAATACAGAGAAAAGAAACTAAAAGAATTAAAACATTTTATAATACAAGTACACCCCTTTAACCGAATAAAGAGTTTAGCTACGAATATCCATAGAGGTGGATACCATAGCTAAATACTCGGGGTTTTTTGAAAACAGTAAGAGGAGAGGGGGTGGAATACTCAAGAACCAACAGGAGTATTCTCTAAAGTATAATACTCAAGAATCAACAGGAGTATTATTTCATAAACCAAACTTACAAAGTAACAAAAACTTAGAGAGAGAAGTGAAATATGATTTTTGGATGATACAAATGAGGAGGAGGAGCTCTCCTTTTATAGGCTAAGGGGAGGAGAATGGAGGGTGGAGATGGTGGCATGTGGTGTTGCATCCAAGGGTGGAGGAGATGGGGAGGAGCTTGTGGAGGAGAAGCCACCACATGTCACATTCCCATGGTGGCTTGAAAGCCGCCGGTTGCAAGTGAGAATGGAGGGGAGTTTTGTGGCTTTGGCCACCTCCAAGCCAAAGCCACCGGTCACCCAAGGAGGAGGAGGGGAGGAAACCACCCATGAGTCATCTTCTTCACCAAAGCCGCCGGTCACTTGGTCCATGGATGAGTTTTGACAGTTTTGTGCAGTCTTTTCACAAAACTATCAATCCGATTTTGCTCCGGTCTGACTTTGGTTGTTCCTAGGTTGAATTTAATTTGAGTAATTCAATGTCAGGATCTTAATATTTCTTCGTTCAGCGTCTGATCTTGACCTTGGATTGACTCGTAATATCTTTTCAGCGTAAAATCCTCTCCTTAGCGTGTTTTCTCTCTAAGCGCCAAAATACCCTGTAGAAATATATCGGGACTAACAAGTAGAAGTTAGATAGATAAACAGTCTAATTTGGTGGGTTTTACTGTGTATTTAATTCGTATAATTATGGTCCATCAGATTACCCCACACTTTAAGTTGTTCGTCCCGAACAATGCTATTAAAGGGCGGCACACTAAGTAAGTTTGTTAAAATATGAAAATTAGACTGTGGGACTCGATTTATCCTAATTCATGCATTACTTATTACCAAATTGAACTGTATAAATAAATAGAAGAAACTTGATACTTGTACCTCCGTGCTGTGATGCAAATTATTCTGGATGTTTCGGGAGATAGCCCTTTTTAGGCTCATGGACTGCAACCTCGGGATCGTCTCTCACTATATGGTTTCCTTGTAGCTTTCTCTAGCACGTGATTCGGTTCGGGTTTCAATGGTTTGAGTACTTTGATTTTCTTTTGGCGAGGGACTGCTTTTTGTAGTGAATCGGCCTTTGGCCTTTGATTTGACTCTTTGAGTACTTCACTTTTTGTTCGGTTAAAACCTTCACAATTTTGGGCCTTTGGCCTCTTGATTTGCTTCTTTGAGCTTTTTGCGTCTTTGTGACTTGCTAGTCCATTTTCTCAAGCCTTTTTGGGAGGTCCAATCATCGCCCGCAAGCCTATGGAAATACCTCCCCGCTCCTCTCATCCTTGTCGTTTCGCGCGGGTCAAGATGAGGGTCGCTCATCAATTTTCTCGGCTACTTTGACTAGAGAGAGGACAGTCTGATTCCCGTCCTCGCCTTTTTTTCTTTTTGCATAAACACTGCATGGCGGAGATGACTTCAATCTTCACTGAAACCCGAAGTGCAGCCTCCACTGACTTCGAAAACCATATAGTTTGATTCGATCCTTCGATTGTTCGCCAAGCCTTTCTAGGGCATTTCTATCAACTCCACATCCATAGTTTATCTCAGTACAAAGGGACAAATGAGAAGTTACGTTCTAAGTTTTTAGATAGTTGAATTTTCACAAGGTAAATGCACGAATTTTAGATCTATCTTTTTCACATTCTTAAGTTCATATTTTCAAAAAGATAATATTAAAAAAGAAAAAGAAAAAACATGTTATTTATTTATTTACACATGCGGATCTCACCCCACACTTTTGAACGAAGTCGTGCCTTTCAGCACTACTTAGTTCAAAAGCCATGCAAGTAGACAATTACGAGAAGGAAATGATATTAAGGAAAAGGGAAGAACAGAACTCCCTTTAAGGTGTCGAGTAAACGACATGGCTCGAGGCTGGATAATCTAGGGAGTTCGGCTGGGGCCTTGAACTCTTAGCGTAGACCTGACTGGCTTAATGTTGCACCCAAGTCCGATTCTTGAATAGTCAAATCTTCTATGCACCAAGTGGGTGAGAGCGACTTATTGAAAAAGTAAAATACAGAAAAAGATAGAAAATTAAAGTGCGGAAAGTAAGATAGTGTCGGGTTACCTCCCGACCAGTGCACTTGTTTAACGTCGTTGGCTCGACAGTACCTTATTCCTGGATCACTGGTTGGGGTCCCATGGGTGGCTTAGGTCGTATTTCTGTGTTATCAAATTAATCTCGTCATGGTAATGTTTGACTCGCTGCCCATTCACCATGAATTTTCTTCCATCGTCCGGGCTTTCTAACTCTACTGCCCCATGGTTGAATACCTTAGTTATTGTGAAGGGGCCGGTCCATCTAGATTTGAGCTTCCCGGGCATCAATTTCAGTCGCGAGGAGAAGTCCAGCACTTGTTGTCCCTCTTCAAATGAGCGTCGGAGGATGAATTTGTCATGATATAATTTGGTCCGCGCCTTATAGTCCGTTTGCCCTTCATAGGCCTCAAGCCGCAATTCCTCAAGCTCACACAGATTAAGTTTCCTATCTAGTCCGGCAGCCCTTAAATCTGGATTGCAATGCTTGAGCGCCCAATAAGCTTTGTGCTCTATTTCCACCGGAAGGTGGCATGCCTTCCCATAAACAAGCCGGAAGGGGGAGGTTCCAATTGGCGTTTTGTATGCCGTCCGATAGGCCCAAAGAGCTTCATCAAGCCTCTGACTCCAATCTTTTCTACCTGGCTTTACCATTTTTTCTAAAATTCCTTTGATTTCGCGGTTGGAGATTTCCGCTTGACCATTGGATTGTGGATGATATGCCGTGGACGTCCGGTGGTGGACATGGTAGCGTTTTAAGGTGGTAGCCATCATGCGGTTGCAGAAATGAGTTCCTTGGTCGCTTATTATGGCCTTGGGTACTGATGGATGCACAGTCGTTATGTGCAAACGTCAAGATTAAATTTATAATAGTCCGCTACTCGCGACTTAACTACTGGGTAGCAAGTGGTAAGTAGGGGTCGAACCCAAGGGAATCAGGGGAATTGATGTTCTTTGAGGGGGTTGTCCAGCGAGAGAGCGTGTTTTAGGTCGGTCGGTTGGTTTTAAAGCTACCAGCTAAGTGATTGATTGATTGATTGGTTGGTTGGTTGGTTTTAATACTGGAAAGTAAATTACAGTTTATAATTAAAGAGAAATGTTTGGTTTCAGGGGCCTTGTATTATATCCTGTTTATCATTGACCTTTAGTGAATTATCTAAGTGTTCAAAGATGAATCGAGGCCCTTTCGTAGCGCATGACTTGCAACATCGTTTAAAGCAACACTTGTTCTAAGCAAAACTAATTCCTCCTTTCGAAGTATCTTAGCTGTAAGTGCATCCACTTGATCTCCAAGTTACGTTATTGACCAAGTGGTGTTTTAGATAAGTCGAACTCCTCGATAAGTTTTGCTTGTGACAGCTTCCACTTACCGAGTATGATCACGAATTTCCACGGCAGAGCTTTGCTTGTGACAGCTTCCACTCAACCTTGGAAACTCTGACTTGATATATGGCACATAGAACAAGTTTTTAATACTAAGACTAGACGCTAAGTTAATAGTCTTAAAACATTTTATAATACAAGTGCGCCCCTTCTACCGAACTACTAGTTTAGCTACTATTCATCACGCTAAACATTATAACTAAGGAAATAAACAGTTGAATAAATACTATAAATAATACTTACAACCGTTGAAGCGCCAAGGGAGCTATCCTTTATTTACAAAGCCAAACTTTACAAATACATAACTTAGAGAGAGAAGTGTTTTTTTACAAGTGAGGTATGATTGAAATGAGGGGAGGAGCTCCTCCTTATATAGCCATGGGAGGAGGAGGAGATGGAGGCAAGTGTTGCATGGTGATTGGAGGAGAAAATGAAGGGAGGAGATGGCCACACATGGAGGAAGGAGAGGAGGAGCAAGGAGGAGGAGACATGTGGAGGAGCAAAAAGCCGCCGGTCACCATGGGTGGAGGAGCCGCCGGTTGCCGGTGGTGGAGTGAGGAGGAGGGGTGGCTTTGGCCACCTCTTGCCCAAGTGGCCGGTCATCTTGCCCAAATGTGAATTTTGTACAGTTTTGTGCAGTCTTTTCACAAAACTGTCAATGTATTTCTTCCCCGGGCTGTCTTGATTCCTCTCCTGATTCATCTGATTAATTTGTTATGAGTGATTCAACGTCAGGATCCTTGATATTTCTTCAGTCAGCATATGATCTTGACCTTGGATTGACTCGTAACATCTTTTCTGCTCTAAAAGCTCCTCTTTAATGTGTATTCTCTCTAAGCTCTGAATTACCCTGCAAAAATATATCTGAACTAACAATAAAAAGTTAAATAGACAAAATGTCTAAATAAGGGGGTTATACTGTGTTTATGATTCGTATAATTTTGGTCCATCAGATCACCCCACACTTTTAGTTGTTCGTCCCGAACAATGCTATTCAAGGGCTGTACTCTAAGTTGGCTTTGAAATATGAAAATTAGACTGTGGTACTCGATCTATCCTAATTCATGCATTGCTTACTTATTACCAAATTAAACTGCGTAAATAAATAGAAGAAACTTAATACTTGTACCTCCGTGCTGAGATGCAAATTATATTGGATGTCTCGGGAGATAGCCCTTTTTAGGCTCCTGGACTGCAATCTTGGGATCGTCTCGCACTATATGGTTTTCTGGTAGCTTTCTCTAGCACGTGATTCGGTTCGGGTTTCAATGGTTTGAGTACTTTGATTTTCTTTTGGCGAGGGACTGCTTTTGTAGTGAATCGGCATTTGGCCTTTGTTTTGACTTTTTGAGTTCTTCACTTTTTGTTCGGTTAAAACCTTCACAATTTTGGGCCTTTGGCCTCTTGATTTGCTTCATTGAGCTTTTCGCCTTTTTGTGACTGCTAGTCCATTTTCTCAAGCCTTTTTGGGAGGTCCAATCATCGCCCGCAAGCCTATGGAAATACCTCCCCGCTCCTCTCGTTTTTGCCGTTTTCGCGCGGGTCAAGGTGAGGGTCGCTCATCTATTTTCTCGGCTACTTTGACTATCATTTCGCGCGGGTCAAGATGAGGGTCGCTCATCTATTTTCTCGGCTACTTTGACCGGAGATAGGACGGTCTGGTTCCCGTCCTCGCCTTTTGCATTGCATGGCGGAGATGACTTCAATTTTCACTGAAACCCGAAGTGCAGCCTCCACAGACTTCGAAAACCATATAGTTTGATCTGATCCTTTGATTGCTTGCCAAGCCTCTCTAGGGCAGTTTATGTCAACTCCACATCCCTAGTTATCTCACCACAAAGGACAAATGGAAAGTTACATTCTAAGTTTTTAAACAGTTGAATTTTCACAAGGTTAATGCATGAATTATGATTTATCTTTTTCACATTCTTAAGTTCATATTTTCAAAAAGATACTATTACTAAAAAAAAGAAAAAACAGCAAGCATGTTATTTATGTACATAGGTGGTTCTCACCCCCCACTTTTGAATGAAGGCATGCCTTAGTTCAAAAGTCATGCAAGCTTAAAACTAAATACTGAATTTAAATGACAGAAATTAAAGTGCGGAAAAGTAAGATAGTGTCGGGTTACCTCCCGAACAGTGCACTTGTTTAACGTCGTTGGCTCGACAGTACCTCGTTGTGGATTACTGGTTTGGGTCCCATGGGTGGCTCAAGTCAAACTTCTTGATTCCACCGACTTTGATTCTTGCGGTGAGTCTTCCTGATTTTTTAGCAGATGACGGGTTTGGGTCCAGTTCTGATGGTATCTCCTTCCAACGTCTCTGAGAAGGCGAGGGACCTTTCACTATCAGCTTTTTGAACTGGGTGTTCTCTTGTTTAGGGCTGCCTTGTCCAGTCATGGCAAAAGCGTTCTCCATGTAGGAGTCATTCTGCTCAGGCCCTTTTCCCATCCGCTTTTCAGCCTCTTCTTGGATCGCATAGTTCGCGGCGACTTGCTCATTAATTAAGGGGAAAAGTCGGGAAGGCCTCATGAGGCTTGGTTCTGCCTCGTTATGTTGGTTCGTGAAGAACTGATCGTAGATAGTTTCAGCTGCCTGGGTAATGATAGTCGGGTATGGCTTGGGCAGCTCGTCAGTGGTGTTCTGGACTCCTACTTCGTTGCTTCCGGTGCTTTCCATGTCTGATTCTTCAGACGGTTCAGGAGTCTCTTCTGACGGTTCGGTGGTTTCTTCTTCATCAGCCTCAGGGTCTGCTTCTTCTGTCTGCATTTCCTCGTCAGTTTGGGGTACTCGTCTTGTGGCAGCAGCCAGGCCGATTATAAGGGACCACATGTCTGCAACGGTGAAGTTTGTTGCAGACCTTCTCATAGCTTCGTTAACTCTTCCCAGCTCTTCTGCCCTCATCCCACGAAGAAATTTTTGGAGAAGAACTTTCTTCGTAAATCCATGGTGCGGGCAGCTTGAGACGATGGCATCGTAGTTCATGTAGTATTCGTCCAAAGTCTCATCCCGGGATTGATGAAGGCTCATGATCTTCTCACGGGTTTCTTGGCGTAAAGATGGTGGGGAGAATTCTTTCAGGAACGGAACGCATAGGTCTACAAAACGTTCTGCACTGCAAGCGGTGGATGTGTAGTACCATATCGTGGCGAAGTCGGTTAGAGAGAATTTAAAGCATTTCAGCTTAAATTCCTCTAATACTTTGTTCTCAGGTTTGATGTGATGGCAGACGTGGTGGAAGTTTCGGCAGTGCTGTACAGGGTCTTCTCCCTCCGTTCCTCCGAACAGGGGCAGAAATCGCGTTGTCCATTGATGGACCACAATTGTATGAAACATAAATGCAGTTAAACCCACCAAATTAGACTGTTTGTCTATCTAACGTCTACGTGTTAGTCCCGATATATTTTCACAGGGCATTTTAGAGACTAAAGTGAAAACACGCTAAGGAGAGGATTTTATGCTGAAAAGATAACAAGAGTCAAACCAAGGTCAAGATCATATGCCGACTGAAGAAATATCAAGGATCCTGACGTTGAATTGACCATAA
The DNA here is from genome assembly GCA_033675215.1 of Rhodiola kirilowii. NCBI lineage: Eukaryota > Viridiplantae > Streptophyta > Magnoliopsida > Saxifragales > Crassulaceae > Rhodiola > Rhodiola kirilowii. Next base: position 36,563,174 of record CM066201.1, read on the forward strand.
CAAATTAATCAGAGGAATCAGGAGTGGAGTCAAGACAGCCCGGGGAAGAAACACATTGACAGTTTTGTGAAAAGACTGCACAAAACTGTACAAAACTCACATTTGGGCAAGATGACCGGCCACCATTCAAGGAGGTGGCCAAGGGAGGAGCTCCTCCCCACATGGTGACCGGCCACCGGTGGCTATCACCTCCTCCTCCTCCTCATTTCAACACACCTCAATCTCAATTCACTTCTCTCTCTAGAAGTTGTAATATTTGTAACGTTGTAATCTTGGCTTTGGAAATAAAGGATAGCTCCCTTGGCGCTTCAACGGTTGTAAGTAATTCTTAGTATTTATTCAACTGTTTTATTTCCTTAGTTATAATGTTTAGCGCGATGAATAGTAGCTAAACTAGTAGTTCGGTAGAAGGGGCGCACTTGTATTATAAAATGTTTTAAGACTATTAACTTAGTGTCTAGTCTTAGTATTCAAAACTTGTTCTATGTGCCATATATCAAGTCAGAGTTTCTAAGGTTGAGTGGAAGCTGTCACAAGCAAAGCTCTTCCGTAGAAATTTGTGATCATACTCGGTAAGTGGAAGCTGTCACAAGCAAAACTTATCGAGGAGTTCGACTTATCTAAAACACCACTTGGTCAAAAACGTAACTGGGAGATCAAGTGGATGCACTTACAGCTAAGATACTTCGAAAGAAGGAATTAGTTTTGCTTAGAACAAGTGTTGCTTTAAACGATGTTGCAAGTCTTGCGCTACGAAAGGGCCTCGATTCATCTTTGAATACTTAGATAATTCACTAAATGTCAATGATAAATAGGATATAATACAAGGCCCCTGAAACCAAACACTTCTCTTTAATTATAAACTGTAATTTACTTTCCAGTATTAAAATCAACCAACCAACCAATCAATCAATCAAAATAGCTGGTAGCTTTAAAACCAACCAACCGACCTTAAACACGCTCCCACGCTGCGTAATCCCCCCGAAGAACAATTATTCCCCTGGTTCCCTTGGGTTTGACCCCTACTTACCAAGTACTACCCAGTAGTATAGTTGCGAGTAGCGGACTATTATAAATTTATTTGCACAAATCGCTTTGACGACAAGCGGTTCTGTCAAATTGGCGCTGTTGCCGGGGAATCAGTTATCGGATAGTTGTTCTTTCCCTCCCTTTTCTTTTTCTTTCTTTATGACAGCACCCATTACGCATGCATGGACAACGCGATTTCTGCCCCTGTTCGGAGGAACGGAGGGAGAAGACCCTGTACAGCACTGTCGAAACTTCCACCAAGTCTGCCACAACATCAAACCTGAAAACGAAGTGTTAGAAGAGTTTATGCTGAAATGCTTCAAATTCTCTCTAACCGACTTCGCCACGATATGGTACTACACATCCACCGCTTGCAGTTTAGAACGTTTCGTAGACCTCTGCGTTCCGTTCCTGAAAGAATTCTCCCCACCATCTTTACGCCAAGAAACCCGCGAGAAGATCCTGAACCTTCAACAATCCCGAGATGAGACTTTGGAAGAATACTACATAAACTACGATGCCATCGTCTCAAGCTGCCCGCACCATGGATTTACGAAGAGAGTTCTTCTCCAAAAATTTCTTCGTGGGATGAGGGCCGAAGAGCTGGGAAGAGTTAACGAAGCTATGAGAAGGTCTGCAACAAACTTCACCGTTGCAGACATGTGGTGCCTTATAATCGGCCTGGCCGCTACCACAAGACGAGTACCCCAAACTGATGAGGAAATGCAGACAGAAGAAGCCGATCCTGAGGCTGATGAAGAAGAAACCACCGAACCGTCAGAAGAGACTCCTGAACCGTCTGAGGAATCAGACATGGAAAGCACCGGAAGCAACGAAGTAGGAGTCCAGAACACCACTGACGAACTGCCCAAGCCATACCCGACTATCATTACCCAGGCAGCTGAAACTATCTACGATCAGTTCTTCACGAACCAACATAACGAGGCAGAACCAAGCCTCATGAGGCCTTCCCGACTTTTCCCCTTAATTAATGAGCAAATCGCCGCGAACTATGCGATCCAAGAAGAAGCTCAAAGGAGAATGGGAAAAGCACCTCTGCAGAATGACCCCTCGATGGAGCATTGCTATGCCGCAACTGGACTAGGCAGTCCCAAATACAAAAACAAAGGCTGGTAGTGAAAGGTCCATCACCCCCTCCGGGGTATTGGAAGGAAAAAATCCCGAAACAAAGGAGTCCTGACCAGAACACAACATCCGGCAAGAAGTCAGGAAGAAGCAACACTGGAACGGTGGCAATGTTTGACCTCAGCCACCCATGGGACCCAAACCAATGAACCACAAACGAGGTATCGTCGAGCCAACGACGTTAAACAAGTGCACTGGTCGGGAGGTAACCCGACACTATCTTACTTTTCCGCACTTTAATTTTTGTCTTTTAAATTCAGTATTTAGTTTTAAGCTTGCATGACTTTTGAACTAAGGCACGCCTTCGTTCAAAAGTGTGGGGTGAGATCCGCCTCTGTACATAAATAACATGCGGCTATTTTTCTTTTTTAATAAGTACCTTTTTGAAAATATGAACTTAAGAATGTGAAAAAGATAAATCATAATTCATGCATTAACCTTGTGAAAATTCAACTGTTTAAAAACTTAGAATGTAACTTTCCATTTGTCCTTTGTGCTGAGATAACTAAGGATGTGGAGTTGATATAAACTGCCCTAGAGAGGCTTGGCAAGCAATCAAAGGATCAGATCAAACTATATGGTTTTCAAAGTCAGTGGAGGCTGCACTTCGGGTTTTCAGTGAATAATTGAAGTCAACTCCGCCAAAAAGCATCTATGCAAAGGCGAGGACGGGAATCAGACCGTCCTCTCTCTAGTCAAAATAGCCGAGAAAATAGATGAGCGACCCTCATCTTGACCCGCGCAAAACGACAAAGACAAGAGGAGCGGGGAGGTATTTCCATAGGCTTGCGGGCGATGATTGGACCTCCCAAAAAGGCTTGAGAAAATGGACTAGCAGTCACAAAAAGGCGAAAAGCTCAATGAAGCAAATAAAGAGGCCAAAGTCCCAAAATTGTGAAGGTTTTAACCGAGCAAAAGTGAAGCACTCAAAAAGTCAAATCAAAGGCCAAAGGCCGATTCACTACAACAAAAAAGCAGTCCCTCGCCAAAGAAGAAAATCAAAAAGGCTCAACTCACTGAAACCCGAATTGAATCATGTGCTAGAGAAAGCTACAAGAAAACCATATAGTAAGAGACGATCCCAAGATTGCAGTCAAGGAGCCTAAAACGGGGCTATCTCCCAAGACATCCAATATAATTTGCATCTCAGCACGGAGGTACAAGTATTAAGTTTCTTCTATTTATTTACGCAGTTTAATTTGGTAATAAGTAAGCAATGCATGAATTAGGATAGATCGAGTACCACAGTCTAATTTTAATATTCCAAATCCAAACTTAGAACTTACGCCCTTTAATAGCATTGTTCGGGACGAACAACTAAAAGTGTGGGGTAATCTGATGGACCATAATTGTATGAAACATAAATGCAGTTAAACCCACCAAATTAGACTGTTTGTCTATCTAACGTCTACGTGTTAGTCCCGGTATATTTTCACAGGGCATTTTAGAGACTAAAGTGAAAACACGCTAAGGAGAGGATTTTATGCTGAAAAGATAACAAGAGTCAAACCAAGGTCAAGATCATATGCCGACTGAAGAAATATCAAGGATCCTGACGTTGAATTGACCATAACAAATTAATCAGAGGAATCAGGAGTGGAGTCAAGACAGCCCAGGGAAGAAACACATTGACAGTTTTGTGAAAAGACTGCACAAAACTGTACAAAACTCACATTTGGGCAAGATGACCGGCCACCATTCAAGGAGGTGGCCAAGGGAGGAGCTCCTCCCCACATGGTGACCGGCCACCGGTGGCTATCACCTCCTCCTCCTCCTCATTTCAACACACCTCAATCTCAATTCACTTCTCTCTCTAGAAGTTGTAATATTTGTAACGTTGTAATCTTGGCCTTGGAAATAAAGGATAGCTCCCTTGGCGCTTCAACGGTTGTAAGTAATTCTTAGTATTTATTCAACTGTTTTATTTCCTTAGTTATAATGTTTAGCGCGATGAATAGTAGCTAAACTAGTAGTTCGGTAGAAGGGGCGCACTTGTATTATAAAATGTTTTAAGACTATTAACTTAGTGTCTAGTCTTAGTATTCAAAACTTGTTCTATGTGCCATATATCAAGTCAGAGTTTCTAAGGTTGAGTGGAAGCTGTCACAAGCAAAGCTCTTCCGTAGAAATTCGTGATCATACTCGGTAAGTGGAAGCTGTCACAAGCAAAACTTATCGAGGAGTTCGACTTATCTAAAACACCACTTGGTCAAAAACGTAACTGGGAGATCAAGTGGATGCACTTACAGCTAAGATACTTCGAAAGAAGGAATTAGTTTTGCTTAGAACAAGTGTTGCTTTAAACGATGTTTCAAGTCTTGCGCTACGAAAGGGCCTCGATTCATCTTTGAATACTTAGATAATTTACTAAATGTCAATGATAAATAGGATATAATACAAGGCCCCTGAAACCAAACACTTCTCTTTAATTATAAACTGTAATTTACTTTCCAGTATTAAAATCAACCAACCAACCAATCAATCAATCAAAATAGCTGGTAGCTTTAAAACCAACCAACCGACCTTAAACACGCTCCCACGCTGCGTAATCCCCCCGAAGAACAATTATTCCCCTGGTTCCCTTGGGTTTGACCCCTACTTACCAAGTACTACCCAGTAGTATAGTTGCGAGTAGCGGACTATTATAAATTTATTTGCACAAATCGCTTTGACGACAAGCGGTTCTGTCAAATTGGCGCTGTTGCCGGGGAATCAGTTATCGGATAGTTGTTCTTTCCCTCCCTTTTCTTTTTCTTTCTTTATGACAGCACCCATTACGCATGCATGGACAACGCGATTTCTGCCCCTGTTCGGAGGAACGGAGGGAGAAGACCCTGTACAGCACTGTCGAAACTTCCTCCAAGTCTGCCACCACATCAAACCTGAAAACGAAGTGTTAGAAGAGTTTATGCTGAAATGCTTCAAATTCTCTCTAACCGACTTCGCCACGATATGGTACTACACATCCACCGCTTGCAGTTTAGAACGTTTCGTAGACCTCTGCGTTCCGTTCCTGAAAGAATTCTCCCCACCATCTTTACGCCAAGAAACCCGCGAGAAGATCCTGAACCTTCAACAATCCCGAGATGAGACTTTGGACGAATACTACATAAACTACGATGCCATCGTCTCAAGCTGCCCGCACCATGGATTTACGAAGAGAGTTCTTCTCCAAAAATTTCTTCGTGGGATGAGGGCCGAAGAGCTGGGAAGAGTTAACGAAGCTATGAGAAGGTCTGCAACAAACTTCACCGTTGCAGACATGTGGTGCCTTATAATCGGCCTGGCCGCTACCACAAGACGAGTACCCCAAACTGATGAGGAAATGCAGACAGAAGAAGCCGATCCTGAGGCTGATGAAGAAGAAACCACCGAACCGTCAGAAGAGACTCCTGAACCGTCTGAGGAATCAGACATGGAAAGCACCGGAAGCAACGAAGTAGGAGTCCAGAACACCACTGACGAACTGCCCAAGCCATACCCGACTATCATTACCCAGGCAGCTGAAACTATCTACGATCAGTTCTTCACGAACCAACATAACGAGGCAGAACCAAGCCTCATGAGGCCTTCCCGACTTTTCCCCTTAATTAATGAGCAAATCGCCGCGAACTATGCGATCCAAGAAGAAGCTCAAAGGAGAATGGGAAAAGCACCTCTGCAGAATGACCCCTCGATGGAGCATTGCTATGCCGCAACTGGACTAGGCAGTCCCAAATGCAAAAACTTCGAAAGGCTGGTAGTGAAAGGTCCATCACCCCCTCCGGGGTATTGGAAGGAAAAAATCCCACAAAGGAGTCCTGACCAGAACACAACATCCGGCAAGAAGTCAGGAAGAAGCAACACTGGAACGGTGGCAAAGTTTGACCTCAGCCACCCATGGGACCCAAACCAATGAACCACAAACGAGGTATCGTCGAGCCAACGACGTTAAACAAGTGCACTGGTCGGGAGGTAACCCGACACTATCTTACTTTTCCGCACTTTAATTTCTGTCTTTTAAATTCAGTATTTAGTTTTAAGCTTGCATGACTTTTGAACTAAGGCACGCCTTCGTTCAAAAGTGTGGGGTGAGATCCGCCTCTGTACATAAATAACATGCGGCTGTTTTTCTTTTTTAATAAGTACCTTTTTGAAAATATGAACTTAAGAATGTGAAAAAGATAAATCATAATTCATGCATTAACCTTGTGAAAATTCAACTGTTTAAAAACTTAGAATGTAACTTTCCATTTGTCCTTTGTGCTGAGATAACTAAGGATGTGGAGTTGATATAAACTGCCCTAGAGAGGCTTGGCAAGCAATCAAAGGATCAGATCAAACTATATGGTTTTCAAAGTCAGTGGAGGCTGCACTTCGGGTTTTCAGTGAATAATTGAAGTCAACTCCGCCAAAAAGCATCTATGCAAAGGCGAGGACGGGAATCAGACCGTCCTCTCTCTAGTCAAAATAGCCGAGAAAATAGATGAGCGACCCTCATCTTGACCCGCGCAAAACGACAAAGACAAGAGGAGCGGGGAGGTATTTCCATAGGCTTGCGGGCGATGATTGGACCTCCCAAAAAGGCTTGAGAAAATGGACTAGCAGTCACAAAAAGGCGAAAAGCTCAATGAAGCAAATAAAGAGGCCAAAGTCCCAAAATTGTGAAGGTTTTAACCGAGCAAAAGTGAAGCACTCAAAAAGTCAAATCAAAGGCCAAAGGCCGATTCACTACAACAAAAAAGCAGTCCCTCGCCAAAGAAGAAAATCAAAAAGGCTCAACTCACTGAAACCCGAATTGAATCATGTGCTAGAGAAAGCTACAAGAAAACCATATAGTAAGAGACGATCCCAAGATTGCAGTCAAGGAGCCTAAAACGGGGCTATCTCCCAAGACATCCAATATAATTTGCATCTCAGCACGGAGGTACAAGTATTAAGTTTCTTCTATTTATTTACGCAGTTTAATTTGGTAATAAGTAAGCAATGCATGAATTAGGATAGATCGAGTACCACAGTCTAATTTTAATATTCCAAATCCAAACTTAGAACTTACGCCCTTTAATAGCATTGTTCGGGACGAACAACTAAAAGTGTGGGGTAATCTGATGGACCATAATTGTATGAAACATAAATGCAGTTAAACCCACCAAATTAGACTGTTTGTCTATCTAAAGTCTACGTGTTAGTCCCGGTATATTTTCACAGGGCATTTTAGAGACTAAAGTGAAAACACGCTAAGGAGAGGATTTTATGCTGAAAAGATAACAAGAGTCAAACCAAGGTCAAGATCATATGCCGACTGAAGAAATATCAAGGATCCTGACGTTGAATTGACCATAACAAATTAATCAGAGGAATCAGGAGTGGAGTCAAGACAGCCCGGGGAAGAAACACATTGACAGTTTTGTGAAAAGACTGCACAAAACTGTACAAAACTCACATTTGGGCAAGATGACCGGCCACCATTCAAGGAGGTGGCCAAGGGAGGAGCTCCTCCCCACATGGTGACCGGCCACCGGTGGCTATCACCTCCTCCTCCTCCTCATTTCAACACACCTCAATCTCAATTCACTTCTCTCTCTAGAAGTTGTAATATTTGTAACGTTGTAATCTTGGCCTTGGAAATAAAGGATAGCTCCCTTGGCGCTTCAACGGTTGTAAGTAATTCTTAGTATTTATTCAACTGTTTTATTTCCTTAGTTATAATGTTTAGCGCGATGAATAGTAGCTAAACTAGTAGTTCGGTAGAAGGGGCGCACTTGTATTATAAAATGTTTTAAGACTATTAACTTAGTGTCTAGTCTTAGTATTCAAAACTTGTTCTATGTGCCATATATCAAGTCAGAGTTTCTAAGGTTGAGTGGAAGCTGTCACAAGCAAAGCTCTTCCGTAGAAATTCGTGATCATACTCGGTAAGTGGAAGCTGTCACAAGCAAAACTTATCGAGGAGTTCGACTTATCTAAAACACCACTTGGTCAAAAACGTAACTGGGAGATCAAGTGGATGCACTTACAGCTAAGATACTTCGAAAGAAGGAATTAGTTTTGCTTAGAACAAGTGTTGCTTTAAACGATGTTTCAAGTCTTGCGCTACGAAAGGGCCTCGATTCATCTTTGAATACTTAGATAATTTACTAAATGTCAATGATAAATAGGATATAATACAAGGCCCCTGAAACCGAACACTTCTCTTTAATTATAAACTGTAATTTACTTTCCAGTATTAAAATAAACCAACCAACCAATCAATCAATCAAAATAGCTGGTAGCTTTAAAACCAACCAACCGACCTTAAACACGCTCCCACGCTGCGTAATCCCCCCGAAGAACAATTATTCCCCTGGTTCCCTTGGGTTCGACCCCTACTTACCAAGTACTACCCAGTAGTATAGTTGCGAGTAGCGGACTATTATAAATTTATTTGCACAAATCGCTTTGACGACGAGCGGTTCGGTCATCCATGCATGCGTAATGGGTGATGACATAGGGAAAAGATAGGGGAGGGAAAGAACAACTATCCGACGACTGATTCCCCGGCAACGGCGCCAATTTTGATGGATGCACAGTCGTTATGTGCAAACGTCAAGAATAAATTTATAATAGTCCGCTACTCGCGACTTAACTACTGGGTAGCAAGTGGTAAGTAGGGGTCGAACCCAAGGGAATCAGGGGAATAGATGTTCTTTGAGGGGGTTGTCCAGCGAGAGAGCGTGTTTTAGGTCGGTTGGTTGGTTTTAAAGCTACCAGCTAAGTGATTGATTGATTGATTGATTGGTTGGTTGGTTTTAATACTGGAAAGTAAATTACAGTTTATAATTAAAGAGAAATGTTCGGTTTCAGGGGCCTTGTATTGTATCCTGTTTATCATTGACCTTTAGTGAATTATCTAAGTATTCAAAGATGAATCGAGGCCCTTTCGTAGCGCAAGACTTGCAACATCGTTTAAAGCAACACTTGTTCTAAGCAAAACTAATTCCTCCTTTCGAAGTATCTTAGCTGTAAGTGCATCCACTTGATCTCCCAGTTACGTTATTGACCAAGTGGTGTTTTAGATAAGTCGAACTCCTCGATAAGTTTTGCTTGTGACAGCTTCCACTTACCGAGTATGATCACGAATTTCCACGGCAGAGCTTTGCTTGTGACAGCTTCCACTCAACCTTGGAAACTCTGACTTGATATATGGCACATAGAACAAGTTTTGAATACTAAGACTAGACGCTAAGTTAATAGTCTTAAAACATTTTATAATACAAGTGCGCCCCTTCTACCGAACTACTAGTTTAGCTACTATTCATCGCGCTAAACATTATAACTAAGGAAATAAACAGTTGAATAAATACTATAAATAATACTTACAACCGTTGAAGCGCCAAGGGAGCTATCCTTTATTTCCAAAGCCAAACTTTACAAATACATAACTTAGAGAGAGAATTTTTTTTTACAAGTGAGGGATGATTGAAATGAGGGGAGGAGCTCCTCCTTATATAGCCATGGGAGGAGGAGGAGATGGAGGCAAGTGTTGCATGGTGATTGGAGGAGAAAATGAAGGGAGGAGATGGCCACACATGGAGGCAGGAGAGGAGGAGCAAGGAGGAGGAGACATGTGGAGGAGCAAAAAGCCGCCGGTCACCATGGGTGGAGGAGCCGCCGGTTGCCGGTGGTGGAGGGAGGAGGAGGGGTGGCTTTGGCCACCTCTTGCCCAAGTGGCCGGTCATCTTGCCCAAATGTGAATTTTGTACAGTTTTGTGCAGTCGTTTCACAAAACATTCAATGTATTTCTTCCCTGGGCTGTCTTGATTCCTCTCCTGATTCTTCTGATTAATTTGTTATGAGTGATTCAACGTCAGGATCCTTGATATTTCTTCAGTTAGCATATGATCTTGACCTTGGATTGACTCGTAACATCTTTTCTGCTCTAAAAGCTCCTCTTTAATGTGTATTCTCTCTAAGCTCTGAATTACCCTGCAAAAATATATCTGAACTAACAAGCAAAAGTTAAATAGACAAAATGTCTAAATAAGGGGGTTATACTGTGTTTATGATTTGTATAATTTTGGTCCATCAGGTACCCCGTACCTACAAAACAAGTTAGTGCGCAAAAATTCTATGACAGTCTTGGCATCGTCGCACCTTGTGGCCTTGGCTTCTACCCATTTTGACACATAATCTACAGCAACTAAAATGTAAGTATAACCGCATGAAACTGGGAATGGTCCCATAAAATCAAGACCCCAAATGTCAAAAACATCGTTGACTAATATGGGTACTTGGGGCATTTCATTTCTAACTAACACATTTCCTACCCTTTGACACTTATCGCACTTTTGACACTTTTCACGGGCATCTCTAAATATACTTGGCCAGAAAAAACCGCTATCTAAGATTTTTCTAGCGGTTCTCCTAGGCCCGAAGTGTCCTCCACATGCAAACTCATGGCAAAAGCTAATAACAGAAGCTATTTCATTATCGGGGATGCATCTCCTAAGTAATTGATCTGCTCCTATTTTCCATAAATAGGGATCATCCCATAAGTAATATCTAGCGTCATGCCTAAGTTTCATGCATTGTGCTTTAGTAAAAGAGGGAGGAAATGTACCTCCTACAAGGTAGTTGACGATTGACGCGTACCATGGCACCTTGGTTGAGACTGCATAGAGATGTTCATCTGGGAATGACTCAGTTATGTGTCCTTCTTCTTCCTTTCGGACAATCCTACTTAGGTGGTCGGCCACAATATTTTCGATCCCTTTTTTGTCCCTTATTTCCACATCGAACTCTTGCAGTAGTAATATCCACCGAATGAGTCTTGGCTTGGCCTCCTTTTTCTTCATCAGGTAACGGATGGCAGCATGGTCAGAGTAAACTATTACTTTTGCTCCAAGCAAATAGGGTCTGAATTTTTCTAGAGTGAAAACTATTGCCAAGAGTTCCTTCTCGGTGGTGGAGTAGTTCCGTTGGGCAGGATCTAGGGTTCGTGAAGCGTAGTAGATCACACCTGCCTTCTTATCAATCTTTTGGCCGAGAACTGCTCCCACAGCAAAGTCGCTTGCGTCGCACATGATTTCAAACGGCTTTTTCCAATCCGGAGTTTGGATGATGGGTGTGCTAGTAAGGGCCTTTTTGAGCTCATCAAAGGCTTCCTTGCATGCATTGGTGAATTCAAAATGAACTTCTTTCTGGAGAAGAGTGGATAGAGGCAACGCTTTTTTGGAGAAGTCCTTGATGAATCGTCGGTAGAATCCCGCATGCCCAAGGAAGGATTGGATGTCTTGGACATTGGAGGGGTATGGTAGAGTCATGATCAGGTCTATTTTAGATTTATCCACCTTTATGCCTTCTCGTGAGACGACGTGCCCTAAGACCACTCCATGAGTTACCATGAAGTGGCATTTTTCGTAATTGAGCACGAGGTTCATTGAGACACATCGTGCCAGAACCGTGTTCAGGTTATCTAGGAAAGCGTCGAATGTATTGCCATAGATGGTGAAGTCGTCCATGAAGACTTCGATGAATTCCCAGATCATGTCTGAAAAGATGCTGGTTACTACCCTTTGGAAAGTTCCCGGGGCATTGCATAGGCCAAACGACATTCTTCTGAAAGCAAATGTACCGAATGGGCAGGTGAATGTAGTCTTCTCTTGGTCTTCAGGTGCTATGGGGATCTGGTTATAGCCTGAGAAACCGTCCAAGAAGCAGAAATATGGCTTGCCTGCTAGTCGATCTAGCATTTGATCGATGAATGGTAGGGGAAAATGGTCTTTTCTTGTGACGGCGTTTAATTTCCTGTAGTCGATGCACATTCTTCAGCCGTTCTTGATTCTTGTTGTTACCATTTTTCCTTCGTCATCTTCCTCGACTGTAATCCCACTTTTCTTTGGGACCACGTGGACAGGACTCACCCATTGGCTATCAGATATGGGATAGATAACATCCGCATCAAGTAGCTTTTGTATTTCCTTTTGGACGATCTCCATCATGATTGGGTTGAGTCGTCGTTGAGGCTCTCTTGATGGTTTTGCACCGTCCTCAAGTAGAATACGGTGCATGCACACAGCCGGGCTGACTCCTCTCAAGTTGGCCAGTGTCCATCCAATAGCTAACTTGTGCTGTTTTAGTATTTTTATTAACCTTTGTTCCTGGCCTACTTCCAAGCCACTCTTGATGATTACTGAGAGTGTGTCATTATCCCCGAGGAAGGCGTACTTCAGATGTCCACGCAGGGGCTTTAATTCTATTTTGGGGGCGTGCATCACCGAGGGCAGAAAAGTATTTGATTTGAATAGCTTTACCTCGTTGACTTCATATTCTGGTGTGCGAGGCTCTGAGATTGTTAAGTGAGCCACCGTTTCATGCAAGTCTTTGGTTAATTCGTATGATCCTTCGGCTCCGTTAAGTATGGCTTCTAAGGGATCTGATCTTGATTCTGATTGAATTTCTTGGACCAGGTCGTCCAAAGCATCGAGAGCGTGTACTTCCTCGAATTCCACAGGGTACTTCATTGCTCGGAATATGTCAAAGCTGAATACTTCTCCTTCTACTTCCATTGAGAGCATTCCACTTCCACAGTCTATCTTCATTTTCGATGTTTTGAGAAATGGACGGCCGAGAAGGATGGGTGCATGATCAGTAGGTCTGCCATTCTCCATTTTTAAGACGTAGAAGTCTGCTGGAAATACTAATTTGCCTACTTGAACCAGGACGTCTTCTATTTTGCCCTCGGGTTGTTTGCATGACCGATCTGCTAGTTGAATAGTGAGACCGGTGGGTTTGAGTGGTCCAATCTTTAGACATGAGTAGATAGAGAAGGGAAGGACGTTGATTGATGCTCCACGGTCTAGCATGCAGTTCTCAATCCTGATGTTGCCAATTGTGCATGGAATGGTGTAAGTTCCTGGATCTCCACAGTTGGGGGGCACTTTTCGTTGTATGACAGCCGACACATTTTTACTCATCAGCTCTTGATCGTCTCTAGTACTCCTCCTCCGGTTGGTGCAAAGTTGTTTTAAAAACTTGGCATACCGAGGAATTTGCTTGTTGGCTTCCAAAAGGAGGATGTTGATTTCGACTTTGCTAAACAACTCAAATACGTCCTCATCCATGACATGTTGTTTTTTCCCGCGAGCAGGTGCTGGAAATGGGAGTGTTTCGATGATTTTAGGGGGTTCGGTTCTGGGTACTGGGCCAGGCTTGTGTTCCTTGGACGTATTCTCTTCTTCTTCGGTTATATCCCATTCTTCTTCAAATATGTCGTCGTCTTTATCGGTCGCATCATCCTCTAGGGTTTCGAGAGATTCGGGCCTCATTTGCTCTTCTCTGCGCAACCTTGGGTCTTTCTCCAAAGGTTTGCCGACAAGCGTTTTTCCACTCCTAAGAGTCAGGGCATTCACATCTTCCTGTATTTGAATGGTTCGTGAAAGGAGTTTGCCTGATTCATTAGCAAATGCGGACACTGAGGCAGCGAGTTGGGAGACGTAATTCTTCAAGTCTGATAATTCTCCCTTGTCTCGGCTTGGTTTTGATGCATAGTAGTGCTTAACAGCTACACAGTACTTGACAATTGTGTCATCATGTCCTCAGAAGACTTGTTTGGTCCTGGATGATGGCTCGGGCATGTGTCAGTTTTGTGGTCCGTAGAACCACAGAACTCGCAAGGTCTTACTTGAACTGTTTGCTTTTGTAAGAGCTGCATCACCATTTCCTTCATTTGTCTCATCTCTTCTGGCATGGAGTTTACTGATGCATCGGCTTGTGAGACGTTTTTTGTTTGGAAGAATTCATCTTGACGAGTAGTCTCCTCTCTAAATCGAGCATTTTCAGCAACGTTGGTGATGAGATTCCTTATGCCATTTAATGATAGATTCATCATGGATCCTCCAGCTGAGGCATCCAGGAACATCTTGTCTAACTTAGTTAGTCCATTAATTAGGTACTCGATGATGAGTTTCTCGGGTAATCCTAGAGTGCAGCAGCTTCTCTCCAGGTGGTTGAATTTCTCCAGATAATCGTAAATGGTTTCATTAGGTTCCTGCCTTATGTCCTGTAGTTGCTTTCTTACTTGCATTGTTTTTGTTGCCGGGCAATATTTGTCCAGGAATTTCCTTTGCATCTGAACCCATGTTCTGATGCTTCCGGAAGGCAATGAAAGGAACCAGTCGCTTGCTGAGTCAACGAGGGAAAAATAGAACGCCTTCAACTTGAAATCGTTTATATTTACTCGATTGGGTTTTAGATTTTGGCAAATGCCATGTAGGCGTTGGAGATGAGTTGTCGCAGATTCTTCATTAGTTCCTGAGAACCTTGGCAAATTGTTGATGTCGACGACAATGTTTTCTAGTTCAGGGCTCTGGCAAATGCACCACGGCTGCGTTTCGAATTCTGGGGCATTGAGTTCTCCCATAGTAGGTGCATGGTAGTTGTTGTTATCTCCGTAGTAGTCATCGAAAGCGGGTTCTCGTCTCGGCACTTGTCGAGGGTTGCGGGGGTGGTGGATATCTGGGGGGTTGTACTGGACCAGCTGCATTTCGGTCCTCGGGTGGTTCTTGATTTCTTCTGATTGCCTCCCTATCACGAGCTCTTCTGTTTCTGATGAGTTGTTCTGGATCGTCCACAAATGGAAGTGGCACCTCATCATTTCGCTCGTACAGGTTTATCTCGTCATCATCCTGATAGTCATGGTGGCTTCCTTCGCGAGACATGGTTGAAGCGCGTATTGATTTAAAGAACTTATCCAGTGGCTAATTCCCCAGCAACGGCGCCAATTTTGACGGAGCCCACTGCATTGTCGTTAAGGTGCAATGTTCTCTGTACAAATAAATTTATATTTTCCGCTACTCGCAACTACACTACTGGGTAGCAAGTGGTAAGTAGGGGTCAAACCCAAGGGAATTAGAGGGATACGTTATTCTTTAAGGGATTTCTACAGGATGGGAGTGTGTTTTAAGGTTGATTGAGATTTAGCGGTTTTGACTAAGTGACTTTTTTTTGGTTGTTTTTGGGGTTTGAGTGCGGAAAAGTAAATTACATAAAATAAATACTGAAATTAAAATACTGAAAATAAAAGAAGGACTTACAGTGGGTGATGCGTGATTTGCGAGTCCTCCGGTAGATGAGCGGTTGGTGATTGCAGTGATTAAGGCAGTTATACTAGGAAAGTAAATACAGGGGGGTCTTGTAATTCAAGGAAAACATTCGGTTTCAGGGGCCTTGTATCATAGCCTATTTATTATTTTAGTAACCTTTCTAAGTATTCAAACGTGAATCAAGGCCATTCCAAGCACTCGACTTGCAACACTGTCTAGCCTTTTGCAAAAGTGTTCGAAAGTGAATCGAGGCCATTCCAAGCACTCAACTTGCAACACAGTATAGTCTTTTGCAAAAGTCATAGAGCACTTGTTCTGCTTAGACTAATACCCCATTCCAAGGTATATTAGCCTGTGTGCATCCATTTGGATTGTCTTTCCCGATTTATCCAAAAGGTGTTTTAGAAAGATCAAACTCCTCAGATAAGCTTTGCCATTCCAAGCATCCACTTATCCGAGTATGTTTACGAATCCCCACGGAAGAGCTTTGCCATTCCAAGCATCCACTCAACCTTGGAAATTTCGATCTAATATATGGCACGTATAACAAGTTTTGAACACAGAGAAAAGAAACTAAAAGAATTAAAACATTTTATAATACAAGTACACCCCTTTAACCGAATAAAGAGTTTAGCTACGAATATCCATAGAGGTGGATACCATAGCTAAATACTCGAGGGTTTTTGAAAACAGTAAGAGAAGAGTGGGTGGAATACTCAAGAACCAACAGGAGTATTCCTAATTCCTACTGAATACTCAAGAACCAACAGGAGTATTCTCTAAAGTATAATACTCAAGAACCAACAGGAGTATTATTTCATAAACCAAACTTACAAAGTAACAAAAACTTGGAGAGAGAAGTGAAATATGATTTTTGGATGATACAAATGAGGAGGAGGAGCTCTCCTTTTATAGGCTAAGGGGAGGAGAATGGAGGGTGGAGATGGTGGCATGTGGTGTTGCATCCAAGGGTGGAGGAGATGGGGAGGAGCTTGTGGAGGAGAAGCCACCACATGTCACATTCCCATGGTGGCTTGAAAGCCGCCGGTTGCAAGTGAGAATGGAGGGGAGTTTTGTGGCTTTGGCCACCTACAAGCCAAAGCCACCGGTCACCCAAGGAGGAGGAGGGGAGGAAACCACCCATGAGTCATCTTCTTCACCAAAGCCGCCGGTCACTTGGTCCATGGATGAGTTTTGACAGTTTTGTGCAGTCTTTTCACAAAACTATCAATCCAATTTTGCTCCGGTCTGACTTTGGTTGTTCCTCGGTTGAATTTAATTTGAGTAATTCAATGTCAGGATCTTAATATTTCTTCGTTCAGCGTCTGATCTTGACCTTGGATTGACTCGTAATATCTTTTCAGCGTAAAATCCTCTCCTTAGCGTGTTTTCTCTCTGAGCGCCAAAATACCCTGTAGAAATATATCAGGACTAACAAGTAGAAGTTAGATAGACAAACAGTCTAATTTGGTGGGTTTTACTGTGTATTTGATTCGTATAATTATGGTCCATCAAAGATTCTTGATCTGATCTGGGAACCCCTCAATCATAGTGGCCACAGCACCCAAGTCTTTCACTCAATTCTCCTCTGGGACTTTCAAAGCTTTATCTGCTGCCACCTCTAGGGCTGCTATCCTGCCCTTCACCTCCTGGACCTCAAACCGAAGTTCCCTTAACAAACTCAGCACCTCACCAGACCTTCAGTGGGGAGAACATTTTCTTGACGCATAGGGTCAGCAACGGGAGACATCTCACAACAATAGCTGGTTATGCAGGAGGTGGCGACTGAGCACTCAGTTTTGTCCATCCTTCAGCTCCAGAATATTGCAGACCCAGCTTGATGAAGTGCTCAACACCCAAAACGGTGGAAAGTGCTGTCTTAGAGGTAGGATTGTAGATCTCCCAATACTTCAAAATCTCCTTCACAAACTGAGGGTGGGGCAGACCGTTCGAGGGATTCTCCTTGCTATACTCCATCTGACGCATCACCTGAAAGGGCAAATTAACTGGCTTCCTCTGCATAATTTGGTCCACAAGCAACATGTCCTGAAAGACAACAAGATTATGCTTTTTCTTCCTCGGGGTGATGTTTGACACAAGGATCCTGTGAAGAATCCTGGGAAGCACATCCATGTCGGAAATCTCCTTCAGCCCCTTCACGGTGGGATCCATCCCAAGCCTTTCAAACACATCGGACTTTGCCACAGAACTCGGCCATGTGCCCTTGGTGTACTCTGCGTACCCACCCTTTGGCACCTTCAGAATGGTCGCCAACTCCCTCAGATTCAACGTATACACTTCTCCTCCCATAGTCACAGACAATTCCAGATTTCCACTTGGCTTCTCTGGCAGCTTAAGCTTAGAATAGAACTTTTTTACCAACCTTTCATCTACAAAAACCAGTTTCTTGAACACCTCGCCCCAACCCTGGGCTACCAGCAACTCCTGAACTTCTCCAAGCTTGTACTCCACATGCCATTCATGATTAAGAACCAGTTCTTGCGCAATAGTCCTCCCAGCCTCCTCCGATTCTCCCGCACTCCCATCGGAATCGCCATTGACTGTTCATTTCTCTATGTTGAGAGACAACTGAGCGGAACCCTTCCCAATGCATAATCATCGTTATCTGATTGTGACAGATCTCCTCAT
The DNA here is from genome assembly GCA_033675215.1 of Rhodiola kirilowii. NCBI lineage: Eukaryota > Viridiplantae > Streptophyta > Magnoliopsida > Saxifragales > Crassulaceae > Rhodiola > Rhodiola kirilowii. The sequence goes on from CM066201.1 coordinate 36,581,059, forward strand.
CTCCACAACTGTTGCAGAGATTGTTTCCCAGCCAAAGTTGAACCTTCCAAAGTGATAACTCAATCTGACTTGTCTCATTGGTACACAAGGTTTTTGGTATGGTGTGCTAACTTTACCCAAATGGTACACATAACACCACACACAATCAAGCAAAAATAAGATCATCCAAGCAAATTTTAGCAATTTCTTACTTCATGTGGAATAACTCAAGAAAAACAGAACAACAAATCGATGGCCAATAAGGTGGTGTTTTCCCGTTACGCGTCCCTCGTGGAGGTGTTTTTCGTTCCGCTTCGGCGTGAACATGTTATTCCTTCTTCGCGGAGGTGTTGTCCGTTCCCTGTGAACGTGTTGTGTTCTACAGGTGTTGCTTGCATGATGCTGACAGAACCGCTCGTCGTCAAAGCGATTTGTGCAAATAAATTTATAATAGTCCGCTACTCGCAACTATACTACTGGGTAGTACTTGGTAAGTAGGGGTCGAACCCAAGGGAACTAGGGGAATAATTGTTCTTCGGGGGGATTACGCAGCGTGGGAGCGTGTTTAAGGTCGGTTGGTTGGTTTTAAAGCTACCAGCTATTTTGATTGATTGATTGGTTGGTTGGTTGGTTTTAATACTGGAAAGTAAATTACAGTTTATAATTAAAGAGAAATGTTCGGTTTCAGGGGACTTGTATTATATCCTGTTTATCATTGACCTTTAGTGACTCTCCTAAGTATTCAAACGGTGTATCAAGGTCATTCCAAGCACTCGATTTGCGTACACTGTCTAGCCTATTCCAAGGACGTAGAACACTTATTCTATTTAGACTAATACTCCATTCCCGGTTATATTAGCCTATAAGCATCCATTTGATCAATCATTCCCGATCAACCAAATGGTGTTTAAGATGAGTCAAACTTCTCAGATAAGCTTTGCCATTCCAAGCATCCACTTATCCGTACAAGTTTACGAACCCCGCTGTAGAGTTTTGCCATTCCAAGCATCCACTCTACCTTGGACGTTCTGACTTAATATATGGCACATAGAATAAGTTTTGAATACTTAGACTAGACACTAAGTTAATAGTCTAAAACATTTTATAATACAAGTGCGCCCCTTAGACCAAACTACAAGTTTAGCTACTATTCATCGCGCTAAACATTATAACTAAGGAAATAAAACAGTTGAATAAATACTACAAATTACTTACAACCGTTGAAGCGCCAAGGGAGCTATCCTTTATTTCCAAAGCCAAGATTACAACGTTACAATATTACAACTTCTAGAGAGAGAAGTGAATTGAGATTGAGGTGTGTTTTGGAGGAGGAGGAGCTCCTCCTTTTATAGCCAAAATGGGAGGAGATGGGTGGTGGAGATGGGTGGCAAGTGTTGCATTTTGATTGGAGGAGAAATCAAGGGAGGAGATGGCCACATGTGGAGGAAGGGGAGGAGGCCGCCGGCTTTCGGTGGAGGAGGTGGCGCCGGCGGTTGCTGGTCACCCAAGGGGGAGGAGCTCCTCCCTTGCCCACCTCCTTGAATGGTGGCCGGTCATCTTGCCCAAATGTGAGTTTTGTACAGTTTTGTGCAGTCTTTTCACAAAACTGTCAATGTGTTTCTTCCCCGGGCTGTCTTGACTCCACTCCTGATTCTTCTGATTAATTTGTTATGGTCAATTCAACGTCAGGATCCTTGATATTTCTTCAGTCGGCATATGATCTTAACCTTGGATTGACTCTTGTTATCTTTTCAGAATAAAATCCTCTCCTTAGCGTGTTTTCACTTCAGTCTCTAAAATGCCCTGTGGAAATATATCGGGACTAACACGTAGAAGTTAGATAGACAAACAGTCTAATTTTGTGGGTTTAACTGCATTTATGTTTCATACAATTATGGTCCATCAATGCCTAGTGATGTGTATTCAATCTTGGGTTCTCAAGATAGAGGTGCTCCAATGTGGACGATTCAATTATCAATCCCAGTTGGTGCCTTGTGTGGTTCGTGTGCTCCATGTTGTTTATGGAATCTCATCAGGACTCGAATTTTGACTCATTAGATGCAAACAGAAATTGACACCATCAGGCATCAGAGTCCATGTAGCTTGAGCAAGCTATTGACAAGAGGTGGTTACGAATTTGAACTAGTGGTATCAGGATCATTGCCATTGAACTTTATATATCCGTATATGAGATTCTGTAAACAACATGGAGAAAACAAGATGTAAACACGACTGCAAAAAAAGTAATATATAAATTCAGAGGAAAGATCAGGCAAAGTATATTTTTGGTAACAAGCGCAAAGTTCATTAAAGTTGGGTTATAATTCGTCGCCGAAACAACAAAAGTACGACATAATTTGTAAAGAGTATTTTATAATTCGTCGTCAAAAAATTAATCAAAATTAAGAGCTGTCATTAGTTTATATTTTTTACAAAAATGTGTCTATTGCATCGAATCATTTTTCTATAAATTCAATAGTCCAATTTAACAAAATTGACCATATCCTAAATATTATTAATTTTGAATAAGACAGGAAAAATGTCCTGACGTATTTGGGAATTTAGTAAGTCAAACGGTGAATAATTGAGAGGGTATCTGACAGGCTGTCGTCGTGACCTGCAAATTTACATTCATAAGTCCACTACTTTAGTGGCTCACTAATGATAACAAACGGTAAGTAGGGGTCGAACCCAAGAGAAGTTGGTTGGAAACAATTGTTCTTTTGAAAGCAATAAATAAAGTAAAGACAATTGGGGTTTTTGGTTGAGGTTTAGTGCTGGAAATAAAGATCTTGAAAGGTAAATGACTGAAAATAAATGTGCAAGAAATGTAAAGTGCATGAAAATAAGTAGCTTGAAGGTCCAAGTCTTGCAATGCTTGAAGGTCCAAGTCTTGGGAAATTAAAGACAATAAGTAAATGTGCGAGAAAGTAAAGTGCAAGTAATGAAAAGGTGATTCTTTTAAGAGAAGGAATCCGGTCTTAGGAGTCTTATATTAGGTCCCCGTTCATCATCGACCTCCAAAGAATTAACCAAATGTTCTAGTGAGTGAATTATTCCATTTCAAGACATAACTCCAAACAAAGCCATTTCAAGCATTTGTACCTCTGGCTTTTCCATTTCAAGACAAAGCGTACTAGTTCTAGCTAGGCTAATACCCCATTTCAAGGTATATTAACCTAAGTGCAATCGCTTGATCCCTCATTTCCGAATAAACCAAGCGACTATAGAGGGAATGAACTACTCGGAAGAGCTTTGCCATGTCAAGCATCCACTCTTCCTTGTTATGTTCACCCCGAAGGCACAAGAACTAGCTAGAACGATAAGGTAACATTAAAGCAAGGGTCTAGAACGGTTTCATAGTATGGGAACTCCTTCGACCGAATGGAAATTTAGCTACGAATACTCATGGGAGTGAATATCATAACCATTGAAACCAAAAGTAAACAAGAGTGAGTAGAGGAGAATTAAGCTTTTGATTGCTAGTGCGAAGTTCTACAAGTGTTGTCGACCCACAAGTTCTCGTTTCCTTCTAAGTTTCTCTAAAAACTATCACTAAGATCGCTCCTACTTGCCACACATGAAAGGGAATGAAGCTCTTCCATTTATAGGCATGGATGGGCGGTTGCTTCATGGAGAAGTAATGCTTCTCATTGGCCAGCCGTCTTTAAGCTAGCTGGTGCGTGTGGTCTTCTTATGAGCTTCCTTCATCCTTAAGCTAGCCGCAATATAAGCTAGCTGGTGCCAAGTGCCATACTTCTTGGAGCTTCCTTCGTCCATAAGCAAGCCGCCTTTAAGCTAGTTGGTGCCAAGTGTGGCATCCCTTGAGCAAGGTGCTTCACCAGGCAGGCTGCTCTTAGAGTAAGGTGCTTCCAATGGACATCGGACCTAGCAAGTAGTTGGAACTTCGCCGGAGTTTTTGGTCGGAAGAAGTTCGACTCGGGCGCCTGGCCGGGTCCTTGTCTCTGGCGCTCTCGGGCGCTTGTCTCGGATGCGCTCGGGCGTTTGTCTCGGATGCGCATGGGCGTTTGTCTAGGATGCGCTCGGGCGTTTGTCTCGGATGCGCTTGGGCGTTTGTCTCGGATGCGCTCGGGCGTTTGTCTCGGTCATGAACCTCAGCGCGCCTGCGATCATGCAGCAGCGATGCCCGGTGTTGTTCTGGGGCGCACCCTTATTTCTTCGGTGATGACTCTCGGGCCTCAGCTGAGATTGCTCGGATATCGACCTGGGGCGCGACCCGGTGTTTCTCGGTCGCGACCCGGTACTGAAGCTCGGTCACGCCTGGGGCTTTCTCGGGCGCTGACTGGGTTCCTCGGTCATCTACTGACCCGATCAACTTGTAATTTATTTCTGGCATAAAACTCCTCTTTTAAGCTGGTTTCTTCCCTAAACCTCAACATAGCCTATAGAGCAAAATGGGACTAACAAGTGAAATATGTCAAGATAAATTGTCTAATTTGGTGGGTTTAACTGATTCAACGAGTCATATAAATGTGCCTCATTAGATCACCCCACACTTATACTTGGTCGTCCCGAACAAGGCTAGTGAAAAGAGGTAACTAATACCTAAAGGTCCTAGCCATGAATGATAGAGTGCTAGTCTAGACTTTTCCTATTCATGCATCACTTGATGTCAAAATAAAGTGTGTTTAAAATTTAGAAAATAACTTAATACTTGTACCTCCGAGCCGTGATGCAAACCAATTTGGATGTATTGGAGATAGCCCTTTTTTAGGTTCTTGTACGCACTCTTCGGGCTGGACTCGGCTATATGGTTATCTTCCGCAGCTTTCTCTAGCACATGATTTGTTCGGGCTAAATGGGTCGAGTCTTTTATATTGTTTGGAAGAACAGCATTTGTAGTGACTTGGCCTTCGGCCTTTGATATTGAATTTGAATGCTTCACTTTTTGCCTTGGTTAAAACCTTCACAATATGGCCTTTGGCCTTTGATTTCTCGAATTTTGCTCTTTTGTGAACTGCTTGTTCGTCTTCACTCTTGGGAGGTCCAATCATTGCCCGAGAGCATATGGAAATGCCTCCCCGTTCTTTCTCATCCTTGCCCTTTCGCGCGGGTCAAGACGAGGGTCGCTCGGCTATTTTCCCGGCTACTCGAACTAGAGATAGGACGGTTTGATTCCCGTCCCGCCTCTTGCATAAACGCTGCACGGCGGAGTCCACTCGATACCCAAGTAACCCGAAGTACTAACCTCCACAAACTTCGGACAACCATATAGTGAGACCCGGCCTTCCGAGTGCTTGTCAAACCTTACTAGGGCGTTTTCTGTCAACTCCACATCCCTATTTATCTCGGAACGTAAAGACAAATAAGAAGTTAAGTTCTAAAGTTTTAACGCAATTTAGATCTCACAAGGACATGCATGAATTCGGATCCATCTATTTCACATCATGAAGCTTATATTCAAGAGTGGCAAAAAGATAAAAATTAAGGGAGAAAGAAAAACATGCTGATTACTATGTGCAATGACTCACCCCACACTTTTAAACAAAGTCGTGCCTCGCGGCACGACTTGGTTCAAAAGGCAAAAAACTAAGGGGACTTGGAAAGGAATTGACATAAGAGAAAAAGTTTCGAACTCCCTTGTGGTGTCGTCATTGCCAAGTCATGAACGTAGGAGTGAACGACAGGCCCTTGGTTCGGCCAGATTCGGTTGAAGCTCTAGGAAGTTCGGCAGGGAAACTTGATTTCTCGGGCGCGCCTCGGTGTTCCTCGGGCGCGTCCCCGGTACTTCTCGGTCGCGACTCGGTCTTTCTCGGGCGAAGCCCGGTCATTCCCGAGCGCGACTCCTGTTCATGCATAAAAGATCAAATTCCTTCCAAATGCCAGGGGATGAGTACGATTTAAGCATAAATTAAAAGAAAATGCCGTATGAACAAAAATGTGCCGGGTTACCTCCCGGCAAGTGCCTTTGTTTAACGTCGCTGGCTCGACGATTGGGATCACCAGCTGGGATCCCATGGGCGGCTGATGGACAAAAGTTATACGAGTCAGAAACACAGTAAAACCCCCTTAATTAGACTGTTTGTCTATCTAACGTCTACGTGTTAGTCCCGATATATTTTCACAGGGCATTTTAGAGACTGAAGTGAAAACACGCTAAGGAGAGGATTTTAAGCTGAAAAGATAACAAGAGTCAATCCAAGGTCAAGATCATATGCCGACTGAAGAAATATCAAGGATCCTGACGTTGAATTGACCAGAACAAATTAATCAGAAGAATCAGGAGTGGAGTCAAGACAGCCCGGGGAAGAAATGCATTGACAGTTTTGTGAAAAGACTGCACAAAACTGTACAAACTCACACATTGGGCAAGGATGACCGGCCACCACTCAAGGAGGTGGCCAAGGGAGGAGCTCCTCCCCCTTGGGCCACCGGCAACCGGCGGCTCCTCCACCCATGGTGACCGGCGGCTTTCTCCTCCTCCACATGGCACCTCCTCCTTCCTCCTCTTCTCCTCCCTTGGATCAAATGCACATGTCCACCATCTCCACCACCCATCTCCTCCCCTTTGGGCTATAAAAGGAGGAGCTCCTCCTCCTCATTTGACACACCAAAATCCAAATTCACTTCTCTCTCTAGAAGTTGTAATATTTGTAATGTTGTAATTTTGCTTTGGAAATAAAGGAAAGCTCCCTTGGCGCTTCAACGGTTGTAAGTTTCTCTTAGTATTTATTTAACTGTTGCCTTTAATTTCCTTAGTATAATGTTTAACGCGATGAATAGTAGCTAAACTAGTAGTTCGGTCTAAGGGGCGCACTTGTATTATAAATGTTTTAAGACTATTAACTTAGTGTTTAGTCTTAGTATTCAAAACTTGTTCTATGTGCCATATATAGTCAGAGTTTCCAAGGTTGAGTGGATGCTGTAACAAGCAAAGCTCTTCTGTGGGAATTCGTGATCATACTCAGGTAGTGGAAGCTGTAACAAGCAAAGCTATCTGAGGAGTTCGACTCATCCTAAATCCCATCTGGTCGAGCGTAACTGTGAGATCAGGTGGATGCACCCAGGCTAGCATACCTTAGGGTATTGGCGCTAGACTGAAATAGAACAAGAGTTGTTTTAAACCGGTGTTGCAAGTCTTGAGCTGTAACTAGCCTCGATTCACCGTTTGAATACTTAGATGATTCACTAATGGTCAATGATAAACAGGATATAATACAAGTCCCCTGAAACCGAACATTTCTCTTGATCATTAAAATAGTAATTTACTTTCCAGTATTAAAATCAACCAACCAACCAATCAATCAATCAAAATAGCTGGTAGCTTTAAAACCAACCAACCGACCTTAAACACGTTCCCACGCTGCGTAATTCCCCCCGAAGAACAATTATTCCCCTAGTTCCCTTGGGTTCGACCCCTACTTACCAAGTACTACCTAGTAGTATAGTTGCGAGTAGCGGACTATTATAAATTTATTTGCACAATCGCTTTGACGACAAGCGGTTCTGTCAAATTGGCGCCGTTGCCGGGGAACTAGTCAATGGATAGTTGTTCTTTTGTCTGTTATACATAATTCACCATGTCTTCATACTACGAAGACGAGCCTTGGAACGATGAGGAGTTGTTCTTAATCCGCGAAGAGATCATCAACATTAAGCAATCCCGGGACGAAACATTGGACGATTACTTATCGGACTTTGACTTCCTTGTAACGAGCTGCCCGCACCATGGATTCACCAACCACGATCTTCTTCAAGGGTTTCTCGGTGGAATGATGCCACTTGAGCGAAAAAGACTTAATGATGTAGCGGGATGTTCACTCATGAAGTTAACCGTGACTGAAGCCCGGCGCCTCATAAATGATTTGGCAAAGAACACAAAACAGGGCCAGTGGCACCAAACTGACAATAAGGCACCAACGATGGAAGTGGACTCAGTACAGAGCAAGCCCGACACCACACCCATTATGAGCTTGCCCGCAACAAAACCGAGAGAAGACATCAGTACAAGGGCAGTAATGGATGTGGAGGTGACTCTTAAGGAGCCAATATTGGAGCCCACGGAACTGACAAAGGATGAGGACTCACAAATAACCGAAGAATCAGCCGAAACATGCCCGATCCTCACTATCGAAGCACCTAAGGCAGGACTGGTCCTCATTATCAAACTATCCAAGAAAGACCTGGCCCTTATGGTGGAAGTTCCCCAACTTTTCCCTTCGGTGTATATGCGGATCACAGCCCCTGGAAATAAAGTAACTAACACCGAGGTGCAAGGCAAGTTAGAGGCAAATCAAGGGCAAGAAAAACCATCAATGGAGCTCTCACTCACCACGAGCCAACCAAACATCCCTGGAAACTCACTCATGCTGAAACAGCCATTCACCTCTGCCGTAAAGAAGAGGGCTATCGAAGAGCACAACCAGGATGCCAACCGTTCAAACAAGAAACAAAGAAATGGCCCGATGGAATGGAAGCCCGGATGGAGAAACAAGAAAGCTCGGCTCAAGAAACCTGCGACTATGGTAAAGGGTCCCTCGCCTTCTCAGAAACAATGGAAAGAGAAACCACCAGATCAATGGGAACAGAACTCGAGTACAACATCCGGCAAGAAGTCAGGAAGAAACAACACAGGAACGGTGGCAAAGTTTGACCTCAGCCACCCATGGGACCCAAACCAATGAACCACAAACGAGGTATCGTCGAGCCAACGACGTTAAACAAGTGCACTGGTCGGGAGGTAACCCGACACTATCTTACTTTTCCGCACTTTAATTTCTGTCATTTAAATTCAGTATTTAGTTTTAAGCTTGCATGACTTTTGAACTAAGGCACGCCTTCGTTCAAAAGTGGGGGGTGAGAACCACCTGTGTACATAAATAACATGCAGCTGTTTTTTCTTTTTTAATAAGTACCTTTTTGAAAATATGAACTTAAGAATGTGAAAAAGATAAATCATAATTCATGCATTAACCTTGTGAAAATTCAACTGTTTAAAAACTTAGAATGTAACTTTCCATTTGTCCTTTGTGCTGAGATAACTAGGGATGTGGAGTTGATATAAACTGCCCTAGAGAGGCTTGGAAAGCAATCAAAGGATCAGATCAAACTATATGGTTTTCGAAGTCAGTGGAGGCTGCACTTCGGGTTTTTAGTGAATAATTGAAGTCAACTCCGCCATGAAGCATCTATGCAAAGGCGAGGACGGGAATCAGACCGTCCTCTCTCTAGTCAAAATAGCCGAGAAAATAGATGGGCGACCCTCATCTTGACCCGCGCAAAACGACAAAGACGAGAGGAGCGGGGAGGTATTTCCATAGGCTTGCGGGCGATGATTGGACCTCCCAAAAAGGCTCGAGAAAATGGACTAGCAATCACAAAAAGACGAAAAGCTCAATGAAGCAAATCAAAAGAGGCCAAAGGCCCAAAATTGTGAAGGTTTTAACCGAGCAAAAGTGAAGCACTCAAAAAAGTCAAATCAAAGGCCAAAGGCCGATTCACTACAACAAAAAAGCAGTCCCTCGCCAAAGAAGAAAATCAAAAAGGCTCAACTCACTGAAACCCGAATCGAATCACGTGCTAGAGAAAGCTACCAGAAAACCATATAGTAAGAGACGATCCCGAGGTTGCAGTCCAGGAACCTAAAAAGGGCTATCTCCCGAGACATCCAATATAATTTGCATCTCAGCACGGAGGTACAAGTATTAAGTTTCTTCTATTTATTTACGCAGTTTAATTTGGTAATAAGTAAGCAATGCATGAATTAAGATAGATCGAGTACCACAGTCTAATTTTCATATTCCAAAGCAAAAATTAGAACTTACGCCCTTTAATAGCATTGTTCGGGACGAACAACTAAAAGTGGGGGGTAATCTGATGGATCAAAGTTATACGAGTCAGAAACACAGTAAACCCCCCTTAATTAGACTGTTTGTCTATCTAACGTCTACGTGTTAGTCCCGTTATATTTTCACAGGGCATTTTAGAGACTGAAGTGAAAACACGCTAAGGAGAGGATTTTAAGCTGAAAAGATAACAAGAGTCAATCCAAGGTCAAGATCATATGCCGACTGAAGAAATATCAAGGATCCTGACGTTGAATTGACCAGAACAAATTAATCAGAAGAATCAGGAGTGGAGTCAAGACAGCCCGAGGAAGAAATGCATTGACAGTTTTGTGAAAAGACTGCACAAAACTGTACAAACTCACACATTGGGCAAGGATGACCGGCCACCACTCAAGGAGGTGGCCAAGGGAGGAGCTCCTCCCCCTTGGGCCACCGGCAACCGGCGGCTTTCTCCTCCTCCACATGGCACCTCCTCTTTCCTCCTCTTCTCCTCCCTTGGATCAAATGCACATGTCCACCATCTCCACCACCCATCTCCTCCCCTTTGGGCTATAAAAGGAGGAGCTCCTCCTCCTCATTTGACACACCGAAATCCAAATTCACTTCTCTCTCTAGAAGTTGTAATATTTGTAATGTTGTAATTTTGCTTTGGAAATAAAGGAAAGCTCCCTTGGCGCTTCAACGGTTGTAAGTTTCTCTTAGTATTTATTTAACTGTTGCCTTTAATTTCCTTAGTATAATGTTTAGCGCGATGAATAGTAGCTAAACTAGTAGTTCGGTCTAAGGGGCGCACTTGTATTATAAATGTTTTAAGACTATTAACTTAGTGTTTAGTCTTAGTATTCAAAACTTGTTCTATGTGCCATATATAGTCAGAGTTTCCAAGGTTGAGTGGATGCTGTAACAAGCAAAGCTCTTCTGTGGGAATTCGTGATCATACTCAGGTAGTGGAAGCTGTAACAAGCAAAGCTATCTGAGGAGTTCGACTCATCCTAAATCCCATCTGGTCGAGCGTAACTGTGAGATCAGGTGGATGCAACCAGGCTAGCATACCTTAGGGTATTGGCGCTAGACTGAAATAGAACAAGAGTTGTTTTAAACCGGTGTTGCAAGTCTTGAGCTGTAACTAGCCTCGATTCACCGTTTGAATACTTAGATGATTCACTAATGGTCAATGATAAACAGGATATAATACAAGTCCCCTGAAACTGAACATTTCTCTTAATCATTAAAATAGTAATTTACTTTCCAGTATTAAAATCAACCAACCAACCAATCAATCAATCAAAATAGCTGGTAGCTTTAAAACCAACCAACCGACCTTAAACACGTTCCCACGCTGCGTAATTCCCCCCGAAAAACAATTATTCCCCTAGTTCCCTTGGGTTCGACCCCTACTTACCAAGTACTACCCAGTAGTATAGTTGCGAGTAGCGGACTACTATAAATTTATTTGCACAAATCGCTTTGACGACGAGCGGTTCTGTCAAATTGGCGCCGTTGCCGGGGAACTAGTCAATGGATAGTTGTTCTTTTGTCTGTTATACATAATTCACCATGTCTTCATACTACGAAGACGAGCCTTGGAACGATGAGGAGTTGTTCTTAATCCGCGAAGAGATCATCAACATTAAGCAATCCCGGGACGAAACATTGGACGATTACTTATCGGACTTTGACTTCCTTGTAACGAGCTGCCCGCACCATGGATTCACGAACCACGATCTTCTTCAAGGGTTTCTCGGTGGAATGATGCCACTTGAGCGAAAAAGACTTAATGATGTAGCGGGATGTTCACTCATGAAGTTAACCGTGACTGAAGCCTGGCGCCTCATAAATGATTTGGCAAAGAACACAAAACAGGGCCAGTGGCACCAAACTGACAATAAGGCACCAACGATAGAAGTGGACTCAGTACAGAGCAAGCCCGACACCACACCCATTATGAGCTTGCCCGCAACAAAATCGAGAGAAGACATCAGTACAAGGGCAGTAATGGATGTGGAGGTGACTCTTAAGGAGCCAATATTGGAGCCCACGGAATTGACAAAGGATGAGGACTCACAAATAACCGAAGAATCAGCCGAAACATGCCCGATCCTCACTATCGAAGCACCTAAGGCAGGACTGGTCCTCATTATCAAACTATCCAAGAAAGACCTGGCCCTTATGGTGGAAGTTCCCCAACTTTTCCCTTCGGTGTATATGCGGATCACAGCCCCTGGAAATAAAGTAATTAACACCGAGGTGCAAGGCAAGTTAGAGGCAAATCAAGGGCAAGAAAAACCATCAATGGAGCTCTCACTCACCACGAGCCAACCAAACAGCCCTGGAAACTCACTCATGCTGAAACAGCCATTCACCTCTGCCGTAAAGAAGAGGGCTATCGAAGAGCACAACCAGGATGCCAACCGTTCAAACAAGAAACAAAGAAATGGCCCGATGGAATGGAAGCCCGGATGGAGAAACAAGAATGCTCGGCTCAAGAAACCTGCGACTATGGTAAAGGGTCCCTCGCCTTCTCAGAAACAATGGAAAGAGAAACCACCAGATCAATGGGAACAGAACTCGAGTACAACATCCGGCAAGAAGTCAGGAAGAAACAACACAGGAACGGTGGCAAAGTTTGACCTCAGCCACCCATGGGACCCAAACCAATGAACCACAAACGAGGTATCGTCGAGCCAACGACGTTAAACAAGTGCACTGGTCGGGAGGTAACCCGACACTATCTTACTTTTCCGCACTTTAATTTCTGTCATTTAAATTCAGTATTTAGTTTTAAGCTTGCATGACTTTTGAACTAAGGCACGCCTTCGTTCAAAAATGGGGGGTGAGAACCACCTGTGTACATAAATAACATGCAGCTGTTTTTTCTTTTTTAATAAGTACCTTTTTGAAAATATGAACTTAAGAATGTGAAAAAGATAAATCATAATTCATGCATTAACCTTGTGAAAATTCAACTGTTTAAAACTTAGAATGTAACTTTCCATTTGTCCTTTGTGCTGAGATAACTAGGGATGTGGAGTTGATATAAACTGCCCTAGAGAGGCTTGGAAAGCAATCAAAGGATCAGATCAAACTATATGGTTTTCGAAGTCAGTGGAGGCTGCACTTCGGGTTTTCAGTGAATAATTAAAGTCAACTCCGCCATGAAGCATCTATGCAAAGGCGAGGACGGGAATCAGACCATCCTCTCTCTAGTCAAAATAGCCGAGAAAATAGATGGGCGACCCTCATCTTGACCCGCGCAAAACGACAAAGACGAGAGGAGCGGGGAGGTATTTCCATAGGCTTGCGGGCGATGATTGGACCTCCCAAAAAGGCTCGAGAAAATGGACTAGCAATCACAAAAAGACGAAAAGCTCAATGAAGCAAATCAAAAGAGGCCAAAGGCCCAAAATTGTGAAGGTTTTAACCGAGCAAAAGTGAAGCACTCAAAAAAGTCAAATCAAAGGCCAAAGGCCGATTCACTACAACAAAAAAGCAGTCCCTCGCCAAAGAAGAAAATCAAAAAGGCTCAGCTCACTGAAACCCGAATCGAATCACGTGCTAGAGAAAGCTACCAGAAAACCATATAGTAAGAGACGATCCCGAGGTTGCAGTCCAGGAACCTAAAAAGGGCTATCTCCCGAGACATCCAATATAATTTGCATCTCAGCACGGAGGTACAAGTATTAAGTTTCTTCTATTTATTTACGCAGTTTAATTTGGTAATAAGTAAGCAATGCATGAATTAAGATAGATCGAGTACCACAGTCTAATTTTCATATTCCAAAGCAAAAATTAGAACTTACGCCCTTTAATAGCATTGTTCGGGACGAACAACTAAAAGTGGGGGTAATCTGATGGACCAAAGTTATACGAGTCAGAAACACAGTAAAACCCCCTTAATTAGACTGTTTGTCTATCTAACGTCTACGTGTTAGTCCCGATATATTTTCACAGGGCATTTTAGAGACTGAAGTGAAAACACGCTAAGGAGAGGATTTTAAGCTGAAAAGATAACAAGAGTCAATCCAAGGTCAAGATCATATGCCGACTGAAGAAATATCAAGGATCCTGACGTTGAATTGACCAGAACAAATTAATCAGAAGAATCAGAAGTGGAGTCAAGACAGCCCGGGGAAGAAATGCATTGACAGTTTTGTGAAAAGACTGCACAAAACTGTACAAACTCACACATTGGGCAAGGATGACCGGCCACCACTCAAGGAGGTGGCCAAGGGAGGAGCTCCTCCCCCTTGGGCCACCGGCAACCGGCGGCTTTCTCCTCCTCCACATGGCACCTCCTCCTTCCTCCTCTTCTCCTCCCTTGGATCAAATGCACATTTCCACCATCTCCACCACCCATCTCCTCCCCTTTGGGCTATAAAAGGAGGAGCTCCTCCTCCTCATTTGACACACCGAAATCCAAATTCACTTCTCTCTCTAGAAGTTGTAATATTTGTAATGTTGTAATTTTGCTTTGGAAATAAAGGAAAGCTCCCTTGGCGCTTCAACGGTTGTAAGTTTCTCTTAGTATTTATTTAACTGTTGCCTTTAATTTCCTTAGTATAATGTTTAGCGCGATGAATAGTAGCTAAACTAGTAGTTCGGTCTAAGGGGCGCACTTGTATTATAAATGTTTTAAGACTATTAACTTAGTGTTTAGTCTTAGTATTCAAAACTTGTTCTATGTGCCATATATAGTCAGAGTTTCCAAGGTTGAGTGGATGCTGTAACAAGCAAAGCTCTTCCGTGGGAATTCGTGATCATACTCAGGTAGTGGAAGCTGTAACAAGCAAAGCTATCTGAGGAGTTCGACTCATCCTAAATCCCATCTGGTCGAGCGTAACTGTGAGATCAGATGGATGCAACCAGGCTAGCATACCTTAGGGTATTGGCGCTAGACTGAAATAGAACAAGAGTTGTTTTAAACCGGTGTTGCAAGTCTTGAGCTGTAACTAGCCTCGATTCACCGTTTGAATACTTAGATGATTCACTAATGGTCAATGATAAACAGGATATAATACAAGTCCCCTGAAACCGAACATTTCTCTTAATCATTAAAATAGTAATTTACTTTCCAGTATTAAAATCAACCAACCAACCAATCAATCAATCAAAATAGCTGGTAGCTTTAAAACCAACCAACCGACCTTAAACACGTTCCCACGCTGCGTAATTCCCCCCGAAGAACAATTATTCCCCTAGTTCCCTTGGGTTCGACCCCTACTTACCAAGTACTACCCAGTAGTATAGTTGCGAGTAGCGGACTATTATAAATTTATTTGCACAATCGCTTTGACGACAAGCGGTTCTGTTAGCGGCTTAAGTCAAATTTTATCGGGGCTCCTGTATCGATTCTAGCCTCGTCCCTTCCTGATTTCTTGCTGGATGATGTGCTTGGGTCAGGACTACAGTGTTCCGGAGGTTTCTTCATATTTGTGCTGTTATCGCCATAGATATTGTAGTATGAGGTTTTACCACTGAATGCTAGTGACAGTGAGCCTTTTCCCATGTTGATTTTCACATCCGTGGTGTAAAGGAATGGTCGTCCCAGTATGATTGTTGGAGGATCGTCCTTGCTGAATTCTTTGATTGGTATCACATAAAAGTCCGTAGGAACGATGATTTTTCCAACACGGAGTAGTAAGCTTTCAAGCACACCAACTGGCTGGACACAGGATTTGTCCCCCATCTCAAGGGATATCCTTGGTGGTTGCAATGGACCGAGTCCCAATGAGCAATATAAAGGGTATGGCAAAACATTGACTGCAGCTCCAGGATCAATCAAGCAATGGTGAACCTTGACCTTACCGAAATTACAGGTAACTGTAAAAGCTCCAGGGTCCTTGCTTATTCCCATGTGTTCCTCGCGATTCCATGTAATGGGCCTACTTGTCATTGGGTCATTCCGTGATTCCAAGTCTTTGTTCATTTTTCTGGTCGCACGACGTTCGTAGACAATAGTCTTAGTAGGGTAAGATGAATTCTGGCCCTCATCATTCCAGCCAGATGCTGGTACGTCAAAGTGTGTTGTTGGCGGAGGTGTCATGTTAACGGCGAACGCATAGCGTCCATTGTCAACATGCGTAACCCACGTCCCGTCGTCGTTAGGTCGGTCCTCCTCTTGATTCCAATCAGGACGTTGCCTACGGGTGTAGTGCTTGGTCGTCGATTTGTAATCTTCGGGACCTCGTCGTTGTTGTTTTCTCAACTGCTCTACTTCATCCATAGCCGCCTTCATGTCTGATGCCCTTACCATGTTAATAATTCCTTTAGGGTTCTGGATGGTTTGCGAGGGGAGACGGTCGGATTCATTTTTTAGCTCGGACACCTCGGTGGCCAGCTGGGACATTTGCTTGCCCAAGTCCGCTATCGCTCCATCAGTTTTCGCCATGTATTGATGCACCGTGTTGGACAGGTCCTTCACAATTTCCTCGAGCGGTTTGCTCGGGCCTTGCTGGCTCGGACCGGCCTGGTTCTGATTCGGTCCCTTCGGCGGATATTGGCCTGGTCCGCCCTGGTTGTATTGCCGGTGAGGCGGTTGATAGAACTGCTGAGCCGGTTGAGGCGCGGCCTGTTGCGTTCTCCTCGGGGCGTTGTTATCGTATCGCCAGTTTTGTCTGGGCGCTTGCCCGAATTGCCTCGAGTCGTTCGACCAGTTTTGTCCGGGCGCCTCTCCGAACTGCCAGCTCGGTCCTGCTCGGTCACTGCTATTGTATCCTTGATATCCACCTACTGCGTTTACTTCCTCCGGTTCATTCTCCATCAACGTCGGGCAAGTGTCGGTTTTATGGTCCCAACCACCACAAAACTCACAAGGCCGCATCTGAGCTGGCTGCCTTCGTAGGAGCTGAATCATTATCTCCTTCATCTGCTTCATTTCCTCGGGCAAGGAACTCATCGGTACCTCGGCTTGTGCCATGTTCTTGATGCGGGAAAACTCTTCTTGCCGAGTCGTCTCTTCTCTAAACCGGGCGTTCTCCGCAACACTAGTGACAAGCTCCCTTATGCCGCTCAGTGGTAGGTTCATCATCGATCCTCCTGCCGAGGCATCTAGGAGCTTTTTGTCGAGGGGTCTTAGGCCATCAAGTAAGTACTCGATGATGAGTTTCTCAGGCAACCCAAGAGTGCAGCAACTTCGCTCCAAGTGGTTGAACTTTTCTAGGTACTCGTACATGGTCTCATTAGGCCCTTGCTTTATCTCTTGCAACTGTCTCCTTACTTGCATCGCCCTTCCTGTTGGATAGTACTTATCCACAAATTACTTTTGCATTTGGGCCCATGTTTGAATGCTACCTGAAGGTAAGGAGAGGAACCAATCATTAGCCGAGTCAGTAAGGGAGAAATAAAATGCTTTTAATTTAAAATCATCCACATCTACTCCATAAGGTTTTCAATTTTGGCAAATGCCATGTAAACGTTGAAGATGAGTAGTAGCAGATTCTCCCTGATTTCCCGAGAACTTCGGCAAGTTATGGACCACCGATGTGTTTATAGCAATGTTCTCTAGGTTCGGGCCTTCGTCTATGCACCACGGCTGGGTTCCGAAATCAGGCGCTGAGAGCTCGCCCATGGTAGGTTCACGGAGGACTTCGTCCGCGTAATATTCGTCGAAGGCTGGGTGTTGCCTCGGCATTTGCCGATGTAACGGGGGCTGTCTCGGGTGTTGCCTCGGGTGTTCCCTTGGCTGTTGCCTCGGCGTGGCTCCAACTCTGCCTTCGGGCATTCCTTGATTTAACCGGGCCGCTTCCCTGATGGCTCGGTTGTGGTTCCGGATGAGCTGTTCCGGGTTGTCTATAAATGGGGGCGGTCCCTCGTTGTCTCGGACAACCTGGTTCACCTCGTCATCAATTTCCTCATCCTCATGATGACTTCCTATACGAGACATGGTTAACGAGCAAAAACTAAAGAAAAAGAAAAAGAAGAACAATTTTCCAATACACTAACTTCCCCGGCAACGGCGCCAAAATTTGACAGGCTGTCGTCGTGACCTGCAAATTTACATTTATAAGTCCACTACTTTAGTGGCTCACTAATGATAGCAAGCGGTAAGTAGGGGTCGAACCCAAGAGAAGTTGGTTGGAAACAATTGTTCTTTTGAAAGCAATAAATAAAGTAAAGACAATTGGGGTTTTTGGTTGAGGTTTAGTGCTGGAAATAAAGATCTTGAAAGGTAAATGACTGAAAATAAATGTGCAAGAAATGTAAAGTGCGTGAAAATAAGTTGCTTGAAGGTCCAAGTCTTGCAATGCTTGAAGGTCCAAGTCTTGGGAAATTAAAGACAAGAAGTAAATGTGCAAGAAAGTAAAGTGCAAGTAATGAAAAGGTGATTCTTTTAAGAGAAGGAATCTGGTCTTAGGAGTCTTATATTAGGTCCCCGTTCATCATCGACCTCCAAAGAATTAACCAAATGTTCTAGTGAGTGAGTTATTCCATTTCAAGACATAACTCCAAACAAAGCCATTTCAAGCATTTGTACCTCCGGCTTTTCCATTTCAAGACAAAGCTTACTAGTTCTAGCTAGGCTAATACCCCATTTCAAGGTATATTAACCTAAGTGCAATCGCTTGATCCCTCATTTCCGAACAAACCAAGCGACTATAGAGGGAATGAACTACTCGGAAGAGCTTTGCCATGTCAAGCATCCACTCTTCCTTGTTATGTTCACCCCGAAGGCACAAGAACTAGCTAGAACGATAAGGTAACATCAAAGCAAGGGTCTAGAACGGTTTCATAGTATGAGAACTCCTTCGACCGAATGGAAATTTAGCTACGAATATTCATGGGAGTGAATATCATAACCATTGAAACCAAAAGTAAACAAGAGTGAGTAGAGGAGAATTAAGCTTTTGATTGCTAGTGCGAAGTTCTACAAGTGTTGTCGACCCACAAGTTCTCGTTTCCTTTCCAAGTTTCTCTAAAAACTGTCACTAAGATCGCTCCTACTTGCCACACATGAAAGGGAATGAAGCTCTTCTATTTATAGGCATGGATGGGCGGTTGCTTCATGGAGAAGTAATGCTTCTCATTGGCCAGCCGTCTTTAAGCTAGCTGGTGCGTGTGGTCTTCTTATGAGCTTCCTTCATCCTTAAGCTAGCCGCAATATAAGCTAGCTGGTGCCAAGTGCCATACTTCTTGGAGCTTCCTTTGTCCATAAGCAAGCCGCCTTTAAGCTAGTTGGTGCCAAGTGTGGCATCCCTTGAGCAAGGTGCTTCACCAGGCAGGCTGCTCTTAGAGCAAGGTGCTTCCAATGGACATCGGACCTAGCAAGTAGCTGGAACTTCGCCACAGTTTTTGGTCGGAAGAAGTTCGACTCGGGCGCCTGGCCGGGTCCTTGTCTCGGGCGCTCTCGGGCGCTTGTCTCGGATGCGCTCGGGCGTTTGTCTCGGATGCGCTTGGGCGTTTGTCTCGGATGCGCTCGGGCGTTTGTCTCGGATGCGCTTGGGCGTTTGTCTCGGATGCGTTCGGGCGTTTGTCTCGGTCATGAACCTCAGCGCGCCTGCGATCATACAGCAGCGATGCCCGGTGCTGTTCTGGGGCGCACCCTTATTTCTTCGGTGATGACTCTCGGGCCTCAGCTGAGATTGCTCGCATATCGACCTGGGGCGCGACCTGGTGTTTCTCGATCGCGACCCGGTACTGAAGCTCGATCACGCCTGGGGCTTTCTCGGGCGCTGACTGGGTTCCTCGGTCATCTACTGACCCGATCAACTTGTAATTTATTTTTGGCATAAAACTCCTCTTTTAAGCCGGTTTCTTCCCTAAACCTCAACATAGCCTGTAGAGCAAAATGGGACTAACAAGTGAAATATGTCAAGATAAATTGTCTAATTTGATGGATTTAACTGATTCAACGAGTCATATAAATGTGCCTTATCAGTATCAATCAGAAGTTTTGTATACGTTTAAAAGGCAGAAAGCAAGTCCGAATTGAATACACTAGCTGAGGCCTGGTGGTGGGGGGTATCCAGTTGTTGAAGATGTCCCTGACTACCATTAATGCTACCCGGAATTTTCGGATCGAAGCACATCATTGCTCACGCCATGTGACACAAACTCAAAATGGTTTCTGACATTGACTTTAAGGTGGCATTGGAAGCATCAACCATAAACAAGGAAACTTCATCAGCATCTGGTCATGATCGTATAGTATTTCTTTTGGTCCTATGGGCTGTTTACTGGGCTTTTACACAGCTTATTCTTTCTGTCCTCACCCATCTTAAGCTAGATATATGATTGTTAGAGCACCTTTAGGCTTTGGTGATCATCTTAAAACGAAGATTATCAATTCTTTTCTCTTAAAAATTTGCAATTTTCTTTTAGCTTTCTCCTTTAATGATGATCATGTAAAACAATCATCGCATTTTTTTTCTACATATCCATCTTGAGAAACGCTCAACTTCTTTTAAGGCAACTGTAATTCAGTTTATCAATGCTTTCTGTAACTAGGAGGTGAACGAGCTTCTAGACGAATTTCAAGTTTTGTAGGCTCTGCGTAAACTGTGTCTCGCATACAAAGGAAGGTACTCTGGTCCCAAATGACACAAGAAGGCGTTGTCTTCTACATAGCAGTTGCTCAAAAATCGAATTAGAACGACAAATGTCGATCAAAAACGTTTCGAAGTATAGACTGTATGATTAATATCACATATTCTGATGGATCGTTAGTGTTAGCCTTCCGTCAGACGGTAAGTCACGAAGTGCTTTTCCGTCAGATGGTCATATAGCAGCGGAATTGAAATATGCAGGAAAGTAAATAACGTAAAGTAATTGCACACTAATTTAGAGTGGAAACCTTATCACAACAGTGACAGGGTAAAACCACTACCTTTCAGATTTCTTCGAAAGGATTTTCGAATCAGATTATTTCTTATTCAGATATGCTTGTAGGGTTTACAAATTAGGTCTCCTTTCTAGACACTATTTAATGACCTCTACTCAACCCGACTTTCAAATAATCTGATCCGAACCTTGAACCTTCGTGCGTGCAATCCCAGCAGTGTTGCTCTTCGAATGCAGGCCCTTAAATCTCCCAAAAACTGCCAAACTTCTTTAGGCAAACCCTAAATCCTTATATAGGGTTTAGCAAATCTCGAAATCTGATCCTGATCGATCCGGCCCAAACCGACTTTCCAAACCTGATAGATTTTTATCTGATTAGTCAAGATTCCATCCGTAATCTTTCCTAAATCAGTTCCTTTAAAAGATCGAACTTTCCAAATTTGGTTTGCAGAATATTATCCTCAATATTCTTTGATCAATTATATCTTCTTTAGATCTTCTTGAATCTTTCTTGATTTCCAATCATATCTTCGATCTTCAATCACTATCTGCAATCATATCTTCGAGATCTTTTTAATTGGGCGCACATCTTCAATCAATATCTCTCACATATCTTTGAGATCTTCCAAGTGCCAACTCATGATTCTTCAAATCTGTGCAACGCTGCGTTTCCTCATGTGAAACTTGCATCATTAAATCAGTTCATGGTTTTCTGCACACTTAGGCAACATATTAGCTAAGTGTTTGTAATCATCAAAACCAAAGGGTTCCAACAAATTCCCTCTTTTTGATGATAACAAACACTTCTTCAAAAGACAAGAAAAACCATGACAATTTCAAACCATCAAGTCCAACAGATAGATATCCCTATCAAATTTTTAGTTAGGCATGCAAGTCTACGATCGCTTAACAGTTCTCCCTTAGATGGACATCCAGTTTGATATTCAGTAATGACTTCCCCCTCAAGTAATGCACTCATGTTATCTTCCCCATTTTGGCATCATCAAAAAGAATTCACGTAAATACATCCACGCAATGGAAAGAAACTGCATACTTCATTAATAACGAGAAAAAGTGCCCTAGAGGGAACACACACAGCATACTAAAAATTAAAATACTATCAAGCAGACCCAGAGCATGATAGCGAAGAAAATGTTTTCAAAAAAACATAGAGCAGATGTGGTGGGGATGGCAAGGAGGGGGCAACCATGAGACAGCAGCAGGGTTAACCACGAAGCACGGTCTTCAACTGGTCAACCACCTCAGTGGCCACAAATTTCAGCTGACAATTCAGCTCCCTCAGCTCCTCCTTGATCTGATTGCAGTGGACCACATTGATATTTACAGAGTCCTCAACCTCCTTCATCAAGCCTGGCAATGACTCAATAGTAGCAATTTTAGTGCGCAGGTCCTGCACCCAATCAACTTTAGATCCCTTCATCACCCTCTCAGCCATATACTCCAGACGAGTCACCTTCTCAGCCAACATCTCAACCTTCCCTGACAAAGCCTACAGAGCCTCAAGCACAGCTGGCGACCCCTCTTCTGGATGTAAAGGTTGCTGGTCCAGGGGCTCGACCTCCTGAAGTGCAGCCGGCTGTGGAGGAGCATGGGCAATTCGAGCATTCTGCCACCCCGTTGCTTCATCAAACTTCCAACCAATATTGTCAAAGGCTTCCAATAGCTAGCTCATAGATGCCCAGATCACACATAATTTTCTTCACCAAACCAGGGTAGGGTAACCCATGAGAATCACTAGCGGCGCAGTATTTCATGTGCTGGAGAATCAGTTAGGGAAGGCTAATAGGTTCTCTTGTTCTGAACTTGTCAAGTAGGAGGAAATCCTGAAAATTCACCACCCCATGCTTCTGCGATCGAGGCGTCACCATTGTGCACATGAGCTAGTGGAGGATTCTGTTGATTATGCCCAATTTTAGGGCGTTGCCTTGGTTGGATACATTTGAGGGGTCCTCTCCCACCCTGGAAATTACCTCTGCCTTTGCAATAGACGCTGGCCAGATTCCTTTAATGTAATCAGCATAGCCGGGCACTGGGACTTTCAAGAGTTTGGCCAGGTCACGAGGGTGATAACCTGTGCCTCCCCCTTGAAGAAGAACGTGGCCAAGAGCAACCTCGGTTTCTCCTCTAACTTAAACCCGGAGTAGAACTCCCTCACTACATTCTCGTCAACCAGAACCTCCTCTCGGAAGAGGTGATCCCAGCCTTGAGCAATGAGGAGGTCGTTCACCTCCACCAACTGGTGTGTAGCCAGAAACACCCTGTCGAGTACCACTTCCGCAACTCAGATCTCCCTTCCAGAAACTTCTCACCTTCCTCCTCTAAAATAGGCTGCTCCTCTGCAACCACGGGAACTGGCGCCTTCTTGGTACACCCACTCTTCCAGACAGGAACCTGGGTAGTGGCGGACCTTCGGCTCTTGCGGCCAGAGCCCTCAGCTGCTGCGCTCTTCCTCTTTGCCTTTGTTTGAGAGGTCGCTTCACTTTCGACCTCTGGTATCTCAGCGCTGTCGGCAACAGCGGACAGGCTCTTCACTGATTTGGTGGAAGCGGTCGGTGCAATCGACTATTCACCCAGAATTTCTTCTACATTAACTCCCTTCGCCTTAAACTTGGCGAGCATTGCTGCGACTTTGGTGGTAGAGACTTTGCTTTCGGAGGCCATGAGAGCAGAGGGGTTGAGAGTGAAGGTTAGGGTTTCGAAAGATTAAAGCTTTTGAAGATGATTGCGATGCCAATATCTCACCTTTGCTCCTCTCCTTTATACTGTAAGAAACCCTAGAAATTTCCTTTTCGATTTCAAAAACCCAATCGGCACCTCGAATCTCGCAAGATTAAATATTTAATTTCCAAAAGAAACTGCACAGTTAACTCCCTTTTAAATTCAGAATTAGGCAATAATGAACCGCCTCGTGGAACTCCCAAATTTGAATGAATTCCACGGTTTGCTGCCACATGTCCATCTGGGGAAAAAACCTTAACTGCTGTGATTGTTCACTTTCCCACGCCATAAGGACCAGCAAAGGCATCAACCATCATGTCGAAACAGCTTTGTAATAATGACCGAGCTGCAGACGCAGCTTTTCCTCTTCTTCACGCAGGTCAGTCTAATCGCCATCAATGTATCACATTTAATTTCTTTCCTGCTGGAAGCCACTAACTCTCCAAACGGCACTTACCACTAATCACACTCCATCTGATTGAACCGTTCTGAACCAATGCTGAGTGAACCCCGGTTTTGTCTCATGATTTTCACAAGGTTTGGGTGTGGTGCGCTAGGTTTACCCAAGTGGTACAATAAAACACCACACATTCAAGAAATAAAATTCACCAAGTCATGACAAAGCAATTGCATGTAGTGTGGAGAAGACCAAGAAAAATTTTAAAATCAAATGGCTTAACATTTATTCTCCACACGTAATAGGCTAGGGTTAGTTTAGAGTACTTCCTTGGCTTATATCGTGGGTTCAAATTAGGAGGTCTCTTTTGGGCTGAAAAGAAGTATGTGTCATGCTCAAGATTTTGCTAGCTAGTAATATCATTTCTCATGCGTGCAGTAGTGACCTCATAAAATAGCTTTCACACAATCATCAACTACATACGCAACAACTCCACACATGGTAGCTTATCATGCAAACTAGTCTAGCCAATCATCGAGGAAATTCAACATGGAATGCAGACTAGGTAAGGGAAGTCATACCTAGTTCAAGCCTTAGCTTCTCGTAGGGTTCCCTGTGTAATGCTTTCGTAAAGATGTCTGTAATCTGCTCCTCGGTTCTACAGTATTCCATAGCTATGGTGCCTTTCTCTACACAGTCACGTAGGAAGTGATATCTAATCTCTATGTGCTTAGTGCGTGAAAATTGCACTGGATTTTTCGATATATTAATACCACTAGTGTTATCACATAGAACTGAGACACATTTAACAAGAACACCATAATCACTTAGCTGTTGTTTTATCCATAGCAGTTGTGCACAGTAAGATGCAGCGGCGATATACTCCGCCTCGGTGGTGGATAAAGCAATGGAAGACTGCTTCTTGGACCTCCATGAGATCAAGCAAGGTCCAAGGAATTGTGCCATCCCTAACGTAGACTTCGTGTCTGTCTTGCAGCCTGCATAATCAGCATCCGTGTATGCCACCAGACGTAAGTCTCCTCCCTTCGGGTACAATAGGCACAGATCATCTGTCCCCTTTAGGTACCTTCAAAATCCTCTTCACATCTTTCACATGTGTCTCTCTAGGATCTGCCTGAAATCTGGCACATAGACAAACGCTAAATAAGATGTCAGGTGTACTAGCTGTGAGATATAAGAGTGAACCTATCATCCCCCTATATAGGGTCGGATCCACTTGTGGTGAGGACTCATCCTTTGTCAAGGTGTCATTTGGAGACATGGGTGTAGCACACGTTTTTGTGGACTCCATCCCAAACTTCTTTAGTACTTCTGCTGATGGATCCGAGTTCCATCCTCCTCTTGTGCTACTTGAAGTCCAAGAAAATACTTCAATTCTCCCACCATACTCATCTCGAATTTGCTTGACATCAGATCTGTGAACTGTTTGACAAGTCTAGGGTTAGTTGAACCAAAAGTAATATCATCAACATATACTTGTACCACTAGAGTGTTATTCCCTTTCTTTAGGAGGAAGAGAGTCTTGTCCACCTCTCCTCTAACATATCCATGCGACAGAAGAAACTGTGACAGTCTCTCGTACCAGGCGCGGGGTGCTTGCTTTAACCCATACAGTGCCTTTTCCAGGACATAGACATGATCAGCATGAGCACTATCCTCGAATCCTGGAGTCTGGCTCACATACACTTCTTCCTTCAAGACTCTATTCAGGAATGCCATCTTCACGTCCATCTGTTGCAAAAGTAAAACCATGGTAGGTTGAATAAGCTATTAACAGTCTGATTGCTTCTAACCTTGCAACTGGGGCAAACGTCTCGTTGTAGTCTATTGCGTCCTGCTGATTGTATCCCTTGACCACCAGACGGGCTTCGTTCCTTACTACGACTCCCTTGTCATCCAACTTGTTCCTGAAGACCCATTTCGTTCCAATCACGTTCTTATCCTCTGGCCTAGGAACCAGATGCCATACCTTGTTCCTCTCGAACTGGTGCAGCTCCTCTTGCATGGCATTGACCCATTCTGGGTCCTTAAGCGTTTCTGCTACGGTCTTCAGTTCTACAAGAGAAACAAAGGAGGCAAATCCACAAAAATGACATAAACTATCAAGGTCTACATGTTCGTGAGAGGTGTAGCATTGGTAGTCCATTAGTCTAGCTAGCGGCTGAACCACTCGTCCATGACATGTGGTTCTGAGTTCCCCCTCAGGATTAGCAGGGGTAGGATCACCAGCCATTTCATCCACACCAGGAATCTCATCGTTGACTTCCACCATAGGGTCATCATGGACTTGCCCACCTACTGGTTCAGCTATCTCAGCATTCTCCACTTGGTCATCTAGTGGTGCTTCGTCTACATGCTGGACATCCATATGATGAGAGTCAGCATTAAGTGCTGGTGGTGGATCCTAGTCAGGATTTGATCAGTCCGTGAACTGCAGCTCTCCAGCATCTAGCATGGCAGTGGTTGAGGAGTCTTTTATTAGGTGACCAGCCATCACCGTTTCATCAAATCTCACATGCACGCTTTCCTCAACTTGCTCTAGCCTCGAGTTGTAGACTTTGTAGGCTTTGCTATGACTCGAGTATCCGACGAACACTCCTTCGTCACTCCGTGCATCAAACTTTCCCAAGTTCTCCTTGCCATTATTGTGGACAAAACATCTGCAGCCAAATACCTTCAAATGGGAAATATTAGGTTTTCTTCCACGTAACAGTTCATATGGAGTTTTCCCTATCATGGATCGAAGCGATGCTCTATTTAGGATGTAACCCGCAGCATGCACTGCTTCTGGCCCGAAGCCTTTTGGAACTCCGCTAGCAATTAGCATTGTTCTTGACATATCCTCCAAGGTTCTGTTCTTTCGTTCCACTACACCGTTCTGCTGTGGTGTCTGTGGGGCGGAAAAGTTTTGATCAATACCCTTGTTCCTACACAATGAGAGAAACTGCGCATTCCGGAACTCAGTTCCATTGTCAGTACGAATAGAGATCAATTTACGATTTAACTTGTTTTCCATCAAATTCAGCCATGCTTCAAATTCACTATATGTTTGATCTTTAGTAACTAAGAAAATAGTCCATGTATACCTGGAATAGTCATCAACTATGACCAGAATATACCTGTTTCCTCCACGGTTGACGACATTGACTGGACCGCACAGATCCATGTGGATCTTGTCCCATGGTACAGAAGTGCTCACTGTTTGATTAGATGGAAATGATGTTCGTGCTTTCTTTCCCGTTACACAGGCACTGTGATGTTCCTTTAAGTGGCATGTATTTGGCAAAACGTAGCTTAGACAGTTCGAGCAGGTGTTCAGGGGGAGTTTGAACAATATCCTGGTACTCCTGTACAGTGTGATCAAGACGCGAGGATATACACGAGGATATTTTCCGGAAGATATTGGCAACGAAGATTTCGACAAGTGGAAGTCGGCCTTCGACTTATTCGAGCATTAGATATTTGAATGAATATCTACATTGAAGATGGCGCGACTTACTTGGAAAGAAGACTTCGTATACTCTTCCGATCGATTTATAAAAAATATACATCAAATATTTAGGAATCAATTCCGAAATATTTGATGGGACTATCTTTTGCGAATTAGGGTTTCGCTCGAGCATATAAATACAATGCAAGGGCAACCCTAATTCTGATTGCTTTCAAAAGATCAAATATACACGAGCATATCCTGCTGATTGGAGAAGAAGAAAGCGATGGCCGGTTGTGTTTTCTAATTGAGAATACACCGGTGCAAGTGCAGTCTGTTCAAGTGCAACACAGACTGTCTGAAGCGTATCAACTGCCGCACACAACAAAGGTGAACAAGCTTTCGAGAGAAAGCATCCGAGCTTCTGGAGAAGGTCGAGAACGTTCAGACTGCAGGTTCTGAACGAAGGGGATCGAGGGGAATTGCGGTGAAACTCGGTTGCAAATCTGAGAGACGGAGTATTGAGGTTAGGCTATTACAAGGTGTAAGTGTAAGTCCCTGTGGAAACCCTATACTCGTAATAAAGATTTGCTGTCCCTTTTTGGGTGTGGGAAACCCCCCTGAGTAGGCGGAGCCGAACTGGGTTATCAGTCTGTGTGTCTCTACTGCCTTTATCTGTTTGCTGAACTGTTGTGATAAGAGTTCAACCTCCGTGTTGAACTGTTGTGCAAAGAGTCACATGTCTGTCGCAACACTACCTTGGACACAAGCTTGAACAGGGGACATAATTTCAATTGGTATCAGAACAGATCACTCGACACACTGAGTGGGATCCTGAACTGTTCAAGATGACTCTGAAGGAAGGACAAAGCATAACCAGACCTCCGCTGCTCGAAGGATCGAACTATGCCACATGGAAGCCTGTGATGAGATCTTTTCTGAAATCACTAGACGAAAAGGCATGGAAGGCTGTTCTGAAAGGGTGGACGGAACCCATAATGAACAATCTCACTGGAGAACCGATCGCCAAACCAGAAGCTCTGTGGACAGAGGAGGAGGACAAACCCTCCATGGGCAACTCAAAGGCATCGAACGCAATTTTCTCGGCAGTAGATGAAAACGTCATGAAGCTAATCATTAACTGTGAAGTGGCCAAAGTAGCAGGGGATATCCTCCAAACAGCCTTTGAAGGAACAGACAAAGTTCGCAACTCCCGCATGCAAGCTGTTACAACCAGGTTCGAAGAGATGAAGATGAAGGAGAGTGAAACCATCACTGAGTACAACACCAGAGTCCTGGAACTGTCCAACGAGGCATCTGCTCTAGGGAACCCCATCGATGAAGAAAGATTGGCCAGTAAGGTCCTAAGGTCTCTTCCTCCGAGATTTGCCATGAAAGTCACAGCCATTGAGGAAATGCATGATATCACCACACTGAAGCTAGACGAGCTAATGGCTTCTCTCAGAACCTACGAGATCAATCATGACTTCCAAACCGGAGAAGAGAAGGGAATCTCCCTCAAGGCAGATACGACAGAAGACAAGCTGGACTCTAGATGCACAACTGAGCAACTGGCCATGATGGCACAGAACTTTGGAAGAATGGTACAAAAAATCAACAGACGTGGTCCAGAACAAGGTCAGTCCTCGTCAACTGGTTACCGAAACTGGAAATCCAGCAGGCCAAGGTCTACTGATTTGAGGCAAGAATTGTTTGACAAAGGAAAAGAAGAGATTCAGTGCCATGAATGCAAGGGTTTCGGTCACATTGCCTCACAGTGTGCAAACACTCTCATGAAGAAAAAGGCGATGGTGGCGAGCTTCAGCGACAGTGAATCAGACGAAGAAAAAGGTGAAACCACAAACTTTGTGGCCTTCATCACAACTCTAGATGAATGCAGCAGCACAAGTGAAACTGTTCCACCTCAGTTGGAATGCCCAGATGAAGACCCCTCGGACAGTGACAATGAAGAACTCACGCAGGACTCTCTGGCTCAGACTTATACAGATCTATATGAGAAGTGGCTGCTTCTGATCAAGATGAACAAAAAGCTAAATGACACAGTGGCAAGCGTCACTATGGAAAAGGACAAGGTATGGCAGGAGATTGAGATACTATTGACACTGAAGGCAGAACTGGAAGGTACAATTAACTCACTAACCTCTCAACTAGCTGAGGTAAAACAAGAAAGACTGGATCTTCTTGTTCAGAAAACGGAACTCCTAGGTACTATCTCCTCTCTAAAAAATGAAATGGAAAAGGATCGGGACACTCATCCTACAGGCATGGCGGGGCTGAGAAAAACCATCATTGATCTACAGTGGAAAGAAATGTTCCAACTAAGGAGGGTGGAACAGCTGGAACTTCAGCTAGAATCCGAGAAGATGGAACACTCTGACACTAGAGAGGAACTCAATCACCTCAAACAGTCGGTAAGAATGCTTAACTCTGGCACTAAAAACTTAAATGATATTCTTAGATCCCAGAGAATGGAGTCCGGACACAGGGGATTGGGGTTCACATGAGAAGGAAGCTCAAAAGGTACGACGCTTGTTAAAACCAGACAGGTGTCGGAACAGAAGACAGAACAGAAGGTAAGACAGCATCCCAGACGGAAAATAGACCTGCAACAAGAACAACCCAACAGTGGTCAAAGAAGGGATGGTACGATGCACTTTGGCTCTCATTCAGCGCAAAGGAAAGACTGGCGCACTTGCTGGTATTGCAATCAGATGGGACACATTAAACTAAAGTGTCACCTGTTTTTAGCCGAACGAGGTGCTTTCTAGCAACGAACCACATCGCAACAGAAACAGGTCTGGATTCAAAAGGCACACCAAACTGTTTGCATGGTAGCCTGTTACACCTCAAACTACTCATCGCATGATAGTTGGCTCTTCGACAGCGGATGCTCCGCACACGTGACAGGTAACTCTCAATATCTTACCCATATTAGACCTGTTGAGCATATGTGGTTTGTCACCTTCGGGGATGGTGAAAAGGGTCAGGTGATCGGCTGTGGGACATTGATGGTTCCGGATCTCCCTGCACTCAAGAACACCCTCCTTGTTAAGGGACTGACCAGGAATCTTATCAGCATCAGTCAACTATGCGACGATGGACACTATGTGTCATTCTCTAGCTACTCATGTCTTGTCCTAGACCAGAATGGCGATACACTGATGAAAGGAAAAAGGGATGCCAACAGCTGCTATACTATTAGGATGGGTCTGACAGAGTCGATGAACAATGTGCACCATGGCCAGCAACCGGTACCTAGTTTTCTGCGAGGGGGAGTGGATGAGACCCTGCACACAAGATCGGATTGTTGATGCGCACAAATCAAGGTTGCCGGGTGTCCCAGGAAGCTGTTGAATCAGTCGGTGGTGCAGTTGCAACATGAGTTCGTACACTTCCCACAGAAATGTGCCTGGCCCCGTACAAGAAAATATGAATGCTCACGAAAGATGGTAACTCTGAGGCAGCATGCTTGTGTCAAACCATATGGCAGGTCACGGAGTGAAACACCCAGATCCCCAGGGGGTCTATGTGGTGTCAACCACTAAAAGCATTCGACGGTAGTCAGTCATAGTCGAATCTCCAGCTGAAATAGTTGGACTGACCACCTAATATATAGAGCTGGAACAGAAGTCTCAACAAAATATTCTCACAATATTTTTTTTAAATATCCTTGAAGATTTTCTCGGTTGACGGTTTTGGAAAGCTGAAGAGTCATATAGACATATTTGATTTTTGAAAAATCAAAATCCTTCCCTGAGTATCGTCTTCTCTCTCTCGAAAACCCTAGAACGGAACTTCCCTCTCAACTGCTCTTTCCGCAACCGACAATGGTGAACACCAGGAAGTCAGCAAAATCCTGTGCTAAATCTGCGGAGAAAATCAAAGAAAGCATGCAGACCTCAAAGGCGTTGGCGGCAAAATCAAAGATTCCGAAATCAAAAGCTGCGAAGATGAAAAAGGCGTCGCCTTTACACTCAGTCACCGAATCTTTGGCAAGAGAGAAGTCTGTTGAAGGAGTTACCGCTGGAATCCCTCAGCCGGACACAGTGGATTCAACTCCACAGATTCAGGTAAATCCCAATATTCCTTCTGCTTCTGCGAATATTCCCATTATTAAAGAAACTGTGCTGAATAAAGAAACAAGTGTGGAGGTTGAGAAGGATGTTGAGTCGATTGACGGTGTTGAAGCCAGAAGGGCTGAAATTGGCAATAATGGTGGCAAGACTGTTAGTGGTGTTAAAGCCGATGGTGTTGAAACCAGTACGGTGATTCTTGGTGGAGATAATGAGAGTGGTAGGGGTGTGATGATCAACAAAGCCGGTAGAGGGGTTTCTAAGAAGAAGTCTGTCAAGAATGTGGAAGAAGAGGAACCCAGCAAGGGGGCTGGAGGCTCAGGAACACGGAGAGAAAAGATTTTCGCCTCAGGATACATTCCTCCAAAGGCTGGTCGCAGGAAGAAGGTGAAGCGGGCCGCTGACTCTCCTAGGAAATACCTAGCCCAGATCTATGCCACTCGAGGTAGAAAGATTGCAATGTCAGATGAACAAACAGAGAAGTTTATTAAGTCCTCGGGGAGGAGGAACCTGGTGATTAATGATGCTGATCCATCTGAAAATCTAGGAGGAACCACTGAAGAAGGTTCCGGTTTGCATGATGAGAATGTGGCAGAGGAGATTAATCCATCAGGAAAGACAGATGTGTTGAAGGAATCAGACCCAGCAGAAAAGGATGAGGAATTAGAGATGTTATACAAAGACATTGATGATGTCATGGAAGACCTGGAAAAGGAGAAGGATCAGGAAGTGGCAAGCCCGGAAGAAGCTCAGTATGATCAGGATGTTGGGGCAAAAGAAATGGTTGCAGAAAAAGCTACAAGTGTTCCACCTATGGAACCAAGTGTTCAGTCCGGCGTTGAGACTGGAAGAGCTGTAGAGAAAGCTGTAAGCGGTTCATCTGTGGAACCCTCTGGTCAGTTTGAAGCTCAAACAGTACCAGTTCCAGAGGAAGGTCTGCGTAACCTGGGTGTTGAAGCAGAAGAGTCTGGTACTGGAAAGGTCTCAAGTGCTCCAACAGTGGAACAGAGTGTTCAAACCGAAGATACGACTGGAGTAGTACCAGAGAAAGCAGTGAGTGAAGAAACAATGACAGTTCAAGATGATCGTCGTTGGGATTATTTGAAGGAGGATGAACCATCCATTCGTAAGGATGCCCCTACATCAGCAGCAGAAGGTGTTACCCTTCAGAAGATGACCAAGATAGTGTTCCCCTTGTCAACCTCAAGAGGACAACAAAGGGGAAGGAAAAGAAAAAGGTTGCCTTTGCCACGTCTACAAAGGAACCAGCTCAGAAGGTTACTGAGGTCAGCAGTGGTGCAGGGGGAGCTGGCTCTTCAAAGAAAAGAAAGCGCGTTGCTGCAGTTCCCATCTCTGAAGATGCTGGGAGATGTGAAGTCCCAGCCCCAGAATCTGAGGCTGTTTCGGTTGGTAAAGTAAAGAAAGGTGTGTGGTTTGTGAACAAAGAAGCTGCATTGAAATGGGAATGTGTGCTGAAAAGAAAAATCATACCGGAGAGGCTGCTGGATGCATCGAGCTACAAGGGGAAAGAAGTGGTTGAGGTGCTGAAAGAGTCGGATCTATTCTGGACGTTGGATAGATGTAAGCCGTTCAACGAACAACTGGTGCATGAGGCCATGGCAAACTTGCCTCCAAAGTTTGGGGTAATTGGAGAGGCTGAGTATGGGGTCTTCTATGTAAGAGGAAGAAGGATCAAGATTGATCCAGAGCTGATCAATGTATACTTCTCCATGGACGACCCAGCTGTTGATGAAGAAGAATCCAGCTTTGAGAAGATAGTGAGCACCATCACTGCAGGCTCTGTTCAGTGGAGGCCTGAGTCAGTTGTGAATACATCGGATCTGTCCACGTTCTATTCAATGCTGTTTTTCATAGCAGTGTTTAACTGGAGGCCGTCTACTCATTGCTCTACTGTCAACAAAGACATGGCCCAACTGATTTATCAGATAGGGAACAAGCTGAAGATTAACATGGGCAGAATAATGTTCAAACAGATTGCTGACCATGCTACATCGATGAGAACCCTGCACCAGATCTGCTTTCCATCTCTGATTTATGAGCTGATTATTCATCAAGCTCCTGATTTGACAGCCTCGTCTGATCTTCTTACTAAAGCTCCCAGCAAATTCACAGTGGACCACAAGTTATACAAAGGGCGGCATGTGAATGATCTGAAAGGGGGGAGCAAGCCAGGTAAAGAAATTGGGGAATCCAGTCGAGGGGGAGCCAGAATGGGAGTGGATGAGAGGAGCAAACTACTAAAGGACCTCCATGTTATCATTGCTGCGGACAAGGAACAGCGCCGCCGAATCAACAGGCTTGCTCGAGCTCTCAGCTTCCCCAGTGATGATGAATCAGAAGCTACTACCTCTGAAGATGATTTCATTGAAGAAGCTTCTGATTGAAGGTCCTCTTCGAACCTTCTCCCCGAACTATTTGTTTAAAACGATCGTTCTTAGTGCTTGTTCTGGCACATTTTGATTGTCTGTTCGAACTCGGATCGCACCCCTTGCCAGTTTGTGGCAAAAAGGGGGAGTATTTTGGAGGAGACAATTCTTGTTTCCCTCAAAGTTGTCTACTGTCTAGATAGTTAGATAGACTTAGTTATCTAGTAGATCTGGTTTTGCCAAAATGCCAAGGGGGAGATTGATGTTCCTTTAAGTGGCATGTATTTGGCAAAACGTAGCTTAGACAGTTCGAGCAGGTGTTCAGGGGAAGTTTGAACAATATCCTGGTACTCCTGTACAGCGTGATCAAGACGCGAGGATATACATGAGGATATTTTCCGGAAGATATTGGCAACGAAGATTTTGACAAGTGGAAGTCGGCCTGCGACTTATTCGAGCATTAGATATTCGAATGAATATCTACATTGAAGATGGCGCGACTTACATGGAAAGAAGACTTCGTATACTCTTCCGATCGATTTATAAAAGATATACATCAAATATTTTGGAATCAATTCCGAAATATTTGATCGGACTATCTTGTGCGAATTAGGGTTTCGCTCGAGCATATAAATACAATGCAAGGGCAACCCTAATTCTGATCGCTTTCAAAAGATCAAATATACACGAGCATATCCTGCTGATTGGAGAAGAAGAAACCGACGGCCGGTTGTGTTTTCTCATTGAGAATACACCGGTGCAAGTGCTGTCTGTTCAAGTGCAACACAGACTGTCTGAAGCGTATCAACTGCCGCACACAACAAAGGTGAACAAGCTTTCGAGAGAAAGCATCCGAGCTTCTGGAGAAGGTCGAGAACGTTCAGACTGCAGGTTTTGAACGACGGGGATCGAGGGGAATTGCGGTGAACCTCGGTTGCAAATCTGAGAGACGGAGTATTGAGGTTAGGCTATTACAAGGTGTAAGTGTAAGTCCCTGTGGAAACCCTATACTCGTAATAAAGATTTGCTGTCCCTTTTCGGGTGTGGGAAACCCCCCAGAGTAGGCGGAGCCGAACTGGGTTATCAGTCTGTGTGTCTCTACTGCCTTTATCTGTTTGCTGAACTGTTGTGATAAGAGTTCAACCTCCGTGTTGAACTGTTGTACGAAGAGTCCCAGGTCTGTCGCAACACTACCTTGGACACAAGCTTGAACAGGGGACATAATTTCACACTGCATACTTGATCAAGTGCGCTTTCCACCTTGGGTAAGCCAACTACCAATTCCTTCTGATGGAGTTTCTGCAGTAGCTTCATACTTGCATGCCCAAACCTCTTGTGCCATAGGATGGAACCTTCTGCAACACTTGCTAGACACAGTTCTTCTTCAGGGACGAAATCGGGATCAACGGTGTAGATTTCTTTCACACGGATTCCTCTCAGAACTGTCTTCCCTGTCTCATTGCACTCTCCTATTGCTATCACATTTCCTTAGCTTTTATTTCCGAAGATTATGCTATCTCCGGAGGTTTTATGGAGCGAGTCTTACCATTATGGATTCCCTGTCATATGTCTTGAGCAGCCACTATCTAAGTACCAGGGACGGGACCTCACTCCTTTCTACAAGAGAAAGATCAGTTTTTATGAACCCAGACAAGCTTGGGCTTACTGGGTTTAGGAATAAATTTGGCAATAGGAACAGAATAAGATAAATCATGTGTATCATGGTTAGTTAAATCAATCTTTCGCCTAGGTGTCTTCCTCAGTTTGCCAAGGATAGCTGGATCATAGCATGGGCGGAAGTGAGCAACTCTGCCTTCGTTCTTGTATGCATTGTGACGGAGCCCACTGCACTGTCGTTAAGGTGCAATGTTCTCTGTACAAATAAATTTATATTTTCCGCTACTCGCGACTACACTACTGGGTAGTAAGTGGTAAGTAGGGGTCGAACCCAAGGGAATTAAAGGGATACATTGTTCTTTATACTGGCGGGGAACGTGTTTTAGGTTGATTGAGATTTTAGCGCGATTGACTAAGCTACTGTTTTTGGTTTTTTTGGTTAAGAGTGCGGAAAAGTAAATTACAGAAAATAAATACTGAAAATAAAGGAGTTAAGGGAAGAAGACTTACAGTGGGTGATGCGTGATTGCGATTCCTCCGGTAGATGATCAATTGATGGTTGTAGTTGGTCGAGCAGTTTATAAAAGTAAATACAGGGGGGGTTTTTTGTAATTCAAGGAAAAGTATTCGGTTTCAGGTACCTTGTATTATAACATGTTTATTAATAACCGTTAGTAACCTTTCTAAGTATTCAAATATGAATCGAGGCCCTTTCGCAGCGCAAGACTTGCAACATCGTTTAAAGCAACACTTGTTCTACTTCAGACTAATTCCTCCTTTCGAAGTATCTTAGCCTTTTGTGCATCCACCTGATCTCTCAGTTACGATCGACCAAGTGGTGTTTTAGATAAGTCGAACTCCTCGATAAGTTTTGCTTGTTACAGCTTCCACTTACCGAGTATGATCACGAATTCCCACGGAAGAGCTTTGCTTGTTACTGCTTCCACTCAACATTGGAAACTCTGAGTATATATGGCACATAGAACAAGTTTTGAATACAGAAAAAAGAAACTAAAAGAAATTAAAACATTGTATAATACAAGAAAATACCTTCGACCGAATGAGGAGTTTAGCTACGAATATCCATGGAAAAGGACATCATAACTAAATACTCGGGGGTTTTTGAAAACAGTAAGAGGGAAAGGGGTGGAATACTCAAGAACCAACAGGAGTATTCCCAATTTCCTACTGAATACTCAAGAACCAACAGGAGTATTCTCTAAAGTATAATACTCAAGAACAAACAGGAGTATTATTTCCAATCAGTATAATACTCAAGAACAAACAGGAGTATTATTTCCAAAACCAAACTTACAAAGTAAAAATGTAGAGAGATAAGTGTTTTTGATTTTTTGGATGATTGAAATGAGGTGGAGAAGCCTCCTTTTATAGCCACAAGGGGAGGAGATGGGTGGTGGAGATGGGTGGCATGTGGTTTTGATTCAAGGGAGGAGAAGGGAGGAGGAAGGAGGAGGTGACACATGGGGGGGTGTGAAAAGCCGCCGGTTGCCTTGGGTGGAGGAGCCGCCGGTAGCCGGTTGCAAGGGGAGGAGAAGGGTGGCTTTGGCAACCTCCAAGCAAGGTGGCTGGTCACCTTGGTCCATGGGTGTGTTTTGACAGTTTTGTGTAGTCTTTTCACAAAACTATCAGTCCAATTTCACTCCGTCTGACTTTGATTGTTCCTCGGTTGGATTTGATTTGAGTAATTCCTACTTCAGGATCTTGAGATTCTTCATTCAGCGTCTGATCGTGACCTTGGACTGGCTCGTAATATCTTTTCAGCGTAAAATCCTCTCCTTAGCGTGTTTTCTCTCTAAGTGCCAAAATATCCTGTAGAAATAAATCGGGACTAACAAGCAGAAGTTCAATAGACCAACAGTCTAATTTGGTGGGTTTTACTGTGTTTTTGATTCGTATAATTATGGTCCATCAGATCACCCCACACTTTTAGTTGTTCGTCCCGAACAATGCTATTAAAGGGAGGCACACTAAGTAAGTTTGTTAAAATATGAAAATTAGACTGTGGGACTCGATTTATCCTAATTCATGCATTATTTACTTATTACCAAATTGAACTGTATAAATAAATAGAAGAAACTTGATACTTGTACGTCCGTGCTGTGATGCAAATTATTCTGGATGTTTCGGGAGATAGCCCTTTTTAGGCTCATGGACTACAACCTCGGGATCGTCTCTTACTATATGGTTTCCTTGTAACTTTCTCTAGCACGTGATTCGGTTCGGGTTTCAATGGTTTGAGTACTTTGATTTTCTTTTGGCGAGGGACTGCTTTTTGTACTGAATCGGCCTTTGGCCTTTGATTTGACTCTTTGAGTACTTCACTTTTTGTTCGGTTAAAACCTTCACAATTTTGGGCCTTTGGCCTCTTGATTTGCTTCTTTGAGCTTTTTGCGTCTTTGTGACTTGCTAGTCCATTTTCTCAAGCCTTTTTTGGGAGGTCCAATCATCGCCCGCAAGCCTATAGAAATACCTCCCCGCTTCTCTCATCCTTGTCGTTTCGCACGGGTCAAGATGAGGGTCGCTCATCTATTTTCTCGGCTACTTTGACTAGAGAGAGGACGGTCTGATTCCCGTCCTCTCCTTTTTTTTCTTTTTGCATAAACACTGCATGGCGGAGATGACTTCAATCTTCACTGAAACCCGAAGTGCAGCCTCCACTGACTTCGAAAACCATATAGTTTGATTCGATCCTTCGATTGCTTACCAAGCCTCTCTAGGGCATTTCTATCAACTCCACATCCCTAGTTTATCTCAGCACAAAGGGACAAATGAGAAGTTACGTTCTAAGTTTTTAGACAGTTGAATTTTCACAAGGTAAATGCACGAATTTTAGATCTATCTTTTTCACATTCTTAAGTTCATATTTTCAAAAAGATAATATTAAAAAAGAAAAACATGTTATTTATTTATTTACACATACGGATCTCACCCCACACTTTTGAACGAAGTCGTGCCTTTCAGCACTACTTAGTTCAAAAGCCATGCAAGCAAACAATTATGAGATGGAAGTGATATTAAGGAAAAGGGAAGGACAGAACTCCCTTTAAGGTGTTGAGTGAACGACATGGCACGAGGCTGGATAATCGAGGGAGTTCGGCTGGGGCCTTGAACTCTTAGCGTAGCCCTGACTTGCTTAATGTTGCACCCAAGTCCGATTCCTGAATACTCAAATCTTCTATGCACCAAGTGGGTGAGAGCGACTTATTGAAAAAGTAAAATATAGAAAATAAAAGATAGAAAATTAAAGTGCGGAAAGTAAGATAGTGTCGGGTTACCTCCCGACCAGTGCACTTGTTTAACGTCGTTGGCTCGACAGTATCTTATTCCTGGATCACTGGTTGGGATCCCATGGGTGGCTTAGGTCGAATTTTGCCACCGTTCCTGTGTTGCTTTTTGCCTTGCCTTTACCCAATTTCTTGTGAGCAGAAGTGCTTGGACCCCTTTCCCGTTGTTCTAGTGATGTCTCCTTCCAACGCCTTTGAGAAGGCGAGGGACCTTTGACCACTAGCCTCTTGAACTGGGTTTTCTGGTGTTCAGGGTTGCCTTTTCCAGTCATGGCGAAAACATGCTCCATTGAGGAGTCGTTCTGCTCAAGCCCTTTTCCCATCCTCTTTTCAGCCTCTTTATGGATCACATAGTTTTCAGCGATTTGCCTATTGATCGAGGGGAAAAGTCGGGAAGCTTGCATCTTAAGGCTCGGTTCTGCCTCGTCGTGTCCGTTTGTGAGGAACTGGTCATAGATGGTTTCAGCTGCTTGGGTGATGATAGCTGGGTATGGTATTGGCAGCATGTCGATGGTATTCTGGACTTCTTCCATTGCTGACACTTCTTCGTTGCTCCCGATACTTTCTATATCCCAGTCTTCTGATGGCTCGGGAGTCTCTTCTGATGGCTCGGGAGTCTCTTCTTCGTCTGTTTCTGGTCCAGCCTCTTCTATCTGCATGCCTTCGTCAGCTTGGGGCATTCGTTTTGTGGCTGCGGCCAGGTTATCTATGAGGTTCCACATGTCTGCCATGGACAAGTTCCTGGCTGATCTCCTCATTGCTTGGTTAATCCTTGTCAGATCATCAGCCTTCATCCCACGCAGAAATTTTTGAAGCAGAGCTTTCTTTGTGAATCCATGGTGCGGGCATTTTGAAATGATGGTGTCAAATCTCGTGTAGTATTCGTCCAAAGTCTCATCCCGGGATTGTTGAAGGTTCATGATCTTCTCACGGGTTTGTTGTCGTAAGGATGGAGGGGAGAATTCTCTCAGGAATGGAACGCTAATGTCCAAAAAACGTTCTGCATTCCAAGCGGTTGACGTGTAGTACCAGATCGTCGCGAAATCCGTTAGAGAGAATTTGAAGCATTTAAGATTAAATTCTTCTAACATTTCATTTGCAGGTTTTATGAGGTGGCAAACGTGGTGAAAGTTTCGGCAGTGTTGTACTGGGTCTTCTCCATCCGTACCTCCGAACAATGGAAGATATCGTGTTGTCCATGCATATGAAGGGCGTTGCGTCATGAGGACATGGGAGGGAAAGAACAACTAATCCGATGGCTAATTCCCCAGCAACGGCGCCAATTTTGACGGAGCCCACTGCACTGTCGTTAAGGTGCAATGTTCTCTGTACAAATAAATTTATATTTTCCGCTGCTCGCGACTACACTACTGGGTAGTAAGTGGTAAGTAGGGGTCGAACCCAAGGGAATTAGAGGGATACGTTGTTCTTTATACTGGCGGGGAACATGTTTTAGGTTGATTGAGATTTTAGCGCGATTGACTAAGCTACTGTTTTTGGTTTTTTTGGTTTTGAGTGCGGAAAAGTAAATTACAGAATATAAATACTGAAAATAAAGGAGTTAAGGGAAGAAGACTTACAGTGGGTGATGCGTGATTGCGATTCCTCCGGTAGATGATCAGTTGATGGTTGTAGTTGGTCGAGCAGTTTATAAAAGTAAATACAGGGGGGTTTTTTGTAATTCAAGGAAAAGTATTCGGTTTCAGGTACCTTGTATTATAACATGTTTATTAATAACCGTTAGTAACCTTTCTAAGTATTCAAAGATGAATCGAGGCCCTTTCGCAGCGCAAGACTTGCAACATCGTTTAAAGCAACACTTGTTCTACTTGAGACTAATTCCTCCTTTCGAAGTATCTTAGCCTTTTGTGCATCCACCTGATCTCTCAGTTACGATTGACCAAGTGGTGTTTTAGATAACTCGAACTCCTCGATAAGTTTTGCTTGTTACAGCTTCCACTTACCGAGTATGATCACGAATTCCCACGGAAGAGCTTTGCTTGTTACAGCTTCCACTCAACATTGGAAACTCTGACTATATATGGCACATAGAACAAGTTTTTAATACAGAGAAAAGAAACTAAAAGAAATTATAACATTATATAATACAAGAAAATATCTTCGAC
Source organism: Rhodiola kirilowii (assembly GCA_033675215.1). NCBI lineage: Eukaryota > Viridiplantae > Streptophyta > Magnoliopsida > Saxifragales > Crassulaceae > Rhodiola > Rhodiola kirilowii. The sequence goes on from CM066201.1 coordinate 36,621,739, forward strand.
CGAATGAGGAGTTTAGCTACGAATATCCATGGAAAAGGACATCATAACTAAATACTCGGGGGTTTTTGAAAACAGTAAGAGGGAAAGGGGTGGAATACTCAAGAACCAACAGGAGTATTCCCAATTTCCTACTGAATACTCAAGGACCAACATGAGTATTCTCTAAAGTATAATACTCAAGAACAAACAGGAGTATTATTTCCAATCAGTATAATACTCAAGAACAAACAGGAGTATTATTTCCAAAACCAACCTTACAAAGTAAAAATGTAGTGAGATAAGTGTTTTTGATTTTTTGGATGATTGAAATGAGGAGGAGAAGCCTCCTTTTATAGCCACAAGGGGAGGAGATGGGTGGCATGTGGTTTTGATCCAAGGGAGGAGAAGGGAGGAGGAAGGAGGAGGTGACACATGGGGAGAAGCCTCCTTTTATAGCCACAAGGGGAGGAGATGGGTGGCATGTGGTTTTGATCCAAGGGAGGAGAAGGGAGGAGGAAGGAGGAGGAGCCACAAGCCGCCGGTTGCCTTGGGTGGAGGAGCCGCCGGTAGCCGGTTGCAAGGGGAGGAGTAGGGTGGCTTTGGCCTCCTCCAAGCAAGGTGGCCGGTCACCTTGGTCCATGGGTGTGTTTTGACAGTTTTGTGGAGTCTTTTCACAAAACTATCAGTCCAATTTCGCTCCGTCTGACTTTGATTGTTCCTCGGTTGGATTTGATTTGAGTAATTCCTACGTCAGGATCTTGAGATTCTTCATTCAGCGTCTGATCGTGACCTTGTACTGGCTCGTAATATCTTTTCAGCGTAAAATCCTCTCCTTAGCGTGTTTTCTCTGTAAGCGCCAAAATACCCTGTAGAAATAAATCGGGACTAACAAGCAGAAGTTAAATAGACCAATAGTCTAATTTGGTGGGTTTTACTGTGTTTTTGATTCGTATAATTATGGTCCATCACATTGACTTCCCTCTGATAACGGGCTTCTGAATAGTGGTCTTGGGTGTCCAGCCAGTTGTGGTTCCTTTCATATGTCTCCCTCAATCTTGGGCATTCAGATCTGTAGTGCCCAGAGTGTCCACAATGCCTGCATACTCTATGACTTGGAAGACCAACATACTTGCTTCTGCCAGGTGGTACAGACCTCTTGACCTTCCTTGCCTGGAAGTCTAATGGTGAAGGCTTACGACTCATATTCTGCTTTTGCCAGATTTCATAGGCTTTCCTAGCCTTGTGAGGAACTGAGTCATCATCATAGATGTGGCGTCCCTCTTGTGGACTGGCTTCCCTTCTTGCCTGCTTCGTAGCATGAGGCCTTCCTTTTTGGCGTGAGCTTTTGCATGATTCTGTCATTACTTCTTTTCCTTTGGTGGCCTTCTTCTTTGCTGCCTCTTCTTCTTCATATCCAAGTCCTGGTCTAACAAACCTTTTCTTGTAATCCTTCTTTTCTTCTTCAGCCCTTTTAGCTTACAGCTCACGAAGCCATTCTTCTTTCCTTACAGCCTCCTCACGTCTAAGGTTTTCCACTGTATAAATGAGTTCTTCATTATTTTGTCTGAGATTGTTCAGCTCATCATCCAACTCTTCAACCTTTGTTTTGAAGTCGATTAGCTCAGTATTTTCGATCGTCATACGTCTCAGTTCATCACTTAGCTCGCTGATCTGTCTCTCTTCCTTTATAGGAACGACACTTACAGACATGCTCTGCTATCTCTTTCTCAAGACGCATGGCTTTGGTTGATCAGAGATGGTTCTCTTCTATGTCATCGTGATGATCCCGTTGCATGTCTGCCAGTCTGTCCTCCAGATCTCAGTTTTTGGCTAAGAGCTTGGCTATTGTTTCTGCAAAATCAGATTCCGAAAACACTTTATCAACAAAGGGGTTAGTGTCCATTACCTCACTAGATGTGGAATGAGCCATCAGGCAAGGCTCCTTGGAACATTTTCCGTCATCGCTGTCCTCATCCTAATCTCCCCATGCAGCAAACATAGCTTGAGCTGGCTTTGGGTTAGAGGGTTCTCCTTTTTGGACACGTGGTTCTCCTTTCTTCTTATTGAAGCAATCCTTAGACAGATGCCCCTTCTTTTGGCAGTGGAAACATGTTCTATCTTCCTTTTCTCCTGTGTTTCCCTTTGACGTAGCACCTTTGTTGCCTTTGGAGGAGTTGCCACGACTACCTCCTGTTCTGAAGTTTCTTCCACCTTTGCCGAAGTTGGCCATCGCAAGGGCTTTTGTTAACAGGCTATTTCATCGTCTTCCTCCTTTGGTGACTTATCTGCTTCTGCAAGATCAAGAGCCTTTTCTACTTTTAGAGCAATGGCCTGGGACTGGTCAGCTTGTCTCCTGGCCATTGATAGCGCTAAAATATATGCATTTTAGGCGACCTCTATGCTTATTGTTTCGATTGTTCTATTACGATTTCACTTGCTATTTGATGCTTTGTGGTTCTTTTCAGGCAAATTATAGAATAGAAGGACGTGTTGTGAGAAAAGATAGAGACGGCGTTACAGAGATAGAGAGGTCGGGAATTAAGCTAGGAAGAACTTCAACAACAAAGATCGAAGATCGGATTCTCTAGTATTCTTGAATCTCCATACCGGTTTTGAAGTTCTAAACTCTACTTTCCATATGGTTGTTTGCGTTTTTATCATTGACTTCATTTGTAAACTCACCATGAGTGAGTAGTGACCTTGATTGGGGATCAATGGATCCCCTAGACATGTTTGTGACATTGTAAATACCTTGGATGCTAATGATGAATGAGTTTGCACATGAATCTTCTTCCTTTGAACTTAATTTCTCGAATTGCCTATAAGATGTTTGAGAAATGTTCTCAATAGGAATTCTGCTTGATCTCATGCTTGATGTAGCTCACGTTAATCATCATGACTTCAATGAACTAAATGAAGAAGCATTAGGATTTTGTGTTAGTTGGATAACTCTTTAACCTAATGAGAATTTCTTGAACTTAACAAGAACCTGATTATCTAGTCAATAAAGCGCAAGTGTCAGGCTAGACATCCATATTCTATAGTGCCAATAGAACGCGAGTATGAGGTACTATGCGAGATGTAACCTCTTTGTACTAATTTGTGGCGCGAGTTGAACTTAGTATCAATGTTGCATAAGCCAATTTCTAAGCATGTGCATGTGATTTCATCATTGGTATCCTATTTCTTTGTCACAACAATTGTCTAGGTGGAGAAGTGATTCCTAGTCATCTTTTAGTTGAAAGTTAATCACTTTTAGTAGATATAATCTCACTTTTGGATAGTACCTTCTACTATCATCCTCTTAGGAGAACAACCCCCCCCCCCCCAAACCATAGACATTCTAGTCAGATCGTTAGCATTATTGGTTTAATAACCTATCCCTTGGGTACGACCTCGGTTCACCCCGAGTTATTACAAATGTTTTGATTGCTGTGACTTAGCATAAGTGTTCAGATTCTATTTGAATACTTAGCTATATTATCAATTGATCAAATGGCGTCGTTGTCGGGGATGGGTTAATTAACTAGGTGCTAATAGATAGTTTAGTTTATCTACTCTTCCCTTACTTGATAGTTATTGCTTATTTTGTGCTTAAATTGTGTTTATTTCTCTTGCCTATCATTGCTAAAAATCTCCTTTGTTCTTGCAGGCATTTGAATAATTACAAGATCCAAGGGACAAAATCATATAGAGCAAGGTTCAACGTCAAATACTTCTCACCCTTCTTACCCAACCGCTAAGAGAGGGAGAGGTAGACCTCGAAGGAATCCTCCCCCTCTGGCTCCTATTCCTCCTGCTTTCCAAAGTCCGAGACCTCGTCCACCTCCACTCCTAAATCCGATACATTATACACCACCCAGATTTAGAATGGAAGATGGGGTAGAGAATCCTCCCGGCCGACAGAATAACCTTGATGGTCAGAATCCTTTACAGAATCCTCCCGCTCCTCCATGGAACCGGAATGACTGAAACTATAGATACGATGATAAGGATGATGAGAGGCCTGTCGAGGATTACATGACCCCTACACTTGAAGGGAGTGGTTCTGCTATAGTACCTCCGGAAGAGGATGCATTTGATTTTGATGTGAAGTCTTCTTTAGTCCACATGGTGACTAATGATCAGTACCACGGAATTGGAAATCTGTCTACCCACTTGGCTAATTTCCAAGAGTATTGCCGTACATACAAGCCAAGAGATGTGCCCGCGGAGTATGTATACTTGAAGCTTTTTCCCTCTTTGCTGAACGGAGATGCAAAAGAATGGTTGCAAAACCAAGAAGCGGGATCTTTTAGGACTTGGAATGAGCTAGCGAATGCTTTTCTTGCCAAGTTCTTTCCACCGTCGAGAACAAAGAAGTTCACAGATTATATATTGACCTTTTCTCAGAGGGATACGAGAAAGACCTGGTCCTCACAGTCGAAGCACCTTCAACAAACCCAGTCCTCATGGTCGAAGTGCCCCAACTTAACCCTTCGTGTTTTATGCCAATCATAGCCACCGAAGATCATATAAACAATAATGATGAGGTGCAAGGGGAGTTAGAGGAGGAGCATGAGCCAAAAAAGCCGACAAAGGAACTCTCACTTGTCACAAGCCAAGGAAAACCGCCCGAAAACTCACTCGTTCCAAGACAACCATCCATCACTGCCACAATGAAGAGGATTGGCAGAGGCGCATGCTTAATGTCGCCTACATTTAATGGCACAAAACCAAACTTCCAAACTCGCAAAGGTGCCAACTATTCAAACATGAAGAAGCGGCAATGACATGGGCCGAAAGAATTGAAACCCGGAAGGAGTAACAAGCGAGCACGACTCATTGGACCAGCAGCTATGGTCAATGAAACCTCACCCTCTCGAAGCAAAAGGGGAGCCGAGAAGAAATTCGACCTCACACGCCCATGGGACCCAACCTTATGATCCAGGAATGAGGTACTGTCGAGCTAACGACGTTAAACAAATGCACTGGTCGGGAGGTAACCCGACACCTATCTTACTTTCAGTCATTTAATTTTTGTCATTTAGTTTTTTTATTCTCACCTTTCCTGTATATATTTGCTTGCATGACTTTTGAACTAAGTCGTGCTGTGAGGCACGCCTTCGTTCAAAAGTGTTGGGTGAGAACCGCCTGTGTACATAGTTAATTAACATGTTTTTTCTTTTCCTTTTCCCTTAATATTATCTTTTTGAAAATATGAACTTGAGAATGTGAAAAAGATAGATCTAAATTCATGCATTTACCTTGTGAAAATTCAACTGTTAAAAAACTTAGGATGTAACTTCTCATTTGTCCCTTTGTGCTGAGATATACAGGGGATGTGGAGTTGATAGAAAATGCCCTAGAGAGGCTTGGCAAGCACTCGAAGGATCGAATCTAACTATATGGTTTTCGAAGTCAGTGGAGGCTGCACTTCGGGTTTCAGTGAAGATTGAAGTCATCTCCGCCGTGCAGCGTTTATGCAAGAGGCGGGACGGGAATCAAACCGTCCTATCTCTAGTCCTAGTAGCCGGGAAAATAGATGAGCGACCCTCATCTTGACCCGCGCGAAACGGCGAGGATGAGAAAGAGCGGGGAGGTATTTCCATATGCTCGCGGGCAACGATTGGACCTCCCAAAAAGGCTGAGAAAATGGACTAGAAAGTCACAAAGAAGCAAAAGCTCAAAGAAGCTAATCAAAGGCCAAATGCCAAAATTGTGAAGGTTTTAACCGAACAAAAGTGAAGAAACTCCAACTCAATATCAAAGGCCAAAGGCCGATTCACTACAAAAGCTGTCCCTCGCCAAAAAGAAATCAAAATGCTCAACTCCGTGAAACCCGAACCGAATCACGTGCTAGAGAAAGCTACAAGGAAACCATATAGTGCGAGTCGATCCCGAGAATGCAGTCCAGGAGCCTGAAAAGGGCTATCTCCCGAAACATCCGAATTAATTTGCATCTCGGCACGAAGGTACAAGTATTAAGTTTCTTCTAAGTATTTACACGGTTTAGTTTGGTAATAAGTAAGTAATGCATGAATTAAGATAAATCTAGTCCCATAGTCTCACTTTCATATTTAAAAGTTTTTACTTAGATTGTGTTCCGCCCTTAAATAGCATTGTTCGGGACGAACAACTAAAAGTGTGGGGTGATATGATGGACCATAATTGTATGAATCATAAACACAGTTAAACCTACCAAATTAGACTCTTTGTCTATTTAAATTTTGCTTGTTAGTTTCGATATTTATCTACAGGGTATTTTGAAGTTTAAAGAGAATACAGGCTAAGGAGGAGTTTTTAAAGCTGAAAATGAATTACGAGTCATTCCAGGTGACAGAACCGCTCGTCGTCAAAGCGATTTGTGCAAATAAATTTATAATAGTCCGCTACTAGCAACTATACTACTGGGTAGTACTTGGTAAGTAGGGGTAGTACTTGGTAAGTAGGGGTCGAACCCAAGGGAACTAGGGGAATAATTGTTCTTCGGGGGGATTACGCAGCGTGGGAGCGTGTTTAAGGTCGGTTGGTTGGTTTTAAAGCTACCAGCTATTTTGATTGATTGATTGGTTGGTTGGTTGGTTTTAATACTGGAAAGTAAATTACAGTTTATAATGAAAGAGAAATGTTCGGTTTCAGGGGGCTTGTATTATATCCTGTTTATCATTGACCTTTAGTGACTCTCCTAAGTATTCAAACGGTGTATCAAGGCCATTCCAAGCACTCAATTTGCGTACACTGTCTAGCCTATTCCAAGGACGTAGAACACTTATTCTATTTAGACTAATACTCCATTCCCGGTTATATTAGTCTATGTGCATCCATTTGATCAATCATTCCCGATCAACCAAATGGTGTTTAAGATGAGTCAAACTTCTCAGATAAGCTTTCCCATTCCAAGCATCCACTTATCCGTACAAGTTTACGAACCCCGCTGTAGAGTTTTGCCATTCCAAGCATCCACTCTACCTTGGACGTTCTGACTTAATATATGGCGCACATAGAATAAGTTTTGAATACTTAGACTAGACACTAAGTTAATAGTCTTAAAACATTTTATAATACAAGTGAGCCCCTTAGACCGAACTACAAGTTTAGCTACTATTCATCGCGCTAAACATTATAACTAAGGAAATAAAACAGTTGAATAAATACTAAGAATTACTTACAACCGTTGAAGCGCCAAGGGAGGTATCCTTTATTTCCAAAGCCAAGATTACAACGTTACAAATATTACAACTTCTAGAGAGAGAAGTGAAATGAGATTGAAGTGTGGTTTGGAGGAGGAGGAGCTCCTCCTTTTATAGCCCAAAGGGGAGGAGATGGGTGGTGGAGATGGGTGGCAAGTGTTGCATTTTGATTGGAGGAGAAATCAAGGGAGGAGATGGCCACATGTGGAGGAAGGAGAGGAGGCCGGCGGCTTTTGGTGGAGGAGGTGGCGCCGCCGGTTGCCGGTCACCCAAGGGGGAGGAGCTCCTCCTTTGGCCACCACTTCTTCAAGTGGCCGGTCACCTTGCCTTATGTGTGAGTTTTGTACAGTTTTGTGCAGTCTTTTCACAAAATTGTCAATGTGTTTTCTTCCCCGGACTGTCTTGACTCCACTCCTGATTCTTCTGATTAATTTGTTATGGTCAATTCAACGTCAGGATCCTTGATATTTCTTCAGTCGGCATATGATCTTGACCTTGCTTTGACTCTTGTTATCTTTTCAGCATAAAATCCTCTCCTTAGCGTGTTTTCACTTCAGTCTCTAAAATGCCCTGTGGAAATATATCGGGACTAACACGTAGAAGTTAGATAGACAAACAGTCTAATTTGGTGGGTTTAACTGCATTTATGTTTCATACAATTATGGTCCATCAGATTACCCCACACTTTTAGTTGTTCGTCCCGAACAATGCTATTAAAGGGCGTAAGTTCTAAGTTTGGCTTTGGAATATGAAAATTAGACTGTGGTACTCGATCTATCCTAATTCATGCATTGCTTACTTATTACCAAATTAAACTGCGTAAATAAATAGAAGTAACTTGATACGTGTACCTTCGTGCTGAGATGCAAATTATATTGGATGTCTCGGGAGATAGCCCTTTTTAGGCTCCTGGACTGCAACCTCGGGATCGTCTCGCACTATATGGTTTCCTTGTAGCTTTCTCATGCACGTGATTCGGTTCGGGTTTCAATGGTTTGAGTACTTTGATTTTCTTTTGGCGAGGGACTGCTTTTGTAGTGAATCGGCATTTGGCCTTTGTTTTGACTTTTTGAGTTCTTCACTTTTTGTTCGGTTAAAACCTTCACAATTTTGGGCCTTTGGCCTCTTGATTTGCTTCATTGAGCTTTTCGCCTTTTTGTGACTGCTAGTCCATTTTCTCAAGCCTTTTTTGGGAGGTCCAATCATCGCCCGCAAGCCTATGGAAATACCTCCCCGCTCCTCTCTTTTTTGCCGTTTTCGCGCGGGTCAAGGTGAGGGTCGCTCATCTATTTTCTCGGCTACTTTGACTGTCGTTATTGCGCGGGTCAAGATGAGGGTCGCTCATCTATTTTCTCGGCTACTTTGACCGGAGATAGGACGGTCTGATTCCCGTCCTCGCCTTTTGCATTGCATGGCGGAGATGACTTCAATCTTCACTGAAACCCGAAGTGCAGCCTCCACTGACTTCGAAAACTATATAGTTCGATCTGATCCTTTGATTGCTTGCCAAGCCTTTCTAGGGCAGTTTATATCAACTCCACATCCCTAGTTATCTCAGCACAAAGGACAAATGGAAAGTTACATTCTAAGTTTTTAAACAGTTGAATTTTCACAAGGTTAATGCATGAATTATGATTTATCTTTTTCACATTCTTAAGTTCATATTTTCAAAAAGATACTATTACTAAAAAAAAGAAAAACAGCCGCATGTTATTTATGTACAGAGGTGGATCTCACCCCACACTTTTGAACGAAGGCGTGCCTTAGTTCAAAAGTCATGCAAGCTTAAAACTAAATACTGAATTTAAAAGACAGAAATTAAAGTGTGGAAAAGTAAGATAGTGTCGGGTTACCTCCCGACCAGTGCACTTGTTTAACGTCGTTGGCTCGACAGTACCTCGTTCTGGATTACTGGTTTGGGTCCCATGGGTGGCTGAGGTCAAACTTTTGTGTTACCGAGTTGATCTCGCTATGGTAATGTTTGACTCGCTACCCATTTACTGTGAATTTTCTTCCATCGTCCGGGCTTTCTAACTCAAGCATCCCATGGTTATATACCTTAGTTATTGTGAATGGGCCGGTCCATCTAGATTTAAGCTTTCCGGGCATCAACTTTAGTCGTGAGGAGTAGACTAGCACCTGTTGTCCTTCCTCAAATGAGCGGCGGAGGATGAATTTGTCATGATACAACTTGGTTCGTGCTTTGTAGTCTGTTTGCCCTTCATAGGCCTCAAGCCGCAACTCCTCAAGTTCGCATAGCTTAAGTTTCCTATCTAATCCTGCGGCTCTTAAATCTGGATTGCACTGTTTGAGCGAATTAACAACGTACTAGTCATGCCAATCTTTACATCTCAATCCCAAATCCAGCAAATAATCTTATCATGCTTAAGATTCTAACAATGCGAGTATAGATAGATTTTTCGATACTTGTTACCTCGCGAGTTGAAATCCAAATGACCTTGGATGATTAGGAGATAGTCCCCTATAGGTACCACGAACACTGCATTCTTTTCTGAGTTCTGGTCTGTTGATTGAGTCGGCGGCTTTCTCTGACAAATCTGTGATGCAAGACCAAATCATGGACAAATCCGTTTTGATTTCTAATATTCTACAACTTAGAGCTTCCCCGTTGATGAGTCGAGTTTTCGACTCATTTATGGTCATTCTTCACTAAAGTTTTGAATCGTTTCCGACATTATTTTGATGTCATTTGACCTCTATCTCTACATTTCATGTAGAAAACAAGTTTCCCCCATAGTCAAGGCCTAAATATGAAGATTGGTTGAGTTTCGGCACAAACCAAGGAGTTTCGGGGCAATACCGAGCATGTTGACCTTTGCAACTTGTTTTAGACGCCAAGGGCGCATACAGTGTCCAAATCGGTTGATTCAAACCTTGTTGGAAAGCTAACTCAAAGGGCTACAAATTTGTAGTTGACGCCAAGACCTAATTCGGACGGGAAGAGCACCAAAATGGCCTGGAAAGTGTCAGTCGGTCAACTGAAATCAGCCTGTCGACCGACTGGATAAGAGACTCAGAAGGCACTGAAAAATCACTCCATCGAGTCGACCAACTGGATCAAAAACCCAGAAATCTCATTTTCAAGGCTATAAATAGAAAGAGGGCTTTTAACCTAAAGTGTTGAGGTTTTTGGGGAGAAGAAGATTGGAAAAGAGGCTCAACTAAGGTCATCAATCATCATCCAACCAAGGAGAAGTGAAGATCAAAAGGGAGACATTAGGATTAATCATCCTACTCTATTCCTCTTCTATTCTACTTGTTGTTGCCATTAAACCCTACTCACACCATGTTATCTTACATGATGTGTGAGCATGGATCTTGTGTTTTGAGGGTCTTACGACTCTCCTTGGTACTCTTTGATCACATATATACATTGATATTCATATGGATGATTGTTGATTTCATTTTCTCTTGTGTTATGAATGTTATGCACTCTAGGTGTTTGATAAAATGCCTAAGTGACAATTTGGACTAAAACTTGAACCTAGGACTTGACACCCCTTGGGAATAGTTCTAGAATGGAGAAGATGATCTATATCTTGAATCATGTAAATGAACCTCAGGATATGGATGCTCGACTAAGGATTGAATGTTTGAATTATCGGAGTTAGTCATTGAGCGAATCATCAATTAATCCCATCTAATGGTGTCAAATTCATGTTCTCTATGCACTTCACATATGACATGCTACTAAGTGTTTGTCAAAATGCCTAAGTAACATGTTGAATCTAGTTTGGATAATAGAGAACATGATCCTATATAATGTATGCATTTGTGGTTAACTAGAAGTCGAGTTCATAGTAGTTATTACCTTAGGAAGAGATTCCAAGGATAATGGTGCTATGGAATGAACCAATTATCTCGAGAGAGTGAGGTTCGAGCTATAGGGGAGCTTGACTAGGATTAGATTCAACGAGAGTTGGTCTACACTAGTCTAAGCTAGGTTTTCCACAATGCATAGGTAGGAAGTGAACTAGGATTCGAGTTCATGGTATTCATTGTTATGGAATGAACCGAGAGGCTCGAGCTACAAGAGAGTTTGGCTTGGAATAGATTCAAGTGACATTTAGTCTATCCTAGTCTAAACTAGGTTCAATACTATTTGACTACTGTTAAATGTTTGAATGTCGTGTATGTGATCATTGAGAATTTGCCAAGGAGGGGAGTAACCACTCGAAACACCTCTTACTTATCTTTTATCCCTAATTACTCACCATTTAGGATTTAGATACACCACTTTATACATTTTTGTTTAGAATAGCCGAACGGAAACACAATCTTAAATAGTGCATGTGCTTGGCTTGCTCCTTTGGGTTCGACCCGGTACCCTACCGGTCATTATAAATTGTTTTTGACCTCAATGATGACCCTCTTCAAAACCGACACGTCGGGAGGGTAAAAATAGACGTTGTCAAAATTGCGCTGTTGCCGGGGAGCAACTAGTTAGCACATCCCTAGACTAGATTGTGTGAAAGTTCCGACTATTCTTGTGAATATTTTTCCTTTTTCTTATACTTGTATATTCTTCTTTTTCTCTCATATCACTTACTAGCTTTTGTTTATCTTGTTTTGCGAGGATGGATCCCTACAACCAACAAGTCATGCACAATGAGGGATGCCAAGAGGAGGAACGTCCATATTCTTATTTCCAAGAGCTTGGCTATCAAACAAGTTATTGCACTCCGAATTGGAATGATAGCCAATGCTTTGAAGTTGAACACTCCTACCCTCCATACCCTCAACCTCCTCATCCTTCGAGAGAACCCTCTAAGTTTGAGACCAAAATTGCTACACTCCTTGAGCGTCAAGAGAAAATGAAGCAAGAATTTCTCGCAAAAGAAGTCCTTGATCCTAGTGCCTTAAAGGAAGAATGGGAACAAGAAATGGAGGATGAATTTTGGAGAGCCACCACCAAAGCTTGGCTATGAGATGGTGAATCTTGTAACGAGGACGAGATGCCATGCGAAAGTGGAGAGCTTAAGGAGCAAAAAGGAGTCCAAGGGAATAGAGACTTTGTTGAGGTTTTCATGGAGCAAACCAAGGAACCATCCCGCATACGAGAAGACAAAAGTTTATTGAGGGATATTGAGGATTGGGCACCCATGGACGTCATTGATAAACTCAAGGAGGGGATGCCCATCAAGCTTGAGACGAGTTATGAAGACCCTTTCTTCACTAGTTCGTCTCAAGATAAGTTTTGGAGCTTCTTGCCCTATTTTCAAAGACCAATCGGAAAATGCTCCCATGACCCCTTAAATCTTAAGGGATCTTCATATTCAAAGGGGTCATGCTCCCAAAGGAAAGTCCATTGTAGGCTTGATGGGAGGAAATTCAAATAGGACTTAAAGGTGGATTGACACGACCAATTCCAAGGCCCCGTGAGAAGGGCAAAGGACTTCTCAACGAGTGATTCTATGGGGCGCTTTGCTACGTCTTTGCCAAGACGGGAAAAACTAGGCCCTCGCAGGAGGTAACCCGGTTTGTAAGTGTTTCATTCTTGTTCTTTTATATGTTTAAGTGTTTGGCATGATTTTGAGTAGCTAAGGCTCTAAAGTGTGGAGTGTGATATGTGTGATTAGTTGGTCAAATTTTAAGTGTGGAGTGAGGTCTACTCACTCCAATCCCACTTCACACCTCCACACCCCTCCAACTTTCCCTTGATCTTTATATGAATAATGATGTTGCCCTTAGTGCTCATGTGCATATTATGAAGGATGTAGATTAATTTTCTTGTTTGAGGTCTATAAATCTTATGCCATGATGTTATTATGTAATTAGTGAAGCTCCCTTGCTCATACTTGCGTTGCATGACCTTGTATGTCACTTGTTACTTTTAACCTCTCGTGTCTTCTTGTCATCAAGGGAGTTATTTGCATCATGTACAACCAAGCTTTGCACAATGGCATCTTTTCTATTGATGGGGCACATCTACAAACGAGGGGAGTTTCTATGCGCCTTTATCTCATTTACTTCATTGTTTGCGCTTAGGGACTAAGCTATGCCTTAAGTGTGGGTGGGGTAGTCGCATAGTTCACTCATTTCATGCCATACATACCATGCTTGAATGAGCACTGCATTCATGTATTCTATCCCTAACATGAGAGTGTTTTCAACCACAAAGGTTTGTGACTATCGATTCTAAATTCCTATAAATCACATCTAGCCTACTTTTCATATTTATTAGATCTTGAACCTAGAACCGACCTAGTCCCTTGAATGTGCATTCTTGTGAATCAATATCATTGCTATCTCTTGTCTATCTAATTTTCTAAGTATTTTCGTTGAAATACCTTGGATTAAGTTTTAGCAAGCACTTTTGAACTTTCACGAAAAACTTAGACCTCTTGTATGCTCCTTGGTGACTTGAGTTTTCGTATTTAGTGCCATGCTCATGATTGTTTCCCGCGCATCCCATACATCCCTTGAACATTTTGTCAAGTTTTAAGTGTGGAGTCAAAAACAAAAGAGGGCGAAAAAAAGAAGAAAAAAAAGCCCCATTTTCATGGTCAAAAGAGGGCAAAGCCCCGACCAAAAACTTTCTCAAGTGCACGAGAAGTTTTGTGCAAAAACATACAAATGCCGGGGGTTAGGAATGTAAGTTCCCCCTCGAAAGCATTTGTAGGCCAAAGGCCATTTGAACAGAAAATAAAAAGCACTTAAAACTTGACTTTATGTTTTCCCATCATTCTTCATTTGCGCGGGTGCATCATTTGTATTGTGTGCTAGTTGGAATGACTCTTCGACGACCCAAGTGCTTGCAAGGGAGCTATCATTTGGTCTATGCTTGTTTATTAAGAACTCTAGTGTCGAACTCCTCTTCCCTTATAGATTACGGCCTAAGCGCCTAAAACTTGGGAATGAGTTCCTAGTCGCAAGGCCATGGACTAGCCCTAGCTAGCATAGGTGAGCGGTTGACACTCTTTTGTGCAAAACTATTAACTTTGTTTCATTCTATTGCCTTGAAAATGAGTGGAACTTTGGATGAGACATTTGATTACTCTAGTATTGATGATCTTGAATGCTCAACCTCATGGGATACTTAAATGGTTCAAAAGTTCTTTTGATGATATTGTGATGGTAGCCCTAGTTTGGGGTGAGGGACTTGTTTTGAGAAATCATCGCCTTGGTTAAGCACTCTTTCATTCATTCTCATGGGATAGGTGCATATGGGATTTGTGAGTATTCGCTTTTCTGAAAACTCTCACGAGATTATAACTCGTCCACTAGGGTAGCCTAGGGGTTTAAAGGCTTAATGCATACGCTAAATGCATTCGTAACGCCTACGAAAAGGAGCTAGTTAGATTGTACATACTTGTCATTTACCTTTCAATAGCATGTTTAGGAATAATGATCGAGACCTTATGAAATCTAGTGTGGCAAATATACGAAAAACATAGCACCACTAGCATTTCGACATTTGTATTGTGTGCTAGTTGGAATGACTCTTGGACGACCCATGTGCTTGCAAGGGAGCTATCATTTGGTCTATGCTTGTTTATTAAGAACTCTAGTGTCGAACTCCTCTTCCCTTATGGATTACAGCCTAAGCGCCTAAAACATGGGAATGAGTTCCTTGTCGCAAGCCCATGGACTAGCCCTAGCTAACATATGTGAGCGGTTGACACTCTTTTGTGCAAAACTATTAACTTTACTTCATTGTATTGCCTTGAAAATGAGTGGAACTTTGGATGAGACATTTGATAGCTCTAGTATTGATGATCTTGAATGCTCAACCTCATGGGATACTTAAATGGTTCAAAAGTTCTTTTGATGATATTGTGATGGTAGCCCTAGTTTGGGGTGAGGGACTTGTTTTGAGAAATCATCGCCTTGGTTAAGCACTCTTTCATTCATTCTCATGGGATAGATGCATATGGGATTTGTGAGTATTTCCCCTTTTCTGAAAACTCTCACGAGACTATAACTCGTCCACTAGGGTAGCCTAGGGGTTTAAAGGCTTAATGCATATGCTAAATGCATTCGTAACGCCTACGAAAAGGAGCTAGTTAGATTGTACACACTTGTCATTTACCTTTCAATAACATGTTTAGGAATAATGATCGAGACCTTATGAAATCTAGTGTGGCAAATATACGAAAAACATAGCACCACTAGCATTTCGACATTTGCATGACCTTGATATATTCTCATACTTCGTTCGGGACGAACAAAACTTAAGTGTGGAGTGTTGATGTGTCGAGTTTTCGACTCATTTATGGTCATTCTTCACTATAGTTTTGAATCGTTTCCGACATTATTTTGATGTCATTTGACCTCTATCTCTATATTTCAGGTAGAAAATAAGTTTCCCCCCTGGTCAAGGCCTAAATATGAAGATTGGTAGAGTTTCAGCGCAAAACAAGGAGTTTCGGGGCAATACCAAGCATATTGACCTTTGCAACTTGTTTTGGACGCCCAGGGCGTATACGGTGTCCAAATTGGTTGATTCAAAGCTTGTTTGAAAGCTAACTCAAAGGGCTACAACTTTGTAGTTGACGCCAAGACCAAATTCGGATGGGAAGAGCACCAAAACGGGCTGGAAAGTGTCAGTCAGTCAACTGAATTAAGCCAGTCGACCGACTGGATAAGAGACTCAGAAGGCACTGAAAAATCACTCCATCCAGTCGGCCGATTGGATGTACAGTCGACCAACCGGATCAAAAACCCAGAAATCTCATTTTTGAGGCTATAAATAGAAAGAGGGCTTTTGACCTAAAGTGTGGAGGTTTTTGGGGAGAAGAAGATTGGAAAAGAGGCTAAACCAAGGTCATCAATCATCATCCAACCAAGGAGAAGTGAAGATCAAAAGGGAGACATTAGGAATAATCATCCTACTCTATTCCTCTTCTATTCTACTTGTTGTTGCCATTAAACCCTTGACAGGCGTCGTCGGTACCTGCAAATTTAAATTTATATTTTTCTCCTGCTATTGGCTAGTTAAGCGGCAAGCGGGGTCGAACCCTAGAGAGCTGGTGTGGTTCAGTTGTTCTGTAATAAGGAGATTGGGGGTTTTGTGTAAGTAATTTGTAAACAAGTGCAGGAGAAATAATTCGAAAGGAATTCAATAAGAGAAAGCATTCGGTCTAGGGCTTTTTCTATTGTGACTTGTTTATCATCGACTTCTAATGATCTAATTTTATGTTCCTAAGCGTGGTTACTCCGTTTCAGGTTATAACCTAATGTAAGACCGTTTCAAGCACTTACACCGCAATCTACTCCGTTTCAGGTTATAGACTTCTAGTTCTAGCAAACCTAATACTCCGTTTCAGGTTATATTAGGTTACGTGTAACTACTTGCTCTAACGGTTTAGTATCAAACAAGCAGCAAACATAGGGAATGAATTGCTCGGCTAAGTTTTACCATTGCAAGTCTCCACTTAGCCTTACAATTCAGACCGAAATAAACATGCACAAGAACTTGTGGAACATGAAAATAGAATTAAGCACAGAGTCTCAAAACTTCGTCACAATATATTAGACCCTGAACAGAATAGAGAATTTAGTTACTCATAGTCATGGAAATAACAAACAAGTATTTTTAATGGAAGTAGAAATTCTCTTCTCTATTGTAGAAAGCTTGATCTTCTCTCGAGCCGTCTCTTCAAAGCTGGGATCCTTCGATGAACAATGGATGATGAAAACCCTAACCCAAAGATCTTATTTATATCAAAACATAGGGTTTCCAAGTCTGTTTTGGGCTGAAATTTCCAATTCTCGAACTCGCTAACGTCATCAAAACGCGTCGCTGACGTCATCTCCGCGGACTATGCACATTTTAGCGCCGAGGGTACTGTTCATATTAAAGTCCGCGGGGGGGGGGGGGGGGGGGGTACTGTTCATAAAGTGAACAGTGTCCGCTGTCCTCTCGGAGACTGTTCATCAATTCTGCGCATCTATTTTAACTTCGGCTCTCGATTTGACCCTCCAAATGACTTTGGATGCTCTCGAGTTGAACTAGAGAGTTGTAGGGAATTGAGTCAGCTACGCAACGCCATGTAGCTCGTATTTTTCTGATCAACGGTCCATTCCCAGCGCTCCGCCAAACGTCCAAAGGTCTGATCTGCCATTGTGATGTTTTCGGCATAAAATGCCGTCTTTTGTGCATGTTTCCTCCCAGAGCTTCCAAAACACCTGAATTACAAAACCATACTAAAAAGTAACTGTTCTCATATAAAAGTATCGAAATAAATGGGATTAGTTGACTCGACGAGTCGTATAAATACGACTCATCAATCCTACTCACACCATGTTGTCTTACATGATGTGTGAGTAGTGGATCTTGTGTTTTGAGGGTCTTACGACTCTCCTTGGTACTCTTTGACTTCATATATACATTGATATTCATACGGATGATTATTGATTTCATTTTCTCTTGTGTTATGAATGTTATGCACTCTAGGTGTTTGATAAAATGCCTAAGTGACAATTTGGACTAAAACTTGAACCTAGGACTTGACACCCCTTGGGAATAGTTCTAGAATGGAGAAGATATCTATATCTTGAATCATGTAAATGAACCTTAGGATATGGATGCTCGACTAAGGATTGAATGTTTGAATTATCGGAGTTAGTCATTGAGCGAATCATCAATTAATCCCATCTAATGGTGTCAAATTCATGTTCTCTATGCACTTCACATATGACATGCTACTAAGTGTTTGTCAAAATGCCTAAGTAACATGTTGAATCTAGTTTGGATAATAGAGAACATGATCCTATCTAATGTATGCATTTGTGGTTAACTAGGAGTCGAGTTCATAGTAGTTATTACTTTAGGAAGAGATTCCAAGCATAATGGTGCTATGGAATGAACCAATTATCTCGAGAGTGTGACGTTCGAGCTATAGGAGAGCTTGACTAGGATTAGATTCAACGAGAGTTGGTCTACACTAGTCTAAGCTAGGTTTTCCACAATGCATAGGTAGGAAGTGAACTAGGAGTCGAGTTCATGGTATTCATTGCTATGGAATGAACCGAGAGGTTCGAGCTATGAGAGAGTTTGGCTAGGAATAGATTCAAGTGACATTTAGTCTATCCTAGTCTAAACTAGGTTCAATACTATTTGACTACCATGAAATGTTTGCATATCGTGTATGTGATCATTGAGAATTTGCCAAGGAGGGGGAGTAACCCCTCGAAACACCTCTTACTTATCTTTTATCCCTAATTACTCACCATTTAGGATTTAGATACACCACTTTATACATTTTTGTTTAGAATAGCCGAACGGAAACACAATCTTAAATAGTGCATGTGCTTGGCTTGCTCCTTTGGGTTCGACCCGGTACCCTACCGGTCATTATAAATTGTTTTTGACCTCTACGACGACCCTCTTCAAAACCGACACGTCGGGAGGGTAAAAATAGACATTGTCAAAATTGCGCCGTTGCCGGGGAGCAACTAGTTAGCACATCCCTAGACTAGATTGTGTAAAAGTTCCGACTATTCTTGTGAATATTTTTCCTTTTTCTTATACTTGTATATTCTTCTTTTTCTCTCATATCACTTACTAGCTTTTGTTTATCTTGTTTTGCGAGGATGGATCCCTACAACCAACAAGTCATGCACAATGAGGGATGCCAAGAGGAGGAACGTCCATATTCTTATTTCCAAGAGCTTGGCTATCAAACAAGTTATTGCACTCCGAATTGGAATGATAGCCAATGCTTTGAAGTTGAACACTCCTACCCTCCATACCCTCAACCTCCTCATCCTTCAAGAGAACCCTCTAAGTTTGAGACCAAAATTGCTACACTCCTTGAGCGTCAAGAGAAAATGAAGCAAGAATTTCTCGCAAAAGAAGTCCTTGATCCTAGTGCCTTAAAGGAAGAATGGGAACAAGAAATGGAGGATGAATTTTGGAGAGCCGCCACCGAAGCTTGGCTATGGGATGGTGAATCTTGTAACGAGGACGAGATGCCATGCAAAAGTGGAGAGCTTAAGGAGCAAAAAGGAGTCCAAGGGTATAGAGACTTTGTTGAGGTTTTCATGGAGCAAACCGAGGAACCATCCCGCATACGAGAAGACAAAAGTTTATTGAGGGATATTGAGGATTGGGCACCCATGGACGTCATTGATAAACTCAAGGAGGGGATGCCCATCAAGCTTGAGATGAGTTATGAAGACCCTTTCTTCACTAGTTCGTCTCAAGACAAGTTTGCGACCCGCTAAGGTTATAACCCCCGTTCTTGTTCCAGTACTTAATCTCGCGCTAGTGATAACTAAGACCCTAACTCGCTAGAGTTGCATGAATATTTAAACAAGTTGTCCTAGGGTGTTTAATCCTAGTGGTATATTACTCGTGTCCTAGTTCGCTATCCTTGCTAGGTTGCTAGTAAACTTGGCAATCGGAATCAACAAACAAACAAAAGCTCCCCCGCTAAGGTTACACTCATGCTAGCAAAACAATTCCATAAACATTGCATAGTAATGACACAAAACACAGAAATCAATATAGGTCTCAAGTCAGAACATCACAATTTCGAATTCTAGCCTACACATATGAATTTAGCTACTCATCGTAAAGGAATACATCATCAAGTTTTTGAATGGAATGAAAAAAAATACTGCTGACGAACTCTCCACCTAGCTGCAGCTCAACTCCAACACTTCAATCCAGCCACGAATCCACGCTCAAGCTTCTTCAATTGGAATTCTTCTCCAAGCGTTCTTCTCTCTTTTCTTCTCTAAATCCCCCTCCTCTTTTCCCTCATTTTCCTTGGCTTTTTTCTAGCTGAAATCGAGAGCCAGCCTCCCAAGAATATGTCTTCTCGAATTTTGTTTCCTCCTTCCCGAGATTGCAAATCCAAAATTAGGAAATTCGACTGCCAGCTGGACTCGCGGACGTCTTCGTCATTTTACTTCCGCGGAGGTCTAAACAATTATCAAAACTCAGTGGACCTCCGCGCATTTAATCCTTCAGGCCTACGCGCTTGGCGCTGACTCAAACTTCAAGCACTTCAGACTTCATTTCTTAGACGTAAAACATCTTCTAAAAGACTTTCTTTAGCCGATATTCCTTCCATGGTCTCCAAATGCACCTGAGAACAAAAACTACACACAGGTAGTGAAATAATACACAGGCAACCACTAAGAGACGGTGTTTTAACACATAAAATAGTCGTACAACTACGACTTATCAATCTCTCCCTTGGCATTTTTGGCAAAACCAAATCTTCCAGAACTATCTATCTAGATTTAGAGATACTTGAGGGAACAAAACAGCCACCTCCAAAATACTCCCCCTTTTTGCCACAAATTGGCAAGGGGTCCAATCATAGTTCAAACAGAATGAAAATGTACCAGAATAAGTATTAGAACAGAAACAAAATGTGTCAAAGTTCAGAGAATTTCAGAACAACGACCTTCATGTAGACGAGTGACAGACCGCTCGTCATTAAAGCGATTTGTGCAAATAAATTTATAATAGTCCGCTACTTGCGACTATACTACTGGGTAGTACTTGGTAAGTAGGGGTCGAACCCAAGGGAATCAGGGGAATAGATGTTCTTTGAGGGGGTTGTCCAGCGAGAGAGCGTGTTTTAGGTCGGTTGGTTGGTTTGAAAGCTACCAGCTAAGTGATTGATTGATTGATTGTTTGGTTGGTTGGTTTTAGTACTGGAAAGTAAATTGCAGTTTATAATTAAAAAGAAATGTTCGGTTTCAGGGGCCTTGTATTATGTCCTGTTTATCATAGACCCTTAGTGAATTATCTAAGTATTCAAAGTTGAATCGAGGCCCTTTCGTAGCGCAAGACTTGCAACATCGTCTAAAGCAACACTTGTTCTACTTAAGACTAATTCCTCCTTTCGAAGTATCTTAGCCTTATGTGCATCCACTTGATCTCCCAGTTACGTTATTGACCAAGTGGTGTTTTAGATAAGTCGAACTCCTCGATAAGCTTTGCTTGTGACAGCTTCCACTTACCGAGTATGATCACGAATTCCCACGGAAGAGCTTTGCTTGTGACAGCTTCCACTCAACCTTGGAAACTCTGACTTGATATATGGCACATAGAACAAGTTTTGAATACTAAGAAAAGACGCTAAGTTAATAGTCTAAAACATTTTATAATACAAGTGCGCCCCTTCTACCGAACTACTAGTTTAGCTACTATTCATCGCGCTAAACATTATAACTAAGGAAATAAAACAGTTGAATAAATACTAAAAATAATACTTACAACCATTGAAGCGCCAAGGGAGCTATCCTTTATTTCCAAAGCCAAACTTACAATACATAACTTAGAGAGAGAAGTGAATTTTACAAGTGAGGTGCTTCTTAAAATGAGGGGAGGAGCTCCTCCTTTTATAGCCATGGAGGGTGGAGATGGAGGGTGGAGAAGGTTGCATGTGGAGGCCATCCATGGAGGAGGAGAATGGAGGGTGGAGGAGCCACCACATGTCTTTTGATCCAAGGGAGGAGGAAGGAGGAGCAAGGAGGAGGAGACATGTGGAGGAGCAAAAAGCCGCCGGTCACCATGGGTGGAGGAGCCGCCGGTTGCCGGTGGTGGAAGGAGGAGGAGGGGTGGCTTTGGCCACCTCTTGCCCAAGTGGCCGGTCACTTTGCCCATGTGTGAGTTTTGTACAGTTTTGTGCAGTCTTTTCACAAAACTGTCAATGTGTTTCTTCCCCGGATTGTCTTGATTCCTCTCCCGATTCTTCTGATTAATTTGTTATGAGTGCTTCAACGTCAGGATCCTTGATATTTCTTCAGTCGGCATATGATCTTGACCTTGGATTGACTCGTAACATCTTTTCTGCTCTAAAAGCTCCTCTTTAGTGTGTATTCTCTCTAAGCTCTGAATTACCCTGCAAAAATATATCTGAACTAACAAGCAAAAGTTAAATAGACAAAATGTCTAATTAAGGGGGTTATACTGTATTTATGATTCGTATAATTTTGGTCCATCAACGAGATATCCTCGGAGTCACCAGCTTCTGCCTCAGAGGCTTCATCCTCGTCATCGCTAGGGTAGTGTAGCGCACGAACCAAGTTGTTGATGCGTTTCCTTTGCTCCTTTTCCACAGTGAGGATGATCTCCAGCTCCTTCAGCACCTTTTCCCTTTCAGCATGCGACATCTTTACTTCGGCACCAGCTCCCCTTCTGGACAATTCTGGAAAGTCCCTCTTTCTTTGTCCCGGATCCTTCAGGTCATTCACATGTCGCCTTTGTATAGTTTGTGGTCCACAGTGAATTTTTGCGGGGCTTTGGAGAGACTGTCCTGCGACATCTTCAGTTCTGGATTCTTGTGAATGATCAGCTCGTAGATGAGGGAAGGAAACCCAATCTGATGCAGGGACCGAGTGGAGGTGGCATGTTTAGCAATCTGTGCGAATATGATCTTGACCAAATTGAAGTGCAGCTTGTTCCCAATTTGATATATTAGCTGTACCATTTCCTTGCTGACTGAAGACCGGTGTGACGTCGGTTTCCAGTTGACAATGGCAATGAAGAAGAGCATTGAGTAGAAGGTTGTCAAATCTACGACAGGAATGGCAGTGTCTCCCCGGAATGGATATGAACCAGCAGTGATGCAGTCGGAAAT
The DNA here is from genome assembly GCA_033675215.1 of Rhodiola kirilowii. Classification (NCBI taxonomy): domain Eukaryota; kingdom Viridiplantae; phylum Streptophyta; class Magnoliopsida; order Saxifragales; family Crassulaceae; genus Rhodiola; species Rhodiola kirilowii. The sequence goes on from CM066201.1 coordinate 36,644,459, forward strand.
CAATCTTGTCGTAGTCAGGTTCCTCCTCCTCCACTACTGGATCATCCATAGCGTAGTAGATGTTGATGAGCTCAGAATCAATTTCGACTCTTTTTCCACGAACAAAGACAACTCCATAATCTTTGTCCCCGATAACTCCAAACTGTTGAGGAAGGTTAGCAATAGCCTCTTGAACCAGCTGTTCGTTGAACGATTTGCTCCTTGTCAAAGTCCAAATTAGGCACGTTTGCTTCAGAACATGCACAACTTCCTTCCCTTTGTAACGTTTCTCATCAAGAAGTTTTTCTGGGATAATCTTTCTCTTCTGTACCGCCATCCACTTAGCTGCAGCATCCATGTTTACGAACCATATACCACCTTTTGTGATTCCAGTAGGAACTTCTGCTGACACAGGGGGTGACACATCACGTTTTCTCTTCTTGGTTCCACTGGCTCCCCCTGCATCTTGACTTCCTTCATCTTCCCTGGTGATATCCTTAACCCCTGGTTCCTGAGAGAGAACTTTCTTCTTTCCCTTTTTCTTCTCAGTCTTTTTGAGTTCTGACAAAGGAATAAAGTCTTCTTCATCAACCAGTGCAGCGGCTAGTACAACCTCTGGTGTAGCTTGAGTATGAGCAGCTTTTGTCATTTCTTTATTGAACTGCGCATCTACCTGTTGAAGTGCTGGTTCAACACGGACTTGCACACCAGTTGGCTCTCCAGTTGAAGCTTGCTCTGGGACTGAGACTTCTTCAGCAGCCACTTTCCTAGATTCAGGACCTTTTCCAGACACATTGCCTTCTTTATCAGACGACCCTTCCTTCTGCAACTCGTGCACCACTTCATCAATCTCCTTATATATGTCATCAAGCTTGTGATCCTTTTCAGAAGGATCCAACTCTTCAGACTCAACATCGTTTTGTTTTGCTTGCTGCTCATAAACTACTTTCTCAGCCTTTTCTACTAATCCATCATATGTTTCTTCATCAAGAACTAACATTCTCCTCCGACTCTGAAGTAGATTTCATCCATTCCCTGATGGCACTAATTTTTGCTACAGACTTTCTTGGAGAAAATTTTCTTTTGACCACCAATTTCCTCCGTAGTCCTCTCTTTTTCAGTATGAATCCGGTTGCATGCAGTCTGTCTTTCAGCCCAATCTACCTCATAGCAGCGACTGACTTGTCCAGGCTTGGATCAATTTCTCTTAATGCTTCAGTCACATACCCAGCCCTACTGGCCCCCCTTTCTTTCACACTCTCTACCACAGAGTCATCCATCACTGTATCACCCTTATCGTTCTTCTCCTTATTCACATTCACCACTTCCACAAGTAAGGGGTCACAAAACTGAGTTTTAGGAACAAAGATTACCTCAGCTTCTGGCTTAGTCGGTGGTAGATCTTGTCTCATTGATGGCAAACTAGCATCATTTGGTTTAGGAGTCCCCTCTGATGTCTGTGAGGGCACCACCTTCTGCTTTGCAGCATGTTCTTTTCCTTTCTTTTTCTCCACACCGGCCTTATGGTTAACTGGAACTAGTGCTTTATCCGCCTCTTCGACAGCAGTCTTCGTTGGAGTTTTGTCACCTAAAGCTGTCACCTTTTTCTCCTTTGGAAATATCATGCACTTCTTGAGGGTAGCAATATCATGCACTTCTTCAATTATCGTAACCTTCATGGCGAACCTAGGTGGGAGAGATCTTAAAACCTTGCTTGTCATTCTGCCCTCTTCAATGGGTTTCCCCAGTACTGCGACCTCGTTGGACAGGTCCAGTACTCGTGCGTTGTATTCAGTTATGACTTCGTCTTCTCTCATCTTGAGATCTTCAAATTTCAATGTGACCATTTGCATTCACGAGTTCCTTACCTTGTCAATTCCTTCATAAGAAGTTCTGAGAATGTCCCATGCTTCTTTGGCAATCTCATAGTTTGCGATCAGTTTGAACACATTCTCATCCACTCCAGAGAATATTGCGTTCATGGCCTTTGCGTTTCCTACTGAGGCTTTCTCATCTGCATCACTCGATAAGGCTTCAGGTTTTGTGACCACTGCTCCTTCTGTATTGGTCATCATGGGGGGTGCCCAACCTATCAGAACGGCTCTCCATGACTTCTCATCCAGAGATTTTAGAAAAGCCTTCATCTTGGATTTCCAGTATCCATAGTTTGGTCCTTCAAGTAGTGGGAGTCGATTAGTACTCTGTCCTTCCTTCAAACTCATCTTGAACAGTTCTAGGATCACACTCTGTATGTCGAGTGATTGCTCTGATACCAATTGAAATACTGTTATCTGTTCAAGACCAGATCTAGGTGGTGTTCAACAGAGGGGGTTGAACACCTTAGCAGATAGTAACTGGGACAGACTATGAAGGGGACACACAATGTAATTCCCAATTCGGCAGCAGCCTACTCTAGGGGGGCTTCCCACGCCCTAAAGGGATGCAAATCTTTATTTAAAAGTATAGAGCTACAACGGGTCTTACTCTTACAATCTCCCAAAAGTAAACGCCTAGCCTCTATCACTTCTTAGCTCTGCTTCGCGATCTCGGCTCCCCCTCGATCCCCTTGTTCGAAACTCCCTTCCAAACTTTCGGTTTAGGGTTCTCTTATACTATGACAATGTTTTGAGACCCTTTTACTTAATGCTTTTTGTGTTCAACTAGTTCTTGTTCCATTATTCGGTTGAACAACAAGGCTAAGTGGGTGCATCAAAAGGGCAAAGCTTAGCCGGGTAGTTCAATCCAGATTAGACAACAAAACCAAGTGGATGCATCGAAAGGGAAAAGCTTGGTAGAGTAGGCTAATCCTTCTTTAAAACCACTTAGTTGATCGGAAATGTGAGATCAAGTGGCTGCACATAGGCTAATACATCTTGAAAAGGAGTATTAGTCTAGATAAGAACTAGAATTCTATGTCTTGATTTTGGAGTAGATTGTGGTGTAAGCGCTTGAAAAGGCCTTACTTTAGGGTTTAAGTCTTGAAAAGAAATAAATCCACACTTATGAACACAAAGTAGATCATTTGAAGTCAATGATGGATGTGTCACTAGTTGAGACCCTAGAGTGAATATCTTTCTTATGTGAATATCTTTCTTGCACTTACTTTCAGCACATTTACTTTTCAGCACTTACTTTCAGTCATTTACTTTACGCACTTTACCTTTCAGTATTTACTTTCAGTTCAGTATTTACTTTCTTTACTTTCAGTCATTTACTTTTCAATTCATAAAACCAACCCAAAAAAACCAATTGTATTTATTTTCTTTTCTCTTTTTAAAGAACAACTATTCCACACTGACTCTCTTGGGTTCGACCCCTACTTACCGCTTGCTAATCCAATAGTGAGCCACGAGTAGTGGAACTATAAATGTAAATTTTGCAGTGCCTCAACGACTGCTCTGTCAACCACCTCTTTTCCTTTATAGCGAGCTTCATCCATAAGCTTCTCGGGAATAATCTTCCTCTTTTGAACAGGCCTCCACTTATTCGCGGCATCTTTGTTTACGAACCAGATCCCCTTCTTTATAATGCCAACAGGAACCTCTGCAGAAGCAGGGGCAGACACGTCGCGCTTCGTTTTCTTACAGGCATCAACTCCATCTGCAACATTACTCTCTTCTGCATGACTGATCGAGTCCTTTGCAGCTGGATTTTGAAACACGACTTTCTTCTTTCCCTTTTCTTTCTCATCCTTCTTGAGCATAGACAAGGGAATGGAGTCCGACAGTTCATCATCGGGAATATCTGGGAGCTTCTCTCTCACACCACCATCTGAATCATTCCCCACTTCATCATCACAAACAGCACTCGGTACACTGTTTGGAATGACAGCTGAATCTTTCTCTAAAACTAGTCCTGGGACCGGGGTCTTTTGAAACTGGACTGTCTCACCTTCTTGCTGAATTCCTGATACCGCCTCTGCTGGCATACTTGCCTCCTCTTTTCGCAAATGTTGAACTACTTCATCAATGTCTTTGTAGATACTGTCTAGTTCTGCATCCTTCTTAGATGCATCAGACTCTTCACGACCATCATCATTTTGCTTCACTTGTTGTTCACCAACTGAACTCTTCTGCTTCTTTTCTGAACCATCTTCAGATCCTTCATCAATAGACAGTTTCCTCTTGCTTGAAGATGTAAGCAATTGTTTAGTCTCTGAGTCTGACATTGCAATGAGCCGTCCTCTTATAGAACTGATCTTGGCAAGATACTGTCTCGGAGACGCAATACGACGGGTTCCCTTCATCCTCCGAAAACCTGACAGACGCACATATCCAGAAGCATGGATCTTCTCTCTCCATACTCCTGAGCCACCAGGCACCTTAGATACAGTCTTGCTGGGTTCCCCTTCTTTCACAAGTCTGACAGCATCTTCACTAACAACAGCCCTACTGGCTTCACCACCATTATCAGCCACAACATTCACTTCCTTTTCCACGATCTTATTTTCAACAACAACATCTTTCACAGGCACGGAAGTAACAAACGAAGCTTTAGGGTTTGGGAATACCTCAGACTGGGGCATAGCCGGTGGAGGAACTAGACTTTTTGATGTCGAACTGGCATCAGTTTGTTTAGAGGTATCCTCTGCGATTAGCGAGGGCACCATCTTCTGCGTAGCAGCAGATTCTGGTCCTTTGTTCTCCACCACTTCGGTTTTAGGGTTTGCTGGAACCCCTCCTCCGTCTGGAATCTTGATAGCGACACCTTTTGCTCCTTCTGCACCTTCAATTTTGGGATTTTAGGCTTTGCCGCCTGAGTTTTGGTTGATTTCTTGTTCGCCTTCTTTGTCTCTGGCGAAGTCTTGACAACTGACTTGGATTTTTTCCTGGTCCTCACCATTGTCTCCGAAAGAGAGAAGGAATGAAAGAGGTCGCCACACGCTACTGATCTAGGGTTTAGGAGAGTGATGGCGATAATAGCAGCAGATGAGACAAATTGATTTTTCAAAACAAGTTTTGCCTTTTCAACTTCCCAAAGGTGTCTTCGAAAAATATCCTCTCTCTCCTCACAACGGCACGAACAAATCTCCAAAATATTTGAAAGATATTTGTCTTCTTAAAATACACCTTTTGTTTCAGCTTCCTTCCTTAAGTGGTCAGTCCAACTGTTTTGCTGGTGTTCTGCGTATGACTGACCACTACCAGCGACACTCAGTGTTTGACAACACATAGACCCAAGGAGGATCTAAGTGTTTCAAACTGTGTAGCATCCAGAGGTTTGGTGAAGATGTCAGCCAATTGCTTGTCCGTTGTTACATGCTTTAGGGTCACCACCTTCTGTTCAACCAGTTCTCTGATGAAATGATGTCTGATGTCAATGTGCTTCATCCTGGAGAGCTGTACTGGGTTTTTGGATATGCTAATTGCGCTCATATTGTCGCAGTACAGAATCATCTCCTTCTGTTCCACTCCGTATTCAGACAGCATTTTGATGGACCATAATTATACGAATCAAATACACAGTAAAACCCACCAAATCAGACTGTTTGTCTATCTAACTTCTACTTGTTAGTCCCGATATATTTCTACAGGGTATTTTTGCGCTTAGAGAGAAAAGACGCTAAGGAGAGGATTTTACGCTGAAAAGATATTACGAGTCAATCCAAGGTCAAGATCAGACGTTGAACGAAGAAATATCAAGATCCTGACATTGAATTACTCAAATTAAATTCAACCGAGGAACAACCAAAGTCAGACCGGAGCAAAATTGGATTGATAGTTTTGTGAAAAGACTGCACAAAACTGTCAAAACTCATCCATGGACCAAGTGACCGGCGGCTTTTGGCTTTGTGGTGACTCATGGGTGGCCAAAACCACCCCTTCCTCCTCCATGACCGGTGGCTTTGGCTTGGAGGTGGCCAAAGCCACAAACCTCCCCTCCATTTGAACTTTGCTACCGGCGGCTATGAGGAGAAGCCACAAGAAGTTGACATGTGGTGGCTTCTCCTCCACAAGCTCCTCCCCATCTCCTCCACCCTTGGATGCACCACCACATGCCACCATCTCCACCCTCCATTCTCCTCCCCTTAGCCTATAAAAGGAGAGCTTCTCCTCCTCATTTGTATCATCCAACATCATCCAGAAATCAACATTTCACTTCTCTCTCTAAGTTTTGTTACTTTGTAAGTTTGGTTTATGAAATAATACTCTTGTTGGTTCTTGAGTATTATAACGGTTTGAAATTATAATACTCCTGTCGGTTCTTGAGTATTATAATACTGTAGAGAATACTCCTGTTAGTTCTTGAGTATTTAGTAGGAATTAGGAATACTCCTGTTGGTTCTTGAGTATTCCACCCCCTCTCCTCTTACTGTTTTCAAAAACCCCCGAGTATTTAGCTATGGTATCCACCTCTATGGATATTCGTAGCTAAACTCTTTATTCGGTTAAAGGGATGTAGTTGTATTATAAAATGTTTTAATTCTTTTAGTTTCTTTTCTCTGTATTCAAAACTTGTTCTATGTGCCATATATTAGATCAGAATTTCCAAGGTTGAGTGGATGCTTGGAATGGCAAAGCTCTTCCGTGGGGATTCATAAACATACTCGGATAAGTGGATGCTTGGAATGGCAAAGCTTATCTGAGGAGTTGATCTTTCTAAAACACCATTTGGATAAATCGGGAAAGACAATCCAAATGGATGCACACAGGCTAATATACCTTGGAATGGGGTATTAGTCTAAGTAGAACAAGTGCTCTACGACTTTTTGCAAAAGACTAGACGGTGTTGCAAGTTGAGTGCTAGGAATGGCCTCGATTCACTTTCGAACACTTTTGCAAAAGGCTAGACAGTGTTGCAAGTCGAGTGCTTGGAATGGCATTGATTCACGTTTGAATACTTAGAAAGGTTACTAAAATAATAAACAGGCTATGATACAAGGCCCCTGAAACCGAATGTTTTCCTTGAATTAAAAAACCCCCCTGTATTTACTTTTATAAATTACTCGATCATCTGCAATCACCAACCGCTACTCTACCGAAGGACTCGCAAATCACGCATCACCCACTGTATGTCTTTCTTTTATTTTCAGTATTTTAATTTCAGTATTTACTTTTCTGTAATTTACTTTTCCGCACTCAAAACCAAAAACAACCAAAAAAAGTCACTTAGTCATAACCGCTAAAATCTCAATCAAACCTAAAAAACACTCCCATCCTGTACAAATCCCTTAAAGAACAACTTATCCCTCCAATTCCCTTGGGTTCGACCCCTACTTACCACTTACTACCCAGTAGTGTAGTTGCGAGTAGCGGAAAATATAAATTTATTTGCACAGAGAACATTGCACCTTAATGACAGTGCAGTGGGCTCCGTCAAAATTGGCGCCGTTGCCGGGGAATTAGCCATCGGATTAGTTGTTCTTTCCCTCCCATGTCCTCATGACGCAACCCCCTTCATATGCAAGGACAACAAGGCATCTCCCCCCGTTCGGAGGTACGGATGAAGAAGACCCAGTACTACACTACCGAAACTTTCACCACGTTTGTTGCCACATAAAACCTGAAAATGAAATGTTAGAGGAGTTTAAACTTAAATGCTTTAAATTTTCTTTAACTGATTTTGTAACAATCTGGTATTATACGTCAACCGCTAGTAGTGCAGTACATTTCGTGGACCTCTGCGTTCCATTCCTACGAGAATTCTCTCCCCCATCCTTACGACAACAAACCCGAGAAAAAACATGAGCCTTAAACAATCCCAAGATGAGACTTTGGACGAATACTACACGAGCTATGACACCATCGTCTCAAACTACCCGCACCATGGATTCACGAAGAAAGTTCTGCTTCGAAAATTTCTTCGTGGGATGAAGGCCGATGAGCTGACAAGGATTAACGAAGCAATGAGAAGATCAGCCAGGAATTTAACCATAGCAGACATGTGTAACCTAATAAATGACCTGGCTGCAACCACAAAACGAATGCCCCAAGCTGATGGAGGCATGCAGATAGAAGAGGCTGGACCAAAGACAGACGAAGAAGAAACTCCTGAGCCATCAGAAGAAACTCCCGAGCCATCAGAAGACTGGGATATAGAAAGTATCGGGAGCAACGAGGAAGTGTCAGCAATGGAAGAAGTCCAGAATACCACCGACATGCTGCCAATACCATACCCAGCTATCATCACCCAAGCAGCCGAAACCATCTATGACCAGTTCCTCACAAACAGACACGACGAGGCAGAACCGAGCCTTAAGATGCAAGCTTCCCGACTTTTCCCCTCGATCAATAGACAAATCGCTAAAAACTATGTGATCCATGAACAGGCTGAAAAGAGGATGGGAAAAGGGCCTGAGCAGAACGACTCCTCGATGGAGCATGTTTTCGCCATGACTGGACAAGGCAGCCCTAAACACCAGAAAACCCAGTTCAAGAAGCTAGTGGTCAAAGGTCCCTCGCCTTCTCAGAGACGTTGGAAGGAGAAATCAACAGAACAATGGGAACTGGACCCAAGCACATCATCTCGCAAGAAATCGAAAAAAGGCAAGGCAAGAAGCAACACAGGAACGGTGGGGAAATTCGACTTAAGCCACCCATGGGACCCCAACCAGTGATCCAGGAATAAGGTACTGTCGAGCCAACAACGTTAAACAAGTGCACTTGTCGGGAGGTAACCCGACACTATCTTACTTTCCGCACTTTAATTTTCTGTCTTTTATTTTCTGTATTTTACTTTTTCAATAAGTCGCTCTCACCCACTTGGTGCATAGAAGATTTGACTATTCAGGAATCGAACTTGGGTGCAACATTAAACCTGTCAGGGCTACGCTAAGAATTCAAGGCCCCAGCCGAACTCCCTCGATTATCCAGCCTCGAGCCATGTCGTTTACTCGACACCTTAAAGGGAGTTCTGTTCTTCCCTTTTCCTTAATATCATTTCTTTCTCGTAATTGTCTGCTTGCATGGCTTTTAAACTAAGTAGTGCTGAAAGGCACGACTTCGTTCAAAAGTGTAGGGTGAGATCCGCATGTGTAAATAAATAAATAACATGTTTTTCTTTTTCTTTTTTAATATTATTTTTTTGAAAATATGAACTTAAGAATGTGAAAAAGATAGATCTAAAATTCGTGCATTTACCTTGTGAAAATTCAACTGTCTAAAAACTTAAAACGTAACTTCTCATTTGTCCCTTTGTGCTGAGATAAACTAGGGATGTGGAGTTGATAGAAATGCCCTAGAGAGGCTTGGCAAGCAATCGAAGGATCGAATCAAACTATATGGTTTTCGAAGTCAGTGGAGGCTGCACTTCAGGTTTCAGTGAAGATTGAAGTCATCTCCGCCATGCAGTGTTTATGAAAAAAAAGAAAAAATGCGAGGACGTGAATCAGACCGTCCTCTCTCTAGTCAAAGTAGCCGAGAAAATAGATGAGCGACCCTCATCTTGACCCGCGCGAAACGACAAGGATGAGAGGAGCGGGGAGGTATTTCCATAGGCTTGCGGGCGATGATTGGACCTCCCAAAAAAGGCTTGAGAAAATAGACTAGCAAGTCACAAAGACGCAAAAAGCTCAAAGAAGCAAATCAAGAGGCCAAAGGCCCAAAATTGTGAAGGTTTTAACCGAACAAAAAGTGAAGTACTCCAAGAGTCAAATCAAAGGCCAAAGGCCGATTCACTACAAAAAGCAGTCCCTCGCCAAAAGAAAATCAAAGTACTCAAACCATTGAAACCCGAACCGAATCACGTGTTAGAGAAAGCTACAAGGAAACCATATAGTGAGAGACGATCCCGAGGTTGCAGTCCAGGAGCCTAAAAAGGGCTATCTCCCGAAACATCCAGAATAATATGCATCTCAGCACGGAGGTACAAGTATCAAGTTTCTTCTATTTATTTATACAGTTCAATTTGGTAATAAGTAAGTAATGCATGAATTAGGATAAATCTAGTACCACAGTCTAATTTTCATATTTCAACAAACTTACTTAGTGTGCCGCCCTTTAATAGCATTGTTCGGGACGAACAACTAAAAGTGTGGGGTAATCTGATAGACCATAATTATACGAATCAAATACACAGTAAAACCCACCAAATTAGTCTGTTTGTCTATCTAACTTCTACTTGTTAGTCCCGATATATTTCTACAGGGTATTTTGGCGCTTAGAGAGAAAACACGCTAAGGAGAGGATTTTACGCTGAAAAGATATTACGAGTCAATCCAAGGTCAAGATCAGACGCTGAACGAAGAAATATCAAGATCCTGACATTGAATTACTCAAATTAAATTCAACCGAGGAACAACCAAAGTCAGACCGGAGCAAAATTGGATTGATAGTTTTGTGAAAAGACTGCACAAAACTGTCAAAACTCATCCATGGACCAAGTGACCGGCGGCTTTTGGCTTTGTGGTGACTCATGGGTGGCCAAAACCACCCCTTCCTCCTCCATGACCGGTGGCTTTGGCTTGGAGATGGCCAAAGCCACAAACCTCCCCTCCATTTGAACTTGCTACCGGTGGCTATGAGGAGAAGCCACATAAGTTGACATGTGGTGGCTTCTCCTCCACAAGCTCCTCCCCATCTCCTCCACCCTTGGATGCACCACCACATGCCACCATCTCCACCCTCCATTCTCCTCCCCTTAGCCTATAGAAGGAGAGCTCCTCCTCCTCATTTGTATCATCCAACATCATCCAAAAATCAACATTTCACTTCTCTCTCTAAGTTTTGTTACTTTGTAAGTTTGGTTTATGAAATAATACTCTTGTTGGTTCTTGAGTATTATAACGGTTTGAAATTATAATACTCTTGTCGGTTCTTGAGTATTATAATACTGTATAGAATACTCCTGTTGGTTCTTGAGTATTCAGTAGGAATTAGGAATACTCCTGTTGGTTCTTGAGTATTCCACCCCCTCTCCTCTTACTGTTTTCAAAAACCCACGAGTATTTAGCTATGGTATCCACCTCTATGGATATTCGTAGCTAAACTCTTTATTCGGTTAAAGGGATGTACTTGTATTATAAAATGTTTTAATTCTTTTAGTTTCTTTTCTCTGTATTCAAAACTTGTTCTATGTGCCATATATTAGATCAGAATTTCCAAGGTTGAGTGGATGCTTGGAATGGCAAAGCTCTTCCGTGGGGATTCGTAAACATACTCGGATAAGTGGATGCTTGGAATGGCAAAGCTTATCTGAGGAGTTTGATCTTTCTAAAACACCATTTGGATAAATCGGGAAAGACAATCCAAATGGATGCACACAGGCTAATATACCTTGGAATGGGGTATTAGTCTAAGTAGAACAAGTGCTCTACGACTTTTTGCAAAAGACTAGACGGTGTTGCAAGTTGAGTGCTTGGAATGGCCTCGATTCACTTTCGAACACTTTTGCAAAAGGCTAAACAGTGTTGCAAGTCGAGTGCTTGGAATGGCCTTGATTCACGTTTGAATACTTAGAAAGGTTACTAAAATAATAAACAGGCAATGATACAAGGCCCCTGAAACCGAATGTTTTCCTTGAATTACAAAACCCCCTATATTTACTTTTATAAATTACTCGATCATCTGCAATCACCAACCGCTCATCTACCGGAGGACTCGCAAATCACGCATCACCCACTGTAAGTCTTTCTTTTATTTTCAGTATTTTAATTTCTGTATTTACTTTTCTGTAATTTACTTTTCCGCACTCAAAACCAAAAACAACCAAAAAAAGTCACTTAGTCATAACCGCTAAAATCTCAATCAAACCTAAAAAACACTCCCATCCTGTACAAATCCCTTAAAGAACAACGTATCCCTCTAATTCCCTTGGGTTCAACCCCTACTTACCACTTACTACCCAGTAGTGTAGTTGCGAGTAGTAGAAAATATAAATTTATTTGCACAGAGAAGATTGCACCTTAACGACAGTGCAGTGGGCTCCGTCACATTTGCTTCATCCATAGGAATTGAATGCAGTAACTTCCTGCAGTGATATACTCCGCTTCAGCCGTAGAGAGCGAGATGCTATTTTGCTTTTTACTGAACCAGGAAATCAAGTTATTTCCCAAGAAGAAACAACCTCCAGACGTGCTCTTCCGATCTTCAGCGTTTCCTGCCCAGTCCGCGTCGCAGTTGCCAACCAAGTGTGAGTTCGTGTCCTTGGTGTACCAGATTCCGAAGTCGACAGTTCCGCATACGTATTTTATAATTCTCTTTAGCTGCAGAAGATGACTTTCTTTAGGGTCCGTGGCGGAGCCCATCGCACTGTCGTTAAGGTGCGATGTTCTCTGTGCAAAAACTAATTTATATCTCCGCTACTCGTACTCTACTAGTGGGTAGTAAAGGGTAAGTAGGGGTCGAACCCAAGGGAGTCTGGTGAATAGTTGTTCTTTAAGTAGGACAGTTGGGGGTTGGTTGTGATTTTAGTACTGAGAGTAGCGTGGGTTGGTAGTGATTTTAGTATTGAAAGGTAAAGTAACAGTTGATTGTACAATTAAAGGAAAGCATTCGGTTTTAGGGGCCTTGTATCATAGTCTGTTTATCATTGACCTCTAATGATCATACTAAGTGTTCAAAGATGAATCAAGGCTATTTCTAGCACAAGACTTGCAACATCGTTTAGAACACTTGTTCTATTTAGACTAATTCCTCCTTTCGAAGTATCTTAGCCTTATGTGCATCCATTTGATCTTCAGTTACGATCAACCAAATGGTTTTTTAAAGGAGGTCGAACTTCTCAGATAAGCTTTGCTCGATAAAGCCTTATGTGGCACATAGAACAAGTTTTGAACACATAGAGGCACTAAGAGTAGGGTCTAAAACATTGTATGGTACAAGTACACCCCTTCCACCGAATGAAGGGTTTAGCTACGAATACTCATGGAACAGGACATCATAACTAAGTGCTTGAAAAGTAAACGTTTTGAAAGACAGAAAATAAAGTTTTTGAAAGTAAAGACAGGAAAGTAAAGTTGCTGAATTGAAAAGACAGTAAAGTAAAGATGAGAGTGCTTACAAAAACCGTTGAAAGTGCTAAAGCTTCGATTCCAAAGTAAAGTGATTACATGATTAGTGCCCAAACTCTAGAGAGAAATGAGAGCTTCTCTCACTAACTTGTGGTTTGTGGATGTTGGAATGAGATGGGATGATTTTACAAGTGAAGAGATGAGCTCTATTTATAGGCCATGAAGAGGAGAAGATGTGGAGGAGGAGCATCCACTTGGCAAGAGATGGGATGAAGAGCTCAAAAAGCCATCGGGTGTCATGAGAGGAGAGGAGAGGAGGAGCCTTTAGCCGCCGCCCATGTGGACGAAGGGGACTGGTGGAGTGTGTTTCGTGAGCTCTTCCCAAAAGCCATCGGTCCTTTCAGCTCCGGTCTGACTCTGGTTGCCCTCCGGTTGGACTTGTTTTGAGTGATTCCACGTCCAGTTCTTGAAAGTCAGATTTTGGTCGTGACCTGGAATGATTCGTAATTCATTTTCAACTTTAAAACTCCTCCTTAGCCTGTATTCTCTCTAGACTTCAAATAACCCTGTAGATAAATATCAGAACTAACAAGCAAAAGTTAAATAGACAAGGCGTCTAATTTGGTGGGTTTAACTGTGTTTATGATTCATACAATTATGATCCATCAGTCCGCGTGGTACCTTGCACAGACTCTTACCGCATATGCTATATCTGGTCTGCTGGCTGTCAGGTACAGGAGACTCCCAATCATACTACGGTATAGAGTCTGATCGACCTTTGTTCCAGCTTCGTCTTTAGTGATCTTTAAGTGCGTAGTAGCTGGCGTTCTTTTGTGACTTACCTTCTCAAGATCAAATTTCTTTATCAGATTCTTGGCGTATTTGCTCTGTGAGATGAAAATGCCATCATCCTTATGTATCACCTGGAGTCCCAAAAAGTAGTTCATCTCTCCAATCATGCTCATCTTGAACTCTTTCTGCATCTGTTCCACGAACTGGTCCACCAGCTTCTGGGTGTTGGACCCAAACACAATATCGTCAACATAGATTTGTGCGATTGTGAAATCTGATCTTGTGAGCTTCACAAATAGTGTCTTGTCAACTCCCCCTCGCACATATCCATGGTCGACGAGAAACACGGTGAGACGCTCATACCGAGCTCTGGGAGCCTGCTTAAGGTCGTACAGTGCCTTCTTCAGGCGGTACACGGAAGCAGGGTGATGCAGGTCCTCAAATCCTTTTGGCTGAGCAACGTAGACTTCCTCATTCAGAAAGCCGTTCAGGAACGCACTTTTAACATCCATCTGGAATAGCCGAAACTTTAAGTGACATGACAGAGCAAGAAGCAGGCGAATGGCTTCAAGACGTGCGATAGGGGCAAAGGTCTCATCAAAGTCGATCCCTTCTATCTGGGTATATCCCTGAGCCACAAGGCGAGCCTTGTTTCTTGTGACATTTCCTAAGGCATCCGACTTGTTCTTGAAAATTCATTTTGTGCCGATAACATTTACACCATCAGGTCTTGGAACTAAGTCCCAGACATCATTGCGAGCAAATTCTTCCAGTTCTTCCTGCATGGCAAGGAACCAATACTCATCAAGCAGTGCTTCCTTTATGTTCTTTGGCTCTATAGTAGACAGAAAGCACGAGCAGGCAGCAAGTTCTCTGAAGTTGATCTGCATACCATGAATTCTTATTCCGTAACTTAGGGATCCAATGACCTCAGAAATTGGGTGGTCTCTAGCAATTTGTCGAGAGGGTTGTAATGCAGCATGATCCTCTTGAGAACTGACATCTTCAGCCGCGTCAGATGAAGAGTGATCGTCAGCTGTTGGTACTTCTCCTGTCGAATCATTCTCAGTTGGCTGAGACGGCAGTAGTGTGTCAGGTGCTATTCCAACTCTTTCGTCAGCATCGTCTGAGGAAGTTTGCTCAATCACTTCATCCTTAACTTTGACATTGATAGACTCCATGATAGATCCTGTGCGTTTGTTAAAAACTCAATATGGTCGACTGTTCGAGGAATATCCTAGAAAGAAACCCTCATCACTCTTCAGATCAAGCTTCTGTTGGTACTCACGGTCATTCAGAATGTAGCACTCACTCCCAAAAATGTGGAAGTACTTGACAGTGGGCTTCTTCCCTTTCCAAAGTTCATAGCAGGTCATCTCCGTACACGTGCGTATTGTCACACGATTTATGATGTGACATACCGTGTGCATAGCTTCTGACCAGAACTTCAGTGGAATCTTCTTGGCATGAATCATCACCCAAGCCATCTTCTGAATGGTTCAGTTCTTGCGTTCCACTAAACCATTCTGCTGAGGGGTGATAGCAGATGCGAATTGATGAGCGATCCCGTGTTCTACACAGTATGTGGCCATAGTACTATTCTTAAACTCTGTGTTGTTATCTGTTCTGATGGACACCAGGCTTTCTCCTTTGTCCTCCCTCTCTCTCTGGAGTAAGGTAGCAAGTTCGATGAATTGTTGTGCAGCTTCAGAATTGTCTCGTAGGAACCTAGTCCATGTATATCTGGTGAAGTCGTCCACACACACCAGAACATACCTCTTGCCGCCATAGCTCTCCACTTGCATCGGGCCCATCAGATCCATATGGATCAGTTCCAACGGTCTGCTGGTGCTGATCTGCGAGGTGTTTGGATGTGAGGCCTTTGTTTGTTTCCCGATTTGGCATTCTCCACATATTACATCTACATCACCTATAACTTTGGGCATTCCTCGGATGAGACCAGTTGAGCAGAGCTTCTTCGGGGACTTGAGATTCAGGTGACCCAAGCGCCTGTGCCACAGTGCCATCTCATCTGTTTGACTTGAAAAATAAGTTGATGCAGCAACTGTTCCAGTAGACCCTTTCATCAGGGTTCCTCCTTCCTTATCCAGGACATGACACGAGTCATGAGTGAATTGGACTTGGTATCCGCCGTCACACAGTTGACTTATACTGATTAAGTTCACCTTCAATCCTTCGACAAGGAGAGTGTCTGATGAGTCGTATTTATACGACTCGTCGAATCAACTAAACCCATCCATTTTGACACCTTTTTATGCGAATAGTCACTGCCTAGTGTGGTTTTTGCATTTCAGGTGATCCGAGAGCTCTAGGAGGAAACGCACTTGAAAGACGGCTTTGCACGCCAAAACATCACAATGGAAATTCAACCGACCGGGTGGGAAGGTGCCTCAGATCCAATCGAAGGACCCAAGCCCTTCTATGCTGGATGGAGGCTTGCTCAAGGCTCCGAAGGACCTGGGAATGATGCTGGGACATCTAGACGACATTCCGAAGGGAATGGTCGAGCCACCTCAGATCGGCCCCGGTAAGGCCCCGGGCATGCTAATAGGCACCAAAACCAAGTTGCTCGACCAGATGAGCGAATCTGTCAAATCCGGCTCGACCAAGTTGTTTGAAATACCCAAAAAGTCGGATGATCTCACATCCCAGACAAAACGCACGAGTGGAACGGCCGGGATGGACAAAACGACGCCAAACTGCAAAAAGGCCATGCACGCTGGGCCAAGTCGGTGGAGCCCAGGCGTGGCGGTTTAGGAGTTTCCTAATCTCATCTAAGGCAAGTCGGTGCAATAGGAGAGGCATCCAAGTCAAGCTTGCTTTCAAGCTAAGCAAAGTCAAGATTTGGACATGTTTCCTAATCTGTTTATGGGCCCTTTCCAAATCCAGACTTGGAAGCCCTAGGTCCTTAGCTATAAATAAGACCTCTCGGTCAGTCCATAAGCATTCCATTCTACAGAGACGAGCAGCACTACACACTCGCGCATCCCTCGAGCAGTCCGAGCCCTGAGCAGAATTCAGCCGTGCCTTCAACCTTCGACACAGAGAAGATTTTCATTATTGCCTTTCAATTTATTATTGCAATGTTCTCCATGGATATGAGTAGCTAAACCCCTCGTTCGGGCTAGGGCTAATTTACTGTGACTTTCATTTGAGACTTTGTGCTTAATGCTAATTCATGTTCAACTAGTTCTTGTGCCTGTTTATCTCGAACTAAACTGTGAAGCTAAGCGGATTCCCGAAATGGTAAAACTTAGCCGAGCAGTTTAGCCCCATATTTCGCTGCTTGTTTAATACTAAAACGTTAGGACAAGTAGTCGCACCTAATCTTGCATAACCTAAAACAGAGTGCTATGTTAACTAGAACTAGAAGTCTATAACCTGAAACGGAGTAGATTGTGGTGTAGTGGCTTGAAACAGCCCTACCTTAGGTTATAACCTGAAACGAAGTAACCACACTTAGGAAAACGTACTAGATCATTAGAAGTCGATGATAACCGGGTCACAATAAAAGCCCTAGTCTGAATGCTCTCTCATATTGAATCACAACCTTTTATTTACTCGCACCTTTAACAATCTGCTCACACCCCAATTGTCTTTCTTTTCAGTCACAGGACACGAGTAACCGAACTGCTCACTTGGGTTCAACGCATGACGACGCTTGTCAGTGTCCTTGAGAACAGTGAGATCCGAAACCTTGAATGTCCCACAGCCGATCACCAGTCCCTTTCCTCCATCTCCAAAGGTGACAAACTGCTTTTTCATAACAGGTCGAGTATGTATAAGAAACTTATAGTTACTTGTCATATGGGCGGAGCATCCACTATCGAAGTACCATCGGTCTTTCTCCATGTGACTCGATGAGCTGAAAGCAACCAGGCATACAGTTTTATTTTTCCTGGATTCACTACATTCTCCATAGGTTGCAGCAAATGCGACGAAGTTGGTAGTTTCATCGTCATCATTTGTCTCAATGTCGCTGAGATTTGCAACCATCGCCTTTTTCTTTTTGAGGTAGTTGGCGCATTCTGCCTGTATGTGACCGAATCCCCTACATTCGTGGCATTGCATCTCTTTCCCTCTTTCAGAAAAGTCCAGTTTTTTCTCACTGGTCTTCGTGCCTATTTTCCAGTTTTGAAACTTGGTCGAGGAAGACAGACCTTGTTCAGAGCCACGTCTGTTGAGTTATATGACCATCCTGCCGAAGTTCTGAGCCATCATTGCTAGTTGATCAGTGGTGCAGTTAGTCTCAGCTAATCCTTCTGACACTTCCAACTTTAGGGCAATACCTTTCCCGTCTCTGGATTCGGCCTCATGATTCATCTCGTAAGTTCTGAGTGAACCCATGAGCTCGTCCAGTTTCTATTTGGAGATCTTGGTGGGAGCGATCTTAATGGCAGTGACTTTCATGACAAATCTTGGTGGGCGCGATCTTAAAACTTTGCTGGCCATCCTTTCTCCATTAATAAGCTTTCCCAGTGCAGCTCGTTCGACAGGTCTAGGACTCTCCGATGAGTCGTAGTTGTACGACTATTTTATATGTTAAAACCCCATCTCTTAGTGTTACCTGTATATTATTTCACTACCTGTGTGTAGTTTTCGTTCTCAGGTACACTCGGAGACCATGGAAGGAATACTAGATAAAAGGAGCTTTATTTGAAGATGTTTGGCGCGGAAAGAAATGAAGTCCGAGGCGCTTGGAATTTTCGTCAGTGCAAACCGCGGAGGGCTTAAGCATTATAGGCGCGGACGTCTTATGAATTTCCATAATTGTGAAGACTTCCGCGGGTCGTAAATAAGGAGACGTCCGCGGATGACAGCTGGCAGTCGAATTTCGTTATTTTCGAATTGCATTATTGGAAAGCCCAAAAAGAGAAATAAATAAGCACGAAACCCTAGTGACCAGATAGCGAATTTCAGAGGAGAGGAGAAAGAGACACGGATTCAAGTGTTCGAGTTGAGCTGCAGCTTGGTGAAGAATTCACCATTAGTATTTTCATTCTATTTTATTCACATAAAACTTCGTGATGTATTCCATTGCGATGAGTAGCTAAACTCATATGTGTAGGCTAGAACTCGACATTGTGATGTTTTGACTTGAAACATATATTTATCTTTATGTTTTGCGTTATATTACTAAGCATTGTTTATGGATTTCATATGCTAGCATAAGTGGAACCCTAGCGGGGGAGCTTCTGTTAGTTTGTTAATTCCGATTATCACAGTTTACTAGCAACCTAGCGGGGATATCAAACTAGGATACGAGTAATATACCACTAGGATTGACACCCTAGGACAACTTGTAGTGCAACCTAGCGGGGAGCTATAAGTTGTAAAACATTAGAAATCAAAACGTTAGGTTAATGATTTAGTCTTACGTCATAGTCGAGAGTTCTAGCTTGCACTTCTCTTTGATATTTGATACCCGAATTGTGTGACGATTACTCTAGTAATAATTCTTGCTTACTTGCGTTATTTAATTGCTTGCATTCAAACCCCCCCCCCATTGTTACGTTTTTACTTAGTGAAACAGATTCTCAACCGATCTATGTGGATACGACCCGACTTACCACTTGCTAGTCGGAGATAAAGAAATAATTATTTTTGACGGGTACAACGACGTCCGTCAAATTTTGGCGCCGTTGCCGGGAATTGGTAACGAAGAATCTCACTAAGTATTTCTTTCTTTTAGTTTTATTTTATTGTCTTTTTTATTTTCTGTCACTTGATTATTTTTCTGTTTAAGTAACTATGTCACAGAGAAGTGTTGAACGTGATGATGAAGAGCGAGGAAGTGTACTAGGAGATAACATGCAGGAACAGAGGCAAGGACTGCCCGCTGTTAATCAGAGATTACCACCCCCCAGGAATCAGCAATTTGTGAACGAGTTTGCTAGACATCGTGCAGCTAGACACGATGATTACGAGGACGAGCTGGATCGACAATACCTCGGTGGAGGAAATCAATATGGACAGTTAGCTAGGCGTCAGGATTTGGGACGCACGATGAGAGGAGTATGTGCGCCGTATATTGATGAGGCACCTTGGTGCATTAGGTTGGATGAGGACGCAGAAGACATCGAGATAAAGAGTGGGGTGATACACCACTTGCCCAAGTTTGGAGGAATGCCCGATGAGAACCCCCTAAGGCACTTGAAGGAATTTCATGGAATTTGCATGTCCATGAAAGCTGCATCGGTTCCGGAGAATATTTTTAAATTAAAGACATTTCCTTTTTCTTTAGAAATTCAAGCTAAATCTTGGTTAATGTCTTTGCTTTCAGGTTCGATTACTTCATGGGATCAGATGCAAAGGAAATTCATGGACAAGTACCACTCCCATTCGAAGGCGGCTCAAATGAGGAAGGAGCTCTCTATGCTTAGACAAGGACGTGCAGAAACGTTGTTCGATTATTTGGCGAGGTTTAAGCTATTGGAAGAGAGTTGTCCGAATCATGGAATCCCACAAAGAATGTTGCTTGAATACTTCATGGATGGAATGGTTCTAATGGAAAGGAGAATACTAGATGCCTCCGCTCAGGGATCTATCCTTGACATGTACCCCGAGGAAATATGGGAGTTGATTGAGAGAGTTGCCGAGGGCACAAGGTATTTAGAGGAAACACACAGAACTGCACCAGTTGCTAACGTAAATGTACATTCTGAATTGCAGGAACTGAAGAATATGATGGCTCAAATGATGACGCAACAACCACAAGGCAATTAACAAGTGGAGTGTAAGGTAAACAAGTCCACTTTTAATCCAATAAATAATGATAACACTGTTTTTCAGGAAAGAACGGAAGATGTAAATGTCGTGGGCTACATGAACAAGGGAGATTTGCCACCCAGGAAGTATGACGGATATCAAAGCAATAACAAATGGCAGCCAAGGCAAAATGAGGGTGGTTGGCAAAGGAACAACAACTATGATGTGGGGCAATCTTCGTACCCACAAAAGCAGCCGTACAAACCACCGCACATCAAACAGGGAGAAGACAGCCCGATCAAGGAATTCAGGGATGAAGTGAGAGGCATGTTCAAAGAACTCACTGAAAAGATTGTGCAACAAGCTGGAGACGTTAATGAGCTGAAAAAGCAAGTGTCTCAAATTGCGAAGGATGTATACGAAAGACGTGAAGACAAAGGGAAGCTGCCATCGCAAACGATTCCCAATCCAAAGTCCAATATCAGCGCTGTAATGCTTAGAAATGGAAAACAATTGAAGAATGGACCAGAAGAGCTGAACGAAGATTCTACCTCAGTGCAGCACGCGGACGCCTCACCAATTAATGCGTGGACGCCTGAAGAATTACACACAAATCAAGAGACGTCCGCGGACAATGAACACAAGACGTCCGCGTGGTGCACTAGTTCAGGTGAGGAAATTCCTATTTCGAACATTCCTCTACCATTCCCAATGCAGGTTTCTAGGACCAAAAAGAAGTCTATCACAGACAAGGAGGTTTGGGAGTTGTTCAGCAATGTGGAAATTAACATTCCACTCATTGAGGCTATTCGGCAAATCCCAAGGTACGCAAAATTTCTCAAGGAATTATGTACTAACCGTAGGCGTACAATTCAGAATGAGCAGGTAATGCTTGGAGAAAGTGTATCGGCAGCGATACAAAGAAAGGTACCCAAAAAGTGTAAGGATCCAGGAACTTTTACTATTCCATGTGTTATTGGTAACGTGAGGATCGAAAATTGCATGCTAGATCTTGGTGCTTCCATAAATGTTCTTCCTTACTCTTTGTACTTATCTTTGCGTATTGGTCCACTTAAACCAGCGGGTTTGACCATTCAATTGGCTGACCGATCATGCACCCAACCTTTGGGTGTGATCCAGGACGTTTTGGTGCAGTTAGAAAATCTTATTTTTCCTGCAGATTTCTATGTGCTGAAAATGGATGAAGAGGGAGCACAAGATCAGCCACAAATTCTATTTGGTAGGCCATTCTTGAAGACAGCTAGAACTAAGATCGATGTGGATAGCGGCACGCTTTCCATGGAGGTGGAAGATGATGTAATAAACTTTAATATATATCAAGCTATGCAATATCCACCTGATGATGTAGGAGTACACGCTTTGGATGCGATCGATGATCTAGTGGAGTCTTCAGATATTCCCTATGGGGATGATGTGCTTGAAGTAATTTTGAGGGAGGCTATTGAGTCACGTGGCGCATCAATAGGGATGCTTCGTGAAACTAGTGACATGCTACAGGAGCTTCGAGTTTTGCCACCATTAACCCCAAGGTACGAGGCTAATCAAGTTGCTTTAACTAATAAATCTACACCTGTACCATCTGTTGTACAGGCACCTGAGTTGCAGCTTAAGCCCTTACCCGAGCATTTAAAGTATATCTATTCGGGAGAGGGTGAGACGTTGCCGGTCATAATCAAGGGGCTTGGAGCCTAATCAGGAGGAGAGATTGGCAGCGGTACTGAGGAAACATAAGACCGCGATTGGATGGACACTTGCGGACATCAAGGGAGTGAGGCCTACCGTGTGCATGCACCGGATTTTACTCGAGGATGGAGCCAAACCCGTGAGACAGCCGCAGCGTAGATTGAACCCACTGATGATGGAGGTGGTTCAAAAAGAGGTACAAAAACTTTTAGATGCTGACGTGATTTATCCTATTTCAGATAGTCAATGGGTAAGCCCCGTACATGTAGTACCAAAGAAGACAGGGATTACAGTAGAGCTTAACGCTCAAGGTGAGTTGGTAACAAAGAGAATCCAGAACGGATGGCGCGTGTGCATCGACTACAGAAAGCTAAATGCCGTGACACGCAAGGATCACTTTCCTTTGCCGTTCTTTGACCAAATGTTGGATAGGCTCGCAGGTAAGCCTTATTTTTGCTTTTTAGATGGATTTTCTGGGTATAATCAAATTCTGATTGCAGCCGAAGACCAGGATAAGACTACTTTCACGTGCCCATTCGGTACATTCGCGTTTCGACGCATGTCTTTTGGTTTGTGCAACGCACCTGGCACCTTCCAGCGTATGGTAATGAGTTTATTTTCAGAATTGATTAGTCAATGTGTTGAAGTGTTCATGGATGATTTCACTGTGTATGGCAATACTTTTGATGAATGCTTGCTTAATGTCGATAGAGTACTTGCACATTGTGAGGAGACTAACTTGGTTTTGAATTATGAAAAATGCCATTTTATGGTCACTCACGGTATAGTATTGGGACATGTTGTGTCTAGGGAAGGACTACAGGTAGACAAGGCTAAAATTGACTTGATTATGAGCTTGCCCTACCCTTCTGATCAGCGTGGGGTGAAGTCTTTTTTGGGACATGCAGGATTTTATCGCAGGTTTTTACAGCATTTCTCAAAAAGGGCGCTACCTCTCTCCAGATTGCTGCAAAAGGATGTACCATTTGAGTTTACAGCAGAATGCCAGGCAGCATTCGATGATCTCAAAGTAGCACTGACTAGTGCACCTATCATTCAAGCACCGGGCTGGACACAGCCCTTCGAGATAATGTGTGATGCGAGCGACTACGCAGTTGGAACAGTGCTAGGGCAAAGGAAGGAAAAGAAGCCTGTGGTGATCCATTATGCGTCTAGGACGCTTGACGCGGCTCAGCGAAATTATTCCACGACCAAAAAAGAGCTTTTAGCTGTTATATTTGCTTTGGAAAAATTTCGCCCTTATTTACTTGGTTCTAAAATTGTTGTCTTCTCCGATCATGCAGCTATTCGCTATTTGATGACGAAGAAGGAGTCAAAGCCGCGACTAATTAGATGGATCCTCTTGCTACAAGAGTTCGATGTGGAAATAAAGGATAAGAAGGGCATTGAGAATACAGTGGCCGATCACTTGAGCAGAATAGTGAGAGAGGAGGAAACCGGAGCTATAACCGAAACATTCCCGGACGAGTATTTATTTGCTATCCAGGAAAAAGCACCATGGTATGCTAACATAGTTAATTGCCTGGTGGGGGGTAAGTTTCCTTCGTCATTTACTACTGCTCAACGTTTGAGGCTCAAGCATGATTCGAGATATTATATTTGGGATGACCCTTACTTGTGGTAAATTGGCTCGGATCAAGTTGTTAGAAAGTGTGTGCCTGATTCTGAAATTTCTTCTGTGCTTGTTTTTTGTCATGAACATGCGTGTGGTGGTCATTTTGGACCGAAGAGGACATCTAGGAAAATTCTTGATAGTGGTTTCGATTGGCTTCATTTGTTTAGAGATGCATATAACCATTGTAAAGCCCGTGATAGATGTCAACGCGTATGGAATATTTCTGCTAGAAATGAAATGCCTCAAATGCCCATTGTTGTTGATGAGATATTTGATATATGGGGTATTGATTTTATGGGACCGTTTCCCTCTGCATATGGCTTACAATATATATTGGTTGCTGTTGATTATGTATCTAAGTGGGTCAAAGCTAAGGCCACCAAGCATGATGATGGTAAGACGGTGGTGGATTTCTTGAGTACTAATATCTTTTGTAGGTATGGAGTACCAAAGGCGGTGATCAGTGACCAAGGGTCACACTTTTGCAATCGTTTCGTCGCGTCGGTGTTCAAACACTTTGGTGTTATTCATCGCGTATCCACCGCCTACCACCCTCAAACTAATGGACAAGCTGAGGTGTCGAACCGAGAGATCAAGTCTATACTTGAGAAGATGGTGAAGCCGTCGAGAAAGGACTGGCCAATAAGACTTGAAGAGGCATTGTGGGCTTACAGGACCGCCTACAAGACGCCAATTGGAATGTTCCCTTTTAGATTGGTTTATGGGAAGGCTTGTCATCTCCCGGTTGAGGTACAACATAAGGCTTATTGGGCAATTAAAACATTCAACTTTGACCTAACCAATGCAGGGATCGAAAGAAAGCTACAGTTGAATGAGTTGGAGGAGCTCCGCTTAGAGGCTTATGAGAGCCAGTCAGACTACAAAAAAAGAGCAAAAATGTACCATGACAAGTACATATTGAGGCGCAGCTATGAAGTGGGGCAAAAGGTACTTTTATTTTCCTCAAGATTAAGACTTATGCCTGGGAAATTGCGTTCTCGTTGGACAGGTCCATACATCGTTGTAAAGGTGTACAATCATGGGGCGTTGGAATTGCGAGGACCCGAAGGAGGAGAGAGTTTCAAGGTGAATGGGCAAAGAGTCAAGCCATACTATGATGGATTTGAGGCAACCACGGAGGACGTTGAACTGGCGGAGCCAGTATATTCTACCTAGCTAAAGAGGTAATGTCCGGCCAAGGACGTTAAACAAAGGCGCTTACCGGGAGGCAACCCGGTGTGTTTTTTATTTTACGCATGTTAAGAGTCGATTAGTTAGTGGAATTGGTACCCTGATAATGCGCCTCGAGTGCATGTTTTATTTCTGGTGGTTTCAGGTGAATTAAACGAAGAAAGGGATTTTCATCAGTGTGATTCGCGCACGTCTCACCATTTAGTTGCGCGGACGTCTAAAGAATTATAGAAAAATCAAGATACGTCCGCGGGTGGTAATTTCAAAGGCGTCCGCGGGACATCAAAAAGTTAAAATTGGGATGTTTTCCAAATATGGTTTTCGGAACAAAAGAAAAAAAGGAAAAGAAAGAAGGCTCGTCCGCGATTTTCCCGTCCGCGATTCTCAGCTGAATCAGAACTCTGCTGGTGGTGTGGTGTGGATTGAAGCTGAAGTTGAAGTTGGATTGAAGCCAACCCAGAGGTCAGCTAAATTGAGGTAAAGACTCACCGATTGGTTAGGAAGTTGGATTCGGAATTGGTTTGTATTGAAGTGGGTTTTGGGTTGAATCGGTGGAAGGGAGTTCTCAAAGATAGTTCGATTTGGGTTGTTTGAGTTGGGATTTTGAATTGAACTTGGATTTGGTCGGATTAGTGAACGGAATTCGATCGGAGCTCAGAATTGGAAATCATAAACTCACGTGGACGTCTGAATAATATTCAGGCGCGGACGTCATAGGATTTATCACAAAAACAAGAGACCTCTGCGGGACATAATTGCAGAAGACGTACGTGGAATTTCGGAAATTTCAATTTTTTTAGATCAAGATGACTCGTACATCATCTCGTGCTAGTTCATCATGTGATCGCAGAGCTCAGCCACCCACTGTTGATGCCGAGGCACTAGTTCCGGCTGTCGTCGATGACAGGCAGCAGAGATTTGAGGCATTCATGGCGCGTACACATAAGGCGCTCATGTGGGTTGAGCGGTACTTTCTGGAGCGTTGCGGACTCTTAGAGAGGTTCAGGGCACTGTTGGACACATGTGGTTGGCCGGGATTGCTCACGCTCCGTAGTGATGCTGATATTGAAGACACTTGTGAGTTCCTAACCGGTTACGACTACATTGGGCCTAGGGAGCATGAAGGATTCAGGTACACTTTCAGAGGTGTGGAGCACCATTGCACGATGACGCGGCTGCGTCAAATCTTTGGGTGGCCAGCAGTGAGAGATGGGACTTTCGTCAATTTCAGTCTGGGGACGGAAATCAGCGACACTTACCTTATCCTTACGGGGACGGGTCGCTACAGACCGAGCGACGCTTCAGTCACAGCATTCACGGATCCTTTCTGGTATCTAGTACATTTCATTTTGACGAGGACCTTGACTGCGAGGGCGAACGGCAATGATAAGCCGTCGATACGAGATCTGACGCTGCTAGGCTCTTTGGTAGTCCCACACTGGGGATATTTTTTCTGTGATCACTTGAAGAACATTAAGCCTCGAGGGCCAGTTAGTGTGGGTGGCATGGTAACTTATCTGCTGCGCAATCTTCACCCAGACATGGATGCACTACCAGGCCACAGGATTCTTGCTTATGGATTAGCTAACGGTGAAAGACTTGGTTCTGGGAGGACATATAGAGTAAGCAATGAGGGTGAAGTGCGTTGGACGTATTTTGCAGATCCAGCTCTTAGGCCACCGCCTAGCCCACCGCGACAGAGAGGGAGACCGCCAGGGCGTGGAGGAGCTGCAGGGGGCAGGAGACGTCAGAGAGAAGAGGAAGAGGTCCCACTGAATGTGGTACCACCAGAGGAACAGGTACCGAGACAGCCCGGAGAGTATTCATAGGCGCAGATTGACCATTTATTTAATGTGAACAGGGCTATGATGATGGCAATGGGTGGCGGCTTCCACCCAGTTTCCGCTCCCCCAGGATGGCGTCCAGGTCATGCCATTCCGCCAGAATACATGCAGCCACCTCCACCACCGGACTATTAGGGGAGTACCAGTTCCTTTCGTTTGTTATTTCTTTTTTATTTTTATTTGAGTCTATTTAGTGTGAGTCTGTTTGTTGCACATCTCATCTCTTGAATTATTCCGTGAGGACACGTGTCCATTTAAGTGTGGGGTGGGATGTTGTTGAGTCAGTTGCGCGTTGTGTCTTTTTTTTTAAATTTTATGTCGCATGTTATGTGTCGTGATGAACTCGTAATGAACTGATGATGCACTGCTATGCTTTTCTGATATGTCAAAATCCTATTTCCAGTTTTTTATGACTATTGTGCTCATTTGACTAAAAATGCAAAATTTCAACAAAAATTTCGATGCTTTGTTCTTTCGAGTTATGATATGCAGGGATGTGGAGTTGACAGAAATGTCCTAGAAAGGTACGGCAAATTGCAGGAAGTTCTGAGTTTTTGGTTCTGATGATTGAGAAAAGCGGCGGAGGTTGACGCTTCACTAGCCTAGTCCTGACAGTAGCTCCGTCACCAAGTAATTCAAGTATATTCATGCGTTCGCAGTGGTGGCGGGACAGAGAAAACGAATTGTCCATCTCTAGTCGGAGTAGCTGGGAATGGGTGGGTAACCCCTACCTTGCCTCATGCAGAAACGACGAGGATGAGAAAAGAGCGGGAGGCACTCCTATGCTGTTATCCGGAGGCTATGATTGGAGTGGTTCAAGGGCGCAAGTGATTATGTGGACAAGAAACAAATTCAAAAGCCAAAGGCAAACCATCAAGTAGAAAAAAAAAACAGAAAGAAAAAATCAGAAATCTGATTGATTCAAGCAAAGATATGTCGTTTATCAAAGTCCATACTAGTTAAAGAATTCAAGACTCAACGGTATGAAAGCAGTGAATAAATCATGTGTCAGAGAAAGCCGCTGACTCAATTCTAAAGACCAAAACTCAGAAAAGAATGTAATGTCCGTGGTACCTATAAAGGACTATCTCCCAAACATCCAAGGTCGTTTGAATTGCAAATCGCGAGGTAACAAGTATCGAAAAATCTATCTATACTCGCATTGTTAGAATCTTGAGCATGATAAGATTAATTGATGTATTTGAGATTGAGATGTAAGGATTAGCATGGCTAGTACATTGTAATTCATTCCGTGGCTTTGTTCTTGTTCGGGACGAACAAGTTCAAGTGTGGGGTAGTTTGATGAGTCGTAGTTGTACGACTATTTTATATGTTAAAACCCCGTCTCTTAGTGTTACCTGTATATTATTTCACTACCTGTGTGTAGTTTTCGTTCTCAGGTACACTCGGAGACCATGGAAGGAATACTGGCTAAAAGGAGCTTATTTGAAGATGTTTGGCGCGGAAAGAAATGAAGTCCGAGGCGCTTGGAATTTTCGTCAGTGCAAACCGCGGAGGGCTTAAGCATTATAGGCGCGGACGTCTTATGAATTTCCATAATTGTGAAGACGTCCGCGGGTCGTAAATCAGGAGACGTCCGCGGATGACAGCTGGCAGTTGAATTTCGTTATTTCCAAATTGCATTATTGGAAAGCCCAAAAAGAGAAATAAATAAGCACGAAACCCTAGCGACCAGATAGCGAATTTCAGAGGAGAGGAGAAAGAGACACGGATTCAAGTGTTCGAGTTGAGCTGCAGCTTGGTGAAGAATTCACCATTAGTATTTTCATTCTATTTTATTCACATAAAACTTCATGATGTATTCCATTGCGATGAGTAGCTAAACTCATGTGTAGGCTAGAACTCGACATTGTGATGTTTTGACTTGAAACCTATATTTATCTTTATGTTTTGCGTTATATTACTATGCATTGTTTATGGATTTCATATGCTAGCATAAGTGGAACCCTAGCGGGGGAGCTTCTGTTAGTTTGTTAATTCCGATTATCACAGTTTACTAGCAACCTATCGGGGATATCAAACTAGGATACGAGTAATATACCACTAGGATTGACACCCTAGGACAACTTGTAGTGCAACCTAGCGGATAGCTATAAGTTGTAAAACATTAGAAATCAAAACGGTTAGGTTAATGATTTAGTCTTACGTCATAGTCGAGAGTTCTAGCTTGCACTTCTCTTTGATATTTGATACCCGAATTGTGTGACGATTGCTATAGTAATCATTCTTGCTTACTTGCGTTATTTAATTGCTTGCATTCAAAACCCCACCCCCCCCCCATTGTTACGTTTTTACTTAGTGAAACAGATTCTCAACCGATCTCTGTGGATACGATTCGACTTACCACTTGCTAGTCGGAGATAAAGAAATAATAATTTTTGACGGGTACAACGACGCCCGTCACTCTCGCATTGAACTCAGGGATGGTTTCACTATCCTTCATCTTCATATCCTCAAACTTGGTTGTCACAATTTGCATTCGCGAGTTGCGAACTTTGTCGGTACCTTCATAAGCAGTTTGAAGGATATCCCATGCTTCCTTTGCGGCTTCACAGTTGATGATCAGTTTCAGCACGTTCTCGTCCACACCAAAAAAATTGCATTCATAGCCTTTGAATTTCCAATCGATGCTTTTTCATCTGCATTATCCCTAGAGCTTCTGGTTTCGGGACTACTTCTCCCGTTAGATTCTCCATCATGGGCGGAGTCCATCCGATTAGGACCGCCTTCCAAGCCTTTTCATCGAGGGATTTCATGAAGGATTTCATTTTAGGTTTCCAGCAAGCATAGTTCGATCCTACAAGAAGCGGGGGTCGGGTTATGCTTTGTCCTTCCTTTAGAGTCATCTTTAATAGTACAAGGATCCCACTCAGTGTGTCGAGTGTCTGCTCTGATACTAATTGAAATTCTGTTGTCTATACAAGACCAGTTCCAGGAGGTGTTCCACCAGTGACTGGAATACCTTAGCAGACAGTACTGTGAACAGAACAAGTAGGAGCACACGTGATATGATACCCACTTCGGCTTTGCCTACTCTGGGGGGCTTCCCACACCCTAAAAGGGACACAAATCTTATTACGAGTATAGGGCTACAATTGGACTTACGCTTACACAACGCCTTGTCTGTAATAGCCTAGCCTCTAACACTCCGTCTCTCGGATTTGCAATCTTGGTTCACCGTAGCTCACCTCGATTCCCTATGGGTAGGACGAGACTCCCTCCCGACTTAGTCTTGGACCTCTCTTGAAATCCAGAACCTTCTACCGAATGCGTGTCTTGATCACCGTGTGTGTGCGCCTGGTAGTTCTTCAAGAACAGTTTGAACAGCACACTGAACAGACTGCTTGTCCGCCTTTGATATTCCGGTGAGAAATACTCAACCGGTCGTCGCTCTTCTCCTCTGATCTCACGAATGTACTCAAGTGTATTTTCTCTCAGGCAAGCGATCCAGATATGGATGCCCTAGCATTCTATTTATATGCATGGGCGATGTCCAAATCTGTTTCAGATATCCTCATCAAATATTTAGGAGATATTCCTAAATATTCGATGTATATCTTAATCCAATCTTTGGGAAGATCTCGGGCTATCTTCCCCGACAAGCCGGCCATTTCGAGCACCAATCTGATGAGGAGATATTCGTTTGATATCTACATTTCTAAATCTTCGCTGGCCGACTCCAACCGAAAAGATCTTTAGATCCTTCCGGAACACATTCTTGCGTTTGCTCCACGCTGTACTTGAGTGCCAGAATGCGGTTGAACTCTTCTTGTACACCTGCTTGAACTGTCTAAAGACGTTTTGCCAAATACATACCATTCATGGGAACATCAATATTTTTATGAATAATGAAAAGTAGAAATCTCTTTGTCTCTCATCGAAAGCTTCGTTCTTCGTCTTCTCCAGAACCGTCATATAATGATTGAATTCTCTCTCTAAGTCTAAATATATATTCTGATGTGTCTCCAAAACTAATTTCTGGGCCATTTCCAATTTTCAGATCTGTTGACATCATCATTGCAAATCGATGACTTCATCACCGCGCCCAAGGAAGACGTTAGCATCGCGCCATACGTTGACATTAACAATGTCCTAATGTATACACTGGAAGTGATCCCCATTGACTTGGTTTTCCCCATTTTGCCCACCAATTCTGACTTCGACTCTCGATTCGACCTTCGAAGTGACCTCGGCTGCTCTCTGCGTGAACTAAGGAGTTGTAGAGAATTAAGTCAGTTTCGCATTGATGTGTAGCTCATAACTTTCGGACAACTCCCTAACTCCTAGAACTCTGTTGGACTTTCAAAGGTCTAATCTGACATTGTGGTGATTTGGTACAAAACGCAGTCTTATATTGCGCATTTTCTTCTAGAGCTTCTGAAATACCTAACATGCAAAACCATTCTAAAAAGTAAATGTTCGCATATAAAAGTGTAGAAATAAAATGGGATTAGTTAGTTCGACGAGTCGTATAAATACGACTCCTCAACCGATGTCGGTAAAATCTACGTGGAATTTCAACATCTACGTATCACATATTTGGATTGGGTGAAAAATAAGGCGTCACTGAGTTTGTCGTTCATCACCATGGTGTCCATTGAGTGGCGTGAAGGTTTTTCAAATGCAAAATAGACGAGGGTTGAAGGTGGTATGAGAGTCAGATCATAGAATGCGATAGAGATTGTCCAACATCTATCGTTGCTCGACTCGAAGAATGGGAGTTGGAATCTCGATTTCTCCTATTGCAACTTACATGTTGCTCCCGACATAATGGCGTCGCAAAGCATATCTATAGACGCCTTTGTGATAGATTGGGCGGACTCGAAGTCGCAATTACTTGACGCGTCCAATCATTGTTACAAAAGACTTGGAAGTGACAATATCCAGGACCATGTGAACCTATCCAACGACATACTAGAGAAGAAATGGTAATATATGTATTTTTTATTTTTATTATAAAAGCATTTGTTATGAAATTAGATTTTGGATCAAATAAAAATCAAGATTATATATAAAAACTAAAAATTCAATTGAATATTGCCACGTGTATCATTTGCCCAATCATAATTCGAAGCGCTTTTTGTAAATAAAAAATTAAAACAGACTTATTTAAAAATACATAACAGATGCGAGGGTATAAACGTCCTAAAAATTATTCAGACTTAACGAATGCATAAGTTAAGTCTGCAAATTATGCTGTAAGTCTGTTTTTAAGTCTGATCATTACCAATTTGAGTATGGACATTATCAATTTAAGTCTGGATATCAATTCAAGTATGTTTTTAAGTCTAGACATTACTAATTTAAGTCTGGATATCAATTTAAGTGTGTTTTTAGTTTAGACATTATCAATTTAAGTCTGGATATCAATTGAAGTATGTTTTTAAGTCTAGACATTACTAATTTAAGTCTGGATATCAATTGAAGTGTGTTTTTAAGTCTGCACCTTATCAATTTAAGTCTGATCATTACCAATTTAAGTTTCGATATCATTTTAAGTCTGTTTTTAAGTATGGTCATTACTAATTTAAGTATGGACATTATCAATTTAATTCTTGACAGTATTGAGTCTTTTTTTAAGTCAGGACATTACTAATTTAAGTCTGATCATTACCAAGTTAAGTCTGATCATTACCAATTTAAGTCTGGATAGTATTGAGTCTGTGTTTTTAAGTCTGGACATTATCAATTTAAGTTTGATCATTACCAAATTAAGTCTGATCATTACCAAGTTAAGTCTTATCATTACCAAGTTAAGTCTGATCATTACCAATTTAAGTCTGGACATTATCAATTTAAGTCTGATCATTACCAATTTAAGTCTAGACATTATTGAGTCTGTTTTTTAGTCTAGACATTATCAATTTAAGTCTGATCATTACCAAGTTAAGTCTGATCATTACCAAGTTAAGTCTGATCATTACCAATTTAAGTCTGGACAGTATTCAGTTTGTTTTTAAGTCTGTACATTATCAATTTAAGTCTAATCATTACCAAGTTAAGTCTGATCATTACCAAGTTAAGTCTGATAATTCCAAGTTAAGTCTGATAATTCCAAGTTAAGTCTGATCATTCCAAGTTAAGTCTGATAATTCCAAGTTAAGTCTGATCATTCCAAATTAAGTCTAATCATTTCAAGTCTTATCATTTTTAAGTCTGATCATTTTAAGTCTTATCATTCCAAGTTAATCTGATTTGAAATCCGGGATATGTGAAATGACTATAATGCCCCTCCGTGTTATATTCGAGATTTCGATGAAATTGGACATGTGTCAGCTTGAAATCCGATATTTAGTTTTCATATATAATCGTGGTTTTTATCTGAACCGCACTCATGAAAGTATACTTTTTTTTGGCATGCAGAAGCCTATGACTATGAAGATGTCGTGATGTAAGGAGCTTGTTAGGATCTTATTACATGGTATCGAGGTAAACTCTTTTCCCTTGGTTATATAAGGTTTGTCATTTTGATTTTCAGTAACTATATTAATCTTCTTCTTTTTTCTTTTTACAAAATAATAAGAATGATAAAGATAAAAAAACAATATTTGAGTCAACTCAAATATGTTGATATAGCCAAAGAGCAGATACTACTTTCAAGAGCTTAAAGCTCAATCAAAAAAAAATGTTGATATAGTTAACTCGTTACCTTTAATTGATGTTGAACGTTGTTCCAGATTGACCTGCCTTGACTTTGACCTAACTTGACTTTAACTCTTTTGGAGATTTACATTTTAGACATAGTTTTTTCAAATGTAAGTTTTGTAACTAGCATGCTAAGTTGTCTTTGTAAGTATTGAGCTTTTATTTAGTGGAACCATTGCTATAGTGGATGATTAATGCTT
The DNA here is from genome assembly GCA_033675215.1 of Rhodiola kirilowii. Taxonomy (NCBI): domain Eukaryota; kingdom Viridiplantae; phylum Streptophyta; class Magnoliopsida; order Saxifragales; family Crassulaceae; genus Rhodiola; species Rhodiola kirilowii. The sequence goes on from CM066201.1 coordinate 36,678,089, forward strand.
ATCCTTTCTAATTTCTGTTATGTGTATGCAAGTATAATTTACTTTATCCTTTATATGATAATACAGCCGGACATTCTATGATAAGGGGATGTGATGCTCTAAGAGAGGTATATACCTAATATGTTGCGGATGTGTTTTGAGGTAGACTAGTTTTATCGGAAACAGTGCTGAAATTCCATTCTTACTTCATCTCTCACATAAACTGTCTTTTAGAAACTATGCTTTAACATAAAGGCCCACACACTCAACGAACTTATAAGTCACCGGCTTGCTCTCGCTAGCTTGCTCCCGCTAGCTTGCTCCACGGACACTTACTTGTCTAGATGAGATGCAAGGCCATGATCATATAAATCAAAATTTGCCTTGCTGTCGTCAAACCAAGATAGGGCTTAGATGCCGACTCACCTATCTCTTGTTGAAACCCTAATCACCCCTTTAATACAAAAGCTGATGGAGTACTACAACTTTTACATTGTCGAATCCGTTGCAATTTGTCACCTAGCTATTTCAAGGATCATCCATTAGAAGGGACGGACCCAGGAATTGTGATAGGGGGTGACATACGAAAACTAACTAATTTTTTTTTTAAAATAACACTAAAAATCTAAATAGATAGTATTTTATAAACATGCCATAAAAATCATTTATGATTGAATTAGCGCAAAAAATTGCAAGTATTTCTTCTTAATGTTATACGAATCAATTCGATAAGAAATTATCATCCATCTTGTTGCGAGGTGCACTCTTCGTTTAATTTTTGAAAAAAAAAAAGATAACACTTGAGTTTACTTAATGATTTTTCTATTTGAAGAATGAATTAGTAGTTGGCATTTTCATGTTTAATAAATCAAATATTGTAATAAATTAAATATTAGAATCCTATTATAATTTGCTCGAATACAAACTTACACACACATCCAACTTGAACCTGAACTATTTATACATTTATATAATTAAACTAGTTTAATTATTTAATGTAATTGACTCTCAAGTCTCAGCACAAACTAATAAATTCTAATTCCCCCAATCCGCACCGATCGTTATCAAAACAACATAAACGATGATTCTCAAATGCCACCACATATGACTTTGCAACACACTTTAAAGTTAAACATTAAACTAATTTGAACATATAAATATTAAACTAAATTAATTTCATTCAAATTACATTTTAACTACACATATAGCCAAAGCTACATCCGTCCCTGTCCATTAGCATGCATGTGGTGGTCACTTTGGCCTCAAGAACACTAGTAGAAAGATTTTAGATAGTGGTTTTATTGGCCACCACTACTAATTTTTGGGATTTTATCGCCTCCATTTTCCGTCAAAAAAATGTTACCTAACGCTGTGATGGAAAATAATCCGTTATATTTCCGGCACAATTCCGGCATCCAAAAAATATTCGTTAAATTTCCGTCATATTTTCGTTAACAGATATTCCGTCTGCAGAATTGAGGTGGAAAGTTGCCAGAATTCAGGAGACGGAATGTTGAGGTAAAATAAAGGGAAAAATTGGGAGTGTTAATTTCGTGCAATTTCCTGCTTTTTCCATCATTTTTTTACCATTAGTTGTCCCACTATATTCCGTCATCTACAAATTTCAGCCAATATTCCCGCTTTATTCCGTCACAAATTTGTAATACTTCTGTTGAATATTTTAAAAATTCTAGTAATGTTGCTTCACAATTCCGTCATCCTAAACGGAAATGTAATGGAAGAACAACGAAATATTTTGCCGACATACGTATTAAAACAATTGATTGAAAGCGCTGTCTAATGTTAATATATTACATCCCTTTTAATTAAAGCGCTGTGAAAATGTTAAGTATATAACAGCGCTTTTCAATAAACTTCTGTCTTAAATATTTTTAACAGCGCTTACAGTGAAGGCGCTGTCTGATACGAAAAAGAAGACATCGCTTATTTAGAAAGGGCTGTCTCATTGTATTTGTAACTGCGTTTTATTGTAAAGCGCTGTGGAAAAAGACAAATAAGACAGCGCTTCTATTTGGAAGCGCTGTCTTATGTCCAACATATTTTCAATTTGTTTTCTCTCAGTTACGTCATTGACGGAGCCCACCGCACTGTCGTTAAGGTGCGGTGTTCTCTGTGCAAAAGCAAATTTGTATTCCGCTACTCGTGACCTTACTACTGGGTAGCAAGTGGTAAGTAGGGGTCGAACCCAAGGGAATTAGGGGGACAAGCTATTCTCTGAGGGAATTGTACAGCGAGGGAGTGTGTTTTAGGTTGATTGAGGTTTTAGTGCGGAAAAGTTAGTGATTGGTTGGTTGGTTTTGGTTTTTAGTGCGGAAAGTAAATGACAGAAAAGTAAAGTACTGAAAATAAAAGTAGAAGACTTACAGCGGGTGATGCGTGATTGGCAAGCCTTCCGGAACGTCAGCAGTTGATAATACAGTTTATACTAAAATTGAAAGTAAGTGCAAGGGGTTTTTTAAATCTAAGGAAAGCATTCGGTTTCTGGGGCCTTGTATCATAGTCTGTTTATCATTGACCTTTAGTGATCCTTCTAAGTATTCAAAAGTATATCAAGGCCATTTCAAGCACTCGATTTGCACACACCGTCTAGCCCATTTCAAGGTCGTAGAGCACTTGTTCTATTTAGACTAGCACCCCATTTCAAGGTATACTAGCCTATGTGCATCCATTTGATCAATCATTTCCGATCAAACCAAATGGTGTTTAAAAGAGGTCGAACTCCTCAGATAAGCTTTTCCATTTCAAGCATCCACTTACCCGAGTATGTTCACGAACCCCCACGGAAGAGTTTTGCCATTTCAAGCATCCACTCAACCTTGGAAGTTCTGGCCTAATATATGGCACATAGAACAAGTTTTGAATAAAAAGAATAGGCACTAAAAAGATGGTGACAGGTCGTCGTCGGTACCTGCAAATTTAAATTTATAATTCCTTACTCTAGACTGTGGGTTAGTACAGTGGCAAGCAAGTGTCGAACCCAAGGGAGCTAGATTGGTTACTACTTTGTTCTGAAAAAGGAAAGAAAAGGCAATTGGGGTTTGTGAGAGATTAGGAAACAAGTGCAATAAGGAAATAAACTGAGTGAATAATGATGAGAATATTCAGACTAGGGTTTGATTGTGACTTGTTTTATCATCGACTTCTAATATTCTAATTCATAGTTTCTAAGTGTGGTTGTCCCGACAAAGGTGACTTCCCAAGTAACCCGACAAAGGTGTTACGCCACAACTTAACCCGACAAAGGTGTTAAGCTTCTAATTCCCCTAGGTTTAATAACCCGACAAAGGTGTTATCTAACCTAGACGTGCTACCTATCCAACCGACAAAGTATTAGATAGATGATTAATATAGAAATATGCGCAACTAGGTTTTACGACAAAGTATCCGCCTAGTCTAGCGATAATTCATGGAATTCATACACGAGAATTAGTAAAACAATGAATATAGCATTACGAACCAAGTCACAAAAACATCGTCACAATGTATAAACCCTAGCCCGAATAATAAGATTAGTTACACATAGCCATAAGTAAACAATGCAAGGTAATGAAAATACAAGAGAACTTCACTAAACCGAGGGGACTAAGGACTGGCCGTGTGTGGCTGAGACGTGGCTGAGATAGGGCAGAATAGGGCAGTGCAGGGGCTGAGTAGGGCAGTGCACGGCTGAATATGGTGGAGGAAAGGGCGGAGCAAGCTAGGGTTTCGGTCGTGAAGAGTGAAGAGGATTTTGTGGAGAGAGGAGCTCTCCACGTTTTGGGATGCTTTGAATGGCTGAGTTGCTCCTCTATTTATAGAGTTGAGTGAGGCACGAAATCCCTCTTGGACTAGGTCAAATCGGTTGCCCAAAAGACAAATTAGGAAAAGTTTCCTAATTCGACTTTGCTTGATTCCTAAGCAAACTTCTTGTGCAAGTCTTCTAGAGGATTCCAGGACATTCCACAGCCTTCTAAACCGTCATGTATGAAATTTGTGTTTTTTTCCCGAAGTTACTGTTCACGGCCCAAAAACACTGTTCACGGCCGGAAGTTACTGTTCACGCCGGAAGTACTGTTCATCCGCGGACACTGTTCATCCATTCTGCGCATCTGTTTTGACTTTGGCTCTCAATTTGACCTTCCAAACGACCTCGGATGCTTTTGGTGTGAACTAGAGAGTTGTAGGGAATTGAGTCAGCTACGCAACGCCATGTAGCTCGTATTTTTCTGATCAAGGGTCCATTCCCAGTGCTCCGTTGAGCGTCCAAAGGTCTGATCTGCCATTGTGGTATTTTTGGCATAAAATGCCGTCTTTAATGCACGTTTCCTCCTAGAGCTTCCGAAACACCTGAAATGCAAAACAACACTAAGAAGTAACTGTTTGCATATTAAAGTGCTGGAATTGATAGGAATTGTTGACTCGATGAGTCGTATAAATACGGCTCATCAAACCACCCCACACTTAAACTTGTTCGTCCCGAACAAGAACTAGGTCATAAGAGGAACGAATAATGAAAACACCACAATGCTTCGGTCATCCTAGACGTGCTACATGTACATGAATCAATTACTCTAGATCTCGCCTGTTATGCATGCTTGCTACTAATATCTTTGTGCGAAAACATGGGTTAAAGATACGTGTTACCTTTGGGTCGAGATGCAAATCAATTCGGATGTCTCGGGAGATAGCCCTTTTAGACCCATGAACCCTCATTCTCGGACTCGAACTCGCTACTATATGGTTATGCTTTGCCGCTTTTTCTTGCACGTGATTAATTCGAGCTTCAAAGTGTTTGAGTGCTTTTCGGCCCGCTATAGTGTCATCGGATCTGATATTTCAATGATGCTTTCACTTGATTTCGTGTGGACTATCACAATGATGGTGGATTGTTGCTTTGTAGTGCGGATTGTGACTTGCTCGAACCGTGATTCCTTTTCCTTTCGACGCGAGTCAAGCCAAGGGTCGCTTGTCTATTTTCCCGGCTACTTGGACTAGGAACCTTCTTGCTCTCACTCATCCTTGCCCTTTTGACAAGGGTCAAGTCAAGGGTCGCTTGCCTATTTTCCCGGCTACTCGGACTAGAGCTTGGACGGTGTGATGTATTCCCGTCCCGACCAACCGCAAAGGTTACCGCAGTGGTGGAGCAGACTCGTACTATGTTGCCTCGAAGTGCTAGCCTCCACAAACTCCACATAACCATATATCTGAGTTCGGTCTTTGAATGATCTGTCAAGTCTCTCTAGGGCATTTCTATCAACTCCACATCCCTGTTTATCTCAACTAACAAAGGCACGCAAAAAATTTTAAAATCACACGTTAGTCGCACAAATCAATTTTCACCAAAGACATGCATGTAATCGGCTCTATCTATTTCACCTAATCATTATCCAATACTGCAAATCTAGGAAGTAGTGAAGTATCATGTACAAAAATTTTAAAAATGACGGGAAACATGCTGACTCTGTGCAGGGTGCAGTAAAATAGACGTGCTGACTCGATAACTGACTCTCCCACCCCACACTTTTGAAATGAGCCGTGTCCTCACGGCACCGACTCAAATCTAGACTCACAATGCATGCAATAAAACAAAGGGAATAAGAAGAGAGTAAAGGTTGGACAGGCACTTCCCTCGTGCGTGTGTGACGATCAGAAACAACTGATTATTCTCCTATGAGTCCTTGAAGAGCACCATTGGAGCTTGTATCGCATCATGAGTTTGTTGCACACCGAAAGGTCTGCGTCAATGACATTAAAACGAATAAAAGATTCCCAGGAGGTTGGAGGAGTCACAGCGGTCTCACTTAAAACCCAACCTCCTTAGACTCGTAAGTCTTTGTGACAGAATCTTTAAATGCTCATGTTTCTTGACACAACTTATTCGAGGTGTGAACTACTCACGTTGGATACAATCGTATGCTAATATTCCTGATACGTTCGCCTCTGTCCCTGCATGAAAATCATGTTCTTCCCAAGGTACAATGTGATGATAAGACTCAAGACATAATAAAATAAATGACACGAGATAATGACTAAAATGCAGATAGTGCAGGGCTGCCTCCCTGCGAGCGCCTTTGTTTTACGTCGTTGGCTCGACGGTACCTCTTTGGGGGTCACAAGGTAGGATCCCATGGACATGTGAGGTCAAATTTTGCTACTCCTCCGTGATGCTCATAGCCCTCATCGAATGGTGCTCTCTTGTCTCTCCATCCGGGTTTCCACCCAAACGTGCCATGTCTCGGTCTCTTCTTCATGTATGGGCGATCGACATGGACGTTCAGTTTCTTGTGTTCAAGAGACATCAAGCATGTTCTCATATCAATCTTCCTCTTTTGGCACAGATGAATGGTCGTCCAAGAATAAGTGCTCGAGGATCAATGTTCCTACCATGCTTTTCAGGCGGCTTTCCTTGAACTGTAACAAGTGAGTACTCCATTATTGGCTTCTCTGGCTCATGCTTCGCTTCTAATTTGCCTTTAAGATCATCCTTGTTGATTGTGTGGTCCTTAGGAGCAATCACCTTTATTGGGAATGGCAGAGGAGTGTCAGGAGTTGGAGTTTCTTTGACTGCATCAGTGCTGTCCGCGGAGGCCTTCTGTATATATTCCGCGGACGTCTTCTGCATTTCTGGTAATTCTCCAGCCGTCCGCGCCGTAATTGTAGAGGCGTCCGCGCCCTGCACTGAGGTAGAATCTTCTGTGACCTTGATTTCCTCGGCTGCTTCGACAGTGAGGACCGGTTCTGCCTCGGGTAGATCCGCAATGAAGCACGTCTTGGGCAACTCGGTAATGGGGTCATACTCGAGTGGCTCAGTCGGCTCTTCTTTAGGTGCAAGCGGGCTGTCTTCTTCCAAATACCCGGGGTAGTCTGACTTGAAATCTTCTTCAATCAACCATGGGTCCTCATCTTCTGCCGGTTCTATGGGCTCCAAGATAGGCTCTATTAATGCCTCTGCCATGTCCTCCTCTGTTTTTGTACCGACATCTTCAATATCCCTTTGTCTTCTACTCCACGTGGCCTGTTCCATGTCGGACAATGCTCTTGATAACTCGGCCGAGGCTCTCTCTCTTTCGACCTGAGATTGCTCCATCATGTCGGCTAACTGCTGGTTGCTAGCTGCCAGCTCTTTCAACATATCTTCAAGTGACTCGGTCTGCTCCTGTATTGGTCTTGATCTCTCGGCCAAGTCATTTATTAAGTTCCAAAGATCATCCATGTCTAAGTTATTCACCGAGCCTCCCGCTGCATCATTAAGCCTACTCCACTCATGTGGCATCATCCCATTGAGAAACTTTTGAAGAAGATATAAGTTTGAGTATCCATGGTGCGGGCAGCTCGTCACAATGGAATCGAAGTACCATAAGTACTCGTCCAATGTTTCATCCCGGGATTGCTTAAGGTTGATGATCTTCTTGCGGGCTTCAAGTTGGGTGGTAAACTCTTCTGTACTATAATAAGAAGACATGGTGCAGGAATAGCAAACACCGAAATAGAATACACCGAGATAGCAAGAACAGACTAGCAATAAAGGGTCCCCAAGAGATTGGAGGAGTCACAGCGGTTTCACTTAAAACCCAACCTCCTTAGACTCGTAAGTCTTGGTGACAGAACCCTCTAAGAGCTAGAAATTGGAAATCGAAAAGAATCGGAAAACAAAATCGAGACAATTGAAAAGGGAATATCACCGAGTAGCAAATTTCGAAATAGCAAACAGTAAATAAACGAAAAAAACAAGAGAGAACAAATTTCACCTTTGCGTAGCTCCCCGGCAACGGCGCCAAAATTTGACAGGTCGTCGTCGGTACCTGCAAATTTAAATTTAAAATTCCTTACTCTAGACTGTGGGTTAGTACCGTGGCAAGCAAGGGTCGAACCCAAGGGAGCTAGATTGGTTACTACTTAGTTCTGAAAAAGGAAAGAAAAGGCAATTGGGGTTTGTGAGAGATTAGGAAACAAGTGCAATAAGGAAATAAACTGAGTGAATAATGATGAGAATATTCAGACTAGGGTTTGATTGTGACTTGTTTTATCATCGACTTCTAATATTCTAATTCATAGTTTCTAAGTGTGGTTGTCCCGACAAAGGTGACTTCCCAAGTAACCCGACAAAGGTGTTACGCCACAACTTAACCCGACAAAGGTGTTAAGCTTCTAATTCCCCTAGGTTTAATAACCCGAAAAAGGTGTTATCTAACCTAGACGTGCTACCTATCCAACCGACAAAGTATTAGATAAATGATTAATATAGAAATATGCGCAACTAGGTTTTACGACAAAGTATCCGCCTAGTCTAGCGATAATTCATGGAATTCATACACGAGAATTAGTAAAACAATGAATATAGCATTACGAACCAAGTCTCAAAAACATCGTCACAATGTATAAACCCTAGCCCGAATAATAAGATTAGTTACACATAGCCATAAGTAAACAATGCAAGGTAATGAAAATACAAGAGAACTTCACTAAACCGAGGGGACTAAGGAATGGCCGTGTGTGGCTGAGACGTGGCTGAGCTAGAGCAGAATAGGGAGTGCAGGGGCTGAGTAGGGCAGTGCACGGCTGAATATGGTGGAGGAAAGGGCGGAGCAAGCTAGGGTTTCGGCCGTGAAGAGTGAAGAGGATTTTGTGGAGAGAGGAGCTCTCCACGTTTTGGGATGCTTTGAATGGCTGAGTTGCTCCTCTATTTATAGAGTTGAGTGAGGCACGAAATCCCTCTTGGACTAGGTCAAATCGGTGGCCCAAAAGACAAATTAGGAAAAGTTTCCTAATTCGACTTTGCTTGATTCCTAAGCAAACTTCTTGTGCAAGTCTTCTAGAGGATTCCAGGACATTCCACAGCCTTCTAAACCGTCATGTATGAAATTTGGGTTTTTTCCCGAAGTTACTGTTTACGGCCCAAAAATACTGTTCACGGCCCAAAACACTGTTCACGGGCGGAAGTACTGTTCACGGGCGGAAGTACTATTCACGGCCGGAAGTACTGTTCACGCCGGAAGTACTGTTCATCCGCGGACACTGTTCATCCATTCTGCGCATCTGTTTTGACTTTGGCTCTCAATTTGACCTTCCAAACGACCTCGGATGCTCTCGGTGTGAACTAGAAAGTTGTAGGGAATTGAGTCAGCTACGCAACGCCATGTAGCTCGTATTTTTGTGATCAAGGGTCCATTCCCAGTGCTCCGTCGAGCGTCCAAAGGTCTGATCTGCCATTGTGGTGTTTTTGGCATAAAATGCCGTCTTTAATGCACGTTTCCTCCTAGAGCTTCCGAAACACCTGAAATGCAAAACAACACTAAGAAGTAACTGTTTGCATATTAAAGTGCTGGAATTGATAGGAATTGTTGACTCGATGAGTCGTATAAATACGGCTCATCAGATGGCCTAAAATATTTTATGATACAAGTACACCCCTTCAACCGAATGAAGAGTTTAGCTGCGAATATCCATAGAGGTGGATACCATAGCTAAGTACTTACGGTTTTTGAAAGACAGTAAGTAAGGGAAAGGGGTGAGTACTTCAAGAATCGACAAGAGTACTCAAGAATAGAGAAAAGTAAAGCTTGAGTACTACAAGAACCGACAAGAGTACTCAAGAGCGAACTATAATACTCAAGAACCAACAGGAGTATTATAGGTATAGAACAAAAGCTTACAAAGTACCAAATATTAGAGAGAGAAGTGTTTTTTATTTTGGCATATATTACAAATGAGATGGGGTGGAGTATTTATAGGCTAAGGGGAGAGGAATGTGTGGTTTGGAGGAGCAACACATGGCAAGCTTTCCATGGAAGAGGAAAGCCGCCGGTCTACATGGGAGGGGAGGGGAGGAGCCGCCGGTGGCCGGTCATGAGGGGGAGGAGGCTCCCCTCATGACTCATCCTTTCCTTAAAGCCGCCGGTCATAAGGGCAAAGGAGGGAGTTTTTGTGAGTTTTGTGAAGTTTTCACAAAACTATTGGTACATTCCCGCTCCGGACTGACTTTGGTTGCTCTTCGGTTGGATTTGTTTTGAGTGATTCTAAGTCAGGATCTTGAGATTTTTTCAGTCGGCATCTGGTCTTGACCTTGGAATGACTCGTAATATATTTTCTGCGTAAAAACTCCTCCTTAGCGTGTTTTCTCTCTAGGCTCCAAAATACCCTGTAGATAAATATCGGAACTAACAAGAATACGTTAAATAGACAAACAGTCTAATTTGGTGGGTTTAACTGTGTTTATGATTCGTATAATTATGGTCCATCAAATCACCCCACACTTTTAGTTGTTCGTCCCGAACAATGCTATTAAAGGGCGGCACTCTAAGTAAGCTTTTAAAATATGAAAGTTAGACCGTGGGAATCGATTTATCCTAATTCATGCATTACTACTTATTACCAAATTAAACCGTGTAAATAAATAGAAGAAACTTGATACTTGTACCTCCGTGCAGAGATGCAAATTATTTTGGATGTTTCGGGAGATAGCCCTTTTCAGGCTCCTGGACTGCATCCTCGGGACCGTCTCGCACTATATGATTTTCTTGTAGCTTTCTCTAGCACGTGATTTGGTTCGGGTTTCAATGGTTTGGTCTTTGATTTTCTTTTGGCGAGGGATAGCTTTTGTAGTGAATCGGCCTTTGGCCTTTGATTTGACTCTTTGAGTACTTCACTTTTTGTTCGGTTAAAACCTTCACAATTTTGGGCCTTTGGCCTCTTGATTTGCTTCTTTGAGCTTTTGCCTTTTTGTGGCTTGCTAGTCCATTTTCTCAAGCCTTTTTTGGGAGGTCCAATCATTGCCCGCGAGCATATGGAAATACCTCCCAGCTCCTCTCATCCTTGCCATTTCGCGCGGGTCAAGATGAGGGTCGCTCATCTATTTTCTCGGCTACTTTGACTAGAGATAGGACGGTCTGATTCCCGTCCTCGCCTTTTTTCTTTTTGCATAAACACTGCATGGCGGAGATGACTTCAATCTTCACTGAAACCAGAAGTGCAGCCTCCACTGACTTCGAAAACCATATAACAAAATTCAGTCCTTCGATTGCTTGCCAAGCCTCTCTAGGGCATTTCTATCAACTCCACATCCCTTGTTTATCTTAGCACAAAGGGACAAATGAGAAGTTACATTCTAAGTTTTTAAACAGTTGAATTTTCACAAGGTTAATGCATGAATTTAGATTTATCTTTTTCACATTCTTAAGTTCATATTTTCAAAAAGATAATTATTAAGGGAAAAGGAAAAACATGTTATTTATTTACAAAGGTGGATCTCATCCCACACTTTTGAACGAAGGCGTGCCTTTCAGCACAACTTAGTTCAAAAGCATGCAAGCAGATATTATACGAGAAGGAAATGACATTAAGGAAAAGGGAAGAACAGAACTCCCTTTAAAGTGTCGAGCGAACGACATGGCATGAGGCTGGATAATCGAGGGAGTTCGGCTGGGGCCTTGAACTCTTGGCGTAGGCCTGGCTGGCTTAATGTTGCACCCAAGTCCGATTCCTGAATAGTCATTTCTTCTATGCACCAAGTGGGTGAGAGCGACTTATTGGTAAAAACTAAATGACAGAAAAATAAAAGACTGAAAGTAAGATAGGTGTCGGGTTACCTCCCGACCAGTGCCTTTGTTTAACGTCGTTGGCTCGATAGTACCTCATTCCTGGATCACTGGTTTGGATCCCATGGGCGGCTCAGGTTGTATTTTGCCACTGTTCCTGTGTTGATTCTGGCCTTGACTCTTCCTGATTTCTTGCTTGGGTTAGAACCCCATGGTTTTGGTGTTTTTTCTTTCCATTGCTTTTGAGAAGGCGGGGGACCTTTGACCATAGCTGATGGTCTTGTTACTCTTTCGGTCTCCTTTGGCAGGTCAGAAATCTGTGTACCGTGTCTGAGATAGGTATAATGTCTGGCGGCTATTATTAATGGAGAAATTTGCAATTTTGCCGCCGAACTTAAGCGATAATGAGCCCTTGCCCACATCGATCCTTGCTTTAGTAGCGTAGAGGAATGGTCGTCCCAATATTATTGTTGGAGGGTCGTCTTCGCTGGTCTCTCCCGTTTGTATTACATAAAAGTCTGCAGCCACGACGAGCTTTCCCACATGGAGTATTACATCTTCCAGCACTCCAACCGGACGGATGCACGATTTATCTCCTAGCTCGATATTTGACCTGGGTGGTTTTAATGGACCAAGTCCTAATAAGTAATATAAGGAGGAGGGCATTGCGTTGACAGCAGCCCCAAGATCGACTAAGCACTTATGAATCTGTGCTTCACCAATACCGCAGGTGACTGTGAAGGCCCCTGGGTCTTTATCTCTTTCCGGTTGTGACTCATGATCTGAAGTGAGGGCTTCTTCTATTGTCGGGTCATTCTTCCCATTCCTTGGCTTAGGATTTGTATAATCGGGCCCCTTAATATTTTTCTTCGGAGCATAGATATTAGTTGGAGAGTCCCACTTTAAATCGTTATTGTCATCCCATCCAGGTGCTGGTATGTCAGAGTGTATGATCGGTGGTGGTGTTATGCAAATGGTGAATGCGTACTGTCCATTGTCAACATGCGTAACCCATGTTTTTCCATCATTGGGTCGGTCTTCCTCTTGATTCCAATCAGGACGATGCCTCCGGGTGAAGTGCTTGTTTGTAAGTTTGTAAGTTGGGGATCGTGCTACTTCTCCCAGTGTCGCCTTTACGTTTGACCTCTTTGATGTTCCCTTGTGTGGCATGTGTTTGGCAAAATGGAGTTAGATAGTTCGAGCAGGAGTTCAGGGGGAGTTCGAACATATCCTAGTACTCGTGTACAGCGTGATCAAGATGCAAAGGATATTTTCCGGAAGATATTAGCAACGAAGATTTCGTCAAGTTAAAGATGGCGTGCGACTTATTCGAGCATAAGATATTCGAATGAATATCCACATTGAAGACGGCGTGACTTTCTTGGGAAAGAAGACGACTTCGTATATTCTTCCAAGGATTTGTAAAAGATATGCATCAAATATTCCAAAATATTTGATGGGATTATCTTGTGCGAATTAGGGTTTCGCTCGAGCATATAAATACAATGCAAGGGCAACCCTAATTCCCATCGCTTTCAAAGATCAACTATACACGAGCATATCCTGCTGATTGGAGAAGAAGAAAGCGACGGCCGGTTGTGTTTTTCTCATTGAGAATACACCGATGCAAGTATAGTCTGTTCAAGTGCAACACAGACTATCTGAAGCGTATCAACTGCCGCACTCAACAAAGGTGATCAAAGCTTTCGAGAGAAAGCGTCCGAGCTTCTGGAGAAGGTCGAGAACGTTCGGACTGGAGGTTCTGAATGAAGGGGATCGAGGGGAATTGCGGTGAACCTCGGTTGCAAATCTGAGAGACGGAGTATTGTGGTAAGGCTGTTACAAGGTGTAAGTGTAAGTCCCTGTGGAAACCCTATACTCGTAATAAAGATTTGCTGTCCCTTTTTCGGGTGTGGGAAACCCCCCGGAGTAGGCCGAGCCGAACTGGGTTATCAGTCTGTGTGTTCTACTGCCTTTGTCTATTTGCTGAACTGTTGTATCTAGAGTACGAGGTCTGTCACAACTGATCCTTGAACTATTTTGAAATGTGTTCAAGATCTGTCTCAACTAAACCTTGAACACAAGCTTGAACAGGGGATAGTATTTCAATTGGTATCAGAGCAAACACTCGACACACTGAGTGGGATCCTGAAACTGTTCAAGATGCCTCTGAAAGAAGGACAAAGCATCACCAGACCTCCGTTGCTTGAAGGCTCGAACTATGCCACCTGGAAACCCATGATGAAGTCATTCCTCAAATTTCTAGACGCAAAAGCATGGATGTCGGTTCAGAGTGGATGGGCTGAACCTATGATGAACAATCTCACTGGAGATCCTGTTCTAAAACCAGAAGCCTTGTGGGGCGAGGAGGATAACAAAGCATCCATGGGAAACTCAAAAGCAATGAACGCAATCTTCTCTGTAGTAGATGAAAATGTCATGAAGTTGATCATTAACTGTGAAGTGGCAAAAGAGGCCTGTGATATCCTTCAAACGGCATATGAAGGCACGGACAAAGTTCGCAACTCCCGAATGCAGATGATCACAACTAAGTTCGAAGAGATGAAGATGAAAGAGAGTGAAACGATCTCTGAATATAACACTAGAGTTCTGGAACTGTCCAACGAGGCTGCGGCACTAGGGAAACCCATTGAGGAAGAAAGGATGTCCAGTAAAGTCTTAAGATCACTCCCTCCAATATTTGCAATGAAGGTCACAGCCATTGAGGAAATGCTTGACATCTCCAAGCTGAAGCTAGACGAGCTGATGGGTTCTCTCAGAACTTACGAGATCAATCATGATTTCCAACCCGGAGATATGAAGGGAATTGCCCTTAAAGCGGACATATCAGGAGACAAACTGGACGGTGGCTGCACCACTGAGCAACTGGCAATGATGGCTCAGAATTTTGGCAGAATGGTGAGGAAAATCAATAGACGTGGTCCAGAACAAGGTCAGTCTTCATCAACTGGATTCCGAAACTGGAGATCCGACAGATCAAGGTCAAGCGATATAAGGCAAGACTCCTCTGAAAACGGTAAGGAAGAGATTCAGTGCCATGAATGCAAAGGTTTCGGTCATATTGCTTCACAATGTGCAAATACTCTCATGAAGAAGAAGGCAATGGTCGCTAGATTCAGCGACAGTGAGTCAGATGAAGAAAAAGGTGAAACCACCAACTTTGTGGCCTTTACTACAACTCTGGGCGAATGTAGCAGCACCGGTGCAACAGTTCCATCTCAGTCGGAACTCCCAGCTGAAGACCTCTCAGATAGTGATAATGAAGAACTCACACAGGAGTCCCTCGCTCAGACATACAAAGATCTGTATGAGAAGTGGCTGCAACTGATCAAAATCAACAAGAAGCTAAATGACATAATTGCAAGCATCACTACAGATAAGGATAAGGTCTGGCAGGAAGTAGAGATTCTGGTCACACAGAAGGTTGAACTTGAAGGTACGGTAGCTTCTCTAAATACTCAACTGGCTGCTATGAAACAGGAAAGACTGTGCTTGCTTGCTCAGAAGACAGAACTCATTGGTACCATCTCTTTACTAAAAGTCGACATGGAGAAGGACCAAGAAACTCACCCTATCGGCATGGCTGGTCTAAGAAAAGTCATTTCAGATCTGAAACGAAAGGAGGTGTTCCAACTCAGGAAGGTTGAACAGCTGGAACTTCAGCTCGAATCAGAAAAGATGGACCGGGAAACTGCTGAGAAGGAGCTCACACAGCTCTAACAGTCAGTGAGGATGTTGAACTCTGGTTCGAAAAATTTGAATGAGATTGTCAATGCTCAGAGGATGGAGACAGGACGCAGAGGATTGGGATTCAGCAGAGAAAGCAGCTCAAAAGGTTCGACGCGTGTCAAAACTAACTATGTGTCTGAACAGATGTCGGAACAGAAGGTGAGAGAGCACCCTAGACAGAAAGTGGTACTGTCCCAAGTCAAGATCAAAGGTAGTCAAAGAAGGATCGGAAATGCTTACCTCAGTTCAACTCCCAATCAGAGGAAAGACTAGCGCACATGCTGGTACTACTATCAGATTGGACACATCAGATGGCAGTGTCGACTGTTTCTTGCTGAACGTCGAGGACACCAACAACAAACCAAACCTCGACAGAACCAGGTCTGGAGACCTAAGGCCAATCAGACGGCATGCATGGTGGCTTGTTGCTCGTCAAGTTCCACACTGTCAGACAGTTGGTACTTCGACAGCGGATGCTCTGCTCACATGACAGGTAACTCTGAATACCTCTCTAATATTAGGCCTGTTGAGGAGATGCGGTTTGTCACCTTCGCGGATGGTAGGAAGAATCAGGTGATCGGCTGTGGGACATTGAAGGTTCCGGATCTCCCTGCACTCGAAGACACCCTCCTGGTTGAAGGTTTGTCAATGAATCTTCTTAGCATCAGTCAACTGTGAGACAATGGACACTATGTGTCATTCTCTCGCGACTCATCCCTCGTTTTAGACATGAATGGTAGTTCTGTGATGAAAGGGAGAAGGCGGGTAAATAACTGTTACACCATCAACATGGGGGTCGGGAGCCTTGACAAGCCACAGCCTACTCTTAACTATGCTCCAGCCAAACATCGAGTTATGCGAGGGGGAGTGAACAAGACCCTGCACACAAGATCAGATAGGAGGATCGCACAAATCTATTTTGGCAATTATACCAAGAGACTGTTGGATCAAAGGGTGTCACAGTTACAGATCGAGTTTGAACAGAAGATTACAAAGTTGCAGAACGAGTTCAAACTGTATCCACAGACTCATGCCAACTAACCAGACGAGAGATTGAACCGGATTGCACAACTTGGAACACCCAGATCCTCTTTGGGTCTGTGTGGGTTCGAGTACTAAGCGTTCCAGGCAGTGGTCAGTCAAAGGCGAAACCCCAGCTACAACAGTTGGACTGACCAACAGAAGGCACAGCGCGTGAAGACAAACAATTTTTAAATATTCTCGAAGATCTTTCCTGTCGTTATTTGAAACGAGAGTTGACCATTTTGGGAAGTTGAAAAGGCTGGAGTATTATTTCTTTCGAAACACAAAACAGTTTTCAGTCTACCTTCTCTCGCTCGTACAAACCCTAGAACCAAATTTCTCTCTCAACCGCTCATCCTCCAAACGGCGATGGTGAACACCAGGACATCTGCGAAGTCTGGCGTCAAATCCGTTGAGAAGAAGAACATGCAGTCCTCAAAGGCTCTGGCGGCAAAACCTAAAATTCCGAAATCAAAGGTTCCGAAGACAAAAAAGGCATCGCCTTTACGATCCGACACTGAACCTTTGGCCGAAGCAAAGAAGTCTGGTGAACGAGCAACCGCTGAAATCCCTCAGTCGGTCGCGGTGGATCTGTCACAATTATTCAATCCCAGTTCAAGCCATGTTCAGTCCAAAACTGAGGTATTTCCTAATTCGCAGTCCGTTCCTTTGGCTTCTGCAAATATTTCTGCTGTTGATAAGAGTGTGGTGGACGGAGTTGTGATTGGTGGTGAAGCCAGTAGGGCTGTTGTTGATAATGAAGCCAGTAGGGCTGTTGATTGGGAAGCCAGTAGGGGTATGGCTGGTGATGAAACTAGTAAGGCAGTTATCGGGAATGATACTATCAAGATTGTGGAAGAAAAGGTACCCAGCAAGGTGGCTGGAGGGTCTGCGTCATGGAGGGAGAAAATCCACGCGTCTGGGTATATTCGCCCAGATGGTTTACGGAGAAAGAAGGGGACTCGCCGTGTTGTTTCTCCAAGACAGTGTCTTGCCAGGATCAGCTCTGTCTGAGGGAAGATCATAACAATGTCTGATGAGGGGACATAAAATCTTTTTGATGCCTGTGGGAAAAGGAAGCTTGTGATGGATGAGGAGTCTGATGATGGCCCTGATAAGAGGATTGGAGGTTCGGAAGATGAACCAATCAGAAAGCCAGAGGAGGGTGTGTCCGTGATGGTTCATCCACCAGAAAATCCAGAGGTGTTGAAGGAAGCCATAGTTAAAGGAGCTTCTCCTGCAGAAGAGGATAAAGAGTTGGAGAAACTGTACAAAGACATTGACAATGTCATGGAAGATTTGGCTAAGGAAAACAATCTGGGAGCTGAAAAGTCTGAAGAACTCCTTTGTGCTCAGGGTAGTGAGACAAAAGAGTCTGTCGCTGTAAAAGTTACTAGTGTTCCAACTGTGGAACCATGTGTTCAAAATGAAGGTGAGACAATTGATGGTTCAGAAGAAGTTGCTAAGGATACAGTGGCTACTCCAGTTGTTGGTCAAGATGATCTGCATTGTAATCGTATTGAGGATGATGGTGCACAAGTTCGTGAGGATACTGCGAAGCTAGTCTCAAAGGAGGGTACTTTTTCAGATGATGACCAAGATCTTGCTCCACTTATCTCCCTCAAAAAGAAGGACAAGGGAAAGAAGAAGGTGGCGTCTGAAAGATCTGCTAAGGGAACAGTCCGAGAAATTGCGAAGGAGGCCAACCTGACAGGGGGAGCTGATTCATCTAAGAAAAGAAAACGTGAAGCTCCTATCCCTGTTGCAGTGGAAGTTGGAAGATGTGAAGTCCCATCTCCTGAGGCTGATACTGTGCCAGTTGGATTGGTCAAGAAAGGTGTCTGGTTCGTTAGTCGTGATGCGTACAAAAAATGGAACTGTGTGCTGAAAAGAAAAATCATACCCGAGAGGTTGCTGGATGAGTCCCGATACAAGGGAAAGGAAGTGATAGAGGTGCTCAAGGAATCTGATCTGTTCTGGACGTTGGACAGATGCAAACCATTCAACGAGCATTTAGTACGTGAAGCCATGGTAAACCTTCCTCCTGGATTTGGGGTCATTGGAGAAGCAGATTATGGGGTCCTCTACGTTAGAGGAAGACGGATCAAGATTGATCCTGAATTGATCAATGTATACTTCTCCATGGACGGCCCAGCTGTTGATGAAGAGGAATCAAGCTTTGAGAAGATCGTGAGCACTATCACAGCATGCTCTGTTCGGTGGAGGACTGAGTTAGTTGTGCACACAGCGGATTTGTCTACGTTTTATTCAATGTTGTTCTTCTTATCTGTGTTCAACTGGAGGCCATCTACTCATCGGTCTACTGTCAACAAGGACATGGCTCAACTGATTTATCAGATAGGGAATAAGCTGAAATTCAACCTTGGTAGAGTAATGTTCAAACAGATTGCAGAACACGCTACTTCGATGAGAACTCTGCACCAGATCTGTTTCCCATCTCTGATATATGAGCTCATTATCCATCAAGCTCCAGAGTTGAAGGCCTCACCTGACCACCTCACAAAGGCACCCAGCAAGTTCATCGTTGACCACAAATTGTTTAAAGGTCGTCATGTGAATGATCTCAAGGAGGGGAACCAGAAAACAAAGGGTGTTGCGGAGTCCAGCCGAGGGGGAGACAGAATGGGTCGTGATGAGAGAAGCAAGCTGCTCCAGGATCTGAATGCCATCATTGCCGCAGATAAGGAACAACGCAGGCGTATTAACAAGCCTGCTCGTGCCCTCAGCTTTCCCAGTGATAATGACTCTGATGATGCAGATTCTGAGGATGCCACTGATGATGGGTCGTCTGCATGAAGGTCTCCTGATCTTTATCCTTGAACTCAGTTTATTTTTTTTCATTAAAACTTTCAGTATTATGTGCTTGTTCTGGCACAGTTTGATTTGCTGTTCGAACCAGATCGGACCCCTTGCCAGTTTGTGGCAAAAAGGAGGAGTATTTTGAGTGGCGACAATTTTTGTTCCCTCAATTTTGTCTACTGTCTAGATAGATAGATAGATCTAGTGATTTGGTTTTGCCAAAATGCCAAGGGGGAGATTGATGTTCCCTTGTGTGGCATGTGTTTGGCAAAACGGAGTTAGACAGTTCGAGCAGGAGTTCAGGGGGAGTTCGAACATATCCTAGTACTCGTGTACAGCATGATCAAGACGCAAAGGATATTTTCCGGAAGATATTGGCAACAAAGATTTCATCAAGTTGAAGATGGCGTGCGACTTATTCGAGCATAAGATATTCGAATGAATATCCACATTGAAGACGGTGTGACTTGCTTGGGAAAGAAGACGACTTCGTATATTCTTCCAAGGATTTGTAAAAGATATGCATCAAATATTCCGAAATATTTGATGGGATTATCTTGTGCGAATTAGGGTTTCGCTCGAGCATATAAATACAATGCAAGGGCAACCCTAATTCCCATCGCTTTCAAAGATCAACTATACACGAGCATATCCTGCTGATTGGAGAAGAAGAAAGCGACGGCCGGTTGTGTTTTTCTCATTGAGAATACACCGATGCAAGTATAGTCTGTTCAAGTGCAACACAGACTGTCTGAAGCGTATCAACTGCAGCACTCAACAAAGGTGATCAAAGCTTTCGAGAGAAAGCGTCCGAGCTTCTGGAGAAGGTCGAGAACGTTCGGACTGGAGGTTCTGAACAAAGGGGATCGAGGGGAATTGCGGTGAACCTCAGTTGCAAATCTGAGAGACGGAGTATTGTGGTAAGGCTGTTACACGGTGTAAGTGTAAGTCCCTGTGGAAACCCTATACTCGTAATAAAGATTTGCTGTCCCTTTTTCGGGTGTGGGAAACCCCCCAGAGTAGGCCGAGCCGAACTGGGTTATCAGTCTGTGTGTTCTACTACCTTTGTCTATTTGCTGAACTGTTGTATCTAGAGTACGAGGTCTGTCACAACTGATCCTTGAACTGTTGTGAAGTGTGTTCAAGATCTGTCTCAACTAAACCTTGAACACAAGCTTGAGCAGGGGATAGTATTTCACTCTTTATCATGCTAAGATTCGCCTTTGGGTTTTGGATGGTTTGTGAAGGAAGTCTGCCAGGCTCATTAGTGAGTGTTGACATTGCCGTGGCGAGCTGGGACATTTGTTTGGTCAATTCTGAAATTGGCCCGTCAGTTTTCGCCTGGTATTGGTGTAGCGAAGCACCCAATTGATTTATGCTTCCTGCGAGCTCCTTCATTGTGTCATCGAGTGACTTGGTTGGTTCTTGCTGATTATTCGGGCCGGCTAGGTACTGATTGGTCCTCTTTGTTGATATTGACCTGTTGATGGAGCGTTCTGGTTATACTGTCGGTGGGGGGGGGGGTTGGTAGAATGACTGAGCTTGTTGAGGGACAGCTGGTTGTGCTTCCTTCTGAGGATAGTTGTTGTTACGCCAGTTCGGGTTGGTTGTTTGACCATACTGTCGGTTTTGTCCGGCTCTGTCGTTGATGTTGTTGTTGTATCCTTGGTATCCTCCCACTGCATTCACTTCTGCTGGTTCCTCTTCTATTAATGTCGGGCAAGCGTCAGTTTTGTGGTCCGTAGAACCACAAAATTCGCAAGGCTTAACTGGAACTGGTTGTCTTCGTAGGAACTGAATCATCATCTCCTTAATTGTTTCATCTCTTCTGGCATAGAGTTCATCGGTGTTTGAGCTTTTTCCACATTCCTTGTTCGGGAAAATTCTTCCTGGCGAGTCGTCTCTTCTCTAAATCGGGCATTTTCAGCAATGTCGATGATGAGATCCCTTATGCCACTTAACGATAGATTCATCATGGATCCTCCAGCTGAGGCATCCAGGAGCATTTTGTCTAAGGGTCTTAATCCATCAATGAGATACTCGACGGTGAGTTTCTCAGGCAGTCCAAGGGTACAGCAGCTTCTCTCAAGGCGGTTGAACTTTTCCAGGTAATCGTACATGGTTTCATTGGGTCCTTGCTTGATGTCTTGTAGTTGCCTCCGTACTTGCATCGCCCATCCTGCCGGGTAATATTTGTCCAGGAATTTCTTTTGCATCTGAGCCCATGTTCTAATGCTATCTGAAGGCAATGAAAGGAACCAATCGTTTGCCGCGTCAATGACGGAAAAATAGAATGCCTTCAACTTGAAGTCGTCTACGTTTACGCCATTCGGTTTTAAGTTCTGGCAGATACCATGTAAGCGCGGGAGATGAGTCATTGCTGACTCTCCACGTGTTCCTGAGAATTTCGGTAAGTTGTGGGCCACTGAAGTGTTGATGATGATATTTTCCAGTTCAGGGCCTTCTTGAATGCACCATGGCTGGTTTCTGAAATACGGTGTTGAGAGTTCTCCCATAGTAGGTTCGCGGAAATTGTTGTTATCCCCGTAGTAGTTATCGAAAGCGGGTTCTCGTCTCGGCACTTGTCGAGGTTAAGGGGGTGGTGGATATCTAGGGGGTTGTACTGGACCAGCTGCATTTCGGTCCTCGGGTGGTTCTTGATTTCTTCTGATGGCCTCCCTATCACGAGCTCTTCTGTTTCGGATGAGTTGTTCCGGATCGTCCACAAATGGAAGTGGCACCTCATCATTTCAATCGTACAGGTTTATCTCGTCGTTATCTTGGTAGTCATGGTGGCTTCCTTCGCGAGACATGGTTGTTTTGAAGCGAGTATCGATTCAAAGAACTTATCCGATTAATTGACTAATTCCCCGGCATCGGTGCCAGTTTTGACGGAGCCCACCGCACTGTCGTTAATGTGCGGTGTTCTCTGTGCAAAAGCAAATTTGTATTCCGCTACTCGTGACCTTACTACTAGGTAGAAAGTGGTAAGTAGGGGTCGAACCCAAGGGAATTAGGGGGGATAAGCTACTCTTTGAGGGAATTGTACAGCGAGGGAGCGTGTTTTAGGTTGATTGAGGTTTTAGTGCAGAAAAGTATATGATTGGTTGGTAGGTTTTGGTTTTTAGTGCGGAAAAGTAAATGACAGAAAAGTAAAGTACTGAAAATAAAAGTAGAAGACTTACAGCGGGTGATGCGTGATTGGCAAGCCTTCCGGAACGTCAGCAGTTGATAATACAGTTTATACTAAAATTGAAAGTAAGTGCAAGGGGTTTTTTAAATCTAAGGAAAGCATTCGGTTTCTGGGGCCTTGTATCATAGCCTGTTTATCATTGAACTTTGGTGATCCTTCTAAGTATTCAAAAGTGTATCAAGGCCATTTCAAGCACTCGATTTGCACACACCGTCTAGCCCATTTCAAGGTCGTAGAGCACTTGTTCTATTTAGACTAGCACCCCATTTCAAGGTATACTAGCCTATGTGCATCCATTTGATCAATCATTTCCGATCAAACCATATGGTGTTTAAAAGAGGTCAAACTCCTCAGATAAGCTTTGCCATTTCAAGCATCCACTTACCCGAGTATGTTCACGAACGCCCACGGAAGAGTTTTGCCATTTCAAGCATCCACTCAACCTTGGAAGTTCTGGCCTAATATATGGCACATAGAACAAGTTTTGAATAAAAAGAAGAGGCACTAAAAAGATGGCCTAAAACATTTTATGATACAAGTACACCCCTTCAACCGAATGAAGAGTTTAGCTACGAATATCCATAGAGGTGGATACCATAGCTAAGTACTTACGGTTTTTGAAAGACAGTAAGTAATGGAAAGGGGTGAGTACTTCAAGAACCGACAAGAGTACTCAAGAATAGAGAAAAGTAAAGCTTGAGTACTACAAGAACCGACAAGAGTACTCAAGAGCGAACTATAATACTCAAGAACCAATAGGAGTATTATAAATATAGAACAAAAGCTTACAAAGTACCAAATCTTAGAGAGAGAAGTGTTTTTGATTTTGGGATGTATTACAAATGAGATGGGGTGGAGTATTTATAGGCTAAGGGGAGAGGAATGTGTGGTTTGGAGCAGCAACACATGGCAAGCTTTCCATGGAGGAGGAAAGCCGCCGGTCTACATGGGAGGGGAGGGGAGGAGCCGTCGGTGGCCGGTCATGAGGGGGAGGAGGCTCCCCTCATGACTCATCCTTTCTTTAAAGCCGCCGGTCATAAGGGCAAAGGAGGGAGTTTTTGTGAGTTTTGTGAAGTTTTCACAAAACTATCGGTACATTCCTGCTCCGGACTGACTTTGGTTGCTATTCGGTTGGATTTGTTTTGAGTGATTCCAAGTCAGGATCTTGAGATTTCTTCAGTCGGCATCTGGTCTTGACCTTGGAATGACTCGTAATATATTTTATGCGTAAAAACTCCTCCTTAGCGTGTTTTCTCTCTAGGCTCCAAAATACCCTGTAGATAAATATCGGAACTAACAAGCAAAAGTTAAATAGACAAACAGTCTAATTTGGTGGGTTTAACTGTGTTTATGATTCGTATAATTATGGTCCATCAGTCATTTAGCCGTTGCATTTATATTACCAATATTTGTGGACCGTTGAATATTTAAAATTTTGTTTTTCATAGTTTTCCCCTATATATATGACACACCTTTTACAACAATTAACCAACAAAAATCTGATCATAACGTAGTACGTTGCAATTCAGTATTTTGCATATACATGTCTCCTTCGTTTGATCGTGTCAGTTTCAGTGAACATTAAGTTGACCGTAGACAGCGTGTTCTACCTGTTGCAGGAAACGGGTGAGAACTTACTGTAACATTCATTTTGTTGGTTTTGATAAATTTACTATTTTTGTGATCACAAATTTGTATCAGTTTCTTCCCGTGGGATGTTCATCAAAGGGTTGCTCGAGAATGCATACCAAAATGCTGGGATTCAACGTGGAGATCATGGAGCATGATCCCACAAAATGCTAAGGAAAATTGGTACGAGGAGTTTAAGGTACAAAGCGTTACCTCAAAATGTGTCAATAATGAAATATTGTTTACAATGCTAAAATCGGGTTGCAAAATGTTTTTGATTGAAGAATATAGTTACCTGGGATGCTGATGAAGAAAGACGCGTTCAACGTAATTTTATGAGGAGATGTCATATGATCGTCAATGACGCACTGTTTACGATTAGGAGAAGAAGGATTTCACGTTCCCCACAGTCAATTAACCCTTAAATTATTTGCCCTGCTGTTTTAAGTAAAAAAGTGACATCTTTGTATTTCGTGCATAACGTAACTTACTGACGCACAATGGCTGGCAATATTTTAGTATCTTTCCTAATGCACTTGTGTATCCAACTCGCAATTTTAATGGAAATTTTATGAAAAACCAATTGCACTGTTTTAATAAAATTAATTTATATACCATTTATGTTTTGAAAGCGCATTGGTAATGCATTTTGATTTCCACCGTCTTGCCCTATTTCGAGTGTTTTATGTACATATGTATGGTGGTCCATAAACGAAATTGAAATTTGACGTCATTGGTCAGTAATACATAGAAAACAACAAATTATACGAAATAATGGATATTTATAAAATATGATACACTTACCGCAAGTACGCAATCAAACCATTTGCAAACTCATCCCTAATACCGTCAAGCACACTGTTTTGATATGATCGTACTCCTCCGGGGAAACAATGTAAAACAAAATAAGTGTTGCAATGTTATAGGACAATAGTGACTTCATTAATCCTTATAAAAAAATGCAGAGTGTAATAATAAATTTCATCTTTGTTTATACTTACTTGTCCGATGTCGTTCTCGAGCGATCTGTTTGTATCTTGAACAAATTTGATTATTTCATAAATATATTGCAGGACATAGAAACCACATAAATCGGACGGTATAGGCTGGCTCGGGCACTGCAAAAAACACGCATGAATTAAAAAAAACGCGTATCATTTCGGTAGTGGCTCAAAATTGAATTGTTTTATATTTGTTATGTGAATACCGTGACAGTATTCCACTCTATGTCAGCTGCCGACGGGATGTTTAAGCACAGGCACATGCTACTACAGTACAAACGTTAGTAGTATCAACAGGTCGTAGCTAATGTTGTACGGAGAACAGAATAGATAGGTAAAATAATTCATTACGTGTTAACAAAGTTAACCGCATCAGTCAAGGGCTCCTTTGCCATAGGATCAAGCCAAAGGACTAGTCGTTTCTTAGGAAAGATCACAATCAGCATCCAATGAAACCTAACAAACGTTTCACACAATGTATAAAAAAAATAAGCATTTAGTAAAAAATACAAAACGTAAATTATAAAATCGATTTACGCTTTGACATTGACGTAGGGAAGGAAGTAGCATAATTGACGATCGTAATCGGGCATTTTCAATCTCCTCTGGAAGAACTCGACCCTCGTATAGAAGTCCTCTGATGGCGTCATATAGCTCGGTCTGAAGAATCCAAAACGATCCTCCGGTCGCAGCTTATCGTGGAGAAACCTGTGGCCATATGATGAAGTTAGTGAATTTTTTTTAATATTGTAACAATCCCTACGATTACCTTATGTACACTTCGACTGACGATGCACCGACAGCTTGGAAGGTGGTGAATTCCTTAATGCAATCATTGTTCAATTACACATAGCAATCCTCACCAAACACTTCGCTACTGATGTACACCGAGTAAAGAGTTGTCACGCCCATCCCGCAAGCGTGCTCGTAAAGAAAGCGGCAAGCCATACTCATTCTGCTCATAGATTCGTCGTCGAAGCTGGAGCATTGGAGTTCAAAGAAACGGGTCTCGTCATATCGCTGAGAAAACAAAATGTATATCACATGAGTAATAAAAACCCCATGTTTGTGTATCGTGATAAAAACAAATTGTGTGAGGTACCCCTTCATCAACGTCTACTAGACATTTCGGCCATCCCACAAAGGCATGCAATGCATGCGATACTCTCTCCATGTATCCGAACTTCTGTGGCAACTCAGCAGATGGTACGATCGCATCGTCTATAATCACCTTGACCATGTCATCACCCAACTCTTGGTATTGCACGATTCGTCCTGGCATCACTTTGCCAAGTGCGACGATTTCTTTGCTAGTCTCCAAACCTCCATAGACATTAAGTATGCATTTTTTCCCAATCTATTCAGATGATGAAACAACATTATTATATCAAATTGAATGAACCACGTTGCCATTTATGGAAAAATTATGAAATGAATTCATAAAACCTCAGGTATATCTGTAAATGGGCATAGATTCGACCCACTATAATGGCTTTGCAGGGTAGGCGAGTGCGAAGTAACAGCGGAGCATGTGCTGCACGAGGGAGACTACCTACCAAATACATCAGTCCAACCTACCAAACTCCCTACCCCTCGGGTGCGGCTCGGGTACTCGTCCTTCCCCGTCGCCTCCGTCAGTATGTCTCTCCGTCCCCGTGACGTAAATCGTCCTTGACTAGCCAATTCTTGCAACTCATCCTGTAAATAATATATATTTAGTTCAGCATTATCACACAAGTTGACGTACTATATATTAAATTACTAACTTACAATTTTCTCAGCCACCGTCCGCATCGAGTCGTTTACGTACTCCTTATTCCTCCTTTGGTGGCCCTTCTTCCATACTTCATGCCTCTCAATGTGGACGACAGGCTCTTCACCTGGAGATATCAAACCTTCCTCTTCCATCTGTGCTTTCTTTTCCTTAAGAAGCTCTGCCCTTGCCTTCTTGTAGCCGCCACGGGACAATGTGTGCTGATATTTGTTAGATTTCGCTCGATCAATGTTCTTCGCCCTAATTTCTTGTGCCTCGGGAGTTGACCGTTGTTTGACAAACGACTTCCATTGTTCTGGACCAATGAAAGGGTACATCATAGTCGGATCCTCTCTGTGTTTAGGGCCAAATATATACTGGTTCGCTAGCACACTCTTGAAGTTTCTCCACATTCTTGCGGCAGCTCGCATCTACCTCGCCTTAAACTTATGGGTTAACTCCGTCTGTGGCACATCAAATAATGCCTACAAAAATCATCAATGTTAATAATGACATAACTATTGAAAAACCGACCAAATGACAATAACAAAACACACCATCATATCGTCCCACACCATATCCCTCTGCTCATCAGGTATAGACTTCCAAGTTCCATATGTAATCGGAACTCGCGATCTTACAACAATGCATGCACGTATATATCATATTGAGTACAAATGATATCTTAAAATATTTGTTAATCGCATATATATGCATCTCATTTACGCAATAACTTCATTACCAAGGTCGGTTGTGAATGAAGTGGATACTTCACCGGCAATAGTTCCATCTCCCTCTAACGTCACCGACTCCTTAGTGCCTGTTTCCTTATGCCGCTGGATTAAGCATTTCAGAGAGCTTCGGCCTCTTTGCTTACGCGTAGAAGAACGTCCTTCATTATCGGTATGTGACTCATCCATCGTCTTGCGATTAAACAACATATGCATTAAAATCAGTTGCATACAATTATTAAAAAAATAGGACATCACTACTAATTAACATACTGCATCCATATGCTTTGCATAATTCACGCCCAAATGTAAAATACATATTTAACATACAAGAACAATTTATGCATGAACTTAATTGTACAATACGGGTAGCACTGAAAAATAGCTTCGTAACTAATTAATCGAGGGTTAAACGAATCTGAACGCCCTCGAAGGTTAACACTGACCCCTACTTAAATTCGACAAACCGGGATTGGAAATACACAAAACGATGGCGACGGTAGACGACGACTAGGGCATATATACGTATAATCGGAGACGACGAGAATTCAATACAATGAACATTCCAATCGACTTTACCTTATAGCAGACAGTAAGTTAGATGCGACGGGGTCGCGAATACGGCTGTGAAATTTTCAGGATTGGGACCGGGAAGTTGAATCGGACTGAGATGTACACAGACGATGGAGTTTTAAGTTATTGAAATAAGATAGCATTTTTAAGAAAAGCGCTGTCTATGAAATGCTATCACAGCGCTTCAACTGAAGCGCTTTCATTTTTACAATCAAAGAAAGTGCTTTTTGTTGAAACGCTGTTGAATGTGTAATCAAAAGCGCTTCCTTGAAAGCGCTGTTGTATATTTAACCAATTACTGCGTTTAAAGTTTAAGCGCTGTGGAATGTGTATGACAAAGACTTCGGTTCATATGAACTGGCTGTGTATTTACTAGGCTAAGACAGGGCGCCTAAATGAAAATGATGTTTTCCGTTTATTTACGACACCGTTTAATGTCAGACGGAATAGTAAGGGCAATATCATGGAATTTTTCATCATTTGTTCCTTTATAAGTACACAAAACAATTTTTCTGTCTACATAATCATCCGCACCACACTAAAATACGAGTTCATCTGTATCGGAAAAAAATACGAGTTCATCATAATGTCTTTCAATTCGGAAGCTGACCGTATATTTGGTTCGAGCTCTGGAGATGAA
Source organism: Rhodiola kirilowii (assembly GCA_033675215.1). Classification (NCBI taxonomy): domain Eukaryota; kingdom Viridiplantae; phylum Streptophyta; class Magnoliopsida; order Saxifragales; family Crassulaceae; genus Rhodiola; species Rhodiola kirilowii. The sequence goes on from CM066201.1 coordinate 36,706,715, forward strand.
TCCAGCGGTTCAGAAGGGTATATTTGCTCAGAACAAGGTTTTATATACCCATGTGACAACGGCTCTGCGTGTAACAGAGTTCACAGTTAGAGTGCGGAAAAATACAGACACGACGAAGATTCCAGTGTAGAAGGTCCGTATTGGAATGCAGACTCAGCTACTGGGGATGAAGAAGTTGACAAACCTTCACCGCAAGGGTCTCCTAGAACTAAATCCCCACCAGGTGGTTGAATTCAGTTAAGTGTATACCCTTGGATTAACTATAGTCTGTACTTTGTATTGTCTTCATAATTATTACATTGTCTGATCCATATTCCTAATAATATATATGTGCAAATAATATTTGAGCATATATATTATGGTAATATAAGGCTATCTTTCCAACTTGGTGGGATCCTCAACTAAGGCTATCTTTCGAATAACAGGTTTCGGTGTGGTGGGATCCTCAATTAAGACTATCTTTAATAATACTGGAGCGAATTTGGTCAGGGTTTACGTTGAAGACAGCTCGGCCTCCTGTATATTTCAGCTTTATGTACTATTTGACGTTGAAAATAGTTTGCGATCCTGTTGAACTTCAGCTTTATGTACTGTTTCACGTTGAAAATAGTTCGCATTCCGGTTGAATTTCAGCTTTATGTACTATTTCCCATGTGGTTCCTGACTTCATTGTTCAGAATGTTGCATAGTTGTAGTAATTTCCTATAATTACTTTTGGGCACCATGTTATGACCGTTTGATATATTCATAATTTAATCAATTTCATATGTAAGCCCGTTTTTTTAAATAAATTTATTCACTTGTAATTGAATCATATTTCTAATAAATTTATTACTTAAATTATATAATGATGTTATAATTGTAAAAACCATGTAAAATAAAAACTATTACAGCGCTTATTCATAAAGCGCTGTTGTATGTATAGTCTAATACAGCGCTTATTCATAAAGCGCTGTTGTACGTATATGCTAATACAACGCTTTCTTTAAAAACGCAGTTGTATGTGTACGCCAATACAGTGATTAGTTATAAAGCGCTGTTGTATGTTTAAGATAATACATCGGATATTTTAGATTCGATGTATAAATTAAACACAACACATTCTATTACAACTACTCTGAGGGGTTGGGAAAATCTACTACGCTGGGGAAGGTAAATCTGAACTATATATTTTACCTTCACATTCTATATCGAATTGTACATTTTGATACATGGAATTGTTATATGAGGGAAGGAGATGGATGTACGAGGCTGCTGTACATGGCTCGTCGTATAGTAATGATGTTTTCATCGCCGGAGTAAATCAATTTGTCGAAACTGCGGTGTCTAACGGGCATCTTTCATCCGACAACAAGATGGGATGCCCGTGTATGAAATGCAAGAATCGTCGATTCATTAATATTGGAATGATGGAGGAGCATTTGTACAAGTACGGATTCACACCAAATTACTATAACTGGACGTTGCACGGTGAAGACCTAGCCATGTACGGAGATCCGTGCACAGACATACCTAGGCCGAGCACAAATCACACTTTTGGTAATTTCCACGATGTTGGAAATGATACCAATGAAGCTGAGGACCACGAGACACAAAACAATTATTGTATTCCAGATGAGACGAATTTGAATTGCCAGCAATATGAGAATCCGGAAGCGAATAGATTCTTCAACCTCCTAAATTCATATTCAGAGCCAGCTTACGATGGTTGCACGACAGAGACAGAACTATCGATTAACATGAAAATGCTAGAAACTAAAGCTAACTACGGCTTTTCTGAAGGGGCTTTTAACTCCATTTGTGGGACAATGAAAAGCATGATTGGTGGAGAAAACAAGATCCCTGCTTCTTTCAAACAAGCAAATAAATTGGTATCCGATCTCAGAATGGGGTACAAAAGGATTGACGTATGTGTAGCAGGGTGTATGATTTACTATGGTGAAGATGAAAGTTTGACAAACTGTCGTGTCTGCTCAGATTGAAGATATCATCGTCCAAGACGCGCTGAAAGCACTTCAGGGTACCAACAGCGTGCGAGATGTGAGATGTTTTACTTACCAATTATACCAAGACTGCAAAGACTATTTTTATCTGAAGCTATAGCAGCAGATATGTCCTGGCACGCGATGCCAAGGGAAGACGGGTCTCGCATGGTTCATGACAGATGCTTGTCGTCATAGCAAATGTACAAATAAATTTATAAGTCCGCTACTCGCGACTTAACTACTGGGTAGCAAGTGGTAAGTAGGGGTCGAACCCAAGAGATTCAGTGTGGATTAGTTGTTCTATAATGAAGCTTATGCAGAAATTAATTACGATTGGGGTTGGGTTTGAGTGTGTTTTGGGAACTGAAAGTAAATTACAGCAGTTGATAATGGACTGTAAGGAAAGTATTCGGTTTTAGGGGCCTTGTATCATATTTGTTTATCATTGACCGCTAATGACCATACCAAGCATTCAAAATCGAGGCTATTCCTAGCACAAGACTTGCAACGTCGTGTAGAACACTTGAAATGATCATGCTAAATGTTCAAAGATGAATCGAGGCTATTCCTAGCACAAGACTTGCAACATCATTTAAAACACTTGTTCTAAGCAAAACTAATTCCTCCTTTCGAAGTATCTTAGCCGTAAGTGCATCCATTTGGTCCCTTTGGTCCAGTTTCCAAATGATTTTTAAGATAAGCCGAACTCCTCGATAAGTTTTGCTTGTTACAGCTTCCACTTACCGAGTATGTTCACGAATTCCCACGGAAGAGCTTTTTGCTTGTCAGGCACTCAACCTTGGAAACTCTGACTTGATATATGGCACATAGAACAAGTATCGAACATAAAGGTATACTAAGAGTAAAGTCTAAAACATTTATAATACAAGCACACCCCTTCAACAGAAAAAAGAGTTTAGCTACTACTAATCATGGCAATGGATATCATAACTATGAATTTGGAAAAACAAGGGTTTTGGAAGACAGTAAAATAAATACGATAATACTTACAAAACTGTTGAAGCGCCAAAGATCCAGCTTTTGATTCCAAAGTAAGATTACATGATTGTAGTGCCAAAACTCTAGAGAGAAGTGAGAGCTTCTCTCTCTAACTATGGTGGAGGATGTTTTGGAATGAGATGTTGATTACAAGAGGAGAGCACTTCTATTTATAGGCTAAGGGAGGAGGCAATGGAGGGCCAAGATGAAGGCATGTGTTTTTGCATCCAAGGGTGGAGGAGGAGGAGATGAAGATGTGGTGGGGGAAAGCTTAGCCACTCATGGAGGAGGAGCATCCTTCTAGAAGCTTGTGTGACCTTTCACAAAAGCCATCGGTTTGACCGGATCTGACCGGAGCTTTGCCCATAGCTTCTTGGATTTTGGAGAGTGTATTTTGAATTAAAATGTCATTCTAAGATGATCTCAAGAAGGAACCTAAGCTAAATTCTGCTCGGAACATGGTCGAAATCCCAAATCAGATGAAATTGCCCTTATTTGGCCTTTACCGGGCTTGGTGCTATTGCCTTGCGTTCTTGTCCATTTGCCAACTGTTCTAGCATATTTGAGTGATTCCAAGTCGGTTCCATGAAGAATGTTAAGGCTGATTTTGAGTGTAGCATGGTCGTGACCTTGGAATGACTCGTAACATCTTTTTGGCGTAAAATCCTCTCCTTAGCGTGTTTTCTCTCTAGAGTCCAAAATACCCTGTAGAAATAAATCGGGACTAACAAGTAGAAGTTAAATAGACCAACAGTCTAATTTGGTGGGTTTTACTGTGTTTTTGATTCGTATAATTTTGGTCCATCAGTTCACCCCTCAGATGGAGAGTCTTGGAAGCATTTTGATCGTTGCCATCCACACTTTGCTTTCGAGCAGCGTAATGTAAGGTTAGGCCTATGCACAGATGGATTTAATCCATGGGGTATGTCAACGAAACAATACTCTATTTGGCCCGTAATGGTGACACCCTACAACTTACCCCCATGGTTGAGTATGAAGACGTGATTCATTTGGTTAACTATACTAATTCCTGGGCCGTCAAATCCGAAGAAACATTTGGACATCTATTTAAGGCCTTTTATTGATGACATGGTACATCTTTGGAGTGTTGGGGTCGAAACATTTGATGCCATGCGAAAAGATTGTTTTACAATGCGGGCAGCTTTGATGTGGACTGTATCCGATTTCCCAGCGTATGCAATGTTATCGGGGTGGTCAACCCAAGGTAAACTCGGATGCCCGTGCTGTATGGAGGACACTAAGACATTTGTGTTGAAGAATGGAAGAAAAGTGTCTTATTTTGGTTGTCATAGACAGTTTTTATCGCAGAATCATTCGTATCGGAGGAATTCGAGAAATTTCTATAGAGATCAAACCGACTTTGACGCTCCAGTACCATTTCGCTCAAGTCGTGAAGTTTTTGAAAGAGTTTGTAACTTAAAATATATATGGGAGCAAGGTACAAATGAGGTGTTGGAAGGCTACGGGGTGTGGCACAATTGGACGAAGAAATCAATTTTATGGGAACTTCCATACTGGGTTGACATCAAGCTTAGGCATAACCTTGACGTTATGCACATTGAGAAGAATTTTTTCGAAAATTTATTCAACACTATCATGGATGTGAAGGGGAAAACAAAGGATGACAGTGTAAAGTGCAGAAAATATATCAGGTTATATTGTCTGCGACGAGAACTAGAACTGAAAACTATTAGAAATCGTCTGGTGGCTAACAAGGGTAAGTATCAGCTTACACGAGAACAACAAAAACTTGTACTTGTTTGGGTCAAGTCATTGGAGTTTCCTGATGGTTTTTCTTCTAACTTGGGGAATAAGGTTGATTTGAATACCCTAAAGCTAGTGGGGTACAAGTCACACGACGCACATGTATTCATCGAGCGTCTAATGCCTATTGCATTCAAGGGTTTTTTACCAAAACAGATATGGGAAGCTATATCAGAGTTGTGCACATTTTTCCGAGACATATGTGCTTCTTCACTTCACACTGAGCTAATGGAACATTGGCAGAGGAACATTGCTTCGACGTTGTGTATGCTAGAGACAATATTCCTTCCATCCTTTTTTGATTCAATGGAACACCTCCCAATTCATTTGGCTGATGAGGTGCTGCTTGGCGGTTCAGTCCATTATCATTGGATGTATCCATTTGAACGTTTCATATACCGTCTTAAACAGTTGGGCCAAAAAGGAAATAGAGCTGAGGTGGAAGCAAGTATTGTTAACGCTTATATACAGTTAGAGACTTCATATTTGGGATTGGATTACCTAGATGTTTAGTTAACAACGAACTTTACAATGTTAAAAAGAAATGAAGTTGTGGCAGTAGATTGCGACGACCCTCAGATTTCTATTTTTAATTACCCAGGAGCCGCTGGGAGCATCGTAAAGCGTAGGGTTCTGGATAGCAATGAATTTGCTAAAGCGACGCATTACATCTTCAGCAACACACCTGAGATTGAACAATATTTGGCATTATTTGAGAGCCGCTTAAGACAATCACATCCCAGGCGCAATGACCGACAAGTATACGACACTATATTAAAGGAATTTCCTGAATGGCTTCATTCGCATGTAAGTGACGGAGCCCACCGCACTGTCGTTAAGGTGCGATGTTCTCTGTGCAAAAATAAATTTATATCTCTGATACTCGCGACTTAACTATTTTTGGTAGTCAGTGGTAAGTACGGGTCGAACCCAAGGGAATTGGTGGATTAGTTGTTCTTTAATGAAGCTTATGCAGAAATTAAATGCAATTGGGGTTGGGTTTGAGTGTGCTTTGAGAACTGAATGTAAATTACAACAGTTGATAATAAACTGTAAGGAAAAGATTCGGTTTAGGGGTTTCATATCATATCATCGTTCATCATTGACCTCTAATGATCATACTGAGTGTTCAAAAGTGTATCAAGGCCATTTCAAGCACTCGACTTGCCACACTGTCTAGCCCATTTCAAGGTCATAGAGCACTTGTTCTATTTAGACTAGCACCCCATTTCAAGGTATACTAGCCTATGTGCATCCATTTGATCAATCATTTCCAATCAATCCAAATGGTGTTTTAAAGAGGTCGAACTCCTCAGATAAGCTTTGCCATTTCAAGCATCCACTTACCCGAGTATGTTCACGAACCCCACGGAAGAGTTTTGCCATTTCAAGCATCCACTCAACCTTGGAAGTTTTGACCTAATATGTGATTCTTGGCTCTTGCAGGTTCTGGATAGTTCATGCCAAAGAAAACACCCAGACGAAAGAAACGGATTCAGATTTCAGACGACGACACACCGAAACAACAAAAGAACAATCGTCAAGCCTAGAACGAAGCTCGGCAACTACGAGCACTGAACCAAAATTACGCAGCAATGGCTAATAACGAGAATAACCCAGCTTTGTTGAATGTAGTGGTCGAAGACGACCAGTAGCCCCAAGTGCAGCCGCCAGTGCGCAGGACACTTGGAGACTACACTACTCCACGTGTCACGGGATTCCAGTCAGCCATTGCACCACCGGGCATTGCTAACAACACCTGGGAGCTCAAAACAGGCCTCATTCAAATGGTGCAAAACAATCAGTTTTCTGGACGAATGAATGAAGACCCTCATCAGCATCTCAAGCAATTTACTCAGATGTGCAACACAGTAAAAACGAACGGTGTCCCACCAGAGTCTTACTACCTCATGCTGTTCCCGTTCTCGCTGTCCAACGAGGCTAGCAGATGGTTAGACAGCCACGCTGAAGGTACTTTCACCACCTGGAACAAGCTGGCAGAAGCCTTTCTCCAACAATACTTCCCACCGTCGAAGATAGCTCATTTCAGGAACAAAATCACCTCGTTCCACTCTATCGATGGTGAGACTCTTTACGACTCATGGGAAAGGTATAAGGAGCTGACAAGGATGTGCCCACACCACAACCTATAGCTGTGGCAGATTATCGACACCTTCTATCAGGGGATCGATCAGGGGATGCGTACCTTGATCAACCAAGCAGCTGGTGGGGGACTCAATGGAGTCCCGTTGGAAGACGCCTATGGTATTATAGAGAGAGTATCCCAAGACTACCACCTCTGGACAAGCGACCGAGGTAATCCTAAGGATAGAAAAGGTGTGCAAGACCTCTGTCAGGCCGAGAGCACTAATGACATCGCTAAGTTGACAGATATAGTGAAGATGCTTGCAACTGAGATCCAAAATATGAAGCTAGGATGTGCTATGAAGCCCTCAGACATCGCTAACATAGGCATGTACTGTCAGATATGCGGTTCTCCTTCTCATTACGCAGATGGGTGTCCGGTGATTGGACCAGATGATAACAGCAGAAATCAGGAGGATGCAAACTACGTCGGGCAGAACAATCAAGGGGCCGGTCCCGACTATGGACCAGTGACAGCACTGCCTTGTCGCGAGGCAATGTGTACAAATAAATTTATAAGTCCGTTACTCGCGACTTCACTACTGGGTAGCAAGTGGTAAGTAGGGGTCAAACCCAAGGGAATTAGGGCGATAAGTCGTTCTTTGAGGGATTGTACAGGCGGGGAACGTGATTTTAGGGTGATTGAGGTTTTAGCGCGAATAACTACGTGACTTTTTGGTTGGTTTTGGTTTTTAGTGTGGAAAAGTAAATAACAGAAAAATAAATACTGAAAATTAAAGGAAAAAACTTACAGCGGTTGTTGCGTGATTGGCAAGTCTTGCGGAACGTTAGCAGTTGATATTGCAGTTAAAAGGAAGTATTCGATTGCAGGGGCCTTGTATCATAGTCTATTTATCATTGACCTCTAATGATCACACTACGTGTTCAAAGATGAATCAAGGCTATTTCTAGCACAAGACTTGCCACATCATTTAGAACACTTGTTCTATTTGGACTAATTCCTCCTTTCGAAGTATCTTAGCCTTATGTGCATCCATTTGATCTTCAGTGACGATCAACTAAATGGTTTTTAAGAGAGGTCGAATTCCTCAGATAAGCTTTGCCCGTTAAAGCATCCACTTACCCGAGTATGTTCACGAACCCCACGAAGAGCTTTGCCCGTTAAAGCTTCCACTCAACCTTGGAAGTTCTAACCTTATATGTGGCACATAGAACAAGTTTTGAACACAGAGAGGCAGTAGGTGCAGGGTCTAAAACATTTTATGACACAAGAACACCCCTTTAACCGAATAAAGAGTTTAGCTACGAATATCCATGGAAGAGGACATCATAACTAAGTACTTGAAAAGGTTTTTTGAAAGACAGTAAAGTAAAGTTTTCGAAAGTAAAGACAGTAAGGGAAAGGGGGTGAGTACTTCAAGAACCGACAAGAGTACTCAAGAATAATAAAGTAAAGCTTGAGTACTCAAGAACCGACAAGAGTACTCAAGAACGATCTACAATATTCAAGAACCAACAAGAATATTATAGATTTCAAACCAAGCTTACAAAGTACCAAAACTAGAGAGATAAGTGTTTTTGAGATTTGAGGATGTTACAAATGAGAGGAGAATGGCTTGTATTTATAGCCAAAGGTGAGGAAGATGGATGGATGAGATGAAACCACATGGTTTTCATCCAAGGGAGGAGGAGGGGAGGTCATAGCCGCCGGTTATGGGTTGTAAAAGGGGGAGGTCTTCCTCCTTTGGTCGCCTCCTCCAAAAGCCACCGGTCACATGGTGTAAAAGGATGAGTTTTGTGAGGTTTTGTGACATTTTCACAAAACTATCGGTGTATTTCGGCCCCGGACTAACTTCGGGTGCTCTTCGGTTTGATTTGTTTTGAGTGATTCCATGTCAGGATCTTGAGATTTCTTCAGTCGGCGTCTGATCTTGACCTCGGAATGACTCGTAACATCTTTTCTGCGTAAGAACTCCTCCTTAGCATGTATTCTCTCTAGGCGCCAAAATACCCTGTAGATAAATATCGGAACTAATAAGCAAAAGTTAAAATAGACAAACAGTCTAATTTGGTGGGTTTAACTGTGTTTATGATTCGTATAATTATGGTCCATCAACCACCCACGAAAAGGTGGGATAATCCAAACAGGAATAATCCTAACCTGTCTTACAAGCCTCAGAATTCGGCGCCTCCTAGTTTCCCTTCCAAACAACAGCAAGGGAATGCACCGTATCAGCCACTAGGGCAATACAACAACCAGGCTCCGCAATCGCAGAACAGCACTCCCTACCAGCCGAAGCCTCAGTATAATAACCAATCACAAGAGCAGCAGCATCAAAATTCGAGAAGCTATTCGTACCAACTGTAGCAGCCCAAGCAACAAGAGGCTGGAAGCTCATCTAGCATGGAGTCCATGATGGCTAGTTTCTTGGCAGAGCAAGATAGGCGTGCTCAAGAGCAGGACAGGCGAGCTCAAGAGCAGGATCGGTGAGTAAAGGAGCTTGAGCAGACAATCCGGATGATCGGAAATCAGGTAGCTCAACAAGCAGATTTGGCTACTAGAGAACAAGGGAAACTCCCATCAAAACCAGAGCACAACCCTAGGGAATCGGTCAACGCTATAACACTCAGAGGAGGAAAACACCTTGAGATGGTTCCAGCTCAAAACACACGACCTCGGTCTACGAATTCAGCGCCTGTTCCTACACATCCTGAAGAGGAAACATCGAAAGAAGCTGAACTCCAAGCTGAAAATTATGCTCCAATAGTAGAGCCGGCCCCATATGTACCACCGGTCCCGTTCCCTCAGCGGCTCAAGGGTGCAAGAAGAGACAAAGAGTTCATGCAATTCGTAGACAAAATTCAAACTCTCTGCATCACAATGCCCTTCACCGATGCCATCACCCAGATCCCCACCTATGCGAAGTTCATGAAGGAGATTCTGACTGGGAAACGGAAGATGGACGAAACCGAGACAGTGGCTCTGAGTGAGGAGTGCAGCGCTGCCATGCACCTGCCCATGCCACCTAAGCTTAAGGATTCAGGGAGTTTTTCTATCCTTGGTGATATTGGTGGTCTTACTATTCGTCGTGCTTTATGTGATTTAGGTGCTAGTGTGTCTATCATGCCCTATTCTCTGTATTCTAAACTGAACTTGGGTCATCTCTGTCCTACCAACATCTCCATTTGCCTTGCGGATCGTTCTTGTAGACTCCCGAAAGGGATTCTGAAAGATGTACCCGTTAAGGTGAAGAATATTTACATTCCTGTTGATTTTATTGTGCTAGAGATTTCAGAGGACACTGACATTCCCATTATACTTGGTAGACCATTTCTTTACACGGCTAGGGTAGTCATTGACATGGATAGGGGATCTATAGCTTTGCGAGTGGGAAACGAACGTGTTGTCTTTTATTTACCTGACATGTGCAGAACTCCTAGCCTTTTAGCTGATTGCGATGTGATAGACTCTGCTGATGTTGATCAGCCCATTTCACTAACATCTACTGAGTCTTACAAGATTGTACCAGGCTGCTCGATACCGATGGACGTCTACGCTATGAGCATAGAGGGCGCGGACGCAGCTGATGCCGCAGGAGACGCAGGTAAGGAATCTTGCACGGTAGAGCTTAAACCTCTACCTGCAAGTCTCAGATATGAATTTCTGGGCCCTAACTCCACTTACCCGGTGATTGTTAATGCATCCTTGACTGATGTAGAGACCCAGAAATTTCTTGACGTCTTGCGCAAACATAGACCAGCCCTAGGTTATTCTATAGACGACCTCAAGGGGATTAGCCCAGATTTGTGCATGCATAGAATTAACCTTGAGGACGATACTAGACCAAGTAGGGATGCCTTGAGACGCCTAAATCCTAAACTGAATGATGTGGTTAAAAAGGACATTCTGAAATTTCTTGATGCTGGTATTATCTATTCTGTGGCTGATAGTAAGTGGGTAAGTCCTGTGCACGTCGTCCCTAAAAAGGGAGGCTTAACTGTAGTACAAAATGAGCATAATGAATTAATCCTTACTCGTACTGTGACCGGTTGGTGTATGTGCATTGATTATAGGAAATTGAATAAGGCTACTCTTAAGGATCACTTTCCTTTGCCTTTTATTGATCAAATGTTAGAACGTCTGGCAAAGCATAAATTTTTCTGCTACCTCGACGGTTATAGTGGATTTTTCTAGATCCCTATACACCCCGAGGACCAGGAGAAAACTACTTTCACTTGCCCTTTTGGCACATTTGCTTATAGACGTATGCCCTTTGGTCTTTGCAATGCACCAGCCACATTTCAACGTTACATGATGGCCAAATTTTCTGATTTCTTGGAACACACCATGGAAGTATTCATGGATGATTTTTCGGTGTATGGTTCCTCATTCGATTCGTGTCTCTCTAACCTTACTGATGTCCTTCGTCATTGTGTTGACACTAACCTGGTTTTAAACTGGGAGAAATGTCACTTTATGGTGCAGGAGGGTATAGTGCTAGGACACATGGTCTCCAACAGAGGCATCGAGGTTGATCGCGCGAAAGTGGAGGTTATTGAAAAGCTACCCCCACCAAAAGACATAAAAGGAATCAGGAGCTTCCTCGGGCACGCTGGATTTTACAGACGATTCATCAAGGATTTTTCGAAGACAGCAAAGCCTCTCACTGATTTGCTTTGCCAGGAAGCTGAGTTCCATTTTAATGATTAATGTTTAAACGCTTTCAATAATCTGAAAACTGCTCTTACTTCCGCTCCGATAGTGCAGCCCCCCGATTGGGAGCTACCATTTGAACTAATGTGTGATGCAAGTGATTTTGCAATAAGAGCAGTCTTGGGGCAGCGCATCGACAAGAAACTACATGTAGTTTACTACGCCAGCAAGGTCCTCACTGGAGCAGCAGCAAATTACACTACAACTGAGAAAGAGATGCTGGCCATCGTCTATGCTTTTAAAAAATTCAGGCAGTATCTCATAGGTTCGAAGACCATTGTGTACACCGACCATGCTGCCAACAAATACTTGCTGTCCAAGAAAGACTCGAAGCCGCGTCTAATCCGATGGGTCCTCCTTCTTTAAGAATTTGACATTGACATTAGAGACAAGAAGGGTGCAGAAAATCTGGTTACGGATCACTTGCCACGCCTCGAACTTATTCAGCTCGACCGCGAAGAGGACAAACTCCCGATGATTGACTCTCTACCGGGTGAACAGCTTATGCACATTGATGTGGATCACCTCCCGTGGTACGCAGATTTTGTCAACTTCTTGGCCTGCGGAATCCTCCCACCCGACCTCTCGCACAACCAGAAGAGGAAGTTTCTTTCCGACGTGAAAAGGTACTTCTGGGATGACCCTTTCCTATATAGATTATGTGCTGACGGTCTCTACAGGACTTGTGTCGACGAGGACCAGATCCCATATATTCTGGAACGCTGCCACTCTTCTCAATACGGTGGACATGGAGCTGGTTCGAAAATAGCTACAAAGGTTCTACAGTCTGGTTTCTTTTGGCCCTCGCTGTTTAAGGATGCCCACCAATTCGTCAAAGCTTGTGATCAGTGCCAGAGGACTGGTAATATTTCGAAGCAGCAGGAGATGCCCCAGCAGAGCATTCTCTCAGTAGACCTTTTCAATGTAGGGGGGATCGACTTCATGGGACCATTCCCACCTTCTTACGGGAATCAGTATATCTTGGTAGCAGTCGACTACGTTTCCAAGTGGGTTGAAGCAATGGCTATTCCTACTTGCGACGCTAAGGTAGTTATTAAAATGTTTCAGAAGGTGATCTTCCCTCGGTTCGGAGTGCCCAGAACAGTTATTAGTGATGGAGGCTCCCACTTCAAAGAACGAAACTTCGAGACGTTGTTGAAGAAGTATGGTGTCTACCACAAGATTGGCACTCCTTACCACCCTCAAACCAGTGGACAAGTGGAAATCTCTAACAGAGAGATCAAGAGCATTTTGGGAAAGACAGTCTCAAGCCACAGGAAAGACTGGGCGTCCAAGCTAGATGACGCATTGTGGGCATACAGGACTGCATACAAAACGGCTATCGGTATGAGTCCATTCAGACTTGTCTATGGAAAAACCTGCCATCTCCCAGTCGAACTCGAGTACAAGGCTTTGTGGGCTATTAAAGAGCTGAACATGGACATGAAGGCAGCAGGAGAGAAGCGAATATTACAACTCCACGAGCTTGATGAAATCAGACTAGATTCATATGAGAACGCTCGGATTTATAAGGAGAGAACAAAGAAGTGGCATGACAAAAGGAAAGTGCGCCGAGAGTTCAACGAAGGCGAGCGAGTTCTTCTATACAACTCCCGCCTTAGATTATTTCCTGGAAAGTTGCGCACTAAATGGAGTGGCCCTTATACAGTAGAACGAGCACATCCAGACGGGCATGTGGAAATCAGCGTTGAAGGAGGAAAAACCATAGTAGTCAACGGGCAGCGCCTCAAGCACTACCACGTTCTAAAGCATCTTGCACCTCCTGCAGGGATTGACGATAATTTACTTCTCGGGAAGGGATCTCAGTAAGGGACTTCCCGAGATTGCTTCTAGTCCCACTTCCCTAGCTATGTCTTGCCAAGACGTTAAACTAAGTCTCTTCGGGGAGTAACCCGCGCTGTAAGTAATTAGTTAGTTGCATTTTGCATTTTGTACATTGCGTGTGACCCTTGCAGGAATTCAAGTGTGGAGTGCGTCAATTTCGGGGAGGAAACGGTTCGGATCAAAACAGGCAAAATTAGAGTTAGGCAGCACGGGTGCCGTGACTACCGTAACCCATTGGAAAGGTCACGGCAGTCACGGCGGGTAAATCAGGCAGAGGTTTTCAAAGGGTTCAACGGGTGTTGTGACTACCGTAACCCATTGGAAAGGTCACGACAATCACGGCTGGTTTTCTCCCCAGATAGTTTTCAAGGGGCCGTGACTACCGTAACCCCCAGGAAGGTCACGGTAGTCACGGCAGTGTCAAGTATAAAGTGGAAAATTAGGTCAAAAATTTCCTGTTCGATTTCAAAGCTTCAAAACTCGAGTTCTCTCCGCCTGACCTCCTTCGACCAGCCATCCGACTCTCCCATCCGTCCGCCGTCTGTCAGACCGCCCATCCCAGCCATCCGACGACCTTCCTTTCCGTCCGCACTGCCTCCCTCGTCCACTCGCCCCAATCTCGCCCGCCCAAAATCCAGTTCATCTCCCGCAAACCCTAAGGTCCCAACTCCCTAATTTGGATTTTCTCTAGTTCTTCTCACCCTCATTTCAATGGCTCGAGGAAGGAATCGTGCAGCAGCTGCTCCAGCGCAACCTCCAGCAGCCCAACCTCCTCGCCAGCGGTCCTACCCGACTGGGTGACCCTTATTTAGTTTCATCAACCACGAGGACCGCTATGACACAATCATCCCAGCGAAGAAGGTAAAACCGACTATTGTCCCCGACCATGAGGCACTAAATACATTTGGATTTTTGAATGTGTGTCGTGCGTTATTTGTGGCCTCTGGCCTTGATATACTATTTTCACGGCCGGCTCCAACTTATTATATGGTGTTGAGGGAATTCTTGGCTACTTTCTCCTGTTTGGGTGCATCCGATCAAGTCACGCATTGGTTTTTCCAGTTAGGAAATAGGACTTATACTATGGTATGTGAATTGCTTGGATTTCCTTTAGAGGGATTTTGTGGGCAATATTCAGATGCAGACAGATATGAATTCTGGAAGGATATTTCCGGGTTTGATTGCTATTTTCTGTCCAGTTGGCCTTCTTCGTGTATTAAGGATCATCTAGGGAAGGTTGTGCACCGTCTAGTCGCGATGAGCATATTTCCACGGGTGAGGGAGCTACCACTATTGGCAACCCCGAGTTGGACGTTATGATCTCCATGCATCGCCACAGGGCATTTGATTTCTTCCAGATTTTGACAGGACAGATGGTAACTTGGGGATCCACTGCTGGCACGAACGCCGCTTTGGGCGGTGGTCTATTTGTCACCATTCTTACCGAGTCACAAGGGTGGGAATTCAGTCGGCTCCCTAAGTCAAAAAAGTCTGAGCTGAACATCACGAAGATGATTGATATTAAGATGATTAACCGGGACCGCCAGTGGCAGCACAGAAGCAAGCTCCCCGGTGGGAAGAAGCGCAGCCGAGTTGAGCGCCGACAGAGGACGCTCAGGCAGGTTCAGGAGGATCAGCCTCCACCTAAAGACGTTGTCATGGACGACTCACAGCAGCCTCACGTGGCTGCACCCAATGAGATGGATCCGCCACCGCCCGCTTCCGCAGCTCCACCAGTTCCTCCACCACAGCCACCTGCTGCCGCCCCTCTTCCTTCGTCACCCGAGGAGCGTCTCACACGCTTAGAGGCCTCTCATCAACAGATTATCGCCTCCCAGTTAGAGTCTTGGGAAGAGCAGCGTGCAATGATGAGTTATCAGCGCCAGATTTTGGCTAGCCTAGCTCCGATTATTTCTACACAGAGCCAGCTTTCTATTTCCCATAACCAGCTCAAGGATGAGTTCTTCGATTTCAGATATCAGGCCAGCAGGGTGCAGCAGTGGTCGCAGGACGCCAGGATTGCATTTTATCGGTAGCAGGGCTTCACAGACTATCCGCCTCCGCCGTCCTTCCTATCTTCTGCGCCGGATCCGTTCGAGGCTGATTTCACTGTGGCAGCCAATCTCAGCCCTTCACCCAGTGTGCCTCCTTCTCGTAATGACACCGAGGTCGGACCCTCTCACGCAGTCAGCTCTGCCAGTTACACCGATTCAGATGGCAGTGGTTCTGATGATAATGCTAGCCTCACCTTTTGATTGTTATTGTCTGATGTTGCTCATGTCTTTCATTTTGATCAGTCTTGACTTCTTTTTGTTGTTTTTTGTCAGCTGTTGCACTTACAAGAAGTTTCTTATTTGTATGCTGACTTTTGGATGCCATCGTACTATTTCTATGTTATTCGATGTTTGAGTTATTAGTCTCTATCATTCATCTTTACTCACATCGTTTCCCTCTTTCTTCGTTGGCATCCCCTATCCAGGTTTCTTCGCAATTAACGATGACTGACAGAGCGCACTGCACTGTCGTTAAGGTGCAATGTTCTCGGTACAAATAAATTTATATTTTTCCGCTACTCGCGACTACACTACTGGGTAGTAAGTGGTAAGTAGGGGTCGAACCCAAGGGAATTAGAGGGATACGTTGTTCTTTAAGGGATTTGTACAGCGAGGGAGCGTGTTTTAGGTTGATTGAGATTTTAGCGCGATTAACTAAGCTACTGTTATTGGAGCACTAATGTATCTTGCTAATTATATATACATGACCTGATATTGTATTTTCGGTTAATTTACTAGCAAGATATAGTTCTTCTTCAACTCAAAGACATTGGGCTGGCGTTAAGCAAATTTTAAGATATCTTCGAGGAACAACTGATATGGGCTTATTTTATTCAAAAGACTCAAAAGCAGGATTAATTTGATATGTCGATGCGGGGTATTTATCTGATCCTCATAAAGCGTGATCACAAGCTGGTTATGTGTTTACATAGGGTGATACCGCTATATCTTGGCGATCTACCAAAAGACCCTTACAACCACTTGTTCTAATCATGCGGAAATATTAGCACTTCATGAAGCAAGTCGTGAATGTGTGTGGCTGAGGTCTTTAATCCGTCATATTAGAGGATCATGTGATCTTTCAGGCGATAAAGAAAGCCCTACTATATTATTGGAGGATAATGTTGCTTGTATAGTGACAGATGCTTGTCGTCAGAGCAAATGTACAAATAAATTTATAAGTCCGCTACTCGCGACTACACTACTAGGTAGCAAGTGGTAAGTAGGGGTCGAACCCAAGGGAGTCAGTGTGGATTAGTTGTTCTTTAATGAAGCTTATCCAGATGCGATTGGGGTTGAGTTTGAGTGTGATTTGAGAACTGAAAGTAAATTATAATAATTGCTAGCTGGTTGTAAGGAAAGGATTCAGTTTTAGAGGCCTTGTATTATAATTGTTTATCATCGACCGCGCTAAGTATTCAAAGATGAATCTAGGTTATTTCTAACTCAAGACTTGCAACATCATTTAAAATACCCCTTTCAAGGTATGCTAGTCTATGTGCATCCACCTGATCTCCCAGTGACGTTGCGATCAAGTGGTGTTTTAGATAAGTCGACCTCCTCGATAAGTTTTGCTTGTGACAGCTTCCACTTACCGAGTATGATCACGAATTCCCACGGAAGAGCTTTTCTTGTGACAGCTTCCACTCAACCTTGGAAACTCTGACTATATATGGCACATAGAACAAGTTTTGAATACAAAGGTATACTAAGAGTAAGGTCTAAAACATTTATAATACAAGTACACACCCTTACCGAATAATTAATTTAGCTACTAATCATGGCAGTGGTTATCATAACTATGAACTTGGAAATAAACACGAGTTTATAAATACAATTTAAATAAATAAAAAGACTTACAACCGTTGAAGCGCCAAGGATCATGCTTTGATTCCAAAGTAAAATTACATGATTAGTGCCCAAAATCTAGAGAGAAGCTAGAGCTTCTCTCTCTACCTATGGAGTTGTGAATTATGGTGGTGATGATACAAATGAGAGGAGAAGCTCTCTATTTATAAGCTAAGGGAGGAGGAATGGAGGGAGGAGATGAGCCACACTTGTCATCTTTTCCATGGAGGAGCAAGGAGGAGAAGCCACATGGGGGTGGTCCAAAAGTAGCCGGCGGCTATGAGGTGGAGGAAGGGGAGTGGAGGAGAGGTGGTGTGAGGGAGGAGCCGCCCCTTCTAGAAGAGGAGGAGGGGGTGAGTCATCCTTATCCTTATCCTCCAAAAGCCATCGGTTTGACCGGAATTTGACCGAAGCTTATTGGATTTTGGAGAGTGTATTCTGAATGAAAATGTCATTCTAAGATGATCTCAAGAAGGAACCTAAGCCAAATTCTGCCCCGAACATGGTCGAAATGCCAAATCGGATAAAATTGCCCTTGTTTGGCCTTTACCGAGCTCGGTGCTTTTTCCTTGCATTCTTGTCCATTTGCCGACGGTTCTAGCATATTTGAGTGATTCCAAGTCGGTTCCATGAAGGATGTTAAGGCTGATTTTGAGTGTAGCATGGTCGTGACTTGGAATGACTCGTACTTTATTTTCAGCTTAAAAACTCCTCCTTAGCGTGTTTTCTCTCTAGAGTCCAAAATACCCTGTAGAAATATATCGGAACCAACAAGCAAAAGTTAAATAGACAAACAGTCTAATTTAGTGGGTTTTACTGTGTTTTTGATTCGTATAATTATGGTCCATCAGATCACCCCACACTTTTAGTTGTTCGTCCCGAACAATGCTATTAAAGGGCGGCACTCTATGTAAGTTTTTAAAATATGAAAGTTAAAATGTGGGTCTAGATTTATCCTAAGTCATGCTTCACTACTTATTACCAAATTAAACTGAGTAATTAAATAGAAGGAACTTGATACTTGTACCTTCGTGCTGAGATGCAAATTATTTTGGATGTCTCGGGAGATAGTCCTTTTTAGGTCCTGGCTTGCATCCTTGGGACTGTCTCGCACTATATGGTTTCCTTGTAGCTTTCTCTAGCACGTGATTCGGTTCGGGTTTCACAGTTGAGTTGAGCCTTTTTGATTTCTTTCTTTGTTGGCGAGGGACAGCTTTTTTGTAGTGAATCGGCCTTTGGCCTTTGATTTGACGCTTTGAGTACTTCACTTTTGTTCGGTTAAAACCTTCACAATTTTGGGCCTTTGGCCTCTTGATTTGCTTCTTCGAGCTTTTCGCCTTTTTGTGGCTTGCTTGTCCATTTTCTCAGCCTTTTTGGGAGGTCCAATCATCGCCCGCGAGCATATGGAAATACCTCCCCGCTCCTCTCGTTTTTGCTGTTTCGCGCGGGTCAAGGTGAGGGTCGCTCAGCTATTTTCTCGACTACTTTGACTGTCGTTTTGCGCGGGTCAAGATGAGGGTCGCTCATCTATTTTCTCGGCTACTTTGACCGGAGATAGGACGGTCTGATTCCCGTCCTCGCCTTTTGCATAAACACTGCGTGGCGGAGATGACTTCAATCTTCACTGAAACCCGAAGTGCAGCCTCCACTGACTTCGTTAACCATATATTGAAATTTGGTCCTTTGAATGCTTGCCAAGTCCTTCTAGGGCATTTCTATCAACTCCACATCCCTGGTTTATCTTAGCACAAAGGGACAAATGAGACGTTACATTCTAAGTTTTTAAACAGTTGAATTTTCACAAGGTTAATGCATGAATTATGACTTATCTTTTTCACATTCTCAAGTTCATATTTACAAAAAGATACTACTAATTAACTATATACGCAGGTGGTTCTCACCCCACACTTTTGAACGAAGGCGTGCTTTTCAGCAAGACTTAGTTCAAAAGCCATGGGCCAGACTTCATCACTTGAGTATCAGTGCCATCGCTCTCTCATATATCACTGCCTTCGTTTTCTCCTCTCTCATTCAATCTATATAATGGCCGGCGACGACCATCCTGACAAGAAGGTGGTCGCCGCTGGGGAGAGTAGTAAAGAGAAAGCTGCATTAGAGGAAGGAGAAATAGTGGAAAAAGAAGATGAAGAAGAAGAAGATGATGATTCAGTCACTCCCCCACCATCACCGCCATCATTACCAGATGTACCAAGTACTACTGCAATGATAACAATTGATGTGCCTCCTGTCAAGAAAAAGTTTAAATCAATCAATGAGGCATCATCTGTTACTGCAGCCGCGCCTGCTGGTGGCTCTGGCAGCGATGATGGCCGTGCAAGAGGAGTTTTGGCACTCCCATCTCAGCCTTCAGCTCCTGCCCAAGTGGCCGCTCAACGTCTTCCACCTAGGCAAGTCCCATGCCCCTTATGCAATCGAATGTTCGACTCCTATCCGGCTATGTTCGGCCACCAACGCGTGCACAAGGAAAGGACTTATCGTGGTGCCTATCCACCACCAACATTCAACACGGAAGGGTCGCTGAAACCCGGAGCAGAAGACACAGAAGCAGTAGCGCGCCAGGCGGCAGAATTGTTGGTCGAAATGTCCAAGGCTTACTGGGAGGAACAAGCGTCACTAGCTTTAATGGAACTTGGGAAGGCTTCGTCATCTTTGCGTGCGGTGGCGCTGGACTTAAACATACCGTTGCAGCAGGAGAAAGAGGACGATAAAGAGAAGGAGTTAAAGTTCGACTTGAACAGATCTCCTCCGACTTCGGAAGAATGAGAGATCGATCAGGAATGATGCTGCTGGCCTAACCAAAACATTGAACTTATGTTGTTTATTGTTTTGCATTTGTTTGATCATTTTGTTGGACTATGTTGAAGGTGATCTGCTGCTGCTTCTGCTCCTAAGCAGCTAACATATTTGCATGCCTTTGTTTCAATAATGAGCAACTTTGAACTCTTTTAAATTAAAAAAAAAAGTTCAAAAGCCATGCAAGCAGATGTTATACGAGAAGGAAATGATATTAAGGAAAATGAAATAACAAACTCCCTTTAAGGTGTCGAGTGAATCGACATGGCACGAGGCTGGATAATCGAGGGAGTTTGGCTGGGGCCTTGAACTCTGAGCGTAGGCCTGGCTGGCTTAAAGTGCACCCAAGTCCGATTCCTGAATAGTCATTTCTTCTATGCACCAAGTGGGTGAGAGCGACTTATTGATAGTAAACTAAATAACAGAAAATAAAAAATAGAAAATTAAAGTGCGGAAAGTAAGATAGTGTCGGGTTACCTCCCGACTAGTGCACTTGTTTAACGTCGTTGGCTCGACGATACCTCAATCATGGATCATAAGGTCGGATCCCAAGGGTGAGTGAGGTCAAACTTCTTCTCGGCAGCCCTTTTGCTCCGAGAGGGTGAGGTTTCCTTGACCATAGTTGCTGGTCCAATGCGTCGTGCTTGCTTGTTACTCCTTCCGGGTTTCCATTCTTTCGGCCCATGTCTTTGCCGCCTCTTCATGTTGGAATAGTTGGCACCTTTGTGAGTTTGGAAATTTGGTTTTGTGCCATTCAATGTAGGTGACATCAGGCATGCGCCTCTGCCATCTTCTTTATTGCGGCAGTGATGGATGGTTGTCTTGGAACGAGTGAGTTTTCAGTCGGTTTTCCTTGTTGAGTCGTGGTGAGTGGGATTGGGGCTTTCTCGGATAGTTCGGCAATGAGGTCCGGGACTTTCTCGGGTGCTCCGAGCGCAAGGACCGGGCCTGGCTTGATTTCTTCAACCGCTTCGGTAGTGATGTTCGGGACTTCTGTTGGCTCGGCAGTTAGGACTGTGATTTCCTCGGATGGATTGGTGATAAGGACCGGGTCTGATTGGGGCAGTTCTTCTTCGGTCATTTGCGGGTCCTCATCCTCAGTCGGCTCCTCGGGTTCAGCCGTCCTTTTTGTTGTTCCTGAATCGGTTTCAGCCGTGAATTGGTGCATCGCGACACTCAATTGCTGCATGTTTGCGGCCAATTGTTGGGTGTTAGCTGCCAGCTCCTTTTCTGCCGCCCATAATTCAGTTTTAGCTCTGATTTGTTGCATTGTGTTTTCCAACTGCTGGATGCTAGATGCCAGCTCCGTTATACCGTCCTTGAGTGGCTCGGCCTGATCTTGGCTTGGTCTTGACCTTGCGGCCAAATCATTGATTAATATCCAAAGATCATCCACGGTTATACCCATCAACGATCCTCCTGCTGCGTCATTTAGCCGTTTCCACTCATGTGGCAACATCCCACATAGAAATTTTGTTTGAAGATCGAAGTTGGTGAATCCATGGTGCGGGCAGCTCGTTACAATGGAATCCAAGTACCATAAGTACTCATCCAATGTTTCGTCCCGGGATTGCTCCAAGTTGTTGATCTTCTCACGGATTTCAAGTTCGAAGGATGGTGGGGAAAACTCCTCGTTGTTCCAAGGTTCCATTCCGTAGTAGTATGCCTTAGTGAATTGCATGATAAAAGAAAAAAAACAAAATAGAACAACTATTCCGATTCACAACTCCCCGGCAACGGCGCCAATTTGACAGATGCTTGTCGTCAGAGCAAATGTACAAATAAATTTATAAGTCCGCTACTCGCGACTACACTACTAGGTAGCAAGTGGTAAGTAGGGGTCGAACCCAAGGGAGTCAGTGTGGATTAGTTGTTCTTTAATGAAGCTTATGCAGATGCAATTGGGGTTGAGTTTGAGTGTGATTTGAGAACTTAAAGTAAATTATAATAATTGCTAGCTGATTGTAAGGAAAGGATTCAGTTTTAGTGGCCTTGTATTATAATTGTTTATCATCGACCGCGCTAAGTATTCAAAGATGAATCTAGGTTATTTCTAACTCAAGACTTGCAACATCATTTAAAATACCCCTTTCAAGGTATGCTAGTCTATGTGCATCCACCTGATCTCCCAGTGACGTTGCGATCAAGTGGTGTTTTAGATAAGTCGACCTCCTCGATAAGTTTTGCTTGTGACAGCTTCCACTTACCGAGTATGATCACGAATTCCCACGGAAGAGCTTTTCTTGTGACAGCTTCCACTCAACCTTGGAAACTCTGACTATATATGGCACATAGAACAAGTTTTGAATACAAAGGTATACTAAGAGTAAGGTCTAAAACATTTATTATACAAGTACACACCCTTAAACCGAATAATTAATTTAGCTACTAATCATGGCAGTGGTTATCATAACTATGAACTTGGAAATAAACACGAGTTTATAAATACAATTTAAATAAATAAAAAGACTTACAACCGTTGAAGCGCCAAGGATCATGCTTTGATTCCAAAGTAAAATTACATGATTAGTGCCCAAAATCTAGAGAGAAGCTAGAGCTTCTCTCTCTACCTATGGAGTTGTGAATTATGGTGGTGATGATACAAATGAGAGGAGAAGCTCTCTATTTATAAGCTAAGGGAGGAGGAATGGAGGGAGGAGATGAGCCACACTTGTCATCTTTTCCATGGAGGAGCAAGGAGGAGAAGCCACATGGGGGTGGTCCAAAAGCAGCCGGCGGCTATGAGGTGGAGGAAGGGGAGTGGAGGAGAGGTGGTGTGAGGGAGGAGCCGCCCCTTCTAGAAGAGGAGGAGGGGGTGAGTCATCCTTATCCTTATCCTCCAAAAGCCATCGGTTTGACCGGAATTTGACCGGAGCTTCTTGGATTTTGGAGAGTGTATTCTGAATGAAAATGTCATTCTAAGATGATCTCAAGAAGGAACCTAAGCCAAATTCTGCCCCGAACATGGTCGAAATGCCAAATCGGATGAAATTGCCCTTGTTTGGCCTTTACCGAGCTCGGTGCTTTTTCCTTGCATTCTTGTCCATTTGCCGACGGTTCTAGCATATTTGAGTGATTCCAAGTCGATTCTATGAAGGATGTTAAGGCTGATTTTGAGTGTAGCATGGTCGTGACTTGGAATGACTCGTACTTTATTTTCAGCTTAAAAACTCCTCCTTAGCGTGTTTTCTCTCTAGAGTCCAAAATACCCTGTAGAAATATATCGGAACTAACAAGCAAAAGTTAAATAGACAAAACAGTCTAATTTAATGGGTTTTACTGTGTTTTTGATTCGTATAATTATGGTCCATCAGATAGCTCAAATAAAAAATGGTTATAGAAAGGGAGATAGAACAAAACACATCTCTCCAAAGTTCTTCTTTACGCATGAACTTCATAAGAGAGATTGATATTTGTTAGATTCGTTCTTGTGACAACTTAGCCAATTTGTTTACAAAGGCACTTCCCAAACTCCCTTCGAGAAATTGGTCTATAAAATTGGCATGCGAAAGCTTAAGGCCGCATTGAGGGAGATAATACACGTTACACTCTTTTCCTTATTTTAGGGTTTATCCATTAGGGTTTTCCTAAAGAAGGTTTTTAATGAGGTAACCCTTATGCGTAATATAAAATTATGTACTCTTTTTCCTTCACTAGGTTTTTTCCCACAGGATTTTCCTAGTAAGTTATTAATGAGCATAATATGTATACTAGTCATCCAAAGGGGGAGTGTTATTGAATATTTCACTTATGTTGTATGACCTTTTGCATTTCATATGACAATATCCCTTAACCTTTCATGTGCCCCATAAATCCTTAGCTTTAATTTCCTATATTTATTTCTAGTATTTCCATATGTCCATGGACCCAGGAATTGAAATAGAGGATGGCCAAACAAAAATAGAAACGGTAACATTGAAAAAGAATTAAATTGTTTCGAAGAATTATATTACATTAAAATGAAGGACGTCTTGTTTCCGTGTCTCGAAAATCAACTTTTAGTGAATCAATGCTAGAAGTTTAAATATTTCTTTGTCAATATTGACAACCAAACAATTCGATAAGAAATCATCTTCCATCTTGTTGTGAAGTGCTCTTCACTAAAATAGTGTTCGATAGTAGACGAAAAATTGAAAGATTTTCAATAAGAGACATCATTTTGTACAACAAAATAGAACACGTTTGATTATCTTGTAATTGACTCATACATAAACTTATCAGCACAAAACTTTATTACAAATTTACAGTTTGGGTGATCGTTTATACACTTACAAGATTAACCTAATAAAAATTACATATTTGGTTATTTGTCACTAAAAATTATTAGATTTAAACATTAGATTGATTTATTATTATTTTTGATAACCATATAAAAGAATTTTGAAAAAGCCTGGATGGCCAAGCTTTTACTAGTTCGATTCTGCTGTACATGTACCTTATATAAAGGGATGAGAATAAAATTACAATATTCATCCTTCACACATTATTTTTCTATCTTTATATTTCTTCTACATATCCATAATTTTCACACCAAAATCCAATTTATACCACAAGCATACTCGATAAGTGTAAACTCATATCATTAACGAAAAAGAAGCTCCTCCACCCATTGTTGTGATAACCGGACCAGACCGGTCGGTTCGATCGGTTGGATCGGAAACCGGTCCGGACCGGTTATGTAATTGGATCGGATATGCAATGATTCGGTCAAACCCAGTCAAATCCGGTTAAAACCGGTCAAGACCCGGTCGGCTGAGCCGGTTGACCCGGTGGGTTGACTCGGTTGTCATTAAAATGTGATTTGATCGGTTCAATCGGTTCGATTTGGTTTGAAAAAATATATATTTAATTTGACTTGGACAAGACTCGAACCTAGACTTCCTCTATAATTATCCCCTCTCATTCCACCAAGCTAAACATGATTATTGTTTTATTATTTGTTTCAATAATGTATATTCATTTATCAAATCTATAAAATTTATTACTGACTGTCAATTTAGCTAGAAATTCAATTAGTCTTAGAAATCCCTTATTGTTGTGACTTACGAATTAAGACTAAAATTGTTATTATTGTATTATTGATTTGTACTTTAGTAAATTCTAAATTTGTTATGGTATGGTATTGTAATCAGATCATAAACATGTAATATTTATTCAAGTCATAAATATGTTAAATTATAATATCATATATAAGTATTTTATTTTATTATTTTTAATTCGTACGGATCAAATTGGTTCGATTCGATTGAACCAATGACCCATCGATCCAGTAACTTGACCGATTCGATGACCGATTCGGTTTTAATAACACTACCTCCACCCAAGGAATTTGAAGTTAAGCAAGTTGAATTCCAAGAAATAAAAAAATAAAATAAAATTATGAACCACACGAGCGGCACCTCCTTCTCTCCTTCACCCCTCTCCTCCTACCCAATCCCTAATTATCACCATCGCAGTTTTCGTCCAAACCCTAAATCTCCAATCCTCCGCTCCTACACTTCCAATCGACCACCACGCCGCCTCTCCCACGCACACTTCTCCACTCACACTGCCACCACCAGCTTCTGTAGCAGCTGCAACGAACAACAACAACACAAGAAGAATCGCAATCTCAATCGTCACTCCACCAATGCGCACCACACCTTCCTAGAAGACCTTTACTCCTTCACCCACTCCATCTCACAATCGGACGACAGTCGCACCAACAACGGAGGATTCGAGGATACGATGCGCTGGTCCGATTGGAAAGCCGCGTTAGGGCAGAGGTTTAATTTGGAAGGGATTGTGTCGTCTGTTGCAGTCGTGACCAGGAACCGAAAGCTGGTGATTCCACATGTATCTGTTGCGGATATTCGCTACATTGACTGGATTGAGCTGCGGAATAGGGGGTTCAAGGGAGTTGTGTTTGACAAGGATAATACTATTACTGCACCTTACTCGTTGGCTTTGTGGCCTCCTCTGGAGGAATCCGTAGAGTGCTGCAAATCTGTCTTTGGGAATGATATTGCTGTCTTTAGTAACTCTGCTGGTAATCAAATTGAAATTTGTAGTGTTCTTTAACGGGTGGTCTTATTGTACAATGTTTTAATTAGAGTTAGTTTTTCAATGATGAAACCAGGGCTCTCCGAATATGATCCCGAGGGACTGAACGCAAGGGCGCTCGAGAAGGCCATTGGCATTAGAGTATTAAGACATAGTATGCCTTTATTTCACGCTCTACAATTCAGTCATCCTTCTTTAATTTTTTTTCTTCACATAATGCACCTGGTTCTTCTTTTCGAAAATCCATAGTAATCACTTAGGCTGACTCTAATATTCCAAGACATAGTAATCTCTTTGTTTCGTTCCAATATCCCAATTCTGTTGTTGGTAAGTACACATTTAATTTTTGAACATTTTGCAAATGTAGGGATGAAAAAGCCAGCTGGAACATCCGAAGAAGTTGAGAAGCACTTTGGCTGCACCTCCTCTGAGCTAATTATGGTAACTATATGTTTGAATCGACATTATTCTGACTCGCCGGTTTAGGTATTTAATGGATGATTTGGGTATTTTTGGTAGGTTGGTGATCGACCATTCATAGACATTGTTTATGGAAACAGGAACGGTTTCTTGACTATCCTTACCAAACCTTTATCTCTTTCTCAGGAGCCATTCATAGTGAAGCAGGTCTGCAACAATTTATTTTTGTTATATTCTGTGCATTCAGTCGCATTTGACAACTTAAAAAAAGTCTGCAAATATGGTGTTTCAAACATTGTTGACATCCCTCTACTGATTTCTAGTATCGTATCTTGCGAGGACAAGGCATAACTTACTAATGCAATTATACAGTATACTCACAGTTATTTATTCAAAGGAAAATATGGATCAAAGATGTATATTTATGGTCCTGGAAACTCTTTTAGTTCAGTCCCCTCCTCCGTCCCTCCCTCCATTTTCTTTTGCACAATGCAGGTTGCAAGGTCTAAACAGTATTTGTGATTTCTGCTGTCGGAAATATAAATGTATAGAGAGAAGCATGCATTGAATGAGAAACAAGGATTACCACCTTTTAAGGTTTAATATGTAAAATGTATAATTCAATTGATGAGGTTTTATCCTTGATCACGGTCATTTTGTTAGGATTCTTTTTCCACAGTTCCAGGATTATTAGATTGCCTCCAAAAAAGGTTGTTAGGCTTAGGCCCTGTTTATATATTATTGCACTTAGAGCGTGTCATTTTAAACAGCAACGTAAGTTTTGTGCATGTATGTTAACCGAGCTTGTTACAGCAGGCAAGTGAAGAACATAAACCGAAATGTATTTCTACTGCAGAGATTCATAGGTGTCATCATATTTGTTATATACTTCCTATCCCGAACTTTATTACATTATTATATATTTGCAGGTAAGAAAGCTCGAAGTGTCGCTTGTGAGCTGGTGGTCTTCTCAAGGGTTGAAACCATCAAGTCATAGCCTCCTTCCAGATCCTTCGGAGTGTGTAAAAGACCCTTCATCTTAGTAAGATGAAATTTTGGAGTTTAGAGTAGAAAGAAAATTATTCGTTACTGCCTTTTTATCATCAATAATATAATTTATATTCTTTCATGTGGTGTGAAATGAGCCATATGCATTTTTAAGGAGAATTTTTTTAGCCTTGTTTTGGTTTCAACTCCCTTGTTTACGCAGTCTCCTAAAATAAATAAGAAAACGTAATTTGGTGACTGTGTCAATACAAGTTGCAAGATAAAAGAGAGTTCGAAACTTTTGTTTCCATCAATATTTTTGCGTCGTGTACAACGGTGGCACCTTGAAAGAAATTAAACCAATAAACTATACATTGTCTTGGGAAGATGACACACAAGACCCAATGAAACTTATAATAACAAACTAAATTTAAACAACACGTGTTTTAAAAAGCAGTAAAGAAATTACAAGTAACTTATGAACTTACTATATTGCATCCACATAAGGTAAGTAGTAGCAAAAATTACGATCTTTCTTCGACATATTTAGTCTTGTCACAAGCGTCTGAACATCTGATTGTATAAAAAACTACAAAATGAAAAATTGATATAGTTAGACCCTCTGCAATAAATGATCAATAAACATG
The DNA here is from genome assembly GCA_033675215.1 of Rhodiola kirilowii. Lineage (NCBI taxonomy): Eukaryota > Viridiplantae > Streptophyta > Magnoliopsida > Saxifragales > Crassulaceae > Rhodiola > Rhodiola kirilowii. The sequence continues at coordinate 36,734,961 of CM066201.1, forward strand.
AATATTACTTTTTATATAAATCACATGATGAGTTCGACAATGATGCTAATTCAAATAGATCACGGACATCATCTCCGCCCACTAAGGTAGTTCATCGAATACTTCATTGTGGATGTGTACTCTAACCAAGTTTCTCTTCGGTTATTGCACGTGTCATAGTCCTAGTTTTCTGAAATGACATCAGGGGCTACCTTAGGTACTGTAGATATTATTTGAGTACTTAGCCATCAAAACGATTCCACTGATGTTGTTAGGGAGGTTAAAAATACAGCATTTTCAAATTACTGAGAGAAAATCAAACAAAGCGATGGACAAGATTTTCCATGAATATTAGATGGTAAAATCATCAATTATTCATTTTATTTTCTTCTCATTAAATTTTCAGCAATCCATGAGATTAGAAAATACGATTAGTTTCATCAAATACCTCCCCACAAGACTTAGAGCCTGTTTGATTGAGCTTAAATTTATGTTATGTTAATTTAATTTATGTTATGTTATGTTAATTTATGTTATATTATGTTAATTTATGTTATGTTAATTTATGTTAATTTATTATAGTTTATACCAATCTAACATTACATCATCATCATCATCATGTCATCATCAAGTCACCATCACGCCACCATCATCATTATCATGTCACCATCATCATCATCATGTCATCACCATCAACATCATCATCTCATCATCATCATCTCATCATGTCATCATCATCATGGCATCATCATCATCATCTCACCACCATCATCATCATCATCATGTCACAATCATCATCATCATATTACTACTATTCATCATATTACTATTCTTCATCATCATATTACTATTCATCAGCATCATATTACTATTCATCGTCATCATCATAGTACTATTCATCATCATCATGACATCATCATGACATCATCGTACTATTCATCATATTACTAATACTATTCATCACCATGATGATGATGGTGATGGTGATGATGATGACATGATGATGATGATGATGATGATGATGCTGATGATGCTGATGATGATGGTGGTAATATGATGATGATGATATGATGATGGTGGTAATTTATGTTATGTTAATTTATGTTATGTTAATTTATGTTACGTGGTGTTAAAATAGTTTATATAATACAAATTTAAAGTACATAAAACAGGCCCTTAAACATGCCATAGTTCTGACAACAAATAGAAAACTGTACATAATTAAGAAGTATACTCTTAAGTTCATAACAGCTCTCTCGCTCATTTTTCCCTTTCCTCTTCCTGAACTTTCCTGAACCTTCCTCTCTCGCAAATTTACGAGAGTGTTTGCATTTTCCTGGTTCTACTTGACCTATAACCCTCTAGGAATTTGTTGTCACACCGATTTAGTTGAGTGCTTGTACACGGAGTGGTCAGAAAGGAAGTTTAGTTCAGAGCGAGATGGGTGAAGAGCGGTTACGAGCTGTTAACATTGATGTCCTGACTGAACGATTCAAAGGGCAAATGGTGGTCTCAGCATCTACAGAAACATGGGAGAAGGCGGAACGGAACTATGAATGGGCAGTGACTATCAAGTTGTCAACAGGTCGTGACATCAACGTGGTGGGACTCGCATCTGCTATGAAAAAGGCGTGGGTTGTCAATAATGGAGTAACATTTGAGGAAGTGGCAAGCAATATGGTTATAGCAAGATTTGACGATAAGGAAAAACTTGAAAAGGCATTAGAAGGTGGCCCTTGGACATATTCGGACTGCGCTGTGATTATTAGGCGATGGGATGGGAACATCAAACTTGACAACCTGAACTTCGACAAGGTCCAGCTTTGGATGCAAATACACAACCTACCTCTCGGTTTCATAGAGGATGAGTTTGCTCGGGGTTTCGCAGAGTTAGCAGGAACAATCTATAAGCGGCCGGTAGCTGAAGCAGGGGTCTTAAGGAAACGGTTTGTAAGGTACAAAATAGAAATTGATGTGAATCAACCAGTGGTGCCTGGGGTGTATTTCAAAGATAAGAATGGAGAGCTGTTGTGGATTGCCTTTAAGTATGAGAGGTTACCCCAATTTTGTGAGTTTTGTGGATGTTTATCACACGAATCTGGAAGTTGTAACAGTGAGGCTGCAGTGAATGGAATTAAGAAGTTCGATGCTACACTACGTGCCTCTGGTTCGTCGGGCTCAATAACATCTGCAGACAATGGTTCCAGCATATCGGTGGATGTAAGGAGGGGAAGCAGAGGTAGGCTGGATTCAAATGATGGAAGGGCGATGGAACGTCAACATGACAGTGGTGCCGGGACGGCGGAGGTGGAGCAAGGCTACGGTGGGGAAAATGACGCGTCACTGCAGAGGACATTGATTAGTCAACCGACAAATTACAGTATTCCAAGGCAGGTTGGATGCCCAAGGGAGGAGTTGGGGTCTCGAGGAGACAACTGTACTGTGAGGGTGACAACTCCAAGGATGAGGAACGATGTCGTTAATGAAAGCTGGAGTAAAGGCAAAGGGGTACAACAAGATATGGACTCTGCAATTGGGCCGAGAAGAAATGAGGGGCTTTGTGTCTCTCAGGAACATGTTGCTCTACCAAAACCAGATGTTGAACAGGCCCAGGGGTTACTGATGATGGGTCCAATGGCTATTGAGATGGGTCATTCGAATAGTCATAAATCAGCTATGCGAAGATTGTCTAAGAAGATTGTCTAAGAGACGTAACGAACTGAGAAACAAAATTGGGGTTAGAGGGCAGTTAATGAAATCGAAGATGCAGTTTGGGAGTTCGGCAATTGAGAAAATGGTGGAGGCGGAGACAGCGGCGACTGAGGCCTTAGAGTGGGAGGCAGCCAATGGAGGTAATTCGACTTTCAGCGAACTTTTATCGGTGGTGATCGCGAAGCGGTCCCGCCGGACGCCATGAATATCACATGCTGGAACTGTAGGGGGCTTGAGAAACCCTCTGCTGTTCGTGACCTCAAGAATGTGATTAGGGCACATTCTTCCCAAATTGTTGGATTGATTGAAACAAAGATGTTAAATAGGAGTTGGGACAAGTTACGCTGTAAATTAGGGTTTTTGAACTGTTTCTCAGTTAGTAGGGTAGGGTTGTCTGGGGGTTTGGCTGTTTTATGGAAAGGAGTGTAGGTGCAAATTCGAAATTTCTCGAGAAGCCATATTGATATGCTTGTGGAAGGGGACAAAGTGTTTAGGCTAACTATTTTCTATGGGAATCCAAATAGCAGTCAAAGGGTGAGGAGCTGGAGGCTGTTGGAATTCTTAAGCTTAGACTGGGAAGGCCCCTGGCTAGTTATGGGTGATTTTAACGAAATTTTCTTCAGTTGGGAAGCAAAAGGCGTGATGGTAAGAGATAGGCAAAGGATGGAAAGGTTCAGAAATTGCATAAGTCAATGCGGTTTGTTTGACCTAGGTTTCAGTGGATATCCATTTACATATTCAAATAGGAGGGCTCACCCATTTGAATCAAGAGCAAGGTTGGATAGGGTTTTCGGAAATATTGAATTAAAGCAAGTGTTCCCTAATATTCAAGTAATTCACTCCTTTGGCACCTCATCAGATCATGTACCTCTATTGGTTCGGGATGACAAAAGGATCCATGAGGTTGTCGACCCTCAGCTCAGGTATGAGTCAATGTGGCATAAACATGAGGAGTTCCCTGAGGTGGCGCATAGAGCTTGGATGAAAGCACAGGAGGAGGGTGGGAGCATTACAGATAAGTTGGGATGTTGTGCTAATGAGTTGGATCAATGGAACAAGTCTGAATTCGGAAATGTGCAGAAAAGACTCAAAGAAATTGATAAAAGATTGAAGAACATAAGGGAAGGGCCGAGAACACAAACTGTGGTCAGTGAGGAACAGAAGCTATGTGCTTATAGAGATGAATGGCTAGCAAGGGAAGAATTCTTATGGAGGCAAAGATCTAGGGTAGCTTGGCTGAAAGAGGGTGACCGCAATACCGCATTTTTTCATTCCAAGGCTTCCCATAGAAGATCAGTCAATAAGATACAGAAACTCAATTTTGAGGGGAATGAATATACTGAACTTCCAAATATTATTAAGATGACTGAAGTTTTATTTCAGAGACTGTACTCATCAGATCAGGTAGGTGAAGAGGTGGATTGGAATTCTGAATTAGAGGTTATTCCTAGAGTAATTACAGAGGAGATGGCTGCAGAACTGTTGAGGCCGTGCACGAGGGAGGAAATTAAAAGTGCCATTTTTCAGATGGCTCCAATAAAATCTCCCGATGTAGATGGGTATCCGGCTTTATTTTACCTGAGATTCTGGAATTGGATTGGGGATTCGGTATGCAGTGAGATCAACGAGTTCTTTTGTAGGGAGCATCTAGATAGCAGACTTAATGAGATTAGAATTACACTAATTCCTAAATGCAAGGATGCTAAAAGGTTGGAGGATTTCAGGCCAATCAGCGTTTGCAACACTCCTATGAAGGTGATATCGAAAATCTTGGCTAACAGACTTCAAGTTGTCCTTCCTCAGGTAATATCTGAATCTCAAAGTGCTTTTGTTAAGGGCAGGTTAATTACTGATAATATATTAATTGCACATGAGGTAAACCATTTCATTAAAACCAGGAAAGGCCTTTCTAGGGAGTAGCGATCAAGTTTGCACACTTAAGTTAGATATGAGTAAGTCTTATGATAGAGTTGAGTGGACATTCATAGAAAAAGTGTTGCTGAAACTTGGATTCCCCTCCCCTTGGGTTAGACTGGTAATGTTGTGTGTGACCAGAGTGTCCTATAAAATTAAAGTGAATAATAGGTGGTCAAGGCAAATTATTCCTACTAGGGGTTTGAGGCAAGGGGATCCAATATCCCCCTACTTATTTATATTGTGCTCTGAGTGGTTGTCAAAGAGTATTGAGAGGTGTAAGGAAATAGGTGAAATTAATGGAATAAAAGTTGCCCCTAATGCTCCAGCAATATCCCATCTATTCTTCACTGACGACAGTTTGATCTTCCTAAGGGCGCGGATGGCTGAAATTAATTTAATTAAATCACTGCTGAATAAATATGAAGTCTTGTCAGGACAGAAGGTCAATTATGAGAAATCTGAAATAGTGTTCAGCCCAAATGTGAGAGTCGAGGAGAGAACTGAAATAAGAGACATGATGGGTGTTAGAGTTGTAGACAAACATTCTAAGTATTTAGGTCTTCCAACTGTTATTGGGGCAAATAAAACTGAGGTTTTTAAAACTGTAGAAGAAAGAGTGCATAAGAAGTTAGCTGATTGGAAGTACAAAATATTGTCATTTTCCGGTAAAGAGACCTTGATTAAAAGTTCATTACAATCTGTGCCAATATATTCAATGCAGTGTTTCAAATTGCCTAAGAGCTTATGCAACAGACTTGTGAAAAAATTTCCAATTTGAGCAAAATTGGAATTTGGTTTCCAATTGTATACACTCTCCAAATTGGATTTCCGATTTATGCACATGCCCTTAGGCGCTGTTGGTAAGGACGCTTAAGGTATAAGACGCTCTTAGCAACGGCGCCTAATGCTTAGGTGTCAAATTCTTGATACAACGAATGCTGAGTCAGCCAAACATCATAAATGATATTAAGGCGCTGTGTAGAACAGCGCCTAAGAAGGTTATTTTTAATGTTATTTTTTTGAAAAATTTGATTAAACACCCATCTTCGATCACTATATTTGTGAGCTTAACCTTTGAATTTCATTTTCGAGTAGACATGAAAGTTATAGAACATTCAATTAGCTTTCTAACCATATAAAGAAAATCTTAAACGGACACCGGATGACGCCTCTATGAGCTTCCGAATGTTAGCTCAGACCCCCTCGGTTTCGGCAAATTTTGATCGATCATCCATCTTTGGTCACTATTTTTATCAGCTTAACCTTTGAATTTCATTTTTGAGTAAACATGAAAGTTATAGAACATTCAATTAGTTTTCTAACCATATAAAGAACATCTTAAACGGACACCGGATGACGCCTCTATGAGCTTCCGAAAATTAGCTCGGACCCCTTCGATTTCGGCAAATTTCAATCGATCGAAATTAGCCGAAACTGAGGGGGTCCGAGCTAACATTCGGAAGCTCATAGAGGCGTCATCCGGTGTCCGTTTAAGATGTTCTTTATATGGTTAGAAAGCTAATTGAATGTTCTATAACTTTCATGTTTACTCAAAAATGAAATTCAAAGGTTAAGCTAACAAATATAGTGATCGAAGAGGGGTTTTTAATCAAATTTTTCAAAAAAAATAACATTAAAAAAATAACTTTCTTAGGCGCTGTTCTACACAGCGCCTTAATATTATTTATGATTTGGCTGACTCAGCATTCGTTGTATCAAGAATTTGACACCTAAGCTTTAGGCGTCGTTGCTAAGAGCGTCTTATGCCTTAAGCGCCCTACTAACAGCGCCTAAGAGCTTGTGTCTAAATAGGAAATTCAATTTCAAGTTTGCTTAGTTTGGAAATCCAAATTGTGATTTTGCACAAATTGGAAATTTTTTCCAGACTTGTAGCCAGCGAGATTAGATTTTTGTGGTCCAATAATGGTAAGGACAGATCTATTCACTGGGCTAATAGAGATATAATTTTAAAAGACAAAACCTTAGGGGGTTGGGGCTTAGGGATTTGGATAAATTTAATATTGCCTTACTTATGAAACAAGCATGGAGGATTCTGAAAATGCCTGAGTTGCTGATGACTAGAGTTCTGAAAGCCAAGTATTTCGATAGGTCCTGTTTCTTGGATTCTGTTGTAGGCTAAAGGCCCTCCCACGCATGGCGCAGCATTTGGTCAGTGAAAGAGATCTTCAAAAAAGGATTAAGATGGGATGAAGACAACAACAGCTATAGTTGGAAGCTCTCATCATCTGGGGAGTTTGATTGTAAATCAGCATATGGACTAGTTGTACAGAATGAAGAAGTAGCTAGGGGGAGCTCAGGGGAAACTTCAGACCAAACAGGAACAAAGAAATTTTGGCAAAAAATTTGGAAGTTAAATGTGCCGAACAAGGTAAAGTTCTTTACCTGGAGACTATATCATAATGCGTTACCTGTGGCAAGTAACTATTGGAAGTGCACAGTACTGATAGAACAGATCTATCACTGATATAACATGCGGATATCAATGAAGTTAATACTAATCAAACAGATATGTGATGGGCCATATTTATACGACTCATCGAGTCAACTAAACCCACCAAAAACGACACTTTATCCTTTGAACACGTACTTCCAAGCATTCACTTATCCGAGTATGTTTACGAACTCCCACTGAAGAGCTTTGCCATTCCAAGCATCCACTCAACCTTGGAAGTTCTGGCCTAATATATGACACATAGAACAAGTTTTAAATAAAAAGAAGAGGCACTAAAAAGATGGCATAAAACATTTTATGATACAAGTACACCCCTTCAACCGAATGAAGAGTTTAGCTACGAATATCCATAGAGGTGGATACCATAGCTAAGTACTTACGGTTTTTGAAAGACAGTAAGTAAGGGAAAGGGGTGAGTACTTCAAGAACCGACAAGAGTACTCAAGAATAGAGAAAAGTAAAGCTTGAGTACTACAAGAACCGACAAGAGTACTCAAGAACTAACTATAATACTTAAGAATTAACATGAGTATTATAGATTGAAAACCAAACTTACAAAGTGCCAAACTTTAGAGAGAGAAGTGTTTTGTGAATTTTGGGATGGATTACAAATGAGATGGGGTGGAGTATTTATAGGCTAAGGGGAGAGGAATGTGTGGTTTGGAGGAGCAACACATGGCAAGCTTTCCATGGAGGAGGAAAGCCGCCGGTCTACATGGGAGGGGAGGGGAGGAGCCGCCGCTGGCCGGTCATGAGGGGGAGGAGGCTCCCTCATGACTCATCCTTTCTTTAAAGCCGCCGGTCATAAGGGCAAAGGAGGGAGTTTTTGTGAGTTTTGTGAAGTTTTCACAAAACTATCGGTACATTCCCGCTCCGGACTGACTTTGGTTGCTCTTCGGTTGGATTTGTTTTGAGTGATTCCAAGTCAGGATCTTGAGATTTCTTCAGTCGGCATCTGGTCTTGACCTTGGAATGACTCGTAATATATTTTCTGCGTAAAAACTCCTCCTTAGCGTGTATTCTCTCTAGGCTCCAAAATACCCTGTAGATAAATATCAGAACTAACAAGCAAAAGTTAAATAGACAAACAGTCTAATTTGGTGGGTTTAACTGTGTTTATGATTCGTATAATTATGGTCCATCAGTCGTTCAGAATCCATGGTCCAAGAGCCAAAATCCTCCGATCGAATTCCGGCCAAAGCTCCGATCAAATTCCAGGTGCTTGCTACTCAAGTCCGGTGCCCTTTGGAAGCACCTAGCTGAATGGCGCCTGCCCTTTGGAAGCACATAGCTCAAAGGCGGCTGGCCTTTGGGAAGAGCCAAGCTCCAAAATGGCTGGCCTTTGGAGAGAACCAAGTCCAAGTCGGTTGATTCTTCTCCATTTCCTAAACCGCCTCCCTTGCCTATAAATAGAGGGGAATCTCGGGTAACACCACCACCCATGCTTGTAACACTTCATATTTTCACTTGATATCAAAAGCTCCAACTTCTCTCTACTTGTTCTTACTTCATTTTCGGAATCCTTACTTTTCCTTGCAATAGCTATGGTATTCACTTCAATGAATATTCGTAGCTAAACCCTTCATTCGGTTGAAGGAGTTCTTATATTATGAAACCGTTTTAGACCCTTTACTTAATGCTACTTTAGTGTTCTAACTAGTTCTTGTGCCATCAATTCGGGTTGAACAACAAGGTTAAGTGGATGCTTGATGGACCATAATTATACGAATCATAAACACAGTTAAACCCACCAAATTAGACTATTTGTCTATTTAACTTTTGCTTGTTAGTTCCGATATTTATCTACAGGGTATTTTGGAGCCTAGAGAGAATACACGCTAAGGAGAAGTTTTTACGCTGAAAATATATTATGAGTCATTCCAAGGGCACGACCAGATGCCGACTGAAGAAATCTCAAGATCCTGACAAGGAATCACTCAAAACAAATCCAATCGAAGAGCACCCAGAGACAATCCGGAGCTGAAAGGACCGATGGCTTTTGGAAAAGATCACAAAACCTCTTCTCTTCCTCACATATGGGCGGCTAAGGGGAGGAGGCTCCTCCTCACATGGGGGCGGGGGGGGGGGGGGCGGCTAAATGGGAGGAGGATCCTCCTCACATGGGGCGGCTAACTTGCTCTCCACTCGTCTCCACAACTTCATGCCATGTGTCTTCATCCTCCTCCACATCTTCCCCTCCTCCTTAGCCTATAAATAGAGCATGCCCTCTCCTTGTAAATGTATCCCATAATTTTACAAGTCTTTAGAGAGATAGAGGGCTTAACCCTCTTCTCTTCACTTTCAATAAACACTTGTTCTTCTTTTTGGAGCTACTTTCCCTTGCTTGGATCTTGCTTAGGAGCTCCTCTCCTCCACTTATTGTAGGTACACAATTACTTTCTGTATATTTTGTTCTTACTTTAAAGTTATTTTCCTTTTCGGTATCCTTATTCAAGGCAATAGTTTGCTTGTATTCCTTGACATGAATACAAGTAGCTAAAGCTTGTATTCGGTATAAGGAGTATTTACATCATAAACTGTTCTAGACTCTATGCTTAATGCTACTTAGTGTTTCAAAACTTGTTCTATGTGCCATATATTAGGTCAGAACTTCCAAGGTTGAGTGGATGCTTGAAATGGCAAAACTCTTCCGTGGGGGTTCGTGAACATACTCGGGTAAGTGGATGCTTGAAATGGCAAAGCTTATCTGAGGAGTTCGATCTCTTTTAAACACCATTTGGATTGATCGGAAATGATTGTTCAAATGGATGCACATAGGCTAGTATACCTTGAAATGGGGTGCTAGTCTAAATAGAACAAGTGCTCTACGACCTTGAAATGGGCTAGACAGTGTGTGCATATCGAGCGCTTGAAATGGACTTGATACACTTTTGAACACTTAGTAGGATCATTAAGGGTCAATGATGAACGATGATATGATATGAAACCCCTAAACCGAATCCTTTTCTTACAGTCTATTATCAACTATTGTAATTTACTTTCAGTTCTCAAAGCACACTTAAACCCAACAACAATTGCATTTAATTTCTGCATAAGCTTCATTAAAGAACAACTAATCCACACTGACTCTCTTGGGTTCGACCTCTACTTACCACTTGCTACCCAGTAGTGAAGTCGCGAGTAGCGGACTTATAAATTTATTCTTGACGTTTGCACACGACGACTGTGCATCCATCAAAATTGGCGCCGTTGCCGGGGAGTTGTGAATCGGAATAGTTGTTCTATTTTGTTTTTTCTTTTTTGTTTTATCATGCAATTCACTAAGTCTTGGAACAATGAGTAGTTTTCCCCACCACCCTTCGAACTTGAAATCCGCGAGAAGATCAACAACATAGAGCAATCCCGGGACGAAACTTTGGACGAGTACTTGGCGTACTTTGACTCCATTGTGACGAGCTGCCCGCACCATGGATTCACCAACCACGATCTTCTTCAAAGGTTTCTCAATGGGATGATACCACAAGAGTGAAATTGGCTAAATGATGCAGTAGGAGGCTCGGTGAACAACTTAGACATAGATGATCTTTGGAACTTAATAGATGATTTGGCCGCGAGGTAAAAACAAAGACAAGATCAAGCCATGCGGCGCGAAGAACTGGACACCATAATGCCACAAATCAGGGCCAAAACTGAGTTATGGGCAGCAGAAAATGAGCTTGCAGCTAGCACCCAGCAATTGGCCGCAGACATACAGCAATTGAATGCCTTGATGCACCAATTCACGGTCGAAACCGAATCATGGGCAATAAAAAGGACGGCAGAACCCGAGGAGCCGGAAGAGAATGAGGACCAGCAGATGACCGAAGAAGAACCAGCCAAGACATACCCGGACCTCAATGACGAGTTGCCCATATCAGACCCATACCTCAGTATGATTGCCTCCGGAAACCATATGAATGACGAGGATGAGGACCCATGGTTGCCTGAAGAAGAGCTCCATTCAGATTATCCCTGGGAGTTAGAAGAAGAACTGCCCAAATCAGGCCCGCTCCTGATCACCTATCCATCCGAGGAAATCACAGTCCTAACTGCCGAGCCAACAGAAGTCTCGAACCTCACTGCCGAAGCGGCCGAAGAAATCAAGCCAGACCTGGTCCTCACTGTCGGAGCACCTGAAACAGAACCAGTCCTCATGGTCGAAGTGCCCCAACTTAACCCTTCGTGTTTAATGCCGATCATAGCCACCGAAGATCATATAATCAATGATGATGAGGTGCACGGGGAGTTAGAGGAGGAGCATAAGCCAAAAAAGCCGACAAATGAACTCTCACTCGTCATAAGCCAAGGGAAACCGCCTGAAAACTCACTCGTTCCAAGACAACCATCCATCACTGCCACAATGAAGAGGATTGGCAGAGGCGCATGCTTAATGTCGCCTACATTTAATGGCACAAAACCAAACTTCCAAACTCGCAAAGGTGCCAACTATTCAAACATGAAGAAGCGGCAAAGACATGGGCCGAATGAATGGAAACCCGGAAGGAGTAACAAGCAAGCAGGACTCATTGGACCAGCAGCTATGGTCAATAAAGCCTCACCCTCTCAAATCAAAAGAGCTACCGAGAAGAAGTTCGACCTCAAGCACCCATGAGATCCCTACTTATGATCCAGGAATGAGGTATTGTCGAGCCAACGACGTTAAACAAAGGCACTGGTCGGGAGGTAACCCGACACCTATCTTACTTTCAGTCATTTAATTTTTGTCATTTAGTTTTTTCATTCTCACCTTTCCTGTATATATTTGCTTGCATAACTTTTGAACTAAGTCTTGATGAAAGGCACGCCTTCGTTCAAAAGTGTGGGGTGAGAACCACCTGTGTACATAACATGTTTTTCTTTTTCTTTCCCTTAATATTATCTTTTTGAAAATATGAACTTGAGAATGTGAAAAAGATAGATCATAATTCATGCATTAACCTTGTGAAAATTCAACTGTTTAAAAACTTAGAATGTAACTTCTCATTTGTCCCTTTGTGCTGAGATAAACTAGGGATGTGGAGTTGACATAAACTGCCCCAGAGAGGCTTGGCAAGCACTCGAAGGATCGAATCTAACTATATGGTTTTCGAAGTCAGTGGAGGCTGCACTTCGGATTTCAGTGAAGATTGAAGTCATCTCCGCCATGCAATGTTTATGCAAAAAGAAAAAAGGCGAGGACGGGAATCAGACCGTCCTATCTCTAGTCAAAGTAGCCGAGAAAATAGATGAGCGACCCTCATCTTGACCCGCGCGAAATGGCAAGGATGAGAGGAGCGGGGAGGTATTTCCATATGCTTGCGGGCGATGATTGGACCTCCCAAAAAGGCTTGAGAAAATGGACTAGCAAGCCACAAAAAGGCAAAAGCTCGAAGAAGCAAATCAAGAGGCCAAAGGCCCAAAATTGTGAAGGTTTTAACCGAACAAAAAGTGAAGTACTCAGAGAGTCAAATCAAAGGCCAAAGGCCGATTCACTACAAAAGCTGTCCCTCGCCAAAAGAAAATCAAAGACCAAACCATTCAAACCCGAACCATCCAAAATAATTTGCATCTCAGCACGAAGGTACACGTATCAAGTTTCTTCTAAGTATTTACACGGTTTAATTTAGTAACAAGTAGTAATGCATAAATTAGGATAAATCTAGTCCCACAGTCTTACTTTCATATTTAAAAAGCTTACTTAGTGTGCCGCCCTTTAATAGCATTGTTCGGGACGAACAACTAAAAGTGCGGGGTGATCTGATGGACCATAATTATACGAATCATAAACACAGTGAAACCCACCAAATTAGACTATTTGTCTATTTAACTTTTGCTTGTTAGTTCCGATATTTATCTACAGGGTATTTGGGTGCCTAGAGAGAATACACGCTAAGGAGGAGTTTTTACGCTGAAAATATATTACGAGTCATTCCAAGGTCACGACCAGATACCGACTGAAGAAATCTCAAGATCCTGACAAGGAATCACTCAAAACAAATCCAACCGAAGAGCAACCAGAGACAATCCGGAGCTGAAAGGACCGATGGCTTTTGGAAAAGATCACAAAACCTCTTCTCTTCCTCACACATGGGCGGCTAAGGGGAGGAGGCTCCTCCTCACATGGGGGGGCGGCTAAATGGGAGGAGGCTCCTCCTCACATGGGGCGGCTAACTTGCTCTCCACTCCTCTCCACAACTTCATGCCATGTATCTTCATCCTCCTCCACATTTTCCCCTCCTCCTTAGCCTATAAATAGAGCATGCCCTCTCCTTGTAAATGTATCCCATAATTTCACAAGTCTTTAGAGAGATAGAGGGCTTAACCCTCTTCTCTTCACTTTCAATAAACACTTGTTCTTCATTTTGGAGCTACTTTCCCTTGCTTGGATCTTGCTTAGGAGCTCCTCTCTTCCACTTATTGTAGGTACAAAATTACTTTCTGTATATTTTGTTCTTACTTTAAAGTTATTTTCCTTTTCGGTATCCTTATTCAAGGCAATAGTTTGCTTGTATTCCTTGACATGAATACAAGTAGCTAAAGCTTTTATTCGGTATAGGGAGTATTTACATCATAAACTGTTCTAGACTCTATGCTTAATGCTACTTAGTGTTTCAAAACTTGTTCTATGTGCCATATATTAGGTCAGAACTTCCAAGGTTGAGTGGATGCTTGAAATGGCAAAACTCTTCCGTGGGGGTTCGTGAACATACTCGGGTAAGTGGATGCTTCAAATGGCAAAGCTTATCTGAGGAGTTCGATCTCTTTTAAACACCATTTAGATTGATCGGAAATGATTGTTCAAATGGATGCACATAGGCTAGTATACCTTGAAATGGGGTGCTAGTCTAAATAGAACAAGTGCTCTACGACCTTGAAATGGGCTAGACAGTGTGTGCAAATCGAGCGCTTGAAATGGCCTTGATACACTTTTGAACACTTAGTAGGATCATTAAGGGTCAATGATGAACGATGATATGATATGAAACCCCTAAACCGAATCCTTTCCTTACAGTCTATTATCAACTATTGTAATTTACTTTCAGTTCTCAAAGCACACTTAAACCCAACACCAATTGCATTTAATTTCTGCATAAGCTTCATTAAAGAACAACTAATCCACACTGACTCTCTTGGGTTCGACCCCTACTTACCACTTGCTACCCAGTAGTGAAGTCGCGAGTAGCGGACTTATAAATTTATTCTTGACGTTTGCACACGACGACTGTGCATCCATCAATGCTTGAAATGGCAAAGCTTTTCTGAGTAGTTCAGCCTCTCTTTTAGCCGCTTGGTTGATCGGAAATGAGAGATCAAGTGGCTACACTTAGGCTAATGCATCTTGCAATGGAGTATTGGCCTAGCTAGAACTAGTAAAGATGGTGGTGTAAGCGCTTGAATTAGCCTTACTTGGGGTTATGTCTTGAAATGGAATAACCCACACTTTTGAACACTAAGTAAGATCATTGGAGGTCGATGATGAACGGAGCCATGCTATAAGGCCCCTAGATCGAATACCTTCTCTTAATCGAAAAACTACCTTGTCATTTATTTATAGTCCTTACTTTCAACCACTCTCAATTCCGTCATTTACTTTCGCATTACCTTTCAAGTACCTTACTTTCAAGCACTTTACTTTCAAGCACCTTATTTTCAGCACTTACTTTCAAGTCTTTACCTTCAGTCTTTTCATTTCAGTCATTCACTTTCAGTTTTAAAACCACAATCAACCCCAACTGTCTTACTTTATTTTCTGCTTTTGAAGGAACAACTGTTTCCAACCATACTCCCTTGGGTTCGACCCCTACTTACCGCTTACTAACCAATAGTGAGCCTAAAAGTAGTGGACTTACAAATAACAATTTGCAGTGCCACGACGACGGCCTGTCAATATGCAATACTGATTTACGTACAGATTCAATTCAACAGAATAACATAAACAATATGAAAGTGAATTGAATAATTACAAACCGAAGGGTGGATCGAGTCACGTAGGACGCTGTCCTTAAAGCAAGATTGCCACCTTACTATGCTTTGGGACTCTCTGGCAGTATGCTTCCCAGGATAAAACAATCCTCGGCAACAGACTTAGCACTAAGATTTGCCGATCGAACCTTTCTGTGTCTTTGTCTATCAACATCGACTGACTGACTGATACAAACGAGGAGGAGAGCTGTTGCGTTTTTCTGTGTTTTTTTTAAGTGAAGCGCAGACCCTTATTATATAGTGGTGCAGAGACTTGCCCAACAAGTTTACTTGCCCTGCACGTTTACTTGCCCTGCAAGTTTACTTGCCCTGCAAGTTTACTTGCCCAGCAAGTTTATAATGATTCAATACCTCTTATTGCAAGGTATTTTAATCCGATTTTTATCAACTTATTTTGATGTATTCTCCACACTCAAATTGGGTCTCAAAATGAGGCACACCTCCATTTTCTTTACACATTTTAAACACAATTTTTCCAACAATCCCCCACATGAAGAAAATTGAGTAATAAAACGATAAAACAATAAAAATCAATAATTATGACTCAACTCTATGTGGTGATAGCTTCTACGGTTGATACCTGCATAGGATAGGTAGGCAGCGCCCTTGAACCTTCCCTTGGGAAAACATGTTCTCTTTACTGACTATTCAGTAGACGTGATTGTCCTTGAACTGTTCATCTTATAATGTAAACGAAAGCCATGTCTCCCACAGATATCTTCCTGACCATACTTGGTTCTTACTGGTGGGTTCATTTTGGCCATGACACCCCGTTCCTGGTTCTACAAGAGTTTCTAAAGAATTAAGCCCTTTGATTCTCCTTTGAAGCGACCCCACTTCTCTATCACATAGGTGATTCTTTCTTAAGTAAACCCGCGTTACCCATTTGAATCTCACTATTCAAATTGCTAGAATCATTAAAAGCTTCGAGCTTAGCCTCGTGCGGGAGTCACTGTTTGATCTGGGAATAGGACTGGGGTGTTACCTTCACAGTGACCTCGTAATCTTAGCAGTTAGGTGGTCCCTTTGAACCAAGTTCTTGGGATCTCCAGTCATCATGGTAGGGTTTTCCGTTGCCTCGACTTTATTTCCAAAAGGGCTTAAGCCTATGTTTTGATATTAACAATCAAAAGCCTTCAGTCTCATTCCCTTTGTCGTCTTCTCTACTTGGTCTCTGTTTAACCCTTTGGTTAACGGATCCGCTATGTTTTCTTTGGACCTCACGTAGTCAATGCTTATGACTCCGGATGAAAGAAGTTATCGAATGGTATTGTGTCTACGACGTATGTGTCTAGACTTACCATTATACATGACATTCTGTGCCCTACCAACTGTTGATTAGTTATCACAATATAAACATATTGGTGGCACAGGGTTTTTCCATTCAGGAATATCCTCTACATAATTTCTTAACCACTCTGCTTCTTCGCCACATTTATCTAATGCCACGAACTCAGCTTCCATCGTGGAACGGGTTATCAATGTTTGTTTAGAGGATTTTGACGACACCGCACCTCCGAGAGTGAATACATATCCACTGGTGGCCTTCGAGTCTTGTATATCAGATATCCAGCTTGCATCTGTGTATCCTTCAATAACTTTAGGATATCTGGTATAGTGTAGACCATAATTGCGAGTAGCTCGTAAATACTTCAGTATTCTCACGATAGCATTCCAGTGTATCGTTCCTGAATTACTCGTATATCTGGCCAGTCTACTCACGGTATAGGCAATATCAGGTCTAGTACAATTCATTAAGTACATTAGACTGTCTATCACTTTAAAGTACTCTACTTGGGAGATGCTCTCTCCTTTGTTTTTAGACAGGTGTTGAGTCATTTCTATAGGAGTCCAACATACTCCTTGACTCTCTTTTTCAAATTTGTCCAAAATTTTATCAACATAATGTGATTGGCTTAAAACAAATCCATCTGATGTTCTCGTAATTTTAATCCCTAAAATTACATCAGCTCGACCCATGTCTTTCATATCAAACTTAGAGTTTAATATGGCCTTAGTGGACTTCACCAATTTTTCATTGCTTCCTACAATGAGAATATCGTCGACATATAACCACAAAATCACATATCCGTGTTCAGTGTTTTTTATGTATATACATTTGTCATACTCGTTGATTTTGAATCCGTTTGACAACATTGCTTTGTCAAATTTCTCATGCCACTGTTTTGACGCTTGTTTCAGACCATAGAGAGACTTGACAAGTTTACAGACTTTTCTCTCTTGTCTTGGCGCTCTACAACCCTCAAGTTGTTCCATATATATTTCTTCCTCAAGGTCTCCATTTAAGAAAGTAGTCTTCACATCCATTTGATAGATTTCTAAATTGCGCAATGCTGCAATGGCAATTATCATTCTATTGGATGTGATCCGCGTCACAGAGGAGAATGTATCAAAGTAGTCTAGACCCTCCTTCTATCTATATCATTTGATCACAAGTCTCACCTTGTATTTTTCAATAGTACCGTCTACTTTCAGTTTCTTTGTGAAGATCCACTTAGAGTCAAGTGGTTTACATCCATGAGGAATATCAACTAACTCCCATGTATGATTTTGCATAATGGAGTCTAGTTCACTTTTTATGGCTTCTTTCCATAAAGGACCTTCAACCGAGCTAATTGCTTCATCATATGTACGAGGTCCTGCCTCAACCATAAAGGTTATAAAATCAGGTCCAAAGAAATTTTCAACCCTAGCTCTTTTGCTTCGTCTTGGTTCCTCTAAATTCGTATTCTCCTCGAATACTTCTTTTTCTTCTTGTTGAGACCTTTCGGTAAGTTCTTCGCCTATCTCTTCTGATGTTCCCTTAAGTGGCATGTATTTGGCAAAACATAGCTTAGACAGTTCGAGCAGGTGTTCAGGGGGAGTTCGAACAATATCCTGGTACTCCTGTACAGCGTGATCAAGATGCAAGGATATTCCCGAAAGATATTGGACTACGAAGATCTCGTCAATATGATGACGGCCAACGACTTATTCGAGTAGTAGATATTCGAATGAATATCTACATCAAGGCGGCAAAGCTTATTTGGGCAAGAAGACTTTGGATTATCTTCCAACCGATTTAAAAGATATTCATCAAATATCTAGGAATATTTCCTAAATATTTGATGGGATTATCTTGTGCGAATTAGGGTTTCGCTCGAGCATATAAATACAATGCAAGGGCAACCCTAATTCTTGTCGCTTTCAAAGATCAAAAATACACGAGCATATCCTGCTGATCGGAGAAGAAGAAGGCGACGGCCGGTTGTGTTATCTCATTGAGAATACACCGGTGCAAGTGTAGTCTGTTCAAGTGCAACACAGACTGTCTGAAGCGTATCAACTGCCGCACACAACCAAGGTGAATAAGCTTTCGAGAGAAAGCATCCGAGCTTCTGGAGAAAGTCGAGAACGTTCAGACTGCAGGTTCTGAACGAAGGGGATCGAGGGGAATTGCGGTGAACCTCGGTTGCAAATCTGAGAGACGGAGTATTGAGGTTAGGCTATTACAAGGTGTAAGTGTAAGTCCCTGTGGAAACCCTATACTCGTAATAAAGATTTGCTGTCCCTTTTTCGGGTGTGGGAAACCCCCCAGAGTAGGCGGAGCCGAACTGGGTTATCAGTCTGTGTGTCTCCACTACCTTTATCTGTTTGCTGAACTGTTGTGATAAGAGTTCAACCTCTGTGTATTGAACTGTTGTGCAAAGAGTCCCAGGTCTGTCGCAACACTACCCTGGACACAAGCTTGAACAGGGGACTTAATTTCATTTGGTATCAAAGCAAACACTCGACACACTGAGTGGGATCCTGAACTGTTCAAGATGACTCTGAAAGAAGGACAAAGCATCACCAGGCCTCCTTTGCTTGAGGGATCTAACTATGCCACCTGGAAGCCCGTGATTAGATCATTTCTGAAATCACTAGACGAGAGGGCCTGGAAGGCAGTGCTGAGAGGTTGGACTGAACCCACGATGAATAACCTTACTGGAGAGCCGGTTCCAAAACCAGAAGCTCTGTGGACAGAAGATGAGGATAAAGCTTCCATGGGAAACTCAAAGGCTTTGAATGCAATCTTCTCACCAGTGAATGAAAACGTCATGAAACTGATCATCAACTGTGAAGTCGCCAAGGAAGCATGGGACATTCTCCAGACAGCCTTTGAAGGTACAGACAAGGTTCGCAACTCTCGCATGCAGGCTGTTACAACCAAGTTCGAAGAGATGAAAATGAAGGAGGATGAGAATATCTCTGAGTACAACACCAGAGTTCTGGAACTGTCCAACGAGGCGTCTGCACTGGGAAAACCCATTGATGAAGAGAGATTGGCCAGTAAGATCTTGAGATCACTTCCTCCAAGATTCGCCATGAAAGTCCCTGCCATTGAGGAAATGCACGACATCACCAAACTGAAGCTGGACGAACTGATGGGTTCTCTCAGAACCTACGAGATCAATCGTGATTTCCAAACTAGTGAGCAGAAAGGAATCGCCCTTAAAGCAGACATGACGGAAGATAAGCTGGATGCTGGCTGCACCACTGAGCAGCTGGTTATGATGGCACAAAATTTTGGAAGAATGGTGCGGAAAATCAACAGACGCGGTCCAGAACAAGGTCAGTCTTCATCAACTGGTTACAAAAATTGGAAATCCAACAGACCAAGGTCAAGCGATTCGAGGCAAGACTCGTCTGACAAAGGAAAAGAAGAGATTCAGTGTCATGAATGCAAGGGTTTTGGTCACATAACTTCACAATGTGCAAACACTCTCACGAAGAGAAAGGCAATGGTTGCTAGCTTCAGCGACAGTGACTCAGACGAAGAGAAAGAAGAAGGTGAAACCACCAACTTTGTGGCCTTCACTACAACTCTGGGTGAATGCAGCAGCACTGGTGAAACAGTTCCATCTCAGCCGAAACTCCCAGCTGAATATCCTTCAGACAGTGATGATGAAGAACTCACACAGGAGTCCCTCGCTCAGACATACAAAGATCTGTATGGGAAGTGGCTGCAACTGGTCAAGATCAATAAGAAGCTGAATGACACAATTGCTAGCGTCTCTATAGAAAAAGAAAAGGCCTGGCAGGAGGTTGAGATTCTACTAACACAAAAGGCAGAGCTCGAATGCACGGTGGACTCTCTGAATACTCAACTGGCTGAGATGAAACAGGAAAAAGTGGATCTCCTTGCTCAGAGAACAAAACTCCTGGGGACCGTCTCCTCACTGAAAGTCGAAATGGATCACGACACTCATCCTGGAGGCATGACGGGTCTAAGAAAAACCATCACAGACCTGAAGCGGAAAGAAGTGTTCTAACTGAGGAGGGTAGAACAGCTGGAACTTCAGCTAGAATCTGAAAAGATGGATCACTCTGACACGACGGAGGAACTCAATCACCTCAAACAGTCGGTAAGAATGCTTAACTCCGGCACCAAGAACTTAAATGATATTCTTAGATCTCAGAGAATGGAGTCCGGACATAGAGGATTGGGGTTCACAGGAGAAGGCAGCTCCAAAGGCACTATGTCTACTAAAGAAAGACCAGTGTCTGAGCAGAAGCCAGAACAGAAGGTGAGACAGCACCCGAGATAGAAAGTGGATTTGTCCCAAGATCAGTCCAAAGGAAACAACCGAGCTGATCACAAGGAGACGCATAGAACACTCGGGGGTGGAAAGACTCGTGGAACTCCTGTTCAACGCCGAGATTTCTCACCAGTAAGGCCAAAGGGAGAATGGCGCACCTGCTGGTATTGCAATCAGATGGGACACATTAAACTAAAGTGTCGCCTGTTTTTATCCGAACGACGTGCTTTCCAGCAACGAACCACATCGCAACAGAAACAAGTCTGGGTTCAAAAGGAAGACCGAACCGCTTGCATGGTAGCCTGTTACACCTCAAACTACTTATCGCATGAGAGTTGACTCTTCGACAGCGGATGCTCCGCACACATGATAGGTAACTCTCAATATCTTACCCACATTAGACCTGTTGAGCACATATGGTTTGTCACCTTCGGGGATGGTGAAAAGGGTCAGGTGATCGGCCGTGGGACATTGATGGTTCCGGATCTCCCTGCACTCAAGAACACCCTCCTTGTGAAGGGACTGACCAGGAATCTTATCAGCATCAGTCAACTATGCGACGATGGACACTATGTGTCATTCTCTAGCTACTCGTGTCTTGTTCTAGACCAGAATGGCGATACGCTGATGAAAGGAAAAAGGGATGCCAACAACTGCTATACTATTAGGGTGGGTCTGACAGAGTCGATGAACAATGTGCAGTCGCACCATGGTCAGCAACCGGTTGCTCTCCAATGTGCATACGGACAACCTAGCTTTCTGCGAGGGGGAGTGGAGAAGACCTTGCACACAAGATCTGATTGTCGATGCGCACAAATCAAGGTTGCCGGGTGTCCCAAGAAGCTGTTGAATCAGTCGGTGGTACAGTTGCAAAAGGAGTTCGTACACTGCCCACAGGAATGTGCCTGGCCCCGTACAAGAAAATATGAATGCTCACGAAAGATGGTAACTCTGAGGTAGCATACTTGTGTGAAACCATATGGCAGGTCACGGAGTGAAACACCCAGATCCCCAGGGGGTCTATGTGGTGTCAACCACTAAAAGCATCCAACGGTGGTCAGTCATAGTCGAATCTCCAGCTGAAACAGTTGGACTGACCACCTAATATATAGAGCTGGAACAGAAGGCACAGCGCATGAAAATCACTTTTTTTTAAAATATTCTCGAAGATTTTTCCTGCCGTTATTTGAATCAAGGGTTGGCTAATTTGGGAAGTTGAAAAGGCCAGAGGATATTTTTGAAACACAAAACAGTTGAGTGTGTTCAATTTCTTCTCTCTCTCGTCCCCAAAACCCTAGAACGGCATCTTCTCTCTCTCAACCGCTCATACTCTCAACGGAGATGGTGAACACGAGGAAATCAGCGAAATCCGGCGTCAAAACTGTAGAGAAAAGCAAAGAAAGCATGCAGACCTCAAAGGCGATGGCGGCGAAATCAAAGATTCCGAAATCAAAAGCTGCGAAGATGAAAAAGGTGTCACCTTTACACTCAGCCACCGAATCTTTGGCCAGAGAGAAGTCTGCGGAAGGAGTTACCGCTGGGATCCCTCAGCCGGGCACAACGGATTCATCTCCAAAGGTTTAGGTAAATCCCAATATTCCTTCTGTCTCTGTGAATATCCCCGTTGTTGAAAAATCGGTGTTGAATGAAGAATCAAGTATGGAAGGTGAGAAGGTTGTTGAGTCGATTAACGGTGATGAAGCCAGAAGGGCTGCAATTGACGATAATGGTGGTAAGTCTGTTAGTGGTGTTAAAACTGATGGTGTTGAAACCAGTAGGGTGGTTCTTGATGGTGACAATGAGAGTGATAGTGCGGTTGACAAAGCCGGTAGTGTGGTTTCTAAGAAGCAATCTGTCAAGAACGTGGAAGAAAAGGAACCCAGCAGAGGGGCTGGAGGCTCAGGAACGTGGAGAGAAAAGATCTTCACCACTGGATACATTCCTCCAAAAGCTGGTCGCAGGAAGAAGGTGAAGAGGGCCAGTGACTCTCCCAGTAAATATCTAGCCCAGATCTATGCCACTCGAGGTAGGAAGATTACAATGTCCGATGAGGAAACATAGAAGTTTATCGAGTCCTCGGGGAAGAGGAATGTGGTGTTGAGTGTTGCTGATCCGTCTAAGAGTCAAGAAGGAATCACTGAAGAAGATTCCGGTATGTGCATCATGAGACTATGGCAGAGGAGATTAAGACAGATGTGCTGAAAGAATCAGACCCTGCGGGAAGAGATGAGGAATTGGAGAAGTTATACAAAGACATCGATGATGTCATGGTAGACCTAGAAAAGGAGAAGGATCAGGAAGTGGCTAGTCCGGAAGAAGCTCAGGCTGTTGGGGGAAAAGAATCTGATGCAGAAAAAGCTACAAGTGATCCATCTATGGAACCAAGAGTTCAGTCTGGTGTTGAGACTAGAAGAGCTACAGAAAAAGCTGCAAACGGTTCAATAGTGGAACACTCTATTCATACCAAAGCTCAAACAGCACCAGCTATAGAGGAAGGTTTGCGTAACCTAGGTGTTGAAGCAGAAGACCCTGGTACTGAAAAGATCTCAAGTGTTCGAACAGCGGAATAGAGTGTTCAAACTGAAGTTAAGACTGGAGTAGTTCCAGAGAAAGTAATGAGTGAAGAAACCTCGACAGTTCAAGATGATCGTAGGGATCATTTGGAGGAGGATGAAGCATCCATTCGTAAGGATGCCCTTATTTCAGCAGCAGAAGGTGTTACCCTTTTAGAAGATGACCAAGACAGTGTTCCCCTTGTCAACCTCAAAAGGACAACGAAGGGGAAGGAAAAGAAAAAGGTTGCCTTTGCTACGTCTACAAAGGAACCAGCCCAGAAGGTTGCTGAGGTCAGCAGTGGTACAGGGGGAGCTGGCTCTTCCAAGAAAAGAAAGCGCGTTGCTGCAGTTCCCATCTCTAAAGATGCTGGGAGATGTGAAGTCCCAGCCCCAGAATCTGAGGCAGTCCCAGTCGGTAAGGTCAAGAAAGGAGTATGGTTCGTAAACAAAGAAGCTGCATTAAAATGGGACTGTGTGCTGAAAAGAAAAATCATACCGGAGAGGCTGCTGGATGCATCGAGCTACAAGGGGAAGGAAGTGGTTGAGGTGCTGAAAGAGTCGGATCTGTTCTGAACGTTGGATAGATGTAAGCCTTTTAACGAACAACTGGTGCGTGAGGCCATGGCAAACTTGCCTCCAAAGTTTGGGGTCATTGGAGAGGCTGAGTATGGGGTCTTCTATGTAAGAGGAAGAAGGATCAAGATTGTTCCAGAACTGATCAATGTATACTTCTCCATGGACGATCCAGCTGTTGATGAAGAAGAATCCAGCCTCGAGAAGATAGTAAGCACCATCAGTGCAGGCTCTGTTCAGTGGAGGCCTGAGTCAGTTGTGCACACGGCGGATCTGTCCACTTTCTATTCAATGCTGTTCTTCATAGCAGTGTTTAACTGGAGGCCGTCTACTCATCGCTCTACTGTCAACAAGGACATGGCCCAACTGATTTATCAAATAGGGAACAAGCTGAAGTTTAACTTGGGCAGAATAATGTTCAAACAGATTGCTGACCATGCTACATCGATGAGAACCCTGCACCAGATCTGCTTCCCATCTCTGATTTATGAGCTGATTATCCACCAAGCTCTTGATTTGAAAGCCTCGTCGGACCGTCTTACCAAAGCTCCAAGCAAATTCACAGTGGACCACAAGCTTTTCAAAGGGCGTCATGTGAATGATCTGAAAGGGGGAGCAGGAGAGGTAAAGAAGTTGGGGAATCCAGTCGAGGGGGAGCCAGAATGGGCGTGGATGAGAGGAGCAAGCTGCTGAAGGACCTCCAGGCTATCATTGCTGCGGACAAGGAACAACATCGTCGGATCAACAGGCTCGCTCGAGCCCTTAGCTATCCCAGCGATGATGAATCAGAAGCAACAGTCTCTGAAGATGATTCCGTTGAAGAAGCTTCTGATTAAAGGTCCATTGAAAAATTGAACCCTCTGAACTTTTTGTTTAAAACTATCGTTCTTAGTGCTTGTTATGGCACATTTTGATTGTCTGTTCGAACTCGGATCGCACCCCTTGCCAGTTTGTGGCAAAAAGGGGGAGTATTTTGGAGGAGACAATTCTTGTTTCCCTCAAAGTTGTCTACTGTCTAGATAGTTAGATAGACCTAGTTATCTAGTAGATCTGGTTTTGCCAAAATGCCAAGGGGGAGATTGATGTTCCCTTAAGTGGCATGTATTTGGCAAAACATAGCTTAGACAGTTCGAGCAGGTGTTCAGGGGGAGTTCGAACAATATCCTGGTACTCCTGTACAGCGTGATCAAGACGCAAGGATATTTCCGGAAGATATTGGACTACGAAGATCTCGTCAATATGATGACGGCCAACCACTTATTCGAGTAGTAGATATTCGAATGAATATCTACATCAAGGCGGCAAAGCTTATTTGGGCAAGAAGACTTCAGATTATCTTCCAACCGATTTAAAAGATATTCATCAAATATCTAGGAATATTTCCTAAATATTTGATGGGATTATCTTGTGCGAATTAGGGTTTCGCTCGAGCATATAAATACAATGCAAGGGCAACCCTAATTCTTGTCACTTTCAAAGATCAAAAATACACGAGCATATCCTGCTGATCGGAGAAGAAGAAGGCGACGGCCGGTTGTGTTATCTCATTGAGAATACACCGGTGCAAGTGCAGTCTGTTCAAGTGCAACACAGACTGTCTGAAGCGTATCAACTGCCGCACACAACCAAGGTGAACAAGCTTTGGAGAGAAAGCATCCGAGCTTCTGGAGAAGGTCGAGAACGTTCAGACTGCAGGTTCTGAACGAAGGGGATCGAGGGGAATTGTGGTGAACCTTGGTTGCAAATCTGGGAGACGGAGTATTGAGGTTAGGCTATTACAAGGTGTAAGTGTAAGTCCCTGTGGAAACCCTATACTCGTAATAAAGATTTTCTGTCCCTTTTTCGGGTGTGGGAAACCCCCCAGAGTAGGCGGAGCCAAACTGGGTTATCAGTCTGTGTGTCTCCACTACCTTTATCTGTTTGCTGAACTGTTGTGATAAGAGTTCAACCTCTGCGTATTGAACTTTTGTGCAAAGAGTCCCAGGTCTGTCGCAACACTACCCTGGACACAAGCTTGAACAGGGGACTTAATTTCATCTTCAGGTGAACTCGGTCTCAATTTCTCAGATTTATAAGGAAACACTTGTTCAAAGAACGAATCAGTCTTAGACTCCATAATGGTGTCTTTGTGTATATCAGGATTTTTCGATTCATATACGAGAAATCTATACGCAGTACTGTTCAGTGCATATCCAATAAACACACAGTCAATTGTCTTTGGTCCTATTTTCATTCTTTTAGGACCGGGAGTCATTACCTTGGCCAAACACCCCCACACTCGCAGGTGTGCGTAGGATGGCGTTCTCCCTATAAATAATTCATAAGGAGATTTATCTTTCTTCTTACGGGGTATCCGATTTAATAGATAATTAGCTGACAAGACTGAGGCGAATAAGGTGGAGTAACTTCATGTATGACCCCTGTTTGTGCACACAGTGCCCCAAACGGTTCAACATATTCACCACCACGATCACTTCGTAATCTTTTGATCTTTTTATTTAGTTGGTTTTCCACTTCCAACTTATACATGACATGTTTTTCCTCAACTGTCTCAGCTTTGCTTTTAAGCAAATATTAATAACAATATTTTGTACTATCATCGATGAAAGTTAGAAATTACTTGTTATCACACTGTATCTGAAATCACATAACTCACTATGAATTAACTCAAGGGATTTCACATCGCTTTCAACACTATGAAAGGATTTAGTATCACATTTGCTTCAACGCAAATTTACATGTGTGCTTTTAAGTCGACATTTGGATACACAATCCAACTTCGTCAAGTACTATGGCGGACAGTCATGTCACTCAACCGTATGGACCTATACTCGCAAGTATATTTTTGGAACTAGACTCTCAAGTCTATCCCTGGAACCAGACTCGCAAGTCTGTT
The DNA here is from genome assembly GCA_033675215.1 of Rhodiola kirilowii. Classification (NCBI taxonomy): domain Eukaryota; kingdom Viridiplantae; phylum Streptophyta; class Magnoliopsida; order Saxifragales; family Crassulaceae; genus Rhodiola; species Rhodiola kirilowii. The sequence continues at coordinate 36,761,610 of CM066201.1, forward strand.
CCTGGCTGTTGCCAGCATCAAGGTGGTACAACACCTTATTACAGCAGGTGCAGGCCCCACATTGGGATCCACCGAAGTATCACGTCGGATTTCATGTCCATATTCTCTGGTCTGATTGAACTGCTTTTGAATCAAACTGAATCAACTCAAATTGGACCAATCCCATCTTGACCAATCTGAATTAGCATAATTCATTAGTCAATTATAAATGATTCAAACTAAAAAGGAACCAAACCTGACTTAACCAAACTGGTTCCAACTGAACCAAATCCTTTTCCATTGAGTCTAAGCCCAATCGGAATTTCCATGGTGAGACTGCTGGCATCACCATGCATGCTGATTAACTTGACTCAAGGTAGCACCTCCAAGCTTTCCATCTAGCTCAAACATCGAGCTTGATTCCGTGCATGTCGTCAAAATCAGAACACTATATCAGTAACAAAGCCTTGCAAGCAAGCTGCTTCATCAATTAAAAACAAATTAATTGTTTTAATATGATTTCCTATTGATCCACCAGCGCCAGTAGCACTGCCTCAGATGATCGGACATTGGATTCAATTCTTAATACATGGAAGGTGGTCGGTTCATCCATCTCCTGCCATTCGTTTCCTCATCGGAATGTACATGGAAGCCGGCCAACACTTGCAGCACCGCTGAACATGCTTCGCCAGCAAGCTCCCCAAATTCAAATCGATGCTGTTTTTCCTGCTCAAACAAGACATTTTCGTCAATGAAATTCATGGACTAAACAAATAACATTTATAATGGGCTGAAATTATAACAGCCCAAATCTTGTTAGTCCATTGGTCCGATCCATTTGGCTGGTCAACCAAATTAGGGTTTTTTCCCTCAAGACTTAGGTGCCAGCCGCCAACCAGAGAAAATCTATCTCGATCTCCAAAATCGACATGTATCTAAACGTCGGCACTCTTAAATACCATCCCGTATTGAAAGCAAACGAGCCAATTTCCCAATAAAATTGATCCAAAAAGGCTTATTTAGAAAGCATGGGTTTTGAAGGCAGATGAGGATGTTTTGAAGCCATCGCAAAATTAGACTCAGGAGTCTGCCGATTTTCCCACTCCAGCACTTTCCAATCCGTTCGGTTCCTGTCTAAGAACATTCCTCTAAATGCTTTAATCAGTAACTTCAAAACAATCAAATTTTGCTTTAATATTGTTGGAAGTGCACAGTAATGATAGAACAGATCTATTACTGATATAACATGCGGATATCAATGAAGTTACTACTAATCAAACAGATATGCAATACTGATTTACGTACAGATTCAATTCAACAGAATAACATAAACGAATTGAAAAAGTGAATTGAATAATTGCAAATCGAAGGGTGGATCGAGTCACGTTGGACGCTGTCCTTAAAGCAAGATTGCCGCCCTACTATGCTTTGGGACTCTCTGGCAGTATGCTTCCCAAGATAAAACGATCCTCGGCAACAGACTTAGTACTAAGATTTGCCGATCGAACCTTTATGTGTCTTTGGCTATCAACACCGACTGACTGACTGATACGAACGAGGAGGAGAGCTGTTGCATTTTTCTGTGTTTTTTTAAGTGAAGCGCGGACCCTTATTATATAGTAGTCCAGAGACTTGCCCTGCACGTTTAATTGCCCAGCAAATTGATAATGATTCCATACCTCTTATTGCAAGGTATTTTAATCCGATTTTTATCAACTTATTTTGATGTGTTCTCCACACTCAAATTGGGTCTCAAAATGAGGTGCACCTCCATTTTCTTCACACATTCTAAACACAATTTTTCCAACAGTAACTTGGTTAGAAGGGGCTGTGAGGTGAATGCGGATTGTCTTTTTTGTGGGTTCAGAAACGAATCGGCTATTCATGTTTTTAAAGATTGTTGGTGGGCTGGTGTAATATGGCGAGAGCTAGAGATTGCAAGAGAGATTCCTGATGTCTATTGTGAAACCTCGGCAGATTGGGTTTGGTTTTGTTCCCAAAGACTGTCTATGGAGAAGTTCAGGTTGTTTGTTTGTGCCTGCTGGATGACTTGGTTTTTTAGGAATAAATTAATTCATGGGGAACAAGAAGAACAGTATGGGAGTCCTTCAGAGGTGGTGAGCAAAGTGAAATCATTTATCCTTCAATGTGACAGGTGGCTCAACGGGAAGAACAGGTTGCTAGAGGGCTTATGGGGTTACAGTACATCCAGGGAATCTACTCCTATAGTCTTTTGTGACGGATCGCGAGACGGGGAGGATATGTCTTCAGGTGTTGCTGTCCTGATTAAGGATACGGATGTTATTGATAGTGTTTTTGCAGGTTGGAGCTGTAACACTAAGAGCACTCTTGACGCAGAAGGTTTAGCCATTCTACGTGGGATGGACTCGCAAAGGCGAGAGGATTATCATCTGCTGTGTTTCTCTCAGACAGCCTTGGAGCAATTCTTTCGATTATTAAAGGAAGTGCAAGGATGGAGAATACAGACGACTGGGTAACGAAATGCTTCTCTTATTTGGAAACTTTCAAAGACTAGAGTATGGAGCATGTCATGCGTGAGGACAATAAGGCGGCGGATTGGTTAGCTAGTTATGCTAGAGTCAATAGATGGGAATGGAGGTCCTTATGTGCTTTGCCAATCATTTGTGGAAACCAGCAATTCAGAGAAACATTGCAAGATGGAGATCCCTCTTAATTTTGGTCTGTGTGTTTTGTTTTCTGGAAGGTCTTAGTGTTTATGTTCCGTTGGGTCCCTAGGCTGAGTCTGTTTGTTTCTTTTTGCCTGGGATTTGTTCTTTGTTTTCTTCCGGGGTTTGTATAAAAAAAAAGTTCATAACAACATGTTAGCTGATTGCAGTGGCAACAGAGTGAGCCTAACACTTAATCTGCTCTTTCATGACCATCTCACTTTCCATAACGGATTGTCGACTTTTGTGATTTATTATCACAGTAGCCGGCTTCAATAAAGCTTCTTCCTTCTTTTCCATCACACCCCATGCCTCAGAAAGATAAGGCCTCTCAACATCAAGATTAATGCTATTTGATCTCCTCTGCAGTCTATGCAGCACTGGAACAATGGATACCAACTCTGCGTCCTCGCGATCTTCCTTCGAGAAAACAAACCCCAAATCTTTGATTCCCTTCAGCTCCTCAAACTCAAGGTCTGACAAGCTCTTGCTGTTGCCTGCTCTGTTCCTCCGCTCTAATTTCCTTTGCCTGTTCACAATCTTTCTCTTGCTCACCATCGTCTGTGCATAGAAACTAGACACTTCCTTATCTGAAAAAATTGTTTGGAGCTTTGGGGAGGGGAGGACTGAGGTCGGGGACTGGGAATCTGATGAAAAGCTGCTTGCGCCTGAAGATATCAAGAAGTGTGATCTGACCGCCAATGCTTTCGCGTTTTGTAGCTGTGATTTCTTGGGCTCTTCCTCTTCATCTTCATCTTTCTCATTAGATAACTTTTGTTTGGGAAGATTTGGTTGTGAAACCAAACTGAATTGAACAGGTGAAGTACATGTTCAAACGAAATGGCCATTGCCTGATTTTGCAAAGAAATGCTTCAGCAAAATCTATGGCCCTGCTTATTTGTTGAGTAACATTGTTATGGCCCTGCTTCATAAATTTATGGTTGCATGATTGAGTGTTATTGTAATGATGATAATTAAACGTATTTGGTGTACCGGATACACCGTCCCGGGTTATAGTACTGGCGACTTCATGCACCATATTTGCCTAGGGTAAAGACTCTAGAATAGGTTCCTACTAGTTTTACAGTCAGTCCCAACGGTCACCACTTACTACACAACTGCAAGTTCCCGTCAGTCAACAACCCACTGTCAACCCATAACGCTTAATCAGAACACTGCCCTAAACGCCAACTCCGGCTAAAGCGGGACTTACACTTCCAAACATTATGGGTACGTGACCTATGAGTACGTGCTGAAAGAGAGAACTAGTTATGCCAGTAGGCCCGTTGAGGGACTTAACAAACCTTGCAGTATTGGTGATGTTGTTACTGTACTAATCCAAGACCAGTCCATTGTTCTCAAACCTAGATCTTTACAACAATATGAACAGCTATGTATCTTGACATCGATTTGTCACCTATTACAAAAATTTTACAAAAAGAAAATACACACAGCGGAAATAAAAATTACACACTAGATCATTATAGGACACATACATCACCATCAGAAAGGCCTAGAGCAACATACGCTCTTTTTACATTACAGCCCGATCGCTACCTCACAGCAGAACGTGCGAGACTCGCTAGTTTGATAGGCCCGTCAAGGAAACTGAAACAACCACAAAAAGATGTGCGATCTAGCCTCTATGCTGATCTTTATTCATTACATATATATATATATATATATATATATAACTTACAAACAGAGGAGCTTTAGACGACCCTCAAAACTTCAAACTTCAAAATATTTTACAAACTTTACAGAGAAGGAGTTGCTTTGCTAGCTATGCAAAGGCTCTCAAGTGTTTACAAAGGCTCCCTGTTCTCTATCACACGGCATGCTAATTTATAGCAAAAGGAAAAGACATGGTCCAAAACATATGGGACCCAAGCTAAACAAACTTGACTATTTATGAACAGTGGAGATTCTCCTTGTCTGGCATTATTTGCCTAAAAATCAACGATGTGTGAAAGCCTCTAGAGAGCTGGGACCTTTCACCTTTCATCTTTTGTCTTTGGTTGATTTTTCCCTTGGCCTAGATATGAAAGCCTCTAGAGATATGGGACCATTCAATATGTGAAAGCCACTAGAGAAATGAGACCTCGCACATTTTGTCTTTAGTTTTGGAAGATTCTCCCACTTCCATCATTGCATTGATCTCGCAATCTTTCTCTTTTTTGATGTTGATAATTATTGGGATCAGTTGGAAAACCATGACATAATCACGAAGCTTCTTTGACGCTGGATCAAGCTCTGTCTTTTCCTAAATTTTTTAATAAGACCTTCGTTTGAGGCCAGGAAGAAGAGTATTGAACATGTGGACAAAGCCACGTACTGGTTCCCATCTCCAAATGTAAGGGATGGAGAATTTTGCGAAGTAGAGGAGAGAGAATAATTCCTCTGGTTTGAAGTCCTCATTTTGATATTTCAAAATGAGTGTTGGTGAATTATTTATCCACTCAGTAAACGCTTTATTGAAAGCTTCTGGAGGGCTATGAGCCGTTGGAATGATCTTCTCTATAGGACCAAATTGTTGCCACCATTTAATGAATCAGAAAGGTATTTTGGTTTCTTTATCGCTGGGGCAAACCGAGATGAACCAGAAATGTTTATGCCTGGAGTTCTCATATAAAGGGACTTTATGAAAGGCATCCATATAGTCCGTGTAGTCATATTTTGCCACCTGCTTGTCCGAATATTCTTTGCCGGTGTAGTGAAATCTTCTTGTGATTTTAGGATCATTTCCCCGTTCTTGGAAGGATATTATCCTTTTAATGACTAATTCACTGAAGATAATCTTCTGGTTGTTTATGTGTAATATGGGAAGTATAACAACCATTTTTTATGAGTATATTCTCATAAAAGTTCTGATTCTGATAAGTCCCATAAGGGTAGGATCTGTTGTAATTTTTTAACAGAGTCCAGGGTGGATTATTATCCTCCTGAGGGTTAAGAGGGAAGAAGATAATTTCCTCCTTCTCATTTGGGTGGTAGGAATCGCGATCCATACCACTGGCTTCCATTGCTGTTATCTCATTATAGGATAACGTGTTACTTGTAAGGAAAGAAGTATTACCTTGGGTTTTAGACATCTCCTTGATGGTTACAAATTTTGCGAAGGAAGGTATATTGCTTGATATTTTTGTCGGAATATGACCTGAAAATTGGAAATGCAAATAGTAAGATTTCTGAAATGGATTCGAAGGATTATTTTCCTTTTCCTGCTTATAAGTAATCTTGAGCTTGAAGGGGATTGAATAACCCTTCCATTTGGTAAACATTTGGTTAGAAATATGATTTCTAATTTTCTGATTATATAAATCAGCATGGAATCTTAAAGTGTATTTTACTACTGAAAACATATTTCTCGCAGTATAATCCATTTGAGTTTTCCATTTACCAGAATAAAATCTTACAAGATATTCTTGTTTTGTTTCTGAATTAATATTTTTAACAATTCCTTTATATCCACTTATTGTGGCTTTTACCTCAATGATTTTTTCACAATATGAAAGAGATACTCTACAACCGGGTAAGGCTTGGATATGTCTCTTAATTTTTCTAATTATTATAGCATGCTGATCTGTCCATTCAACTGACTTATTATCATATAAGATAATTTTGTTGTTATTAAGATCATAAGAAGCAGAAATATAATTTAAGCTCCCTAATAAATTTGTATTGGTATGAAAACTATCATTCCTGATTTAGATATTATCAAACTTTTATCCTTTAATTTTGGAACTGGATAATTTATCCACTCAATGGGAGTTGGATTAATCCATTTAGGAATTTTGACAAAGGGTTCGTAACGAATTACTAACCTAGAAATTCCTTTACCGTGCTTGCTAATAAAATAGAAAGCTGCACCTGAATACGTAGATTTCCAAGGATCAATTAATCCTTTGTGTAACTAAAGGTCAATTTATTCTCTGCATTTTCTGATATAAGCAAGATTTGTTTGAGAAGACCCATTTTTATTCTGGTGTTTATTAAAACCTTATTTAGATGGAATATAAATAATATGTTTTCTGCTATCCCGGAACGTATTTGGATAACCTCTACATATTTCAAGAGAGAATTGATTTTGGAGTTTTTCCTTAATAGTGAGAACATTTAATTCTTTTTTGACAGTTATGCTGTCATAAACATCATGTAAGACCTTTGCTAAAGGTTCAGTTATAAATTGTAAAGTAATATCCTTTTCTTCAAAGGTTCCAACTATATCTTTTGAATCAATCCTATTAATAGGATAAATCTTTGTAAGAAAAGGTGTTCCAAGTATAACTTTGTTCGTAATATCCTTAGCGAGAAGAAAACTAGTTTGTATCCATCTTTTATCAATGCATACTTTTGCTTCAGGCAATTTGTAATTTATTTGGAGATTATTTCCCCCTGCATGAGATAATGTATGCGTAGTTTTATGAAAATACCTAATAGGTATTAAACCCTCTTGGATGACATTTAAGTCTGCTCCACTATCTATAAGAGCAATACATTCTTTAGGATAGTCATTGTTAATTAATAGAGTGATCTTAACAAGCCAGTTTTGGGTAATAAATATTTCTAACGTAGATAGGAAATGGTCACTATTAAGATTTTGTTCCAAAGGTATATCTTGGTCAGTAATAAAATTCGGATAAGAAACCCTATTTTCTCCTTTGTTAATAATTTCAATGTCTTGATTAGAAATATCATTTTGATGAGGTGTCATTATTTCTTTTCCTTTTTCAATTCTAGAAATCCTTTGATTTATACGTCTATTGTCTGTCTTAATGTTTCGGATTTCTTCCTTGAGATTATTAATCTCTATGATCAAATCATGCGTAGGAGTAGGTTTTTCTACCTCCACTTTCTGCCTAATTCGTCTATAGACTTCATCCATTAGATAAGGCTTATTTATTTCCCTGTGAACTTCTTATGATTTAGAAGTTTCTGCAGTCGTATTAAGCTGTGTTAAGTTTTTCCATAATTTTTAATCTTGTTCGGGATCTTTAATATCCTCAAGTAATTCCATAGCCGACTTGAAACTTAGCATATTAATCTTCAAATCTTGGAATTGTGATTGCATTTTATATAATGCTTCCTCGTTTTTAGAATCCTGCTTATGGCAGGGCTGCCCTTGCTTGCAAGGAGCACAGTCTGAATTTGAATCCGTATCTAGGTTTTCATTTCTTATAACTTTTAAGTCTTCACTAGTCGAAGAGGAGTCAATTTTGTCTGACTCTGGATTAAGTAGGATGTTTGATATGATATCCTTTATCCTATCTTCTTCCTCAAGGTTATTAATTTTTTGTTTAACCCAACAATTATTGGCAAATTGGCCCTTTTTGCCACATCTATGACAAGTCATTGACTTGTTCTTAATCCATTTATTTTCTTTCCTTGCGTAATTACGATCCTCTTTCTCCTCCATTTTTTTCTTAGAAAATCTTTTTCTTCTATGATAAGGAGTAGAGTCTTTCTTAGGTTTTCTAGAAACAGGTTTGTCTATTGCAAACTGATCACAGAAATTACCTAATTGTGATTTCTCCATAAAACTTTGTCTTTTGAGCTGCTGATTCTACTTAATTTCATTATATAAGGCTACCCCTTCCTGGGTACAAACACCAATTAGTTTACCATAAGTATAAATCTCGTAAGGAATAGAAGGATAATTTCCTCTAAGAATATTCCTAATCCTTTCAGCAAATAGACTAGGCAAAGCATCAATAAATTTTGACTTCCAATGAGTGCTATTACACTCTGGTAATTCCATTACTCTACTTAAGAAAGTATCTTTATACCACCTAAAATCCGTAAGTGTTTTACACCTAAGGTTTTGTAGTAAAGTTCTAATACTTTCACCATTAACAGAGAATTTTCCTGTGAAGTGTTCTAAAATACTAACAATCAGAGTATAAACAACATCACTACTACAGAAGAGGGATTATGCGTCGGTTTTTTGGGGTCTTATGCATCGGTTTCAATTCCAATGCATAATGAAGCGTTGCATAATGTCCGACCATTATGCATCGGTTCTTTAAAAACCGATGCATAATGTCCTACCCTTATGCAACGGTTTTTTCTAGAACCGACGCATAATGGTAGAACGTTATGCATCGGTTTTTTAGAAAACCGACGCATAACAGGCGCATAATATGCATCAGTTTTGATATAAACCGATGCATAAGGCTTCGGACCGATTCACATTATGCATCGGTTTCTTACAAAACCGATGCATAAGCTCCCAAAAAAGGCAGATTTGGCTCTACAAAAGCTCAAATCCACCTGAAATTAAACATCTATAATAAACCCTGCTGTTCCAACTTCCAAATGCAATACAATTTACATGCTAAACATCATTACACAGAATTTGCAATACAATATCGTCATTCATACATACACAACATATAATCTTGTCTCTTTAGTACAAATACACACCACAAAACATCACATAACAAATGTGATCTAAGTATAATGTCCTATACCGCAGGATGAGTGGTCAGATATTCACGTATGTAGTTGGTGATTTCATCCCGAATTTCAAGCAACTTGTCCATATCGTATGACTCGACTCCCTTAGGAAAGCAATACTATATAAAAAACAAGAGAGAACTAATTAGTCAAAAAGTAAAGAGTGAAAAAAAAAGCTTAATCAACGACTAACATCTAAAAAGCTAAATCAACAATTAAAGAGTGAAAACAAGAGAAAAAAAATAAACAATCAACAAGTAAACAGTTAAATGAATAACATATGCATATATATCTCTAAAAAGCTCACTTGGTTAATGTCTTCAACATCCGCACCATTATTAGCCCGTACCAATGCCATAATGTCCCGAATAAATTGAAGGACATAATAACCACAAAAATGACTAGGTGGTTGTCTTGGACACTGCACGATATCAAGATTTGCGGTTAACATACTTTATAAATGAAAAAAAATATGTAGTAAAAGTGTCTAGCTTGTGAATACCAAAACTTTCTTCCACTCTACTTTACGTGTACTCCTCGGTACACATCCTTGGTAGTATCGATCTAATCCCCTAAAACAAACAAAATAATGTAATTATTAGTGACTTTTCAACACAACTTATAAGCAGATAGAAGCAATTTCCAAACTTACATATTCACCAACTGTTTTGCATCAGCGTTTATAGGCTTCTCTTTCGTCGATGAATCAAGCCAAAGAACTGTATGTTGTCTCAGAAAAACGACGCCTAACATCCAATGCCACCTAAGAAAACCGACTAATTAACTTAAAAACAAATTTGTTCAGAAGAGAAGTTAACAACTTATAAAATAAGTGATGATGAACTCACGCTATGTGATCAACATAAGGGAGGAAGTAGCAAAAAATTTGGTCTCTGTCTGGCATGTTCAATCTTCCCACGAACGTCGCTAATCTCTCATTATTGTCTATGGTTGGGGTCATTAATGACGGAGTAAAAAAACCAAACTTGATATCCGAATGAACCATCTGATCATGTAAATGACTACAAAGTAAAAACTTGTGTTAGTTAGACTAATTGCAAAAAAATGATTAAAAGATATAAATATTACCATATATATAACTCAGATGTTGCGTTCCCCAACTCATTAAACTTTAATATGTCCGTGACTTCCTCGTCACCCAAGTAGATATCGTAGTCGTCACCGAACACCTCAGCATTGGCTTGTACTACAATCGTGTTTCTACCCAAAGTCTTCCACACCTCACGTAGAAGTCTACAGTCCACGGACATTTCATCCACGAAATCATCGCCAGTAAGTGGCAAAGTCTTGTAAAAGTGTAAGTCATATGCCTGCATGTTAAATTTCTGTGAAGATTAAATATCTTATTTTACTTGTAGTATAACACAATGAAGCAAATAAAGTTATAATATTTGATGATCTCACCCTTTTATCGACAACGACCAAGTCTTTCGGCCAAGCCACGTGATGGTTAACTGCTTCTCCAACATTTGAAAGCTTTGGATGGGCTGTTGGCAATGCTGCACCTTGACCTCGTATAAGTGCTTTATCGACCTTCACCTTCACGTTATCTTCGGGTATTGCTTGAAAGTTAACAAATCGGCCATTTACGGTTCGACCGATAGCCACAAGCTGTTTGTCACCTTCAAGTTGCCCCTCGATGTAGAATAGACTTATCAGGCCACCCTGTTAGTAGGAGTAATAATTTAAAAACAAACACAAAAAATATTACCTACATTTAACCAACATAAATAATAAATTGCATAATTGTAAATGTACCTCTGGTATGCTCTCCCACGGGTCTGAATCAATGGGAACGTGATGGCTGCAGTGATCAGACGCATCTATTCAAATATTACTTGACCTGGGTGTGCCACCCGAGGAGGATGAGATTGGTAACCCAACTCTCCACGGGATGTGTGACCCGACTCCTCGGGTGCGTCCTTTCGGCTCCGGCGTCCCAATCGCCTCAGTCAGTATGTCATGTCGTCGATTACGAGACGAGAACTATCCTTGAGAGGAGCTTTCCACTAACTCATCCTATATAAAACAATCATTAAATACCAAAATTTAGTGTATGATATTAACTATTGAAATCGACATGAAAATTAACTTACGATCCTTGTTGCCACTCGCTGGGATGCCTCGTTGACGTACTCGTCATTTTTCTTCTTTCGTCCCCTCTTCCACAGCTCATGTCTCTCTATAGTGACAGAAGAATGCACCTCTTCAATTGCGCCCCCCGCAAATAACTCGACCATCTTCTCAGTTGTCATTTTTTCTTCAAGTTGTCTGTAGCCTCCTCGACCAAGTATGTGTGCATACACATTCTTCTTCACAAGCTCTTTGTTTGTCTCTCTTAACTTCATAGCATTTTCGGAGAGCCTCTGCTCCTTAAATATCGCCCAGGTATCTTTGTCAAGATACTTATACTCACCCAAAGGATCTTCATTTTCCTTGGCACCGTCGATGTACTCTTTTGCCAGTCTTGACTTGAAATTCTTTCATATACTACCAGCGACCTTCATCTCATGCTTTTTATGCGGCTCGCATCCATCAAAAATTACCTAAAGAGACATATAACAAGTTATAATTAAAAATAATAATCAACTTCGCTGACAAATATAAGTGTCAATTAAAGAAAACTTACAGTTGCATCTCTCCACAAAGTGAGCTTATAATGGTCAGGAACTTTCCTCCAATCGTTATAAGTGATAGGAATTCGAGAACGAGCCACCGTACCCAAGTAGCTTCTCCAATTAGTTCCATTCTTTCCTTTGGGATTCCCCTTACTATCGAAGTTGACCGTAAGCTTGGTACCAGTCTTTGTGTGTTGCTTAACCAACACCGACATGTATACAGGGCCTTTCTTCTGTTTCGGTGTGCGGGAAGAGACACAAAAAGTATCCTCACCGCTGCTGCTGCTGCTAGCCATGATCCTATAAAGAAGTCACATTAAATGTCAAATTAAACACATTAAATATATGAATACATAAATGAAGATGATTATTAAACAACACCATATGATGTGTGTTTCTTTAACAAATAAAATGATGTGTGCTACTTGTTCGTATAACAAATAAAATTATGTGTGTTTATAACAAATAAAATGATGTGTGCTACTTGCTACTTATTAAACAAATAAAATGAGGTGTGTTTCTTTAACAAATAAAATGATGTGTGCTACTTGTTCGAAATAAGTAGCATATACAACATACGCACAAATTAAGTTTCTTTATCAATCCATATTCCTTCGCCATGATCTTCTCGCAACTGTACTTCATCATCAACTTCGTTATCGTCGTTGTCTATTGGAACTATCGTACAAACGGGTAGGCAATCCACATTCATCTCTTCAGATGTACCACTTATTAATTGTTGTTTTCCATTTATCACAACATACTGATTGTTGTTCGAAGGGTCTTTGATGTAAAACACTTGTCTTGCTTGTTCGGCCATAGTGAATGGCTCATCCGTAGATCACTCTCTTCGAAAATTGACAAATGTCATTCCAAACTCATCGATATGAACCGCTGAATTGTTAACCCATTTACATTTAAAAATAGGTACTCGAAAGTTTACGTAATCCAACTCCCATATTTCTTGGATAATCCCAAAGTAATTCATAGGCACAGATATTGGATTCCGATCTCTTGCGCTAGAAACATGAGTGGTTTCGGCAACAAGTGTGACACCACTGTTTTGCACAACGGTGTGCTCATCTTGATCTTTTGTTTGAAAACAAAATCCATTAATATCATAAGCTTTCCACGTTTGTAAATAGGTCTTGGGCTTGCCAGGAGCCACTTGACCACGTCATCAATTTCTTCTTCAGAGTTGCTCTGATTATTTAAAACCTCATTACTCCTTAGCCATTCACAAAATGACCGACTGTGTTCTTTTTGCAACCACTGCTCAGATTTTCCTCGATATTTACTCCTCAGTATGTTCATGTGGTCCTCGATAAAAGGTGTTATTTCAGGTATATGTTGCAGTACATAGAAATGAGCTTTCATTAACTCATCAAATGACTTAGGCATCAATTGATGTCCACTTGTGCCTTTTCCCAAGAATCGATCAAAATGACGTGGCCTTGGAACCCCTACCGCAGTTGTATTTCCCAAAAAGTTAGTGCAAAATTCAACAGCCTCTTCAGCTATATATCCTTGGACTATACATCCTTCGGGACTTTGTCTATTCTTCACATAGCTCTTAAGAACCTTCATATACCTCTCAAAAGGATACATCCATCTCATATGAACTGGTCCAAGAATTCAAACCTCACGCACCAAATGAACCGTAAGATGCACTATTATATCGAAAAAGCTGGGAGGGAAAAACATCTCTAGTTGGCAAAGTGTAACAACTATCTGCTCTTATAGTCCATCAAGCTCTGATGTGTCAATAACCTTAGAACATAAGGAGCTAAAAATAACACAAAGTCTTTGTATAGCTGTCCGAGCTTTGGGGGACATTATACCTTTGATTGCAATAGGCAGGAGTTGTTGCATTAATGTATGACAGTCATGAGATTTTAAGCCATTCAACCGCAGATCCTTCATTGAAACCAAGCTGGCAATATTTGAAGAGAACCCATATGGAACTTTAACTCCCTTCAGACATCCGCACAAACTAGTTTTCTCGCTCTTAGAGAGTATGGTGCACGACGGAGGCAAATATGTACGCTGCCCTCGAAGTTCAGGTGCTAATTTGGTACGAATATTGATGAGCTTGAATTTTGAGACTGCACTTGAATTTTGTTTTTTTTTCAAGCTACCTACGTACTTGCAAAGTCACGTGCGTGACACTTCACAAGATCAAGTCAACGTAGTTCATTTTTTTTAGCCGTTCACAGTTTATACTCTTGCGGGCCAGGAGTGTCGATCTGTAGCTTTAGGAGTAGTAGCGTTTTAAGAACTTTCCATTGATTGGTCCGACGCGTAATCCTTCTTGATCCACGATCTTGTATGCCCCTGAGGTTGCGTTGACACCAACTTTATCGAAGTAATCCTCCAGAAAGAAGTCTTCTAAGGTAATGGGACTTGGTGGAATCTGCTTCAAAGGATCAATAGGCAGTATATGTGAGGTCAGACTCCTCTTGAGTCTTTTCTTCCCTTTCGCCTGACGTAGTCTCTTCTTGGTCACCTGGTTCTTCTTTCGGTGGACATGTTCTGGTTGTGGGCTGACTTGCTTCTTTGACCTTCTTCGAGTTACAAGAGTCCATCCTTTATCATCCTCCATGCATTCAACCTCTTTCGTGATCCTATACGTTTCGATTCTTGTTGGGTTATAATCGCATCTCAACTTCTTTGATTCAGCTTCAATATATGGCTTTGATATCCACACTTTTGTTGGCTCAAGGGTGCCAAATTGGACTTGTTGCATGTACCATTCTTGTGGCTTGCAAAGTGAGTCGCAACTAGTCGTCACGGAGGCATGGTTTTCTTCTATTGTCTCATCTGTGTCGAGCTCGATGCGTCCTTCTTTGACTAATCTCATTATAAGCTCCTTGAGAGTGACACAGTTTTCGATACTGTGACTAACCAATCTATGGTAGCGACAGTATTTGGGATCATTTGTCCTGTTGACTTCATCTGGGCATTTTGCTTCTGGTAAGTTGATGATGCCTTTTTCCAACAGGTCATCGAGCATGCCTGATAGATCAGAGTCAAGGAATTGATACTCCTTGGCTTGTAATTCTTTCAGCGTAGGCTTCGTGCGCTTGAAGTCTTTTGAGGTGACTTCTTTCCTCTTCTCCTGCTTTGGTTTTGATGATATCTTCACAGGATCGTCGTTGGTGCTGATGGCCATGGCCTCGTCGATGATCGCCTTTGACGAGGATATGCGATTCCTTCCATGTCCTTTCACGGTGATTTCCATGTCGTGTGCGCGTGTGGCAAACTCTTGAAAATTCCTAGGTTTGATACCTTTAAGGATGTATAGCAAATCCCAGTTCATTCCATCGATGCACATTTCTACAGCTGACATCTCGCTGATGCGATCTTTACATTCAAGGCACAATGAATGCCAGCGGTTGATATAGTCAACCACAAGCTCTTCTTCCCATTGTTTCGTATTCGTTAGTTCACTCATACTGACAACCCTTCTGGTGCTATAGAATCGGTTGAAGAACTCGTCCTCCATCTGACTTCAGCTGTCAATAGACTCTTCCTCCAAGTCACTGTACCAATCGAAAGCAATACCTTTTAGAGACCGCACAAATTGTTTGACCAGCAGATCCCCTTCAGTTCCTGCGTTGTTACACGTTTCTACGAAGTGGGCAACATGTTGCTTTGGACTTCCTTTTCCGTCAAACTGTTGGAGTTTGGGGGGCTGATATCCCTGTGGCATGCGCAGACCGTCTATCCTCTTGCTGTAGGGTTTGGCACAGCGTGCACCACCAGAAGAATCTCCACCTAGCTGGCTCTTGACCGCATTGGCTATCAGCACTTGAAGTTGGTCTTCGTTGCACGCAACACCTCCGTTCCTGTTGGTTTCTACAGGGATCATCTTATTAGCGTCATCATCTTCTACCGTCAGATTGACTTCTTCAACATTTCGTTTCTCGAGCCCAACCACCTCTCTCTGGAGCTCTTCAAGCTTTTTGTTCTTCTCCTGGTTGTCTTTCAGGACTAGCTCAAGCATCTCTCTTAGTTCTTACATCTGCTCCTCCATGGTCTTGGTGCCTATGGTCATGACAGAAGCTACACAGGGTTTGGGTGTCTCGACTTGTTTTGGCAGAACCACCTTTGCTTTTGGTGAGGGTGTTCCGTCAGCTTTCACACTTCCCTTGTGTCGTGGGGAGTTGGAGGCAATTATTGCCGTAGCTGCAGCCATGATGGAAGCAACAGTATATGTGCGTTCCCTCCTTGGCACTTGAGAAGCTCGTAAGCTTGCAGCAGCGGCATTGACAGCCATCCTCTGAACCATCCCTCTTGTGCAGCTGCCGGTTGGTTGAGCCACAGTTGCGGCGTAAGTCTTCTTGGGAGTTTGTGAACTGGTAGGTTGAGCAGACATCTTAGCTTTAGCGTAGGGATGAGAGGTAGAGACTTTCACATCGGGTTCACCAAAATTTGTAATGGTCACAATATTTCGTATCAAATACAAAATAATGTTTTATAATATAAATTTAGATTTGCAGTTACAAACGACGACCTGTCAAATTTTGGCGCCGTTGCCGGGGAGCTACGCACGGTGAATTTTGTTCTTTCCTTTTCTTTTCTTTTTTTTCTTTTATTTTTGTTATTTCATGCTATTCGGTGAATTTTCCTAGTTTGCTATTTTCGAAATCCTGTTCTTTATTTTTTTATTTTCGATTTCTTGTTTTCCGGTTATTCTCGATTTCGATTTCTAGCTTTTGAAGGGTTCTGTCACCAAGACTTACGAGTCTAAGGAGATTGGGTTTTAAGTGAGACCGCTGTGACTCCTCCAATCTCCTGGGGACCCTTTGTTGCTAGTCTGTTCTTGCTATTTCTGGTCTTGCTATTTCGGTGTTTGCTATTCTTGCAACATTCACAATGAAGAAGTAGAACAGGTTGTCCGAAATGGAGAAGGAGTGCTGCCACAACAACACGGACCGATGGTCCAGAATGGAGAGATCCGGGGGGCTATCCCGGGACAATTTCAACAACCACAAATCCAACCCCAACCGTATCAACAGTACCCACAGTATCCCCCACCGTATCAGCAGTACCCACCACCACCATATCCACAGTATCCACAACCGCCATACCCCCAGTACCCACCACAATACCCACCATTACCATACCATCCACACCAGCAATACCCACCACCTCAGAGACCTCCACGCCAGCCAGCAGTCAGAGGTGATGATGAGGATGACGCCAATGAAGGACCAACCATGGGTGAGCTCTCGGTTCCCAATTTCAAGGACCAGTCATGGTGTATCTACGAAGGACCGGACCTCGCAGCTATAATAGTCAACACCTCAGTCGTCCATCATCTACCTAAGTTCTCTGGGACCAAGGGAGAGTCGGCCACATCTCACTTGACACGATATCACGGGATATGTCTGAACCTGAAGCCATACGGAGTTGAAGTAGATGACTTCAAACTGAAGGCATTCTACTTCTCACTTACAGACGCTGCTACAGATTGGTTCCTATCCTTGCCCTCATGTAGTCTCTACACATGTGAACAAATGCAGAGGCACTTCGTCTGCAAGTACTATCCAGCAGGGCGTGCAGTGCAAGTTCGGAGACAGTTGCAAGAGCTCAAACAAGGACCCAACGAAAATATGTACGAGTACATAGAAAAATTCAACGCCTTGGAAAAGAGCTACTGCAATCTTGAGCTCCCAGAGAAATTGATCGTCGAATATATGCTAGATGGACTTCACAGACTGGATAGGAAACTACTAGAGGCCTCAGCTGGAGGCAACCTCATGAACCTGACCCCAGCCAGAGTCGGACAGAAGATACAAGAAGTGGCAGAAAGTGAGCGGTTCCAGGATGAATCAAGGAGGACGAATATGCCAGATCCAGAAACGTGTCAAGGGTTGAGCCCACAGTTAGTGCTATGGCCGAGCAGATCAAGGAGCTGAAGGACATGATGCAACATGTGATCAGGAGACAACCAGTCCAGACAAAGCCATGCGGTTTTTGTGCAGCCACAGATCACAAGACAGACGAGTCCCCTACCTTAGTGGAAGACGACCAGGCTGAGATCAATGCCGTAGGAGATTATCAGGGTTATGGCAACCGTCCAGGGCCAGTCCGACAATATGGCGCACCCACAACCAATCAAGGAGTCAACGGACAGCCCTGGAAGAGCAATAATCAGCAGCATCAGGCCCAGCGAGAGCCAGCACGACAGGGTGCGCCTCAGCAGACCCAGCAGCCCTACCAGCACCCACATCATCAGTTTCGGCAGAATGTGCCTGGACAGTATCAGCAGAGAGGGCCGACCAATAATCAGGCAGGTCCGAGTAATCACGGCTCCAACAAGTCTCTTGAAGAGATGATGAAAGAACTAACATTAACCGTGACCCAGCACATGGCCAAGACCGACGGAGCAATAACCGACTTGCAGAAACAGATGTCCCAGATGGCCACAACAGTCTCAAGGATCGAAGACAACGCAGGACGGCTTCCCTCGCAGACCATTCAGAATCCGAAGGGGAACGTCAGTGCAGTGACATTGAGGAGTGGACGAAGGGCATCAGGACCGTCGAAGGGTGAGAAACAGCAAGAGCCCGAGGAAGAAGCGACCGAGCCCGATGCCTTCAGCCCGGTTGAGCCTGGACCAGACCTGATTCCAGCATTAGGGGCCTCTCGGCCAGACTCGGTTCCCCTCATCGAGAATTATAACGTCCAGGTACCCTTACCTTTTCTTGTGCAGGCTCGAGCTCCGAAGAAGTATGTGATGGACAGGGAAGTATGGGAGCTATTCAGTAAGGTGGAAATCAACATCCCACTCCTTGAGGCCATCAAGCAAATCCCGAGGTACTCCAAGTTTCTGAAGGAGTTGTGCACGAACAGACGAAGAGGAACCCAGCCCGACCAGGAGCTTATGAGCAGGAATGTTTCAGCGGTAATTCAGCGCAAGGTGCCACCAAAATGCGGTGATCCAGGCACATACACCATTCCCTGCACGATCGGTAACATTAGACTAGAGAATTGCATGCTTGATCTTGGTGCTTCTATCAATGTTTTACCGTATTCGATATACTCCTGCTTGCGCATTGGTCCTCTAGAACCTGCAGGTCTCACCATACAGCTGGCGGACAGGTCATGCAAGCAGCCCGAGGGCAAGATTGAAGATGTGCTAGTGCAGATCGAAGAGCTAGTGTTCCCAGCCGACTCCTATGTGCTCAAGATGGAGAACTGCAGCCCGACAAACCATGCACCGATCCTACTCGGCCGGCCATTCCTGAAGACTTCAAAGATGAAGATAGATTGCGACATTGGGACACTGACCATGGAGGTTGAGGACGAAATGATCAGCTTTGACATCTTCAGGGCCATGAAGCATCCCACAGAGTACGAGGCGGTCCATGCCTTAGACACCTTGGACGACCTTGTCCAGGAGGTACATCCGGAGAGAAGGACCGACCCGCTAGAGCAAGTCATCGAGGAGGCAGTGTATTCGCCCGATGACTCATACAAGCATACAGAGGCCATCATGGATGCCCTAGATCAGCTAGAGATCGCCCAGCCACTCACCGAGGTATGAGGTTAATGCAATTCGGTTATTTAAATCACAAGTGTGTTTGCCTTCTGTTGTGCAGGCACCTACAGTTGAATTGAAGCCTCTACCTGGTCACTTGAAGTATGCATTCTTAGGAGAGCATAGCACGCTGCCAGTCATCATCAAGAGCGGGCTCGAGGCAGACCAGGAGCGACGATTAATTAGGGTGCTGACCGAGCACAAACTGGCCATCGGATGGACACTAGCCGACATCAGAGGAATCAGCCCGACAGTTTGTATGCATCGGATATTGTTGGATGATGGAGCTAGACCTTCGAGAGAGCCTCAACGCAGATTGAATCCGATTATGATGGAGGTGGTCCAGAAGGAGATTCAGAAGCTGTTAGATGCGGATGTGATTTACCCGATCTTAGACAGTCAGTGGGTAAGTCCGGTACATGTTGTACCGAAGAAGACAGGGATCACAGTAGAGGGAGAACGCCGAGGGCGAGATGGTCACGACACGAGTCAAGAATGGATGGCACATGTGCATAGATTACAGAAAGCTGAACGCCGTTACGCGCAAGGATCACTTTCCTCTTCCATTCATTGATCAGATGCTCGACCGCTTGGCAGGTAAGCCTTAGTTTTGTTTTCTAGATGGTTTTTCAGGCTATAAACAGATTCCCATAGCACCCGAGGATCAGGAGAAGACGACCTTTACATGTCCATTCGGTACGTTTGCTTTTCGCCGTATGTCCTTTGGCTTGTGTAACGCACCCGGCACTTTTCAGCGGGTCGTTATTAGCATATTTTCTGACATGATAGGTTCATTCATAGAGGTGTTCATGGATGATTTTACTGTGCATGGTGACACTTTTGACGCATGCTTGGATAACTTGAGTACAGTTCTGGCTAGATGTGTTTCGATGAATTTAGTGCTCAACTATGAAAAGTGTCAGTTTATGGTTACTCATGGAGTAGTACTCGGTCACATAGTCTCACATGAGGGTATATAGGTAGACAAAGCTAAGATAGATTTGATTGTTACTCCGCCATATCCCTCCACAGTCCGTGATATTAAGTCGTTTTTAGGGCATGCTGGTTTCTATCGTAGGTTCATAAAGGATTTCTCTAAAAAGGCACTGCCTTTATCTAACCTCTTGCAGAAAGATGTTCCTTTTGAGTTTACAGATCAGTGCAGGGCAGCGTTTGACGAGCTGAAGGAGGCCCTCACCAGCACGCCCATCATTAGAGCTCCGGACTGGACACAGCCCTTCGAGATTATGTGTGACGCGAGCGATTATGCTGTAGGAGCAGTTCTCGGTCAGAAGGTGGACATGAAGCCCGTGGTGATCTACTACGCGTCAAGGACACTGGACGTGGCCCAGAAGAACTATTTGACCACAGAGAAAGAACTGCTAGCCGTGGTCTTTGCCTTAGAGAAGTTCAGGTCTTATTTGCTATGTACTAAAGTTGTCGTCTATTCTGACCATGCAGCTATTAGGTACTTGATGACGAAGAAGGAGGCAAAACCGAGGCTCATTAGGTGGATCCTGCTCCTACAGGAGTTTGACGTGGAGATCAGGGACAAAAAGGGCATAGAGAACACAGTGGCCGACCACTTGAGCCGTCTTGTCCGAGATGAGGATGCCGGGCACATTACCGAGACGTTTCCAGATGAGCACTTGTATGCTATTTCGGGTAAGATGCCATGGTTTGCTCCCCTAGTGAACTACCTGGTCGGAGGTAAGTTCCCGCCCTCCTATTCTAGAGCACAATGTCTGAAATTGAAGCATGATGCTAAGTACTATTTGTGGGATGATCCGTACTTGTGGAAAATAGGTGTAGATCAGATTCTTAGACGGTGCATCCCTGATGATGAGATTGCTTCAGTTATTAGCTTTTCCCATGAGTTTGCATGTGGTGGCCATTTCGGCCCTAGGAGGACAGCTAGGAAGATATTAGATAGTGGATTCTTTTGGCCGCATGTTTTTAGAGATGCCTACAACCATTGTAAGAGATGTGATAAATGCCAGCGTGTAGGTAATATTTCGGCCAGACAGGAGATGACACAGGTCCCCATACTAGTGAATGATGTGTTCCATATTTGGGGGATAGACTTTATGGGTCCTTTTCCTGTTTCGTGTGGTTATTCTTATATCTTAGTTGCAGTTGACTATGTGTCCAAGTGGGTAGAGCCCAAGGCCACTAGGTGTGATGATGCTAAAACTGTCATAGACTTTTTGCGCACTAACATCTTTTGCAGGTACAGAGTACCTAAGGCAATTATCAGCGATCAGGGGACACACTTCTGCAACCGAATGATGGCATCCACACTGAAGCACGACCACGTTCACCACCGGACTTCCACTGCATATCACCCCAGACGAATGGGCAAGCGGAGATCTCCAACCGCGAAATCAAAGGAATTCTGGAAAAGATGGTGGGCCCGAACAGGAAGGATTGGAGCCAGCGGTTAGATGAGGCACTTTGGGCATACAGGACAGCTTACAAGACCCCGATAGGCACCTCGCCCTTTCGGTTGGTCTATGGGAAGGCGTGCCACTTACCAGTTGAGCTCGAGCACAAGGCTTATTGGGCACTGAAGAAGTGCAATCCAGACTTATAGGCAGCCGGGCTAGACAGGAAATTGCAGTTGTGCGAACTTGAGGAGCTGCGCCTCGAGGCTTATGAGAGCCAAACAGACTACAAGGCGCGGACCAAGCTCTACCACGACAAATTCATACTCAGGCGCACGTTTGAAGTTGGGCAGCAGGTGCTCTTATTCTCATCTCGGTTACGGCTCATGCCCGGGAAGTTGAGGTCCTGATGGACCGGACCTTACACGATCGCACATGTCTTCAATCACGGGGCACTAGAGGCCATCGGTTCAAGGTCAATGGACAGCAAGTTAAGCACTACCATGGAGAGATTGACACCACCACTGATGAGATTGACCTTGCCGAGCCTCCCGACACATAGAGGAGGTACTGTCGAGCCAACGACATTAAACAAAGGCGCTCGCAGGGAGGCAGCCCTGCACCTCTCGCATTTCACTTCATTTACTTATTGTGTTTATCTGAGTCTTGAGTCTTTTCATCACATTGTACTTGGGAGAGAAGATGATTTTCATGCAGGGACAGAGGTGAACGAATCCGCAATATTGGCATAGGACTGTATCCAACGTGAGTAGTTCACACCTTGAATAAATTGTGTGAAGAAACATGAGCGTTTAAAGATTCTGTCACAAAGACTTACGAGTCTAAGGAGGTTGGGTTTTAAGTGAGACCGTTGTGACTCCTCCAACCTCCTGGGAATCCTTTATTCGTCTTAATGTCATTGACACAGACCTTTCATTTCGTGACAAACTCACGTTGTGATACAAGCTTCGATGAGGCTCTCTTTGCGGACTCATAGGAGAATAATCAGTCATCTCTGATCATCACGCATCGCACGAGGGAAGTGCATGTCCAACCTTATTCTCTTCTTATTTCCCTTATATTTATTGCATGCATTGTGAGTCTAGATTTGAGTCGTGCCGTGAGGACACGGCTTATTTCAAAAGTGTGGGGTGGGAGAGTCAGTTATCGAGTCAGCACGTCTATTTTACTGCACCCTGCACAGAGTCAGCACGTTTCTCGTCATTTTTAAATTTTTTGTACATGATACTTCACTACTTCCTAGACTTGCAGTATTGGATAATGATTAGGTGAAATAGATAGAGCCGATTACATGCATGTCTTTGGTGAAAATTAACTTGGGCGACTAACATGTGATTTTAAAAATTTTGCGTACCTTTGTTAGTTGAGATAAACAGGGATGTGGAGTTGATAGAAACGCCCTAGAGAGACTTGACAGATCATTCAAAGATCGAACTCAGGATATATGGTTATGTGGAGCTTGTGGAGGCTAGCACTTCGAGGCAACATAGTACGAGTCTGCTCCGCCACTGTGGTACCCTTGCGGTCGGTCGGGACGGGAATACTTCACACCGTCCAAACTCTAGTCCAAGTAGCCGGGAAAATAGACAAGCGACCCTTGGCTTGACCTGAGTCAAAAGGACGATGATGAGTGAGAGCAAGTAGGTTCGAGCAAGTCACAATCCGCACCACAAAGCAACAAACCCATCATCATTGTGATAGTTTACACCGAAATCAAGTGTAGAGCGCCTTTAAAGCACCAAAACCGAAATCATCTATAGCTGGCCGAAAAGCACTCAACACTTTGAAGCTCGAATCAATCACGTGCAAGAAAAAGCAGCAAAGCATAACCATATAGCAGCGAGTTCGAGTCCGAGAATGCGGTTAATGGGTCTAAAAAGGGCTATCTCCCGATACATCCGAATTGATTTGCATCTCGGCCCAAAGGTAACACGTATCATTAACCCATGTTTTCGCACAAGTTTAATTAGTAACGAGCATGCATAGAAGGCGGGATCTAGAGTAACCGAGTCATGACCATGTAGCACGTCTAGGATGCTGAGGCATTGTGGTGTTTGCAGTTTTTCGTTCATCTTATGACCTAGTTCTTGTTCGGGACGAACAAGTTTAAGTGTGGGGTGGTTTGATGAGCCGTATTTATACGACTCATCGAGTCATCAAATCCCACCAGTTCCAGCACTTTATTATGCAAACAGTTACTTCTTAGTGTCGTTTCGCATTTCAGGTGATTTGGAAGTTCTAGGAGGAATTGCGCTTAAAGATGGCATTTTAGGCCATAAATGCATCACAAGATGATTTTGGAGTCAAGCATAGGCAAGGAATTTCATTCGGGAGCAAAAGACTCAAATCGGACGCTCCGGCAGATTTTTGGGCCCGGCGCACCCTGTCCGAGACCCCGACTTTGAGAGCCACCCCGGCCTTATCCGCCCTCACAATGGGGTGATCTCAAGGTCCTAGCACCAAGTCCGGATGTCCACCTGGTTCCCATGGTCAAGATCCCGGCCAAAAGCTTGTCCGAGACTGGAGTAAATCGTCGCCAAAGTCACCAGTCCGATCAGCGCAGATTTCAGGACTTAGCCAAATTCAGGGCCTGTTTTCCGGCTGGCTGAGATGCCAACTTTGAGAGCCGCCCCGGCATAATCCGTCCACACAATGTGGTAATTTCAAGGTCCTAGAATGAAGTATACATGTCCAGCTAGTGCCCCAGACCAAGAGCCCGGTCAGAAGAGTGTCCGAAGGTGAGTCAAATCGGCTCCAAAGTACCCAGTCCGATCAGCCCTAGCATCCGAGTTCCAGCCGAGTTGACCGAGTTGCATCCGAGTCGCAGCCGAGTTGACCGAGTTCAAAGCCCAAATTCGTCCAGCCCAATGTCATATTTACATCTAGGGTTTCGGAATATTCAAGAAGGATCTAGATGGCTTAATCCCCAAACAAAGAGATAAAGCAAGGAAGATAAGGGAATATTTCCTAAATAATCTTTTGGGATTATTTAGGGAACTTTGGGGCATTCTCAAACTCTATAAATAGAAGTGCAATTCAGCCTTCTAAATCACCCCTCACAACTCACACGAGTCCCTCTCCTCAAAACCCTAACTCACGGCCGAAACCCTAATCACTCCTCTCGTCCGCCCTTTGCTCCTTCTTGCTCCACCGCTTGTCCGCCCCAGCTCAGCCCCTGCCTCAGCCGTGCTCAGCCGCTGCTCTGCCTTGCTCAGCCCTCGCGGCCGGTCATCATCCTCCTCTTCTCGGCTTTAGTGAAGTTCTTCGTTTTTATTTACTGTTTTGTGCCCTAATGGCCATGTGTAACTAATCGCATTATTCGGGCTAGGGTTTTATACATTGTGACGATGTTTTTGAGACTTGATTCTTAATGCTATATTCATTGTTTTACTAATTCTCGTGCATGAATTTCATGAATTATTGCTAGACTAGGCGGATACTTTGTCGTAAAACCTAGTTGCGCATATTTCTATATTAATCATCTATCTAATACTTTGTCGTAAAACCTAGTTGCACATATTTCTATATTAATCATCTATCTAATACTTTGTCGATTGGATAGGTAGCACGTCTAGGTTAGATAACACCTTTGTCGGGTTATCAAACCTAGGGGAATTAGAAGCTTAACACCTTTGTCGGGTTAAGTTGTGGCGTAACACCTCTGTCGGGTTACTTGAGAAGTCACCTTTGTCGGGACAACCACACTTAGAAACACGAATTAGAATATTAGAAGTCAATGATAAAACAAGTCACAATCAAACCCTAGTCTGAATACTTCTCTCTGATATTTACAACCTAGTCTATTTGGTCAATTGCCTTTATTTCCTAAACTGTTTACTCTCACCAATCGTTTCTTTTCTCTTTACAGAACAAAGTAGTAACCATCTAGCTTCCTTGGGTTCGACCCTAGCTTGCCACTGTACTAACCCACAGTTCAGAGTAAGGAAAATATAAATTTAGATTTGTAGGTACAAACGACGACCTGTCAAATATTCATCTCCTGCATATCGAGTCTTGCTTTAACTCCATCTTTTGTCTTTCCAGGAATGTTTAATAAAGTACCAAGCAGACTTTCACATATATTCTTTTCAACATGCATCACATCAATACAATGTCTGATGTCAAGAGAATGCCAATAAGGGAGATCGAAAAATATCGACCGCTTCTTCCATGGAGCACTTTCGGTGCGCGAATATGGTTTCCCGAATCGATTTGTAATATTCTGAATTTTTTGAGATATTTCATTGCCAGAAGCTGGTTGCGGTTCTAATCCGTGCTCAGTCTCACCATTGAAGGCAGCTTTCTTTTGCCTGTAAGGATGATGTCTCGGTAAGAAACGTCGATTTCCCATATAAACCATTTTTCGACAATGGCTTAAATGGCGTGCATATGTCCCTTCCCCGCATACAGGACAAGCTTTGTACCCTTTAATACTGTATCCCGACAAATTACCATAGGCTGGAAAGTCATTTATCGTACACATCAGCATAGCACGCATATTGAAATATTTTTTCCTCGATGCGTCATATGTGCGTACTCCTTCATCCCATAAAAGCTTTAAATCATCTATCAGAGGAGCCAAGTATACATCAATATCATTTCCAGGTTGCCGCGGACCCGATATCAATAAAGAAAGCATCATGTATCTACGCTTCATGGTTAACTTGGGAGGTTGGTTATAGATAAACAAAATCACAGGCCATGTACTATGCTGACTACTGAGATTTCCATGTGGATTCACCCCATCAGTAGAAAGGCCAATCCGTAAATTTCTAGACTCTGCTCCAAACACTGGGAATGTGTTATCTACTTTAGCCAATTGCAGTGAATCAGCAGGATGACGCATTTTCGTATCAGTAACACGTTTCTCAGCATGCCAACTCATATTATTGGAATCTTCTGTGTCAGCAAATAATCTCTGAAACCTGGGGATCGGTGGAAGATACCATAGTACTTTCGAAGGAGTGCCCTTAGATTTACCTTTCGTTTCTTTGTTTAGCTTGTAGCGAGAAGCCTTGAACACCGGACATTCTTTGCGTTCACTAAAAGCATTTCGATATAAGATACAGTCATTGGGACACGCATGTATTTTCTTGTACTCGAGGCCCATGGGACACATAACCTTTTTAGCCTCGTAAGTACGATTAGGTAGGGTGTTATCCTCCGGAAGCATATCCTTCACCAACACCAATAATTCAGTAAAACTCTTGTTGCTCCATCCATTTTTCGCTTTGAGATTGAACAACTTCAACGTTGCTGATAGCCTTGTATATTTGGAACATTCTTCATACAATGGTAATTCGGAGTCATTCCTCAACGACTCCAAAACATGTGGCGTATCAACAAAATCATTGGCGACGTTGTTAACCATATCAATTAGATTATCCTCTTCCCAATCATCATTGTCCTCCGGCAAGATTTCTACGGGTGGAGGCTCAAAGTTTTGTTGTTCACCCTCGCCATGCAAATACCACTCCGTATATTGTGGGTTAATCCCCTTTAACAAAAGGTGTTTACGTAACTTCTTCGGTTTGACCTTTTTGAAATTCCAACAACCCATACACGAGCAAAAGACACGTTCAATATTGTTTCTAGATGCATATGCCGACGCAAACGCACAGAAATCCATAATCCCTGATTCGTACTCATCGCTCAACCTATTACCGGACACCCACTCTCGATTCATTATAATTTCACTACATGAAACGTGTAAATATTATTAGTTACATACTCCAAATTTACATGAACAAACAATTATATTTGAGTGAATTACATGCACTCCAACAATTAGTAAATTAAGAAAGAAAATCAAATATCCAAATGAATGGAAACCTAAGTAGTGAATTAGTTTAATCGTGATGTTTACCTTTTATAAAAAGCACGCGAAGAAGAAGCTTAATAGTGGGTCTGCAACAAGTACGGTCTAGAGCTATAAACAACAAAACCAAATTATTAAACAAGGAAAAATAAATTCAAACTACATATGATGTTAATCGGAAAATAAGAATGAATGAAAACCCTCGAATACCAGGAATTGTAGATGTTCGTTGGGTAAAGTTTGAGAGGAGAAGCTTTCTCTTGAAATCGACTAACAATTGACTACAAGTAGTAACGAACACAAGTTAGAAATGAATTACAAATGGTTTCAACAACATGTTATTATAAATGCGTATACCATATCGGCATATAATTACACACCAAAATTCATTAATAAGAAACAAGTAGACGGACGTAACACCATTTCTTCCATTATTACATACTAAATCATACTCCAAAAATGGATTCACCAAGCCTACACAACACCCCAAATCGGGTTACATGTCACCATAAACCCTACACATGCTCAAATTAAACCCTACACACGCCCAAATCGCCCAAACCCTACACAATCCACTGGCAAACAAGTGATGCATCCCTCTTTGTCCAATATGTCCCATTTGACTCAATATCATACCTGGGAATACGAATTGCGACGGAGGGACGGATGCGGAAGGATTCGAAGGATGCAGATGGGACGGATGCGACGGATTCGACGGATGCGGATGGAGGCGACGGAGGCGACTAAGTGAGAGGCGGACTGACGATTGTGACGGAGGCGATTTTGAAGTTGAAGGAGGCGGACTGACAAATTGCGACTGAGATGAGAGGCGGACTGAAGATTTTGTGAAATAAACCTAAGTGTCGTTGTTTTTACCCAGTTTATGCATCGATTTTTTAAAAAACCGATGCATATCGTTTACAATATGCGTCGGTTTTTTAGAAACCGATGCATATTTTTTACAATATGCTTCGGTTTTTTAAAAACCGACGCATATCATTTACAATATGCTTCGGTTTTTTAAAAACCGACGCATATTGTAAACGATATGCATCGGTTTTTAAAAAAACCGACGCATAAAGTTAAACCGATGCCTATCGTTATTTTTGAACCGATGCATAATGACTGTTCTGTAGTAGTGTGATGGACCACAATTGTATGAATCATAAACACAGTTAAACCCACCAAATTAGACTGTTTGTCTATCTAACTTCGATGTTTTAGTCCCGATACATTTCTACAGGGTATTTCAGAGCTTAGAGAGAATACACGCTAAGGAAGAGCTTTTAGCACAGAAAAGATATCAGGAGACAATCCAAGGTCAAGATCAGACGCTGAATGAAGAAATCTAAAGATCCTGACTTGGAATCATTCAAAACAAATCAAACCGAAGAGAAACCGAAGACAATCCGGAGCTGGAATACACCGATAGTTTTGTGCAAACTGCACAAAACTCACAACCACTCTCCTCATGCCACATGGACCGGCGGCTACCTCCTCACATCTCCCCTCCTCCTCTCCCCTTCCTCCACATGTCACCCTCTCCTCCATCCATGCCCAAAGCCGCCGGCGGCTTTGTGTTGCTCCTCTCCCCTTGTGACACTTGTCTTCCTCTCCTCTTCCCCCCATCTCCACCCTTGGATGCCAAACCACATGCCCTCATCTTGGCCCTCCATTCCCCTCCCCTTAGCCTATAAATACCAAGCTCTCCTCCTCATTTCAAATCATCCCAAAATTGTGTAAAACACTTCTCTCTCTAAGTTTGTTACTATGTAAAGTTTGGTTTGATATCAATAAAAGTTCAGTTTGTTCTCAAATACTTTAGTTCGATCTTGAGTACTCCTGTTGGTTCTTGAGTACTCAAGTTTTCAGTTACAGTTCAAGAGTTACTCCTGTTTGTTCTTGAGTAATCTCTTTCTCTTCTCTCTTTACTCCTGTTTGTTCTTGAGTATTCTTTTCCAAATCCCCAAGTATTTAGTTATGATGTCCAACTCTATGGATATTCGTAACTAAACTCTTCATTCGGTTGAAGGGGAGTTCTTGTTTTATAAAATGTTTTACTTCGTTTAGTTTCTTTTCTCTGTATTCAAAACTTGTTCTATGTGCCATTTATAAGGTCAGACTTTCCAAGGTTGAGTGGAAGCTACGAAAGGGCAAAACTCTTCTGTGGGAAGTCGTGAACATACTCGGGTAAGTGGATGCTACGAAAGGGCAAAGCTTATCTGAGGAGTTCGATCTATCTTTAAAACCATTTGGAAACTGGACCAAAGGGACCAAATGGATGCACAAAAGGCTAAGATACTTCGAAAGGAGGAATTAGTCTGAAGTAGAACAAGGGTTTACAAACAGTGTGGCAAATTGAGCGCTACGAAAGGGCCTCGATACACGTTTGAATACTTAGAAGGGTTACTAAAAGAATGAACAGGATATAATACAAGGCCCCCAAGACCGAATACTTCTCTCGCAATTACAAAACCCCTTTGTCTTTACTTTTATTGTTCAATCAACTGCAACCATCAACCGCTCACAATCCGGAGGACTTGCAATTCACGCATCACCCACTGTAAGTCTTCGCTTTTAATTTCAGTATTTACTTTTCTGTAATTTACTTTTCAGCACTCGAAACCAAAACCAACTAAAAAGTCACTTAGTTGTTAGCACTAAAACCTCAACCAACCTAAAACACGCTCCTTCGCTGAACAAATCCCTTAAAGAATAACCTATCCCCCTAATTCCTCTGGGTTCGACCCCTACTTACCAAGTACTACCCAGTAGTATAGTTGCGAGTAGCGGACTATTATAAATTTATTTGCACAAATCGCTCTGACGACAAGCGGTTCTGTCAAATTGGCGCCGTTGCCGGGGAATTAGCCATCAGATAAGTTGTTTGAATCAATACGCACTTCAAAACAACCATGTCTCGCGAAGAAAGCCACCATGACTACCAGGATGACGAAGAAATAAACCTGTACGATCGAAATGATGAGGTTCCATTCGTCAATGATCCGGAACAACTCATCAGAAACAGAAGAGCTCGTGATAGAGAGGCTGCCCGAAGAAACCAAGAACCACCCGAGGACCAAAACCCAGCTGGTCCAGTACAGCCCCCTAGATACCCACCATACCCTCAACCCCGACAAATGCCTAGGCAAGAACCTGTCTTCGACAACTACTATGGGGACAACAACTACCGTGAACCTACTATGGGAGAATTAAATGCCCCTAATTTCGAAACACAGCCGTGGTGCATCTACGAGAACCCTGAATTAGAAAACATAACCATCAACGCGACAGTGGCCCACAGCTTGCCAAAATTCTCAGGAACTCAAGGAGAATCCGCCACAACTCACCTCCAACGCCTGCATGGAATTTGCCAAAACCTAAAACCCAATCGAGTGAATATGGACGACTTTAAGTTAAAGGCGTTCTATTTTTCCCTCACAGACTCGGCAAACGACTGGTTCCTTTCATTGCCTTCCGGAAGCATCAGAACATGGGCTCAAATGCAGAAGAAATTCTTAGACAAATACTATCCGGCGGGAAGAGCAATGCAAGTAAGGAGGCAACTACAGGAAATCACACAGGGTCCCAATGAAACCATGTACGATTACCTGGAAAAATTCAATTACCTAGAAAGGAGCTGCTGTACCCTTGGACTGTCCGAGAAACTCGTCATCGAATACCTCATTGATGGATTAAGACCCTTAGACAAAATGCTCTTGGATGCCTCAGCAGGGGGATCCATGATGAATCTATCATTGAGTGGCATAAGGAATCTCATCGCCAACGTTGCTGAAAATGCCCGATTTAGAGAAGAGACTGCTCGTCAAGATGAATTCTCTCGATCAAAAAAAGTAGCACAAGCCGAAACATCAGTAAACTCCATAACTGAAGAGATGAAACAATTAAAGGAGATGATGATTCAAATCATACGAAGACAACCAGTTCCTGTAAAACCTTGTGAATTTTGTGGTTCTACGGAGCACCAGACTGACACATGCCCGACATTAATAGAAGAGGAACCTGCAGAAGTAAATGTAGTGGGAGGATACCAAGGATACAACAACAGCAACAACAATGACAGAGCCGGACAAAACAGACAGAACGGTCAAGCAACCAACCCAAACTGGCGTAACAACAACTATCCTCAGAAAGAAACACAACCAGCTATCCCTCAACTAGCCCAGTCATTCTACCAACCCCCCCACCGGCAGTATAACCAGAACGCTCAACCAGCAGGCCAATATCAACAAAAAAGACCAAATCAGTACCAAGCCGGCCCGAGCATTCAGCAAGAACCAAGCAAGTCGCTCAATGATACGATGAAGGAGCTCGCAGGAAACGTTAATCAGTTGGGAACTTCACTACACCAGTACCAAGCAAAAACTGACGGGGCAATTTCTGAATTAACTAAACAAATGTCCCAGCTCGCCACCGCAATGTCAACACTTACTCCTGAACCAGGCAGACTTCCTTCACAGACTATCCAAAACCCGAAAGCAAATATCAGCATGATAAGAAGGTCAAACATGAAGGATCCTCTGGGAAAAGTAGCACGGTCCCCAACCTACAAACTTACGAACAATCACTTTTTCCGTAGGCGTCGTCCTGATTGGAATCAAGAAGAAGATCGACCCAATAATGGCAAAACATGGGTCACGCATGCTGACAATGGACGGTACGCATTCACTGTTTGCATAACACCTCCGCCAATCATACACTCTGACATACCAGCATCTGGATGGGATGACGCAACAACTAATATTTATACTTCGGGGCAAAATATTAAGGGGACCGATTATACAAACTCTAAGCCGTGGAATGGGCAGAATGACCAGACAATAGAAAAAGCCCTCACTACAAATCTTGAGTCACAATCGGAAAGAAACAAAGACCCAGGAGCCTTTATAGTCACTTGTGTTATCAATGAAACACAGATTCATAAATGCTTAATCGATCTTGGGGCTGCTGTCAACGCCATGCCTTCCTCCTTGTACTACTTACTAGGACTAGGTCCATTGAAACCACCCCGATCGAATATCGAGCTAGGAGATAAGTCGTGCATCCGTCCAATTGGAGAGTTGGAGGATGTAATACTCCATGTGGGAGAGCTCGCCGTCGCTTCAGATTTTTATATAATACCAACAGGAGAGACCAACG
Source organism: Rhodiola kirilowii (assembly GCA_033675215.1). Lineage (NCBI taxonomy): Eukaryota > Viridiplantae > Streptophyta > Magnoliopsida > Saxifragales > Crassulaceae > Rhodiola > Rhodiola kirilowii. The sequence continues at coordinate 36,794,303 of CM066201.1, forward strand.
AAGACGACCCTCCAACAATAATATTGGGATGACCATTCCTCTACGCTACAAAAGCAAGAATCGATGTGGGCAAGGGCTCACTATCGCTTAAGTTCGGCGGCAAAATTGCACACTTCTACATTGATAAGAGCCGCATGGATACAAAAAAACCGCCAGACATTATACCTATCTCAGAACAGGATAAACAGATTTCCGACCTTCCAAAAGAGATCAAAAAAGCAACAAGACCAGCAGCTATGGTCAAAGTCCCCTCACCTTCTCAAAAGCAATGGAAAATGAAATCACTAAAACAATGGGAGCAAAACCCAAGCACAACATCCCCCAAGAACTCAGGAAAAGAGAAGGCTGAAACCAATGCAGGAACCGCGGCAAAATTCGACCTGAGCCGCCCATGGGATCCCAACTGGTGATCCCCTTTGCGTCGAGCCAACGACGTTAAACAAGTGCACTGGTCGGGAGGTAACCCGACACTATCTTACTTTTCTGCACTTTTAATTTCTGTCATTTAAATTTCCAATAAGCGCTCTCACCCACTTTTTGTATAGAAGGAATATCTTTCATGTAGGAATTAAGTTTGGAGCAAGACCGGATCAGCCAGGCAGCTTCCGTGAATTTACCGGGCCTGCGCTGAGAGTTCGAGGCCCCAGCCAGACTCCCTCGATTATCTAGCCTCATGCCATGTCGTTTGCACGACACAGTAAAAGGGAGTTCTGTTCTTCTTTTTCCTTAATGTCATTTCCTTCTCTTGTATATATTTGCATGACTTTTGAACTAAGGCACGCCTTCGTTCAAAAGTGTGGGGTGAGAACCATTTGCATGTTTTTCTTTTCTTTTTTAATAATATGTTTTTGAAAATATGAACTTGAGAATGTGAAAAAGATAGATCATAATTCATGCATCAACCTTGTGAAAATTCAACTGTTTAAAAACTTAGAATGTAACTTCTCATTTGTCCTTTGTGCCGAGATAACCTAGGGATGTGGAGTTGATAGAAATTGCCCTAGAGAGGCTTGGCAAGCACTTGAAGGATCAGATCAAACTATATGGTTTTCGAAGTCAGTGGAGGCTGCACTTCAGGTTTCGGTGAATAATTGAAGTCAACTCTGCCTTGAAGCATCTATGTAAAAGGCAAGGATGGGAATCAAACCGTCCTCTCTCTAGTCAAAGTAGCAGAGAAAATAGATGAGCGACCCTCATCTTGACCCGCGCGAAACAACAAAGATGAGAGGAGCGGGGAGGTATTTCCATATGCTTGCGGGCGATGATTGGACCTCCCAAGAAGGCAAAAAACAAGATGGACTAGCAAGTCACAAAGAAGCAAAAAACTCAAAGAAGAAAATCAAAAGAGGCCTAAGGCCCAAAAATGTGAAGGTTTTAACCGAGCAAAAGTGAAGCACTCAACAACGTCAAATCAAAAGCTAAAGGCAAATCACTACAAAAAGCAGTCCATCGCCAAAGAAGAAGAAAGAAAAAAAAAGAAAAAAATCAAGAAAAGGCTCAACTCACTGAAACCCGAATCGAATCACGTGCTAGAGAAAGCTACAAGAAAACCATATAGTGCGAGACGGTCCCGAAGGTGTAGTCCAGGAGCCTGAAAAGGGCTATCTCCCGAAACATCCGAAATAATTTGCATCTCAGCACGAAGGTACACGTATCAAGTTTCTTCTACTTATTTACGCAGTTTAATTTAGTAACAAGTAGTAATGCATGAATTAGGAAAAATCGAGTACCACTATCTTATTTTCATATTTTAACCAACTTACTTAGTAACGCCCTTATAAAGCATTGTTCGGGACGAACAACTAAAAGTGTGGGGTTATCTGATGGACCACAATTGTATGAATCATAAACACAGTTAAACCCACCAAATTAGACTGTTTGTCTATCTAACTTCGATGTTTTAGTCCCGATACATTTCTACAGGGTATTTCAGAGCTTAGAGAGAATACACGCTAAGGAAGAGCTTTTAGCACAGAAAAGATATCAGGAGACAATCCAAGGTCAAGATCAGACGCTGAATGAAGAAATCTAAAGATCCTGACTTGGAATCATTCAAAACAAATCAAACCGAAGAGAAACCGAAGACAATCCGGAGCTGGAATACATCGATAGTTTTGTGCAAACTGCACAAAACTCACAACCACTCTCCTCATGCCACATGGGCCGGCGGCTACCTCCTCACATCTCCCCTCCTCCTCTCCCCTTCCTCCACATGTCACCCTCTCCTCCATCCATGCCCAAAGCCGCCGGCGGCTTTGTGTTGCTCCTCTCCCCTTGTGACACTTGTCTTCCTCTCCTCTTCCCCCCATCTCCACCCTTGGATGCCAAACCACATGCCCTCATCTTGGCCCTCCATTCCCCTCCCCTTAGCCTATAAATACCAAGCTCTCCTCCTCATTTCAAATCATCCCAAAATTGTGTAAAACACTTCTCTCTCTAAGTTTGTTACTATGTAAAGTTTGGTTTGATATCAATAAAAGTTCAGTTTGTTCTCAAATACTTTAGTTCGATCTTGAGTACTCCTGTTGGTTCTTGAGTACTCAAGTTTTCAGTTACAGTTCAAGAGTTACTCCTGTTTGTTCTTGAGTAATCTCTTTCTCTTCTCTCTTTACTCCTGTTTGTTCTTGAGTATTCTTTTCCAAATCCCCAAGTATTTAGTTATGATGTCCAACTCTATGGATATTCGTAACTAAACTCTTCATTCGGTTGAAGGGGAGTTCTTGTTTTATAAAATGTTTTACTTCGTTTAGTTTCTTTTCTCTGTATTCAAAACTTGTTCTATGTGCCATTTATAAGGTCAGACTTTCCAAGGTTGAGTGGAAGCTACGAAAGGGCAAAACTCTTCTGTGGGAAGTCGTGAACATACTCGGGTAAGTGGATGCTACGAAAGGGCAAAGCTTATCTGAGGAGTTCGATCTATCTTTAAAACCATTTGGAAACTGGACCAAAGGGACCAAATGGATGCACAAAAGGCTAAGATACTTCGAAAGGAGGAATTAGTCTGAAGTAGAACAAGGGTTTACAAACAGTGTGGCAAATTGAGCGCTACGAAAGGGCCTCGATACACGTTTGAATACTTAGAAGGGTTACTAAAAGAATGAACAGGATATAATACAAGGCCCCCCAAGACCGAATACTTCTCTCGCAATTACAAAACCCCTTTGTCTTTACTTTTATTGTTCAATCAACTGCAACCATCAACCGCTCACAATCCGGAGGACTTGCAATTCACGCATCACCCACTGTAAGTCTTCGCTTTTAATTTCAGTATTTACTTTTCTGTAATTTACTTTTCAGCACTCGAAACCAAAACCAACTAAAAAGTCACGTAGTTGTTAGCACTAAAACCTCAACCAACCTAAAACACGCTCCTTCGCTGAATAAATCCCTTAAAGAATAACCTATCCCCCTAATTCCTCTGGGTTCGACCCCTACTTACCAAGTACTACCCAGTAGTATAGTTGCGAGTAGCGGACTATTATAAATTTATTTGCACAAATCGCTCTGACGACAAGCGGTTCTGTCATAGTGCATCTTCAAAAATATTATCACCTTCTTGTTATACATGATTGACAATGTACTTGCACTTTCATGTTCATCCAAAATATTATGTTCAGGTTTGGGGGCTTGGAGAAACATTAGCACTACCACAGTGGGTTCACCACTTGTCCGATGGATTTCAATCTGACGTTGCATGTTCGGCAACATACAAAGTCAACAACTACAAATTTCACATTGAAAGCCATGGTGAAGGGAGGAACACGGTGAACAGTCATGTTTACGTGAAAGGAACAGAGGGTAAACACTACAACGGGGTGATTGAAGAAATAATTCATATGAGATGTAGAACCAACCATCGCCTAAAGGTTGTCTTGTTCAAGTGCTGTTGGTACGACCCTTAGTTTGTGAGGTCATACTCGTCTAACGGGATTGTCATCGTGAACACTCATAGACCCTACCCCCATTACGACCCTTACATTCTTGCCCAACAAGCGGTGCAAGTTTACTATGTGACGTTTCCGGGATTAGTTGGACAAAATAATCAGGGTTGGGTTGCAATTTGTCCTGTGAAACCAACAAACGCAATCAACATGGAAGTAGCAAATGTTCTGTTCCAAGATGAAGCTCAAATGGGATCTGAGCTGCCTGTATTGATCAACGAAATTGGATCGTACGGGAACCTCGCTGATGATGAGGTTTATGAGTACACCGAAGAAAACCGCAACGACGACCACGTAACTGATAATCCAGATACCGAAGAAGAGTCCGATGAATCCTCATGAATGCGTACAATTAAATAAATTTATTACAATGATGTAAACGTGCTGTATAATTTTAAGTTAAATTCAAGAAATCTGCAGTTCGAAAAAATTGTAACGATAAAATAAATTAATGTTATTTATCGGAAAACAATTTTTACTGGTAATAATGACTTCTGTTTTAAGTAAATGCAAAGGGTTGGGAATTTAGTAAAGTTTCTTGTTATGTAATTTTCTTAAAAACTGATAAGTATACATCGCTTAATATATAGGTGTTGTGTAAAGTTCCACAAAAACAACGGTTTTGGTGTAGACGCTGTCTTAATTTAAACAAAATACAGCGTTTAAATGGTAGGCGATGTTGTAAGTGACACTGAATACAACGCTTTATGTTTAAGCGCCGTCTTAGGTCACCAAATATACAGCGCGTCATATATATGCGCCGTAATAAGTAACATATACAACAACGCTTACTAAGTAAAGCGCTGTCATATGATACTTTATACATCGCCTAACTGTAAAAGCGTTGTCATATGTCTATCTAAAAATTTGCCCGCCTAACCAATTATTAATATTAACCAAAAATTGAATATTTACATAAAAATAACGGTTGTTAAACGGAATTAAGACGCAATAAGCAAATAATTGTTTACTAAGTCAAATTACATGCGTAAGTGGACAACCCTTCTTCTTCTACCCGTCTTCCGAAACACTCCTGCGTTGTACTCCGGCGAATTCTTCAATCGATTTCGGCCGCTTTCGGAATCCAGTTTCGTCCGGCAGGTATGGCAAAGTCGGCATCCTTCTCCTGCTTGTTGATTTTCGTTTGTTCGAATGCTCTGCGTTTGTTTGTGGTCGATTGTTCGGCGTTTGTTTGTCGTCCCACGGTTGATTATAGTGTAACAAAATGTTCCAAATTCGCCGGTTGAGAAATTGTGTTTGTTGACTGTGTTAGTTTATTCCGATTGTCGTATGACTGCGTTTCATTCGTTATTGTATTGTGTCTAAAAATGTTTCGACAGGTATGCCAAAGTCGCCGGTCCTCAAATTGTGTTTGTTGAGTGTGTTCGTTTATTCGTGTTTGTTGATTTTAAATGATATTAAAAGTATCCGAATGTTACACTTTTGTTTCATTGTTGGTACATTAATCTGTGTGATCAAATTACTTGTTTCAAATCCGTGTTTGAATCATTTTCAACTATGTGTATGACTCATTTGTTTCATTCGGCATTTACATGTTTTAGTAATCTTTTGGAACCTCCTGCTTGTACGCCATCTCCATGTATTTGGTGTACTAATTACATTACAATTTGTGGCAGGGTATATATGGCACCACTCAAGCGTAATGTACCCGGTAAGAGAAATACCGGCATTGGTAGAGGTACTAGGAGTTCATCACAAACGAGGCTAACTTACATACGCCAACCGAGACAATTCAGCCAGGACATGCAACGTCCGCCTTCAACTGGGGACACCCGTCAAAATCGAGAAGTGTACATGCCTTCTATGCTTGTACAGGAGCCTACCCCTGCGAGTAGGGGTGCAAACAAGACGATACGTTCGTGAGCTACTCGTGAACGAGCTCGGTTAAAACTCGACTCTATTTTAAATGAGTCAAGCTTGAACACAAATTTGAAGCCCGATAAATAAACGAGTCAAGTACGATCAAGAGGGTGCTCGACTCGTTTATGTTTGCGAACAACTCGTTTATGTGCTCGTTAACATACTCGATTAAAACTCTATTATATTGTTTGAAACTTGTTAATGAACTCGATTAAAGTAATTTTGCACACTTTAAAATACTTTTTCAGTAAAAGCTTGTTTCAACTAGTGAAAAGCTCGACTAAAGCTTGTTAAAACTTGTAAAAAGCTCGATTAAAACTTGTTCCAACTCGTGAAAAGATGGACTAAAGCTCGTTAGTAGTAAATAATCACATTAATTTATATTAATTTAATAACTCGTATAAAGCTCGAGCTCGACTCGAAACTCGTGAAAATTAAATGAGCCGAGCTCGAACACATATTTTCAAAACTCCTACTCGGCTCAAACTCGTCAAATTTTAAACGAACCAAGCTTGAGGAACCTAATACTCGACTCGACTCGTTTGCAGCCCTACCTGCGAGACAATTGGGCGAAGATAGGCAACGTACACTATCGTCAACCGGGGACACACGTCCAAGTCCAGAAGTGTACAGGCACAGGAGCGTACCCTTGATCCGATGGATGACGACAGAACCTTACCACAAGTGAATGATTACAACTTCGACGGACTGTTGAATTTCATGGAGGAGTCGGTGGGAATAGGGAGGTTGACGAGGGAGCCAAAGGGAGGGACTCACCTTCGGCAGATGATGACGATCACGATGACACACTTCGGCCAGAGTTTGTTAGAGGAGGGACTTTGGCCGGTGGCGGACTCGGTGAGGTGACCTTGTTGGGTTCGATGCCAGAGGATGATCGTCCTTGGATCGTTCCAACTGGGGATGACGAGTACTTTTTTTGTACATATATTTGTGCAGCTTGTTTTACTAACCATATTGTAAATGTCACACCTTGTATTTTTTTCAGCTTTGACCCCCCTTCAGCTGTTAACAAAATCAGGCTTCAATGTATTGGGCCTGGTTCTAAGGTTGGTTGGACCACAATGGGGACGTGTGATCCACAAGCTCCGGTGAAGTGGTTTCGACACTTTAAGGTAAAATGTATTAAAATTGTATTAACATGAAATTTTTGGTTAGATGTTTTCTACATGCAAATATGTTTTCGATTACATAGTTTTACGTTTCTATTAAATTGTTCGTAACACAACTATGTAATGTACATGTAGAGCTTGTACTGGTGGGATCCGATCCACAACGACCACATTGAGGCCAACTTTAGGAAGAAGGCGGCTAAGATTCTACAAGATACCTGGAGAGGCTTGCGATCCGGGAAGACCAAAGGCCGAAATGGTTGACGGGAGATCACAAAGTTGTGGGAAAAGCTCGATTTAACACGGACCTAGCATTCATAGCCCCCAGTGAAAAGAACAAGCAAACTTATTCTGCCCAGCATGACAGAAACGGCTCAGCCTTACACGCCTTTGGGTCTAGACCAGCTCACTATCACATGGCAAAGATGGTAATACATAATATTTAAAAATAATCAATTTTCAATATCATTTATTATAACACATTTATCATTAAATTTGCAGGAAAAGAATAATCAAAGACAAGTGTTGTCAACTGATATGTTTCACAAGAAATACAAGCGGAAGGATGGGACGTATTTGATACCCGACGGGGAGAACAAAAGGGTATTACACTTACCAATTATATTTTCTTATTACATTTGTTTTTCTTATTATATTTTCTTATTACAAAAGAATATTAGTGTTGCCAATTAATGAGTCCAATTCCCGTGAGAAGCCCATTTCCCGTGAGAAATAAGAACAAATCCTGACCGCATGATTAGTGAAATCTGTGGCCAAGATTAACCCTATTATTCGTACAAAAATAGAATTGAAACGATTAATTATGGCTTCAAATGGTAAAATCGGGATCCTAATTGATTTAATAAACCATAATCCCGCTAATTTCGTCTAATCTAACCTAATCCGTCACTCTCACACTACGAATTCGAAATTGTATCTCGGCTTCCAGCGGCGAAAAGCGATGACAGATGGTGACATCTACCGACGCAATGACGACGACAGACAGCAACATGACTGGCGAAATGAAGAATGAGAATACAAGGGCCAAAGAGGGCGACCACATCTATGGTAAGCGGTTCCATAATTCAATCGTATCTGGGTTACAAGCTTTACGGTTTAGAAATCTTCAATTTTATATTTAGGGTTACAAGCAAATCGACTGAACATGGCTTATCTTCGTATTTCACACACATCGATCGTATGTGATATAATTACTTTTTATTATTATTCGTAGTGAACACATGTCATTCGTACTGGTGTTCAACTGAGTTTCTTATTTGTTCGTAGTGTAGCACACATTATTCGTAGTAGGATGCCTTATTTATTCGTAGTTTAGCACACTTAATTCATAGTATGAGTTTCTGATACAGATTTTCATACATAACTTTAACAGAACACAAGAGAAGAAGGACCATATCAGTGAAAACTCCAAACAAAGACATAACAGAGAGGAACCACACTTTGCTAAAAGGTCGAAAAGTGTTTCATACCACACAAGCACGCAGACACTGAAAGGTATTATATTTGTTCACCTTTAATGTATTTTGTCGATGTAATAAGAGCAATCGTAAAATATTGTGGGTAATTTTGTAACAATCATTACCAAAACATAATAAATCAAAGGTTTTTCTCTGTACTGTAGCTGGAAGAAAACATGTCATGCAAAATATGGATAACCCCAATGCCAACAGCGATGATGATTTCATGCCTATCAATAAGAAAGTACAACTACAAGGTAATGACTGTTAGTAATTTCAAGTGTATAATTTGAAATTATGTCCCCTGTTCAAGCTTGTGTCCAAGGTAGTGTCGCGACAGACCTGGGACTCTTTGCACAACAGTTCAACACACAGAGGTTGAACTCTTATCACAACAGTTCAGCAAACAGATAAAGGCAGTAGAGACACACAGACTGATAACCCAGTTCGGCTCCGCCTACTCTGGGGGGTTTCCCACACCCGAAAAAGGGACAGCAAATCTTTATTACGAGTATAGGGTTTCTACAGGGACTTACACTTACACCTTGTAATAGCCTAACCTCAATACTCCGTCTCTCAGATTTGCAACCGAGGTTCACCGCAATTCCCCTCGATCCCCTTCGTTCAGAACCTGCAGTCTGAACGTTCTCGACCTTCAACAGAAGCTCGGATGCTTTCTCTCGAAAGCTTGTTCACCTTTGTTGTGTGCGCCAGTTGATACGCTTCAGACAGTCTGTTGTTGCACTTGAACAGACTACACTTGCACTGGTGTATTCTCAATGAGAAAACACAACCGGCCGTCGCTTTCTTCTTCTCCAATCTGCAGGATATGCTCGTGTATAATTGATCTTTGAAAGCGACCAGAATTAGGTTTGCCCTTGCATTGTATTTATATGCTCGAGCGAAACCCTAATTCGCACAAGATAATCCCATCAAATATTTCGGAATTGATTCCTAAATATTTGATGTATATCTTTCATAGATCGATCATAAGAATATACGAAGTCTGCTTTCCAAGTAAGTCGCGCCATCTTCAATGTAGATATTCATTCGAATATCTAATGCTCGAATAAGTCGCAGGCCGACTTCCACTTGTCGAAATCTTCGTTGCCAATATCTTCCGGAAAATATCCTCGCGTCTTGATCACGCTGTACAGGAGTACCAGGATATTGTTCGAACTCCCCCTGAACACCTGCTCGAACTGTCTAAGCTATGTTTTGCCAAATACATGCCACTTAAGGGAACATCAATCTCCCCCTTGGCATTTTGGCAAAACCAGATCTACTAGATAACTAGGTCTATCTAACTATCTAGACAGTAGACAACTTTGAGGGAAACAAGAATTGTCTCCTCCAAAATACTCCCCCTTTTTGCCACAAACTGGCAAGGGGTGCGATCCGAGTTCGAACAAACAATCAAAATGTGCCAGAACAAGCACTAAGAACGATAGTTTTAAACAAAAAGTTCAGAGGGTTCAGTTTTTCAATGGACCTTTAATCAGAAGCTTCTTCAACGGAATCATCTTCAGAGACTGTTGCTTCTGATTCATCATCCCTGGGATAGCTAAGGGCTCGAGCGAGCCTGTTGATCCGATGGCGTTGTTCCTTGTCCGCAGCAATGATAGCCTGGAGGTCCTTCAGCAGCTTGCTCCTCTCATCCACGCCCATTCTGGCTCCCCCTCGACTGGATTCCCCAACTTCTTTACCTCTCCTGCTCCCCCCTTTCAGATCATTCACATGACGCCCTTTGAAAAGCTTGTGGTCCACTGTGAATTTGCTTGGAGCTTTGGTAAGACGGTCCGATGAGGCTTTCAAATCAGGAGCTTGGTGGATGATCAGCTCATAGATAAGTGAAGGAAAACATATCTGGTGCAGGGATCTCGTAGAAGTAGCGTGTTCAGCAATCTGTTTGAACATCATTCTGCCCATGTTGACCTTCAGCTTGTTCCCTATCTGATAAATCAGTTGGGCCGTGTCCTTGTTGACAGTAGAGCGATGAGTAGACAGCCTCCAGTTGAACACGGCAATGAAGAACAGCATTGAATAGAACGTTGACAGATCTGCTGTATGCACAACTGACTCAGGCCGCCACTGAACAGAGCCTGCAGTGATAGTCCTTACTACCTTCTCAAAGCTGGGTTCCTCCTCATCAGCAGCGGGGTCATCCATGGAGAAGTAGACATTTATAAGTTCAGGATCAATGTTGATCCTTCTCCCTCTGACATAGAATACCCCGTATTCTGCATCTCCAACGACCCCAAACTTTGGAGGCAAGTTTGCCATGGCCTCACGCACCAGCTGTTCGTTGAACGGCTTGCATCTGTCTAATGTCCAGAATAGATCTGATTCTTTGAGTACCTCAACTACTTCTTTTCCTTTGTAACTCGATGCATCCAGCAGCCTCTCCGGTATGATTTTCCTTTTCAACACACATTCCCATTTCAATGCAGCTTCTTTGTTTACGAACCATACTCCTTTCTTGACCTTACCGACTGGGACTGCCTCAGATTCAGGGGCTGGGACTTCACATCTCCCAGCATCTTCAGAGATGAGAACTGCAGCAACGCGCTTTCTTTTCTTGGAAGAGCCAGCTCCCCCTGCACCACTGCTGACCTCAGCAACCTTCTGGGTTGGTTCCTTTGTAGACGTAGCAAAGGCAACCTTTTTTCTTTTCCTTCCCCTTCGTTGTCCTTTTGAGGTTGACAAGGGGAACACTGTCTTGGTCATCTTCTGAAAGGGTAACACCTTCTGCTGCTGATATAGGGGCATCCTTACGAATGGATGCTTCATCCTCCTCCAAATGATCCCTACGATCATCTTGAACTGTCGTGGTTTCTTCACTCATTACTTTCTCTGGAACTACTCCAGTCTTAACTTCAGTTTGAACACTCTGTTCCGCTGTTCGAACACTTAAGATCTTTTCAGTACCAGGGTCTTCTGCTTCAACACCTAGGTTACGCAGACCTTCCTTTGGAGCTGGTGCTGTTTGAGCTTTGGTCTGAATAGAGTGTTCCACTATTGAACCGTTTGCAGCTTTCTCTGTAGCTCTTCTAGTCTCAACACCAGACTGAACTCTTGGTTCCATAGATGGATCACTTGTAGCTTTTTCTGCATCAGATTCTTTTCCCTTAACAGTCTGAGCTTCTTCCGGACTAGCCACTTCCTGATCCTTCTCCTTTTCTAGGTCTACCATGACATCATCGATGTCTTTGTATAACTTCTCCAATTCCTCATCTCTTCCCGCAGGGTCTGATTCTTTCAGCACATCTGTCTTAATCTCCTCTGCCATAGTCTCATGATGCATACCGGAATCTTCTTCAGTGATTCCTTCTTGACTCTCAGACGGATCAGCAACACTCAACACCACATTCCTCTTCCCCGAGGACTCGATAAACTTCTCTGTTTCCTCATCGGACATTGCAATCTTCCTACCTCGAGTGGCATAGATCTGGGCTAGATATTTACTGGGAGAGTCACTGGCCCGCTTCACCTTCTTCCTGCGGCCAGCTTTCGGAGGAATGTATCCAGTGGCGAAGATCTTTTCTCTCCACGTTCCTGAGCCTCCAGCCCCCCTGCTGGGTTCTTTTTCTTCCACGTTCTTGACAGATTGCTTCTTAGAAACCGCACTACCGGCTTTGTCAACCGCCCTATCACTCTCATTATCACCATCAAGAACCACCCTACGGGTTTCAACACCATCAGTTTTAACACCACTAACAGACTTACCACCATTATCGTCAATTGTAGCCCTTCTGGCTTCATCACCGTCAATCGACTCAACAACCTTCTCACCCTCCATACTTAATTCTTCATTCAACACCGATTTTTCAACAATGAGGATATTCACAGAGACAGAAGGAATATTGGGATTTACCTGAACCTTTGGAGAGGAATCCACTGTGCCCGGCTGAGGGATCCCAGCGGTAACTCCTTCCGCAGACTTCTCTCTGGCCAAAGATTCGGTGGCTGAGTGTAAAGGCGACGCCTTTTTCATCTTCGCAGCTTTTGATTTCGGAATCTTTGATTTCGCCGCCATCGCCTTTGAGGTCTGCATGCTTTCTTTGCTTTTCTCTGCAGTTTTGACGCCGGATTTTGCTGATTTCCTCGTGTTCACCATCTCCGTTGAGTGTATGAGCGGTTGAGAGAGAGAAGATGCCGTTCTAGGGTTTTGGGGACGAGAGAGAGAAGAAATTGAACACACTCAACTGTTTTGTGTTTCAAAAATATCCTCCGGCCTTTTCAACTTCCCAAATTAGCCAACCCTTGATTCAAATAACGGCAGGAAAAATCTTCGAGAATATTTAAAAAAATGATTTTCATGCGCTGTGCCTTCTGTTCTAGCTCTATATATTAGGTGGTCAGTCCAACTGTTTCAGCTGGAGATTCGACTATGACTGACCACCGTTGGATGCTTTTAGTGGTTGACACCACATAGACCCCCTGGGGATCTGGGTGTTTCACTCCGTGACCTGCCATATGGTTTCACACAAGTATGCTGCCTCAGAGTTACCATCTTTCGTGAGCATTCATATTTTCTTGTACGGGGCCAGGCACATTCCTGTGGGCAGTGTACGAACTCCTTTTGCAACTGTACCACCGACTGATTCAACAGCTTCTTGGGACACCCGGCAACCTTGATTTGTGCGCATCGACAATCAGATCTTGTGTGCAAGGTCTTCTCCACTCCCCCTCGCAGAAAGCTAGGTTGTGCGTATGCACATGGGAGAGCAACCGGTTGCTGGCCATGGTGCGACTGCACATTGTTCATCGACTCTGTCAGACCCACCCTAATAGTATAGCAGTTGTTGGCATCCCTTTTTCCTTTCATCAGCGTATCGCCATTCTGGTCTAGAACAAGACACGAGTAGCTGGAGAATGACACATAGTGTCCATCGTCGCATAGTTGACTGATGCTGATAAGATTCCGGGTCAGTCCCTTCACAAGGAGGGTGTTCTTGAGTGCAAGGAGATCCGGAACCATCAATGTCCCACAGCCGATCACCTGACCCTTTTCACCATCCCCGAAGGTGACAAACCACATGTGCTCAACAGGTCTAATGTGGGTAAGATATTGAGAGTTACCTGTCATGTGTGCGGAGCATCCGCTGTCGAAGAGCCAACTATCATGCGATAAGTAGTTTGAGGTGTAACAGGCTACCATGCAAATGGTTCGGTCTGCCTTTTGAACCCAGACTTGTTTCTTTTGCGATGTGGTTCGTTGCTGGAAAGCACGTCGTTCGGATAAAATCAGGCGACACTTTAGTTTAATGTGTCCCATCTGATTGCAATACCAGCAGGTGCGCCATTCTCCCCTTGGCCTTACTGGTGAGAAATCTCGGTGTTGGACAGGAGTTCCACGAGTCTTTCCACCCCCGAGTGTTCTATGCGTCTCCTTGTGATCAGCTCGGTTGTTTCCTTTGGACTGATCTTGGGACAAATCCACTTTCTGTCTCGGGTGTTGTCTCACCTTCTGTTCTGGCTTCTGTTCAGACACTGGTCTTGCTTTAGTAGACATAGTGCCTTTGGAGCTGCCTTCTCCTGTGAACCCCAATCCTCTATGTCCGGACTCCATTCTCTGAGATCTAAGAATATCATTTAAGTTCTTGGTGCCGGAGTTAAGCATTCTTACCGACTGTTTGAGGTGATTGAGTTCCTCCGTCGTGTGAAAGTGTTCCATCTTTTTAGATTCTAGCTGAAGTTCCAGCTGTTCTACCCTCCTCAGTTGGAACACTTCTTTCCGCTTCAGGTCTGTGATGGTTTTTCTTAGACCCGTCATGCCTCCAGGATGAGTGTCGTGATCCATTTCGACTTTCAGTGAGGAGACGGTCCCCAGGAGTTCTGTTCTCTGAGCAAGGAGATCCACTTTTTCCTGTTTCATCTCAGCCAGTTGAGTATTCAGAGAGTCCACCGTGCATTCGAGCTCTGCCTTTTGTGTTAGTAGAATCTCAACCTCCTGCCAGACCTTTTCTTTTTCTATAGAGACGCTAGCAATTGTGTCATTCAACTTCTTATTGATCTTGACCAGTTGCAGCCACTTCCCATACAGATCTTTGTATGTCTGAGCGAGGTACTCCTGTGTGAGTTCTTCATCATCACTGTCTGAAGGATATTCAGCTGGGAGTTCCGGCTGAGATGGAACTGTTTCACCAGTGCTGCTGCATTCACCCAGAGTTGTAGTGAAGGCCACAAAGTTGGTGGTTTCACCTTCTTCTTTCTCTTCGTCTGACTCACTGTCGCTGAAGCTAGCAACCATTGCCTTTCTCTTCATGAGAGTGTTTGCACATTGTGAAGCAATATGACCAAAACCCTTGCATTCATGACACTGAATCTCTTCTTTTCCTTTGTCAGACGAGTCTTGCCTCGAATCGCTTGACCTTGGTCTGCTGGATTTCCAGTTTCTGTAACCAGTTGATGAAGACTGACCTTGTTCTGGACCGCGTCTGTTGATTTTCCGCACCATTCTTCCAAAATTTTGTGCCATCATAGACAGCTGCTCAGTGGTGCAGCCAGCGTCCAGCTTATCTTCCGTCATGTCTGCTTTAAGGGCGATTCCTTTCTGCTCACTGGTTTGGAAATCACGATTGATCTCGTAGGTTTTGAGAGAACCCATTAGTTCGTCCAGCTTCAGTTTGGTGATGTCATGCATTTCCTCAATGGCAGTGACTTTCATGGCGAATCTTGGAGGAAGTGATCTCAAGATCTTACTGGCCAATCTCTCTTCATCAATGGGTTTTCCCAGTGCAGACGCCTCGTTGGACAGTTCCAGAACACTGGTGTTGTACTCAGAGATATTCTCATCCTCTTTCATTTTCATCTCTTCGAACTTGGTTGTAACAGCCTGCATGCGAGAGTTGCAAACCTTGTCTGTACCTTCAAAGGCTGTCTGGAGAATGTCCCATGCTTCCTTGGCGACTTCACAGTTGATGATCAGTTTCATGACGTTTTCATTCACTGCTGAGAAGATTGCATTCATAGCCTTTGAGTTTCCCATGTAAGCTTTATCCTCGTCTTCTGTCCACAGAGCTTCTGGTTTTGGAACCGGCTCTCCAGTGAGGTTATTCATCGTGGGTTCAGTCCAACCTCTCAGCACTGCCTTCCAGGCCCTCTCGTCTAGTGATTTCAGAAATGATCTCATCACGGCTTCCAGGTGGCATAGTTAGATCCCTCAAGCAAAGGAGGCCTGGTGATGCTTTGTCCTTCTTTCAGAGTCATCTTGAACAGTTCAGGATCCCACTCAGTGTGTCGAGTGTTTGCTCTGATACCAAATGAAATTATGTCCCCTGTTCAAGCTTGTGTCCAAGGTAGTGTTGCGACAGACCTGGGACTCTTTGCACAACAGTTCAACACACAGAGGTTGAACTCTTATCACAACAGTTCAGCAAACAGATAAAGGCAGTAGAGACACACAGACTGATAACCCAGTTCGGCTCCGCCTACTCTGGGGGGTTTCCCACACCCGAAAAAGGGTCAGCAAATCTTTATTACGAGTATAGGGTTTCCACAGGGACTTACACTTACACCTTGTAATAGCCTAACCTCAATACTCCGTCTCTCAGATTTGCAACCGAGGTTCACCGCAATTCCCCTCGATCCCCTTCGTTCAGAACGTGCAGTCTGAACGTTCTCGACCTTCTACAGAAGCTCGGATGCTTTCTCTCGAAAGCTTGTTCACCTTTGTTGTGTGTGGCAGTTGATACGCTTCAGACAGTCTGTTGTTGCACTTGAACAGACTGCACTTGCACCGGTGTATTCTCAATGAGAAAACACAACCGGCCGTCGCTTTCTTCTTCTCCAATCTGCAGGATATGCTCGTGTATAATTTATCTTTGAAAGCAACCAGAATTAGGTTTGCCCTTGCATTGTATTTATATGCTCGAGCGAAACCCTAATTCGCACAAGATAATCCCATCAAATATTTCGGAATTGATTCCTAAATATTTGATGTATATCTTTCATAGATCGATCAGAAGAATATACGAAGTCTTCTTTCCAAGTAAGTCGCGCCATCTTCAATGTAGATATTCATTCGAATATCTAATGCTCGAATAAGTCACAGGCCGACTTCCACTTGTCGAAATCTTCGTTGCCAATATCTTCCAGAAAATATCCTCGCGTCTTGATCACGCTGTACAGGAGTACCAGGATATTGTTCGAACTCCCCCTGAACACCTGCTCGAACTGTCTAAGCTATGTTTTGCCAAATACATGCCACTTAAGGGAACATCATAATTCGTATAGCTTTTCTGAAAGCTTCGTAGTTATTGTTTGTATCATTCATTTTGCGTAGGAAAGGAAAGGGCAACATCCAAATCAAGCAAAAATGAACTTGGAGATGACTTACAATTGGTCCTGTCCCACTGTAAACCAAAGCCCAAGAAACAACACAAGCCACAGCTACGATACAAAGGATTTGAGACCAGGACCACACCAAACACACTGACCGAAGCAGTAATGTCCTTAAGTAATCAACAAAAGATAGCAGTGGCTTCTATGGGTTTAGAAGGCATCCTACATTTGAGGATTACCAAAGTTCATACACAATTTGCAAAATGGCTGCTGGAGTCATTCGACTCAAAGACTTGCATGTTGAAGACAAAATGAGAAGATGCTGAAATATTACCAATGGATGTCAATTACATGCTTGGACTGCCCATGGGCGGCCGGCCTATTAAAGTTCCTCTTAGGACAATCCCACACGAACATCTTGTTCAGACATTCAGACGTCAATATGGTGGTGCATTCGATAATTCAGTCAGTTGCAAGGATATATCTAAGACAATACAATCGTCTAAGGAAGCGAACGACTGCTTCAAACTGAATTTTTGAGTGTTGTTCTACTCAACAGTTGTGGATAGCACAAAGAGTGGCAAATCCAACCAAAGAATTCTCAATGCTATAGACGGGCTAGTTGATATCCGCGCTCTTAACTGGTGTGAGTTTGTGATTGATTGGCTGCGTCACATCAAGGATGAATGGGATAAAGACAAATTCCAACCATACACTGGCCCAATCCCATTTCTGATGGTATTTTGCTGTCTAAAATCCTTAACATCATTGAGATAATTCGTATCAAAGTATGAACTAACTTGAAGGTTTATTGCTTGTAGGCATTGTACCTTGATAGATTTCAAGACAGATTGGTTCAGGTTGAGAGAACGATTCCTGCAATAATATCAACAAATGATGAGGTCATAGAGAACAGAATAAAATCAGAGAAGAGACAAGGTGGATTTGGATTGCATGTGACGTTGCTGAATCGAAATGTCCCTCCTAGTCTTGTTACGATGTTAGAAGCTATTTCCAGCGAGCTCAAAAACAACCAAGAAGATAGTGGCATCCGAAAAACTTATTTTGTAAGTAATGTGAATTTAATTCAATATATATTGAGATCACCTAGTATGTTTATTGTACGTAGATATACGTTCAAAATGCGTATTAAAACTTAGTGTGTTACTGTTTTGAAAAGTGAAAGAAATATACGTATCAGTTGTACTAAAATGCGATTCTGTCAATGAATGATAGTGTAACTTGTAGAATGTACATCATAAATGATGCTTTGAGGAATAACAAACTAGTATAATACGTTCCAGTTATTTTTTTTATTATTGGTCTGATCCAATACTATTATTTGTAGTACCAAATTTATAATTTGTAGCATCAGTTTTATCTTTCGTAATAACAATTTATGTGAAATTGACATTCATTACAATCTTTCAGGTCACTTTCGATAAAATGCGTAGTTAAATATAGTGCATATTGTTTCATCTTGCTATAACAGTTTATTCTTATATCTCAGAAATTAGTGGAAGCCCAAGAAAAGGCCAAGAACCTGCTGGTCGCAACAATTAAAAATTATGACGATGCTTACAAAGCTGCATTGAAGTCCCCCAATTTCAAACACCAAATCAAGAGAAATCACGCAGAAGTTAAGAAAGAGATGAACATTTACAATGAAAAATGCCTAGAACATGTCAGTACTAGCAATGAGAAGACTTTCTCACTTGAAAAGCCAATGGAAGATAATTCTGACGTGGTAGAACAATCAAATGAGCAATGCAAAACACCAAAGACTAATCATGGATATGATTATCAGACTGTGGTGGACATCACAACAGAGTTTAAAACCCCATTGGTCAGATCTAAAACTAAACTGCAAGATAGTGGTCCAAACAACTTTGAACTACCAGACTGTCTTTTCCTGGATATAAATGGGGTAACAGACCTCCCGACGCAAGTTCTCGAAGAGGTTATTAAGGTGTGTGACGAAGTAAGCAAGAAGAAGCTGGGTGTTGAACCTGTTACTTGTCCCAAACAAGGACAAAGACCACAAAGAGAAAAGGTACATGGACCCCAACTAGAGTCACCATTCGTTGAATGAATAGTCAAATTGACAGTGCCGCCCAAAAAAATATACCGCGATTTGTGTCGTTGGGTGTACGTTGGTGATGCTAGAGACATGTATTACCTTATTAAAAGTTATTGTAATTTCCAAGTTTTCTTTGTCATGGGTTGTAGTTGAGAGGCCATAAATCGTAACAGTATCAGTTTTCTCTAACATTATTCGTAGTCATGAGTTTATAATTCGTATGGCATATTTGTTTTTAATCTTAATTCGTAGTTGTGAATTCATGATTCGTAATACATATTGGGATATTCTTATCGTAATTTGTAGTTGTGTGGTCATCTAATTGATCTTCTATAATTACAGTGGTTTCCTATTTGAGCATGGAAGTAACGCTGCGGATCACAAAGACTTCGAAACTATGGGCAGTGGTGAATGGCTTTACAGTGTCATAATTGATTTGTGGGCACTAGTGTTGAATGATAAGGAGAAATACAGATCAAATCAAAGCACCCTAAGATTTTTCGTCACTACACAGGCCACTGTGAGTGTATATACTTGTTTATTTATGAGATTCAGATGCAAATTTTAATCCCAATATGAACTTGCAGATGATAACAAGGGATGACAAAGGGACACCAGAAAGTCGATATGCAATCTTCAAAAAAGTACTTGAAAAGGAGCTTCGTAATTATCCACTATTAGATGTTCATGAGGTGACATTGGTAAGTCTGAGTTTCTCAATGATGGTTCACTTTGTTATTTACACTTGATTATTAAGCTGATCTGAATTCGTGCTATCATTGTATTCTACTTCGTGTTCACAATGTGCCACGACAACCATTTCTATATGGTTGCGTACGACATGACCCATGGCAAGATAGAAGTTCTTGATAATTCAAAGAAGATTCCATGTTTCAAGCAGAAATATGGCACACACATCGACAATCTGGTACACTGTTAACTATCAAACTTGTGCATAATTCGTAGTCTTGTTGGATTTCAGCTAGGCGTTTACAATTCATACCATTATTTACATCAATAATGTTATCCTGTCAAACTGTGCAGACGAAAACTTCTCGAATTACCTAAATGAAATCAAGCACAAGAAGTGTGAGATATTTGAAGAGGTAAAGCCCAAACGCCTAGCAATGAGCTAGAGAACTAAGAATAATGACACCGATTGTGGAATTTTCACAATGCGCCACATGGAGTATTACAGTGGCTCTGACTGCAAAAACTGGGATTGTGGGCTAGCAGAAGAAGGGGAAAAGGTGGCTACACACACATCTGTCTTAACTTGTTACCTAAAAAACGTGTTGTCTGGCCCTATTTACATTAACATGCAGCAACAAGCTCAACTGTTGGCGCTGCGTGACATTTACATGAATGAGATAATATGATCACACCTGAACGGAAGAAGAAAAAAAGTGTTGCAACTGGACACAAAGTGGTTAAAAAAGCATCCTGAAGAAAGTTCGGAATAGATTTTCATCATCATCATACCAATGTTGCAAAGTATTTTGAATAGCGAATTTAGATTCAGGGTAGATGATAATGTTTTGAAAATTCACAGACAATTTGCCGTTGTAAGCTACTCAGTTATCGGTTTGAATCAGAATATTAGGTACCTGTTTCATTTATATGAATTTTAAATTATATTATACGAATAATAAATGAATCATGCACGACAAATATTTGCCAAGGTACGAATCGTAAATTTCATTATACGAATTATATCTGTAGAACGTATAGTCTAGGTACATGTACAGCATTCTCACTTGGTATATATGAATTATATCAGTTTAAATACGAATATTATTACTTGGTCCAAACGAACTCCAAAAGAATTGGTGAACAACATTATAGTCTACGACTAAAAGAGTAATACGAATTATCAAAACAGAAACTCTAAGTTTGTTCCTGTCCAGCATCATCAGAATGCCCAACATCTTCGGAGGGGGCAACACGACTTCTTGACTCAATCACTAGTCTCTTTGGGCAGGTTCGCTTGTCATGGTCGCCTTTCTCGTTGTAGTATCCACATGATCGAAGAGGTTTCTTTGATTTCTCCATAGCAATTTCTCGGGGACCTCGAATTCTCTTACCACAACCTTTGTTTCTTGACACTCCAGGATTATTGACCACCACATCTGCTGGCTGCGGCTTTTGCAAAACGGACCTAAAATCCTCTGCTTTCGACTAACTGCCTTCAACACCACCATTCGGAGCATGGCCCTTAACAAACTCATAAATGTGAGCATGAAATTTTTTGATGCTATCAACATCATTCTTGAAGCTGCATATAGCAGCATTTACATGGTACCATATTTTCGACGATAGCATTATTTGTTCTCTTGTTTGATTCGAACTTACAGGATCGACAAGGAGCATACTAGGATTGTGCTTCCTAGCTGCATCTGTATGCCATTTGGCCGTCACCATATAATTTGGAATCTTGTCATAACGTAAAAAGAACATGACTTTGAAAAGGTGACGACATATATAGCCACTAGATTCCAACAGCATGCAGCTGCAAGTTAAACTCCCTCCATTTTCCCTGAAAGTAACCTGAAAGATTGAATGAATGTCAAGTTCACATAAATAGTTACTATGAAATATAAATATAATACTACGAATTATAAATCTGGCAATACAAATAATAATATGGGAGCATACGAATTATAAGAAAAATTTACCTTGAACAGTTTGTTATTCCTCAAAGCATCATTTATGATGTACATTCTACAAGTTTCACTATCATTAATCGACTGAATCGCACAGCCATATGCAGAATCTGACATTTCAGACTGAAATTTCTTGAATACAGGAAATGAGAAGGTTTCTGATGCATGCTTCTCCAAATTTAGAGTAGAATTCAGCGTAGGTACATAACATCTTGATTCTTGGTCTAGATGTACCCTATTCTGCCTTTGTAAATCCATAGCACTATTGAAACCCATGAAAAATTCCACGAGAGTCATGAATCTACCGATGTACCTTCCAAAGAAGGAATTCTCGCTCTCAGAACGCGATGTTGTCCTCAAAAGCCCCCCCCCCCATATTCACATCTCTGAAATAAACGGGTATCCAGAATGACCTTAAGTCATACATATCAGCAAGCCATTTGTTGGCATGCAGGTCATATTTGTTAATCAATTCGCACCATGCTACTTCAAATTCATGATGATCATTGTATTCACCCCATATAACAGCCTTTATGCTCTTTAAAAATCCAGTCTCTCTACATATAGATATGCCCACCTATTTGAAAAACAAAAGCAAAAGTCACAATAAGCACCACCCTGATCCAGATTACAGTTACCACGAATTATGAAAGTATATCTACGAATTAAGATAGTATATCTACGAATAATAAAATATATCTACGAATTATGATCAACGAATACCTTCGCTTGCAATTTCTCAGTAATATGCCACATACAAAACCTATGTCGACTCAAGGGGAATATAGTGGCAATGGTAGACTTCATAGACGCATCTTGATCGGTAACAATCACACTGGGTTCGTGTTCCAACATTGTCTTGAAGCATGTTAGTAGCCAAGTATATGAATCAACATCCTCCATTGAGATCAACCCAGTAGCAAGTGTCACGCTACGCAGCTGGTTGTCTACGCCAGTGAAAGGTACAAACACCAAATTGTACCTGAAAAAATATTAATAACATGTATTATTAACATTACTTAACATGTATTATTAATACTCAATATGTCCTTACTTGTTCATTCGATACGTTGCATCAAACGAAACAACATCACCAAATATATTGTTGTCCCTCTTTGATATCCCATCAGACCAAAACAATCTGGAAAGGGTTCCTTCCCCATCTGAAAAGTACTCGAAGGAATACCCATGGCAAGTCTTTTTCTTATCTGATAAACGGTCAACAACCATTTGAGCATCGTTGAGGCCAATATGAAACTTCAAATCCCTCTTAAAATTCTTGTAATCAGTGGCAGTGGCTCTTACATTCATAAACCCACCACATAATTCTTTCCTAATATGATATGCTTTTGAAGCACCTATGCGAACTTTACCACATTCCATGATCAGCTTCTTGTCAACAAGGGACATAGCTCTATGCGAACTCAGAAACTGTTTACCTATGTCAGATTTCAAATAATGATTGTGGGATTCTTCAAATGAATACACATGATATCTACCACCATCAGTTATGTTCACCAAAAGTCTAGCTTCACACCCACAACGAGTTTCCCTCCTAGACCTCGTAGTGTGATCAGACTTTGTAGTATCAACCTTTTTACACTTTTCTCTGAAACCCTCCCTTTGACACACCAAATACTTTCGAGTAACAACCCCATCTGACATGTTTGAGGTTGCCAGACGCACAACAAATCCAGCGATACGTGCATACTCTTTGTAAAACAATATAGCTTGATCGAGATCTGGAAATAACATACCAACAACCGGCTTTATCTCAACTGGACACTTGGGAATCCAATAATTTTTGCCAGATACAGAAACAAAAGTGCAGCTTTCATCATCAATGGAAGTAGTTTCTAAATTGTTAGTAGCTGCAAAGGAGACACAAGATAAACGGTTACGAATTATAAATTGTTTTCTACGAATTAACATATTTTTGGAATCAATGGAGATCAGATAACAATGGCTATTGTATTCGATGATTGAAATGAACACAACAACTCGGAACTGCCCTAAACAGATATTCGATTGCAAAAAAATCGAAACTTTTTGGAAATCGTTCATTATCAATCTCCAGGAGCGTAAAATTTTCCACATAGATAACTTGCATTGTCGATCACAGTTCAAAACTGATGCACAAACACACTGAAATTGTTTTATGTAAGATGCAATCAAAAACTGAAATCGTTTTACTACCTTCATGGCTGACCGGTACGAATTCATCATGACTATTCGTCGAGGTTGCGACAGCGAAGAGGAATCAATCGATCGTGCCTAGGGTTTGAGAAGAAGCTGTGCATGCAAAGCCGAGATTTCTGCGCACGAGAGCCGATCGAGTACGAGGAAAATTCGGATCGTAACTGCAAATTGATACTTACCATGACTGATTTACCCTTTAATCTTTAATAAATCGGGATTGTGAGATTAAATAAGTGTTAATTACCAACCATTAGATTGATAGTCTAACTGTTAATATTTGTTCTCATTTCTCATGGTAATTGTCTCTTCTCATGTGATCTTTTCTCCCTAACTAATATGTTTCTTATTATATTTTCTTATTACATTTGTTTCCTATATTCAAAAAATTTTGTTTCATTTGTAAAAATGTGTAGAAAGAGCTTGCAGATGCTGAAATGGCAATTAAAATTCAAAAATAGGAAATTTAAACAATTCATGGGTTAATGACGAAAAAATGACGGAATGTAGACGAAAAATAAGATGACGGAATATCGATGGAATATCGCCGATAATATATTGTGTCGGAAGTGTGCCGGAAATATAACGGAACGTAGAGTAGCGTAAGAATGATGGAAAGTTGACGGTTTCTTTATAGACGGCATATCAATGGAATATTGCCGATAATATTTTCTGCCGGAAAGATGACGGAATTTTGAGTAGCGTAAAACAGACGGAATTCTGACGGAAACATTAATACGGAATTATGACAGAAATATTAATACGAAATTAAGACGGACTAATGACGAAATATTAATACGGAATTAAGACGGACTAATGACGGAAATATTAATACGGAATAGTGACGGAAATATTAATACAGAATTAAGACGGACTAATGACGGAATAAATTATTGATGGAACATGGAAGGAGATAGACGGAAAATATTGAAAACGGAAATTTGTTTGAATATAGACGGAAAATATTATTGACGAAATTCGTAGGATATTTTGACGGAGAATCTCGCCGGATACATGCCGGAATGACGACGGAATTTTAATTACTGGAAATGCGACGGAATGTCGACGAAACAATGATGGAAATAAACGACGGAATGTTGACGGAAACATTTTACCGTCGGAAAAATTGCCGTCAACGTCATCGGTGACGGAAAAGTGACGGAAATTTGGATTTTTCTGTCACTTTTCCGTCATTTTCCTGACGTTGGAAATTTTCCATAAATTAGTAGTGACGCTTTTAGATAAATGAGATACGCAAGGAGCGTTCACTACAATCTTAATGCCTATTAATCTATTCACTTTTATTTTCTTTTCTAATGCTCTTGATAATCATTCAACACATATTATATATAGATAGGGTGAGATAAGATCTTCTTGCCTTAAGTCTCTCCCAGGGGTGATACATTCTGTGTAATCATTATTAACATTAATTTCATAAACCACAAAATTGACAATTTCTATTACTATACTGATCCAAGCACCATGAAAACCCAGTTTCTCAAGCATCCATGGTAAGAAAATTTATGCTACACTATCGTAAGCTTTACTCATGTCTAGTTTCTACGGTAATAACCTTTCCTGTTTAGATTTCCTAGTTTTAATCAAGTACGGAGGTTCAAGACCTTCACTAACTAATCTTTTGAGAGTTATTATTCATTTAGTCATGCAATTAGCTAAACAAATATTTAGTTATAACTTTTATTAATTAATTAGTCGTCAAACTTTTATTGGTTTAGTTGTCTGATTGTTTACTTTTTATTGTAAATTTTTCCTAATAGGCTTGAGTTATATGCACACCACGAGATTGAAGAAGTGCGTGATAAATATATAGTCAGCTACTTGCGTGAGTACATGAGTCATCATCACGGGTTATAAGATACATTATGAATTATTTTGTGGAATTTTGTTGAATAGTTATGTAGAATTTTTTTTTTGATATATTAAAGGACCATTAGGTCAAAAGAGACTGTAACCAAATACAATCACACTAGGCGCTTTCCGCTCGCACATACTCTAATCAATCCCCTAAATTCAGGCTTGGGATTGCTCAACTTATCTTCCATCCACGCCCTGGTTTACTGCGGTCTCATCCTCGCTTTGAGATTAGAAGGCGTTCGTCTTATATTCCTTCGCCTGCCTCAGCTGTAAGGGCTTTACTCCTCTAACTGACTCTTGTTACTTCTCTAATCTTTTGAATCCTCTTCTAGCCTTTTCCTCTCAGAGCCTTCCATCCCTTTGTCTATTGATTGTTCCTCACTTCATCTATACATCTCCTTATGGTTGTTAAGGTATAGGGGCTTCCTGAATTCCTGAATTTTATCCACCATGCCAGCCTTGTTTTTACCACTTCCCCTGTCTCCTCTACCGATCTACGTTGATTGGAAAAACATCTCTTGTTCCGTTCTTCCCAGATTGTCCAGATGATTGCGTAGCTCAACGTTTACCAGAATCTCTTATACGTCTTAGAAGTTCCTGGAATCACCCATCCCTGCAGTAAATCTTTCATCGTGTGCGGCGCCACCCAATAATAACCCCACCACCTTATACTCCGTGTCCACAACTTCCAGCTCCAGTTGCACTGTAGCAGTAAGTGATCTGCCGATTCCAGGTGTTGGTCACATAGTTCGCAATTCAGATTCTGAGACCTACTTAGCACTCCCTTCCTCGCTAAAATGTCTTTTGTTGGTAAGCTTTCATGGTATAGTCTCCAGACTAGAATTTCCACTTTAGGGGGCGCTAGCCCGGACCATACTTGGAAAGTTAGAGTATCCCATTTGTTTTTTGCTCTCTTTATCTCTAGGGCAGCCCTCATTAATGAATTCACTTTGAATCTTCCATCTTCCGAATGACTCCAGACTATCTGATCCTCTTCCACATCTTTCAGTTGGATATGCCATAGAGAACGTAGTAGTTATGCCCTCTTCTCTTCCTCCCACTGATAAAGGCATCTTCTGAATTTGAGCTGCCAGACCCAGTTTCCTTCCGCCCCATCTCCTTCACCCTTGCCTTTTTATTGACAGCAAGTGACCAAAGTTTTTTATATTGCACCTTTAGCGGACTATCTCCCAGCCAAGTGTCCTCCCAGAATCTTAGCATATTTCCTTTTCCGAGTTTGACATTCGTTCCTTCTCTGAAAGCTAGTCCCACCTCCGAGTTCTCTTTTACCACCCCTAGTATGTCTCTCCACGACTTTGATGTGTTCAGCACTTTAAACTCCATTTCCTTCAGATTGTGGCAGTCCTTGATAATGTATTTCTCCAGTATCATCTTCCTCCATAAGCCATCTCTGGACGAAACAAGTCTCCACCACCATCTTGCTAGTAAAGATGAGTTTTTCTCTGCCATCCCTTGAATGCCTAGGCCCCCGAAAGGTTTCGGTTTCTGCACCTTTTCCCATTTAACGTAATGTATCTTTCTTCCTTTGTCGCTGCTGCCCCATAGGAAACTTCGCTGCAGCCTTTCCAATTGAGCTACCACCTGCACCGGCATTTTAAAGAGAGAAGCATAGTATACTGGTAGGTTGCTTAAGACCGCCTTTACCAGAACAAGCCTACCAGCCATCGAGAGATTTGAGCACTTCCACGAAGCCAGTCTCTGTTTGAACTTATCTATGATTGGCTTCCATGTCTTCAAACTTCCCGGATTGGCTCCCACAGGGAGGCCCAGATATTCCATCCGTAATCGCCAAGTATCGCAGCCCAGTTCTTGCGCGAAAACCTGAACTTCAGCCTCCTTTACTCCAATGCCCACACATTTGCTTTTTGCGAAGTTAATCCTCAAACCAGAAGCAGCCTCAAAAGATTTCAGTATCCTCCGAAGTGTTTTGATCTCCTCCATCTCGGCTTCGCAGAATATTATTGTATCATCAATTATACGTAAAAAAATATGTATATGTGTCTATGTGAGAATATGTATATGAATCGTTGTTCGTTTTTGGTTGAATGAAAGTTTTTTGATGTTTGGATGTGGACTGCCGTTCAAATGGAATTTATTTACAAATTTTCGGGTGGATTTGAGCTATTGCATGCTAAATATGCCAAAAAAAATTTAAAAATTATGCACCATTTCTCAAAAATCTATGCATAATGTTAGACATTATGCACCGGTTCAAGGAAAACCAGTCCCTACAGTCTTACATTATGCTTTGCTAGCTTATGTAGCAGAACCAAAAATGCTGCATGATGTCAAAAAGAACAGACATGTATGTAGTAGTGCAGGACACTCCTCAAACAATAAAGATTAAATCGTCACTTACGAAAACAATTATCTCGTATATCCCCACCACTCTCAACAACCCATCTATGGCTTTATGTTTCACTGACTCGTCAAGGTGTTTTAGACTGCCGAGAGAGCTATAAGCATGTCAAGAAGCTGCATGGATCGCTTTCCATCTCCATGACGGATAGAGAAATCACAGAACAAGTAGTGGTCTAACGATCACATTTTTGGTTGAATGATTAGGAGGTAAACAGTTTGAACTTTTCCTGAAGTATCTTTTGACATGTGTTTGAGGATTGTCCATTCCTTTCCCGTCATAGTGGAATTTAATTATTTTTTTAAAAATCCGACAGAGAAATTCCAATTTGGATTTCTTAGCGTATTTATTTATCATTTTTGTTTCCTCTCCGTTAGATTGCTTCTATCACCCTGCATCTTTTTTAAATGGGTCAAGGTATTTAATAAATCTACTGGAATGGACCAGTAGTTTGAAAGAAAAAAAAAAGAAGCTTCAACTGATGGTGTTATAAGGGTATTCAAGAGAAAATCAAATCTATCACTTAAGCAACTTCAAGAAAATTTATTTCACATGACCCAATCAATTTCTCTCCAATCACATATGCACAATTAACGGGTTGGACCTCTTCTCTCCCACAGCCTCCTCCTCACCGTCTCTACTCACATCATCTATTCTTCCCACCGCCTCGACTCACCATCTCACCCCATCGCCTCCTCCTCTTCCTTCCTCTTCGCCTGCGGATTCAGTCACTCTACTCGGATTTGAGGGGTGTGGAGATTTAGGAGGCCTGGCGGCGTGTCGGTGTTGACTGTGGCCTGTGGGTGACGGGGGGGGAGGGGGGGCGGGAGTAGTCAAGTGGCGTGTTAGGTTTGTGGTTTTTTTTCTTTTTCCTCTGTTTCGTCGCGGAGCCGACGACTGTCTAGCAGGTATGTATAGCTTTTTGGGTTTGTTCACATATGGTTGCACTTGTTGTGGCGTGTTGCTTTCAGTCAAGGTGGTATGCTTACTTCTCTGGGCGTGAGGCCAAGTGGAGCCGCTGACTGTTCCCAGCTAGATGGACTTTTTTAGCTTTTAAGTCCTCCGTTAAGCCGTTTATTGAGTTGAGTTGGCGTGCTTTCCTTGGAAAGAAGCTAATGAATTGAAGAATACATGTGTAACCACATCAAGTTATGAAGGCCTGAGCTTAAGTGACGATTGCAGAAGAGTTTCTTTTTTTGTTGGGGCCTAGTAGGCGTGGAGTTATTACAGGTAGCAGCTGGGGTGATTTCATTGAGTCTTGTATGTATGTATTTAGTTGTTGACCGACAGTTGGTTAGTTGTATCATTGTTTACTTTGTTGCGTCTTTTATGTTAGTTGTGTTGCTTAGTTTTAGTCAGCCTTATCAAGTCGTGTTGTTTGATTTGGTCCGGTTGATATTGAGTTTAGGTTTAGATATGTTGTCCCCAGGTGTTTGTTGATTGTCTTCTTGCCGTTTATAAAAAAATGCACAATTAACGAACATAGAATCAAGATGAATGACTTTGAAAATAAAATGCTCAACAACAATCTCTGAGAACAGCTTATATATGATATGTCTATAAAAATGTAAAATGACTATATGAAATAGCATAATGAATCAATCAAGCACATAACGTGTCCAGGTATTGGTGTTGTAAAACTTTTGTATACTGTGTAGTAAAATAAAAGGATGATGCAGCATCAAAAACAGACCTGACTGCATCTGAAGTCCACAATAATCGATCTCAAATAAACTGGCAACCCGTATACACTAACATGCAATATGGCCAACTAATTGTACACGCATGAGGTTTGGTTCTGTTAAGTTCTTTCCCCTGGAGTCAAGTGTCCCATCTGTTCCGTAATGTTGTTTACATTATTTGTCGTACACCAAAACCCAATGGTATCGGATGGTTTGCAGTCGATTTTAATATCAAGGACATCCCTCCTTTTGGACTCAGCTTCTTGAGTATTACCCAACATCGGAGTTTCTGTCAAAAACTGTTCCCAGAAAACATCATTTTTCCCATTTGGCTGAGAAAGATTACTTGTCTTCCTGCCAGCAGGAGGACTAGCGGGCTTCATATTGACATCTATACCTGAAGCGTTTGGCTGACTATCTACACCAATCCCAAGGTTAATTAGTACAGCAGAGCTGTCTATGTTGGACGTAGAGGTTGCAATCTCGTGTGACTGATAAATGACCAGTGAATTTGGAGATGAAGGACATAACTGAGGTGAGCATGACTCATCATTTGTGTCAGAATCTGCAGAAGATCCGGGAATCTCTTGACGAGTTAGAGGAGGACAAAGAGGTGCTTCACCCATTTCTGGACTGATAGCGTGCAGAATGTTCTCCCAATAACTGAAAGTGGTTTCTAACGTATCAATGAAGCCCCAGTTCCACGAAGACGATGAGAAAACATCTACATTTTCTTTCTGCATGGTTAAGAAACCATCACTATTAATATTGTCCTCGCCATAACAGATGTTGGAACCTGATAACCTTCTTTTCTTGTTATGTGTTTCTGAAAGACTTGTGAGTGCGGATGCAAATTCTGGTTTTTCTATCAGTTGAGCAAAGAATGCTATCATCTCCCTCTGTCGTTGTTCTATAATTTTGGCACGGTCCAATAGGGGCTGTATTCGAACTTCGAAGTCACGTCTCTCTTGATCGTGTCTTTGTGTCCTTAATAACAGCAAATCGTTATCATGCCTCAGCCTTTGGATTTCATTCTCGAATTGCTGTCTTTCAGATTCGGCTAATGAAGTGCTGCGCACTTGGGTTTGAACAGAATGACTATGGATGGGCTTGCGACGAGATATATTTTTCAGAAGATGCCTCTGTCTTTTGATGAACTCGTCATTAGCGAACTCCCATTGCTCAGGATCTATTTTCCTAAAACCCTACACCACAAAAAAAAATATAAAAAATAAACAACACTGAAGAACAAACTATAACCAAAACGAAACTCTATTTAGAACATGTCTGTGACAGACTAGAGTAATTTTCAGCATATGAGGAACACGACGTGCTATGCGCCTATGCCTAGAAGAAAGACTGACAGAGGCAGATGCGCAATGGAGAGGATATAAAGTTGGCAGCAGCTCTTTGTTTAAGCAACAATAAAATGCAAGGGAAAAGAAGAGGCGTCATGATGAGAGTAACAGCTAAATGCGTTATGCAATTGCATAAAATTCTCAATAGGCGAAACAAGGGACAACTCGAGTAGGTTAAGTAACAATTACTGGTATGTGTGATTGTGTGAAGTAATGATATGAGAGTGAATGGAAGAATACAAACGCGAGTATTTAGAAGCCGAAAAGTGGGTTACATAAGTATTGAGCTGCCTGATAAAGCTTGAGAAATTGTTGTGCTTGAAGTACTGAGGAAGCAAATCCCTACAGAATTCGGGAGGGTTCCAAACGATGAAACTCCTGCCACTGTGGCTCCAGGAAACAACAGAATCCGTTGAGGAGTTATCCACCATCTCATAAGTCTTCAACAAGAATGGAGCAGGCTGCTGCTGCTGCTGCTGCTGCGATCCGTCCATCACTTGCAACAACAATTCAGCTAAGACGAAAATACGATCAATCCAGTAAATAATTTTAATAAGAAGTTAGAGGAATACTGAAAGAAGACGAAATGGAAAAACGAGGATTTGGGGCTGTCGGAATTTTCCAGAATTAGGGTTTATTTTAGGTATAGGGAAAGAATAGTCAGTCACTGGTGGTGGAAAATTGGGGAGGGGTTGAGTTGAATGAATCAGCCAAGTGCGACGAAGGATACGAGGATCGAGAGATCCCGAGAGGACGACCAGGAGAGGAGTAGGTGAAAGTTGACCAGCTTCAGAGTTTTTTTATTTTTTGCCCTGTTTTTGAAACTCAATATCACTTTTGCCCTGCCTGAAACTCAAATCTCGTTTTTGCCCTATTTTTAACAAAACCGATTTTGCCCAATTCGGTTTCACTCATTTTTTAATGAAACCGATTTTGCCCAATTCGGTTTCACTGTGCATATTGAATTCGTTGGCCCAGGTTGTGCCACGCAAGGCACCACAGTAATAAAACCGATTTTTGAAAAATCGGTTTCGTTGAAAATCAACGAAACCGATATGGGCAAAGTCGGTTTCATTCAAAAATAAGTGAAACCGAATTGGGCAAAATCGGTTTTGTTAAAAACAGGGCAAAAACGAGATTTGAGTTTCAGGCAGGGCAAAAGTGATATTGAGTTTCAAAAACAGGGCAAAAAATAAAAAAAACCCCAGCTTCATCAAAACGCGTAGGCGTTCAATCCAGAATGTCTTCTACTTTCTCCACCTTTGAATTTCTTTTTATGTGTCATGTCAATTGTTTGAAAATTCATTCATCACATTCGTTGCTTGCTGCTTGTGTTGCTAGTGATACGATGAAGCTGATAATAGAATAAAGGGAAAAGTACGTATTGGTTATTTGAACTATCGCGTAATTTTAATGTGTGGGCCGAATTATAAAAAATTTCAAGAAGGGCGAACTATGATAAGTTTTTCCAAAGCAGAGGCACGGTAAAACACAGTCAACTATTGTAATAACCCGTTTAACTCCGTCCAACACCGTCAAAACTCCGTTAACTCGCCATTAACTCCGTTATTTTTTTATTATTAATTTATATAAATAAATATAAAGTTATATTTTGATTTAAAAAAAATGAGAGTACCAAAATTTAATCGCTGTTATGCATCTTTATTAATTTACATAAATAATCCTGAATTATATATATATAATTTACAAAAAATATATAATTTGAACTAATGCTTAACAGTCTAACCCCCAATTAAAACCAAAAAAAATTTGGGGGTTAGATTAGGGGTTATGCAATTTTTTATTGATTGGGCGTTAGATTTTTATGTAAATTAATAAAGATGCATAATAGAAATTACATTTTGGTACTCCCATTTTTTAAAACCAAAATATAAATTTATATTTCAAAATTATAATTTTTTTAAATCAAAATATCAAAATTTTGGTACTCTCATTTATATTTATATTTATATTTAAATCAAAATATAAATTTTGGTACTCTCATTTTTATATTTAACTCATTTTTTTGATTGGGGGTTAGATTTTTATATCAATTTATAAATTTATTAATTCCTGTTATGCATCTTTATTAATTTACATAAAAATCTAACCCCAAAAAAAAGTTTGGCAAATTTTTATTTTGATTGGGGGTTAGATTTTTAAGCATTAGTTCGAATTATATTTTGTTTGTAAGTTATATATATATATATATAATTCAGGTTTATTTATGTAAATTAATAAAGATGCATAACCGGAATTAAATTTTGGTAGTCTCATTTTTTTTTAAATCAAAATATAAATTTATATTTATTTATATAAATTAATAATAAAAAAAATAACGGAGTTAACGGAGTTTTGACGGTGTTGGACGGAGTTAAACGGGGTTACTACAGTAGTTGAGTGTATTTGACCGTGCCCCTACTTTGGAAAAACTAATCACAGTTCACCCTCTCTTTGGAACTTTTTATAGTTCGGCCCACACATTAGAATTAGGCGATAGTTCAAGTACCCAATACGTACTTTTCCCTAGAATAAATTCATATCCAAGGACCGTGAAATTCAGGGATCCACAAATCAAATCCGGACCGGGAAACCGGATCGGACCGGGAAATCGGACCGGACCGGGAAACCGGTTTTTTCGGATCGGTCCACAGTCCACATATTTCTCAAATTCCGGGTTCCAGGTCGGTCCGGTCTGGACCGTATATTTTCCAGTCCGGTCTCGACCGTATATTTTCCGGTCCGGTCTGGAGCGTAAACTTGTATTTTTTTAATACTCAATTACTATTTACTAATAACTAATTTAATTCTAAATTGTAAATAAACTAGAACTACAGGAACGACGACCCAGAACCCTATTTTTTTTTAGAAACTCAAGTCTCAATCTTCTTCTTTTTTCAGAACATGTTATCTGTTGTCTTGTTTGTATCTTCATTCCAATAGTCAAACTAGCAGTGCATTACAACTCAGAATCAGATACAGGCATGAGTCATGACATACAGCAAAAACATAATGATTTTTCTGGGTTTTTTGTTTTTTCCAGTCCGGTTCTGCCCGGTTGAGTCTTCCCAAAGCCACACTAGTTCACCTATGATAACTAGTTTAGTAGTTATTCTCTTGCTTCTACTAATAATGAGCTCACTGTATTTCTAAATTCTAACATTCAGACTGGTCTTCAAAACAAGCATAAAAAAGCATTAACATTCATAAAATTGAAGATGGAAACATATTGATTTCAAGCAAAGTTCACCAAACTTTGTATCTTGTTTTCTTCTTCTTTTTTCAGCAGTAACATATTAATTTTTCTGGGTTTATTCCTGTCCGGTCCGGTTCCATCGGTCCCCTCCTCGGTCCGCATTTCCAAAGAAAATCCGGTCCAACGGTCCGACCAGGACCGACTGAATCCGGTCCGATCCGGTCCTCGGTCCACATTTCCAAAAAAATCCGGTCCAACGGTCCGACCCGGACCGTCTGAATCCGGTCTGGTCCAGACCGGATGCACATCCCTAGTGAAATTCATGTTATGTTAATCAAGCACACAAAAATTTATAAAAAATATTAAATCTATGTTGATGACTCTGAACTTTTTGCTTCTCACGTTAGTGGATCTACCAGCCTTTCCGCACAATCCGTTCGCCAGTAAACTTTTTAGAGATAAAGATACTAAAGTTAGTGCGTAAGACCGGGGACCACTTCCTATAATATAGTGTCGTACATAATCGCTATAATTATTGATATTGCAAATCTTTCCCCTCAAAAGAAGTGTAATTATCAAACCGGTATCTACACATATTATATTTCCATGATCATAACTTTAATTATACTCTAAAGCCAACTATATACTAGATCACTTTAATATATAACTTATAAATATGATAGCATACATGATGCTGGGGAAGAAACAGAGAAGGATTGGTGAGGAAGGAGATGCAGAGAGGAATAAAAGATGAGAGGAATAGCAAAATGGATTTGTGTCCTTCTTCATTTCATTCAGCTTAAATAGAAAATATCATAACAGACTCTGACACATTTGCAATGCAATTGTCACATATCAATATCACAGCTTTCCTAACAAACTTTGGTGCATAATACTCTAAATCTTTACAACGAAATCTGCCAGGTGCTGAGGCCTGAAACGTGCCCTTGCAGATGTCCTTGCTTGGGCCTGCTCGGAAGGATGTCCTCCTAATTCAATAAGACCGGCCTGCAACATTCCCCCATCATCGCGAAAGACATTGCCCTCAAGGTCAAAATCTGAAAAGTCGCTGATGAAGTCATCAACCGGTAGCCAAGTTACATCGGTGGCAGGTAGTGATTCCCATTTGAAGAGGAATTAAGGGGTCACCCTGCCTTGGCGGATAATTGAGCGGAATCCAATCAGTTTACTGGGGCGGACAATGGAATTGGCGCCAATGTGATCCTTAGGGAGTGCGACTGCAGTCGCTGTAGGGTCACCCACACAACGCTTAAGGAGCGATACATGAAAGACGTTATGAATCTGAGTGTGCTGGGGTAAATCCAGCTTATACGCCACTAGCCCAATGCGTTCTGCTATCTAAAATGGTCCAAAGTACCTATTGGCAAGCTTTTGAGATGGCCTGGAGACCACTGATGATTGATGATAGGGTTGGACCTTCACAAAAACGCAGTCGCCTTGCTGATATTATGAATCCTTGCAATGACGATATGCCATGTTCTTCATACATAATTGGGCCCTAGCTAGACTTGCGCAGAGACTAGTCAGTTCTTGTGTTTGGTCTGCCAAAAGAGAGTCCACGACTCCTACTTTCGTAGTCCTAGAGAAAAAAGTCAAGAATAGAGGGTGGGGCGCAACCATAAATGGCCCGAAAAGGACTCATGTTGATCGAAGAGTGCCAGACCATGTTGTAGCACCATTCTGCCCATGGAAGGCAGCGTAACCAGTGTTGAGGAGTGTCGGATATGAAGCACCTTAGGTAGTCCTCAAGGCAGCGGTTAACGACTTCCATTAGGCCATCAGATTGAGGGTAGTATGTGCTGCTAGTTATGAGTTGTGTCTGTTGAAGAGTAAATAACTCACGCCAAGATTGGCTCATAAAATAGGGTCTCTATCGGAAACAATAGTAATATGAAATGCATGTAACTTAGCAATATCTCGCACAAAAACTTCAGCCATTGAAGCTGCTGTAAAGTTGTCGCTGAGGGAAAAAAGTGGGCGTACTTCGAGAGTTTATCAACGACTACCATTAGGACAGTCTTGCCATTTGAAGGTGGTAAATGTGTCACAAAGTCCATTGAAATTTCTGTCCAAATGCACTCTGGAAGAGGGAGTAGTAGGCCCGGTGACGCCGTGTTTAAGGCCTTAGCTTGCTGACAAACTAAGCAACGTCGGACCAAGTCACAAACATCACGACAGAGACCAGGCCAGTAGAAATTTGTCGATAATCGAGCTAGAGTGCGTTCCATACTTGCATGACCTCCTGTTGGGCTACCCTGGAATTCCTGAAGAATAAGTTCCCTGAGGGCGGAGGCTAATGGAACTACCAACCTGTTCTTGAAGAGCACTAATTGATCACGGACAGAATAATGTGGGTGAGATGCTGGTTGTTCCAAAATAGAGTGACGAAGGGCTGATGCATCCTTGTTAGTGCAAAAATACTCACGAAGTGCCTGAAGAATACCCAATACTGGTCGAGTTACAGCTTGAATGGCCATACATTCTTAGTTATCGTGGCGTGATAGAGCATCTGCTAGTGTATTCTCTTTCCAAAGTTTATTTCGGACTCGAAATCAAATCCCAATAATTTATAAAGCCAGCGTTGATGCTCGGTTGTATGAATATTCTGGTGCAATAAAGCCTTTCATGGCTGATGGTCAGAGATAATAATAAAGTGTGTTCCCAGTAAATAAGCACGCCACTTGAGGACTGCCAAGACAACTACATACAATTTACGATTGTAATGAAGTTTAGGGGTAAGCAACTTACTGTAGTAAGCAATTGGATGATCGTTCTGGGAATGAATAGCGCCAATGCTAGTGTCAGAGGCATCTGTTGCAACCATGAATTACTGGGAGAAATCTTGAAGTGCCAAGACAAGGGTAGTTGTCGAAGCCTTATAAAGTGCTAGAAAAGCCGTTTTGGCTGAGTCAGACCAGTTGAATTGGTCGTTGTGGAGCAATTGTGTCAGAGGTCCAATAATCAGGGCAAAATGGCGCACAAACTTATGATAATATCCGACCAGGTCGAGAAATCCTCGAAGCTGGCGCACCGTGGCTGGTTGGGGCCAATTCTCTATAGCTTCAATTTTTGTCGGGTCTACTGATACACCGGAAGCCGATATGATATGACCAAGATATGCAAGTGTGAGGCTGCCTAAGTCAGATTTTGATGATTTAGCAAATAAACAGTGGGATTTTAATAACTCAAGTTTCTGGCGTAGATGAACAAGGTGGTCCTGCCAAGAGGAACTGTAGACAAGAATATCGTCAAAAATACTAGGACAAACTTTCAAAGAAAGTGCATGAAGATGGAGTTCATCTCGCTCTGAAACGTTGTCGGCGCATTCGAGAGACCGAACGGCTATAGTGTCCTTCATGGGATCTAAAATGCGGTCTTATGCACATCAGTCGGGTAGCCTCAAATTTGATGGTATCATGATCTGAGGTCGAATTTGGAGAAAATAGTGTCACCATGAAGCTCATTTAGGAGCTCATCGACCGTCGCGATTGGGAAATGGTCGCGGATAGTGACCTTGTTCAAGGTGCGATAATCAACGCAGAAGTGCCAAGTACCATCTCGTTTCTTCATCGGGAGGATGGGTGATGAGAAGGACTAGTAGAAGGTCGGATTATTCCGCCAGCTAGCATCTCCGAAATTAGCTTTTTAATAGATGTTTTCTACGACTAAGGATAGCAATAGGGTTTAACATTCACGATAGAGGCGTCGGCTTGTAAGGTGATGCGATAGTCGGTAGATCGATGAGGTGGAAGTTTACTGGGTGTTTGGAAGACGCTGACAAATTGCTGGAGTAAAGTTACGAGGGCGGTGCGAACAACAGGTGCTAGAGGTGGATCGGTTTGGGTTGAAGGGAGTTCAGGTGGAGTGGGCCGACTATGATTGGACTATGATGCATCCAGTAAGAACAATGAAGCTTCTCCATCAGTGTCAACAACTCTTTGGAGTTGATTGAGGGACAATGCTGTCAAGGTGGGCTGACAGAGGCCATGAAGCTTAATTGGTTGACCATCCCATTCAAATGAGAGCTAGAGGGCCCTGTAGTCAAAGAGAACCGGCCCAATATCTGCAAGCCAATGAACACCTAACACCAAATCAGCACCATGTAAATGTAAAAGATGGAAATCGATAGCAAACGACCGTCTGTCAAGCTAAATCGGGATTTGGGGGCAGTAGCCGTCACATGATAGTGTGGCATCGTTACCCACCGTAACACTCAAGTGGGGTGATGGTTGGATTGGGAGATTACGTGATTTTGCCAGCCGGGTCTGAAAGAAAATTATGAGTTGCGCCACCATCAATTAAAACCATTGCTGCACGGCCGCCAATGATGGCTTGGAGGCGGAGGGTGGTCGGCATAAAGTGGCCTTCCAAGGCATGTTAGGAGATAATGGGAGCTTGTTCAATGGGTTCAGTGTTGGGAAGGATTAGGTCAGGGCAAATCAAGGCTAAAACTTGGTCAATATGGGTTTCGGGTGGTAAGTCGGGTTCAGGTAGTTCAAGGGATTCTTCAGCAAGGATACACTGAAATTTGGGCTGACATTGGTGACCAGGAAGGAAGCGCTCGTCGTAATTGTAATAGAGGCCACGCTCATTTTGGTGGCGGTAATTCTTCGTGATGGAAGGCGTAGTGTTGGGGATGGAATGGGGAAGGTGTTTTATGGGTGTATATTGGATTGTAATGGTTTTGGGGAGTATGTGTGGTGTTTTGGTTGTGTAAATCGAGATGGATAGTGGTTTAGAGGTTCCAGTTTGTCGTCTATGAGGGTGGAAAGTCCAACAACATCAACCAGGTTAGTAGGGCGATGGGTTAAGAGGTCTTTGGGGATATCAGCACGCAGGCCAGCGATAAAACAATTCAGTAGGTTGTTTGTGGTGAGGCCAGGAGTTTTGGTGGCTATGTTTTCAAAGGTGGCTATATAGGAGGTAAGGGATGATGTTTATTTGAAATTGTAGAGGTTATCCTCATGGTTGACGAAGCTGGAGCTGTTAAAACGACGCTTTAAGGCCTGCCACAAGTGTTCCCAAATGGATTGCTGATTTGTGAAGTACATATACTGGTACCATTGAAGAGCCGAGCCAATCATATAGAAGGTGGCGATGATGATTTTTTTGCTCAGGTGGGATGGAATGAATTTGGAAAAAATGCTCAATTTGGAAGAGCCAGCCAGCACCGTTATCACCTGAGAAAAAAGGTATTTCAAGTTTGGGTAGTCTGTTTTGGATATGAGGTTGTTCTGGTGGTGTGTATGAAAGGCTATGGCGTCCAGGGGTGGAGTGGGATGATTTGGAAGTAAGGGGGAGGGTTTGGAAACAAATGTTGCTTCGGCTGGCAGGCGATGGCGAGAGTGAGCTCACTGAGTTGCTGCTTCATGGCGTCCATGGAGGACTAAAGGGAGGTGAACTGGTCGCTGTGTTGGAGGACTATGGAGGAGAGCTCCTGGAACTTTGTTTCTTGGGTGGTTGCGCGGGTTTCAGGCATGGCTCAAAGCCAATGAAAGTACCAATGATGCTGGGGGAAGAAACATGGGAGGAAATTGGTGAGGAAGGAGAGGAAGAGAGTATTAAAAGATGAGAGGAATAGCAAAATGGATATGTGTCCTTCTTCATTTCATTTATTGCTTAAATAGAAAATAGCCTAACAGACTCTGACACATTTACAGTGCAAATGTCACATATCAATATCACAGCTTTCCTAACAAACTCTGGTGCATAATATTCTAAATCTTCACAACAAAATCTGCAGGTGCTGAGGCCTGAAACGTGCCCTTGCGGATGTCCTTGCTTGGGCTTGCTCGGAAGGATGTCCTCCTAATTCAATAAGACCTGTAACAATACACATCACATTATATTTATATTATGATCATAACATTAGATTATATAAAATAATCTAACAAATTGCTCCCACTAAATCATACATGCAAATTTGAACATACGTGTAACCTTATGAGCTCAAAATTTTCTATCACCTAGTGTATACCCGAAACAATCTCGTCCATCAATTATACTGACATAGGATCAAGTCAGCATTCGTAGCATTAATCGTTACGTAACTGAACTTGTCACGTATATTAGCATAAGCAAATGACATAGAACAATCATGGGTGTGTAGGATGGAAAATACATGAACTGTGATCCACACATGTTTATTTCTAATTGGTCACCTTAACTTTATGGAGATCAATCCTTCAATCAAAATATAACAGAGTGCAATGTACACTTTATTTCTGCAGAACTTAAATGTATATGATTGATGGACCATAATTATACGAATCAAAAACACAGTAAAACCCACCAAATTAGACTGTTTGTCTATTTAACTTCTGCTTGTTAGTCCCGATATATTTCTACAGGGTATTTTGGACTCTAGAGAGAATACACGCTAAGGAGAGGATTTTACGCTGAAAAGATATTACGAGTCATTCCAAGGTCACGATCAGACGCTGAATGCAGAAATCTCAAGATCCTGACATTGAATTACTCAAAACAAATCCAACTGAGGAGCAACCAAAGTCAGTCCGGAGCTGAAATGGACCGATGGCTTTTGGAGAAAAGATCTCAAACTCACTCATCCACTCCCCTCATGCCACATGGGCGGCGGCTCCTCCTCCTCCTCCCAAAGCCGCCGGCGGCTTTGAGCTCACCATGGGAGCTTGCCACTTGTCCCCTTCTCCTCCACATCTTCATCTCCTCCTCCTCCACCCTTGGATGCAAATCATCTCATCCATCCATTCCATCTTCATTTTGCTATAAAAGGAGAGCTCCTCCTCCTCAATTCAACATCCTCAAAATCAATCAAACACTTATCTCTCTAGAAATTGTGGTACTCTTGTAAGTTTGGTTTTGAAATAATACTCCTGTTGGTTCTTGAGTATTATAACAGTTTGAAATAATACTCCTGTTGGTTTTTGAGTATTATAACAGTTTTAGAGAATACTCCTGTTGGTTCTTGAGTATTCAGTAGGATTGGGAATACTCCTGTTGGTTCTTGAATATTCCACCCCCTCTCTTCTTACTGTCTTTCAAAAACCCCCCGAGTATTTAGCTATGATATCCTCTTCCATGGATAATCGTAGCTAAACTCTTTATTCGGTTGAAGGGGCGTACTTGTATTATAAAATGTTTTAGACTATTTTAGTGTTTTTTCTCTGTATTCAAAACTTGTTCTATGTGCCATATATTAGATCAGAATTTCCAAGGTTGAGTGGATGCTTGAAATGGCAAAGCTCTTCCGTGGAAGTTCGTGAACATACTCGGGTAAGTGGATGCTTGAAATGGCAAAGCTTATTTGAGGAGTCGATCTCTCTCAAACACCATTTAGATAAATCGGAAAAGACAATCCAAATGGATGCACATAGGCTAGTATACCTTGAAATGGGGTGCTAGTCTGAGTAGAACAAGGGCTCTATGTTTTTTGCAAAAGATTAGACAGTGTTGCAAGTCGAGTGCTTGAAATGGCCTTGATTCACTTTCGAACACTTTTGCAAAAGACTAGATAGTGTGGCAAATCGAGCACTTGAAATGGCCTTGATGCACGTTTGAATACTTAGAAGGATTACTAAAATGATAAAACAGGCTATGATGCAATGCCCTCGAAACCGAATGATTCCCTTGATTTACAAAACCCCCTTGTATTTACTTTTCTAGTATAACTGCCTTAATCAACTGCACTCACCTTCCGGAGGACTCGCAAATCACGCATCACCCACTGTAAGTCTTTCTTTTACTTTTCAGTATTTATTTTTCTGTAATTTACTTTTCCGCACTCAAAACCAAAAACAACAAAAAAAGTCACTTAGTCATAACCGCTAAAATCTCAATCAACCTCAAAACACACTCCCTCGCTGTACAAATCCCTTAAAGAACAACGTATCCCCCTAATTCCCTTGGGTTCGACCCCTAGTTACCACTTGCTACCCAGTAGTAAAGTCGCGAGTAGCGGAAAATATAAATTTATTTGCACAGAGAACATTGCACCTTAATGACAGTGCAGTGGGCTCCGTCAAATTGGCGCCGTTGCCGGGGAATTAGCCATCGGATAAGTTCTTTAAATCAATACGCGCTTCAAAACAACCATGTCTCGCGAAGGAAGCCACCATGACTACCAAGATGACGACGAGATGAACCTGTACGATCGAAACAATGAGGTGCCACTTCCATTTGTGGACGATCCGGAACAACTCATCAGAAAAAGAAGAGCTCGTGATAGGGAGGCAATCAGAAGAAATCAAGAACCACCCGAGGACCGAAATGCAGCTGGTCCAGTGCAACCTCCTAGATATCCACCACCCCCGCAACCTCGACAAGTGCCGAGACGAGAACCCGTTTTCTATGACTACTACGGAGATAACAACAACTACCGCGAACCTACATTGGGAGAGCTCTCGGCACCAGATTTCAGAATTCAGGCGTGGTGCATTCACGAAGGCCCTGAACTGGAAAATATCGCCATCAACACTTCAGTGGCCCACAACTTACCGAAATTCTCAGGAACGCGTGGAGAATCAGCAATGACTCATCTCCAACGCTTACATGGTATTTGCCAAAACTTAAAACCGAATGGCGTGAACGTAGACGACTTCAAGTTAAAGGCGTTCTACTTTTCCCTCATTGACGCGGCAAACGACTGGTTCCTTTCATTGCCTTCCGGAAGCATCAAAACATGGGCTCAGATGCAGAGGAAGTTCTTAGACAAATATTACCCAGCAGGAAGAGCGATGCAAGTAAGGAGGCAACTGCAGGACATCAAGCAAGGACCCAATGAAACCATGTACGATTACCTGGAAAAATTCAACCGCCTGGAGAGAAGCTGCTATACCCTTGGACTGCCCGAGAAACTCACTATCGAGTATCTCATTAACGGATTAAGACCCTTAGACAAAATGCTCCTGGATGCCTCAGCTGGAGGGTCCATGATGAATCTATCATTAAATGGCATAAGGGATCTTATCACCAACGTTGCTGAGAATGCCCGATTCAGAGAAGGGACAACTTAGCAGGAAGAATTCTCCCGGACAAAAAATGTGGCAAAAGCTGAAACATCGATGAGCTCTATGCCTGAAGAGATGAAGCAGCTAAAGGAGATGATGATTCAAATCCTACGAAGGCAGCCAGTTCCGGTAAAACCTTGCGAGTTCTGTGGTTCTACAGACCACAAAACTGACGCATGTCCGACATTAATAGAAGAGGAACCGGCAGAAGTGAATGCAGTGGGAGGATACCAAGGATACAACAACAACAAAAATGACAGAGCCGGACAAAACCAACAGTATGGTCAAGCAACCAACCCGAACTGGCGTAACAACAACTATCTTCAGAAGGAAGCACAACCAGCTGTCCCTCAACTAGCTCAGTCATACTACCAACCCCCCCCCCCACCGACAGTATAACCAGAACGCTCCATCGGCAGGACAATATCAGCAAAGAGGACCAAATCAGTACCAAGCCGGCCCGAACAATCAGCAAGAACCAAGCAAGTCGCTCGATGACACAATGAAGGAGCTCGCAGGAAACATTAATCAATTGGGTACTTCGCTACACCAATACCAGGCGAAAACTGACGGGGCAATTTTAGAACTAACCAAACAAATGTCCCAGTTCGCCACGGCAATGTCAACACTCACTAATGAACATGGCAGACTCCCTTCACAAACCATCCA
Organism: Rhodiola kirilowii; assembly: GCA_033675215.1. NCBI lineage: Eukaryota > Viridiplantae > Streptophyta > Magnoliopsida > Saxifragales > Crassulaceae > Rhodiola > Rhodiola kirilowii. Next base: position 36,838,126 of record CM066201.1, read on the forward strand.
AAACCCAAAAGTGAATCTTAGCATGATAAAGAGGTCAAACGTGAAGGCGACACTGGGAGAAGTAGCACGATCCCCAACTTACAAACTTACAAACAAGCACTTCACCCGGAGGCATCGTCCTGATTGGAACCAAGAGGAAGACCGACCCAATGATGACAAAACATGGGTTAAGCATGCTGACAATGGACGGTACGCATTCACCGTTTGTATAACACCACCACCGATCATACACTCTGACATACCAGCATCTGGATGGGTTGACAGTAACAATTTAAGGTGGGACTCCCCAACTAATATTTATGCTTCGAAGCAAAATATTAAGGGATCCGATTATACAAATCCTAAGCCAAGGAACGGGCAGAATGGCCCGATAATAGAAAGGGCCCTCACTTCAGATCACGAGCCACAACCGGAAAGAGATAAAGACCCAGGGGCCTTCACAGTCACCTGCGGTATTGGTGAAGCACAGATTCATAAGTGCTTAGTCGATCTTGGAGCTACTGTCAACGCCATGCCCTCCTCCTTATATTACTTATTAGGACTTGGTCCATTAAACCCACCCAGGTCAAATATCGAGCTAGGAGATAAATCGTGCATCCGTCCGGTTGGAGTGCTAGAAGATGTAATACTCCATGTGGGAGAGCTCGTCATTGCTGCAGACTTTTATGTAATACAAACGGGAGAGACCAGCGAAGACGACCCTCCAACAATAATCTTGGGACGACCATTCCTCTACGCTACTAAAGCAAGGATCGATGTGGGCAAGGGCACATTATCGCTTAAGTTCGGTGGCAAAATTGCAAATTTCTACATTGACAATAGCCGCAAGGATACAAAGAAACCGCCAGATATAATACCTATCTTAGATCGCGGTACGCAGATTTCCGACCTGCCAAAAGAGACCGAAAAAGTAACAAGACCAGCAGCTATGGTCAAAGTTCCCTCACCTTCTCAGAAGCAATGGAAAGAAAAAACACAAAAACCATGGGGTTCTAACATAAGCAAGGACTCAGGAAAAGTCAAGGCAAAAACCAACACAGGAACAGTGGCAAAATTCGACCTGAGCCACCCATGGGATCCCAACCAGTGATCCAGGAATAAGGTACTGTCGAGCCAACGACGTTAAACAAGTGCACTGGTCGGGAGGTAACCCGACACTATCTTACTATCTGCCTTTTTATTTTCTGTCTTTTAGTTTTTATCAATAAGTCGCTCTCACCCACTTGGTGCATAGAATGAATTGACTATTTAGGAATTGGTTTTTGGAGCACAATCGGATCAGCCAGGCAGCTTCCGTGAACTACCGGGCTTGCGCTGAGAGTTCAAGGCCCCAGCCGAACTCCCTCGATTATCCAGCCTCATGCCATGTCGTTCACTCGACACTTTAAAGGGAGTTCTGTTCTTCCCTTTTCCTTAATGTCATTTTCTTCTCATTTAATATCTGCTTGCATGGCTTTTGAACTAAGTCTTGCTGAAAGGCACGCCTTCGTTCAAAAGTGTGGGGTGAGAACCACCTGTGTACATAACATGTTTTTCTTTTCTTTTTTTTAATATTATCTTTTTGAAAATATGAACTTAAGAATGTGAAAAAGATAGATCTAAAATTCATGCATTTACCTTGTGAAAATTCAACTGTCTAAAAACTTAGAACGTAACTTCTCATTTGTCCCTTTGTGCTGAGATAAACAAGGGATGTGGAGTTGACATAAACTGCCCTAGAGAGGCTTGGCAAGCACTCGAAGGATCGAATCAAACTATATGGTTTTCGAAGTCAGTGGAGGCTGCACTTCGGGTTTCATTGAAGATTGAAGTCATCTCCACCATGCAGTGTTTATGCAAAAAGAAAAAAAGGCGAGGACGGGAATCAGACCGTCCTCTCTCTAGTCAAAGTAGCCGAGAAAATAGATGAGCGACCCTCATCTTGACCCGCGTGAAACGGCAAGGATGAGAGGAGCGGGGAGGTATTTCCATAGGCTTGCAGGCGATGATTGGACCTCCCAAAAAGGCTTGAGAAAATGGACTAGCAAGCCACAAAAAGGCAAAAGCTCGAAGAAGCAAATCAAGAGGCCAAAGGCCCAAAATTGTGAAGGTTTTAACCGAACAAAAGTGAAGTACTCAAAGAGTCAAATCAAAGGCCAAAGGCCGATTCACTACAAAAAGCTGTCCCTCGCCAAAAGAAAATCAAAGACCAAACCATTGAAACCCGAACCGAATCACGTGCTAGAGAAAGCTACAAGGAAACCATATAGTGCGAGACAGTCCCGAGGTTGCAGTCCAGGAGCCTAAAAAGGGCTATCTCCTGAAACATTTAGAATAATTTGCATCTCGGCATGAAGATACAAGTATCAAGTTTCTTCTATTTATTTACACAGTTCAATTTGGTAAAAGTAAGTAATGCATGAATTAGGATAAGTCTAGTACCACAGTCTAATTTTCATATTTTAACAAACTTACTTAGAGTGCCGCCCTTTAATAGCATTGTTCGGGACGAACAACTAAAAGTGTGGGGTGATCTGATGGACCATAATTATACGAATCAAAAAAAAGTAAAACCCACCAAATTAGGCTGTTTGTCTATTTAACTTCTGCTTGTTAGTCCCGATATATTTCTACAGGGTATTTTGGACTCTAGAGAGAATACACGCTAAGGAGAGGATTTTACGCTGAAAAGATATTACGAGTCATTCCAAGGTCACGATCAGACGCTGAATGCAGAAATCTCAAGATCCTGACATTGAATTACTCAAAACAAATCCAACCGAGGAGCAACCAAAGTCAGTCCGGAGCTGAAATGGACCGATGGCTTTTGGAGAAAAGATCTCAAACTCACTCATCCACTCCCCTCATGCCACATGGGCGGCGGCTCCTCCTCCTCCCAAAGCCGTCGGCGGCTTTGAGGTCACCATGGGAGCTTGCCACTTGTCCCCTTCTCCTCCACATCTTCATCTCCTCCTCCTCCACCCTTGGATGCAAATCATCTCATCCATCCATTCCATCTTCATTTGGCTATAAAAGGAGAGCTCCTCCTCCTCAATTCAACATCCTCAAAATAAATCAAACACTTATCTCTCTAGAAATTGTGGTACTCTTGTAAGTTTGGTTTTGAAATAATACTCCTGTTGGTTCTTGAGTATTATAACAGTTTGAAATAATACTCCTGTTGGTTCTTGAGTATTATAACAGTTTTAGAGAATACTCCTGTTGGTTCTTGAGTATTCAATAGGATTGGGAATACTCCTGTTGGTTCTTGAGTATTCCACCCCCTCTCTTCTTACTGTCTTTCAAAAACCCCCGAGTATTTAGCTATGATATCCTCTTCCATGGATAATCGTAGCTAAACTCTTTATTCGGTTGAAGGGGCGTACTTGTATTATAAAATGTTTTAGACTATTTTAGTGTTTTTTCTCTGTATTCAAAACTTGTTCTATGTGTCATATATTAGATCAGAATTTCCAAGGTTGAGTGGATGCTTGAAATGGCAAAGCTCTTCCGTGGTAGTTCGTGAACATACTCGTGTAAGTGGATGCTTGAAATGGCAAAGCTTATCTGAGGAGTTCGATCTCTCTCAAACACCATTTGGATAAATCGAAAAAGACAATCCAAATGGATGCACATAGGCTAGTATACCTTGAAATGGGGTGCTAGTCTGAGTAGAACAAGGGCTCTACGTTTTTTGCAAAAGATTAGACAATGTTGCAAGTCGAGTGCTTGAAATGGCCTTGATTCACTTTCGAACACTTTTGCAAAAGACTAGACAGTGTGGCAAATCGAGCGCTTGAAATGGCCTTGATGCACATTTGAATACTTAGAAGGATTACTAAAATGATAAAACAGGCTATGATGCAATGCCCCCGAAACCGAATGATTCCCTTGATTTACAAAACCCCCTTGTATTTACTTTTCTAGTATAACTGCCTTAATCAACTGCACTCACCTTCCGGAGGACTCGCAAATCACGCATCACCCACTGTAAGTCTTTCTTTTTACTTTTCAGTATTTATTTTTCTGTAATTTACTTTTCCGCACTCAAAACCAAAAACAACCAAAAAAGTCACTTAGTCATAACCGCTAAAATCTCAATCAACCTTAAAACACACTCCCTCGCTGTACAAATCCCTTAAAAAACAACGTATCCCCCTAATTCCCTTAGGTTCGACCCCTACTTACCACTTGCTACCCAGTAGTAAAGTCGCGAGTAGTGGAAAATATAAATTTATTTGCACAGAGAACATTGCACCTTAACGACAGTGCAGTGGGCTCCGTCAATGATTCATATACAACATAGAGCAAAACATAGTTTAACACAAACTTCTATTAAATCCGGATATTCTCAAATTCGATTACACTCGTATGAGCAGCACGCTAATGAAAGACTTTGAGTGCGAATCATGGAATTTGATTCCAAGGTGCTTTATAAAAATTCGACCACTCTGTACTTTAATGGAATATAATGCTGATTTAATGTCACAATATCCTTAACGGTCTTTCAATACCTTATGTAAAGTTTAGTCTTGTGATAAAGTTTCGCAGTCATATTCCTTAATTAGATGCCTTATAACATGACGTGGATCTTTTACCAGATATGCATCCTCTGAAATTGCAATCGGAATACACAATGATCTCCAACTGATCCGATTTCATGTATGTGAGCATGTAATCTCTTGTTCTCTTTAAGAATCCGACAATTTTCTTGACAATGATCCACTCATGTGTGGCTTATTGTTTGCCTCACTAACCAACAATGTAGGCGATCAACAAACAAGTACATAGTTAAATATACATAAAACTCCTCATAGCCAAAGTATAAGAAATTTTCTATATTTCTTGAATTTCCAGGGTATCTTCAAGGCATAAACTGAGATTGAAATTATCTCCTTTAATGATCGGGATATAAGAAAAATAAATTTACTCCCACTGAACTTGTGATACACACATTCATCCATCTACATTGTCTCGATATCACATGATGGAACTTAAAGTACTACCGACAGGAAGGATTCTTGAATCCATAAATGGATTTCCTTAGTTTATACATTTTAAGAGGTATTGAGTTTGTACTTCAGAAATAGTGTTCTGATTCTCAGTCTGGGTTAAATAGTATTTCTACCATGATTCCCCCACCCCCCAAACTCAATATTCTCAAAAGGTTGCGATTCTCGCCAAAAAATTAACTTAACAGTGGGATCTTTCAACTTAGTTGGGATCTTATTAAGGATATACAGATTATTATAAACATTACTCGTATCGGTCTCAATAATATTGGAATTTAATAGATAAAATAAATTTACCATTACCAAATGAACAAGAATAACTGAATTTGATTAATTTGGAAATATAAATTAAGTTGCGTCTAAAGACGATACAACGAAAGTATCAATTAAATTCAATCAAAATAACCAAATGCTAATTATCTGAAACTTCTTATTGCCACCTCTACTGCATGACCTTTACATAAATAAATGCGTCTTTTAGCATATATAGGTCAACTGTAGTTTAGGAAATCCCCTTTTAACCCGTCAATCGATATATTTAGACCACATGAGAAATTCTTTCTTTAAGTGTCCCATTTCCTCACAGAAATGACATGTAACATGAGTATTAAAAACTGGAACCATATAACTAGCATCATTATCATGCTTTAGCCTGTCCTTTTCTTGCACACAAAATGAAATGAGCTCATTAAGAGACCACTTCTTTCTCTGAAAGTTATAAGAAATCTTAAGTTGGATGTACTTTGCAAGAAGAGAGATCAACACCAAATGCACGAGTAAATCCTCAGATGACTCAAGCTTCATAGCCTTAAGTTTTGAAGCAAGATGAAACATTTTCATAAAATGCAACCTGATATTACCCTTGCCAGAGTACTTCATAGAAATCAAGTTTGCTAAAATCTCACTTGTTTTGGCCTTATCGTTTTCAACAAAACGCTTTTCAAATTTCTCAAGGTAATCTTTGGCACTGGAAATCTCATTAGGCACTATATCCCTGAAAGCCTCTGGAATGCCACAACGAATGATCATCAAACTTAGCCTGTTAGAGCGCTCCCACGTTCTCAAATAATTTCAATAATATGCACTCCCTGAATTAGTGAGAAGAATCGGCTTTGCCTTTCGGAATGATAAGTCTAAATCCGTGGTGCCCAAGAAAATCCGAATATTTTCTTTCCACTCCTCAAAGTTCATCCCATTTAGTACGGAGACATTACTGACGTTGGCAGCAATTGAAGTGGCAGACATGTAAGCTGAATGAGAACAATACATAAATCAGCTTTTCATGCTCACATAAAGTAAATAAATATGACATATCAAGATACCTAGCACACCATTAGTAGCAAATCTTTGGATAGTACTATTAACTTACAAGCATACACCTTTCCAATACCCATCATGTATTAATTTACACATAAAAGATCACTTTTGCGACGATTATGCTTCAATTAATACACTCCAAGTGTGGCCCCAAAATAAACCATATGTTATCTATGTATATACACTTTAGTTTTCAGAAATACACATCACTTAAATTGAAGTACATTTAATTACTTAAGTGTAAATGAACTAAATACTGAATTGGACTGCAGAACTAAATCGATCCAAATCACTATAATTGAACCCGATTAACTTGGACCGATAAACTAAATTGGATCACATTGAATCAATTCCCAAAATAGATCAAACGAAACCGTGTTTGATCTGAATCAGACCACTTCAGTCCAAATTGAACCACAATCAATTCAATTCACCAAAAGTGAAATCTGTACGATTTCATTATAATAAACATCTATTCGGCCAAAAAATAAATTAATTAAAATAGTCATTGCTTTTCACGATTGTTGATGCAGTAGCGTCATCAATATATTCTGGCCCAAAGTTGAATTCAATTTTTTAAATCCAATTTCATCGCCTCGTAAACGCAACATCAACGCATAATTATAGATGAAAAATCAATCGAGGATCCGAAAAATAACCGACGATCCCAGAGCCATCCGCGGAGGGGTAATTGAAAAAAATATGAACTTGTGAAGCGGATATGAACTGTAGAAGTGCATCCGGCCAACTTCATCACATCCGTCCGTGAAGTGCGAGTCCCGGTTAAGAAACGATAATGAATCGAGCGACCGCATCAATCGCAAGGTTTTGCAGCAGTTAGGAGCCCTGACAAGCGGAAACGATTCCATCAGATCAGATCCTAAGATAACGGCTACAACCGGATGATGTGCGGCTCACTAGGACAGAGCAGAACGTAACTATTCCGGTCAGGTGGTTACCCGACGGTTACCTGGCAGTTGAGTAGCGGTTTTCAGTAATTTTGGGCAGTTATCAGTCAGTTTTCCGGTGAGTTCATGGAGTTTTGGGGTGAAGAGGTGAAGCGAGTGCCATCATTACTAATACACTCCGCAAATGTCATTTCCGCATATAGGACCAAGAGATCATCAAGAAATTCATGATTCATCTTATTTCTAAGTTTGTTCTTGATGATGTTCCACGACAAAATGATATTTCTATTGTTGTTGTTGTTGTTGTCGATACCGGAAGAGTCAAAATCTGGCATATCAACTGATAGATCATGGGATAAAATGTTGACCTTATTGATTCAACCAAAAGGCGACATACATCACATATAGAAGTCATATTGGTAAAAGTTGGATCCCGCTGAATACTTGATAAAAAGAACCCACACTCAATATCAAGAACAACCATGTCATGTTCTGAAAAGTCAGAAGGATAAACTTGGAAGCAATTAGAAGCACATCTTCAGCTTTGAATGCAGTAAGAACAAGAAGCTCCATGGTTCACAATGTCTTTGTCTTTCTTCTAAAAAGCTTGAGAAAGAAACTCTGTAATTTTCATGACTTTAGGCATCTAAAGTAAGCCGTAGACAAAATCGAAAAATTTCAAAGCCTTACCGGTACATTTTGCTTCTCCTTTCACTTTGTCTTATCCATTCTTATATAAGTCATCAAGAACTGTCTGAGTAGCTCAAAACAACTTGATCAAACTTAAAATAGACAAAAAAATGTGAACCCTAACGAGTCCCAGATCTTTGTAAAGTAAAAGCTTGATTCATGCCTGAACCTGTACCAAGTGAACCAACATCAAATAAATCTAGAACTTCTACTTCTCTGTAAGCTTTTAACATTGACAATCATAACCAGATTAGAAGAGAACTGCCACACATGAACCACTCTTTTGGATGCAACATTTAACGACAACTGTAGGCGGTGAGCAAAACAATGCACATAGTATGCATATGGACATTCTCTTGGTCACAAAGCTTACAAGGAATTAGATTGACCACACATCACTGCAAATTTTGCAAATATTTTTGTCCAAAATTTCCGTCGCGATAACGTCGCATCAAGAGAGATGGAAAAATAAAACGTCACCTTTCCGTCACCGTTCCGTCTCCAAAAAATACGTTCGTTGTCATTCCGTCAGAATTCCGTCAACCATGTTCCTTCGCAAACGAGTAAACGGAATAGCGATGAAAGTTAACCGACGCAATTATGACGGAAACTATCCGCAAATTTTATTCGCTCAGATTCCGTGGACTTTCCGTCGTTGTATACCGTCAAAAACTTGCGTTCAAATACCGTCATCATTTTGTATGCCAGAAATATTTGAATTTTTTCAACACATTTCCGTGACATGTCCGTCATTGATTTACTGACCGTTGCTTGTTTCAACATTTTTCATCCCTATTACATTACTATTCCGTCTCTGTGAGGGAAATGCCATGGAAAAATGACGGAAACCCAGATTTCGCTTTTTCCCTATGTAAGAGAACTCTTTACATTATTGAACACACATTCATTTCCAACAAATTTTTATTTTGAAGCACATAAATTTTGCAACGTATACTTGACATTGGGTGCAAGATGATTTTGAAGAATTTCATTTTTCATGCCTGAGATGTGTTTCTTACAAGACAATCGGAAATTTTTATGTTCTCTTGTAAGAAACTCATCTCATTCAAGAGCCATGAAATTCTTTAGAATCATCTTCATCCCATTTCCAGTATATGTTTCATATTTCCGTCATTATTCCGGTACACAGTTCCCGTTAATTATTGACCATTGCTGAATTTCTGTCACTATAACATGTTATTTCCGTCAACAGGTGACGAAAAATGGACGGAATGTGGACGGAACAATTTATGCACCAGCTATATATATATATGAGAACTCTTGAAATCATTCATCCCACCACATTCATTAACAACATACTTCCTTCCAATCGTCAACATGTCTCCTTCATTTAACCTTGTAAGTTCCCTGACAATCCACGTGGATTTGCTCGTAGAGATCACGTTATACCTGTTGACAGACACGCGTAACAACTTATTATTGTTCTCTTCATATTGACTGTTTTGATAAATCCAACCGTTATGTAATCCCTAATTTTGTAACAGTTTCTTCCCATTCGATGTTCATCGAAGGATTGCACAAGAATGCATCTCAAAATGCTGGGACGCAACGTGGGCATCATGGAACATGATCCCAGAAAGCGGAAAGGAAATTTGGTACGAGGAGTTTCAGGTACAAAGCGGTAACTCAGAAAATGTTATTATTTCAGTTGGATGACAAAAGGTAACGGGTCTTACAAATGATTTGCTTGTAGCGTATAGCTACCTGGGATGCACAATATGACAGTCGCATTCGGGGTAATTTTATGAGGAGATGCAATATGATCGTCAATGATAATCGTACGATGCGAAGGACGGGAAGGAATTCACTTTTGTCATTGGCAACCAACCCGTAGATTGCAGAATTGTGGACTGCTCACGATGTTATCAATAAATCAGTGACAACTTTGTATTCCATGAATTAAATAAATTAGTGATTTCCAAATGAATTTGTAACGCAAATTGACGACGAACCCCCTGAAAAATAATGTTTTTATATAATAAAGTGTATTTGAAATCATTTGTAATGCAAATTGATTATACGTTAAAATAAATTTATATTACAAGACATTTTAATATAAAAACATCTTCGAAAAATATGTTTCGCAAATAAAGTTTTTGGGTGAGTTAGGACAGCGCTTAATACATAAAGCGTTGTCGAACATTGTAAATAAGACAGCGCTTCACTAATTAAGCGTTGTCTTATTGCTTATTTCTACAGCGCTTCACCTACTAAGCGATGTATATTTGTAGTTCAACAGCGCTTTTCGCGTTAAGCGCTGTCTAAAGTCTGAATATAAATTGCTTACATATACGTGTAAATATTTATACAATTTTTTTGCTTCATTTACATTTATTTGCTTGACACGTCTATGTCACAAAAATATTCGAACAATAATGCGTCACATGACCAAGTGTTGCAATATCCTAATAAAACACGATTTCGAAAAATATTGTACAACACGTTTCAATTCATAAATGTCGACCAATAACACTTTATATTCCTTCAAGTTTTTACATTATGATACACTTGTCGTATGTAAGTAATCAAACCATCGGCAAAGTGCTCCCTCATATCATCAAGTAATGTGTCATCATATGGTCGTTCTCCTGTAGGGAAACACTGTAAAAAACATAATTACAAAGATTAGGGACACCTCAATTAATTGTTAATGCCTAATTAAATGTCGCTATACACTTACTTGTCCGATGTCGTCCTCAAACGTTCCATTTGTATCTTGGACGAACTTGATTATGTCCAGAATATGTTGCAAGACATAGTAGGCACACAGTTCACTGTTGTGGGGCTGTCTCGGACACTAAAAATAAAATGAAGTTATAATCAACGAAAATTATTAATTAATGAAATATTCACTTGTATAACAATTGTTATATGTTAAGTAAATACTGTCACAGTCTTCCATTCTATTTCGTCACCTGACGGGATGCTGAAGCACAGACTCATGCTCCTGCAACAATAAGGTAATTTTTACATAAGAATTTTGTAGGTCATGTTATAATGGTAACTAAAGTGCACTACCATAGTACTTACGTGTTAACAAAATTCATTGCTTTAGGCCGCGGTGCCTTTGCCAGCAGATCAAGCAAAATGGCCACTCGCTTCTTTGGGAATAGGATAACTAACATCCAATGATACCTAACATAGATTTAACGTAACCATTGTTTATTAGTCAAATAGCCACCTCATTGAAAATAGCCAAAAAAAATTATATAATATCAACTGACTCTTTCACATCTACGTAGGGAAGGAAGTAGCAATAATTATGCTCATAGTCGGGCATTCTCAATCTCTTCTAGAAGAACTCCACCCTGACATTGAATTCCTCAGACGGAGTCATATAACTCGGTCTGAAGAATCCAAACTGTATGCCCGGTGGCGTCGTATCATGGATGAATCTGCTGGCATTTGATTTAATTAGTACAATTCTTATAAACTTAAGAAACCATTTTATAATGAAATCAATACTTACCTAATGTAAACTTCTGCTGATTGGGCACCCAATGCTTGTAAGAGTGTGAACTCAGTAATGCATTCTTTGTTCAACTCGACAAAGCAATCCTCACCAAACACTTTGCTACTAATGTAAACCGAATACAGTGTTGACTTGTGACGGACGCACAGTCGTCGTGTGCGAAAGTCAAGAATAAATTTATAAGTCCGCTACTCGCGACTTCACTACTGGGTAGCAAGTGGTAAGTAGGGGTCGAACCCAAGGGATTTAGGGGGATAAGTCGTTCTTTGAGGGATTGTACAGGCGGGGAACGTGATTTTAGGGTTGATTGAGGTTTTAGCGCGAATAACTACGTGACTTTTTGGTTGGTTTTGGTTTTTAGTGTGGAAAAGTAAATAACAGAAAAGTAAATACTGAAAATAAAAGGAAAGACTTACAGCGGTTGTTGCGTGATTGGCAAGTCTTGCGGAACGTCAGCAGTTGATATTGCAGTTAAAAGGAAGTATTCGATTGCAGGGGCCTCGTATCATAGTCTGTTTATCATTGACCTCTAATGATCATACTATGTGTTCAAAGATGAATCGAGGCTATTTCTAGCACAAGACTTGCCACATCATTTAGAACACTTGTTCTATTTAGACTAATTCCTCCTTTCGTAGTATCTTAGCCTTATGTGCATCCATTTGATCTTCAGTGACAATCAACCAAATGGTTTTTAAGAGAGGTCGAACTCCTCAGATAAGCTTTGCCCGTTAAAGCATCCACTTACCCGAGTATGTTCACGAACCCCACGGAAGAGCTTTGCCCGTTAAAGCATCCACTCAACCTTGGAAATTCTAACCTAATATGTGGCACATAAAACAAGTTTTGAACACAGAGAGGCACTAGGTGCAGTGTCTAAAACATTGTATGATACAAGTACACCCCTTCAACCGAATGAAGGGTTTAGCTACGAATATCCATAGAGGTGGATATCATAGCTAAGACAGTAAAGTAAAGAGAATACTAAAGAACCAACAGGAGTAAACTCAGGAACTACTAGAATACTCAAGAACCAACAGGAGTATTATAGATTGAAACAAGTGTTTACAAGAGTGGTGCCCTAATCTAGAGAGAAGTGAGAGCTTCTCTCACTAACTTATGGAATTGGAATGAGAATGGGATGTTGATTACAAAGGGAATGGCTTGGTATTTATAGCCATGGGGGAGTGACAGGTGTGGAGGAGAGGCCACCACATGGCAAGATATCCATGGAGGAGAGCAAAAGCCGCCGGTCCTCTTGTCTTCTTCCCCAAAGCCACCGGCCATGTGGCTTGAAAGGAGTGGAGGAGAGGAGTTGTGAGGGAGGAGCCGCCGGCTAGGTGGCATGAGGAGAGTGGTTGTGAGTTTTGTAAGGTTTTCACAAAAGCCATCGGTCCTTTCAGCTCCGGACTGTCTCTGGTTGCTCTTCGGTTGGACTTGTTTTGAGTGATTCCATGTCAGGTTCATGATATTTCTTCAATCGGCATCTGGTCGTGACTTGGAATGACTCGTAATTCATATTCAGCTTAAAAAGTCCTCCTTAGCATGTATTCTCTCTAGACGTCAAAATACCCTACAGATAAATATCGGAACTAACAAGAAAAAGTTAAATAGACAAAGCGTCTAATTTGGTGGGTTTATCCGTGTTTATGATACATACAATTATGGTCCATCAGATCACCCCACACTTTTAGTTGTTCGTCCAGAACAATGCTTTTTAAAGGGCGGCACACACTCTAAGTAAAATATGAAAGTGAGACTGTGGGACTTGATTTATCTTAATTCATGCATTACTTACTTATTACCAAACTAAACCGTGTAAATACTTAGAAGAAACTTGATACTTGTACCTTCGTGCCGAGATGCAAATTAATTCGGATGTTTCGGGAGATAGCCCTTTTTAGGCTCCCGGACTGCATTCTCGGGATCGACTCGCACTATATGGTTTCCTTGTAGCTTTCTCTAGCACTTGATTCGGTTTGGGTTTCACTGAGTTGAGCACTTTGATTTCTTTTTGGCGAGGGACATCTTTTGTAGTGAATCGGCCTTTGGCCTTTGATATTGAGTTGGAGTTTCTTCACTTTTGTTCGGTTAAAACCTTCACAATTTTGGCCTTTGGCCATTGATTAGCTTCTTTGAGCTTTTGCTTCTTTGTGACTTGCTAGTCCATTTTTTCAGCCTTTTTGGGAGGTCCAATCGTCGCCCGCAAGCATATGGAAATACCTCCCCGCTCTTTCTCATCCTTGCCGTTTCGCGCGGGTCAAAATGAGGGTCGCTCATTTATTTTCCCGGCTACTAGGACTAGAGATAGGACGGTTTGATTCTCGTCCCGCCTCTTGCATAAACGCTGCACGGCGGAGATGACTTCAATCTTTACTGAAACCCGAAGTGCAGCCTCCACTGACTTCGAAAACCATATAGTTTGATTCGATCCTTCGAGTGCTTGCCAAGCCTCTCTAGGGCAGTTTATGTCAACTCCACATCCCCTGTTTATCTCAGCACAAAGGGACAAATGAGAAGTTACATTCTAAGTTTTTAGACAGTTGAATTTTCACAAGGTAAATGCATGAATTTAGATCTATCTTTTTCACATTCTCAAGTTCATATTTTCAAAAAGATAATATTAAGGGAAAAGGAAAAAAGAAAAACATGTTATTTAACTATGTACACAGGCGGTTCTCACCCCACACTTTTGAACGAAGGCGTGCCTTAGTTCAAAAGTCATGCAAGCAAATATATACAGGAAAGGTGAGAATGAAAAAAAAACTAAATGACAGAAATTAAATGACTGAAAGTAAGATAGGTGTCGGGTTACCTCCCGACCAGTGCATTTGTTTAACGTCGTTAGCTCGACGATACATCACTCCTGGATCATAAGTAGGGATCCCATGGGTTCTTGAGGTCGAACTTCTTCTCGGTAGCTCTTTTGATTTGCCCAAAGAACACATATGGCAGTGGGCTCAGTTCTGCTCTCCCTTGATCCGGAGGCTTCTTTTTCACATATCCCCGAGAAGGCGAGGACTCCTTGACCATAGCTGCTGGTCCATCAAGTCGATCTCTCTTGCTTCTCCTTCCGGGTTTCCATTCTCTTGGCCCATGTCTTTGCCGCTTCTTCGTGTATGGTCGGTTGGCATCTTTGCAGTTTTGGAAGTTTAGTCTTTTGCCATTGAACACGAGCGACCTTGAGCTTGTTCCCATGCCAAGCCTCTTCTTTGTGGCAGAGATGATTGGCCATCCTAGAACGATTGAGTTTTCAGCCGGCTTTTCTTGGCTCATGACGAGTGAGTGCTCCATCTTCGGCTCTTCTGGCTCATGTTTTGCCTCCAACTCCCCTTGCACCTCATCATTGATCACTTCATCTTCAGGGGCTGTGATCCACATACAAACCGAGGGGACAGGTTGGGGGACTTCCACCACAAGGGCCGGGTCTTTCTCGAGCAGCTCATCAGTGAGGACCGAGCTTGCCGTGATTTTATCGGTTAGTTCGGCAGTGATGTTCGGGACTTCTGTTGGCTCGGCAGTGAGGACTGTATTAGACTTAGCTGGTTCGGCAATCAGGTCCGTGACCGGCGTGGTTTCCTCGGGCAGATTGGTGATGAGGACCGGGACTGGATTGGGCAGTTCTTCTTCGGTCATCCAAGAGTGCTCATCCTTTGTCGGCTCCGTAGGCTCCAATATTGGCTCCTTTAGAGTCGCCTCCACATCCATTACTACCCTTGTACTAATGTCTTCTCTCGGTTTTGTTGCGGGCAGGCTCATAATGGGTGTGGTGTCGGGCTCGTTGTGCACTTAGTCCACTTCCATCGTCGGTGCTTCATCATCAGTTTGGTACATTGGCCATTGTTTTGTGCTTTCTGCCAAATCGTCTATGAGGCGCCAGGTTTGAGACATGGTTAACTTCATGATTGAGCCTCCCGCTGCATTGTTAAGTCTTTTCCACTCAAGGGGCGTCATTCCAGCAAGAAACCTTTGAATAAGATTGTAGGGTGTGAATCCATGGTGCGGGCAGCGCGTCACAATGGAGTCAAAGTACGCCAAGTACTCGTCCAAAGTTTCATCCCGGGATTGCTCTAGGTTGAGAATCTTCTCGCGGGTTTCAGGTCGGAGAGATGGCGGGCAAAACTCCTCTAGGAATTTGGTTTGTAGATCCCCATAATTGCCTTCATAAGCCGCACATAAGTAATACCACTCTATTGCCGAGTCAGTTAAAGAAAATTTGAAGCATGTCAGCTTAAAATCCTCTAACGTCTCGTTCTCAGGTTTCATGTGGCGGCAGATGTGGTGAAAATGTTGGCAATGTATCTGATGGACCATAATTATACGAATCAAAAACACAGTAAAACCCACTAAATTAGACTGTTTGTCTATTTAACTTTTGCTTGTTAGTCCCGATATGTTTCTACAGGGTATTTTGGACTCTAGAAAGAAAACACGCTAAGGAGAGGATTTTACGCTGAAAAGATATTACGAGTCAGTCCAAGGTCACGATCAGACGCTGAATGCAGAAATCTCAAGATCCTGACATTGAATTACTCAAAACAAATCCAACCGAGGAGCAACCAAAGTCAGACCGGAGCGAATTGGACTGTTGGTTTTGTGAAAATTGCACAAAACCACACAACCTCCTCTTTTCCTTCTAGAAGAGGCGGCTAGAGGAGGAGAGCCTCCTCCTCACATGGGGGCAGCTAAATGGAGCCACCATAGGGATGTGACACTTGTCCCTCTCCTCCTCCACATCTCCTCCCCTCCTCCTCCTCCCTTGGATGCACAACCACATGCCACCATCCAAGCCCTCCATTCCTCCTCCCCTTTAGCTATAAAAGGAGGCTCTCCCCTCCTCATTTTAACATCTCATTCAAAAACATCCTCCACCATAGTTAGTGAGAGAAGCTCTCACTTCTCTCTAGAGTTTGGGCACTACTATTGTAATAATCTTACTCTGGAATCAAAACTTGATCCTTGGCGCTTCAACGGTTTTGTAAGTCTTCTCGTATTTATTTTACTGTCTTTCAAAACCCTTGTTTTTCCGAATTCGTAGTTATGATATCCAGTGCCATGATTAGAAGTAGCTAAACTCTTTTCGGTTGAAGGTGTGTACTTGTATTGTCAAATATTTTAGACCTTGCACTTAATGTCGCTTTGTGTTCAAAACTTGTTCTATGTGCCATATATAGTCAGAATTTCCAAGGTTGAGTGGAAGCTGTAACAAGCAAAGCTCTTCCGTGGGGATTCGTGAACATACTCGGGTAGTGGAAGCTGTAACAAGCAAAGCTATCTGAGGAGTTCGACTTATCTAAAACACCACTTGGTCGATCGTAACTGAGAGATCAGGTGGATGCACAAAAGGCTAAGATACTTCGAAAGGAGGAATTAGTCTGAAGTAGAACAAGTGTTTTAAACGATGTTGCAAGTCTTGCGCTTAGAAATGGCCTCGATTCATCTTTGAACACTTAGTATGATCATTAATGGTCGATGATAAACAGACTATGATACAAGGCCACCCCCGAAACCAAATGTTTTCCTTTAAATTGTAATATCCACTGTAACTTTACCTCTCAGTATTAAAATCACAACCAACCCACGCTACTCTAAGTCCTAAAATCACAACCAACTCCCAACTGTCCAACTTTAAGAACAACTATTCACCTGACTCCCTTGGGTTCGACCCCTACTTACCACTTACTACCCAGTAGTGTAGTCGCGAGTAGCGGAAAATATAAATTTATTTGTACAGAGAACATTGCACCTTAACGACAGTGCAGTGGGCTCCGTCAAATTGGCGCCGTTGCCGGGGAGTTAGCTTCCGACTAGTTGTTCTTTTCTCTTCTTTCTCTCTCTTAAATTCTCGAACGCGCTACTGCTCAACCATGTCATCATACTACGGAAGCGAACTTTGGAATGATGGGGGCAGCAACCTTATGTTTAAAATGCTCCACTGTCTCCCCAAATTCGGAGGTGCTCTTGGAGAAGATCCCGTGAAGCATACACAGACGTTCCACTCCATATGCAGCCACATGAGGCCTAAAAATGAATGGCTAGAGGAGTTTAAACTTAAATGCTTTAAATTTTCTTTAACGAACTCCGCAATAGACGGGTATTACTCATGTGCTATTTATGAAGGCAATTATGGGGATATACGAACCAAATTTCTAGAAAAGTTTTGCCCACCATCTCTCCGACTTGAAACCCGCAAGAAAATTCTCAATCTTGAACAATCCCGGGATGAAACTTTTGACGAGTACTTGGCGTACTTCGACTCCATTGTGGCGAGCTGCCCACACCATGGATTCACCAACCACTATCTTATTCAAAGGTTTCTTGCTGGAATGACGCCCCTCGAGTGGAAAAAACTTAACGATGCAGCGGGAGGCTCAATCATGAAGTTAACCATGGCTGAAACTTGGGACCTCATAGAGGAGTTGGCAGAAAGCACAAAACAAGGGCCGATGCACCAAACTGATGACGAAGCAACGACAGAGGATGAAGACTCACAAATAACCGAAGAAGAACCGGCCAGGACAGGCCCAGTCCTCACTGTCGAAGCACCCAACACGAGCCCATGCAAGCTGCCCGAGGAAGTCCCGGACCTCACTACCAAATCAGCCGAGACATACCTGGACCTCACTGCCGAACTAACCGAGAAAATGACAGTAGGCCCGGTCCTCACAGAAGAGCTGCTCGAGAAAGGCCATATCCTTATGGCCGAGAAGCCCCTACTTAACCCTTCATATTCTATGAAGATCACGGCCAACAAAGATGAGATGATCGATGATACAGTGCTGGGCGAGTTGAAGGAGAAGCATGAGCCAAAACAATCAACGCAGGAGCTCCCACTCGTCGCAAGCCAAGAAGAGCCTCCTGAAAGGTGTAAGGACCAAGGACGGCCAATCATCTCTGTCACAAAGAAGAGGGTTAGCAAGGGCGCATGCTTGAGGTCGCTTGGCAAAAGACTGAACTTCCGAAACTGCAAGGATGCCAACTGACCATACATGAAGAAGCGGCAAAGACATGGGCCGAAAGAATGGAAACCCGGAAGGAGTAACAAGCGAGCACGACTCATTGGACCAGCAGCTATGGTCAAAGAGGCCTCACCCTCTCGGAGCAAAAGGGCAGCCGAGAAGAAATTCGACCTCAAGCACCCATGGGATCCCTACTTATGATCCAGGAATGAGGTATCGTCGAGCCAACGACGTTAAACAAAGGCACTGGTCGGGAGGTAACCCGACATCTATCTTACTTTCAGTCTTTTATTTTATGTCATTTAGTTTTTGCCTTGTGTCATTCTCACCTTTCCTGTATATATTTGCTTGCATGACTTTTGAACTAAGTCGTGCTGAAAGGCACGCCTTCGTTCAAAAGTGTGGGGTGAGATCCACCTTTGTAAATAAATAACATGTTTTCTTTTTTAGTGTTATCTTTTTGAAAATATGAACTTAAGAACGTGAAAAAGATAAGTCATAATTCATGCATTAACCTTGTGAAAATTCAACTGTTTAAAAACTTAGAATGTAACTTCTCATTTGTCCTTTTGTGCTGAGATAAACTAGGGATGTGGAGTTGATAGAAATGCCCTAGAGAGGCTTGGCAAGCAATCGAAGGACTGAATTTCACTATATGGTTTACGAAGTCAGTGGAGGCTGCACTTCGGGTTTTTCAGTTGAGTCAAGAGTCAGCTCCGCCATGCAGTGTTTACGCATAAAAATGAAGAAGGCGGGACGGGAATCAAACCGTCCTATCTCTAGTCAAAGTAGCCAGGAAAATAAATGAGTGACCTCATTTTGACTCGCGCGAACGGCAATGATGAGAGAGAGCGGGGAGGTATTTCCATAGGCTTGCGGGCAATGATTGGACCTCCCAAAAAGGGCGCAAAAGAATGGACTAGCAAGTCACAAAGAAGCAAAAGCTCGAAGAAGAAAATCAAGAGGCCAAAGGCCCAAAATTGTGAAGGTTTTAACCGAACAAAAGTGGAGTACTCAAAGCGTCAAATCAAAGGCCAAAGGCCGATTCACTACAAAAAAGCAGTCCCTCGCCAAAAAAGAAAGAAATCAAAAAGGCTCAACTCATCTGCGAAACCCGAACCGAATCACGTGCTAGAGAAAGCTACAAGGAAACCATATAGTGCGAGACAGTCCCGAGATTGCAGTCCAGGAGCCTAAAAAGGGCTATCTCCCGAAACATCCAGAATAATTTGCATCTCGGCACGGAGGTACAAGTATCAAGTTTCTTCTATTTATTTACGCAGCTTAATTTTGTAATAAATAGTAATGCATGAATTAGGATAAGTCTAGTACCACAGTCTAATTTTCATATTTCAAACCAAACTTAGTGCCGCCCTTTAATAGCATTGTTCGGGACGAACAACTAAAAGTGTGGGGTGATCTGATGGACCATAATTATACGAATCAAAAACACAGTAAAACCCACTAAATTAGACTGTTTGTCTATTTAACTTTTGCTTGTTAGTCCCGATATGTTTCTACAGGGTATTTTGGACTCTAGAGAGAAAACACTCTAAGGAGAGGATTTTACGCTGAAAAGATATTACGAGTCAGTCCAAGGTCACGATCAGACGCTGAATGCAGAAATCTCAAGATCCTGACATTGAATTACTCAAAACAAATCCAACCGAGGAGCAACCAAAGTCAGATCGGAGCGAATTGGACTGTTGGTTTTGTCAAAATTGCACAAAACCACACAACCTCCTCTTTTCCTTCTAGAAGAGGCGGCTAAAGGAGGAGAGCCTCCTCCTCACATGGGGGGGGGCGGCTAAATGGAGCCACCATAGGGATGTGACACTTGTCCCTCTCCTCCTCCACATCTCCTCCCCTCCTCCTCCTCCCTTGGATGCACAACCACATGCCACCATCCAAGCCCTCCATTCCTCCTCCCCTTTAGCTATAAAAGGAGGCTCTCCCCTCCTCATTTTAACATCTCATTCGAAAACATCCTCCACCATAGTTAGTGAGAGAAGCTCTCACCTCTCTCTAGAGTTTGGGCACTACTATTGTAATAATCTTAATCTGGAATCAAAGCTTGATCCTTGGCGATTCAACGGTTTTGTAAGTCTTCTCGTATTTATTTTACTGTCTTTCAAAACCCATGTTTTTCCAAATTCGTAGTTATGATATCCAGTGCCATGATCAGTAGTAGCTAAACTCTTTTCGGTTGAAGGTGTGTACTTGTATTGTAAAATGTTTCAGACCTTGCACTTAATGTCGCTTTGTGTTCAAAACTTGTTCTATGTGCCATATATAGTCAGAATTTCCAAGGTTGAGTGGAAGCTGTAACAAGCAAAGCTCTTCCGTGGGGATTCGTGAACATACTCGGGTAGTGGAAGCTGTAACAAGCAAAGCTATCTGAGGAGTTCGACTTATCTAAAACACCACTTGGTCGATCGTAACTGAGAGATCAGGTGGATGCACAAAAGGCTAAGATACTTCGAAAGGAGGAATTAGTCTGAAGTAGAACAAGTGTTTTAAACGATGTTGCAAGTCTTGCGCTTAGAAATGGCCTCGATTCATCTTTGAACACTTAGTATGATCATTAATGATGATAAACAGACTATGATACAAGGCCACCCCCGAAACCAAATGTTTTCCTTTAAATTGTAATATCCACTGTAACTTTACCTCTCAGTATTAAAATCACAACCAACCCACGCTACTCTAAGTCCTAAAATCACAACCAACTCCCAACTGTCCAACTTTAAGAACAACTATTCACTTGACTCCCTTGGGTTCGACCCCTACTTACCACTTACTACCCAGTAGTGTAGTCGCGAGTAGCGGAAAATATAAATTTATTTGTACAGAGAACATTGCACCTTAACGACAGTGCAGTGGGCTCCGTCAAATTGGCGCCGTTGCCGGGGAGTTAGCTTCCGACTAGTTGTTCTTTTCTCTTCTTTCTCTCTCTTAAATTCTCGAACGCGCTACTGCTCAACCATGTCATCATACTACGGAAGCGAACTTTGGAATGATGGGGGCAGCAACCTTATGTTTAAAATGCTCCACTGTCTCCCCAAATTCGGAGGTGCTCTTTGAGAAGATCCCGTGAAGCATACACAGACGTTCCACTCCATATGCAGCCACATGAGGCCTAAAAATGAATCGCTAGAGGAGTTTAAACTTAAATGCTTTAAATTTTCTTTAACGAACTCCGCAATAGACGGGTATTACTCATGTGCTATTTATGAAGGCAAATATGGGGATATACGAACCAAATTTCTAGAAAAGTTTTGCCCACCATCTCTCCGACTTGAAACCCGCAAGAAAATTCTCAATCTTGAACAATCCCGGGACGAAACTTTGGACGAGTACTTGGCGTACTTTGACTCCATTGTGGAGAGCTGCCCACACCATGGATTCACCAACCACTATCTTATTCAAAGGTTTCTTGCTGGAATGACGCCCCTTGAGTGGAAAAAACTTAACGATGCAGCGGGAGGCTCAATCATGAAGTTAACCATGGCTGAAACTTGGGACCTCATAGACGAGTTGGCAGAAAGCACAAAACAAGGGCCGATGCACCAAACTGATGACAAAGCAACGACAGAGGATGAAGACTCACAAATAACCGAAGAAGAACCGGCCAGGACAGGCCCAGTCCTCACTGTCGAAGCACCCAACACGAGCCCATGCAATCCGCCCGAGGAAGTCCCGGACCTCACTACCAAATCAGCCAAGACATACCTGGACCTCACTGCCGAACTAACCGAGAAAATCACAGTAGGCCCGGTCCTCACAGAAGAGCTGCTCGAGAAAGGCCCCGTCCTTATGGCCGAGAAGCCCCTACTTAACCCTTCATATTCTATGAAGATCACGGCCAACAAAGATGAGATGATCGATGATACAGTGCTGGGCGAGTTGAAGGAGAAGCATGAGCCAAAACAATCAACGCAGGAGCTCCCACTCGTCGCAAGCCAAGAAGAGCCTCCTGAAAGGTGTAAGGACCAAGGACGGCCAATCATCTCTGTCACAAAGAAGAGGGTTAGCAAGGGCGCATGCTTGAGGTCGCTTGGCAAAAGACTGAACTTCCGAAACTGCAAGGATGCCAACTGACCATACATGAAGAAGCGCCAAAGACATGGGCCGAAAAAATGGAAACCCGGAAGGAGTAACAAGCGAGCACGACTCATTGGACCAGCAGCTATGGTCAAAGAGGCATCACCCTCTCGGAGCAAAAGGGCAGCCGAGAAGAAATTCGACCTCAAGCACCCATGGGATCCCTACTTATGATCCAGGAATGAGGTATCGTCGAGCCAACGACGTTAAACAAAGGCACAGGTCGGGAGGTAACCCGACATCTATCTTACTTTCAGTCTTTTATTTTATGTCATTTAGTTTTTGCCTTGTGTCATTCTCACCTTTCCTGTATATATTTGCTTGCATGACTTTTGAACTAAGTCGTGCTGAAAGGCACGCCTTCGTTCAAAAGTGTGGGGTGAGATCCACCTTTGTAAATAAATAACATGTTTTCTTTTTTAGTGTTATCTTTTTGAAAATATGAACTTAAGAATGTGAAAAAGATAAGTCATAATTCATGCATTAACCTTGTGAAAATTCAACTGTTTAAAAACTTAGAATGTAATTTCTCATTTGTTCCTTTGTGCTAAGATAAACTAGGGATGTGGAGTTGATAGAAATGCCCTAGAGAGGCTTGGCAAGCAATCGAAGGACTGAATTTCACTATATGGTTTACGAAGTCAGTGGAGGCTGCACTTCGGGTTTTTCAGTTGAGTCAAGAGTCAGCTCCGCCATGCAGTGTTTATGCATAAAAAATGAAGAAGGCGGGACGTGAATCAAACCGTCCTATCTCTAGTCAAAGTAGCCAGGAAAATATATGAGCGACCCTCATTTTGACTCGCGCGAACGGCAATGATGAGAGAGAGCGGGGAGGTATTTCCATAGGCTTGCGGGCAATGATTGGACCTCCCAAAAAGGGCGCAAAATAATGGACTAGCAAGTCACAAAGAAGCAAAATCTCGAAGAAGAAAATCAAGAGGCCAAAGGCCCAAAATTGTGAAGGTTTTAACCGAACAAAAGTGAAGTACTCAAAGCGTCAAATCAAAGGCCAAAGGCCGATTCACTACAAAAAAGCAGTCCCTCGCCAAAAAAGAAAGAAATCAAAAAGGCTCAACTCATCTGCGAAACCCGAACCGAATCACGTGCTAGAGAAAGCTACAAGGAAACCATATAGTGCGAGACAGTCCCGAGGTTGCAGTCCAGGAGCCTAAAAAGGGCTATCTCCCGAAACATCCAGAATAATTTGCATCTCGGCACGGAGGTACAAGTATCAAGTTTCTTCTATTTATTTACGCAGCTTAATTTGGTAATAAGTAGTAATGCATGAATTAGGATAAGTCTAGTACCACAGTCTAATTTTTATATTTTAAACCAAACTTAGTGCCGCCCTTTAATAGCATTGTTCGGGACGAACAACTAAAAGTGTGGGGTGATCTGATGGACCATAATTATACGAATCAAAAACACAGTAAAACCCACTAAATTAGACTGTTTGTCTATTTAACTTTTGCTTGTTAGTCCCGATATGTTTCTACAGGGTATTTTGGACTCTAGAGAGAAAACACTCTAAGGAGAGGATTTTACGCTGAAAAGATATTACGAGTCAGTCCAAGGTCACGTTCAGACGCTGAATGCAGAAATCTCAAGATCCTGACATTGAATTACTCAAAACAAATCCAACCGAGGAGCAACCAAAGTCAGATCAGAGCGAATTGGACTGTTGGTTTTGTGAAAATTGCACAAAACCACACAACCTCCTCTTTTCCTTCTAGAAGAGGCGGCTAAAGGAGGAGAGCCTCCTCCTCACATGGGGGGAGGGGGGCGGCTAAATGGAGCCACCATTGGGATGTGACACTTGTCCCTCTCCTCCTCCACATCTCCTCCCCTCCTCCTCCTCCCTTGGATGCACAACCACATGCCACCATCCAAGCCCTCCATTCCTCCTCCCCTTTAGCTATAAAAGGAGGCTCTCCCCTCCTCATTTTAACATCTCATTCAAAAACATCCTCCACCATAGTTAGTGAGAGAAGCTCTCACCTCTCTCTAGAGTTTGGGCACTACTATTGTAATAATCTTACTCTGGAATCAAAGCTTGATCCTTGGCGCTTCAACGGTTTTGTAAGTCTTCTCGTATTTATTTTACTGTCTTTCAAAACCCTTGTTTTTCCAAATTCGTAGTTATGATATCCAGTGCCATGATCAGTAGTAGCTAAACTCTTTTCGGTTGAAGGTGTGTACTTGTATTGTAAAATGTTTTAGACCTTGCACTTAATGTCGCTTTATGTTCAAAACTTGTTCTGTGTGCCATATATAGTCAGAATTTTTAAGGTTGAGTGGAAGCTGTAACAAGCAAAGCTCTTCCGTGGGGATTCGTGAACATACTCGGGTAGTGGAAGCTGTAACAAGCAAAGCTATCTGAGGAGTTCGACTTATCTAAAACACCACTTGGTCGATCGTAACTGAGAGATCAGGTGGATGCACAAAAGGTTAAGATACTTCGAAAGGAGGAATTAGTCTGAAGTAGAACAAGTGTTTTAAACGATGTTGCAAGTCTTGCGCTTAGAAATGGCCTCGATTCATCTTTGAACACTTAGTATGATCATTAATGGTTGATGATAAACAGACTATGATACAAGGCCACCCCCGAAACCAAATGTTTTCCTTTAAATTGTAATATCCACTGTAACTTTACCTCTCAGTATTAAAATCACAACCAACCCACGCTACTCTAAGTCCTAAAATCACAACCAACTCCCAACTGTCCAACTTTAAGAACAACTATTCACCTGACTCCCTTGGGTTCGACCCCTACTTACCACTTACTACCCAGTAGTGTAGTCGCGAGTAGCGGAAAATATAAATTTATTTGTACAGAGAACATTGCACCTTAACGACAGTGCAGTGGGCTCCGTCAAATTGGCGCCGTTGCCGGGGAGTTAGCTTCCGACTAGTTGTTCTTTTCTCTTCTTTCTCTCTCTTAAATTCTCGAACGCGCTACTGCTCAACCATGTCATCATACTACGGAAGCGAACTTTGGAATGATGGGGGCAGCAACCTTATGTTTAAAATGCTCCACTGTCTCCCCAAATTCGGAGATGCTCTTGGAGAAGATCCCGTGAAGCATACACAGACGTTCCACTCCATATGCAGCCACATGAGGCCTAAAAATGAATCGCTAGAGGAGTTTAAACTTAAATGCTTTAAATTTTCTTTAACGAACTCCGCAATAGACGGGTATTACTCATGTGCTATTTATGAAGGCAAATATGGGGATATACGAACCAAATTTCTAGAAAAGTTTTGCCCACCATCTCTCCGACTTGAAACCCGCAAGAAAATTCTCAATCTTGAACAATCCCGGGATGAAACTTTTGACGAGTACTTGGCGTACTTCGACTCCATTGTGGAGAGCTGCCGACACCATGGATTCACCAACCACTATCTTATTCAAAGGTTTCTTGCTGGAATGACGCCCCTTGAGTGGAAAAAACTTAACGATGCAGCGGGAGGCTCAATCATGAAGTTAACCATGGCTGAAACTTGGGACCTCATAGACGAGTTGGCAGAAAGCACAAAACAAGGGCCGATGCACCAAACTGATGACAAAGCAACGACAGAGGATGAAGACTCACAAATAACCGAAGAAGAACCGGCCAGGACAGGCCCAGTCCTCACTGTCGAAGCACCCAACACGAGCCCATGCAATCCGCCCGAGGAAGTCCCGGACCTCACTACCAAATCAGCCGAGACATACCTGGACCTCACTGCCGAACTAATCGAGAAAATCACAGCAGGCCCGGTCCTCACAGAAGAGCTGCTCGAGAAAGGCCCTGTCCTTATGATCGAGAAGCCCCTACTTAACCCTTCATATTCTATAAAGATCACGGCCAACAAAGATGAGATGATCGATGATACAGTGCTGGGCGAGTTGAAGGAGAAGCATGAGCCAAAACAATCAACGCAGGAGCTCCCACTCGTCGCAAGCCAAGAAGAGCCTCCTGAAAGGTGTAAGGACCAAGGACGGCCAATCATCTCTGTCACAAAGAAGAGGGTTAGCAAGGGCGCATGCTTGAGGTCGCTTGGCAAAAGACTGAACTTCCGAAACTGCAAGGATGCCAACTGACCATACATGAAGAAGCGCCAAAGACATGGGCCGAAAGAATGGAAACCCGGAAGGAGTAATAAGCGAGCACGACTCATTGGACCAGCAGCTATGGTCAAAGAGGCCTCACCCTCTCGGAGCAAAAGGGCAGCCGAGAAGAAATTCGACCTCAAGCACCCATGGGATCCCTACTTATGATCCAGGAATGAGGTATCGTCGAGCCAACGACGTTAAACAAAGGCACAGGTCGGGAGGTAACCCGACATCTATCTTACTTTCAGTCTTTTATTTTATGTCATTTAGTTTTTGCCTTGTGTCATTCTCACCTTTCCTGTATATATTTGCTTGCATGACTTTTGAACTAAGTCGTGCTGAAAGGCACGCCTTCGTTCAAAAGTGTGGGGTGAGATCCACCTTTGTAAATAAATAACATGTTTTCTTTTTTAGTGTTATCTTTTTGAAAATATGAACTTAAGAATGTGAAAAAGATAAGTCATAATTCATGCATTAACCTTGTGAAAATTCAACTGTTTAAAAACTTAGAATGTAACTTCTCATTTGTCCCTTTGTGCTAAGATAAACTAGGGATGTGGAGTTGATAGAAATGCCCTAGAGAGGCTTGGCAAGCAATCGAAGGACTGAATTTCACTATATGGTTTACGAAGTCAGTGGAGGCTGCACTTCGGGTTTTTCAGTTGAGTCAAGAGTCAGCTCCGCCATGCAGTGTTTATGCATAAAAAATGAAGAAGGCGGGACGGGAATCAAACCGTCCTATCTCTAGTCAAAGTAGCCAGGAAAATAAATGAGCGACCCTCATTTTGACTCGCGCGAACGGCAATGATGAGAGAGAGCGGGGAGGTATTTCCATAGGCTTGCGGGCAATGATTGGACCTCCCAAAAAGGGCGCAAAATAATGGACTAGCAAGTCACAAAGAAGCAAAAGCTCGAAGAAGAAAATCAAGAGGCCAAAGGCCCAAAATTGTGAAGGTTTTAACCGAACAAAAGTGAAGTACTCAAAGCGTCAAATCAAAGGCCAAAGGCCGATTCACTACAAAAAAGCAGTCCCTCGCCAAAAAAGAAAGAAATCAAAAAGGCTCAACTCATCTGCGAAACCCGAACCGAATCACGTGCTAGAGAAAGCTACAAGGAAACCATATAGTGCGAGACAGTCCCGAGGTTGCAGTCCAGGAGCCTAAAAAGGGCTATCTCCCGAAACATCCAGAATAATTTGCATCTCGGCACGGAGGTACAAGTATCAAGTTTCTTCTATTTATTTACGCAGCTTAATTTGGTAATAAGTAGTAATGCATGAATTAGGATAAGTCTAGTACCACAGTCTAATTTTTATATTTTAAACCAAACTTAGTGCCGCCCTTTAATAGCATTGTTCGGGACGAACAACTAAAAGTGTGGGGTGATCTGATGGACCATAATTATACGAATCAAAAACACAGTAAAACCCACTAAATTAGACTATTTGTCTATTTAACTTTTGCTTGTTAGTCCCGATATGTTTCTACAGGGTATTTTGGACTCTAGAGAGAAAACACTCTAAGGAGAGGATTTTACGCTGAAAAGATATTACGAGTCAGTCCAAGGTCACGTTCAGACGCTGAATGCAGAAATCTCAAGATCCTGACATTGAATTACTCAAAACAAATCCAACCGAGGAGCAACCAAAGTCAGATCAGAGCGAATTGGACTGTTGGTTTTGTGAAAATTGCACAAAACCACACAACCTCCTCTTTTCCTTCTAGAAGAGGCGGCTAAAGGAGGAGAGCCTCCTCCTCACATGGGGGGAGGGGGGCGGCTAAATGGAGCCACCATTGGGATGTGACACTTGTCCCTCTCCTCCTCCACATCTCCTCCCCTCCTCCTCCTCCCTTGGATGCACAACCACATGCCACCATCCAAGCCCTCCATTCCTCCTCCCCTTTAGCTATAAAAGGAGGCTCTCCCCTCCTCATTTTAACATCTCATTCAAAAACATCCTCCACCATAGTTAGTGAGAGAAGCTCTCACCTCTCTCTAGAGTTTGGGCACTACTATTGTAATAATCTTACTCTGGAATCAAAGCTTGATCCTTGGCGCTTCAACGGTTTTGTATGTCTTCTCGTATTTATTTTACTGTCTTTCAAAACCCTTGTTTTTCCAAATTCGTAGTTATGATATCCAGTGCCATGATCAGTAGTAGCTAAACTCTTTTCGGTTGAAGGTGTGTACTTGTATTGTAAAATGTTTTAGACGTTGCACTTAATGTCGCTTTGTGTTCAAAACTTGTTCTATGTGCCATATATAGTCAGAATTTTTAAGGTTGAGTGGAAGCTGTAACAAGCAAAGCTCTTCCGTGGGGATTCGTGAACATACTCGGGTAGTGGAAGCTGTAACAAGCAAAGCTATCTGAGGAGTTCGACTTATCTAAAACACCACTTGGTCGATCGTAACTGAGAGATCAGGTGGATGCACAAAAGGCTAAGATACTTCGAAAGGAGGAATTAGTCTGAAGTAGAACAAGTGTTTTAAACGATGTTGCAAGTCTTGCGCTTAGAAATGGCCTCGATTCATCTTTGAACACTTAGTATGATCATTAATGGTCGATGATAAACAGACTATGATACAAGGCCACCCCCGAAACCAAATGTTTTCCTTTAAATTGTAATATCCACTGTAACTTTACCTCTCAGTATTAAAATCACAACCAACCCACGCTACTCTAAGTCCTAAAATCACAACAAACTCCCAACTGTCCAACTTTAAGAACAACTATTCACCTGACTCCCATGGGTTCGACCCCTACTTACCACTTACTACCCAGTAGTGTAGTCGCGAGTAACGGAAAATAAAAATTTATTTGTACAGAGAACATTGCACCTTAACGACAGTGTAGTGGGCTCCGTCAAATTGGCGCCGTTGCCGGGGAGTTAGCTTCCGACTAGTTGTTCTTTTCTCTTCTTTCTCTCTCTTAAATTCTCGAACGCGCTACTGCTCAACCATGTCATCATACTACGGAAGCGAACTTTGGAATGATGGGGGCAGCAACCTTATGTTTAAAATGCTCCACTGTCTCCCCAAATTCGGAGGTGCTCTTGGAGAAGATCCCGTGAAGCATACACAGACGTTCCACTCCATATGCAGCCACATGAGGCCTAAAAATGAATCGCTAGAGAAGTTTAAACTTAATTGCTTTAAATTTTCTTTAACGAACTCCGCAATAGACGGGTATTACTCATGTGCTATTTATGAAGGCAATTATGGGGATATACGAACCAAATTTCTAGAAAAGTTTTGCCCACCATCTCTCCGACTTGAAACCCGCAAGAAAATTCTCAATCTTGAACAATCCCGGGACGAAACTTTGGCCGAGTACTTGGCGTACTTCGACTCCATTGTGGAGAGCTGCCCACACCATGGATTCACCAACCACTATCTTATTCAAAGGTTTCTTGCTGGAATGACGCCCCTTGAGTGGAAAAAACTTAACGATGCAGCGGGAGGCTCAATCATGAAGTTAACCATGGCTGAAACTTGGGACCTCATAGAGGAGTTGGCAGAAAGCACAAAACAAGGGCCGATGCACCAAACTGATGACAAAGCAATGACAGAGGATGAAGACTCACAAATAACCGAAGAAGAACCGGCCAGGACAGGCCCAGTCCTCACTGTTGAAGCACCCAACACGAGCCCATGCAATCCGCCCGAGGAAGTCCCGGACCTCACTACCAAATCAGCCGAGACATACCTGGACCTCACTGCCGAACTAACCGAGAAAATCACAGCAGGCCCGGTCCTCACAGAAGAGCTGCTCGAGAAAGGCCCTGTCCTTATGGCCGAGAAGCCCCTACTTAACCCTTCATATTCTATGAAGATCACGGCCAACAAAGATGAGATGATCGATGATACAGTGCTGGGCGAGTTGAAGGAGAAGCATGAGCCAAAACAATCCACGCAGGAGCTCCCACTCGTCGCAAGCCAAGAAGAGCCTCCTGAAAGGTGTAAGGACCAAGGACGGCCAATCATCTCTCACAAAGAAGAGGGTTAGCAAGGGCGCATGCTTGAGGTCGCTTGGCAAAAGACTGAACTTCTGAAACTGCAAGGATGCCAACTGACCATACATGAAGAAGCGGCAAAGACATGGGCCGAAAGAATGGAAACCCGGAAGGAGTAACAAGCGAGCACGACTCATTGGACCAGCAGCTATGGTCAAAGAGGCCTCACCCTCTCGGAGCAAAAGGGCAGCCGAGAAGAAATTCGACCTCAAGCACCCATGGGATCCCTACTTATGTTCCAGGAATGAGGTATCGTCGAGCCAACGACGTTAAACAAAGGCACAGGTCGGGAGGTAACCCGACATCTATCTTACTTTCAGTCTTTTATTTTATGTCATTTAGTTTTTGCCTTGTGTCATTCTCACCTTTCCTGTATATATTTGCTTGCATGACTTTTGAACTAAGTCGTGCTGAAAGGCACGCCTTCGTTCAAAAGTGTGGGGTGAGATCCACCTTTGTAAATAAATAACATGTTTTCTTTTTTAGTGTTATCTTTTTGAAAATATGAACTTAAGAATGTGAAAAAGATAAGTCATAATTCATGCATTAACCTTGTGAAAATTCAACTGTTTAAAAACTTAGAATGTAACTTCTCATTTGTCCCTTTGTGCTAAGATAAACTAGGGATGTGGAGTTGATAGAAATGCCCTAGAGAGGCTTGGCAAGCAATCGAAGGACTGAATTTCACTATATGGTTTACGAAGTCAGTGGAGGCTGCACTTCGAGTTTTTCAGTTGAGTCAAGAGTCAGCTCCGCCATGCAGTGTTTATGCATAAAAAATGAAGAAGGCGGGACGGGAATCAAACCGTCCTATCTCTAGTCAAAGTAGCCAGGAAAATAAATGAGCGACCCTCATTTTGACTCGCGCGAACGGCAATGATGAGAGAGAGCGGGGAGGTATTTCCATAGGCTTGCGGGCAATGATTGGACCTCCCAAAAAGGGCGCAAAATAATGGACTAGCAAGTCACAAAGAAGCAAAAGCTCGAAGAAGAAAATCAAGAGGCCAAAGGCCCAAAATTGTGAAGGTTTTAACCGAACAAAAGTGAAGTACTCAAAGCGTCAAATCAAAGGCCAAAGGCCGATTCACTACAAAAAAGCAGTCCCTCGCCAAAAAAGAAAGAAATCAAAAAGGCTCAACTCATCTGCGAAACCCGAACCGAATCACGTGCTAGAGAAAGCTACAAGGAAACCATATAGTGCGAGACAGTCCCGAGGTTGCAGTCCAGGAGCCTAAAAAGGGCTATCTCCCGAAACATCCAGAATAATTTGCATCTCGGCACGGAGGTACAAGTATCAAGTTTCTTCTATTTATTTACGCAGCTTAATTTGGTAATAAGTAGTAATGCATGAATTAGGATAAGTCTAGTACCACAGTCTAATTTTCATATTTTAAACCAAACTTAGTGCCGCCCTTTAATAGCATTGTTCGGGACGAACAACTAAAAGTGTGGGGTGATCTGATTGACCATAATTATACGAATCGAAAACACAGTAAAACCCACTAAATTAGACTATTTGTCTATTTAACTTTTGCTAGTTAGTCCCGATATGTTTCTACAGGGTATTTTGGACTCTAGAGAGAAAACACTCTAAGGAGAGGATTTTACGCTGAAAAGATATTACGAGTCAGTCCAAGGTCACGATCAGACGCTGAATGCAGAAATCTCAAGATCCTGACATTGAATTACTCAAAACAAATCCAACCGAGGAGCAACCAAAGTCAGATCGGAGCGAATTGGACTGTTGGTTTTGTGAAAATTGCACAAAACCACACAACCTCCTCTTTTCCTTCTAGAAGAGGCGGCTAAAGGAGGAGAGCCTCCTCCTCACATGGGGGGGGGGCGGCTAAATGGAGCCACCATTGGGATGTGACACTTGTCCCTCTCCTCCTCCACATCTCCTCCCCTCCTCCTCCTCCCTTGGATGCACAACCACATGCCACCATCCAAGCCCTCCATTCCCCCTCCCCTTTAGCTATAAAAGGAGGCTCTCCCCTCCTCATTTTAACATCTCATTCAAAAACATCCTCCACCATAGTTAGTGAGAGAAGCTCTCACCTCTCTCTAGAGTTTGGGCACTACTATTGTAATAATCTTACTCTGGAATCAAAGCTTGATCCTTGGCGCTTCAACGGTTTTGTAAGTCTTCTCGTATTTATTTTACTGTCTTTCAAAACCCTTGTTTTTCCAAATTCGTAGTTATGATATCCAGTGCCATGATCAGTAGTAGCTAAACTCTTTTCGGTTGAAGGTGTGTACTTGTATTGTAAAATGTTTTAGACCTTGCACTTAATGTCGCTTTGTGTTCAAAACTTGTTCTATGTGCCATATATAGTCAGAATTTTTAAGGTTGAGTGGAAGCTGTAACAAGCAAAGCTCTTCCGTGGGGATTCGTGAACATACTCGGGTAGTGGAAGCTGTAACAAGCAAAGCTATCTGAGGAGTTCAACTTATCTAAAACACCACTAGGTCGATCGTAACTGAGAGATCAGGTGGATGCACAAAAGGCTAAGATACTTCGAAAGGAGGAATTAGTCTGAAGTAGAACAGGTGTTTTAAACGATGTTGCAAGTCTTGCGCTTAGAAATGGCCTCGATTCATCTTTGAACACTTAGTATGATCATTAATGGTCGATGATAAACAGACTATGATACAAGGCCACCCCCGAAACCAAATGTTTTCCTTTAAATTGTAATATCCACTGTAACTTTACCTCTCAGTATTAAAATCACAACCAACCCACGCTACTCTAAGTCCTAAAATCACAACCAACTCCCAACTGTCCAACTTTAAGAACAACTATTCACCTGACTCCCTTGGGTTCGACCCCTACTTACCACTTACTACCCAGTAGTGTAGTCGCGAGTAGCGGAAAATATAAATTTATTTGTACAGAGAACATTGCACCTTAACGACAGTGCAGTGGGCTCCGTCAGTATCACAGGGTCTTCTTCAATGGTACCTCCGAATTGGGGGAGGCATCTAAGCATTTTAAAAATAAGGTTGCTGCCCCATTTTTCCAAGGTTCTATGTCGTAGTATGAAGACATGGCGAATTATGTACAACAGACAAAAGAACAACTATCCATTTGCTAACTCCCCGGCAACGGCGCCAATTTTGACGGACGCACAGTCGTCGTGTGCGAAAGTCAAGAATAAATTTATAAGTCCGCTACTCGCGACTTCACTACTGGGTAGCAAGTGGTAAGTAGGGGTCGAACCCAAGGGAATTAGGGGGATAAGTCGTTCTTTGAGGGATTGTACAGGCGGGGAACGTGATTTTAGGGTTGATTGAGGTTTTAGCGCGAATAACTACGTGACTTTTTGGTTGGTTTTGGTTTTTAGTGTGGAAAAGTAAATACTGAAAATAAAAGGAAAGACTTACAGCGGTTGTTGCGTGATTGGCAAGTCTTGTGGAACGTCAACAGATGATATTGCAGTTAAAAGGAAGTATTCGATTGCAGGGGTCTTGTATCATAGTCTGTTTATCATTGACCTCTAATGATCATACTATGTGTTCAAAGATGAAACGAGGCTATTTCTAGCACAAGACTTGCCACATCATTTAGAACACTTGTTCTATTTAGACTAATTCCTCCTTTCGAAGTATCTTAGCCTTATGTGCATCCATTTGATCTTCTGTGACGATCAACCGAATGGTTTTTAAGAGAGTCAAACTCCTCAGATAAGCTTTGACTGTTAAAGCATCCACTTACCCGAGTATGTTCATGAACCCCACGGAAGAGCTTTGCCCGTTAAAGCATCCACTCAACCTTGGAAATTCTAACCTAATATGTGGCACATAGGACAAGTTTTGAACACAGAGAGGCACTAGGTGCAGGGTCTAAAACATTGTATGATACAAGTACACCCCTTCAACCGAATGAAGGGTTTAGCTACGAATATCCATAGAGGTGGATATCATAGCTAAGACAGTAAAGTAAAGAGAACACTCAAGAACCAACAGGAGTAAACTCAGGAACTACTAGAATACTCAAGAACCAACAGGAGTATTATAGATTGAAACAAGTGTTTACAAGAGTGGTGCCCTAATCTAGAGAGAAGTGAGAGCTTCTCTCACTAACTTATGGAATTGGAATGAGAATGGGATGTTGATTACAAAGGGAATGACTTGGTATTTATAGCCATGGGGGAGTGAGAGGTGTGGAGGAGAGGCCACCACATGGCAAGATATCCATGGAGGAGAGCAAAAGCCGCCGGTCCTCTTGTCTTCTTCCCCAAAGCCGCCGGCCATGTGGCTTGCAAGGAGAGGAGGAGAGGAGTTGTGAGGGAGGAGCTGCCAGCTAGGTGGCATGAGGAGAGTGGTTTGTGAGTTTTGTGAGGTTTTCACAAAAGCCATCGGTCCTTTCAGCTCCGGACTATCTCTGGTTGCTCTTCGGTTGGACTTGTTTTGAGTGATTCCATGTCAGGTTCATGATATTTCTTCAGTCGGTATCTGGTCGTGACTTGGAATGACTCGTAATTCATATTCAGCTTAAAAAGTCCTCCTTAGCATGTATTCTCTCTAGACGTCAAAATACCCTACAGATAAATATCGGAACTAACAAGAAAAAGTTAAATAGACAAAGCGTCTAATTTGGTGGGTTTATCCGTGTTTATGATACATACAATTATGGTCCATCAACTTGCCCATCGTGTTAGCGTGTTTGTGAAGAATGTGGCATTGCATTTTCTTTCTCATAATAACTTCGTTGTCGAAACTGGAGCATTGCATTTTGAAAATTTTGAACTCGTCATATCCTTGTCGAAAATAAATAATGTCTTTCGAATGAGTATATATGACAAAGTGATAGGTGTTTAGTGTGGAAGACAAGAATGTATGTAGTTACCTTTTCATCAATGCGTACTAGAGATTTCGGCCATCGTACAAAACCACACACTGCATCCGATACTTTCTCCATATTCCCAAATTCTTTGGCAGCTCCCTCCATCCTTCAAGCGCCTCGTCAACAATCACCTTCACCATATCATCATCCAACTCTTAATATTGCACAATTCATCCTTCCATCACTTTGCCAAGTGCCACGATTACCAATCCCTTATCGAATCCTTCATCCACGTGTATTAAGCATTTCTTCCCAACCATATTTTTTACAAAAAAATCAAACGTGAACATTATGAATGAACACCATACACCTTAATTTGTTTCTCATTAAACTATTGCATAATACCTCAGGTATATCTCCGAAGGGGTCTGGATTGGAACCCCTATGATGGGTCTGAAACATTGGCGCGTAAGATGTAACTGTGGATCATGTTGATGATGAAGAAGAATACTTTCCGAATACCTCCATCCAACCTACAAAAGTACCGACTCCACGTGTCCGTCCAAGGTACTCATCCTTCCCTCTGGCCTCCGTCAAAATGTCTCTTCAACCCTGGGACGTAAATAATCCCTGTGCG
The DNA here is from genome assembly GCA_033675215.1 of Rhodiola kirilowii. Taxonomy (NCBI): domain Eukaryota; kingdom Viridiplantae; phylum Streptophyta; class Magnoliopsida; order Saxifragales; family Crassulaceae; genus Rhodiola; species Rhodiola kirilowii. The sequence continues at coordinate 36,874,120 of CM066201.1, forward strand.
ACCTGCTCTTCCAATTGCTCTTGTTATCAATCATTTTACGTCCATCATAATCACAATCATGTCATGAACTTTTGACTAATTTGCTTTGTACAAGTAACTTACAAATTTTTCCGCCACCTCCCTCATTGACTCATTCACGTACTCTTTATTCTTTCAAATATGACCCTTCAGCCATACCTCATGCCTTTCAACCTAGATTACAGGCTCATCCCCAGACGATATTAACCCTTGAGCCTCCATCTCCGCTTTCTTTGCTGCGACGATATCCGCCCTCGCCTTATTGTACCCACCTCGAGACAATGTATGCTGGAACTTGTTTGATTTTGCTCGAGCAATGTTCCTCTCCCTAATTTGCAGTGCCTCGGGAGTTGAGCGCTATTCCACGAACCTCCTCCAGTGCTCTGGACTAATGTAAGAATACTTCTCTCTTGGGTCATGTCCTTGTTTCGACCCAATTATGTACTGATTTGTGAGTTTGCTCTTGAAGTTTCTCCACATAACAGCGGCCGCTCGCATCTCCTTCTTCCTCAACTTAATGGTCCTGTCATTTTGGGGCACATCAAAGTATCTCTACAACTTAAAAAATTTGTTAATAATTTTTTACATCCAGAAATTATCATTTGTTTTTTCATTTTAAAACATACTAGTGTCTCGTCCCACACGGTATCCCTAAGCTCTTTAGGTACCAACTTCCATGTTTTGTATGTAATTGGCACTCGAGATTTAGCAACTGTTCCTGCAAATACATAACATATTAATTATTTTAAATACGCAATAAAACTTGTTATTCATTACGTAAACAAATACAGAACATACTATTTAATTACCAATGTATGTTCTGAATGATGTCCATTTTTTACCGCTAATTGTTCCATCTGCCTCAATCGTCACCTGCTCTTTACTCCCATCCTTATGCTGCTCGATAAAATTCATCATAGAGGTTGGCCCCCTGCTCTTACGGTTTGATGATGAGCCTCCCTCCGTGCCACTTTTGCTAACCATCTTCCTTCGAAAAGTAACAAATAACACAAACTACATTATACTGCACTACTAATTCCTAACAATTGCATAAGCTTATGCGAATTCCTAACTTGGCACAAAAATGAAGATACAGTAGTACTATAAATAAATTAGCATATGCTTCGCACAAGTCGGGACCCAAGGTGAAACAATCAGGAATCGGTGGATTCAACTAGGGACAATTGAATCTCAACAACTGGCTATCATAACAAAATGAATCCAAATCTAAGGTTAAATCAAGATGGAACCATAAATAATTTGCCGGACGCCAGTCGGAAACCAATACATTTACTTGGACGGCGACATGGACACAAGTGTAAACGGAAACTTAAATCAACATACCCTAGCGACTGAGAAATCATTTTGTATGCTTCGGCGGGCTAAGTTGGCAGTAACAATTTAAAGGCGAGGTGAATCAGACTATCCGAGTGTGTGAATATGTGGAGTTATTTTTTTGGTGAGTTAATAAACCTAGTCAAATTTGCGACAGCGTTTCCTCTTTAGGCGCTGTCTTTACTACACTTATGATAGCGCCTCTTAATTAAAGTGTTTTTTTAAAGTTATTTATAACATCGGCTCTGAATTAAAGCGCTATTTTACGTTATTTATAACAGCGCCTCCATGGAAACGCTGTTTTACTTCTAGTACAACAACGCTTTTAATGAAAGCGCTATCTCGGTTCATATTTGAAACATAGCTTATACATAAAGCTCTGTTGTACGCATAACAGACTAATATCTGAAATAAGACGGAATCAGACATCGTCCACCCTATAAGTAAAAGTACTAGCTTGTCTTTAACGTTTCATCCCAACAATTTCATATAATTAGTTCAAATTCTGCAGCTGAACATTTTTTTGCTGAGATGTCCAAAGAAGAATCAAGCGGTTCTGAAGGATGTGTTTGTTCCGCTCAAGATTTTATATATCCTTGTGATAATGGCGCGGACTGTTTAAGACAGAATAGCTTCAGTTGGGAAAAATACAGACATGACGAAGACAATAGTAGAGAAAGTATGTCTTCAAAGCCAAACCAATGTGAAGGTGACCAAGAAGTTGATCAGCCATCACCCCGTGGGTCACATAGAAATCAAGGATCGCAACATCTGAAATAATCACTAGTCTGTTGTTGATGTTCAACTTATCTAATGAAGTTAACTTTCCTTGACATTAATTACTCGAATGTCACGTGCTTAATTATTATAATATTTTCCATGTTTCGATTGTTCAACTTTTAACAATAGTTGTATGTATGTTATATTAATTTTTTGTTTTTTATACATGTTATTTTATAATAATTGTTAACAGAAATATATTGGTAAATTAATAAATTGAACACAAATTCAAAAACATAACTTATACGGAAATGCAACGCAAGTTATACGGAACATATTTCATCAATAATCCGTTAGTATTCCGTCACTTCACAGTTAATATATAGGTTCCGAAATAATGTTACCGTTAATATGTATCCGTTGTAAAAATGCGTCGCTAATTCGTTGTTTATCCGTCACCAAGTAACGGAATAGAGCTGCTGTGTTGACGGAATATGTATCGTAATTATTAACTTATGACCTACAAAAACATACAACCTGTGATATAAATATGGACATTTGCAATAGACAAATGTGTTCCGACCATCTTTCTATATTCACGCTTACAATCAACTGTTCCAATTTTAGCAAATGTCTTGTTTATTTTGCTGGGACTTTTTCCTTTCAAAGAACTTTATGGATTTCTTGTGTAGGTCAGTCAACCACATTATTTGGTTATGTTTCATGATCAGGTCCATTCTGTTCTCCTCCATCTTATTCAGAATTATTCGCTCATCTTGAGAGACAAATTCTAAAGAAGACCGATGAGAACAGAAAGGAGCTTGTCATGAAACATAACCATATAATGTGGTTGACGGACCTGCACAAGCAATCAAAAAAGATCATTAAAAGAAAAATCTTGCAGCACGAGAAATTCTTTATTACGTCTGTATTCCGTCACTTTCCCGTCACCAAAAACGTATATGCATAGCAATTATAACGGACATATTTTGAAAACACCTAATGACTACCACAACGCTTATCAGGTAGGCGCTGTCTTTTGGTGCCTTACAACGGCGCTTTCTAATTAAGCGCTGTCTTTTGGTGACATACAACAACGCTTAATTAGAAAGCGCTGGCTTTTGGTGAGTAAGTGTACCGATAATATTTAACCGTTGTAAAAATTTGTCGAGAATTCGTCGTAATTCCGTCACCAAGTGACGGAATAGAGCTGCTGTGTTGACGGAGTACTTATCATCACCATTCCATTACCATTCCGTCAATAAATTTTAATATGTCCATTGGGAAATAAATGGACCATTAATATTTAACCGTTGTAACAATTCGTCAACAATTCGTTGTAATTCCGTCACCTAGTGCCGCTATGGTTCTTATGTGTTGACGGAATATTCCTCATCACCATTCCCTTACCATTTCGTCAGTCTATTGCCTTAATATATATCATTTGGGAAATAAATGAACCGTTAATATGTATCCATTGTAAAATTTGCAAATGTCCTATAATTATAATAAAGGTTATAATAGGGAAAACAACCTTATACTTCTGAATATACAGAGGACTCTTGATACTTCTGAATATACAGAGGACTCTTGATATGCAAGATCAACAGTTGGACGAAATTAAAGAAAGAATAAATGCAGCCATTCTCGCAGAAGAAAGGATGTTAGATTTAGAAACACGACTTGAAGAGCTCAAAATGACAATCGTAAAATTAATCGTAAGTCATGTCTACAGTTGAAAACATAAAAACCCTAGCCATACATCTAGAACAAATGATCGAAATGGCAGCAACAAAAACCATCAAGGAAATCTGTAATAAGATAGACGAAAGCAAATGCGGATGCATGGAGAGATTATTAGAAATGGACAAACAAATTGCCCTAGGAAAGGGTAAAGAGGACGCTTCAGGAGCAAACCCTTCCACTAGACTAAGAAGATATTCTTATCCAAACGACATGGTAAGAAACAAAGAACTAGGAAGTTCTAAAAATCCACACTCGTTGATCTGGCCCTTTGGCTTAGACAAATCAGTTCGATTACAGAACAACTAGAAAAGTATTTCTTTGAAATGCCACTTGAGGAAGACTGCCAAGAAATTGTGCAGCTCCTAGCTTTAGACGAAGTCGAATTACAAGACAAGTTTAAAGACAAATTCGACCTTTGCGCCAAGTACAACTATAACACTAAGGAAAATGTTATGACCAATGTAGAAGACAATTCTACCATATCCGAACCAGATAAGGACTCTGATTCAGAAGACGATTTCAACCTTAGAACAGTTAAGGAAGAAATACCTGAAAGTAGTAATACTCAAAGAAATAGAAAAAGGAAAAAGCATACAGAAGGAGAGTATTGGGAAATGCATCCTCCAAGAGTGCCAGGAGGCTATACTTCAAATGGTCTAAATCCCCTCAGTATTGAAAGTACCGGAGATTTAGAAATAAGAAAAAAATTAATCGATCTTTGGGCTACTGAGCTTAGCTTGATTATTCAATCTAACAAAGACGAGTTCGCAACTGCAAAGCCAATCTTATTGCTTGCAGAGCACAAGTCTGAAGGAATTATCAAAAACTTCATCAAAATCACTCAGTGGCCAGAAGAATATGTTGATGATAAAGATCCCCTCGAATTCCTCATCGAAAGTATCTACACTTTGTTCTTAGGAATTAACATGGTACAAGACAAAGAAGGAGAACTTCTAAAAGAACAAGAAAAGGCTAGAATCAACCTAATCAACATACAGTTATGCAACATCTGCAACCTGAGAGAATTCACTAGTGAATATGAAAAGAATTTCTACAAATTACCTCAAGACGACTATCCTGAGTTAGTAGAAAAATACCTCGCCAAACTACCTATCATTGGAGAAGCTAGTCTAGAAGAATATCACAAAAAGAAAACCAAGCTTACAGCCTATTCCTTAGGTTTTGCAACAAGAATTGCGGAAGAACAGATTAAACAAGTGTGCGACCTCTCCAAAAACCAAAAACAGCTAAAAAGATTCAGCAAAACATGTTGCAAAAAGATTATTTCCGAAAATCTTACGTTTGGATGAACACCAAACAAAGAAAAACGGTTTAAAAAGTAAAAACCAAAATTCAAAGGAGTTTGGAAAAAGAAGAAAAAGCCTTTTATGCCAGGCAAGTTCTTCAGAAAACCTAAAAAGGAAAAATCTGAAAAGAAAAGATTTTGTCCAAAAGGCAAACCCAACTGCAGATGCTGGATCTGTAGCGAAAAAAGACACTATGCGAATGCTTGCCCAAACAAACAAAACTTCCCGCATAAAGTAAAACTTATACTTGAAGCTCAAAATAATGGCTACGAACTGGTCGAAGACCTCTATACTGAAGAAGAAATAGTTTTCACCTATGAAAACATTCCTGAGGAAGATACCTCAGATAGTTCAAACATGGATTCTGATAGCACGAATGAAGAGCTCAGTTGAAAAAGATTGGTCTCAACTTTCTTTCTTCTTTCAAGATAGATCTATGAATGTCAAAGAAGAATTGACCTTAGTCAACAAAACTAATTCAAATTCTATCTACATTAAAGGACAGCTTAAATTCAGAGGATTTAAGACATTTAATGTTCACTGCTATGTCGACACTGTAGCAAGCCTATGTATCGCAAGCAAATATTTTATTCCAGAAGAACTTTGGGAAAATGCCTCAAGACCAATCTCAGTCAAAGTCGCTAATGGCGAATTCGTCAAGATTACCAAAGTTTGTAAAAACTTACAAATCAAAATTGCGGGTGAAATATTTCATATTCTAACATTATATCAACAAGAATCAGGATTGGACCTGTTACTTGGAAACAACTTTATTCAGTTGTACTGTCCATTTACGCAATGGCTTGACATGGTTTCCTTTACCAAGGAAAATGAAGAAACCAAAGATAAAGACTTAATCTACGTTACCAAAGTCAAAAAAGCCTTCGCTCTCGGAAGGAGAGGATTTTTAGATTCCCTAAAAAAGGATTCAAAGATCAACCCACGAACTCCTGTTAATATCACTAAAGACGTGATAATTGAACAGCCAACTTTTCAGAAGGGGGGAGTTGAGGAAGAGCACACTTTCGTCTTAAATTTACAAAAATTTAAGACAATTGAAGATTTACTTGACAAAGTAAGTTCTGAAAACCCTATTGACCCTAACAAGACTAAAAATTGGATGACTGCTAGCATCAAGCTAATTGAACCAAATTCTGTCATTCGAGTCAAACCAATGAAATACAGTCCCCAGGATAGAGAAGAATTCTCCAAACAAATCAGAGAACTCTTATATCTAAGGTTAATTAAACCTAGTAAATCACCTCACATGTCTCCTGCTTTCTTAGTCAATAACGAAGCAGAAAAATGAAGAGGAAAGAAAAGAATGGTTGTCAATTATAAGGCAATCAATACAGCAACAGTAGGTGACAGTCACAATCTACCATGCATGCAAGAACTGCTAACCCTAATCAGAGGAAAGATAATCTTCAGCAGCTTTGATTGCAAAAGTGGTTTCTAGCAAGTTCTACTCGATGAGGACTCACAGCTCCTCACTGCCTTCACATGCCCAGACGGTCACTACCAATGGAACGTAGTACCATTTGGTCTAAAACAAGCACCCTCTATTTTTCAGAGGCACATGCAGAATGCCCTTAGAGGCTTAGAAAAAATATTTTGCGTCTACGTTGACGACATATTAGTTTGAAGTTATTCAGAAAACAAACACTATAAACATGTTCTTATGGTCCTCAAAACCATACAGAAATATGGGATTATACTTTCAAAAAAGAAAGCAAATCTCTTCAAAGAAAAGATCAATTTCTTAGGTCTAGAAATCAACGGAACACATACCCCTCAGAATCATATTCTAGACAACCTTCAGCGATTTCCTGATTGCATTGAAGACAAAAAACAGTTACAACGTTTCCTTGGCGTTCTAACTTACGCGGAAGCCTATATCCATAAGCTTGCGGAAATAAGAAAACCTCTTCAGGCTAAATTAAAGAAAGACGCAATCTGGACTTGGACAGACGATGATACCAGCCAAAACTAGAGATGGTGAAAAAATATGCAGATATAGCTCTGGATCATTCAAACCAGCTGAGCTCAACTACCACAGCAATGAAAAAGAATATCTTGCGGTCAAGCGAATAGAAAAATTCTCAGTATACTTAACACCAATTAAATTTCTTGTTAGAACTGATAATAAGAACTTCACTTATTTCTTAAGAACTAAGATTGCAGGTGACTGCAAGCAGGGAAGACTCATTCGATGGCAAATGTGGTTTGCACATTACCAATTCGATGTTGAACACTTCGCTGGTGAAAAGAACTCACTCGCGGACTTCATGACACGCGAATTCCAAAGGTAAAGATTCTCGCTTATCCTTTTCTTTTGAAAAAGCAATACAAGCGATAAAACCAGAGGCGCCCATAGTTTGCTCCTCTCACCACCCTATAAATTGAGTGCTTCACCCTCCTTTTTCCACACACCACAATCAATAGCCTGATAAACCCAGTGAGAAAATAGAGCTATGGAGATTATCCAAGAGCTTGAGCTCAGAGAAAAAAATGCTCACACTTGAGCAAGAAGCCCTTGAAAACGAGCTAAAGACCGTTAGGTCAAAACTATTTCTGTTGAAACAGTTTCAACAGGCTAAAATGGTTTCGACTGAACCGGGGAATTATTCTAATTCCGAATCAGGAGCTACTCCGGAGCAAACGGCTACCGATAAAGAGTCAACAAATCCATTGATGGCTATTACCCTGCCAAAAGGTAAAGAAGTAGTTATTGCTTCAAACAGAAAAGTAGCCCTTGCTACTAGCAAGCTTGTAGATCTCTCTGCACTTGCCATATCAAAAAGGTTTTCCCCACTGGAATCCAACGACCAGAAATTCAACCCGAATTAAAAACGGGCTGTTGAAAAATACATCAACACAGCATATTACGTTATTTTCAACGGAAAACACCAGGGTATTTATACCGACTGGAGTACTGTCTGCCCACTTGTTCAAGGAACACCGGCTATCCATCAAAAATTCAAAACTCTGCAGGAACCCAGAAAAAGACTGAATGCTTATGAGGAAGCAACCAACAACAACCTCCTCGAACCAAGGGTTAAAAGGAGTAAGAACCTCGTCAGGCGAGCCAACCCCGTCAACATCTCCAAAGATCAGACAGAAGAAAAAATTGAAGGAGTCCTCTTCGAAGACTTCAGAACCCTCTGGTCCAAAGCCAGATGTGCTAATCAAGAAGATCTCCTTGCAGAAAAATTCTTCACTTACGATAAGCCAACAAGGAGCCTTTTCAATTTCGTCGAAGGGGCAGACCCAATTCTAGTGTTCGAAGCATTTAAAGCAGGATTGGTAAAAAACGTTTACCCAAGTGCCAATCTTCAAGAGCTCAGACACTTCCCAAACAAAATGACGAAGGCCATCAAGAGTTTCAGAACAAAGGTCCTCAAAGCTACTGACCAGGCCATATACATTAATATAACTAGTTCCATTGCGGACTGGAGTCAACACAAGAACTACTGCCCGTACTTCTTTGTCAAGATTGGACTTGCCAGAGAAAAAGACTACTGCTCTTCCAAAATCATGATCGAAGAATTCCCATCGACGGAAGATCTCATCAAATTAAGAGTCTCCGGACTCAGGCTGATCACGCAAAAAAACTGTTCCATTGAAGCAGACACCCAAGTCATGGTCAATTACTATGATCAGAATTGCCTTGTCTGCAGCTGGACTCCAGCACCCACCAGTCAAGATGATTGGAACAAGATTCTTCATTTCGAAGAAATCTTCAGACAAGCCGACATCAAAGCGGCTCCCACCACAAGGAGCGCCTTTTTCAATATTGCCGCCCTTATCTTTCAAGAAGATAGTCTGTCTTCCACTTCTTCTAGTGGCACCCCCACTAACCCTGAAAAGAAGAAGAAAACAAAAGTAGACCCCACTACTACCACAAAAGTCAAAAGTGGTTCTATCTCTAGGACCCCAGCAGGACTTTAAGTCCATTAACCACTTGCGAAACCAGCAGCGCACATGGTTTACCTTCTCCTTTTGAAGATAATGGAAAACAGGTGGAGGCAACGACAAGCATGCCTAACCAACAAGCAATAGACCACTCAGGTCTATATATTGAAGACGAGAGAGCCTAATGAAGTATCGCATCTTCCACAACCCAACCTCTCTCTCATCAAATCATTAAGCTTTCATGTGTAATAGTGAGTAGTGTGCATAGGCACAATAGTGTGTAGTAGGTAACCCTTTGGGGTATGCCTTAGTATGTTCTTAAGGATGCTCATTTGAGTATACCTCTTTGTATTTTCAATTTCATCAATAAAATTACCCTTCCACATACATCTTCCCAACACTTACCCAATGTTTACTACTTCTAAACCGGAAGCAATGAAGCATGCAAATATCCCTGCACATATCGATTTCCCGGAAATACGTTATGCTATGATCCAAAATGGATGGTACTTCCATCTTTCAAACCCAAGGGCGAACACACATGAAGCTCTAGCGGATGGAGGCAGGAGGCCGTAGTAAGCCCTCTATGGTTCGCGTTACGAGTGGAGGTGACCAGTGATCCCAGAAGAAAGAAAGAGGCGAAGGAATAGCCGATCTGGAAACATGAGCTAACATCATAGATGGCCCGATATGCCGGATATGCTTCAGATCCCAAGGAGAAGAAGAAAATAAGCAGAAGGCAAGTGGAAGAAAGGTAAACCAGTAGGGTATAATAAAAATGGAAAACAAATACATAAGAAGTATTCTGTCTTAGAGAACATATTAAGGATACGCCTATAAAACACTATAGCCTTATATAAACCAATTGTGAAAACAAACTCAATATTAACCAAGAAATTAAAAATGAATTGGTCAAACGGAAACTTTGATGTTTTCAAATATCAAGAAGATGAATATAAACAAACTGTTTTATATTTATTAAAAGAAGTCCCTTTAGACGTTAAACAATTAATTCTCAATCTAGTTGATATCAACCTAGAAAAAGAATATAACTACATAGATTATTATTATGAACTATTCTCGCAAGACTGCTTGCTACCATACCCACAAGGCTACATAGACTGGTTCTATGATCCTGAATGGTATCGTCCCGATATCAACGGAAAGGTAAGTTCGCATAAATTACTTTTATGCACTTTGGGTCCTTTTCATTAAAACCCAAATTTTCAAAAAGAAAAATAAGAAAAATGAATCCTCAGTTAGGACTTTTCAAATATCAAGAAGAAGAATATAAAATAACAATTTTATATTTGTTAAAATATGTCTCAGCCGACATTAAAGAAACAATTCTTAATCTAATTGAACTCAACTTAGCAGAAGAAATGAATAACTTGGATTACCTCCAAGAATTAGAAGAGGAAAACTTCCTGTTTTCAAAAAATTACATAGATTAGTTCTATGACTCAGATTGGTATCAATCTGATTAACAAAAATTACTATAGTAAAAATCACTTTTTACTATTCACCCACAAAATAAATGGAATCATTATCCATCAAAATACATAAACTAGACAATAGTCTAAACAAGATTGTATTACTGAATATACAGACACTAGATGTAGATGACTTAGATCTCAGTAATAAATACATTGAACTCTTGCAAAACATAGTTCTGCAAATTCAAATGATTGAAGACCAAATCCACAATTTGGTATCAGAGCGGGTCCCACTTAAATAATTTCACTATTTAAGATGAATAATCTAGGATTGAATCCTGAGGACCACTCAGAAGACGAAAATATTAGTAATAGTATGCATATATTTTCGAACGAAAATAATAAAGGTTGTACTTCAGATTTAACTGTGCTTATAGGACATTTGTGTTACAAATGGTATGCACATCCAAAGAAAAACATGTCATGTGGGGTCCCACATGTGGGGTCCCACATGTGGGGCCCACACCAAAGAAAATAAGTTGTGAATTGAGTAAAATGAGGATACATGTCGGGGAAGATGTAATATAAATGCAGAGGTTGGGGTGAAGGATTGAACACACCTTCACCTCCTCCTTCTCTCTAAATCTTCAATAATATTGCAGTGCATTTGAGTTCTAACAAGTTCCAAAGTTTTCTATTTTCCAAGGTAATTATAACACGTTATCAGCACGAGGTTCTAACCAACTGAGATACCATATTTTTCCTCACTCAACTTTAGCTTAGTTCTCCATCTGTTCTACTTGGATATCATAAGGGGTTCACTACCTCAAAGGGAGCTCTACTCTCCCTCTTTCACAAATTTCTGATTGTGTTGATATCTGAGTTTTTCTGGATAAAAAAACTAAGAATTCCTTTACTTTTGCTTTGTTTGGAATTCAATTCTATTACGGCAACAGTTATGTATGTTTTACTACTTCTTACCACTTGTTTCACTTTCTTAATGTATAACAACATATTATTATGATGTGCAGATTACCGCCCCATAGTAAAGTGTTGTGATCTGCAAAGTAACTATCTTTACTTTAAATACTTCTTACTACGTAACTCATTTTACTTTCTTAACGTATAACAACATATTATTATGATGTGCGGATTACCGTCCCATAGTAAAGTGTTGTGAACTGCAAATTTACTAACTTCATGTATAAACTTTTATGTTTATCACTTGTTATTGTATAACATCATATTATTATACAAGGGAGGCTCAGCCACCGTAAATTAATATGATGTGAATTACAATTACTTTACTACTTCATTCCTATGGTTAATAGCATTTATACTATACATGTCTATCCTCACATGGTAATTAATTGCATTACGTTTCTAATTAAATCTTAGCATAAATTAACCCATACACAACGGTAACATAGTGCAATGGTAACAAACGGTAACAAACGGCTATAAACGGCTAGTTTTTTTTCCTATAAATATGTTTTCATTCAACTACACTAAATCACATTTTCTCTTCTACTTCACACTTCAAACACACTCAAAATTTCCAAAGCAATAAAATGTCTAGCTTACTAGTGGTCTTTGTTGCAACAATTATTGTAGTACTCACTATTTATAATTTCACCGGGGATCAAACACTGGATGAATTTTATGATAGTTTAGCAATGTTAGGATTCCTGTATGCCTTTTTCTTCTGTACACTATTTGTAGACTTGTATATCTTGAATTAATAAAAAAAATTACTTGTTTTGTTTTAGTTAACATCATGACAAATTTGGTGAAACTAGACTTCAGTCCCCTCGGCATTGCTGGGACCAATTACATGTCCTTGACAATGGACATAGAAATACATCTGCAATCAATGGGTCTCAGTGAGACAGTAAAGGAGGTAAATGAACCCTCAGAAATAAACATGGCAAAATCTCTGATTTCATTTGCCGTCATCTACATGAGGATCTAAAAAATGAGTACCTCACAGTGAAAAACCCATGTGAACTGTGGAAAAATCTCAAAGAGAGATATGACCATCAAAAGGCTGTCATGCTCCCAAATTACCGCGATGAATGGACCGCTTTACGGTTCCAAGACTTTAAAAAAGTTAGTGAATACAACTCTGCAATGTTTAGAATCGTAACCCATTTGAGGTTCTGCGGAGATACAAAAACAGATAATGAAATGCTGGAGAAGACTTTTTCCACATTTCATGCATCAAATGTGACCCTGCAACAACAATATCGTGTGCGGGGTTTCCAAAGGTATTCAGAACTGATTGCTTGTCTCCTCATCGCGGAGAAAAATAATGAGCTGCTGATAAAGAACCACCAATCTCGCCCAACGGGCTCCAGAACATTTTCTGAGGTACATTTTGCCAACTCTAATGAGAATAGACCCATGAACTATTTTCAGGGTCAAGGGCAAGGCCGAAGTCGTGGACGTGGACGAGGTCGAGGTCGTAGTTTTGGACAGGGGCGCGGTCGAGGTGGTTATCCCAATAATCCACCTCATAAGATCGCCAATTATCACAAAAAGAGACAACAAAATGAGTGGAACCATGAGAACTCCCACAAAAGGGGAGGTGGTCCAAGTTCGTCAAAAAGCCCTGAGACCACTTGTTTTAGATGTGGTTGTAAAGGACATTGGTTTAAAACCTGTCGAACCCCTGAACACTTATGCAAACTCTATCAAGAGTCCGTGAAGGGAAAAGGAAAGGAGGTCAACTATATTGACCAAACTCCTATGAATGAGTTTACTCGACTTGGAGAATCTGATTTCAACAATGAACATGTTGATACAGTTAGGGATTTTACAAATGCAAATGAGATCAATTTTATTGAGAATGATCCCGTGAACGAGTACACTCATCTTGGGGAACATAATCCTAGTGAGGACTTTCTTGGTGATATAACTGGAAAAATGACTGGTGGGAACTGAAAGGGGAAGTTGTGTAAACCCATGGGAATGAAGCCAAACGGTCCGATGTCTTAAGTTGATTTTCTTATGTTATATGTATGTTTTTCCTTTAAGCATAACTATGTTTTCTCATATGTAATAAAATATGTCTACCTTTTTCATCTATCTTATCATTTTCTTGTTTACTTAAAGCTTTGAAATGAACAAAGCCAAAGTCAACCAAAGGATTAATATTGAAGAAATGTGCATACTTGATAGTGGAACAACGCACACAATCCTGAAGGATGAAAGGTTTTTCTTGATGATAAAACCAACACGAACCATTGTGAATACAATATCAGGTCCTGTAGATCTGATTGAGGGAGTTGGCAAGGCAAACTTTGTATTGCCAAATGGCACAAAGTTTACGATACATAATGCCTTATTTTCGCCAAAATCCAAACGAAACTTGTTGAGTTTCAATGATATTTACTCTCATGGATTCGAGACTCAGTCTATGACTGAAGGTAACATGAAATTCATGTTACTCACTATGTATAGATCTGGAAAGAAATACATAGTTGAGAAAACTACCAATGCTTCCCACTGGATTGCATTACACATATAAATGTGATTGAGTCAAATGCGGTAGTTATGAAATCTTCAATATTAACCATGTGGCATGACCGATTGGGTCATCCAGGTTCAAGTATGATGCGAAGAATTATTGAAAATACGCATGGACACCCATTGAAGGGTCATAAAATCCCTCAAGGAAATATTTTTCCATGTAAAGCTTGTTCTCTTGGAAAGCTTATCATAAGGCCATCACCGGGAAAGGTTGAAACAGAATCACCTATGTTTCTTGAGCGTATTAAAGGTGATATTTATGGGCCTATTCACCCACCATGTGGACCATTTCGATACTTTATGGTATTGATAGATGCATCTAGAAAATGGTCACGTGTATGTTTATTATCAACTCGCAATATGGCATTCGCTAAATTACTTGCCCAAATAATAAGATTGCGAGCTCAATTTCCTGATCATACAATCAAGAAAATTAGACTTGATAATGCCGGTGAATTCACATCCCAGACATTTGATGAATATTGTATGTCAGTTGGGATTATGGTCGAGCATCCTGTTGCTCATGTCCACACACAAAATGGTTTGGCTGAATCATTGATCAAACACCTCCAACTTATTGCTAGGCCATTGATAATGAGAACAATGCTTCCTACCTCCGTATGGAGTCATGCAATATTACATGCCTCTGAATTAATTCGCATCAGACCAAGTGCATATCATAAAAGTTCTCCACTACAACTTGCATTTGGTCAAGAACCAAATATATCGCACTTAAGAATTTTTGGTTGTGCTATTTATGTGCCTATTGCACCTCCTCAAAGAACAAAGATGGGACCACAAAGAAGCCTTGGGATATATGTGGGCTTTGAAAGTCCATCTATTGTTAAATTTCTTGAACCTCAAACTGGAAATATTTGCACAACACGTTTTGCTGATTGACACTTTGATGAGGAAAATTTCCCACCATTATGGGGAGAAATAAAATAGTTTGAGAAAGAAATTACTTGGTCTGTACCAACATTATTGCATCTTGATCCTTACACAAAAGATTGTGAAGGTAGAGTACAAAGGATTTTACATTTGCAAGAAATGGCAAATCAACTTCCTGATGCATTTACAGACACAAAGAGAGTGACTAAATCTCACATACCAGCTGAGAATGCTCCCGTACAAATTGAAATTCCAAAAGGGAGGCCAAAAAATAAAGTCATTCATGAAATCACAACACGGTTAAAGCGTGGAAGGCCACCCGGTTCCAAAAATAAAAATCCTCGAAAAAGAAAAGGGGAAGAAAAGCAAAGTGATCCTATGGTGGAGGAAAGTATTCCTGTAGAAATACAAAATGAAAAGGATCGAGAAATTTTGATTAATTATGCTAATACAGGCATACTATGGAACCGAAAAGAGAACATTGATGATGCGTTCTCTTACCATTTGGCATGTGATATTATGAATGAAAATAATGGTGATCTCGCACCACGGTCTATTACTGAGTGTAAAAATAGACACGATTGGTTTGAGTGGAAAAAGGCAATTGAAACTGAACTAGACTCGCTCAATAAACGTAAAGTATTTGGGCCTATAGTACTCACACCTAAGGATGTGAAGCCTGTTGGATACAAATGGGTTTTTGTACGAAAAAGAAATGAGAAAAATGAAATTGCGAGATACAAGGCTCGACTTGTTGCACAAGGTTTTTCTCAAAGGCCTGGAATCGATTTTGAGGAGACGTATTCCCCTGTCATGGATGGAATTACGTTTAGATACTTGATAAGTCTAGCAGTTCATGAGAAATTGAATATGCACCTCATGGATGTTGTTACCGCTTACCTATACGGATTGCTTGATACTGAAATTTACATGAAAATCCCTGAAGGTTTTAAAATGCATGAGGCATTAAGTTCCAAACCTAGGGAAAGATATTCAATCAAGTTAGAAAGATCTTTATATGGGTTAAAGCAATCCGGACGCATGTGGTACAATCGATTAAGCGAATATTTATTTCAAAAGGGTTATGTCAATGATCCCCTTTGCCCTTGTGTTTTTATTAAGAAAACAACATCCGGTCGTGTAATAATTGCCGTTTATGTTGATGATTTGAATATCATTGGTACCAGTAAAGAAATTCTGGAAGTAATCTCTTATTTGAAAAAAGAGTTCGAAATGAAAGATCTGGGGAAAACAAAGTATTGTCTTGGATTACAGATTGAGCACATCCAGAATGAGATATTTGTGCATCAATCGAATTATACGAAGAAGATAATAAAACGTTTTAATATGGATAAATCAAATCCATTAAGTACCCCAATGGTTGTAAGATCCCTTGATGTGAACAAGGATCCTTTTCGTCCATGTGAAGAATCTGAAGAGATTCTTGGTCAAGAAGTACCATATTTCAGTGCGATTGGAGCTCTTATGTACCTTACTAATTGTACTCGACCTGACATAGCTTTTGCTGTTAATTTATTAGCCAGGTTTAGCTCAGCTCCTACCAAAAGACACTGGAATGGAATCAAGCATGTGTTTCGTTATCTTCAAGGAACGATTGATTTAGGATTATTTTATCCTAACAATGCAAAACCAGTTTTGATTGGCTATGTAGATGCAGGTTATCTGTTTGACCCACACAAAGGAAAATCACAAATTGGGTATGTAATCACCTGTGGAGGAACCGCAATCTCTTGGTGTTCTCAGAAACAAACACTCGTTGCAACATCATCAAACCACGCTGAGATCATTGCATTACACGAAGCAAGTCGTGAATGTGTGTGGCTGAGATCTATGACACAACATATCAGAACTACGAGCGGTCTTCTACCAGCAAATGATCCAATCACTCTTTATGAAGACAGCGCTGCGTGTGTTGCTCAAATGAAGGAAGGATTTATCAAAAGTGATAGAACAAAGCATATCCATCCCAAATATTTTTCGTTCACCCATGAGCTGGAAAAAGACAAAGTTATCAGCATACAATATGTTCGTTCTGATGAAAACTCAGCAGATCTTTTTACAAAGGCTCTCCCTACCTCAACATTCCGAAAACATGTCAACGACATAGGAATGCGAAAGCTGCAAAATTTATGAGCACATCACGCATACCAATATGAGGGGGAGCTTCGCGTCACTGCACTCTTTTTCCCTTAAGTTGGTTTTTATCCTAATGGGTTTTTCCAACTAAGGTTTTTAACGAGGCAGCCTAAAACGCTTGATGTGCATCCCAGGGGGAGTGTTACAAATGGTATGCACATCCAAAGAAAAACATGTCATGTGGGACCCACATCTGGGGCCCACACCAAAGAAAATAAGTTGTGAATTGAGTAAAATGAGGATACATGTCGGGGAAGATGTAATATAAATGCAGAGGTTGGGGTGAAGGATTAAACACACCTTCACCTCCTCCTTCTCTCTAAATCTTCATTAATATTGCAGTGCATTTGAGTTCTAACGAGTTCCAAAGTTTTCTATTTTCCAAGGTAATTATAACAATTTGCAAATTTTACAACGGATACATATTAACGGTTCATTTATTTCCCAAATGATATATATTAAGGCAATAGACAAATGTATTCCCACCATCTTTCTATATTCACGCTTACAAACAATTGTTCCAATTTTACCCAATGTCTTGTTTGCAATGTCCAAGGAATTAAGGCATCGGAAATTTTGACCAACCACCCGTGCTGATATTTGCTTCAACCCAGTCACAACGTGAGGTACTCTATTTTAGTTTCCGTTAAAATCATAGTGCATATAAGTATACATGGCATATTTATATCACGAAAAGAGATGGATGTACGAAGCACGTGCTCATGGGGAGTCATACACCAATGATGTTTTCATCGCCGAAGTCAATAATTTTATTGAAACAGCTGTGTCAAAAGATTTTCTTGCCAGCGACAACACATTCCGCTGTCCATGTACGAAATGCAAAAATCGGCGATTCATCAATATAAGAATGATGGAGGAGCATTTGTACAAATACGGTTTCACACCAAACTATTTCAAGTGGACCCTACACGGCGAAGATCTTGCGGAAATGCAGTACGTAAATACTTGCCCAACCATACCTCACCCGAGCATAGTTGACCCAGTTCTTGATTCTGAAGAAGAAAATTCAAGTCATGCGGCCTTCCCAGAGATAGTTCATGATTTTGCCAGTCCTGCTGATATTCCTGAGTCGTCTAACTTTCGTGAACATCAAACAGAGAATTTTGAACATTTTAGATTCTTTAATCTCCTAAATTCATGTTCAGAACCAGCTTACGAAGGATGCACGACAGAGATGGAGCTTTCGATTAACATGAAAATGCTGGCAACAAAAGCTAACTATGGATTATCCGAAGGCGCATTTAACGCCGTATGTGGATTGATGAAAAATTTAATTGGGGGGGGGGAGAACACGATCCCATCTTCTTTCAAACAATCAAAGAAACTCGTAGCTGATCTCGGAATGGGGTACCAATGGATTGACGTTTGTGTAGGCGGGTGTATGATTTACTATGGCTGTGACGAAAGTATGACAGTATGTCGTTTCTGCTCCGAACCAAGATATCATCGTCCAAGATGCGCAGAAAGTTCGTCATCGTACCAACGAAATGCGAGACGCCAAATGGTTTACTTGCCAATTATACCGCGACTACAGAGACTTTTTTATCACAAATTCTGGCATCAAAAATGTGCTGGCATGCTACACCCAGAGCAGACGTGCATCGCATGGTTCACCCTTCGGACGGGGAATCTTGGAAGCATTTTGATCGGTGCCATCCAAACTTTGCATCCGAGTCACGTAATGTAAGATTGGGATTATGCACAGATGGATTTAATCCATGGGGTATGTCAACTAAACAGTACTCCGTTTGGCCTGTCATGGTAACACCCTACAACTTACCACTGTGGTTGTGCATGAAAACGAGATTCATTTGGTTAATTATACTAATCCCTGGGTCGTCTAATCCAAAGAAGAGTTTGGCCATATATCTAAGGCCTCTTATTAATGACTTGGTATATCTTTGGAATGTTGGTGTCGACACTTACGATGCTAATCGGAAACAGAGTTTTACATTGAGGGTAGCTCTCATGTGGACTGTATCTGATTTCCCTGCGTATGCAATGTTATCGGCGTGGTCAACTCAAGGAAAACTTGGCTGCCCCTATTGTATGGAAGACACAAAGACATTCGTGTTGAAGAACGGAAGAAAAGTTTTGTATTTTGGCTGTCACAGACAATTTTTATCAGCAAATCATCCATATCGGGGTAATGCCAGGAATTTCTACAAAGATCGAACCAACTTTGACGGTCCAGTCCAATTTCAATCAGCTCAAGAAGTTTATGACAGAGTAAAAAACTTAAAGTATATATGGGAACAACGTATTGATAGATGCCTTGTCGCGAGGAAAATGCAAAAGATAAATTTATAAGTCCACTACTTGTGACTTCACTATTGGGTAGTAAAGCGGTAAGTAGGGGTCGAACCCAAGGGAATTGGTGGATAGTAGTTCTTTGAGGAAATTGTATAGAAATTAAGTGCGATTGGGGTTGGTTGTGGTTTTAGTACTAAAAGTAATGCTGAAAAGTAAATTGCTGGAACAGTCGATTTCAATATCAACCAAACAACATATTTTTGGTTTGTCGCACGCTGTATTTCAAGCGCAATACGTACCAAATACTATGTCGGATTGATGTTGAAAAAGTCTGTAAAGAAAGTAAAGTGCGTAAAAGTAAATGACTGAAAGTAAGTGCAGAAAATAAAGACTGAAAGCAAGTGCAGAAAATAAAGACTGAAAGTAAAGACTGAAAATAAAGGTACTGAAAATAAAGACTGAAAGTAAATGTTCTGAAAGTAAATGTTAGGTGCTGAAAGTAAAGTTAGTTGCGGAATGTAAAGGTACTGAAAGTAAAGTTAGGTGCTTGAAAGTAAAGTTAGTTGCGGAATGTAAAGTACTGAAAGTAAAGGGTACTGAAAGTAAAGTACTTGAAAGTAAAGGTACTGAATGTAAACAGTTCATAGTGAGACTGAAAGTAGAATGAAGAGTTGGTGTTTTGATTAAAGGAAAGGATTCGGTTTAGGGGCCTTGTATCATAGATCCGTTTATCATTGACCTCTAATGATCGTTCTAAGTGTTCAAAGATGTAACAAGGCCATTTCCAGCACTTGCCACACTGTCTAGTCCTTTTCAAGACATAGAGCACTTGTTCTAGTTGGGCTAATTCCTCCTTTCGAAGTATCTTATCCTATGTGCATCCACTTGATCAATCATTTCCTATCAACCAAGTGGTGTTTAAAAGAGGTTGAACTCCACGGAAAAGCTTTGCTCTTTCGAGCCTCCACTTAACCATGTAAGTTCACGAACCCCATGGAAGAACTTTGCTCTTTCGAGCCTCCACTCAACCATGTATGTTCTAACCTAATATATGGCACATAGAACAAACTTGAACACAATAGAAGCACTAAGAAAAGGGTCTAAAACGTTGTCATGATACAAGCACACCCCTTCAACCGAATGAAGGGTTTAGCTACGAGTATCCATAGAAGTGGATATCATAGATAAGTGCAAAATAAAGTAAAGTTTTTGAAAATGAAAGACAAGGAAAGTAAATGTTTCGAAATCAAAGACAAGGAAAGTAAGAGTTTTGGAAAGTAAACTCAAGAAAAAACTTAAGAACAAACAAGAGTACTCAAGAACCAACAAGAGTACTCAAGAACAAGAGAGAAGTTGGAGCTTTTGATTCCCAAATGTAAAGTGTTTACAAACTTTGTGAGTGAAGGATTTTAGAGAGCTTCTCTATCTAAGTAACCAATGATGATTTTCAAGGAGGGGATGACCTCTTTTTATAGCCATGAGAGGCGGTGGAGAGGAGGATATTTGTCCTCCCAACCGCCTCTAGTTCTTCCTTAAGTCCGGTTGGAGCTTGGTTGGCCTTCGGTTGGAGTTTGGATGAGCCAAAGGGTGCCCACTTGACTTGTGGATTGGCTTGCATTAAAAACCCACTAACTTGGCTAGCAAATATTTCAAGCCAACCTAATTTGGCCTTGGTTGCTCCTCAAGTCCACCGGTTTGAGCTTAGTTGGACCTCAAAGGGCAACCGATGTGAATAGTATAACCTAACCGGGAAAATAAGTAGTTTGGTTGGACTTTGCCCGATTTTGACCGGAGTAGGGCTAGAATGACCGGAGCAAGGTGGTGGTTGGACTTGGCTTGATCGGAGCACCGCCGGAAGCTCGCCGGAGCATGGCCGGAATATGGCCAGAGCTGCCGGAATCTTGGCCGGATTAGATTGGGTCGAGGACCATGTATTCTTAACGACAATGCCAAGATAAATAGGTTTCATCAAGGAAGTTAAGCCGGATTTTGGCCGGAGAATGGCCAAAATCCTAAAACAGTTTAAAAATCCCCTTGATTGGCCTTTACCGGGCTCGGTGTCTTTGCCTTGCGTTCTTGTCCATTTGCCGACGGTTCTAGCATATTTGAGTGATTCCAAGTCAGGTCCATGAAGGATGTTAAGGTTGATTTGGATCGTAGCATGGTCGTTCCCTAGGATGGCCTAGAACTCGGTCCCTTGGCCTAGGATGGCTTGAATTTTGGACCATGCGTTCCTTGCCTTTTGAGTGTTGATTTGGAACGACATTCTTCATGGAAATTGAATGCTCAAAGTGGTTTGGTCGAAACGCCGCCGGAGATAGGCCGTGGCCTAAGTTCTTCATTTTGGGCATAGGCGCTCAGCACTCGGCACAGGCGCTCGGCACTCGGGCCCGGTACTCCTCGGTCGTGGACCTGGCTCTCTCGAGAGGGGACCGGCGGTACCCGGTACCTCCTCCCGGGTGCGTCCGGCATTTCTCGGCGCTGGCTCTCGGCCAGGGACCTGGGCGGGGACCTGGTCTCCTCGGTTCTGGTTCTCGGTCCCTGGCCTGCGGTACCCAGGTCCCTGGCTGGGGTCCCTCGGTCCCCTACTGGCCCGACTTGACTTGTAATCGATTTTTGGTTTAAGAACCCCCTTTTTAGCTCGTTTCTTCTCTAAACCTCAAAATAGCCTGTAGAGCAAAAATGGAACTAACAAGTAAAAGTTGATATGACAAAGTTTTTAATTTGGTGGGTTTAACTGACTTAATGAATCATATAAATATGGTTCATCAAATCACCCCACCCGTATACTTGTTCGTCCCGAACAATGCTATTCGAGGGCGGAACACAAAATCCAAGTAAAAAAGCTCTAAATAAGAAGGTGAGAATGTGGGACTAGATTTATCCTATCCATGCAATACTTACTTGTTACCAAACTAAACCGTGTAAATACTTAGAAGAAACTTGATACTTGTACCTTCGAGCCGAGATGCAAATGAATTCGGATGATTCGGGAGATAGCCCTTTTCAGGCTTCTTGAACTGCATTCTTGGGACCGACTCGCACTATATGGTTATCTTGTAGCTTTTTCGAGCACATGATTTGGTTCGGTTTTCAATGATCTGAGCTCTTTGATTTCCTTTTGATGAGGGACAACTTTTGAAGTGATTTGGTCTTTGGCCTTCAATTTTGAATTGGAGTTTCTTCACTTTTGTTTCGCTTAAAACCTTCACAATTTTCGCCTTTGGCCTTTGATTTGCTTCTTCGAGCTTTGCTCCTTTGTGATTTGCTTGTCCATTTTCTCAACCTTTTGGGAGGTCCAATCATCGCCCGAGAGCATATGGAAATACCTCCCCGCTCTTTCTCATCCCCGCCGTTTCGCGCGGGTCAAGATGAGGGTCGCTCATCTATTTTCCCGGCTACTAGGACTAGAGTTAGGACGGTTATTCCCGTCCCGCCTCTTGCATAAACGCTGCACGGCGGAGATTACTCTGAATCCGATGAAAACCAAAGTGCAGCCTCCACTGACTTCGTAAACCATATAGTGAAATCGAGTCCTTCATGTGCTTGCCAAGCCTCTCTAGGGCATTTTATGTCAACTCCACATCCCCTATATATCTCAGCACAAAGGGACAAATAAGAAGTTACATCCTCAAGTTTTTACACAGTCGAGATTTCACAAGGTAAATGCTTGAATTTAGATCTATCTTTTTCACATTCTCAAGTTCATATTTTCAAAAAGATAATATTAAGGGAAAAGGAAAAAAGAAAGCATGTTAAACAACTATGTGCAAAGGCAGTTCTCACCCCACACTTTTGAACGAAGGCGTGCCTCTTGGCATGACTTAGTTCAAAAGCCAATTGCAAGCAAATATTTACAAGAAAGGAAATGGGTGAGTACAACTTAAGGCAAATTTTTGAGTTGTCAAGTTGACCTCGCCATGGTAGTGTTTGACCCGCTGCCCATTCACATTGAATCGACTTCCATTCTCCATGCTTTCCAACTCAAGCATCCCATGGTTGAATATCTTAGTTACGGTGTAAGGGCCGGTCCATCTTGATTTCAGTTTGCCGGGCATCAACTTCAACCGCGAGGAGAAGAGTAGCACTTGTTGTCCTTCCTCAAATGAGCGTCGGAGGATGAATTTGTCATGATACAATTTGGTCCGCGCTTTGTAGTCCGTTTGCCCTTCATAGGCCTCAAGTCGCAACTCTTCAAGCTCGCATAGTTGAAGCTTCCTATCTAAACCCGCAGCCTTTAAATCAGGATTGCAATGCTTGAGCGCCCAATAAGCCTTATGTTCCAACTCCACCGAAAGGTGGCATGCCTTCCCATAAACAAGCCGAAAGGGGGAGGTCCCAATTGGCGTCTTGTATGCCGTCCGATAAGCCCAAAGAGCTTCATCTAGCCTTTGACTCCAATCTTTCCTCGCCGGCTTCACCATCTTCTCTAAAATACCTTTGATTTCGCGGTTGGAGATCTGCGCTTGACTATTGGTTTGGGGATGATATGCCGTGGATGTCCGGTGGTGGACATGGTAGTGCTTCAAGGTGGCAGCCATCATGCGGTTGTAGAAATGAGTTCCTTGGTCGCTTATTATGGCCTTAGGTACCCCGTACCTACAAAATAGGTTAGTGCGCAAAAAATCTATGACAGTTTTCGAATCGTCGTACTTCGTGGCCTTAGCCTCTACCCATTTCGACACATAATCTACAGCAACAAGTATATAAGCAAAACCACATGAAACTGGGAATGGCCCCATGAAATCAATGCCCCAAATGTCGAAGACATCATTGACCAAGATGGGAACTTGAGGCATTTCATTCCTAGCTGATACATTCCCTACTCTCTGACACCTATCACACTTTTTACATTTCTCATAAGCATCTCTAAATACACTTAGCCAAAAGAAGCCGCTATCTAAGATTTTCCTAGCGGTTCTCTTAGGCCCAAAATGTCCTCCACATGCAAACTCATGGCAAAAGCTAATAACAGAAGCTTTTCACTATCGGGGATGCATCTCCTAAGTATTTGATCTACTCCTATTTTCCACAAATAGGGATCATCCCATAAGTAATGTCTAGCATCATACCTAAGTTTCATGCATTGTGCTTTAGTAAAAGAAGGAGGAAATGTACCTCCCACTAGGTAGTTGACAATTTGAGCATACCATGGTACCTTTGTTGAGGCTGCATAGAGGTGTTCATCCGGAAATGACTCGGTGATGTGTCCTTCTTCTTCCTTTCGGACAATCCTGCTTAGGTGGTCGGCCACTGTATTCTCAATCCCCTTTTTGTCCCTTATCTCCACATCGAACTCTTGCAGTAGCAAGATCCACCTTATGAGCCTTGGTTTGGCCTCCTTCTTCTTCATGAGGTACCGGATACCAGCATGGTCAGAGAAGACAATCACTTTTGCTCCGAGCAAGTAGGCTCGGAACTTCTCTAGAGCGAACACCACGGCCAAGAGTTCCTTCACGGTGGTGGAGTAATTCCTTTGGGCTGTATCAAGGGTCCTTGAGGCGTAGTAGATGACTATCGCCTTCTTGTTAACTCTTTGGCCGAGCACTGCCCCCACGGCGTAATCGCTCGCGTCGCACATGATTTCGAATGGCAGTTCCCAATCCGGTGTTTGGATGATAGGTGTGCTAGTGAGAGCTTTCTTCAGATTATCAAATGCCTCCTTGCATGCATTGGTGAATTCAAAAGGGACTTCTTTTTGGAGAAGAGTGGATAGAGGCAACGTCTTTTTGGAGAAGTCCTTGATGAATCGTCGGTAGAATCCCGCATGCCCAAGGAAGGATTGGTCTTCTTGGACAGTGGAGGGGTATGGTAGAGTCATGATCAGGTCTATTTTAGCTTTGTCCACCTCTATGCCTTCCTGTGAGATGATATGCCCTAAGACCACTCCATGAGTTACCATGAAATGGCACTTCTCATAATTGAGCACAAGGTTCATCGAGACACATCGTGCCAGAACCGTACTCAAGTTATTTAGGCAAGCGTCGAATGTATTGCCATAGATGGTGAAGTTGTCCATGAAGACTTCGATGAATATCCCGATCATGTCTGAGAAGATGCTGGTCACCACTCTTTGAAAAGTCCCCGGAGCATTGCATAGACCGAACGACATCCTTCTGAAGGCGAATGTGCTGAATGGGTAGGTAAATGTAGTCTTCTCTTGGTCCTCAGGCGCTATGGGGATCTGGTTGTAGCCTGAGAACCCGTCCAGGAAGCAAAAGTATGGCTTGCCCGCCAGTCGGTCTAACATTTGATCGATGAATGGCAGAGGGAAATGGTCCTTCCTTGTGACGGAGTTCAACTTCCTGTAGTCGATGCACATTATCCAGCCGTTCTTGACCCTTGTTGTCACCATTTTTCCTTTGGCATCTTCCTCGACCGTGATCCCAGTTTTCTTTGGGACCACGTGGACCGGGCTTACCCACTGGCTATCCGAGATCGGATAAATGACATCCGCATCCAGGAGCTTTTGTATTTCCTTCTGGACGATCTCCATCATGATTGTGTTGAGTCGTCGCTGAGGTTCTCTTGATGGCTTAGCTCCATCCTCGAGTAAGATGCGATGCATGCATACCGCCGGGCTAACTCCTCTCAAGTCGGCTAGAGTCCATCCAATAGCCAACTTGTGTTGTCTCAGCACTTTTACTAAACGACGTTCCTGGTCTGCTTCCAAGCCACTCTTAATGATCACCGGAAGTGTGCTATTTTCCCCTAGGAATGCGTACTTCAGATGCCCGGGCAGGGGCTTCAACTCTATTTCGGGAGCTTGCATAATTGAGGGCAGAAAGGTATTGGATTTGAATAATTTTACCTCATTGACTTCATATCCTGGTATTTGAATAATTTTACCGCCGGAAGCTCGCAGGAGCATAGCGGAGCTTGGCCGGAGCTGCCGGAATCTTGGCCGGAGTAGATTGGGTCGAGGACCATGTATTCTTAACGACAATGCCAAGATAAAAAGGTTTCATCAAGGAAGTTAAGCCGAATTTTGGCCGGAGAATGGCCAAAATCCTAAAACAGTTGAAAAATCTGCTTGATTGGCCTTGACCGGGCTCAGTGTCTTTGCCTTGCGTTCTTGTCCATTTGTCGACGGTTCTAGCATATTTGAGTAATTCCAAGTCAGGTCCATGAAGGATGTTAAGGTTGATTTGGATCGTAGCATGGTCGTTCCCTAGGATGGCCTAGAACTCGGTCCCTTGGCCTAGGATGGCTTGAATTATGGACCATGCGTTCCTTGCCTTTGAGTGTTGATTTGGAACGACATTCTTCATGGAAATTGAGTGCTCGAAGTGGTTTGGTCGGAACGTCGCCGGAGATAGGCCGTGGCCTAAGTTCTTCATTTTGGGCATAGGCGCTCGGCACTCGGCACAGGCGCTCGGCACTCGGGCTCGGTACTCCTCGGTCGTGGACCTGGCTCTCTCGGGTGGGGACCTGCGGTACCCGGTACCTCCTTTCGGGCGCGTCCGGCATTTCTCAGCGCTGGCTCTCGGTCAGGGACCTGGGCGGGGACCTGGTCTCCTCTGTTCTGGTTCTCGGTCCCTGGCCTGCGGTACCCGGGTCCCTGGCTGGGGTCCCTCGGTCCCCTACTGGCCCGACTTGACTTGTAATCCATTTTTGGTTTAAGAACCCCCTTTTTAGCTCGTTTCTTCTCTAAACCTCAAAATAGCCTGTAGAGCAAAAATGGAACTAACAAGTAAAAGTTGATAAGACAAAGTGTTTAATTTGGTGGGTTTAACTGACTTAATGAATCATATAAATATGGTCCGTCACGTATCAATGAGGTTTTTGATGACTTCGGGGTGGAACACAACTGGACAAAGAAATCCATATTTTGGGAACTACCTTACTGGGTGGACGTGAAGCTTAGACATAACCTGGACATCATGCACATTGAGAAGAATGTTTTTGGGAATTTATTCAACACCACCATGGATGTGAAGGGGAAAACAAAGGATGACAGTGTGAAGTGCAGAAAAGATATCGGGTTGTATTATCGAAGACCAGAATTGGAACTGAAAACGTACCATGGTCGTTTGGTAGCGAACAAGGGTAAGTATCAACTTACAAGAGAGCAACAGAATCTTGTGCTTATTTGGGTGAATTTTCTTAAGTTTTCGGATGGATTTTTATCTAATTTGGGGAATAAAGTAGATTTGAGTGCACTAAAACTAGTAGGTTACAAGTCGCACGACGCACACGTATTCATCGAGCGACTCATGCCGATTGCTTTCAAGGGTTTTTTACCAAAATAGATCTGGGAAGCTGTATCCGAGTTGTGTACATTTTTCCGAGATATATGTGCATCTTCACTTCACATTGAGCGAATGGCACATTGGCGGAACAACATATCGGTGACACTGTGTAAGCTGGAGACAATATTTCCCCCTTCATTTTTCGACTCAATGGAACACCTACAAATTCATTTGGCTGATCAGGTCCTACTTGGCGAACAAGTACACTACCGTTGGATGTATCCGTTTGAGCGTTTCATATACCGTCTTAAACTGTTGGGCCAAAAGGGAAACAGAGCTGAGGTGGAAGCCAGTATTGTTAACGCATACATACAGCTGGAGACTTTGTATTTGGGATCCGACTACCTAGATCCGGAGTTAACAACGACCGGTGCACGCTTACAACGAAATAAAGTAGCGACATCAGATTTTGAAGATCCTCAGATTTCTATTTACAATTACCCGGGAGTTGGTGGCAGCAAAATAAAACGGAGGGTATTAGACAGCCGAGAATTTAAAAAAGCAACTCATTACATCTTTAGCAACACGCCTGAACTTGAACAATATTTGGCGTTATTTGAGACCGGCTTAAGACAAAGACGCCCGCGATTCAATGATCAGCAAATATACAATGGTATATTAACGGATTTTCCAGAATGGTTGTGTTCCCATGTAAGTGTAATTAATCAACTTAAATTTCGTTTCATTATGTAGCAAATTAAACTGTACATGCACTTTCATGTTCATCCAAATTATTATGTTCAGGTTTGGGAGCTTGGAGAAACATTAGCACTACCACAGTGGATTCACTACTTGTGCGCAGGATTTCAATCCGACGCTGCATGTTCGGCAACATACAAAGTGAAGAACTACAAATTTCACATCGAAAGACATGGTGAAGGGAGGAACACGGTGAATAGTCATGTGTACGTGAAAGGAACAGAAGGTACACACTACTACGGGGTGATTGAAGAAATCATTCATATGAGGTGTAAAATCAACCATCGCCTAAAGGTTGTCTCGTTCAAGTGCCGTTGGTACGACCCTCAGTTTGTTAAGTCATACCCGTCTAACGGAATTGTCATCTTGAACACTCATAGACCCTACCCCCATTACGACCCTTACAATCTTACCCAGCAAGCGGTGCAAGTTTACTATGTGACGTTATCGGGATTAGCTGGACAAAGTAATCAGGGTTGGGTTGCAATTTGTCCTATGAAACCAACAAATGCAATCGACATGGAAGTAGCAAGTGTTCCGTTACAAGATGAGAGTCAAATGGGAACTGAACTGCCTGTATTGGTCAATGGAATTGGATCGTACGGGAACCTCGTTGATGATGAGGTTTACGAGTACACCGAAGAAGACGGCAACGACGAGCACGTAGCTGATAATCCAAATACCGAAGAAGAGTCTGCGAATCGTCTTGAATGAATCAAGATAATCCAAATACAATTACTGTATGTTTTGCATGTTCAATAAATTGTAAATAAATATCAATAAATAAATCTTCATTACGAAAAAATAATTTGTACTTGTAATAATAACTTTTGTTTTAAGTAAAAGGAAAGGGATGGAACGTTTAATTTAATGTCATTTTTGGTATAAATGATAAGTAAACAGTGCTTAATATATATGCGTTGTGTAAAGGATGTTAGAGACAGCACTTCGGCTATACACGTTGTCGTAATGTAAACAAAATACATCGCTTGAATGGTAAGGCGATGTTATATGTCACACATAAGACAGCGTTTACTGTATGAGCACCGTAGAAAATCATTAAACTACAGCGCCTCATATATATGCGCCGTATTAATTAACATATACGACAGCGCTTAATAAGTAAAGCGCTGTCATATGTGAATTAAGACAGCGCTTAGTGCAAAAAGCGTTGTCGTATTCCTGTCTAAAAAATCCCCCGTCGTATTCGCCCGCATAAACAAATAAGAATTATTTACCTAAAATAGACTAATTACGAAAAGGTAATGCTTATGTGACGGAATTACAACGGAATAATTTAATATGTGTTTACGAATTGAAATTACATGTGTCAGTGGAAAACCCTCGTTGTCTTCCAACACAATCATCCGTTCTACTCCGCCGAGTTCTTCAACCGATTTTGGCCAATTTCGGAAGCAAGTTTCGTTGCCCAGGTATGGGAAAGTCGTCGTCTCTATCCTGTTAGCTTCATATCCGTAAGTTAGATTCCGTGGCTGCATTTGTTGTTGTTCGAATGATATGCCTGTGTGTCTGCTGGATTGTTGGGCGTTTGGTTGTCGTATAAAGTGTTGATTGTAATGTATAAAAATGTTCCAAAATGGCCGGTTGAAAAATTGTGTTTATTTGACTGTGTAAGCTGTATTCGGGGAGGTTTGACTGATGTTCATTCTTTATCGTTTTGTGTAAGAATGTTGCCCTTTTGGTACAATTTGTGATTGTTGTCATTTGGCTGATAATGAAATGCTTGTAGCTCATCGTCTTTAGGTAGAATGTTGGCTTAAATGTAACAGTTTTGGTACAATTTGGGTTCAAATTTATTTTGTCATACAGATACAAGCTACTTGCTGCTTTCATTGAATTTGTTGATACACAAAACAATTTCTGTTCGCTTGCTGTTAGTTTGCCAACTTGTTGTATATTTGTGTTTTAAAAACACAGATTTAAATTTTGTGGCAGGGTATAATATGGGACCAATCAAGCGCAATGTACCCGGTAAAAGGAATACCGTGGTTGTTAGAGGTACTGGGACTTCATCACAAACGCGGCTAAGTGACATACGCCAACCGAGACAATTGAGCCAGGACATGCAACAACAGACTTCAACTGGGGACACCAGTTAAAATCGAGATGTGTATAGACCTTCTTTTCCGGTATAGGAGCCTACCCCTGCGAGACAAGGGGGTGAGGACAGGCAATGTACACCATCGTCAACCGGGGGCAGACGTCCAAGTCCAGACCTTTACATGCCTTCTATGCATGTACAGGAGCCTACCCTTGATCCGATGGATGGCAACGGAGCCTTACCAGAAGCGGAAGATTACGACTTCGACAAACTGATGAATTTGGTGGTGGATGCAGCGGGGAACGGGGAGGTTGACGAGGGAGCCGAAGAGAGGGACTCACCTCCGGCATATGATGACGATCATGATGACACAATTCGGCCAGAGTACGTTAGAGGAGGGACTTCGGCCGGTGGTGGTCTCCGTGAGGAGACACCGTTGGGTTCGATGCCACATGATGATCGGCCTTGGATCACTCCAGCTGAGGATGATAAGTAAGTAGTTTTATTGTACATATATTTGTGCAGCTTGTTTGACTAACCATATTGTAAATGTTACACCTCGAAATTTTTTCAGCTTTGACCCCCCTTCAGCTGTTAACAAAATCGGGCTTCAATGTATTGGACCTGGTTTTAAGGTTGGTTGGACGACAATGGGGACGTGTGATCCAGAAGCTCCGGTGAAGTGGTGTCGACACTTTAAGGTAAAATGTAGTTAAATTGTAATAGTTGCGTACTTTTTGGTCATTTGTTTTCGATTACATAGTTTTGTATTTGTATTAAATTGTTCGTAACACAACTATGTAATGTACATGTAGAGCTTGTACCGGTGGGATCCGATCCACACCGATTAAATTGAGGCCAACTTTAGGAAGAAGGCGGCACAGATTTTACAAGATACCCGGAGAGGCTTGCGATCCGGGAAGACTAAAGGCCCAAAATGGTTGACCGAAGATCACAAAGCTGCATGAAAAGCTCGATTTAACACGGACCCAGCATTCATAGCCCGCAGTGAAAAGAACAAGCAAACTTATTCAGGCCAGCAAGCCAGAAACGGCCCAGGCTTGCACGCATTTGGGTCTAGACCAGCACACTATCACTTTGCGAAGATGGTAATACATACTATTTAAAAATAATTCAATTTTAAATATCATTTATTATAACACCTTTATCATTAAATTTGCAGAAAAAGGATAATCAAAGACAAGTGTTGCCAACTGATATGTTTGACAAGAAATACAAGCAGAAGGATGGGTCGTATATGATACCTGACGGGGAGAACAAAAGGGTATTACACTTACCAATTTATATTTGTTTATTACATTTATTATCTTATTATATTGTATTATCAGTGTTGCCAACTAATATGTTTCGTATGTATTTTCTTATTACATTTGTTTCCTATATTTAACATTTTTTTTTCATTTTTACAAATGTGCAGAAATAGCTTGCTTATGCTGAAGCTCTGGTCCTGAAGGATCGTATCACAGATGAAAGGGTACCGGATGAAAAGCTGGTAGAGGCCGCTGCAACTATCATGGGGGTTCACCCGAGGTCGGGGATACCTTATCTGTATTGCCCTTCAGCGACATTGGTATCGGACAAGTTCTCTTCAACGGGCAGCCAGTTTTGTGCCAGCTCACACAGATCGAGGGGCCAATCATCGGACGAGTACACTCAGGAGCTAATGCCGCATTTAGAGCGCATGGAATCCCGACAGGAGGCCATGAAGAATAGCATAGATCAAATGATGCAAATGCATGCTGCTATGATGAGGATGCTCACTACTCCTGGATACCAGCCGCCCTCAAGTCGAAGCCCAAATGGAACCGCGGTCCGCCTAATCAGGGATCGAATGAAGACAACCGCAGAGATTAGACATTTTAATTTTATTTGACTTGAATTCTTTGTTATATTTATTTGACTCTTCATGACTGATTAAATATGGAAATTTCAAATTTAATATTCGAAATAATATTAAATTAAATATAAACAATTTAATCACGGGATGTAATTCAAAAAATAGGAAATTTACAATTGTGCCGGAAAAATGACGGTATGTAGACAGAAATAAGGATGACGGAATTCCGATGGAATTTCCGTAGAATACAATTGACGGAATTTCGATGGAATATCACCTATAATATTTTGTGCTGGAATTTTGCCTGAACAATAACAGACATTTGAGTACCGTCACAATGACGGAAAGTTGATGATTTCTTAATAGATGGCATATGGATAAAATATTGACGGAAACAATATTGATGGAATTAAGATGGAAATTGAACGGAATAGTTATTACGGAATTTAGACGGACTAATGACGGAATATAATATTGATGGAACATGGACAGAATTTAGACGGAAAAAGTAAGATGACGGATGATAGACGCAAAATCTTTTAAAACGGAAATGTGTTTGAATGTAGACGGAAAATACTATTGACGAAATACACACGGTATTTTAACGGAGAATTTCAACGGATACATGTCAGATTGATGACGGAATTATAATTAACGGAACATTGACGGAATTTCAACGACACGTTGACGGAATTAAACGACGAAATGTCGACGGAAACGTTTTACCGTTGGGAAAATTTCCGTCATCGTCTTCGCTGAAGGAAAATTGACGGAAATTCAACTTTTTCCATCAAGTTTCCGTCTTTTTTCCGACGGTTTCTGACTTCGGAAATTTAACAAAAATTAGTAGTGCATGTTACTTGCATTTTCATAGGTACCCTTGGCCACATATGTCTTCTTCTTTGAGTCTATATTCAGCAAGGACTCTACTTATCTAATCTTTCAAAGTTTGAGAACACGTGTCAATGACAATAAGCACTTTCAAAATCATTCTCTAATGAGTCCATGAGAATCCAGAGAACGAAGAATGATAGCAATCTACTCCTTATTTACCACATCAAGAGCTTCATTAACGAGGATGCAAAAATTAGACTTACCAACTTCCTCACGTATATTGGCTCGAATGTTCTTACCAAAAATATTCGCGATTTGCTTTTGAATTGTTGGAGATCCGTAAGTGGCATTTTTTGGAGCATTGTCCAACACTCTTCGATATTCTGCATTCACTTTTTTTAAAAGGTCCAAAATGGCATCAAAATTGTCACTATTAAGAGAGTCAATTGACTCATCATTACCTCAAAAAGAACATCCTTTCCATGTCAACACCTTCACGATCTCTATAATAGCAGTAAGTCAAAATCGATTATCTGTCACTTCTAATGATGATAGTGTGCTCATCACTCTTTCTATGTGTTTAGAGAGGTTTCTTAAATTTTCCCACTTGTAAATGGAATACCTATGAATGGAGTTAATCCCCCCACATGGTATGAGATGCCAGAATTGTTGCACGTTATATTCTTCGAACCACTAATTCCGTTTTGTGTGAACTATGGATGAAAGGATGGGTAGCTATCAAACAAGAAACAAGGAAAGTAATATTATCTTTCTCAATAGAATACTCTAGCCAAGGCCACTGCATTAACCATTCTGTATGAAACTTTGATCCTTTAGTTGTTGGATAACAATCCAAATGAGGTTGATTAGGTCCCAAAACAACATAGTCACGTGATGAGTCATATTTATACGACTCATCGAGTCAACAAAACCCACCAAATACGACACTTAATCATGAGAACACTTGCTTGTTATTGTCGTTTTGTATTTCAGGGCCTTTTGGAGTCTAAAGAAGAATCGGGCTTAAAAAGGGCATTTTATGCCAAAATCACCACAAGGCATTATTGGGCCACACTTGAGTTCCAAGCCAAAACTAGCCCACTTGCAAAATCTTGATGATTCTAGAAGTATCTCATCATTTGGCTCCTGCCAATCCATTTTGACTACTTCCAGAGCAAGAGTGTCTTGATGATTCTAGAAGCATCTCATCATTGGCTCATGCCAATCCATTTTGGCTACTTCCACTCCAAACTTGGTGCCCAAGACAAGAGAAACCCTAGCTCATTTTTCTATAAATAGAACCTCTTGGTCTAGGAAAATAGTGTCATTCATTGAGATTGGAGTCCCATCGTGTGCCCCATTTGTGTGCCTCATTGGGGGCTTCTCTCTCTACTCCTTCATTTTCAATAGAAAGCAATCCTTTACTTTTCATGCATTTACTTTCTTTTATTTACTTTCTTGTACTTACTTTCATGTATTTACTTTCCATGTATTGCTATTGTATCCTTCCCATGGATATGAGTAGCTAAATCCCATATTCGGTTTAGGGATCCTTACATTGTGGCAAGGTTTTGAGACCCTTTACTTAATGCTATTTTGTGTTCTACTAGTGAACACAAGGTTAGATCATTAGAGGTCAATGATGAACAAGCCACAATAGTATTGTCAACACATTTTGAGATCCATGTCCTTAATGCTATTTTACATTTCACTAGTCCTTGGGCTTAATCCCACGGATCAAATGCAAGGCTAAGTGGAAGTTTTGCCACAAAGCTTAGCCACGCAAATGATCCCTATTGTAACATCTATCGGATGCCTTGCCGCAATGGTGGATAGTACACATAGGTTGAGCAACACCCTTGCCGGGTTGTTCGATCTAACAAAGGACTAGAGTAGGAGGCCGAACGCCTTGCCAAGTGAGGTTGTGGAGCTTAAATGCTTTGGGTTGTCTTTGACACCACACAACTACCTTGGTGGTTCTAGGCCGTGGAGTACCACCTTTGCCGGGGTACCTTGGGTTGTCACCTTTGTCGGGACAACCACACTCTACGGAATGTGGAATTGATCATTAGATGTCTATGATGAATGTGTGACAATAGATCCCTAGACCGAATACTCCTTTTTGTTTACCCTTGCTCATTTACTTTTTGCACCTACTTTGTTCACTTGTTCCAAACCCCCAACTATTCTTACTTCCCTTTACTGTTTTCATAGAGCAACAAGTAACCATTACAACTCCTCTGAGTTCGACCCCTACTTGCCGCTTTACTAATCCATAGTGAGCCAAAGGTAGTGGACTCTATAAATTGTAAATTTGCGAGGTCCCAACGACGACTCGTCATCACGGTCATTCAAATAATACTTGCATATCGATTAACGTTTTCCAGGATCCCTTTCAAGTGAAGTAGTGTCACGAATTGCTTCCTCTTCAATTCTTTTATTTTGATCATCAACAAAGAGGAGTCTAGATTCTCCTTCTCGCTTCTATTTTCAGTCTCATGATGCTCTTTTTCACTCACACTTGATGGAGTAGCACCTTTTAACCATTGCGATACACTTTTATAGAGGTTGGGGATTCTATTTTCTGCCATTATATTCAATAAACCTATTTCAATAAAGCAAACGGTTAAAGCATATAAAGTTCATTTCAAAGCATATAAGCATCACTTTAAACCTACAATCAAACATTTTTAATTATAATAAAACATAAACTTAATCAGAGCACTAAACAAGTGTAAACAATAAAGAAACATAAACTGCATAGAGGGGTGGCCGGGCGAGGGCGCAGTAAACAAACGTGAACTAGTGTATCAGAATGCTTGCATCTTCATTAATTTGAAGATTCAAAATCTCAAACAATAAAAAAAAGACAGAAAATAACACATTGAATAAAACCAATGATATAAGTTTGACTCTTATTCTGTTGACAAGAGTTATGTAAGTGGCAGCATAGTTATTAAAACCGGACCGGTCGGTTCGACCGGTTGGACCGGGAACCGGTTCGGTTTTGTAATTTGATCGGTTTACATTCGACCCGGTCAAGATCCGGTTGAACCGGTTTACCCGGTCGGTTGAACCGGTTGACTTGGTGGGTTGACCCCATTTTTCATTAAAACGTGATTTGATCGGTTCAATCGGTTCGATTTGGTCTGAAAAAATATATATTTATTTTGACTTGGACAAGACTCGAACCTAGTCTTCCTCTATAGTTATCCCCTCTCCTTCCACCAAGCTAAACATGATTCTTTTTTTATTATTTGTTTCAATAATGTATATTCATTTATCAAATCTATAAAATTTATTACTTACTATCAATTTAGCTAGAAATTTAATTAGTCTTAGAAATCTCTTACTGTTGTGACTTACAAATTAAGACTAAAATTGTTATTGTTGTATTATATATTTGTACTTTATTAAATTTTTAATTTTTAATGGTATGTTATTGTAATGAGATCATAAACATGTAATATTTATTCAAGTCATAAATATGTTAAATTATAATATCATATATAAGTTTTTTATTTTTATTTTTTAATTTGTGCGGGTCAAACCAGTTCGATCTGGTTGAACCACTGACTCATTGATCCAGTGACTTGACCGGTTTGATCTCCGGTTCGATTTTAATAACACTGAGTGGAAGTTTGACTCTTATTCTG
Source organism: Rhodiola kirilowii (assembly GCA_033675215.1). NCBI lineage: Eukaryota > Viridiplantae > Streptophyta > Magnoliopsida > Saxifragales > Crassulaceae > Rhodiola > Rhodiola kirilowii. Next base: position 36,910,811 of record CM066201.1, read on the forward strand.
ATGATAAAATATAATAAGTTGGAAACAACAGCAACACTGCAGGCCTCCACGGTCGTTAGTTCAACATAAAAGATGCAGTATGCAATCTGGTTGGATTGAAGCAGTAACAAAGACAAATTAAAGCACCAATACGGATAGATTAAAGGAACCAGATGATCGGATTGAAGCTAGCAAGATTCATCCGATGGTCGGATTGATGTCGAAATTGTCAAGCTACTGTAGACTGGCGTTGTGCAGACGTCATAATTTGGTAAAAAAAATTTAACAATTTTAGTTAAAATCGTATATAATCGGTATAAAGAAAATTTAAAAACAAATTGACCCGAAAGTACTTGGACAATGGCTCAAGAAGCCCTTGCTATGGCTATGTCCCTTAATGCAGCACAGACTAGTTGTTGTGCATTTTAATCCCAACTTGCTTGGGAAGGTCACTGGATTTGTTTCCCGGCAGGTTTGATATATGTTGAGGGCGATCAAAACTTGCAAGGTAGGATAGGATTAGGCTAGTTTTGGTTAAGTCCAGAAGGAGCTCAAAATGGCGCAGTTTTTATGGGCACCAAGAAGATGGATATGAAGAATGGTCGAAGTGACAGCGTTTCAAGTGGTGCGTTGGATCGAGTTTTGAAGATCGAGCGAAGAAAGCATCGTTTACTCGAGGTGCAAAGTCGGTTTAGTGGAACGGCGTCATATTACTGAAGCACGAGAATGCTCGAGTTAAGCTTGACGGTGTCATTTTGATGAGGCAGAAACGAGTTTTGGAGTTGTGCTGAACGTTGCGTTTCACCTGGCGATATAAGGAGATTTGGGGCAGCAATTAAGGTTCCTTCGATTTGGAAATTTTTTTGCAAATCAAGATTGCTCCAAGACTGATTGATTGCGATTCGAGCTGGACTGAGCTATGGCAAAGTGTGAAGGATCGAGGGATGTCGCGAAGGACAGTCGACATTGCCTAGAGGGAATCTCTCTTCTCTCTTACTTGCATTCGTTTGGGTTTTTTGTAATCGAGTAGCTAGATTCGATTGATACTCTTGCGCGTTTATGTTATAATTGAACGATTGATACTCTTCTTCTTCTTCCAATCACTAGAAGCTCCAAAAACTAAGCCACCTCAAGCTTATCTCCACTACAATCGGACACCAAAAGATGAAATCAGCTCTCTAAGTCTCCCAAAAATAAACAGTCATCAAGTGACCGTGATTCCACACGACGACCAACCCACCTCCTACAGTATTGCTATCCAACGAGCGCCCACAAACACCAATCCGCTTCAAAAATACACCAATCCCTTTCAATTCAATAACCCACTGCAGATTGACATCAAGGAAAAATTCCTAACTTAGATTTCAGCCACCATTAGAATCCTTTCAACTTTCATGGAACGAGGATCAATTTCAACTTACACGTCGATGGGATTGTATGTCGGCTCACCTTGCTCTACCTCCTGCTGCGTTTTTTTGTTTTGTTTCTCCAAACCCTTACTCATCTCTATTTAAGCCCACATTTAGTAGTTTGATCCGTTTCACAATCCTAATAGTCTCCCCTTTTATTTATTTATTTTGAGTCAAAAGATAAAAACGATAATTTAAATTGGGGTATAACATTCTACCCTCCTTCAAAAAAAATTGGTCCCCAAATTTAACTGATCATACCTTGAGATTCAAAAAATGAGGGTATCTCGCTTTCATTGTTTTTTCAGATTTCCAAGTCGCTTTAGCTTCAGTGTGATTTTTTTCATAGAACTTTGACAGAAGCTATCTCCTTGTTTTGTAATCTCTTCACTTGTCGAACCTGAATAGCCACATGTTGCTCATCATAGGATAAAGTATCACCCCTCTGTAGTCGCTCGTATACCAATACATGACTCGGATGTGATATAAACTTTCGCAACATCAAGATGTGAAATACTGGATGTACACTAGATAACGCCGGTTGTAAAGCCAACCTATAAGCAACATTGCCAACTCGCTCAAGAATCTCAAAAGGACCAATGTATCACGGACTGAGCTTGCCTTTCTTGCCAAATCTCATAACACCTTTCGTTGGAGAGACTCACAAAAAGAACACGGTCACCAACCTGAAACTCCAAAGCTCTACGTTTGGGATCCACAAAGGACTTTTGTCGACTTTAAGCTGCTAATAGTTTATCCTTAATCAACCAGACCTTGTCAATAGCGTCTTGTATCAAATCGGGTGTAAGTAACTTACTCTCACCCCAATTGAACCACCCAATAGCCAACCTACATTTCCTGCCATAAAGAGCCTCGTGAGGGCCATCTGGATGCTGTAGTGATAACTGCTATTATAAGAAAATTCCATCGATGACATATATCGGTCCCAACTGCCTCTGAAGTCGATAACACTCAAAATTTGACTAGAGCTCTTAGTCAGCATGTCTATTGACGGATGAAATGCAGTGTCCAAATATCACTCTCATTCTGATGTCTATTGTATAAAAATCTCAAAAATTAAGATGTAGATTAGAATCTAAAAACCACGATAACAAACAATGGAAATTAATACATCGCGAAGATGCGCAATCCCATCAATACACACATACAAATGTTGCTTCGTTGTATGATTGGACTCCTCTTCGGTAAATTGGACAGTCTTAGCAAATCTATCACTCATGGTCCAAATCTGAAAATATCCTTTTCTAGCAATGGAAATTGAGTAACAATAGTCATAATACTGGCTTTCACTCCGAGGGCTCAGAGGTCTGAAGCAACCAAACTAATCTCTGATGGTCACCTTTCACTTCCTGGTAAGTTAAACATTTTGAATTCTCACTCTTTTACTGATACACGTCTCGAAGATCATGAACTATCTTAGTAGAGCGTGAATGCATAATCCATATGTATGAGCATGTCTCATCATTGATCATTTTTTTGTGAACCACCGATCACTTGAACACATGATTAATTTGTAATCAAAGTACATCATCTTACGAGTTGTAAGGTATGCGATGATTGCCTTCTCTAACTTCTTACAATTACTTACCAACTTGGAAGTCTCTTAGTCCGAGAATAATTGAGGTAGACAAACAAACATGCACGAAGAATTACTTTCTCATTTACACCAAACAAACTAGACTTTTCTCCAACAATGTTAACTCTTTAACAAAACCCCTTTTAGTAGTCTGTTTTTACCAGCTATAGCTACATTTAAAGTCGGAATCTTCCTCCATTCTCCTCCAATCGTAGAATGTCCATCATCTTCCTTATAGTAATAATACTTATTTAACTGGTGGATCAGATGATCTTTAAAGTAAGAAATACGCAACTTTATAACTCTACAGTATCTTCCATTCTCATAAATGATAAAACCATATTTTTCTTCTTCTCACTCCATAGCAAAATTTCAACACGGTTCAATCATTTTGGCATTTATAACTTGGAAAGTGCCTACTTTCGCGCTTCAAACATTCCATAACTTCATTTTCACCATGCACTTGACATCTCGAAATGTAACTCTTTAACTTACAAATTTTGGTGCGAGAATTTTTTTAACAATAAACCATAAGCATGTATGAGTGTACTATTGACTGATTCCTTATGACTCACATTCTCCAACCACGCAACTGTCCACTTCCTTATTTTTCTCTCTTTTTATTTCTAATCCTTAACTTTCAGTATGGTACCACTTTAAAGTGTCACCAAAGAGAGCATAAAAGATTCGGTTAATAATCCAATGACTTATTTTTTATGAGCCTCACTTTTCCACTACACTAGCTTAATACTTACGATAATATAACACGTTTCTCAGTTTAATTATCGGTGCCATCACAATTTAGGTGAAAGTTCTCACCTGCGAAATTCAAAGACAGTACGATCCAAAATAAACTTAAGACAGAACAAGTAGAAAAATCCTAAAGGTCCTAGCAGAATGTTATTTATGGCGGTGGCGCGCTTCACTACCATAATCAAAATTCTACCAAGTCCATGCTCCGTTGTAATATGAGGACCTAAGGGCTCTGATACCAACTTTGTCACGATCCAAAAACGTAGGCCGAGACCGGCGCTTGACCCTCTTGCCAAGCAAGCCTCTATGTTAACTTAACAAATATAACTTTGTCACGACCCAAAAACGTAGGCCGAGACCGGCGCTTGACCCTCTTGCCAAGCAAGCCTCTATGTTAACTTAACAAATATATTCAGACACATTTAACATAATAATATATATAACAATGGACAAGGTAAAACTGAATTCACTAAACAGAATCCTACTCAAGTACAACGGAGCAAGACTCTAACTAAATAGAAGATAAGAGAAATAACTGGAATGACTTCAATAAAAGAACTAGCTGGATGACACCATACGTGGACGAACAACTCTCAAGCGACAAAGTACGGTAGCTCCCAAATTAGCGGTTCACTTATCGGAAAATTTATGGGATAAAGATTGGGGTGAGTCTAAAGATTCAGGAAGTAAATAATACTTTATTACCGTGAGTTTGGTTTTCTTTACGAGCCTTTTCCTTTTAACATAACATATATTATATTAATAAGTTGTATCATTTAGTGCACACATAAACATATGATGCATGAATGTGTGAATGCCCGATGATGCACATGTTGATCGATCAACTATCGGTGGGCAGTCGCCACTGCCGGTCTTGACCATCATATCGGTGGGCGGCCTGAGGCTCGCAAAGTCAAATCTCATCTGTAACATATCAAACGGTGGGCAGTCGTCACTACCGGTCTGGACTATCATATCGGTGGGCGGGCTGAACCTCGCCAAGTCTCATATCATGTCGGTGGCATGCATGTCATGGATGCAGCAATGAGTGAATAATGATGTCATGTCGGTAACCATTCATATCAAATACAATTCTTGTATACCCTTACATTTCGTATGTCTCCACAAGTCACTATATATATATATTTATACACATAGTTTAGCGTCTTTGTCAAGACGAAGGGGGTTTCGATCTTATCATTTTTGTTATTATCCGAGCATAGCCTTTAATATATAATTAATCGATACGATAATAAAATATTTTATAAACTTACCTATCATACACTCGATCTTAGATTCTCGAATGCACCTTTATGATTTCTTTGTTCGATCAACTGCAAACAAGCAGAAGGATGCCTAATCAACTTCACTATCACACGCTTAATACCTATCTCAAATCACACTCCCACTGAGTCATTCACCAATGCATCTTTTGATGTCAATTTACTCATCAATTCAACAACGCCACCATTAATATCCGCTCCTAATGACACACCTAGCATGTAATGTTTAAGTGAATGCATGGAGAGCACTCACCAAATTTTATAAATTGTGAATCAAAAGTCAGCGACCAAATACTTTCAAATTTATCCACCAGCTAGCTTGCTGTACACACATGGGTTACAAGTCATGACAATGAAAACCCCAAGTTTACCTTGCTGTCCGACATTAGCCGCTGACTTACCTTTTCTTCTTCTTCTCCCAATCATTAGAAGCTCCAAAAACTAAGCCACCTCAAGCTTATCTCCACTATAATCGGACACCAAAAGATGAAATCAGCTCTCTAAATCTCCCAAAAATAAATAGTCATCAAGTGACCGTGATTCCACACGGCGACCAACCCACCTCCTGCAGTATTGCTATCCAACGAGCGCCTACAAACACCAATCCGCTTCAAAAATACAGCCACCAGGTCCTACCAATTATCCCTTTCAATTCAATAACCCACTGCAGATTGACATCAAGGAAAAATTCCAAACTTAGATTTCAGCTGATGCGATTCAAGAGTCACATCAAGGATAGCAGAGGCGATATTATAGAATTAAGGAGAGTTAGGGAAGAAGGAGAAGAGATTTAGGGTTAGGAGAAGACGATGATTGGGTAAGAAGATAGAAGATGGGAAGTTTGGTTATTTCATTGCTTGAGTATTCTCTCGGTTACATCTCAGTCTTATACATGTGAAGTTATACCAAAATACAAGCAGCTCCCCTAAGTTCCTCAATATTCCATTCCGTAACATCAGTTACCATTAGAATCCTTTCAACTTTCATGGAACGAGGATCAATTTCAACTTACACGTCGATGGGATTGTATGTCGGCTCACTTTGCTCTAACACTTGCTGCGTTTTTTTGTTTTGTTTCTCCAAACCCTAACTCATCTCTATTTAAGCCCACATTTAGTAGTCTGGTCCGTTTCTCAAGCCCAAGAGTCTCCCCTTTTACTTATTTATTTATTTATTTTATTTTATTTATTTTGAGTCAGAAGATAAAAATGATAACTTAAATAAGGGTATAACAACCGGATCGAGGGACGTCGCGAAGGACCGTCGACATTGCCTAGAGGGAATCTATCCTCTCTTACTTGCATTCGTTTGGGTTTTTTGTAATCGAGTAACTAGATTCGATTGATACTCTTGCGCGTTTATGTTGTAATTGAACGATTGAGATTATAGTCGAAAGTGGGCTGAGCAATTCCCGGTTGAGGCTCCCAGAAATAGGGTCACCCCCAAACCTGACAAAATTTGTGGTGTTCTTTTTTGATTGTGTGCTTGGGGTTATTCTAATTGAACACTAGGGCTAGAACTGGTTTGGGGTAATTGAATTCGATTCTAACAAATTGGTATCAAAGCCAGGTTTGACTGCATGTGATTAAGACATCTAGACTAGTTCTTGGTTGATCATAACCCAACTTGTCTATTTTGGCCTATATTTCATTCTACTGCAGTACTTGCTGGTATATTGCTTTAATCTGCCCACTGGTACTAATCGTTTTTATGCTATTTTTGTGAGGAATTTCACTGTTGAATCCCAATGGTTGATCTTGCGAGACTATTTTTGTGAAAAATTTCTCAATCTAGAAGGTGAAGATGAAAGCTATTCTGATAAAGGAAAAATGCTACAAGGTTGTGTCTTAGGAGTAGCCAGCAGGCATGACTACTCAACAGAAGAAAGATATGCAAGAGCTTGCCCACTCTGAAATCATGATCAGGTTAGCAGATGATGTTGCTAGGCAAGTGGGTAAGTCACACTAAACCTAAGGAACTTTGGGATGCATTAGAAAGTATCTACTTGACTAAATCTTTGCCCATTAGAATATCTTTGCTATGCAATTTGTTTACCTTTAAAATGGATACCTCTATGACTATTTCTCAAAATTTGGATGTTTTTCTTAAAATGATTCAAGATCTTGATAGATGTCAAGATAAGATTGCTGAAACTCACCAAGTTGTTATTTTGCTTAACTCTCTTCCCTCACAGTTTGATAATCTAAAGGATGTGATACAATATGGTAGGGATGAGTTGACCTTGATCAAAATAATTGAAGTTGTGCTGCAAAAAAAATACCCTAAAGGTTTTCAAAAAAAGGGATAAAGGGTAAAACCAAAACTGATTCCAAAAATGAAGTCATGTATACCAAGGGCAAGTTTAATCCTAAAAATAATTTTCAAAATTCTAGAAAACTAAAAGGCCTGGTTTCCCCAATAGCAACTTGATGGAAAGACCTTCAATGTTAAAAAAATTTCTGCAATCAAATGGGTCATTTTGCTTCTGATTGTCCTAAAAAGAAGAACAATGAGAGATTTAAAGGTAAAAATCCTGGAGAGTAACAAACTGGCTATTGAAATATTTGTGAATCTGGTAGAACATATGATCATGAGTTATATGTTGTTACTACTAAAAATGAATCAGATTCTTGGATATTGGACTTTGTGTGTAATATGCATGCCACACCAAATAAACATGTCTTTAGCTCACTGAAATTAATTGATGGTGGTGAAGTCTGAAATACTATCCCCTGTTCAAGCTTGTGTTCAAGGTTTAGTTGAGACAGATCTTGAACACACTTCACAACAGTTCAAGGATCAGTTGTGACAGACCTCGTACTCTAGATACAACAGTTCATCAAATAGACAAAGGCAGTAGAACACACAGACTGATAACCCAGTTCAGCTCGGCCTACTCTGGGGGGTTTCCCACACCCGAAAAAGGGACAGCAAATCTTTATTATGAGTATAGGGTTTCCACAAGGACTTACACTTACACCTTGTAACAGCCTTACCACAATACTCCGTCTCTCAGATTTGCAACCGAGGTTCACCGCAATTCCCCTCGATCCCCTTCGTTCAGAACCTCCAGTCCGAACGTTCTCGACATTCTCCAGAAGCTCGGACGCTTTCTCTCAAAAGCTTTGATCACCTTTGTTGAGTGCGGCAGTTGATATGCTCAGACAGTCTGTGTTGCACTTGAACAGACTATACTTGCATCGGTGTATTCTCAATGAGAAAAACACAACCGGCCGTCGCTTTCTTCTTCTCCAATCAGCAGGATATGCTCGTGTATAGTTGATCTTTGAAAGCGATGGGAATTAGGGTTGCCCTTGCATTGTATTTAAATGCTCGAGCGAAACCCTAATTCGCACAAGATAATCCCATCAAATATTTCGGAATATTTGATGCATATCTTTTACAAATCCTTGGAAGAATATACAAAGTCGTCTTCTTTCCCAAGCAAGTCACGCCGTCTTCAATGTGGATATTCATTCGAATATCTTATGCTCGAATAAGTCGCACGCCAGCTTCAACTTGAAGAAATCTTCGTTGCCAATATCTTCCGGAAAATATCCTTTGCGTCTTGATCACGATGTACACGAGTACTAGGATATGTTCGAACTCCCCCTGAACACCTGCTCGAACTGTCTAAGCTACGTTTTGCCAAATACATGCCACTTAAGGGAACATCAATCTCCCCCTTGGCATTTTGGCAAACCCAGATCTACTAGATAACTAAGTCTATCTAACTATCTAGACAGTAGACAACTTTGAGGGAAACAAAAATTGTCTCCTCCAAAATACTCCCCCTTTTTGCCACAAACTGGCAAGGGGTGCGATCCGAGTTCGAACAGACAATCAAAATGTGCCAGAACAAGCACTAAGAACGATAGTTTGAAACAAATAGTTCAGGGAGAAAGTTTGAAGAGGACCTTCAATCAGAAGCTTCTTCAATGGAATCATCTTCAGAGGCAGTAGCTTCTGATTCATCATCACTGGGGTAGCTGAGTGCTCGAGCAAGCCTGTTGACTCGGCGGTGCTGTTCCTTGTCCGCAGCAATGATAACATGGAGGTCCTTCAGTAGTTTGCTCCTCTCATCCATTCCCATTCTGGCTCCCCCTCGACTGGATTCCCCAATTTCTTTACCTGGCTTGCTCCCCCCTTTCAGATCATTCACATGCCGCCCTTTGTATAACTTGTGGTCCACTGTGAATTTGCTGGGAGCTTTAGTAAGAAGATCAGACGAGGCTGTCAAATCAGGGGCTTGATGAATAATTAGCTCATAAATCAGAGATGGAAAGCAGATCTGGTGCAGGATTCTCATCGATGTAGCATGGTCAGCAATCTGTTTGAACATTATTCTGCCCAGGTTAAACTTCAGCTTGTTTCCTATCTGATAAATCAGTTGAGCCATGTCCTTGTTGACAGTAGAGCGATGAGTAGACGGCCTCCAGTTGAACACTACTATGAAAAACAGCATTGAATAGAACGTGGACAGATCCGCCGTATGCACAACTGACTCAGGCCTCCACTAAACAGAGCCTGCAGTGATGGTGCTTACTATTTTCTCGAGGCTGGATTCTTCTTCATCAACAGCTGGGTCGTCCATGGAGAAGTATACGTTGATCAGCTCTGGATCAATCTTGATCCTTCTTCCTCTTACATAGAAGACCCCATACTCAGCCTCTCCAATGACCCCAAACTTTGGAGGCAAGTTTGCCATAGCCTCACGCACCAGCTGTTCGTTGAATGGCTTGCATCTGTCCAATGTCCAGAACAGATCCGACTCCTTGAGCACCTCAATCACTTCTTTCCCTTTGTAACTCGATGCATCCAGTAGTCTCTCCGGTATGATTTTCCTCTTCTGCACACATCCCCATTTCAACGCAGCTTCTTTGTTCATGAACCACACACCGTTCTTGACCTTACCGACTGGGACAGCCTCAGAATCAGGGGCTGGGACTTCACATCTCCCAGCATCTTCAGAGATGGGAACTGCAGCAACGCGCTTTCTTTTCTTTGAAGAGCCAGCTCCCCCTGCACCACTGCTGACCTCAGCAACCTTCTGAGCTGGTTCCTTTGTAGACGTAGCAAAGGCGACCTTTTTCTTTTCCTTCCCCTTCGTTGTCCTCTTGAGGTTGACAAGGGGAACACTGTCTTGGTCATCTTCTGAAAAGGTAACACCTTCTGCTGCTGATGTAGGGGCATCCTTATGAATGGATGGTTCTTCTTCCTTCAAATAATCCCGACGACGATCATCTTGAACTGTCATTGTTTCTTCACTCACTGCTTTCTCTGGAACTACTCCAGTCTTATCTTCAGTTTGAACACTCTGTTCCACTGTTGGAGCACTTGAGACCTTTCCTGCATCAACTTCTTTTGCCCTAACAGCCTGAGCTTCTTCCAGACTTGCCACTCCCTGATCCTTCTCCTTTTCCAGGTCTTCCATGACATCATCAATGTATTTGTATAACTTCTCCAATTCATCATCCTTTTCTGCTGGGTTAATCTCCTCTGCCACAGCCTCATTATGCAAACCGGAACCTTCTTCAGTGATTCCTCCTTGATTTTCAGACGGATCAGCATCACTCATCACCACATTCCTCTTCCCCGAGGACTCGATGAACTTCTCTGTTTCTTCCTTCCTCGAGCTGCATAAATCTGGGCGAGATATTTTCTGGGAGAGTCACTGGCCCGCTTCACCTTCTTCCTGCGACCAGCCTTCGGAGGAATGTATCCTGTGGCGAAAATCTTTTCTCTCCACGTTCCTGAGCCTCCAGCCCCCTTGCTGGGTTCCTCTTCTTCCACACTCTTGACAGACTTCTTCTTAGAAATCCCACTACCGGCTTTGTCAACCGTCGCAGCCCTAACACTCTCATTATCTCCACCAAGAATCTCCCTACTGGTTTCAACACCATCGGCTTTAACACCACTATCGCCAACTACAGCCCTTCTGGCTTCAACACCAATCACAATTCCGTCCACCACACTCTTATCAACAGCAGAAATATTTGCAGAAGCCAATGGAACGGACCGCGAATTAGGAAATACCTCAGTTTTGGACTGAACATGGCTTGAACCGGGATTGAATGATTTTGACAGATCCGCCGCGACCGACTGAGGGATTTCAGCGGTTGCTCGTTCACCAGACTTCTTTTCCTCGGCCAAAGGTTCAGTGTCGGATCGTAAAGGCGACGCCTTTTTCATCTTCGGAGCCTTTGATTTCGGAATTTTAGGTTTTGCCGCCAGAGCCTTTGAGGACTGCATGTTCTTCTTCTCAGCGGATTTGACGCCAGACTTCGCAGATGTCCTGGTGTTCACCATCGCCGTTTGGAGGATGAGCGGTTGAGAGAGAAATTTGGTTCTGGGGTTTGTACGAGCGAGAGAAGGTAGACTGAAAACTGTTTGGTGTTTCAAAAGAAATAATACTCCAGCCTTTTCAACTTCCCAAATTGGTCAACTCTCGTTTCAAATAACGGCAGGAAAGATCTTCGAGAATATTCAAATATTGTTTGTCTTCACGCGCTGTGCCTTCTGTTCCAGCTCCCTTCCTTAGGTGGTCAGTCCAACTGTTGTAGCTGGGGTTTCGCCTTTGACTGACCACTGCATGGAACGCTTAGTACTCGAGCCCACACAGACCCAAAGAGGATCTGGGTGTTCCAAGCTGTGCAATCCGGTTCAATCTCTCGTCTGGTGAGTTGGCATGAGTCTGTGGATACAGTTTGAATTCCTTCTGCAACTTTGTAATCTTCTGTTCAAACTCGGTCTGTAACTGTGACACCCTTTGATCCAGCAGTCTCTTGGTATAATTGCCAAAATAGATTTGTGCGATCCTCCTATCTGATCTTGTGTGCAGGGTCTTATTCACTCCCCCTCGAATAACTAGGCTGAGGCTTGTCAAGGCTCCCGACCCCCATGTTGATGGTGTAACAGTATTTACCCGCCTTCTCCCTTTCATCACAGAACTGCCATTCATGTCTAAAACGAGGCATGAGTCGCGAGAGAATGACACATAGTGTCCATTGTCGCACAGTTGACTGATGCTAATAAGATTCATTGACAAACCTTCAACCAGGAGGGTGTCTTCGAGTGCAGGGAGATCCGGAACCTTCAATGTCCCATAGCCGATCACCTGATTCTTCCTACCATCCGCGAAGGTGACAAACCGCATCTCCTCAACAGGCCTAATATTAGAGAGGTATTCAGAGTTACCTGTTATGTGAGCAGAGCATCCGCTGTCGAAGTACCAACTGTCTGACATTGTGGAACTTGACGAGCAACAAGCCACCATGCATGCCGTCTGATTGGCCTTAGGTCTCCAGACCTGGTTCTGTCGAGGTTTGGTTTGTTGTTGGTGTCCTCGACGTTCAGCAAGAAACAGTCGACACTGCCGTCTGATGTGTCCAATCTGATAGCAGTACCAGCATGTGCGCAAGTCTTTCCTCTGATTGGGAGTTGAACTGAGGTAAGCATTTCCGGTCCTTCTTTGACTACCTTTGAGCTTGACTTGGGACAGATCCACTTTCTGTCTAGGGTGCTATCTCACCTTCTGTTCCGGCATCTGTTCAGACACATAGTTAGTTTTGACACGCGTCGAACCTTTTGAGCTGCTTTCTCCTGTGAATCCCAATCCTCTGCGTCCTGTCTCCATCCTCTGAGCATTGAGAATCTCATTCAAATTTTTCGAACCAGAGTTCAACATCCTCGCTGACTGTTGGAGCTGAGTGAGCTCCTTCTCAACAGTTTCCCTGTCCATCTTTTCTGATTCGAGCTGAAGTTCCAGCTGTTCAACCTTCCTGAGTTGGAACACCTCCTTTCGTTTCAGATCTGAAATGACTTTTCTTAGACCAGCCATGCCGATAGGGTGAGTTTCTTGGTCCTTCTCCATGTCGACTTTTAGTGAAGAGATGGTACCAATGAGTCCTGTCTTCTGAGCAAGCAAGCACAGTCTTTCCTGTTTCATAGCAGCCAGTTGAGTATTTAGAGAAGCTACCGTACCTTCAAGTTCAACCTTCTGTATGACCAGAATCTCCACTTCCTGCCAAACCTTATCCTTATCTGTAGTGATGCTTGCAATTGTGTCATTCAGCTTCTTGTTGATTTTGATCATTTGCAGCCACTTCTCATGCAGATCTTTGTATGTCTGAGCGAGGGACTCATGTGTGAGTTCTTCATTATCACTGTCTGAGAGGTCTTCAGCTGGGAGTTCCGACTGAGATGGAACTGTTGCACCGGTGCTGCTACATTAGTACAGTATACCGGGGTCCCCGGCCAGAACCACACGTGCAAGTTTCCCTGCATGTGGCTCGTCCGTGCTTTCTGAGGCGCTGCCTGTGACTCAGCATAGGAGAAGGGGAAGGGGCGGAACTGCGCACTTTCGTGTTCAGAGCATTGTTATAGATTAGAGAATTTTATAAAAATGTTTAAAAAATTAATATTTTTAAAATAGAAATTATAAACTAAAAAAATATTAAACACAGCATGAAAAATATTTTTATAGATTTGTTTAATTTTTCAAACATTTTTATAAAATTCTCTAATTTTTTTGAACCAAACCTATAATTTATTTAAGTTTTATAAATTTAAATTTCTATAAATTTGTTGTAATTTTATTTGTAAGTTTTTCTAATTTTTTAAAACATTTGTTAAAAAGAGTTTGCCAATTTTAATTTTTTAAATTACTTTTAGTTTTTTAATTAATTTATTAATTCACTAGGTGAACGCCGTCCAACGGTGTTAAGTAAAACCCTAACGGCGTTCGATGGTACCCCTAGTTTGGAAAAGTCTTTGATAGTTCGCACCTTGTTTGGAAGTTTTTAGAGGTCCCACAAGTTGAAAAATAATGATAGTTCAGGTTGCCAAACTGTACTTTTTCCGTATATCATATCATAACCTACATTTTTTTTGGGACAAATTGGTTTTAAGAAAAGGTTAATTGCAAAAACATAGCCTGGACTACCAGCTGATTTCAAATTGGGTACCGGACTTTTTTTAATTTTCAATTTAGTGATTTTTGCATCAACGTGCATACATTTTGTTTACGAATTCGATGTGTTTTTAAGGAATTAAGGTCGAAAACTTATGAATTTGGTTTTATGGTTAACAAATTTGGTCAACTTTATTTTCATCAAGGTTGGAGATATGATCAATAGGATTGAAATATGTGCGAATTGATATAAAAATCACTAAATTGAAAATTGAAAAAGTTCTGTACCTGAAATCAGGTGATAGTCCAGGTAATATTTTTCTAATTTACCCTAAAAAAATATCAACTTGCGCTTAAATTATCATTTTAATATTTCGGATAATAATTTGACTAAAAGGCAGCGATTCATGACTCATTTATCATTTTCTATAAAAACAAACTAGATGGTGAGAGAAACTAGGCATACTATTAGAGTACAAGTATATATAGAGTGATAACAATAGAGAGATAAGATGAGATGAGATTCGTTTGGCTTAGGTACATGCGAGCGACTAGAAGGATTTGTTGTGTTGTAAACCGGAGATGATGGATATGGAGTTGGCTCATTTGTGTTGTTGTCACTCATTTTATTCACTTGTCTCTTAGGAAATGGCTCAAAAAGAAAGGCGTAAACAACCGAGACAAGATGCAATTGCAAGTAGTGGGGATGTGCATATGCGCCATTTTCTGCTTGTTACATATTTATTTGTTCATTTAGAAATGAGATCTCAATTTGTGTATTTGGAAATACTTTATCACAAAGTCATCAGATTACACTTGTTACACTCTAGTATATCATTCTTGTTCCAAGTTGGAAAGATAATATTGATTTATCACTTCAAAAGCGCCCAAATGATAATCCCTATGTTTTGTCGAGAACTTGAGCATTCAAATATCATCTTTAAAAATGTATCATTAAGTTATTGTGGTGATGACAACTGATAAGTGTCCCATATATATATATTTAATTTACAGTTATATTAAATGTAAAATCAAAGTCACCAAGTTTGACTTTGATAGTGGGACACGTCACATACAGATTCAAAAAATGATCATGATTTAATAATTAAACTTGATTTCTTAGATTCTTGAATTTTTAAAAATTTTCATTGTCCTATCCACTCACATGTCATATATATTTGTATTTCATTCTACTTTGCTACTCCAGCTAAAAGAAAATTCACTGTTTTGGAAAAAACCACTTGCAGTTTTTTTTTTTTGGATAGGGTGCTCATATTAGTGGGTTAGTATCTGTTGAGAATTTGATCCCTGGACGTATCTTGGTGCAGGGGGGAGTGCTATCACTGAGCAACTCCGCTTGACCTCAAAACCATTTGCAGTTGGTCTCTTAAGAAATACTAGGGATGCACACTTTGAGACCGAACCATAAAATTGGACCGGACCGGACCGAGTTTTACGGGTCGGTCCAAGACCGGACCGTAAAATTCCGGTCCGGTCCTCGGTCCATACTTTTCATAAATCCCGGACCGTAAAATTAAGGGTATTCGGTCCGGTCCGGTCCACTTTTTACACAAAATTCGTTCCCGGTCCATATATATCCCGGTCCGATCCACGGTCCAAAGTTTTAAAAAATTCCGGTCCGGATGTGCATCCCTAAGAAATACTCATAATATCTACAATGGTTCCCTGGCATTGGAAGGGAGAGCTTAGGGACTTGACATGATGTGCTTGGACTAACTTCACAAGTAGGCATCCGTGTGAATCCAAATCAGTGGACTATTTTGCTTTGTTGATTTCTATTTGTCCCCACTTTTTTTTGTTACACTTTTTAAAGTTAGGATTTGGATCATGTACAAACCTCTTAATTATGTACAAACTACAAATAAATCTAAATCCTAGGATTATGTTATTTAATGGATCAGATTGAATCGTAATAAAATTTGATTTTTATATTAATTATAATAGGAAAAGGGTTTGTTTGTCATTATACACCAAATACAAACGCCGTTAATCTCAGTTAATTAAAATATATGGTATCTTTTCGAATAAAAATTATATTGTTACCTATTTCATCGCCCTGGCCTAATCAAACTCGACTTCTTCATCGAGTCGATAATTGGATTAACAACCGAGGCGAAAATCTTTCCCTGTCCGATCTAGACTGTGCTCACGACATCTCCGACCAAGGTTTTTGATTTGTTTGTTTGAAGTGGATGTAGCTGATTACAAAGGAGGAGGGGCTGATATGGCTGTTGTTAGGAGGGGGTTCCCTTGCATCAGGGGTGGTAGAATGAGGTAGGTGAGGTACGATCTGAGTCGTTGATGGAGTTGATCGGAGGCACGTGGCGAAGCCACGTGGCACGAGCCGCCATTTGCGTTCACACTACTATTGGTAGTGGGTTTTACTATTTACCACGTGGTGCGCCCACAATACACGGGGGTTGATGGATGGCTGAGATCGTACCTCACCTGCCTCATTCTACCAAGCCTTGCCTCATTTGATCGCTTCTCCTGTTGTTAGTACTTATAAAGATCATATACATTCGCTTAGCAAGGGTGTGCCGACGCTTCAGGCTATGCCTGACCTGTTCGGTAAGACTACTAGATGTGTGAGAGGTCTGAGCGGATCTATGCATATGTTTTCCAAGAAGTTTGGTTAGAGAGGTTGCTAAGACTACTGAGTTATTCATGTTGATAGAATGGTTGTTTTGTAGGTCAAAGAGGTGGCTAAGTAGGCTGTAGCGAGAGCGCGTAGAAGGGATGGGCCACCACTTGTGGAATGTGAGACATACAAGTTCAGGGGACACTCATTGACTGACCCAGATGAGCTCCTTGACTAGGTGAGGAATTTAGTTTCTTTATTACTCTGTCAGAACTCTTCATGGTTGTTGAACTGCACCTTGATCGGTAAAAGGTCTGGGCGAAGAGACTGAGTTGTTCATGTTGATGGAATGGATGTTTGTTTTGTTGTTGTTTAGGTGATCATCCGGAGGAAGGAAGTGAAAGCAAGACTCAAAATTTGAACGCTAAGTTGGCATGTTTGAAGTGTGGTAGTGAAATGCATGGTTTTATTTTCGACATGGGTATGGATCAAAAATGATGGTCACTTTTGGTTTGCTAAACTTGTACTCAGAAAATGTTGAGAGGTTGATGTCATTGAAATGTATTGCTATAATTTTTTTATGGATTGACAATTTGTACATTCTATAACAGTTTTAATTTATCTATAACAGTTTTACTCTTTTATTATTTATAACTAGTCATACCAACTTCACTACTATGTTAAAAGTTAGGATTTTAGCAATGGAACTATTTGTTTTGTGATATTTGTGAATACTATGTTACTTTTGATAATTATGCCGATAATCACACTTAGTGAACTTAAGAATTGTATTGTGAACTTTATAGTTTTATTGCCAACATTTGATGAACTCTAGAATTGTATTGTGAACTTCAGATGGGCTAGATGAATTTTACCTGCTTACTGTGAACATTATGCTAACTCAAATGGATTTGGCTTCACTACATACATCAAAACAGTTCAGTATATTGTCAACATTACCAAACATATCCCATCCAAATACTTAATGAAAGTAAGAAGTGTATAGTGAACTTCATATTTGATTTGTTAATATTTGATGAACTCTACATTTGTATTGTTAACTTTATATGGGCTAGATAAATTTTATCCCATACAAATCGAGCTCAACATAGCATACATGAACTTCAGATTTTATCGAGCTCAAAATTGTGAAGTGAACTTTATAGTTTTTTTGCCGACATTTGATGAACTCTATATTTGTGTTGTGAACTTTATCTACTTACTGTGAACATTACGCTAAGCAACTTGTTTGTCTTCATTTACATACATGAAAACTATATTATGACTTTTACCAAATTTTAGAACTTGGTATGTATATTGATTATTGTCACATTGACCAATATATTATTGCCAAACACATCGTTTGTGGAACTTTAACATCATTTTATGAACATTACCAAAATGACACCTACTTATGAGTTATGATCTATGCATCTCCTTGATGATGAAGCACACGATAGATATCAAAACACCTGCTTACTGGCAAAAGTCTTCTTGAAAACAGTTGATGACAACATCCAAAAAAACTAAACCAGTGTATAGTGAACATCCAAAAAACAGTACCACCATTATTGAACATCCAAATAAACCAGTGTATAGTGAACATCCAAAAAACTAAAGGTCGGAATACACGTCTAAGGAAGTCGCGCAACTTCATCTAGGATGTCCCTATTCTGTTCAAGCGATTGCCGTCTATATTTGGCAAATTTGCGCATCACCTCACTTCGCACGGTGTTCAGTTCAAACCTTACTATCTAATTAAGATACCTCTATCTCAGTAATTTTAGCTGAGCATTTTGCTGCAAAACAGTACCACCATTATTATCAAAGTCAATACACACAATTATTTCCAATTAATAACCATCATCTATAAACTACTTGCATAAAATCTTACTGCAGCACCCTCCTTCCTTAAATTTGTCTTCCAACCCTTAACACCTCCGCCGAAATACGTTTCCATATGGCGCATCACAAATATGACATTAGAATTGTTTAATTTTTTTGGTGGCCCATGCCAACAATGGTACAACCAGACTGATTTTCGCCAATAATTGTGTGTAAGGATGCCCTTTTCCTTTTAGATATGCCACCAAGTTCAATGTCTGGAAAAAAAATAACAGCAGTGAACTGTGATACATCATTTATCCAAATTACATGTCCAACAACTCCAAAAAAAACAGCAGCTATTCATGTTCAAAAACTATAATTATAAAACACTATAATGATAGTTACCAGGTTTTGAACAACCACCGAGTATATGATATCCTCTGGCTTGTGACCACAACACCACATGGTTATCCAAGATTCCTATAGCACTTCTCTTTAAATCATAGCACACAATGATGAAGTGTTTATCATGATACATTGGGAAGAATAGCTGTCATGACACATCTACATTATTATCAAGTTAAACAATCGATATTAAATTTTGAAATTCCAATTAGTATGCATCCCATTAAAATCTTTGACAGATTAACATCTGGGAATCTTCCAAGACATTTGTTCATTGCAATTTCGAATAGCTGACGCTGCCGTTCAATGCTATGATATCTCAGAGCACTATTCCGGTACTGAAAAACAATAGTGCAGTTCACCAGATAACATTAAATTTTATACTTTGATTAATTTATGAATCTTATAGTCCTAACAAAACCAAATTCACCATACAACTCTGCATAATCATTCACATAACACTATGGGTTCACATAACAACAATGTAATTAAAAAAACACAGCGTGTTCACAATTAAATATTCAACATTCATATTTGAGCACACAGAATACAAAACACTATTCCCAAAAGTTCACGCAATAATTATAAAATTCTCAGAAACTAGTGAGTTCACAACTCTGCATAATCATTCACATAAGATTGCGGGTTCACAGAGTAACAATGTAATTCACACACACAGTAATTCAAGCTATGTTCGAAATTCAAATCCACAAACAAACCCATGTTGGAAATTCAAGCTAAAACACAAACCCTATTGTTTGATTTCGGAAACAAATCTAACACTGAACTGTACTTTGAAACTAGGGCATCTTACCTGGGGAAAACGAGTGGCTTTTATCCATTTTTCGCTCTACAGAGTCGATCGGCGGACGCGGTCGATATCTCCGCCACTGGTTTTCGAACTCGCCCTAGAAGGAATAATCGATTTGGTTAAGAGAGAGCTAAACGTGCGGAAGTAGTCAATATGTCAACTGATTCTCTAGACTAGTATGTAAATAAAGATTAATTATTAAATATCATAATTACCCCTCAATGTATTTCGAATATAACGGGAGTTTAACATCCGTTAACTGTAGTCGTGTAATCTCAGCCATTAATCTAAAATAATAAATAATTCAGATCTGTTTATAGTTTGTATATACTTAGGAGTTTGTAGTTGAACCGTTCCCCCAAGGTAATACGTTAATAAATATGTTTTCGAAATATTTCATCATACCGTAACCGAATATGTCATACTGAGAAACAAATATTTAATTTTTTAAGTTCAATCGAACGTTCATATTCATAGATATTCCGATAGCAAAATTTTCACATACTTCATGGTCCCCAATTTCCTCTGTTATTGCATTTTTTTGATAATGTTGGCATGTTTGCATCTACTATATGTAATCAAATCGTTTAGCCTCTCCCCTATAAAAAAAATAAAATAAATTCTTTCACCTCTCAATGAGCCATGGATAGATACATTTGTTTATTATTTTGAGTAAAAAGATTATTCTGAATTAAAAATGTTTCTTGATATTTTTATTCCATAAATAATAACAGGAGTGTTTTGTCTTTTACAATAAGTGCACATGATGATGCTTTGTGTTTATTCCTTTGAGTTTCAATAAATATATTCTTTACATTTTTTGTGTTCAGACTAAACATTATTAATTTGGAATGGGTATATGATGGGCCATATTTATATGACTTATCGAGTCAACTAAACCCATCTAAAACAACACTTTATCCTTTGAACATTTACTTGTTGAGGTTGTTTTGTGTTTCAGGTGATCTTGGGGCTTATTGGAGAAACAAGCTTAAAAAGGGGTTTTTGAGCTAAAAAGATCGCAAGTCATTTCTGGCCCAGCCAGGCCCGAGAAATCTCAGTCGGGGTCCGAGAAAAGCCAGCCGGGGACCGAAGAATTCCAGCAGGGCCACGCCCGAGAAATGTCGGTCCCTGGCCCGAGAATCAGTACCGAGAAGCACCGGTCCTGGCCTGAGACCAGCGCCCGAGCCCGGTCGACCAAGGGTCCGAGAAGAACTTCAAACCAGGCCGCGCCCCAGCGTTCCAGCGCGCCAGCCGAGTTGTCCAAGTCCAAATTCAAGTTTCTTGGGCAAACCATCTGATATGACGAATCCACCTCGAGCAAACTGATCAAAATGACAAACAAGGTGGACAATGTCGGAAAACCAAGAAGAATGCCCGAGCCAATTGACAGTTGGCTTGATTTCAAGCAAAGGCCGCGCGCGCACTGGGTACCAAAACCAAGTTGCTCAAGCAAACCGGCGAATCTAGCAAATCTGGCTCGACCTAGATGTTCCAAATACCAAATGACTCGGAGGATATCGCTTCCCAGGCAAAACGCCCGAGTAGAACCAGCTCAAGCCCGCTCAAAGCCAAATTCCGGTCATTCTAGGCCCGGCAAGGCCTCGTTGAGATTCCGGAAAAATGACTTCGACCATTAGGCTTAGAATTGTCTCAGCATTCTAAATCAGCATTCCAAAAGCCAAAGTCCTCCGACCAAAATTCCGGCCAAAAAACCCGATCAATTTCCAGCTACTTGCTACTCAAGTCCGGTGGCCTTTGGAAGCACACAGCTCATTGAGCAGCTGGCCTTTGGAAACACCCAGCTCAAAGGCGGCTGGCCCTTGGAAGCACCTAGCTCAAAGGCGGCTGGCCTTTGGGAAGAGCCAAGTCATAGTGGGTTTGCTTTTGGGATATTTCCAAGCCAATACATATCTTCTTCACCTAAGTTGGTTTAGCTTGCCTATAAATAGACCAAGAGGCCATAGAAACTGATCATGTACATACACCAAGGGTTGAGAGCTTCTCTCTCTTCTCCTCACTTCAATACAACACACTTTATTTTGATCTTTGTTCTTGCTTTTGTTCTTGAGTCCGAATTGCTTCTACTCCTTTGTTCTTGTGATTTCCTTTACTTTTCAAGCACGGTTGCTTGTATTCCTTGACATGAATACAAGCGGCTAAAGCTCATATTCGGTATAGGGTTTTCATCCTTGTGCCGACTTCTTGAGGCTTGTGTTTTTAATGCCTTTTACAATTCTCTAGTCCTTAAGTTCATTTCAAGGATCATTCGGCAAGGCTAAGTGGATGTTTTGCCACAAAGCTTAGTCGAGCCAAATGATCCCTATAGTCAATATTTACCGGATGCTTTGCGGCAAGGGTAGATAGTGACATCCTAGTTTGAGCAACGCCTTTGCCGGGTTGTTCATTCTAGTAAGGACTAGAAGCTCTTAACGTGTCAAGCTTGTTGTGGAATACCACCTTTGTCGGGGTATTTGGGTTGCCACCTTTGTCGGGGTAATCACACAACACCTTGACAAGTTAAGAGTGTGGAGTACCACCTTTGTCGGGGTATTTGGGTTATCACCTTTGTCGGGATAATCACACATAGAATTGTAAAAGAGATCATTTGAAGTCTATGATGGAAGTATCACAAGTTTGAGACCCTAGACTGAATATCTCTCGCACCAAGTTACCTTTCCTTTACTTTCTCGTACATTTACTTATTGCCTTTGTTATCTTAAGACTTGGACCATCAAGCACTTTACATTTCTCGCACATTTACTTGTTGCCTTTACTTTTCTAAGACTTGGTCCTTCAAGCAATTTACTTTCTCGCACATTTACTTTCAGTCATTTACCTTCCAAGTACTTATTTTCAGCACTAAACCACAATCAAAAACCCCAATTGTCTTTACTTTATTTTTCGCTTTCAAAAGAACAACTGTTTCCAACCAAACTCCCTTGGGTTCGAACCCTACTTACCGCTTACTATCATTAGTGAGCCACTAAAGTAGTGGAAATATAAATTGTAAATTTGCAGGTCACAACGACAGCCTGTCAAATTTTGGCGCCGTTGCCGGGGGAGTTAGTGAATAGGAATAGTTGTTCTTTTTGTTTTTCTGTTTTTGTTTAGTCTTGCAGTTCGCCATGTCGTCTTACTACGGCAGAGAACCTTGGAATGATAAGGTTGACAACCTTATGTTTGAGATGCTTAGCCGTCTCCCCAAATTCGAAGGTGACATTGGAGAAGATCCCGTGAGGCATACACAAACGTTCCACTCCATATGCAGCCACATGAAGCCTAAAGATGAAACGCTAGAGGAGTTTAAACTTAAATGCTTTAAATTTTCTTTAACTAACTCCGCAATAGCTTGGTATTACTCATGTGCAGCTTATGAAGGCGATTATGGGGATCTACAAGCCAAATTTCTAGAAGAGCTCTCCCTGCCATCTCTCCGACTTGAAACCTGCGAGAAGATCATCAACCTTGAGCAATCCTGGGACGAGACATTGGACGAGTACTACACGTACTTTGACTTCATTGTTTCGAGCTGCCCGCACCACGGATTCACGGACTTTGTTCTTCTTCAAAGGTTTCTTGGTGGGATGACGCCCCTTGAGTGGAAAATACTTAATGATGCAGCGGGATGTTCGGTCATGAAGTTGACCATGTCTCAAATCTGGGACCTTATTGATGATTTGGCCGAGAGCTCAAAACAAGGAGCCACATGCACCGAGCTAGCCGAGGATGAGGACCCGTGGATGGCCGAAGAAGAACTGCCCAAATCGGGCCCGGTCCTCATTACCAGTCTGCCCGAGGAAGTCCCGATCCTCACTGCCGAGCCAATAGAAAACCCGGACTTCACTGCCGAAGTGGCCGAGAAAATCAAGCCAGGCCCGGTCCTTGCGCTCGGAACACCCGAGGAAGTCCCGGACCTCAATAACAGGCTGGCCGAGACAGACCAAGTTGCGCCCGCGCTGGCCGAAGTGCCCGAGCTGGCCAAAGCAGACCCGGTCCTCACGGACGGGCTGGTCGAGAAAGGCCCGGTCCTCATGGCCGAGAAACCTCAACTTAACCCTTTGGTTTTTATACAGATCATGGTCACCGAAGAGCATGTAGTCAATGATGATGCGGTACAAGGGAAGTTGGAGGTGGATCAAGGGCAAAGTTCGCAAATGTTTGAAGGCACAATACAGGGCTTTTCGAATTGCAAGGGTGCCAACCACTCAAACATGAAGAAGCGGCCAAGACATGGGCAAAAGGAATGGAAACCCGGATGGAGGAAAGACAAGAGACCACGGCTCATCGGACCAGCAGCTATGGTCAAGGGAGCCTCATCTTCTCGGCTGTATATAGAAGAGAACTCGCCGGAGCAATGGAGAACAGAACCAAGCACATCACTCCATGAGTTCTTTGGGTAAAGTAAAAGAGCTGCCGAGAAGAAGTTCGACCTCACACACCCATGGGATCCGAACTTATGATCCATGAGTGAGCGGGTACCGTCGAGCCAACGACGTTAAACAAAGGCACTTGCCGGGAGGTAACCCGGCATAGTTTCTTCATTCGTTACAGTTTTTATGTTTTTATCGTTTTTTCATACTCACCCCCTTTGTATTTGGAAGGAAATGACTTATTGTGCAGGAGCCAGGGCCACAACCGAAAATGACCGGGCTTCACCCGAGAATGACTGAGCCGCGATCGAGGAGTACCGGGTCGCGCCCAAGAAACCCAATCTCCTGCCGAACTTCCTCGAGCATCAACCGAATCTGGCCAGACCAGGGCCTGTCGTTTGCTCCTACATCCACGACTTAGCATCGACGCTATAAGGGGAGTTTGATTCTTTTACTCTTATGTCATTCCCTTTCCATGTTCCCTTACTTTTTGAGTTTTGAACTAAGTCGTGCCGTGAGGCACGGCTTTGTTCAAAAGTGTGGGGTGAGTCATTGCACATAGTCAGCACGTTTTCCTTCTTTCTTTAAAATTTTTATCTTTTTGGAACTCTTTGAATATAAATTTCATGATGCGAAATAGATGGATCCAAATTCATACATTACCTTGTGAAATCTAAACTGTGTTAAAACTTTAGCATTTAACTTCTTATTTGTCCTTGTGTGCCGAGATAAATAGGGGATGTGGAGTTGAAAGAAAATGCCCCAGAGAGGCTTGACAAGCACTCCAAGGACCGCGTCTCACTATATGGTTATACGAAGTCAGTGGAGGTTAGCACTTCGGGTTACTTGGGTTTCGAGTAGACTCCGCCGTGCAGCGTTTATGCAAGAGGCGGGACGGGAATCAAACCGCCCTATCTCTAGTCCGAGTAGTCGAGAAAATAGACGAGCGACCCTCGTCTTGACCCGCGCGGAAGGGCGATGATGAGAAAGAGCGGGGAGGTATTTCCATATGCTCTCGGGCGATGATTGGACCTCCCAAGGATAAAGAAAATGGACAAGAGCAAAGCTTGCAAAAATCAAGTCAAAGGCCGAAGGTCAATTTGTGAAGGTTTTAACCAAAGCAAAAGTGAAGTACTCCAATTCAATATCAAAGACCAAAGGCCAAAAGTCACTTCAAAAAGCTGTCCAAACAAGCAATACCAAGCTCAACCCATTTAGCCGGAACAAATCAAGTGCTAGAGAAAGCTACCAAGATTAACCATATAGTGCGAGTTCGGACCAAAGAATGCAAATCAAGGGCCTAAGAGGGCTATCTCCTACTCATCCAAATTGGTTTGCATCACGGCTCAAAGGTACAAGTATCAAGTTTCTTCTAAAGTTTAAGCCCAGTTTAGTTTGGTAACAAGTAAGCAATGCATGAATAGGATAAATCTAGACTAGCATTCTATCAATCATGTCTAGGACCTTTTGATATTTAGTTTGCCTCTTTTGCCTTGTTCTGGACGAACAAGAATAAGTGTGGGGTGATTTGATGGGCCATATTTATATGACTTATCGAGTCAACTAAACCCACCTAAAACAACACTTTATCCTTTGAACATTTACTTGTTAAGGTTGTTTTGTGTTTCAGGTGATCTTGGGGCTTATTGGAGAAACAAGCTTAAAAAGGGGTTTTTGTGCTAAAAAGATCGCAAGTCATTTCTGGCCCAGCCAGGCCCGAGAAATCTCAGCCGGGGTCCGAGAAAAGCCAGCCAGGGACCGAAGAATTCCAGCCAGGCCACGCCTGAGAAATGTCGGTCCCTGGCCCGAGAATCAGTACCGAGAAGCACCGGTCCTGGCCTGAGACCAGCGCCCGAGCCCGGTCGACCAAGGGTCCGAGAAGAACTTCAAACCAGGCCGCGCCCCAGCGTTCCAGCGCGCCAGCCGAGCTGTCCAAGTCCAAATTCAAGTTTCTCGGGCAAACCATCTGATATGATGAATCCACCTCGAGCAAACTGATCAAAATGACAAACAAGGTGGACAATGTCGGAAAACCAAGAAGAATGCCCGAGCCAATTGACAGTTGGCTTGATTTCAAGCAAAGGCCCCGCGCGCACTGGGTACCAAAACCAAGTTGCTCAAGCAAACCGGCGAATCTAGCAAATCTGGCTCGACCTAGAAGTTCTGAATACCAAATGACTTGGATGATATCGCTTCCCAAGCAAAACGCACGAGTAGAACCAGCTCAAGCCCGCTCAAAGCCAAACTAGGCCAAATTCCGGTCATTCTAGGCCCGGCAAGGCCTCGTTGAGATTCCGGAAAAATGACTTTGACCATTAGGCTTAGAATTGTCTCAGCATTCTAAGTCAGCATTCCAAAAGCCAAAGTCTTCCGACCAAAATTCCGGCCAAAAAACCCGATCAATTTCTAGCTACTTGCTACTCAAGTCCGGTGGCCTTTGGAAGCACTCAGCTCATTGAGCAGTTGGCCTTTGGAAACACCTAGCTCAAAGGCGGCTGGCCCTTGGAAGCACCTAGCTCAAAGGCGGCTGGCCTTTGGGAAGAGCCAAGTCATAGTGGGTTTGCTTTTGGGATATTTCCAAGCCAATACATATCTTCTTCACCTAAGTTGGTTTAGCTTGCCTATAAATAGACCAAGAGGCCTTAGAAACTGATCATGTACATACACCAAGGGTTGAGAGCTTCTCTCTCTTCTCCTCACTTCATTACAACACACTTTATTTGGATCTTTGTTCTTGCTTTTGTTCTTGAGTCCGAATTGCTTCTACTCCTTTGTTCTTGTGATTTCCTTTACTTTTCAAGCACGGTTGCTTGTATTCCTTGACATGAATACAAGCGGCTAAAGCTCATATTCGGTATAGGGTTTTCATCCTTGTGCCGACTTCTTGAGGCTTGTGTTTTTAATGTTTTTACAATTCTCTAGTCCTTAAGTTCATTTCAAGGATCATTCGGCAAGGCTAAGTGGATGTTTTGCCACAAAGCTTAGTCGAGCCAAATGATCCCTATAGTCAATATTTACCGGATGCTTTGCGGCAAGGGTAGATAGTGACATCCTAGTTTGAGCAACGCCTTTGCCGGGTTGTTCATTCTAGTAAGGACTAGAAGCTCTTAACGTGTCAAGCTTGTTGTGGAATACCACCTTTGTCGGGGTATTTGGGTTGCCACCTTTGTCGGGGTAATCACACAACACCTTGACAAGTTAAGAGTGTGGAGTACCACCTTTGTCGGGGTATTTGGGTTATCACCTTTGTCGGGATAATCACACATAGAATTGTAAAAGAGATCATTTGAAGTCTATGATGGAAGTATCACAAGTTTGAGACCCTAGACTGAATATCTCTCGCACCAAGTTACCTTTCCTTTACTTTCTCGTACATTTACTTATTGCCTTTGTTATCTTAAGACTTGGACCATCAAGCACTTTACATTTCTCGCACATTTACTTTTGCCTTTACTTTTCTAAGACTTGGTCCTTCAAGCAATTTACTTTCTCGCACATTTACTTTCAGTCATTTACCTTCCAAGTACTTATTTTCAGCACTAAACCACAATCAAAAACCCCAATTGTCTTTACTTTATTTTTCGCTTTCGAAAGAACAACTGTTTCCAACCAAACTCCCTTGGGTTCGACCCCTACTTACCGCTTACTATCATTAGTGAGCCACTAAAGTAGTGGAAATATAAATTGTAAATTTGCAGGTCACAACGACAGCCTGTCAGTATACATTCGAAAAGAGCATCACAAGAGTGTACTAGTGCTATATTATAATGTCAATAACAACCATTTACCCACTAATGTTTTTTTTAATAAAAAAATTCACTTATATAGGGGATTGACTGTCGACCTCCTAAGTCCTAATCAATTAATAACAACTATCCGAGCTAGACCATTGCCCCTTTTGTCATTTACCCACTACTTTTTTTTTTCGATACAATCATTTACCCACTACTTGGCTATTCAAATGTACCCCAATAGGCCAGATCATACAACTTCTTTGACCCACTTATTTTTGGTGCTTGTTATTCAATTAGGTTTGATGATGAGTTAGAAATTTTATAGTTGTAAAGAAGAAGTCGAATGGAGTAATGTGCTTCAAATTGAAAATGACGTTGTTTGGACTGTTCATGCCTGAAACGACCTTATTTTTATCTTTTATAAAAATTGTGATTAGAGTAAAACGACGTCCTTCGAAGAATGTAAAATCAAAACAACATGACATTGTGGTTTGAGTAAAATGATGTCATTTCAAGAATGTAAAATTGAAACAACGTGACAACATATTATTTTGATAGCTTGAATATAGATCCATATATTTGTGTCGATTTAAAGTCCAGAGCTGTTGAGTTAGCCGTTACGCCGTTACGACCGTTGTCATGGTCTGATATGGAATTATTGTTGCTATTATTAGTTTTCAATTTAACATCATAGAAAATTGTAATTCGTATTCCATTATAAAGTTCATTGTATTTTTTGATAAACTACATATAGCAGATAAAAGGCAAAATCGAGGACTTAAAACGCTTAAAAACAATCCAGCTAGGACCAGACCCGACAATAAAACACGAGCATGAACAGTTCAGTAGGATGCTGCTCCACTTGACCTCATGCCTAGATGAGTCTTCAAGATTCACTTACTCCATCCATCCACGTGGCGCAAAACATGGAAAAGAAATGCATGTGTCACCCATCGCATTCACTCAAAGATGCCATGTCTCCCAATGCTGGTTGCTGCCAACTTCATGTAGGCGTGATTACTCGTGGGCCCACTATTACACATCACAGCGTGCCATGTCTCCCGCTGGCAACATGAACCGCCGACTACCGACGAAAAAGTCGGTCGAGCACGGGAAAAACTATTTTTCCGGCAGCTTGAAACCGCAAAGTTTGCAAAAAAGACTGCCCAAAAGAACTAATCAGTCTATGGTTTTTCGACAGACGAGGACAAGAACAGGACCCCAAAAAGACTTGGGGAAAGTGTTAAAACACAGAAACACAAACGAGTGAAACAGAATGATCCAAAGATCATTTGAAGAAAACATTCGCACAATCGAACTAATCAGTTTGATATAAAGATCAACTGATTGGACTCTCTCTTAAACTACAGTAGTAGTCTAGAGATGAAGACACTCTCTTAGTCGTTGAAAGGACAAGAGAGAAAGAAAATCTCATCGATCGGATAAGAAAACTCGCTCAGTTAAACCCATCTCGCAAACAGTAGCCCCATCTGAAAGATGACCGTCGCCACCGATGAACGATTTGAGAGAACATGAAACCCTAGAGAGAAGGAAAAGTGAATCGATATTGAAATACTTCCGTGTATGTTGAGATGTTGTGCTGGACGTATATGGAACAATAACTAGAACAACTCTTGCAAACTATTACGTTATCAAACTTAAGTGCAGTGCTAAAAGTAAAGACACACGATATGGTTACCTAGTTCGGCGTTAACGAGCCTACGTCTGGGGGGCTTATCCTCAGCCCGGTGGAAAGCAATTCACTATGTTGAGTTTAGAGTACAGGAACTTACGTTTACAGAATCCCTCTTAAACTGCCAGAGCCTCTAACACTCTGGTAATTGATGTCTAGGCTCCCCTAGATCAGAGCCTCACCTCCAATTCCACCAGATGATCCTCGCGCCTCCTCTCGAATGCGCAGTAACCAAGTAACAGTGTCGGTGTGTTCAATTTGTTCCACGGTCAGTCTGAACAGCACCCAGTACAGACTGACTCCAGCGCGTTAGGGTTCACCAGAATAATGAACTAAACACCGATGACCTCCTCCAACCCTTCTCTGAATATCAGCGTGAATAATTTCTCCAACAGTGCTGAATTCTGCAACTTGTTCAACCGTCAGTCTGGTAACAGCACCTGGAATAGAAGGAACAACATCGTCGTGAGTTCACCGGAATAATGAACTCAAGGCCGATCAATCTGTCTCTTCTCTCTCTGAGTGTGTATCTGTGTTTAGCTCAATGATCGATGCAAAATTGAGAACCCGAAGTCTATTTATATAGGGGAGGTGAAATCCTAAATGAGTAATGTTAGTTTTATGGCATGTAGTTTGGCAAAACTTAGTATAGTTGTTCAAGCTGTTGTTCAAGACTGGAGGAGACAACTGTCCTGGAACAAGTTGAAGCACATGGAATGTTTCCAAATTTATATTTGGAAACTTGTTTCAACCGACGTAGCACAACTTCGCCTTGAGATATTTTCGAGATCAGTTTTGGCAAGTCGGTGCATATGGATAATCGAAGATATCCCTGAAGTCGGTTGCTTGCGCTTGAAGCTATCTTAGTCGAGAAGATAATCAAAGATTGCCTAATCAAGAATTGAAGATTTAATGGAGGATTATTGACGGAGCCTACCGCACTGTCGTTAAGGTGCGATGTTCTCTGTGCAAAAATAAATTTATATCTCCGATACTCGCGACTTAACTATTTTTGGTAGTCAGTGGTAAGTACGGGTCGAACCCAAGGGAATTAGGTGATAGTTGTTCTTTCGAAAAGGGGGATTTAAATTAAACAGTTGGGGGGTTGGTTTTGGTTTTAGTTACTGAAAAGTAAGGTGCTTGAAGGACAAGTCTTGACCGAAAGTAAGCAGTTGATAAGGTACTGAAAGTAAAGTAACAGTTGATATTACAATTAAAAGAAAGTATTCGATTTTAGGGGGCCTTGTATCATAGTCTGTTTATCATCGACCTTTAATGATCATACTAAGTGTTCAAAATTTTATCGAGGCCATTTCAAGCACTCGACTTGCCACACTGTCTAGCCCATTTCAAGGTCATAGAGCACTTGTTCTATTTAGACTAGCACCCCATTTCAAGGTATACTAGCCTATGTGCATCCATTTGATCAATCATTTCCGATCAATCCAAATGGTGTTTTAAAGAGGTCGAACTCCTCAGATAAGCTTTGCCATTTCAAGCATCTACTTACCCGAGTATGTTCACGAACCCCACGGAAGAGTTTTGCCATTTCAAGCATCCACTCAACCTTGGAAGTTCTAACCTAATATGTGGAACATAGAACAAGTTTTGAACACATAGAGGCACTAAGAGTAGGGCCTAAAACATTGTATGATACAAGCACACCCCTTCAACCGAATGAAGGGTTTAGCTACGAATATCCGTGGAATAGGACATCATAGCTAAGTGCTTTAAAAAGTAAAGGTTTTTGAAAGACAGTAAAGTAAAGTTTTTGAAAGTAAAGACAGGAAAGTAAACTTGTTGAATTGAAAAGACAGTAAAGTAAAGAAGAGAGTACTTACAAAAACCGTTAAGAGTGCTAACGATCAAGCTTCGATTCCAAAGTAAAGTGATTACATGATTGTGCTCTCAATCTAGAGAGATAAGTGACTTGTGGATTGTGGGATGTTGGAATGTGTTTTTTGGGATGATTTACAAAGGCAAGGGGATGTTCTATTTATAGGCTAAGGGAGGCAATGTATGTGGAGGAGAAGCCACCACATGTCACAAGATGAGAGGAGGTCTCAAAAGCCATCGGGGTGAGGTGGCAAGGGGGAAAGCCGCCGGCTAGGTGGCGTGAGAGGAGAGGAGGAGGGGAGTGTGAGTGAGGGGAGCCGCCGGCTAGGTGGAGGGGAGTGGGTGAGAGATGTGTGTTTGTGATCTTTCATAAAAGCCATCGGTCCTTTCAGCTTCGGACAAACTCTGGTTGCCCTCCGGTTGGAATTGTTTTGAGTGATTCCATGTCAGGTTCATGAAAGTTGTACAGTCGGAATCTGGTCGTGTCCTGGAGTGACTTGTAATTCATTTTCAGCTTTAAAACTCCTCCTTAGTCTGTATTCTCTCTAGACTTCAAAATACCCTGTAGATAAATATCGGAACTAACAAGCAAAAGTTAATTAGACAAAGAGTCTAATTTGGTGGGTTTAACTGTGTTTATGATTCATACAATTATGGTCCATCAGATCACCCCACACTTTTAGTTGTTCGTCCCGAACAATGCTATTTAAGGGCGGAACACAATCCAAGTAAAAACTTTTAAATATGAAAGTGAGACTGTGGGACTAGATTTATCTTAATTCATGCATTACTTACTTATTACCAAACTAAACCGTGTAAATACTTAGAAGAAACTTGATACTTGTACCTTCGCGCTGAGATGCAAATTAATTCGGATGTTTCGGGAGATAGCCCTTTTTAGGCTCCTGGACTGTATTCTCGGGACCGACTCGTACTATATGGTTTCCTTGTAGCTTTTTCTAGCACGTGATTCGGTTCGGGTTTCACTAAGTTGAGCACTTGGATTTCTTTTTGGCGAGGGACAACTTCGGTAGTGATTCGGCCTTTGGCTTTTGGCCTTTGATATTGAGTTGGAGTTTCTTCACTTTTGTTTGGTTAAAACCTTCACAATTTTGGCCTTTGGCCTTTGATTAGCTTCTTTGAGCTTTTGCTTCTTTGTGACTTGCTAGTCCATTTTCTCAGCCTTTCTTTGGGAGGTCCAATCATCGCCCGCGAGCATATGGAAATACCTCCCTGCTCTTTCTCATCCTCGCCGTTTCACGCGGGTCAAGATGAGGGTCGCTCATCTATTTTCCCGGATACTAGGACTAGAGATAGGACGGTTTGATTCCCATCCTGCCTCTTGCATAAACGCTGCACGGCGGAGATGACTTCAATCTTCACTGAAACCCGAAGTGCAGCCTCCACTGACTTCGAAAACCATATAGTTAGATTCGATCTTTCGAGTGCTTGCCAAGCCTCTCTAGGGCATTTTCTATCAACTCCACATCCCCTGTATATCTCAGCACAAAGGGACAAATGAGAAGTTACATCCTAAGTTTTTAAACAGTTGAATTTTCATAAGGTAAATGCATGAATTTAGATCTATCTTTTTCACATTCTCAAGTTCATATTTTCTAAAAGATAATATTAAGAGAAAAGGAAAAGAAAAAGCATGTTGACTAACTATGTTCACAGGCGGTTCTCACCCCACACTTTTGAACGAAGGCATGCCTTTCAGCACGACTTAGTTCAAAAGTCATGCAAATATATACAAGAGAAGGAAATGACATTAAGGAAAAGGGAAGAACTTAACTCCCTTTTACTGTGTTGTCGCATGTCGTGGGACGACGTGGCTCAGAGCTGAATAATCGAGGGAGTTCGGCTGGGGCCTTGAACTCTCAGCGCCGGCCCGGTAATTCTCGGAAGCTGCCTGGCTGATCTGATCTTGCTCCAAAAACCAATTCCTACAAGGAGTCATTTCTTCTATACAAAAAATGGGTGAGAGCGACTTATGGTAAAAACTAAATGACAGAAAATAAAATGTCTGAAAGTAAGATAGTGTCGGGTTACCTCCCGACCAGTACCTTTGTTTAACGCCGTTGGCTCGACGCATGGGGATCACAAGTTTGGATCCCATGGGCAGCTCAGGTCATAGTGTTGTGGAGTGCCTACTTTCATTTTTGCCTTGCCTTTCCCCGATTTCTTGTGAGATGATGTGCTTGGGTCCTGTTCCCATGGTTCTGGTGGTTTCTCTTTCCAACGTCTCTGAGAAGGCGAGGGACCTTTCACTACTAGCCTCTTGAATTGAGTTTTCTTATGTTTTGGGATGCCTTGTCTAGCTGTGGCAAAAAAATGCTCCATCGAGGAGTTGTTCTGCATAGGCCCTTTTCCCATCCTCCTTTTAGTTTCTTCATTGATCACATAGTTTTCTGCAATTTGCCTATTGATCAAGGGGAAAAGTTTGGAAGCTTGTATCTTAAGGCTTGGTTCTGTCTCATCATGTCCGTCTGTGAGGATCCGGTCTCGGATGGTCTCGGCTGCTTTGGTGATGATAGTCGGGTATGACTCGGGCAGCTTGCCAGTGGTGTTCTGGACTTCCTCTTCTGTTGGCATGGTCTCAAGTTCCCATGAAGGCTTTTCCTCGTTGCTTCCGGTGCTTTCTATATCTGATTCTTCTGATGGCTCGGGAATTTCTTCTGATGGCTCAGGAGTTTCTTCTGATGGCTCAGGAGTATCTTCTGATGGCTCAGGAGTATCTTCTTTTTTCGTCTCTGGACCAGCCTCCACTATCTGTATTCATCTATTAGCTCGGGGCATTGGTCTTCGTTTTGTGGCCACGGCCATGTCGTCTATGAGGTTCCACATTTCTGTCAGGGATAAGTTCCATGCTGATCCTCCAACTGCGTTGTTAATCCTTGTCTGCTCATCGGCCCTCATC
This sequence comes from Rhodiola kirilowii, assembly GCA_033675215.1. Classification (NCBI taxonomy): domain Eukaryota; kingdom Viridiplantae; phylum Streptophyta; class Magnoliopsida; order Saxifragales; family Crassulaceae; genus Rhodiola; species Rhodiola kirilowii. The sequence continues at coordinate 36,944,944 of CM066201.1, forward strand.
CCACAAAGAAATCTTTGAAGAAGAAATACCTCCGTGAATCCATGGTGCGGGCAGCGTGAGACGATGGTGTCATAGTACGTGTAGTATTCGTCCAAAGTCTCATCCCGGGATTGCTGAAGGCAGATGATCTTCTCTCGGGTGTCATGTCGTAAGGATGGGGGGAGAACTCTTTCAGGAATTTAGCACGAAGGTCCACGTAATATTTTGCACAACTAGCAGTTGATGTGTAATACCATACTGTCGCGAAGTCGGTTAAAGAGTGTTCAAAACATTTTAATTGAAACTCTTCTAACGTTACATTTCCGGGTTTCATGTGACGACTTATATGGTGGAAATGTTGGCAGCGTATTACTGGGTCTTCTCCGGTGGTACCTCCAAACTGAGGAAGATGCTGAGCCATCCATCCATACATGGTGGAAAGTGTGATGAAGAAATGAAAGGGAAGGAAAAGAACAACTAATCTGAAACTAACTCCCCGGCAACGGCGCCAATTTTGACGGAGCCTACCGCACTGTCGTTAAGGTGCGATGTTCTCTGTGCAAAAATAAATTTATATCTCCGATACTCGCGACTTAACTATTTTTGGTAGTCAGTGGTAAGTACGGGTCGAACCCAAGAGAATTAGGTGATAGTTGTTCTTTTGAAAAGGGGGAATTAAATTAAACAGTTGGGGGGTTGGTTTTAGTTTTAGTTACTGAAAAGTGAGGTGCTTGAAGGACAAGTCTTGACAGAAAGTAAGCAGTTGATAAGGTACTGAAAGTAAAGTAACAGTTGATATTACAATTAAAGGAAAGTATTCGGTTTTAGGGGGCCTTGTATCATAGTCTGTTTATCATCGACCTTTAATTATCATACTAAGTGTTCAAAAGTGTATCGAGGCCATTTCAAGCACTCGACTTGCCACACTGTCTAGCCCATTTCAAGGTCATAGAGCACTTGTTCTCTTTAGACTAGCACCCCATTTCAAGGTATACTAGCCTATGTGCATCCATTTGATCAATCATTTCCGATCAATCCAAATGGTGTTTTAAAGAGGTCGAACTCCTCAGATAAGCTTTGCCATTTCAAGCATCCACTTACCCGAGTATGTTCACGAACCCCACGAAAGAGTTTTGCCATTTCAAGCATCCACTCAACCTTGGAAGTTCTAACCTAATATGTGGCACATAGAACAAGTTTTGAACACATAGAGGCACTAAGAGTAGGGCCTAAAACATTGTATGATACAAGCACACCCCTTCAACCGAATGAAGGGTTTAGCTACTAATATCCATGGAACAGGACATCATAGCTAAGTGCTTTAAAAAGTAAAGGTTTTTGAAAAACAGTAAAGTAAAGTTTTCGAAAGTAAAGACAGGAAAGTAAAGTTTTCGAAAGTAAAGACAGGAAAGTAAACTTGTTGAATTGAAAAGACAGTAAAGTAAAGAAGAGAGTACTTACAAAAACCGTTAAGAGTGCTAACGATCAAGCTTCGATTCTAAAGTAAAGTGATTACATGATTGTGCTCTCAATCTAGAGAGATAAGTGACTTGTGGATTGTGGGATGTTGGAATGTGTTTTTTGGGATGATTTACAAAGGCAATGGGGTGTTCTATTTATAGGCTAAGGGAGGCAATGGATGTGGAGGAGAAGCCACCACATGTCACAAGATGGGAGGGGGTCTCAAAAGCCATCGGGGTGAGGTGGGAAGGGGGAAAGCCGTCGGTTAGGTGGCGTGAGAGGAGAGGAGGAGGGGAGTGTTAGTGTGAGTGAGGGGAGCCGCCGGCTAGGTGGAGGGGAGTGGGTGAGAGATGTGTGTTTGTGATCTTTCATAAAAGCCATCGGTCCTTTCAGCTCCGGACAGACTCTGGTTGCCCTCCGGTTGGACTTGTTTTGAGTGATTCCATGTCAGGTTCATGAAAGTTGTACAGTCGGAATCTGGTCGTGTCCTGGAGTGACTTGTAATTCATTTTCAGCTTTAAAACTCCTCCTTAGCCTGTATTCTCTCTAGACTTCAAAATACTCTGTAGATAAATATCGGAACTAACAAGCAAAAGTTAAATAGACAAAGAGTCTAATTTGGTGGGTTTAACTGTGTTTATGATTCATACAATTATGGTGCATCAATTATCTTTAAGAGATATGCGCAAGACATTAGGAAAGATTTCCTAATATTAGAGGCGGTTTAGTTTAGGAATCCTAATCGCTTTAGAGTTTCTACCGCACTATATAAGGAGGGCTAATGCTTCGGTATTAGTTAGCACTTACGGAGAAATTGATCACGCTCATACTCACTGAAGGGAGGAGGAGGCAAACGGAGGTGAACTAATCGTAACTGGTTATTCACAGCGCTCGTAATCGGTCGGAGAGCTAATCGTCACTGGTTACTCAAAGGCGCTCGGATTCAATCTGTGCTGGTGCTCGATAGATTGATCGAAGAACAACGCTGAAGGATTACGCGCTGAAGTTCTGATCTGCGCATTCAGGAGAAGGCGCTGATTCTCACGGAGAATCATTCTGGTGGATATAGAGCGGGAGCAAAGATTTAGGGGGAGACCTAGAGTGCAATTGCTAGAGTGTCCGAGGCTCAGGTTGTTTAAGAGGGATTCTGTAAACGGTAAATCTTGTACTCGCAATGCACAACATTAGTGAATTGCTATCCATCGGGCTAAGAGACGGCCCCCCAGACGTAGGCTCGTTAACGCCGAACTGGGTAACAACTTTGCGTGTCGTTTATTTTCTGCATTGCATTTAAATTACGTATAAGTTGTTCCAGATATTGTTTTGCACCCGACCAGAACAACATCTCATCTACCAGGGGAAGGTTTCAATTAAGATTTCCAATCTTCAACCGCCCATCTCTTTAGGAAATATTTCCCCAAATCTTTTAGGAAACATTCCTAAATCCTTGCGCATCTTTCTTGTAGATAATCTTCAAGTATATCTTCAACCTTCAATTTAGATCTTCGATTATCTTCTTCCCTAAGTAATCTTCAAGCGCACATATTTTCTAAAATCTTCCAACCGACTTTTAGATATGCATCATATATTTGCGTCAACCGACTGCAATATCTGCATCATATCTTCAATGTTCAGCTGCACCGACTTGCCTAATATAAATTAGGAAACCTCTGCTGCTCCAGTCTTGTTCCAAGTCGGTTGTCTCTCTCTGGCCTTGAACTCTTCCTTGTACAACAGCGCGAACAACTTCACAGTGTTTTGCCAAAACTTATGCCACTAAATACTAACCATCTCCCCCTTGGCATTGTTGGCAAAACAACTAATTGTGCTACTTATACAGATGAATCTTCGAACGAGATTTCAAACTCCCAAGCTATGCTAACAATTGCTACCGAATGAATATTTGAGAAGGTTTCAAACTCCGAACATTATAAGCACAAATGAATCTTTTAAGGAGCTTTCAAACTCCAAAACTTCTCCCCCTTTTTGCCACAAATGAGCAAAGGGGTTCAACAACACAAAAAGTAGCGTTCAAGTAAGATACCTCAGAGCATCAGGCGTCGGACTCAGCATCCTCATCTTGTTCCACCTCTTCTTCCTGCGGCTACCTTAGGTCACGCAACAGACCCCTGACTTCTTTCTCCATGCAGCCAGCTGGAGTACCATGTTATTGGTACTGACTAGCTCCTCGTCCAGATCATTTATCACCGTGTTCTTTGTGACTGTTGCAAAGCTGGTAGATGTGCTAGACCTTTGCAAGGATGTCTCTAGAACAACTCGGTTAAGACCTCTTGGCACTTCTCCTTCAAGATCATATACATGTTTCCTCTTGAAGTGCCTATGATCAACTACTAGGACATGTGGAGCATCTGTTAACTTGTCCTGACTTATCTTGATCTCTGAATGCTAGGCCATGATGAATGCAGCTATCTTGTTTTAGTCTGGCTTTGCTAGATCCACTTCTCTACCTTTTACTCCATTGTAGTCATTGATCACATCTGAAGTGATCGTGATCTGCTTGTGTCTTATGCTTAGCTTCCCATACTCCTCGCTATCAACGTATCCAAATACCTCTTGTAGATTTGTTATGGCTTCTCTCAGAATATGATCCATGAATAGCTTCGCCATAGTAACTGAGGGAAATAAATCCAACTCCTTAAGCAAGCTCACAATCTCCTTGACTGAGTACTTGTCAGCTTCCAAGATCCTTTCACGGACAAAAGATCTTCTTTACACAACATTCCACTTCTTGCCTTGTTCCTCTGACACGAACCAGACTCCTTCAACAACAACTCCTAGCACAACTTCTTTCCTCTTTCTCTTTCTCTTTCTATCAGTCTTTTCTCCCCCTGCAACCTTGCTTGTCTTCATGCAGCAAGTACTTCATCTCATGTGAAGCATCCTAAGCTTGATCAACATCCATCTCCTCAGCTGGTACAACTACTAGTTCATCAACTTATACTGCATTGGTGATCTTTTTCTTCTTTTGAGGTAGCTTGTCATGAGCAGCATGTTCAACTGCAACCGGTTCTTCTTCTGTAATAACCTCTGGAGCAACTGATCTATTCCATAGTAATTTTCTTTTCTTCTTCGGTGGCTTGGTTTTAGCATCAAGTTCAACTGCAGACGACACCACTTCCTGAATAACTTCCACTTGTTCAGCCGACTTCACAGTTTCTGGAACATCAGTTGGTTCCTCCTTCTCAACATTTTTTGTAGCAACTGGTTGAGCAAGTCATCTTACTTGCTAGATTCATTTTGTGAAGCCTGATGAGTCGTATTTATACGACTCGTCGAGTCAACTAATCCCATTTATTTCAACACTTTTATATGCCAACAGTTACTTTTTAGTATGGTTTTGGATTTCAGGTGTTTCGGAAGCTTTAGGAGGAAACATGCATAAAAGACGGCGTTTCGTGCCGAAAACATCACAATGGCAGATCAGACCTTTGGACGCTCGAAGGAGTGCTGGGAATGGACTGTTTATCAAAAAAATACAAGCTACATAGCGCTGCGTAGCTGTCTCGATTACCTACAACTCTTTAGTTCACACCGAGAGCATCCGGGATCATTAAGGAAGTCAAATTGAGAGTCAAAGTCGGAACTGGCGCGCAGAAAGAAGAACCAGAATCAGTGTGGATCGCGTTCGGAAGAGACATTAACGTTAGCGTTAATGTCAAGTACGAACGCGGCTCTAATGTTTCCTACGAACGCGACGATCCGACGAGGTGATGATGTCAGCAACACATTTGATGACGTCATCAAGGCCGAAACTTGGAAATTGAGCACAAAAACAGACTTGGAAACCCTATTTTTTGCTATAAATAAGATCTTTGGGTTAGAGTTTCCATCATCTCATATTCTACGAAGACGAAGATAGCTCTGGAGGAGAAGACGAAGCTTTCGACGAGAGAAGAGAATTTCTTACCCACTATGTATTTTATTTCCATCATGTGTAGCTAAACTCGTTATTCATTGTAGGGTTTCGTTCATTGTGACACATGTTTTGAGACTTCGTTCTTAATGTTATTTTATGTTTTACTAGTTCTTGTTTCATCACATGAATTGACTTGTTAGATTAAGTGGAAGCTTTGTCGCAAAGCTTAATTGAGCAATTAATTCTTACCGTTAATATCTACTAGAAACTTTGTCGTAAAGGTAGATCGTAACACCTAGGCTAAATAATACCTTTGTCGGATTATTAAGTTTAGGAAAGAATTAGAAGTCTAACACCTTTGCCGGGTTAGATTGTGCTGTATCACCTTTGTCGGGATACTTAGGGTTGTTACCTTTGTCGGAACAACCACACTTAGAAACATGAAATTAGATATTTAGCAGTCGATGATAAACAAAGTCACAATAGAAACCCTAAGCTGAATATTCTCTCCGATTGAATTCTTCTTGTTATTTTCTCCTTTGCACTCACTATTGCTTAAAATCTCCCCTTTTAATTGTTTTACCGTTACAGCTTCAACAACACCAGCTCCCTTGGGTTCGACCCCTACTTGCCGCTTTACTAGTTCATAGGAGGAGAAATATAAATATTAAATTTGACGCGTCAGCAATGCGCGTCAAATTTTGGCGCCGTTGCCGGGGAGTTGCGCTTCGGTGAAGTTGTTTAATTTTTTTATTTTCTATTTTTATTTTATTTTATTTAGTTATTTTTGTGCTTCGCTACTTGTTCGCAATGTCTCGTGCAGGTAGCCAAATTGGTGTTAATGTCAACAACAATGAGATCGCTCCAGTTGACAAAAACGAAGTAATACCTCCATTCTATGAGGACCCGGAGCAGGGTGACAAGTGTCACCCCCAACATCTTTGAAATTTGTATTATTTAGTAATATTAATCAATATATATAAGCCAATATAGTATTTATCTAATAGAGAAGCGATCAAATGAGGCAAGCAAATTAGAATGAGGCAAGTGAGGCACGATCTCAACCACACATCTAACCCCCCGTGCATTTGTGGCGCGCCACGTGTCCAAATAGTAAACCCACTACCAATAGTAGTGTGAACGCAAATGGCGGCTCAACTCACGTGGCCCAGATCGTGCCTCACGTGCCTCATTCTACCAACCCTGCCTCAACCGAGTGCTCCCCTTATCTAATATAATACAATTAATTGTTGAGTCGTATTTTAACTTTAATTTATAAACCTATCCTCCAACATCATACTTCTGTCACTTCATTGCTCGTCATCTCCTTCATCTAGGTCATTTTCTTATTAATTTTTCAATTCATGAAATTTTATAACGAATTGCGGTGTTGTAAAGCCATTTGAGATGGTTTTAAGAATTACAACTTGTATTGTTTTAAGAAGTGGCGTGGATTGCAGGAGTTATAATTTGTTGATGTGTGCTATTTTGATCTTCTAATAAGTTAAGAGTTAATTACATTAACATCTGTAAAGATGCTTCTAATAACATTGTTTGTTGACAACATCGATACCAAAATAGATACAATCTTTACCATGGATTTTGTAAAATACAACTTTCATGATTAGAAAAAAGAAGTTCTTTATTATATAACGATGCTATATTTATAATTAATGAGATAACGTATTTTCATTTGTCACCCCCTACTACACTTTCTGGGTCCGCCCCTGCCTAAGGCAACGAGTAACTCAATGATTGTTACTTCGTCATCATCGACAATAGAGGACAAGAGCAGTAATGTGGGTGGGGCAGATGAGGATGCATTGAGCAGCAGAAAGCCCTTTTCTCGTAGCTCTTGGAGTTTAAGTAGAATGGTTGTGGCATGTGCTTCGGGCACAAAAAGGGTAAGGAAAAGATATATGTAAAATAATTGTTCACTATGTGTTATGTGCTTGTGTAAGAGATAAGTGGACAACACAAGACATGGTACGAAACTCTTATGTTGTATTTATGTAGCCAAAACTACAAGAGTTGTTCACTTATGAAACTCTTCTATTTTCATTACATATTGGATCCGCTTCACTCGGCATTTCATTTCTCTTTAGGAAGTTACCTTATTCTATCTGTTCATGGCTAGTTCAACAGATTGGTAATGCTAACAAGGGTTTTATTCAACCCTTCAATCCAAGAGGCAAGACTTCATTATTTTTATCACAAATTACATATGCTAGTTCTAGTAGGAGCATCCCATAAAAAAGGTTCTAGTAGGAGCATTCTTAGTCTGACATCGACAGAGAAAACTACAGATCCCAGGCAACTGAATGTATAAAGTAGTGCTACTTGAGCTTGCTGTCCAGCGTAAGTCACATGAAGCTAACTCGAATTCGTTCACACGAGCAGGTTGAGCGGTATATAGGAAAGGTTCAATAGTTAATTGGTTGCTTATTTCAAAGTGAGCAATTAACTCAATTTTGAGCACTTATTTCTCTTGCGGGCTTTAGTCGGGTGTGACCCGACCCGGACCCGTGTGACCCGAAAAGTTTAAGGGCTTTAAGTAGCCCCGAGTTGTAGAAATTTTTGATACCCGGCCCGCACCCGACCCTAGCATTGAGGTTATTCGGGTAAGGGTCGTTCATATTGAGGTTCGGGTTTGCTTCTATTCGGGTTGGGCTAAGCCGACCCGACCCTTTGATGACCTCTAGTTTGAAGCTTGATTAGATAAAGTTTGAAGCTTGATGAGTTCATAAGAATCATCATAGATTTAGCGTCCCGAAAAACGTAGCGAAAGTTCGAGGTTTTGTGTTGCGTCGATCGACAATTTAGGTGGTTGATTTGTTGCGAATGAGGGGGTTTACATTTAATTAAATATTTGATTAGACACTAATACCCTATTTAGAAATGAATTATTAGTATTAATTAATGTTTAATCTAAACCGTAAATTTTATTAGATTTAAGGACCTAAAAATTTCTTTTTTCTCATGAGATTAAGGCTTCTCATGGGATCTCAACCCATGGACCAAAATACATATTCGAATGTGCATTTAAAATGTGTCGCGCTAGTAGAGTCAAACTCAATGACTTTGACTTTTCATTAAATTCAAATGTGAATAGGCATGGATAAAAGGGTGAACTCATCTAGAGAAGCGTTATTAGAAGCCCAAAGAAAGACAGCGAGTAATCCGAGTGATATAGGCTGATGTGGAGAGGAGAGGAGACTGGCGTCGAAGTTCAGAAAACTTAAATACAACCAGTATCTTTTCAACAAGCAGAGAACTAAAGCTCAGTGGATTAAGGAAGGAGGCGCTAATACCAAATTCGTCCATAGTATGTTAAAGAACAGAAGGTCCATTAATAATATTACTCAAGTATCCTTGGGAGATGGCTCAGTATCAACAGATAGTGTGGTCATCAAACAGGAATTCTCAGAGTATTTCAAGGATTTACTTGGTCATGCCAAAATTTGCAGCAGAGTTTATGCGGAGACAGTTGTGTAGGGGCCTATGGTTAATAGTGAGCAGTGCTGGTTATTAGTTCGGGGAGCGACAGACAAGGAGATCTGGTCAGCGCTAAGCAGCATAGGTTCAGATAGAGCGCCTGGCCCAGATGGTTTCTCGTTGAGCTTCTTCAAGAGAAACCGGAGTACATTAGGGAAGGAGCTATGTGAAGGTGTCAGGCATTGTCTTAGGTACAATGCGCTGCCTAAGGGAATGAATGCGGCTTATATCGCCCTAATCCCCAAGAACAGCCAAGCTAGCAAACTAGAGGATTTTCGGCCTATTTCATGTTGTAATGTGACGGAGCCCACCGCACTGTCGTTAAGGTGCGATGTTCTCTGTGCAAAAATAAATTTATAACTCCGCTACTCGCGACTTTACTACTTGGTAGCAAGTGGTAAATAGGGGTCGAACCCAAGGGAATTAGGGGGATAAGTTGTTCTTTGAGGATTTGTACAGGAAGGGAGCGTGATTTTAGGTTGATTGAGGTTTTAGTGTTAACAAGTACGTGTCTTTTTGGTTGGTTTTGGTTTTTAGTACGGAAAAGTAAATGACAGAAAAGTAAAGTACTGATATAAAGGGAGAAGACTTACAGCGATTGTTGCGTGAAGGGCAATTCTTGCGGAAGATGAGCAGTTGATAAGGCAGTTTATATTGAGAGAGTAGATTGCAGGTAAAGTTCTAAGTTAAGGAAAGCATTCGGTTTTGGGGGCCTTGTATCATAGCCTGTTTATCATTGACCCTTAGTGATCCTACTAAGTATTCAAAAGTGTATCAAGGCCATTCCAAGCACTCGATTTGCCACACTGTCTAGTCCATTCCAAGACTTAGAGCACTTGTTCTATTTAGAATAATACCCCATTCCAAGGTATATTAGCCTATGTGCATCCATTTGATCAGTCATTCCCGACCAACCAAATGGTGTTTTAGAGAGGTCAAACTCCTCAGATAAGCTTTGCCATTCCAAGCATCCACTTATCCGAGTATGTTTACGAACCCCCACGGAAGAGCTTTGCCATTCCAAGCATCCACTCAACCTTGGAAGTTCTAACCTAATATATGGCACATAGAACAAGTTTTGAATAAAAAGAGGCACTAAGAGTATGGCCTAAAACATTTTATGATACAAGTACACCCCTTCAACCGAATGAAGGGTTTAGCTACGAATATCCATAGAGGTGGATACCATAGCTAAGTACTCGAGGGTTTTTGAAAGACAGTAAGTAAAGGAGAATACTCAAGAACCAACAGGAGTAAACTCAAAAACTACTAGAATACTCAAGAACCAACAGGAGTATTATAGATTTAAAACAAAGGTTTACAAGAGTAGTGCCCAAATCTAGAGAGAAGCTAGAGCTTTGTGATGGATCATGATTGTGTGATTTTTTTGGGATGATGATAAAAGGGGGGGAAGGGTTGTATTTATAGGCTTAAGGGGAGAAGAAGATGTGGCTTTAAGCAACAACACTTGGCACAATCCTATGGACTCTCCAAAAGCCGCCGGTTATGAGTCATGAGGGGGAGGAGCCGCCCCCCATGACTCATCAAACTCTCAAAGCCGCCGGTCATAAGGTAAGGGGGAGAGGTTTTGTGAGTTTTGTGAGGTTTTCACAAAAGCCATCGGTCCATTACAGCTCTGGACTGACTCTGGTTGCTCTTCGGTTGGACTTGTTTTGAGTGATTCCATGTCAGGTTCATGATATTTCTTCAGTCGGCATCTGGTCGTGACCTTGGAATGACTCGTAATATATTTTCAGCTTAAAAACTCCTCCTTAGCCTTTATTTTCTCTAGACTCCAAAATACCCTGTAGATAAATATCGGAACTAACAAGCAAAAGTTAAATAGACAAAGAGTCTAATTTGGTGGGTTTAACTGTGTTTATGATTCATACAATTATGGTCCATCAGATTACCCCACACTTTTAGTTGTTCGTCCCGAACAATGCTATTAAAGGGCGGCACACACTATCTAAGTGAACTTTTAAAATATGAAAGTGAGACTGTGGGACTAGATTTATCCTAATTCATGCATTACTTACTTATTACCAAATTAAACTGTGTAAATACTTAGAAGAAACTTGATACTTGTACCTTCGCGCCGAGATGCAAATTAATTTGGATGTTTCGGGAGATAGCCCTTTTCAGGCTCCTGGACTGCATTCTCGGGACCGTCTCGCACTATATGGTTTCCTTGTAGCTTTCTCTAGCACGTGATTCGGTTCGGGTTTCACTGAGTTGAGCCTTTTTTATTTCTTTTTGGCGAGGGACATCTTTTTTTGTAGTGAATCGGCCTTTGGCCTTTGATTTGACTCTTTGAGTACTTCACTTTTGTTCGGTTAAAACCTTCACAACTTTGGCCTTTGGCCTTTGATTAGCTTCTTTGAGCTTTTGCCTTTTTGTGGCTTGCTAGTCCATTATCTCAAGCCTTTTTGGGAGGTCCAATCGTCGCCCGCAAGCATATGGAAATACCTCCCCGCTCTTTCTCATCCTCGCCGTTTCGCGCGGGTCAAAATGAGGGTCGCTCATTTATTTTCCCGGCTACTAGGACTAGAGATAGGACAGTTTGATTCCCGTCCCGCCTCTTGCATAAACGCTGCACGACGGAGATGACTTCAATCTTTACTGAAACCCGAAGTGCAGCCTCCACTGACTTCGAAAACCATATAGTTAGATTCGATCCTTTGAGTGCTTGCCAAGCCTCTCTAGGGCAATTTATATCAACTCCACATCCCCTGTTTATCTCAGCACAAAGGGACAAATGAGAAGTTACATTCTAAATTTTTAAACAGTTGAATTTTAACAAGGTAAATGCATGAATTTAGATCTATCTTTTTCACATTCTCAAGTTCATATTTTCAAAAAGATAATATTAAGGGAAAAGGAAAAGAAAAACATGTTATGTACACAGACGGTTCTCACCCCACACTTTTGAACGAAGGCGTGCCTTAGTTCAAAAGTCATGCAAATATATACAATAGAAGGAAATGACATTAAGGAAAAGAGAAGAACTGAACTTCCTTTTACTGTGTCGTGTCGTGGAACAACATGCCTCGGAGCTGGATAATCGAGGGAGTTTGGCTGGGGCCTCGAACTCTCAGCGCAGGCCCGGTAATTCTCGGAAGCTGCCTGGCTGATCTGATCTTGCTCCAAAAACCAATTTCTACATGTTAGACATTCCTTCTATACAAAAAATGGGTGAGAGCGACTTATGGTAAAAACTAAATGACTGAAAATAAATGACTGAAAGTAAGATAGGTGTCGGGTTACCTCCCGACCAGTGCCTTTGTTTAAAGTCGTTGGCTCGACAGTACCTCGCTCCTGGATCATAAGTTTGGATCCCATGGGCGGCTCAGGTCGTATTTTGCCGCGGCTCCTGCATTGATTCTTGCCTTGACCCTTTCAAGACTCTTGTGAGATGATGTGCCCGGGTCAGGACTCCATTGTTCCGGTGGTTTTGCCTTCCTATTCTCCCAAGTAGGTGAGGATCTTTCGACCATAGCCGCTGGTCTACTGAGCCGAGCTCTCATGTTTCTCCATCCGGGCTTCCATTCCACCGGGCCATGTCTTGGTCTCTTCTTTGTGTATGCACGGTTGGCATCCGAGTTGTGCTCTTCGCTAGCCCTCTTCTTTGCGGTAGAGGTGAATGGCCATTTCAGCACGAGCGAGTTTTCAAGGCTGCTTGGTTGGCTCGTGGCGAGGGAGTGTTTCATTGTTGGCTTTTCTGGCTCCAACTCGCCTTGCACCTCATCATTGATTACTTCATCTTCAGGGGCTGAGATCCGCATACAAACCGAGGGGACAAATTGGGGGACTTCCACCACAAGGGCCAGGTCTTTCTCGGATAGATTGAAAATGAGGACTGGGCCTGGCTTGATTTCCTCGTCCGCTTCGGTAGTGAGTTCCCATGAAGACTCCTCCTCGATGCTTTCTGTATCTGATTCGTCCATTACTTCGGATGGCTCGGGAGTGAGATCCCATGTAGGCTCCTCTTCAGTTATCCATGCGTCCTCATCCTCTGTCAGCTTTGTGGGCTCCAATGTTGGTTCCTTTAGAGCCGCCTCCACGTCCATTACTGCCCTTATACTGATGTCTCCTTCCGGGTTTGCTGCGGGCAAGCTTGCAATGGGTGTGATGCCGGGCTCGTTCTGTACTGAATCCACTTTCATCGTTGGTGCCTTATCTTCAGTTTGGTGCATTGGCCCTCGTTTTGTGTTCTCGACCAAATCATCAATGAGGCCCCAGGCTTCATCTTCGCTTAATTCCATTATTGACCCTCCCGCGGCAGTATCTAGCAAGCAAAGCTCCGGAAGTCTCATCCCAGTAAGAAATGTCCGAAGAAGATATGAATATGCGAATCCGTGGTGCGAGCAGCTCGCCACAATGGAATCAAACTACGCCAAGTACTCGTCCAAAGTTTCGTCCCGGGATTGCACAAGGTTGTTGATCTTCTTGCGGATTTTAAGTTTGAAAGGTGGCGGGGAAAACTCCTCGTAGTACCAAGGCTCGCTTTCGTAGTACGACAACATGGTGAATTATGTATAACAGAAAAAAGAATAACTATCCATTTGCTAATTCCCCGGCAACGGTGCCAATTTTGACGGAGCCCACCGCACTGTCGTTAAGGTGTGATGTTCTCTGTGTAAAAATAAATTTATATCTCCGCTACTCGCGACTTTACTATTGGGTAGCAAGTGGTAAGTAGGGGTCGAACCCAAGGGAATTAGGGGGATAAGTTGTTCTTTGAGGATTTGTACAGGAAGGGAGCGTGATTTTAGGTTGATTGAGGTTTTAGTGTTAACAAGTACGTGTCTTTTTGGTTGGTTTTGGTTTTTAGTACGGAAAAGTAAATGACAGAAAAGTAAAGTACTGAAAATAAAGGGAGAAGACATATAGCGATTGTTGCGTGAAGGGCAATTCTTGCGGAAGGTGAGCAGTTGATAAGACAGTTTATATTGAGAGAATAGATTGCAGGTAAAGTTCTAAGTTAAGGAAAGCATTCGGTTTCGGGGGCCTTGTATCATAGCCTGTTTATCATTGACCCTTACTGATCCTACTAAGTATTCAAAAGTGTATCAAGGCCATTCCAAGCACTCGATTTGCCACACTGTCTAGTCCATTCCAAGACTTAGAGCACTTGTTCTATTTAGACTAATACCCCATTCCAAGGTATATTTGCCTATGTGCATCCATTTGATCAGTCATTCCCGACCAACCAAATGGTGTTTTAGAGAGGTCAAACTCCTTAGATAAGCTTTGCCATTCCAAGCATCCACTTATCCGAGTATGTTTACGAACCCCCACGGAAGAGCTTTGCCATTCCAAGCATCCACTCAACCTTGGAAGTTCTAACCTAATATATGGCACATAGAACAAGTTTTGAATAAAAAGAGGCACTAAGAGTATGGCCTAAAACATTTTATGATACAAGTACACCCCTTCAACCGAATGAAGGGTTTAGCTACGAATATCTGACAGAACCGCTTGTCGTCAGAGCGATTTGTGCAAATAAATTTATAATAGTCCGCTACTCGCAACTATACTACTGGGTAGTACTTGGTAAGTAGGGGTCGAACCCAGAGGAATTAGGGGGATAGGTTATTCTTTAAGTGATTTGTTCAGCGAAGGAGCGTGTTTTAGGTTGGTTGAGGTTTTAGTGCTAACAACTACGTGACTTTTTAGTTGGTTTTGGTTTTGAGTGCTGAAAAGTAAATTACAGAAAAGTAAATACTGAAATTAAAAGCGAAGACTTACAGTGGGTGATGCGTGAATTGCAAGTCCTCCGGATTGTGAGCGGTTGATGGTTGCAGTTGATTGAACAATAAAAGTAAAGACAAAGGGGTTTTGTAATTGCGAGAGAAGTATTCGGTCTTGGGGGGCCTTGTATTATATCCTGTTAATTCTTTTAGTAACCCTTCTAAGTATTCAAACGTGTATCGAGGCCCTTTCGTAGCGCTCAATTTGCCACACTGTTTGTAAACCCTTGTTCTACTTCAGACTAATTCCTCCTTTCGAAGTATCTTAGCCTTTTGTGCATCCATTTGGTCCCTTTGGTCCAGTTTCCAAATGGTTTTAAAGATAGATCGAACTCCTCAGATAAGCTTTGCCCTTTCGTAGCATCCACTTACCCGAGTATGTTCACGACTTCCCACAGAAGAGTTTTGCCCTTTCGTAGCTTCCACTCAACCTTGGAAAGTCTGACCTTATAAATGGCACATAGAACAAGTTTTGAATACAGAGAAAAGAAACTAAACGAAGTAAAACATTTTATAAAACAAGAACTCCCCTTCAACCGAATGAAGAGTTTAGTTACGAATATCCATAGAGTTGGACATCATAACTAAATACTTGGGGATTTGGAAAAGAATACTCAAGAACAAACAGGAGTAAAGAGAGAAGAGAAAGAGATTACTCAAGAACAAACAGGAGTAACTCTTGAACTGTAACTGAAAACTTGAGTACTCAAGAACCAACAGGAGTACTCAAGATCGAACTAAAGTATTTGAGAACAAACTGAACTTTTATTGATATCAAACCAAACTTTACATAGTAACAAACTTAGAGAGAGAAGTGTTTTACACAATTTTGGGATGGTTTGAAATGAGGAGGAGAGCTTGGTATTTATAGGCTAAGGGGAGGGGAATGGAGGGCCAAGATGAGGGCATGTGGTTCGGCATCCAAGGGTGGAGATGGGGGGAAGAGGAGAGGAAGACAAGTGTCACAAGGGGAGAGGAGAAACACAAAGCCGCCGGCGGCTTTTGGGAGGGATGGAGGAGAGGGTGACATGTGGAGGAAGGGGAGAGGAGGAGGGGAGATGTGAGGAGGTAGCCGCCGGCCCATGTGGCATGAGGAGAGTGGTTGTGAGTTTTGTGCAGTTTGCACAAAACTATCGGTGTATTCCAGCTCCGGATTGTCTTCGGTTTCTCTTCGGTTTGATTTGTTTTGAATGATTCCAAGTCAGGATCTTTAGATTTCTTCATTCAGCGTCTGATCTTGACCTTGGATTGTCTCCTGATATCTTTTCTGTGCTAAAAGCTCTTCCTTAGCGTGTATTCTCTCTAAGCTCTGAAATACCCTGTAGAAATGTATCGGGACTAAAACATCGAAGTTAGATAGACAAACAGTCTAATTTGGTGGGTTTAACTGTGTTTATGATTCATACAATTGTGGTCCATCAGATAACCCCACACTTTTAGTTGTTCGTCCCGAACAATGCTTTATAAGGGCGTTACTAAGTAAGTTGGTTAAAATATGAAAATAAGATTGTGGTACTCGATTTTTCCTAATTCATGCATTACTACTTGTTACTAAATTAAACTGCGTAAATAAGTAGAAGAAACTTGATACGTGTACCTTCGTGCTGAGATGCAAATTATTTCGGATGTTTCGGGAGATAGCCCTTTTCAGGCTCCTGGACTACACCTTCGGGACCGTCTCGCACTATATGGTTTTCTTGTAGCTTTCTCTAGCACGTGATTCGATTCGGGTTTCAGTAAGTTGAGCCTTTTCTTGATTTTTTTCTTTTTTTTCTTTCTTCTTCTTTGGCGATGGACTGCTTTTTGTAGTGATTTTCCTTTAGCTTTTGATTTGACGTTGTTGAGTGCTTCACTTTTGCTCGGTTAAAACCTTCACATTTTTGGGCCTTAGGCCTCTTTTGATTTTCTTCTTTGAGTTTTTTGCTTCTTTGTGACTTGCTAGTCCATCTTGTTTTTTGCCTTCTTGGGAGGTCCAATCATTGCCCGCAAGCATATGGAAATACCTCCCCGCTCCTCTCATCTTTGTTGTTTCACGCGGGTCAAGATGAGGGTCGCTCATCTATTTTCTCTGCTACTTTGACTAGAGAGAGGACGATTTGATTCCCGTCCTTGCCTTTTACATAGATGCTTCAAGGCAGAGTTGACTTCAATTATTCACCGAAACCTGAAGTGCAGCCTCCACTGACTTCGAAAACCATATAGTTTGATCTGATCCTTCAAGTGCTTGCCAAGCCTCTCTAGGGCAATTTCTATCAACTCCACATCCCTAGGTTATCTCGGCACAAAGGACAAATGAGAAGTTACATTCTAAGTTTTTAAACAGTTGCATTTTCACAAGGTTGATGCATGAATTATGATCTATCTTTTCCACATTCTTAAGTTCATATTTTCAAAAAGATATTATTAAAAAAGAAAAGAAAAACATGCAGATGGTTCTCACCCCACACTTTTGAACGAAGGCGTGCCTTAGTTCAAAAGTCATGCAAATATATACAAGAGAAGGAAATGACATTAAGGAAAAAGAAGAACAGAACTCCCTTCTACTGTGTCGTGCAAACGACATGGCATGAGGCTGGATAATCGAGGGAGTCTAGCTGGGGCCTCGAACTCTCAACGCAGGCCCAGTAAATTCACGGAAGCTGCCTGGCTGATCCGGTCTTGCTCCAAACTTAATTCCTACATGAAAGATATTCCTTCTATACAAAAAGTGGGTGAGAGCGCTTATTGGAAATTTAAATAACAGGAAATAAAGTGCAGAAAAGTAAGATAGTGTCGGGTTACCTCCCGACCAGTGCACTTGTTTAACGTCGTTGGCTCGACAGTACCTCGTTCTGGATCATTGGTTGGGGTCCCATGGGTGGCTGAGGTCGTACTTCTTGATTCCACCGACTTTGATTCTTGCGGTGAGTCTTCCTAATTTTTTAGCAGATGACGGATTTGGGTCCAGTTCTGATGGTATCTCCTTCCAACGTCTCTGAGAAGGCGAGGGACCTTTCACTATCAGCTTTTTGAACTGGGTTTTCTCCTGTTTAGGGCTGCCTTGTCCAGTCATGGCAAAAGCGTGCTCCATGTAGTAGTCATTCTGCTCAGGCACTTTTCCCGATTTCTTGCGAGCAGATGTGTTTGGATCCCATGGTTGCTTGAGGTCGAACTTCTTCACAGCTGCCCTTTTGATTTGCCCAAAGAACACATATGGCAGCGGGCTCAGTTTTGCTCTCCCTTGATCCGGAGGTTTCTTCTTTACATATCCTCGAGAGGGCGAGGATTCCTTGACCATATTAGCTGGTTCATCAAGTCGAGCGCTCTTGTTCCTCCTTCCGGGCTTCCATTGCACCGGGCCATGTCTTTGTCGCTTCTTTGTGGCAGAGATGATTGGCCATCCTAGAACGAGCGAGTTTTCAGGGCTGCTTGGTTGGCTCGTGGCGAGGGAGTGTTTCATTGTTGGCTTTTCTGGCTCCAACTCGCCTTGCACCTCATCATTGATTACTTCATCTTCAGGGGCTGAGATCCGCATACAAACCGAGGGGACAAATTGGGGGACTTCCACCACAAGGGCCAGGTCTTTCTTGGATAAATTGAAAATGAGGACTGGGCCTGGCTTGATTTCCTCGTCCGCTTTGGCAGTGAGTTCCCATGAAGACTCCTCCTCGATGCTTTCTGTATCTGATTCGTCCATTACTTCGGATGGCTCGGGAGTGAGATCCCATGTAGGCTCTTCTTCAGTTATCCATGCGTCCTCATCCTCTGTCAGCTTTGTGGGCTCCAATGTTGGTTCCTTTAGAGCCGCCTCCACGTCCATTACTGCCCTTATACTGATGTCTCCTTCCGGGTTTGCTGCGGGTAAGCTTGCAATGGGTGTGATACCGGGCTCGTTCTGTACTGAGTCCACTTTCATCGTTGGTGCCTTATCTTCAGTTTGGTGCATTAGCCCTCGTTTTGTGCTCTCGGCCAAATCATCAATGAGGCCCCAGGCTTCCTTTTCGCTTAATTCCATTATTGACCCTCCTGCGGCAGTATCTAACAAGCAAAGCTCCGGAAGTCTCATCCCAGTAAGAAATGTCCGAAGAAGATATGAATATGCGAATCCGTGGTGCGGGCAGCTCGCCACAATGGAATCGAAGTACGCCAAGTACTCGTCCAAAGTTTCATCCCGGGATTGCTCAAGGTTGATGATCTTCTTACGGACTTCAAGTTCGAAGGGTGGTGGGGAAAACTCCTCATAGTACCAAGGCTTGCTTCCGTAGTACGACGACATGGTGAATTATGTATAACAGAAAAAAGAACAACTATCCATTTGCTAATTCCCCGGCAACGGCGCCAATTTGACAGAACCGCTTGTCGTCAGAGCGATTTGTGCAAATAAATTTATAATAGTCCGCTACTCGCAACTATACTACTGGGTAGTACTTGGTAAGTAGGGGTCGAACCTAGAGGAATTAGGGGGATAGGTTATTCTTTAAGGGATTTGTTCAGCGAAGGAGCGTGTTTTAGGTTGGTTGAGGTTTTAGTGCTAACAACTACGTGACTTTTTAGTTGGTTTTGGTTTTGAGTGCTGAAAAGTAAATTACAGAAAAGTAAATACTGAAATTAAAAGCGAAGACTTACAGTGGGTGATGCGTGAATTGCAAGTCCTCCGGATTGTGAGCGGTTGATGGTTGCAGTTGATTGAACAATAAAAGTAAAGACAAAGGGGTTTTGTAATTGCGAGAGAAGTATTCGGTCTTGGGGGGCCTTGTATTATATCCTGTTCATTCTTTTAGTAACCCTTCTAAGTATTCAAACGTGTATCGAGGCCCTTTCGTAGCGCTCAATTTGCCACACTGTTTGTAAACCCTTGTTCTACTTCAGACTAATTCCTCCTTTCAAAGTATCTTAGCCTTTTGTGCATCCATTTGGTCCCTTTGGTCCAGTTTCCAAATGGTTTTAAAGATAGATCGAACTCCTCAGATAAGCTTTGCCCTTTCGTAGCATCCACTTACCCGAGTATGTTCACGACTTCCCACAGAAGAGTTTTGCCCTTTCGTAGCTTCCACTCAACCTTGGAAAGTCTGACCTTATAAATGGCACATAGAACAAGTTTTGAATACAGAGAAAAGAAACTAAACGAAGTAAAACATTTTATAAAACAAGAACTCCCCTTCAACCGAATGAAGAGTTTAGTTACGAATATCCATAGAGTTGGACATCATAACTAAATACTTGGGGATTTGGAAAAGAATACTCAAGAACAAACAGGAGTAAAGAGAGAAGAGAAAGAGATTACTCAAGAACAAACAGGAGTAACTCTTGAACTGTAACTGAAAACTTGAGTACTCAAGAACCAACAGGAGTACTCAAGATCAAACTAAAGTATTTGAGAACAAACTGAACTTTTATTGATATCAAACCAAACTTTACATAGTAACAAACTTAGAGAGAGAAGTGTTTTACACAATTTTGGGATGGTTTGAAATGAGGAGGAGAGCTTGGTATTTATAGGCTAAGGGGAGGGGAATGGAGGGCCAAGATGAGGGCATGTGGTTTGGCATCCAAGGGTGGAGATGGGGGGAAGAGGAGAGGAAGACAAGTGTCACAAGGGGAGAGGAGAAACACAAAGCCGCCGGCGGCTTTTGGGAGGGATGGAGGAGAGGGTGACATGTGGAGGAAGGGGAGAGGAGGAGGGGAGATGTGAGGAGGTAGCCACCGGCCCATGTGGCATGAGGAGAGTGGTTGTGAGTTTTGTGCAGTTTGCACAAAACTATCGGTGTATTCCAGCTCCGGATTCTCTTCGGTTTCTCTTCGGTTTGATTTGTTTTGAATGATTCCAAGTCAGGATCTTTAGATTTCTTCATTCAGCGTCTGATCTTGACCTTGGATTGTCTCCTGATATCTTTTCTGTGCTAAAAGCTCTTCCTTAGCGTGTATTCTCTCTAAGCTCTGAAATACCCTGTAGAAATGTATCGGGACTAAAACATCGAAGTTAGATAGACAAACAGTCTAATTTGGTGGGTTTAACTGTGTTTATGATTCATCCAATTGTGGTCCATCAATATCCATAGAGGTGGATACCATAGCTAAGTACTCGAGGGTTTTTGAAAGACAGTAAGTAAAGGAGAATACTCAAGAACCAACAGGAGTAAATTCAAAAACTACTAGAATACTCAAGAACCAACAGGAGTATTATAGATTTAAAACAAAGGTTTACAAGAGTAGTGCCCAAATCTAGAGAGAAGCTAGAGCTTTGTGATGGATCATGATTGTGTGATTTTTTTGGGATGATGATACAAGGGAGGGAAGGGTTGTATTTATAGGCTTAAGGGGAGGAGAAGATGTGGCTTTAAGCCACAACACTTGGCACAATCCTATGGACTCTCCAAAAGCCGCCGGTTATGAGTCATGAGGGGGAGGAGCCGCCCCCCATGACTCATCAAACTCTCTAAGCCGCCGGTCATAAGGTAAGGGGGAGAGGTTTTGTGAGTTTTGTGAGGTTTTCACAAAAGCCATCGGTCCATTTCAGCTCCGGACTGACTCTGGTTGCTCTTCGGTTGGACTTGTTTTGAGTGATTCCATGTCAGGTTCATGATATTTCTTCAGTCGGCATCTGGTCGTGGCCTTGGAATGACTCGTAATATATTTTCAGCTTAAAAACTCCTCCTTAGCCTGTATTCTCTCTAGACTCCAAAATACCCTGTAGATAAATATCGGAACTAACAAGCAAAAGTTAAATAGACAAAGAGTCTAATTTGGTGGGTTTAACTGTGTTTATGATTCATACAATTATGGTCCATCATAATGTCACATTTAAGATTATATCTTAACTGTTGGGTGGTAGACTCAAGGAAGTGCTTCCGGACATCATTGACCCAGCTCAAGGTGCCTTTGTTAAAGATAAATCGATTGTGGGTAATATTTGTCTGGCTTAGCAGTAACTAAATGGCTATGCAGGAAGAATGTTAGTGAAAGGATGGCATGGAAGATTGACTTGAGGAAAGCATATGATACCATAGATTGGAGTTTCCTCACTTCTATGCTTGGGAACCTGAAATTCCCCAGCAAATTTATAGCATGGATGGTGATGTGTGTACAATCAACTAGCTACTCAGTCATGATCAACGTCTAGATGATTGATTTCTTCCAGGGTAAGAGGGGCCTTCGACAAGGTGACCCTTTATCCCCTTTTCTGTTTACTATCGCTATGGAATGCTTATCTAGAATGTTGAAAAGGTTGAACAAGTCTGTCGGATTCTATTACCATCCCAAGTGCCATCACATCAAACTGTCCCACATTATGTTTGCGGATGACTTGATTTTTTTCAGCAGTGGCAGGAAGTCAGCGATCATCGCTGTTAGAGAGGTAGTCAGTGAATTTTTAAATTGCTCGGGGTTATCAATCAACTTTCAGAAGAGTCATCTATTTACTAGAGGCATGAATGAGGGCAAGATTGCCGGGGTGGAAGAAGTTATAGGGACTAAAGCCTCCCCTCTACCAGTGCGATATTTAGGGCTCCCTCTCACGTCTAGAAGTCTTAGTAGAAAGGATTGTGATATCCTTACTGAGAGAATGATAGCTCGCCTGAATAGCTGGAGTAATAGGTTCTTGTCCTAGGCTGGGAGACGAGTTTTGGTCTCGACAATTCTACAAGCTATGGTGTATTTCTAGGCTCGTGTCTGCATATTGCCTAAGTCTGTCATCCAAGCTGTTAACTCGATCTGTGCAAGGTTTCTGTGGAGAGGTAATTGCGACAAGAAGGGAGGTCATCTAGTGAAGTGGGATGAGGTGTGTAGGGAAAAGGAGGAAGGTGGGCTGGGTTTGAAGAATATTGAAACCATAAATTATGACATGGTCATTAATCAAATGTAGGGTAATGAGGAGGGCAAGCCTACCATGTGGTCAGATTGGTTGGAGAAATATTGGAGCAAAGGGAAGCATTGGTGGGAGGAAGAAGTTAAGTCCAATAGTTCCTGGATCCTAAAGCGAATGATGCAATGCAAGGATATTGGTCTTAAGTGTGTCACTGTCACAAATAACACAGTGACGTGGAGAGGGCAAGAAGAGGGCATCAAAGTGAAAGACACTTACAACATGTTAACAGAGCACAAAGAGAGGGTGGAGTGGTACAATCTGGTCTGGAATGACTATAATGCTCCAAGGGACTCGATGAATGCGTGGATGGCTGTCCAAAACAAGCTTATGACGAGAGACACGATGGGAAAGTGGGGCTGTCTGGGGGATAAGGCTTGTGTCCTTTGCGAGGCAATGGATGAGAGCAGGGATCATATTTATTTCGATTGCAGCTTTTCAAGGGTAGTTTGGCTCAAGGTGATGCAGTTTCTGAAAGTTGAGCCATCCTTTACTTGTTGGGAGTCGCTGATCCCATGGTTCAATAGTCTGCCACAGCTGAGGCTAAAGATGAAGCTAATGGCGGTAGCTACAATGAGAATTATGAACAGTTTGTGGAGAGCAAGGAATTCAAAAATCTTCAGAACAGAGAGCATAACGGCAGCATTGATGGTGCAAGAAACTATTTATTACCTGAAGATGAAGATTGGGGCGATAAAGAAGGAAGCTTGCTCGAAGGAAGATATTAATTGGTTGAAGTTTATGCGATTCAGTGATTAGGCATTCTTCTATTTTTTGATCAGCCAGTGCTTTTATTTGTAGCGCTGCGTGTTTTGGTAGCAGGGCTCAGGTTTTGTTTTGTGGTTGTTTGTTAGAGTTAGTTGTACATTCTTTTTGATTTATGATATCGCTCATTCATTCAAAAAAAATGTCAGTGGAACACATGTCAGCACTACAATAACTTAATGATGCAGTTTAAAATGTGCATATTAGTTGTCAAGTTTTCTAAATATAGAAGAGTTCTCGTTTGAGCACTGTTCGGTCCAAAGTTGTATGTATATATTTGTAAGTTTGTAAAGAGCAATAATATTTGTAGGCTTGGGTAAAGTCCGAGGTTCAATTCCCATTTAACACTTACAAGGAGAATCAAACCCTTTGTCACTCGGTGGAGCCAATCACCTTGTAATGTGATGATCAAATTTGATTGTCCTGATTTACAGGCTACTGGACCAATCATAAGATGTATAACCCTTTTAAAAATAATATTTGTATACTTATATTGCATCATATAAAGCAACAAGCTATAGGGTGTTGACTTTACTCGAACACCTTTTTTTAATACATCAGTGATCAGTTCGACTTCCTAAAAGGAAGACTAAGGAATAATGCAGACAATGTAATATAAAAATGAAAGACTGAAGAGGTATGCGAAAAGGAGTCTGCCCGTAGCTCAGAAACGTAGTATCAGCTTTTCATGGGGTTATTCATCATTGTGCCCCTCTTTCAAACTCAAAACACTGATTTGTCCCTCTTGAAACTCAAATAACTAGAATACCCCTTTTTTATATTCTCGGTTCCTCCAAAACCGGAAATGTCATTTTGTAATATTCTCGGTTTCCCAAAAACCAAGAATGTGAATTTTCAATATTCCCGGTTCCTCTCAAACCGGGAATATATCAAAACATGCCCCTTCGTTCGTCCACGTTTCGTCCACGCATGCCCTAAACCCAGCCACGTAATCCTTTTTTATGTTCCCGGTATGAGGGAAACCGGGAATATTACAAATTGACATTCCCGGTTTTGGGGAAATCGGGAATATTACAAAAAGAGGCATTCTGGTTATTTGAGTTTCAAGAGGCATTTGGGTGTTTTGAGTTTGAAAGAGGGGCAAATGGGTTAATAACCCCTTTTCATGGCACGCCTTTTTTACTTGTTGAAAATAAACAATGATGCAATCTGTATTTTGTTTTTCTTTGGAAACCTAGATGTCGATCCAAAGGTGGTTGAGTCCACAAAATGCGAACTGGTTCAAGAGATATAAATAGTTAGAAAAATGATGAAAAATCAGTTACAAAAAGTTGGTAGTTCTATATCATTTTCAAACTATATTTTTGATACAAATTGTAAAATTCGTTAAAATTGGGTTATAATTTTTCTATACAATTTTCAAACTATATTTTTGGTATAAACTGTAAAATTCGTTAAAAATTGGGTTATAATTTGTCGACGAAAAATCAAAAGTAAGACATAGTTCGTCAAAAGTGACCTATAATTTGTCACCGAGAAATCAACCATATGATGATATTTAATCGCATCCATCCAAATGATCAAATCAAAGGCTGTCATTAGTTTGTATTTTTTACAAAAATATGCTGTTTGCACCAGTTCCTTTTACTATTCTTTAAAATTAGGGAATAGTATAAAATGGGGTGGCGAACTACAATCCGTTTCCAATATTATGTAAGAAATTGTAAAGTGGTTGTGTTTATTTTGTTGATTTGAAACTGCGTAATGCATGTAGTATTTATATACAGAATGATTCGGCTAAGCTATCAAGATCCACATTCTACGCCTGCCATC
Source organism: Rhodiola kirilowii (assembly GCA_033675215.1). Taxonomy (NCBI): domain Eukaryota; kingdom Viridiplantae; phylum Streptophyta; class Magnoliopsida; order Saxifragales; family Crassulaceae; genus Rhodiola; species Rhodiola kirilowii. Next base: position 36,969,908 of record CM066201.1, read on the forward strand.
ATGTCATTAGCATATATGCATATATTATGAATGTCGAGTATCCGTATTTGTGATAGCCAAATATCCGATAGATTACCTTGATTCTTTCCTTTGACGCTCCAATTGATTCTTTCGTTTTACACACTCCCCCTCAAGTTGGAATGTATGTTCAGAACATAATTGGCAAGTATAATCGCAAACTGTGATGAAAACAAGGGTTTTGTAAAAATGTCAGCTGGCTGCTTCTTTGTTTGAACATGTACATGTATAATTATTCAATTTTGAATCTTCTCTCGCACATGGTGACCGTCAATTTCTATGTGCTTTGTTCGTTTATGATAAACTGGATTTGATGCTATATGAATAGCAGCTTGGTTATCATAGTGAAGTTTCACTGGTCGGCTAATGTCCACATTCGAATCCTTTAAAAGGTTTCGTAGCCAAGTGATTTCACAACTCGTAATAGCCATCAAATGATATTCTGCCTCCGTAGTTGATCGTGCTACTGTATTCTGCTTCTTGGTCTTCCATGATATGAGGGCTTGACAAAAATATATGCAATATCTGGTCACAGATCGTCTTGTGTCTTTACATCGTGCCCAATCTGCATCACAGTAGGCTTTAAGCTCAAGATTTCCTGAAGCTGGGAGAAAAATACCTTGCCCTGGTGCACTTTTGATGTAGCATAGTACGTACCTTATATGCTGCTTCTAAATGTGGTTTACGCGGCTTATCTATGAATTGGCTAAGTATGTGAACAATAATGTAAACCAAGTCTGGTTGAGTAATCATCAAATAAATTAATCGGCCCACTAACCTTCTGTATTGTGAAGGTTCTTCAATTAGCTCTTCATCTTCTTGTGTAAGAGTGATATTCTAATCAGCAGGGAATCTTGGGGGCCTTGCGCCTAAATAACTGGCATCTTCTAATACTTCAAGAGCATATTATTTCTGTGATAATGATATCTCTGCCTTAGATCTAGCCACTTCTATCCCCAGAAAATTTTTAAGTGCTCCTAAATCTTTGAGTTTTAACTTTCTGTGATAATGATATCTCTGCCTTTGGTCTCGTTAATTGCTTTCATGCCGTTTCCTGCAAGGATAACATCATCAACGTATACAAGTAAAGCAGTGAAGGTTCCATCTTGCGTTCGAACAAAAAACGAATAGTCGGACCATGATTGTTGAAATCTAGCAGCTTTAAGAGCGATTTATAGCTTGACAAACCACTGTCTTGAAGCTTGTTTGAGGCCATATAATGAGTTGTGTAACTTGCAGACTTCATTCTCCTCCTTTTGTCCGAACTCAGGTGAAATATGCATGTATACTTCCTCAGTTAAGTCTCCATGTAGAAAGGCATTGTCGACGTCCAATTAATTGATGAAGCCACCAACCCTTATTGAAAGCTAAACTGAGAAGTAGGCGAACGGTTGTGAGTTTGTCAACTGGATCAAATGTTTCTCTATAGTCGATGCCTTCGTGTTGATTGTATCCCTCTGCTACAAGTCGAGCTTTGTATCTCTCCACAGTGCCATTCGATTTTAATTTAATTTGAATATCCTCTTACAACCAATTGCTTTGTGATGAGGTGGAAGCGGTACAATACTCCCAATTATTATTAGAATGAAGGGCTGCATTCTCTCGACGCATTGCTTCACGCCATTCAGGATGTTGGACTGCCTGATAGTAACTTTGAGGTCCTCTGTATTTGCTTAAAGAAGAAGCAAATATGCGATGGGATGGTGAGAGGTTAGAGTATGATAAAACATGAGAAAGAGGGTGAACGGTACCTGATACGAGGGTGGATGACGAGGTGGATCGGAACGGAAGGACATCTTCAATATGAAAGTCTTGCAAGTAGCTAGGAGCCTTGGTCGTGCGAGTGGTACGGCGAGGAGGATGTTGTATTGGTGTTAGAGAGGATGATGATTCACTGTTGTCCGTGTTGGTTGTTCATGGGCTCCAACTCCTCTTGAAAATCAAGGTTAGTAACTGTGTCGCCGGGTTGATGATTCTGTGTAGATGTGGGTTAGTGGGAATCTTGATTTGGTAAGGCATCAGGTGTGTTGACATTTGGTTGAAGATTTGGAGGAGAAGATGGTCCAACATTAATTGCGTATCTCTATTCTGAATCATATTGCATTGCTGGAGATGGATTGTTCGATAGCATGATTGAGTTACGTTATATGATTGCATGATTAGTGGAGTTGGCACAGGTGAAGTTTGATCCTGGGATTCTTTCTCTGATCAAGTTAAAACCATCTTTATGTTCCGCATTTAATTTCTGTTATTTGTTTCTCATAAAAACCTCTTGTTATTTGGAATAGCTAAATAGGTCACTTGTTAGCTGGTATTCACACACGTTGTTCCTAGGATCGACCCTTGGCTTACCAAGGTTTATAGATTTTGTTTGACTGCAACTTGACCCCTAAAACATATAAATTGACAACTATAAAGGTGTTAGTTTTATGGCATGTAGTTTGGCAAAACTTAGAATAGTTGTTCTAGCTGTTGTTCTAGTCTAGGTAAGACATCTGACCCTGGATCAAGTTCAAGACAGATGGATGTTTCCTAATTCAAATTAGGAAACCTAGCCGACTGTTGGAAGAGCAAGGCGGTTGCACGTCCAAGGACAGAAGTTGGTTATTTCCAAATTCAGATTTGGAAAGTTGTTTCAATCGACGAAGACCGACGCAGCACAACTTTGCAAGAATATATCTCCGATATTAGAATTGGCAAGTCGGTGCTTAAAGATAATTGAAGGCGTGTCTCAAGTCGGTTGCTTGCGTATGAAGCTATCAATGCTATGAAGATATTCGAAGATTCCTAAATCGATATTACAGATTCACAAAGAGGATTATCTTCTAAGATACGCGCGAAATATTAAGAAAGATTTCCTAATGATGAGAGGCGGTTTATGACCGGAAACCCTAATCATTCTAGGGTTCCTTCCGCCTATTTAAGGAGTGCTAATACTCGGTTATTAGCAGCACTTATGGAGAAACTTATCACGCTCATACTCATTGAAGGGAGGTGGAGGATTTAGGCGGTGACATAATCGTAACTGGTTATTCACTACGCTAGGCTGGAGAGCTAACCGTCACTGTCTACTCGAAGGCGCTCGGATTCAATCTGCACTGGTGCTCAGCAGATTGATCGTGGAACAAGCTGAAGGATCAAGCACAACTGTTCAACCTGCGCATTCGGAAGAAGGCGCTGATTCTCACGGAGAATCATTCTGGTGGATACGGAGCGGGAGCAAAGATCTAGGGGGAGACCTAGATTGCAATTACTAGAGTGTCCGAGGCTCAGGTAGTTTAAGAGGGATTCTGTAAACGGTAATTCCTGTACTCGCTATACTCAACTAATAGTGAATTTCTATCCACCGGGCTAGAGAACGCCCCCCCAGACGTAGGCTCGTTAACGCCGAACTGGGTAACAACTTTGCGTGTCGTTTTTATTTCGGCACTACTTGTTTTAGCGCATAAGTTGTTTTAGAATTTGCTCTGGATCTCGACCAGAACAACATCTCATCTTCCAGGGGAAGATTTCAATTGGTATCAGAGCAAATATTCAACATACAGAGTAAGATCCGAAGGTGAGATGGATTTAAGAGAAGGGCAGAATATCACTCGTCCCCCCTTGCTTGAAGGAAACAAATATGGTTACTGGAGGGTTCCAATGAAGGCTTTTCTAAAGTCTCAAGATGAATCAGTTTGGGAAGCTGTTGAACAAGGATGGACGGACCCAGTGGCTCTTGACAAAGAAGGTAAAGTCTGTCTTCTCACCAAAGACAAGTGGACTGAGGCACACAAGAAAGCTGAAGCGGCGAACTCCAAAGCGATAAATGCCATATTTTCCGGAGTTGATGGGAAAATTTTTAAGATGATCTCCACATGTGAAGATGCTAAGAAGGCTTGGGACATTCTCCAAACTGCTCATGAAGGTACAACCAAAGTTAAAATCTCTCGAATGGAGACGGTCACATCAAAATTCGCAAATCTGAGAATGCAAGAGGATGAGACTATTGTCGACTTCAACACACGGGTTCTCGATATCACTAACGAAGCATTCGCCCTTGGAGAACCCATATCTGAAGAAAAACTGGTAAGGAAGGTGCTGAGATCTTTAACAAAGCGGTTCGGCATGAAAGCTCTTGCTGTTAAGGAAGCCAATGATGTTAAGACCATGAGGCTGGATGAACTTATGGGATCCCTTCAAACACATGAGTCTGATCTGAATGAAGAAGATCTGGTGACAAAGAATAAGAGTATTGGACTAAAAGTTGAAGTCTTAGTTGTTCTAGACAAGATAGGAGAGCTGTCAGAACAACAACTTGCTTTGTTTGCGAAAAACTTCGGCAGGTTTATGAGAAAACAGTATGACAAAGGAGCTGATACTGGTTAGTCCTCTTATTCAAGATTCCAGAAGGATGGGAAATTTAGAAGGGGAAATCAATCTGGAGACCACAATAAGGACATCAACGGCAAAGGTATTCAGTGCAGAGAATGTGAAGGCTTTGGTCACATTCAAGCAGAATGTCCCAATCTGAAGAAGAAGAATGCTGCTTTAAGGCGTCAAGAGGTAATCCTACTTAATACTATTGATGCATTGAAAATTGAGATTGAGATGGACAAGGATACTCATGTCTAGACTCTGGAAGAGCTCAATTATCTAAAGAAGTCTGTCAAGATAGAAGAATGTATGGGAACTAGTGAAGACATACAGGCAACATTAGAGATAGGAGAATCAAGCAAGCATGTTGCTCCAAAAGATCATATTGCTCGAAGAAAATTCGTTCAACTCACCACAAAGAAGATGGATGAACGAAGGTGCTTTCACTGCAATCAAGTGGGACACCTCAAGACACGGTGCCCTGATCTTCACAGGATGATGAGTCAACGTCAAGGAATGCCAGAAACTCTCAAGAAACAAGTGTGGAAGGCAAAGCAAAAAGGGGGGGCATGCCATGTCGCGGTTAGCTCCACAAGGGACTTGGAAAAACTACGATGGTATTTTGATAGTGGATGCTCCAGACATATGACTGGTAATCCGGAGTTTCTTTTCGAGGTTGAAAAAGTTGAGGGAAACTATGTGACCTTTGGAGACGGAGTAGAAGGCAGAGTTCTCGGAAGAGGAACATTAAATGTTCCAGGATTACCCAGATTGAAGGACGTCTCTCTTGTCGAAGGTTTACAGGCAAATTTAATCAGCATCAGCCAATTGTGCGATGGAAAGAATCTTGTTCAGTTCTCTCAGGACAAGTGTGTTGTCTTCAACAACCTGAATGGAATTGTTCTCACTGGGAGCCGTGTCTCAAACAACTGCTACCTTTTGGATCTCAGTCAACCCACTGCCTCTCAAACATGCATGCTGAGAAAAACTCAGAAAGGTCAGATTCTCTCTACATACCGTCCATTCACTGAGAAGTCTACTAATTTCAAGAGAAGTGGCGGAAGACTCCCACACTGGGTAAGTACGTCCTCTGCTCAAGAAGATTGTCTCAACCGTGGCTATGGTCAAAGAAATGTCAGCACAAAAGATAACTTCACCAAAGCTCCAATATTAGAGGTTGAGAGTTATTACGCCAGAATATTATCGAAAAAGATGATGCTGAGAGAAGCAGATTTTGAGAGGTGTTACACGAAGATGCTGTGGCTGAATTCCATTATGAAACAGCATAGACTAGATCAAGAGATGAACAACCTTCAAGTTCGGACGCTTAGACCCCCACCGGATCTATGTGTCACCAACAACTAAGTTGTTTCAGAACAAGTGGTCAGCCAGAGCTCAGACAAGATATATATTAAGGGCTGACGTAGAAGGAAGGAAGATGTGTATCTCATTTATTGGCTCGATAGGAAACGATTTGTCTTCAAAGATTTTTCAAATATATTCAAATATTTCTGTGTGGCAACGTGGCAGCATGGGGAGCATTCTCCTCTATTTACTAAAACTGATTGGTTTCCAAAATCAGTCCCGTTCCAAGCAACCGTTCGTTTTCTCTCTCTCAACAAAAAACCCTAGTCGAATTCAGAAGTCTGTCGGTTCTCTACAATGGTGGCCACAAGGAAAAACAATGCTTCTAAAGCAATGATCGTGGAAGCGTTTTCAATTCCAATCACTGAACCAAAGTCTACCGAAGAAAACCCTAAATTGTCATCTATCGAGGCAGCATTCAATCCAAAGGCCGCTGAGAAGGCGACTGCGCCTAAGAAATCCAAAGCAACAGCGGTTAAGAAGTTAGCGGTCCCAGAAAAGAAGGATTCGGTCATGCCAGCAAAGGAGACGGATGTCATCGACCATGCAAAAGCAAAGACCTCCGTGAAGACTGTTCCTGCCCAAATCCCGGCGAAGCAAACGATTCCGAAAAACATCACAGCCAAAGATCCCGTGAAAAAGAAGACTCAAGAGGTAATTTCTAAAACTTCCAAGTCTACTAATGTGAGTAGTGCAAGTTTACCTGCTGTTTCTGTGGTTGGCTCGGATGTGATTGGAGAAAAGCCAAAAGTTGTGGCTAATGTGATGGATGAAAAGTCACCTGTGGTGAAAGGAGGGAGAGTTAAGGTAGTGGTCGGTAAGAAAACTCCCGTAAAAGAAAGATTCCGTCTTGCAAAAAGAAGGATCGTTGTTTCTGAGTCAGAGGATGAAGTCTCTGAAGGCATTGAAGCAGGTCTTGATGCTTCTTCAAAAGTTGACCTTGATGTACCGGCTGAGGAATCAAGTAAAGCAGACTCTGATAGGGAGGAGGTAAAGCAGAGTGAAGCTTCGGTTAAGAATTCTGAAGAAATCAGTGGTAGTTCTGATGCAAAGGAACTATCTGAATCTGTTTCCCCTGAGAAAAGCATGTCACATTCTTCCCAAGAAGCTGCTGATGAACCAATCCCTGAGGATGAAGCTCTCTCACAACATGAATCAGAAGATTCGGAGGAAGCCCTGCAAGATGTGCTTGATGATGTTGAGAACTACACTAAAGCTGGCGCAAAAGAGGTCCTTTCGGAGGTTGCCAATGAAACTATGAAGGGTGCAAATGATGAAGTGACAGATGATTCCATCAAGCTGTCTGAATTGGTCAAAGAATTTCAAAAAGATGTTCCAGCTCGTAAGGAACAAGTTCCCAAGACAATTCCAGTTGTTCAGAAGGATGCTTCTATTAAACCAGTCTCTACTGCTGCTGAGAAGAAACTGTCAAAGAAAAGAAAGGAGTCTACCCCTACCTCAGGAGAAACACCAGTTGAGAGTGATGCCTATGTCCAAGGGAAAGTTGCTGCTCCTACATCAAAGAAAGCTAAGGCAAGCTCTCCCTCTGGGAAATCGAAAGTGAAGGCAAAGAAAGTCCAGTTTGAATCTGGAGTTGTAGTGAATGGTGTATGGTTTGTGTCAGACGATCATGCTAAGAAGTGGGAGTTTGTTCAAAAGAGGAAGATCGTTGCTGAAAGGGTGTTAGAGGCTGATAAGTATGCAGCCAAGGAAATTGTGAGTTTGATTAAGGATCTAGACCTGTGGCCGTCTGTGTCAATGGCTAAACCATTCTTTGCTAACCTCGTAAGGGAGGTAATTGTGAATCTACCAGAATGTTTTGCGAACATTGAGAGTTTTTCTTTTGGAATGGTAAGTGTAAGAGGGAAGCAGGTGGTCATCACTCCTGATGGTATTAATGATTTCTTTGGCATTGAGGCCGGAGCGCTGAATATGGGAGACAACCCCAATTGGCACAAGGTTGCAGCTGCACTTACTGGCGGTGTTCGCTCAAAGCTCTCCTTGCTCCATAGCATTACAGTTCATAACTGGCTGCCGAATAATCACCATACTACTCTTGGCCATTCAATGGGCGCTATTCTGAAGACTCTTGGAGCTGGGAAGAAGATTGACCTTGGTCGTCTTATCTTTGATCAAATTGCTAGCCATGCAACTTCTGTCAAAGTCAATCACCCAATTGGATTTCCCTCGCTGATTCACCAACTTGTGGTAGGACAACATCCAGATATCTTAACAAGTCAGGAAAAATTGACTGGAGATCCAAAGGCTTTTCTTGCAGATCACAAACACTTTTCTGGGTCACATATAGGGGATCTGGACTTGGATGCGCCCATCAAGCCTAAGAAAAAGTTGTTTGGGCAATCTCTGGATGGATCAAGTGCTCATGTTCCTGCTTTCACTCGGAAAAGGATGATCACACATCTCAAAGAGGAGCTTGCTGAGGTGAATGAGAGGATGGTAGTGCTCATGGACAAAAAGAAAAAGATCACAAAACTTTTGGTGAGCCTGCGCTATCCAGAGGAAGAAGATGATGGTGACTCGGCTTGTGATGAAGCCAGTGAAGAGGAGTTCGACTACTAGTTTTGGTGATGCATTTCTTTTAAACATTACTATTTTTTGTTGAACTCTAGTGCTTGTTGAACTCTTGCTACTGCTTGGTGTACTCCCTTGTCACTTTATGGCAAAAAGGGGGAGTAAGTTCGGAGTTTGAAAGCTCCTTAACAGATTCTGCTGTGCGTTTATTGATTGATCAGTTCAGAGTTTGAAAACTCTTTAAAAGATTCTTTGTGTGCTTATTTTTGTTCGGAGTTTGAAATCTCCCCAAAGATTCGTTTGGTAGCTTAGCAAGTAGCTCAGCTAGGGAGTTTGAAATCTCCTCAAAGATTCAGCTGTAATAATAGTGCAGGTAGTTTACAGTAGATAGTTTTGCCAAAAATGCCAAGGGGGAGATTGTTAGTTTTATGGCATGTAGTTTGGCAAAACTTAGAATAGTTGTTCTAGCTGTTGTTCTAGTCTAGGTAAGACATCTGACCCTGGATCAAGTTCAAGACAGATGGATGTTTCCTAATTCAAATTAGGAAACCTAGCCGACTGTTGGAAGAGCAAGGTGGTTGCACGTCCAAGGACAGAAGTTGGTTATTTCCAAATTCAGATTTGGAAAGTTGTTTCAACCGATGAAGACCGACGCATCACAACTTTGCAAGAATATATCTCCGATATCAGAATTGGCAAGTCGGTGCTTAAAGATAATTGAAGGCGTGTCTCAAGTCGGTTGCTTGCGTATGAAGCTATCAATGCTATGAAGATATTCGAAGATTCCTAAATCGATATTAAAGATTCACAAAGAGGATTATCTTCTAAGATACGCGCAAAATATTAGGAAAGATTTCCTAATGATGAGAGGAAGTTTATGACCAGAAACCCTTATCATTCTAGGGTTCCTTCCGCCATATTTAAGGAGTGCTAATACTCGGTTATTAGCAGCACTTACGGAGAAACTTATCACGCTCAGCAGATTGATCGTGGAACAAGCTGAAGGATCAAGCACAACTGTTCAACCTGCGCATTTGGGAGAAGGCGCTGATTCTCACGGAGAATCATTTTGGTGGATACGGAGCGGGAGCAAAGATCTAGGGGGAGACCTAGATTGCAATTACTAGAGTGTTCGAGACTCAGGTAGTTTAAGAGGGATTCTGTAAACGGTAATTCCTGTACTCGCTATACTCAACTAATAGTGAGTTTCTATCCACCGGGCTAGAGAACGCCCCCCCAGACGTAGGCTCGTTAACGCCGAACTGGGTAACAACTTTGCGTGTCGTTTTTATTTCCGCACTACTTGTTTTAGCGCATAAGTTGTTTTAGAATTTGCTCTGGATCTCGACCAGAACAACATCTCGTCTTCTAGGGGAAGATTTCAATGGTTAAAAATACGCATGTTAAAATGGCGCCGTTGCCGGGGAACAACGCTTAGTGTGATATTATATTTAACGTGTGTAATTTAGACTATTCCACTTTTTTTATATACTTCCTTGTACATACTCCATATACTTTTGACCTTCACTAATCACTTTTATTTTGAATGTTGCGAGGATGTTATCTTTTGGTCATCAAGACGCCTACCCAAGGGAAGATCCATATTGTGAGACATATTCATATGATACAAATTGGGAAGGAAATCAAAATCAGTTCTATGATCGACCCTGTTATCAAGATGACCACTATTATGAGAGTTACCAGGACCAGTCGCAGCAGCAACAACATCAGCTTTATGATCAACATTATTATCAAAACGATCCTTATTATGAGAGCTACCAGAATCACTCGCTGCAGCAATAGTCTCAGGACACTGGTGGATCATCGCGTTTAGAGTCTATGTTGGTTAGCTTCTTAGCGCAGCGAGAGAGATCGTCTCGGGAAACTGTTGCGACGATAAGTGACCTTCGGAAGATGATGGAATCACTCACAATTAGATAGAGAATACTGAAAGACTAGTTAGAGCAACAAGATATTGCAGCCACCAATGAATGCAGAGAGGAGGACATCGAGATGACAATAGCCAATCATCACGAAGTTCAAGTCTATGAAGCTTATTCATCTTCAGTTTTATTTCCCACCCACGGTTGCAGAGGCTTACACTGAGTTGGAGGATGATGACTCTTGTACTGAAGACGTCTCAGAACATGCAGATGCATCTCCCTCCACTACGAGCATTTCTAAAGGTCATTTAGATGAATAGATAGAAGAGAACATCATTCCACTGGTTCCTCTAGACACTGAAGAGCCATAAAAGGATCATACGTACGAAGACTTTGTTGATGTGTACCTTAGTTCAATCGAAGAGGACCCTCGCATACGCCTAAATACGATGGTGAAGGGCAATTCTGAAGTATTTTTATCTGAGATCTTATCTAAAGAGTATAAAGGAAGTGTTCTTGCTGGAGCTAGATTTGAAGATGTATATTTTGTTGCACTGCCTCCAGTCAAGTTTTGACAGTTCTTGCCTAACATTTTAAAACTGTCATTTGGGAGCCACTACTCTCCCTTGATTCTCATGGAATTCGAATTGTTGATGGGAATGTATGCTCTACTTAACGTCCATGTCATTCTTGATGGATGTAAATATCAATGGGATTTGAAGGTGGATTGACACCTCTCTCTCTTTTGAAGGCCCTGTGAGAAGAGATCCTAGCAAAGGACTTCTCACGAGTGATTTATATGGGACGCTTTGCTGATGTCTCGCCAAGATGTTAAACTAGGCCTCTTTGGGGAGTAACCCGCGTTGTAAGTATTAGTTAGTTGCATTTTTCATTTGTATTATGTGCTTTGTGTGTGGGCATTTCAGGGTTCTAAGTGTGGAGTGCACTAGCTCCTCCACAATTTTTGATGCTAACCTATCACTTGTGAAGCTCTATGTTCTTATCTATATATCTACCACCAGCTCATGAGTCGCATTTCACTCCCCGGGCATCGCTTAATCTCCATGGATATCATGCTGTCACACACGAGGGAAGTTCCTATACCCATTTTCTTTTCTTTTATTTCTTCGCTTAGGGACTAAGCTCAATTTTAAGTGTGGAGTAATAGCACATAGTCACACACATCACATATCACATTCACTCTTGCATATGCTCAACTGTCTATGTATTGCGATTGAAATCCTCGTTTTTCTACGATACTCCTTGATTGATGGTCATTCTTTTGGATTCAAAGTCTAGGACTTGAAATAATTTTATTCGTGTGTGTATTCTCTCGTGTCAGTATCATTGCTAGCTTTTGTCTATCACGTGTTTTACGTATTTCTTGAAGCATGTTTGAGACTTGATATTAGTAGGCACCGGTACAAAATGTCAAAAACTTAAATTGCATCTCTTCTTCTAGGTGACCTTAGTACTAGTATATGTTTCTCTATACTTGTTGTGATTTGCATGCGCCGTCTTTACTCATACACTATGTCAAGTTTTAAGTGTGGAGTTAGAAGAAAGAAAAGTCAAAAGAGAGGTGAAAAATAGGCCCCCCAATCAAGAACAAAGTTCTGAAATTTCAAAAGAGGGTGAAAAATTGACCCCAAGCATATTTGTTTTTGAAAAAAAAAGAGAAAAATACTACCAAGGGCAAAGTGAGAAAAGTCACCCCTTGTGTATGAAAAAAAATGAAATTTCTGCCCCCTTTTGCTTGATATAGTGTATTTCCACCTTTTCATTGCATGCAGGCATAACTTGTTTCGAGAATTCATGTATTAGAAACTAAGGGATGATCCTCGTGCTTGCACTAAAATTTTGATGTGATTTTCGTACTATTTTTCAGAAAACTCTCAAGCCAGGCTCCTCTTCTCTTACGGGTCATTGCCTTGTTCTTGGTTCTTGAGAATGAGCTTTGCGCCAAGAGCCCGTGGACTATCCCTAGATAGCATAGGTGAATGGCGAGCATGTTTTGTGTAACTGTTCATGTTCTTATTGCGTTGCTATAGAACTATTTAGAACGTGTGATTAGTCGCCTGCTAGCCATGTGTACTGACCGTTTGAATGCATAACTCGTTTGATCTATGATTATCTGACAACTTTGATGAAGATGTTTGACTTGAAGTCGAGGTAACACGATGAATCCAAGGTATGACATGACTTTACTATGATTCGTTGAGCATCATTTCATGCATACATGTTATTTAGTTATACAGGGGATTTGTAGGTAGTCTCATTCCTGAAAATCTTCACGAGACTATACTCATCCTACTAGGGCAGCCTAGGGGTTTAAAGGCATGATGCATATGCTAAATGCATTCGTGATCTCTACGACAGTGAGTTAGATTTGCATGTTAGTTGAGTTAGAATTGATCACATTATATGTGAGTGGGTAACTATTCTGCGATTTATTGACTTGTGCTTAATGTTTGTTCGAGACGAACAAATCCTAAGTGTGAAGTGTTTTGATCGGTCGAATTCCCGACCTATTAGTCACTTCATTCGATGATGGATTAGGTTTGTTTTCCGGATGCTTTGTTATCATTTAACCTCTTTTCTAGTGTTTCAGGTCATCTATCACATACCTAATATTTTTGGATTGATCCATAGCAAAGCAAAGCAATTGGTGAAGATTTGGGCAAAAACAGGACAAAACAGGGCAGACAGACCTTTGTGAAGTATTTTGCATGCATAGAGCGCGTATCATGTCAAAATTGGTCGCAATTTAGCTTGTTGGAAAGCTAACTCGAAGTCCTACAACTTTATAGTTGCCACAAAGAGCAGATTCGGAGCTTAAAACCATCAAAAAGCCACTAGAAATCTCTGCCATTTTGCCCTGCCGTGACATCCGTGACAAATCAATATGTCACGGGTGTTACGGCCACTAAATAGCCCAGAGAGTTTTAGGGGGTCATGATAGCCGTGACAAAGTCGTATGTCACGACCCCTGCGGATATTTTGAGCTATAAATAGCAGTTTTTGACCAGATTTTGAGTACGCTGACTTTGGGGATCGATTTTGACCTAAATTGAAGAAGGAGGACGACTAAGAGCTCTCGAAAGACCAAGATTCAAGGCTACGCTTCATCAAAACAGGGTTTCCTCGTTTCTAATCTTTTCATATATATATTTGTGGTTGATAGCCATGAATCGTGGGTAATCGTTTTATTCTGGGATCCTACGGATCCCGTGCCATTAATTGAACATTTTTCATTAATGCAATTCGAATATTTAATTTCATCGTGCTTAATTTTATCGTTCTTGCTAGTTTTACATTAAATGGGATGTTTGCATGCTAGAACATATTTAGGTTAATTAGCTAAGTGTTTGACAAAATGCCTAAGTGACATGTTTGTGTTAGAAATATGATCTAAGTATTGAGAGAGCTTAGTGATGGTTTTGATGTAGTAAAAACGAACTCATCAAACATTTATGAGAGTAAATGCATGGGTGAGAGGTTAACTAAGTCTTCATGCATATAGCATTTATTACCTTGGGAGATGTTCCAAGGATAATAAGTGCTATATAGTGAATCGATATATTTAATTAGTGAGATTCTACATAAGAAGGCTTGACTAGGATTAGACTTGCATGATAGTTTGTCTAATTTTAGCCTAAGCTAGGTTTAAACCTATCAACCTCCTAAATGATTAAACTCTTGTATACATGATTGTTGGGAAATTGCCAAGGAAGGGAGTAACCCCTCGAAACTCTCTTTAATTGAATTGAACCCCTAAGAACCATTTCATTACGTGTTTCATTATTGATAATCATTCTCAACATTGAATTTGAAGGAATAGCCAAGTAGAAAACTTGATTCTTTAGCGTATAATCCGTTTGCTCCCTTGGGTTCGACACCGGTCTTACCGGTCAAGATATAAATTGTTTTTGACTACATGCATTGCTAAAAATTACAACTGTCAAAATGGCGCCGTTGCCGGGGAGCAATAGCTAGATTGTCCCTAGGAAGAATCATTTAGTACTCTGACTATTCCATGTTTTTCTTTATTTACCTTGCTACTTGCGATTCTTGAGCTTATTTCCACTATTCTTACTTGTCTTAATTGTCCTCCTCTTGTAGGGAAATCCCGTTTATGCCACCAAAGACAAAGAAGCTTACTCAAATTGTGGATAGAGATTTGAATCAACCGATAAGAGAATTCGTTAACCCCTACCCTACAAGGAGTAAAACAACAAAAGACAAGGGAACTACATCGGACACTCAAAGAAATCAAGAGACCACCACTCAAGGCATGGGAGATAGAGATAATAGACTCCCTCCTCCACCTCCACCACCCCAAGGTCAACTACCACAAGGCCCTCAAGCTAGAAGGGTTCTCAAGGATTATGCCACTCCTACGGCTTATGGATAACGTTCCCCAATCCTTGTACCGACGGTTGATAACCGAGATTTTGATTTGAAGACTTCAACAATCCAAATGGTCCAATCAAACCAATTCGCAAGGAGAGACAATGAGGACCCGAACTCTCATTTGACTACATTCCTTGAAGTGTGTGCCACTTTCAAGATAAATGGGTTCTCGGAAGATGCTAAGCTTTTAAGGTTATTCTCCTTCTCCCTCACGGGAAGAGCTAAGGATTGGTTGAGGAGTCAAACGCCGGATAGATTCACCACTTGGGAGGAGCTCGCCGTAGCATTTCTTAACAAGTATTTTCCTCCTTCCAAGACGGCGTTCCATAGAAATCAAATTACAAACTTTGCACAAATGGATGGGGAACATCTCTATGAAGCACGGGAGAGATATAAAGAGTACCAAAGGCTTTGCCCCCATCACAACCTCGACGATCTCCAAGTCTTCCACACCTTCTACCACGGTGTTGATGGTGCCTCACGACTTGCACTTGACACCGCCTCGGGAGGAGCTATTATGGAACTCGAACCCGATGAAGGATATGCGGTGATCGAAAAGATCACAAAGAACTACTTTATGTGGGGAAGTGAGAGAGGAAACCCGAGAAGGAGAAGCGAAAGGCATGAAGTGAAGGCGGTGAGCACAAGCGACTATGATGCCTTAAGAAAAGACTTTGAGAACCTTTCGGATAAAGTCTTCAACTTGAAACACCCGGAGAAAGAACCTTCAACGAATCAAGGTTGTGATATTTGTGAGGTCTATGAGCACGAGACGAATTCTTGCCCCTTGGTTCAAAGAGATGTGCATAGACAAGGTTATGAAGACGTGAATTTTGTGGGAGGAAACCAAGGTAGATGATGGACCATAATTATACGAATCAAATACACAGTAAAACCCATCAAATTAGACTGTTTGTCTATCTAACTTCTACTTGTTAGTCCCGATATATTTCTACAGGGTATTTTGGCGCTTAGAGAGAAAACACGCTAAGGAGAGGATTTTACGCTGAAAAGATACTACGAGTCAATCCAAGGTCAAGATCAGACGCTGAACGAAGAAATATCAAGATCCTGACATTGAATTACTCAAATTAAATTCAACCGAGGAACAACCAAAGTCAGACCGGAGCAAAATTGGATTGATAGTTTTGTGAAAAGACTGCACAAAACTATCAAAACACATCCATGGACCAAGGTGACCGACAACGTTGCTTGGAGGTGGCCAAGGGAGGAAGCTTCCCCACCACAACCGGCGGCTTTCCTCCCCTTGCAACCGGCAACCGGCGGCTTGAGCTCCTCCCCCATGTGGCACCTCCTCCTCCTCCCTTGGATCAAAAACACATGCCACCCATCTCCACCCTCCATTCCTCCTCCCTTAGCCTATAAAAGGAGAGCTCCTCCTCATTTGTATCATCCAAAAATCAATAAACACTTCTCTCTCTAAGTTGTGGTTACTTTGTAAGTTTGGTTTATGAAATAATACTCTTGTTGGTTCTTGAGTATTATAACGGTTTGAAATTATAATACTCCTGTCGGTTCTTGAGTATTATAATACTGTAGAGAATACTCCTGTTGGTTCTTGAGTATTCATTAGGAATTAGGAATACTCCTGTTGGTTCTTGAGTATTCCACCCCTTCTCCTCTTACTGTTTTCAAAAACCCCCGAGTATTTAGCTATGGTATCCACCTTTATGGATATTCGAAGCTAAACTCTTTATTCGGTTAAAGGGGTGTACTTGTATTATAAAATGTTTTAATTCTTTTAGTTTATTTTCTCTGTATTCAAAACTTGTTCTATGTGCCATATATTCGATCAGAATTTCCAAGGTTGAGTGGATGCTTGGAATGGCAAAGCTCTTCCGTGGGGATTCGTAAACATACTCGGATAAGTGGATGCTTGGAATGGCAAAGCTTATCTGAGGAGTTTGATCTTTCTAAAACACCATTTGGATAAATCGGGAAAGACAATCCAAATGGATGCACACAGGCTAATTTACCTTGGAATGGGGTATTAGTCTAAGTAGAACAAGTTCTCTACGACTTTTGCAAAAGACTAGACGGTGTTACAAGTTGAGTGCTTGGAATGGCCTCGATTCACTTTCGAACACTTTTGCAAAAGGCTAGACAGTGTTGCAAGTCGAGTGCTTGGAATGGCCTTGATTCACGTTTGAATACTTAGAAAGGTTACTAAAATAATAAACAGGCTATGATACAAGGCCCCTGAAACCGAATGTTTTCCTTGAATTACAAAACCCCCCTGTATTTACTTTTATAAATTGCTCGATCATCTGCAATCACCAACCGCTCATCTACCGGAGGACTCACAATTCACGCATCACCCATTGTAAGTCTTTCTTTTATTTTCAGTATTTTAATTTCAGTATTTATTTTCTGTAATTTACTTTTCCGCACTCAAAACCCAAAAAACAACCAAAAAAGTCACTTAGTCATAACCGCTAAAATCTCAATCAACCTTAAAACACGCTCCCTCGCTGTACAAATCCCTTAAAGAACAACGTATCCCTCTAATTCCCTTGGGTTCGACGCCTACTTACCACTTACTACCCAGTAGTGTAGTTGTGAGTAGCGGAAATTATAAATTTATTTGCACAGAGAACATTGCACCTTAACGACAGTGCAGTGGGCTCCGTCAAAATTGGCGCCGTTGCCGGGGAATTAGCCTTCGGATAAGTTGTTCTTTCGTTTCCCTTCTCATTTCCTCATGATGCTACCCACTACGTACGCATGGACAACAAGACATCTTCCCCTGTTCGGAGGTACGGATGGAGAAGACCCAGTACAACACTGCCGAAACTTTCACCACGTTTGCTGCCACATAAAACCTGAAAACGAAATGTTAGAGGAATTCAAGCTTAAATGCTTCAAATTCTCTTTAACTGATTTTGCGACGATTTGGTATTACACATCACCGCTAGTCGTGCAGAATATTTCGTGGATCTTTGCGTTCCATTCCTGAAGGAATTCTCCCCCCATCCTTACGCCAACAAACCCGAGAAAAAATCATGAGCCTTAAACAATCCCGGGATGAGACTTTGGACGAATACTACACGAGCTATGACACCATCGTCTCAAGCTGCCCGCACCATGGATTCACGAAGAAAGTTCTGCTTCAAAAATTTCTTCGTGGGATGAAGGCCGATGATCTAACAAGGATTAACGAAGCAATGAGGAGATCAGCCAGGAACCTCTCCCTGGCAGACATGTGGAACCTCATAGATAACCTGGCCGCAGCCACAAAACGAATGCCCCAAACTGATGGAGGCATGCAGATAGAAGAGGCTGGACCAGAGACAAACGAAGAAGAAACTCCCGAGCCATCAGAAGAAACTCCCGAGCCATCAGAAGACTGGGATATAGAAAGTATCGGGAGCAACGAGGAAGTGTCAGCAATGGAAGAAGTCCAGAATACCACCGACATGCTGCCAATACCATACCCAGCTATCATC
Source organism: Rhodiola kirilowii (assembly GCA_033675215.1). NCBI lineage: Eukaryota > Viridiplantae > Streptophyta > Magnoliopsida > Saxifragales > Crassulaceae > Rhodiola > Rhodiola kirilowii. The sequence goes on from CM066201.1 coordinate 36,987,942, forward strand.
ACCCAGGCAGCCGAAACCATCTATGACCAGTTCCTCACAAACAGACACGACGAGGCAGAACCGAGCCTTAAGATGCAAGCTTCCCGACTTTTCCCCTCGATCAATAGACAAATCGCTGAAAACTATGTGATCCACGAAGAGGCTGAAAAGAGGATGGGAAAAGGGCCTGAGCAGAACGACTCCTCGATGGAGCATGTTTTCGCCATGACTGGACAAGGCAGCCCTAAACACCAGAAAACCCAGTTCAAGAAGCTAGTGGTCAAAGGTCCCTCGCCTTCTCAGAGACGTTGGAAGGAGAAATCACCAGAACAACGGGAATTGGACCCAAGCACATCATCTCGCAAGAAATCGGAAAAAGGCAAGGCAAGAAGCAACACAGGAACGGTGGCAAAATTCGACCTAAGCCACCCATGGGACCCCAACCAGTGATCCAGGAATAAGGTACTGTCGAGCCAACGACGTTAAACAAGTGCATTGGTCGGGAGGTAACCCGACCCTATCTTACTTTCCGCACTTTAATTTTCTGTCTTTTTCTGTATTTTACTTTTTCAATAAGTCGCTCTCACCCACTTGGTGCATAGAAGATTTGACTATTCAAGAATTGGACTTGGGTGCAACATTAAGCCAGTCAGGGCTACGCTAAGAGTTCAAGGCCCCAGTCGAACTCCCTTGATTATCCAGCCTCGAGCCATGTCGTTTACTCGACACCTTAAAGGGAGTTCTGTTCTTCCCTTTTCCTTAATATCATTTCTTTCTCGTAACTGTCTGCTTGCATGGCTTTTGAACTAAGTAGTGCTGAAAGGCACGACTTCGTTCAAAAGTGTGGGGTGAGATCCGCATGTGTAAATAAATAAATAACATGTTTTTTTTTAATATTATCTTTTTGAAAATATGAACTTAAGAATGTGAAAAAGATAGATCTAAAATTCGTGCATTTACCTTGTGAAAATTCAACTGTCTAAAAACTTAGAACGTAACTTCTCATTTGTCCCTTTGTGCTGAGATAAACTAGGGATGTGGAGTTGATAGAAATGCCCTAGAGAGGCTTGGCAAGCAATCGAAGGATCGAATCAAACTATATGGTTTTCAAAGTCAGTGGAGGCTGCACTTCGGGTTTCAGTGAAGATTGAAGTCATCTCCGCCATGTAGTGTTTATGCAAAAAGAAAAAAAAAGGCGAGGACGGGAATCAGACCGTCCTCTCACTAGTCAAAGTAGCCGAGAAAATAGATGAGCGACCCTCATCTTGACCCGCGCGAAACGACAAGGATGAGAGGAGCGGGGAGGTATTTCCATAGGCTTGCGGGCGATGATTGGACCTCCCAAAAAGGCTTGAGAAAATGGACTAGCAAGTCACAAAGACGCAAAAAGCTCAAAGAAGCAAATCAAGAGGCCAAAGGCCCAAAATTGTGAAGGTTTTAACCGAACAAAAAGTGAAGTACTCAAAGAGTCAAATCAAAGGCCAAAGGCCGATTCACTACAAAAAGCAATCCCTCGCCAAAAGAAAATCAAAGTACTCAAACCATTGAAACCCGAACCGAATCACGTGCTAGAGGAAGCTACAAGGAAACCATATAGTGAGAGACGATCCCGAGGTTGCAGTCCATGAGCCTAAAAAGGGCTATCTCCCGAAACATCCAGAATAATTTGCATCACAGCACGGAGGTACAAGTATCAAGTTTCTTCTATTTATTTATACAGTTCAATTTGGTAATAAGTAAGTAATGCATGAATTAGGATAAATTGAGTCCCACAGTCTAATTTTCATATTTTAACAAACTTACTTAGTGTGCCGCCCTTTAATAGCATTGTTAGGGACGAACAACTAAAAGTGTGGGGTAATCTGATGGACCATAATTATACGAATCAAATACACAGTAAAACCCATCAAATTAGACTGTTTGTCTATCTAACTTCTACTTGTTAGTCCCGATATATTTCTACAGGGTATTTTGGCGCTTAGAGAGAAAACACGCTAAGGAAAGGATTTTACGCTGAAAAGATATTACGAGTCAATCCAAGGTCAAGATCAGACACTGAACGAAGAAATATCAAGATCCTGACATTGAATTACTCAAATTAAATTCAACCGAGGAACAACCAAAGTCAGACCGGAGCAAAATTGGATTGATAGTTTTGTGAAAAGACTGCACAAAACTATCAAAACACATCCATGGACCAAGGTGACCGGCAACCTTGCTTGGAGGTGGCCAAGGGAGGAAGCTTCCCCACCACAACCGGCGGCTTTCCTCCCCTTGCAACCGGCAACCGGCGGCTTGAGCTCCTCCCCCATGTGGCACCTCCTCCTCCTCCCTTGGATCAAAAACACATGCCACCCATCTCCACCCTCCATTCCTCCTCCCTTAGCCTATAAAAGGAGAGCTCCTCCTCATTTGTATCATCCAAAAATCAATAAACACTTCTCTCTCTAAGTTGTGGTTACTTTGTAAGTTTGGTTTATGAAATAATACTCTTGTTGGTTCTTGAGTATTATAACGGTTTGAAATTATAATACTCTTGTCGGTTCTTGAGTATTATAATACTGTAGAGAATACTCCTGTTGGTTCTTGAGTATTCAGTAGGAATTAGGAATACTCCTGTTGGTTCTTGAGTATTCCACCCCTTCTCCTCTTACTGTTTTCAAAAACCCCCGAGTATTTAGCTATGGTATCCACCTCTATGGATATTCGTAGCTAAACTCTTTATTCGGTTAAAGGGGTGTACTTGTATTATAAAATGTTTTAATTCTTTTAGTTTCTTTTCTCTGTATTCAAAACTTGTTCTATGTGCCATATATTAGATCAGAATTTCCAAGGTTGAGTGGATGCTTGGAATGGCAAAGCTCTTCCGTGGGGATTCGTAAACATACTCGGATAAGTGGATGCTTGGAATGGCAAAGCTTATATGAGGAGTTTGATCTTTCTAAAACACCATTTGGATAAATTGGTAAAGACAATCCAAATGGATGCACACAGGCTAATATACCTTGGAATGGGGTATTAGTCTAAGTAGAACAAGTGCTCTACGACTTTTGCAAAAGACTAGACGGTGTTGCAAGTTGAGTGCTTGGAATGGCCTCGATTCACTTTCGAACACTTTTGCAAAAGGCTAGACAGTGTTGCAAGTCGAGTGCTTGGAATGGCCTTGATTCACGTTTAAATACTTAGAAAGGTTACTTAAATAATAAACAGGCTATGATACAAGGCCCCTGAAACCGAATGTTTTCCTTGAATTACAAAACCCCCCTGTATTTACTTTTATAAATTGCTCGATCATCTGCAATCAGCAACCGCTCATCTACCGGAGGACTCGCAATTCACGCATCACCCACTGTAAGTCTTTCTTTTATTTTCAGTATTTTAATTTCAGTATTTATTTTCTGTAATTTACTTTTCCGCACTCAAAACCCAAAAAACAACCAAAAAAGTCACTTAGTCATAACCGCTAAAATCTCAATCAACCTTAAAACACGCTCCCTCGCTGTACAAATCCCTTAAAGAACAACGTATCCCTCTAATTCCCTTGGGTTCGACCCCTACTTACCACTTACTACCCAGTAGTGTAGTTGCGAGTAGCGGAAATTATAAATTTATTTGCACAGAGAACATTGCACCTTAACGACAGTGCAGTGGGCTCCGTCAGTAGAGAATATGGAGCTAGCGCCACTCAAGGGCAAAGTTCTCAAGCTAATTACACTACACCAAGGTTTTCCTCGGGATGGAAGAATCACCCCAATTTCTCCTACAAAACCACAAATCCCACTCGCCCCAACTTTGGAGCTACACCTCCCGGATTTGGTCCTAAACCTACTCAATCCAATCAAGCCTTCCAACCTAGGAACCAATATCAAAGTCAACGACCGACTTTGCTTCAAAGGAACTAAAACCAAGGGCAACAATACCAAACTCAAGCTCAAAGACCCTATCAACAAGTTGAAGCCCCGCACAACCTTCGAATGAACTCTGCGGTGTTGAGGTAATGTTTGCAAAACTCCTTGCAAATCAATATAAGATGCAAGCCCAAATCGAGAGAATGGAAACTCACAACAAGATGCTTGAGACCCAAATAGCTCAACAAGCCGAATCATCTACAAGGGCACAAGGGAAATTGCCGGCTAGACCCGAGCAAGGGCAAAGAGAGCATTGTAATGCGGTGACTTTGAGAAGTGGTAAGGAGCTAGCGGATGAACAACCGAGAAAAAAAGAAAGTCTCTTTCGATCTTAGAGGCCAAGCTAGTGCCGAAATTAAAGAGTTGGATGAAGAGGTCTCTAACCCTTAAGCTCAAAAGGAAAAAGTGGTGGAAAAGGAGAAAGACGAACCAAGGGCATACACTCCTATCCCTTTTCCCCAAAGGCTAAAGAAGAAGAACAATGACAAGCAATTCTCCAAGTTTGCCGAAATGATGAGGAAGCTTTATGTCACGATGCCCTTTACCGAGGTAATCACTCAAGCTCCATCTTATGCAAGATTTTTAAAAAATGTTATTACTTGCAGGAGGACAATCGAGGACGTTGACACGGTGTCCCTCAATGGTGAATGTAGTGCCATACTCCAACCGCGCATGCCATCCAAACTTGAGGATCTCGGTAGCTTCTCCATTTCATGCTATATAAATGATATTAAAATTGATCGTGCTATGTGTGATTTGGGTGCTAGCATATCGTTGATGCCTTATTCTTTGTGCAAGAAATTGAACATGGGTGAGCCTAAACCGACTCAAATGGTTTTAAGACTCGCGGACCGCTCCTCAAGATTTCCTAGGGGAATTCTTAGGGATGTCCCGGTTAGAGTAGGGAATTTCTATATTCCGGGGGATTTTGTGGTGTTAGAGATGGAAGAGGACAATGAAATCCCCATTCTTTTAGGAAGGCCTTTCCTCTACACCGCGGGGGCTATATTTGATACCACTAAGGGGTCAATTACCATGAGAGTAGGTGATGAGGAAGTTGAATTTAATCTAGAAAAGGCACAAAAAGGTCCTAGTTCTACCATGATTTGTAATTATCTAGACCTTGTTGATACTTATGAAGTGTATGATGTGCCTGATGGACCATAATTATACGAATCATAAACATAGTTAAACCCACCAAATTAGACTGTTTGTCTATTTAACTTTTGCTTGTTAGTTCCGATATTTATCTACAGGGTATTTTGGAGTCTAGAGAGAATACAGGCTAAGAAGGAGTTTTTAAGCGGAAAATATATTACGAGTCATTCCAAGGTCACGACCAGATACCGACTGTACAAATCTCAAGATCCTGACGTGGAATCACTCAAAACAAATCCAACCGAAAAGCAACCAAAGTCAGTCCGGAGCTGAAATTGGACCGATGACTTTGTGAAAAGTTCACAAAAATCACAAAACCTCTTCTCCCCTCCTTGTGACCGGCGGCTTTTGCACTCATCCACCCACCTTGCGCCACCTAGGCCGGCGGCTTCTCCTCCTTATCACCTCCAACCGGCGGCTTTCCTCCTCCATGGAGAGCTTGCCAAGTGTTGTGGTTTTAAACCACATCTTCCTCCTCCCATGGCCTATAAATACACCTCCTCTTCATTTGTAATCAAAACAACACAACACATCACTTATCTCTCTAGACTTTTGGGCACTTTTGTACTCTTTTGTTTGAAATCTATAATACTCCTGTTGGTTCTTGAGTATTATAGTAGTTTTAGAGAATACTCCTGTTGGTTCTTGAGTATTCTAGTAGTTTTTGAGAATACTCCTGTTGGTTCTTGAGTATTCTCCTTTACTTACTGTCTTTCAAAAACCCTCGAGTACTTAGCTATGGTATCCACCTCTATGGATATTCGTAGCTAAACTCTTCATTCGGTTGAAGGGGTGTACTTGTATCATAAAATGTTTTAGGCCATACTCTTAGTGCCTCTTCTTTGTATTCAAAAGTTGTTCTATGTGCCATATATTAGGTCAGAACTTCCAAGGTTGAGTGGATGCTTGAAATGGCAAAACTCTTCCGTGGGGGTTCGTGAACATACTCGGGTAAGTGGATGCTTGAAATGGCAAAGCTTATCTGAGGAGTTCGATCTCTTTTAAACACCATTTGGTTTGATCGGAAATGATTGATCAAATGGATGCACATAGGCTAGTATACCTTGAAATGGGGTGCTAGTCTGAATAGAACAAGTGCTCTACCACCTTGAAATGGGCTAGACAGTGTGTGCAAATCGAGCGCTTGAAATGGCCTTGATACACATTTGAATACTTAGTAGGATCACTAAAGGTCAATGATAAACAGGCTATGATACAAGGCCCCCGAAACCGAATGCTTTCCTTAGATTTCAACACCACCTGCACTTACTTTCAATTTTAGTATAAACTGCTTTATCAACTGCTGACGTTCCGGAACACTTGCCAATCACGCAACAACCGCTGTAAGTCTTCTCCCTTTATTTTCAGTACTTTACTTTTCTGTACTAAAAACCAAAACCAACCAAAAAAACACTTATTTTTCCGCACTAAAACCTCAATCAACCTAAAACACGCTCCCTCCCTGTACGATCCCTCAAAGAACAACTGATCCCCCTAATTCCGTTGGGTTCGACCCTGATGGACCATAATTATACGAATCATAAACACAGTTAAACCCACCAAATTAGACTGTTTGTCTATTTAACTTTTGCTTGTTAGTTCTGATATTTATCTACAGGGTATTTGGAGCCTAGAGAGAAAACACGCTAAGGAGGAGTTTTTACGTAGAAAATATATTACGAGTCATTCCAAGGTCAAGACCAGATGCCGACTGAAGAAATCTCAAGATCTTGACTTGAAATAACTCAAAACAAATCAAACCGAAGAGCAACCAGAGTCAGTCCGGGGCAGAAATGGACTGATAGTTTTGTGAAAACATCACAAAACCTCACAAAACTCACTCTTTCCTTCAAAGTGACCGGCGACTTTAAGGGGAAGGATGACTCATGGGTGGCTTTCCCTCCTTCCCCCCTCCACAACCGGCGGCTCCTCCTCCTTCAACCGGCAACCGGCGGCTTTTGACAAGCCATGGATGGCTTGCCATGTGTCCTCCTCTCCACCACATCCTCCTCCTCCCTTAGGCTATAAATACATGCCTCCCCCTTTGTAAAAAACATCCTCAAAATCACAAAACACTTCTCTCTCTAAAGTTTGGCACTTTGTAAGTTTGGTTTTCAATCTATAATACTCCTGTTGGTTCTTGAGTATTATAGCTCGCTCTTGAGTACTCTTGTCGGTTCTTGTAGTACTCAAGCTTTACTTTTCTCTATTCTTGAGTACTCTTGTCGGTTCTTGAAGTACTCACCCTTTTCCCTTACTTACTATCTTTCAAAAACCATAAGTACTTAGCTATGGTATCCACCTCTATGGATATTCGTAGCTAAACTCTTCATTCGGTTGAAGGGGTGTACTTGTATCATAAAATGTTTTAGGCCATCTTTTTAGTGCCTCTTCTTTTTATTCAAAACTTGTTCTATGTGCCATATATTAGGCCAGAACTTCCAAGGTTGAGTGGATGCTTGAAATGGCAAAACTCTTCCGTGGGGGTTCGTGAACATACTCGGGTAAGTGGATGCTTGAAATGGCAAAGCTTATCTGAGGAGTTCGACATCTTTTAAACACCATTTGGTTTGATCGTAAATGATTGATCAAATGGATGCACATAGGCTAGTATACCTTGAAATGGGGTGCTAGTCTAAATAGAACAAGTGCTCTACGACCTTGAAATGGGCTAGACGGTGTGTGCAACTCGAGTGCTTGAAATGGCCTTGATACACTTTTGAATACTTAGAAGGATCACTAAAGGTCAATGATAAACAGGCTATGATACAAGGCCCCAGAAACCGAATGCTTTCCTTAAATTTAAACACCACCTGCACTTACTTTCAATTTTAGTATAAACTGCTTATCAACTGCTCACCTTCCGGAGGACTTGCCAATCACGCAACAACCGCTGTAAGTCTTCTTCTTTATTTTCAGTATTTACATTTTCTGTCATTTACTTTTCCGCACTAAAAACCAAAACCAACCAACCAATCACTTACTTTCCCGCACTAAAACCTCAATCAACCTAAAACATGCTCCCTCGCTGTACAATTCCCTCAAAGAATAGCTTATCCCCCTAATTCCCTTGGGTTCGACCCCTACTTACCACTTGCTACCCAGTAGTGAAGTCGCGAGTAGCGGAATATAAATTTGCTTTTGCACAGAGAACACCGCACCTTAACGACAGTGCGGTGGGCTCCGTCAAAACTGGCGCCGTTGCCGGGGAATTAGTTAATTAATCGGATAAGTTCTTTGAATCGATACTCGCTTCAAAACAACCATGTCTCGCGAAGGAAGCCACCATGACTACCAAGATAACGACGAGATAAACCTGTACGATCAAAATGATGAGGTGCCACTTCCATTTGTGGACGATCCGGAACAACTCATCAGAAACAAAAGAGCTTGTGATCGGGAGGCCATCAGAAGAAATCAAGAACCACCCGAGGACCGAAATGCAGCTGGTCCAGTACAACCCCCTAGATATCCACCACCCCCTCAACCTCGACAAGTGCCGAGACGAGAACCCGCTTTCGATAACTACTACGGGGATAACAAAAATTACCGTACACCTACTATGGGAGAACTCAATGCCCCAGAATTCGAAACACAGCCGTGGCGCATTTGCCAGGACCCTGAACTAGAAAACATTGCCGTCGACTTGTCCGTGGTCCACAATTTGCCAAAGTTCTCAGGAACTAATGGAGAATCATCAATGACTCATCTCCAGCGCTTACATGGTATCTGCCAGAACTTAAAACCGAATGGCGTAAACGTAGACGACTTCAAGTTGAAGGCATTCTATTTTTCCCTCATTGACTCGGCAAACGACTGGTTCCTTTCATTGCCTTCGGGAAGCATCAGAACATGGGTTCAGATGCAAAGGAAATTCATGGACAAATACTACCCAGCGACAAGAGCGATGCAAGTAAGAAGGCAACTGCAGGACATAAGGCAGGAACCTAATGAAACCATGTACGACTACCTGGAAAAATTCAACCACCTGGAAAGAAGCTGCTGCACTCTTGGACTACCCGAGAAGATCATCATCGAGTACCTAATTAATGGACTAACTAAGTTAGACAAAATGCTCCTGGATGCCTCGGCTGGAGGATCCATGATGAATCTATCGTTAAGTGGCATAAGGAATCTCATCACCAACGTTGCTGAAAATGCCCGATTTAGAGAAGAGACGACTCGTCAGGAAGAATTTTCCAGAACAAGGAATGTGGCAAAAGCTGAAACACCGATGAACTCCATGCCAGAAGAGATGAAACAATTAAAGGAGATGATGATTCAGTTCCTACGAAGACAACCAGTTCCAGTTAAGCCTTGCAAATTTTGTGGTTCTACGGACCACAAAACTGACGCATGCCCGACATTAATAGAAGAGAAACCAGCAGAAGTGAATGCAGTGGGAGGATACCAAGGATACAACAACAACAGCAACGACAAAGCCGGACAAAACCGACAGTATGGTCAAGCAACCAACCCGAACTGGCGTAACAACAACTATCCTCAGAAGGAAGCACAACCAGCTGTCCCTCAACTAGCTCAGTCATTCTACCAACCCCCCCACCGACAGTATAACCAGAACGCTCCATCAACATGCCAATATCAGCAAAGAGGACCAAATCAGTACCAAGCCGGCCCGAATAATCAGTAAGAACCAACCAAGTCACTCGATGACACAATGAAGGAGCTCGCAGGAAGCATAAATCAATTGGGTGCTTCGCTACACCAATACCAGGCAAAAACTGACGGGGCAATTTCAGAATTGACCAAACAAATGTCCCAGCTCGCCACGACAATGTCAACACTCACTAATGAGACTGGCAGACTTCCTTCACAAACCATCCAAAACCCAAAGGCGAATCTTAGCATGATAAAGAGGTCAAACGTAAAGGGGACACTGGGAGAAGTAGCACGATCCCCAACTTACAAACTTACAAACAAGCACTTCACCCGGAGGCGTCGTCCTGATTGGAATCAAGAGGAAGACCGACCTAATGATGGCAAAACATGGGTCACTGATGGACCAAAATTATACGAATCATAAACACAGTATAACCCCCTTAATTAGACATTTTGTCTATTTAACTTTTGCTTGTTAGTTCAGATATATTTTTGTAGGGTAATTCAGAGCTTAGAGAGAATACACACTAAAGAGGAGCTTTTAGAGCAGAAAAGATGTTACGAGTCAATCCAAGGTCAAGATCATATGCCGACTGAAGAAATATCAAGGATCCTGACGTTGAAGCACTCATAACAAATTAATCAGAAGAATCAGGAGAGGAATCAAGACAGTCCGGGGAAGAAACACATTGACAGTTTTGTGAAAAGACTTCACAAAACTGTACAAAACTCACACATGCGCAAAGTGACCGGCCACTTGGGCAAGAGGTGGCCAAAGCCACCCCTCCTCCTCCTCCACCACCGGCTACCGGCGGCTCTCCTCCACCATGACCGGCGGCTTTTGCTCCTCCATAGGTGGCGGCTCCTCCTTGCTCCTCCTCTCCTTCCTCCATGTGTTGGCCATCTCCTCCATCCATTTTCTCCTCCAATCACCATGGAACACTTGTGGCTATCTCCTCCTCCTCCCATGGCTATATAAGGAGGAGCTCCTCCCCTCATTTGAGAAGCACCTCACTTGTAAAATTCACTTCTCTCTCTAAGTTATGTATTGTAAGTTTGGCCTTGGAAATAAAGGATAGCTCCCTTGGCGCTTCAACGGTTGTAAGTATTATTTTTAGTATTTATTCAACTGTTTTATTTCCTTAGTTATAATGTTTAGCGCGATGAATAGTAGCTAAATTAGTAGTTCGGTAGAAGGGGCGCACTTGTATTATAAAATGTTTTAGACTATTAACTTAGCGTCTTGTCTTAGTATTCAAAACTTGTTCTATGTGCCATATATCAAGTCAGAGTTTCCAAGGTTGAGTGGAAGCTGTCACAAGCAAAGCTCTTCCGTGGGAATTCGTGATCATACTCGGTAAGTGGAAGCTGTCACAAGCAAAGCTTATCGAGGAGTTCGACTTATCTAAAACACCACTTGGTCAATAACGTAACTGGGAGATCAAGTGGATGCACATAAGGCTAAGATACTTCGAAAGGAGGAATTAGTCTTAAGTAGAACAAGTGTTGCTTTAGACGATGTTGCAAGTCTTGCGCTACGAAAGGGCCTCGATTCATCTTTGAATACTTAGATAATTCACTAAGGGTCAATGATAAACAGGACATAATACAAGGCCCCTGAAACTGAACATTTCTTTTTAATTATAAACTGCAATTTACTTTCCAGTACTAAAACCAACCAACCAAACAATCAATCAATCAATCACTTAGCTGGTAGCTTTAAAACCAACCAACCGACCTAAAACACGCTCTCTCGCTGGACAACCCCCTCAAAGAACATCTATTCCCCTGATTCCCTTGGGTTCGACCCCTACTTACCAAGTACTACCCAGTAGTATAGTCGCAAGTAGCGGACTATTATAAATTTATTTGCACAAATCACTTTAACGACGAGCGGTCTGTCAAATTGGCGCCGTTGCCGGGGAATCAGTTGTCGAATAGTTGTTCTTTCCCTCCCCTTTCTTTTTTTCTTTCATTTCCCTATGTCACTACCCATTACGCATGCATGGACAACGCGATTTTTGCCACTGTTTGGAGGAACGGAGGGAGAAGACCCAGTACAGCACTGCCGAAACTTCCACCACGTCTGCCACCACATCAAACCTGAGAACGAAGTATTAGAGGAATTTAAGCTGAAATGCTTCAAATTCTCTCTAACCGACTTCGCCACGATATGGTATTACACATCCACCGCTAGCAGTGCAGAACGTTACGTAGACCTCTGCGTTCCGTTCCTGAAAGAATTCTCCCCACCATCTTTACGCCAAGAAACCCGTGAGAAGATCATGTGCCTTCATCAATCCCGGGATGAGACTTTGGACGAATACTACATGAACTACGATGCCATCGTCTCAAGATGCCCGCACCATGGATTTACGAAGAAAGTTCTTCTCCAAAAATTTCTTCGTGGGATGAGGTCCGAAGAGCTGGGAAGAGTTAACGAAGCTATGAGAAGTTCTGCCACAAACTTTACCATTGCAGACATGTGGTACCTTATAATCGGCCTGGCCGCTACCACAAGACGAGTACCCCAAACTGACGAGGAAATGCAGACAGAAGAAGCTGACCCTAAGGCAGACAAAGAAGAAACCACCGAGCCGTCAGAAGAGACTCCTGAACCGTCTGAAGAATCAGACATGGAAAGCACCGGAAGCAACGAAGTAGGAGTCCAGAACACCACTGACGAACCACCCAATTCATACCCGACTATCATTACCCAGGCAGCTGAGACTATCTACGATCAGTTCCTCACGAACCAACATAACGAGGCAGAACCAAGCCTCATGAGGCCTTCCCGACTTTTCCCCTTAATCAATGAGCAAGTCGCAGCAAACTATGCGATCAATGAAGAAGCTCAAAGGAGGATGGGAAAAGGACCTCTGCAGAATGACCCCTCGATGGAGCATTGCTATGCCGCAACTGGACTAGGCAGTCCCAAATACAAAAACTTCAAAAGGTTAGTAGTGAAAGGTCCATCACCCCCTCCGGGGTATTGGAAGAAAAAGATCCCGAAACAAAGGAGTCCTGACCCGAACACAACATCCGGCAAGAAGTCAGCAAGAAACAACACAGGAACGGTGGCGAAGTTCGACTTGAGCCACCCATGGGACCCAAACCAGTGATCTACAACGAGGTATCGTCGAGCCAACGACGTAAAACAAGTGCACTGTTCGGGAGGTAACCCGACACTATCTTACTTTTCCGCACTTTTAAAATTCTGTCATTTAAATTCAGTATGTAGTTTTAAGCTTGCATGACTTTTGAACTAAGGCACGCCTTCGTTCAAAAGTGGGGGGTCAGAACCACCTGTGTACATAAATAACATGCTTGCTGTTTTTTCTTTTTAGTAATAGTATCTTTTTGAAAATATGAACTTAAGAATGTGAAAAAGATAAATCATAATTCATGCATTAACCTTGTGAAAATTCAACTGTTTAAAAACTTAGAATGTAACTTTCCATTTGTCCTTTGTGCTGAGATAACTAGGGATGTGGAGTTGATATAAACTAACCCAGAGAGGCTTGGCAAGCAATCGAAGGATCAGATTAAACTATATGGTTTTCGAAGTCAGTGGAGGCTGCACTTCGGGTTTCAGTGAAGATTGAAGTCATCTCCGCCATGCAGTGTTTATGCAAAAGGCGAGGACGGGAATCAGATCGTCCTATCTCCGGTCAAAGTAACCGAGAAAATAGATGAGCGACCCTCATCTTGACCGGCGCGAAACGACAGTCAAAGTAGCCGAGAAAATAGATGAGCGACCCTCACCTTGACCCGCGCGAAACGGCAAAAACGAGAGGAGCGGGGAGGTATTTCCATAGGCTTGCGGGCGATGATTGGACCTCCCAAAAAGGCTTGAGAAAATGGAATAGCAGCCACAAAAAGGCGAAAAGCTCAAAGAAGCAAATCAAGAGGCCAAAGGCCCAAAAATGTGAAGGTTTTAACCGAACAAAAAGTGAAGAACCCAAAGAGTCAAATCAAAGGCCAAAGGCCAATTCACTACAAAAGCAATCCCTCGCCAAAAGAAAATCAAAGTACTCAAACCATTGAAACCCGAACCAAATCACGTGCTAGAGAAAGCTACCAGAAAACCATATAGTGCGAGACGATCCCGAGGTTGCAGTCCAGGAGCCTAAACAGGGCTATCTCCCGAGACATCCAATATAATTTGCATCTCAGCACGGAGGTACAAGTATTAAGTTTCTTCTATTTATTTACACAGTTTAATTTGGTAATAAGTAAGCAATGCATGAATTAGGATAGATCGAGTACCACAGTCTAATTTTCATATTTCAAAGCCAACTTAGAGTACAGCCCTTTAATAGCATTGTTCGGGACGAACAACTAAAAGTGTGGGGTGATCTAATGGACCAAAATTATACGAATCCTAAACACAGTATAACCCCCTTAATTAGACATTGTGTCTATTTAACTTTTGCTTGTTAGTTCAGATATATTTTTGCAGGGTAATTCAGAGCTTAGAGAGAATACACACTAAAGAGGAGCTTTTAGAGCAGAAAAGATGTTACGAGTCAATCCAAGGTCAAGATCATATGCCGACTGAAGAAATATCAAGGATCCTGACGTTGAAGCACTCATAACAAATTAATCAGAAGAATCAGGAGAGGAATCAAGACAGTCCGGGGAAGAAACACATTGACAGTTTTGTGAAAAGACTGCACAAAACTGTACAAAACTCACACATGGGCAAAGTGACCGGCCACTTGGGCAAGAGGTGGCCAAAGCCACCCCTCCTCCTCCTCCACCACCGGCTACCGGCGGCTCTCCTCCACCATGACCGGCGGCTTTTGCTCCTCAATAGGTGGCGGCTCCTCCTTGCTCCTCCTCTCCTTCCTCCATGTGTTGGCCATCTCCTCCATCCATTTTCTCCTCCAATCACCATGGGACACTTGTGGCCATCTCCTCCTCCTCCCATGGCTATATAAGGAGGAGCTCCTCCCCTCATTTGAGAAGCACCTCACTTGTAAAATTCACTTCTCTCTCTAAGTTATGTATTGTAAGTTTGGCTTTGGAAATAAAGGATAGCTCCCTTGGCGCTTCAACGGTTGTAAGTATTATTTTTAGTATTTATTCAACTGTTTTATTTCCTTAGTTATAATGTTTAGCGCGATGAATAGTAGCTAAACTAGTAGTTCGGTAGAAGGGGCGCACTTGTATTATAAAATGTTTTAGACTATTAACTTAGCGTCTTGTCTTAGTATTCAAAACTTGTTCTATGTGCCATATATCAAGTCAGAGTTTCCAAGGTTGAGTGGAAGCTGTCACAAGCAAAGCTCTTCCGTGGGAATTCGTGATCATACTCGGTAAGTGGAAGCTGTCACAAGCAAAGCTTATCGAGGAGTTCGACTTATCTAAAACACCACTTGGTCAATAACGTAACTGGGAGATCAAGTGGATGCACATAAGGCTAAGATACTTCGAAAGGAGGAATTAGTCTTAAGTAGAACAAGTGTTGCTTTAGACGATGTTGCAAGTCTTGCGCTACAAAAGGGCCTCGATTCATCTTTGAATACTTAGATAATTCACTAAGGGTCAATGATAAACAGGACATAATACAAGGCCCCTGAAACCGAACATTTCTTTTTAATTATAAACTGCAATTTACTTTCCAGTACTAAAACCAACCAACCAATCAATCAATCACTTAGCTGGTAGCTTTAAAACCAACCAACCGACCTAAAACACGCTCTCTCGCTGGACAACCCCCTCAAAGAACATCTATTCCCCTGATTCCCTTGGGTTCGACCCCTACTTACCAAGTACTACCCAGTAGTATAGTCGCAAGTAGCGGACTATTATAAATTTATTTGCACAAATCGCTTTAACGATGAGCGGTCTGTCAAATTGGCGCCGTTGCCGAGGAATCAGTCGTCGAATAGTTGTTCTTTCCCTCCCCTTTCTTTTTTTTCTTTCATTTCCCTATGTCACTACCCATTACACATGCATGGACAACGCGATTTCTGCCCCTGTTTGGAGGACCGGAGGGAGAAGACCCAGTACAGCACTGCCGAAACTTCCACCACGTCTGCCACCACATCAAACCTGAGAACGAAGTATTAGAGGAATTTAAGCTGAAATGCTTCAAATTCTCTCTAACCGACTTCGCCACGATATGGTATTACACATCCACCGCTAGCAGTGCAGAACGTTACGTAGACCTCTACGTTCCGTTCCTGAAAGAATTCTCCCCACCATCTTTACGCCAAGAAACCCGTGAGAAGATCATGTGCCTTCATCAATCCCGGGATGAGACTTTGGACGAATACTACATGAACTACGATGCCATCGTCTCAAGATGCCCGCACCATGGATTTACGAAGAAAGTTCTTCTCCAAAAATTTCTTCGTGGGATGAGGTCCGAAGAGCTGGGAAGAGTTAACGAAGCTATGAGAAGGTCTGCCACAAACTTTACCATTGCAGACATGTGGTACCTTATAATCGGCCTGGCCACTACCACAAGACGAGTACCCCAAACTGACGAGGAAATGCAGACAGAAGAAGCTGACCCTGAGGCAGACAAAGAAGAAACCACCGAGCCGTCAGAAGAGACTCATGAACCGTCTGAAGAATCAGACATGGAAAGCACCGGAAGCAACGAAGTAGGAGTCCAGAACACCACTGACGAACCACCCAATTCATACCCGACTATCATTACCCAGGCAGCTGAGACTATCTACGATCAGTTCCTCACGAACCAACATATCGAGGCAGAACCAAGCCTCATGAGGCCTTCCCGACTTTTCCCCTTAATCAATGAGCAAGTCGCAGCAAACTATGCGATCAATGAAGAAGCTCAAAGAAGGATGGGAAAAGGACCTCTGCAGAATGACCCCTCGATGGAGCATTGCTATGCCGCAACTGGACTAGGCAGTCCCAAATACAAAAACTTCAAAAGGCTAGTAGTGAAAGGTCCATCACCCCCTCCGGGGTATTGGAAGGAAAAGATCCCGAAACAAAGGAGTCCTGACCCGAACACAACATCCGGAAAGAAGTCAGCAAGAAACAACACAGGAACGGTGGCGAAGTTCGACTTGAGCCACCCATGGGACCCAAACCAGTGATCTACAACGAGGTATCGTCGAGCCAACGACGTAAAACAAGTGCACTGGTCGGGAGGTAACCCGACACTATCTTACTTTTCCGCACTTTTAAAATTCTGTCATTTAAATTAAGTATTTAGTTTTAAGCTTGCATGACTTTTGAACTAAGGCACGCGTTCGTTCAAAAGTGGGGGGTGAGAACCACCTGTGTACATAAATAACATGCTTGCTGTTTTTTCTTTTTAGTAATAGTATCTTTTTGAAAATATGAACTTAAGAATGTGAAAAAGATAAATCATAATTCATGCATTAACCTTGTGAAAATTCAACTGTTTAAAAACTTAGAATGTAACGTTCCATTTGTCCTTTGTGCTGAGATAACTAGGGATGTGGAGTTGATATAAACTACCCCAGAGAGGCTTGGCAAGCAATCGAAGGATCAGATTAAACTATATGGTTTTCGAAGTCAGTGGAGGCTGCACTTCGGGTTTCAGTGAAGATTGAAGTCATCTCCGCCATGCAGTGTTTATGCAAAAGGCGAGGACGGGAATCAGATCGTCCTATCTCCGATCAAAGTAGCTGAGAAAATAGATGAGCGACCCTCATCTTGACCCGCGCGAAACGACAGTCAAAGTAGCCGAGAAAATAGATGAGCGACTCTCACCTTGACCCGCACGAAACGGCAAAAACGAGAGGAGCGGGGAGGTATTTCCATAGGCTTGCGGGCGATGATTGGACCTCCCAAAAAGGCTTGAGAAAATGGAATAGCAGCCACAAAAAGGCGAAAAGCTCAAAGAAGCAAATCAAGAGGCCAAAGGCCCAAAAATGTGAAGGTTTTAACCGAACAAAAAGTGAAGAACTCAAAGAGTCAAATCAAAGGCCAAAGGCCAATTCACTACAAAAGCAGTCCCTCGCCAAAAGAAAATCAAAGTACTCAAACCATTGAAACCCGAACCAAATCACGTGCTAGAGAAAGCTACCAGAAAACCATATAGTGCGAGACGATCCCGAGGTTGCAGTCCAGGAGCCTAAACAGGGCTATCTCCCGAGACATCCAATATAATTTGCATCTCAGCACGGAGGTACAAGTATTAAGTTTCTTCTATTTATTTACACAGTTTAATTTGGTAATAAGTAAGCAATGCATGAATTAGGATAGATCGAGTACCACAGTCTAATTTTCATATTTCAAAGCCAACTTAGAGTACAGCCCTTTAATAGCATTGTTCGGGACGAACAACTAAAAGTGTGGGGTGATCTAATGGACCAAAATTATAGGAATCCTAAACACAGTATAACCCCCTTAATTAGACATTGTGTCTATTTAACTTTTGCTTGTTAGTTCAGATATATTTTTGCAGGGTAATTCAGAGCTTAGAGAAAATACACACTAAAGAGGAGCTTTTAGAGCAGAAAAGATGTTACGAGTCAATCCAAGGTCAAGATCATATGCCGACTGAAGAAATATCAAGGATCCTGACGTTGAAGCACTCATAACAAATTAATCAGAAGAATCAGGAGAGGAATCAAGACAGTCCGGGGAAGAAACACATTGACAGTTTTCTGAAAAGACTACACAAAACTGTACAAAACTCACACATGGGCAAAGTGACCGGCCACTTGGGCAAGAGGTGGCCAAAGCCACCCCTCCTCCTCCTCCACCACCGGCTACCGGCGGCTCTCCTCCACCATGACCGGCGGCTTTTGCTCCTCCATAGGTGGCGGCTCCTCCTTGCTCCTCCTCTCCTTCCTCCATGTGTTGGCCATCTCCTCCATCCATTTTCTCCTCCAATCACCATGGGACACTTGTGGCCATCTCCTCCTCCTCCCATGGCTATATAAGGAGGAGCTCCTCCCCTCATTTGAGAAGAACCTCACTTGTAAAATTCACTTCTCTCTCTAAGTTATGTATTGTAAGTTTGGCTTTGGAAATAAAGGATAGCTCCCTTGGCGCTTCAACGGTTGTAAGTATTATTTTTAGTATTTATTCAACTGTTTTATTTCCTTAGTTATAATGTTTAGCGCGATGAATAGTAGCTAAACTAGTAGTTCGGTAGAAGGGGCGCACTTGTATTATAAAATGTTTTAGACTATTAACTTAGCGTCTTATCTTAGTATTCAAAACTTGTTCTATGTGCCATATATCAAGTCAGAGTTTCCAAGGTTGAGTGGAAGCTGTCACAAGCAAAGCTCTTCCGTGGGAATTCGTGATCATACTCGGTAAGTGGAAGCTGTCACAAGCAAAGCTTATCGAGGAGTTCGACTTATCTAAAACACCACTTGGTCAATAACGTAACTGGGAGATCAAGTGGATGCACATAAGGCTAAGATACTTCGAAAGGCAGAATTAGTCTTAAGTAGAACAAGTGTTGCTTTAGACGATGTTGCAAGTCTTGCGCTACGAAAGGGCCTCGATTCATCTTTGAATACTTAGATAATTCACTAAGGGTCAATGATAAACAGGACATAATACAAGGCCCCTGAAACCGAACATTTCTTTTTAATTATAAACTGCAATTTACTTTCCAGTACTAAAACAAACCAACCAAACAATCAATCAATCAATCACTTAGCTGGTAGCTTTAAAACCAACCAACCGACCTAAAACACGCTCTCTCGCTGGACAACCCCCTCAAAGAACATCTATTCCCCTGATTCCCTTGGGTTCGACCCCTACTTACCAAGTACTACCCAGTAGTATAGTCGCAAGTAGCGGACTATTATAAATTTATTTGCACAAATCGCTTTAACGACGAGCGGTCTGTCAGTCACGCATGCTGATAATGGACGGTACGCATTCACTGTTTGCATAACACCACCACCGATTATACACTCTGACATACCAGCACCTGGATGGGATGACAATAATGATTTAAAGTGGGACTCTCCAACTAATATTTATGCTCCGAAGCAAAATATTAAGGGGCCCGATTATACAAATCCTAAGCCAAGGAATGGGCAGAATGGCCCGACAATAGAAAGAGTCCTCACTTCAGATCATGAGTCACGACCGAAAAGAGATAAAGACCCAGGGGCCTTCACAGTCACCTGCGGTATTGGTGAAACCCAGATTCATAAGTGCTTAGTCAATCTTGGGGCTGCTGTCAACGCCATGCCTTCCTCCTTATATTTAAAACCGCCCAGGTCAAATATCGAGCTAGGAGATAAATCATGCATCCATCCGGTTGGAGTGTTGGAAGATGTAATACTCCATGTGGGAAAGCTCGTCGTTGCTGCAAACTTTTATGTAATACAAACGGGAGAGACTGATGAGTCGAGTTTTCGACTCATTAATGCCCATTTTCACTATAGCCTTAGTTTGATTCCGACTACTATTTGTTGTCATTTGATCCTCTTCTCGTGCGTTTCAGGTACAAAGCAAGATGTCTCAGTGTCAAGAGCCATTGGAAGAAAACTCGAGGAAAATCGGTGTTTTAGAGCAAAAAGTGGCAGTATTTGGTCTTCAGTCGATCGACTGGAAAGCTCCCCTGCTCCAGTCGATCGACTTAACAGACAAACAGGAGGTGCTGCAAATCGATCAGCGCCAGTCGACCGACTGACCCATTCAGTCGATCGACTTAATGGACTTTCAGGAGGAGCTGCAAATTGAGTTTCCTCAGTCGATTGACTGGGAGCCCACCCTGTGCCAGTCGATCGATTGAGAAACTGCTTCCCAAGCGCCTTATCTCGCTCCAGTCGATCGACTGGGCCAACAGCCCAACGCCAGTCGATTGACTGGACCTGCTACAGTACCGAACCTTTTTCGAGGCTATAAATAGAAAGAGGTAAAGTTGACCTAATATCTTGGAATTTTCTGGAGAGAAGACAAGGAAAAGTGATCCAAATCAAGGGTTTCATCATCATCAAATCAAGGAGGAATCAAGATCAAGGGAGTTCATTAGGACTAATCATCCTACTCTATTCCCTCTTACTTCTCTTAGATTTGTTTGTAAAAACCTACACATCATGTTGTCTTACATGATGTGTGAGTAGTCCCCCTTGTGTTTTGAGGGTTCTATGAACCTCCTTGGTACTCAATGATCATTGTATACACATTTGAATGGATTTATTGAAGTTGATTTCATTTTACTATGCTCTTCATGTTAGACATGTCTCTAAGTGTTTGATAAAATGCCCAAGTGACATGTTTATGTTAGAACTTTGATCTAAGTCTTGAGAGAGCTTAGGGATAGTTTTGATGTAGTAAAAATGGACTTAACCTACATTTATGAGAGTAAATGCATGGTGAGAGGTGAACTAGAACTTTGTGCATGTGCATTTATGAGGGTAAATGCATATAGGGGATCAATATCCTTTAAGTAGTGAGATCCTATCTAAGATGGCTTTACTAGGATTAGACATGCATGGTTTGCCTAATTCATAAGTCTAAGCTAGGTTCAAAACCTATCAACTCATAATTAATTGAACTCTAGTTTGCATGATCATTGGGAAATTGCCAAGGAGGGGATTATTCCCTCGAAACTCGCTTTTAATTGAATTTAATCCCTTAAAAACCATTTCATTCTTGTTTTGAATCATTGATAACTCAATCACACCTGAATTTTAGGAATTAGCCGAGTAAGAAAATTTGATAGAACTAGCGTGTAATCCGTTTGCTCCCTTGGGTTCGACACCGGTCTTACCGGTTGAATTACAAAATTGTTTTTTGACACGTATGCTAAAAACTACACGTCAAAATGGCGCCGTTGCCGGGGAGCAATAGCTATATTACCCTTAGGAAAATCATTTAGTGCTCTGACTATTCCATGTTTTACTTTATTTTACTTGTTACTTGCATTTCTTGAACTAATTCACTACGCTTACTTGTTTTAATTGGCTTCTCTAGTAGGTTCACTTCTTTTATGCCACCGATGACCAAGAAACTTACTCGAATCGTGGATAGAGACTTGAACCAACCTATTAGAGAGCTAGTTAATCCTCATATCACAAGGAGTAAGACCAACAAAGACAAAGGGCAAACCTCCAATACTCAAGGAGCCATGGCCGAAAACAACAACAATAGACCTCCTCCCCCACCACCACCTCACCATAGAAACCAAGACAACCTTCCTCCGCAATTGCCCCTAGCTAGAAGGGCCCTCAAGGACTATGCCATCCCTACGGCATATGGCTACCGTTCTCCCATCCAATTGCCTACCGTGGATAACCGGGATTTTGATTTGAAGACGTCCACCATTCAAATGGTTCAATCTAACCAATTCTCGGGGAGGGACAATGAAGATCCGAATTCCCATTTGACGTCGTTTCTTGAAGTTTGTGCTACATTCAAGATCAATGGAATTTCGTAAGATGCTAAGCTACTTAGGCTTTTCCCCTTCTCCCTCACGGGAAAAGCAAGAGATTGGTTGAGGAGTCAAACTCCCGATAGCTTCACTACTTGGGAGGAGCTAGCCGTGGCCTTTCTAAATAAATACTATCCTCCTTCCAAGACGGCGCATTATAGGAGCCAAATTACAAATTTTGTGCAAATGGATGGAGAGACGCTCTATGAAGCTTGGGAGCGATACAAAGAATATCAAAGGCTATGTCCTCACCACAATTTGGATGATCTTCTTCTATTCCACACCTTCTATCAAGGCGTGGACGGTAATTCTCGTCTTGCACTTGACACCGCTTCGGGCGGAGCTATAATGGACCTTGCACCACATGAAGCCTTTGCGGTTAGAGAGAAAATAACGAAGAATTATTTCATGTGGGGAAGCGAGAGAGGGAACCCTAGAAGAAGAAATGAGAGACACGAAGTGAAAGCGGTGAGCTCTAGCGATTATGATACTTTGAGGAAGGACTTTGATGATCTCTCGGATGAAGTCTTCAAGCCAAAACACCCCGAGAAAGAAACTTCGACAAGGCAAGGGTGTGATATTTGTGAGGTCTACGAACATGAGACCATTTCTTGCCCATTGGTTCAAAGGGATGTGCAAGGGCAAGGCTATGGAGAAGTCAATTTCGTGGGAGGAAACCAAGGAAGAGACTATGGAAATAGTGCCACTCAAGGGCAAAGCTCTCAAGCCAACTATACTACACCAAAGTTCTCTTCGGGATGGAGAAATCACCCCAATTTCTCCTACAAGACCACTAATCCTACTCGCCCCGACTTTGGATCCACACCTCCCGGATTCGGTCCTAAACCTACTCAATCAAATCAAGGGTTCCAACCTAGGAACCAATATCAATATCAAGGACCGACTTTGCTTCAAAGGAACCAAGGGCAACAATATCAAGCTCAAGCTCAAAGGCCCTATCAACAAGTTGAACCTCCTCCTCAACCCTCTAGCGAACTCTCCGGTATTGAGGCAATGTTTGCCAAGCTCTTAGCAAACCAAAATGAGATGAGGCAAGAATTGAATGAGGTTAAGCAACACAACAAAATGCTTGAAAGTCAAATTGCTCAACAAGCCGAGACATCTACAAGAGCACCGGGCAAGTTACCGGCTAGACCCGAGCAAGGGAATAGAGAACATTGCAATGCCGTGACCTTGAGAAACGGGAAAGAGCTAGAGGTAGAGGTACCAAAGAAGAAGCGAGTTACCTTTGATCTTGGAGGCCAAGCTAGTGCCGATATCGAAGAATTGGAAGAAGAGATCCCTAGCCCTCAAGTTGAGGAAGGAATCGAGGTGGAAAAGGAGAAAGCCGAACCTAGAGTCTACACTCCTCCTATTCCATTCCCTCAAAGGCTAAAGAAGAAAACAAATGATAAGCAATTCTCCAAGTTCGCGGAGATGATGAGGAAGCTCTATGTGACAATGCCCTTCACCGAGGTAATAACTCAAGCTCCTTCATATGCTCGTTTTCTAAAAGATGTTATTACGTGCAGGAGGACAATCGAGGATGTCGATACGGTGTCCCTCAATGGCGAATGTAGTGCCATACTCCAACCTCGCATGCCCCCAAAGCTTGAGGATCCCGATAGCTTTTCCATTTCATGCTTTATTAATGATATTAAGATTGAACGAGCAATGTGTGATTTGGGTGCAAGCATATCGTTGATGCCTTATTCCTTGTGTAAAAAGCTAAATATGGGTGAGCCTAAACCAACTAGCATGATTTTGAGGCTCGCGGACCGCTCCTCGAGATTTCCTAAGGGAGTTCTTAAGGATGTCCCGGTTAGAGAAGGGAATTTCTATATTCCGGGGGATTTCGTGGTGTTAGAGATGGAGGAGGACAATGAAATTCCCATTCTATTGGGAAGGCCCTTCCTCTACACCGCGCGGGCTATTTTTGATACAACTAAGGGTTCAATTACCATGAGGGTAGGAGATGAGGAGATTGAGTTTAATCTTGAAAAAGCACAACGAGGTCCAAATTCTACAATGACTTGTAATTATCTTGACATAGTTGACACTTATGAATTGTATGACGTGCCTAACCTTCTCATGAATGCAATTGACCTTGACAATGAGCTCCCCAACATTGCCGATTGTTGGGCTATCTTGGAGGAAAATAATGAAGAAGGGGCTCTAAGCGACAAAGGTAAGGAGTTTTGTTCGGTAGAGCTTAAAGCTCTACCAACAAGCCTAAGGTATGAGTTCTTAGGCCCAAATTCTAGCTTGCCTATCATTGTGAACTCTTCTTTGAATGATTTTGAAACTTCAAAATTGCTTGATGTGGTTAGAGAACATAAGGATGCTATTGGCTACTCTATTGATGATTTAAAGGGGATAAGTCCCAATTTATGCATGCATGAAATCAATTTAGAGAGCGATAGTATGCCATTGATGAGGCGTATTTATGCGACTCATTAAGCCAACTAATCCCACCATATTGGATGATAAGCCATGCGAACAATTGCTCGTTAATGCTATTTTGCATTTCAGGTAAATATGAGGACTTGAGAGGAATCGGGCCTAAAAAGGGTGACCTACGCAAAAATGCACCTAGCAGGCCGGGGTCGACCGAAAGGACCCATGTCGCGCCCGTGAGACTTGCCGAGAAAACCAGGCGCAAGGCCGGGCGTGTCCGAGGAACTGAGGACGGGTGCTACCGGGCCATCCGAGCGCGCGCCCGAGCTTCCAAGGACGAACGCCGAGTCCCTGCCGAGAGCACCAGCGCCTGCGCCCGAGTGCCCATTGCCTGTGCCGAAAAGCCATGTCGCGTCCCATGTCACGCCGAGCCTAGCGCCCGAGAAGCCTCGTGTCATCCCGGCAACTCAAGGCTTAAGGACCAAAAGTCAAGTTCTTCAAAGGTCAAGGTCAAGGTCAAGGGTCAAGGCCAAGGTCAAATCAAGGTCAGAATCGCTCGCATTTCTCGGCTCGTCCTTCGAGGGCTGATGTCATCGGCCGTGTGCTTTGGCCAAGTTCCATTTCGCTAAGGCCAAGACCACCAAGGCCAAGGAGGAAAGTCGGTGGCCCTATTGCAATTGCCAAGTCCCTTGTGCCACTCTGACTTGGGCTTCAAGCCAAGAACATTCCCTTGTACTTACCCTATAAATATGACCACTTGGTCTTGGGAATAAGCGTCAGAAAATCTAGGGTTTCTCACTCAAGAAATCCTCATTTGTTCTTGTGCATCAGACTTGAATACCAATCAGTCGGAGTTCCTTACTTTTCTCGGCTCGTCTTTACTTTTTTTCTCGCACATCCGTCCGACCTTCGATAGCGCCGTCCGGGATTTTTACCGAATGCTTCGGTACTAGCCTGGCCGCTAAGTCGAGTTCGAGGCACCAGCACGATTTTCTGGGCGCTTTTACATTTTTCCTCGCACTTTCTACTTTTGCTTTAATATTCGTTCATATGGCTATTGCATTCTCTCCAATGAGTGCTAGTAGCTAAACCCCTCAATCCGATCTAGGGATTTGAGTATTGTGAGGAAGTTTGAGGTTCCATCCTCAACACATCCTTGCGTCTGCTAGTTCTAGTGCTATTGTCGATTGGAGTACGAGACCAAGGGAGGCTTGAAATGGCAAACTTGGCCGAGTAACTCGATCCAGAGAAAGGCAACGAAACCAAGCTAAGACTTGAAATAGCAAGGTCTGGTAGAGTTGCCTAGTCCTTCATTAAAACCGTTGGTTGTATCTGAAACGTGAGATCAACGGTAGCACCAAGTACAATACGTCTTGAAACGGAGTATTGGACTTGCTAGAACTAGGACTCCATGGTCTTGAAATGGACATGGACGGGTGGCGCAAGCGCTTGAAATAGTCTTGCCTTAGATTACCGCTCGAAATGGGGGTAATCCCACTCATGGACGCGAGGGAGTGTTGAGCCAGTTCTTTGCCTATTTTTGCAACGATATCCAAGGGGTTCACGCCTCAAGGGGAGCTAGACTCTCTCCAAATGCACATTCCATGTGATGTGATGATCCGAGCGATTATAGGTGGAAAACTGGGGTTCGGACCAATGATAACTAAACCACAATAAAAGAATCCCTAGGTTGGATGTTTCTCTCATTAAGTAACCAGTTCAGTTCAAACCCTTCAAACCTACAAAACCCCTAATCGTTTTTACTCATTTTCTTTTCCCTTTCCAAAGAACAACAAGTAACTGATTGGTCTCCCTTGGGTTCGACCCTTACTTACCGCCAAACTAACCCTTAGTAGGCCAATAGCGAGGAGTTTATAAATATTAATTTGCAAGGTCCTAACGATGCCTTGTCAAATTTGGCGCCGTTGCCGGGGAGATTAGGCATTAGTGAAGTTGTTCTTAGTTCTTTTCTTCCTTGTCCCATCTAGTCGCTCGCACACCCTTTACGCCGCACCATGTCGCATGCGGGGAGCCGAGTGGACGACAATGGGGATGATGACCAAGTCAATCCGTTCGAAGAAATTCAGGAGGAGCCGCTTC
This sequence comes from Rhodiola kirilowii, assembly GCA_033675215.1. Lineage (NCBI taxonomy): Eukaryota > Viridiplantae > Streptophyta > Magnoliopsida > Saxifragales > Crassulaceae > Rhodiola > Rhodiola kirilowii. The sequence continues at coordinate 37,014,465 of CM066201.1, forward strand.
CATACCTTGATAACCCGGAACAACTCATTCGCGAGCATAACCGGGCCGCGCGAGAAGCAGCACGTCGAAGAGTCGCGCCCGAGATTCGCATCGGCGCAGACCAGCAGAACCCTCCGAGGCGAGCCCCTCGTCAGCCTCCGGCGCCTGCGCAACGTGTCCCGCGTCCTGCGCCCGCGCGCGAAGAATACTTCGAAGAAGACGCGTATCGCGAGCCAACGATGGGCGAGCTGTCGGCTCCGAACTTTCACAACCAGCCGTGGTGTATTTACGAAGGACCCGAACTCGATAACATTGCGATCAACACGTCCATCGTGCACCATATGCCGAAGTTCTCGGGCACACCAGGCGAGTCAGCGACCTTGCATCTCCAGCGTTTTCATGGCAGTTGCCAGAATCTACGACCCCATGGAGTGGAAATCGAGGACTTCAAGCTCAAGGCGTTCTATTTCTCGCTGGTCGACGCGACGAATGACTGGTTCTTGGCCCTGCCATCCGGAAGCATTCAGACCTGGGCTCAAATGCAAGCCAAATTCCTAAATAAATACTATCCGGCTGGTCGAGCCATGCAAGTGAGGAAACAGCTCCAGGAAATCAAGCAAGGGCCGAACGAATCCATATACGATTACTTAGAAAAATTCAATAGGCTCGAGCAAAGTTGTTGCAACCTCGGGTTGCCTGAGAAGCTAATACTCGAGTACCTTTTAGATGGATTTTGTCCGCTCGATAAGATGCTTTTGGACGCCTCGGCTGGAGGCACCATGATGAGTTTGCCATTGAGAGGCATAAAAGATCTGATCAACAAGGTGGCTGAAAATGCTAGGTTTCGTGAGGAGACCACGAGGAACGAGGAGTTCCCTTGATCTAAGAGTGTGGCTAAGGTCGAGGCCCTGGTAAATCCAATGGGGGAAGAGATTAAACAGATCAAGGAAATGATGGCTCAGTTGATGAGGAGATATCCGGTCGTGGTAAAGCCTTGCGAGTTCTGTGGCTCGGCGGACCATAAGACGGACGCATGTCCGACCTTGTTCGAGGAGGACCAGGAAGAGGTCAATGCGGTAGGTGGGCAGAGCAATTACAATAATAACCGAGTAGGGCCGAATCGACCATATGGGCAAGCTCCTGCCAAGCGGAACTGGATAAACGACGCACCACGAGAGCCGGCACATCAGACGCATCACGCGCAGCAAGGCGCGCCACAGGTGAATCCAGGCGTCTATCGGGTACCCCAGCGTCAATATCAGCAGAACGGACCCGGCCAGTACCAGCAAGGCGGCCCGAGCCACTACCACAACCGCCCGAACCACAACCAGGCTGGTCCGAGCAACCAAGAGTCGGGCAGGTCGCTCGAAGATATGATGAAGGAACTGGTCCAGCATCAGGCCAAGACCGACGGAGAAGTACGGGAACTGGGCAAGCAGGTGGCCCAGCTGAGCACGACAATCACCCGGCTCGATGCCACAGTCGCCAAGCTAGCAAGCGAACCAGGCAGACTTCCCTCGCAAACTGTACAAAATCCTAAGGGAAATGTGAGCGCAGTGACGCTAAGGAGCTCGGGAAGAGTGGTCGAGGACCCAGCAGAAGTAGACGAGGAAGAGCACCCGTCAGTGCCCGAAGAAGAGCAAGAGGAACGCGAGGCGTTCGGCGCGATAGGTCCGGATGCAACCGAGGATCGGGTACCGGGCGCGCCCGACGTAACCGAAGCGCGCGACGCGGATTCTGCGCCTGCGCCCGAGCAAAATGGATCCGACGCGGTACCAGCGACCGGGAATTCTAGTGACAGCGCGCCCCTCCCATTTCCCACCTTAGGTCGTGCACCCAGGAAGTATGTAATGGATAAGGACGTCTGGGAATTGTTTAGCAAGGTAGAAATCAATATCCCGCTCCTAGAGGCCATCAAGCAAATACCCAGATATGCTAAGTTCTTAAAGGAGTTGTGCACCAACCGAAGGCGAGGGACTCGAGTAGACCAGGAGTTGATGAGCCGGAATGTGTCGGCAGTCATTCAGCGGAAGGTGCCACCAAAGTGTGGAGATCCTGGGACTTACACGATCCCTTGCACCATTGGCAACATCCGGATCAAAACTGCATGCTCGACTTGGGCGCCTCGATAAATGTCTTGCCATACTCGATATACTCGTGCCTTCGTATCAGACCCCTCGAGCCAGCCGGCCTCACCATCCAGTTAGCAGATCGATCATGCAAGCAGCCGGAAGGGAAGATCGAAGATGTCCTTGTGCAAGTGGGAGACCTCGTATTCCCAGCGGACTTCTATGTCCTTAAGATGGAGAGCAGCGGGCCAACAGATCATGCGCCTATTTTGCTTGGGCGACCCTTCCTTAAGACATCAAAGATGAAAATTGATTGTGATAGTGGGACGTTGTCCATGGAGGTAGAAGGGGAGGTGTTCAGTTTCGACATATTTAGAGCTATGAAGCACCCCTTAGAATTTGAGGCAGTTCATGCATTGGATACCTTGGATGACCTAGTCCAAGAAGCCGGACTAGAAAAGGGAGCGGATCCTCTCGAAGTTGCACTCGCAAATGCCGTGTATTCGCACGAAGACACGCTCGACTTGACCGATGGCGTCCGGGACGCGCTGCTTCAGTTGGAAGTATCGCAGCCCTTGACCGCGCATTATGAAGTGAATGAGGTGCGGTTATTCAGAACCGATGAGTGCCTGCCTTCGGTTATTCGAGCGCCTGAGGTCGAGCTAAAACCCCTACCAGAGCACCTCAAATATGCGTTCCTAGGAGAAAATGAGACCTTGCCGGTCATCATCAAGAAAGGGCTCGAGGTAGATCAAGAGCGGCGACTGGTCGAGATATTGGGACGCCATAAGTTGGCCATTGGATGGACCCTAGCTGATATCCGAGGGATTAGCCCGGCTGTGTGCGTACATCGTATATTACTCGAAGATGGGGCGAAGCCATCGAGAGAACCGCAGCGCAGGCTAAATCCCATCATGATGGACGTGGTCCAGAAGGAGATCTAGAAGTTGCTCGATGCAAACGTGATATATCCTATCTCGGATAGCCAATGAGTAAGCCCAGTCCACGTAGTGCCGAAGAAGACCGGCATAACGGTCGAGGAAAATGATGCGGGCGAACTGGTCACGACGAGAGTAAAAAACGGATGGCGCATGTGCATCGACTACCGGAAGCTGAACGCGGTGATGCGCAAGGACCATTTCCCGTTGCCCTTCGTCGACCAGATGCTAGACCGACTAGCGGGCCGGCCTTATTTTTGCTTCCTCGATGGTTTCTCGGGCTACAACCAGATCCCAATAGCGCCCGAAGACCAGGAGAAGACCACGTTTACATGCCCGTTCGGCACCTTCGCGTTTCGCCGCATGTCCTTCGGCCTGTGCAATGCGCCCGGCACATTTCAGCGTGTGGTCACGAGCATCTTCTCGGACATGATCGGGTCAATGATCGAGGTTTTTATGGATGACTTTACTGTGTATGGGAATACATTCGATGAGTGTTTGGAGAACTTGGGAGCAGTGTTGGAGCGATGTGTCTCGATGAACTTGGTTCTTAACTACGAGAAGTGCCATTTCATGGTAACTCATGGTGTAGTTCGGGGGCACATCATCTCGCACAAGGGGATAGAGGTCGATAAGGCTAAAATCGACGTGATCATGACCTTGCCTTATCCTACTACAGTGCGAGATATCAAGTCCTTCCTAGGGCATGCCGGGTTTTATCGACGGTTCATTAAGGACTTTTCCAAGAAGGCATTGCCGCTATCTAATCTGCTGCAGAAGGACGTCCCATTTGATTTCACGGATGAGTGTAAGAAGGCCTTCGATGAGCTGAAGCAAGCCCTCGTCACCGCACCTATTATCTGCGCGCCGGACTGGACCCGGCCATTCGAGATAATGTGCGACGCTAGCGACTACGCGGTGGGCGCGGTGCTCGGGCAAAGACCCGAAAAGAAGCCGGTCGTGCTTTCCTATGACTCTCGCACCTTGGATGCAGCCCAGAAAAATTATTCGACCACGGAAAAAGAGCTGCTGGCAGTAGTCTTTACGCTGGAAAAATTCAGGTCTTACTTACTCGGCGCCAAGGTGGTCGTCTACTCAGATCATGCGGCTATTCGGTACTTAATGACAAAAAAGGAGGCAAAGCCTCGGCTCATCCGGTGGATCCTTTTGCTCCAGGAGTTCAATGTGGAAATTAAGGACAAGAAGGGAATCGAGAACACCGTAGCAGACCACCTGAGCCGGTTGATTCGAGACGAGGAACCCGGGGCGATCACCGAGACCTTTCCAGATGAACACCTGTACGCCCTTTCGGGCAAAGTGCCCTGGTATGCGCCGATAGTTAATTACGTGGTTGGGGGTCGATTTCCGCCCTCGTACTCGAAGGCCCAGCGCCTGAAGCTCAAGCACGACGCTAGATTCTATGTGTGGGACGACCCCTACTTGTGGAAGATAGGGGCGGATCAGATTCTAAGGAGATGCATACCAGACGATGAAGTTGCCTCGGTGCTCAGTTTTTGTCATGAGCACGCTTGTGGAGGGCACTTTGGCCCAAGGAGGACAGCTAGGAAAATTTTGGAGTGCGGGTTCTTTTGGCCCAGTCTGTTTAGAGATGCCTTTGAGCATTGCAAGAGGTGTGATAAGTGCCAAAGGGTGGGCAACGTATCAGCTAGGAACGAAATGCCTCAAGTAACCATCCTTGTGAACGAAGTCTTTGACATATGGGGGCTTGATTTCATGGGTCCATTTCCAGTCTCGAACGGGTACACCTACATCCTTGTGGCGGTGGATTATGTTTCGAAATGGATAGAGGCCAAGGCCACGAGGGCCGACGATGCCAAGACAGTCGTGGATTTCCTGCGCACAAATATCTTTTGCCGTTATGGGGTTCCCAAGGCTATCATAAGCAACCAGGGCTCGCACTTTTGCAACCGGGTCATGGCCACCACCCTAAGGCACTATCATGTCCACCATCGCACGTCAACGGCCTATCACCCCCAGACCAATGGTCAAGCGGAGATCTCCAACCGCGAGATCAAGGGAATCCTCGAGAAAATGGCGAAGCCGACTCGGAAGGACTGGAGCCAAAGGCTCGATGAAGCGCTGTGGGCCTACCGGACCGCGTACAAGACGCCAATAGGGACCTCCCCTTTTCGGCTGGTTTATGGCAAAGCGTGCCACCTCCTGGTAGAGCTCGAACATAAGGCATACTGGGCTTTGAAGCAGTGCAACCCAGACCTGCAGGCAGCTGGCCTTGACCGAAAGATGCAATTGTGCGAGCTGGAAGAGCTTCGCCTCAAGGCCTACGAGGGCCAAACGGACTATAAGGCACGCACCAAGCTCTATCATGACAAGTTTATTCTTCGGCGCTCGTTCGAGGTTGGACAGCAAGTCCTCGTATACTCATCGCGTCTTCGGCTGATGCCCGGTAAATTGTGCTCGAGATGGACCGGCCCCTTCAAGGTCACTAAGGTATTTAACCATGGGGCGCTTGAACTAGAGAGCCCGACTGATGGGGGCAAATTCACGGTCAATGGGCATCGAGTGAAGCATTACTTAGGAGAAGTCCTGGCACCTGCCGAAGAGCTCGACCTTGCTGAGCCATTTGAACCTCCATGAAAGGAAGTCCTCGTCGAGCCAACGACGTTAAACAAAGGCGCTCGCAGGGAGGCAGCCCGGCATTTTACTTTTCTTTGCACTTTCTTTTTATTTTGAGTCTGGAAAAGGGAGACTAACCTTGCAGGACCTCGTAGTGGGTACGCGCAGAATTTGAAAATGAAGGAGTTCTTCGGCCAACTTGCACAAATGGAAATTCTGACTCGACCATTAGTCTTAAAATGGTCGATTTATCGAGAGATCTGAGAATTCCATAGTGCCATGGCAGAATGGCCCGTAGGTCCGACTAGCAGGGGCCTCGCGCGCGCATATGGCACTCTAGCCGGATCCTTCGAGCCAAACCCTTCATATGAAAATTCCGGCTCGGCAGAAGTATTCAGAATGCCAAATAACTCAGAATGACCAAGCATCACTAGAGGGAAGTTCCTGTCTTCTCTGAACTCTCTTCCTTTTCCTTTAAATTTTGCATGCATCGAGTCCTTGTGCCGTGAGGGCACGGCTCAGTTGAAAAGTGTGGGGTGGTTGGTTAGGGGAGTCCCTGTTGTGTCAGCACGTTGCATGTACATTAGAGTCAGCACGTTTCCCTTAAATTTTAAATTTTTTTGAATAAGGACTCCATCCCGACCCCCCTAATGTGCATGATTGAGCTAAAAGATGTGAAATAGACTTAGCCGATTACATGCATTGCTGTTGTGAAAATAAATTGTGTGATGGCATGTGATCTTTAACCTTGTATGTGCCCTTGAGAGTAGGGATAAATGTGGGGTGTGGAGTTGATAGCAACGCCCTAGTGGGTCTTGGCAAGCGCCCGAGGTCCGGAGTTCGAGCTATATATTGTTATATGGATTCAGTGGAGGCTACACTTCGAGGCTGATTGGTAGAGACTGCTCCGCCCCTGCGGTATTTTTGTGGTTAGGCGGGACGGGAAAGCAACACATCGTCCAACCTCTAGTCCAAAACGACCGGGAAAATAGTCGAGCGACCCTCGACTTGACTCGCATCAAGGGATAATGATGAGGAAGAGCAGGGAGGTATTTCCATATGCTCGCGGGCGATGATTGGACCTCCAAGAAATATGGACAAGCAATTCACATCCGAAAGCAAGGCTCAAAGAAAGATACATCGGCTATCATTGTGAAAATTCATCCAACAAAAGTGAATATTCAGCACCCATTAATCAAGGCAAAAGGCCAAAGTCACTACCGAAGATATCCATCATACTCGACCCTTGAAGCTCGAACAAATCACGTGTATGAAGAAGCTATGAAGTATAACCATATAGCAAGAACTCGGGACCAAAAGCGTAGTTCAGGAGACCGAAAAGGGCTACCTCCTAATCATCCGAATTGGTTTGCATCTCCACTTTCGAGGTAACACATATAAAGCTATGACCATGCTTGAACTTAATACTCTAGTAGCAACTGTCTTATGCATGGAAAGGCCAGGGCTAGATTAGCAATGTCATATGCACATCTGGGGAGCCGAGGGACCGTGGGCATTATATTCTGCTTTCCTCTTATGATCTAGACTTTGTTCGGGACGAACAAGTTCAAGTGTGGGGTGGTTTGATGAGGCGTATTTATGTGACTCATTAAGCCAACTAATCCCACCATATTGGATGATAAGCCATGCGAACAGTTGCTCGTTAATGCTATTTTGCATTTCAGGTAAATATGAGGACTTGAGAGGAATCGGGCCTAAAAAGGGTGACCTACGCAAAAATGCACCTAGCAGGCCGGGGTCGACCGAAAGGACCCATGTCGCACCCGTGAGACTTGCCGAGAAAACCGGGCGCAAGGCCGGGTGTGTCCGAGGAACTGAGGACGGGTGCTACCGGGCCATCCGAGCGCGCGCCCGAGCTTCCAAGGACGAACGCCGAGTCCCTGCCGAGAGCACCAGCGCCTGCGCCCGAGTGCCCGTTGCCTGTGCCGAAAAGCCATGTCGCGTCCCATGTCACGCCGAGCCTAGCGCCCGAGAAGCCTCGTGTCATCCCGGCAACTCAAGGCCTAAGGACCAAAAGTCAAGTTCTTCAAAGGTCAAGGTCAAGGTCAAGGGTCAAGGCCAAGGTCAAGTCAAGGTCAGAATCGCTCGCATTTCTCGGCTCGTCCTTCGAGGGCTGACGTAATCGGCCGTGTGCTTTGGCCATGTTCCATTTCGCTAAGGCCAAGACCACCAAGGCCAAGGAGGAAAGTCGGTGGCCCTATTGCAATTTCCAAGTCCCTTGTGCCACTCTGACTTGGGCTTCAAGCCAAGAACATTCCCTTGTACTTACCCTATAAATATGACCACTTGGTCTTGGGAATAAGCGTCTGAAAATCTAGGGTTTCTCACTCAAGAAATCCTCATTTGTACTTGTGCATCAGACTTGAATACCAATCAGTCGGAGTTCCTTACTTTTCTCGGCTCGTCTTTACTTTTTTTCTCGCACATCCGTCCGACCTTCGATAGCGCCGTCCGGGATTTTTACCGAACGCTTCGGTACTAGCCTGGCCGCTAAGTCGAGTTCGAGGCACCAGCAAAATTTTCTGGGCGCTTTTACATTTTTCCTCGCACTTTCTACTTTTGCTTTAATATTCGTTCATATGGCTATTGCATTCTCTCCAATGAGTGCTAGTAGCTAAACCCCTCAATCCGATCTAGGGATTTGAGTATTGTGGGGAAGTTTGAGGTTCCATCCTCAACACATCCTTGCGTCTGCTAGTTCTAGTGCTATTGTCGATTGGAGTACGAGACAAAGGGAGGCTTGGAATGGCAAACTTGGACGAGTAACTCGATCCAGACGAAGGCAACGAAACCAAGCTAAGACTTGAAATAGCAAGGTCTGGTAGAGTTGCCTAGTCCTTCATTAAAACCGTTGGTTGTATCTGAAACGTGAGATCAACGGTAGCACCAAGTACAATACGTCTTGAAACGGAGTATTGGACTTGCTAGAACTAGGACTCCATGGTCTTGAAATGGACATGGACGGGTGGCGCAAGCGCTTGAAATAGTCTTGCCTTAGATTACCGCTCGAAATGGGGGTAATCCCACTCATGGACGCGAGGGAGTGTTGAGCCAGTTCTTTGCCTATTTTTGCAACGATATCCAAGGGGTTCACGCCTCAAGGGGAGCTAGACTCTCTCCAAATGCACATTCCATGTGATGTGATGATCCGAGCGATTATAGGTGGAAAACTGGGGTTCGGACCAATGATAACTAAACCACAATAAAAGAATCCCTAGGTTGGATGTTTCTCTCATTAAGTAACCAGTTCAGTTCAAACCCTTCAAACCTACAAAACCCCCAATCGTTTTTACTCATTTTCTTTTCCCTTTCCAAAGAACAACAAGTAACTGATTGGTCTCCCTTAGTAGGCCAATAGCGAGGAGTTTATAAATATTAATTTGCAAGGTCCTAACGACGCCTTGTCAGCCATCTAGGGAGAGAGCTAGGAGACTAAATCCTATTGTTGGCGAGGTAGTGAAAAAGGAGGTTCTTAAATTGCTTGATGCGGGAATCATTTTCCCCGTTGCGGACTCTAAATGGGTGAGCCCCATTCATGTAGTGCAAAAAAAGGGGGGAATGACCGTAATTAAAAATGAGAAGAACGAATTGATTCCCACGAGAACCGTGACCGGTTGGCGTATGTGTGTGGACTATAGAAAACTCAACCAAGCCACTAAGAAAGATCACTTCCCCCTTCCTTTTATTGATCAAATGTTGGAAAGATTAGCTAAGCATGACTATTTTTGCTATCTTGACGGATATAGTGGATTCTTCCAAATCCCTATTCATCCCCAAGATCAAGAGAAAACGACCTTTACCTGTCCCTATGGAACATTTGCCTATCGGCGAATGCCCTTTGGACTTTGTAATGCGCCCGGTACTTTTCAACGATGCATGATGGCTATTTTTTCGGAATTTATTGAAAAGATTATGGAAGTGTTTATGGATGACTTTTCCGTTTATGGTTCCTCTTTTGATGATTGTTTAGCCAATTTGGCTAAAGTGTTGAAAAGATGTATTGAGACGAAGCTTGTACTAAATTGGGAAAAATGTCATTTTATGGTGCAGGGGGGGATAGTTCTCGGTCACTTGGTCTCAAGGAGAGGAATTGAGGTGGATAAAGCCAAAATTGAAGTTATGGAAAAATGGCCCCCTCCGAGGGATGTGAAAGGAATAAGGAGTTTTCTTGGTCATGCCAGATTTTATAGAAGGTTTATCAAAGACTTCTCGAAAATTGCAAAACCATTGACAAATCTTCTATGCAATGATACCAAATTCCATTTTGACAAAGATTGCCTAGTAGCCTTCAAAAAATTGAAAGAGGCATTGATTTCGGCTCCTATTATTCAACCCCCGAGATGGGATTTGCCCTTCGAGCTTATGTGCGATGCTAGTGACTATGCCATTGGGGCGGTTCTTGGGCAAAGGATAGACAAGAAGCTTCACGCCATCCACTACACGAGCAAGGTTCTAAATGGAGCTCAATTGAACTATTCTACCACCGAGAAGGAGCTCCTCGCTATTGTGTATGCTTTTGACAAGTTTCGCCCATACCTAGTGGCTTCCAAAGTTATAGTGTTCACGGATCACGCGGCTATCAAATATCTCTTAGCAAAGAAGGACTCTAAGCCAAGATTGATAAGATGGATTCTATTGCTCCAAGAATTCGATATAGAGATCAAAGATAAGAAGGGAGTAGAGAATGTGGTAGCCGACCACCTATCAAGGCTAGAGGAAAATGAAGAGATTGAGGTGGATACTAGACCGGTGAATGATTCATTTATTGGAGAGCAACTCATGAGAGTTGAGGCGGAGGCCCTTCCTTGGTACGCGAACTTCGTTAATTTCGTGGTTTGTGGGATTATCCCCAACGATATGAACCACCATCAAAGGAGAAGGTTCCTTTCCGAGACCAAGAGGTACTATTGGGATGAGCCCTACCTTTATAGGCTTTGCGCAGATGGGCTTAATAGAACTTGCGTGGCCGAAGAAGAGATGAGAGAAATTCTTTACCATTGTCACTCTTCTCAATGTGGAGGACATGGTAGTGGAGCAAAAACCGCGTCAAAGGTACTACAATGCGGCTTTTATTGGTCAACTCTCTTTGGCGATGCTTACGAATTCGTGAAGGCTTGTGATCAATGCCAAAGGACCGGTAATATTTCTAAAAGGCATGAAATGCCCCAACAAAGCATCCTCCCGGTCGAGATATTTGATGTATGGGGCATTGATTATATGGGTCCTTTCCCTTCTTCATATGGGAACCAATACATATTGGTGGCGGTTGATTACGTTTCAAAATGGGTTGAGGCCGTCGCTTCCCCTACTTGTGATGCCAAGGTGGTCACGAAGCTATTCAAGAAAATCATCTTTCCAAGATTTGGGGTGCCAAGGACCGTCATAAGTGATGGTGGTTTGCATTTCAAGGAGAGGCATTTCGAGGCCTTGCTTCGCAAGTATGGAGTTAGTCACAAGGTTGCCACGCCATACCACCCACAAACTAGTGGGCAAGTGGAAATTTCAAATAGAGAAATCAAGGCAATCTTGGAGAAAACCGTGGGGAGCTCAAGGAAGGATTGGTCATCGAAGCTAGATGACGCTTTATGGGCCTATCGTACGGCGTTCAAAGCCCCTATTGGAATGTCCCCCTATCGCCTCTTTTATGGGAAACCGTGCCACTTGCCGGTGGAATTGGAGTACAAGGCGATGTGGGCAATTAAAATGTTGAATATGGACTTGCAAACGGCGGGAGACCATAGGGTACTCCAACTCCATGAGTTGGAGGAGATAAGAAATGAGGCCTACGAAAGTGCTAGGATATATAAGGAGAAGACCAAGAAATGGCACGATAAAAGGATCTTTCGTCCTGAATTCAAAAAGGGAGACAAGGTCTTGCTCTTTAACTCTAGGCTCAAACTATTCCCGGGTAAATTGAGGAGCCGATGGAGTGACCCATTTATTGTTCACAAGCCCTACGAAGATGGCCTTGTTGAATTGCTTAATAATGATGGAACTACTTTCACGGCGAATGGGCAAAGGCTAAAGCACTATAGGGAAGGATTTCGTGACGAGCAAAATGTCACATTCCCATTGACTGACCCATAGAGTGCCTTATTCCGCTTGAGGAGGGATCCTAGCTATGGACTCCTCAAGTGTGCTTCTTAGTGATAAAAGGATCAGCTCGGTCTTTGCCAAGACGTTAAACTAGGCCCTCACGGGAGGTACCCCGGTTTGTGAGTTGTCTATCTACGCACAAGTAACTTCCATATATGTGTAGCATGCTTTTGTGAACTTGTAATGTGGGTTGGCGATTTGGATAATTTCCTATGCATGATTAGGGGTGTGTGTGATGTGATATAGAGCTTGCAGGAATTTTCTTGATGATGGTGAGATTTTAAGTGTGGAGTGGTGATCCTAGCTTGTGTTGTTTGAAAATCGTATGTTTATGTGCTAGCGATTGATTAGGAGGGCGTACCTTGATTATATGTAATATTATGAATGGTACATATTCTAGATTTTGAGTTAAAATTCTGAGTGTGAAGTCGGGATTCGTTGGAAAAAGAAAATATTTTCCAAGCAGAAATTCGGGTTCAGTCGATCGACTAGAAGCAAGCTATCTCCCAGTCGATCGACTAAATGATGTTTCAGAGGGTCCTGCAATTCATGCATTCTCAGTCGATCGACTGAGATCCCAGTCGATCGACTCGGAAGTGCTTATCCATCATCAGCTCCCTTCCTCATTTCTTCATTCGACCGAAACCCCAAAACCCTAATTTCCAAAATCCAAATCTCCGACCACCACCAATCCTCGCCATAGCCTCGCCTTGCCTCGCCGTTCCCTACGCCATCAAACCACCCTCAAAACGCCGCACCAAGCCGCACGAAATCGGATTTCCGATCGGAAATCATCACCCCCTCCGATCTCCTCCGTCCGCCGTCCGTTCCTCCCGATTCAACCACCAAATCACTCCTATTCCACCCGCCTACAAACCCCACCCATCAATTTCATTGTAAATCCCCTCCGGCGAAAAACCCCAAATCTGTCCTAAAACCCGATCGGATTTCAGCTTTCAGTCGATCGACAGGGACTTCAGTTCCCAGCCAGTCGATCGAATCGATCACAGTTCAGTGCAGTTTTCTGAGTTTTTGCTCAGTTTTACTTGGCTTTCCATTCTCAGTGCATCATGGGTCGTGCCGGTACCTCGTCCAGTTCAAAAGCGAAAGGGAAGGGAGTCGCTCATGAGCCCTCGCTCGATGAGCAAATTGATGAGTATCACGAGTCCGAAGAGGATGATGCCCCCTTGTTTCGTGCAAGAGGAGATTGTTGAGGGATTCTCTTGCTGACCAGAGTTCGGGGTCAGACGAGGAGGTTGAGGCTGCACCGGTTTCCGCGCCACCCCCAAAGAAGAAAAAGCCCCCACCGAGGAAACCGGCGCACAAGAAGAAGGCACCAGTGCCTGCTAGACCTAGTGCACTCCCGCGCCCTGCTGCTGCGCCTACCTCCATGGTCATTGTGCCGATTGTGCCTCAAGAGGAGCCTTATGAGGGACCGATGCCCATTCCGGTCCCGTTTCCATTCTCGGCTCCATTGGTGTTTAGGGACGAGAAGCACCGGGCTCATCATGCTACTATCACCACGAAGAGGAAGAAGGCCATCCCGACATTGTACCTAGACATGGATTTACTTCGTGGCATCGACGAAGTGGTAGCAACTGAGGTACAATCTCGGCTCACTACTCATGGTTTATCTTTTTTATTTTCTGATGATCCGGGCTCCTACCAGAGATTAGTTGAGGAGTTCTATGCTCGTTTGAGTCGGTTAAGGAGAGAGTAGGGGTGGATGGTACCTCAGTTTATTATTGGAAGTTTGCTTTGGGGGGTAGAGATTTCCGGATCAGGGAGAGTACGATCCGAGAGTGGCTTGGCTTTCCACAGCCTGCGGCATCGCCCCGGGTATTCACTGAGCACGACCAGTCCAGGCTTTGGAAGAGAATTTCCGGTAGGAATGAGTGGTTCGTATCTTCATATAACGCTTCTGCGATCGTTGACCCGGTTTGGAAGATTATGCACCACGTCATTGCTATTGATTTTAATACGAGGACAGAGAGGGGTAGGAAGGTTACCTTCCCAGATATGGACCTCATGGTTGCCATGGATCACGGGGAGGCCATTGATTGGCTAGTGGTACTTGCAAACCGGTTTGAGACCGTTGTGAAGCCGAGTACGAGGAACAAGAGCATGGGAGGTGGCTCCTTGATTACATTGATAGCACGAAGGTGTAACTTCACCTTTGGCCACGAGGGTTGTGAGGCCCCTACTAGGAGCAGGCTTGACATGGATTTGATGAAGAATATGCATATGGTCAAGCGGGACGGTAAGACGTGGAGCAGTGACCCGTCGCCCCATGTGGAGGATCTTGTGACCGCCGCTGCTGCGCGGAGGAGAGCCTTCAAGCAGCAGAATCCGCTCTATTGCCTTACCCACCTCTCTCCCTCTCCCTCTCCTCCCGGTTCACCTCCTCCTCCCCCTCCGGCAGACATTCCCGAGGAAGATGAGGGCCTCCTTGCAGCTGATGAGGAGTTTCCCCCAGCAGAGCCTGCGGTCGATATTCCCCCTCCAGTCGTTGATGACTCAGCGGAGTGGAGGCAGAGAGTCACGTCAGATATTGCTAGTTTATCGACCGGCGTGGCAGACTTGAGGAGCGGATTGTCCCGGTTAGAGGACCTTGTTAGAGAGTCTGATACTAGAGCGCGTCGGGAGTGGGAGTGGCTCAGATCTGCAGTTCAGTCCTTCACCGGAGGCCCCAGCACTCCAGTTGCCCCTCCACTCGCTCCAGAGTTCTCAGCTCCACGTGGCGCCTCCCCTTTGCCCACCACTCCAGCTTCCAGAGTCGGGGAGGTGGGATCGCGTCTCACAGGAGACACCGGTCCGCCAGATCATTCCTTTCGCGAGGGTAGCCCGCTATTCCCAGGCTCCACGCAGCCGCTTGAGGATGATGGAGTCGTTGATTCAGCTAGGAGACCCCTCCGGGAGACGACGAGGCTACATCTTAGTCCATGCTTAATTTCTATTTCCACATGTGTATTTTCCTTATTTGACTTGTTGCATTGGATGTTGATTTGGATGATAAGTCGCCTTTTGGCATTTTTGATGATGTATGCTATTTTGGTGATATCTATCCTTTCTTGCCTATTGGTTGTATGCTATATTCTTATGATGATATTGGAGGTGTTTACCATTTATATTGTTCACTCTACAGGATATACATTCACATATTCCTATCATGTCTAAAACACCCTCTTATATCTACACTTGCAACCAAAAGGCTATTTCTCACTCTTATGGATTATATCACCGGCACTACAAACGAGGGGAGTTCCTATGCGCCTTTGCCTTTATTTTATCATTCTTTGCGCTTAGGGACTAAGCTTGAATTAAGTGTGGAGTGGTTTGATGCGCATAGTTCACATGTTTGCATGTCATGCATATCATTTTAGATGGACGCTTGCACACTTGCACATTATCCCAACATAAGAGTGTTTTAACCTCAAAGGCTTATGATTTTCGATTCTAAATCCCTATAAATCACATCTAGCCTATTTACCACATCTAGCGAC
The DNA here is from genome assembly GCA_033675215.1 of Rhodiola kirilowii. NCBI lineage: Eukaryota > Viridiplantae > Streptophyta > Magnoliopsida > Saxifragales > Crassulaceae > Rhodiola > Rhodiola kirilowii. Next base: position 37,029,666 of record CM066201.1, read on the forward strand.
CTAGTCCTTTGAACATGCATTCTTGAGAATCAATATCATTGCTACGCCTTGTCTATCCAACTTTCTAAGTATTTTCGTTGCAACACCTTGGATCAAGCTAGCAAACACTTTTAAAAATCTTCATGAAAAACTTAGACCCCTTGAATATTCCTTGGTGACTTGATTTCCCTAACACGGTGCCTTGCTTATGTTTGTTCCCCACACATTCCATACACTTTTTGAACATATTGTCAAGTTTTAAGTGTGGAGTTGATTTAAAAAAAAAAAATCTGCTCCGCCACCGCGGTACTTATGCGGTTAGGTGGGATGGTGGCACGCATCGTCCAATCTCTAGTCCTAATAGCCGGGAAAATAGACGAGCAACCCTCGGCTTGACTCGCGTCAAAAGGACAATGATGAGTGAGAGCAGGAAGGTTCAAAAAGAAAATAAGAAGCACTTAAAACTTGACTCTATGTTCTTCCATCATTCTTCATTTGTGCGGGATTCAACATTTGCATTGTGTGCTAGTTGGAATAACTCTTGGACGACCCATGTGCTTGCACGGGAATATTCATTTGGTTTATGACTTGTTTGTTAAAGAACTCTAGTGTTGAACTCCACTTCCCTTATGGATTACGGCTTAAGCGCCTAAAACTTGGGAATGAGTTCCTTATCGCGAGCCCTTGGACTAGCCCTAGCTAGCATAGGTGAGCAGTTGACACTCTATTGTGCGAGCTACAACCTTGCCTCTATTGTGTTGCCTTGATAAATGAGTAGAATTTTGGATGAGACATTTCATAGCCCTAGTGTTGATAACCTTGAATGCATGTCCTCAAAGGTACCCAAGGGGTTGAAAAAGTTCTTTTAATGATATTGTGATCATAGTTCTAGCTTGGGGTGTGGGATTGGTTTTGAAAATATCGTAGCCTTGGTTGAGCACTCTTGCATTCACTCTTATGGGATATGTGCATTTGGGATTTGTGAGTATTCCCCTTCTGAAAACTCTCACGAGACTATAACTCATCCACTAGGGTAGCCTAGGGGTTTAAAGGCTTAATGCATACGCTAAATGCATTCGTAACGCCTACGAAAAGGAGCCAGTTAGATTGTACATACTTGTAATTTTACTTTCAATAACATGTTTAGAAAGAATGATCGAGACCTTGTGAAATCTAGTGAGGCAACTAAACGAAAAACATAGCACCACTAGCATTTCGACATTTGCACTTCCTTGGCATATTTGCATACTTTGTTCGGGACGAGCAAAGCTTAAGTGTGGAGTGTTCATGAGTCAAGTTTTCGACTCATTAATGCCCGTTTTCACTATAGCCTTAGTTCGATTCCGACTACTATTTGTTGTCATTTGATCCTCTTCTCGTGCGTTTCAGGTACAAAGCAAGATGTCTCAGTGTCAAGAGCCATTGGAGGAAAACTCGGGGAAAATCGGTGTTTTAGAGCAAAAAGTGGCTGTATTTGGTCTTCAGTCGATCGACTGGAAAGCTCCCCTGCTCCAGTCGATTGACTTAACAGACTAACAGGAGGTGCTGCAAATCGATCAGCGCCAGTCGACCAACTGACCCATTCAGTCGATCGACTTAATGGACTTTCAGGAGGAGCTGCAAATTGAGTTTCCACAGTCGATCGACTGGGAGCCCACCCTGTGCCAGTCGATCGATTGAGAACCTGCTTCCCAAGCGCCTTATCTCGCTCCAGTCGATCGACTGGGCCAACAGCCCAACGCCAGTCGATCGACTGGACCTGCTACAGTACCAAACCTTTTTCGAGGCTATAAATAGAAAGAGGCAAAGTTGACCTAATATCTTGGAATTTTCTAGAGAGAAGACAAGGAAAAGTGATCCAAATCAAGGGTTTCATCATCATCAAATCAAGGAGGAATCAAGATCAAGGGAGTTCATTAGGACTAATCATCCTACTCTATTCCCTCTTATTTCTCTTAGATTTGTTTGTAAAAACCTACACATCATGTTGTCTTACATGATGTGTGAGTAGTCCCCCTTGTGTTTTGAGGGTTCTATGAACCTCCTTGGTACTCAATGATCATTGTATACACATTTGAATGGATTTATTGAAGTTGATTTCATTTTACTATGCTCTTCATGTTAGACATGTCTATAAGTGTTTGATAAAATGCCCAAGTGACATGTTTATGTTAGAACTTTGATCTAAGTCTTGAGAGAGCTTAGGGATAGTTTTGATGTAGTAATAATGGACTTAACCTACATTTATGAGAGTAAATGCATGGTGAGAGGTGAACTAGAACTTTGTGCATGTGCATTTATGAGGGTAAATGCATATTTGGGATCAATATCCTTTAAGTAGTGAGATCCTATCTAAGATGGCTTTACTAGGATTAGACATGCATGGTTTGCCTAATTCATAAGTCTAAGCTAGGTTCAAAACCTATCAACTCATAATTAATTGAACTCTAGTTTGCATGATCATTGGGAAATTGCCAAGGAGGGGATTATTCCCTCAAAACTCGCTTTTAATTGAATTTAATCCCTTAAAAACCATTTCATTCTTGTTTTGAATCATTGATAACTCAATCACACCTGAATTTTAGGAATTAGCCGAGTAAGAAAATTTGATAGAACTAGCGTGTAATCCGTTTGCTCCCTTGGGTTCGACACCGGTCTTACCGGTTGAATTACAAAATTGTTTTTTGACACGTATGCTAAAAACTACACGTCAGAGACCAGCGAAGACGACCCTCCAACAATAATATTGGGACGACCATTCCTCTACGCTACTAAAGCAAGGATCGATGTGGGAAAGGGCTCATTATCGCTTAAGTTCGGTGGCAAAATTGCAAATTTCTCCATTGATAATAGCCGCACGGATACAAAGAAACCGCCAGACATTATACCTATCTCAGATCACGGTACACAGATTTCTGACATGCCAAAGGAGACCGAAAGAGTAACAAGACCAGCATCTATGGTCAAAGGTCCCTCGCCTTCTCAAAAGCAATGGAAAGAAAAAACGCCAAAACCATGGGGTTCTAACCCAAGCAAGAAATCAGGAAGAGTCAAGGCCAGAATCAACACAGGAACAGTGGCAAAATACGACATGAGCCACCCATGGGATCCAAACCAATGATCCAGGAATGAGGTACTGTCGAGCCAACGACGTTAAACAAAGGCACTGGTCGGGAGGTAACCCGACACCTATCTTACTTTTTGTCTTTTACTTTTCAGTCATTTAGTTTTTTCCGTAAGTCGCTCTCACCCACTTGGTGCATAGAATGAAATGACTATTTAGGAATCGGTTTTTGGAGCAAGACCGGATCAGCCAGGCAGCTTCCGTGAATTACCGGGCCTGCGCTGAGAGTTCAAGGCCCCAGTCGAACTCCCTCGATTATCCAGCCTCATGCCATGTCGTTCGCTCGACACTTTAAAGGGAGTTATGTTCTTCCCTGTTCCTTAATGTCATTTCCTTCTCGTGTAATGTCCGCTTGCATGGCTTTTGAACTAAGTTGTGCTGAAAGGCACGCCTTCGTTCAAAAGTGTGGGGTGAGAACCACCTTTATAAATAAATAACATGTTTTTCCTTTTCCCTTAATAATTATCTTTTTGAAAATATGAACTTAAGAATGTGAAAAAGATAAATCTAAATTCATGCATTAACCTTGTGAAAATTCAACTGTTTAAAAACTTAGAATGTAACTTCTCATTTGTCCCTTTGTGCTAAGATAAACAAGGGATGTGGAGTTGATAGAAATGCCCTAGAGAGGCTTGGCAAGCAATCGAAGGACTGAATTTTGCTATATGGTTTTTGAAGTCAGTGGAGGCTGCACTGCGGGTTTCAGTGAAGATTGAAGTCATCTCCGCCATGCAGTGTTTATGCAAAAAGAAAAAAAGGCAAGGACGGGAATCAGACCATCCTATCTCTAGTCAAAGTAGCCGAGAAAATAGATGAGCGACCCTCATCTTGACCCGCGCGAAACGGCAAGGATGAGAGGAGCGGGGAGGTATTTCCATATGCTCGCGGGCGATGATTGGACCTCCCAAAAAAGGCTTGAGAAAATGGACTAGCAAGCCACAAAAAGGCAAAAGCTCAAAGAAGCAAATCAAGAGGCCAAAGGCCCAAAATTGTGAAGGTTTTAACTGAACAAAAAGTGAAGTACTCAAAGAGTCAAATCAAAAGCCAAAGGCCGATTCACTACAAAAGCTGTCCCTCGCCAAAAGAAAATCAAAGACCAAACCTTTGAAATCCGAACCAAATCACGTGCTAGAGAAAGCTACAAGGAAACCATATAGTGCGAGACGGTCCCGAGGTTGCAGTCCAGGAGCCTGAAAAGGGCTATCTCCCAAAACATCCAAAATAATTTGCATCTCAGCACGAAGGTACAAGTATCAAGTTTCTTCTATTTATTTACACGGTTTAATTTGGTAATAAGTTTGTCCCACTGTCTAACTTTCATATTTTAAAAGTTTACTTAGTGCCGCCCTTTAATAGCATTGTTCGGGACGAACAACTAAAAGTGTGGGGTGATCTGATGGACCATAATTATACGAATCATAAACACAGTTAAACCCACCAAATTAGACTGTTTGTCTATTTAACTTTTGCTTGTTAGTTCCTATATTTATCTACAGGGTATTTTGGAGCCTAGAGAGAAAACACGCTAAGGAGAAGTTTTTACGCAGAAAATATATTACGAGTCATTCCAAGGTCAAGACCAGAAGCCGACTGAAGAAATCTCAAGATCCTGACTTGGAATCACTCAAAACAAATCAAACCGAAGAGCAACCAGAGTCAGTCCGGGGCAGAAATGGACTGATAGTTTTGTGAAAACATCACAAAACCTCACAAAACTCACTCTTTCTTTCAAAGTGACCGGCGGCTTTAAGGGGAGGGATGACTCATGGGTGGCTTTCCCTCCTTCCCCCCTCCACAACCGGCGGCTCCTCCTCCTTCAACCGTCAACCGGCGGCTTTTGACAAGCCATGGATGGCTTGCCATGTGTCCTCCTCTCCACCACATCCTCCTCCGCCCTTAGGCTATAAATACATGCCTCCCCCTTTGTAAGAAACATTCTCAAAATCACAAAAGACTTCTCTCTCTAAAGTTTGGCACTTTGTAAGTTTGGTTTTCAATCTATAATACTCCTGTTGGTTCTTGAGTATTATAGCTCGCTCTTGCGTACTCTTTTCGGTTCTTGTAGTACTCAAGCTTTACTTTTCTCTATTCTTGAGTACTCTTGTTGGTTCTTGAAGTACTCACCCCTTTCCCTTACTAACTGTCTTTCAAAAACCGTAAGTACTTAGCTATGGTATCCACCTCTATGGATATTCGTAGCTAAACTCTTCATTCGGTTGAAGGGGTGTACTTGTATCATAAAATGTTTTAGGCCATCTTTTTAGTGCCTCTTCTTTTTATTCAAAACTTGTTCTATGTGCCATATATTAGGCCAGAACTTCCAAGGTTGAGTGGATGCTTGAAATGGCAAAACTCTTCCATGGGGGTTCGTGAACATACTCAGGTAAGTGGATGCTTGAAATGGCAAAGCTTATCTGAGGAGTTCGACCTCTTTTGAACACCATTTGGTTTGATCGGAAATGATTGATCAAATGGATGCACATAGGCTAGTATACCTGGAAATGGGGTGCTAGTCTAAATAGAACAAGTGCTCTACGACCTTGAAATGGGCTAGACGGTGTGTGCAAATCGAGTGCTTGAAATGGCCTTGATACACTTTTGAATACTTAGAAGGATCACTAAAGGTCAATGATAAACATGCTATGATACAAGGCCCCAGAAACTGAATGCTTTCCTTAAATTTAAACACCACCTGCACTTACTTTCAATTTTAGTATAAACTGCTTATCAACTGCTCACCTTCCGGAGGACTTGCCAATCACGCAACAACCGCTGTAAGTCTTCTCTTTTATTTTCAGTATTTACATTTTCAGTCATTTACTTTTCCGCACTAAAAACCAAAACCAACCAACCAATCACTTACTTTCTCGCACTAAAACCTCAATCAACCTAAAACACGCTCCCTCGCTGTACAATTCCCTCAAAGAATAGCTTATCCCCCTAATTCCTTTGGGTTCGAGCCCTACTTACCACTTGCTACCCAGTAGTGAAGTCGCGAGTAGCGGAATATAAATTTGCTTTTGCACAGAGAACACCGCACCTTAACGACAGTGCGGTGGGCTCCGTCAGACCCCTACTTACCACTTGCTGCCCAGTAGTAAAGTCGCGAGTAGCGGACTTATAAATTTATTCTTGACGTTTGCACACGACGACTGTGCATCCATCAAAATTGGCGCCGTTGCCGGGGAATTAGCAAATGGATAGTTGTTCTTTGTTTGTTTTACATAATTCACCATGTCTTCATACTACGACATAGAACCTTGGGAAGTTGGGGGCAGCAACCTTATGTTTGAAATGCTTAGCTGTCTCCCCAAATTCAGAGGTACCATTGAAGAGGACTCTGTGATACATTGCCAACAGTTTCACCACATCTGCCGCCACATGAAACTTGAGAATGAGACGTTCGAGGAGTTTAAGCTGAAATGCTTCAAATTTTCTTTAACTGACTTGGCAATAGAGTGGTATTACTCATGTGCGGAGTATGAAAGCTGTTATGAAAATCTTCGAGCCAAATTTCTAAAAGAGTTTTCCCTGTCAAATTATGGCACTGATCCCTGTCAAAGAGCCCAGCCATCTTTCAAACTTGAAATAAACCTAAAGCGATCCCGTGACGAAACTTTGGACGAGTACTTATGGTACTTTGATTCCCTTGTAACGAGCTGCCCGCACCATGGATTCACGAACTTAGATCTTCTTCAAAGGTTTCTAGGTGGAATGATGCCACAAGAGTGGAATAGGCTTAATGATGCGGCGGGAGGTTCGGTGAATAACTTAGCCATGGATGATCTATGGAACCTAATAGACGATTTGGCCGTAAGGTCAAGACCAAGAGAAGATCAGGCTGAGCCACTCGAGGACGTTACAACAAAGCTGGCATCTAGCAACCAGCAGCAGGCCAACATGATAGACCTAAACCAGGCCGAAGCCAAGAAATCTTGGGCAGAGACAAAGGCGCTCATAAAAAATGTGCAAATCAGGTCAATGAGATGCTCAAAGCGAAGCCAAGGATTAGCGAGGAGGAGCCTAGATCAGATTCTCCCGGGCATTTAGAAGAAAACGGCCCACTGACGCCTAAAGAAGAGCCCACCGAGCCACTCAAGGACGAGGAGGAAGAATTGGAAGCTAGCATCCAGCAAATGAGTGCCCCGATACACCAAGACGAGGTCGAAAATGAGGAATTCTGGGCGGCTACACAACTGATCTGGGACCACATTGCCAAACTGCCCAAATCAATTTCGGTCCTAACTGAAGAGTTGCCCGAGACATACCCAGACCTCAGTGCCGAACTGCCCAATTCAGTCCCGGTCCTCATCACCAATCTGCCCGAGGAAACCACGCCGGTCCCGGACGTGATTGCCGAACCAGCCAAGTCTAATACAGTCCTCACTGCCAAGCCAACAGAAGTCCCAAACATCACTGCCGAACTAACCGAGAAAATCACGGCAAGCCCGGTCCTCACTGATGATCTGCTCGAGAAAGACCCGGCCCATGTGGTGGAAGTCCCCCAACTTGTCCCCTCGGTTTGTATGCGGATCACAGCCCCTGAAGATGAAGTGATCAATGATGAGGTGCAAGGGGAGTTGGAGGCAAAACATGAGCTAGAAGAGCAGAAGATGGAGCACTCACTCGTCATGAGCCAAGAAAAGCCGGCTGAAAACTCACTCGTTCTAGGATGGCCAATCATCTCTGCCACAAAGAAGAGGCTTGGCATGGGAACAAGCTCAAGGTCGCTCGTGTTCAATAGCACAATACTAAACTTCCAAAATTGCAAAGGTGCCACCCATTCAAACATGAAGAAACGGCCAAGACATGGGCCAAAAGGAATGGAAACCCGGAAGGAGAAGCAAGAGAGCTCGACTTGATGGACCAGCAGCTATGGTCAAGGAGTCCTCGCCTTCTCGGGGATATGTGAAAAAGAAGCCTCCGGATCAAGGGAGAGCAGAACTGAGCCCACTGCCATATGTGTTCTTTGGGCAAATCAAAAGGGCAGCCGAGAAGAAGTTTGACCTCACACACCCATGGGATCCCACCTTATGATCCAGGAATGAGGTACTGTCGAGCCAACGACGTTAAACAAAGGCACTGGTCAGGAGGTAACCCGACACCTATCTTACTTTCAGTACTTTTATTTTCTGTCATTTAGTTTTTACCAATAAGTCGCTCTCACCCACTTGGTGCATAGAATGAAATGACTATTCAGGAATCGGTTATGGGTGCAACATCAAGCCAGCCAGGCCTATGCCAAGAGTTCAAGGCCCCAGCTGAACTCCCTCGATTATCCAGCCTCATGCCATGTCGTTCACTCGACACTTTAAAGGGAGTTCTGTTCTTCCCTTTTCCTTAATGTCATTTCCTTTTCATAATTGTCTGCTTGCATGGCTTTTGAACTAAGTCTTGCTGAAAGGCACGCCTTCGTTCAAAAGTGTGGGGCGAGAACCGCCTGTGTACATAACATGTTTTTCTTTTCCTTTTCCCTTAATATTGTCTTTTTGAAAATATGAACTTAAGAATGTGAAAAAGATAGATCATAATTCATGCATTAACCTTGTGAAAATTCAACTGTTTAAAAACTTAGAATGTAACTTCTCATTTGTCCCTTTGTGCTGAGATAAATTAGGGATGTGGAGTTGACATAAACTGCCCTAGAGAGGCTTGGCAAGCACTCGAAGGATCAAATCTAACTATATGGTTTTTGAAGTCAGTGGAGGCTGCACTTCGGGTTTGAGTGAAGATTGAAGTCATCTCCGCCATGCAGTGTTTATGCAAAAAGAAAAAAAGGCGAGGACGGGAATCAGACCGTCCTATCTCTAGTCAAAGTAGCCGAGAAAATAGATGAGCGACCCTCATCTTGACCCGCGCAAAATGGCAAGGATGAGAGGAGCGGGGAGGTATTTCCATATGCTCGCGGGCGACGATTGGACCTCCCAAAAAGGCTTGAGAAAAAGGACTAGCAAGCCACAAAAAGGCAAAAGCTCAAAGAAGCAAATCAAGAGGCCAAAGGCCCAAAATTGTGAAAGTTTTAACCGAACAAAAAGTGAAGTACTCAAAGAGTCAAATCAAAGGCCAAAGGCCGATTCACTACAAAAGCTGTCCCTCGCCAAAAGAAAATCAAAGACCAAACCATTGAAACGCGAACCGAATCACGTGCTAGAGAAAGTTACAAGAAAACCATATAGTGCGAGACGGTCCCGAGAATGCAGTCCAGAAGCCAGAAAAGGGCTATCTCCCGAAACATCCAAAATAATTTGTATCTCAGCACGGAGGTACAAGTATCAAGTTTCTTCTATTTATTTACACGGTTTAATTTGGTAATAAGTAGTAATGCATGAATTAGGATAAATCTAGTCCAACAGTCTCACTTTCATATTTTAAAAGCTTACTTAGTGTGCCGCCCTTTAATAGCATTGTTCGGGACGAACAACTAAAAGTGTGGGGTGATCTGATGGACCATAATTATACGAATCATAAACATAGTTAAACCCACCAAATTAGACTGTTTGTCTATTTAACTTTTGCTTGTTAGTTCCGATATTTATCTACAGAGTATTTTGGAGTCTAGAGAGAATACAGGCTAAGGAGGAGTTTTTAAGCGGAAAATATATTACGAGTCATTCCAAGGTCACGACCAGATACCGACTGTACAAATCTCAAGATCCTGACGTGGAATCACTCAAAACAAATCCAACCGAAAAGCAACCAAAGTCAGTCCGGAGCTGAAATTGGATCGATGGCTTTGTGAAAAGTTCACAAATATCACAAAACCTCTTCTCCCCTCCTTGTGACCGGCGGCTTTTGCACTCATCCACCCACCTTGCGCCACCTAGGCCGGCGGCTTCTCCTCCTTATCACCTCCAACCAGCGGCTTACCTCCCCCATGGAGAGCTTGCCAAGTGTTGTGGTTTTAAACCACATCTTCCTCCTCCCATGGCCTATAAATACACCTCCCCTTCATTTGTAATCAAAACAACACAACACATCACTTATCTCTCTAGACTTTTGGGCACTTTTGTACGCTTTTGTTTGAAATCTATAATACTCCTGTTGGTTCTTGAGTATTATAGTAGTTTTAGAGAATACTCCTGTTGGTTCTTGAGTATTCTAGTAGTTTTTGAGAATACTCCTGTTGGTTCTTGAGTATTCTCCTTTACTTACTGTCTTTCAAAAACCCTTGAGTACTTAGCTATGGTATCCACCTCTATGGATATTTGACGGAGGCCACCGCACTGTCGTTAAGGTGCGGTGTTCTCTGTGCAAAAGCAAATTTATATTCCGCTACTCGTGACCTTACTACTGGGTAGCAAGTGGTAAGTAGGGGTCGAACCCAAGGGAATTAGGTGGATAGTCGTTCTTTGAGGGATTGTACAAAACGGGAGCGTGATTTTAGGTTGATTGAGGTTTTAGAGGTAATAACTAAGTGACTTTTTGGTTGGTTTTTTGGTTTTTAGTGCGGAAAAGTAGATGACATAAAAGTAAAGTACTGAAAATAAAAGTAGAAGACTTACAGCGGGTGATGCGTGATTGGCAAGCCTTCCGGAACGTGAGCAGTTGATAAGGCAGTTTATACTAAGAAAGTAAATGCAGGTGGTGTTTGACTTTAAGGAAAGCATTCGGTTTCAGGGGCCTTGTATCATAGCCTGTTTATCATTGACCTTTAGTGATCCTTCTAAGTATTCAAACGTGTATCAAGGCCATTCCAAGCACTCGATTTGCCACACTATCTAGCCCATTCCAAGGTCGTGGAGCACTTGTTCTACTTAGACTAATACCCCATTCCAAGGTATATTAGCCTGTGTGCATCCATTTGACCAGTCATTCCCGACCAACCAAATGGTGTTTTATAAAGGACAAACTCCTCAGATAAGCTTTGCCATTCCAAGCATCCACTTATCCGAGTATGTTTACGAACTCCCACGGAAGAGCTTTGCCATTCCAAGCATCCACTCAACCTTGGAAGTTCTAACCTAATATATGGCACATAGAACAAGTTTTGATTACAAAGAAGAGGCACTAAAATATGGCCTAAAACATTTTATGATACAAGTACACCCCTTCAACCGAATGAAGAGTTTAGCTAGGAATATCCATAGAGGTGGATACCATAGCTAAGTACTTACGGTTTTTGAAAGACAGTAAGTAAGGGAAAGGGGTGAGTACTTCAAGAACCGACAAGAGTACTCAAGAATAGTAAAGACAAGCTTGAGTACTACAAGAACCGACAAGAGTACTCAAGAACTAACTATAATACTCAAGAACCAACAGGAGTATTATAGATTGAAAACCAATCTTACAAAGTACCAAATCTTAGAGAGAGAAGTGTTTTGATTTTGGGATTGTGGATGACTACAAATGAGAGGGGAGGGCTCTATTTATAGACATGGGAGGAGGAGATGTGTGGAGGAGGAGAAGCACACATGGCATCATCTCCATGGAAGCTCCATAGCCGCCGGTTGGAGGTCATCCATGAAGGAAGCAAGGTGGCTTTGCCACCCATGACTCACCCTCTTCACAAGAAGCCGCCGGTCATAAGGGCAAAGGTGGAGGTTTTTTTGAGTTTTGTGAAGTTTTCACAAAACTATCTGTGTATTTCCGCCCCGGACTGACTTTGGTTGCTCCTCGGTTGGATTTGTTTTGAGTGATTCCATGTCAGGATCTTGAGATTTTTTTAGTCAGCATCTGATCGTGACCTTGGAATGACTCGTAATATATTTTCAGCGTAAAAACTCCTCCTTAGCGTGTATTCTCTCTAGGCTCCAAAATACCCTGTAGATAAATATCGGAACTAACAAGCAAAAGTTAAATAGACAAACAGTCTAATTTAGTGGGTTTAACTGTGTTTATGATTCGTATAATTATGGTCCATCAGATCACCCCACACTTTTAGTTGTTCTTCCCGAACAATGCTTTTAAAGGGCGGCACTAAGTAATCTTTTAAAATCTGAAAGTGAGAATGTGTGACTAGATTTATCCTAATTCATGCATCACTACTTATTACCAAATTAAACCGTGTAAATAAATAGAAGAAACTTGATACTTGTACCTCCGTGCTGAGATGCAAATTATTTTGGATGTTTCGGGAGATAGCCCTTTTCAGGCTCCTGGACTGCATTCTCGGGACCGCCTCGCACTATATGGTTTTCTTGTAGCTTTCTCTAGCACGTGATTCGGTTCGGGTTTCAATGGTTTGGTCTTTGATTTTCTTTTGGCGAGGGACAGCTTTTGTAGTGAATTGGCCTTTGGCCTTTGATTTGACTCTTTGAGTACTTCAATTTTTGTTCGGTTAAAACCTTCACAATTTTGGGCCTTTGGCCTCTTGATTTGCTTCTTCGAGCTTTTGCCTTTTTGTGGCTTACTAGTCCATTTTCTCAAGCCTTTTTGGGAGGTCCAATCATCGCCCGCGAGCATATGGAAATACCTCCCCGCTCCTCTCATCCTTGCCGTTTTGCGCGGGTCAAGATGAGGGTCGCTCATCTATTTTCTCGGCTACTTTGACTAGAGATAGGACGGTCTGATTCCCGTCCTCGCCTTTTTTTCTTTTTGCATAAACACTGCATGGCGGAGATGACTTCAATCTTCACTGAAACCCGAAGTGCAGCCTCCACTGACTATGAAAACCATATAGCGAAATTCAGTCCTTCGATTGCTTGCCAAGCCTCTCCAGGGCATTTCTATCAACTCCACATCCCTTGTTTATCTTAGCACAAAGGGACAAATGAGAAGTTACATTCTAAGTTTTTAAACAGTTGAATTTTCACAAGGTTAATGCATGAATTTAGATTTATCTTTTTCACATTCTTAAGTTCATATTTTCAAAAAGATAATTATTAAGGGAAAAGGAAAAGAAAAACATGTTATTTATTTACAAAGGTGGATCTCACCCCACACTTTTGAACGAAGGCGTGCCTTTCAGCACAACTTAGTTCAAAAGCCATGCAAGCAGATACTATACGAGAAGGAAATGACATTAAGGAAAAGGGAGAATAGAACTCCCTTTAAAGTGTCGAGCGAACGACATGGCATGAGGTTGGATAATCGAGGGAGTTCGGCTGGGGCCTTGAACTCTTGGCGTAGGCCTGGCTGGCTTTATGTTGCACCCAAGTCCGATTCCTGAATAGTCATTTCTTCTATGCACCAAGTGGGTGAGAGCGACTTATTGGTAAAAACTAAATGACAGAAAAATAAAAGACTGAAAGTAAGATAGGTGTCGGGTTACCTCCCGACCAGTGCCTTTGTTTAACGTCGTTGGCTCGACAGTACCTCATTTCTGGATTACTAGTTTGGATCCCATGGGTGGCTTAGGTCGTATTTCTTTATTGCGCCAACCTTGATTCTTGCTTTGACTCTTCCTGGGTTTTTGGGGGATGATGGGCTTGGGTCCAGTTCCCATGGTTTTGGTGGTTTCTCCTTCCATCGTCTTTGAGAAGGCGAGGGACCCTTAACTACTAGTCTCTTGAACTGGTTTTTCTGGTGTTTAGGGCTGCCTTGTCCAGTTATGGCGAAAACATGCTCCATCGAGGAGTCGTTCTGCTCAGGTCCTTTTCCCATCCTTTTTTTAGCCTCTTCATGGCTCACACGGTTTTCAGCGGTGTTTTAGACTTCCCTTGTTGGTACCGTCTCGAGTTCTCACGAGGGTTCTTCCTCGTTGCTTCCGATGCTTTCTATGTCTGATTCTTCAGATGGCTCGGGAGTATCTTCTTCATTTGTCTCTGGACCAGCCTCTTCTATTTGCATTCCTCTGTCAGCTTGGGGTATTTGTTTTGTGGCTGCGGCCAGGTCATTTATAACATCCCATATTTGAGTCAGGGATAAGTGCATAGCTGATCCTCCCACTGCGTCATTGATCCTTGAGAACTCATCGGCCCTCATCCCACAAAATTTGTTTTGAAGAAGAAACACCTCCGTGAATCCATGGTGCGGGCAGCTTGAGACGATGGTGTCATAGTTCGTGTAGTATTCGTCCAAAGTCTCATCCCGGGATTGTTGTAGGCACGTGATCTTCTCACGAGTTTTTTGGCGTAAGGATGGGGGGGGAGAATTCCTTCAGGAATGGGACGCAAAGGTCCACAAAATATTCTGCACGACTAGCGGTTAATGTTTAATACCAAATCGTCGCAAAATCAGTTAAAGAGAATTTGAAGCATTTAAGCTTAAATTCCTCTAACATTTAATTTTCAGGTTTTATGTGGCGGCAAATGTGGTGAAAGTTTCGGCAATGTTGTACTGGGTCTTCTCAATCCGTACCTCCGAACAGAGGAAGATGTCGCGTTGTCCATGCATACATAGTGTGTAGCGTGATGAAGAAATGAGAAGGGAAGGGAAAGAACAACTAATCCGACGGCTAATTCCCCGGCAACGGCGCCAGTTTTTTGACGGAGCCCACCGCACTGTCGTTAAGGTGCGGTGTTCTCTGTGCAAAAGCAAATTTATATTCCGCTACTCGTGACCTTACTACTGGGTAGCAAGTGGTAAGTAGGGGTCGAACCCAAGGGAATTAGGGGGATAGTCGTTCTTTGAGGGATTGTACAGAACGGGAGCGTGATTATAGGTTGATTGAGGTTTTAGCGGTATTAACTAAGTGACTTTTTGGTTGGTTTTTTGGTTTTTAGTGCGGAAAAGTAGATGACATAAAAGTAAAGTACTGAAATAAAAGTAGAAGACTTACAGCGGGTGATGCGTGATTGGCAAGCCTTCCGGAACGTGAGCAGTTGATAAGGCAGTTTATACTAAGAAAGTAAATGCAGGTGGTGTTTGAATTTAAGGAAAGCATTCAGTTTCGGGGGCCTTGTATCATAGCCTGTTTATCATTGACCTTTAGTGATCCTTCTAAGTATTCAAACGTGTATCAAGGCCATTCCAAGAACTCGATTTGCCACACTGTCTAGCCCATTCCAAGGTCGTAGAGCACTTGTTCTACTTAGACTAATACCCCATTCCAAGGTATATTAGCCTGTGTGCATCCATTTGACCAGTCATTCCCGACCAACCAAATGGTGTTTTAGAAAGGTCAAACTCCTCAGATAAGCTTTGCCATTCCAAGCATCCACTTATCCGAGTATGTTTACGAACTCCCACGGAAGAGCTTTGCCATTCCAAGCATCCACTCAACCTTGAAAGTTCTAACCTAATATATGGCACATAGAACAAGTTTTGAATACAAAGAAGAGGCACTAAAATATGGCCTAGAACATTTTATGATACAAGTACACCCCTTCAACCGAATGAAGAGTTTAGCTAGGAATATCCATATAGGTGGATACCATAGCTAAGTACTTACGGTTTTTGAAAGACAGTAAGTAAGGGAAAGGGGTGAGTACTTCAAGAACCGACAAGAGTACTCAAGAATAGTAAAGACAAGCTTGAGTACTACAAGAACCGACAAGAGTACTCAAGAACTAACTATAATACTCAAGAACCAACAGGAGTATTATAGATTGAAAACCAAACTTACAAAGTACCAAATCTTAGAGAGAGAAGTGTTTTTGATTTTGGGATTGTGGATGATTACAAATGAGAGGGGAGGGCTCTATTTATAGCCATGGGAGGAGGAGATGTGTGGAGGAGGAGGAGCACACATGGCATCATCTCCATGGAAGCTCCATAGCCGCCGATTGGAGGTCATCCATGGAGGAAGCAAGGTGGCTTTGCCACCCATAACTCACCCTCTTCACAAGAAGCCGCCGGTCATAAGGGCAAAGGTGGAGGTTTTTGTGAGTTTTGTGAAGTTTTCACAAAACTATCGGTGTATTTCCGCCCCGGACTGACTTTGGTTGCTCCTCGGTTGGATTTGTTTTGAGTGATTCCACGTCAGGATCTTGAGATTTCTTCAGTCAGCATCTGATCGTGACCTTGGAATGACTCGTAATATATTTTCAGCGTAAAAACTCCTCCTTAGCGTGTATTCTCTCTAGGCTCCAAAATACCCTGTAGATAAATATCGGAACTAACAAGCAAAAGTTAAATAGACAAACAGTCTTATTTAGTGGGTTTAACTATGTTTATGATTCGTATAATTACAGTCCATCAATATTCGTAGCTAAACTCTTCATTCGGTTGAAGGGGTGTACTTGTATCATAAAATGTTTTAGGCCATACTCTTAGTGCCTCTTCTTTGTATTCAAAACTTGTTCTATGTGCCATATATTAGGTCAGAACTTCCAAGGTTGAGTGGATGCTTGAAATGGCAAAACTCTTCCGTGGGGGTTCGTGAACATACTCGGGTAAGTGGATGCTTGAAATGGAAAAGCTTATCTGAGGAGTTCGATCTCTTTTAAACACCATTTGGTTTGATTGGAAATGATTGATCAAATGGATGCACATAGGCTAGTATACCTTGAAATGGGGTGCTAGCCTAAATAGAACAAGTGCTCTACGACCTTGAAATGGGCTAGACAGTGTGTGCAAATCGAGCGCTTGAAATGGCCTTGATACACGTTTGAATACTTAGTAGGATCACTAAAGGTCAATGGTAAACAGGTTATGATACAAGGCCCCCGAAACCGAATGCTTTCCTTAGATTTCAACACCACCTGCACTTACTTTCAATTTTAGTATAAACTGCTTTATCAACTGCTGACGTTCCGGAAGACTTGCCAATCACGCAACAACCGCTGTAAGTCTTCTCCCTTTATTTTCAGTACTTTACTTTTCTGTCATTTACTTTTCCGTACTAAAAACCAAAACCAACAAAAAAACACTTACTTTTCCGCACTAAAACCTCAATCAACCTAAAACATGCTCCCTCCCTGTACGATCCCTCAAAGAACAACTTATCCCCCTAATTCCCTTGTGTTCGACCTCTACTTACCACTTGCTACCCAGTAGTAAAGTCGCGAGTAGCGGACTTATAAATTTATTCTTGACGTTTGCACACGACGACTGTGCATCCGTCAGTGCCTAACTCGCTTATGGATGAAATTGACCTCGATTATGAGCTTCCTAAGCGTGTTGATTGTTGGGCTATCTTGAATGACAATGATGAAGAGGATGCTCAAAGCGACAAAGGTAAGGAGTCTTGTTCGGTAGAGTTAAAACCTCTACCAACAAGCCTAAGGTATGAGTTCTTAGGCCCCAATTCTACTTCGCCTATCATTGTTAATTCCTCTTTGAATGATGATGAGACTACGAGATTGCTTGATGTGATTAGAGGGCACAAAGGTGCAATTGGCTATTCTATTGATGATTTGAGAGGGATAAGTCCTAGTTTGTGCATGCATAAAATTAATTTGGAAGATGATAGTGTGCCATCTAGGGAACATGCTAGGAGACTTAATCCCATTGTGGGTGAAGTAGTAAAAAAGGAGATTTTGAAAATGCTTGATGCGGGAATCATTTTCCCTATTGCGGATTCCAATTGGGTAAGTCCCATTCATGTGGTACCCAAGAAGGGGGGCATGACGGTGGTAAAAAATGATAAGGATGAATTAATACCAACTAGAACCGTCACCGGTTGGCGAAAGTGCATTGATTTTCGAAAACTCAACCAAGCCACTAAGAAAGATCATTTTCCACTTCCTTTTATTGATCAAATGTTGGAAAGACTAGCCAAGCATGACTACTTTTGTTATCTTGATAGATATAGTGGATTTTTCCAAATCCCTATTCATCCACAAGATCAAGAAAAAACCACCTTTACTTGTCCCTATGGAACATTTGCCTATCGGCGAATGCCCTTTGGACTTTGTAATGCGCCGGGTACCTTTCAAAGATGCATGATGGCTATATTTTCAGAATTTATTGAGGAAATTATGGAAGTGTTCATGGATGACTTTTCTGTTTATGGTTCCTCTTTTGATTATTGCTTAGACAACTTGGCAAAAGTTTTGAAAAGGTGTATTGAGACGAATCTTGTGCTAAATTGGGAAAAATGTCATTTTATGGTGCAGGAAGGCATAGTGCTTGGACACTTGGTCTCAAAGAGGGGAATTGAGGTGGATAAGGCAAAAGTGGAAGTTAATGAAAAATTGCCACCTCCAAAGGATGTTAAAGGAATAAGGAGCTTTCTAGGCCATGCCGGTTTCTATAGAAGGTTTATTAAGGACTTCTCAAAGATTGCAAGGCCTTTGACAAACTTATTGTGCAATGATACCAAATTCCGATTCAATGAAGAATGTTTGGAGGCATTTGAGAAGTTAAAAAAGGCATTGGTATCGGCTCCCATTATTCAACCTCCAAATTGGGATTTGCCCTTTGAGCTCATGTGCGATGCAAGCGACTATGCTATTGGAGCGGTTCTTGGACAAAGGGTGGACAAGAAACTTCACGCCATTCACTACACAAGCAAAGTTCTAAATGGAGCTCAATTGAATTACTCTACAACCGAAAAAGAACTCCTTGCCATTGTGTATGCCTTTGACAAGTTTCGTTCATACTTTGTGGGATCAAAGACTATAGTATTCACCAACCACGCGGCAATCAAATACTTCTTGGCAAAGAAAGACTCTAAGCCGAGATTGATAAGATGGATTCTCTTGCTCCAAGAATTTGATATTGAGATCAAGGATAAAAAGGGAGTGGAAAATGTAGTCGCTGATCACCTATCTAGGCTTGAAGGAAATGAGGAGTTCAAAGAAGACACTAGCCCCGTAGATGACTCTTTCATCTGAGAGAAACTTATGAGAGTTGAGGCGGAAGCCCTCCCATGGTATGCGGACTTAGTAAACTTCGTGGTTTGTGGTATCATTCCTCACAACATGAACCACCATCAAAGGAGGAAGTTCCTATCCGAGACAAAGAGATATTATTGGGATGAGCCCTTCTTATATAGGCTACGCGCGGATGGATTGTATAGGACTTGTGTCGCCGAAGAAGAAATGAGGGATATCCTATACCATTGCCACTCTTCCCAATATGGAGGACATGGTAGTGGAGCAAAAACGGCGTCAAAAGTCTTACAAAGTGGATTCTATTGGCCTACTCTCTTCAGTGATGCATATGAATTCATCAAGGCTTGCGACCAATGCCAAAGGACGGGAAATATCTCTAAGAGGCATGAGATGCCCCAACAAAGCATTCTTCCGGTTGAAATATTCGATGTTTGGGGCATAGATTATATGGGTCCTTTCCCATCCTCATATGGGAATCAATATTTATTGGTCGCGGTTGACTATGTCTCCAAATGGGTAGAGGCCGTCGCCTCCCCTACTTGCGATGCTAAAGTTGTCACTTAGCTATTCAAGAAGATTATTTTTCCAAGATTTGGAGTTCCTAGGACCGTCATTAGTGATGGCGGCTCACACTTTAAGGAAAAACATTTTGAAGCCTTGCTCCGCAAGTATGGGGTAAGCCACAAGGTGGCAACGCCATATCACCCGCAAACTAGTGGGCAAGTGGAAATCTCAAATCGGGAAATCAAGGCCATTCTAGAAAAGACAGTGGGAAGCTCGAGGAAAGATTGGTCATCGAAGCTAGATGACGCATTATGGGCTTATCGCACCGCCTTCAAGACCCCCATTGGGATGTCTCCATACCGCCTCATATATGAAAAACCATGCCATTTGCCGGTTGAATTGGAATATAAGGCAATGTGGGCAATTAAATTCTTGAACATGGACATACAAACGGCGGGAGACAATAGAGTCCTTCAACTCCATGAGCTAGAAGAAATAAGGAATGAAGCCTATGAGAGTGCTAGAATTTACAAAGAGAAGACGAAGAAATGGCATGACAAGAGAATCTCTCGTTGTGAATTCAAAAAGGGAGAAAAGGTCCTACTCTTCAACTCTAGGATCAAACTATTCCCGGGGAAATTAAGGAGCCGACGGAGTTGCCCTTTCACTGTTCACAAGCCTCACAAAGATGGCCATGTAGAAGTGCTCAACAACGACGGAACCATCTTTACGGCCAATGGACAAAGGCTCAAGCATTATAGAGAACAAATTCGGAATGAGCACAATGCAACCTACACTTTGACCGACCCATGAGAGAGCTTTAATCCGCTTGAGGAGGGATCCTAGCAAAGGACTCCTCAAGTATGTTTCTTAAAAAAGATTTGGCTCGGTCTTTGCTAAGACGTTAAACTAGGCCCTCACGGGAGGTACCCCCGGTTGTGAGTTGTCCATTTATGCACATCTATTTTCATATATGTTTGGCATGAGTATATTGAACTTTGAATGTGAACTTTGGTGCTAGGACGGTCTAATATGCATGATTAGTTGTGCTTTGTGTGAAATTATGTTTACATGAATTATCTAGGTGATGGTTATGTTTTAAATGTGGAGTGTATGATCCTAGCTTGCGTTTTGTTGAAAATTATATGTATGCTAGTGTTTTCTTGGGAAAGCATGCCTTGAGTTTTTGGTGAATTTTGAGTGATGCTCATTCATGCTGCGGAGTTAAAATTTCCAAGTGTGGAGTTGGGGTCCAAGCAAAAATCATAAAATCTTTGGAGTTCTTCGCAGAAAATGCCCCTCAGCCGACCGGTAGAGAAATGGCCATTCAGTCAGCCGACCGGCTCGATTGAACCTCAGCAGGACCCCTTTTTCTTGCAACCCCAACCGACCGGTTGGCCCTCCCAGCCGACCGGCTGAGAACCCCCTTAACCAAAACTCACACTCCTTCCCCGATTCACTTTCTCACTCAACCGAAAACCCTAAAACCTCCAGCCGCCGTCCAATCCTCCTCCGGCCGACCTCAACCAACCATCCGCTCCCCATCCGACCACCATTCGACCACCGCCGTCACCTCCCAGCCCTTCCCAACCACCGTCTGACCCGCACAACTCCCCGCACCCGTTTTCCGATCGGAAACAACACCCCCTTCCGATCTCCCCGTCCGGCCACCAAAATCTCCCATTTCTTCACCCAAATCACTCCCCTCACTCCCGCCTACAAACCCCCATCATCAATTTCACCATCCGAGCTATTCCCAAAAACCCCAATTTTCAGCCCTCATAAATCGATTCCAGCCGACCGGCTGAATTCAGTGTCTTCCTAGCCGACCGGTTGAGCTCAGTGCATCCCAGTTCTCAGTCTCCCTTTTGCCTATTAATCATGCCTCCAGCCGGATCATCGTCCAAATCCAAAGCAAAAGGTAAGGGGATTGCCCATGAGCCGACAAGGGACGTTCGGGTCGGAGATTCGTCCGATAGTGAGGAGGATGACGTGCCTCTCATCGCTCGCAAAAGGAAGCAATTAAGGGCTTTGCTGAGAGATTCTAGTGAGAGCGAAGAGATGGAATCTCCCCCACCTTCGCCCCCACCCAAGAAAAAGAGCAAGGTTGCAAAGCCACAGAAGAAGAGGACTCCAGAGCCTCCCATTGTGCGAGCGCCATCACCCTCACCTCCAGCATCTCCCACCACCACACTTGCCCTATTTGTACCAGGTGATGGTTAATTAGAGGGTCCCCTACCTCTTCTCACCCCATACCCCTTCGACGAGCCTCTCGCGTTCGAAGATGAGAGGCATAGAAAGCGTCATGATATTATTACGACAAAGAAGAAGAAGGCCATGGCGACTCTATACCCAGACATGGAGCTTCTACGAGGCATCAACCTTGTGGTCGCCGATGAGGTACATTCCCGACTTAGTCACAATGGATTAAACTTTTTATTTAATGAAGATCCGGGATGTAACCAAAGGGTGGTGGAGGAATTTGTGTGCTCTTTTGATTGGGTGAAGGATGAGGAAGGGTAGTTTTATTGGAAATTCAGGTTAAGGGGAAGGGATTTCAGGATTAAGGAGAGCATGATTCGAGATTGGTTAGGTTTTCCTCCCGATGGCGGAGATGGGCCTAGTTTTAATGAGCACGAGCGTACTCGGTTCTGGAAGCAGATTTCTGGGTGAGACGAGTGGTTTGTGGCATCCTTTAACTCCTCCGCCATTACCACACCGGTATGGAAGGTCATTCACCACCTCATTGCCATTGGGGTGAATGCTAGGAAGGGTGGGGCTAGATCCTTGTCCCTCCCGGACATGAGGATCATGATGGTCATTGATAATGGGGATGTCATCGACTGGTTGGCTGTCTTCGCCATTAACTTTGAGAGTGTTGTTAAGGATACCTCGCGAAATTTGGCATTGGGAGGCGGATCTCTGATTACATTGCTCGCCATGAAGTGTAACTTCACAATTGGCCACGAGGGATGCCCCAAGGCATCCAAGAGGATCCTGGACTTGCGCACCACAAAATATATGCACCTTCTGAAGGCGGACGGAAGGATGTGGGAAACCGACACAAAACCTCACAAGAGGGAGCTCTGGATCAGTATAGCACATACGAGGCAAGCGTTTAAGGATCTGAACCCCCTCTACTGCCTAGCCAACCTCACCCCATCCCCTCCTTCCTCTCCTAGGGTACCTCTGAATCCAGACGACGAGCATGAGGCACCCATGGATGAGGAGCTGTTACCCGAGGATCCTGCCGTGGCGAGTCCTCCTCCCGCCGCTGATGTTTTGACCGAGTGGAGAGAGAGAGAATCTCTTTCGATATTACCGACTTGAGGAGTGGCTTGAGCAGACTTAAAGACTTTGTTAGGGAGGCCGACATGCGCCAGGAGTGGGAGTGGCTCTGGTCCGCAGTTGTTTCCATGATCAGCGGTTCCGGTGGTCCAGTAGCTCCTTCAGCAGCTCCAGAGTTTTCTGCTCCTCGTGGCGCCTCCCCATTGCCTACCACACCAGCTTCTAGAGTCGGGGAGGCGGGCACACCACTTGCTGAGGGCACGATAGTGAACGAGAGTGTCCCCGGAGAGGAGGACTCGTGATATACTGGTGCCACGATACCGAATGAGGAAGGTTGTGGAGATTCGACTAGGCAGATCAGTCTGGGAGGCGATGAGGCTACATCTTGATCTTGTACTGCATCTTGTTCTTACTTTTGCCTATTCTTTGATGCTTTCTTGCTTAGATCATGTACTTGAATGTTAAGTCGCCTTTTTGGTGCAATTTTGGATGATGTATGCCATTCTGAGTGCTTATACTCTTGACTTGCCTTTGGTTGCATGTTGCTTTTCCTATGATATTGAAGGTGTTTACCATTTATGTTGTCCACTCTACAGGATATACATCTACATATTATTATCATTGTTCAAAATTCACCTTCTTTGTCTACATTTGCAACCAAAAGGGTATTTCTCACTCCCAAGAGTTATGTCGCCGGCACTACAAACGAGGGGAGTTCCTACGCCTTTGCCTTTATTTTATCATTCTATGCGCTTAGGGACAAAGCTTGAATTAAGTGTGGAGTGGTTTGATGCGCATAGTTCACATGTTTGCATGCCATGCATATCATTTTTAGATGGACACTTGCATCTTTTGCACCTTATCCCTACTTGAGAGTGTTCTTAACCATATAGGCTTGTGACTATCGATTCTTAATTCCTATCAATCACATCTAGCCTATTTGCCACATTTATTGGATCTTGAACTTAGAACCGACCTAGTCCATTGAATGTGTATTCTTGAGAGCCAATATCATTGCTATCTTTCGTCTATCCAATTCTCTAAGTATTTTCGTTGAAATACCTTGGATCATGTTTTAGCAAGCCATTTTAAAATCCTCACTAAAAACTTAGACCTTTTGTTTGCTCCTTGGTGACTTGAGTTTTCTAATTTAGTGTCATGCTCATGCTTGTTTCCCGCGCGTTCCATATATTCCTTGAACATATTGTCAAGTTTTAAGTGTGGAGTTAAAAAAAGCTTCATTTTCATGGTCAAAAGAGGGCAAAACCCCGACCAAAAACTTTCTCAAGAGCTCGAGAAGTTTTGTGCAAAATTATACAAATGCCGGGGGTTAGGGAGGTAAGTCCCCCCTCGAAAGCATTTGTAGGCCAAAGGCCATTTGAAAAGGAAATAAAAAGCATTTAAAACTTGACTTTATGTCCCTCCATCATCCTTCACTTGTGCAGGATCCATCATTTGCATTGTATGCTAGTTAGATTAACTTTTGGATGACCCATGTGCTTGCACGTGAGTATTCATTTGGTCAATGCTTGTTTACTAAAGAACTCTTGTGTCAAACTCCTCTTCCCTTATGGACTACGGCTTAAGCGCCTAAGACTTGGGAATGAGTTACATGTCGCAAGCCCGTGGACTAGCCCTAGCTAGCATAGGCAAGCGATTGACAATTTTTGTGCAAACTAAATGCTTTACTTCTATTGTATTACCTTGAAAATGAATAGATATTTGGATGAGACGATTGATAGCTCTAGTAGTGATGACCTTGAATACACAACCTCAAGGGTACTTAAAGTGGTTCAAAAGTTCTTTTGATGATATTGTGATAATGGACCTAGCGTGGGGGTGAGGAATTTGTTTTGAGAAATCATAGCCTCGGTTGAGCACTCTTGAATTCATTCTCATGGGATAGGTGCATATGGGATTTGTAAGTATTTCCTTTTTTTTGAAAACTCTCACGAGACTATAACTCGTCCACTAGGGTAGCCTAGGGGTTTAAAGGCTTAATGCATATGCTAAATGCATTCGTAACGCCTACAAAAAGGAGCCAGTTAGATTGTAAATA
Source organism: Rhodiola kirilowii (assembly GCA_033675215.1). Lineage (NCBI taxonomy): Eukaryota > Viridiplantae > Streptophyta > Magnoliopsida > Saxifragales > Crassulaceae > Rhodiola > Rhodiola kirilowii. The sequence continues at coordinate 37,054,219 of CM066201.1, forward strand.
CTTGTCATCTTTTTTTAATAACATGTTTAGAAATAATGATTGAGACTATGTGGATCTAGTGAGGCAAAATAGACGAAAAACATAGCACCGCTAGCATTTCGCCATTTGCACGTCCTTGACATATTTGCATACTTTGTTCGGGACGAACAAAGCTTAAGTGTGGAGTGTTGGTCGACTTTTCGACTTATTAATACCCGATTATCACTATAGTTTTAATTCGTTTACGGTAATAATTAGATGTCATTTGATCTCTTTTTGTACGTTTCAGGTACAAAACAAGATGTTTCAGTGTCAAAGCCAAATTACAAGAACTCAGAAAAAAATCAGAGAATTAAAGGCAGAAGTGGACTGAATGTGAGCTCAGCCGACCGGTTGGGAACTACCCCATCACCAGCCGACCGGCTGGATGGAAGAAGCAGACTCAATGGAGAAAAACACATTCTCAACCGGGCGGCTCAAACTGACCAGCCGACCGGCTGGCCAAGCATCTCAGAAGTGGGCTGCATTCACCCTACTCCAGCCGACCGGCTGAACCCATTCCAGCAGAGGATTTTACCTAAGGCTATAAATAGAAAGTGGTAAGTTTGACCTAGGCATCTGTCATCTTTGGGGAAAAAGATAAGGAAAAGAGGTCAAATCAAGGTCATCCATCATCATCCAATCAAGGAGGATTGAAGATCAAGGGAGTTTACTAGGATTAGTCATCCTACTCCATTCCCCTTCTCTTCTCTTAGATTTTTTTAGAAACCCTACTCACATCATGTTGTCTTACATGATGTGTGAGTAGTCTCCTTCTGTTTTGAGGGATTTACATCCCTCCTTGGTACTCAATGATCATGTATACACATTCTATTTGCAATCTATGGAGTTGATTTCATTTTCACTATGCTCTTCATTTTAGACATGTTGCTAAGTGTTTGACAAAATGCCTAAGTGACATGTTTGTGTTAGAACTATGATCTAAGTATTGAGAGAGCTTAGTGATGGTTTTGATGTAGTAAAAACAAACTCATCAAACATTTATGAGAGTAAATGCATGGGTGAGAGGTTAACTAAGTCTTCATGCATATAGCATTTATTACCTTGGTAGATGTTCCAAGGATAATAAGTTCTATATAGTGAATCGATATCTTTAATTAGTGAGATTCTACATAAGAAGGCTTGACTAGGATTAGACTTGCATGATAGTTTGTCTAATTTTAGCCTAAGCTAGGTTTAAACCTATCAACCTCCTAAATGATTAAACTCTTGTATACATGATTGTTGGGAAATTGCCAAGGAGGGGAGTAACCCCTCGAAACTCTCTTTAATTGAATTGAACCCCCTAAGAACCATTTCATTACTTGTTTCATTATTGATAATCATTCTCAACATTGAATTTGAAGGAATAGCCGAGTAGAAAACTTGATTCTCTAGCGTATAATCCGTTTGCTCTCTTGGGTTCGACACCGGTCTTACCGGTCAAGATATAAATTGTTTTTAACTAATTTCATTGCTAAAAATTACAACTGTCAAAAACGCTTTAAGAGAAGTTTTTAGTTAATTAATAGTAGTCAGAACCTCTAGTTTTTGTCAGAAAGCAGAACTTTTAATATCGAGTCAAATATACATTTTACTATTTCAAGCCCTAGATTTTCGAAAATCAAAATCACGAATTCTTCAACGAATATCTCTCTTCTCAGCAATTTCGTTTCCTTTGTCGACTACAACCCTAGATTTCTGCCATACATATGTTGGAGTGTTTCTGGGTTCATGTTGGTTTGTTCGTGAATATGCCGTTGTTGTTTGTGGTTTTGAATAAGATGTTGAAACTCGATTGTGTGTTAAAATGAAAATCCATGGGTATAATAACAATGTTCGTGGTTTAAAATATATATATGGGTTCGGGTTGATTTTTCATGAATATGCCTCTATTGTTCGTGATTATGATCAACAATGTTCTACTCAAAATTACAAGCAAAAAGTTATGGTCAAGGAAAAATCCATGATTTAGAATCTGATGACAATTCAATAAAAGGGTCATGCTCGCTCAACATTGCCCTCGTAACCAATCTTGACCGAACCAAGATCACCGAATCTGCCGGCGCCTGCAGCATATCCGTTTACAACTCACCTTCACATCCCCCTTGCATCTCTAGGATAGCCGATCCAGCCTTACTCAAGTGTGTCAAGTAATCTGTCGCCATCCCGATGATGTCTAGATCACGATTTAGTCATTTTATGGAAGCCATGATCTTGGAGTCACTCGATGTCGACTACGTCGACGAGATTGAGGAGATGGCGATTTTCCAGCGAGGAACATTTCATTAACAAGCACAATTTATAACACCCGAGTTCTGAATATGAATAGTCCCACATCGAGTATGAGTAGTGCTTGTGCTATCTTGATAAGCTAGGCTACTGATCAGTCGAGATTTTGACTGATTTATGGCCATTCTTCACTATAGTTTTGGGTCGTTTCCGACATTATTTTGATGTCATTTGACTTCTATCTTTACATTTCAGGTAGAAAACAAGTCTCCCTCAAGGCTGAAGCCAAAATACGAAAACTCGGGGAAAACTATAGATTTAGAGCAAAAAAAAGGGCAGATTGAACTTTCTGGCTTATTTTGAATGCTCAGATCGTATACGGTGTCCAAATTGGTTGATTCAAAGCTTTTAGAAAGCTAACTCAAAGGGCTACAACTTTCTAGTTAATGCCAAGACCAAATTCGGACAGGAAGACCACCAAAAAGGCCTGGGAAGTGCTAGACGGTCGGCTGAAATTAGCCAACCGACTGGCTACAGAAAGATTCAGATTGGCCTGCCCAAGCTCAATTTCTAGCCGACCGGTTCAAGTCAGCTCAAGTCCCAGCTAACCGATTGGGCTAAAAACCCAGAAAATTTAGTTTTGGAGCTATAAATAGAAAGAGGGCTTTTGACCTAAAGTGGAGGTTTTTGGGGAAAAGAAGATTGGAAAAGAGGCTCATCCAATTAAGGTCATCAATCATCAAAAGATCCAACTAAGGAGAAGAAGAGAAGACTAAAGGGAGTTAAAGGATTCCGAATCCTCCTTCCTCTACATCTTTTCCTATTCTACTTGTTGTGTGCTATAAACCCTACTCACACCATGTTGTCTTACATGATGTGTGAGTAGTGATCTTGTGTTTTCAGGGTCTTATGACTCTCCTTGGTACTCTTTGATCACATATATACATTGATATTCATATGGATGATTGTTGATTTCATTTTCTCTTGTGTTATGAATGTTATGCACTCTAGGTGTTTGTTAAAATGCCTAAGTGACAACTTGGACTAAAACTTGAACCTATGACTTGAGGGAGCTAGGGAATAGTTATAGGATGGAGGAAATGATATGTATCTTAAGCATGAGAGTGAACCTTAGGATATGGACGCTTGCCTAGGATTGAATGTTTGATTTATTGAAGTTGGTCATTAAGCGAATCATCAATTAATCCCATCGAATGGTGTCAAATTCATATCCACTATGCTCTTCATACCTGTCATGCTACTAAGTGTTTGAGGAAATGCCTAAGTAACATGTTGAACCTTAAAACTAGACCTAAGAATCGAGAGACATTAGGGATAGTTTGGATGTAGTGAATATGATTATTTCTACGGGATTGAAGTGAACTAGGTTCAATACTATTTGACTACCATGAAATGTTTGAATATCATGCATGTGATCATTGGGAAATGGCCAAGGAGGGGAATAACCCCTTCAAACACCTCTTTCCATCTTTTATCTCTAATTACTCACCACATAGGATTTAGATATATACTCCCTCATACATTTTGGGTTTAGAATAGCCGAACGGAAACACGATCTTACATAGTGCATGTGCTTGGCTTGCTCCTCTTGGTTCGACCCGGTACTTTATTGGTATTATAAATGTTTTGACACTACGATGACCCTCTTCAAAACCGACACGTCGGGAGGGTAAAAATAGACGTTGTCAAATGGCGCCGTTGTCGGGGAGCAGCTAGTTAGCACATCCCTAGACTAGATTGTGTGGAAGTTCCGACTATTCTTGTGAATATTTTTCTTTTTTCTTACACTTGTATATTCTTTTTTTTCTACTCATATCGCTTGCTAACTTACTCTATCTTGTTTTGCAAGGATGGACCCCTACAACCAACAAGTCTTTCTAATGGAGAATACTATCAAGAGGAGGTGCAACCATATTGGAATTACCAAGAGCATGGCTATCAAACTAGTTATTATAATTTGAATGGGGATGACCAAGAAGAGGAGCAACCAAACGCCTATTGGGAAAACTCTTGGAATCCATCACATACCTACATTCAAAATTTGGATGATAGCCAAAGCTTTAAAGTTGAAGACTCCTACCATTTACACCCTCAACCTTCAAGAGAGCCCTCCAATATGGAATCCATGATTGCCACATTCCTTGCAAACCAAGAGAAGCGAGAGAGAGATCATTTGGAATGGAAAGCTCAAATGCAAGCAATTGAAGTTGGGAACTTGGATGAGGAAGAGGAGGTCTCCGAAGACTCCTACACTCAACCTCAACCCTCAAATGAGTCCTCCAATCTAGATTCTATCCTTGCCTTACTCCTTGAAAACCAAGAGAAGATTAATAGAGACATGCAAGCCCAATTGATGGAGATGGATGCTCAATTTGATAGATTGGAGGCCCGACACCAAGTTTTGGAAAGCAAATTGGTGCAACAAGCAATGGAAAATGAAAACTTGGATGAGGAAGAGGAGGTCTCCGAAGAGGAAGTCCTTGAATCTAATGCCTCAAGGGAAGAACGGGGTCAAGAAAGGGAGGATGAATTTTTGAGAGCCGCCACCGAAGCTTGGTTATGGGGAGGTGAATGTTGTAACGAGGACGAGATGGAATGCGAAAGTGAAGCACCCTTCACTACTAGCACATCTCAAGATCATTTTGTTAGTTTTATGGCATGTAGTTTGGCAAAACTTAGAATAGTTGTTCTAGTCTAGGTAAGACATCTGACCCTGGATCAAGTTCAAGACAGATGGATGTTTCCTAATTCAAATTAGGAAACCTAGCCGACCGTTGGAAGAGTGATGGACCATAATTATACGAATCAAAAACACAGTAAAACCCACCAAATTAGACTGTTGGTCTATTTAACTTCTGCTTGTTAGTCCCGATTTATTTCTACAGGGCATTTTAGAGACTAAAGAGAAAACACGCTAAGGAGAGGATTTTACGCTGAAAAGATATTAAGAGTCAATCCAAGGTCAAGATCAGACGCTGAACGAAGAAATCTCAAGATCCTGACGTAGGAATTACTCAAATCAAATCCAACCGAGGAACAATCAAAGTCAGACGGAGCGAAATTGGACTGATAGTTTTGTGAAAAGACTGCACAAAACTGTCAAAATGCACTCATGGACCAAGGTGACCGGCCACCTTGCTTGGAGGTGGCCAAGCCACCCTTCTCCTCCCCTTGCAACCGGCTACCGGCGGCCCAACCTCCCCCCAACCGGCGGCTTTCTCCTCCCCCATGTGTCACCTCCTCCCTTCTCCTCCCTTGGATCAAAAACACATGCCACCCATCTCCACCACCCATCTCCTCCCCTTGTGGCTATAAAAGGAGGCTTCTCCTCCTCATTTCAATCATCCAAAAAATCAACATTTCACTTCTCTCTCTAAGTTTTTGTTACTTTGTAAGTTTGGTTTGGTTTTGGAAATAATACTCCTGTTTGTTCTTGAGTATTATACTGATTGGAAATAATACTCCTGTTTGTTCTTGAGTATTATACTTTAGAGAATACTCCTGTTGGTTCTTGAGTATTCCAACCCTTCTCCTCTTACTATTTTCAAAAACCCCCGAGTATTTAGCTATGGTATCCACCTCTATGGAAATTCGTAGCTAAACTCTTTATTCGGTTAAAGGGGCGTACTTGTATTATAAAATGTTTTAATTCTTTTAGTTTCTTTTCTCTGTATTCAAAACTAGTTCTATGTGCCATATATTAGATCAGAACTTCCAAGGTTGAGTGGATGCTTAAAATGGCAAAGCTCTTCCGTGGAAGTTCGCAAACATACTCGGGTAAGTGGATGCTTGAAATGGCAAAGCTTATCTGAGGAGTTTGATCTCTCTCAAACACCATTTTGGGTAAATCGGAAAAGACAACCCAAAATGGATGCACATAGGCTAGTATACCTTGAAATGGGGTGCTAGTCTAAGTAGAACAAGGGATTTACATTTTTTGCAAAAGATTAGACAGTATTGCAAGTCGAGTGCTTGAAATGGCCTTGATTCACTTTCGAACACTTTTGCAAAAGACTAGACAGTGTGGCAAATCGAGCGCCGGAAAAGGCCTTGATACACGTTTGAATACTTAGAAGGGTTACTAAAACAATAAATAGGCTATGATACAAGGCCCCTGAAACCGAATGTTTTCCTTGAATTACAAAACCCCCTGTATTTACTTTTATAAACTGCTCGATCAACTACAACCATCAACCGCTCATCTACCGGAGGAATCGCAATCACGCATCACCCACTGTAAGTCTTCTTCCCTTAACTCTTTTACTTTTAGTATTTTAATTTCTGTATTTATTTTCTGTATTTACTTTTCCGCACTCAAAACCAAAAAAACCAAAAACAGTAGCTTAGTTAATCGCGCTAAAATCTCAATCAACCTAAAACACGTTCCCCGCCAGTATAAAGAACAACGTATCCCTCTAATTCCCTTGGGTTCGACCCCTACTTACCACTTACTACCCAGTAGTGTTGTCGCGAGTAGCGGAAAATATAAATTTATTTGTACAGAGAACATTGCACCTTAACGACAGTGCAGTGGGCTCCGTCAAAGAGCAAGGCGGTTGCACGTCCAAGGACAGAAGTTGGTTATTTCCAAATTCAGATTTGGAAAGTTGTTTCAACCGATGAAGACCGACGCAACACAACTTTGCAAGAATATATCTCCGATATCAGAATTGGCAAGTCGGTGCTTAAAGATAATTGAAGGCGTGTCTCAAGTCGGTTGCTTGCCTATGAAGCTATCAATGCTATGAAGATATTCGAAGATTCCTAAATCGATATTACAGATTCACAAAGACGATTATCTTCTAAGATACGCATGAAATAGTAGGAAATATTTCCTAATGATGAGAGGCGGTTTATGACCGGAAACCCTAATCATTCAAGGGTTTCTTCCGCCCTATTTAAGGAGTGCTAATACTCGGTTATTAACAGCACTTACGGAGAAACTTATCACGCTCATACTCATTGAAGGGAGGTGGAGGATTTAGGCAGTAACATAATCGTAACTGGTTATTCACTACGCTCGGCTGGAGAGCTAACCGTCACTGGCTACTCGAAGGCGCTCGGATTCAATCTGCACTGGTGCTCAGCAGATTGATCGTGGAACAAGCTGAAGGATCAAGCACAACTGTTCAACCTGCGCATTCGGGAGAAGGTGCTGATTCTCACGGAGAATCATTCTGGTGGATACGGAGCGGGAGCAAAGATCTAGGGGGAGACCTAGATTGCAATTACTAGAGTGTCCGAGGCTCAGGTAGTTTAAGAGGGATTCTGTAAATGGTAATTCCAGTACTCGCTATACTCAACTAATAGTGAATTTCTATCCACCGGGCTAGAGAACGCCCTCCAGACGTAGGCTCGTTAACGCCGAACTGGATAACAACTTTGCGTGTCGTATTTATTTCCGCACTACTTGTTTTTGCGCATAAGTTGTTTTAGAATTTGCTCTGGATCTCGACCAAAACAACATCTCATCTTCCAGGGGAAGATTTCAATTGGTATCAGAGCAAATACTCAACATACAGAGTAAGATCCGAAGGTGAGATGGATTTAAGAGAAGGGCAGAATATCACTCGTCCCCCCTTGCTTGAAGGAAACAAATATGGTTACTAGAGGGTTCGAATGAAGGCTTTTCTAAAGTCTCAAGATGAATCAGTTTGGGAAGCTGTTGAACAAGGATGGACGGACCTAGTGGCTCTTGACAAAGAAGGTAAAGTCTGTCTTCTCACCAAAGACAAGTGGACTGAGGCACACAAGAAAGCTGAAGCGGCGAACTCCAAAGCGATAAATGCCATATTTTCAGGAGTTGATGGGAAAATTTTTAAGATGATCTCCACATGTGAAGATGCTAAGAAGGCTTGGGACATTCTCCAAACTGCTCATGAAGGTACAACCAAAGTGAAAATCTCTCGAATGGAGACGGTCACATCAAAATTCGAAAATCTGAGAATGCAAGAGGATGAGACTATTGCCGACTTCAACACACGGGTTCTCGATATCGCTAACGAAGCATTCGCCCGTGGAGAACCCATATCTGAAGAAAAACTGGTAAGGAAGGTGCTGAGATCTTTCACAAAGTGGTTCGGCACGAAAGCTCTTGCTGTTAAGGAAGCCAATGATGTTAAGACCATGAGGCTGGACAAACTTATGGGATCCCTTCAAACACATGAGTCTGATCTGAATGAAGAAGATCTGGTGACAAAGGATAAAAGTATTGGACTGAAAGCTGAAGTCTCAGTTGTTCCAGACAAGATAGGAGAGCTGTCAGAACAACAACTTGCTTTGTTTGCGAAAAACTTCGGCAGGATTCCAGAAGGATGGGAAATTTAGAAGGGGAAATCAATCTGGAGACCATAATAAGGACAGCAACGGCAAAGGTATTCGGTGTAGAGAATGTGAAGGCTTTGGTCACATTCGAGCAGAATGTCCCAATCTAAAGAAAAAGAATGCATACGCTGTTAGCTGGAGCGATAGTGAATCTGATCCGGAGGGAGAAACAAATAATTTTGTCGCTCTTACGTCCATTATCGGGCAGGAAGAAGAAACGAGTCAAGAAGCCGAGTCAAAGTCATCCTCAGAAAACCTCACTCAGTACTCAAGCTGCAGTAATAATGAAGAAGTCCTAGAGGAAGATCATGCCAGGAAATACAAAGAGTTGTTCCAGGAATGGCTTATTGAGGTTGAGTAGAACAAGGCCCTTCGCAGTGATCTGATTGACCTAATGGAGGAAAAAGAAAAACTATGGGAAGAAGCCACTATTCTTGTCACTCAGAAGGTGGAACTACAACAAACTGACACTGACCTCCAAATTCAGTTGAAAGAAGCAAAAACCGAGCAATCAAATCTTTTCGCTCAGAAATCTGAACTACTGTCAGTTATCTCCTCCCTAAAGCAACAGATCGATTGGAGTCCAGGTAATCATGCAGAAGACATGATGAATCTAAAGAAGAAGAATGCTGCTTTAAGGCGTCAAGAGGTAATCCTACTTAATACTATTGATGCATTGAAAATTGAGATTGAGATGGACAAGGATACTCATGTCAAGACTCTGGATAAGCTCAATTATCTAAAGAAGTCTGTCAAGCTAGAAGAATGTATGGGAACTAGTGAAGACATACAGGCAACATTGGAGATAGGAGAATCAAGCAAGCATGTTGCTCCAAAAGATCATATCGCTCGAAGAAAATCCGTTCAACTCACCACAAAGAAGATGGATGAACGAAGGTGCTTTCACTGCAATCAAGTGGGACACCTCAAGACACGGTGCCCTGATCTTCACAGGATGATGAGTCAATGTCAAGGAATGCCAGAAACTCTCAAGAAACAAGTCTGGAAGGCCAAGCAAAAAGGGGGGGCATGCCATGTCGCGGTTAGCTCCACAAGGGACTTGGAAAAACTACGATGGTATTTTGATAGTGGATGCTCCAGACATATGACTGGTAATCCGCAGTTTCTGATCGAGGTTGAAAAAGTTGAGGGAAACTATGTGACCTTTGGAGACGGAGTAGAAGGCAGAGTTCTCGGAAGAGGAACATTAAATGTTCCAGGATTACCCGGATTGAAGGACGTCTCTCTTGTCGAAGGTTTACCGGCAAATTTAATCAGCATCAGCCAATTGTGTGATGGAAAGAATCTTGTTCAGTTCTCTCAGGACAAGTGTGTTGTCTTCAACAACCTGAATGGAATTGTTCTCACTGGAAGCCGTGTCTCAAACAACTGCTACCTTTTGGATCTCAGTCAACCCACTGCCTCTCAAACATGCATGCTGAGAAAAACTCAGAAAGGTCAGATTCTCTCTACATACCGTCCATTCACTGAGAAGTCTACTAATTTCAAGAGAAGTGGCGGAAGACTCCCACACTGGGTAAGTACGTCCTCTGCTCATGAAGATTGTCTCAACCGTGGCTATGGTCAAAGAAATGTCAGCACAAAAGATAACTTCACCAAAGCTCCAATATTAGAGGTTGAGAGTTATTACGCCAGAATATTATCGAAAAAGCTGATGCTGAGAGAAGCAGATTTTGAGAGGTGTTACACGAAGATGCTGTGGATGAAGTCCATTATGAAACAGCATAGACTAGATCAAGAGATGAACAACCTTCAAGTTCGGACGCTTAGACCCCCACCGGATCTATGTGTCACCAACAACTAAGTTGTTTCAGAACAAGTGGTCAGCCAGAGCTCAGACAAGATATATATTAAGGGCTGACGTAGAAGGAAGGAAGATGTGTATCTCATTTATTGGCTCAATAGGAAACGATTTGTCTTCAAAGATTTTTCAAATATATTCAAATATTTCTGTGGGGCAACGTGGCAGCATGGGGAGCATTCTCCTCTATTTACTAAAACTGATGGGTTTCCAAAATCAGTCCCGTTCCAAGCAACCGTTCATTTTCTCTCTCTCAACGAAAAACCCTAGTCGAATTCAGAAGTCTGTCGGTTCTCTATAATGGTGGCTGAAATCTACTTGTCTTAGTCAAGACGAGTTCTAGATGGTGTTCGAACTACGTCTCGAACACTTGTTGAACAGTTTCGGGTTGTGTTTAAACAGAGACTGGAACACCTTAGCAGACAGTACCAAAAACAGAACAAACATGAGCACACACGATATGATAACCCAGTTCGGCCTCGCCTACTCTGGGGGGTTTCCCACACCCGAAAAAGGGACACAAATCTTATTACGAGTTTAGAGCTATTCGTGGACTTACACTTACACAACACCTTGTTTGTAATAGCCTAGCCTCTAACACTCCGTCTCTCGGATTTGCAATCTTGGTTCACCGCAGCTTCCCTCGATCCCCTAAGGGTAGGACGAGACTTCTCTCTCGGCCTAGTCTTGGACTTCTTGGAAGTCCAGTCGCCTTCTCTCAAAGACGTAGCTTGTTTACGTGTGTGTACGCTTTGTTGTCCTTTAAGAACAGTCTGAACAGCACACTGAACAGACTGTTACTTCCCCGTTGATATTCCGGTGTGGAATAATCAACCGGCGGTCGCTCCTCCTCCAATCTCACGAACTCTCGTGTTTGTTTCTTTTCTCTCAGGAAGCGACACAGATCTAGTTGCCCTAGCCATGTATTTATATGTAAAGGGGAAAGTCCAAATCTGTTGCAGATCACATCATCAAATATTTTAGGAAATATTCCTAAATATTTTATGTGTATCTTTATCCAATCTTTAGGAATTATCTTCGAAAACTTCCTTCCCAAGTCAGCCACATCGCCTTTAATCTGATGTGTAGATATTCATTTGAATATCTGAATCTTCGAATTCCTCGCTGGCCGACTCCAATCAGAATATCCTTGTCAAATATTTCGGAGATACTCCTAAATATTTGATCGATATTCAATCTCTTCCATATCCAATCTTTGGAGATTACTTCCGTGCCAAGTCATCCAATATTCTCGAATCCAAGCTGAAGATATTCATTTGAATATCTGATCTTTAATGATGACTCGTCAATTGATCCCAATCAAATAATCTCGTCGATCTTCTGGATACGGAAATCTTCCTGCGTCTGCTGTACGCTGTACTGCAGTTCAAGAAAGCGATTGAACTCTTCTTGAACACCTGCTTGAACTATCTAAAGCCGTTTTGCCAACAGCATGCCATTCATGGGAACATCAATCTCCCCCTTGGCATTTTTGGAAAAACCCAATCTAGGCTTTAGACACAACTTGAGGAACCAGAACAGTTACCTCAAACCACTCCCCCTTTTTGCCACAAACTGGAAAGGGGTCCAATCGAGCAACCTGGTCTCTTCGGCAACTAGAATCTTGTCAACTCCCCCTCAAACATAGCCTGGGACAGTGACACATGCTGTGAGTCTGTCAAACCATGGTGTCTCAGCAGCTGTTCGACCACGGGTGAGTAACTGATAGGTTCCTGAACTGCTCCAATCAGTATAGCCAATGCCTCTACATCCTCCAGTAGCTGTCCACATTCAGCTCGGGATAACTTCTGACCAGCAGCTCTCCTTATGGAAGACTCGAGTGCATCCTTCCTCTTCAGCTCGGGGTCCTTCGGATCATTCTTATGTCGACCCTTGAACAGCTTGTGATCAACTACCAACTTCAACGGAGCACTTGTGATCAACTACCAACTTCAACGGATGCTGGTTGATGATCAGCTTATAGATATGCGATGGGAAGATTATCTGGTGCAGTGACTTTGTAGATATGGCGTGTTCTGCAATCTGGTCGAATTCTTCCCATGTCAATGCGCATCCTGTTTCCAATCTAGTAGAGCAGCTGTCACATCTCCTTGCTGACCGTGGTTCTATGAGATGTAGGCTTCCAGTCGACTATGGTGATGAAGAACAACATCGAGTAGAATATTGTCAGATCTGCTACTGGGATGGAACTATCTTCTCATTAAGCAGCCTTTCAGGGATGATCTTTCTTTTCTGCAGGTCCACTTAGCTGCTACGTCTGTATTGACAAACCACATTCCATGCTTAGACACTCCAGTTGGTGCACTAGGCGGAACAGATCCTGGAGCACTCCTCTTCCTTTTCTTGGATGCACTTGCTCCCCCTGCATCTGTTCGCTTATCATCCCTCTTGGTAGTTACTTCAGTCGAGCATGCTTGGATGATCACTTTCTTCTTTGGTTTCTTCTTTTCTGACTTCTTGAGATCAGTCAATGAAACTGAGTCCTCATCATTCATCCTCAAGCTCTTCTGGAACAGTCTTCAGCAACTCCACAACTTGATCAACTGTCTGCTTCAGGTTTCTTGGCATATCAGTCACAACTCCTTTTTGAATAACAATCCCTTCCTTCTGCTTTCCTGTCTGCAGCTAATGATCCAGGATTCTGACCAGCTCTCTGTGTGTGATTTCTAGCACCATGTTCTGCTTCAGTTATGATTCCTTCTTGGATATCTGACAGCTTTACCTTCTTCTAGATGACAGGATCAACAACAACTTGCTCAGTCTCAGAGTCTGACATAGCAATTTTTCTCCCCCTCACAACACTAATTCGTGCAGTATATTTCCTGGGAGTTCCATCCCTTCTAGGCACGACTTTTATGCGGATTTCTGTCTTCTTCAGCACGAAGCCAGTGGCATCTACCTTTGCATTCAACAGCTTCTTCTTATCAGAACCACAATGTTAGCCCTACTGGCTTCACCTTCTTGTGCAGCATCCGTCACAGAATCTACAGCAGGTTTCAATCCCTTCGGCTTCTCATTAACCACATTGTCACCCTTATAACTCACTGAATCTTTACCAATCGCTCGTACTTCCTCATCAACAGAATTGAGTGCAGTACCTTAGGAGTGAGAACAGGGGATTACCTTATTAAGGGGTGGTTCAGCCATCGCCTAATTTTCCTTCGCAGTCTGCACACTCCCTTCAGTTGGATTAGGATCAGCCGTTGACGCCTTTGAAGTAGCTTCTTTAAGTTCTGTCACAGCCGCCTCTTCTCCCTTCTTTTCCCTTCTCCGATCTTAGGGTTTGCTGATATTGTATCCTCATCCGACTTCGATTCAACTGCCTTTTTGATTTCTCAAATAGTTGGACTCCTCCACTTGCCAAAAACGGTTAGGTGTATATCTCTTGAGATATTTGTCCAATCACCTCTCTCCTCCTTGAAATGCTCCAACGCCTCATAAAGCTGCAAATATGTTGAACTAAGTAATCAGTTCCAACCACGTACCATCTATTCCAGCCCTCTTCTTTGGTAGGCCAGCCCATCTGATTTGCTGGGGCTCTGCTCTTGGCTGACCTCCATCTGGAACACTTAGTTGGCGATAGCACGCAGACCCAGAGAGGATCTAAGTGTTTTGAACTGAGCGGCGTCTAGTGGCATGGTGAGTACGGTAGTAACAGTAGTCATGTGTTTCAATGTGATGACCTTCTTCTCCACTAGCTCTCTGATGAAGTGATATCTGCTCATGGAGTGTTGTACTGGGTTCTTGGGCAGAAACTTCTTCACCCGTTCCACTTCGTGTTCAGACAGATTCTGCTTCATACATAGGAACTAAGTGCAGCAGCTCCCTGCAGCGATGCTCTCCCGCTCTCCCAGCACCTGGTCACCATGTGTTCCAGGAAGGTGTTTCATCTCTCCCACCATGGTCAGCTGGAGCTCCTTTTGCATCTGTCTCACGAACTGGCCAACCAGCTTCTGTGTACTCGTGAAGAACATATGCTTCTCTTCTCCCCCTCGCTTATAGCCATGGTCGATGAGGAACGTCTCGCACCATGCTCTGGGCACTTGTGTGAGTCCGTACATAGTTTTCTTCAGTTCGTGACTATGCACAAGATGATATGACTTCCATACTTCAGATCTGGTGAACTCTCCCAGTTCCACGTGAATGGCCACCGCCCAAATCTCATTAATAAATGCTTTGTTGACATTCTTCGGACTGGATGAACATGTAATCAGTTCTCGATACTTGATCTCATTCGCTCGACTCTTCATTACTTCAGATGGATCTTCAACAGTTTCCATGATTTGGCATTCTCCACATAGAACCGATGTATCACCTGTCACATTGGTCATTCCTTGGATGAGTCCAAATGAGGAGAGCTTCTTTGAGGTCTTGAGAGTTAGATGACTCACGCGTCTGTCAGACAGTGCCATCTTATTCCCTTGTCTTGATAAACAGCCCGATGCAGCAACTGTTCCAGCAGAACCTATGAGGTAACAATTGTTGGATGCCCTGCTGCCTCTCATCAGTGTGTCTCCTTCCTTATCCCACACGTGACAGGAGTCGTGAGTGAAGCTGACATGAAGTCCATCATCACATAGTTGACTAATGCTGATAAGATTCACCTTCAATCCTTCAACTAAGAGAATGTCCTTGAGTACAGAGAGATCCGGAACCTTCAATGTTCCACAGCCGATCACCTGATCCTTTCCTCCATCTCTGAAAGTGGCAAACTGCTTCTTCATAACAGGTCGAATATGTGTAAGAAACTTAGAGTTACCTGTCATATGGGCAGAGCATCCACTGTCGAAGTACTAACGATCTTTCTCCATGTGACTGGATGGGCTAAAAGCAACCATACACATGGTCTTGCTTGTCTTTGGTACCCGGACCTGTTGCATTCTGGGTTTCTTCTTATGTCCCATGGCTCTTCGTTCAGCAAGAAACAGGCGACATCTAGGTCTGATGTGTCCAATCTGGTAGCAGTACCAACATGTGCGAGAATCTCTCGTTTGTGTCGAGTAAGGGCAGATGTGATCATTGCGAGTCCTTCTTTGGCCAGCGGGGGTTTTTCCTTGGAACTGATTTACTTTCTGTCCCGGGTTCTGTTCAATCACTGCTTTTGTTTTAACAAACGTTGTACCTTTTGAGCTTCCTTCTTCCGTGAAACCCAGTCCTCGATGTCCGGACTCCATCCCTTGAGACCTGAGAATCTCGTTTAAATTCTTAGACCCAGAATTCAACATCTTCACCGACTGTTTGAGCTGGTTGAGCTCCTTTATGGTGGCGGAATGATCCATTCTTTCAGATTCAACTTGGAGTTCCATCGACTCTACTTGCCTCAAGAGGTACACCTCCTTGCGATTTAGATCTATAATCGTTTTCCTTAGTCCTGCCATGCCTACTGGATGAGTGTCACGGTCTTTCTCCATATCAACTTTCAGAGAAGAAATAGTACCCAGGAGTTCCGTTTTCTGTGCAAGCAGGCATGATCTTTCCTGTTTTATTTCAGTCAGTTGAGTGTTCAACAAATCAACCTTACCTTGGAGTTCCACCTTCTGTGTAACCAGTATCTCAACCTCCTGCCACATCTTGTCTTTTTCAGCAGTCATACTGGCTAGAGAATCGGTAAGCTTCTTATTGAGGTTGATCACCAGCATCCATTTCTCATATAGGTCTTTGTAGGTTTCAGCCAGAGTCTCCTGTGTAAGTTCTTCAACATCACTGCTTGATGTGTCGTCAACAGGCTGTTCAGACAGTGCACTAGAGTATGGATTTTCACTTGACTCACTGCAGTCTTCAATAGGGACTACAAGTCCGACGAGATTGACATTCTCATGATCTTCTTCTTCATCGGTAGATTCACTGTCTGGACCCTCATAGGCTAATCTGAGAATATCCCATGCTTCATTAGCCACCTCACATTCAGCAATCAGTTTGAACACATCCTCGTCTACTCCATAGAAGATTGCATTCAGGGCCTTTGAATTCCCAATAGCCGCTACTTCATCTGCTTCAGACCACAGAGCTTCAGGTTTTGGCATGACAACTCCTTCAGGTTTGGCCATCATGGGTTCTGTCCATCCTATCATTACAGCTCTCCAAGCCCTTTCATCGAGGGATTTCAGAAAAGCTTTCATCTTGGATTTCCAATAGGCATAATTCGGTCCTTCAAGCAACGGTGGTCGGTTAGTGCTCTGTCCTTCCTTCAAACTCATCTTGAACAGTCACCGGATCACACTCTGTATGTCGAGTGTCTGCTTTGATACAAAATGAAATCTACTTGTCTTAGTCAAGATGAGTTCTAGATGGTGTTCGAACTGCGTCTCGAACACTTGTTGAACAGTTTCAGGTTGTGTTTAAACAGAGACTGGAACACCTTAGCAGACAGTACCGAAAACAGAACAAACAAGAGCACACACGATATGATAACCCAGTTCGGCCTCGCCTACTCTGGGGGGTTTCCCACACCCGAAAAAGGGACACAAATCTTATTACGAGTTTAGAGCTATTCGTGGACTTACACTTACACAACGCTTTGTTTGTAATAGCCTAGCCTCTAACACTCCGTCTCTCGGATTTGCAATCTCGGTTCACCGCAGCTTCCCTCGATCCCCTATGGGTAGGATGAGACTTCTCTCTCGGCTTAGTCTTGGACTTCTCGGAAGTCCAGTCGCCTTCTCTCAAAGACGTAGCTTGTTTACGTGTGTGTGCTCTTTGTTGTCCTTCAAGAACAGTCTGAACAGCACACTGAACAGACTGTTACTTCCCCGTTGATATTCCGGTGTGGAATAATCAACCGGTGGTCGCTCCTCCTCCAATCTCACGAACTCTCATGTTTGTTTCTTTTCTCTCAGGAAGCGACACAGATCTGGTTGCCCTAGCCATGTATTTATATGTAAAGGCGAAAGTCCAAATCTGTTGCAGATCACATCATCAAATATTTTAGGAAATATTCCTAAATATTTGATGTGTATCTTTATCCAATCTTTAGGAAGTATCTTCGAAAACTTCCTTCCCAAGTCAGCCACGTCGCATTTAATCTGATGTGTAGATATTCGTTTGAATATCTGAATTTCCAATTCTTCGCTGGCCGACTCCAATTAGAATATCCTTGTCAAATATTTTGGAGATACTCCTAAATATTTGATCGATATTCAATCTCTTCCATATCCAATCTTTGGAGATTACTTCCGTGCCAAGTCATCCAATATTCTCGAATCCAGCCTGAAGATATTCATTTGAATATCTGATCTTTAATGATGACTCGTCAATTGATCCCAATCAAATAATCTCGTCGATCTTCTGGATATGGAAATCTTCCTGCGTCTGCTGTACGCTGTACTGCAGTTCAAGAAAGCGATTGAACTCTTCTTGAACACCTGCTTGAACTGTCTAAAGTCGTTTTGCCAACAGCATGCCATTCATGGGAACATCTGTGGCCACAAGGAAAAACAATGCTTCTAAAGCAACGATCGTGGAAGCGTCTTCAATTCCAATCACTGAACCAAAGTCTACCGAAGAAAACCCTAAATTGTCATCTATCGAAGCAGCATTCAATCCAAAGGCCACTGAGAAGGCGACTGCGCCTAAGAAATCCAAAGCAACAGCGGTTAAGAAGTTAGCGGTCCCAGAAAAGAAGGATTCGGTCATGCCAGCAAAGGAGACGGATGTCACCGACCAGGCAAAAGCAAAGACCTCCGTGAAGACTGTTCCTGCCCAAATCCCGGCGAAGCAAACGATTCTGAAAAACATCACAGCCAAAGATCCCATGAAAAAGAAGACTCAAGAGGTAATTTCTAAAACTTCCAAGTCTACTAATGTGAGTAGTGCTAGTTTACCTACTGTTTTTGTGGTCTACTAATGAGAAAAGCCAAAAGTTGTGGCTAATGTGATGGATGAAAAGTCACCTGTGGTGAAAGGAGGGAGAGTTAAGGTAGTGGTCGGTAAGAAAACTCCCGTAAAAGAAAGATTCCGTCTTGCAAAAAGAAGGATCGTTATTTCTGAGTCAGAGGATGAAGTCTCTAAAGGCATTGAAGCAAGTCTTGATGCTTCTTCAAAAGTTGACATTGATGTACCGGCTGAGGAATCGAGTAAAGTAGACTCTGATAGGGAGGAGGAAAAGCAGAGTGAAGCTTCGGTTAAGAATTCTGAAGAAATCAGTGGTAGTTCTGATGCAAAGGAACTATCTAAATCTGTTTCCCCTGAGAAAAGCATGTCACATTCTTCACAAGAAGCTGCTGACGAACCAATCTTTGTGGATGAAGCTCTCTCACAACATGAATCAGAAGATTTGGAGGAAGCCCTGCAAGATGTGCTTGATGATGTTGAGAACTACACTGAAGCTGGCGCAAAAGAGGTCCGTTCGGAGGTTGCCAATGAAACTATGAAGGGTGCAAATGATGAAGTGACAGATGATTCCATCAAGTTGTCTAAATTGGTCAAAGAATTTCAGAAAGATGTTCCCGCTCGTAAGGAACAAGTTCCCAAGACAATTCCAGTTGTTCAGAAGGGTGCTTCTATTAAACCAGTCTCTACTGCTGCTGAAAAGAAATTGTCAAAGAAAAGAAAGGAGTCTACCCCTACCTCAGGAGAAACACCCGTTGAGAGTGATGCCTATGTCCAAGGGAAAGTTGATGCTCCTACAGCAAAGAAAGCTAAGGCAAGCTCTCCCTCTGGGAAATCGAAAGTGAAGGCAAAGAAAGTCTAGTTTGAATTTGGAGTTGTGGTGAATGGTGTATGGTCTGTGTCAGACGATCATGCTAAGAAGTGGGAGTTTGTTCAAAAGAGGAAGATCGTTGCTGAAAGGGTGCTAGAGGCTGATAAGTATGCAACCAAGGAAATTGTGAGTTTGATTAAGGATCTAGGCCTGTGGCCGTCTGTGTCAATGGCTAAACCATTCTCTGCTAACCTCGTAAGGGAGGTAATTGTGAATCTACCAGAATGTTTTGCAAATATTGAGAGTTTTTCTTTTGGAATGGTAAGTGTAAGAGGGAAGCAGGTGGTCATCACTCCTGATGGTATTAATGATTTCTTTGGCATTGAGGCCGAAGCGCTGAATATGGGAGACAACCCCAATTGGCACAAGGTTGCAGCTGCACTTACTGGCCGTGTTCGCTCAAAGTGCTTCACCATGACTTTCCCAGTGAAGGACCTTTCTTCAAAGCACTCCTTGCTTCATAGCATTGCAGTTCATAACTGGCTGCCGAATAATCACCATACTACTCTTGGCCATTCAATGGGCGCTATTCTGAAGACTCTTGGAGCTGGGAAGAAGATTGACCTTGGTCGTCTTATCTTTGATCAAATTGCTAGCCATGCAACTTCTGTCAAAGTCAATCACCCGATTGGATTTCCCTCGCTGATTCACCAACTTGTGGTAGGACAACATCCAGATATCTTAACAAGTCAAGACAAATTGACTGGAGATCCAAAGGTTTTCTTGCAGATCACAAACACTTTTCTGGGTCACATATTGTGGATCTGGACTTGGATGCCCCCATCAAGCATAAGAAAAAGTTGTCTGGGCAATCTCTGGATGGATCAAGTGCTCATGTTCCTGCTTTCACTCGGAAAAGGATGATCACACATCTCGAAGAGGAGCTTGCTGAGGCGAATGAGAGGATGGTAGTGCTCATGGCCAAAAAGAAAAAGATCACAAAACTTTTGGTGAGCCTGTGCTATCCAGAGGAAGAAGATGATGGTGACTCGGCTTGTGATGAAGCCAGTGAAGAGGAGTCCGACTACTAGTTCTGGTGATGCATTTCTTTTAAACATTACTATTTTTTGTTGAACTCTGGTGCTTGTTGAACTATTGCTACTGCTTAGTGTACTCCCTTGTCACTTTATGGCAAAACGGGGGAGTAAGTTTGGAGTTTGAAAGCTCCTTAAAAGATTCTGCTGTGCGTTTATTGATTGATCGGTTCAGAGTTTGAAAACTCTTTAAAAGATTCTTTGTGTGCTTATTTTTGTTCAGAGTTTGAAATCTCCTCAAAGATTCATTTGGTAGCTTAGCAAGCAGCTCAGCTAGGGAGTTTGAAATCTCCTCAAAGATTCAGCTGTAATAATAGTGCAGGTAGTTTACAGTAGATAGTTTTGCCAAAAATGCCAAGGGGGAGATTGTTAGTTTTATGGCATGTAGTTTGGCAAAACTTAGAATAGTTGTTCTAGCTGTTGTTCTAGTCTAGGTAAGACATCTGACCCTGGATCAAGTTCATGACAGATGGATGTTTCCTAATTCCAATTAGGAAACCTAGCCGACCGTTGGAAGAGCAAGGCGGTTGCACGTCCAAGGACAGAAGTTGGTTATTTCCAAATTCAGATTTGGAAAGTTGTTTCAACCGACGAAGACCGACGCAACACAACTTTGCAAGAATATATCTCCGATATCAGAATTGGCAAGTCGGTGCTTAAAGATAATTGAAGGCGTGTCTCAAGTCGGTTGCTTGCGTATGAAGCTATCAATGCTATGAAGATATTCGAAGATTCCTAAATCGATATTACAGATTCACAAAGAGGATTATCTTCTAAGATACGCGTGAAATATTAGGAAAGATTTCCTAATGATGAGAGGCGGTTTATGACCGGAAACCCTAATCATTCTAGGGTTTCTTCCGCCCTATTTAAGGAGTGCAAATACTCGGTTATTAGCAGCACTTACGGAGAAACTTATCACGCTCATACTCATTGAAGGGAGGTGGAGGATTTAGGCGGTGACATAATCGTAACTGGTTATTCACTACGCTCGGCTGGAGAGCTAACCGTCACTGGCTACTCGAAGGCGCTCGGATTCAATCTGCACTGGTGCTCAGCAGATTGATCGTGGAACAAGCTGAAGGATCAAGCACAACTGTTCAACCTGCGCATTCGGGAGAAGGCGCTGATTCTCACGGAGAATCATTCTGGTGGATACGGAGCAGGAGCAAAGATCTAGGGGGAGACCTAGATTGCAATTACTAGAGTGTCCGAGGCTCAGGTAGTTTAAGAGGGATTCTGTAAACGGTAATTCTTGTACTCGCTATACTCAACTAATAGTGAATTGCTATCCACCGGGCTAGAGAACGCCCCCAGACGTAGGCTCGTTAACGCCGAACTGGGTAACAACTTTGCGTGTCGTTTTTATTTCCACACTACTTGTTTTAGCGCATAAGTTGTTTTAGAATTTGCTCTGGATCTCGACCAGAACAACATCTCATCTTCCAGTGCAAGATTTCACATTTGAATGAGAATACACAAGAGTTCACCAATCCATCAACGCATCGGCTCTCCGATGAGGAATTCTTCAATGACGATGTCTCTTACATAGAGGAAATACCTTTTATTGATGAAGAAAAACTCACTCCTCCCGGTACAAGCGAGCTTGAATTTGAATCCCAATTTCTTGATGAGGATAAGATAGAGGAAGAGCATTTAGAGACAAGGATTTCAAGGGTATCAAGACTTTGTTGAGGTTTACATGGACCAAGTTAAAGAGCCTTCTCGCATGCAAGAAGACACGAGTTCAATAAGGGTTATGGAGGAATGGGCACCCAATAAAATAATTGAAAAACTCAAAGAAGAGATGCCCATCAAGCTCGAGACAAGGTATGAAGACCCTTTCTTCACTACTTGGTCTCGAGACAAGTTTTGGAGCTTCTTGCCATATTTTCAAACATTATTCAGAAAACGCTCCAATGACCCCTTAGTCTTTAGGGATCTTCATATTTGAAGGGGTCATGCTCCCAAAGGAATGTCCGTTGTAGACTTGATGGGAGGAAATTCAAATGGGACTTAAAGGTGGATTGACACAGCTAAATCCAAGGCCCCGTCAGAAGGGATCCTAGCAAAGGACTTCTCAACGAGTGATTCTATGGGGCGCTTTGCTACGTCTTTGCCAAGACGGGAAAAACTAGGCCCTAGCGGGAGGTAACCCGGTTTGTAAGTGTTTCATTCTTGTTCTTTTATATGTTTAAGTGTTTGGCATGATTTTGATTAGCTAAGGCTCTAAAGTGTGGACTGTGAAATATGTGATTATTGGGCCAAATTTTAAGTGTGGAGTGAGTTCTACTCACTCCAATTCAACTTTACACCGCCACACCCCTCCAACTTTCCCTTGATCTTTCTTTAAAAAAAATAGTGCTCATGTACCTTATTGGAGTCTACTAGAGTGGAACTATATTGTTATGCCATGCTATGACTCTAGTTTGACATTTTCTTGGTACTTAAGATACCTTGTGCTTATGGAGAATGTAGGTCAACTTCCTTGTTTGAATTCTATGAAACTTATGCCATGATGTTATCACGTGACTTGTGATGCTCTCTTGCTCATACTTGTGTTTTGCATGACCTTGTATGTCACTTGTTGCTTTTAACCTCTCATGTGTTCTTGTCATCAAGGAAGTTATTTGCATCATGTACGATCAAGCTTAGCACAATGACATCTTTCCTATTGGTGGGGCACATCTACAAACGAGGGGAGTTTCTATGCGCCTTATTCTTATTTTCTTCAGTGTTTGCGCTTGGGGACTAAGCTACATTTTAAGTGTGGGTGAGGTAGTCGTATAGTTCACTCATTTCATGCCATACCTATCATTGTTGAATGAACTCTTGCATTCATGTACCTTATCTCTAACATGAGAGTGTTTTTAACTACATAGGCTTGTGACTATCGATTCTAAATCCCTATAAATCACATCTAGCCTACTTTTCCTTTTTATTGGATCTTGAACTTAGAACCGACCTAGTCTTATGAATGTGCATTCTTGTAAATCAATACCATTGCTATCTATTGTCTATCTAATTTTCTAAGTATTTTCGTTGAAATACCTTGGATTAAGTTTTAGCAAGCACTTTTAAAATTTTCACGAAAAACTTAGACCCTTTGAATGCTCTTTGGTGACTTGAGTTCTTCTAATTTAGTGCCTTGCTTATGATTGTTTCCCACGCATTCCATACATTCCTTGAACATATTGTCAAGTTTTAAGTGTTGAGACAAAAAAAACAAAAGAGGGCAAAAAATAGGCCCCAACAAAAAAATGCTTCATTCGCATGGTCAAAAGAGGGCAAAGCCCCGACTAAAAACTTTCTCGAGTACTAGAGAAGTTTTGAACTTAAACATACAAATGCCGGGAGTTAGAAAGAAAAGTCCCCCCTCGAAAGCATTTGTAGGCCAAAGGCCATTTGAAAAAGAAAATAAGGAGCACTTAAAACTTGACTTTATGTTCTTCCATCATTCTACATTTGCGCGGGTGCATCATTTGTATTGTGTGCTAGTTAGATACACTCGTGGACGACCCATGTGCTTGCATGGGAGCTATTCATTTGGTCTTTGCTTGTTTTATAAGAACTCTAGTGTCGAACTCCTCTTCCCTTATGGATTATGGCTTAAGCGCCTAAAACTTGGGAATGCGTTACGTGTTGTGAGCCCATGGACTAGCCCTAGCTAGCATAGGTGAGCGATTGACTCTCTTTGTGCAAACTAAGAACTTTACTTCTATTGTATTGCCTTGAAAATGAGTAGACCTTTGGATGAGACATTTGATAGCCCTAGTATTGATGATCTTGAATGCACACTGATGGACCATAATTATCCGAATCATAAACACAGTTAAACCCACCAAATTAGACTGTTTGTCTATCTAACTTCTGCTTGTTAGTCCCGATATATTTCTACAGGGTATTTTGGACACTAGAGAGGAAACACGCTAAGGAGAGGATTTTACGCTGAAAAGATATTACGAGTCAATCCAAGGTCAAGATTAGACGCTGAATGTAGAAATCTCAAGATCCTGACATTGAATTACTCAAAACAAATCCATCCGAGGAAAAACCGAAGTCAGACCGGGGTGAAAATGGACTGATAGTTTTGTGAAAACTATGCAAAAATCACACAAACTCTCATCCTTATCCACCATGACCGGCGGCTTAAGGGAGGAGGTGGCCAAAACCACCTCCCTTCCTCCTCCATGACCGGCTACCCGACGGCTTTACCTCCTCCCCTCCTCACCATGGGAATGTGACATGTGGTGGCTTCTCCTCCACATGCTCCTCCCTTCCTCCTCCTCCCTTGGATCAAAAACACATGGAAGCCATCTCCTCCCTCCATTCTCCTCTCCTTTGGCTATAAAAGGAGGCTCTCTCCTCCTCATTTGTATCATCCACCACAAATCACAAATGTTTTAGAGAGATAGAGGGCTTAACCCTCTTCTCTTCACTTTCAATAAATATTGTTCTTCATTTTGGAGCTACTTTTGGCGCTTGGATCTTGCCTAGGAGCTCCTCTCCTCCGCATATTGTAAGGTATAAAATTACTTTCAAGTATCATTTGTTTTTACTTTAAAGTTATTTTATTATTCGGTACCCTTGTTCAAGACAATAGTTTGCTTGTATTCCTTGACATGAATATAAGCAGCTAAAAGCTTGTACTCGGTCGCAGGGTTGTACTTGTATTATAAATGTTTTAGACTCTACTCTTAGAGTATCTCTCTATTCAAAACTTGTTCTATGTGCCATATATCAAGTCAGAATTTCCAAGGTTGAGTGGAAGCTGTAACAAGCAAAGCTCTTCCGTGGGGATTCGTGAACATACTCAGTAAGTGGAAGCTGTAATAAGCAAAACTTATCTGAGGAGTTCGACTTATCTAAAAAACCATTTTGGGAAATCGTAACAGAAGATCAATGGATGCACATAAGGCTAAGATACTTCGAAAGGAGGAATTAGTCTAAAGTAGAACAAGTGTTTTAAATGGTGTTGCAAGTCTTGCGCTAGAAATAGCCTCGATTCATCTTTGAATACTTAGCTTGATCATTTCAAGTGTTCTACGCGATGTTGCAAGTCTTGTGTTAGGAATAGCCTCGACTCATCTTCGAACACTTGGTATGATCATTAGCGGTCAATGATAAACAAATATGATACAAGGCCCCTAAAACCGAATCCTTTCCTTACAGTCTATTATTGTAATTTACTTTCAGTTCTCAAATCACACTCAAACTCAACCCCAATCGCATTTAATTTCTGCATAAGCTTCATTAAAGAACAACTAATCCACACTGACTCCCTTGGGCTCGACCCTTACTTACCACTTACTACCCAGTAGTGAAGTCGCGAGTAGCGGAAAATATAAATTTATTTGTACAGAGAACATTGCACCTTAACGACAGTGCAGTGGGCTCCGTCACACACCCTCATGGGTACTCAAATATTTCAAAAGTTCTTTTGATGATATTGTGATGCTAGTTCTAGTTTGGGGTGAGGGATTGGTTTTGAGAAATCCTCGCCTTGATTGAGCACTCTTGAATTCATTCTCATGGGATAGGTGCATTTGGGATTTGTGAGTATTCTCTTAACTGAAAACTCTCATGAGACTATAACTCGTCAACTAGGGTAGCCTAGGGATTGAAAGGCTTAATGCATACGCTAAATGCATTCGTAACGCCTACGAAAAGGAGCTAGTTAGATTGTACATACTTGTCATTATCATTTGAATAACATGTTTAGGAATAATGATCGAGACCTTGTGAAATCTAATGAGACAAATATACGAAAGACATAGCACCACTAGCATTTTGACATTTGCATGACCTTGACATATTTTCGTACTTTGTTCGGAACGATTTCGACCTGAAATCTAATAAGTGTGGAGTGTTGATCAGTCGAGATTTCGACTGATTTATGGCCATTCTTCACTATAGTTTTGGGTCGATTCCGATATTATTTTGATGTCATTTGACTTCTATCTCTACATTTCAGGTAGAAAATAAGTCTCCCTCAAGGTCGAAGCCTAAATACGAAAACTCGAGGAAAACTGAAGATTTAGAGCAAAAAAAAGGACAGATTGACCTTTCTGGATTATTTTGAACGCCCAGATCGCATACAATGTCCAAATTGGTTGATTCAAAGCTTGTTAGAAAGCTCACTCAAAGGGCTACAACTGTCTAGATGACGTCAAGACCAAATTCGGATGGGAAGACCAACAAAAAGGCCTGGGAAGTGCCAGCCGGTCGGCTGAAATCAGCCAACCGACCAGCTACGGAAAGATTCAGATTGGCCTGCCCAAGCTCAATTCCCAGCCGACCGGCTCAAGTCAGCTCAAGTCCCAGCCGACCGGTTGGGCTAAAAACCCAAAAAATTCAGTTTCGGAGCTATAAATAGAAAGAGGACTTTTGACCTAAAGTGGAGGTTTTTTTTGGAAAAGAGGCTCATCTAAGGTCATCAATCATCAAAAGATCCAACTAAGGAGAAGAAGAGAAGACTAAAGGGAGTTCAAGGATTCCAAATCCTCCTTCCTCTACATCTTTTCCTATTCTACTTGTTGTGTGCTATAAACCCTACTCACACCATGTTGTCTTACATGATGTGTGAGTAGTGATCTTCTCCAATTAAGGTCTCTCGATTCTTAGGCCTAATTTGGATGTAGTGAATATGGTCATTTCTACGGGATTGAAGTGAACTAGGTTCAATACTATTTGACTACCATGAAATGTTTGAATATCATGCATGTGGTCATTGGGAAATTGCAAAGGAGGGGAATAACCCCTTGAAACATCTCTTATCCACCTTTTATCTCTAATTACTCACCACTTAGGATTTAGATATATACTCCCTCATACATTTTTGGGTTTAGAATAGCCGAACGGAAACACGATCTTACACAGTGCATGTGCTTGGCTTGCTCCTCTTGGTTCGACCCATTACTTTACCGGTATTATAAATGTTTTGACACTATGATGACTGACAGAACCGCTCGTCGTCAAAGTGATTTGTGCAAATAAATTTATAATAGTCCGCTACTCACAACTATACTACTGGGTAGTACTATGTAAGTAGGGGTCGAACCCAAGGGAACTAGGGGAATAATTGTTCTTCGGGGGGATTACGCAGCGTGGGAGCGTGTTTAAGGTCGGTTGGTTGGTTTTAAAGCTACCAGCTATTTTGATTGATTGATTGGCTGGTTGGTTGATTTTAATACTGGAAAGTAAATTACAGTTTATTATTAAAGAGAAATTTTCGGTTTCAGGGGACTTGTATTATATCCTATTTATCATTGACCTTTAGTGACTCTCCTAAGTATTCAAACGGTGTATCAAGGCCATTCCAAGCACTCGATTTGCGTACACTGTCTAGCCTATTCCAAGGACGTAGAACACTTATTCTATTTAGACTAATACTCCATTCCCGGTTATATTAGCCTATGTGCATCCATTTGATCAATCATTCCCGATCAACCAAATGGTGTTTAAGATGAGTCAAACTTCTTAGATAAGCTTTGCCATTCCAAGCATCCACTTATCCGTACAAGTTTACGAACCCCGCTGTAGAGTTTTGCCATTCCAAGCATCCACTCTACCTTGGACGTTCTGACTTAATATATGGCACATAGAATAAGTTTTGAATACTTAGACTAGACACTAAGTTAATAGTCTTAAAACATTTTATAATACAAGTGCGCCCCTTAGACCGAACTACAAATTTAGCTACTATTCATCGCGCTAAACATTATAACTAAGGAAATAAAACAGTTGAATAAATACTAAGAATTACTTACAACCGTTGAAGCGCCAAGGGAGCCATCCTTTATTTCCAAAGCCAAGATTACAACGTTACAATATTACAACTTCTAGGGAGAGAAGTGAATTGAGATTGAGGTGTGTTTGAAATGAGGGGAGGAGCTCCTCCTTTTATAGCCAAAATGGGAGGAGATGGGTGGTGGAGATGGATGCACATGTCTTTTGATCCAAGGGAGGAGAAGAGGAGGAAGGAGGAGGTGCCATGTGGAGGAGGAGCAAAGCCGCCGGTCACCATGGGTGGAGGAGCCGCCGGTTGCCGGTGGTGGAAGGAGGAGGAGGTCCTCCTTTGGCCACCACTTCTTCAAATGGTCGGTCATCTTGCCCAAATGTGAGTTTTGTACAGTTTTGTGCAGTCTTTTCACAAAACTGTCAATGTGTTTTCTTCCCCGGGCTGTCTTGACTCCACTCCTGATTCTTCTGATTAATTTGTTATGGTCAATTCAACGTCAGGATCCATGATATTTCTTTAGTCGGCATATGATCTTGACCTTGGATTGACTCTTGTTATCTTTTCAGCATAAAATCCTCTCCTTAGCGTGTTTTCACTTCAGTCTCTAAAATGCCCTGTGGAAATATATCGGGACTAACACGTAGAAGTTAGATAGACAAACAGTCTAATTTGGTGGGTTTAACTGCATTTATGTTTCATACAATTATGGTCCATCAGATTACCCCACACTTTTAGTTGTTCGTCCCGAACAATGCTATTAAAGGGCGTAAGTTCTAAGTTTGGCTTTGGAATATGAAAATTAGACTGTGGTACTCGATCTATCCTAATTCATGCATTGCTTACTTATTACCAAATTAAACTGCGTAAATAAATAGAAGTAACTTGATACGTGTACCTCCGTGCTGAGATGCAAATTATATTGGATGTCTCGGGAGATAGCCCTTTTTAGGCTCCTGGACTGCAACCTCGGGATCGTCTCTTACTATATGGTTTTCTGGTAGCTTTCTCTAGCACGTGATTCGGTTCTGGTTTCAGTGGTTTGAGTACTTTGATTTTCTTTTGGCGAGGGACTGCTTTTGTAGTGAGTCGGCATTTGGCCTTTGTTTTGACTTTTTGAGTTCTTCACTTTTTGTTCGGTTAAAACCTTCACAATTTTGGGCCTTTGGCCTCTTGATTTGCTTCATTGAGCTTTTCGCCTTTTTGTGACTGCTAGTCCATTTTCTTGAGCCTTTTTGGGAGGTCCAATCATCGCCCGCAAGCCTATGGAAATACCTCCCCGCTCCTCTCTTTTTTGCCGTTTTCGCGCGGGTCAAGGTGAGGGTCGCTCATCTATTTTCTCGGCTACTTTGACTGTCGTTTTCGCACGGGTCAAGATGAGGGTCTCTCATCTATTTTCTCGGCTACTTTGACCGGAGATAGGACGGTCTGATTCCCGTCCTCGCCTTTTGCATTGCATGGCGGAGATGACTTCAATCTTCACTGAAACCCGAAGTACATCCTCCACTGACTTCGAAAACCATATAGTTCGATCTGATCCTTTGATTGCTTGCCAAGCCTTTCTAGGGCAGTTTATATCAACTCCACATCCCTAGTTATCTCAGCACAAAGGACAAATGGAAAGTTACATTCTAAGTTTTTAAACAGTTGAATTTTCACAAGGTTAATGCATGAATTATGATTTATCTTTTTCACATTCTTAAGTTCATATTTTCAAAAAGATATTATTTATTAACTAATATATACAGGTGGTTCTCACCCCACACTTTTGAACGAAGGCATTCTTTTTACGAAATGACTTAATTCAAAAGCCATGCAAGCAGTTGTTATACGAGAAGGAAATGATATTAAGGAAAAGGAAAGACAGAACTCCCTTTAAGGTGTCGAGTGAACGACATGGCTCGAGGCTGGATAATCGAGGGAGTTCGGCTGGGGCCTTGAACTCTGAGCGTAGCCCTATCTGGCTTAATGTTGCACCCAAGTCCGATTCCTGAATAGTTAAATCTTCTATGCACCAAGTGGGTGAGAGCGACTTATTGATAAAAACTAAAACACGGAAAATAAAAAGATAGAAAATAAAGTGCAGAAAGTAAGATAGTGTCCGGTTACCTCTCGACCAATGCACTTGTTTAACGTCGTTGGCTCGACAGTACCTCATTGTGTATTACTGGTTTGGGTCCCATGGGTGGCTGAGGTCAAACTTTGCCACCGTTCCAGTGTTGCTTCTTCCTGGCTTCTTGCTGGATGTTGTGTGCTGGTTAGGACTCCTTGGTTTCGGGATCTTTTCTTTCCAATACCCCGGAGGGGGTGATGGACCTTTCACTACCAGCCTTTCGAAGTTTTTGTATTTGGGACTGCCTAGTCCGGTTGCGGCATAGCACTGCTCCATCAAGGGGTCATTCTGCAGAGGTGCTTTTCCCATTCTCCTTTGAGCTTCTTCTTGGATCGCATAGTTCGCGGCGACTTGCTCATTAATTAAGGGGAAAAGTCGGTAAGGCCTCATGAGGCTTGGTTCTGCCTCGTTATGTTGGTTCGTGAAGAACTGATCGTAGATAGTTTCAGCTGCCTGGGTAATGATAGTCGGGTATGGCTTGGGCAGTTCGTCAGTGGTGTTTTGGACTCCTACTTCGTTGCTTCCGGTGCTTTCCATGTCTGATTCTTCAGACGGTTCAGGAGTCTCTTCCGACGGTTCGGTGGTTTCTTCTTCATCAGCCTCAGGATCAGCTTCTTCTGTCTGCGTTTCCTCGTCAGTTTGGGGTGCTCGTCTTGTAGTAGCGGCCAGGCCGATTATAAGGCAACAC
This sequence comes from Rhodiola kirilowii, assembly GCA_033675215.1. Lineage (NCBI taxonomy): Eukaryota > Viridiplantae > Streptophyta > Magnoliopsida > Saxifragales > Crassulaceae > Rhodiola > Rhodiola kirilowii. The sequence continues at coordinate 37,084,928 of CM066201.1, forward strand.
ATGTCTGCAACGGTGAAGTTTGTTGCAGACCTTCTCATAGCTTCGTTAACTCTTCCCAGCTCTTCGGACCTCATCCCACGAAGAAATTTTTGGAGAAGAATTTTCTTCGTAAATCCATGGTGCGGGAAGCTTGAGACGATGGCATCGTAGTTCATGTAGTATTCATCCAAAGTCTCATCCCGGGATTGTTGAAGGTTCAGGATCTTCTCGCGGGTTTCTTGGCGTAAAGAAGGAGGGGAGAATTCCTTCAGGAACGGAACGCAGAGATCTACGTAACGTTCTGCACTGTTAGCGGTGGATGTGTAGTACCAGATTGTGGCGAAGTCGGTTAGAGAGAATTTGAAGCATTTCAGCTTAAACTCTTCTAACACTTCGTTTTCAGGTTTGATGTTGTGGCAGACTTGGTGGAAGTTTCGACAGTGCTGTACAGGGTCTTCTCCCTCCGTTCCTCCGAACAGGGGTAGAAATCGCATTGTCCATGCATGCATAACGGGTAGTGTCATAGAGAGATGAACAGAAAACAAAAAGGGGAGGGAAGAACAGTTATCCGATGACTAGTTCCCCGGCAACGGCGCCAATTTGACAGAACCGCTCGTCGTCAAAGCGATTTGTGCAAATAAATTTATAATAGTCCGCTACTCGCAACTATACTACTGGGTAGTACTTGGTAAGTAGGGGTCGAACCCAAGGGAACTAGGGGAATAATTGTTCTTCGGGGGGATTACGCAGTGTGGGAGCGTGTTTAAGGTCGGTTGGTTGGTTTTAAAGCTACCAGCTATTTTGATTGATTGATTGGTTGGTTGGTTGATTTTAATACTGGAAAGTAAATTACAGTTTATAATTAAAGAGAAATGTTCGGTTTCAGGGGACTTGTATTATATCCTATTTATCATTGACCTTTAGTGACTCTCCTAAGTATTCAAACGGTGTATCAAGGCCATTCCAAGCACTCGATTTGCGTACACTGTCTAGCCTATTCCAAGGACGTAGAACACTTATTCTATTTAGACTAATACTCCATTCCCGGTTATATTAGCCTATGTGCATCCATTTGATCAATCATTCCCGATCAACCAAATGGTGTTTAAGATGAGTCAAACTTCTCAGATAAGCTTTGCCATTCCAAGCATCCACTTATCCGTACAAGTTTACGAACCCCGCTGTAGAGTTTTGCCATTCCAAGCATCCACTCTACCTTGGACGTTCTGACTTAATATATGGCACATAGAATAAGTTTTGAATACTTAGACTAGACACTAAGTTAATAGTCTTAAAACATTTTATAATACAAGTGCGCCCCTTAGACCAAACTACAAGTTTAGCTACTATTCATCGCGCTAAACATTATAACTAAGGAAATAAAACAGTTTAATAAATACTAAGAATTACTTACAACCGTTGAAGCGCCAAGGGAGCTATCCTTTATTTCCAAAGCCAAGATTACAACGTTACAATATTACAACTTCTAGAGAGAGAAGTGAATTGAGATTGAGGTGTGTTTGAAATGAGGGGAGGAGCTCCTCCTTTTATAGCCAAAATGGGAGGAGATGGGTGGTGGAGATGGATGCACATGTCTTTTGATCCAAGGGAGGAGAAGAGGAGGAAGGAGGAGGTGCCATGTGGAGGAGGAGCAAAGCCGCCGGTCACCATGGGTGGAGGAGCCGCCGGTTGCCGGTGGTGGAAGGAGGAGGAGCTCCTCCTTTGACCACCACTTCTTTAAGTGGTCGGTCATCTTGCCCAAATGTGAGTTTTGTACAGTTTTGTGCAGTCTTTTCACAAAACTGTCAATGTGTTTTCTTCCCCGGGCTGTCTTGACTCCACTCCTGATTCTTCTGATTAATTTGTTATGGTCAATTCAACGTCAGGATCCTTGATATTTCTTCAGTCGGCATATGATCTTGACCTTGGATTGACTCTTGTTATCTTTTCAGCATAAAATCCTCTCCTTAGCGTGTTTTCACTTCAGTCTCTAAAATGCCCTGTGGAAATATATCGGGACTAACACGTAGAAGTTGGATAGACAAACAGTCTAATTTGGTGGGTTTAACTGCATTTATGTTTCATACAATTATGGTCCATCAATGACCCTTTTCAAAACCGACACGTCGGGAGGGTAAAAATAGACGTTGTCAGCTACTAACTATCATGTTACCAGTCTACCATGATCTTTGTTATAGACTCTAAGTTGTGGTAACTGATTAGTCGAATTCTTGATCTATTATTCATTTCATTCGTTGATGGATTTAGTTTCTTTTCCCGACATTTTATTGTCATTTAATATCTTTTCTAGTGTTTCAGGTCAAATATCACATACCTAAGACTTTTGGATTGATCCAAAGTAAAAAAAAAGCTTTTGTTGAAGATTTTGGGCAAAATAAGACAAAACAGGGCAGACTGTCCTTTCCAACATAATTTGCATGCTCAGATCCCATATGATGTTCAAATGAGTCATGCTCTAGCTTGTTGGAAATCTAATTCAAAGAGCTAAAACTTTGTAGTTTACATCAAGACCAAATTCGGACGTTAAGACTGCAAAAAAGCCATTAAAATGCTCTGTCAAATTGCCCCTGCCATGATATCCGTGACAAAACAATATGTCACGGGTGTTACGACCCCTAAATTGCACAGAAAGATTCAGAGGGTCGTGACGGCCGTGACAAAATCATATGTCACGACCCCACAGATATTTTGAGTTTTAAATAGCAGCTTCGGACCAGATTTTGAATACGCTAACTTTGGGAATCGATTTTGACCTAAATTGGAGAAGGAGGACGACTAAGAGCTCAAGAAAGACCAAGATTCGTGGCTTAGAAAAAACAGGGCAGGCTAACCTTTTAAACTAAATTTGCATGCCCAGATCCCATATGGTGTCCAAATGAGTCTCTAGCTTGTTGGAAAGCTGATTCAAAGAGCTACAACTTTGTAGTTTACACTAAGACCAAATTTTGAAGTTAAGACTGCGAAAAAGCCATGAAAAGTCTCTGCCAGATTACCCTACCGTGACATCCGTGACAACACAATATGTCACGGGTGTTACGGCTGCTAAATTGCCCAGAAAGATTCAGAGGGTGGTGACGGCCGTGACAAAATCATATGTCACGACCCCTGCGGATATTTTGAGTTATAAATAGCAGTTTCGTACCAAATTTTGAGTACACTGACTTTGGGAATCGATTTTGACCTAAGTTCGAGAAGGAGGACGACTAAGAGCTCAAGAAAGACTAAGATTCGATGCTACACTTTATCAAACCACGATTTCCTCGTTCCTAATCTTTGATTTTCATATGTGTTTGTGGTTTATAACCATGAATCGTGAGTAGTCGTTTTATTTCGGGGTTTCACAGATCCCATGCTTGTACCCAACTCTTCATGTGATTTATAGAAACGTTTTTCCATTATTGGCATTCGAATTATTCAATTCTACTACGCTTAATTTTACCGTTCTTGCACATTGTACATTGGTTTAATGTTTGCTTGTATGAACGAATTAGGTTTAACACCAAAAGATGGATGGGTCTAAGGTATATAGTTAACTGGATCAAGTAGAATTCATGTTAGGTCGTAGTAACTATGCTGATAGTATAGGACCTAATATGAGAGTTAATATTAATTGTTTCGTTAAACTACAGCAGCTACGTAGGTATCTGTAAGTACAACGCGCGCGCATCCGCGGCAATGATATAACATGTACGTAGTGGAATAGTTTGTATTTGGAAAACTCTAGGCTCAATAAATCGAAAATGTTAATAATCCGTGGATGGGCGGCGTTCAACAACCTAGGTTAATTTAGACAATGATCCGTGGATGTGCGGCTTGTCTAATGTTATTTTGCTTTATTTCCATATTTGATGTCATATTTGGATTGCATGACATTATCACATGAATTGTATGGCAGACACGTGTGAAGTTCGATCTTGGAATTATTTCTCTGATTAAATCAAATATTTCCTAATTGAAGTGTCGCTTAGGAATTATTAATAACCAAACCTTTTCCCTATAGGAGTAGCAGAACACATTACTTGCATACTAATACACGTTCGCGTTTGTTCCTTGGATCGACCCTTGGTTTACCAAGGTTTATAAATTGTTTTTGACTGCAACTTGACCCCTAAAACTAATAACTTGACAACTATATAGGGTTAAAAATATGCCTGTCAGTAACCTAGTGGAGGGCGGTGATATGAAATAATTAGGATAAACTAGGCTTATAACGGCTCGGATCGCCTACTCTTGTCGAGTCGTTAGAGATGGTATTATAACCGAATCTCCGCCTTAGGTGACCGTGAGCGGTCTCCGAATGGAGGGACGATCATGTGCATCTCTGCCCTGCTTGCTCCTAACGAGGACGTTAGGATTCTGTAAGTGGGGGTGTATGTAACACTCCGAATTATGATTGTGTATTGTCCCAAATCGAGTGGGAGTAGTGCTTGTGCTAGCTTGAATAAGATAGCCTACTAGCTATCATATTACCAATCTACCATCATCTTTGTGATAGACTCTAGGTTTTGGTGACCTAGTGGAGAGCGGTGACATGAGACAGCTAGGATAGGCAAGGCATATAACGGCTCGGATCTTCTACTCCGGTCGAATCGTTAGACAATTTCATTGTGTTGTTCGTCTGCGCTGTGGGATTTCAAGTGATGCGTTTAGGAGAGTCTGAGAGGGTGCCGCCATGGTGAGGATTAATCAAGAAGACTTGTCTGGATCCGGCGGCATTGTTAAAGTGATTGTCAATGTGAGATCAAGGAGCTATCGGAGATGTCGAGATTTGATTGTGTGAATTATTCTAAAATTGACTAATATATCTTCAAATCATATATATTGTAATTAAAAATAATTTTATTTGCTAAAATTAGGGACCATAAATGATTTAATCGTACGGATATTAAAAATTTTGATTTTAACGAAAAGTAATGGTTCTGTCCTGACATTTTTTCTAATTAATAACTGATTTAACAGTACATAAAGTATTACACGTGAATAAAGTCCCAACATTTTATCCAGCTGCCAATACTGAGAACAGGGACAGAACCAGTTGCTTTTTTCAAATTATTGTTTTTCTTATAGTGTATATTTAATATTTGCACGATAGATATGACTTAATATTTATATCCAAATGTAATTAGTTAAAGTAATCCACCAAGTCATATTTAAATAGATAAGTTCAACTATATCAAACAATTGTAATTTTTGTCACACAAACACAAGCCGCACTATCCGCGGAGAAATCAATGCTGCATTCGTGTCTGTAACATGCGGGCGCACACAAGTCAGGTCAAATTCGATGTCGTCGAGCCGATGATTTGCACCCCTGGGCGGGCGCATAGGCATTATGAGAGAGTGTAGCTTATAGTCTTACCATGCAAGAAACAGAAACTAGGATTATATATAAGCATATAATCTCCCTCATAATGTTCCAATGTGGAACAATTGGTTTTCACTTGTGTGAAATCCATCTACCCATCCATTTCTACCATCATCACATGAACATGTATTTTGGTCCTACTTTGGGCATCGATTTATCATTCGACATCAATCTGATTTTGACAATTCTTCATACGATTTCATACCTCTCATTGCAAGGTATTTTAATCCAATTTTTATCAATACATTTAAGGTGTTCTCCACTCTTAAATTAGGTCTCAAAATGTGGCGCATCACCATTTTCTTCACACATCTTTTACACAAAGTTCAACAAACCTTTGTGCCAATTTCAAACTCAGACAGAAAGCTTGACCCTCGGCTACACTTGAACTCGAGCACTGATTCAAACTGTCTGACCAAGCACAGAGAGCACATCCCAAATGATCTCTAGCTATAATCCCAACTCCTGCATTGCTGGATTCCTTACCTTCACCACATCTGCTACCGGAGTAGACCAAGTACCTGACATATCAATATTCCTCACTGGAAGCGGATAGCAACGAGACTCCAGCAGTTTCAAACAATTGTAATTTTGAATGTGTACAACCTGCTCACATAAAGTATTACCCGTGAATAAAGTCCCCAACATTTTATTTTATCCAGCGGCCAATACTGAGATTGAGAACCGGTCAACGGCTAGATATATTATTGTGAATACCATTTCCAAAGATTCAATGGTTGGATAGATTTAGATGGTCTGCTGCAAGCCAAGTAGTTGTCATAAAAAGCTTTACATTGTTTTTTTGAGTGGACTGGGACATAACAGCTTTTCTTTGAGCGCCAACAAAAATGATGAGTCTATTTCAATCCTGTAAAATCCGCCCAGCCATCTTGAGTCTTGAACTTTGTAGCACGGCCACCGAAACAGAAATCACGGACACCGCGACACCGCAAATCTAAAAATAGAAAAACAGGACACCGCCGGACACCGCTGTATTAAATATATTTTTTATATTTTTTTAAAAATTTTAATATATTGATCATCATGAAATTATATATATCCTAACAAAATAACACAAATATTGTTTCAAAAGATAATGTTAAAGATAAAACATTCTTTAGCATTGCAAAGTTTCACAATCAAGATAAAAAAACACATCATGCACTCATGTTTTAAGCATTCAAGATTCAACAGCAACTCCTAGCCGCCTTGGGTATTCACAAAAAGCATTCCACCAACTCCTGCAAGGCAATTGTTTAACAATCAAATCATTTAGTTTAATACAAAAATATATACAATACAAAATACATCAATACCAAGAAAATACATTAAGCAACTTACATAGTGGACTTGGGCAATGTCTTCACTCTTCATGGTCATTTTCAAAGAACATACTTTCCATCTCCGGCTCATCGAGGGAAATATCAGCAAATTCAAGAATAGCGGTATCCTCCAAAGTTCCAAATTCGTCACCACCAATATCCCACATTTTGGCCCTTTCATCGAGATATTCCGGATTATTTCTAGATAATAATCGAAGGTTGTTATGGATCAATACAATATCTTCCACTGCTCGCCATACTTTCTGAAAGTGAAACAGAAACAGTGTGAGCAACTGAGCATCAATTAAACAAATCATCAAATCAGTCGGCGAGCATCAGAACAATCATCCACAAATCAATAAAGTGGAATCAAATCACTAAATCAGTGAACATCAATTAAACAAATCATCAAATCAAGTGAGTGCGCATCACAACAATCATCCACAAAATGCTTATTCTCATTTCTCAAAGCTTATAAACAGCGAAGGGCAACAGATAACTGAACATCCTACAAAATAAGAACACTAGCCCACTTAGTGTAACCATTACCCAATAACTATATAGACGTGGCTAAGTGCTTTGACGGAATAAGCACTATTATCTCCAACAGAGGTCACGGCTATCTGCACTAATTCACTAAGAATGAATCTTATATGGGATGAGCTTATGTGAATGTAAGTTGTATGTGAAATTTGTTTGGTTAAGGTGCAAAATTATTCGTGGCAGGATTAGAGTAATGGGATTTTTGCTAGGTCAAGGTTGATGATCATCTTCTGCTAGATGATTTAGTGAATTGAATCATATTTATTAATTGTTAAGGTTTAATTGACAACTGCTGAACAAAAGGCACAGATGATCAGTGAACATCAAAGTGGATTAAATGGATTTTTGATATGCTTCGGATAGGTGTAAGGTGCAGGATGAGTCGGTGACTGGTGTGGATTATTTTATTTGCTAAAGCAAGTTGTTTGGTTGAAGATGATTGTAATCAGCCTTGGTTGCAAGTGAAATCATATGCACTCAGATGCTTTATAAGGGGTTAAGCATGTTTAGAAAATCTACATGCCTAGCTTAAATTGGGTTCTGGACAAAACAACAAGCATGGGCGGTTTCTTTGACTCAGCGAGATAAATTATGAGGAATAATATGTCTCTCATGGTATTACATTCAAGCCATATGGAATGTTTATTCATGTCAATGTGTTGCATTTAAGCATGATTAGTATATGATCATCAAATTTGAAGAGGCAGCATGCGATAGGAGTTGTGAGCAGCCGTGTAGTTCTTTAATAATATTTTATATCAGTTTAGGTGGTGCCAGAATTGATTGAGCAAGTGAAGTGATCGTAGCTGGGCATTCGAGTGTGTGGTTGGTAAGTTTATAATATATTTTATTATCGTATTGATTATTTATATGTGTGAGATAATTGATAGAAAATTTTGGTGATATGGATTTGTGCATTATTGCATACACATCATTGCATCATCATGGACATGATATGAGTACTGAGGTGACGGTGATACGTAACGGCCCAATACTGTACTGAGCTACATAAGCTGAGGTGACGGAGATACGTAACGGCCCAGATGAGGTAACAAACAGTTGATTCTGATATAGATGACGGTATGAGTGGCCCCAACGGACGGTCTGGTGAAACGCGTTAGTGGCCCAGAGAGTGGTCTATATTAGATGGATAGTACGATCGATCGGCTACAGTGCATCAACATGTGCATCATCGTGCATTCACGCATTCCTGCATTCATGCATCATATGTTTGTGTGTGTACTAAACGATACAACTTAATTATTAATATAACCTATGTTATAAGGATAAGACATGTAAACAAAATCAAACTCACAGTAATAAAGTATATTATTTACTTACTGAGTCTCCCCGACTCACCCCTTATTTTCCCCTAAATTTTTAGATAAGTGAACCGCTAATTTGGGAGCTATCATACGTCGTGGTTCGAGAGTTGTTCAAGTATGGTGCCATCCAGCTAGTTCCCTCATTGGAGTCCTTTCAGCTATTTATTTTCCTTCCTCTTTAGATGTTCATTCCGTGGTACTTGAGTAGGATCTTAGACTTGGTATTTTATTTTCCGCTGTATTATATCTATACTCAGTTATATATCTTTTATGAATAATCTATCAATATTTGTTAGACTGATGTAGAGGCTTGCTTGGCATTTGGCATAGGTGTCAAGCGCTGGTCTCGACTCTTATATCGGGTCGTGACAAAGTTGGTATCAGAGCCCTTAGGTCCTCATAGTACACGGAGCTAGAACTAGTGGAATTTTGATTATGGTAATGAAGGGCCCCACCTCCATAAACAATGTTCTGCTAGGACCTATAGGAATTTTCCACTCATTTATCTGATGTCATCCTTCGATCGTTGTGTCTATTTGAGTCTTGCTAATAGAAAATTTTCTTCTGAGTTGTGATGGCACCGACAAGAGAACGTTGTTTTACCATTGGAGATAGGCTTGTGTAGTAGAAAAGTGAAGTTTTATAGAAGTAAGTACTTGGTTGATTAATCAATTTCAGACGCTCTCTTTAGTGACAAGTTTAAAGTAGTATCATACTGGAAGTTATAGATTGGAAGTGGATGATTGCGTGGTTGGGGAAAGAAAGTCATAAGGAATGAGTCAATGGTACACTCATACATGCTTGTGGTATACTGTTAGAAAGAAAATTCTCACACCAAAATTTGCAAGTTAAAGAGTTACATTTTGAGATGTCAAGTGCATGGTGAAAATGAAGTTGTGGAATGTTTGAAGCGCTGAAGTAGGTACTTTCCAAGTTATATATGCCAAAATGATTGAACCGTGTTGAAATTTTGCGATGTAATGGAAGATATTGTAGGGTTATAAAGTCGCGCACTTCTTATTTTAAAGATCATATGATCCACCAGTTAAATAATTATTACTATAAGAAAGATGACTGGACATTCTAAGATTGGAGGAGAAGGGAGGAAGATTCCAAAGTTAAATGTTGCTATAGCTGGTAAGGACACACTAGTTATATTATTGTGACTGGTTTGACAGTGGTGTCTGAATAAGAAAAACAGCAAGTATGGAGGCTTCTCATTGAAATGATATGTTTATTCTCAGGCAATCGAGGATGTACCTTAAGAAACAAATATATGTTATAATCGTAAAGTATGACTGTTATAGATTATTAGCCATGGATTATGTGAGAAGGCAATCCTATGTCATGCTTTGGACATCAAGTCAATTATATCTGAGGTAAAAGTTTATTGTCCTCGAATATGAGATATTGACGGGTTGTAGCACGAAAATGTTTGAAGTGGTTGATGTTGATATAAGACACAAGAATTCAGACGCACGTGACAAAAAAAAGAGATATTTGCAATTATCGAAGTTGGATTACTTTTGATGAAGATGTCTAGTTTAGGTGATTTCAATGTTACAAGAACCACTTTGTCAAAATTATTCACTCTAGTGTGCTTCATCAATTTACTCGTTGATTTACTTGGGAAGATGGATGGATTGAGATAGCTAATTCACTGCCTATCAGAAGTTGGGTAAGGACTTGACGAATAATAAGTATCCGTTGCTGGAGATAGAAGAGTAGTAAACAAGTTATCGTCCCAACTTTGGATATGTGGACCTAGAGGACATTGTGCTTTAAAAGATAATTGGAATGTGCTATTATACGATTTGGTTAAATTATTGCTCAGACTGGTTGTTGATGAAAGAAAATAAGCATTTATGTTTTACATGTGATATGGAGTAGTCCCGAGGTTATCAATGAAGAATCATTGAGATGTTTTGGATATCGAAGTTATTTGCATTTGAGATAACAGCTTACCATTTGTTAAACATAGATGCAAATGGTAGATAGATTGAGAATATTTATATGATTGACGAGATATTGGACATTCGGGTAATATTATTATTATCTTGGTGAAGAGTGGTGAACTCTGTATTAGTGTGGTCGTAAGTATATATATATATATATAGAGAGAGGAGCGCTCCGTTGAGGACACCCCAAAATGGCGAGGATGTGGGGACAAATCTCAGCCACACATCCAAACCCCCCGTGCTTTGTGGCCGCGCCACGTGTCCAAATAGTAAAACCCACTACTTTTCAAAAAGCAAACAGTAAAACCCACTACCAACAGTAAAAAGCAAACAGTAAAATCTCACTACCTTTAAATCTCAACCATTAGATCAATATGATCTAAAGGTTGAGATTTGTCCCTACGTCCTCGCACTATTCACATGTCCTCAACCGAGCGCACCCCTATATATATATATGAGTGTTCTTTTGAGGACATGTGTTTTTGGTGAGGTCGCCGGGATAAATCTCATCCATTAGATCATCATCCATCTAACCCCCCCGTGCTTTGTGGGTGCGCCACGTGTCCCTCTACCAAAATCCAACACTATTCAAAAAGCAAACAGTAAACCCCACTACCATATTCTGCATACGTGGCGCGTTGTGATTGGTTGTACTCACGTCCTCACACTTAGAGCCGTCCTCAAAAGAACGCCCCCTATATATATATATATATAGAGGAGCGCTCAAATGTTATGGCCTTCTTAATGTGTTATGTGTTACTTCAATCTCAACCTTTAGATCAAATGATCTAAAGGTGCAAAATAAAGTCAAAGTGCAAAATAAAAGTCAAAAAGAGACAAAGTTGTTTGTCATTTTACACTTTTGTCTTTTACCTAAAAGACGAAAGTGCAAGATGTAATCTGGACCATTAGATTCAAATGATCTAAAGGTGCACAATAGAGTAACACATAACACTTTAACAACCCATAACATTTGAGCGCGCCCCTATATATATATATATATATATATATATATATATATGGGCGTTCAATTGAGGACACCTCTAGAAATGAGGACGTAAGGACAAATCTAAAACCATTAGATCAAATGATCCAAAGGTGCATAATGATTCAAAAAGTGCTTTTTTGGAGTTATGCACTTTTGTTTTTTAAGTAAAAGACAAAAGTGCATAATGACAAACAACTTTAACCTTTTGGATTTGTTATACACCTTTAGATCATTTGATTAAATGGTCCAAATTTGTCCCTACGTCCTCACAAAAAACACATGTCCTCATTTGAACACTCATATATATATATAGGAGCGTTCAAATGAGGCAGCCAAAATAAGAATGAGGCAGTGAGGCACGATCTCATCCACTCACCTCAGCCGTCAAACTCACCTCATTGTGACACGTGTCCCACTTACTTTTGATTTTCTAAACCCAATAATCAATTACTATATATTATATAAGGGCATTTAAGTCTTTAACCAATTATCATCTCTCTCTTTACATCACATCTTTCATAATTAATTCATTTATTAATTGTTTCTCTCACCTAACATCTTTTTCTCTCATACCCAAACCCATTATTTTTAAATGCACCCTTATTTCGTATGACATTACACCCTTATTTCATATGACATTACACCCTTATTTCATATTACATTACACCCTTATTTCATATGGCATTGCACCCTTATTTCATATGACATTACACCCTTATTTCATATGGCATTACACCCTTATTTCATATGACATTACATCCTTATTTCATATGACATTACACTCTTATTTCATATGACATTACATCCTTATTTCATATGGCATTACACCCTTATTTCATATGGCATTACACCCTTATTTCATATGACATTACACCCTTATTTCATATGGCATTACACCCTTATTTCATATGACATCACACCCTTATTTCATATGGCATTACACCCTTATTTCATATGACATTACACCCTTATTTCATATGACATTACACCCTTATTTCATATGGCATTACACTCTTGTTAAAAAAAATTTCGTAAAAATATATTATTATTATATTATATAATAATCTCATACACTCTTTCATCATTAAAATAACTTTAATTAAACACACATACTCTCTTTCTTCATTAATTAAGAACAATCCACATACTCTCTTTCTTCATTAATTACAACCCACTACTCTCTTTCCATCCCCAAATTACCCCTTCAATAATTCCCACCAACAAATACTTTTCCAATGCCACGTCATCACAATGAGTGGCTCACGTGCTGCCTCACTGCCTCATTCTACCAACCCTGCTTCAACCGAGTGCTCCCCTGTATATATATATATATATATATATATATATATATATATATATATATATATATATATATAGAGGAGCGTTCAAATGAGGCAAGCCAAATAAGAATGAGACACGATCTCAACCACCCATCTGACCCCCCATGCATTTGTGGCGCGCCACGTGGCAAATAGTAAACCCACTACCAACAGTAGTGTGAACCCAAATGGCGGCTCAACTCACGTGCAATGGAAGGCCAAAATCGTGCCTCACATGCCTCATTCTATCACCCCTGATGCAAGGGAACACTCCCATATATATATATATAAGGGAGCGCTCGGTTGAGGCAGGGGTATAAGAATGAGGCAAGTGAGGCACATTGTGAGCCACTTATTTTGTTGATGTGGCATGGAATAGTACCAGAATAGTGTTTTGTTTTTTGCTTTTTACTGTTGGTAGTGGGTTTTACTATTTAGACACGTGGCGCGCCCAGAATGCATGTGGGGGGGGGGGGGGGGGGGGGTTGATGTGTGGTTGAGATCGTGCCTCACGTGCCTCATTCTTATTTGGCTTGCCTCATTTGAGCGCTCCTCTATATATATAGAGGAGCGTTCAAATGAGGCAAGGCAAATAAAAATGAGGCAACGTGATACACAATCTCATCCATCCATCAACCCCCGTCCATTGTGGGCGCGCCACGTGTCCAAATAGTAAAACCCACTACCAACCGTAAAAAGGAAAAAGTAAAAAGAAAAAAGCAAAACACTATTCCAGTACTATTCCCTGCCACATACACAAAATGAGTGGCTCACAATGTGCCTCACTGCCTCATTCTACCAACCCTGCCTCAACCGGATGCTCCCCTATATATAGAACTTTAATTGAATTAGAAAGAACTATTGGGAAGGGAGGTGTAAAGTTGATAATGAGTTTTAAGCAAGGAATCAATGTTGCTGAAGGATTTCATGACATTAAAAAGGAACCCAAGGAATGGGTGTACTAAAGGAATGGTATGGTGTAAGTGATTTGACGACGACAAGTCGAGATTTGATAAGTGTAGGTGAGTTTCACTTCCGATTCGATCGCTTTCTGCATTTTCTTATTTTGATATTGTACTTTGATCAAGCAACAGAGTGACGATAGCTATCACAAAATCATGAGGAATTTTATTACATAAGAGTGAGTGAACGGATGAATTTGTTGTGGAGAAGTGTTGGCTTGTCAGCATTTGGTGAATCAATTTAGATTGATTCACATTTCTGACTTCTTAAATTTAAGGCGAATAATTTGTGGTTGATGTTGATGGATTTCTCTATGATCAAAGTTATTGTTGGTGATTGCGTTAGTTGAGTTACGCACAACTTTAAAAGGTGTCAAACATAATTTAAATGTATTACACGTGACTAAGAGTTGTCACTAATGTTATTTATGCAAAGTCGTGTGAGGTGTTTATGGATCTGAAAATTTTGGAATATATGTTGATTTGATGGATCTCAATCTTTGACAACGTAGATAAACGCAGGTTTTGAAAGAGTATGACCTACCATTTAAACTTGTTGAGAAGGTCAGTGTCGTAAGTCATGAGCTTAGAAAGTGAATTAACAACCTAGCGCATATATGTGAGTAAAATAAATTAAATTAAAGGGCATCGCAAATGGAGAACAGTCAAATTCGTTTGGTGTGATTGAGGAAGAAATTCGTCTGACATGTTTGTTTGCCATTGCCTATTTTGGTTATTTTGAAAGAGACTCCCAAGTTGAATAAGTTAATTTTAGAAAGTCAGGGAAGGGCAAGCATTGCAGACCTTACAACTGGTAATGATGGTGTATTTTGATTACAAATTAATTGATGTGAACGGTGGTTCACACAAAAATGAGACTCAGTCGTACACATGGAATATTCATTGAAACTCTTGTCAGACGGCTTCATGATCTTTGACAGGCGTATCAGTATAATGAGAAGCGTGTCTGACTTATATTAGTTTCAGATGTATAATTTATCATGCAGAGAAATGTTGAATATCAGAGACTTGTTTGTTGCTTCAGACCGTTGAGCTCTCAGAGTGAAAACCAGTATTATGACACCTGTTATGGAAATTCTACTACTAGTAAAGGACGTTATCAGATTTGGGCTATAAGTGGCAGATTTGCTAAGTGTGTCAACTTTACCGCAGTGAAGATTGATCATACTACGAAGTAATATTTATATGTGTATTGATGAGATCTGGCAAGGAAGGCAGCTCGGTCAGCAATGCATTGGTCCTTTGAAAGCTTGGAGCGAGTTGGTAATGTGGCTTATAAGTTGACTTTGCCACTGATGTTATCTAGCGTACATTTAGTATTTCACATCTCGATGTTGCGGAAGTATATATCAGATCCTAGTCATGTATTGAAATACGAGCAACTACAAAGGGATGGTACTCTATCTTATGATGAGCAAACTGTGACTATTCTTGATCGACAAGTGAGGAGATTATGAAACAAGGAGATAGTTTCAGTCAAAGTCCTATGGAAAAAAAAGAAGAAAAAAATCATACTGAAGCTGAAACAACTTCGGAATCTGAGAAGGACATGAAAGCGAGATATCCTCATCTTTTTGAATCTCGAGGTATGATCAGTTAAATTTGGGGACCAAATTTTGTGAAGGAGGGTAGAATGTTATACCCCAAATTAAATTACCATATTTATCCTTAGAAAATAATAAAAATAAAAATAATAAAATAGAAATAACATAAACTATTAGGGATGGTTCGAGAAGCACCGATGATTCCTAAATGATCCTTATTTATATGAATGGATTAGAGTTTGGGAAATCGCTGTTCAAATTCGAAGCTCGTGTGGGTGAGTTCGGAACACTTCATCGGTGAGTCGCATTCAATTTTCGCTGTGTGGGTTTTGTATCTGTTACTCTTCTATCTTCCAATTGATGTGTGCGATTCGGAGATGTTCCGATAGTGGAATCAATTGTGTAAAACCCTAGTTTTTCCGATAAGAGGTGGTGGTGTCTACGGATGAAGATGAAGGGTGGAGCCTAGCTTAGGTTGTGGATGAGGTGCAGCTCAGAGGAAACAAGAAGAAGAGAAGCAGGTGTCCGATTGTAGTGGGATAAACTTGAGGTGACTTGGGTCTTTGAAGCTTAAAGTGGCCGATGGAAGGAAAGCAAGGCAGGTTCAGGCAAACCTCAGATTCCTTTGAAGGGCGTAAGGCCACAGTGAAGTGGTTAAGGTAAGCTGATGGTGTTTTTGTTTTGTTTTAGATTTGATGAGGATGGGTATGGTCGAGCTTAGGGAATGAACTTTTTTTTAAAAAAAACTGGTCGGTGCCAGCCATTTTATTAGATAGAGATCCAAAAAGCATGGATCGTGGCACCATACAAGAGCCCTCAAGCGCCAGAGGATAGTTATAGTCCCTAACCCCTTAAAAACGCCGAACAGGCTAGAACCAAAGAGTTCATAAAGAACTTACGAAGACAAGAGTTCCTAAAGAAATTAGGAAGACACAAGGCCTGGAAAGAGGCAGCTCTCACCAAGGCTACACATACGGGCAAGTGTAGGTAGGCTTCCGATGATGGTAACCTCGAGGCGAGCCTGGCTGCAAGATGCGAGGCGACTCAGGCACCTGGGCATTAGCATAGTCTCGATTGTGTCTGCACCACACCGGCAACTGCAAGTAGTCACTGATAATCGCTACTCTCACAGCTTTGGGCATCTGCTTTAAGTAATAGTAAGTGCGGCCTGAAGTTTCCTGGAAGCTCATGGCAATAGCAGCGTCATTTAATTTCGGAGCAATCTCCATAATCTTGACCCTGCCTACTACCTTCCGCGCCTCGCGCCACCGTTTGAAATGAACCCAGCCCCCAGTGAAGCTCTCAGCACCAAAAAGCTTGCTGTCGGCATGTGAGCTTTGAATGCTGGATACTTGCCCTGTCCAACCTTCTTCTTCTAATAGCAGGCAAGCTGAGATGAGGCCCTCGATAAGGTCTTTGTATACCAGCTCCAATCTGAAGCCAAAATGGAGCCTGCCCGTGTGATCTCTAAGAATGCCGCCACAAGCTGACTTAATGACTGCCAAGGAAAGAGTAAGACCCGAAGAACTGGGACTCCACTTGGTCCACTTCCCTTTGATGTTAACCGAAGGGGTGGGAATGTATAGACTGCTCAGGGCGAATTGAGAGTGGAAGGACGGGTTATACTCAGCCTTGATCAAGGAACTCAATACTTTAGCCCATCTTTCAACTCCGATTCTGATGTTGATACAGGAATTCCCATGAATATTATTGTTCCTGTGGAGCCAAATTTCCCACAGGGTTGCAGCAGCGAGACATAGGGATAAACAAGCCATAAAGTCAGCGTTCTTTAGATTAACAAACCAGACTTTCTTCAGATGTTCCATGGTAGCAGGGGTTGGCTTATCAAAGATAAAGGCTAAGAATTTCCATATAGGAGTAGCCACCTCACTGTGAATAAACAGGTGCTCAGTATCTTCTGTCTTGGGAGTGTGACAACACTAGCATTTAGAAACCACCTGTATTCCGCATCTGAGAATGTTCTCATCAGTAGGGAGGGAGTTATGCCATAGCCGCCACAGAAAAACACTAATCTTGGGAGGCAGCCAGGACTGCCAAAAGTTCTTAAACAGTCTGCTTTTAGGCATAGTTTTCCTGATTTTTTCATAGCAAACTTTAGTTGTAAAGGTACCTGATTCCGCCCCTCTCCATCGAAGTTTGTCAGAGTTATTTGTCAGATGGAAGGAATCGATAACCCCTCTTATGTCTCCTGGGAGCATGCTCTCGAACTTTTCTCTGATATCAGTGTTATTGACTACGTCTTTGATAGTCCATTGCTTGGCATGCCTCACATTGAGCCATTCGCAAAAGTGGCCAAGATGAATCTCCCCCTTGCCAATGTCCCACCAGTTGTCTTGCCGCAACTTAAGGATATAAGGATGGACTGCGGTCCATATGGCTGAGCTGTAGGAGCTGTATAAATACTTTTCTCTCGCAAATTGCGCCCAGGAGGACTGGTTCTGCAAGAAATGCCAGGCCATCTTGTTAAACAAGGCTTTTTTCACATCAGACAGTTTCCTGATGCCAAGGCCACCCTCATCTTTAGGTAAGCAGATCGTGTCCCATTTAACCCAATGATGCCCTGAGGAAGCTCCCCTGTCCCAGAGAAAATTTCTCATAGGTCTTTCAATGCTATTAATCACCACTTTGGGGACAGGGAGGATAGAGAGCATGTGGATACTCACCGATCCCAAAATTGATGCGATTAAGGTAGCTCTGCCACTCATTGATAGGAAGTTTTTAGCCCAGCTGGAGATTTTTCCTCTAACCACATCTTCAAGATGTTTAAAATAACTTACTCTAGCTTTACCAACAAAAAGAGGGGCTCCCAGGTAGTTAACAGGAAAAGTGCCTTCGGTGAACTTAGAGATTTCCAGCATTGCTTTCCTCCTTTCTTCATTTATATGGTCTGAGAAGTAAACTTTACTCTTTTCTGGGTTCAGCATTTGCCCAGAGGCTTCACAAAACCCATTAATCACGTTCAAAAGGCGTATGGTGGAGTTCTTGTGCCCATTAGAAAAAACCAGCATGTCATCTGCATATAGAAGATGATGAAAACGAAGCCTACACCCTTTAGTATTATAAGGATGGACCTTTCTGGTGGTCACGGGCTGGTTTAGAGCTTGGCTGAAGTACTCCATTGCTAGGATGAAGAGGCTAGGAGATAGAGGATCACCTTGACGAACCCCTCTGTTGGATTTGAAATGGCCATAAATGTTCCCATCCCAAGATATTGAATACCAGCAGTTGCTGATGTATCTATAAATCAGATCGCACCAAGTCTCGCTAAAACCCAGAGCACGCAGCATTTTCAGAAGAAAACTCCAGGAGAGCCTGTCATAGGCCTTAGACATGTCAAGTTTCATGACCATGTTCCCACCAAAGACCTTATTGTTAATATCCTTTACAATGTCATGAGCCAAACCAATACTTTCATGTATATTTCTGCCCTCAACAAAGCTGGCCTGCTCTCTACTAATCAGACTGGGACGAAATTCTTTTAGCCGATCATTGAGGATTCTGGAGAAGATCTTATGGACAAAGTTGCATAAACTTATCGGTCTCACCTTATCAAAAGACACCGCATTTTTCATCTTGGGGAGAAGGATGATATGAGCATTCAAAATCAGATTAGGCACTTGTAGCCCTGAGAAAAAACTTTTCACCGCCTCAAATAAATCCTTCTTGATAATATGCCAGCAGAAACGAAAAAATTTACCTGTAAACCCGTCAGGACCGGGAGAACTAGTTGGGTCCATACCGGTCACCGCTGACTGAATCTCATCTTCATCCGGAATCATAGTGAGCCTGGCGTTCTGCTCATCAGAGATTTTGGCCTTAATAAGCTGATCTACTCCCGAGTCACAGTTGCGCGGAAAAGCCCCAAACAGATCCTGAAAAGTGGTCACCGCTTTGCTGCCGATGATGTTTGGCTCTTCAGAGAACGACCCATCTACTAATTCCAGTTTCATCTTGTTGTGAGTGCGTCTGGCTTTAATGGAGGCATGGAAGAAGCTCGAGTTTCTGTCCCCTTTAGTTAGCCACTTGGTTTTGGATTTCTCTTCCAAGATTGCGTATTGATATCGAAGGAATTCGGCCAAATCATCCTTAGCTTCGTTCAGCATAGACTTAGTGACGGCAGCGCTGCCGCTTTGAGTCTCAATCTCCAACCGTTCCACCCTCTTCGTGAGACGCCGCACTTTTAGGTTAACGTCCCCAAATTTCTCCCAATTCCATTCCCGAAGAACATGTCTTAGGCGCTTGAGCTTGAGGGCAAAATTAAGCATGGGATTCTTATGGGCTTGTTGGGCCCAACTGGTTTTGACGACCTCCTGGAAAGTCTCATGCTCAGTCCAGGCCCCAATAAACTTGAACATGCTTACTTTTCTCCTCTGTTCGCCATGAAACTTCAGGAGGAGCGGGCAGTGATCAGAGCTGTGCCTTGTCAGGTGGTAGACCTCCAAGTTAGGAAAGGCAGCGAGGCTCAGGCCGTTTCCCAGACACCTATCCAGCCTCTCCCATATCTGACTAGCTCCCTCTTGGTTATTGGACCAAGTGAATTCACTACCTTTGAAGCCAAGATCAGTAACTCCAGCTCTGGTAATAAACTCATTGAAGTCCCTAAGGGCTTTACCTTTTTTCCTGTTTCCTCCCTGTTTCTCTGTCCATGAAAGGATGGTATTGAAATCTCCACAAATTAACCAAGGTTTGTCCCCATGATCCGCCACAGAGGTAAGAGCATCCCATAATTCCTTTCTGATTTTTGTATCAAGGGAGCCATATACGACACTACAGATGAGCTCAGTGTCCTCCTCGGTCAGGACAACTTGGATGGCGATATGTTGATCAGTATGACTGATCTCTGTAACTTGGACCTTATCACTCCACAGGAGCCTGATATTGGTATTAATAAGAGAGCATTACAGAAAGTTATCGAATTTTAGGACTATAGCAAGTTTGGCAATGTTTTCCGGCTTCGCCATAGAATCTATGATAGCACAAAAGTCAATCGTATTCTGGTTCATCATGGATTTCATGTAGTGAAGGGTACCTTTGTTCATATTTCCCCTAGCATTCCAACATAAGAAGGTCTTACTGATCATTAATAACCTGTGGGGAGGCAGTACTTGCTACCTTGGTATTATTAACTTGTGCCTCCTCTTCCTTTTGTTCCGAGGCTTTAATGGACAGGTTCTTGTTGCTATTCCTCGAAAGGATAGAAAGCCTACCTGCCTGAGCCAGGTAGTCGATTGTCTCGTATATGTGCTGTTTGTCTGCTTTGGATAAGGTGAGAATCAACTCTTCGAATTCTTCCTGAATCTTGGCCATACTTTCCTGTCCGTCGAGCTCCTTGGGACTGAGGGGTTGGACTTCTTGTGCGGGGAGGTCCTTGGGCCTGGTCTGGTCCTGATGGTGAGAGGTCGAGGTTGCATGGCGATCTGTTTCTAGCACATGCGTCCCGTTATGGCCGTTAGTAGACACCGTGAGGGGCTTGTCACACAAGCCTGATAAAGACAGCTCATTATGTCTCGTGTTTGCCGCCAGACTGTTGCTAGGGTCCTTGGGCGTTTCCTGCTGAATAACGACAATCTTACCTTTTTGTTTATACTCTGTTTGTGTAACAGAAACTTTCCTCTGCTGTTATAAAGCTTTCCTCTTTTGTTTCCGTTTTTGGACAAGAGTCCATCCCCGTTTCTCGTTTATCGAAATATGTTCCACGCAGGGGACAGCTAGTCTGCTACTCTGAGCCTTGATGCCTGTGCTTTGGGACTGGATCTGTGGCTGTGTGTACGCACCTGTGGGTTGGCCGGTTGGCAACCCATGATCGTCACGCGCCTCCCAAATCTGGAGTTCCTCCGCCTATCTTTGTTTGGCCTTCCGGCAGGCATCCAAGAGATGACCATGCAGTCTGCATTTGGTGCAAAAGAGGAGGCTGTTTTCATAAGAAAGTTTCAGCCAGAAACCAGTGTGAGCTCCGGTTGAAATCCACACCTCCTCTGGCATAGGTTTAGAAACATCTATTTCAATGCAAACACGGGCGAAACTGGGATTATTGAAAGAGATGGTCTTGTTATCTAGCGCAAGAAAGCGCCCAAATGAGTTAACGATGTGTTCTATATAGCCTTGGTTGTACATCTGCGGTGGGAGGTTGGTCATCCGAAGCCATGCGGTGGTGGTCGAGGGTTCTTTTCTGGTGTCGAACTCGCCAGACCACCTGATAACTCTGAAAAGCGAGTGACCCACTTTTCTCATTGGGTGTGAGAGCACTGCCAACGCATCGAGCTCCGATTCGAGCACCGCCAGAATGAGCCGAGCGTCCCATGCTCCAATGGCGCAGGCTCCGTTTATCTTCCATGCTTCCAGGAACGTTGTACGGATCACTCCTATAGGAGGCCGGCCGCCTGTAAACTTTACTACCAGATTGTGCTTAAGATTGTCTATACCAGCTTGTTGCTCGGCTGTCGTGAAAGCTACGGATGGTCTCCCCTCTTTGCTGTCGTATTGGCGAGCCGGCAGCTGAATGTGCAGGAACCTTTTCTCAAAAGAGGGTTTTATCACCTCTCCCTCCGCCTGCTTGCCTTGCGTAACAGCGGCAAATGAGGGTTTGCTGGATGTCTGCGGATCTGGGGGCTCGGGGGGGGGGGGGGGGGGGCGAGATAGTTTGGCCCAGAGCTTCTCTCGAAGGGGGAATGAACTACATAGACAGTTGTTGTTTTAAATTGTATGATGTTGATTAATGATCCGACACTTGGAATGCAAAGTTGGACCCTAGTATGTCTGAAGAAATGAGGAAGAGGTCACGGCTATCTGCACTAATTCACTGAGAATGAATCTTGTTAGTTTTATGGCATGTAGTTTGGCAAAACATAGTATAGTTGTTCAAGCTGTTATTCAAGACTGGAAGAGACAACTGTCTTGGAACAAGTTGAAGCACATGGAATGTTTCCAAAATCAGATTTGGAAACGCAGTCGACCGTTGTAGATCAAGGTGGTTGCAGGTGCATGGATAGAAGTTGGAAGTTTCCAAATTCAGATTTGGAAACTTATTTCAACCGACGTAGCATAACTTCACCTTGAGATATTTCCGAGATCAGTTTTGGCAAGTCGGTACATATGGATAATCGAAGATATCCCTGAAGTCGGTTGCTTGCGCTTGAAGCTATCTTAGTCGAGAAGATAATCAAAGATTGCCTAATCAAGAATTGAAGATTTAATGGAGGATTATCTTTACGAGATATGCGCAAGACATTAGGAAAGATTTCCTAATATTAGAGGCGGTTTAGTTTAGGAATCCTAATCGCTTTAGGGTTTCTACCGCACTATATAAGGAGGGCTAATGCTTCGGTATTAGTTAGCACTTACGGAGAAATTAATCACGCTCATACTCACTGAAGGGAGGAGGAGGCAAACTGTGGTGAACTAATCGTAACTGGTTATTCACGGCGCTCGTAATCAGCCGGAGAGCTAATCGTCACTGGTTACTCAAAGGCGCTCAGGTTCAATCTGTGTTGGTGCTCGGTAGATTGATCGAAGAACAACGCTGATGGATTACGCACTGTAGTTATGATCTGCGCATTCGGGAGAAGGCGCTGATTCTCACGGAGAATTATTCTGGTGGATACGGAGCGGGAGCAAAGATCTAGGGGGAGACCTAGATTGCAATTGCTAGAGTGTCTGAGGCTCAGGTAGTTTAAGAGGGAGTCTATAAACGGTAAATCCTATACTCGCAATACTCAACGTTAGTGAATTGCTATCCACCGGGTGAAGTGTTCACCCCCCAGACGTAGGCTCGTTAACGCCGAACTGGGTAACAACTTTGAGTGTCGTTTATTTTCTACACTGCATTTAAATTCCGCATAAGTTGTTCAGGATATTGTTCTGCACCCGACCAGAACAACATCTCATCTACCAAGGGAAGATTTCAATTGGTATCAGAGCAAATACTCGACACACAGAGTAAGATCCGAAGGCTGGTAAGATGGATTTTAGAGAAGGGCAGAATATCACGCGACCTCCTCTGCTTGAAGGAAACAAATAAGGCTATTAGACAGTACGAATGATATAATTTCTGAAGTCCCAAGATGAATCTGTTTGGGAAGCCATTGAACAAGTATGGACTCACCCAGTGGCTATCGACAAAGAGGGTAAAGTTGGCCTCCTTACTAAAGACAAGTGGACTGAGGTACATAAGAATGCTGAAGCGGTGAACTCTAAAGCAATGAATGCCATATTCTCGGGAGTCGATGGGAAAAACTTCAAGATGATCTCTACATGTGAAGTTGCTAAGAAGGCATGGAACATACTGCGAATAGCTCATGAAGGTACGACCAAAGTTAAAATATCTAGAATGGAGATGGTCACGTCAAAGTTCGAAAATCTAAGAATGCAGGAGGACGAGACCATAGCTGACTTCAATACCTGGGTTCTCAATATCTCTAATGAATCATTCTCTCTTGGAGAACCACTGACCGAAGAGGCGCTGGTAAGAAAAGTGCTGAGATCCCTACCAAAGCGCTTCGCTATGAAGGCTCTCGCAGTCAAGGAAGCACATGATGTAAGGACCATGAGGCTAGATGAACTGATGGGATCCCTTCAATCGCATGAGATGGAGTTAAATGAAGAAGACCAACTCTTGAAAGCTAAAAGCGTTGGTCTAAAAGCCAATGTCTCTGATGTCTCAGACAAGATAGGGGAAATGTCTGAACAACAATATGCCTTGCTATCAAGAAACTTTGGGAAGTTCATGAAAAGACAATACAGTAAAGGGACTGATCCAGCCTAGTCATCTCGAACCAGATTCCGGAAGGAAGAAAAAGACCTCAAGAAAAATAGAGCTGAAGACTCCATACCCGATAACAAAGGTAAAGGGATACAATGTAGAGAATGTGAAGGATTTGGTCATATTCGATCAGAGTGTATTAACACACAGAAGAAAAAGAATGCCTATGCTGTCAACTGGAGTGATAGTGAATCTGAAGGGGAAACCAACAATTTTGTTGCGCTCTCTAGTTGTGTCGACCCAGAAGAAGACCAAAGAAAAGGAGAGGAGAAGAAGGCATAGCCTGAAGATCACACCCTATATTCTAGCTGTAGTGACAATGAAGAAATTACTGACGAGGAAATCGCCAACAACTACAAAGAATTATATCAATAGTGGTTGGTTGAAGTCGAGCGAAACACAAAACTACAGAACTCTCTGCGAGATCTAACAGCAGAAAAGGAGATGCTCAAGGAAGAGGTTGCCACCTTGAAACTGAAACATTAATAGACAATCACTGATCTCAAAGCCCAGTTGATTGAAGCAAAAAATGAAAGAGCAGAGCCAATGTCACAAAAGGTGGAGTTGCTGGCAGTTATTTCATCCCTGAAGCTTCAGAGTGAAGAAAAACAAGGAGATCGTTCAGAAGTCACAGATGACCTAAAGCGAGAGAATGATGCTCTAAAAAGAAGAGAGGTAAATCCTATCAATATTGTGGATACCCTCAAATGTGAAATTGAAACAGATAAACTTGCTCATGAGGAGACAATAGAGGAGCTGAACAACTTGAAAAAGTCAGTCAAAATGCTGAACTCTGGAACAAAAGATCTAGACTATATTTTGGGAGCGCAAAGGATAGGGGGCGGTCACAAAGGTCTTGGATTCACTGGTGGACCAAGTTCCGGAAAGATGACTTTTGTTAAAGCTAAGCCACAATCGCAACTTTTTCCAGCTGAACATCGTCCACGAAGAAAAACTTTTGCCGAACCACAACCACAATTTGCTCCAGCTGGCCACTACTTATGAAGAAGATCAACTCGGTATCCCACAAGAAAGCAAGATAGGCAAAGATGTTTCTACTGTAATCAAGTGGGACACATTAAGTCAAGGTGTCATGAATTCCATATGTCTCTCAGAAAGATGAAACAAGTTCAGAAATCACGAATGAAGCAAGTTTGGAGAGTTAAGCAAAGAAGTGAAGTATGTTATGTTGCCTTCAGTTCTACTAGTCATCTGAAGAGAGAAAAGTGGTACTTTGACAGTGGGTGTTCAAGACACATGACTGGCAATTCTGAGTTTCTGACCAATATAGAGGAGTGCAAAGGGAGTTCTAATGTGACGTTTGGTGATGGAGTAGAAGGCAGAGTTCTTGGAAAGGGAATTTTAAATGTTCAAGGACTGCCCAGATTAAAAGAAGTGTTTCTTGTGAAAGGTCTACAGGCTAATCTGATTAGCATAAGTCAGTTGTGCGATGGAGAGCACCATGTTCAATTCACACAGGATGAGTGTGTGGTGTTGAACAAGAATAATAAACCAGTTCTCACTGGAAGAAGGTCATCGAATAACTGCTATCTTCTAAACCTTGGTAAACCCAATGCTGAAACAACATGCTTACTAAGTAGAACTGAAGAGATAAACTTATGGCATTAGCGAATGGGTCATGTGAATCAAGAACGCTACAGAAGATTGCCTCAGATGGACTTGTTCGTGGTATTCCCAAAGTTCAAGGAGAACTAAGCATTGTTTGCGGAGACTGTCAGATTGGAAAATAGATTAAAGTTCCACACAAGAGTACCACTCAGATTAATACAAGTAGACCCTTGGAGTTGCTTCACATCAAACTTATGGGGCCTATGCAAGTGGAAAGTTATTCTGGCAAGAGGTATGTACTTGTCTGTGTTGATGACTTCTCTAGGTTCACCTGGCCCAGCTTCTTGAGAGAAAAATCAGATGCTGTTCAGGCGTTTGTTCAACTATGCACTGGACTGGAACGTGAAAGAGAGGATAAAGACGAGCATATTGTGAAAATTCAAACTGATCATGGAAAGGAGTTTGAGAATGCTGCTCTTGCTGATTTCTGCTCAAAAAGGGGGATAACTCAACAATTCGCTTCTCCGATTACCCCTCAATAGAATGGAGTTGTGGAGAGGAAGAATCGAACCATTCAGGAGACGGCTCGGGTAATGCTTCATGCAAAGAAGGTTCCATTAAAGTTTTGGGCGGAAGCCATGAACACAGCATGCTATGTCATAAACAGAGTCATGATTCGATCCGGCACAGAAAAGACATGCTACGAGTTGTGGAAAGGTAAAAGGCCCACGGTAAAATACTTCCATATCTTTGGAAGCTAGTACTACATTCACAGGGATCGAGAGTATCTACAGAAGCTGGACCCAAAAAGTGGTGAAGGGATCTTCCTGGGATACTCTACCAACAACAGGGCATACCGTGTCTACAACAAGCGCACTTGAGTTGTCATGGAATCTATCAATGTTGTTGTGCAAGACGTTGTGCCAGGAGCATCTGAGACAAGTGCAGCAGATGATGATGATGTTCCAACTCAACCAGATCAACCTGCGGTCACTGCTCCCAAATCGACGTTCATCACGGATAAAGATCCAGAACATCCTGCGTCAAATGACCATCAGTCGGAAGAAGATGCTGATACCGAGACTCCTCCAACACCCCTTGCTTCTCCACGTGTCCTTCACCCCTCAAGAGCCATCGAGAAGAATCATCCCGTCAGTGAGGTGATTGGTGATCTAATTGAAGGCATAAGAACTCGAGGTAAACAGGTTAATTTTCGAGATTTGGCTGGCTCTGCATGCTTCATATCTACTATAGTTACCAAGAACATTAAGGAAGCCATCAATGACGAATACTGGGTAGTTGCCATGCAAGAAGAACTTGGTGAATTCCAGCGAAATGATGTGT
The DNA here is from genome assembly GCA_033675215.1 of Rhodiola kirilowii. NCBI lineage: Eukaryota > Viridiplantae > Streptophyta > Magnoliopsida > Saxifragales > Crassulaceae > Rhodiola > Rhodiola kirilowii. The sequence goes on from CM066201.1 coordinate 37,111,967, forward strand.
GGGATCTTGTTCCACGCCCTGATAGTGTGAACGTTATTGGCACGAAGTGGATATTCAAGAACAAATCTGACAAACACTGGAATATAACTAGAAATAAGGCGAGACTTGTGGCTCAAGGCTATACTCAGATTGAAGAAGTAGATTTTGATCAGACTTTTGCACCAGTTGCCCGTTTAGAAGCCATCCGTCTGCTATTAGCCCTAGCGTGTCATCTGAAGTTCAAGTTGTTCCAGATGGACGCCAAGAGTGCCTTTCTGAATGGGCTGCTGAATGAAGAAGTATATGTGGCTCAATGAAAGGGTTTCAAAGATCCTCACCATCCTGAATGTGTGTATCGCCTGAAGAAGGCTCTTTATGGTCCCAAACAAGCGCCCAGAGCATAGTACGAGTGGCTTACTGAATTCTTAATCAACCATGGCTATGTGCGAGGGGGAGTAGATAAAACGCTTTTTGTGAAGCATACTGGATCCAATTTTATCATTGCTCAAATCTATGTGGATGATATTGTGTTCGGCTCGAGCAAACAGAAACTAGTAGACAAGTTCGTTGAACAAATGCAGAGCGAATTCCAGATGAGCATGGTAGGAGAGATGGGCTACTTCCTTGGATTACAAGTAAAACAAAAGGAAGACGGTATCTTTATTTCCCAAAGCAAATATGCTAGGAACCTCATCAAGAAGTTTGATATGGGGAAATCAACGCATAAGAGAACCCCCGCTGCAACTCTTGTGAAGATCACGAAGGATGAAGCTGGTACAAAGGTGGATCAAACCTTGTACAGAAGTATGATTGGGAGTCTATTAAATCTAACAACCAGTAGACCAGACATTATTCATGTAGTTGGAGTATGTGCCAGATATCAAGCTAATCCCAATGAAAGCCACTTGATGAATGTGAAGAGGATTATCAGATATGTTTGTGGAACAGCCGACTATGGGCTGTGGTACACTAAGGATACTAACTCATGATTAGTTGGCTATTGCGATGCAGATTGGGCTGGGAATGCAGAGGATCGCAAAAGTACATCTAGAGGATGTTTCTTTCTTGGAAACAATCTGGTCTCTTGGTTCAGCTAGGGGTGGGCGTCAAGACCCGAAGACCGAAAAAAAAACAGAATCGAACCGAAAAAAGACCGAACGGGTTGGTTTTTATCGGACCGAAAAAACCCGAACCGATTCTCAACATTCGGTTCGGTCTCGGTTTTGATTTTTCCTCGGACCGAAATCCTGAACCGAACCGAATATATGTTTTTTCTGTCAAGTTACAGAAAAAGACCGAAAACCCGAAAAAAGACCGAAAATCCAAAAAAAGACCGAAAAATCGTGAAAAGCCCAAAAAAAGACTAAAAAAAGACCGAAAAAGGCCGAAAAAAGACCAAACTGAACCGAAACCCGAAAATCGGGCTTTGATCGGTTTTCAATTTCAAAAAGACCGAACCCGACCCGAACCAAATTTTCAGGTTTCGGGCCGGTTTTCACAAAATTTAGGCCCGAACCGACCCGAGCCCACCCCTAGGTTCAGCAAGAAGCAGAACAGTATCTCTCTATCTACTGGTGAGGCTGAATATATTGCTGCTAGAAGTTGTTGTACCCAGATGTTATGGATGAAACAGATGTTAGAAGAATACAGAGTAAAACAAGATGTGATGACACTCTACTGTGACAACATGAGTGCCATCAACATATCCAAAAATCCGGTACAGCATTCCCGAACAAAGCATATCGATATCAGGCATCATTTCATTCGAGAGCTTGTGGAGAAGAAGATAATTACCTTGACAAGTGCTTTCTCGTCTCATTTGTGATAGGTTGACTCTGATGGAAAAGTGAACGGCCTGAATTTCGAACTCAAAGGAGTTGATGGTCAAAGGTTCTGCAAAGGAGAACGAACGGTGAAGTTTGCTGCTTTTTCATCTCCCTTGTCAATTTGTGGCAAAAAGGGGGAGTAGTTTTGGAGTTTGAAAGCTCCTTAAAAGATTCAGTTGTGCTGTTTTGTTAGACATGTTTTGGAGTTTGAAAGCTCCTTAAAAGATTCAGTTGTGCTATTTTGTTAGACATGTTTTGGAGTTTGAAATCTCCTTAAAAGATTCGTTTGTGCTTTTATTTTGTTCGGAGTTTGAAATCTCCTCAAAGATTCAGTTGGTAGCTTAGTTCGTAGCACAGCTTGGGAGTTTGAAATCTCCTCAAAGATTCAACTGTATTGGTAGTGCAGATAGCTTACAGTAGTTAGTTTTGCCAAAACTGCATAGGGGGGAGATTGTTAGTTTTATGTCATGTAGTTTGACAAAACTTAGTATAGTTGTTCAAGCTGTTGTTCAAGACTGGAAGAGACAACTGTCCTGGAACAAGTTGAAGCACATGGAATGTTTCCAAATTCAGATTTGGAAACGCAGTCGACCGTTGGAGATCAAGGCGGTTGCAGGTGCATGGATAGAAGTTGGAAGTTTCCGAATTCGGATTTGGAAACTTGTTTCAACCGACGTAGCACAACTTTGCCTTGAGATATTTCTGAGATCAGTTTTGGCAAGTCGGTGCATATGGATAATCGAAGATATCCCTGAAGTCGGTTGCTTGCGCTTGAAGCTATCTTAGTCAAGAAGATAATCAAATATTGCCTAATCAAGAATTGAAGATTTAATGGAGGATTTTTTCTTTAAGAGATATGCGCAAGACATTAAGGAAAGATTTCCTAATATTAGAGGTAGTTTAGTTTAGGAATCCTAATCGCTTTAGGGTTTCTACCGCACTATATAAGGAGGGCTAATGCTTCAGTATTAGTTATCACTTACGGAGAAATTAATCACGCTCATACTCACTGAAGGGAGGAGGAGGCAAACGGCGGTGAACTAATCGTAACTGGTTATTCACGGCGCTCGTAATCGGCCGGAGAGCTAATCTTCACTGGTTACTCAAAGGTGCTCGGGTTCAATCTGTGCTGGTGCTCGGCAGATTGATCGAAGAACAACGCTGAAGGATTTTGCCCTGAAGTTCTGATCTGCGCATTCAGGAGGAGGCCCTGATTCTCACGGTGAATCATTGACAGAGCCTTATCGTGAGGCAATGTGCAAAATTAATTTATAAGTCCGCTACTCGTGACTTCACTATTGGGTAGTAAAGTGGTAAGTAGGGGTCGAACCCAAGGGAGTCAGTGTGGAAGGGTTGTTCTTTAAAAAGAAAGAAAAAGAAAGTAAATACAGATTGGGTTTTATGGTTTTTTTAGACAGAAAGTAAATTGCGTAAAAGTAAAGGTACTGAAAGTAAAGTGCGAGAAATTAAAGTGCTGAAAGTAAAGACTGGAAGTAAGTGCTGAAAAGTAAAATGCTGGATCAGTCGAGTTCAATATCAACCAAACAACATACTTTTGGTTTGTCGCACGCTGTATTTCAAGCGTAATCCGTACCAAATGTATGTTGGATTGATATTGAAAGCGTCTGTAGTAAGCGGAAAGTAAAGACTGAAAGTAAATGACTGAAAAGTAAAGTGCGGAAAGTAAATTGCTGGAACACTCGAGTTCAATATCAACCAAACAACATACTTTTTGTTTGTCGCACGCTATATTTCAAGCGCAATACGTGCCAAAGTTATGTTGGATTGATGTTGAAAACGTCTGTAGTAAGCGAAAAGTAAATAACTGAAAGTAAAGTGCGGAAATGTAAAGACTGAAAAGTAAAGTGCGTAAAGTAAAGTGCGTAAAGTAAAGTGCGTAAAGTAAAGAGTACTGAAAGTAAACAGTTGATAATGAGACTGAAAGTAAAATTACAAGTGGTGAATTGATTAAGGGACGGATTCGGTTTTAGGGGCCTTGTATCACAACTCGTTCATCATTGACCTCTAATGATCATACTAAGTGTTCAAAGATGTAACAAGGCCATTTCACGCACTTGTCACACCGTCTAGTCCTTTTCAAGACATAGAGCACTTGTTCTAGTTAGGCTAATTCCTCCTTTCGAAGTATCTTAGCCCATGTGCATCCACTTGATCAATCATTTCCGATCAACCAAGTGGTGTTTAAAAGACGTTGAACTCCACGGGAAAGCCTTGCTCTTTCGAGCATCCACTTAACCGTGTATGCTCACGAACCCCATGGAAAAGCCTTGCTCTTTCGTGCCTCCACTCAACCATGTATGTTCTAACCTAATATATGGCACATAGAACAAACTTGAACACAATAGAAGCACTAAGAAAAGGGTCTAAAAACGGTTTTATGATACAAGCACACCCCTTCAACCGAATGAAGGGTTTAGCTACGAGTATCCATGGAAGAGGATATCATAGCTAAGTGCAAAAGAAAGTAAAGGTTTTTTGAAAATGAAAGACAAAGAAAGTAAAGGTTTCGAAATCAAAGACAAGGAAAGTAAAGAGAACAACAAGGAAAGTAAAGGGAGAGGAGCTCCAAATCAAGAACAAAAACAAGGAAAAGTAAGTGTGCTTGCTGGAAACTAAGAGCTTGAAGCTCAAGAACAAGTGAACAAAGCTTTGGAAATTAAGAACAAAGTAAGAACAAAGTGTGTTTATATTGAAAATGAAGAGAAGAGAGTTAAGCTCTCTTCTCTCTTAGAACTTGTGATTTTTGAAGCTAGGACTAAGGACTTGGATTACATGAGGCAAGACCTCTATTTATAGGCTAAGGAAACTTGGAGGCTAAGTTTGGATTGGAAAATATCCCAAAGCTAAAGGATAAGAAGATAAGCATTGGATTGGAAATATCCCACCCACTTGCACCTCCTCCAACCACAAGCCACCAGATATGGCTTCTCCAAAGCCGCCGGCCATAGGTGGCACTTCCCCAAACCGCCTCTAGTTGGATCCCAATGCAACCGAACTTCAAATGCAAACCGAAGTGAATAGTAAGGCCAACCGGAAAATAAGTAGTTTGGATTTAGTTGGACTTCGCCGGAGCAAAAAATGACCGGAGCATGGTGGTGAGGATATGAGCTTGATCGGAACATCAACGGAGGTTGGCCGGAGCATGGCCGGAGCTCGCCGGAATATGGTCGGAATTTGCCTGGAATCTTGGCTGGAGCTTCAAGGATTTTGGAGAGTGTATTCTGAATGACAAAGTCATTCTAAGATGATCTCAAGAAGGATGCTAAGTAAAATTATGCCCGGAACATGGTCGAAATCCCAAAACGGCCGAAATTGCCCTAGTTTGGCCTTGATCGGGCTTGAGCTGGTTCCACTAGGGCATTTTGTCTGGGAAGTGAGATTGTCCAAGTCATTGGGCATTTAAAATACTTTGGTCGAGCCAGATTTGCCAGATTCCATGGTTTGGTCGAGGGACTTGGTTTCGGTGCCTATGCGCGCGGGGCCTTTGCTTTGGAATTGGGCCAACTGCCAATCTGCCCGAGCATTCTCCTTTGTTTTCCGACATTGTCCACCTTATTTGCCATTTTATCACTTTGCTCGAGGTTGATTCATCAAATCAGCTCGTTTGCCCAGGCAACTTGAATTCAGTGCTAGACAGCTCGGGCGTGGCCTGGGCGATGCCTGGGCGGGGACCTGGTTTCTCGGACGCGAGCCTCGGCACTCCCGGACGCGGGCCTGGTTTTCTCGGTGCTGGCTCTCTGACAGGGACCTGGGCGGGGACTTGGTCTTCTCGGTTCTGGTTCTCGGTCAGGGACCTGAGGTTCTCGGTACTAGGCCTGGGTACCCAGCTGAGCTCTCTCGTTCCTCGACTGGGGTCCTCGGTCCCTGGTTGGTTTTGCTCGGGCCCTGGTTGGTTTTGCTCGGGCCCTGGTTGATTTTCCTCGGGCCCAAGCTGGCTTTTTGGCACAATTCTCCCTTTTTAAGCATGTTTCCTCTTTAGACCCCAAAATGCCTGTATACAGAAAATGACATTAACAAGCACTTGTTCGTATGACCAAATGTCTAATTTGGTGGGTTTAACTGATTCGATAATCGTATAAATACGCGCCATCAAATACCCCCACACTTAATCTTGTTTGTCCCGAACAAGTGTAGTCAAAGAGAGGAACGACAACACCCTAAGTCCTAGATGTGAATGTGAGATGCAAAACTAGACTTCACCTTAGCATGCATAGCTTACTTGCTTCCAAACAAAATCATGCTCACATATGAAAGTAACTAGATACTTGTACCTTTGAGCCGTGATGCAAATTAATTCGGATGATTCGGGAGATAGCGCTTTTAGGCCTTTGAACTGCACTCCCGGATCCGATCTTACTATATGGTTTTGTTACTTGCTTCTTCTAGCACGTGATTGATTCGGACAACTTGAGTTGAGCTCTTTTTCTTTGTTTATGCGCTTGGACAGCTTTTGTAGTGAGGTTTTGGCTTCAGCCTTTGATTTGACTCTTTGAGTACTTCACTTTTGCTTCGGTTTTGTTTCACCATATTGGCAGATTTCTTTCTTTTCTTCTTTGAGCTTGGCTCCTTAGATGATTGCTCGTCCATTTTTCTTCACTTTTGGGAGGTCCAATCATCGCCCGAGAGCATATGGAAATACCTCCCCGCTCTTTCTCATCCTAGCCCTTTTTCGCGCGGGTCAAGATGAGGGTCGCTCATCTCTTTTCCCGGCTACTTTGGACTAGAGAATGAACGGTTTGATTCCCGTCCCGCCTCTTGCATAGACGCTGCATGGCGGAGTCCACTCTTCACCAAGAAGCCCGAAGTGCAGCCTCCACAATTTTCACATAACCGTATAGTAAGGATCCGGTCCAATGAGTGCTTGTCAAGCCTCTCTAGGGCATTTCTTTCAACTCCACATCCTACATTTATCTCAGCACGCAAAGACAAGTAGAAAGTTAAATACACATGTTTTTACACAACTAAGTTTTCACAAGGAAATGCATGAATCGGATCTATCTATTTTCACATCATGAAAGTGTGTATTTTCAGAAAGATAAAAATTTAAGGGAAAAGGAAAACATGCAAACTAATATGTGCAAAGACTAATATGTACAAGACTATTCAATCACCCCCACACTTTTGAACGAAGCCGTTCCTCACGGAACGACTTAGTTTAAAACACAAAATATAAGTAAAACGAAAGGAGGTGAGTTTTTAAAAAAATCGACATACAAAAATTAAATTGAAAAAACTGAATATGCCGGGTTACCTCCCGGCAAGTGCCTTTGTTTAACGTCGTTGGCTCGACGGTACCTCTCCTAGGGATCAATAGTTCGGATCCCATGGGTGTTTGAGGTCGAACTTCTTCTCCGCTTCCCATTAATTCTGCCCAAAGAACTTGTGGAGTGATGTGCTCGGTTTGGTTCTCTATTGGTCCGGCAGGTTCTTTTTTACATGCTTTCGAGAAGGTGAGGGCTCCTTGACCATAGCTGCTGGTCCATTGAGCCGTGGTCTCTTGCTACTCCATCCTGGTTTCCATTCTTTTGGGCCATGTCTTTGTCGCTTTTTCATGTATGAACGGTCGGCACCTTTGCAATTCTGGAAGTTCAGCATTATGCCATCAAGTGTAGGCGACTTCAAGCATGCGCCCATGCTAAGCTTCTTCTTTGTGGCAGCGGTGATGGGTTGTCTTGGAACAAGTGAGTTTTCAGGCGGCTTTTTTTGGCTCATGACGAGTGAGAGCTCCATCGGCTTTTCTTGCCCTTTATTTGCCTCCAACTCCCCTTGCACCTCATCATCATTGATTCCATGATCTTTGGTGGCTATGATCTACATAAAACATGAAGGGTTAAGTTGGGGCTTCTCGGCCATGAGGTCCGGGTCTTTCTCGACCAGCCCATCCGTGAGGACTGGGGCTGTCTCGGCTAGCTCGCCATTGAGGACCGGGACTTCTGTTGGCTCGGCAGTGAGGTCTGTGTTAGACTTGGCTGGTTCGGCAATGAGGTCCGGGACCGGCGTGATTTCCTCGAGTAGATTGGTAATGTGGACCGGGCCTGAATTGGGTAGTTTTTCTTCTAACTCCTAGGGGTAATCTGAGTGGAGCTCTTCTTCAGGCAACCATGGGTCCTCATCCTCGTCATTTATATGGTCTCCGGGGGCAATCACACTTAGGTTTGGGTCTGATTTGGGTAACTCGGTAGTGAGGACCGAGAGTGATTTTGGCAGCTCGGTAATGAGGACCGGGCCTGATTTGGCTGGTTCTTCTTCGGTCATCCGCAGGTCCTCTTCCTCTACCGGCTCCGTGGGCTCTTCCTTGATGACCCTTGGCTTGAGCATCTCATTGATCAGTTATGCCGTTTCTTTTTGAGCCGCCTCAACTATTGCCCATGATTTCTCGGCTTCAGCCTGGTTTTGGTGCATCGAGGCACTCAATTGTTGTATGTCTGCAGCCAACTGCTGGGTGCTAGCTGCCAGCTCCATGGGCTTCATTGTAAGCTCTTCCTTGCTGACCCTTGCAGCTTCGTTTTCTGCCGCCCATGATTCGGTTTCGGCCCTGATTTGGTGCACCATGTTGGCCAGTTCTTCGAGCCGCATGGCCTGATCTTGTTTCGCGCTTCTTGCCATATCTTCTATTAAGTTCCACAGACCATCCATGCTTAAGTTATCCACCAAGCCTCCTGCCACATCATTAAGCCTATTCCACTCTTGTGGCATCATTCCACCGAGAAACCTTTGAAGAAGATCGAAGTTGGTGAATCCATGGTGCGGGCAGCTCGTCACAATGGAGTCAAAGTACGCCAAGTACTCGTCCAAAGTTTCGTCCCGGGATTGCTCTATGTTGTTGATCTTCTCACGGACTTCAAGTTTGAAAGATGGTGGGGAAAACTCCTCGTTGTTCCAAGGCTCGCTTCCGTAGTAGGAAGACATATTGGGCTGCAAAACAAAAACAAACAAAAACAAAAAGAACAACTATTCCAATTTCACAACTCCCCGGCAATGGCGCCAATTTTTGACAGATGCCTTATCGCGAGGCAAATGCAAAAGTTAAATTTATAAGTCCGCTACTCGTGACTTCACTATTGGGTAGTAAAGCGGTAAGTAGGGGTCGAACCCAAGGGAGTCAGTGTGGAATGGTTGTTCTTTAAAAAGAAAGAAAAAGAAAGTAAATACAGATTGGGTTTTATGGTTTTTTTAGACAGAAAGTAAATTGCGTAAAAGTAAAGGTACTGAAATTAAAGTGCGAGAAATTAAAGTGCTGAAAGTAAAGACTGAAAGTAAGTGCTGAAAAGTAAATTGCTGGAACAGTCGAGTTCAATATCAACCAAACAACATACTTTTGGTTTGTCGCACGCTGTATTTCAAGCGCAATCCGTACCAAATGTATGTTGGATTGATATTGAAAGCGTCTGTAGTAAGCGGAAAGTAAAGACTGAAAGTAAATGTGCGGAAAGTAAATGACTGAAAAGTAAAGTGCGAAAAGTAAATTGATGGAACAGTCGAGTTCAATATCAACCAAACAACATACTTTTGGTTTGTCGCACGCTATATTTCAAGCGCAATACGTGCCAAAGTTATGTTGGATTGATGTTGAAAACGTCTGTAGTAAGCGGAAAGTAAATAACTGAAAGTAAAGTGCGGAAATGTAAAGACTGAAAAGTAAAGTGCGTAAAGTAAAGTGCGTAAAAGTAAAGTGCGTAAAGTAAAGTGCGTAAAGTAAAGGGTACTGAAAGTAAAGGGTACTGAAAGTAAACAGTTGATAATGAGACTGAAAGTAAAATTACAAGTGGTGAATTGATTAAGGGAAGGATTCGGTTTTAGGGGCCTTGTATCACAACTCGTTCATCATTGACCTCTAATGATCATACTAAGTGTTCAAAGATGTAACAAGGCCATTTCCAGCACTTGTCACACCGTCTAGTCCTTTTCGAGACATAGAGCACTTGTTCTAGTTAGGCTAATTCCTCATTTCGAAGTATCTTAGCCCATGTGCATCCACTTGATCAATCATTTCCGATCAACCAAGTGGTGTTTAAAAGAGGTTGAACTCCACGGGAAAGCCTTGCTCTTTCGAGCATCCACTTAACCGTGTATGCTCACGAACCCCATGGAAAAGCCTTGCTCTTTCGAGCCTCCACTCAACCATGTATGTTCTAACCTAATATATGGCACATAGAACAAACTTGAACACAATAGAAGCACTAAGAAAAGGGTCTAAAACGGTTTTATGATACAAGCACACCCCTTCAGCCGAATGAAGGGTTTAGCTACGAGTATCCATGGAAGAGGATATCATAGCTAAGTGCAAAAGAAAGTAAAGGTTTTTTGAAAATGAAAGACAAAGAAAGTAAAGGTTTTGAAATCAAAGACAAGGAAAGTAAAGAGAACAACAAGGAAAGTAAAGGGAGAGGAGCTCCAAATCAAGAACAAAAACAAGGAAAAGTAAGTGTGCTTGCTGGAAAGTAAGAGCTTGAAGCTCAAGAACAAGTGAACAAAGCTTTGGAAATTAAGAACAAAGTAAGAACAAAGTCTGTTTATATTGAAAATGAAGAGAAGAGAGTTAAGCTCTCTTCTCTCTAAGAACTTGTGATTTTCGAAGCTAGGACTAAGGACTTGGATTACATGAGGCAAGACCTCTATTCATAGGCTAAGGAAACTTGGAGGCTAAGTTTGGATTGGAAAATAACCCAAAGCTAAAGGATAAGAAGATAAGCATTGGCTTGGAAATATCCCTCCTACTTGCACCTCCTCCAACCACAAGCCACCACATATGGCTTCTCCAAAGCCGCCGGCCATATGTGGCACTTCCCCAAACCGCCTCTAATTGGATCCCAATGCAACCGAACTCCAAATGCAAACCGAAGTGAATAGTAAGGCCAACCGGGAAATAAGTAGTTTGGATTTAGTTGGACTTCTCCGAAATGTGGCCGGAGCAAGAAATGACCGGATCATGGTGGTGAGGATATGAGCTTGATCGGAGCATCATCGGAGGTTGGCCGGAGCATCGCCGGAATCTTGGCCGGAGCTTCTTGGATTTTGGAGAGTGTATTCTGAACGACAAAGTCATTCTAAGATAATCTCAAGAAGGATGCTAAGCCAAATTTTGCCCAGAACATGATCGAAATCCCAAAACGGCCGAAATTGCCCTAGGTTGGCCTTGATCGGGCTTGAGCTGGTTCCACTCGGGCGTTTTGTCTGGGAAGTGAGATTGTCTGAGTTATTTGGCATTTAAAAATACTTTGGTCGAGCCAGATTTGCCAGATTCCATGGTTTGGTCGAGCAACTTGGTTTCGGTGCCTATGCGCGCGGGGCCTTTGCTTTGGAATTGGGCCAACTGCCAATCTGCCCGAGCATTCTCCTTGGTTTTCCAACATTGTCCACCATATTTGCCATTTTGATCACTTTGCTTGATGTGGATTTGTCAGATCAGCTCGTTTGGCCGGGCAACTTGAATTCAGTGCTAGACAGCTCGGGCGTAGCCTGGGCGATGCCTGGGCGGGGACCTGGTTTCTCGGACGCGGGCCTCGGCACTCTCGGATGTGGGCCTGGTTTTTTCGGCGCTGGGTCTCCGACATGGACTTGGGCAGGGACCTGGTCTTCTCGGTTCTGGTTCTCGGTCAGGGACCTGAGGTTCTCGGTACTAAGCCTGGGTACCCGGCTGAGCTCTCTCGATCCTCGACTGGGGTTCTCGGTCCCTGGTTGGTTTTGCTCGAGCCCTGGTTGATTTTCCTTGGGCCCTAGCTGGCTTTTTGGCACAATTCTCCCTTTTTAAGCGTGTTTCCTCTTTAGACCCCAAAATTCCTGTATACACAAAATGACATTAACAAGCACTTGTTCGTATGACCAAATGTCTAATTTGGTGGGTTTAACTGATTCGATGAATCGTATAAATACGCGCCATCAATCATTCTGGTGGATACGGAGCGGGAGCAAAGATCTAGGGGGAGACCTAGATTGCAATTGCTAGAGTGTTCGAGGCTCAGGTAGTTTAAGAGGGAGTCTGTAAACAGTAATTCCTTTACTCGCAATACTCAACTTTAGTGAATTGCTATCCACCGGGTGAAGTGTTCACCCCCCAGACGTAGGCTCGTTAACGCCGAACTGGGTAACAACTTTGAGTGTCGTTTATTATCTGCACTGCATTTAAATTCCGCATTAGTTGTTCCGGATATTGTTCTGCACCCGACCAGAACAACATCTCATCCACCAGGGGAAGATTTCAAATCTTAAATGGGATGAGCTTTTTGTGAATGTAAGTTGTATGTGAAATTTGTTTGGTTAAGGTGCTAAATTATTCATGGCAGGATTAGAGTAATGGGATTTTTGCTAGGTCAAGGTTGATGATCATCTGCTGTTAGATGATTTAGTGTATTGAATCATATTTATTAATTGTTAACGTTTAATTGGCAATTGCTGAACAAAAGGCACAGATGATCAGTGAACATCAAAGTGGATTAAATGGATTTTTGACATGCTTAGGATAGGTGTAAGGTGCAGGATGAGTCGGTGACTGGTGTGGATTATTTTATTTGCTAAAGCAAGTTGTTTGGTTGAAGATGATTGTAATCAGCCTTGGTTGCAAGTGAAATCATATGGACTCAGATGCTTTCTAAGGGGTTAAGCATGTTTAGAAATTCTACATGCCTAGCTTAAATTAGGTTCTGGACAAAACAACAAGCATGGGCCGTTTTCTTTGACTCAGCGAGATGAATTATGAGGAATAATATGTCTCTCATGGTATTACATTCAAGCCATATGGGATGTGCATTCATGTCAATGTGTTGCATTTAAGCATGATTAGTATATGATCATCAAATTTGAAGAGGCAGCATGCGATAGGAGTTGTGAGCAGCCGTGTAGTTCATTAATAATATTTTATATCTGTTTAGGTGCCAGAATTGATTGAGCAAGTGAAGTGATCGTAGCTGGGCATTCGAGTGTGTGGATCTTTGGAAGCCAGTGCTACATTCTCAGAGATCGGGAGTATCTACAGAAGCTGGACCCTAAAAGCGATGAAGGGATCTTTCTGGGATATTCTATCAATAGCAGGGCTTACCGAGTCTTCAATAAGCGCACGGGAGTTGTCATGGAATCTATCAATGTTGTTGTGAAAGATGTTGTACCAGGGGCATCTGAGACAAGTGCTGCAGATGATGATGATGTTCCAATTCAGCCAGATCAACCTGTGGTCCCTTCTTCCAACGCAGAGGTCGTCACAGATAAAGATCTAGAACATCTTGATAAGAATGACAACCAGTCAGATGAAGAAGCTGATTCGAAAACTCCTCCAACACCTCCTGCTTCTCCTCGAGTCCTTCAACCCTCAAAAACCGTCGAAAAGAATCATCCTATTAGTGAGGTGATCGGTGAACCGACTGAAGGCATAAGAACTCGAAGTAAACAAGTTAACTTTCGAGAATTAGTTGGTTTTGCATGCTTCATATCTACCATAGAACCCAAAAAAACATTAAAGAGGCCATCAGTGATGAATATTGGGTAGTTGCGATGCAAGAAGAGCTTGGTGAATTTCAGCGTAATGATGTTTGGGATCTTGTTCCGCGCCCTGATAATGTGAACGTTATTGGCACAAAGTGGATTTTCAAGAACAAATTTGACGAACAAGGAAACATCACTAGAAATAAGGCGCGGCTTGTTGCTCAAGGCTATACTCAGATTGAAGGAGTTGATTTTGATGAGACCTTCGCACCGATTGCTTGTCTAGAAGCCATACGTCTGCTATTAGCCCTTGCTTGTCAGAAGTTCAAGTTGTTCCAGATGGATGTCAAGAGTGCTTTTCTGAATGGACTGCTGAATGAATAAGTGTTCGTGGCTCAACCGAATTGTTTCGAATATCCTCACCATCCTGATTATGTGTATCGTCTAAAGAAGGCTCGTTATGGTCTCAAACAAGCGCCCAGAGCATGGTACGAGCGGCTTACTGAGTTCTTAATCAACCATGGCTATGTGCGAGGGGGAGTAGATAAGACACTTTTCGTGAAACACATATGATCAGATTTTGTCATTGCTCAAATTTATGTGGATGACATTGTGTTCGGTTTTAGCAACCAGAAGCTGGTAGACAAATTCGTTGAACAAATGCAGAGCAAATTCCAGATGAGCATGGTAGGAGAGATGTGCTACTTTCTTGGATTACAAGTCAAACAGAAGGCAGACGGTATCTTTATTTCCCAGAGCAAATATGCTAGGAACCTCATCAAGAAGTTTGATCTGGAGAAAGCAACGCATAAGAGATCCCCCGCTGCAACTCATGTGAAGGTCACCAAGGATGAAGTTGGTACAAAGGTGGATCAAACCCTGTACAGAAGTATGATCGGGAGTCTATTATATCTAACAGCCAATAGATCAGACATTGCTCATGCGGTTGGAGTCTGTGCCAGATATCAAGCTAATCCCAAGGAGAGCCACCTAATGAATGTGAAGAGGATTATTGGATATGTCTGTGGAACAGCCGACTATGGGCTGTGGTACACTAAGGATTCTAACTCATGTTTGGTAGGCTATTGCGATGCAGATTGGGCTGGGAATGTAGAGGATCGCAAAAGTGCCTCTCGAGGATGTTTCTTTCTAGGGAACAATCTGGTCTCTTGGTTCAGCAAGAAGCAGAACAGTATATCTCTGTCCACTGCTGAAGCGGAATAAATTGATGCCGGAAGTTGTTGTACCCAGATGTTATGGATGAAACAGATGCTAGAAGAATACGGGGTAAAACAAGATGTGATGACTCTCTATTGTGACAACATGAGTGCTATTAACATATCCAAGAATCCGGTGCCGCACTGCAGAACAAAGCACATCAATATCAGGGATCATTTCATTCGTGAGCTTGTAGAGAAGAAGATAATCACCTTGACACACGTCTCTACTGAGAAGCAGCTAGCAGACATCTTCACAAAAGCTTTGGACAATCTTCAGTTTGAGACACTTAGATCCTCACTGGGTCTATGTGTTATTGACAACTAAGCCTTTCACTTACAATGGAGTCTGCCGGAGCGTGTTCATCATTTATGTGATTGGTTGACTTGGAAGGATGTACGAAAGGTCTGGTTTTCTTGCTCGAAGAAGAATTGTTGGTCAAAGGTTCTAAAAAGAAGGCAGCTCAACGAGGTACTCTCATATCATCTGTCTCCCTTGTCAATTTGTGGCAAAAAAGGGGAGTAAGTTTGGAGTTTGAAAGCTCCTTAAAAGATTCATTTGTGCTTTTTTAGTAGACATGTGAGTTTGAAATCTCTTCAAAAGATTCGTTTGAGCTTATATTTTGTTCGGAGTTTGAAATCTCCTTCAAAGATTCGATTGGTAGCCTAGTTCGTAGCACATCTCGGGAGTTTGAAATCTCCTCAAAGATTCAACTATAATAGTAATGCAGGTAGATTTCAGGTAGTTAGTTTTGCCAAAAATGCCAAGGGGGAGATTGTTAGTTTTATGGCATGCTGTTTGGCAAAACTTAGAATAGTTGTTCAAGCTGTTGTTGAAGACTAGAAGAGACAACTATCCTGGAACAAGTTGAAGCAGATGGAGTGTTTCCTAATTCAGATTAGGAAACTCAGATGACCGTTGGAAGAATGAGGCGGTTGCACATCTAAGGATAGAAGTTAGAAGTTTCCTAATTCAGATTTGGAAACTTGTTTCAACCGACGTAGCACAACTTCGCCTGAAGATATTTCCGAGATTAGTTTTTGGCAAGTCAGTGCATGTGGATGATCGAAGATATCCTTGAAGTCGGTTGCTTGCGCTTGAAGCTATCTTAGTGGACAAGATAATTGAAGTTTGCCTAATCAAGATCGAAGATTCAAACAGAGGATTATCTACAAGAGATATGCGCAAGAGGTTAGGAAAGATTTCCTAATCATATAGGCGGTTTAGTTTAGGAATCCTAATTGTTTTAGGGTTTCTACCGCTCTATATAAGGAGGACTAATGCTTCGGTATTAGCCAGCACTTACGGAGAAATTTATCATGCTCATACTCACTGAAGGGAGGAGGAGGCAAACGGCGGTGAACTAATCGTCACTGATTATTCACGGCGCTCGGATTCAATCTGTTATGGTGCTCAACAGATTGATCGTGGAACAACACTGAAGGAACACGCACTACTATTCTGATCTGCGCATTCGAGAGAAGGCGCTGATTCTCACGGAGAATCATATTGGTGGATACGGAGCGGGAGCAAAGATCTAGGGGGAGACCGAGAGTGCAATTACTAGAGTGTCCGAGGCTCAGGTTGTTTAAGAGGGATTCAGTAAACGGTAATTCCTGTACTCGCAATACTCGATAATAGTGAATTGCTATCCACCGGGCTAGGAGACGGCCCCCCAGAGTAGGCTCGTTAACGCCGAACTGGATATTGTTCTGCACCCGATCAGAACAACATCTCATCTACCAGGGGAAGATTTTAAGTTGCATTTTAAGTCGTTGCATCCACTATAAGTGAATATGTTTCCATATAGCCACTCCAGGTTTCTGTCATGGTAGCTACGCTGGTAGTACATGAATTAATAGAATAGTTAATGTTCATCATCTGAAAAACTCTAGGGGATCAGTCGAGTTTTCGACTAATTAATAGCCATTTTTCACTATGTCTTTGGTTCATTTCTAACAATATTTTGATGTCATTTGACCTCTGTCTCTACATTTCAAGTAGAAAGCACATCTCCCTCAAGGTCAAATCCTAAATACGAAGACTCGGGGAACTGAAGATTTAGAGCAAAAAGTGGGCAAAAAGGACCACCAGCGGACCGGTTGAGAAATCACCCTGAACCAGCTGGTCGGCTGGATGAAAAAGTAGAACTCAAGAAGTAATCGCCCACTTGAGCCAGTTGGTTGAATGTTCCAACCATTCGGCTAAAATGGAGTTATCAGAGTGCTTGCCCAAGCACATATTCAACTGGTCGGTAGAGAGCTCAACCGGTCAGCTGAATAAGGACCTTAGATGGCTCAAATTGCTCACCTTTGAGTCGGTCGGCTGGATGTTCACAACAGAAGCATATGGATTCTAGTCACCAGCCGATTGGCTGGGATTTTGGCTATCAGGCAAGCCGACCGGCTGGACCTGCTGCTTCAGGAATTTTCTACCCGAGGCTATAAATGGAAAGAGGGATTTTTGACCCAGGTGTGCTGGGTTTTTAGGGAGAAGAAGATCAGAAAAGAGGCTCAACCAAGGTTATCAACTAAAGATCCAACCAAGGAGAAGAAGAGAAGACGAAAGGGAGATTCTAGGACTAACTATCCTACTTCCTCTACACCTTTTCCATTCCCTTGTTGTTTGGTATAAACCCTACTCACAGCATGTTGTCTTACATGATGTGTGAGTAGTGGTCTTGTGTTTTGATCATGTATATACATTTGATTCAATAATTTATGGTGATAAATTCATGTTCTCTATGCTCTTCATCTATTACATGTAACTAAGTGTTCGATGAAATGCCTAAGTGACATGTTGATCTCAAAACTTGACCTATGTATCGAAAGGACTTAGGAAAGGTTTAGATATAGTGAATATGATCTTATCTAGTGTTTACGATGATAAATGCATGGGTAGGAAGTGAACTAGTGCGTATGTCTATTGCATTTATCTCCCACCCATTGGATGATAATTGAAATGGAATGAACCAACAATCTTGATAGAGTGAGGTTCGAGATAATAAGGTTTGACTAGGAATAGATTCACGTGAGAGTTGGTCTACCCTAGTCTAAACTAGGTTCAAAACTATTTGACACCTTGATTTGCATAAATCTTGTACACGTGATCAATGGGAAATGCCAAGGAGGGGAGTAACCCTTCGAAACTCCTCATATGTATCTTTTATCTCTAATTACCTGCCATTTAGGATTTAGATATACTCCTTTATATATTTTTGGTTTAGAATATCCGAACGGAAACACGATCTTACATAGTGCATGTGTTTGGCTTGCACCTTTGGTTTTGACCCGGTACTTTACCGGTCATTATAATTTGTTTTTGACCAAAGAGATTCTATTGCATTCATTTTCATCGAGAAAATCTACATTGTTCAAAATGGTGTCGTTGCCGGGGAGCAACTAGTTAGCACATCCCTAGATTAGATTGTGTGGATGTTCCGACTATTATTTTAGATATTTTTCTTTTTTTCTTATACTTGTATATTCTTTTTCCACTCACATCTCTTACTAGCTTACGTTTATCTTGTTTTGCGAGGATGGACCCCTACAACCAACGAGTCTTGTCTAATGGAGAATACTATCAAGAGGAGGAGCACCTAAATTCTTATTATTGAGAGCAAGCAGGCTATTCGACAAGGTATTATACTTCCAATGGGGATGACCAAGAGGAGGAGCAACCAAACGCCTATTGAGAAAACTCTTGGCATCCATCACATGCAACCACTCCGAATTGGAATGATAGCCAAAGCTTTGAAGTTGAACACTCCTACCCTCAATATCCTCAACCCACTAGTGAGCCCTCCAATATGTATGCTACACTCTTCACCGAATATAAAAGGATAGAAGTTCGATTGGATGAATTGGTAGAGATGAGGGCTCGCAACGAGATGTTTGAAGCTCAATTGGAGCAAAGAACAATTGCAAATGGGAACTTGGGTGAGGAAGAGGAAGAGGTCTCCAAAAAAGAAGCCCTTGAATCTGATGCCTCAAAGCAAGAAGGGGATCAAGAATGGGAGGATGAATTTTGGAGAGCCTCCACCGAAGCTTTTTACACGGCATGGGATGAGATGGAACACAAAAGAGCATCTCAAAATTGTTCAAATGAGAACACACAAGAATCCACCATTCCATCAACGCCTCGGCTCTCCAATGAGGAATTCTTCAATGATGATGCCTCTTACATACACTTACATAGAGGAAATACCTTTTGTTGATGAAAAAGAAATCCTCCCCCGGTACAAGCGAGCTTAAATGTGAATCCCAAATTCTTGATGAGGATATGATAGAGGAAGAGCGCATAGACAAACGGATTTCAAGGGTATGAAGACTTTGTTGAGGCTTATATGAACCAAGCTAGTGAGCCTTCTCGCACACAAGAAGACAAAGGTTTACAAAGGGATGTTGAGGATTGGGCACCCATAGACGTCATTGAAAAACTCAAGGAAGAGGTGACCATCAAGCTCGAGACAAATTTTGAAGACCCTTTCTTCATTACGACGTCTCGAGATAAGTTTTGGATCTTCTTGCCAAATTTTCAAAGATTATTTTATAAAAGCTCCCATGACCCTTTAGTTCTTAATGGATATTCATTATTGAAGGGGCCATGCTCCCAATGGAAAGTCCATTGTAGACTTGATGGGAGGAAATTCAAATGGGATTTGAAAGTGGATTGATCCCAAAAATCCGAGGTCCTAGCAAATGACTTCTCAATGAGTGATTCTATGGAGCGCTTTTCTACGTCTTTGCCGAGACAGGAAAAACTAGGCCCTCGCGGGAGGTAACCCGGTTTGTAAGTTGTTCATTATTGTTCTTTATGTTTAAGTGGTTGACATGATTTTGAGTGGCTTAGACACTAAGTGTGGAGTGTTATATTTATGATTATTGGGTCAAATTTTAAGTGTGGAGTGAGTATTCCACTTCACATCGCCAAGCCCATCCACCTCACCCTTGACCTATCTATGAATGATGATGTTGCCCCTTAGTGTTCATGTGCTTTATTGGAGTGAAACTATTTTGTTATACCATGCTATGACTCTAGTTTCATATTTTCTTGGCACTTAAGACACCTTGTGCACATTATGAAGGGTGTAGATTACTTTCCTTGTTTGAATTCTATGAAACCTATGCCATGATGTTATTATGTAATTAGTGATGGTTTTTGCTCATACTTGAGTTTTGTACTACCTTGTATATCACTTGTTATTTTTAACCACTCATGTGTTCTTGTCATCAAGGAAGTTAGCATCGTGTATAATCAAGCTTAGCACAATGACATCTTTTCTATTGGTGGTGCACATTGATGGACCATAATTATACGAATCATAAACAGAGTTAAACCCACCAAATTAGACTGTTTGTCTATTTAACTTTTGATTGTTAATTCCGATATTTATCTACAGGGTATTTTGGAGTCTAGAGAGAATACACGCTAAGGAGAGGATCTTACGCTGAAAAGATATTACGAGTCATTCCAAGGTCACGACCAGATGCCGACTGAAGAAATATCAAGATCCTGACATGGAATCACTCAAAACAAATCCAACTGAAGGGTAACCAGAGTCAGTCCGGAGCTAAAAGGACCGATGGCTTTTTGGAATGAGATCACAAAAGCCACAAGCCACTCCTCCTAGGACATGTGGCCGGCGGCTCTTCCCCTCCACCTCATAGCCGCCGGCGGCTTTCCTCCTCGCCCATGTGGCTTCATCTCCTTGCTCCTGCATCCATCTTGTGGCAAGTGTTGCCATCTCCTCCATCCTCCATGGCTATAAATAGAGCCCTCTCATCCTCATTTCAAAACATCCTCAATCCACAAACACTTCACTTATCTCTCTAGAAAGTTGGCACTTTTGTACGCTTTTGTTTGAAATATATAATACTCCTGTTGGTTCTTGAGTATTATAGTAGCTTTAGAGAATACTCCTGTTGGTTCTTGAGTATTCTAGTAGTTTTTGAGAATACTCCTGTTGGTTCTTGAGTATTCTCCTTTACTTACTGTGTATCAAAAACCCTCGAGTACTTAGCTATGGTATCCACCTCTATGGATATTCGTAGCTAAACTCTTCATTCGGTTGAAGGGGTGTACTTGTATCATAAAATGTTTTAGGCCATATTTTAGTGCCTCTTCTTTGTATTCAAAACTTGTTCTATGTGCCATATATTAGGTTAGAACTTCCAAGGTTGAGTGGATGCTTGGAATGTCAAAGCTCTTCCGTGGGGTTCGTAAACATACTCGGATAAGTGGATGCTTGGAATGGCAAAGCTTATCTGAGGAGTTTGACCTTTCTAAAACACCATTTGGTTGGTCGGGAATGACTAGTCAAATGGATGCACACAGGCTAATATACCTTGGAATGGGGTATTAGTCTAAATAGAACAAGTGCTCTACGACCTTGGAATGGGTTAGACAGTGTGTGCAAATCGAGTGCTTGGAATGACCTTGATACACGTTTGAATACTTAGAAGGATCACTAAAGGTCAATGATAAACAGGCTATGATACAAGGCCCCCGAAACCGAATGCTTTCCTTAAATTCAAACACCACCTGCATTTACTTTCTTAGTATAAACTGCTCTATCAACTGCTCACGTTCCGGAAGGCTTGCCAATCACGCATCACCCGCTGTAAGTCTTCTACTTTTATTTTCAGTACTTTACTTTTATGTCATCTACTTTTCCGCACTAAAAACCAAAAAACCAACCAAAAAGTCACTTAGTTATTACTGCTAAAACCTCAATCAACCTAAAATCACGCTCCCATTCTGTACAATCTCTCAAAGAACGACTATCCCCCTAATTCCCTTGGGTTCGACCCCTACTTACCACTTGCTACCCAGTAGTAAGGTCACGAGTAGCGGAATATAAATTTTCTTTTGCACAGAGAACACCGCACCTTAATGACCGTGCAGTGGGCTCCGTCAAAAACTGGCGCCGTTGCCGGGGAATTAGTTAATTAATCGGATAAGTTCTTTGAATCGATACTCGCTTCAAAACAACCATGTCTCGCGAAGGAAGCCACCATGACTACCAGGATGACGAAGAGATAAACCTATATGATCGAAATGATGAGGTGCCACTTCCATTTGTGGACGATCCGAAACAACTCATCAGAAACAGAAGAGCTTGTGATAGGGAGGCCATCAGAAGAAATCAAGAACCACCCGAGGACCGAAATGCAGCTGGTCCAGTACAACCCCCTAGATATCCACCACCCCTCAACCTCGACAAATGCCGAGATGAGAACCCGCCTTCGATAACTACTACGGGGATAACAACAATTTCCGCGAACCTACTATGGGAGAACTCTCAGCACCGTATTTCAGAAACCAGCCATGGTGCATTCACGAAGGCCCTGAACTGGAAAATGTCATCATCAACACTTCAGTGACCCACAACTTACCGAAATTCTCAGGAACACGTGGAGAATCAGCAATGACTCATCTCCAGCGCTTACATGGTATTTGCCAAAACTTAAAACCGAATGGCGTAAACGTAGACGACTTCAAGTTGAAGGCGTTCTATTTTTCCCTCATCGACGCGGCAAACGACTGGTTCCTTTTATTACCTTCCGATAGCATCAGAACTTGGGCTCAGATGCAAAAGAAATTCCTGGACAAATATTACCCGGCAGGATGGGCAATGCAAGTATGGAGGCAACTACAAGACATCAAGCAAGGACCCAATGAAACCATGTACGATTACCTGGAAAAGTTCAACCGCCAGGAGAGAAGCTGCTGTACCCTTGGACTGCCCGAGAAACTCACCGTCGAGTATCTCATTGATGGATTAAGACCCTTAGAAAAAATGCTCCTGGATGCCTCAGCTGGAGGATCCATGATGAATCTATCATTAAGTGGCATAAGGGATCTCATCACCAACGTTGCTGAAAATGCCCGATTTAGAGAAGAGACGACTCGTCAGGAAGAATTTTCCCGAACAAGGAATGTGGCAAAAGCTAAAACACCGATGAACTCCATGCAAGAAGAGATGAAACAATTAAAGGAGATGATGATTCAGTTCCTACAAAGACAACCAGTTCCAGTAAAGCCTTGCGAATTTTGTGGTTCTACGGACCACAAAACTGACGCATGCCCAACATTAATAGAAGAGGAAACCGGCAGAAGTGAATGCAGTGGGAGGATACCAAGGATATAACAACAACAACAACGACAGTGCCGGACAAAACAGACAGTATGGTCAAACAACCAACCCGAGCTGGCGTAACAACAACTATCCTCAGAAGGAAACACAACCAGCTGTCCCTCAGCTAGCTCAGTCATTCTACCAACCCCCCACCGACAGTATAACCAGAACGCTTCATCAGCAGGCCAATATCAGCAAAGAGGACCGAATCAGTACCAAACCGACCCGAACAATCAGCAAGAACCAACCAAGTCGCTCGATGACACAATGAAGGAGCTCGCAGGAAGCATAAATCAATTGGGTACTTCACTACACCAATACCAGGCAAAAACTGACGGGGCAATTTCAGAATTGACCAAACAAATGTCCCAGCTCGCCACCGCAATGTCAACACTCACTAATGAACCTCGCAGACTTCCTTCACAAACCATCCAAAATCCAAAGGCAAATATTAGCATGATAAGGAGGTCAAACATAAAGGCGACACTGGGAGAAGTAGCACGATCCCCAACTTACAAACTTACCAACAAACACTTCACCCGTAGGCGTCGTCCTGAGTGGAATCAAGAAGAAGACCGACCCAATGATGGCAAAACATGGGTTACTGACGGAGGGCCACCGCACTGTCGTTAAGGTGCAGTGTCCTCTGTACAAATAAATTTATAATATCCACTACTTGTGACTACACTACTGGGTAGTAAGTGGTAAGTAGGGGTGGAACCCAAGGGAATTAGGGGAATAGGCTATTCTTTTAGGGTGATTGAACTGGGGGGAGCGTGTTTTATGGTTGATTGAGATTTTAGCGCTCTAATTAACTACGTGATTTTTTGGGGGTTTTTTGGTTTTGATTGCGGAAAAGTAAATACAGAAATTAAATGCTGTAAATACAAAGAAGACTTACAGTGGGTGATGCGTGATTGTAATTCCTCCGGTAGATCAGCAGTTGGTGATTGCGGTTTAACAGTAAAGAAAAGCATTCGGTTTCAGGTACTCTTATATTATAACATGTATATAATAAACTGTTAGTAACTTTTCTAAGTATTCAAAGATGAATCGAGGCCCTTTCGTAGCGCAAGACTTGCAACATCGTTTAAAGCAACCCTTGTTCTATTTCAGACTAATTCCTCCTTTCGAAGTATCTTAGCCTTTTGTGCATCCACTTGATCTCAGAGTTACGATTGACCAAGTGGTGTTTTAGATGAGTCGAACTTCTCAGATAAGCTTTGCCCTTTCGTAGCATCCACTTACCCGAGTATGTTCACGAATCCCCACGGAAGAGTTTTGCCCTTTCGTAGCATCCACTCAACCTTGGAAATTCTGACTATAAATGGCACATAGAACAAGTTTTGAATACAAAGAAATGAAACTAAAAGATATTACGACATTATATAATACAAGAAAATACCTTCCACCGAATAAAGAGTTTAGCTACGAATATCCATAGAGATGGATACCATAGCTAAATACTCGGGGGTTTTTGAAAACAGTAAGAGGGAAAGGGGTGGAATACTCAAGAACCAACAGGAGTATTCCTAATTTCCTACTGAATACTCAAGAACCAACAGGAGTATTCTCTACAGTATTATAATACTCGAGAACCGACAAGAGTATTATAATTTCCAGTATAATACTCAAGAACAAACAGGAGTATTATTTCAAAACCGAACCAAACTTACAAGTAACAAAATGTAGAGAGAGAAGTGATTACAATTTTTGGGATGAATTTGTGAGGGGAGGAGCACCTCCTTTTATAGGAAAAATGGGTGGAGATGGGTGGTGGAGATTGGTTTGATCCAAGGGAGGAGGAGGAGGCAAGGAGGAGCCACCAAGTGGCGGAGGAGGAGTGGTGGAGGCAGCTGCCGGTAGCCGGTTGTGGTGGAGGAGGAGAGGTTGGCTTTGCCACCTCCAAGGCAAGTCAACCGGTCACATGGAGGAGGAGGGTGGAGGAGCCGCCGGTGGTGGGTGGTGGTTTTGGGGTGGTTTTCCTCTTTGGCCACCTCTTCTTCAAGTCACAAGTCATCTTGCCCATATGTGAGTTTTGTACAGTTTTGTGCAGTCTTTTCACAAAACTGTTAGTGTGTTCCTTCCCCGGGCTGTCTTGATTCCTCTCCTGATTCTTCTGATTAATTTATTCTGGTCAATTCAACGTCAGGATCCTTGATATTTCTTCAGTCGGCATATGATCTTGACCTTGGATTGACTCTTGTTATCTTTTCAGCATAAAATCCTCTCCTTAGCGTGTTTTCACTTCAGTCTCTAAAATGCCCTGTGGAAATATATCGGGACTAACAGATGGATGTTAGATAGACAAACAGTCTAACTTGGGGGGTTTTACTATGTTTTTGATTCGTATAATTGTGGTCCATCAGAATACCCCCCACTTTTAGTTGTTCGTCCCGAACAATGCTATTAAAGGGCGTAAGTTCTAGGTTCGGATTTGGCATATGAAAATTAGACTGTGGTACTCGATCTATCCTATTTCATGCATTGCTTACTTATTACCAAATTAAACTGTGTAAATAAATAGAAGAAACTTAATACTTGTACCTCCGTGCTGAGATGCAAATTATATTGGATGTTTCGGGAGATAGCCCTTTTCAGGTTCCTGGGTTGCAGCCTCGGGATCGTTTCGTACTATATGGTCTTCTGGTAGCTTTCTCATGCACGTGATTCGGTTCGGGTTTCAGTGAGTTGAACCTTCTTGATTTTTTCTTTGGCGAGGGACTGCTTTTTTGTTGTAGTGAATCGGCCTTTGGCCTTTGATTTGACTTTGTCGAGTGCTTCACTTTTGCTCGGTTAAAACCTTCACAATTTTGGGCCTTTGGCCTCTTTTGATTTTCTTCTTTGAGTTTTTCGCTTCTTTGTGACTTGCTAGTCCATTTTGTCAGCCTTCTTGGGAGGTCCAATCATCGCCCGCAAGCCTATGGATATACCTCCCCTCTCCTCTCGTCTTCGTCGTTTTGCGCGGGTCAAGATGAGGGTCGCTTATCTATTTTCTCGGCTATTTTGACTAGAGAGAGGACGGTCTGATTCCCGTCCTCGCCTTTGCATAGATGCTTCTTGGCGGAGTTTGACTCAATTATTCACTGAAAACCCGAAGTGCAGCCTCCACTGACTTCGAAAACCATATAGTTTGATCTGATCCTTTGATTGCTTCCCAAGTCCTTCTAGGGCAGTTTATGTCAACTCCACATCCCTAGTTATCTCAGTACAAAGGACAAATGGAAAGTTACATTCTAAGTTTTTAAACAGTTTGAATTTTCACAAGGTAAATGCATGAATTCTGATTTATCTTTTTCACATTCTTAAGTTCATATGTTCAAAAAGATACTATTACTAAAAAAAGAAAAACAGCAAGCATGTTATTTATGTACACAGGCGGTTTTCACCCCCCACTTTTGAACGAAGGCGTGCCTTAGTTCAAAAGTCATGCAAGCTTAAAACTAAGTACTGAAAGTAAGTGCGGAAAGTAAGATAGTGTCGGGTTACCTCCCGACCAGTGCACTTGTTTTACGTCGTTGGCTCGACGATACCTCGTTGTGGATTACTGGTTTGGGTCCCATGGGTGGCTAAGGTCAAACTTTGCCACCGTTCCTGTGTTGTTTCTTGCTTTGACTTGTCCTGACTTCTTGCTGGAGTAAGAGCTCCATGGTTTTGGTGTTTTCTCTTTCCATTGCTTCTGAGAAGGCGGGAGACCTTTGACCATAGCTGCTGGTCTTGTTATTTTTTTGGTCTCTAATGACAGGTCAGAAAACTGTGCACCGTGATCCGAGATAGGCGTTATGTCTGGCGGTTTTTTTGTGTCCGGGCGGCTCTAATGAATGTAGAAGTGTGCAATTTTGCCGCCGAACTTAAGTGATAATGAGCCCTTGCCTACATCGATTCTTGCTTTAGTGGCGTAGAGGAATGGTCGTCCCAATATTATTGTTGGTGGGTCGTCTTTGCAGGTCTCTTCTGTTGGTATTACATAGAAGTCTGCAGCAACTACGAGTTCTCCCACATGGAGTATTACATCTTCCAGTTCTCCAACCGGGCGGATGCATGATTTATCTCCTAGTTCGATGTTTGATCGGGGTGGTTTCAATGGACCAAGTCCTAGTAAGTAATATAAGGAGGAAGGCATGGCATTGACAGCAGCCCCAAGGTCGACTAAGCACTTATGGATTTGGGTCTCACCAATACCGCAGGTGACTGTGAAGGCCCCTGGGTCTTTATCTCTTTCTGGTTGTGACTCATGATCAGAAGTGAGGGCTTTTCCCAATGCTGGGCCATTCTGTTCATCCCTTTCATTGCTATTGTAATCCCATCCAGATGCTGGTATGTCAGAGTGTATGACTGACGGTGGTGATATGCAGACGGTGAATGCGTACCGTCCATTGTCAGCATGCGTGACCCATGTTCTGTCATTATTGGGTCGGTCTTCCTCTTGATTCCAGTCAGGACGACGTCTACGGTTGAAGTGCTTGTTAGTGAGTTTGTAGGCTGGGGCTCGTGCTGCTTCTCCCAGGGTTGTCTTTACGTTTGACCTTTTTATCATGCTAAGATTCGCCCTTGGGTTTTGGATGGTTTGTGAAGGAAGTCTGCCAGGTTCACTGGTCAGCGTTGACATTGCAGTGGCGAGCTGGGACATTTGTTTGGTCAATTCAGAAATTGCCCCGTCAGTTTTCACCTGGTATTGGAGTAGCGAAGTACCCAATCGATTTACGTTTCCTGCGAGCTCCTTCATCGTGTCATCGAGCGACTTGGTTAGTTCTTGCTGATTATTCAGGCCGGTTTGGTGCTGACTCTGATTCGGTCCTCTTTGCTGATATTGTCCTGGAGCGTTCTGGTTATACTGTCGGTGGGGGGGTTGGTGGTATGACTGAGCTGGTTGTGCTTCCTTCTGAGGATAGCTGTTGTTGTTACGCCAGTCTGGTTTGGATGTTTGACCGTACTGCCTATTCTGTCCTGCTCTGTCGTTGCTGTTGTTGTATCCTTGATATCCTCCTATTGCATTTACTTCCACCGGTTCCTCTTCTATTAATGTCGGACATGCGTCAGTTTTGTGGTCTATAGATCCACAGAACTCGCAAGGTTTTACCGGAATTGGTTGTCTTCGTAGGAGCTGAATCATCATTTCTTTTAACTGCTTTATTTCCTCAGATATAGGCCCCGTCGATGTTTCAGCTTTTGCCACATTTTTCGTTCGGGAGAATTCTTCCTGCCGAGTTGTCTCTTCTCTAAATCGGGCATTTTCGGCAACGTCGTTGATGAGTTGCCTAACACCACTCAATGATAGATTCATTATGAACCCTCCAGCTGAGGCATCCAGGAGCATTTTGTCTAAGGGTCTTAATCCATCAATGAGGTACTCGATTATGAGTTTCTCGGGCAGTCCAAGGGTACAGCAGCTTCTTTCCAGGTGATTGAACTTTTCCAGGTAATCATACATGGTTTCGTTGGGCCCTTGTTTGATGTCTTGCAGTTGCCTTCTTACTTGCATTGCTCTTCCTGCTGGGTAGTATTTGTCTAAGAATTTCTTCTGCATCTGAGCCCATGTTCTGATGCTTCCGGAAGGTAATGACAGGAACCAGTCGTTTGCCGCATCAATGAGGGAAAAGTAGAACGCCTTTAACTTAAAGTCGTCTACGTTTACGCCATTTGGTTTGAGGTTTTGGCAAATCCCATGTAGACGCTGGAGATGAGTCATTGCTGATTCTCCACGAGTTCCTGAGAATTTTGGCAAGCTGTGAGCCACTGAAGTGTTGATGGCGATGTTTTCTAGATCAGGTCCTTCGTAGATACACCATGGCTAAACTCTGAAATCTGGTGCCGAAAGTTCTCCCAGGGTGGGTTCACGGTAGTTGTCATCCCCGTAGTAGTTATCGAAGATGGGTTCTTGTCTAGGAACTTGTCGAGGGCGAGGGGGTGGGGGATATCTAGGGGGTTGTCGTACTGGACCAGCTGCATTTCGGTCCTCGGGTGGTTCTTGGTTTCGTCTGATGGCCTCCCTATCACGAGCTCGTCTGCTTCTGATGAGTTTCTCCGGATCATCCATAAATGGAAGTGGCACTTCATCATTTCGCTCGTACAGGTTTATTTCATCGTCATCCTGGTAGTCATGATGACTTCCTTTGCGAGACATAGTTGTTTCGAGCGCGAGAATTTAAAAGAGATGGAGGAAGAGAAAAGAACAGTTTATTCGACGGCTAATTCCCCGGCAACGGCGCCAATTTGACGGAGGGCCACCGCACTGTCGTTAAGGTGCAGTGTCCTCTGTACAAATAAATTTATAATATCCGCTACTTGTGACTACACTACTGGGTAGTAAGTGGTAAGTAGGGGTCGAACCCAAGGGAATTAGGGGAATAGGCTATTCTTTTAGGGTGATTGAACTGGGGGGAGCGTGTTTTATGGTTGATTGAGATTTTAGCGCTCTAATTAACTACGTGATTTTTTGGGGGGGTTTTTTGGTTTTGATTGCGGAAAAGTAAATACAGAAATTAAATGCTGTACATACAAAGAAGACTTACAGTGGGTGATGCGTGATTGTAATTCCTCCGGTAGATCAGCAGTTGGTGATTGCGGTTTAACAGTAAAGAAAAGCATTCGGTTTCAGGTACTCTTATATTATAACATGTATATAATAAACTATTAGTAACTTTTCTAAGTATTCAAAGATGAATCGAGGCCCTTTCGTAGCGCAAGACTTGCAACATCGTTTAAAGCAACCCTTGTTCTATTTCAGACTAATTCCTCCTTTCGAAGTATCTTAGCCTTTTGTGCATCCACTTGATCTCAGAGTTACGATTGACCAAGTGGTGTTTTAGATGAGTCGAACTTCTCAGATAAGTTTTGCCCTTTCGTAGCATCCACTTACCCGAGTATGTTCACGAATCCCCACGGAAGAGTTTTGCCCTTTCGTAGCATCCACTCAACCTTGGAAATTCTGACTATAAATGGCACATAGAACAAGTTTTGAATACAAAGAAATGAAACTAAAAGATATTACAACATTATATAATACAAGAAAATACCTTCCACCGAATAAAGAGTTTAGCAACAAATATCCATAGAGATGGATACCATAGCTAAATACTCGGGGGTTTTTGAAAACAGTAAAAGGGAAAGGGGTGGAATACTCAAGAACCAACAGGAGTATTCTCTACAGTATTATAATACTCGAGAACCGACAAGAGTATTATAATTTCCATGATAATACTCAAGAACAAACAGGAGTATTATTTCAAAACCGAACCAAACTTACAAGTAACAAAATGTAGAGAGAGAAGTGATTACAATTTTTGGGATGAATTTGTGAGGGGAGGAGCACCTCCTTTTATAGGAAAAATGGGTGGAGATGGGTGGTGGAGATTGGTTTGATCCAAGGGAGGAGGAGGAGGCAAGGAGGAGCCAAGGAGGAGCCACCAAGTGGCGGAGGAGGAGTGGTGGAGGGCAGCCGCCGGTAGCCGGTTGTGGTGGAGGAGGAGAGGTTGGCTTTGCCTCCTCCAAGGCAAGTCAACCGGTCACATGGAGGAGGAGGGTGGAGGAGCCGCCGGTGGTGGGTGGTGGTTTTGGGGTGGTTTTCCTCTTTGGCCACCTCTTCTTCAAGTCACAAGTCATCTTGCCCATATGTGAGTTTTGTACAGTTTTGTGCAGTCTTTTCACAAAACTGTCAGTGTGTTCCTTCCCCGGGCTGTCTTGATTCCTCTCCTGATTCTTCTGATTAATTTATTCTGGTCAATTCAACGTCAGGATCCTTGATATTTCTTCAGTCGGCATATGATCTTGACCTTGGATTGACTCTTGTTATCTTTTCAGCATAAAATCCTCTCCTTAGCGTGTTTTCACTTCAGTCTCTAAAATGCCCTGTGGAAATATATCGGGACTAACAGATGGATGTTAGATAGACAAACAGTCTAACTTGGGGGGTTTTACTGTGTTTTTGATTCGTATAATTGTGGTCCATCAGTTACGCATGCTGACAATAGACGGTACGCATTCACCGTTTGCATAACACCACCACCGATCATACACTCTGACATACCAGCATCTGGATGGGCTGACAATAACGATTTAAAGTGGGACTCTCCAACTAATATTTATGCTTCGAAGCAAAATATTAAAGGGCCCGATTATACAAATCCAAAGCCAAGGAATGGGCAGAATGGCCCGATAATAGAAAGAGCCCTCACTTCAGATCATGAGTCACAACTGGAAAGAGATAAAGACCCAGGGGCCTTCACAGTCACCTGCGGTATTGGTGAAACCCAGATTCAAAAGTGCTTAGTCGATCTTGGGGCTGCTGTCAACGCCATGCCTTCCTCCTTATATTACTTATTAGGACTTGGTCCATTAAAACCACCAAGGTCAAATATCGAGCTAGGAGATAAATCGTGCATCCGTCTGGTTGGAGTATTGTAAGACGTAATACTCCATGTGGGAGAGCTCGTCGTTGCTGCAGACTTTTATGTAATACAAACGGGAGAGACCAGCGAAGACGACCCTCCAACAATAATATTGGGACGACCATTCCTCTACGCTACTAAAGCAAGAATAGATGTGGGCAAGGGCTCATTATCGCTTAAGTTCGGCGGCAAAATTGCAAATTTCTACATTGATAATAGCTGCACGGATACAAAGAAACCGCCAGACATTATACCTATCTCAGATTGCGGTACACAGATTTCTGACCTGCCAAAGGAGACCGAAAGAGTAACAAGACCAGCAGCTATGGTCAAAGGTCCCCCGCCTTCTCAGAAACAATGGAAAGAAAAAACACCAAAACCATGGGGTTCTAACCCAAGCAAGAAATCAGGAAGAATCAAAGCAAGAAGCAACACAGGAACAGTGGCGAAATACGACCTGAGCCACCCATGGGATCCAAACCAGTGATCCAGGAATGAGGTACTGTCGAGCCAACGACGTTAAACAAAGGCACTGGTCGGGAGGTAACCCGACACCTATCTTACTTTCAGTCTTTTATTTTTCTGTCATTTAGTTTTTACCAATAAGTCGCTCTCACCCACTTGGTGCATAGAAGAAATGACTATTCAGGAATCGGTTATGGGTGCAACATCAAGCCAGCCAGGCATATGCCAAGAGTTCAAGGCCCCAGCTGAACTCCCTCGATTATCCAGCCTCATGCCATGTTGTTCACTCGACTTTTTAAAGGGAGTTATGTTCTTCCCTTTTCCTTAATGTCATTTCATTCTCATAATTGTCTGCTTGCATGGCTTTTGAACTAAGTCATTTCGTAAAAGAATGCCTTCGTTCAAACGTGTGGGGTGAGAACCACCTGTGTACATAGTTAATAAACATGTTTTCTTTTTTCTTAATATTATCTTTTTGAAAATATGAACTTGAGAATGTGAAAAAGATAGATCATAATTCATGCATTAACCTTGTGAAAATTCAACTGTTTAAAAACTTAGAATGTAGCTTCTCATTTGTCCCTTTGTGCTGAGATAAACTAGGGATGTGGAGTTGACATAAACTGCCCTAGAGAGGCTTGGCAAGCACTCGAAGGATCGAATCTAACTCTATGGTTTTCGAAGTCAGTGGAGGCTGCACTTCGGGTTTCAGTGAAGATTGAAGTCATCTCCGCCATGCAGTGTTTATGCAAAAAGAAAAAAAGGTGAGAACGGGAATCAGACTGTCCTATCTCTAGTCAAAGTAGCCGAGAAAATAGATGAGCGACCCTCATCTTGACCCGCGCGAAACGGCAAGGATGAGAGGAGCGGGGAGGTATTTCCATATGCTCGTGGGCGATGATTGGACCTCCCAAAAAGGCTTGAGAAAATGGACTAGCAAGCCACAAAAAGGCAAAAGCTCGAAGAAGCAAATCAAGAGGCCAAAGGCCCAAAATTGTGAAGGTTTTAACCGAACAAAAAGTGAAGTACTCAAAGAGTCAAATCAAAGGCCAAAGGCCGATTCACTATAAAAGTTGTCCCTCGCCAAAAGAAAATCAAAGACAAAACCATTGAAACCCGAACCGAATCACGTGCTAGAGAAAGCTACAAGGAAACCATACAGTGCGAGACGGTCCCAAGGATGCAGTCCAGGAGCCTGAAAAGGGCTATCTCCCGAAACATCCAAAATAATTTGCATCTCAGCACGGAGGTACAAGTATCAAGTTGCTTCTATTTATTTACACGGTTTAATTTGGTAATAAGTAGTGATGCATGAATTAGGATAAATCTAGTCCCACAGTCTCACTTTCATATTTTAAAAGTTTACTTAGTGCCGCCCTTTAATAGCATTGTTCATGACGAACAACTAAAAGTGTGGGGTGATCTGATGGACCGTAATTATACGAATCATAAACACAGTTAAACCCACCAAATTAAACTGTTTGTCTATTTAACTTTTGCTTGTTAAAATTCCGATATTTATCTACAGGGTATTTTGGAGTCTAGAGAGAATACACGCTAAGGAGAGGATCTTACGCTGAAAAGATATTACGAGTCATTCCAAGGTCACGACCAGATGCCGACTGAAGAAATATCAAGATCCTGACATGGAATCACTCAAAACAAATCCAACCGAAGGGCAACCAGAGTCAGTCCGGAGCTAAAAGGATCGATGGCTTTTTGGAATGAGATCACAAAAGCCACAAGCCACTCCTCCTTGGACATGTGGCCGGCGGCTCTTCCCCTCCACCTCATAACCGCCGGTGGCTTTCCTCCTCCCCCATGTGGCTTCATCTCCTTGCTTCTCCATCCATCTTGTGACAAGTGTTGCCATCTCCTCCATCCTACATGGCTATAAATAGAGCCCTCTAATCCTCATTTCAAAACATCCTCAATCCACAAACACTTCACTTATCTCTCTAGAAAGTTGGCACTTTTGTACGCTTTTGTTTGAAATATATAATACTCCTGTTGGTTCTTGAGTATTATAGTAGCTTTAGAGAATACTCCTGTTGGTTCTTGAGTATTCTAGTAGTTT
Source organism: Rhodiola kirilowii (assembly GCA_033675215.1). NCBI lineage: Eukaryota > Viridiplantae > Streptophyta > Magnoliopsida > Saxifragales > Crassulaceae > Rhodiola > Rhodiola kirilowii. Next base: position 37,145,495 of record CM066201.1, read on the forward strand.
TTGAGAATACTCCTTTTGGTTCTTGAGTATTCTCCTTTACTTACTGTCTTTCAAAAACCCTCGAGTACTTAGCTATGGTATCCACCTCTATGGATATTCATAGCTAAACTCTTGATTCGGTTGAAGGGGTGTACTTGTATCATAAAATGTTTTAGGCCATATTTTAGTGCCTCTTCTTTGTATTCAAAACTTGTTCTATGTGCCATATATTAGGTTAGAACTTCCAAGGTTGAGTGGATGCTTGGAATGGCAAAGCTCTTCCGTGGGGTTCGTAAACATACTCGGATAAGTGGATGCTTGGAATGGCAAAGCTTATCTGAGGAGTTTGACCTTTCTAAAACACCATTTGGTTGGTCGGGAATGACTGGTCAAATGGATGCACACAGGCTAATATACCTTGGAATGGGGTATTAGTCTAAATAGAACAAGTGCTCTACGACCTTGGAATGGGCTAGACAGTGTGTGCAAATCGAGTGCTTGGAATGGCCTTGATACACGTTTGAATACTTAGAAGGATCACTAAAGGTCAATGATAAACATGCTATGATACAAGACCCCCGAAACCGAATGCTTTCCTTAAATTTAAACACCACCTGCATTTACTTTCTTAGTATAAACTGCTCTATCAACTGCTCACGTTCCGGAAGGCTTGCCAATCACGCATCACCCGCTGTAAGTCTTCTACTTTTATTTTCAGTACTTTATTTTTATGTCATCTACTTTTCCGCACTAAAAACCAAAAAACCAACCAAAAAGTCACTTAGTTATTACCGCTAAAACCTCAATCAACCTAAAATCACGCTCCCGTTCTGTACAATCCCTCAAAGAACGACTATCCCCTTAATTCCCTTGGGTTCGACCCCTACTTACCACTTGCTACCCAGTAGTAAGGTCACGAGTAGCGGAATCTAAATTTGCTTTTGCACAGAGAACACTGCACCTTAACGACAGTGCGGTGGGCTCCGTCACACATCTACAAACGAGGGGAGTTTCTATGCGCCTTTATCTCATTCTCTTCATTGTTTGCGCTTAGGGACGAAGCTATACTTCAAGTGTGGAGTGGGTAGTCGCATAGTTCACTCATATCATGCCATGCCTATCATTTTAGAATGGACACTTGCATTCATATATTCTCTCCCTAACATGGGAGTGTTTTTAACCACATAGGCTTGTGACTATCAACTCTAAATCCCTCTCATAAAAAAAATCAACTCTAAATCCCTATAAATCACATCTGCCCTACTTGTCACAATTATAGGATCTTGAACTTAGAACCAACCTAGTCCCTTGAATGTGCATTCTTTTGAATCAATATCATTGCTATCTCTTATCTATCTAATTTTTCTAAGTATTTTCATTGAAATGCCTTGGATTAAGTTTTAGCAAGCACTTCAAAAATTTTCATGAAAAAACTTAGACCATTTGGATGCTCCTTGGTGACTTGAGTTTCTATAACATAGTGCCTTTCTTGTGATTGCTTCCCGCACATTCCATACAGTTTTTTGAACAGATTGTCAAGTTTTAAGTGTGGAATCAAAAGAGGGTGAAAAATAGGCCCCAACAAAAAAAAATGGTGGTCAAAGAGGGCAAAGCCTCGACTAAAAACTTTCTCTAAGTACAAGAGAAGTTTTAATTTAAGAATGATACAAATGCCAGGGGTTAGGAAGAAAAGTTCCCCTCGAAAGCATTTGTAGGCCAAAGGCCATTTGAAAAGAAAATAAGGAGCACTTAAAACTTGACTCTATGTTTTCCTCCATTCTTAATTTGTGCGGGATTCATCATTTCCTCCATTATTGGATGATCCTTGTGCTTGCACAGGAGCTATTCATTTGGTCTATGCTCGTTTTCTAAGAACTCTTAGTTTCGAACTCCTCTTCCCTTATGGATTACGGCTTATGAGCCTAAGGCTTGGGAATGAGTTCCATGTCGCGAACAAATGGACTAGCCCTAGCTAGCATAGGTGAGCGAGTGACACTCTTTTGTGCAAACTAACAACTTTGCTTCTATTGTATTACCTAGAAAATGAGTAGACCTTTTGGGTGAGACAATTGATAGCCCTAGTATTGCTGATCTTGAATGCCTGACCTCATGGGTACTTAAATGGTTCGGAAGTCCTTTTAATGATAACGTGATGGTAGTGCTAGTTTGGGATGAGGAATTTGTTTTGAGAAATCCTATCCCTGTTGAACACTCTTACATTCATTCTTATGGGATAGGTGCATTAGGGATTTGTGAGTATTCCCTTTTCTGAAAACTCTCACAAGACTATAACTCGTCCACTAGGTAGCCTAGGGGTTTAAAGGCTTAGTGCATACGCTAAATACATTCGTAACGCCTACGAAAAGGAGCTAGTTAGGATGTATTTATTTTACTTTGAATAACATGTTTAGCAATAATGATTGAGACCTTATGAAAGCTAGTGAGGCAAATAGTCAAAAAACATAGCACCACTAGCATTTCGCCATTTGCATGACCTTGAGATATTTTCATACTTTGTTCGGGACGAACAAAGCTTAAGTGTGGAGTGTTGATGAGTCGAGTTTTTGACTCATTAATAGCCATTTTTCACTATAGCTTTTGTTCGTTTCAGACGATATTTTAATGTCATTCGACCTCTATCTCTACATTTCGGGTAGAAAACAAGTCTCCCTCAAGGTCAAAGCCTAAATACGAAGACTTGGGGAAAAACCAAAGATTTAGAGCAAAAAGTGGGCAAAAAGGACCACCAGCCGACCAGTTGAGAAATCACCCTGAACCAGCCGGTCGGTCGGATGAAAGAGAAGAACTCAAGAAGTAATCGCCCACTTGAGTGGGTCGGCTGGAATGAAGTTATCAGAGTGCTTGCCCAAGCACACATTCAACCGGTCAGCTGAGTAAGGACCTCAGATGGCTCACAATTGCTCACCTTTGAGTCGGTCGGTCGATTGGCCAATCAACCTGGTTGGCTGGATGTTCACAACAGAAGCATATGTATTCTAGTCACTTGCCGATTGGCTGGGATTTTGGCTATCAGGATAGCCGATCGGCTGGACTTGCTGCTTTAGGAATTTTCTACCCGAGGCTATAAATAGAAAGAGGGGTTTTTGACATAGGTGTGCTGGGTTTTTAAGGAGAAGAAGATTAGAAAAGAGGCTCAACGAAGGTCATCAACTAAAGATCCAACCAAGGAGAAGAAGAGAAGACGAAAGGGAGATTCTAGGACTAACCATCCGACTTCCTCTACACCTTTTCCATTCCCTTGTTGTTTGCTATAAACCCTACTCACACCATGTTGTCTTACATGATGTGTGAGTAGTGATCTTGTGTTTTGAGGGTGTTACAACCCTCCTTGGTACTCTATGATTATGTATATACATTTGATTCAATAATCTATGGTGCTAAAGTCATGTTCTCTATGCTCTTCATGTATGTAACTAAGTGTTTGATGAAATGCCTAAGTGACATGTTGATCTCAAAACTTTAACTAAGTATCGAAAGAACTTAAGAAAGGTTTAGATATATTGAATATGATCTTATCTAGTGTTTACGATGGTAAATGCATGGGTAGTAAGTGAATTAGTGCATATGTCTATTGCATTTATATCCCACCCATGGGATGATAAAGGAAATGGAATGAACCAACAATCTCGATAGAGTGAGGTTCGAGCTAAGAAGGTTTGGCAAGGAATAGATTTACGTGAGAGTTGGTCTACCATAGTCTAAACTAGGTTCAAAATGATTTGACACCTTGATTTGCATTTCAGGTGATTTGGAAGCTCTAGGAGGAATCGCACTTAAAAGATGGCATTTGGAGCCAAAAACATCACAAGGAATTATGGACCAGCCTTTGCACATTTGAAATGAGGAATGCCGGAGCAAATCCCAGCTCGCAAGACATTCATGCGAACGCATGAAAATATCATGCCACTGGAGGAGTTTGTGCGATCGCACAACTCAGTTATGCGATCGCATGCGCCCCTGGCGCCCTTGCGTCCCAGGCGCCCTCGCGTCCCAGCGCTCCAAGCATCCGCCCGGGCTACCGATGGTTGAAGCCCGCGCATCCGCCCGGGCATCCGAGCGTCTACCCGATGTCCTCGCCTAAGCATCCGAGCGTGCGTCCGAGCATCCGACCGTGTGCCCGTGCGTTCCAACGCCATGCGATCGGGCAGCCAACCGGGCATTCCAATGCCATGCGACCGGGCAGCCGACAGTGCATTCCAATGCCATCCGACCGTGCGTCCGAGAGATCAAAGCCCATCCGACCAAAACCCAAGCTTTTTTTGGCTCGTCATTGTCATCTCATCCAAGGCAGTTTTGCAACATTCTAGAAGATCCTAGAAGAGCCTAGAAGACTTGCACACGAAGTTTGCTTGGAGATAAAGCTAGATCGGTTATACAGATATGGGAATATTTCCTAATCTAGAATTGGGCTTGGCCGAATATCATGCAGTTTCCTTAGGGTTCTGCTGATTTTTGGGGAGACCAAGGCCTCACTCAACTCTATAAATAGAAGTGCAACTCAGTCTTCAAAGGCATCCCAATTCGAAGAGTTCTCTTCGCACATCAAGAGTTCTCTCTTGTTCCCGGCTCCCCGGTCCTCATTGCTCTAGGCATTCATCAGCCCTCACGGCCATTCCTCGTTCCACCATTCTCTCGGCTATAGAGAAGTCACTTTTCCCTTTTTATTATTGTTTTGCCCTAATGGCCATGTGTAACTAATTCCGTTATTCGGGCTAGGGTTTATACATTGTGACGATCGTTTTTGAAACTTAGTTCTTAATGCTATTAATGTTTTACTAATTCTCGTGCCTTATCATGAAATATTGCTAGACTAGGTGGATACTTTGTCGTAAAGCCTACTTGATCAGTACTTCTATAATTATTATCTGCCTATTACTTTGTCGTTTGGGTAGATAGCACATCTAGGTTAAATAGCACCTTTGTCGGGTTATTAAACTTAGGGGAATTAGAAGCTTAACACCTTTGTCGGGTTAAGTGGTGGCGTAACACCTTTGTCGGGTTACTTGGGTAGGCAATTTTGTCGGGTCTATCACACTTAGAAACTATGAATTAGATTAGTAGAAGTCAATGATAAAACAAGTCACAATCAAACCCTAGTCTGAATACTCCTCTCTGATTGATACTACTTGCTTGTTTCCTAATTTAGCATTGTTTCCAAATACACTCACAACCAATCGTTTCTTTCCCTTTTCAGAACACATAGTAACCATCTAGCTCCCTTGGGTTCGACCCCTTGCTTATTGCTATACTAAGCCAAGAGTAAGTGGACTTTATAAATTCAAATTTGCAGGTGCCAACGACGACCTGTTAAATTTTGGTGCCGTTGCCGGGGAGCTACGCACGGTGAAATTGTTCTTTCTTAGATTTTTAATTAGTAACTCCGTTTCTTTTAAGTTTCCTAGTTTGTGCACCACTACTCGTGTGCCATGTCTCATGCAGGTAGCAGAGTTGGCGACAATGAAGTAGTCGAACAGGTCAACCGAGACATGGATGGGGCGCTTCCACAACACGATGAGCAAGACCCGCTAAGGCAGAATTGAGAGATCAGGGGGGCTGCCCCGGGACAACTTCAGCACCAACCACCGTTCCAACCTCAGCCATATCAACCCTACCCTCAATATCAGCCGCAGCCATACCAGCAGTATCCACCACCTCCATATCAGCCATACCCGCAACCCTATCCACAATTTTCACCAATCCGATACCCACCACCTCAGCAGTACCCACCACCTCCACGACCTCTATGACAACCGACAGCCAGGAAAGATGATCACGAGGATGACTTCGATGCAGAACCAACCATGGGAGAGCTCTCGGTCCCCAACTTCAAGGACCAGTCTTAGTGCATCTACGAAGGACCAGACCTCGCCACCATAACCATCAACACATCAGTCGTCCATTACCTGCCCAAATTCTCAGGAGTCAAGGGAGAGTCGGCCACAACTCATCTACAGCGCTATCACGGGATATGCCAGAACCTCAAGCCACACACCGTCAAAGTTAAGGATTTCAAGTTAAAAGCTTTCTATTTCTCACTAACAGACTCGGCTAACGATTGGTTCTTGTCTCTTCCTTCAGGTAGTATTTACACATGGGATCAGATGCAACGAGCATTCCTCGCCAAGTACTACCCAGCAGGCAGAGCAATGCAAGTCCGAAGGCAGTTGCAGGATCTCAGGCAAGGACCCAACGAGACCATGTATGAGTACGTGGAAAAGTTCAACGCCTTGGAAAAGAGCTGCTGCAACCTTGGACTCACAGAGAAGCTGCTTGTCGAATATATGCTAGATGGCCTTCGCAGACTCGACAGGAAGCTCCTAGATGCCTCGGCTAGAGGCAACCTGATGAACCTATCACCAGCAGGAGTAAGACGAAAGATCATGGAAGTGGCGGAAAGTGAACGGTTCCAGGATGAGTCCAACAAAGATGAAGAATTCACCAGGACTAGGAACGTCACAAAGGTCGAGCCTCCATCCAGTACCATGGTCGCAGAGATCAAAGAGCTCAAGGAGATGATGCAGCATGTCATCCGAAGACAACCAGTCCAGACTAAGCCATGCGGGTTTTGTGCAGCCACAGATCACAAGACAGATGAATGCCCGTCTATCATGGAGGACGACCAAGCAGAGGTCAATGCGGTAGGTGACTATCAGGCTCATGGCAACCGGGCTGGGCCAGTCCGACAATATGGCACAGCCCCGACCAATCAAGGAGCACACGGACAGCCCTGGAGAAACGACAACCATCAAACCGGGCCCAATCATCAGCATCATGCCCATAGAGAGCCAATCCAGCAGGCCGCACCTCAATAGAACCAGCGACCTTATCAGCCCCCACATCGGCAGTATCAGCAAAACGGACCCAATCAGTTCCAGCAGTGAGGACCGAGCAACAACCAGATGGGCCCAAGCAACCACGGCCCCAAGAAGTCCTTAGAAGATATAGTAAAGGAGCTGGCAGCTAGCACCCAGCAATTGGCCACAACCGTCCACCAGAATCAGGCCAAGACCGACGGAGCAATAGCCGACTTGTCGAGACAGATGTCTCAGATTGCCATGACGGTCTCGGAACTCAAAAACGACGCTGGACGACTTCCCTCACAGACCATTCAGAATCCAAAAGGGAATGTCAGTTCAATGACGCTGAGAAGTGGAAGAGAAGCAGCTTCGACATCCAGGCCATCTGAGGATGCCATCCCGTCAATACCCAAAGATGCAGCAACCAGGCCCGGTACTTTCGGATCCAGCGACCAGGACGCATCCGGACAGGACCCGACAGATGAGACCGAAATCTCTCGGCCAAACCCGACTTCAGCGGCTGAGCCTTCTCGATCAGACCCGGTCCCCGTGACCGAGAACTCTAACGGCCAAACCCCATTGCCTTTTCTTGTGCAGGTTCGGTCTCCAAAGAAGTATGTGATGGACAGGGAAGTGTGGGAGCTATTCAGCAAGGTGGAAATCAACATCCCACTCCTTGAGGCTATCAAGCAGATCCCGAGGTACTCCAAGTTCCTGAAGGAGTTGTGCACGAACAGAAGGCGAGGAACCCAGCCCGACCAGGAGCTCATGAGTAGGAATGTCTCAGCGGTGATTCAGCGCAAGGTGCCGCCAAAATGCAGTGATCCGGGCACCTACACCATTCCCTGCACGATTGGTAACATTAGGATAGAAAATTGCATGCTCGATCTCGGTGCATCTATCAATGTTTTACCATATTCCATATACTCCTCTTTGCATATTGGTCCTCTAGAACCTGCAGGTCTCACTATACAGTTGGCGGACAGGTCATGCAAACAGCCCGAGGGCAAGATCAAAGATGTGCTCGTACAGGTGGGAGAGCTAGTATTCCCAGCCGACTTCTATGTCCTCAAGATGGAGAACTTCGGCCCGACCGATCACGCACCCATCCTACTCGGGCGACCATTCCTTAAGACGTCAAAGATGAAGATAGATTGCGACAGTGGGACACTCTCCATGGAAGTTGAAGGAGAAGTGTACAGTTTTGACATCTTCAGGGCCATGAAGCATCCGATGGAGTACGAGGTGGTCCATGCCTTAGACACACTGGACGACCTTGTCCAGGAGGTACACCCGGAGAGAGGGACCGACCCACTTGAGCTGGCCCTCGAACAGGCCGTGTACTCACACGAGGATTCCTACGAGCTCACCGAGACCATCATGGATGCCCTTGCCCAGCTAGAGATTGCCCAGCCGCTCACACCAAGGTATGAGGTCAATGAAGTTCGTTTATTTAAATCTAAGGTGTGTTTGCCTTCTGTTGTGCTGGCACCTACAGTAGAATTGAAGCCTCTTCCCGGACATTTGAAATACGCGTTCCTAGGGGAGAACGACTCACTCCCAGTCATCATCAAAAGCGGGCTCGAGGCAGATCAGGAGCGACGATTGATTAGTGTGCTGACCGAGCACAAACTAGCCATTGGATGGACACTTACCGACATCAAGGGAATTAGCCCGGCAGTTTTTATGCATCGGATCTGGTTGGAGGATGGAGCCCGGCCCTCGAGGGAGCCTCAACGCAGATTGAACCCGATCATGATGGAGGTTGTCCAAAAGGAGATTCAGAAGCTGCTAGATGCAGACGTTATCTACCCAATCTCAGACAGTCAATGGGTGAGCCCGGTACATGTTGTGCCGAAGAAGACCGGGATCACAGTGGAGAAGAATGCCGAGGATGAGATGGTCACGACTCGAGTCAAGAATGGATGGCGCATGTGCATAGATTACAGGAAGCTGAACGCCGTTACGCGCAAGGATCACTTTCCTCTTCCATTCATTGATCAGATGCTCGACCGCTTGGCAGGTAAGCCTTATTTTTGTTTTCTAGATGGATTTTCACGCTATAATCAAATTCCCATAGCACCAGAGGATCAGGAGAAAATGACCTTCACATGTCCGTTCGGTACATTTGCTTTTCGTCGAATGTCTTTTGGCTTGTGTACAGCACCCGGCACTTTTCAGCGGGTCGTTACGAGTATATTTTCTGACATGATAGGTTCGTTTATAGAGGTGTTCATGGATGATTTTACTGTGCATGGTGACACTTTTGATGCATGGCTAGATAATTTGAGTACAGTTTTAGCACGATGTGTTTCGATGAATTTGGTACTCAACTATGAAAAGTGTCACTTTATGGTTACCCATGGAGTAGTTCTTGGTCACATAGTCTCGCATAAGGGTATAGAGGTAGATAAAGCTAAAATAGACGTGATTGTTACTCTGCCATATCCCTCTACAGTCCGTGATATTAAGTCGTTCTTAGGACATGCTGGTTTCTATCGTAGGTTCATAAAGGATTTCTCTAAAAAGGCGATGCCTTTATCTAACCTCTTGCAGAAAGACATTCCTTTTGAGTTTACAGATCAGTGCAGGGCAGCCTTTGACGAGCTGAAACAGGCCCTCACCAGCACGCCTATCATCAGAGCTCCGGACTAGGCACAGCCCTTTGAGATCATGTGCGACGCAAGCGACTATGCAGTAGGGGCAGTTCTCGACCAAAAGGTGGATAAGAAGCCCGTGGTGATTTACTATGCTTCGAGGACACTGGACGTGGCCCAGAAGAACTATTCGACCACAGAGAAAGAGCTGCTAGCCGTGGTCTTTGCCTTGGAGAAATTTAGATCTTATTTGCTTGGTACCAAAGTTGTTGTCTATTCTGACCATGCAGCTATTAGGTACTTGATGACGAAGAAGGAGGCAAAGCCAAGGCTCATTAGGTGGATCCTGCTCCTACAGGAGTTCGACTTGGAGATTAGGGACAAGAAGGGCATAGAGAACACGGTGGCCGACCACTTGAGCCGACTTGTCCGAGAGGAAGATGCCGGGCAGATTACCGAGACGTTTCCAGACGAGCACTTGTATGCTCTTACAGGTAAGGCGCCATGGTACGCTTCCTTAGTGAACTTCCTGGTCGGAGGTAAGTTCCCGCCCTCATATTCTAGGGTACAATGTTTGAAATTGAAGCATGATGCGAAATATTATGTGTGGGATGATCCGTACTTATGGAAAATTGGTGTAGATCAGATTCTTAGACGGTGCATTCCTGATGATGAGATTGCTTCTGTGATTAGCTTTTGCCATGAGTATGCATGTGGTGGCCATTTCGGCCCTAGGAGAACGTCTAGGAAGATTTTTGACAGTGGATTCTTTTGGTCGCATGTTTTTAGAGATGCCTGCAATCATTGTAAGAGATGTGATAAATGTCAGCGTGTAGGTAATATTTCGGCTAGGAATGAGATGCCCCAGGTACCCATACTTGTGAATGATGTTTTTGACATATGGGGCATCGATTTCATGGGTCCTTTTCTGGTGTCGTGTGGTTATGCCTATATTTTAGTTGCGGTTGACTATGTGTCTAAATGGGTAGAGGCCAAGGCCACTAGATGTGATGATGCTAAAACTGTCATAGACTTTTTGCACACTAACATCTTTTGCAGGTACGGATTACCTAAGGCCATTATCAGTGATCAGGGGACACACTTTTGCAACCGGATGATGGCATCGACTCTGAAGCACTACCACGTTCACCACCGGACTTCCACAACATATCATCCCCAGACGAATGGGCAAGCGGAGATCTCCAACCGCGAAATCAAGGGAATTCTAGAAAAGATGGTGAGCCCGGCCCGGAAGGATTGGAGCCAATGGCTAGATGAGGCACTTTGGGCGTACAGGACAGCTTACAAGACGCCGATAGGCACCTCGCCTTTTCGATTGGTCTATGGGAAGGCATGCCACTTACCGGTTGAGCTCGAGCACAAGGCGTATTGGACACTAAAGAGGTGCAACCCAGATTTACAGGCGGCCGGGCTGGACAGGAGATTGCAGCTCTGTGAGCTTGAGGAGCTGCGCCTCGAGGCTTACGAGAGCCAAACAGACTACAAGGCACGGACCAAGCTCTATCATGACAAGTTCATCCTTCGGCGCATGTTTGAAGTCGGGCAACAGGTGCTCCTATTCTCTTCACGGTTACGGCTCATGCCCGGGAAATTGAGGTCCAGATGGACAGGGCCCTACACGATCACACATGTCTTCAACCATGGTGCACTCGAGCTAGAGAACCCGAAGGATGGCAATCGGTTCAAGGTCAATGGGTTGCGAGTTAAGCACTACCAAGGAGAGATTGACACCACCACTGATGAGATTGACCTAGTCGAGCCTCCCAACGACACATAGAGGAGGTACTATCGAGCCAACGACGTTAAACAAAGGCGCTCACCGGGAGGCAGCCCGGCATTCTTTTATCACTCTTTCTTTTTCTTAGTTTTATTTATATTTACTATGTTTTGAGTCATTATTGTCACATTGTACTTGGGAGAGAAGATGATTTTCATGCAGGGAACAGTTCATGCGAGCTCGCAGAACAGATCATGCGATCGCATGAATATTTCATGCTACTGATCAGTCTTGTGCAAACGCACAAGCACATCATGCGATCGCACGAAGCCTCAGCACAGCACCGGACGAGAACGCACACCCTGTCATGTGGTCGCACAAGGATTTCATGCGACTGGTCAAGATCATGCGAACGCATGACGAGAGTATGCGAGCACACAAGAACATTGTGCGAACGCACAACTATGCCATGCGACTGGTGAAGACCATGCGAGCGCATAAGGATACCATGCGAGCGCATGCCGAGGACAGCCCCATGTCCATGCCACGACACCATCAGGGGAGTATTGTTCCATCTTTTGCTATTCTCTTCCATATTGTTTGCATGCATGTGAGTCTAGAGTCTAAGTCGTGCCGTGAGGACACGGCTTATTTCAAAAGTGTGGGGTGGGAGAGTCCGTCGTTGTGTCAGCACGTTTATTTTCTTGCACCTGCACAGAGTCAGCACGTTTCTCGTAATTTTTAAAATTTTTTGTACATGTTTCTTCTCTATTTTATAGATTTGCGATATTGAACGTTGATGAGGTGAAATAGAAGAGCCGATTACATGCATGTCTTTGGTGAAATTAGAATTGTGCGATTACATGTGAACCTAACCCATTACGTGCCTTTGAAAGTTGAGATAAACAGGGATGTGGAGTTGATAGAAACGTCCTAGAGAGACTTGACAGAGCATTCAAGGGACCGAATTCAAGTTATATGGTTATGTGGATTTCGTGGAAACTAGCACTTCGAGGCGACATGGTTACGAGTCAGCTCCGCCACTGCGGTACCTGTGCGGTTGGTTGGGACGGGAATACACCACCCCGTCCATGCTCTAGTCCAAGTAGCCGAGAAAATAGACGAGCGACCCTTGGCTTAACTCGTGTCAAAAGGACGAGGATGAGTGAGAGCAAGTAGGTTCGAGCAATAACAATTCGCAACACAAAGAAACAAATTCATTCCATTGTGAGCCTTACACCGCAACAAAGGGAAGTGTGCCCCAATAATACATCAAAAGCCGAGTCACTACAAGCTGTCCGAAAAGAACTCAAGCACCTTGAAGCTCGAATCAATAACGTGCAAGAAAAAAGCGATGAAGCGTAACCATATAGCAAGAGCCGGCCCCGAGAGTACAGTTCATGGGTCTAAAAAGGACTATCTCCCGAGACATCCGAATTGACTTGCATCTCGAACCAAAGGTAACACGTATCATTACTCCATGTTTTCGCACAAGGCCTTTAGTAACGAGTATGCATGGAAAAGTGAAATCTAGATTAGCCGAGTCAATTCATGTAGCAATATCTAGGATGCCGAAGCATTGTGATGTTTACAGTTATTTTTTCCTCTTATGACCTAGTCCTTGTTCGGGACGAACAAGTTTAAGTGTGGGGTGGTTTGATGAGCCGTATTTATACAACTCATCGAGTCAACAAATCCCACCAATTCCAGCACTTTTATATGCAAACAGTTACTTCTTAGTGTTGTTTTGCATTTCAGGTGATTTGGAAGCTCTAGGAGGAATCACACTTAAAAGACGGCATTTGGAGCCAAAAACATCACAAGGAATTATGGACTAGCCTTTGCACATTTGAAATGAGGAATGCCGGAGCAAATCCCAGCTCGCAAGACATTCACGCGAACGCATGAAAATATCATGCCACTGGAGGAGTTTGTGCGATCGCACAAGTCAGTTATGCGATCGCATGCGCCCCAGGCGCCCTTGCGTCCCAGGCGCCCTTGCGTCCCAGGCGCCCTTGCGTCCCAGGCGCCCTTGCGTCCCAGGCGCCCTTGCGTCCCAGCGCTCCAAGCATCCACCCGGGCACCCGATGGTTGAAGCCCACGCATCCGCCCGGGCATCCGAGCATCTACCCGATGTCCTCGCCCGAGCATCCGAGCGTGCGTCCGAGTGTGGGTCCGAGCATCCGACCGTGTGCCGGTGCGTTCCAATGCCATGCGACCGGGCAGCAGACCGGGCATTCCAATGCCATGCGACCGGGCAGCCGACCGTGCATTCCAATGCCATCCGACCGTGCGTCCGAGAGATCAAAGCCCATCCGACCAAAACCCAAGCTTTTTTTTGGCTCGTCATTGTCATCTCATCCAAGGCGGTTTCAGAACATTCTCGAAGATCCTAGAAGAGCCAAGAAGACTTGCACACGAAGTTTGCTTGGAGATAAAGCTAGATCGGTTATACAGATATGGGAATATTTCCGAATCTAGAATTGGGCTTGGCCGAATTTCATGCAGTTTCCTTAGGGTTCTGCCGATTTTTGGGGAGACCAAGGCCTCACTCAACTCTATAAATAGAAGTGCAACTCAGTCTTCAAAGGCATCCCAATTCGAAGAGTTCTCTTCGCACATCAAGAGTTCTCTCCTCTTCCCGGCTCCCCGGTCCTCATTGCTCTCGGCATTCATCAGCCCTCACGGCCAGTCCTCGTTCCACCATTCTCTCGGCTATAGAGAAGTCACTTTTCCCTTTTTATTATTGTTTTGCCCTAATGGCCATGTGTAACTAATTCCATTATTCGGCCTAGGGTTTATACATTGTGACGATCGTTTTTGAGACTTAGTTCTTAATGCTATTCATGTTTTACTAATTCTCGTGCCTTATCATGAAATATTGCTAGACTAGGTGGATACTTTGTCGTAAAGCCTACTTGATCAATACTTCTATAATTATTATCTGCCTATTACTTTGTCGTTTGGGTAGATAACACATCTAGGTTAAATAGCACCTTTGTCGGGTTATTAAACTTAGGGGAATTAGAAGCTTAACACCTTTGTCGGTTTAAGTGGTGGCGTAACACCTTTGTCGGGTTACTTGGGTAGGCACTTTTGTCGGGTCTATCACACTTAGAAACTATGAATTAGATTAGTAGAAGTCAATGATAAAACAAGTCACAATCAAACCCTAGTCTGAATACTCCTCTCTGATTGATACTACTCGCTTGCTTCCTAATTTAGCATTGTTTCCAAATACACTCACAACCAATCGTTTCTTTCCCTTTTCAGAACACATAGTAACCATCTAGCTCCCTTGGGTTCGACCCCTTGCTTATTGCTATACTAAGCCAAGAGTAAGTGGACTTTATAAATTCAAATTGCAGGTGCCAACGACGACCTGTTAACTAGTTAACAGGTGACCTATTTAGCTATTCCAATTAACGAAAGGTTTTGTTGTGATGAAAACTGCAGAAATTAAATAACAGAAAAATAATGGTTTGAACTTGATCAGAGAAAGAATTCCAGGACCATACTTCACCCGTGCCAAACCTACGAATCATGCAATCATGTCCCGTAATTTATTCATGCTATCGAATATGGAAGTAAACCAAAATAACACTAGACAAGCCGCCCATCCACAATGAAATTAAATATTCGAATCGCATAAATAAAAACATTCAATTGATCACATGAAGAGTTGGGTACATAGCACGAGATCCGTAAAGCCCCGGAATAAGAAGACTACTCACTACTCATGGTAAGTTAACCAAAAGTAGTGTTGTTAAAGAGATAAAGGACGAGGAAACCGTAATGACGCGAGTGCTCGTTGAATCCTTTGATCTCTCGTGACAAACTCTGTCTTCTCTTCTCAAAATTAGGTCTTCTTTCCAAGAGTCGAACGCCCCTTTTTATAGCCCAAATTGCCAAATTAGCAAAAGTCAAAATTTGGAAAGTCCCGTGACACCTTAACTGTCACGGGATATATCACGGGACTCAAAGATGTCATTGCAACTGCCAAGTCCCGTGACAGCTCCATTGTCATGTGACAGTCCTTATGGGCGCATCAATTTGCACAGCTACGGCCTTGTCCCGTGACACTTCTATTGTCCCGTGACAGTTGGGAGGTGTCACGGGGTCTTGACTCAAAAATGCTCCATTCGGTTGATTTCTTCGTTTTTTCACGCATTCAGGCCTACATCGAGTCAGCGGGTAATTCAAGTCTGATACACTATGAAAAGAGATTAAATGATAACAAAATGTCCGGAAAACAAACCTAATCCATCATCGAATGAAGTGAATAATAGGTCAAGAATTCGACCGATGAAAACACTCCACACTTAGGATTTGTTCGTCTCGAACAAATGTCGAACAAATAGCGGAATAAATGCAAGTCCATGTGAGGCTCAACAACCATATGTTTCAAAGCTACAGAGTCAAGTGTCATGTGATCAATTCTAGCTAACAATGAAAACAAAAAGATAACTCACTGTCGTAGAGAACACGAATGCATTTAGCATATGCATCTAGCATATGCATCAAGCCTTTAAACCCCTAGGCTGCCCTAGTAGGACGAGTATAGTCTCGTGCAGGTTTTCAGGAATGGGACTACCTACAAATCCCCTGTACAACTAACTAACTAACGTTTATGCATGAAATGATGCTCAACGAGTCACAGTAAAGTCATGTCATACCTCGGATTCATCGTGTTACCTCAACTTCAAGTCAAACGTCTTCATCAAAGTTGTCAGACAATCATAGATTAAACGAGTTATGCATTCAAACGGTCAGTACACACGGCTAGCCAACGACTAATCACATGTTTTAAACAGTTCTATAGCAACATAATAAGAACATGAATAGTTACACAAAACATGCTCGCCATTCACCTATGCTATCTAGGGATAGTCCTTGGGCTTTTGGCGCAAAGCTCATTCTCAAGTGCCAAGGACTAGGCAATGACCCGTAAGAGAAGAGGAGCCTGGCTTAAGAGTTTTCTGTAAAATAGTACGAAAATCACATCAAAATTTCAGTGCAGGCACGAGGATCATCCCTTAGTTTCTAGTACATGACTTTTCAAGACAAATTATGATTTGCACGCAATGAAAAGGTGGAATTACACTACATCAAGCAAAAGGGGGTAGAATTTGTTTTTTTTCATACATAAGGGGTGACTTTTCTCACTTTGCCCCTGGTATTATTTTTCTTCTTCCTTTTTTTTCTTCAAAAACAACTATGCAAAGGGTCAATTTTTCACCCTCATTTGAAAATTCAGAACTTTGTTCTTGATTGGGGGCCTATTTTTCGCCCCTCTTTTGACTATTTATCCACATTTAAAACTTGACATAGTGTATGAATGAAGGTGGGTGCATGCAAATCACAACAGGTATAGAGAAACACATACTAGTACTAAGGTCACCTAGAAAAAGAGATGCAATTTAAGTTTTTGACATTTTGAACCGGTGCCTACTAATTTCAAGTCTCAAACATGCTTCAAGAAATACGTAAAACATGTGATAGGCGAAGGCTAGCAATGATACTCATACAAGAAAAAACACACGTAAATAAAACTATTTCTCGGTCGCGACCCGGTACTGAAGCTCGGTCACGCCTAGGGCTTTCTCGGGCGCTGACTGGGTTCATCGGTCATCTACTGACCCGATCAACTTGTAATTTATTTCTGGCATAAAACTCCTCTTTTAAGCTGGTTTCTTCCCTAAACCTCAACATAGCCTGTAGAGCAAAATGGGACTAACAAGTGAAATATGTCAAGATAAATTGTCTAATTTGATGGGTTTAACTGATTCAACGAGTCATATAAATGTGCCTCATCACAAACCCACAGTAATATGATATATTATTTACTTACTGAGTCGTTGACTCACCCCCCTTATTTTCCCCAAATTTTCAGATAAGTGATCTACTAGTTCGAGAGCTGTTACTTCTTCGCGCAAGAGTCTCACGATCACGTATGGTGCCATCCAGCTAGTTTCCACATTGAACTCATTTCAGTTCTTTCATTTAATGTTAGACGTTTACTTCGCGGTACTTGAGCAGGATTCTAGATATTGTATTTTCTTCCGCTATATTACATTGCTATTCAGTTATAAACCTCATTTATGGATAATTTTATCAACATTTTTAAGATCGATATAGAGGCTTGCTTGGCAAATGGCATAGGTGTCAAGCGCCGGTCTCGGCCTACCTTTTTGGGTCGTGACAAAGTTGGTATCAGAGCCCTTTGGTCCTCATAGTACACGGAGCTAGGACTTAGTAGAATTTTGATTATGGTAGTGAAGCGCGCCACCGCCAAAAACAACGTTCTGCTTGGACCTTTAGGATTCTTCCTTTTTGATTCAGTTATGTTTTTCGTTTGTCTTCCTATTTCTTATTGGTACAAATTATTTCATATAGGTTGTGATGGCTCCAAGCTCTCGTAGATCAGCTCGCGTTCGTACTAGGGGCGCTGCCCAAAATGTTCAAGGTGACAATGCCCATGATACTTGAGGATCATAATCCACCTGTGGTACCTCGTGGACCTCGATCGAGAAGAGGTGCTCATAGCGCACCAGCGCCTACACCTCCCGTAGAGCAGAATGTACCGCAACCCGCATTGTCTGATGTTGTGAGCACTATGCAAGGTCTGATTTAGGTTCTTAACCGACTGGTCCCACAGAATGTTGCTATGGGACACCTAGTTGTGCAGCCAACTCCTGCTCCAGCTCCAGTCATCCGGCAGATTTCTGGCGATGGAGGAGTCAAGCTAGATGAATTTTTGAGACATCAGCCACCGTCCTTTAGTGGTACAGACGTGACTGAGGACCCCCAAGCATTTATTGACCAGACAGAACGTCTTTGCAGTGTTCTCCATTGTCCTAGCTAGAGATCAGTAGAGTTAGCTTCTTTCAGATTGCAAGGTGTGGCTTTCTCATGGTTTGAAATCCTAAGAAAGGATAGGAGTGTGTTGCATCAGATGCCGATGGAGTGGGAGGAATTCAGGACTATATTCCTGGATAGATTTCTTCCTGACAGCGTGAGGAATGCTAAGGCTAATGAGTTTGAGACACTGAAGCAAGAGGGTATGAGCGTCACCGAGTATGCAAATAAGTTTACAGTCTTATCAGTTCATGCTCGTCATCTAGTGTCCACAGAGGAGTTGCGCATTCAGAGATTCATTTCAGGATTGCGATATTCTATCGTTCATTCCATAGCTAGTACGGACTTTTCTAGCTTTTCCAGGGCAGTAGATAAGGCCCGAGCTATCGAGGACAGGCAGTTGCAGAGTAGAGCTACTCGTGACCAGGGAAAGAGGCCCCATGATGATGCTAGTGCTGTGGGGGAGCGTGATCGCCGAGGGCAGTTTCGAGGTGGTAGATCATCATTTTCGCAAAGGGGAGGTCATCAGCCACAGGGTTCACACCGTAGTGATGGTTTGAGTTTTCAGGGCAGTAAATATTCACACCGAGGCTCAAGAGGTAACCAGAGGCGTGATTCGAGCTCCGCCATCCGTGGTTCTAGCTCATCTAGTCAGACTCGAGTTCCTTGTAAGACTTGTGGTCGCCCTCATGGAGGAGTTTGTCGTATGGAGATTGGGGCTTGCTTCAGTTGCGGCCAGCAGGGACATTATATGAGTTAGTGCCCGACGCGCGGTGGTAGCTTACAGCATATGACTGCTCGACCAGCCTCTTCCCATGCATCTGTTATGCAGCCTTTTGGGCAACCACACATTTCCGGAGGACAGTATGTTGTCTATGTTCCTACAGTACATCCTCAGAGTGAAGGAGTCGGACAAACTCCTAACCAGTCCGGAGGCAGCCAATCTCATGGACAGGATGGGGGAGCTCAGGCGAGAGTCTTTGCACTGACACCACATGATGCTCAGGCATCTAACGCCGTGGCTACAGGTACTTTACATGTTTTTGACTTTGATGCTTCTGCATTGTTCGATCCAGGCTCTACGCATTCTTATGTTGCTCCACATTTTGCTGCACACTTTCATGCAACACCCACCATGTTAGAATGCCCCTTAGTGGTGTCTACTCCTGTTGGTGATCTGATTAGAGTGGAGTCGGTATATCGTTTTATTCCTATCCGTTTAATGGGCCATGACATGTTCACTAATTTGATCTTACTCAACATGCTCGACTTTGATATCATTTTGGGTATGGATTGGCTATCGACTTATTATGCGACTCTTGACTGCCGCGAGAAAGTGATCACATTTCGTCTTTCGAATGAATCAGAGTTTACTTTCATATGTGATACTAATTTGTCATCTCCTTATTTACTATCGGCATTGAGGCCTGATAAGCTGTTGAGGAAAGGATGTCAAGCATTTTTGGCAATGATTATAGATTCTCGTTCTCAGCCACGGATACCCACAGTAGATTCTGTGCCGGTTGTGTCTGAGTTTATCGATGTGTTCCCGAAAGATTTACCAGGACTTCCTCCTACAAGAGATGTAGAGTTTTGCATTGATTTGATCCTTGGTACGGAACCCATCTCGAATCCTCCTTATCGAATGGTGACGGAGCCCACCGCACTGTCGTTAAGGTGCGGTGTTCTCTGTGCAAAAGCAAATTTATATTCCACTACTCGTGACCTTACTACTGGGTAGCAAGTGGTAAGTAGGGGTCGAACCCAAAGGAATTAGGGGGATAAGCTATTCTTTGAGGGAATTGTACAGCGAGGGAGCGTGTTTTAGGTGGATTGAGGTTTTAGTGCGGAAAAGTAAGTGATTGGTTGGTTGGTTTTGGTTTTTAGTGCGGAAAAGTAAATGACAGAAAATTAAAGTACTGAAAATAAAAGTAGAAGACTTACAGCGGGTGATGCGTGATTGGCAAGCCTTCCGGAACGTGAGCAGTTGATAATACAGTTTATACTAAAATTGAAAGTAAGTGCAAGGGGTTTTTTTAAATCTAAGGAAAGCATTCGATTTCTGGGGCCTTGTATCATAGCCTGTTTATCATTGACCTTTAGTGATCCTTCTAAGTATTTGATGTACCATAATTATACGAATCAAATACACAGTAAAACCCACCAAATTAGACTGTTTGTCTATCTAACTTCTACTTGTTAGTCTTGATATATTTCTACAGGGTATTTTGGCGCTTAGAGAGAAAACACGCTAAGGAGAGGATTTTACGCTGAAAAGATATTACGAGTCATTCCAAGGTCAAGATCAGACGCTGAACGAAGAAATCTCAAGATCCTGACATTGAATTACTCAAATTAAATTCAACCGAGGAACAACCAAAGTCAGACCGGAGCAAAATTGGATTGATAGTTCTGTGAAAAGACTGCACAAAACTGTCAAAACTCATCCATGGACCAAGGTGACCGGCAACCTTGCTTGGAGGTGGCCAAGGGAGGAAACCACCCTCCATGGTGACCGGCCACCGGTGGCTTTCCACCCCCCCAACCGGCGGCTTTCTCCTCCCCCATGTGGCGCCTCCTCCTTGCTCCTCCTCCTCCTCCCTTGGATCAAAACCACATGCCACCATCTCCACCATCCATCTCCTCCCCTTTTAGCTATAAAAGGAGCTCATCCCCTCCTCATTTGTATCATCCAAAAATCAACATTCACTTCTCTCTCTAAGTTTGTGTTACTTTGTAAGTTTGGTTTATGAAATAATACTCTTGTTGGTTATTGAGTATTATAACGGTTTGAAATTATAATACTCCTGTTGGTTCTTGAGTATTATAATACTGTAGAGAATACTCCTGTTGGTTCTTGAGTATTCAGTAGGAATTAGGAATACGCCTGTTGTTTCTTGAGTATTCAACCCCCTCTCCTCTTACTGTTTTCAAAAACCCCCGAGTATTTAGCTATGGTATCCACCTCTATGGATATTCGTAGCTAAACTCTTTATTCGGTTAAAGGGGTGTACTTGTATTGTAAAATGTTTTAGACCCTGCACCTAGTGCATCTTTGTGTTCAAAACTTGTTCTATGTGCCATATATAGTCAGAATTTCCAAGGTTGAGTGGAAGCTGTAACAAGCAAAGCTCTTCCATGGGAATTCGTGAACATACTCGATAAGTGGAAGCTGTAACAAGCAAAACTTATCTGAGGAGTTCGACTTATCTTAAAAACCATTTTGGGAAATCGTAACAGAAGATCAAATGGATGCACATAAGGCTAAGATACTTTGAAAGGAGGAATTAGTCTTAAGTAGAACAAGTGTTTTAAACGATGTTGCAAGTCTTGCGCTTAGAAATGGCCTCGATTCATCTTTGAACACTTAGTATGATCATTAGCGGTAAATGATAAACAACTATGATACAAGGCCCCTGAAACCGAATGTTTTCCTTAACTTACAAAACCCCCCTGTATTTACTTTTCTAGTATAACTGCCTTAATCACTGCACTCACCTTCCGGAGGACTCGCAAATCACGCATCACCCACTGTAAGTCTTTCTTTTTACTTTTCAGTATTTATTTTCTGTAATTTACTTTTCCGCACTCAAAACCAAAAACAACCAAAAAAGTCACTTAGTCATAACCGCTAAAATCTCAATCAAACCTAAAAAACGCTCCCATCCTGTACAAATCCCACAAAGAACAACGTATCCTCCTAATTCCCTTGGGTTCGACCCCTACTTACCACTTGCTAGCCAGTAGTGTAGTTGCGAGTAGCGGAAAATATAAATTTATTTGCACAGAGAACATTGCACCTTAACGACAGTGCAGTGGGCTCCGTCAAATTGGCGCCGTTGCCGGGGAATTAGACATCGGATAAGTTCTTTAAATCAATACGCGCTTCAACCATGTCTCGCGAAGGAAGCCACCATGACTATCAGGATGATGACGAGATAAACCTGTACGAGCGAAATGATGAGGTGCCACTTCCATTTGTGGACGATCCGGAACAACTCATCAGAAACAGAAGAGCTCGTGATAGGGAGGCAATCAGAAGAAATCAAGAACCACCCGAGGACCGAAATGCAGCTGGTCCAGTACAACCCCCTAGATATCCACCACCCCCTCAACCTCGACAAATGCCAAGACGAGAACCCGCTTTCGATGACTACTACGGAGATAATAACAACTACCGCGAACCTACATTGGAAGAGCTCTCGGCACCAGATTTCAGAATTCAGCCGTGGTGCATTCACGAAGGCCCTGAACGGGAAAATATCGCCATCAACACTTCAGTGGCCCACAACTTACCGAAATTCTCAGGAACGCGTGGAGAATCAGCAATGACTCATCTCCAACGCTTACATGGTATTTGCCAAAACTTAAAACCGAATGGCGTAAACGTAGACGACTTCAAGTTAAAGGCGTTCTACTTTTCCCTCATTGACGCGGCAAACGATTGGTTCCTTTCTTTGCCTTCCGGAAGCATCAGAACATGGGCTCAGATGCAGAAGAAGTTCCTAGACAAATATTACCCAGCAGGAAGAGCGATGCAAGTAAGGAAGCAACTTCAGGACATCAAGCAAGGACCCAATGAAACCATGTACGATTACCTGGAAAAATTCAACCGCCTGGAGAGAAGCTGCTATACCCTTGGACTACCCGAGAAACTCACCGTCGAGTATCTCATTAACGGATTAAGACCCTTAGACAAAATGCACCTGGATGCCTCAGCTGGAGGGTCCATGATGAATCTATCATTAAGTGGCATAAGGGATCTTATCACCAACGTTGCTGAGAATGCCCGATTCAGAGAAGAGACAACTCAGCAGGAAGAATTCTCCCGGACAAAAAATGTGGCAAAAGCTGAAACATCGATGAGCTCTATGCCTGAAGAGATGAAGCAGCTAAAGGAGATGATGATTCAAATCCTACGAAGGCAGCCAGTTCCGGTAAAACCTTGCGAGTTCTGTGGTTCTACAGACCACAAAACTGACGCATGTCTGACATTAATAGAAGAGGAACCGACAGAAGTGAATGCAGTGGGAGGATACCAAGGATACAACAACAACAAAAATGACAGAGCCAGACAAAACAGACAGCATGGTCAAGCAACCAACCCAAGCTGGCGTAACAACAACTATCCTCAGAAGGAAGCACAACCAGCTGTCCCTCAACTAGCTCAGTCATACTACCAACCCCCCCATCGACAGTATAATCATAACGCTCCATCGGCAGGACAATATCAGCAAAGAGGACCAAATCAGTACCAAACAGGCCCGAACAATCAGCAAGAACCAAGCAAGTCGCTCGATGACACGATGAAGGAGCTCGCAGGAAACATTAATCAATTGGGTACTTCGCTACACCAATACCAGGCGAAAACTGACGGGGCAATTTCAGAACTAACCAAACAAATGTCCCAGCTCGCCACGACAATGTCAACACTCACTAATGAACCTGGCAGACTCCCTTCACAAACCATCCAAAACCCAAAGGCGAATCTTAGCATGATAAAAAGGTCAAACGAAAAGGCGACGCTAGGAGAAGTTGCACGATCCCCAACTTACAAACTTACGAACAAGCACTTCGCCCGTAGGCGTCGACCTGATTCGAATCAAGAGGAAGACCGACCCAATGATGGCAAAACATGGGTTACACATGCTGACAATGGACGGTACGCATTCACCATTTGTATAACACCACCACCGATCATACACTCTGACATACCAGCATCTGGATGGGATGACAGTAACAATTTAAGGTGGGACTCCCCAACTAATATTTATGCTTCGAAGCAAAATATTAAGGGATCCGATTATACAAATCCTAAGCCAAGGAACGAGCAGAATGGCCCGACAATAGAAAGAGCCCTCACTTCAAATCACGAGCCACAACCGGAAAGAGATAAAAACCCAAGGGCCTTCACAGTCACCTGCAGCATTGGTGAAGCACAGATTCATAAGTGCTTAGTCGATCTTGGAGCTGCTGTCAACGCCATGCCCTCCTCCTTATATTACTAATTAGGACTTGGTCCATTAAAACCACCCAGGTCGAATATCGAGCTAGGAGATAAATCATGCATCCGTCCGGTTGGAGTGCTAGAAGATGTAATACTCCATGTAGGAGAGCTCGTCATTGCTGCAGACTTCTATGTGATACAAACGTGAGAGACCAGCGAAAACGACCCTCCAACAATAATCTTGGGACGACCATTACTCTACGCTACTAAAGCAAGGATCGATGTGGGCAAGGGCTCATTATCGCTTAAGTTCGGCGGCAAAATCGCACATTTCTACATTGATAATAGCCGCACGGATACAAAGAAACCGCCAGACATTATACCTATCTCAGATCACGGTACACAGATTTCTGACCTGCCGAAGGAGACCGAAAGAGTAACAAGACCAGCAGCTATGGTCAAAGGTCCCCCGCCTTCTCAGAAACAATGGAAAGAAAAAACACCAAAACCATGGAGCTCTAACCCAAGCACATCTGCTCACAAGAAATCAGGTAAAGGTAAGGCAAAAACCAACACAGGAACATTGGCGAAATTCGACCTAAGCCACCCATGGGACCCCAACCAGTGATTCAGGAATAAGGTACTGTCGAGCCAACGACGTTAAACAAGTGCACTGGTCGGGAGGTAACCCGACACTATCTTACTTTCTGTCTTTTTATTTTCTGTCTTTTAGTTTTTATCAATAAGTCGCTCTCACCCACTTGGTGCATAGAATGATTTGACTATTTAGGAATTGGTTTTTGGAGCAGGATCGGATCAGCCAGGCAGCTTCCGTGAATTTATCGGGCCTGCGCTGAGAGTTCAAGGCCCCAGCCGAACTCCCTCGATTATCCAGCCTCATGCCATGTCATTTGACACAAAAAGGGAGTTCTGATCTTACCTTTCTTAATATCATTTCCTTCTCGTAATTGTCTGCTTGCATGGCTTTTGAACTAAGTAGTGCTGAAAGGCACGCCTTCGTTCAAAAGTGTGGGGTGAGATCCGCATGTGTACATAAATAACATGTTTTTTCTTTTTCTTTTTTAATATTATCTTTTTGAAAATATGAACTTAAGAATGTGAAAAAGATAGATCTAAAATTCATGCATTTACCTTGTGAAAATTCAACTGTCTAAAAACTTAGAACGTAACTTCTCATTTGTCCCTTTGTGCTGAGATAAACTAGGGATGTGGAGTTGATAGAAATGCCCTAGAGAGGCTTGGCAAGCAATCGAAGGATCGAATCAAACTATACGGTTTTCGAAGTCAGTGGAGGCTGCACTTCGGGTTTCAGTGAAGATTGAAGTCATCTCCGCCATGCAGTGTTTATGCAAAAAGAAAAAAAGGCGAGGACGAGAATCAGACCGTCCTCTCTCTAGTCAAAGTAGCCGAGAAAATAGATGAGTGATGGACCAAAATTATATGAATCATAAACACAGTATAACCCCCTTAATTAGACATTTTGTCTATTTAACTTTTGCTTGTTAGTTCAGATATATTTTTGCAGGGTAATTCAGAGCTTAGAGAGAATACACACTAAAGAGGAGCTTTTAGAGCAGAAAAGATGTTACGAGTCAATCCAAGGTCAAGATCATATGCCGACTGAAGAAATATCAAGGATCCTGACGTTGAAGCACTCATAACAAATTAATCAGAAGAATCAGGAGAGGAATCAAGACAGTCCGGGGAAGTAACACATTGACAGTTTTGTGAAAAGACAGCACAAAACTGTACAAAACTCACACATGGGCAAAGTGACCGGCCACTTGGGCAAGAGGTGGCCAAAGCCACCCCTCCTCCTCCTCCACCACCGGCTACCGGCGGCTCTCCTCCACCATGACCGGCGGCTTTTGCTCCTCCATAGGTGGCGGCTCCTCCTTGCTCCTCCTCTCCTTCCTCCATGTGTTGGCCATCTCATCCATCCATTTTCTCCTCCAATCACCATGGGACACTTGTGGCCATCTCCTCCTCCTCCCATGGCTATATAAGGAGGAGCTCCTCCCCTCATTTTAAGAAGCACCTCACTTGTAAAATTCACTTCTCTCTCTAAGTTATGTATTGTAAGTTTGGCTTTGGAAATAAAGGATAGCTCCCTTGGCGCTTCAACGGTTGTAAGTATTATTTCTAGTATTTATTCAACTGTTTTATTTCCTTAGTTATAATGTTTAGCGCGATGAATAGTAGCTAAACTAGTAGTTCTGTAGAAGGGGCGCACTTGTATTATAAAATGTTTTAGACTATTAACTTAGCGTCTTGTCTTAGTATTCAAAACTTGTTCTATGTGCCATATATCAAGTCAGAGTTTCCAAGGTTGAGTGGAAGCTGTCACAAGCAAAGCTCTTCCGTGGGAATTCGTGATCATACTCGGTAAGTGGAAGCTATCACAAGCAAAGCTTATCGAGGAGTTCGACTTATCTAAAACACCACTTGGTCAATAACGTAACCGGGAGATCAAGTGGATGCACATAAGGCTAAGATACTTCGAAAGGAGGAATTAGTCTTAAGTAGAACAAGTGTTGCTTTAGACAATGTTGCAAGTCTTGCGCTACGAAAGGGCCTCGATTCATCTTTGAATACTTAGATAATTCACTAAGGGTCAATGATAAACAGGACATAATACAAGTCCCCTGAAACCGAACATTTCTTTTTAATTATAAACTGCAATTTACTTTCCAGTACTAAAACCAACCAACCAAATAATCAATCAATCAATCACCTAGCTGGTAGCTTTAAAACCAACCAACCGACCTAAAACACGCTCTCTCGCTGGACAACCCCCTCAAAGAACATCTATTCCCCTGATTCCCTTGGGTTCGACCCCTACTTACCAAGTACTACCCAGTAGTATAGTCGCAAGTAGCGGACTATTATAAATTTATTTGCACAAATCGCTTCAAGATTGCGATGGATTGGCTAATTATGCGAGGACGAACAGATGGGCTCGGCAACGGTTGGACACGATTCCCAAGCAGATTCAGGCTCTCAAGAATAGGCACTTAGTTGTTGTCAATGATTAAGCCGTTAATTTTCGTTTGCTTGTCTGTTGTAATTGTCATTCAGGGTGCTAACTTTTTTTGTAGGAACCGCAAGGCAAATGTTTTCAATAAAAAAATGATCCAAATAAGAAAACAAAAATTGTGTTTTCCACCCTAAGGCTTTGTTCGGTTCTTAAAAAAAACTGAGGGGTGATAACAAAATTAGAAAAACCGATCAAATAAAAATCTGGATTATAAATAAAAATTAATATCACAATGTATATTTCGATCAATCGTAATTTGAGGCGCTTTTTGTAAATAAAAAAATTAAAATGGATTTATTTAAAAATAAATAAAAAATGCAAGGGTATAATCGTCCTAAAAATTTACATAGATCCCGACTTAGCTTAAGTCTGGATATTGCTGTTTAAGTCTGGATATTGCTGTTTTAAGTATGTATATTGATGTTTAAGTATGGATATTGCTATAATAAAATAATTAATTAAATAAACAAAAGTATGGATATTGCTGTTTTAAGTCTGATCATTCCAATTAAGTCTGATCATTCCAATTAAGTCTGTTCATTCCAAGTTAAGTCTGATTATTCCAAGTTAAGTCTGATCATTCCAATTATGTCTGATCATTGCAAGTTAAGTCTAATCAATGCAAGTTAAGACTAATTATTGTTGTTTAAGTCTGCATATTGCTGTTATAAGTTTAAATATTAAGTCGGATAATTCCAAGTTAAGTCTGATCATTCCAAGTTAAGTCTGATCATTCCAATTAAGTCTGATCATTCCAAGTTAAGTCTGATCATTACAAGTTAAGTCTGATCATTACAAGTTAAGTCTGGATATTGCTGGTTTAAGTCTTATTATTAAGTTTGCTCATTCCAAGTTAAGTCTGATCATTGTAAGTTAAGTCTGGATATTGATGTTTAAGTCTGGATATTGCTATTTAAAGTCTGATCATTCTAAATTAAGTCCGATCATTCCAATTAAGTCTAATTATTATGTCTGATCATTCCAAGTTAAATTTGATCATTGCAAATTAAGTATGATCATTGCAAGTTTAGTCTGATCATTGTTGTTTAAGTCTGGATATTGCTGTTTTAAGTCTGATTATTAAATCTGATCATTACAAGTTAAGTCTGGTCATTCCAATTAAGTCTGATTATTATGTTTGATCATTCCAAGTTAAGTCTGATCATTACAAGTGATAAGTTTAGTTTTTGACTTATAACAGCCGTTTTCACTATAGATTTGGGTCGTTTCCGATGTTATTTTGATGTCATTTGACCTTTACCTCTACGTTTCAGGTAGAAAATGAGAGTCCCTCGAAGTCAAGGCCTAAATACGAACACTCGGGGAAAAACCAAAGATTTAGAGCAAAAAGGACCCCCAACCGACCGGTTCGGAAATTACCCTGAACCAGTCGGTCTGCTGGATGAAAAGGTAGACTTGAGAGCAACCGCCCACATTGAGTCGGTCGGTTGGACTCACCAGCCGACCGACTAACGAAGGACCTTAGAATGCTCACAACCGCCCTCATTGAGTCGATCGGTGAGAGTTCAACCGGTCGGCTGGAGAAGCGATATCAAAATGCTTGCCAAATCACATATTCAACCGGTCGACTCACCTGGCCAACCAGTCGGCTAGACGTTCACAACAGGAACATATTGAATTTAAGCCACCAACCGACCGGCTGGACCTGCTACTTCAAGATTTTCTACCCAATGCTATAAATTGAAAGAGGGGTTTTTGACCTAGTGTGTTCTTGGGGCAAAATTTCCAGTTAAAGAGGCTCAATCAAGGTCATCAACAAGGATTCAACCAAGGAGAAGAGAAGATCGAAAGGGAGATTCTAGGATTAACCATCCTACTTCCTCCACACCTTTTCCATTCTCTTTGTTGTTGCTATAAATCCTACTTACACCATGTTGTCTTACATGATGTGTGAGTAGTCACCTTGTGTTTTGAGGGTCTAACAACTCTCCTTGGTACTCTATGATCATGTACACACATTTGATTAGATAATACATGGTGTTAAATTCATTTTCACTAAGTGCTCATTTATGACATGTGATGAGCCGTATTTATACGACTCATCGAGTCATTAAGTCCCACCAATTCCAGCACTTTATTATACGAACAGTTACTTCTTAGTGTTGTTTCGTGTTTCAGGTGATTTGGAAGCTCTAGGAGGAATTGCGCTTAAAGATGGCACTTTAGGCCATAAATGCATCACAAGATGATTTTGGAGTCATGCGGAGTAAAGAAACTTCATTCGAGAGCAAAAGGGCGCAAATCGGACTCACCGGCAGATTTTGAGACCAGCGAACCATGACCGAGACCCCAACTTTGAGAGCCGCCCCGGCCTTATCCGCCCTCACAATGGGGTGATCTCAAGGTCCTATCACCAAGTCCGGATGTCCACCTGGTGCCCATGGCCAAGACCCCGGCCAAAAGCTTGTCCGAGGCCGGAGTAAATCTTTGCCAAAGTCGCTAGTCCGATCAGTGCAGATTTCAGGACTTTGCCAAATTTTAGGGACTATTTCCGGCTGGCTGAGACACCAACTTCAAGGACCGCCTGAGCTTCAATGTCCATTCAAATGTCCTATTTCAAGGTCCTAGCATCAAGTATACATGTCCAGCTAGTGCCCCAGACCAAGAGCCCGGCCAGAAGAGTGTCCGAAGGTGAGTCAAATTGGCCCCAAAGTACCCAGTCCGATCAGCCCTAGCATCCGAGTTCCAGCCGAGTTGATCGAGTTGCATCCGAGTCGCAGCCGAGTTGACCGAGTTCAAAGCCCAAATTCGTCCAGCCCAATGTCATATTTAGGGCAAACTTACATCGAGGATTTCGGAATATTCAAGAAGGTTTAAGGTGGCTTAATTCCCAAGCAAAGAGATAGCTTGAAGATAAAGCAAAGAATATTATGGAAATATTTCCATGATTATCTTTGGCTTATTTTGGGAACTTTAGGGTTTCTCAAACTCTATATAAGGAGGAGCATACAAGACCTAATACTCATCCCACAAACTCACGAGTGAGTCTCCTCTACTCACGTACAAGCCCTAGACGTTCCCTCCTTGCTCCGCCGCCTTGTTCCACCGTGCACCACCATCACTCGGCCGTGACTCACCATAGCTCAGCCGTGACTCAGTCTTTGTTTCCTCGGTTCATTAGTGAAGTACTCTTGTTCTTATTTACTTTCTTCATTGTTTCCATGAGCATGTGTAACTAAACCGATTATTCGGGTTAGGGTTGAATAATTGTGACAATGTTTTGAGACTCCGTTATTCATTATTATTCTTGCATTTTATTTAGTTCTTGTGCAAATTATCAGTTTGAATTATTAGGTTAAGGGGAGATCCGAAAGGGTACAACTTAACCTAGTAATACTCACTATCTATTTACTGCTTATTTGATACTGACCCGTTAGAATAAGTAGAGCACTAAACCTAATATAACCTGACCAGGAGTATTAGGTTTGCTAGAATTAAACGGTTATAACCTGACCAGGGGTAACCTTAAGAAGACAAGAATAAATACTTAGAAATCAAGGATAAACCTAGTCACAATTGAATAAAACCCTAGCCTGAATATCTTCTCTGCCTGATACACTCTTACTCAATTTCGTGCTCTACTGTTATTTCTTAAACTGTTGCTTTCACCCAATCTTTCTTTTTCCCTCTTACAGAACTAAGTAGTAACTATCTAGCTTCCTTGGGTTCGACCCTTGCTTGTCACTGTACTAACCCACAGTTCAGAGTGAGGAGATTATAAATTTAGATTTGCAGGTACCGACGACGCCTGTCAACATGATATCAAGTGTTTGATGAAATGCCTAAGTAACATGTTAGTATTAAAACTTGATCTAGGTATTGAAAAAGCTTAATGATAGTTTCGATGTGGTGAAAATGATCATATCTAGTGTTTATGAGAGTAAATGCATGGTTGTGAGGTTAACTAGAGCTTAATGCCCAGAATAATAGTAGCTATGGAGTGAATCAATATCTTGATGAAATGAAGTTATAATCAATATGGCTTGACTAGGAATAGATTCACATTAGAATTGGTCTACCTTAGTCTAAGCTAGGTGCTAAACCATTTGACACCCTGAAATGGCTTTACTCTTGAATTTAGCAATAAAAAAAAGAGAATTGAATTTTTACCCTCTTAATTTATAATAAAAATATTGGATGAGTTCTAGTCAGACCCTATAGATTTTGTCAGAATTTAAAACTTATAAGGTTCGTTGATCTGATATTCTAAACGGTTTAGATTAATTAAGATTTTCACAAAATAATTAATGATCTAGTCAATTTAATGACTTATAAGGGTATAATTGGAACGATAAATTTATTTTAATCAAATAAACCCATGAATATCATGCCTGATATATTTCATGATTCAAGCCACAAATTATCGAAATTGAAATCACGAACTCTTCAATGAAATCACGCACATATCTCTTCTTCACGATTTCCTTTCCTCTGCTACTCCACCGTCGACCATGGACGGAACCAGTTAATACTTGGGGTGACACTTGTCACCCCACCGTTTTTTGAACTTCTTTTGTATGATAAAATCATTTAATATTTATATAAAAATTAATATAATGATTAAACATAATATTTTTATAGATAACAAAATAATCAAACATGTAATTTTTAGTTAAAAGAGGTTAATCTTGTAAATATACAAACTATTCACACAAATTGGAAATTTGTATTAAAATTGTTTTGATAAGTTTATATATGAGCCAATTGCATTATAAGGGATCCCGTAGAAAAAAATTGTAAAAATACAAACCATAACAGTCATTAATTTGGTCATCTGAACTGATGGGATTAAATTTCGCGTCGTACGGTTGGCTTCTCGGTGACGAATTATAAACCATTTTTACAAACTATGTCATAATGTTGGTTCTAATCTTTGATTTTGTTTAGTTTGTGAGGAAATTGTTGGCAATAACAAGAAAATCAAACATGTATTTTTTAATTGTACAAGATGATATCTCTTATTAAAAAAATCGATTTTCTATGTACTATAGAACACTATTTTAGTGAAGAATGCACTTCGCAACATGATGGAAGATGGGTTCTTATCAGATTGCTTGGTTGTCAATTGACAAAGAAATAATTGAAATTTCTAGCGCTGATTTACTAGAAGATGATTTTCGTGATACGGAAACAGGACGTCCTTTATTTTGATGTAATATAATTAATCAAAATAATTTAATTCTTTTTCAATATTACCGTTTCTATTTTCACTAGCCACCCCCTATTTCAATTCCCGGATCCTTCCCTGCCGTCAACTATAGCCCTAGATTTCGCAGCCGCGCATTGACGTGTAGTATTTTGAGCGTCAAATAATTTATAAAATCGGTAAGTATCGAGTCGTCCAAGGGAGAAATATTAAACTTGCGCACTATGTAAAATTTATCCTAGTCTGAAACGAATGTTTGTTTTGATTTTAGAATCTAATCAATCTAAATATGCAAGAAAGTAAGAAAATGTTTTAACGAATTTCGAGAAGTATTTCAGGAAACTACTTCACTTATCTAACATTTGAATCGAATATTATTAACTAGCATGCAAGGATATGCCTATATTTATTGGAAATAGCCATAGAATTCAAGTAAGAGCCTCACCCTTTCGGCGCTATTGGTTTGAAATAGTAACTCGCTGATGTTTACCAACTCTCGTCGCATAAACATGGTGAGTCCTTGTCATAGAATGAGCCTTTCCCGTTACAAACTTGGGCTACTCTCGTAGTCACCGAGTGTGTAACGTGTATTTTACTTAATAGTCGGACGTTTAGCCTCACTCTTTCGGCACTATTAACTTAATTTCTCAAAGCAATGCACTTAGGCATTTTCTCAACCATCAAGTATGCATCGCTGGGTTTAGGCGCTAAGTAAAATACAAATCATGTACAAAAATCCCAAGTCATGAAAAATTTAATTCATTAAATGATTCATTGTTAGTTAAGATTTGTAAGAACTCAAATAAAGGGTCACTACTCACTATCCATCGTCATGGAAATACAAGTCATGTTCATGAATGGGACTAGAAATAAAAAACGAGAAAAATGAACTAATACACCCTTCGAATTGATGTTGATCCCTTAGCTCAATCCTCGATCCGATCGTAAATTCTTGCGTTTTTCGTTCCCCCTTCTCTCTTTCTTGTCGTCTCCTACCGTGTAGAATGAATATGTGTGTATGGAATGAGTGGTGGTCGCTCCTCTTTTCCTTTTGTTTAATTTTGCCATTTTTCTTAAAACTCTAGCCCAAATTGCATTTTCGGCCCATTTGGATCGTCTGGCATGTGTCGCTTGCGTCACTTAATAGGTGACACGAATGAATCCAGAGAGAATGCAGTGTCACCTAATGTTCACAGATCTTGACACTGGTGACACATGTGCGTTCTGTACAGCAAACTTCAGCTCCAAGTATAGGTCAATGGATTTGGACACCATATGAGCACTTAGCGTATGCCACAAGTAGGGAAGTCAATCCACCTAATTTTATCATGTTTTCACCCAAATTTACACAAAACGCTTTGTTTTGCCTTGGAATCATTTTTCACCTAAAGAGCATTAAAAAGTGAGAGCTCATGTAAATAAGGAAGATGATCGAAAATTGACTAAATGTGGAGCATAAATATAGTAAAAATCTATGCTCACCAAAGCACTCCACATTTAGTTTGTTCGTCCCGAACAAACATGAACTAAATCCTAATCCACTATTGTAGGGAACACGAGTGCATTTAGAGTATGCACGGAAAAAGATCCAGTGCAGCGCAACTATTTGCTGCGAGTATCCAAACGACGTCGTTCCAATCCAAACAACATCGTTTTGGTCTGTTAAAATTTTTATTCTAATCATTACGACGCTGTTTTAATTGAAAAGGCGTCATTTTTGCACTCGCAGTAAATAGTTTCACTGCACTGGATCCGAATCCCTCATGCACTAAGCCTTTAAACATCTAGGCTACCTTACAGGACAATTCTAGTCTCGTGAGAGTTTTCAGAAAAGGGAATACTCAAAAATCCCATATGCGACTAGCTAATATGCATGAACAAGATAGTTCCTCATTTATCTAGGAAATACGCAATGAATACCCCATGCACAACGACTAAAAAAGTAATCAAATACTAATTCCTTTTCAAAAGAATTTCAAACCACCTATATCTCAACAAAGATGCACATTGAAAGACAATCAATATTAGAGTTATCAAATGACTAACCTAACAATGCATTCAACCTTTTCACAAGATACTCAAAACATGAACCTTAGAAGCAGCAAAAACGTGCCAATTGCGCGCCTATGCCATCAAGAATGATAGTCCATGGGCTAACGTTACAAAACTCATTTCCAAGTTTTAGGAGGTAAGTCCATAGAATCCATGAGGAAAGAGGAGTTTGACACTTCATTTTCAAAACTATCTCAAACAAAGGCATGCTCACGTACTAGTACAAGGCTCATCCCTCTACTCAAATCACAATGCATACACACTAAAAGAAATGATGGAAAGTACATTGACAAACTTAAGTTTGTAGCTCATCTTTTTTTTTCAACGCATTTTACCCACGATATGCTTCACATCCGTGGATGGGCGGCTTGTCTAATGTTATTTTGGTTTATTTCCATATTCGATAGCATGAATAATTTACGTGACATGATTGCATGATCAGTAGGGTTGGCACGGGTAAAGTATGATTCCAGAATTCTTTCTCTAATCAAAGTTCAAACCATTAATTTTTTGTTATTTAATTTCTGCTACTTTTGACACAACAAAACCCCTTGTTAATCGGAAAAGCTAAATAGGTCACCTGTTAACTAGTATTCACACGCGTCTGTTCCTTGGATCGACCTTGGCTTATTAAGGTTATAAATTTTGTTTGACTGCAACTAGACCCCTAAAACTCATATCTTGACGACTATAAAGGGTTAAAATACGCTTGTCACTGGTACGGGTTCGATTTTTCTCAAGAAATGTTCTTCTCCCTAATTTGTAGTGCCTCGGGAGTCGATTGATGTTCTAGAAACGTCTTCCAATGCTCCGAATCAATGAAAGAGTACATCTCTCTAGGGTCCTCTCCTTGTCTCTTCCCAAAGATGTACTGATCAGCGAGTTCATTCTTAAAATTTCTCCACATGATACCGGCAGCTCGCATCTCTGTCGCCTTCGACTTTAAAGCATTCGTGGGCACATCAAACAAGGCCTGTAGAAAAAACATAAATGTTAATAATTTAATAACTGGGGAAAGTAACAATCGTGGTACAATATTGAGAGCATACCAGAGTCTCATCCCACACCAGATCCTTAAGCTCATTAGGTATTGCCTTCCAGTTATCATATTTAATCGGCACTCAAGATTTAGCAACAATACCTGCAATTACACAAGAAATCATTTATTTAAGACCTAAACAATTTGTGATTCAATAGTTAAACAAATAGAAGTGAATCATTACCAATGTAGCTCCTGAATGTTGTCCCTACTTCACCGGCAATAGTTCCATATGCATCTAGCGTGACAGGTTCCTTAGTTCCATCATTATGCTTCTTGATTAATTTGTTTATATAGCATGACCCCCCTTGTCTTACGAGATGATGAAGAGCCGCCCTCCTCGCTACCTGAGTGAACCATTGTCCTGCAGTTAAACAACAAATACATAAGATTTACATTGTAAAATATTATAAACAATTTCATAACATACCAAAAAAATATACAACTACACTATTAATTTAAATAAATAACCATATGCGTATTAATTTAAAAATACGACTACACTATTACATTACATGAAATACTACAAATCTGCATACACTAAGTGTGTTTTTCAATCCATATGCCTTCGTTATGGTCATGTCTTAGTTGTATGTCCTCATCAATCTCAGTATTCAGGACTTTAACAGGAACCGTAGTACACATAGAAATAAAAATTCTCTACCAAATCATCGGTATTCGAACCAGTTGGGCAATTCACTAACTGTTGTTTTCCATGCAAGACAATAAAATGATGACTGACTGAAGGGTCCTCCACGTAAAACACTTTTCTAGGTTGGGTGGCCATTATAAATAGCTCATCCTTATAACCTTCTCTTCGAAAATCAATGAACGTCATTCCAAAAGCATCCACTCAATTAGCAGAATTGTTAACCCATTTACATTTAAACACGGGCATACAAAAGTGTACATAATCCAACTCCCATATTTCTTTAACAACTCCATAATAGTTAATAGAAGCCTGTACTGGATTTCTGTCTTTAGCGCTAGACACATGCGTAGTTTCAGCTAATAATGTAACACCGCTGTTTTGGACAATGTGATGAGTTCTCGCATGAGGGCCTTGGAAATTCTGACGAAATCCAAGGCAAGGGCCCAGACAATGTGCAAATTCAGCCAAGCCAAGTCTTAGGGCAATGCCTGGAGATTCAAGTGAGGCGCCCATTCGGCTGGATGCGATGCGACTAGCCCAACTCATGTTAGAGAAAACCGACGAAGTGACCCAGATGACCAAGTTTGATGTACCTGACGAAGAGTTGCGAGTCAGCAACGGACACCACGAAGGGCCTTGACTGCTCGACCAAGTACCAGCGCACCAAGGCACCATGGCCAGATGAAGACACCTGGGGCCTCAGTGAAGAAGTGCGTCTCCGGGGCCTAAGCAAAGCGCCTCCTGACAAAACGGGGCCATTTAATGAGGTTCATGGACCTGGGGAAATTCGTATTTATGATGGACGGACGGACGGACTTAGAGATGAAGGACCTGGCGCACTACATTTAATGCCGAGAAAGGACCTGGACGCGTCCGAGAATTCAGCAACGGTCACGAGGGCTGAATAGGCGCGACTCTAGGCACACGCCCACTCGGCCAAGGCCCTATAAATACCGTGGCCTTCCTCATTTTTCAGGCATGTAAGCTTTAACTTTTGAACCTTTTGGCATCCTTTTTTTATTTACGCTTACGCAACATTTGTATAGTTTAGGGACTCGATTCAACGTCATTGTGATGAGACTGAACCAAAAGGCCTTGTAAACTTTCGACGATTCCTCACCTTTGAGGGTCATTTTGAGTAAAATAGCCAACGTTTCCCACATCTGGTCATTCCATCATGTTGGGTAGAGATTTTGGGCAATTTTAGTTTTTCGGGTCTCTAACAAAATGCTACGGTCATCCTGACTTTTGGTGTAGAAACAAAAACCATTGATGTCATATGCCCTATATGAATAAACGTTAGGGCGAGGTCCAACACTTAGCCACCTAATCAAATCGTTGTTGTCACTGCTCGGGTTGGTGGAACTATCTGCGACCCCATTTGTCTTCAACCAAGAAAAATCGATTTCTGGTGTCTTTCTGCACCCACTGCTCGGGTTTACCTCTGTGTCTAATACATAGCGTAGTCAAATGACGCTATATAAGTGGTATAATTTCTGGTATATGTTGCAGCACATAGAAACGAGCCATATTTAACTCATTAAATGGCACGGTCATGATTATATAACCTATTGTGCCTTTACTGTGAAAACGATAAAAATGACGTAGCCTTGGTAAACCAACGGGGCTAGTGTTTCCCAAATAGTTGGTGCAAAATACGATTGCTTCTTCTGCAATATAGCCTTCAACTATAGAACCCTCGGGAACCTTTTATTGTCTTCATGTACTGCTCAAAAGGATACATCCATCTCATGTGAACCGGTCCAAGAATCTTAATTTCATGAACCAGATGAACCATAAGATGCACCATTATATCAAAGAATGAGGGTGGAAAGTACATCTCGAGCTGACAAAGGGTAACCACTATCTGGTCTTGAAGAGTATCGAGTTCCGTCGTATCAATAACCTTAGCACATAATGAACGGAATATCACACACAATTTTTGAACAGCTGCCCTCACTTTTGGAGGCAATATTCCTCTGATTGCAACAGGAAGGAGTTGTTGCATCAAAGTGTGGCAGTCGTGCGACTTTAAACCAATCAATTTGATGTTCGTCATCGAAACCAGGCTATAAATGTTTGATGAGAAACCATAAGGGAGTTTAACTCCTTTCAAATAACTATAAAAGCTCGCTTTCTCGAATCTAGAAAGAGTGGTACAAGCTGAAGGCAAATGTGTTCGTTGTCCTCGCATTTCGGGAGCAAGTTGTGTGTGTATATTCATATCAATCATATCCAATCTAACTTTGATTCCATCCTTCATCTTCCCGGGTACATTCAATAATGTACCAATCACGATGTCACAAATATTCTTTTAACAAGCATCACATTAATACAGTATCTCACATCAAGCGACGTCTAGTATGGGAGGTCCCAAAAAATTGAACGTTTCTTCTATGGACCATGTTCGCTACGCTGATTTGGTTTCCCAAAATGATTTGGAAAATTACGAATCCGTTCAAATATTTCAAAGCCAGAGGCAGGTTGCGGGGTGACTCTTTGATTTGTTTCTCCGTTAAAGGCAGCCTTCTGTCGTCTATAAGGATGCGAAGTAGATAAAAATTGACGACGTCCCATGAAAATAATCTTGCGATAGTTCCTTAAATGACGGGAATCTGTATCTTTGCCAAAAACGGGACAAGCTTTATAACCCTTAACACTGTAACCCGACAAGTTACCATAAGCAGGAAAGTCATCAATCTTACACAACAACATGGCACACATCGTAAAATACTCTTGTTTTGATCCATCATACGTGTGGACACCGCATTCCAAAAGAGCTTCAAATCATCAATCAATGGCGCCAGATACACATCACTATCATTCCCCGACTGACGAGGCCTCGAAATCAATAAAAAAAAGCATCATATACCTGTGCTTCATGGTCAACCAAGGAGGTAGGTTGTACATAACCAATATCACAGGCCACGTGCTATGCTATCTGTTAAGATTCCCATGTGGATTGACCCCATCAGTACACAACCCAAAACATATATTTCTAGATTCAGATCCAAAGTTGGGGAATTTTTTTTGTCTACATTGACCCATTGCAGCGAGTCAGCAGGATGTCGCATTTTTGTGTCAACTACACGTTTCTCAGCCTGCCACTGTCTCCAAAACCTAGGGCCTGACATTCGACTCTTCGGCAACGTTGTTAACCATATCAATCAAATTGTCATCTTCCCATTCCGTATTAATATCATCCACTTGTGGGGAAACAACTTGAGGTGCATCGTTTCATGGTTCAGTCTCACCGTGCATACGCCATACTTTGTAATTGGGATTGATATCGCTTAACAATAGGTGGTTTATCAATTCACCGACTTAAACTGTTTTATTATTCCAACAACCCATGCACGGACAATGAATGTATTCTGACTCATTTTGTTCGTCAAAAGACCTCGTGAAATTACAAAAACTATGAATTCTTTACTCGTATTCATCTGTTAGACGGTTAGTTGAGATCCACGCTCGGTCCATTGTCGTCAAACTATAACAAACTATATGTATAGTGTTGAATAAATGGCAACCTATGTTTTTTTTTGGACAGAATAAAAGGAAAAATGAGCAATTCATGTGTAAATTAAAGTTTCACAAGCATATATATTTACAAACTCCAAAACATATAATATGCTACCAACTTCTTTCATCATACTGCATCGATGTCATTCCAATAATTAAACACAATAAATATAATTAGTTCAACGACATATATAAACCAAATTAACCGGAACATTAGTATATGACAAACAATCAAAATTATGCATAAGTAGCAACATAACAAATTACATGACACTTTCGATCACTCAAAAGAAAACAATTAAATATTGACACAAGTAACTTACTTAGGTCACAAGGAGAAGATCTCTTAGAACAGAGGTGCATGCCCACACTTGGCTCCTTCTTCTGTGCTATGTTCACGAAACAGAAGAAAATTAATGCAGTTCAACACATAGTGCATCCACAACCATGAAAAACTTGTTAATTAAAATTATTCAAATACCAATTCAAAAAGCCTAGCATGCTTAGATAATTGGCCAGGAATAAAATATAAATCAAGCAAAAACACTAATGGATATACCTTAAGACAATGATGAGAACGTTGCAAGCCCTTTCTCGGAGCGGGAGCGAGAACACAGATCGAACAAGATTGTTCTATACAAATTGACAACAGTTCATGTAAGCATACTGAATAACCCAAAGATTCAGAAAAAAAACAACCGGGAACATATCCGGATCCGAGTCAAATTCCATAAACGAAAACTTTGTACAAAAATTAAGTAAGTACCTACTAGTGAGGAAACTTTGAATCAACTCGGGAACAAGTTGTGGAGCGCTAGGTTCGTAGAAAAACTGAAATCAACTGAAGCAAAGATGATTACAAAACTCAACCCTAAGTAATTGAAATGAATCGCAAATCAAAATTGCAACCATAAGTTGAATATGCAGACGAGAATCGCAACCCTAAGTTGAATCTGGGACGGAGATGAATACAAATCAAAATTGCAAATCAAAATTGACATACCTGAGCGAAGAATATGAGTGAGATTTTGAGACGGCAGTAAGAATACGAAGGCGAGGTAATTCAGTCTGAGTAAGATTGTCGAGTGAAAGTACGATCTGAGTTTTTAGTTTAACAAAGGACAGCGCTTTAAGTCCCCAGCACTGTCTTATTTCCGACTTTAGACAGCGCTTACTAATGAAGCGCTATCTTATTTCTGACTTTAGACAATGCTTACTAATAAAGCACTGTCTTATGTACACTTTAGACATCGCCTCCACGTAAGTGCTGTCTTATTTCTAACTTTAGACATCGCTTACTAATGAAGCATTGTCTTATGTATACTTTAGATAACGCCTCTATGGAAGCGCTTTCTAAAGTCTCAACAAGATAGCGCTTAATCTATAAGCACTGTCTCAAGTACACATAAGACAGCGCTTATGGATGAAGCGCTGTCGAAGGACCAGTTTTTGAAAGTCATCGCTTATA
The DNA here is from genome assembly GCA_033675215.1 of Rhodiola kirilowii. Taxonomy (NCBI): domain Eukaryota; kingdom Viridiplantae; phylum Streptophyta; class Magnoliopsida; order Saxifragales; family Crassulaceae; genus Rhodiola; species Rhodiola kirilowii. The sequence continues at coordinate 37,186,390 of CM066201.1, forward strand.
AGAAGCGCTGTCTAAAGGCTTATCTATACTACTGAATAAAGGAATATTAGTCAATTACAAAATTGAATCACACGATCTCAATCTACAAAATTCCATAATTTTAGAACCGTATGTTTTGAGATCATCATCATCGCCTCTGCAATCTCTTTTCACTCTTTTTTGTATCTTCACTATTGCTTAGAACACAATATATAGAAAAATCAAGGTATTTGCACGTTTCAGAGATGGTGTTCGCATTATTTTCATCAAACATGAGTTGTGTTTTTGTTCATGATCGAACAATGTTCGTGGATAAAGTCATGATGTTCTTGATTTTGAGCACCACTGATTTTATCTCATTGTTAGTTTGATCATGATGTTCATGTTTTTGTTTTCAACTTTCGTGTTTTTGCTGGATATATGCGCAAACAACAATGCTCGTGTTTGTTCATCATATAACAATATTCACGGATAAAGTGATAACGTTTGTGTTTTTTAGCACAAATGCATTAATATCATTGTTAGTTGCTCATGATGTTCGTGGTTTTGTTTTTTATGTTCATGATTATGATAAATACAAAAATGAATAAAATAATGATGTCAAAGAGGATTTCGATGAGAGATACGTGATGAGCATAAATTTGTACTATATTTATGCTCCACATTAAGTCGATTTATGATCATCTTCCTCATTTATATGAGCTCCCACCTTATATTTTAATGCTTTTCAGGTGAAAAATGATTCCAAGGCAAAACAAAGCGTTTTGTGGAAATTTGGGCAAAAACATGACAAAAGTAGGTGGATAGATATCGCTACTTGTCGCGCACGCTCCGAGCTCTTATGTTGTCCAAATTGATTGACCTATAGCTTGATGAAAACCTGAAATGAAGTACTACAACGTTGTAGTGTGGACCAAGAGCTAATTCAGTCGTTAGAGAGGTCCAAATTGGAGTTGAAGTCTGCTATACAGAACACACATGTGTCACCGGTGTCAAGATATGTCAACAATAGGTGACACTGCATTCTCTCCATATTCATCCGTGTCACCTATTAGGTGACACAAGCGACACATGCCAGACGGGCCAAATTGGCCAAAAACGCAATTTAGGCTAGGGTTTTTGGAAAAATGGCAAAAAGGCAAAATTACAAAAAGGAAAAGAGGAGCAACCGCCACTAGGAGATGGCGAAAAAGAGAGAAGGGAGAACGAAAACGCAAGGATTTACGATCGGATCGAGGATTGAGCTAAGAGAGTTATCAACATCAATTTGAAAAGTGTAGTAATTCATTTTTCTCGTTTTGTAATTCTAGTCCCATTCATGATCATGACTTGTATTTCCATGAATTGATAGTGAGTAGTGACCCATATTTTGGGTTCTTACGAATCTTATCAAACTATGAATCGTTTAATGAATTAAATTTTGCATGACTTGGATTGTTTCACATGATTTGTATTTTATTTAGCACCAAAACCAAAGATGCATACTAGGTGTTTGAGAAAATGCCTAAGTGCATTGCTTTGAGACGTTAAGCTAATAGCACCGAAAGGGTGAGGCTAAACGTCCGACTATTAAGTAAAATACACATTACACAATCGCTGACTACGAGAGTACCCCGAGTTTGTAACAGGAAAGGCTCGATCTACAACAAGGTCTCCCCATGTTTACGCGATGCGAGTTAGTAAACATCAGCAAGTTGCTTGATTCGAACCAATAGCGCCGAAAGAGTGAGGTTCGTAGTTTAAGGTACAATTCCGATTAGTTTACGGCTAATAATTTCTATGTAGTTGTCACGTGTTTATTTTATAGAGTTGAATGTCATACATGGGAAAGGAATGGACAAACGATGAATAACAATCTTTGAGCTACAATTTCAGGGAAGCCCTTTGCACTACACTTTTTATTTTTATATATTTGTCGCTTAGGGACTAAGCTTCCTCTTAAGTGTGAAGTGGGTGTGTAGTGCATTCTAGTATGAATATCCATGTATAGGCACTTGCACTTTTGATGTGTTAGCTTACATTTGAGTACTCGAGTTTCCAAGGCATTCGCATAACCCCATTACTTAACTATCTAGTTTCAATTATGCTTGACTTGATTTTGAATCTAGGATCGCCATGACTTTTATGAGTGCATAATTCCTAGGTGTCAATGTTTTTGTTATCTTTTGTCTATCTAATGATTTAGGCAACCTTTTTGCATCTCTTCAACATAGAATTAGCAAGCATGAAAATCCTTTTCTTCTCTTCAAAAATTTTGTCATTGCTCTTAGGTGATCTTTCTTCTTTCACGTTGTATGCATACACCATTTATATCTCTAGTACATTGCTAAATCTTAAATGTGGAGTCAATATGGGTGAAAATTGATCCCAATAAAAAAAATTATATATGCAAGCACAAGCCAAAATAAGGCAAGCTACAAAAAAGAGAGAAAAACAATGGACCATTGTAGCTATTAATTCATGTACTAGTGTTATTATTGGACCGTTTTTATTCGCCAAAATAAGGCAAGTTCAAATAAAAACAAAGGACCGTTTTTATTTGAACGCCTCCCATCCACAGATTATCAACGATCTCGATTATTAAATTTAGGGTTTTTCATACGAAAGTCAACTTATCTATTAATTCATGTACTACCATTGTAGCTACCATGACCTGACATCAATTTCATGCAATCCGGTTAATACCTAGGACCCATCCATCTTTTGGTCATTAACCTAAATACGTTCTAGCATGCAAACATCCCATTCAATGTAAAACTTGCAGGAACGATAAAATTAAGCACAGTGAATATTCGAATCGTATAAATAAAAACGTTTAATTGATCACATGAAGAGTTGGGTACATAGCACGGGATCCGTAGGATCCCGGAATAAGAAGACTACTCACTACTCATGGTAAGTTAACCAAAAGTAGTGTTGATAAAGAGATAAAGGACGAGGAAACCGTAATGATGCGGGTGCTCGTTGAAGCCTTGATCTCTCGTGATGAACTCTATCTTCACTCCCAAGTTAGGGTTCTTCTCAATTCAAGCGCACTGGGTTCGTTCTGGTCGTTGCCCTTTTATAGCCCATGAATTGATCAATTTCCAAAAAGGCCCAAAAACTTCCAAAAACGAATTTAGGAAATAACGTATAATTATGCCCGACGGTACCGTGACACCCGTGACATATAGACATGTCACGGTGGGGGCTAAACATAATGAGGCTTATGGGTGCCGTGACTGCCGTGACATGTCACGGCATCGCCCAATTCCTTCTGCGCAAAAACCCTTACGTGACTGTCGTGACACTAAAGAGATGTCACGGCTGTCATGGCCCATTGCTAGTGTAGAGCTCTTTTTCGACCTTTTTCGTTGATCTTTTCGTTCTTTCGACACTCCGGGTCCAAGGAGCGATGATATGTCTTTTTGTCCTGAACACTAGAGAAATACATCAAATAGGGACAATTTGCCGGGAGAACGAGTGTTATCCTTCATCGAATGCAGTGAATAATTAGTCAAAATATTGACTAATCAAAACACTCCACACTTAGGATTTGTTCATCCCGAACAAATGTCGAACGAATGGCAGAATAAACGCGCAAGTGAATATCATTGCTCAACAACCATATGTTCTCAAGCTACCCACTCAAGTGTCATGTGATCAAACCTAGCTAAAAATGAAAAAAAGATAACTCACTGTTGTAGAGGACACGAATGCATTTAGCATATGCATCAAGCCTTTAAACCTCCAGGCTGCCCTAGTAGGACGAGTATAGTCTCGTGAAGGTTTTCAGTAATGGGACTACCTACAAATCCCCTGTACAACTAACTAATGTGTATGCATGAAATGTTGCTCAACGAGTCACAGTAAAGTCATGTCATACCTCGGGTTTATCGTGTTACCTCGACTTCAAGTCAAACATCTTCATCAAAGTTTTCAAACAATCAAAGATTAAACGAGTTATGCATTCAAACGGTCAGTACACACGGCTAGCAAGCGACTCATCACATGTTCTAAATAGTTCTACAACAACATAATAAGAGAATGAATAGTTACACAAAACATGCTCGCCGTTCACCTATGCTATCTAGGGATAGTCCACGGGTTCTTGGCGCAAAGCTTGTTCTCAAGTGCCAAGGACTGGCCAATGAGCCGTAAGAGAAGAGGAGCCTCGCTTAAGAGTTTTCTCAGTGCAAGCACGAGGATCGTCCCTTAGTTTCTAGTACATGAATTCTCAAGACAAGTCATGATTTGCACGCAATGAAAAGGTGGAATTACACTACATCAAGCAAAAGGGGGCAGAATTTTTTTCATACACAAGGTGTGACTTTTCTCACTTTGCCCTTGGTAGTATTTTTTTGATTTTTTTTCTTTCAAAAACAACTATGCATGGGGTCAATTTTTCACCCTTCTTTTGACTATTTTGTTTTTTCTAACTCCACACTTAAAACTTGACATAGTGTATGAATAACGGCGGGTGCATGCAAATCACAACAAGTATAGAGAAACACATACTAGTACTAAGGTCACCAAGATATATATCTTAAGAGCTAGCTCCAGCAAGAACACTTCATGTAGACTCTTTAGCGAGGAACTCACGTTCCCATGCTTCAAAATTCCCCTTCACTATCACATTCATATGTATGCGAGAATTCCTTGTAATTGAGCTGAGGTACACATCAACAAAGTCTTCGTACCTATAATCCTTTGATACCTCGTCAGCGCCCAGAGAAACTGGTGGAACGATGTTCTCTTCTGTGTGTTCAGCTAAATGACCTTTTAAAGCAGTCGTAGTGGAGGGAGATGTATCTTCATGTTCTGAGACGTCATCAGTAAAAAACTCATCATCCTCCAACTCAATGTAAGCCTTGGCAACCATTCGCAACGTCTCAAAACCATCCTCACAAATAGGTTGTTCTGGTTTAGAGAGCATTCTCGTATCCTGATCATCTTCCACGTGGATTGGAAATAAAACTGAAGATATATGTGCTTCAAAGACTTGCACCTGTTGATGATTAGCCATTACCATCTCGATGTCCTCATCTCTGCATGTATTGGTGGCTGCAATGGCTTGTTGCTCTATCCTTCAGTATTTTCTGTCTGACTACGAGTTGCTCTATTGACCGTTCAACGCCCTGAAATCTCCTCTCTTGCTCCACTGATCTCCTCTCTTGATCTTTGATGAGCCGTATTTATACGACTCATCGAGTCATTAAATCCCACCAATTTCTGCACTTAATTATGCAAACAGTTACTTTTTAGTGTTGTTTTGCATTTCAGGTGATTTGGAAACTCTAGGAGGAAACGTGCATAAAAGACGGCATTTTATGCCAAAAACATCACAATGGCAGATTGACCTTTGGAGCTTCGCCGGAGGACTGGGAATGCACCGATGATCAGAAAAATACAAGACACATGCCGTTGCGTAGGTGACTCAATTCCCTACAACTCTCTAGTTTACACCGAGAGCATCCGAGGTCGTTTGGAAGGTCAAATCGAGAGCCGAAGTCAAAACAGATGGGCAGAATGGATGAACAGTGTTTTTCGGCTCGTGAACAGTAACTCCGGCGGTGAACAGTGATTTTCGGGAAATTTCCCAATTTCATCCTAGGCGGTTTAGAAGCTCCTGGAAGGTTCTGGAAGTCACTGGAAGACTCTGGAAGACTTGCACAAGAAGTTAACTTAGAGATCAAGCAAAGTCGGATTTGGAAACTTTTCCTAATTTGTCTTTTGGGCCACCGATTTGACCTAGTCCAAGAGGGAATTTCGTGCCCTACTCCACCCTATAAATAGAGGAGCTCATAAGCCTTTCAAATCGTCCCAAAACGTGGAGAGTTCCTCTCTCCACAAATTTCCTCCCTCTCGGCCGAAACCCTAGCTTTGCTCCGCCTCTTCCTCCACCGTTGCTCAGCCCTAGCGCCACCGTGCACTGCCCTTGCTCAGCCATTACTCAGCCCTCACGGCGCGGTCTACAGTCTTCCTCGGTTTTAGTGAAGTTGTCTTCGTTCTTTTACTTATTGCATTGTTCTTCATGACCATGTGTAACTAAAACCCTTATTCGGGTTAGGGTTAAATAATTGTGACTTATGTTTTTGAGATTTGAATCTTAATGCTTGTTTCGTTATTCGATTAAACCTTTTGTGCTCATTATTTGGATTGAATTGTGAAGTTAAGTGGAGGCTTGGAATGGCAAAGCTTAACTGATCAATTCAACGCCCCTATTTACTATTTGTTGATACTAGAGAGCTATTAACAAGTAGTGCACTAATTCGATATATCTTGGAATGGAGTATTGAATTATTAGGTTTAAAAGAATTAGAAACATGATGTTTAGAAATCAATGATAAAACCAAGTCACAATTGAATAATACCCTAACCTGAATATCTCTCTCTGATATTTACAACCTTGTTATTTTCGTGATTTACAGTTGTTTCCTAATCCATTACTTTCACCCATATTTCTTGTTTTTTCTCTCTTTCAGAACAAAGTAGTAACCACTCTAGCTCCCTTGGGTTCGACCCTTGCTTGCCACTGTCCTAACGCACAGTCTACAGCCAGGAAATTATAAAATCAAATTTGCAGGTACTAACGACGCCTGTCAAATTTTGGCGCCGTTGCCGGGGAGCTAAGCACGGTGAAATTTGTTCTTCTTTACTTTTCGTTTATTTTTCTCTTTGCATTATTTCGAAATTTGCTTATCTCGGTGATATTTCAATTTCAACTGTTCAATTTTCGATTTTCATTCTTTTCGATTTCCAATTTCTAGCTCTCAGAGGGTTCTGTCACCAAGACTTACGAGTCTAAGGATTTTGGGTTTTAAGTGGGACCGCTGTGACCCCTCCAATCTCCTGGGAACCCTTTGTTGCTAGTCTGTCTTTGCTATTACGGTGTTTGCTAGACCGGTGCTTGCTATTTCTTGTAACATGTCTCATGCAGGAAGTAGCGTTGGTGGCAACAGTCACAACAGTCACATTATCGAAGAAGTCAACCAGAATGTACAAGGAGTACAGAATGGTGAAATCAGGGGGGCTATCCCTGAACAGTTTCAACAGTTCCAACAACAACAACCTCAGAACCAACAACAGAACCAACCCCAACCACAATACCCACAGTACCCTCAGTACCCACCATATCAGCAATATCCACCACCACCATATCCACAGTACCCACAACCGCCATACCCTCAATATCCACAACCATATCCGCCACTACAATATCTTCCACAACCACCACCATTATAACATCCACCACCCCATTACAACTTCCACCACCCCATACAACATCCACCACCACCACAAGCCCCACGCCAGCCAGTAGTCAGAGACGATGAGGAGGACGAAGATGAAGGACCCACCATGGGCGAGCTCTCGGTTCCCAATTTCAGAGACCAGACATGGCCTATCTATGAAGGACCAGACCTCGCCGCCATAACAGTCAGCACCTCAGTCGTCCATCATCTGCCCAAGTTCTCTGGAACCAAGGGAGAATCGGCTACATCTCACCTGACACGCTATCACGGGTTATGCTTAAACCTGAAACCACACGGAGCCGACGTCAAAATTTTCAAGCTGAAGGCGTTCTACTTCTCACTCACAGACACTGCTGCAAATTGGTTTCTATCCTTGCCCCCCGATAGTATCTACACTTGGGACCAGATGCAAAAGCAATTCGTCGGCAAATATTATCCAGCTGGGCGCGCAGCGCAAGTCCGGAAGCAGTTGCAAGAGCTCAAGCAAGGCCCAAATGAGACTATGTACGAGTATGTGGAGAAGTTCCTAGCCTTGGAAAAGAGTTGCTGCAACCTCGAGCTCCCAGAGAAAGTCATCGTCGAGTATATGCTAGATGGACTACGCAGGCTAGAAAGGAAGCTATTGGAAGCCTCAGCTGGAGGTAATCTCATGAACCTGACGCCAGCCAGAGTAAAGCAGAAAATCATATCAGTGGCAGAAAGTGAGCGGTTCCAGGATGAGTCAACAAAAGAAGACGAGTATACCCGAACAAAGAACGTGTCAACAGTTGAGCCCTCAATCAGTGCTATGGCCGCAGAAATGAAGGAAATGAGGGAACTGATGAAGCATGTAGTCCGAAGGCAACCAGTCGAGGTCAACCCATGTGAGTTCTGTACGTCTACAGATCACAAGACAGACGAGTGCCCTACCTTACAGACAGATATCCAGGGCGATGTGAATGCAGTGGGCAATTATTAGAATTATGGCAGCCAGGCAGGCCCAGTCAAGCAGTATGGCGCAGCAGCACCAAATCAAGGAACCTGGAAGAACAACTATCAGCAGAACCAGACTCAGCCAGAACGTCCGAATGTGGCTCAGCAGAATTATCAGACTCAACAGCCCTACAGACATCCTAACAGTCAATATCAGCAGAATGCACCAGGACAGTATCAGCAGAAGGGGCCGAACAATAATCAGGCTGGTCCAAGCAATCACGGTTCCAACAAGTCCATAGAAGAAATGATGAAGGAGATGGTGGCTACCACCCATCAGATCAATACAACCTTGAACCAGTACATGGCCAAGACCGACGGGGCAATAACCGACCTTCAGAAGCAGATGTCTCAGGTCTCCACAACAGTCTCTAGACTTGAGGATAATGCTGGACGACTTCCCTCACAAACAGTTCAGAATCCACGAGGGAACGTCAGCCAAGTAGAGGTGATAGATGCAGCATTAGAGCAGTCCACCGAACTAACATAGGAATTCGGCCAGCTTTTACCTGAGGAAGCACCGGCCCTTGTCATCAAGGACACCATAACTCACGGTTCCTCTTATGCTATGCAGGTAGCTGCTCCCGATGGCCATATGACTGAGAAAGCTGAACCAGAAACAAGATTGGTGGTAAGGCCTACACAGAACGACCAGATGAGGCACTCACCCACTGCGAGCCATGATACACCTCCAGGAAAGAGTAAGGACCCAAGGGCCTTCACGGTCACCTGTGGTATCGGTAAGACCCAAATACATCATTGCTTAATTGATTTGGGTGCTGCTATAAATGTTATGCCTTACTCCTTGTATCGCTCGCTGGGTCTTGGCCCATTGAAACCACCTAGGCTGTCTATAGAATTAGGGGATAAGTCTTGTGTTCGCCCTGCTGGATTGCTTGAAGATCTAACCCTCCGAGTAGGAGATCTTGCTGTGCCTGCAGATTTCTATGTCTTGCAGATGGAAAAATCCAGAAAAGGTGAACCACCAGGGCTCATTTTGGGACGGCCATTCCTCTACACCACCAAGACACGGATTGACATGGGCATAGGCTTACTGTCATTATCATTCGGTGGAAAGGAAGCAGACTTCTATGTCTACGAGGATGACGACCGTCCATGCACAAGGAAACCGCCAGACATTGTGCACACATCAGAGTACGATACCCTAGTTCCAGACCCACCAGAGCAGGCTATACAGACTACTAGGCCAGCAGCTATGGCCGAGATACCTTCATCCTCTCGAGGGTATGTGAAGAAGAAACGGTCTGAACATCGGAGGGCAGAGCCGAGTGAACAGCTGGATGAGCATTATGGGCGGACTGAAGGAGAAGCTGAGAAGAAGTATGACCTCACACGCCCATGGGATCCTAACTTGTGATCCTTAGAGGAGGTACTGTCGAGCCAACGACGTTAAACAAAGGCGCTCGCAGGGAGGCAGCCCTGCACGGTTTGCATTTCTTTTCAGTTTATTTATTTACTATGTTTATTTCTGAGTCATTATTGTCACATTGTACCTTGGGAAGGAATTGGTTTCATCTTGCAGGGACTAGACCGAGTCGACCATGAATCGAGTACGGGCTACGCATTTTGCTTGCTCCAATATCAGACTGTATCCGACATGAGTAGTTCACACCTCGAATAAGTTGTGTCAAGAAACATGAGCCGTTTAAAGATTCTGTCACAAAGACTTACGAGTCTAAGGAGGTTGGGTTTTAAGTGAGACCGCTGTGACTCCTCCAACCTCCTGGGAATCTTTTATTCGTCTTCATGTCATTGACACAGACCTTTCGGTGTGCAACGAACTCACGTCGTGATACAAGCTCCAATGGTGCTCTTCGAGGACTCATAGGAGAATAATCAGCCACTTCTGGTTGCCACACATCACACGAGGGGAGTCCCGTTCTACCTTTTCCCTTTCCTTTTATTTATTGCATGCATTGTGTGTCTAGATTTGAGTCGTACCGTGAGGACACGGCTCATTTCAAAAGTGTGGGGTGGGAGAGTCAGTTATGAGTCAGTTATCGAGTCAGCATGCCCACCACACAGAGTCAGCACGTTTCGAGTCATTTTTAAATTTTTTGTACATGATTACTTCACTATTTTCTAGACTTGCAGTATTGGATAGTGATTTGGTGAAATAGATAGAGCCGATTACATGCATGTCTTTGGTGAAACTTGATTTGTGCGACTAACATGTGATCTTAAATCATTGTGTGCCTTTGTTAGTTGAGATAAACAGGGATGTGGAGTTGATAGCAATGCCCTAGAGAGACTTGACAGATCATTCGGAGACCGGACTCAGGATTTATGGTTATGTGGAGCTTGTGGAGGCTAGCGCTTCGAGGCAAACATAGTACGAGTCTGCTCCGCCACTGCGGCACATTTTGCGGTGGTTGGGACGGGAATACTTCACACCGTCCAGACTCTAGTCCAAGTAGCCGGGAAAATAGACAAGCGACCCTTGGATTGACCCGCGCAAAAGGACGATGATGAGCGAGAGCAAATAGGTTTGAGCAAGTCACAATCCGCACTACAAAAAAAAATAAGAAACCGACTACCATTGTGATAGTCCACTAGTTCAACGTTCCACATGTGAAAAGCGTCGTTGAGAATGCCAGATCATACGACGCTATAGCTGACCGAAAAGCACTCCAGTACTTGAGCCCGAATCTATCACGTGCAAGAAAAAGTAGCGAGACATAACCATAGTCCAGCGAGTTCGAGTCCGAGAATGAGGGTTCATGGGTCTAAAAAGGGCTATCTCCCGATACATCGGAATTGATTTGCATCTCGGCCCAAAGGTAACACGTATCATTAACCCATGTTTCTCGCACAAAGATATTAGTAGCAAGCATGCATAACAGGCGAGATATAGAGTAACCATTTCATGTCCATGTAGCACGTCTAGGATGACCGAAGCATTGTGGTGTTGCATTAGTTCGTTCCTCCTATGACCTAGTTCTTGTTCGGGACGAACAAGTTTAAGTGTGGGGTGGTTTGATGAGCCGTATTTATACGACTCATCGAGTCATTAAATCCCACCAATTTCTGCACTTAATTATGCAAACAGTTACTTTTTAGTGTTGTTTTGCATTTCAGGTGATTTGGAAGCTCTAGGAGGAAACGTGCATAAAAGACGGCATTTTATGCCAAAAACATCACAATGGCAGATTGACCTTTGGAGCTTCGCCGGAGGACTGGGAATGCACCGATGATCAGAAAAATACAAGACACATGCCGTTGCGTAGGTGACTCAATTCCCTACAACTCTCTAGTTCACACTGAGAGCATCCGAGGTCGTTTGGAAGGTCAAATCGAGAGCCGAAGTCAAAACAGATGCGGAGAATGGATGAACAGTGTTTTTCGGCTCGTGAACAGTAACTCCGACGGTGAACAGTGATTTTCGGGAAATTTTCCAATTTCATCCTAGGCGGTTTAGAAGCTCCTGGAAGGTTCTGGAAGTCACTGGAAGACTCTGGAAGACTTGCACAAGAAGTTAACTTAGAGATCAAGCAAAGTCGGATTTGGAAACTTTTCCTAATTTGTCTTTTGGGACACCGATTTGACCTAGTCCAAGAGGGAATTTCGTGCCCTACTCCACCCTATAAATAGAGGAGCTCATAAGCCTTTCAAATCGTCCCAAAATGTGGAGAGTTCCTCTCTCCACAAATTTCCTCCCTCTCGGCCGAAACCCTAGCTTTGCTCCGCCTCTTCCTCCACCGTTGCTCAGCCCTAGCGCCACCGTGCACTGCCCTTGCTCAGCCATTACTCAGCCCTCACGGCGCGGTCTACAGTCTTCCTCGGTTTTAGTGAAGTTGTCTTCGTTCTTTTACTTATTGCATTGTTCTTCATGACCATGTGTAACTAAAACCCTTATTCGGGTTAGGGTTAAATAATTGTGACTTATGTTTTTGAGATTTGAATCTTAATGCTTGTTTCGTTATTCGATTAAACCTTTTGTGCTCATTATTTGGATTGAATTGTGAAGTTAAGTGGAGGCTTGGAATGGCAAAGCTTAACTGATCAATTCAACGCCCCTATTTACTATTTGTTGATATTAGAGAGCTATTAACAAGTAGTGCACTAATTCGATATATCTTGGAATGGAGTATTGAATTATTAGGTTTAAAAGAATTAGAAACATGATGTTTAGAAATCAATGATAAAACCAAGTCACAATTGAATAATACCCTAACCTGAATATCTCTCTCTGATATTTACAACCTTGTTATTTTCGTGATTTACAGTTGTTTCCTAATCCATTACTTTCACCCATATTTCTTGTTTTTTCTCTCTTTCAGAACAAAGTAGTAACCACTCTAGCTCCCTTGGGTTCGACCCTTGCTTGCCACTGTCCTAACCCACAGTCTACAGCCAGGAAATTATAAAATCAAATTTGCAGGTACTAACGACGCCTGTCAATCTTCATTCCACTTCTCCTGTTGTACTAGGAAGTTGGTCAGCAAAGATTCCAGATTTGACGAGACACCGAATGGCTAATTTTGTTGTTGTTGTTGCGACTGGTCCTGGTAACTCTCATAATAGTGGTCATGTTGATAATAGGGTCGATCATAGAACTGATGTTGATGTCCTTCCCAATTCGTATCATATGAATATGTCTGACAATAAGGCTCTTCCCCTTGGTAGGCGTCTTGATGACCAAAAGAGAACATCCTCGCAACATCCAAAATAAATGTGATTAGTGAAGGTCAGAAGTATATAGAGTATGTACAACTAAGTAATAAAAAAATGGAATAGTCTAAACTACACTCGTTAAATCTAATATCACACTAAGCGTTGCTCCCCGGCAACTGCGCCATTTTGACAAGCGTATTCTTACCCATTTATAGTCGTCAAGATATGAGTTTTAGGGGTCTAGTTGCAGTCAAACAAAATTTATAACCTTGGTAAGCCAAGGGTCTATCCAAGGAACAGACGCGTGTGAATACTAGTTAACAGGTGACCTATTTAGCTTTTCCGATTAACAAGGGGTTTGGTTGTGTCAAAAGTAGCAGAAATTAAATAACAGAAAACTAATGGTTTGAATATAATCAGAGAAAGAATTTCGGAATCATACTTCACTCGTGCCAACCCTACTAATCATGCAATCATGTCACCTAAATTATTCATGCTTTCAAAAATGAAAATAAACCAAAATAACACTAGACAAGCTGCCCATCCACGGATCATTTTCTAGATTAATCTCAATCGTTGAACGCCGCCCATCCACTGATTATCAACGATCTCGATTATTAAACTTAGGGTTTTTCAGACGAAAGTCAACTTTTCTATGAATTCATGTACTACCGTTGTAGCTACCATGACCTAACATCAATTTCATGCAATCCGGTTAATACCTAGGACCCATCCATCTTTTGGTAATTAACCTAAATACGTTCTAGCATGCAAACATCACATTCAATGTAAAACTTACAGGAATGATAAAATTAAGCACAATGAAATTGAATATTCAAATTACATAAATAAAACGTTTAATTGAACACATGAAGAGGTTGGTACATAGCACGGGATCCGTAGGATCCCAGAATAAGAAGACTACTCACTACTCATGGTAAGTTAACCAAAACTAGTGTTGGTAAAGAGATAAAGGACGATGAAACCGTAATGACGCGGGTGCTCGTTGAATCCTTGATCTCTCATGATGAACTCTGTCATCTCTCTTAAGTTAGGGTTCTTCTCAATTCAAGCGCACTGGGTTCATTCTAGTCGTTGCCCTTTTATAGCCCATGAATCGATCAATTTCCAAAAAGGCCCAGAAACTTCCAAAAATGAATTTAGGAAATAACTGATAATTATGCCCGACGGTGCCGTGACACCCGTGACATGTAGACATGTCACGGCAGGGGCTAAAACATACTGAGCCTTATGGGTGCCGTGACTGTCGTGACATATAGACATGTCACGACATGTCACGGTATCGCCCAATTCCTTCTGCGCAAAAACCCTACCGTGACTGCCGTGACACTAATGAGATGTCACGGCTATCACGGCCCATTGCTGGTGCAGATCTCTTTTTTGGCCTTTTTCGTTGATCTTTTCATTCTTTCGACACTTTGGGTACAAGGAGCGCTGATATGTCTTTTTGTCCTGAAACACTAGAGAAAGACATCAAATAGGGACAATTTGCCGGGAGAACGAGTGTTATCCTTCATCGCATGTAGTGAATAATTAGTCAAAATATTGACTGATCAACCAGCATACACTGTCTCGAAGCGGGTCCAAGAAGGCGAGGGCGGATCTCCTCGTGGAAAAGAAAGCTAAGATGGTGTCTCAGGGTTTACTAGCGCAGGGGGGGATGAGTGATGGACCATAATTGTATGAATCATAAACACAGTTAAACCCACCAAATTAGACTCTTTGTCTATTTAACTTTTGCTTGTTAGTTCTGATATTTATCTACAGGGTATTTTGGAGTCTAGAGAGAATACAGGCTAAGGAGGAGTTTTTAAGCTAAATATATATTACGAGTCATTCCAAAGTCACGACCAGATGCTGACTGAAGAAATATCATGAACCTGACATGGAATCACTCTAAACAAGTCCAATCGAAGAGCAACCAGAGTCAGTCCGAAGCTGAAATGGACCGATGGCTTTGTGAAAACTCACAAAAATCACAAAACCACCTCCACCTTACCTTATGACCGGAGGCTTTTGGGCATTTGGTGAGTCATGGGGGCGGCTCCTCCCCCTCATGACTCATCACCGGCGACTTTGAGAGGCTCCATGGCTTCTTGACATATGTTCTCATCCTCACCACATCCTCCTCCTCTCCTTGGCCTATAAATACAAGCTTCCCTCCTTTGTAATCTTCATCCAAAAATCATTCCACCACAACACAATCACTTATCTCTCTAGATTTTGGCACTTTTGTAAGCTTTTGTTTGAAATCTATAATACTCCTGTTGGTTCTTGAGTATTCTAGTAGTTTTTGAGTTTACTCCTGTTGGTTCTTGAGTATTCTCCTTTACTTACTGTCTTTCAAAAACCCTCGAGTACTTAGCTATGGTATCCACCTCTATGGATATTCGTAGCTAAACTCTTCATTCGGTTGAAGGGGTGTACTTGTATCATAAAATGTTTTAGGCCATACTCTTAGTGCCTCTTCTTTGTATTCAAAACTTGTTCTATGTGCCACATATTAGGTCAGAACTTCCAAGGTTGAGTGGATGCTTGAAATGGCAAAACTCTTCCGTGGGTTCGTGAACATACTCGGGTAAGTGGATGCTTGAAATGGCAAAGCTTATCTGAGGAGTTCGACCTCTCTAAAACACCATTTGGATTGATCGGAAATGATTGTTCAAATGGATGCACATAGGCTAGTATACCTTGAAATGGGGTGCTAGTCTAAATAGAACAAGTGATCTACGACCTTGAAATGGGCTAGACAGTGTGGCAAATCGAGCGCTTGAAATGGCCTTGATACACGTTTGAATACTTAGTAGGATCACTAAAGGTCAATGATAAACAGGCTATGATACAAGGCCCCCGAAACCGAATGCTTTCCTTAGATTAAAACACCACCTGCATTTACTTTTAATTTTAGTATAAACCGCAATATCAACTGCTGACGTTCCGCAAGACTTGCCGATCACGCAACAACCGCTGTAAGTCTTCTCTTTTATGTTTAGTATTTACTTTTCTGTCATTTACTTTTCCGCACTAAAAACCAAAACCAACCAAAAAAACACTTACTTTTCCGCACTAAAACATCAATCAACCTAAAACACACTCCCTCCCTGTACGATCCCTCAAAGAACAACTTATCCCCCTAATTCCCTTGGGTTCGACCCCTACTTACCACTTGCTACCCAGTAGTAAAGTCACGAGTAGCAAAGATATAAATTTATTTTGCACAGAGAACACCGCACCTTAAAGACAGTGCGGTGGGCTCTGTCAAAATTGGCGCCGTTGCCGGGGAGTTAGCCATCGGATTAGTTGTTCTTTCCCTCCCCTTCTCATTTCTTCATCACGCTACCCACTATGCATGCATGGACAACAAGACATCTTCCTCTGTTCGGAGGTACGGATGGAGAAGACCCAGTACAACATTGTCGAAACTTTCACCATATTTGCCGCAACATAAAACCTGAAAATGAAATGTTAGAGGAATTTAAGCTTAAATGCTTCAAATTTTCTTTAATTGATTTTTTGACAATTTGGTATTACACATCAATCGCTAGTCGTGCAGAATATTTTGTGGACCTTTGCGTTCCATTCCTGAAGGAATTCTCCCCCCATCCTTACGACAGAAAACCCGAGAGAAGATCATGGGCCTTCAACAATCCCGAGATGAGACCTTGGACGAATACTACACGAACTATAACACCATAGTCTCAAGCTGCCCGCACCATGGATTCACGAAAAAAGTTCTTCTTAAAAAATTTCTTCTTGGGATGAGGGCCGATGAGCTGACAAGGATTAACGAAGCAATGAGAAGATCAGCCAGGAACTTCTCCATGGCAGACATGTGGAACCTCATAGATGACCTGGCCGCAGCCACAAAACAAATACCCCAAGCTGACAGAGGAATGCAGATAGAAGAGGCTGGTCCAGAGATAGATGAAGAAGATACTCCTGAGCCATCTGAAGAATCAGACATAGAAAGCATCGGAAGCAACGAGGAAAAAGCTACCCGAGTCATACCCAGCTATCATTACCAGAGCAGCAGAGACCATCTACGACCAGATCCTCACAGACGGACATGATGAGGCAGAACTAAGCCTTAAGATGCAAGCTTCCCAACTTTTCCCCTTGATCAATAGGCAAATCGCAGAAAACTATGTGATCAATGAAGAGGCTAAAAAGAGGATGGGAAAAGGGCCTGAGCAGAACGACTCCTCGATGGAGGATTTTTTCACCACAACTAGACAAAACAGCCCTAAGCATAAGAAAACCCAGTTCAAGAGACTAGTAGTAAAAGGTCCCTCGCCTTCTCAGAGACGTTGGAAGGAGAAACCACCAGAACCATGGGAACTAGACCCAAGCCCGTCATTCCCCAAAAACCCAGGAAGAGTCAAGGCAAGAATCAACACAGGAACAGTGGCAAAATACGACCTGAGCCACCCATGGGATCCAAACCAATGACCCCCATGCGTCGAGCCAATGACGTTAAACAAAGGCACTGGTCGGGAGGTAACCCGACACCTATCTTACTTTCTGTCAATTTTATTTTTTGTCATTTAGCTTTTTGCTCTCACCCACTTGGTGCATAGAATGAAATGACTATTTAGGAATCGGATTTGGGTGCAACATCAAGCCAGCCAGGCCCATGCCAAGAGTTCAAGGCCCCAGCCGAACTCCCTCAATTATCCAGCCTCGAGCCATGTCGTTCGCTCGACACCTTAAAGGAAGTTCTGTTCTTCCCTTTTCCTTAATGTCATTTCCTTCTCATATAATATCTGCTTGCATGGCTTTTGAACTAAGTCATTTCGTAAAGAATGCCTTCGTTCAAAAGTGTGGGGTGAGAACCACCTGTGTACATAGTTAATAAACATGTTTTTCTTTTTTCTTAATATTATCTTTTTGAAAATATGAACTTGAGAATGTGAAAAAGATAGATCATAATTCATGCATTTACCTTGTGAAAATTCAACTGTATAAAAACTTAGAATGTAACTTCTCATTTGTCCCTTTGTGCTGAGATAAACAAGGGATGTGGATTTGACATAAATTGCCCTAGAGAGGCTTGGCAAGCAATCGAAGGACTGAATTTCGCTATATGGTTTACGAAGTCAGTGGAGGCTGCACTTTGGGTTTTCAGTTGAGTCAGAGTCATCTCCGCCATGCAGCGTTTATGCAGAAAAGGCGGGATGGGAATCAAACCGTCCTAACTCTTGTCAGAGTAGCCGGGAAAATAAATGAGCGACCCTCATTTTGACTCACGCGAAACGGAGAGGATGAGAGAGAGCGGGGAGGTATTTCCATATGCTCGTGGGCGATGATTGGACCTCCCAAAAAGGCTTGAGAAAATGGACTAGCAAGCCACAAAAAGGCAAAAGCTCAAAGAAGGTAATCAAAGGCCAAAGGCCAAAGTTGTGAAGGTTTTAACCGAACAAAAGTGAAGTACTCAAAGAGTCAAATCAAAGGCCAACGGCCGATTCACTACAAAAAAAAGCTGTCTCTTGCCAAAAAGAAATAAAAAAGGCTCAACTCAGTGAAACCCGAACCGAATCACGTGCTAGAGAAAGCTACAAGGAAACCATATAGTGCGAGAAGGTCCCGAGAATGCAGTCCAGGAGCCTAAAAAGGGCTATCTCCCGAAATATCCGAATTAATTTGCATCTCGGCGCAAAGGTACACGTATCAAGTTTCTTCTAAGTATTTATACGGTTTAATTTGGTAATAAGTAAGTAATGCATGAATTAGGATAAATCTAGTCCCACGATCTCACTTTCATATTTTAAAAGTTTACTTAGATAGTGCGTGCCGCCCTTTAATAGCATTGTTCGGGACGAACAACTAAAAGTGTGGGGTGATCTGATGGACCATAATTGTATGAATCATAAACACAGTTAAGCCCACCAAATTAGACTCTTTGTCTATTTAACTTTTGCTTGTTAGTTTCGATATTTATCTACAGGGTATTTTGGAGTCTAGAGAGAATACGGGCTAAGGAGGAGTTTTTAAGCTGAAAATATATTACGAGTCATTCCAAGGTCACGACCAGATGCCGACTGAAGAAATATCATGAACCTGACATGGAATCACTCAAAACAAGTCCAATCGAAGAGCAACCAGAGTCAGTCCGAAGCTGAAATGGACCGATGGCTTTGTGAAAACTCATAAAAATCACAAAACCACCTCCACCTTGACATAAATATAACACTGGAAAATATAACACTGGAAATAAATCAAGTCTATTCATAATACTCTAACTGTAATGTAACTTAACAAAAAAAACCATTGATAATTGCATTACCTGAACTTTTGGTACCCTGAAATGTCCAACTAGCCAACGCCATTGCTCTTTGCGGAATTGCGGTCAACAAACTCCAAAGGTAGTTCAGCATCATATTTTTTATAATGTACTTTGAAATCTGACTTCCAGTCTCTGTATCTTTCTGTAGCTATTCGGGTAATGAACCTCCAAATCTAAGTGTCATCAAAGTCGAGCACGAAGTTAGGCTACATAAGAAAAAGATGTTTGTTAATGGGGAAAAATACAATCATTAGTATATGTAATGTGAAGTAGAGGAATTAGTACTTACAGTCAAATGGTCGAAGACAATGGCCCAATGCTCTGTCTCGAGCTCACAGTAGCTTGGTGCAAGCATTGGAACTTTGTCTCGCACACATGACCCTATCTCATGTGTTAACATACTTCTCAGCTGAAGGTTGGTGCCTCAAACTATAAAAATCCAATAATATCAATTATATTAAATATCAACTATATATATGAAATGACTGGAACTGTAAAGGAAATTAACCTGTGTTGGCCTTGGGCTTGCACCTAATGCTCCGTGGATTCTCTACAACGGGAATATCCCCTTCTGGGCATTCAAATACAACATTATCAATAGTTGATGTATCATGCTCAAACTCTGGCGGCTTTGAATGTTCAATTTGTGGCAGTTGCTCTGTTGGCATGCATAGCCTGACTGTTTGTAGCCTGACCAGCTTGCGACAGTGGTCCGTTATTTGTGTTTTGAGTGGACTGAACTGAATTGCTGACTGAGGGTATCAACTATGAGGGAATATCGCTTAAATTGGATGTTGGTGACCGAGCAAACGGCTGAACTAAGGCTGGAAGGGTTTGAGCAGGTGGCTTAACTGAGACTGAAAGGGTTTGAGCAGGCGGCTGAACTAAATTGCTGACTGAGGGTATCACTGGCAAATTGGGGGGCAGCACTTGTGGAAGCCACAATGTTGCCCATTCGTCTAGGGCTCCTTCAAACTTGACAAGGTTGTGGGTTTACATGCTTCTTTGGGGTTGAAATGTGGGGTTCCGCGCCTTGCTTTTTGGGGCTAGGGTTTTTCTTCACCGGCTTCACCCTTCGATCGTCCTCCATTCAACGAATAATCACTTTCAACCTCTTGGTCGGTCTCACTTCTGGTGGGATAGTGGTCGGTGGATGTGTCAGAGGACGACATGCAGTAGCTGATTTAGGGTTCGCTTGCTTCCCTCTTTTGGCTATGGGTTCGGCGATGTATCATTCGGCTAGTTTGATCAACGAAGGTGAGCAAAGTTTCATCCGTTGCCGAGTAGTCTCCTGGATCGCTTCAAGGCTTCGCTTCTTTGTCTTAGGTGCCATGGTAGTCAATCGGCGCTCGAGAAGGGTTTTAGAGAAACGTAGAGATTACAGATGGGAGCGACGGATCGAGTAAAAGTGAAGTTGAGATTTACCCTAGGGTAAATGCCCTAAGTATGTCGGTTAATGGGCCAAACAGGCCGTAAGCTACATAATGGGCTAGGCTACTTAATGGGGTAGGAAATAATCGTTGTGTATGTTTGAGTTCGAGCCGAGCTGAGTATCAGGTTGTTCGTGTTCGGCTCGTTTAAAATTTGACGAGTTCGAGTTCGAGCCGAGTATTTTCGAGCATTAAAAATATGTGCTCGTGCTCGGCTCGTTTAATTTTTCACGAGTTCGAGCCGAGCTCGAGCTTTAAACGAGCATTTTAATTTAGTTAATTTAATATAATAATATATAGTTAACAAGCTTAAACCGAGCTTTTTATGAGTTCAAACGAATATTTAACCAGCTTCAATGGAGCTTTAAACGAGCCGTTGAATACTCGAATTAAAATTTTAATGAATTCGAACTCAGCTCAAACATTTGGAAAGTCTAAAGAGCTCAAACTCAATATAAACATTCATTGCTTGGCCTTCAAGTAAGGCCCAACTCGTGACTCAACTGGTAAGGATGTTGTTTCTTTTATTCGAAAAATTCAATTCTTTCACTATTGTGTGAGCAATGTGGGACTTAAGACACCACAACTCTTTTTTGAGTAGATGGCTTTCTGGCATTTTTTGGAATAAAGGATTGGTGTTTGAGAGATGGTACGGTGTTTTGACTAATAACTCGAGTCATAAATGAGTTTTAACCGAGTAATTATCGAGCATCTAAACGAGTTGTTCACGAACATACACGAGCCGAGCACTATTCGGCTCGTACTCGGCTTGTTTATTAAACGAACCTAAAAGTTATGCTCGTGCTCGGCTCGTTTAACTTCGAGCCGAGCTTTGACCGAGCATGTTCACGAGCGGCTCGCGAGTGTATCGGCTCGTTTACACCCCTATGTATGTCACTTAAAAAAAGACTTAATCTTGTGTTTGTTTTCAATGTGTAATCTATACTTATCCGAATTTCACAAACAAAATTTACCAAGAAGCGTGTTGTATCATACATTAGGCGACATAGTAACTAAAAATATGTCACTTAAACATCCAGTAAAGATTTTGACAGCATGACTCGCCTAAACACGGCCATTCAAAAACCAAAAAAATAAACATCCCTGTTTGAAACTGTTCAGCTAGTTACAATCATTCAAACATTTGTCTTTGATCACATAAAATATTCAAAGTGATAACAATCATTCAAGTGAGTAGGAAGTTATTCACTTTCTTCGCTAACGTCATCTTCACCTTCATTTATTCCCAACTCACCTTCACTTGTGTCATATTCATCTTCTTCACCGCTTGATCCATACATTCCTCCATCCTCTAAATTAGTTGACTCATCATCTTCAAGCACATCATTAGCCATCATTCGCTCATGTAGAAATTCCTGTGGAAGAGATCCTAAATCAATATCTATGCCGCTAATAGGTATATTGCCTGAGATGATATTAGCGGGCACATCTTCTTGATACGGTTCACCCACAAGTGACAACAATAAACCACTTTCGTCTCTCGCAAGGGAACTTTCACTATATATACCGTTGTGTGTGACTACATTAACAACCTTCCAAGGCTCGCCTTCCTTCGGATCATCCAAATAAAATACTTGTCTAGCCGTTGATGCCAAACAAAATGGTTCATCTTCGTACGAACTCGTAGACGTGTCAACTGATAAAAGGCCATGATCTTTCCTAGTGCTTCCACGTTCCTTTGGATCAGTGTTAAACCACCTGCATTGGAATAAAACTACAGGCATTCCATCAACATACTTCAATTCAATCACATTCTCCACAATACCATAGTAAGTCATGTCTTCCGATTCAACCATCAATCCAGAATTCTGAGTTTTCAGCTTCCGATCAGGTTCCCACACCACGAACTTGACACCGTTGACATAACATTGCGAATAGCATGTATGCGTTTGTGGTAAATATGCTAAAATATGTAGAACCAGTGAATAATGCTTTGATTGTTGTTTTTGCAGATCCAAAATCTGCATAATTAATTCAGTCAACTGTTAGTACAACTAAAACAAAGTTATGGAAATCTCTATCCCAAAAAAGTAAAGTGTGAAAAGTAAATGTATAGCATACCCATTTGAAAAAAGTATGAACGAAAATTCTTTTTGCGCGCTTCATTAGTGCCATTTGGAAATTTCTTGTAATATTTCTCTGCATGCTTATCAGTGTAATATTGTGCCTCTTTGCAATGTTCCATGACGCACCAATACGCAATTTCAAGTTGTTGCTTGTCCAATAGGTTTTACAAGATCAGAAACAACCGAGCATTTGAATTGAGACTCAAAAGACGTACCCTTATTGGCTAATGATATGTTAATTGATCCATCAATGTATAACTTGCAATATACCACACATTCAGTCACAACGTACTGCTCAGTTATACATCCTTCTGGGTATCGAGCGTTCCTTACGATTTTTTTTGTATTGACCTAATTGCCTGCATAAAGAATATATGATTGGTATATAAGACGTATTATTGTGTAATTAAACAAGACTTGTAGTAGTAGTAACCTCTCAATGGGAAACATCCAATTGTAGTGCACGGGGGACTCTTAAGTAACACTTGGTCGGGAAGTTGAATCAATAGGTGAACCATGATAGTGAAGAAGGCTGGAGGGAAAATCATCTCTAACTTACATAAAATCAACACGATGCCATCCTCCATTTGACAAACGTCATCTTTCCGCAGCTCTCGGCAGCATAGGTTCTGAAACCATCTTGACAATGCTATTATCGGTTCAACTATATTATATAGCAAGTAGGGACATATAAAAATGGGAAGTAGACGTTGCATCATCACAAGACAATCATGTGTTTTCAAATCATTAAATTTCTTGTCAGTGACGCTTATCTTGTTCTTTAAGCTTCCCGCATAACCATCCGGATACATAGCTTCTCGAATCCACTCAAAATCTCCTTTCTACAATCTGGTAACACTGTGTAAGGAGCTTGAGACACCTTGGCTTTCTTCAACGCAGGACCAGGTTCTTTCTCCCATAAGTTTTCACGAACTCCTTGTTGTTTTAGGCTTTTTCATGCTTTGGGTGTGTCCTTCGTATTTCCATCAATTTCAAGCATTGTGCCGATGATGTTGTCGAATACATTCTTCTCAATGTGCACGACATCTAGAGAATACGGCTGTCTCAAATATTTCCAATATGGTAGCCCAAAAAAATGGTCTGACGGGTCCAACACAACTTTTCTGAACCACTTCTGCTAGCTTTGAAATTTGGATGTAAACTAAGCACCGGGAACTCATGACTAAATATCTCATTGACAAACGTATTTTTAATCCTTTATAGTTGTCAAGTTATTTGTTTTAGGGGTCAAACTGTAGTCAAAAACAATTTATTAACCTTGATAAGCCAAGGGTCGATCCTAAGAACAACGTGTGTGAATACTAGCTAACAAGTGACATATTTAGCTATTCCGAACAATTAAAGGTTTCTGAATGTAAAACAAATAGCAAAAATTAAATGCAGTAAATAAAAAGGTTTGGGCTTGATCAGAGAAAGAATCCCAGGACCGAATTCACCCGTGCCGACGCACAATTCATGCACCAATATCACGTAAATTCATCATGCTATCGAATTTGGAAATAAACCAAAATAACACTAGACAAGTGATGGATGCACAGTCGTCGTGTGCAAACGTCAAGAATAAATTTACATGTCCGCTACTTGCGACTTCACTATTGGGTAGCAAGTGGTAAGTAGGGGTCGAACCCAAGAGAGTCAGTGTGGATTAGTTGTTCTTTAATGAAGCTTATGCAGAAATTAAATGCAATTGGTGTTGGGTTTAAGTGTGCTTTGAGAACTGAAAGTAAATTACAATAGTTGATAATAGACTGTAAGGAAAGGATTCGGTTTAGGGGTTTCATATCATATCATCGTTCATCATTGACCCTTAATGATCCTACTAAGTGTTCAAAAGTGTATCAAGGCCATTTCAAGCGCTCGATTTGCACACACTGTCTAGCCCATTTCAAGATCGTAGAGCACTTGTTCTATTTAGACTAGCACCCCATTTCAAGGTATACTAGCCTATGTGCATCCATTTGAACAATCATTTCCGATCAATCCAAATGGTGTTTAAAAAAGATCGAACTCCTCAGATAAGCTTTGCCATTTCAAGCATCCACTTACCCGAGTATGTTCACGAACCCCCACGGAAGAGTTTTGCCATTTCAAGCATCCACTCAACCTTGGAAGTTCTGACCTAATATATGGCACATACAACAAGTTTTGAAACACTAAGTAGAATTAAGCATAGAGTCTAGAACAGTTTATGATGTAAATACTCCCTATACCGAATACAAGCTTTAGCTACTTGTATTCATGTCAAGGAATACAAGCAAACTATTGCCTTGAATAAGGATACCGAAAAGGAAAATAACTTTAAAGTAAGAACAAAATATACAGAAAGTAATTTTGTACCTACAATAAGTGGAGGAGAGGAGCTTGATGGACCACAATTGTATGAATCATAAACACAGTTAAACCCACCAAATTAGACTGTTTGTCTATCTAACTTCGATGTTTTAGTCCCGATACATTTCTACAGGGTATTTCAGAGCTTAGAGAGAATACACGCTAAGGAAGAGCTTTTAGCACAGAAAAGATATCAGGAGACAATCCAAGGTCAAGATCAGACGCTGAATGAAGAAATCTAAAGATCCTGACTTGGAATCATTCAAAACAAATCAAACCGAAGAGAAACCGAAGGCAATCCGGAGCTGGAATACACCGATAGTTTTGTGAAAACTGCACAAAACTCACAAACCACTCTCCCCTTGCCACATGGGCCGGCGGCTACCTCCTCACATCTCCTCTCCTCCTCTCCCCTTCCTCCACATGTCACCCTCTCCTCCATCCATGCCCAAAGCCGCCGGCGGCTTCCCTCTTGCCCTCTCCCCTTGTGACACTTGCCCTCCTCTCCTTCTCCCCCCATCTCCACCCTTGGATGCACAAACACATGCCTCAATCCAAGCCATCCATTTCTCTCCTCCATGCCTATAAATACCAAGCCATCCTCCTCATTTCAAACCATCCCACAATCCACAATCCATTCCACTTATCTCTCTAAGTTTGTTACTTTGTAAAGTTTGGTTTTGATATCAATAAAAGTTCAGTTTGTTCTCAAATACTTTAGTTCGATCTTGAGTACTCCTGTTGGTTCTTGAGTACTCAAGTTTTCAGTTACAGTTCAAGAGTTACTCCTGTTTGTTCTTGAGTAATCTCTTTCTCTTCTCTCTTTACTCCTGTTTGTTCTTGAGTATTCTTTTCCAAATCCCCAAGTATCCTAGTTATGATGTCCAACTCCATGGATATTCGTAACTAAACCCTTCATTCGGTTGAAGGGGAGTTCTTGTTTTATAAAATGTTTTACTTCGTTTAGTTTCTTTTCTCTGTATTCAAAACTTGTTCTATGTGCCATTTATAAGGTCAGACTTTCCAAGGTTGAGTGGAAGCTACGAAAGGGCAAAACTCTTCTGTGGGAAGTCGTGAACATACTCGGGTAAGTGGATGCTACGAAAGGGCAAAGCTTATCTGAGGAGTTCGATCTATCTTTAAAACCATTTGGAAACTGGACCAAAGGGACCAAATGGGTGCACAAAAGGCTAAGATACTTCGAAAGGAGGAATTAGTCTGAAGTAGAACAAGGGTTTACAAACAGTGTGGCAAATTGAGCGCTACGAAAGGGCCTCGATACATGTTTGAATACTTAGAAGGGTTACTAAAAGAATGAACAGGATATAATACAAGGCCCCCCAAGACCGAATACTTCTCTCGCAATTACAAAACCCCCTGTCTTTACTTTTATTGTTCAATCAACTGCAACCATCAACCGCTCACAATCCGGAGGACTTGCAATTCATGCATCACCCACTGTAAGTCTCCTTTGTATTTTCAGTATTTACTTTTCTGTAATTTACGTTTCAGCAATCAAATCCGCAACCAATCAAAAAGTCACGTAGTTGTTAGCACTAAAACCTCAACCAACTTAAAACACGCTCTCTCGCTAGACAAATCCCTTAAAAGAATAACCTATTCCCCTAATTCCCTTGGGTTCGACCCCTACTTACCAAGTACTACCTAGTAGTATAGTTGCGAGTAGCGGACTATTATAAATTTATTTGCACAAATCGCTCTGACGACAAGCGGTTCTGTCAAATTAATTTGACAGATGCTTGTCGTCACAGCAAATGTGCAAATAAATTTATGAGTCCGCTACTCGCGACTTTACTACTGGGTAGCAAGTGGTAAGTAGGGGTCGAACCCAAGGGAGTCAGTGTGGATTAGTTGTTTTTACGGAATTGTCACGAAAGTAAATACAGTTGGTGGTTGAGTTTGAGTGTGTTTTGAGAACTGAAAGTAAATTACAACAATTGATAATGGACTGTAAGGAAAGTATTCGGTTTTAGGGGCCTTGTATTATAATTGTTTATCATCGACCGCTAATGATCATACCAAGTGGTCAAAGATGAATTGAGGCTATTTCTAGCGCAAGACATGATCATGCTAAATGTTCAAAGATGAATCGAGGCTATTCCTAGCACAAGACTTGCAACATCATTAAAAACACTTGTTCTAAGCAAAACTAATTCCTCCTTTCGAAGTATCTTAGCCGTAAGTGCGTCCATTTAATCCCTTTGGCCCAGTTTTTAAATGGTTTTTAGAATAGTCGACCTCTTCAGCTAAGTTTATCCATTTGGTCCCTTTGGTCCAGTTTCCAAATGGTCCACTTACCCGAGTGTGATCACGAATATCTAAGGAAGAGTTTACGAATTTGGACCCCTATGGTCTCATTTCCAAATGGTTTACTTGACCTTAGACATTCTAACTTTTATATATGGCACATAGAACAAGTATCGAACATAAAGGTATACTAAGATTAAAGTCTAAAACATTTATAATACAAGTACACACCCTTAAACCGAATAATTAATTTAGCTACTAATCATGGCAGTGGTTATCATAACTATGAACTTGGAAATAAACAACAGTTTAGCAAGACAATTAAATAAATAAAAGAAGACTTACAAAACCGTTGAAGCGCCAAGGATCAAGCTTTGATTCCCAAAGTAATATTACATGATTAATATTACATGATTAGTGCCCAAAATTCTAGAGAGATAAGTGAATTGTTGTGGTGGTGATGATACAAATGAGGAGGAGAAGCCTCATATTTATAGGCTAAGGGAATGAAGATGGATGGATGAGATGAAGCCATGTGCATTTTGATCCAAGGGAGGAGGAGGGAGGAGCAAGGAGGAGGTGCCACATGGGGTGAATAGGAAAGCCGCCGGCTGCTATGGGAGGAGAGGAGGAGGAGCCGCCATGTGTCCCTCCATGTGAGGAGGAGCATCCCTTCTAGAAGCTTGTAACCTCTTCACAAAAGTCATCGGTTTGACCGGATCTGACCGGAGCTTTGGCGGGAGCTTCTTGGATTTTGGAGAGTGTATTCTGAATGAAAATGTCATTCTAAGATGATCTCAAGAAGGAACCTAAGCCAAATTCCGCTTGGAACATGGTCGAAATCTCAAATCCGATGAAATTGCCCTTGTTTGGCCTTTACCGGGCTCGGTGCTTTTGCCTTGCGTTCTTGTCCATTTGCCGACGGTTCTAGAATATTTGAGTGATTCCAAGTGGGTTCCATGAAGGATGTTAAGGCTGATTTTGAGTGTAGCATGGTCGTGACCTGGAATGACTCGTTCTTCATTTTCCGCTTAAAAACTCCTCCTTAGCGTGTTTTCTCTCTAGAGTCCAAAATACCCTGTAGAAATAAATCGGGACTAACAAGTAGAAGTTAAATAGACCAACAGTCTAATTTGGTGGGTTTTACTGTGTTTTTGATTCGTATAATTATGGTCCATCAGATTACCCCACACTTTTAGTTGTTCGTCCCGAACAATGCTATTCAAGGGCGTGCACACAATCCATGTAAAAACTTTGAATATGAAAGTGAGACTATGAACTAAATTTATCCTAGTTCATGCATTACTACTTATTACTAAATTAAACTGTATAAATAAATAGAAGAAACTTGATACGTGTACCTTCGTGCTGAGATGCAAATTATATTGGATGTTTCGGGAGATAGCCCTTTTTTGGCTCCTGGACTGCAACCTCGGGATCGTCTCTTACTATATGGTTTCCTTGTAGCTTTCTCATGCACGTGATTCGGTTCGGGTTTCAATGGTTTGAGTACTTTGATTTTCTTTTGGCGAGGGACTGCTTTTTGTAGTGAATCGGCTTTTGGCCTTTGATTTGACGCTTTGAGTACTTCACTTTTGTTCGGTTAAAACCTTCACAATTTTGGGCCTTAGGCCTCTTGATTTGCTTCTTCGAGCTTTTCGCCTTTTTGTGGTTTTGCAAGTCCATTTTCTCAAGCCTTTTTGGGAGGTCCAATCATCAACCGCAAGCCTATGGAAATACCTCCCCGCTCCTCTCTTTTTTGCCGTTTTCGCGCGGGTCAAGGTGAAGGTCGCTCAGCTATTTTCTCGGCTACTTTGGCTGTCGTTTTCGCGCGGGTCAAGATGAGGGTCGCTCATCTATTTTCTCGGCTACTTTGACCGGAGATAGGACGGTCTGATTCCCGTCCTCGCCTTTTGCATTGCATGGCGGAGATGACTTCAATCTTCACTGAAACCCGAAGTGCAGCCTCCACTGACTTCGAAAACCATATAGTTTGATCTGATCCTTTGATTGCTTGCCAAGCCTCTCTAGGGCAGTTTATGTCAACTCTACATCCCGGGGTATCTCAGCACAAAGGACAAATGAAAAGTTACATTCTAAGTTTTTAAACAGTTGAATTTTCACAAGGTTAATGCATAAATTTTGGTCTATCTATTTCACATTCTCAAGTTCATATTTTCAAAAAGATACTATTAAAAAAGAAAAACAGCAAGCATGTTATACAACGGTGGTTCTCACCCCACACTTTTGAACGAAGGCGTGCCTTAGTTCAAAAGTCATGCAAGCTAATATATATATGTGAGAATGACTTAACACTAAATGACTGAAATTAAATGACAGAAAATAAAAGTGCGGAAAGTAAGATAGTGTCGGGTTACCTCCCGACCAGTGCACTTGTTTAACGTCGTTGGCTCGACAGTACCTCAATCATGGATCATAAGGTCGGATCCCAAGGGTGAGTGAGGTCAAACTTCTTCTCGGCAGCCCTTTTGCTCCGAGAGGGTGAGGTTTCCTTGACCATAGCTGCTGGTCCAATGCGTCGTGCTTGCTTGTTACTCCTTCCGGGTTTCCATTCTTTCAGCCCATGCCTTTGCCGCCTCTTCATGTTTGAATAGTTGGCACTTTCGCGAGTTTGGAATTTGGGTTTTGTGCCTTCAAACATCGGCGACCACAGGCATGTTCCCATGTGAGGCCTCTTCTTGGTGGTAGCTACGAATGGTTGTCTTGGAATGATTGAGTTCCCGGGTGGTTTTTCTTGGCTTGTGACGAGAGAGATTTCCTTTGTCGGCTTTTTTGGCTCATGCTCTGCCTCCAACTCCCCTTGTACCGCATCGTCATTGATTATATGATCTTCGGTGACTATGATCGGCATAAAATACGAAGGTTTGAGCTGAGGCACTTCGACCATGAGGACTAGGTCTGTTTCAGGTGCTCCGACAGTGAGGATTAGGTCTTTCTCGGACAGTTCGGCAATGAGGTCCGGGACTTCCTCGGGTGCTTCGAGCGCAAGTACCGGGCCTGGCTTGATTTCTTCGGCCGCTTCAGCAGTGAGGTTCGGGACTTCTGTAGGTTCGGTAGTTAGGACAGTGATTTCCTCGGATGGATTGGTGATAAGGACCGGGTCTGATTGGGGCAGTTCTTCTTCGGTTATTTGCGGGTCCTCATCCTCAGTCGGCTCCTCGGGTTCAGCCGTGAATTGGTGCATCAATGCACTCAATTGCTGCATGTCTGTGGCCAATTGCTGGGTGCTAGCTGCCAGCTCCTTTTCTGCCGCCCATAGTTCAGTTTTGGCCCTGATTTGTTGCATCGTGTTGTCCAACTGCTGGATGCTAGATGCCAGCTCCGTTATACCGTCCTCGATTGGCTCGGCCTGATCTTGGCTTGGTCTTGACCTCGCGGCCAAATCGTTTATTAATTTCCAAAGATCATCCTCGGTTAAGTCCCACATTGATCCTCCTGCTGCATTATTTAGCTGGTCCCACTCATGTGGCAACATTCCATAGAGAAACTTTGTTTGAAGATCGAAATTGGTGAATCCATGGTGCGGGCAGCTCGTCACAATGGAATCGAAGTACCATAAGTACTCATCCAATGTTTCGTCCCGGGATTGCGTTATTTTGTTGATCTTCTCGCGGATTTCAAGTTCGAAGGGTGGTGGGGAAAACTCCGCATTGTTCCAAGGTTCCATTCCGTAGTAGTACGACTTGGTGAATTGCATTATAAAAGAAAAACGAAAAAAATAGAACAACTATTCCGATGCACAACTCCCCGGCAACGGCGCCAATTTGACAGATGCTTGTCGTCACAGCAAATGTGCAAATAAATTTATAAGTCCGCTACTCGCGACTTTACTACTGGGTAGCAAGTGGTAAGTAGGGGTCGAACCCAAGGGAGTCAGTGTGGATTAGTTGTTTTTACGGAATTGTCACGAAAGTAAATACAGTTGGTGGTTGAGTTTGAGTGTGTTTTGAGAACTGAAAGTAAATTACAACAATTGATAATGGACTGTAAGGAAAGTATTCGGTTTTAGGGGCCTTGTATTATAATTGTTTATCATCGACCGCTAATGATCATACCAAGTGGTCAAAGATGAATTGAGGCTATTTCTAGCGCAAGACATGATCATGCTAAATGTTCAAAGATGAATCGAGGCTATTCCTAGCACAAGACTTGCAACATCATTAAAAACACTTGTTCTAAGCAAAACTAATTCCTCCTTTCGAAGTATCTTAGCCGTAAGTGCGTCCATTTAATCCCTTTGGCCCAGTTTTTAAATGGTTTTTAGAATAGTCGACCTCTTCAGATAAGTTTATCCATTTGGTCCCTTTGGTCCAGTTTCCAAATGGTCCACTTACCCGAGTGTGATCACGAATATCTAAGGAAGAGTTTACGAATTTGGACCCCTATGGTCACATTTCCAAATGGTTTACTTGACCTTAGACATTCTAACTTTTATATATGGCACATAGAACAAGTATCGAACATAAAGGTATACTAAGATTAAAGTCTAAAACATTTATAATACAAGTACACACCCTTAAACCGAATAATTAATTTAGCTACTAATCATGGCAGTGGTTATCATAACTATGAACTTGGAAATAAACAACAGTTTAGCAAGACAATTAAATAAATAAAAGAAGACTTACAAAACCGTTGAAGCGCCAAGGATCAAGCTTTGATTCCCAAAGTAATATTACATGATTAATATTACATGATTAGTGCCCAAAATTCTAGAGAGATAAGTGAATTGTTGTGGTGGTGATGATACAAATGAGGAGGAGAAGCCTCATATTTATTGGCTAAGGGAATGAAGATGGATGGATGAGATGAAGCCATGTGCATTTTGATCCAAGGGAGGAGGAGGGAGGAGCAAGGAGGAGGTGCCACATGGGGTGAATAGGAAAGCCGCCGGCTGCTATGGGAGGAGAGGAGGAGGAGCCGCCATGTGTCCCTCCATGTGAGGAGGAGCATCCCTTCTAGAAGCTTGTAACCTCTTCACAAAAGTCATCGGTTTGACCGGATCTGACCGGAGCTTTGGCGGGAGCTTCTTGGATTTTGGAGAGTGTATTTTGAATGAAAATGTCATTCTAAGATGATCTCAAGAAGGAACCTAAGCCAAATTCCGCTTGGAACATGGTCGAAATCTCAAATCCGATGAAATTGCCCTTGTTTGGCCTTTACCGGGCTCGGTGCTTTTGCCTTGCGTTCTTGTCCATTTGCCGACGGTTCTAGAATATTTGAGTGATTCCAAGTGGGTTCCATGAAGGATGTTAAGGCTGATTTTGAGTGTAGCATGGTCGTGACCTGGAATGACTCGTTCTTCATTTTCCGCTTAAAAACTCCTCCTTAGCGTGTTTTCTCTCTAGAGTCCAAAATACCCTGTAGAAATAAATCGGGACTAACAAGTAGAAGTTAAATAGACCAACAGTCTAATTTGGTGGGTTTTACTGTGTTTTTGATTAGTATAATTATGGTCAATCAGATTGCTCCTAAGCAAGATCCAAGCAAGGGAAAGTAGCTCCAAAATGAAGAACAAGTGTTTATTAAAAGTGAAGAGAAGAGGGTTAAGCCCTCTATCTCTCTAAAGACTTGTGAAATTATGGGATACATTTACAAGGAGAGGGCATGCTCTATTTATAGGCTAAGGAGGAGGGGAAGATGTGGAGGAGGATGAAGACACATGGCATGAAGTTGTGGAGAGGAGTGGAGAGCAAGTTAGCCGCCCCATGTGAGGAGGAGCCTCCTCCCATTTAGCCGCCCCCCATGTGAGGAGGAGCCTCCTCCCCTTAGCCGCCCATGTGTGAGGAAGAGAAGAGGTTTTGTGATCTTTTCCGAAAGCCATTGGTCCTTTCAGCTCTGGATTGTCTCTGGTTGCTCTTCGGTTGGATTTGTTTTGAGTGATTCCTTGTCAGGATCTTGAGATTTCTTCAGTCGGCATCTGGTCGTGACCTTGGAATGACTCGTAATATATTTTCAGCGTAAAAACTCCTCCTTAGCGTGTATTCTCTCTAGGCTCCAAAATACCCTGTAGATAAATATCGGAACTAACAAGCAAAAGTTAAATAGACAAATAGTCTAATTTGGTGGGTTTAACTGTGTTTATGATTCGTATAATTATGGTCCATCAGATCACCCCACACTTTTTGTTGTTCGTCCCGAACAATGCTATTAAAGGGCGGCACACTAAGTAAGCTTTTAAAATATGAAAGTAAGACTGTGGGACTAGATTTATCCTAATTCATGCATTACTACTTGTTACTGAATTAAACCGTGTAAATACTTAGAAGAAACTTGATATGTGTACCTTCGTGCTGAGATGCAAATTATTTTGGATGTTTTGGGAGATAGCCCTTTTTAGGCTCCTGGACTGCAACCTCGGGACCGTCTCGCACTATATGGTTTTCTTGTAGCTTTCTCTAGAACGTGATTCGGTTCAGGTTTCAATGGTTTGGTCTTTGATTTTCTTTTGGCGAGGGACAGCTTTTGTAGTGAATCGGCCTTTGGCCTTTGATTTGACTCTTTGAGTACTTCACTTTTTGTTCGGTTAAAACCTTCACAATTTTGGGCCTTTGGCCTCGTGATTTGCTTCTTCGAGCTTTTGCCTTTTTGTGGCTTGCTAGTCCATTTTCTCAAGCCTTTTTGGGAGGTCCAATCATCGCCCGCAAGCATATGGAAATACCTCCCCGCTCCTCTCATCCTTGCCGTTTCGCGCGGGTCAAGATGAGGGTCGCTCATCTATTTTCTCGGCTACTTTGACTAGAGATAGGACGGTCTGATTCCCGTCCTCGCCTTTTTTCTTTTTGCATTAACACTAAATGGCGGAGATGACTTCAATCTTCACTGAAACCCGAAGTGCAGCCTCCACTGACTTCAAAAACCATATAGTTAGATTCGATCCTTCGAGTGCTTGCCAAGCCTCTCTAGGGCAGTTTATGTCAACTCCACATCCCTAGTTTATCTCAGCACAAAGGGACAAATGAGAAGTTACATTCTAAGTTTTTAAACAGTTGAATTTTCACAAGGTTAATGCATGAATTATGATCTATTCTTTTCATATTCTCAAGTTCATATTTTCAAAAAGATAATATTAAGGGAAAGAAAAAGAAAAACATGTTATGTACACAGGTGGTTCTCACCCCACACTTTTGAACGAAGGCGTGCCTTTCCGCAAGACTTAGTTCAAAAGTTATGCAAGCAAATATATACAGGAAAGGTGAGAATGAAAAAACTAAATGACAGAAATTAAATGACTGAAAGTAAGATAGGTGTCGGGTTACCTCCCGACCAGTGCCTTTGTTTAACGTCGTTGGCTCGACGATACCTCATTCTTGGATCATAAGTAGGGATCCCATGGGTGCTTGAGGTCAAACTTCTTCTCGGTAGCTCTTTTGATTTGAGAGGGTGAGGCTTTATTGACCATAGCTGCTGGTCCAATGAGTCGTGCTTGCTTGTTACTCCTTCCGCGTTTCCATTCTTTCGGCCCATGTCTTTGCCGCTTCTTCATGTTTGAATAGTTGGCACCTTTGCGAGTTTGGAAGTTTGGTTTTGTGCCATTAAATGTAGGCGACATTAAGCATGCGCCTCTGCCAATCCTCTTCATTGTGGCAGTGATGGATGGTTGTCTTGGAACGAGTGAGTTTTCAGGCGGTTTCCCTTGGCTTATGACGAGTGAGAGTTCCTTTGTCGGCTTTTTTGGCTTATGCTCCTCCTCTAACTCCCCGTGCACCTCATCATCATTGATTATATGATCTTCGGTGGCTATGATCGGCATAAAACACGAAGGGTTAAGTTGGGGCACTTCGACCATGAGGACTGGTTCTGTTTCAGGTGCTCCGACAATGAGGACCAGGTCTGGCTTGATTTCTTCGGCCGCTTCGGCAGTGAGGTTCGGGACTTCTGTTGGCTCGGCAGTTACGACTGTGATTTCCTCGGATGGATTGGTGATAAGGACCGGGCCTGATTTCGGCAGTTCTTTTTCTAACTCTCAGGGATAATCTGAATGGAGCTCTTCTTCAGGCAACCATGGGTCCTCATCCTCGTCATTCATATGGTTTCCGGAGGCAATCATACTGAGGTATGGGTCTGATATGGGCAACTCGTCATTGAGGTCCGGGTATGTCTTGGCTGGTTCTTCTTCGGTCATCTGCTGGTCCTCATTCTCTTCCGGCTCCTCGGGTTCTGCCGTCCTTTTTATTGCCCATGATTCGGTTTCGGCCGTGAATTGGTGCATCAAGGCATTCAATTGCTGTATGTCTGCGGCCAATTGCTGGGTGCTAGCTGCCAGCTCGTTTTCTGCTGCCCATAACTCAGTTTTGGCCCTAATTTGTTGCATCATGTTGTCCAGTTCTTGGCGCTGCATGGCCTGATCTTGTCTTTGTTTTGACCTCGCGGCCAAATCATCTATTAAGTTCCAAAGATCATCTATGTCTAAGTTGTTCACCGAGCCTCCTGCTGCATCATTTAGCCAATTCCACTCTTGTGGTATCATCCCATTGAGAAACCTTTGAAGAAGATCGTGGTTGGTGAATCCATGGTGCGGGCAGCTCGTCACAATGGAGTCAAAGTACGCCAAGTACTCATCCAAAGTTTCGTCCCGAGATTGCTCTATGTTGTTGATCTTCTCGCGGATTTCAAGTTCGAAGGGTGGTGGGGAAAACTCCTCATTGTTCCAAGGCTCCATTCCGTAGTAGTAAGACTTAGTGAATTGCATGATAAAACAAAAAAGAAAAAACAAAATAGAACAACTATTCTGATTCACAACTCCCTGGCAACGGCGCCAATTTTGATGGATGCACAGTCGTCGTGTGCAAACGTCAAGAATAAATTTATAAGTCCGCTACTCGCGACTTCACTACTGGGTAGCAAGTGGTAAGTAGGGGTCGAACCCAAGAGAGTCAGTATGAAGCTTATGCAGAAATTTAAGGAAAGCATTCGGTTTCTGGGGCCTTGTATCATAGCCTGTTTATCATTGACCTTTAGTGATCCTTCTAAGTATTCAAAAGTGTATCAAGGCCATTTCAAGCACTCGATTTGCACACACCATCTAGCCCATTTCAAGGTCGTAGAGCACTTGTTCTATTTAGACTAGCACCCCATTTCAAGGTATACTAGCCTATGTGCATCCATTTGAACAATCATTTCCGATCAATCCAAATGGTGTTTAAAAGAGATCGAACTCCTCAGATAAGCTTTGCCATTTCAAGCATCCACTTACCCGAGTATGTTCACGAACCCCCACGGAAGAGTTTTGCCATTTCAAGCATCCACTCAACCTTGGAAGTTCTGACCTAATATATGGCACATACAACAAGTTTTGAAACACTAAGTAGCATTAAGCATAGAGTCTAGAACAGTTTATGATGTAAATACTCCCTATACCGAATACAAGCTTTAGCTACTTGTATTCATGTCAAGGAATACAAGCAAACTATTGCCTTGAATAAGGATACCAAAAAGGAAAATAACTTTAAAGTAAGAACAAAATATACAGAAAGTAATTTTGTACCTACAATAAGTGGAGGAGAGGAGCTCCTAAGCAAGATCCAAGCAAGGGAAAGTAGCTCCAAAATGAAGAACAAGTGTTTATTGAAAGTGAAGAGAAGAGGGTTAAGCCCTCTATCTCTCTAAAGACTTGTGAAATTATGGGATACATTTACAAGGAGAGGGCATGCTCTATTTATAGGCTAAGGAGGAGGGGAAGATGTGGAGGAGGATGAAGACACATGGCATGAAGTTGTGGAGAGGAGTGGAGAGCAAGTTAGCCGCCCCATGTGAGGAGGAGCCTCCTCTCATTTAGCCGCCCCCCATGTGAGGAGGAGCCTCCTCCCCTTAGCCGCCCATGTGTGAGGAAGAGAAGAGGTTTTGTGATCTTTTCCAAAAGCCATCGGTCCTTTCAGCTCCGGATTGTCTCTGGTTGCTCTTCGGTTGTATTTGTTTTGAGTGATTCCTTGTCAGGATCTTGAGATTTCTTCAGTCGGCATCTGGTCGTGACCTTGGAATGACTCGTAATATATTTTCAGCGTAAAAACTCCTCCTTAGCGTGTATTCTCTCTAGGCTCCAAAATACCCTGTAGATAAATATCGGAACTAACAAGCAAAAGTAAAATAGACAAATAGTCTAACTTGGTGGGTTTAACTGTGTAGAAGTAGAAATCAAGGATGAGAAAACCGTATTGACGATGTAGCTCGTTGAGTCTTTGATCTCTGGTGATGTTCTGCTCAGTCTTTTTCTCCAAGTTAGGTCAGAAACTCTCCAAAATTAAGCGTCTTTTGATTGTGGGTCGAAATCCTCTTTAAATATCTTTTAATTTCCTAAAAATCCATTCTGCCCGTGATGGCCAAGTCATCACGGCCTCTTGCTGCTCTCGGCCAAGAATATTGGCCCGTGACAGACCGTGATGGTATAGTTTTCACAACCATCACGACCTCTTCTTTCTCTCGGCAGAGAATGGTAGCCCGTGACAGACCGTGATGGTCACGTTATCACGACCATCGCGGCTTGTTGGACTTCAGTTGAATTTTCGACCACTTTAACCTTCGAATCTGCTCTTGATGCGAACTACAAAGTTGAAGCCACTTGAGTTATATTTCCAACAAGCTATGGCATGTGTGATTTCGACACCGTATCTGTTCTTGGCATTCTAAACAAGTTGAATAGGTCTATTTGGCCGATTTCGCTTATTTTGAATTGATTTGCTTCGAATAGAATCCAAAGTGCTCATCGCGTCGATTAACCTGAAACACTAGGGGAAAAGGATTAAATGATAATAAAAGTTCAGGAAATCAAACTAAATCCTTCATCGAATGAGGTGAATTTCAGGTCGATAATTCGACCGATCAAAACACTCCACACTTAGGATTTGTTCGTCCCGAACAAACATTAAGCTTCTGGCAGAATAGTTACTCACTCAAATTTCATGTGATAAGCTCTAACTAAACCAATATGTAAGTCATAACTCACTGTCGTAGAGGACACGAATGCATTTAGCATATGCATCAAGCCTTTAAACCTCTAGGTTGCCCTAGTAGGACCAGTACAGTCTCGTGAAGGTTTTCAGGAAAGGGACTACCTACAAATCCTCTGTACAACTAACTAACATGTATGCATGAAATGATGCTCAACGAGTCACATTAAAGTCATGTCATACCTCAGATTCATCGTGTTACCTCGACTTCAAGTCAAACACCTTCATCAAAGTTGTCAAACAATCATAGATTAAACGAGTCATGCATTACAACGGTCAATACACACGGCTAGCAAGCGACTAATCACATGTTCTAAATAGTTCTATAGCAACATAATAAGAACATGAATAGTTACACAAAACATGCTCGCCA
This sequence comes from Rhodiola kirilowii, assembly GCA_033675215.1. Taxonomy (NCBI): domain Eukaryota; kingdom Viridiplantae; phylum Streptophyta; class Magnoliopsida; order Saxifragales; family Crassulaceae; genus Rhodiola; species Rhodiola kirilowii. Next base: position 37,224,989 of record CM066201.1, read on the forward strand.
TTCACCTAAGCTATCTAGGGATAGTCCACGGGCTCTTGGCGCTAAGCTCATTCTCAAGTGCCCATCAGGGGAGTATTGTTCTGCCCTTATTCTTTATGTCGTTTCCTTTCCCTTTTGGTTGCATGCATATTGTGTCTTAAGTCTAAGTCATGCCGTGAGGACACGGCTTTATTCAAAAGTGTGGGGTGGGAGAGTCAGTCGTTGTGTCAGCACGTTTATTTTCTTGTACCTGCATAGAGTCAGCACGTTTCCCTCAAATTTTTAAATTTCTTGTACAAATTTTTCTCTATCTTCCTAGAATTGCAGTATTGAATTTTGATGATGTGAAATAGATAGAGCCGATTACATGCATGTCTCTTGTGAAAATTGAATTGTGCAATGACATGTGAACTTAACCCTTTACGTGCCTTTGTAAGTTGAGATAAACAGGGATGTGGAGTTGATAGAAACGTCCTAGAGAGACTTGACAAAGCGCTCAAAGGACCAGACTTCAAACTATATGGTTATATGGATTTCGTGGAGGCTAGCACTTCGAGGCAACATGGTTTAGAGTCTGCTCCGCCACTGCGGTGCTTATGCGGTTAGGCGGGACGGGAAGACAACACACCGTCCAATCTCTAGTCCAAGTAGCCGGGAAAATAGACGAGCGACCCTCGGCTTGACTCGCGTCAAAAGGACGAGGATGAGTGAGAGCAAGGAGGTATTTCCATATGCTTGCGGGCAATGATTGGACCTCTATCAAAAGAGCAGAATCACGGATGAGCAGTTCACAATCAGTAGCAAAAAGAGAGGAAAAAAAATCAGTCAATTGTGAAGTTCTACACGCAACAAAAAGTGAAGTACACCACTGTTACATCAAAAGCCGAGTGACTACAAAAGCTGTCCCAAAAGAACTCAAGCACCTTGAAGCTCGAATCAATCACGTGCAAGAAAAAGCAATGAAGTATAACCATATAGCAAGAGTTCGGGACCGAGAGTGCAGTTCATGGGTCTAAAAAGAACTATCTCCCAGACATCCGAATTGATTTGCATCTCGGCCCAAAGGTAACACGTATCAATCACTTCCATGTTTGAGCACACGACTTTTAGTAACGAGATATGCATGGAAAAGTGAAGTCTAGATTAGCGAGTCATATTCATGTAGCAATATCTATGATGCCGATGGAATTGTGATGTTTCAGTATTTTTCCTCCTATGACCTAGTCCTTGTTCGGGACGAACAAGTTTAAATGTGGGGTGGTTTGATGAGCCGTATTTATACGACTCATCGAGTCATCAAATCCCACCAATTCTGACACTTTATTATACAAACAGTTACTTCTTAGTGTTGTTTTGTATTTCAGGTGTTTTGGAAGCTCTAGGAAGAAACGCGCATTAAAGATTGCATTTTGTGCCAAAAACATCACAAAGCCACTCTGGCCCGAGCAGGACCAGGCCGCGCCTAGCAGAGTCCTAGGCCCCAGCCGAGCAGTCTAGCACCAAATTCAAGTTACTCGAGCAAACGAGCTGATCTGATGAATCCACCTCGAGCAAAGTGATCAAAATAGCAAATAAGGTGGAAGATGTCGGAAAACCAAGGAGAACGCCCGAGCCGATTGGCAGTTGGCCCGATTCCAAGCAAAGGCCCCGCGCGTTGATAGGCACCAAAACCAAGTCGCACGACAAGATGGGCGAATCTGGAAAATCTGGCTCCACCAAGTTGTTCTAAATACTCAAAAAGTCGGACGATCTCACTTCCCAGACAAAACGCTCGAGTGGAACCACCGAGTTTGAAGTCACAAATCTCGGTCCGTCTTCTCCTCCATACGTGGTGGTTTAGGAAGCTTCTAGAAGACTTGTTGGCTAAGTTTACTTGCAAGCCAAGTTAGCTTCCAAGTTAAGCAAAGTCAAGATTTGGACATGTTTCCCAATCTGTTTTTGGGCCCTTTCCAAATCCAGACTAAGGAAGCCCTAGGTCCTTAGCTGTAAATAAGACCTCTTGGGGTAGGGATTAGTCATCCATCATCCATCCCACAATCATCGAAGGCGAGCAGCAACAATTCGGCCAGAGCTTCTCTCGAGTTCCCTCCTTCGGCATAGAGAAGAATTCTTTACTTTCTTTCATTACTTTGTATTTTGTTTTCATGGATATGAGTAGCTAAACCACTTGTTTGGTTTAGGGTTTCAATAAATTGTGACGTAGTTTTGAGATTTGATGCTTAGTCCTAATTTCATTGTTCTACTAGTTCTTGTGCTAATTTACTCGGTTGAATTGTAAAGCTAAGCTGATTCCCGAAAAGGTAAGGCTTAGCCGAGCAAGTCACCCCCATATTCGCTGCTTATTTGATACTAAACCGTTAGAATAAGTAATTGCACTAAATCTAATATAACCTAAAACAGAGTATTAGGTTTGCTAGAACTAGAAGTCTATAACCTGAAACGGAGTAGATTGTGGCGTAGTGACTTGAAATGGTCCTACCTTAGGTTATAATCTGAAACGAAGTAACCACACTAAAGAACACGGAATTAGATATTTAGAAATCAATGATAAACGAAGTCACAATAGGAAACCCTAGACCGAATATTCTCTCTGATTGATATCTCTTGTTTTTATTTCATTTTTACACTTGTTTCCAAAATACTCTCAACCCCAATTGCCTTTCTTTTTACAGAACAACAAGTAACCTCACCGGCTCCCTAGGGTTCGCTTGCTTGCCGCTATACTAGCCAAGAGTAAGGAAATTATAAATATTAAATTTGCAGGTACCGACAACGCCTGTCAAATTTTGGCGCCGTGGCCGGGGAGCTACGCATCGGTGAAGTTGTTCTTTCTGTTTTTTGTTTTTGCCTTTGTTTAGCTATTCTTCGTTTTTGCAGCGAAATAGTAAGATTCGAGTTCGAGGTGTCCGATTTCAGCCCATGATACCTTATTCTGAGCGGAACGACGAGACGGTCAGGAATCACAGCTATGACGTGTCATACGGTGTTTTTCGGCCATCCGAGATCGTTTACTATTTTATTTTGTATTTTTAGTGTTTTTTAGATATTTTCTATTTTTGTTTTTGTTTTGTTTTATGGTTCGCTATGTCTTCTTATTACAGTAGAGAACCTTGGAACGATGAAGACAATGAGGAAGATGGATGCGAGGGCAGCAAGGTTGCGTTTTGGATGATGCGGCATCTTCCCCAATTTGGAGGTGCCATCGGAGAAGACCCCGTGAGACATGAGCAAACATTTCACGCCATCTGCTGCTACATCAAGCCTGAAGACGAGCCATTAGAGAAGTTCGAGCTTAATTATTTTAAATTTTCTTTAACTGACTCCGCAAGTTCTTGGTTTTACTCATCAGGTGCAAATTATGAAAGCAGTTATTAGGATCTACGAGCCCGATTTCTAGAGAAGTTTTCTACGCCATCCCTTCGATTTGAAGTCCGCGAGAAACTTCGTACCTTCGAGCAATTCCGGGGCGAACCATTCGATGAGTACTATGTGTGCTTCAATGACCTTCAGGGAAGCTGTCCACACAATGGATTTCCAGATTTATTTCTTCTTCACAGATTTCTTGAAGGGATGATCCCACTTGAGCATAATATGCTTGATGCTGCAGCAGGAGGTTCGGTAATGAATGTAGGCATGTATGATCTCTGGAACCTGATAGATGATGTGGCTGAAAGATCAAGACCAAGACGAGGTCAGATGCACAAAACGGATGACAAGGCGCAGACAGTAGAAAACGATTCAGTGCAGGTCATCGCATTGGCCATGATAGACGAACCAGGGGCAGAGAACGAAGAAAATAAGTCAGAGGCCGTGAGCATCATATCCGAAGAGGAGTTCACGCCTGAGCCCCTCGTACTAACATGCATTCTGGACGAGACAACACCCTTGAAGAAGGACGCAACGAGCGAGCCATCCGCACCCGAAGAAGATAATGATGCAGCGTCCGAGGAACATACTACAGATGGGCTTGGTGTACTACATTGCTCTGTGGACGCGACCCCCTCGGCAGGTGAAAATTTATTTTTGCCTTTTAACGCTCCGACTTCATTTTCTATACAGGTTAGAGCCCCGGAAGAGCATATGATCGACCAGAATGAGCTAGGTGGCGAGTTGGAGGTGAAGCATGAGCCAGAAAAGCCAACGATGGAGCACTCACTCGCTACGAGTCAAGGAGCACCGCCTGAAAAGTGTAAGGACCCAGGTGCCTTGACACTCACCCGTAGTGTTGGTAAGACCCTCATACACCACTGCTTAATCGATTTGGGTGCTAATATTACTGCCATACCATACTCTTTATCTTGCTCGTTGAATTTGGGACCATCGAAAAATCTTAAACTGTTGGTAGAGTTAGGAAATACATCACGTGTTCATCCTGTTGGTTTACTAGCGAATCTAACGCCATATGTTGGAGATCTTGTTGTTCCTGTAGACTCTTATGTTTTGCAGATAGGAGATGTTAGAGATAATGATCATCGAACACTTATTTTGGGACGACCATTCCTCTCTGCCACAAAGACGAAGATTGACATGGGAACATGCTTCATGTCACTTGTGTTTGATGGCAAGTGATGGACCACAATTGTATGAATCATAAACACAGTTAAACCCACCAAATTAGACTGTTTGTCTATCAAACTTCGATGTTTTAGTCCCGATACATTTCTACAGGGTATTTCAGAGCTTAGAGAGAATACACGCTAAGGAAGAGCTTTTAGCACAGAAAAGATATCGGGAGACAATCCAAGGTCAAGATCAGACGCTGAATGAAGAAATCTAAAGATCCTGACTTGGAATCATTCAAAACAAATCAAACCGAAGAGAAACCGAAGGCAATCCGGAGCTGGAATACACCGATAGTTTTGTGAAAACTGCACAAAACTCACAAGCCACTCTCCTCATGCCACCTAGCCGGCGGCTTTCTCCTCACATCTCCCCTCCTCCTCTCCCACACCACCACATGTCACATCCTCCTCCATCCACACCAAAAGCCGCCGGCGGCTTCCCTCTCCCCCTCTCCCCTTGCGACACTTGCCCTCCTCTCCTTCTCCCCCCATCTCCACCCTTGGATGCACAAACACATGCCTCAATCCAAGCCCTCCATTTCCATCCTCCATGCCTATAAAAGGAAGCTCTCCTCCTCATTTCAATCCATCCCAAAATTGTGTAAAACACTTCTCTCTCTAAGTTTGTTACTTTGTAAAGTTTGGTTTTGATATCAATAAAAGTTCAGTTTGTTCTCAAATACTTTAGTTCGATCTTGAGTACTCCTGTTGGTTCTTGAGTACTCAAGTTTTCAGTTACAGTTCAAGAGTTACTCCTGTTTGTTCTTGAGTAATCTCTTTCTCTTCTCTCTTTACTCCTGTTTGTTCTTAAGTATTCTTTTCCAAATCCCCAAGTATCCTAGTTATGATGTCCAACTCCATGGATATTCGTAACTAAACCCTTCATTCGGTTGAAGGGGAGTTCTTGTTTTATAAAATGTTTTACTTCGTTTAGTTTCTTTTCTCTGTATTCAAAACTTGTTCTATGTGCCATTTATAAGGTCAGACTTTCCAAGGTTGAGTGGAAGCTACGAAAGGGCAAAACTCTTCTGTGGGAAGTCGTGAACATACTCGGGTAAGTGGATGCTACGAAAGGGCAAAGCTTATCTGAGGAGTTCGATCTATCTTTAAAACCATTTGGAAACTGGACCAAAGGGACCAAATGGGTGCACAAAAGGCTAAGATACTTCGAAAGGAGGAATTAGTCTGAAGTAGAACAAGGGTTTACAAACAGTGTGGCAAATTGAGCGCTACGAAAGGGCCTCGATACACGTTTGAATACTTAGAAGGGTTACTAAAAGAATGAACAGGATATAATACAAGGCCCCCCAAGACCGAATACTTCTCTCGCAATTACAAAACCCCCCTGTCTTTACTTTTATTGTTCAATCAACTGCAACCATCAACCGCTCACAATCCGGAGGACTTGCAATTCACGCATCACCCACTGTAAGTCTCCTTTGTATTTTCAGTATTTACTTTTCTGTAATTTACGTTTCAGCAATCAAATCCGCAACCAATCAAAAAGTCACGTAGTTGTTAGCACTAAAACCTCAACCAACTTAAAACACGCTCTCTCGCTAGACAAATCCCTTAAAAGAATAACCTATTCCCCTAATTCCCTTGGGTTCGACCCCTACTTACCAAGTACTACCCAGTAGTATAGTTGCGAGTAGCGGACTATTATAAATTTATTTGCACAAATCGCTCTGACGACAAGCGGTTCTGTCAAATTGGCGCCGTTGCCGGGGAATTAGCAAATGGATAGTTGTTCTTTTTTCTGTTGTACATAATTCACCATGTCATCTTACTACGGCAAAAAGCCTTGGTACGATGAGAAATGTTCCCCACCATCCTTCCAACATGAAATCCGCAAAAAGATCAACTACATTGAGCAATCCCGGGATGAAACATTGGATGAGTACTTACGGTACTTTGATTCCCTTGTGACAAGCTGCCCTCACCATGGATTCACTAACTACGATCTTATTCAAAGATTTCTCGGTGGAATGATACCACACGAGTGGGATAGGCTCAATGAGGCGGCAGGAGGCTCGATCTATGAGTTGACGATGAGTGCTCTTTGGGGCTTGATATATGATTTGGCCGAGGACTCAAGGCTCAGGCAAGAACAACACAATGCGCTTGAGGACATAATAAAAGAGTTGGCAGCTAGCAACCAACGGATAGACGAAAACCAAAGCCGGTCCTTGGAGGACGTAATGGAAGATTTGGCCGCGAGTTATGCGCAAATAGATGCAAGAATTCTGCAGAATCAAGCCGAGATGGCAAGGGCAGTAATGGATGTAGAGGCGGCTCTAAAGGAACCAACATTGGAGCCCAAAAAGTTGACAGAGGATGAGGACGCATGGATAACTGAGAAAGAGCCTACATGGGATATCACTCCCGAGCCATCAGAAGACTTAGAGCCAGAAATCGATACAGTGTGGGACAAAGAAGAGCCTACATGGGATCTCACTCCCGAGCCATCCGAAGTGATGGACGAATCAGATACAGAAAGCATCGAGGAGGAATCTTCATGGGAACTCACTACCGAAGCGGACGAGGAAATCAAGCCCGGCCCATTCCTCACTATCAAAGCACCCGAGGCAGACCCGGTCCTCATTATCAATCTGTCCGAGAAAAACCTGGCCCTTGGGGTGGAAGTCCCCCAACTTGTCCCCTCGGGTTGTATAAGGATCACAACCCTTGAAGATGAAGTGATCATTGAAGAGGTGCAAGGCGAGTTGGAGGAAAGGCATGAGCCAAGAAACCAAACAATGAAGCACTCCCTCGCCACAAGCCAACCAAGCAGCCCTGAAAACTCACTCGTACTGAAACGACCATTCACCTCTGCCGCAAAGAAGAAGGCTTGCAAGGAGCATAACCCAGATGCCAACAGTTCATATACAAAGAAGCGACCAAGATATGGGCCAAAGGAATGGAAGCCCGGATGGAAAAACAAGAAAGCTCGGCTCAAGAAACCTGCGACTGTGGTAAAAGGTCCCTCGCCTTCTCAGAGACAATGGAAAGAGAAACCACCAGATCAATGGGAACAGAACCCGAGTACAACATCCGGCAAGAGGTCAGGAAGAAGCAACACAGGAACGGTGGCAAAGTTTGACCTGAGCCACCCATGGGACCCAAACCAATGAACCACAAACGAGGTATCGTCGAGCCAACGACGTTAAACAAGAGCACTGGTCGGGAGGTAACCCGACACTATCTTACTTTTCTGCACTTTTAATTTCTGTCATTTAAATTTCCAATAAGCGCTCTCACCCACTTTTTGTATAGAAGGAATATCTTTCATGTAGGAATTAAGTTTGGAGCAAGACCGGATCAGCCAGGCAGCTTCCGTGAATTTACCGGGCCTGCACTGAGAGTTCGAGGCCCCAGCCAGACTCCCTCGATTATCCAGCCTCATGCCATGTCATTTCCACGACACAGTAAAAGGGAGATCTGTTCTTCTTTTTCCTTAATGTCATTTCCTTCTTTTGTATATATTTGCATGACTTTTGAACTAAGGCACGCCTTCGTTCAAAAGTGTGGGGTGAGAACCATCTGCATGTTTTTCTTTTCTTTTTAAATAGTATCTTTTTGAAAATATGAACTTAAGAATGTGAAAAAGATAGATCATAATTCATGCATCAACCTTGTGAAAATGCAAACTGTTTAAAAACTTAGAATGTAACTTCTCATTTGTCTTTTGTGCCGAGATAGACTAGGGATGTGGAGTTGATAGAAATTGCCCTAGAGGGGCTTGGCAAGCACTTGAAGGATCAGATCAAACTATATGGTTTTCGAAGTCAGTGGAGGCTGCACTTCAGGTTTCAGTGAATAATTGAAGTCAACTCCGCCAGGAAGCATCTATGCAAAGGCGAGGACGGGAATCAGACCGTCCTCTCTCTAGTCAAAATAGCCGAGAAAATAGATGAGCGACCCTCATCTTGACCCGCGCAAAACGACAAAGACGAGAGGAGCGGGGAGGTATTTCCATATGCTCGCGGGCGATGATTGGACCTCCCAAGAAGGCTTGAGAAAATGGACTAGCAAGTCACAAAGACGCAAAAAGCTCGAAGAAGCAAATCAAGAGGCCTCAGGCCCAAAATTGTGAAGGTTTTAACCGAACAAAAGTGAAGAACTCAAAGCGTCAAATCAAAGGCCAAAGGCCAATTCACTACAAAAAGCAGTCCCTCGCCAAAAGTAATCAAAGTACTCAACTCACTGAAACCTGAATCGAATCACGTGCTAGAGAAAGCTACAAGAAAACCATACAGAGCGAGACGATCCCGAAGGTGTAGTCCAGGAGCCTGAAAAGGGCTATCTCCCGAAACATCCGAAATAATTTGTATCTCAGCACGAAGGTACAAGTATCAAGTTTCTTCTACTTATTTACGCAGTTTAATTTAGTAACAAGTAGTAATGCATGAATTAGGAAAAATCGAGTACCACAATCTTATTTTTATATTTTAACCAACTTACTTAGTAACGCCCTTATAAAGCATTGTTCGGGACGAACAACTAAAAGTGTGGGGTTATCTGATGGATCACAATTGTATGAATCATAAACACAGTTAAACCCACCAAATTAGACTGTTTGTCTATCTAACTTCGATGTTTTAGTCCCGATACATTTCTACAGGGTATTTCAGAGCTTAGAGAGAATACACGCTAAGGAAGAGCTATTAGCCCAGAAAAGATATCAGGAGACAATCCAAGGTCAAGATCAGACGCTGAACGAAGAAATCTAAAGATCATGACTTGGAATCATTCAAAACAAATCAAACCGAAGAGAAACCGAAGGCAATCCGGAGCTGGAATACACCGATAGTTTTGTGAAAACTGCACAAAACTCACAAGCCACTCTCCTCATGCCACCTAGCCGGCGGCTTTCTCCTCACATCTCCCCTCCTCCTCTCCCACACCACCACATGTCACATCCTCCTCCATCCACACCAAAAGCCGCCGGCGGCTTCCCTCTCCCCCTCTCCCCTTGTGACACTTGCCCTCCTCTCCTTCTCCCCCCATCTCCACCCTTGGATGCACAAACACATGCCTCAATCCAAGCCCTCCATTTCCATCCTCCATGCCTATAAAAGGAAGCTCTCCTCCTCATTTCAATCCATCCCAAAATTGTGTAAAACACTTCTCTCTCTGAGTTTGTTACTTTGTAAAGTTTGGTTTTGATATCAATAAAAGTTCAGTTTGTTCTCAAATACTTTAGTTCGATCTTGAGTACTCCTGTTGGTTCTTGAGTACTCAAGTTTTCAGTTACAGTTCAAGAGTTACTCCTGTTTGTTCTTGAGTAATCTCTTTCTCTTCTCTCTTTACTCCTGTTTGTTCTTAAGTATTCTTTTCCAAATCCCCAAGTATCCTAGTTATGATGTCCAACTCCATGGATATTCGTAACTAAACCCTTCATTCGGTTGAAGGGGAGTTCTTGTTTTATAAAATGTTTTACTTCGTTTAGTTTCTTTTCTCTGTATTCAAAACTTGTTCTATGTGCCATTTATAAGGTCAGACTTTCCAAGGTTGAGTGGAAGCTACGAAAGGGCAAAACTCTTCTGTGGGAAGTCGTGAACATACTCGGGTAAGTGGATGCTACGAAAGGGCAAAGCTTATCTGAGGAGTTCGATCTATCTTTAAAACCATTTGGAAACTGGACCAAAGGGACCAAATGGGTGCACAAAAGGCTAAGATACTTCGAAAGGAGGAATTAGTCTGAAGTAGAACAAGGGTTTACAAACAGTGTGGCAAATTGAGCGCTACGAAAGGGCCTCGATACACGTTTGAATACTTAGAAGGGTTACTAAAAGAATGAACAGGATATAATACAAGGCCCCCCAAGACCGAATACTTCTCTCGCAATTACAAAACCCCCCTGTCTTTACTTTTATTGTTCAATCAACTGCAACCATCAACCGCTCACAATCCGGAGGACTTGCAATTCACGCATCACCCACTGTAAGTCTCCTTTGTATTTTCAGTATTTACTTTTCTGTAATTTACGTTTCAGCAATCAAATCCGCAACCAATCAAAAAGTCACGTAGTTGTTAGCACTAAAACCTCAACCAACTTAAAACACGCTCTCTCGCTAGACAAATCCCTTAAAAGAATAACCTATTCCCCTAATTCCCTTGGGTTCGACCCCTACTTACCAAGTACTACCCAGTAGTATAGTTGCGAGTAGCGGACTATTATAAATTTATTTGCACAAATCGCTCTGACGACAAGCGGTTCTGTCAGCAAGATACCAAACTTCCAAATTGACAAAGATGACAAACGTTCATATATGAAGAAACGATCGAGACATGGCATGTTTGAATGGAAACTAGGATGGAGAAATACTAGAGCACGACTCGATGGACCAGTAGCTATGATGAAAGTATCCTCGCCAGCTCGGAAGGATGTAAAGGCAAACCCGCCTGATCGATGGAGAGGAGACACGAGCACACCGTTACACGATGATTTTGGGCAGACTGGAGGAATAGCTGAGACGAAATTCAACCTCACACGCCCATGGGATCCTAACTTGTGATCCCAAAAGAGGTACCATCGAGCCAACGACGTAAAACAAAGGCGCTCGCAGGGAGGCAGCCCGGCAATTACTTTTCTTGCTTTTTCTATTTTATTTTTTATTTGAGTCTCGAGTCATATTCATCACATTGTACTTGGGAAAGGGATGATTTTCATGCAGGGAATAGATACGCACCATGCGTTTGCATGCCTCTACCATGCGATCGCATGGTCTCCTGAAGGCTGAGAAGTTTTACCACGTGCGAGCGCGCGGAACCATTGTGCGAACGCACGACATTTCATGCGACGGGTCGGGGGGAATGCGAACGCATGAGGAGACTGTGCGAGTGCACACGGCTGGGAATTTGACCGCATGCGAGCACGCAAGGCCATTGTGCGAACGCACGACAGTTTTATGCGGCGGGTCGAGCACATGCGAGCACATGCTTGGGAACCGTGCGAGCGCACGCCGCGCCGAAGCCTTAACTCGAGTTTCATCAGACCTCGTTCGATTCTGGCCGGTCCAGGCCCCGTCGATTGTTCCTACAACCACGACGCACAACGACGCCATCAGGGGAGTATTGTTCTGCCCTTATTCTTTATGTCGTTTCCTTTCCCTTTTGGTTGCATGCATATTGTGTCTTAAGTCTAAGTCATGCCGTGAGGACACGACTTTATTCAAAAGTGTGGGGTGGGAGAGTCAGTCGTTGTGTCAGCACGTTTATTTTCTTGTACCTACATAGAGTCAGCACGTTTCCCTCAAGTTTTTAAAATTTTTGTACAAATTTCTCTCTATCTTCCTAGAATTGCAGTATTGAATTTTGATGATGTGAAATAGATAGAGCCGATTGCATGCATGTCTCTTGTGAAAATTGAATTGTGCAATGACATGTGAACTTAACCCTTTACGTGTCTTTGTAAGTTCAGATAAACAGGGATGCGGAGTTGATAGAAACGTCCTAGAGAGACTTGACAAAGCGCTCAAAGGACCGGACTTCAAGCTATATGGTTATATGGATTTCGTGGAGGCTAGCACTTCGAGGCAACATGGTTTAGAGTCTGCTCCGCCACTGCGGTGCTTATGCGGTTAGGCGGGACGGGAAGACAACACACCGTCCAATCTCTAGTCCAAGTAGCCGGGAAAATAGACGAGCGACCCTCGGCTTGACTCGCGTCAAAAGGACGAGGATGAGTGAGAGCAGGGAGGTATTTCCATATGCTTGCGGGCGATGATTAGACCTCTATCAAAAGAGCAGAATCACGGACGAGCAGTTCACAATCAGTAACAAAAAGAGAAAAAAATCAGTCAATTGTGAAGTTCTACACGCAACAAAAAGTGAAGTACACCACTGTTACATCAAAAGTCGAGTCACTACAAATGCTGTCCCAAAAGAACTCAAGCACCTTGAAGCTCGAATCAATCACGTGCAAGAAAAAGCAATGAAGTATAACCATATAGCAAGAGTTCGGAACCGAGAGTGCAGTTCATGGGTCTAAAAAGAACTATCTCCCAGACATCCGAATTGATTTGCATCTCGGCCCAAAGGTAACACGTATCAATTACTTCCATGTTTGAGCACACGACTTTTAGTAACGAGATATGCATGGAAAAGTGAAGTCTAGATTAGCGAGTCTGAAATCTACTTGACTTAGTCAAGACGAGTTCCAGATGGTGTTCGAACTGCGTCTCAAACACTTGTTGGATAGTTTCAAGTTATGTTCAAACATAGACTGGAACACCTTAGCAGACAGAACGTAAACAGCACAAAATAGGAGCACACACGATATGATAACCCAGTTCGGCCTCGCCTACTCTGGGGGGGTTTCCCACACCTGAAAAGGGACACAAATCTTATTACGAGTTTAGAGCTATTCGTGGACTTACACTTACACAACGTCTTGTTTGTAATAGCCTAGCCTCTAACACTCCGTCTCTCGGATTTGCAATCTCGGTTCACCGCAGCTCCCCTCGATCCCCTATGGGTAGGACGAGACTTCCCTCTCGGCCTAGTCTTGGACTTCTCGGAAGTCCAATCACCTTCTCTCAAAGATGTATCTTGATCACCGTGTGTGTGTGCGCTTGTTGTCCTTCCAGAACAGTCTGAATAGCACACTGAACAGACTGTTACTTCCCCGTTGATATTCCGGTGTGGAATAATCAACCGTTGGTCGCTCCTCCTCCAATCTCACGAACTCTCGTGTTTGTTTCTTTTCTCTCAGGAAGCGACACAGATCTGGTTGCCCTAGCCATGTATTTATATGTAAAGGCGAATGTCCAAATCTGTTGCAGATCACATCATCAAATATTCTAGGAAATATTCCTAATTATTTGATGTGTATCTTTATCCAATCTTTAGGAAGTATCTTCAAAAACTTCCTTCCCAAGTCAGCCACGTCGCCTTTAATTTGATGTGTAGATATTCGTTTGAATATCTGAATCTTCAAATTTCTCGCTGGCCGACTCCAATCAGATCGAAATATTCTTGTCAAATATTTCAGAGATACTCCTAAATATTTGATAGATATTCAATCTTTTCCATATCCAATCTTTGGAGATTACTTCCGTGCCAAGCCATCCAATATTCTCGAATCCAAACTGACGATATTCATTTGAATATCTGATCTTTAATGTTGACTCGTTAATTGATCCTAATCAAATAATCTCGTCGATCGTCTGGATACGGAAATCTTCCTGCGTCTGCTGTATGCTGTACTGCAGTTCAAGACAGCGATTGAACTCTTCTTGAACACCTGCTTGAACTGTCTAAAGCCGTTTTTCCAACAGCATGCCATTCATGGGAACATCAATCTCCCCCTTGGCATTTTTGGCAAAACCCAATCTAGGCTTTAGACACAACTTGAGGAACCAGAACAGTTACCTCAAACGACTCCCCCTTTTTGCCACAAACTGGAAAGGGGTCCAATCGAGCAACCTGGTCTCTTCGGCAACTAGAATCTTGTCAACTCCCCCTCAAACATAGCCTGAGACAGTGACACATGCTGTGAGTCTGTCAAACCATGGTGTCTCAGCAGCTGTTCGACCACAGGTCAGTAACTGATAGGTTCCTGAACTGCTCCAATCAGTATAGGCAATGCCTCTACATCCTCCAATCATTCTCTGGGACTTCAAAATTGTATCTAGGTCTTTTGATCCAGAGATTATCATCTTCACTGATTTCTTGAACTAATTCAGCTCGTCCAGTACTGCTGCATGGTAGTCCTTCTCCATCTGCATCTTTAACGACGAGATAACATCAAGGAGTTCTACCTTTTCTTCAATCAGGACATCAACTCTCTCCGTCTTCTTCATCATATCTGGGATACTTGAGAGCGCGCACCAATTGATTGAGTCTTTTCCTTTGCTTTTGTTCGTCCTCCAGTATGATCTCTACCTCCTTCAGTAGCTGTCCACATTTAGCTCGGGATAACTTCTGACCAGCAGCTCTGCTTATGGAAGACTCGGGTGCATCCTTCCTCTTCAGCTCGGGGTCCTTCAGATCATTCTTATGTCGACCCTTGAACAGCTTGTGATCAACTACCAACTTCAACGGAGCACTTGATAGTCTATCCTGGTCAGTCTTCAAATCTGGATGCTGGTTGATGATCAGCTTATAGATATGCGATGGGAAGATTATCTGGTGTAGTGACTTTGTAGATATGGCGTGTTCTGTAATCTGGTCGAATTCTTCCCATGTCAATGCGCATCCTGTTTCCAATCTGGTAGAGCAGCTGTCACATCTCCTTGCTGACCGTGGTTCTATGAGATGTAGGCTTCGAGTCGACTATGGTGATGAAGAACAACATCGAGTAGAATATAGTCAGATCTGCTACTGGGATGGAACTGTCTTCTCATTAAGCAGCCTTTCAGGGATGATCTTTCTTTTCTGCACTCCCTTCCACTTAGCTACTACGTCTGTATTGACAAACCACATTCCATGCTTAGACACTCCAGTTGGTGCACTAGGCGGAACAGATCCTGGAGCACTCCTCTTCCTTTTCTTGGATGCACTTGCTCCCCCTGCATCTGTTCGCTTATCATCCCTCTTGGTAGTTACTTCAGTCAAGCATGCTTGGATGATCACTTTCTTCTTCGGTTTCTTCTTTTCAGACTTCTTGAGATCAGCCAATGAAACTGAGTCCTCATCATTCATCCTCAAGCTCTTCTGGAACAGTCTTCAGCAACTCCACAACTTGATCGACTGTTTGTTTCAGCTTCCTTGGCATATCAGTCACAACTCCTTTTTGACTAACAATCCCTTCCTTCTGCTTTCCTGTCTTCAGCTAATGATCCAGGATTCTGACTAGCTCTCTGTGTGTGATTTCCAGCACCATGTTCTGCTTCAGTTATGATTCCTTCTTGGACATCTGACAGCTTTACCTTCTTCTAGATGACAGGATCAACAACAACTTGCTCAGTCTCAGAGTCTGACATAGCAATTTTTCTCCCCCTCACAACACTAATTCGTGTAGCATATTTCCTGGGAGTTCCATCCCTTCTAGGCACGACTTTTATGCGGATTTCTGTCTTCTTCAGCACGAAGTCAGTGGCATCTACCTTTGCATTCAACAGCTTCTTCTTATCGGAACCACAATGTTAGCCCTACTGGCTTCACCTTCTTGTGCAGCATCCGTCACAGAATCTACAGCAGGTTTCAATCCCTTTAGCTTCTCATTAACCACTTTGTCACCCTTATAACTCACAGAATCTTTACCAATCGCTCGTACTTCCTCATCAACAGAATTGAGTGCAGTACCTTAGGAGTGAGAACAAGGGATTACCTCATTAAGGGGTGGTTCAGCCATCGCCTGATTTTCCTTCACAGTCTGCACACTCCCTTTACTTGGATTAGGATCAGCCTTTGACGCCTTTGAAGTAGCTTCTTTAAGTTCTGTCACAGCCGCCTCTTCTCCCTTCTTTTCCCTCTCCGATCTTAGGGTTTGCTGATATTGTATCCTCATCCGACTTCGATTCAACTGCCTTTTTGATTTCTCAAATAGTTGGACTCCTCCACTTGCAAAAAACGGTTAGGAGTATATCTCTTGAGATATTTGTCCAATCACCTCTCTCCTCCTTGAAATGCTCCAACGCCTCATAAAGCTGCAAATAACTTGAACTTAGTAATCAGTTTCAACCACGTACCATCTGTTCCAGCCCTCTTCTTTGGTAGGCCAGCCCATCTGATTTGCTAGGGCTTTGCTCTTGGCTGACCTCCGTCTGGAACACTTAGTTGGCGATAGCATGCAGACCCAGAGAGGATCTAAGTGTTTCGAACTGAGCGACGTCTAGTGGCATGGTGAGTACGGCAGTAACAGTGGTCATGTGTTTCGATGTGATGACCTTCTTCTCCACTAGCTCTCTGATGAAGTGATATCTGCTCATGGAGTGTTGTACTGGGTTCTTGGGCAGAAACTTCTTCACCCGTTCCACTCCGTGTTCAGACAGATTCTGCTTCATACATAGGAACTGAGTGCAGCAGCTCCCTGCAGCGATGCTCTCCCGCTCTCCCAGCACCTGGTCACCATGTGTTCCAGGAAGGTGTTTCATCTCTCCCACCATGGTCAGCTGGAGATCCTTTTGCATCTGTCTCACGAACTGGCCAACCAGCTTCTGTGTACTCGTGAAGAACATATGCTTCTCTTCTCCCCCTCGCTCATAGCCATGGTCGATGAGGAACGTCTCGCACCATGCTCTGGGTGCTTGTGTGAGTTCGTACATAGTTTCCTTCAGTTCGTGACTATGCACAAGATGATATGACTTCCATACTTCAGATCTGGTGAACTCTCCCAGTTCCACGTGAATGGCCACCGCCCAAATCTCATCAATAAATGCTTTGTTGACATTCTTCGGACTGGATGAACATGCAATCAGTTCTCGATACTTGATCTCATTCGCTCGACTCTTCATTACTTCTGATGGATCTTCAACAGTTTCCATGATTTGGCATTCTCCACATAGAACCGATGTATCACCTGTCACATTGGTCATTCCTCGGATGAGTCCAGTTGAGGAGAGCTTCTTTGAGGTCTTGAGAGTTAGATGACCCACGCGTCTGTCAGACAGTACCATCTTATTCCCTTGTCTTGATATACAGCCTGATGCAACAACTGTTCCAGCAGAACCTATGAGGTAACAATTGTTGGTTGCCCTGCTGCCTCTCATCAGTGTGTCTCCTTCCTTATCCCACACGCGACAGGAGTCGTGAGTGAAGCTGACATGAAGTCCATCATCACATAGTTGACTAATGCTGATAAGATTCACCTTCAATCCTTCAACTAAGAGAATGTCCTTGAGTACAGGGAGATCCGGAACCTTCAATGTTCCACAGCCGATCACCTGACCCTTTCCTCCATCTCCGAAAGTGGCAAACTGCTTCTTCATAACAGGTCGAATATGTGTAAGAAACTTAGAGTTACCTGTCATATGGGCAGAGCATCCACTGTCGAAGTACCAACGATCTTTCTTTATGTGACTGGATGGGCTAAAAGCAACCATACACATGCTCTTGCTTGTCTTTGGTACCCTGACCTGTCGCATTTTGGGTTTCTTCTTATGTCCCATGGCTCTTCGTTCAGTAAGAAACAGGCGACATCTAGGTCTGATGTGTCCAATCTGGTAGCAGTACCTGCATGTGCGAGAATATCTCTTTTGTGTCGAGTAGGGGCTGATGTGATCATTGCGAGTCCTTCTTTGGCCAGCGGGTGTTTTTCCTTGGAACTGATTCACTTTCTGTCCCGGGTTCTGTTCAACCACTGGTTTTGTTTTAACAAACGTTGTACCTTTTGAGCTTCCTTCTTCTGTGAAACCCAGTCCTCGATGTCCGGACTCCATCCTTTGAGACCTGAGAATCTCGTTTAAATTCTTAGACCCAGAATTCAACATCTTCACCAACTGTTTGAGCTGGTTGAGCTCCTTTATGGTGGCTGAATGATCCATTCTTTCAGATTCAACTTGGAGTTCCATCGACTCTACTTGCCTCAAGAGGTACACCTCCTTGCGATTCAGATCTATAATCGTTTTCCTTAGTCCTTCCATGCCTACTGGATGAGTGTCACGGTCTTTCTCCATATCAACTTTCAGAGAAGAAATAGTACCCAGGAGTTCCGTTTTCTGTGCAAGCAGGCATGATCTTTCCTGTTTCATTTCAGTCAGTTGAGTGTTCAGCCAATCAACCTTACCTTGAAGTTCCACCTTCTGTGTAACCAGTATCTCAGCCTCCTGCCACATCTTGTCTTTTTCAGCAGTCATACTGGCTACAAAATCGGTAAGCTTCTTATTGAGGTTGATCACCAGCATCCATTTCTCATATAGGTCTTTGTAGGTTTCAGCCAGAGTCTCCTGTGTAAGTTCTTCAACATCACTGCTTGATGTGTCATCAACAGGCTGTTCAGACAGTGCACTAGAGTATGGATTTTCACTTGACTCACTGCAGTCTTCAATATTGACTACAAGTCCGACGAGATTGACATTCTCATGATCTTCTTCTTCATCGGTAGATTCACTATCTGGACCCTCATAGGCTAATCTGAGAATATCCCATGCTTCCTTAGCCACCTCACATTCAGCAATCAGTTTGAACACATCCTCGTCCACTCCATAGAATATTGCATTCAGGGCCTTTGAATTCCCAACAGCCGCTACATCATCGGCTTCAGACCACAGGGCTTCGGGTTTTGGCATAACAACTCTTTCAGGGTTTGCCATCATGGGTACTGTCCATCCTATCATTACAGCTCTCCAAGCCCTTTCATCGAGGGATTTCAGAAAGGCTTTCATCTTGGATTTCCAATAGGCATAATTTGGCCCTTCAAGCAACGGTGGTCGGTTAGTGCTCTGTTCTTCCTTCAAACTCATCTTGAACAGTCGCTGGATCACACTCTGTATGTCGAGTGTCTGCTCTGATACCAATTAAAATCTACTTGACTTAGTCAAGACGAGTTCCAGATGGTGTTCGAACTGCGTCTCGAACACTTGTTGGACAGTTTCAAGTTATGTTCAAACAGAGACTGGAACACCTTAGCAGACAGAACGTATAGAGCACAAAATAGGAGCACACACGATATGATAACCCAGTTCGGCCTCGCCTACTCTGGGGGGTTTCCCACACCCGAAAAAGGGACACAAATCTTATTACGAGTTTAGATCTATTCGTGGACTTACACTTACACAACGCCTTGTTTGTAATAGCCTAGCCTCTAACACTCCGTCTCTCGGATTTGCAATCTCGGTTCACCGCAGCTCCCCTCGATCCCCTATGGGTAGGACGAGACTTCCCTCTCGGCCTAGTCTTGGACTTCTTGGAAGTCCAGTCGCCTTCTCTCAAAGACGTATTTTGATCACCGTGTGTGTGTGCGCTTGTTGTCCTTCCAGAACAGTCTGAACAGCACACTGAACAGACTGTTACTTCCCCTATGATATTCTGGTGTGGAATAATCAACCGGTGGTCGCTCCTCCAATCTCACGAACTCTCGTGTTTGTTTCTTTTCTCTCAGGAAGCGACACAGATCTGGTTGCCCTAGCCATGTATTTATATGTAAAGGCGAATATCCAAATCTGTTGCAGATCACATCATCAAATATTCTAGGAAATATTCCTAAATATTTGATGTGTATCTTTATCCAATCTTTAGGAAGTATCTTCGAAAACTTCCTTCCCAAGTCATCCACGTCGCCTTTAATCTGATGTGTAGATATTCGTTTGAATATCTGAATCTTGGAATTCCTCGCTGGCCGACTCCAATCAGATCGAAATATTCTTGTCAAATATTTCAGAGATACTCCTAAATATTTGATAGATATTCAATCTTTTCCATATCCAATCTTTGGAGATTACTTCCGTGCCAAGCCATCAAATATTCTCGAATCCAAACTGAAGATATTCATTTGAATATCTGATCTTTAATGATGACTCGTTAATTGATCCTAATCAAATAATCTCGTCGATCTTCTGGATACGGAAATCTTCCTGCGTCTGCTGTACGTTGTACTGCAGTTCAAGACAGCGATTGAACTCTTCTTGAACACCTGCTTGAACTGTCTAAAGCCGTTTTGCCAACAGCATGCCATTCATGGGAACATCAGAGTCATATCATGTAGCAATATCTAGGATACCGAAGGAATTGTGATGTTTCAGTATTTTTCCTCTTATGACCTAGTACTTGTTCGGGACGAACAAGTTTAAGTGTGGAGTGGTTTGATGAGCCCTATTTATACGACTCATCGAGTCATCAAATCCCACCAATTCTGACACTTTATCATACGAACAGTTACTTCTTAGTGTTGTTTTGTATTCAGGTGTTTTGGATGCTCTAGGAGGAAACCCGCATTAAAGATGGCATTCAGGTGTGCCAAAAACATCACAAGGCCACTGTAGCCCGAGCAGGACCAGGCCGCGCCCAGCAAGGTCCTAGGCCCCAGCCGTGCAGTCTAGCACCAAATTCAAGTTACTCGAGCAAACTACCTGATCTGATGAATCCACCTCGAGCAAAGTGATCAAAATAGCAAACAAGGTGGAAGATGTCCGAAAACCAAGGAGAACGCCCGACCCAATTGGCAGTTGGCCCGATTCCAAGCAAAGGCCCCGCGCGCTGATAGGCACCAAAACCAAGTCGCTCGACAAGACGGGCGAATCTGGAAAATCTGGCTCCACCAAGTTGTTCTAAATACCTAAAAAGTTGGACGATCTCACTTCCCAGACAAAACGCCCAAGTGGAACAAGCCCTTGCCCAAGACATGCCTAGTTGGCCCGAGGCAAACCGAGTCAAGTCCGGCCCAAGCTGAGTTTGAAGTCACAAATCTCGGCCCGTCTTCTCCTCCATGCGTGGCGGTTTAGGAAGCTTCTAGAAGACTTGTTAACTAAGTTTACTTGCAAGCCAAGTTAGCTTCCAAGCTAAGCAAAGTCAAGACTTAGGAAGCCCTAGGTCCTTAGCTATAAATAAGACCTCTTAGGGCAGGGCATAATCATCCATCATCCATCCCACAATCATCGAAGGCGAGTGATGGACCATAATTATACGAATCATAAACACAGTTAAACCCACCAAATTAGACTCTTTGTCTATTTAACTTTTGCTTGGTAGTTCCGATATTTATCTACTGGGTATTTTGAAGTCTAGAGAGAATACAGGCTAAGGAGGAGTTTTTAAGCTGAAAAGATATTACGAGTCATTCCAAGGTCACGACCAGATGCCAACTGAAGAAATCTCAAGATCCTGACGTGGAATCACTCAAAACAAATCCAACCCAAGAGCAACCAAAGTCAGTCCGGAGCAGAAATGAACCGATAGTTTTGTGAAAACATCACAAAACTCACATCCACTCCTTGCTCCTCCTCACATGGGCGGCTAAAGGGAAGCTTCTCCTCACAAGGGAGGCTCCTCCTCACATGGGCGGCTAAAGGAGAGATGCTCCTCCTCACATGGGGCGGCTAGCTTGCTCTCCACTCCTCTCCCATGGATGCTTGCCATGTGCTTTCATCCTCACCACACCTTCTCCTCCCTTTGGCCTATAAATACAAGCTCCTCTCCATTGTAATCTTCATCCCACAATCCACAAATCCATAAGCTCTCACTTCTCTCTAGATTTTGGGCACTATTGTAAACACTTGCTTTAATCTATAATACTCTTGTTGGTTCTTGAGTATTCCAGTTTGTTCTTGAGTACTCTTGTCGGTTCTTGCAGTACTCAAGTTTGTCTTTACTTTTCACTGTTCTTGAGTACTCTTGTTGGTTCTTGAAGTACTCACCCCTTTCCTTTACTGTCTTTTACTTTCAAAGGCTTTACTTTCTTGTCTTTCAAAACTGCAATTTTACTTTCCATGTCTTTACTTTCAAAAACTTTACTTTTCATGTCTTACAAAACCTTTACTTTTCAATTACTTAGCTACGATATCCTCTTCCATGGATAATCGTAGCTAAACCCTTCGATCGGTTAAAGGGGTGTACTTGGATCATAAAATGTTTTAGACCCTACTCTTAATGCATCTTTGTGTTCAAAACTCGTTCCATGTGCCATATATTAGGTTAGAACTTCCAAGGTTGAGTGGATGATTTAACGGGCAAAGCTCTTCCGTGGGGTTCGTGAACATACTCAGGTAAGTGGATGCTTTAACGGACAAAGCTTATCTGAGGAGTTCGACTTATCTAAAACACCATTTGGTTGATCGTAATTGAAGATCAAATGGATGCACATAAGGCTAAGATACTTCGAAAGGAGGAATTAGTCTAAATAGAACAAGTGTTCTAAACGATGTTGCAAGTCTTGTGCTAGAAATAGCCTCGATTCATCTTTGAACACTTAGTATGATCATTAGCGGTCAATGATAAACAGACTATGATACAAGGCCCCTAAGACCGAATACTTTCCTTAGATTCAAACATCACCTGCACTTACTTTCAATCTTAGTATAAACTGCTTTATCAACTGCTGACGTTCCGGAAGACTTGCCAATCACGCAACAACCGCTGTAAGCCTTCTTCCTTTTATTTTCAGTATTTATTTTTCTGTCATTTACTTTTATGTACAAAAAACCAAAACCAACCAAAAAGACACGTACTTGTTAACACTAAAACCTCAATCAACCTAAAACACGCTGCCTCGCTGTACGATCCCTCAAAGAACAACTTATCCCCCTCATTCCCTTGGGTTCGACCCCTATTTACCACTTGCTACCCAGTAGTAAAGTCGCGAGTAGCGGACTTATAAATTTATTCTTGACGTTTGCACACGACGACTGTGCATCCATCAGCGAGCAGCAACAATTCGGCCAGAGCTTCTCTCGAGTTCCCTTCTTCGGCATAGAGAAGAATTGTTTACTTTCTTTCATTACTTTTGTATTCTGTTTTCATGGATATGAGTAGCTAAACCACTTGTTCGGTTTATGGTTTCAATATATTGTGACATAGTTTTGAGATTTGATGCTTAGTGCTAATTTCATTGTTCTACTAGTTCTTGTTCTAATTTACCCGGTTGAATTGTAAAGCTAAGCTGATTCCTGAAAAAGTAAGGCTTAACCGAGAAAGTCACCCCCATATTCGCTGCTTATTTGATACTAAACCGTTAGAATAAGTAGTTGCACTAAATCTAGTATAACCTAAACGGAGTATTAGGTTTGCTAGAACTAGAAGTCTATAACCTGAAACGGAGTAGATTGTGGCGTAGTGACTTGAAACGGTCCTACCTTAGGTTATAACTTGAAACGGAGTAACCACACTTAAGAACACGGAATTAGATATTTAGAAATCAATGATAAACGAAGTCACAATAGGAAACCCTAGACCGAATATTCTCTTTGATTGATATCTCTCGGTTTTATTTCCTTTTTACACTTGTTTCCAAATTACTCTCAACCCCAATTGCCTTTCTTTTTACAGAACAACAAGTAACCTCACCAGCTCCCTAGGGTTCGACCCTTGCTTGCCGCTGTACTAGCCAAGAGTAAGGAAATTATAAATATTAAATTTGCAGGTACCGACGATGCCTGTCATGGACACATTAGCACTTAGATCACATAGAGCACGACGAATAGTAATACAACCAATATCACAAGGGATAGAAAAAATCCTCGAGTCTTTAAGTTTGGTCAACATGGGCTGGTGCATGGCAGCACTACACTCCTCGCTCAGGGCCACTGTCTTGGTCCCGTCAATTTTTCTTTTCCCAGTAAGAATTTCCTTCATGAATTTGGCATAAGTAGGAATCTGGGTGATTGCGTCGGTGAGGGGCATAGTGATGTAAAGAGTACGAATATTATCCACGAACTGCTTGAAATCTTTATCCCTCCTTGTAGCCGCTTGCCACTGAGGAAATGGAACTGGAGGTCTATAAGGAGCTGGCTCCACTGTATGTGCGGAATGTTTAGCTTGGTTTTCAGCTTCCTTCGATGTTTCCTCTTCAGCAGGTGTAGAATCAGATGCTGATTTTGCAGCTGGAGCTCAAGTGGCTTGAGCTGGCAGCATTTCAATCTATTTTCCTCCTCGGAGTGTTATGGTATTAACTGATGCCCTAGGATACGGATCCTGTTTTGAAGGGAGTTTTCCATGTTTTCTGTTTACCGAATTTGCTTGCTGAGCCACGCGGAGCAGTGTAGTCTCCAAGAGTCCTGCGAGCTGGCTGCTGCGCGGGACGCTGCTGGTCATCCTAGACCAGCTCAGTTAGCAATGCTCGGTTTTGATTCATTCATAGCTTAGCCAATTGCCGAGCTCGTAACCTGGTTAAAGGAACGTCTTCTCTGTCTACCTAAGGTGTCTGTGGATCCCCCGAGTCGCTTTGATCATTTGCCCGTGCCTTCTTCTTGCTCCTAGGTGTTTTCCTTGGCATGTACAAAAAGCCAAGGGGAGAGTGAATGTAGCAAGAAAAAGCAGCCAGAGATGAGTGATGGACCATAATTGTATGAATCATAAACACAGTTAAACCCACCAAATTAGACTCTTTGTCTATTTAACTTTTGCTTGTTAGTTCCGATATTTATCTACAGGGTCTTTTGAAGTCTAGAGAGAATACAGGCTAAGGAGGAGTTTTAAAGTTGAAAATGAATTACGAGTCATTCCAGGTCACAACCAAATTCTGACTTTCAAGAACCTGACGTGGAATCACTCAAAACAAGTCCAACCGAAGGGCAACCAGAGTCAGTCCGGAGCTGAAAGGACCGATGGCTTTTTGGGATGAGATCACAAACTCACTCCATCACTCTCCTTCCTCCATGTGGCCGGCGGCTAAGCCATCATCCACTCCTTCTCCTCCATGTGGCCGGCGGCTAGAGGAGGGGACACCTCACCCCGATGGCTTTTGCTCTCCCTCCCATCTTGTGACAAGTGGCTTGCTTCTCATCCACATCCATCTTCTCCTCTAAGCCTATAAATAGAGACCTCCATTGCCTTTGTAAATCATCCCACAATCTCATTCCAAAATCAACAATCACAAGTCACTTATCTCTCTAGCTTTTGTGGGAACAATCATGTAATCACTTTACTTTGAAATCGAAGCTTGATCTTGAGCACTCTTAACGGTTCTTGTAAGTCCTCTCTTCTTTAATTTACTGTCTTTTCAATTCAACAACTTTACTTTCCTGTCTTTACTTTCGAAAACTTTATTTTCTGTCTTTCAAAACCTTTAATTTTGCAAGCACTTAGCTATGATGTCCTGCTCCATGGATATTCATAGCTAAACCCTTCATTCGGTTGAAGGGGAGTGCTTGTATCATACAATGTTTTAGGCCCTACTCTTAGTGCCTCTATGTGTTCAAAACTTGTTCTATGTGCCACATATTAGGTTAGAACTTCCAAGGTTGAGTGGATGCTTTAACGGGCAAAGCTCTTCCGTGGGGTTCGTGAACATACTCGGGTAAGTGGATGCTTTAACAGGCCAAGCTTATCTGAGGAGTTCGACCTCTTTTAAAAACCATTTGATTGCTCGTAACTGAAGATCAAATGGATGCACATAAGGCTAAGATACTTCGAAAGGAGGAATTAGTCTAAATAGAACAAGTGTTCTAATTGATGTGGCAAGTCATGTGCTAGAAATAGCCTTGATTCATCTTTGAACACATAGTATGATCATTAGAGGTCAATGATAAACAGACTATGATACAAGGCCCCTAAAACCAAATACTTTCCTTTAATTGTAATATCAACTGTTACTTTACTTTTCAGTACTAAAAACTAAAATCAACCCCCCAACTGTTTTATTTAATCCCCCCCTTTTTGAAAGAATAACTATCACCTAATTCCCTTGAGTTCGACCCGTACTTACCACTGACTACCAAAAATAGTTGAGTCGTAAGTATCGGAGATATAAATTTATTTTTGCACAGAGAACATCGCACCTTAACGACAGTGCGGTGGGCTCCGTCAAAATTGGCGCCGTTGTCGGGGAGTTAGCTTCAGATTAGTTGTTCTTTTCCTCCCCTTTCATTTCTTCGTCACACTTTCCACCATGTATGGATGGATGGCTCAGCATCTTCCTCAGTTTGGAGGTACCATCGGAGAAGACCCAGTAATACACTGCCAATATTTCCACCATATAAGTCGTCACATGAAACCCAAAAATATAACGTTAGAAGAGTTTCAATCAAAATGTTTTGAACACTCTTTAACTGACTTTGCGACAGTATGGTATTACGCATCAACTGCTAGTTGTGCAAAATATTATGTGGACCTTCGCGCTAAATTCCTAAAAGAATTCTCCCCCCCATCCTTACGACATGACACCCGAGAGAAGATCATCTGCCTTCAGCAATCCCGGGATGAGACTTTAGATGAATACTACACGTACTATGACACCATCGTCTCACGCTGCCCGCACCATGGATTCACGGAGGTATTTCTTCTCCAAAGATTTCTTTGTGGGATGAGGGCCGATGAGCAGACAAGGATTAACAACGGTGTGGGAGGATCAGTAGGGAACTTATCCCTGACAAAAATGTGGAGCCTCATAGACGACATGGCCGTGGCCACAAAACGAAGACCAATGCCCCGAGCTAATAGAGGAATACAGATAGTGGAGGCTGGTCCAGAGACGAAAAAAAATACTCCCGAGCCATCAGAAGAAACTCCCGAGCGATCAGAAGAAACTCCTGAGCCATCAGGAGAAACTCCCGAGCCATCAGAAGAATTAGATACAGAAAGCACCGGAAGCAACGAGGAAGAACCTTCATGGGAATTCAAGACCGTGCCTGCAAAAGAAGAAGTCCAGAACACCACTAGCGAGCTGCCAGAGTCATACCCGACTATCATTACCCAAGCAGCCGAGACCATCCGAGACCAGATTCTCACTGACGGACATAACGAGATAGAACAAGGCCTTAAGATGCAAGCTTCCCAACTTTTCCCCTTGATCAATAGGCAAATTGCAGAAAACTACGTGCTCAATGAAGAGACTAAGAGAAGGATGGGAAAAGGGCCTATGCAGAACGACTCCTCGATGGAGCATTTTTGCGGGACAACTAGACAAGGCAGCCCTAAACATAAGAGAACCCAATTCAAGAGGCTATTAGTGAAAGGTCCCTCGCCTTCTCAGAGACGTTGGAAGGAGAAACCACCAGAACCATGGGAACAGGACCCAAGCACATCATCCCATAAAAACTCAGGGAAATGCAATGCAAAAATGAAAGTAGGCACTCCACAACACTATGACCTGAGCTGCCCATGGGATCCAAACTTGTGATCCCCATGCGTCGAGCCAACGACGTTAAACAAAGGCACTGGTCGGGAGGTAACCCGACACCTATCTTACTTTCAGTAATTTTCTTTTCTGTCATTTAGTTTTTACCGTAAGTCGCTCTCACCCTTTTTTTTGTATAGAAGAAATGACTCCTTGTAGGAATTGGTTTTTGGAGCAAGATCAGATCAGCCAGACAGCTTCCGAGAAATTCCGGGCCTGCGCTAAGAGTTCAAGGCCCCAGCCGAACTCCCTCGATTATCCAGCTCCGAGGCATGTCGTTCCACGACACGACACAGTAAAAGGGAGTTCAGTTCTTCCCTTTTCCTTAATGTCATTTCCTTCTCTTGTATATATTTGCATGACTTTTGAACTAAGTCGTGCTGAAAGGCACGCCTTCGTTCAAAAGTGTGGGGTGAGAACCACCTGTGTACTGATGAGCAATTATTTGATGAACTTTGATGTACAAGTCCAGTGACTTTGAGCTCCATTTTCTTGTAAGATTATGCAGATTTGATGTTTTTACTTAGTGTTACAGTGAAAAGCAGTTTGAGAAGTAAAAAGCGAAAATGAGAGCTAGGACACCCGCTCGGCCCTCCTACCTCCACGCTCGGCCATGCGCTTGTACACCCGACTTCCCATGCTCGCATAGCTGCTCGGCCCTCCTACCAACACGCTCGGCCATGCGCTCGTACACCTGACTTCCCATGCTCGCATAGCCGCTCGGCCCTCCTACCTCCACGCTCGGCCATGCGCTCGTACACCCGACTTCCCATGCTCGCATAGCCGCTCGCACGCCCGAGCTCCATCTCGTACACCCGACCCAAGCTGCAAGCAAACACATTTATTTCCCTCGAGCAATGTGAGTTTTATGGGGAACACATAGAAGCGATTGGAGACTGAGAAGCCTGCATTGGGAAACATAGAGGCAAAACAGTTATTACTGGAGCAGTATACAAGAAATGCATATGGGTGAAGGAAAGGGGATATACCTGACATTGTACATCCATCAAATCGAAGATACTGGCGACAACAACATTCAGAGAAAAAGAGTTCAACATCAGGGTTTCTCTTAACCTAATCTTGTACCTCTACTTTTATTTAATCTGTTGCCATGTATCAACTCACCATGAGTGAGTAGTCCACTTATTGGGATCCAATGGATCCCCAGAAACATCAGTTGTAACATATGTCTTTTTTATATGATTGTGATTTCATTTCTTTACATTAGATACGAATAGTTCAATTCATGCATCCTGTCTTTGGTATTTTCGCGAGATATCAATAATGTTTGTATGAGAATTGTTTGTACCTTTGTCTGTGTTTGCAGTAGCATATCACAGTAGGTTTACATAGTTACATGATAGGCGAGAAGCGAAATTTGAGTCTATGCATGTAATGAGATAAAATCTGATAGACAAGAAGCGAAAGTTGAGTCTTGATGATTTGTGCATCTAGTTTTGTTATTATGCAAGAAGCGAAAGTTGAGCATGTAATAAAACAAATGACCTAGGGTAATAATTCACTATCGTATATCAGGATCTACTGTTAGGCAAGAAGCGAGAGTTGAGTCTGTAGTAACTTTGTGTTATAATCTATTTGTTTCTGGGGAGTCATTGATTCCCAATGTTTCATCAAATTAAAAGACAACCAAACAACAACCGCATGCAACAACAAATCAATCTTTAGTTCTGTGCTAATCCATTTTATTGTTCAGTTTATTCATTTTACTGTACTGCACTTTTATATTTAAAACCCCCATCTCAGTACTAATATAAACAATCATTTACAGAAAATAGCAAGCTAGTTCCCTGTGGATTCGACCTGAGTCACACTCAGATTAATTGTTTGATCTGTGTTGTATTTCCACCACTATATTTACAATCGATCAAAATGGCGCCGTTGCCGGGGAGCTAGTCATTTGTTTATTTTCTGTTGTTATCTTTGTTTATCACATTAGTACGTCTTGTGTTAAATACTCTCTTTTAATCTTTCTTTTGTCTGTTGATGCAAACCAGAAGCAGGACGAAGAAAGGAAGGAAAGGTAGAGGAAAGATGGAGCAAAACAATCTCAACAATCTGATGAACGTACCTGTTCAGCAGAGGGAGCCTACTGTGGCAGATTTCATGATACCATCAACCCATACTCAAGGAAATCCCATCCAGATGCCTGAAGGAGGAAATATAAAATGGAGGTCCGGCCTGATACAAATGATAACCAGTAATGCCTACAATGGGATAACTGGTAATGCTCATCATCACCTGGATCAATTCAAGGATTTCTGTGCCACATACAAGCCAACAAACGTGGGATTGGAAACGATTTACCTTCGTCTGTTCCATTTTTCACTAAAGGATAGAGCCAAGGAGTGGCTCAAGAACCATCCGCCGAACACCTTCACCACCTGGGACCAGCTATCCAGTGCATTCATGATGCAGTTCTTCCCACCAGCAAAAACTAAAGAACAGAGAGAAGCAATCAGCAAATTTACTCAAAAGATGTGTGAGGATTTTCATGAGGCCTATGAAAGATTCAAAAGATTACTGTGGGAATGCCCACATCATGGAAACTCACCTTGGCAGCTGCTGTACTCCTTCTACAACGGAATGGACAAGGAAGCTAGACATCTGATGGACAACAGTGGAAAAGGTGCCATCAACAAATTGCCACCAACTGAGGCCTTCCAACTGATAGAAGAACTTGCAGCAAACTCACTACAGTTTGGCAGTGGACGCAACAACTATCCTAAGGATAGAGACTTCATCAATGGTGCTGTTGCAACCAAGGACGACATTCAACGCCTCACCACGATGTTTGAAACATTGATGAAGAATTAGAATCCTAGCGTAGCAC
The DNA here is from genome assembly GCA_033675215.1 of Rhodiola kirilowii. Lineage (NCBI taxonomy): Eukaryota > Viridiplantae > Streptophyta > Magnoliopsida > Saxifragales > Crassulaceae > Rhodiola > Rhodiola kirilowii. The sequence continues at coordinate 37,255,035 of CM066201.1, forward strand.
AAGTCAGGATGGAGTACAGTAACCAGTACATTGTTCCACCGCCACCTGCAGTCCTTACTCAGCAACCAGTACCATTACCACCCAGGCCTATGCACGTTGAAGAAGATGTGAACTTCGTACGTAATCAACCCTACAACAACAACAGCAGACCTGCATATGAAGCTAATAGGAACTACCAGTGTCAACCATACTTCAATTATCAGAATAATCATCAAAGCAATTAGATGCCTCAAACAAACTATGCAGCCCCTGCCCCGAAACCATGGAACGCTAATCCTGTTGCACCTACTATTCTGAAACCTCAAAACACACATCCAGGTAATGTTGCATCGTCTAGCAATTCTAATCAGACTGACCTGTCTTCTATTGTTGCGCAGCTTGCAGCAACACAACAACAGATGACGCAGCAGCAGCAACAGAGTCAACAAGAGAACAAGCTAATACTACAGAAGCTTAACGAGCTACAAAAACACAATGAAATATTGGAGACTCAAATAGCTCAGCAAGCATCAGCATCTAGATTCCAGGGCCAATTACCACCTCAAACAGATGTGAATCAGACGGAGAATATCAATGCTGTCACTTTGAGGAATGGGAAGGAGTTGCAAGCAGCAAAACAAGCTAGGATGACTGACCGTGCAAACACTCGCATAACCGATCGTGTACCCGATCAAGACGATCGCACAACCGGTCGTGCATCTGAGCAACAAACTAGGGCAGCCGATCTCACCTCCGAGCGTTTCACTCGCACGACCGATCATGCAGCCGATCCAAACGCTCGCACCTCCGATCGCACCTCCGACCGCACGACCGACCGCGTGTCCGAGCAAAGCGCCAGGCCATCCGAGCATGTACTCGACCGGGTAACCGAGCCTCTTTCAGATAAAAATTTTACTAACTTTGAACTTTCGCAAAAATAGGATGCTGAAACAGAAGTCGACAAAAGGAAGCAAGAAATCAAAGAGAAAGTACCCTTTCCCCAGAGATTGAAAAAGCGGAACGACAATTCCCACACCAAAGGTTTGCTAAACTTCTTAGCAACCTTCAGGTATCTATGCCATTCACTGATATAATACTTCAAATGCCTGGTTATGGAAAATTTCTGAAAGATTTTGTCACAAATAAGAAAAAGTTAGACACTGATCATGTTACACTTGATGCAAATTTTAGTGCCATTATACAACATGCCATGCCTAAAAAAGTTGAATGATTTTGGTGCATTTTGTATTCCCATTACAATAGGTCCTGTTAATGTGTCTAATGCTCTATGTGACTTGGGTGCCAGTATTTCATTGATGCCATTTTCTCTGTACAAAAAGCTTGATGTAGGAGAATTAACACCAACACCCATCAGCCTGAGATTAGCTGATAGAACCTCTAGGTTGCCTAAAGGTATTTTAGAAGACATGCTCATTAAAATTGGTGAACTTTGGGTGCCTGTTGACTTCTATGTTCTAGAGATGGATGTTGAGAATGAAACTCCAATCATACTAGGAAGGCCATTTTTGAATACTGTTAAATCTGTCATCGACTGTGGTAATGGAACTATTGAGATGAACTTAGGCAGTGAGAAAGTGAAGTTTTTCTGAAATCTATGATGAAAGCACCTAGGGACTCTTTAGACTGTGCTTGGCTTGATACTTATGATGATTCTAACGATTTTGATGAGCTGCCTAATTTTGAAGATGAGCTACTAAGCAGTGAAAAAGAAGCAGGTGCACTTATGATGCTGACAGAGTGCGAAGCAGTTGAAGAAGCTAATGAAGACAGTGAATCAGGTGACGAAATTGATAAAAATTTAAAACCACTTCCATCAAATCTCAGGTATGAATTTCTTGGACCAAACTCCACATTGCCTGTGATCGTTGATGCCTCCTTAGATGACCAGCAGACTGTAGAATTACTACATGTGCTCAAGAAATATAAATCTGCTATCGGACACTCTATTGATGATATTAAAGGGATTAGTCCTAGCATCTACATGCATAGGATACACTTGGAAAATGACGCTAAACCTAGCAGCGAACATTTGAGGAGATTAAACCCTAATTTGAATGAAGTTGTTTTTAAAGAAATTACCAAGCTTCGTGATGCAGGGATAATATACTCGGTTGCAGATTCAGAATGGGTGAGTCCCATCCATGTAGTGCCAAAGAAAGGAGGACTGACTGTAGTAACAAACAACAAGGGAGAGCTGGTTCCAACAAGAACAGTGACCGGCCACAGAATGTGTATAGACTACAGGAAGTTGAACACGGCTACGAAGAAGGATCACTTCCCCATCCCATTCATTGACCAGATGTTGGAGAGACTAGCCGGGCACGAATATTTCTGCTTTTTGGATGGCTACAGTGGATTTTTCCAAATCCCCATACACCCTGATGACCAAGCCAAAACGACATTTATATGTCCATTTGGGACCTTTGCCTACAGGCGTATGCCATTCGGATTGTGCAACGCACCAGGGACCTTTCAACGATGCATGACTTCAATATTCTCTGAATTTTTGGAGAAATCCATGGAAGTTTTCATGGATGATTTTTTCGTTCACGGTTATTCATTTGATTCATGCTTATCTAACTTATCTAACGTGCTTGCCAGGTGTGTTGAGGTCAACCTTGTGCTTAACTGGGAAAAATTCCATTTCATGGTAAAAGAAGGGATTGTGCTCGGACACAAAGTAACAAAGGAAGGAATAGCAGTGGACAAAGCAAAAGTGGAAGCAATTGAAAAGCTGCCAATTCCCAACAATGTCAAAAGCATCAGGAGTTTCATAGGACATGCAGGCTTCTACAGACGCTTCATCAGAGATTTTTCAAAAATAGCTAAGCCCCTCACCAGTTTACTTTGCACTGATGTTGAATTTAAAATTACTGATGAGTGTGTTACAGCTTTTGAAACTCTAAAGCAATTTCTAATCACTGCACCAATTATCCAACCTCCCAACTGGAGTCTACCATTTGAGCTGAGGTGTGACGCAAGTGACAACGCAATCGAAGCAGTGCTAGGTCAAAGGGTCGATAAGAAGCTACACGTGATTTACTATGTCAGTAAGGTTTTGGTTGCAGCCCAAGCAAATTACACAACAACTGAGAAGGAGCTGTTGGCAGTTGTTTATGCGTTTGAGAAATTCAGGCCATACTTAGTTGGCTCGAGGACGATTGTATACACTGACCATGCGGCTATCAGGTATTTGATGACAAAGAAAGACGCAAAACCTATACTGATACATTGGATACTTCTTTTGCAGGAATTCGATAATGAAATTAAAGACAAAAAGGGGGTTGAAAACGTGGTAGCCGACCACCTGTCAAGACTACAATTGGACCCTGCCGAAATTTCTGATGATGCACCTATTCGAGATTCCTACACGGGTGAGGATTTGATGAGCTTAGAGAAAAATTCAGCACCTTGGTACGTGGATTTTGTGAACTATCTAGCATGTGGAATCCTGCCAGGAGACGTGGATTACAACAAGAGGAAGAGATTTCGCACGGCGTGAAAAGGTATTACTGGGATGATCCATTTTTATATAAACTGTGTATTGATGGCATCTACAGGACATGTGTATCAGAGGAAGATCAACAGAGTATCTTGGAACGTTGTCACTCATCTCCATACGGTGGTCATGGTTCGAAAACAAAGACTGCAGCTAAAGTATTACAGAGTGGATTCTACTGGCCAACTCTGTTTAAGGACGCCTACCTATTCGTCAAGAGTTGTGATTCATGCCAGCGCACTGGGAATATTTCGAAGCGCGATGAGATGCCACAAAAAGGAATGTTAGAAGTTGAGCTATTTGACGTCTGCGGCGTAGACTATATGGGACCATTCCCATCTTCATATGGAAACCAGTATATACTGGTTGCAGTGGATTTTGTGTCAAAGTGGGCAGAAGCTGTAGCAACCAAAACGTGCGATGCTAAGAGTGTTACAAGCTTATTCAAGAAAATAATCTTTCCCAGGTTTGGAACCCCGAGAGCAGTAGTAAGCGACAATGGGAGCCACTTTCGGGAAAAGCAATTCGGAGCTATGTTAAGGAAATTCGGAGTCTACCACAAATTTTCTACACCCTACCATCCACAGACAAATGGACAAGCTGAGGTAACCAATCGAGAACTCAAGAAAATCTTGGAGAAGACAGTAAACAATTCGAGGAAAGATTGGTCGTCAAGGTTGGAGGAAGCTCTATGGGCATACAGAACCGCCTTCAAGACGCATATTGGGATGTCTCCCTATAGGCTAGTGTACGGAAAGCCCTGCCACTTACCAGTCGAGTTGGAATTCAAAGCTATTTGGGCAGTGAAGAAGCTGAACTACGATATGAAAGCAGCCGGAGACAAAAGAATGTTAGACTTGCATGAATTGGAAGAAGTTCGTATGGAGATCTATGAGAGTGCCAAACTATACAAGGAACGTTCAAAAAAAATGGCATGACAGAAAGCTAAGAGCTAAAAACTTTTCTGTTGGAGAAAAGGTGTTATTGTACAAATCCAAACTGCAGCTGTTTCCAAGAAAGCTCAAGTCAAGATGGGCAGGACCATATACAGTGAGTAAGATCTTTGACGATGGACATCTAGAACTCTCAACTGATGATGGCCAAACTTTCAGGGTAAATGGACACAGGGTGAAGGAATATTTCGGATACAAACCTAACAACCTGGAAGATTACAAATTTGAAGACGTTGAATGAATCTACCTCCCTCAATCTCAATTTTAAAAGCGCAACTCCGTCTTGGCCAAGACGTTAAACTAGGCCGGTAAGTACTTTAACTCTATTTTTCTGCAAAACTTAGAACTGTGCTGAATATGGGACTAGTCGGCCAACCAATCGCATGCCCTAGCTACACCATCGCATGGCCGATCACATGCACGAGCAAATCAGTCGCATGCTCGACCAGTTGCCCGAGGAGCAAGACACTCGCACACCCGATCGCATGGCCTAACAATTCACCCAGATATCCGATCGGTTGAACGAGCACAATCAACCGGATACCCGATCGGTTGGCCTGGCCCAATTTTACTAATATTTGTTTCTTTATGCCGATTTGGCCCAATAAAAAAGAAAAGTTTAGGGTTACCTCGGGCAGCCGATCGAAGACAAAACAAAAACGATCGCAGCCGAAGCCGATCGCACGCCCTATCGCGCACAGCCTCTCGCTAGTCCAGTCGCCAGTCGCCTCTCCCGATCAAGTTCCGACGATCGCCCCATCCGCTCAGCCTCTTCCAGCCGTGCGACAGTTTTCAGAAACAGGTTTCCAATTTTGAATTGTGGTGCCCTAATTTTTTTATTTGCTATGGCGAAGACTAGAGGAGGAAAAGCCGATAATTTAGAAGGGTCAAAAACGAATAAAAGAAAGCGAGTACAAGTTGCGGACAACCTATACCCATTGCCACCAGATGACCCGGTGCATATGGCAACCGGAAGACCTCCTCAGCCGCGCCCAAACACTACTCTAGCTGAATCCTCACGCACACGCCTTGAAGCTGCTGGTCCAGCCCAAGCGCCACCTGTCCCTTCTCCTCAACCGCCACAACCACAACAAGGGCAAAACCCTCTCACACCAGCTGACAGAACCGCTTGTCGTCAAAGCGATTGTGCAAATAAATTTATAGTCCGCTACTTGCAACTATACTACTGGGTAGTACTTGGTAAGTAGGGGTCGAACACAAGGGAGTCAGTGTGGATGAGTTGTTCTTTGGGGGGTTTATCCAGCGAGAGAGCGTGTTTTAGGTTGGTTGGTTGGTTTTAAAGCTACCAGCTAAGCGATTGATTGATTGATTGGTTGGTTGGTTTTAGGACTGGAAAGTAAATTATTATTTTATTGATTAAGAGAAATGTTCGGTTTCAGGGGCCTTGTATTATATTTGTTTATCATCGACCGCTAATGATCATACCAAGTGTCAAAGATGAATTGAGGCTATTTCTAGCGCAAGACATGATCATGCTAAGTATTCAAACGGTGTATCAAGGCCATTCCAAGCACTCGATTTGCGTACACTGTCTAGCCTATTCCAAGGACGTAGAACACTTATTCTATTTAGACTAATACTCCATTCCCGGTTATATTAGCCTATGTGCATCCATTTGATCAATCATTCCCGATCAACCAAATGGTGTTTAAGATGAGTCAAAGTTCTCAAATAAGCTTAGCCATTCCAAGCATCCACTTATAAGTACAAGTTTACGAACCCCCATGGTGAGCTTTGCCATTCCAAGCGTCCCCTCAACCATGGACGTTCTGACTTAAAATATGGCACATAGAATAAGTTTTGAATACAAAGGTGTACTAAAAGTAAAGTCTAAAACATTTATAATACAAGCGCGCCACTTAGACCGAACTACTAGTTTAGCTACTATTCATCGCGCTAAACATTATAACTAAGGAATTAAAGACAACAGTTAAATAAATAAATACTAAGAGATACTTACAACCGTTGAAGCGCCAAGGGATTCTTTATTCCAAAGTAATATTACATAATTGTGCCCACAAAAGCTAGAGAGATTTTGTAGAGAGAGAAGCTCTCCACATTTTGGTGTGTGTTACAAATGAGGAGGAGCACTTCTATTTATAGGCTAAGGAGGAGGAGGATGGGTGGTGGAGATGGTGGCATGTGGAGGAGCATCAAAGGGTGGAGGAGGAAGAGTGCAAGGCAAGCTTTGGGAGGAGGATGTGGTGGAGGAGCCACCACATGTCACATTCTCCATGGAGGAGGAGAAGCAGCCGGCGGCTTTGGGAGGGTGGAGGAGGAGCCGCCACTTGGAGGGAGGAGAGTGGAGGAGCCACCCCTTCTAGAAGCTTGTGTGACCTTTCACAAAAGCCATCGGTTTGACCGGATCTCACCGGAGCTTTGGCCGGAGCTTCTTGGATTTTGGAGAGTGTATTTTGAATGAAAATGTCATTCTAAGATGATCTCAAGAAGGAACCTAAGCCAAATTCTGCCCCGAACATGGTCGAAATGCCAAATCAGATGAAATTGCCCTTGTTTGGCCTTCACCGGGCTTGGTGCTTTTGCCTTGCATTCTTGTCCATTTGCCGACGGTTCTAGAATATTTGAGTGATTCCAAGTCGGTTCCATGAAGGATGTTAAGGATGATTTTGAGTGTAGCATGGTCGTGACCTGGAATGACTCGTTCTTCATTTTCCGCTTAAAAACTCCTCCTTAGCGTGTTTTCTCTCTAAGCGCCAAAATACCCTGTAGAAATATATCGGGACTAACAAGTAGAAGTTAAATAGACCAACAGTCTAATTTGGTGGGTTTTACTGTGTTTTTGATTCATATAATTTTGGTCCATCAGATTACCCCACACTTTTAGTTGTTCGTCCCCGAACAATGCTATTCAAGGGCGTGCACACAATCCATGTAAAAACTTTGAATATGAAAGTGAGACTATGAACTAGATTTATCCTAGTTCATGCATTACTACTTATTACTAAATTAAACTGTATAAATAAATAGAAGAAACTTGATACGTGTACCTTCGTGCTGAGATGCAAATTATATTGGATGTTTCGGGAGATAGCCCTTTTTTGGCTCCTGGACTGCAACCTCGGGATCGTCTCTTACTATATGGTTTCCTTGTAGCTTTCTCATGCACGTGATTCGGTTCGGGTTTCACTGGTTTGAGTACTTTGATTTTCTTTTGGCGAGGGACTGCTTTTTGTAGTGAATTTGCCTTTGGCCTTTGATTTGACGCTTTGAGTTCTTCACTTTTGTTCTGTTAAAACGTTCACAATTTTGGGCCTTTGGCCTCTTGATTTGCTTCATTGAGCTTTTCACCTTTTTGTGACTGCTAGTCCATTTTCTCAAGCCTTTTTGGGAGGTCCAATCATCGCCCGCAAGCCTATGGAAATACCTCCCCGCTCCTCTCGTCTTTGTCTTTTTGCGCGGGTCAAGATGAGGGTCGCCCATCTATTTTCTCGGCTATTTTGACTAGAGAGAGGACGGTCTGATTCCCGTCCTCGCCTTTGCATAGATGCTTCATGGCGGAGTTGACTTCAATTATTCACTGAAAACCCGAAGTGCAGCCTCCACTGACTTCGAAAACCATATAGTTTGATCTGATCCTTTGATTGCTTTCCAAGCCTCTCTAGGCATTTCTATCAACTCCACATCCCTAGTTATCTCAGCACAAAGGACAAATGGAAAGTTACATTCTAAGTTTTTAAACATTTGAATTTTCACAAGGTTAATGCATGAATTTTGGTCTATCTTTTTCACATTCTCAAGTTCATATTTTCAAAAAGATACTAGTAAAAGAAAAAGAAAAAGAAAAAACATGTTTACTATGCACACATGCAATTCTCACCCCACACTTTTGAACGAAGTCGTGCCTTTCAGCAAGACTTAGTTCAAAAGCCATGCAAGCAGATATTATACGAGAAAGAAATGATATTAAGGAAAAGGAAGGACAGAACTCCCTTTAAGGTGTCGAGTGAACGACATGGCTCGAGGCTGGATAATCGAGTGAGTTCGGCTGGGGCCTTGAACTCTTAGCGTAGCCCTGACTGGCTTAATGTTGCACCCAAGTCCGATTCCTGAATAGTCAAATCTTCTATGCACCAAGTGGGTGAGAGCGACTTATTGATAAAAACTAAAAGACAGAAAATAAAAAGACAGAAAATAAAGTGCAGAAAGTAAGATAGTGTCGGGTTACCTCCCGACCAGTGCACTTGTTTAACGTCGTTGGCTCGACAGTACCTCAATCATGGATCATAAGGTCGGATCCCAAGGGTGAGTGAGGTCAAACTTCTTCTCGGCAGCCCTTTTGCTCCGAGAGGGTGAGGTTTCCTTGGCCATAGCTGCTGGTCCAATGAGTCGTTCTTGTTTGTTGCTCCTTCCGGGTTTCCATTCTTTCGGCCCATGTCTTTGCCGTTTCTTCATATTTGAATAGTTGGCACTTTCGTGAGTTTGGAAGTTAGGTTTTGTGCCTTCAAACATCGGCGACCACAGGCATGTTCCCATGTGAGGAGTCTTCTTGGTGGTAGCTATGAATGGTTGTCTTGGAATGATTGAGTTCCCGGGTGGTTTTTCTTGGCTTGTGACGAGAGAGATTTCCTTTGTCGGCTTTTTTGGCTCATGCTCTTCCTCCAACTCCCCTTGTACCGCATCATAATTGATTATATGATCTTCGGTGGTTATGATCGGCATGAAACGCGAAGGGTTAAGTTGAGGCACTTCGACCATGAGGACTAGGTCTGTTTCAGGTGCTTCGACAGTGAGGACCAGGTCTTTCTCGGACAGTTCGGCAATGAGGTCCGGGACTTCCTCAGGTGCTTCGATCGTAAGTACCGGGCCTGACTTGATTTCTTCGGCCGCTTCAGCAGTGAGGTTCGTGACTTCTGTGGGCTCGGCAGTTAGGACAGTGATTTCCTCGGATGGATTGGTGATAAGGACCGGGTCTGATTGGGGCAGTTCTTCTTTGGTCATTTGCGGGTCCTCATCCTCAGTCGGCTCCTCGGGTTCAGCCGTGAATTGGTGCATCAATGCACTCAATTGCTGCATGTCTGTGGCCAATTGCTGGGTGCTAGCTGCCAGCTCCTTTTCTGCCGCCCATAGTTCAGTTTTGGCCCTGATTTGTTGCATCGTGTTGTCCAACTACTGGATGCTAGATGCCAGCTCCGTTATACGGTCCTCGATTGGCTCGGCCTGATCTTGGCTTGGTCTTGACCTCGCGGCCAAATCGTTTATTAATTTCCAAAGATCATCCTCGGTTAAGTCCCACATTGATCCTCCTGCTGCGTCATTTAGCCCTTTCCACTCATGTGGCAACATCCCACAGAGAAACTTTGTTTGAAGATCGAAGTTGGTGAATCCATGGTGCGGGCAGCTCGTCACAATGGAATCGAAGTACCATAAGTACTCATCCAATGTTTCGTCCCGGGATTGCGTTATTTTGTTGATCTTCTCGCGGATTTCAAGTTCGAAGGGTGGTGGGGAAAACTCCGTATTGTTCCAAGGATCCATTCCGTAGTAGTATGACTTGGTGAATTGCATGATAAAAGAAAAAAGAAAAAAGAACAACTATTCCTATGCACAACTCCCCGGCAACGGCGCCAATTTGACAGAACCGCTTGTCGTCAAAGCGATTGTGCAAATAAATTTATAGTCCGCTACTTGCAACTATACTACTGGGTAGTACTTGGTAAGTAGGGGTCGAACCCAAGGGAGTCAGTGTGGATGAGTTGTTCTTTGGGGGGGTTTATCCAGCGAGAGAGCGTGTTTTAGGTTGGTTGGTTGGTTTTAAAGCTACAAGCTAAGCGATTGATTGATTGGTTGGTTGGTTGGTTTTAGGACTGGAAAGTAAATTACTATTTTATTGATTAAGAGAAATGTTCGGTTTCAGGGGCCTTGTATTATATTTGTTTATCATCGACCGCTAATGATCATACCAAGTGTCAAAGATGAATTTAGGCTATTTCTAGCGCAAGACATGATCATGCTAAGTATTCAAACGGTGTATCAAGGCCATTCCAAGCACTCGATTTGCGTACACTGTCTAGCCTATTCCAAGGACGTAGAACACTTATTCTATTTAGACTAATACTCAATTCCCGGTTATATTAGCCTATGTGCATCCATTTGATCAATCATTCGCGATCAACCAAATGGTGTTTAAGATGAGTCAAACTTCTCAAATAAGCTTAGCCATTCCAAGCATCCACTTATCAGTACAAGTTTACGAACCCCCATGGTGAGCTTTGCCATTCCAAGCGTCCCCTTAACCATGGAGGTTCTGACTTAATATATGGCACATAGAATAAGTTTTGAATACAAAGGTGTACTAAAAGTAAAGTCTAAAACATTTATAATACAAGCGCGCCCCTTAGACCGAACTACTAGTTTAGCTACTATTCATCGCGCTAAACATTATAACTAAGGAATTAAAGACAACAGTTAAATAAATAAATACTAAGAGATTCTTACAACCGTTGAAGCGCCAAGGGATTCTTTATTCCAAAGTAATATTACATAATTGTGCCCACAAAAGCTAGAGAGATTTTGTAGAGAGAGAAGCTCTCCACATTTTGGTGTGTGTTACAAATGAGGAGGAGCACTTCTATTTATAGGCTAAGGAGGAGGAGGACGGGTGGTGGAGATGGTGGCATGTGGAGGAGCATCCAAGGGTGGAGGAGGAAGAGTGCAAGGCAAGCTTTGGGAGGAGGATGTGGTGGAGGAGCCACCACATGTCACATTCTCCATGGAGGAGGAGGAGCAGACGGCGGCTTTGGGAGGGTGGAGGAGGAGCCGCCACTTGGAGGGAGGAGAGTGGAGGAGCCACCCCTTCTAGAAGCTTGTGTGACCTTTCACAAAAGCCATCGGTTTGACCGGATCTGACCGGAGCTTTGGCCGGAGCTTCTTGGATTTTGGAGAGTGTATTTTGAATGAAAATTTCATTCTAAGATGATCTCAAGAAGGAACCTAAGCCAAATTCTGCCCGAACATGGTCGAAATGCCAAATCAGATGAAATTGGCCTTGTTTGGCCTTCACCGGGCTTGGTGCTTTTGCCTTGCATTCTTGTCCATTTGCCGACGGTTCTAGAATATTTGAGTGATTCCAAGTCGGTTCCATGAAGGATGTTAAGGCTGATTTTGAGTGTAGCATGGTCGTGACCTGGAATGACTCGTGCTTCATTTTCCGCTTAAAAACTCCTCCTTAGCGTGTTTTCTCTCTAAGCGCCAAAATACCCTGTAGAAATATATCGGGACTAACAAGTAGAAGTTAAATAGACCAACAGTCTAATTTGGTGGGTTTTACTGTGTTTTTGATTCATATAATTTTGGTCCATCACCAGCCCATCAGCATGTCCTCTCCAGATTCATACCCCCTGATAGACAATCACAGGAGCCAGTTTACAACTTTGACCACGTCTACAGGATTATGCTTCCAAGGGACAGTGAAAAGTGGATGAAGATCAAGAAGACTACAGTCGCCAGACCATTGTACCCCGTGCATGATGACCTGAGGATAATGAAGATTTTTGGTGAGGTCAATTCCATTCTGACAGACGGAAATTTGGAGTTCATGATGTGGGACGATCCAGGCACCTATCAGAAACTGGTCATTGAGTTTATTTCTACGCTTGAAGTCCTATGGGCCACTGGTGACGGACCAGAGAGCTTACGAAAATCAGGATCCAAGCGGTGGGCGCATAGATGGATTTTCCAGATTAATGGGTACTTTCACAGTTTGACTGAGGCAGAGTTCGAAAAGATCTTCAAATACCAATGGAAGGATACCTCATTCACCAACCAATCTGCCGATGAGGACACTGAATTCTGGAGGTACATTACTAAAAACAGCACCATCACATTCACTACTAGCTCACGTTCCAACCTGATCAGATTGCTAGCCTGGAGGATTATCCACCGTCTTATTGCTGAAAACTTGGCTACTCGCGTTGATAAGGGAACTAGAGTAAACCACAGAGACCTGGAGCTTATGAAAACCCTGCGCAGAGGCAAAGGGAATGGGGTAAAACTTATGACTATTTTCTCTGATCTTTTTTAGAAGTGTTCGTCTTGCAGCGTGCTTGGAGGTGGGTCAATCGTCACACTTATTGCTAAGCACCTCGGATATAATCTGGATAATGGAAAGCTGCTAAAGCCAAACACTCTGGGCCTGAAAATGATGAGAAATAGCTTGATGGTGGATAAAGAAAATAACTGGACATTGGAACCTCCAGCATCGCAGAGCAGCAAGAAGACAACCGGGAATTCAGACGCCCCAGCACCAGCTGTCACGGTTGATGGAGATGTTGCTGCACGGTTAACAGCTATAGAGGAGTCTCAGGTTGAAATAAAAGGTAAACAGACTGAAATTGACACTAAACTGGACAATATTCACACAATCTTGCAGACCATTCTCCAGCACCTGACTGCCGCGCCTGCCTCTACCACATCTGGCTCCACTGCATCTGATGACGACACTCCTCAAGACTGACGAACGCCTGCTGCATTTCACTTTTGCTTTTACCTTTATGCGTTCGTTCGGTAAACTCTTTTCACTTTCATCAATCAAATAATATTTTTCTACCCTGCTTGTTCATTATTTATGCTAGAATGCTTAGGGACTAAGCATGTTTCAAACTGTGGGGTGGCTGATGTTTATTTGATTATATTTGATTGATGATTGCTACGTGTGCTAAAAAAAATATTGCAGAAAAATGATTGAATGTGCTTACATGATTCTTGCTCAAAATCTTTGCTGAAAACACGTTGAATGATGAACATGTTAATCTCTGATGCTACGGCTTTGCTGCTCTGAACTCATGAATTTGTTAGCATCTGATTTCTGATTTTCCTTGTGATATGAAAGTTTATGCAAATAGACGATTTTATGCCAGCTTAGTTCAGCATGTTGAATTCGTTTAGGCCTTTGGAAAAATCATGGTGAACAAACTTTTGCAAACAAGTTTATTTTTCAGATTGGCTCTTAGGTGACTTCAACAGTACTGTGGTCTATTTCTGTGCTACACATTATGTTGGTACACTGTCAATTTCAAGTGCGGGGTTAGAAAAAATGATTGAAAGAGAAAAAAAGAAAGAAAAAAATAAAGATCAGTGTAGATGGCGGGGGTTACGAAGCGGTAGATATGGGTAATTCCCTGAGCCAGGTTTTCCCCTTCGAAACCATCCACACCTGTACTAAAAGTATTGTACAAGTCTTTAATACATTAAAAAAAACTAGCTTGATAGTGACTTTGTACCAGATGTTGTGCACTGACATATTCACAGGTATTGTTTGAGGAAAGACCATTGCAGATTACTGCGTGAGCCTTGAAGAGAATTTACAAGTTTCGTGTAAGTGAAATTCTTCTTGATAATTTGATTGCCTAAACTGAATTTTCGATTAGTCTGAATGAATACTGGCTTATTTGAGTTAAACCTGCATATACTGAATATCATATTGAAATAAAGGAACCTTTTGTTTGCTTTGAAGTGAGTGATATTGATGCAGCACTGCCTGAACTGATGAGTTATGATGTTTATCACTATTTGAAAATTTCATTTCATAATTGAGCAAGTATCACGGGATTTGTGAGTACTCCTGTTCTGAAAACTCTCACTAGTTTTATTTGTTCTTTTCTTGGTTTAATTTCAAGATGTTCTGGGGTGATACCTATGATGTGTGTTTGTTCGGAACGAACAAAGTTCAAGTGTGGGGTATTTTGATGAGCAATTATTTGATGAACTTTGATGTACAAGTCCAGTGACTTTGAGCTCCATTTTCATGTAAGATTATGCAGATTTGATGTTTTTACTTTGTGTTACAGTGAAAAGCAGTTTGAGAAGTAAAAAGCGAAAATGAGAGCTAGAACACCCGCTCGGCCATGCGCTCGTACACCCGACTTCCCATGCTCGCATAGCCGCTAGGCCCTCCTACCTCCACGCTCGGCCATGCGCTCATACACCCGACTTCCCATGCTCGCATAGCCGCTCGGCCATCCTACCTCCACGCTCGGCCATGCGCTCGTACACCCGACTTCCCATGCTCGCATAGCCGCTCGCACGCCCGAGCTCCATCTCGTACACCCGACCCAAGCTGCAAGCAAACGCATTTATTTCCCTCGAGCAATGTGAGTTTTATGGGGAACACAAAGAAGCGATTGGAGACTGAGAAGCCTGCATTGGGAAACATAGAGGCAAAACAGTTATTACTGGAGCAGTATACAAGCAATGCATATGGGTGAAGGAAAGGGGATATACCTGACATCATACATCCATCAAATCGAAGATACTGGCGACAACAACATTCAGAGAAAAAGAGTTCAACATCAGGGTTTCTCTTAACCTAATCTTGTACCTCTACTTTTATTTAATCTGTTGCCATGTATCAACTCACCATGAGTGAGTAGTCCACTTATTGGGATCCAATGGATCCCTAGAAACATCAGTTGTAACACATGTCTTTTTTATATGATTGTGATTTCATTTCTTTACATTAGATATGAAAAGTTCAATTCATGCATCCTGTCTTTGGTATTTTCACGAGATATCAATAATGTTTGTATGAGAATTGTTTGTACCTTTGTCTGTGTTTGCAGTAGCATATCACAGTAGGTTTACATAGTTACATGATAGGCGAGAAGCGAAAGTTGAGTCTATGCATGTAATGAGATAAAATCTGATAGACAAGAAGCGAAAGTTGAGTCTTGATGATTTGTGCATCTAGTTTTGTTATTATGCAAGAAGCGAAAGTTGAGCATGTAATAAAACAAATGACCTAGGGTAATAATTCACTATCGTATATCAGGATCTACTGTTAGGCAAGAAGCGAGAGTTGAGTCTGCAGTAACTTTCTGTTATAATCTGTTTGTTTCTGGGGAGTCATTGATTCCCAATGTTTCATCAAATTAAAAGACAACCAAACAACAATCGCATGCAACAACAAATCAATCTTTAGTTCTGTGCTAATCCATTTTATTGTTCAGTTTATTCATTTTACTGTACTGCACTTTTTTATTTAAAACCCCCATCTCAGTACTAATATAAACAATCATTTACAGAAAATAGCAAGCTAGTTCCCTATGGATTTGACCTGAGTCACACTCAGATTAATTGTTTGATCTGTGTTGTATTTCCACCACTATATTTACAACCGATCATGTACATAGTTAGTCAACATGCTTTTTCTTTTCCTTTTCCCTTAATATTATCTTTTTGAAAATATGAACTTGAGAATGTGAAAAAGATAGATCTAAATTCATGCATTTACCTTGTAAAAATTCAACTATTTAAAAACTTAGGATGTAACTTCCCATTTGTCCCTTTGTGCTGAGATATACAGGGGATGTGGAGTTGATAGAAAATGCCCTAGAGAGGCTTGGCAAGCACTCGAAGGATCGAATCTAACTATATGGTTTTCGAAGTCAGTGGAGGCTGCACTTCGGGTTTCAGTGAAGATTGAAGTCATCTCCGCCGTGCAGCGTTTATGCAAGAGGCGGGACGGGAATCAAACCGTCCTATCTCTAGTCCTAGTAGCCGGGAAAATAGATGAGTGACCCTCATCTTGACCCGCGCGAAACGGCGAGAATGAGAAAGAGCGGGGAGGTATTTCCATATGCTCGTGGGCGACGATTGGACCTCCCAAAAAGGCTGAGAAAATAGACTAGCAAGTCACAAAAAAACAAAAGCTCAAAGAAGCTAATCAAAGGCCAAAGGCCAAAATTGTGAAGGTTTTAACCGAACTAAAGTGAAGAAACTCCAACTCAATATCAAAGGCCAAAGGCCAAAGGCAGATTCACTACAGAAGCTGTCCCTCGCCAAAAAGAAATAAAAATTCTCAACTAAATGAAACCCGAACCAAATCACGTGCTAGAGAAAGCTACAAGGAAACCATATAGTGCGAGTCGATCCCGAGAAATGCAGTCCAGGAGCCTGAAAAGGGTTATCTCCCGAAACATCCAAATTAATTTGCATCTCGGCGCGAAGGTACAAGTATCAAGTTTCTTCTAAGTATTTACACAGTTTAGTTTGGTAATAAGTAAGTAATGCATGAATTAGGATAAATCAAGTCCCACAGTCTCACTTTCATATTTAAAAAGTTTACTTTGATTGTGCACCACCCTGAAATGGCATTGTTCGGGACGAACAACTAAAAGTGTGGGGTGATCTGATGGACCATAATTGTATGAATCATAAACACAGTTAAACCCATAAAATTAGACTCTTTGTCTATTTAACTTTTGCTTGTTAGTTCCGATATTTATCTACAGGGTATTTTGAAGTCTAGAGAGAATACAGGCTAAGGAGGAGTTTTAAAGCTGAAAATGAATTACGAGTCATCCCAGGTCACGACCTAATTCTGACTTTCAAGAACCTGACCTGGAATCACTCAAAACAAGTCCAACTGAAGGGCAACTAGAGTAAGTCCGGAGCTAAAAGGACCGATGGCTTTTTGGGATGAGATAACAAACTCACTCCATCACTCTCCTTCCTCCATGTGGCCGGCGGCTAAGCCATCATCCACTCCTTCTCCTCCATGTGGCCGGCGGCTAGAGGAGGGGACACCTCACACCGATGGCTTCTGCCCTCCCTCCCATCTTGTGACAAGTGGCTTGCTTCTCATCCACATCCATCTTCTCCTCTAAGCCTATAAATAGAGACCTCCATTGCCTTTGTAAATCATCCCACAATCTCATTCCAAAATCAACAATCACAAGTCACTTATCTCTCTAGCTTTTGTGGGCACAATCATGTAATCACTTTACTTTGAAATCAAAGCTTGATCTTGAGCACTCTTAACGGTTCTTGTAAGTCCTCTCTTCTTTACTTTACTGTCTTTTCAATTCAACAACTTCACTTTCCTGTCTTTACTTTCGAAAACTTTATTTTGTCTTTCAAAACCTTTACTTTTCAAGCACTTAGCTATGATGTCCTGCTCCATGGATATTCGTAGCTAAACCTTTCATTCAGTTAAAGGGGAGTGCTTGTATCATACAATGTTTTAGGCCCTACTCTTAGTGCCTCTATGTGTTCAAAACTTGTTTTATGTGCCACATATTAGGTTAGAACTTCCAAGGTTGAGTGGATGCTTTAACAGGCAAAGCTCTTCCGTGGGGTTCGTGAACATACTCGGGTAAGTGGATGCTTTAACGGGCAAAGCTTATCTGAGGAGTTCGACCTCTTTTAAAAACCACTTGATTGCTCGTAACAGAAGATCAAATGGATGCACATAAGGCTAAGATACTTTGAAAGGAGGAATTAGTCTAAATAGAACAAGTGTTCTAAATGATGTGGCAAGTCATGTGCTAGAAATAGCCTTGATTCATCTTTGAACTCATAGTATGATCATTAGAGGTCAATGATAAACAGACTATGATACAAGGCCCCTAAAACCGAATTCTTTCCTTAATTGTAATATAACCTGTTACTTTACTTTTCAGTATTAAAAACTAAAATCAACCCCCCAACTATTTTATTTAATCCCCCCCTTTTCGAAAGAACTACTATCACCTAATTCCATTGGGTTCGACCTGTACTTACCATTGACTACCAAAAATAGTTAACTCGCGAGTATCGGAGATATAAATTTATTTTTGCACAGAGAACATCGCACCTTAACGACAGTGCGGTGAGCTCCGTCAATGAGTGATGGACCATAATTGTAAGAATCATAAACACAGTTAAACCCACCAAATTAGACTCTTTGTCTATTTAACTTTTGCTTGTTAGTTCTAATATTTATCTGCAGGGTATTTTGAAGTCTAGAGAGAATACAGGCTAAGGAGGAGTTTTAAAGCTGAAAATGAATTACGAGTCATTCCAGGTCACGACCAAATTCTGACTTTCAAGAACCTGACGTGGAATCACTCAAAATAAGTCCAACCGAAGGGCAACCAGAGTCAGACTGGAGCTGAAAGGACCTATGGCTTTTGGGGGAAAAGATCTCAACTCACACTCACCCACTCCCCTCCACCTAGCCGGCGGCTCCCCTCACTCACATTCTCCTCATCCTCTCCTTTCATGCCACATGGGGGCGGCTTTCCTCCCTCCTCCTCACAAGCCCGGCGGCTTTGCCATGGAGAAGACAAGTGTCCTGGCGGCTTTTTGGCTCCCCCTCCCATCTTGAGCCATGTGTCTTCATCTCCTTGCCTCCCTTAGCCTATAAATAGACATCCTCCTTCCCTTTATAATCTCATCCCATCCTCATTCAAACATCACAAGTCCTCAAGTGACTTATCTCTCTAGCTTTTGTGGGCACAATCATGTAACACTTTACTTTGGAATCGAAGTTAGATCTTGAGCACTCTTATCGGTTTTTGTAAGTACTCTCTTCTTTACTTTACTATCTTTCAAAGTACTTTACTTTCCTGTCTTTACTTTCGAAAACTTTACTTTACTGTCTTTCAAAAACCTTTACTTTTCAACGCACTTAGCTATGATGTCCTATTCCATGAATATTCGTAGCTAAACCCTTCATTCGGTTGAAGGGGTGTGCTTGTATCATACAATGTTTTAGACCCTACTCTTAGTGCCTCTATGTGTTCAAAACTTGTTCTATGTGCCACATATTAGGTTAGAACTTCCAAGGTTGAGTGGATGCTTTAACGGGCAAAGCTCTTCCGTGGGGTTCGTGAACATACTCGGGTAAGTGGATGCTTTAATGGGCAAAGCTTATCTGAGGAGTTCGACCTCTTTCAAAAACCATTTGGTTGATCGTAACTGAAGATCAAATGGATGCACATAAGGCTAAGATACTTTGAAAGGAGGAATTAGTCTAAATAGAACAAGTGTTCTAAATGATGTGGCAAGTCATGTGCTAGAAATAGCCTTGATTCATCTTTGAACACATAGTATGATCATTAGAGGTCAATGATAAACAGACTATGATACAAGGCCCCTAAAACCGAATTCTTTCCTTAATTGTAATATAACCTGTTACTTTACTATTCAGTACTAAAAACTAAAATCAACCCCCCAACTATTTTATTTAATCCCCCCCTTTTCGAAAGAACTACTATCACCTAATTCCATTGGGTTCGACCTGTACTTACCATTGACTACCAAAAATAGTTAACTCGCGAGTATCGGAGATATAAATTTATTTTTGCACAGAGAACATCGCACCTTAACGACAGTGCGGTGAGCTCCGTCAATGAGTGATGGACCATAATTGTATGAATCATAAACACAGTTAAACCCACCAAATTAGACTCTTTGTCTATTTAACTTTTGCTTGTTAGTTCTAATATTTATCTGCAGGGTATTTTGAAGTCTAGAGAGAATACAGGCTAAGGAGGAGTTTTAAAGCTGAAAATGAATTACGAGTCATTCCAGGTCACGACCAAATTCTGACTTTCAAGAACCTGACGTGGAATCACTCAAAATAAGTCCAACCGAAGGGCAACCAGAGTCAGACTGGAGCTGAAAGAACCGATGGCTTTTGGGGGAAAAGATCTCAACTCACACTCACCCACTCCCCTCCACCTAGCCGGCGGCTCCCCTCACTCACATTCTCCTCATCCTCTCCTTTCATGCCACATGGGGGCGGCTTTCCTCCCTCCTCCTCACAAGCCCGGCGGCTTTGCCATGGAGAAGACAAGTGTCCTGGCGGCTTTTTGGCTCCCCCTCCCATCTTGAGCCATGTGTCTTCATCTCCTTGCCTCCCTTAGCCTATAAATAGACATCCTCCTTCCCTTTATAATCTCATCCCATCCTCATTCAAACATCACAAGTCCTCAAGTGACTTATCTCTCTAGCTTTTGTGGGCACAATCATGTAACACTTTACTTTGGAATCGAAGTTAGATCTTGAGCACTCTTATCGGTTTTTGTAAGTACTCTCTTCTTTACTTTACTGTCTTTCAAAGTACTTTACTTTCCTGTCTTTACTTTCGAAAACTTTACTTTACTGTCTTTCAAAAACCTTTACTTTTCAACGCACTTAGCTATGATGTCCTATTCCATGAATATTCGTAGCTAAACCCTTCATTCGGTTGAAGGGGTGTGCTTGTATCATACAATGTTTTAGACCCTACTCTTAGTGCCTCTATGTGTTCAAAACTTGTTCTATGTGCCACATATTAGGTTAGAACTTCCAAGGTTGAGTGGATGCTTTAACGGGCAAAGCTCTTCCGTGGGGTTCGTGAACATACTCGGGTAAGTGGATGCTTTAATGGGCAAAGCTTATCTGAGGAGTTCGACCTCTTTCAAAAACCATTTGGTTGATCGTAACTGAAGATCAAATGGATGCACATAAGGCTAAGATACTTCAAAAGGAGGAATTAGTCTAAATAGAACAAGTGTTCTAAATGATGTGGCAAGTCATGTGCTAGAAATAGCATCTATTCATCTTTGAATACATAGTATGATCATTAAAGGTCAATGATAAACGGACTATGATACAAGGCCCCCTTAAACTGAATACTTTCCTTTAATTGTAATATCAACTGTTACTTTACCTTTCAGTACAAAAAACCAAAAACAACCCCCCAACTGCTTTATTTAATCCCCCCTTCGAAAGAACAACTATCACCTAATTCCCTTGGGTTCGACCCGTACTTATCACTGACTACCAAAAATAGTTAAGTCGCGAGTATCGGAGATATAAATTTTTTTTGCACAGAGAACATCGCACCTTTACGACAGTGCGGCGGGCTCCGTCAATGAGCAACGAAAAAGAAAAGGGAATAGTCTAAACTACACTAGTTAAATCTAATATCACACTAAGCGCTATTCCCCGGCAACGGAGGCATTTTGACAAGCATATTTTTCACCCTTTATTGTCAAGTTATTAGTTTTAGGGGTGAAATTGTAGTCAAAAACAATTTATAAACCTGGGTAAGCCAAGGATCGATCCTAGGAACAACATGTGTGAATACTAGCCAATAAGTGACCTATTTAGCTATCCCGAACAATTAAAGGTTTGTGAATGTGAAACAAATAGCAAAAATTTGATCGGAGAAAGAATCTCAGCACCAAACTTCACCCGTGCCGACCCACAATTCATGCACAAATATCACGTAAATTCATCATGCTATCGAATTTGGAAATAAACCAAAATAACACTAGACAAGCCGCCCATCCAAGGATCATTGTCTAGATTAATCAAAATCATTGAACGCCGCCCATCCACGGATTATCAACGACTTCGATTAGTTAAGCCTAGGGTTTTTAAGACAATAAAGTCAATTTTCCTATTGATTCATGTACTACCAGTGTAGCTACCATGACTGACGGGCGTCGTTGTATCCGCCAAAAATAATATTTCTTTATCTCCGACTAGCAAGTGGTAAGTCGGGTCGTATCCACAGAGATCGGTATAAGAATCTGTTCACTAAGTAAGAGCGTGACAATGGGGGGGGGGGGTTGAAATTCAACAAGTAAAATAAAAACGCAAGCAACAATGATCACTTATCAAGAGAGCAATCGTTACACAAATTCAAGTATATAATATCAAAAAGCAGTGCAAGCTAGAACTCTCGACTGTGATGCAAGACTAAATCATTGACAAATCCGTTTCGATTTCTAATGTTCTACAACTTAGAGATCCACGCTAGGTTGTACTCCCCGTTCTTATTCTAGTACTTAATCTCGCGCTAGCGATAATCAAGACCCTAACTCGCTAGAGTTGCATGAAGAATTAAACAAGTTGTCCTATGGTTTTTAGTCCTAGTGGTATATTACTCGTGTCCTAGTTTGCTATCCCCGCTAGGTTGCTAGTAAACTTGACAA
The DNA here is from genome assembly GCA_033675215.1 of Rhodiola kirilowii. Taxonomy (NCBI): domain Eukaryota; kingdom Viridiplantae; phylum Streptophyta; class Magnoliopsida; order Saxifragales; family Crassulaceae; genus Rhodiola; species Rhodiola kirilowii. Next base: position 37,277,216 of record CM066201.1, read on the forward strand.
TCGGAATCAACAAACAAACAGAAGCTCCCCCGCTAGGGTTCCACTTATGCTAGCACATCAATTCCATAAACATTGCATAATAATATAACGCAAAACATAGAAATCAATAGAGGACTCAAGTCAAAACATCACAATGTCGAGTTCAAGCCTACACATATGAGTTTAGCTACTCATCGCGAAGGAATACATCATCAAGTTGTTTGAATAGAATGAAACTAAATTACTGATGACGAATTCTCCACCAAGCTGCAGCTCTACTCCAATACTTGAATATAGCAACGAATCCACGCTCAAGCTTCTTCTACTCTCTGTTTCGTCCATAACCAGCTTTTTTTAGGGTTTCGCTCGTCTTCTTCTATTTATATCCTTCCAGAGAATGCAAATCCAAAATTAGAAAATTTCGACTGCCAGCTGTCACGCGCGGACGTCTCTTGATTTATATTCCGCGGAGGTCTCAACTATTATGGAAATTCAGAAGACCTCCGCGCTTTTGCGCTCGCACAAATCAGACCAGTGGCATGAAAATAGTGTGCGTTCGCATGGCCCTGACCAGGTGTCTTCCGCGGACGTCTCTTGCTTTATGATTCGCGGACGTCTTAACAATTAGGGAAATGCAGAAGACCTCCGTGCATAGAAATCTTCAGACGTCCGCGTGATTCATTGACTCAGACTTCGAGCATACCGGACTTCATTTCTTTCCACGCCAAACATCATCAAATAGGCTCCCTTTAGCCGATATTCCTTCCATGGTCTCCGAATGTACCTGCGAATGAAAACTACACACGGGTAGTGAAATAATATACAGGCAACTACTAAGAGACGGGGTTTTAACATATAAAATAGTTGTACAACTACGACTCATCAAACTACCCCACACTTAAACTTGTTCGTCCCGAACAAGAACAAAGCCATAGAACGAATTACAATGTACTAGTCATGCTAATCCTTACATCTCAATCTCAAATCCAGCAATTAATCTTATCATGCTTAAGATTCTAACAATGCGAGTATAGATAGATTTTCGATACTTGTTACCTCGCGAGTTGCAATCCAAACGACCTTGGATGATTGGGAGATAGTCCCCTATAGGTACCACGGACATTGCATTCTTTTCTGAGTTCTGGTCTTTTGAATCGAGTCAGCGGCTTTCTCTGACACATGATTTATTCACTGCTTTCGTACCGTTGAGTCTCGAATTCTTTAACTTGTATGGACTTTGATAAACGACACATCTTTGCTTGAATCATTCAGATTTCTGATTTTTTTTCTTTTTTTTTCTACTTGATTGTTATCCTTCGGCTTTTGAATTTGTTTCTTGTCCACATAATCATTTGCGCCCTTGAACCACTCCAATCATAGCCTCCGGATAACAGCATAGGAGTGCATCCCGCTCTTTCTCATCCTCGTCTTTTCTGCATGAGGCAAGGTAGGGGTTACCCACCCATTCCCAGCTACTTCGACTAGAGATGGACAGTTCGTATTCTCTGTCTCGTCACCACTTCGAACGCATGAATAAACTTGTATACTTGGTGACGGAGCTACTCTCAGGACTAGGCTAGTGAAGCGTCAACCTCCACCGCTTTTCTCAAACATCAGAACAAAAAACTCAGAACCTCCTGCAATTTGTTGTACCTTTCTAGGACATTTCTGTCAACTCCACATCCCTGCATATCACAACTCACAAGAACAAAGCATCGATTTTTTTTTGAAATTTCGCATTTTTAGTCAAATGAGCACAATAGTCACAAAAAGCTGGAAATAAGATTTCGATATATGAGAAAAGCATAGCAGTGCATCATCAATTCATTACGAGTTCATCACGACACATAACATGCGACATAAAAATTTAAAACAGACACGACACTCGACTGACTCTATAACATCCAACCCCACACTTAAATTGACCCGTGTCCTCACGGTACAACTCAAGAGATAAGACGGACAAACAAAACAGACTCAAATAAAAATAAAAAACAATAAATAAATAAAAACAAAGGAACTGGTACTCCCCTAATAGTCTGGTGGTGGTGATTGTGCTCTGCGACGTACCACAGATGTCTTCTTCTTTTAATGCCGCGGACGTCTCTTGAATTAGCTTTATTGTTTAAGCATCCGCGCATATATTTAATAAGACGTGCGCGAATTGCACTGATGTAGAATTCCTTTCTTCATTTAATCACCTGAAACCACTAGAAATAAAAAGGACATGCACTCGGGGCGCATTATCAGATTCCCAATTCCTCTAATTAACCTACTCCTAACATGATTAAAGTAGAAACACACCGGGTTGCCTCCCGGTAAGCGCCTTTGTTTTACGTCCTTGGCTGGACATTACCTCTTTATGGATCACAAGTTAGGATCTTAAGGCTGCTCCAAATCAAACTTACTGCTCAGCATGCTCCTCTCCTCAGCACTTCCACGAGTTAACCATTTCTCAATGCTCAGCCCGCCATCAGGTGGCTTCGATCTCCAGTTCTTCTCTTTAGGTGTCCACCGCTTCTACGCAGCCACCCCACACTTTTGTTTCTTAACTCGCTTTTCATCTGGTGGGTGTGTTTTCCTTGTTACCTTCAGCTGCTCACTGACACCCTGAATCACACGCAGCGATTCAGTCCTTATAATATTAAAACAAGTCTTACCAGTTATCTCAGGTGGTTTTCCCGCACAAGGCTGGTGGTCATCCTCAAAGACACGAAACTCAGCCATCTTACCACCATATTTGAGGATTACAGTACCCTCAGCGACGTCAATCTTCGCCTTCATCGTAAACAAGACAGGTCGTCCTAGAATGAGTGTTGGTGACTCCTTAGCTTGGGTGTCCTCCATATGCAAGACATAAAAATCTGCAGGCACAACAACTTCACCAACATTCAAGGTTAAATTCTCAAGCAAACCATAGGGATGAACACATGACTTGTTGCCTAACTCAATAGTTAACTTTATCGGTTTCACCGGTCCAAGTTTCAATGAACAATAAAGATCATAAGGCATCACATTAATAGACGCTCCCAAATCAATCAAACAGTGGTGAATAAGCGTGATACCAATGCCACAGGTCACCGTGAAGGCACCTGGGTCTCTAGTCTGATTGGTCAACGCTCCTTGTCGCCCTTGCTCTAATTCTTGTATTTTTGCGTTGGTCCTCGTGTCCTCATACCCCTTCTGTTGAATTTCATCGTTTATAGCTTCGTGACGGTCAATAACCTGCATGGGAAATGGCAATTGCGCAAGAGGGTTAGAACTATAAATCTGGAAATTGCTTACTGGGAATTCCACGCACGTCTCCTTATTTTTCTCTGCGGACGTCTCTAGTATTTGTTGAAATTCATCAGGCGTCCGCGCCTTAATTGTTGAGGCGTCCGCGTTCTCCACTGATGCTGAGTCCAAACCTTGCTCTTTTTCTTTTCCTTCAGCCTTCATCTCCTCTTCATCCTTTATCACGATCACACTCACATTTTGCCTTGGATTGAGGATCATTTGCGAAGGCAGCTTCCCTTTGTCTTCACGCCATTCGTATACATCTTTGGCAATTTGAGACACTTGCTTCTTCAGCTCATTAACGTCTCCAGCTTGTTGCACCATCTTTTCAGTGTGTTCTTTGAACATGCCTCTCACTTCGTCCATAAATTCCTTGATCGGGCTGTCTTCTCCTTGTTTGATGTGTGGTGGTTTGTACGGCTGCTTTTGTGGGTACAAAGATTGCCCCACATCGTAGTTGTTGTTCCTTTGCCAACCACCCTCATTTTGCCTAGGCTGCCATTTGTTGTTGCCTTGATATCCATCATATCTCCTTGGTGACAAATCACCCTTGTTCATGTAGCCCACTATATTCACGTCTTCCGTTCTTTCCTGAAAAATAGTGTTATCATTATTGATTGGATTAAAAGTGGACTTGTTTACCTTACACTCCACTTGTTGATTGCATTGTGGTTGTTGCGTCATCATTTGAGCCATCATATTCTTCAGTTCCTGCAATTCAGAATGTACATTTACGTTAACAACTGGTGCAGTTCTGTGTGTTTCCTCTAAATACCTTGTGCCCTCAGCAACTCTCTCAATCAACTCCCATATCTCCTCGGGGTACATGTCAAGGATAGACCCTTGAGCGGAAGCATCTAGCATTCTCCTTTCCATTAGAACCATCCCATCCATGAAGTATTCCAGCAGCATCCTCTGTGGGATTCCATGATTCGGACAATTCTCTTCCAATTGCCTAAACCTCTCCAAATAATCGACCAATGTTTCTCCACGTCCTTGTCTAAGCATAGAGAGCTCATTTCTTGTTTGAGCCGCCTTCGAATAGGAGTAGTACTTGTCCATGAACTTCCTTTGCATTTGATCCCATGAAGTAATCGAACCTGAAGGCAAAGACATTAACCAAGATTTAGCTTGACTTTCTAAAGAAAACGGAAATGTCTTTAACTTAAAATTATTTTCCGGAACCGATGCTGTTTTCATGGACATGCAAACTCCATGAAATTCCTTCAAGTGCCTTAGGGGGTTCTCATCGGGCATTCCTCCAAACTTGGGCAAGTGTTGTATCACCCCACTCTTTATCTCGATGTCTTCTGTGTCCTCATCCAACCTAATGAACCAAGGTGCCTCATCAATATACGGCGCACATACTCCTCTCATAGTGCGTCCTAAATCCTGACGCCTAGCTAACTGTCCATAATGGTTTCCTCCACCAAGGTATTGTCGATCCAACTCATCCTCGTAATCATCATAATTCTCGTGTCTAGCTGCACGATGTCTAGCAAACTCATTCACAAATTGCTGATTTCTGGGGGGTGGTAATCTTTGATTAACAGCGGGGAGTCCTTGCCCCTGTTCTTGCATGTTGTCTCCTTGTACACTACTTCTCTCTTCATGATCACGTTCAACACTTCTCTGTGACATTGTTACTTAAACAGAGAATAATCAAGTGACAAAGTAAAAGACAGTAAAATAAAACTAAAAGAAATAAAAACTTAGTGAGATTCTTTGTTACCAATCCCCAGCAACGGTGCCAAAATTTGACAGGCGTCGTTGTACCCGTCAAAAATAATATTTCTTTATCTTCGACTAGCAAGTGGTAAGTCGGGTCGTATCCACAGAGATCGGTATAAGAATCTGTTCACTAAGTAAGAGCGTGACAATGGGGGGGTTTGAAATTCAACAAGTAAATAAAAACGCAAGCAACAATGATCACTAATCAAGAGAGCAATCGTTACACAAATTCAAGTATATTATATCAAAAAGCAGTGCAAGCTAGAACTCTCGACTGTGATGCAAGATTAAATAATTGACAAATCCGTTTCGATTTCTAATGTTCTACAACTTAGAGCTCCCCGCTAGGTTGTACTCCCCGTTCTTATTCTAGTACTTAATCTCGCTCTTGCGATAATCAAGACCCTAACTCGCTAGAGTTGCATGAAGAATTAAACAAGTTGTCCTAGGGTTTTTAGTCCTAGTGGTATATTACTCGTGTCCTAGTTTGCTATCCCCGCTAGGTTGCTAGTAAACTTGACAATCGGAATCAACAAACAAACAGAAGCTCCCCTGCTAGGGTTCCACTTATGCTAGCAAATCAATTCCATAAACATTGCATAATAATATAATGCAAAACATAGAAATCAATAGAGGTCTCAAGTCAAAACATCACAATGTCGAGTTCTAGCCTACACATGACTTTAGCTATTCATCGCGAAGGAATACATCATCAAGTTGTTTGAATAGAATGAAACTAAATTACTGATGACGAATTCTCCACCAAGCTGCAGCTCTACTCCAATACTTGAATATAGCAAAGAATCCACGCTCAAGCTTCTTCTACTCTTTGTTTCGTCCAGAACCAGCTTTTTTTAGGGTTTCGCTTGTCTTCTTCTATTTATATCCTTCCCGAGAATGCAAATCCAAAATTAGGAAATTTCGACTGCCAGCTGTCACGCGCGGACGTCTCTTGATTTATATTCCGCGGAGGTCTCAACAATTATGGAAATTCAGAAGACCTCCGTGCCTTTAATGCTTCAGACCTCCGCGCTTTTGCGCTCGCACAAATCAGACCAGTGGCATGAAAATAGTGTGCGTTCGCATGGCCCTGACCAGGTGTCTTCCGCGGACGTCTCTTGCTTTATGATTCGTGGACATCTTAACAATTAGGGAAATGCAGAAGACCTTCACGCATAGTATTCTTCAGACGTCCGCGTGATTCATTGACTCAGACTTCGAGCATACCGGACTTCATTTCTTTCCACGCCAAACATCATCAAATAGGCTCCCTTTAGCCGATATTCCTTCCATGGTCTCCAAATGTACCTGCGAACGAAAACTACACACATGTAGTGAAATAATATACAGGCAACTACTAAGAGACGGGGTTTTAACATATAAAATAGTCGTACAACTACGACTCACCAAACTACCCCACACTTGAACTTGTTCGTCCCGAACAAGAACAAAGCCACAGAACGAATTACAATGTACTAGTCAAGCTAATCCTTACATCTCAATCTCAAATCCAGCAATTAATCTTATCATGCTTAAGATTCTAACAATGCGAGTATAGATAGATTTTTGATACTTGTTACCTCGCGAGTTGCAATCCAAACGACCTTGGATGATTGGGAGATAGTCCCCCTATAGGTACCACTGACATTGCATTCTTTTCTGAGTTCTGGTCTTTTGAATCGAGTCAGCAGCTTTCTCTGACACATGATTTATTCACTGCTTTCATATCGTTGAGTCTCGAATTCTTTAACTTGTATGAACTTTGATAAACGACACATCTTTGCTTGAATCAATCAGATTTCTGATTTTTTTTCATTTTTTCTACTTGATGGTTTGCCTTCGGCTTTTGAATTTGTTTCTTGTCCACATAATCATTTGTGCCCTTGATCCACTCCAATCATAGCCTCCGGATAACAGCATAGGAGTGCATCCCGCTCTTTCTCATCCTCGTCTTTTCTGCATGAGGCAAGGTAGGGGTTACCCACCCTTTCCCAGCTACTTCGACTAGAGATGGACAGTTCGTTTTCTCTGTCCCGTCACCACTTCGAACGCATGAATAAATTTGTATACTTGGTGACAGAGCTACTCTCAGGACTATGCTAGTGAAGCGTCAACCTCCACCGCTTTTCTCAATCATCAGAACCAAAAACTCAGAACCTCCTGCAATTTGCCGTACCTTTCTAGGACATTTCTGTCAACTCCACATCCCTGCATATCAGAACTCACAAGAACAAAGCATCGAAATTTTTTGAAATTTCGCATTTTTAGTCAAATGAGAACAATAGTCATAAAAAGCTGGAAATAAGATTTTGATATATGAGAAAAGCATAGCAGTGCATCATCAGTTTATTACGAGTTCATCACAACACATAACATAACATGCGACATAAAAATTTAAAATAGACACGACACACGACTGACTCTATAACATCCCACCCCACACTTAAATTGACCCGTGTCCTCACGGTACAACTCAATTGATAAGACGGACAAACAAAACAGACTCTAATAAAAAAACAATAAATAAATAAAAACGAAGGAACTGGTACTCCCCTAATAGTCTGGTGGTGGTGATTGTGCTCTACGACGCACCGCGGACGTCTTCTACTTTTAATGCCGCGGACGTCTCTTGAATTAGCTTTATTATTCAGGCGTCCGCGCATATATTTAATAAGACGTGCGCGAATTGCACTGATGTAGAATTCCTTTCTTCATTTAATCACCTAAAACCACTAGAAATAAAAAGGACATGCACTCGGGGCGCATTATCAGATTCCAATTTCCTCTAATTAACCTACTCCTAACATGATTAAAGTAGAAACACACCGGGTTGCCTCCCGGTAAGCGCCTTTGTTTTACGTCCTTGGCTGGACATTACCTCTTTAGGGATCACAAGTTAGGATCCCAAGGCTGCTCCAAATCAAACTTACTGCTCAGCGTGCTCCTCTCCTCAGCACTTCCACGAGTTAACCGTTTCTCAATGCTCAGCCCGCCATCAGGTGGCTTTGATCTCCAGTTCTTTTCTTTAGGTGTCCACCGCTTCTGTGCAGCCACCCCACACTTTTGTTTCTTAACTCGCTTTTTATCTGGTGGGTGTGTTTTCCTTGTTACCTTCAGCTGCTCACTGACACCCAGAATCACACGCAGCGATTCAGCAGTTATAATATTAAAACAAGTCTTACCAGTTATCTCAGGTGGTTTTCCCGCACAAGGCTGGTGGTCATCCTCAAAGACACGAAACTCAGCCATCTTGCCACCATATTTGAGGATTACAGTACCCTCAGCGACGTCAATCTTCACCTTCATCGCAAACAAGACAGGTCGTCCTAGAATGAGTGTTGGTGACTCCTTAGTCTGGGTGTCCTCCATCTGCAAGACATAAAAATCTGCAGGCACAACAACTTCACCAACATTCAAGGTTAAATTCTCAAGCAAGCCATAAGGATGAACACATGACTTGTTGCTTAACTCAATAGTTAACTTGATCGGTTTCACCGGTCCAAGTTTCAATGAACAATATAGATCATAAGGCATCACATTAATAGACGCTCCCAAATCAATCAAACAGTGGTGAATAAGCGTGTTACCAATGCCACAGGTCACCGTGAAGGCACCTGGGTCTCTAGTCCGATTGGTCAACGCTCCTTGTTGCCCTTGCTTTAATTCTTATATTTTTTAGTTGGTCCTCGTGTCCTCATACCCCTTCTGTTGAATTTCGTTGTTTATAGCTTCGTGACGCTCAATAACCTGCATGGGAAATGGCAATTGCGCAAGAGGGTTAGAACTCAAAATCTGGAAATTGCATACTGGGAATTCCGCGCACGTCTCCTTATTTGTCTCCGCGGACGTCTCTAGTATTAGTAGAAATTCATCAGGCGTCCGCGCCTTAATTGTTGAGGCGTCCGCGTTCTCCACTGATGCCGAGTCCAAACCTTGCTCTTTTTCTTTTCCTCCAGCCTTCATCTCCTCTTCATCCTTTATCACGATCACACTCACATTTTGCCTTGGATTGGGGATCGTTTGCGAAGGCAGCTTCCCTTTGTCTTCACTGCCTTTTGTATACATCTTTGGCAATTTGAGACACTTGCTTCTTCAGCTCATTAACGTCTCCAGCTTGTTGCACCATCTTTTCAGTGAGTTCTTTGAACATGCGTCTCACTTCATCCCTAAATTCCTTGATCGAGCTGTCTTCCCCTTGTTTGATGTGTGGTGGTTTGTACGGCTACTTTTGTGGGTACGAAGATTGCCCCACATCGTAGTTGTTGTTCCTTTGCCAACCACCCTCATTTTGCCTAGGCTGCCATTTGTTGTTGCCTTGATATCCATCATATCTCCTTGGTGACAAATCTCCCTTGTTCATGTAGCCCACTATATTCACGTCTTCCGTTCTTTCCTGAAAAACAGTGTTATCATTACTTATTGGATTAAAAGTGGACTTGTTTACCTTACACTCCACTTGTTGATTGCCTTGTGGTTGTTGCGTCATCATATGAGCCATCATATTCTTCAGTTCCTGCAATTCAGAATTTACATTTACGTTAGCAACGGGTGCAGTTCTGTGTGTTTCCTCTAATTACCTTGTGCCCTCAGCAACTATCTCAATCAACTCCCATATCTCCTCGGGGTACATGTCAAGGATAGACCCTTGAGCGGAAGCATCTAGCATTCTCCTTTCCATTAGAACCATCCCATCCATGAAGTATTCCAGCAGCATCCTCTGTGGGATTCCATGATTCGGACAATTCTCTTCTAATTGCCTAAACCACTCCAAATAATCGACCAATGTTTCTCCACGTCCTTGTCTAAGCATAGATAGCTCCTTTATTGTTTGAGCCGCCTTCGAATGGGAGTAGTACTTGTCCATGAACTTCCTTTGCATTTGATCCCATGAAGTAATCGAACCTGAAGGCAAAGACATTAACCAAGATTTAGCTTGACTTTCTAAAGAAAGAGGAAATGTCTTTAACTTAAAAATATTTTCCAGAACCGATGCTGTTTTCATGGACATGCAAACTCCATGAAATTCCTTCAAGTGCCTTAGGGGGTTTGCATCGGGCATTCCTCCAAACTTGGGCAAGTGGTGTATCACCCTACTCTTTATCTCGATGTCTTCTGCGTCCTCATCCAACCTAATGAACCAAGGTGTCTCATCAATATACGGCGCACATACTCCTCTCATAGTGCGTCCTAAATCCCGACGCCTAGCTAACTGTCAATAATGGTTTCCTCCACCGAGGTATTGTCGATCCAACTCATCCTCGTAATCATCGTAATTCTCGTGTCTAGCTGCACGATGTCTAGCAAACTCATTCCCAAATTGCTGATTTCTCGGGGTTGGTAATCTTTGATTAACAGCGGGCAGTCCTTGCCCCTGTTCTTGCATGTTGTCTCCTTGTACGCTACTTCTCTCTTCATGATCACGTTCAACACTTCTCTGTGACATTGTTACTTAAACAGAGAATAATCAAGTGACAAAGTAAAAGCCAATAAAATAAAACTAAAAGAAATAAAAACTTAGTGAGATTCTTTGTTACCAATCCCCGGCAACGGCGCCAAAATTTGACAGGCGTCGTTGTACCCTTCAAAAATAATATTTCTTTATCTCCGACTAGCAAGTGGTAAGTCGGGTCGTATCCACAGAGATCGGTATAAGAATCTGTTCACTAAGTAAGAGCGTGACAATGGGGGGGGGGTTTTAAATTCAACAAGTAAATAAAAACGCAAGCAACAATGATCACTTATCAAGAGAGCAATCGTTACACAAATTCAAGTATATAATATCAAAAAGCAGTGCAAGCTAGAACTCTCGACTGTGATGCAAGACTAAATCATTGACAAATCCGTTTCGATTTCTAATGTTCTACAACTTAGAGCTCCCCGCTAGGTTGTACTCCCCGTTCATATTCTAGTACTTAATCTCGCGCTAGCGATAATAAAGACCCTAACTCGCTAGAGTTGCATGAAGAATTAAACAAGTTGTCCTAGGGTTTATAGTCCTAGTGGTATATTACTCGTGTCCTAGTTTGCTATCCCCGCTAGGTTGCTAGTAAACTTGACAATCGGAATCAACAAACAAACAGAAGCTCCCCCGCTAGGGTTCCACTTATGCTAGCACATCAAATCCATAAACATTGCATAATAATATAACGCAAAACATAGAAATCAATAGAGGTCTCAAGTCAAATCATCACACTACTCATCGCGAAGGAATACATCATCAAGTTGTTTGAATAGAATGAAACTAAATTACTGATGACGAATTCTCCACCAAGCTGCAGCTCTACTCCAATACTTGAATCTAGCAACGAATCCACGCTCAAGCTTCTTCTACTCTCTATTTCGTCCAGAACCAGCTTTTTTTAGGGTTTCGCTCGTCTTCTTCTATTTATATCCTTCCCGAGAATGCAAATCCAAAATTAGGAAATTTCGACTGCCAGCTGTCACGCGCGGACGTCTCTTGATTTATATTCTGCGGAGGTCTCAACAATTATGGAAATTCAGAAGTCCTCCGCGCCTTTAATGCTTCAGACCTCCGTGCTTTTGCACTCGCACAAATCAGACCAGTGGCATGAAAATAGTGTGCAATCGCATGGCCTTGACCAGGTGTCTTCCGCGGACGTTTCTTGCTTTATGATTCTCGGACGTCTTAACAATTAGGGAAATGCAGAAGACCTCCGCGCATAGTATTCTTCAGACGTCCGCGTGATTCATTGACTCAAACTTCGAGCATACCGGACTTCATTGCTTTTCACGCCAAACATCATCAAATAGGCTCCCTTTAGCCGATATTCCTTCCAAGGTCTCCGAATGTACATGCGAACGAAAACTACACACAGGTAGTGAAATAATATACAGGCAACTACTAAGAGACGGGGTTTTAACATATAAAATAGTCGTACAACTACGACTCATCAAACTACCCCACACTTGAACTTGTTCGTCCCGAACAAGAACAAAGCCATAGAACGAATTACAATGTACTAGTCATGCTAATCCTTACATCTCAATCTCAAATCCAGCAATTAATCTTATCATGCTTAAGATTCTAACAATGCGAGTATAGATAGATTTTCGATACTTGTTACCTCGCGAGTTGCAATCCAAACGACCTTGGATGATTGGGAGATAGTCCCCTATAGGTACCACGGACATTGCATTCTTTTCTGAGTTCTGGTCTTTTGAATCGAGTCAGCGGCTTTCTCTGACACATGATTTATTCACTGCTTTCATACCGTTGAGTCTCGAATTCTTTAACTTGTATGGACTTTGATAAACAACACATCTTTGCTTGAATCAATCAGATTTCTAATTTTTTTTCTTTATTTTCTACTTGATGGTTTGCCTTCTGCTTTTGAATTTGTTTCTTGTCCACATAATCATTTGCGCCCTTGAACCACTCCAATCATAGCCTCCGGATAACAGCATAGGAGTGCATCCCGCTCTTTCTCATCCTCGTCTTTTCTACATGAGGCAAGGTAGGGGTTACCCACCCATTTCCAGCTACTTCGACTAGAGATGGACAGTTCGTTTTCTCTGTCCCGTCACCACTTCGAACGCATGAATAAACTTGTATACTTGGTGACTGACGGAGCGCACTGCACTGTCGTTAAGGTGCAATGTTCTCTGTACAAATAAATTTATATTTTCCGCTACTCGCGACTACACTAATGGGTAGTAAGTGGTTAGTAGGGGTCGAACCCAAGGGAATTAGAGGGATAACTGTTCTTTAGGGGATCGTATGGTGAGTGATTTTAGGTCGATTGCGGACTTACTGCTAATTACTAAGCTACTGTTTTTGGTTTTTTTGGTTTTTTATGCGGAAAAGTAAATACAGAAATTAAAATACTAAAAGTAAAAGAGTTAAGGGAAGAAGACTTACAGTGGGTGATGCGTGATTGCGATTCCTCCGGTAGATGAGCGGTTGATGGTTGTAGTTGATCGAGCAGTTTATAAAAGTAAATACAGGGGGGTTTTTTGTAATTCAAGGAAAAGTATTCGGTTTCAGGTACCTTGTATTTTAACATGTTTATTAATAACCGTTAGTAACCTTTCTAAGTATTCAAAGATGAATCGAGGCCTTTTCGCAGCGCAAGACTTGCAACATCGTTTAAAGCAACATTTATTGTACTTCAGACTAATTCCTCCTTTCGAAGTATCTTAGCCTTTTGTGCATCCACCTGATCTCTCAGTTACGATCGACCAAGTGGTGTTTTAGATAAGTCGAACTCCTCGATAAGTTTTGCTTGTTACAGCTTCCACTTACCGAGTATGATCACGAATTCCCACGGAAGAGCTTTGCTTGTTACAGCTTCCACTCAACATTGGAAACTCTGACTATATATGGCACATAGAACAAGTTTTGAATACAGAGAAAAGAAACTAAAAGAAATTAAAAAATTATATAATACAAGAAAATACCTTCGACCGAATGAGGAGTTTAGCTACGAATATCCATGGAAAAGGACATCATAACTAAATACTCGGGGGTTTTTAAAACAGTAAGAGGGAAAGGGGTGGAATAGTAAAGAACCAACAGGAGTATTCCCAATTTCCTACTGAATACTCAAGAACCAACAGGAGTATTCTCTAAAGTATAATACTCAAGAACAAACAGGAGTATTATTTCCAATCAGTATAATACTCAAGAACAAACAGGAGTATTATTTCCAAAACCAAACTTACAACTTGCCAAACTTAGAGAGAGAAGTGATTTACTAATTTTGGATTTGTGGATGTTTGAAATGAGGAGGAGAAGCCTCCTTTTATAGCCACAAGGGGAGGAGATGGGTGGTGGAGATGGGTGGCATGTGGTTTTGATCCAAGGGAGGAGAAGGGTGGCTTTGGCCACCTCCAAGCAAGGTGGCCGGTCACCTTGGTCCATGGGTGTGTTTTGACAGTTTTGTGCAGTCTTTTCACAAAACTATCAGTCTAATTTCGCTCCGTCTGACTTTGATTGTTCCTCGGTTGGATTTGATTTGAGTAATTCCTACGTCAAGATCTTGAGATTCTTCATTCAGCGTCTGATCGTGACCTTGGATTGACTCGTAATATCTTTTCAGCGTAAAATCCTCTCCTTAGCGTGTTTTCTCTCTAAACGCCAAAATACCCTGTAGAAATATATCGGGACTAACAAGTAGAAGTTAGATAGACAAACAGTCTAATTTGGTGGGTTTTACTGTGTATTTGATTCGTATAATTATGGTCCATCAGATTACCCCACACTTTTAGTTGTTCGTCCCGAACAATGCTATTAAAGGGCGGCACACTAAGCAAGTTTGTTGAAATATGAAAATTAGACTGCGGTACTCGATTTATCCTAATTCATGCATTACTTACTTATTACCAAATTGAACTGTATAAATAAATAGAAGAAACTTGATACTTGTACCTCCGTGCTGTGATGCAAATTATTCTGGATGTTTCGGGAGATAGCTCTTTTTAGGCTCCTGGACTGCAACCTCGGGATCGTCTCTCACTATATGGTTTCCTTGTAGCTTTCTCTAGCACGTGATTCGGTTCGGGTTTCAATGGTTTGAGTACTTTGATTTTCTTTTGGCGAGGGACTGCTTTTTGTAGTGAATCGACCTTTGGCCTTTGATTTGACTCTTTGAGTACTTCACTTTTTGTTCGGTTAAAACCTTCACTATTTTGGGCCTTTGGCCTCTTGATTTGCTTCTTTGAGCTTTTTGTGTCTTTGTGACTTGCTAGTCCATTTTCTCAAGCCTTTTTGGGAGGTCCAATCATCGCCCGCAAGCCTATGGAAATACCTCCCCGCTCCTCTCATCCTTGTCGTTTCGCGCGGGTCAAGATGAGGGTCGCTCATCTATTTTCTCGGCTACTTTGACTAGAGAGAGGACGGTTTGATTCCCGTCCTCGCCTTTTTTTCTTTTTGCATAAACACTGCATGGCGGAGATGACTTCAATCTTCACTGAAACCCGAAGTGCAGCCTCCACTGACTTCGAAAACCATATAGTTTAATTCGATTCTTCGATTGCTTGCCAAGCCTCTCTAGGGCATTTCTATCAACTCCACATCCCTAGTTTATCTCAGCACAAAGGGACAAATGAGAAGTTACGTTCTAAGTTTTTAGACAGTTGAATTTTCACAAGGTAAATGCACGAATTTTAGATCTATCTTTTTCACATTCTCAAGTTCATATTTTCAAAAAGATAATATTTAAAAAAGAAAAAGAAAAACATGTTATTTATTTATTACCACATGCGGATCTCACCCCACACTTTTGAACGAAGTCGTGCCTTTCAGCACTACTTAGTTCAAAAGCCATGCAAGCAGACAATTACGAGAAAGAAATGATATTAAGGAAAAGGGAAGAACAGAACTCCCTTGAAGGTGTCGAGTTAAGGCATGGCTCGAGGCTGGATAATCGAGGGAGTTCGGCTGGGGCCTTGAATTCTTAGCGTAGCCCTGACTGGCTTAATGTTGCACCCAAGTCCGATTCCTGAATAGTCAAATCTTCTATGCACCAAGAGGGTGAGAGCGACTTATAGAAAAAGTAAAATACAGAAAATAAAAGACAGAAAATTAAAGTGCGGAAAGTAAGATAGTGTCGGGTTACCTCCCGACCAGTGCACTTGTTTAACGTCGTTGGCTCGACAGTACCTCATTCCTGGATCACTGGTTGGGATCCCATGGGTGGCTTAGGTCGAATTTTGCCACTGTTCCTGTGTTGCTTCTTGCCTTTCCTTTACCTGATTTCTTGTGTGTGTTTGAACCCATGGTTTTGGTGTTTTTTCTCTCCATTGCTTCTGAGAAGGTGAGGGAACTTTGACCATAGTTGCTGGTCTTGTTACTTTTCCGGTCTCTTTTGGCAGGTCGGAAATCTGTGCACCGCGATCTGAGATAGGTATTATATCTTGCGGTTTCTTTGTATCCGTGCGGCTATTGTCAATGTAGAAATATGCAATTTTGCCGCCGAACTTAAGCGATAATGAGCCCTTGCCCAGATCGATCCTTGCTTTAGTAGCGTAGAGAAATTGTCGTCCCAAGATTATTGTTGGAGGGTCGTCTTCGCTGGTCTCTCCCGTTTGTATCACATAGAAGTCTGCAGCAATGACGAGCTCTCCTACATGGAGTATTACGTCTTCCAGCACTCCAATCGGACGGATGCACGATTTATCTCCTAGCTCGATATTTGACCTGGGTGGTTTTAATGGACCAAGTCCTAACAAGTAATATAAGGAGGAGGGCATGGCGTTGACAGCAGCTCCAAGATCGACCAGGCACATATGAATCTGAGTTTCACCAATACCGCATGTGACTGTGAAGGCCCCTGGGTCTTTATCTCTTTCCGGTTGTGACTCATGATCTGAAGTGAGGGCTTTTTTAATTGTCGGGTCACTCTGCCCACTCCTTGACTTAGGATTAGTATAACTGGATCCCTTAATATTTTGCTCAGAAGCATAAATATTAGTTGGAGAGTTCCACCTTAAATTGTCAGTGTCATCCAATCCAGATGCTGGTATGTCAGAGTGTATGACTGGTGGTGGTGTTATGCAAACGGTAAATGCATATCGTCCATTGTCAGCATGCGTGACCCATGTATTGTCATCATTGGGTCGGTCTTCCTCTTGATTCCAGTCAGGACGACGCCTATGGGTGAAGTGCTTATTTGTAAGTTTGTACGTTGGGGATCATGCTACTTCTCCCACTGTCGCCTTTTCGTTTGACCTCTTTATCATGCTAAGATTCGCCTTTGGGTTTTGGATGGTTTGTGAAGGAAGTCTGCCAGGCTCATTAGTGAGTGTTGACATTGCTGTGGCGATATGGGACATTTGTTTGGTTAATTCTGAAATTGCCCCGTCAGTTTTCGCCTGGTATTGGTGTAGCGAAGTACCCAATTGACTTATGCTTCCTGCGAGCTCCTTCATCATGTCATCAAGCGACTTGGTTGGTTCCTGCTGATTATGCGGGCCGGTTTGGTACTGATTTGGTCCTCTTTGCTGATATTGGCCTGCTGATGGAGCGTTCTGGTTATACTGCCGGTGGGGGGGTTGGTAGAATGACTGAGCTAGTTGAGGGACAGCTAGTTGTGCATCCTTATGAGAATAGTTATTGTTACGCCAGCTCGGGTTGGTTGCTTGACCATACTGTCTGTTTTGTCCGGCTCTGTCATTACTGTTGTTGTTGTATCCTTGGTATCTTCCCACTGTATTAACTTCTGCCGATTCCTCTTCTATTAATGTTGGACATGGGTCAGTTTTGTGGTCTGTAGAACCACAAAACTCGCAAGGTTTTACCGGAACTGGCTGCCTTCGTAGGATTTGAATCATCATCTCCTTTAGCTGCTTCATCTCATCAGGCATAGAGCTCATCGACGTTTCCGCTTTTGCCACATTTTTTATCGAGAGAATTCTTCCTGCTGAGTTGTCTCTTCTCTGAATCGGGCATTCTCAGCAACGTTGGTGATAAGATCCCTTATGCCACTTAATTATAGATTCATCATGGACCCTCCAGCTGAGGCATCCAGGAGCATTTTGTCTAGGAGTCTTAATCCGTTAATGAGATACTCGACGGTGAGTTTCTCGGGCAGTCCAAGGGTACAGCAGCTTCTCTCCAGGTGGTTGAATTTTTCCAGGTAATCGTACATGGTTTCGTAGGGTCCTTGCCTGATGTCCTGCAGTTGCCTTCTTACTTGCATTGCCCTTCCTGCTGGGTAATATTTGTCTAAGAACTTTTTCTGCATCTGAGCCCATGTTCTGATGCTTTCGGAAGGCAATGAAAGGAACCACTCGTTTGCCGCGTCAATGAGGGAAAACTAGAACGCTTTTAACATGAAGTCGTCTACGTTCACGCCATTCGGTTTTAGGTTCTGGCAAATACCATGTAAGCGCTGGAGATGAGTCATTGCTGAGTCTCCACGAGTTCCTGAGAATTTTGGCAAGTTGTGGGCCACTGAAGTGTTGATGACGATGTTTTCTAGCTCCGGGCCTCCATAGATACACCACGGCTGAACTCTGAAATCTGGTGCCGAGAGCTCTCCCAATGTAGGTTCGCGGTAGTTGTTGTTATCTCCGTAGTAGTCATCGAAAGCGGGTTCTCGTCTCGGCACTTGTCTAGGTTGCGAGGGTGGTGGATATCTAGAGGGTTGTCGTACTGGACCAGCTGCATTCCGGTCCTCGGGTGGTTCTTGGTTTCTTCTGATGGCTTCCCTAACACGAGCTCGTCTGCTTCGGATGAGTTGCTCCGGATCATCCATAAATGAAAGTGGCACCTCATTGTTTCGATCGTACAGGTTCATCTCATCGTCATCTTGGTTGTCATGGTGGCTTCCTTCGCGAGACATGGTTGTTTCGAGCGCGTATTGATTTAAAGAACTTATCCGATCGCTAATTCCCCGGCAACGGCGCCAATTTGACGGAGCGCACTGCACTTTCGTTAAGGTGCAATGTACTCTGTACAAATAAATTTATATTTTCCGCTACTAGCGACTACACTACTGGGTAGTAAGTGGTAAGTAGGGGTCGAACCCAAGGGAATTAGAGGGATAACTGTTCTTTAGGGGATCGTATGGTGAGTGACTTTAGGTCGATTGCGGACTTACTGCTAATTACTAAGCTACTATTTTTGGTTTTTTTGGTTTTTTATGCGGAAAAGTAAATACAGAAAATAAATACAGAAATTAAAATACTAAAAGTAAAAGAGTTAAGGGAAGAAGACTTACAGTGGGTGATGCGTGATTGCGATTCCTCCCTTAGATGAGCGGTTGATGGTTGTAGTTGATCGAGCAGTTTATAAAAGTAAATACAGGGGGGTTTTTTGTAATTCAAGGAAAAGTATTCAGTTTCAGGTACCTTGTATTATAACATGTTTATTAATAACCGTTTGTAACCTTTCTAAGTATTCAAAGATGAATCGAGGCCCTTTCGCAGCGCAAGACTTGCAACATCATTTAAAGCAACACTTATTCTACTTCAGACTAATTCCTCCTTTCGAAGTATCTTAGCCTTTTGTGCATCCACCTGATCTCTCAGTTACGATCGACCAAGTGGTGTTTTAGATAAGTCGAACTCCTCGATAAGTTTTGCTTGTTACAGCTTCCACTTACCGAGTATGATCACGAATTCCCACGGAAGAGCTTTGCTTGTTACAGCTTCCACTCAACATTGGAAACTCTGACTATATATGGCACATAGAACAAGTTTTGAATACAGAGAAAAGAAACTAAAAGAAATTAAAAAATTATATAATACAAGAAAATACCTTCGACCGAATGAGGAGTTTAGCTACGAATATCCATGGAAAAGGACATCATAACTAAATACTCGGGGGTTTTTAAAACAGTAAGAGGGAAAGGGGTGGAATAGTAAAGAACCAACAGGAGTATTCCCAATTTCCTACTGAATACTCAAGAACCAACAGGAGTATTCTCTAAAGTATAATACTCAAGAACAAACAGGAGTATTATTTCCAATCAGTATAATACTCAAGAACAAACAGGAGTATTATTTCCAAAACCAAACTTACAACTTGCCAAACTTAGAGAGAGAAGTGATTTACTAATTTTGGATTTGTGGATGTTTGAAATGAGGAGGAGAAGCCTCCTTTTATAGCCACAAGGGGAGGAGATGGGTGGTGGAGATGGGTGGCATGTGGTTTTGATCCAAGGGAGGAGAAGGGTGGCTTTGGCCACCTCCAAGCAAGGTGGCCGGTCACCTTGGTCCATGGGTGTGTTTTGACAGTTTTGTGCAGTCTTTTCACAAAACTATCAGTCCAATTTCACTCCGTCTGACTTTGATTGTTCCTCGGTTGGATTTGATTTGAGTAATTCCTACGTCAGGATCTTGAGATTCTTCATTCAGCGTCTGATCGTGACCTTGGATTGACTCGTAATATCTTTTCAGCGTAAAATCCTCTCCTTAGCGTGTTTTCTCTCTAAGCGCCAAAATACCCTGTAGAAATATATCGGGACTAACAAGTAGAAGTTAGATAGACAAACAGTCTAATTTGGTGGGTTTTACTGTGTATTTGATTTGTATAATTATGGTCCATCAGTGACGGAGCAACTCTCAAGACTAGGCTAGTGAAGCGTCAACCTCCACCGCTTTTCTCAATCATCAGAACCAAAAACTCAGAACCTCCTGCAATTTGCCGTACCTTTCTAGGACATTTCTGTCAACTCCACATCCCTTGCATATCACAACTCACAAGAACAAAGGATCGCATTTTTTTGAAATTTCGCATTTTTAGTCAAATGAGCACAATAGTCATAAAAAGCTGGAAATAAGATTTCGATATATGAGAAAAGCGTAGCAGAGCATCATCAGTTCATTACGAGTTCATCACGACGCATAACATGCGACATAAAAATTTAAAATAGACATGACATACGACTGACTCTATAACATCCCACCCCACACTTAAATTGACCCGTGTCCTCACGGTACAACTCAAGAGATAAGACGGACAAACAAAACAGACTCAAATAAAAATAAAAAAACAATAAATAAATAAAAACGAACAAGCTGATACTCCCCTAATAGTCTGGTGGTGGTGATTGTGCTCTGCGACGCACCGCGGACGTCTTCTTCTTTTAATGTCGTGGACGTCTCTTGAATTAGCTTTATTGTTCAGGCGTCCGCGCATATATTTAATAAGACGTGCGCAAATTGAACTGATGTAGAATTCCTTTCTTCATTTAATCACCTGAAACCACTAGAAATAAAAAGGACATGCACTCGGGGCGCATTATCAGATTCCCAATTCCTCTAATTAACCTACTCCTAACATAATTAAAGTAGAAACACACCGGGTTGCCTCCCGGTAAGCGCCTTTGTTTTACGTCCTTGGCTGGACATTACCGCTTTAGGGATCACAAGTTAGGATCCCAAGGCTGCTCCAAATCAAACTTACTGCTCAGCGTGCTCCTCTCCTCAGCACTTCCACGAGTTAACCGTTTCTCAATGCTCAGCCCGCCATCAGGTGGCTTCGATCTCCAGTTCTTTTCTTTAGGTGTCCACCGCTTCTGCGTAGCCACCCCACACTTTTGTTTCTTAACTCGCTTTTCATCTTGTGGGTGTGTTTTCCTTGTTACCTTCAGCTGCTCACTGACACCCTGAATCACACGCAGCGATTCAGCAGTTATAACATTAAAACAAGTCTTACCAGTTATCTCAGGTGGTTTTCCCACACAAGGCTGGTGGTCATCCTCAAAGACACAAAACTCAGCCATCTTGCCACCATATTTGAGGATTGCAGTACCCTCAGCGACGTCAATCTTCGCCTTCATCGTAAACAAGACAGGTCATCCTAGAATGAGTGTTGGTGACTCCTTAGTCTGGGTGTCCTCCATCTGCAAGACATAAAAATCTGCAGGCACAACAACTTCACCAACATTCAAGGTTAAATTCTCAAGCAAACCATAGGGATGAACACATGACCTGTTGCCTAACTCAATAGTTAACTTGATCGGTTTCACCGGTCCAAGTTTCAATGAACAATATAGATCATAAGGCATCACATTAATAGACGCTCCCAAATCAATCAAACAGTGGTGAATAAGCGTGTTACCAATGCCACAGGTCACCGAGAAGGCACCTGAGTCTCTAGTCCGATTGGTCAACGCTCCTTGTTGCCCTTGCTCTAATTCTTGTATTTTTGCGTTGGTCCTCGTGTCCTCATACCCCTTCTGTTGATTTTCATCGTTTATAGCTTCGTGACGCTCAATAACCTGCATGGGAAATGGCAATTGCGCAAGAGGGTTAGAACTCAAAATCTGGAAATTGCTTAATGGGAATTCCGCGCACGTCTCCTTATTGACGTCTCTAGTATTTGTAGAAATTCATCAGGCGTCCGCGCCTTAATTGTTGAGGCGTCCGCGTTCTCCACTGATGCTGAGTCCAAACCTTGCTCTTTTTCTTTTCCTCCAGCCTTCATCTCCTCTTCATCCTTTATCACGATCACACTCACATTTTGCCTTAGATTGGGGATTGTTTGCGAAGGCCGCTTCCCTTTGTCTTCACTGCCTTTCGTATACATCTTTGGCAATTTGAGACACTTGCTTCTTCAGCTCATTAACGTCTCCAGCTCATTAACGTCTCCAGCTTGTTGCACCATCTTTTCAGTGAATTCTTTGAACATGCCTCTCACTTCATCCCTAAATTCCTTGATCGGGCTGTCTTCTCCTTGTTTGATGTGTGGTGGTTTGTACGGCTACTTTTGTGGGTACGAAGATTGCCCCACATCGTAGTTGTTGTTCCTTTGCCAACCACCCTCATTTTGCCTAGGCTGCCATTTGTTGTTGCCTTGATATCCATCATATCTCCTTGGTGAGAAATCTCCCTTGTTCATGTAGCCCACTATATTCACGTCTTCCGTTCTTTCCTGAAAAACAGTGTTATCATTATTTATTGGATTAAAAGTGGAGTTGTTTACCTTACACTCCACTTGTTGATTGCCTTGTGGTTGTTGCATCATCATTTGAGCCATCATATTCTTCAGTTCCTGCAATTCAGAATGTACATTTACGTTAGCAACTGGTGCAGTTCTGTGTGTTTCCTCTAAATACCTTGTGCCCTCAGTAACTCTCTCAATCAACTCCCATATCTCCTCGGGGTACATGTCAAGGATAGACCCTTGAGCGGAAGCATCTAGCATTCTCCTTTCCATTAGAACCATCCCATCCTTGAAGTATTCCAGCAGCATCCTCTGTGGGATTCCCTGATTCGGACAATTCTCTTCCAATTGCCTAAACCTCTCCAAATAATCGAACAATGTTTCTCCACGTCCTTGTCTAAGCATAGAGAGCTCCTTTCTTGTTTGAGCCGCCTTCGAATGGGAGTAGTACTTGTCCATGAACTTCCTTTGCATTTGATCCCATGAAGTAATCGAACCTGAAGGCAAAGACATTAACCAAGATTTAGCTTGACTTTCTAAAGAAAAAGGAAATGTCTTTAACTTAAAAATATTTTCCGGAACCGATGCTGTTTTCATGGACATGCAAACTCCATGAAATTCCTTCAAGTGCCCTAGGGGGTTCTCCTCGGGCATTCCTCCAAACTTGGGCAAGTGGTGTGTCACCCCACTCTTTATCTCGATGTCTTCTGCGTCCTCATCCAACGTAATGCACCAAGGTGCCTCATCAATATACGGCGCACATACTCTTCTCATAGTGCGTCCTAAATCTCGACGCCTAGCTAACTGTCCATAATGGTTTCCTCCACCGAGGTATTGTCGATCCAACTCATCCTCATAATCATCGTAATTCTCGTGTCTAGCTGCACGATATCTAGCAAACTAATTCACAAATTGCTAATTTCTGGGGGTGGTAATCTTTGATTAACAGCGAGCAGTCCTTGCCCCTATTCTTGCATGTTGTCTCCTTGTACACTACTTCTCTCTTCAGGATCACGTTCAACACTTCTCTGTGACATTGTTACTTAAACAGAGAATAATCAAGTGACAAAGTAAAAGACAATAAAATAAAACTAAAAGAAATAAAAACTTAGTGAGATTCTTCGTTACCAATCCCCGGTAAAGGCGCCAAAATTTGACAGGCGTCGTTGTACCCGTCAAAAATAATATTTCTTTATCTCCGACTAGCAAGTGGTAAGTCGGGTCGTATCCACAGAGATCGGTATAAGAATCTGTTCACTAAGTAAGAGCGTGACAATGGGGGGGTTTTGAAATTCAACAAGTAAATAAAAACGCAAGAAACAATGATCACTTATCAAGAGAGCAATCGTTACACAAATTCAAGTATATAATATCAAAAAGCAGTGCAAGCTGTAACTCTCGACTGTGATGCAAGACTAAATCATTGACAAATCCGTTTCGATTTCTAATGTTCTACAACTTAGAGCTCCCCGCTAGGTTGTACTCCCCGTTCTTATTCTAGTACTTAATCTCGCGCTAGCAATAATCAAGACCCTAACTCTCTAGAGTTGCATGAAGAATTAAACAAGTTGTCCTAGGGTTTTTAGTCCTAGTGGTATATTACTCGGGTCCTAGTTTGCTATCCCCGCTAGGTTGCTAGTAAACTTGACAATCGGAATCAACAAACAAACAGAAGCTCCCCCGCTAGGGTTCCACTTATGCTAGCACATCAATTCCATAAACATTGCATAATAATATAACGCAAAACATAGAAATCAATAGAGGTCTCAAGTCAAAACATCACAATGTCGAGTTCTAGCCTACACATATGAGTTTAGCCACTCATCGCGAAGGAATACATCATCAAGTTGTTTGAATAGAATGAAACTAAATTACTGATGACGAATTCTCCACTAAGCTGCAGCTCTACTCCAATACTTGAATCTAGCAACGAATCCACGCTCAAGCTTCTTCTCCTCTCTGTTTTGTCTAGAACCAGCTTTTTTAGGGTTTCGCTAGTCTTCTTCTATTTATATCCTTCCCGAGAATGCAAATCCAAAATTAGGAAATTTCGACTGCCAGCTGTCACGCGCGGACGTCTCTTGATTTATATTCCGCGGAGGTCTCAACAATTATGGAAATTCAGAAGACCTCCGCGCCTTTAATACTTCAGACCTCCGCGCTTTTGCGCTCGCACAAATCAGACCAGTGGCATGAAAATAGTGTTCGTTCGCATGGCCCTGACCAGGTGTCTTCCGCGGACGTCTCTTGCTTTATGATTCTCGGACGTCTTAACAATTAGGGAAATGCAGAAGACCTCCGCGTATAGTATTCTTCAGACGTCCGCGTGATTCATTGACTCAGACTTCGAGCATACCGGACTTCATTTCTTTCCAGGCCAAACATCATCAAATAGGCTCCCTTTAGCCGATATTCCTTCCATGGTCTCCGAATGTACCTGCAAACGAAAACTACACACAGGTAGTGAAATAATATACAGGCAACTACTAAGAGACGGGGTTTAAACATATAAAATAGTCGTACAACTACGACTCATCAATGACCTAATATCAATTTCATGCAATTTGGTTAATACCTAAGACCCATCCATCTTTTGGTAATCAACCTAAATACGTTCTAGCATGCAAACATCTCATTCAATGTAAAACTTGCAAGAACGATAAAATGAAGCACTATGAAATTGAATACTCGAATTGCATTAATGAAAAACTTTAATTGATCACGTGAAGAGTTGGGTACAAGGAACGGGATCCAAAGGATCCTAGAATAAGGAAGACTACTCACTACTCATGGTAAGTTAACCAAAAATAATGTAGAAGTAGAAATCAAGGACGAGGAAACCGTAATGACGATGTAGCTTGTTGATTCTTTGATCTATGGTGATGTTCTGCTCGGTTTTTTTTCTCCAAGTTAGGACAGAAACTCTCCAAAATTAAGCGCCTTTTGATTGTGGGTCGAAATCCTCTTTAAATATCTTTTAATTTCCTAAAAATCACTTCAGCCCGTGATGGCCAAGTCATCACGGCCTCTTGCTTCTCTCGGCCAAGAATATTGGCCCGTGATGGTATAGTTTTCACGACCATCACGGCCTCTTCTTGCTCTCGAAAGAGAATGGTAGCCCGTGACAGACCGTGATGGTCACGTTATCATGGTCATCCCGGCTTGTTGGACTTCAGTTGAATTTTCGACCACTTTAACCTTCGAATCTGCTTTTGATGCAAACTACAAAGTTGTAGCCACTTGAGTTATATTTCCAACAATCTATGGCATGTGTGATTTCGACACTGTATCTGTTCTTGGCATTCTAAACAAGTTGAATAGGTCTATTTGCCCGAGTTCGCTTATTTTGCATTGATTTGCTTCGGATGGAATCCAAAGTGCTCATCGCGTTGATTAACCTGAAACACTAGGAGAAAAGGATTAAATGACAATAAAAGTTTGGGAAATCAAACTAAATCCTTCATCGAATGAGGTGAATTTCAGGTC
The DNA here is from genome assembly GCA_033675215.1 of Rhodiola kirilowii. Lineage (NCBI taxonomy): Eukaryota > Viridiplantae > Streptophyta > Magnoliopsida > Saxifragales > Crassulaceae > Rhodiola > Rhodiola kirilowii. The sequence goes on from CM066201.1 coordinate 37,303,044, forward strand.
GGTAATTCGACCGATCAAAACATCCATAATATCATGGCCAGAAAGAGAAGGTGGTGGATTCCTCAACTCAATTGTTCCATCAAACTTATCGGTGGTTTGCCTCCAACGATGATCCCTATCAAGCCATCTGCGGTGACCTTGATACACCATTCTCCCAGTTAAATGTTCAACATCGACACCATCCAAACAAATTGGGCAAGCTTTATAACCTTTAGTCTTCATACCTCCCAACATGCCCAACCCTGGGAAATCGCTAATGGTCCACATTACTGCTGCTTTCATACGAAAGGATGAACCATCGTACCTGTCATAAGTAATGACGCATGTGTCCCACAACATTTTCAGTTCCTCAATTAATGGTCTCATAAATACATTCAAACACTTTCCCGGATACTTCTGACCATATATCAACAATATAAGTAGGTTGAATTCATTTGTCATTGATGGACCAAAATTATACGAATCATAAACACAGTATAACCCCCTTATTTAGACATTTTGTCTATTTAACTTTTGCTTGTTAGTTCAGATATATTTTTGCAGGGTAATTCAGAGCTTAGAGAGAATACACATTAAAGAGGAGCTTTTAGAGCAGAAAAGATGTTACGAGTCAATCCAAGGTCAAGATCATATGCCGACTGAAGAAATATCAAGGATCCTGACGTTGAATCACTCATAACAAATTAATCAGAAGAATCAGGAGAGGAATCAAGACAGCCCGGGGAAGAAACACATTGCCAGTTTTGTGAAAAGACTGCACAAAACTGTACAAAATTCACATTTGGGCAAGATGACCGGCCACTTGGGCAAGAGGTGGCCAAAGCCACCCCTCCTCCTCCCTCCACCACCGGCAACCGGCGGCTCCTCCACCCATGGTGACCGGCGGCTTTTTGCTCCTCCACATGTCTCCTCCTCCTTGCTCCTCGTCTCCTTCCTCCATGTGTGGCCATCTCCTCCCTTCATTTTCTCCTCCAATCACCATGCAACACTTGCCTCCATCTCCTCCTCCTCCCATGGCTATATAAGGAGGAGCTCCTCCCCTCATTTCAATCATCCCTCACTTGTAAAAAAACACTTCTCTCTCTAAGTTATGTATTTGTAAAGTTTGGCTTTGGAAATAAAGGATAGCTCCCTTGGCGCTTCAACGGTTGTAAGTATTATTTATAGTATTTATTCAATTGTTTATTTCCTTAGTTATAATGTTTAGCGCGATGAATAGTAGCTAAACTAGTAGTTCGGTAGAAGGGGCGCACTTGTATTATAAAATGTTTTAAGACTATTAACTTAGCGTCTAGTCTTAGTATTCAAAACTTGTTCTATGTGCCATATATCAAGTCAGAGTTTCCAAGGTTGAGTGGAAGCTGTCACAAGCAAAGCTCTGCCGTGGAAATTCGTGATCATACTCGGTAAGTGGAAGCTGTCACAAGAAAAACTTATCAAGGAGTTCGACTTATCTAAAACACCACTTGGTCAATAACGTAACTGGGAGATCAAGTGGATGCACTTACAGCTAAGATACTTCGAAAGGAGGAATTAGTTTTGCTTAGAACAAGTGTTGCTTTAAACGATGTTGCAAGTCTTGCGCTACGAAAGGGCCTCGATTCATCTTTGAATACTTAGATAATTCACTAAAGGTCAATGATAAACAGGATATAATACAAGGCCCCTGAAACCAAACATTTCTCTTTAATTATAAACTATAATTTACTTTCCAGTATTAAAACCAACCAACCAACCAATCAATCAATCAATCACTTAGCTGGTAGCTTTAAAACCAACCAACCGACCTAAAACACGCTCTCTCGCTGGACAACCCCCTCAAAGAACATCTATTCCCCTGATTCCCTTGGGTTCGACCCCTACTTACCACTTGCTACCCAGTAGTTAAGTCGCGAGTAGCGGACTATTATAAATTTATTCTTGACGTTTGCACATAAGGACTGTGCATCCATCAAAATTGGCGCCGTTGCCGGGGAATCATTTGTCGGATAGTTGTTCTTTCCCTCCCCTTTCTTTTTCTTTGTTTTCCCTATGTCATCACCCATTACGCATGCATGGACAACGCGATTTCTTCCCCTGTTCGGAGGAACGGAAGGAGAAGACCCTGTACAACACTGCCGAAACTTCCACCACGTCTGCCATCACATCAAACCTGAGAACGAAGTATTAGAGGAATTTAAGCTGAAATGCTTTAAATTCTCTCTAACCAACTTCGCCACGATATGGTACTACACATCCACCACTTGCAATGCAGAACGTTTCGTAGACCTCTGCGTTCCGTTCCTGAAAGAATTCTCCCCACCATCTTTACGCCAAGAAACCCGTGAGAAGATCATGAGCCTTCATCAATCCCGGGATGAGACTTTGGACGAATACTACATGAACTACGATGCCATCGTCTCAAGCTGCCCGCACCATGGATTTACGAAGAAAGTTCTTCTCCAAAAATTTCTTCGTGGGATGAGGGCCGAAGAGCTGGGAAGAGTTAACCAAGCTATGAGAAGGTCTGCAACAAACTTCACCGTTGCAGACATGTGGTGCCTTATAATCGGCCTGGCTGCTGCCACAAGACGAGTACCCCAAACTGACGAGGAAATGAAGACAGAAGAAGCTGACCCTGAGGCTGATGAAGAAGAAACCACCGAACTGTCGGAAGAGACTCCTGAACCGTCTGAAGAATCAAACATGGAAAGCACCGGAAGCAACGAAGTAGGAGTCCAGAACACCACTGACGAGCTGCCCAAGCCATACCCGACTATCATTACCCAGGCAGCTGAAACTATCTACGATCAGTTCTTCACGAACCAACATAACGAGGCAGAACCAAGCCTCATGAGGCCTTCCCGACTTTCCCCTTAATTAATGAGCAAGTCGCCGCGAACTATGCGATCCAAGAAGAGGCTGAAAAGCGGATGGGAAAAGGGCCTGAGCAGAATGACTCCTACATGGAGCACGCATTTGCCATGACTGGACAAGGCAGCCCTAAACAGGAGAACACCCAGTTTAAAAAGCTGATAGTGAAAGGTCCCTCGCCTTCTCAGAGACGTTGGAAGGAGATACCATCAGAACTGGACCCAAACCCGTCATCTGCTAAAAAATCAGGAAGACTCACCGCAAGAATCAAAGTCGGTGGAATCAAGAAGTTTGACTTGAGCCACCCATGGGACCTAAACCAGTAATCCACAACGAGGTACTGTCGAGCCAACGACGTTAAACAAGTGCACTGGTCGGGAGGTAACCCGACACTATCTTACTTTTCCGCACTTTAATTTCTGTCATTTAAATTCAGTATTTAGTTTTAAGCTTGCATGACTTTTGAACTAAGGCATGCCTTCGTTCAAAAGTGTGGGGTGAGAACCACCCATGTACATAAATAACATGCTTGCTGTTTTTTCTTTTCTTAGTAATAGTATCTTTTTGAAAATATGAACTTAAGAATGTGAAAAAGATAAATCATAATTCATGCATTAACCTTGTGAAAATTCAACTGTTTAAAAACTTAGAATGTAACTTTCCATTTGTCCTTTGTGCTGAGATAACTAGGGATGTTGAGTTGACATAAACTGCCCTAGAGAGGCTTGGCAAGCAATCAAAGGATCAGATCAAACTATATGGTTTTCGAAGTCAGTGGAGGCTGCACTTCGGGGTTCAGTGAATAATTGAAGTCATCTCCGCCAAGAAGCATCTATGCAAAGGCGAGGACGGGAATCAAACCGTCCTCTCTCCGTTCAAAGTAGCCGAGAAAATAGATGAGCGACCCTCATCTTGACCCGCGCGAAACGATAGTCAAAGTAGCCGAGAAAATAGATGAGCGACCCTCACCTTGACCCGCGCGAAAACGGCAAAAACGAGAGGAGCGGTGAGGTATTTCCATAGGCTTGCGGGCGATGATTGGACCTCCCAAAAAGGCTTGAGAAAATGGACTAGCAGTCACAAAAAGGCGAAAAGCTCAATGAAGCAAATCAAGAGGCCAAATGCCCAAAATTGTGAAGGTTTTAACCGAACAAAAAGTGAAGAACTCAAAAAGTCAAAACAAAGGCCAAATGCTGATTCACTACAAAAGCAGTCCCTCGCCAAAAGAAAATCAAAGTACTCAAACCATTGAAACCCGAACCGAATCACGTGCTAGAGAAAGCTACCAGAAAACCATATAGTGCGAGACGATCCCAAGATTGCAGTCCAGGAGCCTAAAAAGGGCTATCTCCCGAGACATCCAATATAATTTGCATCTCAGCACGGAGGTACAAGTATTAAGTTTCTTCTATTTATTTACGCAGTTTAATTTGGTAATAAGTAAGCAATGCATGAATTAGGATAGATCGAGTACCACAGTCTAATTTTCATATTTCAAAGCCAACTTAGAGTACAGCCCTTGAATAGCATTGTTCGGGACGAACAACTAAAAGTGTGGGGTGATCTGATGGACCAAAATTATACGAATCATAAACACAGTATAACCCCCTTATTTAGACATTTTGTCTATTTAACTTTTGCTTGTTAGTTCAGATATATTTTTGCAGGGTAATTCAGAGCTTAGAGAGAATACACATTAAAGAGGAGCTTTTAGAGCAGAAAAGATGTTACGAGACAATCCAAGGTCAAGATCATATGCCGACTGAAGAAATATCAAGGATCCTGACGTTGAATCACTCATAACAAATTAATCAGAAGAATCAGGTGAGGAATCAAGACAGCCCGGGGAAGAAACACATTGACAGTTTTGTGAAAAGACTGCACAAAACTGTACAAAATTCACATTTGGGCAAGATGACCGGCCACTTGGGCAAGAGGTGGCCAAAGCCACCCCTCCTCCTCCCTCCACCACCGGCAACCGGCGGCTCCTCCACCCATGGTGACCGGCGGCTTTTTGCTCCTCCACATGTCTCCTCCTCCTTGCTCCTCCTCTCCTTCCTCCATGTGTGGCCATCTCCTCCCTTCATTTTCTCCTCCAATCACCATGCAACACTTGCCTCCATCTCCTCCTCCTCCCATGGCTATATAAGGAGGAGCTCCTCCCCTCATTTCAATCATCCCTCACTGTAAAAAAACACTTCTCTCTCTAAGTTATGTATTTGTAAAGTTTGGCTTTGGAAATAAAGGATAGCTCCCTTGGCGCTTCAACGGTTGTAAGTATTATTTATAGTATTTATTCAACTGTTTATTTCCTTAGTTATAATGTTTAGCGCGATGAATAGTAGCTAAACTAGTAGTTCGGTAGAAGGGGCGCACTTGTATTATAAAATGTTTTAAGACTATTAACTTAGCGTCTAGTCTTAGTATTCAAAACTTGTTCTATGTGCCATATATCAAGTCAGAGTTTCCAAGGTTGAGTGGAAGCTGTCACAAGCAAAGCTCTGCCGTGGAAATTCGTGATCATACTCGGTAAGTGGAAGCTGTCACAAGCAAAACTTATCGAGGAGTTCGACTTATCTAAAACACCACTTGATCAATAACGTAACTGAGAGATCAAGTGGATGCACTTACAGCTAAGATACTTCGAAAGGAGGAATTAGTTTTGCTTAGAACAAGTGTTGCTTTAAACGATGTTGCAAGTCTTGCGCTACGAAAGGGCCTCGATTCATCTTTGAATACTTAGATAATTCACTAAAGGTCAATGATAAACAGGATATAATACAAGGCCCCTGAAACCGAACATTTCTCTTTAATTATAAACTGTAATTTACTTTCCAGTATTAAAACCAACCAACCAACCAATCAATCAATCAATCACTTAGCTGGTAGCTTTAAAACCAACCAACCGACCTAAAACACGCTCTCTCGCTGGACAACCCCCTCAAAGAACATCTATTCCCCTGATTCCCTTGGGTTCGACCCCTACTTACCACTTGCTACCCAGTAGTTAAGTCGCGAGTAGCGGACTATTATAAATTTATTCTTGACGTTTGCACATAACGACTGTGCATCCATCAGTCATGCACATTGAATGTGGTAAATTATATGGCATAACCATAATAGGCCAAGTGCTGTGTGAAACACCTAGTGCTCCAAATGGGTTAAATCCATCGGTCGCTAATGCAAGACGGACATTCCAAATCTCACTGGCAAATTCCGGAAATTCTTTATTAAAATCTTGCCATGCGTCCCCGTCTGCAGGATGTCTAATCTGACCCTCTTTCACAAGTCTTTCTCCGTGCCACCGCATCTCCTTGGCTATTGTTTCAGACATGTACAAATGTTGTAATCTCGGTGTTAATGGGAAGTAACGAACAACTCTCCTCGGTGTCCTGCTAGTACTTTCAACACATACATATCTCGACTCATGGCACACCAGAAAATAATCAAGATCTTTATTCTCTTTGTAGTATAGAATACAACTGTATTCACAGGCATGGATAATCTCATATCCCAATCCCAAATTCTTCAAGCTTCTTCTAACATCTCGATAGGAACTAGGAAACTTATTGTCACTTGGGATAAACTCTTTGAACCACCTTAACTGAGCGGTACAAGATTTGTCGACCAACCGTTATCCACTTTCATTTGCATCACTTTTAATACGGTGTCTAACACACTCTTATTGTTGCCAGTAAATATGGGTGTTTGAGCTTCTAAAAGAAGCTGAGTATACTTCTCATAAGCATCCTTACCCAATGAATCATCGACGACATCGGTCATTTGATACATGTCTCGGAAAGGGAAAGCATCATTAAGAATATCCATTGTAGGATTCGTCGGAAAAGTATCACAACTACTATTACAATACATGTTACCCTGACTCTTTTCCATAATGTATTGTTGCCTTAGCATGAATATTGAAGGATCTGTGCAAACTTCACCATGTGATGTCCTAGTAGTGTAATCTATCATCATACCATTCTGAATCAAATGTTCATACATTTGATCCAATGTGAGCTTTCTATGATGCAATCTACAACGTATACAGAGACAGAAATGCATGGTCTCGGGCCTGTTCTGTCTCACAATGTCTATGAAATTATTAATCCCGTCGAAATAGCGTGGGTCGTATCTTTACAGTTTCATCCAACTTTTATCCATGCTTGCTGTATAACAAACAACAGTATACATGTTTTAGATATTTCTTTCTATAAAACAAGCAAAATTATCTATACACTTTAACAATGGAACAAAGTTAAACAACTCACATACTAGCTAGCACATGTTTTTCACACTAACACACTTGTGGTCCATTAAACAAGAGCTGAACATATATTTTAAATCAGCACACTTGTTGTGCATTAAGCAAGCATGAATATAAGTTGTCAAGCACCCAAGGTTGTAAGGAAACATTAGCAAAACAACCTCAAGCATATATATTACTTCACAGCTTGACTTGAAACAATCACTAGCTATCAAAGAAGGAAAAAAAATCTATACACTCAACAGTGAAATCAAATAAGTATAAATTTTTCTATACACAGGGCAATTAAGTCATGCGTTACCTAGCAAACTTGCACATAATTTTGCATTGCTCTAGAGCTTGTAGTCACATTTAAGTGCTAGCTATATAAATATACCTGCTGCTGGTTTCGTCGAATTGCAGCTTTGGTAAAATGAAACTGAGATGTATTTTGACAAAGAATTGATGCTCAACTAACAAAAATGGACCTGGTCATGATAACCAATCCTTAATTAATCAAATTACGGATTTCAAATAACAAAAACACTAAATATTGAAGCTATGTCTACGAATCAAATTCAATGGCTAGTATGTCAACAAAAAAACAAATACAAACCTGATCTGTAGTGAACTGTTGATGCTCCAGCAGGAATCAAATCAATTGCTAAATCTCCGAAATGAAATCAAATCGTTTCTCTTTATATCATCCGCTCAATCGACATTGAAGGGAGTTGCCTTGCAAATTCGCGACCTGAGCCGAACCTCTTAAATGAAAATCGATAAAGAAGAAGATATGACTGAGGCGGGTGTGGTCCGGTCTCGATATGGGAGAGGGATTGTGTCCGGCGGTATTCGTCTGTGAATCTACAAACGGTCAAGAGGAGTGCAGCGCGTTGTGTAGAAGGAAGACCTAATTTGTCTATATGCAGATTATTGTTGGACCTATAACTGGATTTTGATGTTAATTCTTTCGTTTGTTTATGCGTCATACATTGGGTCCACATGTCGCGTAAATAATAAAGTCTAAAATTCAAATTTAAACAAAGTGTGAAGAATATGAGGTCGTCAAGAGTAAACAATAAAGGGACATACTTTTGAAGGTCGCATAAGCCTATGTCATGTATGGCATTACACGCGACATACAACACAGGTCACGTAAACATTTGTCGTGAAAACCATTTAAAGCGACGTGTTTTGCTTCGTCGCGTTAACAATTGTCGCGTTAGCTGGATAACGCGGCACGCAAGAGACGTCGCGTAATTGTTTATCGCGTAAGTACATATACACGACACAGGAACCAATTTGTGTCGGATAAAACGTTTTATGGGACACAATTTTAAGCGACGATAAACAAATTTTGTCGCGTAATTAACAGAATAGCGTAGTGACTTTTCAGCTGTTTTATTTCTCAGGGCAAGCACTTAAAATGGCATTGTAAAACATAGATGTGATTAAGGCACTCGATACGTATAATCTAAATAAATAAATAAACTATATATCCGAATTCGAGCACAAAATGGAAATAATTTTTTTCAGCCTGTAAACAAATCTTAATTTGGAATAACAAAACTTGTAATTTCTGTGAGGCAACAGCTGACTGTGTGTGGCCTGGCGGCAGTCAGGCTTCCTAATATTCTACTTGAGTCTCTTCCAAACACAAAGCGCCTCGTCCAGTCAGAAATGACAAGGTACCGCGTTCGCCAACTCACAAGCTTGCTGTTTACATTACATAAGCATATTACACACTAATACATGGAAGAAAAAAAGAAAATCCTGAAGAATGACTCTTTTTGAATCAGCAGATGGTTATTACCTTGCATAGACAGAATACCAGAGCCACTGTGAACTGTAACCAATGCTTACAAAATCTCCCGGAAGTTGGGCTGCTGTCTGTTCTCCTCCTAACGGGGCAAACTGTCCGAAATGCCTATACCTAGAGCGAAAGAAGAATACATATTGCTAGGTAAGAGTTAAGATCAGGTGCAAACCTGATATTTGGTGCAAACTACAAACCGACGAATATACACTTCCTACGAATTATGATAGTTCGGAAAGTGGTTATAATTCGTTTGGATAAAACCATGGCATAGTTCGTAAGGAGTGTACCATAATTCATCGGTTTGCAGTTTGCAAGATCTTTTTCCAGCTAGGTAAAACATTGATTTTGGAAGCTAAGGACAACAAAGTCATCAGCATGATATTTGATATTACCTGAAAGGATGGAACCTATGGCGACCTGTCCCTCGGAACCTCAGAGGGCCTTCTGGGTACGTTTCGCATTGCTCCATCCTGTTAAAACAATCTGCAAGGTAGGATCCTTGTTGCGCAGCCACCTGCCACAATCGAACTCAATGTTTATCCAGTGAGCTGAAAACCGGTTTGTAAAGAAGTTATGCATCACTGACCCGAAATATAATATTTCTCACCTGAGCGGTTGCGGGGTGCCATCATTTGGCCTAATTAGAGTAGGAGAAGAAATATGTTTCATACCTGCGTTCGTGTGTGATCGTTTTTGTCTTTGTAGATTCTGAATCTCCACCACTACGTCTCCTGCAGAACTAGCCTTCCCCGGCGTTCTTACTTGGAGCTTCCTGTAGTCCAGGAGAATAAATCTAACTTAACGTTAAGTAATGATCCTAAGATCTTAGATGAGAAAACAAAGGAACTGAAAGCATGAAGATTTTTATTGCTTGAAAGAGTGCCGCGGAGCGAGGATGCTTAAGAGAGATACATATGGCGCCTTATATAGCTAGCCATAAAACCAATACCACTATTTGGCATACGGTTTTAGCACACAGAAACATAAAACTAGAAAAGACATCAAAGGAGAAGATGCTCTTCTTTATTTTGTAGCTTTTGCTTTTACTTTTCTTGCCGACCTTGCCTTCGCATGTGGGTGATAGGCCTACATGTCTGCTTTTTCGTTAAGTGGAGACGATAATCATGGCATCTTTTGAATTTGAGGAAGATGTGCCACCATCTTCAGTCTTCTTTGGGCTGTCATGGGCCTGACCTTCCGGATCTTTTAGGTATTCGGTAACAGTAGTTGGGTTTACATTGAAGGTGGCTTCTTCGAATAATTTTTTCCATCCTTTAACAGCTTCTAATTCTCGTGGATTAATTTGTTTGTTGAAGTGAGAATGAATGATAACTTGGGGGCTGCAGTAGTTGATTTTTAAATCAGAGCTATCCTTGACTTTGAATAATTCATAAGCAATGTTTCCGAGGGTGAGAACCCTTAATTTTATCAAGTCTTCTTTGCAGATAGCTGGATTTGCCTTTAGTTGAGTAATAGCTTGCTGAATTCCAGCTGGTCCCATTCGAATCCAGTGATAAGGAAGAATAATCTTGCCTTGTTCATTGAAGTCCGCATAACTTGATTGAAACTTTAAGTAGATTTGTTTATCTGTCTGGGTTTTCTTGACAAACTGAAGAACAGTTTGTTTTATCGAGGAATTGAAATGTTCCAACTCTTTATAATTTTGACCCAGATAAATGGTGTCGATAAGTCCGAGGCAGAAGAGTTCATACACTCGTTGTGGTTTAGCTTCTGGATAAATCATTAGTTTAAGTAGTCCTGTCCTGATAATTGGATATATACCTTGCTCACATTTTCCTTGCAGAAAATGGTTGTAAGTTGAGAGGAAATCACTCTCTAATAAGTCAGAACAATCCTTTCGGACAATAGGTTGCATAATTCCCATCGGGGCAGTGTTTTGAGGTACGTGCCCAATAACTTGGAAGTGATTTTTAGGTTTGGCAATGCTGAGCATGGCTTCTTTGTAATCATTTTTAGGTTGAGGGCCAAGATAAGTTGATAAAACATATTTTGCTTCAAACTCCGTAGGAAATTCCTTAAGTATGTCTCTTTCTCCGACTTCGGGATAAGTTGTATAAATACCTCTTCTTGGTCCATTCATAATGGCGTATACTTTGGGAGGATTAACTCCCTGGTTTGTAGCTTCAGATTTTTTATCTATCTTTGCTCTTTTTAGGTCATTTGCGGTAATTAATGGTGCTGGGAATCCAGACTTATTTGCTTTTGCCTTAAGTAATTCGAGTTCTTTCTTCAGAATTGACTCTTGAAGTCTTTCTAACTCTAGTTCTTTCTCCATAATCGTGATATGGCTTGCATCCATTTCTTCGTATGTACCTGCATAACATTGTTAGTTTCTTCGGGGGTAATTGACTCAAATTTTTCTTCTATGTTATTTAGTTCACGAGTTAGGCTATCTGCTAAGCTATTTTTTGTTCCTGGTATATGTTCTATTTGAAATTGATAATAGTTGAACCATTGTTGCCATTTAAGTAATCTTCCTTGCTTATAATCTTCGGCAATATTTGTTCTAAGGAAATAGCCAAAATTTTTGCTATCTGTTCTAATTAAAAATTCTTTGTCAATAATATATGCTCTAAATTTCTTAATGGTCTTTTTGATGGCTAAGTATTCTTTTTCATTAGAATGATATCTAGTTTCAGGGCCATTGAAGGTGCCTGAAGCATATCTACATAAGTGTTCAGTATTATTTTCTGTTCTAGCTTTAAGGATTCCTCCCCAAAACATATTGCTTGCATCTGTTTCTATAATCATAAAATCGGTTTTTCTTGGATGATATAAGTTCGGTAAGTTTTTACATTGTTTTTTACATTTAACAATGTAATTCGTGTCGTTATCAGTCCACGTCCATCTCACATTTTCTTTTAATTTTATTTGCAAGGGTTTTCTTAGTTCTGCAAGTTTGTAGATGTAGGCTTCTGCATAAGTTAAGCATCCTAAAAATCTTTGAAGCATTTTCTTGTCTTCCATTTTATCAGGAAATTTATTTATGTGTTCTATTATGTGCTTTTGTAGTTTGATCTGTCCTGCTTTTATCTCTAGTCCTAAAAAAGAAATTTCTTGTTGACATAATTTCGCTTTTCTTTCTGATAGAACGATTCCTTGTTGTTTACATGTAAGTAAAATAGTTTTCACATGTTCGTAATGTTCTATTTCAGTATTTGAGAATATAAGTATGTCATCGACATAAACAAGATAATAGTCTCTATATTTTTCTAATATTTTATCCATATATCTTTGAAAAATACCTGGGGCTTGTTTAAGTCCGAAAGGAACTACGTTCCATTCATAATGTCCTTGTGGACAGCTAAATGCGGTGAGTTGTTTTGATTCTTTACTTAAACGTACTTGCCAAAATCCTGATTTACAGTCTAGGCCAGTGTAATACGTTTTTCCTCTTATCTGTGCTAATAATGTTGACTTGTTAGGTAAGAAGTAACCATCATCAATTGTTTCTTTATAAAATTAAGGAATGAAACTAAAGTAATAAGGGTAAAGCCTATGATCTACACTCCTAAAGATAGAAATGAGTTTGCAATACAAATAAAAGAATTACTCGAAATGAACTTAATCACACCAAGTAAAAGTCCACATAGCTCACCGGCATTCATGGTAGAAAATGAGGCTGAAAAGAAAAGAGGAAAGAAAAGAATGGTTATAAATTACAAAGCTTTAAATAAAGAAACAATTGATGATGGTTACTTCTTACCTAACAAAGAAACATTATTAGTTCAGATAAGAGGAAAAACGTATTACACTGGCCTAGACTGTAAATGCACGAATTTTAGATCTATCTTTTTCACATTCTTAAGTTCATATTTTCAAAAAGATAATATTAAAAAAGAAAAAGAAAAACATGTTATTTATTTATTTACACATGCGGATCTCACCCCACAATTTTGAACGAAGTCGTGCCTTTCAGCACTACTTAGTTCAAAAGCCATGCAAGCAGACAGTTACGAGAAAGAAATGATATTAAGGAAAAGGGAAGAACAGAACTCCCTTTAAGGTGTCGAGTTAACGACATGGCTCGAGGCTGGGTAATCGAGGGAGTTCGGCTGGGGCCTTGAACTCTTAGCGTAGCCCTGTGTCACGCCCCGCTCAATCCCCTCCGACTAATCCGAAGCGCCCAAGGCTTCTCCCGCCGACTCATAGCCTCTTGCTTGGCCGACCTTACTTTCTTGCCCAATGAGAAGAGGAGGTTTACCCCTGAGTCAAGAAGCTTCCATTGGACACATGGAGCTTGGAGATGAGGAGGTGTAACTATAGCAAAAGATCCCACAATGACTCACCATATGACTCATGGGTTGAGTCTTGTGCCTCCTCTTATAGCTTGCCATGTGTGGCGGTTTAGGAAGTAAATATCCTAGCTTAGATGTGTATAAATAGGGTGAGACCCTTCCCTTTGGAGGGCATCAACCCAACACTTGTAATCTCTCTTCAATTGTGAATACAAGCATTCGACCCAAAGCCTTGTCTTTTTCACGTTGTTCCGCACGAGAGATTTCACTCGGAAGGCTGACTTAGCAAGATACGCTAAGGCCGCACGGGGTTTATCGAGCACCAAAAATTAAGCCCGTGACACCTGACTGGCTTAATGTTGCACCCAAGTCCGATTCCTGAATAGTCAGGTCTTCTATGCACCAAGTGGGTGAGAGCGACTTATTGAAAAAGTAAAATACAGAAAATAAAAGACAAAAAATTAAAGTGCAGAAAGTAAGATAGTGTCGGGTTACCTCCCGACCAGTGCACTTGTTTAACGTCGTTGGCTTGACAGTACCTTATTCCTGGATCACTGGTTGGGGTCCCATGGGTGGCTTAGGTTGAATTTTGCCACCGTTCCTGTGTTGCTTCTTGCCTTACCTTTTCCCGATTTCTTGCGAGATGATGTGCTTGGGTCCAGTTCCCGTTGTTCTGGTGATTTCTCCTTCCAACGTCTCTGAGAAGGCGAGGGACCTTTGACCACTAGCTTCTTGAACTGGGTTTTTTGGTGTTTAGGGCTGCCTTGTCCAGTCATGGTGAAAACATGCTCCATCGAGGAGTCGTTCTGCTCAGGCCCTTTTCCCATCCTCTTTTCAGCCTCTTCATGGATCACATAGTTTTCAGCGATTTGTCTATTGATCGAGGGGAAAAGTCGGGAAGCTTGCATCTTAAGGTTTGGTTCTGCCTCGTCGTGTCTGTTTGTGAGGAACTGGTCATAGATGGTTTCGGCTGCTTGGGTGATGATAGCTGGGTATGGTATTGCCAACATGTCGGTGGTATTCTGGACTTCTTCCATTGCTGACACTTCCTCGTTGCTCCCGATACTTTCTATATCCCAGTCTTCTGGTGGCTCGGAAGTTTCTTCTGATGGCTCGGGAGTTTCTTCTTCGTCTGTCTCTGGTCTAGCCTCTTCTATCTGCATGCCTACATCAGCTTGGGGCATTCGTTTTGTGGCTGCGGCCAGGTTATCTATGAGGTTCCACATGTCTGCCAGGGAGAAGTTCCTGGCTGATCTCCTCATTGCTTCGTTAATCCTTGTTAGATCATCGGCCTTCATCCCACGAAGAAATTTTTGAAGCAGAACTTTCTTCGTGAATCCATGGTGCGGGCAGTTTGAGACGATGGTGTCATAGCTCGTGTAGTATTCGTCCAAAGTCTCATCCCAGGATTGTTTAAGGCACATGATCTTCTCACGGGTTTTTTGGCGTAAGGATGGGGGAGAATTCATTCAGGAATGGAACGCAAAGATCCACGAAATATTCTGCACGACTAGCGGTTGATGTGTAATACCAAATCGCCGCAAAATCAGTTAAAGAGAATTTGAAGCATTTAAGCTTAAATTCCTCTAACATTTCGTTTTCAGGTTTTATGTGGCAGCAAACGTGGTGAAAGTTTCGGCAGTGTTGTACTGGGTCTTCTCCATCCGTACCTCCGAATAGGGGAAGATGTCTTGTTGTCCATGCATACGTAGTGGGTAGCGTCATGAGGAAATGAGAAGGGAAAGGAAAGAACAACTTATCCGAAGGCTAATTCCCCGGCAACGGCGCCAATTTTGACGGAGCCCACCGCACTGTCGTTAAGGTGCAATGTTCTCTGTGCAAATAAATTTATAATTTCCGCTACTCGCAACTACACTACTGGGTAGTAAGTGGTAAGTAGGGGTCGAACCCAAGGGAATTAGAGGGATACGTTGTTCTTTAAGGGATTTGTACAGCGAGGGAGCGTGTTTTAAGGTTGATTGAGATTTTAGCGGTTATGACTAAGTGACTTTTTTGGTTGTTTTTTGGGTTTTGAGTGCGGAAAAGTAAATTACAGAAAATAAATACTGAAATTAAAATACTGAAAATAAAAGAAGGACTTACAGTGGGTGATGCGTGATTGGTGAGTTCTCCGGTAGATGAGCGGTTGGTGATTGCAGATGATCGAGCAATTTATAAAAGTAAATACAGGGGGGTTTTGTAATTCAAGGAAAACATTCGGTTTCAGGGGCCTTGTATCATAGCCTGTTTATTATTTTAGTAACCTTTCTAAGTATTCAAACGTGAATCAAGGCCATTCCAAGCACTCGACTTGCAACACTGTCTAGCCTTTTGCAAAAGTGTTCGAAAGTGAATCGAAGCCATTCCAAGCACTCAACTTGCAACACCGTCTAGTCTTTTGCAAAAGTCGTAGAGCACTTGTTCTACTTAGAATAATACCCCATTCCAAGGTATATTAGCCTGTGTGCGTCCATTTGGATTGTCTTTCCCGATTTATCCAAATGGTGTTTTAGAAAGATCAAACTCCTCAGATAAGCTTTGCCATTCCAAGCATCCACTTATCCGAGTATGTTTACGAATCCCCACGGAAGAATTTTGCCATTCCAAGCATCCACTCAACCTTGGAAATTCTGATCTAATATATGGCACATACAACAAGTTTTGAATACAGAGAAAAGAAACTAAAAGAATCAAAACATTTTATAATAAAAGTACACCCCTTTAACCGAATAAAGAGTTTAGCTACGAATATCCATAGAGGTGGATACCATAGCTAAATACTCAGGGGTTTTTGAAAACAGTAAGAGGAGAAGGGGTGGAATACTCAAGAACCAACAGGAGTATTCCCAATTCCTACTGAATACTCAAGAACCAACAGGAGTATTCTCTACAGTATTATAATACTCAAGAACCGACAGGAGTATTATAATTTCAAACCGTTATAATACTCAAGAACCAACAAGAGTATTATTTCATAAACCAAACTTACAAAGTAACAAACTTAGAGAGAGAAGTGTTTTATGATTTTTGGATGATACAAATGAGGAGGGGAATGGCTCCTTTTATAGGCTAAGGGGAGGAGAATGGAGGGTGGAGATGGTGGCATGTGGTGGTGCATCCAAGGGTGGAGGAGATGGGGAGGAGCTTGTGGAGGAGAAGCCACCACATGTCAACTTCTTGTGGCTTCTCCTCATAGCCGCCGGTAGCAAGTTCAAATGGAGGGGAGGTTTGTGGCTTTGGCCACCTCCAAGCCAAAGCCACCGGTCATGGAGGAGGAAGGGGTGGTTTTGGCCACCCATGAGTCACCACAAAGCCAAAAGCCGCCGGTCACTTGGTCCATGGATGAGTTTTGACAGTTTTGTGCAGTCTTTTCACAAAACTATCAATCCAATTTTGCTCCGGTCTGACTTTGGTTGTTCCTCGGTTGAATTTAATTTGAGTAATTCAATGTCAGGATCTTGATATTTCTTCGTTCAGCGTCTGATCTTGACCTTGGATTGACTCGTAATATCTTTTCAGCGTAAAATCCTCTCCTTAGCGTGTTTTCTCTCTAAGCGCCAAAATACCCTGTAGAAATATATCGGGACTAACAAGTAGAAGTTAGATAGACAAACAGTCTAATTTGGTGGGTTTTACTGTGTATTTGATTCGTATAATTATGGTCCATCAGTTAGTCTAGGAGGTAGGTTGTATATCACTAATATCACGGGCCATGTACTATGTTGACTACTGAGATTTCCATGCGGATTCACCCCATCAGTAGACAAGCCAAGGCGTAAATTCCTAGACTCTGATCCAAATTCTGAGAATAAGTTGTCTGCTTTGGCCCATTGCAATGAATCGGCCGGATGACGCATTTTGCTATCAATGACACGTTTCTCGGCATGCCATCGCATATTATCTGAATCTTTTGGGTCAGCAAATATTCATTGAAACCTGGGAATCGGTGGAAGATACCACAATACTTTGGCCGCAATGCCTTTTGAGGTATCTGTCCGTCCTTTGTTTAACTTGTAGCGAGAAGATTTGCACACCGGACATTCAGTTAAATCCTTAGGAGCATTACGATACAATATACAATCATTAGGACAAGCATGTATCTTCTTGTACTCAATTCCCATGGGACACGTAACCTTTTTAGCTTCGTAAGTACGGTTAGGTAAAGTGTTTTCATCAGGAAGCATATCTTTAACAACCGATAACACTTCAGTGAAACTCTTATCACTCCATCCATTTTTAGCTTTCAAATTGAATAACTTCAAAGTTGCAGATAACCTTGTATATTTGGAGCAACCTTCATACAGTGGTAATTCAGAATCATTTCTCAATGATTCCACCACTTGTGGTCTAGAATCAAACTCACCGGCAACGTTGTTAATCATATCAATTAAATTGTCCTCCTCCCAATCATCATTATCTTCAGGCAAACTTTCTACGGGTTGAGGTTCAACGTCTTGCGGTTCAGCCTCACCATGCATGTACCAGACCGTATATAGTGGATCAATTCCCTTTAAAAAAAGGTGTTTATGCAACTCCTCCACTTTGACCTTTATCTTATTGAAACACGCCTTACACGGACAAAAGACACTTTCAAGTGCATTTCTAAATGCATACGCCGATGCAAATTCACAGAAATCCATTATCCCCTTTTCATACTCATCACTTAACCTATTACCGGACATCCACTCTCTACTCATCATAAATCCACTACATGAAGCATTTAAATATTATTATTACATGAAAGAGCAACCTAACCAACATTTTCATGTTCAAAAAATAAACTTAGTAAAAATAAAAGAATTCCATAAGAATACCTTGTGTGAAATCGAGAGAGGAGAAATGTAGTAGTAGGTTGAGGAATGCAATGAGCAAAGGCAGAAGAACACTGGATTTAAAAACACAAGTGTTAAGAAAGAATTGACAAGCATAAATCATGAAACATGAACAAAAGAACTAAACATATAAATACCTTATGTGATGTTGCTCAGAGAATCAAAGAAGCTATTTAACTGATATGCGAGGGTCGAGGGTACGATTCAAGGCCTAAAACCAACAAAATCATTAAATCAACAAGGAAAATTACAACAAGTAATTGCATTTCGATTACACAATGAGTAAACCCTAACTACAACAAGCAATTGCATTTTGATTACCTTATGTGGAGTGTTGCTGGACTATTGAGTGGACTTTCGAGTGGACTGTTGAGTGAGTGAGGACCGGCGAAACAACGACGATGGCAGGATAGAGGAATGACAAAGCAGCGGGTCGATGGCAGGACGAAGACAACGACGATGGCAGAATGGCACGACGATGGCGAGACGAAGCGATGGCAACGGTATTGACAGGCGAGAAGACAACGACGATGGCAGGATGGAGCAAAGCAATGGCAACGACGATGGCAGGACAGAGCAGCGAAGGTCGGAGGCGGGCAACAAATTTGAATCTCTAGTAAGAAATTTTTACGAAATGGATGAGGATGAATTCGCAGAAGTGTAAAAATGAACTTAGGGTAATTAGACATTATGCATCGGTTAGACGAAAACCGATGCATAAGATACAACATTATGCATCGGTTCTTGTATAGCCGATGCATAAGCCTTACATTATGCATCGGTTTTATCCAAAACCGATGCATAATGTCAAAACTGATGCATAATCCAAAACACGAAACCGATGCATATTCCCCCTCCTGTAGTAGTGAAAGATGATGAAGTAGAAACAAGGAAGATGAAGAAACTAGGATTAAAAGTCTCCCTTCTATCCTTAGAGTGGCTCCAAACTTGATTGATGATCTTCAAGCACCTTGTCTTCTCCCAAAACCCTCGATGATATTTCCCAAAAACCCTTAGTTTCTATTTATCAAGGATTTAAAAATCTTGCCTTTCATGTGGGACCCGGGCGGGCGCAATGTTATCTGGCGAGAGGTGAAACTTGAGCTCGGCCAAGTGCAAGGGGACTCGGGCGAGTGCAGCGTTCATCCGAACATGCAGCACTGAAGACCCGTGCGGGTGCAAGTGGAACCGGGCGGGTGTGAGATGCAGCTTGAACTCGGCCGGGCACCAGGAGACTCAGGCGGGTGCCATGCTGATCCGAAGAAGATGCTGCTCGAGCCCGGCCGAGTGCCATGGGACTCGAGTGGGTCTTGGCTTCTTTTGTGAGAAACTGCCTCCTTTTTTAGCTAAAACTGAGATATTCGATGAGGTTTGATCTTCCCAAGCTTTGGGGCCGTATGAGTAGTTTATAACCTATATCATCAATAAATAGGTCAAATGGCAACGCACTAATGTCGTAAACGAATCAAAACACCTAGTAAAAGTAGAGGAATGATAGTCAAAAATTATGCTTATCAAAATACTCCACACTTAGGGTTTGATCGTCTCGAGCAAACAATAAAAACAAGCCAATAGGAAACAAGGGTGAGCAGAAAATTATTCTAGAGCAACACTCATTATTAGCAAATAAACTCCTTTTCGTAAGTGTTACGGGTGCATTTAGCATATGCACCAAGCCTTTAAACCCCTAGGCTACCCTAGTGGACGAGTTATAGTCTCGTGAGAGTTTTCAGAACCGGGAATACTCACAAATCCCACATGCATTTATCCCATAAGAGTGAAAGCAAGAGTGTTTAACAATTAAGGCATGGATTTCTCAAAACTTACTTCACATCCCAAGCTAGCATCGCAATACTATACATTTCAAGAGAGTTTTCAAACCGTTTAAGTTCACATGAGGGTGCACATTCAAGGAAGTCAATACTAGAGCTATCAAGTGCCTAACCTAGAAGTCTATTCATTTTTGAAGCAAGGCTTTTGAAAAATGGTTCATAGTTTATGCACAAAAAGGGTGTCAATCGTTCACCTATCCTAGCTAGGGCTAGTCCACGGGCTCACGATATAAAACTCATTTCCAAGTTTTAGACGCTAAAGTCATAATCCATAAGGAAAGAGGAGTTCGTCAACAAGAGATCTCAAAACAAGCATAAACCAATCAATAACTTACGTGAAATCACAAGGGTCGTCCTAAAGCTCAACTTGCTAGCACACAATGCACATGGTGAACTCACACATATAAGAGATGATGGAAAGGCATAAAGTCAAGTTTAAGTGGTTTTTACTCGGCCTTTGGCCTACAAATGCTTTCGAGGGGGAACTTTTCTTCCTAACCCCCGGCATTTGTATGTTTTTGAGCAAAACTTTTTTTTGTACATCGAGAGAGTTTTTAGTCGGGGCTTTGCCCTCTTTGACCAAGTATATATTTTTTTTCTTCAAATGGGGCCTATTTTTCGTCCTCTTTTGACTCCACACTTAAAACTTGACAATATGCCCAATGTAAATTTGGAATGTGTGAGAAACGACCACCAACAAGGCACTAAGCAAGAGAACTAAAGTCACCTAAAAGCAACCGAGAGGTTTAAGTTTTTCATGAAGGTTTTAAAGTGTGCTTGCTAAAAACTTTTCAAAGCATGCGTGAGAAATACTTAGATTGCAAGATAGACACAAGATAGCAATGAAAATTGATTCACAAGAATGTGCATTCAATAGAGCTAACTTGGTTTTAGACTCTAAATCATGTAAAAGGGAATTGTAAGCTATATGTGATTTATAGAAGTTGAGAATTGATAGTCACATGCCTTTAGTAGTATAACACTCAAGAAGAATTGGGATAAAGCATGATGCAAGTGTTCATCTTCAAATGATATGCAAGGTGTAAACATGTGAACTATGATATGGTCCATCAGATCACCCCCACACTTATACTTGTTCGTCCCGAACAATGCTATTTGAGAGAGAAACACAAAATCCAAGTAATAAGCTCTAAATAAGAAAGTGAGAATGTGGGACTAGATTTATCCTATTCATGCAATACTTACTTGTTACCAAACTAAACCGTGTAAATACTTAGAAGAAACTTGATACTTGTACTTTCGAGCCGAGATGCAAATTAATTCGGATGATTCGGGAGATAGCCCTTTTCAGGCTCCTGGACTGCATTCTCGGGACCGACTCGCACTATATGGTTTACTTGTAGCTTTCTCTAGCACATGATTAGGTTCGGGTTTCAATGATCTGAGCTCTTTGATTTCCTTTTGATGAGGGACAGCTTTTGAAGTGATTTGGTCTTTGGCCTTCGATTTTGAATTGGAGTTTCTTCACTTTTGTTTCGGTTAAAACCTTCACAATTTTGGCCTTTGGCCTTTGATTTGCTTCTTTGAGCTTTGCTCTTTTGTGATTTGCTTGTCCATTTTCTCAACCTTTTGGGAGGTCCAATCATCGCCCGAGAGCATATGGAAATACCTCCCCGCTCTTTCTCATCCTCGCTGTTTCGCGCCGGTCAAGATGAGGGTCGCTGACAGAGCACGTCGTTGAGTGCTAAGCAAGATTAATTTATAAGTCCGCTACTCGCAACTTTACTATTGGGTTAGTAAAGCGATAAGTAGGGGTCGAACCCAAGGGAATTAGTGGATAGTTGTTCTTTCGAAAATGAAAGTAAGACAGTTGGGGGTTGGTTGTGATTTTAGTACTGAAAAGTAAGTGGGTTGGTTGTGATTTTAGTACTGAAAAGTAAATGACTGAAAGTAAAGAAAGTAAATACGGGACTGAAAGTAAATACTGAAAAGTAAAGTGCTTGAAGGACAAGTCTTGCGGAAAGTAAATTCTTGAAGGACAAGTCTTGCGGAAAGTAATTGCTTGAAGGACAAGACTTGCAGAAAGTAAGCAGTTGATATGGACTGAAAGTAAAGTTACTGAAAGTAAAGATACTAAAAGTAAATGACTGGAAAGTAAGCAGTTGATAGTAAGACTGAAAGTAAGTGACAGGTGATGTTTGAATCAAAGGAAAGATTCGGTATCAGGGGCCTTGTATCATAGTCCGTTTATCATTGACCTCTAATGATCATACTAAGTGTTCAAAAGTGTATCAAGGCTATTTCTAGCACATGACTTGCCACACCGTCTAGTCTTTTGCAAGACAAAGAACTCTTGTTCTAGTATGTGCATCCATTTGATCATCATTCCTGATAAACCAAATGGTGTTTAAAAGAGGTTGACTTCCACAGATAAGCTGTGCTCTTCCGAGCCTCCACTTATCCACGGAAGATCACGAACCCATGGCAGAGCTTTGCTCTTCCGAGCATCCACTCAACCAATGGAGTTCTTACCTAATATAAGGCACCTAGAACAAGTTGAACACAAAGAGGCACTAAGAGAAGGGTCTAAAACATTTTATGATACAAGTACACCCCTTTAACCGAATGAAGGGTTTAGCTACGAATATCCATAGGAGTGGATATCATAGCTAAGTGCTGAGTAAAGTAAAGGTTTTGAAAGATAGGAAAGTAAAGGTTTTTGGAAATAAAGACAAGGAAATTAAAGGGAGAATACTCAAGAACCAACAGGAGTAAACTCAAGAACAACGAAAAGTAAAGGAAATGCTTGAGTACTTCAAGAACCGACAAGAGTACTCAAGAACAAACTTGGAGCTTTAATATCAAAGTGGTGTGTTTACATGGATTGTGCCCAAACTCTAGAGAGATAAGTAACTTATGGTGTGGGGCACTATGAGGTATGAGGCATTGAACAAGGGAAGAGGAGCTCTCTATTTATTGGCAAGGAGGAGGAGAAGATGTGGAGGAGAGGAGAGCACATGTCACATGGGGGAAGTCCATATAGCCGCCGGCCATGAGGTGGCTTCCTCCAAGAGCCGCCGCCTGACGGAGCCCACTGTACTATCGTTAAAATGCAATGTTCTCTGTGCAAATAAATTTATAATTTCCGCTACTCGCAACTACACTACTGGGTAGTAAGTGGTAAGTAGGGGTCGAACCCAAGGGAATTAGGAGGATACGTTGTTCTTTAAGGGATTTGTACAGGATGGGAGCATTTTTTAGGTTTGATTGAGATTTTAGCGGTTATAACTAAGTAACTTTTTTGGTTGTTTTTGGTTTTGAGTGCGGAAAAGTAAATTACAGAAAGTAAATACTGAATTTAAAGGAAGAAGACTTACAGTGGGTGATGCATGATTCGCGAGTCCTCCGGTAGATGAGCGGTTGGTGATTGCAGATGATCGAGCAATTTATAAAAGTAAATACAGGGGGGTTTTGTAATTTAAGGAAAACATTCGGTTTCAGGGGCCTTGTATCATAGCCTGTTTATTATTTTAGTAACCTTTCTAAGTATTCAAACGTGAATCAAGGCCATTCCAAGCACTCGACTTGCAACACTGTCTAGCCTTTTGCAAAAGTGTTCGAAAGTGAATCGAGGCCATTCCAAGCACTCAACTTGTAACACCGTCTAGTCTTTTGCAAAAGTCGTAGAGCACTTATTCTACTTAGACTAATACCCCATTCCAAGGTATATTAGCCTGTGTGCATCCATTTGGATTGTCTTTCCCGATTTATCCAAATGGTGTTTTAGAAAGATCAAACTCCTCAGATAAGCTTTGCCATTCCAAGCATCCACTTATCCGAGTATGTTTACGAATCCCCACGGAAGAGTTTTGCCATTCCAAGCATC
This sequence comes from Rhodiola kirilowii, assembly GCA_033675215.1. NCBI lineage: Eukaryota > Viridiplantae > Streptophyta > Magnoliopsida > Saxifragales > Crassulaceae > Rhodiola > Rhodiola kirilowii. The sequence goes on from CM066201.1 coordinate 37,326,732, forward strand.
CACTCAACCTTGGAAATTCTGATCTAATATATGGCATATAGAACAAGTTTTGAATACAGAGAAAAGAAACTAAAAGAATTAAAACATTTTATAATACAAGTACACCCCTTTAACCGAATAAAGAGTTTAGCTACGAATATCCATAGAGGTGGATACCATAGCTAAATACTCGGGGGTTTTTGAAAACAGTAAGAGGAGAAGGGGTGGAATACTCAAGAACCAACATGAGTATTCCCAATTCCTACTGAATACTCAAGAACCAACAGGATTATTCTCTACAGTATTATAATACTCAAGAACCGACAGGAGTATTATAATTTCAAACCGTTATAATACTCAAGAACCAACAAGAGTATTATTTTATAAACCAAACTTACAAAGTAACAAAAACTTAGAGAGAGAAGTGTTTATTGATTTTTGGATGATACAAATGAGGAGGAGGAGCTCTCCTTTTATAGGCTAAGGGAGGAGGAATGGAGGGTGGAGATGGTGGCATGTGGTGTTGCATCCAAGGGTGGAGGAGGAGGAGATGAAGATGTGGTGGAGGAGACTCCACATGGCACCACCTTGTGGTGGCTCAAAAGCCACCAGTTTCAAGTCCAAATGGAGGGGACTTTTGGTGGCTTTGCCACCCTTTGCCTTGGGCCGCCGGTCATGGAGGTGGAAGGGGTGGTTTTGGCCACCCATGAGTCACCACAAAGCCAAAAGCCGCCGGTCACTTGGTCCATGAATTGTTTTGATAGTTTTGTGCAGTCTTTTCACAAAACTATCAATCCAATTTTGCTCCGGTCTGACTTGGTTGTTCCTCGGTTGAATTTAATTCGAGTAATTCAATGTCAGGATCTTGATATTTCTTCGTTCAGCGTCTGATCTTGACCTTGGATTGACTCGTAATATCTTTTCAGCGTAAAATCCTCCCCTTAGCGTGTTTTCTCTCTAAGCGCCAAAATACCCTGTAGAAATATATCTGGACTAACAAGTAGAAGTTAGATAGACAAATAGTCTAATTTGGTGGGTTTTACTGTGTATTTGATTCGTATAATTATGGTCCATCACCGCCCATGTGGCAAGAGAGGAGAGGAGGAGTGAGTTGAGTGGGTTTAGATCTTTTCTTCCCAAAAGCCTTCGGTTGTCATGTAACTCCGGTTGCTCTTTGGTTGCCCTTTGGTTGCTCCTTTGGTTGCTCCTTAGTTGACATCAAAAGATAAGTCACTTATACTTGGCATTTCACTTGTGTTCTTGATCTTTGTTGGAACAAGTCATCGGGACTTAGTTGTGGCTTGATCGAAGTATTGTCGGGGTATGGTCAGTTCTGACTTGTAATCCACTTTCAGCGTTAAGAACTCCATTTTAGCTCGTTTCGTCATTACTCCTTGAAATAACCTGTAGAACAAAAGTGAAACTAACAAGTAAAAGTTGTACAGATAAAGCATCCAATTTGGTGGGTTTAACTATCTTAACGAATCATATAAATATGGTCCATTAGATTACCCCACACTTTTAGTTGTTCGTCCCGAACAATGCCATTTAAGAGATGCACACAATCCAAGTAAAAAACTTCAAATATGAAAGTGAGAATATAGAACTAGATTTATCCTATTCATGCATTACTTACTTATTACCAAACTAAACCGTGTAAATACTTAGAAGAAACTTGATACTTGTACCTTCGAGATGAGATGCAAATTAATTTGGATGTTTCGGGAGATAGCCCTTTTCAGGCTCCTGGACTGCATTCTCTGGACCGACTCGCACTATATGGTTAACTTGTCGCTTTCTCTATCACATAATTTGGTTCGGGTTTCACTGAGTTGAGCACTTTGATTTCCTTATGGTGAGGGACAGCTTCTGAAGTGAATTGGCCTTTGGCCTTTGATTTTGAATTGGAGCTTCTTCACTTTCGTTTCGGTTAAAACCTTCACATACTTTGGCTTTTGGCCTTTGATTAGCTTCTTCGAGGTCTTGCTTCCTTGTGACTTGCTAGTCCATTTTCTCAACCTTTCTTTGGGAGGTCCAATCATTGCCCGAGAGCATATGGAAATACCTCCCCGCTCTTTCTCATCCTCGCCATTTCGCGCGGGTCAAGATGAGGGTCGCTCATCTATTTTCCCGGCTACTAGGACTAGAGATAGGACGGTTTGATTCCCGTCCCGCCTCTTGCATAAACGCTGCACGGCGGAGATGACTCTGATCTTCTTTGAAACCCAAAGTGCAGCCTCCACTGACTTTGTAAACCATATAGTGAAATTCAGTCCTTCGATTGCTTGCCAAGCCTCTCTAGGGCACTTTATATCAACTCCACATCCCCTGTATATCTCAGCACAAAGGGACAAATGAGAAGTTACATCCTAAGTTTTTATACAGTTGAGATTTCACAAGGTAAATGCATGAATTCAGATCTATCTTTTTCACATTCTCAAGTGCATATTTTCAAAAAGATAATATTAAGGGAAAAGGAAAAAAGAAAGCATGTTAATTAACTATATACAAAGGCGGTTCTCACCCCACACTTTTGAACGAAGGCGCGCCTCACAGCACGACTTAGTTCAAAAGTTTATGCAAGCAAATATATACAGGAAAGGTGAGAATGTTTTAAGGCAAAAAACTAAATGACTGAAAGTAAGATAGATGTCGGGTTACCTCCCGACCAGTGCATTTGTTTAACGTCGTTAGCTCGACAATACCTCATTCCTAGATCATAAGGTGGGATCCCATGGGTGGCTCAGGTCAAATTTTGCTGTTGTCAAGTTGACCTCGCCATGGTAGTGTTTGACTTGCTGCCAATTCACATTAAATCATCTTCCATCCTCCATGCTTTCCAACTCAAGCATCCCATGGTTGAATACCTTAGTCACGGTATAAGGACCGGTCCATCTTGATTTTAGTTTGCCTGGCATCAACTTCAACCGTTAGGAGAAGAATAGTACTTGTTGTCCTCCCTCAAATGAGCGCAAGAGGATGAATTTGTCATGATACAATTTTGTCCGCGCCTTGTAGTCCGTTTGCCCTTCATAGGCCTCAAGCCGCGACTCCTCAAGCTCACACAGATTAAGCTTCCTATCCAGTCCGGCAGCCTTAAACTCCGGATTGCAATGCTTGAGCGCCCAATAGGCTTTATGTTCTAATTCCACCGGGGCGTTCTGGTTGTACTGCCGGTGGGGCGGTTGGTAGAACGTCTGAGCTAATTGAGGTGCGGCTTGTTGTGTCTCCCTTGGAGGATGGTTGTCGTTCCGCCAGGTTGGGTTGGTTGCTTGATTATATTGCCGGTTTGGTCCGGCTCTGTCGTTGCTGTTGTTGTTGTTGTATCCTTGGTATCCTACCACTGCATTCACTTCTACCGGTTCCTCTACTGTTAATGTCGGGCATGCGTCAGTCTTGTGGTCCGTAAAACCACAAAACTCGCAAGGCTTCACTTGAACTGGCTGCCTTCGTAGGATCTGAATCATCATCTCCTTTATTTGTTTCATCTCTTCTGGCATGGAGTTCATTGGTGTCTCGGCCTTCGCCACATTCTTTGTTCGGGAGAATTCTTCTTGCCGAGTTGTCTCCTCTCTAAATCGGGCATTTTCAGCAACATCGGAGATGAGTTGCCTTATGCCGCTTAATGATAGATTCATCATTGATCCTCCTGCTGAGGCATCCAGGAGCATTTTGTCTAATGGTTTTAATCCATCAATGAGGTACTCGATGATGTGTTTCTCGGGCAGTCCAAGAGTACAGCAGCTTCTCTCCAGGAGGTTGAATTTTTCCAGGTAGTCGTACATGGTTTCATTAGGCCCCTGCCTTATGTCCTGCAGTTGCCTCCTTATATGCATCGCTCTTCCCGCCGGGTAGTATTTGTCCAGAAATTTCTTTTGCATCTGAGCCCACGTTCTGATGCTACCCGAAGGCAATGAAAGGAACCAGTCGTTCGCCGAGTCAATGAGGGAAAAATAGAAAGCCTTCAATTTGAAGTCTTCTACATTCACTCGATTGGGTGTTAAATTTTGGCAAATGCCATGTAAGCGTTGGAGATGAGTTGTCGCAGATTCTCCATGAGTTCCTAAGAACTTGGGCAAGTTGTGGACCACTGATGTATTGATGGCAATGTTTTCCAGTTCAGGACCACAGATTGCCTTGTCGCGAGGCAAATGCAAAAGATAAATTTATAAGTCCACTACTTTAGTGACTTCACTATTTGGGTAGTAAAGCGGTAAGTAGGGGTCGAACCCAAGGGAAATTGGTGGATAGCAGTTCTTTAAGGATTTTGTATAGAAATTAAATGTGATTGGGGTTGGATGTGGTTTTAGTACTGAAAGTAAATTGCTGGAAAGTAAATGACTGAAAGGAAAGTGCTGAAAGTAAATTGCTGGAAAGTAAATGACTGAAAGTAAAGTGCTGAAAGTAAATTGCTGGAAAGTAAATGACTGAAAGTAAAGTGCTGAAAGTAAATTGCTGGAACAGTCGAGTTCAATATCAACCAAACAACATACTTTTGGTTTGTCGCACGCTGTATTTCAAGCGCAATCCGTACCAAATGTATGTTGGATTGATATTGAAAGCGTCTGTAGTAAGCGAAAAGTAAAGACTGAAAGTAAATGTGCGGAAAGTAAATGATTGAAAAGTAAAGTGCGGAAAGTAAAGTGCTGGAACAGTCGAGTTCAATATCAACTGCAACACACTTTTTGTTTGTCGCACGCTATGTTTCAAGCGCAATCCGCACCAAAGTTATGTTGGATTGATGTTGAGCAAGTCTGTAGTAAGCGTACGGAAATGTAAAGACTGAAAAGTAAAGGTACTGAAAATAAGTGCGGAAAGTAAAGTGCTGAAAAGTAAAGTGCGTAAAAGTAAAGTACTGAAAGTAAAGTTAGTTGCGGAAAGTAAAGTTAGTTGCGGAAAGTAAAGTTAGTTGCTGAATGTAAAGGTACTGAAAGTAAAGGGTACTGAAAGTAAACAGTTGATAATGAGACTGAAAGTAAAATGACAAGTGATGTTTTGATTGAGAGAAGGATTCGGTTTTAGGGGCCTTGTATCATAGTCCGTTCATCATTGACCTCTAATGATCGTTCTAAGTGTTCAAAGATGTATCAAGGCCATTTCTAGCACTCGACTTGCCACACTGTCTAGTCCTTTTCAAGACATAGAGCACTTGTTCTAAATAGGCTAATTCCTCCTTTCAAAGTATCTTAGCCTATGTGCATCCACTTGATCAATAATTTCCGATCAACCAAGTGGTGTTTAAAAGAGGTTGAACTCCATGGAAAAGCTTTGCTCTTTCGAGCATCCACTTAACCATGTATGTTCACGAACCACATGGAAGAGCTTCGCTCTTTCGAGCCTCCACCCAACCATGAATGTTCTAACCTAATATATGGCACATAGAACCAGTTTGAACATAATAGAAGCACTAAGAAAAGGGTCTAAAACGTTTGCATGATACAAGCACACCCCTTCAACCGAATGAAGGGTTTAGCTACGAGTATCCATGGAAGAGGATATCATAGCTAAGTGCTAAAAAAGTAAATGGTTTTCGGTTTTTTGAAGACAAAGACAGTAAAGGTTTTGAAAAGTAAAAATCAAAAACAACAAGAGTACTCAAGAACAAGTAAATCTAAGACAAGAAAAGTAAAGAGAGGGCTCGGTTTTGGACAAGGAAATAAAGAGGGTTTGGGATCAAGAACACACTCAAGAACACACTCAAGAACATACTCAAACTCAAGAACAAACAAGAGCTTTTGATTCAAAGTAAAGTGTTTACAAGGATTGTGAGTACAAAACTAGAGAGATAAGTAACCAAGGACAAGTGACATGAGGTTTTCTTTTGTGTCTCTAGGAGATATGTTTCAAGGAGGGCTCTTCCTCCTTTTATAGCCAAATGTGGCGGTTTAGAGGTGGTAGTGGAGTGGGATATTTTCTCCCAAAAGCCTTCGATTCTCCCTCAACTCTGGTTAGACTTTGGTTTGCTCTTCGGTTGGAGTTTGGTTTGAGCCATAGGGAAAGGCACATGGGCATGGCACATGGGCGGCTAGAGCTTGGTGAGCCAAGGGGAATGTGATGTTCCCTTAAGTGGCATGTATTTGGCAAAACGTAGCTTAGACAGTTCGAGCAGGTGTTTAGGGGGAGTTCGAACAATATCCTGGTACTCCTGTAGAGCGTGATCAAGACGCGAGGATATTTTCCGGAAGATATTGGCAACGAAGATTAGACAAGTGGAAGTCGGCCTGCGACTTATTCGAGCATTAGATATTCGAATGAATATCTACATTGAAGATGGCGCGACTTACTTGGAAAGAAGACTTCGTATATTCTTCCGATCGATTTATGAAAGATATACATCAAATATTCAGGAATCAATTCCGAAATATTTGATGGGATTATCTTGTGCGAATTAGGGTTTCGCTCGAGCATATAAATACAATGCAAGGGCAACCCTAATTCTCATCGCTTTCAAAGATCAATTATACACGAGCATATCCTGCTGATTGGAGAAGAAGAAAGCGACGACCGAGTGTGTTTTCTCATTGAGAATACACCGGTGCAAGTGTAGTCTGTTCAAGTGCAACACAGACTGTCTGAAGCGTATCAACTGCCGTACACAACAAAGGTGAACAAGCTTTCGAGAGAAAGCATCCGAGCTTCTGGAGAAGGTCGAGAACGTTCAGACTGCAGGTTCTGAACGAAGGGGATCGAGGAGAATTGCGGTGAACCTCGGTTGCAAATCTGAGAGACGGAGTATTGAGGTTAGGCTATTACAAAGTGTAAGTCCCTGTGGAAACCCTATACTCGTAATAAATATTTGCTGTCCCTTTTTCGGGTGTGGGAAACCCCCCAGAGTAGGCGGAGCCGAACTAGGTTATCAGTCTGTGTGTCTCTACTGCCTTTATCTGTTTGCTGAACTGTTGTGATAAGAGTTCAACCTCTGTGTGTGGAACTGTTGTGCAAAGAGTCCCAGGTCTGTCGCAACACTACCTTGGACACAAGTTTGAACAGGGGACATAATTTCAATTGGTATCAGAGCAGATCACTCAACACACTTAGTGGGATCCTGAACTATTCAAGATGACTCTGAAGGAAGGACAAAGCATAACCAGACCCCCGCTGCTCGAAGGATCGAACTATGCCACATGGAAGCCTGTGATGAGATCTTTTCTGAAATCACTAGACGAAAAGGCATGGAAGGCTGTTCTGAAACGGTGGACGGAACCCATAATGAACAATCTCACTGGAGAACCGATCGCCAAACCAGAAGCTCTGTGGACAGAAGAGGAGGACAAAGCTTCCATGGGCAACTCAAAGGCAATGAACGCAATTTTCTCGGCAGTAGATGAAAACGTCATGAAGCTAATTATCAACTGTGAAGTGGCCAAGGAAGCATGGGATATCCTCCAAACAGCGTTTGAAGGAACAGACAAAGTTCACAACTCCCGCATGCAAGCTGTCACAACCAGGTTCGAAGAGATGAAGATGAAGGAGAGTGAAACCATCACTGAGTATGACGGAGCCCACTGCACTGTCGTTAAGGTGCAATGTTCTCTGTGCAAATAAATTTATAATTTCCGCTACTCGCAACTACACTACTGGGTAGCAAGTGGTAAGTAGGGGTCAAACCCAAGGGAATTAAGAGGATACGTTGTTCTTTAAGGGATTTGTACAGGATGGGAGCGTTTTTTAGGTTTGATTGAGATTTTAGCGGTTATAACTAAGTAACTTTTTTGGTTGTTTTTGGTTTTGAGTGCGGAAAAGTAAATTACAGAAAGTAAATACTGAATTTAAAGGAAGAAGACTTACAGTGGGTGATGCGTGATTTGTGAGTCCTCCGGTAGATGAGCGGTTGGTGATTGCAGATGATCGAGCAATTTATAAAAGTAAATACAGGGGGGTTTTGTAATTCAAGGAAAACATTCGGTTTCAGGGGCCTTGTATCATAGCCTGTTTATTAATTTAGTAACCTTTCTAAGTATTCAAACGTGAATCAAGGCCATTCCAAGCACTCGACTTGCAACACTGTCTAGCCTTTTGCAAAAGTGTTCGAAAGTGAATCAAGGCCATTCCAAGCACTCAACTTGCAACACCGTCTAGTCTTTTGCAAAAGTCGTAGAGCACTTGTTCTACTTAGACTAATACCCCATTCCAAGGTATATTAGCCTGTGTGCATCCATTTGGATTGTCTTTCCCGATTTATCCAAACGGTGTTTTAGAAAGATCAAACTCCTCAGATAAGCTTTGCCATTCCAAGCATCCACTTATCCGAGTATGTTTACGAATCCCCACGGAAGAGCTTTTCCATTCCAAGCATCCACTCAACCTTGGAAATTCTGATCTAATATATGGCACATAGAACAAGTTTAGAATACAGAGAAAAGAAACTAAAAGAATTAAAACATTTTATAATACAAGTACACCCCTTTAACCGAATAAAGAGTTTAGCTACGAATATCCATAGAGGTGGATACCATAGCTAAATACTCGGTGGTTTTTGAAAACAGTAAGAGGAGAAGGGGTGGAATACTCAAGAACCAACAGGAGTATTCCCAATTCCTACTGAATACTCAAGAACCAACAGGAGTATTCTCTACAGTATTATAATACTCAAGAACCGACAGGAGTATTATAATTTCAAACCGTTATAATACTCAAGAACCAACAAGAGTATTATTTCATAAACCAAACTTACAAAGTAACAAAAACTTAGAGAGAGAAGTGTTTATTGATTTTTGGATGATTTACAAAGTGAGTTTGGCTTGGTATTTATAGCCAAAGGAGAGGGAGGAGAGCCATACACTTGTCACATGGGGAGAGGAGGAGGAAGAAGGAGGTGACACATGGGGGAGGAGGAAAGAGCCGCCGGTTGCCGGTTGGAGGGGAGGAAGCCGCCGGTTGTGGAGGGGGAAGGGGGAGGAAGGCCACCCATGAGTCATCTTCTTCCCCAAAGCCGCCGGTCACCTTGGGCAAAAGGATAAGTTTTGTGAGTTTTGTGTAGTTTTCACAAAACTATCAGTCCATTTTCGTCCCGGTCTGACTTTGGTTGTTCCTCGGTTGTATTTGTATTGGGTAATTCCATGTCAGGATCTTGAGATTTCTTCGTTCTGTGTCTGATCTTGACCTTGGATTGACTCGTAATATCTTTTCAGCGTAAAATCCTCTCCTTAGCGTATTTTCTCTCTAAGCGCCAAAATACCCTGTAGAAATATATCGGGACTAACAAGTAGAAGTTAGATAGACAAACAGTCTAATTTGGTGGGTTTTACTATGTATTTGATTCGTATAATTATGGTCCATCAGATTACCCCACACTTTTAGTTGTTCGTCCCGAACAATGCTATTAAAGGGCGGCACACTAAGCAAGTTTGTTGAAATATGAAAATTAGACCGTAGTACTCGATTTATCCTAATTCATGCATTACTTACTTATTACCAAATTGAACTGTATAAATAAATAGAAGAAACTTGATACTTGTACCTCCGTGCTGTGATGCAAATTATTCTGGATGATTCGGGAGATAGCCCTTTTTAGGCTCCTGGACTGCAACCTCGGGATCGTCTCTCACTATATGGTTTCCTTGTAGCTTTCTCTAGCACGTGATTCGGTTCGGGTTTCAATGGTTTGAGTACTTTGATTTTCTTTTGGCGAGGGACTGCTTTTTGTAGTGAATCGGCCTTTGGCCTTTGATTTGACTCTTTGAATACTTCACTTTTTGTTCGGTTAAAACCTTCACAATTTTGGGCCTTTGGCCTCTTGATTTGCTTCTTTGAGCTTGTTGCGTCTTTGTGACTTGCTAGTCAATTTTCTCAAGCCTTTTTGGGAGGTCCAATCATCGCCCGCAAGCCTATGGAAATACCTCCCCGCTCCTCTCATCCTTGTCGTTTCGCGTGGGTCAAGATGAGGGTCGCTCATCTATTTTCTCGGCTACTTTGACTAGAGAGAGGACGGCCTGATTTCCGTCCCCGCCTTTTTTTCTTTTTGCATAAACACTGCATGGCGGAGATGACTTCAATCTTCACTGAAACCCGAAGTGCAGCCTCCACTGACTTCAAAAACCATATAGTTTGATTCGATCCTTCGATTGCTTGCCAAGCCTCTCTAGGGCATTTCTATCAACTCCACATCCCTAGTTTATCTCAGCACAAAGGGACAAATGAGAAGTTACGTTCTAAGTTTTTAGACAGTTGAATTTTCACAAGGTAAATGCACGAATTTTAGATCTATCTTTTTCACATTCTTAAGTTCATATTTTCAAAAAGATAATATTTAAAAAAGAAAAAGAAAAACATGTTATTTATTTATTTACACATGCGGATCTCACCCCACACTTTTGAACGAAGTCGTGCCTTTCAGCACTACTTAGTTCAAAAGCCATGCAAGCAGACAATTACGAGAAGGAAATGATATTAAGGAAAAGGGATGAACAGAACTCCCTTTAAGGTGTCGAGTAAACGCCATGGCTCGAGGTTGGATAATCGAGGGAGTTCAGCTGGGGCCTTGAACTCTTACCTTAGCCCTGACTGGCTTAATGTTGCTCCCAAGTCCGATTCCTGAATAGTCAAATCTTCTATGCACCAAGTGGGTGAGAGCGACTTATTGAAAAAGTAAAATACCGAAAATAAAAGACAGAAAATTAAAGTGCGGAAAGTAAGATAGTGTCGGGTTACCTCTCGACCAGTGCACTTGTTTAACGTCGTTGGCTCGACAGTACCTTATTCCTGGATCACTGGTTGGGGTCCCATGGGTGGCTTAGGTCGAATTTCGCCACTATTCCAGTGTTGGTTTTTGCCTTGCCTTTACCCGATTTCTTGTGAGCAGATGTGCTTGGGTTAGAGCTCCATGGTTTTGGTGTTTTTTCTTTCCATTGTTTCTGAGAAGGCGGGGGACCTTTGACCATAGCTGCTGGTCTTGTTACTCTTTTGGTCTCCTTTGACAGGTCAGAAATCTGTGTACCGTGATCTGAGATAGGTATAATGTCTAGCGGTTTCTTTGTATCCGTGCGGCTATTATCAATGTAGAAATGTGCGATTTTGCCACCGAACTTAAGCGATAATGAGCCCTTGCCCACATCGATCCTTGCTTTAGTAGCGTAGAGGAATGGTCGTCCCAAGATTATTGTTGGAGGGTCGTCTTGGCTGGTCTCTTCCATTTGTATCACATAGAAGTCTGCAGCAACGACGAGCTTTCCCACATGGAGTATTACATCTTCTAGCACTCCAACCGGACGGATGCATGATTTATCTCCTAGCTCGATATTTGACCTGGGTGGTTTTAATGGACCAAGTCCTAATAAGTAATATAAGGATGAGGGCATGGCGTTGACAGCAGCTCTAAGATCGACTAAGCACTTATGAATCTGTGCTTCACCAATACTGCAGGTGACTGTGAAGGCCCCTGGGTCTTTATCTCTATCCGGTTGTGGCTCGTGATTTGAAGTGAGGGCTCTTTCTATTGTCGGGCCATTCTGCCCGTTCCTTGGCTTAGGATTTGTATAACCGGATCCCTTAATATTTTGCTTCGAAGCATAAATATTAGTTGGGGAGTTCCACCTTAAATTATTACTGTCATCCCATCCAGATGCTGGTATGTCAGAGTGTATGCTCGGTGGTGGTGTTATACAAACGGTGAATGCGTACCGTCCATTGTCAGCATGTGTAACCCATGTTTTGCCATCATTGGGTCGGTCTTCCTCTTGATTCCAATCAGGTCGACGCCTCCGAGCGAAGTGCTTGTTCGTAAGTTTGTAAGTTGGGGATCGTGCAACTTCTCCTAGCGTCGCCTTCTCGTTTGACCTTTTTATCATGCTAAGATTCGCCTTTGGGTTTTGGATGGTTTGTGAAGGGAGTCTGCCAGGTTCATTAGTGAGTGTTGACATTGCCGTGGCGAGCTGGGACATTTGTTTGGTTAATTCTGAAATTGCCACATCTGTTTTTGCCTGGTATTGGTGTAGCGAAGTACCCAATTGATTAGTGTTTCCTGCGAGCTCCTTCATCGTGTCCTCGAGCGACTTGCTTGGTTCTTGCTGATTGTTTGGTCCGGTTTGGTACTGATTTGGTCCTCTTTGCTAATATTGTCCTGCCGATGGAGTGTTCTGATTATACTGTCGGTGGGGGGTTGGTAGTATGACTGAGCTAGTTGAGGGACAGCTGGTTGTCCTTCCTTCTGAGGATAGTTGTTGTTACGCTAGCTCGGGTTGGTTGCTTGACCATACTGTCTGTTTTGTCCGGCTCTATCATTTTTGTTGTTGTTGTATCCTTGGTATCCTCCCACTGCCTTTGCTTCTGCCGGTTCCTCTTCTATTAATGTCGAACATGCGTCAGTTTTGTGGTCTGTAGAACCACAGAACTCGCAAGGTTTTACCGGAACTGGCTGCCTTCGTAGGATTTGAATCATCATCTCCTTTAGCTGCATCATCTCTTCAGGTATAGAGCTCATCGATGTTTCTGCTTTTGCCACATTTTTTGTCCGGGAGAATTCTTCCTGCTGAGTTGTCTCTTCTCTGAATCGGGCATTCTCAGCAACGTTGGTGATAAGATCCCTTATGCCACTTAATGATAGATTCATCATGGACCCTCCAGCTGAGGCATCCAGGAGCATTTTGTCTAAGGGTCTTAATCTGTTAATGAGATACTCGACGGTGAGTTTCTCAGGCAGCCCAAGGGTATATCAGCTTCTCTCCAGGCGGTTGAATTTTTCCAAGTAATCGTACATGGTTTCATTGGGTCCTTGCTTGATGTCATGCAGTTGCTTCCTTACTTGCATCGCTCTTCCTGCTGGGTAATATTTGTCTAAGAACTTCTTCTACATCTGAGCCCATGTTCTGATGCTTCCGGAAGGCAATGAAAGGAACCAGTCGTTTGCCGCGTCAATGAGGGAAAAGTGGAACGCCTTTAACTTGAAGTCGTCTACGTTTACGCCATTCAGTTTTAAGTTTTGGCAAATACCATGTAAGCGTTGGAGATGAGTCATTGCTGATTCTCCACGCGTTCCTGAGAATTTCGGTTAGTTGTGGGCCACTGAAGTGTTGATGGCGATATTTTCCAGTTCAGGGCCTTCGTGAATGCACCACGGCTGAATTCTGAAATCTGGTGCCGAGAGCTCTCCCAATGTAGGTTCGCGGTAGTTGTTGTTATCTCCGTAGTAGTCATCGAAAGCGGGTTCTCGTCTCGGCACTCGTCGAGGTTGCGGGGGTGGTGGATATCTAGGAGGTTGCACTGGACCAGCTGCATTTCGGTCCTCGGGTGGTTCTTGATTTCTTCTGATTGCCTCCCTATCACGAGCTCTTCTGTTTCTGATGAGTTGTTCCGGATCATCCACAAATGGAAGTGGCACCTCATCATTTCGCTCTTACAGGTTTATCTCATCATCATCCAGATAGTCATGGTGGCTTCCTTCGCGAGACATAGTTGAAGCGCGTATTGATTTAAAGAACTTATCCAGTGGCTAATTCACCGGCAACGGCGCCAATTTTGACGGAGCCCACTGCACTGTCGTTAAGGTGCAATGTTCTCTGTGCAAATAAATTTTTAATTTCCGCTACTCGCAACTACACTACTAGGTAGCAAGTGGAAAGTAGGGGTCGAACCCAAGGGAATTAGGAGGATACGTTGTTTTTTTTAAGGGATTTGTACAGGATGGGAGCGTTTTTTAGGTTTGATTGAGATTTTAGCGGTTATAACTAAGTAACTTTTTTGGTTGTTTTTGGTTTTGAGTGTGGAAAAGTAAATTACAGAAAGTAAATACTGAATTTAAAGGAAGAAGACTTACAGTGGGTGATGCTTGATTTGCGAGTCCTCCGGTAGATGAGCGATTGGTGATTGCAGATGATCGAGCAATTTATAAAAGTAAATACAGGGGGGTTTTGTAATTCAAGGAAAACATTCGGTTTCAGGGGCCTTGTATCATAGCCTGTTTATTATTTTAGTAACCTTTCTAAGTATTCAAACGTGAATCAAGGCCATTCCAAGCACTCGACTTGCAACACTGTCTAGCCTTTTGCAAAAGTGTTCGAAAGTGAATCGAGGCCATTCCAAGCACTCAACTTGCAACACCGTCTAGTCTTTTGCAAAAGTCGTAGAGCACTTGTTCTACTTAGACTAATACCCCATTCCAAAGTATATTAGCCTGTGTGCATCTATTTGGATTGTCTTTCCCGATTTATCCAAATGGTGTTTTAGAAAGATCAAACTCCTCAGATAAGCTTTGCCATTCCAAGCATCCACTTATCCGAGTATGTTTACGAATCCCCACGGAAGAGCTTTGCCATTCCAAGCATCCACTCAACCTTGGAAAGTCTGATCTAATATATGGCACATAGAACAAGTTTTGAATACAGAGAAAAGAAACTAAAAGAATTAAAACATTTTATAATACTAGTACACCCCTTTAACCGAATAAAGAGTTTAGCTACGAATATCCATAGAGGTGGATACCATTGCTAAATACTCGGGGGTTTTTCAAAACAGTAAGAGGAGAAGGGGTGGAATACTCAAGAACCAACAGGAGTAAACCCAATTCCTACTGAATACTCAAGAACCAACAGGAGTATTCTCTACAGTATTATAATACTCAAGAACCGACAGGAGTATTATAATTTCAAACCGTTATAATATTCAAGAACCAACAAGAGTATTATTTCATAAACCAAACTTACAAAGTAACAAAAACTTAGAGAGAGAAGTGTTTATTGATTTTTGGATGATTTACAAAGTGAGTTTGGCTTGGTATTTATAGCCAAAGGAGAGGGAGGAGAGCCATACACTTGTCACATGGGGAGAGGAGGAGGAAGGAGGAGGTGACACATGGGGGAGGAGGAAAGAGCCGCCGGTTGCCGGTTGGAGGGGAGGAAGCCGCCGGTTGTGGAGGGGGGAAGGGGGGAGGAAGGCCACCCGTGAGTCATCTTCTTCCCCAAAGCCGCCAGTCACCTTGGGCAAAAGGATAAGTTTTGTGAGTTTTGTGTAGTTTTCACAAAACTATCAGTCCATTTTCGTCCCGGTCTGACTTTGGTTGTTCCTCGATTGGATTTGTATTGAGTAATTCCATGTCAGGATCTTGTGATTTCTTCGTTCAGTGTCTGATCTTGACCTTGGATTGAATCGTAATATCTTTTCAGCGTAAAATCCTCTCCTTGGCGTGTTTTCTCTCTAAGCGCCAAAATACCCTGTAGAAATATATCGGGACTAACAAGTAGAAGTAAGATAGACAAACAGTCTAATTTGGTGGGTTTTACTGTGTATTTGATTCGTATAATTATGGTCCATCAGAGTACAACACCAGAGTCCTGGAACTGTCCAACGAGGCATCTGCACTAGGGAAACCCATCGATGAAGAAAGATTGGCCAGCAAGGTCCTAAGGTCTCTTCCTCCGAGATTTGCCATGAAAGTCACGGCCATTGAGGAAATGCATGATATCACCACACTGAAGCTAGACGAGCTAATGGGTTCTCTCATAACTTACGAGATAAATCTTGACTTCCAAACCGGAGAAGAGAAGGGAATCCCTCTTAAAGCAGATATAACGGAAGACAAACTGGATTCTGGGTGCACCACTGAGCAACTAGCCATGATGGCACAAAACTTTGGAAGAATGGTGCGGAAAATCAACAGACATGGTCCAGAACAAGGCCAGTCTTCATTAACTTGTTACCGAAACTGGAAATCCAGCAGGCCAAGGTCTACTGATTTGAGGCAAGACTTGTCGTACAAAGGAAAAGAAGAGATTCAGTGTCATGAATGCAAGGGTTTCGGTCACATTGCGTCACAGTGTGCAAACACTCTGATGAAGAAAAAGGTGATGGTGGCGAGCTTCAGCGACAGTGAGTCAGACGAAGAAAAAGGTGAAACCACAAACTTTGTGGCCTTCGTCACAACTCTGGATGAATGCAGCAGCACAAGTGAAACTGTTCCACCTCAGTTGGAACTCCCAGGTGAAGACCCCTCGGACAGTGCCAATGAAGAACTCATGCAGGACTCTCTGGCTCAGACTTATAAAGATCTATATGAGAAGTGGCTACTTCTGATCAAGATGAACAAAAAGCTAAATGACACAGTAGCAAGCGTCACTATGGAAAAGGACAAGGTATGCAGGAGGTTGAGATACTACTGACACTGAAGGCAGGCTGGATCTTATTGTTCAGAAAACAGAACTCCTGGGTACTGTCTCCTCCCTAAAAGTCGAAATAGAGAAGGATCGGGACACTCATCCTGTAGGCATGGCGGGCCTGAGAAAAACCATCATTGATCTACAGCGGAAAGAAATGTTCCAACTAAGGAGGGTGGAACAGCGGGAACTTCAGCTAGAATCCGAGAAGATGGAACACTCTGACACTAGAGAGGAACTCAATCACCTCAAACAGTCGGTAAGAATGCTTAACTCTGGCACTAAAAACTTAAATGATATTCTTAGATCCTAGAGAATGGAGTCCGGACACAGAGGATTGGGGTTCACATAAGAAGGCAGCTCAAAAGGTACGACGCTTGTTAAAACCAGACTGGTGTCAGAACAGAAGACAGAACAGAAGGTAAGACAGCATCCCAGACGGAAAATAGACCTGCAACAAGAACAACCCAACAGTGGTCAAAGAAGGGATGGTACGATGCACTTCGGCTCTCATTCAGCGCAAAGGAAAGAATGGCGCACTTGCTGGTATTGCAATCAGATGGGACACATTAAACTAAAGTGTCGCCTGTTTTTAGCCGAACAACGTGCTTTCCAGCAACGAACCACATCGCAACAGAAACAGGTCTGGGTTCAAAAGGCTGACCAAACCGTTTGCATGGTAGCCTGTTACACCTCAAACTACTCATCGCATGATAGTTGGCTCTTCGACAGCGGATGCTCCGCACACATGACAGGTAACTCTCAATATCTTACCCATATTAGACCTGTTGAGCATATGTGGTTTGTCTCCTTCGGGGATGGTGAAAAGGGTCAGGTGATCGGCTGTGGGACATTGATGGTTCCGGATCTCCCTGCACTCAAGAACACCCTCCTTGTTAAGGGACTGACCAGGAATCTTATCAGCATCTGTCAACTATGCGACGATGGACACTATGTGTCATTCTCCAGCTACTCATGTCTTGTACTAGACCAGAATGGCGATACACTGATGAAAGGAAAAAGGGATGCCAACAACTGCTATACTATTAGGATGGGTCTGACGGAGTCAAAGAACAATGAGAATCATGGCCAACAACCGGTTGCTCTCCCATGTGCAAACGCACAACCTAGTTTTCTGCGAGGGGGAGTGGATAAGACCTTGCACACCAGATCTGATTGTCGATGTGCACAAATCAAGGTTGCCAGGTGTCCCAGGAAGCTGTCGAATCAGACGGTGGTACAGTTGCAACTGGAGTCCGTACACTGCCCAGAGAAATGTGCCTGGAGCCTTACAAAAATATATGAATGCTCACAAAAGATGGTTACTCTGAGGCAGCATACTTGTGTCAAACCATATGGCAGGTCACGGAATGGAACACCCAGATCCCCAGGGGGTCTATGTGGTGTCAACCACTAAAAGCAGCCGACGGTGGTCAGTCATAGTCGAATCTCCATCTGAAACAGTTGGACTGGCCACCTAATAAAGAGAGCTAGAACAGAAGTCTCAACAAAATATTTTTTTTTGAAATATCCTTGAAAATTTTTTCGGTTGACGGTTTTGGAAAGCTAAAGAGTCATATAGACAAATTTGATTTTTGAAAAATCAAATTCATTCCCTTAGTATTGTCTTCTGTCTCTCGAAAACCCTAGAACGGAACTCCCCTCTCAACTGCTCTTTCCTCAACCGACAATGGTGAACACCAGGAAGTCAGCAAAATCCAGTGCTAAATCTGCGGAGAAAATCAAAGAAAGCATGCAGACCTCAAAGGCGTTGGCGGCGAAATCAAAGATTCTGAAATCAAAAGCTGCGAAGATGAAAAAGGCGTCGCCTTTACACTCAGTCACCGAATCTTTGGCCAAAGAGAAGTCTGTTGAAGGAGTTACCGCTGGAATCCCTCAGCCGGGCACAGTGGATTCAACTCCACAGATTCAGGTAAATCCCGATATTCCTTCTGTCTCTGCGAATATCCCCGTTGTTGAAAAATCTGTGTTGAATGAAGAAACAAGTGTGGAGGGTGAGAAGGTTGTTGAGTCAATTGACGGTGTTGAAGCCAGAAGGGCTGTAATTGGCGATAATGGTGGTAAGGCTGTTAGTGGTGTTAAAGCCGATGGTGTTGAAACCAGTAGGGTGATTCTTGGTGGAGATAATGAGAGTGGTAGCGCTGTGACGGTTGACAAAGCCGGTAGTGGGGTTTTTAAGAAGAAGTCTGTCAAGAGTGTGGAAGAAGAGGAACCCAGCAAGGGGGCTGGAGGCTCAGGAACGTGGAGAGAAAAGATTTTCGCCACAGGATACATTCCTCCGAAGGCTGGGCGCAGGAAGAAGGTGAAGCGGGCCAGTGACTCTCCCAGAAAATATCTCGCCCAGATCTATGCAACTCGAGGAAGGAAGATTGCAATGTCCGATGAAGAAACAGAGAAGTTCATCGAGTCCTCGGGGAAGAGGAATGTGGTGATGAGTGATGCTGATCCGTCTGAAAATCAAGGAGGAATCACTAAAGAAGGTTCCGGTTTGCATGATGAGGCTGTGGCAGAGGACATTAACCCAGCAGAAAAAGATGAGGAATTAGAGAAGTTATACAAAGACATTGATGATGTCATGGAAGACCTGGAAAAGGAAAAGGATCAGGAAGTGATAAGTCCGGAAGAGGTTCAAGCTGTTGGGGCAAAAGAATCTGATGCAGAAAAAGTTACAAGTGATCCACCTATGGAACCAAGTGTTCAGTCTGGTGTTGAGACTGAAAGAGCTACAGAGAAAGCTGCAAGTGGTTCAACAGTGGAACCCTCTGTCCAGACTGAAGCTCAAACAGCACCAGCTCCAGAGGAAGGTCTGCGTAACCTAGGTGTTGAAGTAGAAGAGTCTGGTACTGGAAAGGTCTCAAGTGCTCCGACAGTGGAACAGAGTGTTCAAACTAAAGATAAGACTGGAGTAGTTCCAGAGAAAGAAGTGAGTGAAGAAACAATGATAGTTCAAGATGATCGTCTTCGGGATTACTTGAAGGAGGATGAACCATCCATTCGTAAGGATGCCCCTATATCAGCAGCAGAAGGTGTTACCCTTTCAGAAGATGACCAAGACAGTGTTCCCCTTGTCAACCTCAAGAGGACAACGAAGGGGAAGGAAAAGAAAAAGGTTGCCTTTGCTACGTCCACAAAGGAACCAGCTCACAAGGTTGCTGAGGTCAGCAGTGGTGCAGGGGGAGCTGGCTCTTCAAAGTTAAGAAAGCGCGTTGCTACAGTTCCCATCTCTGAAGATGCTGGGAGATGTGAAGTCCCAGCCCCTGAATCTGAGGCTGTCCCAGTCGGTAAGGTCAAGAAAGGTGTGTGGTTCGTGAACAAAGAAGCTGCGTTGAAATGGGAATGTGTGCTGAAAAGGAAAATCATACCGGAGAGGCTGCTGGATGCATCGAGCTACAAAGGGAAGGAAGTGGTTGAGGTGCTGAAAGAGTCGGATCTATTCTGGACGTTGAACAGATGTAAGCCGTTCAGCGAACAACTGGTGCGTGAGGCCATGGCAAACTTGCCTCCAAAGTTTAGGGTCATTGGAGAGGCTGAGTATGGGGTCTTCTATGTAAGAGGAAGAAGGATCAAGATTGATCCAGAGCTGATCAATGTATACTTCTCCATGGATGACCCAGCTGTTGATGAAGAAGAATCCAGCTTTGAGAAGATAGTGAGCACCATCACTGCAGGCTCTGTTCAGTGGAGGCCTGAGTCAGTTGTGCTTACAGCAGATCTGTCTACTTTCTATTCCATGTTGTTCTTCATTGCGGTGTTCAACTGGAGGCCATCTACTCATCACTCTACTGTCAACAAGGACATGGCCCAGCTGATTTACCAGATAGGGAACAAGCGGAAGTTCAACCTGGGCAGAATAATGTTCAAACAGATTGCTGAACATGCCACATCGATGAGAACTCTGCACCAGATCTGCTTTCCATCTCTGATTTATGAGCTGATTATTCATCAAGCCCCTTATTTGACAGCCTCGTCTGATGTTCTTACTAAAGCTCCCAGCAAATTCACAGTGGACCACAAGTTATACAAAGAGCGGCATGTGAATGATCTGAAAGGGGGGAGCAAGCCAGGTAAAGAAATTGGGGAATCCAGTCGAGGGGGAGCGAGAATGGGCGTGGATGAGAGGAGCAAACTACTAAAGGACCTCCATGTTATCATTGCTGCGGACAAGGAACAGCGCCGCCGAATCAACAGGCTTGCTCGAGCACTCAGCTACCCCAGTGATGATGAATCAGAAGCCACTGCCTCTGAAGATGATTCTATTGAAGAAGCTTCTGATTGAAGGTCCTCTACAAACTTTCTCCCTGAACTATTTGTTTAAAACTATCGTTCTTAGTGCTTGTTCTGGCCCATTTTGATTGTCTGTTCGAACTCGGATCGCACCCCTTGCCAGTTTGTGGCAAAAAGGGGGAGTATTTTGGAGGAGACAATTCTTGTTTCCCTCAAAGTTGTCTACTGTCAAGATAGTTAGATAGACTTAGTTATCTAGTAGATCTGGTTTTGCCAAAATGCCAAGGGGGAGATTGATGTTCCCTTAAGTGGCATGTAATTGGCAAAACGTAGCTTAGACAGTTCGAGCAGGTGTTCAGGGGGAGTTCGAACAATATCCTGGTACTCCTGTACAGCGTGATCAAGACGCGAGGATATACGCGAGGATATTTTCCGGAAGATATTGGCAACGAAGATTTCGACAAGTGGGAGTCGGCCTGTGATTTATTCGAGCATTAGATATTCGAATGAATATCTACATTGAAGATAGCGTGACTTACTTGGAAAGAAGACTTCGTATATTCTTCCGATCGATTTATGAAAGATACACATCAAATATTCAGGAATCAATTCCGAAATATTTGATGGGATTATCTTGTGCGAATTAGGATTTCGCTCGAGCATATAAATACAATGCAAGGGCAACCCTAATTCTCATCGCTTTCAAAGATCAATTATACACGAGCATATCCTGTTGATTGGAGAAGAAGAAAGCGACGGCCGGGTGTGTTTTCTCATTGAGAATACACCGGTGCAAGTGCAGTCTATTCAAGTGCAACACAGACTGTCTGAAGCGTATCAACTGCCGCACACAACAAAGGTGAACAAGCTTTCGAGAGAAAGCATCCAAGCTTCTGGAGAAGGTCGAGAACGTTCAGACTGCAGGTTCTGAACGAAGGGGATCGAGGGGAATTGCGGTGAACCTCGGTTGCAAATCTTAGAGACGGAGTATTGAGGTTAGGCTATTACAAGGTGTAAGTGTAAGTTCCTGTGGAAACCCTATACTCGTAATAAAGATTTGTTGTCCCTTTTTCGGGTGTGGGAAACCCCCCAGAGTAGGCGGAGCCAAACTGGGTTATCAGTCTGGGTGTCTCTACTGCCTTTATCTATTTGCTGAACTGTTGTGATAAGAGTTCAACCTCTGTGTGTGGAACTGTTGTGCAAAGAGTCCCCGGTCTGTCACAACACTACCTTGGACACAAGCTTGAACAGGGGACATAATTTCAGAATGCACTTGACTTGTGGATTGGCTTGCATTAAAAACCCACAAACTTGGCTAGCAAATATCTCAAGCCAACCAATTTTGGCCTTGGTTGCTCGTCAAGTGAGCTTAGTTGGACCTCAAAAAGGAACTACTTGATTAGTTGAGGCTTCGGAAACTCGTTTGGGCTTGGTTGAGCTTTGGGCAAGTCCCTTGAACTTGGTTGAGGTATGGTTTCAAATTAAATTATCAACCGATGTGAATAGTATAACTGAACCGGGAATTAAGTAGTTTGGTTGGACTTCGCCGGATTTTGACCAGAGTTGGGCTAGAATGACCAGAGCAAGGTGGTGGTTGGATTTGGCCTTATCGGAGCATCACCGAAAGCTCGCCAGAAGTTGGCCGGAGCTGCCGGAATCTTGGCCGGAGTAGGTTGGGTCGACGACCGTTGATTCTGAACGACAAGATCAATACAAGCATGTTTCGTCAAGGAAGTTAAGCCAGATTTTGGCCGGAGCATGGTCATGGCCCGGGGTTGAAGTTTTCCTCGGGACCTCAGTCGACCGGGCCCGGGCGCTGCTCTTGGTGCTGTCCTGGTTCTCTCGGACTCGGCTCTCGGCGCTCTCGGATGTGGGTCTCGGCACTGGTCTCGGCACGGGCGCCCGGACCTCTCGGCACGGGTGCTCGGCTCTCTCGGTACGGGTGCTCGGCTCTCTTGGTATGGGTGCTCGGCTCTCTCGGCATGGGCCCCGGGACGCGGCCTGGGACCTCTCGGTGCTGGGACCTGGGACGCGGCCCGGTAGTGAAATTTGGTCCCCGGCTGGGCTCTTCTGTCCGTTTTGACTTGTAATCCCTTTTTTGGCTTTAAGAACTCCTTTTTAGCTTGTTTCTTCTCTAAACCTCAAAATAGCCTGTAGAGCAAAAATGGAACTAACAAGTAAAAGTTGTTAAGACAAAGTGTCTAATTTGGTGGGTTTAACTATCTTAATGAATCATATAAATATGGTCCATCATTGTGTCAGCATATTTATTTTTCTTGCATATATACTGTGTCAGCACGTTTCCTTTAAAAAAATTTGGAAGTATGAAATTTCTCTCTATTTCCTAGATATGAAATTTCTCTCTATCTCTTCATCAGGCACGTCCCAATGCAGTATTGAATTTTGATGTTGTGAAACAGATGATGCTGATTAGAT
Organism: Rhodiola kirilowii; assembly: GCA_033675215.1. NCBI lineage: Eukaryota > Viridiplantae > Streptophyta > Magnoliopsida > Saxifragales > Crassulaceae > Rhodiola > Rhodiola kirilowii. Next base: position 37,349,474 of record CM066201.1, read on the forward strand.
GTGTTACTCTCGTGAAATTTGAATTGTGTTTTTACATGTGAATTTAACCTACTACGTGTCCTTTTGAGTTGAGATAAGAAGGGATGTGGAGTTGATAGAAATGTCCTAGAGAGACTTGACGAAGCATTCAAAGGACCGAATTTCAAGTTATATGGTTATGTGGATTTCGTGGAGGCTAGCACTTCGAGACGATATGGTTCAGAGTTTGCTCCGCAACTACAGCGTTTATGTAGATAGGTGGGATGGGAAAACAGACCATCCTATCTCTTGTCCGAAGTAACCTGGAAAATAGGTGGAGCGCCCCTATCTTGACTCGCGTCAAAAAGGTCAAGGATGAGAAAGAGCGGGGAGGTATTTCCATATGCTTGCGGGCGATGATTGGACCTCCTTCAGAAGAAAGAGAAAAAAAGGGCAAGCTATTCACAATAAAGAAGCAAAGCTCAAGAAAAATCAGCCAAATTGTGAAAGTTTTTCACGCAATAAAAGTGAAGTACATCATTCTTACATCAAGAGCTAAAGGCCAAAGAAAGTCACTACAAAAGCTGTCCAATAAAAGAAGAAAGTAAGCTCAAAAACCTTGAAGCTTGAATGAATCACGTGCAAGAAAAAGCAATGAGATATAACCATATAGCTAGAGTTCGGGACAGCGAATGCAGATCATGGGTCTAAAGAGGACTATCTCCCATTCATCCGAATTGGTTTGAATTTCAGCTCAAAGGTAACATGTATCAAGTTTATTCCATGTTGAGCATGATGATTTTAGTAGCCATTGAGTTATGCATAGAAAAGCGAGTCTAGACTAGCAACCATATTCTTATGCATTCATCCAGAACGTTGAAGAAATTGTGGTGTTATATTTATTTTCCTTCTATGACTTGTTCTTGTTCGGGACGAACAAGTTTAGCTATTCTCAAACTCTTTGTCATGATCGCTTCTTATAGCCACAAGGTTTTCTCCTTTGATCTCTCTTTCCCTCTGAAAAAGAGTAGCAAGCTCAATGAAGTTTTAAGCTGCTTCAGACTTGTCACGTAGTAATCTGGTCTAGGTGTACCTTGTATAGTCATCTACACACACCAAAACATATTTCTTACCTCCGTAACTCTCAACATGCATTGGTCCCCTCAGATCCATATGTACTAGTTCCAGTGGCCGACTGGTATTGATCTGAGTGGTCTTGAGATGAGAAGACTTCGTCTGCTTTCCAATCTGACACTCTCCACAGATGACATCGAGGTCTCCGATAACTGAGGGCATTCCTTGAATAAGTCCCTTTATAGATATCTTCTTCAGGGTTTTGAGATTTAGATGTCCCAATCGCCTGTACCACAACTCCATCTCATCAGTTTGACTCGTCAAGCAGGCAGATGCAGCTATTATTTTATCAGTACCTGGAAGGTAGCAGTTGTTTGTTGACCTGCTCCCATCAGTGTGTCTCCATTCTTATCCAATACTCAACAGGAATCATGAGTGAATTTAATATGGTGTCCTCCATCACACAATTGACTAATACTAATCAGATTCACCTTTAATCCATCAACCAGGAGGATATCCTCGAGCTCAGGTAGTTCCGAAACCTTCAATGTCCCACAACAGATCACCTGGCCCTTCCCTCCATCTCCAAACGTAACAAACTATTGCTTGCTAATAGGTTTAACATTGATGAGATGCTTAGGATTACCTGTCATCTGAATCGAGCATCCACTGCATACTTCCTCCCTTACTTTTGGTTTCCATACTTGTCTCATTCGATCGGTGACTCTGGATTCCATTACCTTTCGCTCAGCTGGAAACAGTCGGCACCTTGGTTTGATGTGCCCCATCTGATAGCAGTACCAACATGTACAATTGTCTCTCCTCCCTTCAGTACCAGGTTTGCCGTGGTTGGCCATGAGCTGCTTCTTCCCTTGATTCCCAAATTGCTTCTCAAGGTAGTAGTCCGCTCTCTGTTCAGGTCTCTGTGCAGGTTTCAGTTTTGCTTTAAATAAAGTAGTTTTACCTGAGCCACTTTCGCCATTAAAGCCGAGACCTCTATGTCCATCTTCAACTCTCTGGGATCTTAGTATGGACTCCAAGTTCTTTGAGCCTAAGTTCAGCATCATCACCGATCTTTTGAACTTGCTCAATTCCTCCATGGTAGCAGCATGACTATCTGTCTCCATCTCGATTTGTACCTCAGGGATTCTACTTTGTTCTGAAGATGAACTTCTTTGCGCCTCAAGTCAACATTTTTCCTTCTTAGCCCCACCATGCCAATTGGGTGTATTTCTCTGATTTTCTCCATCTCAACTTTCAAAGAAGACACAGCGCCTAGGAGTTCCACCTTCTATACAAGAAGTGACGAATGTTCTTGATTCATCCCAATCATCTCGTGTTTCAAAGAAGTGGGTTCTTCCTGGTGTTCACCCTTTTGGGCAATGAGAACTTCAACCTCCTACCATCTTTTATCCTTTTCATCTGTCAGGCTCGTCATAGTTTTTGTGAGCTGCTTGTTCAGATAAATCACCATCAGCCACTTCTCATAAAGTTCCTTGTAATTCAGCCAAGGCCTCATGAGTAAGTTCTTCATCATCACTGCTCGATGCATAGTCAACTAGCTGTTCAGACAGTGTACTGGAGTACTGACTTCCACTTGTCTTCCTGCAGTCTTCAATGGCGGCAATGAATGCGACGAAGTTTGTGGTATCATCTCCCTCATCATCAGACTCACTTTCACTAGGTTGGCAGCTAGTGCCTTCTTCTTGAGGGTGTTGGCGCATTCAACTTGGATATGACCATAACCTCTGCATTCATGACACTGAATTTATTTGCCTTTGTCACTGAAGTACTCCTGCCAATTTTCACTAGCCTTCCCTTTTCCTTTCCTCCAGTTTTGAAAGTTGGTCAATGATGACTGGCCTTGATCCCATCCACGTCCGTTGAGCTTTCTCACCATTCTGCCAAAGTTCTGAGCCATCATTGCTAGCTGTTCAGTCATGCAGCCAGACTCATATTTGTCTTCAGACAGATTGGCTTTTAGAGCAACTCCCTTGCTTCCTCTTGGTTGAGCATCTTGGAGCTGATTCATCTCGTATGTTCTCAGTGATCCATGAGGTCCTCCAGCTTCAGGTTAGTGATATCATACATTTCTTCAATTGCACTTACTTTCATAGCAAACCTGTGAGGTAGCGACCTTAGGACCTTGCTAGCCATCCTTTCTTCGTCTATGGGTTTTCCCAGAGCAGCAACCTCGTTTGAGAGGTCTAGAATTCTTGTGTTGTACTCAGTGATGGTTTCTTCTTCCTTCATCTTCAAGTCCTCGAATTTTGTTGTGACCATCTGCATTTGCGAGTTCCTCACTTTGTCTGTACCCTCATAGGCTATTCTGAGAGTATCCCAGGCCTCCTTAGCAATCTCACAGTTAGCAATTAGTTTGAACACGTTCTCGTCCACTCTAGAAAATATTGCATTCAAGGCCTTTAAATTTCCAACATCAGTTTTTTCATCTGCTTCAGTCCACAGAGCTTCAGGTTTTGGCACAACTACTTCTTCTGGATTGGCCATCATGGGTTGCATCCATTCAACCAATACAGATTTCCAAGCCTTTTCATCGAGATATTTCAAAAAGGCTTCCATCTTGGACTTCTAGTAGCCAAAGTTTGGCCCTTCAAGCAACGGTGGTCTGTTAGTGCTCTGCCCTTCCTTCAAACTCATCTTGAACAATCATCAGATCACACTCTGTATGTCGAGTGTCTACTCTGATACCAATTGAAATCTGGTTATCTTATTCAAGACGAGATCCAAATTGTGTTGGAATTGAGTCTCAAACACTTATCTGACAGTCATCGTAACAGAACAAAACAGGCACACACGATATGATACTCAGTTCGGCAATAAGCCTACTCTAGGAGGCTTCCCACACCCTAAAGGGTCGCAAATCTTTATTAAGAGTTTAGAGCTACAAGTGGACTTACGCTTACACAACTCCTGTTTGTAATGGCCTAGCCTTTAACACTCTTCTCCTTGATTTGTGATCTCGTCTCTCATTCGATCCCCTATAGGTAGGACGAGTCTTTCTCTCGACCTAGTCTTAGACCTTCCTGAAGTCCAGTAGCCTTCTCTCGAAAGCGTATCGTGATTAGGTGTGTGCGCTTGGTTGTTCAGCAAGAACAGTCTGATCGGCACACTAAATAGACTGCTTCTTCGTCGTTGATTCTTCAATGTGGAAATATCAACCGACCATCGCTCCTCCTCGTCTACTCAAGATCACTCTCGTGTGTTCTATTTCTCCGCAAGCGATAATGATCAAGGAAACCCTAGCCTTGTATTTATAGTACACGGTTGGTTTCTAAATCAGTTTAGGATATTCAATCTCGAGTCTTTAGGAAATATTTTCTAAATACTCTCAAGCTTCTAAATATTCTATCTTCAAGTATCTTTGAATATCCTCTTGATAATCTTGGCATCTTGATAATATAGCTCGAATATCTTGCCAACCAATCTGATCTTCAACGACTCCAATCTGCGTATCTTCGATATTAGGAAATTCCCAGATTAGGAAACTTCCATGCTTCTGTTCCACGTTGTATGCGAGTTCCAATCTTCGGTTGAGTGATGGACCCAGTGGGAGAGTGATTCCAGCACCCAGTGGGAGAGTGATGGACCATAATTATACGAATCATAAACACAGTTAAACCCACCAAATTAGACTGTTTGTCTATTTAACTTTTGCTTGTTAGTTCCGATATTTATCTACAGGGTATTTTGGAGCCTAGAGAGAAAACACGCTAAGGAGGAGTTTTTACGCAGAAAATATATTACGAGTCATTCCAAGGTCAAGACCAGATGCCGACTGAAGAAATCTCAAGATCCTGACATGGAATCACTCAAAACAAATCCAACCGAAGAGCAACCAAAGTCAGTCCGGAGCGGAAGTGTACCAATAGTTTTGTGAAAACATCACAAAACTCACAAAACCTCCACCTTTCCTCCTTGTGACCGGCGGCTTTTGCTCCATCCAACCTCCTTGTGCCACCTAGGGGGGCGGCTCCTCCTCCATGACCGGCCACCGGCGGCTTTGAGGAGACCATGGCTTTGTGCCATGTGTCCTCCTTCTCCTCCACACATCTCCTCCTCCCTTAGGCTATAAATACATGCCTCCCCCTTTGTAAATCACATCCTCAAATTCACAAAACACTTCTCTCTCTAAAGTTTGGCACTTTGTAAGTTTGGTTTTCAATCTATAATACTCCTGTTGGTTCTTGAGTATTATAGTTCGCTCTTGAGTACTCTTGTCGGTTCTTGTAGTACTCAAGCTTTACTTTTCTCTATTCTTGAGTACTCTTGTCGGTTCTTGAAGTACTCACCCCTTTCCCTTACTTACTGTCTTTCAAAAACCGTAAGTACTTAGTTACGGTATCCACCTCTATGGATATTCGTAGCTAAACTCTTCATTCGGTTGAAGGGGTGTACTTGTATTATAAAATGTTTTAGGCCATCTTTTTAGTGCCTCTTCTTTTTATTCAAAACTTGTTCTATGTGCCATATATTAGGCCAGAACTTCCAAGGTTGAGTGGATGCTTGAAATGGCAAAACTCTTCCGTGGGGGTTCGTGAACATACTCGGGTAAGTGGATGCTTGAAATGGCAAAGCTTATCTGAGGAGTTCGACCTCTTTTAAACACCATTTGGTTTGATCGGAAATGATTGATCAAATGGATGCACATAGGCTAGTATACCTTGAAATGGGGTGCTAGTCTGAATAGAACAAGTGCTCTACGACCTTGAAATGGGCTAGACGGTGTGTGCAAATCGAGTGCTTGAAATGGCCTTGATACACTTTTGAATACTTAGAAGGATCACTAAAGGTCAATGATAAACAGGCTATGATACAAGGCCCCAGAAACCGAATGCTTTCCTTAGATTTAAAAAACCCCTTGCACTTACTTTCAATTTTAGTATAAACTGTATTATCAACTGCTGACGTTCCGGAAGGCTTGCCAATCACGCATCACCCGCTGTAAGTCTTCTACTTTTATTTTCAGTACTTTACTTTTCTGTCATTTACTTTTCCGCACTAAAACCAAAACCAAACCAACCAACCAATCACTTACTTTTCCGCACTAAAACCTCAATCAACCTAAAACACGCTCCCTCGCTGTACAATTCCCTCAAAGAATAGCTTATCCCCCTAATTCCCTTGGGTTCGACCCCTACTTACCACTTGCTACCCAGTAGTAAGGTCACGAGTAGCGGAATACAAATTTGCTTTTGCACAGAGAACACCGCACCTTAACGACAGTGCGGTGGGCTCCGTCAGAGAGCAATCATGCTTTAAAGACATTGTCGAATGTGACTCAACCACAACTCTGATATGAGAGTATCGATTTCATCTTATTTACTATTCTGCACGAATTAGATATGATCTTTATATAATCTATCTATATCGAGCGTTCACACTGTTGTACATTATTTTTTAATAATTTTGTACAGATTGTCTAACAATCTTAAAGTATGATTTGGATGTTTATAGACAGATACAGATCCAAAGAAGTGATCAAATCAGAATAGTTGGAAGCGATTGGCTGAGTCAAAGAATGACTCAATTTAATTTGGCGAGGCTGTAGATTGGCGCGGCAATGAAGCCACTGATGCCGTCGATTGCGACTGGATTGAAAATGATTCGTTTCAGCGTCGGCATGGCAAAAATAAAAAATAAAGAGGCGACTTCGGGAAGTCCGATGGATTGCAAAGCGATTTTATCGATATTACTATTTCGATTCGGTCGTCGAAGTTCATCAGTTAAAGCTGACGAGAACAGATTTTGGTCGGTTTGTCTTCACCATCTTCGGTTTTGGTGAAACCCTAATTGGGTTAATTGGTTTATGATGTGAACCGATTGAGCTGGGATTAGACTAACGGATTAAGATCATATGAGAAGTGGTTTAATTTATGAGAAATGAGAATTAATTAGAGTCGTTGGATTCCAGATCTTACGACTCTAATCTAACAACATATTTAACATATAATTAAGTGTTAATTAGGGTTTAAAGGGTATAATGGGAATTAAAAATATGCCGGGACATTCTCAGATCCGCCAACTAGCCATCTTCCTCTTCGTACTTGTCAAAGTGGCTTCATTTAGGAGGTGGACGAGGCGAGGCGCCAATGATTATTAAGGACATGGATCGGCAGGACGAGGCGCCGGTGATTATGATGGATAAGAACATGGATCTGCAGGACAAGGGGCCAGTGATTATGAAGGTTGGGGAGGAGAAGGAGATCCGGAGGCAAGGGTTGAAGAAGAAGCTGTTGAAGAAAGGTGAAGGATGGGATAGTCCTGACAATGGCGATGAGGTTGAAGGTAATGTAGTGATAGTGATTCTGAATTCATTGCTCTGTGTCTGTTGTTGTCTGAATCATGTGGATTGGGATTTTTGCAGTTCATTACACGGGAACCTTGCTTGATTTAACGCAATTTGATTCCAGTCGCGGGAGGGAAACACTCAAATTCACACTCGGTCAATGTATGAGATGTGAATATTCTCCGGTAAACTGAAGCAGTTGGATTGGTTTTTTGAGTCTTCATTTAGGTTGTTGATTTGTGCTGATGTGAGATGGATGATGTGTTTGTGTAGGGCTCCTTTAAATCTGAAGGTGCTGATGTGAGATGTGAAATTATTTCGATGTGTGAGTATCGAGATATTCAACCAGCTAGTGTTCGGACTACTGGTTGAACTCCTTAGGCAGATTAAGTTAGCACGCAAGTAAGTGCAGTTAGAACAGAAACTAGCACACAGGAAATGATACCCAGTTGGACATTAACTAGCCTACGTCTAGAGGGCTTATCCCAAGCCCGGTGAAAAGCAATTCACTATATGAGTTTAGGGTACAAGGACTTATGTTTGCAGACTCCCTCTCAAACCGCCGACTCTCTAACACTCCAAAGACTTACGATCAAAGCTCCCCTTTGATCTGAGATCCCTCTCTTTGTCCACCAATTCTTCTCCCGAAGATTGCAGTCCTCTCCCGAAGACTGTCCAGTAGCTAGTTTGAACTTTTGCAGCTTTGGTTTGTGCAACAATCAATCTGGAATAGCAGCTTGAACAGATTGACTCGTACGTGCTGAGTTCATAGGCAGTGGTCACCATCTACATAATGAAGAACTCAGCACTGATCGATCTTCCTCTCTCTCTCTCTCTCTCAGTGTGTATGAGTGTTTAGCTTATGAGATCGGAATGTTCAACAGTCACTTTGAACATCATGTTGAACAGATCGACTCATACTTGTTGAGCTCGTGGACAATGGTCACCTTCTTCGCAATGAAGAGCTCAACAATGATCTCTCTCTCTCTAAGTGTGTATGTCTATTTTTCTTCAAGAGATAGATATGTTTAACAGTCAATCTGAAAAGCAGCTTGAACAGATTAACTCGTACGTGTTGAGCTCAATAATCACCTTCTTCGGAAAGAAGAGCTCAACACCGATCGATCTCCTCCTCTCTCTAAATGTGTATATATGTTTTTCTTCTTATAAGATTGATATCTTCAATGAAACCCATCAAGGATTTTTATAGGAATATGTTGAATAATATCTTCTATTATTCTTTAACCAGTCATAGTGTCCAACGTCTGTTGTGACCGTTGTTGTGACATTCTCTGGAACTGTCAGCGCCGAAATCTTTATCCAGAAACAGAGTCCACCGTCTGTTCTGACATTGTTGTGATATCCTCTGGAACTGTCAGCGCCAAAATCTTTATCCAGAAACAAAGTCTATCGTCTGTTCTGACATAGTTGTGACATCCTCTGGAACTGTCAGAGTCCACCGCTTGAATTGGTCCGATAGCAGTTTGTCTGTCCTTGTCAGAACATCCTGCTGTCAGAATGTCAGCGCCGTATATTTTGTTCAACGAGCAGTTCCACTTCCCTTGTTAGAATAGCTGTCAGAGCACCGCCTGAATTGGTCCAATAGCAGTTCGTCTGTCCTTGTCAGAACATCCTGATGTCAGATGTATCAGCATCGTATATTTGTTCTACTAGCAGTTCCACCACCCTTGTCAGCACAGCTGTCAGAACTGTCAGTGCCGTATATCCTGTTCCACAAGCAGTTCCACCGCCCTTGTCAGAACAACTATTAGAACAGCTGTCAGAACTTGTTAGCGCCGTATATCTTGAACAAGACTTCCTAAACCTCCTTCGACATCATGTCTTGTAAGCAGTTTGGTTTAGGTGATTTCAAGAGAGTTCAACGACTGAGTTCCATTACGACCTTGAACAGTTTCACCGACCTTGCCTTTCATTCTTGAACAACTTAAAGTCGTTTTGCCTTGTGTTCAACGACTTGATGCTTCTGAGTTCCACTTTGTGTTTGAACACTTTGTTACACAACCTTGATGACGTTTTGCCAAAATCCATGCCACAAGAACTAACAATCTCCCCCATGGCATTTTTGGCAAAACATACTTGAGTTCCATACGACTTCAAGAATTCTCCCCCTTTTTTGCCATAAACTGACAAGGCAAACAGAATCTGTGATTCACCAAGCTCCCCCCGAATGTTTATCTCAAGCTTTTCGTTGAGGTTTTCCAATGTTCCAGCTCTCTTTCTTAACTGGTCAGCCCAACTGTCTTAGAACTGTTCTGCTTCTGGTTGACCACTACCTGGAACATATGTTGAAGGACTACTTGATGCCTTCTTCTTCTTCTCTTTCTTGTTCAGCTGACTGTAATAATCAAATCCACCTCTTCATTGTCTTCCCTGGCATGTCCTGCACAACACGTTCCACAACTACTTGTTCCTCTTCTGGAACAGTCTCTATTGGTGCATGTGATTTTGCTTTGCCAGCCTCTGGAACAATTGCATCAGCCTTCTTATTCTTTCTTGTAGGTTGTACTCCCCCTGCACCACTGCTGGCCTTTGTTTTCTTTGAGACAGGTACCTCTCCTTCATTTGTACCAACACCAGCTTGAACAATATTTGTTTGTTCTCCTTCTTCCTCAGGGTCAACCTTTTCATCATCACCGATTTGATACATCATCATATCTCCGTCTAGACCATCATCCTCGAACATCTTATCAATCGAGTCCCCTTCATCGTTTTGTACCGTCCAAATCTGGGACTCTCCACCATCTGTTTCACCACTAGCCGGACCATCTTCTTATTCCTCAACATCCTCAGACTATATGTCAGCCCTTAAGAATATAACAATAATAGCCCTGGCTGACTAGCACGATCCTGAAAATTTAGGAGATAATATCACACGGACCCAAGGAGGATCTGAGTGTCTCAAGCTCTGTATTGTCCAACGACTTAGTGAAGATATCTGACAATTTTCGATCTGTAGTCACATGCTTCAACGCAATCACCTTCTTCTCCATAATCTTACGAATGAAGTGATGACTCATGTGAATAAGCTTGGTCCTCGCACATACTCCAACTGAATTGGTAATGTTCAGTCTGGTGGTAGTCAAGTAGAACAAGTTGCCAATCATGTTCCGGTACAGAGTCAGAACAATGCCTGTACTGGCTTGGTCTTAGGAGATCTTCACATGCTTTGCGGCAAGTTTGCACTTCTTGAGCATATTTCTTACATATTTCCTTTCGGTGATTGTCATATCATCATCCTTCTGTTTTACTTGTAGTTCAAGGAGGTAGCTCATCTCTCCCACCATACTCAAGTTGAGCTCGGTTTTCATCTGTTCAATAAATTGACCGACCAGCCTCTAGGCACACGTTCTGGACAATGTATCATCAATAAAAGTTTGTGTGATGATATAATCTGACCTGTTGTGTTTGACGAACACAGTCTTGTGTACTCCCCCTCGAACAAAGCTATGCTCAATGAGAACCATCGTGAGTTGTTCGTACCATGCTTTAGGCGCATTCTCTATGCCATACAAGACCTTTTTCAAACCATGAACGTGGTCAGGAAGGTGCAAAACTTCAACTCCTTTGGGTTGAGTCACATACACTTCTTCATTCAGTAGTCCGTTCAAGAGCGCACTGTCGACATCCATCAGGGACAGTTTAATCTTCAAGGGGCAGGCCAGGGCGAGTAACCGTCTGATAGCTTCAATAATAATATTTGGCTCTACAATAGATGGTAAGCATGATCTGGTGGTCAAGTTACAAAGCACACTTTCTTTGGCACATGTTTTCATCCATTTGGTGGGTTCTCCAATAACTTCAGCGGTGGGATGATTTTTTTCAACCCTTCGAGTTGGCTGACAAACTGATGCAAGAGTTCGTGAGACTTCTAGAGAGAAGTCTTCTCTGTACAGGCAAGAATTTGAACTGCCCTCATCTTCGGCTTGTACTCCTTCTGGAACTCCTCCTTGCTCAGCCTGTGGAGATGATGTGAGATTCTCAGTTAGAGTTCCACTACTTTCTTCATCTTTGCTTGGAACAGTACTCATTTTTATGACATCCTTCACATTTGCACTGATCGGCTCCATGATAGTGTCAGTTCGTTTCTTATCTTTCCACGGTTCAAAGCACATCTTTTTAGTGCTTTTTGCAGAGCCCTTCTTCAAAGCATTCTAGTGGAAATGTCTCATATGCTTGTGCCACAATTCCATATCCTTGCTATGACTGATCAGGCATGTTGTTTCAGAGACTGTTCAACCAGCACGTTGGAGATTGTAGTGATTTGACGATCTGATTCGCTCCATCATCGATTCTCCATTCTTGTTGAGCACACGACATGCGTACTGTGTGAACATCACATGGTGTCCTTCATCACACAGTTGACTGATGCTTATTAGATTATCTTTCAACCCATCAACAAGGAGTACTTCCTCGAGTTCAGGTAGACCCGAAACCTTCAATGTCCCACAGCCGGTCACCTGACCCTTTTCTTCATCTCCAAAAGTAATAAAGCGACCATGTTCCAATGGTTTAAAATGAATGAGATGATTTGGGTTACCTATCATGTGAGTACTGCAACCACTATCGAGAAACCATCTTCCTTCCTTCATGTTGCTAGTTGAGCTGAATGCGATGAAGCACACTTCCTCTTTTTGTTTCACTCTCCATACTTGTTTCATTCGTGGAGTAGTTCTTTGTTTTGCCCTTTTACGCTCAGCTAGGAACTCGTGGAACCTTGTTTTCATGTGGCCCTTCTTGTAACAGTATCAGCAGGTTCTTGAGTCTCTTCTCCATTCTCCATTGAACCTTCTCTAACTAGTCATCGAACACTTGTTCGACTGCTGTTCGGCCTTAAAAAAGACAGTCTTGCCTGAACAGCATACCCCTGTGAATCCGAGACCTTTACTGCTTCCAGATCATCTTTGGAACATGAGGATGGAATCCAGATTAGTTGTTCCAGAGTTTAACATCTTGAGAGATTTCTTGAACTGGTTCAGCTCATCTCCAAGTGCCACACGCTCACTCCTCTCCATCTCAATTTGCAACTCCAATGATTCAATGACTTTATGTAGGCGTACCTCTCCTCGACTTAGGATAGCATACTTTTTCTTCAGCTCTTTCATGCCTTCAGGGTGTTTGTCTTTATCTTTCTCCATTTGTATCCTCAACGATGAGACAACTCCAAGCAGTTCTGCTTTTTGTTCAAACAGGATTCTTTGCTCATCCCTAATTTCTTTCATCTGATGTTTCAGAGAGGAGATTTCTTCCTAGTGTTCCACCTTCTGTGCCACCAGGACAGCAGCTTCCTCCCATATATTTTCCTTTTCAACCTTCAGTTCAGCTACCGTTGCGCTGAGTTTCTTGTTCATATCAATTACCATCAGCCACTTCTCATAGACCAACTTGTAGCTTTCAGCAATCGATTCTTCAGTAAGTTCTTCATCATCACTGCTGCAAGACTCTTCAACAGAGTGTTCGGACATAGCGCTTGGACAGAGGCTGTTACTCTTTTTACTTCCTTCTTCATTTCTGCTAGTGAAGGCAACAAGATTGTTTGGTTCATACTCTTTTATCACATATTGCGCTTCCTCAAAGGCAGTTTGAAGAATGTCCCAAGCATCCTTGGCTATTTCACATGTGTAGATAAGTTTAAGGATGCTTTGATCTACTCCAAAGATTATTGCATTCAAAGCCTTTGAATTTGTAGTAGTGGTCTTCACTTCAACGTCAGACCATTCATGTTCTGGCTTTTATACAATCTCTTGTGCAACATTAAATGTTCTGGGATGCGACCAGCCCACTTGCACTGCTATCCAGGCTTTCTCGTCAATAAACTTGAGAAACGCCTTCATCCGAGCCTTCCAATATCCATAGTTCGACCCTTTAAGAAGCGGAGGTCTGCTGATGTTCTGCCCTTTCTTCATACTCATCTTGAACGGAAGCTAGAACACACTCTTTATGTTGAGTGTCCTGCTGTGATACCAAATGAAATTATTTCGATGTGTGAGTATCGAGATATTCAACCAGCTAGTGTTTGGACTACTGGTTGAACTCCTTAGGCAGATTAAGTTAGCACGCAAGTAAGTGCATTTAGAACAGAAACTAGCACACAGGAAATGATACCCAGTTCGGAGTAGCTAGCCTACGTCTGGGGGGGTTATCCCAAGCCTGGTGGAAAGCAATTCACTATATGAGTTTAGGGTACAAGGACTTATGTTTGCAGACTCCCCCTCAAATTGCTGACTCTCTAACACTCTAGTGACTTGCGATCAAAGCTCCCCTTTGATCTGAGATCCCTCTCTTCGTCCACCAAATCTTCTCCCAAAGATTGCAGTCCTCTCTCCAAGACTATCCAGTAGCTAGTTTGAACTTTTGTAGCTTTGTTTTGTGCAACAGTCAATCTGGAACAGCAGCTTGAACAGATTGACTCGTACGTGCTGAGTTCGTAGGTAGTGGTCACCTTCTACGTAATGAAGAACTCAGCACCGATCGATCTTCCTCTCTCTCTCTCTCTCAGTGTGTATGAGTGTTTAGCTTCTGAGATCGGAATGTTCAACAGTCACTTTGAACAGCATGTTGAACAGATCGACTCATACATGTTGAGCTCGTGGACAATGGTCACCTTCTTCGCAATGAAGGGCTCAACAATGATCTCTCTCTCTCTAAGTGTGTATGTCTATTTTCTTCAAGAGATAGATATGTTTAACAGTCAATCTGAACATCAGCTTGAACAGATTGACTCGTACATGTTGAGCTCAATGATCACCTTCTTCGGAAAGAAGAGCTCAACACCGATCGATCTCCTCCTCTCTCTAAATGTGTATATATGTTTTTCTTCTTGTAAGATCGATATCTTTGATAGCGCTAAAATATATGCATTTTAGGCAACCTCTATGCTTATTGTTTCGATCATTTTATTACGATTTCACTTGCTATTTGATGCTTTGTGGTTCTTTTCAGGCAAATTACAGAGTTTAAGCTGGGAACACAAGTTGGCAGTGATTTTGGAGCAAAATCGAGCATTTTGGAGCGAAAAAGAGCAAATTGAAAGTCAGAGCGCAAACTTCTCAAAGCATGTGCTCGCATGAATCAAAGTGTGCGTTCGCATGCACGCCTACTTCATCGCTTTGCCAACCTTCACCACATTCATGCGTTTGCACAATCCATTTCATGCGAACGCACAAACCGGACCCGACGCATAAGAATCCCTTGCGCTCGCATTCTTTCAACTTCCCAGTCCGCATGAGACCATGCGAACACATGGCCGAAAGCATGCGAACGCATGCTGTCGCGGATGTTATAAAATCCAGATTTTTTTAGTGTTTTAAATGAGACCTTTTTGCACTGATTTTGAGGAGCCGCCAGCACGAACCCCTAGGAGAGAAGCACTGATTTCGAGGTTGATTGATTGAAGAAGAAGACCAACAACAACAAAGATCCACCATTACTCTTGAATCTCCATATTGGTTTTGAAGTTCTGAACTCTACTTTTCATATGGGTGTTTCCATCCTTGTTATTACTTTTGTTTGTAAACTCACTATGAGTGAGTAGTAACCTTGGTTGGGGATTATGGATCCCCTAGACATGTTTGTGATGTTATGAATACAATTGATGCTAATGTTGAATGAGTTTTCATATGAATCTTCTCCATTTGAACTTAATGTTTAGAGTTGCCCATAAGGTGTTTGTGACATGTCCTCAATGGGAACTTTGCTTGATATCATGTTTGATGTAGCTCACGTTGATCATCATGACTTCAATGAACTAAATGAAGAAGCATTAGAGCTTTTGAGTTAGTTAGATAACTCTATAACCTAATGAGAATGGCTTGAACTTAACAAGAACATGTTTATCTAGTCAATAAAGCGCGAGTGTGAGGCTAGACATTCATGTTCTATAGTGCCAATAAAGCGCGAGTGTGAGGTGCTATGCGAAATGTAACCTCTTTGTACTAAGTTGTAGCGCGAGTTGAACTTAGTATAAATGTTGCATGAGCTAAATTCTACACATGTGCATGTGAATTCATCATTGGTATCTAATTTCATTGTCACAATAATTGTCTAGGTGGAGAAGTGATCCCTAGTCATCTTTTAATTGAAAGTAAATCACCGTTTAGTAAGTTTTAATCTCACTTTTGGATTGAAAATTTCCCCCCCAACCTTAGACATTCTAATCACATTGTTAGCACTATTAGTTTAATCACCTATCTTTTGGGTTCGACCTCGGTTCACCCGAGTCATTACAAATGTTTTGATTGCCGTGACTTAGCCTAAGTGTTTGGATTCTTATTCGAATATTTTAGCTATATTTACAAGTTGATCAAATGGCGCTGTTGCCGGGGATAGGTTAATTAACTAGGTGCTAATAGATTGTTTAGTTGTCTACTTTTCTTTAATTGACAATTATTGCTTGTTTTGAGCTTAATTGTGCCAATTTCTCTTGCCTTTCATTGCTAAGAATTTCCTTTGTTCTTGCAGGCTTTTGAATGAACACAAGATTTAAGGGGCAAAAACACGTAGTGATTGGATCAACTTCAAGTACTTCTCACCCTTCTCAACCAACCGTTAAGATGGGAAGGGGTAGACCTCGCAAGAATCCTCCTCCTCTCGCTCCTATTGTTCCTCCGGCTTTCCAAGGCCCAAGACCTCGACCACCTCCACTCCTAAACCCACTACATTATTTTCCATCGGGGTTTAGAATGGAAGATGAGATAGAAGCCCTCCCGCTCCTCAAAGAAATATCAGAAATTATAGAATGGAAGATGAGGCGGAGAACCCTCCCGCTAGACAAAACAATGTTGATGATCAAAATCCTATGCGGAATCCTCCCGTCCCTCAAAGGAAGAGTGGAAGAGTCTTGCCTACACCTCAAAGAAAACCGAATTCTAATGAAAAGGAGATTGAAGCGGAAGTTGCCAATGAAAATTCTGAAGTTGAACTTCAAACTCCTATGGAAGAAGAGAAAAAGGAGGAAGAACTGGTTTTGACAAGGAAATATGTGCCAATGATCCCTTTCCCTCAAAGGCTCTACAAAGGCAAGCTAGATGCTCACTTCCAACGATTTGTGGAGATGTTGAAGAAGTTGTATGTCACTCTTCCATTCCATGAGGTAATCACCCAAAATCCTACCTATGCAAAGTTCTTACAAGATATTGTGTCTAATCGTAGAGTTATTGAAGAATCTAGCATGGTAGCCTTAAATGTTGAGTGTAGTGCTATTGTTCAAAGTAGAATGCCTAAAAAGATGCAAGATAATGGGTCATTTTCTATTCCTGTCTCTTTTGGAAAGATTGAAATCGATAGAGCATTGTGTGACTTGGGAGCTAGCATTTCTTTAATTCCCTATTCTTTGTTTGAGCAGATTGATGTGGGTGAACTCCATCCTACTACTATTTCATTGAAACTAGCCGATAGAAGTTCTAGAATCCCTAGGGGAGTTCTTAGGGATGTGCCTATTAAAGTTGGTAAATTCTTTATTCCCGTAGACTTCTATGTGCTAGAAATGAATGTTGAGCAAGAAATGCCCGTTATTCTTGGTAGACCTTTTCTTAACACCGTTGAGGTGGTCATTAGATGTGGAGAAGGGTCTATTGAATTGAAGATAGGGGATGAAAAGTTGAAATTTTTTCTGAAAAATGCCATGAAAGCTCCCACTTCATCTTTAATTTGAATGCAATTTGCTTGATATATCTTGTGAAAATCTTGAGCTAACATCTTTTGAAAGCGAAGTCATGGAATTAGATGATTCTAGTATGCTTTTACCTCACTAATGGATATAGAAGATGAGGAAATGTGTGACTTGACTTTGGCCGAAGGAGAACAATTAGTGGATGCTCACGAAGGTGAAGGAGACCAAATGCCGAGAGGTAAGGAATTCGAAGGAGAGTTAAAACCTCTGCCTTCGAATCTCAGGTATGAGTTTCTTGGGTCTAATTCTACGCATCCTGTTATAGTTGGTGCAACCTTGAATGAGCATGAAACGTCCAAACTTTTGCATGTCTTGAAAAATAATAGAAAAGCTTTGGGGTACTCTATTGATGATCTTCAGGGAATTAGCCCTTCATTATGCATGCATAGGATAAATGTTGACGAGAATGCAAAACCTTCTAGGGAGTTTCTAAGGAGATTGAACCCTAACCTTAGCAAAGTTGTCTTTAAAGAAATTACTAAGCTAAGAAATGCAGGAATCATTTATTCGGTCCCGGATTCGAAATGGGTAAGCCCCATCCATGTCATCCCCAAAAAGGGAGGACTTACGGTTGTGCAAAACGATAAGGGAGAGTTAGTCCCTACAAGAACCGTAAATGGATGGAGGATATGCATCGATTACAGAAAATTAAACAAAGCAACTAAGAAAGATCATTTCCCCATTCCTTTTATTGATCAAATGCTTGAGAGACTTGCCGGACATGAATATTTTGGTTTCCTAGATGGTTATAGCGGATTTCATCAAATTCCCATTTTGCCGAATGACCAAGGAAAAAATACATTTATATGTCCTTATGGAACTTTTGCATTTAGACGCATGCCCTTTGGGCTATGCAATGCACCAGGAACTTTTCAAAGATGCATGATGTCTATCTTTAGTGATTACATTGAGAAATGCATGGAAGTTTTCATGGATGATTTCTCTATCCATGGAACTTCATTTGATGATTGTTTAACTAACCTTTTCCATGTTCTTGCTAGGTGCATTGAAACCGGTTTAGTTCTAACTTGGGAGAAATGCCATTTCATGGTTCAAGAAGGAATTGTGCTAGGACATTTGGTGTCTAGAAGAGGTGTGGAAGTTGATAAAGCAAAATTTCAAGTTATTGAGCAACTACCACCACCAAAAGATCAAAAGGAAGTTAGAAGTTTTCTAGGGCATGCCGGTTTTTACCGGAGGTTTGTTAAGGACTTCTCAAAGACCTCCTATGCAATGATGTGCAATTCCACTTTGATGAAGATTGCTTAGAAGCATTTGAAAAGCTCAAGAAAGCTCTTGTATCGGCACCCATAGTGCAACCACCGAATTGGAACCTTCCATTCGAGTGCGATGTGAGCGACTATGCTATTGGAGCTGTTTTGGGGCAAAGAGTGGATAAGAGACTCCATGTAGTCTACTATGTGAGCAAAGTGCTAGATAGTGCTCAATTGAATTACACCACCACCGAGAAAGAGTTGCTAGCCGTGGTGTATGCATTTGAAAAATTCAGACCATATCTTGTTGGGTCCAAGACGATTTTGTCTACACGGATCACGCCGCTATTAAATTCTTGATGGAAAAGAAAGATTCAAAGCCGAGGCATATTCGTTGGATCCTCCTTTTGCAAGAGTTCACTATTAACATCAAAGATAAAAAGGGGTCGAAAATGTAGTAGCGGATCATCTCTCGAGAATTGACCTCCATGATTCCAAAAAGTTCTCAACACCTATAGGAGACTCTTTTATCAGAGAATATTTGCTAAGTGTCAAAGATGATGCCCCATGGTACGCGGACTATGTGAACTATTTGACGTGCAACATTCTTTCGAATGACCTTGATCATAACCAAAAGAGGAAGTTGTTGCACGACGTTGCGAGGTATTTTTGGGATGACCCGTTGACGGAGCCCACCGCACTGTCGTTAAGGTGCGATGTTCTCTGTGCAAAAATAAATTTATATCTCCGATACTTGCGACCTAACTATTTTTGGTAGTAAGTGGTAAGTACGGGTCGAACCCAAGGGAATTGGTGGATTAGTTGTTCTTTAATGAAGCTTATGCATAAATTAAATGCGATTGGGGTTGGGTTTGAGTGTGCTTTGAAAACTGAAAGTAAATTACAACAGTTGGTAATGGACTGTAAGGAAAGGATTCGGTTTAGGGGTTTCATATCATATCATCGTTCATCATTGACCTCTAACGATCATACTAAGTGTTCAAAAGTGAATCAAGGCTATTCCTAGCACATGACTTGCCACACCGTCTAGTCTTTTGCAAGACAAAGAACTCTTGTTCTAGTATGTGCATCCATTTGATCATCATTCCTGATAAACCAAATGGTGTTTTAAAGAGGTTGATTTCCACAGATAAGCTGTGCTCTTCCGAGCCTCCACTTATCCACGCAAGATCACGAACCCATGGCAAAGCTTTGCTCTTCCGAGCATCCACTCAACCAATGGAATTCTGACCTAATATAAGGCACCTAGAACAAGTTGAACACAAAGAGGCACTAAGAGAAGGGTCTAGAACGGTTTATGATATAAATACACCCTCTACCTAATACAAGCTTTAGCTACTTGTATTCATGTCAAGGAATACAAGCAAACCATGGCTTTGAACAAGGATACCGAAAAGGAGAATAACTTTAAAGTAAGAACAATATATACGGAAAGTAAAGGACAAGTCAGGGAAAAGAAAGTCATGGCTTTTGTACCTACAATAAGTGGAGGAGAGGAGCTCCTAAGCAAGATCCAAGCAAGGAAAAGTAGCTCCAAAATGAAGAACAAAATGTGTATTGAAAGTGAAGAGAAGAGGGTTAAGCCCTCTATCTCTCTAAAGACTTGTGGATTGTGGGATGATATTACAAAGGGAAGGGCATGCTCTATTTATAGGCTATGGGGAGGCAAGGATGTGGAGGAGAGCAAGCCACTTGTCACAAGGGAAGAGGAGAGCCAAAAGCCATCGGAGGTGAGTCATCTCCTCTTCTAGCCGCCGGCCACATGGCAAGGAAGGAGAGGAAGAGCCCTTAGCCGCCACCCATGTGGCATGAGGGGAGAGGTGGATGTGAGTTTGTGATCTTTTCCCCAAAAGCCATCGGTCCTTTCAGCTCCGGACTGACTCTGGTTGCCCTTCGGTTGGACTTGTTTGAGTGATTCCACGTCAGGTTCTTGAAAGTCGGAATTTGGTCGTGACCTGGAATGACTCGTAATTCATTTTCAGCTTTAAAACTCCTCCTCAGCCTGTATTCTCTCTAGACTTCAAAATACCCTGTAGATAAATATCAGAACTAACAAGCAAAAGTTAAATAGACAAAGCGTCTAATTTGGTGGGTTTAACTGTGTTTATGATTCATACAATTATGGTCCATCACCCGTTCTTGTACAAGCTATGCCAAGATGGGATTTATAGAACGTGTGTGCCCGAAGTAGATACAAAAGGAATTATAGCTTGTTGTCATTCCTCTTCTTGTGGTGGTCATGGATCCGCTTCCAAGACCACGGCTAAGATTCTTCAGTCGGGATTTTATTGGCCCAGTGCATTCAAGGATACATATCAATTTGTTAAGGCTTGTAACGAATGTCAAATAATGGGGAACATTGCTAGAAGGGATGAAATGCCCCAGAAAGGCATCTTAGAAGTTGAAGTATTCGATGTATGGGGCATAGATTTCATGGGACCTCTACCATCTTCACAAGGAAATTGCTTTATTCTCGTAGCGGTAGACTACGTGTCTAAATGGGTTGAAGCCATAGCCTCCCCATCTTGTGATGCTAAAGTGGTGATAAAAATGTTTAAGAAACTCCCCATTTTCAGCTTTAAAACTCCTCCTTAGCCTGTATTCTCTCTAGACTTCAAAATACCCTGTAGATAAATATCGGAACTAACAAGCAAAAGTTAAATAGACAAAGCATCTAATTTGGTGTGTTTAACTGTGTTTATGATTCATACAATTATGGTCCATCAGATCACCCCACACTTTTAGTTGTTCGTCCCGAACAATGCTTTTTAAACGGCGGCACACACAATCCAAGTAAACTTTTTAAATATAAAAGTGAGAATATTGAACTAGATTTGTCCTAATTCATGCATTACTTACTTATTACCAAATTAAACCGTGTAAATACTTAGAAGAAACTTGATACTAGTACCTTCGTGCCGAGATGCAAATTAATTCGGATGTTTCGGGAGATAGCCCTTTTCAGGCTCCTGGACTGCATTCTCAGGATCGACTCGCACTATATGGTTTCCTTGTAGCTTTCTCTAGCATGTGATTCGGTTCGGGTTTCACTGAGTTGAGCACTTTGATTTCTTTTTTGGCGAGGGACAGCTTTTGTAGTGAATCGGCCTTTGGCCTTTGATGTTGAATTGGAGTTTCTTCACTTTTGTTTCGGTTAAAACCTTCACAATTTTGGCCTTTGGCCTTTGATTAGCTTCTTTGAGCTTTTGCTTCTTTGTGACTTGCTAGTCCATTTTCTCAGCCTTTTGGGAGGTCCAATCGTCGCCCGCGAGCATATGGAAATACCTACCCGCTCTTTCTCATCCTCGCCGTTTCGCGCGGGTCAAGATGAGGGTCGGTCATCTATTTTCTCGGCTACTAGGACTAGAGATAGGACGGTTTGATTCCCATCCCGCCTCTTGCATAAACGCTGCATGGCGGAGATGACTTCAATCTTCACTGAAACCCAGAGTGCAGCCTCCACTGACTTCGAAAACCATATAGTTAGATTCGATCCTTCGAGTGCTTGCCAAGCCTCTCTAGGGCATTTTCTATCAACTCCACATCCCCTGTATATCTCAGCACAAAGGGACAAATGAGAAGTTACATCCTAAGTTTTTAAACAGTTGAATTTTCATAAGGTAAATGCATGAATTTAGATCTATCTTTTTCACATTCTCAAGTTCATATTTTCAAAAAGATAATATTAAGGGAAAAGGAAAAAGAAAAACATGTTAACTATGTACACAGGCGGTTCTCACCCCACACTTTTGAACGAAGGCGTGCCTTAGTTCAAAAGTCATGCAAATATATACAAGAGAAGGAAATGACATTAAGGAACAGGGAAGAACTGAACTCCCTTTACGGTGTCGTGTCGTGGAACAACATGCCTCGGAACTGGATAATCGAGGGAGTTCGGCTGGGGCCTTGAACTCTCAGCGCAGGCCTGGTAATTTCTCGGAAGCTGCCTGGCTGATCTGATCTTGCTCCAATATCCGATTCCTACATGTTAGACATTCCTTCTATACAAAAAATGGGTGAGAGCGACTTGCGGTAAAAACTAAATAAAAAAATTACTGAAAGTAAGATAGGTGTCGGGTTACCTCTCGGCCAGTGCCTTTGTTTAACGTCGTTGGCTCGACAGTACCTCATTCCTAGATCATAAGGTTGGGTCCCATGGGTGGCTCAGGTCATAGTGTTGTGGAGTGCCTACTTTCATTTTTGCCTTGCCTTCCCCCGAGTTTTTGTGGGATGATGGGCTTGGGTCCTGTTCCCATGGTTCTGGTGGTTTCTCCTTCCAACGTCTCTGAGAAGGCGAGGGACCTTTCACTACTAGCCTCTTGAATTGGGTTCTCTTATGTTTAGGGCTGCCTTGTTTAGTTGTGGCGCACAAATGCTCCATCAAGGAGTCGTTCTGCATAGGCCCTTTTCCCATCTTCCTTTTAGTCTCTTCATTGATCACATAGTTTTCTGCAATTTGGCTATTGATCAAGGGGAAAAGTTTAGAAGCTTGCATCTTAAGGCTTGGTTCTGTCTCATCATGTCCGTCAGTGAGGATTCGGTCTCGGATGGTCTCGCCTGCTTGGGTAATGATAGTCAGGTATGACTCTGGCAGCTCGCTAGTGGTGTGCTGGACTTCCTCCTCTGCTGGCACGGTCTTAAGTTCCCATGAAGGCTTTTCCTCATTGCTTTCGGTGCTCTCTATATCTGATTCTTCTGATGGTTCGGGAGTTTCTTCTGATGGCTCAGGAGTTTCTTCTGATGGCTCAGGAGTTTCTTCTTTTTTCGTCTCTAGACCAGCCTCCACTATCTGTATTCCTCTATTAGCTCGGGGCATTGGTCTTCGTTTTGTGGCCACGGCCAAGTCGTCTATAACATCCCACATTTGAGTCAGGGATAAGTGCATGGCCGATCCCCCTACTGCGTCATTGATCCTTGAGAACTCATATTGCCTCATTCCACAAAGGAATTTTTGAAGAAGGAATACTTCAGTGAATCCATGGTGCGGGCAGCGTGAGATGATGGTGTCATAGTACGTGTAGTATTCATCTAAAGTCTCATCCTGGGATTGCTGAAGGCAGATGATCTTGTCGCGGGTGTCATGTCGTAAGGATGGGGGGGGAGAATTCTTTCAGAAATTTAGCGCGAAGGTCCACATAATATCTTGCACAACTAGCAGTTGATGTGTAATACCATACTGTCGCAAAGTCGGTTAAAGAGTGTTCAAACCATTTTAATTGAAACTCCTCTAACGTTACGTTTTCGGGTTTCATGTGACGACTTGTATGGTGGAAATGTTGGCAATGTATTACTGGGTCTTCTCCGGTGGTACCTCAAAACTGAGGAAGATGCTGAGCCATCCATCCATACATGGTGGAAAGTGTGATGAAGAAGTGAAAAGGGAAAGAAAAGAACAACTAATCGAAGGCTAACTCCCCGGAAACGGCGCCAATTTTGACGCAGCCCACCGCACTGTCGTTAAGGTGCGATGTTCTATGTGCAAAAATAAATTTATATCTCCGATACTCGCGACTTAACTATTTTTGGTAGTAAGTGGTAAGTACGGGTCGAACCCAAGGGAATTGGTGGATTAGTTGTTCTTTAATGAAGCTTATGCATAAATTAAATGCGATTGGGGTTGGGTTTGAGTGTGCTTTGAAAACTGAAAGTAAATTACAACAGTTGGTAATGGACTGTAAGGAAAGGATTCGGTTTAGGGGTTTCATATCATATCATCGTTCATCATTGACCTCTAACGATCATACTAAGTGTTCAAAAGTGAATCAAGGCTATTCCTAGCACATGACTTGCCACACCGTCTAGTCTTTTGCAAGACAAAGAACTCTTGTTCTAGTATGTGCATCCATTTGATCATCATTCCTGATAAACCAAATGGTGTTTTAAAGAGGTTGATTTCCACAGATAAGCTGTGCTCTTCCGAGTCTCCACTTATCCACGGAAGATCACGAACCCATGGCAAAGCTTTGCTCTTCCGAGCATCCACTCAATCAATGGAATTCTGACCTAATATAAGGCACCTAGAACAAGTTGAACACAAAGAGGCACTAAGAGAAGGGTCTAGAACGGTTTATCATATAAATACACCCTCTACCGAATACAAGCTTTAGCTTCTTGTATTCATGTCAAGGAATACAAGCAAACCATGGCTTTGAACAAGGATACCGAAAAGGAGAATAACTTAAAGTAAGAACAATATATACGGAAAGTAAAGGACAAGTCAGGGAAAAGAAAGCCGTGGCTTTTGTACCTACAATAAGTGGAGGAGAGGAGCTCATAAGCAAGATCCAAGCAAGGAAAAGTAGCTCCAAAATGAAGAACAAAATGTGTATTGAAAGTGAAGAGAAGAGGGTTAAGCCCTCTATCTCTCTAAAGACTTGTGGATTGTGGGATGATATTACAAAGGGAAGGGCATGCTCTATTTATAGGCTAAGGGGAGGCAAGGATGTGGAGGAGAGCAAGCCACTTGTCACAAGGGAAGAGGAGAGCCAAAAGCCATCGGAGGTGAGTCATCTCCTCTTCTAGCCGACGGCCACATGGCAAGGAAGGAGAGGAAGAGCCCTTAGCCGCCACCCATGTGGCATGAGGGGAGAGGTGGATGTGAGTTTGTGATCTTTTCCCCAAACGCCATCGGTCCTTTCAGCTCCGGACTGACTCTGGTTGCCCTTCGGTTGGACTTGTTTGAGTGATTCCATGTCAGGTTCTTGAAAGTCGGAATTTGGTCGTGACCTGGAATGACTCGTAATTCATTTTCAGCTTTAAAACTCCTCCTTAGCCTGTATTCTCTCTAGACTTCAAAATACCCTGTAGATAAATATCGGAACTAACAAGCAAAAGTTAAATAGACAAAGCATCTAATTTGGTGGGTTTAACTGTGTTTATGATTCATACAATTATGGTCCATCACCCGTTCTTGTACAAGCTATGCCAAGATGGGATTTATAGAATGTGTGTGCCCGAAGTAGATACAAAAGGAATTATAGCTTGTTGTCATTCCTCTTCTTATGGTGGTCATGGATCCGCTTCCAAGACCACGGCTAAGATTCTTCAGTCGGGATTTTATTGGCCCAGTGCATTCAAGGATACATATCAATTTGTTAAGGCTTGTAACGAATGTCAAATAATGGGGAACATTGCTAGAAGGGATGAAATGCCCCAGAAAGGCATCTTAGAAGTTGAAGTATTAGATGTATGGGGCATAGATTTCATGGGACCTCTACCATCTTCACAAGGAAATTGCTTTATTCTCGTAGCGGTAGACTACGTGTCTAAATGGGTTGAAGCCATAGCCTCCCCATCTTGTGATGCTAAAGTGGTGATAAAAATGTTTAAGAAAATTATCTTCCCAAGATTTAGAGTGCTAAGAGTGGTGATAAGTGACAATGGTTCCCATTTCAAGGAGAAAAGATTCGAGTCTATGCTTAAGAAGAACGGGATATTCCATAGATGTTCTACTCCTTATCATCCCCAAGCGAATGGGCAGGTCGAAGTGTCAAACTGAGAAATAAAGAACATTTTGACAAAGATAGTTGGGAAATCCGGGAAGGATTGGGCGTTGAAGCTTGATGATGCCTTATGGGCTTATAGGACCGCTTTCAAGACGCCAATTGGAATGTCCCCATACCGGTTAGTATATGGCAAACCTTGCCATCTCCCAGTAGAGCTCGAGTACAAAGCCATGTGGGCTATCAAAGAGCTGAATTTCGATACGAAAGCTTCGAGAGAAAAGAGAATCCTTCGACTAAATGAGTTAGATGAAATCAGATTGGACTCCTACGAAAGTTCAAGAATTCATAATGAGAAAACTCGGAGATGGCATGACAAGCTCATTCTGAAGAAACAGTTCTCGGTAGGAGACAAAGTCTTGCTATTCAACTCAAGATACAAGTTATTTCCCGGGAAGTTCAAGTGTAGGTGGTTTGGACCATATGGAATTCATAAAGTTTTCAACGATGGCCACCTAGAGCTAGTTGACAACCAAAAGAATGTCTTCAAAGCAAATGGGCAGAGAGTTAAAATCTATCATGCTGCTTATGGAAATCAAGACATGTTGGAAGCACCCTCGTGAATGCTATACGCAATACCGCTAGAGAAGGGATCCCGCTCGGGACTTCACTTAGTGTGCTTCTTGTAATGAAAAGAATCGGCTCCGTCTTAGCCAAGACGTTAAACTAGGCTTGTGAGTGTTTCTCCCATTATCTTCAAAGTAAATCTAGTTTGATTGGATTCCTATTGCTTTGTGCAAGAATTGAGAATATGAACAATGCATGCGTGAATGCTTATGTTTGATGATCTATGTGCAATTGAAATGCTTTTAGCACGATGTCTTCTTAACATATGCTTGGTGAATTTGATGCATTGATAGGATACAAGTGTGGGGTGTTGAAATTTTGTGCAAGACTGTTGATGTACGATTTGAATTTGGCTCAGAAATTTTGTCCGCAATTCCATGCGTTCGCACAGTTTCATTCGTGCGTTTGCATAGCAAGCCTTTTCTTCATTTTGTTGAGCTCGCATAGTTTCATGCGCTCGCACATAGTTTTTATGCCTCGACACCCATTTGTGCGTTCGCATTATAAGCAAAATTTTTGTTCAAATTCTAAGTGTTGAGCTCGCAT
The DNA here is from genome assembly GCA_033675215.1 of Rhodiola kirilowii. Lineage (NCBI taxonomy): Eukaryota > Viridiplantae > Streptophyta > Magnoliopsida > Saxifragales > Crassulaceae > Rhodiola > Rhodiola kirilowii. The sequence continues at coordinate 37,376,351 of CM066201.1, forward strand.
GATCTCATGCGCTCGCACACAAAATCAATGCGTCGGCCCAGCACATTGCGTTCGCACAATTTCGTTCATGCGTTTGCATAGCCATTGAAAATCAGTCATTCTCAGTTGTCCGCACACCTGTGCGTTCGCATAACAGAATTCATGCGTTCGCATGAGTCGATTAGGGTTAAACAAATTCAGTCGATTAGGGTTAAACAAATTCAGTCGATTCGGGACAAACAAATCCTAAGTGTGGAGAGTTTTGGTTCTTACTTGGATTGTGCAGCTATTTTCCAATCAATATAGGCAAATTCTTCCATGCTAGTTAATCAACTCGATTCTAATGTTGGGTAAGTGAAGTAGGTCCCGAAATACTTCTTGAAGTTTGTTGAAACCTTTTTATTACTTACTTGTTATTTTAGATTATAAAACCAAACAAAACACTCGATTCCGACTAGGATAAATAGAAGCTCAACCTTACATAGTGCATAAGTTTACACTTGCTCCCTTGGACGACTCAGTACTTACTAATTTTATAAATTATTTTTGACGCTCAAAATACTACATGTCAAAATGGCGTCTTTGCCGGGGAGCAACATTAACTGGTCATTAGACTAGGTTGTTTTGATATCTCGACTAGTCTTGTAAATATTTTCTTTTTTTCTTTTGTATATTCTCTACTCATATTCCATACTAACTTTTGTTCTTTTTGTTTTGCGAGGATGTATTCATACAACCAACAAGTCTCGTACAATGAAGAATATGAACAAGAGGAGGAGCAACCTACTTAGACTATGAATCGAGGCCATTCCAAGCACTCAACTTGCAACACCGTCTAGTCTTTTGCAAAAGTCGTAGAGCACTTGTTCTACTTAGACTAATACCCCATTCCAAGGTATATTAGCCTATGTGCATCCATTTGGATTGTCTTTCCCGATTTATCCAAATGGTGTTTTAGAAAGATCAAACTCCTCAGATAAGCTTTGCCATTCCAAGCATCCACTTATCCGAGTATGTTTACGAATCCCCACGGAAGAGTTTTGCCATTCCAAGCATCCACTCAACCTTGGAAATTCTGATCTAATATATGGCACATAGAACAAGTTTTGAATACAGAGAAAAGAAACTAAAAGAATTAAAACATTTTATAATACAAGTACACCCCTTTAACCGAATAAAGAGTTTAGCTACGAATATCCATAGAGGTGGATACCATTGCTAAATACTCGGGGGTTTTTGAAAACAGTAAGAGGAGAAGGGGTGGAATACTCAAGAACCAACAGGAGTATTCCTAATTCCTACTGAATACTCAAGAACCAACAAGAGTATTCTCTACAGTATTATAATACTCAAGAACCGACAGGAGTATTATAATTTCAAACCGTTATAATACTCAAGAACCAACAAGAGTATTATTTCATAAATTAAACTTACAAAGTAACAAAAACTTAGAGAGAGAAGTGAATATTGATTGTTGGATGATACAAATGAGGAGGAGGAGCTCTCCTTTTATAGGCTAAGGGAGGAAGAATGGACGGTGGAGATGGGTGGCATGTGTTTTTGATCCAAGGGAGGAGGAGGAGGAGCAAGGAGGAGGTGCCACATGGGGGAGGAGCTCAAGCCGCCGGTTGCCGGTTGCAAGGGGAGGAAAGCCACCGGTTGTGGTGGGGAAGCTTCCTCCCTTGGCCACCTCCAAGCAAGGTTGCCAGTCACCTTGGTCCATGGATGAGTTTCGACAGTTTTGTGCAGTCTTTTCACAAAACTATCAATCCAATTTTGCTCCGGTCTGACTTTGGTTGTTCCTCGGTTGAATTTAATTTGAGTAATTCAATGTCAGGATCTTGATATTTCTTCGTTCAGCGTCTGATCTTGACCTTGGATTGACTCTTAATATCTTTTCAGCGTAAAATCCTCTCCTTAGCGTGTTTTCTCTCTAAGCGCCAAAATACCCTGTAGAAATATATCGGGACTAACAAGTAGAAGTTAGATGGACAAATAGTCAAATTTGGTGGGTTTTACTGTGTATTTGATTCGTATAATTATGGTCCATCTGATTACCCCACACTTTTAGTTGTTCGTCCCGAACAGTGCTATTAAAGGGCGGCACACTAAGTAAGTTTGTTAAAATATGAAAATTAGACTGTGGGACTCGATTTATCCTAATTCATGCATTACTTACTTATTACCAAATTGAACTGTATAAAAAATAGAAGAAACTTGATACTTGTACCTCCGTGCTGTGATGCAAATTATTCTGGATGTTTCGGGAGATAGCCCTTTTTAGGCTCTTGGACTGCAACCTCGAGATCGTCTCTCACTATATGGTTTCCTTGTAGCTTTCTCTAGCACGTGATTCGGTTCGGGTTTCAATGGTTTGAGTACTTTGATTTTCTTTTGGCGAGGGACTGCTTTTTGTAGTGAATCGGCCTTTGGCCTTTGATTTGACTCTTTGAGTACTTCACTTTTTGTTCGGTTAAAACCTTCACAATTTTGGGGCTTTGGCCTCTTGATTTGCTTCTTTGAGCTTTTTGCGTCTTTGTGACTTGCTAGTCCATTTTCTCAAGCCTTTTTGGGAGGTCCAATCATCGCCCGCAAGCCTATGGAAATACCTCCCCTCTCCTCTCATCCTTGTCGTTTCGCGCGGGTCAAGATGAGGGTCGCTCATCTATTTTCTCAGCTACTTTGACTAGAGAGAGGACAGTCTGATTCCCGTCCTCGCCTTTTTTTCTTTTTGCATAAACACTGCATGGCGGAGATGACTTCAATCTTCACTGAAACCCGAAGTGCAGCCTCCACTGACTTCGAAAACCATATAGTTTGATTCGATCCTTCGATTGCTCGTTAAGCCTTTCTAGGGCATTTCTATCAACTCCACATCCCTAGTTTATCTCAGCACAAAGGGACAAATGAGAAGTTACGTTCTAAGTTTTTAAACAGTTGAATTTTCACAAGGTAAATGCACGAATTTTAGATCTATCTTTTTCACATTCTTAAGTTCATATTTTCAAAAAGATAATATTTAAAAAAGAAAAACATGTTATTTATTTATTTACACATGCGGATCTCACCCCACACTTTTGAACGAAGTCGTGCCTTTCAGCACTACTTAGTTCAAAAGCCATGCAAGCAGACAATTACGAGAAGGAAATGATATTAAGGAAAAGGGAAGAACAGAACTCCCTTTAAGGTGTCGAGTAAACGACATGGCTCGAGGCTGGATAATCGAGGGAGTTCGGCTGGGACCTTGAACTCTTAGCGTAGCCCTGACTGGCTTAATGTTGCACCTAAGTCCGATTCCTGAATAGTCAAATCTTCTATGCACCAAGTGGGTTAGAGCGACTTATTGAAAAAGTAAAATACAGAAAATAAAAGATAGAAAATTAAAGTGCGGAAAGTAAGATAGTGTCGGGTTACCTCCCGACCAGTGCACTTGTTTAACGTCGTTGGCTCGACAGTACCTTATCCCTGGATCACTGGTTGGGGTCCCATGGGTGGCTTAGGTCGAATTTTGCCACCGTTCCTGTGTTGCTTCTTGCCTTGCCTTTTCCCGATTTCTTGCGAGATGATGTGCTTGGGTCCAGTTCCCGTTGTTCTGGTGATTTCTCCTTCCAACGTCTCTGAGAAGGCGAGGGACCTTTGACCACTAGCTTCTTGAACTGGGTTTTCTGGTGTTTAGGGCTGCCTTGTCCAGTCATGGCGAAAACATGCTCCATCGAGGAGTCGTTCTGCTCAGGCCCTTTTCCCATCCTCTTTTCAGCCTCTTCATGGATCACATAATTTTCAGCGATTTGTCTATTGATCGAGGGGAAAAGTCGGGAAGCTTGCATCTTAAGGCTCGGTTCGGCCTCGTCGTGTCTGTTTGTGAGGAACTGGTCATAGATGGTTTCGGATGCTTGGGTGATGATAGCCGGGTATGGTATTGGCAGCATGTCGGTGGTATTCTGGACTTCTTCCATTGCTGACACTTCCTCGTTGCTCCCGATACTTTCTATATCCCAGTCTTCTGGTGGCTCGGGAGTTTCTTCTGATGGCTCGGGAGTTTCTTCTTCGTCTGTCTCTGGTCCAGCCTCTTCTATCTGCATGCCTCCATCAGCTTGGGGCATTCGTTTTGTGGCTGCGGCCAGGTTATCTATGAGGTTCCACATGTCTGCCAGGGAGAAGTTCCTGGCTGATCTCCTCATTGCTTCGTTAATCCTTGTTACATCATCGGCCTTCATCCCACGAAGAAATTTTTGAAGCAGAACTTTCTTCGTGAATCCATGGCGCGGGCAGCTTGAGACGATGGTGTCATAGCTCGTGTAGTATTCGTCCAAAGTCTCATCCCGGGATTGTTTAAGGCTCATGATTTTTTCTCGGGTTTGTTGTCGTAAGGATGGGGGAGAGAATTCTCGTAGGAATGGAACGCAGAGGTTCACAAAATGTATTGCACTACTAGCGGTTGACGTATAATACCAGATCGTTGCAAAATCAGTTAAAGAAAATTTAAAGCATTTAAGTTTAAACTCCTCTAACATTTCATTTGTAGGTTTTATGAGGTGGCAAACGTGGTGAAAGTTTCGGCAGTGTTGTACTGGGTCTTCTCCATCCGTACCTCCGAACAGAGGGAGATGCCTTGTTGTCCATGCATATGAAGGGGGTTGCGTCATGAGGACATGGAAGGGAAAGAACAACTTATCCGATGGTTAATTCCCCGGCAACGATGCCAATTTTGACGGAGCCCACTGCACTGTCGTTAAGGTGCAATGTTCTCTGTGCAAATAAATTTATAATTTCCGCTACTCGCAACTACACTACTGGGTAGTAAGTGGCAAGTAGGGGTCGAACCCAAGGGAATTAGAGGGATACGTTGTTCCTTAAGGGATTTGTACAGCGAGGGAGCGTGTTTTAAGGTTGATTGAGATTTTAGCGGTTATGACTAAGTGACTTTTTTGGTTGTTTTTTGGGTTTTGAGTGCGGAAAAGTAAATTACAGAAAATAAATACTGAAATTAAAATACTAAAAATAAAAGAAGGACTTACAGTGGGTGATGCGTGATTGGTGAGTTCTCCGGTAGATGTGCGGTTGGTGATTGCAGATGATCGAGCAATTTATAAAAGTAAATACAGGGGGGTTTTGTAATTCAAGGAAAACATTCGGTTTCAGGGGCCTTGTATCATAGCCTGTTTATTATTTTAGTAACCTTTCTAAGTATTCAAACGTGAATCAAGGCCATTCCAAGCACTCGACTTGCAACACTGTCTAGCCTTTTGCAAAAGTGTTCGAAAGTGAATCGAGGCCATTCCAAGAACTCAACTTGCAACACCGTCTAGTCTTTTGCAAAAGTCGTAGAGCACTTGTTCTACTTAGACTAACACCCCATTCCAAGGTATATTAGCCTGTGTGCATCCATTTGGATTGTCTTTCCCGATTTATCCAAATGGTGTTTTAGAAAGATCAAACTCCTCAGATAAGCTTTGCCATTCCAAGCATCCACTTATCCGAGTATGTTTACGAATCCCCACGGAAGAGTTTTGCCATTCCAAGCATCCACTCAACCTTGGAAATTCTGATCTAATATATGGCACATAGAACAAGTTTTGAATACAGAGAAAAGAAACTAAAAGAATTAAACATTTTATAATACAAGTACACCCCTTTAACCGAATAAAGAGTTTAGCTACGAATATCCATAGAGGTGGATACCATAGCTAAATACTCGGGGGGTTTTTGAAAACAGTAAGAGGAGAAGGGGTGGAATACTCAAGAACCAACAGGAGTATTCCTAATTCCTACTGAATACTCAAGAACCAACAGGAGTATTCTCTACAGTATTATAATACTCAAGAACCGACAGGAGTATTATAATTTCAAACCGTTATAATACTCAAGAACCAACAAGAGTATTATTTCATAAACCAAACTTACAAAGTAACAAAAACTTAGAGAGAGAAGTGAATATTGATTGTTGGATGATACAAATGAGGAGGAGGAGCTCTCCTTTTATAGGCTAAGGGAGGAAGAATGGAGGGTGGAGATGGGTGGCATGTGTTTTTGATCCAAGGGAGGAGGAGGAGGAGCAAGGAGGAGGTGCCACATGGGGGAGGAGCTCAAGCCGCCGGTTGCCGGTTGCAAGGGGAGGAAAGCCGCCGCTTGTGGTGGGGAAGCTTCCTCCCTTGGCCACCTCCAAGCAAGGTTGCCGGTCACCTTGGTCCATGGATGAGTTTTGACAGTTTTGTGCAGTCTTTTTACAAAACTATCAATCCAATTTTGCTCCGGTCTGACTTTGGTTGTTCCTCGGTTGAATTTAATTTGAGTAATTCAATGTCAGGATCTTGATATTTCTTCGTTCAGCGTCTGATCTTGACCTTGGATTGACTCGTAATATCTTTTCAGCGTAAAATCCTCTCCCTAGCGTGTTTTCTCTCTAAGCGCCAAAATACCCTGTAGAAATATATCGGACTAATAAGTAGAAGTTAGATAGACAAACAGTCTAATTTGGTGGGTTTTACTATGTATTTGATTCGTATAATTATGGTCCATCAGACAGCTTTTTGTAGTGAATCGGCCTTTGGCCTTTGATTTGACTCTTTGAGTACTTCACTTTTGTTCGGTTAAAACCTTCACAATTTTGGGCCTTTGGCCTCTTGATTTGCTTCTTTGAGCTTTTGCCTTTTTGTGGCTTGCTAGTCCATTTTCTCAAGCCTTTTTTGGAGGTCCAATCATCACCCGCAAGCCTATGGAAATACCTCCCCGCTCCTCTCATCCTTGCAGTTTTGCGCGGGTCAAGATGAGGGTCGCTCATCTATTTTCTCGGCTACTTTGACTAGAGAGAGGACGGTCTGATTCCCATCCTCGCCTTTTTTTATTTTTGCATAAACACTGCATGGCGGAGATGACTTCAATCTTCACTGAAACCCGAAGTGCAGCCTCCACTGACTTCGAAAACCATATAGTTTGATTCGATCCTTTGATTGCTTGCCAAGCCTCTCTAGGGCAGTTTATGTCAACTCCACATCCCTAGTTTATCTCAGCACAAAGGGACAAATGAGAAGTTACGTTCTAAGTTTTTAGACAGTTGAATTTTCACAAGGTAAATGCATGAATTTTAGATCTATCTTTTTCACATTCTTAAGTTCATATTTTCAAAAAGATAATATTAAAAAAAGAAAAGAAAAATATGTCATGTACACAGGTGGTTCTCACCCCACACTTTTGAACGAAGGCGTGCCTTTCAGCAAGACTTAGTTCAAAAGCCATGCAAGCAGATATTATATGAGAAGAAAATGACATTAAGGAAAAGGGAAGAACAGAACTCCCTTTAAAGTGTCGAGTGAACGACATGGCATGAGGCTGGATAATCGAGGGAGTTCGGCTGGGGCCTTGAACTCTCAGCGCAAGCCCGGTAGTTCACGGAAGCTGCCTGGCTGATCCGATCGTGCTCCAAAAACCAATTCCTAAATAGTCAATTCATTCTATGCACCAAGTGGGTGTGAGCGACTTATTGATAAAAACTAAAAGACAGAAAATAAAAAGGCAGAAAGTAAGATAGGTGTCGGGTTACCTCCCGACCAGTGCCTTTGTTTAACGTCATTGGCTCGACAGTACCTCATTCCTGGATCACTGGTTTGGATCCCATGGGTGGCTCAGGTCGTATTTCTTTATTGCGCCGACCTTGATTCTAGCTGTGACTCTTCCAGAGTTTTTGGCTGATGACGGGCTTGGGTCCAGTTCCCATGGTTCTGATGGTTTCTCCTTCCAACGTCTCTGAGAAGGCAAGGGACCTTTCACTATTAGTTTCTTGAACTGGGTTTTCTGGTGTTTAGGGCTGCCTTGTCCAGTTATGGCGAAAACTTGCTCCATCGAGGAGTCGTTCTGCTCAGGCCCTTTTCCCATCCTCTTTTCATCCTCTTCATGGATCACATAGTTTTCTGCAATTTGTCTATTGATCAAGGGGAAAAGTCGGGAAGCTTGCATCTTAAGGCTTGGTTCTGCCTTGTCTTGTCTGTTTGTGAGGATCTGGTCGTAGATGGCCTCAGATGCTTGGGTGATGATAGCTGGGTATGGCTCGGGCAGCATGCTGGTGGTATTCTGGACTTCTTCCATAGCTGACACGGCATTCAGTTCCTCGTTGCTCCCGATACTTTCTATATCCCAGTCTTCTGATGGCTCGGAAGTCTCTTCTGATGGCTCAGAAGTCTCTTCTGATGGCTCGGGAGTTTCTTCTTCGTCTGTCTCTGGACCAGCTTCTTCTATCTGCATTCCTCTATCAGCTTGAGGTATTCGTTTTGTTGCTGTGGCCAGGTCATTTATAACATCCCATATTTGAGTCAGGGATAAGTGCATGGCTGATCCTCCCACTGCATCATTGATCCTTGAGAACTCATCGGCTCTCATCCCACAAAGGAATTTTTGAAGAAGAAACACCTCCGTGAATCCATGGTGCGGGCAGCTTGAGACGATGGTGTCATAGTTCGTGTAGTATCCGTCCAAAGTCTCATCCCGGGATTGTTGAAGGCACATGATCTTCTCACGGGTTTGTTGTCGTAAGGATGGAGGGGAGAATTCTTTCAGGAATGGAACGCAGAGGTCCACAAAATGTACTGCACTACTAGCGGTTGATGTGTAATACCAGATTGTTGCAAAATCAGTTAGAGAGAATTTGAAGCATTTAAGCTTAAATTCCTCTAACATTTCAGTTTCAGGTTTTATGTGGCAGCAAACGTGGTGAAAGTTTCGGCAGTGTAGTACTGGGTCTTCTCCATCCGTGCCTCCGAACAGGGGAAGATGTCTTGTTGTCCATGCTTACGTAGTGGGTAGCGTCATGAGGACATGAGAAGGGGGGAAAGAACAACTTATCCGACGGCTAATTCCCCGGCAACGGCGCCAATTTGACGGAGCCCGCTGCACTGTCGTTAAGGTGCAATGTTCTCTGTGTAAATAAATTTATATTTTCCGCTACTCGTGACTTTACTACTGGGTAGCAAGTGGTAAGTAGAGGTCAAACCCAAGGGAATTAGGGGGATACGTTGTTATTTAAGGGATTTGTACAGCGAGGGAGTGTGTTTTAAGGTTGATTGAGATTTTAGCGGTTATGACTAAGTGACTTTTTTTGGTTGTTTTTGGTTTTGAGTGCGGAAAAGTAAATTACAGAAAAATAAATACTGAAAAGTAAAAAGAAAGACTTATAGTGGATGATGCGTGATTTGCGAGTCCTCCGGAAGGTGAGTGCAGTTGATTAAGGCAGTTATACTAGAAAAGTAAATACAAGGGGGTTTTGTAAATCAAGGGAATCATTCGGTTTCGGGGGCATTGCATCATAGCCTGTTTTATCATTTTAGTAATCCTTCTAAGTATTCAAACGTGCATCAAGGCCATTTCAAGCGCTCGATTTGCCACACTGTCTAGTCTTTTGCAAAAGTGTTCGAAAGTGAATCAAGGCCATTTCAAGCACTCGACTTGCAACACTGTCTAATCTTTTGCAAAAAATGTAGAGCCCTTGTTCTACTCAGACTAGCACCCCATTTCAAGGTATACTAGCCTATGTGCATCCATTTGGATTGTCTTTTCCGATTTATCCAAATGGTGTTTGAGAGAGATCGAACTCCTCTGATAAGCTTTGCCATTTCAAGCATCCACTTACCCGAGTATGTTCACGAACTTCCACGGAAGAGCTTTGCCATTTCAAGCATCCACTCAACCTTGGAAATTCTGATCTAATATATGGCACATAGAACAAGTTTTGAATACAGAGAAAAAACACTAAAATAGTCTAAAACATTTTATAATACAAGTACGCCCCTTCAACCGAATAAAGAGTTTAGCTACGATTATCCATGGAAGAGGATATCATAGCTAAATACTCGGGGGTTTTTGAAAGACAATAAGAAGAGAGGGGGTGGAATACTCAAGAACCAACAGGAGTATTCCCAATCCTACTGAATACTCAAGAACCAACAGGAGTATTCTCTAAAACTGTTATAATACTCAAGAACCAACAGGAATACTATTTCAAATTGTTATAATACTCAAGAACCAACAAGAGTATTATTTCAAAACCAAACTTACAAAAGTACCACAATTTCTAGAGAGAGAAGTGAAATGTTGATTTGAGGATGTTTACAAATGAGAGGGAGAGGCTCTATTTATAGCCATGGAGGATGGAGGAGAAGATGACACTTGGCACAAGATGATTGGAGGAGCAAGGATGTGGAGGAGGAGGGGACAAGTGGCAAGCTCCCATGGTGAGCTCAAAGCCGCCGGCGTCTTTCGGAGGAGGAGGAGGAGCCGCCGCCCATGTGGCATGAGGGGAGTGGATGAGTGAGTTTGAGATCTTTTCTCCAAAAGCCATCGGTCCATTTCAGCTCCAGACTGACTTTGGTTGCTCCTCGGTTGGATTTGTTTTGAGTAATTCAATGTCAGGATCTTGAGATTTCTGCATTCAGCGTCTGATCGTGACCTTGGAATGACTCGTAATATCTTTTCAGCGTAAAATCCTCTCCTTAGCGTGTATTCTCTCTAGAATCCAAAATACCCTGTAGAAATATATCGGGACTAACAAGCAGAAGTTAAATAGACAAATAGTCTAATTTGGTGGGTTTTACTGTGTTTTTGATTCGTATAATTATGGTCCATCACTCCTCTTTCCTTACGGATTATGGGCGTAGCTCCTAAGACTGGGAAATGAGTTTTGTATCGTTAGCCCATGGACTATCCTTCTTGATAGCATAGGCGCGCGATTGGCACGCTTTTTGTGTCTTTAAGGTTCTTGTTTTGAATATGTTGCGAAAACGTTGAATGAATTGTTAGGTCAGCCATTTGATAACTCTAATATTGATTGTTTTGAATGTGCATCTTTGTAAGGTTATTAGTGGTTTGAAATTCTTTTGAAAAGGAGTTAGTCTTTGATTACTATTTTAGTTGTTATGCATGAGGTATTCGTTGCGTATTGCCTTGATAAATGAGGAACTATCTTGTTCATGCATCCCTTTTCTGAAAACTCTCACGAGACTATAACTCATCTTGTAGGGTAGTGATGGACCATAATTGTATGCATCATAAATACAGTTAAACCCACCAAATTAGACCGTTTGTCTATCTAACTTCTACGTGTTAGTCCCGAAATATTTCCACAGGGCAATTGAGAGATAAAAGTGAAAACACGCTAAGGAGAGGATTTTATGCTGAAAAGATATCAAGAGTCAATTGAAGGTCAAGATCAAGCACTGAATGAAGAAATCTCAAGATCCTGACGATGAATTACTCAAATTAAATCCAAATGAGGAATTATCAAAGACAGCCTGGAGTGAAATTGGACTGATAGTTTTGTAAAGACAGTACAAAACCGTCAAGATTCATCCATGTGCATTGGTGATCGGTGGCTTGGGTGAAAAGGATGAGTCATTGGGTGGCCTCCTCCCTCCTCCTCCTTGGGTGACCGGTGGCTTTGGCTAGGAGGTGGCCAAAGCCACAAAACCTCCTCCATTTTGACCTCCAACCGGCGGCTTTGGGGAGTGCACAAGGCGGCGCCACTTGTCTCCTCCTCCCTCCTCCTCCATCTCCTCCCTTGGATGAGAAACACATGCCACCATCTCCACCACCCATCTCCACCCCTCTTGGCTATAAATAGAAGTGCCCTCCTCCTCATTTGTATCATCAATCCACACACAAAACACTTATCTCTCTAAGTTTGGTTACTTTGTAAGTTTGTTCGGTTTATGAAATAATACTCCTGTTTGTTCTTGAGTATTATACTATAGAGAATACTCCTGTTGGTTCTTGAGTATTCAGTAGGAAATTGGGAATACTCCTGTTGGTTCTTGAGTATTCCACCCCTTTCCCTCTTACTGTTTTCAAAAACCCCCGAGTATTTAGCTATGGTATCCACCTCTATGGATATTCGTAGCTAAACTCTTCATTCGGTGGAAGGTATTTTCTTGTATTATATAATGTTGTAATATCTTTTAGTTTCATTTCTTTGTATTCAAAACTTGTTCTATGTGCCATTTATAGTCAGAATTTCCAAGGTTGAGTGGATGCTACGAAAGGGCAAAACTCTTCTGTGGGGTTCGTGAACATACTCGGGTAAGTGGATGCTACGAAAGGGCAAAGCTTATCTGAGGAGTTCGACTTATCTAAAACACCACTTGGTCAATCGTAACTGTGAGATCAGGTGGATGCACAGAAGGCTAAGATACTTCGAAAGGAGGAATTAGTCTGAAGTAGAACAAGGGTTGCTTTAAACGATGTTGCAAGTCTCGCGCTACGAAAGGGCCTCGATTCATCTTTGAATACTTGGAAAAGTTACTAACAGTTTATTATATACATGTTATAATACAAGAGTACCTGAAACCGAATACTTTCTGTCAATCACAAAAACCCCCTGTATTTACTTTCCTAGTATAACTGTCCCGATCAACCACAACCATCAACCGCTCAACAACCGGAGGAATCGCAATCACGCATCACCCACTGTAAGTCTTCTAACCCTTATCTCTTTACTTTCAGTATTTACTTTCAGTATTTAATTTCTGTATTTACTTTTCCGCACAAAAAACCCAAAAAACCAAAAATAGTAGTTTAATTACTCGCGCTAAAATCTCAATCATCCTAAAACACGTCCCTGTTAGTAAAAGAACAACGTATCCCCCTAATTCCCTTGGGTTCGACCCCTACTTACCACTTCTACCCAGTAGTCGCGAGTAGCGGACTTTATAAATTTATTTGTACAATTTGCTCTGACGGCAAGCGAATTGTCAGGTAGCCTAGAAGTTTAAAGGCTTGGTGCATACGCGAAAGGCACTCGTGTTCCCTACATCATTGGATTAGGATTTATTCATGTTTGTTCGGGACGAACAAACTTTAAGTGTGGAGTGTTTTGATGAGCATAAATTAGTACTATATTTATGCTCCACATTTAGTCGATTTTCGATCATCTTCCTTATTTATATGAGCTCTCACTTTATGTTTTAATGCTTTTCAGATGAAAAACGAATCCATGGCGAAATAAAGTGTCTTGTGGGAATTTGGGCGAAAACAATGCAAAAATAGGCAGATTGACATCCCTACTTGTCGTGCACGCCCACAGCTCATATGGTGTCCAACTACATTGATTTTTGGCTTGTTGGAAATCTGAGATGAATTGCTACAACTTCGTAGTTTAGAGATTGAAACGTGAGCCGAAGTCTGCTGTACAAAACGCACATGTGTCACCCGTGTCATAATCTGTCAAAAATAGGTGACACTGCATCCTCTCTGGATTCACCTATGTCACTTATTAGGTGACACAAGCGACACATGCCTGACGGGCCAAATGGGCCAAAAACGCAATTTGGGCCAGGTTTTTAGAAAAAATGAAAAAAGCAAAATTAAACAAACAAGGGAGGAGCAGCCGCAACTCTCATCCATACGCACATATTTTCTACACACTTGGAGACGACGAAAAAGAGAGAAGGGGGCACGAAAATGCGAGGATTTTGATCAGATCAAAGATTGAGCTTAAAGGGATTATCGACATCAATTCGAAGGGTGTAGTCATTCCTTTTTCTCTTTGTAATTTTCGTTTCGAACAAAACATGATTTGTATTTCCATGACGATGGATAGTGAGTAGTGACCCATATTTTGGGGTCTTACTAATCTTATTCGACTATGAATCGTTTAATACATTAACCTTTGCATGATTTGGATTATTTTACATGATTTGTGTTTTACTTAGCGCTTAAAACCCAGTGATGCATACTAGGTGTTTGAGAAAATGCCTAAGTGAATTATTTTGAGACGTTAAGCCAATAGCGCCGAAAAGGTGAGGCTAAACGTCCGACTATAAAGTAAAATACACGTTATGAACTCGCTGACTACGAGAGTAGCCCAAGTTTGTAATGGGAAAGACTCGTTCAACGATAAGGACTCCCCATGTTTATGCAACGAGAGTTGGTAAACATCAGCGAGTTACTTGATTCGAACTAATAGCGCCGAAAGGGTGAGGCTCATAGTTTAAGGTACAATTCCAATTTGAACCAATAGCGCCGAAAGGGTGAGGTTCTTACTTGGATTGTGCGGCTATTTTCCAATCAATATATGCAAATCCTTCCATGCTAGTTAATAAACTCGATTCTAATGTTGGGTAAGTGAAGTGGTTCTCCGAAATACTTCTTGAACTTCGTTGAAACCTTTTTCTTACTTACTTGTTATTTTAGATTATAAAACCAAACAAAACACTCGATTCCGACTAGGATAAATAGAAGCTCAAACTTACATAGTGCATAAGTTTACACCTGCTCCCTTGACGACTCGGTACTTATCGATTTTATAAATTATTTTTGACGCTCAAAATACTACACGTCACTTTTCGAGCCTTAATATCATCTTTTGTCCTCCCTTGAAGATCGAGAATAGTACCAATGATGTTATCAAACACATTATTCTCTATGTGCATGACATCCAACGAATATGGTTGTCTCAATGTGCTCCAATATGGTAATTCGTAGAAAATACTCACATAAATCCAACACAACTTCTCCTTATTCAAACCTCTAGATTTGAAATCTGGGTGCAAGCTAAGTATGGGTTACTGATGGCTAAGTATATAGGACAAAACCTCTTCACCTGTTAATGAAGGTGGGGCATCTCGTAATTCCATTTCCCCATTAAACTTAGTAGTTTGATGCCTCCACGAATGATCGTATCAAGCCATCCGCGGTGGCCTTGGTAAGACATTCTCCCCGCCAAATGTGTAGCATCAACATCATCTAAACACATTGGAAAAGCTTTGTATCCTTTAGACTTTAGACCTCCTAACATTCCCAAACTCGGGAAGTCACTGATAGTTCACATCACTGCAATTTTCATGTTGATTATAGATCGTTCATATCGATCAAATGTGCGTACTCCAGTTTCTCATAATATATTAAATTCATCTATCAAGGGTTGCATGAACACATTCAAGCACTTTCTCGGAGATTTCAGACCCGAAATCAACATAGCAAGAATATTAAATTCTTTCTTCATGCACATTAAAGGTATAGGAAAGATTTTCCCAATAGGGCGGTGGCATGTTGGTTAAGGAGTCACATACGATTCCTTACATCCCGGGTTTGAGTCCTGTGGACACCATTTTTCTCACAATTTGTGAGATTTTTCCTCTTCCTTTTCCTTTTCCTTCTTCCTCGTCCCGCCTCGCGCATGGATGCTTCCTACATCCCTCGTGGATGCTTTCCTCTTCACGTCTCACGCGTGATGCTTCCTCCGGCCGTCAAGATGGACTTGTCGTGTCTTACAACGGTAAAGGTGCCCAAGGTGGCCTAAGCTCCAAGTGTCGAGAATGTACCGATGGTGATTTGGGGTAGATGTGCAGATCCATGCATGGTAAAGGTGCTGAACTCAACATGCACTTCATAAGTGGAGAAATGTACCCTATGATTTCGGATCCGGTCAAGATGCTTTACTAGAGCTTCAGATATCAAAATATATGTACTAGTGATAACGCGTCATATGCATTGTATTATTCCTAGTTTATTTTAGGGGGTAGAGGTCACTCGAGGGTCCAAAAATGAAAATTTTAGAAAAGCTTGCATGGGTTTTGCTCCCGCCTACGCGCGAGGAGAGAGCGGCAAGGGCTTTTTCATATCAGTTTTATGCAGTTGTTCAGCCAATGAAGGCCATGTGCTGCTCTGAGGCGTCAACTCATGTTTTTGTATTAGTTTTGGCTTTTTTGGTGTTGTTAAGGTCTTGAGTATTATTATCAAGTCCTAGCGCTTGAGAACCTCCATGTACTTGCCTTGGTTCGGGCCTTTTTCAAACCTCATTAATAAAGTGCTGGCACCGATCCCTTTTTTTTAAACATTGAAGGTGGCAAATTGGAAGGCATCACGACAATTGGCCAAGTGCTATGAGAAAGAGTAGCTGCTCCGAAGGGATTGAAGCCATCCGTGGCCAATCCAAGACGCACATTTCTAGAGTCTTGGGCAAAATCGGGATATTTTTTTATCAAACTCCTGACATGCCTCGCTATCAGTGGAATGTCTAATGAGACCATTTTTTACTTTTCTCTCCCTATGCCATCTCATCTCGTTAGCTATATGCAGTGGCATATAAAGACGTTACAATTTTGGAGTTAATGGAAAGTTTTGTACCACTTTCCTTGGAATCATTCTATCATGGTCTTCGTCCAAGTATCTTGACTCATCACACACCGGACAATTCAGTAGGTGCTTGTTGTCTTTATAGAATAGCGCACAACCATATTCACATGCGTGAATGATCTTGTATCCCATCCCCATATTCTTCAAAAGTCTCTTAACCTCACGACATGTACCGGGAAAACTATTTGGGCTCGGAAGGAGGTCTTTGGTGATTATCAAATGATCGTTAAAGCTCTTGTCGGACCATCCATTCTCAACTTTAACTTTCATTGCACTAAATATGGTACCCAAGATAATTTTGCCACTCCCCACATATATGGGAGTTTGTGCTTCTGTGAGAAGTCTTTGATACTTATCATATGCCTCATTGCCTAAATATTCATTTTCAAGATCCTTTTCATGTGGTTCCGGATTAGGAAAAGTATCGTTAATCATCTCTATTATAGGATCATGTAATAAACACCACTTTCCTCAACCGTGCCCCGACTTTTTTCCATAATATATTGGCGTTGTTGTGTGTATAATGATGATGAAGCCTCGGGTACTTCTACTTCCCCATGACAAGTCCAAGTCGTGTAGTCTTGCATTATACCATTAGGAAACAAATGTGTTTGGATTTCATCCAATGACAACCTCGCAACACTCCACACTTAAGTTTTGTTCGTCCCAAACAAAGTATGAAAATATGTCAAGGTCATGCAAATGTCGAAATGCTAGTGGTGCTATCTTTTTCGTCTATTTGCCTCACTAGATTTCACAAGGTCTCGATCATTATTCCTAACCAAGTTATTGAAAGGTAAATGACAATTATGTACAATCTAACTAGCTCCTTTTCGTAGGCGTTACGAATGCATTTAGCGTATGCATTAAGCCTTTAAACCCCTAGGCTACCCTAGTGGACGAGTTATAGTCTCGTGAGAGTTTTCAGAAAAGGGAATACTCACAAATCCCTAATGCACCTATCCCATGAGAATGAATGCAAGAGTGCTTAACCGAGGCGAGGATTTCTCAAAACAAATCTCTCACCCTGATGGACCATAATTATACGAATCAAAAACACAGTAAAACCCACCAAATTAGACTGTTGGTCTATTTAACTTCTACTTGTTAGTCCCGATTTATTTCTACAGGGTATTTTGGACTCTAGAGAGAAAACACGCTAAGGAGGAGTTTTTAAGCGGAAAATGAAGAACGAGTCATTCCAGGTCACGACCATGCTACACTCAAAATCAGCCTTAACATCCTTCATGGAACCGACTTGGAATCACTCAAATATTCTAGAACCGTCGGCAAATGGACAAGAACGCAAGGCAAAAGCACCGAGCCCGGTAAAGGCCAAACAAGGGCAATTTCATCGGATTTGAGATTTCGACCATGTTCCAAGCGGAATTTGGCTTAGGTTCCTTCTTGAGATCATCTTATAATGACATTTTCATTCAAAATACACTCTCCAAAATCCAAGAAGCTCCGGCCAAAGCTCCGGTCAGATCCGGTCAAACCGATGACTTTTGTGAAGAGGTTACAAGCTTCTAGAAGGGATGCTCCTCCTCGCATGGAGGGACACATGGCGGCTCCTCCTCCCCTCCTCCCAAAGCCGCCGGATGCTCCTCCTCCCCTCCTCCCAAAGCCGCCGGCTGCTCCTCCTCCTCCATGGAGAATGTGACATGTGGTGGCTCCTCCACCACATCCTCCTCCCAAAGCTTGCCTTGCACTCATCCTCCTCCACCCTTGGATGCTCCTCCACATGCCACCATCTCCACCCTCCATCTCCTCCTCCTTGGCCTATAAATATGGAGCTTCTCCTCCTCATTTGTATCATCACCACCACAACAATTCACTTATCTCTCTAGAATTTTGGGCACTAATCATGTAATATTAATCATGTAATATTACTTTGGGAATCAAAGCTTGATCCTTGGCGCTTCAACGGTTTTGTAAGTCTTCTTTTATTTATTTAATTGTCTTGCTAAACTGTTGTTTATTTCCAAGTTCATAGTTATGATAACCACTGCCATGATTAGTAGCTAAATTAATTATTCGGTTTAAGGGTGTGTACTTGTATTATAAATGTTTTAGACTTTACTCTTAGTATACCTTTGTATTCAAAACTTGTTCTATGTGCCATATATAGTCAGAGTTTCCAAGGTTGAGTGGATGCTGTAACAAGCAAAGCTCTTCTGTGGGAATTCGTGATCATACTCAGGTAGTGGAAGCTGTAACAAGCAAAGCTATCTGAGGAGTTCGACTCATCCTAAACCCCATCTGGTCGAGCGTAACTGTGAGATCAGGTGGATGCACACAGGCTAGCATACCTTTGGGTATTGGCGCTAGACTGAAATAGAACAGGTGTTGCTTTAAACCGGTGTTGCAAGTCTTGAGCTGTAACTAGCCTCGATTCACCGTTTGAATACTTAGCATGATCATATCTTGCGCTAGAAATAGCCTCAATTCATCTTTGACCACTTGGTATGATCATTAGCGGTCGATGATAAACAATTATAATACAAGGCCCCTAAAATTGAATACTTTCCTCACAGTCCATTATTAATTATTGTAATTTACTTTCAGTTCCCAAAACACTCAAATCCAACCCCCAACTGTATTTACTTTCGTGACAATCCCGTAAAAACAACTAATCCACACTGACTCCCTTGGGTTCGACCCCTACTTACCACTTGCTACCCAGTAGTAAAGTCGCGAGTAGCGGACTTATAAATTTATTTGCACATTTGCTGTGACGACAAGCATCTGTCAAATTGGCGCCGTTGCCGGGGAGTTGTGCATAGGAATAGTTGTTCTATTTTCTTTTTTCTTTTTTCCTTTATCATGCAATTCACTAAGGCATACTACTACGGAATGGAACCTTGGAACAACGAGGAGTTTTCCCGACCATCCTTCGAACTTGAAATCCGTGAGAAGATCAACAACTTGGAGCAATCCCGGGACGAAACATTGGATGAGTACTTATGGTACTTCGATTCCATTGTGACGAGCTGCCCGCACCATGGATTCACCAACTTCGATCTTCAAACAAAGTTTCTCTGTGGAATGTTGCCACATGAGTGGGACCAGCTAAATAATGCAGCAGGAGGATCAATGTGGGACTTAACCGAGGATGATCTTTGGAAATTAATAAACGATTTGGCCGCGAGGTCAAGACCAAGCCAAGATCAGGCCGAGCCAATCGAGGACGGTATAACGGAGCTGGCATCTAGCATCCAGCAGTTGGACAACACGATGCAACAAATCAGGGCCAAAACTGAACTATGGGCGGCAGAAAAGGAGCTGGCAGCTAACACCCAACAATTAGCCGCAAACATGCAGCAATTGAGTGTCGCGATGCACCAATTCACGGCCGAAACCGATTCAGGAACAACAGAAAGGACGGCTGAACCCGAGGAGCCGACTGAGGATGATGACCCACAAATGACCGAAGAAGAACTGCCCCAATCAGACCCGGTCCTTATCACCAATCCATCCGAGGAAATCACTGTCCTAACTGCCGAGCCTACAGAAGTCCCGAACCTCACTGCTGAAGCGGCCGAAGAAATCAAGCCAGGCCCGGTACTTGCGCTCGAAACACCTGAGGAAGTCCCGGACCTCATTGCCTAACTATCTGAGAAAGACCTAGTCCTCACTGTCGGAGCACCTGAAACAGACCTAGTCCTCATGGTCGAAGTGCCTCAACTTAACCCTTCGCGTTTCATGCCGATCATAACCACCGAAGATCATATAATCAATGATGATGCGGTACAAGGGGAGTTGGAGGCAGAGCATGAGCCAAAAAAGCCGACAAAGGAAATCTCTCTCGTCACAAGCCAAGAAAAACCACCCGGGAACTCAATCATTCCAAGACAACCATTCGTAGCTACCACCAAGAAGAGGCCTCACATGGGAACATGCCTGTGGTCGCCGATGTTTGAAGGCACAAAACCCAACTTCCAAACTCGCGAAAGTGCCAACTATTCCAACATGAAGAGGCGGCAAAGACATGGGCCGAAAGAATGGAAACCCGGAAGAAGTAACAAGCAAGCACGACGCATTGGACCAGCAGCTATGGTCAAGGAAACCTCACCCTCTCGGAGCAAAAGGGCTGCCGAGAAAAAGTTTGACCCACTCACCCTTGGGATCTGACCTTATGATTCATGATTGAGGTACTGTCGAGCCAACGACGTTAAACAAGTACACTGGTCGGGAGGTAACCCGACACTATCTTACTTTCTGCACTTTATTTTCTGTCTTTTTATTTTCAGTCTTTTAGTTTTTATCAATAAGTCGCTCTCACCCACTTGGTGCATAGAAGAAATGACTATTCAGGAATCGGACTTGGGTGCAACATTAGGCCAGATAGGGCTACGCTCAGAGTTCAAGGCCCCAGCCGAACTCCCTCGATTATCCAGCCTCGAGCCATGTCGTTCACTCGACACCTTAAAGGGAGTTCTGTCTTTCCTTTTCCTTAATAACATTTCCTTCTCGTATAACATCTGCTTGCATGGCTTTTGAACTCAGTCTTGCTGAAAGGCACGACTTCGTTCAGAAGTGTGGGGTGAGAACCACCTGTATATATTAGTTAATAAATAATATCTTTTTGAAAATATGAATTCGAGAATGTGAAAAAGATAGACCGAAATTCATGCATTTACCTTGTGAAAATTCAACTGTTTAAAAACTTAGAATGTAACTTTCAATTGTCCTTTGTGCTGAGATAACTAGGGATGTGGAGTTGATATAAACTGCCCTAGAGAGGCTTGGCAAGCAATCGAAGGATCGAATCAAACTATATGGTTTTCGAAGTCAGTGGAGGCTGCACTTCGGGTTTCAGTGAAAATTGAAGTCATCTCCGCCATGCAATGCAAAAGGCGAGGACGGGAATCAGACCGTCCTATCTCCGGTCAAAGTAGCCGAGAAAATAGATGAGCGACCCTCATCTTGACCCGCGCGAAAATGACAGTCAAAGTAGCCGAGAAAATAGATGAGCGACCCTCACCTTGACCCGCGTGAAAACGGCAAAAACGAGAAGAGCGGGGAGGTATTTCCATAGGCTTGCGGGCGATGATTGGACCTCCCAAAAAGGCTTGAGAAAATGAACTAGCAGTCACAAAAAGGCGAAAAGCTCAATGAAGCAAATCAAGAGGCCAAAGGCCCAAAATTGTGAAGGTTTTAACCGAACAAAAGTGAAGAACTCAAAGCGTCAAATCAAAGGCCAAAGGCCAATTCACTACAAAAAGCAGTCCCTCGCCAAAAGAAAATCAAAGTACTCAAACCAGTGAAACCCGAACCGAATCACGTGCTAGAGAAAGCTACAGGAGAACCATATAGTAAGAGACGATCCCGAGGTTGCAGTCCAGGAGCCAAAACAGGGCTATCTCCCGAAACATCCAATATAATTTGCATCTCGGCACGAAGGTACACGTATCAAGTTACTTCTACTTATTTACACAGTTTAATTTAGTAATAAGTAGTAATGCATGAACTAGGATAAATCTAGTTCATAGTCTCACTTTCATATTCAAAGTTTTTACATGGATTGTGTGCACGCCCTTGAATAGCATTGTTCGGGACGAACAACTAAAAGTGTGGGGTAATCTGATGGACCATAATTATACGAATCAAAAACATAGTAAAACCCACCAAATTAGACTGTTGGTCTATTTAACTTCTACTTGTTAGTCCCGATTTATTTCTACAGGGTATTTTGGACTCTAGAGAGAAAACACGCTAAGGAGGAGTTTTTAAGCGGAAAATGAAGAACGAGTCATTCCAGGTCACGACCATGCTACACTCAAAATCAGCCTTAACATCCTTCATGGAACCGACTTGGAATCACTCAAATATTCTAGAACCGTCGACAAATGGACAAGAACGCAAGGCAAAAGCACCGAGCCCGGTAAAGGCCAAACAAGGGCAATTTCATCGGATTTGAGATTTCGACCATGTTCCAAGCGGAATTTGGCTTAGGTTCCTTCTTGAGATCATCTTAGAATGACATTTTCATTCAAAATACACTCTCCAAAATCCAAGAAGCTCCGGCCAAAGCTCCGGTCAGATCCGGTCAAACCGATGACTTTTGTGAAGAGGTTACAAGCTTCTAGAAGGGATGCTCCTCCTCACATGGAGGGACACATGGCGGCTCCTCCTCCCCTCCTCCCAAAGCCGCCGGCTGCTCCTCCTCCTCCATGGAGAATGTGACATGTGGTGGCTCCTCCACCACATCGTCCTCCCAAAGCTTGCCTTGCACTCTTCCTCCTCCACCCTTGGATGCTCCTCCACATGCCACCATCTCCACCCTCCATCTCCTCCTCCTTGGCCTATAAATATGGAGCTTCTCCTCCTCATTTGTATCATCACCACCACAACAATTCACTTATCTCTCTAGAATTTTGGGCACTAATCATGTAATATTAATCATGTAATATTACTTTGGGAATCAAAGCTTGATCCTTGGCGCTTCAACGGTTTTGTAAGTCTTCTTTTATTTATTTAATTGTCTTGCTAAACTGTTGTTTATTTCCAAGTTCATAGTTATGATAACCACTGCCATGATTAGTAGCTAAATTAATTATTCGGTTTAAGGGTGTGTACTTGTATTATAAATGTTTTAGACTTTACTCTTAGTATACCTTTGTATTCAAAACTTGTTCTATGTGCCATATATAGTCAGAGTTTCCAAGGTTGAGTGGATGCTGTAACAAGCAAAGCTCTTCTGTGGGAATTCGTGATCATACTCAGGTAGTGGAAGCTGTAACAAGCAAAGCTATCTGAGGAGTTCGACTCATCCTAAACCCCATCTGGTCGAGCGTAACTGTGAGATCAGGTGGATGCACACAGGCTAGCATACCTTTGGGTATTGGCGCTAGACTGAAATAGAACAGGTGTTGCTTTAAACCGGTGTTGCAAGTCTTGAGCTGTAACTAGCCTCGATTCACCGTTTGAATACTTAGCATGATCATATCTTGCGCTAGAAATAGCCTCAATTCATCTTTGACCACTTGGTATGATCATTAGCGGTCGATGATAAACAATTATAATACAAGGCCCCTAAAACTGAATACTTTCCTCACAGTCCATTATTAATTATTGTAATTTACTTTCAGTTCCCAAAACACTCAAATCCAACCCCCAACTGTATTTACTTTCGTGACAATCCCGTAAAAACAACTAATCCACACTGACTCCCTTGGGTTCGACCCCTACTTACCACTTGCTACCCAGTAGTAAAGTCGCGAGTAGCGGACTTATAAATTTATTTGCACATTTGCTGTGACGACAAGCATCTGTCACACCCCAAGCTAGGACTACCATCACAATATCATCAAAAGAAGTTTTGAACCATTTGAGTACCCATGAGGTTGTGCATTCAAGATCATCAATACTAGAGCTATCAATCGCCTCATCCAAAAGTCTACTCATTTTCAAGGCAATACAATGAAGTCATAGTTTAGTTTGCACAAAAGAGTGTCAACCGCTCACCTATGCTAGCTAGGGCTAGTCCATTGGTTCGCAACATGGAACTCATTCCCAAGTTTTAGGCGCTTAAGCCATCATCCATAAGGGAAGAGGAGTTCGACACTAGAGTTCTTAATAAACAAGCATAGACCAAATGGTAGTTCCCGTGCAAGCACAAGGGTCGTCCAAGAGTTAATCTAACTAGCACACAATACAAATGATGCACCCGCGCAAATGTAGAATGATTGAAGAACATAAAGTCAAGTTTTAAGTGCTTCTTATTTTCTTTTTTTCATATGGCCTTTGGCCTACAAATGCTTTCGAGGGGGAACTTTTCTTCCTAACCCCCGGCATTTGTAAGTTTTTGCACAAACTACTCGTGCATTTGAGAAAGTTTTTAGTCGGGGCTTTGCGCTATTTGACCATGAAAATGAAGCATTTCTTTTTCTTTTGTTTGTTGGGGCCTATTTTTCGCCCTCTTTTGTTTTTGACTACACACTTAAAACTTGACAATATGTTCAAGGAATATTGTATGGAATGCGGGGGAAACAATCATAAGCATGACACTAAATTAGAAAACTCAAGTTACCAAGGAGCAAACAAAAGGTCTAAGTTTTTCGTGAATTTTTTTAAAAGTGCTTGCTAAAACTTAATCCAAGGTATTTCAACAAAAATACTTAGAAAATTAGATACATAAGAGATAGCAATGATATTGATTCACAAGAATGCACATTCAAGGGACTAGGTCGGTTCTAGGTTCAAGATCCAATAAATGTGACATATAGGCTAGATGTGATTTATAGAGATTTAGAATCGATAGTCACAAGCCTTTGTGGTTAAAAACACTCTCATGTTAGGGATAAGGTACATGAATTCAAGTGTCCATTCTAAAATGATAAGCATGGCATAATATGAGTGAACTATGCGACTACCCCACCCACACTTAAAACATAGCTTAGTCCCTAAGCGCAAACAATAAAGAACAATGAGATAAAGGCGCATAGGAACTCCCCTCGTTTGTAGATGTGCCCCACCGATAGAAAAGATGACATTGTGCTAAACGTAATCATACATGGTGCAAATAACTTCCTTGATGACAAGGACACATGAGAGGTTAAAGGTAACAAGTGACATACAAGGTTATGCAACGCAAGTATGAGCAAGAGAGCATCACAAGTCACATGATAACATCATGGCATAAGTTTCATAGAATACAAGCAAGGAAAGTAATCTACATCCTCCATAATGTGCACAAAGTATCTTAAGTGCCAAGAAAACGTCAAACTAGAGTCATAGCATGATATAACAATTTAGTTCCACTCTAGTAAACACCAATAAAGCACATGAGCACTAAGGGCAACATCATTAACATAGAAAGATCATGGGAAAATTGGAGGGGTGTGGTGATATGAAGTGGAATTGGAGTGAGTAGAACTCACTCCACACTTAAAATTTTACCCACTAATAACACATATCACACTCCACACTTTAGAGCCTTAGCTACTGAAAATCATGCCAAACATTTAAACATATAAAGAACAAGAATGAAACACTTACAAGCCTAGTTTTTCCCATCTTGGCAAAGACGTAGCAAAGCGCCCCATAGAATCACTTGTTGAGAAGTCCTTTGCTAGGATCCCTTCTCACGGGGCCTTGGACTTGGTCGTGTCAATCCACCTTTAAGTCCCATTTGAATTTCCTCCCATCAAGCCTACAATGGACTTTCCTTTGGGAGCATGACCCCTTCAAATATGGAGATCCCTTAAGAAATAAGGGGTCATGGGAGCTTTTTCCAAATGATCTCTCAAAATAGGGCAAGAAGCTCCAAAACATGTCTCGAGACTTCATAATGAAGAAAGGGTCTTCAAAATTTGTCTCGAGCTTGATGGGCATCCCTTCCTTAAGTTTATCAATGACGTCCGTGGGTGCCCATTCCTCAATATCCCTCTCAAGACCTTTGTCTTCTTGCGTGTGAGAATTCCCTTTTGCTTGGTCCATGTAAACCTCAACAAAGTCTTTACACCCTTCAAATCCTTTTGTCTCTATATGCTCTTCCTCTATCTTATCCTCATCAATAAATTGGGATCCACATTTAGGCTCTTTTACACCGGGAGGAACAAAGTCTTCTTCATCAATAAAAGGTATTTCCTCAATGTAAGAGGCATCATCATTGAAGAATTCATCATCGGAGAGTCGAGGCATTGATGGAATGCTGAACTCTTGTGTATTCTCATTCGAATGATCTTGAGATGTGCTAGTAGTGAAGGGTGCTTCACTTTCGCATAGCATCTCATCCTCGTTACAAGATTCACCATCCCATAGCCAAGCTTCGGTGGCGGCTCTCCAAAATTCATCTTCCATTTCTTGTTCCCATTCTTCCATTGAGGCATTAGGATCAAGGACTTCTTTTGCGAGAAGTTCTTGCTTCATTTTCTCTTGACGCTTAAGGAGTGTAGCAATTTTGGATTCAAACTTAGAGGGTTCACTTGATGGATGAGGAGGTTGAGGGTATGGAGGGTAGGATTCTTCAACTTCAAAACATCGGCTATCATCCCCATTCAAATTATAAAAACTAGTTTGATAGCCAAGTTCTTGGAAATAGGAATATGGTTGCTCCCCCTCTTGGTAGTATCCCTCATTAGAAAAGACTTGTTGGTTGTGGTTGTACATCCAATAGTCTTCACAATGGGCATTTGGTTGATCCTCTTCATAATAATCTCCATTGTGCATGACTTGTTGGTTGTAGTGACTCATCCTCGCAAAACAAGATTAACTTAAGTTAGTAAGGGATCTGAGAGAATAAGAAGAATATACAAGTATAAGACAAAAACAAAAATATTCACAAGAATAGTCGGAACTTCCACACAATCTAATCTAGGGATGTGCTAACTAGTTGCTCCCCGGCAACGACGCCATTTGACAAACGTCTATTTTTACCCTCCCGACGTGTCGGTTTTGAAGAGGGTCGTCGTAGAGGTCAAAAACATTTATAATATTGGTAAAGTACCGGGTTGAACCAAGAGGAGCAAGCTATGCACATGCACTATGCAAGATCGTGTTTCCGTTCGGCTATTCTAAATCAAAAATGTATGAGGGACTATATATCTAAATCCCTATGTGGCGAGTACTTGAGGATAAAAGATAGATATGAGGTGTTTCAAGGGGTTACTCCCCTCCTTGACAATTTCCCAATGATCACATACATGATATTCAAACATTTCATGGTAGTCAATTAGTAATGAACCTAGTTCACTTCATATCCTTAGAAATGATCATATTCACTACATCCTAACCATCCCTAAGGTCGTTCGATTCTTAAGTCTAGTTTTAATATTCAACATGTTACTTGGGCATTTCATCAAACACTTAGTAGCATGGCATGTATAAAGAGCATAGTGAACATGAATTTGACACCATTTAATGAGATTAATTGATGATTTGCTAATTGACCAACTCCAATGAATTAAACATTCAATCCTTAGTCAAGCATCATATCATAAGGTTCACTTTCATGCTTAAGATATGATCATTTTCTCCATTCTAGAACTATCCACTAGCTTTTCCAATGCATAGGTTCAAGTTTTAGTCTAAGTTGTCACTTAGGCATTTTAACAAACACCTAGAGTGCATAACATTCATAACACAAGAGAAAATGAAATCAACAATCATCCATATGAATATAAATGTATATTTGTGATCAAAGAATACCAAGGAGAGTCATAAGACCCTCAAAACACAAGATCACTACTCACACATCATGTAAGAGAACATGGTGTGAGTAGGGTTTATAGCACACAACAAGTAGAATAGGAAAAGATGTAGAGGAAGGAGGGTTGTCAATCCTTGAACTCCCTTTAGTCGTCTCTTCTTCTCATTAGTTGGATCTTTTGATGATTGATGACCTTGGATGAGCCTCTTTTCCAATCTTATTTTCCCCAAAACCTCCCCTCCTTATGTCAAAACCCTTGCTTTCTATTTATAGCCTCGAGGGGGGGGGGGATTTCCGGTACTGTAGCAGTTCAGCCTTCTGAGTTTAATCAGAGTCGACCGACTGGGGCCTTTTTGGTGATCTCCCCGTCCGAATTTGGTCTTGGCGTCAAATGTAGAGTTGTAGCCCTTTGAGTTAGATTTTCAACAAGCTTTGAATCAACCAATTCGGACACCGTATGCGCCCTGGGCGTCCAAAATAAGTCGCAAAGGTCAATCGGCTCAGTCAGCCTTCTGAGTTGTATTCGAGTCGGTCGACTGGACTTCTCAGTCGACCGACTGGGGCCTTTTTGGTTGTCTTCCCGTCCGCATTTGTTCTTGGCGTCAACTGGAAAGTTGTAGCCCTTTGATTTAGCTTTCCAACAAGCTTTAAATCAACCGATTTGGACATCGTATGCGCCCTGGGCGTCCAAAACAAGCCGCAAAGGTCAATCTGCCCTATTTTGCCCCGAAATCTTTGGTTTTTCCCCGACAAAGAGGTCAAAGTGTAGTCGTATAAACTGTTATATGCGATAAATCTTTTGCGACACGTTTCATAATTTGTCCCATAGGATGTAAAATGATGTAGTGGGAAGATGCAAGAAAAAGAATCAGACATGAGAAACTCGCGACCAGCCATAAATCTATTGTGAAGGGTGGTGGTGATAGAAGTTCGCAAGTGATTCCCGCGAGATCGGTCATATGTTGTGCCAAGGAGAGCAACAACTCGATGAGGGAAACACAAATTCACTTTTGAGGATGTTGGTTCTTGTCAGATGGAGCAATCGGCGGTGGCCGTGTGGCAGTTCCTCCGTCAACCATGAGAGTGCTCAGTTGGAACTGGATTGTTGTGTCCCGAACACTAAAATTTGGTGGAAAGATAGATGATGGTATTAATGCGGAAGAACGGTTGTGTTACAATAATAAAATCCCTCAAAAGATCCTTGTAACACGGGTCAAATGGGTTCTACAAACAACAAACAATAAGGTCTAGTCTTGGCAAAGATCCAAAGGCAAATGCTTTTCTTCTTTAACGATTGTATGCCTTCGAATGATGATGGACGCCCCTCTTATATAGTCCCTCAGATGGCCCTTGGAGGGAAAAATATTGATGACTTGATTTGGCTGGAAATTAATGGTCCTAATCTCTGAGGAAATAATAACGCCTTTGGGTATGGAGTTGGAGGACGAATCAGGCCATATTGTTCGCTTGAGTCAGCAAAGTCAATATCAGTTTTTCCCCCTTCATTGATGAGGCATTGCACCTTGTGCTCATTTATCGATTTAGAATGGCCGTCTTGAAAGCAGCCCCTTTGGCATTGATTTCTTGGCCCCTTGGTGCATGTTACAAAATGCTATCCTTTGTAAACATTGTAGCCACGAAATTATGATGAACATGTGGGGAAATGCCTTGGCTCGCCTTGGGTTCTTTTGGTTCGTCCTGGATTTGTTGGTCCAATTTCGTCGGTTCAGTTAAACTTCTACTGGACTGATTTCTTCCTTAATCATTGCCATATTGGGAACTTTGATCATGCGCGAGATGATCAAGAATATGAAGAAATAAAGTGAAGGTGGGACTGGTTGGTTGCCTTTTAAGATCGGACGCGCTTGTTGGGTTAGGGTCCCAATAGGGGCCTCAGTCAGTTCATGCTCTTTTGGATGCGTTGAAGCCGCATCACCCCCAATTGGTTGGTGTCATAGAAACCAAATTAGAGAATAAAAGGTGGGATGAGCTGAGGTGGAAGTTGGGATTTCACAATTGTATCCCGATGAATCGAAGAGGTCTTTTAGGGGCTTGGTCTTATTGTGCAGAGATGATGTGGACTTGCAGATTAAGAACTTTTCAGGGAATCATATTGATGTTATAGTGAAAGGTGACAAGGGGTTCAGAATTACTTTATTTTATGGTAATCCGGCAGTGGGCGAAAGGATGGTGAGTTGGGAGCTTCTGTACTCTTTGAAAAAATGTAGAGTCTATGCATTGGGTGGTACTAAGAGATTTTAATGAGGTCTTGTATCAGCATGAGATTCGGGGAAGAACACAATGGAAGAGTGGCAAATGGAAAATTTCCGTAGGGCATTGGATCGAAATTGCTGATATGGGATTCACAGGCTATCCATACACCTTCTCTAACAGGAGGAAGGGAAATGCTGAGATGAGGGCGCGACTAGATCGGCGGGTGGCAAATTAATGTTGAGTGGAGATGTATGTACCCTAGGGCCACAGTCAACCATTTATTCTCTTTTGTCTCAGATCATCAATTGTTTTGCTGGACACTGAAGGTTTCAGAGGAGGCAAGAAAAAGAAGCTATTTCGCTTTGAATCAATGTGGTTCTCTCACCCACAATTCCACAACTTTATGAATGAGATGTGGGAGACATTATGAATAAGACGTGGGAGAATCTGAAGGCAAGAGATCATATCAGACGGTGGGAGAAACTGAAGATGTGCAATGCTGCTATTAAGTCATAGAATTCTAATACTTTTGTAAACGTACAAAAGAGGATCAAATATATTAAAAGCAAGCTGGACAGTGTCTGGAGAGAACATAGGAAGTGATTAAGGAGGCAGAAGAGCAGCTTGATCAATGGCTGTCTAGACAAGAGATGCTCTGGATGTAGAGGTCGAGGGTACTTTGGCTTAAGTATTGAGACAAGAACATTAAGTTCTTTTATGCAAAATAAAAAATTAGAAACTTTAGAAAACACAAAATGAACAATATTTTTATTTTTTTTAAAAGTTCCCTTGCAAACAACAATAATTAATATTTTCTTGAATTATTTGTAAAGGAACTTTTAAAAATATTTAGAAATATTATTCATTTTTTGTTTAAAATTTTTCTGAAGTTTCTAATTTATTATTTTGAGAAAATTTTATATTCCTATTAAAAAAATAAAGTATTAAATTTTTTTATAATTTTTATAAATTCTTTTAAATTTCAAAAAAAAATTAACATTTTTATAAAATGCTGTAATTTTTCTTAACCCAAACTATAATATTTTAAGTTTTATAAATTTAAATTTCTATAAATTTTTTGTAACTTTTTTATATGTTGTTTTAATAATTTGTTAACATTTTTCTAAAAAGCTTCGCAATTTAAATTTATTTTTTTGATAAATGTTTTCAATTGTTTTAAGTTTTTCAATTTTTTAATTAATGGAGTTAACGTCGTCCAACGGTGTTAATGAAATTTCTAACAACGTTGGATGATACCCCTCGTTTGGAAAATTGTTTTATAGTTCGTACCTTGTTTGAAAGTTTTTATTGTTTCGACACATAAGTTGAAAAATGTGATATTTCAGATCTCAAACTGTACTTTTCTCAAAAAAAAAATTATTAATGAATCAAACCAACAAGTTCATCTTTTAACTCAAATGAATAAAGAAAGAAATATGAAAGAAATGAATGGATGGGGAAGAACTGAAATGAAATTAAAGGACACCCTCACCCACCTCAAGTCATGAACGGTGTTCCATTGTTTGTGGGATATTTTCTTGCATTTTTATTTTCCCACCATATTATTTTATTTATTTTAATAAAAAATAAGTATTAGATAAATACAGATTGAAGAAAATAATTCGCAAGTAGAAAAGAAGAAACAAACGAGAAAAGTTGGGACGAGAAAAATCAAATTCAGTAGCACCAGATGATGACGCCACCTCCTTCCGACCCTCCTGTGCGCGTTTACGCCGATGGAATCTACGATCTCTTCCATTTCGACCACGCTCGCTCCCTCAAGCAAGCTAAAAAATCGTCTGTCTTCCCCCATTTTTTACCCCCTGTTTTTTTCCTTCCTATTTTCTATTTCACTTTTCGAAAACTGCATGCAAGTTCTCTTTTGGCAGGATTCTGAAACTATTTTTTATTTTTATTGTAATTATTGTTACATATGTGAGATGATTTGTTCAGCAATTCAATCTTCCGACATGTTAGAACTAAGGTTGTAAAAAACGCTAGGCGCTAGTCGGGTATGTAGGATTAATAACTAATCCTCCCAGGATCACAATATAGTGGCACACAATTCTCACTAATTTTGGTGGACTGTAAAGGAAGATAACAACTGATTTATTGTACTCAACGGAAATACACTCGTACAATTAAGCTAGGAAATAACAAACTTAGCCAGTACTGGTTTCCTGACTAAATGTGAATTTAATCGCACAAAGATCAGGCTAGCAGTATAGACTAAATAAGCAAAGCTTTGTAGAGAGAAGATGGAGGATTGTGAGATGATTGTGGATACTTACAAGTGAAGGGAATGGCTTGTATTTATAGCCATGGAGGGTTGAGGAGATGATGACATTTGGCACAAGGGGAGAGGAAGAGCAAGGAGAGCCATACACATGGGTAGGGAGCTCTAGCCGCCGGCGGCTTTGTGTGTGGAGGAGACACATGGAAGCTTGTGTCATCCAAGCCATACATATGGATGAGCAAGGAGCCGCCGGTTGGAGGTCACCATGGATTATATATTCAACAGGGTAGAGAGGGTCCTTGAAGATTAATCGGGGATTAATGGGGGGTCTAGGCGGGGATTAATCGGTTTCGAATTTTTATATTTTTTAAATATATATGTATAAATAAGTCATTTTATAATATAACAATCTGATTTTTAATTTAACATAATACATTATGGGTGCGGTTCAGGTACAAAGTTGTTTATAAATAAAAACTACAAACTGATTATTAAGCCGACACGTGTCCCATTTTAGTCGAAATCCCGGACAAAATACGGAGGGGTATAATAGTCATTCCACACGGATGAGTATAAAACCTAATAATGTTATTTTCAATTTAGTCCAAAAGTTATTAATGATCAGACTTAAAAACTTAATTATCAGACTTAAAAATAGCCAATGATCAGACTAAAAATACTTAATATTCAGACTTAAAATTTGTAATGTTCAGACTTAAAAAGAAGCAATTATCAGACTTAAAAACTTAATGATCAGACTTAAAAATAGCCAATGACCAGACTAAAAATACTTAATGTTCAGACTTAAAATTTGTAATGTTCAGACTTAAAAAGAAGCAATGATCAGACTTAAAAGACTTAATGATCAGACTTAAAAATAGCCAATGATCAGACTAAAAATACTTAATGATCAGACTTAAAAATGCTAATGATCATACTTAAAAAGAAGCAATGATCAGACTTAAAAACTTAATGATCAGACTTAAAAATAGCCAATGATCAGACTAAAAATACTTAATGTTCAGACTTAAAATTTGTAATGTTCAGACTTAAAAAGAAGCAATGATCAGACTTAAAAGACTTAATGATCAGACTTAAAAATAGGCAATGATCAGACTAAAAATACTTAATGATCAGACTTAAAAATGGTAATGATCATATTTAAAAAGAAGCAATGATCAGACTTAAAAACATAATGATCAGACTTAAAAATAGCCAATGATCAGACTAAAAATACTTAATCTTCAGACTTAAAATTTGTAATGTTCAGACTTAAAAAGAAGCAATGATCAGACTTAAAAGACTTAATGATCAGACTGAAAAATAGCCAATGATCAGACTAAAAATACTTAATGATCAGACTTAAAAATGGTAATGATCATACTTAAAAAGAAGTAATGATCAGACTTAAAAACTTAATGATCAGACTTAAAAATAGCCAATGATCAGACTAAAAATACTTAATGATCAGACTTAAAAATGGTAATGATCATACTTAAAAAGAAGTAATGATCAGACATAAAAGACTTAATGATCAGACTTAAAAATAGCCAATGATCAAACTAAAAATACTTAATGATCAGACTTAAAATGGTAATGATCAGACTTAAAAAGAAGCAATGATCAGACTTAAAAGACTTAATGATCAGACTTAAAAATAGGCAATGATCAGACTAAAAATACTTAATGATCAGACTTAAAATGGTAATCATCATACTTAAAAAGAAGCAATGATCAGACTTAAAAACTTAATGATCAGACTTAAAAATAGCCAATGATCAGACTAAAAATACTTAATGTTCAGATTTAACATTTGTAATGTTCAGACTTAAAAATAAGCAATTATCAGACATAAAAGACTTAATGATAAGACTTAAAAATAGCCAATGATCAGACTAAAAATACTTAAAAACAGACTTAAAAACAGCAATGATCAGACTTAAAAACAGCAACGATCAGACTTAAAAAAATAGCAATGATCAGACTTAAAAAATAGCAATGAGGACCCTGTATTCCGCCCTCTGGTTGAAAAAGATGCTCATGTAAAATAAAAAATAAAAAATCTTTATACACCCAGCAGATTTGTAAAAGAACTAGGAAATACTTGAAAACAGCTTTACTTACGAAGTAAGTGCTTCTAATGTAGGATGAAGATGCATTTTTTGATGATTATGCTGAAGCCCATCTGAAGCTATCGGAACTCGGGTAAGCTGAGTTTAACTAACCAGTCTAGCTTAACAGGATTCCTGAGCACTTGCAGAGCATTGTCAAGCAGAAAAAACAGTATTTATCTTTATTCTTTTTGTTGGTATCAACCTGAGCACTTGCAGAGCATTGTCAAGCAGAAAAAACAGTATTTATCTTTATTCTTTTTGTTGGTATCAACACATAATATGTGATCTGGTGTTTTGGCATCCATCTTCAGATTTGCGGATGCTGATTAGATGGGCTGCAGCCTAGCTGGTGGCCAGTTTTATCTCCATCGGTTTGCTTGGTCTCATCTCCATTGTGCTCATTATATACATACATTATTTTTTTAAGTCTGATCATTGGACGATTATACCCCTCATATCTTTTATATATTTTTAAATAAGTCCACGTGTGTTTTTCTTATTCACAATAAGAACCCTGACGGGATGAAAGTTTGGATGAGTTTTGATTGGTTAATTTTGACACGTGTCAAATTTTTTATGGGTTTGTAGTTTTTATTTATAATAGTTGTTTGTATTTGATCCAAACCATACATTATACAATTAATTTAAAATTTTATTTTGAAAGATGGGGTCTTATTGTAATGTTGTGAACTTTAAGGATTTAAATGTAATAAGTAAAATTTTCAATTTTACTGTTCACCATTTTCCCCATTAAACCCTAACATCGTAACACAACCTCGACACCATGATCGACAATTTGGAGACCAACATAACTTTTAACACCTTAAATTGATTCAATACAAGCAAAAATTTCGCCTAAACACACTAAAATCAGTCCAAACGCACCTAAATCCGCCTAATGACCGTTTTATTGAGTAATTGAAACAGATTGTTAAAAAAGGCCGCCTAGGTGGATTAGACGGCCGTTTTCTTGAACACTAGCTAGTTAGAACATAGCATGTTATTGCTGTTACTCAATCCATACATATTGAGGTGTTTCTAATTTCAATATAATACAAGCTAGTTAATTTTATTGAATCACAAGGCCTTGACTTACGCATCATTTTTTTTCCATTCTGTGTTCTCAACTAGGTTCCCGAATGCGTACTTGTTGGTTGGTTGCTGCAATGACAAGACCACACACAAGTATAAAGGCAAGACCGTTATGACAGAAGACGAGCGTTATGAATCCCTACGTCATTGCAAGTTTGTTTTCTTTAGCACATTCTAATCTTTTTGTATCTTGTCTACTCCAACTGATTTTCCTCTTTAGGGACTTCAATATATGATTTTTTTTACTTGCCACCGAATTTTAAAAACATTAATTTGAATTTCTCTTTGGTCCAGTGCTTACTTCCAAGGGACGACGTAACTTACATTTTGGTTCTTCTGCCCAAATTGCAGAACTTATTCGACCTATCTACTGTGTTTATAATATCGTATTTGTTGGAGTGCGATTACCCTGAAGTAGTACGTCTGAAAGACGTGTACTCCGGTGTGTTTTGATGAGACAAACATCCTACTGATGTGTTACTTGAGTGTGCAGGTTTAAGTACAGGTACTCTGGAAGTAACGGCTACTCGAGTGTGCAAGGCATTGCGCTAATCTCTGATAAGTAGCAGTACCTCGGATTGAGGACGAGAATATTTCTATAAATATTCTCGGTGGATCTTTGGCTCCCAAGATCCGTTCCAGCATTGATATGGTGGAAGATTCTCCAAGATCAATCTTAGACGCTTGTGACGAGATTTAGAATTGGTTTTGATATGGGAATATTGCGAGATAGATTTTAGGAAACTTAATCCAAATCGCATATTCAATTGGATTGGAATGGGACGATCCTATTGGAAGACTGATGAAGACATTGAAGATGGACGAATCAGCTGGTGAACTTGTGTGAGCTTGTCGGGCAAGTTGGAGAGATTTTCTCCTGGAAAATCTAGGGCTACTCGGGTTGAAGATCACCTATATAAAGGATGATATGGCTGCCTTTTAGAGTGGGCTTTGAACGTGAATCCTTGGCTGAGTAATTACAGAGGTAATTGCAACCGGAGATTGCTATGATGAAGAAGCTTTGACTCGGAAGATCAACAGTGCACTTCGTGGGGAGCCAGTAAGCAATCGGAGCCAGAAGTGGAAGATCTCTTGCGGTGAGATTACAACCAGATTACACCTTAACTAAGACGGTCCGAAAGAAAGACGAAACACCACTGAGTGTGGTTTGGGTGAGCAGTGTATCTCGTTGTAATCGATATCATCAATACAAGTGATTGTTCCGAAATCCTTCTAGGAAATTAGAAGGTAGTGGTGTTTCCCAGATACTTGCTTTAAGTATCTGGGTTTCCACTCTACATTGATGTCTAGTATATACTCTTACGTTTGATTTATTTACATCCGCTGCATACATACTTGAAGAGTATCAGTACTTTGCAAGCCTCCGCATCACAGCCCGGTCTCTAGATTCTTAGTTAGCTTTTCAGGAATATGACAACAATCAATGACTCCTTCTGGAAGCCTCCGCAGCTAAAGCCTGGGGAGTATGATTGGTGGGCAGAACAGTTCGAATCACACATTTGCTCCCTAGATGGACAACTCTGGAAGATCATAAAGCAGGGACCAATACATATTCTGGATCTCATGATGCTAGAGAAAGAACAAAACGAATACGATGACAACGACTACAAAGTGCTAAAGAAGAATAGTAGAGCTAAGAAGGTTTTGCACTCTGCACTTGGTCCAGGGGACCTCAAAAACATGCTCCACTACAAGACTACTAAAGACATATGGGACGCACTACAGAGGCTGTACTCTGGAAGTAAAGACGTAAAAAGGAACCGAATCTTGTCTGCAATGAGGGACTACGACAACGCAATGCAAGGAAAGAATGAGACTTTGGAAGATTTCCACTCCCGGTTCCAAAGTTATGTTGGTCAACTAGAGTTTCTCGGAGAGGAGATAGAAAAATGGAAAGCCACTCACCACTTCCTTCAGTCACTGAACCAAAAATGGGACGCTGTCAGCCTAGCACTTCAAGGACAAAAAGATATCAAGGAAATAAGTCTTGAAGAACAAGTTGCTAGACTACAGAGTAATGACAACATCCAACAAAGGAAGGTTGCCAGACGTGCACCTGAGAAGGATCAGTTCCTGGCACTGAAGGTTGAAAAGGCATTTGAACTGGCTCAGACTGATGAAACTGATGAGATAGTGGATGAGGACAGTGCACTAGTCGCTAGAGCTCTCAGAATGGATGGAATTGGTGGAATGGGATCCTTCAAAGGGAAGAAGTCACAAAAGGAGGTGATTTGCTACCATTGTCAGAAAAAGGGGCACATGGCTAAGGACTGCTTCAGCAAGAGAGCAGGACAACCTCTAGCCCAAAAGAGCACTAAGGCCATGCTTGCAACCTGGGGAGAATCAGAAGGAGAAAGCGAAGGTGAGGAAGCAAGCGCCACAGTGTGCATAATGGCAAATGTAGAGGTAATGAGTCTAAGTAATATTACAAGTTTGTCTGACCTCTCTAGTAAACAGGTACTAGGTCTGCTGAAGAAGCTAACTGAAAGGAACGAAGAGCTTAGTGCTCACATAGTGGAACAAGAAGAGCAAATCAGTG
The DNA here is from genome assembly GCA_033675215.1 of Rhodiola kirilowii. Lineage (NCBI taxonomy): Eukaryota > Viridiplantae > Streptophyta > Magnoliopsida > Saxifragales > Crassulaceae > Rhodiola > Rhodiola kirilowii. The sequence goes on from CM066201.1 coordinate 37,413,817, forward strand.
GTCTGGAGGAACATGGAAACCACTGGTCTGAGAAAGCAATAAGGCTGGAAGAAGAGTTATGCAAAACCGAGTACAAATTAAAGAAGCAAATTCGCTCCCTAGAAGAACAATTGTCTAAGCTACAGACAGAGGAGGCTATCCCCAGTACCGAAAAGCTCACAGAAGCAGAAGAAGAGTTAGAAACTCTAAAGTCCTAAAATTCAAAATTGAGGTATGAACTGGAAACTGCTAAGGCCACCAAAGAAGGAGACAGAGAAGCCCTGTTAAAAAAAATCAGAGAGGAGAAACTCGGTGACATCAAGGAAGACTTTTCGAAAAGGTTTGTGACTAAACAAGGGTTAGGATATAAATCTGAGAGTACTGATACTACCTCAGCTAAGAAAGAAATGCCCAAGACAGCGATCGTTCCAGCTGGAGGTAGATGTCAATGTGGTAAGAATGGACATCTCAACCCTGACACAAATGTGGCGTTCAACGGACAGAAGGCATACCCAATATGGCTCAAGCATGTTGAGAACAAAAAGCCGGCTCACATTGATTTTGAATCCAAGAAGGCAAAGAACACTATTCCTCCACCTGGACGAAGTAAATACGTGAATATCAAGCATCACAAGGTGTGCTGGGATTGTGGACAAGGTGGACACCTTCGTAGGGAATGCCCAAGGAGAAAGAGTGAGAATAGGAGGAATCAAGCAACGTATGGTTCAACAACACTCACGTGCTGGAACTGCAAACAGGAAGGTCACCCCTTTAAGTATAGTCCAAATCGAAAGAAGCAAAAGGATGTCACTCATAAGAAGAGTAGAACAGAAAAAGAATGATGTCATAAAAAGAACTTAGAACAAGATACCCAAGGATCACCGATCAAGACACATACCTAACAAGGCTAGCTTTGTTTGGGTACCTAAAAACTAACATCTTTTCTTGCAGGGTGGAAGAAGAAGCGGTCCCTGGTACATAGACGGTGCATGCTCCATCCACATGACAAGGAACGCAACATGGTATACCTCTCTTCGACCTCACTCAGGAGGACCAGTCACCTTTGGAAACAAAAGTAAAGGTGAGATCATTAGGATAGGAAAGGTAAAACTCAACGACAAAATTCGTATTAATGATGTGAGTCTGGTAGAAGGTATTAGCTATGATTTACTCAGTGTTTCCCAATTATGTATGAACGGAAAGAATCGAGTACTGTTTACTGCTAACGAGTGTTTCGTCGAGTGCATTAGTACAAGGAGGACACTCTTGAGAGGAAAGAGTGCCGGGAAAATTTATATAGTTGACCCCATCCTTTATCCCTGAGACGGAATTGTGTCTCGCGTCAAAAACAAAAGATACAAGGTTGTGGCACAAAAGGTTCGGACACGCAAGCGTTCGTCTCCTCTCGAAGCTACATCGGATGGATTTGGTAAGTGGACTCCCACATGTAGAAAATGAACTGGAGAATATGTGCGATGCATGTGTAAAAGGTAAGTAGGTTAGGTCATCCTTTAAATCCAAAACTGAGGTAAGCTCCACTCGACCTCTTGAGTTAATTCATATGGACTTGTGTGGACCTATGAGGACCGGATCCCTTGGAGGTAATCGCTATGTTTTCGTAATTGTTGATGATTATTCTAGATATACATGGACTATCTTTATTACATCCAAAGATGAAGTGTTTGCAGAATTTGAAACTTGGATGAAGGTGGTAGAGAGAAAATTAAGCTTATCCCTATCAAGTATGCGTATTGACCATGGAACAGAATTTGATAACTCACAATTCTTGCACTTGTGCAGGTTCAAAGGAATCCATCACAACTTCTCCGCACCCAGAACACCTCAATAGAACGGGGTCATAAAAATGAAGAATAAGACCCTGGAAGATATGACAAAGACTCTGTTACTAGCTAGTGGTCTTCCGAGAAGCTTCTGGGGTGAGGCTCTCAATACTTCCTGCCATATTCTAAATAGAGCCTACCTCAGACCCATGCTGAACAAGACCCTTTATGAGCTGCTAAGGGGAAGAAATCCTAATGTATCTCACTTTAGAGTCTTTGGATGTAAGTGTTACATTCATAATAATGGAAAATCAAACATTGGAAAGTTTGATGCAAGAAGTGAGGAGGGTGTGTTTGTGGGCTACTCTAACCACAGCAGGGCATATAAGGGGTTCATCAGACAGAATAAGAAAATAAAGGAGAGCATTCACAAAGTGTTTGATGAAGGAGTAATGGCAAATGAGGTAAGCCAAGATGATGGAGAGCCCCCCTTTGGACAAAGTGACGACTTCAATCTAAGAGCAGAAAGCACTGGCACTAAACCCTCCCTCATTGAACCTGAAGGACAAGATCCCCCAGTGAGTACTTTAGCCGTACACGACGCCTGTCCTAGTGTTACCTACTCTGCTCCTGCTGATCATGGACAAGACTCATTGGAAGTCACTCAAGAGCTGGCCAAACCAAAAGAAGATACTCAGCACGATGAAATTTGTCCAACTAGACATAGCTCGAGAAGTCATTCCAGGCCCGCTTGGTGATGGATCATAATTGTATGAATCATTGATGGATGCACAGTCGTTATGTGCAAACGTCAAGAATAAATTTATAATAGTCCGCTACTCGCGACTTAACTACTGGGTAGCAAGTGGTAAGTAGGGGTCGAACCCAAGGGAATCAGGGGAATAGATGTTCTTCGAGGGGGTTGTCCAGCGAGAGAGCGTGTTTTAGGTCGGTTGGTTGGTTTTAAAGCTACCAGCTAAGTGATTGATTGATTGATTGATTGATTGGTTGGTTGGTTGGTTTTAATACTGGAAAGTAAATTATAGTTTATAATTAAAGAGAAATGTTCGGTTTCAGGGGCCTTATATTATATCCTGTTTATCATTGACCTTTAGTGAATTATCTAAGTATTCAAAGATGAATCGAGGCCCTTTCGTAGCGCAAGACTTGCAACATCGTTTAAAGCAACACTTGTTCTAAGCAAAACTAATTCCTCCTTTCGAAGTATCTTAGCTGTAAGTGCATCCACTTGATCTCCCAGTTAGGTTATTGACCAAGTGGTGTTTTTGATAAGTCGAACTCCTCGATAAGTTTTGCTTGTGACAGCTTCCACTTACCGAGTATGATCACGAATTTCCACGGCAGAGCTTTGCTTGTGACAGCTTCCACTCAACCTTGGAAACTCTGACTTGATATATGGCACATAGAACAAGTTTTGAATACTAAGACTAGACGCTAAGTTAATAATCTTAAAACATTTTATAATACAAGTGCGCCCCTTCTACCGAACTACTAGTTTAGCTACTATTCATCGCGCTAAACATTATAACTAAGGAAATAAACAGTTGAATAAATACTATAAATAATACTTACAACCGTTGAAGCGCCAAGGGAGCTATCCTTTATTTCCAAAGCCAAACTTTACAAATACATAACTTAGAGAGAGAAGTGTTTTTTTACAAGTGAGGGATGATTGAAATGAGGGGAGGAGCTCCTCCTTATATAGCCATGGGAGGAGGAGGAGATGGAGGCAAGTGTTGCATGGTGATTGGAGGAGAAAATGAAGGGAGGAGATGGCCACACATGGAGGAAGGAGAGGAGGATCAAGGAGGAGGAGACATGTGGAGGAGCAAAAAGCTGCCGGTCACCATGGGAGGAAGAGCCGCCGGTTACCGGTGGTGGAGGGAGGAGGAGGGGTGGCTTTGGCCACCTCTTGCCCAAGTGGCCGGTCATCTTGCCCAAATGTGAATTTGTACAGTTTTGTGCAATCTTTTCACAAAACTGTCAATGTGTTTCTTCCCCGGGCTGTCTTGATTCCTCTCCTGATTCTTCTGATTAATTTGTTATGAGTGATTCAATATCAGGATCCTTGATATTTCTTCAGTCGGCATATGATCTTGACCTTGGATTGACTCGTAACATCTTTTCTGCTTTAAAAGCTCCTCTTTAATGTGTATTCTCTCTAAGCTCTGAATTACCCTGCAAAAATATATCTGAACTAACAAGCAAAAGTTAAATAGACAAAATGTCTAAATAAGGGGGTTATACTGTGTTTATGATTCGTATAATTTTGGTCCATCAGATTACCCCACACTTTTAGTTGTTCGTCCCGAACAATGCTATTCAAGGGCTGTACTCTAAGTTGGCTTTGAAATATGAAAATTAGACTGTGGGACTCGATTTATCCTAATTCATGCATTACTTACTTATTACCAAATTGAACTGCGTAAATAAATAGAAGAAACTTAATACTTGTACCTCCGTGCTGAGATGCAAATTATATTGGATGTCTCGGGAGATAGCCCTTTTTAGGCTCCTGGACTGCAATCTTGGGATCGTCTCGCACTATATGGTTTTCTGGTAGCTTTCTCTAGCACGTGATTCGGTTCGGGTTTCAATGGTTTGAGTACTTTGATTTTCTTTTGGCGAGGGACTGCTTTTGTAGTGAATCGGCATTTGGCCTTCGTGTTGACTTTTTGAGTTCTTCACTTTTTGTTCGGTTAAAACCTTCACAATTTTGGGCCTTTGGCCTCTTGATTTGCTTCATTGAGCTTTTCGCCTTTTTGTGACTGCTAGTCCATTTTCTCAAGCCTTTTTGGGAGGTCCAATCATCGCCCGCAAGCCTATGGAAATACCTCCCCGCTCCTCTCGTTTTTGCCGTTTTTGCGCGGGTCAAGGTGAGGGTCGCTCATCTATTTTCTCGGCTACTTTGACTGTCGTTTCGCGTGGGTGAAGATGAGGGTCGCTCATCTATTTTCTCGGCTACTTTGACCGGAGATAGGACGGTCTGATTCCCGTCCTCGCCTTTTGCATTGCATGGCGGAGATGACTTCAATTTTCACTGAAACCCGAAGTGCAGCCTCCACTGACTTCGAAAACCATATAGTTTGATCTGATCCTTTGATTGCTTGCCAAGCCTCTCTAGGGCAGTTTATGTCAACTCCACATCCCTAGTTATCTCAGCACAAAGGACAAATGGAATGTTACATTCTAAGTTTTTAAACAGCTGCATTTTCACAAGGTTAATGCATGAATTATGATTTATCTTTTTCACATTCTTAAGTTCATATTTTCAAAAAGATATTATTACTAAAAAAAAGAAAAAACAGCAAGCATGTTATTTATGTACATAGGTGGTTCTCACCCCCCACTTTTGAACGAAGGCGTGCCTTAGTTCAAAAGTCATGCAAGCTTAAAACTAAATACTGAATTTAAATGACAGAAATTAAAGTGCGGAAAAGTAAGATAGTGTCGGGTTACCTCTCGACCAGTGCACTTGTTTAACGTCGTTGGCTCGACAGTACCTCGTTGTGGATTACTGGTTTGGGTCCCATGGGTGGCTGAGGTCATACTTTGCCACTGTTCCTGTGTTGCTTCTTGTCTTGTCTTTTCCCGATTTCTTGCGAGCAGATGTGTTTGGATCCCATGGTTGCTTGAGGTCGAACTTCTTCACAGCTGCCCTTTTGATTTGCCCAAAGAACACATATGGCAGCGGGCTCAGTTTTGCTCTCCCTTGATCCGGAGGTTTCTTCTTTACATATCCTCGAGAGGGCGAGGATTCCTTGACCATATTAGCTGGTTCATCAAGTCGAGCTCTCTTGTTCCTCCTTCCGGGCTTCCATTGCACCGGGCCATGTCTTTGTCGCTTCTTTGTGGCAGAGATGATTGGCCATCCTAGAACGAGTGAGTTTTCAGCCGGCTTTTCTTGGCTCATGACGAGTGAGTGCTCCATCTTTGGCTTTTCTTGCCTTTGTCCCGCTTCCAACTCGCCTTGCACCTCCTCATTGATCACTTTATCTTCAGGGGCTGTGATCCGTATACAAACCGAGGGGTCAAGTTGGGGGACTTCCACCACAAGGGCCAGGTCTTGCTCGAGCAGTTCTTCAGTGAGGGCTGGGCCTGCCGTGATTTTTTCGGTGAGTTCGGCAGTGAGGTCCGGGCATGTCTCGGCTGGTTTGGTAGTGAAGTACGGGACTTCATTTGGCTCGTCAAGTAGAGCCGGGACTTCCTCGGGTAGTTTGGTGATGAGGTTCGGTTTGGTGATGCGGTCCCAGATCAGTTGTGCAGCCGCCCAGAATTCCTCGTCTTCGACCTCGTCTTGGTGTATTGGGGCACTCATTTGCTGGATGCTAGCTTCCAATTCTTCCTCCTTGATGCTTTCTGTATCTGATTCATCCATTACTTTGGATGGTTCGGGAGTGAGATCCCATGTAGGCTCCTTTCCAGTTATCCATGCGTCCTCATCCTCTGTTAGCTTTGTGGGCTCCAGTGTTGGTTCCTTTAGCTCCGCCTCCATATCCATTACTGCCCTTGTACTGATGTCTTCTCTCAGTTTTGTTGTGGGCAAGCTTACAATGGGTGTGGTGTCGGGCTCGTTCTGAACTGAGTCCACTTCCATCGTTGGTGCCTTATTGTCAGTTTGGTGCCACTGACCCTGTTTTGTGTTCTTTGCCAAATCATTTATGAGGCGCCAGGCTTCACCCACGGTTAACTTCCTGAGTGAACATCCTGCTACATCATTAAATCTTTTCTGCTCAAGTGGCCTCATTCCACCGAGAAACCTTTGAAGAAGATTGATTCTGGTGAATCCATGGTGCGGGCCGTTCTCCACAAGGGAGTCAAAGTACTCCAAGTACTCATCCAAAGTTTGGTCCTGGGATTGCTTAATGTTGATGATCTCTTCGCGGAGTAGCCAGAAAATTTCATCATATTTCCACGGCTCGTTTTCGCAGTAGGAAGACATGGCGGATTATGTATAGAAAAAAGAACAACTACCCATTTGCTAATTCCCCGGCAACGGCGCCAATTTTGATGGATGCACAGTCGTTATGTGCAAAGGTCAAGAATAAATTTATAATAGTCCGCTACTCGCGACTTAACTACTGGGTAGCAAGTGGTAAGTAAGGGTCGAACCCAAGGGAATCAGGGGAATAGATGTTCTTCGAGGGGGTTGTCCAGCGAGAGAGCGTGTTTTAGGTCGGTTGGTTGGTTTTAAAGCTACCAGCTAAGTGATTGATTGATTGATTGATTGGTTCGTTGGTTTGTTTTAATACTGGAAAGTAAATTACAGTTTATAATTAAAGAGAAATGTTCGGTTTCAGGGGCCTTATATTATATCCTATTTATCATTGACCTTTAGTGAATTATCTAAGTATTCAAAGATGAATCGAGGCCCTTTCGTAGCGCAAGACTTGCAACATCGTTTAAAGCAACACTTGTTCTAAGCAAAACTAATTCCTCCTTTTGAAGTATCTTAGCTGTAAGTGCATCCACTTGATCTCCCAGTTACGTTATTGACCAAGTGGTGTTTTTGATAAGTCGAACTCCTCGATAAGTTTTGATTGTGACAGCTTCCACTTACCGAGTATGATCACGAATTTCCACGGCAGAGCTTTGCTTGTGACAGCTTCCACTCAACCTTGGAAACTCTGACTTGATATATGGCACATAGAACAAGTTTTGAATACTAAGACTAGACGCTAAGTTAATAGTCTTAAAACATTTTATAATACAAGTGCGCCCCTTCTACCGAACTACTAGTTTAGCTACTATTCATCGCACTAAACATTATAACTAAGGAAATAAACAGTTGAATAAATACTATAAATAATACTTACAACCGTTGAAGCGCCAAGGGAGCTATCCTTTATTTCCAAAGCCAAACTTTACAAATACATAACTTAGAGAGAGAAGTGTTTTTTTACAAGTGAGGGATGATTGAAATGAGGGGAGGAGCTCCTCCTTATATAGCCATGGGAGGAGGAGGAGATGGAGGCAAGTGTTGCATGGTGATTGGAGGAGAAAATGAAGGGAGGAGATGGCCACACATGGAGGAAGGAGAGGAGGAGCAAGGAGGAGGAGACATGTGGAGGAGCAAAAAGCCGCCGGTCACCATGGGAGGAGGAGCTGCCGGTTGCCGGTGGTGGAGGGAGGAGGAGGGGTGGCTTTGGCCACCTCTTGCCCAAGTGGCCGGTCATCTTGCCCAAATGTGAATTTGTACAGTTTTGTGCAGTCTTTTCACAAAACTGTCAATGTGTTTCTTCCCCGGGCTGTCTTGATTCCTCTCCTGATTCTTCAGATTAATTTGTTATGAGTGATTCAACGTCAGGATCCTTGATATTTCTTCAGTCGGCATATGATCTTGACCTTGGATTGACTCGTAACATCTTTTCTGCTTTAAAAGCTCCTCTTTAATGTGTATTCTCTCTAAGCTCTGAATTACCCTGCAAAAATATATCTGAACTAACAAGCACAAGTTAAATAGACAAAATGTCTAAATAAGGGGGTTATACTGTGTTTATGATTCGTATAATTTTGGTCCATCAATCATAAACACAGTTAAACCCACCAAATTAGACTCTTTGTCTATTTAACTTTTACTTGTTAGTTCCGATATTTATCTACAAGGTATTTTGAAGTCTAGAGAGAATACAGGCTAAGGAGGAGTTTTTAAGCTGAAAATATATTACGAGTCATTCCAAGGTCATAACCAGATGCCGACTGAAGAAATATCATGAACCTGACATGGAATCACTCAAAACAAGTCCAACCAAAGAGCAACCAGAGTCAGTCCGGAGATGAAATGGACCGATGGCTTTTGTGAAAAGCTCACAAAACTCACAAATTCACTCCACCTTGCCTTATGACCGGCGGCTTTTGGGAGTTTGATGACTCATGGGGGGCGGCTCTCCTCCTTGCCACCTCCCCAACCGGCGGCTTTCAAGCCCTCCATAGGATTGTGCCAAGTGTTGTGGCTTAAAGCCACATCTTCTCCTCCCCTTAAGCCTATAAATACACCTCTTCCCTCCCTTGTATCCACAATCCAAAAAAATCACACAATCCTCATTCCACACAAATCACTTATCTCTCTAAGATTTGGGCACTACTCTTGTAAGCTTTTGTTTTAAATCTATAATACTCCTGTTGGTTCTTGAGTATTCTCCTTTACTTACTATCTTTCAAAAACCCTCGAGTACTTAGCTATAGTATCCACCTCTATGGATATTCGTAGCTAAACCCTTCATTCGGTTGAAGGGGTGTACTTGTATCATAAAATGTTTTAGGCCATACTCTTAGTGCCTCTTTTTATTCAAAACTTGTTCTATGTGCCATATATTAGGTTAGAACTTCCAAGGTTGAGTGGATGCTTGGAACGGCAAAGCTCTTCCGTGGGGGTTCGTAAACATACTCGGATAAGTGGATGCTTGGAATGGCAAAGCTTATCTGAGGAGTTTGACCTCTCTAAAACTCCATTTGGTTGGTCGGGAATGACTGATCAAATGGATGCACATAGGCTAATATACCTTGGAATGGGGTATTAGTCTAAATAGAACAAGTGCTCTAAGTCTTGGAATGGACTAGACAGTGTGGCAAATCGAGTGCTTGGAATGGCCTTGATACACTTTTGAATACTTAGTAGGATCACTAAGGGTCAATGATAAACAGGCTATGATACAAGGCCCCCGAAACCGAATACTTTCCTTAACTTAAAACATCACCTGCACTTTACTTTTCGGTCTCAATATCAACTTCAATATCAACTGCTCACCTTCCGCAAGAATTGCCCTTCACGCAACAATCGCTGTAAGTCTTCTCCTTTTATTTTCAGTACTTTACTTTTATGTCATTTACTTTTCCGCACTAAAAACCAAAACCAACCAAAAAGTCACGTAGATATTAGCACTAAAACCTCAATCAACCTAAAATCACGCTCCCTTACTGTACAATCCCTCAAAGAACAACTATCCCCCTAATTCCCTTGGGTTCGACCCCTACTTACCACTCTACTATCTAATAGTAGAATCATGAGTAGCGGACTATAAATTTATCTTTGCACAGAGAACACCGCACCTTAACGACAGTGCGGTGGGCTCCGTCAAAATTGGCACCGTTGCCGGGGAGTTAGCTGTCGGATTAGTTGTTCTTTCCCTTCTCATATCTTCATCACACTATGTATGCATGGACAACGCGACATCTTCCCCTGTTCGGAGGTACGGATGGAGAAGACCCCGTAATGCACTGCCGAAACTCTCACCATATTTGTCGCCACATAAAACCTGAAAATGAAATGTTAGAGGAATTTAAGCTAAAATGCTTCAAATTTTCTTTAACTGATTTTGCGACAATTTGGTATTACACATCAACCGCTAGTCGTGCAGAATATTTTGTGGACCTTTGCGTTCCATTCTTGAAAGAATTCTCCCCCCATCCTTACGACAAAAAACCCGTGAAAAGATCATGTGCCTTCAACAATCCCGGGATGAGACTTTGGACGAATACTACACAAACTATGACACCATCGTATCAAGCTGCCCGCACCATGGATTCACGAAAAAATTTCTTCTTCAAAGATTTCTTCGTGGGATGAAGGCCGTTGAGCTGACAAGGATTAACGAAGCAATGAGTAGATCAGCCAGGAACTTATCCATGGCAGACATGTGGAACCTCGTAGATGACCTGGCCGCAGCCACAAAATGAATACCCCAAGCTGACAGAGGAATGCAGATAGAAGAGGCTGGTCCAGAGACAGATGAAGAAAATACTTCCCAGTCGTCAGAAGAATCAGACATAGAAAGCATCGGAAGCAACGAGGAAAAACCCTCATGGAAACTCGAGGCGGTGCCAACAAGGGAAGAAGTCCAAAACACCACTGGTGAGCTACCCGAGTCATACCCAACTATCATTACCAGAGCAGCAGAGACCATCTACGACCTGATCCTCACAGACGAACATGACAAGGCAGAACCGAGCCTTAAGATGCAAGCTTCCTAACTTTTCCCCTTGATCAATAGGCAAATCGCAGAAAACTATGTGATCCATGAAGAAGCTAAAAAGAGGATGGGAAAAGGGCCCGAGCAGAACGACTCCTCGATGGAGGATTTTTTCGCCACAACTAGACAAGACAGCCCTAAACATAAGAAAACCCAGTGCAAGAGACTATTGGTGAAAGGTCCCTCGCCTTCTCAGAGACGTTGGAAGGAGACACCACCAGAACCATGGGAACTGGACCCAAGCCCGTCGTCCCCCAAAAACTCAGGAAGAGTCAAGGCAAGAATCAAGGTTGGCGCAATAAAGAAATACGACCTGAGCCACCGATTGGATCCAAACCAGTGATCCTCATGCGTCGAGCCAACGACGTTAAACAAAGGCACTGGTCGGGAGGTAACCCGACACCTATCTTACTTTCAGTAATTTTCTTTTCTGTCATTTAGTTTTTACCATAAGTCACTCTCACCCACTTTTTGTCTAGAAGGAATGTCTAACATGTAGGAATCGGTTTTTGGAGCAAGATCAGATCAGCCAGGCAGCTTCCGAGAATTTACCGGGCCTGCGCTGAGAGTTCAAGGCCCCAGCCGAACTCCCTCGATTATCCAGCTCCGAGGCATGTCATTCCACGACACGACACAGTAAAAGGGAGTTCAGTTCTTCTCTTTTCCTTAATGTCATTTCCTTCTCTTGTATATATTTGCATGACTTTTGAACTAAGTCTTGCTGAAAGGCAAGCCTTCGTTCAAAAGTGTGGGGTGAGAACTGCCGTTGCACATATGTTTTTCTTTTTTCCTTTTCCCTTAATATTATCTTTTTGAAAATATCAACTTGAGAATGTGAAAAAGATAGATCTAAATTCATGCATTTACCTTGTGAAAATTCAACTGTTTAAAAACTTAGGATGTAACTTCTCATTTGTCCCTTTGTGCTGAGATAAACAGGGGATGTGCAGTTGATATAAACTGCCCTAGAGAGGCTTGGCAAGCACTCAAAGGATCAAATCTAACTATATGGTTTTCGAAGTCAGTGGAGGCTGCACTTCGGGTTTCAGTAAAGATTGAAGTCATCTCCGCCGTGCAGCGTTTATGCAAGAGGCGGGACGGGAATCAACCCGTCCTATCTCTAGTCCTAGTAGCCGGGAAAATAAATGAGCGACTGATGGACCATAATTATACGAATCAAAAACACAGTTAAACCCACTAAATTAGACTGTTTGTCTATTTAACTTTTGCTTGTTAGTTCCGATATTTATCTACAGGGCATTTTAGAGACTAGAGAGAATACACGCTAAGGAGAGGATTTTACGCTGAAAATATATTACGAGTAAGTCCAAGGTCACGATCAGACGCTGAATGAAGAAATCTCAAGATCCTGACGTGGAATCACTCAATACAAATCCAACCGAGGAACAACCAAAGTCAGTCTGGGGCCGAAATAGACTGATAGTTTTGTGAAAACATCACAAAACTCACACAAAACTCATCCTTATCCTCCATGACCGGCGGCTTTGGGGAGAAAGTGACCAAAGCCACCAAGCTCTCCTCCATGGCGACCTCCAACCGGCGGCTTTTGGCAAGCCATGGATGGCTTGCCATGTGGTTTCATCTTAGCCCTCCATTCCCCTCTCCTTTGGCTATAAATACATGCCTCCATCTCATTTGTAACACATCCTCAATCCCAAAATGATAAACACTTCTCTCTCTAGAAAGTTTGGCATTTGTAAGTTTGGTTTTTAATATATAATACTCCTGTTGGTTCTTGATTATTATAGTTCGGTCTTGAGTACTCCTGTCGGTTCTTGAGTACTCAAGCTTTTCTTTATTCTCGAGTACTCTTGTCGGTTCTTGAAGTACTCACCCCTTTCCTTTACTTACTGTCTTTCAAAAACCGTAAGTACTTAGCTATGGTATCCACCTCTATGGATATTCGTAGCTAAACTCTTCATTCGGTTGAAGGGGTGTACTTGTATCATAAAATGTTTTAGGCCATATTTTAGTGCCTCTTCTTTGTATTCAAAACTTGTTCTATGTGCCATATATTAGGTTAGAACTTCCAAGGTTGAGTGGATGCTTGGAATGGCAAAGCTCTTCCGTGGGGTTCGTAAACATACTCGGATAAGTGGATGCTTGGAATGGCAAAGCTTATCTGAGGAGTTTGACCTTTCCAAAACACCATTTGGTTGGTCGGGAATGACTGGTCAAATGGATGCACACAGGTTAATATACCTTGGAATGGGGGGTATTAGTCTAAGTAGAACAAGTGCTCTACGACCTTGGAATGGGCTAGACAGTGTGTGCAAATCGAGTGCTTGGAATGGCCTTGATACACGTTTGAATACTTAGAAGGATCACTAAAGGTCAATGATAAACATGCTATGATACAAGGCCCTCGAAACCGAATGCTTTCCTTAAATTCAAACACCACCTGCATTTACTTTCTTAGTATAAACTGCTCTATCAACTGCTCACGTTCCGGAAGGCTTGCCAATCACGCATCACCCGCTGTAAGTCTTCGACTTTTATTTTCAGTATTTACTTTTCTTACTTTTCCGCACTAAAACCTCAATCAACCTAAAACACGCTCCCTCGCTGTACAATTCCCTCAAAGAATAGCTTATCCCCTTTATTCCCTTGGGTTCGACCCCTACTTACCACTTGCTACCCAGTAGTAAGGTCACGAGTAGCGGAATACAAATTTGCTTTTGCACAGAGAACACCGCACCTTAACGATAGTGCGGTGGGCTCCGTCCGCGACCCTCATTTTGACACACTTCCATCTGCTTGCGGGCGACGATTGGACCTCCCAAAAAGGCTTGAGAAAATGGACTAGAAAGCCACAAAAAGGCAAAAGCTCAAAGAAGCTAATCAAAGGCCAAAGGCCAAAGTTGTGAAGGTTTTAACCGAACAAAAGTGAAGTACTCAAAGAGTCAAATCAAAGGCCAAAGGCCGATTCACTACAAAAAAAAGCTGTCCCTCGCCAAAAAGAAATCAAAAAGGCTCAACTCAGTGAAACCCGAACCGAATCACGTGCTAGAGAAAGCTACAAGGAAACCATATAGTGCGAGTCGATCCCGAGAATGCAGTCCAGAAGCCTAAAAAGGGCTATCTCCCGAAACATCCAAATTAATTTGCATCTCGGCGCGAAGGTACAAGTATCAAGTTTCTTCTAAGTATTTACACAGTTTAATTTGGTAATAAGTAAGTAATGCATGAATTAGGATAAATCTAGTCCCCATTCCCACTTTCATATTTTAAAAGTTTACTTAGATAGTGTGTGCCGCCCTTTAAAAGCATTGTTCGGGACGAACAACTAAAAGTGTGGGGTAATCTGATGGACCATAATTGTATGAATCATAAACACAGTTAAACCCACCAAATTAGACTCTTTGTCTATTTAACTTTTGCTGGTTAGTTTTGATATTTATCTATAAGGTATTTTGAAGTCTAGAGAGAATACAGGCTAAGGAGGAGTTTTTAAGCTGAAAATATATTACGAGTCATTCCAAGGTCACGACCAGATGCCGACTGAAGAAATATCATGAACCTGACATGGAATCACTCAAAACAAGTCCAACCGAAGAGCAACCAGAGTCAGTCCGAAGCTGAAATGGACCGATGGCTTTTGTGAAAAGCTCACAAAACTCACAAATTCACTCCACCTTGCCTTATGACCGGCGGCTTTTGGGAGTTTGATGACTCATGGGGGGCGGCTCTCCCCCTTGCCACCTCCCCAACCGGCGGCTTTCAATCCCTCCATAGGATTGTGCCAAGTGTTGTGGCTTAAAGCCACATCTTCTCCTCCCCTTAAGCCTATAAATACACCCCTTCCCTCCCTTCTATCCACAATCCAAAAAAATCACACAATCCTCATTCCACACAAATCACTTATCTCTCTAAGATTTGGGCACTACTCTTGTAAGCTTTTGTTTTAAATCTATAATACTCCTGTTGGTTCTTGAGTATTCTAGTAGTTTTTGAGTTTACTCCTGTTGGTTCTTGAGTATTCTCCTTTACTTACTATCTTTCAAAAACCCTCGAGTACTTAGCTATGGTATCCACCTCTATGGATATTCGTAGCTAAACCCTTCATTCGGTTGAAGGGGTGTACTTGTATCATAAAATGTTTTAGGCCATACTCTTAGTGCCTCTTTTTATTCAAAACTTGTTCTATGTGCCATATATTAGGTTAGAACTTCTAAGGTTGAGTGGATGCTTGGAATGGCAAAGCTCTTCCGTGGGGGTTCGTAAACATACTCGGATAAGTGGATGCTTGGAATTGCAAAGCTTATCTGAGGAGTTTGACCTCTCTAAAACTCCATTTGGTTGGTCGGGAATGACTGATAAAATGGATGCACATAGGCTAATATACCTTGGAATGGGGTATTAGTCTAAATAGAACAAGTGCTCTAAGTCTTGGAATGGACTAGACAGTGTGGCAAATCGAGTGCTTGGAATGGTCTTGATACACTTTTGAATACTTAGTAGGATTACTAAGGGTCAATGATAAACAGGCTATGATACAAGGCCCCCGAAACCGAATGCTTTCCTTAACTTAAAACATCACCTGCACTTTACTTTTCGGTCTCAATATCAACTGCAATATCAACTGCTCACCTTCCGCAAGAATTGCCCTTCACGCAACAATCGCTGTAAGTCTTCTCCTTTTATTTTCAGTACTTTACTTTTATGTCATTTACTTTTCCGCACTAAAAACCAAAACCAACCAAAAAGTCACGTAGATATTAGCACTAAAACCTCAATCAACCTAAAATCACGCTCCATTCTTGTACAATCCCTCAAAGAACAACTATCGCCCTAATTCCCTTGGGTTTGACCCCTACTTACCACTCTACTATCTAATAGTAGAATCATGAGTAGCGGACTATAAATTTATCTTTGTACAGAGAACACCGCACCTTAACGACAGTGCGGTGGGATCCGTCACTTGGCAGCAGGACTATCACTGCTACAAGACAGTGAATACCAAACAAGAGAATCATGTTAGCTCTGCATTAATTAACAGTCACGCTGACAGAACCGCTCGTCGTCAAAGCGATTGTGCAAATAAATTTATAATAGTCCGCTACTTGCAACTATACTACTGGGTAGTACTTGGTAAGTAGGGGTCGAACCCAAGGGAACTAGGGGAATAATTGTTCTTCGGGGGGAATTACGCAGCGTGGGAACGTGTTTAAGGTCGGTTGGTTGGTTTTAAAGCTACCAGCTATTTTGATTGATTGATTGGTTGGTTGGTTGATTTTAATACTGGAAAGTAAATTACTATTTTAATGATTAAGAGAAATGTTCGGTTTCAGGGGACTTGTATTATATCCTGTTTATCATTGACCATTAGTGAATCATCTAAGTATTCAAACGGTGAATCGAGGCTAGTTACAGCTCAAGACTTGCAACACCGGTTTAAAACAACTCTTGTTCTATTTCAGTCTAGCGCCAATACCCTAAGGTATGCTAGCCTGGGTGCATCCACCTGATCTCACAGTTACGCTCGACCAGATGGGATTTAGGATGAGTCGAACTCCTCAGATAGCTTTGCTTGTTACAGCTTCCACTACCTGAGTATGATCACGAATTCCCACAGAAGAGCTTTGCTTGTTACAGCATCCACTCAACCTTGGAAACTCTGACTATATATGGCACATAGAACAAGTTTTGAATACTAAGACTAAACACTAAGTTAATAGTCTTAAAACATTTATAATACAAGTGCGCCTGACAGAACCGCTTGTCGTCAGAGCGATTTGTGCAAATAAATTTATAATAGTCCGCTACTCGCAACTATACTACTGGGTAGTACTTGGTAAGTAGGGGTCGAACCCAGAGGAATTAGGGGGATAGGTTATTCTTTAAGGGATTTGTTCAGCGAAGGAGCGTGTTTTAGGTTGGTTGAGGTTTTAGTGCTAACAACTACGTGACTTTTTAGTTGGTTTTGGTTTTGAGTGCTGAAAAGTAAATTACAGAAAAGTAAATACTGAAATTAAAAGCGAAGACTTACAGTGGGTGATGCGTGAATTGCAAGTCCTCCGGATTGTGAGCGGTTGATGGTTGCAGTTGATTGAACAATAAAAGTAAAGACAAAGGGGTTTTGTAATTGCGAGAGAAGTATTCGGTCTTGGGGGGCCTTGTATTATATCCTGTTCATTCTTTTAGTAACCCTTCTAAGTATTCAAACGTGTATCGAGGCCCTTTCGTAGCGCTCAATTTGCCACACTGTTTGTAAACCCTTGTTCTACTTCAGACTAATTCCTCCTTTCGAAGTATCTTAGCCTTTTGTGCATCCATTTGGTCCCTTTGGTCCAGTTTCCAAATGGTTTTAAAGATAGATCGAACTCCTAAGATAAGCTTTGCCCTTTCGTAGCATCCACTTACCCGAGTATGTTCACGACTTCCCACAGAAGAGTTTTGCCCTTTCGTAGCTTCCACTCAACCTTGGAAAGTCTGACCTTATAAATGGCACATAGAACAAGTTTTGAATACAGAGAAAAGAAACTAAACGAAGTAAAACATTTTATAAAACAAGAACTCCCCTTCAACCGAATGAAGAGTTTAGTTATGAATATCCATAGAGTTGGACATCATAACTAAATACTTGGGGATTTGGAAAAGAATACTCAAGAACAAACAGGAGTAAAGAGAGAAGAGAAAGAGATTACTCAAGAACAAACAGGAGTAACTCTTGAACTGTAACTGAAAACTTGAGTACTCAAGAACCAACAGGAGTACTCAAGATCGAACTAAAGTATTTGAGAACAAACTGAACTTTTATTGATATCAAACCAAACTTTACATAGTAACAAACTTAGAGAGAGAAGTGTTTTACACAATTTTGGGATGATTTGAAATGAGGAGGAGAGCTTGGTATTTATAGGCTAAGGGGAGGGGAATGGAGGGCCAAGATGAGGGCATGTGGTTTGGCATCCAAGGGTGGAGATGGGGGGAAGAGGAGAGGAAGACAAGTGTCACAAGGGGAGAGGAGAAGGCAAAGCCGCCGGCGGCTTTGGGCATGGATGGAGGAGAGGGTGACATGTGGAGGAAGGGGAGAGGAGGAGGGGTGGATGTGAGGAGAAAGCCGCCAGTCCATGTGGCATGAGGAGAGTGGTTGTGAGTTTTGTGCAGTTTGCACAAAACTATCGGTGTATTCCAGCTCCGGATTGTCTTCGGTTTCTCTTCGGTTTGATTTGTTTTGAATGATTCCAAGTCAGGATCTTTAGATTTCTTCATTCAGCGTCTGATCTTGACCTTGGATTGTCTCCTGATATCTTTTCTGTGCTAAAAGCTCTTCCTTAGCGTGTATTCTCTCTAAGCTCTGAAATACCCTGTAGAAATGTATCGGGACTAAAACATCGAAGTTAGATAGACAAACAGTCTAATTTGGTGGGTTTAACTGTGTTTATGATTCATACAATTGTGGTCCATCAGATAACCCCACACTTTTAGTTGTTCGTCCCGAACAATGCTTTATAAGGGCGTTACTAAGTAAGTTGGTTAAAATATGAAAATAAGATTGTGGTACTCGATTTTTCCTAATTCATGCATTACTACTTGTTACTAAATTAAACTGCGTAAATAAGTAGAAGAAACTTGATACGTGTACCTTCGTGCTGAGATGCAAATTATTTCGGATGTTTCGGGAGATAGCCCTTTTCAGGCTCCTGGACTACACCTTCGGGACCGTCTCGCACTATATGGTTTTCTTGTAGCTTTCTCTAGCACGTGATTCGATTCGGGTTTCAGTGAGTTGAGCCTTTTCTTGATTTTTTTCTTTTTTTTCTTTCTTCTTCTTTGGCGATGGACTGCTTTTTGTAGTGATTTGCCTTTAGCTTTTGATTTGACGTTGTTGAGTGCTTCACTTTTGCTCGGTTAAAACCTTCACATTTTTGGGCCTTAGGCCTCTTTTGATTTTCTTCTTTGAGTTTTTTGCTTCTTTGTGACTTGCTAGTCCATCTTGTTTTTTGCCTTCTTGGGAGGTCCAATCATCGCCCGCAAGCATATGGAAATACCTCCCCGCTCCTCTCATCTTTGTTGTTTCGCGCGGGTCAAGATGAGGGTCGCTCATCTATTTTCTCTGCTACTTTGACTAGAGAGAGGACGGTTTGATTCTCGTCCTTGCCTTTTACATAGATGCTTCAAGGCAGAGTTGACTTCAATTATTCACCGAAACCTGAAGTGCAGCCTCCACTGACTTCGAAAACCATATAGTTTGATCTGATCCTTCAAGTGCTTGCCAAGCCTCTCTAGGGCAATTTCTATCAACTCCACATCCCTAGATTATCTCGGCACAAAGGACAAATGAGAAGTTACATTCTAAGTTTTTAAACAGTTGAATTTTCACAAGGTTGATGCATGAATTATGATCTATCTTTTTCACATTCTCAAGTTCATATTTTCAAAAAGATATTATTAAAAAAGAAAAGAAAAACATGCAAATGGTTCTCACCCCACACTTTTGAACGAAGGCGTGCCTTAGTTCAAAAGTCATGCAAATATATACAAGAGAAAGAAATGACATTAAGGAAAAAGAAGAACAGAACTCCCTTTTACTGTGTCGTGCAAACGACATGGCATGAGGCTAGATAATCGAGGGAGTCTGGCTGGGGCCTCGAACTCTCAGCGCATGCCCGGTAAATTCACGGAAGCTGCCTGGCTGATCCGGTCTTGCTCCAAACTTAATTCCTACATGAAAGATATTCCTTCTATACAAAAAGTGGGTGAGAGCGCTTATTGGAAATTTAAATGACAGAAATTAAAAGTGCAGAAAAGTAAGATAGTGTCGGGTTACCTCCCGACCAGTGCACTTGTTTAACGTCGTTGGCTCGACGCAAAGGGGATCACCAGTTGGGATCCCATGGGTGGCTCAAGTCGAATTTTTGTGGGGCTATGCTGGCTTCGCCGTGGTAATGTTTGACTCGTTGCCCGTTTACCGTGAATTTACTTTTATTGTCCATGCTTTCCAACTCAAGCCTTCCATGGTTGTATACTTTAGTCACAGTATAAGGGCCGGTCCATTTTGATTTTAGTTTGCCAGGCATTAACTTCAACCGTGAGGAAAAGAGTAGTACTTGTTGTCCTTCCTTAAATGAGCGGCGGAGGATGAATTTGTCATGATATAATTTCGTCCGTGCCTTGTAGTCTGTTTGCTCTTCATAGGCTTCAAGCCGCAATTCTTCAAGTTCGCATAGCTTAAGCTTCCTATCCAGTCCGGCAGCTTTTAAATCTGGATTGCACTTCTTGAGCGCCCAATAGGCTTTATGTTCTAATTCTACCGGAAGGTGGCATGCCTTTCCATAAACAAGCCGAAAGGGGGAGGTTCCAATTGGTGTTTTGTACGCTGTCCGATAAGCCCAAAGAGCTTCGTCCAGTCTCTGACTCCAATCTTTCCTACCTGGTTTCACCATCTTTTCTAGAATACTTTTGATTTCGCGGTTGGAGATCTCCGCTTGACCATTGGTTTGGGGATGATATGCCGTAGATGTTCGGTGGTGGACATGGTATCGTTTTAAGGTAGCAGCCATCATGCGGTTGCAGAAATGAGTTCCTTGGTCACTTATTATGGCTTTGGGTACCCCGTACCTACAAAATATATTAGTGCGCAAAAATTCTATGACAGTCTTTGCATCATCGCACCTTGTAGCCTTAGCTTCTACCCATTTCGACACATAATCCACAGCAACTAAGATGTATGTGTAACCACATGAAACTGGAAATGGTCCCATAAAATCAAGACCCCAAACGTCGAAGACATCGTTGACTAATATGGGTACTTGAGGCATTTCATTCCTAGCTGACACATTTCCTACTCTTTGACACTTATCGCATTTTTTACATTTTTTATTGGCATCTTTAAATATTCCTGGCCAGAAAAAGCCGCTATCTAGGATTTTTCTAGCGGTTCTTTTAGGCCCAAAATGTCCTCCGCATGCAAACTCATGGCAGAAACTAATAACAGAAGCTATTTCATTATCAGGGATGCATCTCCTAAGTATTTGATCTGGTCCTATTTTCCATAAATAAGGATCATCCCATAAGTATTGTTTAGCCTCATGTTTAAGTTTCATGCATTGTGCTTTAGTAAAAGAGGGAGGAAACGTACCTCCCACAAGGTAGTTGACGATTGAAGCATACCATGGTACTTTGGTTGAGACGGCGTATAGGTGCTCATCTGGAAATGACTCGGTTATGTGCCCTTCTTCTTCCTTTCGGACAATCCTACTTAGGTGGTCGGCCACCGTATTCTCAATTCCTTTTTTGTCCCTTATTTCTACATCGAACTCTTGCAGCAGTAATATCCACCGTATGAGTCTTGGCTTGGCTTCCTTTTTCTTCATCAGGTAGCGGATGGCAGCATGGTCAGAATAAACTATTACTTTTGCTCCAAGCAAATATGGTCTGAACTTTTCTAGAGCGAAAACTACTGCCAAGAGTTCCTTTTCGGTGGTGGAGTAGTTCCGTTGGGCAGGATCTAGGGTTCGTGAGGCGTAGTAGATCACACCTGATTTCTTTTCAATTTTTTGGCCGAGAACTGCCCCCACAGCGAAGTCGGTTGCGTCGCACATGATTTCGAATGGTAGTTCCCAATTTGGTGTTTGGATGATAGGTGTGCTAGTGAGGGCTTTCTTTAGATCATTTAAAGGCTTTTTTGCATGCGTCGGTGAATTCAAACGGAACTTCTTTTTGTGGGAGAGAGGATAGGGGAAATGCCTTTATGGAGAAGTCTTTGATGAATCGTCGGTAGAATCCTGCATGGCCAAGGAATGATTGGATGTCTCGGACCGTGGATGGGTATGGTAGAGTCTTGATCAGGTCGATTTTTGCTTTGTCTACTTCCATACCTTCTTTCGAGACGACATGTCCTAAGACTATTCCATGTGTTACCATGAAGTGGCACTTCTCATAATTGAGCACTAAGTTCATGGACACACATCGTGCTAAAACTGTGTTCAAATTGCTTAAGCACGCGTCGAATGTGTCTCCATGGATGGTGAATTCGTCCATGAAGACTTCAATAAATTCTCCGATCATGTCTGAAAAAATGCTGGTCACAACCCTTTGAAAAGTTCCTGGAGCATTGCATAGGCCGAATGACATTCTTCTGAAGGCGAAAGTACCGAATGGGCAGGTAAATGTTGTCTTTTCTTGGTCTTCAGGTGCTATGGGGATCTGATTATATCCTGAGAACCCGTCCAGGAAGCAAAAATATGGTTTGCCTGCCAGCCGGTCCAGCATTTGATCGATGAATGGTAGAGGGAAATGGTCTTTTCTTGTGACGGCGTTCAATTTCCTATAGTCGATGCACATTCTCCAGCCGTTCTTGATCCTTGTTGTCACCATGTTTCCTTTGGCATCTTCTTCGACTGTGATCCCACTTTTTTTGGGAACCACGTGGACAGGACTCACCCATTGGCTATCTGAAATGGGATAGATAACGTCCGCGTCTAGTAGTTTTTGTATTTCTTTCTGGACGATCTCCATCATGATTGGGTTGAGTCGTATCTGAGGCTCTCTTGATGGTTTTGCTCCATCTTCAAGTAGAATACGGTGCATGCATACGGCCGGGCTGACTCCTCTTAAATCGGCCAGTGTCCATCCGATAGCCAGCTTGTGTTGTTTCAGCACTTTTATCAAGCTTTGTTCTTGTCCTGTTTCCAAGCCACTCTTGATAATTACTGGGAGAGTGTCATTATCTCCTAGGAAGGCGTACTTTAAATGTCCAGGAAGGGGCTTTAACTCTATTTTGGGGGTTGCATTACCGAGGGCACGAAAGTATTTGATTTGAATAATTTTACCTCGTTGACTTCATATTCTAGTGTGAGAGGCTCCGAGATCGTTAAGTGGGCCACCATTTCATGCAAGTTTTCAGTTAATGAGCTTTCGGCTCCGTTGAGTACGGCTTCTAAGAGATCTGCCCTTGGTTCTGATTGAGTTTCTTGGACCAGATCGTCCAAAGCATCGAGAGCGTGAACTTCCTCGAAATCCATAGGGTGCTTTATTGCTTGGAATATGTCGAAGCTGAAGACTTCTCCTTCTACTTCTATTGAGAGCATCCCACTTCCACAGTCTATATTCATTTTTGCTGTTTTCAGAAATGGACGACCGAGAAGAATAGGTGCATGATCAGTAGGTCCGCCATTCTCCATTTTTAAGACGTAGAAGTCTGCTGGAAATACTAATTTGCCTACTTGAACCAGGATGTCTTCAATTTTGCCCTCGGGCTGTTTGCATGATCGATCAGCTAATTGAATAGTGAGACCGGTGGGTTTGAGTGGTCCAATCTTAAGGCATGAGTAGATAGAGAAGGGAAGAACATTGATTGATGCCACTAGGTCTAGCATGCAGTTATCGATTCTGATGTTGCCAATTTTGCACGGAATGGTGTAAGTTCCAGGATCTCCACATTTAGGGGGAACTTTCCGTTGCATGACTGCCGATACGTTCCTACTCATCAGCTCCTGATCGTTTCCAGTATTCCTCCTCCGGTTGATACAAAGTTCTTTCAAAAACTTGGCATACCGAGGAATTTGCTTGATGGCTTCCAAGAGGGGGATGTTGATTTCAACCTTGCTGAACAACTCCAACACTTCCTTATCCATGACATATTGTTTTTGCACGCGTGTAGGTACTGGAAATGGAAGTGTTGTGCTAATTCTAGGATTTTCGGTTCTGGGTATCAGGTCAGGCCCGTGTTCCTGGGACGTATTCTCTTCTTCTTCGGACGCGTCCCGTTCTTCCTCAATTATGTCGCCGTCTTTATCGGTTGCTTCTTCCTCTAGAGTTTCGAGAGGCTCGGGCCTTGTTTGTTTTTCTTTGGGTAACCTTGGGTCTTTTTCTTCTTTTTGCTCCACAGTTTTGCCGACAATCGTTTTTCCACTCCTAAGAGTTACGGCATTCATATTTTCCTGCGGGCTTTGAATAGTTTGGGACAGGAGTTCGCCGGGTTTACTAGGGAGTGCGGATACTGATGCAGCGAGTTGGGCGATGTGCTTCTTCAAGTCTGATAATTCTTCTTTTGTTTCGATTTGGTTTCGATGCATAGTAGTATTCAACTGTTGCACAGTTCCAGTTAATTGCAGCATCATATCCTCAAGTGATTTGTTTGCCCCTTGATAATTCCCTGAGCTTGCTTGGTACTGGTTTGACTCCTCCTGTTGGTATTGGTCTGCTGGGGTGTTCTGGTTGTACGGTTGATAGAATGATTGGGCTAGTTGAGGGATAGCTGGTTGTGTTTCTTTCTGAGGATAGTTGTTGTTACGCCAGTTTGGGTTGGTTGCTTGACCGTTCTGTCTGTTTTGTCCGGCTCTGTCATTGTTGTTGCTGTTGTTGTATCCTTGGTATCCTCCCACTACATTTACTTCTGCAGGTTCCTCTTCTATTAATGTCGGGCATGTGTCAGTCTGGTGCTCCGTAGAACCGCAAAATTCACAAGGTTTTACAGGAACTGGTTGTCTTCGTATGATCTGAATCATCATCTCCTTTAATTGTTTCATCTCTTCAGTTATGGAGTTTACTGATGTTTCGGCTTGTGCTACTTTTTTTGATCGAGAGAATTCATCTTGACGAGCAGTCTCTTCTCTAAATCGGGCATTTTCAGCAACGTTGGCGATGAGATTCCTTATGCCACTCAATGATAGATTCATCATGGATCCCCCTGCTGAGGCATCCAAGAGCATTTTGTCTAAGGGTCTTAATCCATCAATGAGGTATTCGATGACGAGTTTCTCGGGCAGTCCAAGGGTACAGCAGCTCCTTTCTAGGTAATTGAATTTTTCCAGGTAATCGTACATGGTTTCATTGGGACCCTGTGTGATTTCCTGTAGTTGCCTCCTTACTTGCATTGCTCTTCCCGCCGGATAGTATTTGTCTAAGAATTTCTTCTGCATTTGAGCCCATGTTCTGATGCTTCCGGAAGGCAATGAAAGGAACCAGTCGTTTGCCGAGTCTGTGAGGGAAAAATAGAACGCCTTTAACTTAAAGTCGTCCATATTCACTCGATTGGGTTTTAGGTTTTGGCAAATTCCATGCAGGCGTTGGAGGTGAGTTGTGGCGGATTCTCCTTGAGTTCCTAAGAATTTTGGCAAGCTGTGGGCCACTGTCGCGTTGATGGTTATGTTTTCTAATTCAGGGTTCTCGTAGATGCACCACGGCTGTGTTTCGAAATTAGGGGCATTTAATTCTCCCATAGTAGGTTCACGGTAGTTGTTGTCCCCATAGTAGTTGTCGAAGACAGGTTCTTGCCTAGGCATTTGTCGGGGTTGAGGGTATGGTGGGTATCTAGGGGGCTGTACTGGACCAGCTGGGTTTCGGTCCTCGGGTGGTTCTTGGTTTCTTCGGGCAGCCTCTCTATCACGAGCTCTTCTGTTTCTGATGAGTTGTTCCGGATCATCGACGAATGGAACCTCATCATTTCGATCGTACAGGTTTATTTCTTCGTCATCCTGGTAGTCATGGTGGCTTTCTTCGCGAGACATGGTTGTTTTGAAGTGCGTATTGATTCGAACAACTTATCTAATGGCTAATTCCCCGGCAACGGCGCCAATTTGATAGAACCGCTTGTCGTCAGAGCGATTTGTGCAAATAAATTTATAATAGTCCGCTACTCGCAACTATACTACTGGGTAGTACTTGGTAAGTAGGGGTCGAACCCAGAGGAATTAGGGGGATAGGTTATTCTTTAAGGGATTTGTTCAGCGAAGGAGCGTGTTTTAGGTTGGTTGAGGTTTTAGTGCTAACAACTACGTGACTTTTTAGTTGGTTTTGGTTTTGAGTGCTGAAAAGTAAATTACAGAAAAGTAAATACTGAAATTAAAAGCGAAGACTTACAGTGGGTGATGCGTGAATTGCAAGTCCTCCGGATTGTGAGCGGTTGATGGTTGCAGTTGATTGAACAATAAAAGTAAAGACAAAGGGGTTTTGTAATTGCGAGAGAAGTATTCGGTCTTGGGGGGCCTTGTATTATATCCTGTTCATTCTTTTAGTAACCCTTCTAAGTATTCAAACGTGTATCGAGGCCCTTTCGTAGCGCTCAATTTGCCACACTGTTTGTAAACCCTTGTTCTACTTCAGACTAATTCCTCCTTTCGAAGTATCTTAGCCTTTTGTGCATCCATTTGGTCCCTTTGGTCCAGTTTCCAAATGGTTTTAAAGATAGATCGAACTCCTCAGATAAGCTTTGCCCTTTCGTAGCATCCACTTACCCGAGTATGTTCACGACTTCCCACAGAAGAGTTTTGCCCTTTCGTAGCTTCCACTCAACCTTGGAAAGTCTGACCTTATAAATGGCACATAGAACAAGTTTTGAATACAGAGAAAAGAAACTAAACGAAGTAAAACATTTTATAAAACAAGAACTCCCCTTCAACCGAATGAAGAGTTTAGTTACGAATATCCATAGAGTTGGACATCATAACTAAATACTTGGGGATTTGGAAAAGAATACTCAAGAACAAACAGGAGTAAAGAGAGAAGAGAAAGAGATTACTCAAGAACAAACAGGAGTAACTCTTGAACTGTAACTGAAAACTTGAGTACTCAAGAACCAACAGGAGTACTCAAGATCGAACTAAAGTATTTGAGAACAAACTGAACTTTTGTTGATATCAAACCAAACTTTACATAGTAACAAACTTAGAGAGAGAAGTGTTTTACACAATTTTGGGATGATTTGAAATGAGGAGGAGAGCTTGGTATTTATAGGCTAAGGGGAGGGGAATGGAGGGCCAAGATGAGGGCATGTGGTTTGGCATCCAAGGGTGGAGATGGGGGGAAGAGGAGAGGAAGACAAGTGTCACAAGGGGAGAGGAGAAGGCAAAGCCGCCGGCGGCTTTGGGCATGGATGGAGGAGAGGGTGACATGTGGAGGAAGGGGAGAGGAGGAGGGGTGGATGTGAGGAGAAAGCCGCCGGTCCATGTGGCATGAGGAGAGTGGTTGTGAGTTTTGTGTAGTTTGCACAAAACTATCGGTGTATTCCAGCTCCGGATTGTCTTCGGTTTCTCTTCGGTTTGATTTGTTTTGAATGATTCCAAGTCAGGATCTTTAGATTTCTTCATTCAGCGTCTGATCTTGACCTTGGATTGACTCCTGATATCTTTTCTGTGCTAAAAGCTCTTCCTTAGCGTGTATTCTCTCTAAGCTCTGAAATACCCTGTAGAAATGTATCGGGACTAAAACATCAAAGTTAGATAGACAAACAGTCTAATTTGGTGGGTTTAACTGTGTTTATGATTCATACAATTGTGGTCCATCAGCGCCCCTTAGACCGAACTACTAGTTTAGCTACTATTCATCGCGCTAAACATTATACTAAGGAAATTAAAGGCAACAGTTAAATAAATACTAAGAGAAACTTACAACCGTTGAAGCGCCAAGGGAGCTTTCCTTTATTTCCAAAGCAAATTTACAACATTACAAATATTACAACTTCTAGAGAGAGAAGTGAATTTGGATTTTGGTGTGTGAAATGAGGAGGAGGAGGCCTCCTTATATAGCCATGGGAGGAGGAGGAGATGGCTACAAGTGTTGCATTTTGATTGGAGGAAGAAATCAAGGGAGGAGATGGCCACATGTGGAGGAAGGAGAGGAGGAGGAAGGTGGTGGTGACATGTGGAGGAGGGGCAAAAGCCGCCGGTCACCACCACCCCAAGCCGCCGGTAGGCGGTGGCCAAGGAGGAGGAGCTCCTCCCTTGGCCACCACTTCTTCAAGTGGCCGGTCATCCTTGTCCAATGTGAGATTTGTAAAGTTTTGTGCAGTCTTTTCACAAAACTGTCAATGTGTTTCTTCTCCGGGCTGTCTTGACTCCACTCCTGATTCTTCTGATTAATTTGTTCTGGTCAATTCAACGTCAGGATCCTTGATATTTCTTCAGTCGGCATATGATCTTGACCTTGGATTGACTCTTGTTATCTTTTCAGCTTAAAATCCTCTCCTTAGCGTGTTTTCACTTCAGTCTCTAAAATGCCCTGTGAAAATATATCGGGACTAACACGTAGACGTTAGATAGACAAACAGTCTAATTAAGGGGGTTTTACTGTGTTTCTGACTCGTATAACTTTGGTCCATCAGATTACCCCCCACTTTTAGTTGTTCGTCCCGAACAATGCTATTAAAGGGCGTAAGTTCTAATTTTTGCTTTGGAATATGAAAATTAGACTGTGGTACTCGATCTATCCTAATTCATGCATTGCTTACTTATTACCAAATTAAACTGCGTAAATAAATAGAAGAAACTTAATACTTGTACCTCCGTGCTGAGATGCAAATTATATTGGATGTCTCGGGAGATAGCCCTTTTTAGGCTCCTGGACTGCAACCTCGGGATCGTCTCTTACTATATGGTTTTCTGGTAGCTTTCTCTAGCACGTGATTCGATTCGGGTTTCAGTGAGTTGAGCCTTTTTTATTTTCTTCTTTGGCGAGGGACTGCTTTTTTTGTTGTAGTGAATCGGCCTTTGGCCTTTGATTTGACTTTTTTGAGTGCTTCACTTTTGCTCGGTTAAAACCTTCACAATTTTGGGCCTTTGGCCTCTTTTGATTTGCTTCATTGAGCTTTTCGTCTTTTTGTGATTGCTAGTCCATTTTCTCGAGCCTTTTTGGGAGGTCCAATCATCGCCCGCAAGCCTATGGAAATACCTCCCCGCTCCTCTCGTCTTTGTCGTTTTGCGCGGGTCAAGATGAGGGTCGCCCATCTATTTTCTCGGCTATTTTGACTAGAGAGAGGACGGTCTAATTCTCGTCCTCGCCTTTGCATAGATGCTTCATGGCGGATTGACTTCAATTATTCACTGAAAACCCGAAGTGCAGCCTCCACTGACTTCGAAAACCATATAGTTTGATCTGATCCTTTGATTGCTTTCCAAGCCTCTCTAGGGCAGTTTATATCAACTCCACATCCCTAGTTATCTCAGCACAAAGGACAAATGGAAAGTTACATTCTAAGTTTTTAAACAGTTGAATTTTCACAAGGTTAATGCATGAATTATGATTTATCTTTTTCACATTCTTAAGTTCATATTTTCAAAAAGGTACTTATTAAAAAAGAAAAGACAGCTGCATGTTATTTATGTACACAGGTGGTTCTCACCCCCCACTTTTGAACGAAGGCGTGCCTTAGTCCAAAAGTCATGCAAGCTTAAAACTAAATACTGAATTTAAATGACAGAAATTAAAGTGCGGAAAAGTAAGATAGTGTCGGGTTACCTCCCGACCAGTGCACTTGTTTAACGTCGTTGGCTCGACAATACCTCGTTTGTGGTTCATTGGTTTGGGTCCCATGGGTGGCTGAGGTCGAACTTCTTGATTCCACCGACTTTGATTCTTGCGGTGAGTCTTCCTGATTTTTTAGCAGATGACGGGTTTGGGTCCAGTTCTGATGGTATCTCCTTCCAACGTCTCTGAGAAGGCGAGGGACCTTTCACTATCAGCTTCTTGAACTGGGTGTTCTCCTGTTTAGGGCTGCCTTGTCCAGTCATGGCGAAAGCGTGCTCCATGTAGGAGTCATTCTGCTCGGGCCCTTTTCCCATTCTCCCTTGAGCTTCTTCTTGGATCGCATAGTTCGCGGCGACTTGCTCATTAATTAAGGGGAAAAGTCGGGAAGGCCTCATGAGGCTTGGTTCTGCCTCGTAATGTTGGTTCGTGAAGAACTGATCGTAGATAGTCTCAGCTGCCTGGGTAATGATAGTCGGGTATGGAATAGGCAGTTCGTTGGTGGTATTCTGGACTTCTACTTCGTTGCTTCCGGTGCTTTCCATGTCTGATTCCTCGGATGGTTCGGGAGTCTCTTCTGACGGCTCGGTGGTTTCTTCTTTGTCAGCCTCAGGGTCAGCTTCTTCTGTCTGCATTTCCTCGTCAGTGTGGGGAACTCGTCTTGTGGCAGCGGCTAGGCCAGTTATCAGGTACCACATGTCTGCAATGGTGAGGTTTGCGGCAGACCTTCTCATAGCTTCGTTGACTCTTCCTAGCTCTTCGGACCTCATCCCAGGAAGAAATTTTTGGAGAAGAATTTTCTTCGTAAATCCATGGTGCGGGCAGCTTGAGATGATGGCATCGAGTTTTATGTAGTATTCGTCCAAAGTCTCATCCCGGGATTGTTGAAGGTTCAGGATCTTCTTGCGGGTTTCTTGGCGTAAGGAAGGTGGGGAGAATTCTTTCAGGAACGTAACGTAGAGGTCTACAAAACGTTCTGCACTGCAAGCGGTGGATGTGTAGTACCATATCGTAGCGAAGTCGGTTAGAGAGAATTTAAAGCATTTCAGCTTAAATTCCTCTAACACTTCGTTTTAAGGTTTGATGTTGTGGCAGACTTGGTGGAAGTTTCGACAGTGCTGTACAGGGTCTTCTCCCTCCGTTCCTCCGAACAGGGGCAGAAATCGCGTTGTCCATGCATGCGTGACAGGTAATGACATAGAGAGATGAACAGAAAAGAAAAAGGGGAGGGAAGAACAGTTATCCGATGACTAGTTCCCCGGCAACGGCGCCAATTTGACAGAACCGCTCGTCGTCAAAGCGATTGTGCAAATAAATTTATAATAGTCCGCTACTCGCAACTATACTACTGGGTAGTACTTGGTAAGTAGGGGTCGAACCCAAGGGAACTAGGGGAATAATTGTTCTTCGGGGGGAATTACGCAGCGTGGGAACGTGTTTAAGGTCGATTGGTTGGTTTTAAAGCTATCAGCTATTTTGATTGATTGATTGGTTGGTTGGTTGATTTTAATACTGGAAAGTAAATTACTATTTTAATGATTAAGAGAAATGTTCGGTTTCAGGGGACTTGTATTATATCCTGTTTATCATTGACCATTAGTGAATCATCTAAGTATTCAAACGGTGAATCGAGGCTAGTTACAGCTCAAGACTTGCAACACCGGTTTAAAACAACTCTTGTTCTATTTCAGTCTAGCGCCAATACCCTAAGGTATGCTAGCCTGGGTGCATCCACCTGATCTCACAGTTACGCTCGACCAGATGGGATTTAGGATGAGTCGAACTCCTCAGATAGCTTTGCTTGTTACAGCTTCCACTACCTGAGTATGATCACGAATTCCCACAGAAGAGCTTTGCTTGTTACAGCATCCACTCAACCTTGGAAACTCTGACTATATATGGCACATAGAACAAGTTTTGAATACTAAGACTAAACACTAAGTTAATAGTCTTAAAACATTTATAATACAAGTGCGCCCCTTAGACCGAACTACTAGTTTAGCTACTATTCATCGCGCTAAACATTATACTAAGGAAATTAAAGGCAACAGTTAAATAAATACTAAGAGAAACTTACAACCGTTGAAGCGCCAAGGGAGCTTTCCTTTATTTCCAAAGCAAAATTACAACATTACAAATATTACAAATTCTAGAGAGAGAAGTGAATTTGGATTTTGGTGTGTGAAATGAGGAGGAGGAGGCCTCCTTATATAGCCATGGGAGGAGGAGGAGATGGCTACAAGTGTTGCATTTTGATTGGAGGAAGAAATCAAGGGAGGAGATGGCCACATGTGGAGGAAGGAGAGGAGGAGGAAGGTGGTGGTGACATGTGGAGGTGGGGCAAAAGCCGCCGGTCACCACCACCCCAAGCCGCCGGTAGGCGGTGGCCAAGAAGGAGGAGCTCCTCCCTTGGCCACCACTTCTTCAAGTGGCCGGTCATCCTTGTCCAATGTGAGATTTGTACAGTTTTGTGCAGTCTTTTCACAAAACTGTCAATGTGTTTCTTCTCCGGGCTGTCTTGACTCCACTCTTGATTCTTCTGATTAATTTGTTCTGGTCAATTCAACGTCAGGATCCTTGATATTTCTTCAGTCGGCATATGATCTTGACCTTGGATTGACTCTTGTTATCTTTTCAGCTTAAAATCCTCTCCTTAGCGTGTTTTCACTTCAGTCTCTAAAATGCCCTGTGAAAATATATCGGGACTAACACGTAGACGTTAGATAGACAAACAGTCTAATTAAGGGGGTTTTACTGTGTTTCTGACTCGTATAACTTTGGTCCATCACACGCTCACACTGCATTTGTTTGTCTGATTGAGCCCAGGAATGTGGAAGAAGCCCTTAAAGAACCCGATTGGGTGAAGGCTATGCATGACGTACTGCACCAATTCGAAAGGAAAAAAGTATGGAGATTGGTTCCATGCCCAACCGCAAGAACGATTATTGGAACCAAATGGGTGTTTAAGAATAAGCTGGACGATAAAGGGGATGTGGTAAGGAACAAAGCTCGATTGGTAGTAATGGGATACAATCAGCAAGAAGGGATAGACTACGATGAGGCGTTCACCCCTGTCGCAAGGCTCGAGGCGATCAGGCTGCTAATTGCATACTCAGCGTACCATGGTTTTAAACTACAACAGATGAACGTAAAAACAACATTTCTGAACGGAGTACTCAAGGAGGAAGTGTACGTCGCATAGACTCCTGGCTTTGTGGACACCACTTATCCTCACCACGTATATATCCTGGACAAGGCACTCTATTGACTAAAGCAGGCTCCCCAAGCCTGGTATGACAGACTATCTCAATTTCTCTTATCTTTTGGGTATATACAAGGACAAGTTGACAAGACTCTATTTCTTCTCAAGGATGGAAAGGACACGCTCGTGGTACATGTATACATTGATGATATTATATTTGGTTCCACTAACAACTCTCTTGTCAGGACACTCACTAAACTCACGGAAAGTGAGTTTGAGATGAATATGGTGGGGGAATGTAACTTAAGTTCGCTCTAGGACTTCAAGTGGCCCAAAGGACGGATGGTACTAGAATTCACCAACAGAAGTACCTCCGTGAGATGCAGGCGAAATTTGGAATGAAGGACTCAAGTGCCATGGCAACACCAATCTCCCCAAATGAATCTCTCGAAAAGGATGAGAGTTCTCCAAAAGTGGACCAAACACTATACAGGGGAATGATAGGTTCACTTCATTATCTTACCGCTAGTAGACGTACAGTGTGTGTCTATGTGCCCGCTTTCAGACTGATCCCAGGGAGACGCACCTCAAGGCAGCAAAAAGGATACTGCGGTACCTCAAGGGTACTGATACCCTGTGTTTATGGTACTGATGGGACGTATTTATATGACTCATCGAGTACACTAAACCCACCTTATTCGACACTTTGTCCTAAGAACATATACTTGTTAATGTCATTTTTGTGTATATAGGCATTTTGGAGTCTAAAGAGGAATCACGCTCAAAAAGGGGAGATTTGTCCCAAAATGCAACACAAGTCATTTCTGGCCGAGAAGTCGCAACCAGGGCCCGAGGAAAATCGACCATGGCCCTGAGGAAATACAGCCAGGCCCGAGAGGTCTCGACCAGGGACCGAGAAACCCAGTCGGGGACCACGGAAACTCAACCGGGTACCTAGGCCCGCAACCGAGAAGTGCCGAGACCCGCGTCCGAGAACCTCAGGCCCTGACCGAGAACCAGTACCGAAGAAAACCAGGTCCCCACCCGAGACCCTGTCCGAGGCCCGCGTCCGAGAAAAGTCGGCCCCGCCCAGGCATCCCAGGTCCCGCCCGAGCTGTCTAGCACTAAATTCAAGTAGCCCTGGCAAACGAGCTGATCTGACGAATCCACCTCAAGCAAAGTGATCAAAATGGAAAATAAGGTGGACAATGTCGAAAAACCAAGGAGAATGCTCGGGCAGATTGGCAGTTGTCCCAATTCCAAAGTAAAGGCCCCGCGCGCATAGGCACCGAAACCAAGTCGCTCGACCAAACCATGGAATCTGGCAATTCTGGCTCGGCCAAAGTGTTTTAAATGCCCAATAACTCGGAAAATCTCACTTCCTAGACAAAACGCCCGAGTGGAACTAGCTCAAGCCCGATCAAGGCCAAACTAGGGCAATTTTGGCCGTTTTGGGATTTCGACCATGCTCCGGGCAGAATCTGGCTTAGCATCCTTCATGGATCAGTCTTAGAATCTCCTCAACATTCCAAATCCATGGTCCAACAGCCAAGGACCGCCGGCCAAAATTCCGGCCAAACTCCGGCCAAGCTCCGATCAAGCTCCGATCAAGCTCAGGCCAAGCACAACCAAGTCCAACCAAGTTCCGGCCAAGAAGTTCCAACCAAAAACCAAATTCCCTATATTCTGGTTAACTTCTACTATTCATTTCGGTTTGGTTTTGGATTTCCGTTGGCCTCTACTATTCAAGTCCGGTTGGCCTCAACCAAACCAAGCTAGTTGCCCTTTGAGTTGAGCCAAGCTCAAGTCGGTTGGAAGGCAAGTGCAAGGCATGTGGATGGCTTTTTGCTAAACCAATCAAAATGAAGTGCTTTTGGGATATTTCTTCAAGCCAATACATATCTCCTCCCTAAAGTCGGTTGGCCTCATCTAGTCCAAGCTAGTTGCCCTTTGAGTTGAGCCATAAGCAAGTCGGTTGGAGGGAATGCAAGTGCCAAGCAAGTGGTTGCCTTTTTGGAAGAGACAATGTAAGTGTCTTTACTTTTGGGATATTTACAATCCAAAGCTTAGCCTCCAAGTTTCCCTAGCCTATAAATAGAGGGCTTGCCTCATGTAATATGAAGTGCTTCGAAGTCCCAAGTCCTTAGAGAGAAGAGAGCTTAACTCACTTCTCTTCATTTTCAATACAAACACAATTTGCTCTCTACTTGTTCTTGCTTTTGTTCTTGATTTCCAAAGCTTTCTTCACTTGTTCTTGAGCTCCTAAGCTCTTTATTTTCCAGCAAGCACTCTTTACTTTCTTGACAAGCACTTGATTTGGAGCTCCTCTCCCTTTATTTTCTTGTTGTTTTCGGTTACAAAAAGCTCTCGGTTACATGCTCACGGTTTCCCTTGTTTTCTTTTCGTTTTCCTTTACTTTTATAAGCATGGTGCTTGTATTCCTTGACATGAATACAAGTAGCTAAAGCTTATTTGGTCAAGGGTGTTCATACTTGTGTATGTGACGGATGCACAGTCGTCGTGTGCAAAAGCAAAAGATAAATTTATAAGTCCGCTACTCGTGACTTCACTATTCGGTAGCAAAGCGGTAAGTAGGGGTCGAACCCAAGGGAATTAGTGGATAGTTGTTCTTTAAGGGATTTGTACAGAAATGTAAATGCGATTGGGGTTGGTTGTGGTTTTAGTACTGAAAGTAATTACTGAAAAGTAAATGACTGAAAATAAAGTGCGGAAAGTAAATGACTGAAAAGTAAAGTGCGGAAAGTAAATGACTAAAAAGTAAAGTGCGGAAATTAAATTGCGTAAAGTAAATACTGAAAGTAAAGTGCTGGAACAGTCGAGTTCAATATCAACCGCAACACACATTTGGTTTGTCGCACGCTATATTTCAAGCGTGATACGTGCCAAACTTATGTTGGATTGATGTTGAAAACGTCTGTAGTAAGCGTACGGAAATGTAAAGACTGAAAGTAAAGTGCGGAAATGTAAAGACTGAAAGTAAAGTGCGGAAATGTAAAGACTGAAAAGTAAAGTGCGTAAAGTAAAGTGCGTAAAAGTAAAGTGCGTAAAGTAAAAGTTAGGTACGGAAAGTAAAGTTAGTTGCGGAAACTAAAGTACTGAAAGTAAATGTTAGGTACTGAAAGTAAAGTTAGTTGCGGAATGTAAAGGTACTGAAAGTAAATGGTACTGAAAGTAAGCAGTTGTTAATAGGACTGCAAGTAAAGTGACGAGTGGTGTTTTAATTAATGGAAAGATTCGGTTTTAGGGGCCTTGTATCATTGTCCGTTCATCATCGACCTCTAATGATCGTTCTAAGTGTTCAAAGATGTATCAAGGCCATTTCTAGCACTCGACTTGCCACACCGTCTAGTCCTTTTCAAGACATAGAACACTTGTTCTATTTAGGCTAATTCCTCCTTTCGAAGTATCTTAGCCCATGTGCATCAACTTGATCAATCATTTCCGATCAACAAAGTGGTGTTTTAAAGAGGTTGAACTCTATGGAAAAGCTTTGCTCTTTCGAGCCTCCACTTAACCACGTATGTTCACGAACCCCATGGAAGAGTTTTGCTCTTTCGAGCCTCCACTCAACCAATAGTGTTCTAACCTAGTATAAGGCACATAGAACAAGTTTGAACATAATAGAAGCGTTAAGAAAAGGGTCTAAAATGTTTGCGTGATATAAGCACACCACTTCAACCGAATGAAGGGTTTAGCTACGAATATCCATAGAGGTGGATACCATAGCTAAGTGCTTGGAAAAGTAAAGGTTTTGGTTTTGAAAACAAAGACAAGAAAGTAAGGTTTTGGAAAGTAAAACTCAAGAACAAACTTGAGAACTCAAGAACCAACAAAAGTACTCAAGATTCAAAGCAAAATAAAGACAAGAAAGTAAAAGAGGGGGCTCGGTTTTTGACAAAGAAAATGAAGAACAAACTCAAACTTCACTCAAGAACTCTCAAGAACACTCAAGAAAAAGAGAGAAGGTAGAGCTTTTGATTTCAAAACACAAGTGTTTACAAGGATTTGTGGTATGGATTTTAGAGAGATTCTCTACCTAAGTTACAAGTGATGTTGATTAAAGGAGGGGAAGCCTCCTTTTATAGCCAAATGTGGCAGTTGGAGGAGTGAGTGGAATGAGATATTTCCTCCTCCAACCGCCTCTAGTCCTCCCATAAGTCCGGTTGGCCTTGGTTGCTCTTTGGTTGCTCTTCGGTTGGAGTTTGGATGAGCCAAAGGGTGCACTTGCCTTGCACATGGGTGGCTAGAGCATGGGATGTGCCAAAGGGCAACTACATGAGCATGGTTGAGGCTTGGGCAAGTTTGGTTGAGGTATGGTTTCAAACCAAAAGACAAACCGATGTGAATAGTATAACCTAACCGAGAATTAAGTAGTTTGGTTGGACTTCGCCGGAGTTTGACCGGAGTTGGGCTAAAATGACGAGAGCAAGGTGGTGGTTGGATTAGGGTTGATCGGAGCATCGCCGGAAGTTGATTGGACCATGGCCGGAGCTTGGCCGGAGCTGCCAGAATTTTGGCCGGCGGTCCTTGGCTCTTGGAATGCTGATTTGGATTGCTGATGCAATTGTAAGCCTAATGGTCGATGTAGTTTTGCCGGAATCTGCTCAGGGCCTCGCCGGGCCTGGTTGGAAGTTCTTGTCGGGCACAGGCCTCGGGCGCGGACCTATTTTTCTCGGTTGCGGGCCTCGGGCGCTCTCGGTACGGGTCTCGACGCGGGTCTCGGCGCTCTCGGCACTTGGGTCTCGGCGCTCTCGGCACAGGCGCTCGGCGCTCTCGGCACGGGCGCTCTCGGCACGGGCGCTCGGCGTTGGTTCTCGGGCGTTCCTGGGACGCGTCACGGCTTTCTCGGCACCCGGCAAGGTTCTCTCGGCACCCGGCCCGTTCTCTCGGCACTCGGCTCGGTACTCTTGGCAGGGACCTGCGGTCCTCGGTATGGGCTCCCGGGCGCGTCCGGCATTTCCAGGAAGCGACCCGAGATTCCTCGGTCCCGGCTGGGCTCTGCGGTCCTCGACTTGACTTGTAATCCATTTTTGGTTTAAGAACCCTCTTTTTAGCTCGTTTCTTCTCTAAACCTCAAAATAGCCTGTACAACAAAAGTGGAACTAACAAGTAAACGTTGTTAAGGCAAAGTATCTAATTTGGTGGGTTTAACTATCTTAATGAATCATATAAATATGGTCCATCAGATCACCCCACATTTATACTTGTTCGTCCCGAACAATGCTATTCGAGAGAGAAACACAAAATCCAAGTAATAAGCTCTAAATAGGAAAGTGAGAATGTGGGACTAGATTTATCTTATCCAAGCAATACTTACTTGTTACCAAACTAAACCGTGTAAGTACTTAGAAGAAACTTGATACTTGTACCTTCGAGCCGAGATGCAAATTAATTCGGATGATTCGGGAGATAGCCCTTTTCAGGCTCCTGGACTGCATTCTTGGGACCGACTCGCACTATATGGTTAACTTGTAGCTTTCTCTAGCACGTGACTTGGTTCGAGTTTCAATGATCTGAGCTCTTTGATTTCCTTTTGATGAGGGACAGCTTTTGAAGTGATTTGGTCTTTGGCCTTCGATTTTGAATTGAAGTTTCTTCACTTTTGTTTTGGTTAAAACCTTCACATTTTTGGCCTTTGGCATTTGATTTGCTTCTTCGAGCTTTGCTTCTTTGTGATTTGCTTGTCCATTTTCTCAACCTTTTGGGAGGTCCAATCATCGCCCGAGAGCATATGGAAATACCTCCCCGCTGTTTCTCATCCTCACCGTTTCGCGCGGGTCAAGATGAGGGTCGCTCATGTATTTTCTCGGCTACTAGGACTAGAGATAGGACGGTTTGATTCCCGTCCCGCCTCTTGCATAAACGCTGCACGGCGGAGATGACTCTAATTTCCAATGAAACCCGAAGTGCAGGCTCCACTGACTTCGTAAACCATATAGCGAAATCCGATCCTTCGAGTGCTTGCCAAGCCTCTCTAGGGCATTTTATATCAACTCCACATCCCATGTATATCTCAGCACAAAGGGACAATTAAGAAGTTACATCCTCAAGTTTTTATACAGTTGAGAGTTACATCCCCAGTAGAGCTGCCGTTTGTGCTTCTTTGAGTCTTTCTATGGCTATTAGTTCTCCGTATGTCTGGGCATAGGTTTCATCTTCCCACAACATACCAAGGAACTCTTCCTTATCTACTCCTGTAGTTAATAGTGAGGGTCGTGCTGCTTCTTCCAGCGCCTCCTTCATGTCTGACATTGTTACCATGCTAACATTTCCTTTTGGGTTTTGGATGGTTTGTGAAGGAAGTCTGCTAGGTTCATTAGTGAGCGCGGACATTGAGGTGGCGAGCTGGGACATTTTCTTCTTCAAGTCCGAGATATCTCCCTTTGTCTCTTCTTGGAATTGATGCATCGAGCCCACGAGTTCCTTCACCACATCATCGAGGGATTTGTTTGGTCCTTGCAGATTGCTCGGGCCGGCTTGGTACTGATCCGGTCCCTTCTGCTGATACTGACCCGTCGGGTACTGGTTTGGTCCTTTTTGCTGATATTGACCTGCTGATGGAACGTTCTGGTTGTACTGCCGGTGGGGAGGTTGGTAGAATGACTGAGTGACAGACCGCTCGTCGTTAAAGCGATTTGTGCAAATAAATTTAATAGTCCGCTACTTGCGACTATACTACTGGGTAGTACTTGGTAAGTAGGGGTCGAACCCAAGGGAGTCAGTGTGGATTAATTGTTCTTTAATGAAGCTTATGCAGAAATTAAATGCAATTGGGGTTGGATTTGAGTGTGATTTGAGAACTGAAAGTAAATTAAAATAATTGATAATGGACTGTGAGGAAAGTATTCGGTTTTAGGGGCCTTGTATCATATTTGTTTATCATTGACCGCTAATGACCATACCAAGCATTCGAAATCGAGGCTATTCCTAGCACAAGACTTGCAACGTCGTGTAGAACACTTGAAATGATCATGCTAAATGTTCAAAGATGAATCGAGGCTATTCCTAGCACAAGACTTGCAACATCATTTAAAACACTTGTTCTAAGCAAAACTAATTCTTCATTTCGAAGTATCTTAGCTGTAAGTGCATCCATTTGGTCCCTTTGGTCCAGTTTCCAAATGATTTTTAAGATAAGTCGAACTCCTCGATAAGTTTTGCTTGTTACAGTTTCCACTTACCGAGTATGTTCACGAATTCCCACGGAAGAGCTTTTTGCTTGTCAGGCACTCAACCTTGGAAACTCTGACTTGATATAAGGCACATAGAACAAGTATCGAACATAAAGGTATACTAAGAGTAAAGTCTAAAACATTTATAATACAAGCACACCCCTTCAACCAAACTACTAGTTTAGCTACTATTCATCGCGCTAAACATTATAACTAAGGAAATAAAAAAGTTGAATAAATACTAAAAATAATACTTACAACCGTTGAAGCGCCAAGGGAGCTATCCTTTATTTCCAAAGCGAAGAACAATTTTATTGAAAATGAAGAGAGGAGGGTTAAGCCCTCTCTCTCTCTAAAAGTGTGTACAAGTATGGGATATGGGATGATTCAAATGAGGAGGAGGAGCTCCATATTTATAGCCATGGGAGGAGGAGATGGGTGGTGGAGATGGAAGCACATGGCATCATCCAAGGAGGAGGAAGGAGGAGCCACCACATGGCAATCATCCATGGAGGAGGAGTGGAGAGCAAGTTTTGGAGATGTGTGGCTTGGATGGAAACACATGGAGGAGGAGGAGGAGGAGCCGCCGGTCATGGTGGCCAAAAGCCGCCGGTGGTGGGTGGTGGAAAGGGGAGGAGCTCCTCCCTTGGCAACCTTCTCATCAAGTGGCCGGTCACTTTGCCCATATGTGAGTATTGTACAGTTTTGTGCAGTCTTTTCACAAAACTGTCAGTGTGTTTTGTCCCGGGCTGTCTTGATTCCTCTTCTGTATAATTTGTTATGAGTGATTCAACGTCAGGATCCTTGATATTTCTTCAGTCGGCATATGATCTTGACCTTGGATTGACTCGTAACTTCTTTTCTGCTTTAAAAGCTCCTCTTTAGCATGTATTCTCTCTAAGCTCTAAAATACCCTGTAAAAATATATCGGAACTAACAAGCAAAAGTTAACTAGACAAAGTGTCTAATTTGGTGGGTTTAACTATGTTTATGATTCGTATAATTATGGTCCATCAGATCACCCCACACTTTTAGTTGTTCGTCCCGAACAATGCTATTCAAGGGCGTGCACACAATCCATGTAAAAACTTTCAATATGAAAGTGAGACTATGAACTAGATTTATCCTAACTCATGCATTACTACTTATTACCAAATTATACCGTGTAAATAAATAGAAGAGACTTGATACTTGTATCTCCGTGCTG
Organism: Rhodiola kirilowii; assembly: GCA_033675215.1. Taxonomy (NCBI): domain Eukaryota; kingdom Viridiplantae; phylum Streptophyta; class Magnoliopsida; order Saxifragales; family Crassulaceae; genus Rhodiola; species Rhodiola kirilowii. The sequence continues at coordinate 37,454,376 of CM066201.1, forward strand.
AGATGCAAATTATATTGGATGTTTCGGGAGATAGCCCTGTTTAGGCTCCTGGACTGCAATCTCGAGATCGTCTCGTACTATATGGTTTTCTGGTTGCTTTCTCTAGCACGTGATTCGGTTTGGGTTTTAATGGTTTGAGTACTTTGATTTTCTTTTGGCGAGGGACTGCTTTTTGTAGTGAATCGGCCTTTGGCCTTTGATTTGACTCTTTGAGTACTTCACTTTTTGTTCGGTTAAAACCTTCACAATTTTGGGCCTTTGGCCTCTTGATTTGCTTCTTCGAGCTTTTTGCCTTTTTGTGGCTTGCAAGTCCATTTTCTCAAGCCTTTTTTTTGGGAGGTCTAATCATCGCCCGCAAGCCTATGGAAATACCTCCCCGCTTCTCTCGTTTTTGCTGTTTCGCGCGGGTCAAGGTGAGGGTCGCTCATCTATTTTCTCGGCTACTTTGACTGTCGTTTCGCGCGGGTCAAGATGAGGGTCGCTCATCTATTTTCTCGGCTACTTTGACTGGAGATAGGACGGTCTGATTCCCGTCCTCGCCTTTTGCATAAACACTGCATGGCGGAGATGACTTCAATCTTCACTGAAACCCGAAGTGCAGCCTCCACTGACTTCGAAAAACCATATAGTTTAATCTGATCCTTCGATTGCTTGCCAAGCCTCTCTAGGGCAGTTTATATCAACTCCACATCCCTAGTTTATCTCAGCACAAAGAGACAAATGAGAAGTTACGTTCTAAGCTTTTAAACAGTTGAATTTTCACAAGGTAAATGCATGAATTATGACTTATCTTTTTCACATTCTTAAGTTCATATTTTCAAAAAGATATTATTTATTAACTAATATATATAGGTGGTTCTTACCCCACACTTCTGAACGAAGTCGTGCCTTTTAGCAAGACTGAGTTCAAAAGCCATGCAAGCAGATGTTATACGAGAAGGAAATGTTATTAAGGAAAAGGAAAGACAGAACTCCCTTTAAGGTGTCGAGTGAACGACATGGCACGAGGCTGGATAATCGAGGGAGTTCGGCTGGGGCCTTGAACTCTGAGCATAGCCCTATCTGGCCTAATGTTGCACCCAAGTCCGATTCCTGAATAGTCATTTCTTCTATGCACCAAGTGGGTGAGAGCAACTTATTGAAAAAACTAAATGACAGAAAATAAAATGATAGAAAATAAAATGACAGAAAGTAAGATAGTGTCGGGTTACCTCCCGACCAGTGCCTTTGTTTAACGTCGTTGGCTCGACGATACCTCAATCATGGATCATAAGGTCGGATCCCAAGGGTGAGTGTGGTCGAATTTCTTCTCGGCTATCCTTTTGCTCCGAGAGGGTGAGGTTTCTTTGACCATAGCTGCTGGTCCAATGAGTCGTGCTTGTTTATTACTCCTTCCGGGTTTCCATTCTTTCGGCCCATGTCTTTGCCGCCTCTTCATGTTGGAATAGTTGGCACCTTTGTGAGTTTGGAAATTTGGTTTTGTGCCATTACATGTAGGCGACATCAAGCATGCGCCTCTGCCAATCCTCTTTATTGTGGCAGTGATGGATGGTTTTCTTGGAACGAGTGAGTTTTCTGGCGGTTTTCCTTGTTGAGTCGTGGTGAGTGGGACCAGGGCTTTCTCGGACAGTTCGGCAATGAGGTCCGTGACTTCCTCGGGTGCTCAGAGCGCAAGGACCGGGCCTGGTTTGATTTCTTCGGCCGCTTCAGCAATGAGGTTCGGGATTTCTGTTGGTTCGGTATTTAGGACAGTGATTTCCTCGGATGGATTGGTGATAAGGACCGGGTCTGATTGGTGTGGTTCTTCTTCGGTTATTTGCGGGTCCTCATCCTCAGTCGGTTCCTCGGGTTCAGCCGTCCTTTCTGTTGCTCCTGAATCGGTTTCAGCCGTGAATTGGTGCATCGCGGCACTCAATTGCTGCATGTTTGCGGCCAATTGTTGGGTGTTAGCTGCCAGCTCCTTTTCTACCGCCCATAATTCAGTTTTAGCTCTGATTTGTTGCATTGTGTTTTCCAACTGCTGGATGCTAGATGCCAGCTCTGTTATACCGTCCTTGAGTGGCTCGGCCTGATCTTGGCTCGGTCTTGACCTTGCGGCCAAATCATTGATTAATATCCAAAGATCATCCACGGTTAAGTCCCACATTGATCCTCCTGCTGCATTATTTAGCTGGTCCCACTCATGTGGCAACATTCCACAGAGAAATTTTATTTAAAGATCGGAGTTGGTAAATCCATGGTGCGGGCAGCTCGTCACAATGGAATCGAAGTACCATAAGTACTCATCCAATGTTTCGTCCCGGGATTGCGTTATTTTGTTGATCTTCTCGCGGATTTCAAGTTTGAAGGGTGGTGGGGAAAACTCCATATTGTTCCAAGGTTCCATTCCGTAGTAGTATGACTTGGTGAATTGCATGATAAAAGAAAAAAGAAAAAAGAAAATAGAATAACTATTCCTATGCACAACTCCCCGGCAATGGCGCCAATTTGACAGACCGCTCGTCGTTAAAGCGATTTGTGCAAATAAATTTATAATAGTCCGCTACTTGCGACTATACTACTGGGTAGTACTTGGTAAGTAGGGGTCGAACCCAAGGGAGTCAGTGTGGATTAATTGTTCTTTAATGAAGCTTATGCAGAAATTAAATGCAATTGGGGTTGGATTTGAGTGTGATTTGAGAACTGAAAGTAAATTACAATAATTGATAATGGACTGTGAGGAAAGTATTCGGTTTTAGGGGCCTTGTATCATATTTGTTTATCATTGACCGCTAATGACCATACCAAGCATTCGAAATCGAGGCTATTCCTAGCAAAAGACTTGCAACGTCGTGTAGAACACTTGAAATGATCATGCTAAATGTTCAAAGATGAATCGAGGCTATTCCTAGCACAAAACTTGCAACATCATTTAAAACACTTGTTCTAAGCAAAACTAATTCTTCATTTCGAAGTATCTTAGCTGTAAGTGCATCCATTTGGTCCCTTTGGTCCAGTTTCCAAATGATTTTTAAGATAAGCCGAACTCCTCGATAAGTTTTGCTTGTTACAGTTTCCACTTACCGAGTATGTTCAGGAATTCCCACGGAAGAGATTTTTGCTTGTCAGGCACTCAACCTTGGAAACTCTGACTTGATATAAGGCACATAGAACAAGTATCGAACATAAAGGTATACTAAGAGTAAAGTCTAAAACATTTATAAAACAAGCACACCCCTTCAACCGAACTACTAGTTTAGCTACTATTCATCGCGCTAAACATTATAACTAAGGAAATAAAACAGTTGAATAAATACTAAAAATAATACTTACAACCGTTGAACCGCCAAGGGAGCTATCCTTTATTTCCAAAGCGAAGAACAATTTTATTGAAAATGAAGAGAGGAGGGTTAAGCCCTCTCTCTCTCTAAAAGTGTGTACAAGTATGGTATATGGGATGATTCAAATGAGGAGGAGGAGCTCCATATTTATAGCCATGGGAGGAGGAGATGGGTGGTGGAGATGGAAGCACATGGCATCATCCAAGGAGGAGGAAGGAGGAGCCACCACATGGCAATCATCCATGGAGGAGGAGTGGAGAGCAAGTTTTGGAGATGTGTGGCTTGGATGGAAACACATGGAGGAGGAGGAGGAGGAGCCGCCAGTCATGGTGGCCAAAAGCCGCCGGTGGTGGGTGGTGGAAAGGGGAGGAGCTCCTCCCTTGGCAACCTTCTCATCAAGTGGCCGGTCACTTTGCCCATATGTGAGTATTGTACAGTTTTGTGCAGTCTTTTCACAAAACTGTCAGTGTGTTTTGTCCCGGGCTGTCTTGATTCCTCTTCTGTATAATTTGTTATGAGTGATTCAACGTCAGGATCCTTGATATTTCTTCAGTCGGCATATGATCTTGACCTTGGATTGACTCGTAACTTCTTTTCTTCTTTAAAAGCTCCTCTTTAGCATGTATTCTCTCTAAGCTCTAAAATACCCTGTAGAAATATATTGGAACTAACAAGCAAAAGTTAACTAGACAAAGTGTCTAATTTGGTGGGTTTAACTGTGTTTATGATTCGAATAATTATGGTCCATCACTGAGCTAATTGAGGTGCAGCTTGTTGTGTCTCTTTTGGAGGGTGGTTGTTGTTCCGCCAAGTTGGGTTGGTTACTTAATTATACTGCCGGTTTGGTCCGGATCTGTCGTTGCTGTTGTTGTTGTTGTTGTATCCTTGGTATCCTACCACTGCATTCACTTCTGCCGATTCCTCTACTATTAACGTTGGGCATGCGTCAGTCTTGTGGTCCGTAGAACTACAAAACTCGCACGGCTTCACTTGAACTGGCTGCCTTCGTAGGATCTGAACCATCATCTCCTTCATTTGTTTCATCTCCTCAGGCATAGAGTTCATCGGTGTTTCAGCCTTTGCCACATTCTTTGTTCAGGAAAATTCTTCCTGCCGAGTTGTCTCCTCTCTAAATCGGGCATTTTCAGCAACGTCGGTGATGAGTCGCCTTATGCCGCTCAGTGATAGATTCATCATGGATCCTCCAGTTGAGGCATCCAGGAGCATTTTGTCTAAGGGTCTCAATCCATCAATGAGGTATTCGATGATGAGTTTCTCAGGCAGTCCGAGGGTGCATCAGCTTCTCTCCAGGCGGTTGAATTTTTCCAGGTAGTCGTACATGGTTTCATTGGGCCCCTGTTTGATGTCCTGTAGTTGCCTCCTTACTTGCATCGCTCTTCCCGCTGGGTAGTATTTGTCCAGGAATTTCTTTTGCATCTGAGCCCACGTTCTGATGCTTCCCGAAGGCAGTGAAAGGAACCAGTCGTTCTCCGAGTCGATGAGGGAAAAATAGAAAGCCTTCAATTTGAAGTCTTCTACATTCACCCCATTGGGCCTTAGATTTTGGCAAATGCCATATAAGCGTTAGAGATGAGTTGTCGCAGATTCTCCATGAGTTCCTGAGAACTTGGGCAAATTGTGGACCACTGATTTGTTGATGGCGATGTTTTCTAGTTCAGGGCCCTCGTAAATACACCACGGCTGATTTCTGAAATCCGGTGCCGACAGTTCTCCCATAGTAGGTTCGCGGAAGTTGTTGTCCCCATAGTACTCATCGAATACGGGTTCTCGTCTTGGCTCTTGTCGATATTGCGGGGGTGGTGGATGTTTAGGGGGTTGTTGCGCTGGACCAGCTTCATTTTGGTCCTCGGGAGGGCCTTGGTTTCTCCGGATGGCCTCCCTTTCACGAGCTCTTTGGTTTCGGATGAGTTGCTCTGGATCGTCGAGAATTGGAAATGGAGGCAGCGCCTCATTATTTCGATCAAACAGATTTATCTCGTCGTCATCCTGATAGTCATGGTGGCTTCCTGTTCGAGACATGGTTATGCAGAAGCGAGTTTGAAATTTAAGAGAAAAAAGAAAAAGAAAAACAAAGAACAATTATCCGATTGGTAATTTCTAATTCCCCGGCAACGGCGCCAATTTTTGACGGATGCACAGTCGTCGTGTGGAAAAGCAAAAGATAAATTTATAAGTCCGCTACTCGTGACTTCACTATTGGGTAACAATGCGGTAAGTAGGGGTCGAACCCAAAGGAATTAGTGGATAGTTGTTTGACGGAGCCCACCGCACTGTCGTTAAGGTGCGGCGTTCTCTGTGCAAAATAAATTTATATTCCGCTACTCGTGACCTTACTACTGGGTAGCAAGTGGTAAGTAGGGGTCGAACCCAAGGGAATTACGGGGATAAGTTGTTCTTTGAGGGATCGTATAGGCGGGGAACGAGATTTTAGGTTGATTGAGGTTTTAGCGCTTATAACTAAGTGATTTTTTTGGTTGGTTTTGGTTTTTAGTGTGGAAAAGTAAATGACATAAAAGTAAATACTGAAAATAAAGGAGAAGACTTACAGCGATTGAAGCGTGATTGGCAAGTCTTCCGGAACGTCAGTAGTTGATATTGCAGTTTATACTAAGAAAGTAAATGCAGATGGTGTTTTAATCTTAGGAAAGCATTCGGTTTCGGGGGCCTTCTATCATAGCCCGTTTATCATTGACCGCTAATGACCAAACTAAGTGTTCAAAAGTGAATCGAGGCTATTCCTAGCACAAGACTTGCCACACCGTCTAGTCTTTTGCAAGACGTAGAACTCTTGTTCTAATATATGCATCCTGTTGACCATTGACAGAACCGCTCGTCGTCAAAGCGATTTGTGCAAATAAATTTATAATAGTCCGCTACTCGTAACTATACTACTGGGTAGTACTTGGTAAGTAGTGGTCGAACCCAAGGGAACCAGGGGAATAATTGTTCTTCGGGGGGATTACGCAGCGTGGGAGCGTGTTTAAGGTCGGTTGGTTGGTTTTAAAGCTACCAGCTATTTTGATTGATTGATTGGTTGGTTGGTTGATTTTAATACTGGAAAGTAAAATACAGTTTATAATTAAAGAGAAGTGTTCGGTTTCAGGGGCCTTGTATTATATCCTATTTATCATTGACATTTAGTGAATTATCTAAGTATTCAAAGATGAATCGAGGCCCTTTCGTAGCGCAAGACTTGCAACATCGTTTAAAGCAACACTTGTTCTAAGCAAAACTAATTCCTTCTTTCGAAGTATCTTAGCTGTAAGTGCATCCACTTGATCTCCCAGTTACGTTTTTGACCAAGTGGTGTTTTAGATAAGTCGAACTCCTCGATAAGTTTTGCTTGTGACAACTTCCACTTACCGAGTATGATCACGAATTTCCACGGAAGAGATTTGCTTGTGACAGCTTCCACTCAACCTTGGAAACTCTGACTTGATATATGGCACATAGAACAAGTTTTGAATACTAAGACTAGACACTAAGTTAATAGTCTTAAAACATTTTATAATAAAAGTGCGCCCCTTCTACCGAACTACTAGTTTAGCTACTATTCATCACGCTAAACATTATAACTAAGGAAATAAAACAGTTGAATAAATACTAAGAATTACTTACAACCGTTGAAGCGCCAAGGGAGCTGTCCTTTATTTCCAAAGCCAAGATTACAACATTACAAATGTTACAACTTCTAGAGAGAGAAGTGAAAATGAGATTGAGGTGTGTTTTGGAGGAGGAGGAGCTCCTCCTTTTATAGCCCAAAGGGGAGGAGATGGGTGGTGGAGATGGGTGGCAAGTGTTGCATTTTGATTGGAGGAGAAATCAAGGGAGGAGATGGCCACATGTGGAGGAAGGGGAGGAGGCCGGCGGCTTTTGGTGGAGGAGGTGGCGCCGCCGGTTGCCGGTCACCCAAGGGGGAGGAGCTCCTCCCTTGCCCACCTTCTTGAATGGTGGTCGGTCATCTTGCCCAAATGTGAGTTTTGTACAGTTTTGTGCAGTCTTTTCACAAAACTGTCAATGTGTTTCTTCCCCGGGCTGTCTTGACTCCACTCCTGATTCCTCTGATTAATTTGTTATGGTCAATTCAACGTCAGGATCCTTGATATTTCTTCAGTCGGCATATGATCTTGACCTTGGATTGACTCTTGTTATCTTTTCAGCATAAAATCCTCTCCTTAGCGTGTTTTCACTTTAGTCTCTAAAATGCCCTGTGAAAATATATCGGGACTAACACGTAGACGTTAGATAGACAAACAGTCTAATTTGGTGGGTTTAACTGCATTTATGTTTCATACAATTATGGTCCATCAGATAACCCCACACTTTTAGTTGTTCGTCCCGAACAATTCTATTAAAGGGCGTAAGTTCTAAGTTTGGCTTTGGAATATGAAAATTAGACTGTGGTACTCGATCTATCCTAATTCATGCATTGCTTACCTATTACCAAATTAAACTGCGTAAATAAATAGAAGAAACTTAATACTTGTACCTTCGTGCTGAGATGCAAATTATATTGGATGTCTCGGGAGATAGCCCCGTTTTAGGCTCCTAGAATGGAATCTTGGGATCGTCTCTTACTATATTGTTTTCTTGTAGCTTTCTTTAGCACATGATTCGATTCGGGTTTCAGTGAGTTGAGCCTTTTTGATTTTCTTCTTTGGCGAGGGACTGCTTTTTGTTGTTGTAGTGAATCGGCCTTTGGCCTTTGATTTGACTTTTTGAGTGCTTCACTTTTGCTCGGTTAAAACCTTCACAATTTTGGGCCTTTGGCCTCTTGATTTGCTTCATTGAGCTTTTCGCCTTTTTGTGACTGCTAGTCCATTTTCTCAAGCCTTTTTGGGAGGTCCAATCATCGCCCGCAAGCCTATGGAAATACCTCCCCGCTCCTCTTGTCTTTGTCGTTTTGCGCGGGTCAAGATGAGGGTCACTCATCTATTTTCTCGGCTATTTTGACTAGAGAGAGGACGGTCTGATTCCCGTCCTCGCCTTTGCATAGATGCTTTTTGGCGGAGTTGACTTCAATTATTCACTGAAAACCCGAAGTGCAGCCTCCACTGACTTCGAAAACCATATAGTTTGATCTGATCCTTTGATTGCTTGCCAAGCCTCTCTAGGGCAGTTTATATCAACTCCACATCCTTAGTTATCTCAGCACAAAGGACAAATGGAAAGTTACATTCTAAGTTTTTAAACAGTTGAATTTTCACAAGGTTAATGCATGAATTACGATTTATCTTTTTCACATTCTTAAGTTCATATTTTCAAAAAGGTACTTATTAAAAAAGAAAAACAGCCGCATGTTATTTATGTACAGAGGTGGATCTCACCCCACACTTTTGAACGAAGGCGTGCCTTAGTTCAAAAGTCATGCAAGCTTAAAACTAAATACTGAATTTAAAAGACAGAAATTAAAGTGCGGAAAAGTAAGATAGTGTCGGGTTACCTCCCGACCAGTGCACTTGTTTAACGTCGTTGGCTCGACGATACCTCGTTTGTGGTTCATTGGTTTGGGTCCCATGGGTGGCTGAGGTCGAACTTTGCCACCGTTCCAGTGTTGCTTCTTCCTGACTTCTTGCCGGATGTTGTGTTCTGGTCAGGACTCCTTTGTTTCGGGATTTTTTCCTTCCAATACCCCGGAGGGGGTGATGGACCTTTCACTACCAGCCTTTCGAAGTTTTTGTATTTGGGACTGCCTAGTCCAGTTGCGGCATAGCAATGCTCCATCGAGGGGTCATTCTGCAGAGGTGCTTTTCCCATTCTCCTTTGAGCTTCTTCTTGGATCGCATAGTTCGCGGCGACTTGCTCATTAATTAAAGAGAAAAGTCGGGAAGGCCTCATGAGGATTGGTTCTGCCTCGTTATGTTGGTTCGTGAAGAACTGATCGTAGATAGTTTCAGCTGCCTGGGTAATGATAGTCGGGTATGGCTTGGGCAGTTCGTCAGTTGTGTTCTGGACTCCTACTTCGTTGCTTCCGGTGCTTTCCATGTCTGATTCCTCAGACGGTTCAGGAGTCTCTTCTGACGGTTCGGTGGTTTCTTCTTCATCAGCCTCAGGATCAGCTTCTTCTGTCTGCATTTCCTCATCAGTTTGGGGTACTCGTCTTGTGGTAGCGGCCAGGCCGATTATAAGGCACCACATGTCTGCAACGGTGAAGTTTGTTGCAGACCTTCTCATAGCTTCGTTAACTCTTCCCAGCTCTTCGGCCCTCATCCCACGAAGAAATTTTTGGAGAAGAACTCTCTTCGTAAATCCAGTGTGCGGGCAGCTTGAGACGATGGCATCGTAGTTTATGTAGTATTCGTCCAAAGTCTCATCCCGGGATTGTTGAAGGTTCAGGATCTTCTCACGGGTTTCTTGGCGTAAAGATGGTGGGGAGAATTCTTTCAGGAACGGAACGCAGAGGTCTACGAAACGTTCTGCACTGCAAGCGGTGGATGTGTAGTACCATATCGTGGCGAAGTCGGTTAGAGAGAATTTGAAGCATTTCAGCTTAAACTCTTCTAACACTTTGTTTTCAGGTTTGATGTTGTGGCAGACTTGGTGGAAGTTTCGACAGTGCTGTACAGGGTCTTCTCCCTCCGTTCCTCCGAACAGGGGCAGAAATCGCGTTGTCCATGCATGCGTAACGGGTAGTGTCATAGAGATATGAACAGAAAAGAAAAAGGGGAGGGAAGAACAGTTATCCGATGACTAGTTCCCCGGCAACGGCGCCAATTTGACAGAACCGCTCGTCGTCAAAGCGATTTGTGCAAATAAATTTATAATAGTCCGCTACTCGTAACTATACTACTGGGTAGTACTTGGTAAGTAGGGGTCGAACCCAAGGGAACCAGGGGAATAATTGTTCTTCGGGGGGATTACGCAGCGTGGGAGCGTGTTTAAGGTCGGTTGGTTGGTTTTAAAGCTACCAGCTATTTTGATTGATTGATTGGTTGATTTTAATACTGGAAAGTAAATTACAGTTTATAATTAAAGAGAAGTGTTCGGTTTCAGGGGCCTTGTATTATATCCTATTTATCATTGACATTTAGTGAATTATCTAAGTATTCAAAGATGAATCGAGGCCCTTTCGTAGCGCAAGACTTGCAACATCGTTTAAAGCAACACTTGTTCTAAGCAAAACTAATTCCTTCTTTCGAAGTATTTTAGCTGTAAGTGCATCCACTTGATCTCCTAGTTACGTTTTTGACCAAGTGGTGTTTTAGATAAGTCGAACTCCTCGATAAGTTTTGCTTGTGACAGCTTTCACTTACCGAGTATGATCACGAATTTCCACGGAAGAGCTTTGCTTGTGACAGCTTCCACTAAACCTTGGAAACTCTGACTTGATATATGGCACATAGAACAAGTTTTGAATACTAAGACTAGACACTAAGTTAAGAGTCTTAAAACACTTTATAATACAAGTGCGCCCCTTCTACCGAACTACTAGTTTAGCTACTATTCATCGCGCTAAACATTATAACTAAGGAAATAAAACAGTTGAATAAATACTAAGAATTACTTACAACCGTTGAAGCGCCAAGGGAGCTATCTTTTATTTCCAAAGCAAAGATTACAACATTACAAATGTTACAACTTCTAGAGAGAGAAGTGAAAATGAGATTGAGGTGTGTTTTGGAGGAGGAGGAGCTCCTCCTTTTATAGCCCAAAGTGGAGGAGATGGGTGGTGGAGATGGGTGGCAAGTGTTGCATTTTGATTGGAGGAGAAATCAAGGGAGGAGATGGCCACATGTGGAGGAAGGGGAGGAGGCCGGCGGCTTTTGGTGGAGGAGGTGGCGCCGCCGGTTGCCGGTCACCCAAGGGGGAGGAGCTCCTCCCTTGCCCACCTTCTTGAATGGTGGCCGGTCATCTTTGCCCATATGTGAGTTTTGTACAGTTTTGTGCAGTCTTTTCACAAAACTGTCAATGTGTTTCTTCCCCGGGCTGTCTTGACTCCACTCCTGATTCTTCTGATTAATTTGTTATGGTCAATTTAACGTCAGGATCCTTGATATTTCTTCAGTCGGCATATGATCTTGACATTGGATTGACTCTTGTTATCTTTTCAGCATAAAATCCTCTCCTTAGCGTGTTTTCACTTTAGTCTCTAAAATGCCCTGTGAAAATATATCGGGACTAACACATAGACGTTAGACAGACAAACAGTCTAATTTGGTGGGTTTAACTGCATTTATGTTTCATACAATTATGGTCCATCAACCATCATTCCTGATAAATCAAATGGTTTTTGAAAGAGGTTGATCTCCACTGATAAGTTGTGCTCTTCCGAGCCTCCACTTATCCACGGAGGTCACGAGTTCATGGTAGAGCTTTGCTCTTCTAAGCATCCACTCTACCAATGAAGTTCTGACCTAATATATAGCACTTAGAACAAGTTGAACACAAAGAGGCATTAAGAAAAATGGTCTAAAACATTTTATGACACAAGTACACCCCTTCAACCGAATGAAGGGTTTAGCTACGATTATCCATGGAAAAGGACATCATAGCTAAGTACTTGAAAAGTAAAGGTTTTCGAAAGTAAAGACAGGAAAGTAAAGTACTTTGAAAGACAGTAAAGTAAAGTTTTCGAAAGTAAAGACAGGAAAGTAAAGTTTTCGATATTGCCCCGTCAGTTTTCCCCTGATATTGGTGTAGCGAAGTACCCAATTGATTTATGCTTCCTGCGAGCTCCTTCATTGTGTCATCGAGCGACTTGGTTGGTTCTTGCTGATTGTTCGGGCCGGCTTGGTACTGATTTGGTCCTCTTTGCTGATATTGGCCTGCTGATGGAGCGTTCTGGTTATACTGTCGGTGGGGGGGGGTTGGTAGAATGACTGAGCTAATTGAGGGACAGCTGGTTGTGCTTCCTTCTGAGGATAGTTGTTGTTACGCCAGCTCGGGTTAGTTGTTTGACCATACTGTCTGTTTTGTCCGGCTCTGTCGTTGCTGTTGTTGTTGTATCCTTGGTATCCTCCCACTGCATTCACTTCTACCGGTTCATCTTCTATTAATGTCGGGCATGTGTCAGTTTTGTGGTCCGTAGAACCACAAAATTCGCAAGGCTTAACTGGATCTGGCTGTCTTCGTAGGATCTGAATCATCATCTCCTTTAATTGTTTCATCTCATCTGGCATAGAGCTCATCGGTGTTTCAGCTTGTGCCACATTCCTTGTTCGGGAAAATTCTTCTTGCCGAGTTGTCTCTTCTCTAAATCGGGCATTTTCAGCAACGTTGGCGATGAGGTTCCTTATGACGCTCAATGATAGATTCATCATGGATCCTCCAGCTGAGGCATCCAGGAGCATTTTGTCTAAGGGTCTTAATCCATCAATGAGGTACTCGATGATGAGTTTCTCGGGCAGTCCAAGGGTACAGCAGCTTCTTTCCAGGTGGTTAAACTTTTCCAGGTAGTCGTACATGGTTTCATTGGGCCCTTGCTTGATGTCTTGTAATTGCCTCCTTACTTGCATTGCCCTTCCTGCCGGGTAATATTTGTCCAGGAATTTCCTTTGCATCTGAGCCCATGTTCTGATGCTACCGGAAGGCAATGAAAGGAACCAATCGTTTGCCGCGTCAATGAGGGAAAAATAGAATGCCTTCAACTTGAAGTCGTCTATACTCACTCGATTGGGTTTTGGATTTTGGCAAATGCTGTGTAAGCGTTGGAGGTGAGTTGTCGCAGATTCTCCATGTGCTCCTGAGAACTTGGGCAAGCTATAGGCCACTGATGCGTTGATGGTAATGTATTCCAGTTCAGGGCCCTCGTAGATGCACCATGGTTGCGTTTCGAAATCTGGGGCATTCAGCTCTCCCATCGTAGGTGCGCGGTAGTTGTCAAAGACAGGTTCTTGCCTAGGCATTTGTCGAGGTTGAGGGTGTGGGTGACGTATAGGGGGTTGCACTGGACCAGCTGCATTTCGGTCCTCGGGTGGTCCTTGGTTTCTTCGGGCGGCCTCCCAATCACGAGCTCTTCTGTCTCGGATGATTTGTTCCGGATCGTCGACAAATGGAAGTGGCACCTCATCATTCCGATTGTACAGGTTTATTTCTTCGTCATCCTGGTAGTCATGGTCGCTTCCTTCACGAGACATGGTTGTTTTGAATCGAGTATCGATTCAAAGAACTTATCCGATTAAGTAACTAATTCCCCGGCAACGGCGCCAATTTTGACGGAGCCCACCGCACTGTCGTTAAGGTGCGGCATTCTCTGCAAAATAAATTTATATTCCGCTACTCGTGACCTTACTACTGGGTAGCAAGTGGTAAGTAGGGGTCGAACCCAAGGGAATTAGGGGGATAAGTTGTTCTTTGAGGGATCGTATAGGCGGGAAACGTGATTTTAGGTTGATTGAGGTTTTAGCGCTTATAACTAAGTGATTTTTTTGGTTGGTTTTGGTTTTTAGTGTGGAAAAGTAAATGACATAAAAGTAAATACTGAAAATAAAGGAGAACACTTACAGCGATTGAAGCGTGATTGGCAAGTCTTCCGAAACGACAGTAGTTGATATTGCTGTTTATACTAAGAAAGTAAATGCAGATGGTGTTTTAATCTAAGGAAAGCATTCGGTTTCGGGGCCCTTGTATCATAGTCCGTTTATCATTGACCGCTAATGACCATACTAAGTGTTCAAAAGTGAATCGAGGCTATTCCTAGCACAAGACTTGCCACACCGTCTAGTCTTTTGCAAGACGTAGAACTCTTGTTCTAATATGTGCATCCAGTTGACCATCATTCCTGATAAATCAAATAGTTTTTGAAAGAGGTTGATCTCCACAGATAAGCTGTGCTCTTCCGAGCCTCCACTTATCCACGGAGGTCACGAGTTCATGGTAGAGCTTTGCTCTTCCGAGCATCCACTCTACCAATGAAGTTCTGACCTAATATATGGCACTTAGAACAAGTTGAACACAAAGAGGCATTAAGAAAAAGGGTCTAAAACATTTTATGACACAAGTACACCCCTTCAACCGAATGAAGAGTTTAGCAACTATTATCCATGGAAGAGGACATCATAGCTAAGTACTTGAAAAGTAAAGGTTTTCGAAAGTAAAGACAGGAAAGTAAAGTACTTTGAAAGACAGTAAAGTAAAGTTTTCGAAAGTAAAGACAGGAAAGTAAAAGATAGGAAAGGAAAGTTTTCGAAAGTAAAAGACACTAAAGGAAAGGGGTGAGTACTTCAAGAACCGACAAGAGTACTCAAGAACAGTGAAAAGTAAAGACAAGCTTGAGTAATTCAAGAACCGACAAGAGTACTCAAGAACTACCAGAATACTCAAGAACCAACAGGAGTATTATAGATTTAACAAAAGCTTACAAAAGTGCCCAAAATTCTAGAGAGATAAGTAACTATGGAGGATTTGTGATTTTTTGTGGATGATGTTGTGGATGATGATACAAGGGAGGGAAGGTCTCCTTTTATAGGCATGGAGGAGCCATGAGATCACAACACTTGTCACATGGGGGGAGAAGACTCAACACATGGCATGAGATCCATGGAGGAGCTCAAAGCCGCCGGTCCTCTTGGAGTTTTCCTCCTTAGCCGCTGCCCATGTGGCTTGCAAGGAGAGGAGGAGAGGAGTTTGTGAGGGAGGAGCCGCCGGCTAGGTGGCATGAGGAGAGTGGTTTGTGAGTTTTGTGAAGTTTTCACAAAACTATCGGTTCATTTCTGCTCCGGACTGACTCTGGTTGCTCTTCGGTTGGACTTGTTTTGAGTGATTCCATGTCAGGTTCATGATATTTCTTCAGTTGGCATCTAGTCGTGACCTTGGAATGACTCGTAATATCTTTTCAGCTTAAAAACTCCTCCTTAGCCTGTATTCTCTCTAGACGTCAAAATACCCTGTAGATAAATATCGGAACTAACAAGCAAAAGTTAAATAGACAAACAGTCTAATTTGGTGGGTTTAACTGTGTTTATGATTCATACAATTATGGTCCATCAGATCACCCCACACTTTTAGTTGTTCGTCCCGAACAATGCTATTAAAGGGCGGCACACAATCTAAGTAAACTTTTTAAAATATGAAAGTGAGACTGTGGGACTAGATTTATCCTAATTCATGCATTACTACTTATTACCAAATTAAACCGTGTAAATAAATAGAAGAAACTTTATACTTGTACCTCCGTGCTGAGATGCAAATTAATTCGGATGTTTCGGGAGATAACCCTTTTCAGGCTCCTGGACTGCAACCTCGGGACTGTCTTGCACTGTATGGTTTCCTTGTAGCTTTCTCTAGCACGTGATTCGGTTCGGGTTTCACAGATGAGTTGAGCCTTTTTTATTTTCTTTTTGGCGAGGGACAACTTTTTTGTTGTGAATCGGCCTTTGGCCTTTGATTTAACTCTTTGAGTACTTCACTTTTGTTCGGTTAAAACCTTCACAATTTTGGGCCTTTGACCTCTTGATTTTCTTCTTTGAGCTTTTGCCTTTTTGTGGCTTGCTAGTCCATTTTTTCAAGCCTTTTTGGGAGATCCAATCATCGCCCGCGAGCATATGGAATTACCTCCCCGCTCTCTCTAATCCTTGTCGTTTCGCGTGGGTCAAAATGAGGGTCGCTCATTTATTTTCCCGGCTACTTTGACTAGAGATAGGACGGTTTGATTCCCGTCCCACCTTTTTTCTGCATAAACGCTGCATGGCGGAGATGACTTCTGACTCAACTGAAACCCGAAGTGCAGCCTCCACTGACTTCGCAAAACTATATAGCGAAATTCAGTCCTTCGATTGCTTGCCAAGCCTCTCTAGGGCATTTTCTATCAACTCCACATCCCCTGTTTATCTCAGCACAAAGGGACAAATGAGAAGTTACATTCTAAGTTTTTAAACAGTTGAATTTTCACAAGGTTATTGCATGAATTATGATCTATCTTTTTCACATTCTCAAGTTCATATTTTCAAAAAGATAATATTAAGGGAAAAGGAAAAGAAAAACATGTTATGTACACAGGTGGTTCTCACCCCACACTTTTGAACGAAGGCGTGCCTTTCAGCAAGACTTAGTTCAAAAGCCATGCAAGCAGACAATTATGAGAAGGAAATGACATTAAGGAAAAGGGAAGAACAGAACTCCCTTTAAAGTGTCGAGTGAACGACATGGCATGAGGCTGGATAATCGATGGAGTTCAGCTGGGGCCTTGAACTCTTGGCATAGGCCTGGCTGGCTTGATGTTGCACCCATAACTGATTCCTGAATAGTCATTTCATTCTATGCACCAAGTGGGTGAGAGCGACTTATTGGTAAAAACTAAATGACAGAAAATAAATGACTGAAAGTAAGATAGGTGTCGGGTTACCTCCCGACCAGTGCCTTTGTTTAACGTCGTTGGCTCGACGCATGGGGATCACTGGTTTGGATCCCATGGGTGACTCAGGTCATATTTTGCCACCGTTCCTGTGTTGATTCTTGCCTTGACTCTTCCTGATTTCTTGCTCGGGTTAGAACCCCATGGTTTTGGTGTTTTTTCTTTCCATTGTTTCAGAGAAGGCGAGGGACCTTTGACCATAGCTGCTGGTCTTGTTACTCTTTTGGTCTCTTTTGGTTGGTCATGAATCTGTGTACCGAGATCTGAGATAGGTATAATGTCTGGCGGTTCCTTTGTATCCGTGCGGCCATTATCAATGTAGAAATTTGCAATTTTGCCGCCGAACTCAAGCGATAATGAGCCCTTGCCCACATCGATCCTTGCTTTAGTAGCGTAGAGGAATGGTCGTCCCAATATTATTGTTGGAGGGTCGTCTTTGCTGGTCTCTCCCGTTTGTATTACATAAAAGTCTGCAGTAACGACGAGCTCTCCCACATGGAGTATTACATCTTCCAGCACTCCAACCGGACGGATGCACGATTTATCTCCTAGCTCGATATTAGACCTGGGTGGCTTCAATGGACCAAGTCCTAATAAGTAGTATAAGGAGGAAGGCATGGCATTGACAGCAGCCCCAGGATCGACTAAGCACTTATGAATCTGTGCTTCACCAATACCACAGGTGACTGTGAAGGCCCCTGTGTCTTTATCTCTTTCTGGTTACGACTCACGATCTGAAATGAGGGCTCTTTCTATTGTCGGGCCATTTTGCCCATTCCTTGGCTTAGGATTTGTATAATCGGGCCCCTTAATATTTTGCTTCGAAGCATAAATATTAGTTGGGGAGTCCCACTTTAAATTGTCATTGTCATCCCATCCAGATGCTGGTATGTCAGAGTGTATGATCGGTGGTGGTGTTATGCAAACGGTGAATGCATACCGTCCATTGTCAGCATGCGTGACCCATGTTTTGCCATTATTGGGTCGGTCTTCCTCTTGATTCCAATCAGGACGATGCCTACGGGTGAAGTGCTTGTTTGTAAGTTTGTAAGTTGGGGATCGTGCTACTTCTCCCAGTGTCGCCTTTATGTTCGACTTCCTTATCATGCTAATATTTTCCTTTGGGTTTTGGATGGTTTGTGAAGGAAGTCTACCAGGTTCATTAGTGAGTGTTGACATTGCAGTGGCGAGCTGGGACATTTGTTTGGTCAATTCTGAAATTGCCCCGTCAGTTTTCGCCCGATATTGGTGTAGCGAAGTACCCAATTGATTTATGCTTCCCGCGAGCTCCTTCATTGTGTCATCGAGCGACTTGGTTGGTTCTTGCTGATTGTTCAGGCCGGCTAGGTACTGATTTGGTCCTCTTTGCTGATATTGGCCTGCTGATGGAGCGTTCTGGTTATACTGTCGGTGGGGGGGTTGGTAGAATGACTGAGCTAATTGAGGGACAGCTGGTTGTGCTTCCTTCTGAGGATAGTTGTTGTTACGCCAGCTCGGGTTAGTTGTTTGACCATACTGTCTGTTTTTTCCAGCTCTGTCGTTGCTGTTGTTGTTGTATCCTTGGTATCCTCCCACTGCATTCAGTTCTGCCGGTTCCTCTTCTATTAATGTCGGGCATGTGTCAGTTTTGTGGTCCGTAGAACCACAAAATTTGCAAGGCTTAAATGGAACTGGTTGTCTTCGTAGGATCTGAATCATCTTCTCCTTTAATTGTTTCATCTCTTCTGGCATAGAGCTCATCGGTGTTTCAGCTTGTGCCACATTCCTTGTTCGGGAAAATTCTTCCTGCCGAGTTGTCTCTTCTCTAAATCGGGCATTTTCAGCAACGTTGGCGATGAGGTTCCTTATGCCGCTCAATGATAGATTCATCATGGATCCTCCAGCTGAGGCATCCAGGAGCATTTTGTCTAAGGGTCTTAATCCATCAATGAGGTACTCGATGATGAGTTTCTCGAGCAGTCCAAGGGTACAGCAGCTTCTTTCCAGGTGGTTGAACTTTTCCAGGTATTCGTACATGGTTTCATTGGGCCCTTGCTTGATGTCTTGTAATTGCCTCCTTACTTGCATTGCCCTTCCTGCCGGGTAATATTTGTCCAGGAATTTCCTTTGCATCTAAGCCCATGTTCTGATGCTACCGAAAGGCAATGAAAGGAACCAGTCGTTTGCCGCGTCAATGAGGGAAAAATAGAACGCCTTCAACTTGAAGTCGTCTATACTCACTCGATTGGGTTTTAGATTTTGGCAAATGCCGTGTAAGCGTTGGAGGTGAGTTGTCGCAGATTCTCCATGTGCTCCTGAGAACTTGGGCAAGCTATGGGCCACTGATGCGTTGATGGTAATGTATTCCAGTTCAGGGCCCTCGTAGATGCACCATGGTTGCGTTTCGAAATCTGGGGCATTCAGCTCTCCCATCGTAAGTGCGCGGTAGTTGTTATTCCCATAGTAGTCGTCAAAGATAGGTTCTTGCCTAGGCATTTGTCGAGGTTGAGGGTGTGGGTGAGGTATAGGGGGTTGCACTGGACCAGCTGCATTTCGGTCCTCGGGTGGTCCTTGGTTTCTTCGAGCGGCCTCCCTATCACGAGCTCTTCTGTCTCGGATGATTTGTTCCGGATCGTCGACAAATGGAAGTGGCACCTCATCATTCCGATTGTACAGGTTTATTTCTTCGTCATCCTGGTAGTCATGGTGGCTTCCTTCGCGAGACATGGTTGTTTTGAAGCGAGTATCGATTCAAAGAACTTATCCGATTAAGTAACTAATTCCCCGGCAACGGCGCCAATTTTGACGGAGCCCACCGCACTGTCGTTAAGGTGCGGCGTTCTCTGTGCAAAATAAATTTATATTCCACTACTCGTGACCTTACTACGGGGTAGCAAGTGGTAAGTAGGGGTCGAACCCAAGGGAATTAGGGGGATAAGTTGTTCTTTGAGGGATCGTATAGGCGGGGAACGTGATTTTAGGTTGATTGAGGTTTTAGCGCTTATAACTAAGTGATTTTTTTTTGTTGGTTTTGGTTTTTAGTGTAGAAAAGTAAATGACATAAAAGTAAATACTGAAAATAAAGGAGAAGACTTACAGCGATTGAAGCGTGATTGGCAAGTCTTCCGGAACGTCAGTAGTTGATATTGCAGTTTATACTAAGAAAGTAAATGCAGATGGTGTTTTAATCTAAGGAAAGCATACGGTTTCGGGGGCCTTGTATCATAGCCCGTTTATCATTGACCGCTAATGACCATACTAAGTGTTCAAAAGTGAATCGAGGCTATTCCTAGCACAAGACTTGCCACACCGTCTAGTCTTTTGCAAGACGTAGAACTCTTGTTCTAATATGTGCATCCAGTTGACCATCAGTCCTGATAAATCAAATGGTTTTTGAAAGAGGTTGATCTCCACAGATAAGCTGTGCTCTTCCGAGCCTCCACTTATCCACGGAGGTCACGAGTTCATGGTAGAGCTTTGCTCTTCCGAGCATCCACTCTACCAATGAAGTTCTAACCTAATATATGGCACTTAGAACAAGTTGAACACAAAGAGGCATTAAGAAAAAGGGTCTAAAACATTTTATGACACAAGTACACCCCTTCAACCGAATGAAGAGTTTAGCAACGATTATCCATGGAAGAGGACATCATAGCTAACAACTTGAAAAGTAAAGGTTTTCGAAAGTAAAGACAGGCAAGTAAAGTACTTTGAAAGACAGTAAAGTAAAGTTTTCGAAAGTAAAGACAGGAAAGTAAAGTTTTCGAAAGTAAAAGACAGGAAAGTAAAGTTTTCGAAAGTAAAAGACAGTAAAGGAAAGGGGTGAGTACTTCAAGAACCGACAAGAGTACTCAAGAACAGTGAAAAGTAAAGACAAGCTTGAGTACTTCAAGAACCGACAAGAGTACTCAAGAACTACCAGAATACTCAAGAACCAACAAGAGTATTATAGATTTAACAAAAGCTTACAAAAGTGCCCAAAATTCTAGAGAGATAAGTAACTATGGAGGATTTGTGATTTTTTGTGGATGATGTTGTGGATGATGATACAAGGGAGGGAAGGTCTCCTTTTATAGGCATGGAGGAGCCATGAGATCACAACACTTGTCACATGGGGGGAGAAGACTCAACACATGGCATGAGATCCATGGAGGAGCTCAAAGCCGCCGGTCCTCTTGGAGTTTTCCTCCTTAGCCGCCGCCCATGTGGCTTGCAAGGAGAGGAGGAGAGGAGTTTGTGAGGGAGGAGCCGCTGGCTAGGTGGCATGAGAAGAGTGGTTTGTGAGTTTTGTGAAGTTTTCACAAAACTATCGGTTCATTTCTGCTCCGGACTGACTCTGGTTGCTCTTCGGTTGGACTTGTTTTGAGTGATTCCATGTCAGGTTCATGATATTTCTTCAGTGTGCATCTGGTCGTGACCTTGGAATGACTCGTAATATCTTTTCAGCTTAAAAACTCCTCCTTAGCCTGTATTCTCTCTAGACTTCAAAATACCCTGTAGATAAATATCGGAACTAACAAGCAAACGTTAAATAGACAAACAGTCTAATTTGGTGGGTTTAACTATGTTTATGATTCATACAATTATGGTCCATCATTGTTCTTTAAGGGATTTGTACAGAAATGTAAATGCGATTGAGGTTGGTTGTGGTTTTAGTACTGAAAGTAAATTACTGAAAAATAAATGACTGAAAATAAAGTGCGGAAAGTAAATGACTGAAAAGTAAAGTGCGGAAAGTAAATGACTGAAAAGTAAAGTGCGGAAAGTAAATTGCGTAAAGTAAATACTGAAAGTAAAGTGCTGGAACAATCGAGTTCAATATCAACCGCAACACACTTTTGGTTTGTCGCACGCTATATTTCAAGCGTGATACGTGCCAAACTTATGTTGGATTGATGTTGAAAACGTCTGTAGTAAGCGTACGGAAATGTAAAGACTGAAAGTAAAGTGCGGAAATGTAAAGACTGAAAGTAAAGTGGGGAAATGTAAAGACTGAAAGTAAATGTTAGGTACTGAAAGTAAAGTTAGTTGCGGAATGTAAAGGTACTGAAAGTAAATGGTACTGAAAGTAAGCAGTTGATAATAGGACTGAAAGTAAAGTGACGAGTGGTGTTTTAATTAATCGAAAGATTTGGTTTTAGGGGCCTTGTATCATTGTCCGTTCATCATCGACCTCAAATGATCGTTCTAAGTGTTCAAAGATGTATCAAGGCCATTTCTAGCACTCGACTTGCCACACCGTCTAGTCCTTTTCTAGACATAGAACACTTGTTCTATTTAGGCTAATTCCTCCTTTCAAAGTATCTTAGCCCATGTGCATCCACTTGATCAATCATTTCCGATCAACCAAGTGGTGTTTTAAAGAGGTTGAACTCTATGGAAAAGCTTTGCTCTTTCGAGCCTCCACTTAACCACGTATGTTCACGAACCCCATGGAAGAGTTTTTCTCTCTCGAGCCTCCACTCAACCAATAGTGTTCTAACCTAGTATAAGGCACATAGACCAAGTTTGAACATAATAGAAGCATTAAGAAAAGGGTCTAAAACGTTTGCATGATACAAGCACACCCCTTCAACCGAATGAAGGGTTTAGCTACGAATATCCATAGAGGTGGATACCATAGCTAAGTGCTTGGAAAAGTAAAGGTTTTGGTTTTGAAAACAAAGACAAGAAAGTAAGGTTTTGGAAAGTAAAACTCAAGAACAAACTTGAGCACTCAAGAACCAACACGAGTACTCAAGATTCAAAGCAAAATAAAGACAAGAAAGTAAAAGAGGGGGCTCGGTTTTGGACAAAGAAAATGAAGAACAAACTCAAACTTGACTCAAGAACTCTCAAGAACACTCAAGAACAAGAGAGAAGGTAGAGCTTTTGATTTCAAAACACAAGTGTTTACAAGGATTTGTGGTATGGATTTTAGAGAGATTCTCTACCTAAGTTACAAGTGATGTTGATTCAAGGAGGGGAAGCCTCCTTTTATAGCCAAATGTGGTGGTTGGAGGAGTGAGTGGAATGAGATATTTCCTCCTCCAACCGCCTCTAGTCCTCCCATAAGTCCGGTTGGCCTTGGTTGCTCTTTGGTTGCTCTTCGATTGGAGTTTGGATGAACCAAAGGGTGCACTTGCCTTGCACATGGGTGGCTAGAGCATGGGATGTGCCAAAGGGCAACTACATGAGCATGGTTGAGGCTTGGGCAAGTTTGGTTGAGGTATGGTTTCAAACCAAAAGACAAATCGATGTGAATAGTATAACCTAACCGGGAATTAAGTAGTTTGGTTGGACTTCGCCGGAGTTTGACCGGAGTTGGGCTAAAATGACGAGAGCAAGGTGGTGGTTGGATTTGGCTTGATCGGAGCATCGCCGGAAGTTGATTGGACCATGGCCAGAGCTTGGCCAGAATTTTGGCCGGAGCTGCCAAAATTTTGGCCGGCGGTCCTTGGCTCTTGGAATGCTGATTTGGATTGCTGATGCAATTCTAAGCCTAATGGTCAAAGTAGTTTTGCCGGAATCTGCTCAGGGCCTCGCCGGGCCTGGTTGGAAGTTTTGGTCGGGCGCAGGCCTCGGGCGCGGACATGTTTTTCTCGGTTGCGAGCCTCAGGCTCTCTCGGTACGGGTCTCGGTGCGGGTCTCGGCGTGGGTCTCAGTGCTCTCGGCACTTGGGTCTCGGCGCTCTCGGCACAGGCGCTCGGCGCTCTCGGCACGGGCACTCGGCGTTGGTTCTCGGGCATTCCTGGGACGCGTCCCGGCTCTCTCGACACCCGACCCGGCTCTCTCGGCTCCCGGCCCGGCTCTCTCGGCACTCGGCCCGGTACTCTTGGCAGGGACCTGCGGTCCTCGGTATGGGCTCCTGGGCGCGTCCGACATTTCCAGGTCGCGGCCCGAGATTTCTCGGTCCCGGCTGGGCTCTTCGGTCCTCGACTTGACTTGTAATCCATTTTTGGTTTAAGAACCCTCTTTTTAGCTCGTTTCTTCTCTAAACCTCAAAATAGCCTGTACAACAAAAGTGGAACTAACAAGTAAACGTTGTTAAGACAAAGTGTCTAATTTGGTGGGTTTAACTATCTTAATGAATCATATAATTATGGTCCATCAGTATGCATCTTAAGACTTGAGCTTAATGCTTCTTTGTGTGTCAACTAGTTTTTGTGCTATACATTCGGTTTGGAAAACAAAGTTAAGTGGATGCTTGAAATGGAAAAGCTTTTCCGAGTGATTCAAACCCTCTTTAAGTTGCTTGGTTAATCGGAAATGAGAGATCAAGTGGCTGCACTTTTGAACTAGAAGTCTATGTCTTGATTTTGGAGTAGATTGTGGCGTAAGTGCTTGAAATGGCCTTACCTTAGGGTTTATATCTTGAAATGGAATAAACCCACACTTATGAACACAAAGTAAGTCTATGATGGAAGTGTGACAATGTGAGACCCTAGACTGAATATCTTTCATCCTTACTTATACGCACTTTACTTTTCTGTCATTTAAATTCAGTTCTTACTTTCAGCACCTTACTTTCACGTACTTTACTTTCCGCACTTTTACTTTCATTACAGCAGTTTTCAACATCAATCAAACATAACATTTTGGTACGTATTGCGCTTGAAACATAGCGTGCGACAAACCAAAACGTATGTTGTATGGTTGATATTGAACTCGGTTGTTCTCGCACTTACTTTACGCACTTTACTTTCAGCACTTTATTTTCAGCACTTTACTTTCAGCACTTTCAATTCTGTCATTTACTTTCTGTCTAAAACTCACTCAAACCCAACCTGTATTTACTTTCATTTTTCTTTTCTTTTCAAGAACAACTACTCCACACTGACTCTCTTGGGTTCGACCCCTACTTACCTCTTGCTAATCCAATAGTGAGCCACGAGTAGTGGAACTATGAATGTAAATTTTGCAGTGCCTCAACGACGTGCTGTCAGTACCCTCAGAATGCTAATCTTTGTCTTGTCGGATACACCGATGCTGACTTCGCAAGGGACAGAACGGATAGGAAATCCACTTCAGGCATGGCACAATTTATGAGATCATGTCTTGTGTCATGGGCCTCAAAGAAACCAAACTCATTGGCTCTATCCATGGTAGAGGCGGAGTACATTGCAGCTGCAACCTGCTGCTCGTAGCTACTGTGGCTCAAACAACAGCTAAGTGATTACGGTATTACTTTTGATTTCGTACCCATACTCTGTGATAATACTAGTGCCATCAACATCTCTAAAAACTAAGTACAACACTCTAGAACAAAGCATATAGAAATTAAACATCACTTCCTAAGAGACTGTGTAGAAAAGGGTATGGTGTTCATGGAATTTTGTAGGAGAGAAGATCATATTGCTAATATATTCACAAAGGCACTAAACAGGGAGCCATTCGAAAAGCTCCGTATGGAGCTGGGGATGATTTCCCTCAACTGACACTGCATCCTCGTAAGGCCCTCGATGATTGGTGAGAAAGTCTTAAACGTGTTTTTGAGCATACCTTGTATGATCTATTTGTGGTAGTACCTTCATTCTCACCAATGAGTATAATCGTGACATTACACCTCTCTAATTAGTTGATTGCATAAACTACGAGTTGTTTGAACAAGAGGAATGAGAATACTTCATTCTGCCCAAAAGGAACCTTCCTGATGTATTGATCCCTCACTACAAGCCCAAGTAATGGAAGGTTCCTACAGCCGTCCCTAAGCCTCCTCGTATGATATCACTCTTATGCTCCCTTTGCTTTACACTATACGGGAAGTGATCCCTATGAGGTACCTCTACACACACTTGTTCATGTCTGTCCTGCATATTTTCTTTGTTTTGTCTTGTGTGATGCATTTCGTACCATTTGGGTAACCCTACCGCGTCACATTCCTCCCATGATAAGAGGTGTGAGCATTTGGAGGGAACTGTACTGGGCGGGAAATTACTAAGTTAGTGGAATAGGAAGACGCAACATTTATGATGAGAGAGAGAATGAAATGACAAATGACTGGTACTCTCTGCAGACACTGTTTGTATGATGGTTGATATCTCGAGCGAAAAATTAGGGATAATGATGCTGCATATCTACAATAAAGATCAAATATTGGAATTCAAATTATGGCACTACTGGTCCGAATAATCAGCACCAAGAATCTGAAGGAGGAGTAGTACAGGGCAATGCACAACTTTCAAACCCTAAAAGCCCCAAACCTCCTCTCAAGAAAATCTTCAAATCCTCTCCAATGGCATTCTCTACCAACACGCCTGTTGCCGCCTACTCCGACGACTCCATCTTCAATGGGTCGGTGGATGTCTACACCACCGCCGTAGTCCTCTTTAACGAAGTTTCAACACCTGCTTTGGTAGCCGGCCCAGTGCCGATGGAGGTCAACTCCACCGAGGTTACCACCCCTGTCAAGAAAGGGGCCAGTATAGCTTCTCGGGTTCGCAGCCGTACCCGAGTTGTCAAAGACTCGTCGGCACCTTTCTGCGACTTCACCCCTCCGATGGCGAAGAGAGCCAAGGCAACTTCCTCTCGTGCTAAGAAGAGTGCTCCAAAGGAGAAGTGTGCCCCCAAGGATAAGAAGGTGAAGCCGGTTCGCGTGGTCAGACACGTGGTGAAGGAATTCATCATGGATCTGGGGTTTCTAGAGCAGAACGGTTTAAAGGAGGTTAGCGACGTGTTAGCCAATCAAGGTTGGGATTCGGTGTTCACCACAAGTGAAGGAGTCAGTGAGGGGCTGCTCAGGGAATTCTTGTAGTCTTTGAAGGTGATAGGCGAGGGCTACGCCCTATTCGCACGCTACACGCTAAATGGATGGGACTACCAGCTGTCCAGCCTCGAACCTAGCTTCATCCTCGGAGTACCTCATGAGGGATTTGATGGGTACTTCAAAGGGAGCTGGCCACAGGACGTTGTGCCCCTGGAACTGGTCAAGCAAGTGAGTGAAAATCCAAATCCACCTCCCAAGGATGTCACAAACGGAGAAATGAGGCTCGTGAACAAGCTGTTGTACGCTTATGTTATTAGTAATGTCACCCCTCGCTCTCAGAAATGCTCAATTTTGTTTATTCAGGACTGTGTGCTCGTTGACAAGCTCCTCAAGCTGGTAAAGATTAGCCCCCACGAATGGTTATGAAGCACCTCAAGCACGTGTGCAAACGTGATGTGCACTCGCTCCCCTACCCAAGCCTCCTTAAAAAGATCATGACTTTTCAGAAAGTCTATGGCAAAGTGGATGATAAGGCATACTTCCGCACCCTTGAGTTAGGAAATCTAAGGCGTATGGGCTTTACGCGCAAGGAAGGTGGTGGCTGGGCAAAAACTCCTGTGGCAAAGGCTGGTATAGGCGTTGATGTTGGTCCTGGGGCTGGACTTGATAATGTGCATGTTGAGGAGTTGGAGAGCACTGAGGACTTTGTGCCGGATGGAGGTTGAAGCTGGAGGACCTTCAGAGGGAGCTGGTGGCTCTAAAGGAGTTGGTGGGTCGCAAGGACCTTGAAAAGGAAGTTGGGCAGCTGAAGGAGGAAGTTGCACTTATCAAGGATATGGTGAGTGTCATGATGTCACAGCTGCTACAGGTAAAGAGTGTAGTGGAGGCTCTAACCATTCCTGCTGCTCCGGTTCCCCCAAGTACTGCTCCCTCCGAACATACTCCCGCTGAATTGTTCCCCCAAGCCTTGAAATTCCTCGCATATCACTCCCCCTGTTTTTTGTGTCTTTCTTTTTGTTTTCATTCCTCATGGTCTCTACTTATTTTGCTATGCTTTCAATTAATTAGAGGGGGTGTTCATTTTCGTGCATACTCGATAATAATTGAACTGCACTTTGGATCACTCATTATTGCTCTAACAATACTACTTGAGATTTTTGATGATGCCAAAAGGGGGAATAGAAGAGGAAGCATACTCTGAGGGCGAATGAGATCCACGCCCATCACATGGCTGATTAAAAGGGCAAACTGACAAGTGTCGATGTCAAATGAATTCTTAGTAAACTGTGATCTCTAATGCATGCACCAGAAAAGGCTTCGTGTGAGGGAAGACTATGTTACACGTGTGAGGGGGAACTACTTACGCTGAAGGTGACAATGGGAGTTCGAAATCTCCCTCATCAAAGATTCGTTAGTTTAAAATCTGGACATAAAGTAAACTGTGATCTTGTTGCTTTATTGGACTAGGTTGGGAGTTTGAAATCTCACTCATCAAAGATTTGTCAGTTTAAAAACTGTAGAGGTTAATATATACATGTGTTTCATGCTATGATTATTGACAGAGCCCACTACACTGTCGTTAAGGTGCAATGTTCTCTGTACAAATAAATTTATATTTTTCCGCTACTCGCGACTTTACTACTGGGTAGCAAGTGGTAAGTAGGGGTCGAACCCAAGGGAGTTAGAGTGGATTAGTTGTTCTTTAATGAAGCTTGTGCAGAAATTAAATGCGATTGGGGTTGAGTTTGAGTGTGATTTGAGAACTGAAAGTAAATTACAATAATAGACTGTAAGGAAAGGATTCGGTTTTAGGGGCCTTGTATCATATTTGTTTATCATTGACTGCTAATGATCATACCAAGTGTTCGAAGATGAATCGAGGCTATTCCCAACACAAGACTTGCAACATCGCGTAGAACACTTGAAATGATCATGCTAAGTATTCAAAGATGAATCGAGGCTATTTCTAGCGCAAGACTTGCAACACCATTTAAAACACTTGTTCTATTTAGACTAATTCCTCCTTTCGAAGTATCTTAGCCTTGTGTGCATCCACATGATCTTTCAGTTACGATCAACCGAGTGGTGTTTTAGATAAGTCGAACTCCTCAGATAAGTTTTGCTTGTTACAGCTTCCACTTACCCGAGTATGTTCACGAATCCCCACGGAAGAGCTTTGCTTGTTACAGCTTCCACTCAACCTTGGAAATTCTGACTTGATATATGGCACATAGAACAAGTTTTGAATACAGAGATACTCTAAGAGTAGAGTCTAAAACATTTATAATACAAGTACACCCCTGCGACCGAGTACAAGCTTTTAGCTGCTTGTATTCATGTCAAGGAATACAAGCAAACTATTGTCTTGAACAAGGGTACCGAATAATGAAATAACTTTAAAGTAAAAACAAATAATACTTGAAAGTAATTTTATACCTTACAATAAGCGGAGGAGAGGAGCTCCTAGGCAAGATCCAAGCGCCAAAAGTAGCTCCAAAATGAAGAACAATATTTATTGAAAGTGAAGAGAAGAGGGTTAAGCCCTCTATCTCTCTAAAACATTTGTGATTTGTGGTGGATGATTTTTTTACAAGTGAATGAGGCTTCTATTTATAGGCTAAGGAGGAGGAAATGGAGGGTGGAGATGGGTTGCATCCAAGGGAGGAGGAGGAGGAGATGAGGTTGTGGAGGAGGAGGAGACACTTGGCACCACCTTGTGGGGAGTTCATTTAGCCGCCACTTATGGATGAGGATGGAGGAGATGAGTCATCCTCATCCTTATCCTCCCCATAGACGCCCCTTCTAGAAGGAAAGAGGAGGTTTGTGTAGTTTTGTGCAATTTTCACAAAACCAACAGTCCAATTTTGCTCCGGTCTGACTTTGGTTGCTCCTCGGTTGGATTTGCTTTGAGTAATTCAATGTCAGGATCTTGTGATTTCTGCATTCAGCGTCTGATCGTGACCTCGAACTGACTCGTAATATCTTTTCAACATAAAATCCTCTCCTTAGCGTGTTTTCTCTCTAGAGCCCAAAATACCCTGTAGATATAAATCGGAACTAACAAGCAAAAGTTAAATAGACCAACAGTCTAATTTCGTGGGTTTTACTGTGTTTTTGATTCGTATAATTATGGTCCATCAATTATCTCTTGTCAAGAGGATGTTTGTCATCATCAAAAAGGGGGAAATTGTTGGAGTACGATTACCCAGAAGTAGGAGTACGTATGGAGGGCGTGTACTCTGGTGTGTTTTCATGAGACAAACATCCTACTGATGTGTTACTTGAGTGTGCAGGTTTAAGTACAGGTACTCTGGAAGTAATGGCTACTCGAGTGTGCAAGGAATTACGCTGATCTCTGATAAGTAGTAGCAGTACCTCGGATTGAGGACGAGAATATTTCCATAAATATTCTCGGTGGATCTTTGGCTCCCAAGATCCGTTCCATCATTGATATGGTGGAAGATTCTCCAAGATCAATCTTAGACGCTTGTAACAATCTTTAGAATTGGTTTTGATATGGGAATATTGCGAGATAGATTTTAGGAAACTCAATCTAAATCGCATATTCAGTTGGATTGGAAGGCCGATGAAGACATTGAAGATGGACAAATCAGCTGGTGAACTTGTGCGAGCTTGTCGGGCAAGTTGGAGAGATTTTCTTCTTGAAAATCTAGGGCTACTCGGGTTGAAGATCACCTATATAAAGGATGATATGGCTGCCTTTTAGAGTGGGCTTTGAACGTGAATCCTTGGCTGAGTAATTACAGAGGTAATTGCAACCGGCAATTGCTGTGATGAAGAAGCTTTGACTCGGAAGATCAACAGTGCACTTCGTGGGGAGCCAGTAAGAAATCGGAGCCATAAGTGGAAGATCTCTTGCGGTGAGATTACAACCAGATTACACCTTCACTAAGACTGTCTGAAAGAAAGACGGAACACCACTGAGTGTTGTTTGGGTGAGCACTGTATCTCGTTGTAATCGATATCATCAATACAAGTGATTGTTCTGAAATCCTTCTAGGAAACTAGAAGGTAGTGGTTTTTCCCAGATACTTGCTTTAAGTATTTGGTTTCCACTCTACATTGATGTCTAGTACTTGATGCAATACGGAGCATATTTCCTAAAAGGGTCAT
Organism: Rhodiola kirilowii; assembly: GCA_033675215.1. Taxonomy (NCBI): domain Eukaryota; kingdom Viridiplantae; phylum Streptophyta; class Magnoliopsida; order Saxifragales; family Crassulaceae; genus Rhodiola; species Rhodiola kirilowii. The sequence continues at coordinate 37,484,806 of CM066201.1, forward strand.
AACTTTTGATCCGACTGTTGGATCGGGCTGAAATTTTGACAGGAGCTTCACGACCCAAAATCAGACCAAGAAACGAACCTAGGTTCGTTTCATCTCAATTGGCGACCTCGGATTTGCGATCCGAACCTTCCTTCATGGACTTTTGGGACTTTCTTTATATTTCGGTAGTTTTTTGGGACCTTTTTGCAATTTTCTTTTATTTCCTTTTTTTCGTTGATTAGGGTTACAATTTAAGTGCCTTATGGAGTGATGTAAAAGACGGTTTTGTTTATTGAATCGTTTTGAACTTTTGAGAATCTGTGCGATCTCAGAGCGGAGTCTTTTCGTTTCCGTCATCTGTTCCGATCTCGTAATCGTTCGTGCATCAGCTGGTATCAGAAGCCAGGATGGCGGGAGCGAATCGTCGTGGTCGTGGTAGAGGTCGTGCCCGAGGTCAGGGAAAAGAAGGACCGAACCACCGAGACTAGCGAGACCTAGAGATTGCAGCGAACTACGAGAAAAAGTCCATTTAAAGTTGTGTATGGATTCAATTTAATCACTCCTATCGAGCTCACGCCACTGCCGGTTGAAAAGCAGTTCAGTGTTGATGTCGAGGAGCATGCCGAACACATCAAGAAAGTGCATTCACATGTTCGGAATCAGATTGAGAAATCAAACGGGAAGTACAAGGAACGGGCGGACAGGAACAGAAGGAAGTTGGTGTTTAAAAAGGGAGATCTAGTATATATTCATCTGAGGAAGGCACGTTTTCCTACTGGCCGATACGGGAAGCTACAACCTCGTGCGGATGGACCATTTCGAGTGCTCGAGCGGATCAATGATAATGCTTACAAGATTGATTTTCCAGGTGAGTATAATGTCTCGTGAACCTTTAATGTGGTCGACCTGTCCCCCTACATTACTGACGACGACGAGGACACACGTGAGGAAGCAGATTCGAGGGCGAATCTTTTCTTAGGGGGGGAGAATGATGCAATACGGAGCATGTTTAGTAAAAGGGTCATAACTTTTGATCCGACCGTTGGATCGGGCTGAAATTTTGACAGGAGCTTCACGACCCAAAATCAATCAGCGACCTCGGATTTGCGATCCGAACCTTCCTTCATGGACTTTTGGGCCTTTTTTATATTTCGGTAGTTTTTTGGGACCTTTTTGCAATTTTCTTTTATTTCCTTATTTCCGTTGATTAGGGTTACTATTTAAGTGCCTTATGGGGTGATGTAAAAGACAGATTTGATTATTGAATCGTTTTGAACTTTTGAGAATCTGTGCGATCTCAAAGAGGGGTCTTTTCGTTTCCGTCATGTGTTCCAATCTCGTAAAGCGGAGTCTTTTCGTTTCCGTCATCTGTTCCAATCTCGTAATCGTTCGTGCATCAGTACTTACTCTTACGTTTGATTTATTTACATCCGTTGCATACATATATACTTGAAGAGTATCAGCATTTTGCAAGTACAGCTAACTAACGATCCTAATATTATTCATTCCATCTATTATTTTACAGTTATGCTGACACAAGTGGAGCTGGAAAGGATGTTTATGAATTTGTGAGTTTTAGCGACTAATCTTTCTGCTGTGCTTTCGTTGTCTACAGTGCTGATCTATAAGTACATACATTGTGTAATCGCCTACCTCATGATTGCAGGTCAAAGCAATTGGAAAGTTCAAGGAAACAAAACGTACGGAAGGAATTTCTACATCGGATATTATAATGAGAATTGTTAAAGACTACAATCAGTAAGTGATACGTAATCTGGATGTGGATATTCAAGGAAAGAACTTGGTTTCAGTTATGTTAAGGCACGATGGCTTTACCCAACTATTTACTTTAACTGGGTTGAAACCCAAATTTACCCTTATTGTATGCCTAAATTGATGTAAAGAAACAATTATAAAAACTGATTCACTGCATTATTGAAAACTGAATATTTCCATTTCGATCACGTGAACAGGAAAAACGCCTTAGAGTGAATATGAAGTTGCAGTAACTTCAAGAGAAAGTGAAAGAGCAACAGGAAAAAGTGGGGGAAAAGGTAGTAGTTTTTACTGCCATCAAGCATGACCTAAAATTTTTGGCTTTCTTTTTGGCATAGATGCTCATAAATAATCCGAATTTTTTTGTTGTAAAAACATGTAAGAAGTTTGTATTATTTTGGAATTTGTTCTTGTGTGAGGTATATGGCATAATCCTACCTAGACTATCAGTATCTTGCTCGGAACCTTTCTAGTATAATTCCTGATTCATGAAGTGTTCCTTCACATATTTTAATTGTCGCCTTCTTTTGTCTCTTTAGCTGATGTTCTTGGTGTTGATAGCACGAGTTACCTGAATTTATCCCTGATCATTCATTATCTTAGCTTTAATCCTGACAGTTTGATTTGCTGCATGACTTAATAACAACGGCTTTCACCCTCAAAATATATGTATTGTTTTGGTATGAAATGTAAAAAGTTGAATACTTTTATAAGTGTTCATATTGGGAAAAAATTACCTTCAGGGGGGGCTTTTTCATATGTTTAATTTTATCGTGAACCTGAAGATTCATAATCTATGCAGTCCTGCGTCTTTTGTATTGTGAATACAGCATGTCCATTATCATTCTGTCAATATTGCAGATCCATACAGTTGCAAAGACTGCTTGTATGCATAGAAATGAGTGGGTTGAGAATGCTGATCGCTGGGTTGCTGGGTTCCTAGAAATGTTTGAAGAAGGTTGCCATAAGATGGTGAGCCAAAGTCGCTACAAAGAACCATCGTTAAACAATGTTTGACTGTATATCATATTCTTCTGAATTTTGTTTCTAGAGATTCGTGTTTTGACGTATTTTCTTATGCAATTAGCCTCTTAAAAAAATTTTATTTAAAAAATTATATATCATATTCTGAATGTTTTCAGGGTACTGCGATCAGAGACAGTATTCAGGAGCGCCTGTTGGACCAACAACCAAGAGACTCTGACCATCTTTCGGAGAATGACAGTGACAATGTTGATGACGAAGAATACTATTATGACGAGGGCGATTGTTTTTGTGATGATGATGAAGAGTACTATGGTGAGATTGATGACAAGGAAAAACAAGGAAGCTAAGAAGTAGAGGGTACCATTACTTTGCTTTTATGTATCACAAGTTAGCATTTAGAAACGGGTTGACAAGGGATATTAGTCTGATATCTAACTTGCTTACAACGCGGGCTTTTGTATTTTCTCTTTTATCAGTGGGCTTAGGATGTAGAAACCAGTGCGCATCGATCGCCGGAGGAATGGAGGTGATCGTCGAACTCGGGAATCGAACTAGGGTTTCGGATTTCAGAATTGGGGAAGAACGACGCGGGAGAAAATTAGAATTGATTTTGTTAATTAATCAAAACAGGTACAGATGAGTATATAAACGAATACAGAGAAATAACACTAGACACCCCAAAGTATATGTAAAAGACAAAGCACCCTACAAGGAAATAATAATGCCAATACCCCCCCCCCCCCCCTCAAGTTGGGGAGTGTAAGAAATTGCTTACCCCCAACTTGGAAGAAAGGTAGTTCAGACGGTCGAAGGCAAGGGGCTTTGTGAACAAATCAGCCGGTTGGTCAGCGGTGGGTATGGGCAACGGCGAGAGAAACCCGCTATTGACATGATGCCGGACGAAGTGGCAGTCTATTTCTACGTGCTTGGTTCGTTCGTGGAATACGGGATTGCGGGCAATGTGTAAGGCGGCCTGATTGTCGCAATAGGTATGAACAGGAGTGGATGCAGTGACTCTCATATCTGCGAGGAGGCGGACGAGCCACAAAGCCTCGCCACAAGCAGCAGCAAGTGCGCGGTATTCGGATTCGGCCGATGAGCGAGCTACGACGACTTGTTTCTTCGTCTTCCAAGAGACCAATGAATTCCCCAACATCATGCAGTAACCAGTTACTGACCGACGAGTGACAGGGCAACTGGCCCAGTCGGCGTCACAATATGCAACCAGGCGAAGGTCATTGTTGGACGGAAATGTCAGACCCTGAGCTGGAGCTAATTTGATGTAACGAAGAACCCTGTGGGCCGCCTGTAGATGGTCCTCAGTTGGAGCCTGCATAAACTGGCTAGGGACATGTACAGGGAAGGCCAGATCAGGGCGCGTAATGGTCAGATAAATGAGTCGGCCGACGAGTCGTCGATATACTGCAGCATCAGGTAGCAAAGGGGCTGAGGAAGTGCCCAGATTGTGCTTGGATTCCATAGGGGTTTTGATAGGTTTGCAGTCAATGAAGTTATAATCTGTAAGGATATCCAAAGTGTATTTGCGTTGATTCAAGAATATCCCAGCTGTGGAGCGTGCAACCTCCAAACCAAGAAAGTATTTGAGTAGCCCCAAGTCCTTGATTTGGAATTTTTCGTGAATGAAGTGTTTCACCTTATCTATCAGTGAGGGGGATGTGCCAGTAATCACGACATCATCGACGTAAACTAGCAGCACCAAGAATTCCCCGTGCAAGGAAAGGGTGAAGAGGGAATAGTCATTCAAGCTTTGAACAAACCCAAACTCGATCAACGAGTCACTAAACCGAGCAAACCATTGACGGGACGCCTGTTTCAAGCCATACAAGCTGCGTTGAAGTTTACAAACTTTGCCATCTTGCCTTGCCTGAGAATAGAATCCCGGAGGTAGCTTCATGTACACATCTTCGTCAAGTGATCCGTGTAGGAAAGCTTTGTTTACGTCCAGCTGATACAAGGGCCAATGACGAGCAGCAGCAACGGCCAAGACACAACGTACTGTAGTCATCTTGACGACTGGGGCGAAGGTGTCATGATAGTAGATGCCCTCAACTTGGGTGAAACCTTTCGCGACTAGCCGAGCCTTATAGCACTCAACTGTGCCATCTGAATGAAGCTTAACCTTGAAGACCCACTTGCAATCAACGGCCCTTTTGTCAAGAGGCAGTGAAGTAAGGACCCAAGTCTCATTCTGTTCCAAGGCACTGATTTCTTTGTGCATAGCTTCAACCCAAAGTTTGTCCTTTGATGCCTGATGAAAAGTCTTGGGCTCTGTATGTGTAGAAATAATGCCCAAAAAATGTCTATGTAATGAGGAACACTTGGTATATGTAATCTGTTTGTCAATTGAATGAGGAGAGCTATTGTGTAAAACATTGTTGCAATAATAGTCTTTCATCCAAACTGGTTTGTGTGTAGCACGTTTTGGTCTCTGGACCGAGGCAGGTAAAGGGGGCACAACATTAGTGTCATCAGCATCATGGTGAATCTCATCAACAACATTCATTGGAGGAAAAGATGCATGATTAATAGATTCTGAATCAGCATCATCCATTACAGGGGGACTGGCATTGGCAACTGCAGTTTCAATAGCAGATGAAAAATCAGCAGGAAATGACAACTGAGGGACCAAGGGAACCACTGTACAGTTTCCAGGAGGAGTAGGTTGAAACTGAGACAGCCGAAATGGAAATATATCTTCAAAAAAATGGACATTTCTGCTGATAAGGACCTTATGAGAGTATAAATAATAAACCTTGTAGGCTTTCTTCCCATGTGGATAACCCAAGAACACACATGGAGATGCCCTGGGATCAAATTTATCCCTGAATTTTGGTATAGAACTCACATAGCAAAGGCACCCAAACACTCTCATATGGACAAGAGAGGGTGCAGAGCCAAAGATAACCTCATAAGGTGCCTTCCCTCCAAGTAAAGGTGTGGGAGTTCTATTTATAATATAGGCTGCAGTCATGATACAATCTCCCCAAAAGCACTTAGTAACGGAAGCATGGATTCGAAAGGCCCTAGCCACATCCAAGATGTGTCTGTGCTTCCTCTCCACAATACCATTTTGTTGTGGAGTGTAAGCACAGCTAGTCTGATGAACGCATCCTTTGGAAGTCAAAAACTGAACCAACTTGTCACTAAAGAATTCACCTCAATTGTCAGACCTTAGTACTTTAATTTTCCTCTCAAACTGAGTATCAACTAGAGCAAAAAACTGGATAAGGAAATCCGTAACTTCAGACTTTTTCTTCAACAAGTAAACCCATACTCCTCTTGACTTGTCATCAACAATTGTAAGGAAATAAACAGCACCAGTCAAGGTTTTAGTGGAATATGGGCCCCAAACATCACAATGTATGAGTTCAAAGATATCATCAGAAACATGTGTACTTAAAGGAAACTTTAAAGCACTTTGTTTAGATAAATGACAAACTGAGCAATGAGAGTCTTTAGTCTTGACAATCAAGTCTGGAACATATTTGAACAACAGAGAATTCATCCTATCAAAGGACATGTGTCCCATCCTGTGATGCCAAACCAGAGTAGAAGACTTACTGGATATAGCAGCATTTACTCCTTTATTGCTAGTCATATCTGGAACTTGAAACAGACCGCCAACTAAGTCACCAATCTCCACAGAAATCTTCTTTGATAAGTCCTGAACAATACATTTATCCTTAGTGAAAATCACTGTGAGGGAAGAGTCTTTCACAACCTTACTCACTGATAACAAATTGTATTTGAATTCAGGGGCAACCATAACATCATAGAGATCCAGTCCAGGTCCTAAATGATATGTGCCAGCAGAATGTACCACAATAGTATTGCCATTTGGGAGACTAATGTGGCACTTCTTAGGCAGCTGATGGACATTACTCAATAAATTCTGATCACAAATGAAATGATCTGTAGCTCCACTATCAATGATCCAATAATGTTTTGCAACAGAATTCAACACAAAATTACAGATACCTGCCATGTGACACTGCCCCTCCCCTGTCTCAACTGTGCTAGGATTCTGCTGTTTGATCATATTCCATATCTGTGTGACCTGCTCAGCAGTAAAGGAGTTAGGAGAACTAACAGAAGAAGCAGGTGAGGCTTGGGAGTCGTTACCAGTGGACCTCTGGCCATTATCAGTACCCACACTGTTAGCAGATGACATCCTTTGCGAGCCACTGTTTTTCCTTTGATGTAGCCTATGACCAGGTGGATATCCATGGAGCTTATAACACTGCTCCTTTAGATGTCCAGTAAACTGACAGTGAGTGCAGAAGGGCCTTTGTTTCATCCTTCCAGTTCCATTGGCTCCATTGTTATTGCCAGTTTTAGTAAAATTACCTTGTGGCTTGTATGTTGTGTCATGGTGAACACTCATGGCAGATGCCTCAACTCCAGCTCCTTTAGCAATTTGTGACTCAACCTCATTAGAAACAACCATATCATAGGCTACATCCAAGGTAGGAAGTTCCCTTAGAGCAATGATATGTGTTCTAATATGTGTAAAGGCTTCATTGAGCCCCATGAGAAATTTGATCACTCTTCCTTCCTCCTTCTCTTGATCATAGAAGAGCTTGGTCTGCTGACATTTAGGACAGTCATCAGCAATATCACAGACCTTATATTTCCTCATGGAGTCCAGATCATGCCAAAGGTTAACAAGCTTCTCATGATAGCTTGTAACATCCATATCACCTTGCATCAGATTTGCAATCTCCTGCTGGAGAGAAAACTTCCTTGAGACGTTTGAACCACCATATTTCAGGTGTAAACTCTTCCAGGCCATAGCTACAGTATCAGAATGGAGGATTTGCCCTACAACATTCTTTGATACCGAATTAAGAATCCATGTCATAATAACATTGTTGCATATCTTCCAACGAGCCTTCTGTTTAGCATCAATCGGAATAGGAATCTGACCTTCAACAAATTCCAGCTTATCACGCACAGATAACGCGATCTCCATGGCCTTGCGCCATTGGACAAAGTTCTGTCGACCGGTTAGTACTTCACTAACCAGCGGATTTCCGTGAATGTCGTTCTTATTCACATAGAACACATCATCGGAAGAATCCTGAGTACCGGTGCTATTGCCAGACGCCATCGGAGTTCCAATCGCAGAGTTCGTAGTTTCAGACATTACTTCAAGCAAAATGAAAAAAAAAACTGAAAATCAACTCACAATTGATCGTCAATTTGCTCTGATACCATGTAGAAACCAGTGCGCATCGATCGCCGGAGGAACGGAGGTGATCGTCGAACTCGGGAATCGAACTAGGGTTTCGGATTTCAGAATTGGGGAAGAACGACGCGGGAGAAAATTAGAATTGATTTTGTTAATTAATCAAAACAGGTACAGATGAGTATATAAACGAATACAGGGAAATAACACTAGACACCCCAAAGTATATGTAAAAGACAAAGCACCCTACAAGGAAATAATAATGCCAATATAGGAGTCAATCTGAAGCTTGTGTGAATACTGTACAGAACCTTTTCTGTTTAATAGAACGCTCAGAATTTACGTCAATAGTGTTCAACATTTAATTTATGATATTTTTTATATATTTAATGTAAGATCTTAATAACTGTTTTTTTTTTCTTTTCCTTTTCTTAAGTCACAATGCACACATTTTGTTTAGTGTTTTCTCTTTATTACCATATGTTTTACTTAAAGATCAACAGGATGAGACTTTGTGCGGCCAAACTAAAAACCGCAAATGATAATTCTACATTTTATTTAATTTTAACACTGAACTACATAAGGTATCTAACATTGTAGTTTAGAATCAAAGAAGTTAAAACAGAATTTAGACTAACCTATGAACTGCAAGCAAATAATAAAGTATTAGTTAACACTACACCATTTTGACATATATACAACATCCGAAAATGTGTCGCTTTAACTCACACTACGTTGCAATGGTCACGCGCAACAATGCAACTGTTGCATTAGACCACGTTGCATTTGCCTTGTTGCAAAAACAATTTGCAATGAACAAAAAAGTTAGTGTTGCGTAAGAAAGTACTAATGCAACACTCAATGTGCAACACAAAGTCTTGTTGCCTTAGTAACAATCTTAAGCAACACATTTTAAAGTTTTGTTGCAAAAGGCATATGCAACTCGGGCTAATGCAACAAGCATTGAGTTGCGCTGTGCAAAATGCAACAGCCGTCTTACAAAACGGATGTTTAGAAGACCAAATACTACTAAAACATATGCAACGAGGTATTTAGTAGTTACACAACGTAAATATATTTCTCTTATGCAACGAGCAACGTAAACACATGCCACATTATGGACAAACAAATGCAACAACCCCTATAAACAAATATGCAACAAATATTAAAATTTTATGCAAGAAGACGAAATCATGTTTCTTTAGATTAAAGTTTCAATCCAAAGAAGATCAAAAAGTAAGCAACTTGAGTTGCTTAATTACATAGATTGGATCCAAACATGAAAACAACAAATGCATAGTTTGGATCCATGCACCAAAATAACAAGTCCTAAACATAAGCAGGTAGAGTTTATCCTAAATTGAAGAAGTTGTGATAGACGCAACTGGCTCCCTCGCTGGGAGCATTGGCCGGAGTGCCTGCATTACCACATCCACTTCAATTTCCCCACCCAGCAGCTCAGCTAACTTCAGCCTCATCTTTGCCTACAAACGGCAGCAAAGAATAAATGGCAGCAATGAATAAAAGGTAGCATGAAAGCAATTAGTAAAAGAAGTGTGACATCAATTATAATTTGAATGAGCAACTACATCAGCAATAGTATATTGAAAATACATAAGCAAATGGAAGTACAAACTGATATACAACTAGAAGCAACATAAACAAATGACATCAATGACATAAACAAACTGCAAGCAATCAGAAATTATACACACCCACTTAACAACTTGTGTTAATGGGCATTTTTCACAACAAACACTAAAAATAATGTAAAACATTAATAAGGCGAAATGTATAAGAAAGGCAAAAACTAACTCACGCATCAAACAATGTGATTCAACAATTATATATGTTCAAGAAAATTTACACGTGATCAGAACACCAATACACATTTACAAAGTACCTTGTTACCTGCTGCTCCACATAACACTGTCATATCCTCCCCAACAACCGTGACAAGCGTATTTTTAACCCTTTATAGTTGTCAATTTAAATGTTTTAGGGGTCAAATCGTAGTCAAACAAAATTTATAACCTTGGTGGTCGATCCAAGGAACAGACGTGTGTGAATACTAGTTAACAGGTGACCTATTTAGCTATTCCGATCAACGAAAAGTTTTGTTGTGATGTAAATTGCAGAAATTAAATAACAAAAAAAATAAAAGGTTGTCACTTTATCAGAGAAAGAATTCCAGAATCATACTTCACCCGTGCCAACCCCACTAATCATGTAATCATGTCACGTAATTCACTCATGCTATCGAATATGGAAATAAATCGAAATAATACTAGACAAGCCACCCATCCACGGATCACTGTCTAGATCAATCTTAATCGTTGAACGCCGCCCATCCACAGATTATCAACGATCTCGATTATTAGAGTTAGGGTTTTCAGACGAAAGTCAACTATCCTATTAATTCATGTACTACCTTTGTAGCTACCATGACCTAACATCAATTTCATGCAATCCGATTAATACCTAGGACCCATCCATCTTTCGATAATTAACCTAAATATGTTCTAGCATACAAACATCCCATTCAATGTAAAACTTACAGGAACGATAAAAATAAGTACGATGAAATTGAATATTCGAATTGCATTAATGAAAAAAACGTTTAATTGATCACATGAAGAGTTGGGTACATAGCACGGGATCCGTTGGATTCCAGAATAAAAAGGCTACTCACTACTCATGGTAAGTTAACCAAAAATAGTGTTGATAAAGAGATTAAGGACAAGGAAACCGTAATGACGCGGGTGCTCGTTGACTCCTTCGATCTCTCGTTCGAACTCTGTCTTCTCTTCTCCAAAATTAGGTTTTCTTCTCCAAATAAACACTCTATTCTCACACTTGTGTTTCGCTCAAATTGTTCACCGCTTGTTTGATTTGCTCGCTGCCTTTTATTTCCCAAAAACAGGCCAAAGAAAGCCCACAAACTACCAAAAAACAATTTTTGGAAATAACGCAGAAAATCTATTTTTAAAGGCCACGCTCAGGCGAGTTCATATGTGCTCGGGTGAGTGCGAGATTTGGCCGCATGAGTTGATCTCTAGAGACTCGGGCGGGTGCGACAAGACTCGGCCGGGTGCCATGATGATCCGGGGCTGTGATGATTGGGACTCGACCGGGTGTGCTGGGACTCGGGCGAGTGCAGTGCTGGTCCGAGGCCGATGCAGCTCGAGCTCGGCCGGGTGTGGCTGGACTCAGGCAAGTCTATGGGCACGGTTCCGCTGAGGCTATTATGACTCGGGCGAGCCTTGATGAGCTCGGGCGAGCTTATGGTCCTTTTCGCATATTTTGCGTCGATTTGCTTCGGATCGAATCCAAAGTGATCATCGCGTCGATTGATCGGAAACACTAGGAGAAAAGGATCAAATGATGATAATTTACCAAGAGAACGAGTGGTATCCTTCATTGTTTGGAGCATTTAAAAAGTTGAATTATCGACTGATCAAAACACTCCACACTTAGGATTTGTTTGTCCCGAACAAATGTCAAACAAATGGCAGAATAAATGGAAGTTCATGTGAGCCTCAACAACCATATGTTTCTAAGCTACCCACTCAAGTGTCATGTGACCAATTCTAACTAAAATGAAAACAAAAAGATAACTTACTGTCGTAGAGGACACAAATGCATTTAGCATATGCATCAAGCCTTTAAAACCCTAGGCTGCCCTAGTAGGACGAGTATAGTCTCGTGAAGGTTTTCAGGAATGGAACTACCTACAAATCCCCTGTACAACTAACTAACGTGTATGCATGAAATGATGCTCAACGAGTCATAGTAAAGTCATGTCATACCTCGGATTCATCGTGTTACCTAAACTTCAAGTCAAACATCTTCATCAAACTTGTCAGACAATCATAGATTAAACGAGTTATGCATTCAAACGGTTAGTACACACGGCTAGCAAATGACTAATCACATGTTCTAAATAGTTCTATAGCAACATAGTAAGAACATGAATAGTTACACAAAACATGCTTGCCATTAACCTATGCTATCTAGGGATAGTCCACGGGCTCTTGGCGCAAAGCTCATTCTCAAGTGCCAAGGACTAGGCAATGACCCGTAAGAGAAGTGGAGCCAAGCTTAAGAATTTTCTAAAAAATAGTACAAAAATCACATCAAAATTTCAGTGCAAGCACAAGGATCGTCCCTTAGTTTCTAGTACATGATTTCTCAGAACAAATCATGATTTGCACACAATGAAAGGGGGGAATTACACTACAGCAAGAAATAAGGGGGCATAATTATTTTTTGTACACAAGGGGTGACTTTTCTCACTTTGCCCTTGGTATTTTTCTGCAGAAATAACTATACTTAGGGTCAATTTTTCACCTTCTTTGGAAATTCAGAAATTCGTTCTTGAATAAAAACTTTTTCTGCTTTTTTTCTAACTCCACACTTAAAACGTGACATAGTGTATGAATGAAGGCAGGTGTTTTCAAAATCACAACATGTATAAAGGGATACATACTAGCACTAAGGTCACCTAGAAAAAGAGATGCGATTTAAGTTTTTAAACGTTTTGAACCGATGCATATGATGAGTCGAGTTTTTGACTCATTTATGGCCATTCTTCACTATAGTTTTGGGTCGTTTCCGACATTATTTTGATGTCATTTGACCTCTATCTCTACATTCCAAGTAGAAAACAAGTCTCCCTCAAGGTCGAAGCCAAAATACGAAAACTCGGGGATAAACCAAAGATTTAGAACAAAATCGAGCAGATTGACCTTTGCGGCTTGTTCTGGACGCCTAGGGCGCATACGGTGTCCAAATTGGTTGATTCAAAGTTTGTTCGAAAGCTAACTCAAAGGGCTACAACTTTATAGTTGATGTCAAGACCACATTCGGACGGGAAGACCACCAAAAAGGCATGGGAAGTGCCAGCCGATCGGCTGAAATCAGCCAGCCGACCGGCTGAATAAAGATTCAGGGAGGCTTGCCCACGGCCATTCCTAGCCGGTCAGCTGGATACTCAGCTGCTTCGAAAATTCCCCCCGAGGCTATAAATGGAAAGAGGGGTTTTTGACCTAAGTTTGGTGGTTTTTGGGAGAAGAAGATTGGAAAAGAGGCTCATCCAAGGTCAACAATCATCAAAAGATCCAACTAAGTAGAGGAAGAGAAGACCAAAGGGAGTTCAAGGATTGACAATCCTCCTTCCTCTACATCTTTTCCCTTCTACTTGTTGTGTGCTATAAACCCTACTCCCACCATGTTGTCTTACATGATGTGTGAGTAGTGATCTTGTGTTTTGAGGGTCTTATGACTTTCCTTGGTACTCTTTGATCACAAATATACATTTATAATGCCTCAAGGGAAGAATAGGATCGAGAAAGGGAGGATGAATTTTGGAGAGCCTCCACCGAAGCTCATTACAACCAAAAGGATGATGAATCTTGTAACGAGGACGAGATGGAATGCGAAAGTTAAGCACCCTTCACTACTAGCACATCTCAAGATCATTCGAATGAGAATAGACAAGAGTTCACCATTCCATCAACGCCTCGGCTTTCCGATGAGGAATTCTTCAATGATGATGCCTCTTACATAGAGGAAACAACTTTTATTGATGAAGAAAAACTCCTCCATCCCGTTATTGAAGAGCCTAAATGTGAATCCCAACTTCTTGGTGAGGATAAGATAGAGGAAGAGCGAATAGAGACTAAAAGTCTTCAAGGGTATAGAGACTTTGTTAAGGTTTTCATGGAAGAAACTAGAGGACAAACTTGCATTCAAGAAGACAAAAGTTTAGAAAGGGAGATTGAGGAATGGGCACCCAAGGAAACAATTGGAAAATTCAAAGAGGGTGTCCCCATCAAACTCGAGACAAGTTTTGGAGCTTCTTGCCCTATTTCGAGAGATCATTTGGAAAAAGCTCCCATGACCCCTTAGCTCTAAAGGGATCTTCATACTTGAAGGGGTCATGCTCCCAAAGGAAAGTCCATTGTAGACTTGATGGGAGGAAATTCAAATGGGATTTAAAGGTGGATTGATACCCCAAATGTCCAAGGCCCCATGAGAAGGGATCCTAGCAAAGAACTTCTCAACGAGTGGTTCTATGGGGCGCTTTGCTACGTCTTTACCAAGACGGGAAAAACTAGGCCCTCGCGGGAGGTAACCCGGTTTGTAAGTTGTTTCATTCTTGTTCTTCATATTTAAATGTTTGGTATGATTTTGAGTGACTTAGGCTCTAAATATGGAATGTGAAATGTATGATTAGTGGGTCAAATTTTAAGTGTGGAGTGAGGTCTACTCACTCCAATTCCACTTCACATTGCCAGTCCCCTCCACTTTTTCCTTGATTTCTCAATGTATGATGATGTCGTCCCTTAGTGTTCATATGCCTTATTGGAGTTGACTAGAGTGGAATTATTTTGTTATATCATGCTATGACTCTAGTTTCACATTTTCTTGGCACTTAAGACACCTTGTGCACATGATGGAGGATGTAGATTACTTTCCTTGTTTGAATTATATGTCACTTATGCCATGATGTTACCATGTGACTTGTGATGCTCTCTTGCTCATACTTGCGTTGCATGACCTTGTATGTCACTTGTCACTTTTAACCTCTCATGTTTTTCTTGTCATCAAGGTAGTTATTTGCATCATGTACGATCAAGCTTAGCATAATGACTTCTTTTCTATTGGTTGGGCACATCTACAAACGAGGGGAGTTCCTATTCGCCTTATTTTCATTCTCTTTATTGTTTGCGCTTAGGTACTAAGCTATGTTTTAAGTGTGGGGGGGGGGGGTAGTCGCATAATTCACTCATATTTTGCCATGCTTATCTTTTTAGAATGGACACTTGCATTCATGTACCTTATCCCTAACATGAGAGTGTTTTTAACCACATAGGCTTGTGACTATCGATTCTAAATCCCTATAAATCACATCTAGCCTACTTTTTATTTTTATTGGATCTTGAACTTAGAACCGACTTAGTCCCTTGAATGTGCATTCTTGTGAATCAATATCATTGCTATCTCTTGTCTATCTAATTTTCTAAGTATTTTCGTTGAAATACCTTGGATTAAGTTTTAGCAAGCACTTTTAAAATTTTCACGAAAAAACTTAGACCTTTTGTATGCTTCTTGGTGACTTGAGTTATTCTAACTTGGTACCTTATTCTTGATTGTTTCCCGCGCATTCTATACATGCCTTTAACATATTGTCAAGTTTTAAGTGTGGAGTCAAAAACAAAAGAGGGCAAAAAATAGGCCCCAACAAAAAAAAGTGCTTCATTTCATGGTCAAAAGAGGGCAAAGCCCCGACTAAAAACTTTCTCGAGCGCTAGAGAAGTTTTGTGCAAAAACATACAAATGTCGGGGGTTAGGAAGAAAAGTTCCCCCTCGAAAGCATTTGTAGGCCAAAAGCCACTTGAAAAGAAAATAAAAAGCACTTAAAACTTGAATTTATGTTCTTCCATCATTCTACATTTGCGCGGGTGCATCATTTGTATTGTGTGCTAGTTAGATTAGCTCTTGGACGATCCTTGTGCTTGCACGGGAGATATCATTTGGTATATGCTTGTTTATTAAGAAACTCTAGTTTCGAACTCCTCTTCCCTCATGGATTATGGCTTAAGCGCCCAAAACTTGGGAATGAGTTTCATGTCGCGAGCCCATGGACTAGCCCTAGCTAGCATAGGTGAGCGATTGACACTTCTTTTGTGCAAACTAAACTATCACTCTATTGTATTGCCTTGAAAATGAGTAGGTCTTTGGATGAGACTTTTGATAGCCCTAGTATTGATGATCTTGAATGCACAACCTCGTGGGTACTCAAATGGTTCAAAAGTTCTTTTCATGATAATGTGATGGTAGTCCTAGTTTGGGGTGAGGGATTTGTTTTGAGAAATCCTCGCCTTGGTGGAGCACTCTTGCATTCATTCTCATGGGATAGGTGCATATGGGGATTTGTGAGTATTCCCTTTTCTGAAAACTCTCATGAGACTATAACTCATCCACTAGGGTAGCCTAGGGGTTTAAAGGCTTAATGCATGCGCTAAATGCATTCGTAATGCCTACAAAAAGGAGCTAGTTAGATTGTACATACCGTTCATTTTCCTTTGAATAACATGATTAGGAATAATGATCAAGACCTTGTGAAATCTAGTGAGGCAAATATACGAAAAACATAGCACCACTAGCATTTCGAAATTTGCATGACCTTGACATATTCTCATACTTTGTTCGGGACGAATAAAACTTAAGTGTGTAGTGTTGATGAGTCGAGTTTTCGACTCATTTATGGTCATTCTTCACTATAATTTTGGGTCGTTTCCGACATTATTTTGATGTCATTTGACCTCTATGTCTACATTTCAGGTAGAAAAAAAGTCTCCCTCAAGGTCGAAGCCAAAATACGAAAACTCGGGGAAAAACCAAAGATTTAGAACAAACCCGAGCAGATTGACCTTTGCGGCTTGTTCTGGACGCCCAGGGCTCATACGGTGTCTGAATTGGTTGATTCAAAGCTTGTTCGAAAGCGAACTCAAAGGGATACAACTTTCTAGTTGACGCCAAGACCAAATTCGGACTGGAAGACAACCACAAAGGCCTGAGAAGTGCCAACCGGTCGGCTGAAATCAGCCAGCCGACCGGCTAAATAAGGATTCGGGGAGGCTTGCCCACGGCCATTCCCATCTGACCGACTGAGTATCCAGCCGACCGGCTGAACTCTACTGCTTCAAAAATTCCCCTCGAGGCTATAAATAGAAAGATGGGTTTTTGACCTAAGTGTGGAGGTTTTTGGGGAGAAGAAGATTCAAAAAGAGGCTCATCCAAGGTCATCAATCATCAAAAGATCCAAGTAAGGGGAATAAGAGAAAGGGAGTTCAAGGATTGACAATCCTCCTTCCTCTACATCTTTTCCATTCTACTTGTTGTGTGCTATAAACCCTACTCACACCATGTTGTCTTATATGATGTGTGAGTAGTGATCTTGTGTTTTGAGGGTCTTATGACTCTCCTTGGTACTCTTTGATCACAAATATACATTTATATTCATATGGATGATTATTGACTTCATTTTCTCTTGTGTTATGAATGCTATGCACTCTAGGTGTTTGATAAAATGCCTAAGTGACAACTTGGACTAAAACTTGAACCTAGGACTTGGAAACCAAAGGGAATGGTTCTAGGATGGAGAAAATGATCTATATCTTAAATCATGCAAATGAACCTTAGGATATTGATGCTTGACTAAGGATTGAATGTTTAATTCATTGGAGTTAGTCATTAAGCGAATCATCAATAAATCCCATCTAATGGTGTCAAATTCATGTTCTCTATGCACTTCATATATGACATGCTACTAAGTGTTTGATAAAATGTCTAAGTAACATGTTGAATCTAGTTCGGATAATAGAGAATGTGATCCTATCTAGTGTATGCATTTGTTGTTAACTAGTCCTCGAGTTCATAGTATTTATTACCTTAGGAAGACATTCCAAGAATAATAGTGCTATGGAATGAACCAATTACCTCGAGAGAGTGAGGTTCGAGCTATAAGAGAGCTTGGCTAAGATTAGATTCACATGAGAATTGGTTTATCTTAGTCTAAGCCAGGTTTTCCACAATGGATGGGTAGGAAGTGAACTAGTGCGTATGTTCATTGCATTTATCTCCCACCTATAGGACGATAATGCAATGGAATGAACCGATATCCTCTAATTGAGTGAAGTTTGAGCTAAGAAGGTTCTAAACTATTTGACTACCATGAAATGTTTGAATATCGTGTATGTGATCATTGGGAATTTGCCAAGGAGGGGAGTAACCCCTCGAAACACCTTTTATCTCTAATTACTCACCACATAGGATTTAGATATACTCCTTTATACATTTTTGGTTTAGAATAGCCAAACGGAAACACAATCTTAAATAGTGCATGTGCTTGGCTTGCTCATCTTGGTTCAACCCGGTAGTTTACCGGTATTATAAATGTTTTGACACTTCGACGACCCTCTTCAAAACCGACACGTCGGGAGGGTAAATATAGACGTTGTCAGCCTATTAATTTCAAGTCTCAAACATGCTTCAAGAAATACGTAGAACATGTGATAAGCAAAGGCTAGCAATGATACTGACTCAAGAGAATACACACACGAATAAAACTATTTCAAATCCTAGACTTCGAATCCAAAAGAATGACAATCAATCAAGGAGTATCGTATAAAACGAGGATTTCAATCGCAATTCATAGACAGCCGAGCATATGCAAGAGTGAATGTGTGACATGTGATGTATGTGACTATGTGCTACCCACTCCACACTTAAAAATGAGCTTAGTACCTAAGCGAAGAAATAAAAGATAAGAAAAGGCGCATAGGAACTTCCCTCGTGTGTGAAAACTCGATATCCATGGAGATTAAGCGATGCTCGGGGAGTGAAACATGACTTGTGAGCTGGTAGAGGTATATAGATAAAAACACTGAGCTTCACAAGTGATAGGTAGGCATCAAAAATCGTGGATGGGCACTCCACACTTAGAACCTTGAAATGTCCACACATAATGCAAATAACAAGAACTTACAACGCGGGTTACTCCCCGAAGAGGCCTAGTTTAACGTCTTGGCTAGACATAGCGAGGGAGGTAGGACTAGAAGCATTCTTGACACTTCCCTTGCTGAGATCCCTTCTCGAGATGTAGGTAATTGTCTATGTCGTCAGGTGGTTCTCAGTGCTTCAGGACGTGGTAATGCTTAAGGCGCTGCCCGTTGACCAGCATTGACTTTCCTCCCTCAATGTTGAACTCCACTTGGTCGTCTGGGTACTCTCTCACAACTATGTACGGACCACTCCACTTAGTGCACAACTTCCCAGGTAATAATCTAAGGCGGGAGTTGTAGAGAAGAACTCACTCGCCTTTATTGAATTTTATGTGCACTATTTGCTTATCATGCCAGTTTGTCGTCCCTTGGTTATAGATAATGATGTTCCCATGAATGGCATGGCTTTGGCAAAACGGCTTTAGACAGTTCAAGCTTGAGTTCAAGAAGAGTTCAACCACCGACTGGAACAGAGGCACAGCGTATAGAAGTCGCATGATCTGGATTCAATAAAGAAACAGATATTCGAGAGGGGTCTGAGATTGAGGATCTTTTCGGTTGGAATCGGTCAATGAAGAAACAGATATTCAAGATGCCAGTTGAATATTATCTTACCAGTTTTAAAGACCACCGGATCAACCTTCCGAAAAGGATATCTCTTGAAGAAGATTTGAATAGAGATATGGATCTCCTGAAGATTTTGACGAGAATACTTGATTGGAACAAATCGCGAAATCATCTCAACAGATCAGATAAGTGATCAGCTCTATACAGATTGATTGAGAAATTGTCGGATGGCTTGGAGTAGAAGTCATCGTTGGGGATTGGATTTGGATTGAATATTCTACCAATATTCTGGAATATCTCCGATTTATTGTCAGGATATTCAGATTGGATCTGGACTTCTCTATAGCCTATAAAAAGAAGGCTAGGGCGTCCAGATTGGCTATCGCTCCTGCTGAGAAAATAAACACGAGAAAACTCTGTTGATTGGAGGAGGAGCGACAGCCGATTGAGTGTTCCCCACTGGAAACTCATCGATGTAAGAGCAGTCTTAGCAAGTGCAACTCCGACTGCCTGGAAGCGATCATACAGCGCACACAACAAAGGTGAACACGCTTTTGACAGAAAGCATCCGAGCTTCAAGTGAAGGTCGAGCACGTTCGGACAGAAGGTCCGGACGAAGGGGATCAAGGGGAGTAGCGACAAACCTTGGTTGCAAATCTGAGAGACGGAGTGTTAGTGGTGAGGCCATTACAAACAAGGTGTTGTGTAAGAGTAAGACCTCCTGTTGCCCTAAACTCGTAATAAGATTTGTTGTCCCTTTTTTGGGTGTGGGAAACCACCCAGAGTAGGCGTAGCCGAACTGGGTTATCAATCTGTGTGTGCTCCTATTTTATTGTTCTATTTGCTGAACAATTATGGAGAGAGTTCAAGGTCTGTCGGAACTGTACCTTGAACACTTGCTTGAACAGGGGATACTATTACAAATGGTATCAGAGCAAACACTCGACACACTGAGTGGGATCCTAGAACTGTTCAATATGACTCCAAAGGAAGGACAGAACACAGCCAAAGATGACACTAAGTTTTCACTTAAAACAGAGGTGATCAAAGTAATTGCTGAGACTGACTGCACGTCCCATTCACTGAAAATGATGACCCGGAAGTTCGACAGAGTGGCTCGAAGACTCGACAAACACAGAACTGAGCAAGATCTATCACAATCTAGCATGGCTCATAACTGGAAGACCTGCAGAAACAAAAACGTATGTATGGTTGCATTCAGCTCATCTAGTCACATGGAAAAAGATCGCTGGTATTTCGATAGTGGATACTCCGCTCATATGACAGGTAACTCCAAATTTCTCACACATATTCAACCTGTCATAAAGAAGCAGTACGTTACGTTCGGTGATGGAGGAAAGGGTCAGGTGATCGGTTGTGGGACATTGAAGGTCCCGGATCTTCCTGTGCTCAAGGACATCCTCCTTGTTGAAGGACTGAAGGTGAACCTTATTAGTATTAGTCAGCTTTGTGATGGGGGGCACCATGTCAAATTCACTCAAGACTCCTGCCAAGTTTTTAACAAGGAAGGAGGAACACTGATGGAAGGCAGTAGAGCAGCAAATGATTGCTACCTTATTGGATCTGCCGGAACCATGTCGTACCTTTCAAGTCAAGCAAATGAGATGTCGCTCTGGCACAGGCAATTAGGTCATCTTAATCTCAAAACCTTGAGGAAGCTCTGCTCATCCGGACTCATCAGAGGAATGCCCAATGTTAAAGGCGACTTGGATGTTCTGTGTGGAGAATGCCAAATAGGGAAACAGACTAAGGCTTCACATCCAATCACCACCCAGATCAGCACTAGCAGACCACTAGAACTGATCCACATTGATCTAATGGGGCCGATGCAAGTTGAGAGCTTTGGGGGCAATAAGTATGTTCTAGTGTGTGTAGACGACTTCACCAGGTTTTCTTGGACTCGATTCCTTCGAGACAAGTCTGCAGCTACACAACAGTTCATTGAACTTGCTACCCTTCTCCAGAGAGAAAGGGAAGCCAAAGGAGAACGCCTGGTGAGTATCAGGAGTGACAATGGTGCAGAGTTCAAGAATGCCACTATGACCGCCTTCTATACCAAACACGGGATTGCCCATCAGTTTTCTTCTGCAATCACTCCCCAGCAAAATGGCGTTGTTCAACGGAAAAATCACACAATTTAGGAGATGGCCCGAGTAATGATTCATGCCAAGAAGATTCCTATGAAGTTCTGGTCAGAAGCTATGAACACGGCGTGCCATATTATCAATCGCGTAACAATACGCACGGGCACGGAGAAGACCTGCTATGAAGTACGGAGAGGAAAGAAGCCCACTTTTAAGTACTTTCACATTTTTGGGAGTGACTGTTACATTTTGAATGACCGTGAGTACCTACAGAAGCTTGATCCCAAGAGTGATGAAGGATTCTTCCTTGGATATTCCTCAAACAGTCGAGCGTACCGGGTATTCAACAAACGCACAGGATCAGTCATGGAATTAATCAATGTCAAAATAAAGGATGACTTGATTGAACTCACTGTCTCAGATGATGCTGACGAAACAGTTGGAACATCGTCTGGAACTGCCCCACTTCCTCTTCCGACTGAGACTGACTCGACACAAAGTGCTTCGCCAGCCACCAAAGGAGTCGGAACAGTAGCTGAAACTGGTTCATTCCCTCAGAATGAGACTGACCAGACAGAAGGTGCCTCGACCGCAAATAATAGCACCAGAAACTCTTCTTCTGATGAGATTGAAGAAGTCAGTACTCAAGCGGATCGTGCTGCATTGCAACCTTCTCGACGAATTGCCAGAGACCATCCGACCTCTGAGATCATTGGAGCACCTAGTGACGGAATTCAAACTCGTGGGAAGCTGATTAAATACCGGGGTCTTGCCGCCTGCTCGTGCTTTCTGTCTTCAATTGAGCCAAAGAACATAAAGGAAGCACTCACTGATGAGTATTGGGTCCTTGCCATGCAAGAGGAACTTGAAGAGTTCGCCCGAAATGATGTTTGGGACTTAGTTCCAAGACCTGATGGTGTGAACGTCATTGGCACGAAATGGATCTTTAAGAACAAGTCAGACACATCTGAAAATATCACCAGAAACAAGGCTCGGCTTGTGGCCCAGGGATATTCCCAGATTGAGGGGATCGATTTTGATGAAACCTTTGCCCCTGTTGCACGCTTGGAAGCCATTCGCCTGCTCCTTGCTCTGGCTTATCACTTGAAGTTTCGACTGTTCCAGATGGATGTCAAAAGTGCCTTCCTGAACGGATTCCTGAATGAGGAAGTTTACGTTGTTCAGCCGAAAGGATTTGAGGATCCGCATCATCCAGCATCGGTGTATCACCTGAAGAAAGCTTTGTACGGCCTCAAACAAGCACCCAGAGCTTGGTATGAGCGTCTCACTGTGTTCCTCGTCGATCATGGATATGTGCGAGGGGGAGTGGACAAGACTCTGTTTGTCAAACACACAAGGTCAGACTTTATTATCGCACAAATCTATGTCGACGATATTGTTTTTGGTTCCAATACCCAGAAACTGGTGGATTAGTTCGTTGAACAGATGCAGAAGGAGTTCAAAATGAGCGTGGTTGGGGAGATGAATTACTTTTTAGGGCTTCAGGTGACTCAAAAGGAAGATGGCATTTTCATCTCACAAAGCAAGTATGCCAAAAATCTGATAAAGAAATTTGATCTTGAGATGGCAAGTCACAAACGAACTCCGGCTGCTACGCACATAAAGATAACTAAAGATGAGGCTGGACCAAAGGTCGATCAGACGCTGTACAGGAGTATGATTGGAAGCCTCCTCTACTTGACAGCCAGCAGACCTGATATTGCGTATGCTGTAGGAGTCTGTGCAAGGTACCAGGCGGATCCGAAAGAAAGCCATCTCCTACAAGTTAAGAGAATCATTAAATATGTGTGCGGGACTGTCGAGTTTGGTATCTGGTACACTAAGAACACCAACTCACATCTGGTTGGTTACTGCGATGCTGACTGGGCAGGAAATGCTGAAGATCGGAAGAACGCATCTGGAGGATGCTTCTTCTTGGGAAATAACCTGGTTTCTTGGTTCAGCAAAAAACAAAACAGCATCTCTCTGTCTACGGCTGAAGCAGAATACATTGCTGCAGGAAGCAGCTGCACTCAACTTCTGTGGATGAAACAAATGCTGTCTGAATACGGAGTCACACAGAAGGAGATGACCCTGTACTGTGACAATATGAGCGCAATCAGCATTTTGAAAAATCCAGTACAGCACTCTAGGACGAAGCACATTGACATCAGGCACCACTTCATCAGAGAATTGGTTGAACAGAAGGTGGTGAATCTAACGCATGTGACAACAGATAAGCAATTAGCTGACATCGTCACCAAGCCACTAGATGCCGCTCAGTTTGAAACGCTCAGATCCTCCTTGGGTCTGTGTGTCATCAAGAACTAAATGCTCCAGTCTATGGTCAGTCACAAGCGGAACTCCAGCTGAACAGTTGGACTGGCCATGTTGAGAAGAGGGCTGGAACAGATGAATCTTTTTTAATGCAATTGTGCATGTGACCGTTTTTGTGCCAAAAAGGATAAAGTACCACAGGTAGGCCGTGCATGGAATGTTCGGTCAGAGGGAGTAAGACTCTCGTAAAGGAGAAAAGAAGTCAGACGATAAGATGATGGACTAGAAGGTTCAGACACTTCTGAGAAAGATAACGAGCTTAGTGAAATATACGAGGGATGTGATGAGGGTGTTCAAGATTTGCAGAAGGAATGGACTATTACTCAAGGAAGAGATGGTCCGAGAGAGCTAGACCACCCAGATGTGGAGCTGCGTGAAGCTGCTCTAGCGAGACCAGACTATGGAGATTGTGAAGACAATTTGGACTCAGTTTCTTTGGGTAAGCTCAAGAAGTCTGAAACGGTGAAACCAAAGAAGATAGCTACCGTCCCAGCTTGCTCATCTAAGGCAACCATTAAGATGAATGGGATCACAGGCGCAGGGGGAGCAAGCACATCTAAGAAGAAGATTAGTCATAGCAACCAAGTGGAAGGCAGTGCGGAAAAGAAAGATCATCCCTGAGAGGCTGCTTGCTGAGAAGAAGTTCAAAGGAAAGAGGTTATCCAACCCTTGAAGGTTACTGATCTGATTTGGAGCGCCCAAAGATGCAAATCGGTTGATTAACAGCTGGTGCGAGAAGCTATTGCAATCCTACCAAGATAGTTTGGGATTGCTGTGCTAAAAACTGCGGCATAGTATGTGTAAGAGGAAATAGAAAGGTCAAGACTGTTCCTGAAATCATCAATGAGTCCTTTGCAACAGATGATTCCTACAAGGTGATGATAGAGGAGTACGTTGTCAGGATTGGATGCGAGCAGTATTACTACTAGATGCCTACGTCTGATTGAACCTCAGTCAGCCAGGACAGACTGTCAAGTGCTTCGTTGAAGTTGGTAGTTGATAACATGATGTTCAATGGTCGACATAGGAATGATCTAAAGATGTCCTGAGGTGAACGTGGACAGTCTCTGAAGGAGGAAGAAATCATTCCGGAGGTCGAACAACTACTGAGACACCATGGTCCGACAGACTCACAATATGTGTCACTATCCCTGGCTATGTTCGAGGGGGAGTTGCCAAGATTCCAGATACCGAGGAGACCAGGTTGCTCGATTGGACCCCTTGCCAGTTTGTGGCAAAAAGGGGGAGTATATGTTGAGGTAACCGTTCTAAAGCGTAGATTGGGTTTTGCCAAAATGCCAAGGGGGAGATTGATGTTCCCATAAATGGCATGGCTTTGGCAAAACGGCTTTAGACAGTTCAAGCTTGAGTTCAAGAAGAGTTCAACCACCGACTGAAACAGAGGCACAGCGTATAGAAGTCGCATGATCTGGATTCAATAAAGAAACAGATATTTGAGAGGGGTCTGAGATTGAGGATCTTTTCGGTTGGAATCGGTCAATGAAGAAACAGATATTCAAGATGCCTGTTGAATATTATCTTACCAGTTTTAAAGACCACCGGATCAACCTTCCGAAAAGGATATCTCTTGAAGAAGATTTGAATAGAGATATGGATCTCCTGAAGATTTCGACGAGAATACTTGATTGGAACAAATCGCGAAATCATCTCAACAGATTAGATAAGTGATCAGATCTATGCAGATTGATTGAGAAATTGTCGGATGGCTTGGAGTAGAAGTCATCGTTGGGGATTGGATTTGGATTGAATATTCTGCCAATATTCTGGAATATCTCCGATTTATTGTCAGGATATTCAGTTTGGATCTGGACTTCTCTATAGCCTATAAAAAGAAGGCTAGGGCGTCCAGATTGGCTATCGCTCCTGTTGAGAAAATAAACACGAGAAAACTCTGCTGATTGGAGGAGGAGCGACATCCGATTGAGTGTTCCCCACTGGAAACTCATCGGTGTAAGAGCAGTCTTAGCAAGTGCAACTCAGACTGCCTGGAAGCGATCATACAGCGCACACAACAAAGGTGAACACGCTTTCGACAGAAAGCATCTGAGCTTCAAGTGAAGGTCGAGCACGTTCGGACAGAAGGTCCGGACGAAGGGGATCAAGGGGAGTAGCGACAAACCTTGGTTGCAAATCTGAGAGACGGAGTGTTAGTGGTGAGGCCATTACAAACAAGGTGTTGTGTAAGAGTAAGACCTCCTGTTGCCCTAAACTCGCAATAAGATTTGTTGTCCCTTTTTCGGGTGTGGGAAACCCCCCAGAGTAGGCGTAGCCGAACTGGGTTATCAATCTGTGCGTGCTCCTATTTTATTGTTCTATTTGCTGAACTGTTGTGGAGAGAGTTCAAGGTCTGTCGGAACTGTACCTTGAACACTTGCTTAAACAGGGGATAGTATTACAGATATCACCAGGGTCAAGAAGTTTATCCCTGCAACTTGCATGCAGAGGTCTCAGCTCTCCCATGCAAGGTTCCTTCTCGGAGCCGGTGGCTTGTTCAGTGTCAGTTGCTTCCTCAGTGTTTGCTACACATATATTCATCGGTATTGGGCAGCCTGGTACAACCCTGTATGGCTTGTAATAGGATCATCAACATCAGCAGAGTCCAGTATATCACAGTCAGCAAATAGACTAGGACTCTTAGACATGTCAGGCAAATTAAAAACAACTCTTTCACTGCCTACTCGTAAGGCTAAGGAACCTCTATCCATGTCAATGACTGCCTTAGTCGTGTAAAGAAATGGCCTACCAAAAATAATTGGGATATTTACGTCCTCAGAGATGTCCAGCACTATGAAATTGACTGGAAGGTAAATGTGCTTCACCTTGACGGGTACATCCTTTAGAACCCCTCTCGGAAGTCTACTAGAACGATCCGCAAGGCAAATAGTGACATTACCAATGATCACCCAATTTCAGTTTAGCATACAAAGAATATGGCATGATAGACACACTAGCAACTAGATCACACAGAGCACGATGAACAGTAATACCACTAATATCACAAGGGATAGAAAAACTCCCTGAGTCTTTAAGTTTGGGCGGCATGGGCTGGTGCATGGCTGCACTGCACTCCTCACTCAGGGCCACTGTCTCGATCTTGTCAATTTTTCTTTTCCCAGTCAGAATCTCCTTCATGAATTTGGCATAGGTAGGAATCCGGGTGATTGCGTCGGTGAGGAAGGAGAGTGATGTATAGAGTGTGAAATTTATCCACAAACTGCTTGAATTCTTTATCCCTTCTTGCACCCACTAGCCGCTGAGGGAATGGAACTGGAGGTCTATAAGGAGCGGGCTCTACAGTTTGCGTAGAATTTTTAGCTCGGTTTTCAGCTTCCTTCGACGTTTCCTCTTCAGCAGGTGTAGAATCAGGTGCTGATTTTGTAGCTGGAGACCGAGTGGCTTGAGCTGGCACCATTTCAATATGTTTTCCTCCTCGGAGTGTGATGGCATTCACTGACTCCCTAAGATTCGAATGGTTTCGATGGGAGTTTCCCATGCTCCCAGCTTGTCGAGCTTGCTTGCTGAGCTATCTGATTTTCCAACATTCTGCTATGAATAGCGAGCTGCTCTACACTCATTTGCAGGTTTCTTACCTCAGTGGCGGTTTGATCAGATGCCTTTCGCTGATCGTCAAACATTCTATGCTGATCATCAGACGTCTATCGCTGTTCGGCTATGAAGCTAGCTAGCATGGCTTCTATGTTTGACGTCAGCCCGGAGTTTTGAGCTTGTTGTGGCTGAGTTGGAATGTTATAGCTCCCTGAATTTTGATTTTGTTGTTGTTGAGCGTGGTTATTGTACTGATTCCTCGGCTGGTAGGGAGCATTGTCTTGCTGCTGTCTATAAGGGAATCCTGGTGCTATCTTATTCTGCGGCTTATAAGAGAGGTTAGGATTGTTCCTGTTCTGGCTGTCCCACCTAGTCATGCCTGATCCTTGATTGTATTGCCCTACATAATTGGCATCCTCCTGGTTTCCACCGTTACTGTCTTGTCCCATCACTGGATAGCTGTCTGCGAAGTGAGAAGGAGAGCCACATATCTGAGAATAGACAGCCGCATTGTAACAACATATGACTTCATAGAGGAGTCTGTCTTCATATTTTTGACTTCAGCTGCAAGCATCTTCACCGTGTTGGTCAACTCAACTATATCATTGGTGCTATCAGCGAGGTAGAGATCTTCCACACCCTTCTTGTCCTTAGGATTTCCTCGATCACTCGCCCAGAGGTGATAGTCTTGAGCTGCTCTCTCTATAATATCATAGGTGTCTTTGACGGGAGTCGTTGTACCCGTCAAAAATAATATTTCTTTATCTCCGACTAGCAAGTAGTAAGTCGGGTCGTATCCACAGAGATCGGTGTGAGAACCTGTTTACTAAGTATAAGAGTAACAATGGTGTCGTAAATTTCGAACAAGTTAAATAAAAATGCAAGTAGCAACAACGATCAATTATCAAGAGATAAAACGTCACACAGATTCAAGTATCAAATATCAAAGAAAAGTGCAAGCTAGAACTTTCGATTGTGATGCAAGACTAAATTATCGACAAATCCGTTTTGATTTCTAATGTTCTACAACATAGAGCTCCCCACTAGGTTATACTCCCCGTTTTTGTTCTAATACTTAACCTCGCTAGAGTTGCATGAACATATAAACAAGTTGTCTTATGGTGTTTAATCCTAGTGGTATAACTCATATCCTAGTTTGCTATCCCCGCTAGGTTGCTAGTAAACTTTGATAATCGAAATCAACACACAAACAAAAGCTCCCCCGCTAGGGTTCCACTCATGCTAGCACATCAATTCCATAAACATTGCATAGTAATATGACGCAAATCATAGAAAATCAATATTAGTCTCAAGCCAATACATCACAATTTTGAGTTCTAGCCTACACATATGAGTTTAGCTACTCATCGTAATAGAATACATCATCAAGTATTTTGAATGTAATGAAACAAAAATACTTATGTCGTTTTCTCCACCAAGCTGCAGTTCAACTCCACACGTAACAACGAAGTCTCAATTCCACAAGCTCTTCAAACCTTTGTTTCTTTCTCCCTCAAAACGTCCCCAATCCTCTAAATGTGTATTGTTGTTTCTCTGAAAATCCTCTCTAAAACTCACACCAGAAATCGGCTCTGCCAACCCAACTTCAATTCCACCGACCAAGCTTTTTCCAAACCTTCGAACCCCCTTTTTTTCTTCCTTTCCTTGACTTAAATTGAGAAAGAAAACTCTTCCACTTTTTGTCTCCTCGCATTCTGCTTCCTTCAAAATCTGTTTTATTCCTTTCGAGATATGGCTCTTCGATTTCAGTATTATTCCTCCCGAGATTACAAATCTAAAATAAGGAAATTTGACTGCCAGCTGGATTCCACTTATGTCTCTTGGTTTAACGTCCGTGGACGTCTTAACAATTACCGAAATTGTTAAGACCTAAGTGCCCATAATTCTTCAGACGTAAGTGGTCTGCACTGACTAAAACTTCAGCACTTCGGACTTAATTTCTTTCGATGCCAAACATCTTCTAATGGGCTCCCTTTAGCCTATATTCCTTCCATGGTCTCCGAATACATCTGAGAATGAAAACTACTCACAGGTAGTGAAATAATATAAAGGCAAACACTAAGAGACGGGGTTTTAACATAGAAAATAGTCGTACAACTACGACTTATCAGTCTTCCAGCGGGACTCCATTCAGTCCTCCACCAGCTGCCTGATTTATCAAGGTGCGCATCCTCTGACTGGAAGTGTCTATAATCTGCCATAGCTCTAGGTTGTGATGGGGGCACAATCTCATCAGCTCTTTGTACCTCTCCCAAGCCTCGTAGAGAGTCTTACCATCCATAGATCGGAATGAGTTGATCTTGTTCTTGAAATGTGCTGTCTTTGATGGTGGGAAGTATTGCTATAGAAAGGCTTCAGCCAGTTTGCCTCAAGTAGTGAAGGTGCCCTCTGCATGAGTGTCAAGCCACCTACTAGCCTTGTCAGAAAGTGAGAACAGAAATAGCCTCAGGTAGTAGAATTCTGGAGGAACACCATTGGTCTTTACCGCGTTGCACATCTGGACAAACAACTTTAGGTGCTGATGAGGGTCTTCATTCATCCTCCCCGAAAACTGGCTGCTCTGCAGCATATGAATAATTCAGTTTTGATTTCCTAGTTGTTGTTGTCTACACCAGGTGGGGCAATGGCAGACTGAAATCCGGAGACTCGTGGGGCAGTGTAGTCTCCAAGAGTCCTGCGCACTGGTTGCTGCACAGGACGCTATTGATCATCCTGGACCAGACCATTTAGCAATGCTCGGTTTTGATCCATTCTTAGATGAGCCAGTTGCCGAGCTCGTACCCTGGTTAAAGGAACATCTTCTCTGTTTGCTCGAGGAGGATGTTGATCCCCCAAGTCGCTTTGATCATTTGCCTACGCCTTCTTTTTGCTCCTAGGCGTTTTCCTTGGCATGTACTAAGAAGTACCAGCAAATTTCCAAGAGAGGAGTGAATGTAGCAAGAAAAAGTAATCAGAGATGAGCAAAGAAAAAGAAAAGGGAATAGTCTAAACTACACAAGTTAAATCTAATATCACACTAAACGCTGTTCCCCGACAACGGCGCCATATTGACAAGCGTATTTTTAACCCTTTATAGTTGTCAATTGAAATGTTTTTGGGGTCAAATCGTAGTCAAACAAAATTTATAACCTTGGTAAGCCAAGGGTCGATCCAAGGAATAGACGTGAGTGAATACTAGTTAACAGGTGACTTATTTAGCTATTCCGATTAACGAAAGGTTTTGTTGTGATGTAAATTGCAGAAATTAAATAACAAAAAAATAAAAGGTTGTGACTTTATGATAGAAAGAATTCCAGAATCATACTTCACCCGTGCCAACCCCACTAATCATTTAATCATGTCACTTAATTCAGTCATGCTATCGAATATGGAAATAAACCGATATAACACTAGACAAGCCACCCATCCACAGATCATTGTCTAAACCAATCTTAATCGTTGAACGCCGCCCATCCATAGATTATCAACGATCTCGATTATTAAACTTAGGGTTTTTCAGACGAAAGTCAACTTTCCTATTAATTCATGTACTACCATTGTAGCTACCATGACCTAACATCATTTTCATGCAATCCGATTATTACCTAGGACCCATCCATCTTTCGGTAATTAACCTAAACACGTTCTAGCATGCAAACATCTCATTCAATATAAAACTTAAAGGAACGATAAAATTAAGCACGATGAAATTGAATATTCGAATTGCATTAATGAAAAAACGTTTAATTGATCACATGAAGAGTTGGGTACATAGCACGGGATCCGTAGGATCCCAGAATAAAAAGGCTACTCACTACTCATGGTAAGTTAACCAAAAGTAGTGTTGATAAAGAGATTAAGGATGAGGAAACGTAATGACGCGGGTGCTCGTTGGCTCATTCGATCTCTCATTCGAACTCTGTCTTCTCTTCTCCAAAATTAGGTTTTCTTCTCCAAATAAGCACTCTATTCTCGTACTTGTGTTTCGCTCAAATCGTTCACCGCTTGTTTGATTTGCTTTCTGTCTTTTATTTCCCAAAAATAGGCCAAAGAAAGCCCACAAACTACTAAAAACAATTTTTGGAAATAACGCAGAAAATCTGTTTGTAAAGGCCACGCTCGGGCGAGTTCATATGTGCTCGGGCGAGTGCGAGATTTGGTCGCAGAAGTTGCTCTGGAGACCTGGGTGGGTGCGACGAGACTCGGCCGGGTGCCATGATGATCCGAGGTTGTGACGATTGGGACTCGACCGGGTGTGTTGGGACTCGGGCGAGTGCAGTGCTGGTCCGAGGCCGATGCAGCTCGAGCTCAGTCGGGTGTGGCTGGACTCAAGCGAGTCTATGGGCACGGTTCCACTGAGGCTATTATGACTCGGGCGAGCCTTGATGAGCTCGGGCGAGCTTATGGTTCTTTTCGCATATTTTGTGTCGATTTGCTTCGGATCGAACCAAAGTGCTCATCGCGTCGATTGACCTGAAACACTAAAAGAAAAGGATCAAATGTTGACAATTTTTCGGGAGAACGAGTGGTATCCTTCATTGTTTGGAGCATTTAAATAGTCAAAATATCGACTGATCAAACCGCGGCTTGAAGACATCCTCCGAGTGTTTTGCCATCCTGCTTTGCACAAATCCATCCGGCTTTCCCATCCTGGAAGCCATGAAAAAGTGTATGAGTGTGGTATATCCGAATTAATCTATGAGTGAGTGCTGAGAACAGGATTCAAAAATGTCATATAAACTTACTCTTCTCCAAGTTTGGTTTTCAGCATTGCTATGAACTTGTCTTTCTCCTCCTCTGTCATGCCCTCAACCGAGCAGTCTCCTACTCCCCACTCCGCTCCTCGGAGGCAGTACTTGTCTGTATTGCTTGCTTGTTCCTGAGCAGTTACAATCCACTGTTCAGTAAATTATCTCAACACAAAATAATGAGGTGCATATCTTACTTCTCTTTATTCAGCTTGGATTTTTCCAACAGCTTTTTGAGCAATGGAGATTCATTGAATTTCTTGTCAATAACATAATCAGCTGGAAAAATGGTGACATCATCAAAGTCTGAGACAGTGAGGAAAAAAACTCAATTCCTAATCAAATCAAAATGACACCTTGTAGACAAATCTAACAAAAAGAAGAGAACTTTACTAATACACGAAGTAGATGAGACAGTGAGGTCTTGTGAGTGTCTCTAGAGCAACGCTGATGCGCTTCTTCTCGCCTCCACTTATGCCTCTCAAGTGCTAGTTTCCTAGAGGGAAGCATCAGATCTGGAGGTGCGAATCGATCTGAGTATAGGAGCGAGTGGGACTAAGGGCCTGTCCATTTGAACTTATATTTTTGACGGTTAAGTTAAGTTAAGTTACTTTCAGTTAATATAAGATAAATTCAGTTAATTTCAGTTAATATAAGTTAATATAATTTCAGTTAAGTTAAGTCAAGTTCGATTTAAATCAATTTTTTCATCAATTCCATCAACATCATCATCATATCATCATCATCATATCATCATCATCGTCATATCATCATCATCATCATATCATCATCATCATATCATCATCATCATATCATCATCATATAATCATCATCATCATCATCATATCATCATCATCATACTATCATCATCATCATATCATCATCATCATCATATCATCATCGTCATCATATCATCATGATGATGATGATATGATGATGTTGTTGTTGATGATGATATGATGTTGATGTTGATGATGATTATGACATGATGATGATGATATAATGATGATGATGATGATATGATGATGCTATTATGATGATGATGATGATGATGTTGATATGATGATGACGATATGATGATAATCTGATGATATAACGATGATGATGATATGATGATGTTGATGATGATGATGATGGTGATATGATAATGATGATATGATGATGGTGATATGATAATGATGATATGATGATGATGATATGATGATGATGATATGATGCTGATGATGATGATGATACGACGATGATGATGATATGATGATGATGTCAAAGTTAAGTTAAGTTTCAGTTAAGTTAATATCAGTTAATATTAGTTAATATCAGATAAATTCAGTTCAGTTACAGTTAAAATCAGTTCAAATTCAGTTCAAATGGACAGGCCCTAAGAAGCTAGGCGATTTGAGGAGGGAAAAGTGAGGAGAGAACTCCATAAAACTAGATCTGAGGATTTGATGGTGAGGAGAGAACTCCATATCAACAGATCTGGAGGCGAGGAGAGAACCCTAGGCGGTTTTAAAGAGAAGTGACGGATCAAGTTCCTAGATCTATCCACCAGGAGGTACACTTAGCCTGTCATCACTTTTAGAGGGAATCTGAAATAATTCCCCCCCCCCACCACCACTATGTTGTGGGGAAGAGGAAAGATGGATTAGTTTAGGGTTTTGGAGTTGAGGGGAAGAGGGAAAAAGGACGAGCGCATGTGGTAATCCCAAATGTGTTTTCACACAATAACTTTCTCAACAATCTTTTATTGCATTTGTGATGTTTTATTAAGGGATTCGAGTGTGTTAAAGGAGGGTTAATTAAGGATCAACCACTTACGCAATGGAGGGTTTATGAGTTATGATGAGGGGCTAATGATTTGGACGTAATGCAACATAGGATTGGAATACCAAGTTGCATTGTATCATGTGTAACACAATTTGGTAACAGGGAATTGAAATTTTTTAGGCAGGAAATGAAAATTAAGATTCATCCATACTTATGCAACAACATTTCTTTGTTGCATGTCTGCATGTTGCATTTGAGCCGGCGGATTCAAATTTGAATTTTTTTGGCCATATATTTCCTTTCCCCCTTAAATTTGTTCAGTCCCTCCTTTTCAAAATTTCCTCCCGCTATTCACTTTTGTCTTATGCAACAATCATTATCGTGAGTTGTAGCTTAAGTAAAATGATTAGAAATATGACACATCATGGAACTCATATTTTCCACACCATAGAAATCACTGTCCAATCACTTCAACATAGAAAGGTAAACTTAATTTTGCAACTAAAAATTACATGTCAATCTACAAAAATATGATTTGCAGGGAAAGGTGCATGCAACTAAAAGATCTGAAGGAAAAGGTAAAATAATTACCTTTAGTTTTGGGAAGAAACAGAGCCAAACAATGTAAGCATGATTTGTATTTTAATCTTCTTTTCCATTTGCTAAAAGATGTGTGATAATGATACTGAGTCAAATATTACAAGTGAAAACCATTTAAATGATTACATAGGAAAATGGCAGCACAACATGGCAACTACACAAGAGATGTAAAAATTGTGTTTTTGAACTTGTGCTTTTTACTTGTTGGATGTGTCATTTTTGCTGCAAAACTTAAGCTGTATGATGGTGCAAAGAGACATGGATTTGACTGTAGCAGAGCCTCTGGATTATTGTAGCTGGTGCTAAAAGTAAAGGCTTTGCAGAGGTTGCAAGCTTGGATCTTTGTGAGTATATTGCCACGAGATGGATGCCTTGGGTTGCCGGAATGGAATAATAAGCTGCTAAGCTTTTGTCTGCAGACTGCCCTGCATCTTGAGAAGTTTCTATTGCAGTATGGAGAGGGGAAAACTCAACAACTTTACCTTCATTTCTATTGATTCGTTTTTGAATTAAAGCTTTCATAACTTATGCTACATAGTATTCATCTGGTTGTTGCGTAAGTAGAAAGTTGTTCAACAACCACCCTTAATGTCATACGATGTAATAAATTTTGAAACAAATGTTGTACGAGTTAATAAATTTCAACTTTATCAAAATGAATGTCGTCACTTACGCAATAGGTAGAAACCGATACTATAGAAAACGTTGCATTAGCAAACTTATTGCTTTTGTTTCTTGATACGTTGCTTTTCATTTAGTTACATAACTAACAATAAGCAACGTATGTCGCTTGCTACTTTAGACCATGTTGTATGATTACTCTTATGCAACGAATCTTAAACTGCTGCTATAGTGCCTATTGCATAAGCGGTTAAATGTAACAAGGGTTTATTTGTTGCTGAAGTGTGCGTAGCATTGATTCATGTATACAACGCGGTTTATTATGCTGGATTTGGTTGTGTTGCAGTATGTCTCTTATGCAACATATCCCACACGTAACAGGCGTCTCTATGTTGCGAAAACTCTTATGCTACGCCTGGTACGCAACAACGTGTCTTGCCTCGTTGCATTTGTGTCAAAA
Source organism: Rhodiola kirilowii (assembly GCA_033675215.1). Lineage (NCBI taxonomy): Eukaryota > Viridiplantae > Streptophyta > Magnoliopsida > Saxifragales > Crassulaceae > Rhodiola > Rhodiola kirilowii. The sequence goes on from CM066201.1 coordinate 37,520,100, forward strand.
TGGTGTAGTGTAAGACGAATGTTGTAAAAATCGTTGGGCGCTAATCGTGCGAAAATGGTTCCCAAGGATGAATTGGGCTTAATCAGAATTCAATTGGGGATTAATAAGTTTTCTATTTTGAAGTTTATATAATAAATAATGGAAACGGATCAAATACAAACCACAGTTATAAAAAAACACTAAAAACCCAATAAAATATTGCCACGTGTATATTTCGACCAATCGTAATTCGGGGCACTTTTTGTAAATAAAAAATTTAAAACGGACTTATTTAAAAATATATAACAGATGCGAGTGTATAATCGTCCTAAAAATTTCTGCAGTAAATGCAAAATTTTACAAAATCCATTCCGAAAATCCATTATGTTACGAAAATGGACTTATCGAAAATCAAATCCGAAATATAAAATTTTAAATGCAAAATTACGCTACTTGTCCCAATGCTTCTGATCCGTTATGTTTTTTGTTGATTATTGGCTATCATATTCGTAGGAAGTCGCCTGAAATCGTTCCAACGCTATACTTACGACATCCGAAGAGGTCCAAGACGTACCCTTTCTTCATTAACAATGTGAAAGATCATATGACCCTTAAATTTATAAAATTCCGTCTTGAAGAATTAATCAGCTATTTTTGTTGAATTTCTGAAGTCGCTAAAAGTCAATCGGAATCGTCGCTGAAAGCTGGAGAGGAGCGTTGCTAAAGCTGTATCCAAATGAGATAGGATTTTGGCATCGTTGGTAAAGCCCAACGCGTGGTCACTAAGCCCAGAGAGTCGTTACAAGATGTTACGAGCTCGATAGGATTCGACCAATCATAGAGCACCGCATCAGCCCAATCCGAGGCGCATATTCGTTTGAAATGGACGGGAGAGATTAGGCGAATCGAACCGTCCAAATTAAATCTGGGCGAGTGAGTAGAAAAGAGGGATCTCGAGCTGGTTCTAGAATTCGTCTGCAACTCGAGAATTTTTTATTTTGTTTGACGTCGAATCGAGGCTAAATTCTCAAATTGATAGAGGGCTTTGCTCAATGAGCGATTTCGAGTAGAATTTCGTTCGGATTGAGTGGGTTGTATCGTTCCACAGAGATCGGTACAGTTGTGCTCCTATTCAGCTTGTAATCGGATTATGTAACTCCGGCGACAATTTGGTCGATTCCGAGGTCTAACATTGTGAATTAAACTTGAGCTAGTGAGCTCGAGTAGACGTAACCTCTCACATAAATGTGAACCACTATAAAATCCTTCTGTTTACTTTTATGCAATTTATGGCATTTGATTTGTTGATTAGGGTTTAAGAATTGAATCAATTGAATTGGATTTCGTAATTGGAACTTGTTTTACAACACGTCCAATTACTTATAAAAATTTGCAAGTAATACATTTGCACATTTTATGAAATAAGCCTTAAATTTATTATTTATGTTGAGAGAACCGGATACATTAACCTTGCACATATTCTGAAGTCACTTTTGTTTTTTTAGGGCAGCATTAAACCCCCAACGGTAACTTTCTTCCAGTACAGAACTCATTGCTCACTCTCTCCATCTATTCCATATACACAATTCTTAAGCTTCACTGTGCCAAGATCTGGCTACACAAATCAGCAATGGACTATCTCGACGAGGAGGACGAGCGAGTAAGGCTAATCAAGGTGGTGGAGTACTTGGAACCCACCATGGCCAAGGAGCTCCTCTGCAAATTCCCAGACAACTCTGCATTTGATTTCGACTACAGTCAGAGCTTCATTTGGTCTCCAATGTCCCCTCGAGCTTTCAAAACACTCCCTCATTTGGAAATGGAACGCGTGCTCGACTTTGATTCAATTAAAGAGCAGAAGAAGGACGACGATGATGATGATGTAATCAGCCCGCATAGTGTGAAACAGAGGAAGCAGCTCTTATTTGGTTATAAATTCGGGTCAGTAAATAAAAGTGCTCTGAAGACAGTTTCGACAGGTATCAAAAGTAAGGCATTGAATTTGATATTCGACGGCAGCAAGATGACTAAGTATGCTAATTTGGTCCTGATGCGGCCAAGCCACCAAGCCAGCTCACTGGACGTTGTGGACGCTATCCGCACCAGGTCTGCAAACCATACACCCCAACCCATCAGGACCAAGCCCATGGAAATGGAACGCTATTCCTGCAGGATGTTGGTAGTGGGACTTGAACACAAGACACCCACCACCCTTTAACAAGTGTTTTAGTGTTCACTTGTCACCAATTTCCAAATGATGCGATACAAGATATCACACAAAGGATTGAGGCAAACAAACTGAAAGATTGGGGAAGAAGTTAGGGTTTCAGAGAGGAAAGGGAGGGGAGAAGCTGAAAAAGATATTTTGATTAATTCATTTTCTAATTTCTGAATACAGATTACACTTCTTTTATACTAAAGAAGTTGCATGAAATACAAATGGATCCCTTATGTTCCCTATTATTCTAGTACACATTCCGGCCTCCTTAAAATTGACCTTGTCCTCAAGGTCAGCTAGTTCTGGCGGCCTTGGCAATGAAAACCAAAGTGACAAGTAGTGCTGAGTACTCTTTGTCCTGTCACCATCAACTACTATACTCAAAATAATTGGGATGTTGAAATAAACATGAGCTGTAGAGTTCTTCGACTTATAATGAGCAACAACCAGTATCGCACGGTGAATGTGATATCTAATGGTAGCTACCAGATCTACATCAGTCCACTTAGCAAATAAAGTGCTCTTCCACTCATTGGTTAAGACATCACCTAAATAAATCTCCAATATAGCCATGGCTAATTCAGCACTAATCATCATCCAACAAATTTCTTCTTCTAGACCAATATAGATCAAATATGCATCTCCACCTGAGCCTTCAGTGACCTTGTTCTCATAGTTCAACTCTAAAATCAGCCATTTTATAACACATTCTTCAGCCTTGCCAGCCTCGTACCACTCTAACAAATTAGCATTTAAATGCTTCACTGAGACTAGATGAACAAGCAACAAACTCCCAATTAAGAACACTAAGTTTGAGTTCTGCCAATCATGTGTCGTGGTGTAAAAGAGAAGCAGGAATATCAAGTCTCTCAGTGACTGATTTTTAGCATAGCACGTGGCCCATTCAGTGATCCTCACCCCAGCAAACTTGATCAAATATAAAAGGATAAACGTAGATGGATCACTCAGTATGCCGATGCAATCCTCATCTAACTCAAAAGAGTACAACAAAGCTTCAAGACACCCATCAAAAGCTACCGGCGTCATTCGTGTGGCGGTGCCAAAGTTATATATCTTCGTATCTGTTGTAGACGAAATGGGAAAAAGCTTGTCTGTGATCAGATACAACAGGCAAGAGTGACATATCTTCTCAAAAGAATCAGTTGTTCGACTTTGAGAAAACAACTTCATCCCATCGCAAGAGCTCTCGACAGTACAGTTAAAGAACATGACATCAAAGTTGAAAAGATGTCCATTTAATTGCTTCCCTTCACCATATCCAACTGAAAAGTTGAAATCAACTTTGTTGAAATTAGCACCACTCTAAAATGACTTGGCAGCAGCACTCGCAAACACATCAGGAATGAGGTGCCCCTTATTGACGGAGCCCACTGCACTGTCGTTAAGGTGCAATGTTCTCTGTACAAATAAATTTATATTTTCCGCTACTCGCAGCTACACTACTGGGTAGCAAGTGGTAAGTAGGGGTCGAACCCAAGGGAATTAGAGGGATACGTTGTTCTTTAAGGGATTTGTACAGCGAGGGAGCGTGTTTTAAGGTTGATTGAGATTTTAACGGTTATAACTAAGAAACTTTTTTGGTTGTTTTTGGTTTTGAGTGCGGAAAAGTAAATTACAGAAAGTAAATACTGAATTAAAGGAAGAAAACTTACAGTGGGTGATGCGTGATTTGCGAGTCCTCCGGTAGATGAGCGGTTGGTGATTGCAGATGATCGAGCAATTTATAAAAGTAAATACAGGGGGGTTTTGTAATTCAAGGAAAACATTCGGTTTCAGGGGCCTTGTATCATAGCCTGTTTATTATTAGTAACCTTTCTAAGTATTCAAACGTGAATCAAGGCCATTCCAAGCACTCGACTTGCAACACTGTCTAGCCATTTGTAAAAGTGTTCGAAAGTGAATCGAGGCCATTCCAAGCACTCAACTTGCAACACCGTCTAGTCTTTTGCAAAAGTCGTAGAGCACTTGTTCTACTTAGACTAATACCCCATTCCAAGGTATATTAGCCTGTGTGCATCCATTTGGATTGTCTTTCCCGATTTATCCAAATGGTGTTTTAGAAAGATCAAACTCCTCAGATAAGCTTTGCCATTCCAAGCATCCACTTATCCGAGTATGTTTACGAATCCCCACGGAAGAGTTTTGCCATTCCAAGCATCCACTCAACCTTGGAAATTCTGATCAATATATGGCACATAGAACAAGTTTTGAATACAGACAAAAGAAACTAAAAGAATTAAAACATTTTATAATACAAGTACACCCCTTTAACCGAATAAAGAGTTTAGCTACGAATATCCATAGAGGTGGATACCATAGCTAAATACTCGAGGGTTTTTGAAAACAGTAAGAGGAGAAGGGGTGGAATACTCAAGAACCAACATGAGTATTCCTAATTCCTACTGAATACTCAAGAACCAACAGGAGTATTCTCTACAGTATTATAATACTCAAGAACCAACAGGAGTATTATAATTTCTAACCGTTATAATACTCAAGAACTAACAAGAGTATTATTTCATAAACCAAACTTACAAAGTAACAAACTTAGAGAGAGAAGTGTTTTATGATTTTTGGATGATACAAATGAGGAGGAGGAGCAAGGAGGGTGGAGATGGGTGGCATGTGTTTTGGATCCAAGGGAGGAGGAGGAGGAGCAAGGAGGAGGTGCCACATGGGGGAGGAGCTCAAGCCGCCGGTTGCCGGTTGCAAGGGGAGGAAAGCCGCCGGTTGTGGTGGGGAAGCTTACTCCCTTGGCCACCTCCAAGCAAGGTTGCCGGTCACCTTGGTCCATGGATGAGTTTTGACAGTTTTGTGCAGTCTTTTCACAAAACTATCAATCCAATTTTGCTCCGGTCTGACTTTGGTTGTTCCTCGGTTGAATTTAATTTGAGTAATTCAATGTCAGGATCTTGATATTTCTTCGTTCAGCGTCTGATCTTGACCTTGGATTGACTCGTAATATCTTTTCAGCGTAAAATCCTCTCCTTAGCGTGTTTTCTCTCTAAGCGCCAAAATACCCTGTAGAAATATATCGGGACTAACAAGTAGAAGTTAGATAGACAAACAGTCTAATTTGGTGGGTTTTACTGTGTATTTGATTCGTATAATTATGGTCCATCAGATTACCCCACACTTTTAGTTGTTCGTCCCGAACAATGCTATTAAAGGGCGGCACATTAAGTAAGTTTGTTAAAATATGAAAATTAGACTGTGGGACTCGATTTATCCTAATTCATGCATTACTTACTTATTACCAAATTGAACTGTATAAATAAATAGAAGAAACTTGATACTTGTACCTCCGTGCTGTGATGCAAATTATTCTGGATGTTTCGGGAGATAGCCCTTTTTAGGCTCATGGACTGCAACCTCGGGATCGTCTCTCACTATATGGTTTCCTTGTAGCTTTCTCTAGCACGTGATTCGGTTCGGGTTTCAATGGTTTGATTACTTTGATTTTCTTTTGGCGAGGGACTGCTTTTTGTAGTGAATCGGCCTTTGGCCTTTGATTTGACTCTTTGAGTACTTCACTTTTTATTCGGTTAAAACCTTCACAATTTTGGGCCTTTGGCCTCTTGATTTGCTTCTTTGAGCTTTTTGCGTCTTTGTGACTTGCTAGTCCATTTTCTCAAGCCTTTTTGGGAGGTCCAATCATCGCCCGCAAGCCTATGGAAATACCTCCCCGCTCCTCTCATCCTTGTCGTTTCGCGCAGGTCAAGATGAGGGTCGCTCATCTATTTTCTCGGCTACTTTGACTAGAGAGAAGATGGTCTGACTCCCGTCCTCGCCTTTTTTTTTCTTTTTGCATAAACACTGCATGGCGGTGATGACTTCAATCTTCACTGAAACCCGAAGTGCAGCCTCCACTGACTTCGAAAACCATATAGTTTGATTCGATCCTTCGATTGCTTGCCAAGCCTCTCTAGGGCATTTCTATCAACTCCACATCCCTAGTTTATCTCAGCACAAAGGGACAAATGAGAAGTTACGTTCTAAGTTTTTAGACAGTTGAATTTTCACAAGGTAAATGCACGAATTTTAGATCTATCTTTTTCACATTCTTAAGTTCATATTTTCAAAAAAATAATATTAAAAAAGAAAAAGAAAAACATGTTATTTATTTATTTACACATGCGGATCTCACCCCACATTTTTGAACGAAGTCGTGCCTTTCAGCACTACTTAGTTCAAAAGCCATGCAAGCAGACAGTTACGAGAAAGAAATGATATTAAGGAAAAGGGAAGAACAGAACTCCCTTTAAGGTGTCGAGTAAACGACATGGCTCGAGGCTGGATAATCGAGGGAGTTCGGTTGGGGCCTTGAACTCTTAGTGTAGCCCTGACTGGCTTAATGTTGCATCCAAGTCCGATTCCTGAATAGTTCAATCTTCTATGCACCAAGTGGGTGAGAGCGACTTATTGAAAAAGTAAAATACAGAAAAAGACAGAAAATTAAAGTGCGGAAAGTAAGATAGTGTCGGGTTACCTCTCGACCAGTGCACTTGTTTAACGTCGTTGGCTCGACAGTACCTTATTCCTGGATCACTGGTTGGTGTCCCATGGGTGGCTTAGGTCGAATTTTGCCACCGTTCCTGTGTTGCTTCTTGCCTTGCCTTTTCCCGATTTCTTGCGAGATGATGTGCTTGGGTCCAGTTCCCGTTGTTCTGGTGATTTCTCCTTCCAACGTCTCTGAGAAGGCGAGGGACCTTTGACCACTAGCTTCTTGAACTGGGTTTTTTGGTGTTTAGGGTTGCCTTGTCCAGTCATGGAGAAAACATGCTCCATCGAGGAGTCGTTCTGCTCAGGCCCTTTTCCCATCCTCTTTTCAGCCTCTTCATGGATCACATAGTTTTCAGCGATTTGTCTATTGATCGAGGGGAAAAGTCGGGAAGCTTGCATCTTAAGGCTCGGTTCTGCCTCGTCGTGTCTGTTTGTGAGGAACTGGTCATAGATGGTTTCGGCTGCTTGGGTGATGATAGCTGGGTATGGTATTGGCAGCATGTCGGTGGTATTCTGGACTTCTTCCATTGCTGACACTTCCTCGTTGCTCCCAATACTTTCTATATCCCAGTCTCTGATGGCTCGGGAGTTTCTTCTGATGGCTCGGGAGTTTCTTCTTCGTCTGTCTCTGGTCCAGCCTCTTCTATCTGCATGCCTCCATCAGCTTGGGGAATTCGTTTTGTGGCTGCGGCCAGTTTATCTATGAGGTTCCACATGTCTGCCAGGGAGAAGTTCCTGGCTGATCTCCTCATTGCTTCGTTAATCCTTGTTAGATCATCGGCCTTCATCCCACGAAGAAATTTTTGAAGCAGAACTTTCTTCGTGAATCCATGGTGCGGGCAGCTTGAGACGATGGTGTCATAGCTCGTGTAGTATTCGTCCAAAGTCTCATCCCAGGATTGTTTAAGGCACATGATCTTCTCACGGGTTTTTCGGCGTAAGGATGGGGGGGAGAATTCCTTCAGGAATGGAACGCAAAGATCCACGAAATATTCTGCACGACTAGCGGTTGATGTGTAATACCAAATCGTCGCAAAATCAGTTAAAGAGAATTTGAAGCATTTAAGCTTAAATTCCTCTAACATTTCGTTTTCGGGTTTTATGTGGCAGCAAACGTGGTGAAAGTTTCGGCAGTGTTGTACTGGGTCTTCTCCATCCGTACCTCCGAACAGGGGAAGATGTCTTGTTGTCCATGCGTACGTAGTGGGTAGCGTCATGAGGAAATGAGAAGGGAAAGGAAAGAACAACTTATCCGAAGGCTAATTCCCCGACAACGGCGCCAATTTTGACGGAGCCCACTGCACTGTCGTTAAGGTGCAATGTTCTCTGTACAAATAAATTTATATTTTCCGCTACTCGCAACTACACTACTGGGTAGCAAGTGGTAAGTAGGGGTCGAACCCAAGGGAATTAGAGGGATACGTTGTTCTTTAAGGGATTTGTACAGCGAGGGAGCGTGTTTTAAGGTTGATTGAGATTTTAGCGGTTATAACTAAGTAACTTTTTTGGTTGTTTTTGGTTTTGAGTGCGGAAAAGTAAATTACAGAAAGCAAATACTGAATTTAAAGGAAGAAGACTTACAGTGGGTGATGCGTGATTTGCGAGTCCTCCGGTAGATGAGCGGTTGGTGATTGCAGATGATCGAGCAATTTATAAAAGTAAATACAGGGGGGTTTTGTAATTCAAGGAAACATTCGGTTTCAGGGGCCTTGTATCATAGCCTGTTTATTATTTTAGTAACCTTTCTAAGTATTCAAACGTGAATCAAGGCCATTCCAAGCACTCGACTTGCAACACTGTCTAGCCTTTTGTAAAAGTGTTCGAAAGTGAATCGAGGCCATTCCAAGCACTCAACTTGCAACACCGTCTAGTCTTTTGCAAAAGTCGTAGAGAACTTGTTCTACTTAGACTAATACCCCATTCCAAGGTATATTAGCCTATGTGCATCCATTTGCATTGTCTTTCCCGATTTATCCAAATGGTGTTTTAGAAATATCAAACTCCTCAGATTAGCTTTGCCATTCCAAGCATCCACTTATCCGAGTATGTTTACGAATCCCCACGGAAGAGTTTTGCCATTCCAAGCATCCACTCAACCTTGGAAATTCTGATCTAATATATGGCACATAGAACAAGTTTTGAATATAGAGAAAAGAAACTAAAAGAATTAAAACATTTTATAATACAAGTACACCCCTTTAACCGAATAAAGAGTTTAGCTACGAATATCCATAGAGGTGGATACCATAGCTAAATACTCGGGGGTTTTTGAAAACAGTAAGAGGAGAAGGGGTGGAATACTCAAGAACCAACAGGAGTATTCCTAATTCCTACTGAATACTCAAGAACCAACAGGAGTATTCTCTACAGTATTATAATACTCAAGAACCGACAGGAGTATTATAATTTCTAACCGTTATAATACTCAAGAACCAACAAGAGTATTATTTCATAAACCAAACTTACAAAGTAACAAACTTAGAGAGAGAAGTGTTTTATGATTTTTGGATGATACAAATGAAGAGGAGGAGCTCTCCTTTTATAGGCTAAGGGAGGAGGAATGGAGGGTGGAGATGGGTGGCATGTGTTTTGGATCCAAGGGAGGAGGAGGAGGAGCAAGGAGGAGGTGCCACATGGGGGAGGAGCTCAAGCCGCCGGTTGCCGGTTGCAAGGGGAGGAAAGCCGCCGGTTGTGGTGGGGAAGCTTACTCCCTTGGCCACCTCCAAGCAAGGTTGCCGGTCACCTTGGTCCATGGATGAGTTTTGACAGTTTTGTGCAGTCTTTTCACAAAACTATCAATCCAATTTTGCTCCGGTCTGACTTTGGTTGTTCCTCGGTTGAATTTAATTTGAGTAATTCAATGTCAGGATCTTGATATTTCTTCGTTCAGCGTCTGATCTTGACCTTGGATTGACTCGTAATATCTTTTCAGCGTAAAATCCTCTCCTTAGCGTGTTTTCTCTCTAAGCGCCAAAATACCCTGTAGAAATATATCGGGACTAACAAGTAGAAGTTAGATAGACAAACAGTCTAATTTCGTAGGTTTTACTGTCTATTTGATTCGTATAATTATGGTCCATCACTTATCAACAGAAAATGACCGATAATTGATACATGCGAGTTCATCTTCATCGGCTCTGATCTTGAAGGTGTATACGGTAGCCACCTTGTGAGTATAGCTTGAGTTGGTAACCACAATCATACAAATGTCGTATAATGTTGTAGATATTTGAGACGTCCACTGCAGCAGTCGGAAAGTTTGTTTAACATGATACACAATTAACTCGTCGACATTGAGCTCAATATAAGTACTCAGCAGCTTACATTTCTCGCCTGATTCTATATGCCAATTGCAAAGCTCAGCAGGTGAATGCATTTCAAGTGGAAGTAGTAATGCTTCAGCCATAATTCGCATAAACACAAATGAAAAGCATCTTGAAATTGCATCAAACACCTCATCTGCCTGATCCCGATTTGCATTTTGCAATACATTCACCAAAACACTTTCTGTCAACTTCAGAATTACCCCTATGCTGAAATCTTGAGGTCGATAACATGGAAGAATCTGTCTAGATGTTCCATCATGCACATCTCTTTTATCTGCTTCCAGAAAATTCTTACATACATCACTTACATCAGCATCCAACCAAGAATTAGGAGCATCATATGGACGAATGCCACACAAAGGAAACGATAAACGCCGTGCTTTTTTCACTGGTTTACTTCTGCTAGCAGACAGGACATTAGCTCTGACTTGTGTTTCAACACTAACAACTTCTTCTTGTAGAGCAGTTTTTACAGTAGGCTTTAGCTTCCCGATATCTTGCACCAAATACTCATATATCTTAAGATCATTCTTCTTTTTGTACTTGTGCCCTTTACCTTTGTCATACACAAAATTTCCATCAACTACCTTGACTTGTAAGAACTTGTGAACACCCCTCGTATGATTCCAAAGGCCTGGGAAACTAAGTAAAGATGACTCTTCTTCATAAGTATCATTGAATATCATAACCAATGCGCTCACATCATCAACATGAAGGTTGTAGATATTATCCGGAGGTTTGGCTGGCGGTTTCGCAGACATTTCCTTCAATATTAGTGTCGGAATGTAGCTGATCGACCTCATTTGAATAATAAAATAAGAAGAACAGTCTGCTAAGGCATTTTGACAAACAGTTGGTGAGCATTTACTTATATAGCAGCTTGGAGCATAAACTGATTTAGCCAACCCTTGTGTTTCCTTCCACTCATCATCAACTTCAAATTTATTCAACACAAAATCTAATGAAACATCACTTGATAGATGATTGAATGTTACCTGCATTTGAACCGAATCAACCACAACAGACTGATCCGCAATAGTGTTCATCTCCAAACTGTCATGATCCTCTTTTAGATATTCATCTACTACCAAATCAGATTTCTCGACCTCCTCACAATCAGATTTCTCGACCTCCTCTTTTGGATATTCATCCACCTTCACCGCACCAAAATAAAATTCAGCGGCCTTCGAATCCAACTCAGGCTCGCTTGAATCCTTATCAACTTCTACTGCGTTGACCGTGCCTTTACTTACCATATCCGTTTCAACCGGTACACACAACTCCGGTTTCGATTCTGATTTTGGTGTCGGCATCATCTTCTCTAACAGAGCAATCATCCGATCAAGTTTTTCGTCCATGGACGCAGCCTTGTTAGCAGCTTCAATCCTCCTGGATTCTTCCCTCATTTTCCATTGTTGGTTCAATTTCTCAACATCGTCGGCGAGCTTGTTGAGAGCTTCCACTTCGGCCTCAGTTAGTTCTGGATCCATATCCATCTCTCAATGAAAGCACCAAATGATGTGATACAAGATATCACACAAAGGATTGTGGCAAACGAACTGAACGATTGGGGAAGAAGTTAGGGTTTCAGAGAGGAAAGGGAGGGGAGAAACTGGAAAAGATATTTTGATTAATTCATTTTCTAATTTCTGAATACAGATTACACTTCTTTTATACTAAAGAAGTTACATGAAATACAAATGGATCCCTTATGTTCCCTATTGTCCTAGTACATAACAGGTCCCTTCCATTAAGCAGCGTTCTACTACTAGCAAATCTTCTAAGGTAATCAATCAAATTAGAGATGCAAAAAAAACATTGACTCAAGGATTTCTGTTTTTAATTTTGTATTGTTGGGCGACGAAAATGCAGGGGTGGGATGGGGTTCTGAAAGCCGCGTCAAAGCATTTCAAGAAGAGGAAGAAGAAGAAAGATCAAATAGTCCATGTGAAGCTCTCAGAGTATAACATGAAGAAGAATGGGATCTGACCGAGGACTGGATATTGTATTTTCCATTTATTAATTATTTGTTGGGGGAGGATTTTGTTTTTGTGAGAATCTCATGTATTTTGAGCTTTCAGGATGATCCAATTCTAGTAAGGAAAGCCAGGCTTTTGCTCTGTCGATGTTCAAGCAAGTCAAATACAAAGCATGATATTCAGACTCTCAGTTACAAAACGAGCCGCACAAAGTGGTGCTCAGTTTATTTGTTAGATTAATGCTCGTTTTTAAAGTTGATTAAAGCTCACTCATTTATAGACTCTATTAAAGTTCATTTATACACTCTTATATATAAAATCATTTATACCAACTTATTTTTGGTTTAGTATTATTGAATTTTTACAAAACACGCCTCGTAACTAGCATCTTTAATCTTCCATCAAAAAAAAATCAAGTGACTCAAGTTCAAATCCGGATGGTGCCCTTTAAGTGGTTGTGCTTAAAATATGCTAAAAATATATATGTACCCAGGAAATATCTTATATGCGATGTATTCCTCTATATGTCTTATATGAGATGTAAACCCACTATCAAAAAAAAAATCTTAATCGAGCGAATAAACGAGTAGCTTGTTTATGAACTTAATAGGCCTCGAGCTTGATTAGATTTTGAGTCGAGCTCCAATACACCAAAATATTAATGTGCCGAGTGCGAACATAAATTTTATAAGCTCGTTGAATTCTAGTCAAGTACAAGAACGGGCATAGTATATTTATAATCAAGTCGAGTCTGAGCTTTACATTACTCGACTCGTTTAGGACTCTACTCTTAGGAGTGTCATTTGTATAACACACATATAATTTTATTCTTTCTGGAGAGACGACTAATATTCACAAAACATAGAATTATGACTCTAGTTTATGTTATTGTTCTTCTGAAAGTATAAAAAGGTTCTTAAGCCACCAATATTTTCCAAATTGCGGTCAAAACTATCTAATATTCCAATTTGGGGCAAAATAAAAATAAAATGATGAAATTTTTATCAGCAAGTGACAAAATGAACTCTTAATGAACCCTATCACTTAATATAGTAATTGAAAAGGTGTGTCTGTTAGAAATACAAAGGTATGTCCGTTAGATTTAAAAGGTGCCTATTCGTGACTTGATGAGAATCACTATAAATATCGATGAAGTCTTCGAAAGCGCTATCCTATTTGTACTCTGATAGTTACGTCAAAACGAAATTCCATCAAGTATTCAGATAAGGAAGAAATCAGGATAGAAGCTGACGCAGCGTGACAAATATGATAAACGAATTCACCAGCAGTAACTCCGTAGAAAGCTTGGAATCCATCAAAGAACGAAAACTAGGGTTTATTGATATGTGACGGAGCCCACCGCACTGTCGTTAAGGTGCGATGTTCTCTGTGCAAAAATAAATTTATATCTCCGATACTCGCGACTTAACTATTTTTGGTAGTAAGTGGTAAGTACGGATCGAACCCAAGGGAATTGGTAGATTAGTTGTTCTTTAATGAAGCTTATGCATAAATTAAATGCGATTGGGATTGGGTTTGAGTGTGCTTTGAAAACTGAAAGTAAATTACAACAGTTGGTAATGGACTGTAAGGAAAGGATTCGGTTTAGGGGTTTCATATCATATCATCGTTCATCATTGACCTCTAACGATCATACTAAGTGTTCAAAAGTGAATCAAGGCTATTCCTAGCACATGACTTGCCACACCGTCTAGTCTTTTGCAAGACAAATGATCGCTCGTAAATATAGTGTAAATATTCAATAAGAAATCAAATACTTATGCTAAGTCACGTTAAATCAAAACATTTGTAAAGACTCGGGAAACCCAAGGTCGTACCCAAGAGATAGGTGATTAAACTAATAGTGCTAAAGATCAAGCTAGAATGTCTAAGGTGGTGGGGGGGGGGGGTTTATGCCTCGAAAGAGGTTGATAGCAATGATTTACTATCCAAAAAGAGAGATTCTAGCAAAGAAACGAATAAACGATCAATCAAAGATGACTAGGGATTACTTCCCCACCTAGACAATTATAGTGATGATGATGTTAGATGTCAATTATGAATTTGCATGCACTTGAATAGAATTTAGCCATGTAACATTTCCCCTAAGTTCCACTCGCGCTACAACCTAGGGTAAAGAGGTTACACCTCGCATAGGACCTCACACTCGCGCTCTATTGGCCCTATAGAACATGCATTTCTAATCTCACACTCGCGCTCTATTGATTAGATAAACATGTTCTTGTTAAACTCAAGCTATTCTCGTTAGAATTTAAGTGTCGCCATGTAACACAAAAGTCCTAATGCCTCTCCATTCATTTCATTAAATTCATGTTGATCAACGTGAGCTACATCAAACATGAAATTAAGCTAAGTTCCCATTGAGGACATTTCACAAACACCTTATGGGCAACTCTAATCATGTAGTTCAAATGAAGAGAATTCATGTGCAAACTCATTCAATATTGACATCAATGGTATTTACATCATCACAATATGTCTAGGGGATCCATAATCCCCAATCAAGTCACTACTCACACATGGTGAGATTACAATCAAACACAAATAAAAGAGATGGGTTTAGGAGTCTAGAACCAATTTGATGAATGAAAAGTATGAGAATCCTTGTTGTTGATCTTCTTCTTCACTTAATCACCCTTGAGATTTGTGCTAGATGCTCCTCAAAATTCGTGCCAAAAATCCCCCAAAAGTCCCCTTTTTCTTTCTCTCCAACTTTCTATTTATAGCTGAAAATTAGGGTTTCCGGTACTGTAGCACGGTTGAACCGCGCGGCATAACACGAAGAAGGAATTTGAGCCGCGCGGCACAAATAGCGGAAGAGATCATCTAAAGTTTCTGAGCATTTGAGCCAGGCGGCACAATCATTGAGGAGTTTGTGCCGCGCGGCACAACCAGGGGAGAAGATCGTCTGAAGTTTCTGAGCATTTGTGCCGCGCGGCACAATCTTGCCCTTAATTTGTGCCGCGCGGTTCGGGTCCTCAGAGCCTCTTACCATCCGAATCTGATCTTGGTGCAAACTACAAAGTTGTAGTCCTTTGAAATACCTTTCCAACAAGCTAAAGATCAGCCAAATCGGACACCGTATGAGAGCGTTATGCCCAAAATACTCCGCAGAGGTCGGGTTGTCCCGTTTTGCCCGAAAAACCATGTTTTTGCTCCGAAATGCTCGGTTTTGCTCCAAAATCAATGCCCACTTGTGTTCTCAGCTTAAACTCTGTAATTCGCCTGAAATGAACCACAAGGCATCGAATAGCAAGTGAAATCGTGATAAAACGAACGAAACAATAAGCATAGAGATCGCCTAAAATGCATATATTTTAGCGCTATCAAATCACCCCACACTTAACGTTTGATCGTCCCCGAGCAAATTAATCATATAGATCAACAACAAGAAGGCATTTCACTCACTCAAGATCGGTTCAAAGAAACTCCATATGGTCATGAAAACTAACTAAAAATACTAAGGAACAAATACTACTTATGATAAACCACTTTCGTAGGTGACACGAGTGCATTTAGCGAATGCACCAAGCCTTTAAACCCCTAGGCTACCCTAGTGGAGGAGTTGTAGTCTCCTGAGAGTTTTCAAAAACGGGAATACTCACAAATCCCACAAAGAGAACAACCATCCAAATAGGCATTTTAAGCTCACAATTGTCAAAGTACTAGGCAAGGTGTTTTTCATGAAGTTCAAAATGTATTCAACTAGATATGTGCATTTCAATCACTACATGAAACCTCTTCGAATCCTTGTGAAAATTCATGAATTAGGACATTCAAGCAAATCAAAGCAAAGACTAATAAATCTTTAATCAAGGATTCTAGTCATTTTCTATGTTAGTGACTTCAAGAAAACAATCTAATAGTTGCAAAGAAATCTTGTTGGATCACTCACCAATGCTAGCAAGGAGGCTAGTCCATTGGCTTGTGAGCTTTGAACTCATTCTCAAGCCTAGGACGCAAAGGTCACTTAGTCATAAGAGAAGAGGAGTTCCAACATCAAAGTATTTGTAAATGCTTACAAGTCATATCATGCCTAAGTACAAAAGAGTACGAGGCTCGTCCCCTAGTGAATCCTTGCTAAGAAGTATCAATTGTCTCATTGGGTTTCATGCTAGAGAAAGGCGGAATAGCCGATTGTCAAGTCTAATTGAAACATTAAAGGGGGTAGAAGCCGCACTAAGCACTTTCGAGGGGGAACTTACCTTCCTAACCCTCGGCACCTAGCACATACTTCTTTAAAGTTCTTCCTAATGGTGATCAATCATAAGGAGGGGATTTGGGGCTTATTTCACATTTTTTTTCTCTCTTTTTTTTTTCTTTTTTTTTCTTGCCCTCTTTTGACCCCACACTTAGAACTTTGACAAAGGGCTAAGTGTTAAAAATGGAGCGTGACAAACCAACAAGACAAATCCACAAGATAAGCAAGGTCACTAAAGTCACCTAAAGGCAATCATGGAATGCAAGGGTTTTGGAGTTATAAATCATTTCAATTTTATGCTTTCAAAGATCAACTCTTTAGTCTCAACGGGAAAAAGCTTAGAATAGAAGATAAAGAAGTGCTAGTAGATGCTTTGATCCTCGAGAATGAAAGTCAACAATCCAATCCATTAGTCATCTAAAGGATCAATCAAGTGAAATCATGCACGACTAGTTGAATTTAGAGATGAATTTTTTTGAAATGTAGCCTTGCCTAGACTTTTTGTTTTCATTGATAATTCGAAATTTTTGGATGAATTGCCGAGTAGTGTGAATGTTTTCCCTAAAACATACAAGTTGATTGGATTCCACACATTAAAGCATATCAAGCAAGCACAAACATCTCATGTAGTCAAGACATGTCAAAATATAGGCACCCCACACTTATGTCCTATCAAGGCATCAAGTTAACCAAGCACATGTTAAGAAATTATCAAATATAGGCATTCGCACATGCATAGTTCACATCCTCAAATTCTTGCACGAAACAAATAGAAATCCAATCAAAATAGGTATACTCAAAGATCGGGAGAGAAAACACTCACAAGCCTAGTTTAACTTCTTGGCTAAGACGGAGCCGATTCTCCTCTTAAGAGATAGGAAGCACACTTGAGGAGTCTTTTGCTAAGATCCCTCCTCAAGCGGGGCCTTGTACTTGATCGTGTCAAACCACCTTCAAATCCCATTTGAATTTCTTCCCACCAAGTCTACGATGGGCATCCAATTGCGATTTTGACCTCTTCAAACGTGAAAATCCCTTTATACCTAAGGGGTCATGAGAGCTTCTTCCAAATGATCTTGCAAAGTATGGCACGAAGCTCCCAAACTTGTCTCGAGACGTCGGAATGAAGAAAGAGTCTTCAAAGTTTGTCTCGAGCTTGATGGGCACACCTTCCTTTAATTTCTCAATAATTTCCTTGGGTGCCCACACCTCAATATCGCTCATTAAACTTCCATTTACTTGCATGCGAGGTGGCTTTCTCGTTTCTTCCATGTAGATCTCAACAAAGTCTTCATACCCTTGAAGTTCTCGTGGCTTAATATCCTCTTCCTCGATTCCATCATCAACAAGAGAATCGGGTTCACATTTATGCTCTTCAATAGCGGGAGGGAGGTCTTCTTCATCCAAAAGAGATATCTCTTCAATGCATGAGTCGTCATCGTCGAAGAATTCCTCATCGGAGAGCCAAGGTTTTGATGGAATGGTGAGCTCTTGTTCATTCTCGTCCAAACGATCTTGAGATGTGCTAGTAGTGAAGGATGCTTCACTCTTGCATTCCGCCTCCTCTTCGTCACAAGATTTACTCTCCATCTCCTCATGAACGGCTTGGCGAACGGCTCTCATGAACTCATCCTCCCCTTCTTGATCCCTTTCTTCCCTTGAGGCATTAGGTTCAATAACTTCTTCTTCGGGTACCTCCTCCTCAACATCCATGTCTTCACATTCCATTGTTTGTTGTGACCATTCGCTTCCCAAAACTTGGTGTTGAGCACCCATCTCCCTCAATTGAGCCCATTCGCTTTTTAACTCATGGTTTCGAGCCTCCAATATTTTCAACTTAGCGTTCATCCTCTCTTGGTTTTCAAGGAGAGTGGCAAACATGGCTTCACAATCGGAAGGCTCATTTGAAGGTTGAGGAGGTTGAGGGTATGGAGGGTAGGAGTCTTCAATTTCGAAACATTGACTATCATTCCAATTTCGAGTGTAAGTATGTGATGGATTCCAAGAGTTTTCCCAATAGCCGTTTGGTTGCTCCTCTTCTTGGTCATCCCCATCCAAATTATAACGATTAGTTTGATAGTCATGCTCTTGGTAATTCCAATATGGTTGCTCCCCCTCTTGATAATATCCCTCATTAGAATAGACTTGTTGGCTTTGATTGTTCATCCAATAGTCTTCACAATGGGCATTTGGTTGATCATCTTCATAATAATCTTCATTGTCTTCATACTTCCTTTTGTCAACCAAACTCATCATGCTATCCACAATCTTTGTCAAATCAGCCAATTGATCTTCAATTGCATAATTCGAGGAGTCATCCTCTTCATAATAATCTTCATCGTGCATGGCTTGTTGGTTATAGTGGTCCATCCTCGCAAAACAAGATTAACGAAGTTAGTAAGGGATATGAGAGAAAGAGAAGAATATACAAGCATAAGAAAAAGAAAAATATTTACAAGACAAACTAAACTAATCTAATAGCACCTAGTTAATTAACATATCCCCGGCAACGGCGCCATTTGATCGCTCGTAAATATAGTGTAAATATTCAATAAGAAATCGAATACTTATGCTAAGTCACGTTAAATCAAAACATTTGTAAAGACTCGGGAAACCCAAGGTCGTACCCAAGAGATAGGTGATTAAACTAATAGTGCTAAAGATCAAGCTAGAATGTCTAAGGTGGTGGGGGGGTTTATGCCTCGAAAGAGGTTGATAGCAATGATTTACTATCCAAAAAGAGAGATTCTAGCAAAGAAACGAATAAACGATCAATCAAAGATGACTAGGGATTACTTCCCCACCTAGACAATTATAGTGATGATGATGTTAGATGTCAATTATGAATTTGCATGCACTTGAATAGAATTTAGCCATGTAACATTTCCCCTAAGTTCCACTCGCGCTACAACCTAGGGTAAAGAGGTTACACCTCGCATAGGACCTCACACTCGCGCTCTATTGGCCCTATAGAACATGCATTTCTAATCTCACACTCGCGCTCTATTGATTAGATAAACATGTTCTTGTTAAACTCAAGCTATTCTTGTTAGAATTTAAGTGTCGCCATGTAACACAAAAGTCCTAATGCCTCTCCATTCATTTCATTAAATTCATGTTGATCAACGTGAGCTACATCAAACATGAAATTAAGCTAAGTTCCCATTGAGGACATTTCACAAACACCTTATGGGAACCTCTAATCATGTAGTTCAAATGAAGAGAATTCATGTGCAAACTCATTCAATATTGACATCAATGGTATTTACATCATCACAATATGTCTAGGGGATCCATAATCCCCAATCAAGTCACTACTCACACATGGTGAGATTACAATCAAACACAAATAAAAGAGATGGGTTTAGGAGTCTAGAACCAATTTGATGAATGAAAAGTATGAGAATCCTCGTTGTTGATCTTCTTCTTCACTTAATCACCCTTGAGATTTGTGCTAGATGCTCCTCAAAATTCGTGCCAAAAACCCCCCAAAAGTCCCCTTTTTCTTTCTCTCCAACTTTCTATTTATAGCTGAAAATTAGGGTTTCCGGTACCGTAGCACGGTTGAACCGCGCGGCATAACACGAAGAAGGAATTTGAGCCGCGCGGCACAAATAGCGGAAGAGATCATCTGAAGTTTCTGAGCATTTGAGCCGGGCGGCACAAATCATTGAGGAGTTTGTGCCGCGCGGCAC
Organism: Rhodiola kirilowii; assembly: GCA_033675215.1. Taxonomy (NCBI): domain Eukaryota; kingdom Viridiplantae; phylum Streptophyta; class Magnoliopsida; order Saxifragales; family Crassulaceae; genus Rhodiola; species Rhodiola kirilowii. The sequence continues at coordinate 37,540,043 of CM066201.1, forward strand.
AACCAGGGGAGAAGATCGTCTGAAGTTTCTGAGCATTTGTGCCGCGCGGCACAATCTTGCCCTTAATTTGTGCCGCGCGGTTCGGGTCCTCAGAGCCTCTTACCATCCGAATCTGATCTTGGTGCAAACTACAAAGTTGTAGTCCTTTGAAATACCTTTCCAACAAGCTAAAGATCAGCCAAATCGGACACCGTATGAGAGCGTTATGCCCAAAATACTCCGCAGAGGTCGGGTTGTCCCGTTTTGCCCGAAAAACCATGTTTTTGCTCCGAAATGCTCGGTTTTGCTCCAAAATCAATGCCCACTTGTGTTCTCAGCTTAAACTCTGTAATTCGCCTGAAATGAACCACAAGGCATCGAATAGCAAGTGAAATCGTGATAAAACGAACGAAACAATAAGCATAGAGATCGCCTAAAATGCATATATTTTAGCGCTATCAACAAAGAACTCTTTTTCTAGTATGTGCATCTATTTGATCATCATTCCTGATAAACCAAATGGTGTTTTAAAGAGGTTGATTTCCATAGATAAGCTGTGCTCTTCCGAGCCTCCACTTATCCACGCAAGATCACGAACCCATGGCAAAGCTTTGCTCTTCCGAGCATCCACTCAACCAATGGAATTCTGACCTAATATAAGGCACCTAGAACAAGTTGAACACAAAGAGGCACTAAGAGAAGGGTCTAGAACGGTTTATGATATAAATACACCCTCTACCGAATACAAGCTTTAGCTACTTGTATTCATGTCAAGGAATACAAGCAAACCATGGCTTTGAACAAGGATACCGAAAAGGAGAATAACTTTAAAGTAAGAACAATATATACGGAAAGTAAAGGACAAGTCAGGGAAAAGAAAGCCGTGGCTTTTGTACCTACAATAAGTGGAGGAGAGGAGCTCCTAAGCAAGATCCAAGCAAGGAAAAGTAGCTCCAAAATGAAGAACAAAATGTGTATTGTAAGTGAAGAGAAGAGGGTTAAGCCCTCTATCTCTCTAAAGACTTGTGGATTGTGGGATGATATTACAAAGGGAAGGGCATGCTCTATTTATAGGCTAAGGGGAGGCAAGGATGTGGAGGAGAGCAAGCCACTTGTCACAAGGGAAGAGGAGAGCCAAAAGCCATCGGAGGTGAGTCATCTCCTCTTCTAGCCGCCGGCCACATGGCAAGGAAGGAGAGGAAGAGCCCTTAGCCGCCACCCATGTGGCATGAGGGGAGAGGTGGATGTGAGTTTGTGATCTTTTCCCCAAAAGCCATCGGTCCTTTCAGCTCCGGACTGACTCTAGTTGCCCTTCGGTTGGACTTGTTTGAGTGATTCCACGTCAGGTTCTTGAAAGTCAGAATTTGGTCGTGACCTGGAATGACTCGTAATTCATTTTCAGCTTTAAAACTCTTCCTTAGCTTGTATTCTCTCTAGACTTCAAAATACCCTGTAGATAAATATCGGAACTAACAAGCAAAAGTTAAATAGACAAAGCGTCTAATTTGGTGGGTTTAACTGTGTTTATGATTCATACAATTATGGTCCATCAGATCACCCTACACTTATAGTTGTTCGTCCCGAACAATGCTTTTTAAAGGGCGGCACACACAATCCAAGTAAACTTTTTAAATATGAAAGTGAGAATATTGAACTAGATTTATCCTAATTCATGCATTACTTACTTATTACCAAATTAAACCGTGTAAATACTTAGAAGAAACTTGATACTTGTACATTCGTGCCGAGATGCAAATTAATTCGGATGTTTCGAGAGATAGCCCTTTTCAGGCTCCTAGACTGCATTCTCGGGATCGACTCGCACTATATGGTTTCCTTGTAGCTTTCTCTAGCATGTGATTCGGTTCGGGTTTCACTGAGTTGAGCACTTTGATTTCTTTTTTGGCGAGGGACAGCTTTTGTAGTGAATCGGCCTTTGGCCTTTGGCCTTTGATGTTGAATTGGAGTTTCTTCACTTTTGTTTCGGTTAAAACCTCCACAATTTTGGCCTTTGGCCTTTGATTAGCTTCTTTGAGCTTTTGCTTCTTTGTGACTTGCTAGTCTATTTTCTCAGCCTTTTTGGGAGGTCCAATCGTCGCCCGCGAGCATATGGAAATACCTCCCCGATCTTTCTCATCCTCGCCGTTTCGCGCGGGTCAAGATGAGGGTCGCTCATCTATTTTCTCGGCTACTAGGACTAGAGATAGGACGGTTTGATTCCCGTCCCGCCTCTTGCATAAACGCTGCATGGCGGAGATGACTTCAATCTTCATTGAAACCCGAAGTACAGCCTCCACTGACTTCGAAAACCATATAGTTAGATTCGATCCTTCGAGTGCTTGTCAAGCCTCTCTAGGGCATTTTCTATCAACTCCACATCCCGTGTATATCTCAGCACAAAGGGACAAATGAGAAGTTACATTCTATGTTTTTAAACAGTTGAATTTTCTCAAGGTAAATGCATGAATTTAGATCTATCTTTTTCACATTCTCAAGTTCATATTTTCAAAAAGATAATATTAAGGGAAAAAAAAAGAAAAAGCATGTTAACTGACTATGTACACAGGTGGTTCTCACCCCACACTTTTGAACGAAGGCGTGCCTTTCAGCACGACTTAGTTCAAAAGTCATGCAAATATATACAAGAGAAGGAAATGACATTAAGGAAAAGAGAAGAACTGAACTCCCTTTTACTGTGTCGTGTCGTGGGACGATATGCCTCGGAGCTGGATAATCGAGGGAGTTCGGCTGGGGCCTTGAACTCTCAGCGCAGGCATGGTAATTTCTTGGAAGCTACCTAGCTGATCTGATCTTGCTCCAAAATCCGATTCCTACATGTTAGACATTCCTTCTATACAAAAATGGGTGAGAGCGACTTGCAGTAAAAACTAAATAAAAAATTACTGAAAGTAAGATAGGTGTCGGGTTACCTCCCGACCAGTGCCTTTGTTTAACGTCGTTGGCTCGACAGTACCTCATTCCTGGATCATAAGGTTGGGTCCCATGGGTGGCTCAGGTCATAGTGTTGTGGAGTGCCTACTTTCATTTTTGCCTTGCCTTCCCTCGAGTTTTTGTGGGATGATGGGCTTGGGTCCTGTTCCCATGGTTCTGGTGGTTTCTCCTTCCAACGTCTCTGAGAAGGCAAGGGACCTTTCACTACTAGCCTCTTGAATTGGGTTCTCTTATGTTTAGGGCTGCCTTGTCTAGTTTTGGCGCATAAATGTTCCATCGAGGAGTCGTTCTGCATTGGCCCTTTTCCCATCTTCCTTTTAGTCTCTTCATTGATCACATAGTTTTCTGCAATTTGCCTATTGATCAAGGGGAAAAGTTTAGAAGCTTGCATCTTAAGGCTTGGTTCTGTCTCATCATGTCCGTCTGTGAGGATTCGGTCTCGGATGGTCTCGGCTGCTTGGGTAATGATAGTCGGGTATGACTCTGGCAGCTCGCTAGTGGTGTGCTGAACTTCCTCCTCTGCTGGCACGGTCTTAAGTTCCCATGAAGGCTTTTCCTCGTTGCTTCCGGTGCTCTCTATATCTGATTCTTCTGATGGTTCGGGAGTTTCTTCTGATGGTTCGGGAGTTTCTTCTGATGGCTCAGGAGTTTCTTCTGATGGCTCAGGAGTTTCTTCTTTTTTCGTCTCTAGACCAGCCTCCACTATCTGTATTCCTCTATTAGCTCGGGGCATTGGTCTTCGTTTTGTGGCCACGGCCAAGTCGTCTATAACATCCCACATTTGAGTCAGGGATAAGTGCATGGCCGATCCCCCTACTGCGTCATTGATCCTTGAGAACTCATCTTGCCTCATTCCACAAAGGAGTTTTTGAAGAAGGAATACTTCGGTGAATCCATGGTGCGGGCAGCGTGAGATGATGGTGTCATAGTACGTGTAGTATTCATCTAAAGTCTCATCCTGGGATTGCTGAAGGCAGATGATCTTCTCGCGGGTGTCATGTTGTAAGGATGGGGGGAGAATTCATTCAGAAATTTAGCGCGAAGGTCCACGTAATATCTTGCACAACTAGCAGTTGATGTGTAATACCATACTGTCGCAAAGTCGGTTAAAGAGTGTTCAAAACATTTTAATTGAAACTCTTCTAACGTTACATTTTCGGGTTTCATGTGACGACTTATATGGTGGAAATGTTGGCAGTGTATTACTGGGTCTTCTCCGGTGGTACCTCCAAACTGAGGAAGATGCTGATCCCTCCATCCATACATGGTGGAAAGTGTGATGAAGAAGTGAAAAGGGAAAGAAAAGAACAACTAATCGAAGGCTAACTCCCCGGCAACGGTGCCAATTTTGACGGAGCCCACCGCACTGTCGTTAAGGTGTGATGTTCTCTGTGCAAAAAATAAATTTATATCTCCGATACTCGCGACTTAACTATTTTTGGTAGTAAGTGGTAAGTACGGGTCGAACCCAAGGGAATTGGTGGATTAGTTGTTCTTTAATGAATCTTATGCATAAATTAAATGCGATTGGGGTTGGGTTTGAGTGTGCTTTGAAAACTGAAAGTAAATTACAACAGTTGGTAATGGACTGTAAGGAAAGGATTCGGTTTAGGGGTTTCATATCATATCATCGTTCATCATTGACCTCTAACGATCATACTAAGTGTTCAAAAGTGAATCAAGGCTATTCCTAGCACATGACTTGCCACACCGTCTAGTCTTTTGCAAAACAAAGAACTCTTGTTCTAGTATGTGCATCCATTTGATCATCATTCCTGATAAACCTAATGGTGTTTAAAAGAGGTTGACTTCCACAGATAAGCTGTGCTCTTCCGAGCCTCCACTTATCCACGGAAGATCACGAACCCATGGCAAAGCTTTGCTCTTCCGAGCATCCACTCAACCAATGGAATTCTGACCTAATATAAGGCACCTAGAACAAGTTGAACACAAAGAGGCACTAAGAGAAGGGTCTAGAACGGTTTATGATATAAATACACCCTCTACCGAATACAAGCTTTAGCTACTTGTATTCATGTCAAGGAATACAAGCAAACCATGGCTTTGAACAAGGATACCGAAAAGGAGAATAACTTTAAAGTAAGAACAATATATACGGAAAGTAAAGGACAAGTCAGGGAAAAGAAAGCCGTGGCTTTTGTACCTACAATAAGTGGAGGAGAGGAGCTCCTAAGCAAGATCCAATCAAGGAAAAGTAGCTCCAAAATGAAGGACAAAATGTGTATTAAAAGTGAAGAGAAGAGGGTTAAGCCCTCTATCTCTCTAAAGACTTGTGGATTGTGGGATGATATTACAAAGGGAAGGGCATGCTCTATTTATAGGCTAAGGGGAGGCAAGGATGTGGAGGAGAGCAAGCCACTTGTCACAAGGGAAGAGGAGAGCCAAAAGCCATCGGAGGTGAGTCATCTCCTCTTCTAGCCGCCGGCCACATGGCAAGGAAGGAGAGGAAGAGCCCTTAGCCGCCACCCATGTGGCATGAGGGGAGAGGTGGATGTGAGTTTGTGATCTTTTCCGCAAAAGCCATCGGTTCTTTCAGCTCCAGACTGACTCTGGTTGCCCTTCGGTTGGACTTGTTTGAGGGATTCCACGTCAGGTTCTTGAAAGTCGGAATTTGGTCGTGACCTGGAATGACTCGTAATTCATTTTCAGCTTTAAAACTCTTCCTTAGCCTGTATTCTCTCTAGACTTCAAAATACCCTGTAGATAAATATCGAAACTAACAAGCAAAAGTTAAATAGACAAAGCGTCTAATTTGGTGGGTTTAACTGTGTTTATGATTCATACAATTATGGTCCATCAATATGATAAAAGATGATTAACAAAAACTCTAAGGTGGGTTTAAATAGGAAAACATAAAATGAAATTAGGAGATAATATAAACAGAAAATTGAAAAGATAATAAAATGCTGATTCATCCTGCTAAACGAGCCCGGATGGCCTAAAAAGCCCATAGATCACGGCATCAGTCGCGAGTTGCGTTCGTTGGCCCGTTTCCACTCGAAATAAGGTCTCATGGCGAATTTCTAGACGCCGAATGCCAAATCTGTATTTTCTCGACATTGCCCTTTTTGTGCGTCATCTGCACTGCTATCTGCCCTGCATCAGAAGCATTTTGACTCGAGCAACAAATTCGACAAAACTTACTTAATTCTTGTTGAGAGATTATGGCATGAGTTAAGTTATCCAGTAGATGTATAACATGTGGTATCAAGAGCCAACTTTAGACATGTTTGTTTGGATAATCATTCGGGAAGTACATGATTTTTCCAGTCAAATTTATGTAATAGAACATGTTCATATTTTCTGTTTTCTTTCCTTTTCCTTGAAACTTGGACGTAGGGGAGAGCAAAATTTGGTAAATTACCGTTTACCGAATTGAATTTACCATTACCGAACCGATTTGGTTCGGTAAAACGGCAAAACGGTAAATTTACCAATGGTAAAATAAGTCGGTAAATGGAATAAATTGTGAAATCGGTAAATTTACCGTTTCACCAGAAATATAAATAAATAAATATATATTATATATATTATAAAGAAAATTTTTAAAAAATACATTTATATATATTAAAAATCAACATCTATATTTATAATATATATTTAAAAAATTAGAAAAATAATAAATTTTTGTAAAATAGGTAAATTTACCGAAATTTACCGATTTCCCGAAATTTCGATAAAACAGTAAATCGGTAACGGTAAACGGAATAGAATTTTGTATTTCGGTAAATCGATAAAACGGTAAAACGGTAAAACGGTAATTTACCGTTTGCTCACCCCTACTTGGACGTACTGATATCAAGGGAACCAGTTTTGATCTCATTTACGAAATTTTAGATATTCATTCCCAAACATTATGAATCGTACTTATAGGGTGATTTTTTGAAAATTCGTTTTCTGTATTATGTTTAGCTAAAAGTACAATTTAGTTACTCAAACTATCGCCCCGTTTCAACACAAGTACCGAACTTTCCATTTTTTCAAACTAAGTACTTTGGGGTCAAAGTATAATTAACAAACTTAATAATAGAAACGGCATTACTCTTTTAACGATTTAATTTTAACTCAAACTCTAGTTTAGCCTGGATAAAAATTTCTAAACCGCAAACGAGCGATGACCGATCACACTGAGGAAACGCGCAGCTCATGCGCAATGACACAAGTAAAAAAACTCATGATAACGAATGTGCTAATACCTGAATGCACATCGCTCATACAGTTTAGTGAAGCATCTGACTTAAACATTCAATGTGCGTTATCAGGTCTTGTGAGTATAGTTTAGGATTATTCTATTTTTTATACTTCCTTGTGCATACTCTGTATACTTCTTCACTTCACTAATCACTTTTATTTTGAATGTTGCGAGAATGTTTTCTTTTGATAACCAAGACGCCTTCTCAAGGGAAGAGCCATATTCATATGATACGAATTGGGAAGGCAATCAACATGAGTTTTATGATCAAGCCTATTATCAAGATGGTAATTGTTATGAGAGCTACCAGAACCAGACGTGGCTGCAACAACATCAGAACTCCGGAACAATATCAAGTATGGAAGCCATACTAGCTAGCTTCATAGCAGAACAACGAAAGACATCTCATGAGATGACTGCGAAGATAAAAGACCTTCAAAAAATGGTAGAACAACTCATAATCAGGTAGAAAATCTTGATGGATGAGTTGGAGCAACAAGCCAGTGCAGCCACCGAGGAAATCATAAATGCAGAAGCCGAGATGGAAACGGGAAACCATCGAGAAATTCAAGTTTATGAGGCTCCTCGACCTTCGTCCCCGATGGCCAGCGGGGGATTCGGTATAGCAGCTCACATTCGTTTGCGCAGCGCGTTCCCGCTGGACTATACACGTGTTAGCTGTCGGAAGTATGGTTCCAAAAGTGACTTCGGTTCGCCAGTTCAGGCTCAACTCCTCGCTTTACGTTAGCGGACCTACAGGTCGGGCCGGGGCTCCGCACTCCTTCTGTTTGAGACGATGCCGGGGAGAGAAGGGAATGCGTCAAGGCGGCGCCCCTTTCTTTATCCCCTAAAAAAAGCCCTTTAACGCCGGACGGGCATGCTGATTTGGGCTGGAGCAGAACGTCCACGAAAGACGACACCAAGTCTTGACAGCCAGCCTACCAGCCAAGTGACGTGGGGCGGGATGTCAAAGGACCTATTTCGCAATCTCCGCAACTTCATTATTGGTTGACGCGGAAGGTGATCATGATACGAAGATGGGTTCTAAACCAGACTTAAAGATGGAGCACTCTATCCCATTAAATGACCAGAAGTACGAAGACTTTGTTGATGTGTACATGAGCTTGTTTAACGAGGACTCTCGCATACGCATAAATATGATAGTGAAGGAAAATTAGGAAGTATATGCACCTGAGTTCCTATCTAAAGGGTATAAAGGAAGTGTACTTATTGGAGCTGGTTTTGAAGATGTATATCTTGCTACACCGCCTCTAGATAAGTTTCGACAATTCTTTCCTTACATCTTGAAGCTGTCATTTGGGAGCCACTGCTCTCCCTTGATTCTCAAGGAGATCGAAATCTAGAAAAGAGTGTATGCTCTACTCAACATCCATGTCAGTCTTGATGGACGCAAATTGCAATGGGATTTGAAGGTGGATTGACACCTCTTTCTTTTGAAGGCCCCGTGAGAAGGGATCCTAGCAAAGGACTTCTCACGAGTGATTTATATGAGGCGCTTTGCTAAGTCTAGCCAAGACAATAAACTAGGGCACTTCAGGGAGTAAGGCCCTGTCCACTTGAACTTATTTTTTTACGGTTAAGTTAGATTACTTTCAGTTAACATAATTTCAGTTAAGTTAAATTTCAGTTAAGTTAAGTCAAGTTCGATTTAAATCGATTTTTTCATCAATTCCATCAACATCATCATCAACATCGTCATATCATCATCAACATTAACATCATCATCATATTATCATCATCATCATCAGATCAGATCATCATCATCATCAACATCATCATATCATCATCATAATATCATCAACATTATATCATCATCATTATCATGAGCATCAACATCAACATCATATCATCATCATCATCATATCATCATCATTATCAACATCATATCATCATCATCATAACATCATCATTATCATCATCATCGTCATATCATCATCATCATCATCATCATATCATATCATCATCATTGTTATCATCATCATCATTATCATCATCATCGTCATATCATCATCATCATATCATCATCGTCATCATCATATCATCATCATCATTATCATCATCATCATCATCATCATCATCATATCATTATCATCATCATATCCTTATCATCGTCATTATATCATCATCATCATTATCATCATATCATCATCATACATCATCATCATCATCATCATACATCATCATCATCATCCTCATCCTCATCATCGACATCGACATCATCATCATCATCATTTTCACCATCAATAAATAATATACTTATATATTCAACAATAAGTACGTAACAAAAAAATTATATTTTCTGGCTAATGTCAAAGTTAAGTTAAGTTTCAGTTAATATAAGTTAATTTCAGTTAAGTTATAGTTAAGTTGAGTTAAGTTTCAGTTCAAGTGGATAGGCCCTAATCCGCACTGTAAGGAGTTCTTTCATATTTGCATCCTGCGATATCTTGACTATTGTGCTTTGAGTTTGAGTATATAGTTCCTATGCGCTATTCTCAGTTTTATTTTTCTTCGCTTGAGGACTAAGCTTATTTTTAAGTGTGGAGTGGGTAGCACATAGTCACATATTCACATCACATGCAACACATTCTTTTTTGTACATGCTCAACTGTCTAAATATCGAGACTGAAATCCTCATTTTCTACAATCCTCCTTGATTGATTGTCATTCTTTTGGACTCGAAGTCTAGGACTTGAAATAGTTTTATTCGTGTGTGTATTCTCTCGCGTCAGTATCATTGCTAGCTTTTGCCTATCACATGTTCTACATATTTCTTGAAGCATGTTTGAGACTTGATATTAGTAGGCACTGGTATCAAATGTTAAAAACTTAAATTGCATCTCTTTTTCTAGGTGACCTTAGTATTGGTATATGCTTCTCTTTACTTGTGATGATTTGTATGCACCCGCCTCTATTTATACACTATGTCAAGTTTTAAGTGTGGAGTTAGAAAAAAATAGCCAAAAGATGGCGAAAATAGGCCCTAATCAAGAACAAAGTTCTTAAAATTCAAAAGAGTGTGAAAATTTGACCCCAACCATAGTTTTTTATGGAAAAAAAAGAGCAGAAAAATAGTACCAAGGGCAAGGTGAGAAAAGTCACCCCTTGTGTATAAAATATCGAAAGAACAAATGAAATTTCTGCCCCCTTTTGCTTGACATTGCATGCAGTAATGACTTATTTTGAGAATTCATGTACTAGAAACTAAGGGACGATCCTCATGCTTGCACTGAAATTTTGATGTGATTTTCATACTATTTTTTAGAAATTTCTTAGGCCAGGCTCCTCTTCTCTTACGGGTCATTGCCTAGTCTTTGGCACTTGAGAATGAGCTTTACGCTAATAGCCCGTGGACTATCCCTAGATAGCATAGGTGAATGGCGAGCATGTTTTGTGTAACTAGTTTCTTGAACTTGATACGTTGCCATAGAGCTATTTAGAACTTGTGATTAGTCTCTTGCTAGCCGTGTGTACTGACTTTTTGAATGCATATCTTGTTTAACCTATGATTGTCTGACCACTTGGATGAAGATGGTTGATTTGAAGTCGAGGTAACACGATGAATCCGAGGTATGACATGACTTTACTATGACTTGTTGAGCATCATCTCATGCATACACATCAGTTAGTTGTATATGGGATTTGTAGGTAGTCCCATTCCTAAAAACCTTTACGAAACTATACTCGTCCTACTAGAGCAGCCTAGAGGTTTAAAGGCTTGATGCATATGCTAAATGCATTCGTGTCCTCTGCGAAGGTGAGTTAGGATTTACATGTTTGGTTTAGTTAGGATTCATCATATGATACTTGATTGGGTAACTATTCATTAGTTTTTTGATCGGTCAAATTCTTGACCTATTATGTACTTCATTCGATGATGGATTATGGTTGTTTTCCTAACATTTTATTGTCATTTAATCTCTTTTCTAGTGTTTCAGATCAAATATCACATACCTAAGACTTTTGGATTGATCCGAAGTAAAACAAAGCATTTGATGAAGATTTGGGCAAAAACAGGACAAAACAGGGTAGACTGACCTTTCCAACTTAATTTGCATGCCCAGATCTCATATGGTGTCCAAATGAGTCATGTTATAGCTTGTTGGAAATTTAATTCAAATTTGATGAAGGATTATGTTTGTTTTCATGACATTTTATTGTCATTTAATCTATTTTCTAGTGTTTCAGGTCAAATATTACATACCTAAGACTTTTGGATTGATCTGAAGTAAAACAAAGCATTTGATGAAAATTTGGGCAAAAATAGGACAAAACAGGGCAGACTGACCTTTCCAACTTAATTTGCTTGCCCCCAGAGCTCATATGGTGTCCAAATGAGTCATGCTATAGCTTGTTGGAAAGCTAATTAAATGAGCTACAAATTTGTAGTTTACACTAAGACTAAATCCGGACGTGAAGACCTTGAAAAGGCCATGCGAAGTATCTGCCAGTTTGCCCTGTCTTGACATCCGTGACAAAACAATATGTCACGGGTGTCACGGCCCCTAAATTGCCCAAAAAGATTCAAGGGGTCGTGACAGCCATGACAAAATCATATTTCACGATCCCCGTGGATATTTTGAGTTATAAATAGCAGTTTCGGACCAGATTTTGAGTACGCTAACTTTAGGGATCGATTTTGACCTAGATTGAAGAAGGAGGACGACTAAGAGCTCAAGAAAAACCAAGATTCGAGGCTACGCTTCATCAAAACACAAATTCCTCGTTTCTAATCTTTTCATATATATATATTTGTGGTTGATAGCCATGAATCGTGAGTAGTCATTTTATTCCGGGATCCTACGGATCACGTGCTGGTACCCAACTCTTCATGTGATTTATAGAAACGCTTTCATTATTGCAATTCAAGTATTCAATTATACTACGCTTAATTTTATCATTCTTGCACGTTATATATTGGTTTGATGTTTTCTTGTATGAACGAAATTAGGTTAAACACCAAAAGATGGATGGGTCTGAGGTAGTTAATTGGATCAAGTAGAATTGATTTTAGGTCGTAGTAGCTATGCTGATAGTATATGACCTAATAGGAGAGTTAATATTAATTGTTTCGCTAAACTACGGTAGCTACGCTAGTAGTACGTAGGTATTTGTAAGTACAACGCGCGCGCATCCACGGCGATGGTATAACAAGTACTTAGTGGAATAGTTAGTATCTGAAAAACCCAAGGCTTAATAATCGAAATTGTTGATAATCAGTGGATGGGCGGCATTCAACAATCTAGGTTAATTTAGACTGATCCGTGGATGGGCGGCTTGTCTAATGTTGTTTTGGTTTATTTCCATATTTGATGGCATATTTGGATTGCATGACATTATCTCATGAATTATATGGCAGGCACAGGTGAAGTATGGTCTTGGAATTATTTCTTTGATTGAATCAAACGTTTCCTAATTTCAGTGTCACTTAGGATTTAGTAATAACAAAACCTTTTTCCTATATGAGTAGATGAACACATTACTTGCACACTAGTACACGCACGCGTCTGTTCCTTGGATCGACCCTTGGCTTACCGAGATTTATAAATTGTTTTTTACTGCAACTTGACCCATAAAACTTGTAACTTGACAACTATAAAGGGTTAAAAATATGCTTATCACATGTCTGATTGAATAGATGTTCATCTTGAACTGATTCCAAGCTTATCCGACATGCAAACTGAACCAAGTTAATCTAGATTAACTTACATTGGAATTAAATTGAATCAATGAAGATTACATTAAATCCGTCATGATTAAATTGGAAATTCAATGACTCAAAACAATTTCAATTTAGTAAATTCAACTTTTTGAATGTACCTGAATTGGCGAAAAAGGGTTTAGTCGAGTGGCTTGTACCCTTGACAATTTGTCAAGAGGTCAAGGGTTCGACTCCCTTGAGAAGCATAATTTTCTCCACTTTTGTGGTGACGTGTTTTCCTCCCTGTGGAGGTGTTGTTTGTCCTGCCTCGGTGTGGACGTGTTGTCCCTCCTTTGCGGAGGTGTTGTTCGTCCCTTGTGGACGTGTTGTGTCCTACTGGTGTTTCTTCCTTTTATCGGCGCTTTATTCCGCATTTTAGTGGTGTGATGGTTCCGATCATAGACTGCATGAAGGGCACGAAATTTTAGTGGTCCTCGGACGCTGATGAGGCGTTCGCTGAAATTAAGAGACGGTTGACTTTGGCACCGATTCTGGTGCTCCCTGATTTTTCCTAGCCTTTTGAGCTTCATTGCGATGCTTCCAAGTCTGGCATCAGTGCAGTTTTTAGCCAAGTCGGACGTCCAGTGGCCTATTTCAGTGAGAAGCTATCCGGTGCTAAGCTTCGGTTTAGTACATATGATGTCGAATTTTATGCAGTGGTGCAGGCAATTAAGCATTGGCGGCATTATTTATTTCAGTGGGAGTTTGTGCTGTTTACGGATCATGACGCTTTGAAATATCTGGGCAGCCAAGATAAGGTGTCTCATCGGCATGCCTCATGGATCTCATATCTGTAGCAGTTCACCTTTGTTATCAAACATAAAGTCGGCATATCTAACCGAGTGGCTGATGCGTTGAGTCGCCGCCACAATTTGCTTTCGAAACTCAGTGTTCAGGTACCCTGTTTTGATTCATTCGTGGATCTATATGCTACTGATCCATTTTTCTCTCGAGTTCTTGAGTTGCTGCAGCAGGGCGAGGCACCTGATTTTGTGTTAGAGGACGGATTCCTCTTTCGAGGAGTTCAACTTTGCATTCCCGACTGTAGCTTGCGCCTCCAGTTAATTCAGGAACTGCATTGTGATGGTCATGTGGGTCGTGATCGAACCTTTCAGCTGCTGGCCTGCTCATACTTCTGGCCCTCTATGCGAAAGGAGGTTGGACGCTTTGTTGCTCGATGTCGGGTCTGTCAGCTGGCGAAGGGTACTTCTACTAAAGCAGCCTTGTACATGCCGCTCCCTATTCTGACTCAGCCCTGGATAGATATTAGTATGGATTTTGTACTTGGGCTCCCTCGGACTCAGCGCGGTGCCGACTCTATCTTTGTGGTTGTGGATCGTTTTTCTAAAATGGTTCACTTCATTCCATGTAAGAAGACGTCAGATGCAGTCTCGATGGCTCAGTTGTTCTTCCGTGACATTTATCGTATTCATGGTCTTCTTGCTTCCATTGTATCTGACCGTGATACTCGTTTTGTGAGCCTCTTCTGGCGCAGCTTGTGGCGCATGGTGAATACTCAGCTCCATTTCAGCAGTGCGTATCATCCTCAGACAGACGGCCAGGCGGAGGTTGTCAACTGCTCTCTAGGTAATCTACTACGGTGTCTGGTGGGTGATCATCCGAAGTCATGGGACCAACGCCTTCCCCAAGCCGAGTTTGCTCACAACCATGCAGTCAACCGTACGACAGGATTTAGCCCTTTTCAGGTGGTGTATGGTGATGTTCCCCGCGGGCCGTCAGATTTATTGACCTTGCCTAGCAAGGTTCGTCCGCATTCTTCTGCTGAGGAGCTTATTGCCCAGCTTCATCAGACCCACCAGCAGACACACGATCAGCTTGTGGCCAACACTGCTAAATACAAGTTACATGCTGATGCACGATGACGCCCTGTCGACTTTGAGGTAGGTGATTTTGTGTGGGCAGTATTGACGAAGGATCGTTATCCTGCTCGCGAGTATAGTAAGCTCACCGCCCGCAAGATTGGCCCTGTTGAGATCGTGGAAAAGATCAACTCGAATGCTTATCGCCTTCGTCTGCCTTCCCATGTTCACACTTCTAATGTGTTCAATGTGAAGCACTTGATTTCGTTTTGAGGTGATTCTTCTGACACAGTGATGGGCTCGGATTCGAGGACGAATCTTCTCTACCCGGGAGGGGATGATGTAGACAGATTAGCAATAACGGAGGTTGTGGAGGAAAGTGGTGCACGTTAGCAGAATTTGGGCTTCCGGTGCAAGTTAGCAGGATTCGAGTTGCCGATGTCCGATTTCAGCCCATAATACCTCATTTTGAGCAGAACGGCGTGACAATCAGGAGTTGTTTCCTATTTTATTTTGAATTTTTAATGTTTTTTAAATATTTTTGATTTTTAGCAATTTTAGGTTTTTGGTAATTTTCGTATTAGGCAACTTTTTTCCCTATTTAAACAAACTTATGTAATCTTCATTAGCAGTTTTCGTTGAATAAAAATACAGAACTAGGGTTTCCCCTAATTCCGGCTTTCTCTGCGTTTGCTCTGCATTACATTGTCTGACTGAGGAGCTTTTTTTATTTTAAGAAGTCGGTAAATTGGAGATTGATGATATTTGAAATGCAAAATTTGAATATACCGTCACTGGATGCTACGATCTTCCTAGCCTTCTTTTTGCATTTATCACAAGGCATGAAAACTTCCAGGACTATCTTTTGCTGTAACATAACAACAACAAAAAAGAGCGAGAAAGACGATTAATCAGCAAACTGTGTTTAATTCCAAAAATCCAGATTTATATAAAACAGATGCTTTTTAGTATGAACTGTACGAAGTATTGTAAATCAGAAAGCAGCCATACCTTCATATTCGTCATCGTCCTGCTTTTTATTGCTAAAACAGATCAAAATTTCACTCAGTCGATTATGGACTTGATCAATTTGGCAATTTATGAGAGATAAGCTACTCTTCAAGTACAAGAACTTATATTGTAGTATTTAGCAGAGCAATGGCATATGGAAGGGAAAGTAACAAGCACATTTAGCATACGCATACTATCATGTCACTTTGTGAATTAAAAAAAAAGTTATAGAAACTTTTAAGTTCGTAAACATATACCGCTGAAAAACGATGCAGGGATTTTCACTAAAAGACAGATGACATGGAGATGATGATGTTTCCATGAAAATGGGTTAGAATTCCATCATCCTTAATTTAAAACATATTAAATGAGGAAAAATAATGAAAGTGAGTTACGTATCTATCAACCATTGTAGACAATTTTGCAGTAGTAATAACAGTTATATCCCAATAATGACCAGATATTGATTCCCTGGAATGATCATCGTCATATTATACTAATTAACCAATATCAGTGTGTCCTTCCTTGTTCGCCAAGTTGGATCACATAGTTACATCATTGCAGAATTTTATTTGGTCGATCATTTTAAAAAATTTATTTATGCTACATCATACTCTCTAAGCCTAATTATAAGACAAAATTAATAATATAGCCTAATTAAGGAAGATGAAATCTCGTTTAACGATTCCAACATATAAGTTCATTTTCTGTATTTCTTATTTTATTGTCTCATTTCCTTGGAAACTATAGACTATCTAATTAAATATAGGGAAAAGTACATATTGGTGCCTCGAACTATCGGCATTTTCCAATGGAATGTCCAAACTATTGATTTTTTCAATCAGGGGCAAAATAAAAAATAAATTGACAAATTTTTGAACACCGAACACTGTAGTTACATCGTGATTAAATTGTGAACTCAACCATTTGAACCCCGTTGAAAATCACCCGACAATTTCACCATGAACTCTTAACATATTAAATTCGATCTTTCTTCTTTAGTACCAATAGATCTTTTTATTGAGTCGTTATTAATGAGGTTCACATAATTGAGTTAGTAATTTAATCACAGTGTAGCTACGGTGCTCGTTGTTCCAAAATATGTCAATTTAATTTTTATTTTGCCCTTGATTAGAAAAATTAATAGTTTGGACCTTCAATTGAAAAATATCGATAGTTCAGGACACCAATATATACTTTTCCCAATATAGGGAAAAGTAGCTGGTGAAGAAGCGCTACGTACACTGCTTATTCTAGTAAATAAGTCATCACCGTTTGTCGAGATCGCGACGCTTTTGTATACATTTATTTTTTTTGTCACCATATATATATTTTGCCTATCTACACTCTGGATTTAAAGTTGTGATTGTCATCTCGGATGTGTTAAAAATAGAGAATAAGTGAGTGATGCCACTGATGGACCATAATTATACGAATCAAATACACAGTAAACCCCACCAAATTAGACTGTTTGTCTATCTAACTTCTACTTGTTAGTCCCGATACATTTCTACAGGGTATTTTGGCGCTTAGAGAGAAAACACGCTAAGGAGAGGATTTTACGCTGAAAAGATATTACGAGTCAATCCAAGGTCAAGATCAGACGCTGAACGAAGAAATATCAAGATCCTGACATTGAATTACTCAAATTAAATTCAACCGAGGAACAACCAAAGTCAGACCGGAGCAAAATTGGATTGATAGTTTTGTGAAAAGACTGCACAAAACTGTCAAAACTCATCCATGGACCAAGGTGACCGGAAACCTTGCTTGGAGGTGGCCAAGGGAGGAAGCTTCCCCACCACAACCGGCGGCTTTCCTCCCCTTGCAACCGGCAACCGACGGCTTGAGCTCCTCCCCCATGTGGCACCTCCTCCTCCTCCCTTGGATCAAAAACACATGCCACCCATCTCCACCCTCCATTCCTCCTCCCTTAGCCTATAAAAGGAGAGCTCCTCCTCATCATCCAACATCATCCAAAAATCAATAAACACTTCTCTCTCTAAGTTTTTGTTACTTTGTAAGTTTGGTTTATGAAATAATACTCTTGTTGGTTCTTGAGTATTATAACGGTTTGAAATTATAATACTCCTGTTGGTTCTTGAGTATTATAATACTGTAGAGAATACTCTTGTTGGTTCTTGAGTATTCAGTAGGAATTAGGAATACTCATGTTGGTTCTTGAGTATTCCACCCCCTCTCCTCTTACTGTTTTCAAAAACCCCCGAGTATTTAGCTATGGTATCCACCTCTATGGATATTCGTAGCTAAACTCTTTATTCGGTTAAAGGGATGTACTTGTATTATAAAATGTTTTAATTCTTTTAGTTTCTTTTCTTTGTATTCAAAACTTGTTCTATGTGCCATATATTAGATCAAAATTTCCAAGGTTGAGTGGATGCTTGGAATGGCAAAGCTCTTCCGTGGGGATTCGTAAACATACTCGGATAAGTGGATGCTTGGAATGGCAAAGCTTATCTGAGGAGTTTGATCTTTCTAAAACACCATTTGGATAAATCGGGAAAGACAATCCAAATGGATGCACACAGGCTAATATACCTTGGAATGGGGTATTAGTCTAAGTATAACAAGTGCTCTACGACTTTTGCAAAAGACTAGACGGTGTTGCAAGTTGAGTGCTTGGAATGGCCTCGATTCACTTTCGAACACTTTTGCAAAAGGCTAGACAGTGTTGCAAGTCGAGTGCTTGGAATGGCCTTGATTCACGTTTGAATACTTAGAAAGGTTACTAAAATAATAAACAGGCTATGATACAAGGCCCCTGAAACCGAATGTTTTCCTTGAATTACAAAACCCCCCCTGTATTTACTTTCCTAGTATAACTGCCTTAATCACTGCAATCACCAACCGCTCATCTACCGGAGGACTCGCAAATCACGCATCACCCACTGTAAGTCTTTCTTTTATTTTCAGTATTTTAATTTCTGTATTTACTTTTCTGTAATTTACTTTTTCGCACTCAAAACCAAAAACAACCAAAAAAGTCACTTAGTCATAACCGCTAAAATCTCAATCAAACCTAAAAAACACTCCCATCCTGTAAAAATCCCTTAAAGAACAACGTATCCCTCTAATTCCCTTGGGTTCGACCCCTACTTACCACTTACTACCCAGTAGTGTAGTTGCGAGTAGCGGAAAATATAAATTTATTTGCACAGAGAACATTGCACCTTAACGACAGTGCAGTGGGCTCCGTCAGCCACATACGAATCAGCTTCATGATAAATGATCTCTTTCATTTAGCAGACCAAACGAAGGGAGGATCGATAACATGAGAGTTGGTTATCTAGTCGGTAGAAAAAGGATTCGGTGCAAACAATATAGTTTTGTAAAAAATACAAACCAATGAACAATCCTTGATTTGGTCATTTGGACGGATGTGATTAAATCCCGTCATATGATGATTTCTCGGTGACAATTTATAAATCACTTTTGACAAACTGTATCTTACGTTTGGTTTTTCGAGACGAATTACAACTCCATTTTGAGGAATTTTACAGTTTACACTAAAAATATAATTTGCACCTGATCTTTACTCCTAATCGGCATATATATATATATATATATCGGTAATCGGTATATATATATATAGAGGAGCGCTCAAATGATAACCCCTCTTTTTTCGAGAACTTTGAGAACCCTTACGTTATGCAGTTTCGTCTTCGTTATGCACTTTTAAAAATGCATCAGTTTTTGCCCTAGTGCACTTTCCGAAAGCTTAAAATGCATCTAGGCAAAATGCATGCTCGTTGATCGAATGAGGCAGTTTTTGTAAGAATGAGGCAGTGAGCCACGATTTGAGTCATTGATCGAGTTGATCGGACGCACGTGGCGAAGCCACGTGGTACAAGCCGCCATTTGCGTTCACACTACGAAGTAGTGGGTTTTACTATTTGCCACATGGCACGCCCACAATGCACGGAGGGTTGATTGATCGCTGAGATCGTGCCTCACCTGCCTCATTCTACCGAGGCTTGCCTCATTTTATCGTTTCTTTATATATATATATAGGGGGCGCTCAAATAAGGCCACGTGAATAGTGTGAGGTTCGTGAGGCTCAATCTCAACTTTTAGATCATTTTGATCTAATGGTTGAAATTTAAAGGTGTAGAGAATAGTGTTTTTCTTTTTACTATTGATGGATTTTTGTAGTGGGACACGTGGCGCACCCACAAAGCACGGGGGGGGGGGGGGGGGGTTTAAATGTGTGGTTAAGATTGGGACCTCACAACCTCACCAATAGTGAGTGGCCTCTCTATATATATATAAATATATATAGGGGGCGTTCAAATATTATGTGTTCTTAGAGTGTTATGTGTTATCTTGATTCTGATTGGTTGATAGTGGCAGGAATAGTACCGGAATAGTAGATTTTT
This sequence comes from Rhodiola kirilowii, assembly GCA_033675215.1. Classification (NCBI taxonomy): domain Eukaryota; kingdom Viridiplantae; phylum Streptophyta; class Magnoliopsida; order Saxifragales; family Crassulaceae; genus Rhodiola; species Rhodiola kirilowii. Next base: position 37,560,137 of record CM066201.1, read on the forward strand.
GGGTAGTGGGTTTTACTGTTTACTTTTTGCTTTTGTTAGATTTTGGTAGTGGGACACGGGGCAAGCCTACAAAGCACGGGGGGTTGGATGTGTGGCTGAGATTGAAGTAACACATAACACCGTAAAAGTGTTATAACATTTGAACACTCCTCTATATATATATATATATATATATATATATATGGGAGCACTCGGTTGAGGCAGGGTTGGTAGAATGAGGCACGTGAGGCACATTGTGAGCCACTCATTTTGTTGATGTGGTAGGGAATAGTACCAGAATAGTGTTTTACTTTTTGAATACTGCAGAATTTTGGTACTAGGACACGTGGCGTGCCACAAATGCACGGGGGTTTGGATGGATGGTCGAGATCGTGCCTCACTGCCTCATTCTACCGAGGCCTACCTCATTTGATCACTTATATATATATATACGAGCATTCAAATGAGGTAGCCCTCCTAAGAATGAGGCAGTGAGGCACGATCTGAGTCACACATCTAAACCCCCGTGCTTTGTGGGTGCGCCACATGTCTCACTACCAAAAAACAAAAAGCAAAAAGCAAAACACTATTCTGGTACTATTCCCTGCCACATCATCTAAATGAGTGGCTCACAATGTGCCTCACGTGCATCATTCTATCAATCCTGCCTCAACCGAGTGCTCCCCTATATATATATATATATATATATGGGTGCGTTAAAGTGTTATAGGTTATTAGAGTGTTATGTGTTACTTTATTTTGCACCTTTAGATCATTTGATCTAATGGTGGAGATTTCATTTTGCACTTTTGTCTTTTAGGTAAAAGACAAAAGTGCAAGGTAAAAGACAAAAGTGCAAAATGACAAACAACATTGTCTATTTTTGACTTCTTGACTTTCATTTTGCACATTTAGATCATTTGATCTAAAGGCTAAGATTAGTGTAACTCATAACACCATAAAAGAGGTATAACATTAGAACACTCCTCTATATATATATATAGAGGAGCGTTCAAATGCGGATCGCTACAGTAAAGTGAGGCACGTGAGGCACGATCTCAACCACACATCTAACCCCCCCCCCCCCCCCCGTGCATTTGTGGCGTGACACGTGTCCAAATAGTAAAACCCATTAACTTTTGAAAAGTCAACAATTGCGGCTGTGCCACGTGGCTTCGCCACGTGCGTCCGATCAACTCCACAGACGGCCGAGATCGTGCCTCACTGCCTCATTCTTACGATCCTGCCTCAACCGAGCGCCCCCTTATATATATATATATATAGAGGAGCGTTCAAATGAGGATCGCTACAGTAATGTGAGGCACGATCTCAACCACACATCTAACCCCCCCCCCCCCCGTGCATTTGTGGCGCGACACGTGTCCAAATAGTAAAACCCACTAACTTTTGAAAAGTCAACAATTGCGGCTGTGCCACGTGGCTTCGCCACGTGCGTCCGATCAACTCCACAGACGGCCGAGATCGTGCCTCACTGCCTCATTCTTACAACCCTGCCTCAACCGAGCGCCCCCTATATATATATATATATGAGTGTTCTTTTGAGGACACTCAAATTTGGTGAGGTCGTGGGAACAAATCTCATCCATTAGATCATCATCCATCTAACCCTCCCGTGCTTTGTGGGTGCGCCACGTGTCCCACTACCAATATCCTGCACTATTTAAAAAGCAAACAGTATAACCCACTACCATATTCTGCATACGTGGCGCGTTGTGATTGGTTGTACTCACGTCCTCACACTTAGAGCCGTTCTCAAAAGAACGCCCCCCTATATATATATATTTATAGGATATGGATCATGTACAAAGTGATATTTACGCTACAAAGTACAAAGTAATTTAAACCGTTTGATCTAAATTTTTGATGGATAAGATCTAATTAATAAAAATCAGATTTACATATTAAATAATATATTCTAGGAATTTGATTGTAATTAAACACCTCATACTAACCCCGTTTACATCTGTTAACATCCAAATATATCGTCCTAATATCTATTTTAATTAAATTGAATCTGATGCTTTTCTTTTGTGATTCTCAACTTGAAGACCAAATTCGGACGGGAAGACCACCAAAAAGGCCCCAGTCGGTCAACTGAGAAGTCTAGTTGACCGACTCGAATAAAACTCAGAAGGCTGACCGAACATATTGACCTTTGCGAATTGTTTTGGACGCCAAGGGCACATACGGTATCCGAATTGGTTGATTCAAAGCTTGTTAGAAAGCTAGAAAGCTAACTCAAAGGGCTACAACTATCCAGTTGACGCCAAGACCAAATTCGGACGGGAAGACCACCAAAAAAGCCCCAGTCGGTCGACTCGAATAAAACTTAGAAGGTTGAACTGCTACAGTACCGGAAATTCCCCCCCCCCCCCCCCCCCCCGAGGCTATAAATAGAAAGCAAGGGTTTTGACATATGTGTGGAGGTTTTTGGGGAGAAGAAGATTGGAAAAGAGGCTCATCCAAGGTCATCAATCATCATCCAACCAAGGAGAAGTGAAGATCAAAAGGGAGACATTAGGATTAACCATCCTATTTCTATCCATCTTCTATTCTCTTTGTTGTTGCTAAAAACCCTACTCACACCATGTTGTCTTACATGATGTGTGAGTAGTTGATCTTGTGTTTTGAGGGTCTTATGACTCTCCTTGGTACTCTTTGATCACATATATACATTGATATTCATATGGATGAGTGTTGATTTCATTTTCTCTTGTGTTATGAATGTTATGCACTCTAGGTGTTTGATAAAACGCATAAGTGACAACTTGGACTAAAACTTGACCCTAGGACTTGGAAAACCCTTGGGAATAGTTCTAGGATGGAGAAAATGATCTATATCTTGACACATGTAAGTGAACCTTAGGATATGGATGCTTGACTAAGGATTGAATGTTTAATTCATTAGAGTTAGTCATTAAGCGAATCATCAATTAATCCCATCAAATGGTGTCAATTTCATGTTCTCTATGCACTTCATATATGACATGCTACTAAGTGTTTGAGGAAATGTCTAAGTAACATGTTGAATCTAGTTCGGATAATAGAGAATATGATCCTATCTAATGTATGCATTTGTTGTTAACTAGTCCCCGAGTTCATAGTATTTTTTACCTTAGGAAGAGATTCCAAGAAAAATAGTGTTATGGAATGAACCAATTACCTCGAGAGAGTGAGGTTCGAGCTATAAGAGAGCTTGGCTAGGATTCGATTCACACGAGAATTGGTCTATCATAGTCTAAGCTAGGTTTTCCGCAATGCATGGGTAGGAAGTGAGCTAGTGCGCATGTTCATTGCATTTATCACCCAACCATAGGATGATTGTGCAATGGAATGAACCGATATCCTCTAATTGAGTGAGGTTCGAGCTAAGAAGGTTCTAAACTATTTGACTACCATGAAATGTTTGAATATCATGTATGTGATCATTGAGAAATTGCCAAGGAGGGGAGTAACCCCTTAAAACACCTCCTATCTATCTTTTATCTCCAATTACTCGCCACATAGGATTTAGATATACACACCCCTTTATACATTTTGGATTAGAATAGCCGAATGGAAACACGATCTTATACAGTGCATGTGCTTGTCTTGCTCCTCTTGGTTCGACTCGGTACTTTACCAGTATTATAAATTGTTTTTGACACTACGACGACCCTCTTCTAAACTGACACATCGGGAGGGTAAAAATAGACGTTGTCAAATGGCGTCGTTGCCGGGGAGCAACCAGTTAGCACATCCCTAGATTAGATTGTGTGAAAGTTCCTACTATTCTTGTGAATATTTTTCTTTTTCTTATACTTGTATATTCTTCTTATTCTCTCATATCCCTTACTAACTTAAGTTAATCTTGTTTTGCGAGGATGGACCCCTACAACCAACAAGTCTTTTCTAATAGGGAATACTATCAAGAGGAGGAGCAGCCATATTGGAATTACCAAGAGCATGGCTATCAAACTAGTTATTATAATTTGAATGGGGATGACCAAGAAGAGGAGCAACCAAACGCCTATTGGGAAAACTCTTGGAATCCATCACATACCTACACTCAAAATTGGAATGATAGTCAATGTTTTGAAATTGAAGACTCCTATCCTCCATACCCTCAACCTTCTCATCCTTCAAGTGAACCCTGTAAGTTTGAATCCATAATTGCTACACTCCCTGAGCGTCAAGAGAAAATGAAGCAAGAATTTCTCGCAAAAGAAGTCCTTGATCCCAATTTCTCAAGGGAAGAATGGGAACAAGAAATGGAGGATGAATTTTGGAGAGCCGCCACCAAAGCTTGGCTATGGGATGGTGAATCTTGTAACGAGGACGAGATGCCATGCGAAAGTGAAGCACCTTCACTACTAGCACATCTCAAGATCATTCGAATGAGAATACACAAGAGTTCACCATTCCATCAATGCCTCGGCTCTCGATGAGGAATTCTTCAATGATGATGCCTCTTACATAGAGGAAATACCTTTTATTGATGAAGAAGTCTTCCTCCCTCCCGGTGTAAAAGAGCCTAAATGTGGATCCCAATTTCTTGATGAGGGTAAAATTAGACGTTGTCAAAATGAAGAAGAACTCCCTCCTCCTGCTATGAGTGAGCTTGAATGTGAACCCGAACTTCTTGATGAGGGTAAGATAGAGGAAGAGCATATCGAGACAAAAGGATTTGAAGGGTATAAAGACTTTGTTGAGGTTTATATGGACAAAACTAAAGAACATTCTTGCATTCAAGAAGACACAAGTCTAGAGAGGGATATTGAGGAGTGGGCACCCATGGACGTCATTGTAAAACTCAAGGAAGAGATGCCCATCAAGACCGAGATGAGTTTTGAAGACTCTTTCTTCACTACGATGCCTCGAGACAAGATTTGGAGCTTCTTGCCCTATTTGGAAAGATTATGTGGAAAAAGCTCCCATGACCCCTTAGTTCTTAAGGGATCTTCATATTTGAAGGGGTCATGCTCCCAAAGAAAAGTCCATTGTAGACTTGATGGCAGGAAATTCAAATGGGATTTGAAGGTGGATTGACACGACCAAATCCAAGGCCCCGTGAGAAGGGATCCTAGCAAAGGACTTTTTAATGAGTGATTCTATGGGACGCTTTGCTACGTCTTTGCCAAGACGAGAAAAACTAGGCCCTCGCGGGAGGTAACCCGGGTTGTATGTTGTTCATTCTTGTTCTTTATGTTTAAATGTTTGGCATGATTTTGAGTGGCTTAGGCTCTAAATATGGAATGTGAAATGTATGATTAGTGGGTCAAATTTTAAGTGTGGAGTGAGGTCTACTCAAGCCTATTCCACTTTACATCACCAAGCCCCTCCACCTCACCCTTGATCTATCTATGATAATGATGTTGCCCTTAGTGCTCATATGCTTTATTGGAGTTTACTAGAGTGAACCTATTTTGTTATACCATGGTATGACTCTAGTTTCACATTTTATTGGCACTTTAGACACCTTGTGCACATGATGGAGGATGTAGATTACTTTCCTTGTTTGAACTCTATCAAACTTATGCCATGATGTTATTATGTGACTTGTGATGCTCTCTTGCTCATACTTGCGTTTTGCATGACCTTGTATGTTACTCGTTGCTTTTAACCTCTCATGTATATTCTTGTTATCAAGGAAGTTATTCGCATCATATGTTGCACAATGACGTCTTTTCTATTGATGGGGGCACATCTACAAACGAGGGGAGTTCCTATGCGCCTTGTTCTCATTCTTTTTATTGTTTGCGCTTAGGGACTAAGCTATGTTTTAAGTGTGGGTGGGGTAGTCACCTAGTTCACTCATTTCATGCCATGCCTATCATTGTTGAATGAACGCTTGCATTCATGTACCTTATCCCTAACATGAGAGTGTTTTAAACCACATAGGCTTGTGACTATCAACACTAAATCTCTATAAATCACATCTAGCCTACATTTTTATTAGATCTTGAATTTAGAACCGACCTAGTCCTATGAATGTGCATGCTTGTGAATCAATATCATTGCTATCCCTTGTCTATCTAATTTTCTAAGTATTTCCGTTGAAATACCTTGGATTAAGTTTTAACAAGCACTTTTAAAAATTTCACGAAAAACTTAGACCTCTTGTATGCTCCTTGGTGACTTGAGTTCGTCTAACTTAGTGTCATGCTTATGATTGTTTCCCGCGCATTCCATACATTCCTTAAACATATTGTCAAGTTTTAAGTGTGGAGTCAAAAACAAGAGAGGACGAAAAATGGGCCCCATCAAAAAAATGCTTCATTTTCATGGTCAAAGAGGGCAAAGCCCCGACTAAAAACTTTCTCAAGTGCACGAGAAGTTTTGCTCCAAAATATACAAATGCCGGGGGTTAGGAAGAAAAGTTCCCCCTCGAAAGCATTTGTAGGCCAAAGGCCATTTGAAAAAGAAAATAAGAAGCCATTAAAACTTGACTTTATGTTCTTCTATCATTCTACATTTGCGCGGGTGCATGATTTGTATTGTGTGCTAGTTAGATTAACTCTTGATCGACCCTTGTGCTTGCACGGGAACTATCATTTGGTCTATGCTTGTTTATTAAGAACTCATAGTGTCGAACTCCTCTTTCCTTAAGGATTATGGCATAAGCGCCTAAAACTTGGGAATGAGTTCCATGTCACGAACCAATGGACTAGCTCTAGCCAGCATAGGTGAGCGGTTGACACTCTTTTGTGCAAACTAAACTATGACTTCATTGTAATGACTTGAAAATGAGTAGATTATTGGATGAGACTTTTGATAGCCCTAGTATTGATGATCTTGAATGCACAACCTCATGGGTACTCAAATGGTTCAAAAGTTCTTTTAATGATATTGTGATTGTGATGTTAGTCCTAGCTTGGGGGTAAGGGATTTGTTTTGAGAAATCCTCGCCTTGGTTGAGCACTGATCAGTCAATATTTTGACTAATTATCCACTACATTCGATGAAGGATAACACTCGTTCTCCCGGCAAATTGTCTCTATTTGATGTCTTTCTCTAGTGTTTCAGGATAAAAAGACATTTCATCACTCCTTGGACTCGAAGTGTTGAAAGAATGAAAAGATCAACGAAAGAGGCCGAAAAAGAGCTCTGCACCAGCAAGGGGCCGTGACAGCTGTGACATCTCATTAGTGTCATGGCAGTCACGGTAAGATTTTTGCGCAAAAAGATTTGGGCAATCTCAGACGTGCCGTGATATGTCTATATGTCACGGCAGTCACGGTACCCATTTTGCTCAGTGGAATTCAGCCTTGCCGCGACTACCGTGAAATTCACCGAAGGTCACGGCAATCACGGCACCAATTTTGCTCAGTGGACTTCAGCCTTGGCTGTGACGTGCCGTGACACTCAGCAAAGGATACGGCAGTCACGACACCCAAATAGCTCAGTGACTGTCAGCCTCTGCCGTGACATGTCTATATGTCACGGTAGTCACGGCACCTGCGGGTATAATTTTTTGAGAGTTTTCTGGGCCTTTTTGGAAATTGATCGATTGGGATATAAAAGAGCAACGACCAGAACGAACCAAGTGTGCGTATTTTGAGTTTGAAGAACCCTAACTTGGGAGAGAAGACAGGGAACATCGCGAGAGATTGAAGATCATCGAGCTACATCGTCTACGGTTAACTCGTCCTTAATTTCTATTACTACACTAATCATGGTTAACTCACCATGAATAGTGAGTAGTCTTCTTTATTCTGGGATCCTACGGTCCCGTGCTGTGTACCCAACTCTCGTGTGATAAATTAACGTTTTTATTTATGCGATTCGAATATTCAATTTCATTGTGCTTAATTTAATCGTTCTTTGCAAGTTTTACATTGAATGGGATGTTTGCATGCTAGAACGTATTTAGGTTAATTACCGAAAGATGGATGAGTCCTAGGTATTAATCGGATTGCATGAAATTGATATTAGGTCATGATAGCTACAATGGTAGTACATGAATTAATAGGAAAGTTGACTTTTGTCTGAAAACCCCTAAAGTCTAATAATCGAGATCGTTGATAATTCGTGGATGGGCGGCGTTCAACGATTGAGATTAATCTAAACAATGATCCGTGGATGGGCGGCTTGTTTAGTGTTATTTTGTTTTATTTCCATATTCGATAGCATGAATAATTTATGTGGCATGATTGCATGATTAGCGGGGGTTAGCACGGGTGAAGTATGGTCCTGTAATTCTTTCTCTGATAAGTACAAATCTTTATTTTTTTGCTATTTAATTTCTGTTATTTTTCGCCACAACAAAACTTTTCATCAATCGGAATAGCAAATAGGTCACTAGTTAACTAGTATTCACACACGTCTGTTCCTTGGATCGACCCTTGGCTTACCAAGATTATAAATTTTGTTTGATTGCAATTCGACTCCTAAAACTCATAACTTGACGACTATAAAGGGTTAAAAATACGCTTGTCAAACACTCTTGCATTCATTCTCATGGGATAGGTGCATTTGGGATTAGTGAGTATTCCGTTTTCTGAAAACTCTCACGAGACTATAACTCGTCCACTAGGATAGCCTAGGGGTTTAAAGGCTTAATGCATACGCTAAATGCATTTGTAACGCCTACGAAAAGAGCTAGTTAGATTGTACATACATGTCATTTACCTTTCAACAACTTTTTTAGGAATAATGATCGAGACCTTGTGAAATCTAGTGAGGCAAATAGACGAAAAACATAGCACCACTAGCATTTCGACATTTGCATGACCTTGACATATTTTCATACTTTGTTCGGGAAGAACAAAACTTAAGTGTGGAGTGTTGATCAGTCGAGTTTTCGACTGATTTATGGCCATATTTCACTATAGTTTTGAGTCATTTCTGACTTATTTTGATGACATTTGACCTCTATCTCTACATTTCAGGTAGAAAATAAGCTTCCCCAAGGTCGAAGCCAAAATATGAAAACTCGAGAAAAATCATCAACTTCCATGTCTTCAACATTTTCAACTGAGCTCCGCCTTGCTTCTTGTTCATCCATTTGAAACGGTTCTTCAGAATCTGAATGATGTTGCTGCTCTGACTTGGGAACATCATAGAAACTGCGTGGCTTGTTTTGAATCACATACTGCCAATTTGGGTCACCCATCTTATGCACGTAGAAGACTTGCTCAGCTTGACAAGCTATTATAAATGGAGCATTCGTTTGTAACCTTCTCATTGTGTTCACAAGAGCGTAGCCATGATTGGTTGTTCTGTAACCTCTTCTATTATCGAACACGTCATACCATTCACATTTGAATAGCACAACTCTGTTTTCTCCCAAGTAACGCAGTTCAATGATATCAACCAATTGGCCATAATAATTCACATCACAATTTTCAGGATCCCCACGTACAAGAACTCCACTATTCTGATTTTTTCTAAGCTTTTCACGTTTTCTTGTATGGAACCTGAACCCATTTACAAAATAACCTGTAAAGTATCGCGCACAATTGTCAGGTCCTTGAGCTAAAGAAACAAGTTGTTCATCCACTGGTGCTCCAGATTTTGACATCTCTTCAACCTTTATAAAATCAAGTTTCAAACAAATAAAACTATTAGTCATAATGAGATGGATATAGAAAATAAAACAAACAAAGATTAATTAGTAATTTATCACTTTTTTTCGTATCCAGGTACTAAATTCTCTTTAATGCAAGTTCTCTAAATTGCTGTTTGGCTTTGTTGCTTCCAAGAAAGTCTTGTGCTCACTGTCAAAAGAATACATATTATCTCCATAGATTATTTATAAAACTTACACGAAGAAAGTATATATAAATATATAAAGGATTTTGGAATCTTAAATGACTCACTCTACATATGAGATAAAACTCGTCGCAGTTTTCAAGCACATAAAAATGTGCAAGATCAAGTTCCTCCCTTGTGAGTACACGTGCTTTCGATGCTCCCAAAGGTCGACCATGTATTTGAAAAATTGACAACTTTCCCATTTGTTCAATCACTGGTCCATCAAAATTTCTCTTCTCTCGATTGAAAAGTGTCTCAACACCACTCAAATAACGAGAACAAAATGTGAGGCACTCCTCGGCAATATATCCTTCAGCAATCGAACCCTCCGGTTTAGCCTTGTTACTTACATAAGATTTTAATTTTTTCAAGTATCTGAAAAACAAAAATGTAAGCCATATTATCCATTACTTGTAGTAAACAATACCAAAGACAAAGAACAATTATGCATTATTTACCTCTCAATTGGATACATCCAACGATATTGAACTGGTCCAGCAAGTTTAGCCTCTCCTGCTAGGTGAACAGCCAAGTGTTCCATCACATCGAAAAATGATGGTAAAAAAATTCTTTCCAACTTGCATAGTACTATAACAATATCACCTTCAAGTTGATTCAAGTCATTCGGACGCAAACTCTTACAACAAAGATCACGAAAGTATTTTGCAAGTTGAACTACCGTATCAGCAACTTGCTTTGGTAATAAGTCAGGTAATGCCAGAGGTAACACTTGTTCCGGCAACACATGACAATCATGAGTTTTCATCCCCATAAGTTTGCCATTCTTAACGCATTTTGCAATGTTTGATGAGTAACTATCAGGAAATCTTAACTCTTTCATCCAATCAAAGAAATTTTTTTTCTTACTTGCTGGTAATACGTAATTTGCATTTGGAATAATGTTTGATCCACCAACTGTTTTTAGCCATAAGTCTCTCCTTATTCCTAAAATTTCCAAATCAAGGCGCACTTCTTTAGAGTCTTTTGACTTTCCAGCTATTTGCAATATCGTTCCCATTAAATTATCACAAATATTCTTCTCTACATGCATAACATCCAGATTATGCCTCAGTAAAAGAGTTTTCCAGTATGGCAATTCAAAAAATATAGAACGCTTTCTCCAATTATGATCCTTCAAATAACCTTGAAGACAACTCTTAGAAGCTTTTCCAAAAGTTACCTGACCAAGTTTATTAAGTTGGCTAAGCACTTCATCGCCAGTTAATGGTTGAGGAGCAACCATTTTTTTACTTCGCCATCTATGACCCATGCGCAAGAAACGTCGGTGGTCCATATAACATGTCTTTTTAGCTTCTTTCAAGAGTAATGATGATGTGCAAGAATGACAAGAAGGACATGCCATCTTTCCTTTAGTTCCCCATCCTGATAAATTTCCATAAGCTGGAAAGTCATTATTGGTCCATAATAAAGCCGCATGCATTTGAAAGTTCTGTTGTTTTGAAGCATCATATGTCTCAACTCCTTCCCCCCCACAACTCTCTTAATTCATCAATTGGTGGTTGTAGATATACATTAATGTCATTTCCTGGAGCTGTCGGACCGGGAATGAGCAATGTCAAAAAAATAGAAGGTTCTTTCATGCACAACCACGGCGGTAAATTATAAGGTGTAAGAACAACAGGCCACACGCTATATGGATTATTCATATTTCCAAATGGACTAAACCCATCACTAGCTAATCCAAATCTTACATTACGTGACTCGGCAGCAAATGATCCATGGATCCGATCAAATGCTTTCCAAACCTCTGAGTCTGCTGGATGCCTTAACACTCCATCTTTCACTCTTTCCTCATGGTGCCACCTCATACTATCTGCAGTTTTGCCACTCATGAATAATCTTTGCAATCTTGGAGTAAGAGGAAAGTATCGCAATACCTTCTGAGGAATACATTTTTTCTTTTTACCGAAGCATGTAGTTTTCCACCTAGGTGCACTACATATTGGGCATTCAACTCTATTAGCATATTGCATCCGATAAAGAATACAGTCATTGATGCACGCATCGATCTTCTCATAATGGAGGCCAAAGCTTTTAATTATTGATCGACATTCATAATACGAATTGGGCAGTGATGATACAAATGGCAATGCTCTCTTTAGTATCTTCAACAACATTGTGTAGGATTTGTTGCTCCAATGGTTTGATACCTTGACATGCAATAATTTAACTATAAACGACAGTTTCGAAAATGTAGTGCAACCACTATATAGCTCTTCCTCGGCATCATTTAATAATTTATAAAATTTCCGTGCTTCATCATTGGCATTTTCTGGTTGGTTTTCCATATAACTGTCTCCCTCAAGGTCTTGATCAAACATCATACCATGTGCATCTGTTAATAATCCAATCATATCATCCTCATCATTCTTTTCATCGTCACTTACTTTGATATTTTCACCCATCTGAAAGTTAGAAGATTCACCGTGACAATTCCAAATAGTATAACTCCTTACTATACCATTGATAATCAAGTGTTGTCTCACTTCCTCCTCTGTTTTCGCCTTCCATTGTTACATTTCAAGCATGGACACTTAATCTTATTATCGGAAGAACATGGTTGAGAATAAGCAAACTTCAAAAACTGTTCAACCCCTTGACCAAGGTTGTCAAGTCAACAAGTCGAGTCGAGTCAGTAGGGTTATCACTAGTCGACTAGTCGACTAGTCGTCGACTAGTTGACATATATAATTCATATATATATATAATATAAGAGGTGAAGGGAAAAAATGTAAAATTTAGGCTTATGGATCATAATCTTGTTCCGCCATCTACAAAAAAAAAAGAATAACATTTAGCTTTTAAAAGCAGTAGATAAACAGCTCTGGCATATTTAGAAACATTTAAATCTTTTGCAGCAGATGTTTTTTTCATATTGGGCCTAGTCGAGCCCAAAATTGTTACTTTTACTAACTAGTCGTTGCGTAAGTCGAGCAAGTCGGCCAACTAGTCGACTAGTCGATGCGTAAGTCGAGCAAGTCGACCGACTTTCTCACAAAAACTAAGTCGAGCTTCCTAGTCGACCAGCGAAAAACGACTTGCTCGACTAGTCGAGCGACTTAACAACAGTGCCCTTGACGATACTCTAAGCAAGCCCTATTTTGTAATAACATCCAACTTTTATTTATAGGCATGATGCTTCAAAGCTACTACCCTATAAGAAAACAATTATTATTAAAACTACGTAACATCACAAAATAATATAACACTTGTTATTAAAATACTACATAGTGCCACACAATGCCCTTATAATAATCCCTGAAAAAACAAAAATACATTGGATGTGTGATTTGTCTATTCAAGTCATATTAATATTGCAATCTGAACAGTTATAAAACACTCAAAAAACAAGAACTCAGAACCGAACAAAAATCATAAACAATTCTAATGACATTAAACACTAAACAAGTGTTCAACTGTCTTAAACATCAAAAGAAAAAGTCAAAGCATCTTACAACAAAGCATCAAATAAACCTATCAATATAGGAGCAAATAGTAGGAGGCCTTTCACCCAACTGATGCACCAGTGTAACCATTTCATTCATTCAACACAACAACAATCTGCAATTGCAAACCTTTATAAGTTCTAGCAGTCACAACTTAGAATATAATCAGTTCTTTCGTTAAACAAAATAGCCTACAAACTCTAATCAAATCGAGGCAAAGCCAACAAGTTTACAACTAGGGAAAGGCAGAACCCGATATCAGAACCAAAATCCAAATCGGTGGTGTCAAAATCTGAGCAAATATATATGATTCTCAAAACAAATAACAAATAGCTTTCTTACCAGGGACATAGAGAAGAGATGAAATCAAAAGAAATTCAACCAACTTCAGGTGTTGAGTCCGAAGTGATGCTGCTCAAGTTCAACATAAGTCTGTCAAATATCCAGTAAATAAGATAACATCTGATTAATTGATAACCATAAGTGACGCTACTCTTGTTAAATATAGTAGACGCGAAAGATGAAATTGATTCACTGTCTAACCTTAGACGATTTCTTTATCAGATGGTTTTTGATGACCAAGCGGCTAGAACCTTCCAACTTGGTTACCGAGTGCCGTTGTCGATGTTAACCAATCCAACGACTCGCTAACCGACTCCTCCTTCGCTGGCGGCGTGCAAGAAGACCTCGTCGGGATGAACTGCTGATTCTCCACCTCTTTGAAAATAGCGGCGATGTGGGTGGCTTGTACTGGATGCTGACACGCTTAATTAGACAGCTCGTCTTCGGCTCCGCAGCTTTCGTTTTCTTTTTAACTTTTCTCGGCGGTAATAGGCTGGATGCAACCAAAGACGAAGACTGGTCGATGGTCTAATTGACAATCCCGACGAGCTCAATTTTTGACTCTGTATTCAAAACGATTTGAGTTCGGATTCTTTAAGGTGTTAGGGAAAGGGATGCTGCCAGATTCGAAACCTGTTGTGGTGAAAGCCAAGTTGATTTCAAAGACTGCTGAGAAGAAAATTAAGGCGGCCGGAGGTGCGGTACTTCTAACTGCTTAGGGTTTGTTAATATTCAGCTTAAGCATTTTCTTTTTACTTTGTGCTTTGATTTTACGAAGGAACTTTGATCTGATGGTAATCAGTTTTATTTGAATTCTCTATAGACTTTTTTTTGTCAAAAAAAAAAGTCGCCGAGAACAAGAAAAAGGAAATCTGATTGTTTTTTTACAAATTGATTTATTTTTCTATGTTACAAAAAACGATTTGTTTTTCTAGGTTTTGTAGTGAAATTTGAGAATTACAAAAGGGAAATCTGTGTAGAGGGTAATTAATTTTAAAAGAAATGAATTTTTGTTTTTTAATACATGAAACTCATCATGTCACAATGAAGCCTTAAGAATTTGTAACGACTACTTTTGGTTGCAAAATATTATATTCAGCAATAATTATTTTTGATCATCACAATAAATGATACCGAGAGACAACTTGAAATTAGTCATCACATTTGTTAATATTATGTGATGACTTTTTTAAGTCATTACTATTTTTTGTCGCAAAATGTGATATTCAGTGATAACTAATTTTGGTCATCACATTAATAGATAATCAGTGACAACTTCATATTAGTCATCGCATTTTTTAATATTATGTGATGACTTTTTTAAGTCATCACTATTTTTGGTCGCAGATTAACAGTTTTTTTGTAGTGCGTCCTGTGTTCATTTCCCCCTCAAAAACATCCAATCAGGTCTGCCCACTTCTGAACCCTGAAGTAAGCTGTCAACTGTGTCTGCCCGGAGCTTCTCTCTCCGCGTGCAAAAGCTTTTCTCTACTAAATTTGCTCTACGACGACGACAAGAGAAGGAAAAAAAATCGAGCCGTCGGAGTCATGTTGCCGGCAAGAATAGGTTAGGGTTTCGTGTAGAAATAGTGTGATTTTGGCTTCGATGCATTTGTTTGAAGCATTTGTTCGAAATCGGTGTGAATGTTTTGGGTTGGGGTTAGGTTTTCGGTGCCGATGATAGTGTTTCGGTGTTGGGTTATGAGTGCTGGTATGTAGATGATATATCGGTGTTCGTATTCGATTGTTTCTGTCAAATGGGTTAGGGGTTCGATTATGCTTGTGAAATAGGTTAGGGTTTCGATTGTTCTGCACTTAAAATGTTCCTTTTGGATACACATTACACTCCAATACCCCAAGTATACTTCAGTTTACACTTGCAATGTATCAAACCTAGGGTCATATTTTAAGTTAGTTCTGCACTTTGAAAATACCCAAATTAAGATTCAGTTTACATGTGCAATTTATAAAACCTAGGTTCAAATGGGTTAGGGGTTCGATTATGCCCGTGAAATAGGTTAGGGTTTCGATTGTTGATATGGCACCAGTTTAGTGTGAAGATATCGAGGTGAAATGTGCATATACAATAGTGCAGATTTACAATGTACCATTTTAGTGTTGAAGATCTTCTTTTGTGAGGGTATTTTTAGCTGAAATGTCCACTGATTGTGGTTCTTTAATTGACAGCGAAGAGAATGAGAAGATGTAAAATGGCGCCGCCAGGACCACCGGTGTTAATAACAGTGCTGGAAAATTCTGATGATGATGATTTTGTTGTTCGTGAAGTAAGCTTGAAGAGAGGGGATGATCCACTTGCAAGAGGGAAGGGAAAGGAAGTTATGAAAGAAGGTGGAGAGGGTGCAAGTCGTGGCGTGAAAGTACGGACTCGAGGAGGTAAAGGTCAAGGCTTCGAACTTGAAGTGCAGATTCGGTTACCAGAAGATTTTAAAGGTGACTGTGCGGAGGGAAATGAAATGGACGTGCAAGTGGAGGAAGTGGAAGCAGGGGTGAGTGAGGGAGTACGGAATGTTGCGATTGAAGGGCAGGGGGGTGGTTCAGTAGTGGAAGAGCAAGTTGTTGAAGGTGATGAGGTTGAGGAGGGCGTACAACAGAAAAGGAAACCACGTACAATCATTAGTGGTGCATTTGCAGGGCAAGAACTGAGCACAAGGAATTCTCCGAAACTGCTTCGTAATACTATTGTAAAGTTGAATGATATATTAAGGCAGAGCTAGAAGAGATTGGGTTCGGTGACTGCTGCTATCTAGATGTTACTGAGATTCCATCCAAATTTGGATGCTGGCTGGTTGAATCATTTGACGCAGACAAGTGCGCTCTAGGTGTAGATGAAGGATGGGTAAAAATAACCCTGAAACGCGTGGCAAAAATTCTAGGGATCCCAAGGGGGAATGAGAAGATTGTCCTTCCAACTCATGTTGAAAGTTCGAATGAGATGGTGAAAAGATGGAGGTTCGAGCTGGGTTTAGAAAAGGGAAGTGTAAATCCGTGTGAAGTTTCACAAGAAGTGCTAAAAATGACAATGGAGGCGAATGGTTCAAGGTGCAGTTCCTAGTGCTTTTCTTGGATATAATGATCCAAAGTAACAGGAACGGTAGCTGCAATATAAGGATCCTGCATATTCTAGATGACCTGTCAAAGGTGACAAGCTATGACTGGTGCCAATTTTTAGTTGATACATTGATAAGCACAACGAGGGACTGGCAAAAGGAACCAAATTCAGTGTATTCAGAGCCGCTGACTTTCATAGCGGTGCGTATTGTAAATGCTTTGTGTTTGTTTTGAAAATAATAATGCACTCATCTTATGATTTACATTCCCTTAATGTAGCTTTTTTACTGCGAAATGTGCGAGGCAAAGGGGTACACCGATGAGCGCAAGAAACCTGTCCTGAAAGGTTGGAGTACGACAAGCTTGAGAAAGAGAGTATATTATGAAATGCGAAATGGAGGGTTTGGATTAGGAAGGGTAAGGAGACGATATAAAAAAGGGATGGAGATTAAAATTGATCCATGTGATGAAGAAGGCACTTCAATTTCAAAAGTGAAGGTATGCTTGTATAACAGCTATTAAATGTATCATATTGAACTCAGTTTTCTTATGTGGTATCCATGTATGTGAATGGGGATGCACCTTTGATTTGATAATGTGTCATACAGCCTGCATTGTACATGTGAAAATATTCTGTGTCATCTGCATAGTGCACTTACTTGTACTACCCAAAACATCTTAAGAGTGCACGTACGATGGTCGAGACTGTTTTGTTCTGCACTTACAAAGTTCATTTTGGATACACATTGCACTCCAATACCAAAAGTATACTTCAGTTTAAAGTTGCAATGTATTAAACCTAGGGTCATACTGTAAGTTAGTTCTGCACTTTGAAACGACCCAAATTAAGATTCAGATTACATGTGCAATTTATTAAACCTAGGGTCACAGTGTAAGATGGCTTCTTATTGGACAATATTGTGTTTCATGTTGCATGTAACAGTGGACACAATTCACCATACATATGTTTTCCACAATTCACCATACTTTTGATTTGATCATGTGTCATATAGCCTGCACTTTACATGTGACAATATTGTAAATTTGATTCAGTTTACAGTTGCAATTTATCAAATCTAGGGTCATAGTGTAAAATGGTTTCGTAGTGGACAATATTCTGTTTCATGTTGCATGTAAAAGTAAACAAATTTCTCATACATATGTTTCTCCATAAATGCAGGAAAAGAAAAAGAAGACCCGTGCGGTAGAAGATGGCGTGGCAGCCGCTGAAAGTTCAAAGAGGAAGGTATGAATGGGCTGTCTACATATCGTCATAGTGAACTCAGTTTTCTTATGTCTTATCCATGTATGTAAATGGGGATGCTGATGCAACTGCATGTAGTAGCACGTGATTATGTAACAGCATGTCAATGGAGATGCACTTTTGATTTGATAATGTGGCATACAGCTTGCACTGTACATTTTCAGATTGCACTTAAGTGTACAACCCAAAACATCTCAAGATTGCACGTACAATGGTCGAGGCTGTTTTGTTATGCACTTACAATGTTCATGTTGGATACACATTGCACTCAAAGACCAAAAATTATACTTCATTTTAAAGTTGCAATGTATCAAACCTTGGGTCATATTGTAAGTTAGTTCTGCACTTTGAAACGACCCAAATTAAGATTCAGATTGCATTTGCAATTTATCAAACCTAGGGTCACAATGTAAGATGGCTTCTTATTGGACAATATTGTGTTTCATGTTGCATGTAACAGTGGACACAGTTCACCATACATATGTTTTTCCATAAATGCAGGAAAAGAAAAAGAAGACCGGTGCGGTAGAAGATGGTGTGGCAGCCGCAGAAAGTTCAAAGAGGAAGGTATGAATGGACCGTCTACATATCGTCATATTGAACTCAATTTTCTTATGTCTTATCCATGTATGTAAATGGGGATGCTTATGTAACTGCATGTAATAGCATGTGATTATGTAACAACATGTTAATGGGGATGCATTTTAGATGTGATAATATGGCATAGAGCCTGCACGGTACATGTGAAAATATTCGATTTCATCTTCAGATTGCACTTACTTTTACTACAAAAAAAACATCTTCAGTTTGCACTTACAATGGGCCAGGCTGCTTTGTTCTGCACTTACAATGCTCCGTTTGGATACAGTTTACACTTGCACTGTGTCAACCCTAGGGTCATATTTTAAGTTAGTTCTGCACTTTGAAAATACCCAAATTAAGATTCAGTTTACATTGAACTCAGTGCACTTACTTTGACTATATAAAAAAACTTCCCATTTGACACAGACAAAGTTAAATCCCTGTTTGTTCTGCACTTCCTCACCTCTGATTGTTGTTGTCGTAATCATAGGCTGAATGGGATCAAATGCGTAAAAGTAAAAGACACAAGGTATCCCACGATGAGGAAGTGTTGGAAGCAATCGATCTGTCGGTTGATGGAGATACATCAGATTGGGAGACGCTCATCAAGAATAATGATGTATTACATAGTCCATTCGGAGAGATAGAAAGTAGAAGGCAAACGATGGAAGAAGCAAGTTGGGAAAAGCTTTCCGCGGGAGCTGGAATTGTTGAAACTGTGGGAGTGGATGTTGAGGGAGATATGGGTAATAAGGGAGTGGAAGCAGAAGACGAGGAAGATGGAGTTGAGGGAGTGGAAGATGTGTTTGAAGATGTAGAAGGCGTGGGAGTGGAAGATGTGTTTGAAGAAGTACAAGGCGTGGGAGTCCAAGATGCGTTCGAAGGAGTGAATGTGGCATCTGGAGTGCGAGATGAAGGTGGTGTGGGCGTGCAACATGGTGGAGATGTACAAGGCGTGGGAGTCCAAGTAGATGAACAAGATAGGGGTGATGAGAGGGTGCTAGTGCAATTTGGAGTTGAAAATGTTGTTGAGCCAGAACTAGTGCCATCTAGAGTGACAATGGTACACATTGAGTGGAGAAAGGAGCAAGGTGAGGAAGTTTCAAATGAAAAACAAAGGCAGAATGGAGGAGAACACAGTACAACAACAGATCCGTACAAGGTAATGTGAAGAGTTCATTAATTATTAATCCTGAACAATTTTGTAATCGTATTTGTCAAATTTATTGGTCAAGCATGCATCGAAGAGGTCCGTTGCGCAGCTCAGTAACTTTCAGACGCCATGATGAACTTCGACAACATATATGGTGAAGCTTTGATGAATTATCAAGAAAACGCCAAACTGCAGCAAATATATAGAGATTTGATGATACAAATGGGGATGAGGGTCCCACCCTCGGGGGAAGAAAATTACGGAACCTCGCACGCACCCAGAACAGATGAGTTTAGAGAGTGTGATTTTACAGCTCCAAGGATGAACATGGCAGCTGACAAAGTGGAAAAGGCAGTACAAGTTGGTAAAAAAAGGAAGATCGGTGTGTCAGATAAGGGAAAGTCCCCTTATGTGCTGTGAATATGCGATCTACATAAAGCAGACAGTGTGCCGTTGAAAAGAATAGCTGACTGGTTATTCAGTTTATACGGTGAACGAGGGTATGACATTTGTTATAACAGTTTGCACTTATGTTTATATCATTGAAATTGGTGTGTTGAAATGATATGCGTAATGCAGGGATATTGTCTATGAAAATATGACCACAAAAATTGAAAAAATAGAATTCGAGAGCCTGGCCAAAAACTGGCCGGTGTTGGATGGGGTCATCGACGCCATGAGTCAAGTTCTTAATCACGAAGAGGAGTTGAGAAGCAAAGAATCGCCTCGCAGATTTTTCTTCACTGTATACATTTCAGTAAGTGAATGATTGAATAAGTGAAGAAGATAATTACTATTTTTGACATGTTCACAAATTACATGGTTATTTTGTAGTGGGGGTTGAACATGGAAAGTGAAGAAGCTAATTACGAAGGTTTCAAGGAGATTGTAGAAACTCAGTTGGGAATGATGGGGGGAACAATCTGCTGGGATATGATATGGTATTAGTCATCGCATTATGTACAGTTTAGTTAACATATTATTGAACAAGCTCTCTAACTGAATGTTGCCTAACTGCAGCTTTTCTTTCCCATGAATCGGGTCGGTGAGTACTACTTGCTAGTGGTGAACCTAAAAAACCCAGCAGTGGAGATTCTGGACAATAACAAGGGAGTAGGGGCAGATATGACAGCATATGGAAATCAGCCTTGCATTATGGTAATATAATTCGAGATGTCTAATTAGAAATAATACTAGATTTGTGTGACACATGTACATGGCTGATTTCTTATTTCACGTATATCAATTCAGATAGCATGGTTATCTCGTTACCTACAAGAGCTGGGATATAGTAAAGCACACATTTTGGAACGCACTTTGATTACGAAACCAAAACTTCGGTGGGCGACAACTGAAAACGTAGACAGTGGCATCTTCGTCATGCGTCATATAGAAAGTTATATGGGATTGAAAGGAAAATCAAGATGGAAGACCCTGCTTGTAGTTGAAGGACCCCTATTAAGCACTTTCTTGTAAACCTATATTCAAATTACATTAATTTGCGTCAAGAAATTCATTAATATTAATCATAAATTCATATGATTACTACAGCTAGACAGACAAATCATCAAGTTAAGAAGTTTGTTTGCATGGAAAATTCTGACATCATCCATTAACCGAGCGGCAAATTTTGTGTATGCAAAGGCGACAGAATGGGATGCACTGCTGCAGCCAGACAAGTTGACTGTGTATAACAAAAGAAGCGAGATTCAACAGCAAAAAAGTAGAGTCGTGCACTTTTGAAGTCTGCTGCATATTCACTTTTGATGTCTGCTCGTCTCAATGTTGCGTATCCATATGGCCGCTGACTTTCATTTGCCCTTTTGATGTATATAGGGCTGTAGCATTTTGATGTAAAATTAGTCAGTGGTAGATAAGAACTAAGTTAGCTTGTGATGTATATAGGGGTCTGAAGAAGGGTGTTGGACTGTAATTGCAAATGTAAAAAGTAGACAGTGCAACATGTAAAAGCAGCATTGTAAATGCAGGCTTTAGCAGGATGTTTGTTGTACTTAGGCTTTAGCAGACAAACATGCACTTAAGCCCAAGTATTGTAGGGTGCACTCCCTAAAGCTAATTATCAGCTCCAAACTGCACTCTCGAAACATCATTATCAGTTCCAGACTGCACCCCAAAAACTTCATTTTCAGTTCCAGACTGCACTCCCCAAACCAAATTATCGGTTCCAAAATGCACTCCCCAAACATTATGATCAGGTCCAGACTGCACTCCCAAAACCAAAGTATCAGTTCCAAACTGCACTTCCGAAACATCAGTATCAGGTCCAACCTGCACACCCTAAACCAAATTATCAGTTCCAAATTGCACTTCCCAAACATCATTATCAGTTGCAGACTGCACTCCCAAAACCAAAGTATCAGTTCCAAACTGCACTTCCTACACATCAGTATCAGTTCCAACCTGCACTTCCTAAACCAAATTATCAGTTCCAAACTACACTCTCGAAACATCAGTATCAGTTCCAGACTGCACTCCCGAAACAGCAGTTTCAGTTCCAGAATGAACTTCCTCAAAAAAAACTGTAAGGGCAGAGAAAAAACCAGGCGTGACCATTGTAAGTGCAATCTGAAGATGTTCATTTTGGATAGTAAAAGTAAGTTCAATCTGAATATGAAACAGAATATTATCAAATGTAAAGTGCAGCGTCTATGACACATGATCAAATGAAAAGTGCATCCCCATTTACATGCTGTTACATAATCATGTGCTGTTACATGTAGTTACATTAGCATCCCCATTTACATGCATATCAAAAAGTATATAGTGTGTAAAAATATATGCAATTACATTCAGCATCCCCATTACATGCACATCCAAAAATATACTGTGTATCACAATCATCTGTAACGGTTGCCGCAGGTGATATTGATACACAGCCCAAAAAGTCGAACTGTCGTGGTCACCTTTCTTCAGCATATATACTAGTCGGATTCATTTAAAGGACAGTTGCGACTGTCATGGTTGCACATTGTTTGACAAACTTTGCACATGCGCTGAGCGCGTTTGACTTTTCGTAATAGCCACATCAAAATTAGATGCAAGCCTTTTCCCGGAACCCTTGGTATGGACAAGTGCTGGACAGTTCACTGTTCTTTCAATAGGCTTAGATGCACCAATCAAGTCACTTATAATGTCGGTTTTACTGGTAACGCGATGGCCAATGGAAAGTTGTTCCAAATGCAGACGCATTTCCTTCAATTTACATCGAATGTACTCCCTCTTTACATTATCATTATCAACAATGCTTAGACATGTATTAAAAGCCATCCATAAATCTTGGTCAACCATACCAGCTTGTTGGATAACTTGACAGTGCTCAACTAATATTGGGTCCAAACTTTGAGATACAGTTTGAATGGCGTCTCGAGTCCATCTATTGAGAACATACCTCTCTAGGATTTTTTCAATGCAAGCATATCTGAGAGCAGCAAAAACATGGCTGCATTGATACCCAACCCTTTCAAAAAGCTTGCAAGTACATATAAAACTATCTGTGCTACTATCCGCAGTCACCTGAAACATAAATATATTAGAGATACGTATGATGAGTGTCTTTCCAAAAGACTCAATATAAGAAGATTGAAAAACAACTCACCTGAAAAGTTTTTAATTTATACCTCCCATCCACTGCTTCATGAACTTTCCCATTTTCACTTTCAACAACTGTTATAATGGAAACATCAAAATATGAAGCACATATTTCAGTTTGAACTTCCTGAAATATGGTGGTTGTATAAGTGTGCAGTGCATGGAGCTCGATTAATAGAGGGGTGCTGATGCGAGATCTTTTGCTCCTAGCTTCATGGTCACACGTCGACCGAATTTGACGTTGGTTTCAAGGGCAACATCAAAACCCATAAAAAACCAACCAATGTCAATCGTTGATTCAAATAGCTTCCAAAAAAAGAATTTTTGCTTTCTGAACGCGAAGTCGTTAGTAGAAGTCCACCGAGCTGAATATCGCGGAAATATGCTGGTATCTATAACTTTCTTATACGAAACACAGATGATAACCATTTGTTTTTGCCCATACCGTATTCCGAGATGACGTCCTTCCAATTCTTTTCAAATTCACTAGTTTCCACATGATAATCGTACACATTGGTTTTTAGTTTTTTGCGAAACTGTTGTAACTCGGGTGTGTTAAATCCAACCTGCACAAGTATTGAATAAAAAATATGAATCAGTGCATTATTTTACATTTGCAGTGTAGCTGGTTCAAGAAAGCTTATGATTTTTTACCTTAACAGATAGCTTCTACATTATGTGCCAAATACAATACCGATGATGCGCGTCCGGCATCACTTTAGGAACAACTGCCCGCAATGCAGGGTCTTGGTCGGTGAGTACAATTTGCGGGGCACGGCCCATGCATTTTTTGAAACACTCCAACATCCAAGTGTAAGACTCTACATCTTCATTGGAGAGTAACGCAGCAGCAAAAGTAGCACTTTTCTTATGATTATTGATGCCGGTAAAAGGCACAAATATCATGTTATATCTGCACAAAGAAACGGCACACATTTGGAAACACAATCATAGCAAGTGCACACTGAAAACATAATGAATGGACATTTAATTACTATACCTGTTAAGGGAATATGTGGCATCAAAAGTTAAAACATCTCCAAATGAATAGAAATTTAATTGAGTTATGGAATCAGCCCAAAATATTCGTGATACTGCTCCCTTGACAACAGAATATTCATAATAGAAGGAACCACACACTTGCTTCTTCTTGACCAGCTTATTAAGTACCAACTGAGCATCGTCGAGTCCAATAAATGCAACTACATCTCGATGAAAATTGCGAAAATCATTTTTTTTGAGCTCCAACATTACTAGAACCATCAACAAGATGCTTGGAAAGTTTATACGAGTGAACTGAACCAAGATTGGCTTTACCGCAGCCAAATACGAATCTCTTATGCTGTGGGTTCATCTTTCGTCGGCATTTTAGAAACTGAGCAGCATCCAAAGAAACCATACTAAGATTATGCCTTTCAACAAATTCAGTCACCGTATAATCTGAAGCTCCTTTCCATTTAATAACAAGTTTAGCTTGGCAACCGCATCTTGAGGATGTGCAATTCTGAATCCTTTTTTTCCGTTTACCATTTGCAGTATCAAATGAATTACTTACAACAAAGCCTCAGAACAGTCCGATCCCTATGTTTCTTAGTAGGACCACGCTGAATGTGAAAGCCACACTAGACTCCATAACGATAATAAAAATCATTACCAGCTACGTCAGAAGGGAATGTCATACAAGTGCAGGGCTTCAACTCTTCAGAGCAAGTCGGAGTCCAGTATTGGGTTCCATTTTTGGAAAGCTGAGTCTCAGAATTGAAAGAAACGTCATCTTCAGAACATGGTTCTTTTGGCCGAAGGGTGCCTAATGGTTCTGGCTCCTCAGTGGACAACTGCTTTCCAAAGGTCGATGGTTCTAATGAATTCCTAGAGGAGCCAGAAGATGATGGAACAAATGCGAAATCCATTTGGATTTAGGAATAGGGTTTTGGGGGTTTAGAAATCATTAATCGGTTGCTTGGCAACGGCAAACATGCAACTGAGAGCTGGCTGACGAAAACAATAGGCGATCCAATTAGGGCAAGCTGAAAATCAGTCGAACTCGTTGGCTTCCGGGTAACTGATATTCATGGTTGCAGAACAAAATTAGGGATTTTGGAGAGTGAAATCGAGTTCGAACTAGTTGGAATAGAAACTAGGATGATGAGTGATAACAAGAAGATGGTCGATAGAAAAATGAAATCATTGCGCGCTGAACAGTGCAAATACTTTGGGGGACGAGATTTTGTGTTCCAAATTTACCCTTAAGCTTTTCATTTCAAAATTTTAGATTATTTATAATGTAAGAAACCTTAAGAAACGTGGCAGGTTATGAACCATTCATCCAATCTTGATGAGTGGCTGGAATTTGTTCTCATGTTCTTAGTGTAAGAGGTAGTTCTCATTTGAGCACTCCTATATATATATAGAGGAGCGCTCAAATGAGGCAGGCCAAATAAGAATGAGGCAATGTGAGGCACGATCTCAACCATCCATTAACCCCCCGTGCATTGTGGGCGCGCCACTTGGCAAATAGTAAAACCCACTACCAATAGTAAAAAGAAAATAGTAAAATCCCACTACCAACGCCTTTAAATCTCAACCACTAGATCAATATGATTAATGGCCAAGATCATGCCTCACTTGCCTCATTCTTACAACCTTGCCTCAACCGAGCGCTCCCCTATATTTATATATATATATATAGGGGGCCGTTCAAATGTTATGTGTTGATTAGAGTGTTATGTGTTACACGATTCTGATTGGTTGATGAGTTTCAAGGAACCAATTAGAACCGAGGAACACGGGCACTACGGTGCACCCTCAAAGCACGGGGGGTTAGGTGTGTGAGGGTGCACCATAGTGCCCGTGTTCCTCGCTTCTGATTGGTTCCTTGAAACTCATCAACCAATCAGAATCGAGATAACACATAATACTCTAAGAGTGTTATAACATTTGAACGCCCGTATATATATATATAAAGCAGCGCTCAAATGAGGCAAGCCAAATAAGAATGAGGCACGTGAGACACGATCTCAAACACACATCAACCCTCCCGTGCATTGTGGGCGCGCCACGTGTCCAAATAGTAATCCCACTACCAACAGTATTGTGAACACAACAAAAACTATTCCTGCACTATTCCTGCACTATTCCTGCCACTATCTCTGCCACAACATCAGAATGATTGGCTCACGTTGTGTCTCACGTGCCTCATTCTACCAACCCTGCCTCAACCGAGCGCTCCCCTATATATAGGGGAGTACTCGGTTGAGGCAGGGTTGGTAGAATGAGGCACGTGATGCACGATCTGGGCCACTCATTTAGATGATGTGGCAGGAAATAATACCGGAATAGTGTTTTGCTTTTACTTTTTGCTTTTTGAATAGTGCAGGATTTTGGTAGTGGGACACATGGCGCACCCACAAAGCACGGGGGGTTTAGATGTATGGCTCAGATCGTGCCTCACTGCCTCATTCTTAGGAGGGCTACCTCATTTTAACGCTCCTCTATATATATAGGGGAGCGCTCGGTTGAGGCAAGGTTGGTAGAATGAGGCAGTGAGGCACAATATGAGCCACTCATTGTGTTGATGTGGCAGGGAATAGTACCAGAATAGTATTTTGCTTTTTGCTTTTTGCTTTTTGAATAGTATAGGATTTTGGTAGTGGGACACGTGGCGCACCCACAAAGCACGGGAGGTTTAGATGTGTGGCTCAGATCGTGCCTCACTTGCCTCATTCTTAGAAGGGGTGCCTCATTTGAGCGCTCCTCTATATATATATATATATATATATATATATAGAGGAGCGCTCAAATGTTACCCCCAAATTAGAGTGTTACCTCTTACTCCAATCTCAACCACACATCCAACCCCCCCCCCCCCCCTCGTGCTTTGTGGGTGCACCACGTGTCCAAATAGTAAAACCTACTACTTTTCAAAAAGTAAACAGTAAAACCCACTACCAAAAATCTACTATTCCGAGACTATTCTTGTCACTATCAACCAATCAGAATTGAGTAATTGGGTAACACTCTGAGAAGTGGTAACATTTGAGCGCGCCCCTATATATATATAGGGGAGCACTCGGTTGAGGCAGGGTTGGTAGAATGAGGCACGTGAGGCACAACCTGAGCCAATCATTCTGATGACGTGGCAGAGATAGTGGCATGAATAGTGCAAGAATAGTTTTTATTGTATTCACACTACTGTTGGTAGTGGGATTACTATTTCAACACGTGGCGCGCCCATAATGCACGGGGGGTTGATGTGTGGTTGAGATCGTGCCTCACGTGCCTCATTCTTATTTGGCTTGCCTCATTTGAATGCTCCTCTATATATATATGTAGAGGAGCGCTCAAATGTTATAGCTTCTTAGAGTGTTATGTGTTATCTTGATCGTGATTGGTTGGATGAAACTCATCCAACCAATCAAAACGCGCCACCTCTCTTACTACCATACACATCCACTCACCATGTCCAATGGGCCCCGTGCTTTGTGAGGTGTCCCACCCATTCAACCAATCACATTCAAGATAACACATAACACTCTAAGAATCTATAGCATTTGAGCGCGCGGCGTTCAAGTGTTATGGGTGCTTAGAGTGTTATAACATTTGAACATATATATATATATAGGGAGCACTATTTTGAGGCAAGTTGGTAAAATGGTACCGTGAGGCACGATCTCGGCCGTCTGTTTTTGTGATCGGACGCACGTGGCGAAGCCACGTGTCAGCCGCAATTGTTGACTTTTCAAAAGTTAGTGAGTTTACTATTTGTGACACGTGGCGCACCAGAAATGCACGGGGGGGTTGGATGGACGATCGAGATCGTGCCTCACGGTACCATTCTTATTTTGCTACCTCATTTGAACGCTCCTCTATATATATATATATAGGAGCGTTCAAATGAGGATCGCTACAGTAAAGTGAGGCATGTGAGGCACGATCTCAACCACACATCTAACCCCCCCGTGCATTTGTGGCGCGACACGTGTCCAAATAGTAAAACCCACTAACTTTTGAAAAGTCAACAATTGCGGCTGTGCCACGTGGCTTCGCCACGTCAACTCCACAGACGGCCGAGATCGTGCCTCACTGCCTCATTCTTACAACCCTGCCTCAACCGAGCGCCCCTATATATATATATATATATATATATATAGAGGAGCGCTCAAATGTTATGGCCAAATTAATGTGTTATGTGTTACGGAGCTTCTGATTGGTTATTGAAAATCAAGGAACCAATCAGAAGCGAGGAACACCGTAACTACGGTGCACCCTCACCCATAAACCCCCCCGTGCTTGTGAGGTGCACCATAAGAACCGTGTTCCTCGCCTCTGATTGGTTCCTTGTTTTTCATCAACCAATCAGAACACCGTAACACATAACACATTAGTAAGCCATAACATTTGAGCGCGCCCCTATATATATATATATAGATATATATATAGGAGTGTTCAAATGTTATGTGTGTTTTATGGTGTTATGTGTTACTTCAATCTCAGCCTTTAGATCAAATGATCTAAAGGTGCAAAATGAAAGTCACAAAGTCAAAAAGTGATCAAGTATTTTGTCATCTTGCACTTTTGTCTTTTACCTAAAAGACAAAACTGCAAGATGAAATCTGGACCTTTAGATCAAAAGATCTAAAGGTGCACAATAAAGTAACACATAACACTCTAACAACCCATAACACTTGAACGCCCCTATATATATAGGGGGCGTTCAAATGTTACATGTGTTAGAGTGTTACGTGTTACATGATTCTGAATTGCTGATGAAAAGAAGGAACCAATCAGAAGCGAGGAACACGGGGCTTACGGTGCACCTCACAAGCACGGGGGGTTGTGTGGGTGAGGTTGCACCGTAGTTACAGTGTTCCTCGCTTCTGATTGGTTCCTTGATTTTCAATAACCAATCAGAAGTTCCGTAACACGTAACACAATAAGAAGCTTGTAACATTTGAACGCTCCTCTATATATATATATATGGGCGCTCAAATGTTATGGCTTCTTAGAGTGTTATGTGTTATGAGTGTTTTGATTGGTTGATAGTGGCAGGAATAGTGCCAGAATAGTGTTTTGGTAGTGGGATTTTACTGTTTGCTTTTTACTGTTGATAGTGGGTTTTACTATTTGGACACGTGGCGCACCCACAAAGCACGGGGGTTGGATGTGTGGCTAAGATTGGTGTAACACATAATACTCTAAGATTGGTGTAACATTTGAGCACTCCTATATATATATATATATATGAATTGGATCAGGTACAAACCTGCTAAGTATATACAAACTACAAACCAATCAATAACGTTGGATTAGATTATCTAATGGATCAGATTTAATCATAATAAACCAGATTTTCATATTAAATATAATTGATAAGGGATTTGATTGTCATTTTACTATCTAATTACACAACGTCAACCATCGTTAACTATCTTTAAATCAAATTGAAACCTAAGGTGTTCTTCGACAAGACGATGAGCGATGTGTTGGATATTTCTTGTCATATCTGAATATACTTGTAACTGAAATTAACATTCACATGAATAAACAGAGAACAGCAAACATTAAAACCGAACTCATGCAACTTGAACTCATGCAGTTTTAACAAATGAAACAGCAACTAACAGCAAGTTAATTTGAGCATATAAATAAATTCATGAAGCAAGTAACAGGAAGAAACATAAACCAGTTCTGAATGAAACGCATGCAGCAGCTATTTGTATTAAAGCAGCAAGCATTTTATCTGTACATGGTAATCTGAACATGCAGTTACTGATCATGCAAAACAGAATATAAACATATCATCAATCTGGACAAAACAGATCAAGCAAAACAGAATATATAAACATTGCGAGATCTTTAATAACCACAGAAAGAAGAGGACAGTAAACCGAAGATTCAGTCACGTCAATGAGGACGTTGTCCTTAAAGCTGTATTGCCTCCCTTAGGTGCCGGGTCTGATGGCAATGAGCTTCCCAGGATGAAAGAATCACAGCAAGCGCTTGAGCACCGTAGCCTTACTGTACGAACCTATTCGACCTTCAGCTATCACCGATCGAAGCAAAAATAAAAGAAACAAAAGTAGTCGAGTGTGTGGGATTTCATTTTTGTGTGTTTTTGTGTCTGCTTCACAGAGGAGGACTCACTCCCTTTTATATTGCTGAGTTGATAACCAACTGAAGGAGTGGAAACCGTCCCATGATCAACAACTGCCGAAGACTGACTTAGTCTTTGGTTTTTGTCTTTGGTTCAAAAATTAATTCGAATTAAGTAAAATGTGGCGCACCACCATTTTCTTCAAACCATTAAACACACATTTTCCAACAATCCCCCACATGAAGAAAATCGAGTGGTGAAAACAAATAAAACAATAATCCTCGATAATCAACCTCGACTCGAAGTGGTGATAGCTTCTACGGATAATATCTGCACAGGATAGGTAGGTTACCCCCTTGAACCTTCCCTTGGATGACATGATCTCTTCACTGACTATTCAGTAGACGTGATTGTCTTTGAACTGTTCGTCTTATACTGTAAACGAAAATCATGTTCCCACAGATATTATCCTGATCTTATTCAGTTCTTACTGGTGGGTTCATTTTGGTCATGACACCCCTTTCCTGGTTCTGCAAGAGTTTTTAAAGAATTAAGCCCTTTGAATTCCCCTTTGAAGCGACCCCACTTCTCTCTCACATAGGTGATTCTTTCTCAAAGTAATCCCGCGTTACCCATTTGAATCTCACTATTCAAATTACTAGAATCATTAAAAGCTCCAAGCTTAGCCTCGTGCGGGAGTCACTGTTTATCAGGGAATAGGACTGGGGTGTTACCCCCACAATGACCTCATAGTCTTAGCAGTTAGGTGGTCCCTTTGAACCAAGTTCTTGGGATCTCCAGTCATCATGGTAGGGTTTTCCGTTGCCTCGACTTTATTTCCAAAAGGGCTTAAGCCTATGTTTTGATATTAACAATCAAAAGGCTTCAGACCCATTCCCTTGGACAACTTCTCTATTAGGTCCTTACTTAACCCTTTGGTTAGCGGATCCGCATTATTTTCTTTTGACCTCATATAGTCAATATGACTCAGGTGCAGAGAAGTTATTTAATGGTATTATGTCGTTGATGTATATATCAAGACTAACCATTATACATAACATTATGTGCCAAGAAATCAATGATTGATTCTCACAATGTAAACACATTGTTGGCACATGTTTTGTCCTTTTAGGAATATCCTCCTCTATATTCATTAACCACTAAACTTCTTCGCCACATTTATCTAGTGTGACGAACTCAGCCTCCAAAATGGATTTGGTTCTCGCAATTTGTTTGAGGATTTCCAAGACACATTTGCCTCTCCCACAGTAAATCCATAGCCACTCGTGGCCTAAAGTCATTGAATCCTCAATGACCTCCACATATCTGGTATAGTGTAGACTATACTTACGAGTAAATCGTAGGTACTTCAGTACTCTCACGATAGCCTTCCAGTGTGCACTTCCTGGATTCCTTGTGTGTCTAGCATTGTCTGATATAGTACAATTCATCAAGTACATTAGACTGCTTATCACTCTGACATATTCCACTTGGGAGATGCATTCACGTTTATTCTTAGACATGTGTTGATTCACGTCAACATGGATTCTAGACAGTCTTGTACTGTCTTCTTCAAATTTGTCTAAGAGTTTGTCAAAGTAGTGTGGCTGACTTAATACAAGTCCCTCTAACCTTCGTGTAATTTTAATGCTTAAAATTACTTCGGCAAGTCTTAAAGCCTTCATATCAAACTTCCAGTTCAATAATGACTTGGTGGACTTAGTGTATTCTCATTATTTCCCACAATGAAAATGTCTTCACCATTAAGACACAAAGTCACGTATCCGTGTTCAATGTTCTTATTGTATACACATTTGTCACACTTGTTGAACTTAAAGCCATTAGACATTATTACATTGTCTAATTTCAACCGTCACTGCTTTGGCGCTTGCTTCAGGCTCTTGAGAGATTCACAACCTTTGTTCTATTGCCCAGCAATAACAATTAAACCCTCAGATTGTTCAGTGTAAATCTTTTCCTCAACTTTCCATTAAAGAAGCATGTATTTACCTCCATCTAGTAAATATCCAGATTGCGCAAAGCAACAATGACCACAATCCTTGATGTTATTCTCGTCACTAGAGAATAAGTATCAAATTAGTATAGTATAGACCTTTCTTTTATCTATACTCTCTTATTACAAGTCTCGTCTTGTATATTGAAATGCAGATCCATCTGCATTCATCTTCCTCTTGAAGATCCACTTTGAATCATGTGGTTTACATCCAGGAGGTAGGTCAACCAACTCTCAAGTATGGTTCTCAAGGATGGAGTCTCAATCACATCTTATGGCTTCTTTCATAAGAGACCCTCTCACTGACTGCCAACCTCTTTCTACATTTGAGGTTCAGTCTCAAGCATAGGTTAGAAAATCAAGTCCATATGATTTATCTATCCTTCCTGGCTTAATTTCTCCGAATTGATCTCATGTTCAGGTTCTTCCTCATCCTCCTAGGACCAATGGTCATTACCATATGTAGGCACCCCGCACTTGCAAGTATTTATGGGAAGTCGTCGTTCCCTTAAATGATTTATAAAGAGATTAAAGTCCTTGCAAGGTATCTTACTCAAACGATACTTTGCTGATAAGATGACCTCCCCTACATTCCTTGGGGTCACACGAAGCTTACCATCATTACATTCATCATCTCTTTCAAATGCAACTTTTCCATTTCGAAACATTGTTCGACGTAAGAGAGTATGATGTAGTGATCACACTCACTATCAATATCATTTTTCTCAACTTATCAAGTTGCTATTCAACCACTGAAGTTGATATTCAACTTCACATGACACATCTATGCTTTTAAGCAAATATTTATAACAATATTTTGTACTATCAATGAAAGTCACAAAATACTTGTTACCACCCCATATTTCAAATCACATAACTCATTATGGATTAACTCAAGGGATTTTCATCACTTTCAATACTATGAAAGGATACCCTATTACAATTACCTTAATGCAAATTTTACTTTTGTGTTTTACTCAAATTGACATTTGAAACAGAATTCAAATTCGTCAAACACTACGATGGACACTCATGTCACACATCTGTTTGGAACTACAGCCGCAAGTAAATTCATGGAACTAGACCCGCAAGTCTGTTCCTGACCGTAGTCATGAACATGATGGTGTAACACCACATTACATAAGGTAATGCCTCCATATTGGAGTCAAACTCGACCAGAATTGAAATCAATCGAACTACTTCAAATTGAATTCAACAATCCCGATTCAATCTGAAAAGAATCAGCATTCGTCTTGAACCGATTACGAGCTGATCACACAGCACACTCCACTTGGGGGATCTAACCGATTCAATCAAAACTGGCTTGAACAATTTCAACCTGAATCTGTGTGAATAAATTCGAACTAAATCAATTTTATTCAATCTTCAAATTCAACCATACTAGGATATATTAATCCTTCATCCGCAGTCAGTGTCCCCAACACCAATCTGACACTGTTTGAATTGTACGAGACTTGCAGCACATCATTGCTGCTAACAATATCAACTATGGTCAAATCCATTGTTGAAGAGGCATCAAAATCTTCTCTGGTTGGTTCACTAGGTCTGACTTACCAAGTCTTGACTCCAACTTGAACCAACTCTAAACTTAAATTGAAACCATTAAAATCTTTTAATCGGTTCCAATTTATAAGACCAATAAAGCTTTTGCTCTTCTAGTACAAGTGTACAACAAAAGCTGCCGAACCCTTCATAGATGTCTGAATTGGATCGAACCAACTCTCATTAGACCATTTAAGGCTCCAGATCAATCTGATCTCACCAATTGGAATGAGACCAAACTCATACACTTCATTCAATCAAACCTCAGAACAATAGATCATTTACTCAATGATTATATGAGATAAGTTGCTCTCATCACCTCGTAGACCTCATCGGCTACCATGTTCTGTGGTTTGGGTGAACCTTGAACCAAGCCGGTTCATATCCCAACAGAAACCCTTGAAAGGATTTCTTTTCTCAACACCACAATCGCGGTGGCCAAGCTTTGCCACTGCTGTGGCTCCACCATCATCGTCGGGAATCAAACAGCGGAATTGATTTCTCGCCCAGCAACTCCAGCGCCACCTAGCCCCATGACAAGCTCTCCTCTGTCTCATACGCCGGATTCCGGCTCGGCGTCATCATCCCCACCTGAATCCAAACAGGACAAACTAGTCTTGTGCACCACCGTTTCGGACACTAGAGATCCAATCGAGTGCGACCATGTCCTCTGAAGGCTCACGACGCTCCAGCAGCCGCTAAGGAGGAAGACGGTGGTGCTCATATTCCGATTTGAGATGAATCGCCCAAAAACTCTTGCTGCGCAAAATGGAGATCCTTTTAGTCGGCCGAAATGTGAGTATTTAAATGGGCTGAAAATTATATGAGCCCAATTTCTCAAAGTCCAATCCCGAGTGGCCGAATGAGGCTATAATCCCAACTTAGGGTTTCCTGCCAAAGAATGACATAAAATTAGTCATCCAACTTCAAAGGACTGGAAAAGCAAGGCAAAATGGGCCGTATTAAGGTGAGCCCATTTTTATCAGTCTAATTCCAACTCGGTTCAGATCCTTGAACCGATACCCCAACTTAGGGTTTCGCATCTTAGATGATGGCCGCCAGCAGCCTCTTCTTGAGATCAAAAAATACGAACTGACTATTTTCTAGTCAACTTCTCCATTACTTTGAGACTGCTAGAACAGCATCACATCTCTTAACCGGTCACGTTTTCACAACCTCAACTTTTGACAGTTGTTACTTTGACGAAGTCGGTTACTTCGATCTCTAACCGTCGTCACTCGTCACGATCAACCCGTATCGCAACCGAACCGAACCAATTTCCGGTCACTATCGACGGCAGCAACGGTATCCTCGCTGTGTTCATCCACTGCTTAGCCTGCACAGGCAAACGATATCGTCAGTATTAGTTCAACAAACGGCAGTGCACATATCCTGAATC
Organism: Rhodiola kirilowii; assembly: GCA_033675215.1. Lineage (NCBI taxonomy): Eukaryota > Viridiplantae > Streptophyta > Magnoliopsida > Saxifragales > Crassulaceae > Rhodiola > Rhodiola kirilowii. Next base: position 37,595,427 of record CM066201.1, read on the forward strand.
AATTGGTCCATGACCGAATCAGCCTCCAGAGAACGTCCTGTCCACCACCATTTGATGTCGGTATGGGAACAACACGGCTCGAAGCCCTTCTGATCTCAGACATCAGATCTTCACACGTCAGTTTCTCCATTAACAGAGCTTGTCTTTGAGCTAATCATCCGAGGTTATGAGCCACCAGAACCTTAGCTCTCTTTCTACCTCAACTGCTCTGATGTAAATCATCTTCACATCGTTATTTATTATCTCAACTGCTATTATCAGATTGTTGTAAATTATCTCGCTTTCTGTCTACAATCATGTCATGGTTGAGTCAGTAACTTCAACGTATATTCAGAAAACACAATACAGCTTTAAGATTGTTGGATATTTCTTGTCATATCTGAATATACTTGTAACTGAAATTAACATTCACATGAATAAACAGAGAACAGCAAGTATTAAAACCGAACTCATGCAACTTGAACTCATGCAACTTGAACTCATGCAGTTTTAACAAATGAAACAGCAACTAACAGCAAGTTAATTTGAGCATATAAATAAATTCATGAAGCAAGTAACAGGAAGAAACATAAACCAGATCTGAATGAAACGCATGCAGCAGCTATTTGTATTAAAGCAGCAAGCATTTTATCTGTACATGGTAATCTGAACATGCAGTTACTGATCATGCAAAACAGAATATAAACATATCATCAATCTGGACAAAACAGATCAAGCAAAACAGAATATATAAACATTGCGAGATCTTTAATAACCACAGAAAGAAGAGGACAGCAAACCGAAGATTCAGTCACGTCAATGAGGACGCTGTCCTTAAAGCTGTATTGCCTCCCTTAGGTGTCGGGTCTGATGGCAATGAGCTTCCCAGGATGAAAGAATCACAGCAAGCGCTTGAGCACCGTAGCCTTACTGTACGAACCTATTCGACCTTCAGCTATCACCGATCGAAGCAAAAATAAAAGAAACAAAAGTAGTCGAGTGTGTGGGATTTCATTTTTGTGTGTTTTTGTGTCTGCTTCACAGAGGAGGACTCACTCCCTTTTGTATTGCTGAGTTGATAACCAACTGAAGGAGTGGAAACCGTCCCATGATCAACAACTGCCGAAGACTGACTTAGTCTTTGGTCTTTGTCTTTGGTTCAAAAATTAATTCGAATTAAGTAAAATGTGGCGCACCACCATTTTCTTCAAACCATTAAACACACATTTTCCAACACGATGCTCCAGTCGCCTTCGTGACGAAGCTTTACGCCGGCATCACTCCCGCGAATCGCCGTGGAATATCGTACAACTGCATCTGATTTACTCCGTGACGACTACTTCTTCAGACCCTCACTCGGTGAACTATTTTCTCCGAGATGTTTTTAGTTGGCGATGGCGAGGAGAAGGTGTCGGATGTGGCCTCGTTATCAGGCGGCGTTTTGTGCCTCCCTATCGATGCTTCCATTCTCTCGTCCCTCAGGCTTGCGCCGTTCGATGCATTTATGTTTCCTGTTCAAACTGATGTGTTTATGCTAGGTCGATGGAAGAGTTTATGCTAGGTCGATGGCTGTTCAAACTGTTGAGTTTATGGTAGGTCGATGGTTTCGTTGCAAAAGGTGAAGGCCCTTCTGTCTGTCTCAGATTCTAGGGTAAGAAGTGTTCAGTTTTTCTGCAGAAACAAATGGTGGCTTTTGGCAACCATTCATATCATTATTCAATCTATATGCTTGTTGCTGAAATTTTATGGGTATGGTAGTGATTTCAGTGTGATTCTACTGGAACATTTTGCACTAAGAAGCTCAATTAAGCATCCAAAACATATCAATTAGACCAACTTTTGAGTTTTCTTTTGACAAATTAAAGTCGCTGCTATTTTTGATGGAAAAGTTTGTTTGAGTGCTATGATGTCTGGTATCTTTTGGTGTGATTCTGTTTGAGTTTGTTCAGAGCTCTTTGAGTGTCACCCTACATGAAGTGTATATGTGAATTGGCTGGCTATGTATTTGTTGAGCTGAAACAACAATTAAACTATCTGGGTTCAAAATTGAGATGAGACATCACTCAAGGAGTTCATTGTGATGTTTCACCTTCCATTTTTTTACTGTTTTCTTCTGATTAAATTATTACTTGCGGAGACAAAATAGTTGTTATTGATTCAGACTAGTAGGATTTCTTGTATCCAAACAATTCATGTGAATTTTCTTTGGCAATATAGGGTGCACCTGTGCGCTGTTGCCTTTACTCACAGTAGTAATGATGTTGATTTTCAGTTAAATGGCATAGTTAGCTGTTCAAATACATGTAACTAACAAATGCTGGAGATTGCCAATACTTTAGAGTTTTTAAGGGCCCTAAGGTACTAGATTTGATTTTTACTCTAACATCTCTCAGTGCCTTGAATCTTTTAATGTGATACATGTTCTGAACACTGCACCGCATATTATTTGATATATGAAGGTCGCTCGCAGGGCCCCTCAGGTTTTATATTGTGATTGTTCTAATTTATGAATGCAGATACCAGCTTTGGAAGATCTCAGTTCTGAGCATCTTGATATTTTTAATTACAAGTTATCTGCTTCAAGCAAACTGATTGGAGCTTTTAGTCTATTTAGAATTAGAAGTGGTTTGTAAAGGAGATTTCAAGTTGACAGGGCAATACATATGTAAAGGAGATTTCAAGTTGATCTATTTATAGTTGTATTGTCAACATTTGATGAACTCTACATTTGTATTGTGAACTTCAGATGGGCTAATAAACTTTATATGCTTATTGTGAACATTATGCTAGCTCAATTGTTTGGATTCATTTATATACATGAAAACAGTTCTGTATATTGTCAACATTACCAAACAAATTCTATCCAAACACTTGATGAACGTAAGAATAGTATAGTGAACTTTATAGTTGTATTATTACAATTTGATGAACTCTACATTTGTATTGTGAACTTTTGTATGGAGAAGGTGATATTTATCTGCTTATTGTGAACACTATGCTAGCTCACTTGTTTGCATTCACTTATTTACATGAAAATAGTTTTGTATATTGTCAATATTACCAAACATATCCCATCCAAACACTTAAGAACGTAAGAAGTGTGTTGTGATCTTCATATTTGATTTGTTAACATTTGATGAACTCTTCATTTGTATTGTGAACTTCATATGGGCTAAGTGAACTTTTGTTAATAATTGATGAACTGGGCTAAGTGAACTTTTGTTAACATTTGACAAACTGTTATTCTCAAAATGTGAACTTTTGTTTTTGTTTTTTTTTTGATTGGGGGTTATATGGGTTAGTGGGTTAGAAATTAGTAATTAGTAATTAGAAGTTAGAACTTTGAATAAAAAGATTCGTTATTACCTTTTTATGCTGGTCTTTTTATGAGCTGCTTATAGATTATACAAGCCGGAGAAGATTATGGCTGAATTGATTGATTTTTGTTTTTACTTTCATTTATCTGTATTCTTCTACCCCAAGAAATAAGTTTGGGGATACTACATTTTGGCATATGAACTCTGGAAATGGAGTACATGATCTTTTTCTGTATCAATCATCATATCCAATTTCAGACATCAGTATTTCTTAAATAACGATGGTATTCCTTAAATAGTTGCTGTGTTCACAACATGATGTGAAAGTTCACAAAATAAAAAACAATGTTCACCAATAAAAACAACCTTCACAAAATGAAAACAACATTTACAGAATAAAAGAAATATTTGACCCTCAAGTGTTGAGAATATAAAAGAAATGTTCACTAAAAAGGCAACATTCACAAAACGTTCTTGTTAACAAAATAAAATCAAGTTATCGAAAAAAAATAAAAAAATAAAATCAAAGTTCACATTACATGAAAATTGATAATCTAAGACCCATTACAAATCTTCAGCATAATATTCAGAGGAACTCAGAATAAGTTTTGCTCATACAAGTGTGATCAATGCAAACAGTTAAGTGTCTTCAGATTGATGCCATTTTTTTCATAGCTGCCTCTTTCCTCATACAAATTTCGTGAGCAACTTCAACAACCCTAAATATTGCCAGAAGATCTTCCATGATGATTGAAGGAAAAATTGCATATCGTCTTTAAGTTAGTGACCTTTTAGTCTTGCAAATGTCAGATAGCCTCTGGTGATGGCCTTGCCAAAACTTGGCGGGGAATATCATTCTCATTATCTTCTTGCGAGCCCTGCTTTCTTTTTCATGGATGGGCCACAATGGAACTGCCTTCACACCCGTCCTTGATGTCCACTTCACGCACTTCATAAACTTCGCACGAGTATCTCAAATGTTTTATTATCTGCAAAAAGATATGAGCAGTGTCTTGAAATAACAATTTTTGAATACTAGTTTTTGTATCAGCCGTCGGTTGTAAATAACATTCACAAGATATGTTCAAAGTTCACAGAACAATACATTTGTGTACTAAAATCCAGATTAATTAACATATTTGTTGGAAAATGTGTTTGTAGTGGGTTGAAGAAAATGGTGGTGCGCCACAATTGAGACCTAAAATTGAGCGTGGAGAACGCCTCGAATCTTGTTGACAAAATTAGATTAAAATACCTTGACGTGTGAGGTATGAAATCAAGTATTGAATCGCCAAAAACGAAGCTATATCGAATGAGTAATTGATGCTCAAAGTAGTGCCAAAAACCATGAAAACATGACTTTGGTAGGAATGGATAGCTAGCTTGATTTCACACAAGTGGAAAGCTTATATCCCACATTGGAGGCCAAATGGAAACATTGTTTGTTCATATATGATTTCCATAACAAGCTTGTTAAGTTGTTAAAACAAACTCTCCCAAGCTTGTTAAGTTGTTAAAAGAAACTCTCCCAAAATCATCCGGTCGACGACGTCGGATTTGGCCTATCTTGTGCGCGCCCACATCATGCGGGTGAATGCTGTCTAGTTTTTCCCCCCTAAGGGAGGCAATATAGCTTTAAGGACAGCGCCGTGACTGAATCAACATCTCGATTTGCTGTCCTTTTGGTTTTTAAACATCTCGCAATTTCCATATATAGTTTATCTAATTTGGTTTTGCAGATTCAGAGAAGTTGTTAGTCGATTATGTAACTGCTGTTAATTAATTTGCTACTGCATGCTGTTTCAGTTGTTAATCAGATTACTTAATACTTCTTCACTGTTCATTAAACGTGCATGTTAATCTGGTTACATGAATTCACTGCTTGTTCAGATTTGTTTACTCCAATGCTCACTGATTTAATATTCAGATTCATGTTATATAACGTACTGGTGCAACAATTTACGAAATTATAAAAGTAAAGTGCACAAAACTAAAACAGTGTTTACCTCATTTAAAAAATATTCACAAAATATAATCAATACTCAGAAAAATGAAGACTGTATCCCGAGTGATCTACATGTGTTTACCATTTTTCGATTATACAAACTGAAACCAATTTCGAGATTAGAACCAAGGTTGTCAGAATCGAGTTTTTACCTTGACTCGTTTTGTCTAGGTGGAATCGAAACTGAAACTCGACTCGTAAAATCGCCGAGTTTACCTTTTATTAAAATAGTATTATATATGTATTTTTAATTGTAAACATATTAAAGAAATTGATACTTTAATATGATTTTAATTTGAAATTGATACTTAAAAGGATTAATTTGGTATATTATCTTTTATTTTTTCGATTAGAATTGGTATATTATCTTTAAATATGAGTTTTGATGGTATAATTTTAAAAAGGTTAAATAAAATAATATGATGAATTTATGTTGTTATTTGCAGAAATTAATCAAACATAATGGGCTGTGGAATATTAGGTTGTAATGTGTTTAGCCAACCCATATTTATTGAATTAAAACCATCATCTTTTGGGCTGTAATGGGTTTTGAATTAAAACCATCATCTGCGGGATATTGGGATGTACTGTTCATCATCTTTTTTTCTAAAACCCTAATTGAAGCCGACGACATTCATCTTCAAAAGTTTGAAGCCGACGAAAGCCACGACATATACATTTTCAAAAGCGGACGATTTCACACGAGTTTAACGATTTTATACCGTGAAAAATTGATTAAAATCGTTTTAGGGTCCGATTTTATAGAAAAACGAGTCTAGCTACGAGTTAACACGAAATACATATATAGTATCGTAAAATCGGACGATTTTACGATTTAAAACTCGATTTTAACAACCATGATTAGAACAGTTTAGATTGCTTCAAACCTTAAAAAACATCGGACCAACCAAATTACCAAATCGCCAAAATTCTCCCATCCAAAATTCCGCTCTCCTTCGGGAAACTGATATCCTAAACCCCTTCTTGAATTTCGACCCATTCGCGCTCATCGCATATACCCACTCCAACAAACTGAGCCCCTTGACCATCCAAAACGTAAAAACTCCCGTCGAATTTCCACAGCAACCACGGCCCATGCAACAACAGCAAATCAACACCCTCAAATACTCCACGATCGCTGATCAAAATCGCAGTTCGAAACTCGATTAAACTTCAAGCAGAATTTCGAATTTGACCATCACCAAATCGCGATTGGTAGAACTTTAGGGATTTCACAGGTAATCTGGATCTGATTATGCCTCTCTCATCTATTAATATGGAAAAGAATATATACTTTAATGTCATATATGCCCTTATGCGAGTTTGAAATGAAACAGAAGATTAAACGGTGTTAAATGTTTATCTCGAATATCAACCATTGATGTTAAATAATCAATCATCCAGATTTGTTTGTAGTTTGTAAATATTTAGGCGTTTGTATATATATATATAAGTGCGATCAAATGAGACACCAAAATTAGAATGAGGCAAGTGAGACACGATGTCAGTCAACCATCAACCCCCGTGCTATGTGTCACAGCCGTCATTTGCGTTCACACTAAAAAAGTAGTGTGAACGCGTCGTGACACGTGGCGCGTCCACAAAGCACGGGGGGTTGATGGTTGGCTGAGATCGTACTTCACTTGCCTCATTCTAATTTTGGTGCCTCATTTGATCACACTTTTATATATATAAGAGTGTTATGTGTTCCTTGAATATGATTGGTTGGATGAGTTTCATCCAACAAATGAGGACGCGCCACCTCAAAAGTACGGGCTCATTTGGACATGTGAGTTGCATGTGCTTGGGTGAGTGGGACATGTGGCGCCATTTGATTGGCTGAAGGTGTAACATTTGAGCGCTCCTCTATATATATATGGGGCGTACAATTGAGGACATCAAATTTGGTGAGGACGTGAGAACAACCAACCACAACGCGCCACGTGTACAGAGTAGGTTGTGGGTTTTACTGTTTGTTTTTTTGCTTTTGAAAGATTTTTGGTAGTGGGACACATGGCGCGCCCACAAAGCACGGAGGGTTAGATGGATGATGATCTAATGGATGAGATTTGTCCCTACGTCCTTACAAATTTTGGATGTCCTCAATTGAACGCCCCTCTATATATATATATAAGCGCTCAAATGTTACCCCTCCTTAGAGTGTTATGTGTTACTTCAATCTCAGCCAGACATCCAAACCCCCATGCTTTGTGGGTGCACCACGTGTCCCACTACCAAATTGTTGCACTATTCAAAAAGCAAACAGTAAAAAGCAAACACTATTTCTGTACTATTCCCACCCATTCAACCAATCACATTAAAGATAACACATAACACTCTAAGAGCTTATAACATTTGAGCGCCCCTTATATATATAAATATATACATATATAGGGGCGTTCAATTGAGGACACCCAAAATTTGTAAGGACGTAGGGACAATCTCATCCATTAGATCATCATTCATCTAACCAATGAGGACGCGCCACCTCAAAAGCACGGGCCCATTTGGACATGTGAGTTGCATGTGCTTGGGTGAGTGGTACATGTGGCGCCATTTGATTGGCTGGAAGTGTAACATTTGAGCGCTCCTCTATATATATATATGGGGCGTTCAATTGAGGACATCAAATTTGGTGAGGATGTGAGGACAACCAACCACAACGCGCCACGTGTGCAGAGTAGGTAGTGGGTTTTACTGTTTGCTTTTTTGCTTTTCAAAGATTTTTGGTAGTGGGACACATGGCGCGCCCACAAAGCACAGAGGGTTAGATGGATGATGATCTAATGGATGAGATTTGTCCCTACGTCCTTACAAATTTTGGGTGTCCTCAATTGAACGCCCCTCTATATATATATAAGCGCTCAAATGTTACCCTTCCTAAGAGTGTTATGTGTTACTTTAATCTCAGCCACACATCCAAACCCCCATGCTTTGTGGGTGCAACACGTGTCCCACAACCAAATTGCTTCACTATTCCAAGAGCAAACACTATTCCTACACTATTCCCACCCATTCAACTAATCACATTAAAGATAACACATAACACTCTAAGAGCTTATAACATTTGTGCGCCCCTTATATATAAATATATATAGAGAGAGAAGGGCGTTCAATTGAGGACCCCCAAAATTTGTAAGGACGTAGGGACAATCTCATCCATTAGATCATCATTCATCTACCCCCCCATTGTGCTTTGTGGGCGCTCCACATGTCCCACTTCCAAAAATCCATGAAAAGCAAAAAACAAACAGTAAAATCCATTACACGTTCTGCACACATGGGGCGTTGTGGTTGGTTGTCATCACGTCCTCACAAAATTTGATGTCCTCAATTGAACGCCCTCCTATATATATATATGAGCGTTCAAATGAGGCAACCCAAGTTAGAATGAGGCACGATGTGAGCCACACATCTAAACCCCCGTGCTTTGTGGGTGCGCCACCTATCCCACTACCAAAATCTTGCACTATTTAAAAAGTAAAAAGCAAAAAGCAAAATATTATTCCAATACTATTCTCTGCCACATCAACAAAATGAGTGGCTCACAATGTGCCTCACTGCCTCATTCTATCAACCCTGCCTCCACCGAGTGCTCCTCTATATATATATAGGGGGCGTTCAAGTGTTATAGGTTGTTAGAGTGTTATGTGTTACTTTATTTTGCACATTTAGATCATTTGATCTAATGGTGGAGATTTCATTTTGCACTTTTGTCTTTTAGGTAAAAGATAAAAGTGTAAAATGACAAACAACTTTGTCTATTTTTAACTTTTTGACTTTCATTTTGCACCTTTAGATCATTTGATCTAAAGACTGAGAGTAGTGTAACACATAACACAATAAAAGGGGTATAACATTTGAACACTCATCTATATATATATATTGAGGAGTGTTCAAATGTTATGTGTGTTTTATGGTGTTATGTGTTACTTCAATCTCTGTCTTTTGATCAAATGATTTAAAGGTGCAAAATGAAAGTCAAAAAGTCAAAAAGTGACCAAGTTGTTTGTCATCTTGCACTTTTGTCTTTTACCTAAAAGACAAAAGTGCAAGATGAAATCTGGACCTTTAGATCAAAAGATCTAAAGGTGCACAATAAATTAACACATAACACTTGAACGCTCACTATATATATATAGGGTCGCGCTCAAATATTACCCTTCTTAGAGTGTTACCCTATTACTCCAATGTGATTGGTTGAATGGGTGTGCCACCTCACAAAGCATGGGGCCCATTTGGGTGGTGAGTGGAGGAGTTTTGTGAGTGGGAGAGGTGCCGGATTCTGATTGGTTGGATGAAACTCATCCAACCAATCAGAATGGAGTAATAGGGTAACACTCTAAGAAGGGAGTAACATTTGAGCACAACTATATATATATATGGGAGCATTCGGTTGAGGCAGGGTTGGTAGAATGAGACACATTGTGAGCCACTCATTTTGTTGATGTGGCAGGGAATAGTATCAGAATAGTGTTTTGCTTTTTACTTTTTGAATAGTACAGGATTTTGGTTGTGGGACACGTGGCGCACCCATAAAGCACGGGGGGTTTAGATGTGTGGCTCAGATCGTGCCTCACTACCTCATTCTTAGGAGGTCTGCCTCATTTGAACTCTCATATATATATATATAAGCGATCAAATGAGGCAGGCCTCGGTAGTTAGAGGCATTGAGGCACGATCTCGACCATCCATCCAAACCCCCGTGCATTTGTGGCGCGCCACGTGTCCAAACACGTTCACACTACAAAGTAGTGTGAACGCAAATGGCGGCTCGTGACTTCGCCACGTGCGTCCGATTAACTCCATCAACAACTCGGATCGTGCCTCACTGCCTCATTCTACCAACCCTGCCTCAACCGAGTGCTCCCTCGCCTCGTGGCACAGCCACCATTTGCGTTCACACTACTGTTGGTAGTGGGTTTACTATTTGCCACGTGGCGCACCACAAATGCACGGGGGGTTAGATGTGTGGCTGAGATCGTGCCTCATTCTACCGAAGCCTGCCTCATTTGTTCGCACCTCTATATATATAGAGAGGAGCGCTCAAATGTTATACCATCTTATGGTGTTATGTGTTACTTCAAGCGCAGCCACACATCCAAACACCCCGTGCTTTGTGAGTGCGTCACGTGTCCCACTACCAAACTCCATCAACAGTAAAAAGCAAAAAGTAAAAAGCAAATACTAATCCTACACTATTCCTGCACCATTCAACCAATCACATTCAAGACAACACATAACATTCTAAGAAGCCATAACATTTGCGCCCCCTATATATATAGAGAGAGGAGCGCTCAAATGTTATGCCTCCTTATAGTGTTATGTGTTACTTCAATCTCAGCCACACAGCCAACCCCCCCTCGTGCTTTATGGGCGCGTCACGTGTCCCACTACCAAAATCCAACAAAAGCAAAAAGCAAACAGTAAAAAGCAAACACTATTCCAACACTATCAACCAATCACATTCAAGATAACACATAACACTCTAAGAGCTTATAACATTTGAGCGCCCCCTATATAGATATATATATAGGAGCGCTCAAATGTTACACCCATCTTAGAGTGTTATGTGTTACACCAATCTTAGCCACACATCCAACCCCCCGTGCTTTGTGGGTGCGCCACGTGTCCAATTAGTAAAACTCACTATCAACAGTAAAAAGCAAACAGTAAAATCCCACTACCAAAACACTATTCTGGCACTATTCCTACCACTATCAACCAATCAAAACACTCACAACACATAACACTCTAAGAAGCCATAATATTTGAGCGCCCCCTATATATATATAGGGAAGCACTCGGTTGAGGCAGGATTGGTAGAATGAGGTAATGAGGCACATTGTGAGCCACTCATTTTGTTGATGTGGTAGGGAATAGTACCAGAATAGTGTTGTACTTTTTGAATAGTATATGATTTTGGTAGTGGGACACGTGGGGCTCAGATCGTGCCTCACTTGCCTCATTCTAATTTGGGGTGTCTAATTTGAACGCTCCTATATATATATAAGTCCGATCAAATGAGGCAGGCCTCGGTAGAATGAGGCAGGTGAGGTACGATCTCAGCCATCCATCAACCCCCGTGCATTTGTGGCGCGCCACGTGGAAAATAGTAAACTCACTACCAATAGTGGTGTGAACGCAAACGGTGGCTGTGAAGCCACGTGCGTCCGATCAACGACTCGGATCGTGCCTCACTGTCTCATTCTTACAACCCTACCTCAATCGAGTGCTCCCCTATATATATCTATATAGGGTCGCGCTCAAATATTACCCCTTCTTAGAGTGTTACCTTATTACTCTCCTCTGATTGGTTGGATGAGTTTCATCCAACCAATGAGGACGTGCTACCTCAAAAGCACGGGGCCCATTGGACATGTGAGTGGAGGATTTGGGTAGTGGGTGGTGGGACCTACACAAATTTTGTGAGTGGGTAATAGGTAACACTCTAAGGAGGGGGTAACATTTGAGCGCAACTCTATATATATAGGGGAGCACTCGGTTGAGGCAGGGTGGGACTCGATTTATCCTAATTCATGCATTACTTACTTATTACCAAATTGAACTGTGTAAATAAATAGAAGTAACTTGATACTTGTACCTCCGTGCCGAGATGCAAATTATTCTGGATGTTTCGGGAGATTGCCCTTTTTAGGCTCCTGGACTGCAACCTCGGGATCGTCTCTCACTATATGGTTTCCTTGTAGCTTTCTCTAGCACGTGATTCGGTTCGGGTTTCAATGGTTTGAGTACTTTGATTTTCTTTTGGCGAGGGATTGCTTTTTGTAGTGAATCGGCCTTTGGCTTTTGATTTGACTCTTTGAGTACTTCACTTTTTGTTCGGTTAAAACCTTCACAATTTTGGGCCTTTGGCCTCTTGATTTGCTTCTTTGAGCTTTTTGCGTCTTTGTGACTTGCTAGTCCATTTTCTCAAGCCTTTTTTGGGAGGTCCAATCATTGCCCGCAAGCCTATGGAAATACCTACCCGCTCCTCTCATCCTTGTCGTTTCGCGCGGGTCAGGATGAGGGTCGCTCATCTATTTTCTCGGCTACTTTGACTAGAGAGAGGACGGTCTGATTCCCATCCTCGCCTTTTTTCTTTTTTTGCATAAACACTGCATGGCGGAGATGACTTCAATCTTCACTGAAACCCGAAGTGCAGCCTCCACTGACTTCGAAAACCATATAGTTTGATTCGATCCTTCGATTGCTTGCCAAGCCTCTCTAGGGCATTTCTATTAACTCCACATCCCTAGTTTATCTCAGCACAAAGGGACAAATGAGAAGTTACGTTCTAAGTTTTTAGACAGTTGAATTTTCACAAGGTAAATGCACATATTTTAGATCTATCTTTTTCACATTCTTAAGTTCATATTTTCAAAAAGATACATTAAAAAATAAAAAACATGTTATTTATTTATGTACACATGCGGATCTCACCCCACACTTTTGAACGAAGTCGTGCCTTTCAGCACTACTTAGTTCAAAAGCCATGCAAGCAGACAATTACGAGAAAGAAATGATATTAAGGAAAAGGGAAGAACTGAACTCCCTTTAAGGTGTCGAGTGAACGACATGGCACGAGGCTGGATAATCGAGGGAGTTCGGCTAGGGCCTTGAACTCTTAGCGTAGCCCTGACTGGCTTAATGTTGCACCCAAGTCCGATTCCTGAATAGTCAAATCTTCTATGCACCAAGTGGGTGAGAGCGACTTATTGAAAAAGTAAAATACATAAAATAAAAGACAGAAAATTAAAGTGCGGAAAGTAAGATAGTGTCGGGTTACCTCCCGACCAGTGCACTTGTTTAACGTCGTTGGCTCGACAGTACCTTATTCCTGGATCACTGGTTGGGATCCCATGGGTGGCTTAGGTCGAATTTCGCCACCGTTCCCGTGTTGCTTCTTGCCTTGCCTTTTTCCGATTTCTCGCGAGATGATGTGCTTGGGTCCAGTTCCCGTTGTTCTGGTGATTTCTCCTTCCAACGTCTCTGAGAAGGCGAGGGACCTTTGACCACTAGCTTCTTGAACTGGGTTTTCTGGTGTTTATGGCTGCCTTGTCCAGTCATGGCGAAAACATGCTCCATCGAGGAGTCGTTCTGCTTAGGCCCTTTTCCCATCCTCTTTTTAGCCTCTTCATGGATCACATAGTTTTCAGCGATTTGCCTATTGATCGAGGGGAAAAGTTGGGAAGCTTGCATCTTAAGGCTCGGTTCTGCCTCGTCGTGTCCGTTTGTGAGGAACTGGTCATAGATGGTTTCGGCTGCTCGGGTGATCATAGCTGGTTATGGCTCGGGCAACATGCTGGTGGTATTCTGGACTTCTTCCATTGCTGACACTTGCTCGTTGCTCCCGACACTTTCTATATCCCAGTCTTCTGATGGCTCGGGAGTTTCTTCCGATGGCTCAGGAGTTTCTTCTCTTTCTGTCTACATTTCTCCGTCAGCCTCGGGTATTCGTTTTGTGGCTGCGGCCATGTCATTTATGAGGTACCACATGTCTACAATGGTTAAGTTCCTGGCTGATCTTCTCATTGCTTCGTTTATCCTTGTCAGATCATCGGCCTTCATCCCACGAAGAAATCTTTGAAGCAGAATTTTCTTCGTGAATCCATGGTGCGGGCAGTTTGAAACGATGGTGTCAAAGCTCGTGTACTATTCGTCCAAAGTCTCATCCCGTGATTGTTGAAGGTTCATGATCTTCTCACGGGTTTGTTGTCGTAAGGATGGAGGGGACAATTCTCTCAGAAATGGAACGCTAATGTCCAAAAAATGTTCTGCATTCCAAGCGGTTGACGTGTAGTACCAGATCGTCGCGAAATCCGTTAGAGAGAATTTGAAGCATTTAAGCTTAAATTCTTCTAACATTTCATTTGCAGGTTTTATGAGATGGCAAACGTGGTGAAAGTTTCGGCAGTGTTGTACTGGGTCTTCTCCATCCGTACCTCCGAACAGTGGCAGATGTCGTGTTGTCCATGCATATGAAGGGGGTTGCGTCATGAGGACATGGGAGGGAAAGAACAACTAATCCGATGGCTAATTCCCCGGCAACGGCGCCAATTTGACGGAGCGCACTGCACTGTCGTTAAGGTGCAATATTCTCTGTACAAATAAATTTATATTTTCCTCTACTCGCGACTACACTACTGGGTAGTAAGTGGTAAGTAGGGGTCGAACCCAAGGGAATTAGAGGGATAACTGTTCTTTAGGGGATCGTATGGTGAGTGTTTTTAGGTCGATTGTGGACTTACTACTAATTACTAAGCTACTGTTTTTGGTTTTTTTGGTTTTTTATGCGGAAAAGTAAATACAGAAAATAAATACAGAAATTAAAATACTAAAAGTAAAAGAGTTAAGGGAAGAAGACTTACAGTGGGTGATGCGTGATTGCGATTCCTCCGGTAGATGAGCGGTTGATGGTTGTAGTTGATCGAGCAGTTTATAAAAGTAAATACAGGGGGGTTTTTTGTAATTCAAGGAAAAGTATTCGGTTTCAGGTACCTTGTATTATAACATGTTTATTAATAACCGTTAGTAACCTTTCTAAGTATTCAAAGATGAATCGAGGCCCTTTCGCAGCGCAAGACTTGCAACATCGTTTAAAGCAACACTAATTCTACTTCAGACTAATTCCTCCTTTCGAAGTATCTTAGCCTTTTGTGCATCCACCTGATCTCTCAGTTACGATCGACCAAGTGGTGTTTTAGATAAGTTGAACTCCTCGATAAGTTTTGCTTGTTACAGCTTCCACTTACCGAGTATGATCACGAATTCCCACGGAAGAGCTTTGCTTGTTACAGCTTCCACTCAACATTGGAAACTCTGACTATATATGGCACATAGAACAAGTTTTGAATACAGAGAAAAGAAACTAAAAGAAATTAAAACATTATATAATACAAGAAAATACCTTCGACCGAATGAGGAGTTTAGCTACGAATATCCATGGAAAAGGACATCATAACTAAATACTCGGAGGTTTTTTGAAAACAGTAAGAGGGAAAGGGGTGGAATACTCAAGAACCAACAGGAGTATTCTCTAAAGTATAATACTCAAGAACAAACTGGAGTATTATTTCCAATCAGTATAATACTCAAGAACAAACAGGAGTATTATTTCAAAAAATCAAACTTACAAGTAACACAAACTTAGAGAGAGAAGTGATTTTGATTTTTTGGATGATTGAAATGAGGAGGAGAAGCCTCCTTTTATAGCCACAAGGGGAGGAGATGGGTGGTGGAGATGGGTGGCATGTGTTTTTGATCCAAGGGAGGAGAAGGGAGGAGGAAGGAGGAGGTGACACATGGGGGAGGAGAAAAGCCGCCGGTTGCCTTGGGTGGAGGAGCCGCCGCTAGCCGGTTGCAAGGGGAGGAGTAGGGTGGCTTTGGCCACCTCCAAGCAAGGTGGCCGGTCACCTTGGTCTATGGGTGTGTTTTGACAGTTTTGTGCAGTCTTTTCACAAAACTATCAGTCCAATTTCGCTCCGTCTGACTTTGATTATTCCTCGGTTGGATTTGATTGGAGAAATTCCTACGCCGGGATCTTGAGATTCTTCATTCAGCGTCTGATCGTGACCTTGGACTGGCTCGTAATATCTTTTCAGCGTAAAATCCTCTCCTTAGCGTGTTTTCTCTCTAAGCGCCAAAATACCCTGTAGAAATAAATCAGGACTAACAAGCAGAAGTTAAATAGATCGACAGTCTAATTTGGTGGGTTTTACTGTGTTTTTGATTCGTATAATTATGGTCCATCATGTAGCTTGAGGATAAACATCACAATGTAATTCATCAGCACTACAATGAACTGAACTCAGATCTGGAATGAAGCATTTAAAAGAACTCGGCAACTTTCTATAAGGAACATGACCAAGTCTTTTATGCTAAAGGAAAGTACACTACTAGAAACAGGGGATTATGCATCGGTTCCATGTTTGACATTTTGTATTGGTTTCGGGATTACGCATCGGTTGGTCCAAAACCGATGCATAATGTCGGGCTTATGCATCGGTTTTGGACCAACCGATGCGTAATGTCGGGCTTATGCATTGGTTTTGGACCAATCTATGAATAATGTCGAGATTATGCATCAGTTCAAAATAATCAATGCATAATCTCGACCTTATGCATCATTTTGTTTAAAACCGATGCATAAAGTCGAATACAAATTTACCCTAGTTTCTTTTTACTTCTGCAATTTTCATCCTCCGATGCAAAATCGATTTTACTCGATATTCAAAAGCTACCCTGCACGCCTTCCGTCCTCCGTCGCCTTCCGTCCTCTGTTCTGCCTTCGTCGCTCAGTTCTACATAGCGCCGCCTGTCCGTAGTTCTACCTCCATCCTCCGTCACTCGTTCCACAGTGCATTTAGTCCGTCGGCTTACCAGCAACAACAATCGAAGGTATGATTCCTTGTTAGGGTTTATTAGGATTCATATGTTCCTTGTTAGGATTTATATTTGAGTCAATATGAATTTGATGGATTTGGTAGGGTTCATATGTCATTGTTAGGGTATGATTCCTTGTTAGGATGGGATACATTGATTACGAATTGGGAACTTGTCAAGGATTCAATACATTGTTAGGCAATGATTTTTTTGTTATATGTCACTATTTTTTGGTTTAAAGTTACAGTATTTTGATGTCACTATTTTTTGAATGAATGTTTTAGTAATCATATTTACTATCCACGTCTCTTGCATCCATTGATATACGATTTAGAGTTTCATGAAACCAAACCAATGTTAGGAAGGTTAGTGTACATGTTATTATTTAAGAAAACATGTTTTTGTATTCATATTTGTACAAAGTGTAGTCGCATAATTTTTTCTATCGGTTATCCATGTTTGGTTTCATTGGTTTAGGTCCTGAAGAGCGTATTATTCATCGAGGGGGTAGTCGAAGGTGACCGAGAGAAAGTGGCCATTGGTCGAGTCATGAAAGGTCATTTTATTAATTATCGACAGATACCAGAACATACATTGAAGGTGATGTCCTCTCTCAGTCCTTATAGCCTCTCTATAGATGTCACATTCTTATTCATTTGTTGTTCTAACCCTAAACATTTGTTCTTTATATATAGGTTAAGGTTGAAAAAGCCATCGTTCGAGGAGCAATATTGACAGTACCACATTCGAAGTATAAGAATGTTATTGAGGTAGAGTCTCACCATGTAGCATGGCTGATGGACCACAATTATACGAATCAAAAACACAGTAAAACCCCCCAAGTTAGACTGTTTGTCTATCTAACATCCATCTGTTAGTCCCGATATATTTCCACAGGGCATTTTAGAGACTGAAGTGAAAACACGCTAAGGAGAGGATTTTATGCCGAAAAGATAACAAGAGTCAATCCAAGGTCAAGATCATATGCCGACTGAAGAAATATCAAGGATCCTGATGTGAAATTGACCATAACAAATTAATCAGAAGAATCAGGAGAGGAATCAAGACAGCCCGGGGAAGGAACACACTGACAGTTTTGTGAAAAGACTGCACAAAACTGTACAAAACTCACATATGGGCAAGATGACTTGTGACTTGAAGAAGAGGTGGCCAAAGAGGAAAACCACCCCAAAACCACCACCCACCACCGGCGGCTCCTCCACCCTCCTCCTCCATGTGACCGGTTGACTTGCCTTGGAGGTGGCAAAGCCAACCTCTCCTCCTCCACCACAACTGGCTACCGGCGGCTGCCCTCCACCACTCCTCCTCCGCCACTTGGTGGCTCCTCCTTGGCTCCTCCTTGCCTCCTCCTCCTCCCTTGGATCAAACCAATCTCCACCACCCATCTCCACCCATTTTTCCTATAAAAGGAGGTGCTCCTCCCCTCACAAATTCATCCCAAAATTGAAAATCACTTCTCTCTCTACATTTTGTTACTTGTAAGTTTGGTTCGGTTTTGAAATAATACTCCTGTTTGTTCTTGAGTATTATACTGGAAATTATAATACTCTTGTCGGTTCTCGAGTATTATAATACTGTAGAGAATACTCCTGTTGGTTCTTGAGTATTCAGTAGGAAATTAGGAATACTCCTGTTGGTTCTTGAGTATTCCACCCCTTTCCCTCTTACTGTTTTCAAAAACCCCCGAGTATTTAGCTATGGTATCCATCTCTATGGATATTCGTAGCTAAACTCTTTATTCGGTGGAAGGTATTTTCTTGTATTATATAATGTTGTAATATCTTTTAGTTTCATTTCTTTGTATTCAAAACTTGTTCTATGTGCCATTTATAGTCAGAATTTCCAAGGTTGAGTGGATGCTACGAAAGGGCAAAACTCTTCCGTGGGGATTCGTGAACATACTCGGGTAAGTGGATGCTACGAAAGGGCAAAGCTTATCTGAGAAGTTCGACTCATCTAAAACACCACTTGGTCAATCGTAACTGTGAGATCAAGTGGATGCACAAAAGGCTAAGATACTTCGAAAGGAGGAATTAGTCTGAAATAGAACAAGGGTTGCTTTAAACGATGTTGCAAGTCTTGCGCTACGAAAGGGCCTCGATTCATCTTTGAATACTTAGAAAAGATACTAACAGTTTATTATATACATGTTATAATATAAGAGTACCTGAAACCGAATGCTTTTCTTTACTGTTAAACCGCAATCACCAACTGCTGATCTACCGGAGGAATTACAATCACGCATCACCCACTGTAAGTCTTCTTTGTATTTACAGTATTTAATTTCTGTATTTACTTTTCCGCAATCAAAACCAAAAAACCCTTAAAAAATCACGTAGTTAATTAGAGCGCTAAAATCTCAATCAACCATAAAACACGCTCCCCCCAGTTCAATCACCCTAAAAGAATAGCCTATTCCCCTAATTCCCTTGGGTTCGACCCCTACTTACCACTTACTACCCAGTAGTGTAGTCACAAGTAGCGGATATTATAAATTTATTTGTATAGAGGACACTGCACCTTAACGACAGTGCGGTGGCCCTCCGCCAAATTGGCGCCGTTGCCGGGGAATTAGCCATCGAATAAGCTATTCTTTCGTTCCCTCCCATGACCTCATGACGCAACCACCTTCATATGCATGGACAACACGGCACCTTCCACTGTTCGGGGGAACGGATGCAGAAGATCCAGTACTACACTATCGGAGCTTTCACTACGTTTGCTGCCACATTAAACTTGAGACTGAAACGTTAGAAGAATTTAAGCTTAAATGCTTTAAATTCTCTCTAACGGATTTCGCAACAATCTGGTATTACACATCACCCGCTAGTAGTGCGGTACGTTTCGTGGACCTCTGTGCACCATTCCTGAAAGAATTCTCCCCACCATCTTTACGCCAAGAAACCCATGAGAAGATCCTGAACCTTCAACAATCCCGGGATGAGACTTTGGACAAATACTACATGAACTACGATGCCATCGTCTCAAGCTGCCCGCACCATGGGTTTACGAAGAAAATTCTTCTCCAAAAATTTCTTCGTGGGATGAGGGCCGAAGAGCTGGGAAGAGTTAACGAAGCTATGAGAAGGTCTACCATAAACTTCACCATTGCAGACATGTGGCACCTTATAATCGGCTTGGCCGCTGCCACAAGACGAGCACCCCAAATTGACGAGGAAATGCAGACAGAAGAAGCTGACCCAGAGGCTGATGAAGGAGAAACCACCGAACCGTCAGAAGAGACTCCTGAACCATCTGAAGAATCAGACATGGAAAGCACCGGAAGCAACGAAGTAGGAGTCCAGAACACCACTGACGAATTTCCCAGGCCTTCCCGACTTTTCCCCTCGATCAATAGGCAAATCGCTGAAAACCATGTGATCAAAGAAGAGGCTGAAAAGAGGATGGGAAAAGGGCCTGAGCAGAATGACTCCTACATGGAGCACGCTTTCGCCATGACTGGACAAGGCAGCCCTAAACAGGAGAACACCCAGTTCAAAAAGCTGATAGTGAAAGGTCCCTCGCCTTCTCAGAGACGTTGGAAGGAGATACCATCAGAACTGGACCCAAACCCGTCATCTGCTAAAAAATCAGGAAGACTCACCGCAAGAATCAAGGTCGGTGGAATTAAAAAGTTTGACCTCAGCCACCCATGGGACCCAAACCAGTAATCCACAACGAGGTATCGTCGAGCCAACGACGTAAAACAAGTGCACTGGTCGGGAGGTAACCCGACACTATCTTACTTTCCGCACTTACTTTCAGTACTTAGTTTTAAGCTTGCATGACTTTTGAACTAAGGCACGCCTTCGTTCAAAAGTGGGGGGTGAAAACCGCCTGTGTACATAAATAACATGCTTGCTGTTTTTCTTTTTTTAGTAATAGTATCTTTTTGAACATATGAACTTAAGAATGTGAAAAAGATAAATCAGAATTCATGCATTTACCTTGTGAAAATTCAAACTGTTTAAAAACTTAGAATGTAACTTTCCATTTGTCCTTTGTACTGAGATAACTAGGGATGTGGAGTTGACATAAACTGCCCTAGAAGGACTTGGGAAGCAATCAAAGGATCAGATCAAACTACATGGTTTTCGAAGTCAGTGGAGGCTGCACTTCGGGTTTTCAGTGAATAATTGAGTCAAACTCCGCCAAGAAGCATCTATGCAAAGGCGAGGACGGGAATCAGACCGTCCTCTCTCTAGTCAAAATAGCCGAGAAAATAGATAAGCGACCCTCATCTTGACCCGCGCAAAACGACGAAGACGAGAGGAGAGGGGAGGTATATCCATAGGCTTGCGGGCGATGATTGGACCTCCCAAGAAGGCTGACAAAATGGACTAGCAAGTCACAAAGAAGCGAAAAACTCAAAGAAGAAAATCAAAAGAGGCCAAATGCCCAAAATTGTGAAGGTTTTAACCGAGCAAAAGTGAAGCACTCGACAAAGTCAAATCAAAGGCCAAAGGCCGATTCACTACAACAAAAAAGCAGTCCCTCGCCAAAGAAAAAATCAAGAAGGTTCAACTCACTGAAACCCGAACCGAATCACGTGCATGAGAAAGCTACCAGAAGACCATATAGTACGAAACGATCCCGAGGCTGCAACCCAAGAACCTGAAAAGGGCTATCTCCCGAAACATCCAATATAATTTGCATCTCAGCACGGAGGTACAAGTATTAAGTTTCTTCTATTTATTTACACAGTTTAATTTGGTAATAAGTAAGCAATGCATGAATTAGGATAGATCGAGTACCACAGTCTAATTTTCATATGCCAAATCCGAACCTAGAACTTACGCCCTTTAATAGCATTGTTCGGGACGAACAACTAAAAGTGGGGGGTATTCTGATGGACCACAATTATACGAATCAAAAACACAGTAAAACCCCCCAAGTTAGACTGTTTGTCTATCTAACATCCATCTGTTAGTCCCGATATATTTCCACAGGGCATTTTAGAGACTGAAGTGAAAACACGCTAAGGAGAGGATTTTATGCCGAAAAGATAACAAGAGTCAATCCAAGGTCAAGATCATATGCCGACTGAAGAAATATCAAGGATCTTGATGTGAAATTGACCATAACAAATTAATCAGAAGAATCAGGAGAGGAATCAAGACAGCCCGGGGAAGGAACACACTGACAGTTTTGTGAAAAGACTGCACAAAACTGTACAAAACTCACATATGGGCAAGATGACTTGTGACTTGAAGAAGAGGTGGCCAAAGAGGAAAACCACCCCAAAACTACCACCCACCACCGGCGGCTCCTCCACCCTCCTCCTCCATGTGACCGGTTGACTTGCCTTGGAGGTGGCAAAGCCAACCTCTCCTCCTCCACCACAACCGGCTACCGGCGGCTGCCCTCCACCACTCCTCCTCCGCCACTTGGTGGCTCCTCCTTGCCTCCTCCTCCTCCCTTGGATCAAACCAATCTCCACCACCCATCTCCACCCATTTTTCCTATAAAAGGAGGTGCTCCTCCCCTCACAAATTCATCCCAAAATTGAAAATCACTTCTCTCTCTACATTTTGTTACTTGTAAGTTTGGTTCGGTTTTGAAATAATACTCCTGTTTGTTCTTGAGTATTACACTGGAAATTATAATACTCTTGTCGGTTCTCGAGTATTATAATACTGTAGAGAATACTCCTGTTGGTTCTTGAGTATTCAGTAGGAAATTAGGAATACTCCTATTGGTTCTTGAGTATTCCACCCCTTTCCCTCTTACTGTTTTCAAAAACCCCCGAGTATTTAGCTATGGTATCCATCTCTATGGATATTCGTAGCTAAACTCTTTATTCGGTGGAAGGTATTTTCTTGTATTATATAATGTTGTAATATCTTTTAGTTTCATTTCTTTGTATTCAAAACTTGTTCTATGTGCCATTTATAGTCAGAATTTCCAAGGTTGAGTGGATGCTACGAAAGGGCAAAACTCTTCCGTGGGGATTCGTGAACATACTCGGGTAAGTGGATGCTACGAAAGGGCAAAGCTTATCTGAGAAGTTCAACTCATCTAAAACACCACTTGGTCAATCGTAACTGTGAGATCAAGTGGATGCACAAAAGGCTAAGATAATTCGAAAGGAGGAATTAGTCTGAAATAGAACAAGGGTTGCTTTAAACGATGTTGCAAGTCTTGTGCTACGAAAGGGCCTCGATTCATCTTTGAATACTTAGAAAAGTTACTAACAGTTTATTATATACATGTTATAATATAAGAGTACCTGAAACCGAATGCTTTTCTTTACTGTTAAACCGCAATCACCAACTGCTGATCTACCGGAGGATTTACAATCACGCATCACCCACTGTAAGTCTTCTTTGTATTTACAGCATTTAATTTCTGTATTTACTTTTCCGCAATCAAAACCAAAAAACCCCCAAAAAATCACGTAGTTAATTAGAGCGCTAAAATCTCAATCAACCATAAAACACGCTCCCCCCAGTTTAATCACCCTAAAAGAATAGCCTATTCCCCTAATTCCCTTGGGTTCGACCCCTACTTACCACTTACTAACCAGTAGTGTAGTCACAAGTAGCGGATATTATAAATTTATTTGTACAGAGGACACTGCACCTTAACGACAGTGCGGTGGCCCTCCGTCAATGGCCCAAAGACTTGGTCATTGTCAGTAATAGGGTGAGATAATCGAATACTACAAGTTCATTTGCATTTTCTATTATACTATACATAAAAATTAATTTCATATCATTAATCAAATTCAACATGCATGAATATGATAACGTGTTATGTCATCATTTGCCATTTACCGACGATGATGAAGTAGAGTGCTTGCCCCTATATTGTTGACTTTTAAATGAGATGTGGACACAGTTGAACAGAAATATGTTTATAGTAGATGTCGACCAGAACGTGTTCGGTGACGACTACGGTATCGCTGTGAGCACAGAAGACCTAAAGAAACTATTCAAGCTAAAAGCGTTGGGGAACTTTGCCTGTGAATTATTTATATGGCAATGTTCATGATTATTTTATGATGATCATTTAACCTAATGCATGGTCTAACTAACACAAATTTTTTACTTTGTAGTTCTTTATACAATGAGATGATGGGTTGGGATACTAAGTTTGGTTTCTTCAATCCTTCCATCATGACGCCGTCAATCAACAGAGATGAGAGGTTGATGACGTTTGTAGCAAGGTTGAGTATGCCGAATCGAGATCGCAATTTTTGTTACTTCCTACCTTACGTGGATCATGTAAAGTAAGTTCATAACTTAATGATAATGTTTTATTTGCTTTTTTGAATTCATTTTTTTAAAATTTAGTTTGTTTTTGTTAGGTGGCATTGGATGTTATGTGCTATCATCCCTAAACAACATGTAGTGCATTGGCTTGATCCATCGATAAGTGAAGAAGGAATAAATGTCGATACAAAGGATTTGGTGGACACGTAAGTTTTAGACTCACTTTTATCTTGTAACTTGTATATTAACAATCACTAATTATGTTATGTTATTCATTTTAGGGGAATGTACCTATACTATCAAGGATGTATATCGAGAAATACACAAAGTGTACAATGGAAGATAGTTGAGGTACGAAGTCTCATATCTAGCTACTATCTTTTTAATAGCTTTAGCATTAATAAAGTGTGTGATAAGAGTTTATTGATCGTGCAGTGTCCAAAACAACCGCCGGGTCACTTATGCGGTTATTATGTTTTGAATTATATTCGGGACATAATCCAGTTTATACGAGCTAATAACGGAGCGGAGATTGATGATCTTAGCCAAGTAAGCTTTTAGACTTGTATTATTCATTAAGTTGTAGTTGAGACTTTGGTTGGTTTTGAACTCATTGGAACTTTATTGTATTGATTTACTTTTCTCTTGCCTTTCATTGTTTGGAGTGTTTTCATAATGGACGTGAATCTTACGAAGACTCAAAGATCGATGAAGAAAGGGAAATAAGCGTCGCCTACTTGTATGGATATATAAGCGATCGTTACCCAGTCGATATAGGACATCAATTTTAGTTTTGTTGTATTGTATTGTATTACGAATATTAACTTTTGTTGGCATTGTTATGAAAGAAGATGTACTTGTATAAAATCATTCTCTTTGATCTTTGAAATGAATGTATGTCGATTATGAGCAACAGTGTATTTGTAATTGAACAGCATGGTATTTGTAATTGAATGACAGGTTATTGATGTTTATAAAAATTTCAGGTGGATTTGAGCTATAAGCAGCCAAAATCTACCAAATTTTTTAAGACATTATGCATCGGTTATTGGCTGAACCGATGCATAATCCCTGACCTTACGCATCGGTTGACAAAAAACGATGCATAAAGTCTCACCTTACGCATCGGTTCAGACAAAAACCGATGCATAATGGCTGACCTTATGCATCGAATTAGCCGAAAAACATATGCATAAGGGTAGACATTATGCATCGGTTTTGATTGAACCGATGTGTAAGGTCTACCCTTATGCATCGGTTATTTTGAACCGATGAATAAAGTCCGAACCTTACGCATTGCTCGATTACGCATCGGATCAAAACCGATGCATAATCCTTTCGAAAACCGATGCATAGTCCCCAGTCTGTAGTAGTGGTAACAGTATTTTTCTTGTGACTAAGGAGACAATTCCTACCATTATGAAGCTTGAGCCGATAGAGACCATTGAAAGGCTCACCAGTCTCCACAGTCTGATTTGTCTAGGCATGAATAGCACAACCATTGTTAGTGAAGACAACAGATATGCCTGAGTCAGTCACTAACTTTGCTATAGAAATAAAATTGAATCTGATTTCAGGCATAAGTAACACATTCTTCAGTACCAAATGCTTATTCAAGGTACAATGACCAGTAGATTTAATAGTAAATCTATCACCATTGGGCATAAGAACACGGTGAGGATCACTGAGCAGTTTAATATCACTAAGCAGACTAGAATGAGGAGTGATGCGGTCAGTAGCTCCACTATCCAAGATCCAAACATCACTACCAGCCTTAAAACTAGTCAAACAAGTGATACTTGCCATATGTTGAGTACTCTCCTGCTCATTACTTGATTGATTCAGCAGCTTGAACAGCTTATTCAACTGATCATTGGTGAATTGAACAGCTGACATCTGGTTACTGCTATCTCCTTGAGCACTCGATGAATTAAATTAGATGCAGCATCTCTTGTACCTGCATCACTAGCCACAACATTAATAGATAATTTGTTCTGAGATCTATTACCCTAGTTAGATCCCTCCCGAGACTTATAATTGGGTGGATAGCCAACAAGTTTATAACAAGTTTCTCTAGTGTGGCCTGGAAAGTTGCAATGTGTGCAGAAAGGTCTTCTTCACTTATTATTTGCTCCACTTAAGTAATTATTCTTGCTCATCACATGCCTTGAATTTCCACTGGAAGTGTTGTAGTTCTGATTAGCATATAGGGCTGAGATTTCTGACATAGCAGGTTTCTTAGATCTTTTTGTTGTCTCTTCACTAACCATCATCTTATACACCTCTCCAAGAGTAAGAAATGGTTCCATCAGCAATATCTAGGGATGGGCGCAGTGCGGGTTGGTGCAGTTTAAGGGTAAACCCGCAACCGCACCGCATAATCTGGTTTGGAAATTTTTCAAACCGCAAACCGCATTATAGAGGTAAAAACCAAATATGCACCGCACCACATTATGTGGTGCGGTGCGGTTTGGTTTACAAACCGCATTACAAAAGTTTAAAATTCTTTATTTTCTCCTTCTCACATAAAAATAAATCCCAAATGTCCCTTGTTATTTTTCTGCGGCTAGGGATACTAAACTGAGGTTGTAAAGCATAAGT
Organism: Rhodiola kirilowii; assembly: GCA_033675215.1. Lineage (NCBI taxonomy): Eukaryota > Viridiplantae > Streptophyta > Magnoliopsida > Saxifragales > Crassulaceae > Rhodiola > Rhodiola kirilowii. Next base: position 37,621,949 of record CM066201.1, read on the forward strand.
ATACTCTTGAAATCCTTCCCCATCAACGAATGAAAATGGTAGCTCATCTTTAACTATCATCTTGATCAATGAAAGCTTAGCAACATCAAAATTATACACTTTAACTTCAAGAGTACCTCCATAATCAAAACTTATATGCTTCTGTTACAATTATTTGACTAGTTTACCTACAACAACAATGCTTCAAACATTAAAATCGGATGTTATAAACAATGCTGAAATATTCAAATGACAAAAGATGTACAAATCAAACCCTAAACATAAGAGTCAATCAAAATTTAATTATTTTGTGTGTTTTGGGCATGGGGTTGGGCCTGAAATTATTATTTGTTTTTTAAACGTATTAAGTTTGATTATTTAATTATTAGATTATTTAATTATTTAATAATTAATTATTTATACGGTGCGGTGCGATTTAAACCGGGTGGTTTAAGATAAAGAACCGCTTCCGCACCTCTTTATTTGGTTGCGATGTAGTTTTTGACAAATTGGTTTTTTCCAAAAGCGGTGCGGTTAACTGAACACGCTTTTTCGGTGCGGTGCGGGTGGTTTTTACATTCGGGCCAGTTTTTGCCCACCCATAGCAATATCTGTGATCTGACAGCTGTGTAAGCTTCATTGAGTCCCATCAAGAACTTCATGATTCTGTCTTTCATCTTTCTTGCTTCAAAACACATTGTTGCTTTGCATCTTGCTCCAAGCTCACACACTTGTCTATCAACTAGAGAATCTTCATCACCCCATAGCTTGATCAGTTTACCATAGTAATTGGCAATACGCATATCTCCCTGTATTAACTCAGATATCTCTTGCTAAATGGAAAAATGTGTGTTGATGGGTTGAAGAAAATGGAAACTTCAACAAAGACCAAAGACTAAGTTTAGTCTTCGGCAGTTTTGATCATGGGGCAGTTCTCAGTGAGATCATGGGGCAGTTCCCAGTGATCATGGGCAGTTCCTAGATTGTGGGTAGTGGGCAGTTCAGATCTGATTGCACTACAAAATGAAGCTCATGTCTTCATTTCAAAAACACACAAATACGCAATCCCTCACACTCGACTGTCTTTTGTTTTCTGCTTCAATTGGTGATAGCTGAAGGTCCAATAAGTTCGAGCAGCGAGGCTACTGTGTTACGCGCTTGCTGCGATTCTTTCATCCTGGGAAGCTCATTGCCATCAGACCCAACACCGACGGGAGGCAATACAGCTTTAAGGACAGCGTCCTCATTGACGTGACTGAATCAACAATTTCGGTTTGCTGTCCAATGTTTATTTTCAGATTGTTTGCCAACCTGCTTCAGTTTAGAACGTTTACAGATTATGCCCAGCATGAATTTAAGCATGTACTGTTATTCAGTTTAGAGTATCAAACTGCATGTTCTGGTTTAGTTTATCAGATTCATGCTCTTTAGTTTATCAGATTCATGCTCTGTGGTTTTACTTTATTAGATTGCTCTGTTTGCTGCTGCATGTTCAAATTATCAGTGAATATTCAGTTTGATTTTTGCTACTGCTGCTTAATGTCAAAAGTTGTTACTTGCTGCCACTGTTAACGAAAATTACTTTCTGTTATTTGAGTTTATGCAAGTCACTGTTTCATTACTCAAATTATTAATATATGCTCGCTGTCTCATCATTATTTGAGTTACAATTATATTCAGATTTATAGAACTTGTCCAACATTCTTAAAGCTGTATTGTTTCTTAATCTGAATATTAATTTCAGCGTACTAATAAATCTGTCTCTGTTGTAGCAATGTCTGAAAACAACCAAACTGTGAACATGGATGCGGTGAACCATCCTCCTGAGTTCGTTGCCGAGTCGACACATGATGCTGCCACTTCGTCTGTACGAGTTATGAGGCCTACGGGCGGGAATGGACCTGCGGGTCTAGTTCCAACCAATGCTGTGGCACAAGTGCCTGCTGCAGTAATGGCAGCTGAAAAGCCCGAGAAATTCAATGGACTGAATTTCAGTACGTGGCAGCCAAAGATGCATTTTTATCTCTCCCAGTTAGGGTTTGCTCGGTATCTGACCGAGGAGACGCCTAGGGTTAATGAGAAGGAGTCTGATACTCAAGTGCTCATGGCATACAATGCATGGAAAGATGCTGAATATCTGTGTCGAAACTATGTGCTGAACAGTCTGAATGACGTGTTGTACAAGGTGTACAAAACCAAGAACTCAGCTAAGGATCTTTGGGGGTCACTTGATCGGAAGTACCGAACAGAGAATGCTGGCTCCAAGAAGTACATTGTGGGGCGCTTCCTCGAATTCTCAATGGTGGATTCGAAGACTGTGACCAGTCAAGTGCATAACTTGCAGTTGATCATGCATGAGATGAACTCTGAAGGAATGGTAGTGAATGAACCATTCCAAGTTGCTGCGGTAATTGAGAAGCTGCCTTCGGGATGGAAGGACTTCAAGAATTACCTTAAGCACAAGCGAAAGGAAATGTCTATGGAAGACTTGGTGATTCGCCTCAAGAATGAAGAGGACAATCGACTCTCTGACAAGGGATTGAAGCTCTCTACTGGGAGGGCAAATGTTGTGGAGCATGGTGAAAGCTCCAAAGGGAAGAAGCCCTTCAACAAACTTGGACCCAAAGGTGGGACTATTAAGAAGAAGGCGAAGCCGAAGTTTGCTGGCAAGTGCTTCAACTGTGACAAAGAGGGTCACAGAGCTGCTGATTGCAGAAACCCAACGAAGAAGAAGGCGAATGTCGCCGAGGTGGAAGAAGAAGAGCTTCTAGTAGCTGTGATCTCTCAGCTGAATCTGGCGGATTCAAATCCTATGGAATGGTGGCTGGATACTGGAGCGACCCACCACATTTGTTCCGACAAGAATGCCTTCTCAGAGCTGAAGCTGGCTGAAACTGGAGAGAAGGTGTACATGGTCAACTCTGCCACCTCAGAGGTCAAGGGGAAAGGAAGTGTCATTTTGAAGATGACTTCAGGGAAGGAGCTGAAGCTGACTAATGTCTCTTATGTGCCTGACATTAGGAAGAACTTAGTATCTGGAGCCTTGCTTGATGCGCATGGTTTTAAGATAGTCTTTGACTCTCAGAAAGTTATTCTTTCCAAGAACGGAATGTATGTGGGACGTGGTTATGTGAAAGATGGCATGTGGAAACTTAATGTAATTGCCATCAAGACTATCAATAAAGAAAGTTCTTCTGCTTACTTGCTTGAATCTTCAAATTTATGGCATGGTAGATTAGGTCATGTGAATTATGACTCAATAAGGAATCTAATGAAATTGGATTGTATACCAAAACATCAAATTGATTCCGAACATAAGTGTGAAATTTGCGTTGAGGCAAAATTAACACGAACATCCTTTCATAGTGTTGAAAGAGATACTGAACCCCTTGACTTAATACATAGTGATCTATGTGATTTGAAATTCATGCCAACAAGAGGTGGAAACAAATATTTTGTGACTTTCATAGATGATAGTTCAAAATATTGTTCAATATACTTGCTAAAGAGCAAGGATGAAGCGGTAGAGAAATTTGCCATGTTTAAGTTGGAAGTGGAAAACCAACTAAATAAAAGGATCAAGAGGCTACGAAGTGATCGTGGTGGTGAATATGTAGAACCATTTGGGGCACTGTGTGTACAAACTGGAATCATACATGAGGTCACTCCACCTTATACACCTCAATCGAATGGTGTAGCTGAACGTAATAATCGCACTATCAAAGAAATGATGAATGCGATGTTGCTTAGTTCAGGGTTACCCCAGTCAATGTGGGGGGAGGCCGTTTTGTCTGCTAACTATTTGCTGAACCGAATACCCCGAAAGAAGAAGGAGGAATCTCCTTATGAATTATTTAAAGGGAGAAAACCTGCCTACAAACACTTGCGAGTGTGGGGATACTTAGCCAAAGTAATGGCACCCGGTCCTAAAAGAATGAAGATAGGACCAAAGACAATTGATTGTGTCTTTATAGTCTATGCGCATAACAGTAATGCGTATAGGTTCATTGTGTATGAGTCGAAAAACCCTGATATACACAAGAACACAATTATAGAGTCGAAGACTGCTTCGTTCTTTGAACATGTATTTCCTCACAAAGAAATGCAATCGAGATCATCTTATGAGATAGATGAAGATACTACTGAAATGTATCACCAACAAGAAGAAGTATCCGAGGATGATACAAATGTGGAGGAACCCAGAAGAAGCAAAAGAGCAAGGGTTGAAAATTCGTATGGACCTGATTTTGTAACCTTTATGGTTGAGGCGGGACCTCCTACATATAATGAAGCTATAAGCTCTGTTGATGGTCCTATATGGAAAGAAGCCATAAAAAGTGAACTAGACTCCATTATGCAAAATCATACTTGGGAGTTAGTTAATCTTCCTCAGGGATGTAAACCACTTGGCTCCAAGTGGATTTTTACAAAGAAAATGAAAGTAGACGGTACTGTTGAAAAGTACAAAGCGAGACTTGTGATCAAAGGATATAGACAAAAGGAAGGTCTAGATTACTTTGATACATTCTCACCTGTGACAAGGATCACATCTATAAGGATGATTATTGCCATTGCAGCTCTGCGCAATTTAGAAATTCATCAAATGGATGTGAAGACTGCTTTCTTGAATGGAGATCTTGAGGAAGAGATATATATGGAACAACCTGAGGGTTGTAAAGCGCCAGGACAAGAGAGAAAGGTCTGTAAACTAGTTAAGTCTCTCTATGGTCTGAAACAGGCACCAAAACAGTGGCATGAGAAATTTGACAAATTGATATTGTCAAACGGATTCAAAATCAACGAGTGTGACAAATGTGTATACAGCAAAAACACTGAACACGGTTATGTGATTTTGTGCTTATACGTCGATGATATTCTCATTGTGGGAAACAATGAAGAAATGGTCAAATCCACTAAGTCCATGTTAAACTCAAGGTTTGATATGAAGGACTTAGGCCTGGCCGATGTAATTTTAGGGATTAAAATTACAAGAATGGCAGATGGATTTGTCTTAAGCCAAGCACACTACGTTGATAAGATTCTAGACAAATTTGGGAAGGATAGTGTATAGATATGAACCAACATCTGTCTAAAAACAAAGGAGAGAGTATCTCTCAAGTAGAATACTCAAAAGTAATAGGCAGTCTAATGTACTTGATGAATTGTACTAGACCTGATATTGCCTATTGTGTGAGTAGGCTTGCAAGATATACGAGTAACCCAGAAACTGAACACTGGAAAGCCATCGGGAGAGTACTGAGGTATCTACGATTTACTCGTGACTACGGTCTACATTATACTAGATATCCTGAAGTCATTGAAGGTTACACTGATGCATGCTGGATATCTGATATACAAGACTCAAAGGCCACCAGTGGATATGTATTCACTTTAGGAGGTGCAGCCGTGTCATGGAAATCCTCGAAACAAACTCTAATAACCAGATCCACGATGGAAGCTGAGTTCATGGCATTAGATAAATGCGGCGAAGAAGCAGAATGGTTGAGGAATTTTGTAGAGGATATTCCTGGTTGGAAAACCCCTGTGCCACCAATATGTGTGTATTGTGATAATCAATCAACAATTGGTAGAGCACAGAATGTCATGTATAATGGTAAGTCTAGACACATACGTCGAAGACACAATACCATAAGACAACTTCTCTCATCCGGAGTCATAAGCATTGACTACGTGAGGTCCAAAGAAAATATATCGGATCCGTTAACCAAAGGGTTAAATAAGGACCAAGTAGAGAAGACGACTAAAGGAATGGGACTGAAGCCTTTTGATTGCTAAAATCAAAACATAGGCTTAAGCCCTCGGGGCATTAATAGTCGAGGCAAAGGAAAACCCTACCATGATGACTGGAGATCCCAAGAACTTGGTTCAAAGGGACAACCGATCTGCTAAGACTGTGTGAGGTCACTGTGGGGGCAACCCCCCAGCCTATTCCTTGATAAAACAGTGACTCCCGCACGAGGCTAAGCTCGAAGCTTTTAATGATTCTAGTAAATTGAATAGTGAGATTCAAATGGGTAACACGGGATTACTTTGAGAAAGAATCACCTATGTGAGAGAGAAGTGGGGTCGCTTCAAAGGAGAATTCAAAGGGCTTAATTCTTTAGAAACTCTTGCAGAACCAGGAAAGGGGTGTCATGACCAAAATGAGCCCACCAGTAAGAACTGAATAAGATCAGGGTAATATCTGAGGGAACATGATTTCGTTTACAGTATAAGACGAACATTTCAAGGACATCACGTCTACTGAATAGTCAGTAAAGATATCTTGTAATCCCAAGGGAAGGTTCAAGGGGGTAACCTACCTATCCTGTGCAGATATTATCCGTAGAAGCTATCACCACTTCAAGTCGAGGTTGATTATCGAGGATTACTGTTTTATTTGTTTTCTACACTCGATTTTCTTCATGTGGGGGATTGTTGGAAAAATGTGTGTTGATGGGTTGAAGAAAATGGAAACTTCAACAAAGACCAAAGACTAAGTTTAGTCTTCGGCGGTTTTGATCATGGGGCAGTTCTCAGTGAGATCATGGGGCAGTTCCCAGTGATCATGGGCAGTTCCCAGATTGTGGGTAGTGGGCAGTTCAGATCTGATTGCACTATAAAATGAAGCTCATGTCTTCATTTCAAAAACACACAAATACGCAATCCCTCACACTCGACTGTCTTTTGTTTTCTGCTTCAATTGGTGATAGCTGAAGGTCCAATAAGTTCGAGCAGCGAGGCTACGGTGTTACGCGCTTGCTGCGATTCTTTCATCCTGGGAAGCTCATTGCCATCAGACCCAACACCGACGGGAGGCAATACAGCTTTAAGGACAGCGTCCTCATTGACGTGACTGAATCAACAATTTCGGTTTGCTGTCCAATGTTTATTTTCAGATTGTTTGCTTTGTTCGCTGACTGCTGCGTTTAGTCTGTTTTATTAACCTGCTTCAGTTTAGAACGTTTACAGATTATGCCCAGCATGAATTTAAGCATGTACTGTTATTCAGTTTAGAGTATCAAACTGCATGTTCTGGTTTTGTTTATCAGATTCATGCTCTTTAGTTTATCAGATTCATGCTCTGTGATTTTATTTTATTAGATTGCTCTGTTTGCTGCTGCATGTTCAAATTATCAGTGAATATTCAGTTTGATTTTTGCTACTGCTGCTTAATGTCAAAAGTTGTTACTTGCTGCCACTGTTAACGAAAATTACTTTCTGTTATTTGAGTTTATGCAAGTCACTGTTTCATTACTCAAATTATTAATATATGCTCGCTGTCTCATCATTATTTGAGTTACAATTATATTCAGATTTATAGAACTTGTCCAACAGAGACTTGTAGATTGAGCTTCCTGATGAGGGTAGTTTCGCAATAAGACCCTCCAACATATACGCTCCAAGCCTTTGAATTGGCTCGCCTGAGACCGAGACCATTTGATTGAGTTGTGACATTAACCATTCAGATGTCAAGGAGTCATTATCAGATACAGCTTTTGCACTTGCTATGAGGATTTCTCGCAAGTCCCCTCTTGAAATCATTTGCATAAATATTCTTAATTTTTCCGTTTGCAGCAAACTTTGCTCAGGTTCTCCATAAAAGGCATACTCGGGAAGATCAGGGGTGCCTGGATCAGGTCCAAACATTACCGATTCCAGTTCTCATAATCTGTTGCTAAAGTCTTCTACTTCTTCCTTGACGTCGTGGCTCGGGTAAGACATCAGTGAATGAAAAGACTGAATATACAAGGTGTATCTCAGGGCTTTCATTGGCTGGGAAACTGGCTGTAGACGGGGAACTCAAAGAACGAACATTCGAGTTCACAAAGGATTGTGCATTCTCGCTACCATCATCAGAACTTGCTAGATTGTGTATGTCCTGAATTGAATCCCATGTGAGCAACTCTTCGTAGTGCTTGAGGTAGTAGTCATATGGAAATCCATGTCTTCATGATGTTTGCATCTGAGCAGAGAATAATTGGCACTTCAATAAGTATATTACATACACATGAGCAAAAACTTTTTCATAGTAAAATATGCTCAGTAGTCAACTCTTTTTAAATTTTTTTTAAAATTTGAAGTAAGAAATGGACAATCCTTAAACTCACATAGATCAGGACCGACTGAACCCCCAAGCCAATAAAGCAAAGGCTTTAGGCCTCATAAAAAAAATGTGATTTTTATAGTTTAAAAAAAAACCAATTTTAAGCTTTGATCAATAAAAACTTAGGATGGAAAGCCCCAAATTTATCTAGACATGTACAATTTAATCTTAAAAGGCCTAAATAAGCCCGATTTTCATCAACAAAATATTGTTCAATAAAATGAAAATATTAAAATACCTCATATATTATATATTATTTATAGTATTTAATTGTTAAAAGGCCAAAAAAATATGCTTGAGCCCTTAAATGTCTAGTGAGGACCTGCCGTCGACCTCCTGATTATTCAAACAAGACTATGTTCATAACCCTTTGTGCTAGATATACTCAATAAGTTCCACCTTATTTGACTAGCATCACAACTGAATTAGCACATCTCTGAAGACAACCTCAGTTCATGTAGATCAAGTAATTATCAGATGCAAACTAATATATGCTGAGCCAACTGAATTACCGGTAGTTTGATAAGCAATAACAAGAAGATCAAATTTTATTTATTTTAACAGAAAACAGAAAACAGAGAAGAGAATATTATTGAATGACACATACATACCTTATTGAGGACTCATTTGTCTGATTCTTCTGCTAATTTTGAAATCTCATACAACAAGACAACCTTATACTACCACCAAGATGTGAGATGAAGATAACAAAACCAGTAAGCTGACCTGCAAAAGATAGCAGATAAATAGCATCTTCCCTCAATCTAAATTACAATTTTGACCCTGCTGTGCTATTTTATTGACTTGGGGGAGACAACTAGTTTCAAACAAAATCAAGTTGTAAATGCAAGAGACCAAGTCCACTTATATGTGGGTCTATTTTCATGCCACATAAGCATCAAGTGGGCTTACATGAAAATGTGGTCATTCTCCTCCAATGCACAAGTCCATTTCCACTTACAACTGGGTCCCATTAAATCAAAGTGTATCTTGCAACGAATATATCTTCTAAATTACAAAGTAAAAAAAATCAAAATAAATACTAATATTCATAATTTTTTGAGCTCTATAAAATGAGATACACTTTGATATATTTTTAACAAAAAAATAATGATAATACTTACTTTAAAAGAAATACCCATTTAAAGGTTAATGTGAAACTGCGAAATATGCTCTACCAAGTCCGCTTGTAGTTGACGATGTTTTGGCTTATCACGAATTCGGATATTGCTTTGAATGTAGTTTTCGTAGGGAGCAAACGGTTCCTCACCTAAATTTGGTTGTGATAAACCATCTGATATGTCATCGTAAGATGGAAGCGGACCAAATGGAGTGGCATACGTGTTCCTCTCATCCTCGACAATCATATTGTGTAATATGATACACGCTCTCATTATTCTTGCGAGATCTCTTTTGTCCCAGAATCGGGCCGGACCACGTATGATTGCGAAGCGTGACTGCAACACGCCAAATGCTCTTTCTACATCTTTTCTTTGCCCTTCTTGATATTTAGCAAATAATTTTCTCTTCTCCCCTTGTGGACGTGGGATTGTCTTCACAAATGTTGCCCATTCAGGATATATTCCATCCGCCAAGTAATACCCCATATCATAGTTGTTCCCATTGATACTGTAATTTACCTCTAGAGCGCGGCCTTCTAGGAATATCATCTAAAATTGGTGAGCGATCTAACACATTGATATCATTGTTAGATCCGGCAACTCCAAAAAATGCATGCCATATCCATAAGTCACACGACGCAACCGCTTCAAGTAAAAGAGTTGGAACTCCTTTGTGACCGCTCATGAACATCCCTTTCCATACTTTCGGACAATTTTTCCATTGCCAATGCATGCAATCAATACTGCCCATCATACCAGGAAAACCACGAGCCTCTCCCATCATACCAGGCTATATTTTTCAACGGCTATATTTTACAACGGCTATATTTTTACAACGGCTAGTTTACAACGGTTAGATTTTGTAGGACCCATTTTATTCTTATTTTATTAAATTTGTAATTAAACGGTATTATATAATTAAATTTAGTTTAGTTAAATAATATTAAAAATGTAATAATCACGTGTCCCCAAGCAGGAATTGTCCACCAAAGAGGGCTTGATCACTTCCATTTGTGGGGGCCCACACGTGCCACTTCATTTCACGTGTCCCCAAGCAGGACTTGGGCTTGCCTCCAATGCAAAGTGGGCCTGACCAAGTCACATTTCACGTGTCCCCAAGCAAAGTGATCTTCCCTCCAATGCAAAGTGGGCCTGACCAAGTCACATTTCACGTGTCCCCAAGCACAAATGGTCTTGCATTGGAGATGCTTTAAGTAGAAGAGAGGACAGAAAAGATGGAAGAAATTAGCGAAGTCTGAAAAAAAAGAGACAAGGGCAGAAATGGCCCACACGGTTTCTTTCCATTGAAGACTGCATTTAATCAAGCTTTTAAGTTTACAGCATTCTGATAAATTCCATGTCGCACTTAAAAAAATTATGTAATACGAAAATATCTGCCCGTTTACGAATGTGAAAAGTAACTGTTTTTAAGCACATGTGTTTGATTGACAACAAAATTATTAATATCCCTATTCATGACTGTGACCTGCTGGGACGGACCCAGGAATTGAGACTGGGGGTGACAAATAAAAATTAGCAGTAATGTGTAAGAAAAAAATTATTATATTAAAATAAAGAAATTCTTATTTCCATATAATGTGAGTTATTAATTACTGAATTTATGTTAAACATTTCAGCTTTTTCGTTTTCAATCTCAAAAACCAAGCAATCCGATAAAAAATCATCTTCCATCTTGTAATGAAGTGCAAACTATACTATATTAATTTTTTAGAATGAGCAGTGTAAATCGAAAGAGAGTCGGAATAAGATATATTGCTTTGTGCAACAATGGAAACTTGTCTGATTTTCTTGTTCTAGCCAATCATTGACATAGTTTAGAAATCTCGGGGAAAGTGTTAAAATCTTATAGTGGCCGACCAAACTCAAAATGTTAGAATCCCATGCGTAACGATGTCTTTTTAGTAGTTTTTCTTTTGAAAAATAAATAAATTGTTGGTGTTTTCATTTAACCAGCATTTTCCTCACTTCGAACAGGCTGTCGTCGTACCTGTGCAAAAACAATTTATATTTTCCTCACTTCGAACTGTGGATTAGAACAGCGGTAAGCAAGGGTCAAACCCAAGGGAGCTAGATGGTTACTACTTCGTTCTGTAATGGAGAAAAGCAAGAAACTAGAGTGAAAGTATTGGTTAGTGAACACTAAGAAGGCACGAAAATTGCTAAGGGATTTATCAATCAGAGAAGATATTCAGGTTAGGGTATTATTCAATTGTGACTTCGTTTATCCTTGATTTCTAAGTATTTATTCTAGCTTTCTTAGGGTTACTCCTGGTCTGGTTATAACCGTTTAATTCTAGCAAACCTAATACTCCTGGTCTGGTTATATTAGGTTTCGTGCAACTACTTATTCTAACTGGGTCGGTATCAAATAAGCAGTGAAAAGATAGTAAGGATTACTATGTTAAGTTGTATCCTTTCGGATCTCCCCTTAACCTAATAAATTCAAACTAATAATGTGCACAAGAACTAAATAGAAAGCATGAATAATGTTGAAGAACAGAATCTCAAAACAATCGTCACAATTATTTAACCCTAACCCGAATAATTGGATTAGTTACACATCGACATAAGTAAACAATGCAAATAATAAAAGGAAGAAACTTCACTAATTGACCGAGATGAAGAACAGGAGGAGCAAGGCACGGCTGAAGCAAGGAAGACTGAGATCGATGGATTTCTCTGTGATTTTCGGATGATTTGAAGACTGCGGGATCTCTTGTATTTATAGGGTTTGAGAAACCCTAACTTGGCGATAAAGCTACGAAACCCTAGCATCGCATGCAAATTGGGCCGGCTGCTGGACTTTGGACGTGCGAATGGATGAGATGAGGCTCGGCTGGCCGGACGGATGGATCAGCGCTGGAGTGCTCGGATGGCCAAGCGCATGCCCGCTCGGATGGCCGAGCTGGAGCTCGGAGGCACGCTCGCATGGCCAGGCGCATGCCCGCTCGGATGGCCGAGCTGGAGCTCGGGGGCACGCTCGCATGGCCGGGCTGGAGATGGATCAGCGCTGAAGTGCACGGGCTGATCGGACTGGGTACTTTGGGGCTGATTTGACTCGCCTTTGGACACTCTTCTGGCCGGTCTCTTGGTTTGGGGCACTAGCTGGACATGTATACTTGATGCTAGGACCTTGAAATCACCCCATTGTGTGGACGGATTAGGCCGGAGCGGCTCTCAAAGTTGACATCTCAGCCAGCAGGAAAACAGGCCCTGAAATTTGGCTAAGTCCTGAAATCTGCGCTGATCGTGCTCATGGGTTCTTGCTCCCTTCGTTCCTTGCTCGTGGCTCGAAATTCACTTGGGTTTGGCCTGAGGTGTAGCCTGACATATGGGCAAGACCATGGTGTGGTCCGATTTGTGCTGGGCTGGACCTTCTCCAAACGACGGGTGCTTCTTTCACCGAGCACGACCAGCCTGCGGACGCGCCTGGGCGCCTGGGCCTGATGGAACGCTGGTCGGCCTCACAGATTCATGCCCCGAGCGTTGCTTGGTTGTTGGTCGAAAATCCAATTGGTTTTGCCTGAGTCATAGCCTGACATACGAGCTACAAACTGCTGGTCTCCGATCATGGATTGGATCCTCCAGTGTCAAACGACACTTGCCTCATTCTCTGAGTACGGCCAGCCTGCGGGTCTCGGGTCCTTGTGGTGTTTTTGGCTCCAAAAGCCATATTTTGAATGTGATTCCTCCTAGAGCTTCCAAATCACCTGAAACACGAAACAACACTAAAAAGTAACTGTTCGCATAATAAAGTGAATGAAATGGTGGGAATTAATGACTCGATGAGTCGTATAAATACGGCTCATCAAACCACCCCACACTTAAACTTGTTCGTCCCGAACAAGAACTAGGTCATAAGAGGAACGAATAATGTAAACACCACAATGCTTCGGTTATCCTAGACGAGCTACATGGACATGAATTAATTACTCTAGATCTCGCCTGTTATGCATGCTCGCTACTAATATCTTTGTGCTAAAACATGGGTTAAAGATACGTGTTACCTTTGGGTCGAGATGCAAATCAATTCGGATGTCTCGGGAGATAGCCCTTTTAGACCCATGAACCCTCATTCTCGGACTCAAACTCGCTGCTATATGGTTATGCTTTGCCGCTTTTTCTTGCACGTGATTGATTCGAGCTTCAAAGTGTTGAGTACTAATCGGTCAGCTATAGTGTCATGGGATCTGATATTTCAATGATGCTTTCACTTGATTTTGTGTGGACTATCACAATGATGGTGGATTTGTTGCTTTGTAGTGCGGATTGTGACTTGCTCGAACCGTGGTTCCTTCTCCTTTTGACGCGAGTCAAGCCGAGGGTCGCTCGTCTATTTTCCCGGTTACTCGGATTAGAAACCTTCCTGCTCTTACTCATCCTCGTCCTTTCGACACGGGTCAAGTCAAGGGTCGCTTGCCTATTTTCTCGGCTACTTGGACTAGAGCTTGGACGGTGTGAAGTATTCCCGTCCCGACCAACCGCAAAGGTACCGCAGTGGCGGAGCAGACTCGTACTATGTTGCCTCGAAGTGCTAGCCTCCACGAACTCCACATAACCACATATCCTGAGTTCGGCCTTTGAACGATCTGTCAAGTCTCTCTAGGGCATTGCTATCAACTCCACATCCCTGTTTATCTCAACTAACAAAGGCACGCAAAATTTTAAGATCACATGTTAGTCGCACAAATCAATTTTCACCAAAGACATGCATGTAAAGTCGGCTATATCTATTTCACCCAATCACTATCCAATACTGCAAGTCTAGGAAATAGTGAAGTATCATATACAAAAATTTTAAAAATGACTCAAAACGTGCTGACTCTGTATGGTGGGCATGCTGACTCGATAACTGACTCATAACTGATTCTCCCACCCCACACTTTTGAAATGAGCCGTGTCCTCACGACACGACTCAAATCTAGACACACAAATGCATGCAATAAATAGATAAGGTAAGGAAAAGGGTAGAACGAGACTCCCCTGGGATGTAGACGGTGGTCGGCTGAACTCGGATCAAGTCCGGGGGCTAAAATGCGTAGCTCCAAGGGGATTTTCCGGCCGACTAAGTCCAATCCCTGCAAAATGAAACCAAATCCTTTCCAAGGTACAATGTGACAATAATGACTCAAAAATAAACATAGTAAATAAACAAACTGAAATGTAAAGACGTGCAAACCATGCAGGGCTGCCTCCCTGCGAGCGCCTTTGTTTAACGTCGTTGGCTCGACAGTACCTCTGTAGGGATCACAAGTTAGGGTCCCATGGGCGTGTGAGGTCATATTTCTGCTCAGCAACTCCCTCTGTTCGTCCAGTGTGCGCATCTAGCTGTGCGCTCTGCTCTACTCTCCAAGTTTCAGATGGTTTCTTCCCCTTATAGCCTCGAGAAGATGTGGACATCTTGGCCATAGCTGCTGGCCTGGTAGTCTGTAGAGCGTGCTCTGGTGAGTCTGGAACTAGGGTGTCATACTCTGATGTGTGCACAATGTATGGCGGTTTCCTTGTGCATGGGCGGTTCGCATCCTCATAGACGTAGAAGTCAGCTTCCTTTCCACCGAATGATAGTGATAGTAATCCTATGCCCATGTCAATCCGGGTTTTGGTGGTGTAGAGGAATGGCCATCCCAAAATGAGCCCAGGTGGTTCGACTTTTCTGGATTTTTCCATCTGCAAGACATAGAAATCTGCAGGCACAGCAAGATCTCTTACTCGGAGGGTTAGATCTTCAAGCAATCCAGTAGGGCGAACACAAGACTTATCCCCTAATTCTATAGACAACCTAGGTGGTTTCAATGGTCCAAGACCCAGCGAGCAATACAAAGAGTAAGGCATGACATTAATAGCAGCACCCAAATCAATTAAGCAGTGAGGTATTTGGGTCTTACCGATACCACAGGTAACCGTGAAGGCCCCTGGGTCCTTACTCTTTCCTGAAGGTGTCTCCTGGCTCGCAGTGGGTGCACGCCTCATCATCTGGTCGTTCTGCGTAGGCCTCACCACCAAGCTCATCTCTGGTTCAACTTCCTTAGTAACCTGGCTTTCGGGAGCGACTACCTGCATAGCATAAGAGGAACTGTGAATTTCGGCCTCCTGAGCCATAAGGGCTGAGTCTGGTTGAGTCGTGTTGAGGGTGCCCGAGCTAGGTTCTTCTGTGGGCTCCTCGAGTGCTGCATCTGTAGCTACTATCTCTACTTGGCTGACGTTCCCTCTTGGGTTCTCTACTGTCTGTGAGGGAAGTCGTCCTGCATTCAGAGTGGCTGCGAGACCTGAGACTGTCGTATTGAGCTGGTACATCTGTTTCTTCAATTCAGCAATGTCTCCTTTGGTCGTGGCCCGATCCTGGATCACGGCTGAAGCCAGATCCTTTATCATGTCCTCGAGGGCTTTGTTAGGGCCTTGGTTGCTCGGACCTGCCTGACATGTGTTCGGCCCTTTCTGCTGGTACTGCCCTGGTGCATTCGGCTGGTACTGACTGTTAGGATGTCTGTACGGCGGCTGAGTCTGCTGATTCTGCTGAGGCACATTCGGTCGTGCTTGCTGAGGCTGATTCTGCTGATAGTTATTTCTCCAGGCGCCTTGATTAGGTGCTGCTGCGCCATACTGCTTGACTGGGCCTGGTTGGTTGCCATAATTCTGATAATTGCCTACTGCATTCACATCGCCCTGAACGTCTGTCTGTAAGGTGGGGCACTCGTCTGTCTTGTGATCTGTAGACGTACAGAACTCGCATGGCTTGGCCTGGACCGGTGTCCTTCGGACTACATGCTTCATCAGCTCCCTCATCTCCTTGAGTTCTGCGAACACGGCACTGATAGAGGGCTCAGCGGTGGACACGTTCTTGGTGCGGGCATACTCGTCCTCTTTTGTGGTCTCATCCTGGAATCGCTCACCCTCTGCCACTGATATGATCTTCTGCTTTACTCTGGCAGGGGTCATGTTCATGAGTTGGCCTCCAGCCGAGGCCTCTAGTAGCTTCCTGTCCATCCTGCGAAGTCCATCCAGCATATATTCCATGATCAACTTCTCCGGGAGCTCCAGATTGCCGCAACTCTTCTCCAAGGCAAGGAACTTTTCCACGTACTCGTACATGGTCTCGTTTGGGCCTTGCCTGAGCTCTTGCAATTGTCTCCGGACTTGCGCTGCACGCCCTGCTGGATAGTACTTGCTGAAGAACTGCCTCTGCATCTGCTCCCATGTATAAATACTGCCTGAGGGTAAAGATAGGAACCAATCTGTAGCGGCATCCTGTAGTGAGAAATAGAAGGCCTTCAGTTTGAAGTCATCCACTTCGACTCCGTGTGGCCTGAGGTTCAAGCATATCCCGTGAAAACGCGTCAAGTGAGACGTGGCAGACTCTCCCTTCATTCCTGAGAACTTAGGCAAGTGGTGGACGACTGAGGTGCTGATTGTGATGGCTGCGATGTCTGGTCCTTCATAAATTGGCCATGACTGGTCTCTGAAACTAGGAACCGAGAGCTCGCCCATAGTAGGTCCTTCATTTTCGTCCTCCTCATCGTCTCTAACTACATGCTGGCGTGGAGGTCTCTGAGGGGGTGGGTATGGATGTTGTGGATGATATGGTAGTGGTGGATATGGTGGTGGGTATTGAGGGTAGGGCGGTTGCGGATACTGTGGGTACTGTGGTGGTGGATACTGCTGATATGGCGGCGGGTACTGAGGGTACTGGGGGTATTGGTGGGGGTTGAGTGGTGGTTGTTGTTGCTGCTGAAGCTGTTCAGGGATAGCCCCCCTGATTTCTCCATTCTGTACTCCTTGTACATTCTGGTTGACTTCTACGTTAATGTGACTGTTGTGACTGTTGCCACCAACGCTGCTTCCTGCATGAGACATGTTACAAGAAATAGCAAGCACCGGTCTAGCAAACACCGTAATAGCACAGACAGACTAGCAACAAAGGGTTCCCAGGAGATTGGAGGGGTCACAGCGGTCCCACTTAAAACCCAAAATCCTTAGACTCGTAAGTCTTGGTGACAGAACCCTCTGAGAGCTAGAAAACGGAAATCGAATAGAATGGAAAACAAAATCTCGAACAGTTGAATATGAATTCACCGAGTAACAAATTTCGAAATAGCAAGAAGAAAAAATAAACGAAAAATAAAAGAAGAACAAGAGTTTCACCGTGCTTAGCTCCCCGGCAACGGCGCCATTTTGAACAGGCTGTCGTCGTACCTGTGCAAAAACAATTTATATTTTCCTCACTTCGAACTGTGGATTAGAACAGCGGTAAGCAAGGGTCGAACCCAAGGGAGCTAGATGGTTACTACTTCGTTCTGTAATGGAGAAAAGCAAGAAACTAGAGTGAAAGTATTGGTTAGTGAACACTAAGAAGGCACGAAAATTGCTAAGGGATTTATCAATCAGAGAAGATATTCAGGTTAGGGTATTATTCAATTGTGACTTCGTTTATCCTTGATTTCTAAGTATTTATTCTAGCTTTCTTAGGGTTACTCCTGGTCTGGTTATAACCGTTTAATTCTAGCAAACCTAATACTCCTGGTCTGGTTATATTAGGTTTCGTGCAACTACTTATTCTAACTGGGTCGGTATCAAATAAGCAGTGAAAAGATAGTAAGGATTACTATGTTAAGTTGTATCCTTTCGGATCTCCCCTTAACCTAATAAATTCAAACTAATAATGTGCACAAGAACTAAATAGAAAGCATGAATAATGTTGAAGAACAGAATCTCAAAACAATCGTCACAATTATTTAACCCTAACCCGAATAATTGGATTAGTTACACATCGACATAAGTAAACAATGCAAATAATAAAAGGAAGAAACTTCACTAATTGACCGAGATGAAGAACAGGAGGAGCAAGGCACGGCTGAAGCAAGGAAGACTGAGATCGATGGATTTCTCTGTGATTTTCGGATGATTTGAAGACTGCGGGATCTCTTGTATTTATAGGGTTTGAGAAACCCTAACTTGGCGATAAAGCTACGAAACCCTAGCATCGCATGCAAATTGGGCCGGCTGCTAAACTTTGGACGTGCGAATGGATGAGATGAGGCTCGGCTGGCCGGACGGATGGATCAGCGCTGGAGTGCTCGGATGGCCAAGCGCATGCCCGCTCGGATGGCCGAGCTGGAGCTCGGAGGCACGCTCGCATGGCCAGGCGCATGCCCGCTCGGATGGCCGAGCTGGAGCTCGGGGGCACGCTCGCATGGCCGGGCTGGAGATGGATCAGCGCTGAAGTGCACGGGCTGATCGGACTGGGTACTTTGGGGCTGATTTGACTCGCCTTTGGACACTCTTCTGGCCGGTCTCTTGGTTTGGGGCACTAGCTGGACATGTATACTTGATGCTAGGACCTTGAAATCACCCCATTGTGTGGACGGATTAGGCCGGAGCGGCTCTCAAAGTTGACATCTCAGCCAGCCGGAAAACAGGCCCTGAAATTTGGCTTAGTCCTGAAATCTGCGCTGATCGTGCTCATGGGTTCTTGCTCCCTTCGTTCCTTGCTCGTGGCTCGAAATTCACTTGGGTTTGGCCTGAGGTGTAGCCTGACATATGGGCAAGACCATGGTGTGGTCCGATTTGTGCTGGGCTGGACCTTCTCCAAACGACGGGTGCTTCTTTCACCGAGCACGACCAGCCTGCGGACGCGCCTGGGCGCCTGGGCCTGATGGAACGCTGGTCGGCCTCACAGATTCATGCCCCGAGCGTTGCTTGGTTGTTGGTCGAAAATCCAATTGGTTTTGCCTGAGTCATAGCCTGACATACGAGCTACAAACTGCTGGTCTCCGATCATGGATTGGATCCTCCAGTGTCAAACGACACTTGCCTCATTCTCTGAGTACGGCCAGCCTGCAGGTCTCGGGTCCTTGTGGTGTTTTTGGCTCCAAAAGCCATATTTTGAATGTGATTCCTCCTAGAGCTTCCAAATCACCTGAAACACGAAACAACACTAAAAAGTAACTGTTCGCATAATAAAGTGAATGAAATGGTGGGAATTAATGACTCGATGAGTCGTATAAATACGGCTCATCACCGACCAAACTCAAAATGTTAGAATCCCATGCGTAACGATGTCTTTTTAGTAGTTTTTCTTTTGAAAAATAAATAAATTGTTGGTGTTTTCATTTAAAGATTAAACAAAATCATATATTAAAACTATTATGTAACTCATTTAAATACAATCTTGTCGGCGGTAAGTTTTAATACAAAGTTTCATTTTGAACGTGAGCTTACTAGAATAATCATAAATATTTGGTTTCCTAAATTGAAATTCTATTATTTTTTTTGATAAGAAATTCTATTATCTTTTAGAATTATTAAATTTTGATCTAATTATATGCAAAAAAATGAAAAATTGAAAAATGTTGGGGGCGACATTTGTCACCCTGGTGAAAATGTAGTTGCGTCCCTGGTGACCTGCAAGTATCCAACTAAAAATTTCCACATTGCGTGGAAAGGCTGGAAAGAAACTCGTAATGGGTATACCATTTTTTTTAAAGGGATCATTAGTAAGCGAAAAAATAACAAAGAGTAGAGACAACAATCTAGCTTCGTCCATCGCGAATTTTTTTCGTTTGCCAATTTCGCCACTGAATCAGTGACAGAACCGCTTGTCGTCAGAGCGATTTGTGCAAATAAATTTATAATAGTCCGCTACTCGCAACTATACTACTGGGTAGTACTTGGTAAGTAGGGGTCAAACCCAGAGGAATTAGGGGGATAGGTTATTCTTTAAGGGATTTGTTCAGCAAAGGAGCGTGTTTTAGGTTGGTTGAGGTTTTAGTGCTAACAACTACGTGACTTTTTAGTTGGTTTTGGTTTTGAGTGCTGAAAAGTAAATTACAGAAAAGTAAATACTGAAATTAAAAGCGAAGACTTACAGTGGGTGATGCGTGAATTGCAAGTCCTCCGGATTGTGAGCGGTTGATGGTTGCAGTTGATTGAACAATAAAAGTAAAGACAAAGGGGTTTTGTAATTGCGAGAGAAGTATTCGGTCTTGGGGGGCCTTGTATTATATCCTGTTCATTCTTTTAGTAACCCTTCTAAGTATTCAAACGTGTATCGAGGCCCTTTCGTAGCGCTCAATTTGCCACACTGTTTGTAAACCCTTGTTCTACTTCAGACTAATTCCTCCTTTCGAAGTATCTTAGCCTTTTGTGCATCCATTTGGTCCCTTTGGTTCAGTTTCCAAATGGTTTTAAAGATAGATCGAACTCCTCAGATAAGCTTTGCCCTTTCGTAGCATCCACTTACCCGAGTATGTTCACGACTTCCCACAGAAGAGTTTTGCCCTTTCGTAGCTTCCACTCAACCTTGGAAAGTCTGACCTTATAAATGGCACATAGAACAAGTTTTGAATACAGAGAAAAGAAACTAAACGAAGTAAAACATTTTATAAAACAAGAACTCCCCTTCAACCGAATGAAGAGTTTAGTTACGAATATCCATAGAGTTGGACATCATAACTAAATACTTGGGGATTTGGAAAAGAATACTCAAGAACAAACAGGAGTAAAGAGAGAAGAGAAAGAGATTACTCAAGAACAAACAGGAGTAACTCTTGAACTGTAACTGAAAACTTGAGTACTCAAGAACCAACAGGAGTACTCAAGATCGAACTAAAGTATTTGAGAACAAACTGAACTTTTATTGATATCAAACCAAACTTTACATAGTAACAAACTTAGAGAGAGAAGTGTTTTACACAATTTTGGGATGGTTTGAAATGAGGAGGAGAGCTTGGTATTTATAGGCTAAGGGGAGGGGAATGGAGGGCCAAGATGAGGGCATGTGGTTTGGCATCCAAGGGTGGAGATGGGGGGAAGAGGAGAGGAAGACAAGTGTCACAAGGGGAGAGGAGCAACACAAAGCCGCCGGCGGCTTTTGGGAGGGAGGAGGAGAGGTTGACATATGGAGGAAGGGGAGAGGAGGAGGGGTGGATGTGAGGAGAAAGCCGCCGGTCCATGTGGCATGAGGAGAGTGGTTGTGAGTTTTGTGCAGTTTGCACAAAACTATCGGTGTATTCCAGCTCCGGATTGTCTTCGGTTTCTCTTCGGTTTGATTTGTTTTGAATGATTCCAAGTCAGGATCTTTAGATTTCTTCATTCAGCGTCTGATCTTGACCTTGGATTGTCTCCTGATATCTTTTCTGTGCTAAAAGCTCTTCCTTAGCGTGTATTCTCTCTAAGCTCTGAAATACCCTGTAGAAATGTATCGGGACTAAAACATCGAAGTTAGATAGACAAACAGTCTAATTTGGTGGGTTTAACTGTGTTTATGATTCATACAATTGTGGTCCATCAGATAACCCCACACTTTTAGTTGTTCGTCCCGAACAATGCTTTATAAGGGCGTTACTAAGTAAGTTGGTTAAAATATGAAAATAAGATTGTGGTACTCGATTTTTCCTAATTAAACTGCATTACTACTTGTTACTAAATTAAACTGCGTAAATAAGTAGAAGAAACTTGATACTTGTACCTTCGTGCTGAGATGCAAATTATTTCGGATGTTTCGGGAGATAGCCCTTTTCAGGCTCCTGGACTACACCTTCGGGACCGTCTCGCACTATATGGTTTTCTTGTAGCTTTCTCTAGCACGTGATTCGATTCGGGTTTCAGTGAGTTGAGCCTTTTCTTGATTTTTTTCTTTCTTTTTTTCTTTCTTCTTCTTTGGCGATGGACTGCTTTTTGTAGTGATTTGCCTTTAGCTTTTGATTTGACGTTGTTGAGTGCTTCACTTTTGCTCGGTTAAAACCTTCACATTTTTGGGCCTTAGGCCTCTTTTGATTTTCTTCTTTGAGTTTTTTGCTTCTTTGTGACTTGCTAGTCCATCTTGTTTTTTGCCTTCTTGGGAGGTCCAATCATCGCCCGCAAGCATATGGAAATACCTCCCCGCTCCTCTCATCTTTGTTGTTTCGCGCGGGTCAAGATGAGGGTCGCTCATCTATTTTCTCTGCTACTTTGACTAGAGAGAGGACGGTTTGATTCCCGTCCTTGCCTTTTACATAGATGCTTCAAGGCAGAGTTGACTTCAATTATTCACCGAAACCTGAAGTGCAGCATCCACTGACTTCGAAAACCATATAGTTTGATCTGATCCTTCAAGTGCTTGCCAAGCCTCTCTAGGGCAATTTCTATCAACTCCACATCCCTAGGTTATCTCGGCACAAAGGACAAATGAGAAGTTACATTCTAAGTTTTTAAACAGTTGAATTTTCACAAGGTTGATGCATGAATTATGATCTATCTTTTTCACATTCTCAAGTTCATATTTTCAAAAAGATATTATTAAAAAAGAAAAGAAAAACATGCAAATGGTTCTCACCCCACACTTTTGAACGAAGGCGTGCCTTAGTTCAAAAGTCATGCAAATATATACAAGAGAAGGAAATGACATTAAGGAAAAAGAAGAACAGAACTCCCTTTTACTGTGTCGTGCAAACGACATGGCATGAGGCTAGATAATCGAGGGAGTCTGGCTGGGGCCTCGAACTCTCAGCGCAGGCCCGGTAAATTCACGGAAGCTGCCTGGCTGATCCGGTCTTGCTCCAAACTTAATTCCTACATGAAAGATATTCCTTCTATACAAAAAGTGGGTGAGAGCGCTTATTGGAAATTTAAATGACAGAAATTAAAAGTGCAGAAAAGTAAGATAGTGTCGGGTTACCTCCCGACCAGTGCACTTGTTTAACGTCGTTGGCTCGACAGTACCTCGTTCTTGATCATTGGTTGGGATCCCATGGGTGGCTCAGGTTGAATTTTGGCACCATTCTTGTGTTACTTCCGGTACTCTCTATGTCTGATTCTTCTGATGGCTCGGAAGTTTCTTCTGATGGCTCGGAAGTTTCTTCTGATGGTTCGGATGTGACTTCCTCTGTAGGCTCTTCTTCTGAGCTTTCTATATCTGATTCGTTCATCACATCCTCTGAACTAATTCTTTCTGGACTGGCCTCGATATTTTGTGTTCCTTCCTTTGGTTGAGGTACTGGCCTTCGTATTGCAGTTCCGGCCAAGCTGTCTATCACATCCCATACCTGAGTCAGGGATAAGTGTGCGGTTGTTCCTCCTACAGCGTTATTGAGCCTTGAGAACTCCTCAGCCCTCATCCCGCAAAGGAATTTTTGAAGAAGAAAAACCTCCGTGAATCCATGGTGTGGGCAGCGCGAGATCATGGCGTCATAGTTCGTGTAGTACTCGCCCAAGGTCTCATCCCGGGATTGTTGCAGGTTCATGATCCTTTCTCGGGTTTGTTGTCGTAAGGATGGAGGGGAGAATTCTTTCAGGAATGGAATGCTAATGTGTATGAAATACTTAGCATTCATAGCAGTTGATGTGTAATACCAGATTGTCGCGAAGTCCGTTAGAGAGAATTTGAAGCAGTTAAGTTTAAACTCCTCTAACGTTTCATTATTAGGTTTTATATGCTGACAAACATGGTGAAAGTTTCGGCAGTGTAGAACTGGGTCTTCTTCATCCGTACCTCCGAACAGGGGGAGATATCGTGTCGTCCATGCATACGAAGGTGGTTGCGTCATTAGGTCATGTGAGGTGAAGAACAACTTATCCGATGGCTAATTCCCCGGCAACGGTGCCAATTTGACAGAACCGCTTGTCGTCAGAGCGATTTGTGCAAATAAATTTATAATAGTCCGCTACTCGCAACTATACTACTGGGTAGTACTTGGTAAGTAGGGGTCGAACCCAGAGGAATTAGGGGGATAGGTTATTCTTTAAGGGATTTGTTCAGCGAAGGAGCGTGTTTTAGGTTGGTTGAGGTTTTAGTGCTAACAACTACGTGACTTTTTAGTTGGTTTTGGTTTTGAGTGCTGAAAAGTAAATTACAGAAAAGTAAATACTGAAATTAAAAGCGAAGACTTACAGTGGGTGATGCGTGAATTGCAAGTCCTCCGGATTGTGAGCGGTTGATGGTTGCAGTTGATTGAACAATAAAAGTAAAGACAAAGGGGTTTTGTAATTGCGAGAGAAGTATTCGGTCTTGGGGGGCCTTGTATTATATCCTGTTCATTCTTTTAGTAACCCTTCTAAGTATTCAAACGTGTATCGAGGCCCTTTCGTAGCGCTCAATTTGCCACACTGTTTGTAAACCCTTGTTCTACTTCAGACTAATTCCTCCTTTCGAAGTATCTTAGCCTTTTGTGCATCCATTTGGTCCCTTTGGTTCAGTTTCCAAATGGTTTTAAAGATAGATCGAACTCCTCAGATAAGCTTTGCCCTTTCGTAGCATCCACTTACCCGAGTATGTTCACGACTTCCCACAGAAGAGTTTTGCCCTTTCGTAGCTTCCACTCAACCTTGGAAAGTCTGACCTTATAAATGGCACATAGAACAAGTTTTGAATACAGAGAAAAGAAACTAAACGAAGTAAAACATTTTATAAAACAAGAACTCCCCTTCAACCGAATGAAGAGTTTAGTTACGAATATCCATAGAGTTGGACATCATAACTAAATACTTGGGGATTTGGAAAAGAATACTCAAGAACAAACAGGAGTAAAGAGAGAAGAGAAAGAGATTACTCAAGAACAAACAGGAGTAACTCTTGAACTGTAACTGAAAACTTGAGTACTCAAGAACCAACAGGAGTACTCAAGATCGAACTAAAGTATTTGAGAACAAACTGAACTTTTATTGATATCAAACCAAACTTTACATAGTAACAAACTTAGAGAGAGAAGTGTTTTACACAATTTTGGGATGGTTTGAAATGAGGAGGAGAGCTTGGTATTTATAGGCTAAGGGGAGGGGAATGGAGGGCCAAGATGAGGGCATGTGGTTTGGCATCCAAGGGTGGAGATGGGGGGAAGAGGAGAGGAAGACAAGTGTCACAAGGGGAGAGGAGCAACACAAAGCCGCCGGCGGCTTTTGGGAGGGAGGAGGAGAGGTTGACATGTGGAGGAAGGGGAGAGGAGGAGGGGTGGATGTGAGGAGAAAGCCGCCGGTCCATGTGGCATGAGGAGAGTGGTTGTGAGTTTTGTGCAGTTTGCACAAAACTATCGGTGTATTCCAGCTCCGGATTGTCTTCGGTTTCTCTTCGGTTTGATTTGTTTTGAATGATTCCAAGTCAGGATCTTTAGATTTCTTCATTCAGCGTCTGATCTTGACCTTGGATTGTCTCCTGATATCTTTTCTGTGCTAAAAGCTCTTCCTTAGCGTGTATTCTCTCTAAGCTCTGAAATACCCTGTAGAAATGTATCGGGACTAAAACATCGAAGTTAGATAGACAAACAGTCTAATTTGGTGGGTTTAACTGTGTTTATGATTCATACAATTGTGGTCCATCAATCAGCTAAGACGTTTACCTCTCTCCGGATTTGAAAAGCTTCCAATTAATGTGTTGATCCAACAAAGGAAGTGTTGGAGTACGATACCCCTGGGTAGACATACGTCTGAAGGGCGTATACTCCAGTGTGTTTTGATGGACAAACATCCTACTGATATGTTACTTGAGTGTGCAGGTCTTAGTACAGGTACTCCAAAAGTAACGGCTACTTGAGTGTGTAAGGCGTTGCGATGATCTCTGAGAAGTAGCAGTACCTCGGATTGAGGACGAGAATATTTCCATAAATATTCTCAGCGGATCTTTGCTCCCAAGATCGGTTATTGCATATTTATATGCTGGGATATTTCCAAGATCTGTTCAAAATACTTGTAACAAGATTTGGAGTAGATTGATTTGGGAATATTGCGTGAGAGATATTAGGAAACTATATCTCAATCACATATCCAATTGGATTGGAATGTGACAATTCTTTTGGAAGGCTGATGAAGACATCTTGGATGGACGAATCAGCTGATGAACTTGTGCTAGCTTGTCGGACAAGTTGGATAGATTTTCTCTTTGAAAATCTAGGGCTACTCGGGTTGAAGAACATCTATATAAAGAATGTTATGGCTGCCTTCGTGGGTGTGCTTCAACGTGAATCCTTGGCTGAGTAATTACAGTGGTGATTACAACCGGAGATTGCTGTGACGAAGCTCTTGAGTCGAAAGATCAACGGCGCACTTCGTAGGGAGCTAGTGAGCAATTGGAGCCAGACGTGGAAGATCTCTTGCGGTGAGATTACAACCAAGATTACACCTTCACTAAGTCGGTTTGAAAGAAAGACGGAACACCACAGAACGTGGTTTGGGTGAGCGGTGTATCTCATTGTAATCGATATCATCAATACAAGTGATCGTTCTGAAATCCTTCTAGGAAATTAGAAGGTAGTGGTTTTTCCCAGATACTTGCTTTGAGTATCTGGGTTTCCACTATATATCGTTGTCTCGTACGTACTCTTACGCATTTAACTTATATCCGCTGCTTACATACTTGATGCGTATCAGTACTTAGCAAGTACAGCTAACTAACGATCCTAACAATTAGTATCAAAGCCCGGTCTCTAGATTCTTAGTTAGCTTTGCAGGTTGGATGGCAACAATTAATGATTCCTTCTAGAAACCTCCACAGATAAGGCTCGAAGAGTACGATTGGTGGGGGGAGCAATTTGAGTCACCCATATGCTCCCTGGATGGACAACTATGGAAGGTAATCAAGCAGGGACCAATACCTATCCTGGACATCATGATGCTAGAAAAGAAGGAGGATGACTACGATGACAATGATTACAAGGTGCTCGAAAAGAATAGCCAAGCAAAGAAAGTCCTCCACTCCGCACTTGGCCCAAGTGACTTGAAAAAAATGCTTCGCTAAAAGACCGCTAAAGACATATGAGACGCACTGAAGAGACTGTACTCCGGAAGTGAAGATGTAAAGAAGAACCGAATCCTGGCTGCAATGAAGGACTATGACAATGCTATGCAGGGGAAGAATGAGGCTCTGGAGGATTTCCACTCACTGTTCCAAAGTTACATTTGTCAACTGGAGTTTCTCGGTGAAGGGATTGATGAATGGAAGGTTACTCACCAATTTCTTCAATCACTAAACCAAAAATGGGATGCGGTCACCCTTGCACTTCAAGCTCAAAAGGATATCAAGGAAATAAGTATTGAAGAGCTGGTTGCTAGACTACAAAGTAATGACAGTATCAAATAAAGGAGAGTTGCCAAACGAGCCCCTGAGAAGGATTAGTCCCTGGCACTAAAGGTTGAAAAGGCATTTGAACTTGCTCAGACTGATGAAACTGATGAGATAGTGGATGAGGATACTGCACTAGTTACTAAAGCACTTAGAATGGCTGGAATTGGTGGGATGAGATCCTTCAAAGGGAAGAAGCCACAAAAAGAGGTGATCTGTTACCACTGTCAAAAAAGGGGCACATGGCTAAGGACTGCTTCAGCAAGAGAGCAGGGCAGCCTTCGGCCCAAAAGAGCACCAGGGTCATGCTTGCAACCTGGGGAGAATCAGAAGGAGAAAGAGAAGGCGAAGAAGCAAGCGACTTAGTGTGCATAATGGTAAATGAAGAGGTAATAAGCTTAAGTAATATTACAAGTTTGTCTGACCTCTCTAGTAACAGGTACTAGGTCTACCAAAGAAGCTGACTGAAAGGAATGAAGAGCTGAGCACACAAATAGTGGAACAAAAAGACCAAATCAGTGGTCTGGAGGAACATGGAAACCAGTGGTCTGAGAAAGCAATAAGGCTAGAAGAAGAGTTATGCAAAACTGAGCACAAATTAAAGAAACAAATTTGCATCTTAGAAGAGCAACTGTCGAAGCTACAGACAGAGGAGCCTATCCCCAGTACGGAGAAGCTCTTAGAAGCAGAAGAAGAGATAGAAACTCTAAAGTCCGAAAACTCCAAACTGAGGTATGAACTGGAAACTGCTAAGGGAAGAGACAAAGAAGCCCTGCTAAAGGAAATCAGGGAGGAGAAACTGAAGGATATCAAGGAAGACTTCTCGAAAAGGTTCGTGGCTAAACAAGGGTTGGGATATGAATCGGAAGGTATCGATACTACCTCAGCTAAGAAGGAAATGCCCAAGGAAGCAACTGATCCAGCTAAGTGTAAGTGTCAATGTGAGAAGAACGGACATCGCAACATTGAAACAAATGTGCCATTCAACGGGCAGAAGGCATACACAATGTGGCTCAAACATGTTGAAAACACAAAGCCGGCTCACATTGATTTTGAGTCCAGGAAGGCAAGGAACAATATTTCTCCACCCGAACGAAGCAAATACGTGAGTCTCAAGCATCACAAGGTTTGCTGGCATTGCGGACAAGGTGGACATCTTCACAGGGAATGCCTAAGGAGAAAGAATGAGGATAAGAGGAATCAAGCAAAGTATGGTTCAGCAAAACTCACTTGTTGGAATTGCAAGCAGAAAGGTCACCCCATGAAGTACTGTCCCAACCTGAAGAAGCTCAAAGGCGATGCACACAAGAAGAAGAAAGTGGTAAAGGTCGATGGCATGAAAAGACCTGAGAATAAGAAATCCAAGGATCAACACGCAGAGCATAAACCCAATAAGCCTAACTTGGTTTGGGTACGTAAAAACTGACTTTCCTTTTCTTGCAGGGTGGAAGACGGATCGGTCCCTAGTACATAGACAGTGCATGCTCCATTCACATGAGAGGAAATGCAGGATGGTATACCTCGCTTTGACCTCACTCGGGAGGACCAGTTACTTTCGGAAACAAAAGTAAAGGTGAGATCATTGGGATAGGAAAGGTAAAACTCAATGACAAAATTCGTATTAATAATGTGAGTTTGGTAGACGGTATTAGTTATGACCTGCTCAGTGTTTCCCAATTATGCCTGAACGAAAAGAATCGAGTGTTGTTTACCGCTAACGAGTGCTTTGTCGAGTGCATTAGTACATGGAGAACACTCCTGAAAGGAAAGCGTGCTGGGAAAATTTACATAGTCGATCCATCCTTTACCCCTGAGATGGAATTGTGCCTCACATCAAAAACAAAAGATATAGGGTTGTGGCACAAAAGGTTCGGACACGGAAGCGTACGTCTCCTCTCAAAGCTACATCGGATGGAGCTGGTAAGTGCCCCCCCCACAGGTAGAAAGCAAACTCGAAAATATGTGCGATGCATGTGTGAAGGGTAAACAGGTAAGGTCATCTTTCAAGTCGAAATTTGAGGTAAGTTCCACCCGACCTCTTGAATTAATTTACATGGACTTGTGTGGTCCTATGAGGACCAGATCCCTCAGAGGTAATCGTTATGTTTTTGTAATTGTTGATGATTATTCGAGGTATACTTGGACTATCTTTATTACCTCTAAAGATGAAGTGTTTACAGAATTTGAAACTTGGATGAAAGCTGTGGAAAGAAAATTGAACTTATCACTATCAAGTATGCGTACCGACCATGGCACAGAGTTTGATATTTCACAATTTCTATGCCTGTGCAGATCCAAGGGAATTACTCACGACTTCTCTGCACCTAGGACACCTCAATAGAACGGGGTTGTAGAAAGGAAGAACTGAACACTCGAAGATATCACAAGGACACTGTTACTAGCTAGTGGACTTTCGGGGAGCTTCTGAGGAGAGGCTCTCAACACCTTAGGGCTGGGTTTTTGTACCAAAAAACTGAACCAAACCGAAATCAAACCGAATGAAACCGAACCGAATCTTAAACAGAACCGAATATTGGTTTATCATACCAAACCGATTTATATCGGTTCGGTACCGGTTTGATTTTTGAGAATTTCGGTTTACCGAACCGAACCGATTATTGCATTTCAAATCGGTTTCTCATACCGACCCCATCCCTTAACGCGTAACGCTGTCCAGAATCCAGATCAAAAACAAAAAAAATAGCCGCATCCTTCTTCGTTCTTCAATCGTCCACTGCCACGTCCGGCGCTTCAACCGTCAACTCCGAGCTCCGTTCCAGTGTTCGTTCGATTTCTACCGCACTCAAACTCAACGACTTCGATTCAGGTTTTGTCTTCTTTTTCATTTTTCAGTCTCCTATCGAGTGAATTGAACCCTAGGTATGATTTGGTTAGGCATTTGGTGATGACGCTGAGGATCAGTGTATATGAATTGTGAATTGATTTTGAATTGTGAATTGTGAATATATTTGAATTGTGAATTGAATATTGATTGTGAATTGTGAATCTATTTGAATTGTCAATTGTGAATTGTGAAAGTAATGATTCACTAGTTACTTACAATCCATATTTTGAATTTGATCGAAGTTCTCAAATTATCCTTCCCAAATGTTTTCTCCTATCAACTCTAATGATGAAGCTCTCTTATCTTATGTTACTTTCTTAATGTGAATTGATTTTAATTGTGAATGTTGGATGCATGATCCGATATGTGATAGTTCTTTGGTATATTTTATTTTCATTTGTAGTATAAATATAAAGATGGACCAAGGAGCGCATGACTATGAGTCTCATGAAATGTGGGCACAGCATTGTGTAGATGCGGAGATTGCGGAAGGTGGTGAGGGTGATCATGATGGTGTAGTGGGTGGTGAGGATGGCGGTGAGGAGGGTGGAGAGGAGGAGGGTGGCGAGGAGGAGGTGGCCATAGGGACGGGAGAGGTAGGAAGAGGAAGAAAGCCTCATCGTCATGGGATCATTGCGTGAAAAAAGAAAAGAAAAATAGAGAAGGTGAAATAGTAGAGGTTATCGGGATATGTAACTATTGCAAATCGGAGATGCCGGCCCATTCTAAAAAATGGGACAAGAGGGTTGCTTAATCACTTGAGAAAATGTGTAGGTTGCCCCTTTTATGAAGGAGATAGAGCTAAATCTACTCAACCAACCTTGACTAATGTGACCATGGGTGGAGCTTTAGTCCCACATGTTTTTAATCAAAGGAGATGTGAGTTGTTGACCGTGGAGTTTGTCATAAGAGATGAGCAACCATTTAGGGCGGTTGAAGGGGTAGATTTTGTGAACTTACTTCATGGGCTTCAACCTAGGTTTAAGATCCCTGATAGGAAAAAGGTTGCTCGTGGAGTTTGGGACTTGTACATGCTTGAGAAGGGTAAAATAAAGTCGGTAATATGTGATAAGAGGGTAAGTATCACAACGGATACTTGGACATCTATCCAAAACATCAACTATATGGTGATCACCGCCCATTTTGTAGATGATTCTTGGAACTTGCATAAGAGGATCATCAACTTCACTAAAATCACAAGTCACAAAGGTGAAGACATAGGCATGTGCCTTGAGCGTTGTCTACGTGATTGGGGAGTTGAGAAAGTGTTTAGCATTACCGTTGATAATGCTTCGGCAAATGAAGGGGCGGTTGCACATATGAAGAAGAAGCTTGAAAGACAAGGAAATCTAGTACTTGGTGGGGAGTACTTGCATTTGAGATGTGCTTGTCACATCCTCAATCTAATTGTGAAGGATGGATTGGGTGAACTAGAGAAGGCAATTGAAGGTATTCGGAATTGTGTCAAGTACATTCACTCTTCATCGGCAAGGTTAGATGCATTTAGAAATGTAGCTATCTTGGAGAATATGGATAGAATGTCAATCATTCCCATGGACGTGCCTACAAGATGGAATTCAACTTATAAAATGCTTGAAGGTGCATTCAAGTATAAGGTGGTGTTTAGTAGGATGAATGTTGAAGATTTGAATTTTCGAGCTTACTTTAATGAAGAGGTTAAGAAGGATGGGGAGTTTGTTAAAAGGATGGGGCCACCAATGGATGCCGATTGGTTGGATGCACAAGCTTTTACTCTTTTTCATAAGAGGTTTTATGATTCTACCATAAAGCTTAGTACAAGTAAAACTTCTACTTCAAATTTGATATTCAATGAAATGGTGGCATTGCAACAACTTATTGAGAAGAAGATGCGTGATTGGAGTAATCCCATTTTGATGAAGGTGGCACGATCAATGAAGATAAAGTTTGACAAGTATTGGGGAAAAAGCAATGGAGGAAGAAATGGCCATAAAATAAACATGATCGTGTTTATTTGCCAATGTACTTGACCCAAGATTCAAACTTTCAATGCTTGATATGACTTTGGCTAGTCTTGGTCAATCAAGGACCGAAGTTGAAGTTGTTATTAGCATGGTGAAAGCAAGCTTGCAAGATTTACATAAAGCCTACAAAGGAGGTGTTCCCGATACTACCCAACCTTCTAATAATGTGGCCATCATTAATGATGATGATGATGATTGTG
This sequence comes from Rhodiola kirilowii, assembly GCA_033675215.1. Lineage (NCBI taxonomy): Eukaryota > Viridiplantae > Streptophyta > Magnoliopsida > Saxifragales > Crassulaceae > Rhodiola > Rhodiola kirilowii. The sequence continues at coordinate 37,654,247 of CM066201.1, forward strand.
CTAATGATTTGTTGAGACAACTTGATAGGCAAAGGCATGCTATGCAAACCGATGAGATAACTAATGACTTGGATTCTTACTTTGCCGATGCTCCCGAGGCCGCTTTGAACAAAGAGTTCAACCTAATGGAATGGTGGAAAGAAAATCAATTTAAATATCCAATCGTGACAAAGATTGCCAAGGATATCTTTGCAATACCATCTTCCACCGTTGCTAGTGAGGCGGCATTTAGCTTGGGCAAGAGGGTTGTTGATCCGTTTAGAGCTTCTTTGACTCCACTCATGGTTGAGGCACTAGTTTGCACTAGTGATTGGCTTAGGGCTGAAGAATTTGAATTTTACAAGGAGCCAACGGATGAGGAGTTTGAAATGTACAAGGAACTTGATGAAATTGAAATAAGTAAGTAATGCATTATTTTATTTCTATGAGTTTTTATATATGTTAGTTGTTATTCATTTCAATTATTATGTTTCTAAATTCTACTAATGTTTTTCTTTTTTGTAGATGTGACCTATACTCAATTGCCTACATTTCCTCCTAAACCTTCTTCGGTTGCAAGTAGTTCATCAATGATTAGTAATTTAATGAGTCTTAGTTCATCAATGAGTTTGCCTCCCCTTCCTCCTCCAAGACCATCAACAATGGATCCTATGTCTACAACAAATGTTAGAGGTGTTTCTTTGAGTACTAGAGGGAGAGGTTGAGGTAGAGGTGTTGTTAGAGGTGCTAGCAATTAGCAAATGAGCTTTGAAAATTTGAAGACTTAAGTAACTATTTATGTTCATCCGGGTTTGTAACTTAACTATTTTATTTGCTTGAGTTTGAAACATATTGGATTGTAATCCAACATGTAGAGTTTGAGTGTTTGACAGTTTGTAATGGAACTCCTATGTTTTTGTTGTTTGTTTCTTTCTCGGTTTTGTTTTGGTAATCCAGGTTTGTGTTTCAAAAAAACATGTAGAGTTTGTAAACTTATTGGATTGTTTATTGCTTTCAGCGGCGAACCGGCCGTCTAAAAAATGTGAGTAAATAAGCTCATTTCTCAGTGCTTTTGAACCGGCCGGCTCACTCCGGGGCAGCCAAGAATCAGCTGAACCGCCCGGTTCCCAAATGTGAGCAAATAAACTCATTTTTCTCTGAGATTTTGAACCGGTCGGCTCACTCCGGGGCAACCGAGAATCAGCCGAACCGCCCGGTTCCCAAATGTGAGCAAATAAGCTCATTTCTCTGAGTGTTTGAACCAGCTAGCTTCCTGTGGCTTTTTCGAGTCGAAACCAAACCGAAACCGAACCGAACCAATTATATCGGTTTACCGAATGTCGGTTTACCGAATGTCGGTTTACCGAATGTCGGTGTACCAAAATAGTCGGTTCAGTTGTCGGTAGCATCACTACATTAACCGAAATATCGATTCGGTTCAGTTTTTGTCGGTTCGGTTTGGTTTATTAACCGAACCCAGCCCTACAACACCTCATGCCATGTTCTGAATAGAGCCTACCCCAGATCCATCTTGAACAAGACCCCCCATGAGTTGCTGAGAGGAAGAAAGCCTAATGTTTTACACTTCAGAGTCTTTGGATTCAAATGCTACATCCATAATAATGGAAAATTGAACATCGGAAAATTTGACGCAAGAAGTGAAGAGGGGGTGTTCGTGGGATACTCTAACCACATTAAGGCATACAAGGTGTACATCGGGCTTAACAGGAAAATTGAAGAAAGCATCCATGTTGTGTTCGATGAAGGAGTAATGACGAACGAAGTAAGCTGAGATGATGAAGAGTCCCCCTTTGGACAAAGTGACAACTTCAATCTGACTAAAGAAGTGACCGGCGTCCAATCCTCCTCCATTGAACCTGAAGGATAGGATCCTGATGGATGCACAGTCGTTATGTGCAAACGTAAATAATAAATTTATAATAGTCCGCTACTCGCGACTATACTACTGGGTAGCAAGTGGTAAGTAGGGGTCGAACCCAAGGGAATCAGGGGAATAGATGTTCTTTGAGGGGATTGTCCAGCGAGAGAGCGTGTTTTAGGTCGGTTGGTTGGTTTTAAAGCTACTAGCTAAGTGATTGATTGATTGATTGGTTGGTTGGTTTTAGTACTGGAAAGTAAATTGCAATTTATAATTGAAGGAAAGCGTTCGGTTTCAGGGGCATTGTATTATATCCTGTTTATCATTGACCTCTAGTGACTCTACTAAGTATTCAAACGGTGTATCAAGGCCATTCCAAGCACTCGATTTGCGTACACTGTCTAGCCTATTCCAAGGACGTAGAGCACTTATTCTATTTAGACTAATACTCCATTCCCGGTTATATTAGCCTATGTGCATCCATTTGATCAATCATTCCCGATCAACCAAATGGTGTTTAAGATAAGTCAAACTTCTCAGATAAGCTTTGCCATTCCAAGCATCCACTTATCCGTACAAGTTTACGAACCCCGCTGTAGAGTTTTGCCATTCCAAGCATCCACTCTACCTTGGACGTTCTAACCGAATATATGGCACATAGAATAAGTTTTGAATACTAAGGAGAGACGCTAAGTTAATAGTCTAAAACATTTTATAATACAAGTGCGCCCCTTAGACCGAACTACTAGTTTAGCTACTATTCATCGCGCTAAACATTATAACTAAGGAAATAAAAACAGTTGAATAAATACTAGAAATAATACTTACAACCGTTGAAGCGCCAAGGGAGCTATCCTTTATTTCCAAAGCCAAACTTACAATTACAAAACTTTTAGAGAGAGAAGTGAATTGCTTATGGGATGATGGTGATGAGGGGAGGAGGGGTGGTATTTATAGGAAAAATGGAGGAGAATGGATGGATGAGATGATTGCAAGTGGAGGCCATCCATGGAGGAGGAAGGAGGAGCCGCCACTTGGAGGAGGAGGAGGAGGAGGTTGCAGCCGCCGGTAGCCGGTGGTGGAGGGAGGAGGAGGGGTGGCTTTGGCCACCCCTTGCCAAAAGCCGCCGGTCATCCTAGCCCCATGTGTGAGTTTTGTACAGTTTTGTGCAGTCTTTTCACAAAACTGTCAATGTGTTTCTTCCCCGGACTGTCTTGATTCCTCTCCTGATTCTTCTGATTAAATTGTTATGAGTGATTCAACGTCAGGATCCTTAATATTTCTTCAGTCGGCATATGATCTTGACCTTGAATTGACTCGTAACATCTTTTCTGCTCTAAAAGCTCCTCTTTAATGTGTATTCTCTCTAAGCTCTGAATTACCCTGCAAAAATATATCTGAACTAACAAGCAAAAGTTAAATAGACAAAATGTCTAAATAAGGGGGTTATACTGTGTTTATGATTCGTATAATTTTGGTCCATCAGATCCCCAGTGAACACTTCAGGTGTACACGACACCGGTCATGACATCACCAACTCTGACCCTGCTGATCATGGATAGGACACACTAGAAACCACTCAAGAGCTGGTCACACCCGAAGCAGATCCTCAGAACGATGAAGCTGGTCCAACTAGACACAGCTCGAGGAACCACTCCAGACCCGTGTGGCAGCAGGACTATCATTGCTACAAAACCGTGGACATTGAACAAGAAAATCAGGTATCATCTACCTCAGTTAATAGTCATGCTCACACTGCCTTTGTCTGTCTGATTGAACACAGGAATGTTGAAGAAGCCTTGAAAGAACCAGACTGGGTAAAAGCCATGCATGAAGAACTACATCAGTTCGAAAGGAATAAAGTATGGAGACTAGTTCCACGTCCAGCCTGTAGAACTATCATTGGAACCAAGTGGGTGTTCAAAAATAAGTTGGATGACAAAGGTGAGGTTGTAAGGAATAAAGCTCGACTGGTAGTGAAGGGGTACAATCAACAAGAAGGGATAGACTATGATGAAACATTCACCCCAGTAGCACGATTGGAGGCAATCAGGTTGCTGATTACTTACTCAGCATATCATGGATTTAAGCTCCAGCAGATGGACGTGAAAATGGCATTTCTGAACAGTGTACTCAAAGAGGAAGTATACGTTGCACAGATGATGGACCACAATTATACGAATCAAAAACACAGTAAAACCCCCCAAGTTAGACTGTTTGTCTATCTAACATCCATCTGTTAGTCCCGATATATTTCCACAGGGCATTTTAGAGACTGAAGTGAAAACACGCTAAGGAGAGGATTTTATGCTGAAAAGATAACAAGAGTCAATCCAAGGTCAAGATCATATGCCGACTGAAGAAATATCAAGGATCCTGATGTGAAATTGACCATAACAAATTAATCAGAAGAATCAGGAGAGGAATCAAGACAGCCCGGGGAAGGAACACACTGACAGTTTTGTGAAAAGACTGCACAAAACTGTACAAAACTCACATATGGGCAAGATGACTTGTGACTTGAAGAAGAGGTGGCCAAAGAGGAGAACCACCCCAAAACCACCACCCACCACCGGCGGCTCCTCCACCCTCCTCCTCCATGTGACCGGTTGACTTGCCTTGGAGGTGGCAAAGCCAACCTCTCCTCCTCCACCACAACCGGCTACCGGCGGCTGCCCTCCACCACTCCTCCTCCGCCACTTGGTGGCTCCTCCTTGGCTCCTCCTTGCCTCCTCCTCCTCCCTTGGATCAAACCAATCTCCACCACCCATCTCCACCCATTTTTCCTATAAAAGGAGGTGCTCCTCCCCTCACAAATTCATCCCAAAATTGAAAATCACTTCTCTCTCTACATTTTGTTACTTGTAAGTTTGGTTCGGTTTTGAAATAATACTCCTGTTTGTTCTTGAGTATTATACTGGAAATTATAATACTCTTGTCGGTTCTCGAGTATTATAATACTGTAGAGAATACTCCTGTTGGTTCTTGAGTATTCAGTAGGGAATTAGGAATACTCCTGTTGGTTCTTGAGTATTCCACCCCTTTCCCTCTTACTGTTTTCAAAAACCCCCGAGTATTTAGCTATGGTATCCATCTCTATGGATATTCGTAGCTAAACTCTTTATTCGGTGGAAGGTATTTTCTTGTATTATATAATGTTGTAATATCTTTTAGTTTCATTTCTTTGTATTCAAAACTTGTTCTATGTGCCATTTATAGTCAGAATTTCCAAGGTTGAGTGGATGCTACGAAAGGGCAAAACTCTTCCGTGGGGATTCGTGAACATACTCGGGTAAGTGGATGCTACGAAAGGGCAAAGCTTATCTGAGAAGTTCGACTCATCTAAAACACCACTTGGTCAATCGTAACTGTGAGATCAAGTGGATGCACAAAAGGCTAAGATACTTCGAAAGGAGGAATTAGTCTGAAATAGAACAAGGGTTGCTTTAAACGATGTTGCAAGTCTTGCGCTACGAAAGGGCCTCGATTCATCTTTGAATACTTAGAAAAGTTACTAACAGTTTATTATATACATGTTATAATATAAGAGTACCTGAAACCGAATGCTTTTCTTTACTGTTAAACCGCAATCACCAACTGCTGATCTACCGGAGGAATTACAATCACGCATCACCCACTGTAAGTCTTCTTTGTATTTACAGCATTTAATTTCTGTATTTACTTTTCCGCAATCAAAACCAAAAAACCCCCAAAAAATCACGTAGTTAATTAGAGCGCTAAAATCTCAATCAACCATAAAACACGCTCCCCCCAGTTCAATCACCCTAAAAGAATAGCCTATTCCCCTAATTCCCTTGGGTTCGACCCCTACTTACCACTTACTACCCAGTAGTGTAGTCACAAGTAGCGGATATTATAAATTTATTTGTACAGAGGACACTGCACCTTAACGACAGTGCGGTGGCCCTCCGTCAAATTGGCGCCGTTGCCGGGGAATTAGCCATCGAATAAGCTATTCTTTCGTTCCCTCCCATGACCTCATGACGCAACCACCTTCATATGCATGGACAACACGGCACCTTCCACTGTTCGGGGGAACGGATGCAGAAGATCCAGTACTACACTGTCGGAGCTTTCACTACGTTTGCTGCCACATTAAACCTAAGACTGAAACGTTAGAAGAATTTAAGCTTAAATGCTTTAAATTCTCTCTAACGGATTTCGCAACAATCTGGTATTACACATCACCCGCTAGTAGTGCGGTACGTTTCGTGGACCTCTGTGCACCATTCCTGAAAGAATTCTCCCCACCATCTTTACGCCAAGAAACCCGCGAGAAGATCCTGAACCTTCAACAATCCCGGGATGAGACTTTGGACAAATACTACATGAACTACGATGCCATCGTCTCAAGCTGCCCGCACCATGGGTTTACGAAGAAAATTCTTCTCCAAAAATTTCTTCGTGGGATGAGGGCCGAAGAGCTGGGAAGAGTTAACGAAGCTATGAGAAGGTCTGCCATAAACTTCACCATTGCAGACATGTGGCACCTTATAATCGGCTTGGCCGCTGCCACAAGACGAGCACCCCAAATTGACGAGGAAATGCAGACAGAAGAAGCTGACCCAGAGGCTGATGAAGGAGAAACCACCGAACCGTCAGAAGAGACTCCTGAACCATCTGAAGAATCAGACATGGAAAGCACCGGAAGCAACGAAGTAGGAGTCCAGAACACCACTGACGAATTTCCCAGGCCTTCCCGACTTTTCCCCTCGATCAATAGGCAAATCGCTGAAAACCATGTGATCAAAGAAGAGGCTGAAAAGAGGATGGGAAAAGGGCCTGAGCAGAATGACTCCTACATGGAGCACGCTTTCGCCATGACTGGACAAGGCAGCCCTAAACAGGAGAACACCCAGTTCAAAAAGCTGATAGTGAAAGGTCCCTCGCCTTCTCAGAAGCAATGGAAAGAGAAAACACCAAAACCATGGAGCTCTTACTCCAGCAAGAAGTCAGGACAAGTCAAAGCAAGAAACAACACAGGAACGGTGGCAAAGTTTGACCTCAGCCACCCATGGGACCCAAACCAGTAATCCACAACGAGGTATCGTCGAGCCAACGACGTAAAACAAGTGCACTGGTCGGGAGGTAACCCGACACTATCTTACTTTCCGCACTTACTTTCAGTACTTAGTTTTAAGCTTGCATGACTTTTGAACTAAGGCACGCCTTCGTTCAAAAGTGGGGGGTGAAAACCGCCTGTGTACATAAATAACATGCTTTCTGTTTTTCTTTTTTTAGTAATAGTATCTTTTTGAACATATGAACTTAAGAATGTGAAAAAGATAAATCAGAATTCATGCATTTACCTTGTGAAAATTCAAACTGTTTAAAAACTTAGAATGTAACTTTCCATTTGTCCTTTGTACTGAGATAACTAGGGATGTGGAGTTGACATAAACTGCCCTAGAAGGACTTGGGAAGCAATCAAAGGATCAGATCAAACTATATGGTTTTCGAAGTCAGTGGAGGCTGCACTTCGGGTTTTCAGTGAATAATTGAGTCAAACTCCGCCAAGAAGCATCTATGCAAAGGCGAGGACGGGAATCAGACCGTCCTCTCTCTAGTCAAAATAGCCGAGAAAATAGATAAGCGACCCTCATCTTGACCCGCGCAAAACGACGAAGACGAGAGGAGAGGGGAGGTATATCCATAGGCTTGCGGGCGATGATTGGACCTCCCAAGAAGGCTGACAAAATGGACTAGCAAGTCACAAAGAAGCGAAAAACTCAAAGAAGAAAATCAAAAGAGGCCAAATGCCCAAAATTGTGAAGGTTTTAACCGAGCAAAAGTGAAGCACTCGACAAAGTCAAATCAAAGGCCAAAGGCCGATTCACTACAACAAAAAAGCAGTCCCTCGCCAAAGAAAAAATCAAGAAGGTTCAACTCACTGAAACCCGAACCGAATCACGTGCATGAGAAAGCTACTAGAAGACCATATAGTACGAAACGATCCCGAGGCTGCAACCCAAGAACCTGAAAAGGGCTATCTCCCGAAACATCCAATATAATTTGCATCTCAGCACGGAGGTACAAGTATTAAGTTTCTTCTATTTATTTACACAGTTTAATTTGGTAATAAGTAAGCAATGCATGAATTAGGATAGATCGAGTACCACAGTCTAATTTTCATATGCCAAATCCGAACCTAGAACTTACGCCCTTTAATAGCATTGTTCGGGACGAACAACTAAAAGTGGGGGGTATTCTGATGGACCACAATTATACGAATCAAAAACACAGTAAAACCCCCCAAGTTAGACTGTTTGTCTATCTAACATCCATCTGTTAGTCCCAATATATTTCCACAGGGCATTTTAGAGACTGAAGTGAAAACATGCTAAGGAGAGGATTTTATGCTGAAAAGATAACAAGAGTCAATCCAAGGTCAAGATCATATGCCGACTGAAGAAATATCAAGGATCCTGATGTGAAATTGACCATAACAAATTAATCAGAAGAATCAGGAGAGGAATCAAGACAGCCCGGGGAAGGAACACACTGACAGTTTTGTGAAAAGACTGCACAAAACTGTACAAAACTCACATATGGGCAAGATGACTTGTGACTTGAAGAAGAGGTGGCCAAAGAGGAAAACCACCCCAAAACCACCACCCACCACCGGCGGCTCCTCCACCCTCCTCCTCCATGTGACCGGTTGACTTGCCTTGGAGGTGGCAAAGCCAACCTCTCCTCCTCCACCACAACCGGCTACCGGTGGCTGCCCTCCACCACTCCTCCTCCGCCACTTGGTGGCTCCTCCTTGGCTCCTCCTTGCCTCCTCCTCCTCCCTTGGATCAAACCAATCTCCACCACCCATCTCCACCCATTTTTCCTATAAAAGGAGGTGCTCCTCCCCTCACAAATTCATCCCAAAATTGAAAATCACTTCTCTCTCTACATTTTGTTACTTGTAAGTTTGGTTCGGTTTTGAAATAATACTCCTGTTTGTTCTTGAGTATTATACTGGAAATTATAATACTCTTGTCGGTTCTCGAGTATTATAATACTGTAGAGAATACTCCTGTTGGTTCTTGAGTATTCAGTAGGAAATTAGGAATACTCCTGTTGGTTCTTGAGTATTCCACCCCTTTCCCTCTTACTGTTTTCAAAAACCCCCGAGTATTTAGCTATGGTATCCATCTCTATGGATATTCGTAGCTAAACTCTTTATTCGGTGGAAGGTATTTTCTTGTATTATATAATGTTGTAATATCTTTTAGTTTCATTTCTTTGTATTCAAAACTTGTTCTATGTGCCATTTATAGTCAGAATTTCCAAGGTTGAGTGGATGCTACGAAAGGGCAAAACTCTTCCGTGGGGATTCGTGAACATACTCGGGTAAGTGGATGCTACGAAAGGGCAAAGCTTATCTGAGAAGTTCGACTCATCTAAAACACCACTTGGTCAATCGTAACTGTGAGATCAAGTGGATGCACAAAAGGCTAAGATACTTCGAAAGGAGGAATTAGTCTGAAATAGAACAAGGGTTGCTTTAAACGATGTTGCAAGTCTTGCGCTACGAAAGGGCCTCGATTCATCTTTGAATACTTAGAAAAGTTACTAACTGTTTATTATATACATGTTATAATATAAGAGTACCTGAAACCTAATGCTTTTCTTTACTATTAAACCGCAATCACCAACTGCTGATCTACCGGAGGAATTACAATCACGCATCACCCACTGTAAGTCTTCTTTGTATTTACAGCATTTAATTTCTGTATTTACTTTTCCGCAATCAAAACCAAAAAACCCCCAAAAAATCACGTAGTTAATTAGAGCGCTAAAATCTCAATCAACCATAAAACACGCTCCCCCCAGTTCAATCACCCTAAAAGAATAGCCTATTCCCCTAATTCCCTTGGGTTCGACCCCTACTTACCACTTACTACCCAGTAGTGTAGTCACAAGTAGCGGATATTATAAATTTATTTGTACAGAGGACACTGCACCTTAACGACAGTGCGGTGGCCCTCCGTCAACAGACCCCTGGCTTCGTGGACACATCACATCCTGACCACGTATATATCCTGGACAAGGCACTCTATGGCCTAAAGCAGGCTCCCCGAGCCTGATATGATAGGCTATCTTAGTTTCTCCTATCTCATAGGTATATACGGGGACAAGTTGACAAGACTCTATTCCCGCTCAAGGAAGGAAAGGACACGCTCGTGGTACATGTATACGTTGATGATATCATTTTTGGTTCCACTAACAACTCTCTTGTCAGGAAATTCACTAAACTCATGGAAAGCGAGTTTGAGATGAGCATGGTGGGAGAGCTTCAGTTCTTTCTAGGGCTTCAAGTAGCACAACAGAAAGATGGCACCAGAATTCACCAACAGAAGTACCTGCGAGAGATGCAGGCAAAATTTGGAATGAAAGACTCAAGTATCATGGCCACACCAATCTCTCCAAATGATTCTCTCGGAAAGGAAAAGAGCTCACCAAAAGTGGATCAAACACTATACAGAAGAATGATAGGTTCTCTCCTTTATCTTACTGCTAGTAGACCTGACATTATGTATAGTGTGTCTGTGTGCCCATTTTCAGGCCGATCCCAGGGACACTCACCTCAAGGCGGTAAAATGGATACTGCGGTACCTCAAGGGTACTGATACCTTATGCCTATGGTACCCTCAGAATGCTGACCTGAATCTGGTCGGATACACCGATGCTGATTTTGTAGGGGACAGAACGGATAGGAAATCCACATCAGGCATGGCACAATTCATGGGATCGTGTCTTGTGTCATGGGCCTCAAAGAAAGAAAGCTCAGTGGCACTATCCACGAAAGAGGCAGAGTACATTGTAGCTACAGCCTGTTGTTCGTAGCTACTGGCTCAAACAATAGCTAAGTGATTACGGTATTACTTTTGATTCCGTACCTATACTCTATGATAACACTAGTGCCATAAATATCTCTAAAAACCCAGTACAACACTCTAGGACAAAGCATATAGAAATTGAACATCAGTTCCTAAGAGACTGTGTAAAAAAGGGCATGGTGTGAACATCAGGTTGCTGATATATTCACAAAGGCACTAAACAGGGAGCCATTCGAAAAGCTTCGTATGGAGCTGGGGATGCTTTCCCTCAACTGACACCGCATCCTCGTAAGGCCCCCGATGATTGGTGAGAAACACTCATACGTATTCCGAGCATAATTGTGTGATCTATCTGTGTTAGTCCTTTCATCATCATCTATGAGTATAATCGTGACAGCACACCCCTCTAGTTAATTGATGCTATAACTTATGAGTTGCTTGAACTAGAGGAATGAGAAATTTTCTTTCTGACCAAAAAGAACCTTCCTGATGTTTTGATCCCACACTATAAGCCCAAGTGATGGAAGGTTTCTACAGCCATCCCTCAGCCTCCTCATAAGGATGTCACTCCTATGACCCCTTTGTATTTCACTATACGGGAAGTGATCTCTATGAGGTACCATGTTCACTCTTCATGTCTTGTCATGTTTTAATTGCATACTTTTGCTTTGTTCTGTGTGATGCATTTCATACCACTCGGGTAACCCTACCGCATCACACCAATTTCTTGACAAGCGACGGGAACACCTTGGAGGGAAATAGACTGGCGAGAAACTGGATTTCATTGAGTTAGTTGGATTGGAAGTCGCAACATTTATGAAGAGAGAGGGTGAAAAGATCAGTGACTGATACTCTATGCAGACACTGTAGGTGTGATGGTTCGTATCTCAAGCAAAAAGCAAAACACAGATAAAAAATAATGATGGGGCGTCTCTGACGTAATGATCAAATATTGGAATTCGAATTTTTGGCAATATTCGTCCAAAAAATCTGCACCGAGTATCTGAAGAGTTTTATTTTGGAAATTCAAATTTTGGGTATCTTTGGGCAGACTACTATATAAGGAGGCGGCGAGTACTGTGAGACTCATCATTCTTAAACCCTAAAAGAACAAGTTTTCTCACTAGCATCAGTTCAATGGCCTCCTCTGCAAACTCACCCACGGTCGCCTCCTCCTCCGACTCCATCTTCAACGACTCCATGGACTTATCCTCCACTGACGCCGTTCTCTTCGATGAGGTACCTATCCCTGCGCCTGCAGCAGATCCGATGGAAGTCAATTCCACAGATGTCACTCCTCCTTCCAAGAAAGGGGCAAGCATCGCCTCTCGTGTCAGGAGCCATGCCAGAGTTGCGAAGGAATCCCCTGTGCCTTCCTGCGACTTCACTCCGCTGAAGTCTAAGAAAGCCAAGGCGTCCTCTTCTCGTCCCAAGACGAGTGCTCCGAAGGAGAAGGGAGCTGCTCCTAAGAAGAGTGGCAAGGGCCATGTAATCAGGCATGTGGGGAAAGAATTCATCATGGATCTAGGTTTTCTGGACCAGCATGGGCTGAGTGAGGTTCGTGATGTGATCGAGGCTCAGGGCTGGGGTTCCGTGTTCACTAATGCGGAAGGGGTAATCAAGAGCCTGTTACGGGAGTTCCTTGAATCCCTGACAGTTGTTGATGAGGGGTATGCCATGTTTGCTCGCTACAAATTAAGGGGTCGGGCCTACCAGCTGTCCAGTCTCGAACGCAGCCTCATTCTTGGCGTACCCCATGACGGCGTCGATGGCTACCTGAAGGGGAGCTGGCCTCAGGATGTGGTACCCTTGGAATTAGTCAAACGGGTAAGTGAAAACCCCAATCCAGTTTCGAAGGACGTGTCCAATGGAGCTAACGGACCCGTCAACAAGGTGTTATATGCCTACACTATCAGCAACGTTACTCCTCGCGCCCCAAAGCGCTCGATTCTGTTCATCCAGGACTGTGTCCTTGTTGACACACTCTTGAAGATGGAGAAGATTAGCCTCCCCCGGATGGTCATGAAACATCTGCAGCATGTGGTTAAGCGCGATGTCCATTCCCTCCCTTACCCAGGTCTCCTAAAGAAGATAATGACTTTTCAGAAAGTCTATGGCAAGGTCGTTGATGAAGTTGCGTACTTTCGCTCTCTTGGGGTGAGCAATCTGAAGCAGATGCAATTTATGCGCGAAGAGGGAGGTGGTTGGGTCAACATTCCGATAGCAGAAGTTGATGTTGATACGGGCATTGGTGCAGGTGTAGGTGATGCGGCTAATGTTAATGCTGGTGTTGGTGTTGGTGCTAATGTAGGTGATGGCTATGTAAGTGACTCTGATGGCCCTGAGGAGGGTGTCCTGCTAATGGTTTGACTTTAGCTGACCTTCAGAGGGAACTGGTAGATCTGAAGGAGTTGGTTGGTCGCAAGGACCTTGAAATGGAGGTTGGGCAGCTGAAGGCAGAAGTTGGGCTCATCAAGGATATGGTGAGTGTCATGATGTCTCACATGTTGCAGGTTAAGAGTGCGCTGGAGGTCCTTCCCACTCCGGTTGCTCAAGTTCCTCCCAGTCCTGCCAGAACCGCTCCCTTTGAGGTTGACCCCGCTGCCTCTCCCAAGCCTTGAAATCCTTAGCTTATCACTCCCCCTGTTTTTTGTGTCTTTCCTTCTCTGTTTTTCATTCCTCGTAGTCTCTGCTCGTTTTGTTATGCTTTCAATTAATATAAGGGGGTCTTGTACTCGTGCATACTCTGATGGTGTGGTGTTTGCACTGCACTATGGATTCACTCACTATTGCTCTAACAATACTATTTGAGATTTTTGATGAAGCCCCGGGGGAAGATAAGAGGATGCGTACTCTGAGGGGGAATGCGATTCACGCCTATCATGTGGCTGATTAGAAGGGTGACCTAACAGGTGTCGAGTGACTTATTAGTCAACTGTGATCTTTGTTGTATGCACAAGAGCATGCTACTGTGAGGGGGAACTACGTTGCACATGAGAGGGGGAACTACTTTCGCTAAAGGTAACCTGGGAGTTTGAAATCTCCCTAATCAAAGATTTATTAGCTTACAATGTGGATACAAAGTAAACTGGAAATCTGTTGCTTTATTGAACTAGGTTGGGAGTTTCAAATCTCCCTAATTAAAGATTCGTTAGCTTAAAAACTGTGTAGAGGTTAATATATACATGTGTTCTATGTGATTATTATCTCTTGTGAAGAGGATGTTTGTCATCATCAAAAAGGGGGAAATTGTTGGAGTACGATACCCCTGGGGTAGACATACATCTGAAGGGCGTATACTCCAGTGTGTTTTGATGGACAAACATCCTACTGATATGTTACTTGAGTATGCAGGTCTTAGTACAGGTACTCTAGAAGTAATGGCTACTTGAGTGTGCTAGGCGTTGCGATGATCTCTGAGAAGTAGCAGTACCTCAGATTGAGGACGAGAATATTTCCATAAATATTCTCGGCGGATCTTTGCTCCCAAGATCGGTTATTGCATATTCATATGCCGGGATATTTCCAAGATCTGTTCGAGATACTTGTAACGAGATTTGGAGTAGGTTGATTTGGGAATATTGCGTGAGAGATATTAGGAAACTATATCTCAATCACATATCCAATTGGATTGGAGTGGGACGATTCTTTTGGAAGGCTGAGGAAGACATATTGGATGGACGAATAAGCTGATGAACTTGTGCGAGCTTGTTGGACAAGTTGGACAGATTTTCTCTTTGAAAATCTAGGGCTACTCGGGTTGAAGAACATCTATAGAAAGGATGCTATGGCTGCCTTCGTGGGTGTGCTTCAACGAGAATCCTTGGCTGAGTAATTACAACGATGATTACAATCGGAGATTGCTGTGTCGAAGAAACTCTTGAGTCGGAAGATCAACGGCGCACTTCGTAGGGAGCTAGTGAGCAATTGAAGCCCGACGTGGAAGATCTCTTGCGGTGAGATTACAACCAAGATTACACCTTCACTAAGTCGGTCTGAAAGAAAGACGAAACACCACAGAACGTGGTTTGGGTGAGCGGTGTATCTCATTGTAATTGATATCATCAATACAAGTGATTGCTCTGACATCCTTCTAGGAAACTAGAAGGTAGTGGTTTTTCCCAGATACTTGCTTTGAGTATCTGGGTTTCCACTATATATTGTTGTCTCGTAAGTGCTCTTACACATTTTACTTATATCCGCTGCTTACATACTTGACGCGTATCAGTACTTAGCAAGTACAGCTAACTAACGATCCTAACAGGAAGACATCCCTTAAACCAAACCTTATTAGCAGTAGTGTCATCCGGCTTTATATTCACCCATTTAACAACCTCACTACAATCAGATTCAAATATAACCTTTTCGACATTCATGGCTTCAGCCATTTTCAAGCTCTCAAGACCAGCAATGCCTTAACAGTCGGAAGAAGTCACAGTCATAATACCTGGTAAAGCTTTGATTTCGATAATGGAGCCGGTGCTGTCTCTGGCTACAACTCCCACACTGCCATGCTTACTGTTCTCATCCCAACTTGCGTCACAATTTATTTTAATAAAACCACAATTGGTTTTTTCCACACGAAGTCTGAGCACATCAAAAAACGCATACCTGAAAAAGTAATAGAACTAAACTGCTCAAATTGTCTACTTAAGCTCAATATGCGGTGCAAGGCTTCCTTACTTGTGTACCCAGTCTCCCCATGCTTTACTCTGTTCCTATTATACCAAATCATCCACAAAAGAACAAGAGACAATTACAACTGCTTGGGGGTAAAATGTTTCCAGTAGAAAAATAGAATATCAGCGAAAGAATCACAATTACAAAGAGATTCCCAGCCTTAAAAACCAAGATCTTTCCATAAGACGCTAGCCCACCAATAGTTCACAAACACATGAGAGTAATTAAAGCCACATACACAGCAACCAGCATTACTGAACAGACCCCTTTTACACAGACTTATACCGGTGGATAGGCCATGATGATACCCTCGCCAACCAAAACTTTTAATCTTCCTAGGCACCGGTAACCTCCAAAAAGTTTTCCAAAAGGTGCCGACTCGGGATTGATCAGAGCTTTGAGCTAATGTGGAGTGATCATCTGAGAAACTTTGCAAAATAAACTTGTAAGCACTTCTGACATCAAAGCAGCCAGAGCTATTGTGGTTCCATTTCCAGTTGCCATTATCATCAATTTGAACTCCTCTTCTAACAAAATCCAATGCCTTTGAGATACTCCTCGAACAAAAAGATGGCCTGTACCCAGATTTAGCATGTAGAATATCAGAATTGCTAAAATATCGAGCTTTAAATTTTTTGGACATTAGTAACTCTGGTGGGTTATGAATCCTCCACACTTGTTTTGCTAAGAAAGCCAAACTGACACACTTCAGGTCTTTAAAACCCAGGCCACCACACAGCTTATCCTTATTCAAAATAGCACTTTTCACCTAATAAATAGGGTGGCCAGAAGGAGAAGAACTGCCCCAACCAAAATTTACGCAGTAAAACATTCATTTTATTGATCACTGTATCTAGAATCATAAAACAGTTCATAATGTACTGTGGAAGAGCTTCAATGACAGAATTAATAAGAACCTCCTTGCCTCCCGCTGATAGATTCTTTGATTTCCATCCATGGGTTTTGCCCCATAACTTGTCAAGGATGCCTGAAAAATTAAGACTTAATTTACTTTTTAAAACTAACAGCAACCCCAGGTACTTATTATGCTGCGAGACAATACTGACTCCTAACTGTTGATGGAAACTCTGTTTCAACTGCTCAGTTGCATTGGCAGACAAAACCAGCTCAGACTTGTTATAATTAATCATTTGACCAGATATGCTCTCATATTCCTTAAGTAGTGACAGGCCGTCGTTGAGGCACTGCAAAGTTTACATTTATAGTTCCACTACTCGTGGCTCACTATTGGATTAGCAAGCGGTAAGTAGGGGTCGAACCCAAGAGAGTCAGTGTGGATTAGTTGTTCTCTAAAAAGAAAGAAAATGAAAGTAAAGACAGATTGGGTTTTTATGGTTTTTTATACAGAAAGTAAATGACAGAAAGTAAATGACTGAATTTAAAGTGCTGAAAGTAAAGACTGAAAGTAAAGTGCGAAAAGTAAAGTGCTGAAATTTAAATGACAGAAAAGTAAAGACTGAAATGTAAAGTGCTGAAAAGTAAAGTGCAGAAAGTAAATGACAGATAAGTAAGGACGAAAGATATTCAGTCTAGGGTCTCTACTTGTGAGACAACCATAATAGACGTCAAATGATCTTACTTTGTGTTCATAAGTGTGGGTTTATTCCTTTTCAAGACTTAAACCCTAAAGTAAGGCCATTTCTAGCACTTACACCACAATCTACTCCAAAATCAAGACATAGACTTCTAGTTCTAAGTGCAGCCACTTGATTTCTCATTTCTAATCAACCAAGCGACTTAAGGAAGATCAAACTACTCGGCTAAGTTTTGCCCTTTCGATGCATCCACTTAGCCTTGTTGTCTAATCAAGATTGAACCACTCAGCTAAGCTTTGCCCTTTCGATGCATCCACTTAGCCTTGTTGTTCAACCGAATAATGGCACCGAACTAGTTGACACACAAAATAGCATTAAGTTCTAGTCTCAAGATGCATACACAAGTATGAAAATCCTTTGAACGAATATGCTTTAGCTACTTGTATTCATGTCAAGGAATACAAGCACCATACTTACGAAAGTTAAGGAAAACAAGAAAGTAAAGGAGAGGAGCTCCAAATCAAGTGCAAGTAAAGGAAATCGAGAGCTTTGACAAGAAAGTAAAAGAAAGCTTTAGCTACTTGTATTCATGTCAAGGAATACAAGTAACCGTGGTTTTTGTGCAAGGAAAGTAAAGGGAGAGGAGCTCCAAATCAAGACAAGTAAAGGAAAGTAAAGAGAGCTTCAAAGAACAAGAACAAAAGTAGAGAGCAATTTGTGTTTGTATTGAAAATGAAGAGAAGAGAGTTAAGCTCTCTTCTCTCTAAGGACTTGGGACTTCGAAGCACTAGCACACTTGATTCAAAGGGCATGCCCTTCTATTTATAGGCAAGCAAACCGACTTAGGGGCTAAGGATATGCATTGGCTTGAAGAAATATCCCAAAAGCACTTCATTTGGATTGGTTTAGCCAAAAGCCATCCACATGCCTTGCACTTGCACTCCCAACCGACTTGAGCTTGGCTTCATCCAAAGGGCAACTAACTTGGACTAGATGAGGCCAACCAACTTGGCTTGGTTGAGGCCAACCGAACTCTAAAACCAAACTGAAATGAATAGTAGAAACCAACCGGAATATAAGGAATTCGGTTTCATGGTTGGTTCTTTGGCCGGAACTTGGTTGTGCTTGGCCTGAGCTTGATCGGAGCTCGATCGGAGTTTAGCCGGAGTTGGCCGGAATCTGGCGGGATTTTGGTCGGAGGTCTTTGGCTTTTGGAATGCTGATTTGGAATGCTGAGGCAATTCTAAGCTTAATGGTTGAAGTCGTTTTTACGGAATCTCAACGAGGCCTTGCCGGGCCTAGAATGACCGAAATTTGGCTGATAGGACCCGGACCTTGGGCATTTCTCTAGCATGGGCTGGTTTCACTCGGGCGTTTTGTCTGGGAAATGAAATTGTCCGAGTTATTGGGCATTTCAAACAACTTGGTCGAGGCAGATTTGCCAGATTAGCTGGTTTGTTCGAGCGACTTGGTTTCAGTGCCTATCAGCGCGCGCGAGACCTTTGGAATTGGGCCAACTGCCAATCTTCTCGGGCGTTCTCCTTGGTCTTCCAACATTGTCCACCTTATTTGCCATTTTGATCACTTTGCTCGAGGTGGATTCGTCAGAGCAGCTCGTTTGCCAGGGCAACTTGGATTCAGAGCTAGACAGCTCGGGCGTGGCCTGGGCGATGCCTCGGCATGCGCTCGCATGGTGCACCCTGTGCGATCGCACAAATAGCCTTGTGATGATTTTGGCTTGAAATGCCATCTTTTAAGCCCGATTCCTCTTTAGACTCCAAAAGTGCCTGAAATGCAAAACGGCATTAACAAGCACATGTTCTTCCAGATTGATTAACAAGCCCGATTCCTCTTTAGACTCCAAAAGTGCCCGGTTTAGTGTACTCGATGAGTCGTATAAATACGTCCCATTAAGTAGCCCACTCAAAATACCTGCCGTGTTGAGGTTAGCTTTGAATAAAAGCTGGAATTCATCAGCAAACATAAGGTGTGTGATAAACGGAGCTCTTCTACAAACTCTGAGACCAGTAAGTCTTCCAAATTGATGGAGATTGTATAATTTATAACTCAACCACACAGCACAAATAATAAATAAGTAAGGTGATAATGTATCACCTTGTCTCAATCCTTTATGTGGGACAAATTTTTCTGTGATTCTACTGTTGATTTTTAGAGAATATCTGACAGTTGATACCTTTCATTACCATATTCACCCAGCTAGTTTGAAAGCCAAATTTCAGCAACAATTTTTTTGAAAAGTTCCATTCTACTCTATCATAAGCCTTTGACATATCAAGCTTTAAAGACCTATACATGTGATTTCCCCTCTTCACGTTTCTATTAAAGTGAGCAGATTCATATGCAATGAGATAATTGTCTGTTATCAATCTATTCTTAACAAACACAGACTGAGCAGAACTAATTACCTCAGGGAGGATCATTTGCATTCTATTCACAAAGGAGCAAAGCTCGAAGAAGCAAATCAAAGGCCAAAGGCCAAAATTGTGAAGGTTTTAACCGAAACAAAAGTGAAGAAACTCAAATTCAAAATCGAAGGCCAAAGACCAAATCACTTCAAAAGCTGTCCCTCATAAAAAAGAAGTCAAAGAGCTCAGATCATTGAAACTCGAACCAAATCACGTGCTAGAGAAAGCTACAAGTTAACCATATAGTGCGAGTCGGTCTCGAGAATGCAGTCCAGGAGCCTGAAAAGGGCTATCTCCCGAATCATCCGAATTAATTTGCATCTCGGCTCGAAGGTATAAGTATCAAGTTTCTTCTAAGTATTTACACGGTTTAGTTTGGTAACAAGTAAGTATTGCATGGATAGGATAAATCTAGTTCCACATTCTCACTTTCCTATTTAGAGCTTATTACTTGGATTTGTGTTTCTCTCTCGAATAGCATTGTTCGGGACGAACAAGTATAAGTGTGGGGTGATCTGATGGACCATATTTATATGATTCATTAAGATAGTTAAACCCACTAAATTAGACACTTTGTCTTAACAACGTTTACTTGTTAGTTCCACTTTTGTTCTACAGGCTATTTTGAGGTTTAGAGAGAAAACAAGATAAAAAGGGATTCTTAAACCAAAAATGGATTACAAGTCAAGTCGAGGACCGAAGAGCCCAGCCGGGACCGAGAAATATCGGGCCGCGTCCTGGAAATGCCGGACGTGCCCGGGAGCCCATACCGAGGACCACAGGTCCCTGCCAAGAGGTACCGGGCCCAAGTACCGGGAGTGCCGGGAACCAAGTCTTGAGTCTTGAGTGCCGAGTCTCGAGTGCTGAGTACCGAGTGCCGAGAAGACCAAGTCCCCGCCGAGCACCCGTGCCGAGAGAGCCGAGCGCCCGTGCCGAGCCCCACATCCGAGAGCGCTGAGACCCACGTCCGAGAAAACCAGGACCGCGCCGAGAGCAGCGCCCGGGCCCGGCCGACCAAGGGCCTGAGAAAAACTTCAACCCCGGGCCATGACCATGCTCCGGGTAGAATTTGGCTAAACATCCTTCATGGATCAGTCTTAGAATCGTCTCAACATTCCAAATCCATGGTCCAACACCCAATCACCTCTGGCCAAAGTTCCGGCAGCTCCGGCCAAAATTCTGGCCAAGCTCCAGCCATGGTCCAATCAACTTCCGGTGATGCTCCGATCAAGCCAAATCCAACCACCACCTTGCCCTGGTAATTTTAGCCCAACTCCGGTCAAAAATCCTGCGAAGTCCAACCAAACTACTTATTTCCCGGTTAGGGCATACTATTCACATCGGTTGATCTTTTGGTTTGAAACCATACCTCAACCAAGCTCAACCAAGCTTGCCCAAAGCTCAACCAAGTCCAAAGGAGTTTCCCAAGCCTCAACTAATCAAGTAGTTTTCCTTTGAGGTCCAACTAAGCTCACTTGAGGAGCAACCAAGGCCAAAATCCGTTGGCTTGAGATATTTGCTAGCCAAGTTTGTGGGTTTTTAATGCAAGCCAATCCACAAGTCAAGTGCATTCCCCTTGGCTCACCAAGCTCTAGCCGGTGCCATGCCCATGTGCCTTGCCCTTTGGCTCAAACCAAACTCCAACCGAAGAGCAACCAAAGAGCAACCAAGGAGCAACCAAGGCCAACCGAGTTGTGGGAGTACTAGAGGCGGTTGGGAGGACAAATATCCTCTCCTCCACCGCCTCTTTGGCCTATAAATAGAAGGGCTTAGCCCTTGAAAACTCACCTCATGTCATCACTTGTAACTTAGGTAGAGAATCTCTCTACAATCCATTCCACAAATCCTTGTAAACACTTGTGTTTTGATATCAAAAGCTCTACCTTCTCTCTTGATCTTGAGTGTGTTCTTGAGTGTTCTTGAGTGAAGTTTGAGTTTGTTCTTCATTTCCTTTGCCCAAAACCGTGGGCTCTCTTTTACTTTCTTGTCTTTATTTTGCTTTGAATCTTGAGTACTCTTGTTGGTTCTTGAGTGCTCAAGTTTGTTCTTGAGTTTTACTTTCCAAAACCTTACTTTCTTGTCTTTGTTTTCAAAACCAAAACCTTTACTTTTCCAAGTACTTAGCTATGGTATCCACCTCTATGGATATTCGTAGCTAAACCCTTCATTCGGTTGAAGGGGTGTGCTTGTATCATGCAAACGTTTTAGACCCTTTTCTTAACGCTTCTATTACGTTCAAACTTGTTCTATGTGCCATATACTAGGTTAGAACACTATTGGTTGAGTGGAGGCTCGAAAGAGCAAAACTCTTCCATGGGGTTCGTGAACATACGTGGTTAAGTGGAGGCTCGAAAGAGCAAAGCTTTTCCATAGAGTTCAACCTCTTTAAAACACCACTTGGTTGATCGGAAATGATTGATCAAGTGGATGCACATGGGCTAAGATACTTTGAAAGGAGGAATTAGCCTAACTAGAACAAGTGTTCTATGTCTTGAAAAGGACTAGACGGTGTGGAAAGTCGAGTGCTAGAAATGGCCTTGATACATTTTTGAACATTCAGAACGATCATTAGAGGTCGATGATGAACGATTTATGATACAAGGCCCCTAAAACCGAATCTTTCCATTAATCGGAACACAACCTATCACTTTACTTTCAGTCCTATTATCAACTGCTTACTTGAAGTACCATTTACTTTCAGTATTTTACTTTCCGCAACTAACTTTACTTTTCAGTACCTTTACTTTCCGCAACTAACTTTACTTTTCAGTACCTTTACTTGCCGCAACTAACTTTACTTTCAGCACCTAACATTTACTTTTCCGCACATTTACTTTTCATTCATTTACTTTTCAGTCATTTACTTTCAGTACGCTTACTACAGACGCTTTCAATTTTAACCCAATATATCTTTGGTACGCATTACGCTTGTAGCGTGCGGCCAGTACCAAAAGTATATTGATCAGTTGATATTGAATTCGACTGTTCCAGCAATTTACTTTTACGCACTTTATTTTCAGCACTTTACATTTCCGTACGCTTACTACAGACTTGTTCAACGTCAATCCAACATAACGTTGGCACGCATTGCGCTTGAAATATAGCGTGCGGCCAATGCCAAAGGTGTGTTTGTGGTTGACATTGAACTCGACTGTTCCAGCACTTTACTTTCAGTATTTACTTTACGCAATTTATTTTCCGCACTTTACTTTTCAGTCATTTACTTTCCGCACTTTACTTTACAGTCATTTACTTTCTGCACTTTACTTTCAGTCCTTTACTTTCCAGCACTTTATTTTCAGCACTTTATTTTCAGTCATTTACTTTCCAGCAATTTACTTTCAGTACTAAAACCACAACTAACCCCAATCGCACTTAATTTTCTGTACAACTTCCTCAAAGAACAACCATTCCACCAATTCCCTTGGGTTCGACCCCTACTTACCGCTTTACTACCCAAATAGTGAAGTCACTAAAGTAGTGGACTTATAAATTTATTTTGCACATTGCCTTACGACAAGGCTCTGTCATGAGGCTGATAGTGATATTTCTGAACTCTTCCATCTTCTTTGCATTTTTCTGTTTAGGAATGAGAACAATTAATGTACCATTGAACTCAGCAGGAAAATGATCATTTTGTAACACAGATAAGCAGGCGGAAATAAATTCAGTCTTGATCACATTCCAATACTTCTGAAAAAAGCCAGCCGGAAAACCATCCAACCCCGGGGCTTTAGTCGGATGAAGTTGAAATAATGCTGACATGATCTCCCTTTCAGTGTAGCTTTCAGTGAGCAGTCTATTATGAACATCAGTCACTTTGCGAGGAAAGAAATCCAAGTGTGATGCAATTTCCTCATCAGACATACTCTGAGTAGAAGAGAATATACTAAAGTAATTTAGAGCTCTCTTCAATGTTGTTTTGGCCACAAAAAACCTGGCCATTACTGTTAGAAAGCTCTACTATAGTGTTACTCCTATTTCTCGCATTAACCTTAAGATGAAATTTTTTTGTATTATTATCGCCTTCACATAGCCAAGACACGCGAGATCTTTGAGCCCACATTTGTTCCTCTCACAAAATCCACTCATCAATTTCAAACACTAGTTTCTTTTCTTTCTTTAGGGATATGTCATTTCTAGTTTGAAGTCTAACATCTTCTAATTCCTATTTCAAAGCCTTGAGCTTAGTATTAACATTTCCGAAAGACTTTTTGTTCCACACATTGAGCTGTCTAGACAAATGAGTTAACTTATCAGACAAAGCAGAGCTAGAGGAGCCATTGTGCCACCAAAAATTGACTTGATCAGCAAAATTTGGGTCTCTTACCCACATCATCTCAAACCTGAAGATCCTTTCAGAACTTACTTCCTGGTTACCCAACTTTAACAAAATTGGGCAGTGGTGTGAGTGATGCGAAGTTAAATGCAAGACAGTTGAAAACGGGAAATGAGAAAACCAATTCCTATCATGTTGGAGTCTGTGAACTCCACCGGTTTTGATATGATAAACATCCAGTTGATGTGTTACTTGAGCGTGCAGGTTAATGCACATGTACTCCGGAAGTAACGTTTCCTCAGTATGTGACTACAGGAAGAGAATATCATTCAGGATATTCTGGAAGATCTTTTCAGTTCCCAATAGATCTCGAAATCCAGCTGGAAAGCGTGTGTATGACGAAGGAAAGATTCAATCAAAGATCTCTCTACAAATTAGGAAATTGCTTAAAGAATAAAGATCAAGATTTGGGCAGATTTGATTGAAGATCTTCGGTGCTACTTTAGGAAACTAAGATGGCACACGTCCAACTTGAATATTATGGGATATTCTTGTTGAGGATTTGGCAAGATTATTATGGGATAATCTTGTCAAATAGGAAAGATTTTCGTTGGAAAATCTAGGGTTTCCCGGGAGGATGGACGAGCTATAAATTGGATGCTACGACCTCCTTTAGCACTTGCTCGTTCTGGAGACTACTGGCGTTGAAGCTTCTAATCGAGTAACAACTGCACATTGCTGGTTGAAGGTTAACAGACTGACTGCATACCTGTGAGGGAACGAACGGATCAATCTGAGCCAGACGGAGATAACGACTTGTTGCGCGGTGAACAATAGAGGTGATTACAGCGAAGGTACATCCGATTGTAAGGTTGTACACCCTTGATAGTGGTCAGATTGTAATCAACTCTGTGTAATCGGAAAACGCTAAATACAAGAGCTATTTCAAAATCCTTCCAGTTCCGCTAGAAGGTAGTGGGTTTTCTCTAGTACTTACTTGAGTGCTGGGGTTTCCACTATAACTCACTATGTGCGTTTAAGTTTTACTTGCAATATTTATTTTCCGTTGTTTTTACATTACTTGGCCAGGAATGTTACTTGTCAGGTCGCTAACTACGATCCAACAATTGGTATCAGAGCCCGATCTCTAGATTCTTAGTTAGCTTTGCAGGTAGAATGACAACCATGAACGACTCCTTCTAGAAGCCGCCGATGCTAAAATCAGGTGAGTACGACTGGTGGGCGGAACAGTTTGAGGCACATACATGTTCCTTGGACTGACAGCTGTGGCAAGTCATCGAACAGGGAGCAGTGAAAATCCCAAACATAGAAGATCCTACTAAGGAGAAGGATCGGAAGGACTACACCGATGTTGACTACAAAATACTTGAAAAGAACAGTAGAGCAAAAAAAATCCTACATCAAGCTCTCAACCCAGGAGATCTGAAAAATATGCTTCACTACAAAACGGCCAAGGATATATGGGATGCACTAAAATCACTCTACTCAGGGAATGATGACGTGAAAAAGAACCGTATTCTAGCGGCAATGAAAGATTATGACAATGCAGTCCAAGGGAAAGATGAATCCCTTGAGGAGTTTCACTCACAATTTCAGGGCTACGTTGGACAAATGCAATTTCTGGATGAGCAGATCCATAAATGGAAGGTTACCCATCACTTCCTTCAAGCACTCAACTCGAAGTGGGATGCCGTATCTGTGGCACTTCAAGCTCAAAAAGACATCAAGGAAATCACACTTGAAGAACTCGGGGCAAAACTCCAAAGTACTGACAGTATTCAACAGAGAAAGGCTGCTAGACGGGAACCGGAGAAAACCCAGTCTATCGCTCTCAAAGTTGAAAAGGCTTTTGAGCTAGCACAAAAGGAAAATGATGAGGAGCATGTGGATGAATTGACAGCACTTCTGACTAGAGTATTCAAGATGGCAGGGACCGCGCCGAAATGTTCCTTTAAAGGAACGTGATCAAATGGCAAAGATGCACTGTGCTACCACTGCCAAAACAAAGGACATATGGCAAAGAATTGCTTTAGCAAAAGGCAGGGGAGCCTCCAGCTCAGAAAAGCGTTAATGCCATGATAGCAACATGGGGGAGTCTGATGAGGACAGTGGAGATGACAATCCAACTGGAGCAGTATGCATAATGGCTACCAATGAGGTAACAGATTCTGACCCTTTTGCTTACTTGACTGATAGAACTAATGAACAACTGATATCTCTCATTAAGAATCTTGTCATGAAAAACATGGAGCTCACTCAGGAGCTGAGAGAGCAGGAGGAATCAACCCCATCACTTGAGGAGAATGGGAACCTATGGGCTAATAAGGCCTTGCAACTTGAGGAAGAATTATTGCAGAACGAACCAAACTGACCAAACAGCTCCGAAGCCTCGAGAATAAGGTTAACAGTTTAAATACACAGAATGAAAGGCTGCAGATAGAGTTAGATGATATCCGTTCCTTAGAAGGTAAGGTTATCCAACTTGAAGAAGAGAACGCAAAGCTTATGAAGGAAGTTGAGGTGACCAAAGCAAATGAAGAGGAACTAAAGAAGAAGTGGCTGAACGAATACACTGACACAAAGGTTTCTGAAATCAAGGAAGGGTTCACCAAGCACTTCACATCTCGACCAGGTCTAGGGTACAATTCCGAAATGGAGAACAAGGTCTCAAGGAAAGGAAAGGAGGTGGACCAGGCAGCTGAAAAATCCTTCAAATGCAAATGTGGAGCAACCCAAGGAATCACAGAGCAGACTGCTTCCAGAAGTACTGTTCCTTTTGACAGAAAGAAGGCCTACACTTTTTGACTAAAGCAAGCAGCAAATCTTCCCACATTGATTTTACTGCACGAGTCGCCAATAAGTCAGTCCCACCAGGAAGAAGTAAGTATGTGGACCTGAAACATCACAGAGTCTGCTGGCATTGTGGTCAGGCAGGACATTGATAAGCAGAGTGTTCCCTACGAAAGGACCGAGAACAAAGGGTAAAATCTAACTACGAGACATTGGAAAGACAAGAGAAGGTCTGCTGGACGTGTAAACAAGCTGGACACTATTGAAGGACCTGTACCTATACTGAGGGTCAAAAGAACAAGAGTTGGAAACCAAAGATGCTGCGAGGGAACGTTTTCAAGAAAGACGAGGGACCTAGTGACACAGATGGATCCAGAACCACTTATGCGACCAAGAAACCGAGTAAGCTGAGGTTTATTTGGGTTCGTAAAATCGAGTATATTTTTCTTGCAGGATAGAGAGGAGAGCTTTCCCTGGTACATAGACAGCGCATGCTCAGGACACATGACAGGGAACCGAGAATGGTTTGAATCGCTCCGCCATCACTCTGGAGGATCAGTCACTTTCGGAAACAAGGGCAAAGGTGAAACGTTCGGTTTGGGTGAAATCAAACTTTCTAATCAACTCTATATCATTAATGTTAGTCTAGTCCATGGATTAGTGTTTCTCAACTGTGCCAAAACAGTAAAAACAAAGTTACCTTTACTTCTGATTAGTGTGTAGTGGAATGCATAAGCCCGGGAAAAATTCTCATGAAGGGAAAGGGGATGAACAAAGTGTATAAAGTAGATCTATCATTCATACTTGATGAGGAACTCTGTCTGACGTCTCAAGCCAATGAATCCGAACTATGGCACAAAAGGATTGGACATGCAGGCCTAAGACTCCTGTCCAAGTTACACCGACTAGAGCTGATGAACGAATTACCAAATGTGGAGGACAGTCTAAACAATCTATGTGATGCTTGCACCAAGGGAAAACAAGTAAGGTCATCCTTTAAATCAATGAACGAGGTAAGCACCACTCGCCCTCTTGAACTTATCCACATGGACCTCTGTGGTCCCATGCGCACAAGGAGCCGTGGAGGTAATATATAGATATTTGTGATTGTTGATGATCACTCAAGATATACATGGACTGTGTTTCTAAGCTCTAAAGATGAGGTATTTGTAGAATTCGAAATCTGGTTGAAACTAGTTGAAAAACAATTGAACCTCTTCTTGGCAGGTATACGTATTGATCACGGAACTGAAATTCAGAAATCACTATTTCTAAACTTGTGCAGGACCAGGGGTATTAGACAAAAATTTTCTGCACCCAGGACACCTCAACAGAATGGAGTGGTGGAAAGGAAAAATAGAACACTAGAGGATATGACACGGACGTTACTGATAGCTAGCGGGCTTCCTAGGAGCTTTTGGGGAGAGGCAATCAATGCTGCTTGCCACGTCCTCAACATGGCATACTTAAGACCTATCCTGAACAAGACCCCGTATGAGCTAATGAGGGGAAGGAATTCGAGTGTGTCTCACTTCAGAGTATTTGGCTGCAAATGCTACATCCATAATAACGGGAAGTCCAACTTAGGAAGGCTCGACCCCAGAAGTGATGACGGTGTGTTTGTCGGCTACTCGAACCACAGCAAGGCCTACAAAGTATACAACAGACGCCAAAGGAAGGTGGAGGAAACCATCCATGTGGTTTTTGATGAGGAAATAGTGGCTAGAGATCTAATTCAGGAAGATGGAGCACCACCACTTACGCAAGACGAAGAGTTTAATCTAGTGAAAAGGGAAGAGGATACCTCTCAAGAAGATCATACCAGTTTGAATCCGCAACTGGTTACCACAGGGGAAACGTTACATGGTACTGTTACAGACGACGCACTGGATCCTACAGTACCCGACAACTCTACTGGAGAGGGAGTTGAAACAGCACAAGAGGATGAGCAAACTCAAGGGCATGAGGAAAGCCAGATAATGCCTGTTAGACAAATGCAAGAGATCATACGCCCCCTAGATGGATGCGAGACTACGTATGCCATACCTCTGTTAGAAATGACCGAAGCGATCAGGTGAATCCATCCACTCATTCATTACCTGATAGTCATGCATTTACTGTCTTTGTCTGTCTCTCCAAGCCCAGGAATATTCATGAAGCACTGAAGGATCCGGATTGGGTAAGAGCTATGCAGGAGGAGTTACATCAGTTTGAAAGGAACAAAGTTTGGCGACTGGTCCCTCGACCTAAAGATCAAACCGTCATATGGACAAAATGGGTCTTTTTTAATTAAAGCTGGTCGGTGCCAGTAGCTTTATTGATTAAAAGACGTTCAAACAGCCTGAACCGTGGCTACAAAAAGGAGTCCTCAAGTGCCCAGAGCTAGTTATAAAACCTAGCTCTGAAGACACTGAACAGACTAGAAACAAAAACACGAGGACCATGCAAGGACCTGGACTACGAATGATAAGGGCAGGCATTGTAAGGGGCCGGGAGGCCTAGGCGGTCAGCTTCAAGGGCGAGCCGGAAGGAAGTCGAGGTGGTAGACTGATCGGTTGCGGCGAGGAGGTAGGTCGGGTAGTTTGTAGCTCTGTAGATCTTGGAGAAATTGATACCATGTAAGTCAGCTGGGCGACCACGCTTATGGAGATCAACCATGCACGGGTGGCAAGATTGGCAGACAGTAATACAACGACCTTGCATACACAGCTGGCGGACTGTGCGGGACAAGGCTGTAAGTGAATGAAGGTGAGTAGTCTAGCTGTAGAGAAGGACCGCCCCAATGCTATTCTGAAGAACACAAGCTTCTCGGGGACTAACATCATACCAGGCTACGTTCAAAGTTAGGCCAGTGGGGCAAGGCGTCCATCTTTTCCACCGAGTTTTACTGGATGACAAAGGGCAAGTAGTCCGGAACAAGGCATGTCTTGTTATCAAGGGATAGAACCAGCAAGAAGGAATTGACTACGACGATACATTTGCTCCGGTAGCCAGGTTACCATTAGACTATTGATTGCATATTCTGCTTACCATGGCTTTAAACTGCAGCAGATGGACGTAAAGACCGCATTCATCAATGGGGTACTTAAGGAGGAAGTGTACATCGCACAGACCCCTGGCTTCGAGGATAGCAAGCATCTCAATCACGTGTGCATCCTAGACAAAGCTCTTTACGGACCGAAACAAGCACCTCGTGCCTGGTACGAAAGACTGTCTCAATTCCTCCTCATGCACGGATATATGAAAGGAGAGGTCGATAAGACACTGTTCCTTCTGAAGGAAGGAAACCATACTCTGGTGGTACAGGTATATGTTGATGACATCATTTTTGGTTCCACTAATGATCTCTTGGTCAGGAAGTTTACTAAACTCATGGAGAGTGAGTTTGAGATGAGTACGGTCGGAGAGCTTAAATTCTTCCTAGGACTTCAAGTGGCACAAGAAGGTGACGACTCTCGAATCCATCACCAGAAGTACCTTCGTGAGATGATTGTCAAATTTGGCATGAAGGACTCGAGCATTATGACAACTCCAATCTCTCCAAATGAGTCATTAGGGAAGGACGAAAGTTCCCCACAAATAGACCAGACACTCTACCGAGGGATGATAGGTTCACTTCTCTATCTCACTACAAGTAGACTTGATATTATGTATAGTGTTTGTCTATGTGCACGTTTTTAAGCAGATCCCCGTGAGACACATTTGAAAGCAGTAAAAAGGATACTACATTACCTGAAGGCTACCGATACACTTTGCCTATGGTATCCCAGGAATGTTGACCTCCGACTAGTGGGATACACCGACGCTGACTTTGCAGGTAATAAGTAAAATTATATCCCCTGTTCAAGCTTGTGTTCAAGTTACAGTTGAGACAAACCTTGAACTCCTTTCACAATAGTTCAGCAGACAGAACAAATAATAGGAGCACGCACAGAATGATAACCCAGTTCGGCCAGGCCTACTCTGGGGGGTTTCCCACACCCTAGAAGGGACAGCAAATCTTTATTACGAGTTAGAGCTTATATGTGGACTTACACTTACACCTTGTAATTTCCTAGCCTCTAACACTGCGTCTCTCAGATTTGCAACCGAGGTTTACAGCAGTTAACCTCGATCCCCTTCATCTGAACCTGCAGTCCGAACGTTCTCGACCTTCTTGAAGCTCGAATGCTTTCTCTCGAAAGCTTGTTCACCTTTGTTGTGTGCCGCAGTTTGATCGCTTCCAGGCAGTCTGAGTTGCACGTGATGAGACTGCTCTTGCACCGATGAGTTTCTAGTGGGGAAACACAAACGACCATCGCTTTCTTCTTCTCCAATCGGTAGGGTTTGGTGTATATTTGATCTTTGAAAGCGATGCAGAATAAGGACGCCCTAGCATTGTATTTATATGCTTGGACGAAACCCTAATCTGCACAAGATAATCCCATCAAATATTTAGGAAATATTCCTAGATATTTGATGTATATCTTTCTCAAATCGGTTGGAAGAATATACGAATTCTTCTTGCCCAAGTAAGCTACGCTGCCTTCAATGTAGATATTCATTCGAATATCTCATGTTCGAATAAGTCGCTGGCCGACTTTAACTTGACGATATCTTCGCTATCCAGTATCCTTTCGGGAAATATCCTTGCGTCTGTTCCACGCTGTACATGAGTACTAGGATATGTTCGAACTCCCCCTGAACTCCTGCTCGAACTGTCTAACTCTGTTTTGCCAAATACATGCCACTCAAGGGAACATCAATCTCCCCCTTGGCATTTTGGCAAAACCAAATCTACTAGATGACTAAGTCTATCTAACTATCTAGGCAATAGACAATTTTGAGGGAAACAGAAATTGTCTCCTCCAAAATACTCCCCCTTTTTGCCACAAACTGGCAAGGGGTCCAATCTCAGTTCGAACAACCAATCAAATAGTGCCAGAACAAGCACATAGAATGAGAGTTTTCAAAAACAAATAGTTCAGGGAGAAAGTTATTCAGGGGACCTTCATGCAGACGACCCATCATCAGTGGCATCCTCAGAATCAGCATCATCAGATTCATCTTCACTTGGGTAGCTGAGGGCACGAGCGAGCTTGTTGATGCGCCTGCGTTGCTCCTTGTCCACTTCAATGATGACAGTCAGGTCCTTGAGAAGCTTACTCCTCTCACCCCGGTCCATCCTGGCTCCCCCTCGACTCGACTCCGCAACATCTTTTCCTTTCTGGTTCCCCTCCTTGAGATCGTTCACGTGACGCACTTTAAACAGCTTGTGGTCAACGATGAACTTGCTGGGTGCCTTTGAGAGATGGTCAGTCGGGGCCTTCAAATCTGGAGCTTGATGGATTATCAACTCATATATCAGGAACGAGAAGCAAATCTGGTGAAGAGTTCTCATCAAAGTAGCATGATCAGCGATCTGTTTGAACATTACTCTGCCCAGGTTGAATTTCAGCTTATTCCCTATTTGATAAAGAAGTTGAGCCATATCCCGGTTGACCGTTGAACGGTGGGTTGAGGGTCTCCAGTTAAATACAGCAATGAAGAACAGCATGGAGTAGAACGTTGAGAGATCAGCTATGTGCACGACAGAATCAGGCTTCCACTGAACTGAGCCAGCAGTGATGGTATCTATAATCTTTCCTAAGTCTGATTCTTCTTCATTCGTAACTGAATCATTGATGGACCATAATTGTATGAATCATAAACACAGTTAAACCCACCAAATTAGACTTTTTGCCTATTTAACTTTTGCTTGTTAATTCTGATATTTATCTACAGAGTATTTTGAAGTCTAGAGAGAATACAGGCTAAGGAGGAGTTTTAAAGCTGAAAATGAATTACGAGTCATTCCAGGTCACGACCAAATTCTGACTTTCAAGAACCTGACGCGGAATCACTCAAAACAAGTCAAACCGAAGGGCAACCAGAGTCAGACTGGAGCTGAAAGGACCGATGGCTTTTGGGGGAAAAGATCTGAACTCACACTCACCCACTCCCCTCCACCTAGCCGGCGGCTCCCCTCACTCACATTCTCCTCCTCCTCTCCTTTCATGCCACATGGGGGGCGGCTATGGCTTCCTCCACCTAAGGGCCAACGGCTCCTTGGTCCTCCATCCATCTTGTGCCATGTGGTGGCTTCTCCTTCACATCCATTGCTCCTCCTTGGCTATAAATAGAGCATCCCATTCCCTTGTATCCATATCTCATCCCATCCTCATTCAAACATCACAAGTCCTCAAGTGACTTATCTCTCTATCTTTTGTGGGCACAATCATGTAACACTTTACTTTGGAATCGAAGTTGGATCTTGAGCACTCTTATCGGTTTTTGTAAGTACTCTCTTCTTTACTTTACTGTCTTTCAAAGTACTTTACTTTCCTATCTTTACTTTCGAAAACTTTACTTTACTGTCTTTCAAAAACCTTTACTTTTCAACGCACTTAGCTATGATGTCCTATTCCATTAATATTCGTAGCTAAACCCTTCATTCGGTTGAAGGGGTGTGCTTGTATCATACAATGTTTTAGACCCTACTCTTAGTGCCTCTATGTGTTCAAAACTTGTTCTATGTGCCACATATTAGGTTAGAACTTCCAAGGTTGAGTGGATGCTTTAACGGGCAAAGCTCTTCCGTGGGGTTTGTGAACATACTCGGGTAAGTGGATGCCTTAACGGGCAAAGCTTATCTGAGGAGTTCGACCTCTTTTAAAAACCATTTGGTTGATCGTAACTGAAGATCAAATGGATGCACATAAGGCTAAGATACTTCGAAAGGAGGAATTAGTCTAAATAGAACAAGTGTTCTAAATGATGTGGCAAGTCATGTGCTAGAAATAGCCTTGATTCATCTTTGAATACATAGTATGATCATTAGAGGTCAATGATAAACGGACTATGATACAAGGCCCCCTAAAACCGAATACTTTCCTTTAATTGTAATATCAACTGTTACTTTACCTTTCAGTACTAAAAACCAAAAACAACCCGCCAACTGCTTTATTTAATCCCCCCTTCAAAAGAACAACTATCACCTAATTCCCTTGGGTTCGACCCGTACTTACCACTGACTACCAAAAATAGTTAAGTCACGAGTATCGGAGATATAAATTTATTTTGCACAGAGAACATCGCACCTTAACGATAGTGCGGTGGGCTCCGTCAATCGTCCATGGAGAAGTAGACATTTATAAGCTCTGGATCAAGCTTGATCTGTCTTCCTCTAACAAAGAAGACACCATACTCTGCTTCTCCAATGACCCCAAACCGAGGAGGAAGGTTTGCAATAGCCTCACGAACTAGTTGTTCGTTGAACGGTTTGCATCTGTCCAACGTCCAGAACAGTTCTGATTGCTTAAGAACCTCAATGACTTCCTTTCCCTTGTACCGGGACTCCTCTAGCACCCTCTCAGGGATGATCTTTCATTTTAGCACACAAGACCACTTCTTCGCAGCATCTATATTAACAAACCACACTCCTTTCTTGACCACACCCACTGGAACAGTGTCAGACTCAGGGGATGGGACTTCGCATCTCCCAGCATCCTCTGAAACAGGAATCGCAGCATCGCGCTTCCTTTTCTTGGATGAACCGACTCCCCCTGCACCGATGCCGATCTCAGCAACATTCTGAACTGATCCCTTTGTAGACTTTGCAAAAGCTACCTTCTTCTTTTCCTTGTCCTTCTTTGTCCTTTTGAGATTGACAAGAGGAACAAGGTCCTGGTCATCTTCCGAACGAGTAGCATCCTTTGACATTTGCTTCGCAGTGTCCTCACGAACTGATGCACCATCCTCCTCCATATGATCACTCCGGAGATCATCTGGAACAACTATTGGTACAGCCACTGTCTCCTTAGTACCAGCCTCCTCTGGAACAATTCCAGTCTCAACTTCAGTCTGAACACTTGGTTCCACAGTTGGAACACTTGTAACTTTCTCGGCAACAGACTCTTGTGCCCCATCAGTCTGGTCACGTGAAACTTCCTCTGAACTTGCCACTCCCCGATCCTTTTCTTTTTCCAAATCTTCCATGACATCATCAATGTCCTTGTACATTTTTCCAACTCTTCATCCTTCTCTGTAGGAATAGTTTCCTCTGTCACAGTCTTAACCTGCTCACCGGGACATTCATCAATGATACCTTCAAGAGTTTTAGAGGGCTCACCATCAGGCCCATCATTGATCACCAGCTTTCTCTTCCCCGAGGTCTCAATGAATATCTTTGTTTCTTCATCAGAAATAGCAATCTTCCGACCTCTAGTAGCATATATCTGCGCTAGATATTTTCTGGGAGAGTCACATGCCCGCTTAATCTTCTTCCTGCGACCACTTTTTGGAGGAACGTATCCAGAGGCAACGATCTTTTCCCTCCATGTTGCTGAGCCTCCAGTCACTTTGCTGGGTTGCCCATCTACCGCATTCTTGACAGTTTTATTTCCAGTATTAGTACGACCGGCTTTGTCACCAACAACAGCCCTACCATCAATAACATCCCTACCACCATCACCACCAATCACAGCCCTACTGGCTTCATCATAGTCAACACCGTACACTTCCCATCCTTCTCAACACCCATATTCAGATCCTCCTTCAACACAGTATTTTCAACAGACGGAATATTTGCAGAATCTGAACAAACAGTTGGAAGTACCTCAGATTGGGGATGGACACGGGTCGTACCATCAACGATTGAGTCGGACGAGTCCACTGCGGTCGACTGAGGAAATTTATCGGCTGTTTATTCGTCAATCTTCTTGGCTTCGGCCATGACTTCAGTATCGGAGTGTAAAGGTGCCACCTTTTTCTCCTTCGGAGCTTTTGACTTTGGAACATGGGGTTTCGCCGTTAGTGCCTTCGAGGATTGCATGCCCTTTTTCTCAGCGGATGAG
Source organism: Rhodiola kirilowii (assembly GCA_033675215.1). Classification (NCBI taxonomy): domain Eukaryota; kingdom Viridiplantae; phylum Streptophyta; class Magnoliopsida; order Saxifragales; family Crassulaceae; genus Rhodiola; species Rhodiola kirilowii. The sequence continues at coordinate 37,689,582 of CM066201.1, forward strand.
ACACCGGATTTTGACGACTTTCTTGTGTTCACCATTGCAATCGATCGTATTTGAGGATGAGAGGGCTTGAACTCGGCAGTCAAAATTAGGGTTTCCGCAGAGCAACTGAATAGATTTTGAAAACAAAATCTTTTTTAAATCAATATTTGTTGCTACAACTTCCCAAAACTGTCAATTCCCATTTTAAAAACAACGACATGAAAAAAATCTTCAAGAATATTCAAAAAATATTAATTCCAAAGCTGTTGAGTCTTCTGTTCCAGCTTTCTTCCTTAGATGGTCAGTCCAACTGTTCAGCTGGAGATTCGACTTTGACTGACCACCATTGAATGCATTCAGTGATTGAAACCACATAGACCCACTAAGGATCTGGGTGTTTCACGCCGTGAAATGCCATGGGAGTTGAAGCTTCTAATCGAGTAACCACAGTAGATTGATGATTGAAGGTTAGCAGACTGACTGCATACCTGTGAGGGAACGAATGGAGCAATCTGAGCCAGACGGAGATAACGACTTATTGAGCGGTGAACTATAGAGGTGATTACAGCGAAGGTTCATCCGATTGTAAGGTTGTACACCCTTGATAGTGGTCAGGTTGTAATCAACTCTGTGTAACCAGAAAACACTAAATACAAGAGCTATTTCGAAATCCTTCAAGTTCCGCTAGAAGGTAGTGGGTTTCTCTAGTAGTTACTTGAGTGCTGCGGTTTCCACTATAACTCACTGTGTGCGTTTAAGTTTTACTTGCAATATTAATTTTCCATTGTTTTTACATTACCTGGTGACGGAGCCCACTGCACTATCGTTAAGGTGCAATGTTCTCTGTACAAATAAATTTATATTTTCCGCTACTCGCGACTACACTACTGGGTAGTAAGTGGTAAGTAGGGGTCGAACCCAAGGGAATTAGAGGGATAACTGTTCTTTAGGGGATCGTATGGTGAGTAATTTTAGGTCGATTGCGGACTTACTGCTAATTACTAAGCTACTGTTTTTGGTTTTTTTGGTTTTTTATGCGGAAAAGTAAATACAGAAAAAAAATACAGAAATTAAAATACAAAAAGTAAAAGAGTTAAGGGAAGAAAACTTACAGTGGGTGATGCGTGATTGCGATTCCTCCGGTAGATGAGTGGTTGATGGTTGTAGTTGATCGAGCAGTTTACAAAAGTAAATACAGTGGGTTTTGTAATTCAAGGAAAACATTCGGTTTCAGGGGCCTTGTATCATAGCCTGTTTATTGTTTTAGTAACCCTTCTAAGTATTCAAACGTGTATCAAGGCCTTTTCCGGCGCTCGATTTGCCACACTGTCTAGTCTTTTGCAAAAGTGTTCGAAAGTGAATCAAGGCCATTTCAAGCACTCGACTTGCAACACTGTGTAATCTTTTGCAAAAAAATGTAAAGCCCTTGTTCTACTTAGACTAGCACCCCATTTCAAGGTATACTAGCCTATGTGCATCCATTTTGGGTTGTCTTTTCCGATTTACCCAAAATGGTGTTTGAGAGAGATCAAACTCCTCAGATAAGCTTTGCCATTTCAAGCATCCACTTACTCGAGTATGTTTGCGAACTTCCACGGAAGAGCTTTGTCATTTCAAGCATCCACTCAACCTTGGAAGTTCTGATCTAATATATGGCACATAGAACAAGTTTTGAATACATAGAAAAGAAACTAAAAGAATTAAAACATTTTATAATACAAGTGCGCCCCTTTAACCGAATAAAGAGTTTAGCTACGAATATCCATAGAGGTGGATACCATAGCAAAATACTCGGGAGTTTTTGAAAACAATAAGAGGAGAAGGGGTGGAATACTCAAGAACCAACAGGAGTATTCCTAATTCTTATTGAATACTCAAGAACCAACAGGAGTATTCTCTAAAGTATAATACTCAAGAACAAACAGGAGTATTATTTCCAATCAGTATAATACTCAAGAACAAACAGGAGTATTATTTCCAAAACCAAACCAAACTTACAAAGTAACAAAAACTTAGAGAGAGAAGTGAAATGATTTTGGGATGATTGAAATGAGGAGGAGAAGCCTCCTTTTATAGCCACAAGGGGAGGAGATGGGTGGTGGAGATGGGTGGCATGTGTTTTTGATCCAAGGGAGGAGAAGGGAGGAGGAAGGAGGAGGTGACACATGGGGGAGGAGAAAGCCGCCGGCTGGGGGGAGGTTGGGCCGCCGGTAGCCGGTTGCAAGGGGAGGAGAAGGGTGGCTTTGGCCACCTCCAAGAAAGGTGGCCGGTCACCTTGGTCCATGAGTGCATTTTGACAGTTTTGTGCAGTCTTTTCACAAAACTATCAGTCCAATTTCGCTCCGTCTGACTTTGATTGTTCCTCGGTTGGATTTGATTTGAGTAATTCCTACGTCAGGATCTTGAGATTTCTTCGTTCAGCGTCTGATCTTGACCTTGGATTGACTCTTAATATCTTTCAGCGTAAAATCCTCTCCTTAGCGTGTTTCTCTTTAGTCTCTAAAATGCCCTGTAGAAATAAATCGGGACTAACAAGCAGAAGTTAAATAGACCAACAGTCTAATTTGGTGGGTTTTACTGTATTTTTGATTCGTATAATTATGGTCCATCAGATCACCACACACTTTTAGTTGTTCGTCCCGAACAATGCTATTAAAGGGCGGTACTCTAAGTTTGGTTTTAAAATATGAAAATTAGACTGTGGGACTCGATTTAAGCTAATTCATGCATTACTTACTTATTACCAAATTGAACTGTGTAAATAAATAGAAGTAACTTGATACTTGTACCTCCGTGCCGAGATGCAAATTATTCTGGATGTTTTGGGAGATAGCCCTTTTTAGGCTCCTGGACTGCAACCTCGGGATCGTCTCTCACTATATGGTTTCCTTGTAGCTTTCTCTAGCACATGATTCGGTTCGGGTTTCAATGGTTTGAGTACTTTCATTTTCTTTTGGCGAGGGACTGCTTTTTGTAGTGAATCGGCCTTTGGCATTTGATTTGACTCTTTGAGTACTTCACTTTTTGTTTGGTTAAAACCTTCACAATTTTGGGCCTTTGGCCTCTTGATTTGCTTCTTTGAGCTTTTTGCATCTTTGTGACTTGCTAGTCCATTTTCTCAAGCCTTTTTTGGGAGGTCCAATCATCGCCCGCAAGCCTATGGAAATACCTCCCCGCTCCTCTCATCCTTGTCGTTTCGCGCGGGTCAAGATGAGGGTCGCGCATCTATTTTCTCGGCTACTTTGACTAGAGAGAGGATGGTCTGATTCCCGTCCTCGCCTTTTTTTTCTTTTTGCATAAACACTGCATGGCGGAGATGACTTCAATCTTCACTGAAACCCGAAGTGCAGCCTCCACTGACTTCGAAAACCATATAGTTTGATTCGATCCTTCGATTGCTTGCCAAGCCTCTCTAGGGCATTTCTATCAACTCCACATCCCTAGTTTATCTCAGCACAAAGGGACAAATGAGAAGTTACGTTCTAAGTTTTTAGACAGTTGAATTTTCACAAGGTAAATGCACGAATTATGACGTATCTTTTTCACATTCTTAAGTTCATATTTTCAAAAAGATAATACTAAAAAAGAAAAAACATGTTATTTATTTATGTACACATTCGGATCTCACCCCACACTTTTGAACGAAGTCGTGCCTTTCAGCACTACTTAGTTCAAAAGCCATGCAAGCAGACAATTACGAGAAGGAAATGATATTAAGGAAAAGGGAAGAAAAGAACTCCCTTTAAGGTGTCGAGTAAACGACATGGCTCGAGGCTGGATAATCGAGGGAGTTCGGCTGGGGCCTTGAACTCTTAGCGTAGCCCTGACTGGCTTAATGTTGCACCCAAGTCCGATTCCTGAATAGTCAAATCTTCTATGCACCAAGTGGGTGAGAGCGACTTATTGAAAAAGTAAAATACAGAAAATAAAAGACAGAAAATTAAAGTGCGGAAAGTAAGATAGTGTCGGGTTACCTCCCGACCAGTGCACTTGTTTAACGTCGTTGGCTCGATAGTACCTTATTCCTGGATCACTGGTTGGGATCCCATGGGTGGCTTAAGTCGAATTTCGCTACCGTTCCTGTGTTGCTTCTTGCCTTGCCTTTTTCCGATTTCTTGCGAGATGATGTGCTTGGGTCCAGTTCCCGTTGTTCTGGTGATTTCTCCTTCCAACGTCTCTGAGAAGGCGAGGGACCTTTGACCACTAGCTTCTTGAACTGGGTTTTCTGGTGTTTAGGGCTGCCTTGTCCAGTGATGGCGAAAACATGCTCCATCGAGGAGTCGTTCTGCTCAGGCCCTTTTCCCATCCTCTTTTCAGCCTCTTCATGGATCACATAGTTTTCAGCGATTTGTCTATTGATCGAGGGGAAAAGTCGGGAAGCTTGCATCTTAAGGCTCGGTTCTGCCTCGTCGTGTTTGTTTGTGAGGAACTGGTCATAGATGGTTTTGGCTGCTTGGGTGATGATAGTTGGGTATGGTATTGGCAGCATGTCGGTGGTATTCTGGACTTCTTCCATTGCTGACACTTCCTCGTTGCTCCCGATACTATCTATATCCCAGTCTTCTGATGGCTCGGGAGTTTCTTCTGATGGCTCGGGAGTTTCTTCTTCGTCTGTCTCTGGTCCAGCCTCTTCTATCTGCATGCCTCCATCAGCTTGTGGCATTCGTTTTGTGGCTGCGGCCAGGTTATCTATGAGGTTCCACATGTCTGCCAGGGAGAAGTTCCTGGCTGATCTCCTCATTGCTTCGTTAATCCTTGCTAGATCATCGGCCTTCATCCCACGAAGAAATTTTTGAAGCAGAATTTTCTTCGTGAATCCATGATGCAGGCAGTTTGAGACGATGGTGTCATAGCTCATGTAGTATTCGTCCAAAGTCTCATCCCGAGATTGTTGAAGGTTCATGATCTTCTCACGGGTTTGTTGTCGTAAGGATGGAGGGGAGAATTCTCTCAGGAATGGAACACTAATGTCCAAAAAACGTTCTGCATTCCAAGCGGTTGACGTGTAGTACCAGATCGTCGCGAAATCCGTTAGAGAGAATTTGAAGCATTTAAGCTTAAATTCTTCTAACATTTCATTTGCCGGTTTTATGAGGTGGCAAACGTGGTGAAAGTTTCGGCAATGTTGTACTGGGTCTTCTCCATCCGTACCTCCGAACAGTGGAAGATGTCGTGTTGTCCATGCATATGAAGGGGGTTGCGTCATGAGGACATAGGAGGGAAAGAACAACTAATCCGATGGCTAATTCCCCGGCAACGGCGCCAATTTGACAGAGCCCACTGCACTGTCGTTAAGGTGCAATGTTCTCTGTACAAATAAATTTATATTTTCCGCTACTCGCGACTACACTATTGGGTAGTAAGTGGTAAGTAGGGGTCGAACCCAAGGGAATTAGAGGGATAACTGTTCTTTAGGGGATCGTATGGTGAGTGATTTTAGGTCGATTGCGGACTTACTGCTAATTACTAAGCTACTATTTTTGGTTTTTTTGGTTTTTTTATGCGGAAAAGTAAATACAGAATATAAATACAGAAATTAAAATACTAAAAGTAAAAGAGTTAAGGGAAGAAGACTTACAGTGGGTGATGCGTGATTGCGATTCCTCCGGTAGATGAGCGGTTGATGGTTGTAGTTGATCGAGCAGTTTACAAAAGTAAATACAGGGGGTTTTGTAATTCAAGGAAAACATTCGGTTTCAGGGGCCTTGTATCATTGCCTGTTTATTGTTTTAGTAACCCTTCTAAGTATTCAAACGTGTATCAAGGCCTTTTCCGGCGCTCGATTTGCCACACTGTCTAGTCTTTTGCAAAAGTGTTCGAAAGTGAATCAAGGCCATTTCAAGCACTCGACTTGCAACACTGTCTAATCTTTTGCAAAAAAACGTAAAGCCCTTGTTCTACTTAGACTAGCACCCCATTTCAAGGTATACTAGCCTATGTGCATCCATTTTGGGTTGTCTTTTCCGATTTACCCAAAATTGTGTTTGAGAGAGATCAAACTCCTCAGATAAGCTTTGCCATTTCAAGCATCCACTTACCCGAGTATGTTTGCGAACTTCCACGGAAGAGCTTTGCCATTTCAAGCATCCACTCAACCTTGGAAGTTCTGATCTAATATATGACACATAGAACAAGTTTTGAATACAGAGAAAAGAAACTAAAAGAATTTAAACATTTTATAATACAAGTACGCCCCTTTAACCGAATAAAGAGTTTAGTTACGAATATCCATAGAGGTGGATACCATAGCTAAATACTCGGGGGTTTTTGAAAACAGTAAGAGGAGAAGGGGTGGAATACTCAAGAACCAACAGGAGTACTCCTAATTCCTACTGAATACTCAAGAACCAATAGGAGTATTCTCTAAAGTATAATACTCAAGAACAAACAGGAGTATTATTTCCAATCAGTATAATACTCAAGAACAAACAGGAGTATTATTTCCAAAACCAAACCAAACTTACAAAGTAACAAAAACTTAGAGAGAGAAGTGAAATGATTTTGGGATGATTGAAATGAGGAGGAGAAGCCTCCTTTTATAGCCACAAGGGGAGGAGATGGGTGGTGGAGATGGGTGGCATGTGTTTTTGATCCAAGGGAGGAGAAGGGAGGAGGAAGGAGGAGGTGACACATGGGGGAGGAGAAAGCCACCGGTTGGGGGGAGGTTGGGCCGCCGGTAGCCGGTTGCAAGGGGAGGAGAAGGGTGGCTTTGGCCACCTCCAAGCAAGGTGGCCGGTCACCTTGGTCCATGAGTGCATTTTGATAGTTTTGTGCAGTCTTTTCAGAAAACTATCAGTCCAATTTCGCTCCGTCTGACTTTGATTGTTCCTCGGTTGGATTTGATTTGAGTAATTCCTACGTCAGGATCTTGAGATTTCTTCGTTTAGCGTCTGATCTTGACCTTGGATTGACTCTTAATATCTTTTCAGCGTAAAATCCTCTCCTTAGCGTGTTTTCTCTTTAGTCTCTAAAATGCCCTGTAGAAATAAATCGGGACTATTAAGCAGAAGTTAAATAGACCAACTGTCTAATTTGGTGGGTTTTACTGTGTTTTTGATTCGTATAATTATGGTCCATCACCTGGCAAGGAACGTTACTTGCCAGGTCACTAACTACGATCCAACATATCAGCAACTGCTCGATCAAGTCTACATTTGACTTCATCTATACCCTTCATTCTATTGGAATATGTATAGACAAAACCTTTGAAACTTAAGTCGAAACAAGCCGCAATCAGAAAGCACCCTTCTAAACTGTTCGATAAAAGGTGGGTGAGTCGACTGTTACAAAGAGCAGAGCAATGAGGATTCCTTGGTATGATAGTGAAAGCCTATGCAGTCAACTTGAGTGACAGTGAAACTGATGATGAGAATTAGTAAGGCAAATACAATCACTTCGTAGCTCTAGCAAGTGCTATCAACCAAGGAGAGCATTCCAAGACATCATCTGAGGATCCTATCGAGTGCTCGAGTTGCAGTGATGATGAAGAAATCACTGATGAATGTATTGTAGACAAATACAAGAAGTTGTTCAACTAGTAACTGGAAGCAGTTGAGCTGAACAAGAAGCTCCATTGTAACTTGGAAAATCTGAAGGAATAAAAAGACAAGTTGTAGGAAGAAGTTGCTATCTTGGTAGCTTAAAAGGTGGAACATCAACAGATAATCGCTGATCTTAAACTCCAGATGAAGGAAGTAAGAGATGAACAAGCTGAAATTGTTGCACAAAAGGCTAAACTCCTGGGAGTCATATCATCACTAAAGATTCAGATAGAGAAGACCAAAGACGATCATCCTAAAGTGATTGGTGAGCGAAAGAAGAAGAGTGCTGCTATAAGATGAGGAGAGGTAATTCTACTTGATACTGTTGATGCCTTGAGATGACAGATTGAGTCAGACAAACTTGTGCATGGGGAACATTAGAAGAGCTGAATGACAAGTGTATTTTTAACCCTTTATAGTTTTCAAATTATGAGTTTTAGGGGTCAAATCGTAGTCAAACAAAATTTATAACCTTGGTAAGCCAAGGGTCGATCCAAGGAACAGGTGTGTGAGTACTAGCAAACAGTGTGACCTATTTAGCTATTCCGATTAAACTTTCTAAAAAGGGTTTTGTTGTCACGAAAATTGCAGAAATTAAATAACAGAAAACTAAAGGGCTGTACTTAATCAGAGAAAGAATCCCAGAATCCATACTTCACCCGTGCCACCCTCACTAATCATGCAATCATGTCACGTAAATTACTCATGCTATCGAATATGGAATTAAACCGAAATAACACTAGACAAGCCGCCCATCCACCGATCATTGTCTAGATTAATCTCAATCGTTGAACACCGCCCATCCACGGATTATCAACGATCTCGATTGTTAAAGTAAAGGTTTTTCCTATTGATTCATGTACTACCATTGTAGCAACATGACCTAACATCAATTTCATGTTATCCGATTAATACCTAGGACCCATCCATCTTTCGGTAATTAACCTAAATACGTTCTAGCATGCAAACATCCCATTCAATGTAAATACTTGCAAGAACGATAAAATTAAGCACAATCAAATTGAATATTCGAATCGCATAAATAAAAATCTTAATTGATCACATGAGAGTTGGGTACATACCACGGGATCCGTAGGATCTCAGAATAAAAGAGACTACCCGCTATTCATGGTGATTAAACCACAAATAGTGTAATAAAGAGATAAGGGCGAGGAAACCGTAATGACGCGGGTGCTCGTCGAATCTCTCGTGATGTCTTCTCTCCTAAGTTAGAGTTTATTCTTCTCAGAAAAAGCACACCGAACTGATCTGGTGGAACGCTCTTTTTATATCCAAATTGCCGAAATTGCTAAACATTGCCAAAGGACGAAATTAGGAAAGTCCTGTGACAGTTGATCCGTCACGGGCTGTCACGGGACGTCACGGGATTTGAGAATTGCATCGCCACGGCTAAGTCCCGTGATGGCTTCATTGTCCCGTGACAGGCCTTGCGTCACGGGACGTCACAAGCTCCAGGAATGTTGCTGCTACGGCTGAGTCCCGTGATGCTTCCTTGTCCCGTGACACATGAAGGTGTCACGGGGTCTGGGCCAAAAGTGCTCCTTTAGGATTATTTCTTCATCTTTTCACGCATTTAGGTCCATATCGAATCATTGAGTAATTCAAACCTAAAACACTATGAACATAGATTAAATGATAACAAAATGTTCGGAAACAACCTAATCCATCATCGAATGAAGTGAATAATGGGTCAAGAACTCAACCGATCACTGAACAACCTCAAGAAGTTAATCAAGGTGCTTAATTCTGGATCCAAAAATCTAGATTCCATACTAGGGTGTCAAAGGATTGGTGGAGGCCACAAGGGCCTAGGTTTCACTGGTGCGTCTGGATTCGGGAAGACAACATTCGTAATAGTTGAGCCGTGGTCCTACAAGGAACAACCTGACCATCACTCTCAAAGATGAACGTGATGGTACCCCATAGAAGGCAAGAGAGTCGAAGCTGCTCTTACTGTAACCGAGTAGGACACATCAAGCCAAGATGTCAGGAATTCCCCAAGTTTCTCAGAAAGATGGACCAAGCGCTTAAACCGCGGATGAGACGGGTCTGGAGTGTCAAACAGAAAAGTGAGGTATGTCATGTTGCCTTAAGTTCTACCAGTCATCTGAAGAAGGAAAGATGGTACTTCGACAGCGGCTGCTATAGACACATGACTGGCAACCCCTAAATTTCTGACCAATGTAGAGGAGTTCAAAGGGAACTCTGTGACATTTGGAGAGCATCATGTCCAGTTCACACATGATGAATGTGTGGTGTTGAAGAAAAATGATGAACGAGTACTAACAGGAAGAAGGTTCTCGAACAACTGCTAATTGCTAAATTTTGGTCGACCTACTACTAAAACAACATGTCTGCTGAGTAAAACTGAAGAGATGTATTTGTGGCATCAAAGGATGGGACACCTGAACCTAAGGACACTGAAGAAGGTTTCTACATATGGTCTAGTGCGTGGGATCCCTAAAGTACAAGTTGACCTGAGTATTATCTACGGAGACTACCAAATCGGGAAACAGAACAAAGTCTCTCACAAAGGAACCACTCTGATCAATACGAGGAGACCCCTAAAGTTGTTACACATGTATCTGATGGGGCTTATGCCAGTGGAAAGCTACTCCGGAAAAAGGTATGTCCTAGTTTGTGTTGATGACTACTCTCGTTGAACCTGGACAAGTTTTGTGCGAGACAAATCAGATGTTGTTCAAGCATTTGTTCAACTATGCACTCGTTTGGAGCGAGAAAGAGAAGATAAAGGCGAACATCTGGTGGGAGTCAGGAGCGATCATGGAAAGGAGTTTGAGAACAATGCCCTTGCTGATTTCTTCACACAAAAAGGGATCGCTCAATAGTTCTCATCTCCAATCACTCCATAGCAGAATGGAGTAGTCAAAAGAATGAATCGAAACATTCAGGAGATGGCTCGGGTGATGCTTCATGTGAAGAAAGTACCATTGAAGTTCTTGGCAGAAGCTATGAACACTGCATGCTACGTCATAAACATGGTGACAATTCAGACTGGAACGGAGAAGACATGCTATGAGCTATGGAAGGGAAAGAAGCCAACGGTGAAGTACTTTCATATCTTTGGAAGTCAATGCTTCATTCTCAGAGATCGAGGGTATCAACAGAAGCTGGATCCTAAGAGTGATGAAGGGATCTTTATGGGATATTCAACTAACAGCCGAGCCTACCGACTCTACAACAAGCGCACTGGAGTCATCATGGAGTCTGTCAATATGATAGTGAAAGATGTTCTCATAGAGCTACTTGAAACAAGTGAGGATGGTGATGTTGCAGCTCACCAGGAACAACATGCTGCACCATCACCAAATCTTGAGGTCCCTAAAGTTGTCCCAGATGGCGAGGTTGAACAACTTACTAATGATAATCAGATTGACGACAAACCTGACTTAGAATCACCACTTGCTCTGTTTCGGGTCCTTCAACCTTATAGGACGATTGAGAAGAATCATCCCATTACAGAGGTGATTGGTGAACCAACCGAATGCATGAAGACTCGAGGTAAACATGTAAACTTTCAAGAATTGGCTGGATTTACATGTTTCTTGTCAACGGTGGAGCCCAAAAACATTAAAGAGGCGATTAATGACGAATACTGGGTGGTGGCTTTGCAAGAGGAGCTTGGTGAGTTTCAGCGAAACGATGTATGGGATATTGTTCTACGACTTGATGGTATGACTGTTGATGGATGCACAGTCGTTGTGTGCAAACGTCAAGAATAAATTTATAAGTCCGCTACTCGCGACTTCACTACTGGGTAGCAAAGGGTAAGTAGGGGTCGAACCCAAGGGAGTCAGGTGAATAGTTATTCTTTAAGTAGGACAGTTGGAAGTTGGTTGTGATTTTAGGACTGAGAGTAGCGTGGGTTGGTTGTGATTTTAGGACTGAGAGTAACGTGGGTTGGTTGAGATTTTAGTACTGAAAGTAAATAACTGAAAATAAAGTGCTGGAAGGACAAGTCTTGACAGAAAATAAGCAGTTGATAAGGTGCTGAAAGTAAAGGAACAGTTGATATTACAATTAAAGGAAAGTATTCGGTTTTAGGGGCCTCGTATCATATTCTGTTTATCATTGACCTCTAATGATCATACTAAGTGTTCAAAGATGAATCGAGGCTATTTCTAGCACAAGACTTGCAACATCGTTTAGAACACTTGTTCTATTTAGACTAATTCCTCCTTTCGAAGTATCTTAGCCTTATGTGCATCCATTTGATCTTCAGTTACGATCAACCAAATGGTTTTTAAAAGAGGTCGAAATCCTCAGATAAGCTTTGCCCGTTAAAGCATCCACTTACCCGAGTATGTTCACGAACCCCACGGAAGAGTTTTGCCCGTTAAAGCATCCACTCAACCTTGGAAGTTCTAACCTAATATATGGCACAAAGAACAAGTTTTGAACACAGAGAGGCACTAGGTGCAGGGTCTAAAACATTTTATGACACAAGTACACCCCTTCAACTGAATGAAGGGTTTTGCTACGACTATTCATGGAACAGGACATCATAGCTAAGTGCATTGAAAAGTAAAGGTTTTGTAAGACAGTAAAGTAAAGTTTTCAAAAGTAAAGACAGGAAAGTAAAGTACTTTGAAAGACAGTAAAGTGAAAGTAAAGACAGGAAAGTAAAGTTGCTGAATTGAAAAGATAGTAAAATAAAGATAAGAGTACTTACAAAAACCGTTGAGAGTGCTAAAGATCAAGCTTTGATTCCAAAGTAAAGTGATTACAAGATTGTGCCCACAAAAGCTAGAGAGATAAGTGATTTGTGATTTTGGAATGAAGAGAAGAGGGTTAAGCCCTCTATCTCTCTAAAGAACTTGTGAATTGTGGGATGAAGATTACAATGGAGAGGAGCTTGTATTTATAGGCCAAAGGGAGGAGAAGGTGTGGTGAGGATGAAAGCACATGGCAAGCATCCATGGGAGAGGAGTGGAGAGCAAGCTAGCCGCCCCATGTGAGGAGGAGCATCTCTCTTTTAGCCGCCCATGTGAGGAGGAGCCTCCCTTGTGAGGAGAAGCTTCCCTTGTGAGGAGAAGCTTCCCTTTAGCCGCCCATGTGAGGAGGAGCAAGGAGTGGATGTGAGTTTTGTGATGTTTTCACAAAACCATCGGTTCATTTCTGCTTCGGACTGACTTTGGTTGCTCTTCGGTTGGATTTGTTTTGAGTGATTCCACGTCAGGATCTTGAGATTTCTTCAGTAGGCATCTGGTCGTGACCTTGGAATGACTCGTAATATCTTTTCAGCTTAAAAACTCCTCCTTAGCCTGTATTCTCTCTAGACTTCAAAATACCCTGTAGATAAATATCAGAACTAACAAGCAAAAGTTAATTAGACAAAGAGTCTGATTTGGTGGGTTTAACTGTGTTTATGATTCGTATAATTATGGTCCATCAGATCACCCCACACTTTTAGTTGATCGTCCCGAACAATGCTATTAAAGGGCGGCACTAAGTAAACTTTTAAAATATGAAAGTGAGACTGTGGGACTAGATTTATCCTAATTCATGCATTACTTACTTATTACCAAATTAAACCGTATAAATACTTAGAAGAAACTTGATACGTGTACCTTCGTGCTGAGATGCAAATTATTTTGGATGTTTTGGGAGATAGCCCTTTTCAGGCTCCTGGACTGCATCCTCGGGACCGTCTCGCACTATATGGTTTTCTTGTAGCTTTCTCTAGCATGTGATTCGGTTCGGGTTTCAATGGTTTGGTCTTTGATTTTCTTTTGGCGAGGGACAACTTTTGTAGTGAATCGGCCTTTGGCCTTTGATTTGACTCTTTGAGTACTTCACTTTTTGTTCGGTTAAAACCTTCACAATTTTGGGCCTTTGGCCTCTTGATTTGCTTCTTTGAGCTTTTGCCTTTTTGTGGCTTGCTAGTCCATTTTCTCAAGCCTTTTTGGGAGGTCCAATCGTCGCCCGCAAGCATATGGAAATACCTCCCCGCTCCTCTCATCCTTGCCGTTTCGCGCGGGTCAAGATGAGGGTCGCTCATCTCTTTTCTCGGCTACTTTGACTAGAGATAGGACGGTCTGATTCCCGTCCTCACCTTTTTTTCTTTTTGCATAAACACTGCATGGCGGAGATGACTTCAATCTTCACTGAAACCCGAAGTGCAGCCTCCACTGACTTCGAAAACCATATAGTTAGATTCGATCCTTCGAGTGCTTGCCAATCCTCTCTAGGGCAGTTTATGTCAACTCCACATCCCTAGTTTATCTCAGCACAAAGGGACAAATGAGAAGTTACATTCTAAGTTTTTAAACAGTTGAATTTTCACAAGGTAAATGCATGAATTTAGATTTTTTTTTCACATTCTCAAGTTCATATTTTCAAAAAGATAATATTAAGGGAAAAGGAAAAGAAATAACATGTTATGTACACAGGCGGTTCTCACCCCACACTTTTGAACGAAGGCGTGCCTTTCAGCAAGACTTTGTTCAAAAGCCATGCAAGCAGACAATTATGAGAAGGAAATGACATTAAGGATAAGGGAAGAACAGAACTCCCTTTAAAGTGCCTAGTGAACGACATGGCATGAGGCTGGATAATCGAGGGAGTTCGGCTAGGGCCTTGAACTCTTGGCATAGGCCTGACTGGCTTGATGTTGTACCCATAACCGATTCCTGAATAGTAATTTAATTCTATGCACCAAGTGGGTGAGAGCGACTTATTGGTAAAAACTAAATGACAGAAAATAAATGACTGAAAGTAAGATAGGTGTCAGGTTACCTCCCGACCAGTGCCTTTATTTAACGTCGTTGGCTCGACGCATGGGGATCACCAGTTGGGATCCCATGGGCGGCTTAAGTCAAATTTTGCCGCAGTTCCTTCGTGAGACATGGTTGCGTAGAAGTGATTTCGAGAATTGACAGAGAGAAAGAAAAGAGAAGAACAACTAATCAGAAGCTAACTCCCCGGCAACGACGCCAATTTTGATGGATGCACAGTCGTCGTGTGCAAACGTCAAGAATAAATTTATAAGTCCGCTACTCGCGACTTCACTACTGGGTAGCAAAGGGTAAGTAGGGGTCGAACCCAAGAGAGTCAAGTGAATAGTTGTTCTTTAAGTAGGACAGTTGGAAGTTGGTTGTGATTTTAGGACTGAGAGTAGCGTGGGTTGGTTGTGATTTTAGGACTGAGAGTAACGTGGGTTGGTTGAGATTTTAGTACTGAAAGTAAATAACTGAAAATAAAGTGCTGGAAGGACAAGTCTTGACAGAAAGTAAGCAGTTGATAAGGTGCTGAAAGTAAAGGAACAGTTGATATTACAATTAAAGTAAAGTATTCGGTTTTAGGGGCCTTGTATTATATTCTGTTTATCATTGACCTCTAATGATCATACTAAGTGTTCAAAGATGAATCGAGGCTATTTCTAGCACAAGACTTGCAACATCGTTTAGAACACTTGTTCTATTTAAACTAATTCCTCCTTTCGAAGTATCTTAGCCTTATGTGCATCCATTTGATATTCAGTTACGATCAACCAAATGGTTTTTAAAAGAGGTTGAACTCCTCAGATAAGCTTTGCCCATTAAAGCATCCACTTACCCGAGTATGTTCACGAACCCCACGGAAGAGTTTTGCCCGTTAAAACATCCACTCAACCTTGGAAGTTCTAACCTAATATGTGGCACATAGAACAAGTTTTGAACACAGAGAGGCACTAGGTGCAGGGTCTAAAACATTTTATGACACAAGTACACCCGTTCAACTGAATGAAGGGTTTAGCTACGACTATTCATGGAACAGGACATCATAGCTAAGTGCATTGAAAAGTAAAGGTTTTGTAAGACAGTAAAGTAAAGTTTTCGAAAGTAAAGACAGGAAAATAAAGGACTTTGAAAGACAGTAAAGTGAAAGTAAAGACAGGAAAGTAAAGTTGCTGAATTGAAAAGACGGTAAAATAAAGATAAGAGTACTTACAAAAACCGTTGAGAGTGCTAAAGATCAAGCTTTGATTCCAAAGTAAAGTGATTACAAGATTGTGCCCACAAAAGCTAGAGAGATAAGTGATTTGTGATTTTGGAATGAAGAGAAGAGGGTTAAGCCCTCTATCTCTCTAAAGAACTTGTGAATTGTGGGATGAAGATTACAATGGAGAGGAGCTTGTATTTATAGGCCAAAGGGAGGAGAAGGTGTGGTGAGGATGAAAGCACATGGCAAGCATCCATGGGAGAGGAGTGGAGAGCAAGCTAGCCGCCCCATGTGAGGAGGAGCATCTCTCCTTTAGCCGCCCATGTGAGGAGGAGCCTCCCTTGTGAGGAGAAGCTTCCCTTTAGCCGCCCATGTGAGGAGGAGCAAGGAGTGGATGTGAGTTTTGTGATGTTTTCACAAAACTATCGGTTCATTTCTGCTCCGGACTGACTTTAATTGCACTTCGGTTGGATTTGTTTTGTGTGATTCCACGTCAGGATCTTGAGATTTCTTCAGTCGGCATCTGGTCGTGACCTTGGAATGACTCGTAATATCTTTTTAGCTTAAAAACTCCTCCTTAGCCTGTATTCTCTCTAGACTTCAAAATACCCTGTAGATAAATATCGGAACTAACAAGAAAAAGTTAAATAGACAAAGAGTCTAATTTGGTGGGTTTAACTGTGTTTATGATTCGTATACTTATGGTCCATCAACTGTCATTGGAACAAAGTGGATCTTCAAGAACAAGTCAGACGAACAAGGGAACATCACCAGAAATGGGCGAGGCTGGTTGCTCAGGGCTATACTCAAATCAAAGAGTAGACTTCGATGAAATGTTTGCCCCGGTTGCTCGGTTAGAAGCCATTCGATTGATGTTGGGACTTGCCTGTCACTTGAAGTTCAAGTTTTTTCAGATGGATGTTAAAAGTGCCTTTCTGAATGGTCTACTAAGCGAAGAAGTGTATGTGGCACAACCAAAAGGCTTAGGGCTTCGAGGATCCTCACCATCCTAACCATGTGTATCGACTGAAGAAAGCGCGGTATGGTCTGAAACAGGCACCCAGAGCATGGTACGAGCGACTCACGGAGTTTTTAATCAACCATGGCTATGTGCGAGGGGGAGTAGACAAGACGCTTTTCGTCAAACACACAAGGTCAGACATTTTTTTGATCAAATATATGTGGATGATATTGTGTTTGGCTCTAGCAATCAGAGGATGGTGGACAAGTTCATAGAACAAATGCAGAGCGAATTCAAAATGAGCATGGTAGGCGAGATGTCCTACTTCGTGGGATTACAAGTTAAGCAGAAGGATGACAAAAACTTAAAATCCCAATGCAAATATACTAGGAATTTAATCAAGAAGTTTGACTTGGAGAAAGCAGCACATAAGAGAATCCCCTCTGCAACTCATGTGAAGATCACTAAGGATGAAGCTGGTACAAGTGTGGACCAAACCTTGTACAGGAGCATGATTGGAAGCTTACTATACCTGACGGCCAGTAGACCAGACATTGCTCATGCTGTAGGAGTCTGTGCCAGATATCAAGCGAATCCTAAGGAGAGTCACCTGATGAACGTGAAGAAAATTATCCAGTACGTCTGTGGAACACCCGACTATGGTCTTTGGTACACAAAGGACACAAATTCTTATCTAGTAGGCTATTGCAATGCAGACTGGGCTGGCAATGCAGAGGAATGTAAAAGTACATATGGAGGATGCTTCTTTCTTGGAAACAATCTGGTGTCATTGTTCAGCAAGAAGCAGAACAGTATTTCCCTATCTACAGGAGAAGCAGAATACATAGTCGCTGGAAGTTGTTGCATTCAGATGTTGTGGATGAAGCAGATGCTAGAGTAATATGGAGTGGAACAAGATGTGATGACACTCTACTGCGACAATATGAGCGCAATCAACATATCAAAGAATCCTGTCAGCATTCCAGAACAAAGCATATTGACATCAGGTAAGACTTCATTCGAGAGCTAGTCCAGAAGAAAGTAATCACTCTGAAGCATGTATCAATAGAGAAACAGCTACCAGATATCTTCACCAAACCCTTGGACAATGTGCAGTTCGAGACAATTAGATCCTCACTGGGTCTGTGTGTGACAACTAAGTTGTGCCAGCACAAGATGGTCATCCGGAGCTTGAATGAAATATGTTTTGAAGGCTGACGTGGAAGGAAGGTAGAAGAATTCAAATACGGGTGCGAGAAGTGACGATTGGACTGACCAAGATATTCGAATATATTAAATGGCTCGAAAAGACATGGCAACTTGAAAAGATACGAGCAAATATGAGGCTTGCCAAAAGAGATTGAATTTCCTAAATTCAAATTAACTTTCTCTGTCCTGCTCTTTCTCTCCCGACGAAACCCTTAAGTGCTCGTAGTTGAAGCAAATCAACCATGGTGAACACAACAACAAGCAAGGTTGCAAAGGCATCTTTAATTGAAGCATCATCTAAAATAGTCGGCGAACAGAAGACTATTCCAACAATTCGTAAACCAACGATTGATAAGGCGACCACTGCAAAACCAAAACCAACCATGGTGAAAAAGGTGACCATTCAAGAGAAATCAGTAACAGAGAACCCTATTAAAGAGACGACGACTGACAACATGGCGAAGGAGAAACCGGTGCCCAAGTTTGTTCCAGTTCAAAACCCTAAGAAGCCGACTGCTTCCAAGTCTACAGGGGACAAGAAACTTTTAAAGAAGAGGGCACAAGAGGTAATTTCCAAAATATCTAAATCTATTAATGTGCGTAGTCCTAGTGTGGCCGGTGTTCCTATAGAGGGTTCGACAGTTGTGGTAGAAAAGCCAAGGGGTGTGGCATCGGTGCAGGGGGGGAGCGATCCCATATCTTGTTCTGGAGTTTCTCCTAATGTGAAGGGGATTAGAATAAAGGTGGTTGCTCAAAAGGAAACACCAGTAAAGGAGAAGTTTAGAATAGTCATACATCAGGTGATTATGTCAGAATCAAAAGAAGAGGATGATGATAATATGAATATGGTTGATGATGTGGCTGTGAATGAGAATGTAGATGTGGATGTTGCAGTTCCTGAAGAAAATGTTACAGAAAAGGATGATGAAGTTCGGAAGAATACTGATGTGGTTGAGGAATCGGATCCTGAACCAGAAGAAGATGTGGTGGAATCAAATAATGAGACATAAGTTAATCCTGAAGAAGAGCAAGGTGTTGATCTAGAAGAGCAGGTTGAGGCTCATGAGGAGAATGTTGCTGAGCAAGCAGAAGGAATAGATAAAGAGGAAGAGATGCCAATCAATGGGGAAGAGGAGCATTCGCAGAATGAGTCAAGCAAGCAAGCTAACTCACTACAAGAACTCTTTGATGCTGTTGAAGAATATATAGAAGAAGAGATGCACTCGAAAGCTATTGATAAAGAACGGGAAGCTTGTCAAGTAGACCAAACACATGAAAATGTTGAAATGGACGAGCAAGCTTATGACTCAGAAGAAGCCGAAAAATCATCTGAATAGGCGGATGATGTGCCAGAGGAGGTTCCAGTCGGTATGGAACATGTGGGCAAGAAAAAGCCACCTGCTAAGTCAAAGAATTTGTGCTGAAACAAGTTGCTGATCAGAAAGCTCCAACAGATGCAGAAAAGAATGTGTCGAAGAAGAGAAAGGCCCCTGTTTGTGCCCCAGCAGAGCAGACTGTTGAGATTGAAACTACTAGTCAAAAGATGGATGTTACACCGGCAGCAAAGAAACACAAAACAAATTCTGGTGTAGGAGAGGCTAAAGCTGATAGAAAGGGGAAGAAAGTTCAATTTGATTCAGGAGTTGTAGTTAGAGGAGTCTGGTTTGTTTCAGACAAATACGTTGAAAACTGGGAAGCTGTGCTGAGGTGAAAGATTGTAGCTGAACTTGTCCTGGAGGCTGATAAGTATGCAGCTAAAAAGATTGTGAGTTTGCTCAAAGAACTTGATCTGTGGGCATTGGTAACAATGGCCAAACCGTTTGTGGCTAGCATTGTGAGAGAGGTCATTGTGAATGTGCCAAAGGATTTTGCTGATTTTGACAAGGAAAACTATGGCAAGGTGAGAGAGGAAAGGAATTGGTCATTACCCCCGAAGCAATCATGACTATTATGGAGTGGAGAGTAGAGAGGTGAACATCAATGAGCCAAACTGGCACAAAATTGCTGAAGTTATAACCGCTGGAGTTCGCACGAGGTGGAACAAGTTAACCATTCCCAAGACTGAACTGTTGGCAAAGCACTCCTTACTCCACAACATTGCAGTGCATAATTGGTTGCCCAATCATCATCGCACAACTCTGGGACTTGCCATGGGTGCTCTTCTAAAGACTCTCGAGAGTAAATAGAAGATTGATTTGGGTCAGCTCATCTTTGATCAAATTGCTGCACATGCTACCTCGGTGAGGGTTAATCATCTGATTGGGTTCCCATCGCTGATCTTCCAACTTGTTCGAGCTCAAATCCAGATGTCGTGACAAGTCAGGACAAGTTGACGGGAGCTCCTAAGGTGTTCTTAGCAGATCACAAGCATTTCTCTGGAAAACACACTATGGATCTGGAATAGGATGCCCCTGCCAAGCCTAAGAAGAAGCTATCTGAGCAATCCCTCGGAGAATTAAGTGCTCAAGTTTCTGGTGCTACTCGGACTCATCTAGAAGAGGAAGTGGCTGATGTCAACGAGAGGATTACTTTGCTCATGGCTAGAAAGAAGAAGTTACAAAGCTCTTGGTGGAACTACGCTATCCCGAGGAGGAGGAAGATGTTGATTCGGATGATGAAGACTCAGACTACTAGTAATGTCATGGTGATGATCTCTGCTCTCTGCTACAAACATTTCTAGTTTTTTGCTTGATGAACTCTGTTACTCAATTTGAACTTGTGTGACTGTGTGTTGAACACTACTCCCTTGACACTTTGGGCAAAAAGGGGAAGTAAATTTGGAGTTTGAAAGCTCCTTAAAAGATTGGTATGTGCTTCAAATTTTTGGAGTTTGAAACCTCCTCAAATATTCATTCGGTAGAATTTTTTGGCACAGTTTGGGAGTTTAAAATCTCCTCAAAGATTCAAATGTAAAAGTAGTACAGGTAGATAGTTTTGCCAAAAATTTCAAGCAGGAGATTGTTAGTTTTTAGTGGCATAGGTTTTGGAAACACACTGTGAAGTTGTTCAAGCTGTTGTACAAAGAAGAGTTCAAGGCCAAAGAAGTACAACCGACGTGGAACAAGTACAACGCATCAGATGTTTCCTAATACAAATTAGGCAAGTCGGCATGCTATACATTGAAGATATGGTGCAAATATTGAAGGCGGTGGACGCAAATATAGGGTACATAGCTTGAAGTCGGTTGGAGTCATCTTAGGAAATATATGCGCATGGAGATTTTTGGAAAGATATAATCGAAGATCCACTTGAAAGATTTGAAGATATATTAAAGATTATCAAGATGTGGAATGCGCATGGTTTTAGGAAAGATTTCCTAAAAGATCTAAGGAAATATTTCCTAAAGGATCTTTGGCGGTTGAAGATACGAAACCTAGATATCTTAGGTTTTCTCCGCCCCCTATATAATGAGGGGTGAGGGCCTGAGTCATTCGTACTACTCAGCACTCTCGGAGATATTATTCACTCACATATTCTGATCGGGAGGTGGAGGTCATTGGCCGAAGATCTTATTACTCCGATAAGCTCTCGGCGCTCGGAATTTGTCTGTGCTGGGTTCAGTACAGACAGACCGTGGAACATCGGAAGATACACGCACTGTTGCTGTTGATGTGCATTCAGAAGAATGCGTTGATCTTCGTGGATGATCTATTGGCGGAAGCGGAGGAGAGTCTCTGATCTAGAGGAAGCCTAGATTGCAATTACTAGAAGTGTTAGAGGTACTAGCGGTTTAAGAGGGATTCTGTAAACGTAAGAATTTCTGTACTCTAAACTCATCATAGTGAATTGCTTTCCGTCGGGCTAGGGGCAAAGCCCCCCAGATGTAGGCTCGTTAACGCCGAACTGGGTGACCATATCGTGTGTCTTTACTTTCGTTACTGCACTTAAGTTTTATAACGTGTTTATTCTGCACGAGTTGTTCTAGTACACGTCCAGAACAATATCTCAACATATACGGGAATATTTCACAATACATTAACATTCTGCCAACAAAGTTTGTAACAGGAACATATACGATGGAATTCCATCATCACATTATTGTTGACAACCAAAATCACCTTATTATTACCTGATGCATGTGTTTAGTTAGTGACTGGTGAGCCATTTGTTTAAGGGATCAGATGGAGGTCGACGAGCCAAAAATACCTCGCAGAGAATGCTTCTTCAGTTTCCTTCTACGATTATTTTTGCCCCTACATGGTAATAACATATTAGCTAGCTCTAGGTAACCAGTTTGTAGTGTTATCTACTTCTTTTTGACATATTTGGCTGATCAGACAGTGGACAGATAAGAACCATACTCACCAATATTGATTATATAAAACAAATGAATCAGTAAGAACCTTTCCATCATCATTGCGGTTCCAGTGGTAGAGGGCATGGGTTATGTTCTTTATTTTCAGTGTGGAATGCCCATAGCTAGCTTCCCTGAATGCAAAGTAATCAGGCTAAGGATCCCTAAACCTGAACCATTCGGTTGTTCCTACGTATGACATGGTTTTTGACAAAACGCATTCAGAGTGTTCAAGCTGAAGTTAGCGCAGAACTGAAGAACGGAAGTTTCCCAAATTCGAGATTTCCAAATATCGAATATATCAAGAGCTGGAGTCGGTTGCATGCTCAAGTCGGTTGCAGGCTCAAGTCGGTTGAAGATTGGATTGGCTGGCAAGATATTCGAGCTATAATATCTGAATGCCAATATTATCAAGAGATACTTAAAAGATATTCAAGTGCAAAGAGATTAGGAAGCTTGGGAATATTTAGGAAATATTTTCTAAATATTCAAGATATAGTATCTCAACCGATTATGAACCAGCCGTGTACTATAAATACAAGGCTAGGGTTTCCTACTCGGTAGTTCATCTTTTGGAGAAACAATACATGATCATACACTCAAGCCGAGGAGGAGGAGGAGACGACGGCTGGAAATCAATCAGCGCTGAGACAGTCTGTTCAGTGTGCTGATCAGACTAGTCCGTGGAATTAACTGCTACACCGAAAACACTGAGATCATGCGTTTGGGAGAAGGCGTCTGAACTTCGGGAGAGGTTCAAGCAAGGTTCAAGAGGGAGTCTCGAACAAAGGGGATCGAGGGGGAGCCGAGATTGCAAATCAAGCAAAATAAGTGTTAGAGGTTAGGCGATTACATTCGGGAGATTGTAAGTGTAAGATCGTTGATACCTCTAAACTTTTCAATAAGATTTGCTACCTTTTTGGGCGTTGAAAGTCCCCCAGAGTAGGTTAGTTGCCGAACTGGGAAATACATCGTGTGTGCCAGCTTTACTATTTTAGTTACTGTTTCATCTGTGGTGTTCAAATTCTCAGTTGGAACATCAACTTAATCTCGTCTTGAACAAGACAACAACATTTCAATTGGTATCAGAGCAGACACTCGACATAAAGAGTGTGATCCGACGACAGTTCAAGATGAGTTTGAAGGAAGGGCAGAGCACTAATAGACCACCGCTGCTTGAAGGCATTATGGCTACTGGAAGTCTAAGATGAAGGCCTTTCTGAAATCCCTTGATGAAAAGGCTTGGAAAGTTGTGGTAGTAGGATGGATTCAACCTATGATGGCTAATCCAGAGGGAGGAATGGTGCCTAAACCTAGGGGTCAACATTCAGCCCTAGGGCTCGAAAGCCCTGCAAAAATCCCTATGACCTATGAGCCTTAAGGCCGATCCGGCCCTAAGTTGAAGCCCTCGAGCCCTAACCCCTAAAGGCTCAAAGTCGAACAAAGGCCATAATTTCAAAGCCCTGTTCGGCCCTCGAGCCCGACCTAACTATGACCTAATTAAGTCCGGTCCTGTCTGCCCTAAAAAGCCCGACCTAATTATAACCTAATAATGTTATATTCGACCTAAAAAAGCCCGACCATTAAGCCCTTCCATATTTTATCTTCTATAAATTAATTTATAATACACTTAAGTCAATTTATAATACACTTAGTTGATTAGATTAATTTTTATATATTTTTTGAAATATACACTTACTCAATTTTTTTTGAAATATACACTTAGTCTTGAATTTAAGGATTAACAAATGACAAACTATTCATATTGGAAGCTAAATCATTCAAGAGTCTCGGGGACATTCTCCAAATTCTAATTACTAGCAAACAAGTGGATTGATAATTTGCTTGTAGTCCTGCATGTTCATACCGCTTATTTATGCTATCATTTATATTTATTGGCTATGACAGTAGTTTCTATGACCCGTGTACATAACACGAGGTACCTACGTAAGTTTAAATTTGTATATGAGTATACTATCTAATATATACCGCTTAAGCGTCCATAACAAGTACATAATGTAAAGAAGACTGCAGCCAAAAAAAGAATAGGATGAAGTTGTTGTTGCAGATATTTTGTGACTTTGTAATTTTTTTTATTGATATGCTTGATAAATAATTATTTTAAGCCCGGCCCTAAGTTCGGCCCTAAAATTAAGAGCCGGTTTGGTTCGGCCTTAAAAGCCCTTTCAGTAGTCGACCCTAAGGCCGGCCCTAGGGTCAAAATTTTGAGTCAAGCCTGGCCCTAATTTTTTTAAAAGCCCTCCAAAAATGTCATTTGTTCGACCCTACGCCCTTTCCGGCCCTGCCCTGCCAATTGTCGACCCCTACGGCTAAACCTGAGGCACTATGGACTGACGCAGATGAAAAGGCGGCTATAGGAAACTCAAAGGCCATGAACGCCATATTCTCTAGAGTGTACGAGAATGTGTTCAAACTGATTGCTAACTGTGAGGTAGCTAAAGAGGCATGGGACATCCTCAGAACAGCCTATGAGGGGATAGACAAAGTAAGAAACTCACTAATGCATATGATCACAACTAAGTTTGAGGATCTAGAGATGAAGGAGGAGGAAACCATCGATGAGTTCAATGCAAGAGTTCTAGACCTCTCCAATGAGGCCGCTACACTGGGAAAACTCATTGAAGAAGAAAGGATGGCTACCAAAGTCCTGAGGTCCTTTCCCCCGAAGATTTGTTATGAAAGTGGCGACAATTGAAGAAATGCATGACATCACTAAACTGAAGCTGTAGGATCTTATGGGGTCACTGAGAACATACGAGCTGTATCTTCCTCAAGATTCTCTACCAAGAGGGAGCAAGGGAGTTGCTCTAAAAGTTGACATATCTAAAGAAAAATGTGAGTCTAGCTGCTCGACTAAACAGTTGGCAATGATGGCCCAAAACTTTGGCAGAATGGTTAGGGAAATCAATAGATGAGGATCGGACCAAGGTCAGTCATCTTCGACCAACTACCAAACTGGAAGAAAGGAAAAAGCATGTATGGTGAGAACAAGCATGAGTACTCTAGTGACAAAGGCAAAAGAATACAGTGTCGAGAATGTAGAGGCTTTGGTCACATCCAAGCTGAATGTGCCAACATCTTCATAAAGAAGAAAGCTCTTGTTGCCAACCTGAGTGACAGTGAATCGGATCAAGAAGAAGATAAAGACGAAACAACCAATTTCGTTGCATTCGTCAGCATTATTGAAGAGGACAGTGAGAAGGGTGACAATCAGTATTCCAGTGCACAGTCTGAACAACCTGCTGTCGACTCATCAAGCAGTGACGATGAGGATGTCACGGATGAGTCCTTTGCTGAATCATATAAAGAACCCTATGAAAAGTGGCTACTGGTGATCGATCTAAACAAAAAGCTAAATGAGACAGTGAATAGTCTAACGGAGGAGAAGGACAAACTGTGTCAGGAAGTTGAAGTTGTGGTTGCTCAGAAGGTCGAACACCAGGAAGAAGTCACGACTCTGAAGGCCCAGATGATTGAAATGAATAAGGAACGCTCAACTCTACTTGCACAGAAGGTAGAACTCCTAGGGATTGTATCTTCACTGAAAGTACAGATGGAGAAGGACAGAGAAATACACCCAAGGGGCCTAATGGAGTTAAGAAAGAAAAATGTGGATCTGAGTCACAAAGAAGTTCACCTCCTGAACAAACGAGAAGCTCTAGAAATCCAGATGGAATAGAGAGACAACCATGCAGCTACCATGGAGGAATTCAGCCAGTTTAAAAGATCTGTGAAGATGCTGAATTCCGGTTCAAAGAATTTGGATGCTATCCTAAAATCTCAAAGAATTGAAGATGGACACAGAGGCCTCGGGTTTCATGGTGAAAGCAGTGTAGTCAAAACCACGTTCGGAAAGGCTGAACCTAAGCTCGCACTGAGGCCAAGACAGAAGATATGCCAAGACACTGAAAAGCAGTCTGAAAATCAAAGGAGGAAACTCCCAACTACCAACCGTGGGAGACCCAACACAGAATTGAGGAGAGACCCTCAAACATGCTGGTACTGCTTTCAGATAAGACATATCAGACCAAGGTGTCGTCTATATCTAACTGAGCGCAGGGCAATGGAACCCAGAGGCACTCCGCGGATGAAGCAACTCTGGAGACTAAAAACAAGGAAGGAAGTGTGCCTGGTTGCCTTTAGTTTGTCAGGTCACATTAAGAAAGATCGGTGGTACTTCGACAGTGGATGCTCAGCTCACATGACATGTAACTCCAATCATCTCACACATATTAAACCTGTTACGAATCGTCAGTTTGTTACGTTCGGAGATGGAGGAAAGGGTCAGGTGATCGACGGTGGGACATTGAAGGTTCCGGATCTACCTGAGCTCGAGGACATCCTTCTGGTGGATGGGCTGAAGGTGAATTTGATTAGAATTTGATGGTGCACACCATGTAAAGTTCACTCATGATTCCTGTCGGGTACTGGACAAGAATGGAGACACACTGATGGAAGGAACCAGGTCATCTAACAACTACATCTGCTAGGATCTGTTGGACCAGCTTCAGAAACTGCCTGTTTGTCTAGTCAATCTGATGAGATGGAGATGTGGCATAGACGTCTAGGGCATTTAAACCTCAAGACACTGAAGAAAATCTCTACAGAAGGGCTTATTCAAGGGATGCCTATGGTAAAAGAGGATCTGGACGTTGTGTGTGGAGAATGCCATATTGGTAAGCAGACAAAGGCCACACATTTCAAGACCACTCCGATCAATACCAGTCGAGCGTTGGAATTGGTGCATATGGATTTCATGGGACCAATGCAAGTTGAGAGCTATGGAGGAAAGAAGTATGTTCTGGTGTGTGTAGATGACTTCACCAGATACACCTGGACCAGATTCTTACGTGACAAGTCAGAAGCTGCCCAAAGATTCATTGAGCTAGCCACTCTACTGCAGACGGTGGGAAAGGACAAAGGAGAAACTGGTGGCCATAAGGAGTGACCATGGTAAAATTTTTGAAAACAGCACACTGGCCAACTATTGTGCTGAACATGGAGTAGCCCATCAGTTCGCATCTCCCATTACTCCACAATGAAATGGTGTGATGAAACGAAAGAATTGCACAATCCAGGAGATGGCCCCAGTCATGCGGCATGCAAAGAAGGCTCCTTTGAAGTTTTGGTATGAAGCAATGAATACGGCGTGTCACATTATCAATAGAGTTACTGTCCGAACAGGCACAGACAAAACCTGCTACAAGCTATGGAAAGGGAAGAAACCAATTGCGAAATACTTTCACATCTTTGGGAGCAAGTGTTATATTCTAAATGATTGAGAGTACAGGCAGAAACTTGATCCCAAGAGCGACAAAGGAATATTCCTAGGGTATTCCCCTGATAGTTGTGCCTATCGAGGGTACAACAACCGCACTGGTACAGTAATGGAGTCTATCAATGTGAAGGTGAAGGACGAAGTTACTAAAAGACAAGGATCAAAAGATGATGAGAATAGTAGTGGAACACCGTCTGAGACACCTACTCAATCCCACCAGACCAAGGAAGATGACGGTCCAGGGGAGGAGCAGCTGAGGACGAGCATACATCCGACTCTTCCTCGGACGATTAGACAAATACATCAGCTGTTCCAGCACCAGTACTACAACCATCGAGAAGGATTGCAAGGAAGCATACCATTACTGAAGTTATTGGGGAGCCATCTGAAGGAATGAAAACTCGAGGGAAGGAGACCAACTATCGAGAATTGGCGGCATGTTCCTGCTTCCTATCCACCATAGAGCCGAAGAACACCAACGAAGCAATCCTTGATGAATACTTGGGGATGGCCATGCAGGAAGACCTGGGAGAGTTCACACGAATGGCATTTGGAACCTTGTTCCACAACTCGAAGGAGTAAACGTCATTGGAACAAAGCGGATTTTCGAAGTGCGGAAATTTGTGCATCCCGTGCTACAGTCCGACAGCGTCAATGTGCCAAACTGTGTGCTACATCACAAAGATCGCCAATGTGGAACACCAAAAGGTTCGCAAATGGCCTAGCAACCAATAAGCTTTAGTGCCAACCCAAATAACATCAAAGCAGCTCAATGAAATAAAATGTTAAGTTTCAACTTTCAAGTACCTTTTCTTCAAAAGAAAAACCCTAAATATCAAACCAAATTTCACAAAAGCAAAAAACTTTAACTTCAAAATTGCAAATCCGAAACATAATCAAACCTAGCGTTTCATCAATTCACCTTCTGACTACTCGGAAGCGCAACTAGAACAGCTCAAAGCGCAGCCACAGACGCCTTATACCTCAGCCGCACCTCATCCAACGCACCACCACCCGAAGCATGAGACAAAGCACCACCGTTGGAGGAGTCATGGTGAGACGAAGATGATTCGGACGAAGCGTCACCGGGGTTTTGAGCGGAGGTTGGAGTGACGGACTAGAGAGCAGGGTTGTAGAGCTCATCGTTCATGGAGGAGAGGATCTGGTAAGCGGAGTTGAACTTCTCTTCTAGATGCTTCTGACCTTCGATGCGAGCTCTCGCATCGTCTTCGCTTGGTCGGACGGCGTCGAAGCCTTGTCGTCGTCCATCGCAGATCTATGCAGTTGTGTTCGGAAGAAAGAAATTACTGAAACGTGTTGGGTTTTCAAATTATTGTCAAATAAAGATTTAGGTATTACCGACGAGGAATTGCGTCGCTAAAAGTCACTTTTCGGTCGATATATCTGTCGATATTTTCAAAATTTAAAGGTTGAAAGAACTATAGAAGAAAATGAAAACTATTATGAAAACGTTGTGGTAGTGAAGATGAATCTCAAAAGAAGAACATGAACTTGTGATGAAGTGCAGAGATATTTGTGTTGCTTGAATTGTGTTAATATGCCTTACATATATAGTCCCTTTATATAGGGCTAGGAAAAAGGAGAAAATATCCCATGGAGAAAATATCTTATGTTGAGTAAATCAATTTGATTTTGATTTCTTGTAGCAAGTTGATATGTCGGGGAGCATGGGTCGTATTGTCACTTCCTTGTGGGCCATGGATGATAGATCAATATTCAACAATATTGTCGCTCCTTCGTTTTTGCTAGCTTGCTGGGGAAGTCATCCATTTTATGATATATTTATAACACTCCCCCTTGAATGACTTGCTACGTGTCTATGCTGCCTCGTTAAAAACCTTACTTGAAAAAACCCAGTGGGATAAAAACCAAGATAAGGGAAAAAAAGTGCAGCCACGTAAAACTCTCCCTGATGTTGGCAAGAGTGATTTCTTCATAAGTTTTGTAGCTTTCGCATGCCGATGTCATGAACATGTTTTCTGAGTACCGAAGTTGGGAGAGCCTTTGTAAGAAGATCCGCTAAGTTGTCACATGAACGAACATACTGAAGGCTGATAACATTGTTCTTTTCCAGCTCTTGGGTAAATGAAAAGAACTTCGGAGGGATATACTTCGTTCTGTCACTTTTAATAAATCATTCCTTCATTTGAGCAACATATGCAGCATTATCCTCATAAAGTGTGATTGGATCATTTGCTGGTAGAAGACCGCTTGTAGTTCTGATATGTTGTGTGATGGATCTCAGCCACACACATTCACGACTTGCTTCGTGTAATGCGATGATCTCAGCGTGGTTTGATGATGTTGCAAAGAGTGTTTGTTTCTGAGAACGCCAAGAGATTGCAGTTCCTCCACATGTAGATACATAGCCAGTCTGGGACTTCGCTTTATGTGGATCTGACAAGTAACCTGCATCTGCATAACTAATCAAAATTGGTTTTGTATTGTTAGGATAAAATAATCCTAAGTCAATCGTTCCTTGAAGATAACGAAGCACATGCTTGATTCCATTCCAGTGTCTTTTGGTAGGAGCTGAGCTAAACCTAGCTAATAAATGAAAAGCAAAAGCTATGTCAGGTCAAGTACAATTAGTAAGGTACATAAGAGCTCCAATCGCACTGAAATATGGTACTTCTTGACCAAGAATCTCTTCAGATTCTTCACATGGACGAAATGGATCTTTGTCTACATCAAGGGATCTAACGACCATTGGGGTACTTAATGGGTTTGATTTATACATATTGAATCTCTTGATTATCTTTCTCGTGTAATTTGATTGATGCACAAGTATTCCACTTTGCATATGCTCAATCTGTAATCCGAGACAATATCCCGTTCTCCCAAGGTCTTTCATTTCAAATTCTCTTTTCAAGTAAGAGATTACTTCATGAATCTCTTCATTCGTTCCAATGATATTCAAATCATCGACATAGACAACGATAATCACACACCCGAATTTTGTTTTCTTAATGAAGACGCAAGGGCAAAGAGGGTCATTGACATATCCCTTTTGCAACAGGTATTCACTTAACCTGTTGTACCACATGCGTCCGGAATGCTTTAACCCATATAAAGATCTTTCTAGTTTGATCGAATATCTTTCTCTGGGCATTGAACTTGATGCTGCAGGCATCTTGAATCCTTCAGGGATTTTCATGTAAATATTAGTATCAAGCGATCCGTATAAATAGGCTGTAACAACATCCATAAGGTGCATTTTTAATTTTTCATGGACTGCTAGACTGATAAGGTAACGGAATGTAATTCCATCCATCACTGGAGAATACGTTTCTTCAAAGTCAATACCAAGCCTTTGAGAAAAACCTTGTGCAACAAGGCGAGCCTTGTATCTCACAATCTCATTTTTTTCGTTTCTCTTTCGGACAAATACCCATTTGTATCCAACGGGTCTCACACCTTCAAGAGTGAGCACTATTGGTCCAAAGACCTTGCGCTTGTCAAGCGAGTCTAGTTCAGCATCGATTGCCTTTTTCCAATCAGCCCAATCGAGTCTGTTTTTACATTCAGTCACTGACTGAGGTTTAGGATTCCCATTATTTTCATCCATGACTTCACATGCCAGACTATAAGAGAATGCATCATTGATGTTCTCTTTTCGGTTCCATAGTATGCCTGTATTAGCATAATTAATCGAAATTTCTCGATCCTTTTCATTTTGTATTTCTACAGGAATACTTTCCTCCACCATAGGATCGTTTTGCTTTTCTCCCCCTTTTCTTTTTCGAGGATTTTTATTTTTGGAACCGGGTGGCCTTCCACGCTTTAAGCGTGTTGTGATTTCATGAGTGACTTTATTTTCCGGCTTCCCTTTTGGAATTTCAATTTGTACGGGAGCATTCTCAGCCGGTATGTGAGATTTAGTCACTCTCTTTGTGTCTGTAAATGCATCGGGAAGTTGATTTGCCATTTTTTGCAAATGTAAAATCCTTTGTACTCTACCTTCACAATCATCTGTGTAAGGATCAAGTTGCAATAATGTTGGTACAGACCAAGTAATTTCTTTCTCAAATTGTTTTCTTTCTCCCCCTAATGGTGGGAAATTTTTCTCATCAAAGTGGCAATCAGCAAAACGTGCTGTGCAACCAGTTTGAGGTTCCAGATATTTAACTATAGATGGACTTTCGAAGCCTACATAAATGCCAAGACTTCTCTATGGTCCCATCTTTGTTCTTTTGGGTGGTGCAATAGGCACATAAATAGCACAACCAAAAATCCTTAGATGAGATATATTTGGTTCCTGACCGAATACAAGTTGTAGTGGGGAGTACTTATTATATGCACTCGGTCTGATGCGAATTAATGCCGTAACATGTAATATTGCATGACCCCATACCAAAGTAGGGAGCATTGTTCTCATTACCAAAGGCCTAGTAAGTTGAAGGCGTTTGATCAGTGATTCGGCCAGACCTTTTTGTGTATGGACATGAGCAACAAGATGCTCAACCGTAATCCCAACTGACATACAATAATCATCAAATGTCTGAGATGTGAATTCACCGGCATTATCAAGTTTGATCTTCTTGATTGTATGATCAGGAAATTGAGCTCGTAATTTGATTATTTGAGCAAGCAATTTTGCAAATGCCATATTGCGGGTTGATAACAGACATACGTGTGACCATTTGCTAGAGACATCTATCAATACTAAGAAGTATCGAAATGGTCTACATGGTGTGATGTTCCCTTGAGTGGCATGTATTTGGCAAAACGTAGTTAGACAGTTTGAGCAGGAGTTCAGGGGGAGTTCGAACATATCCTAGCACTCATGTACAGCATGGAACAGACGCAAGGATATTTCCCGAAAGATATTAGACAGCAAAGATCTCGTCGATTTGAAGTCGGCCAGCGAATTATTTGAACAACAGATATTCGAATGAATATCTACATTGAAGGCGGCGTAGCTGATTTGGGCAAGAGATCTCCATATATTCTTCCAATCGATTTGTGAAAGATATACATCAAATATCTAGGAATATTTCCTAAATATTTGATGGGATTATCTTGTGCAGATTAGGGTTTCTTCCAAGCATATAAATACATTGCTAGGGCGTCCTTATTCTGCATCGCTTTCAAAGATCAAATATACACGACCAAACCCTACCAATTGGAGAAGAAGAAAGCGACGTCCGTTTGTGTTTCCCCACTGGAAACTCATCGGTGCAAGAGCAGTCTCATCACGTGCAACTCAGACTACCTGGAAGCGATCAAACTGCCGCACACAACAAAGGTGAACAAGCTTTCGAGAGAAAGCATCCGAGCTTCAAGAGAAGGTCGAGAACGTTCGGACTGCAGGTTCGGACGAAGGGGATCGAGGTTAACTGCTGTAAACCTCGGTTGCAAATCTGAGAGACGCAGTGTTAGAGGCTAGGCAATTACAAGGTGTAAGTGTAAGTCCACGTATAAGCTCTAACTCGTAATAAAGATTTGATGTCCCTTCTAGGGTGTGGGAAACCCCCCGGAGTAGGCGTGGCCGAACTGGGTTATCATTCTGTGCATGCTCATATTATTTGCTTTGTCTGCGGAACTATTGTGAAAAGAGTTCAAGGTCTGTCGCAACTGTACCTTGAACTGTTTGCTGAACTGTTGTATAAGGAGTTCAAGGTCTGTCGCAACTGTATCTTGGACACAAGCTTGAACAGGGGATATAATTTCATGGTGGGTGAATAGGCCCACATGTATCACCTTGAATTCGTTCAAGAAACATAGGTGATTCCTCTTCAACCTTTCCCGGTGAAGGCCTTATGATCAACTTTCCTAGAGAACAAGCTTTACATGGGAAAACATTTCCTTGAGGGATCTTTTGATCCTTCAGTGGATGCCCTTGTGAATTTTCCAGTATTCTTCGCATCATAGTTAAACCAGGATGACCTAATCGGTCATGCCATGTAGTTAGTGTTGAAGGTTTGATAACTACCATATTTGATTCAATTGCATTCAAATATGTATAATGCAATCCAGTAGGGAGCATTGGTAGTTTTTCTAAAACACATTTAGTTCCGGATTTATATGTTGTGAGCAACATATATTTCATGCTATTTTCAATTATAGACTGAGTATCAAATCCATGAGAATATATATCATTGAAACTTAACAAGTTTCGTTTGGACCTTGGTGAAAATAAGGCATCATTTATCGTAAATTTTGTGCCATTTGGCAATGTAAAGTTTGCCTTGCGGATTCCCTCAACCAGGTCTGCAGGACCTGATATTGTATTCACAATTGCTTGTGTTGGTCTTATCTTTGAAAAATATCTTTTATCCTTCAGGATAGTGTGCGTTGTCCCACAATCAAGTACGCAAATTTCTTCAATGTTAATCCCTTTGTTGGCTTGATGATTATCTTTGTCCATATTAAAACTTTAAATAAAAACAAAGAATATGTTAAGAAAGGTAATGGAATAAAACATTGTACTAGTTTATTTTATATCTTAAAAGAAAACATGCAGATAAACATCGAACAACTTGGCTTCATTCCCAAAAGGGGATTACATAGTCCCATTTTGTGTGTGCTCATTGGGGTTGTCACCCAGATTCACAACAAAATCGGATGCATCAAAGTGGGTGGAGTCATTTATCGGGTTCTCAATAAAGTAGACTTCCTTCCCCTTCCCCTTTTCAAATTTCTGATAGAGCTCGCATAAGTTCTTTGGAGCTCGACAGACTTTAGCCCAATGGCCTATGGTTCCACATCTGAAACAAGTAGTTTCATAACCTTTCCAGGGGCTGGGGTCATTTTCCCTCTTGTAGGGATTCTCATGATTTCTCCCATCTTGATGGTTCTTGTGGCCATATTTGGTGATCTTATAAGGTGAATTATGAAAATAACCACCTCGACCACGTCCTTGACCATAACCTCGACCTCGCCCACGACCTCGGCTATACTCTCGACCTTGAAGATGATCTCTATGTTCGATTCTATTGAAACGAACAGCATTCGCTTCAGGAAATGCCTTTGAGCCAGTCGGGAGAGATTGATGGTTCTTTATGAGCAGCTCATTATTTTTCTCCGCGATGAGGAGACAAGCAATCAGTTCTGAATACCTTCGGAAACCCCGCACACGATATTGTTGTTGCAGGGTCACATTTGATGCATGAAATGTGGAAAAGTCTTTTCCAGCATTTCATCATCTGTTTTTTTATCTCCGCAGAACCTCAAATGGGTTACAATTCTAAACATTGCAGAGTTTTATTCACTGACTTTTTTAAAGTCTTGGAACCGTAAAGCGGTCCATTTATCGCGGTAAATTGGGAGCATCACAGCCTTTTGATGGTCATATCTCTCTTTGAGATTTTTCCACAGTTCACATGGGTTTTACACTGTGAGGTACTCATTTTTTAGATCCTCATGTAGATGACGGCGAATGAAAATCAGAGATTTTGCCATGTCTATTTCTGAGGGTTCATTTCCCTCCTTGATTGTCTCACTGAGACCCATTGATTGTAGATGTATTTCTATGTCCATTGTCCAGGACATGTAATTGGTCCCAGCAATGCCAAGGGGAGTGAAGTCTAGTTTCACCAAGTTTGTCATGATGTTAACTAAAACAAAACAAGTAATTTTTTTATTAATTCAAGATATACAAGTCTACAAATAGCGTAAAGAAGAAAAAGGCATACATTATTACAAGAATTTTTAAACAATAAAAAAATTCATCTGGTGTTAGATCCCCGGTGAAATCATAAATAGTGAGTACTACAATAATTGTTGCAACAAAGACCAATAGTAAGCTAGACATTTTACTGCTTTGGAAATTTTGAGTGTGTTTGAAGTGTGAAGTAGGAGAGAAAATGTGATTTAGTGTAGTTGAATAAAAACATATTTATAGGGAAAAAACTAGCCGTTTATAGCCGTTTGTTACCGTTGGGCACTAAGAGTATATTAACAATGTAATATCATCAAATAAATTATACAGTTCAAAGAAGATGAAGTATTTAAAGTAAAGATAGTTACTTTCCAGATCACAACACTTTACTATGGGGCGGTAATCTGCACATCATAATAATATGTTGTTATACATTAAGAAAGTAAAATAACTTGTAAAATCACAACACTTTATTATGAGGGGATAATCCGCCACTGCATAATAATATGTTGTTATACATTAAGAAAGTAAAATAACTTGTAAAATCACAACACTTTATTATGAGGGGATAATCCGCCACTACATAAAAATATGTTGTTATACATTATGATGTTCCCTTAAGTGGCATGTATTTGGCAAAACGACGTTAGATAGTTCTAGCAGGAGTTCAGGGGGAGTTCAAACATATCCTGGCACTCATGTACAGCGTGGAACAGACGCAAGGATATTTCCCGGAAGGATTACGACAAAGAAGATCTCGTCGATTTCAAGTCGGCCAGCGAGTTATTCGATCATCAGATATTCGAATGAATATCTACATTGAAGGCGGCGTGGCTAACTTGGGCAAGAAGTCTTCGTATATTCTTCCAACCGATTTGAGAAAGATATACATCGAATATTTAGGAATATTTCCTAAATATTTGATGGGATTATCTTGAGCTGGTTTGGATATCGTCCGAGCATATAAATACAATGCTAGGGCGTCCATAATCAGCATCGCTTTCAATATCAAACATACACGAGCATATCCTATCGAATGGAGAAGAAGGAAGCGACGACCGACTGTGTTTTCCCCACTGGAAACTCATCGGTGCAAGAGCAGTCTTATCAAGTGCAACTCAGACTGCGTGGAAGCGATCAAACTGCTGCACACAACAAAGGTGAACAAGCTTTCGAGAGAAAGCATCTGAGCTTCAAGAGATGGTCGAGCACGTTCGGACAGAAGGTTCGGACAAAGGGGATCGAGGGGAACTGCGGTAAACCTCGGTTAGAAATCTGAGAGACGGAGTATTAGAGGCTAGGCAATTACAAGGTGTAAGCGTAAGTCTCTGTGTAAGCTCTAAACTCGTAATAAAGATTTGTGTCCCTTCTAGGGTGTGGGAAACCTCCTAGAGTAGGCGAAGCCGAACTGGGTTATTATTCTGTGCGTGCTACTGTTTTTGTTCTGTTTGATGAACTGTTGTGAAAGGAGTTTGATGGACCATAATTATACGAATCAAAACCACAGTAAAACCCACCAAATTAGACTGTTGGTCTATTTAATTTCTGCTTGTTAGTCCCGATTTATTTCTACAGGGCATTTTAGAGACTAAAGTGAAAACACGCTAAGGAGAGGATTTTACGCTGAAAAGATATTAAGAGTCAATCCAAGGTCAAGATCAGACGCTGAATGAAGAATCTCAAGATCCTGACGTAGGAATTACTCAAATTAAATCCAACCGAGGAACAACCAAGTCAGACCGAAGCAAAATTGGATTGACAGTTTTGTGAAAAGACTGCACAAAACTGTCAAAACTCATCCATGGACCAAGTGACCGGTGGCTTTGGGTGAAATGGATGACTCATGGGTGGCTTCTCCTCCTTCCCCTCCATGGCAACCGGCGGCTCTTGGCAAGAGGTGGCCAAAGCCACCTCCCTTCTTCCCTTGCAACCGGCCACCGGCAGCTTTGGCTCCTCCATGGAGAAGTTGCCATGTGGTGGCTTCTCCTCCACATGCTTCTCCCCTCCTCGTCCACCCTTGTATGCAACACCACATGCCACCATCTTGGCCCTCCATTCTCCTCCTCCATGGCTATAAAAGGAGAGCTCCTCCTCCTCATTTCAACATCCACAAATTTGTAAATCACTTCTCTCTCTAAGTTACTTTGTAAGTTTGGTTTGGTTTTGGAAATAATACTCCTGTTTGTTCTTGAGTATTATACTGATTGGAAATAATACTCCTGTTTGTTCTTGAGTATTATACTTTAGAGAATACTCCTGTTGGTTCTTGAGTATTCCACCCCTTTCCCTCTTACTGTTTTCAAAAACCCCCCGAGTATTTAGTTATGATGTCCTTTTCCATGGATATTCGTAGCTAAACTCCTCATTCGGTCGAAGGTATTTTCTTGTATTATATAATGTTTTAATTTCTTTTAGTTTCATTTCTCTGTATTCAAAACTTGTTCTATGTGCCATTTATAGTCAAAGTTTCCAAGGTTGAGTGGAAGCTGTAACAAGCAATGCTCTTCCGTGGGAATTCGTGATCATACTCGGTAAGTGGAAGCTGTAACAAGCAAAACTTATCGAGGAGTTCGACTTATCTAAAACACCACTTGGTCGATCGTAACTGAGAGATCAGGTGGATGCACAAAAGGCTAAGATACTTCGAAAGGAGGAATTAGTTTGAAGTAGAACAAGTGTTGCTTTAAACGATGTTGCAAGTCTTGCGCTGCGAAAGAGCCTCGATTCATCTTTGAATACTTAGAAAGGTTACTAACGGTTATTAATAAACATGTTATAATACAAGGTACCTGAAACCGAATACTTTTTATTGAATTACAAAAAACCCCCTGTATTTACTTTTATAAACTGCTCGATCAACTACAACCATCAACCGCTCATCTACCGGAGGAATCGCAATCACGCATCACCCACTGTAAGTCTTCTTCCCTTAACTCCTTTATTTTCAGTATTTATTTTCAGTATTTACTTTTCCGCATAAAAAACCAAAAAAACCAAAAACAGTAGGTTAGTTAATCGCGCTAAAATCTCAATCGACCTAAAATCACTCACCATACGATCCCCTAAAGAACAGTTATCCCTCTAATTCCCTTGGGTTCGACCCCTACTTACCACTTACTACCCAGTAGTGTAGTCGCGAGTAGCGGAAAATATAAACTTATTTGTACAGAGAACATTGCACCTTAACGACAGTGCAGTGGGCTCCGTCAGAGTGCAAGGTCTGTCTCAACGGTACCTTGAACACAAGCTTGAATAGGGGATATAATTTCACAATAAGAAAGTAAAACAAGTTGTAAGAAGTATTTAAAGTAAAACATACATAACCGTCGCCGTAATAGGATCGAATTCCAAACAAAGCAAAAAGCAGTGGAATTCTTCGTTTTTTCATCCAGAAAAACCCAGATATCAAGTCACAATCTGGAATTGTGAAAGATGGAGAGTAGAGCTCCCTTTGAGGTAGTGAACCCCTTATGATATCCAAGTAGAACAGATGAAGAACTAAGCGAAAGTTGAGAGACAAGTGAGGAAAATACTTACTTCTTATTAAATCCTTGTTCGAAACTTACGGTATCTTAGTTGGTTAGAGCCTCGTGCTGATAACGTGTTATGAAAACTTTGTGGTAGTGAAGATGAATCTCAAAAGAAGAACATGAACTTGTGATGAAGTGTAGAGAGATTTGTGTTGCTTGAATTGTGTTAATATGCCTTACATATAGTCCCTTTATATAGGGCTAGGAAAAAGGAGAAAATATCTCATGTTGAGTAAATCAATTTGATTTTGATTTCTTCTAGCAAGTTGATATGTCAGGGAGCATGGGTCGTATTGTCACTTCCTTGTGGGCCATGTATGATAGATCAATATTCAACAATATTGTCGCTTCGTCGTTTTTGCTAGCTTGCTGGGGAAGTCATCCATTTTATGATATATTTATAACAAAAACAAGCGTTCGATTTATGAAATATTTGAATTAATAACAATATACTTTGCTGTCTTTTATAAAAAAATTATTTTCTCATGAAACTTATATTTCACCTTCGCGCAGTCGAAGGCTTGAAGCAACTTCTCACCGGATTGGAAAGTGGGTAAAGGAGGAGAAGCTGTGAATATAAAATGGGGTTTGTTTGTTATTGGATTTGGGTTGGAAAGTTGAGAGCTTTTTGTTGCAGAAAGATTAGGGTTTATCCATCAATAAACCCTGATTTCATGGATGATTTTTGAGATTTAATTGGATAATCCAGTCTAGGTTGGATGAGATTTTATGTGGATTTATTGTTATAGTGGCCTGAAATGCATTTGAAATTGGTCCAACTTCAGCATTCCTAATGATGGCATTCAAAAACGAGCTATAAACGAGTCATTATAGAGCTATAAACGAGCTACTCGTTTTTAGCTCATTTATATGATAAAAATTAGTTAATTAGCAATAATCGAGCAATAATCGAGTTTTAAACGAGTTTTAATATAGTAATAGTCGAGCATATAAACGAACTGTTCACGAACATAAACGAGCCGAGCACCATTATGCTCATACTCGGCTCATTTAAAATCGAGCCAAACTTTGACCAAGCATGTTCACCAGCGGCTCGCGAGTGTATCGGCTCGTTTACACCCCTAGAGGGCATTCAAGGTGAAGTTGCGCTGGCTCGACTCCAGAAGCAATTCGAAACAATGCACTGGATTGATTCCAGTTTCCATAAAACTAGTGGGGTTTTCTGTAGAAGCCAGCCCGAGGAAGTCTTCAACCAGTATGACATTAAGGGAGTGCTTCAGGATTACACTGAGGAAACAGGTGTAACAGTTGCACCTTCGTCAAACTTCCTGGATTAAAGTCTATTATGCGAAGGAACTCTGATCCTGCCTCGCACGTAACAATTCTCAAACACGAGATATTCAGGCTCTCACACCAGGTTCCTTTCTTCCCTCTGACAGAAAACAATTATCCAATTGCACCGAGGAGTGCATTAAGATTGATCTTGCTGATATCGCATATGAGTTCGCTCAACTCATCCCAAAGCAAATTCACTAAGGAGAAGTGGAAGCTGGTAAACAAAAGTTCACCTTTCGAAAGGTAGATGACGGAGCCTACCGCACTGTCGTTAAGGTGCGGTGTTCTATGTGCAAAAGCAAATTTGTATTCCGCTACTCGTGACCTTACTACTGGGTAGCAAGTGGTAAGTAGGGGTCGAACCCAAGGGAATTAGGGGGATAAGCTATTCTTTGAGGGAATTGTACAGCGAGGGAGCGTGTTTTAGGTTTATTGAGGTTTTAGTGCGGAAAAGTAAGTGATTGGTTGGTTGGTTTTGGTTTTTAGAGCGGAAAAGTAAATGACAGAAAAGTAAAGTACTGAAAATAAAAGTAGAAGACTTACAGCGGGTGATGCATGATTGGCAAGCCTTCCGGTACGTGAGCAGTTGATAGAGCAGTTTATACTAAGAAAGTAAATGCAAGGGGTGTTTGAATTTAAGGAAAGCATTCGGTTTCGGGGGCCTTGTATCATAGCCTGTTTATCATTGACCTTTAGTGATCCTTCTAAGTATTCAAACGTGTATCAAGGCCATTCCAAGCACTCGATTTGCCACACTGTCTAGCCCATTCCAAGGTCGTAGAGCACTTGTTCTACTTAGACTAATACCACATTCCAAGGTATATTAGCCTGTGCGCATCCATTTGACCAGTCATTCCCGACCAACCAAATGGTGTTTTAGAAAGGTCAAACTCCTCAGATAAGCTTTGCCATTCCAAGCATCCACTTATCCGAGTATGTTTACGAACCCCACGGAAGAGCTTAGTCGTTCCAAGCATCCACTCAACCTTGGAAATTCTAACCTAATATATGGCACATAGAACAAGTTTTGAATACAAAGAAGAGGCACTAAAATATGGCCTAAACCATTTTATGATACAAGTACACCCCTTCAACCGAATGAAGAGTTTAGCTACGAATATCCATAGAAGTGGATACCGTAGCTAAGTACTCGAGGGTTTTTGAAAGACGGTAAGTAAAGGAAAGGGGTGAGTACTTCAAGAACCGACAAGAGTACTCGAGAATAAAGAAAAGCTTGAGTACTCAAGAACCGACAGGAGTACTCAAGACCAAACTATAATACTCAAGAACCAACAGGAGTATTATATATTAAAAACCAAACTTACAAATGCCAAACTTTCTAGAGAGAGAAGTGTTTATGATTTTGGATTTGAGGATATGTTACAAATGAGATGGAGGCATGTATTTATAGCCAAAGGAGAGGGGAATGGAGGGCTAAGATGAAACCACATGGCAAGCCATCCATGGATGCCAAAACCCGCCGGTTGGAGGTCACCATGGAGGAGAGCTTGGTGGCTTTGGTCACTTCCTCCCCAAAGCCGGTCATGGAGGATAAGGATGAGTTTTGTGTGAGTTTTGTGATGTTTTCACAAAACTATCAGTCTATTTCGGCCCCGGACTTACTTTGGTTGTTCCTCGGTTGGATTTGTATTTAGTGATTCCACGTCAAGAACTTGAGATTTCTTCATTCAGCGT
This sequence comes from Rhodiola kirilowii, assembly GCA_033675215.1. NCBI lineage: Eukaryota > Viridiplantae > Streptophyta > Magnoliopsida > Saxifragales > Crassulaceae > Rhodiola > Rhodiola kirilowii. The sequence goes on from CM066201.1 coordinate 37,730,975, forward strand.
CTGATCGTGACCTTGGACTGACTCGTAATATATTTTCAGCGTAAAATCCTCTCCTTAGCGTGTATTCTCTCTAGTCTCTCAAATACCCTGTAGATAAATATCGGAACTAACAAGCAAAAGTTAAATAGACAAACAATCTAATTTTGTGGGTTTAACTGTGTTTTTGATTCGTATAATTATGGTCCATCAGTAGACAAGACATTTTTCAGGAGTACAATATAATTTCGAATTTTCATTTTTGCACCGCAAAGAAATTTCAGCAGAGAATATATGAGAAGGTGAATTCTGTGAAATTAGACAACACTTTGGTTTTGGAGACATATTGTTTGCAAAGTGTGACCTGCATTGGATATTTGTAAGGTTCGTTTTAGAGTAGAAGCAACTTCAACACCAGCCATTAAATTAAATTTGGTGATTTTTTTTCATCAAAAAACATATTTTTGCTCATAAAATAATTAACTTCACCTTAAAGCCAGCTATATGATTGGTCCAAACTAAAATATTTCATTTTAATTAATCCAAATATGCAACTCAAACATCCGCACCATATTCTCCTACCTCCAAAAAATAACATGGACCTTATCAAAAAAAATAACATGGACAATTGTTGAAAGGGACTAGAGATGGAAGTGGGTCAGTCCACGAGTCGGGTTCGGTCGAAATAGTGTAATTCTCGTAGATTCGGGCTGAGTCCAGGTTCGGGTTGAAGAAAAAAAATTGGACCCAACCCAACCCACTGGTTGTAAGTGGACCCATCATAAATACGATGTGTCGAGCTGGGTCGGTGGTTGGGTCCAACCCACGGATTTCACCCATGATTTGGACCCATAAAGTATTATTTTTAATTAATATTATAAAATAATCAATTTATTAATAATTTTATGTAATTATATTTAAAAGCAATTATTATCTATGTGAAAAAATGAAAATTAATATTTGATTTTAAAATTAAACGGGAGCAAAACTTCTTGACTCAGGCGCATTACACATATAGGCGAAAGCTTGACACAAACTCTATATCGAAACGTTATAAATACTTCAACTATACAAGCCCAAGATTAATTCTAACGGTCATAATAAGCAAGGTCCTAGATAATGAACCATGAAAGATACTCGAAAAGTGAGAGATAATGGTAGTGAATAATCATTCTAATGGCTATACTCTAATTTCAAACGACTATATTTTTGAATATTTGGCTCGTGGGTCAAACTCACGGGTTAAACTCGTATGTCGGACTCATGGGTTGATATAATTTTATTTTTGGTTTATGAGTCGAACCCGCGAGTCGAATCTGTGTGTCGGGCTGGGTTGATCAAAACTCAACCCAACCCAACCCAACCCACGAGATGAACCCACTATCCTAGACCCATGAGTTAGGTTGCACGAATCGAACTGGATCAGACCAACCCATAACCCACGCGGGTCAACCACGAATTTCGTAACCCACTAAAAAGGACAGGCCGTCAAGCATCTGAAAGTAGTAAGAAAAGAGCGTGATAGTTGCAACTTCAAATAAAGCAAAGGGCAAAAAAAGTGTATCCGAAAGGCCATTTTGACTGAACTGTTGTGAGCAATCGACACACAAAAAGTGTCCACCTTTCGCCATCTACCGCTTCACCCATCACTAGCAGTAGGTTCGATTTTCAGAATTCACATGGACAACAACAACAACAATAAGCAGCAATTGAATCAACAGGCGCCGGCTCCGGCGTCGGCTCCGGATCCGTTTCACCACCAGTTGATGCAGCAACAACAGCAGCTGCAGATGATTTAGACCTACCAACGCCAGGAGAACGAGCAGGTCAACGATTTCAAAAACCACCAATTCCCATTAGCTCGGATCAAGAAGATAATGAAGGCGGATGAGGACGTGGGGATGATCTTGTTGGAAAAATTGTGTTTAGAATGTGTGAAGAAAATGGAGGTGCGCCTCATTTTGAGACCTAATTTGAGTGTGGAGAACACATCAAAATAAGTTGATGAAAATCGGATTAAAATACCTTGCAATAAGAGGTATGGAATCATTATCAACTTGCGGGGCAAGTAAACTTACTGGGCAAGTCTATGGACGACTATATAATAAGGGTCTGCGCTTCACTTAGAAACACAGAAAAACGCAACAGCTCTCCTCCTCGTTCGTATTGGTCAGTCAGTCAGTGTTGATAGCCAAAGACACAGAAAGGTTCGATCGGCAAAGCTTGGTGCTAAGTCTGTTACCGAGGATCGTTTTATCCTGGGAAGCATACTGCTAGAGAGTCCCAAAGCACAGTAGGGCGGCAATCTTGCTTTAAGGACAGCGTCCCACGTGACTCGATCCACCCTTCGGTTTGCAATTGTTTCAATTCACGTTCTTATTGTTTATGTTATTCTGTTAAATTAAATCTGTATTATTACTGTTTAATTTATTTGAATAACAGTTTTGCATGTCTGTCTACTTAGTAACTTCATCGATATCTGTCTGTTATATCTGTACTGTGTACCCAACCATCTTAAAACAAGATTGATTCGTTTGAAGTTACTAACTGATCTGCCTCTCTGTGTAGACAATGAATTTTGAACAAGGACAAAACAATCAGTCAGTGAACATGGAGGGTGTCCAGTTTCCTCCTCATGATGTTGCTGAGTCGGCTGCGACAACCCCAGTTGTGATGGCTACGGTCGGGAATGAACCTGCGGGTCTAGTTCCAAATAACGCACTGGCAAAAGTGCCTGCTGCGGTGATGGCAGCTGAAAAACCCGAAAAGTTCAATGGACAGAACTTTAATACGTGGCAGCCAAAGATGCACTTCTATCTGACCCAACTAGGGTTTGCCCGGTATCTGACCGAGAACACTCCTATGGTTGCTGAGAATGAGACTGATCATCAAGTGCTCATGGCATACAATGCCTGGAAAGATGCTAAATATTTTTGCCGAAATATGTGCTTAACAGCCTGAATGATGTGCTGTACAAGGTGTACTGCACAAAGACATCAGCTAAGGAACTTTGGGAGTCACTCGATCGGAAGTACCGAACCGAGAATGCTGACTCCAAAAAGTATATTGTGGGGTGCTTCCTCGAATTCCAAATGGTGGATTCGAAGACTGTGACCAGTCAAGTGCAAGACCTGCAGCTGATCATGCATGAGATGAACTCTGAGGGAATGAAGGTCAATGAACCATTCCAGGTTGTTGTAGTCATTGAGAAGCTGCCTTTGGGGTGGAAGGACTTCAAGAATTACCTTAAGCACAAGCGAAAGGAAATGTCTATGAAAGACCTGGTGATTCGCCTCAAGAATGAAGAGGATAATCAACTTTATGATAAGAGAATTAATCTCTCGTCTGAGAGAGACAACATGGTGGAGCATGGTGGCAGTTCCAAAGTGAAGAAGCCCTTCAGCAAACTTGGACCCAAGAGTGGGGCTATCAAGAAGAAGGTGCAGCCAAAGTTCACTAGCAAGTGCTTCAACTGCGACAAAGAGGGTCACAAAGCTGCTGAGTGCAAGAAGCCGCAGAAAAAGAAGAAAAAGGCGAATGTTGCTGAGGTAGCGGAAGATCTCCTAGTGGCTGTAATATCTCAGCTAAGCTTGGTGGATTCCAACCCCAAGGAGTGGTGGCTGGATACTAGAGCAACCCACCACATTTGTTCCAACAAGAATGCCTTCTTAAAGTTGAAATTAACTGATGCTAGAGAGAAGGTATACATGGGAAACTCGGCCACCTCAGAGGTCAAGGGAAAAGTGTGATTTTGAAGATGACTTCAGGGAAGGAGCTGAAGCTGACAAATGTCTCGTATGTGCCTGACATTAGAAAGAACTTAGTATCTGGAGCAGTGCTTGATGCACACGGTTTCAAGATAATGATTGAGTCTCAGAAAGTTATTCTTTCTAAGAACAGAATGTATGTGGGACGTGGTTACGTGAAAGATGGCATGTGGAAACTTAATGTAATTACCATCAAGACTATTGATGGACCATATTTATATGATTCATTAAGACAGTTAAACCCAACAAATTAGACATTTGGTCATGCGAACAAGTGCTTGTTAATACCATTCTGTGTATACAGGCCATTTTGGAGTCTAAAGAGGAAAACACTTTAAAAAGGGAGATTTGGTGTCCAAAAGCAGCACAAGCCATTTCACAACCGGGCCCGAGTGCCGATAGTGCCGAGAGAGCGCCTAGGCCCGAAATGAAGAACTTAGGCCACGGCCTATTTTCAGCAGCGTTCCGACCAAACTACTTCGAGCACTCAATTTCCATGAAGAATATCGTTCCAAATCCACACTCAAAAGACCAAGAACGCAAAGTCCAAAATCCAAGCCATCCTAGGCCAAGGGACCGAGTTCTAGGCCATCCTAAGGAACGACCATGCTACACTCAAAATCAGCCTTAACATCCTTCATGGAACCGACTTGGAATCACTCAAAAATGCTATATCCATCGCCCAAAGGTCAAGAATGCAATGCCAAGGACCCGAGCCCGATAAAGGCCAAACAAGGGCAATTTCAGCCGTTTTGGGATTTCGACCATGTTCCAAGCAGAATTTGGCTTAGGTTCCTTCTTGAGATCATCTTAGATTGACTTTTTCATTTGGAATACACTCTCCAAAATCCAAGAAGCTCCGACCAAAGCTACGGTCAGATTCCGGCCAAATTCCGGCAACTCCGGCGAACTCCGGCCAATCTCCGGCCAACCTCCAACCTAGCTCCGGCCAAGCCACGTGGCACCACTCAGCTGGCTGCAGGTGGCGCAGCCATGTGCAAGGAGGTGGAGAAGGAAACTTAGCCTCCAAGTCTTTTGGGATATTTTCAAGTCCAAACTTAGTCCCCAAGTCTTCTCTTCTTCTTATCCAATTGGGATATTTCATCCCCAAAACTTAGCTCCCAAGTATCCATTTCCCTATAAATTGAGGCCATGCCCTCATGTAATAATCATCCCATTCCTCTTGTTCGAATTCCTTAGAGAGATAGAGAGCTTAACTCTCTTCTCTTCATTTTCAATACACATTTTGTTCTTCACTTGTTCTTGCTTTGTTCTTCATTTTGGAGCTACTTCCCTTGCTTTGATCTTGCTTAGGAGCTCCTCTCCTCCACTTGTTGTAGGTACAAAGCCACGGCTTCCTTACTTTTCCTTTACTTTCTCTACTTGTTCTTGTTCAAAGCCACGACTTGCTTGTATTCCTTGACATGAATTCAAGTAGCTAAGACTTATATTTGGTTGAGGGTGTGCTTGTATCATAAAATGTTTTAGACCCTTCTCTTAGTGCCTCTTTGTGTTCAGAACTTGTTTTATGTGCCATATATTCGGTTAGAACACACATGGTTGAGTGGTTGCTTGAAATGGCAAAACTCTTCCATGGGGTTCGTGAACATACACGGTTAAGTGGATGCTTGAAATGGCAAAGCTTAATCGTGGAGTTCAACCTTTCTTAACCACCACTTGGTTGATCGGAAATGATTGATCAGGTGGATGCACATAGGCTAGTATACCTTGAAATGGTGTGCTAGTCTAAATAAAACAAGTGCTCTATGCCTTGAAATGGGCTAGACAGTGTGGCAAGTCAAGTGCTTGAAATGGCCTTGATACACTTTTGAACACTTAGTATGATCATTAGAGGTCAATGATGAACGTATTATGATACAAGACCCCTAAAAACCGAATCCTTTCTTTTAAAACACCGCCTGTCATTTAATTTCAGTCTCACTATCAACTGTTTACTTTCCTGTCATTTACTTTCAGTACTTTACATTTCAGCACTTTATTTTCCGCACTTACTTTCAGTATTTACTTTACGCACTTTCAATTCTGTCATTTACTTTTCAGTTCATAAAACAACCCACAAAACCCAAATGTTTTTATTTTATTTTCTTTCTTTTTAAAGAACAACCATTCCACACTGACTCCCTTGGGTTCGACCCCTACTTACCGCTTTACTACCCAATAGTTAAGTCGCGAGTAGCGGACTTATAAATTTATTTTGTACACATTGCCTCGCGACAAGGCAGTGCTGTCAAATTGGCGCCGTTGCCGGGGAGTTGTGAATTCGGAATAGTTGTTCTTTTTGTTTTTCTTTTGTTTCTTTTGTTGTGTATTTCACTATGTCCTCGTACCTTGGCACAGAACCTTGGAATGATGGGGGCAGCAACCTTATGTTCGAAATGCTTAGCCGTCTCCCCAAATTTGGAAGTGACATTGGAGAAGATCCCGTGGGGCATACACAAACGTTCCACTCCATATGCAGCCACATGAAGCCTAAAGATGAAACGCTAGAGGAGTTCAAACTGAAATGCTTTAAATTTTCCTTAACTAACTCCGCAATAGCTTGGTATTACTCATGTGCAGCTTATGAAAGTGATTATGGGGATCTACAAACCAAATTCCTAGAGGAGTTTTCCCCACCACCCTTCGAACTTGAAGTCCGCGAGAAGATCAACAACATAGAGCAATCCCGGGACGAAACTTTGGACGAGTACTTGGCGTGCTTTGACTCCATTGTGACGAGCTGCCCGCACAATGGATTCACCAACCACGATCTTCTTCAAAGGTTTCTCAATGGGATGATGCCACAAGAGTGGAATTGGCTAAATGATGCAGCGGGAGGCTCGGTGAACAACTTAGACATAGATGATTTTTGGAACTTAATAAATGATTTGGCCGCGAGGTCAAGACCAAGACAAGATCAGGCCATGCGGCGCGAAGAACTGGACAACACGATGCACCAAATCAGGGCCAAAACCAAATTATGGGTAGTAGAAAACGAGCTGGCAGCTAGCACCCAGCAATTGGCCGCAGACATACAGCAATTGAGTGCCTCGATGCACCAATTCATGGCCGAAACAGAATCATGGGCAATAGAAAGGACGGCTGAACCCGAGGAGCCGGCAGAGAATGAGGACCAACAGATGACCGAAGAAGAACCGGCCAAGACAGGCCCGGTCCTCACTATCGGAGCACCTGAGCCACTTGAACCGGTCCTCATCACAAATCTGCCCGAGGAAGTCCCGGACGTCAAGGAAGAGCCAGCCGAGACATGCCCGGTCCTTGCAGACGAGCTGGCTGAGACAGACCAGGCCGCGCCTGAGCCGGCCGACCAGCACCCGAAGCCAATCCTCATTGCCGAGCCAGCCGAGGAAGTCCCAGACCTCACTACCGAAGCGGCCGAACAAATCAATCCAGGCCCGGTCCTTGCGCTCGGAGTACCCGAGGAAGTCCCGGACCTCATTGCCGAGATGCCCGAGACGTGCCCAGACCTCACTGCCGAACCGACCGAGAAAATAACGGCAGGCCCGGTCCTCACTGAAGAGCTGCTCGAGAAAGCCCCGGTCCCACTCACCATGACTCAACAGAGAGGCTCGAAAAACTCACTTGTTCCAAGAATACCCATCACCGCTGCCACAAAGAAGAGGGTTGGCATGGGCGCATGCTTAACGTCGCCTACACTTGACGGCAAAATGCTGGACTTCCAAACCCGCAAGGATGCCGACCATTCAGACTTGAAAAAGCGACCAAGACATGGGCCGAAGGAATGGAAGCCCGGAAGGAGAAACACAAGGGCACGGCTCCATGGACCAGTAGCTATGGTCAAGGAATCCTCGCCTTTTCGGGGATATGTGAAGAAGAAGCCTCCGGATCAAGGGAGAGCAGAACTAAGCCCGTTGTCATATGTGTTCTTTGGGCAAATCAAAAGGGCAGCCGTGGGGAAGTTCGACCTCACACACCCATGGGATCCGAACTTATGATCCCTAATTGATGTACCGTCGAGCCAACGACGTTAAACAAAGGCACTTGCCGGGAGGTAACCCGGCATATTTTCTTTACTCGTTATAGTTTTTATGTTTATGTCATTTCCTTAGTTAACTAGCTTTTTGTGCTTTTGAACTAAGTCGTGCTGTGAGGCACGGCTTCGTTCAAAAGTGTGGGGGTAAGTCTTTGCACATATTAGTATTCATGTTTTCTTTTCCTTAAAATTCTTATCTTTTTGAAACTTTGTGAAAATATACACTTTCATGATGTGAAAATAGATAGACCCGATTCATGCATTTCCTTGTGAAAACTTAATTATTTAAAAACATGCGTATTTAACTTCCTACTTGTCCTTATGTGCTGAGATAAAAGTAGGATGTGGAGTTGAAAGAAATGCCCTAGAGAGGCTTGACAAGCACTCAAGGGACCGGATCCTTACTATACGGTTATGTGAAAATTGTGGAGGCTGCGCTTCGGGCTTCTTGGTGAAGAGTGGACTCCGCCATGCAGCGTCTATGCAAAAGGCGGGACGGGAATCAAACTGTCCTATCTCTAGTCCGAGTAGCCGGGAAAAGAGATGAGCAACCCTCAACTTGACCCGCGCCGAAACGACTACGATGAGAAAGAGCAGGGAGGTATTTCCATATGCTCTCGGGCTATGATTGGACCTCCCAAAAGTGAAGAAATGGACCAGCAATCATCAAAGGAGCAAAGCTCGAAGAAAAAAAAGAAAAAAATCAGCCAAAATGGTGAAAACAAAACCGAAGCATAAGTGAAGTACTCAAAGAGTCAAATCAAAGGCCAAAGGCCAATTCACTACAAAAAGCTGTCCAACCACACAAACAAAGAAAAAGAGCTCAACCCAATGGCCCGAACAACTCACGTGCTAGAAGAAACAAGAAGCATAACCATATAGTAAGATCGGATCCGAGAGTGCAGTTTATGGGCCTAAAAAGTGGCTATCTCCCAATCATCCAAATTGGTTTGCATCTCGGCTCAAAGGTAACAAGTATCGAGTTACTTTCATATGTTTGAGCATACTTTCGTTTGGAAACAAGTAAGTTATGCATGCTCAGGTGAAATCTAGTCTAGCATCTATCATTCATATATACGACTTGGGGTATTTTGTTCCTCTTATTGACTACACTTGTTCGGGACGAACAAGATTAAAGTGTGGGGGTGTTTGATGGACCATATTTATATGATTCATTAAGACAGTTAAACCCAACAAATTAGACATTTGGTCATGCGAACAAGTGCTTGTTAATACCATTCTGTGTATACAGGCCATTTTGGAGTCTAAAGAGGAAAACACTTTAAAAAGAGAGATTTGGTTCCCAAAAGCAGCACAAGCCATTTCACAGCCGGGCCCGAGTGCCGATAGTGCCGAGAGAGCGCCTAGGCCCGAAATGAAGAACTTAGGCCACGGCTTATTTTCAGCAGTGTTCCGACCAAACTACTTCGAGCACTCAATTTCCATGAAGAATATCGTTCCAAATCCACACTCAAAAGACCAAGAACGCAAAGTCCAAAATCCAAGCCATCCTAGGCCAAGGGACCGAGTTCTAGGCCATCCTAAGGAATGACCATGCTACACTCAAAATCAGCCTTAACATCCTTCATGGAACCGACTTGGAATCACTCAAAAATGCTATATCCATCACCCAAAGGTCAAGAATGCAATGACAAGGACCCGAGCCCGATAAAGGCCAAACAAGGGCAATTTCAGCCGTTTTGGGATTTCGACCATGTTCCAAGTAGAATTTGGCTTAGGTTCTTTCTTGAGATCATCTTAGATTGACTTTTTCATTCAGAATACACTCTCCAAAATCCAAGAAGCTCCGACCAAAGCTCCGGTCAGATTCCGGCCAAATTCTGATAACTCCGGCGAACTCCGGCCAATCTCCGGCCAACCTCCAACCTAGCTCCGGCCAAGCCACGTGGCACCACTCAGCTGGCTGCAGGTGGCGCAGCCATGTGCAAGGAGGTGGAGAAGGAAACTTAGCCTCCAAGTCTTTTGGGATATTTTCAAGTCCAAACTTAGTCCCCAAGTGTTCTCTTCTTCTTATCCAATTGGGATATTTCATCCCTAAAACTTAGCTCCCAAGTATCCATTTCCCTATAAATAGAGGCCATGCCCTCATGTAATAATCATCCCATTCCTCTTGTTCGAATTCCTTAGAGAGATAGAGAGCTTAACTCTCTTCTCTTCATTTTCAATACACATTTTGTTCTTCACTTGTTCTTGCTTTGTTCTTCATTTTGGAGCTACTTCCCTTGCTTTGATCTTGCTTAGGAGCTCCTCTCCTCCACTTGTTGTAGGTACAAAGCCACGGCTTCCTTACGTTTCCTTTACTTTCTTTACTTGTTCTTGTTCAAAGCCATGGCTTGCTTGTATTCCTTGACATGAATTCAAGTAGCTAAGACTTATATTCGGTTGAGGGTGTGCTTGTATCATAAAATGTTTTAGACCCTTCTCTTAGTGCCTCTTTGTGTTCAGAACTTGTTCTATGTGCCATATATTCGGTTAGAACACACATGGTTGAGTGGATGCTTGAAATGGCAAAACTCTTCCATGGGGTTCGTGAACATACACGGTTAAGTGGATGCTTGAAATGGCAAAGCTTAATCGTGGAGTTCAACCTTTCTTAACCACCACTTGGTTGATCGGAAATGATTGATCAGGTGGATGCACATAGGCTAGTATACCTTGAAATGGGGTGCTAGTCTAAATAGAACAAGTGCTCTATGCCTTGAAATGGGCTAGACAGTTTGGCAAGTCAAGTGCTTGAAATGGCCCTGATACACTTTTGAACACTTAGTATGATCATTAGAGGTCAATGATGAACGGATTATGATACAAAACCCCTAAAAACCGAATCCTTTCCTTTAAAACACCGCCTGTCATTTACTTTCAGTCTCACTGTCAAATGTTTACTTTCCTGTCATTTACTTTTAGTACTTTACATTTCAGCACTTTATTTTCCGCACTTACTTTCAGTATTTACTTTACGCACTTTCAATTCTGTCATTTACTTTTCAGTTCATAAAACAACCCACAAAACCCAAATGTTTTTATTTTATTTTCTTTCTTTTTAAAGAACAATTATTCCACACTGACTCCCTTGGGTTCGACCCCTACTTACCGCTTTACTACCCAATAGTGAAGTCGCGAGTAGAAGTTGGAAGTGGAAAACCAACTAAATAAGAAGATCAAAATATTACGAAGTGATTGGAGTGGTGAATATGTAGAACCGTTTGGGACACTGTGTGCACAAACTGGAATCATACATGAAGTAACTCCACCTTATTCGCCTCAGTCGAATGGTATAGCTAAACGTAAGAATTGCACTATCAAAGAAATGATGAATGCGATGTTGCTTAGTTCAGGGTTACCTAAGTAAATGTGGGAGGAGGCTGTCTTGTCAGCTAATTATCTATTAAATCGGATACCCCGTAAGAAGAAAGATAAATCTCCTTATGAATTATTTATAGGGAGAACGCCATCCTACGCACACCTGCAAGTGTGGGGGTGTTTGGCCAAGGTAATGGCTCCCGGTCCTAAAAGAATGAAAATAGGATCAAAGACAATTGACTGTGTGTTTATTGGATATGCACTGAACAGTATTACGTATAGATTTCTCGTATATGAATCAAAAAATCCTGACATACACAAACACACCATTATGGATTCAAAGACTGCTTCGTTCTTTGAACAAGTGTTTCCTTATAAATCTGAGAAATTGAGACCGAGTTCACCTGAAGAGATAGGCGAAGAACTTACCGAAAGGTCTCAGCAAGAAGAAGAAAAAGTATTCAAGGAGAATACGAATTTATAGTAACATAGACGAAGCAAAAGAGCTAGGGTTGAAAATTCCTTTGGACCTGATTTTATAACCTTTATGGGCGAGGCAGGACCTCGTACATATGATGAAGCAATTCGCTCGGTTGAAGGTCCTTTATGGAAAGAATCCATAAAAAGTGAACTAGACTCCATTATGCAAAATCATACATGGGAGCTAGTTGATATTCCTCATGGATGTAAACCACTTGACTCTAAGTGGATCTTTACAAAGAAACTGAAAGTAGACGGTACTATTGAAAAGTACAAGGCGAGACTTGTGATCAAAGGATATAGACAGAAGGAGGGTCTAGACTACTTTGATACTTTCTCCCCTGTGACGCGGATCACATCCATTAGAATGATAATTGCCATTACAGCATTGTGCAATTTAGAAATTTATCAAATGGATGTAAAGACTGCTTTCTTAAATGGAGACCTTGAGGAAGAAATATATATGGAACAACTTGAGGGTTGTAGAGCGCCAGGACAAGAGAGAAAAGTTTGTAAACTTGTCAAGTCTCTCTATGGTCTGAAACAAGCGCCAAAACAGTGGCATGAGAAATTTGACAAAGCAATGTTGTCAAACGGATTCAAAATCAACGAGTGTGACAAATGTATATACATAAGAAACACTGAACTCGGATATGTGATTTTGTGTTTATATGTCGACGATATACTCATTGTAGGAAGCAATGAAAAATTGGTGAAGTCCACTAAGGCCATATTAAACTCTAAGTTTGATATGAAAGACACGGGTCGAGCTGATATAATTTTAGGGATTAAAATTACGAGAACATCAGATGGATTCGTTTTAAGCTAATCACATTATGTTGATAAAAATTTTGGATAAATTTGGAGAAGAGAGTCAAGGAGTATGTTGGACTCCTATAGAAATGACTCAACACCTGTCTAAAAACAAAGGAGAGAGCATCTCCCAATTAGAGTACTCAAAAGTGATAGGCAGTCTAATGTACTTAATGAATTGTACTGGACCTGATATTACCTATACCGTGAGCAGACTGGCCAGATATACGAGTAATCCCGGAACGATACACTAGAATGCTATCATGAGAATACTGAAGTATTTACGAGCTACTCGCAATTATGGTCTTCACTATACCAGATATCCTGAAGTTATTGAAGGATACACTGATGCAAGCTGGATATTTGATATACAAGACTCGAAGGCCACCAGTGGATATGTATTCACTCTCGGAGGTGCGGCCGTGTCGTGGAAATCCTCTAAACAAACATTGATAACCCGTTCCACGATGGAAGCTGAGTTTGTGGCATTAGATAAATGTGGCAAAGAAGCAGAGTGGATAAGAAACTTTGTAGAGGATAATCCTGAATGGAAAAACCCTGTGCCACCAATATGTTTATATTGTGAAAACCAATCAACAATTGGTAGGGCACAGAATGTCATGTATAATGGTAAGTCTAGACACATACGTCGTAGACACAATACCATTCGAAAACTTCTCTCATCCGGAGTCATAAGCATTAACTACGTGAGGTCCAAGGAAAACATAGCGGATCCGTTAACCAAAGGGTTAAACAGGGACCAAGTAGAGAAGACGACAAAGGGAATGTGACTGAAGCCTTTTGATTGTTAATATCAAAACATAGGCTTAGCCTTTTTGGAAATAAAGTCGAGGCAACGGAAAACCCTACCATGATGTATGGAGATCCCAAGAACTTGGTTCAAAGGGACCACTTAACTGCTAAGACTACGAGGTCACTGTGGGGGTAACACCCTAATCCTATTCCAAGATCAAACAGTGACTCTCGTACGAGGCTAAGCTCGAAGCTTTTAATGATTCTAGCAATTTGAATAGTGAGATTCAAATGGGTAACGCGAGTTTACTTAAGAAAGAATCACCTATGTGAGAGAGAAGTGGAGACACTTCAAAGGAGAATTCAAAGGGCTTAATTCTTTAGAAACTCTTGCAGAACAAGGAACGGGATGTCATGGCCAAAATGAACCACCCAGTAAGAACCAAGTATGGTCAGGAAGATATCTGTGGGAGACATGACTTTCATTTACATTATTAGACGAACAGTTTAAGGACAATCACGTTGACAGATGCTTGTCGTCAGAGCAAATGTACAAATAAATTTATAAGTCCGCTACTCGTGACTTCACTATTGGGTAGCAAGTGGTAAGTAGGGGTCGAACCCAAGGGAATTAGGGGGATAAGTTGTTCTTTGAGGGATCGTACAGGGAGGGAGCGTGTTTTAGGTTGATTGAGGTTGTAGTGCGGAAAAGTAAGTGTTTTTTTGGTTGGTTTTGGTTTTTAATGCGGAAAGGTAAATGACAGAAAAGTAAATACTGAAAATAAAAGGAAGAAGACTTACAGCGGTTGTTGCGTGATTGGCAAGTCTTCCGGGAGGTGAGCAGTTGATAAGGCTGTTTATACTAAGAAAGTAAATGCAGGTGGTGTTTGAATTTAAGGAAAGCATTCGGTTTCGGGGGCCTTGTATCATAGCCTGTTTATCATTGACCTTTAGTTATTCTTCTAAGTATTCAAACGTGTATCAAGGCCATTCCAAGCACTCGATTTGCCACACTGTCTAGCCCATTCCAAGGCCGTAGAGCACTTGTTCTACTTAGACTAATACCCCATTCCAAGGTATATTAGCCTGTGTGCATCCATTTGGTCAGTCATTCCCGAGCAACCAAATGGTTTTTTAGAGAGGTCAAACTACTCAGTTAAGCTTTGCCATTCCAAGCATCCACTTATCCGAGTATGTTTACGAACTCCCACGGAAGAGCTTTGCCATTCCAAGCATCCACTCAACCTTTGAAGTTCTAACCTAATATATGGCACATAGAACAAGTTTTGAATACAAAGAAGAGGCACTAAAATATGGCCTAAAACATTTTATGATACAAGTACACCCCTTCAACCGAATGAAGAGTTTAACTACGAATATCCATAGAGGTGGATACCATAGCTAAGTACTCGAGGGTTTTTGAAAGACAGTAAGTAAAGGAGAATACTCAAGAACCAATAGGAGTATTCTCAAAAACTACTAGAATACTCAAGAACCAACAGGAGTATTCTCTAAAACTACTATAATAGTCAAGAACCAACATGAGTATTATAGATTTCAAACAAAGCCTACAAAAGTACCAAAACCTTTAGAGAGATAAGTGATTTTGTATTGTGCTGTGGATGGATTTTACAAATGAGATGGGGTGGTATTTATAGGCTTGGATGAGGGGAAGATGTGGATGAGATCACAACACTTGGCATCATCTCCATGGAGCTCAAAAGCCTCCGGTTGGAGGTCACAAGGGGAGGAGATGAAGGCAAAAGCCGCCGGTCACAAGGAGGGAAGGTGGAGGTTTTGTGATTTTTGTGAAGTTTTCACAAAGCCATCGGTCCAATTTCAGCTCCGGACTGACTTTGGTTGCTCTTTGACAGAACCGCTTGTCGTCAGAGCGATTTGTGCAAATAAATTTATAATAGTCCGCTACTCGCAACTATACTACTGGGTAGTACTTGGTAAGTAGGGGTCGAACCCAGAGGAATTAGGGGGATAGGTTATTCTTTAAGGGATTTGTTCAGCGAAGGAGCGTGTTTTAGGTTGGTTGAGGTTTTAGTGCTAACAACTACGTGACTTTTTAGTTGGTTTTGGTTTTGAGTGCTGAAAAGTAAATTACAGAAAAGTAAATACTGAAATTAAAAGCGAAGACTTACAGTGGGTGATGCGTGAATTGCAAGTCCTCCGGATTGTGAGCGGTTGATGGTTGCAGTTGATTGAACAATAAAAGTAAAGACAAAGGGGTTTTGTAATTGCGAGAGAAGTATTCGGTCTTGGGGGGCCTTGTATTATATCCTGTTCATTCTTTTAGTAACCCTTCTAAGTATTCAAACGTGTATCAAGGCCCTTTCGTAGCGCTCAATTTGCCACACTGTTTGTAAACCCTTGTTCTACTTCAGACTAATTCCTCCTTTCGAAGTATCTTAGCCTTTTGTGCATCCATTTGGTCCCTTTGGTCCAGTTTCCAAATGGTTTTAAAGATAGATCGAACTCCTCAGATAAGCTTTGCCCTTTCGTAGCATCCACTTACCCGAGTATGTTCACGACTTCCCACAGAAGAGTTTTGCCCTTTCGTAGCTTCCACTCAACCTTGGAAAGTCTGACCTTATAAATGGCACATAGAACAAGTTTTGAATACAGAGAAAAGAAACTAAACGAAGTAAAACATTTTATAAAACAAGAACTCCCCTTCAACCGAATGAAGAGTTTAGTTACGAATATCCATAGAGTTGGACATCATAACTAAATACTTGGGGATTTGGAAAAGAATACTCAAGAACAAACAGGAGTAAAGAGAGAAGAGAAAGAGATTACTCAAGAACAAACAGGAGTAACTCTTGAACTGTAACTGAAAACTTGAGTACTCAAGAACCAACAGGAGTACTCAAGATCGAACTAAAGTATTTGAGAACAAACTGAACTTTTATTGATATCAAACCAAACTTTACATAGTAACAAACTTAGAGAGAGAAGTGTTTTACACAATTTTGGGATGATTTGAAATGAGGAGGAGAGCTTGGTATTTATAGGCTAAGGGGAGGGGAATGGAGGGCCAAGATGAGGGCATGTGGTTTGGCATCCAAGGGTGGAGATGGGGGGAAGAGGAGAGGAAGACAAGTGTCACAAGGGGAGAGGAGCAACACAAAGCCGCCGGCGGCTTTGGGCATGGATGGAGGAGAGGGTGACATGTGGAGGAAGGGGAGAGGAGGAGGGGAGATGTGAGGAGGTAGCCGCCGGCCCATGTGGCATGAGGAGAGTGGTTGTGAGTTTTGTGCAGTTTGCACAAAACTATCGGTGTATTCCAGCTCCGGATTGTCTTCGGTTTCTCTTCGGTTTGATTTGTTTTGAATGATTCCAAGTCAGGATCTTTAGATTTCTTCATTCAGCGTCTGATCTTGACCTTGGATTGTCTCCTGATATCTTTTCTGTGCTAAAAGCTCTTCCTTAGCGTGTATTCTCTCTAAGCTCTGAAATACCCTGTAGAAATGTATCGGGACTAAAACATCGAAGTTAGATAGACAAACAGTCTAATTTGGTGGGTTTAACTGTGTTTATGATTCATACAATTGTGGTCCATCAGATAACCCCACACTTTTAGTTGTTCGTCCCGAACAATGCTTTATAAGGGCGTTACTAAGTAAGTTGGTTAAAATATGAAAATAAGAATGTGGTACTCGATTTTTCCTAATTCATGCATTACTACTTGTTACTAAATTAAACTGCGTAAATAAGTAGAAGAAAGTTGATACGTGTACCTTCGTGCTGAGATGCAAATTATTTCGGATGTTTCGGGAGATAGCCCTTTTCAGGCTCCTGGACTACACCTTCGGGACCGTCTCGCACTATATGGTTTTCTTGTAGCTTTCTCTAGCACGTGATTCGATTCGGGTTTCAGTGAGTTGAGCCTTTTCTTGATTTTTTTCTTTTTTTTCTTTCTTCTTCTTTGGCGATGGACTGCTTTTTGTAGTGATTTGCCTTTAGCTTTTGATTTGACGTTGTTGAGTGCTTCACTTTTGCTCGGTTAAAACCTTCACATTTTTGGGCCTTAGGCCTCTTTTGATTTTCTTCTTTGAGTTTTTTGCTTCTTTGTGACTTGCTAGTCCATCTTGTTTTTTGCCTTCTTGGGAGGTCCAATCATCGCCCGCAAGCATATGGAAATACCTCCCCGCTCCTCTCATCTTTGTTGTTTCGCGCGGGTCAAGATGAGGGTCGCTCATCTATTTTCTCTGCTACTTTGACTAGAGAGAGGACGGTTTGATTCCCGTCCTTGCCTTTTACATAGATGCTTCAAGGCAGAGTTGACTTCAATTATTCACCGAAACCTGAAGTGCAGCCTCCACTGACTTCGAAAACCATATAGTTTGATCTGATCCTTCAAGTGCTTGCCAAGCCTCTCTAGGGCAATTTCTATCAACTCCACATCCCTAGGTTATCTCGGCACAAAGGACAAATGAGAAGTTACATTCTAAGTTTTTAAACAGTTGAATTTTCACAAGGTTGATGCATGAATTATGATCTATCTTTTTCACATTCTCAAGTTCATATTTTCAAAAAGATATTATTAAAAAAGAAAAGAAAAACATGCAAATGGTTCTCACCCCACACTTTTGAACGAAGGCGTGCCTTAGTTCAAAAGTCATGCAAATATATACAAGAGAAGGAAATGACATTAAGGAAAAAGAAGAACAGAACTCCCTTTTACTGTGTCGTGCAAACGACATGGCATGAGGCTAGATAATCGAGGGAGTCTGGCTGGGGCCTCGAACTCTCAGCGCAGGCCCGGTAAATTCACGGAAGCTGCCTGGCTGATCCGGTCTTGCTCCAAACTTAATTCCTACATGAAAGATATTCCTTCTATACAAAAAGTGGGTGAGAGCGCTTATTGGAAATTTAAATGACAGAAATTAAAAGTGCAGAAAAGTAAGATAGTGTCGGGTTACCTCCCGACCAGTGCACTTGTTTAACGTCGTTGGCTCGACGCAAAGGGGATCACCAGTTGGGATCCCATGGGTGGCTCAAGTCGAATTTTTGTGGGGCTATGCTGGCTTCGCCGTGGTAATGTTTGACTCGTTGCCCGTTTACCGTGAATTTACTTTTATTGTCCATGCTTTCCAACTCAAGCCTTCCATGGTTGTATACTTTAGTCACAGTATAAGGGTCGGTCCATTTTGATTTTAGTTTGCCAGGCATTAACTTCAACCGTGAGGAAAAGAGTAGTACTTGTTGTCCTTCCTTAAATGAGCGGCGGAGGATGAATTTGTCATGATATAATTTCGTCCGTGCCTTGTAGTCTGTTTGCTCTTCATAGGCTTCAAGCCGCAATTCTTCAAGTTCGCATAGCTTAAGCTTCCTATCTAGTCCGGCAGCTTTTAAATCTGGATTGCACTTCTTGAGCGCCCAATAGGCTTTATGTTCTAATTCTACCGGAAGGTGGCATGCCTTTCCATAAACAAGCCGAAAGGGGAAGGTTCCAATTGGTGTTTTGTATGCTGTCCGATAAGCCCAAAGAGCTTCGTCCAGTCTCTGACTCCAATCTTTCCTACCTGGTTTCACCATCTTTTCTAGAATACTTTTGATTTCGCGGTTGGAGATCTCCGCTTGACTATTGGTTTGGGGATGATATGCCGTAGATGTTCGGTGGTGGACATGGTATCGTTTTAAGGTAGCAGCCATCATGCGGTTGCAGAAATGAGTTCCTTGGTCACTTATTATGGCTTTGGGTACCCCGTACCTACAAAATATATTAGTGCGCAAAAATTCTATGACAGTCTTTGCATCATCGCACCTTGTAGCCTTAGCTTCTACCCATTTCGACACATAATCCACAGCAACTAAGATGTATGTGTAACCACATGAAACTGGAAATGGTCCCATAAAATCAAGACCCCAAACGTCGAAGACATCGTTGACTAATATGGGTACTTGAGGCATTTCATTCCTAGCTGACACATTTCCTACTCTTTGACACTTATCGCATTTTCTACATTTTTTATTGGCATCTTTAAATATTCCTGGCCAGAAAAAGCCGCTATCTAGGATTTTTCTAGCGGTTCTTTTAGGCCCAAAATGTCCTCCGCATGCAAACTCATGGAAGAAACTAATAACAGAAGCTATTTCATTATCAGGGATGCATCTCCTAAGTATTTGATCTGGTCCTATTTTCCATAAATAAGGATCATCCCATAAGTATTGTTTAGCCTCATGTTTAAGTTTCATGCATTGTGCTTTAGTAAAAGAGGGAGGAAACGTACCTCCCACAAGGTAGTTGACGATTGAAGCATACCATGGTACTTTGGTTGAGACGGCGTATAGGTGCTCATCTGGAAATGACTCGGTTATGTGCCCTTCTTCTTCCTTTCGGACAATCCTACTTAGGTGGTCGGCCACCGTATTCTCAATTCCTTTTTTGTCCCTTATTTCTACATCGAACTCTTGCAGCAGTAATATCCACCGTATGAGTCTTGGCTTGGCTTCCTTTTTCTTCATCAGGTAGCGGATGGCAGCATGGTCAGAATAAACTATTACTTTTGCTCCAAGCAAATATGGTCTGAACTTTTCTAGAGCGAAAACTACTGCCAAGAGTTCCTTTTCGGTGGTGGAGTTGTTCCGTTGGGCAGGATCTAGGGTTCGTGAGGCGTAGTAGTTCACACCTGATTTCTTTTCAATTTTTTGGCCGAGAACTGCCCCCACAGCGAAGTCGCTTGCGTCGCACATGATTTCGAATGGTAGTTCCCAATTTGGTGTTTGGATGATAGGTGTGCTAGTGAGGGCTTTCTTTAGATCATCAAAGGCTTTTTTGCATGCGTCGGTGAATTCAAACGGAACTTCTTTTTGTAGGAGAGAGGATAGGGGCAATGCCTTTTTGGAGAAGTCTTTGATGAATCGTCGGTAGAATCCTGCATGGCCAAGGAATGATTGGATGTCTCGGACCGTGGATGGGTATGGTAGAGTCTTGATCAGGTCGATTTTTGCTTTGTCTACTTCCATACCTTCTTTCGAGACGACATGTCCTAAGACTATTCCATGTGTTACCATGAAGTGGCACTTCTCATAATTGAGCACTAAGTTCATGGACACACATCGTGCTAAAACTGTGTTCAAATTGCTTAAGCATGCGTCGAATGTGTCTCCATGGATGGTGAAGTCGTCCATGAAGACTTCAATAAATTCTCCGATCATGTCTGAAAAAATGCTGGTCACAACCCTTTGAAAAGTTCCTGGAGCATTGCATAGGCCGAATGACATTCTTATGAAGGCGAAAGTACCGAATGGGCAGGTAAATATTGTCTTTTCTTGGTCTTCAGGTGCTATGGGGATCTGATTATATCCTGAGAACCTGTCCAGGAAGCAAAAATATGGTTTGCCTGCCAGCCGGTCCAGCATTTGATCGATGAATGGTAGAGGGAAATGGTCTTTTCTTGTGACGGCGTTCAATTTCCTGTAGTCGATGCACATTCTCCAGCCGTTCTTGATCCTTGTTGTCACCATGTTTCCTTTGGCATCTTCTTCGACTGTGATCCCACTTTTTTTGGGAACCACGTGGACAGGACTCACCCATTGGCTATCTGAAATGGGATAGATAACGTCCGCGTCTAGTAGTTTTTGTATTTCTTTCAGGACGATCTCCATCATGATTGGGTTGAGTCGTCGTTGAGGCTCTCTTGATGGTTTTGCTCCATCTTCAAGTAGAATACGGTGCATGCATACGGCCGGGCTGACTCCTCTTAAATCGGCCAGTGTCCATCCGATAGCCAGCTTGTGTTGTTTCAGCACTTTTATCAAGCTTTGTTCTTGTCCTGTTTCCAAGCCACTCTTGATAATTACTGGGAGAGTGTCATTATCTCCTAGGAAGGCGTACTTTAAATGTCCAGGAAGGGGCTTTAACTCTATTTTGGGGGGTTGCATTACCGAGGGCACGAAAGTATTTGATTTGAATAATTTTACCTCGTTGACTTCATATTCTAGTGTGAGAGGCTCCGAGATCGTTAAGTGGGCCACCATTTCATGCAAGTTTTCAGTTAATGAGCTTTCGGCTCCGTTGAGTACGGCTTCTAAGAGATCTGCCCTTGGTTCTGATTGAGTTTCTTGGACCAGATCGTCCAAAGCATCGAGAGCGTGAACTTCCTCGAAATCCATAGGGTGCTTTATTGCTTGGAATATGTCGAAGCTGAAGACTTCTCCTTCTACTTCTATTGAGAGCATCCCACTTCCACAGTCTATCTTCATTTTTGCTGTTTTCAGAAATGGACGACCGAGAAGAATAGGTGCATGATCAGTAGGTCCGCCATTCTCCATTTTTAAGATGTAGAAGTCTGCTGGAAATACTAATTTGCCTACTTGAACCAGGACGTCTTCAATTTTGCCCTCGGGCTGTTTGCATGATCGATCAGCTAATTGAATAGTGAGACCGGTGGGTTTGAGTGGTCCAATCTTAAGGCATAAGTAGATAGAGAAGGGAAGAACATTGATTGATGCCCCTAGGTCTAGCATGCAGTTATCGATTCTGATGTTGCCAATTTTGCACGAAATGGTGTAAGTTCCAGGATCTCCACATTTAGGGGGAACTTTCCGTTGCATGACTGCCGATACGTTCCTACTCATCAGCTCCTGATCGTTTCCAGTATTCCTCCTCCGGTTGATACAAAGTTCTTTCAAAAACTTGGCATACCGAGGAATTTGCTTGATGGCTTCCAAGAGGGGGATGTTGATTTCAACCTTGCTGAACAACTCCAACACTTCCTTATCCATGACATATTGTTTTTGCACGCGTGTAGGTACTGGAAATGGAAGTGTTGTGCTAATTCTAGGATTTTCGGTTCTGGGTATCAGGTCAGGCCTGTGTTCCTGGGACGTATTCTCTTCTTCTTCGGACGCGTCCCGTTCTTCCTCAATTATGTCGCCGTCTTTATCGGTTGCTTCTTCCTTTAGAGTTTCGAGAGGCTCGGGCCTTGTTTGTTTTTCTTTGGGTAACCTTGGGTCTTTTTCTTCTTTTTGCTCCACAGTTTTGCCGACAATCGTTTTTCCACTCCTAAGAGTTACGGCATTCATATTTTCCTGCGGGCTTTGAATAGTTTGGGACAGGAGTTCGCCGGGTTTACTAGGGAGTGCGGATACTGATGCAGCGAGTTGGGCGATGTGCTTCTTCAAGTCTGATAATTCTTCTTTTGTTTCGATTTGGTTTCGATGCATAGTAGTATTCAACTGTTGCACAGTTCCAGTTAATTGCAGCATCATATCCTCAAGTGATTTGTTTGCCCCTTGATAATTCCCTGAGCTTGCTTGGTACTGGTTTGACTCCTCCTGTTGGTATTGGTCTGCTGGGGTGTTCTGGTTGTACGGTTGATAGAATGATTGGGCTAGTTGAGGGATAGCTGGTTGTGTTTCTTTCTGAGGATAGTTGTTGTTACGCCAGTTTGGGTTGGTTGCTTGACCGTTCTGTCTGTTTTGTCCGGCTCTGTCATTGTTGTTGCTGTTGTTGTATCCTTGGTATCCTCCCACTACATTTACTTCTGCAGGTTCCTCTTCTATTAATGTCGGGCATGTGTCAGTCTGGTGCTCCGTAGAACCGCAAAATTCACAAGGTTTTACAGGAACTGGTTGTCTTCGTATGATCTGAATCATCATCTCCTTTAATTGTTTCATCTCTTCAGTTATGGAGTTTACTGATGTTTCGGCTTGTGCTACTTTTTTTGATCGAGAGAATTCATCTTGACGAGCAGTCTCTTCTCTAAATCGGGCATTTTCAGCAACGTTGGCGATGAGATTCCTTATGCCACTCAATGATAGATTCATCATGGATCCCCCTGCTGAGGCATCCAAGAGCATTTTGTCTAAGGGTCTTAATCCATCAATGAGGTATTCGATGACGAGTTTCTCGGGCAGTCCAAGGGTACAGCAGCTCCTTTCTAGGTAATTGAATTTTTCCAGGTAATCGTACATGGTTTCATTGGGACCCTGTGTGATTTCCTGTAGTTGCCTCCTTACTTGCATTGCTCTTCCCGCCGGATAGTATTTGTCTAAGAATTTCTTCTGCATTTGAGCCCATGTTCTGATGCTTCCGGAAGGCAATGAAAGGAACCAGTCGTTTGCCGAGTCTGTGAGGGAAAAATAGAACGCCTTTAACTTAAAGTCGTCCATATTCACTCGATTGGGTTTTAGGTTTTGGCAAATTCCATGCAGGCGTTGGAGGTGAGTTGTGGCGGATTCTCCTTGAGTTCCTGAGAATTTTGGCAAGCTGTGGGCCACTGTCGCGTTGATGGTTATGTTTTCTAATTCAGGGTTCTCGTAGATGCACCACGGCTGTGTTTCGAAATTAGGGGCATTTAATTCTCCCATAGTAGGTTCACAGTAGTTGTTGTCCCCATAGTAGTTGTCGAAGACAGGTTCTTGCCTAGGCATTTGTCGGGGTTGAGGGTATGGTGGGTATCTAGGGGGCTGTACTGGACCAGCTGGGTTTCGGTCCTCGGGTGGTTCTTGGTTTCTTCGGGCAGCCTCTCTATCACGAGCTCTTCTGTTTCTGATGAGTTGTTCCGGATCATCGACGAATGGAACCTCATCATTTCGATCGTACAGGTTTATTTCTTCGTCATCCTGGTAGTCATGGTGGCTTTCTTCGCGAGACATGGTTGTTTTGAAGTGCGTATTGATTCGAACAACTTATCTGATGGCTAATTCCCCGGCAACGGCGCCAATTTGACAGAACCGCTTGTCGTCAGAGCGATTTGTGCAAATAAATTTATAATAGTCCGCTACTCGCAACTATACTACTGGGTAGTACTTGGTAAGTAGGGGTCGAACCCAGAGGAATTAGGGGGATAGGTTATTCTTTAAGGGATTTGTTCAGCGAAGGAGCGTGTTTTAGGTTGGTTGAGGTTTTAGTGCTAACAACTACGTGACTTTTTAGTTGGTTTTGGTTTTGAGTGCTGAAAAGTAAATTACAGAAAAGTAAATACTGAAATTAAAAGCGAAGACTTACAGTGGGTGATGCGTGAATTGCAAGTCCTCCGGATTGTGAGCGGTTGATGGTTGCAGTTGATTGAACAATAAAAGTAAAGACAAAGGGGTTTTGTAATTGCGAGAGAAGTATTCGGTCTTGGGGGGCCTTGTATTATATCCTGTTCATTCTTTTAGTAACCCTTCTAAGTATTCAAACGTGTATCGAGGCCCTTTCGTAGCGCTCAATTTGCCACACTGTTTGTAAACCCTTGTTCTACTTCAGACTAATTCCTCCTTTCGAAGTATCTTAGCCTTTTGTGCATCCATTTGGTCCCTTTGGTCCAGTTTCCAAATGGTTTTAAAGATAGATCGAACTCCTCAGATAAGCTTTGCCCTTTCGTAGCATCCACTTACCCGAGTATGTTCACGACTTCCCACAGAAGAGTTTTGCCCTTTCGTAGCTTCCACTCAACCTTGGAAAGTCTGACCTTATAAATGGCACATAGAACAAGTTTTGAATACAGAGAAAAGAAACTAAACGAAGTAAAACATTTTATAAAACAAGAACTCCCCTTCAACCGAATGAAGAGTTTAGTTACGAATATCCATAGAGTTGGACATCATAACTAAATACTTGGGGATTTGGAAAAGAATACTCAAGAACAAACAGGAGTAAAGAGAGAAGAGAAAGAGATTACTCAAGAACAAACAGGAGTAACTCTTGAACTGTAACTGAAAACTTGAGTACTCAAGAACCAACGGGAGTACTCAAGATCGAACTAAAGTATTTGAGAACAAACTGAACTTTTATTGATATCAAACCAAACTTTACATAGTAACAAACTTAGAGAGAGAAGTGTTTTACACAATTTTGGGATGATTTGAAATGAGGAGGAGAGCTTGGTATTTATAGGCTAAGGGGAGGGGAATGGAGGGCCAAGATGAGGGCATGTGGTTTGGCATCCAAGGGTGGAGATGGGGGGAAGAGGAGAGGAAGACAAGTGTCACAAGGGGAGAGGAGCAACACAAAGCCGCCGGCGGCTTTGGGCATGGATGGAGGAGAGGGTGACATGTGGAGGAAGGGGAGATGTGAGGAGGTAGCCGCCGGCCCATGTGGCATGAGGAGAGTGGTTGTGAGTTTTGTGCAGTTTGCACAAAACTATCGGTGTATTCCAGCTCCGGATTGTCTTCGGTTTCTCTTCGGTTTGATTTGTTTTGAATGATTCCAAGTCAGGATCTTTAGATTTCTTCATTCAGCGTCTGATCTTGACCTTGGATTGTCTCCTGATATCTTTTCTGTGCTAAAAGCTCTTCCTTAGCGTGTATTCTCTCTAAGCTCTGAAATACCCTGTAGAAATGTATCGGGACTAAAACATCGAAGTTAGATAGACAAACAGTCTAATTTGGTGGGTTTAACTGTGTTTATGATTCATACAATTGTGGTCCATCACTCTTCGGTTGGATTTGGTTTGAGTGATTCCACGTCAGGATCTTGAGATTTCTTCAGTCGGCATCTGGTCGTAACCTTGGAATGACTCGTAATATATTTTCAGCGTAAAAACTCCTCCTTAGCGTGTATTCTCTCTAGGCTCCAAAATACCCTGTAGATAAATATCGGAACTAACAAGCAAAAGTTAAATAGATAAACAGTCTAATTTGGTGGGTTTAACTGTGTTTATGATTCGTATAATTATGGTCCATCAGATCACCCCACACTTTTAGTTGTTCGTCCCGAACAATGCTATTAAAGGGTGGCACACTATGTAAGCTTTTAAAATATGAAGGTGAGATTGTGGGACTAGATTTATCCAAATTCATGCATTACTACTTATTACTAAATTAAACCGTGTAAATACTTAGAAGAAACTTGATACGTGTACCTTCGTGCTGAGATGCAAATTAATTCGGATGTTTCGGGAGATAGCCCTTTTCAGGCTCCTGGACTGCAACCTTGGGACCGTCTCACACTATATGGTTTCCTTGTAGCTTTCTCTAGCACGTGATTCGGTTCGGGTTTCACTGAGTTGAGCCTTTTTGATTTCTTTTTGGCGAGGGACAGCTTTTTTTGTAGTGAATCGGCCTGTGGCCTTTGATTTGACTCTTTGAGTACTTCACTTTTTGTTCGGTTAAAACCTTCTTAATTTTGGGCCTTTGGCCTCTTGATTTGCTTCTTTGAGCTTTTGCCTTTTTGTGGATTGCTATTCCATTTTCTCAAGCCTTTTTGGGAGGTCCAATCATCGCCCGCGAGCATATGGAAATACCTCCCCGCTCTCTCTCATCCTTGCCGTTTCGCGCGAGTCAAAATGAGGGTCGCTCATTTTTTTTCCCGGCTACTCTGACTAGAGATAGGACGGTTTGATTCCCATCCCGCCTTTCTTTTTTCTGCATAAACGCTGCATGGCGGAGATGACTTCAATCTTCACTGAAACCCGAAGTGCAGCCTCCACTGACTTCAAAAACCATATAGTTAGATTCGATCCTTCGATTGCTTGCCAAGCCTCTCTAGGGCATTTTCTATCAACTCAACATCCCTTGTTTATCTCATCACAAAGGGACAAATGAGAAGTTACATTCTAAGTTTTTAAACAGTTGAATTTTCACAAGGTTAATGCATGAATTATGATTTATCTTTTTCACATTCTTAAGTTCATATTTTCAAAAAGATAATATTAAGGGAAAAGGAAAAAAATGTTATTTATTTACAAAGGTGGATCTCACCCCACACTTTTGAACGAAGGCGTGCCTTTCAGCACAACGTAGTTCAAAAGTCATGCAAGCAAATATATACAGGAAAGGTGAGAATGGAAAAACTAAATGACAGAAATTTAATAACTGAAAGTAAGATAGGTGTCGGGTTACCTCCCGACCAGTGCATTTGTTTAACGTCGTTAGCTCGACAGTACCTCATTCCTGGATCATAAGTAGGGATCCCATGGGTGCTTGAGGTCGAATTTCTTCTCGGCTGCCCTTTTGCTCTGAGAGGGTGAGGCTTTATTGACCATAGCTGCTGGTCCAATGAGTCGTGCTCGCTTGTTACTCCTTCCGGGTTTCCATTCCTTCGGCCCATGCCTTTGTCGCTTTTTCATGTATGAACGATCGGTACTTTTGCAGTTTTGGAAGTTCAGTCTTTTGCCAAGCGACCTCAAGTATGCGCCCTTGCTAACCCTCTTCTTTGTGGCAGAGATGATTGGCCGTCCTTGGTCCTTACACCTTTCAGGAGGCTCTTTTTGGCTTGTGACGAGTGGGAGCTCCTGCGTTAATTGTTTTGGCTCATGTTTCTCCTCCAACTCGCCTAGCACTGCATCGATCATCTCATCTCTGGTGGCTGTGATCTTTATAGAACATGAAGGGTTAAGTAAGGGCTTCTCGGCCATAAGGACATGGCCTTTGTCGAGCAGCTCTTCAGTAAGGACCGGGCCTGCCGTGATTTTCTCGGTCAGTTTGGCAGTGAGGTCCAGGTATGTCTCGGCTGGTTTGGTAGTGAAGTCCGGGACTTCATTTGGCTCGTCAAGTAGGGCCAGGACTACCTTGGGCAGATTGGTGATGAAGACCGGGCCAGATTTGGGCAGTTCTTCTTCGGTCATCCAAGAGTCCTCATCCTTTGTCGGCTCTGTGGGCTCCAATATTGGCTCCTTTAGAGTCACCTCCACATCCATTACTGCCCTTGTACTGATGTCTTCTCTCGGTTTTGTTACGGGTAAGCTCATAATAGGTGTGGTGTCAGGCTCGTTCTGCACTGAGTCCACTTCCATCGTTGGTGCCTTATCGTCCGTTTGGTGCCACTGACCTTGTTTTGTGTTCTTTGCCAAATCATTTATGAGGCGCCAGGCTTCAGCCACGGTTAACTTCATGAGTGAACATCCTGCTACATCATTAAGTCTTTTCCGCTCAATTGGCATCATTCCACCGAGAAATATTTGAATAAGATTGAATCTGGTGAATCCATGGTGCGGGCAGCTCGCCACAATGGAGTCAAAGTACGCCAAGTACTCGTCCAAAGTTTCGTCTCGGGATTGCTTAATGTTGATGATCTCTTCGCGGACTAGCGAGAAAAACTCCTCATCGTTCCAAGGCTCGTTTTCGTAGTAGGAAGACATGGCGGATTATGTATAACAGAAAAGAGAACAACTATCCATCTGCTAACTCCCCGGCAACGGCGCCAGTTTTGACGGAGCCCACCGCACTGTCGTTAAGGTGCGGTGTTCTTTGTGCAAAAGCAAATTTATATTCCGCTACTCGTGACCTTACTACTGGGTAGCAAGTGGTAAGTAGGGGTCGAACTCAAGGGAATTAGGGGGATAAGTCATTCTTTAAGGGAATTGTACAGCGAGGGAGCGTGTTTTAGGTTGATTGAGGTTTTAGTGCGGAAAAGTAAGTGATTGGTTGGTTGGTTGGTTTTGGTTTTTAGTGCGGAAAAGTAAATGACAGAAAAGTAAATACTGAAAATAAAAGTAGAAGACTTACAGCGGGTGATGCGTGATTGGCAAGCCTTCCAGAACGTGAGCAGTTGATAGAGCAGTTTATACTAAGAAAGTAAATGCAGGTGGTGTTTGAATTTAAGGAAAGCATTCGATTTCGGGGGCCTTGTATCATAGCCTGTTTATCATTGACCTTTAGTGATCCTTCTAAGTATTCAAACGTGTATCAAGGCCATTCCAAGCACTCGATTTGCACACACTGTCTAGCCCATTCCAAGGTCGTAGAGCACTTGTTCTACTTAGACTAATACCCCATTCCAAGGTATATTAGCCTGTGTGCATCCATTTGACCAGTCATTCCCGACCAACCAAATGGTGTTTTAGAAAGGTCAAACTCCTCAGATAAGCTTTGCCATTCCAAGCATCCACTTATCCGAGTATGTTTACGAACCCCACGGAAGAGCTTTGCCATTCCAAGCATCCACTCAACCTTGGAAGTTCTAACCTAATATATGGCACATAGAACAAGTTTTGAATACAAAGAAGAGGCACTAAAATATGGCCTAAAACATTTTATGATACAAGTACACCCCCTCAACCGAATGAAGAGTTTAGCTACGAATATCCATAGAGGTGGATACTGATGGACCAAAATTATATGAATCAAAAACACAGTAAAACCCACCAAATTAGACTGTTGGTCTATTTAACTTCTGCTTGTTAGTCCCGATTTATTTCTGCAGGGTATTTTAGCACTTAGAGAGAAAACACGCTAAGGAGAGGATTTTACGCTGAAAAGATGATAAGAGTCAATCCAAGGTCAAGATCAGACGCTGAACGAAGAAATATCAAGATCCTGACGTTGAATTACTCAAATCAAATCCAACCGAGGAACAATCAAAGTCAGACGGAGCGAAATTGGATTGATAGTTTTGCGACTGCACAAAACTGTCAAAATGCACCCATGGACCAAGGTGACCGGCCACCTTGCTTGGAGGTGGCCAAAGCCACCCTTCTCCTCCTTGGACAACCGGCAACCGGTGGCCCAACCCTCCCCCAACCGGCGGCTTTTGGCTCCCCCATGTGTCATCTCCTCCTTCCTTCTCCTCCCTTGAATGAAAAACACTTGCCCCCCATCTCCACCCTCCATTTCTCTCAAGTTTGGCTATAAATACCAAGCCAAACCTCATTTGTAATTCATTCCAAAATCAATAAACACTTATCTCTCTACATTTTGTTACCTTGCAAGTTTGGTTTGAAATTATAATACTCTTGTCGGTTCTCGAGTATTATAATACTGTAGAGAATACTCCTGTTGGTTCTTGAGTATTCAGTAGGAAATTGGGATAACTCATGTTGGTTCTTGAGTATTCCACCCCTTTCCCTCTTACTGTTTTCAAAAACCCCCGAGTAATTAGTTACGATGTCTTTTTCCATGGATATTCGTAGCTAAACTCCTCATTCGGTCAAAGGTATTTTCTTGTATTATATAATGTTTTAATTTCTTTTAGTTTCATTTCTCTGTATTCAAAACTTGTTCTATGTGCCATTTATAGTCAGAGTTTCCAAGGTTGAGTGGAAGCTGTAACAAGCAAAGCTCTTCCGTGGGAATTCGTGATCATACTCGGTAAGTGGAAGATGTAACAAGCAAAACTTATCGAGGAGTTCGGCTTATCTTAAAAAACCATTTGGAAACTGGACCAAAGAATTCAAATGGATGCACAAAAGGCTAAGATACTTCGAAAGGAGGAATTAGTCTGAAGTAGAACAAGTGTTGCTTTAAACGATGTTGCAAGTCTTGCGCTACGAAAGGGCCTCGATTCATCTTTGAATACTTAGAAAGGTTACTAGTGGTTATTAATAAACATGTTATAATACAAGGTACCTGAAACCGAATACTTTCCCTTGAATTACAAAACCCCCCCCTGTACTTACTTTTATAAACTGCTCGATAAACTACAACCATCAACCACTCATCTACCGGAGGAATCGCAATCACGCATCACCCACTGTAAGTCTTCTTCCCTTAACTCTTTTACTTTCAGTCATTTATTTTTAGTATTTTTTTTCAGTATTTACTTTTCCGCATAAAAAACCAAAAACAGTAGCTTAGTTAATCGCGCTAAAATCTCAATCAACCTAAAACACGCTCCCTCGCTGTACAAACCTCTTAAAGAACAACGTATCCCTCTAATTCCCTTGGGTTCGACCCCTACTTACCACTTACTACCCAGTAGTGTAGTCGCGAGTAGCGGAAAAATATAAATTTATTTGTACAGAGAACACTGCACCTTAACGATAGTGCAGTGGGCTCCGTCAGATACCATAGCTAAGTACTCGAGGGTTTTTGAAAGAAAGTAAGTAAAGGAAAGGGGTGAGTACTTCAAGAACCGACAAGAGTACTCGAGAATAAAGAAAAGCTTGAGTACTCAAGAACCGACAGGAGTACTCAAGACCGAACTATAATACTCAAGAACCAACAGGAGTATTATATATTAGAAACCAAACTTACAAATGCCAAACTTTCTAGAGAGAGAAGTGTTTATGATTTTGGATTGATTTACAAATGAGAGGAGAAGGGTATTTATAGGCTTAAGGGAGGAGGAGATGTGGTGAGGAGGAGCAACACTTGGCAAGCTCTCCATGGCTCACAAAAGCCGCCGGTGGCCGGTCATAGAGGAGGAGCCGCCTCCCCCCCCCCCCTAGGTGGCATAAGGAGGTTGGATGGAGCAAAAGCCGCCGGTCACAAGGAGGAAAGGTGGAGGTTTTGTGAGTTTTGTGATGTTTTCACAAAACTATCGGTGTATTTCAGATCCGGACTGACTTTGGTTGCTCTTCGGTTGGATTTGTTTTGAGTGATTCAATGTCAGGATCTTGAGATTTCTTCAGTCGGCATCTGATCGTGACCTTGGAATGACTCGTAATATATTTTCAGCGTAAAATCCTCTCCTTAGCGTGTATTCTCTCTAGTCTCTAAAATACCCTGTAGATATATATCGGAACTAACAAGCAAAAGTTAAATAGACAAACAGTCTAATTTAGTGGGTTTAACTGTGTTTATGATTCGTATAATTATGGTCCATCAGTCGCTCATCTATTTTCTCGGCTACTTTGACTAGAGATAGGACGGTCTGATTCCCGTCCTCGCCTTTTTTTTCTTTTTGCATAAACACTGCATGGCGGAGATGACTTCAATCTTCACTGAAACCCGAAGTGCAGCCTCCACTGACTTCGAAAACAATATAGTTAGATTCGATCCTTCGAGTGCTTGCCAAGCCTCTCTAGGGCAGTTTATGTCAACTCCACATCCCTAGTTTATCTCAGCACAAAGGGACAAATGAGAAGTTATATTCTAAGTTTTTAAACAGTTGAATTTTCACTAGGTTAATGCATCAATTATGATCTATCTTTTTCACATTCTTAAGTTCATATTTTCAAAAAGATAACATTAAGGAAAAAGGAAAAACATGTTATTTATTTACAAAGGTGGTTCTCACCCCACACTTTTGAACGAAGGCGTGCCTTTCAGCACAACTTAGTTCAAAAGCCATGCAATCAGATATTGTACGAGAAGGAAATGACATCAAGGAAAAGGGAAGAACAGAACTCCCTTTAAAGTGTCGAGTGAACGACATGGCATGAGGCTGGATAATCGAGGGAGTTCGGCTGGGGCCTTGAACTCTCAGCGCTGGCCCGGTAATTCACGGAAGCTGCCTGGCTGATCCGGTCTTGCTCCAAAAACCGATTTCTAAATAGTCATTTCATTCTATGCACCAAGTGGGTGAGAGCGACTTACGGAAAAAACTAAATGACAGAAAAATAAAAGACAGAAAGTAAGATAGGTGTCGGGTTACCTCCCGACCAGTGCGTTTGTTTAACGACGTTGGCTCGATAGTACCTCATTCCTGGATCACTGGTTTGGATCCCATGGGTGGCTCAGGTCATATTTTTGCCACCGTTCCTGTGTTGATTTTTGCCTTGCCTTTCCCTGATTTCTTGTGAGATGATGTGCTTGGGTCCAGTTCCCATGGTTCTGGTGGTTTCTCCTTCCAACGTCTTTGAGAAGGCGAGGGACCTTTGACCATAGCTGCTGGTCCTGTTACTCTTTCGGTGTCCTTTGGCAGGTCAGAAATCTGTGTACCGTGATCTGAGATAGGTATAATGTCTGGTGGTTTCTTTGTATCCGTGCGGTTATTATCAATGGAGAAATTTGCAATTTTGCCGCCGAACTTACGCGATAATGAGCCCTTGCCCACATCGATCCTGGCTTTAGTAGCGTAGAGGAATGGTCGTCCCAATATTATTGTTGGAGGGTCGTCTTTGCTGGTCTCTCCCGTTTGTATTACATAAAAGTCTGCAGCAACGACGAGCTTTCCCACATGGAGTATTACATCTTCCAGCACTCCAACCGGACGGATGCACGATTTATCTCCTAGCTCGATATTTGACCTGGGTGGTTTCAACGGACCAAGTCCTAATAAGTAATATAAGGAGGAAGGCATGGCGTTGACAGCAGCCCCAAGATCGACTAAGCACTTATGAATCTGGGTTTCACCAATACCGCAGGTGACTGTGAAGGCCCCTGGGTCTTTATCTCTTTCCGGTTGTGACTCATGATCTGAAGTGAGGGCTCTTTCTATTGTTGGGCCATTCTGCCCATTCCTTGGCTTAGGATTTGTATAATCGGACCCCTTAATATTTTGCTTCGAAGCATAAATATTAGTAGGAGAGTCCCACTTTAAATCGTTATTGTCATCCCATCCAGATGCTGGTATGTCATAGTGTATGATCGGTGGTGGTGTTATGCAAACGGTGAATGCGTACCGACCATTGTCAGCATGCGTAACCCATGTTTTTCCATCATTGGGTCGGTCTTCCTCTTGATTCCACTCAGGACGACGCCTGCGGGTGAAGTGCTTGTTTGTAAGTTTGTATGTTGGGGATTGTGCTACTTCTCCTAGTGTCGCCTTTTTGTTTGACCTCTTTATCATGCTAAGATTTGCCTTTGGGTTTTGGATGGTTTGTGAAGGAAGTCTGCCAGGCTCATTAGTGAGTGTTGACATTGCAGTGGCGAGCTGGGACATTTGTTTGGTCAATTCTGAAATTGCCATGTCAGTTTTCGCTTGGTATTGGTGTAGCGAAGTACCCAATTGATTTATGCTTCCTGCGAGCTCCTTCATCGTGTCATCAAGCGACTTGGTTAGTTCTTGCTGATTATGCGGGCCGGTTTGGTACTGATTTGGTCCTCTTTGCTGATATTGGCCTGCTGATGGAGCGTTCTGGTTATACTAACGGTGGGGAGGTTGGTAGAATGACTGAGCTAGTTGAGGAACAGCTGGTTGTGCTTCCTTCTGAGGATAGTTGTTGTTACGCCAGCTCGGGTTGGTTGCTTGACCATACTGTCTGTTTTGTCCGGCTCTATCATTGCTGTTGTTGTTGTATCCTTGGTATCCTCCCACTGCATTTACTTCTGCCGATTCCTCTTCTAGTAATGTCGGGCATGCGTCAGTTTTGTGGTCCATAGAACCACAAAATTCGCAAGGCTTTACTGGAACTGGTTGTCTTCGTAGGATCTGAATCATCATCTCTTTTAATTGTTTCATCTCTTCAGGCATGGAGTTCATTGGTGTTTCAGCTTTTGCTACATTCCTTGTTCGGGAGAATTCTTCCTGCCGAGTTGTCTCTTCTCTAAATCGGGCATTTTCAGCAACGTTGGTGATAAGATCCCTTATGCCACTTAATGATAGATTCATCATGGATCCTCCCGTTGAGGCATCCAGGAGCATTTTGTCTAAGGGTCTTAATCCATCAATGAGATACTCGACGGTGAGTTTCTCAGGCAGTCCAAGGGTACATCAACTTCTCTCCAGGCGGTTGAGCTTTTCCAGGTAATCGTACATGGTTTCATTGGGTCCTTGCTTGATGTCTTGTAGTTGCCTCCGTACTTGCATCGCCCATCCTGCCGGGTAATATTTGTCCAGGAATTTCTTTTGCATCTGAGCCCATGTTCTGATACTACCGGATGGTAATGAAAGGAACCAGTCGTTTGCCGCGTCAATGAGGGAAAAGTAGAACGCCTTTAACTTGAAGTCGTCTACGTTCACGCCATTCGGTTTTAAGTTTTGGCAAATACCATGTAAGCGCTGGAGATGAGTCATTGCTGATTCTCCACGTGTTCCTGAGAATTTCGGTAAATTGTGGACCACAGACATGTCGATGGCAATGTTTTCTAGTTCAGGGCCCTCGCAAATGCACCACGGCTGCGTTGCAAAATCTGGGGCATTGAGTTCTCCCACACGATAGTTGTTATCCCTAAAGTAGTTATCGTGGCTTCTTTCGCGAGACATGGTTGTTTCGAAGCGAGTTTTGATTTAAAGAACTTTATCCGATTAATTAACTAATTCCGTGGCAACGGCGCCAGTTTTGATGGAGCCCACCGCACTGTCGTTAAGGTGCGGTGTTCTCTGTGCAAATGCAAATTTATATTCCGCTACTCGTGACCTTACTACTGGGTAGCAAGTGGTAAGTAGGGGTCGAACCCAAGGGAATTAGGGGGATAAGTTATTCTTTAAGGGGATCGTACAGCGAGGGAGCGTGTTTCAGGTTGATTGAGATTTTAGTGCGGAAAAGTAAGTGATTGGTTGGTTGGTTTTGGTTTTTAGTGCGGAAAAGTAAATGACAGAAAAGTAAAGTACTGAAAATAAAAGTAGAAGACTTACAGCGGGTGATGCGTGATTGGCAAGTCCTCCGGAAGGTGAGTAGTTGATAGAGCAGTTTATACTAAGAAAGTAAATGCGAGGGGTTTTTTAAATCTAAGGAAAGCATTCGGTTTCGGGGGCCTTGTATCATAGCCCGTTTATCATTGGCCTTTAGTGATCCTACTAAGTATTCAAACGTGTATCAAGGCCATTTCAAGCGCTCGATTTGCACACACTGTCTAGCCCATTTCAAGGTCGTAGAGCACTTATTCTATTTAGACTAGCACCCCATTTCAAGGTATACTAGCCTATGTGCATCCATTGATCCGTCATTTCCGATCAAAACCAATGGTGTTTAAAAGAGGTCGAACTCCTCAGATAAGCTTTGCCATTTTAAGCATCCACTTACTCGAGTATGTTCACGAACACCCACGGAAGAGTTTTGCCATTTCAAGCATCCACTCAACCTTGAAAGTTCTGGCCTAATATATGGCACATAGAACAAGTTTTGAATAAAAAGAAGAGGCACTAAAAAGATGGCCTAAAACATTTTATGATACAAGTACACCCCTTCAACTGAATGAAGAGTTTAGCTACGAATATCCATAGAGGTGGATACCATAGCTAAGTACTTATGGTTTTTGAAAGACAGTAAGTAAGGGAAAGGGGTGAGTACTTCAAGAACCGACAAGAGTACTCAAGAATAGTAAAGACAAGCTTGAGTACTACAAGAACCGACAAGAGTACTCAAGACCGAACTACAATACTCAAGAACCAACAGGAGTATTATAGATTGAAAACCAAACTTACAAAGTGCCAAACTTTAGAGAGAGAAGTGTTTGTGATTTTGGGATGATACAAATGAGAGGGGAAGGCTTGTATTTATAGCCATGGGAGGAGGAGATGTGTGGAGGAGGATGAGACACTTGGCAAGTTTTCTATGGAGGAGGAGGAGCCTCCCAAAGCCGCCGGTTGTGGGTGGTAAAAGGAGGAGAGCTTCCTCCCTTGGTCACCTCCTCCAAAAGCCGCCGGTCACCATGGAAGGGAGAGTGAGTTTTGTGAGGTTTTGTGACGTTTTCACAAAACTATCGGTGTATTTCAGCTCCGGACTGACTTTGGTCGCTCTTTGGTTGGATTTGTTTTGACTGATTCAATGTCAGGATCTTGAGATTTCTACAGTCAGCATCTGATCGTGACCTTGGAATGACTCGTAATATATTTTCTGCGTAAAATCCTCTCCTTAGCGTGTATTCTCTCTAGACTCCAAAATACCCTGCAGATAAATATCAGAACTAACAAGCAAAAGTTAAATAGACAAACAGTCTAATTTGGTGGGTTTTACTGTGTTTATGATTCGTATAATTATGGTCCATCATTTGCTCTTCGGTTGGATTTGTTTTGAGTTATTCCACGTCAGGATCTTGAGATTTCTTCAGTCGGCATCTGGTTGTGACCTTGGAATGACTCGTAATATATTTTCAGCGTAAAAACTCCTCCTTAGCGTGTATTCTCTCTAGGCTCCAAAATACCCTGTAGATAAATATCGGAACTAACAAGCAAAAGTTAAATAGACAAACAGTCTAATTTGGTGGGTTTAACTGTGTTTATGATTCGTATAATTATGGTCCATCACACGTCTACTGAATAGTCAGTAAAGAGAACATGTTTCCCAAGGGAAGGTTCAAGGGCGTTGCCTACCTATCCTATGCAGGTATCAACCGTAGAAGCTATCACCACATAGAGTCGAGTCATAATTATCGATTTTTATTGTTTTATCATTTTATTACTTGATTTTCTTCAAGTGGGGGATTGTTGGAAAAATTGTGTTTAGAATGTGTGAAGAAAATGGAGGTGCGCCTCATTTTGAGACCCAATTTGAGTGTGGAGAACACATCAAAATAAATTGATAAAAATCGGATTAAAATACCTTGTAATAAGAGGTATGGAATCATTATCAACTTGCGGGGCAAGTAAACTTGTTGGGCAAGTCTCTGGACCACTATATAATAAGGGTCTGCGCTTCACTAAGACACACAGAAAAATGCAATAGCTCTCCTCCTCGTTCGTATTGGTCAGTCAGTCAGTGTTGATAGCCAAAGACACAGAAAGGTTTGATCGGCAAAGCTTGGTGCTAAGTCTGTTGTCGAGGATCATTTTATCCTGGGAAGCATACTGCCAGAAAGTCCCAAAGCACAGTAGGGCGGCAATCTTGCTTTAAGGACATCGTCCAACGTGACTCGATCCACCCTTTTGCAATTGTTTCAATTCATGTTTATATTGTTTATGTTATTCTGTTGAATTAAATCTGTATTATTGCTGTTTAATTTATTTGAATAACAGTTTTGCATATCTGTCTACTTAGTAACTTCATCGATATCTGTCTGTTATATCTGTACTGTGTACCCAACAGATCTCGACCGAGGCACCAAAGCGTGTGAGATTTTCATCCTGGAAATGACGATTAGGTTGTGGCTGCACGCAGAGGAAAACAAGCGATGCATGCTGCAGAAGAACGACATTGCGGCGGCGATTAAGAGGACGGATATTTTTGATTTTTTGGTAGATATTGTGCCGAGGGATGAGATGAAGGAGGAGGTTCTAGGGATGGTGGGGAGTGGGGTTGGGGGCAGCCGGCATGGATGATGATGGGGAGGCCTGTTGGGGATCCAGTTAGGGATGCACATCCGGTCTGGATCGGTGGACTGGAATTTTTTAAAATCTAGGACCGTGGACCGGATCGGGTATATATGGACCGGGACCGGACTTGGACCGAATTTTTGTGAAAATTGAGACCGAAACCCGGACCGGACCGGGTTTATTCAGGTCGGGTCGGACCAAAACCCAAACGGACCGGATCATATATATGTTTATGTTCAATTCTGAAGGAAAAAACAAAATTAGGAAAATTAAAAAAAAGGCTATATTACTGTCCAAACCGGGACCGACCCGGACCGAAATGTGTAATTACGGTCTGGACCCGTAGACCGACCTGAATCCGGTCCGATCCAGTCCAGTTTTCCGGTTCGGGCAGAATTTGTGCATCCCTAGATCCAGTCACTGGTGGTGGGTATTTAGGACCACCGTCTTAGGTTTGGCAGTGGGTGTGAAACACTGCTGTGGCGGACGAGAGAGCGTATGGAGGGAATGGTGAGCAGCAGCAGCAAGGGAATGTCGATGGATGAAAGGTATAAGCTTATACCACAAACTTAACATGGTACAGCTAAAGCGATAACATGAAGACATTAACTTAACATTCGTATCGAACTTAACATGAAGAAATTGATCACAGCATGCTTTTTTTTATTGGATCATAGCATGCTTAAACACGAGATGTTGAAAATGGCATGAACAAATTAGGCATGAATTAGAAAGACACCTTGCTGCTGCTCGATACTCTACCATCTGATCATCCACATTCTCTATAACCACTTGAAACTCTTCCATTCCTCCCAGCTGGCTTGGCTGTGAAAGATACACATTTCAACATGACTTTTTGCAGTTCAACAATAAATAAATCAACTAATCTCTGCTTAGTTTCCTCGATACTAATTCAATCGTTCACTTCTAGGTATTTCGACGGATTGCACAAATCACATTAAAAGAATCAAAAACACCTTCGCTTTCTTGCAGATGAAACACAAATCACATAACCACTTGTTACACTACTCCCTCATCACATTAAAGCTTGCAACCACACACACACACATTCAGTTAGAGGCATTGCCTTCAATCTCTGAGATATGAACTCCCAAAGTTAGAGACTATGGTTTCAAAAAGCAAAATTCATCAAGAACTAATCAATTGTGGCATTCCATTCAACTGAATCTCAGACCTAAAGATTCACAGTCCCCAACTCTCAAATTCTCAAACATGTAAGTCAAAATCCAACCAAACCTTATATACCTAGAGACCCGGGTCTTCTAAAAGTCAAACTTACCCGATTGCAGACGCCAAGGTGGCTTTAAGGCGGCTTTGAGGACGAGGGTGTTTGATAACCATCGACCCAGGATATATATAAAAAATAATAATCATAACAAGCCCTGTAAATTGGGAGATTGGATATGAAGCCAAAATCAGTCACGAATTCAATCGAAGATGATGAAATTTTGAAAATCGGATCGAAACCCAGATTCAGCAAGGATTCAAACTAAAGACACGCGTATACAAATTAACCTCAAATCGCTAGGGTGGGGTTCGATGATGGAAATCCGGTGATGAATTTATCGCAAACTGCCGAATCGTACCCTCCCCGCGTAAATTGGTCACCCCAACCGAATGGAGAACGTCCGTTCAAACGTTCTCCTCGAGGACGTTCTCGCGGACGTCCTAGGCAGCGGACGTCCTGGGTCAACCGTTGCACGTCGCCTTGTCATCGGACGTCCTCAAAATCCATTAGGACGTTCTCAAAATTGGCATCGGTGTATATGCTCTTAGTATGTTCACGCTAATGCATTAACACTTAGAATGTGTGATAAGGACGTAATATTTTTGCTGATATAGGGTTCAACGTTCACATGTTAAATTTACTTGTCAGAGAAACCAAAGTGGGGTATTCTAAGACTTGTTCGATTATGCACTATAAATTTTTGTAGCTCTTAATGGGGTTTTCTTAGACTTGTTCGATTATGCTCTATAAATGCACAACACCTCCGCGAGGGTGGAAAACACTCCACCATAAAAGTGGAGAAAATTATATTATTCAAGGGAGTCGAACTCTTGACCACTTTGTCAAGGGTACAAGTCACTCTATTAAACTTTTTTTCGCATCAAATTAATAATAGTAATCAAAGCTTCCATTTACCTTTTCCCCTAAATTTTATTTATCAAGGCGACTTAGTATTCCGTATTCAAATTCATAATTTGAAATGAGAAAAATAAACAAAATTGTGGTTTTTGTAAATTTAGATATTATTATATTTAAATACACGTTTTTAGTTTAAGAGCGAAAGTCTTTCCTCGGTTTGGATCAACTAAAATTGAGTGGAACGGTTCGGATCAACTAAAAAAATAAGATAAAAAATTAAAGGCTAATGAGTAATGATGTTTCGTGAAAATTTGAGAGGAAAATTGTATATTGTGTTTGGTAATCTTATTTTCATTTCTATTGACAAATAAAAACAAAAACTACATTTCTTATGAACTATGAAGCGAACAAGCCCGTAAACTGAATAAAAAACAGATGCATGACAGCTACGAAATTTGAGGCTCACGGCAAAAATGTAAAAAGACCCAATTGAAATATTCATTGAAAATCAGACTCAAATCGGTACAATATGATTGACAGAAAATGGTCACAGTAAATCCACACAATCTAAAAGCTCAGCGACCACAACATTATTTTTTAGTCCCTTCGACAGATTTGATTTTCCTTGCGTTGTTTCCTCCTGTCTCGCCTGCCGCCTTCTTCGCTAGCTTCTCCTGCAACGCCTTAGCGTCCCTTTGGTGCCGCTGCTCGGGAGTCAGTCCGTCTTCCTTTGGGTTTTTAGGTTTGTTACCGGCTCTTGCCTGAGCCCTTTCCCTGTCTCGATCACTCTGGCTGCCCCGTACGCTTCGGTTAAGGCAATCAACAACAACCACAACGGCAAATTCAGATTATAATTATTCAAATAAATTGAAAAGCTTAACGCAGCCAAAAGAATTTCCAATTATTTTTAAAAAAATGTAATTTAATTTAAAATATTGACAACAGCATATCGGAAGGATATGACTCATTCGCGAGAGTAGAAAAAATCCAAAATAGCATTTTGGAAAGGTTTTGACTTTCGAGGTCCTGCCAACCAAAAAGATCGAGGCACATATAAGGAATCGACGCCTTGAGATGGCGGGCGAGCGTACCTGGATCTTGAGGGTAATGTTACGATACTGATGGAGCCCAACAATCTGCAATTGCCAGCGCGGCGCAATAGGGTGCCTTCGAATCGATATCCTGCAAGAGAATATATCACTGGAGTGGATAAAATCTATTAGGTGTACTGCAGGGAAATCTGTTAGGAATGTACTGCACGGAAATCTTGAATGCATTATTTAAAGTGCAAGAATGCAATAATAAAATCATCAGAAAACCAATATCATCTTCTCTCTCTTCATTCTCTGCTCCTCTCCCTCAGTCCTTCTTCCCCAGTTCTTCTCCCTTCACCACTCCTCCGTATTCATCTATCTTCGTTCGTATCAACTGGTGCTCTTTTCATCGAGAGTAGCTGAACATGCCGGAAACCCGAAATGCAACTATGAATGAGGCGATCACTACTATCACCAGTAGTGTATCTGACTTGAGTATCCGCACACATATGATGGAAGAAGTGGCTCAAGCGCAGGCAGCTAAGCTTGACCTACTAGCTCAAACCCAGGATGCTAAGTTTGAACAGGTAATGAGTATGATGGAGAAGATGAATGGGTTGATTTTAGAGCTTCATGAGCGCCCTAACCCAAGGTCAGACAAACAACCCATTCTCTCAAACCCACCACCACACCCCATACACCAGCCGCCTCTGCATACCTACCTGCAACCCGGACCACCCCTGTTGCCTACACCCGCCTCCCCACCCATATCCCCAAACCAATATAACTCTACACACCTTCACCCAGAAACCTCCCAACAGAATACTCCAAACCCATTCTCCCGAAGTCCATACAACCTCACATACACAAACCCTCATCCTGAAACACAAGACCAACAACTAGCACTACCCTCATATAACACTAATCCAACCCAGTGTCGCTTACCTAGAGTGGAGGTACCATCATTTGATGGGAAGGATGTGGAGGGGTGGCTATTCCAAATACAAAGGTATTTTAAATTACACTCTA
Organism: Rhodiola kirilowii; assembly: GCA_033675215.1. Taxonomy (NCBI): domain Eukaryota; kingdom Viridiplantae; phylum Streptophyta; class Magnoliopsida; order Saxifragales; family Crassulaceae; genus Rhodiola; species Rhodiola kirilowii. The sequence continues at coordinate 37,772,952 of CM066201.1, forward strand.
CACCATCTGATCAGAAACTGGAGTTAGCAACCTTCAATTTGTCCGGAGAAGCTCTCAGATGGTATCAGTGGATGGGTGCGACCAAGCAAATCAGCTCATGGGAAGCCTTAGCGCGAGATGTCCGAGTTCATTTTGGTCCTTCAGAGTTTTGTAACGCAGAGGTCTCACTGCGGATGCTACATCAGACGGCATCTGTTGGCACATATATATCAGAGTTTGTCAACCTTTCTATCTGCACGCCGGGGCTCATGGCAGACAACCTCTTAAATTACTTTCTCGGCGGACTGAAGGAAGAAGTACAAAGAGAACTATCACTGTGGAATCCCAAGACCCTTCAATCGGCCATGGGTATAGCTCGTGTTGCTGAACAAAAATTGAATGACTACAAAAGCTGGCTCCACCGTGCACTGTCAAATCGCACAAACCTATCTAAACCCTACTCAAGCAGTGCACCCAACCATCGCAATAAGCAAGCCAAACTACCGTCAAACCTTCCATTTCGAAAACTGACACCGGCTGAAATGACAGCAAGGCGACACAAGGGTCTGTGTTACAATTGTGATGACCAGTACATGCCAGGGCACAACTGCGAGGCACGATTTCAGTGCCTACTGATGGATTCCTTGGATGAGGAGAAAGAGGCAAAATCGGGGCAGTGAATTGAGGGAGAAATCATTCCAACACAGCCTGAAGAAGAGTTGGAGCTCCTGGATTCCTCACCCGATGCTAATCCAAGCATTTCATTTCATGCGCTTCAAGGTAAGTTCACACCCAGTACTCTTCGTTTCCACGGATACATTGGTGATCGAAAAGTACTCGTGCTAATCAACAGTGGCTCCACGCATAATTTTGTGCAAACTAAAGTCGCCCACCAACTTCGTCTCATGATCCAACCATCTCAACACCTCAATGTGACCATTGGCAACGGTGACGAACTCCGGTGTGAAGGAATTAGTCATCACACGCCGTTACAGCTGAGCAAAGCTACTTTTCTGATAGACCTATACCTATTGCCCATTTACGGCGCTGATCTAGTTCTCGGGGCACAGTGGCTGTCGGACATAGGGCCGGCACTTTTTTATTATCGCCAGTTGTGGATGCAATTCCAGCATCAGGAGGAAGAAATCACATTGCATGGATTAAAAGCGCCAGCCCAATTAGGGGAATTGTCCTTGGCCCAATTTTCCAAGACGGCCCAATCTAATGATGTAGCAACTATGTTTCAATTAGTAGTCCATGAAGCAGGCGATAAGCCTAATTCCAAAATTGATCCAAGGGAGCATCCTTCAGTTCAATTCACGGCTTCAACCGACCTAGCACCAGCGGAACTTTCCAAACTCCTTCACGAATTCAACGGTGTATTCACCAAACCAGATGGGCTGCCGCCAGTCAGAGGGATTGAACATCGAATTCCGCTGAAGCCGGGTGCCACGCTTGTCAACGTCAAGCCTTACCGCTACCCTCACTTTCAAAAGGCGGAGATGGAAAAAATTAATCAGAGAAATGCTCGATGGAGGGGTTATCCGACCAAGCTCCAGCCCTTTATCATCACCTGTGCTGCTAGTTAAGAAGAAGGACAGAACGTGGCATTTCTGTGTCGACTACAGGGCCTTAAACGCAGTAACGGTTCCAGACCGATTTCCGATCCCTACAGTGGATGAATTGCTAGATGAGTTACATGGAGCTTGTATATTTTCTAAATTGGATCTCCGTTCTGGCTACCATCAACTCCGAATGCACCCAGACGATATTTTTAAAACAGCATTCCGGACACATGATGGCCACTACGAATTTTTGGTGATGTCGTTCGGCCTAACCAATGCACCAGCTAGCTTCCAGTTGACTATGAATGAGATGTTCAGACCACTGCTGAGGCGATTTGTGTTGGTATTTTTTGATGACATACTGATTTACAGTGCGTCTTGGGAGGACCATCTGCGCCACCTTCGGGAGGTACTCTTAACCCTTCAATCAAATTCTTTTTTCGCTAAACTAGCAAAGTGTGAATTTGGTAGGGGAACAATAGGATACTTGGGTCATATCATCTCTAAGGAAGGGGTTAGAGTAGACCAGAAAAAAACAAAGCAGTCCAACATTGGCTGAAGCCACACTCAGCTCGAGATCTAAGGGGATTTTTAGACTCACTGGATATTACCGTCGGTTTGTATCAGGGTATGCCCAGCTAGCCTCTCCGTTGACCCCACTTCTCCGCAAAGAAGCCTTCCTATGGACACATGAATCATCTGTAGCCTTTGATGTGTTAAAGAAGGCGTTAACCAGCACTCCCACCTTGGGACTTCCAGACTTTAGTAAGAAGTTTGTGATTCCAACCGATGCGTCCGGTGTCGCTATTGGAGTAGTTTTATCGCAGGAGGGGAGGCCATTAGCATACTTCAGTAAGTCTATAATAGATAATTGTGTGCGGTAGTGACAGCTATACTCAAGTGGAGGCAATATTTATTGGGTACGAGATTTGTCATTGAAACGGACCATCAGCCCTTGCGCGCTATACTAACACAGACAATACATACTCCGGATCAGCAAAGGTGGATAGCTAAGCTGCTGGGATTTGATTTCAAGGTGACATACCGCCCGGGGAATGAGAATGGGCCTGCAGATGCTCTTTCTCGCCTTCCAGATGGACAATATATGGCAATCCATGGTACTTCAAAGCCAGGTTTGGGAATCCTGAAGGCTCTGCGCGAATTTTTTGACAAAAATGAAGAGGGAAGGAGTTTGCGAGAGAGAATACGGCTTCAACCGGAGGAACATCCAGAGTACAAAATACATGATGGAATGATTCTCAAACATGGACGTTTGTTTGTGCCCACAAACTGCTGTTTACACAAACTGATCATGCATGAATATCATGATGGGTGTGGTAGTGGCCATGGAGGAGTACAACGGACGATAGCCAGAGTAAGAGCTAATTTTTCATGGCCTGGGATGGGGAGAGATATAAAAGAATATGTGGCTCAGTGCACTACATGCCAGGAAGTAAAAGCAATTCACACATCCCCGCAAGGAGTTCTACAGCCATTACCAATTCCATTGGAGATTTGGAGTGACATCTCAATGGATTTCATAACCCAGCTACCGCCCTCAACTTGAAAGACTGCAATTATGGAAGTAGTGGACCGACTGTCCAAATATGCGCATTTCGTTCCATTGCCAACAGGGTTTACAACTGACTTAGTCGCGAACACTTTCATAAGGGAGATCGTGAGGCTGCACGGAATTCCCACTAGTATCGTACCAGATAGGGATCCCATTTTCATGAGTCGACTTTGGCGAGAGTTGTTTAAAATGCAAGGAACTTTACTGGCTACCAGTAGTGCTTATCATCTGCAAACAGATGGACAGACTGAGGTAGTAAATCGATGTTTGGAAGATTATTTGCGCTGCTATGTGTCGGAGCAACAAACTGACAGGGCAAATTTGTTACCATCGGCTGAATTTGCGTATAACACAGCCTGGCACTCCACTATTCAAATGACGCCCTTTCAAGCAGTCTACAGTAGAGAGCCACCGACAGTCCTCATTTATGTGGAGGGAACGGCAAATGTGGCGGTAGTAGATAATATATTGACACAACGAAAGCAGTTGTTAGAATAATTAAAAGTTAATATTTCTAAGGCACAAGTGCGAATAAAACAGAAAGCGGATGGCCATAGAACTGAGAAAGAATTTGAAGAAGACTCATGGGTATTGGTGAAACTGCAGCCCTACCGTCAAGTAACAGTGGCTCGACGAAGATCCAACAAGCTAGCGAAGAGGTATTATGGGCCTTTTCGCATTGTGAAAAGGGTTGGGAAGGTTGCGTATCAGCTTGAATTGCCAGTTTCCGTAAAAATACACAATGTATTTCATGTTTCGCTTTTAAGGAAGTTCAAGGGGAATCCTGAAGAGAACCCAATCAGCTGGCCAGAGGACCTTCTAAACCTGTCAACACATCAAGAACCGGAGCGTATTTTGGGGGTAAGGAAGGTGAATCATAATAAAGAGTTGGTCTCCCAACTGCTGGTAAATTGGCAGGGTCAAGACAAAGAAGAGGCGACTTGGGAAGAGCTGCTGGACTTTCAAGAAAATTATCCAAACTATAACCTCGAGGACGAGGTTAAATTTGATGAGCGGGGTAATGTTACGATACTGATGGAGCCCAACAATCTGCAATTGCCAGCGCGCAATAGGGTGCCTTCTAACCGATATCCTGTAGGAGAATATATCACTGGAGTGGATAAAATCTGTTAGGTGTACTGCAGGGAAATCTGTTAGGATTGTACTGTAGAGAAATCTTGAATGCATTATTTAAAGTGCAAGAATGCAATAATAAAATCATCAGAAAACCAATATCGTCTTCTCTCTCTTCATTCTCTGCTCCTCTCCCTCAGTCCTTCTTCCCCAGTTCTTCTCCCTTCACCTCTCCTCCGTATTCATCTATCTTCGTTCGTATCAGATGACTGAGGAATAGCGACGATGATAATTTGAAGGACTTCACAGTTCAACAGGCGGAGATTATATGGCGAAGATGAATAGAGAGTATTTATAATGGACGAAAGCTTCTAGTTCTGTGGAACAATCTAGATCAACCCGTTGCTTAAAATATAATTTGGCAATGGTTGCAATATGGCCCTTTTGTTTTGGAAATGTCAAAAAGTGGAGTTCAACAGGTGGTGTTCGATTATGCATTAACACCTGTAAATTTTTGGTGTTCCATTTTTTAAAATCTCAGTCTCTTCAAGGATCCATTTGAACATTTTAAGGTTTTCATATTCGGATCCGGATCCGGATCCAATGGATTGAGTGTTGTGGTTTCAATTAAAACAGCGCGTTTTGTTTCAAATAAAAATTATAAAAAAAACATAACAATGCCACATGTTCCTCATTAAAACGTTATCGTTTGTCGTTTTTGCACCTAGCAATATACCGGATTACCGGTGTATATGAGGACTAGACGCATCGTTTCACTATACAAAATTGATGAAAACGCTGGGTCTTAGCAGTGGCGGATCCAGCGCTTCGTGCGAGGGGGGTCCAAATTTTTTTTTTCAAACGATCTTCGGCAAAAAAAATTTCTTTATATATATATAATAAAATAAGGTTTGCCTGTTTAAATTGACAATAAATTTAAAAAATTTTGTTTTGTATAATATAAAAATTGATGTTTAATTGTACTAAAATTTAATTTTATTAGATCAAAGTATCATATTTTTACAATTACCAACCTTTATAGTAAAGTTTTAAACTTCAAGGGTTAAAGTGAAATATTTAAAAATATTAAATACTATTCATCATCTTCTCCACAATAAACCCTAATGTTTCCCACTCCCATCCCACCTGCTACTTGTCGAATTCTTTCAATCCAAACAATTATATCATCAATCTAAACGATAAGGAGACGATTTTGACAACAAGACGATAGTTTAGACCACTTTTATTCGACCTAGGAAGTTCTATGTTTATTTAAAAAAAATTTACACTCAAACTTGAGAGGGGTCCTAGGACCCCCCAGGACCCAGCTGGATCCGCCCCTGGGTCTTAGTATAAACCGAGAGTAGTTTAGTAGCTCAACTACTTGAAAAAAATAATACAGAACGATAATGTTTGACGACGAGATCTTCTCTATCGGCGGGGCTCTCAATGCTCGACGGCTACTGCCACGTCAGCTAATGGCTCCGCATTCCTCACCAGCATCTCAACAAAACCCACCTCATAATCATCGAATTCCATCGCACTCGATTTCCAATCCTATTTCGATTTTGCACCTTTATTGTTCTCAGTTTCAATTTTGCGTCCATGGAGATCCCCTCTCCCGATTCAAATCGATTCCCCTCGACCGGAAGCGGATGGAGATCTACGGAGGATTTAACATCCCGGAGGTGCTGAAAGGAGGTTACTTGGCGCCTAGGTTTGGATACAAGCTCAACAGACGACGTTCATGGCGGACGCTGTGCATCTCGTTGATTGAGCAGCTCAAACCTCGGCCGAAGCCCAGACCGAGTCCCGAAGCCGAGGCTCAAACCTGTGCATCTACGGAGGATTTAACATCCGGCCCAGGAGCAGGCGCATCGATCTTCGGTTTCTGGATTGTGTTGTCAGATTGAGAAGCTGGTGTTATGCAAAATGTATCAGAAGCGTTGGATTTGTTTGAGGTTTTGGAAGGCCTGAGCGGAGAAATCGGCTTCGATACGTACGATGCGTTGGTGCATGAAATTGATGTTAGGTCATATTGCTATAATGGTAGTATATGAATTAATAGGAAATTCTTTAGTGTAACAATCGAGATCGTTGATATTCCGTGGATGGGCGACGTTCAACGATTGAGATTAATCTAGACAACGATCTGTGGATGGGCGGCTTGTCTAGTGTTATTTTGGTTTAATTCCATATTCGATAACATGAATAATTTACGTGACATGATTGCATGATTAGTGGAGTTAGCACGGGTGAAGTATGGTCCTGGAATTCTCTCTCTGATAAGTACAAACCTTTATTTTTATGCTATTTAATTTTTGTTATTTTTCATCACAACAAAACCTTTCATCAATCGGAATAGCTAAATAGGTCACTAGTTCACTAGTATTCACACACCTGTTCCTTGGGACCCTTGGCTTATCAAGGTTTATAAATTTTGTTTGACTGCAACTTGACCCCTAAAACTCATATATTGACGACTATAAAGGGTTAAAAATACGCTTGTCAAAATGGCGTCGTTGCCGAGGAACAGCGTTTAGTGTAATATTAGATTTAACGTGTGTAGTTTAGACTATTCCACCTTGTCTGTTACTTGAATTCTGCTGTCTAAATCTCTTCACTCACAGTGTTTCTTGGCTCTTGCAGGTACTAGCTAGTTCATGCCAAGGAAAACACCCCGAAAGAAGAAGCAAATTCAGATTTCAGACGAGGACACACCGTACCAACGAAACAATATTCACAGGGTCCAAAACGAAGCTCGGCAGCTATGAGCACTGAACCGAAATTTCACAGCATTAGCTATGAATCAGAATCGAGCATTGAACGAGGTGGTCAGAGACGACCAGCAGCGTCCCGCGCAGCAGCCAGCTCGTAGGACCCTTGGAGATTACACTGCACCTCGTGTCTCTGAATTCCAATCGGCCGTTGCACCGCCTGGTGTGGACAACAACAACTGGGAGATCAAAACCGGGCTCATTCAGATGGTACATAACAACAAGTTTTCAGGAAGGATGAACGAAGACCCTCATCAGCCCCGCGGTTTGTCCAGATGTGCAACACATTGAAGACCAATGGTGTTCCTCCAGAATCCTACTACCTGAGGCTATTCCCTTTTTCACTCTCTGATAAGGCTAGTAGGTGGCTCGACAGTCATGTAGAGGGCACTTTCACTACATGGGGCAAACTGGCCGAAGCCTTCCTACAGCAGTACTTCCCACCATCGAAGACAGCACATTTCAGGAACAAGATCATCTCGTTCTGATCTATGGATGGAGAGACTCTCTACGAGGCTTGGGAGAGGTACAAAGAGCTGATGAGACTGTGTCCCCATCACAACCTGAATTATGGTAGATTATTGACACTTTCTATTAGAGAATCGATCAGGGGATGCGCAACTTGATCAACCAAGCAGCTGGTGGAGGACTGAATGGAGTCCCAATAGAAGAGACTTATGATATTATAGAGAAAGCTGCTCAGGACTACCACCTCTGGATGAGCGATCGAGGAAATCCCAAGGACAGAAAGGGCGTGCAAGATCGCTGTCACGTTGAGGGCACCAACGACATCGCTGAGTTGACCAATACAGTGAAGATGCTTGCAACCGAAATAAAAAATCTGAAGACAGAATCAGCTATGAAGCCGCCGGTTGTTGCCAATGTCAGTGTCTATTGTCAGATTTGTGGCTCCCCTTCCCATTTTGCTGATGGCTGTCCGCTGATGGGACAAGATGATAACGGTGGAAATCAGGAAGATGTCAATTATGTTGGGCAGAACAATCAAGAGGCTGGTTTCGATTCTGGATCATCCACTAATATGTGAGATAACCCGAATCGGAATCACCCTAACCCTCTATTACAAACCACAAAATCAAGCGCCTCCTGGCTTCCCCTACAAACAGCAATAGGGCAATGCACCGTACCAGCCACGGGGTCAATATAACAATCAAGCTCAGCCACCGCAGAATAATTATCAGCCAAGAAATCAGTTCAACAATCAGCCCCAACAACAGCAGAATCAGAATTCGGGGAACTACACCAATTCATCTCAACCGCAGCAAGCTCAGACCTCAGGATCCACGTCAAACATTGAAGCCATGCTAGCTAGCTTCATAGCCGATCACCGAAAGACATCCGAGGACACCGCTGCTGAGGTAAGAGACTTACGAAGGACTGTAGAGCAGCTCGCTATTCAAAACAGAATGCTGGAGACTCAGGTGGCTCAACAAGCAAATTCAGCAACTAGAGAACATGGGAAACTCCCATCGAAACCAGATCTGACTTCTAGGGCATCAGTGAATGCCATCACGCTCCGAGGAGGGAAACAAATTGAAATGGTGCCGGCTCAAGGCACTCGAGTAACAGCTGAAAAATCAGCGCTCAATTCTGCACCTGCGGAAGAGGAATCATTAAAAGCAGCTGAAGACCGAGGTGAAAACTCTACACAAACAATGGAACCAGCTCCTTATAAACCTCCGGTCCCATTCCCTCAGCGGCTGGTGGCTACGAGGCGAGATAAAGAGTTCAAGCAGTTCGTGGATAAGATTCGTACTCTCTACATCACTATGCCCTTCACCGACGCAATCACCCAAATCCCAACTTATGCCAAATTCATGAAGGAGATCCTGACTGGGAAAAGGAAAATAGACGAAACTGAGACTATGGCTTTGAGTGAGGAGTGCAGTGCTGCCATGCACCAGCCCATGCCGCCTAAGCTTAAGGACTCAGGGAGTTTTTCTATCCCTTATGATATTGGTGGTATTACTATTTATCGTGCCTTATGTGATATCGGTGCTAGTGTGTCTATCATGCCTTACTTATTGTATGCTAAACTGAATTTGGGTGATCTCTGTCCTACTAATATCTCTATTTTCCTTGCGGATCGTTCTTGTAGACTCCCGAAAGGGATTCTGAATGACGTACCTGTCAAGGTGAAGAATATTTACATACCTATTGATTTTATTGTGCTAGAGATCTCAGAGGACATAGATATTCCGATTATCCTTGGTAGACCATTCCTTTATACTGCTAAAGTTGTTATTGACATGGATAGAGGGTCTATAGCTTTGCGAGTGGGCAGTGAACGTGTTGTTCTTTATTTGTCTGACATGTGCAAGAGTCCTAGTCTTTTAGCAGACTGCGATGTGTTAGACTCTGCTGATGTTGATGATCCTATTACACTGACCTCGGTTGAGTATTACAAAGTAATACCAGGCTACCCAATACCGGTGGATATATGCGTAGTGAGCATTGAGGGAGTTACTGAAACGGGACAGTTCACCGAGTCAAGTAAGGAACCTTGCAAGGTAGAGCTGAAACCTCTACCTGCAAGTCTCAGGTATGAATTTTTTGGCCCTAAATCAACCTACCCGGTGATTGTGAATGCATCTTCGACTGAGGTAGAGACCCAGAGATTGCTAGTTGTCCTGAGAGAGCATAGGCCAGCCCTAGGTTATTCAATTGATGATATTAAGGGGATTAACCCAGATATATGCATGCATAGAATCCATCTAGAGGGCGATGCTAGGCCTACTAGGGATGCCTTGAGACGTTTGAATCCTAAATTGAATGATGTTGTGAAGAAGGAAATTCTAAATTGCTAGACGCCGGTATTATTTATTCCATTGCTGATAGTGAGTGGGTAAGTTATGTGCATGTTGTCCCTAAGAAAGGAGGTTTGACTGTTGTTCATAATGAAAATAATGAGTTGATTCCCACTCGTACTGTGACTTCTTGGCGTATGTGCATAGGCTATATGAAGTTGAATAAGGCTACTTGTAAGGATCACTTTCCTTTGCCTTTTATTGATCAAATGTTAGAACGTCTTGCGAAGCATAAGTTTTTCTTCTAACTCGACGGTTATAGTGGATTTTTCTAGATCCCTATACACCCTGAGGACCAGGAGAAGACTACTTTCACTTGCCCTTTTGGCACATTTGCTTATAGACGCATGCCTTTCGGTCTTTGCAATGCTCCAGCTACTTTTTAGCGTTGTATGATGGCCATATTTTTTGATTTTATAGAAAACACCATGGAAGTATTTATGGATGATTTTTTGGTGTATGGCTCTTCATTCGATTCGTGCCTTTTAAACCTTACTGATATTTTTCGTCGTTGTGTTGATACTAACCTGGTTTTAAACTGGGAGAAGTGTTACTTTATGGTGCAGGAAGGTATTGTTTTGGGACATCGAGGTCGATCACGCGAAGGTGGAGGTCATTGAGAAGCTACCCCCGCCAAAAGACGAGAAGAGAACCAAGAGTTTTCTAGGGCATGCAGGCTTCTACAGGCGCTTCATTAAGGATTTCTCCAAGATAGCCAAGCCCCTCACGGACCTACTCTGCCAAGACGCTAAGTTTAACTTCAATGAATCATATTTTAATGCTTTCCATAATCTGAAATCTGCTTTTACTTCTGCTCCTGTAGTGCAGCCCCCTAATTGGGAGCTGCCATTTGAACTAATGTGTGATGCTAGCAACTTTGCAGTGGGAGCAGTTTTAGGGAAGCGTATCGACAAGAAGTTACACGTGATTTATTACGCAAGTAAGGTCCTAGCTGGTGTTGCGGCTAATTACACTACAACCGAGAAGGAGATTCTATCCATCGTCTATGCTTTTGAGAAGTTCAGGCAGTACCTTATATGCTCGAAGACCGTAGTATACACCGATCATGCTGCAATCAAATATTTGCTGTCCAAGAAGGATTCAAAGCCTTGGCTGATTCGATGGGTTCTCCTCCTTCAGGAATTCTATATTGAAATTAGGGACAAGAAGAGAGCTGAAAATCTTGTTGCAGATCATCTGTCACGCCTCGAGCTAGGAGAGTGATGGGGCATATTTATATGACTCATAAAGTACTACAAAACCCACCAAATAAGACAATTGGTCATATGAACAAGTGATTGTTAATGCCATTTTGTGTATATAGGCTATTTTGGAGTCTAAAGAGGAAACACGCCTAAAAAGGGAGATTTGTGACCAAAAAGCACACCATGCATTTCTGGCCGAGAAGTCGCAACCAGGGCCCGAGGAAAATCGACCATGGCCTGAGGAAATACAGCCAGGCCCGAGAGGTCTCGGCCAGGGACCGAGAAACCCAATCGGGGACCGAGAAAAGTCAGCCGCGCCCAGGCATCGCCGAGGCCCACGTCTGGGAGTGCCGAGGCCCGCGTCCGAGAAAATAGGTCCGCGCCCAGGCATTGCCCAGGCCACGCCCGAGCTGTTGATGGACCATAATTATACGAATCAAAAACACAGTAAAACCCAACAAATTAGACTGTTGGTCTATTTAACTTCTGCTTGTTAGTCCCGATTTATTTCTACAGGGTATTTTGGCGCTTAGAGAGAAAACATGCTAAGGAGAGGATTTTACGCTGAAAAGATATTACGAGCCAGTCCAAGGTCACGATCAGACGCTGAATGAAGAATCTCAAGATCCTGACGTAGGAATTACTCAAATCAAATCCAACCGAGGAACAATCAAAGTCAGACGGAGCGAAATTGGACTGATAGTTTTGTGAAAAGACTGCACAAAACTGTCAAAACACACCCATGGACCAAGGTGACCGGCCACCTTGCTTGGAGGTGGCCAAACCACCCTTCTCCTCCCCTTGCAACCGGCTACCGGCGGCTCCTCCACCCAAGGCAACCGGCGGCTTTTTACACCCCCCATGTGTCACCTCCTCCTTCCTCCTCCCTTCTCCTCCCTTGGATCAAAACCACATGCCACCCATCTCCTCCCCTTGTGGCTATAAAAGGAGGCTTCTCCTCCTCATTTCAATCATCCACAAAATCCAAAAAATCAAAAATCACTTCTCTCTCTAAGGTTGGCAAGTTGTAAGTTTGGTTTTGGAAATAATACTCCTGTTTGTTCTTGAGTATTATACTGATTGGAAATAATACTCCTGTTTGTTCTTGAGTATTATACTTTAGAGAATACTCCTGTTGGTTCTTGAGTATTCAGTAGGAAATTGGGAATACTCCTGTTGTTTCTTGAGTATTCCACCCCTTTCCCTCTTACTGTTTTCAAAAACCCCCAAGTATTTAGTTATGATGTCCTTTTCCATGGATATTCGTAGCTAAACTCCTCATTCGGTCGAAGGTATTTTCTTGTATTATATAATGTTTTAATTTCTTTTAGTTTCATTTCTTTGTATTCAAAACTTGTTCTATGTGCCATATATAGTCAGAGTTTCCAAGGTTGAGTGGAAGCTGTAACAAGCAAAGCTCTTCCGTGGGAATTCGTGATCATACTCGGTAAGTGGAAGCTATAACAAGCAAAACTTATCGAGGAGTTCGACTTATCTAAAACACCACTTGGTCGATCGTAACTGAGAGATCAGGTGGATGCACAAAAGGCTAAGATACTTCGAAAGGAGGAATTAGTTTGAAGTAGAATAAGTGTTGCTTTAAACGATGTTGCAAGTCTTGTGCTGCGAAAGGGCCTCGATTCATCTTTGAATACTTAGAAAGGTTACTAACGGTTATTAATGAACATGTTATAATACAAGGTACCTGAAACCGAATACTTTTCCTTCATTTACAAACCCCCCTGTATTTACTTTTATAAACTGCTCTACCAACTACAACCATCAACTGATCATCTACCGGAGGAATCGCAATCACGCATCACCCACTGTAAGTCTTCTTCCCTTAACTCCTTTATTTTCAGTATTTATTTTCTGTAATTTACTTTTCCGCACTCAAAACCAAAAAAACCAAAAACAGTAGCTTAGTCAATCGCGCTAAAATCTCAATCAACCTAAAACACGTTCCCCGCCAGTATAAAGAACAACGTATCCCTCTAATTCCCTTGGGTTCGACCCCTACTTACCACTTACTACCCAGTAGTGTAGTCGCGAGTAGAGGAAAATATAAATTTATTTGTACAGAGAACATTGCACCTTAACGACAGTGCAGTGTGCTCCGTCAAATTGGCGCCGTTGCCGGGGAATTAGCCATCGGATAAGTTCTTTAAATCAATACGCGCTCGAAACAACCATGTCTCGCGAAAGAAGACACCATGACTACCAAGATGACGACGAGATGAACCTGTACGATCGAAACAATGAGGTGCCACTTCCATTTATGGATGATCCGGAGCAACTCATCCGAAGCAGACGAGCTCGTGATAGGGAAGCCATCAGAAGAAACCAAGAACCACCCGAGGACCGGAATGCAGCTGGTCCAGTACGACAACCCCCTAGATATCCACCACCCCCGCAGCCTAGACAAGTGCCGAGACGAGAACCCGCTTTCGATGACTACTACGGAGATAACAACAACTACCGCGAACCTACATTGGGAGAGGTCTCGGCACCAGATTTCAGAGTTCAGCCGTGGTGTATCTATGAAGGCCTGGAGCTAGAAAACATCATCATCAACACTTCAGTGGCCCACAACTTGCCAAAATTCTCAGGAACTCGTGGAGAATCAGCAATGACTCATCTCCAGCGCTTACATGGTATTTGCCAGAACCTAAAACCGAATGGCGTGAACGTAGACGACTTCAAGTTAAAAGCTTTCTACTTTTCCCTCATTGACGCGGCAAACGACTGGTTCCTTTCATTGCCTTCCGGAAGCATCAGAACATGGGCTCAGATGCAGAAAAAGTTCTTAGACAAATATTACCCAGCAGGAAGAGCAATGCAAGTAAGAAGGCAACTGCAGGACATCAGGCAAGGACCCAACGAAACCATGTACGATTACCTCAAAAAATTCAACCGCCTGGAGAGAAGCTGCTGTACCCTTGGACTGCCCGAGAAACTCACCGTCGAGTATCTCATTAACGGATTAAGACCCTTAGACAAAATGCTCCTGGATGCCTCAGCTGGAGGGTCCATGATGAATCTATCATTAAGTGGCATAAGGGATCTTATCACCAACGTTGCTGAGAACGCCCGATTCAGAGAAGAGACAACTCAGCAGGAAGAATTCTCCCGGACAAAAAATGTGGCAAAAGCGGAAACGTCGATGAGCTCTATGCCTGAAGAGATGAAGCAGCTAAAGGAGATGATGATTCAAATCCTACGAAGGCAGCCAGTTCTGGTAAAACCTTGCGAGTTTTGTGGTTCTACAGACCACAAAACTGACGCATGTCCAACATTAATAAAAGAGGAACCGGCAGAAGTGAATGCAATGGGAGGATACCAAGGATACAACAACAACAACAGTAATGACAGAGTCGGACAAAACAGACAGTATGGTCAAGCAACCAACCCGAGCTGGCGTAACAATAACTATTCTCAGAAGGATGCACAACCAGCTGTCCCTCAACTAGCTCAGTCATTCTACCAACCCCCCCACCGGCAGTATAACCAGAACGCTCCATCAGCAGGCCAATATCAGCAAAGAGGACCAAATCAGTACCAAACCGGCCCGCATAATCAGCAAGAACCAACCAAGTCGCTTTATGACATGATGGAGGAGCTCGCAGGAAGCATAAGTCAATTGGGTACTTCGCTACACCAATACCAGGCGAAAACTGACGGGGCAATTTCAGAATTAACCAAACAAATGTCCCATCTCGCCACAGCAATGTCAACACTCACTAATGAGCCTGGCAGACTTCCTTCACAAACCATCCAAAACCCAAAGGCGAATCTTAGCATGATAAAGAGGTCAAACGAAAAGGAGACACTGGGAGAAGTAGCACGATCCCCAACGTACAAACTTACAAATAAGCACTTCACCCGTAGGCGTCGTCCTGACTGGAATCAAGAGGAAGACCGACCCAATGATGAAAAAACATGGGTCACGCATGCTGACAATGGACGATATGCATTTACCGTTTGCATAACACCACCCCCAGTCATACACTCTGACATACCAGCATCTGGATGGGATGACACTGACAATTTAAGGTGGAACTCTCCAACTAATATTTATGCTTCTGAGCAAAATATTAAGGGATCCAGTTATACTAATCCTAAGTCAAGGAGTGGGCAGAGTGACCCGACAATTAAAAAAGCCCTCACTTCAGATCATGAGTCACAACCGGAAAGAGATAAAGACCCAAGGGCCTTCACAGTCACCTGCGGTATTGGTGAAACTCAGATTCATAAGTGCCTGGTCGATCTTGGAGCTGCTGTCAACGCCATGCCCTCCTCCTTATATTACTTGTTAGGACTTGGTCCATTAAAACCACCAAGGTCAAATATCGAGCTAGGAGATAAATCATGCATCCGTCCGATTGGAGTGCTGGAAGACGTAATACTCCATGTGGGAGAGCTCGTCATTACTGCAGACTTCTATGTGATACAAACGGGAGAGACCAGCGAAGACGACCCTCCAACAATAATCTTGGGACGACCATTCCTCTACGCTACTAAGGCAAGGATCGATGTGGGCAAGGGCTCATTATCGCTTAAGTTCGGCGGCAAAAATGCATATTTCTACATTGACAATAGCCGCACGGATGCGAATAAACCGCCAGATATAATACCTATCTCAGATCGCGGTACGCAGATTTCTGACCTGCCAAAAGAGACCAAAAAAGTAACAAGACCAGCAGCTATGGTCAAAGTTCCCTCACCTTCTCAGAAGCAATGGAGAGAAAAAATACCAAAACCATGGGGTTCTAACACACACAAGAAATCGGGTAAAGGCAAGGCAAAAAGCAACACAGGAACGGTGGCAAAATTCGACCTGAGCCACCCATGGGATCCCAACCAGTGATCCAGGAATAAGGTACTGTCGAGCCAACGACGTTAAACAAGTGCACTGGTCGGGAGGTAACCCGACACTATCTTACTTTCCGCAGTTTAATTTTCAGTCTTTTATTTTCTGTATTTTACTTTTTCAATAAGTCGCTCTCACCCACTTGGTGCATAGAAGATTTGACTATTCAGGAATCGGACTTGGGTGCAACATTAAGCCAGCCAGGCCTACGCTAAGAGTTCAAGGCCCCAGCCGAACTCCCTCGATTATCCAACCTCGTGCCATGTCGTTCACTCGACACCTTAAAGGGAGTTCTGTCCTTCCCTTTTCCTTAATATCATTTCCTTCTCATAATTGTCTGCTTGCATGGCTTTTGAACTAAGTAGTGCAGAAAGGCACGACTTCGTTCAAAAGTGTGGGGTGAGATCCGCATGTGTACATAAATAAATAACATGTTTTTTCTTTTTTAATGTATCTTTTTGAAAATATGAACTTAAGAATGTGAAAAAGATAGATCTAAAATTCGTGCATTTACCTTGTGAAAATTCAACTGTCTAAAAACTTAGAACGTAACTTCTCATTTGTCCCTTTGTGCTGAGATAAACTAGGGATGTGGAGTTGATAGAAATGCCCTAGAGAGGCTTGGTAAGCAATCGAAGGATCGAATCAAACTATATGGTTTTCGAAGTAAGTGGAGGCTGCACTTTGGGTTTCAGTGAAGATTGAAGTCATCTCCGCCATGCAGTGTTTATGCAAAAAGAAAAAAAGGCGAGGACGGGAATCAGACCGTCCTCTCTCTAGTCAAAGTAGCCGAGAAAATAGATGAGCGACCCTCATCTTGACCCGCGTGAAACGACAAAGATGAGAGGAGCGGGGAGGTATTTCCATAGGCTTGCGGGCGATGATTGGACATCCCAAAAAGGCTTGAGAAAATGGACTAGCAAGCCACAAAAAGGCGAAAAGCTCGAAGAAGCAAATCAAGAGGCCAAAGGCCCAAAATTGTGAAGGTTTTAACCGAACAAAAAGTGAAGTACTCAAAGAGTCAAATCAAAGGCCAAAGGCCGATTCACTACAAAAGCAGTCCCTCGCCAAAAGAAAAATCAAAGTACTCAAACCATTGAAACCCGAACCGAATCACGTGCTAGAGAAAGCTACAAGGAAACCATATAGTGCGAGATGATTCCAAGGTTGCAGTCCAGGAACCTAAAAAAGGCTATCTCTCGAAACATCCAGAATAATTTGCATCTCAGCTCGGAGGTACAAGTATCAAGTTTCTTCTATTTATTTACACAGTTCAATTTGGTAATAAGTAAGTAATGCATGAATTAGGATAAATCGAGTCCCACAGTCTAATTTTCATATTTTAAAACCAAACTTAGAGTGCCGCCCTTTAATAGCATTGTTCGGGACGAACAACTAAAAGTGTGGGGTGATCTGATGGACTATAATTATACGAATCAAAAACACAGTAAAACCCACCAAATTAGACTGTTGGTCTATTTAACTTCTGCTTGTTAGTCCCGATTTATTTCTACAGGGTATTTTGGCGCTTAAAGAGAAAACACGCTAAGGAGAGGATTTTACGCTGAAAAGATATTACGAGCCAGTCCAAGGTCACGATCAGACGCTGAATGAAGAATCTCAAGATCCTGACGTAGGAATTACTCAAATCAAATCCAACCGAGGAACAATCAAAGTCAGACGGAGCGAAATTGGACTGATAGTTTTGTGAAAAGACTGCACAAAACTGTCAAAACACACCCATGGACCAAGGTGACCGGCCACCTTTCTTGGAGGTGGCCAAAGTCACCCTTCTCCTCCCCTTGCAACCGGCTACCGGCGGCTCCTCCACCCAAGGCAACCGGCGGCTTTTCACACCCCCCCCCCATGTGTCACCTCCTCATTCCTCCTCCCTTGTCCTCCCTTGGATCAAAACCACATGCCACCCATCTCCTCCCCTTGTGGCTATAAAAGGAGGCTTCTCCTCCTCATTTCAATCATCCACAAAATCCAAAAAATCAAAAATCACTTCTCTCTCTAAGTTTGGCAAGTTGTAAGTTTGGTTTTGGAAATAATACTCCTGTTTGTTCTTGAGTATTATACTGATTGGAAATAATACTCCTTTTTGTTCTTGAGTATTATACTTTAGAGAATACTCCTGTTGGTTCTTGAGTATTCAGTAGGAAATTTGGAATACTCCTGTTGGTTCTTGAGTATTCCACCCCTTTCCCTCTTACTGTTTTCAAAAACCCCCGAGTATTTAGTTATGATGTCCTTTTCCATGGATATTCGTAGCTAAACTCCTCATTCGGTCGAAGGTATTTTCTTGTATTATATAATGTTTTAATTTCATTTAGTTTCATTTCTTTGTATTCAAAACTTGTTCTATGTGCCATATATAGTCAGAGTTTCCAAGGTTGAGTGGAAGCTGTAACAAGCAAAGCTCTTCCGTGGGAATTCGTGATCATACTCGGTAAGTGGAAGCTGTAACAAGCAAAACTTATCGAGGAGTTCGACTTATCTAAAACACCACTTGGTCGATCGTAACTGAGAGATCAGGTGGATGCACAAAAGGCTAAGATACTTCGAAAGGAGGAATTAGTCTGAAGTAGAATAAGTGTTGCTTTAAACGATGTTGCAAGTCTTGCGCTGCGAAAGGGCCTCGATTCATCTTTGAATACTTAGAAAGGTTACTAACGGTTATTAATAAACATGTTATATTACAAGGTACCTGAAACCGAATACTTTTCCTCAAATTACAAACCCCCCCTGTATTTACTTTTATAAACTACTCGACCAACTACAACCATCAACTGATCATCTACCGGAGGAATCGCAATCACGCATCACCCACTGTAAGTCTTCTTCCCTTAACTCCTTTATTTTCAGTATTTATTTTCTGTAATTTACTTTTCCGCACTCAAAACCAAAAAAAACCAAAAACAGTAGCTTAGTCAATCGCGCTAAAATTTCAATCAACCTAAAACACGTTCCCCGCCAGTATAAAGAACAACGTATCCCTCTAATTCCCTTGGGTTCGACCCCTACTTACCATTTACTACCCAGTAGTGTAGTCGCGAGTAGCAGAAAATATAAATTTAGTTGTACAGAGAACATTGCACCATAACGACAGTGCAGTGCGCTCCGTCAGCTGTCTAGCACTGAATTCAAGTTGCCTGGCCAATCGAGCTGATCTGACAAATCCACCTCGAGCAAAGTGATCAAAATGGAAAATAAGGTGGACAATGTCGGAAAACCAAGAAGAATGCTTGGGAAGATTGGCAGTTGGCCCAATTCCAAAGCAAAGGCCTCGCGCGCATAGGCACTGAAACCAAGTCACTCGACCAAACCATGGAATCTGGCAATTCTGGCTCGGCTTAAGTATTTTAAATGCCAAATGACTCGAACAATCTCAATTCCCAGACAAAACGCCCGAGTGGAACCAGCTCAAGCCCGGTGAAGGCCAAACTAGGGCAATTCCGGCCGTTTGAGATTCCGACCATGCTCCGGGCAGAATCTGGCCAAACATCCTTCATGGATCAGTCTTAGAATCTCCTCAACATTCCAAATCCATGGTCCAACACCCAAGGACCGCCGGCCAAAATTCCGGCCAGATTCCGGCCAAGCTCCGATGGAGCTCCGACCTAGCCCAACCAAGCTCCGACCAGTTCCAGCCTAACTCCGGTCAAGATCCGGTACTTACTATTCAAATCGGTTGGTTTCTACTATTCACTCCGGTTTGGTTTTGGTATTTCGGTTGGCCTTTACTATTCAAGTCGGTTAGCTGATGGATGATACAAAGCAAGATAGTTGGCTTTGGATAAGCCATTGCAAGTGGCCAGGTCATGGCCTTTGAAGAGGCAAGTGCAAACACAAGTGGATGTGTTCTTATCCTCTTCCAAGCCATGTGGGGTGTCATATGTCTAAACCAATCAAAGTGGTTTGCTATGGGATATTTTTCAAGCCAAACTTAGCCCCCAAGTTTCCCTTGTCTATAAATAGAGGCTCATGCCTTCGAAATCAGTGTCCAATAGTCACTCACATTAGGGAGTTGAGAGCTTATCTCTCTACTCCACCCTTCAATACAAACACCTTGTTCTTTGTTCTTGTTACTCTAGTTCGAATTGCTTCTACTCCTTCTTGTTCTTGTGATCTTTTACTTTCTTTTGTTCTTGTTCTTGATTTGGAGCTCCTCTCCTTTACTTTCTTTGCACAAAAGCCACGGCTACTTGTATTCCTTTACATGAATACAAGTAGCTAAAGCTTTCCTTTGCTTTCCTTGCACAAGCCACGACTTCCCTTTACTTTCCTTGTTGTTTTCAAGCTCTCGGTTACAAAAAGCTCTCGGTTACATGCTCTCGGTTTCCCTTGTTTACTTTTCGATTTTCTTTACTTTTATAAGCATGGTGCTTGTATTCCTTGACATGAATACAAGTAGCTAAAGCGTATTCGGTCAAAGGGTGTTCATACTTGTGTATGCATATTGAGACTTGAGCTTAATGCTTCTTTGTGTGTCAACTAGTTCTTGTTCTATACATTCGGTTTGAACAACAAGGTTAAGTGGATGCTTGAAATGGAAAAGCTTTTCCGAGTGGTTCAAACCCTCTTTAAGTAGCTTGGTTGATGGGAAATGAGAGATCAAGTGGCTGCACTTTAGAACTAGAAGTCTATGTCTTGATTTTGGAGTATATTGTGGCGTAAGTGCTTGAAATGGCCTTACCTTAGGGTTTATATCTTGAAATGGAATAAACCCACACTTATGAACACTAAGTAAGTCTATGATGGAAGTGTCACAATGTGAGACCCTAGACTGAATATCTTTCATCCTTACTTATCAGCACTTTACTTTCTTGTCATTTACATTTTAGCACTTACTTTCAGCACTTTACATTTCAGCACTTACTTTCAGCACTTTACTTTTACGCACTTTACATTCAGTCATTTACATTTCAGCACTTTATTTTCCGCACTTACTTTCAGTACCTTTACTTTCAGTTCCTTCATTACAGCAGTTTTCAGCATCAATCAAACATATATTTTGGCACGTATTGCGCTTGAAACACAGCGTGCGACAAACCAAAACGTATGTTGTATGGTTGATATTGAACTCGGTTGTTCTCGCACTTACTTTACGCACTTTACTTTCAACACTTTATTTTCAGCACTTTACTTTCAGCACTTTCAATTCTGTCATTTACTTTCTGTCTAAAAAACAACAACAAAAAACCAACTTGTCTTTACTTTATTTTTCTTTTCTTTTCAAGAACAACTACTCCACACTGACTCTCTTGGGTTCGACCCCTGCTTACCGCTTGCTAATCCAATAGTGAGCCACGAGTAGTGGAACTATAAATGTAAATTTTGCAGCGCAAAACGACGTGCTGTCAAATTTTGGCGCCGTTGCCGGGGAGTCGTGAAATCGGAATAGTTGTTCTATTTGTTTTTCTTTTATTTTCCAGTTTGCCATGTCGTCGTACTACGAAAGCGAGCCTTGGAACAATGAGGAGTTTTCCCCACCATCTTTCGAACTTGAAGTCCGCGAGAAGATCATCAACCTTGAGCAATCCCGGGATGAAACATTGGATGAGTACTTATGGTACTTCGATTCCATTGTGACGAGCTGCCCGCACCATGGATTCACCAACTTCGATCTTCTTCAAAGGTTTCTCGGTGGGATGATGCCACATGAGTGGACTAGGCTCAATAATGCTGCAGCGGGAGGGTCGGTGATGAACTTCACCATGAATGATCTTTGGAACTTAATAGATGATTTGGCCGAGAGGTCATGGCCAAGACAAGATCAGATCGAGCCGCTAGAGGACGATATGAAAGAGTTGGCAGCTAGCATCCAGCAATTGAGTGCCACGATACACCAAAACCAGGTTGAAAACATGGAATTCTGGGCGGCTCAAAAAGAAGCTTCAGACCTGATCAATGAGATGCTCTGGCCAAGAGTCATCAAAGAAGAGCCCAAGGAGCTGGCTGAGGATGAGAACCCACGGATGACCGAAGAAGAACCAGCCAAGACATGCCCGGTCCTCATTTCCAATCTGTCCGAGGAAGTACCGGTCTTAACTGACGAGTTGCCCGAGACATACCCAGACCTCAGTGCCGAGCTGCCTAATTCAGACCAAGACCTCAGTGTAATTACCCCCGGAGACCATATAAATGACGAGGATGAGGACCCATGGTTGCCTGAAGAAGAGCTCCACTCAGATTACCCCTGGGAGTTAGAAGAAAAACTGCCCAATTCAGGCCCGGTCCACATTACCAATCTACCCGAGGAAATCATGCCGGTCCCGGACCTCATTGCCGAACCAGCCGAGTCTAACACAGTCCGCACTGCCGAGTCAACAAAAGTCCCGATCCTCACGGACGGGCTGGTCGAGAAAGACCCGGACCTCATGGCCGAGAAGCCCCAACTTAACCCTTCATGTTTTATGCAGATCATAGCCACCGAAGATCATGGAATCAATGATGATGAGGTGCAAGGGGAGTTGGAGGGAAATAAAGGGAAAGAAAAGCCAATGATGGAGCGCTCATTCACCACGACTCAACAGAGCAGCTCGGAAAACTCACTTGTTCCAAAGCTACCCATCACCGCTGCCACAAAGAAGAGGCTTCACATGGGAACATGCTTGATGTCGCCTACATTCCATGGCACAATTCTGAACTTCCGAAGTTGCAAAGGTGCCGACCGTTCATACATGAAGAAGCGCCAAAGACATGGGCTCAAGGAATGGAAACCCGGATGGAGGTAAGACAAGAGGCCATGGCTCATTGGACCAGCAGCTATGGTCAAGGGAGCCTCACCTTCTCGGAGCTATGAAAAGAAGAACCTGCCGAACCTATGGAGAACCGAACCGAACACATCACTTCACAAGTTCTTTGGGCAGAGTAAAAGGGCAGCCGAGAAGAAGTTCGACTTCACTCACCCATGGGATCCGAACTTATGATCCATGAGTGAGGTACCGTCGAGCCAACGACGTTAAACAAAGGCACTTGCCGGGAGGTAACCCGGCATATTCAGTTTTTTTCCAGTTTTTATTTTCTTATGTCCTTTTTTTTTCTATACTCACCTCCTTTCCTTGTTTAACTTACTATTTTGTGTTTTGAACGGAAGTCATGCCGAGAGGCATGGCTTTGTTCAAAAGTGTGGGGGTGAGTCTTTGCACATATTATTCTGCATGTTTTCTTTTTCTTAAAATTTTTTATCTTTTTGAAACTTTTTGAAAATACAAACTTCCATGATGTGAAAATAGATAGACCCGATTCATGCATTTCCTTGTGAAAACTTGATTGTGTAAGCACATGTGTATTTAACTTCCTACTTGTCCTTGTGTGCTGAGATAAATGTAGGATGTGGAGTTAACAGAAATCCCCTAGAGAGGCTTGACAAACACTTAAGGGACCGGATCCTTAATTTATGGTTATGTAAAGATTGTGGAGGCTGCACTTCGGGCTTCTTGGTGAAGAGTGGACTCCGCCATGCAGCGTCTATGCAAGAGGTGGGACGGGAATAAAACCGTCCATTCTCTAGTCCAAAGTAGCCGGGAAAAGAGATGAGCGACCCTCATCTTGACCCGCGCGAAAAAGGAAAGGATGAGAAAGAGCAGGGAGGTATTTCCATATGCTCTCGGGCGATGATTGGACCTCCCAAAAGTAAAGAAATGGACGAGCAATCATCAAAGGAGCAAAGCTCAAAGAAGAAAAGAAAGAAATCAGCCAATATGGTGAAACCAAACCGAAGAAAAAAAAGTGAAGTACTCAAAGAGTCATATCAAAGGCCAAAGGCCAAAATCACTACAAAAAGCTGTCTTTCCAAAGAAATTCAAAGAGCTCAACCCAATTTGCCTGAATCAATCACGTGCTAGAAGAAGCAAGTAACATAACCATATAGTGAGATCGGATCCGAAGGTGCAGTTCAAGGGCCTAAAAAGTGGCTATCTCCCAATCATCCAAATTGATTTGCATCTCGGCTCAAAGGTAACAAGTATCTAGTTACTTTCATATGTGAGCATGATTTCGGTTGGAAGCAAGTAAGTTATGCATGCAAAAGGTGAAGTCTAGTTTTGCATCTATCATTCATATTTAAGACTTAGGGTGTTGTCGTTCCTCTTATTGACTACACTTGTTCGGGACGAACAAGATTAAGTGTGGGGGTATTTGATGGGGCATATTTAAATGACTCATAAAGTACTACAAAACCCACCAAATAAGACATTTGGTCATAAGAACAAGTGCTTGTTAATGCCATTTTGTGTATATAGGCTATTTTGGAGTCGAAAGAGGAAACACGCCTAAAAAGGGAGATTTGTGACCAAAAAGCACACCAAGCATTTCTGGACGAGATGTCGCAACCAGGGCCCAAGGAAAATCGACCATGGCCTGAGGAAATACAGCCAGGCCCGAGAGGTTGATGAGTCGAGTTTTCGACTCGTTAATACCCATTTTCACTATAGCTTTAGTTCGCTTCCGACGATAATTCGATGCCATTTGATCCCCTTTTTCTTGCGTTTCAGGTACAAAACAAGATGTCTCAGTGTCAAAAGCCAATAGAAGGAACTCGGTGAAAATCGAAGACTAGAGCAAAAAGTGAGCAGAATTGGTCCCCAGTCGATCGACTGGGAAGCTCCCCTGCTCCAGTCGATCGACTGGCAAGTGCTCCAGAAGGCCCTGCAAATCATGTTTCCATAGTCGGTCAACTGGACCTCCCAGTCGATCGACTGGTGAGTACTCCATCAAGAGCATGCAGGCCACGTGATCTCAGTCGATCGACTGGGAAGACATCCTGTGCCAGTCGGTCGACTGGTGAAGGCTTCAGGAGGGGTCAAAATCTATGTTTCCATAGTCGGTCGACTGGACCCCCAGTCGGTCGACTGGGAAACTGCTTATCAAACAGTCTTTGCTACTCCAGTCGATCGACTGGGCCACAAGCACAACGCCAGTCGATCGACTGGGACTGCTACAGTTCCAAAAATTCAACGAGGCTATAAATAGAAAGTGGTAAGTTTGACCTAGCATCTTGGCTTCTTTGGGGAAAAAGACAAGGAAAAGTGAGCTCAATCAAGGGATCCATCATCATCTAATCAAGGAGGATTGAAGATCAAGGGAGTTCATTAGGACTAATCATCCTACTCTATTCCCCTTCTTTTCTCTTAGATTTTGTTAGAAACCCTACTCACATCATGTTGTCTTACATGATGTGTGAGTAGTCCCCCTTGTGTTTTGAGGGTTTTATGATCCTCCTTGACTCAATGATCATTGTATACACATTAACATGGATTTTATGAAGTTGATTTCATTTTACTATGCTCTTCATTTGAGACATGTTGCTAAGTGTTTGATAAAATGCCTAAGTGACATGTTTGTGCTAGAATCATGATCTAAGTATTGAGAGAGCTTAGTGATGGTTTGGATGTAGTAAAAATGAACTTATCCAACATTTATGAGAGTAAATGCATGGTGAGAGGTGATGGACCAAAATTATACGAATCAAAAACACAGTAAAACCCACCAAATTAGACTGTTGGTCTATTTAACTTCTACTTGTTAGTCCCGATTTATTTCTACAGGGTATTTTGGACTCTAGAGAGAAAACACGCTAAGGAGAGGATTTTACGCCAAAAAGATGTTACGAGTCATTCCAAGGTCACGACCATGCTACACTCAAAATCAGCCTTAACATTCTTCATGGAACCGACTTGGAATCACTCAAATATGCGAGAACAGTTGGCAAATGGACAAGAACGCAAGGCAAAGGCACCAAGCCCGGTAAAGGCCAAATAAGGGCAATTTCTTCCGATTTGGGATTTCGACCATGTTCCGAGCAGAATTTGGCTTAGGTTCCTTCTTGAGATCATCTTAGAATGACATTTTCATTCAAAATACACTCTCCAAAATCCAAGAAGCTCCGCCCAAAGCTCCGGTCAGATCCGGTCAAACCGATGGCTTTTGTGAAAGGTCACACAAGCTTCTAGAAGGATGCTCCTCCTCCATGAGTGGTTAAGCTCTCCTCCACTCTCCTCCCTCCACTTGGCGGCTCCTCCTCCATCCTCCCAAAGCCGCCGGCTGCTATTGAGCCTCCATGGGAATGTGACATGTGGTGGCTCCTCCACCACATCTTCATCTCCTCCTCCTCCACCCTTGGATGCAAAAACACATGCCTTCATCTTGGCCCTCCATTGCCTCCTCCCTTAGCCTATAAATAGAAGTGCTCTCCTCTTGTAATCAACATCTCATTCCAAAACATCCTCCACCATAGTTAGAGAGAGAAGCTCTCACTTCTCTCTAGAGTTTTGGCACTACAATCATGTAATCTTACTTTGGAATCAAAAGCTGGATCTTTGGCGCTTCAACGGTTTTGTAAGTATTATCGTATTTATTTTACTGTCTTCCAAAACCCTTGTTTTTCCAAATTCATAGTTATGATATCCATTGCCATGATTAGTAGTAGCTAAACTCTTTATTCGGTTGAAGGGGTGTGCTTGTATTATAAATGTTTTAGACTTTACTCTTAGTATACCTTTATGTTCGATACTTGTTCTATGTGCCATATATCAAGTCAGAGTTTCCAAGGTTGAGTGCCTGACAAGCAAAAAGCTCTTCCGTGGGAATTCGTGAACATACTCGGTAAGTGGAAGCTGTAACAAGCAAAACTTATCGAGGAGTTCGGCTTATCTTAAAAATCATTTGGAAACTGGACCAAAGGGACCAAATGGATGCACTTACGGCTAAGATACTTCGAAAGGAGGAATTAGTTTTGCTTAGAACAAGTGTTTTAAATGATGTTGCAAGTCTTGTGCTAGGAATAGCCTCGATTCATCTTTGAACATTTAGCATGATCATTTCAAGTGTTCTACACGACGTTGCAAGTCTTGTGCTAGGAATAGCCTCGATTTCGAATGCTTGGTGTGGTCATTAGCGGTCAATGATAAACAAATATGATACAAGGCCCCTAAAACCGAATACTTTCCTCACAGTCCATTATCAATTATTGTAATTTACTTTCAGTTCTCAAATCACACTCAAACCTAACCCCAATTGCATTTAATTTCTGCATAAGCTTCATTAAAGAACAATTAATCCACACTGACTCCCTTGGGTTCGACCCCTACTTACCACTTGCTACCCAGTAGTAAAGTTGCGAGTAGCAGACTTATAAATTTATTTGCACATTTGCTCTGACGACAAGCATCTGTCAAGAGGCTAACTAGAACTTCATGCATATAGCATTTATGACAATAAATGCTATATAGTGGATCAATACCTTTAATTAGTGAGATTCTACATATGATGGCTTGACTAGGATTAGACTTGCATGATAGTTTGTCTAATTTTAGCCTAAGCTAGGTTTTAAACCTATCAACTCTTAAATAATTAAAACTCTTGTATGCATGATCTTTGGGAAATTGCCAAGGAGGGGATTAATCCCTCGAAACTCGCTTTAATTGAATTAATTCCCCTAAAACCATTTCATTACTTGTTTTCATCATTGATAATCATAATCATACTTGGATTGAAGGAATAGCTGAGTTAGAAATTGATAGACTTAGCGTATAATCCGTTTGCTCCCTTGGGTACGACACCGGTCTTACCGGTTAAAATACAAATTGTTTTTGACTACATGCTAAAATCTACACGTCAAAATGGCGCCGTTGCCGGGGAGCAATAGCTAGATTATCCCTAGGAAAATCAATTAGTACTCCGACTATTCCATGTTTTCCTTTATTTGCTTTGTTACTCTCGATTCTTGAGCTTATTCACTATTCTCACTTGTCTTAATTGTTTTCCCCTTGTAGGTGCATCTCTTTTATGCCACCAAAGACAAAAAAGCTTACCAAAATTGTGGATAGAGATTTGAATCAACCCATAAAAGAATTCGTGAATCCTCACCTTACAAGGAGTAAAACAACTAAGGAAAAAGGATCAATCTCGAACGTTCAAGAAATCGATCATCAAGTCATGGGAGATAGAGATAATAGACTTCCTCCTCCGCCCCTCCTCATCAAAGAAACCAAGATAACCTTCCACCCTTGCCCCAAGCTAGAAGGGTTCTCAAAGATTATGCCATTCCTACGGCTTATGGATACCATTCTCCCATCCTTATACCGACGGTTGACAACCGGGACTTTGATTTAAAGACCTCGACAATCCAAATGGTCCAGTCCAACCAATTCTCGGGAAGGGACAATGAGGACCCTAATTCCCACTTGACTACGTTTCTCGAAGTGTGTGCCACCTTCAAGATCAATGGGTTCTCGGAAGATGCTAAGCTTCTAAGGCTTTTCCCTTTCTCCCTCACGGGAAGAGCAAAGGATTGGTTGAGGAGTCAAACTCCCGATAGTTTCATGACTTGGGAGGAGCTCGCCGTGGCATTTCTAAACAAATACTTCCCTCCTTCCAAGACGGCGCACTATAGAAGTCAAATCACAAATTTCGCGCAAATGGATGGGGAAACACTCTATGAAGCTTGGGAAAGGTATAAAGAGTATCAAAGGCTTTGCCCTCACCACAACTTGGATGACCTCCTTCTATTCCACACTTTCTATCAAGGCGTGGATGGTAACTCTCGACTTGCACTTGACACCGCCTCGGGTGGAGCTATAATGGATCTAGAACCACATGAGGGGTTTGCGGTAATAGAGAAGATCACGAAGAACTACTTCATGTGGGGAAGTGAGAGGGGTAACCCAAGAAGGAGACATGAGAGGAATGAAGTAAAAGCGGTTAGCACGAGCGACTACGATGCTTTGAGGAAGGACTTTGATAACCTCTCGGATGAAGTCTTCAAGTTGAAACACCCGGAGAAGGAACCTTCAACAAATCAAGGTTGCGATATTTGTGAGGTCTATGAGCATGAGACAAATTCTTGCCCCTTGGTTCAAAGGGATGTGCAAAGGCAAGGGTATGAAGACGTGAATTTTGTGGGAGGAAATCAAGGAAGAGACTATGGAGGTAGTGCCAATCAAGGGCAAAACTCTCAAGCAAATTACACTACACCAAAGTTCTCCTCGGGATGGAGAAATCACCCCAATTTCTCCTATAAAACCACAAATCCTACTCGTCCCGACTTTGGATCTACACCTCCCAGATTTGGTCCTAAACCTACTCAATCCAATCAAGCGTTCCAACCTAGGAACCAATATCAAAGTCAAGGACCGACTTTGCTTCAAATGAACCAAACCCAAGGGCAACAATACCCAACTCAAGCTCAAAAATCCTACCAACAAGTTGACCCTCCCCCACAACCGTCTAATGAACTTTCCGGGGTTGAAGCAATGTTTGCAAAGCTCCTAACAAATCAAAATGAGATACGGCAAGAATTGAATGAGGTCAAGCAATCACATCAAAGGATGGAAATCCACAACAAGATGCTTGAGACCCAAATAGCTCAACAAGCCGAGGCATCTACAAGGGCACCGGGCAAGTTACCGGCTAGACCCGATCAAGTGAATAGAGAGCATTGCAATGCGGTGACTTTGAGAAGTGGAAAAGAGCTAGAGAGTGAACTACCAAAGAGGAAGAGAGTTTCTTTTGATCTTGGAGGCCAAGCTAGTGCCAAAATTGAAGAGTTGGATGAAGAGATTCCTAACCCTCAAGTTGAAAAAGAAAGAGAGGTGGAAAAGGAGAAAGACAAACCAAGAGTGTACACTCCTCCTATTCCTTTTCCCCAAAGGTTAAAGAAAAAGAGCAATGACAAGCAAATCTCCAAGTTTGCCGAAATGATGAGGAAGCTCTATGTCACAATGCCCTTCACCGAGGTAATCACTCAAGCTCCGTCTTATGCAAGATTTCTAAAAGATGTTATTACTTGCAGGAGAACAATCGAGGACGTTGACACGGTGTCCCTCAATGGAGAATGTAGTGCCATACTCCAACCGCGCATGCCACCAAAGCTTGAGGATCCCGGTAGCTTCTCCATCTCTTGCTATATTAATGATGTTAAAATTGAGCGTGCTATGTGTGATTTGGGTGCAAGCATATCTTTGATGCCCTACTCTTTATGTAAGAAACTAAACATGGGTGAACCCAAACCAACACAAATGATTTTAAGGCTTGCGGACCGTTCCTCAAGATTCCCTAAGGGAGTTCTTAAGGACGTCCCGGTTAGAGTAGGGAATTTCTATATTCCGGGTGATTTTGTTGTGTTGGATATGGAAGAGGATAAGGAGATCCCTATTCTTTTGGGAAGACCTTTTCTCTACACCGCGGGGGCTATCTTTGATACTACTAAGGGGTCAATTACCATGAGGGTAGGAGATGAGGAAGTTGAATTTAACTTAGAAAAGGCACAAAAAGGTCCTAATTCTACCACGAGTTGCAATTATCTAGACCTTGTTGATTCTTATGAGCTATATGATGCGCCTAACTTGATTGTGAATGAAATTGACCTTGATAATGAGCTTCCCGAGCATGTTGATTGTTGGGCTATCTTGGAGGAAGAGAGTGAAGAGGGAACTCAAAGCGACAAAGGTAAGGAGTCTTGTTCGGTAGAGTTAAAAGCTCTACCAACAAGCCTGAGGTATGAGTTCTTAGGCCCTAATTCTACATTGCCTATTATTGTGAGTGCCTCCTTGAATGATAATGAGACTTCAAAATTGCTTGATGTTGTTAGAGAACGTAAGGATGCTATTGGCTACTCGATTGATGATTTAAAGGGAATAAGCCCAAACTTGTGCATGCATGAAATCAATCTAGAGAGTGATAGTTTGCCATCTAGGGAGAGAGCTAGAAGATTAACCCAATTGTGGGCGAGGTTGTAAAAAAGGAGGTTTTAAAATTGCTAGATGCGGGAATCATTTTCCCCATTGCGGATTCCAAATGGGTGAGCCCCATTCATGTAGTACCAAAAAAGGGGGGAATGACGGTGGTTAAAAATGCTAAAAATGAATTGATTCCCACGAGGATCGTAACCGGTTGGCGTATGTGTGTGGATTATAGGAAACTTAACCAAGCCACTAAAAAAGATCACTTTCCACTTCCTTTTATTGATCAAATGTTGGAAAGACTAGCTAAGCATGACTACTTTTGCTATCTTGATGGATATAGTGGATTTTTCCAAATCCCTATTCATCCACAAGATCAAGAAAAAACCACCTTTACATGTCCCTATGGAACATTTGCCTACCGGCGAATGCCCTTCGGACTTTGTAATGCGCCGGGTACCTTTCAAAGATGCATGATGGCTATATGTTCGGAATTTATTGAGAAAATTATGGAAGTATTCATGGATGACTTTTCTGTTTATGGTTCCTCTTTTGATGATTGTTTGGCCAATTTGGCGAAAGTGTTGAAAAGATGCATTGAAACGAACCTCGTGCTTAATTGGGAAAAATGTCATTTCATGGTGCAGGAAGGGATAGTGCTTTGTCACTTGGTCTCAAAGAGGGGAATTGAGGTGGACAAAGCCAAAATTGAGGTTATGGAAAAATTGCCACCTCTGAGGGATGTCAAAGGGATAAGGAGTTTTCTAGGCCATGCCGGCTTCTATAGGAGATTTATTAAGGATTTCTCGAAGATTGCAAAGCTTTTAACAAACCTATTATGCAATGACACCAAGTTTTGGTTTGATGAAGAGTGCTTGGTGGCCTTCGAGAAGTTGAAAAAGGCATTGGTGTCGGCTCCGATTATCCAACCTCCTAATTGGGAATTGCCCTTTGAACTCATGTGTGACGCAAGTGATTATGCCGTTGGGGCGGTTCTTGGACAAAGGGTGGACAAGAAACTTCATGCCATTCACTACACAAGCAAGGTTCTTAATGGGGCTCAATTGAACTACACTACAACCGAAAAAGAGCTCCTTGCTATCGTGTATGCCTTTGACAAGTTTCGTTCATACCTAGTGGGATCAAGGACTATTGTGTTCACCGATCACGCGTCGATCAAGTACCTCTTAGAAAAGAAAGACTCCAAGCCGAGACTGATAAGGTGGATTCTATTGCTCCAAGAATTTGATATCGAGATCAAAGATAAAAAGGGGGTAGAAAATGTGGTAGTCGATCACCTATCGAGGCTTGAAGGAAATGAAGAGCTTGAAAAAGATACTAGGCCCGTGGATGACTCATTCATTGGAGAGCAACTTATGAGAGTTGAGGCGGAGGCCCTCCCATGGTATGCGGACTTAGTGAACTTTGTGGTTTGTGGGATTATTCCTAATGACATGAACCACCATCAAAAGAGGAAGTTCCTATCCGAGACAAAGAGATATTATTGGGATGAGCCTTACTTATATAGGCTATGCGCGGATGGACTATATAGAACTTGTCGCCGAAGAAGAAATGAGAGATATTCTATACCATTGTCATTCATCACAATATGGAGGACATGGTAGTGGAGCAAAAACGGCGTCGAAAGTTCTACAAAGTGGTTTCTATTGGCCTACTCTCTTTAGTGATGCATATGAATTCGTTAAGGCTTGCGATCAATGCCAAAGGACGGGAAATATATCCAAGAGGCATGAAATGCCCCAACAAAGCATCCTCCCGGTTGAGATATTTGATGTTTGGGGTATTGACTATATGGGCCCTTTCCCGTCTTCATATGGAAATCAATATATATTGGTCGCGGTTGACTACGTCTCTAAATGGGTTGAGGCCGTCGCTTCCCCTACTTGTGACGCCAAGGTGGTCACCAAGCTATTCAAGAAGATCATTTTCCCGAGGTTTGGAGTCCCAAGGACCGTCATTAGTGATGGCGGTTCACATTTCAAGGAAAAACATTTTGAGGCCTTGCTTCGCAAGTATGGAGTAAGTCACAAGGTTGCCACGCCTTACCACCCACAAACTAGTGGGCAAGTGGAGATTTCAAACCGAGAAATTAAGGCAATCTTGGAGAAAACCGTGGGGAGCTCAAGGAAAGATTGGTCATTGAGCTAGACGACGCTCTATGGGCCTATCGTACGGCATTCAAAACCCCTATTGGGATGTCTCCCTATCGTCTTATATATGGGAAACCATGCCATTTGCCGGTTGAATTGGAATACAAGGCGATGTGGGCAATTAAACTCTTGAATATGGACATACAAACGGCGGGAGACAATAAGGTCCTACAACTCCATGAGTTGGAGGAAATAAGGAATGAAGCCTACGAGAGTGCTAGGATCTATAAGGAGAAGACTAAGAAATAGCACGACAAGAGAATATTTCGTCGTGAATTCAAAAAGGGAGAAAAGGTCTTGCTCTTCAACTCTAGGCTCAAATTATTCCCGGGGAAATTAAGAAGCCGATGGAGTGGTCCTTTCATTGTCCACAAGCCTCACGAAGATGGCCATGTAGAGTTGCTCAACAATGACGGAACCATCTTCACGGCAAATGGACAAAGGCTCAAGCATTATAGAGAGGAAGTTCGGGATGAGCAAAACATGACCTACACTTTGACCGACCCATAGAGGAGCTATAATCCACTTGAGGAGGGATCCTAGCAGAGGACTCCTCATGTGTGTTTCTTAACTGAGAAAAGGATCGGCTCGGTCTTTGCCAAGACGTTAAACTAGGCCCTCACGGGAGGTACCCCGGTTTGTGAGTTGTCCATTTATGCACAAGTAACTTCCATATATGTGTAGCATGCATTTTGTGAACTTGTTGTGTGGATTGGTGATTGGGATGATCTTAAATGCATGATTTGGTGTGTTTGGTGTGATATGAGGCTTGCATGAATCTTCTTGATGATGTTGGCATCTTAAGTGTGGAGTCAATAATACTAGCTTGCCTTGTTTGGAAATCGTATATTTGAGAGCTAGTGATTTCTTGGGAGAGCGTGCCTTGAGTTTATGTGATATTTTGAGTGGTAATTATTCTTGATGAGGAGTAAAAATTCTGAGTGTGGAGTTGGGGATTCGTTGAAAAGCAGCAAAATTTTGAAGCAGGAAATTGGGCTCCAGTCGATCGACTGGGAGACAGACAACACTCCAGTCGATCGACTGGGGAGAGTCTCAGGAGCGCCTCATTTCCTCACTTCCACAGTCGATCGACTCGCCTCCCAGTCAATCGACTGGGTATTCCTTAACCAAATACCCCATTTTCCTTTCTCTTCTCCCATTTCAATCGACCGATTCTCCCAAACTCACAAATCCGATCCCCGACCTCCACCAAATCTTGGCCCGTCACCGCTCAGCTCACCGCGACCTCACCGCACATCCATCGCCATCACGCCGCCGCCTCACCATCACCCAGCCAGCCATCGCCGCCGCAAAACCGAATCCCGATCAAAAATCTCGATCCGGTCCGATCTCCTCCGTGAACCGTCGTCTTCGCCCGTTCAACCTCTCATTCTGCTCGGAATCACCCCGCCTACCAACCCCAAGCCTCAATTTGATCGCCCAAAACCTCCCGGAGAAAACCCCGAAAATTGTCTTAATCCCGATCGAATTTCTCTTCCCAGTCGACCGACTGAGTCATCAGCTTCATTCCAGTCGATCGACTGAAGAACACTTCAGTGCAATTTTGTGAGTTTTTGCTCTTTTCAGTTTTTGTCCCAAACTTTCCATTGGAATCATGCCTCGTGCCGGTGCCTCATCCAGTTCCAAATCCAAGGGCAAGGGGGTTGCTCATGAGCCCTCGCTCGATGATCAAATTGATGAGTATCACGAGTCGGACGATGATGATAGACCCCTTGTTTCCCGCAAGAGGAAGTTGCTCAGGGGTTCGTTAGCTGACCTTAGCTCGAACTCGGACGCAGAGGTTGATGCCTTGCCGGTTTCCCCCGTGCCTCCCAAGAAGAAAAAGCCTCAACCAAGGAAACTGGCGCCGAAGAGGAGAGCGCCCGTGCCTCCTTCCCCCAGAGCTCCTTCACCCCCGGTGCCCAGAGAGCCTTCTCCTACTGCAGCACCGTCCTCTATGGCTATTGTCCCGGTTGAGCCTCACGAGGGACCTTACGTGGGACCTATGCCTATACCGGTCCCGTACCCGTTCTCGGCTCCCCTGGTATTTAGGGACGAGAAGCACCGGACTCATCACGCTACCATCACATCGAAGAAGAAGACGGCCATCCCCACACTCTACCTAGACATGGGATTGCTTCGTAGCATCGACGAAGCAGTTACAGATGAGGTACATTCTCGCCTCACTCAGTGTGGTCTATCTTTTCTATTTATGGATGATCCGGGTTCCTACCAGAGAGTAGTTGAAGAGTTTGTATGCTCTTTTGAGTGGGTGAAGGAGGAGGAGGGGGGCGAGCATGTGTTTTATTAGAAATTTGTGTTGGGAGGACGGGATTTCAGAATCAGGGAGAGTTTGATTAGAGAGTGGTTGGGATTCCCACAGCATGAGGCATCGCGCTGGAAATTCAATGAGCACCATCAGACCCGATTTTGGAAGAGGATTTCTGGGAGGAATGAGTGGTTCATTTCATCGTATAACTCTTCGGCCATTACTGATCCGGTCTGGAAGATTATACACCACGTCATTGCCATTGGGATTAATACGAGGCGGCGAGGGCTAGGTCGTTTACTCTCCCAGATATGGAGCTCATGCTCGCTATGGATCATGGGGAGGCCTTTGATTGGCTAGCCATTCTTGCCGACCGGTTCGAGACCATTGTGAAACTGGGAACGAGGAACCGGGGCTTGGGAGGAGGCTCCTTGATCACCATGATAGCCCTAAGGTGTAACTTCACCTTTGGCTACGAGGGATGTGAGGCGCCATCCAGGAGCGTGCTTGACATGGACCTCATGAAGCACATGCACATCATCAAGAGGGATGGCAAGACTTGGGAGAAGGACACGAAACCTCATCAGAAAGGGCTTGTGACCGGTGCCGCCACGAAGAAGAGTATGTTCAAGCAGCAGAACCTTCTCTATTGCCTTGCCAACCTCACTCCATCGCCTCCTGCCTCACCTCCTCCACCCCCTCCAACAGATGGCCAGCCTCCTCCAGCAGATGAGGAGCTTCCACCAGTAGAGCCTACCGTTGAGATCCCTCCCCCGGTCGCAGATGACTCAGCCGAGTGGAGACAGAGGATCACCTCTGATGTTGCTGACTTGCGGACCGGTTTGACACGCCTTGAGGACTTCGTCCGAGAGTCTGATGCGAGAGCCCGCCGGGAGTGGGAGTGCTCAGATCTACGGTCCAGTCCTTCATCAGTGGCCCCAACGCTCCTTTCATCCCTTCTGCTACTCCGGAGTTCTCGGCTCCCCGTGGCGCCTCCCCATTGCCTACCACGCCAGCTTCTATGGTAGGGGAGGCGGGCACACCACTTCCTGGAGGGACGCTCCCATGTGTGAGTTCTGCTCGCGAGGATAGCCCACTGATGACGGGTCCCACGATGCCGCCGGAGGATGAGGGTGTCGTTGATTCAGTTAGGCCCGGAGACGACGAGGCTACATCATGATTCTCATTTAGTTCTACACATGTGTATCTTTTATTTTGCTTGTTGCATTGGATGATTGTCTTGGATGTTAAGTCGCCTTTTGGCGCAATTTTGATGATGTATGCCTTTTTGATGTTTATACTCTTGACTTTCCTTTGGTTGGATGATTATTTACTCTTATGATATTGAAGGTGTTTACCATTTATGTTGTTCACTCTACAGGATATTCATTTACATATTCTTTTCATGTCCAAAAACACCTACTTTATCTACAATTGCAACCAAATGGTTATTTCTCACTCCCAAGAGTTATATGCCGGGTCTACAAACGAGGGGAGTTCCTATGCGCCTTTGCCTCTATTTTTATCATTCGTTGCGCTTAGGGACTAAGCTTGAATTAAGTGTGGAGTGGTTTGATGCACATAGTTCACACGTTTGCATGCCATGCATATCATTTTTAGATGGGCACTTGCATCTTTTGCACCTTATCCCTACATGAGAGTGTTTTTAACCATATAGGCTTGTGACTATTGATTCTTAATTCCTATAAATCACATCTAGCCTATTTGTCACATTTATTGGATCTTGAACTTAGAACCGACCTAGTCCATTGAATGTGTATTCTTGAAAGCCAATATCATTGCTATCTTTCGTCTATCCAATTCTCTAAATATTTTTGTTGAAATACCTTAGATCAAGTTATAGCAAGCACCTTTTAAAAATCTTCGTGAAAAACTTAGACCATTTTATAGCTCCTTGGTGACTTGAGTTCTCTAACACGGTGCCTTGTTCATGATTGATTCCCGCACATTCCATGCACTTTTTGAACATATTGTCAAGTTTTAAGTGTGGAGTCAAAAGAGGGCGAAAAATAGGCCCCATTCAAAAAAAAGAGAAAAAAAAAATGTTTGCGGTCGAAGAGGGCAAAGCCCCGACTAAAAACTTTCTCAATGATCACGAGAAGTTTTGTTCCAAAATATACAAATGCCGGGGGTTAGGGAGGTAAGTCCCCCCTCGAAAACATTTGTAGGCCAAAGGCCATTTCAAAAAGAAAATAAGAAGCACGTAAAACTTGACTCTATGTTTTCCTCCATTCATCATTTGTGCGGGATTCATCATTTGCATTGTGTGCTTATTAGAATGACTTTTGGACGATCCATGTGCTTGCACGGGAGTTATCATTTGATCTATGCATGTTTATTGAAAACTCTAGTGTCGAACTCCTCTTCCCTTATGGATTACGGCTTAAGCGCCTAAAACTTGGGAATGAGTTCCATGTCGCAAACCCATGGACTAGCCCTAGCTAGCATATGTGAGCGATTGACAAATTTTGTGCAACTAAAAACTTCGCCTCTATTGTATAGCCTTGAAAATGAATAGACTTTTGGATGAGACAATTGATAGCTCTAGTATTGATGACCTAGAATGCACAACCTCAAGGGTACTCAAAGTGGTTCAAAAGTTCTTTTGACGATATTGTGATAATGGACCTAGCGTGGGGTGAGGAATTTGTTTTGAGAAATCATAGCTTCGGTTGAACACTCTTGAATTCATTCATATGGGATAGGTGCATTTGGGATTTGTGAGTATTCCATTTTCTGAAAACTCTCACGAGACTATAACTCGTCCACTAGGGTAGCCTAGGGGTTTAAAGGCTTAATACATACGCTAAATGCATTCGTAACGCCTTGATGGACCATAATTATACGAATCAAAAACACAGTAAAACCCACCAAATTAGACTGTTGGTCTATTTAACTTCTGCTTGTTAGTCCCGATTTATTTCTACAGGGCATTTTAGAGACTAAAGTGAAAACACGCTAAGGAGAGGATTTTACGCTGAAAAGATATTATGAGCCAGTCCAAGGTCACGATCAGACGCTGAATGAAGAATCTCAAGATCCTGACGTAGGAATTACTCAAATCAAATCCAACCGAGGAACAATCAAAGTCAGACCGGAGCGAAATTGGACCGTTGGTTTTGTGAAAATTGCACAAAACCACACAAACCTCCTCTTTCCTTCTAGAAGGGGCGGCTATGGGAGGATAAGGAGGAGGATGACTCATCTCCTCCATCCTTATCCATAAGTGGCGGCTAAATGGGAGTCCATAAGGTGGTGCCATGTGGTGGCTCCTCCACCACATCTTCATCTCCTCCTCCTCCACCCTTGGATGCAACACCACATGCCACCATCTCCACCCTCCATCCTCCTCCCCTGTGGCTATAAAAGGAGAGCTCCTCCTCCTCATTTTATCATCCAAAAAAACTTGTAACATTTTAGAGAGATAGAGGGCTTAACCCTCTTCTCTTCACTTTCAATAAATATTGTTCTTCATTTTGGAGCTACTTTTGGCGCTTGGATCTTGTCTAGGAGCTCCTCTCCTCCGCTTATTGTAAGGTATAAAATTACTTTCAGTATTATTTGTTTTTACTGTAAAGTTATTTTATTATTCGGTACCCTTGTTCAAGACAATAGTTTGCTTGTATTCCTTGACATGAATACAAGTAGCTAAAAGCTTGTACTCGGTCGCAGGGGTGTACTTGTGTTATAAATGTTTTAAATCTTACTCTTAGTACACCTTTATGTTCAAAACTTGTTCTATGTGCCATATATAGTCAGAATTTCCAAGGTTGAGTGGAAGCTGTAACAAGCAAAGCTCTTCCGTGGGAATTCGTGAACAAACTCGGTAAGTGGAAGCTGTAACAAGCAAAACTTAACTGAGGAGTTCGACTTATCTTAAAAACCATTTGGAAACTGGACCAAAGAATTCAAATGGATGCACATAAGGCTAAGATACTTCGAAAGGATGAATTAGTCTAAATAGAACAAGTGTTTTAAACGATGTTTCAAGTCTTGTGCTAGGAATAGCCTCGATTCATCTTTTGAACATTTAGCATGATCATTTCAAGTGTTCTACGCGATGTTGCAAGTCTTGCGCTTAGAAATGGCCTCGATTCATCTTCGAACACATGGTATGATCATTAGCGGTCGATGATAAACAATTATAATACAAGGCCCCTAAAACCGAATAATTTCCTTATAATCTATTATCAACTGCTGTAATTTACTTTCAGTTCTCAAAACACACTCAAACTCAAACCCAATCGCATTTAAATTCTGCATAAGCTTCATTAAAGAACAATTAATCCACACTGACTCCCTTGGGTTCGACCCCTACTTACCACTTGCTACCCAGTAGTAAAGTCGCGAGTAGCGGACTTATAAATTTATTTGTACATTTGCTCTGACGACAAGCAGTCTTTGCTACTCCAGTCGATCGACTGGGAAACTGCTTATCAAACAGTCTTTGATACTCCAGTCGATCGACTGGGCCACAAGCACAACGCCAGTCGATCGACTGGGACTGCTACAGTTCCGGAAATTCAGTGAGGCTATAAATAGAAAGTGGTAAGTTTGACCTAGCATCTTGGCTTCTATGGGGAAAAAGACAAGGAAAAGTGAGCTTAATCAAGGGATCCATCATCATCTAATCAAGGAGGATTGAAGATCAAGGGAGTTCATTAGGACTAATCATCCTACTCTATTCCCCTTCTTTTCTCTTAGATTTTGTTAGAAACCCTACTCACATCATGTTGTCTTACATGATGTGTGAGTAGTCCCTCTTGTGTTTTGAGGGTTTTATGATCCTCCTTGGTACTCAATGATCATTGTATGCACATTAACATGGATTTTATGAAGTTGATTTCATTTTACTATGCTCTTCATTTGAGACATGTTGCTAAGTGTTTGATAAAATCCTTAAGTGACATGTTTGTGCTAGAATCATGATCTAAGTATTGAGAGAGCTTAGTGATGGTTTGGATATAGTAAAAATGAACTTATCCAACATTTATAAGAGTAAATGAATGGTGAGAGGCTAACTAGAACTTCATGCATATAGTATTTATTACAATAAATGCTATATAATGGATCAATACCTTCAATTAGTGAGATTCTACATATGATGGCTTGACTAGGATTAGACTTGCATGATAGTTTGTCTAATTTTAGCCTAAGCTAGGTTTTAAACCTATCAACTCTTAAATAATTAAAACTCTTGTATGCATGATCATTGGGAAATTGCCAAGGAGGGGATTAATCCCTCGAAACTCGCTTTAATTGAATTAATTCCCCTAAAACCATTTCATTACTTGTTTTCATCATTGATAATCATAATCATACTTGGATTGAAGGAATAGCCAAGTTAGAAATTGATAGACTTAGCGTATAATCCGTTTGCTCCCTTGGGTACGACACCGGTCTTACCGGTTAAAATACAAATTGTTTTTGACTACATGCTAAAATCTACACGTCAGAGGTCTCGACTAGGGACCGAGAAACCCAGTCGGGGACCGAGAAAAGTCAGTCACGCCCAGGCATCGCCGAGGCCCACGTCCGGGAGTGCCGAGGCCCGCGTCCGAGAAACTAGGTCCGCGCCCAGGCATCGCCCAGGCCACGCCCGAGTTGTCTAGCACTAAATTCAAGTTGCCCGGGCAAACGAGCTGATCTGACAAATCCACCTTGAGCAAAGTGATCAAAATGGAAAATAAGGTGGACAATGTCGGAAAACCAAGGAGAATGCTTGGGCAGATTGGCAGTTGGCCCAATTCCAAAGTAAAGGCCCCGCGCGCATAGGCACTGAAACCAAGTCACTCGACCAAACCATGGAATCTGGCAATTCTGGCTCGGGCAAAGTATTTTAAATGCCAAATGACTTAGACAATCTCACTTCCCAGACAAAACACCCGAGTGGAACCAGCTCAAGCCCGGTCAAGGCCAAACTAGGGCAATTCCAGCCGTTTTGAGATTCCGACCATGCTCCAGGTAGAATCTTGCCAAACATCCTTCATGGATCAGTCTTAGAATCTCCTCAACATTCCAAATCCATGGTCCAACAGCCAAGGACTGTCGGCCAAAATTCCGGCCAGCTCCGGCCAAGCTCCGATGGAGCTCCGACCTAGCCCAACCAAGCTCCGACCAGTTGCAACCTAACTCCGGTCAAGATCCGGTACTTACTATTCAAATCGGTTGGTTTCTACTATTCACTCCGGTTTGGTTTTGGATTTCGGTTGGCCTCTACTATTCAAGTCGGTTGGCTTATGGATGATACAAAGCAAGATAGTTGGCTTTGGATAAGCCATTGCAAGTGGCCAAGTCGTGGCCTTTGAAGAGGCAAGTGCAAACACAAGTGGATGTGTTCTTATCCTCTTCCAAGCCATGTGGGGTGTCATATGGCTAAACCAATCAAAGTGGTTTGCTTTGGGATATTTTTCAAGCCAAACTTAGCCCCCAAGTTTCCCTTGTCTATAAATTGAGGCTTATGCCTTAGAAATCAATGTCCAATAGTCACTCACATTAGGGAGTTGAGAGCTTATATCTCTACTCCACCCTTCAATACAAACACCATGTTCTTTGTTCTTGTTACTCTAGTTCGAATTGCTTCTACTACTTCTTGTTCTTGTGATCTTTTACTTTCTTTTGTTCTTGTTCTTGATTTGGAGCTCCTCTCCTTTACTTTCTTTGCACAAAAGCCACGGCTACTTGTATTCCTTGACATGAATACAAGTAGCTAAAGCTTTCCTTTGCTTTCCTTGCACAAGCCACGGCTTCCCTTTACTTTCCTTGTTGTTTTCAAGCTCTCGGTTACAAAAAGCTCTCGGTTACATGCTCTCGGTTTCCCTTGTTTACTTTTCGGTTTTCTTTACTTTTATAAGCATGGTGCTTGTATTCCTTGACATGAATACAAGTAGCTAAAGCATATTCGGTCAAAGGGTGTTCATACTTGTGTATGCATCTTGAGACTTAAGCTTAATGCTTCTTTGTGTGTCAACTAGTTCTTGTGCTATACATTCGGTTTGAACAACAAGGTTAAGTGGATGCTTGAAATGGCAAAGCTTTTCCGAGTGGTTCAAACCTTCTTTAAGTCGCTTGGTTGATCGGAAATGAGAGATCAAGTGGCTGCACTTTGGAACTAGAAGTCTATGTCTTGATTTTGGAGTAGATTGTGGCGTAAGTGCTTGAAATGGCCTTACCTTAGGGTTTATATCTTGAAATGGAATAAACCCACACTTATGAACACAAAGTAAGTCTATGATGGAAGTGTCACAATGTGAGACCCTAGACTGAATATCTTTCGTCCTTACTTATCAGCACTTTACTTTCATGTCATTTACATTTCAGCACTTACTTTCAGCACTTTACATTTCAGCACTTACTTTCAGCACTTTACTTTTACGCACTTTACATTCAGTCATTTACATTTCAGCACTTTATTTTCCGCACTTACTTTCAGTACCTTTACTTTCAGTTCCTTCATTACAGCAGTTTTCAGCATCAATCAAACATATATTTTGGCACATATTGCGCTTGAAACACAGCGTGCGACAAACCAAAACGTATGTTGTATGGTTGATATTGAACTTGGTTGTTCTCGCACTTACTTTACGCACTTTACTTTCAGCACTTTATTTTCAGCACTTTACTTTCAACACTTTCAATTCTGTCATTTACTTTCTGTCTAAAAAACAACCAAAAAAAACCAACCTGTCTTTACTTTATATTTCTTTTCTTTTCAAGAACAACTACTCCACACTGACTCTCTTGGGTTCGACCCCTACTTACCGCTTGCTAATCCAATAGTGAGCCACGAGTAGTGGAACTATAATTATAAATTTTGCAGCGCACAACGACGTGCTGTCAGAGAGCTCGACCGCGAAGAAGACAAACTCTCAATGACTGATTCTCTAGCAGGGGAGTAGCTAATGAGTGTCGATGTGAGCCTTGCTCCGTGGTATGCAGATTTGTCAACTATTTGGCCTGTGGTATTGTTCCTCTGGACCAGTCGCACAACCAGAAGAGGAAATTTCTGCACGATGTGAAGAGGTACTTCTGGGATGACCCATTCTTATACAAATTATGTGCTGACGGTCTCTACAGGACTTGTGTTGATGAGGACCAGATTAGATGGATCCTGGAACGATGCCACTCATCACAATATGGCGGCCACGGTGCTAGTTCAAATATAGCTGCAAAGGTACTCCAGTCTGGGTTCTACGGGCCTACTCTATTCAAGGATGCCCACGAGTTCGTAAAATCTTGTGATCAATGCCAGAGAACAGGAAATATTTCTAAGCAGCAGGAGATGCCTCGGAAGAGCATTCTTGCAGTGGAGTTTTTTCACGTATGGGGGATCGATTTCATGGGACCATTCCCACATTCTTATGGTAACCAGTACATCTTGGTAGCAGTTGACTATGTTTCCAAGTGGATTGAAGTAGTGGCTACTCCTACTTGCGACGCCAAGGTGGTAATAAAAATGTTTCAGAAGGTTATATTTCCTCGGTTCGGAGTCCTCCAAACGGTTATTAGTGATGGAGGCTCCCACTTCAAGGAAAGGAACTTCGAGACCTTGCTAAGGAAATATGGTGTTTATCATAAAATTGGCACTCCGTATCACCCTCAGACCTGCGGGCAGGTAGAGATCTCTAACCGAGAGATCAAGAGCATTCTGGGAAAGACAGTTTTGAGCCACAGGAAGGATTGGGCGTCCAAGCAAGACGACGCACTGTGGGCCTACAGGTCTGCATTCAAAACTCCCATCGGCATGAGTCCTTTTCGGCTTATCTATGGTAAAACCTGCCATCTACCAGTCTAGATCGAGTACAAGGCCCTCTGGGTAGTCAGAGAGCTAAACATGAACATGAAGGAAGCTGGGAAAAAACGATTACTGCAGCTAAACGAGCTCGACAAAATCAGATTAGACTTCTATGAGAATGCTCGTATTTACAAGGAGAGAACGAAGAAGTTGCATGACAAGAGAATAGTGCGCAGAGAATTCAACGAAGGCGAGCGAGTCCTCCTCCACAACTCCCGCCTTAGATTATTCTCTGGGAAGCTGCGCACCAAATGGAGTGGCCCGTATATGGTGGAACGAGCATATCCAGACGGGCATGTGGAGCTCAGCGTAGATGGAGGAAAATCTATGGTAGTCAATGGGCAACGCCTCAAGCACTACCACGTACTCAAGCATCTTGCACCTTCAGAAGGGATCGATGATAACCTACTTCTCGGGAAGGGATCTCAGCAAGGGACTTTTCGAGAATGCTTCTAGTTCTACCTCCCTAGCTATGTCTCGTCAATACGTTAAACTAGGCCTCTTCGGGGAGTAACCCACGCTGTAGGTATTTAGTTAGTTGCATTTTGCATTTTGTACTTTGCATGTGTTCTTTATAGGATCCAAGTGTGAAAGTGCACAATTTTCAGTCAGAAAGTGGTTTCGGGTCGTAAATAAATGTTTTATGCTGGAATCAAGGATGCCGTGACCTACCGTAACCCTCTGGAACATCACGGTGGGTTTTTATGTCCGAGAGTTTTCAAGGTGCCGTGACTACCGTAACCCTCTGGAACGTCACGGCAGTCACGGTGGGTTTTTATGTCTGAGAGTTTTCAAGGTGCCGTGACTACCGTAACCCTCTGGAACGTCACGGCAGTCATGGTGGGTTTTTACGTCCGAGAGTTTTCAAGGTGCCGTGACTACCGTAACCCTCTGGAATGTCACGACAGTCACAGCTGGTCTGAATATAAAGACAGAAAATTAGGTCATTCGGATCTCTCAATTTGAAATATCAAATCCTCAATAGCCGTTTCTCTCCTTCGCCGTCTCGACCGACGACCAGCCGACCACCACCGTCCGCCCGTTCTGGCCATCCAACTACCGTCCGCCCGTTCCTGCCACTCGCCCCCAGCCGCCCACGCCTCCCTCTCTAACT
Source organism: Rhodiola kirilowii (assembly GCA_033675215.1). Classification (NCBI taxonomy): domain Eukaryota; kingdom Viridiplantae; phylum Streptophyta; class Magnoliopsida; order Saxifragales; family Crassulaceae; genus Rhodiola; species Rhodiola kirilowii. Next base: position 37,817,876 of record CM066201.1, read on the forward strand.
ACGATCCACACTTCACTCCGTCCGCCCTCCCAACTCTCACAAACCCAATTGCTCCATAAAACCCTAAATCCCAAGCACTCAGATTCCAATCTCACCATGGCTCATAACCGTACCCGCAATCCAGCACCACCAGCCGACCAACCCCCTCGCCGGAGGCCCTACCCGACCGGGAGACCTTTATTTGGTTACCCTAGATATGAACACCGGTATGACACCATCATCTTGACAAAGAAGGTAAAACCCACTATTGTCCCCGACCATGAGACATTGAGTTCATTCGGATTCTTGGATAGGTGTCGTGCATTATTTGTGGCTTCTGGCCTTGATATACTGTTTTCACGACCGGCTTAGACTTATTATCTGGAGTTACAAAAATTTATAGCTACATTCTCTTATTTGGGTGCATCTGATCAAGCTACGCATTGGGTATTCCAATTGGGAGGTCAGAATTATACTTTGACTAAGGTCGAGGTGTGTGAATTACTCGGGTTTCCTTTGGAGGGATTCTGTGGACAGTATTCTGATACGGATCGATATGAGTTCTGGAAGGCTATCTCAGGTTTCGACTGCTATTTTGTGTCCAGTTGGCGTTCTTCTTGTATCCAGGATCATTTATGGAAGATCGTCCACCGTCTTGTCGCAATGAGCATATTTCCACGGGGCGAAGGAGCCACGACTATTGGCAACCCCGAGTTAGATGTCATGATCTCCATGCATCGCCACCGACCAGTTGATTTCTTCCAGATTCTGACGGGCCAGATGGTATTTTGGGGCTCAACCGTGGACAAGAACGTCGCTTTAGGCGGTGGTCTTTTTGTCACTATTCTCATAGAATCGCAAGGATGGGAATTCAGTCGACTCCCAACCCCAGAGAAATTAGAATTGAATGTCAAGAAAATGGTCGACATCAAGATGATTAACCGGGACCGCATATGGCCGCACCGCAGCGAGCTCCCCGGTGGGAAGAAGCACAGCAGAGTTGAGCGCAGACAGAGGACGCTTGGACGCGCCCAGAGTGCTGAACCTCAGCCCGAAGGCGCAGCCCCACCCCCACCTGAGGATGTTGTCATGGACGAGGCCTAGGACCCTCCACTTGCCGCACCAGTCCCTCCACCCAAACCTCTTACCGATGGTCAATTCCTGAGCACTCTCGTAGAAAGCTTAGAGCGCCTGGAGACCTCCCACTTGTGCCTTTTTAACCAGCAGTACCAGATTATTCAGACGCAGGAGCAGATCTTAGCATACCTGCGCCAGGTTATGACCTATCAGCCTCCAATACACAGATCGCAGAATCAGCTTGCTCAGAACTATGCCCAGCCCACCAGCGATTTTTCAGAGTTCAGATCTCAGAATTCAGATTTCAGATCTCAGGCCATCAGGGCGCAGGACTGGGCGCAGGGTGCCTTATCGTCTCTCCTTGAGTATGCTGAGATCGACTATCCAGATCCACCACCCCAGGCTCCTCCTCCCCGCACTGGTCGCGAGGATGGCCCCTCTCGTCCCACCGGTACTGCAGACTCCGATAGTGTGGACAAGTTATTTAGTTCCGATGATGATGCTGGGAAGGACGGCGCTGCTTAGTTCTTCATGTTTCTTGTCCTATTGTGATCTGTTGTTTTTGTCAGCTATTGCATATTCATGATATTCATCTTTGTACGCTGACTTTTGGATGCTATTTACTATTTACATGTTATTCGATGCTTGAGTTATTTTGTCTATGTTGTTCATCTTTACTCACATCGTTTAGCTCTTTATTCATTTGGCATTCCTTTATCCAGGTCTCTTCGTGATTATCGATGCTAACCTATCACTTGTGAAGCTCCTTGTGTTAATCTATATATCTACCAGCTCACAAGTCGTGTTTCACTCACCGGTCATCGCTTAATCTCCATGGATATCACGCCATCACTCACCTTTTTCTCTTTTATTTCTTCTCTTAGGGACTAAGCTCATTTTTAATTGTGGAGTGGGTAGCGCATAGTCACACACATCGATCGCATATCACATTCACTCTTGCATATGCTCAACAGTCTATGTATTGGATTGAAATCCTCGTTTTCTATGATACTCCTTGACTGATTGAGATTCTTTTGGATTCGAAGTCTAGGACTTGAAATAGTTTCATTCATATGTGTATTCTCTCGAGTCAGTATCATTGCTAGCCTTTTCCTATCACATGTTCTACGTATTTCTTGAAGCATGTTTGAGACTTGAAATTAGTAGGCACCGGTTCAAAAATGTCAAAAACTTAAATATGCATCTCTTTTTCTAGGTGACCTTAGTACTAGTATGCGTTTCTCTGTACTTGTTGTAATTTGCATGCACCCGCCTCTATTCATACACTATATCAAGCTTTAAGTGTGGAGTTAGAAAATTGGTTTTCAATGTTTTCAATCAAGAACAAAGTTCTGAATTTTCAAAAGAGGGTGAAAAATTGACCCCAAGCATAGTTGTTTTTGAAGAAAAAAATACCAAGGGCAAAGTGAGAAACGTCACCCCTTGTGTAAAAAAAACAGAGAAATTATACCAAGGGCAAAGTGAGAAAAGTCATCCCTTGTGTATGGAAAGCACTTTTGAAACAATTTCTGCCCTCCTTTTACTTGATGTAGTGCAATTCCATTTTCCCATTGCGTGCAAATCATGACTTGTCTTGCAAATTCATGTACTAGAAACTAAGGGACGACCCTCGTGCTTGCACTGAAGTTTTGATGCAAATTTTTGTACTATTTTTTTGAAAATCCTTAAGCTAGACTCCTCTTCTCTTACGGGTCATTGTCTAATCCTTGGCACTTGAGAATGAGCTTAGCGCCAAGAATCCATGGACTATCCCTAAATAGCATAGGTGAATGGCGAGAATGTTTTGTGTAACTATTTATGTTCTTTATACGTTGCTATAAAACTATTTAGAACATGTGATTAGTCTATTGCTAGCCGTGTGTATTGACTGTTTGAATGCATGACCTGTTTAATCTATGATTGTCTGACAACTTTGATGCAGATGTTTGACTTGAAGTCGAGGTAACACGAGGAATCTGAGGTATGACAGGATTTTACTATGACTCGTTGAGCATCATTTCATGCATGCACATTAGTTAGTTGTACAGAGGATTTGTAGGTAGTCCCATTTCTAAAAACCTTCACGAGACTATACTCGTCCTACTAGGCCAGCCTAGAGGTTTAAAGGCTTGATGCATATGCTAAATGCATTTGTGTCCTCTACGACAGTGAGTTATCTTTTTGTTTTCATTATTAGTTAGAATTGATCACATGACACTTGAGTGGGTAGTTTAGGAACGTATGGTTATTGAGCATGATATTCACTTGCATATTTATTCAACCATTCGTTCGACATTCGTTCGGGACGAACAAATCCTAAGTGTGGAGTGTTTTGATCAGTCAATATTTTGACTAATTATTCACTACATTCGATGAAGGATAGCACTCGTTCCCCTGGCAAATTGTCTCTATTTGATGTATTTCTCTAGTGTTTCAGGATAAAAAGACATTTCATCGCTCCTTGGACTCGGAAAGTCGAGAGAACAGAAAAGATCAACGAAAAAGACCTCTGCACTTGCAACGGGCCGTGACCGCCGTGACATCTCATTAGTGTCACGGTAGTCACGGTAGGATTTTCGCGCAGAAGGAAACTGCAATTTGGGACAGTGCTGTGACTGCCGTAACATCGACCAAAGGTCGCGGTAGTCACGTCGCCTTTTCAGCTCAGTGCATTTCAACCCCGCCGCGACTGCCGTAACATCGACCAATGGTCACAGTAGTCACGACACCTTTTCAGCTCAGAGACATTCAGCCTCTTTTGTGACCTACCGTGACCTGTCTATAAGTCACGGTAGTCACGGCACCTGCGGACATAATTTTCAGAAGTTTCCTAATTTGTTTTTGGAAGTTTTCTAGGCCTTTTTGGAAATCATTCGATTGGGCTATAAAATAGCAACGACCAGAACGAACCAGGTGTGCTTATTTGGAGAAAAAGACAACCCTAACTTGGGAGAAGATTGTGAGAGATTGAGGATCATCGAGCTACATCGTCTACGGTTAACTCGTCCTTAATTTCAATTCATACGCTATTTGTGGTTAATTACCATGAATAGTGAGTAGTCTCTTTATTCTGGGATCCTACGGATCCCGTGCTATGTACCCAACTCTCGTGTGATCAATTAACGTTTTTATTTATGCGATTCAAATATTCAATTTCTTTGTGTGCTTAATTTTATCGTTCTTGCAAGTATTTACATTATATGGGATGTTTGCATGCTAGAACGTATTTAGGTTATTTACCGAAAGATGGATGGGTCCTAGGTATTAATCGGACTGCATGAAATTGATGTTATGTCATGTTGCTACAATGGTAGTACATGAATTAAGAGGAAACCCTTTAGTTTAACAATCGAGATCATTGATAATCCGTGGATGGGCGGCGTTCAACGATTAAGATTAATCTAGACAACGATCCGTGGATGGGCGGCTTGTCTAGTGGTATTTTGGTTTAATTCCATATTCGATAACATGAATAATTTACGTGACATGATTGCATGATTAGTGGGGTTAGCACGGGTGAAGTATGGTCCTGGAATTCTCTCTCTGATAAGTACAAACCTTTATTTTTGTGCTATTTAATTTCTATTATTTTTCATCACAACAAAACCTTTCATCAATCGGAATAGCTAAATAGGTCACTAGTTAACTAGTATTCACAGACCTGTTCCTTGGATCGACCATTGGCTTACCAAGGTTTATAAATTTTATTTGACTGCAACTTGACCCCTAAAACTCATATCTTGACGATTGTAAAGGGTTAAAAATACGCTTGTCACTTACCAAGGCATCATCCTTATAGGCGAAAGAAAGCTGCACTCAATGGAGAGACCAAACAAAGAATAGAACCTTGACCAGCTTCTGGTGATGAATACTTCAAAAAATTGAGAATATTATAAATCGATTTGGGAAGCCTGAAAGATGCTTGTCGTCAGAGCAAATGTACAAATAAATTTATAATAGTCCGCTACTCACAACTATACTACTGGGTAGTACTTGGTAAGTAGGGGTCGAACCCAAGGGAATCAGTGGGATAGTCGTTCTTTGAGGGGGTTTATCCAGCGAGAGAGCGTGTTTTAGGTTGGTTGGTTGGTTTTAAAGCTACCAGCTAAGTGATTGATTGATTGGTTGGTTGGTTTTAGTACTGGAAAGTAAATTGCAATTTATAATTGAGGAGAAATGTTCGGTTTCAGGGGCCTTGTATTATATCCTGTTAATCATTGACTCTTAGTGAATCTGCTAAGTATTCAAACGGTGTATCAAGGCCATTCCAAGCACTCGATTTGCGTACACTGTCTAGCCTATTCCAAGGACGTAGAGCACTTATTCTACTTAGACTAATACTCCATTCCCGGTTATATTAGCCTACGTGCATCCATTTGATCAATCATTCCCGATCAACCAAATGGTGTTTAAGGGAAGTCAAACTTCTCAGATAAGCTTTGCCATTCCAAGCATCCACTTATCCGTACAAGTTTACGAACCCCCACGGAAGAGTTTTGCCATTCCAAGCGTCCACTCAACCTTGGACGTTCTGACTTAATATATGGCACATAGAATAAGTTTTGAATACTAAGGCGAGACACTAAGTTAATAGTCTAAAACATTTTATAATACAAGTGCGCCCCTTAGACCGAACTACTAGTTTAGCTACTATTTATCGCGCTAAACATTATAACTAAGGAAATAAAAATAGTTGAATAAATACTAAGAATTACTTACAACCGTTGAAGCGCCAAGGGAGCTATCCTTTATTTCCAAAGCCAAACAAATATTACAACTTACAAAATTTTAGAGAGATAAGTGAATTTGGATTTTGAGGTGTGTTTTAAATGAGGAGGAGGACCTCCTTTTACAGCCATGGGAGAGGAAACTTAGTGGCTAAGTTATGGAGATGGAGGGTGGAGATGGCTTGCACTTGTCACATGGAGAGAGGAGGAGGAGATGTGTGGAGGAGAAGCCACCACATGGAGGAGGAAGGAGGAGCCGCCGGCGGCTAAGGGAGGAGGGGTGGTGGTTGTGACAAGTGGAGGAAGAGGAGAGGAGGAGAGGGGTGTGTGAGGGAGGAGGTGCCCATGTGAGGAGGAGGGTGGAGTTTTGTGTGGTTTTGTGAAGCTTTCACAAAACTATCGGTGTATTTCAGCTCCGGGTTGATTTTAATTTCTCCATGGTTTGATTTGTTTTGAGTGATTCCATGTCAGGATCTTGAGATTTATTCATTCAGCGTCTGATCTTGACCTTGGAATGACTCGTAACATCTTTTCTGCGTAAAGGCTCCTCCTTAGCGTGTATTTATTCTACGCTCCAAAATACCCTGTGGATAAATATCGGAACTAACAACCAGAAGTTCAATAGACAAAGTGTCTAATTAAGGGGGTTTTACTGTGTTTATGATTCGTATAATTTTGGTCCATCAAAGCCCAATGCATGCATTGAAAGTGCTCCATGGAAGAAGCGATCAATATTTTTTGATCTCCCTTATTGGCATACACTTGACATCAGACATTGTATTGATGTGATGCATGTTGAAAAGAATGTATGTGACAGTCTGATCGGTAATTCATTAAACATTATTGGGAATACAAAGGATGAAGTGAAAGCAAGACTGGATATGTTGGAGATTAACATTCGTACCAATTTAGAACCTCAAACTGAAGGGAAGCGTACATATTGGCCTCCGTAATGCACCGCTCTTTCTAAGAGTGAGAAATCAAGTTTGTGTGGATGTCTGAAAGGAGTTCAATTTTCTTATGGGTTCTCTTCAAATATTGCTAGCTTGGTTTCATTGAAGAATCTGCGGTTGAAAGGATTAAAATATCACGACTGTCATACATTGATTCAACAGTTTGTTACCTATTGCAATTAGAGGTGTACTGTCTCCTAAAGTTAGAGCCGATGTACAAAGACTCTGTGTCATTTTTAGCTCTTTATGGGCTAAGGTTGTTGATTCATCATAGCTTGATGAACTTCAAGACCAGATAGTTGTCACACTATGCCATCGAAGAGCACTCAAATGAGAATCTCTCTTTTTCTTCAGAATTTTGAGAACCCCTTTGTCATGCATTTTTGAAAATGCATCAGTTTTTGCCTACGTGCAGTTTCTGAAAGCTTAAAATCCATCTAGGCAAAATGCATGCTCGAAACTGTATAATAAAGGAAAAAAGTTAGTGGGACACATGTCACCTCCACATTCAAAGATGCAACTTGATCAAATGGTGAGATTTGGGGTCTCAAGTTCTCAAATTTTTAGGGATTCTCAATCGAGCGCTCCCCCTATGCTAACTAAAAATGTTTTTCCCACCAAGCTTTTTTCGATATAATGGTGCATCTTACTGTTCATTTGGTGCACGAGCTTCGAATTCTTGGACCAATTCATATTACCCATTTGAGAATTACATGAAGATTCTAAAGAGCTACGTGAGAAATAGACATTGTCCCGAAGGGTGTATAGTGGAAGGATACATAGCTAAGAGGCTGTTGAATTTTGCACTAATTTTTTGGGAGATACAGCCGCAGTTGGGATTCTAAGGCCACGTCATTTTGATCGATTTAATGGAAAATGCACAAATGGTCAGAAATTCATGACCCCATCATTTGATTAGCTGATGAAAGCTCATTTTTATGTATTTCAACATATACCTGATATCACATCTTTCATAGAGCAGCACCTAAACACATTAAGGAGTGCATTCTCAAGAAAATCTGAGCATTGATTGCAAAAAGAACACAGTCGATAATTTTATAACAGGCTGAGGCGTAATGAGGTTTTAAATAATTAGGCCACCTCTGAAAGAGAGTTTGATGACTTGGTAAAGTGGCTTATGCCAAGTCCAAGACCAAGAGTATACACGTGGAAAGCTTATGACATTAACAGATTTTATTTCCACACAAAAGATCAAGATGACCACAACGTTGTGCAAAATAGTGGTGTCACACTTGTTGCTGAAACCACTCTTGTTTCTAGCGCCAGAGATCAGAATCCAATATATGCTCCTATTAATTATTTTGGAGTTATCGAAGAAATATGGGGAGTTGGATTACGTAAATTTTTTAGTACCTGTTTTTAAATGTAAATGGGTTAACAATTTGGCGGTTCGTACCGATGAATATGAAATGACGTTTGTGGATTTTCGAAGAGAAGGCTACAGGGATGAGCCATTCATTATGGCTGAACAATTAAGCCAAGTATTTTACGTCAGGGACCCTTCTGACAATAACTAGTTTGTTGTCATCCACGGAAAACAACAAGTAATTAGTGATACATCTGAAGATCTAGCTCAGGAATGCCTGCCCGTTTGTACGATAGTTCCCGTGGACAACGACGACAGCAAAGTTGATGAAGAAATACAGTTACGAGAAGATCACGGAGAAGGAATATGGATTGATAAAGAAATTTAATTTATGACTCGTGTTGTTATTTATTTATTTGTTTGTTTGATAAATTTGTTAATTAACTAATTAATCTGACATTTAATGTAATGTTTACAGGATCATGGCCATTTCACATAGCAGCAGCAGTAACGAGGATGACCATAATGTCTCTTCAGACACAGTTAGAAAGAAGTGAGGCCATGTATATATGAGCAAGCTGATTAAGAAACAGAAGGAGTCTGGTACCACGGCCACAGTCACATTCGATAGAAGATGGAATCCGAAAGGGACGTATGCAAATAGTTGGACACCTGGGTATGTTGGTTTGTTGTCGAGTTCCTATCACCTACACCGATTGGAGGAAGGTCCCTAAACATTTTAAGGAGAGTCTGTGGAGAGATGGAACTGTATGGGCTTCTTTAATTCTAACATTGTATTTGTTTCTAAAATGTTAACTAACTTTTATATTAATTACAACTTGTTATATATTTTTTGAGGCAACTTTTGATGGAGTCGAGAGCATACAAATAGGGAGCTTAGTTGTGCTGGAAACATTTGGAGACAATTTAAGACACGGCTCGAAAAGGATTACATCCACGGTGACGGAACAAACGAAGATGCTTTGAAAATGTATACATTTATTGACTCCGATCAGTGGAATACTTTTAAGGAGCAGTGGCTCTCCGAAGCTGCAATGAAATTAAGGGACATAAACAAGAATCTGATCAAGAATAATATATTTAAGCACGTCCTGGGTCGAGGAGGATATAGAAAACTAGAAGAGGTAATAACAAAAGAGAAAACAACTGAGTGAATTTCACAGGGAAGCATTGAAGAGGGACAAGCTTCTTCTGTCCCTATAGAGTTATGATTTGTGGAAGAGGGGACGAACCCAAAAAAATGCAGAGTTCATCTACGAGGCATCTTAAGAAGTGGCTACAAAGATTGTAAGTTCCTTATATATATATAGAGGAGCGCTCAAAAGTTACACCCTCTAAGAGTGTTATGTATTAACTCAATCTTAGCCACACATCCAAACCCCCCGTGCTTTGTGGGCGCGTCACGTGTCCCACTACCAAAAATCTAACAAAAGCAAAAAGTAAATAGTAAAAGCAAATACTATTCCTATACTATTCCCACCCATTCAACCAATCACATTCAAGATAACACATAACACTCTAAGAGCTTATAACATTTGAGCGCTGAGGAGCGCTCAAATGTTACCCCCTCCTTAGAGTGTTACCTATTACCCACGGCGCATCCTCATTGGTTAGATGAAACTCATCCAACCAATCAGAGGAGAGTAATAGGGTAACACTCTAAGAAGGGGTAACATTTGAGCGCGCCCCTATATATATATATAGGGGAGCGCTCAAATGTTATAACACTCTTATGGTGTTATGTGTTACTTCAATCTTAGCCACACATCCAAACCCCCCGCGCCCCCACTCCCCCCCCCCCCCTCGTGCTTTGTGGGTGCGCCACGTGTCCCACTACCAAAATCCATCAATAGTAAAAAACAAACAGTAAAACCTACTACCCAAAAATCCACTATTTCGGCACTATTCTTGCCACTATCAACCAATCAGATTCGAGTAACACATAACACTCTAAGAACACATAACATTTGAGCGCTCCCTATATATATATAGGAGCCCTCAAATGAGAACCCCTTTAAATTTCAAGAACTTGAGACCCCAATCTTCACCATCCAAAATGCAAGATGCATTTTCCAAGATGCATTTTGGAGGTGACACGTGTCCCATGTGTATTTTCCAAGATGCATTTAATGCAAAGTCAAAGCCACTTTTTTTTTACTTTGCTTTTTGGACATGTGTCACATGCAGATTCAAAGATGCATCATGATCTAATGGTGAGATTTAAGTTCTCAAGTTCTCAAATTTTTAAGGGTTCTTAACCGAGCGCTCCCCTATATATACACTTTTGTTTATTTTTAACTTTTGTCCAAGTACTTTGAGGTATGATTTCAAAAACAAAATTTTGCCCAAGATAATTTTGAGTCCTGACTCCGTCCCTGTCTTGGAATACTCTTGAGCAGACCTTTTTTGCACAATCTCGTGCTCAGCAAATGCACTTAAAGCATCAATTCGAAACCATAACAAAGGGATCATTGTTCGTACTTGAATACTATGAAAAGAAACGGGCCATTGTGTAGGGACGGAACCACCTTGTGCTAGGGGTGACACTATTTTGTCACAATATTTTTATGTATAAATAGAATTAAATATTTTTACTACAAAATGAATTAATTTAAATAGTCTAGAAAATAAATTTTATTAAGTAAATGAATTAGATTCATTTTCTAGGTATACAGTCTGCACACAAGTTCAAATTAAAAGTTTGTATTGATGTGTCATGGCGGTTGTGCTAGAGCCATTTACACTATAGTTCTAAGGGGAGCGCTCGGTTGAGAACTTCAAAAAATTTGAGAATCTGAGACTTAAAATCTCACTATTGGATCAAGTTGCATCTTTGAATATGGACGTGACACGTGTCCCACTCACTTTTTTCTTTCATTATGCAGTTTCGAGCATGCATTTTGCTTAGCTGCATTTTTAGGTTTCGGAAAGTGCCCTTAGGCAAAAACTGATGCATTTTAAAAAGTGCATAACGAAAACACATAACAATGGGGTTCACAAAGTTCTCGTAAAAAAGGGTGTTCATTTGAGCGCTCCTCTTTTTCTAAACTATGATTTTGTTTATTTTCTTAACTTTGTCAATGAGTTGGTGGGAATAAGAAAAACCAAACATGTTTCTTTTGTTGTACAAGACAGTATCTCTAATTTATGATCCTTTCAATTTTCACTGTTATTGAAATTCAGTTCAAATAAGACGATCTTCATTTTCATATAAGATACTCTTTATTTGAAATACTGTTAATTTTCTTTATGGTGCAAATTTATTTTTGAGTGTCACCCCTAGGGGTGGGCACGGTGCGGTTTGTAAATTTTGCAAACCGCAAACCACACCTGAATAATTAAAACCAAATATGTGGTGCACCACAGTGGTGCGGTGCGGTTTGGTTCAAAAACCGATTTTCACAGTTGATAAAAAAATTGAAGTTGCACAGTAGAGAGACTTCATTTTTTATAAAGATAAATTGAAGTTAAAACTTGAACAGATTGAAAGCAGTGTTTAGAATCAACACAATGATAAAATTCAACAAAGAGACGAAGGTCTAACTTAAGTAACCATCAACAAGAAATTTTTGAATTAAAAAACTTACGGATTCCATAATTCAAGAACAAAGATAAGACCAAACGATAACGATCAAGACTCTCGTGGAAGCTTGAGGAAAATGAAGATTTGATGTGCAGCGGTGACGAAGAATGAACAAGGAAGAGAAAGAGAAACGACGGAACTACTAACGAGCAACAGTAGAAATCAATTACCACTTAATTTTAAATTGGGCTTGGGCCTCAAATTATTATTTTTTGTTATTTTTTATAATAATTTTAAATTTCTTATTATTTATTTATTTATATAAGCGGTCCGGTGCAGTTTAAAACAGGTGGTTTGAGATAGGGAGTCGCTTCCGCACCGCTATATTAGGTTGTGGTGCGGTTTTTAACAAATTGGGTTTTGTCCAAAACGGTGCGGTTAACCAAACACACATTTGCTGTGCAGGCGGTTTTTTAAATTCGGAGCGGTTTTTGTCCACCCCTAACCACCCTCATACCAAATTCCTGGGTCCGTCCCTGCATTGTGGACTCCTTATTTGAATGTATGAGTCCCGTATCAGATGATGATTTGGTTGCTTATATCTTGTATGGTATTGGTCTTGGAACCCAATATAGGGCCTTCCGATCTGCCATTGTTATGGGTGTTGAACCTGTCAGCTCTGGAAAACTTTTAAGCCTTCTTGATGCAGGGCAGATAGCGGTGCAGATTGAAGATCAGATGGTGCGCAGCAAGGGCACTATCGGGAAATTCGGTATTTGGCGTTCGGCCATTCGAGCTAACGTCGTGACATATGAGCTTTTTAGGCCATCCGAGCTCGTTTAGCAGGCCGAATCAGCGTATCATTATCTTTTAGCAACGTATCATTATCTTTTAGATTTTATTTCCTAATTTTGTTTTATGTTTTCCTATTTAAATCCACCTTAGGGTTTTTGTAATTAATCTTTTATCGTATCAATAAACACTCGTTTTTCGTTCCTTGGTGGATTCCAAGCTTTTTACGAATTCATTGCTGGTGAATTCGCCTATCCTATTTGTCACGTTGCGTCACTTCTACTTCAAGAAGAGCAACGTATTGAAGATGATGCTCGTATCCTAACTATACCATCAGCAAATACCGCAACCTCTATTAGTCATCTTTCAAATCGTTATTATGGACTTCGTTCTGTTGTATCTTTGTATGAATCTGAATATAATAAATCAAAGATAACAGTAATCTGAGCATATGAAGATATGTAGCTTTACTGATATTGAAACAAAGAGCATTCTTTTATAAACTGAAGAACAGGAACATGTATAACTCATGCAGGTTGAATAAACTGAAACAGAGCATTGCAAAAATCATAAATTGCAATATGATTAAAGTAGAGGACAGCAAACCGAAACCGAGTTGTTGATTCAGTCACGTCGATGACGCTGTCCTTAAAGCTGTATTGCCTCCCTTAGGTGCTGGATCCGATGGCAATGAGCTTCCCAGGATGAAGAATCACAGTAAGCGCGAGCACCGTAGCCTTACTGTTCGAACCTATTCGATCTTTCACTATCACCACTGATCGGAAAGAAAAGAAAAGTGAAGTCGAGATATGTGAGGGACTTTAGGGTTTCTGTGTGTTTTTCGTCTCTCTCTTCCAGAGGCAGGTCTCAATCTCTTTTATATTGAGGAGTTGAAACTGAAAGAGATGAGGTTGGATCAGTCCACGATCAACTCAACAAAACTTATCACAAGGCAACAGCCCTTGATTTCAGCAACTACTTCTCGAAGACTGATTCAGTCTTAAAATCAATTTGATCTTTTAATTGACTCAGTCTTATGTTGGCGGTTTTAATTCACAATTGAAATCAAACCAAAATTAAACACGTTTGATTCACAATTGAAATCAAATAAAAATTAAAATCGAATTAGGCAAAACGAACCGCGCAACAACTTCGTTTTTGGCCATTCAACATTCGATTTCATACCTCTTAACTCAAGGTATTTTAATCTAATTTTATCAACACGATTTGAGGTGTCCTCCACGCTCAATTTTAGGTCTCAAATGTGGCGCACCATCATTTTCTTTAACCTTTAACACACATTTTTCCAACAATCCCCCACATGAAGAAAATCGAGTGGTGAAAACAAATAAAACAATAATCCTCGATAATCAACCTCGACTTGAAGTGGTGATAACTTCTACGGATAATATCTGCACAGGATAGGTAGGTTACCCCCTTGAACCTTCCCTTGGGATCACAAGATCTCTTTACTGACTATTCAGTAGACGTGCCGTGGCTCTCATCCACTGGTAACTCTAGGATTCCACTTTTGACGTGGAAGCATGATGGCAGCAGCTTAACTGCTCCATTCTTCCATCAAATGTTGTTGGCAGCACAAATTGAAGATGACGCATCTTCAATGAATTTATTACTGTATTAGGCAAGATCAAGCCACTCAGTATAGATAACAGTCGGAGCCATAACCGTGCAAACACCAACGCCCAACTGGCTTCCTCACTATCATCTTCACCACCGTCACAATCAATGTCTTCTCAGACACGATCTTCGTTGTACTTTTTCACAGCCATGGTCCCATGCTCACAGCTCACCTGACTGGTTCTAACTGAACCAATCCATTTCCATTGAGTCAAAGCCCAATCGGATTTCCAATGTCAAATTCATGGATCAACTGCTGTCATCACTCAAAGCAGCTCCCAACTCCTTCAAATTGCTAGCAGTTTCACGGAATTCATCAATGGACGTGTCTGCTCGGATCGAGCACACGGCTCAAAGAGGCACCTTCACGTCATCACGTGCCTGATATCATCAGATGCTCCATGTGGCTCCTCAAATCCACTCCATCCAAGTTTTTGCCACACAGGCGAGTGATGAGACGGTTCCGAGCAGTCTGCGGCCTCACCCGAGCAGAACTCGACTATGTTCAACCAGGTTTGGTTGAACTTTGAACCACGCCGGTTCATTTTCCCAACGGAAACCCTAGATAGGATTTCTTTTCTCAATACCGCAATCATGGTGGCCAAGCTCTGCCACAGAAATGGCTCCACCATCATCGCCGGAACCCAACCGTCTCAACAGTAGAGCTGTTCTCCACGAGCGACTGCCACTGCGCAGCCCAGGTCGATGGTCTCTTCCTTCCGGTCCACGTGTTCAAACAGACAATTCTATTTGACTGGCCCACACCTTTTTATCCCTACAACCTCGTCATGGTCGCAGCGCACGGCACAACGGATTGGATCCAGATTCGAATCCGAAGATCTAAAATCTGTTTCTATCAATCCTCTATCAGGCCGATTTGAACATTGTGGTGAGTGCCATCGGTGGTTGATGATTGGTTGCTGCCAAAACCAAACACATCATATAAAAGATGCTCATCCATCTCTTCGTTCGGTCTGAAAACATAATCCACAAATTCTGGATTTCATCAGACTTCAATCAGTCATATGTGCGACCCCAAATTGAGTCCGCTCCGCATTCGGCTCTTCAATTCGACTTTCCGTCTCCAGTGAACATGGTCAGGAGGGCAACAATCCTCGTTTGCATCTGTTCCGATTCAGGACCCCCAGCGCCTTCTCCGCCATCCCGACACTTCAACAAACCGATGTCAGTCCAGTCATAATCGACTGCAGCAACGATCTGATCGCTGCGTCCATCCATGCTTCCCTGCACAAGCAATCGAATCAACTTCAGTAGCTCGATTCAATACATATCGAGATCCAAGCTTTGATTGAATCAGATGAGCAAGATGTCAGATTAGGGCATGGCGTCATCCTCCTCCTCGACTTTCATCCACTGTGAAGCTTTCCGAGATGCTCCGTTCACATCGTCCGGTCTCAGCTTCTCTATTTGGATTTTCAAGACCTCATCTTGGCCCAAATTGTTGCTTGAAACCGACACCTCCTGCCATCAACTTCTCCATTACTTTGTAACTGCTAGAACCGCCACGTCTCCACATGTTCCTGATGCAGTGATGCTTTACACAAGCAAACTTTGATTAAATAAAGTATAATCGAATCATGTGTCAGCAATCAAAAGAAAAAATCTGAGCGACTCTCTGAAGTTTGAAAACTTCCTGCAGATGAAATCCATCGTTCATAGGTTGTCATGGATTTGATTTCCAACATACTTCTTATCTGAACTGCTATTATCAGATTGTTGTAATTCATCTCGCTTTCTGTCTACAATCATCTCATGTTTGAGTTAATAACTTCAACGTATATTCAGAAAACAGACTACAGCTTTAAGATTGTTGTATCTTTGTATGAATCTGAATATAATAAATCAAAGATAACAGTAATCTGAGCATATGAAGATATGTAGCTTTACTGATATTGAAACAAAGAGCATTCTTTTATAAACTGAAGAACAGGAACATGTATAACTCATGCAGGTTGAATAAACTGAAACAGAGCATTGCAAAAATCATAAATTGCAATATGATTAAAGTAGAGGACAGCAAACCGAAACCGAGTTGTTGATTCAGTCACGTCGATGACGCTGTCCTTAAAGCTGTATTGCCTCCCTTAGGTGCTGGATCCGATGGCAATGAGCTTCCCAGGATGAAGAATCACAGTAAGCGCGAGCACCGTAGCCTTACTGTTCGAACCTATTCGATCTTTCACTATCACCACTGATCGGAAAGAAAAGAAAAGTGAAGTCGAGATATGTGAGGGACTTTAGGGTTTCTGTGTGTTTTTCGTCTCTCTCTTCCAGAGGCAGGTCTCAATCTCTTTTATATTGAGGAGTTGAAACTGAAAGAGATGAGGTTGGATCAGTCCACGATCAACTCAACAAGACTTATCACAAGGCAACAGCCCTTGATTTCAGCAACTACTTCTCGAAGACTGATTCAGTCTTAAAATCAATTTGATCTTTTAATTGACTCAGTCTTATGTTGGCGGTTTTAATTCACAATTGAAATCAAACCAAAATTAAACACGTTTGATTCACAATTGAAATCAAATCAAAATTAAAATCGAATTAGGCAAAACGAACCGCGCAACAACTTCGTTTTTGGCCATTCAACATTCGATTTCATACCTCTTAACTCAAGGTATTTTAATCTAATTTTATCAACACGATTTGAGGTGTCCTCCACGCTCAATTTTAGGTCTCAAATGTGGCGCACCATCATTTTCTTTAACCTTTAACACACATTTTTCCAACACGTTCGTCTTCTTCCAATTCTCATTCCGGGAACAAACCTTCTCGAGATTCCATATTTGTTGGTGATCGCTCTCGCCTGCAATGTTAAATATGTAAGAAAATGGGTCACGAGGCTGTTAGCTGCTATAATCGCTTAAATTTGACTAACTATCACAACAAAAGAGTTGATGCACAATTTCAGTAGTCTGGAAACACTGTCTCCTCTGATTGTCCCTCTGATGTGGTTGATCCATGAATGGTCGATTCCAGAGCCAGCCATCATGTGACCGCAGATCTTGCTAAACTCCACTTAAACTTTAACTATGATTGTAAATACAAGCATTTATCGTCTCCCACCGAGCTCGGGTCTCGTTTAAATCAATCTGGTGACCCTTTTCCTGATCCAATTCTTTATCGTAGTGTTGTAGGCGCTCTCTGGTATGTTATTATCTCAAGATCTGAGATCTCGTACGCTATTCTTAATGCACACCATGCTACCACACCTTTGCATCTTTACAATATTTTATTTGTGCCTAAAATTGCCAAAATCTTCTCAGTGTCTCCAAATTATGCCGTGATAACAATTATTATCTTAAATATCTCTCTGATTGTTGCTATATCAAGAACTTGTAGGGATATTGATGGACCATAATTATACGAATCAAAAACACAATTAAACCCACTAAATTAGACTGTTTGTCTATTTAACTTTTGCTTGTTAGTTCCGATATTTATCTACAGGGCATTTTAGAGACTAGAGAGAATACACGCTAAGGAGGAGTTCTTACGTAGAAAAGATGTTACGAGTCATTCCGAGGTCAAGATCAGACGCCGACTGAAGAAATCTCAAGATCCTGACATGGAATCACTCAAAACAAATCAAACCGAAGAGCAATCAAAGTCAGTCCGGGGCCGAAATACACCGATAGTTTTGTGAAAACATCACAAAACTCACACAAAACCTCCTCCTTCCCCTCCATGACCGGCGGCTTTTGGAGAAGGTGAGCCTTGTAGGAAGCTCTCCTCCTCCCCTTACCTCCAACCGGCGGCTATGACCTTCCATGGAGCTTCCATGGAGATGTTGCCAAGTGTCTTCTCCTCCACCACATCCTCCTCCTCCCTTAGGCTATAAATACATACCTCCACCCTTTGTAATCTTCATCCTCAAAATCAAAAAACACTTCTCTCTCTAAGTTTGGCACTTTGTAAGTTTGGTTGTTAATATATAATACTCCTGTTGGTTCTTGAGTATTAAAGTTCGGTCTTGAGTACTTGACAGAACCGCTCGTCGTCAAAGCGATTGTGCAAATAAATTTATAATAGTCCGCTACTCGCAACTATACTACTGGGTAGAACTTGGTAAGTAGTGGTCGAACCAAAGGGAACTAGGGGAATAATTGTTCTTCGGGGGGGATTACGCAGCGTGGGAGCGTGTTTAAGGTCGGTTGGTTGGTTTTAAAGCTACCAGCTATTTTAATTGATTGATTGGTTGGTTGGTTGATTTTAATACTGGAAAGTAAATTACAGTTTATAATTAAAGAGAAATGTTCGGTTTCAGGGGACTTGTATTATATCCTATTTATCATTGAACATTAGTGAATCATCTAAGTATTCAAACGGTGAATCGAGGCTAGTTACAGCTCAAGACTTGCAACACCGGTTTAAAGCAACTCCTGTTCTATTTCAGTCTAGCGCCAATACCCTAAGGTATGCTGGCCTGGGTGCATCCACCTGATCTCACAGTTACGCTCGACCAGATGGGGTTTAGGATAAGTCGAACTCCTCAGATAGCTTTGCTTGTTACAGCTTCCACTACCTGAGTATGATCACGAATTCCCACAGAAGAGCTTTGCTTGTTACAGCATCCACTCAACCTTGGAAACTCTGACTATATATGGCACATAGAACAAGTTTTGAATACTAAGACTAGACACTAAGTTAATAGTCTTAAAACATTTTATAATACAAGTGCGCCCCTTCTACCGAACTACTAGTTTAGCTACTATTCATCGCGCTAAACATTATACTAAGGAATTAAAGACAACAGTTAAATAAATACTAAAAATAATACTTACAACCGTTGAAGCGCCAAGGGAGCTATCCTTTATTTCCAAAGCCAAAATTACAACATTACAAATATTACAACTTCTAGAGAGAGAAGTGAATTTGGATTTTGGTGTGTGAAATGAGGAGGAGGAGCTCCTCCTTTTATAGCCCAAAGGGGAGGAGATGGGTGGTGGAGATGGGTGGTAAGTGTTGCATTTTGATTGGAGGAGAAAATGGATGGAGGAGATGGCCACACATGGAGGAAGAGGAGTGGTGGAGGAGGAAGGTGGTGGTGACATGTGGAGGAGGGGCAAAAGCCGCCGGTCACCACCACCCCAAGCCGCCGGTAGGCGGTGGCCAAGGAGGAGGAGCTCCTCCCTTGGCCACCACTTCTTCAAGTGGCCGGTCATCCTTGTCCAATGTGAAATTTGTACAGTTTTGTGCAGTCTTTTCACAAAACTGTCAATGTGTTTCTTCTCCGGGCTATCTTGACTCCACTCCTGATTCCTCTGATTAATTTGTTATGGTCAATTCAACGTCAGGATCCTTGCTATTTCTTCAGTCGGCATATGATCTTGACCTTGGATTGACTCTTGTTATCTTTTCAGCTTAAAATCCTCTCCTTAGCGTGTTTTCACTTCAGTCTCTAAAATGCTTTGTGGAAATATATCGGGACTAACACGTAGAAGTTAGATAGACAAACAGTCTAATTAAGGGGGTTTTACTGTGTTTCTGACTCGTATAACTTTGGTCCATCAGTACTCCTGTCGGTTCTTGAGCACTCAAGCTTTTCTTTATTCTCGAGTACTCTTGTCGGTTCTTGAAGTACTCACCCCTTTCCTTTACTTACTGTCTTTCAAAAACCCTCGAGTACTTAGCTATGGTATCCACCTCTATGGATATTCGTAGCTAAACTCTTCATTCGGTTGAAGGGGTGTACTTGTATCATAAAATGTTTTAGGCCATATTTTAGTGCCTCTTCTTTGTATTCAAAACTTGTTTTATGTGCCATATATTAGGTTAGAACTTCCAAGGTTGAGTGGATGCTTGGAATGGCAAAGCTTTTCCGTGGGGTTTGTAAACATACTTGGATAAGTGGATGCTTGGAATGGCAAAGCATATCTGAGGAGTTTGACCTTTCTAAAACACCATTTGGTTGGTCGGGAATGACTGGTCAAATGGATGCACACATGCTAATATACCTTGGAATGGGGTATTAGTCTAAGTAGAACAAGTGCTCTACGACCTTGGAATGGGCTAGACAGTGTGTGCAAATCGAGTGCTTGGAATAGCCTTGATACACGTTTGAATACTTAGAAGGATCACTAAAGGTCAATGATAAACAGGTTATGATACAAGGCCCCCGAAACCGAATGCTTTCCTTAGATTTAAAAAACCCCTCGCATTTACTTTCTTAGTATAAACTGCTCTATCAACTGCTCACGTACCGGAAGGCTTGCCAATCACGCATCACCCGTTGTAAGTCTTCTCTTTTATTTTCAGTATTTACATTTTATGTCATTTACTTTTCCGCACTAAAAACCAAAACCAACCAACCAATCACTTACTTTTCCGCACTAAAATCTCAATCAACCTAAAACACGCTCCCTCACTGTACGATCCCCTCAAAGAATAACTTATCCCCCTAATTCCCTTGGGTTCGACCCCTACTTACCACTTGCTACCCAGTAGTAAGGTCACGAGTAGCGGAATACAAATTTGGTTTTGCACAGAGAACACCGCACCTTAACGACAGTGCGGTGGGCTCCGTCAAAACTGGCGCCGTTGCCGGGGAATTAGTTAATTAATCGGATAAGTTCTTTGAATCGATACTCGCTTCGAAACAACCATGTCTAACGAAGGAAGCCACCATGACTACCAGGATGACGACGAGATAAACCAGTACGATCGAAAGGATGAGGTGCCACTTCCATTTGTGGACGATCCGGAACAACTCATCAGAAACAGAAGAGCTCGTGATAGGGAGGCCATTAGAAGAAATCAAGAACCACACGAGGACTGAAATGCAAGTGGTGTGTGAGGGAGGAGCCATTTGACCCCCTAGATATCCACCACCCCCTAGATATCCACCCCCTAGATATCCACCCCCTAGATATCCACCACCCCCCTACAACCCCCTAGATATCCACCACCCCCTCAACCTTGACAAGTGCCGAGACGAGAACCCGCTTTCGATAACTACTACGGGGACAACAACAATTTCCGCGAACCTACTATGGGAGAACTCTCAGCACCGTATTTCAGAAACCAGTCATGGTGCATTCACGAAGGCCCTGAACTGGAAAATGTCATCATCAACACTTCAGTGGCCCACAACTTACCGAAATTCTCAGGAACACGTGGAGAATCAGCAATGACTCATCTCCAATGCTTACATGGTATTTGCCAAAACTTAAAACCAAATGGCGTGAACGTAGACGACTTCAAGTTAAAGGCGTTCTACTTTTCCCTCATTGACGCGGCAAACGATTGGTTCCTTTCATTGCCTTCCGATAGCATCAGATCATGGGCTCAGATGCAAAAGAAATTCCTGGACAAATATTACCCGGCAGGATGGGCGATGCAAGTACGGAGGCAACTGTAAGACATCAAGCAAGGACCCAATGAAACCATGTACGATTACCTGGAAAAGTTCAACCGCCTGGAGAGAAGCTGCTGTACCGTTGGACTGCCCGAGCCATACCCAGCTATCATCACCCAAGCTTCCGAGACCATCTACGACCAGATCCTCACAAACGGACATAACGAGGCAGAACCAAGCCTTAAGATGCAAGCTTCCCAACTTTTCCCCTCGATCAATAGGAAAATCGCTGAAAACTATGTGATCAATGAAGAGGCTAGAAGGAAGATGGGAAAAGGGCCTGAGCAGAACGACTCCTCGATGGAGCATGTTTTCACCATGACTGGACAAGGCTGCCCTAAACACCAGAAAACCCAGTTCAAGAGACTAGTAGTAAAGGGTCCCTCACCTTCTCAGAGACGTTGGAAGGAGAAACCACCAGAACCATGGGAACTAGACCCAAACACATCATCTCACAAGAAATCAGGGAAAGGCAAGGCAAAAATCAACACAGGAACAGTGGCGAAATACGACCTAAGCCACCCATGGGATCCAAACCAGTGATCCAGGAATGAGGTACTGTCGAGCCAACGACGTTAAACAAAGGCACTGGTCGGGAGGTAACCCGACACCTATCTTACTTTCTGTCTTTTATTTTTCTGTCATTTAGTTTTTTCCGTAAGTCGCTCTCACCCACTTGGTGCATAGAAGAAATGACTATTTAGGAATCGGACTTGGGTGCAACATTAAGCCAGCCAGGTCTACGCCAAGAGTTCAAGGCCCCAGCCGAACTCCCTCGATTATCCAGCCTCATGCCATGTCGTTCGTTCGACACTTTAAAGGGAGTTCTGTTCTTCCCTTTTCCTTGATGTCATTTCCTTCTCGTACAATATCTGCGTGCATGGCTTTTGAACTAATTTGTGCTGAAAGGCACGCCTTCGTTCAAAAGTGTGGGGTGAGAACCACCTTTGTAAATAAATGACATGTTTTTCCTTTTCCCTTAATAATTATCTTTTTGAAAATATGAACTTAAGAATGTGAAAAAGATAGATCATGATTCATGCATTAACCTTGTGAAAATTCAACCGTTTAAAAACTTAGAATGTAACTTCTCATTTGTCCCTTTGTGCTGAGATAAACTAGGGATGTGGAGTTGACATAAACTGCCTTAGAGAGGCTTGGCAAGCAATCGAAGGACTGAATTTTGCTATATGGTTTTCAAAGTCAGTGGAGGCTGCACTTCGGTTTTCAGTGAAGATTGAAGTCATCTCCGCCATGCAGTGTTTATGCAAAAAGAAAAAAAAGGCGAGGACGGGAATCAGACCGTCCTATCTCTAGTCAAAGTAGCCGAGAAAATAGATGAGCGACCCTCATCTTGACCCGCGCAAAACGCCAAGGATGAGAGGAGCGGGGAGGTATTTCCATATGCTCGCGGGTGACGATTGGACCTCCCAAAAAGGCTTGAGAAAATGGACTAGCAAGTCACAAAGAAGCAAAAAGCTCAAAGAAGCAAATCAAGAGGCCAAAGGCCCAAAATTGTGAAGGTTTTAACCGAACAAAAAGTGAAGTACTCAAAGAGTCAAATCAAAGGCCAAAGGCCGATTCACTACAAAAGCTGTCCCTTGCCAAAAGAAAATCAAAGACCAAACCATTGAAACCCGAACCGAATCACGTGCTAGAGAAAGCTACAAGGAAACCATATAGTGCGAGACGGTCCCGAGGTTGCAGTCCAGGAGCCTGAAAAGGGCTATCTCCCGAAACATCCAAAATAATTTGCATCTCAGCACGGAGGTACAAGTATCAAGTTTCTTCTATTTATTTACACAGTTCAATTTGGTAATAAGTAAGTAATGCATGAATTAGGATAAATCTAGTCCCACAGTCAAACTTTCATAATTTAAAAGCTTACTTAGTGCCGCCCTTTAATAGCATTGTTCGGGATGAATGACGGAGCCCACTGCACTGTCGTTAAGGTGCAATGTTCTCTGTGCAAATAAATTTATATTTTCCGCTACTCGCAACTACACTACTGGGTAGCAAGTGGTAAGTAGGGGTCGAACCCAAGGGAGTCAGTGTGGATTAGTTGTTCTTTAATGAAGCTTATGCAGAAATTAAATGCGATTGGGGTTGAGTTTGAGTGTGATTTGAGAACTGAAAGTAAATTACAATAATAGACTGTAAGGAAAGGATTCGGTTTTAGGGGCCTTATATCATATTTGTTTATCATTGACCGCTAATGATCATACCAAGTGTTCGAAGATGAATCGAGGCTATTCCTAACACAAGACTTGCAACATCGCGTAGAACACTTGAAATGATCATGCTAAGTATTCAAAGATGAATCGAGGCTATTTCTAGAGCAAGACTTGCAACACCATTTAAAACACTTGTTCTACTTTAGACTAATTCCTCCTTTCGAAGTATCTTAGCCTTATGTGCATCCATTTGATCTTCTGTTACGATTTCCCAAAATGGTTTTTTAGATAAGTCGAACTCCTCAGATAAGTTTTGCTTGTTACAGCTTCCACTTACCGAGTATGTTCACGAATCCCCACGGAAGAGCTTTGCTTGTTACAGCTTCCACTCAACCTTGGAAATTCTGACTTGATATATGGCACATAGAACAAGTTTTGAATACAGAGATACTCTAAGAGTAGAGTCTAAAACATTTATAATACAAGTACACCCCTGCGACCGAGTACAAGCTTTTAGCTGCTTGTATTCAGATCAAGGAATACAAGCAAACTATTGTCTTGAACAAGGGTACCGAATAATAAAATAACTTTAAAGTAAAAACAAATAATACTTGAAAGTAATTTTATACCTTACAATAAGCGGAGGAGAGGAGCTCCTAGGCAAGATCCAAGCGCTAAAAGTAGCTCCAAAATGAAGAACAATATTTATTGAAAGTGAAGAGAAGAGGGTTAAGCCCTCTATCTCTCTAAAACATTTGTGATTTTTGGTGGATGATACAAATGAGGAGGAGATGGCCTCCTTTTATAGCCAAAGGAGGATGAGATGGGTGGTGAAGATGA
The DNA here is from genome assembly GCA_033675215.1 of Rhodiola kirilowii. Lineage (NCBI taxonomy): Eukaryota > Viridiplantae > Streptophyta > Magnoliopsida > Saxifragales > Crassulaceae > Rhodiola > Rhodiola kirilowii. The sequence continues at coordinate 37,842,302 of CM066201.1, forward strand.
ATGGCATGTGTTTTTGATCCAAGGGTGGAGGAGGAAGAGATGAGCTTGTGGAGGAGAAGCCACCACATGTCACATTCCCATGGTGAGGGGGGGAGGAGGTAAAGCCGCCGGGTAGCCGGTCATGGAGGAGGAAGGGAGGTGGTTTTGGCCACCTCCTCCCTTAAGCCGCCGGTCATGGTGGATAAGGATGATAGTTTGTGTGATTTTTGCGTAGTTTTCACAAAACTATCAGTCCATTTTCGCCCCGGTCTGACTTTGGTTTTTCCTCGGTTGGATTTGTATTGAGTAATTCAATGTCAGGATCTTGAGATTTCTGCATTCAGCGTCTGATCTTGACCTTGGATTGACTCGTAATATCTTTTCAGCGTAAAATCCTCTCCTTAGCGTGTTTTCACTTTAGTCTCTAAAATGCCCTGCAAATATATTTCGGAACTAACAAGCAAAAGTTAAATAGACCAGCAGTCTAATTTGGGGGGTTTAACTGTGTTTTTGATTCGTATAATTATGTTCCATCAATGAACAAATAAAAGTGTGGGGTGATCTGATGGACCATAATTATACGAATCAAAAACACAGTTAAACCCACTAAATTAGACTGTTTGTCTATTTAACTTTTGCTTGTTAGTTCCGATATTTATCTACAGGGCATTTTAGAGACTAGAGAGAATACACGCTAAGGAGGAGTTCTTACGCAGAAAAGATGTTACGAGTCATTCCGAGGTCAAGATCAGACGCCGACTGAAGAAATCTCAAGATCCTGACATGGAATCACTCAAAACAAATCAAACCGAAGAGCAATCAAAGTCAGTCCGGGGCTGAAATACACCGATAGTTTTGTGAAAACATAAAAAAACTCACACAAAACCTCCTCCTTCCCCTCCATGACCGGCGGCTTTTGGAGAAGGTGAGCCATGGAGGAAGCTCTCCTCCTCCCCTTACCTCCAACCGGCGGCTATGACCTTCCATGGAGCTTCCATGGAGATGTTGCCAAGTGTCTTCTCCTCCACCACATCCTCCTCCTCCCTTAGGCTATAAATACATACCTCCACCCTTTGTAATCTTCATCCTCAAAATCAAAAAACACTTCTCTCTCTAAGTTTGGCACTTTGTAAGTTTGGTTTTTAATATATAATACTCCTGTTGGTTCTTGAGTATTATAGTTCGATCTTGAGTACTCCTGTCGGTTCTTGAGTACTCAAGCTTTTCTTTATTCTCGAGTACTCTTGTCGGTTCTTGAAGTACTCACCCCTTTCCTTTAATTACTGTCTTTCAAAAACCCTCGAGTACTTAGCTATGGTATCCACCTCTATGGATATTCGTAGCTAAACTCTTCATTCGGTTGAAGGGGTGTACTTGTATCATAAAATGTTTTAGGCCATATTTTAGTGCCTCTTCTTTGTATTCAAAACTTGTTCTATGTGCCATATATTAGGTTAGAACTTATAAGGTTGAGTGGATGCTTGGAATGGCAAAGCTCTTCCGTGGGGTTCGTAAACATACTCGGATAAGTGGATGCTTGGAATGGCAAAGCTTATCTGAGGAGTTTTACCTTTCTAAAACACCATTTGGTTGGTCGGGAATGACTGGTCAAATGGATGCACACAGGCTAATATACCTTGGAATGGGGTATTAGTCTAAGTAGAACAAGTGCTCTACGACCTTGGAATGGGCTAGACAGTGTGTGCAAATCAAGTGCTTGGAATGGCCTTGATACACGTTTGAATACTTAGAAGGATCACTAAAGGTCAATGATAAACAGGCTATGATACAAGGCCCCCGAAACCGAATGCTTTCCTTAGATTTAAAAAACCCCTCGCATTTACTTTCTTAGTATAAACTGCTCTATCAACTGCTCACGTACCGGAAGGCTTGCCAATCACGCATCACCCGCTGTAAGTCTTCTCTTTTATTTTCAGTATTTACATTTTCTGTCATTTACTTTTCCGCACTAAAAATCAAAACCAACCAACCAATCACTTACTTTTCCGCACTAAAATCTCAATCAACCTAAAACACGCTCCCTCGCTGTACGATCCCCTCAAAGAATAACTTATCCCCCTAATTCCCTTGGGTTCGACCCCTACTTACCACTTGCTACCCAGTAGTAAGGTCACGAGTAGCAGAATACAAATTTGCTTTTGCACAGAGAACACCGCACCTTAACGACAGTGCGGTGGGCTCCGTTAGATATACACTGGTCAAAGGAATATCTTCCATGCCCACCTGAGTCGTCCTCTTTCTCCACTTCACGCCATCGTGCCACTTGCCTTGGTGTACGTGCATCTTTGCAATGCTAGCACCATCGAATTGCCCATCCACATGAGTCTGTTTTCCATTGTTTAATTTCTAATCATCAATTACATGTGTCTAGTCATAATCTTAGGTTTGTGGCTGATGGACCATAATTATACGAATCATAAACACAGTTAAACCCACCAAATTAGACTCTTTGTCTATTTAACTTTTGCTTGTTAGTTCCGATATTTATCTACAGGGTATTTTGGAGTCTAGAGAGAATACAGGCTAAGGAGTTTTTAAGCTGAAAAGATATTACGAGTCATTCCAAGGTCACGACCAAATGCCGACTGAAGAAATTTCATGAACCTGACATGGAATCACTCAAAACAAATCCAACCGAAGAGCAACCAAAGTCAGTCCGGAGCAGAAATGAACCGATAGTTTTGTGAAAACTTCACAAAACTCACAAACCACTCCCCTCATGCCACCTAGCCGGCGGCTTCCTCCTCACATTCCCCTTTCCTCCTCCTCCTCACATGGGCGGCTAAGCCACAAGCCTCTCCCCTTCCTCCACATGGAGGGGAGGCTCCTCCTCAGATGGGCGGCTTTTGGAGAGTCCATGGCTTCATGCCATGTGTCTTCATCCTCCACCACATCTTCCCCTTAGCTATAAATGCCCCCTCCCCTTCACTTGTAAACACATCCCACAATCACAAGTCTTTAGAGAGATAGAGGGCTTAACCCTCTTCTCTTCACTTTCAATAAATATTTTGGTCTTCATTTTGGAGCTACTTTCCCTTGCTTGGATCTTGCTTAGGAGCTCCTCTCCTCCACTTATTGTAGGTACAAAATTACTTTCCGTATATTTTTTTCTTACTTTAAAAGTTATTCTCCTTTTCGGTATCCTTGTTCAAAGCCATAGTTTGCTTATATTCCTTGACATGAATACAAGTAGCTAAAGCTTGTATTCGGTAGAGGGAGTATTTATATCATAAACTGTTCTAGACTCTATGCTTAATGCTACTTAGTGTTTCAAAACTTGTTCTATGTGCCACATATTAGGTCAGAACTTCCAAGGTTGAGTGGATGCTTGAAATGACAAAACTCTTACGTGGGGTTCGTGAACATACTCGGGTAAGTGGATGCTTGAAATGGAAAAGCTTATCTGAGGAGTTCGACCTCTCTAAAACACCATTTGGATTGATCGGAAATGATTGTTCAAATGGATGCACATAGGCTAGTATACCTTGAAATGGGGTGCTAGTCTAAATAGAACAAGTGCTCTATGACCTTGAAATGGGCTAGACAGTGTGGCAAATCGAGCGCTTGAAATGGCATTGATACACTTTTGAACACTTAGTAGGATCATTAAGGGTCAATGATGAACGATGATATGATATGAAACCCCTAAACCGAATCCTTTCCTTACACTCTATTATCAACTATCGTAATTTACTTTCAGTTCTCAAAGCACACTTAAACCCAACCCCAATCGCATTTAAATTCTGCATAAGCTTCATTAAAGAACAACTAATCCACATTGACTCTCTTGGGTTCGACCCCTACTTACCACTTGCTACCCAGTAGTAAAGTCACGAGTAGCGGACTTATAAATTTATTCTTGACGTTTGCACACGACGACTGTGCATCCGTCAAAATTGGCACCATTGCCGGGGAGTTAGCTTCGGATTAGTTGTTCTTTTCTTTTCTTTCTCTCTCTCAATTCTCAAAATCACTTCTACGCAACCATGTCGTCGTACTACGGAAACGAGCCTTGGAACAAAGAGGAGTTTTCCCCACCACCCTTCGAACTTGAAATCCGCGAGAAGATCAACAACATAGAGCATTCTCGGGACGAAACTTTGGACGAGTACTTGGCGTACTTTGACTCCATTGTGACGAGCTGCCCGCACCATGGATTCACCAACCACGATCTTCTTCAAAGGTTTCTCAATGGGATGATACCACAAGAGTGGAATTGGCTAAATGATGCAGCAGGAGGCTCGGTGAACAACTTAGACATAGATGATCTTTGGAACTTAATAGATGATTTGGCCGCAAGGTCAAAACAAAGACAAGATAAGGCCATGCGGCGCGAAGAACTGGACAACATATTGTAACAAATCAGGGCCAAAACTGAGTTATGGGCAGCAGAAAACGAGCTGGCAGCTAGCACCCAGCAATTGGCCACAGACGTACAGCAATTGAATGCCTTGATGCACCAATTCACGGCCGAAACCGAATCATGGGCAATAAAAAGGACGGCGGAACCCGAGGAGCCGGAAGAGAATGAGGACCAGCAGATGACCAAAGAAGAACCAGCCAAGACATACCCGGACCTCAATGACGAGTTGCCCATATCAGACCCATACCTCAGTATGATTGCCCCCAAAGACCATATGAATGACGAGGATGAGGACCCATGGTTGCCTGAAGAAGAGCTCCATTCAGATTATCCCTGGGAGTTAGAAGAAGAACTGCCCAAATCAGGCCCGGTCCTTATCACCAATCCATCCGAGGAAATCACAGTCCTAACTGCCGAAGCGGCTGAAGAAATCAAGCCAGGCCCGGTCCTTGCGCTCGGAGCACCCGAGAAAGTCCCGGACCTCATTGCCGAACTGTCCGAGAAAGACCTGGTCCTCACTGTCGGAGCACCTGAAACAGACCCAGTCCTCATGGTCGAAGTGCCTCAACTTAACCCTTCGTGTTTTATCCCGATCATAGCCACCAAAGATCATATAATCAATACTGATGAGGTGCAAGGGGAGTTAGAGGAGGAGCATGAGCCAAAAAAGCCGACAAAGGAACTCTCACTCGTCACAAGCCAAGGAAAACCGCCTGAAAACTCACTCGTTCCAAGACAACCATCCATCACTGCCATAATGAAGAGGATTGGCAGAGGCGCATGTTTAATGTCGCTTACATATAATGGCACAAAACCAAACTTCCAAACTCGCAAAGGTGACAACTATTCAAACATGAAGAAGCGACAAAGACATGGGCCGAAAGAATGGAAACCCGGAAGGAGTAACAAGCAAGCACGACTCATTGGACCAGCAGCTATGGTCAAGAAAGCCTCACCCTCTCAAATCAAAAGAGCTACCGAGAAGAAGTTCGACCTCAAGCACCTATGGGATCCCTACTTATGATCCATGAATGAGGTATCGTCGAGCCAACGACGTTAAACAAAGGCACTGGTCGGGAGGTAACCCGACACCTATCTTACTTTCAGTCATTTAATTTCAGTCATATAGTTTTTTCATTCTCACCTTTCCTGTATATATTTGCTTGCATGACTTTTGAACTAAGTCTTGCTGAAAGGCACGCCTTCGTTCAAAAGTGTGGGGTGAGAACCGCCTGTGTACATAACATGTTTTTCTTTTCCTTTTCCTTTAATATTATCTTTTTAAAAATATGAACTTGAGAATGTGAAAAAGATACATCATAATTCATGCATTAACCTTGTGAAAATTCAACTGTTTAAAAACTTAGAATGTAACTTCTCATTTGTCCCTTTGTGCTGAGATAAACTAGGGATGTGGAGTTGATAGAAAATGCCCTTGAGAGGGGCTTGGCAAGCACTCGAAGGATCGAATCTAACTATATGGTTTTCGAAGTCAGTGGAGGCTGCACTTTGGGTTTCAGTGAAGATGGAAGTCCTCTCCGCAATGCAGTGTTTATGCAAAAAGAAAAAAAAGGCGAGGACGGGAATCAGACCGTCCTATCTCTAGTCAAAGTAGCCGAGAAAATAGATGAGCGACCCTCATCTTGACCCGCGCGAAACGGATAGGATGAGAGGAGCGGGGAGGTATTTCCATATGCTTGCGGGCGACGATTGGACCTCCCAAAAAGGCTTGAGAAAATGGACTAGCAAGCCACAAAAAGGCAAAAGCTCAAAGAAGCAAATCAAGAGGCCAAAGGCCCAAAATTGTGAAGGTTTTAACCAAACAACAATGAAGTACTCAAAGAGTCAAATCAAAGGCCAAAGGCCGATTCACTACAAAAAAGCTGTCCCTCGCCAAAAAGAAAATCAAAAAGGCTCAACTCATCTGTGAAACCCAAACCGAATCACGTGCTAGAGAAAGCTACAAGGAAACCATATAGTGTGAGACAGTCCCGAGGTTGCAGTCCAGGAGCCTAAAAAGGGCTATCTCCCGAAATATCCGAATTAATTTGCATCTCGGCACGGATGTACAAGTATCAAGTTTCTTCTATTTATTTACACGGTTTAATTTGGTAATAAGTAGTAATGCATGAATTAGGATAAATCTAGTCCCACGGTCTCACTTTCATATTTTGAAAGTTTACTTAGATAGTGTGCCGCCCTTTAATAGCATTGTTCGGGACAAACAACTAAAAGTGTGGGGTGATCTGATGGACCATAATTATACGAATCATAAACACAGTTAAACCCACCAAATTAGACTCTTTGTCTATTTAACTTTTGCTTGTTAGTTCCGATATTTATCTACAGGGTATTTTGGAGTCTAGAGAGAATACAGGCTAAGGAGGAGTTTTTAAGTTGAAAAGATATTACGAGTCATTCCAAGGTCACGACCAGATGCCGACTGAAGAAATATCATGAACCTGACATGGAATCACTCAAAACAAATCCAACCGAAGAGCAACCAAAGTCAGTCCGGAGCAGAAATGAACCGATAGTTTTGTGAAAACTTCACAAAACTCACAAACCACTCCCCTCATGCCACCTAGCCGGCGGCTTCCTCCTCACATTCCCCTCTCCTCCTCCTCCTCACATGGGCGGCTAAGCCACAAGCCTCTCCCGTTCCTCCACATGGAGGGGAGGCTCCTCCTCACATGGGCGGCTTTTGGAGAGTCCATGGCTTCATGCCATGTGTCTTCATCCTCCACCACATCTTCCTCCTCCCCTTAGCTATAAATACCCCCTCCCCTTCACTTGTAAACACATCCCACAATCACAAGTCTTTAGAGAGATAGAGGGCTTAACCCTCTTCTCTTCACTTTCAATAAATATTTTGTTCTTCATTTTGGAGCTACTTTCCCTTGCTTGGATCTTGCTTAGGAGCTCCTCTCCTCCACTTATTGTAGGTACAAAATTACTTTCCGTATATTTTTTCTTACTTTAAAAGCTATTCTCCTTTTCGGTATCCTTGTTCAAAGCCATAGTTTGCTTATATTCCTTGACATGAATACAAGTAGCTAAAGCTTGTATTCGGTAGAGGGAGTATTTATATCATAAACTGTTCTAGACTCTATGCTTAATGCTACTTAGTGTTTCAAAACTTGTTCTATGTGCCACATATTAGGTCAGAACTTCCAAGGTTGAGTGGATGCTTGAAATGGAAAAACTCTTCCGTGGGGTTCGTGAACATACTCGGGTAAGTGGATGCTTGAAATGGCAAAGCTTATCTGAGGAGTTCGACCTCTCTAAAACACCATTTGGATTGATCGGAAATGATTGTTCAAATGGATGCACATAGGCTAGTATACCTTGAAATGGGGTGCTAGTCTAAATAGAACAAGTGCTCTATGACCTTGAAATGGGCTAGACAGTGTGGCAAATCGAGCGCTTGAAATGGCCTTGATACACTTTTGAACACTTAGTAGGATCATTAAGGGTCAATGATGAACGATGATATGATATGAAACCCCTAAACCAAATCCTTTCCTTACAGTCTATTATCAACTATTGTAATTTACTTTCAGTTCTCAAAGCACACTTAAACCCAACCCCAATCGCATTTAAATTCTGCATAAGCTTCATTAAAGAACAACTAATCCACACTGACTCTCTTGGGTTCGTCCCCTACTTACCACTTGCTACCCAGTAGTAAAGTCACGAGTAGCGGACTTATAAATTTATTCTTGTCGTTTGCACATGACGACTGTGCATCCGTCAGTGGCTCATGTCAACTCGGTAAGAGTCATCGTTTACCTTTGTCAAGTCGCAAAAACAAATCGGCTAAACCTTTTGATTTAGTTCATTTGGATATTTGGGGTCCATCTTTTGAGTTTTTTTAATGGGAATCGCTATTATGTCAACTTTATTGATGATTGTACCAAATTTATTTGGGTTTATTTTATATCTAATAACGCTCAGGTATTTTCTATCTTTCAGTGTTTTTTCAAATGATTCAAACCCAATTCTCCACCACTGTTAAGGCTTTCCAAATCAATTGGGGTGGAGAATATCGGAATGTCTCTTCTTTGCTTGAATCTAAAGGGATACAACATCAAGTCTCATGTCCTTACACTCCTGAACAAAATGGGTCCTCTGAGCGTCGTAATAGAATCATCGTTGAGAAAGGTCTTGCCCTTTTAACTCATTCTTCTTTGCCTATAAAATTTTGGGAACAAGCCTTCCACACCGTTGTTTATCTCATCAATCGTACTCTCACTCCATTGCTGAATTTTCAGTCCTCTTATGAGTGTTTGTGTGACAGAATTCCAGATTTTGGGTTTTTGAAGTCCTTGGGCTGTCTATGTTATCCCTTTCTTCGAGGAGTTTCGATCTCTCCCTTGTAATTCTTGGGTTATAGCTCTAAGCACAAATGATACATATGTTTTCATGTACCAACCTCTCAGATTTACGTGTCTAGGTATGTTTTGCTTGATGAGTCAGTTTCTCGTATCCTGCTCATATTTCCGGATCATCCTCTGCTCCGTTGTCTATATGAGCATTGATTCCTTTGTCACTCTTACAACAAGCGGCTAGGGCTGCAAGTTAGTCTTTGCCGTCTATGGGTCATCTTAGCTCTGTACATCTCTTCCAGCCCCTTCAGAGTCTGTGACGCCATCATCACCACATATACATCCTTCTAAGTCGAGTCTTGAATCAACCACCCCTTTTTATGATTCTGCGTCTCAGTGAGCACCTTCCACATCTTCATCTCCTCCTTTGGTTTCTGGTCAAGAATCACTCTCAACGGTTCTTGCTTCCTCATCCGATTCCCACATTCCCAATCCCGCACCACCCATTGCCTCTTATCCTGCTGCACCAAACCTGATTACTCAAACCATCCACTGACTACCTGATCCACCTTTCACACTCTCAAACCAAAAGCCTTGATTGCCACAAAATATCCTCTCCCTACAACCCTCACCACCACCACAGAGCCTAAAAGTTTTCATCAAGCCTCCAAAGACCCTCAATGGCAGCACGTTATGCAACTAGAATATGATGCCCTAAAGAAAAATGGTACTTGGGATTTAGTTCCTCGACCGTCGAATACTAACATTGTTGGTTGCAAGTGGATTTACACAGGGGTGGGTGTGGGATGGGTTTACCTGGTCCCTAACCCGACCTGAAAAGTGATCGGGTCACTTAATTGAACCCTAACCCGATCCGAAATTATGACCGAGTAACCCAAACCCGATCCTAAATGATAACTATGTCACTTTTATGTACTTAAACTTAATCATATACTTTAGAAAATTGTATTTATGCAAATCACATGCAAAATATACCGAAGATAATGATATAGTTTCATTTTTCGGTAGGCCGTCACTAGCTAGTTTTGGTGTAACATCTATTTTAAACATATATAAGTGACAAAATAATTGATATGTTAGAGTAGAGTCTATAGTTCGAGCTCCATGAAGACTAACTTATAAGAATTAAATAGTAAATTATAATTTAGTATAAACACTTATGGGATAGGGTAACCCGAAGTTAACCTTAACTTCCTACCTAACACCAGGTCGGGTTCAAGTTTGTGACAAATTGACCAGGTTTGGACGGGTCATTTAGGATGGGACGGGTCCTGCTCACCCCTAATTACAGGATTCAACGCAAATTAGATGGCTCAATTGAGCGTTACAAGGCTCGTTTTGTTGCTAAGTGCTTAATTAGGAAGCCAGTGTTGCCTATTTTGATACGTTAGTCCTGTTGTAAAGCCTACTACTTGTCTTGGTCTGAGTTTGGCGATTATTAATGGTTGGTCTCTAAGACAGGTGGATGTCGACAATACTTTTTTGAATGGAGATCTTACATAAACTATGTATATGGATCATCCCAAGAGTTTATTGCATCATAACTTCCGGATCATGTCTGTGGGCTTCGTAAAGCATTATATGGCTTAAAACAGGCTCCTCATCTTTGGTTCCACATGCGGCGGTCTTCTTTACTACATCAAGGATTTACTGCTTGTGTTTATGACCCATCTTTTTTCATCAAGAAGCATGGAATTCACAGAGTCTATGTGTTGATATATGTCGATGATTTGATCATCACTGGCTCTCATTCTTCATTTATTGATGATATCGTGAAGCTCCTTAGTGCAAAATTCTCGCTAAAAGATTGGGCGCTCTACATTATTTTCTTGGCATTGAAGTCTTTCGCTCTTCATCCGCTCTTCATTTATCGCAAAAACTATATATATGTGACATTCTTGAGCTTATCGCTATGACTGGTGCCAAGCCTATATCGTCTCCCGCCGAGCTCGGGTCTCGTTTAAATCAATCTGGTGACCCTTTTCCTAATCCAATTCTTTATTGTAGTGTTGTAGGCGCTCTCTGGTATGTTATTATCTCAAGACCTGCGATCTCGTACGCTGTCAACAGAGTATGCCAGTATATGCATAATCCTACAGAGACTCATTGGGCTGCAGTTAAACGCATATTACGCTAACTCAAAGGCACGTTATCGAGTGGTCTCAGACTTCATAAACCTACCGGTTCGCGCCTTGTAGCATTATCTGATGCGGGTTGGGCATCTGACCTTGATGACTGTCGTTCTCAATATGGCTTCGCCATTTACTTTGGTGGCAATCTTATCAGTTGGTCCTCTCGAAAGTAGAAAGTAGTTGCTCGCTCTAATACTGAAGTGGAGTATCGAGCAATAGATTTTGCTTCAGCTAAACTCATTTGGCTTCAACAGCTTTTACAGGAAATGACTATCTTCATTGCTTCTCCACCCATCTTACTTTGTGACAATTTAAGTGCCACTTTTCTATCTGCTAATCCGATTTTCCATCAACGGTCCAAGCACATCAACATTGACTATCATTTTGTTCGTGAATAAGTTGCGGATGGGAGCCTAGTAATTCGTCATGTCTGTTCTTCTTATTAGATAGCACACATTTTCACTAAAGCAGTTGACACTCATCAATTTCAGACGTTACAACACAAGCTCCATGTTCGTCCACGTCCATGAGCTTGCGGGGGCATGTTAATACAGAATATATTTGATTGATACTTGATTGGTGTAGTCCTCTAAATAGATTGAGATGACTCCATCAACGGGATCATCTTTACATAAACATTCAGCTGTAACATGTATATAAACTAATCATATAGAAATACAAAATCATCTTCTTTTCCAAAATCCTTTGTATTCTTACGAAATGTGATAATGATACTCTTCAATTTGCCGATTACCAACCAATTAGATCGCCGCAATATTTTATTTCGAAGACCCTTGAAGATGTGAAATATTCAAATATGGAAGAGCTTCAATCTTTTTCAGATGCCAACAGACAATTACTTTGTGATGCTCGTAAGTTGGATCTTGATCTACCAAAGAAAACTCGTCCTATCAAATTGACATCTCACATATTTACTCGTCGACCCATAAAGACTACACTAGATTCCAAATTTGTATGAGGTTAATTTTCATTATACTCAAGTAAGGCTTTTTATCCTTCTTTTTATTTGATAATAAAAGCATTTTTTATTTTAAAAAAATCTCAAATAAACTTTCAAATCATTTTCCCAATAAGTGACAAATCTCAAATCAACTCTTGAAATAAACTAATATAGTTGTGAACTGAACGTGACCATTTGAATCAATGGCTTACTGTAAACTTCACTCATGGACAAGCAATTCAGCCTCAGGCATCTGAAGTTATATAATTGTATGAAAATGATATGCATTTATTGTTGGAGATTTTAGGGTTTATGTGTTGTAAAACACGTATGAAACCTTGTAAAGTTGTTCTGTGAACTAACGAAACACTTTGGAACTCATTTGAGTTCAATACGGATTTTGGACAAGTTTAGAGACGGTATCTCTGGGTTGCTTATCGAGTCGGTCGACGCCAGTCGGTCGACTGGCTGGTTCGTGACAAGAGACGTTTCTGAGTTGTTTATCGAGTCGGTCGGTGGTGAGCCTGTCGGTCGACTGGGAAAACATCTTGCCCGCGTCCTGTTAAGACATTAAGTCTGGGTCGCGCCCGGCGCTAATGTTAACACAGAACGCGGCGCTAATGTCCATTGTGGACGCGCGGCGCTGCAGTTTCCCAATTTGAATCGGAAGTTTATCCGATCGAAAACCGTCGATGAAAATTGGTTTTGAGTTTGATTTTTGAGATCAAACAGAGACAGAGGTTAGGCGACTGAGTTCTGGGTTCATCTCCTTCAAGTTGATCGATTTCGTTCGATAGTTTTTTACTCATTCTATTACCCTTATTCCAGTACATATTTCACTTGTTTTATCCCAGTTCGTATTTTGGATTCCCTATTCGGGAGAAATACTGAATTTGGAAAGCGAAGCGACTTCGTGACTTAAGCAGAATCCTAGTCCCAATTGATTGAAGCAACGACAGGAGGAATCCGGAGAACTACAATCAAATTCAGTAATTTCAAGATGTCTACTGCTTCGGTGAGGGAGATGACTGCGAATTTTGGAAAACTAGAGAAGTTCGAAGGAGTGAATTTCAGAAGATGGCAGAAGAAGATGCATTTTTTGCTGACAAACTTGAAGGTGGTGCATGTGCTCTCTAGTCCTATGCCGGCAGCAGACGACAATGCTCCAATTGATGCAATTAGGAAGAGAGCAAGTGGGAGAATGATGATTACATCTGTCGTGGTAATGGTATGGCTGATAACCTTTTTGATGTCTATCAAAATGTTGAATCCGCAAAGGAATTGTGGGATGCTCTTGAAGCAAAGTATATGCGAGAGGATGCTTCTAGCAAGAAGCTTCACGTGAGTAACTTTAATAGTTACAAGATGGTTGATTCTAGACCAGTGCCGGAGCAATTCAATGAATTGACTCACATATTGGGGCAATTTTCTCAGTACAATATGAAGATGGATGATTCCATTGCGGTGTCTAGCATCATAGACAAGTTACCACCTTTGTGGAAGGATTTCAAGCACAAGCTTAAACATAAGAAATAGGATATGTCTCTTGAGGAACTCGGTGGAGAGTTGCAAGTTGAGGAATCAATTAGGATTCAAGAGGAGGCAAACAGAAAGAGACCATTGAGTCATCTTCTGTGCATATGGAGGAAGACAAGGGAGGTCTTCGGAAATTCAATGGGAAGAAACGTCCCAATGAGAACTTCGGTAGCAAGTTCAACAAGAAACCTAAGGGTTCCTATTGGATTTGTGGTAAACCGGGACACTACAAAAATGCTTGTAGGATGGCTAAGGGTGAGAAAGGAAAAACTAAAGGGAACATTGGGGATAAGGGCAAAGAGAAATGCCTTTCCGACCTTCAAGGTCAGTTTTCTATTTCTGATTGTAATTCTAATTTGAATAATGTGTCACTTATCGCTGAAGCATTTTTATGTTCAGGATGATGAAGTGGCATGGTGGATTGACTCGGGTGCTAACAAGCACGTGTGCAAAGATCATCATAGTTTCAAGACTTATGAAACGGTGAAAAAAGGAGTTGTCCTTCATATGGGAAACGAGTCAACCGCGCCCATACTTGGCCAAGGAACTGCAGTGTTAGAGTTCAGTTCGGGAAAGACCCTTGAGTTGTTAAATGTATTACATGTACCTCTTATTCGGAAAAACTTGGTTTCCGGTAGTTTGCTGAACAAATTTAGTTTTAAGCAAGTGTATGAATCCGACAAGTATGTATTGTCAAAGTGTGGTGTCTTTGTGGGATTTGGCTACTTTTGTAATGGCATGTTCATGTTGAATGTAAATAAAGTGGTGAATTCTGTTTACATGACTTCTACTAGTGATGATTCTGTTTTGTGGCATGCTAGATTAGGACATGTTCATTATCAGCGATTGCAATTAATGTATAAGGAAGGTTTAATACCTAAAGTTGACATGAATGTTGATAGATGTACTACATGCATGCTTACAAAAATCACTAGATTGTCATTCAAAAGTATTTCAAGAACATCAAACTTGCTTGAACTTGTTCATCGTGATTTGGGTGATTTACATTCTACTCCATCTTTAGGGAATAAGAAGTACTACATAGCTTTTTGACAGAGCCTTGTCGTGAGGCAATGTGCAAAATAAATTTATAAGTCCACTACTTTAGTGACTTCACTATTTGGGTAGTAAAGCGGTAAGTAGGGGTCGATCGAACCCAAGGGAATTAGTGGATAGTTGTTCTTTAAGGGATTTGTACAGAAATGTAAGTGCGATTGGGGTTAGTTGTGGTTTTAGTACTGAAAGTAAATTGCTGGAAAGTAAATGACTGAAAATAAAGTGCTGAAAGTAAAGTGCTGGAAAGTAAAGGACTGAAAGTAAAGTGCGGAAAGTAAATGACTGAAAAGTAAAGTGCGGAAAGTAAATGACTGAAAAGTAAAGTGCGGAAAGTAAATTACATAAAGTAAATACTGAAAGTAAAGTGCTGGAACAGTCGAGTTCAATGTCAACCACAAACACACCTTTGGCACTGGTCGCACGCTATATTTCAAGCGCAATGCGTGCCAACGTTATGTTGGATTGACGTTGAACAAGTCTGTAGTAAGCGTACGGAAATGTAAAGTGCTGAAAATAAAGTGCGTAAAAGTAAAGTGCGTAAAAGTAAATTGCTGGAATAGTCGAATTCAATATCAACTGATCAATATACTTTTGGTACTGGCCGCACGCTATAAGCGTAATGCGTACCAAAGATATATTGCTTTAATATTGAAAGCGTCTGTAGTAAGTGTACTGAAAGTAAATGACTAAAAAGTAAATGACTGAAAAGTAAATGTGCGGAAAGTAAAGTACTGAAAGTAAATGTGCGGAAAAGTAAATGTTAGGTGCTGAAAGTAAAGTTAGTTGCGGAAAGTAAAGGTACTGAAAAGTAAAGTTAGTTGCGGAAAGTAAAATACTGAAAGTAAATGGTACTGAAAGTAAGCAGTTGATAATAGGACTAAAAGTAAAGTGACAGGTTGTGTTCCGATTAATGGAAAGATTCGGTTTTAGGGGCCTTGTATCATAAATCGTTCATCATCGACCTCTAATGATCGTTCTGAATGTTCAAAGATGTATCAAGGCCATTTCTAGCACTCGACTTGCCACACCGTTTAGTCCTTTTCAAGACATAGAACACTTGTTCTAGTTAGGCTAATTCCTCCTTTCGAAGTATCTTAGCCCATGTGCATCCACTTGATCAATCATTTCCGATCAACCAAGTGGTGTTTTAAAGAGGTTGAACTCTATGGAAAAGCTTTGCTCCTTCGAGCCTCCATTTAACCATGTATGTTCACGAACCCCATGGAAGAGTTTTGCTCTTTCGAGCCTCCACTCAACCAATAGTGTTCTAACCTAGTATATGCCACATAGAACAAGTTTGAACATAATAGAAGCGTTAAGAAAAGGGTCTAAAACGTTTGCATGATACAAGCACACCCCTTCAACCGAATGAAGGGTTTAGCTACGAATATCCATAGAGGTGGATACCATAGCTAAGTGCTTGGAAAAGTAAAGGTTTTGGTTTTGAAAACAAAGACAAGAAAGTAAGGTTTTGGAAAGTAAAACTCAAGAACAAACTTGAGCACTCAAGAACCAACAAGAGTACTCAAGATTCAAAGCAAAATAAAGACAAGAAAGTAAAAGAGAGCTCACGGTTTTGGGCAAAGGAAATAAAGAACAAACTCAAACTTCACTCAAGAACAAGAGAGAAGGTAGAGCTTTTGATATCAAAACACAAGTGTTTACAAGGATTTGTGAGATGGATTCTAGAGAGATTCTCTACCTAAGTTACAAGTGATATGATTCAAGGAGGGGAAGCCCTCCTTATATAGCCAAATGTGGCTGTTGGAGGAGTGAGTGGAGTGAGATATTTCCTCTTCCAACCGCCTCTAGTCCTCCCATAAGTCCGGTTGGCCTTGGTTGCTCTTTGGTTGGTCTTCGGTTGGAGTTTGGATGAGCCAAAGGGTGCACTTGCCTTGCACATGGGTGGCTAGAGCTTGAGATGTGCCAAAGGGCACTACATGAGCTTGGTTGAGGCTTGGGCAAGCTTGGTTGAGGTATGGTTTCAAACCAAAAGATCAACCGATGTGAATAGTATAACCTAACCGGGAATTAAGTAGTTTGGTTGGACTTTGCCGGATTTTGACCGGAGTTGGGCTAGAATGACCGGAGCATGGTGGTGGTTGGATTTGGCTTGATCGGAGCATCACCGGATGCTCGCCGGAGCATGGCCGGAAAGTGGCCGGATTTTTGGTCGGTGGTCCTTGGCTCTTGGAATGCTGATTTGGATTGCTGATACAATTCTAAGCCTAATGGTCGAAGTCGTTTTGCCGGAATCTGCTCATGGCCTCGCCGGGCCTGGTTGGAAGTTCTGGTCGGGCGCAGGCCTCGGGCACGGACCTGGTTTTCTCGGTTGCGGGCCTCGGGCGCTCTCGGCACGGGTCTCGGCACGGGTCTCGGTGCTCTCGGCACTTGGGTCTCGGCGCTCTCGGCACTTGGGTCTCGGCACTCTCGGCACGGGTGCTCGGCTCTCTCGGCACTCGGCGCTGGTTCTCGGGCGTTCCTGGGACACGTCCCGGCTCTCTCGGCACTCGACCCGGCTCTCTCAGCACTCGGCTCGGTACTCTTGGCAGGGACCTGCGGTCCTCGGTATGGGCTCCCGGGCGCGTCCGGCATTTCCAGGATGCGGCCCAATATTTCTCGATCCCGGCTGGGCTCTTCGGTCCTCGACTTGACTTGTAATCTATTTTTGGTTTAAGAACCCCTTTTTAGCTTGTTTTCTCTCTAAACCTCATAATAGCCTGTAGAACAAAAGTGGAACTAACAAGTAAACGTTGTTAAGACAAAGTGTCTAATTTGGTGGGTTTAACTATCTTAATGAATCATATAAATATGGTCCATCACTTTTATAGATGACTGTTCTAGAAATTGTTATGTGTACTTGCTGCATGCTAAAGATGAAGCTTTAGACAAGTTTAAAGTGTATAAAGCTGAAGTAGAATTGATGCATGATTTGATTAAGAGGCTTAGAACCGATAGAGGTGGGGAATATTACGATCCTATATATTTCCAGATGAATGGTATCATTCATGAGACTACAGCACCTTATACACCACAGCAAAATGGTGTAGCTGAGAGGAAGAATAGAATCCTAAAAGAGATGGTTAATTCCATGTTATCCTACTCTGGTTTGAGTGATGGATTTTGGGGTGAGGCTATGCTGACAGCATATTATTTACTTAACAGAGTTCCTAACAAAAGGAACAATACTACCCCATATGAGCTTTGGAACAAAAAGAAACCAAATCTGAATTATCTTCGAGTTTGGGGATGTAGAGCGGTA
Source organism: Rhodiola kirilowii (assembly GCA_033675215.1). Taxonomy (NCBI): domain Eukaryota; kingdom Viridiplantae; phylum Streptophyta; class Magnoliopsida; order Saxifragales; family Crassulaceae; genus Rhodiola; species Rhodiola kirilowii. The sequence goes on from CM066201.1 coordinate 37,859,961, forward strand.
GTGAGACTACCGACTCCCAAAATAAAAACTTTGGGAGAAAGAGGTGTTGATTGCATCTTCATTGTATATGGTGAACATTCGAAAGCATATAGGTTCTATGTGACTAGAACGAATGATTCTATTTCGGCTCACACCGTAATTGAATCAAGAGATGCAATCTTTGATGAGAGCCGTTTTTCATCAATACCTAGACCTCAAGATTTGATTTCTAGCTCCACAAGAGCTGAGTTGGAAGATGACGTGAGTACATCTTCTAAAAGTACATCGTTTGAGCCTCGTAGAAGCAAACGGGAAAGGATTGAAAAATCTTTCGGACCAGATTATCAAGTTTACTTGATTGAGGGTTCTAGAGAGGATATTGAGTATCAATACTCATATTGTTATCATATTGATGATGATCCTAGGACTTATGATGAGGCTATGAGGTCTCAAGACGTGTCCTTCTGGAAAGAGGCAATAACGATTAAATGGATTCTATTATTGGGAATAATACTTGGGTATTATCGGATCTCCCACCGGGTTGCAAGCCATTAGGCTGCAAATGGATTTTTAAAAAGAAAATGAAGGTTTTGATGGATCAGTTGATTAGTTTAAAGCTCGATTGGTTATCCAAGGCTTTAGGCAAAAAGAGGGTATCGATTTTTTCGATACTTATGCTCCGGTTGCTAGGATTTCCACTATTAGGTTATTGATTGCACTTGCTGCAATTAACAATCTGGTTGTACACCAAATGAATGTCAAGACAGCATTCTTGAATGGTGATTTGGATGAGGAAATCTATATGAAGCAACCGGAAGGATTCATTATGCCGGGAAATGAAAACAAGGTTTTTAAGTTGATCAAATCACTATATGGGCTGAAACAAGCACCCAAAAAGTGGCATCTCTGGGTTGCTTATCGAGACGGTATCTCTGGGTTGCTTATCGAGTCGGTCGACTGGATATCCAGTCGGTCGACTGGCTGGTTCGTGACAAGAGACGTTTCTGAGTTGTTTATCGAGTCGGTCGGTTGGTGAGCCAGTCGGTCGACTGGGAAAACATCTTGCGCACGTCCTGGTAAGACATTAAGTCTGGGTCGCGCCTAGCGCTAATGTTAACACAGCACGCGGCGCTAATGTCCATTGTGGACGCGCGGCGCTGCAGTTTCCCAATTTGAATCGGAAGTTTATCCGATCGAAAACCGTCGATGAAAATCGATTTTGAGTTTGATTTTTGAGATCGAACAGAGACAGAGGTTAGGCGACTGAGTTCTGGGTTCATCTCCTTCAAGTTGATCGATTTCGTTCGATAGTTTTTTACTCGTTCCGTTACCCTTATTCCAGTACATATTTTACTTGTTTTATCCCAGTTCGTATTTTGGATTCCCTATTCGGAAGAAATACTGAATTTGGAAAGTGAAGTGACTTCGTGACTCAAGCAGAATCCAAGTCTCAATTGATTGAAGCATCGACAGGAGGAATGCGGAGAACTACATTTATTTTGTAGGACGTGTCACATGACAATGGAATGAGCCCAAGATCACTTACCTACCTAAGTTTGTAAGAATTGATAATGTTGTAGTGTTGTGCTTCAGACATTGTTTGGCCACATCTCTGGTCCCCATATGATCAACCGCAAAGAAGAGATGTATGGACTGAAACACCTGCTAGGGAACTATCAATTCAGTCTCCCAGTGGACTGCAAACCTTGGACTCTGTTTAATTTCTACAAGTTTGACAAATCTCATACGACGGTGGGAAATATCAATATGAAAACCCAGTTAGATTATTGTTGACAAACAAAATTTATCTGCTGGATTTCAATTAGACCTGGCAAAACCGACCGGTAATGGGTGAATCTTTACCGGTTATCGAGTCAAACTCGTTAAAATCAGTTTACAATAGCATGTTAAACGGACGATTTGTTAACTGTACGAGGTTAACTATTAATGTTTTACGATTTTTGTGTGCATATAATTGATACAATATATGAATTATATAATATATTAAATCTTCAAATCCCGACCCTAAATCCGACTCTTAATTTAAGGGCAGGGCTGACCAGATCCTAAAAGTCATCTCAATTATCGACTTTATGGTCGACCTTGGGCTTAAAAATTTGAGACAAGTCCAGTCCTGTCCAACCCTAATTTCTTTTAAAGCTTTTTGAAAACTTTAAAAGTTTGATCCTAAGTCCTTTCAGTAAGGGTCAGGTCGGCCCTGCCCTGATCATTATCAACCCCAAATTAACAGGTAAATGGGTCAAGCGAGCGAATTGTTAATGAGTAGGGGTTTAGCGGATGGGAGTAACGGATTACCTATTTGACCCATTTAATTCATTTAGTTCAAAATAGTTTTTATTAGGGGTTTAGCGGACGGGAGTAACGGATTACCTGTTTGACCCGTTTAATTCATTTAGTTCAAAATATTTTTTATTGTTTAGAAGTTTAGATGCTATAAATTTTTTAAATATTTAATGGACTAAACAGGTCAAACAAGTTAAATTGATTTAGCGAGTTGTTTATGGACTTAACTCGCTAACAGTTAACAATCCGCCTATATTTAATGAGTTCTTAGTAGGTTTCGAGGTCCTTCAATTCATTAATTAAATGGATGATTCACGATCGAGTTAACAGGTAACGAGTAATAATGACACCTTTAATTTGAAAGGAAAGGAATTACAATCAAAAGGAGGGAAAAGATCTGGTAGGAAGTAAGTGTTTTGGTAAGAAATAGGAATTTAAATTAGCCGTTAGATCTAAGATCTGATGGTTGTTAATAATCATTATTTTTAGCATTTAATTAATTACTAATTATGATTTAAAGGGTATTATCGGAAGAACTCAATCAAACCCTAAAACAATCGTCACTTCGTCTCTCGATTTCCATCTCACCACGACGCCGGAGCGGAGAATGCCGAGTCGGCCAATTTGTCTCTCCATGAGGACCAGAACAGGCTTCTCCTATCCACACCTCGACGTCCATGGAGCTCAGCTCCTACACATTCACTCCCGTCCTCGGCGCCTGCTCTTTCCTCCTCGAAATTAGCCGCGGTAAGCAAGCACATATTTTTATGGTGAAAAACGGGACTGATTCACAGCAGTGACCAGGACTGCGCTTATGGATTTTTATTCCAAGTGTGGGCATGTGGATGAATCTGTTATGGCGTTTGGTGAGATTGGTGTGAAGGATGTTGTGGCTTGTAATGCTTTGATGTCGAATTTTTAAAGAACGGTTTGGCTTGGAGAGTGATTGGGGTGTTGGGGGAAATGAAGAGGGAGGGGGTTCGGTTTAGTGAGTTTACATTGTGCTATGTGCTTAAAGCTTGCGCCTTGTTGAAAGGGCTTAGGCAAGGTAAGCAGCTTCATGGATTGGTGATGGTGATGGGTCGTGATATGACTGTTTTAGGTACTGATTTGATTGATTTTTATTGTTATGTGGGATTTGTGGAAGAAGCTTTGAATGTGTACAGGCATCTTGGTTCTTTGGGTGATGATGTGATGCACAATTCTGTGGTTGCTAGATGTGTCAGGAATAGGAAATATAAGGAGGCATTTTGTGTGATGGCTAAAATGAGCCCTAATGCAGTTGCGCTCACTAGTGCTCTTGCTGCTTGTTCTGAGAATTCGGATTTGTGGATTGGAAGGCAAATACATGGCAGGGCAGTGTGTTTTGAGTTCTTGTATGATACCCAGTTATGTAATTGTAATACTTTAAAGGCTGTAAGATTTAACTTCTACAATACTTTTATTCAAGCTTAATGAAATGTTCAGTTTGCAATTAATCGTATCCTTGGTTCTTTGGCATTTGTTTATTTAGTTGTTTCTTTTTATTCAAGGGGTAAAAAGTAGCCCCTTTGCCCCCTTTTACAATTGTATATAAAAGCTCGGTTAGGTTATTAAGTCATGTCAATTGTTAACTGTGCGACGGATTATGCTTATAATGCTACGAATAATGATTACCATGTTACAGATTATGATTTCAATGCTACGGATTATGCTTTCAATGCTACGGATTATGATTACAATGTTACGGATTATAATGCACATGAATAAAATATGGTTTTAGGCTCATTTTCATTTTGAATTGGAGCAGTTGAACAAAGCTGTAAGCATAAAACCAAGTAGAGAATTCATAATGATTATGTGTGCGATATAATCCGTAAGGGGTAGTTGATGGACCAGAATTATGCGAATCATAAACACAGTTAAACCCCCTTAATTAGACATTTTGTCTATTTAACTTTTGCTTGTTAGTTCAGATATATTTTTGCAGGGTAATTCAGAGCTTAGAGAGAATACATGCTAAAGAGGAGCTTTTAAAGCAGAAAAGATGTTACGAGTCAATCCAAGGTCAAGATCATATGCCGACTGAAGAAATATCAAGGATCCTGGCGTTGAATCACTCATAACAAATTAATCAGAAGAATCAGGAGAGGAATCAAGACAGCCCGGGGAAGAAACACACTGACAGTTTTGTGAAAAGACTGCACAAAACTGTACAAAACTCACACATGGGCAAAGTGACCGGCCACTTGAAGAAGAGGTGGCCAAAGCCACCCCTCCTCCTCTTCCACCACCGGCTACCGGCGGCTTTCCTCCACCATGACTGGCGGCTTTTGGGCTCCTCCACATGTCTCCTCCTCCTTCCTCCTCTCCTCCTCCCTTGGATCAAAAACACATGTTTCCATCTCCACCACCCATCTCCTCCCATTTTGGCTATAAAAGGAGGAGCTCCTCCCCTCATTTGTATCATCCCATAAGCAATTCACTTCTCTCTCTAAAAGTTTTGTAATTGTAAGTTTGGCTTTGGAAATAAAGGATAGCTCCCTTGGCGCTTTAACGGTTGTAAGTATTATTTCTAGTATTTATTCAACTGTTTTTATTTCCTTAGTTATAATGTTTAGCGCGATGAATAGTAGCTAAACTAGTAGTTCGGTCTAAGGGGCGCACTTGTATTATAAAATGTTTTAGACCATTAACTTAGCGTCTCTCCTTAGTATTCAAAACTTATTCTATGTGCCATATATTCGGTTAGAACGTCCAAGGTAGAGTGGATGCTTGGAATGGCAAAACTCTACAGTGGGGTTCGTAAACTTGTACGGATAAGTGGATGCTTGGAATGGATAAGCTTATCTGAGAAGTTTGACTTATCTTAAACACCATTTGGTTGATCGGGAATGATTGATCAAATGGATGCACATAGGCTAATATAACCGGGAATGGAGTATTAGTCTAAATAGAATAAGTGCTCTACGTCCTTGGAATAGGCTAGACAGTGTACGCAAATCGAGTGCTTGGAATGGCCTTGATACACCGTTTGAATACTTAGTAGAGTCACTAGAGGTCAATGATAAACAGGATATAATACAATGCCCCTGAAACCGAACGCTTTCCTTCAATTATAAATTGCAATTTACTTTCCAGTACTAAAACCAACCAATCAATCAATCACTTAGCTGGTAGCTTTAAAACCAACCAACCGACCTAAAACACGCTCTCTCGCTGGACAACCCCCTCAAAGAACATCTATTCCCCTGATTCCCTTGGGTTCGACCCCTACTTACCACTTGCTACCTAGTAGTTAAGTCGCGAGTTGCGGACTATAAATTTATTCTTGACGTTTGCACATAACGACTGTGCATCCATCAAAATTGGCGCCGTTGCCGGGGAATTAGCAAATGGGTCGTTGTTCTTTTTTCTATACAGAATCCGCCATGTCTTCCTACTACGAAAACGAGCCGTGGAAAAATGATGAGTTTTTCTGGCTACTCCGTGAAGAGATCATCGACATTAAGCAATCCCAGGACCAAACTTTGGACGAGTACTTGGCGTACTTTGACTCCCTTGTGGCGAACTGCCCGCATCATGGATTCACCAGAATCAATCTTATTCAAAGGTTTCTCGGTGGAATGATGCCACTTGAGCGGAAAAGATTTAATGATGTAGCAGGATGTTCACTCAGGAAGTTAACCGTGGGTGAAGCCTGGCGCCTCATAAATGATTTGGCAAAGAACACAAAACAGGGTTAGTGGCACCAAACTAAAGATAAGGCACCGACGATGGAAATGGACTCAGTGCAAAACGAGCCCGACACCACACCTATTACGAGCTTGCCCGCAAAAAAGCCGAGAGAAGACATCGGTACAAGGGTAGTAATGGATGTGGAGGCGGCTCTAAAGGAACCAATATTGGAGCCCACGGGGCCAACTAAGGATGAGGACTCACAAATAACCGAAGAAGAATCGGCCAAATTAGGCTCGCCCCTCACTGAAAAACTGCTCAAGAAAGACCTGGCCCTTGTGGTGGAAGTCCCCCAACTTGTCCCCTCGGTTTGTATACGGATCACAGCCCCTGAAGATAAAGTGATCAATGAGGAGGTGCAAGGCAAGTTGGAAGCGGGACAAGGGCAAGAAAAGCCAACAATGGAGCACTCTCTCGTCATGAGCCAAGAAAAGCCGGCTGAAAACTCACTCGTTCTAGGATGGCAATTCATCTCTGCCACAAAGAAGAGGGTTAGCAAGGGCGCATGCTTAAGGCCGCTTGGCAAAAGACTAAACTTCTAAAACTACAAAGATGCCAACCGGCCATACACTAAGAAGCGACAAAGACATGGCCCGGTGCAATGGAAGCCCGGAAGGAAAAACAAGAGAGCCCGGCTCATTGAACTAGCAGTTATGGTAAAAGGTCCCCAGCCTTCTCAGAAACCATGGAAAGAAAAAGCACCAAAACCGTGGAGTTCCAACCTAAGCAAGAAATCAGGAAAAGGCAAGGCGAAAACCAACACCGGGACAGTGGCAAAATTCGACCTGAGCCACCCATGGGACCCAAACCAGTAATCCACAACGAGGTACTGTCGAGCCAATGACGTTAAACAAGTGCACTGGTCGAGAGGTAACCCGACACTATCTTACTTTCTGCACTTTATTTTCTGTCTTTTTATTTTCTGTCTTTTAGTTTTTATCAATAAGTCGCTCTCACCCACTTGGTGCATAGAAGATTTGACTATTCAGGAATCGGACTTGGGTGCAACATTAAGCCAGTCAGGGCTACGCTAAGAGTTCAAGGCCCCAGCCGAACTCCCTTGATTATCCAGCCTCGAGCCATGTCGTTCACTCGACACCTTAAAGGGAGTTCTGTCTTTCCTTTTCCTTAATATCATTTCCTTCTCGTATAACAACTGCTTGCATGGCTTTTGAATTAAGTCATTTCGTAAAAAGAATGCCTTCGTTCAAAAGTGTGGGGTGAGAACCACCTGTATATATTAGTTAATAAATAATATCTTTTTGAAAATATGAACTTAAGAATGTGAAAAAGATAGACCAAAATTCATGCATTTACCTTGTGAAAATTCAACTGTCTAAAAACTTAGAACGTAACTTTCCATTTGTCATTTGTGCTGAGATAACTAGGGATGTGGAGTTGACATAAACTGCCCTAGAGAGGCTTGGCAAGCAATCAAAGGATCAGATCAAACTATATGGTTTTCGAAGTCAGTGGAGGCTGCACTTAGGGTTTCAGTGAAAATTGAAGTCATCTCCGCCATGCAATGCAAAAGGCAAGGACGGGAATCAGACCGTCCTATCTCCGGTCAAGTAGCCGAGAAAATAGATGAGCGACCCTCATCTTGACCCGCGCGAAACGACAGTCAAAGTAGCCTAGAAAATAGATGAGCGACCCTCACCTTGACCCGCGCGAAAACGGCAAAAACGAGAGGAGCGGGGAGGTATTTCCATAGGCTTGCGGGCGATGATTGGACCTCCCAAAAAGGCTTGAGAAAATGGACTAGCAGTCACAAAAAGGCGAAAAGCTCAATGAAGCAAATCAAGAGGCCAAAGGCCCAAAATTGTGAAGGTTTTAACCGAACAAAAAGTGAAGAACTCAAAAAGTCAAATCAAAGGCCAAATGCCGATTCACTACAAAAGCAGTCCCTCGCCAAAAGAAAATCAAAGTACTCAAACCATTGAAACCCGAACCGAATCACGTGCTAGAGAAAGCTACCAAAAAACCATATAGTGCGAGACGATCCCAAGATTGCAGTCTAGGAGCCTAAAAAGGGCTATCTCCCGAGACATCCAATATAATTTGCATCTCAGCACGGAGGTACAAGTATTAAGTTTCTTCTATTTATTTACGCAGTTTAATTTGGTAATAAGTAAGCAATGCATGAATTAGGATAGATCGAGTACCACAGTCTAATTTTCATATTTCAAAAGCCAACTTAGAGTACATCCCTTTAATAGCATTGTTCGGGACGAACAACTAAAAGTGTGGGGTGATCTGATGGACCAGAATTATACGAATCATAAACACAGTTAAACCCCCTTAATTAGACATTTTGTCTATTTAACTTTTGCTTGTTAGTTCAGATATATTTTTGCAGGGTAATTCAGAGCTTAGAGAGAATACATGCTAAAGAGGAGCTTTTAAAGTAGAAAAGATGTTACGAGTCAATCCAAGGTCAAGATCATATGCCGACTGAAGAAATATCAAGGATCCTGACGTTGAATCACTCATAACAAATTAATCAGAAGAATCAGGAGAGGAATCAAGACAGCCCGGGGAAGAAACACACTGACAGTTTTGTGAAAAGACTGCACAAAACTGTACAAAACTCACACATGGGCAAAGTGACCGGCCACTTGAAGAAGAGGTGGCCAAAGCCACCCCTCCTCCTCTTCCACCACCAGCTACCGGCGGCTTTCCTCCACCATGACCGGCGGCTTTTGGGCTCCTCCACATGTCTCCTCCTCCTTCCTCCTCTCCTCCTCCCTTGGATCAAAAACACATGTTTCCATCTCCACCACCCATCTCCTCCCATTTTGGCTATAAAAGGAGGAGCTCCTCCCCTCATTTGTATCATCCCATAAGCAATTCACTTCTCTCTCTAAAAGTTTTGTAATTGTAAGTTTGGCTTTGGAAATAAAAGATAGCTCCCTTGGCGCTTCAACGGTTGTAAGTATTATTTCTAGTATTTATTCAACTATTTTTATTTCCTTAGTTATAATGTTTAGCGCGATGAATAGTAGCTAAACTAGTAGTTCGGTCTAAGGGGCGCACTTGTATTATAAAATGTTTTAGACCATTAACTTAGCGTCTCTCCTTAGTATTCAAAACTTATTCTATGTGCCATATATTCGGTTAGAACGTCCAAGGTAGAGTGCATGCTTGGAATGGCAAAACTCTACAGCGGGGTTCGTAAACTTGTACGGATAAGTGGATGCTTGGAATGGCAAAGCTTATCTGAGAAGTTTGACTTATCTTAAACACCATTTGGTTGATCGGGAATGATTGATCAAATGGATGCACATAGGCTAATATAACCGGGAATGGTGAGTATTAGTCTAAATAGAATAAGTGCTCTACGTCCTTGGAATAGGCTAGACAATGTACGCAAATCGAGTGCTTGGAATGGCCTTGATACACCGTTTGAATACTTAGTAGAGTCACTAGAGGTCAATGATAAACAGGATATAATACAATGCCCCTGAAACCGAACGCTTTCCTTCAATTATAAATTGCAATTTACTTTCCAGTACTAAAACCAACCAACCAACCAACCAATCAATCAATCACTTAGCTGGTAGCTTTAAAACCAACCAACCGACCTAAAACACGCTCTCTCGCTGGACAACCCCCTCAGAGAACATCTATTCCCCTGATTCCCTTGGGTTCGACCCCTACTTACCACTTGCTACCCAGTAGTTAAGTCGCGAGTAGCGGACTATAAATTTATTCTTTACGTTTGCACATAACGACTGTGCATCCATCAGTAGTCATGTGAACTGTTAATTGTGATACGGATTATGCTTATAATGCTACGGATAATGATTACCATGTTACGGATTATGATTGCAATGTGATGAATTACACATACGGATTATGTTTACCCTCTGTGATACACATTAACTTAACTATTATAACTTACGGATTATGATTACAAAGTTACTGATTATGGTCACAGTACTACGGAATATGATTACAATGCTACGGATTATAATGCACATGAATAAAATATGGTTTCAGGCTCATCTTTATTCGTACCCTGTAATACATATTTTGTCACCACTTACACATAATTCGTACGATGTATACATAATTCGTACTCTCTTACAAAACTGTTTAAACAGCTTTACAGGATGAACATTGTGAGTACAAGCTGGTTGAATAAATTCATAATGACTAGATAAATTTCAGATAGAACACGTTTGGTTGAGTCCCAAATTCTACTCGAAGTTCCACTAGGTCATGCAAATTTCCAAGTCGGAGGGTAAGGACCCAGTGAATCCATTTGACTGCAAATTTCTGAAACCTTTCAGTGCTGACCTATAGATGTTTCTGCAAAGAGGAATTGAACAGTGTTAAAGCATTAAAGATCAAATTTGAGAGCAAGAAACCAACAAGAGTGACACATTACACTATCATAACTCTCGTCATGCTCAGGAAACTATTCATAACTTTATATATGCACACACAATTTTTGTTAACAAATCACAACCTCCAACATCATGCTCTACACTTTCAGGACACTGATATTCGCCTCAGAAGTCAGAACAGCCAACTTGGAAAGCAGGCTTTACATTTTCCTATCAAGAAAGTATCATCACTTCGCTCCAGTTGTTACAGGAAACTTAATCAATTTATGATAAAGTAAAACCCAAAATCAACAACTTTCCCAAACTTATGTAGGAGCAATTTTTTATACAAGCCTTGACTGTTACTAAGCTCCTTCACAACATGAATTAATATAGAGTACTGAGGTTCAAAGGAGGATATATATAAAATAACTACAATGTTCACTGGTTAATCATGAAATTATATCCCCTGTTCAAGCTTGTGTCCAAGACACAGTTGCGACAGACCTTGAACTCTTTTCACAACAGTTCAGCAGACAGTTCAAGGTACAGTTGCGACAGACCTTGAACTCGTATCACACCAGCTCAGCAGACAAAGCAAATAATATGAGCACGCACAGAATGATAACCCAGTTTGGCCACGCCTACTCTGGGGGGTTTCCCACACCCGAAAAGGGACAGCAAATCTTTAATACGAGTTAGAGCTTGTACGTGGACTTACACTTACACCTTATAATTGCCTAGCCTCTAACATTGCATCTCTCAGATTTGCAACCGAGGTTTACAGCAGTTAACCTCGATCCCCTTCGTCCGAATCTGCAGTCCAAACGTTCTCGACCTTCTCTTGAAGCTCGGATGCTTTCTCACAAAATCTTGTTCACTTTTGTTGTGTGCGGAAGTTTGATTGCTTCCAGGCCGTCTGAGTTGCACGTGGTGAGACTGCTCTTGCACCGATGAGTTTCCGGTGGGGAAACACAACCGGCCGTCGCTTTCTACTTCTCCAATCGATAGGTTATACTCGTGTATGTTTTATCTTGAAAGCGATGCATAATGAGGACGTCCTAGCAACGTATTTATATGCTTGGACGAAACCCTAATCTGCACAAGATAATCCCATCAAATATTTAGGAAATATTCCTAGATATTTGATGTATATCTTTCTCAAATTGGTTGGAAGAATATATGGAGATCTCTTGCCCAAGTCAGCTATGCCGCCTTCAATATAGATATTCATTCGAATATCTGTTGTTCAAATAATTCAGTGGCCGACTTCAAATCGACGAGATCTTCGCTGTCCAATAGCTTCCGGGAAATATCCTTGCGTCTGTTCCACGATGTACAAGAGTGCTAGGATATGTTCGAACTCCTCCTGAACTCCTGCTCGAACTTTCTAACTATATTTTTCCAAATACATGTCACTCAAGGGAACATCAATCTCCCCCTTGGCATTTTGGCAAAACCCGATCTACTAGATAACTAAGTCTATCTAACTTATCTAGACAGTAGACAACCGTGAGGGAACAAAAATTGTCACCCACTCAAAATACTCCCCCTTTTTGCCACAAACTGGCAAGGGGTCCGATCTAGTTCAAACAGCAAATCAAACTGTGCCAGAACAAGCACACAAAAATACGAAAGTTTAATAAACTGAGTTCAGAGAGATAGTTTTGTCGGGGGACCTTCAAGCAGACGACTCATCATCAGTTTCGTCCTCAGAATCTGCATCATCAGACTCATCGTCACTTGGGTAGCTGAGGGCACGAGCAAGTTTGTTGATGCGCCTACGTTGCTCCTTGTCCACTTCGATGATGACATTCAGGTCCTTGAGTAGCTGACTCCTCTCATCCCGGCCCATTCTGGCTCCCCCTCGACTCGACTCCGCAACACCCTTTCCTTTCTGGTTCCCCTCCTTGAGATCGTTCACGTGACGCCCTTTAAACAACTTGTGGTCAACGATGAACTTGCTGGGTGCCTTTGAGAGATGGTCAGTTGAGGCCTTCAAATCTGGAGCTTGATGGATTATCAACTCATATATCATGGACGGAAAGCAAATCTGGTGAAGAGTTCTCATCGAAGTAGCATGATCAGCGATCTATTTGAATATCACTCTGCCCAGGTTGAACTTCACCTTATTCCCTATCTGATACAAAAGTTGGGCCATGTCCTGATTGACAGTAGATCAGTGGGTAGAGGGCCTCCAGTTGAAGACATCAATGAAAAACAGCATCGAATAGAACGTAGAAAGATCCGCTGTATGCACAACTGACTCAGGCCTCCACCGAACAGAGCCTGCAGTGATGGTGCTCACAATCTTCTCAAAGCTTGATTCCTCTTCATCTACAGCTGGGTCGTCCATGGAGAAGTATACATTGATCAGCTCAGGATCAATCTTGATAATTCTTCCTCTAACATAAAAGACCCCATAATCTGCTTCTCCAATGAACCCAAACCCAGGGGGAAGGTTTACGATGGCTTCACGTACCAACTGTTCGTCGAACGGCTTGCATCTGTCCAACGTCCAGAACAGATCAGATTCCTTAAGCACCTCAATCACTTCCTTTCCCTTGTACCGGGACTCCTCTAGCAACCTCTCAGGTATGATTTTTCTTTTCAGCACACAACTCCACTTTTTAGCCGCATCACGACTTACGAACCATACTCCTTTCTTGACCACTCCCTCTGGAACAGTGTCAGACTCAGGGGATGGGACTTCATATCTCCCAGCATCCTCAGAGACGGGAACCGCAGCATTGCGCTTCCTTTTCTTAGATGAACTGACTCCCCCTGCATCGATGCCAATCTCAGCAGCATTTTGAACTGATCCCTTTGTAGACTTGGCCAAGGCTACCTTCTTCTTTTCCTTTTCCTTCTTTGTCCTTTTGAGATTGACAACAGGAACAAGGTCCTGGTCATCTTCCGAAAGAGAAGCACCCTTTGACACTTGCTTCGCAGTGTCCTTACGAACTGATGCACCATCCTCCTCCATATGATCACTCCGGTGATTATCTTGAACAACTACTGGTACAGCCACTGTTTCCTTAGTACTAACCTCCTCTGGAACTCTTCCTGTCTCAGCTTCAGTCTGAACACTTGGTTCTACAGTTGGAACTTCAGTCTGAACACTTGTAACTTCCTCGGCAACAGACTCTTCTGCCCCAACAGCCTGGTCACGCGGAACTTCCTCTGAACTTGCCACTCTTTGATCCTTTCCTTTTTCCGAATCTTCCATGACATCATCAATGTCCTTGTACATCTTTTCCAACTCTTCATCCTTCTCTGCAGGAACAGATTCTTCTATAGTGGCTTCCTTCAACACATCCAGGTCCTCTGATTGATGAACCATCTCGGTCACAATCTCCTCTTGCTTATTGATTTCTTCACCTTTTGAACCTCCAATCTTCTTATCAGAGCCATCGTCAGATTCCTCATTAATCACTAGCTTCCTTTTCCCCGAGGCCTCAAGAAGTTTCTCTGTCTCCTCATCAGACATTGCTATGAGCTTTCCTCTGATTGAACTGATCTTGGCCAGACATTGTCTTGGAGAAACAACTCGGTGAGTCCCCTTCTTCCTTCGTAAACCTCCCGGACGAATATACCCAGAAGCATGGATTTTCTCCCTCCATGTTGCTGACCCTCCGGCCACCTTGCTGGGTACCTCATCTTCCACAATCTTGACAGTTTTATTTTCAATAACCCCTCTACTGGCTTCAACTCCAACTCCGCCCTACTGGCTTCCCCAACAACAGCCCTACTGGCTTCACCACCCATACTTACAACTTCATCCACCACAGTCTTTTCAATAACAGATTTATTTGCAGAAACTGAAGGGACGAACTGAGATTCTGAGAATACCTTGGATTGGGGAAGAACAAGACTCAGACTAGCGTCGATTGATGAATCCACCGCAACTGACTGTGGGATTTCAGCGGTTACTCCTTCGGCAGACTTCTTTGCTTTGGCCAAGGATTCGGTGTCGGAGCGTAAAGGCGATGCCTTTTTCACCTTCAGAGCTTGTGATTTCGGAATTTTGGATTTCGCCGCCAGCGCCTTTGAGGACTACATGCTTTCCCTCTTCTTATCAGTGGATTTGACGCCAGACTTTGCTGACTTCCTTGTGTTCACCATCGCCGTTGAGTAGATGAGCGGTTGAGAGAGAAATCGCTGGTTGCCGTTCTAGGGTTTGTCCGAGAGAGTGAGTAGTCTGCGAACTGTTTTTTGTTTCAAAAGAAATAATACTCCAACCTTTTCAACTTCCCAAATTGGTCAACTCTCGTTTCAAATAACGGCATGAAAAATCTTCGAGAATATTCAAAAAATTTGGTCTTCACGCACTGTGCCTTCTGTTCCAGCTCTCTTCCTTAGGTGGTCAGTCCAACTGTTCTAGCTGGGGTTTCGACTCTGACTTACCACCCTTGGACACAGTTAGTGTTTGACACCACATGGACCCGAGAGGGGTCTGGGTGTTCCATGCCGTGAAATGCCGAAGGTCTTGGTCTGCCTCAGAGTTATCATCTTCTGGTGCCCTCCATATTCATATTTTCTTGTTCGGTTCCAGGCATATTTCTGTGGGCATAGTGCGAACTCCTTCTGTAACTGTGACACCTTCTGATTCAACAGTTTCCTGGGACAGTTGTCAACATGGATTTGTGCGCAACTCCGATCAGATCTTGTGTGCAGGGTCTTATCCACTCCCCCTCACAGAAATCGATGGTTGGCGTTTGCACAGGCTCGGGCAACCTATTGCTTGCCGGAGTTCTTGTCGTCCATGGGTCCTATCCCAATGGTGTAGCAGTTGTTGGCATCCCTTCTTCCCTTCATCAGTGTACCGCCATTCTCGTCTAGGACAAGGCATGAGTAGCTAGAGAATGACACATAATGTCCATCGTCGCACAGTTGACTGATGCTGATGAGATTCCTTGTCAGTCCCTCGACAAGGAGGGTGTTCTTGAGTGCAGGGAGATTCGGAACCATCAATGTCCCACAGCCGATCACCTGACCCTTTCCACCATCCCCGAAGGTGACAATCCACATCTGTTCAACAGGTCTAATATGGGTGAGGTATTGAGAGTTACCTGTCATGTGGGCGGAGCATCCGCTGTCTAAGATCCAACTGTCTTGCATTGTGTAATTTGAGGAGCAGCAGGCCACCATGCAAACGGTCTGCTCGGCTTTTGGAACCCAGAGTTGTTTCTGTCGAGGTATGGTCTGATGTTGATATGCCCGTCGTTCAGCAAGAAACAGGCGACACTTTAGTTTGATGTGTCCCATCTGGTGACAGTACCAGCATGTGCGCCACTCTCCCCTTTGCTTCACTGGTGAGAGATTACAGCGTTGGACGGGTGTTTTACGAGTCTTTCCACCATTTGGTGTGTTATGAGTCTTTCTATGATCAGCTGGGTTCTTTCCTTTGGACCGTCTTACCGTTTGTTCAGGTAGCTGTTTCGACACTTGATGAGTTTTGACAAAAGTAGTGCCTTTTGAAGTACCTTCTTTCGTAAACCCCAGACCTCGATGTCCAGACTCCATCCTCTAAGATCTGAGAATATCATTTAAGTCGTTAGTGCCAGAGTTTAGCATCCTTACCGACTGTTTGAGGTGATCGAGCTCCTTCTTAGTGTCTGAATGATCCATCTTCTCAGATTCTAGCTGGAGTTCCAGCTGTTCTATCCTCCTTAGTTGAAACACTTCCTTTCGCTTCAGATCTGTGATGGTTTTTCTTAGACCCGCCATGCTTACAGGACGAGTGTCACGGTCCCTTTCCATGTCAACTTTTAGTGAAGAGACAGTACCCAATAGCTCTATTTCCTGAGCAAGAAGACACAATCTTTCCTGTTTCATCTTGGCCAGTTGAGTGTTTAGTGAGTCTACTGTGCCTTCGAGTTCCACCTTCTGTGTAAGCAGTATCTCGACCTCCTGCCAGACCTTGTCCTTTTCTATAGTGACGCTTGCAACTGAGTCATTCAGCTTCTTGTTGATCTTAATCAGAAGCAACCACTTCTCATACAGATCTTTATATGTCTGAGCCAGAGATTCTTGCGTGAGTTCTTCATTATCACTGTCTGAGAGGTCTTCAGTTGGGAGTTCCAACTACGATGGAACTGTTTCACCGGTGTTGCTGCATTCACCCAGAGTTGTGACGAAAGCCACAAAGTTGGTGGTTTCACCTCCTTCTTTTTCTTCGTCTGACTCACTATCGCTGAAACTAGCGACCATTGCCTTCTTCCTCATGAGAGTATTTGCACATTGTGACGCAATATGGCCAAAACCCCTGCATTCATGGCACTGAATTTCTTCCTTTCCTTTGTCAGAGGAGTCTTGCTTCACATCGCTGGATCTCGATCTTATGGTTTTCCAGTTTCAGAAGCTGGTTGATGAAGGCTGATTTTGTTCTGAACCATGACTGTTGATTTTCCTTACCATTCTTCCAAAGTTCTGTGCCATCATAGCCAGTTGCTCAGTGGTACAGCCAGCATCCAGTTTGTCTTCTAACATGTCCGCTTATAAGGCGATTCCCTTCACATCTCCGGTTTGGAAGTCATGATTAATCTCGTAAGTTCTGAGTGACCCCATCAGCTCGTTCAGCTTTAGTTTGGTGATGTCATGCATTTCCTCATTGGCAGTGACCTTCATGGCAAATCTCGGAGGGAGTGACCTCAGGACTTTACTGGCCAATCTTTCTTCATCAATGGGTTTCCCTAGTGCAGACGCCTCGTTGCACAGTTCCAGAACTCTGGTGTTGTACTCAGTGATGGTTTCACTTTCCTTCAATTTCATTTCTTCAAACCTGGTTGTGACAGCCTGCATGCGTGAGTTGCGAACCTTGTCCGTGCCTTCAAAGGTTGTTTGGAGGATGTCCCATGCTTCCTTGCCCACTTCACAGTTGATGATGAGCTTCATGACGTTTTCATCTACGGCAGAAAAATTTGCGTTCATAGCCGTTGAGTTTCCCAAAGATGCTTTGTCCTCCTCTTCTGTCCACAGTGCTTCTGGTTTTGGGATTGGTTCTCCAGTGAGATTGTTCATCATGGGTTCCGTCCAACCTTCCAGAACAGCCTTCCACGCTTTTTCGTCTAGAGATTTCAGAAAGGATCTCATCACGGGCTTCCAGGTGGCATAGTTCGATCCTTCGAGTAGCGGGGGTCTGGTGATTCTTTGTCCTTCCTTCAGAGTCATCTTTAACAGTTCAGGATCCCACTCAGTGTGTCGAGTGTCGGCTCTGATACCAATTGAAATTGTATCCCCTGTTCAAGCTTGTGTCCAAGACACAGTTGCAACAGACCTTGAACTCTTTTCACAACAGTTCAGCAGACAGTTCAAGGTACAGTTGCGACAGACCTTGAACTCGTATCACACTAGTTCAGCAGATAAAGCAAATAATATGAGCACGCACAGAATGATAACCCAGTTCGGCCACGCCTACTCTGGGGGGTTTCCCACACCCGAAAAGGGACAGCAAATCTTTATTACAAGTTAGAGCTTGTACGTGGACTTACACTTACACCTTGTAATTGCCTAGCCTCTAACACTGCGTCTCTCAGATTTGCAACTGAAGTTTACAGCAGTTAACCTCGATCCCCTTCGTCCGAACCTGCAGTCCAAACGTTCTCGACCCTCTCTTGAAGCTCGGATGCTTTCTCATGAAAGCTTGTTCACCTTTGTTGTGTGCGGCAGTTTGATCGCTTCCAGGCAGTCTGAGTTGCACGTGATGAGACTACTCTTGCACCGATGAGTTTCCAGTGGGGAAACACAACCGGTCGTCGCTTTCTTCTTCTCCAATCGATAGGTTATACTCGTGTATGTTTTATCTTGAAAGCGATGCAGAATGAGGACGTCCTAGCAACGTATTTATATGCTTGGACGAAACCCTAATCTGCACAAGATAATGCCATCAAATATTTAGGAAATATTCCTAGATAATTGATGTATATCTTTCTCAAATCGATTGGAAGAATATATGGAGATCTCTTGCCCAAACAGCTATGCCGCCTTCAATATAGATATTCATTCGAATATCTGTTGTTCAAATAATTCGCTGGCCGACTTCAAATCGACGAGATCTTCGCTGTCCAATATCTTCCCGGAAATATCCTTGCGTCTGTTCCACGCTGTACAAGAGTGCTAGGATATGTTCGAACTCCTCCTGAACTCCTGCTCGAACTGTCTAACTATGTTTTGCCAAATACATGCCACTTAAGGGAACATCAAATCACATATTTATCCAAGCCTCGACTGACTGAAAACACCATAACACAATCACAAAACGATACAAATAAATTCCAGCAAACAAAAGACAGATGTAAATACACCAACCTACCGATTGAGCGTGGTCGGATCATGCCTTTCCCATAAAACATCCAACAATGTATCAAAGCTACACTCCTTCGGATCAAACTGCATGCTCACAAGTCACAACCTCTGAATGACCAGACATTCCACTACACACAAATGGACTCCTTGAAGGCGGTAAGCGCTGAAACTGAGAAAGACTACTTGCAAGAACAAACTCATTCTAGAACACAAATACAAGTTTCATACATCTGTCATCATATTAATACTAAAACAAAGTACATAAATACAGGAATGGCAACAAGTTGAACACAACTGATCTCAACAATTTACTTAACAAAATAGATAATGTACCAATTATGAGCTACGCATAAAGCTACGTATATATGTTGCTACGAAATATGATGCTAAGGATAACATACGTATATATGATGCTACGTATTATGATACATAATTGGTTACGTATTTTGTCCCTCCACCAGAAAATAAAATATGTAGCTCGATACACTATGCTAAGCAACTTGATAAATGATGCTATGAATTATGGTACATATTCGTTACGGATTTTGTCTCCAACCATATCCATTGAGTCGATTAGCGTGTAACCCTGAAAATTGAAACATTACATACCGTAAACATGGCTTGCATATGGGTCGGTGTCATCCATTGTGCGTATTTCTGACATCGATGCTCGAGAATCGTTCGTCCGAGAGTAGTCGTCCGTCGTCGAGAAATCGTAAAGCTGGATCTACTAATTACCATTGTAAGAGGAAGGAGCGACAGATCGAGGCGGCACCGGATGTCTTCGATAGATCGAGGCGGTGATGGACCATATTTATATGATTCATTAAAGTCAGTTAAACCCACCAAATTAGACACTTTGTCTATTTAACTTTTGCTTGTTAGTTCCATTATTTATCTACAGGGTATATTGAGGTTCAGAGAGAAAACAAGCTAAAATGGGGTCCTTAAGGCCAAAAAGGATAGACAAATAGTTATGGCCGAGAAATCGCACCCAAGGACCGAGAAAATCAGCCCAGGACCGAGAAACGTCGGGCCGCGTCCTAGAAATGTCGGACGCGCTCGGAAGCCTGCACCGAGGACCCCAGGTCCCTGACCGAGAGTGCCGAGGAATACCGGGCCCAAGTGCCGAGAGTGTCGAGAGAACGCCAGGCCATGCCCATGCCATCTAGGTCCAAAATCAAGTTGCCCGGGCAAACGAGCCGATCTGACGAATCTACCTCGACCAAAGTGATCAAAATGGCAAATAATGTGGACAATGTCGAGAAACCAAGGAGAATGCCCGAACAGATTGGCAGTTGGCCCAATTCCAAAGCAAAGGCCTCGCACGCATAGACACCTAATCCAAGTCGCTCGACTAAACCATGGAATCTGGAAAATCTGGCTCGACCAGAGTGTTTAAAATGTCAAATGACTCGATGAATCTCAAATCCCAGAGAAAATGCCCGAGTAAATTCATCCATGGCCGAAAAAACCAAGTCACGCTCAGGCCGGGCCCGAGCGCGCCCAAGACCAGCGCCCAAGGCCGCGTCCGAGTCCTGACCGAGGCCTACGCCCGACCAGAACTTCACACCAGGCCACGACCATGTTCTGACCAGATTCCGGCAAAACGGTCTCGACCAAAAGGCTTAGGATTGCTTCAACATTCAAAATCAACTATTCAAAAGCAAAGCACCTCCGGCCCAAATTCCGGCCAAACTCCGGCAAAGTCCCGATCAACCACCGTCTGACCTCCGATCATACTCCGATCAGGCTCATATCACCACCACCATGGTCCGGTCAATATCACCTCCAACCGAGTCCAACCGGAGATGGGTCCTCCCGGAGCAAATTCCGGCCAAAGCCTTTACTATTCACAAATATCTCCTCCCCCATGTGGCGGTGGAATAATGATGAATAGTGCTGGAATAGTGTTGTCATCATTACAAAGGATGGAATAGTGTCAAATAGTGGCGGAATAGTGCCAGAATAGTGGTCATCATCAATGCAAAGGGGAGGAATAAAGGCCATCATCAAAACAAAGGGGAGGAATAGTGGCCCTCATCAATGCCTCATCAATGCCGCCCACCATGAATGGAGGAGGACCTCAAGCCGCCCACCATGAAAGGAGGAGTGGACTCCAAGCCACAACCGCCTCCTTTGCCTATAAAAGGAAGGCCACCCCTTCCTTAAACAATGCCTCATGTCCTATCTTGTGTCAAGGTCCTTAGTTTGTTACTCCTAAAATCTCTCTAGAATCTTGGGCACAAAACACTTGTAAACACTCTCCATTTCAATACCAAAGTTCAAGGTTCTACTTTTGTTCTTGTTTTGTTCCATTACTTTGTTCCAAAACCGAGAGCTCTTCTTTCCAAAACCGAGAGCTCTTCTTTCCAAAACCAAGAGCCTCCCTTTCTTTTCTTGTCTTTCATTCACTTATTTTCGAGCACTCTTGTTGGTTCTCGAGTGCTCAAGTCTTTACTTTTCTTGTCTTTCGAAAACCCTTGTTTTAGTACACTAGCTATGGTATCCTCTTCCATGGATAACCGTAGCTAAACCCTTCATTCGGTTGAAGGGGTGTACTTGTGTCAATAAAAACGTTTTAGACCCTTTCCTTAGCGCTTCTATTGTATTTGAGCTCGTTCTATGTGCCTTTATTTGGTTGAGCAACAAGGCTAAGTGGATGCTTGAAATGGCAAAGCTTAGTCGAGTGGTTCAATCTTGAGTAGACAACAAGGCTAAGTGGATGCTTGAAATGGCAAAGCTTAGCCGAGTAGTATACTCTTCTTTCAAACTACTTGATTGATCGGAAATGATTGATCAAGTGGATGCACATAGGCTAATATACCTTGAAATGGGGTATTAGTCTAGCTAGAACAAGTGATCGATGCCTTGAAATGCGCTAGACGGTGTCGCAAGTCGAGTGTGCTTGAAATGGCCTCGTACACTTTCAAATACACAGATTGATCATTAGCGGTTGATGGACTGATAAGTCGTAATTGTACGAATATTTTATATGTTAAAACCCCGTACTAAATGGTTATCTGTATATTATTTCACTACCGGTGTGTAGTTTTCATTCTCAGGTACATTCGGAGACCATAGAAGGAATATCGGCTAAAGAGAACTTATTAGAAGGTGTTTTGCGCGGAAAGGAATAAAGACCGAAATAGTCAAAGTCTGAGTCAGAATTACGCGGACGCCTTGAGAGATTAAGAGGGCGCGGACGTCTCATACAATTCCATAATTGACAAGACGTCCACGGGTTACGAAATTCAAGAGGGGTCCGTGCGAACACCCAGCTGGCGAATTTCCTAAAATCGACATTGAGTTTATCGGAAGAAATACAACACAAAAATCGAACAGCCAGACAAAAATCAAGGGGTCACATTGGAGAAACACAATCTGATTACGAGGAGTCAATTGAGAAGATAAAACACAAAGAAAGGGAAGAATGAAGACTGTCTTTTCTTTGACCGAGAATTGGCTGGTGTGAAATCGCTGGGAAAGCTTTGGCCGTGTGCTGCTAAATTGAAAAGGGAGAGAAGTCTTCCTTTAGTGTGGTTCTTTTGATCGTTCTTTGTTCCAGAAACCCTGTTTTGTCCCAAATTGCTCGATTGTTCCTAGTGATTGATACACATTCAGAAGCTGAGCTGCAGCTTCGTGATTAGTATTTCTTTTTCACTCTTTTCTGCGTGACGATTGTTATTGATAATTGATCATTGTTCTATTTGCGTTTATTCCTAATTGACTTGTTCGGAATTTACTACACCATTGTTGCTTTCGTACTTAGTAAAAAGATTCTCAAACCGATCTCTGTGGATTCGACCCGATTTGCCACTAGCTAGTCGGAAAAATATAAATGTTTTTGCACAGGTATGACGACACCTGTCAAAATGGCGCCGTTGCCGGGGATCGGTAACGAAGAATCCTACTAAGTATTTTATTTATTGTAGTTTTGTTTTATTTTTGTTTTGTCACTTGATCACTTTCTGTTTAAGTAGCAATGTCGCAGAGAAGTGTTGATGGTGATAACAGCCAGCTTGGTAGTGTACAAGGGGATAACATTCAAAGACCCAGAGATCAGCAATTTGTGAATGGATTTGCTAGAGGTCGTGCAGCTGGACACGATAATTTCGAGGAAGAACTGCTCCAACGATACCTTGGTGAAAGACAGCTAGCTAGGCGTCGGGATCCGGGACGCACCATGAGAGGAATCTGCGCTCCAATTATTGATGAGCAACCTTGGTGCATCAGACTGGATGAGGACGCAGATGGCATCGAAATAAAGAGTGGGGTAATACATCACTTGCCCAAATTTGGAGGAATGCCCGACGAGAACCCCCTGATACACTTGAAGGACTTTTATGGAGTTTGCACGTCCATGAGATCAACATCGGTTCCGGAAGAGATTTTTAAATTAAAAACATTTCCTTTTTCTTTAGTAAGTCAAGCTAAATCGTGGTTAATGTCTTTACCTTCAGGTTCAATTACTTCATGGGAACAATTGCAAAGGAAATTCATGGATAAGTACTACTGTCATTCAAAGGCTGCTCAAACAAGAAAGGAGCTCTCGATGATTAAACAAGGACGTGGGGAAACATTATTCGATTACTTGGAGAGGTTTAGGCAATTACAAGAGAGCTGTCCGAATCATGGAGTCCCACAAAGGATGCTTCTTGAATACTTTATGGAGGGATTGGTTCCAATGGAGAGACGAATGCTGGATGCCGCCGCTCAAGGGTCTATCATTGACATGTACCTCGAGGAAATTTGGCCGTTGATTGAGAAAGTTGCCGAGGGCACAAGGTATTTAGAAGAGACATATAGACCTGCACCTGTTGCTAACATAAATGTACAATCTGAATTGCAGGAACTGAAAGATATGATGGCTAAGATGATGACACAACAACCACAAGGCAATCAACGAGTGGAGAGTAAGGTAAACAAGTCCACATTTAATTCAATGAATAACGATAATGCTGTTTTTCAGGAAAGAGCAGAAGATGTGAATATTGTGGGATACATAAATAAGGGAGATTTGCCACCAAGAAGGACTGATGGGTACCAAGGCAACAACAAATGGCAGCTGAGACAAAATGAGGGTGGTTGGCAAAGAAACAACAGTTACGATGCGGGGCAATCCTCGTATCCACAAAAACTGCCGTACAGACCACCACAAAACCGACAAGGAGATGAGGACCCGATGAAGGGATTCAGAGATGAAATGAGAGGAATGTTCAGGGAACTCAATCAAAAGTTTGATCGCCAAGCTGGAGATGTTAATGAATTGAAGAAGCAAATGGCTAGCGTAATGAACGAGAGGCAATGCGACAAAGGGAAGCTACCGTCGCAAACGATCCCCAATCCAAGGCAAAATGTGAGTGTGATCGTGATAAAGGATGAAGAGGAGAGGAAGGCTGAAGAAAAAACAGAAAAAGAGCAAGATTGGGGTTGGGATTGGGATTCTGCCTCAGTGGATATCGCGGACGCCTCAGCCATTAAATCGCGGATGCCTGAAGAAATACTGATAAATCAAGAGACGTCCGCGGACGATATTCTTGAGACGTGCGCGGAAAAATCAGTGAGCAATTTTCAAATTTCAAGTATTAACCCCCTTGCGCAATTGCCATTTCCCATGCAGGGTATTGAGAGCCACAAAGCTATAAATACTGAAATTCAACGGAAGGATAATGAGGACGCGAGAACCAAAGCACGAATGAAAGAATTGGAGCAAGGGAAAGAAGGAGAGTTGACCACTGGGACTAGAGACCCAGGTGCTTTCACGGTAACCTGTGGCATTGGTAACACGCTTATTCCCCACTGTTTGATTGACTTGGGAGCATCCATTAATGTTATGCCTTATGATTTCTATTGTTCATTAAAACTCGGACCGGTGAAACCGATCGAGTTAACTATTGAGTTAGGAAACAAGTCTTGCGTTCATCCCTATGGTATGCTTGAGAATTTAACCGTGAATGTT
Organism: Rhodiola kirilowii; assembly: GCA_033675215.1. NCBI lineage: Eukaryota > Viridiplantae > Streptophyta > Magnoliopsida > Saxifragales > Crassulaceae > Rhodiola > Rhodiola kirilowii. The sequence continues at coordinate 37,884,561 of CM066201.1, forward strand.
GGAGAAATTGTTGTGCCTGCAGATTTTTACGTATTGCAGATGGAGAACACTCATACTAAGGAGTCGCCAACACTCATTCTAGGACGACCTATCTTGTTTGCTATGAAGGCGGAGATTGATGTCGGTGAGGGTACTATAAAGCTGAAGTATGATGGAGAGGTGGCTGAGTTTCGTATCTTTGAGGACGATCGCCAACCTAGTGTGGGGAAACCGCCTGAGATTGCTGATAAGAAGCGAGTAAGGAAACAAAAGTGTGGGGTGGGCGCGCGAAAGAGGTGGACACCCAAAGAAAAGAACTGGAGATCGAAGCCACCTGATGGCGGGCGGAGCATTGAGAAACGATTAGCTTGTGGAAAAGCGGAGGAGAGGAGCACGCTAAGTGGGAAGTATGACTTGGAGCAGCCATGGGATCCTAACTTGTGATCCCTAAAGAGGTAGTGTCCAGCCAAGGACGTAAAATAAAGGCGCTTCCCGGGAGGCAACCCGGTGTGTTTCTTTTATTTTACACATGTCTTTACACATTAATTAGTTGAATCAGGAAGCTGATAATGCGCCTCGAGTGCATTTCCTTTTGTTTCTGGTGGTTTCAGGTGGATGATTGATAAAGGGATTTTTCTCAGTGTGATTCGCGCACGTCTTAACATTAAGGTGTGCGGACGTCTAAAGCATTAACGCACAAAACAAGAGACGTCCGCGGGAGGAAATAGAGATGACGTCCGCGGGAAATCTCAGAGCACAGCACCGCCACCAGAATATTAGGGGAGTACCAGTTCACTTCTTTTTATTTATTTTCTTTTTATTTGAGTCTGTTGTGTTTGTCCACTTTATCACTAGAGTTGTACCGTGAGGACACGTGAAGATTTAAGTGTGGGGTGGGTGTCATAGAGTCAGTTCGTGTCATTTTTAATTTTTATGTTTTCGTGTGTCGTGTCGTAATGAACTGATGATGCACTGCTATGCTTTTCTGATATGTCAAAAATCTCATTTTTAGTTTATTTATGACTATTGTGCTTATTTGACTAAAAATGCAAAATTTCAAAAAAATTCGATGCTTTGTTCTTTCGAGTTGTGATATGCAGGGATGTGGAGTTGACAGAAATGTCCTAGAAGGGTACGGCAAATTGCAAGAAAATCTGAGTTTTGGTTCGGATGATTGAGAAAAGCGGTGGAGGTTGACGCTTCACTAGCCTAGTCCTGAGAGCAGCTCCATCACCACGTTTACAAATTCATTCATGCGTTCGCAGTGGTGGCTGGACAGAAAAAAATGAACTGTCCATCTCTAGTCGGAGTAGCTGGGAATAGGTGGGTAACCCCTATCTTGCCTCATGCAGAAACGACGATGATGAGAAAAGAGCGGGACGCACTCCTATGCTGTTATTCGGAGGCTATGATTGGAGTGGTTCAATGGCGCAAATGATTAATGGGACAAGAAACAAATTCAAAAGCCGAAGGCAAACCATCAAGTAAGAAGAAAATCAGAATTTGATTGATTCAAGCAAAGATGTGAAGTTTATCAAAGTCCATACAAGTTAAGGAATTCAAGGCTCAACGGAACGAAAGCAGTGAATTAATCACGTGTCAGAGAAAGCCGTCGACTCAATCAAAAGACCAAAACTCAGAAAAGAACGCAATGTCCGTGGTACCTATAGGGGACTATCTCCCCAAACATCCAAGATCGTTTGAATTACAGCTCGCGAGGTAACGAGTATCGAAAAACCTATCTTTAGTCGCATTATTAGAATTTTAAGCATGATAAGATGAATTGCTGGATTTGAGATTGAGATGTAATGATTAGCATGATAGTGCATTGTAATTCGTTCTATGGCTTTGTTATTGTTCGGGACGAACAAGTTCAAGTGTGGGGTAGTTTGATAAGTCGTAATTGTACGACTATTTTATATGTTAAAACCCCGTCTCTTAATGGTTATCTGTATATTATTTCACTACCGGTATGTAGTTTTCATTCTCAGGTACATTCGGAGACCATAGAAGGAATATCGGCTAAAGAGAGCTTATTAGAAGGTGTTTTGCGCGGAAAGGAATAAAGACCGAAATAGTCAAAGTCTGAGTCAGAATTACGCGGATGCCTTGAGAGATTAAGAGGGCGCGGCCGTCTCATACAATTCCATAATTCACAAGACGTCCGCGGGTTACGAAATTCAATAGGGGTCCGTGCGAACACCCAGCTGGCGAATTTTCTAAAATCGACATTGAGTTTATCGGAAGAAATACAACACAAAAATTGAACAGCCAGACGAAAATCAAGGGGTCACATTGGAGAAACACAATTTGATTACGAGGAGTCAATTGAGAAGATAAAACACAAAGAAAGGGAAGAATGAAGACTGTCTTTTCTTTGACCGAGAATTGGCTGGTGTGAAATCGCTGGGAAAGCTTTGGCCGTGTGCTGCTAAATTGAAAAGGGAGAGAATTCTTCCTTTAGTGTGGTTCTTTTGATCGTTCTTTGTTCCAGAAACCCTGTTTTGTCCCAAATTGCTCGATTGTTCCTAGTGATTGATACACATTCAGAAGCTGAGCTGCAGCTTCGTGATTAGTATTTCTTTTTCGCTCTTTTCTGCGTGACGATTGTTATTGATAATTGATCATTGTTCTATTTGCGTTTATTCCTAATTGACTTGTTCGGAATTTACTACACCATTGTTGCTTTCGTACTTAGTAAAAAGATTCTCAAACCGATCTCTGTGGATTCGACCCGATTTGCCACTAGCTAGTCGGAAAAATATAAATGTTTTTGCACAGGTATGACGACACCTGTCATGGACCATAATTATACGAATCAAAAACACAGTTAAACCCACAAAATTAGACTGTTTGTCTATGTAACTTTTGCTTGTTAGTTCCGATATTTATCTACAGGGTATTTTAGAGACTAGAGAGAATACACGCTAAGGAGAGGATTTTACGCTGAAAATATATTACGAGTCAATCCAAGGTCACGATCAGACGCTGAATGAAGAAATCTCAAGATCCTGACGTGGAATCACTCAAAACAAATCAAACCGAAGAGCAATCAAAGTCAGTCCGGAGTGGAAATACACCGATAGTTTTGTGAAAACATCACAAAACACACACAAAACCTCCTCCTTCCCCTCCATGACCGGCGGCTTTTGGAGAAGGTGAGCCATGGAGGAAGCTCTCCTCCTCCCCTTACCTCCAACCGGCGGCTATGACCTTCCATGGAGCTTCCATGGAGATGTTGCCATGTGCTTTCATCCTCACCACCCATCTCCTCCCCTTTTGGCTATAAATACAAGCCATTCTCCTCTCATTTGTATCATCCAAAATCATAAACACTTCTCTCTCTAGAAAGTTTGGCATTTGTAAGTTTGGTTTTTAATATATAATACTCCTGTTGGTTCTTGAGTATTATAGTTCGGTCTTGAGTACTCCTGTCGGTTCTTGAGTACTCAAGCTTTTCTTTATTCTCGAGTACTCTTGTCGGTTCTTGAAGTACTCACCCCTTTCCTTTACTTACTGTCTTTCAAAAACCCTCGAGTACTTAGCTATGGTATCCACGTCTATTGATATTCGTAGCTAAACTCTTCATTCGGTTGAAGGGGTGTACTTGTATCATAAAATGTTTTAGGTCATATTTTAGTGCCTCTTCTTTATATTCAAAACTTGTTCTATGCGCCATATATTAGGTTAGAACTTCCAAGGTTGAGTGGATGCTTGGAATGGCAAAGCTCTTCCGTGGGGTTCGTAAACATACTCGGATAAGTGGATGCTTGGAATGGCAAAGCTTATCTGAGGAGTTTGACCTTTCTAAAACACTAAAGTAGAACAAGTGCTCTACCACCTTGGAATGGGCTAGACAGTGTGGCAAATCGAGTGCTTGGAATGGCCTTGATACACGTTTGAATACTTAGAAGGATCACTAAAGGTCAATGAGAAACAGGCTATGATACAAGGCCCCCGAAACCGAATGCTTTCCTTAAATTCAAACACCCTTGCATTTACTTTCTTAGTATAAACTGCTCTATCAACTGCTCACGTACCGGAAGGCTTGCCAATCACGCATCACCCGCTGTAAGTCTTCTACTTTTATTTTCAGTACTTTACTTTTCTGTCATTTACTTTTCCGCACTAAAAACCAAAACCAACCAACCAATCACTTACTTTTCCGTACTAAAATCTCAATCAACCTAAAACACGCTCCCTCGATGAACAATTCCCTCAAAGAATAGCTTATCCCCCTAATTCCCTTGGGTTCGACCCCTACTTACCACTTGCTACCCAGTAGTAAGGTCACGAGTAGCGGAATACAAATTTGCTTTTGCACAGAGAACACCGCACCTTAACGAGAGTGCGGTGGGCTCTGTCAAAACTGGCGCCGTTGCCGGGGAATTAGCCGTCGGATAAGTTCTTTGAATCAATACTCGCTTCAAAACAACCATGTCTCGCGAAGGAAGCCACCATGACTACCAAGATGACGACGAGATAAACCTGTACGATCGAAATGATGAGGTGCCACTTCCATTTGTGGACGATCCGGAACACCTCATCAGAAACAGAAGAGCTCGTGATAGGGAGGCCATCAGAAGAAATCAAGAACTACCCGAGGACCAAAATGCAGCTGGTCCAGTACAACCCCTAGATATCCACCACCCCCTCAACCTCGACAAGTGCCGAGACGAGAACCCGCTTTCGATAACTACTATGGGGATAACAACAATTTTCGCGAACCTACTATGGGAGAACTCTCAGCACCATATTTCAGAACCAGCCATGGTGCATTCACGAAGGCCCTGAACTGGAAAATATAATCATCAACACTTCAGTGGCCCACAACTTACCGAAATTCTTAGGAACACGTGGAGAATCAGCAATGACTCATCTCCAGCGCTTACATGGTATTTGCCAGAACTTAAAACCAAATAGCGTAAACGTAGACGACTTCAAGTTGAAAGCGTTCTATTTTTCCCTCATCGACGCGGCAAACGACTGGTTCCTTTCATTGCCTTCCGGTAGCATCAAAACATGGGCTTAGATGCAAAAGAAATTCCTAGACAAATATTACCCGGCAGGATGGGCGATGCAAGTACGGAGGCAACTACAAGACATCAAGCAAGGACCCAATGAAACCATGTACGATTACCTGGAAAAGTTCAACCACCTGGAGAGAAGCTGTTGTACCCTTGGACTGCCCGAGAAACTCACCGTCGAGTATCTCATTGATGGATTAAGACCCTTAGACAAAATGCTCCTGGATGCCTCAGCTGGAGGATCCATGATGAATCTGTCATTAAGTGGCATAAGGGATCTCATCACCGACGTTGCTGAAAATGCCCGATTTAGAGAAGAGACGACTCGTTAGGAAGAATTTTCCCGAACAAGGAATGTGGCAAAAGCTGAAACACCGATGAACTCCATGCCAGAAGAGATGAAACAATTGAAGGAGATGATGATTCAGTTCCTACGAAGACAACCAGTTCCAGTTAAGCCTTGCGAATTTTGTGGTTCTACGGACCACAAAACCGACGCATGCCCGACATTAATAGAAGAGGACCCGGCAGAAGTGAATGCAATGGGAGGATACCAAGGATACAACAACAACAGCAATGACAGAGCCGGATAAAACCGACAGTATGGTCAAGCAACCAACTCGAACTGGCGTAACAACAACTATCCTCAGAAGGAAGCACAACCAGCTGTCCCTCAACTAGCTCAGTCATACTACCAACCCCCCCACCGACAGTATAACCAGAACGCTCCATCAGCAGGCCAATATCAGCAAAGAGGACCAAATCAGTACCAAACCGACCCGCATAATCAGCAAGAACTAACCAAGTCGCTCGATGACACGATGAAGGAGCTCGCAGGAAGCATAAATCAATTGGGTACTTCGTTACACTAATACCAGGCGAAAACTAACGGGGCAATTTCAGAATTGACCAAACAAATGTCCCAGCTCGCCACTGCAATGTCAACACTCACTAATGAGCCTGGCAGACTTCCTTCACAAACCATCCAAAACCCAAAGGCGAATCTTAGCATGATAAAGAGGTCAAACGTAAAGGCACCGCTGGGAGAAGTAACACGATCCCCAACTTACAAACTTACAAACAAGCACTTCACCCGGAGGCGTCGTCCTGATTGGAACCAAGAGGAAGACCGACCCAATGATGGCAAAACATGGGTTACGCATGCTGACAATGGACGGTACGCATTCACTGTTTGCATGACACCACCACCGATCATACACTCCGACATACCAGCACCAGGATGGGATGACAATAACGAATTATAGTGGGACTCTCCAACTAATATTTATGCTCCGAAGCAAAATATTAAGGGGTCCGATTATACAAATCCTAAGCCAAGGAACGGGCAGAATGGCCCGACAATAGAAAGAGCCCTCACTTCAGATCATGAGCCACAACCGGAAAGAGATAAAGACCCAGGGGCCTTCACAGTCACCTGCGGTATTGGTGAAGCACAGATTCATAAGTGCTTAGTCGATCTTTGAGATGCTGTCAACGCCATGCCCTCCTCCTTATATTACTTATTAGGACTTGGTCCATTAAAACCACCCAGGTCAAATATCGATCTAGGAGATAAATCGTGCATCCGTCCGGTTGGAGTGCTGGAAGATGTAATACTCCATGTGGGAGAGCTCAACGTTGCTGCAGACTTTTATGTAATACAAACGGGAGAGACCAGCGAAGACGACCCTCCAACAATAATATTGGGATGACCATTCCTCTACGCTACTAAAGCAAGGATCGATGTGGGCAAGGGCTCATTATCGCTTAAGTTCGGCGGCAAAATTGCAAATTTCTCCATTGATAATAGCCGCACGGATACAAAGAAACCGCCAGACATTATACCTATCTCAGATCACGGTATACAGATTTCTGACCTGCCGAAGGAGACCAAAAGAGTAACAAGACCAGCAGCTATGGTCAAAGGTCCCCCGCCTTCTCAAAAGCAATGGAAAGAAAAAACACCAAAACCATGGGGTTCTAACCCAAGCAAGAAATCAGGAAAAGGCAAGGCAAAAATCAACACAGGAACAGTGGTGAAATACGACCTAAGCCACCCATGGGATCCAAACCAGTGTTCCAGGAATGAGGTACTGTCGAGCCAACGACGTTAAACAAAGGCACTGGTCGGGAGGTAACCCGACACCTATCTTACTTTCTATCTTTTATTTTCTGTCATTTAGTTTTTTCCGTAAGTCGCTCTCACCCACTTGGTGCATAGAATGAAATGACTATTCAGGAATCGGTTATGGGTGCAACATCAAGCCAGCCAGGCCTACGCCAAGAGTTCAAGGCCCCAGCCGAACTCCCTCGATTATCCAGCCTCATGCCATGTCGTTCATTCTACACAATAAAGGGAGTTCTGTTCTTCCCTTTTTCCTTGATGTCATTTCCTTCTCGTACAATATCTGCTTGCATGACTTTTGAACTAAGTTGTGCTGAAAGGCACGCCTTCGTTCAAAAGTGTGGGGTGAGATCCACCTTTGTAAATAAATAACATGTTTTTCCTTTTCCCTTAATAATTATCTTTTTGAAAATATGAACTTAAGAATGTGAAAAAGATAGATCATAATTCATGCATTAACCTTGTGAAAATTCAACTGTTTAAAAACTTAGAATGTAACTTCTCATTTGTCCCTTTGTGCTGAGATAAACTAGGGATGTGGAGTTGACATAAACTGCCCTAGAGAGGCTTGGCAAGCAATCGAAGGACTGAATTTCGCTATATGGTTTTCGAAGTCAGTGGAGGTTGCACTTCGGGTTTCAGTGAAGATTGAAGTCATCTCCGCCATGCAGTGTTTATGCAAAAATAAAAAAGGTGAGGATGGGAATCAGACCGTCCTATCTCTAGTCAAAGTAGCCAAGAAAATAGATGAGCGACCCTCATCTTGACCCGCGCGAAACGGCAAGGATGAGAGGAGCGGGGAGGTATTTTCATATGCTCGCGGGCAATGATTGGACCTCCCAAAAAAGGCCTGAGAAAATGGACTAGCAAGTCACAAAGAAGCAAAAAGCTCAAAGAAGCAAATCAAGAGGCCAAAGGCCCAAAATTGTAAAGGTTTTAACCGAACAAAAAGTGAAGTACTCAAAGAGTCAAATCAAAGGCCAAAGGCCGATTCACTACAAAAGTTGTCCCTCGCCAAAAGAAAATAAAAGACCAAACCATTGAAACCCGAACCGAATCACGTGCTAGAGAAAGCTACAAGAAAACCATATAGTGCGAGTCGGTTTCGAGGTTGTAGTCCAGGAGCCAGAAAAGGGCTATCTCCCGAAACATCCAAAATAATTTGCATCTCAGCACGGAGGTACAAGTATCAAGTTTCTTCTATTTATTTTCACAGTTCAATTTGGTAATAAGTAAGTAATGCATGAATTATGATAAATCTAGTCCCACAGTCTAACTTTCATATTTTAAAAGCTTACTTAGTGCCGCCCTTTAATAGCATTGTTCGGGACGAACAACTAAAAGTGTGGGGTGATCTGATGGACCATAATTATACGAATCAAAAACACAGTTAAACCCACAAAATTAGACTGTTTGTCTATTTAACTTTTGCTTGTTAGTTCCGATATTTATCTACAGGGTATTTTAGAGACTAGAGAGAATACACGCTAAGGAGAGGATTTTACGCTGAAAATATATTACGATTCAGTCCAAGGTCACGATCAGACGCTGAATGAAGAAATCTCAAGATCCTGACGTGGAATCACTCAAAACAAATCAAACCGAAGAGCAATCAAAGTCAGTCCGGAGCGGAAATACACCGATAGTTTTGTGAAAACATCACAAAACTCACACAAAACCTCCTCCTTCCTCTCCATGACCGGCGGCTTTTAGAGAAGGTGAGCCATGGAGGAAGCTCTCCTCCTCCCCTTACCTCCAACCGGCGGCTATGACCTTCCATGGAGCTTCCATGGAGATGTTGCCATGTGCTTTCATCCCCACCACCCATCTCCTCCCCTTTTGGCTATAAATACAAGCCATTCTCCTCTCATTTGTATCATCCAAAATCATAAACACTTCTCTCTCTAGAAAGTTTGGCATTTGTAAGTTTGGTTTTTAATATATAATACTCCTGTTGGTTCTTGAGTATTATAGTTCGGTCTTGAGTACTCCTGTCGGTTCTTGAGTACTCAAGATTTTCTTTATTCTCGAGTACTCTTGTCGGTTCTTGAAGTACTCACCCCTTTCCTTTACTTACTGTCTTTCAAAAACCCTCGAGTACTTAGCTATGGTATCCACCTCTATGGATATTCGTAGCTAAACTCTTCATTCGGTTGAAGGGGTGTACTTGTATCATAAAATGTTTTAGGCCATATTTTAGTGCCTCTTCTTTGTATTCAAAACTTGTTCTATGTGCCATATATTAGGTTAGAACTTCCAAGGTTGAGTGGATGCTTGGAATGGCAAAGCTCTTCCGTGGGGTTCATAAACATACTCGGATAAGTGGATGCTTGGAATGGCAAAGCTTATCTGAGGAGTTTGACCTTTCTAAAACACCATTTGGTTAGTCGGGAATGACTGGTCAAATGGATGCACACAGGCTAATATACCTTGGAATGGGGTATTAGTCTAAGTAGAACAAGTGCTCTACCACCTTGGAATGGGCTAGACAGTGTGGCAAATCGAGTGCTTGGAATGGCCTTGATACACGTTTGAATACTTAGAAGGATCACTAAAGGTCAATGATAAACAGGCTATGATACAAGGCCCCCGAAACCGAATGCTTTCCTTAAATTCAAACACCCCTTGCATTTACTTTCTTAGTATAAACTGCTCTATCAAATGCTCACGTACCGGAAGGCTTGCCAATCACGCATCACCCGCTGTAAGTCTTCTACTTTTATTTTCAGTACTTTACTTTTCTGTCATTTACTTTTCCGCACTAAAAACCAAAACCGACCAACCAATCACTTACTTTTCCGCACTAAAACCTCAATCAACCTAAAACACGCTCCCTCGTTGTACAATTCCCTCAAAGAATAGCTTATCCCCTTAATTCCCTTGGGTTCGACCCCTACTTACCACTTGCTACCTAGTAGTAAGGTCACGAGTAGCGGAATACAAATTGGCTTTTGCACAGAGAACACCGCACCTTAACGACAGTGCGGTGGGCTCTGTCAGCGGTCCATGATAAACTGTTCTATGACACAAGGCCACTGAAAACCGAATACCTTTCCTTTGATAAAAACCAACTCATCACTTTACTTTCGGTACCAATATCAACTGCTTACTTTCAGTACCCATATCAACTGCTTATTTTCCGCAAGTCTTGTCTTTCAAGCATTTATTTTCCGCAAGTCTTGTCCTTCAAGCATTTATTTTCCGCAAGTCTTGTCCTTCAAGCATTTATTTTCCGCAAGTCTTGTCCTTCAAGCACTTACTTTCCAGCAATTTACTTTCAGTCTCGTATTTACTTTCCTTACTTTCAGTCATTTCCTTTCAGTACTAAAACCTCAACCAACCCCAATCAAACTTTCATTTCAGTACAAAATCAAAAGAACTGCTATCCACCATATTTTCCCTTGGGTTCGACCCCTACTTACCGCTTTACTACCCAAATAGTGAAGTCGCACAAGTAGTGGACTTATAAATTTATTTTGTACATTTGCCTCGCGACAAGGCATCTGTCAAATTGGCGCCGTTGCCGGGGAAAATTGGAACTACAATTGGATAAAGTTCTTTAACTTTGTGCTCGCTTCTAACCATGTCTCATGCAGGAAGCCACCACGACTATCAGGATGATGACGAGATGAATCTGTACGATCGAAATAATGAGGCGCAGCCCCCATTTCCAATTCTCGAAAATCCAGAGCAACTCATCCGAAACCAAAGAGCTCGTGAAAGGGAGGCCATCCGGAGAAACCAAGGCCTGCCCGAGGGCCGAAATGAAGCTGGCCCAGCACAACAACCCCCTAGACATCCACCACCACCTCAACGCCAACAAGCACCAAGGCAAGAACCCATCATCGATGAGTACTATAGGGATAACAACTTCCGTGAACCTACTATGGGAGAACTATCGGCACAAGATTTCAGAAATCAGCCGTGGTGCATTTACGAGGACCCCGAAATGGAAAACATTGCGATCAACACATCAGTGGCCCATAACTTGCCCAAGTTCTCAGGAACTCATGGAGAATCAGCAACAACTCATCTCCAACGCTTACACGGCATTTGCCAAAACCTAAAACCCAACAGAGTGAATGTAGACGATTTCAAGTTGAAAGCATTCTACTTTTCTCTCGTTGACTCGGCGAATGACTGGTTCCTTTCATTGCCTTCCGGTAGCATCAGAACATGGGCTCAGATGCAAAAGAAATTTCTAGACAAATACTACCCGGCGGGAAGAGCGATGCAAGTAAGGAGACAACTGCAGGACATAAAGCAGGGGCCTAACGAAACCATGTACGACTACCTAGAAAAATTCAACCGCCTGGAGAGAAGCTGATGCACCCTTGGACTGCCCGAGAAACTCATCATCGAATACCTCATCGATGGACTGAGGCAATTAGACAAAATGCTCCTGGATGCCTCGGCTGGAGGATCCATGATGAATCTATCATTGAGCGGCATACGGCGACTCATCACCGATGTTGCTGAAAATGCCCGATTCAGAGAGGAGACAACTCGGCAGGAAGAATTCTCCCGAACAAAGAATGTGGCAAAGGCCGAGACACCGATGAACTGCATGCCCGAGGAGATGAAACAAATGAAGGAAATGATGGTTCAGATCCTACGAAGGCAGCCCGTTCAAATTAAGCCTTGCGAGTTTTGTGGTTCTACGGACCACAAAACCGACGCATGCCCAACATTAATGATAGAGGAACCGGCAGAAGTGAACGCAGTGGTAGGATACCAAGGATACAACAACAGCAACGACAGAGCCGGACCAAACCGACAGTACAATCAAACAGCAGGCCCGAGCTGGAGGAACGACAACCATCCTCCGAGGGAGACACAACAAGCCGCCCCTCAACTAGCTCAATCGTTCTACCAACCGCCCCACCGGCAGTACAGCCAGAACGCCCCACCAGTAGGCCAATACCAGCAAAGAGGACCGAACCAATACCTACCAATACCTGCCAAACCAACATCAACAGAAGGGTCCAAATCAGTACCAAGCCAGCTTGAGCAATCAGCAAGGACCAAGCAAGTCGCTTGAAGACACCATGAAGGAACTCGCAAGAAGCGTAAATCAATTGGGTACCTCGCTAACCCAATTTCAAGCGAAAACGGACAGGCAATTCTAGATTTGACCAAACAAATGTCCCAGCTCGCCACCTCAATGTCCGCGCTCACTAATGAACCAGGCAGACTTCCTTCACAAACCATCCAAAACCCAAAGGCGAATGTTAGCATGATAAGGAGGTCAAACATAAAGGCGGCACGGGAAGAAGCAGCACGATCCACAACTTACAAACCTACGAACAAACACTTCACCCGTAGACACCGTCCTGATTGGAATCAAGAGGAAGACCGACCCAATGATGGCAGAACGTGGGTCACGTATGCTGACAATGGACGCTATGCGCTCACCGTTAGCATGACACCACCACCAATCACGCACTTTGACGTACCAGCATCGGGCTGGGATGAAAATGACGATTTGGACTCTAATGGTCCCAGATGGGATTCCCCAACTAACATCTATGCGTCAGAGCAAGGTATTTACCCAGAAGATCAGGAGTCACAACCGGAAAATGATATGGACCTAGGAGCCTTCACGATTACCTATGGAATCGGTGAAACCCAAATTCATCAGTGCTTGATCAATCTTGGGGCTGCCGTCAATGCCATGCCTTACTCCTTATATTACCTATTGGGGCTTGGTCCATTAAAAACACCAAGGTCAAATATCGAGTTGGGAGACAAGTCGTGTATCCGTCCGGTTGGAGTGCTTGAAGATCTAATACTCCATGTGGGGGAACTCGTCATTGCCGCAGATTTTTATGTATTACAAATGGAGACCAGCGAAGACAACCCTTGACCTGCAAATTTATATTTGTAATTTTCCTTGCGAGAAACTAGTGTAGTGGCAAGCAAGGGTCGAACCCTAGAGAGCTGGTGTTGGTGAAGTCGTTCTGTAAACAATAAAATTGGGGGTTTGGTGTGAGCAATTGTTGTAAAACGCAAGAGAATAAAAACGAAAAGTATTCAATCAGAGAAAGCATTCGGTCTAGGGTTTTCTATTGTGACTCGTTTATCATTGACTTCTAATAATCTAATTTTGTGTTCCTAAGTGTGGTTACTCCGTTTCAGGTTATAACCTAAGGTAAGGCCGTTTCAAGCACTTACACCACCATCCACTCCGTTTCAGGTTATAGACTTCTAGTTTTAGCAAACCTAATACTCCGTTTCAGGTTATATCAGGTTAACGTGCGACTACTTGTCCTAACGTTTCAGTATCAAACAAGCAGCAAAAATAAGGGCTGAATTGCTCGGCTAAGTTTTACCGTTTCAAGTCTCCACTTAGCTTCGCAATTCAAACCGAGATAAATAGCACAAAAACTAGTGGAACATAAAATAGCATTAAGCAAAGAATCTCAAAACTTCGTCACAATATATTGAACCCTAAACCGAATAAGAGTTTTAGCTACACATAATCATGAAAAGACGCATAATTAAAAGTAGAAAATCTTCTCTCTCGTCGAAATCTTCTTCCTCTCCTCCAGAGCCGTCTCGAATGATGGATGATAAGATGATGGATAGATGATATTAGAAACCCTACCCCTGATCTAAAAATATAAGCTATAGGGTTTCTAAATCCGTTTCTGGGCCAAAAATGCAATTAAGAAAAAAGCCCAAAAACACTGTTCACGACCGGAAAACACTGTTCACGGCCGGAATACTGTTCATCCGCGGACCATGCACATTTTAGCGCCGTGGGTACTGTTCATATTAGCGTCCGCGGGTACTGTTCATAAAGTGAACAGTGTCTGCGGTCCTCTCTGAGACTGTTCATCCATTCTGCGCATCTGTTTTGACTTTGGCTCTGATTTTGACCCTCCAAATGACCTCGGATGCTCTCGGTGTGAACTAGAGAGTTGTAGGGAATTGAGTCAGATACGCAATGCCATGTAGCTCGTATTTTTTTGATCAACGGTCCATTCCCAGTGCTCCGCCGAACGTCCAAAGGTCTGATCTGCCATTGTGATGTTTTCGGCATAAAATACCGTCTTTTATGCACGTTTCCTCCTAGAGCTTCCGAAACACCTGAAATGCAAAACCATACTAAAAAGTAATTGTTCGCATATAAAAGTGTCGAAATAAATGGGATTAATTGACTCGACGAGTCGTATAAATACGACTCATCAACCCTCCAACGCTTTTTTTGGGACGAACTTTTCTCTACGACACCAAGGCAAGGATCGACATGGGCAAGGGCTCGTTATCACTAGCATTTGGCGGCAAGATTTCAGATTTCTACATCAATGATGATGATGGCCGCTGACAGGTGTCGTTTGGCCTGTGCAAAAACATTTATATTTTTCCAACTAGCTAGTGGCAAGTCGGGTCGAATCCACAGAGATCGGTTTGAGAATCTGTATCACTAAGTATAAATGTAACGGGGGTTTTGTAATTCAGCCAAGTAAATAAAACACAGCGTGCAACAATGATCCGTTGTCAGGAGATCAATCGTCACACGAAATCAAGTATCAATATCAATGAACGAGTGCAAGCTACACATGGTAATAGCATACATATCATTAAGTAATTGAGTTGAGATGAGAATACAATACTGATGTTTGAAGTCACTTCACTTTTCCAAACCAAAGCCACTGCCAAAATCAGCAGCAGCAATCCAAGCTAACTCACGGCAGGAACTTGACAAGAAGAATTGGCCAAAAGATATGACCAATCAAAAGACACAATCTGTGTTTTTCACTCCTCACAATCACACAAACCAAACTCACGGCAAACACAATGTTCAAAAGAGAAACAATTGTCACTTTTGTTTTCTCAATTAAAACTCACGACAAAACCAAATACAAATTCGCTGTGTTCTATTCTTCTCCAAAAACCACACGGACCAAACAATGGCCACCACCAGACACACGTTTTTCTTCAAGGGACTAAAGCCAAGAACAAATTGACAAGTTGTTTTCTTTCTCTTGTAACACACGGTCAGAATTTTTGGCCAACAAAGGACAACTTCATCTTTTCTTCTTTCTCTCCTTTTATCTTCCAAAGTGTGGCTTTCCAAATTCTCCTCTTCCCAAAAACCAACGTGTGTCTCTTTTCCATTCCACTTCTCAATTACACACGGACCAAAAAGTCACTCCTTGATTTTTTTTGTCTTCTCTTCTTCCATGTGGCTTTCCGATTTCCAGTCGTTTTGCTTTCGAGAAAACGCAATTTGATTTCAGTAAATTCGTCAGCTGGAGATTCCGCACGGACGTCTCGTTCATTTTGTCACCCGCGGACGTCTTGTGAATTATGGAAATGTATGAGACGTCCGCGCCCTCTTAATCTCTCAAGGCGTCCGCGTAATTCTGACTCAGACTTTGACTATTTCGGTCTTTATTCCTTTCTGCGCAAAATATCTTCAAATGGGCTCTCTTTAGCCGATATTCCTTCTATGGTCTCTGAATGTACCTGAGAATGAAAACTACACAACGGTAGTGAAATAATATACAGATAACACTTAAGAGACGGGGTTTTAACATATAAAATAGTCGTACAATTACGACTTATCAAACTACCCCACACTTGAACTTGTTCGTCCCGAACAATAACAAAGCCATAGAACGAATTACAATGCACTATCATGCAAATCCTTACATCTCAATCCCAAATCCAGCAGTTCATCTTATCATGCTTAAAATTCTAACAATGCGAGTAAAGATAGATTTTTCGATACTTGTTACCTCGCGAGTTGCAATTCAAACGACCTTGGATGTTTGGGAGATAGTCCCCTATAGGTACCACGGACATTGCATTCTTTTCTGAGTTTTGGTCTTTTGATTGAGTCGGCGGCTTTCTCTGACACGTGATATATTCACTGCTTTCGTTCCGTTGAGCTTTGAATTCCTTAATTTGTATGGACCTGATAAACTTCACATCTTCGCTTGAATCAATCAAATTCTGATTTTCTTCTTACTTGATGGTTTGCCTTCGGCTTTTGAATTTGTTTCTTGCCCACATAATCATTTGCGCCCTTGAACCACTCCAATCATAGCCTCCGAATAACAGCATAGGAGTGCGTCCCGCTCTTTTCTCATCTTCGTCGTTTCTGCATGAGGCAAGGTAGGGGTTACCCACCTATTCCCAGCTACTCCGACTAGAGATGGACAGTTCGTTTTCTCTGTCCCGCCACCACTGCGAACGCATGAATATACTTGAATTACTTGGTGACGGAGCTACTCTCTGGACTAGGCTAGTGAAGCGTCAACCTCCACCGCTTTTCTCAATCATCAGAACCAAAACTCAGATTTTCTTGCAATTTGCCGTACCTTTCTGGGACATTTCTGTCAACTCCACATCCCTGCATATCACAACTCACAAGAACAAAGCATCGAAATTTTTTGAAATTTCGCATTCTTTGTCAAATAAGCACAATAGTCATAAATAAACTGGAAATGAGATTTTTGACATATGGGAAAAACATAGCATTACATCATCATTTAATCACGACACACGACTGACTCTATAACACCCCACAAAGCATCGAAAATTTTTGAAATTTCGCACTTTTAGTCAAATAAGCACAATAGTCATAAATAAACTGGAAATGAGATTTTTGACATATGGGAAAAAACATGGCAGTGCATCATTAGTTCATCACGAAACACGACAGACTCTATAACAACCCACCCCACACTTAAATTTTCCCGTGTCCTCAAGGTACAATTCTAGTGATAAAGTGGACAAACACAACAGACTCAAATAAAAAGAAAATAAATAAATAAAAGTGAACTGGTACTCCCCTAATATTCTGGTGGCGGTGCTGTGCTCTGAGATTTCCCGCGGACGTCTTCTTAAATGGAGGCCGCGGACGCCTGAATAATATTCAGTAATTGCTGAGGCGTCCGCGCATGTAATCCTTTAGACGTGCGCGGTCTGCACTGATGTAGAATTCCGTTCTTTGCTTAATCACCTGAAAACACCAGAAATAACAAGAAATGCCCTCGAGGCACATTATCAGCTTCCCAATTCCACTAAAACATGTGTAAAATAAAAATAAAACACCGGGTTGCCTCCCGGGAAGCGCCTTTGTTTTACGTCCTTGGCTGGACATTACCTCTATGGGATCACAAGTTAGGATCCCATGGCCGCTCCAAGTCAAACTTCTTTACTCTTTTGTGGTACTCATAGCCTTCTTCGAGTGGTACTCTCGTGTTTCTCCATCCCGGTTTCCATCCAAATGTGCCATGTCTCGGCCGCTTCCTCGTGTATAGACGGTCATCATCCTTGCGAACCTTGAGGTTTGATGTCTTCCCAGCAAACGCAAGCGATGACACTTTTGTTCCCACGTCATTCTTGGTCCTTTTGTCCACAATGATCGATTGTCCCAAAATCAGTGCAAGAGGGCTATTATCGATTGCATCTCCAATCTGCAAAATATAGGAATCTACGGGGACAACTAGATCTTCAACATGGGGCGTTAGATTCGCAAGTAAACCAACAGGATAAACACGTGATGTATTTCCTAACTCTACCAATAGTTTAGGAATTTTCGATGGTCTCAAATTCAAAGAGCAAGATAAAGAATATGGCATGGCATTAACATAAGCACCCAAATCGATTAAGCAGTGGTGTATGAGGGTCTTACCAACACCACGGGTGATTGTGATGGTACCTAGGTTCTTACACTTCTCGAGCGGTGCTACTTGACTTGTAGCACGTGAGTGTTCCACCGTTGGCTCTTCCGACTCATGCTTCACCTCCAACTCATCTTCCAGCTCTTCTTTATCGATCACATGGGCTTCGGGAGCTAACACCTACAATAGGAATGGTACAGAGGGGTCAGAAACTGGAATTTCCTCAACTGAATTAATGCAGCCCGCGGAGGTCTCTTGAATATCTTCCGCGGACGTCTCCTGAATTTGTGGTAATTCTTCAGGCGTCCGCGCCATAATGGTTGAGACGTCCGCGTTCTCTACTGAGGGCGACTCTTCCATTAGCTCTTCTTCTCGCATCTCGTTCATTATGCTACCCACTTGTTTCTTCAATTCATTAACATCTCCGCCAATCCTTTGAGTGAATTCCTTGAACATTTCTTTCAATTCCTTGATCGGATCCTCGTCTCCTTGTTCGATGTGTGGTGATTTGTATGGCTGCTTTTGTGGGTACGAAGATTGCCCCATATCGTAATTGTTGTTCCTTTGCCAACCACCATCATTTTGCCTAGATTGCCATTTGTTGTTGCCTTGGTATTCTTCAAATCTCTTTGGTGGCGAGTCTCCCTTGTTTATGTAATCCTCTAACAGTCCATAGTAATATCCTCTCATAGTGCGTCTCGGATCCCTATGCCTAGGTGACTGTCCATATCGGTTTCCTCCATCGAGGTATTTTCGATCAAGCTCTTCCTCGTAATTCTCGTGTCTAGCTGCACGAGGTCTACCATATTCGTTCACAAATTGCTGTTCCTCATCACTATACTGGGCGTTATAGAATCCTCGCATAGTGCGTCTCGGATCTCGACGCCTAGCATAATCATTCACAAATTCCTCACGTCTGGGGGGTGGTAGTTTTCGATAAACATAATCGTCATACACTGGTTCACTGTGATACGAATTCATAGCAAACCATAAAACCAAACAAAAACAAAATAAAGTAAAATAAAACTAAAAGAATTAAAATACTTAGTGAGATTCTTCGTTACCGATCCCCGGCAATGGCGCCATTTTGACAGGTGTCGTTTGGCCTGTGCAAAAACATTTATATTTTTCCAACTAGCTACTGGCAAGTCGGGTCGAATCCACAGAGATCGGTTTGAGAATCTGTATCACTAAGTATAAATGTAACGGGGGTTTTGTAATTCAGCCAAGTAAATAAAACACAGCGTGCAACAATGATCCGTTGTCAGGAGATCAATCGTCACACGAAATCAAGTATCAATATCAATGAACGAGTGCAAGCTACACATGGTAATAGCATACATATCATTAAGTAATTGAGTTGAGATGAGAATACAATACTGATGTTTGAAGTCACTTCACTTTTCCAAACCAAAGCCACTGCCAAAATCAGCAGCAGCAATCCAAGCTAACTCACGGCAGGAACTTGACAAGAAGAATTGGCCAAAAGATATGACCAATCAAAAGACACAATCTGTGTTTTTCACTCCTCACAATCACACAAACCAAACTCACGGCAAACACAATGTTCAAAAGAGAAACAATTGTCACTTTTGTTTTCTCAATTAAAACTCACGACAAAACCAAATACAAATTCGCTGTGTTCTATTCTTCTCCAAAAACCACACGGACCAAACAATGGCCACCACCAGACACACGTTTTTCTTCAAGGGACTAAAGCCAAGAACAAATTGACAAGTTGTTTTCTTTCTCTTGTAACACACGGCCAGAATTTTTGGCCAACAAAGGACAACTTCATCTTTTCTTCTTTCTCTCCTTTTATCTTCCAAAGTGTGGCTTTTCAAATTCTCCTCTTCCCAAAAACCAACGTGTGTCTCTTTTCCATTCCACTTCTCAATTACACACGGACCAAAAAGTCACTCCTTGATTTTTTTGTCTTCTCTTCTTCCATGTGGCTTTCCGATTTCCAGTCGTTTTGCTTTCGAGAAAACGCAATTTGATTTCAGTAAATTCGCCAGCTGGAGATTCCGCACGGATGTCTCGTTCATTTTGTCACCCGCGGACGTCTTGTGAATTATGGAAATGTATGAGACGTCCGCGCCCTCTTAATCTCTCAAGGCGTTCGCGTAATTCTGACTCAGACTTTGACTATTTCGGTCTTTATTCCTTTCTGCGCAAAATATCTTCAAATGGGCTCTCTTTAGCCAATATTCCTTCTATGGTCTCTGAATGTACCTGAGAATGAAAACTACACAACGGTAGTGAAATAATATACAGATAACACTTAAGAGACGGGGTTTTAACATATAAAATAGTCGTACAATTACGACTTATCAGCCGCCCAGGAGTAAGGAAACCGCCAGATATCATGCATACCTCGGATCTCAGAACTCTGGTTTCTGACCTACCAAAAAAGACCGTAAGAATAGCAAGGCCAGCAACTATGGGTAAGGATCCCTCACGCTCTCAATGGAGGTGGAAGGAGAAACCACCGTTGGCACTGAATTTCTTCCTTTCCTTTGTCAGAGGAGTCTTGCTTCACATCGCTGGATCTCGATCTTATGGTTTTCCAGTTTCAGAAGCTGGTTGATGAAGGCTGATTTTGTTCTGAACCATGACTGTTGATTTTCCTTACCATTCTTCCAAAGTTCTGTGCCATCATAGCCAGTTGCTCAGTGGTACAGCCAGCATCCAGTTTGTCTTCTAACATGTCCGCTTATAAGGCGATTCCCTTCACATCTCCGGTTTGGAAGTCATGATTAATCTCGTAAGTTCTGAGTGACCCCATCAGCTCGTCCAGCTTTAGTTTGGTGATGTCATGCATTTCCTCATTGGCAGTGACCTTCATGGCAAATCTCGGAGGGAGTGACCTCAGGACTTTACTGGCCAATCTTTCTTCATCAATGGGTTTCCCTAGTGCAGACGCCTCGTTGCACAGTTCCAGAACTCTGGTGTTGTACTCAGTGATGGTTTCACTTTCCTTCAATTTCATTTCTTCAAACCTGGTTGTGACAGCCTGCATGCGTGAGTTGCGAACCTTGTCCGTGCCTTCAAAGGTTGTTTGGAGGATGTCCCATGCTTCCTTGCCCACTTCACAGTTGATGATGAGCTTCATGACGTTTTCATCTACGGCAGAAAAATTTGCGTTCATAGCCGTTGAGTTTCCCAAAGATGCTTTGTCCTCCTCTTCTGTCCACAGTGCTTCTGGTTTTGGGATTGGTTCTCCAGTGAGATTGTTCATCATGGGTTCCGTCCAACCTTCCAGAACAGCCTTCCATGCTTTTTCGTCTAGAGATTTCAGAAAGGATCCCATCACGGGCTTCCAGGTGGCATAGTTCGATCCTTCGAGTAGCGGGGGTCTGGTGATTCTTTGTCCTTCCTTCAGAGTCATCTTTAACAGTTCAGGATCCCACTCAGTGTGTCGAGTGTCGGCTCTGATACCAATTGAAATTGTATCCCCTGTTCAAGCTTGTGTCCAAGACACAGTTGCAACAGACCTTGAACTCTTTTCACAACAGTTCAGCAGACAGTTCAAGGTACAGTTGCGACAGACCTTGAACTCGTATCACACCAGTTCAGCAGATAAAGCAAATAATATGAGCACGCACAGAATGATAACCCAGTTCGGCCACGCCTACTCTGGGGGGTTTCCCACACCCGAAAAGGGACAGCAAATCTTTATTACAAGTTAGAGCTTGTACGTGGACTTACACTTACACCTTGTAATTGCCTAGCCTCTAACACTGCGTCTCTCAGATTTGCAACTGAAGTTTACAGCAGTTAACCTCGATCCCCTTCGTCCGAACCTGCAGTCCAAACGTTCTCGACCCTCTCTTGAAGCTCGGATGCTTTCTCATGAAAGCTTGTTCACCTTTGTTGTGTGCGGCAGTTTGATCGCTTCCAGGCAGTCTGAGTTGCACGTGATGAGACTGCTCTTGCACCGATGAGTTTCCAGTGGGGAAACACAACCGGTCGTCGCTTTCTTCTTCTCCAATCGATAGGTTATACTCGTGTATGTTTTACCTTGAAAGCGATGCAGAATGAGGACGTCCTAGCAACGTATTTATATGCTTGGACGAAACCCTAATCTGCACAAGATAATGCCATCAAATATTTAGGAAATATTCCTAGATAATTGATGTATATCTTTCTCAAATCGATTGGAAGAATATATGGAGATCTCTTGCCCAAACAGCTATGCCGCCTTCAATATAGATATTCATTCGAATATCTGTTGTTCAAATAATTCGCTGGCCGACTTCAAATCGACGAGATCTTCGCTGTCCAATATCTTCCCGGAAATATCCTTGCGTCTGTTCCACGCTGTACAAGAGTGCTAGGATATGTTCGAACTCCTCCTGAACTCCTGCTCGAACTGTCTAACTATGTTTTGCCAAATACATGCCACTTAAGGGAACATCAAATCACATATTTATCCAAGCCTCGACTGACTGAAAACACCATAACACAATCACAAAACGATACAAATAAATTCCAGCAAACAAAAGACAGATGTAAATACACCAACCTACCGATTGAGCGTGGTCGGATCATGCCTTTCCCATAAAACATCCTACAATGTATCAAAGCTACACTCCTTCGGATCAAACTGCATGCTCACAAGTCACAACCTCTGAATGACCAGACATTCCACTACACACAAATGGACTCCTTGAAGGCGGTAAGCGCTGAAACTGAGAAAGACTACTTGCAAGAACAAACTCATTCTAGAACACAAATACAAGTTTCATACATCTGTCATCATATTAATACTAAAACAAAGTACATAAATACAGGAATGGCAACAAGTTGAACACAACTGATCTCAACAATTTACTTAACAAAATAGATAATGTACCAATTATGAGCTACGCATAAAGCTACGTATATATGTTGCTACGAAATATGATGCTAAGGATAACATACGTATATATGATGCTACGTATTATGATACATAATTGGTTACGTATTTTGTCCCTCCACCAGAAAATAAAATATGTAGCTCGATACACTATGCTAAGCAACTTGATAAATGATGCTATGAATTATGGTACATATTCGTTACGGATTTTGTCTCCAACCAAATCCATTGAGTCGATTAGCGTGTAACCCTGAAAATTGAAACATTACATACCGTAAACATGGCTTGCATATGGGTCGGTGTCATCCATTGTGCGTATTTCCGACATCGATGCTCGAGAATCGTTCGTCCGAGAGTAGTCGTCCGTCGTCGAGAAATCGTAAAGCTGGATCTACTAATTACCATTGTAAGAGGAAGGAGCGACAGATCGAGGCGGCGCCGGATGTCTTCGATAGATCGAGGCGGTGATGGACCATATTTATATGATTCATTAAAGTCAGTTAAACCCACCAAATTAGACACTTTGTCTATTTAACTTTTGCTTGTTAGTTCCATTATTTATCTACAGGGTATATTGAGGTTCAGAGAGAAAACAAGCTAAAATGGGGTCCTTAAGGCCAAAAAGGATAGACAAATAGTTATGGCCGAGAAATCGCACCCAAGGACCGAGAAAATCAGCCCAGGACCGAGAAACGTCGGGCCGCGTCCTAGAAATGTCGGACGCGCTCGGAAGCCTGCACCGAGGACCCCAGGTCCCTGACCGAGAGTGCCGAGGAATACCGGGCCCAAGTGCCGAGAGTGTCGAGAGAACGCCAGGCCATGCCCATGCCATCTAGGTCCAAAATCAAGTTGCCCGGGCAAACGAGCCGATCTGACGAATCCACCTCGACCAAAGTGATCAAAATGGCAAATAATGTGGACAATGTCGAGAAACCAAGGAGAATGCCCGAACAGATTGGCAGTTGGCCCAATTCCAAAGCAAAGGCCTCGCACGCATAGACACCTAATCCAAGTCGCTCGACTAAACCATGGAATCTGGAAAATCTGGCTCGACCAGAGTGTTTAAAATGTCAAATGACTCGATGAATCTCAAATCCCAGAGAAAATGCCCGAGTAAATTCATCCATGGCCGAAAAAACCAAGTCACGCTCAGGCCGGGCCCGAGCTGCGCCCAGGTCCTGACCCGAGCGCGCCCAAGACCAGCGCCCAAGGCCGCGTCCGAGTCCTGACCGAGGCCTACGCCCGACCAGAACTTCACACCAGGCCACGACCATGTTCTGACCAGATTCCGGCAAAACGGTCTCGACCAAAAGGCTTAGGATTGCTTCAACATTCAAAATCAACTATTCAAAAGCAAAGCACCTCCGGCCCAAATTCCGGCCAAACTCCGGCAAAGTCCCGATCAACCACCGTCTGACCTCCGATCATACTCCGATCAGGCTCATATCACCACCACCATGGTCCGGTCAATATCACCTCCAACCGAGTCCAACCGGAGATGGGTCCTCCCGGAGCAAATTCCGGCCAAAGCCTTTACTATTCACAAATATCTCCTCCCCCATGTGGCGGTGGAATAATGATGAATAGTGCTGGAATAGTGTTGTCATCATTACAAAGGATGGAATAGTGTCAAATAGTGGCGGAATAGTGCCGGAATAGTGGCCATCATCAATGCAAAGGGGAGGAATAAAGGCCATCATCAAAACAAAGGGGAGGAATAGTGGCCCTCATCAATGCCTCATCAATGCCGCCCACCATGAATGGAGGAGGACCTCAAGCCGCCCACCATGAAAGGAGGAGTGGACTCCAAGCCACAACCGCCTCCTTTGCCTATAAAAGGAAGGCCACCCCTTCCTTAAACAATGCCTCATGTCCTATCTTGTGTCAAGGTCCTTAGTTTGTTACTCCTAAAATCTCTCTAGAATCTTGGGCACAAAACACTTGTAAACACTCTCCATTTCAATACCAAAGTTCAAGGTTCTACTTTTGTTCTTGTTTTGTTCCATTACTTTGTTCCAAAACCGAGAGCTCTTCTTTCCAAAACCAAGAGCCTCCCTTTCTTTTCTTGTCTTTCATTCACTTATTTTCGAGCACTCTTGTTGGTTCTCGAGTGCTCAAGTCTTTACTTTTCTTGTCTTTCGAAAACCCTTGTTTTAGTACACTAGCTATGGTATCCTCTTCCATGGATAACCGTAGCTAAACCCTTCATTCGGTTGAAGGGGTGTACTTGTGTCAATAAAAACGTTTTAGACCCTTTCCTTAGCGCTTCTATTGTATTTGAGCTCGTTCTATGTGCCTTTATTTGGTTGAGCAACAAGGCTAAGTGGATGCTTGAAATGGCAAAGCTTAGTCGAGTGGTTCAATCTTGAGTAGACAACAAGGCTAAGTGGATGCTTGAAATGGCAAAGCTTAGCCGAGTAGTATACTCTTCTTTCAACCCACTTGATTGATCGGAAATGATTGATCAAGTGGATGCACATAGGCTAATATACCTTGAAATGGGGTATTAGTCTAGCTAGAACAAGTGATCGATGCCTTGAAATGCGCTAGACGGTGTCGCAAGTCGAGTGCTTGAAATGGCCTCGTACACTTTCAAATACACAGATTGATCATTAGCGGTTGATGGACTGATAAGTCGTAATTGTACGAATATTTTATATGTTAAAACCCCGTACTAAATGGTTATCTGTATATTATTTCACTACCGGTGTGTAGTTTTCATTCTCAGGTACATTCGGAGAACATAGAAGGAATATCGGCTAAAGAGAACTTATTAGAAGGTGTTTTGCGCGGAAAGGAATAAAGACCGAAATAGTCAAAGTCTGAGTCAGAATTACGCGGACGCCTTGAGAGATTAAGAGGGCGCGGACGTCTCATACAATTCCATAATTCACAAGACGTCCACGGGTTACGAAATTCAAGAGGGGTCCGTGCGAACACCCAGCTGGCGAATTTCCTAAAATCGACATTGAGTTTATCGGAAGAAATACAACACAAAAATCGAACAGCCAGACGAAAATCAAGGGGTCACATTGGAGAAACACAATCTGATTACGAGGAGTCAATTGAGAAGATAAAACACAAAGAAAGGGAAGAATGAAGACTGTCTTTTCTTTGACCGAGAATTGGCTGGTGTGAAATCGCTGGGAAAGCTTTGGCCGTGTGCTGCTAAATTGAAAAGGGAGAGAAGTCTTCCTTTAGTGTGGTTCTTTTGATCGTTCTTTGTTCCAGAAACCCTGTTTTGTCCCAAATTGCTCGATTGTTCCTAGTGATTGATACACATTCAGAAGCTGAGCTGCAGCTTCGTGATTAGTATTTCTTTTTCACTCTTTTCTGCGTGATGATTGTTATTGATAATTGATCATTGTTCTATTTGCGTTTATTCCTAATTGACTTGTTCGGAATTTACTACACCATTGTTGCTTTCGTACTTAGTAAAAAGATTCTCAAACTGATCTCTGTGGATTCGACCCGATTTGCCACTAGCTAGTCGGAAAAATATAAATGTTTTTGCACAGGTATGACGACACCTGTCAAAATGGCGCCGTTGCCGGGGATCGGTAACGAAGAATCCTACTAAGTATTTTATTTATTGTAGTTTTGTTTTATTTTTGTTTTGTCACTTGATCACTTTCTGTTTAAGTAGCAATGTCGCAGAGAAGTGTTGATGGTGATAACAGCCAGCTTGGTAGTGTACAAGGGGATAACATTCAAAGACCCAGAGATCAGCAATTTGTGAATGGATTTGCTAGAGGTCGTGCAGCTGGACACGATAATTTCGAGGAAGAACTGCTCCAACGATACCTTGGTGAAAGACAGCTAGCTAGGCGTCGGGATCCGGGACGCACCATGAGAGGAATCTGCGCTCCAATTATTGATGAGCAACCTTGGTGCATCAGACTGGATGAGGACGCAGATGGCATCGAAATAAAGAGTGGGGTAATACATCACTTGCCCAAATTTGGAGGAATGCCCGACGAGAACCCCCTGATACACTTGAAGGACTTTTATGGAGTTTGCACGTCCATGAGATCAACATCGGTTCCGGAAGAGATTTTTAAATTAAAAACATTTCCTTTTTCTTTAGTAAGTCAAGCTAAATCGTGGTTAATGTCTTTACCTTCAGGTTCAATTACTTCATGGGAACAATTGCAAAGGAAATTCATGGATAAGTACTACTGTCATTCAAAGGCTGCTCAAACAAGAAAGGAGCTCTCGATGATTAAATAAGGACGTGGGGAAACATTATTCGATTACTTGGAGAGGTTTAGGCAATTACAAGAGAGCTGTCCGAATCATGGAGTCCCACAAAGGATGCTTCTTGAATACTTTATGGAGGGATTGGTTCCAATGGAGAGACGAATGCTGGATGCCGCCGCTCAAGGGTCTATCATTGACATGTACCTCGAGGAAATTTGGCCGTTGATTGAGAAAGTTGCCGAGGGCACAAGGTATTTAGAAGAGACATATAGACCTGCACCTGTTGCTAACATAAATGTACAATCTGAATTGCAGGAACTGAAAGATATGATGGCTAAGATGATGACACAACAACCACAAGGCAATCAACGAGTGGAGAGTAAGGTAAACAAGTCCACATTTAATTCAATGAATAACGATAATGCTGTTTTTCAGGAAAGAGCAGAAGATGTGAATATTGTGGGATACATAAATAAGGGAGATTTGCCACCAAGAAGGACTGATGGGTACCAAGGCAACAACAAATGGCAGCTGAGACAAAATGAGGGTGGTTGG
Source organism: Rhodiola kirilowii (assembly GCA_033675215.1). Lineage (NCBI taxonomy): Eukaryota > Viridiplantae > Streptophyta > Magnoliopsida > Saxifragales > Crassulaceae > Rhodiola > Rhodiola kirilowii. Next base: position 37,911,948 of record CM066201.1, read on the forward strand.
CAAAGAAACAACAGTTACGATGCGGGGCAATCCTCGTATCCACAAAAACTGCCGTACAGACCACCACAAAACCGACAAGGAGATGAGGACCCGATGAAGGGATTCAGAGATGAAATGAGAGGAATGTTCAGGGAACTCAATCAAAAGTTTGATCGCCAAGCTGGAGATGTTAATGAATTGAAGAAGCAAATGGCTAGCGTAATGAACGAGAGGCAATGCGACAAAGGGAAGCTACCGTCGCAAACGATCCCCAATCCAAGGCAAAATGTGAGTGTGATCGTGATAAAGGATGAAGAGGAGAGGAAGGCTGAAGAAAAAACAGAAAAAGAGCAAGATTGGGGTTGGGATTGGGATTCTGCCTCAGTGGATATCGCGGACGCCTCAGCCATTAAATCGCGGACGCCTGAAGAAATACTGATAAATCAAGAGACGTCCGCGGACGATATTCTTGAGACGTGCGCGGAAAAATCAGTGAGCAATTTTCAAATTTCAAGTATTAACCCCCTTGCGCAATTGCCATTTCCCATGCAGGGTATTGAGAGCCACGAAGCTATAAATACTGAAATTCAACGGAAGGATAATGAGGACGCGAGAACCAAAGCACGAATGAAAGAATTGGAGCAAGGGAAAGAAGGAGAGTTGACCACTGGGACTAGAGACCCAGGTGCTTTCACGGTAACCTGTGGCATTGGTAACACGCTTATTCCCCACTGTTTGATTGACTTGGGAGCATCCATTAATGTTATGCCTTATGATTTCTATTGTTCATTAAAACTCGGACCGGTGAAACCGATCGAGTTAACTATTGAGTTAGGAAACAAGTCTTGCGTTCATCCCTATGGTATGCTTGAGAATTTAACCGTGAATGTTGGAGAAATTGTTGTGCCTGCAGATTTTTACGTATTGCAGATGGAGAACACTCATACTAAGGAGTCGCCAACACTCATTCTAGGACGACCTATCTTGTTTGCTATGAAGGCGGAGATTGATGTCGGTGAGGGTACTATAAAGCTGAAGTATGATGGAGAGGTGGCTGAGTTTCGTATCTTTGAGGACGATCGCCAACCTAGTGTGGGGAAACCGCCTGAGATTGCTGATAAGAAGCGAGTAAGGAAACAAAAGTGTGGGGTGGGCGCGCGAAAGAGGTGGACACCCAAAGAAAAGAACTGGAGATCGAAGCCACCTGATGGCGGGCGGAGCATTGAGAAACGATTAGCTTGTGGAAAAGCGGAGGAGAGGAGCACGCTAAGTGGGAAGTATGACTTGGAGCAGCCATGGGATCCTGACTTGTGATCCCTAAAGAGGTAGTGTCCAGCCAAGGACGTAAAATAAAGGCGCTTCCCGGGAGGCAACCCGGTGTGTTTCTTTTATTTTACACATGTCTTTACACATTAATTAGTTGAATCAGGAAGCTGATAATGCGCCTCGAGTGCATTTCCTTTGTTTCTGGTGGTTTCAGGTGGATGATTGATAAAGGGATTTTTCTCAGTGTGATTCGCGCACGTCTTAACATTAAGGTGTGCGGACGTCTAAAGCATTAACGCACAAAACAAGAGACGTCCGCGGGAGGAAATAGAGATGACGTCCGCGGGAAATCTCAGAGCACAGCACCGCCACCAGAATATTAGGGGAGTACCAGTTCACTTCTTTTTATTTATTTTCTTTTTATTTGAGTCTGTTGTGTTTGTCCACTTTATCACTAGAGTTGTACCGTGAGGACACGTGAAGATTTAAGTGTGGGGTGGGTGTCATAGAGTCAGTTCGTGTCATTTTTAATTTTTATGTTTTCGTGTGTCGTGTCGTAATGAACTGATGATGCACTGCTATGCTTTTCTGATATGTCAAAAATCTCATTTTCAGTTTATTTATGACTATTGTGCTTATTTGACTAAAAATGCGAAATTTCAAAAAATTTCGATGCTTTGTTCTTTCGAGTTGTGATATGCAGGGATGTGGAGTTGACAGAAATGTCCTAGAAGGGTACGGCAAATTGCAAGAAAATCTGAGTTTTGGTTCGGATGATTGAGAAAAGCGGCGGAGGTTGACGCTTCACTAGCCTAGTCCAGAGAGCAGCTCCGTCACCAAGTTTACAAATTCATTCATGCGTTCGCAGTGGTGGCGGGACAGAAAAAAACGAACTGTCCATCTCTAGTCGGAGTAGCTGGGAATAGGTGGGTAACCCCTATCTTGCCTCATGCAGAAACGACGATGATGAGAAAAGAGCGGGACGCACTCCTATGCTGTTATTCGGAGGCTATGATTGGAGTGGTTCAATCGCGCAAATGATTAATGGGACAAGAAACAAATTCAAAAGCCGAAGGCAAACCATCAAGTAAGAAGAAAATCAGAATTTGATTGATTCAAGCAAAGATGTGAAGTTTATCAAAGTCCATACAAGTTAAGGAATTCAAGGCTCAACGGAACGAAAGCAGTGAATTAATCACGTGTCAGAGAAAGCCGTCGACTCAATCAAAAGACCAAAACTCAGAAAAGAACGCAATGTCCGTGGTACCTATAGGGGACTATCTCCCCAAACATCCAAGATCGTTTGAATTACAGCTCGCGAGGTAACGAGTATCGAAAAACCTATCTTTAGTCGCATTATTAGAATTTTAAGCATGATAAGATGAATTGCTGGATTTGAGATTGAGATGTAATGATTAGCATGATAGTGCATTGTAATTCGTTCTATGGCTTTGTTATTGTTCGGGACGAACAAGTTCAAGTGTGGGGTAGTTTGATAAGTCGTAATTGTACGACTATTTTATATGTTAAAACCCCGTCTCTTAATGGTTATCTGTATATTATTTCACTACCGGTATGTAGTTTTCATTCTCAGGTACATTCGGAGACCATAGAAGGAATATCGGCTAAAGAGAGCTTATTAGAAGGTGTTTTGCGCGGAAAGGAATAAAGACCGAAATAGTTAAAGTCTGAGTCAGAATTACGCGGATGCCTTGAGAGATTAAGAGGGCGCGGACGTCTCATACAATTCCATAATTCACAAGACGTCCGCGGGTTACGAAATTCAAGAGGGGTCCGTGCGAACACCCAGCTGGCGAATTTCCTAAAATCGACATTGAGTTTATCGGAAGAAATACAACACAAAAATCGAACAGCCAGACGAAAATCAAGAGGTCACATTGGAGAAACACAATTTGATTACGAGGAGTCAATTGAGAAGATAAAACACAAAGAAAGGGAAGAATGAAGACTGTCTTTTCTTTGACCGAGAATTGGCTGGTGTGAAATCGCTGGGAAAGCTTTGGCCGTGTGCTGCTAAATTGAAAAGGGAGAGAATTCTTCCTTTAGTGTGGTTCTTTTGATCGTTCTTTGTTCCAGAAACCCTGTTTTGTCCCAAATTGCTCGATTGTTCCTAGTGATTGATACACATTCAGAAGCTGAGCTGCAGCTTCGTGATTAGTATTTCTTTTTCGCTCTTTTCTGCGTGACGATTGTTATTGATAATTGATCATTGTTCTATTTGCGTTTATTCCTAATTGACTTGTTCGGAATTTACTACACCATTGTTGCTTTCGTACTTAGTAAAAAGATTCTCAAACCGATCTCTGTGGATTCGACCCGATTTGCCACTAGCTAGTCGGAAAAATATAAATGTTTTTGCACAGGTATGACGACACCTGTCATGGACCATAATTATACGAATCAAAAACACAGTTAAACCCACAAAATTAGACTGTTTGTCTATGTAACTTTTGCTTGTTAGTTCCGATATTTATCTACAGGGTATTTTAGAGACTAGAGAGAATACACGCTAAGGAGAGGATTTTACGCTGAAAATATATTACGAGTCAGTCCAAGGTCACGATCAGACGCTGAATGAAGAAATCTCAAGATCCTGACGTGGAATCACTCAAAACAAATCAAACCGAAGAGCAATCAAAGTCAGTCCGGAGTGGAAATACACTGATAGTTTTGTGAAAACATCACAAAACACACACAAAACCTCCTCCTTCCCCTCCATGACCGGCGGCTTTTGGAGAAGGTGAGCCATGGAGGAAGCTCTCCTCCTCCCCTTACCTCCAACCGGCGGCTATGACCTTCCATGGAGCTTCCATGGAGATGTTGCCATGTGCTTTCATCCTCACCACCCATCTCCTCCCCTTTTGGCTATAAATACAAGCCATTCTCCTCTCATTTGTATCATCCAAAATCATAAACACTTCTCTCTCTAGAAAGTTTGGCATTTGTAAGTTTGGTTTTTAATATATAATACTCCTGTTGGTTCTTGAGTATTATAGTTCGGTCTTGAGTACTCCTGTCGGTTCTTGAGTACTCAAGCTTTTCTTTATTCTCGAGTACTCTTGTCGGTTCTTGAAGTACTCACCCCTTTCCTTTACTTACTGTCTTTCAGAAACCCTCGAGTACTTAGCTATGGTATCCACGTCTATTGATATTCGTAGCTAAACTCTTCATTCGGTTGAAGGGGTGTACTTGTATCATAAAATGTTTTAGGTCATATTTTAGTGCCTCTTCTTTGTATTCAAAACTTGTTCTATGTGCCATATATTAGGTTAGAACTTCCAAGGTTGAGTGGATGCTTGGAATGGCAAAGCTCTTCCGTGGGGTTCGTAAACATACTCGGATAAGTGGATGCTTGGAATGGCAAAGCTTATCTGATGAGTTTGACCTTTCTAAAACACTAAAGTAGAACAAGTGCTCTACCACCTTGGAATGGGCTAGACAGTGTGGCAAATCGAGTGCTTGGAATGGCCTTGATACACGTTTGAATACTTAGAAGGATCACTAAAGGTCAATGAGAAACAGGCTATGATACAAGGCCCCCGAAACCGAATGCTTTCCTTAAATTCAAACACCCTTGCATTTACTTTCTTAGTATAAACTGCTCTATCAACTGCTCACGTACCGGAAGGCTTGCCAATCACGCATCACCCGCTGTAAGTCTTCTACTTTTATTTTCAGTACTTTAATTTTCTGTCATTTACTTTTCCGCACTAAAAACCAAAACCAACCAACCAATCACTTACTTTTCCGTACTAAAATCTCAATCAACCTAAAACACGCTCCCTCGATGAACAATTCCCTCAAAGAATAGCTTATCCCCCTAATTCCCTTGGGTTCGACCCCTACTTACCACTTGCTACCCAGTAGTAAGGTCACGAGTAGCGGAATACAAATTTGCTTTTGCACAGAGAACACCGCACCTTAACGAGAGTGCTGTGGGCTCTGTCAAAACTGGCACCGTTGCCGGGGAATTAGCCGTCGGATAAGTTCTTTGAATCAATACTCGCTTCAAAACAACCATGTCTCGCGAAGGAAGCCACCGTGACTACCAAGATTACGACGAGATAAACCTGTACGATCGAAATGATGAGGTGCCACTTCCATTTGTGGACGATCCGGAACACCTCATCAGAAACAGAAGAGCTCGTGATAGGGAGGCCATCAGAAGAAATCAAGAACCACCCGAGGACCGAAATGCAGCTGGTCCAGTACAACCCCTAGATATCCACCACCCCCTCAACCTCGACAAGTGCCGAGACGAGAACCCGCTTTCGATAACTACTATGGGGATAACAACAATTTTCGCGAACCTACTATGGGAGAACTCTCAGCACCGTATTTCAGAACCAGCCATGGTGCATTCACGAAGGCCCTGAACTGGAAAATATAATCATCAACACTTCAGTGGCCCACAACTTACCGAAATTCTTAGGAACACGTGGAGAATCAGCAATGACTCATCTCCAGCTCTTACATGGTATTTGCCAGAACTTAAAACCAAATAGCGTAAACGTAGACGACTTCAAGTTGAAAGCGTTCTATTTTTCCCTCATCGACGCGGCAAACGACTGGTTCCTTTCATTGCCTTCCGGTAGCATCAAAACATGGGCTCAGATGCAAAAGAAATTCCTAGACAAATATTACCCGGCAGGATGGGCGATGCAAGTACGGAGGCAACTACAAGACATCAAGCAAGGACCCAATGAAACCATGTACGATTACCTGGAAAAGTTCAACCACCTGGAGAGAAGCTGTTGTACCCTTGGACTGCCCGAGAAACTCACCGTCGAGTATCTCATTGATGGATTAAGACCCTTAGACAAAATGCTCCTGGATGCCTCAGCTGGAGGATCCATGATGAATCTGTCATTAAGTGGCATAAGGGATCTCATCACCGACGTTGCTGAAAATGCCCGATTTAGAGAAGAGACGACTCGTTAGGAAGAATTTTCCCGAACAAGGAATGTGGCAAAAGCTGAAACACCGATGAACTCCATGCCAGAAGAGATGAAACAATTGAAGGAGATGATGATTCAGTTCCTACGAAGACAACCAGTTCCAGTTAAGCCTTGCGAATTTTGTGGTTCTACGGACCACAAAACCGACGCATGCCCGACATTAATAGAAGAGGAACCGGCAGAAGTGAATGCAGTGGGAGGATACCAAGGATACAACAACAACAGCAACGACAGAGCCGGATAAAACCGACAGTATGGTCAAGCAACCAACTCGAACTGGCGTAACAACAACTATCCTCAGAAGGAAGCACAACCAGCTGTCCCTCAACTAGCTCAGTCATACTACCAACCCCCCCACCGACAGTATAACCAGAACGCTCCATCAGCAGGCCAATATCAGCAAAGAGGACCAAATCAGTACCAAACCGACCCGCATAATCAGCAAGAACTAACCAAGTCGCTCGATGACACGATGAAGGAGCTCGCAGGAAGCATAAATCAATTGGGTACTTCGTTACACTAATACCAGGCGAAAACTAACGGGGCAATTTCAGAATTGACCAAACAAATGTCCCAGCTCGCCACTGTAATGTCAACACTCACTAATGAGCCTGGCAGACTTCCTTCACAAACCATCCAAAACCCAAAGGCGAATCTTAGCATGATAAAGAGGTCAAACGTAAAGGCGCCGCTGGGAGAAGTAACACGATCCCCAACTTACAAACTTACAAACAAGCACTTCACCCGGAGGCGTCGTCCTGATTGGAACCAAGAGGAAGACCGACCCAATGATGGCAAAACATGGGTTACGCATGCTGACAATGGACGGTACGCATTCACTGTTTGCATGACACCACCACCGATCATACACTCCGACATACCAGCACCAGGATGGGATGACAATAACGAATTATAGTGGGACTCTCCAACTAATATTTATGCTCCGAAGCAAAATATTAAGGGGTCCGATTATACAAATCCTAAGCCAAGGAACGGGCAGAATGGCCCGACAATAGAAAGAGCCCTCACTTCAGATCATGAGCCACAACCGGAAAGAGATAAAGACCCAGGGGCCTTCACAGTCACCTGCGGTATTGGTGAAGCACAGATTCATAAGTGCTTAGTCGATCTTTGAGATGCTGTCAACGCCATGCCCTCCTCCTTATATTACTTATTAGGACTTGGTCCATTAAAACCACCCAGGTCAAATATCGAGCTAGGAGATAAATCGTGCATTCGTCCGGTTGGAGTGCTGGAAGATGTAATACTCCATGTGGGAGAGCTCAACATTGCTGCAGACTTTTATGTAATACAAACGGGAGAGACCAGCGAAGACGACCCTCCAACAATAATATTGGGATGACCATTCCTCTACGCTACTAAAGCAAGGATCGATGTGGGCAAGGGCTCATTATCGCTTAAGTTCGGCGGCAAAATTGCAAATTTCTCCATTGATAATAGCCGCACGGATACAAATAAACCGCCAGACATTATACCTATCTCAGATCACGGTATACAGATTTCTGACCTGCCGAAGGAGACCAAAAGAGTAACAAGACCAGCAGCTATGGTCAAAGGTCCCCCGCCTTCTCAAAAGCAATGGAAAGAAAAAACACCAAAACCATGGGGTTCTAACCCAAGAAAGAAATCAGGAAAAGGCAAGGCAAAAATCAACACAGGAACAGTGGCGAAATACGACCTAAGCCACCCATGGGATCCAAACCAGTGTTCCAGGAATGAGGTACTGTCGAGCCAACGACGTTAAACAAAGGCACTGGTCGGGAGGTAACCCGACACCTATCTTACTTTCTATCTTTTATTTTCTGTCATTTAGTTTTTTCCGTAAGTCGCTCTCACCCACTTGGTGCATAGAATGAAATGACTATTCAGGAATCGGTTATGGGTGCAACATCAAGCCAGCCAGGCCTACGCCAAGAGTTCAAGGCCCCAGCCGAACTCCCTCGATTATCCAGCCTCATGCCATGTCGTTCATTCTACACATTAAAGGGAGTTCTGTTCTTCCCTTTTTCCTTGATGTCATTTCCTTCTCGTACAATATCTGCTTGCATGACTTTTGAACTAAGTTGTGCTGAAAGGCACGCCTTCGTTCAAAAGTGTGGGGTGAGATCCACCTTTGTAAATAAATAACATGTTTTTCCTTTTCCCTTAATAATTATCTTTTTGAAAATATGAACTTAAGAATGTGAAAAAGATAGATCATAATTCATGCATTAACCTTGTGAAAATTCAACTGTTTAAAAACTTAGAATGTAACTTCTCATTTGTCCCTTTGTGCTGAGATAAACTAGGGATGTGGAGTTGACATAAACTGCCCTAGAGAGGCTTGGCAAGCAATCGAAGGACTGAATTTTGCTATATGGTTTTCGAAGTCAGTGGAGGTTGCACTTCGGGTTTCAGTGAAGATTGAAGTCATCTCCGCCATGCAGTGTTTATGCAAAAATAAAAAAGGTGAGGACGGGAATCAGACCGTCCTATCTCTAGTCAAAGTAGCCAAGAAAATAGATGAGCGACCCTCATCTTGACCCGCGCGAAACGGCAAGGATGAGAGGAGCGGGAAGGTATTTTCATATGCTCGCGGGCAATGATTGGACCTCCCAAAAAAGGCCTGAGAAAATGGACTAGCAAGTCACAAAGAAGCAAAAAGCTCAAAGAAGCAAATCAAGAGGCCAAAGGCCCAAAATTGTGAAGGTTTTAACCGAACAAAAAGTGAAGTACTCAAAGAGTCAAATCAAAGGCCAAAGGCCGATTCACTACAAAAGTTGTCCCTCGCCAAAAGAAAATCAAAGACCAAACCATTGAAACCCGAACCGAATCACGTGCTAGAGAAAGCTACAAGAAAACCATATAGTGCGAGTCGGTTTCGAGGTTGTAGTCCAGGAGCCAGAAAAGGGCTATCTCCCGAAACATCCAAAATAATTTGCATCTCAGCACGGAGGTACAAGTATCAAGTTTCTTCTATTTATTTTCACAGTTCAATTTGGTAATAAGTAAGTAATGCATGAATTAGGATAAATCTAGTCCCACAGTCTAACTTTCATATTTTAAAAGCTTACTTAGTGCCGCCCTTTAATAGCATTGTTCGGGACGAACAACTAAAAGTGTGGGGTGATCTGATGGACCATAATTATACGAATCAAAAACACAGTTAAACCCACAAAATTAGACTGTTTGTCTATTTAACTTTTGCTTGTTAGTTCCGATATTTATCTACAGGGTATTTTAGAGACTAGAGAGAATACACGCTATGGAGAGGATTTTACGCTGAAAATATATTACGATTCAGTCCAAGGTCACGATCAGACGCTGAATGAAGAAATCTCAAGATCCTGACGTGGAATAACTCAAAACAAATCAAACCTAAGAGCAATCAAAGTCAGTCCGGAGCGGAAATACACCGATAGTTTTGTGAAAACATCACAAAACTCACACAAAACCTCCTCCTTCCTCTCCATGACCGGCGGCTTTTGGAGAAGGTGAGCCATGGAGGAAGCTCTCCTCCTCCCCTTACCTCCAACCGGCGGCTATGACCTTCCATGGAGCTTCCATGGAGATGTTGCCATGTGCTTTCATCCCCACCACCCATCTCCTCCCCTTTTGGCTATAAATACAAGCCATTCTCCTCACATTTGTATCATCCAAAATCATAAACACTTCTCTCTCTAGAAAGTTTGGCATTTGTAAGTTTGGTTTTTAATATATAATACTCCTGTTGGTTCTTGAGTATTATAGTTCGGTCTTGAGTACTCCTGTCGGTTCTTGAGTACTCAAGATTTTCTTTATTCTCGAGTACTCTTGTCGGTTCTTGAAGTACTCACCCCTTTCCTTTACTTACTGTCTTTCAAAAACCCTCGAGTACTTAGCTATGGTATCCACCTCTATGGATATTCGTAGCTAAACTCTTCATTCGGTTGAAGGGGTGTACTTGTATCATAAAATGTTTTAGGCCATATTTTAGTGCCTCTTCTTTGTATTCAAAACTTGTTCTATGTGCCATATATTAGGTTAGAGCTTCCAAGGTTGAGTGGATGCTTGGAATGGCAAAGCTCTTCCGTGGGGTTCATAAACATACTCGGATAAGTGGATGCTTGGAATGGCAAAGCTTATCTGAGGAGTTTGACCTTTCTAAAACACCATTTGGTTAGTCGGGAATGACTGGTCAAATGGATGCACACAGGCTAATATACCTTGGAATGGGGTATTAGTCTAAGTAGAACAAGTGCTCTACCACCTTGGAATGGGCTAGACAGTGTGGCAAATCGAGTGCTTGGAATGGCCTTGATACACGTTTGAATACTTAGAAGGATCACTAAAGGTCAATGATAAACAGGCTATGATACAAGGCCCCCGAAACCGAATGCTTTCCTTAAATTCAAACACCCCTTGCATTTACTTTCTTAGTATAAACTGCTCTATCAAATGCTCACGTACCGGAAGGCTTGCCAATCACGCATCACCCGCTGTAAGTCTTCTACTTTTATTTTCAGTACTTTACTTTTCTGTCATTTACTTTTCCGCACTAAAAACCAAAACCAACCAACCAATCACTTACTTTTCCGCACTAAAACCTCAATCAACCTAAAACACGCTCCCTCGCTGTACAATTCCCTCAAAGAATAGCTTATCCCCTTAATTCCCTTGGGTTCGACCCCTACTTACCACTTGCTACCTAGTAGTAAGGTCACGAGTAGCGGAATACAAATTGGCTTTTGCACAGAGAACACCGCACCTTAACGACAGTGCGGTGGGCTCTGTCAGCGGTCCATGATAAACTGTTCTATGACACAAGGCCACTGAAAACCGAATACCTTTCCTTTGATAAAAACCAACTCATCACTTTACTTTCGGTACCAATATCAACTGCTTACTTTCAGTACCCATATCAACTGCTTATTTTCCGCAAGTCTTGTCTTTCAAGCATTTATTTTCCGCAAGTCTTGTCCTTCAAGCATTTATTTTCCGCAAGTCTTGTCCTTCAAGCATTTATTTTCCGCAAGTCTTGTCCTTCAAGCACTTACTTTCCAGCAATTTACTTTCAGTCTCGTATTTACTTTCCTTACTTTCAGTCATTTCCTTTCAGTACTAAAACCTCAACCAACCCCAATCAAACTTTCATTTCAGTACAAAATCAAAAGAACTGCTATCCACCATATTTTCCCTTGGGTTCGACCCCTACTTACCGCTTTACTACCCAAATAGTGAAGTCGCACAAGTAGTGGACTTATAAATTTATTTTGTACATTTGCCTCGCGACAAGGCATCTGTCAAATTGGCGCCGTTGCCGGGGAAAATTGGAACTACAATTGGATAAAGTTCTTTAACTTTGTGCTCGCTTCTAACCATGTCTCATGCAGGAAGCCACCACGACTATCAGGATGATGACGAGATGAATCTGTACGATCGAAATAATGAGGCGCAGCCCCCATTTCCAATTCTCGAAAATCCAGAGCAACTCATCCGAAACCAAAGAGCTCGTGAAAGGGAGGCCATCCGGAGAAACCAAGGCCTGCCCGAGGGCCGAAATGAAGCTGGCCCAGCACAACAACCCCCTAGACATCCACCACCACCTCAACGCCAACAAGCACCAAGGCAAGAACCCATCATCGATGAGTACTATAGGGATAACAACTTCCGTGAACCTACTATGGGAGAACTATCGGCACAAGATTTCAGAAATCAGCCGTGGTGCATTTACGAGGACCCCGAAATGGAAAACATTGCGATCAACACATCAGTGGCCCATAACTTGCCCAAGTTCTCAGGAACTCATGGAGAATCAGCAACAACTCATCTCCAACGCTTACACGGCATTTGCCAAAACCTAAAACCCAACAGAGTGAATGTAGACGATTTCAAGTTGAAAGCATTCTACTTTTCTCTCGTTGACTCGGCGAATGACTGGTTCCTTTCATTGCCTTCCGGTAGCATCAGAACATGGGCTCAGATGCAAAAGAAATTTCTAGACAAATACTACCCGGCGGGAAGAGCGATGCAAGTAAGGAGACAACTGCAGGACATAAAGCAGGGGCCTAACGAAACCATGTACGACTACCTAGAAAAATTCAACCGCCTGGAGAGAAGCTGATGCACCCTTGGACTGCCCGAGAAACTCATCATCGAATACCTCATCGATGGACTGAGGCAATTAGACAAAATGCTCCTGGATGCCTCGGCTGGAGGATCCATGATGAATCTATCATTGAGCGGCATACGGCGACTCATCACCGACGTTGCTGAAAATGCCCGATTCAGAGAGGAGACAACTCGGCAGGAAGAATTCTCCCGAACAAAGAATGTGGCAAAGGCCGAGACACCGATGAACTGCATGCCCGAGGAGATGAAACAAATGAAGGAAATGATGGTTCAGATCCTACGAAGGCAGCCCGTTCAAATTAAGCCTTGCGAGTTTTGTGGTTCTACGGACCACAAAACCGACGCATGCCCAACATTAATGATAGAGGAACCGGCAGAAGTGAACGCAGTGGTAGGATACCAAGGATACAACAACAGCAACGACAGAGCCGGACCAAACCGACAGTACAATCAAACAGCAGGCCCGAGCTGGAGGAACGACAACCATCCTCCGAGGGAGACACAACAAGCCGCCCCTCAACTAGCTCAATCGTTCTACCAACCGCCCCACCGGCAGTACAGCCAGAACGCCCCACCAGTAGGCCAATACCAGCAAAGAGGACCGAACCAATACCTACCAATACCTGCCAAACCAACATCAACAGAAGGGTCCAAATCAGTACCAAGCCAGCTTGAGCAATCAGCAAGGACCAAGCAAGTCGCTTGAAGACACCATGAAGGAACTCGCAAGAAGCGTAAATCAATTGGGTACCTCGCTAACCCAATTTCAAGCGAAAACGGACAGGCAATTCTAGATTTGACCAAACAAATGTCCCAGCTCGCCACCTCAATGTCCGCGCTCACTAATGAACCAGGCAGACTTCCTTCACAAACCATCCAAAACCCAAAGGCGAATGTTAGCATGATAAGGAGGTCAAACATAAAGGCGGCACGGGAAGAAGCAGCACGATCCACAACTTACAAACCTACGAACAAACACTTCACCCGTAGACACCGTCCTGATTGGAATCAAGAGGAAGACCGACCCAATGATGGCAGAACGTGGGTCACGTATGCTGACAATGGACGCTATGCGCTCACCGTTAGCATGACACCACCACCAATCACGCACTTTGACGTACCAGCATCGGGCTGGGATGACAATGACGATTTGGACTCTAATGGTCCCAGATGGGATTCCCCAACTAACATCTATGCGTCAGAGCAAGGTATTTACCCAGAAGATCAGGAGTCACAACCGGAAAATGATATGGACCTAGGAGCCTTCACGATTACCTATGGAATCGGTGAAACCCAAATTCATCAGTGCTTGATCAATCTTGGGGCTGCCGTCAATGCCATGCCTTACTCCTTATATTACCTATTGGGGCTTGGTCCATTAAAAACACCAAGGTCAAATATCGAGTTGGGAGACAAGTCGTGTATCCGTCCGGTTGGAGTGCTTGAAGATCTAATACTCCATGTGGGGGAACTCGTCATTGCCGCAGATTTTTATGTATTACAAATGGAGACCAGCGAAGACAACCCTTGACCTGCAAATTTATATTTTTAATTTTCCTTGCGAGAAACTAGTGTAGTGGCAAGCAAGGGTCGAACCCTAGAGAGCTGGTGTTGGTGAAGTCGTTCTGTAAATAATAAAATTGGGGGTTTGGTGTGAGCAATTGTTGTAAAACGCAAGAGAATAAAAACGAAAAGTATTCAATCAGAGAAAGCATTCTGTCTAGGGTTTTCTATTGTGACTCGTTTATCATTGACTTCTAATAATCTAATTTTGTGTTCCTAAGTGTGGTTACTCCGTTTCAGGTTATAACCTAAGGTAAGGCCGTTTCAAGCACTTACACCACCATCCACTCCGTTTCAGGTTATAGACTTCTAGTTTTAGCAAACCTAATACTCCGTTTCAGGTTATATCAGGTTAACGTGCGACTACTTGTCCTAACGTTTCAGTATCAAACAAGCAGCAAAAATAAGGGCTGAATTGCTCGGCTAAGTTTTACCGTTTCAAGTCTCCACTTAGCTTCGCAATTCAAACCGAGATAAATAGCACAAAAACTAGTGGAACATAAAATAGCATTAAGCAAAGAATCTCAAAACTTCGTCACAATATATTGAACCCTAAACCGAATAAGAGTTTTAGCTACACATAATCATGAAAAGACGCATAATTAAAAGTAGAAAATCTTCTCTCTCGTCGAAATCTTCTTCCTCTCCTCCAGAGCCGTCTCGAATGATGGATGATAAGATGATGGATAGATGATATTAGAAACCCTACCCCTGATCTAAAAATATAAGCTATAGGGTTTCTAAATCCGTTTCTGGGCCAAAAATGCAATTAAGAAAAAAGCCCGAAAACACTGTTCACGACCGGAAAATACTGTTCACGGCCGGAATACTGTTCATCCGCGGACCATGCACATTTTAGCGCCGTGGGTACTGTTCATATTAGCGTCCGCGGGTAATGTTCATAAAGTGAACAGTGTCTGCGGTCCTCTCTGAGACTGTTCATCCATTCTGCGCATCTGTTTTGACTTTGGCTCTGATTTTGACCCTCCAAATGACCTCGGATGCTCTCGGTGTGAACTAGAGAGTTGTAGGGAATTGAGTCAGCTACGCAACGCCATGTAGCTCGTATTTTTTTGATCAACGGTCCATTCCCAGTGCTCCGCCGAACGTCCAAAGGTCTGATCTGCCATTGTGATGTTTTCGGCATAAAATACCGTCTTTTATGCACGTTTCCTCCTAGAGCTTCCGAAACACCTGAAATGCAAAACCATACTAAAAAGTAATTGTTCGCATATAAAAGTGTCGAAATAAATGGGATTAATTGACTCGACGAGTCGTATAAATACGACTCATCAACCCTCCAACGCTTTTTTTGGGACGAACTTTTCTCTACGACACCAAGGCAAGGATCGACATGGGCAAGGGCTCGTTATCACTAGCATTTGGCGGCAAGATTTCAGATTTCTACATCAATGATGATGATGGCCGCTGACAGGTGTCGTTTGGCCTGTGCAAAAACATTTATATTTTTCCAACTAGCTAGTGGCAAGTCGGGTCGAATCCACAGAGATCGGTTTGAGAATCTGTATCACTAAGTATAAATGTAACGGGGGTTTTGTAATTCAGCCAAGTAAATAAAACACAGCGTGCAACAATGATCCGTTGTCAGGAGATCAATCGTCACACGAAATCAAGTATCAATATCAATGAACGAGTGCAAGCTACACATGGTAATAGCATACATATCATTAAGTAATTGAGTTGAGATGAGAATACAATACTGATGTTTGAAGTCACTTCACTTTTCCAAACCAAAGCCACTGCCAAAATCAGCAGCAGCAATCCAAGCTAACTCACGGCAGGAACTTGACAAGAAGAATTGGCCAAAAGATATGACCAATCAAAAGACACAATCTGTGTTTTTCACTCCTCACAATCACACAAACCAAACTCACGGCAAACACAATGTTCAAAAGAGAAACAATTGTCACTTTTGTTTTCTCAATTAAAACTCACGACAAAACCAAATACAAATTCGCTGTGTTCTATTCTTCTCCAAAAACCACACGGACCAAACAATGGCCACCACCAGACACACGTTTTTCTTCAAGGGACTAAAGCCAAGAACAAATTGACAAGTTGTTTTCTTTCTCTTGTAACACACGGTCAGAATTTTTGGCCAACAAAGGACAACTTCATCTTTTCTTCTTTCTCTCCTTTTATCTTCCAAAGTGTGGCTTTCCAAATTCTCCTCTTCCCAAAAACCAACGTGTGTCTCTTTTCCATTCCACTTCTCAATTACACACGGACCAAAAAGTCACTCCTTGATTTTTTTGTCTTCTCTTCTTCCATGTGGCTTTCCGATTTCCAGTCGTTTTGCTTTCGAGAAAACGCAATTTGATTTCAGTAAATTCGCCAGCTGGAGATTCCGCACGGACGTCTCGTTCATTTTGTCACCCGCAGACGTCTTGTGAATTATGGAAATGTATGAGACGTCCGCGCCCTCTTAATCTCTCAAGGCGTCCGCGTATGTCTGACTCAGACTTTGACTATTTCGGTCTTTATTCCTTTCTGCGCAAAATATCTTCAAATGGGCTCTCTTTAGCCGATATTCCTTCTATGGTCTCTGAATGTACCTGAGAATGAAAACTACACAACGGTAGTGAAATAATATACAGATAACACTTAAGAGACGGGGTTTTAACATATAAAATAGTCGTACAATTACGACTTATCAAACTACCCCACACTTGAACTTGTTCGTCCCGAACAATAACAAAGCCATAGAACGAATTACAATGCACTATCATGCAAATCCTTACATCTCAATCCCAAATCCAGCAGTTCATCTTATCATGCTTAAAATTCTAACAATGCGAGTAAAGATAGATTTTTCGATACTTGTTACCTCGCGAGTTGCAATTCAAACGACCTTGGATGTTTGGGAGATAGTCCCCTATAGGTACCACGGACATTGCATTCTTTTCTGAGTTTTGGTCTTTTGATTGAGTCGGCGGCTTTCTCTGACACGTGATATATTCACTGCTTTCGTTCCGTTGAGCTTTGAATTCCTTAATTTGTATGGACCTGATAAACTTCACATCTTCGCTTGAATCAATCAAATTCTGATTTTCTTCTTACTTGATGGTTTGCCTTCGGCTTTTGAATTTGTTTCTTGCCCACATAATCATTTGCGCCCTTGAACCACTCCAATCATAGCCTCCGAATAACAGCATAGGAGTGCGTCCCGCTCTTTTCTCATCTTCGTCGTTTCTGCATGAGGCAAGGTAGGGGTTACCCACCTATTCCCAGCTACTCCGACTAGAGATGGACAGTTCGTTTTCTCTGTCCCGCCACCACTGCGAACGCATGAATATACTTGAATTACTTGGTGACGGAGCTACTCTCTGGACTAGGCTAGTGAAGCGTCAACCTCCACCGCTTTTCTCAATCATCAGAACCAAAACTCAGATTTTCTTGCAATTTGTCGTACCTTTCTGGGACATTTCTGTCAACTCCACATCCCTGCATATCACAACTCACAAGAACAAAGCATCGAAATTTTTTGAAATTTCGCATTCTTTGTCAAATAAGCACAATAGTCATAAATAAACTGGAAATGAGATTTTTGACATATGGGAAAAACATAGCATTACATCATCATTTAATCACGACACACGACTGACTCTATAACACCCCACAAAGCATCGAAATTTTTTGAAATTTCGCACTTTTAGTCAAATAAGCACAATAGTCATAAATAAACTGGAAATGAGATTTTTGACATATGGGAAAAAACATGGCAGTGCATCATTAGTTCATCACGAAACACGACAGACTCTATAACAACCCACCCCACACTTAAATTTTCCCGTGTCCTCACGGTACAATTCTAGTGATAAAGTGGACAAACACAACAGACTCAAATAAAAAGAAAATAAATAAATAAAAGTGAACTGGTACTCCCCTAATATTCTGGTGGCGGTGCTGTGCTCTGAGATTTCCCGCGGACGTCTTCTTAAATGGAGGCCGCGACGCCTGAATAATATTCAGTAATTGCTGAGGCGTCCGCGCATGTAATCCTTTAGACGTGCGCGGTCTGCACTGATGTAGAATTCCGTTCTTTGCTTAATCACCTGAAAACACCAGAAATAACAAGAAATGCCCTCGAGGCACATTATCAGCTTCCCAATTCCACTAAAACATGTGTAAAATAGAAATAAAACACCGGGTTGCCTCCTCTGGACATTACCTCTATGGGATCACAAGTTAGGATCCCATGGCCGCTCCAAGTCAAACTTCTTTACTCTTTTGTGGTACTCATAGCCTTCTTCGAGTGGTACTCTCGTGTTTCTCCATCCCGGTTTCCATCCAAATGTGCCATGTCTCGGCCGCTTCCTCGTGTATAGACGGTCATCATCCTTGCGAACCTTGAGGTTTGATGTCTTCCCAGCAAACGCAAGCGATGACACTTTTGTTCCCACGTCATTCTTGGTCCTTTTGTCCACAATGATCGATTGTCCCAAAATCAGTGCAAGAGGGCTATTATCGATTGCATCTCCAATCTGCAAAATATAGGAATCTACGGGGACAACTAGATCTTCAACATGGGGCGTTAGATTCGCAAGTAAACCAACAGGATAAACACGTGATGTATTTCCTAACTCTACCAATAGTTTAGGAATTTTCGATGGTCTCAAATTCAAAGAGCAAGATAAAGAATATGGCATGGCATTAACATAAGCACCCAAATCGATTAAGCAGTGGTGTATGAGGGTCTTACCAACACCACGGGTGATTGTGATGGTACCTAGGTTCTTACACTTCTCGAGCGGTGCTACTTGACTTGTAGCACGTGAGTGTTCCACCGTTGGCTCTTCCGACTCATGCTTCACCTCCAACTCATCTTCCAGCTCTTCTTTATCGATCACATGGGCTTCGGGAGCTAACACCTACAATAGGAATGGTACAGAGGGGTCAGAAACTGGAATTTCCTCAACTGAATTAATGCAGCCCGCGGAGGTCTCTTGAATATCTTCCGCGGACGTCTCCTGAATTTGTGGTAATTCTTCAGGCGTCCGCGCCATAATGGTTGAGACGTCCGCGTTCTCTACTGAGGGCGACTCTTCCATTAGCTCTTCTTCTCGCATCTCGTTCATTATGCTACCCACTTGTTTCTTCAATTCATTAACATCTCCGCCAATCCTTTGAGCGAATTCCTTGAACATTTCTTTCAATTCCTTGATCGGATCCTCGTCTCCTTGTTCGATGTGTGGTGATTTGTATGGCTGCTTTTGTGGGTACGAAGATTGCCCCATATCGTAATTGTTGTTCCTTTGCCAACCACCATCATTTTGCCTAGATTGCCATTTGTTGTTGCCTTGGTATTCTTCAAATCTCTTTGGTGGCGAGTCTCCCTTGTTTATGTAATCCTCTAACAGTCCATAGTAATATCCTCTCATAGTGCGTCTCGGATCCCTATGCCTAGGTGACTGTCCATATCGGTTTTCTCCATCGAGGTATTTTCGATCAAGCTCTTCCTCGTAATTCTCGTGTCTAGCTGCACGAGGTCTACCATATTCGTTCACAAATTGCTGTTCCTCATCACTATACTGGGCGTTATAGAATCCTCGCATAGTGCGTCTCGGATCTCGACGCCTAGCATAATCATTCACAAATTCCTCACGTCTGGGGGGTGGTAGTTTTCGATAAACATAATCGTCATACACTGGTTCACTGTGATACGAATTCATAGCAAACCATAAAACCAAACAAAAACAAAATAAAGTAAAATAAAACTAAAAGAAATAAAATACTTAGTGAGATTCTTCGTTACCGATCCCCGACAACGGCGCCATTTTGACAGGTGTCGTTTGGCCTGTGCAAAAACATTTATATTTTTCCAACTAGCTAGTGGCAAGTCGGGTCGAATCCACAGAGATCGGTTTGAGAATCTGTATCACTAAGTATAAATGTAACGGGGGTTTTGTAATTCAGCCAAGTAAATAAAACACAGCGTGCAACAATGATCCGTTGTCAGGAGATCAATCGTCACACGAAATCAAGTATCAATATCAATGAACGAGTGCAAGCTACACATGGTAATAGCATACATATCATTAAGTAATTGAGTTGAGATGAGAATACAATACTGATGTTTGAAGTCACTTCACTTTTCCAAACCAAAGCCACTGCCAAAATCAGCAGCAGCAATCCAAGCTAACTCACGGCAGGAACTTGACAAGAAGAATTGGCCAAAAGATATGACCAATCAAAAGACACAATCTGTGTTTTTCACTCCTCACAATCACACAAACCAAACTCACGGCAAACACAATGTTCAAAAGAGAAACAATTGTCACTTTTGTTTTCTCAATTAAAACTCACGACAAAACCAAATACAAATTCGCTGTGTTCTATTCTTCTCCAAAAACCACACGGACCAAACAATGGCCACCACCAGACACACGTTTTTCTTCAAGGGACTAAAGCCAAGAACAAATTGACAAGTTGTTTTCTTTCTCTTGTAACACACGGCCAGAATTTTTGGCCAACAAAGGACAACTTCATCTTTTCTTCTTTCTCTCCTTTTATCTTCCAAAGTGTGGCTTTCCAAATTCTCCTCTTCCCAAAAACCAACGTGTGTCTCTTTTCCATTCCACTTCTCAATTACACACGGACCAAAAAGTCACTCCTTGATTTTTTTGTCTTCTCTTCTTCCATGTGGCTTTCCGATTTCCAGTCGTTTTGCTTTCGAGAAAACGCAATTTGATTTCAGTAAATTCGCCAGCTGGAGATTCCGCACGGATGTCTCGTTCATTTTGTCACCCGCGGACGTCTTGTGAATTATGGAAATGTATGAGACGTCCGCGCCCTCTTAATCTCTCAAGGCGTCCGCGTAATTCTGACTCAGACTTTGACTATTTCGGTCTTTATTCCTTTCTGCGCAAAATATCTTCAAATGGGCTCTCTTTAGCCAATATTCCTTCTATGGTCTCTGAATGTACCTGAGAATGAAAACTACACAACGGTAGTGAAATAATATACAGATAACACTTAAGAGACGGGGTTTTAACATATAAAATAGTCGTACAATTACGACTTATCAGCCGCCCAGGAGTAAGGAAACCGCCAGATATCATGCATACCTCGGATCTCAGAACTCTGGTTTCTGACCTACCAAAAAAGACCGTAAGAATAGCAAGGCCAGCAACTATGGGTAAGGATCCCTCACGCTCTCAATGGAGGTGGAAGGAGAAACCACCAAAACAAAGGAGTCCTAACCCTGGCACATCATCTCACAAAAACCTTGGAAGGGCCAAGGCAAGAATCAACACAGGAGCTGCGGCACGATTTGACTTAAGCCGCCCATGGGACCCAGACCCCTCCTAAGGGAGGTACCGTCGAGCTAACGACGTTAAACAAAGGCGCTTATCGGGAGGTAACCCGACACTTATCTTATTTTCAGTCATTTTATTTTATGTCATTTAGCTTTTTGAACTGTTCTCATCTTTTTGTAAATATTTGCTTGAAATCGGCTTTTGAACTAGTCGTGCTGTGAGGCACGCCTTCGTTCAAAAGTGTGGGGTGAGAAATGCCTTTGCACATAGTAGTTCAACATGTTTATATCTTTTTGCTTTTCCCTTAATATTATCTTTTTGAAAATATGAACTTGAGAATGTGAAGAAGATAGATCTAAATTCAAGCATTAACCTTGTGAAATCTCAACTGTTTAAAGACTTAGGATGTAACTTCTCATTTGTCCCTTTGTGCTGAGATATACAGGGGATGTGGAGTTGATATAAAATGCCCTAGAGAGGCTTGGCAAGCAACCGAAGGATTGAATTTCGCTATATGGTTTACGAAGTCAGTAGAGGCTGCACTTCGGGTTTCAGTAAAGATTAGAGTCATCTCCGCCGTGCAGCGTTTATGCAAGAGGCAGGACGGGAATCAAACCGTCCTATCTCTAGTCCTAGTAGCCGAGAAAATAGATGAGCGGCCCTCATCTTGACCCGCGCGAAACGACAAAGATGAGAAAGAGCGGGGAAGTATTTCCATATGCTCTCGGGCGACGATTGGACCTCCCAAAAGGTTGAGAAAATGGACAAGCAAATCACAAGGAAGCAAAGCCCGAAGAAGCAAATCAAGGCCGAAGGCCTAAAATTGTGAAGGTTTTAACCGAAATACAAGTGAAGAAACTCCAATTCAAAATCAAAGGTCAAAGACCAAATCACTTCTAAAGCTGTCCCTCATCAAAAGGAAATCAAAGAGCTCAGATCCCTGAAACCCGAACCAAATCATGTGCTAGAAAAAGCTACAAGAAAACCATATAGTGCGAGTCGATCCCGAGAATGCAGTCCAGGAGCCTGAAAAGGGCTATCTCCCGATTCATTCGAATTAATTTGCATCTCAGCACAAGGTACAAGTATTAAGTTTCTTTTAAGTATTTACACGGTTTAGTTTGGAAACAAGTAAGTATTGCATGAATAGGATAAATCTATTCCATATTCTCACCTTCGTATTTAAAGTTTTTACTTGGATTTTGTGTTCCGCCCTCGAATAGCATTGTTCGGGACGAACAACTAAGAGTGTGGGGTGATTTGATGGACCATATTTATATGATTCATTAAAGTCAGTTAAACCCACCAAATTAGACACTTTGTCTATTTAACGTTTGCTTGTTAGTTCCATTATTTATCTACAGGGTATTTTGAGGTTCAGAGAGAAAACAAGCTAAAATGGGGTTCTTAAGGCCAAAAAGGATAGACAAACAGTTATGGCCGAGAAATCGCACCCGAGGACCGAGAAAATCAGCCCAGGACCGAGAAACGTCAGGCCGCATCCTAGAAATGCCGGACGCGCCCGGAAGCCTGCACCGAGGACCCTAGGTCCCTGACCGAGAGTGCCGAGGAATACCGAGCCCAAGTGCCGAGAGAATGCCAGGCCATGCCCATGCCATCTAGGTCCAAAATCAAGTTGCCCGGGCAAACGAGCCGATCTGACAAATCCACCTCGACCAAAGTGATCAAAATGGCAAATAAGGTGGACAATGTCGAGAAACCAAGGAGAATGCCCGAGCAGATTGGCAGTTGGCCCAATTCCAAAGCAATGGCCCCGCACGCATAGGCACCTAATCCAAGTCGCTCGACCAAACCATGGAATCTGGAAAATCTGGCTCGACCAGAGTGTTTAAATTGTCAAATGACTCGATGAATCTCAAATCCCATAGAGAACGCCCAAGTAAATTCATCCATGGCCGAGAAAACCAAGTCACGCCCAGGCCGCGCCCGAGCCGCGCCCAGGTCCTGACCCGAGCACGCCCGAGACCAGCGCCTGAGGCCGCGTCCGAGTCCTGACCGAGGCCTACGCCCTACCAGAACTTCACACCAGGCCACGACCATGTTCCGACCAGATTCCAGCAAAACGGTATCGACCAAAAGGCTTAGGATTGCTTCAACATTCAAAATCAACTATTCAAAAGCAAACCACCTCCGGCCCAAATTCCGGCCAAACTCCGGCGAAGCCTCGATCAACCACCGTCCGACCTCCGATCATACTCCGATCAGGCTCATATCACCACCACCATGGTCCGGTCAATATCACCTCCAACCGAGTCCAATCGGAGATGGGTCCTCCCGAAGCAAATTCCGGCCAAAGCTTTTACTATTCACAAATATCTCCTCCCCTATGTGGCGGTGGAATAATGATGAATAGTGCTGGAATAGTGTTGTCATCATTACAAAGGACGGAATAGTGTCAAATAGTGCCGGAATAGTGGCCATCATCAATGCAAAGGGGAGGAATAGTGGCCATCATCAATGCAAAGGGGAGGAATAGTGGCCCTCATCAATGCCTCATCAATGCCGCCCACCATGAATGGAGGAGGACCTCAAACCGCCCACCATGAAAGGAGGAGTGGACTCCAAGCCACAACCGCCTCCTTTGCCTATAAAAGGAAGGCCACTCCTTCCTTAAACAATGCCTCATGTCCTATCTTGTGCCAAGGTCCTTAGTTTGTTACTCCTCAAATCTCTCTAGAATCTTGGGCACAAAACACTTGTAAACACTCTCCATTTCAATACCAAAGTTCAAGGTTCTACTTTTGTTCTTGTTTTGTTCCATTACTTTGTTCCAAAACCGAGAGCTATTCTTTCCAAAACCAAGAGCCTCCCTTTCTTTTCTTGTCTTTCATTTACTTGTTTTCGAGCACTCTTGTTGGTTCTCGAGTGCTCAAGTCTTTACTTTTCTTGTCTTTCGAAAACCCTTGTTTTAGTACACTAGCTATGGTATCCTCTTCCATGGATAACCGTAGCTAAACCCTTCATTCGGTTGAAGGGGTGTACTTGTGTCAATGAAAACGTTTTAGACCCTTTCCTTAGCGCTTGTATTGTATTTGAGCTCGTTCTATGTGCCTTTATTTGGTTGAGCAACAAGGCTAAGTGGATGCTTGAAATGGCAAAGCTTAGCCGAGTGGTTCAATCTTGAGTAGACAACAAGGCTAAGTGGATGCTTGAAATGGCAAAGCTTAGCCGAGTAGTTTACTCTTCTTTCAAACCACTTGATTGATCGGAAATGATTGATCAAGTGGATGCACATAGGCTAATATACCTTGAAATGGGGTATTAGTCTAGCAAGAACAAGTGATCGATGCCTTGAAATGGGCTAGACGGTGTCGCAAGTCGAGTGCTTGAAATGGCCTCGTACACTTTCAAATACATAGATTGATCATTAGCGGTCCATGATCAACTGTTCTATGACACAAGGCCCCTGAAAACCGAATACCTTTCCTTTGATAAAAACCAACTCATCACTTTACTTTCGGTACCAATATCAACTGCTTACTTTCAGTACCCATATCAACTGCTTATTTTCCGCAAGTCTTGTCCTTCAAGCATTTATTTTCCGCAAGTCTTGTCCTTCAAGCATTTATTTTCCGCAAGTCTTGTCCTTCAAGCATTTATTTTCCGCAAGTCTTGTCCTTCAAGCACTTACTTTCCAGCAATTTACTTTCAGTCTCGTATTTACTTTCCTTACTTTCAGTCATTTCCTTTCAGTACTAAAACCTCAACCAACCCCAATCAAACTTTCATTTCAGTACATAATCAAAAGAACTGCTATCCACCATATTTTCCCTTGGGTTCGACCCCTACTTACCGCTTTACTACCCAAATAGTGAAGTCGCACAAGTAGTGGACTTATAAATTTATTTTGTACATTTGCCTCGCGACAAGGCATCTGTTAGGCGGCGTCGGAGGTCTTTGATAGATCGAGGCGGCGCTGGAGGTCTTCGAATCAGTCGCTTGTGAATCGAACGAGAAATCACTATCGTAAAATGAGGTTATGTGTTTTATTTAGGGGACTAAAATGCCCCTAATACATATGTTAGTCGTGCGATCAACGTAAAATATGAATTAATTTGATATAATCCTGATCGTAGATTAATAAAAACGGAGGGCTGTTATTAATTCCTATTTCTCACTATAAAGTCACTTCTCACCAGATCTTAACCCTCAAAAGGATGGACAATTACGACTATCAAACAATGATCAATTCAAACATCATAAATTTCTTGTAACATTTGACAAAACTTAAAAATGATTATAATAAATTGGCCTGAAATACATCTTAAATGAAGAGTAAATATCAAGCACAATGCTTTTTTTTATGCAAAATACAAAGTTCGTAAAAAGTGGATTAGAATTCGTCGCCGAGAAATCAAAAGTAAGACACAGTTCGTCACGAATAATTTATAATTCGTCATCAAAAAATTAACCATAAACGGAATTTAATATGCGATTTAATCTCATTCGTCCAAATGATAAAATCAAAAATTGTAATTGATTTGTATTTCTTTACAAAAATACGCCATTTGCACCTAATTCTTTTTCCTTAAATGAAAACAACATTCATTGTAACTTCGCTAGTCATGTATATAATAAACATTTTTGTCGGTCATTGTTACATATTGTCTATTGACGCAAAAACCAAAAAAACAAACAAAAAAAAGTAAGCTATGAACCAGCAAAATCCAAAAGAAAATAACATATTCATGGAGCATAGATCTTTCTCACATAAATGGCACATCTACGAGACAACACATTTAGAGAATAGCTTTGATCCCCAATGTCAATGAATTTGATGTAGCATTTATTCAAAGAAAATCACACACAACACTTTCTTCCGTACAACTTCTCTCGACTCAGTTTTCAAAAGCCGATTAAGTTTTCAGTCGCCGACCCTCTCTTCCTCTTCCTCTCCTCCATACCAAACTGCCTTTTCTCCTTACCCCCCTCTTCCCCGCATGACCTGGTTCAATCAACTCGCCCGTTTGCTGCGTTTGGTGGGTTAGGCGAGTCACTTGCTTTTTGAACCTTGTTGTGTTGTGGGTTTGGAGGCGCTCGGTAGGGTCTGAGGCAGGGCGATTGTAAGGGTTGGAGTGGAGGAGGTGGGTCGGCGGAGATTCGTAGTTTGTAGTTCTTTTTGTGTTTGTTTGGCTCCGGGTGGCGCGTGGTGGGGCTACGGTGTCGTTGTAGCTCGGCCGAGTGGTCGGATCGTGGTTGTGGGTGGTTGGCGACCTCTGCGGGGTTTTTGGGCTCTGCCGGTTCCGGTAATCGGCCTTATAGGTCACATCTGGTCAGGTGGGGGGCTCCGGCGGGCGCGAGTGGATCGGACTCGTCTTTGGTGCTGGAGTGGTTGGCTCCGTTTGGTGTCGTGCGTGTGGGGTTGATGGCGACGCTGGAGGGTGGCTGCTGAGGATGGCTCCGTTCAATCTGGTGTGTCTTAGCTTTTTAGGTTAGTTAGTAGTGTGTAGTTTAGGTTTAGCTTTCCACCTGTTGGTGGTGCCTTCCTACCTGTTGGTGGTGTTTTTCCACCTGTTGGTGGTGTTTTTCCACCTGTTTTGGTGGTGTGTTCCCACCTGTTTGGTGGTACTTTCCACCGGTCTCGGTGGTGTTTTCGTAGTTGGTTTTCGAGCAAGTCCAGGCCCTATGGCCTTCGACGCTGTGTTTCTGGAATGGTTGGGATAGACTGCCTCCGTTGGCCTGTGCTTTAGTTTCAGTTTATGTACTGAATAGAGTCTGTAATGTCCTTCTCCTGTACTGCATGTAATCCCTTAGAAAAACACTTTCTAGTTTTTCAACATTGAAAAATGACAAAGAGAAAGAGAAAGGTTGGCAATATAATTAATGTAGAGCAATATTCACGTGTGTATCAATCCAAAGTCCAAACACGAATAAATGAACGAGAAAACCCAACTAGAAGACACAAGCAAAGCGATAAAGACGTGTGCTAATAAAATGTTTCGAAAATGTAATCTGAGTCTATGGAATCAAAATATTCACGAAAATTTTGAGTCCAATATTTTCAACCGAATTAGACATAATTGACAATTTTATATTATTAATGAAAGTCGGTCAACTTTATGATTATACAAGATTGCAACTACTAGTTAATAACTTTGAATAGTCGTACGCTTACTCTCAATGATTTTCAAACATTACATCCTGTTAGGCGTTAGCAATCCGTAGCTATAGTTAGCATCTGGAATATTTTTTCTTAAAAAAGAATTGGTATATACTAAACAATCTCAAACTCATACTGTAATAGCACCTGGAATAAAATACCGAGGAAAGTTGGAGCCCAAGTATCCTACACTCTGGGTGTCCAATGCGAGGCAGCGACACAATGCGGTCTGTGATGCGATACAAATTATCGCAACGGAATAGTTGCAGGAATGAATGGAAGATAAGGAGAAGAAGGTTAGGGTTTAGAGGAGATAGGGAGAGAAGAGTCGAGAAGAGGAAATTGATTAATTCATTTGTTGTTTTTCCCTGCTGGTTACATGTCTCTCTTATACTAAACCTTACATCAATTGTAATGACCTCCCTCAGGTTCCCTAATATTTCAATAAGTAACATTCCTCCATCCTTCGGAAAACCTTGTCCTCAAGGTTTGTAAGTTCTTTGCATTTGTGAGTAGCTTGATTGCATTTCTTCCAAAATGCAAAACCTTATTTGTCCCATGAGCTTGCCAAAATGACATGACCTGAAATCCTGTAACTTCCAAATTTATCTCATGGTCAAATTCAACCAATTCAGGTGGCCTTGACATTGAAAATATGAAAACTTTGTTATAGAAACGCATCATAAATGCACGGTTAGCCACTGCGTCATTCCACCTCCCATCCACAATCGGAATCACGTTGTCTAATGTCTCAAAGAACGATTCTGCGTCTTCAAAATTTCCGTGAAGTTGTTGTCCAACTTCTTGTCCATGTTCATGAGTCCCCATTTGACAAAGCTTTTCAATGATCTCACCATTCCCAATTATAAGTAGCTAGCATATCAGTGAAACCATTTGGAGTGACATACTCATACCAATGACTAGTAACTTTGTCAGTGAGATTAGTAACCATATGGAACCACCCATAATTAGTAGCTACTTGTTCAGATTCTTCTTTTAGTCTCTCTAACAATATCAAGCCACAATCACCACATCTCTTATTACAACTACCTTGAGCACAAACAAAAACATATGCGACAGTCACCTCTTCGATCCCAACATCCCAAGGCCTACCAATAATCACATCGTCCAAGAAACCTTCAACAGCTTGTGTTTCAAGGATCACTTTATATCTCAGATTCGTGTGACCTGTGTGCTCGACAAATAATGAATTTGTGGGAACAAGATGAGGCAGCACATCAGCATCTGTAGTGATTTTGTTAATAAATGAACTCTTCCCCACATTCCGATATCCATAAATCAATTGATCGAAATAGAAACCACTGAAAGTATGAAGGGGATCAGGGGCATTGTCTTGTTTGCACATAACCCATGGAACACCAGTCTTCAGAGCAGCAGCCATGTTTGATGTCCCGGTCAAGTTAGTGTATCCTGCGGCTCCCAACCCCTTACTAGAGCTTCATAATCACTCTTTATCTTGGCGAGAATTATGGGCCCTCGTTGAGGCTCAAATGACCTTTCACTTTTCATCATGCCAACAATTTTCTCAGAAAATCCTTGCATAGCTTGCTTAAAAGTCTCATTTTCTATCTGAAATTGATGTCAGGAACAAACTTGACCAAAACTGGGAACACTTGGATGAACCCCGTCATATATCCCAATACCAAAATATATACCACCACATTCATTTTCACCCTCAAGTTCCGTTTCACAGTAACTTCATACCATTCCTTGTTGTATTTGTAACCCCTTCCCTTATCATAAACAAAAATTTTATCAACAAACATAGGGTATACACACCTGTGACCGCCCATATTTCCTTTCAATGGTTGTAATGCACTGAGTAATGCTAATGTTCTTCTACAATAATCATTCACCCATATTTTTGCGGGATGAAGCATGTCAAACTGAAACTTGACAACATGCTCATAGTGATGCGAACCAGGAAGATAGGTTGAGAAGAAATGGGAGAAGAGGAGAAGAAGATGAGATGAGAAAGAAGAGTTAGGGTTTAGGAAGTTGTTCATTCATTGATTAATTGTTTCTTTCGGTACATACTCCTTCTTATACTAACAAACGTAATAATACGAGTGTGGGCCTTCAGCAGCCCAAGGCCCATTATTTATTCGCATCATTCCTCGCCCCTTGAAATCGACCTTGTCCTCAAGGTCATCCACTTCTGGTGGTCTTGGCAATGAAAACAACAAAACCTCGCATCGCCAAGTAAAGATGGAAGTAAGGAGATTCCATGCAAAATTCCTCTTGAAAATGACCTTGTTGTGAGATTCAATACGAATCTTTGTTTGATTGTCAGTTATCAAAGCTTCAATAAACTTCATCATAAGATGTGGTCCTCTCCCAGTTGCACTGTCGAATCCACTATCTTCATCTTCCTCCTCGTGGCCATTAAATAATTGTATACGTGATGAATAATTTGTTGAGTTTCCATAAGGATATCTGTCTCTCACACAAAGAAGCATCAACCCCTGACTGCTAGCGTGAAATGATCCAAAAGAAATGGCAGTCGGCAAATATTTGACATGAGCAGTCGAGTATTGTGATGCTGATAGGACATTAGCCACATCTTTAATTGCCTTAGCAATTAAGAGCAAAATATCAAGGACATAGTAATCATAATCCCAGTCTATAACAGGAGCAGTAATATGAATAGTGGGCGCACCTCTTCGAACCTTGCCCTCAGCCAATGTATTGTAACTTATGTTTTGAAATCGATTAGTAATTGTAGAAGTTTTGTGCTTGCTATGATTGTTTCCATCCCATGACAGGAACAAATCAGAGGTTGAGTGACCCTTTTCTGCTAAGTTATTTATGTTCTCTTCGTCCAACAAGTCTTCACTTAAAACAAGGGCAGGATGTCTTTCCATCAGTAGAATGACACAGCGTCTTCTAGCACTAAGAATCAATTGGATTTCATATATGAACAAAATCATTTTGTCATCAATTTCTTCCACTTCATTCAGCATAGCCCTGAGTATGTCCTCAAAATGTCCTCTATATTTAGCTGCTGCAGCTAAGGAACCCATGTTCAGAGAGACAAGTCTCACATCTTCAAGATCACCAAGCACATAAGTTTCTGTCTCAAGTCGTATTGGACTATACCATGCCAAATCTAACAGCCACCAAACATCAAGCCACTGCACATTCTCTTCAATCCATAGTAGAACATAAAATTTTAAAAATCTCAAATACCAAGCTAGCATGAGTTGATAAACGTTGATGAACTTTAAGCTGAAGCTGAAAGTTGATGAACTTGTGCCCTCAGTTGTTTCCTCAATAATAATGATATCATATGGCTTGGTTGAGTCCTTGTAGAAAGAGAATTTTGTGGACCCCTCAAATCTAACTGTTGCAGGCCATACCTTGTTCATTGGCTGATCAAGCTTTAATGAGTCAACCTCAAAATAGCCCACACAGCCAGCTACTATTAACACATCTTCAATAAAAAGTGGTTCTCCAAAATCAGTAGCCTCTAGAAGAATGTCCTCAACCATGTTAGAAACCAAGTAATTCTCCATTTCGGTGTCAGTATGCTTCACTACCAGATGGCGACAAAAATATAGCGTATTCAGAATAACTCCATATATTGCAGCTACCACATTCGCACTATAAATATTCTTAGCAGTCATTCGATTCAACAACGCACCAGGACAAAGTGCTATAACCACTTGTATATAAAGCTTCTCTTCATAAGCTCCAGCAAACCACATAACCTGAACCATCACATGCTTGTATATAGGATTCCGATTCACTCGACGCGTAACAGGATCCAATACAATAAGGAGCACCTCAAAGCCACTTAAAGCACGCAGACAGGGTGTGCGCTGCCTGCCCTTAATCTTATGAGCAAAATCAGAAGGTATAAGCTCATCATGCTTCAATAGCAAGGTAAAATCAGCCATATCCAAACACTCCAAAAAAAAGTTTCCAACCTTTGTCAACCATCCGTGCCATAGAATGAAATACCCAGTGTCATCAGTGGGCAACCAAAAAGGTTTTCCAACCCAAGACCAGATGCTTTGAACATCATTCGAACGACATGAGATGCTGTGACTAGTAATGTAAGTCCAATGCACATCTGAACTTGGAAAAAATGTTTGAAGGGCATTTTCACATACATATGAGATGCATAAATGCAAATAACCAGGAAAAATACTGAATGGAACCCCAAACTTTAGTTCAATAGCCTTTTCCACGACTGTAGGCTTTAGTGATGTGAATAATGAAGAAAAATCAACAGAAAGTAGCTTTGTCTGTAGGCTTGAGATCCAAATATTAAGATGTTTGGACTTATGCAAAATACTCAGTAGCGGGGATTTATCCGGAGGTTTTGTAATTACCTTCATCTTCATAAGAATCATCAAAAAGATTTCCTTAACAGCAAACTCCTTTTCATTTCCTTTGTAAAGCACCATATTTAGACACACTGGCTCATTCTTTTCCTCAAGTCCACTTCCATCTCCGCTCTTCTTTAGATCAAACTCACACATGTTGAAGCTCAAACATTCAAATATCATATCACAAGATTTTGGATGCACATTTGTATAACTAGTCGCAATCTCTATCCAAACTTTCACATCCAGTGGAGCACCAATGAAAAAATCATCAGGGGGTTTAGCTGGTGGTTTCACAAAAGTTGTCTCTATCTTTGGATAAGATATGCAATTGAAACCGTCAACTGAATCCATTTGAATACTTGAATGTGAGGGCCAGACCATTAAAGCACTTTTACAAACACTTGGTGAGCACAAATTCAAAATCAGATACGAGGCACCCAATGATAGCTTCAAATCGAGTGTTTCATCCAACTTTATAACATCTGGTGGTTTTGGAGGTGGTTTCATACATCTCGTAACAATCCTAAATGGATGAGTAGGACACAAACTTCCAACAAAATCCATTTTGGTGACAAAATCAGAAGTGAAATCCACTAGGTCATTTTCACAAACAGCTAGAGGGCATGGATCCGAAACAGTGTTTGACACACATAATTTTGTTTCCAAGCTCTCTTCACTGATTTCAGCATCATTCAACACCAATATTGACGAGAAATCAGTTGCAAAAAGGTTAGGTACCTCCACTCGTGGCATTCGATTGCTTGCTCTGAAGTTAGGCTCAGATGAGACATCGTCCTGAAGCTGCAGTGGCTGGTCTGAGTCCAGGATGATACTCTCCGATGACTCACTCAAGGCTTGTCCAGTAGGCGTAGTCAACAAGGGTGAGTCCGGGGTGGTCGTGGTCTCGTTGACTGGCTGTACTTGGTCGGATCGACTTGGTGTTCCCGCCGAGTGAGCTTGCCTCTCCTCAATAGCCGGTTTCATTCCCTCCAAAGTTTTGATAAGGTTTTCGATCTTCAGGAGTATTTGAGTCACAATCGGTGATGTCTGATTTTCCATGGTCCACATCCAACTTTTACGCTATCAATGAAAGCACCAATTGATGCGAACCAGGAAGATAGGTGTAGACACTAAAAGTTTAAGGACCAAATCAAGATTATTAAAGTATAAATGGGCTGGCCCACAAGGGATATTTGGATCAAAGCTACAAGCTCGGTCCATGAGCTAGACTCAGCCCAAGCACGGGCCCAATCTCAAGCCCACTAGTGAACTCTATAAATAGAGCATTTCACTTCACAAATCAAACACTCTAAAATTTGAGAAGAAAGCACAGAGAAGAGTGCTCTCAAAGGAAGCGTCAGCCGTCAGCAACCGACAAGTACGTGCCGTCTGCCAAAGCATCCAACCGCGACGCAGATACGTGAGATTAAGTCCCCGCGACCCTCACTCCGCAACGCAGACAGGTGAGACCAAGTCCCCGCGACCCTCACTCCACAACGCAGACACGTGAGACCAAGTCCCCGCGACCCTCACTCCGCAACACAGACACGTGAGAC
The DNA here is from genome assembly GCA_033675215.1 of Rhodiola kirilowii. Classification (NCBI taxonomy): domain Eukaryota; kingdom Viridiplantae; phylum Streptophyta; class Magnoliopsida; order Saxifragales; family Crassulaceae; genus Rhodiola; species Rhodiola kirilowii. Next base: position 37,945,158 of record CM066201.1, read on the forward strand.
CAAGTCCCCGCGACCCTCACTCCGCAACGCAGACACGTGGCACTACGCCTTCATCCGCACACATCAAGCTGAGTAGACCAAAGCAAGCAACACCGTAGAATCAGAGGAAGCACTTGAGATTACGAACACAACTTCCGCTCTCAAGCATAAATTATTTGTAAAACATTATTTTGTATTTGATACGAAATATTGTGACGTTACAAATTTTGGTGAACCCGACGTAAAAATCTCTACCTCTCATCCCTACGCTAAAGCTAAGATGTCTGCTCAACCTACCAGTCCACAAACTCCCAAGAAGACTTACGCCGCAACTGTGGCTCAACCAACCGGCATCTGCACAAGAGGGATGACTCAGAAGATGGCCGTCAACGCCGCTGCTGCAAGCTTACGAGCTTCTCAAGTGCCAAGGAGGGAACGCACATATACCGTTGCTTCTATCATGGCTGCAGCTACGGCACTGATTGCCTCCAACTCCCCACGACACAAGGGAAGCATGAAAGCTGACGGAACACCCTCACCAAAAGCGAAGGTGGCTCTGCCAAAACAAGCCGAGACACCCAAACCCTGTGTAGCTTCTGTCATGACCATAGGCACCAAGACCATGGAGGAGCAGATGCAAGAACTAAGAGAGATGCTTGAGCTAGTCCTGAAAGACAACCAGGAGAAGAACAAAAAGCTTGAAGAGCTCCAGAGAGAGGTGGTTGGGCTCGGGAAACGAAATGTTGAAGAAGTCAATCTCACGGTAGAAGATGATGACGCTAATAAGATGATCCCTGTAGAAACCAACAGGAACGGAGGTGTTGCGTGCAACGAAGACCAACTTCAAGTGCTGATAGCCAATGCGGTCAAGAGCCAGCTAGGTGGAGATTCTTATGGTGGTGCACGCTGTGCCAAACCCTACAGCAAGAGGATAGACGGTCTGCGCATGCCACAGGGATATCAGCCCCCCAAACTCCAACAGTTTGACGGAAAAGGAAGTCCAAAGCAACATGTTGCCCACTTCGTAGAAACGTGTAACAACGCAGGAACTGAAGGGGATCTGCTGGTCAAACAATTTGTGCGGTCTCTAAAGGGCATTGCTTTCGATTGGTACACTGACTTGGAGGAAGAGTCTATTGACAGCTGGAGTCAGATAGAGGACGAGTTCTTCAACCGATTCTATAGCACCAGAAGGGTTGTCGATATGAGTGAACTAACGAATACGAAACAATGGAAAGAAGAGCCTGTGGTTGACTATATCAACCGCTGGCGTTCATTGTGCCTTGAATGTAAAGATCGCATCAGCGAGACGTCAGCTGTAGAAATGTGCATCGATGGAATGAACTGGGATTTACTATACATCCTTAAAGGTATCAAACCTAGGAATTTTCAAGAGTTAGCCACACGCGCACACGACATGGAAATCACCGTGAAAGGACATGGAAGGAATCGCATATCCTCGTCAAAGGCGATCATCGACGAGGCCATGGCCATCAGCACCAACAACGATCCTGTGAAGATATCATCAAAAACAAAGCAGGAGAAGAGGAAAGAAGTCACCTCAAAAGACTTCAAGCGCACGAAGCCTACGCTGAAAGAATTACAAGCCAAGGAGTATCCATTCCCTGACTCTGATCTATCAGGCATGCTCGATGGCCTGTTGGAAAAAGGCATCATCAACTTACCAGAAGCAAAACGCCCAGATGAAGTCAACAGGACGAATGATCCCAAATACTGTCGCTACCATAGATTGGTTAGTCACAGTATCGAAAACTGTGTCACTCTCAAGGAGCTTATAATGAGATTAGTCAAAGAAGGACGCATCGAGCTCGACACAGATGAGACAATAGAAGCAAACCACGCCTCCGTGACGACTAGTTGCGACTCACTTTGCAAGCCACAAGAATGGTACATGCAACAAGTCCAATTTGGCACCCATGAGCCAATAAAAGTGTGGATATCAAAGCCATCTATTGAAGCTGAATCAAAGAAGTTGAGATGCGATTATAACCCAACAAGAATCGAAACGTATAGGATCACGAAAGAGGTTGAATGCATGGAGGATGATGAAGGATGGACTCTTGTAACTCGAAGAAGGTCAAAGAAGCAAGTCAGTCCACAACCAGAACCTGTCCGCCGAAAGAAGAACCAGGTGACCAAGAAGAGACTACGTCAGGCGAAAGGGAAGAAAAGACTCAAGAGGAGTCTGAGCTCACATATACTGCCTATTGATCCTTTGAAGCAGATTCCACCAAGTCCCATTACCTTAGAAGACTTCTTTCCGGAGGATTACTTCGATAAAATTGGTGTCAACGCAACCTCATGGGCATACAAGATCGTGGATCAAGAAGGATTACGCATCGGACCAATCAATGGAAAGTTCTTATAACACTACTACTTATAAAGCTACAGATCGACACTCCTGGCCCGCAAGAGTATAAACTGTGAACGGCTAAAAAAAGATCGATACTCCTGGCCCGCAAGAGTATAAACTGTGAACGGCTAAACAAAAACAAAATAAAAAAATAAAAAAAAAAGGAACTACGTTGACTTGATCTTGCGAAGTGTCACGCACGTGACTTTGTAAGTACGTAGGTAGCTTGAGTACAAAAAAAATATATTCAAGTGCAGTCTCAAAAAAAATTTTCAAGTGCAGTCTCTAAAAAAATGCCGGTTTGGAGAGCGCCCTTATAAGTCGTTCGAGCAGAACATAGACTGCCCTCAACTGCAGAAATCTCACAGGCATGACGGGCGGAGTTACTAACAACACCTTGCTGGACTGCAAGGAGTTTGGCAACGCTCTTTACATACGCATCAACGGCCGCCTGAAGAATGGAGGTGTCATCGCCAACATTTCGAAGGCTAGCAAGGAAGTGGGTACACATGCGCAGCTACACCACTGACTTCTGCGTAGGGAGCTTTCGTAAGGTTCTGAAGGAGAACCCTCACGAGCTGGTCAGTCATCTTGACAGTTTGGCATGAAGAAGGTGGAGCGGTGACAGCCCCAGCACTTGGTGCTTTGTTGCTTTGCGGTCACCCGGAGGAAGATGAAGCATCGGAGACTCTTTGGCTATATCGTACCGACCGTATAGAGCTCTGTCCTCCATTATCTACAAGTGTCTCATCCGCGGCATCACCAATTGGCACTGGTACAACGACCCTCCGAACCTCTTTAGTGGAAGAAATAGCTGACCATTCTCCTCTAAGTCCAAGAAGAGCACTATTGCGCCTACCTTCTTTTGGTAGAGACTTATATCGCAACGTGAGTTCGTCACAAAATGAAACGACTATGGCGAAGAAATTAAGACAAGCAAGGAATTCCCAGGAAATTGGAGGAGTCACAAACGGTCTCACTTAAAAACCAATTTCCTTAGACTCGTAAGTCTTGGTGACAGAATCCTCAAAAGCTTATTTTCTCGACACAATGAATTCAAAGTGTGAAACTACCCCCGATGGATAGCAGTCTTACGCAAAGAAGGATAGCGGGTTAGTCTCTCAACGACAAGCCAAAGCACCGTCAACGATAGCGCATCAACGTCAGAGTAGTAAAATCGGCAGCTGTAGATAGAAGAGGGCCTAGTCGTGAATAAGGAAAAGAAAGTCAGTGAGACAAGATGTAGTCGCGTTGCTCAGTACAGTCGTAAAAAAAAATTATTTGTTTGTGGAACACAATTGCAGAACGGCGCACAAATAAGGTCTGAGATTGCGATTAATTATTTGATTGTGGAACACAATTATCAAAAGGGGTGATTTCTGCGTCGCATATTTGTTGTTCTGAAAGAGTTTTCTGATAAAATTCCAAGTGCCAGCTGCGTCTCACTCACATCTCTCTGTCGTTCTACTCCACCACCACTCAAAGAGAAAATTCATCAACAACTTTCTCTCTCGCCAATCCGACCCAGAGATACACCAATCCAATTCTCAAAAGAGGTGCGTGTCAATGGGGAGGGCGCTCGTGAAAGTGGGAGGTATCAAAGCTGGAAGCTTTTGGATTTCAAAGAGAAAGCTAAGGAAGAGTTGACAAAAGAAATCGACAGAAGATAGAAAAAGAAGGTGATTATGCTATGGCTAACAAGAAAACCAAACATCGAAAAGACTTGGATAATGAACACGGCAACGAAGATACTGCTGAGAAGAAGTCCAAGTCAAAAAGGCAAAAGACAATGAAAAATAAAAAAAATAAGTCAAGATGCGTGGCACTGAAGCTGTCGGAGGATGACATATGGCATGGTTCCTGCTTGAAGCTTTTCATCAACCGTCTTATTTTCAAGAAGTATAGTCAGAAACATGATGGAAATATTACTGTTTGCCAAAAAAAAATCAAAAAAGGAATTGCAGAGGAATGTCAAAAAAAAAACCATACTTAGTGATACTTACAAGAATGCGCCTAATATAGAGGCTGGGAACAAGTTTTGCGCCTAAAATATTCTCCAAGCGCAAGTGAGGCTATCGATTTTGGGATGCCTTGAACTCTCGACTTGAAGCTCTATTTATAAAGAGGATTAGGGCTGGCCGATTCCTAAAGATTATGCCCAAGGATTATCAAATCAAGTAGATTTAGGAAAGATTTCCTAATCTCATCTAACCGACTCTGCTTTATCTTCAAGCTAACTTAGTTGGCAAGTCATTCCAGAAGATTCCAGAACCGTCACGCACGGAATTACTGTTTATGGCTGAAATTACTGTTCATGGTCCGAAAATTACTGTTCACGCCCCCGAAGTTACTGTTCACAGCTCTGACATGTTTCGGCAGCAACAGTCACCAATGCTTAGGCTTCTTCCAATTCAACATTCACAAAAATCCCAAGTCAACCGTCAAGTCGGAGAACGACATGGTGGCTCAAAAAAAAATTATGTGGAAGCTCTTACGACGAGTTCGACATTCACAAGAATCTCAAGTCAACCGTCAAGTTGGAGAACAACATGGTGACTCAAAAAAAAATCTCAAGTCAACCGTCAAGTTGGAGAACAACATGGTGACTCAAAAAAAATTACGTGGAAGCTCTTACGACAAGTTCGACATCCACAAGACTCTCAAGTCAATCACTCACGATCACGTCGCGCTGAGACACTCAAATTGTGTCGCACAACATGATCATGAGGGGGCAATTTGTAGACACTAAAAGTTTAAGGACCAAATCAAGATTATTAAAGTATAAATGGGCTGGCCCACAAGGGATATTTGGATCAAAGCTACAAGCCCGGTCCATGAGCTAGACTCAGCCCAAGCACGGGCCCAATCTCAAGCCCACTAGTGAACTCTATAAATAGAGCATTTCACTTCACAAATCAAACACTCTGAAATTTGAGAAGAAAGCACAGAGAAGAGTGCTCTCAAAGGAAGCGTCAGCTGTTAGCAACCGACAAGTACGTGCCATCTGCCAAAGCATCCAACCGCGACGCAGATACGTGAGAGTAAGTCCCCGCGACCCTCACTCCGCAACGCAGACAGGTGAGACCAAGTCCCCGCGACCCTCACTCCGCAACGCAGACACGTGAGACCAAGTCCCCGCGACCCTCACTCCGCAACACAGACACGTGAGACCAAGTCCCCGCGACCCTCACTCCGCAACGCAGACACGTGGCACTACGCCTTCATCCGCACACATCAAGCTGAGTAGACCAAAGCAAGCAACACCGTAGAATCAGAGGAAGCACTTGAGATTACGAACACAACTTCCGCTCTCAAGCATAAATTATTTGTAAAACATTATTTTGTATTTGATACGAAATATTGTGACATTACAATAGGTTGAGAAGAAATGGGAGAAGAGGAGAAGAAGATGAGATGAGAAAGAAGAGTTAGGGTTTAGGAAGTTGTTCATTCATTGATTAATTGTTTCTTTCGGTACATACTCCTTCTTATACTAACAAACGTAATAATACGAGTGTGGGCCTTCAGCAGCCCAAGGCCCATTATTTATTCGCATCACATAGAAAAGATTTTCTATGTCTTTTGCAAACCTTCCAGCAACCATGTAGACAATGACAAATGAGCTTGTCACCTTTTGATGATTTAGAAAATATCCAGATACATATGAAATGGAAGCTATCATACCCAGAAATTTCCAATTTGGCCAAAACACATCACTGAACTTCAAAGTTACTTGGTCTTCATTTCCAACACTTAGATGAAAACTTGTAGTTGTCTTCCATTCTAGTGATAGGAGCTCAAACAAAGTTACATTCACCTCAAGCACAAAAAGATGGCGAAGTGCCTCCCCTCCACTAACACATATATCATTTCCCTTATGAGCTAGTCTGCCGCGACACATTACTAAATGTCTAGTAAGTTCAGGCGGTAATGGAGGAGGTCTTTAAGTCGATAATGAGTAAACAATCATCTCATGAGCATTTTGTCGAACACTTGGTGTGCAAAAATTTAGACTACTGTTCAGAACATAAACTGATGTTCCAGTCCCTGATTCTTCATTCTCATCCTCATTTTCACTCTTTTGTGCCAAGAATATTGAAGATGAGTCTTTACAATTGACTTCTGTATGAACGATGCCAATAGCAGTAGGCTTAGGTAACACCAAATCAGAATATGTATCTACGTCAAAATCAACCTCATCTGAATCTTCATCATAAACATATAGACAGTCTTCACTTTATCTTCCAAAATCAAATTCGGTTCAGTAGATGCACTTACGATTTCATGGTGTTCGGGTGATGACTTTTCTTACGCATCATTCTGACAATCTTCTACAAATGATGTTGTATTTTTAGTCACTGAATCAGGTTTGAAGACTTGAGAAGGCTTCAATGATGGAGTTTGGAAGTCGTTGACTTCATTTTTCGGATGCCGATTTGATGTTTGTAGACCACGTAGCTTATCCTCGATCATGCTCATCCTCCGATCAAATTCCTTGTTAAATTTCTTAGCCTTGTTCTTGTACGCAGTTAGAATATCCATCACTCTCAGTGAAAGCACCAAATGATGCGATACAAATTATCGCAACGAAATAGTTACAGGGATGAATGGAAGATAAGGAGAAGAAGGTTAGGGTTTAGAGGAGATAGGGAGAGAAGAGTCGAGAAGAGTAAATTGATTAATTCATTTGTTGTTTTTCCCTACTGGTTACAAGTCTCTCTTATACTAAACCTTACATCAATAGCAATGACCTCCCTCAAGTTCCCTAATATTCCAATACGTAACAGTCTGTTCTGTCAAGCAACATTAATAAGCAACCAACAGAGAATAAACACAGCACAAGTGTCTAAGTATTCATTATCGTGTTTCAAAACCATGCCATTTACAACCGAGCCAGATGCAGACAATCTATATAAAAGAAACATATCAGCAACCCTTTAAGTGGGGATACACATTGTTACTTCTTCTCGGCACCAAGTGCGAAAATAACTACTTATTTTTACACGAGGCAAATACCCCACAAAAAAGGAGGACATCTTCTCCAAACTCATATCACTTCCTTCCACAAACTAACAAGAAGTAAATCCAAGGCAGCGTTTTGGACTCGCTTACTCACCGTTTACTTCTCATGAAGATTTTGTAGTTTGTACCTCTATCTACGCCCACACCCACCAAGCACATAACTCCCTAGTGTTAGTTATATATTTTATTAGTTGGACTAAGAGAGCATTGTGGCAATCATGCCTTTCCTGCTTAGATCATTCGATAATCAGATGTACGAATTAAAATGTGCACAACAGTTTCTATACCGGCTCCTCTGGAAGTATATAAAAGGAGAGGAAGGTTTTACCTGAGGCACAAATACAAAACTCCAACTATGTATTATAAGATTTTCTGATGGATGAGAGAAACAGTAACTCTGCTTCTAGCGGTTCCTCCATTGCCCTGTTGCAAGAAAGGTTTAAGCAATTGCATCGAGCTTGAGAAGTGATGAAGGAAAGAGAGCTATTGAAAGAGCTAGCTGAAATGAAAAGGGCAAACCATAGTGTGTACCAGGAGTCATCAAGGTCCTCATTCAGCAGTGAGTGTCCGCAAATTCCACTGTCAGTTCAACAGTTTTCTCAAAATCACCAGACAGACAAGCTGCAAGTAAATCGGACGCAGAAGTATGCAAACTTACCATATACAAATGTTGGTATTAATGGAGCACAAGGGAGTTACGGTACTGATGATGGCTCAGATGTGGACACATCACTTCATCTGTAACATCAAACTATGTCAAGATTTACTTGTACATTTTTATTTCAATTCAATCGTCTTCTTTCCCGTTGTCCTCTGAATGAATGAATGAATGAAGTATGCAAAATATCTTAATGGTTATCACTTCATGGTGTTCAGAAATTACAAGGCAATCTGAGAGGCCATTCTGAGGTCTCTTTTGGTATAGATGCTCATCATCACCATTGCCAGGTCTTTCAGAGTCCTCTTCATCGTTGTTCCATTTCCTCATGATTTTTGGTACTATACGTGCAACCTCTTTTGTCTCCAACTCTGCCTCATCATCTATACGTTCAAATCTAACAGCACTCACCTTTCTTGCATTCCCCGCTAATATCTGCAAAACAAAACAAGTGTGTATTAACTAGAGAAATTGGCTCATAATGAAGTGCTTTAATGTCAACAGATTGCAGTCACCTGACAAAGTTTGAACGGCATTCTGAGAAATTGAGAGAAACAAATGGTGCTATATTTGTCATTCCTAGCTCTTTAGTATAGTAATGAACTAATAAACAGACCTAGTAATTTTAGGAGGGTCTTTACAGCACTCCTCAAATCGAAGACCATACAATAGGAGGACATGCTGATTATTGTTGCATTTGATGCTCTCCTAAGAATATTGTAGTCGAACCTTGTGATCATTTAAATGTCACATTACATCATGGTTATAAAATGCAGGGAGCGTCGGATACTCGGATTTCTTCTGTTCATCATTAGTCATTCCCCTTTTATGCAATCTATCATAACCGGTTTTGTAACTATAGTTAATCCACAGTGAGAATGTCATCACATTTTCTGATGAGTAACATTTTATGCGCATGGACCAAGGTTCGACGCATCTTCGATTAAACTTCACAATGACCAAACACGAAATACAAAAAAAAAGAGGCAGCATGGAAACAACCACAGACAAAACACAACTCCCCTAACGTACATTGCAAAGATGTATCATTTTTAGCATAAGCTGGTGATAGGCTCAGAAATAATACCTCAAGTTTGTAAACTTGATGTTTGTCATTGTGATTGTGCCGGTCGGACTCCTTATCATTATATTCATCATTTTCGTCGCGGTTTGCTTTTTCAAGAATTACTTTAGTCATCTCTCCTGTCCTTGGGATGTATCCAAAAGCTTCGCAAATAAACCCTGATACAGTCTCGTACTGATGACCCTGTATACAAAGAAAGATGCTCACTTACCAAGTGAAAGCTTTGAATTTGGAGACATCAAGCAGTTTTCCCTTTCACCTAATTAAATGGGGTCTTCACGTAGAAAAGAATGCAAATTAGGTGTTGTCTCAATACATGCATGAGCCTTGGCTGATAGTTTTTGAAAAACCATGTAGTAAATTGTCTACTCGCTCAGAATAGAAACATCAGTAAGTTTGGTTTCAAACCATGAGGCCTCGACTCTATACAAGCTCATAAAAGGAACAAACATAAGGGACTCTGGTAACATTGAAAAGACTATAGCGAAAAACGATTGGCATAAAAAGTGCGATGTTATGAGAAGTGGATTGCGCTGAAGTGTGTATGTGGTGTACCACAATGAATATCATTATACATTACAGAAGATAAGAATTCATTGCAGAACAGTTACCTCAGGCATTTTGATATGAAGATCTTCGGAGAGCTGGTCGATGGAAGTATTTGCATCCACATCATATATACCCTTTGCTCGCATGACAATATAGCCACTCTTTTTCTGAATTTCTTCCTGTCAAATAAAGAGCATCTCAAATAAATTGCATGTCGAACCTATCTCCGATAATGATTAACTATAAATGTGAGTTCACATGAAGGAGAGAATGAGAGATTTTACACTCATTCAATAGTCTTGGAAAGCCTTCTTTTATCTTCTAACTTAAAACTAAGATGAGGCAAGTTAAATCATTGATGATCTTCTAGACAGTATTTATTGGGGCTAGATATCATGAATTCATGATGTGTAGTACGCTTTCTGAAAAAACAATATTATAGGACTGACCAATGATTCAGGCAAGACCCATAATGAGAGAAGAGTTACATTCAAGCAAGCTGACAAGTTCAATTAAAATAATACTGTTTTTGAAAAAAAATTTTTACCTTAGAATCATTCTCATCAAAAATTTCACCAACAATCTCCTCAACAACATCCTCCAGGGTAACAATCTGATTGATACATGGCATGAATGAGATCCAAAAAACTAGACGCACCAGCACAAGTAATTTTCAATGTAACTAGTAATATGTTATAGCAATATCAATGACTCATGAACCACACAGCAGTCCCAAGAAGCAAAATTATCACATGTGACATGTCCCGGTACTACATCAGTACATCTTGCCAATTGACATTAACCTTCATAAATAAGAATGTTGTTAAGTGCTAACAGAAATTTGAATATGAAAATGTTTACTTCATGGTCCCAGTTTAGGAGACAAACTGACAGTAATAATGTCGATCTGAAGCCAACATACCCCTACAGTTCCACCATACTCATTCAGAACAACAGCCATGTGAACCTTTCGTATGTGAAACTCTCTGAGCAGATTCCATACTGACATAGAATCTGCAAAATGAGATGCATGAGGTGATTACCGCTCCTAATAATTTCGCAAATAAGAGTTTGAGACTACTCCAACTACCCCAAATAAAGATGAGAAGGAAACACGAAAAAGTACCGTTAGGACATGTGAGATGTGACAACAGAAAAAATCAAAAAATAAAAAGCAATACCTGGCACAAAGTAGGCAGGTTTTTGAGCCATGTCGCCAACCAGTGAACTTTCAAGTAGCTCTCCCTTCAAAATGAAACAGGATTCAAAACTGCAAACTGTGAGGATGTTTACATAAATAAAGCTAAATCATTGATGACTACAGCGACTTTAAATACACTGAAACAACTTACTTTCTGAACATAGTCCAAAAGATCCATTGCATAAGCAATGCCAACAATATTATCAACCCTCTGTTCAAATACAGGTACCCTAAAAGAAGAAACAATATTGAGTCCAGTATATTCAGTAAATTATTCATAATTTCCCCACCTGTGAAGGATAATAGTCCAATATACCTTGAATATTGATGAGTTACCCACAACGTGTGGAAATCGATGAGTGTGGCACTAGCATCTATCGCAACTACATCAACTAGAGGGGTCATTACTTCTCTAACATGAGTATCCTTGATCTCCAAAACGTTTTCTATCATATCCTGCAAAACCATCACTTGAACTCTTGCTTCAAGATCCAGAGAAACTATAAAATTGAAAACACTAAAAGTAACTGGCAGACATAAAAAATGCTTGGATATGTTACTCATTAAAGACATCAGCTCCTTATTGTAATTCCATAATCTGTATGCACTTGTATAGAGATCTTCATATACGGTTCAATGCCACCTAGCCTATTTGCACATCTCCTATCAAGGAGTTTCAAGGCCAGAGAATACCTCACCAAACCAATCACTAAGTAGATAACAATCATGGGTGTGGTCGTAATCAACTGACCAACGAAAACATTGAATACCCCTTTTAAGCTCAAGCATATACACTTTTACAACTTATGGAGCAGATAAGTGGTATTTAAGGTCCAAAACTGACAAACGACTAGCATTCATAAAGCAATCACAAATGAAATAAGCCTTCTTTAGTACCTGTTCTTCCTCCTCTATTGTTCCACTTGACTCCGCTCCACGGAGCATCAACTTCAACTCATCCTCTGTAACATATGGCTCACTACAATCACCAGTATAGAGATGTCAATTGTCTGCAAAATCCTACCTGATATATGGAATCATTTTTCTGGGAACAGAACAACCAAGAACGTAGAATAAAACTCTTAAAAAAACAAACTGATTAAACAGTAATGAAGTTGAATTTAGAAATAAACACCAAGTCACAATCATAGCATATTGAGAAATCATTTGGCGTAAATACGGCAACGAGTGCCAGTTATGTGAGTAGAGAGAATAAACACAGGATACATTGCATACAGTTCTGCGATAGAATAAATGATAAAGTTACAGTCATATGCGTGACGCAAAAAGGGGCAACTTAAGTGAAAATTATCATAAGCATTTTATACTTGACCTTTTTATCTGAAACTAATAGACAAGGCAGTGTTATAGGATACTATGACTTGATGACAAAAGGATTTCAATTTTATTTAAGGGTTTCATGACTGTTGATGATCTAAGAGCCATTTGTTTCAGATTAAAAATGAAAAATATAAGAAAAAGGAGTCCAATTCAAAGAATCAGAAAATAACAAATATTATGGGAAGTCTAACATAAAACGTTCAATTCATCATCCACACCTTCTTCCTTTCAGACCAAGAAGTTTAAGCATTCCCATAGAGAGATATGTAACAACTCTTCCAACAGGATACAACACTAATGAAAGCCATGCCACCGGCCTGACCTAGAGGCAGCAGGAACCATCATCTGTCAATTAGCTTCTACTGATGGATAAAAAAAAGAGACTCTTTGCAGCCTAGACAGCATGCAATCAATCAAATGCCTAGGAAAACTCACCACAACTCTAGCAACCTCTTCAGCATTATGAACGGCAATGCTCTTTGGAGTAATTTGGGTTAGTAGCAAAACTGCAACCTGTTAGTCATTGACGTGGCGGAAATAACAAAATTAATTTTGCCATGAAAATGCATAACTCTATCTAGGCAACAAATTATTTCTTCACAAGATTAACAAGATACTGAAGAACCCACCGTCAATAGTCCTGTGGCTGCACTGATACTAGCTTCTCCAAAGATGTTTGTCGCTGCCTCAGTTACTAATGCAGTAGCTCATGTTCACGACTCTATGAATAAGAATATAAGGAGAAAATACTCAGCCAAACTGTTCATAAATGAATAATTTGTGAAGATATGTAACTACACTTCTCGAGATCTTTGATAGAAGCAGTACGTTGTTCCAATTAATATAGTTGTCAAAAACCGTGTAACATCCTTGCGAAGCATTCTGAAACACCATTTTCAGGCTCTTTCTCAGCTAACTCACGCACCTGTTACATAGAAGAAAAACAAACTCATTATCACGACATCCACGGGAAGAGAGGTGGCGACAAAAAGAAATAAAGTGATGATATCAGAGACTAAGCAAGAACAAAAAATATAAGTTAATTAAAATTGCTTGATCCGTGTAAACCCTAACTCTTCCAAAACAAAGGTAGATTGTCATTGTACATGGCCAACAAGAAATTGGACATCATTTGATACATGACGTATACATCTTAAAGAATAATGAAAACACCTTGTTAGTGGATGCCTCACACGATTTTGCTACTAACATTAAAATATACATTAACCTACTTAATGAATATGTACAGTAACAAAGAGCTGAGACATGTTAGACTTAGTCATGTACAGGCTACTTGTTGGAAGTAAACTCTGACAAAAACTATTGATCAACGGAAGCATTTGCTTATGCAAAGATTTCTATCCAATAAGGTACATTGGTGCAATAAATAAGCTGAGACATTAGTTTGATGAAAGATTCCCCATGAATCATGATGCAGCATGAGGTATTACGACTTTACGAGTTCAAATGGTAACTTGCAATATAAATTCAGTCTTACTATTTATTTATTTTTTAATGAAGAGGAGGCTCTCTTACTTGTTATTATGGGATATCGTGCTCCTGTTATATCTTTCACCATATGAATCAAATTGAATCCTATGGATGATGATGCACAAAACAAGGCAATTACTGTAGTGGCAAGCACAATACCTTCCAAGGCCATAAAGTGGTGATTGACGTCTCTGCCATTGAGAAAAATGCAGAGAGACTCAGCAATGCTGCCAAAATCAAACCCTGCTCTTTAAGCACAGTAAGGACTTGCAACATTTTTGGCCAAGCATTTCTCAGTGTAACCAATCCTTGCTCCAAAACCTGATTCCCAGAATTGACTAAACCTTCCACTGCCAATGCCTTGTTACACCTCAAAACAAAAAACCCACAAACCAAAACTCCAAAAACAAAACCCCTTTTCAAGAACCCCCTAAATCCCACCGAATTCAAACCCAAAAACTGCTCTTCTCCCACTCCCAAACGCTCATCATCACCAACAACCAATCCACCCCCATCTGTCCGATCAACCAAACTGCTTTTCACGAGAAATCTCGACCTCAAACCATCTCCACACTCGCTGCAATCGATATAAAACCTACTGAATCTACCGGACGCCGCAGATTATATAGCTGCAAGGAACAAGTAGCCGATAACCTTTTAGGGTTTTTGAGGACGAAGATTGGGGATTTGGTCCATCTGGGCGTCGAAACGAACATGGGGCTGCGTAGTTGCGTCGAATCGAATCGGACATCCATCTGGGCAATCGATATTCGTTTCAAAGTAAACGACTTTGGACTCTGAGAGCATAAATGCATGCGAGTTGGTGGCACCAACCAGCAACATGTAGAGGTGGGCTCGGTTCGGTTCGGTCCCAATTTTTGTAAAAATCAAACCGAAATCCGAAAATTCAGTTCGGTTTGGGTTCGGTCTTTTTCAAAGCAAAAACCGACTAAAACCCGAAAATTCGGTTCGGGTTCGGGGATTTTTCAGGTTTTTTCGGGCTTTTATTTTTCGGTCTTTTTTGGTTTTTTCGGTTTTTTTCGGTCTTTTTCGATCTTTTTCGGTTTTTTCGGTCTTTTTCGGTTTTTTCGGGTTTTTCGGTCTTTTTCGGTTTTTTCGGGTTTTTTTCGGCATTCAGTTTTTTTTCGGTCTTTCGGTCCGAGAACAATGCTAAACCGAGACCGAACCGAAATTCACCAATCGGTTCGGTTTTTTTTCGGTTCGGTTTTTGGTCCTATAAAAATCGACCCGTTCGCGCTTTTTTCGGTTCGGTTCGGTTCGGTTTTCGGGTTTTCGGGTCTCGACGCCCAGGCCTAGCAACATGAGCGCACAAACAAAGGTTGCAGTAAGGTCTCCAAACCGCCTCATGGGCTAGAAAGACTAATGTGCCTCGTGGCCCGTAGGCCTTAAGCCTAGCCTATTCCATGTTTAAGCTTATTAAAGTTCAATTTTCAGCTTGACGGGCCAGGTAAGGGTGCAACATTTTTTGCTCGGTCCCGTCTATAGGCCCGGCCTATCATGACCCATATAGAAAAGCCCAATAAAGTCTACCAAAAATCCTAGTGAAACCTACCCAAAAAAATAGATGTCACATTTTGTTTCTATGAACTGATTTTTCTTGATGTTTGCATTGTTGAAAGTAATACTAATGATGTTAATGTCCCAAATAAAAAAGATTTAAGGATTCTAAGGTTGTGTTGAGTGCCGAGCTTTTTGATAAATTTAGTTTCTTATCAAGTTAACTTTTGATCTTTTGGCTATTAGCCAGTGTATAGCCGCCGTATAGGTTATTCACAAACATGAAACATTATATTTATAATTGCCATAACAAGATTACCTAACCCGACCTAGTGATATATAAGGCCCAACCCGGCCTAGCCCACAGGCCCACCAAAAACAAGGCCCATGGGCTGCTTAAGGCTCCAAAAATATGTATGGGTTTAGCCCAGCCTAGCCCACTTAAAATTGAAATGTAGGCTAAGGCTTAACCAAACCTATTCCAAGCCTATTTTTTTGGGCTAGGCCGACCCATCTCGGGATTGGAGACCCCTATCTAGATGTGTGAATGTGACAATGCTTCAAAGATATATTTCAAATTTAGTGCAGGCATATCTTTGATCTTAATTATCTCAATCATCGATATCAAATATATCAAAGTAGGGGTTAGCAATGGGCCGGGCCGGGTAAGCCCTAGCCCTATCGGGCCGGATCGAGTAGGGCTTTAGGTGAACCCTAGCCCTAACCCTTTACACATTAGGGCCGGGTCGGGCTGAGCCCTAAGAAAATTCATCGGCCCTAAAACTGTTATCGGTCCTTCGTTTTATAGGGCTTTTCGGGCTAGGTTCGGGCTCGGGCTAATTTCGGCCCTAAATGAATGACTAATTAATCAACAAATAACTCTTTAAATGCAAATACTATTAGTTTGGACGTGTGAGATTTAATGAAAGTGAAAAATACAGTCTTTTTATATGAAAAACGTCCTAAAATCAAGAAATATATGATTTTAAACCGGGCTCATTTTTCGGGCCGGGCCGAATAATCTAAGCCCTAGCCCGACCCTAAGTCCTTCGGGTCGGACCATAATAGGACTTACATAGGGCTAGGGTCGGGCTAGGGCCGCCCTAAGGCTTATTTTGGCCCAGGGCCAAATGCTAACCCCTATATCAAAGTCAAACTGACTCCAATTCAAAAAAATCTCAACCTCAGAACCATCACTTTACAACCACATCTGCCATACACGTGTAAACAACCCTCCGGCTTATGAATAATAACAAACAATAATACTTTTTTTTAGTTTTCTCTCATTTTAAATTTTGGGTTTGACTGGGTTTGATCGGTTCGATTGCATTTCGGTCCAATGACAGAATCGAACCGATCCGGTGACCGATTCCCGGTCCAATCGGTCGAACTGGCCAGTCCGATTTTCACAACACTGCTTTTGAGCTAGCGTGCTGAAACACTAGAAAACAGATTCAATATAAGACCCGTGGTTCAGCACTTTCGTGCCTAATCCACGTTGAGCGACTCAGGCTCGATATGCACTATCCTCTTGTCGTCGGAATCGCGAAAAAGCGTCGGAAGTGTATCTCGGTTACACACTCTTCTATCCAGTGACACTCGCAGATGAGTACACTACTATACTCTCAATCTCACACACAGTACAATCGCCAGTACAATCTGAATCGAAGCCCTAAACTATCGTGATCGAAGAATCGCAGACTTGAGAGTATTTGATCGAAGAAGAACGTCTGAAGTCAACCCTAATGAGTTGCAGCTCGAGCTTATATCCGTTTGGAAGAGACGAGCAGCAACTGTTGGATCTGGCTTGATGGATCAATCTGGAGCCGTTAGATGCTGGCCAATCTGCGCGCCAATAATGCTTGAATCTGATTGGACGATCAGAGCTTTAGCCACGAATTAGCGACGAGATGAAACACGCGGGACTTCGGCTTTTCTCCAAACGACGCCGCTCCACTTAATGTACCATTAGCAACGACCTCAATCCTATGACAGCCCGTGACCATGCCCGTGACCACTCCCGTGACAGCCCGTGACTACGCCCGTGACAGCTCCCCTGCACCAGGTGACAGCTTCAAATCTCCACCTGAAGCTTTTGCCTGTGCGGACTACCAACTTCCCCAGGTCAGACCAACTGCTTCCGCCGCCGCCTTCTCGTCGGGGACTAGTGCATACCTGACGGAGCCCACTGCACTGTCGTTAAGGTGCAATGTTCTCTGTGCAAATAAATTTATAATTTCCGCTACTCGCAACTACACTACTGGGTAGTAAGTGGTAAGTAGGGGTCGAACCCAAGGGAATTAGAGGGATACGTTGTTCTTTAAGGGATTTGTACAGCGAGGGAGCGTGTTTTAAGGTTGATTGAGATTTTAGCGGTTATGACTAAGTGACTTTTTTGGTTGTTTTTTGGGTTTTGAGTGTGGAAAAGTAAATTACAGAAAAGTAAATACAGAAATTAAAATACTGAAAATAAAAGAAAGACTTACAGTGGGTGATGCGTGATTTGCGAGTCCTCCGGTAGATGAGCGGTTGGTGATTGCAGATGATCGAGCAATTTATAAAAGTAAATACAGGGGGTTTTGTAATTCAAGGAAAACATTCGGTTTCAGGGGCCTTGTATCATAGCCTGTTTATTATTTTAGTAACCCTTCTAAGTATTCAAACGTGAATCAAGGCCATTCCAAGCACTCGACTTGCAACACTGTCTAGCCTTTTGAAAAAGTGTTCGAAAGTGAATCGAGGCCATTCCAAGCACTCAACTTGCAACACCGTCTAGTCTTTTGCAAAAGTCGTAGAGCACTTGTTCTACTTAGACTAATACCCCATTCCAAGGTATATTAGCCTGTGTGCATCCATTTGGATTGTCTTTCCCGATTTATCCAAATGGTGTTTTAGAAAGATCAAACTCCTCAGATAAGCTTTGCCATTCCAAGTATCCACTTATCCGAGTATGTTTACGAATCCCCACGGAAGAGCTTTGTCATTCCAAGCATCCACTCAACCTTGGAAATTCTGATCTAATATATGGCACATAGAACAAGTTTTGAATACAGAGAAAAGAAACTAAAAGAATTAAAACATTTTATAATACAAGTACACCCCTTTAACCGAATAAAGAGTTTAGCTACGAATATCCATAGAGGTGGATACCATAGCTAAATACTCGGGGGTTTTTGAAAACAGTAAGTGGAGAAGGGGTGGAATACTCAAGAACCAACAGGAGTATTCCCAATTCCTACTGAATACTCAAGAACCAACAGGAGTATTCTCTACAGTATTATAATACTCAAGAACCGACAGGAGTATTATAATTTCAAACCGTTATAATACTCAAGAACCAACAAGAGTATTATTTCATAAACCAAACTTACAAAGTAACAAAAACTTAGAGAGAGAAGTGTATATTGATTTTTGGATGATACAAATGAGGAGGGGAATGGCTCCTTTTATAAGCTAAGGGGAGGAGAATGGAGGGTGGAGATGGTGGCATGTGGTGGTGCATCCAAGGGTGGAGGAGATGGGGAGGAGCTTGTGGAGGAGAAGCCACCACATGTCAACTTCTTGTGGCTTCTTCCCATAGCCGCCGGTAGCAAGTTCAAATGGAGGGGAGTTTTGTGGCTTTGGCCACCTCCAAGCCAAAGCCACCGGTCACCCAAGGAGGAGGAGGGGAGGAAGCCACCCATGAGTCATCTTCTTCACCAAAGCCGCCGGTCACTTGGTCCATGGATGAGTTTTGACAGTTTTGTGCGGTCTTTTCACAAAACTATCAATCCAATTTTGCTCCGGTCTGACTTTGGTTGTTCCTCGGTTGAATTTAATTTGAGTAATTCAATGTCAGGATCTTGAGATTTCTTCGTTCAGCGTCTGATCTTGACCTTGGATTGACTCGTAATATCTTTTCATCGTAAAATCCTCTCCTTAGCGTGTTTTCTCTCTAAGCGCCAAAATACCATGTAGAAATATATCGGGACTAACAAGTAGAAGTTAGATAGACAAACAGTCTAATTTGGTGGGTTTTACTATGTATTTGATTCGTATAATTATGGTCCATCAATATCGAACTAGAGTTATCGCTCTCCACCTGCAAAACACAAACAAGCACACTAACCTACAAACAACAGGTCCAAGCAATGCTTGAACTTGATGCTTGAGATCACTTTAGTTCCCATGTCTGCAGGGTTATCTTCAGTACCAACTTTTAACAATTTTATAGCACCAGTTTCCACATACTGTCTAAGAAAATGATACTTAATATCTATGTGCTTAGAACGTTCATGATAGACAGGGTTTTTAGCAAGACATAGAGCAGATTGTGAATCAAAGAAAATAATAGGACTGCTATCAGACAGATTACATTCAGCCAACAATCCTTTTAACCACATAGCTTCTTTAACTGATTCATTTAATGCAATGTATTCAGACTCTGTGGTGGACATGGCAACAATGGACTGCATTTGAGATTTCCAACTAATACAATTCATGCCAAATGTAAAGTAAAATGCAGTTGTAGATTTCCTACAATCCCTATCTCCACCAAAGTCTGCATCAACATACCCAACAAGTTCTAACACATCTTTTCTCTTAGAATAGCACAAACCAGTATCAATGGTGGACTTCACATAGGCTACAACATGCTTCAAAGCTAACCAATGATCCATGCCAGGATTTGACATGAATCTACTCAACAATGAAATGGCATATGACAAATCTGACCTAGTACTAATCATGGCATACATCAATGAACTGATCACATTTGCATATGGCACTGTTTCCATTCTCACAATTTCAGAATCAGCCTTAGGGGACTGACTCTTACTAAACAGAAAATGAGGAGCAAGAGGCACTTTCACAGATTTACTGTTCATGTTACCATACTTAGCTATTACCTTTTCCAGATATGGTTTTTGATGTATTTTTAAGAAATAGTCATTTTTATTCCTTTCAATTATCATGCCCAGGATTTTCCTAGCCTTTCGTAAGTCTTTCATTTCAAATTCCCTACTTAGATCCTTTTTCAGCTTTTGTATCTTACTAACAGACTTAGAAATCAGCAAGATATCATCAACATAAAGGAGCAAGTAAACATGGTCATTATCAAGCTGAGTAAAATAGAAGCATGCATTAAATTCACTTCTCACAAATCCAAGGATCAACACATAAGTATCAAACCTAATATACCAAAGTATATGACTTTGTTTAAGACCATACAGGGATTTTGTTAGTTTTATGGCATGTAGTTTGGCAAAACTTAGAATAGTTGTTCTAGCTGATGTTCTAGACTAGGTGAGACAACTGCCCCTGGAACAAGTTGAAGCAGAAGAAGTGTTTCCTAATTCAGTTTAGGAAACCTAGCCGACCGTTGGAAGATCAAGGCGGTTGCACTTCAGTGGACAGAAGATGGAAGTTTCCAAATTTCAGATTTGGAAACTTATCCCAGCCGACGTAGCACAACTTCGCCTGAGGATATTTCCGAGATCAGATTTGGCAAGTCGGTGCATATTCATATCAAAGATATCAAAGTCGGTTAGGAGGTTGCTTGCGCATAAAGCTATCTTAGCTATGAAGATAATCGAAGATTGCCTAATCAAGATTGAAGATATATTTTGGAAGATTATCTACAAAGATATGCGCAAAAGATTAGGAAAGATTTCCTAATAGATATAGGCGGTTTATTCTCGGAAACCCTAATCATTCTAGGGTTTCGACTGCTCTATATAAGGAGTGCTAATACTCAGTTATTAGCAGCACTCACGGAGATAAACAATCACGCTCATACTCATTGAAGGGAGGAGAAGGATTAAGGCGGTGACATAATCGTAACTGGTTATTCACAATGCTCGGCTGGAGAGCTAACCGTCACGGGTTACTCAAAGGCGCTCGGATTCAATCTGCACTGGTGCTCAGCAGATTGATCGTAGAACAAGCTAAGACTCAAGCACAATTGTTCAACCTGTGCATTCGGGAGAAGGCGCTGATTCTCACGGAGAATCATTTTGGTGGATATGGAGCGGGAGCTAAGATCTAGGGGGAGACCTAGATTGCAATTACTAGAGTGTTCGAGGCTCAGGATTTGCTCTGGATCTCGACCAGAACAACATATCATCTACCAGGGGAAGATTTCAATTGGTACCAGAGCAAATACTCAACACACAGAGTAGGATCCAGAGGTTGGTTGAGATGGATTTAAGAGAAGGGCAGAACATCACTCGTCTACCACTGCTTGAAGGAAACAATTATGGCCATTGGAGAGTACGAATGAAGGCATTCCTAAAGTCCCAGGATGAATCTGTTTGGGAAGCTATTGAGAACGGGTGGACACAGCCGGTTGTATCTAAAGATGATGAAGTCAGCCCTCTGACCAAAGACAAGTGGACAGATGCTCAGAAGATGGCTGAAGCAGCAAACTCCAAAGCAATGAATGCTATTTTCTCAGGAGTCAATGGGAAGAACTTCAAGATGATCTCCAACTGTGAGATTGCTAAGAAAGCTTGGGACATCCTGCGAACTGCTCATGAAGCTACAACCAAAGTTAAAGTTTCTAGAATGGAGACGGTCACGTCAAAATTCAAAAAATCTAAGAATGCAGGAGGATGAGACCATTGCTGACTTCAATACTCGGATTCTCGATATCTCTAACGAAGCATTCGCCCTTGGAGAACCAATGACCGAAGAAACACTGGTAAGGAAAGTGCTGAGATCTCTTACAAAGCGATTTGCCATGAAAGCTCTTGCTGTCAAAGAAGCCAATGATGTGAAAAACATGAGACTGGATGAACTGATGGGATCCCTACAGACCCATGAGATGGACATGAATGAAGAAGACCGACTTACAAAGGCCACTAGCGTTGGTCTGAAGGCTGAAGTTGTTAAAGATAAGACAGATGAAGCGTCAGAACAACAGTTTTCCATGTTTGCCAAAAACTTTGGGAAGTTTATGAGGAAGCAGTACGGTAAAAGGACTGAGTCCGATCAGCCATATAACCCAAAGTTCCAGAAGAATGATAGAACATATAAGAGGAACCAATCTGGAGACTCCGATCTTAACAACAAAGGCAAAGGGATTCAATGCAGAGAATGTGAAGGCTATGGACACATTCGAGCAGAATGTATCAATACGCAGAAGAAGAAAAACGCCTATACCGTCAACTGGAGCGATAGTGACTCAGAAGGAGAAACCAACAATTTTGTTGCACTGTCCAGCAGTGTTGTTCCAGCAGAAAATCAATCCTGCAGAGAAGAGAAGAAGGACCCTCCTGTAGATCATGACCTACATTCAGCCTGCAGTGACAATGAAGAAATTACTGATGAGGAGATTGCCAATAACTACAAAGAATTATACCAGGAGTGGTTAGTAGAAGTCAAGCGAAACAAAAAACTTCAGAAGTCAGTTGAAAATCTGGAAGAAACGCTCAGGACTGTGGATGCCGTGAAGCTGGAACATCTTCAGACTATCACTGTTCTTAAAGCTCAGTTGATTGAAGCAAAGAAGGATCGTGCTGAGCTCATATCTCAAAAATTAGAGCTACTTGCAGTCATTTCATCCTTGAAAAATCAGAATGAAAGGGAGAAGGGAGAACAGCCAGAGCTCGTGGATGATCTAAAGCGGGATAATGATGCCCTAAAACGAAGAGAGGTGAATCTCATCAATATTGTGGATGCCCTAAAATGTGAAATTAAAACAGAGAATCTCGCTCATCAAGAAACAACGGAGGAACTGAACAAGTTGATGAAATCGGTCAAAATGCTGAATTCTGAAACAAAAGACTTAGACTCTATTCTGGGAGCACAAAGGATTGGGGGCGGCCACAAGGGTCTCGGGTTCTCCGGCGAACAGTGCTCTGGTGAATCAATCTTTGTCAAAGCCACGTCTAAACTGCAACCTGCTCCAACTGATTATCGCCCGCAAAGAAACACCTTTGGTGTGTCACAACCACGTGATGCGTCTACTAATGATTTCCCACGAAGAAATTTTTTTGGCAAGACTCAACCACCAGTTGTTCCAGCCTACGATTGCTGGCAAAGAAGAACAACTCGGTATCCCCCAAGACAACTTGACAGACGACGATGTTTCTTCTGCAATCAAGTTGGACATATCAAATCGAGGTGTTATGAATTCCACGTGTCTCTCAGGAAGGTGAAGCATGTTCAGAAACCACGAGCTATGCAAGTTTGGAAAGTCAAGCAAAGAAGTGAGACTTGCTTCGTTGCGTTCAGCTCTACCAGTCATCTAAAGAAAGAAAAGTGGTACTTTGATAGTGGATGCTCAAGACACATGACAGGGAATTCCGAGTTCTTGACCAACTTTGAAGAACACAAAGGAAGTTCGAATGTGACGTTCGGTGATGGAGTCGAAGGAAGAGTCCTAGGGAAAGGAATCTTAAATGTTCAAGGACTGCCCAGGTTAAAAGAAGTCTTTTTGGTCAAAGGCTTACAGGCAAATCTGATTAGCATTAGTCAGTTGTGTGATGGAGAGCACCATGTTCAATTCACACAGGATGAGTGTGTGGTATTAAACAAGGACAACGAACCAGTCCTCACTGGAAGAAGATCTTCCAACAACTGTTATCTTCTGAATCTAGGTAAACCCAATGCTAAAACTACGTGCTTTCTAAGCAAAACTGATGAAATGAACTTATGGCACCAGCGGATGGGTCACGTGAATCTAAGGACTCTGCAGAAAATTGCCTCCGATGGCCTTGTTCGTGGAATCCCCAAGGTTCAAGGAGAACTAAGCATTGTTTGCGGAGACTGTCAGATTGGAAAACAAATTAAAGTTTCCCACAAGAGCATCACTCAGATCAACACTCATAGGCCCCTGGAGCTACTTCACATCGACCTAATGGGACCTATGCAGGTGGAAAGTTACTCTGGGAAGAGGTACATCCTTGTCTGCGTTGATGACTTCTCCATGTTCACTTGGTCCTGTTTCCTGCGGGAAAAATCAGAGGCGGTTCAGGCTTTCGTCCAACTATGCAACCGCCTGGAGCGTGAAAGAGAGGACAAGAATGAACACATTGTGCAAGTACGGAGTGATCATGGAAAGGAGTTTGAAAATGCTGCTCTTGCTGACTTCTGCTCGACACTACTACAAAAGGGACTTTATGCAACGGTTCTGAGTACCCTTATGCAACGGTTCTGGATCCGTTGCATAAGCTACCGTTGCATAAGGTCATGACCTTATGCAACGGTTCAAGGAAAACCGTTGCATAAGATCATGACATTATGCAACGGTTTTGAGTATAGAACCGTTGCATAATGTCATGACCTTATGCAACGGTTTTGAGCATAGAACCGTTGCATAAAGTACGAAAAAAATCTGGCAAATTTTGGCTATTTTATTGCTTAAATCCACTTGTAAAATTAAGCACAAATTACAAACAAATGTAATTTCCTGTTACTCATTTTCCAAACATCAAAATATTTTCATTTCATTCAAAATACAACTATTCATTACATCATTCATACAACTTTACATAACAATCAAATGCATGGGGAATCACTGATATCACATAAAAAAATTAATCTCGAAGCCTTTACTAGCTCACATACAACAGGTATACCCATAACAAGAACCAAAGAAGTCGATACTTGCAGAGTGCAACGGCTTGTGTGACTCCGATACTTGCAGCAAAAACCAAAGAAGTCAATACTGAGGGAAGCACCTTTTTCCCTTGAGCATCACCTGCATCAAGTTTTAAATTGCGTCTAAGTCAAACAAAATAATCTTCACAACACAACCATTGGTATACCAAAATAGGAGTTGAGTAGATTAAAACTAGAATTTCATATCACATTGCTCTAATGTGAATCAAACTGAGAAAGGTGTGTTTTGTGTGTGAATAATTCGGTACATGTAGTGCCATTACCTTGGTGATGAAGCTTTTGGATCCCACTATCACAGATCCGATAGGAGCGCCTAACCCTTTCGACAAGCATATCTGGATTCAAAAGAAAGAGATAAATGAGGCGACGATATCTGAAATTAGTATAGAATGTGATTGACCGCAAATGGTGAATCGATGTGAGATACTAAAACCGAAGAAAGTGAACGTCTTCCTGATTCAACCGCAATGGTAGAGCTATCATCTTCTGCTGCAGCTCGGATATCCCCTCTTTGCAAACCTAATTCCAAAATTTAACGAATTATTAAAAATGTCGAAGATTATTTCATTTAATCCAACTCAAAGCTAACACTCTAGCATCAGAGTCAGAGCACTATACTAAACCCACACCTTCACTTTGATCTTCTTTTGTACTGATAATGAAACTGTTTTTTGGTACTCCACGAAACTTCCTTGGATCTGGATCGGAAACTCTACCATTCTGCAGATCA
This sequence comes from Rhodiola kirilowii, assembly GCA_033675215.1. Lineage (NCBI taxonomy): Eukaryota > Viridiplantae > Streptophyta > Magnoliopsida > Saxifragales > Crassulaceae > Rhodiola > Rhodiola kirilowii. The sequence continues at coordinate 37,970,708 of CM066201.1, forward strand.
AAAACAAATAAATTAACCACAAAATTACTAAATAAGAGTCTCCAAACTGATTTCCTCAAATCATTGAGACTAATTATAATTAAAAGTTCATACATACATTTTAGAATCTTCAAAACCCTAAATCAAGCTAAAAACTGGTAACCATCTACGACAAGGAAGCAAATCAGTAAATTCAGACGCGGTTAACAATGCAACAAAATGCTTGACTAAGATATAGAAATAAGGAGCGGATGAGGTGAGGGAAGGACCTGGTAGCGAGGAGGCTCGCGTTCGTGAAAGTCGGAGGCGAAAGAGGAGGAGGATCTATCGGCGCTGGCAGAAGCGGAGGAAGAGAAGAGGCTGATGTTGGAGGAATCGAAGGCGTAGATGAAGGAATCAGGACTGGCATCGCGAGGAATCGAAGGCGTAGAGATAAGTGAAGAGCGGATGAGAGCGAAGTATCTCACAACTCCAAACCGATGAGAGTGAAGCGCGGAGGCTGGCGAAGAAATAATGTGTTTTAATTTTAGGTTTTAGTATATGCAACGGTTAACACAAAACCGTTTCTTAATAGTCATCCTTATGCAACGGTTTGTGTAAAGAACCGTTGCATAAATTCTACCTTATGCAACGGTTTTTCTGAACTGTTGCATAAAGTCTACCTTATGCAACGGTTTTTCTGAACCGTTGCATAAAGTCTACCTTATGCAACGGTTCCTTACACAAACCGTTGCATAAGCTATAACCGTTGCGTAATAAGAAATTTGAATCGTTGCATAAGCTCTTCTTTGTAGTAGTGCGAAAAGAGGGATAACTCAACAATTTGCTTCCCCAATCACACCACAACAGAATGGGGTCGTTGAAAGGAAGAATCGAACCATACAAGAGATGACGCGAGTTATGCTTCATGCTAAGAAGGTTCCCTTAAAGTTTTGGGCAGAGGCTATGAACACAGCCTGCTATGTCATAAACAGAGTGATGATTCGATCCGGCACAGAAAAGACTTGCTACGAACTATGGAAAGGCAAAAAACCCACGGTCAAGTACTTCCATATCTTCAGCAGCCAGTGCTACATTCTCAGAGATCGTGAGTATCAGCAGAAGCTGGACCCTAAAAGTGATGAAGGGATCTTTCTGGGATATTCTACCAACAGCAGAGCATTTTGTGTCTACAACAAACGCACTGGAGTCGTTATGGAATCTATCAATGTTGTTGTGCAAGATGTTGTGCCAGGAGCTTCTGAGACAAATTCTGCAGATGATGATGATGTCCCAACTCATCCAGAACAACCTGAAGTCAATACTCTTGACAAGGAGATCACCACAGATAAAGGTCCAGAGCACTCTGAGACACATGACCAACAATCACAAGAGGATGTTGACGAAGAAACTGATCCAACACCCCCTGCCTCTCCTCGTATCCTTCATCCTTCAAGAGCTGTTGAAAAATACCATCCTGTCAGTGAAGTGATTGGTGATCCCACGGACGGCATGCAGACTAGAGGTAAACAAGTTAACTTTCGTCAACTGGCTGGTTATATGTGTTTCATATCTACTATTGAGCCCAAAAACATCAAAGAAGCCATCAGTGATGAATATTGGGTTGTCGCCATGCAAGAAGAACTAGGAGAATTCCAGCGAAATGATGTCTGGGATCTTGTTCCACGACCGGACAATGTTAACATTATTGGGAAAAAGTGGATTTTCAAGAACAAGTCGGATGAACACGGAAACATAACCAGAAATAAGGCACGACTTGTGGCTCAAGGCTACACTCAGATTGAGGGTATAGACTTTGATGAAACCTTTGCTCCGGTTGCCCGCCTAGAAGCCATTCGTCTTCTTCTTGCTCTTGCATGTCATCTTAAGTTCAAGTTGTTCCAGATGGATGTCAATAGCGCATTCTTGAATGGGCTTCTCAATGAAGAAGTGTATGTGGCTCAACCAAAGGGTTTCGAAGACCCTCATCATCCCAATTCTGTGTATCGGTTGAAGAAGGCTCTCTATGGTCTCAAACAGGCGCCCAGAGCATGGTACGAGCGGCTCACTGAATTCCTAATCAACCATAGCTATGTGCAAGGGGGAGTGGACAAGATGCTGTTTGTAAGACACACAGGATCAGATTTTATCATTGCTCAAATTTACGTTGATGATATTGTCTTCGGCTCAAGCAACCAGAAGCTGGTCGATAAATTCGTCTAACAAATGCAGAACGAATTCCAGATGAGCATGGTAGGAGAGATGTCTTACTTTCTTAGACTACAAGTCAAACAAAAGGCGGATGGCATCTTTATTTCTCAAAGCAAGTATGCTAGGAACCTAATCAAGAAGTTTGATCTCGAAAAAGCAACACACAAGAGAACTCCTGCTGCAACTCATGTTAAGATTACAAAGGATGAAGCTGGTGCAAAGGTAGATCAAACCTTATACCAAAGTATGATTGGGAGTCTACTATACCTAACAGCCAGTCGACCGGACATTGCTCATGCAGTTGGAGTCTGTGCCAGATATCAAGCTAATCCCAAGGAGAGTCACCTAATGAATGTGAAGAGAATTATCAGATATGTGTGTGGAACAGCCGACTATGGGATGTGGTATACTAAGGACACTAATTCTTGCTTAGTGGGGTATTGCGATGCAGATTGGGCTGGGAATGCAGAGGATCGTAAAAGTACGTCTGGAGGATGTTTCTTTCTTGGAAACAACATGGTCTCTTGGTTCAGTAAGAAGCAGAACAATATATCTCTATCCACTGCTGAAGCGGAATATATTGCCGCTGGAAGTTCGTGTACTCAGATGTTGTGGATGAAACAGCTGCTAGAAGAATACGGAGTAAAACAAGATGTGATGACTCTCTACTGTGACAACATGAGTGCTATCAACATATCCAAGAATCCAGTGCAACACTCCAGAACAAAGCATATCGACATCAGGCATCATTTCATTCGAGAGCTAGTAGAGAAAAAGATAATCACTCTGACCCATGTATCTACCAAAAAGCAGCTAGCGGACATCTTCACAAAAGCCTTAGACAACCTGCAGTTCGAAACACTTAGGTCCTCTCTGGGTCTGTGTGTTATCGACAACTAAGTTGTTTCAGTACAAAGTGGTCAACCCGAGCAAGCTTGTCATATATATGAAAGGTTGACCTAGCAGGAAGGGCAAGAGTCTTAAAGGTTTGATTTTTGTTTGGTGTCGCCATCTCCTACCTTGTCTCTTTGTGGCAAAAAGGGGGAGTAAAATTCGGAGTTTGAAAGCTCCTTAAAAGATTCAGTTGTGCTATTTTTGTTTTGACCTGTTCGGAGTTTGAAATCTCCTCAAAGATTCATTTTGGTAGCTTAGTAAGTAGCACAGCTAGGGAGTTTTAAATCTCCTCAAAGATTCAACTGTAATAGTAGTGCAGGTAGTTTACAGTAGATAGTTTTGCCAAAAATGCCAAGGGGGAGATTGTTAGTTTTATGGCATGTAGTTTGGCAAAACTTAGAATAGTTGTTCTAGCTGATGTTCTAGACTAGGTGATGGACCATAATTATACGAATCATAAACACAATAAAACCCACCAAATTAGACTGTTTGTCTATTTAACTTTTGCTTGTTAGTCCCGATATATTTCCACAGGGTATTTTGGACTCTAGAGAGAAAACACGCTAAGGAGAGGATTTTACGCTGAAAAGATGTTACGAGTCATTCCAGGTCACGACCATGCTACACTCAAAATCAGCCTTAACATCCTTCATGGAACCGACTTGGAATCACTCAAATATGCTAGAACAGTCGGCATTTGGACAAGAACGCAATGCAAAGGCACAGAGCCCGGTAAAGGCCAAACAAGGGCAAATTCATCCGATTTGAGATTTCGACCATGTTCCGAGCAGAATTTGGCTTAGGGTCCTTCTTGAGATCATCTTAGAATGACATTTTCATTCAGAATACACTCTCCAAAATCCAAGAAGCTCCGGCCAAGGCTCCGGTCAGATTCCGGTCAAACCGATGGCTTTTATGAAAAGGTCACAAGCTTCTAGAAGGATAAGGGGATGCTCCTCCTCACATGGGTGGCTAAGCTCTCCTCCACTCTCCTTCCTCCACCTCATAGCAGCCGGCGGCTAATGGAGCTCCATGGAGAGCTTGCCATGTGGTGGCTCCTCCACCACATCTTCATGTCCTCCTCCTCCTCCCTTGGATCAAAAACACATGGAATCATCTCCTCCATCCATCCTCCTCTCCTTTGGCTATAAAAGGAGGCATCTCCTCCTCATTTGTATCATCTCATTCCAAAACATCCTCCACCATAGTTAGTGAGAGAAGCTCTCACTTCTCTCTAGAGTTTGGGCACTACTATTGTAATAATCTTACTCTGGAATCAAAGCTTGATCCTTGGCGCTTCAACGGTTTTGTAAGTCTTCTCGTATTTATTTTACTGTCTTTCAAAACCCTTGTTTTTTCCAAATTCATAGTTATGATGTCCAGTGCCATGAATAGTAGTAGCTAAACTCTTTTCGGTTGAAGGTGTGTACTTGTATCATAAAATGTTTTAGACCCTGCACTTAATGTCGCTTTGTTTTCAAAACTTGTTCTATGTGCCATATATAGTCAGAATTTCCAAGGTTGAGTGGAAGCTGTAACAAGCAAAGCTCTTCCGTGGGGATTCGTGAACATACTCGGGTAGTGGAAGCTGTAACAAGCAAAGCTATCTGAGGAGTTCGACTCATCTAAAACACCACTTGGTCGATCGTAACTGAGAGATCAGGTGGATGCACAAAAGGCTAAGATACTTCGAAAAGAGGAATTAGTCTGAAGTAGAACAAGTGTTTTAAACGATGTTGCAAGTCTTGCGCTTAGAAATGGCCTCGATTCATCTTTGAACACTTAGTATAATCATTAATGGTCGATGATAAACAGACTATGATACAAGGCCACCCCCGAAACCAAATGCTTTCCTTTAAATTGTAATATCCACTGTAATTTTACCTCTCAGTACTAAAATCACAACCAACCCACGCTACTCTAAGTCCTAAAATCATAACCAATTCCCAACTGTCCAACTTAAAGAACAACTATTCACCTAATTCCCTTGGGTTCGACCCCTACTTACCACTTACTACCCAGTAGTGTAGTCGCGAGTAGCGGAAAATATAAATTTATTTGTACAGAGAACATTGCACCTTAACGACAGTGCAGTGCGCTCCGTCAAATTGGCGCCGTTGCCGGGGAGTTAGCTTCCGACTAGTTGTTCTTTTCTTTTCTTTCTCTCTCTTAAATTCTCGAACGCGCTACTGCTCAACCATGTCATCATACTACGGAAGCGAACCTTGGAATGATGGGGGCAGCAACCTTATGTTTAAAATGCTCGACTGTCTCCCCAAATTCGGAGGTGCTCTTGGAGAAGATCCCGTGAAGCATACACAGACGTTCCACTCCATATGCAGCCACATGAGGCCTAAAAATGAATCGGTAGAAGAGTTTAAACTTAAATGCTTTAAATTTTCTTTAACTAACTCCGCAATAGACTGGTATTACTCATGTGCTGCTTATGAAGGCAATTATGGGGATCTACGAACCAAGTTTCTAGAAAAGTTTTGCCCGCCATCTCTCCGACTTGAAACCCGCGAGAAAATTCTCAATCTTGAACAATCCCGGGACGAAACTTTGGACGAGTACTTGACGTACTTTGACTCCATTGTGGCGAGCTGCCCGCACCATGGATTCACCAACCACTATCTTATTCAAAGGTTTCTTGCTGGAATGACGCCCCTTGAGTGGAAAAAACTTAACGATGCAGCGGGAGGCTCAATCATGAAGTTAACCATGGCTGAAACTTGGGACCTCATAGACGAGTTGGCAGAAAGCACAAAACAAGGGCCGATGCACCAAACTGATGACGAAGCGCCGACAGAGGATGAAGACTCACAAATAACCGAAGAAGAACCAGCCAGGTGACAGACCGCTCGTCGTTAAAGCGATTTGTGCAAATAAATTTATAATAGTCCGCTACTTGCGACTATACTACTGGGTAGTACTTGGTAAGTAGGGGTCGAACCCAAGGGAATCAGGGGAATAGATGTTCTTTGAGGGGGTTGTCCAGCGAGAGAGCGTGTTTTAGGTCGGTTGGTTGGTTTTAAAGCTACCAGCTAAGTGATTGATTGATTGATTGTTTGGTTGGTTGGTTTTAGTACTGGAAAGTAAATTGCAGTTTATAATTAAAGAGAAATGTTTGGTTTCAGGGGCCTTGTATTATGTCCTGTTTATCATTGACCCTTAGTGAATTATCTCAGTATTCAAAGATGAATCGAGGCCCTTTCGTAGCGCAAGACTTGCAACATCGTCTAAAGCAACACTTGTTCTACTTAAGAATAATTCCTCCTTTCGAAGTATCTTAGCCTTATGTGCATCCACTTGATCTCCCAGTTACGTTTTTGACCAAGTGGTGTTTTAGATAAGTCGAACTCCTCGATAAGCTTTGCTTGTGACAGCTTCCACTTACCGAGTATGATCACGAATTCCCACGGAAGAGCTTTGCTTGTGACAGCTTCCACTCAACCTTGGAAACTCTGACTTGATATATGGCACATAGAATAAGTTTTGATTACTAAGACAATACGCTAAGTTAATAGTCTAAACATTTTATAATACAAGTGCGCCCCTTCTACCGAACTACTAGTTTAGCTACTATTTATCGCGCTAAACATTATAACTAAGGAAACAAAACAGTTGAATAAATACTAAAAGTAATACTTACAACCGTTGAAGCGCCAAGGGAGCTATCCTTTATTTCCAAAGCCAAACTTACAATACATAACTTAGAGAGAGAAGTGAATTTTACAAGTGAGGTGCTTATCAAAATGAGGGGAGGAGCTCCTCCTTATATAGCCATGGGAGGAGGAGGAGATGGCCACAAGTGTCCCATGGTGATTGGAGGAGAAAATGGATGGAGGAGATGGCCAACACATGGAGGAAGGAGAGGAGGAGCAAGGAGGAGCCGCCACCTATGGAGGAGCAAAAGCAGCCGGTCATGGTGGAGGAGAGCCGCCGGTAGCCGGTGGTGGAGGAGGAGGAGGGGTGGCTTTGGCCACCTCTTGCCCAAGTGGCCGGTCACTTTGCCCATGTGTGAGTTTTGTACAGTTTTGTGCAGTCTTTTCACAAAACTGTCAATGTGTTACTTCCCCGGACTGTCTTGATTCCTCTCCTGATTCTTCTGATTAATTTGTTATGAGTGCTTTAACGTCAGGATCCTTGATATTTCTTCAGTCGGCATATGATCTTGACCTTGGATTGACTCGTAACATCTTTTCTGCTCTAAAAGCTCCTCTTTAGTGTGTATTCTCTCTAAGCTCTGAATTACCCTGCAAAAATATATCTGAACTAACAAGCAAAAGTTAAATAGACAAAATGTCTAATTAAGGGGGTTATACTGTGTTTATGATTCGTATAATTTTGGTCCATCAGATCACCCCACACTTTTAGTTGTTCGTCCCGAACAATGCTATTAAAGGGCTGTACTCTAAGTTGGCTTTAAAATATGAAAATTAGACTGTGGTACTCGATCTATCCTAATTCATGCATTGCTTACTTATTACCAAATTAAACTGTGTAAATAAATAGAAGAAACTTAATACTTGTACCTCCGTGCAGAGATGCAAATTATATTGGATGATGTCTCGGGAGATAGCCCTGTTTAGGCTCCTGGACTGCAACCCCGGGATCGTCTCGCACTATATGGTTTTAAGGTAGCTTTTTCTAGCACGTGATTTGGTTCGGGTTTCAATGGTTTGAGTACTTTGATTTTCTTTTGGCGAGGGACTGCTTTTGTAGTGAATTGGCCTTTGGCCTTTGATTTGACTCTTTGAGTTCTTCACTTTTTGTTCGGTTAAAACCTTCACATTTTTGGGCCTTTGGCCTCTTGATTTGCTTCTTTGAGCTTTTCGCCTTTTTGTGGCTGCTAGTCCATTTTCTCAAGCCTTTTTGGGAGGTCCAATCATCGCCCGCAAGCCTATGGAAATACCTCCCCGCTCCTCTCGTTTTTGCCGTTTCGCGCGGGTCAAGGTGAGGGTCGCTCATCTATTTTCTCGGCTACTTTGACTGTCGTTTCGCGCGGGTCAAGATGAGGGTCGCTCATCTATTTTCTCGGCTACTTTGACCGGAGATAGGACGGTCTGATTCCCGTCCTCGCCTTTTGCATAAACACTGCATGGAGGAGATGACTTCAATCTTCACTGAAAACCCGAAGTGCAGCCTCCACTGACTTCGAAAACCATATAGTTTAATCTGATCCTTCGATTGCTTGCCAAGCCTCTCTAGGGCAGTTTATATCAACTCCACATCCCTAGTTATCTCAGCACAAAGGACAAATGGAAAGTTACATTCTAAGTTTTTAAACAGTTGAATTTTCACAAGGTTAATGCATGAATTATGATTTATCTTTTTCACATTCTTAAGTTCATATTTTCAAAAAGATACTATTACTAAAAAGAAAAAGCAGCAAGCATGTTATTTATGTACACAGGTGGTTCTCACCCCCCACTTTTGAACGAAGGCGTGCCTTAGTTCAAAAGTCATGCAAGCTTAAAACTAAATACTGAATTTAAATGACAGAATTTTAAAAGTGCGGAAAAGTAAGATAGTGTCGGGTTACCTCCCGACCAGTGCACTTGTTTTACGTCGTTGGCTCGACGATACCTCATTGTAGATCACTGGTTTGGGTCCCATGGGTGGCTCAAGTCGAACTTTGCCACCGTTCCTGTGTTGTTTCTTGCTGACTTCTTGCCGGAGTTAGAGCTCCATGGTTTTGGTGTTTTCTCTTTCCATTGTTTCTGAGAAGGCGGGAGACCTTTGACCATAGCTGCTGGTCTTGTTACTTTTTTGTTCTCTAATGACAGGTCAGAAAACTGTGCACCGTGATCTGAGATAGGTGTTATGTCTGGCGGTTTCTTTGTGTCCGGGCGGCTCTTATCAATGTGGAAGTGTGCAATTTTGCCGCCGAACTTAAGTGATAATGAGCCCTTGCCCACATCGATTCTTGCTTTAGTGGCGTAGAGGAATTGTCGTCCCAATATTATTATTGGTGGGTCGTCTTCGCAGGTCTCTTCTGTTGGTATTACATAGAAGTCTGCAGCAACGACGAGTTCTCCCACATGGAGTATTACATCTTCCAGTTCTCCAACCGGGCGGATGCATGATTTATCTCCTAGCTCGATGTTCGACCGGGGTGGTTTCAACGGACCAAGTCCTAGTAAGTAATACAAGGAGGAAGGCATGGTGTTGACAGCAGCCCCAAGATCGACTAAGCATTTATGGATCTGGGTTTCACCAATACCGCAAGTGATTGTAAAGGCCCCAGGGTCTTTATCTCTTTCCGGTTGTGACTCATGATCTGAAGTGAGGGCTCTTTCTATTGTCGGGCTATTCTGCCCATTCCCTGGTTTAGGATTTGCATACTCGGACCCTTTAACATTTTGCTTCGAAGCATAAGTATTAGTTGGGGAGTCCCAACCAGATGCTGGTATGTCAAAGTGTGTGATCGGCGGCGGTGTTATGCAAACACTAAACGCGTACCATCCATTGTCAGCATGCGTAACCCATGCTTTCCCATCATTGGGTCGGTCTTCTTCTTGATTCCAATCAGGTCGATGCCTACGGTTGAAGTGATTGTTTGTAAGTCTGTAGGTTGGGGACCGTGCTACTCCTAGTGTAGCCTCCATGTTTGACCTCCTTATCATGCTTATGTTCGCCTTTGGATTTTGGACGGTCTGTGAAGGAAGTCTGCCAGGTTCAGTAGTGAGTGTTGACATTGCGGTGGCGAGCTGGGACATTTGTTTGGTCAATTCTGAAATTGCCCCATCAGTTTTTGCCTGGTACTGGTGTAGCAAAGTACCCAATTGATTAACGTTTCCCGCGAGTTCCTTCATCGTGTCATTGAGCGACTTGCTTGGTTCCTGCTGATTGCTCGGGGCCGGCTTGGTACTGATTTTGCCCTTTTTGCTGATATTGGCCTGGCGAGGGAGCGTTCTGGTTATACTGTCGGTGGGTGGGTTGGCAGAATGATTGAGCTAGTTGAGGGACAACTGTTTGTGTCTCTTTCTGAGGATAGCTGTTGTTGTTACGCCAGCCTGGGTTGGATGTTTGACCGTAATGTCTGTTTTGTCCAGCTCTGTCGTTGTATCCTTGATATCCTCCTACTATATTTACTTCCGCCGGTTCTTCTTCTATCAATGTTGGGTATGCGTCAGTTTTGTGGTCTGTAGAACCACAGAACTCGCAAGGTTTTACCGGAACTGGCTGTCTACATATGATCTCGATCATCATCTCCTTTAACTGTTTCATCTCTTCAGTCATGGAGTTTACTGATGTCTCGGCTTGTGCTACCCTTTTTGATCGAGAGAATTCATCTTGACGAGTAGTCTCTTCTCTAAATCGGGCATTTTCAGCAACGTTGGCGATGAGATTCCTTATGCCACTCAATGATAGATTCATCATGGATCCTCCCGCTGAGGCATCCAAGAGCATTTTGTCTAAGGGTCTTAATCCATCAATGAGGTACTCGATGACTAATTTCTCTGACAGTCCAAGGGTACAGCAACTTCTTTCTAGGTGATTGAACTTTTCCAGGTAATCGTACATGGTTTCATTGGGACCTTGCTTGATTTCCTGTAGTTGCCTCCTTACTTGCATTGCTCTTCCAGCCGGATAGTATTTGTCTAAGAATTTCTTTTGCATCTGAGCCCATGTTCTGATGCTTCCGGAAGGCAATGAAAGGAACCAGTCGCTTGCCGAGTCTATGAGGGAAAAATAGAACGCCTTTAACTTGAAGTCGTCCATATTCACTCAATTGGGCTTTAGATTCTGGCAAATGCCATGTAGGCGTTGGAGGTGAGTTGTTGCAGATTCTCCATGAGCTCCTGAGAATTTGGGCAAGCTGTGCGCCACTGATGCGTTGATGGTTATGTTCTCTAATTCAGGGCTCTCATAGACGCACCACGGCTGTGTCTCGAAATTAGGGGCATTTAACTCGCCCATAGTTGGTTCACAATAGTAGTTATCCCCGTAGTAGTCGTCGAAAGCGGGTTCTCTTCTTGTCATGTATCGAGGTTGAGGTTGTGGTCATGGGGGATGAATAGGAGGTTGTACTGGATCAGCTGCATTTCGGTTCTCTGGTAATTCTTGATTTCTTCTGACTGCTTCCCTATCACGAGCTCTTCTGTTTCTGATGAGTTGTTCCGGATCTTCGACGAATGGAAACGGTACCTCATCATTTTGATCGTACAGGTTTATTTCTTCGTCATCCTGGTAGTCATGGTGACTTTCTTCACGAGACATGGTTGTTTTGAAGCGCGTAACGATTCAAAGAACTTTATCCGATGGCTGATTCCCCGGCAACGGTGCCAATTTGACAGACCGCTCGTCGTTAAAGCGATTTGTGCAAATAAATTTATAATAGTCCGCTACTTGCGACTATACTACTGGGTAGTACTTGGTAAGTAGGGGTCGAACCCAAGGGAATCAGGGGAATAGATGTTCTTTGAGGGGGTTGTCCAGCGAGAGAGCGTGTTTTAGGTCGGTTGGTTGGTTTTAAAGCTACCAGCTAAGTGATTGATTGATTGATTGTTTGGTTGGTTGGTTTTAGTACTGGAAAGTGAATTGCAGTTTATAATTAAAGAGAAATGTTCGGTTTCAGGGGCCTTGTATTATGTCCTGTTTATCATTGACCCCTAGTGAATTATCTAAGTATTCAAAGATGAATCGAGGCCCTTTCGTAGCGCAAGACTTGCAACATCGTCTAAAGCAACACTTGTTCTACTTAAGAATAATTCCTCCTTTCGAAGTATCTTAGCCTTATGTGCATCCACTTGATCTCCCAGTTACGTTTTTGACCAAGTGGTGTTTTAGATAAGTCGAACTCCTCGATAAGCTTTGCTTGTGACAGCTTCCACTTACCGAGTATGATCACGAATTCCCACGGAAGAGCTTTGCTTGTGACAGCTTCCACTCAACCTTGGAAACTCTGACTTGATATATGGCACATAGAACAAGTTTTGAATACTAAGACAAGACGCTAAGTTAATAGTCTAAAACATTTTATAATACAAGTGCGCCCCTTCTACCGAACTACTAGTTTAGCTACTATTCATCGCGCTAAACATTATAACTAAGGAAATAAAACAGTTGAATAAATTCTAAAAATAATACTTACAACCGTTGAAGCGCCAAGGGAGCTATCCTTTATTTCCAAAGCCAAACTTACAATGCATAACTTAGAGAGAGAAGTGAATTTTACAAGTTAGGTGCTTATCAAAATGAGGGGAGGAGCTCCTTATATAGCCATGGGAGGAGGAGGAGATGGCCACAAGTGTCCCATGGTGATTGGAAGAGAAAATGGATGGAGGAGATGGCCAACACATGGAGGAAGGAGAGGAGGAGCAAGGAGGAGCCGCCACCTATGGAGGAGCAAAAGCCACCGGTCATGGTGGAGGAGAGCCGCCGGTAGCCGGTGGTGGAGGAGGAGGAGGGGTGGCTTTGGCCACGTCTTGCCCAAGTGGCCGGTCACTTTGCCCATGTGTGAGTTTTGTACAGTTTTGTGCAGTCTTTTCACAAAACTGTCAATGTGTTACTTCCCCGGACTGTCTTGATTCCTCTCCTGATTCTTCTGATTAATTTGTTATGAGTGCTTCAACGTCAGGATCCTTGATATTTCTTCAGTCGGCATATGATCTTGACCTTGGATTGACTCGTAACATCTTTTCTGCTCTAAAAGCTCCTCTTTAGTGTGTATTCTCTCTAAGCTCTGAATTACCCTGCAAAAATATATTTGAACTAACAAGCAAAAGTTAAATAGACAAAATGTCTAATTAAGGGGGTTATACTGTGTTTATGATTCGTATAATTTTGGTCCATCAGATCACCCCACACTTTTAGTTGTTCGTCCCGAACAATGCTATTAAAGGGCTGTACTATAAGTTGGCTTTGAAATATGAAAATTAGACTGTGGTACTCGATCTATCCTAATTCATGCATTGCTTACTTATTACCAAATTAAACTGTGTAAATAAATAGAAGAAACTTAATACTTGTACCTCCGTGCTGAGATGCAAATTATATTGGATGTCTCGGGAGATAGCCCTGTTTAGGATCCTGGACTGCAACCTCGGGATCGTCTCACACTATATGGTTTTAAGGTAGCTTTTTCTAGCACGTGATTTGGTTCGGGTTTCAATGGTTTGAGTACTTTGATTTTCTTTTGGCGAGGGACTGCTTTTGTAGTGAATTGGTGGCTAAGCTTAGCCACCCGAGTATGTTCACGAATCCCCACGGAAGAGCTTTGCTTGTTACAGCTTCCACTCAACCTTGGAAATTCTGACTATATATGGCACATAAAACAAGTTTTGAACACAAAGCGACATTAAGTGCAGGGTCTAAAACATTTTATGATACAAGTACACACCTTCAACCGAATTAAATTGTGTAAATAAATAGAAGAAACTTAATACTTGTACCTCCGTGCTGAGATGCAAATTATATTGGATGTCTCGGGAGATAGCCCTGTTTAGGCTCCTGGACTGCAACCTCTGGATCGTCTCGCACTATATGGTTTTAAGGTAGCTTTTTCTAGCACGTGATTTGGTTCGGGTTTCAATGGTTTGAGTACTTTGATTTTCTTTTGGCGAGGGACTGCTTTTGTAGTGAATTGGTGGCTAAGCGTTCTAGAAGGATAAGGGGATGCTCCTCCTCACATGGGTGGCTAAGCTCTCCTCCACTCTCCTTCCTCCACCTCATAGCAGCCGGCGGCTAATGGAGCTCCATGGAGAGCTTGCCATGTGGTGGATCCTCCACCACATCTTCATCTCCTCCTCCTCCTCCCTTGGATCAAAAACACATGGAATCATCTCCTCCATCAATCCTCCTCTCCTTTGGCTATAAAAGGAGGCATCTCCTCCTCATTTGTATCATCTCATTCCAAAACATCCTCCACCATAGTTAGTGAGAGAAGCTCTCACTTCTCTCTAGAGTTTGGGCACTACTTTTGTAATAATCTTACTCTGGAATCAAAGCTTGATCCTTGGCGCTTCAACGGTTTTGTAAGTCTTATCGTATTTATTTTACTGTCTTTCAAAACCCTTGTTTTTTCCAAATTCATAGTTATGATGTCCAGTGCCATGAATAGTAGTAGCTAAACTCTTTTCGGTTGAAGGCGTGTACTTGTATCATAAAATGTTTTAGACCCTGCACTTAATGTCGCTTTGTGTTCAAAACTTGTTCTATGTGCCATATATAGTCAGAATTTCCAAGGTTGAGTGGAAGCTGTAACAAGCAAAGCTCTTCCGTCGGGATTCGTGAACATACTCGGGTAGTGGAAGCTGTAACAAGCAAAGCTATCTGAGGAGTTCGACTCATCTAAAACACCACTTGGTCGATTGTAACTGAGAGATCAGGTGGATGCACAAAAGGCTAAGATACTCTGAAAGAAGGAATTAGTCTGAAGTAGAACAAGTGTTTTAAACGATGTTGCAAGTCTTGCGCTTAGAAATGGCCTTGATTCATCTTTGAACACTTAGTATAATCATTAATGGTCGATGATAAACAGACTATGATACAAGGCAACCCCCGAAACCAAATGCTTTCCTTTAAATTGTAATATCCACTGTAATTTTACCTCTCAGTACTAAAATCACAACCAACCCACGCTACTCTAAGTCCTAAAATCACAACCAATTCCCAACTGTCCAACTTAAAGAACAACTATTCACCTAATTCCCTTGGGTTCGACCCCTACTTACCACTTACTACCCAGTAGTGTAGTCGCGAGTAGCGGAAAATATAAATTTATTTGTACAGAGAACATTGCACCTTAACGACAGTGCAGTGCGCTCCGTCACTAGGTGAGACAACTGTCCCTGGAACAAGTTGAAGCAGAAGAAGTGTTTCCTAATTCAGTTTAGGAAACCTAGCCGACCGTTGGAAGATCAAGGCGGTTGCACTTCAGTGGACAGAAGATGGAAGTTTCCAAATTTCAGATTTGGAAACTTATCCCAGCC
Source organism: Rhodiola kirilowii (assembly GCA_033675215.1). Classification (NCBI taxonomy): domain Eukaryota; kingdom Viridiplantae; phylum Streptophyta; class Magnoliopsida; order Saxifragales; family Crassulaceae; genus Rhodiola; species Rhodiola kirilowii. The sequence goes on from CM066201.1 coordinate 37,985,710, forward strand.
GACGTAGCACAACTTCGCCTGAGGATATTTCCGAGATCAGATTTGGCAAGTCGGTGCATATTCATATCAAAGATATCAAAGTCGGTTAGGAGGTTTCTTGCGCATAAAGCTATCTTAGCTATGAAGATAATCGAAGATTGCCTAATCAAGATTGAAGATATATTTTGGAAGATTATCTACAAAGATATGCGCAAAAGATTAGGAAAGATTTCCTAATAGATATAGGCGGTTTATTCTCGGAAACCCTAATCATTCTAGGGTTTCGACTGCTCTATATAAGGAGTGCTAATACTCAGTTATTAGCAGCACTCACGGAGATAAACAATCACGCTCATACTCATTGAAGGGAGGAGAAGGATTAAGGCGGTGACATAATCGTAACTGGTTATTCACAATGCTCGGCTGGAGAGCTAACCGTCACGGGTTACTCAAAGGCGCTCGGATTCAATCTGCACTGGTGCTCAGCAGATTGATCGTAGAACAAGCTGAAGACTCAAGCACAATTGTTCAACCTGCGCATTCGGGAGAAGGCGCTGATTCTCACGGAGAAACATTCTGGTGGATACGGAGCGGGAGCTAAGATCTAGGGGGAGACCTAGATTGCAATTACTAGAGTGTCCGAGGCTCAGGATTTGCTCTGGATCTTGACCAGAACAACATCTCATCTACCAGGGGAAGATTTCAGATTTGTTGAAGTAGCAGATGTGATCAGGGTACCTTTTGTCTTCAAAGGCAGGTGGCTGCTCCATGTATATCTCCTCATCTAGCTCACCATGGAGGAAGGCTGTCTTCACGTCCATCTGCTCAAGTTCAAGATCATACACTGCAACCATAGAAAGCATTATTCTGATAGTTTTGAACTTAACAACAGGTGAGAAAATCTCAGTGTAATCCACTCCCTCCTTTTGTGTAAACCCTTTGGCAACTAGCCTGGCCTTATACCTGGGTGGATCTCCCTCATTCTGACCCTCCTTAATTCTCAAAAGCCACTTACACTTCATTATTTTCTTACCCTCAGGCTTTTTAACTAAGGTCCAGGTCTTATTGGTTTCTAGGGAGTTCATCTCATCCTTCATGGCATCCATCCATTTTACTCTATCCTTGGATCTCATGGCTTCTTGGTAAGTTTCTGGTTCAGGGTGGGCAACCTCTCTAGTTGCTACTAAGGCAATATACACAAGGTCAGCATATCCATATCTAGTAATAGGTCTGGGCTCCCTTCTCTCCCTATCTCTAGCCAACATATAGTTGCTCAGGTTCTCTTGTTCTGTCCGCTCATAATGCTCCACCTCTCCCTCATTCTCATGGTGTTCTATAGGCTCATCTACTTAGGCATCATGGGCAGGGGCTGGGTCATTCTCATGGTCAGGTTCAGGAGGGACAGCAGGCTCTATGGGATCAGGTAACTCCACCTCAATGGCATTACTGGGTGTGGCAGGCTCAGGGATGGGTCTATCAGGACTGGGATGTTTCTCCTTATATGGGATGCTATTCTCATCAAAGGTAACATGTCTAAAAATCAGGATTTTCACTCCTCTCACCCCTAACTCCCACAACCTATACCCTTTTATCCCCTGCTGCTGCTGATAACCAAGAAAAATATATTTAACAGCTCTAGCATCAAGTTTACCATCCTTAACATGGGCATATGCAACACAACCAAACACTCTAAGATTACTTAGGTCTGGTTTCTTATTAGACCACATTTCCATGGGGCATTTGAGGTCAAGGACTCTACTGGGGCATCTGTTAATGAGGTAGGCTGAAGTACTCAAGGCCTCACTCCAGATTGACTTAGGGAGGCCTGAGGTAAGAAGCAGCCCTCTTAACTTGTCCAGCAGTGTCCTATTCATCTTCTCAGCCACCCCATTTTGTTGGGGAGTGTGTTTTACAGTTCTATGCCTTAATATGCCATGTTCATTACCATAAGAATCAAACACTTGATTGCAGAATTCCAAGCCATTATCAGTTCTAAGCACCTTAACATTTTTACTAGTCTGGTTTTCCTCTAAAGTTTTCCAGTCCTTAAACCTTAAGAATGCTTCATCTTTGGTTTTCAACAAGTAAGTCCATACCCTCCTAGAATAATCATCAATTATGCTCAGAAAGTATCTATTCCCCCCCATGAGTTTCATGCAATTCAGGCCCCCATAAATCTGCATGTATGTAGTCTACAATGCTTTTAGAACAATGAGTACCAGCAGTGAATTTTAACCTATGTTGCTTGGCTAAAATGCACATTTCACAGAATTCCAAGTCAGTGACTTTACCTTGTCCATGCATACCTTGATTGCTTAAGGCATTCAGGCCCTTTTGACTGATATGTATGACGGAGCCCACTGCACTGTAGTTAAGGTGCAATGTTCTCTGTACAAATAAATTTATATTTTCCGCTACTCGCAACTACACTACTGGGTAGCAAGTGGTAAGTAGGGGTCGAACCCAAGGGAATTAGAGGGATACGTTGTTCTTTAAGGGATTTGTACAGCGAGGGAGCGTGTTTTAAGGTTGATTGAGATTTTAGCGGTTATGACTAAGTGACTTTTTTGGTTGTTTTTTGGGTTTTGAGTGCGGAAAAGTAAATTACAGAAAATAAATACTGAAATTAAAATACTGAAAATAAAAGAAGGACTTACAGTGGGTGATGCGTGATTGGTGAGTTCTCCGGTAGATGAGCGGTTGGTGATTGCAGATGATCGAGCAATTTGTAAAAGTAAATACAGGGGGGTTTTGTAATTCAAGGAAAACATTCGGTTTCAGGGGCCTTGTATCATAGCCTGTTTATTATTTTAGTAACCTTTCTAAGTATTCAAACGTGAATCAAGGCCATTCCAAGCACTCGACTTGCAACACTGTCTAGCCTTTTACAGAAGTGTTCAAAAGTGAATCGAGGCCATTCCAAGCACTCAACTTGCAACACCGTCTAGTCTTTTGCAAAAGTCGTAGAGCACTTGTTCTACTTAGACTAATACCCCATTCCAAGGTATATTAGCCTGTGTGCATCCATTTGGATTGTCTTTCCCGATTTATCCAAATGGTGTTTTAGAAAGATCAAACTCCTCAGATAAGCTTTGCCATTCCAAGCATCCACTTATCCGAGTATGTTTACGAATCCCCACGGAAGAGTTTTGCCATTCCAAGCATCCACTCAACCTTGGAAATTCTGATCTAATATATGGCACATAGAACAAGTTTTGAATACAGAGAAAAGAAACTAAAATAATTAAAACATTTTATAATACAAGTACACCCCTTTAACCGAATAAAGAGTTTAGCTACGAATATCCATAGAGGTGGATACCATAGCTAAATACTCGGGGGTTTTTGAAAACAGTAAGAGGAGAAGGGGTGGAATACTCAAGAACCAACAGGAGTATTCCCAATTCCTACGGAATACTCAAGAACCAACATGAGTATTCTCTAAAGTATAATAGTCAAGAACCAACAGGAGTATTATTTCATAAACCAAACTTAAAAAGTAACATAAACTTAGAGAGAGAAGTGAATTGTTGATTGTGGGATGATACAAATGAGGAGGAGGAGCTCTCCTTTTATAGGCTAAGGGAGGAGGAATGGAGGGTGGAGATGGGTGGCATGTGTTTTGGATCCAAGGGAGGAGGAGGAGGAGCAAGGAGGAGGTGCCACATGGGGGAGGAGCTCAAGCCGCCGGTTGCCGGTTGCAAGGGGAGGAAAGCCGCCGGTTGTGGTGTGGAAGCTTCCTCCCTTGGCCACCTCCAAGCAAGGTTGCCGGTCACCTTGGTCCATGGATGAGTTTTGACAGTTTTGTGCAGTCTCTTCACAAAACTATCAATCCAATTTTGCTCCGGTCTGACTTTGGTTGTTCCTCAGTTGAATTTAATTTGAGTAATTCAATGTCAGGATCTTGATATTTCTTCGTTCAGCGTCTGATCTTGACCTTGGATTGACTCGTAATATCTTTTCAGCGTAAAATCCTCTCCTTAGCGTGTTTTCTCTCTAAGCGCCAGAATACCCTGTAGAAATATATCGGGACTAACAAGTAGAAGTTAGATAGACAAACAGTCTAATTTGGTGGGTTTTACTGTGTATTTGATTCGTATAATTATGGTCCATCAGATTACCCCACACTTTTAGTTGTTCGTCCCGAACAATGCTATTAAAGGGCGGCACACTTAGTAAGTTTGTTAAAATATGAAAATTAGACTGTGGGACTCGATTTATCCTAATTCATGCATTACTTACTTATTACCAAATTGAACTGTATAAATAAATAGAAGAAACTTGATACTTGTACCTCCGTGCTGTGATGCAAATTATTCTGGATGTTTTGGGAGATAGCCCTTTTTAGGCTCATGGACTGCAACCTCGGGATCGTCTCTCACTATATGGTTTCCTTGTAGCTTTCTCTAGCACGTGATTCGGTTCGGGTTTCAATGGTTTGAGTACTTTGATTTTCTTTTGGCGAGGGACTGCTTTTTGTAGTGAATCGGCCTTTGGCCTTTGATTTGACTCTTTGAGTACTTCACTTTTTGTTCGGTTAAAACCTTCACAATTTTGGGCCATTGGCCTCTTGATTTGCTTCTTTGAGCTTTTTGCGTCTTTGTGACTTGCTAGTCCATTTTCTCAAGCCTTTTTAGGAGGTCCAATCATCGCCCGCAAGCCTATGGAAATACCTCCCCGCTCCTCTCATCCTTGTCGTTTCGCGCGGGTCAAGATGAGGGTCACTCATCTATTTTCTCGGCTACTTTGACTAGAGAGAGGACGGTCTGATTCCCGTCCTCGCCTTTTTTTCTTTTTGCGTAACAAGGGAATTATCAAGAAATGAGCCCCCAACAACCACAAGCACCAACTCATCGAAATACACAAGATCAATCCATGACCGATATCTTAGCAAGTCTTGTGGCAAATCAAGCAAAAGCCGATCAAAGAATGGATCAAATGTTCAAAAAAAATGGATGACATGTCTACTCACAACAAGATGTTGGAGAACCAAATTGCCCAACAAGCTAGTTCATCCGCGAGATATCCGGGGAAATTGCCCTTTAAGCTGGATTTCCACCAGGATGAGCACGTGAATGTTATATCATTGAGAAGTGGAAAAGACTATGAGCCCCCTCAACCCAAACCCAAGGCACCCAAACCACAAATTGAGGTGGAGATCGAAGAGGAAAAAGGGGAGAATGAGCAAGGAGTAGAGAAAGCAACCGAACCCGTGGTTGAAGCTCCAAAACAACCAACAAAGGAACTTCCCCCTTACAAGCCTCCCGTGCCATTCCCGCAAAGATTGCTCAAAAAGAAGAACGATCAACACTTCAACAGGTTCTTGGAAATGCTACGTAAGGTCAATATTACCTTGCCCTTCACCGAGGTACTCACTCAAATCCCTTCTTATGCTAAATTCTTAAAAGACATTGTCTCACATAGAAGGGATATTAGTGAACATGACACGGTAGCATTGAATTTGGGATCTAGTGCTATAATTCAAAATCCAATGCCTAAAAAGCTAAAAGATCCGGGTAGTTTCTCGATACCTATTATGATTGGTGATATTTGCATAGAAGATGCTTTGTGTGACCTTGGTGCTAGCATATTCTCGATGCCATACTCTTTGTGTAGTAAACTCGACATGGGAACTCTAACTCCTACCTCCATTTCCCTACGCCTCGCGGACCGTTCTTCTAGGGTTCCTAAGGGAATTTTAGAAGACGTTCCCATAAAGGTGGGAAATTTTTATATTCCCGTTGATTTCTTCGTCTTGGAGATGGAGGAGGAGAAAGCGACCCCTATTATCTTGGGTAGACCTTTCCTAGCCACGACGGGAGCCGTAATTGATGTTAGGCAAGGATCATTGGTGCTAAATATTAGTAATGAAAAGATTGAGTTCAATTTGGCTAAAGCATGTCGTAGTCCTAGTTTCTCCATGGATTGCAATTTCATTGATGTTTATGACATGTTTGATTATGATGCGTGATGGAGCCCACCGCACTGTCGTTAAGGTGCAATGTTCTCTGTGCAAAAATAAATTTATATCTCCAATACTCGTGATGAGACGTATTTATACGACTCATTAAGTCAAAAAAACCCACCATTTACGACATTTGATCATAAGAACATATGCTTGTTAATGTCGTTTTGCATTTCAGGGCCTTTTGGAGTCTAAAGAAGAATCGAGCTTAAAAGACGGCATTTTCATGTCAGAAGCATCGCAGTTGAAGAACAAAGCAGAGGAGAGTCGTGAACAGTAATTCCGGTGTGAATAGTAATCCCGACATGAACAGTAATTCCAGCGTGAACAGTAATCCCGGGATGAACAGTAATTTGGTCGTGAACAGTAACTTCGGGAAAAATCCAAGAAGCATCTCATCATTTGGCTCATGCCAATCCATTTTGACTACTTCCAGAGCAAGAGTGCCTTGATGATTCTAGAAGCATCTCATCATTGGCTCATGCCAATCCATTTTGGCTACTTCCACTCCAAACATGGTGCCCAAGACAAGAGAAACCCTAGCTCATTTCCTATAAATAGAACCCCTTGGCCATGGGAAAGAACACTCTTAAAATTCGAAAATCTCTCTAAATTCTACAAGTTGTTACTCTTGTCATTTGGCTTGAAGAAATCCAACTTCTCTCTACTCCTTCCCTTACTTTGTTACGCATTTTACTTTCTACCCTACACATTTTTGGGTTGTACCTTCCTTATCCGATTATGCTCCTTAGCTCTCATATTCATTTCATGAATATGAGTGGCTAAAACCTCCATAATTCGGTTTGGGGTCCCCTAAATGTTGTAGCAAGGCTTTGAGACCTTGAATCTTCATACTATCTTGTATTCATTTGTTAGTTGTGACAATAGATTGGGAATGAGTACCTAGGCTAAACTAATGCTTGGAATGGCAAGGTTTAGCCGTGTGGTCTCTTCACAACTATTGAGTTTGTTTTCATTGGAATGTGGAACAAACCTTGCACCTAGTTTAGCATACCTTGGAATGGGGTGTTATTCTTTAGTACACTAGTGATTTGTTCTTGGAATGGAATGAATCATGGAACAAGTGCTTGGAATGGCCTTGTTAGGGTGATCTCTTGGAATGGAGTAACCACACCTATGGATGCAAGATAGATCATTAGAAGGTCAATGATGAGTTGAGCTATAACAAAGGCCCCTAGACCGAATTCTATTCTATCAATCACAATCCCTTTGCATTTACTTTTAGTTTTACTTTACAAAACCACTTTCAAAACCCCAAAACTTGTATTTACTTTATTTACATTTCGCGCAAAAGAACAATGAGTAGTTGATCTATTTCCCTTGGGTTCGACCCCTACTTGCCACTCTATTAGTCTATAGTGAGTTCAAGATAGTGGACATTATAAATTTAGATTTGATTTGCACACTACGACATTGTGCCTCATCAAATTTTGGCGCCGTTGCCGGGGAAACTAGATAAATCATTGAAAGTTGTTCTTGTTTTTACTTTTTGTTACACTTGTGCTTAGTGAACCATGTCTCACCATAGTGACAATTTTGGTGAAGACGAGGTGAATAATGATATGCACCATTATGGTCGCGACGATGCACCACCTCTATTCTATGAGGATCCCGAGGTGCTAGTCCGCCAAGGAAACTTGAGGCGTAGGCAAGCAATGGGGCAAAACCATGGGGTGCGAGAGGATCAAGTCCCAAATGATCCTAGGCAACCGGTTATACCCCCGCGTAGACGTCACCCTCAACAAGTTCGTAATGAAAACTTTGATAATGTGTTCTACCAAGAACCTACCTTTGAGGAACTCTCGGCACCTAATTTTAGAAACCAATCTTGGTGCATCTATGAGAGCCCGGAACTAGAGGATATATTGGTTAGCACCGGAGTTGTGCACAATTTGCCTAAGTTCGCGGGTACTCAAGGAGAGTCCGCTACTTCTCATATCAAACGTTTTCATGCAGTGTGTCAAAATCTCAAGCCCCATGGAGTAGAAGTAGAAGACTTCAAGTTGAAAGCCTTCTACTTCTCTCTAATGCATTCGGCCACCGATTGGTTTCTCTCTTTGCCTTCGGGTAGTATCCAAACTTGGGCTCAAATGCAAGCTAAATTTTTGGCCAAATACTACCCTATTGGCCTAGCCTCACGAGTGAGGAGGCAATTGCAAGAATTGAAACAAGGGCCGAATGAGTCGATGTACGACTATCTTGAGAAGTTCAACCAACTCAAGGGGAGTTGTTGTAATTTAGGGCTTTCCGAGAAGCTCCTAATTGAGTACTTGTTGGATGGATTCAAGCCCTTAGACAAAATGCTTTTGAATGCCTCGGCCGGAGGATCGATATCTAGCCTTACGTTGAGAGAAATAAGGGCCTTGATTGGAAAGGTGGCCGAAAATGCACGTTTTGAGGAGGCTAATAGCCGTCAAGAGGAATTTTCTCGTACTAGAAGTGTTGCTAAGGCCGAAGCCCCTACGATCCAACTTTCCGAAGATGTGAAACAAATGAAGGAAATGATGGTACACTTGATGAGAAGGGAACCGGCGGCCAAAACCAAGCCATGTGAGTTTTGTGGGTCTATGGACCACAAAACGGACTCTTGCCCAACATTGCTAGAAGAGGACCATGGGGACGTGAATGCCGTTGGCGACTACCAAGGGTATCAAAACCGGTCCGGACCTAGTCGCCCTTATGGACAAGGACCGGTCGGTGAGGCTTGCGCCATGGCATTCCGAAGGACTTCGCTCAACAATCTAACCATCAACAAGCCGCTCCTCAAGCTGCCCCCGGTGTCTATAGGCCTCCCCAAAGGCAATTCCAACAAGGCGGACCCTCACAAAACCGGCCGGGACCAAGTTACAATCAAGGCAGTCCAAACCCGGTGGGACAAAACCGCTCCTTGGAGGACATGATGAAAGAGTTGGCCACTAACCAGTTGCAAAAACAGGCCGAGACCAAGGGCCAAATAGCTGAGATCCAGAAGCAAGTGTCCCAACTGAATGCACCCGTGTCCCAACTTACTGCAACCGTAACCGAAATGAAGAAAAAGACCGGTCGGCTTCTGATGGACCATAATTATACGAATCATAAACACAGTTAAACCCACCAAATTAGACTGTTTGTCTATTTAACTTTTGCTTGTTAGTTCCGATATTTATCTACAGGGTATTTTGGAGTCTAGAGAGAATACACGCTAAGGAGAAGATTTTACGCTGAAAATATATTACGAGTCATTCCAAGGTCACGATCAGATGCCGACTGAAGAAATCTCAAGATCCTGACATTGAATCACACAAAACAAATCCAACCGAGGAGCAACCAAAGTCAGTCCGGAGCTGAAAATACACCGATAGTTTTGTGAAAACATCACAAAAATCACAAAACTCCTCTTCTCCCCTCTAGATGACCGGCTACTTGGGGAAGAAGGATGACTCATGGGGTGGCTTTCCCCTCCCCTCCCCTCCATGACCGGCAGCTCTCTTCCTTTCAACCCACAACCGGCGGCTTTTGGCGAGCCATGGATGGCTTGCCATGTGGTGGCTCCTCCTCCACACATCTCCTCCTCCCATGGCTATAACTAGAGCCTCTCCCCTTCACTTGTAAAAATCATCCCAAAATCAAAAACACTTCTCTCTCTAAGATTTGGTACTTTGTAAGCTTTTGTTCTATATCTATAATACTCCTGTTGGTTCTTGAGTATTATAGTTCGCTCTTGAGTACTCTTGTCGGTTCTTGTAGTACTCAAACTTTACTTTTCTCTATTCTTGAGTACTCTTGTCGGTTCTTGAAGTACTCACCCCTTTCCTTTTCTTACTGTCTTTTAAAAACCGTAAGTACTTAGCTATGGTATCCACCTCTATGGATATTCGTAGCTAAACTCTTCATTCGGTTGAAGGGGTGTACTTGTATCATAAAATGTTTTAGGCCATCTTTTTAGGGCCTCTTCTTTTTATTCAAAACTTGTTCTATGTGCCATATATTAGGCGAGAACTTCCAAGGTTGAGTGGATGCTTGAAATGGCAAAACTCTTCCGTGGGGGTTCGTGAACATACTCGGGTAAGTGGATGCTTGAAATGGCAAAGCTTATCTGAGGAGTTTGACCTCTTTTAAACACCATTTGGTTTGATCGGAAATGATTGATCAAATGGATGCACATAGGCTAGTATACCTTGAAATGGGGTGCTAGTCTAAATAGAACAAGTGCTCTACGACCTTGAAATGGGCTAGACGGTGTGTGCAAATCGAGTGCTTGAAATGGCCTTGATACACTTTTGAATACTTAGAAGGATCACTAAAGGTTAATGATAAACAGGCTATGATACAAGGCCCCAGAACCGAATGCTTTCCTTAGATTTAAAAAACCCCTTGTACTTACTTTCAATTTTAGTATAAACTGTATTATCAACTGCTGATGTTCCGGAAGGCTTGCCAATCACGCATCACCTGCTGTAAGTCTTCTACTTTTATTTTCAGTACTTTACTTTTCTGTCATTTACTTTTTCGCACTAAAAACCAAAACCAACCAGCCAATCACTTACTTTTCCGCACTAAAACCTCAATCAACCTAAAACACGCTCCCTCGCTGTACAATTCCCTCAAAGAATAGCTTATCCCCCTAATTCCCTTGGGTTCGACCCCTACTTACCACTTGTTACCCAGTAGTAAGGTCACGAGTAGCGGAATACAAATTTGCTTTTGCACAGAGAACACTGCACCTTAACGACAGTGCGGTGGGCTCCGTCAAAACTGGCGCCATTACCGGGGAATTAGCCGTCGGATAAGTTGTTCTTTCCCTCCCCTTCTCATGACGCTACCCACTACATATGCATGGACAACAAGACATCTTCCTCTGTTCGGAGGTACGGATGGAGAAGACCCAGTACAACACTGCCGAAACTTTCACCACGTTTGCCAACACATAAAACCTGAAAATGAAATGTTAGAGGAATTTAAGCTTAAATGCTTCAAATTTTCTTTAACTGATTTTGCAACGATCTGGTATTACACATCAACCGCTAGTAGTGCAGTACATTTTGTGGACCTTTGCGTTCCATTTCTGAGGGAATTCTCCCCCCCCCATCCTTACGACAACAAACCCGAGAGAAGATCATGGGCCTTCAACAATCCCGGGATGAGACCTTGGACGAATACTACACGAACTATGACACCATCGTCTCACGCTGCCCGCACCATGGATTCACGAAGAAATTTCTTCTTCAAAGATTTCTTCGTGGGATGAGGGCCGATGAGCTGACAAGGATTAACGAAGCAATGAGAAGATCAGCGGGGAACTTATCCATGGCAGACATGTGGAACCTCATAGATAACCTGACCGCAACCACAAAACGAATACCCCAAGCTGACAGAGGAATGCAGATAGAAGAGGCTGGTCCAGAGACAAATGAAGAAGATACTCCCGAGCCATCTGAAGAATCAGACATAGAAAGCATCGGAAGCAACGAGGAAGAACCCTCGTGGGAACTCGAGACGGTGCCAACGAGGGAAGAAGTCCAAAACACCACTGAAAACCGTGTGAGCCATGAAGAGGCTAAAAAAAGATGGGAAAAGGGGCTGAGCAGAACGACTCCTCGATGGAGCATGTTTTCGCCATGACTGGACAAGACAGCCCTAAACACCAGAAAACCCAGTTCAAGAGACTAGTAGTGAAGGGTCCCTCACCTTCTCAGAGACGTTGGAAGGAGAAACCACCAGAACCATGGGAACTGGACCCAAGCCCGTCGTCCCCCAAAAACCCAGGAAGAGTCAAAGCAAGAATCAAGGTTGGCGCAATGAAGAAAAACGACCTGAGCCACCCATGGGATCCAAACCAGTGATCCAGGAATGAGGTACTATCGAGCCAACGACGTTAAACAAAGGCACTGGTCGTGAGGTAACCCGACACATATCTTACTTTCAGTCTTTTATTTTTCTGTCATTTAGTTTTTACCAATAAGTCGCTCTCACCCACTTGGTGCATAGAAGAAATGACTATTCAGGAATCGGACTTGGGTGCAACATTAAGCCAGCCAGGCCTACGCCAAGAGTTTAAGGCCCCAGCCGAACTCCCTCGATTATCCAGCCTCATACCATGTCGTTCGCTCGACACTTTAAAGGGAGTTTTGTTCTTCCCTTTTCCTTAATGTCATTTCCTTCTCGTATAATATCTGCTTGCATGGCTTTTGAACTAAGTTGTGCTGAAAGGCACGCCTTCGTTCAAAAGTGTTGGGTGAGATCCACCTTTGTAAATAAATAACATGTGTTTCCTTTTCCCTTAATAATTATCTTTTTGAAAATATGAACTTAAGAATGTGAAAAAGATAAATCTAAATTCATGCATTAACCTTGTGAAAATTCAACTGTTTAAAAACTTAGAATGTAACTTCTCATTTGTCCCTTTGTGCTAAGATAAACAAGGGATGTGGAGTTGATAGAAATGCCCTAAAGAGACTTGGCAAGCAATCGAAGGACTGAATTTTGCTATATGGTTTTCGAAGTCAGTGGAGGCTACACTTTGGGTTTCAGTGAAGATTGAAGTCATCTCCGCCATGCAGTGTTTATGCAAAAAGAAAAAAAGGTGAGGACGGGAATCAGACTGTCCTATCTCTAGTCAAAGTAGCCGAGAAAATAGATGAGCGACCCTCATCTTGACCCGCGCGAAACGGCAAGGATGAGAGGAGCGGGGAGGTATTTCCATATGCTCGCGGGCGATGATTGGACCTCCCAAAAAGGCTTGAGAAAATGGACTAGCAAGCCACAAAAAGGCAAAAGCTCGAAGAAGCAAATCAAGAGGCCAAAGGCCCAAAATTGTGAAGGTTTTAACCAAACAAAAAGTGAAGTACTCAAAGAGTCAAATCAAAGGCCAAAGGCCGATTCACTACAAAAAAAGCTATCCCTCGCCAAAAAGAAATCAAAAAGGCTCAACTCAGTGAAACCCGAACCGAATCACGTGCTAGAGAAAGCTACAAGGAAATCATATAGTGCGAGATGGTCCCGAGGTTGCAGTCCAGGAGCCTGAAAAGGGCTATCTCCCGAAACATCCAAAATAATTTGCATCTCAGCACGAAGGTACAAGTATCAAGTTTCTTCTATTTATTTACACGGTTTAATTTGGTAATAAGTAGTAATGCATGAATTAGGATAAATCGAGTCCCACAGTCTAACTTTCATATTTTAAAAGTTTACTTAGTGCCGCCCTTTAATAGCATTGTTCGGGACGAACAACTAAAAGTGTGGGGTGATCTGATGGACCATAATTATACGAATCATAAACACAGTTAAACCCACCAAATTAGACTGTTTGTCTATTTAACTTTTGCTTGTTAGTTCCGATATTTATCTACAGGGTATTTTGGAGTCTAGAGAGAATACACGCTAAGTAGAGGATTTTACGCTGAAAATATATTACGAGTCATTCCAAGGTCACGATCAGATGCCGACTGAAGAAATCTCAAGATCCTGACATTGAATCACTCAAACCAAATCCAACCGAGGAGCAACCAAAGTCAGTCCGGAGCTGAAATACACCGATAGTTTTGTGAAAACATCACAAAAATCACAAAACTCCTCTTCTCCCCTCTAGATGACCGGCTACTTGGAGAAGAAGGATGACTCATGGGGTGGCTTTCCCCTCCCCTCCCCTCCATGACCGGCGGCTCTCTTCCTTTCAACCCACAACCGGCGGCTTTTGGCAAGCCATGGATGGCTTGCCATGTGGTGGCTCCTCCTCCACACATCTCCTCCTCCCATGGCTATAAATAGAGCCTCTCCCCTTCACTTGTAAAAATCATCCCAAAGTCAAAAACACTTCTCTCTCTAAGATTTGGTACTTTGTAAGCTTTTGTTCTATATCTATAATACTCCTGTTGGTTCTTGAGTATTATAGTTCGCTCTTGAGTACTCTTGTCGGTTCTTGTAGTACTCAAGCTTTACTTTTCTCTATTCTTGAGTACTCTTGTCGGTTCTTGAAGTACTCACCCCTTTCCTTTACTTAATGTCTTTCAAAAACCGTAAGTACTTAGATATGGTATCCACCTCTATGGATATTCGTAGCTAAACTCTTCATTCGGTTGAAGGGGTGTACTTGTATCATAATATGTTTTAGGCCATCTTTTTAGTGCCTCTTTTTTTATTCAAAACTTGTTCTATGTGCCATATATTAGGCCAGAACTTCCAAGGTTGAGTGGATGCTTGAAATGGCAAAACTCTTCCGTGGGGGTTCGTGAACATACTCGGGTAAGTGGATGCCTTAAATGGCAAAGCTTATCTGAGGAGTTCGACCTCTTTTAAACACCATTTGGTTTGATCGAAAATGATTGATCAAATGGATGCACATAGGCTAGTATACCTTGAAATGGGGTGCTAGTCTAAATAGAACAAGTGCTCTACGACCTTGAAATGGGCTAGACAGTGTGTGCAAATCGAGTGCTTGAAATGGCATTGATACACTTTTGAATACTTAGAAGGATCACTAAAGGTCAATGATAAACAGGCTATGATACAAGGCCCCAGAAACCGAATGCTTTCCTTAGATTTAAAAAACCCCTTGCACTTACTTTCAATTTTAGTATAAACTGTATTATCAACTGGTGACGTTCCGGAAGGCTTGCCAATCACGCATCACCCGCCGTAAGTCTTCTACTTTTATTTTCAGTACTTTACTTTTCTGTCATTTACTTTTCCGCACTAAAAACCAAAACCAACCAACCAATCACTTACTTTTCCGCACTAAAACCTCAATCAACCTAAAACACGCTCCCTCGCTGTACAATTCCCTCAAAGAATAGCTTATCCCCCTAATTCCCTTGGGTTTGACCCCTACTTACCACTTGGTACCCAGTAGTAAGGTCACGAGTAGTGGAATACAAATTTGCTTTTGCACAGAGAACACCGCACCTTAACGACAGTGCGGTGGGCTCCGTCAGCTTCCCTCTCAAACTGTGCAAAACCCAAGGGGCAATGTGAGTGCCATCACCCTAAGGAATGGCAAGAAGTTGGTTGATGAGCTAGAAATGCCAAATGAAGGAGAAAGTTCAAGTGAGAATGAAGAAGGCTGATGGACCATAATTATACGAATCAAAAACACAGTAAAACCCACAAAATTAGACTATTTGTCTATCTAACTTCTGCTTGTTAGTCCCGATATATTTCTACAGGGTATTTTGGCGCTTAGAGAGAAAACACGCTAAGGAGAGTATTTTACGCTGAAAAGATATTACGAGTCATTCCAAGGTCACGATCAGACGCCGACTGAAGAAATCTCAAGATCCTGACATGGAATCACTCAAATCAAATCCAACTGAAGTACAACCAAAGTCAAGGACCAAGAGAGAGTTCAAGCCGGGACCAAGATTCATCATGCGTTCGCATGATCTTCATGCGGGCGCACAAATGCCATTCATGCGAGCGCACAAACAAAGGCAATATCGGCTGTTTTGGGATTTCGACCATGTTCCAAGCAGAATTTGGCTTAGGTTCCTTCTTGAGATCATCTTAGAATGACATTTTCATTCAGAATACACTCTCCAAAATCCAAGAAGCTCCGGCCAAAGCTCCGGTCAGTTCCGGTCAAACCGATGGCTTTTGTGAAAAGATCACAAGCTTCTAGAAGGGATGCTCCTCCTCACATGGGTGGCTAAGCTCTCCTCCACTCTCCTCCACTCTCCTTCCTCCACCTCATAGCAGCCGGCGGCTTTTGAGCCACCACAAGGTGGTGACATGTGGTGGCTTCTCCTCCACAAGCTCCTCCCCTCCTCCTCCACCCTTGGATGCAACACCACTTGCCACCATCTTGGCCCTCCATCCTCCTCCCCTTTAGCTATAAATAGAGGCTCACCCCTCCTCATTTGTATCATCCATCCACCACAAATCACAAATGTTTTAGAGAGATAGAGGGCTGACGGAGGGCCACCGCACTGTCGTTAAGGTGCAGTGTCCTCTGTACAAATAAATTTATAATATCCGCTACTTGTGACTACACTACTGGGTAGTAAGTGGTATGTAGGGGTCGAACCCAAGGGAATTAGGGGAATAGGCTATTCTTTTAGGGTGATTGAACTGGGGGGAGCGTGTTTTATGGTTGATTGAGATTTTAGCGCTCTAATTAACTACGTGATTTTTTGGGGGTTTTTTGGTTTTGATTGCGGAAAAGTAAATACAGAAATTAAATGCTGTAAATACAAAGAAGACTTACAGTGGGTGATGCGTGATTGTAATTCCTCCGGTAGATCAGCAGTTGGTGATTGCGGTTTAACAGTAAAGAAAAGCATTCGGTTTCAGGTACTCTTATATTATAACATGTATATAATAAACTGTTAGTAACTTTTCTAAGTATTCAAAGATGAATCGAGGCCCTTTCGTAGCGCAAGACTTGCAACATCGTTTAAAGCAACCCTTGTTCTATTTCAGACTAATTCCTCCTTTCGAAGTATCTTAGCCTTTTGTGCATCCACTTGATCTCACAGTTACGATTGACCAAGTGGTGTTTTAGATGAGTCGAACTTCTCAGATAAGCTTTGCCCTTTCGTAGCATCCACTTACCCGAGTATGTTCACGAATCCCCACGGAAGAGTTTTGCCCTTTCGTAGCATCCACTCAACCTTGGAAATTCTGACTATAAATGGCACATAGAACAAGTTTTGAATACAAAGAAATGAAACTAAAAGATATTACAACATTATATAATACAAGAAAATACCTTCCACCGAATAAAGAGTTTAGCTACGAATATCCATAGAGATGGATACCATAGCTAAATACTCGGGGGTTTTTGAAAACAGTAAGAGGGAAAGGGGTGGAATACTCAAGAACCAACAGGAGTATTCCTAATTTCCTACTGAATACTCAAGAACCAACAGGAGTATTCTCTACAGTATTATAATACTCGAGAACCGACAAGAGTATTATAATTTCCAGTATAATACTCAAGAATAAACAGGAGTATTATTTCAAAACCGAACCAAACTTACAAGTAACAAAATGTAGAGAGAGAAGTGATTACAATTTTTGGGATGAATTTGTGAGGGGAGGAGCACCTCCTTTTATAGGAAAAATTGGTGGAGATGGGTGGTGGAGATTGTTTTGATCCAAGGGAGGAGGAGGAGGCAAGGAGGAGCCACCAAGTGGCGGAGGAGGAGTGGTGGAGGGCAGCCGCCGATAGCCGGTTGTGGTGGAGGAGGAGAGGTTGGCTTTGCCACCTCCAAGGCAAGTCAACCGGTCACATGGAGGAGGAGGGTGGAGGAGCCGCCGGTGGTGGGTGGTGGTTTTGGGGTGGTTTTCCTCTTTGGCCACCTCTTCTTCAAGTCACAAGTCATCTTGCCCATATGTGAGTTTTGTACAGTTTTGTGCAGTCTTTTCACAAAACTGTCAGTGTGCTCCTTCCCCGGGCTATCTTGATTCCTCTCCTGATTCTTCTGATTAATTTATTCTGGTCAATTCAACGTCAGGATCCTTGATATTTCTTCAGTCGGCATATGATCTTGACCTTGGATTGACTCTTGTTATCTTTTCAGCATAAAATCCTCTCCTTAGCGTGTTTTCACTTCAGTCTCTAAAATGCCCTGTGGAAATATATCGGGACTAACAGATGGATGTTAGATAGACAAACAGTCTAACTTGGGGGGTTTTACTGTGTTTTTGATTCGTATAATTGTGGTCCATCAGAATACCCCCCACTTTTAGTTGTTCGTCCCGAACAATGCTATTAAAGGGCGTAAGTTCTAGGTTCGGATTTGGCATATGAAAATTAGACTGTGGTACTCGATCTATCCTAATTCATGCATTGCTTACTTATTACCAAATTAAACTGTGTAAATAAATAGAAGAAACTTAATACTTGTACCTCCGTGCTGAGATGCAAATTATATTGGATGTTTCGGGAGATAGCCCTTTTCAGGTTCTTGGGTTGCAGCCTCGGGATCGTTTCGTACTATATGGTCTTCTGGTAGCTTTCTCATGCACGTGATTCGGTTCGGGTTTCAGTGAGTTGAACCTTCTTGATTTTTTCTTTGGCGAGGGACTGCTTTTTTGTTGTAGTGAATCGGCCTTTGGCCTTTGATTTGACTTTGTCGAGTGCTTCACTTTTGCTCGGTTAAAACCTTCACAATTTTGGGCCTTTGGCCTCTTTTGATTTTCTTCTTTGAGTATTTCGCTTCTTTGTGACTTGCTAGTCCATTTTGTCAGCCTTCTTGGGAGGTCCAATCATCGCCCGCAAGCCTATGGATATACCTCCCCTCTCCTCTCGTCTTCGTCGTTTTGCGCGGGTCAAGATGAGGGTCGCTTATCTATTTTCTCGGCTATTTTGACTAGAGAGAGGACGGTCTGATTCCCGTCCTCGCCTTTGCATAGATGCTTCTTGGCGGAGTTTGACTCAATTATTCACTGAAAACCCGAAGTGCAGCCTCCACTGACTTCGAAAACCATATAGTTTGATCTGATCCTTTGATTGCTTCCCAAGTCCTTCTAGGGCAGTTTATGTCAACTCCACATCCCTAGTTATCTCAGTACAAAGGACAAATGGAAAGTTACATTCTAAGTTTTTAAACAGTTTGAATTTTCACAAGGTAAATGCATGAATTCTGATTTATCTTTTTCACATTCTTAAGTTCATATGTTCAAAAAGATACTATTACTAAAAAAAGAAAAACAGCAAGCATGTTATTTATGTACACAGGCGGTTTTCACCCCCCACTTTTGAACGAAGGCGTGCCTTAGTTCAAAAGTCATGCAAGCTTAAAACTAAGTACTGAAAGTAAGTGCGGAAAGTAAGATAGTGTCGGGTTACCTCCCGACCAGTGCACTTGTTTTACGTCGTTGGCTCGACGATACCTCGTTGTGGATTACTGGTTTGGGTCCCATGGGTGGCTGAGGTCAAACTTTTTGATTCCACCGACCTTGATTCTTGCGGTGAGTCTTCCTGATTTTTTAGCAGATGACGGGTTTGGGTCCAGTTCTGATGGTATCTCCTTCCAACGTCTCTGAGAAGGCGAGGGACCTTTCACTATCAGCTTTTTGAACTGGGTGTTCTCCTGTTTAGGGCTGCCTTGTCCAGTCATGGCAAAAGCGTGCTCCATGTAGGAGTCATTCTGCTCAGGCCCTTTTCCCATCCTCTTTTCAGCCTCTTCTTTGATCACATGGTTTTCAGCGATTTGCCTATTGATCGAGGGGAAAAGTCGGGAAGGCCTGGGAAATTCGTCAGTGGTGTTCTGGACTCCTACTTCGTTGCTTCCGGTGCTTTCCATGTCTGATTCTTCAGATGGTTCAGGAGTCTCTTCTGACGGTTCGGTGGTTTCTCCTTCATCAGCCTCTGGGTCAGCTTCTTCTGTCTGCATTTCCTCGTCAATTTGGGGTGCTCGTCTTGTGGCAGCGGCCAAGCCGATTATAAGGTGCCACATGTCTGCAATGGTGAAGTTTATGGCAGACCTTCTCATAGCTTCGTTAACTCTTCCCAGCTCTTCGGCCCTCATCCCACGAAGAAATTTTTGGAGAAGAATTTTCTTCATAAACCCATGGTGCGGGCAGCTTGAGACGATGGCATCGTAGTTCATGTAGTATTTGTCCAAAGTCTCATCCCGGGATTGTTGAAGGTTCAGGATCTTCTCGCGGGTTTCTTGGCATAAAGATGGTGGGGAGAATTCTTTCAGGAATGGTGCACAGAGGTCCACGAAACGTACCGCACTACTAGCGGGTGATGTGTAATACCAGATTGTTGCGAAATCCGTTAGAGAGAATTTAAAGCATTTAAGCTTAAATTCTTCTAACGTTTCAGTCTCAGGTTTAATGTGGCAGCAAACGTAGTGAAAGCTCCGACAGTGTAGTACTGGATCTTCTGCATCCGTTCCCCCGAACAGTGGAAGGTGCCGTGTTGTCCATGCATATGAAGGTGGTTGCGTCTTGAGGTCATGGGAGGGAACGAAAGAATAGCTTATTCGATGGCTAATTCCCCGGCAACGGCGCCAATTTGACGGAGGGCCACCGCACTGTCGTTAAGGTGCAGTGTCCTCTGTACAAATAAATTTATAATATCCGCTACTTGTGACTACACTACTGGGTAGTAAGTGGTAAGTAGGGGTCGAACCCAAGGGAATTAGGGGAATAGGCTATTCTTTTAGGGTGATTGAACTGGGGGGAGCGTGTTTTATGGTTGATTGAGATTTTAGCGCTCTAATTAACTACGTGATTTTTTGGGGGGTTTTTTGGTTTTGATTGCGGAAAAGTAAATACAGAAATTAAATGCTGTAAATACAAAGAAGACTTACAGTGGGTGATGCGTGATTGTAATTCCTCCGGTAGATCAGCAGTTGGTGATTGCGGTTTAACAGTAAAGAAAAGCATTCGGTTTCAGGTACTCTTATATTATAACATGTATATAATAAACTGTTTGTAACTTTTCTAAGTATTCAAAGATGAATCGAGGCCCTTTCATAGCGCAAGACTTGCAACATCGTTTAAAGCAACCCTTGTTCTATTTCAGACTAATTCCTCCTTTCGAAGTATCTTAGCCTTTTGTGCATCCACTTGATCTCACAGTTACGATTGACCAAGTGGTGTTTTAGATGAGTCGAACTTCTCAGATAAGCTTTGCCCTTTCATAGCATCCACTTACCCGAGTATGTTCACGAATCCCCACGGAAGAGTTTTGCCCTTTCGTAGCATCCACTCAACCTTGGAAATTCTGACTATAAATGGCACATAGAACAAGTTTTGAATACAAAGAAATGAAACTAAAAGATATTACAACATTATATAATACAAGAAAATACCTTCCACCGAATAAAGAGTTTAGCTACGAATATCCATAGAGATGGATACCATAGCTAAATACTCGGGGGGTTTTGAAAACAGTAAGAGGGAAAGGGGTGGAATACTCAAGAACCAACAGGAGTATTCCTAATTTCCTACTGAATACTCAAGAACCAACAGGAGTATTCTCTACAGTATTATAATACTCGAGAACCGACAAGAGTATTATAATTTCCAGTATAATACTCAAGAACAAACAGGAGTATTATTTCAAAACCGAACCAAACTTACAAGTAACAAAATGTACAGAGAGAAGTGATTACAATTTTTGGGATGAATTTGTGAGGGGAGGAGCACCTCCTTTTATAGGAAAAATGGGTGGAGATGGGTGGTGGAGATTGGTTTGATCCAAGGGAGGAGGAGGAGGCAAGGAGGAGCCACCAAGTGGCGGAGGAGGAGTGGTGGAGGGCAGCCGCCGGTAGCCGGTTGTGGTGGAGGAGGAGAGGTTGGCTTTGCCACCTCCAAGGCAAGTCAACCGGTCACATGGAGGAGGAGGGTGGAGGAGCCACCGGTGGTGGGTGGTGGTTTTGGGGTGGTTTTCCTCTTTGGCCACCTCTTCTTCAAGTCACAAGTCATCTTGCCCATATGTGAGTTTTGTACAGTTTTGTGCAGTCTTTTCACAAAACTGTCAGTGTGTTCCTTCCCCGGGCTGTCTTGATTCCTCTCCTGATTCTTTTGATTAATTTATTCTGGTCAATTCAACGTCAGGATCCTTGATATTTCTTCAGTCGGCATATGATCTTGACCTTGGATTGACTCTTGTTATCTTTTCAGCATAAAATCCTCTCCTTAGCGTGTTTTCACTTCAGTCTCTAAAATGCCCTGTGGAAATATATCGGGACTAACAGATGGATGTTAGATAGACAAACAGTCTAACTTGGGGGGTTTTACTGTGTTTTTGATTCGTATAATTGTGGTCCATCAAGGGCTTAACCCTCTTCTCTTCACTTTCAATAAATATTGTTCTTCATTTTGGAGCTACTTTTGGCGCTTGGATCTTGCCTAGGAGCTCCTCTCCTCCGCTTATTGTAAGGTATAAAATTACTTCCAGTATATTTTGTTCTTACTTTAAAGTTAGTCTACTATTTGGTACCCTTGTGCAAGGTATTAGTTTGCTTGTATTCCTTGACATGAATACAAGTAGCTAAAAGCTTGTACTCGGTCGCAGGGGTGTACTTGTATTATAAATGTTTTAGATCTTACTCTTAGTACACCTTTATGTTCAAAACTTGTTCTATGTGCCATATATCAAGTCAGAATCTCCAAGGTTGAGTGGACGCTTTAACGGGCAAAGCTCTTCCGTGGGGGTTCGTGATCATACTCGGGTAAGTGGACCATTTGTAACCGGACCAAGGGGACCAAATGGGCAAGCTTATCCGAGGAGTTCGGCTTATCTTAAAAACCATTTGGAAACTGGACCAAAGAATTCAAATGGATGCACATAAGGCTAAGATACTTCGAAAGGAGGAATTAGTCTAAATAGAACAAGTGTTTTAAACGATGTTGCAAGTCTTGTGCTAGGAATAGCCTCGATTCATCTTTGAACATTTAGCATGATCATTTCAAGTGTTCTACGCGATGTTGCAAGTCTTGTGCTAGGAATAGCCTCGATTCATCTTTGAACATTTAGCATGATCATTTCAAGTGTTCTACGCGATGTTGCAAGTCTTGTGCTAGGAATAGCCTCGATTCATCTTCGAACACTTGGTATGATCATTAGCGGTCGATGATAAACAAATATGATACAAGGCCCCTAAAACCGAATCATTTCCTTATAGTCTATTATCAACTGCTGTAATTTACTTTCAGTTCTCAAAACACACTCAAACCCAACCCCAATCGTATTTAATTTCTGCATAAGCTTCATTAAAGAACAACTAATCCACACTGGCTCTCTTGGGTTCGACCCCTACTTACCACTTGCTACCCAGCAGTTAAGTCACGAGTAGCGGACTTATAAATTTATTTGTACATTTGCTCTGACGACAAGCATCTGTCAAAGGCCAAACCGGGCTTGATCCCACGTCCGGACCTTCGGACGCGCCTCAGGCGCTCAGTGCTCCAGCGAGACCGGTCCTTCAGCAGACATCTGAGGGGCTTGAGACCTTAGGCCGAGACTCAGCGCACCAGGCGCCCGGATCAGTACCCTTAGCAGTGAACCCGGTGCCTCAGCAGGCGTCCAGACCGGATCCCTCAGACGGACAAGTCCCAACAGTCCCTCCAATCGGACCTCAGTCCTCTTTTGCGCCTAAGGCGCCCGGATTAGATTCCACATCCGGACTAGTCCGAAGGTCCTCAAATGAGCCCGGCTGTGTTTCTCTTCCATTTCCTGTCCCAAACCGTGCCCCAAAGAAATATGTGATGGACAAGGATATTTGGGAGCTCTTTAGCCGAGTTGAGATCAACATTCCCCTATTAGAGGCCATCAAGCAGATTCCACGATATGCTAAGTTCTTGAAGGAGCTATGCACCAACCGAAGGAGAGGGGCCCATGTTGATCAAGAATTAATGAGTAGGAACGTGTCGGCGGTGATTCAAAGGATGATGCCCCCAAAATGTGCTGATCCGGGCACTTACACCATCCCTTGCACTATAGGGAATATTTGGATCGAAAATTGCATGTTGATCTTGGAGCTTCGATCAACGTCCTACCTTATTCCATCTATTCGAGCCTTAGGATCGGTCCTCTTGAGCCGGCTGGGCTCACCATTCAATTGGCGGATCGTTCATGCAAGTAACCAGAAGGAAAGATTGAGGACGTCCTAGTCCAAGTTGGAGAGCTAGTTTTCCCGGCGGATTTCTATGTCCTTAAGATGGAGAACTGTGGCCCTAATGATCATGCGCCTATCTTACTTGGCCGACCCTTCCTCAAGACCTCCAAGATGAAAATTGATTGTGGAAGTGGAATGCTATCTATGGAGGTTGAGGGGGAGGTGTTTAGCTTTGATATCTTTCGGGCGATGAAGCACCCATTGGAGTTCGAGTCCATGCATGCATTGGATACCTTGCACGACCTAGTCCAAGAGGCCCAACCGGAGCGAGATGTGGATCCCCTTGAGCTTGTTATTGACCGGGCTTTGTACTCGGCCGAGAGTTCTTATGACTTGGCCGAGGGAATGGAGAGCGCCCTATACCACTTGGACGTTTCTAGTCCACTCACACCGAGGTATGAAGTAAACCAAATCAGTCTTTTCAAGACTAACCCTTGTTTACCTTCTATTGTGCAGGCGCCCGAGATAGAGCTCAAGCCATTGCCCGATCACTTGAAGTATGTGTTCTTGGGGGATAATGAGACATTGCCGGTCATCATCAAGAGTGGACTTGAGATGGACCAAGAGAGGAGACTGATTGAGGTGTTGACCCGGCACAAAATGGTGATCGGTTGGACTTTGGGCGATTTTAGGGGTATTAGCCCAGCCGTGTGTATGCATCGTATATTATTGGAGGATGGAGCTAGACCATCGAGGGAGCCTCAGCGTCGTCTTAACCTGATTATGATGGAGGTGGTCCAGAAGGAGATCCAGAAGTTGCTAGATGCGGACGTAATCTACCCCATCTCAGATAGTCAGTGGGTGAGCCCGGTGCATGTTGTTCCGAAGAAAACGGGTATCACAGTTGAGGAGAATGCTGAAGGTAAGATGGTGGCTACGAGGGTCAAGAACGGATGGAGGATGTGTATCGATTACCGAAAGTTGAATGCAGTCACGAGAAAGGATCACTTCCCTCTTCCCTTTATCGACCAGATGCTAGACCGGTTGGCGGGAAAGCCTTATTTCTGCTTCTTGGATGGATTTTTGGGCTACAATCAGATTCCCATAGCACCCGAGGACCAAGAAAAGACTACCTTCACATGCCCATTTGGCACGTTTTCTTTTCGGAGGATGTCTTTTGGTTTGTGCAATGCCCCGGGAACATTTCAGAGAGTAGTGACCAGTATCTTCTCAGATATGATTGGGAGCTTTATCGAGGTATTCATGGATGACTTCACGGTGCATGGAGATTCCTTTGATGCTTGTTTGGGGAATTTGAGCACAGTTTTAGAGCGTTGCGTCTCTATGAACTTGGTGCTCAATTATGAGAAGTGCCACTTCATGGTTACTCACGGAGTTGTTTTGGGGCATATCGTCTCAAAGGAGGGAGTGGAGGTTGACAAAGCCAAGACAGATGTGATTAAGACTCGGCCCTACCCCTCCACTGTGCAAGACATCAAGTCTTTTCTTGGACATGCCGGTTTTTACCGAAGGTTCATTAAAGACTTTTCTAAAAAGGCGTTGCCCCTATCTACTCTCTTGCAAAAGGATGTTCCTTTTGAGTTCACCGAGGCGTGCAAGGAGGCATTTGATGAGTTGAAGAGAGCTCTTACTAGCACACCTATCATTCGTGCTCCGGATTGGAGCAATGGTTTCGAGATTATGTGTGATGCTAGTGACTATGCGGTGGGAGCAGTCCTTGGGCAATGAGACGAGAAAAAGCCCGTGGTGATCTACTATGCATCTAGGACATTGGATGCGGCCCAAAGGAACTACTCCACCACTGAAAAAGAGCTCCTAGCCGTGGTTTTTGCCTTGGAAAAGTTTCAATCTTACTTGCTCGGTACAAAAGTGACTGTCTTTTCAGACCATGCGGCGATTCGGTATTTGATGACCAAGAAAGAAGCCAAGCCGAGGTTGATTAGATGGATTCTATTGCTGCAAGAGTTTGATGTTGAGATCAAGGATAAGAAGGGCATAGAAAACACGGTGGCAGATCACTTGAGCCGACTTGTCCGAGATGAGGAGCCCGGGGCCATAACCGAGACATTTCCTGACGAGCATCTCTTTGCTCTCTCGGCCAAGCTTCCTTGGTATGCTCCTATCATCAACTACTTGGTTGGAGGTACATTTCCTCCTTCTTTCTCTAAAGCACAATGCATGAAGCTTAGACATGATGCTAGATTTTATGTGTGGGATGACCCTTACTTGTGGAAAATATGAGTTGATCAATTGCTTAGAAGGTGCATCCCCGATGTTGAGATTGCTTCTATTGTTAGCTTTTTTCATGAGCATGCTTGTAGTGGACACTTTGGGCCTAGGAGAACCGCTAGGAAGATCCTAGATAGCGGTTTCTTTTGGCCTAGTGTCTTTAGAGATTCATATGAGCATTGTAGGAGGTGTGATAGATGCCAAAGACTTGGCAATATTTTGGCTAGAAATGAGATGCCCCAATTGCCCATCCTGGTTAGTGATGTCTTTGACATATGGGGCATCGATTTCATGGGGCCTTTTCCTATTTCATGTGGATTTGCTTATATCCTTGTTGCGGTGGATTATGTTTCGAAGTGGGTAGAGGCTACAGCTACTAGATGTGATGATGCTAAAACTGTTGTGGATTTCTTGCGCGCTAACATCTTTTGTAGGTATGGGGTGCCTAAGGCCATCATAAGCGATCAAGGCACACATTTTTGCAATAGGATGATGGCCTCCACTTTGAGGCACTACCACGTCCATCATAGGACCTCCACGGCTTACCACCCCCAAACAAATGGACAAGCGGAGATCTCCAACCGTGAGATTAAGGGGATTCTTGAGAAGATGGTAAAGCCCACAAGGAAGGATTGGAGTCAAAGGTTGAATGAAGCCTTATGGGCATATCGGACGGCCTACAAGACGCTCATTGGTACCTCTCCCTTTCGGTTGGTCTATGGTAAGGCGTGTCACCTTCCGGTGGAGTTGGAACACAAGGCTTTTTGGGCCTTGAAGCAATGTGATTGGGATCTTGGAGCGGTCGGGCTTGATAGGAAGATGCAATTGAATGAGCTAGAGGAGTTACGCCTAGAGGCCTATGAGGGCCAAACCGACTACAAGGCGCGCACCAAGCTCTATCATGATAAGTTCATCCTTCGGCGCTCGTTTGAGGTGGGGCAACAAGTCTTGGTTTTCTCTTCACGTCTTAAGTTGATGACGGGCAAGTTGCGGTCTAGGTGGACCGGGCCTTTCAAGGTGACAAAGGTTTTCAGTCATGGGGCACTTGAGTTAGAGAGCCCGGACGATGGAAGACGGTTCACAATCAACGGGCAAAGGGTTAAGCACTATTATGGAGAGGACAGTCCACCCGCCCAAGAAGTTGACCTAGACGAGCCACCCAAACCTCCTTGAAGGAGGTACCGTCGAGCCAACGATGTTAAACAAAGGCGCTCGCCGGGAGGCAGCCCGGCATTTTACAGTATTTTCTTGCATTTCATTTTCTTACATTTTATTGCCTTTTATCCTAACCCTCACCCTCTTTATGTTTGGAAAAGAAAAGGATGTTTTTTTAGGTCGGGTTCTCGGGTTACGCATTTTGCCGGTTCTGCTACGCATTTTAAGCAGAACCGGGCTTGCCGAGAGGAGACCGGACGCGTCCTAGGCCCGACTGCTGATGCACTGCCGTCACGCACTTTACCTTCTATGCTACGCATTTTATGCAAGGCCGAGAAGAACCGAGTGCGTCCGGACGCGTCCGAAGGAAGAGCCGAGCCCGACCTGAGCTTCCCATGCACTTTAAATGATAGTCCACGCCTTGCCACTTCATGGCATACGAGGGGAGTTCTGTTTCGCTCTAATACCTTGTCCTTTCCATTGATTGCGTGCATATTGTCTTGATTAAGTCGTTCCGTGAGGCCACGGCTCATTTCAAAAGTGTGGGGTGGGTGTTTAGTAGTTTGTTGTGTCATCACGTTTATTTTATTGCACATGCATGAGTCAGCACGTTTCCCTTTGAAAATTTTAAATTTTTTGAATAAAATGCGTAGTTGTGAGAATAAAATGCGTAGGAATGGGGAGTTTGTGCTTTCATGATGTGAAATAGATGGATCCGAGTATATGCATTCCTCTTATGAAATCTGATTTGTGTGATGACTTATGATGTTAACCCATTACTTGTCCTTGTGAGTCGGAATAAAGAGGGATGTGGAGTTTATAGAAAGGGTCCTAGTGAAGCTTGACAAAGCACTCAAGGGATTGGGTTCGAACTATATGGTTATATGGATGTCGTGGAGGCTAGCATTTCGAGGCTTATTGGTATAGAGTAACTCCACCATTGCAGCGTTTATGCAAGTGGTGGGACGGGAATCAAACCGTCTTATCTCTAGTCTTAGTAGTCGGGAAAATAGATGAGTGACCGTCATCTTGACTCGCACAAAACGACAAGGATGAGAAAGAGCGGGGAGGTATTTCCATATGCTTAAGGGCGATGATTGGACCTCCCAAGAAGGAATGGACAAAGAAAAATCACAAAAGGAGCAAAGCTCAAAAGAAAGAAAAAAATCATCTCATGTGAAGTTCTAACCGAAGCAAAAAAGTGAAGGATCATCAAAGTCATACAAAGGCCGAAGGCCAAATTCACTTCTAGTATGTCCAAGCAAGTACCAAAGGCTCAAACCTTAAACTCGAATGAATCATGTGCTAGAGAAAGCGAAGAAATATAACCATATGGCAAGAACCCTAGACCGAGAGTGTAGATCATGGGCTTGAAAAGGACTACCTCCCACTCATCCGAATTGGTTTGCATTTCGGCTCCAAGGTAACAAGTAGCAAGTTAAATATATGTCTAAACATGATACTTTGAGTAATAGTCGAGTTACGCATGAAAGGGGAAATCTAGACTAGCATATTATCTAGTGGCCGAGAAGAGAGCTTGTGATGTTTGTAGGTGTTGTTCCTCTTATGACTTAAGGCCTTGTTCGGGACGAACAAGTTCAATTGTGGGGTGGTTTAATGAGACGTATTTATACGACTCATTAAGTCAACAAAACCCACCATTTACGACATTTGATCATAAGAACATATGCTTGTTAATGTCGTTTTGCATTTCAGGGCCTTTTGGAGTCTAAAGAAGAATCGAGCTTAAAAGACGGCATTTTCATGTCAGAAGCATCGCAGTTGAAGAACAAAGCCAGAGGAGAGTCGTGAACAGTAATTCCGGTGTGAACAGTAATTCCGGTGTGAACAGTAATTCCGGTGTGAACAGTAATTCCGGCGTGAACAGTAATCCCGGGATGAACAGTAACTTCGGGAAAAATCCAAGAAGCATCTCATCATTTGGCTCATGCCAATCCATTTTGACTACTTCCAGAGCAAGAGTGCCTTGATGATTCTAGAAGCATCTCATCATTGGCTCATGCCAATCCATTTTGGCTACTTCCACTCCAAACTTGGTGCCCAAGACAAGAGAAACCCTAGCTCATTTCCTATAAATAGAACCCCTTGGCCTTGGGAAAGAACACTCTTAAAATTCGAAAATCTCTCTAAATTCTACAAGTTGTTACTCTTGTCATTTGGCTTGAAGCAATCCAACTTCTCTCTACTCCTTCCCTTACTTTGTTACGCATTTTACTTTCTACCCTACACATTTTTGGGTTGTACCTTCCTTATTCTGATTATGCTCCTTAGCTCTCATATTCATTTCATGAATATGAGTGGCTAAAACCTGCATAATTCGGTTTGGGGTCCCCTAAATGTTGTAGCAAGGCTTTGAGACCTTGAATCTTCATACTATCTTGTATTCATTTGCTAGTTGTGACAATAGATTGGGAATGAGTACCTAGGCTAAACTAATGCTTGGAATGGCAAGGTTTAGCCGTGTGGTCTCTTCACAACTATTGAGTTTGTTTTCAATTGAATGTGGAACAAACCTTGCACCTAGTTTAGCATACCTTGGAATGGGGTGTTATTCTTTAGTACACTAGTGATTTGTTCTTGGAATGGAATGAATCATGGAACAAGTGCTTGGAATGGCCTTGTTAGGGTGATCTCTTGGAATGGAGTAACCACACCTATGGATGCAAGATAGATCATTAGAAGGTCAATGATGAGTTGAGCTATAACAAAGGCCCCTAGACCGAATTCTATTCTATCAATCACAATCCCTTTGCATTTACTTTTAGTTTTACTTTACAAAACCACTTTCAAAACCCCAAAACTTGTATTTACTTTATTTACATTTCGCGCAAAAGAACAATGAGTAGTTGATCTATTTCTCTTGGGTTCGACCCCTACTTGCCACTATACTAGTCTATAGTGAGTTCAAGGTAGTGGACATTATAAATTTAGATTTGATTTGCACACTACGACATTGTGCCTCATCAACTCGCGACTTAACTATTTTTGATAGTAAGTGGTAAGTACGGGTCGAACCCAAGGGAGTTAGGTGAATAGTTGTTCTTTCGAAAAGGGGGGATTAAATAAAGCAGTTGGGGGGTTGTTTTTGGTTTTTACTACTGAAAGGTAAAGTAACAGTTGATATTACAATTAAAGGAAAGATTCGGTTTCAGGGGCCTTGTATCATATTTTCGTTTATCATTGACCTCTAATGATCATACTAAGTGTTCAAAAGTGTATCAAGGCCATTTCAAGCACTCGACTTGCCACACTGTCTAGCCCATTTCAAGGTCATAGAGCACTTGTTCTATTTAGACTAGCACCCCATTTCAAGGTATACTAGCCTATGTGCATCCATTTGATTAATCATTTCCGATCAATCCAAATGGTGTTTTAAAGAGGTCGAACTCCTCAGATAAGCTTTGCCATTTCAAGCATCCACTTACCCGAGTATGTTCACGAACCCCACGGAAGAGTTTTGCCATTTCAAGCATCCACTCAACCTTGGAAGTTCTAACCTAATATGTGGCACATAGAACAAGTTTTGAACACAAAGAAGAATTTAAGAGAAGGGTCTAAAACATTTTATGATACAAGCACTCCCCTTCAACCGAATGAAGGGTTTAGCTACGAATATCCATGGAACGGGACATCATAGCTAAGTACTTGAAAAAGTAAAGGTTTTTGAAAGACAGTAAAGTAAAGTTTTCGAAAGTAAAGACAGGAAAGTAAAGTACTTTGAAAGACAGTAAAGTAAAGAAGAGGGTACTTACAAAAACCGTTGAGAGTGCTAAAGATCAAGCTTTGATTCCAAAGTAAAGAGATTACATTATTGTGCCCACAAAAGCTAGAGGAGATAAGTGAATTGTGTTTGTGATTTTGGAATGTGATTGTGGGATGATATTACAAAGGGAAGGAGGAGCTCTATTTATAGGCTAAGGAGAGGGATGGATGTGGATGAGAAGCCAACACTTGGCAAGAAATGGGAGGAGGAGCAAAAGCCATCGGAGGTGAGTCATCCCTCCCAAAAGCCGCCGGCCACATGTCTCCTCCATGGCCAAAGCCGCCGGCCATGTGAGGAGGAAGAGAGGAGTAGCCGCCCCTCATGAGGTGGATGGGAGTGGTTGAGTGTGTTTTGTGATCTTTTCCAAAAGTCATCGGTCCTTTCAGCTCTGGTCTGACTCTGGTTGCCCTTCGGTTGGACTTGTTTTGAGTGATTCCACGTCAGGTTCTTGAAAGTCAGAATTTGGTCGTGACCTGGAATGACTCGTAATTCATTTTCAGCTTTAAAACTCCTCCTTAGCCTGTATTCTCTCTAGACTTCAAAATACCCTGTAGATAAATATCGGAACTAACAAGCAAAAGTTAAATAGACAAAGAGTCTAATTTGGTGGGTTTAACTGTGTTTATGATTCATACAATTATGGTCCATCAATGCGCTAATCCATGATACACTTGAAATTTTAGATGATGATAATTGTGAACCTTGCCCCGCACTCCTTGAAAATATTTGTGCTATTGAGGAAGAAGAAAGTGAAACCGCCAAAGGTAAGGAATCTTGTTCGATAGAACTAAAACCTCTACCGTCAAGTCTAAGGTATGAGTTTTTGGGACCAAATTCCACCCTTCCGGTTATTATTAATGCCTCCTTGAATGATGATGAGACGTCTAGACTATTGCATGTGCTAAAAAAATATAGGGGAGCTATTGGTTATACAATTGATGACTTGAAAGGAATAAACCCCGCTATTTGCATGCATAGAATCACATTAGAAGATGAATCTAAACCATCTAGAGAAGCCTTAAGGAGATTGCACCCAAAACTTGGTGACGTTGTATTTAAAGAGGTGACTAAATTGAGAGATGCGGGTATCATATATGCTATCCCCGATTCGGAATGGGTGAGCCCCATTCATGTAGTGCCTAAAAAAGGGGGGTTGACCGTTGTTAAGAATGATAAGAATGAATTAATCCCTCAAAGAACCGTCACCGGTTGGCGCATGTGTGTGGATTATAGAAAACTTAACAAGGCAACTAAAAAAGATCACTTTCCCCTCCCCTTCATCGATCAAATGCTCGAAAGACTAGCCATTCACGAATACTTTTGCTACCTTGATGGGTATAGCGGATTCTTCTAAATCCCTATTCACCCTCTAGATCAAGAGAAAACCACCTTTACTTGCCCATACGAAACATTCGCCTACCGGCGAATGCCCTTTGGACTTTGTAATGCGCCCGGAACATTTCAACGATGTATGATGGCTATTTTTTCTGATTTTATTGAGAAAATTATGAAGGTTTTCATGGATGATTTTTCCGTTTATATCTCATGTTTTGATTCTTGTCTAGGAAACCTCACTCGGGTCTTGGAGAGATGCATAGAAACCGATCTTGTGCTAAATTGGGAGAAATGTCACTTCATGGTAAAAGAAGGTATAGTATTGGGGCATTTGATATCTAGCCGAGGAATTGAAGTAGATAAAGCCAAGGTTGAAGTTATTGAGAAGTTGCCTCCCCCTACGGACGTGAAAGGCATAAGGAGTTTTCTTGGGCACACCAGTTTCTACCGACGATTTATTAGAGACTTCTCGAAGATTGCTAGGCCACTTACAAACCTCCTTTGTCAAGATGTGGATTTTAAGTTCGATGAACCATGCCTCAAAGCATTTGAAAAGCTAAAGAATGCTCTAGTCTCGGCGCCTATCATACAACCACCAAATTGGGAGCTTCCTTCCGAATTGATGTGTGATGCTAGTGACTACGCTATCGGAGCGGTGTTGGGGCAAAGGATAGACAAGAAATTGCACGCTATCTATTATACAAGCAAGGTTCTTGATAATGCTCAAGTAAATTACACCACATCGGAGAAAGAAATGCTTGATATAGTCTACGCCTTTGAGAAGTTTCGACAATACTTGATTGGGTCAAAAACTATAGTTTACACGGATCATGCCGTTATCAATTACTTGGTCTCTAAAAAGGAAGCCAAACCCCGACTTATCCTATGGGTCCTCTTGCTACAAGATTTCGATATAGAGATAAAAGACAAGAAAGGGGTAGAAAATTTGGTAGCCGATCATTTGTCTCGTCTTGAGCCACAAGAAGAAGATTTCGCAAGGAAAGAGCCTATAAAGGACACATTCATTGGGGAAGAACTACTCGCAATAAGGGAGGAATCCATCCCATGGTATGCGGATTTCGTCAATTATCTAGCATGTGAGATTATTCCTCCCGACCTCACTTATAATCAAAAGAAGAGATTCCTCCATGATGTGAAGTCCTATTTTTGGGATGAGCCATATTTATACAAGTTGTGTTCCGACGGCATCTATAGGACTTGCGTGGTGGAAAAGGACCAAGAGCACATCTTGCACCATTGCCATGCATCACAATATGGTGGACATGGGAGTGGAAACAAAACCGCCGCCAAAGTCCTTCAATGTGGTTTCTTTTGGCCTAGCCTCTACAAGGATGCATACGAATTCGTCCTCATGTGTGATAGATGCCAAAGAACGGGAAATATATCAAGAAGAGACGAAATGCCTCAACAAGGAATTCTTGAAGTGGAAATATTCGATGTTTGGGGGATTGATTACATGGGGCCTTTCCCATCGTCTTTTGGGAATCAATACATTTTGGTAGCGGTGGATTACGTGTCAAAATGGGTTGAAGCAATTGCTTCCCCTACTTGCGATGCCAAAACAGTGTCTAAGATGTTCAAGAAAATCATTTTTCCAAGGTTCGGGGTGCCTAGAACGGTTATAAGCGATGGAGGATCACATTTCAAAGAAAGAAACCTAGAAGCCCTTCTTAGGAATTATGGAGTCAAGCACAAGATAGCCAATCCGTACCACCCTCAAACAAGCGGTCAAGTAGAAGTTTCTAATTGGGAGATTAAATCCATTTTGGAAAGAACGGTGGGGAGCTATAGAAATGATTGGTCCTCAAAGCTTGATGATGCATTATGGGCTTACCGAACCGCATTCAAGACGCCTATTGGCATGTCTCCTTATCGACTCATCTATGGCAAGTCTTGCCATCTTCCGGTGGAACATGAATATAAAGCCATGTGGGCGGTGAAGGCCCTAAACTTCGATTTGAAAACCGCGGGAGAGAAAAGACTTTTCCAACTTCAAGAGCTAGAGGAAATTCGCTTAGATTCGTATGAGAATGCCCGCATTTACAAGGACAAAACCAAGCTTTGGCACGATAAGAGGATTTCAAGGAAAGACTTTAGGGAAGGAGACCAAGTATTGCTATACAACTCAAGATTGAAGCTATTCCCGGGTAAATTGAAGTCTAGGTGGACTGAACCTTTCAAGGTACAAAGCGTATTTGATGATGGGCACGTGAACTTATTCAATAAGAAAGGAGAAATCTTCATGGCGAATGGCCAACGACTCAAACTCTACCATGGTCCACCTCATGACACCTCAAGCACAACAATCTACTTGCACGACGTGCCCGCTTGAGGAGGGATATTTACAAAAGACTCCTCAAGTGTGCTTCTTATTCTCTACACAGAGATTTGGCTCCGTCTTAGCC
The DNA here is from genome assembly GCA_033675215.1 of Rhodiola kirilowii. NCBI lineage: Eukaryota > Viridiplantae > Streptophyta > Magnoliopsida > Saxifragales > Crassulaceae > Rhodiola > Rhodiola kirilowii. Next base: position 38,020,120 of record CM066201.1, read on the forward strand.
AAGACGTTAAACTAGGCTTGTAAGTGTTGCCCCCATGATTTTTAAGATGTCTTAGTTGATTGGACTATTGCTTGCTTCAGTAATTGTGCTATTGCATGAGTGAAATTGAAGGTTTGAAATGTGTGTGTGCGAGTGCCTATATCTGATTGTTAATGAGGGATTAGACTACTTCCATGATGTCGTGCTTGGTGAATTTGATGCTTTGATAGGACATAAGTGTGGGGTTTTGAAATCTATTGCATGAGTGTTGATGAACGATTCGAGATTGGTTTAGAAATTCGTGTCAGAAACTCCATGCGTTTGCATAGCTCATTTATGCGTTCGCACAGTTAGCCAAAATCTTTGTTTTTTCAAGCTCGCATAAATCCATGCGTTCGCATAAAATTCTCATGCGATTGTCCAGATCCATGCGTTTGCATAATTTCAATTCATGCGTTCGCATATCAAGCCTTCATTTTCATTGTTTGCCAAGCTCGCATGACATTCATGCGTTCGCATGAAAATTCCATGCAACTGGAAATTTCATGCGATCGCATACTCTCAATTCATGCGTTCGCATACCGCACCAAAATCCACACTTTCTCAGTTCATGCGTTCGCATAAACCATTTATGCGTTCGCATAAACCATTTATGCGTTCGCATAAACCATTACAGTATATAATCAGATCTTCAATTTTAGAATTTCTCAGAAAACCCTAAAATCGAATCCCGTCTTCTCCCCGATCTCCTCCGCTTCCAGCTCGATCCTCCGCAAGCTCCATCCGACCGTCTGTTCCAACCCCCACCGTCCGAATCAACCTTCCGACTGTCCGTTCCAACCCCCATCGTCGAACCACCGCCGGAAATCCAAAAATCCCAAACCCCCAAATCTTCATTTCTCCCCAAAATCAACTATGGCTAAAGTCCAACTTCCCTCATCCTCTCAACCCTCCAAGGAGCCCTCGAAAAAAGTGGGAGTTTCCAAACCCCCGATTTCAAAAGCGCCAACAGCTAGAAAAGGAAAGAAGGCTGAAATTCGCTACGTGAGAACCACCCAGGCGGGTCAGCATTATGGCCGTTCTTCATTGGAGGACACGAGGCACATCATGGCGCCCAGTTTGGCTAGCAGAGCCGATGGGGATTTGGAAAAGGGTTGTCCTCCCGCGTCGCCTCGTCGCGACAATGCCAACAAGTTTAACAAGGTCAAGCCGTACGAGTTCGATAGCCAGCTCAGATTCGGATTCGCAAAGGATGCTGCATTGTATACCTCTCTCACGGACAAAGGTAAATGGCCAATCCCTCTCCTTTTTCCCGTTATTGAAGATTTGAGGAAGTTAGAGGTTCTAGAGGAGATAAGGGAGTTGGTTGTGAACAGTAGGATGAACTTTGTGTTTAGAGAGGATCCTGGATCATTCCATGAGGTGACCATGGAATTCATTAGTTTGTTTTATCCGATTCATGGGCCTAATATGGGTGGAGAGGAGAAGGAGGAAGGGAAAGTAATGTGTTGGAGGTTTGCTTTGGGTAATCTTCAGTGGGAAGTTAAGGCGGAAGTTTTGTGTGACTGGTTGAGATTGCCTCGGGATGGTGAAATCCCCGATGTGGTCGATGATGATATAAAGAAGTTTTGGAAGAGAATTTCGGGGTGTGATTACACTAGGGACGGGCAGCACAAATCCACTAGTATCCGAGTGCCCAAGTGGAACGTCATCCACAAATTGTTGGCGGGCATTGTGTTCGTACGCACTGATTATGGTAAGCTCGTGAGCAAAATGGAGATGGCAATTATGCTAATGATGGAGAAGGGGAAGAAGGTTGATTGGCTATGGTGCATCACCAATGGGATTGGGGGAATCAATCTCTAACTTCGAGGAACACCGGATTGGGAGGTGGGTCATTCGTGACATGGATTGCTAGGAAGCTCAACTTTACATTCGGTGACAGGAGGGCCGATAAGCAAGAGCTTTGTTTGAAGAAAATGCGTTATATGCGCATTTTGGGTAAAGGGATGAAATGGGCCAATAATGAGAAGGAGGCCGAGGTTGGAGCTGAAGAAGAGGCGAACACCGACGATGAGATTGACGGGTTTGTACACCCCGATGCGCCGTCCTCCTCTAGCGCCGTGCCTCCTCCTCCCCCTGTTGACCCGAGCGCCGTGCTGATTCTGTCGCACTTGGATAGTCTAGCCACCTATGTCTCAAAGCATAATCAGTGGCAGGAGAAGACTCTTCTCACCATAGCCGCTCATATGGGAATCGCTTCGAGCGTTGGGTTGCCTCCGAGATCCCCATTTGCGCCTAGATCACCCTCACCTCCTTCGACGCCTATATTCCCTTCTTTTAAGGGCAAGGAGAGAGTGGGTGAACCGTCGATTGTCCAAAAGAGTGGAGGAGAGGGGAACATGGATGTGGAAGGTGATGGCAGTCCAGTGGACCAGTTTGTTATGGCGCCTTGAGTTGCCCCTAGAGTTGACGACCCTTCTAGCGCTCCTTCCACCCCAGATGAGACGGACATCTTTGACCTAGAGGAGAGTCTTTGATTAGCATTTCTACATGCTTTGTACTCTTATGTTCTCTATGATGATTTTAGATACATTTTGGATCTTTTGATGATAATTTCAAAATATGCACATCTTTGATCATTTCTATGATACATGCTACATTCTTGATGCATTTTGAAGATTGTATGATCATCGTAGTAAGAACCAATTCAATAAGTTCAGTTTTGTCAAGCTCGCATAACATTCATGCGCTCGCATGAGTTTTTCATGCGACTGCCTAACGCTGTGCGTTCGCATGATCTTACTCATGCGCTCGCATGAACGTTCAAGAAGCCCTTTGTGCCGAGATCGCATGAATTCATGCGCTCGCATGCAAAATCCATGCGACTGTCTTCAGTCATGCGAGCGCACAACTAATTCATGCGATCGCATAAAATTCTAACATGCGAAGGGATTTTCATGATAAAATTTTGAGTTGACTTGCATATTGTTGATACACTTACGATGATGATTTCCCCTACCTCGTATGCTTAACACTCACATTTTTAGTTTCGTGTCTCATAGAAGAAAACAGGGAATCACCACTCGAATCTTTGGAGCAATTTCAACTCGACAAGCGAAGCAACATCTCTTACATTGAAACGGCTACCTCCAAATGGGAGAAGTTTTTCTTGATTCTCTCCTTGCTTTTCACTCTATTCATTGCTTAGGGACTAAGCAATTGCTAAGTGTGGGGTGGCCTATGCTTGACATTGTCTTGACTACATGAGATGTTTGTGTTTGCTTGATATGCCTTCATGTTTAAAATCCAATCAACTTATGTTTAAGGGAAAACACTTACACTACCGCACAATTCATTCAAAAATTTCGAATTATTAATGAAAACAAAAAGTCTAGGCAAGGCTATTTTCGAAAAATCTCATTTCTAAATTCAACTAGTCGTGCATGATTTCACTTGATCGATCCTTTAGATGACTAATGGATTGGATTGTTGACTTTCATTCTTGACTACCAAAGCATCCACTAGCACTTCTTTATCTTTTATTCTAAGCTTTTTCTCGTTGAGACTAAAGAGTTGATCTTTGAAAGCATAAAATCGAAATGATTTATAATTTTAAAACCCTTGCATGCCATGATTGCCTTTAGGTGACCTTAGTGACCTTGCTTATCTCGTGGATTTGTCTTGTTGGTTTGTCATGCTCCATCTTTAACATTTAGCCCTTTGTCAAAGTTCTAAGTGTGGGGTCAAAAGAGGGCGAAAAATGGGCCCCAACAAAAAAATATATGCTTCATTCTTATGGTCAAAAGAGGGCAAAGCCCAGACTAAAAACTTTCTCAAAGTACAAGAGAAGTTTTGATCAAAATATACAAATGCCGGGGGTTAGGAAGAAAAGTTCCCCCTCGAAAGCATTTCTAGGCCAAAGGCCATTTGAAAGAAAAAAAAAGAAAGTAAGAAGCACTTAGACTTGACAATCGGCTATCCCACCATTCTCTAGCATGAAAACCAATGAGTCAATTGATACTTCTTAACAAGAATTCACTAGGGGACGAACCTCGTATTCTTTTATACTTAAGCATGATATGACTTGCCAGTATACACAAAAAAACCGTAATGTTGGAACTCCTCTTCTCTTATGACTAAGTGACCTTTGCGTCCTAGGCTTGAGAATGAGTTCAAAGCTCACAAGCCAATGGACTAGCCTCCTTGCTAGCATTGGTGAGTGATCCAACAAGATTTCTTTGCGACTATTAGATTATTTCCTTGAAGTCACTAATATAGAAAATGACTAGAATCCTTGATTAAAGATTTATTAGTCTTTGCTTTTATTTGCTTGAATGTCCTAATTCATGAATTTCCATAAGGATTCGAAGAGGTTTCATGTAGTGATTGAAATGCACATATCTAGTTGAATACATTATGAACTTCATGAAAAACACCTTGCCTAGTACTTAGAAAATTGTGAGTTTAAAAAGCCTACTTGGATGATTGTTCTCTTTGTGGGATTTGTGAGTATTCCCGTGTCTGAAAACTCTCAGGAGACTACAACTCCTCCACTAGGGTAGCCTAGGGGTTTAAAGGCTTGGTGCATTCGCTAAATGCACTCGTGTCACCTACGAAAGTGGTTTATCGCAAATAGTAATTGTTTCTTAACGTTTTTAGTTAGCCTTCGTAACCATATGGAGTTTCCTTAGAACTGATCCTGAGCATTTGAAATGTAATATTGTTGTTTGTGTCTATGATTAGTTTGCTCGGGACGATCATATGATAAGTGTGGGGTGATTTGATAGCACTAGAATACATGCATTTTAGGCAACCTCTATGCTTATTATTTCGATCATTTCATTACAATTTAACTTGCTATTTGATGCTTTGTGGTTCATTTCAGGCCTATTACAGAGAGTTAGCTGAGATCACAAGCAAGCAGTGATTTTGGAGCAAACCGAGCATTTTGGAGCGAAAGGAGAGCAAAGTGGAAGTCGGGGCACGAACCTTTCCAAACCATGCGCCCGCATGATCCATTCATGCGTTCGCATGGATCGGACAAGACGCATGAGAAAGTCGTGCGCTCGCATGAAAGGCTTCCCAGAGCTTGCATGGCTTTGACCAGTCGCGTGAGAAACCCATGCGATCGCACAACCAAAGGACCATGCGATCGCACAAACATATCATGCGATCGCATAAGCAAAACGAGACGCATGAATTATCCATGCGGTCGCATGAAGGACCACGAGAGCTCGCATAAGGATCAACCTTTTCCAAGACCATGCGTTCGCATGAATTCAGATCATGCGATCGCATAAGCCAGACCAGTCGCATGAGAATCCCATGCGATCGCATGCTCCGGAGCCGAGATCGCGCAAGACCAAACTTTTAGGCATTCATGCGAGCGCATGAACCATTCATGCGATCGCATGGCGCCGTAAAGTTTCGATTTTTACTGAACGAGTATAAATAGAAGCTAGGGTTTTCAAGCCATCGGATTGGGATTTTTCTGGGATTTTGGAGAGCAGCTAGCTTGGAGGAGAAGTTAGATTTTCTAGAGCCATTGATGGACCATAATTATACGAATCATAAACACAGTTAAACCCACCAAATTAGACTGTTTGTCTATTTAACTTTTGCTTGTTAGTTCCGAAATTTGTCTACAGGGTATTTTGGAGTCTAGAGAGAATACAGGCTAAGGAGGAGTTTTTACGCTAAAAATATATTACGAGTCATTCCAAGGTCAAGACCAGATGCCGACTGAAGAAATATCATGAACCTGACATGGAATCACTCAAAACAAATCCAACCGAAGAGCAACCAAAGTCAGTCCAGAGCAGAAATGAACCGATAGTTTTGTGAAAACTTCACAAAACTCACAAACCACTCCCCTCATGCCACCTAGCCGGCGGCTTCCTCCTCACATCCCCCTCTCCTCCTCTCCCCTTCCTCCACATGGGCCGGTGGCTTTGGGAGGAGATGACAAGGGCCGGCGGCTTTGGAGAGCCCCATGGAGAGCTTGCCAAGTGTCTTCACTCCTCACCACATCTTCCCCTCCTCCAAGCCTATAAATACAACCTCCCCTCCTTTGTAATCACAATCCACAACACAACACCACAATTCACAATCACTTATCTCTCTAGATTTGGGCACTACTTTGTAAGCTTTTGTTTGAAATCTATAATACTCTTGTTGGTTCTTGAGTATTCTAGTAGTTTTTGAGTTTGCTCCTGTTGGTTCTTGAGTATTCTCCTTTACTTAATGTCTTTCAAAAACCCTCGAGTACTTAGCTATGGTATCCACCTCTATGGATATTCGTAGCTAAACTCTTCATTCGGTTAAAGGGGTGTACTTGTATCATAAAATGTTTTAGGCTATACTCTTAGTGCCTCTCCTTTGTATTCAAAACTTGTTCTATGTGCCATATATTAGGTCAGAATTTCCAAGGTTGAGTGGATACTTGAAATGGCAAAACTCTTCCGTGGGGGTTCGTGAACATACTCGGGTAAGTGGATGCTTGAAATGGCAAAGCTTATCTGAGGAGTTCGACCTCTTTTAAACACCATTTGGTTTGATCGGAAATGATTGATCAAATGGATGCACTTAGGCTAGTATACCTTGAAATGGGGTGCTAGTCTAAATAGAACAAGTGCTCTACGACCTTGAAATGGGCTAGACAGTGTATGCAAATCGAGGGCTTGAAATGGCCTTGATACACGTTTGAATACTTAGTAGGATCACTAAAGGTCAATGATAAACAGGATATGATACAAGGCCCCCGAAACCGAATGCTTTCCTTAGATTAAAACACCACTTGCATTTACTTCCTTAGTATAAACTGCCTTATCAACTGCTCACCTCCCGGAAGACTTGCCAATCACGCAACAACCGCTGTAAGTCTTCTCTTTTATTTTTAGTATTTACTTTTCTGTCATTTACTTTTCCGCACTAAAAACCAAAACCAACCAAAAAAACACTTACTTTTCCGCACTAAAACCTCAATCAACCTAAAACACGTTCCCCGCCTATACGATCCCTCAAAGAACAACTTATCCCCCTAATTCCCTTGGGTTCGACCCCTACTTACCACTTGCTACCCAGTAGTAAGGTCACGAGTAGCGGAATATAAATTTATTTTGCACAGAGAACACCGCACCTTAACGACAGTGCGGTGGGCTCCGTCAAAATTGGCACCGTTGCCGGGGAGTTAGCCTTCGATTAGTTGTTCTTTTTTCTGTTGTACATAATTCACCATGTCTTCATACTACGACATAGAGCCTTGGAATGATGGAAGCAGCAACCTTATGTTTAAAATGCTTGGCTGTCTCCCCCAATTCGGAGGTACCATTGAAGAGGACCCTGTGATACATTGCCAACATGTTCACCACATCTGCCGCCACATGAAACCTGAGAACGAGACGTTAGAGGAGTTTAAGCTGAGATGCTTCAAATTTTCTTTAACAGACTCCGCACTAGATTGGTATTACTCATGTGCAGAGGATAAAGGTGATTATAGGGATCTACAAACCCAATTCCTAGAGGAGTTTTGCCCGCCATCTCTCCGACTTGAAACCCGTGAGAAGATTCTCAATCTTGAGCAATTCCGGGACGAAACTTTGGACGAGTACTTGGCGTACTTTGCCTCCATTGTGGCGAGCTGCCCGCACCATGGATTCACCAGATTCAATCTTATTCAAAGGTTTCTCGGTGGAATGATGCCACTTGAGCGGAAAAGACTTAATGATGTAGCAGGATGTTCACTCATGAAGTTAACCGTGACTGAAGCCTGGCGCCTCATAAATGAGTTGGCAAAGAACACAAAACAGGGTCAGTGGCACCAAACTGACGATAAGGCACCGACGATGGAAGTGGACTCAGTGCAAACCTGGGTCAGGGTCAGTGATTGTAGCGAGAGTTGAACTTAGTATTAATGTTGCATGGCTAAATTCTAATTGTGTGCATGATATTTCATCAATGGTGTCCTATTTTACCGTCACAATAATTGTTTAGGTGGAGAATTAGATCCCTAGTCATCTTTGAATTGATTGTTTACATTTTTGTTGATAAAACCTCTCTTTGGATAGTAAAATTCTTGCTACCAACCTCTTAAGAGGAACATTCCCCCCAAACCATAGACATTCTAGTTATATCTTTAGCATTATTCGTTTAATCTCCTATCCTTTGGGTTCGACCTCGGATTCCCGAGTCTCTATAAATGTTTTGATCACATGATTAGCATAAGTATTTGAATCTCATTTGAATATTTTCCGCTATATTTCGCATTGATCACACACTTTGAAGTCACCTTTGCCATCATAGGTCGTGATCTCCATTCTTCCATTCACCATGGTTCATTGCAAGACAAAACAGTCCAAGAACCAATCAAAGCAGGATAGTGATCAAGGAGAACTGTTATAACCAAGCTCTGATACCACTGTAGGGTTTTTATCACAATTAACAGTCTCAATTAATCAGGTTTATCAATCAATTCCCAATTCCATAACAAGAACCCTAGAAATTGAAATTGGACTATAAAGAAACTGACACACCAATATAAGACCCGTGGTTCAGCACTTTCGTGCCTAATTGATCAGTCGAGTTTTCGACTGATTAGTTGCCATTCTTCACTATGGTTTTGGGTCGTTTCCGATATTATTCGATGTCATTTGATCCCTTTTCGTACATTTCAGGTACAAAGCAAGATGTCTCAGTGTCAAGAGCCATTGGAAGAAAACTCGGGAAAAATTGGTGTTTAGAGCAAAAGTTGGCAAAATTTGGTCTTCAGTCGATCGACTGGGAAGCTCCCCTGGACCAGTCGATCGACTAAATGGACAAACAGGAGGAGCTGAAAATCGACCATCGCCAGTCGATCGACTGACCCTTTCAGTCGATCGACTGAAGAGTCCCCTGCCCAGAGCATGCAGATCACGTGACGATGAGTCGATCGACTGGATCTCAGTCGATCGACTAAATGGACAAACAGGAGGTGCTGCAAATTGAGACTTGTCAGTCGATCGACTGGGATCCTACCCTGTTTCAGTCGATCGACTGAGAACATGCTAGCCAAGCGACTTTTCTTCTACCAGTCGATCGACTGGGCCATCAGCCCAACGCCAGTCGATCGACTGGACCTGCTACAGTGCCGAATTTCTGACGAGCCTATAAATAGAAAGAGGCAAGTTTGACCTAGAGAGCTGAACTTTTGGGGAAGAACACTCATCAAAGGAGATCAAATCAAGGGCATTCATCCAAATCCAACAAGGAGGAGTGAAGATCGAAGGGAGACACTAGGACTAATCATCCTACTTCTATCCTTCTTCTCTTCTTATTTGTTGTGTAAAAACCCCTACCCACATCATGTTGTCTTACATGATGTGTGAGTAGTTCCCTTGTGTTTTGAGGGTGTTTGTACCCTCCTTGGTACTCTTGATCATGAATACACATGTTTGATTATTAATCTATGGTGTTAGATTTACATTTGCTATGATCTTCATTGTGCATGCACTCTAGGTGTTTGATGAAATACCTAAGTGACTTGTTTATCCCAAAACTTGCCCTAATAATCTAGCGATCTTAGGGATGGTTTAGATATAGTAAATGTGATCATATCTATGGATTTGAAGTGAACTAGGAGTCGAGTTCATGTCATTTATTGCTTGGGAGATATTTCAATGCTAATAAATGTCGTGGAATGAATCAACATCTCGAGAGAGTGAGGTTCGAGCTTTAGGAGAGCTTGACTAAGAATAGATTCGATGAGGATTGATTCTACCTTAGTCTAAGCTAGGTTCGAAACTATCTAACACCTAGAAATGCGCTTAATTCTTGTATGCATGATCACGAGAAATGCCAAGGAGGGGCACAACCCCTTGAAACTCTCTTTTGATTGATTTTTAAACCCTTAATACCATCTCACTACTTGATTTTGATTGATAACACCCTCATCATTGAATTTTAGGAATAGCCAAGTTGAAAATTTGATTCACCTAGCGTATAATCCAATTGCTCCCTTGGGTTCGACACCGGTCTTACCGGTCAAACTATAAATTGTTTTTGACACTATTGCAAAATACACACGTCAAAATGGCGCCGTTGCCGGGGAGCAATGGTTAGATTGTCCCTAGGAAGAATCATTTAGTACTTCGTCTATTCCATGTTTTTCTTTTGTTGCTTGCTTTTAATAATATTGATTCTTGAGCTCATTCCATTACCCTCACTCGGTTGCTTTCGTCTCTCTTGTAGGTACCATTGTTTGATGCCACCAAAATCAAAGAAGTCAAACAAAATTGTTAATAAGGACATCAACCCTACTATTGACGAGCTTGACCCATATTCTACAAGGGGAAAAGCAACCAAAACCAAAGGGACCACATCAAACGCACAAGAAATCATTCATCGAACCATGGGAGATAGGGATGGACTTCCTCCTCCACCACCCCCTCTTCATTTACCACAAGGCCGATTACCTCAAGATCCTCCACCACAATTGCCCCAAGCTAGAAGGGTTCTCAAAGACTATGCCGCACCTAATGCTTATGGATATCGTTCCCCAATCCTTGCTCCCGCGGTAGACAACCGGGACTTCGATTTGAAAACCTCTACAATCCAAATGATTCAATCCAATCAATTCTCGGGGAGAGACCACGAAGACCCAAACTCTCATTTGACTACATTTCTCGAAGTTTGTGATACTTTCAAGACCAATGGGGTCTCCGAGGACGCTAAGCTCTTGAGGTTGTTCCCCTTCTCCCTCTCGGGAAGAGCAAGAGATTGGTTAAGAAGTCAAACGCCGGATAGTTTAACCACGTGGGAGGAGCTCGCCGTTGCATTTCTCAACAAGTACTTTCCTCCTTCCAAGACGGCGTATTATCGGGGTCAAATCATGAATTTTGAGCAAATGGATGGAGAGACGCTTTATGAAGCATGGGAGAGGTACAAGGAGTATCAAAGGCTTTGCCCTCACCACAACCTTGATGACCTCCTCTTGTTCCATACCTTCTACCACGGTGTGGATGGTCCCTCGCGTCTTGCACTTGATACCGCCGCGAGAGGAGCTATCATGGATCTTGAGCCCCATGAAGGATACGCGGTAATTGAGAAGATAACAAAGAACTACTTCATGTGGGGGAGTGATAGAGGAAATCCAAGGAAGCGAGGAGAAAGACATGAGGCAAAGGCCGTAAGCACAAGGGACTATGATGCCTTGAGGAAAGATTTTGAGAAACTCTCGGATGAAGTTTTCAAGTTGAAGAACCCGGAGAGAGGTCACTCAACGAGCCAAGGGTGTGACATATGCGAAGTATACGAGCATGATACTAATTCTTGCCCTTTGGTTCAAAGGGATGGTCATAGGTACGGGTATGGAGAAGCAAATTACATTGGGGGAAATCAAGGGAGAGAGTATAATGGTGGTGCCTCTCAAGTCCAAAATGCCCAATCCAACTACACTACCCAAAAGTTTCCATCCACTTGGAGAGATCGGCCTAACCTCTCATACAAGACCACAAATCCTACACCTCCCGGATTTGGCCCTAGGCCTACTCCAAATAATCAAGCTTTCCCACCAAAGAATCAATACCAAGGCCAACAATACCAAGTTCAAGCTCAAAAGCCCTATCAACAAGTTTACCATCCCCCACAAATTTCGAATGAGCCCTCCGGCGTTGAAGCAATGTTGGGCAAAATCCTTGCACAAAATGAAAAGACAAGTAGTGACTTCCAAGCTCAATTGGAGGAAATGAGGCTAGCCAACCAAAGTGTTCAAATCCAATTGTTGCAAGCACACCAAGGGTTGCAAACTCATGTTAAGATGCTTGAAAACCAAATTGCTCAACATGCCGAGTCTTCTACAAGGTCACAAGGAAAATTGCCGGCGCGACCCGAGCATGAAAAGAAGGAGTTTTGCAACGCCATCTTTATTGAGGGATCATTCGAGGATGAGTTACTTGAGGATGAATTTCTAGAGAGGAAAGAACATTGTGAGGCGGTGACCCTTAGAAGTGGGAAGAAATTGGATGGAGTTGCACCAAAGAAACCCGTTGGCCAAGCTAGAGCCGAAGAAAGAGAACTCAGTGAAGAGGTCCCTAATCCTCAAACCGAAAAGGCAAAAGAAAGGAAAGAGGAATTGAAGCCTTACTCTCCGCCGGTACCCTTCCCTCAAAGGCTCATCAAGCCCTCCAAATTGGAAAAGGAGTATGAGGTCTTCACCAAGATGCTAAAGAAGCTATATGTTTACATGCCATTCCATGAGCTCATCAAGAAGGCACCTCTATACAACAAGTTTCTAAAAGAGATTTTGTCCAAAAAGAGGACCATTGAAGAGGATGAACCCCATCCCCTCAACCATGAGTGTAGTGCCCTCTTCTCGAAGCAAATTCCCCAAAAGATGGGAGATCCCGGTAAATTCACTATCCCGTGCTCAATTGGGGATATGAACTTCACAAGTCCACTAGCCGATCTCGGGGCTAGCGTGAGTGTTATGCCTCTTGCCATCTACCAAAAGCTTGAATTGAATGGGGTGAAGTCCTCTAAAATGACACTACAACTAGCGGATGGCACTACAAGGCGCCCTTGGGGCCTAGTGGAGAATGTCCCAATCAAAGTAGGCAAATTCTACATTCCATGCGACTTTGTGGTGGTAGACATGGGGGGCAATTTCTCTTCGTCATTGATCCTTGGGCGTCCCTTCTTGGCCACCGCCGGTTTTAAAGTTGATGTGGGAAAAGGGAAATTGACCCTAAAGATTGGTGGAGAGAAGGTGAAGATTGAAAAGCCAAATGAGGAGCAAGTGGCTAGTGTGGAGAAAAGGCTAAACAATGAGGGAACCGAAGTTTCCAAGGGCAAGGAAGTTGATAAGAAGGAGTTGCACAACATGCTTGAACCCGATGAAGACCCTTCCTTTGATCAATATGACTCATCGTCATGCACCAATGAGATGAGTAAGAATGGAAAAGCAAAATCTTCAAAGGGCGAAAAGCTACCATCACTTTGGAAAAGGGCTATTAAACAAGTTGCTTGCAACTCTTCAAAGAACCCGGATTGAGTCCCCTATTATTCCACTAGTCCGCTTGAGGAGGGATCCTAGCAAAGGACTCCTCAAGTGTGTTTCTTAACAAGAAGAGATTCGGCTCGGTCTTTGCCAAGACGTTAAACTAGGCCCTAACGGGAGGTAACCCGGTTTGTAAGTGTTTCATTCTCGTTCTTTATTACGTTTAAATGTTTGGCATGATTTTGAGGAGCTAAGGCTCCTAAAGTGTGGAGTGTGATATGTGCTTTTAGTTTGTCCAATTTTAAGTGTGGAGTGAGGCCTACTCACTCCAATTCTACTTCACACCTCCAACTTTCCCTTGAACTTTATATGAATATTGATGTTGCCCGTCGTGCTCTTGTGCATGTTTTAGAGGATGTAGATTACTTTCCTTGCTTGTATTCTGTAAATCTTATGCCATGATGTTATTATGTAACTAGTGAAGCTAACTTGCTCATACTTGCGTTGCGTAACCTTGTATGTCACTTGTTGCTTTTAACCTCTCATGTGTGCTTGTCATCAAGGAAATTATTCTCATCATATGTTATCAAGCCTTGCACAATGACGTCTTTTCTTTTGGCGGGGCACATCTACAAACGAGGGGAGTTCCTATGCGCCTTTATCATTAGTTTATTCATTGTTTGCGCTTAGGGACTAAGCGATGCTTTAAGTGTGGAGTGGTTTAGTTGCATAGTTCACTCTTTTCATGCCATACATACCATGTTTGAATGAGCACTTGCATTCATGTACTTTATCCCTACATGAGAGTGTTTTCAACCACGTAGGCTTGTGACTATCGATTCCAATTCCTATAAATCGCATCTAGCCTACTTGTCACATTTATTGGATTTTGAACTTAGAACCGACCTAGTCCTACGAATGTGCATTCTTGTGAGCCAATATCATTGCTATCTCTTGCCTATCTAATTCTCTAAGTATTTTCGTTGAAATACCTTGGATCAAGTTTTAGCAAGCACTTTTAAACTTTTCATGAAAAACTTAGACTTTTGTTTGCTCCTTGGTGACTTTAGTTTCTAGCACGGTGCCTTGCTCATGTTTGATTCCCGCACATTCCATACACTTTTTGAACATATTGTCAAGTTTTAAGTGTGGAGTCAAAAATAAAAGAGGGCGAAGCCCCATTCAAAAAAAAAAAAAGAAAGAAAAAGAAAAAAAAAGAGATTTTTGCGGTCAAAGAGGGCAAAGCCCCGACTAAAAACTTTCTTGAGGTACCCGAGAAGTTTTGTTCTAAAATATACAAATGCCGGGGGTTAGGGAGGTAAGTCCCCCCTCGAAAGCATTTGTAGGCCAAAGGCCGTTTCAAAAAGAAATAAGAAACACTTAAAGCTTGACTCTATGTTTTCCTCCATTCTTCATTTGTGCGGGATTAATCATTTGCATTGTGTGCTTGTTGGAATGACTCTTGGACGACCCATGTGCTTGCACGGGAGTGTTCATTTGGTCTATGACTTGTTTTATAAGAACTCTTGTGTCGAACTCCTCTTCCCTTATGGATTACGGCTTAAGCGCCTAAAACTTGGGAACGAGTTCTATGTCGCAAGCCCGTGGACTAGCCCTAGCTAGCATAGGTGAGTGATTGGCAAATTTTTGTGCAAACTATGAACTTTTCTTCTATTGTATTACTTTGAAAATGAATAGACATTTGGATGAGGCATTTGATTGCTCTAGTATTGATGATCTTGAATGTGCAACCTCATGGGTACTTAAATGGTTCAAAAGTTCTTTTGATGATAATGTGATGGTAGCCCTAGCGTGGGATGAGGATTTTGTTTTGAGAAATCCTAGCCTCGGTTGAACACTCTTGCATTTCATTCTCATGGGATAGGTGCATTTGGGATTTGTGAGTATTCCCTTTTCTGAAAACTCTCACGAGACTATAACTCGTCCACTAGGGTAGCCTAGGGGTTTAAAGGCTTAATGCATACGCTAAATGCATTCGTAACGCCTACGAAAAGGAGCTAGTTAGGTTGTACATACTTGTCATTTACCTTTCAATAACATGTTTAGGAATAATGATCGAGACCTTGTGAAATCTAGTGAGGCAAATGCACGAAAAACATAGTACCACTAGCATTTCGACATTTGCATGACCATGACATATTTTCATACTTTGTTCGGGACGAACAAAACTTAAGTGTGGAGTGTTGATCAGTCGAGTTTTCGACTGATTAGTTGCCATTCTTCACTATGGTTTTGGGTCGTTTCCGATATTATTCGATGTCATTTGATCCCTTTTCGTACATTTCAGGTACAAAGCAAGATGTCTCAGTGTCAAGAACCATTGGAAGAAAACTCGGGAAAAATTGGTGTTTAGAGCAAAAGTTGGCAAAATTTGGTCTTCAGTCGATCGACTGGGAAGCTCCCCTGGACCAGTCGATCGACTAAATGGACAAACAGGAGGAGCTGAAAATCGACCATCGCCAGTCGATCGACTGACCCTTTCAGTCGATCGACTGAAGAGTCCCCTGCCCAGAGCATGCAGATCACGTGACGATGAGTCGATCGACTGGATCTCAGTCGATCGACTAAATGGACAAACAGGAGGTGCTGCAAATTGAGACTTGTCAGTCGATCGACTGGGATCCTACCCTGTTTTAGTCGATCGACTGAGAACATGCTAGCCAAGCGACTTTTCTTCTACCAATCGATCGACTGGGCCATCAGCCCAACGCCAGTCGATCGACTGGACCTGCTATAGTGCCGAATTTCTGACGAGCCTATAAATAGAAAGAGGCAAGTTTGACCTAGAGAGCTGAACTTTTGGGGAAGAACACTCATCAAAGGAGATCAAATCAAGGGCATTCATCCAAATCCAACAAGGAGGAGTGAAGATCAAAGGGAGACACTAGGACTAATCATCCTACTTCTATCCTTCTTCTCTTCTTATTTGTTGTGTAAAAACCCCTACCCACATCATGTTGTCTTACATGATGTGTGAGTAGTGCCCTTGTGTTTTGAGGGTGTTTGTACCCTCCTTGGTACTCTTGATCATGAATACACATGTTTGATTATTAATCTATGGTGTTAGATTTACATTTGCTATGATCTTCATTGTGCATGCACTCTAGGTGTTTGATGAAATACCTAAGTGACTTGTTTATCCCAAAACTTGCCCTAATAATCTAGCGATCTTAGGGATGGTTTAGATATAGTAAATGTGATCATATCTATGGATTTGAAGTGAACTAGGAGTCGAGTTCATGTCATTTATTGCTTGGGAGATATTTCAATGCTAATAAATGTCGTGGAATGAATCAACATCTCGAGAGAGTGAGGTTCGAGCTTTAGGAGAGCTTGACTAAGAATAGATTCGATGAGGATTGATTCTACCTTAGTCTAAGCTAGGTTCGAAACTATCTAACACCTAGAAATGCGCTTAATTCTTGTATGCATGATCACGAGAAATGCCAAGGAGGGGCACAACCCCTTGAAACTCTCTTTTGATTGATTTTTAAACCCTTAATACCATCTCACTACTTGATTTTGATTGATAACACCCTCATCATTGAATTTTAGGAATAGCCAAGTTGAAAATTTGATTCACCTAGCGTATAATCCAATTGCTCCCTTGGGTTCGACACCGGTCTTACCGGTCAAACTATAAATTGTTTTTGACACTATTGCAAAATACACACGTCACTAATCCACGTAGAGCGACTCAGGCTCGATATGCACTATCCTCTTGTCGTCGGAATCGCCAAAAATGCGCCGGAAGTGTATCTCGGTAACACACTCTTCTATCCAGTGACACTCGCAGATGAGTACACTATACTCTCAATCTCACACAGTACAATCACCAGTACATCGCCAGTACAATCTGAACCGAAGCCCTAAACTATCGTGATCAAAGAATCGCAGACTTGAGAGTATTTGATCGAAAAAGAACGTCTGAAGTCAACCCTAATGAGTTGCAGCTCGAGCTTATATCCGTTTGGAAGAGACGAGCAGCAACTGTTGGATCTGGCTTGATGGGTCAATCAGGAGCCGTTAGATGCTGGCCAATCTGCGCGCTAATGATGCTTGAATCTGATTGGACGATCAGAGCTTTAGCCACGGATTAGCGATGAGACAAAACACGCAAGACTTCGGCTTTTCTCCAAACGACGCCGCTCCACTTAATGTACTATTAGCAATGACCGATCCCGTGACAGCCCGTGACCACACCCGTAATAGCCCGTGACAGCTCCCCTACACCAGGTGACAGCTTCAAATCCTTCACCCTTGATTTCACAGCTTTTGCTGTTTTGTTTCGGAACTAGGAGAGCTACTGGTGGATAAAGCCTTAGGGTTTCTTTGATCACAGCTCTCAAGTTAAGTAGTGCAACTCTTCTAGAGTTGTCTCGTCCATCCAGCCCCTTTCCTTGAATACTTTTCTTACCTTTTCTTGAGCTCGCTTTATTATACTTGGCTGTTTCAGCATTTTCGACATGGTCCATCCCACCGTTGTGGAGGATGTCTCGCTTCCTGCGCTGTAAATATGTCCTGACCCAAGGAAGAGAATTGTTATGGATGACTCAGAAATCAGACAGCCTTTTAAAGCGATCACAATGAAACTATAATTCTATACGCAAAAAGGGTTGTGATCTAGCAGTCACAGTCATTGTCAAATGATCTATAGGTTGACGATTCGAACTCCCTACTTATCAGAGTGGAATTTTTAAAAAAATTTATAAAGAAACTATAATTTTGTATGACCTAAGAAAATTTAACATTTTTTAACATGCATGAAAAATGGTTCTTACTAGTAAGACAGTTTTGATATGTGCGTCGGTTAGCGGAACATCAAGGTCACCGGCCTTCCAAATCCTGAGAAGAACATCAACAAGATCTTCATGTGATGTATCAGTATTAGGGTTTTCAACGTGATCGTCGATGATCCCTTGAAGTATTTCATCAGATCGCTTGTGATGTCTACAGTTCTTGATATGGAGACCTTTGATAATATCAGCTGGAAGTTTGATGTAGAAAAGAGATGGCAGAATGCTCGGATAGTCACTACACCTCTAAAGCCAGCTGCACCTCTGGTGGTCAAGCCCTTGCACCAGAAACCTATGTATCCAGAAGAGGGGTCGCCAGTTGTGCTTGAGGTTCTGAAGGCCTTGTCAGGGAAGGTAGAGGTGTTGGCAGAAAAAGTCACTAGTCTAGAGTCCATGGCAGATAAGGTGTTGAAGGGGTCAGAGCTTGACTGGGTGAAGGATTTGGGAACCAAAGCTGCTATCATTAAGAGATTGCCAGCTCTGCTGAAGGAAGTTGAGGATTCAGCAAACATTAATCTGACTCATTGTACTCAGATTAAGGAGGAGTTAGTGGAGCTGAACCGCCAGCTGAGTTTGTGGCTACTGAGGTGGTTGGTCAGTTGAAGACCGTGCTCCATGGTTAACCCTGCAGCTGTCTCATGGTTACCCCATCCTTTCCATCCCCACCATATCTACCATATGTTTTTTGATGATTTTTCTTTCGTTGTCATGATCTGCTTTCTGCTTGGTAGTTTTTAAATTTTCAGTATGTTATGGTAGTCTTTCCATTGCTTGGATGTCTTTACTTGCATTCTTTTTTATGATGCCAAAAGGGGGAAGATAACATGAAAGCATTACTTGAGAGGGAAGTCATTACTGAAAATCAAACTTGATGTCCATCTAAGGAAGAACTGTGAAGTGAACGTAAATTTGGCTGACTAACTAAAAATTGAATTGGAATATCTATCTGCTGTACTTGTGATGGATTGAAATACTTGTCATGGATTTCTTGTTTTTTGAAGAAGTGTTTGTCATCATCAAAAAGGGGGAATTTGTTGGAACCCTTTGGTTTTGATGATTACAAACACTTAACTGATATACTGTCTAAGTGTGTAGAAATCCATATGACAGATCTACTGATGCGTTGCGAGAACGCTGCATGTGAACATCGATTGAAGTTCGAAGTTAGGACGGACGAATTGCGGTTCAAGAAGATTGGAATTGAACCAAACGCAGAGTTTTGAGAACCACGCAACTAGGGCTGAGTTGGCGTGTGGAGATCGAAGATAATGATTCGCGAAGATTATGTGTGCCAAAATTGGAAGATCTTGAAGATATGGTTAGAGATATTAATTGAAGATTTGGAAATCAAGAACGATTCAAGAAGATTCAGTGAAGATTTGATTGATTAAAGATTATTGAGGATAATTATATGCAGACCAGATTTGGGAGGTTTGACTATGTGAAGAAACTGATTTAGGAAAGATTACGAATGTAATCTTGACTAATCAGTTGATAACTATCAGATTTGGAAAGTTGGATTGGGCCGGATAGCTAGGTTCAGATTAGGAGATTTGCTAAAACCATATATAAGGCATTAATTAGGGTTTGCCTAAGTAGAGTTCGGCAGTTTTGTGAGAATTGAGAGCCTGGATTCGAAGAGCGACATTGGTTGGACTGCACGCACTGAGGTTCGAGTTTCAGATCAGATTATTTGAGAGTCGGGTTGAGTAGCGGCCATCAAATAGTGTCTTGAGTAGAGGCCTAGTTTGTAAGCCCTGCAAGCATATCTGAATAAGAAATAATCTGGTTTGGAAATCCTTTCAGAGAAATCTAAAAGGTAGTGGTTTTTACCCTGTCACTGTTGTGATAAGGTTTCCACTATAAATTTGTGTGCAATTACTTTCAGTCATTTACTTTCCTGCATATTTATATTTCCGCTGCTGTCTGATCATCTGGCGAAAAAGCACTTCGTGATTTACCGTCTGAAGGAAGGCTAACACTAACGATTCAACAAAAACCATACTAACAAGTAAATGTTCGCATATAAAAGTGTCGAAATAAATGGGATTAGTTGATTCGACGAGTCGTAAAAATACGACTCATCAAGAAGCGTTCACAATCTCACATTAAAGTGTCCACCAATGAGAGACGAACCTTGCTTATTATCGACAATTCAAAATTTTAGTTTGTCTGAGTACACAATCTTGACGAAATTCCAACCATAAGACAAAATGACTTCCGAGAGTTGTATCAAGTACATAAGAAAAAATTGACAATTTCAGCGGACCATGTATACAGACCATTGGTATGAGCAAGAAATAGGGAGATCGCGTGTTACATAATATTGCGCAAACAACGGCTAGATAGATACTGATCATAATAGTCGGTGTCAGCCGGTAATGCCGGCTGATAGTGCCCGTTGTAAACATAAGGGTCGTCTTGAGGATGATGATTGTAGGGGTTGCCATAGTTGGTCATGTAATGATGATCATATTTATAATAATTCTCGTACGATGATTCCTCGAAATTATTTAATTGAATTAAGGCAACTTCCCCATGGCCGTCAGACCTCGAGAGGACTTGCATAAGTTCGCCTGGATCAATTCTTCCGGTGATCTTCACCTTGTGCGCCTCCCCACCCATAGTGAAAGAAGTGTATTGCCATGTGGATATGAGATTACAATGTTTCAGATCCATCAAACGAAAAACTCCATAAATTTATAGATTTAATTAAAGTTTTAAATTTAATAAAAATATGAGATATGAAACCTTAAAAGCTGTGGTGGTCTAGTGGGGTAAACATTTGACTATAGTTATAAAGTCAAAGATTTGAACTCCCGCGTGTCATATTTATAGTATGAATCTGGGGTGTTATCCAGATTTTACCAACAACAAAAAATTAAGGCCCTAGATATAGTGTTCTCAAGGCTTGCTTAAAAAAGCTAATGTGTACCTTTGGTGCACTGCAATACTTCATTCAGCTTCCTCTTGCATTCCAAGCAGTGAGGATTTACCTTCAAAACACAAGTCTATCCGAAAAACGAGAGACTGATAGTCAAGTTCCGAAATATAAAAAAAATAACACTTCAAAAGCATAAAATTGGTGTTAACTGAAAATAATAATAATTATAAAAAACTAACTCAACCCTGATTTTATAAACTGACCATTTCAATCATGACCGCTATATTCCTGCTCAAAGTATTATGAGGATTCATATTCTAAGGAAGAACAAAACGTAGTGGTAGATTTTAGCTTTGTTCCAACTGTCTTAGAGTTTTTCATTTATATTCAAATATAAAAAATTATTTATATAATTAGAAAATGCTATTAGAATAGAATCATAAATCAAGTTCGGCGTACATATATTGGCATGTCATTTTTAGACATGATCTGTTTAACATTAATGAAACATAAGAGTGTGGATCAAATGAGAAATGATGTATTTGGTGAGAAATGAAAGAAAATCACATTTATCCGATCAAAGATCTGATAGCTAAAAATCCTCCGATTTATGTGCATATATTTAGTTAATTTAATTGTGATTAAGGGTATATTTGTCAGTGCGAGTATCAAAGATCCTAATTTGTCACGCACGTATATGTCGTTTTGTTTACCCACGTTCATATCTGTTTTTAGATCCTATTTTTTCAGAATTAATTCGTATCTTTTTCAATTCGCAATTGCATCTTCAAGTCGCTTTTGATTTCCTCCCGATTCAAGAAAAGAATTTAACCGTGTATACGAATTTTGATTAACTTAAACAAAATTGTATTGTAGTTCAAATAAAACATCACAAACAAACAGTGCTATGAATGTTATGTGCAAGACTACCAATTTTATATACAAGACTACCAATTTTGATTCAAGAACTACGAATTTTATATACAAGGCTTTGACTGTTATATACAAGACTACCAATTTTATGAGCATAGTAGTTATATACAAGGCTACGAATCTTATATATAAGACTACCAAGTTTGATACAAGAACTACGAATGTTACCAATTTAGTTCTAAATTACCGATGTTTCGATCAATTTTGATACAAGAACTACGAATGTTACAACAAAATATCAAAAATTGAATTTTTCTTCTGTTCGTTTTATTGAGGAGGTTGAAATAATAGACCAAAGAAACAAATGAAATGGTTTACATGTTTGTAAAGTTGTTTCACTATCAGACAACATAAGTATCTGCTAAAATCTTAACAAGGAGATACTGAAACTTTTGGTATCTATCAGCACAGTTTATCGCCGCAAAATAAATCATCGACGTATTTTCTGACTAATGATGGTAGCAGGGTTCGGTAAGCTCGCTCGGTCGGGCGATAACTGTCCCAGAACACATAGCTGAAAGCATCGGAACCAGTAAAAGGACTGAACTGATTACACAACACAACTACTTCTATTTTCCCTGTGCCACAACATCCTTGATTCGCAATTTCAAATCCTGCATAATTTGAGACAAGAGGCCACCGCAATTTTGTATAATTAAGTTGCACAATTTTTATCATCATTCGTAGTCAGGTAAACATAATTCGTATCCACTGTGACATAATTCGTACCTTCTTACGTATAATTCGTACTCAACAAAATATAATTCGTACCATGCATAGCATCATTCGTAGCTAGATAATCATCATTCATACCCCTACAAATCATTCGTACCCTTCTAATAATACAGAACATCATTCGTATCCTATGAGGCACTTCTAATCATACAGAACATCATTCGTATCCTTCTAATCATCATTCGTATCCCCTACACATAATTCGTATTATGTTGAACACCTTCCCGACCCACATACAATTATCCAAGTGAATCCATACTGCAATGAAACCCTAAAAACATATACTTCAACTTGCGGACTACCGAACTATCCCGTAATCACTAAACCCTCGAACGTACTATATTCGACTTACCGTAGTGTTGCTCGTTAAACCTTGCTTGGCTTCCGCATTGTGTATGGAATAGAGGTCGAAAAGGTCGTCAGTGTCGATTTCGCAGAGATGTGAGGCGTTTGATTTTGTTCTCAACTTTCGTGGGTTTAGTGATTAGGGCGAGCAATAAGCTGGATTACAGTTTGATATTTTTTTTTGCTTCCTAATTTGCCCTTTAACTGCAATTAGTAATAAAAATATTATGAATTTTAATCTTAATTCACACTAATCTCGACCGTTTGTTATTGTAATCTGACGGTTGTATATTTTTCTCATTTCTCATTTAAAGAACCATTCTCACCTGATCTCAACTCTGAAACATAAACATTATAAAGAAGAAAAAGAATCTTTTGGAAATGATATATTTTCGTAAAAAAATATAAATCAACGACAGTTGGTTAATTGCACGGATAAGATTAAATCCCGTTTATGGTTAATTTCTCGTGACGAATTATAAAATACTCTTGACAAACCATATTGTACTTTTAATTTATCATTGACGAATTATAACCAAGTTTTAACAAACTTTATATTTTGCATCAAAAATTTGATTTGGCCGTTGATCTTTTCTCTTACAAATAAATCAATATCAAAATGATGATGAATTGAACCGATTTCAGAAAATAATATCTTAATTCAAAAACTATCTTTCTCTTCTTCATTCTCCTGTTCGTCATTTCTAGGGATGCACATCCGGTCCGGACCGGACTAGACCGGACCGGAATTTACGGTCCGGATCGGTGGACCGGAATTTTCTAAAATTTTGGACCGTGGACCGGATCGGACCGAATATATATGGACCGGGACCGGACCGGGACCGGAATTCGTGTGAAAAATTGGACCGAAACCCGGACCGGATCGGGACCGACCGTAATTTAGTGTTAAAAAATAGAAAATAAAAAAAATATTAGGAAAATAAAAAAAATTCGGTTTTTTCCGGTCCAGACCGAACCGGACCGTAACCCGTAATCCTCCAAAAATATGGACCATGAACCGGACCGGGACCGGACCAAGATCAGACCGAAAAATCCGGTCGGTTCCGGTCCGGGCCAATTTTGTGCATCCCTAGTCATTTCCTCTCCATCCAAATCAGGCACTCAACGTGCCAACTTTTCCTCCACTGCCGACGATGACCGCCGCTTCTCATCTCATCCTTCTCACCACCTCCACTCCGCCCCACAAATCCATTTACTCCCCCTCACTACCATCTCTAAAACTCTCCATCACCACCACACTCAGACCAAACCTATCCAAATCCAACTACAGACGCTTCGCCATCGCTGCCAAATCCAACAACACCGACTCCGCAGCTCTCCCCGACCGCGTCATCTCCGCCGTATGCTACTTCTACCCCTTCTTCGACGGCGTACAATACGGCAAGTACGTTATCACTCAGTTCTCCCCAATCCAAACCCTAATCCAGCCGCTCGTCCCAGCAATTAGGGTTTTCAAGAGCTTCCCGTTCAACGGCTTTCTCGTGTTCATGCTGCTGTATTTCGTCGTCGTCAGGAACTCTAATTTCAGCCGGTATGTGAGGTTCAATACGATGCAAGCTATTGTATTGGATGTGTTGTTGATTTTTCCTGATTTGCTGGAGAGGACCTTTAATCCTAGGGATGGGTTTGGGCTGGATTTGATGATGAGTGTGGATAGTACTGTGTTCTTGTTTCTGCTCGTCTGCTTGATTTACGGCTCTTCGTGCTGTGCGTTGGGTCAGGTGCCTAGGCTACCCATTGTGGCTGAGGCTGCTGACAGGCAAGTGCCTTAACATTCAGTAAGATAATTTTTCAATTTGTTGTTCGTGTTCACATTCATATACTGTGTGAATGAAGGTGTAGAAAATGTCATCAGGAAATCTGATTTGGGGGTTTATAATTGTAATTGTATCCAGTACAATGGGAGCTGGCTAATGAAAGTATGAATTCGGATGGAGAATGTTTCAAGGAGCTAATGATTTAATAAGCTATTTTTCAGCCAATTTTTGTACTCTTTTCCTATTGTGTGAATCACAGTATCCTTGCTCTTCGTAGTTTTATTGAGAAAAAGGACTGAAAGCTGGTGCATGTTGGTCATAGGCCTTTTTAATTTTTATTGTACCGATTGCATCTTAGCTTGATTATTTTTATTTCCTTGCATTTGGTCTCTATATCAGTAATGAACTTGAGCCGAGTATTGTAAAACTCAAACTCGACTCGTTTGTATATTTATTGAGCTCGAACTCGTCGAGCTTAAAAAGTTCATATTTGAACTCGAACTTGAGCTCAACTCGAAACTTAATCAAGCTCTGGCCAAAATCGAGTATATAAACGAGCTATTTGTTTGATAACTCGTTTATAATTTTAAAATATATACAATAGAGTGCGGTTCAGGTACAAACCCCTCTTATATATAAAAACTACAAACCAAATTTCAAGCTGACACTGTCCAAATTTGTCAAAATCTCGGATATAACACGGAGGGGTATTATGATCATTTCACATATTTCGGTATGATCAGACTTAAAATAGAAATGATCAGACTTAAAAAAGGAATGATCAGACTTAAACATACAATGATCAGACTTAAACTATTACTGTAGCAATGATCAGACTTAAAAGTGGAATGATCAGACTTAAAAAATACAATGATCAGACTTAAAAAAGAAATGATCAGACTTAAACTATTATCATAGTAATTATCAGACTTAAAACAGGAATGATCAGATTTAAAAATACAGTGATCAGACTTAAAAAAGGAATGACCAGACTTAAACATATAATGATCAGACTTAACTATTACTGTAGCAATAATCAGACTTAAAATAGGAATGATCAGAGTCAGCCTTAAAAAATACAATGATCAGACTTGAAAAAGGAATGATCAGACTTACACATACAATGATTAGACTTAAACTATTACTGTAGCAATGATCAGACTTAAAACAGAAATGATTAGACTTAAACTATTATCGTAGTAATTTTTAGGACGATTATACCCTCGCATCTGTTATGTATTTTCAAATATGTCCGTTTTAATTTTTTTATTTACAACAAGTGCCTCGAATTTCGATTGGTCGAAATAGACACATGGTAATATTTTATTGAATTTTTAGTTTTTATTTATAAATGTGGTTTGTATTTGTCCGTTTCCATATACAATAAATGTATAACAGATTTGTTTATCAATTTATTTAGTTACATAGTTTTTATTTTTATTGTAATGATATATGAGTTTTAATCGAGTTATTTTACCAGTGCTAATTAGTTTTTACTTTTTATCGAGTTTTAATTGAGTTCATATACTTATTCACGAGTTTAAACGAGTTGAGTATCTACTTGTTCGTGCTTGACTCGTTTTTTAACGAGCATTGAAAATATGTTCATACTTGACTACTTATTTGATGCCCTAATTGTTCACTTTGTCATTTTGTCTGGGCAGTTAATTTCTCATGTCTTCTCTTGTTGGCTTTCAATAAAATACACAACTAGTAGGTATTTAAGTCCAGAGAATCCTGACCAAAATGGAGGACCAATGTACTTAAATATCATTCTACAATAGAATCAACTTGTTGTATTACTAATCCAAAAAAAACTTGTTGTATTACTACAAAAGCTTTATTTGAAATTTGAATTTGTGGGAATCAATCTGTAATGCGTCCGCTCCAATCAGTTGCCTGCATACACTTGGGCATAAAATCATCTCACATCATGACAAATCTTTTATGGAAATTAGTCCATCCAACTATTAAATTTGTTATCAAGTTATTTGCGTACATGAACTAAGGTAAATGTGGTGAAAACAGAATCGAAAATGTATTAGAAAGTTATTTGTCATGAGAAAATGACAAGGGGTGTTATTAAAAACGGACCGGACCGGCCGGTTCGATCGGGAACCGGTCACCGGATCGGTTCGGTTCTGTAATCAAACCGTTCTACAATCGAATCGATCAAAATTTGGTCAAGACCCGGTTGAACCAGTGGTTGAACCGGTTGATCCGCTGATTGACTCAATTTTGTATTAAAATGGTGATTTGGTCGGTTCAATCGGTTCGATTTGGTCTGCATTTTTTTTTTTTACTTGGACAAGACTCAAACCTAGGCTTCCTCTACAATTATCCCCTCTTATTCCACCAAGCTAAACATGATTCTTGTTTTATTATTTGTTTCACTAATGTATATTCATTTATCAAATCTATAAATATTTTTACTTATTATCAATTTAACTAGAAATTCAATTAGTCTTAGAAATCTCTTATTGTTGTGACTTGCAAATTAAGATTAAAATTGTTATTGTTATTCTATTATTGTTGTATTATTGATTTGTACTTTATCAAATTCTAAATTTGACAATTTGTTATGGTATGTTATTGTAATCCGATCATAAATATGTAATATTTATTCAAGTCATAAATATATTAAATTATAATATTATATATAAGTATATTATTTTTATTATTTAATTTGTGCGGGTCAAACCGGTTCGACCCGATTAAACCATTGACCCATTGACCCAGTGACTTGACCGGTTCGATTATCGGTCTGGTTTTAATAACACTGATGACAAGGACAATTTTACATTAGATCCTTTGGTGAAATTATTTTATGATTAACAAATTGGCAGAAGACTAGTGAGGCATACAATTTTTCTCTTTCTTCTTCCTTTTTCTACTCAAAATTACCAACCATCTCCAATCAAAAAAAAAATTTACCAACCATCTTATTAAACATTGTTTACCTCTTCATGCAGAGAGAAACAAAAAACATTCTGATCCGATCATAAGAAATAAATGTGGACAACACACATTTGAGTCACTTCAGGTCAGGGTCTTTCACCATTTTGTATACTGCTCCCGACCAAAAACATCGAACCGAGTTACACTGTTATCGTTCTGGACCTCTAGATATGCCACAGAGTCGAAATACTACCACGCACATATCGCGCTCAAATCAAGACTCAGTGGCTTATCGTTCTAAACGCTGTTATCGTTCTGGACCTCAACAGTTTAGAATCAACAAGATACTTCTTCAGCTTGAACTGGAATCTGGAAGCTGAATTTAAGAACATCTCGGCATAAATAAACAAGTATGTTTCTATATTGTTGGATCGTTACTGTTAGAAATCTGTCAGACGAAAGTCACAGAGTGTGTTTCCGTCTGATGGTCAGATAGCAGCGGAAATATTTTGCAAGAAAATAATGACGAAAGTAAATACGCACTTATGTAGAGTGGAAAACTTCATCACAATAGTGATAAAGTAAAAACCACTACCTTTCAGATTGCTCTGAAAGGATTTGCGAACTGATTACCCTTTATTCCGATGTATTTGCAGAGTTTACAAAAGAGATCTTATAACTCGACTCTATTTTGATGACTACTGCTCAATCCGATAGAGTGAATCTGTTCGAGCTTCTCGCCTCCGTGCGTTTTCTTTCTCAGCAAGCCTTTGCTTTAAATGTCGTAGCTTTTTCTCTCTATTTTCGCACACATTCATTTGTGCTTTCAACTTCTTTATATAGAGTAGATCTTCTTGTTTCCCGTTTGAGCTTTCAAAAATCTTCTTAAAGCAATTAACTCCTCTTTACTTCTGTCATTAATTGCTTCCTTTATTCTCTGAGTCTTCAATTTCTTTCTTAATTGATATCACTCCAAACGGCTTGTATATGATCTTCAATCACCATTTAAGTCTTGATTGTAAATGCTTTCCTTAATAGCTTTCCAATCTCTTGACTTTCTTTCCATAAGTAATTGCTAATCAAACGGCTCTTCCATCAGCATTTACTTTTTCCATTCTCTCAGCAATTACTTCATCAATCAACACTTAATCTCCCATTAAGTCAGCCGGTTTGATTGCTTGTAATTGCTTCATTCTTTGTTGTCCTCAATCAGCATTTAATCTAGTCCTTGATTAAATCTTTCATTGCATTTCTTTAATCAATTACCGATCTTCATGTGTAATTGCTTGTGGAATATTTCTGCACACTTATAGCCACATTAGTTAAGTGTTTGTCATTCATCAAAACCTGAGGGTTTCAACAAATTCCCCCTTTTTGATGATGACAAACACTTCTTCAAAAGATAATAAATCCATGACATGTATTTTATAAACTATCACAAGTCTAGCAGATAGCAGAATTCCATCACTTAGATATGCAGTCAAATTTTTAGTTAGGCAGACATATTCTACGACCGCTTAACAGTTCCCCCTTAGATGGACATCCAGTTTGATTTTCAGTAGTGACTTCCCCCTCCGGAAATGCACTCATTGTCTCTTCCCCCTTTTGGCATCATCAAAAAGAATGCAATGACAGATGGCTATGTGAAAAGAAACTTCATACTTGATTAAAAACCATCAAAAGTCCCCAGAGGGAACACACAGCAACCCGAAAATTTAAAAACTAACGTGCACACATGAGCAGGACAACGAAGGAAGACACAAAAAAATTGGGGCTGATAAGGTGGGGAAAGCAAAGAGAGGGCAACAATGAGAAAGATCCAGAGTTAACTGTGGATCACGGTTTTCAACTGATCAACCAGCTCAGTGCCCACATAACGTAGTTGTCTGTTCATCTCCTTCAACTGCTCTTTGACCTCTGTGCCATGCATCATGTTGATTTTCCCTGTCTCCTCAACGTCATTCACCGCAGACTTCAATTCTGCCACCCAGACAATATCAGTTCCCAGCATCAGCCTGTCAGCCACAGCCTCCAGATTTCCTAACCGTTCGGTCAGCTGCTCCACCTTCCCCGTTAACATTTGCAGAGCCTCAAGCACCACTGTCGATCCATCAGCTGAGTGAAACGGTTGTTGCTGTAGGGGCTCGACCTCTTGAGGTCCCTCTTCCTGGGGAGGGGCGGCTGGAGTGATGGGCTTAATCCGGGTATTGTGCCATCCGGTTGCGTCAACAAATTCCCATCCGATGGAGGCAAGATAATCCTTTCCCAGAACTGAAGACAAGACTGATTCCTTCTTCGGCGAATAAATGTCCAGATAGATGAGGATCTTTTTCACAAGTCCGGGGTAGGGTAGTCCATGGGTTGCATTCCCCATGCTGCGCTTCAGGTGCTGGATGATGATCTTGGGAAGACTGATTGGTTCTCCTTTTCCGAGCTTGTCCACTAGGAGGAAGTCCTGATAAGTTATCACTTGGTGCTTCTGAGCACGTGGCGTCATGGTGGTGCAGACCAGCCGGTGGAGAATGCGATTGAGAATATCCATTTTCAGGGCATTGCCTTGGTTGGACATGTTTGATGGGTCCCCTCCTATCCGTGGAATGACATCCCCCTTTGCAATGTATGCCGGCCAGTTTCCCTTGTCAATGTACTCAGAATTTCCTTGATTAGAAACACCCAAAATTTTTGCTAGCTCTCGGACGGTGATGGCTTGTTCATCTCCATTGAACACAAAGGTTAAGACACCGGATTTCTCTTCCACTTTCAGCTGGGAGTAGAACTCCCTCACCGCATTCTCATCTACGAGAACTTCCTCTCGAAAGAGGTGGTCCCAGCCTTGAGCAATGAGGAGGTTGTTTACCTCTGATGGACCACAATTGTATGAATCATAAACACAGTTAAACCCACCAAATTAGACTGTTTGTCTATCTAACTTCGATGTTTTAGTCCCGATACATTTCTACAGGGTATTTCAGAGCTTAGAGAGAATACACGCTAAGGAAGAGCTTTTAGCACAGAAAAGATATCAGGAGACAATCCAAGGTCAAGATCAGACGCTGAATGAAGAAATCTAAAGATCCTGACATGGAATCATTCAAAACAAATCAAACCGAAGAGAAACCGAAGACAATCCGGAGCTGGAATACACCGATAGTTTTGTGCAAACTGCACAAAACTCACAACCACTCTCCTCATGCCACATGGACCGGCGGCTTTCTCCTCACATCCACCCCTCCTCCTCTCCCACACCACCACATGTCACATCCTCCTCCATCCACACCAAAAGCCGCCGGCGGCTTTGCCTTCTCCTCTCCCCTTGTGACACTTGTCTTCCTCTCCTCTTCCCCTCCTCTCCACCCTTGGATGCTAAACCACATGCCCTCATCTTGGCCATCCATTCCTCTCCTCCATGGCTATAAATACCAAGCCATCCCTCCTCATTTCATAAGCCATAAGCAATCACAACACACCACACTCCACTTCTCTCTCTAAGTTTGTTACTTTGTAAAGTTTGGTTTTGATATAAATAAAAGTTCAGTTTGTTCTCAAATACTTTAGTTCGATCTTGAGTACTCCTGTTTGTTCTTGAGTACTCAAGCTTTCAGTTACAGTTCAAGAGTTACTCCTGTTTGTTCTTGAGTAATCTCTTTCTCTTCTCTCTTTACTCTTGTCGGTTCTTGAGTATTCTTTTCCAAATCCCCAAGTATTTAGTTATGATGTCCAACTCTATGGATATTCGTAACTAAACTCTTCATTCGGTTGAAGGGGAGTTCTTGTTTTATAAAATGTTTTACTTCGTTTAGTTTCTTTTCTCTGTATTCAAAACTTGTTCTATGTGCCATTTATAAGGTCAGACTTTCCAAGGTTGAGTGGAAGCTAAGAAAGGGCAAAACACTTCTGTGGGAAGTCGTGAACATACTCGGGTAAGTGGATGCTACGAAAGGGCAAAGCTTATCTGAGGAGTTCGATCTATCTTTAAAACCATTTGGAAACTGGACCAAAGGGACCAAATGGATGCACAAAAGGCTAAGATACTTCGAAAGGAGGAATTAGTCTGAAGTAGAACAAGGGTTTACAAACAGTGTGGCAAATTGAGCGCTATGAAAGGGCCTCGATACACGTTTGAATACTTAGAAGGGTTACTAAAAGAATGAACAGGATATAATACAAGGCCCCCTAAGACCGAATACTTCTCTTGCAATCACAGAATCCCCTTTGTCTTTACTTTTATTGTTCAATCAACTGCAACCATCAACCGCTCACAATCCGGAGGACTTGCAATTCACGCATCACCCACTGTAAGTCTTCGCTTTTAATTTCAGTATTTACTTTTCTGTAATTTACTTTTCAGCACTCAAAACCAAAACCAACTAAAAAGTCACGTAGTTGTTAGCACTAAAACCTCAACCAACCTAAAACACGCTCCTTCGCTGAACAAATCCCTTAAAGAATAACCTATCCCCCTAATTCCTCTGGGTTCGACCCCTACTTACCAAGTACTACCCAGTAGTATAGTTACGAGTAGCGGACTATTATAAATTTATTTGTACAAATCGCTTTGACGACGAGCGGTTCTGTCAAATTGGCGCCGTTGCCGGGGAATTAGCCATTGGATAAGTTCTTCGAATCAAAATCGCTTCAAAATAACCATGTCTCGCGAAGAAAGCCACCATGACTATCAGGATGACGAAGAAATAAACCTGTACGATCGAAATGATGAGGTTCCATTCATCGATGATCCGGAACAACTCATCAGAAACAGAAGAGCTCGTGATAGGGAGGCCGCCCGAAGAAACCATGAACCACCCGAGGACCGAAATGCAGCTGGTCCAGTACAACCCCCTAGATATCCACCACACCCCCAACCCCGACAAATACCTAGGCAAGAACCTGTCTTCGACGACTACTATGGAGACAACAACTACCGTGAACCTACTATGGGAGAATTAAATGCCCCTAACTTCGAAACACAGCCGTGGTGCATTTACGAGAGCCCTGAACTAGAAAACATAACCATCAACGCGTCAGTGGCCCACAGCTTGCCAAAATTCTTAGGAGCTCAAGGAGAATCCGCCACAACTCACCTCCAACGCCTGCATGGAATTTGCCAAAACCTAAAACCCAATCGAGTGAATATGGACGACTTCAAGTTAAAGGCGTTCTATTTTTCCCTCATAGACTCGGCAAACGATTGGTTCCTTTTATTGCCTTCCGGAAGCATCAGAACATGGGCTCAGATGCAGAAGAAATTCTTAGACAAATACTATCCGGTGGGAAGAGCAATGCAAGTAAGGAGGCAACTACAGGAAATCAAACAGGGTCCCAATGAAACCATGTACGATTACCTGGAAAAATTCAATCACCTAGAAAGGAGCTGTTGTACCCTTGGACTGCCCGAGAAACTCGTCATCGAATACCTCATTGATGGATTAAGACCCTTAGACAAAATGCTCTTGGATGCCTCAGCGGGAGGATCCATGATGAATCTATCATTGAGTGGCATAAGGAATCTCATCGCCAACGTTGCTGAAAATGCCCGATTTAGAGAAGAGACCGCTCGTCAAGATGAATTCTCTCGATCAAAAAAGGTAGCACAAGCCGAAACATCAGTAAACTCCATAACTGAAGAGATGAAACAGTTAAAAGAGATGATGATTCAGATCATACGAAGACAGCCAATTCCTGTAAAACCTTGTGAATTTTGTGGTTCTACGGAGCACAAAACTGACACATGCCCAACATTAATAGAAGAGGAACCTGCAGAAGTAAATGTAGTGGGAGGATACCAAGGATACAACAACAACAATAACAATGACAGAGCCGGACAAAACAGACAGTACGGCCAAACAACCAACCCAAGCTGGCGTAACAACAACTATCTTCAGAAGGAGACACAGCCAGCTGTCCCTCAACTAGCTCAGTCGTTCTACCAACACCCCCACCGGCAGTATAACCAGAACACTCAATCAGCAGGCCAATATCAGCAAAAAGGACCAATTCAGTACCAAGTCAGCCCGAACAAACAACAGGAACCAAGCAAGTCGCTCAATGACACAATGAAGGAGCTGGCAGGAAACATAAATCAATTGGGTACTTCGCTACACCAATACCAGGCAAAAACTGATGGGGCAATTTCAGAACTGACCAAACAAATGTCCCAGCTCGCCACAGCAATGTCAACACTCACTAGTAAACCTGGCAGACTTCCTTCACAGACTATCCAAAATCCAAAAGCAAATATCAGCATGATAAGGAAGTCAAACACACTGGGAGAAGTAGTACGATCCCCAACTTACCAACTTACCAACAAACACTTCACCCGTAGGCATCGTCCTGATTGGAATCAAGAAGAAGATCGACCCAATAATGGCAAAACATGGGTCACACATGCTGACAATGGACGGTATGCATTCACCGTCTGTATAACACCCCCGCCAATCACACACTCTGACATACCAGCATCTGGATGGGATGGCGCACCAACTAATATTTATGCTTCGAAGCAAAATATTAAGGAGTGGGCAGAATGGCCCGACAATAGAAAAAGCCAATGGCCCGTCTGTATAACACCCCCGCCAATCACACACTCTGACATACCAGCATCTGGATGGGATGGCGCACCAACTAATATTTATGCTTCGAAGCAAAATATTAAGGAGTGGGCAGAATGGCCCGACGATTATGCAAACCCTAAACCAAGGAGTGGGCAGAATGGCCCGACAATAGAAAAAGCCCTCACATCAGATCATGAGTCACAACCAGAAAGAAATAAAGACCCAGGAGCCTTTACAGTCACTTGTGTTATCGGTGAAACACAGATTCATAAGTGCTTAGTCGATCTTGGGGCTGCTGTCAACACCATGCCTTCTTCTTTATATTACTTATTAGGACTTGGTCCGTTGAAACCACCCAGGTCGAATATCGAGCTAGGAGATAAGTCGTGCATCTGTCCAATTGGAGAATTGGAGGATGTAATACTCCATGTGGGAGAGCTCGCCGTTGCTGCAGACTTTTATATAATACCAACAGGAGAGACCAACGAAGACGACCCTCCAACAATAATATTGGGACGACCATTCCTCTACGCTACTAAAGCAAGAATCGATGTGGGCAAGGGCTCATTATCGCTTAAGTTCGGTGCCAAAATTGCATACTTCTACATTGATAAGAGCCGCACGGATACAAAAAAGCCGCCAGACATTATACCTATCTCAGAACAGGATACACAGAATTCCAACCTTCCCAAGGAGACCAAAAAAGTAACAAGACCAGCAGCTATGGTCAAAGTCCCCTCGCCTTCTCAAAAACAATGGAAAAAGAAATCACTAAAACAATAGGAATGAGACCCAAGCACATCATTCCCCAAGAACTCAGGAAAGGAGAAGGCTAGAATCAACACAGGAATAGTGGCAAAATTCGACTTAAGCCACCCATGGGACCCCAACCAATGATCAAGAACGAGGAATTAAGTTTGGAGCAAGACCGGATCAGCCAGGCAGCTTCCGTGAATTTACCGGGCCTGCGCTGAGAGTTCGAGGCCCCAGCCAGACTCCCTCGATTATCCAGCCTCATGCCATGTCGTTTGCACGACACAGTAAAAGGGAGTTCTGTTCTTCTTTTTCCTTAATGTCATTTCCTTCTCTTGTATATATTTGCATGACTTTTGAACTAAGGCACGCCTTCGTTCAAAAGTGTGGGGTGAGAACCATCTGCATGTTTTTCTTTTCTTTTTTAATAATATCTTTTTGAAAATATGAACTTGAGAATGTGAAAAAGATAGATCATAATTCATGCATCAACCTTGTGAAAATTCAACTGTTTAAAAACTTAGAATGTAACTTCTCATTTGTCCTTTGTGCCGAGATAACCTAGGGATGTGGAGTTGATAGAAATTGCCCTAGAGAGGCTTGGCAAGCACTTGAAGGATCAGATCAAACTATATGGTTTTCGAAGTCAGTGGAGGCTGCACTTCATGTTTCGGTGAATAATTGAAGTCAACTCTGCCTTGAAGCATCTATGTATACGGCAAGGACGGGAATCAAACCGTCCTCTCTCTAGTCAAAGTAGCCGAGAAAATAGATGAGCGACCCTCATCTTGACCCGCGCGAAACAACAAAGATGAGAGGAGCGGGGAGGTATTTCCATATGCTTGCGGGCGATGATTGGACCTCCCAAGAAGGCAAAAAACAAGATGGACTAGCAAGTCACAAAGAAGCAAAAAACTCAAAGAAGAAAATCAAAAGAGGCCTAAGGCCCAAAAATGTGAAGGTTTTAACCGAGCAAAAGTGAAGCACTCAACAACGTCAAATCAAAAGCTAAAGGCAAATCACTACAAAAAGCAGTCCATCGCCAAAGAAGAAGAAAGAAAAAAGAAA
Organism: Rhodiola kirilowii; assembly: GCA_033675215.1. Lineage (NCBI taxonomy): Eukaryota > Viridiplantae > Streptophyta > Magnoliopsida > Saxifragales > Crassulaceae > Rhodiola > Rhodiola kirilowii. The sequence continues at coordinate 38,055,834 of CM066201.1, forward strand.
AAAATCAAGAAAAGGCTCAACTCACTGAAACCCGAATCGAATCACGTGCTAGAGAAAGCTACAAGAAAACCATATAGTGCGAGACGGTCCCGAAGGTGTAGTCCAGGAGCCTGAAAAGGGCTATCTCCCGAAACATCCGAAATAATTTGCATCTCAGCACGAAGGTACAAGTATCAAGTTTCTTCTACTTATTTACGCAGTTTAATTTAGTAACAAGTAGTAATGCATGAATTAGGAAAAATCGAGTACCAGAATCTTATTTTCATATTTTAACCAACTTACTTAGTAACGCCCTTATAAAGCATTGTTCGGGACGAACAACTAAAAGTGTGGGGTTATCTGATGGACCACAATTGTATGAATCATAAACACAGTTAACCCACCAAATTAGACTGTTTGTCTATCTAACTTCGATGTTTTAGTCCCGATACATTTCTACAGGGTATTTCAGAGCTTAGAGAGAATACACGCTAAGGAAGAGCTTTTAGCACAGAAAAGATATCAGGAGACAATCCAAGGTCAAGATCAGACGCTGAATGAAGAAATCTAAAGATCCTAACATGGAATCATTCAAAACAAATCAAACCGAAGAGAAACCGAAGACAATCCGGAGCTGGAATACACCGATAGTTTTGTGCAAACTACACAAAACTCACAACCACTCTCCTCATGCCACATGGACCGGCGGCTTTCTCCTCACATCCACCCCTCCTCCCCTCCCACACCACCACATGTCACATCCTCCTCCATCCACACCAAAAGCCGCCGGCGGCTTTGCCTTCTCCTCTCCCCTTGTGACACTTGTCTTCCTCTCCTCTTCCCCTCCTCTCCACCCTTGGATGCTAAACCACATGCCCTCATCTTGGCCATCCATTCCTCTCCTCCATGGCTATAAATACCAAGCCATCCCTCCTCATTTCATAAGCCATAAGCAATCACAACACACCACACTCCACTTCTCTCTCTAAGTTTGTTACTTTGTAAAGTTTGGTTTTGATATAAATAAAAGTTCAGTTTGTTCTCAAATACTTTAGTTCGATCTTGAGTACTCCTGTTTGTTCTTGAGTACTCAAGCTTTCAGTTACAGTTCAAGAGTTACTCCTGTTTGTTCTTGAGTAATCTCTTTCTCTTCTCTCTTTACTCTTGTCGGTTCTTGAGTATTCTTTTCCAAATCCCCAAGTATTTAGTTATGATGTCCAACTCTATGGATATTCATAACTAAACTCTTCATTCGGTTGAAGGGGAGTTCTTGTTTTATAAAATGTTTTACTTCGTTTAGTTTCTTTTCTCTGTATTCAAAACTTATTCTATGTGCCATTTATAAGGTCAGACTTTCCAAGGTTGAGTGGAAGCTAAGAAAGGGCAAAACACTTCTGTGGGAAGTCGTGAACATACTCGGGTAAGTGGATGCTACGAAAGGGCAAAGCTTATCTGAGGAGTTCGATCTATCTTTAAAACCATTTGGAAACTGGACCAAAGGGACCAAATGGATGCACAAAAGGCTAAGATACTTCGAAAGGAGGAATTAGTCTGAAGTAGAACAAGGGTTTACAAACAGTGTGGCAAATTGAGCGCTACGAAAGGGCCTCGATACACGTTTGAATACTTAGAAGGGTTACTAAAAGAATGAACAGGATATAATACAAGGCCCCCTAAGACCGAATACTTCTCTTGCAATCACAGAATCCCCTTTGTCTTTACTTTTATTGTTCAATCAACTGCAACCATCAACCGCTCACAATCCGGAGGACTTGCAATTCACGCATCACCCACTGTAAGTCTTCGCTTTTAATTTCAGTATTTACTTTTCTGTAATTTACTTTTCAGCACTCAAAACCAAAACCAACTAAAAAGTCACGTAGTTGTTAGCACTAAAACCTCAACCAACCTAAAACACGCTCCTTCGCTGAACAAATCCCTTAAAGAATAACCTATCCCCCTAATTCCTCTGGGTTCGACCCCTACTTACCAAGTACTACCCAGTAGTATAGTTACGAGTAGCGGACTATTATAAATTTATTTGTACAAATCGCTTTGACGACGAGCGGTTCTGTCAAATTGGCGCCGTTGCCGGGGAATTAGCCATCGGATAAGTTCTTCGAATCAAAATCGCTTCAAAATAACCATGTCTCGCGAAGAAAGCCACCATGACTATCAGGATGACGAAGAAATAAACCTGTACGATCGAAATGATGAGGTTCCATTCATCGATGATCCGGAACAACTCATCAGAAATAGAAGAGCTCGTGATAGGGAGGCCGCCCGAAGAAACCATGAACCACCCGAGGACCGAAATGCAGCTGGTCCAGTACAACCCCCTAGATATCCACCACACCCCCAACCCCGACAAATACCTAGGCAAGAACCTGTCTTCGACGACTACTATGGAGACAACAACTACCGTGAACCTACTATGGGAGAATTAAATGCCCCTAACTTCGAAACACAGCCGTGGTGCATTTACGAGAGCCCTGAACTAGAAAACATAACCATCAACGCGTCAGTGGCCCACAGCTTGCCAAAAATCTTAGGAGCTCAAGGAGAATCCGCCACAACTCACCTCCAACGCCTGCATGGAATTTGCCAAAACCTAAAACCCAATCGAGTGAATATGGACGACTTCAAGTTAAAGGCGTTCTATTTTTCCCTCATAGACTCGGCAAACGATTGGTTCCTTTTATTGCCTTCCGGAAGCATCAGAACATGGGCTCAGATGCAGAAGAAATTCTTAGACAAATACTATCCGGCGGGAAGAGCAATGCAAGTAAGGAGGCAACTACAGGAAATCAAACAGGGTCCCAATGAAACCATGTACGATTACCTGGAAAAATTCAATCACCTAGAAAGGAGCTGTTGTACCCTTGGACTGCCCGAGAAACTCGTCATCGAATACCTCATTGATGGATTAAGACCCTTAGACAAAATGCTCTTGGATGCCTCAGCGGGAGGATCCATGATGAATCTATCATTGAGTGGCATAAGGAATCTCATCGCCAACGTTGCTGAAAATGCCCGATTTAGAGAAGAGACCGCTCGTCAAGATGAATTCTCTCGATCAAAAAAGGTAGCACAAGCCGAAACATCAGTAAACTCCATAACTGAAGAGATGAAACAGTTAAAAGAGATGATGATTCAGATCATACGAAGACAGCCAATTCCTGTAAAACCTTGTGAATTTTGTGGTTCTACGTTGCACAAAACTGACACATGCCCAACATTAATAGAAGAGGAACCTGCAGAAGTAAATGTAGTGGGAGGATACCAAGGATACAACAACAACAATAACAATGACAGAGCCGGACAAAACAGACAGTACGGTCAAACAACCAACCCAAGCTGGCGTAACAACAACTATCTTCAGAAGGAGACACAGCCAGCTGTCCCTCAACTAGCTCAGTCGTTCTACCAACACCCCCACCGGCAGTATAACCAGAACACTCAATCAGCAGGCCAATATCAGCAAAAAGGACCAATTCAGTACCAAGTCAGCCCGAACAAACAACAGGAACCAAGCAAGTCGCTCAATGACACAATGAAGGAGCTGGCAGGAAACATAAATCAATTGGGTACTTCGCTACACCAATACCAGGCAAAAACTGATGGGGCAATTTCAGAACTGACCAAACAAATGTCCCAGCTCGCCACAGCAATGTCAACACTCACTAGTAAACCTGGCAGACTTCCTTCACAGACTATCCAAAATCCAAAAGCAAATATCAGCATGATAAGGAAGTCAAACACACTGGGAGAAGTAGTACGATCCCCAACTTACCAACTTACCAACAAACACTTCACCCGTAGGCATCGTCCTGATTGGAATCAAGAAGAAGATCGACCCAATAATGGCAAAACATGGGTCACACATGCTGACAATGGACGGTATGCATTCACCGTCTGTATAACACCCCCGCCAATCACACACTCTGACATACCAGTATCTGGATGGGATGGCGCACCAACTAATATTTATGCTTCGAAGCAAAATATTAAGGGGAACGATTATACAAACCCTAAACCAAGGAGTGGGCAGAATGGCCCGACAATAGAAAAAGCCCTCACATCAGATCATGAGTCACAACCAGAAAGAAATAAAGACCCAGGAGCCTTTACAGTCGCTTGTGTTATCGGTGAAACACAGATTCATAAGTGCTTAGTCGATCTTGGGGCTGCTGTCAACGCCATGCCTTCTTCTTTATATTACTTATTAGGACTTGGTCCGTTGAAACCACCCAGGTCGAATATCGAGCTAGGAGATAAGTCGTGCATCTGTCCAATTGGAGAATTGGAGGATGTAATACTCCATGTGGGAGAGCTCGCCGTTGCTGCAGACTTTTATATAATACCAACAGGAGAGACCAACGAAGACGACCCTCCAACAATAATATTGGGACGACCATTCCTCTACGCTAATAAAGCAAGAATCGATGTGGGCAAGGGCTCATTATCGCTTAAGTTCGGCGCCAAAATTGCATACTTCTACATTGATAAGAGCCGCACGGATACAAAAAAGCCGCCAGACATTATACCTATCTCAGAACAGGATACACAGAATTCCAACCTTCCCAAGGAGACCAAAAAAGTAACAAGACCAGCAACTATGGTCAAAGTCCCCTCGCCTTCTCAAAAACAATGGAAAAAGAAATCACTAAAACAATAGGAACGAGACCCAAGCACATCATTCCCCAAGAACTCAGGAAAGGAGAAGGCTAGAATCAACACAGGAATAGTGGCAAAATTCGACTTAAGCCACCCATGGGACCCCAACCAATGATCAAGAACGAGGAATTAAGTTTGGAGCAAGACCGGATCAGCCAGGCAGCTTCCGTGAATTTACCGGGCCTGCGCTAAGAGTTCGAGGCCCCAGCCAGACTCCCTCGATTATCCAGCCTCATGCCATGTCGTTTGCACGACACAGTAAAAGGGAGTTCTGTTCTTCTTTTTCCTTAATGTCATTTCCTTCTCTTGTATATATTTGCATGACTTTTGAACTAAGGCACACCTTCGTTCAAAAGTGTGGGGTGAGAACCATCTGCATGTTTTTCTTTTCTTTTTTAATAATATCTTTTTGAAAATATGAACTTGAGATTGTGAAAAAGATAGATCATAATTCATGCATCAACCTTGTGAAAATTCAACTGTTTAAAAACTTAGAATGTAACTTCTCATTTGTCCTTTGTGCCGAGATAACCTAGGGATGTGGAGTTGATAGAAATTGCCCTAGAGAGGCTTGGCAAGCACTTGAAGGATCAGATCAAACTATATGGTTTTCGAAGTCAGTGGAGGCTGCACTTCATGTTTCGGTGAATAATTGAAGTCAACTCTGCCTTGAAGCATCTATGTATAAGGCAAGGACGGGAATCAAACCGTCCTCTCTCTAGTCAAAGTAGCCGAGAAAATAGATGAGCGACCCTCATCTTGACCCGCGCGAAACAACAAAGATGAGAGGAGCGGGGAGGTATTTCCATATGCTTGCGGGCGATGATTGGACCTCCCAAGAAGGCAAAAAACAAGATGGACTAGCAAGTCACAAAGAAGCAAAAAACTCAAAGAAGAAAATCAAAAGAGGCCTAAGGCCCAAAAATGTGAAGGTTTTAACCGAGCAAAAGTGAAGCACTCAACAACGTCAAATCAAAAGCTAAAGGCAAATCACTACAAAAAGCAGTCCATCGCCAAAGAAGAAGAAAGAAAAAAGAAAAAAATCAAGAAAAGGCTCAACTCACTGAAACCCGAATCGAATCACGTGCTAGAGAAAGCTACAAGAAAACCATATAGTGCGAGACGGCCCCGAAGGTGTAGTCCAGGAGCCTGAAAAGGGCTATCTCCCGAAACATCCGAAATAATTTGCATCTCAGCACGAAGGTACAAGTATCAAGTTTCTTCTACTTATTTACGCAGTTTAATTTAGTAACAAGTAGTAATGCATGAATTAGGAAAAATCGAGTACCAGAATCTTATTTTCATATTTTAACCAACTTACTTAGTAACGCCCTTATAAAGCATTGTTCGGGACGAACAACTAAAAGTGTGGGGTTATCTGATGGACCACAATTGTATGAATCATAAACACAGTTAACCCACCAAATTAGACTGTTTGTCTATCTAACTTCGATGTTTTAGTCCCGATACATTTCTACAGGGTATTTCAGAGCTTAGAGAGAATACACGCTAAGGAAGAGCTTTTAGCACAGAAAAGATATCAGGAGACAATCCAAGGTCAAGATCAGACGCTGAATGAAGAAATCTAAAGATCCTAACATGGAATCATTCAAAACAAATCAAACCGAAGAGAAACCGAAGACAATCCGGAGCTGGAATACACCGATAGTTTTGTGCAAACTACACAAAACTCACAACCACTCTCCTCATGCCACATGGACCGGCGGCTTTCTCCTCACATCCACCCCTCCTCCCCTCCCACACCACCACATGTCACATCCTCCTCCATCCACACCAAAAGCCGCCGGCGGCTTTGCCTTCTCCTCTCCCCTTGTGACACTTGTCTTCCTCTCCTCTTCCCCTCCTCTCCACCCTTGGATGCTAAACCACATGCCCTCATCTTGGCCATCCATTCCTCTCCTCCATGGCTATAAATACCAAGCCATCCCTCCTCATTTCATAAGCCATAAGCAATCACAACACACCACACTCCACTTCTCTCTCTAAGTTTGTTACTTTGTAAAGTTTGGTTTTGATATAAATAAAAGTTCAGTTTGTTCTCAAATACTTTAGTTCGATCTTGAGTACTCCTGTTTGTTCTTGAGTACTCAAGCTTTCAGTTACAGTTCAAGAGTTACTCCTGTTTGTTCTTGAGTAATCTCTTTCTCTTCTCTCTTTACTCTTGTCAGTTCTTGAGTATTCTTTTCCAAATCCCCAAGTATTTAGTTATGATGTCCAACTCTATGGATATTCATAACTAAACTCTTCATTCGGTTGAAGGGGAGTTCTTGTTTTATAAAATGTTTTACTTCGTTTAGTTTCTTTTCTCTGTATTCAAAACTTGTTCTATGTGCCATTTATAAGGTCAGACTTTCCAAGGTTGAGTGGAAGCTAAGAAAGGGCAAAACACTTCTGTGGGAAGTCGTGAACATACTCGGGTAAGTGGATGCTACGAAAGGGCAAAGCTTATCTGAGGAGTTCGATCTATCTTTAAAACCATTTGGAAACTGGACCAAAGGGACCAAATGGATGCACAAAAGGCTAAGATACTTCGAAAGGAGGAATTAGTCTGAAGTAGAACAAGGGTTTACAAACAGTGTGGCAAATTGAGCGCTACGAAAGGGCCTCGATACACGTTTGAATACTTAGAAGGGTTACTAAAAGAATGAACAGGATATAATACAAGGCCCCCTAAGACCGAATACTTCTCTTGCAATCACAGAATCCCCTTTGTCTTTACTTTTATTGTTCAATCAACTGCAACCATCAACCGCTCACAATCCGGAGGACTTGCAATTCACGCATCACCCACTGTAAGTCTTCGCTTTTAATTTCAGTATTTACTTTTCTGTAATTTACTTTTCAGCACTCAAAACCAAAACCAACTAAAAAGTCACGTAGTTGTTAGCACTAAAACCTCAACCAACCTAAAACACGCTCCTTCGCTGAACAAATCCCTTAAAGAATAACCTATCCCCCTAATTCCTCTGGGTTCGACCCCTACTTACCAAGTACTACCCAGTAGTATAGTTACGAGTAGCGGACTATTATAAATTTATTTGTACAAATCGCTTTGACGACGAGCGGTTCTGTCAACCTCCACTAGCTGTTTTTGCGCTATGAAGACCCTGTCAATAGTGACCTCTGGAATGATAGATCTGTCAGCCATGAACTTCACGGCATCTTCTTTCGGAGCAGCCAGTTCTTCCGCAACGACAGGGGTCGCTTCCTTTTTGGTGCGTTTACTCTTTCGAGTGGGCTCCTGAGGTGTGGACGGCTGGCGGCTTCTTTTGCTGGAACCTTCAGCAGCATTGTGCTTTCCCTTAGGTTTTTTCTTCGAGGATGTCTTGGCTCGGGGAGCCTCTGTTGACACCAACTGGACCGAGTCAGAGGACGCGGTGGATGCTCAAGATTGAGCGGCCACGATCTCTTCAAACGTCATTCCTCTTGCCCTGAGCTTGTCGATCAAGGCGGCGAGAGCTGTGGCGGAATCGCTGCTGTTGGCGGCTATTGAGAACAAATAGCTTTGGAGGTAGGGTTAGGGTTTCGAAGTCTGTTTAAGATGAGAGGCAGATTGTGATGAGACAACTCACTTCTACTTCTCTGCTTTATATTGTACTAACCGTATATCCTCTTTCCATAATCGCATTCAATTACCCGCCTTGAATCGTGCATTAGAGCCCGTTAATCTTCCAAACATGACTGCGTAATTAACCTTTCCATAACTGCAAATTAGCATTTAATGTGGATTGCTTCATGCAGTTGCCAAAATCAATTCACCTTTAATGGTTGACTGCCATGTGTCTGTTGGGTTAACCAAGTGTCATCTATTGATGTCCGTTCATTCCCCCATACTCCTTTGTCACTTGTAGCACACATACGATTCATTTTCCTAATAAAGCTGCTGGCCATCAATTCAAGGCGTGCTAAAAACCACATCTCATTAATGCAGCACTATGTCGTTTTTCCTTTTGTATGCCTTTTGTCGTATTCTGAATCTCCATGCCTTAATCAATTTCAAATTGCACTTGCTGGTTGAACCGGTCTGAACCATGCTGAGTTAACCCGGTTTGTCTCATGGTTTACACAAGGTTGGGTGTGGTGCGCTAAGTTTACCCAAATGGCACAATAAAAACACCACACATTCAAGAAGACACTTTACCAAGTCATATCAAGTAAATTTCATGTAGTGTGGAGAAAACAAGAAAGTTTAAAATCAAAGGGCTAAATATTTATTTCTCCACACATGATCGGCTAGGGTTAGTCTTAGAGTACTTCCTTGGCTTATATTGTGGGTTCAAATTTGGAAGTCTCTTTTGGGCCACAAAGAAAAATGTGTCATGCTCATGATATTTGCTAGCTAGTAATCTCATTTATCATGCATGCAGTGGTGACCTCATAGAGCAACTTTCACACAGTTATTAACTACATACTCAGTAGCTTCATACACGGCAATCTATCATGCAGACTAGTCTAGCCAATCATTGAGGGAATTCAACACAGAGTGCAGACTATGGGAGGGAAGTCATACCTAGTTCAAGCCTTAGCTTCTCATAGGGTTCCCTGTGCAGTGCTTTCGTAAAAATGTTCGCGATTTGCTCCTCAGTCCTACAGTATTCCATGGCAATGGTTCCCTTTTCTACACAGTCACGTAAAAAGTGATATCGAATTTCTATGTGTTTGGTGCGTGAAAACTGTACTGGATTTTTCGAAATATTAATGGCGCTGGTATTATCACACAGAATTGAAATGCATTCAAGAGTAACGCCAAAATCACTTAGCTATTGTTTTATCCATAGCAATTGTGCGCAGCAAGCAGCAGCTGCGATATATTCTGCCTCAGCAGTGGATAACGCAATAGAAGACTGTTTCTTGGATCCCCACGAGATCAAACATGGTCCAAGAAACTGCTCCATTCCTGAGGTGGACTTCCTGTCTGTTCTGCATCCTGCATAGTCAGCATCTGTGTAAGCCGTCAGACGTAAGTTTCCTCCCGTCGGATAGAATAGGCACAAGTCGTCTGTCCCTTTCAGGTATCTCAAGATTCTTTTCACGGCTTTGACATGTGTCTCTCTAGGATCTGCCTGGAATCTAGCACATAGACATACACTGAATAAGATGTCAGGTCTGCTAGCTGTAAGATATAAGAGTGAACCTATCATCCCCCTGTATAGAGTCGGATCCACTTGGAGGGATGACTCGTCCTTTGCTAGCGTGTCATTTGGAGACATGGGTGTGGCACATGTTTTCGCGGAATCCATCCCAAACTTCTTCAGAATTTCTTTTATGTACTTCTGCTGATGGATCCGAGTTCCGTCTTCTCCTTGTGCTACTTGAAGTCCTAGGAAGTACTTCAATTCCCCCACCATGCTCATCTCGAATTCGCTTGACATCAGATCTGTGAACTTTTTGACAAGTCTAGGGTTAGTTGAACCAAAGATAATATCATCAACATATACCTGAACCACTAGAGTGTCAGTCTCTTCCTTCAGAAGGAAGAGAGTTTTGTCCACTTCCCCCCTGACATATCCGTGTGACAGAAGGAACAATGAGAGTCTCTCGTACCAAGCGCGGGGTGCTTGCTTCAATCCATATAAAGCCTTGTCCAGGATGTAGACATGGTTGGGATAGTTTCTATCCTCGAATCCCAGAGTTTGGCTTACATAAACTTCCTCCTTAAGGACTCCATTCAGAAATGCCGTCTTAACGTCCATCTGTTGCAAGGTTAAACCATGGTAGGTTGAGTAAGCTATAAGCATCCTTATTGCTTCTAACCTTGCCACTGGAGCGAATGTCTCATCGTAGTCGATCCCTTCTTGTTGGTTGTATCCTTTTACCACTAGACGGGCTTTGTTCCTTATGACAGTTCCCTTATCGTCCAATTTGTTTCTGAAAACCCATTTAGTTCCAATCACGTTCTTATCTTTGGGTGTCGGAACAAGACGCCACACTTTGTTCCTCTCGAATTGGTGCAGTTCCTCTTGCATGGCATTGACCCATTCTGGGTCTTTAAGAGCTTCCGCAGTCGTCTTTGGTTCTGCAAGAGAAACAAAAGAGGCAAATCCACAAAATTGACATAAACTATTAAGGTTTACCTCTTGCTGAGAGGTGTAGCATTGGTAGTCTCCCAGTCTGTCTGGCCGACGAGTCTGTCATCCATAGCGAGTGGTTCTTACTTCCCCCTCAGGGTTTGCAGGGATGGGTTCAGTAGTCATCTCTTCCTCCCCAGGGATTTCAGCGTTAACAGTCGCCTCAGGGACATGCTGGATTTGTCCATCTGCTGGAACTTGTATTTCAGCAATATCCGTTTGATTCACTGGAGGTGCATTGTTCAATTGTTGGACTTCCGTGGGAGGGATGTCGTTAGTTGGTGATGGCGGTTCCCAATCAGGATCTGATTCATCTACGAACTGGAGTTCTCCAGCGTCTTGCATGGCAGTTGTTGAGGAATCCTTTATCCTTAGACCAGCCATCTCCGTTTCATCGAATCTCACATGTACGCTTTCCTCAACTTGTTCTAGCCTTAGGTTAAAGACTTTGTAGGCTTTGCTGTGACTTGAGTATCCAACGAAGACTCCTTCATCACTCCTAGCATCAAACTTTCCCAGGTTCTCCTTGCCATTGTTGTGGATGAAACACTTGCATCCAAATATCTTCAAGTGGGAAATATTAGGTTTTCTTCCACGTAATAGTTCATATGGAGTTTTCCCTATCATGGATCGCAGTGATGCTCTGTTTAGGATATAACTCGCGGCATAAACTGCTTCCGCCCAAAAGCCTTTTGGAACTCCACTAGCAATTAGCATAGTACGTGACATGTCCTCCAGGGTTCTATTCTTTCGTTCAACAACACCATTCTGTTGTGGTGTCCGTGGGGCGGAAAAGTTGTGATCGATGCCTTTTTCCCTGCATAACGAGAGAAACTGCGAGTTCCGAAACTCAGTTCCGTTATCAGTACGAATAGATGTTAACCTGCGATTTAACTTATTTTCTACCAATTTCAACCAAGCTTCAAATTCACAGAATGTATGATCTTTGGTGTGTAGGAATAAGGTCCATGTGTACCTGGAGTAGTCATTAACTATGACAAAGATATACCTATTTCCTCCACGGCTAGTGACGTTTACAGGTCCACACAAGTCCATGTGAACCATGTCCAATGGTGCAGAGGTGCTCACAGTTTGCTTTGATGTGAATGATGTCCGTGCCTGCTTCCCTGTGACACATGCACTACATACCTGTGCTGATGCACTTTCCATCTTGGGTAAACCAACCACCAATTCCTTCTGATGGAGTTTATGCAGTAGTTTCACGCTTGCATGTCCAAACCTCCTATGCCAGAGGATGGTGTTTTCAGCAATGCTTACCAGGCATAGTTCCTCTTCTGGGATGAATTCTGGGTCAACAATGTAAATTTCGTTCACACGGATTCCTCTTAGGACTGTCTTCCCTGTCTCATTGCTTCTTACAAAACAATCATTAGAATTGAATGTAACACGATTTTTGCCATATTGACATAACTGAGACACACTTAGTAGATTGTATTTCAAGTTTTCTACTAGACTAACCTGTTTGATTCGGATGGTATCCGAAATTCTTACCTCTCCTATTGCAGTCACATTTCCCTTGCTTTTGTTTCCGAAGATTATGCTATCTCCGGAAGTTTTGTGGAGTGAGTCGAACCATTCTGGATTTCCCGTCATATGTCTTGAGCATCCGTTGTCCAAGTACCAGGGATGGGACCTCACTCCATTCTGCAAAAGAAAGATCAGTTTTTACGAACCCAGACAAGCTTGGGCTTACTGGGCTTAGGGATGAATTTTGCAATAGGAACAGAGTAGTAAGAGTAATGAGCATCATAGTTAGTCAAGTCTATCTTTCGCATGGGCGTCTTCCTTGGTTTGCAAAAGATGGCCGAATCATGGTGCGAACGGAAGTGATCGCTTTTGTTTTTCTCCCTGTAGGTGTTGACTTTCCTCCGATGGACGTCATTTGAGGGACGTCTCTTAGCATTCATCCAGCGGCTATTCCTCTCATCTATTTCCCTTAGTCTTTGGCATTCAGCTCTGTAGTGTCCAGACTGCCCACAGTTCCAGCAGATTCTATGGCATAGAAGATTTACGTACTTGCTTCTGCCGGGTGGAACTGTCGTCTTTGCCTTTCTAGCATGAAAGTCTCTCTTTGAGGGCTTATGACTCTGATTCATATTCATCCAGATTTTATAGCCTTTTGGAGCCTTGTAGGGGACAGAGTCCTTGTCGTGGATATTGAATTCCTTCTGTGACCTGTCTTCCCTCTCTGTCCGTCTGATGGTTTGTGGTCGTCTTTCCTGGCGAGAACATTCTCCTTGTTCTGTCATCTTTCCCTTTCCTTTTTCAGCTTCATAGCCCAGCCCTGGGCAGACGAACGTTTTCTTGAAATCCGTCTTTAGTTCCTCTACCCTTTTTGCTTCTAGCTCACGGAGCCAATTCTCCTTCTTTGCGGTATCCTCGAGTCTTAGACTTTGCACTGTCTGAAGTAGTTCTTCATTATCTCGTCTGAGCTGGTTCAGTTCATCAGTTAGCTCTTCAATCTTAGCTTGGAAGTCCGTTAGCTCACTGTTTCCTAGGGTCATCTGTCTTAGACTATTGCTGATCTCACTGACCTCTTCCTTTCTTCCCTTACATGTATCACACATGCACACATGTTCTGCCTTCTCCTTTTCAAGACGCATGGCCTTGGTTGACCAGAGGCGGTTTTCTGCAATATCATCGCGATGATCCTGTTGCATTTCTTCAATTCTGTCTTATAGCTCTCGGTTTTTTGCCAGAACTTTAGCAATTGTTTCTGCAAGATCAGATTCAGAGAATACTTTATCAACAAAAGAATCATCGTCAATTACCTCATTATTTGAGGAGTGAGCCATCAAGCAAGCATCCTTTGTGTTGATTCCATCATCGCTGTCTTCATCCGAGTCTCCCCATACCGCAAACATGGCATGAGCTTGTTTGGGGGCGGATTCTTCTTCTTTCTGGGCGGGTGGCTCTCCTTTCTTTTTACTGTATCAGTCCTTGGAGAGATGCCCCTGCTTCTGGCAGTGATAGCATGTTCTATCTTCCTTCTGCCCTTGATTTCTTCCGTTTCCTCGTGAAGTTGAACCCTTTTTCCCTTGGGAGGAATTTCCAGTGTCTCGGTTCCCTCTGACGGAATTCCGTCCTCTGCCAAAGTTGGCTCTGGTGAGGGCTTTTGTTAGCAGAGCTATTTCATTCTCCTCTTCATTTGATGACCCGGTTGCTTGTGCGAGGGCTTTTTCAACTTTTAGGGCAATGGCCTGAGACTTATCAGTCTGTCTTCTGGCCATCTTTCTTTCCACAATTCCAGCTTGACTTTGGAGATTTGCTACCAGCTCTTCCAGTGTAGTGTCTTTGATCCCTCTTTGAGCCTGTAGTGCTAAGGTTACTTGATCCCATTTTGAATTTAAGGCCTGCATGAATTGATGCGTGATTTTCCATTCGGGAAGCGTCTCGTTCAAGAACTCCAGCTGTTCGACTATGACTTGGAACCTAGTGTAGAAGTCTTCCAAGGATTCGTCTTTCTTTTGCATGACAGTTTCATAGTCCTTGGTGGCGGCCAGAATCCGATTTCTTTTGATGTCTTTATTTCCCCCATACAGTCTTACCAATCCATCATACATGTCTTTGGCGGTTTTGTACATTGCCACTTTGATTTGATCACTAGGAGAGAGGGCCATGTAAAGGACTTTCTTTGCTCGAGCGTTCTTTTCCAGACACTTGTAGTCCTCATCTGTGTAGTTGTCCTTGGATTTCTCTACTGGTTTGTCGGGATCTGTAGTGTCCAGTGGGATGGGCAATGGACCTGTCTCGAGGATCCTCCAGAGTTGTCCATCCAGAGAACAGACATGGGCCTCAAATTGGTCCTTCCACCCGTCGAATTGTCCTGGTTTCAGTAGCGGCGGTTTCCAGAAGGAATCGTGAATCGACATGTTTTTCCTGCAAAGCTAACAGATAAATCTAGAGCACTCGGCTCTGATACCACATGTTGGATCGTTACTGTTAGAAATCTGTCAGACGGAAGTCACAGAGTGTGTTTTTGTCTGATGGTCAGATAGCAGCGGAAATATTTTGCAAGAAAATAATGACGAAAGTAAATACGCACTTATGTAGAGTGGAAAACTTTATCACAATAGTGATAAAGTAAAAACCACTACCTTTCAGATTGCTCTGAAAGGATTTGCGAACTGATTACCCTTTATTCCGATGTACTTGCAGAGTTTACAAAAGAGATCTTATAACTCGACTCTATTTTGATGACTACTGCTCAATCCGATAGAGTGAATCTGTTCGAGCTTCTCGCCTCCGTGCGTTTTCTTTCTCAGCAAGCCTTTGCTTTAAATGTCGTAGCTTTTCTCTCTATTTTCGCACACATTCATTTGTGCTTTCAACTTCTTTATATAGAGTAGATCTTCTTGTTTCCCGTTTGAGCTTTCAAAAATCTTCTTAAAGCAATTAACTCCTCTTTACTTCTGTCATTAATTGCTTCCTTTATTCTCTGAGTCTTCAATTTCTTTCTTAATTGATATCACTCCAAACGGCTTGCATATGATCTTCAATCACCATTTAAGTCTTGATTGTAAATGCTTTCCTTAATAGCTTTCCAATCTCTTGACTTTCTTTCCATAAGTAATTGCTAATCAAACGGCTCTTCCATCAGCATTTACTTTTTCCATTCTCTCAGCAATTACTTCATCAATCAACACTTAATCTCCCATTAAGTCAGCCGGTTTGATTGCTTGTAATTGCTTCATTCTTTGTTGTCCTCAATCAGCATTTAATCTAGTCCTTGATTAAATCTTTCATTGCATTTCTTTAATCAATTACCGATCTTCATGTGTAATTGCTTGTGGAATATTTCTGCACACTTATAGCCACATTAGTTAAGTGTTTTTCATTCATCAAAACCTGAGGGTTTCAACATATATTAATTCTTTTGGCTAAGTTTTACCTACATATTGTTTTCATGAGCTACATAACACGCCATGTTTTTCACTTTTACTGCGCAACGACAAATAAATGCCACTGGCGTCATTCATTTTGTTTCCTGCAACGTCCCCTGAAATATCCTGGAGTTCCAGTAGACACCCAATATTAGAATAATATCTTCCCCGGAACTGTCGTAGTCAACTCTTGCTCAGAAACCAAGTGCGGCGATCGCTTCAGACAATGCTCTGCGTCTGCGTTTCCTTGTGGTCTGTACTAGAATAATTGGCGATGTAAGCACGTATGAGTCCCAACATACATCAGAGAGACCAATTAAGCTTTTGGTTAACACTGCAATCCAAATAGTTGTGTTAGATGAGACTGACTAGAATTATGCCAGAAGTAGTGATTCAAGTTTTGGAGGTGTGTGGAGCAAGGGCTTTATGCGACTTTTACTTGCAGTTTGCAGGTTACATTCTAACTAGGCGAGCAGCAAAAGCTCCATCGAGTGCATGTTTGACAGGACTCGAGGCATAGAAACCATGTTCTGTTATAAATTCATCTGGTGCGTACTTGTCAGCTGGATCTGTACTGAATTCCTGAATCCACAAAGCAGCATCACACACGAGTCATGAGAGCAAATGTGTCAGGGCATCATAAAAAATTTGGAAATAATTACAACAACATTAAATCTCAAATTCCAACAAGATAGTTTTAGATATTTAGGTGCTGAAATCGACTATCTATTGCCAATTCAAAGTACATGTGCGAGCTGTTAACTCAAGTTGCTTTACTACTGGAAAGATGCACAAGAGAATAGAACATTAAAATACACGTAAATGCTATTCTGGGTCATCGCTAATTCTTGTATAGTTTGGCACAGCATGCAGACATTTGAGATTATGTGGCAACCGAGTAAATAATGTGCTTGGTATGTCGTACCGGATGATTACTTAGGAAGGCAGCAACCCTTTCTTCATTCTCTCCGGGATCGATCGAGCAGGTACTATATACGAGGACTCCACCTGGTTTAACCAACCTGTGAAGGTATACAACTTTTAAGAAATCACACTAATGAAAGTCTACCAGAGGGATTTACACTGCTTACAAGGAAGCAGTGTGATCCTGCAACTTCTTCAACTGCTCCATATCTTCTGACTTCCTATTCCATCTCAGATCTGCTCTCTATGATACGTTTTGATGATTCATTAAGAATCTAACAGTATATGATCTTTGCACATATATGATAGATGAAAGAGTTGAATAGGCGAGTGAGGCTCAGATAAATTACACCATGCGAAACACATTTACCTTGGCAAGAACACCGAGTCCGGAGCACGGAGCATCCAACAAAACTTTGTCTGCCTTCAGCTTATGTTTCTCCTGGTCCTGGGGAAGAGTAGAGAATCTCACCTGCGATCTCATCCTGAACCGAACATAAGCCTTTGGACAACAATCCAGCTTGTATGACACTCTGAAAGACAGGATAATTTTGAGAATTAATGACAGTTTGAACACTAAAAAACTATTCCACAACTTATCATGACGGAAAGAGCATCTGAGTTTCTTGTCTAAGAAAACCAGAAAATTGTGCTTTCATGTAATTATGGAAACATTAGATACAACTTACCAATTAGTTTACATTTGAAGTGTACGTGTTTCTAACACAGTTTACAATTATAGGGCCATATGGTTATTGTTATAATACTGTTTTTGTACACTATGTGAGGTTCTCAAAGCTGGAACTAATATACAGTCAGCTACAGATCCAGAAAATTTAGAAAATATGTAAAATTAAAAGTTATATATCATCAGTCAAATGATAGTTACTTACTGGCCTAAAAATATAAATTTCCAACCTATGGCAAAAATGAATTCTGACAGTAAAAATACTTGAGTTTAGCATCTTGACCAATGTTGTGAACCATGTAATTGACTTTATATGCAATGCATTGGACCTCATAATCTTGGTTTATAAAGGCTCAAGGCGCACCAAGGCACAAAGGTGTTCCTAGTGCCTGAGGCGCAAGGCGGCTCAAAAAGCGCAAAAGGCGCTCGCCTTTGAGAATTAATCGCGCCTCAACAGACCGAAGCGCCAAGGCCAGCGC
The DNA here is from genome assembly GCA_033675215.1 of Rhodiola kirilowii. Taxonomy (NCBI): domain Eukaryota; kingdom Viridiplantae; phylum Streptophyta; class Magnoliopsida; order Saxifragales; family Crassulaceae; genus Rhodiola; species Rhodiola kirilowii. The sequence continues at coordinate 38,073,574 of CM066201.1, forward strand.
CTCGCGCCTAGGCGCGCTTTTTTAAACTAAGCTCACAATACATATATTTGTAATATAAAATGAATAATTAACAAAATATGAAGGGGAGAAAATAATTTAAATAGAGAATGAAGAATAGTAATACTACCTTGACAGGCTGCTCTAAGAGAGATTCCATATTGATTTCTGGAGTAATGTACTTTGATAGTTACTAATTTTTTCAATAGTATTTGCATCCGGTTGGAAAATTTTAGCTGTTGAGAGTTGAGACACTAATTGGAATTTGGAATTTGGAATTTGGAATTTGAGTGGTAATTTGACAACCCAAACAATAACGTTTACAAATTGATATAGATAACTAACATTAAATATGATTTTTACTGAAGTAAGAATAATTTTACAGAACTTTGAGAATGAAGATTACAAATATGGAACCAAGCACAGCATAATAAATGGATAATTATCGAAACATTAATAGTTGGTCCCATGACCCATTAACTAGTAAAATAAATGAATTCAGTTAGAAAAAGAATAATAAAACTACAATGTTTTTCTTCTTCTCAATTTTCCCACTTATATTTTTCATATGAAGTTATAAGGAACCTTTAGGGGTTCGTACGTAATCCATGTACCCGCAGTCCCTCCGCCTATGTTACATACTACTATATTTTTAGGAATAATATTATTACCTGCATTCCAGTCTTGATACAAACAAAGTCATCCATGTACAGTCAGTAGCGGATCCAGAGCTTCATTTGAAAGGGGTCCTAAATTTTTTTTTCTAACAATAATGATATAAGTCGAATCGAGCAAAAGAAAAAAAAGGTCTACTAATCATCCGGCGATTTTTTTTCCGAACAAAAAGGTCCGCTAATGATAAGTCAACCTTCTGAAGCTCATAAATGTGTCATCTGATGTCCATTGAAGATGATCTATATATGGATTGAAAGCTAATTGAATGTTCTATAACTTTCATGTTTAACTCAAGATGAAATTCTGAGGTTAAGACGATAAAAATAGCGACCAAAGATACATAATTAATTGAAATTTGCCGAAATTGAGGGGTTCGAGCCAATCTTCTAAAGCCCATAGAGGCGTCATCCGGTGTCCGTTGAAGATGATCCATATATGTATGGAAATCTAATTGAATGCTCTACAACTTTCGTGTTTACTTAAAGATGAAATTTGACAGTTAAGCTGATAAAAACAGTCACCAAATATGGATGATTGATCGAAATTAGCCAAAATCGAGGGGGTCCGAGCCAACCTTCGAAAGCTCATAGAGGCATCATCGGGCGTCCGTTTAAGATGTTCTTTATAGGGGTAGAAAGCTAATTGAACGTTCTATAACTTTTATGTTTACTCCAAAATGAAATTCAGAAGTTAAGCTCCCAAAAATAATGACTGAATATACATGTTTGATCAAAATTTTCAATATATATATATATATGAAATTTTTCTATGAGAATCAAGAGGGGTCCTGGGTCCTTCTAAAGCCCATATAGGCGTCATCCGGTGTCCGTTGAAGATGATCCTTATATGTATAGAAATCTAATTGAATGCTCTACAACTTTCGTGTTTACTTAAAGATGAAATTTGACAGTTAAGCTGATAAAAACAGTCACCAAATATGGATGATTGATCGAAATTAGCCAAAATCGAGGGGGTCCGAGCCAACCTTCAAAAGCTCATAGAGGCGTCATCGGGCGTCCGTTTAAGATGTTCTTTATATGGGTAGAAAGCTAATTGAACGTTCTATAACTTTTATGTTTACTCCAAAATGAAATTCAGAAGTTAAGCTCCCAAAAATAATGACTGAATATACATGTTTGATCAAAATTTTCAATATATATATATATATGAAAATTTTTCTATAAGAATCAAGAGGGGTCCTGTATCCTAGAAGTTAAGCTCATAGAGGCGTCATCAGCTTAACAGCTTCTTGTTGTCCTCGAGTTTTTGTCCATCGCCGCACCATCCACTATTTATGTTAGAGAAAAATGATTACAGGTAAGCTGAACTGAAGAGACAATATTTATGAACATCCGACATCAGGATTTGTTGATGGTGTCTCCGGTGAAGGGAATTGAAATTACACTAAAGAAGTGTCATGGAAGTTTATAGAGAACTACTATCTGAAAACTTACAACTGGGTGAGAATGAAGAGTGGCGAGAGCACGTGCTTGCGACCGATCATCACCTTCAACTTTTGGTAAAGGCAGCGTATTTTGTTCCTGAAAATTCAAAACTATAATGGCTGGTAAACCATAATGTTCTGATTGGACAATACTACTTGTTGGATCCTTTGCGCTTTGATGATAAGAAACACTTAACTAATAATTTACTTGAGTGTGTAGAAATCACTGTCTGACAGGTAAGGCTACTGAACATCTCTGAGAGAGAGCAGCGCTGCGAGGGAGATGCGCTCTGTGTGAGAGATACACCGACATTCCAACCAGATCGGATCTGGGAAAAGATACTCGAAGATATATGTATCGAAGATACAAGAATATATGCGTGTAATATTTGTTTAAGATTATTAATGCAAATATATACACGAGGAGATGTCAGTATATTCGACAGGAAGATTGAAGCCAGATTTGGTAAGCATATATGTGACAGGGTTAAGATATGGAAATATCTTAACCGTATCACATCTGCGCGATAACAATCGGATCTCTGATGGAGATAGACTTTGCCGACTTAAATACTCTATAAAAGGAAGAGAAGTCTTCAAAGAGAAGTTCAGCTTTTTGGAGATAGCAATCGGTGATCGAAGAGAAGATCAATTCCGGAGCTGACGAAGTGCTGCTGTGTGCGGACAAGAGAAGACTGTGTTAGTTGATACTTTGAATTGAGTAGTGTTGTTAACTTTCACTGAGTGAGACAAGCTGTAACAAACTACAAGCATATTCCTTCATCAATAACACAGATCTTGAAGCCCTTCTGGAACTGTCCAGAAGGCAAGTGGTTTTCAGCCTGCTGCAAGGATTGCAGTAAGGTTTCTACTCTAAATCGTGAGTACTTACTTTCTGTTCTATATTTTCTGTACGAGAGTTTATTTTCGCTGCCATCTGTCTGAGGGATACCACTCTGGGATCTCCCTCATATAGTTGGCTAACCTAACGATCCAAAAATTGGTATCAGAGCCGGGAAGCTCTAGATTTTGTGTTAGCCTTTGCAGGAAATCATGTCAAACGGAGGAGACTCGTTCTGAAAGCCGCCGGTGCTTAGCCCAGGAGAGTATGACTGGTGGAAGGATCAGTTCGAAGCTCATGTTTGCTCGGTGGATGGGAAGCTGTGGCGTGTGTTTGAAAAGGGTAAATTCCCCATTCTGGATGTGACAGATCCTGAAAAACCAAAAGAGAAGGAGAAGGACAAGTACACCGAAGCTGACTACAAGTCTCTCCAGCTGACCTCCAGGGCCAAGAAGGTTCTGTACATGGCTCTCTCACCAGGAGATCAAGTAAAGATGGCCGTGTACAAGACTGCAAAGGAGCAGTGGGATGGGCTTGCTAGAGTGTACGAGGGAAACCAGGACATTAAGCGCAACAGAATCCTAGCTGCCACAAAGGATTACGAGACTGTCGAACAGTGAAAGGACGAATCTCTGGATGACTTCTACACCAGATTTCAAATCATCGTCGCACAACTAAACTCCCTGGATGAGGTACTCCCACAGTGGAAGGTAACTCATCAGTTCATGCAAGCTCTCAGCTCCAAATGGGACACACTTACTACTGCACTCCAAGCTCAGAAGGGGATCAAAGACATCACTCTGGAAGAGCTCGTTGTGAATCTGCAAAGCCAGGCTGGAATAGCAGAGAGGAAAATAGCCAGAAGACAAGCTGGAAAATCTCAAGCTATAGCATTGAAAGTTGAGAAGGCTCTGGACATCGCCCAAGTAAGCCTGCCATCTAAGAGTGAGGACGAGGAGATAGCTCTTCTCTCAAGGGCCTTCAAGATGGCAAACACAGGCAGAACACAGAACAGAGGTGTTTTTGGTGGAGGACGAAATAATCAACGGTGGAACAAAGGATCTGCCTCAGAGGAAGGCAAGACAAAGGCAGGAGCAAAGGAAGAAAGAACCTGTTATCACTGTCAGAAAAAGGGACATGATGCTAAAGACTGCTACAGCAAGAAGAAGGGTGAACCACCTGCCCCAAAGGAAGCTCATGCCATGTTTGCTGCCTGGAGTGACTCTGACGAGGAACAAAGCGATAGGAAGCAAGCTAAGGAGACATGTCTGATGGCGAACTCCGCAAACAATGAGGATGGAGTGAGGAGCAAGCCGTGGTATCTAGACAGTGGATGCTCCAAACACATGACGGGAGATCCAAGTTGGTTCATCTCACTCCAAGCCTATTCCGGAGACAACATTATCTTCAGAAACAAAAGCTCAGGTAAGGTAGTAGCTACAGGAGAGGTAAGAATTTCAGAAGCTATTAAAGTACGACAAGTAAGTCTGGTTGAAAACTTGAGATACAACTTATTGAGTATATCACAATTGTGTCAACATGGAAGAAATCAAGTGATATTTAACTCTAATGACTGTGTTGTGAAGTGCATTGAGACATTGGAAATAATTCTTTGAGGTGTCCAGGAGAATCAGATATATACTGTGGACCCAGAATTCGTCCCAGACGGGGAGCTGTGTCTATCAAGCATCACTGACGACACATTGCTGTGGCACAAGAGATTTGGACATGCAAGCACGAGGCTAATTCATAAACTCCATCAAAATGAATTGGTGGTTGGTTTACCAAAGGTGGAAAGCTCGTTCGATTAGATATGCAGTGCCTGTGCAACAGGCAAACAGGTACGTACTTCGTTTAAGTCAAAACAATCAGTGAGTACTTCAGGTCCTCTGGACATGATTCACATGGATCTATGCGGTCCAGTCAACGTCGTCAGCCGTGGAGGCAACAGGTTTATATTAGTCATCGTGGATGACTATTCCAGGTATACATGGACCATCTTTCTGAGTTCTAAAGATGAAGCGTACTCTGAATTTCTGTCATGGCTGAAGCTAATTGAAAACAAATTGAGTAAGAAATTAGTATCTATTCGTACTGACAACGGAACCGAGTTCTGGAATTCCCAGTTCATTTCCCTGTACATGACAGCTGGAATAGATCACAAATTCTCAGCACCACAAACTCCTCAGTAGAACGGTGTGGTAGAGAGAAAGAACAGAACACTGGAAGACATGTCTAGGACAATGCTGATTGCCAGTGGCGTTCCAAAGGGGTTCTGGGCTGAGGCAGTGCATGCTGCCAGCTACGTACTGAACCGAGCCTCTCTACGATTTCTGATAGGGAAAACACCATACGAGCTTCTGAGGGGAAGAAAGCCTACCATTGCTCATTTGAAAGTGTTTGGCTGCAGGTGCTACGTGCACAACATTGGAAAGGACAATCTGGGAAAGTTCGATCCGAGGAGCGATAAAGGCATTTTCGTAGGATATTCAAGTCACAACAGAGCATACAAGGTATACAATCTGAGATTGGAACGGGTGGAGGAAAGCATTCACGTCACCTTTGATGAGCGCGCCATGAGTGGACAACTGGTGAAGGATCCCTCCTCACAGGATGATGGAGAACTTCACATCACTGACAGATCCGACCCCGACTGGGAACCTGCTCAATGTGAAGCCACAGAGCCCACTCAAGAGATCACTCAAGCAGTGGCTCAGGAACCCGTCGAGAACTTAGCTGAAGATGCTCAGACAGAGATAGCTGCCCCTGAACATGTCCCTGATGTCCCAGGGACAGACATCATCACTACTCCCCCTAACGAGGAAGGGGTTGCCAATGATCTTCCTCCTGCTAGAATCGCAGAGGAACCCAGAGCTACAAGGAGTGGAAGGGTTGTGCAGCCCCCATCTAGAATGAGGGACTACTAGTGCTATTCATCACAGGATCAGGTAAACCTGAATGAACTATGTCATTTCTGTGGATTTGCGTCCTTTGTCTCTCATACAGAACCAAAGACGATTGCTGAGGCGCTGAAGGATCCAGAATGGGTCAATGCCATGCAAGAGGAACTACATCAGTTTGAAAGAAACAAGGTATGGCGACTGGTTCCTAGACCACTGGATAAGAATGTGATAGGAACAAAGTGGGTCTTCAGAAATAAGATGGACGACAAGGGAGTCGTTGTGAGAAACAAAGCACGCCTGGTAGTCAAAGGGTACAACCAGCAAGAGGGAATCGACTACGATGAAACATTCGCCCCAGTAGCAAGGTTAGAAGCAATCAGATTATTAATTGCTTATTCAACTTACCATGGTTTCACATTGCAGCAAATGGATGTAAAAACGGCCTTCTTGAACGGAGTTCTGAAAGAGGAGGTATATGTAAGTCAGACACCAGGGTTCGAGGATCACACCCACCCTGATCATGTCCACATCCTTGAGAAGGCGTTGTATGGGCTGAAGCAAGCACCCCGTGCCTGGTACGAGAGACTGTCTCAATTTCTGCTATCTCACAGATACGTCAGAGGAGAGGTGCACAAAACTCTTTTTCTTCTGAAGGAAGGACAAGACACTCTGGTTGTTCAGGTATATGTGGATGATATTATTTTCGGTTCAACTAACCCTAAACTTGTCAAGAAGTTCACAGAATTGATGTCGAGCGAGTTCGAGATGAGCATGGTGGGGGAGCTCAAGTACTTTCTTGGACTTCAAGTTGCTCAAGGAGAGGATGGTACACGAATTCATCAGCAAAAATATGTCAAGGAGATTCTAAAGAAATTTGGGATGGAATCCGCCAAGACATGTGCCACACCAATGTCTCCAAATGACACCCTGACAAAGGATGAGTCCTCACCTCGGGTGGATCCAACTCTCTACCGGGGAATGATTGGTTCACTGTTATATCTCACTGCTAGCAGACCTGATATTTTATTCAGTGTGTGTCTGTGTGCAAGGTTTCAGGCTGATCCCAGGGAGACTGATGGACCATAATTATACGAATCATAAACACAGTAAAACCCACCAAATTAGACTGTTTGTCTATTTAACTTTTGCTTGTTAGTTCCGATATTTATCTGCAGGGTATTTTGGAGTCTAGAGAGAATACACGCTAAGGAGAGGATTTTACGCAGAAAATATATTACGAGTCATTCCAAGGTCACGATCAGATGCTGACTGAAGAAATCTCAAGATCCTGACATTGAATCACTCAAAACAAATGCAACCAAAGAGCAACCAAAGTCAGTCCGGAGCTGAAATACACCGATAGTTTTGTGAAAACGTCACAAAACCTCACAAAACTCACTCTCCCCTCCATGGTGACCGGCGGCTTTTGGAGGAGGTGACCAAGGGAGGAAGCTCTCCTCCTTTCTCCACCTCCAATCGGCGGCTTTCAAGCCTCCATGGATGGCTTGCCATGTGGTGGCTTCTCCTCCACACATCTCCTCCTCCTTTGGATATAAATAGACCCCCGCTCCTTTGTATTTCATCCATCCCAAAATCACAAACACTTCTCTCTCTAGAAATTTGGCACTTTGTAAGTTTGGTTTTCAATCTATAATACTCCTGTTGGTTCTTGAGTATTGTAGTTCGGTCTTGAGTACTCTTGTCGGTTCTTGTAGTACTCAAGCTTGTCTTTACTATTCTTGAGTACTCTTGTCGGTTCTTGAAGTACTCACCCCTTTCCCTTACTTACTGTCTTTCAAAAATAGTAAGTACTTCGCTATGGTATCCACCTCTATGGATATTCGTAGCTAAACTCTTCATTCGGTTGAAGAGGTATACTTGTATCATAAAATGTTTTAGGCCATCTTTTTAGTGCCTCTTCTTTTTATTCAAAACTTGTTCTATGTGCCATATATTAGGCCAGAACTTCCAAGGTTGAGTGGATGCTTGAAATGGCAAAACTCTTCCGTGGGGGTTCGTGAACATACTCGGGTAAGTGGATGCTTGAAATGGCAAAGCTTATCTGAGGAGTTCGACCTCTTTTAAACACCATTGGTTTTGATTGGAAATGACGGATCAATGGATGCACATAGGCTAGTATACCTTGAAATGGGGTGCTAGTCTAAATAGAATAAGTGCTCTACGACCTTGAAATGGGCTAGACAGTGTGTGCAAATCGAGCGCTTGAAATGGCCTTGATACACGTTTGAATACTTAGTAGGATCACTAAAGGCCAATGATAAACAGGCTATGATACAAGGCCCCCGAAACCGAATGCTTTCCTTAGATTTAAAAAACCCCTCGCATTTACTTTCTTAGTATAAACTGCTCTATCAACCGCTGACGTTCCGGAGGACTTGCCAATCACGCATCACCCGCTGTAAGTCTTCTACTTTTATTTTCAGTACTTTACTTTTCTGTCATTTACTTTTCCGCACTAAAAACCAAAACCAACCAACCAATCACTTACTTTTCCGCACTAAAATCTCAATCAACCTGAAACACGCTCCCTCGCTGTACGATCCCCTCAAAGAATAACTTATCCCCCTAATTCCCTTGGGTTCGACCCCTACTTACCACTTGCTACCCAGTAGTAAGGTCACGAGTAGCGGAATATAAATTTGCTTTTGCACAGAGAACACCGCACCTTAACGACAATGCGGTGGGCTCCGTCAAAACTGGCGCCGTTGCCGGGGAATTAGTTAATTAATCGGATAAAGTTCTTTAAATCAATACTCGCTTCGAAACAACCATGTCTCGCGAAGGAAGCCACGATAACTACTATAGGGATGACAACTACCGTGCACATACTATAGGAGAACTCAATGCCCCAGATTTTGCAACGCAGCCGTGGTGCATTTGCGAGGGCCCTGAACTAGAAAACATTGCCGTCGACATGTCTGTGGTCCACAATTTGCCAAAGTTCTCAGGAACTAATGGAGATTCAGCAATGACTCATCTCCAACGCTTACATGGCACTTGCCAAATTCTAAAGCCCAATCGAGTGAATATAGATAACTTCAAGTTGAAGGCATTCTATTTTTCCCTCATTGACTCGGCAAACGATTGGTTCCTTTCATTGCCTTCCGGTAGCATCAGAACATGGGTTCAGATGCAAGGGAAATTCCTGGACAAATACTACCCAGCGACAATAGCAATGCAAGTAAGAAGGCAACTACATGACATAAAGCAGGAACCTTACGAAACCATGTACGACTACTTGGAGAAATTCAACCACCTGGAAAGAAGCTGCTGCACTCTTGGACTACCCGAGAAGCTCATCATCGAGTACCTAATTAATGGACTAACTGAGTTAGACAAAAAGCTCCTAGATGCCTCAGCTAGAGGATCCATGATGAATCTATCATTAAGTGGCATAAAGGATCTCATCACCAAGGTTGCTGAAAATGCTCGGTTTAGGGGGGAGACTACTTGTCAAGATTAATTCTTCCGAACAAAAAACGTATCACGAGCCGAGACATCAGTAAACTCCATGCCAGAAGAGATGAGACAAATGAAGGAAATGATGATGCAACTCTTACAAAAGCAGACAGTTCAAGTAAGACCTTGCGAGTTTTGTGGCTCTACGGACAACAAGACTGATGCATGCCCAACTATGACCGAAGTCAACCCGGTGGAGGCCAATGCAGTAGGAGGATATCAAGGATACAATGACAACAAACCAAGCCGACAGTATGATCAAGCAACCAACCCGAGCTGGCATAACAACAGCTATTCTCAAGAAGAAACACAACTAGCTGTCCCTCAACTAGCCCAGTCATTCTATCAACCGATCCACCAACAATACAACCCGGACGCCCCACCAGCAGGCCAGTACCAAGCAAACTCGAGCAATCATCAAGGACCAAACAAGTCACTTGAGGACATGATAACGCAATTGTCAGGGACTGTGCAACAGTTGAGTACTACTATGCATCAAAACCAAGCCGAAACAAAGGGAGAATTATCGGACTTGAAAAAGCACATCTCCCAACTCGCTGTCTCAATAACCGCACACGCTAATGAGTCCGGCAGACTCCTTTCACAAACCATCCAAATCATGGAAGATGTGAATGCCTTGACTCTTAGGAGTGGAAAAACGCTTAGCGGCAAACCTTTGGAGAAAGAGGAGGACAAAGACCCAAGGTTGCCCGGAGAAGAGCAAATGAGGCCCGAATCTGTCGAAACCCTAAAGGATGATGCGACCGATAAAAACGACGGCATATTTGAGGAAGAGCGGGATGTAACCGAAGAAGAAGAGAATACGTCCAAGGAACACAGGCCTGTCCCAGAGCCCAGAACCGAAACCCCTAAAATCAGCGTAACACTTCCATTTCCTGTACCTGCTCGCGTGCAAAAACAACATGTCATGGATGAGGACGTATTTGAGTTATTCAGCAAAGTCGAAATCAACATTCCCCTTTTGGAAGCCATCAAGCAAATTCCTCGGTATGCCAAGTTTTTAAAAGAACTTTGCACCAACCGGAGGAGGAGTACTAGAGACGATCAAGAGTTGATGAGTAGAAACGTGTTGGCTGTCATACAATGAAAAGTGCCCCCCAAATGTGGAGATCCAGGAACTTACACCATTCCATGCACCATTGGCAACATCAGGATCGAGAACTGCATGCTAGACCTTGGAGCATCAATCAATGTTCTTCCCTTCTCTATCTACTCATGTCTTAAGATTGGGCCGCTCAAACCCACCGGTCTCACTATTCAACTAGCAGATCGGTCATGCAAACAGCCCAAGGGCAAAATAGAAGACGTCTTGGTTCAAGTAGGCAAATTAGTGTTTCCAGCAGACTTCTACGTCTTGAAGATGGAGAATGGCGGACCTACAGATCATGCGCCCATCCTTCTCGGCCGTACATTTCTCAAAAAATCAAAAATGAAAATAGACTGTGGAAGTGGAATGCTATCAATGGAAGTAGAAGGAGAAGTCTTCAGCTTTGACATATTCCGAGCAATGAAGTACCCTGTGGAATTCGAGGAAGTACACGCTCTCGATGCTTTGAACGACCTGGTCCAAGAAATTCGTCCAGAACCAAGAACAGATCCCTTAGAAGCCATACTCAATGGGGCCGAAGGATCATACGAATTAACCAAAGACTTGCATGAAACGGTGGCCCACTTAACAATCTCGGAGCATCTCACACCAGAATATGAAGTCAACGAGGTAAAATTATTCAAATCAAATACTTTTCTGCCCTCGGTGATGCAAGCCCCCAAAATAGAATTGAAGCCCCTGCCTGGACATCTGAAGTACGCCTTCCTAGGGGATAATGACACACTCCCAGTAATCATCAAGAGTGGCTTGGAAGCAGGACAGGAACAAAGTTTGATAAAAGTGCTGAAACAACACAAGTTGGCTATTGGATGGACGCTGGCCGACTTAAGAGGAGTCAGCCCGGCCGTATGCATGCACCGTATTCTACTTGAAGATGGAGCAAAGCCATCAAGAGAGCCTCAACGACGACTCAACCCAATCATGATGGAGATCGTCCAAAGGAAATACTGAAGCTTCTTGATGCGGACGTTATCTATCCCATATCAGATAGCCAATGGGTGAGTCCTGTTGACAGAACCGCTCGTCGTCAAAGCGATTGTGCAAATAAATTTATAGTCCGCTACTTGCAACTATACTACTGGGTAGTACTTGGTAAGTAGGGGTTGAACCCAAGGGAACTAGGGGAATAATTATTCTTCGGGGGGAATTACGCAGCGTGGGAACATGTTTAAGGTCGGTTGGTTGGTTTTAAAGCTACCAGCTATTTTGATTGATTGATTGGTTGGTTGGTTGGCTGATTTTAACACTGGAAAGTAAATTACTATTTTAATGATCAAGAGAAATGTTCGGTTTCAGGGGACTTGTATTATATCCTGTTTATCATTGACCTTTAGTGAATCATCTAAGTATTCAAACGGTGAATCGAGGCTAGTTACAGCACAAGACTTGCAACACCGGTTTAAAGCAACTCCTGTTCTATTTCAGTCTAGCGCCAATACCCTAAGGTATGCTAGCCTGGGTGCATCCACCTGATCTCACAGTTACGCTCGACCAGATGGGATTTAGGATGAGTCGAACTCCTCAGATAGCTTTGCTTGTTACAGCTTCCACTACCTGAGTATGATCACGAATTCCCACAGAAGAGCTTTGCTTGTTACAGCATCCACTCATCCTTGGAAACTCTGACTATATATGGCACATAGAACAAGTTTTGAATACTAAGACTAAACACTAAGTTAATAGTCTTAAAACATTTATAATACAAGTGCGCCCCTTAGACCAAACTACTAGTTTAGCTACTATTCATCGCGCTAAACATTATACTAAGGAAATTAAAGACAACAGTTAAATAAATTAATACTAAGAGAAACTTACAACCGTTGAAGCGCCAAGGGAGATTTCCTTTATTTCCAAAGCAAAATTACAACGTTACAAATATTACAACTTCTAGAGAGAGAAGTGAAATTGAGAATTGGTGTGTGAAATGAGGAGGAGGAGGAGCTCCTCCTTATATAGCCACAAGGGGAGGAGGAGATGGCTACAAGTGTTGCATTTTGATTGGAGGAAGAAATCAAGGGAGGAGATGGCCACATGTGGAGGAAGGGGAGGAGGCCGGCGGCTTTTGGTGGAGGAGTATGGTGGCGCCAAGTGGAGGAAGGGGAGTGGTGGAGGAGGAGGAGATGATAGCCACCGGTGGCCGGTCACCATGTGGGGAGGAGCTCCTCCCTTGGCCACCTCCTTGAGTGGTGGCCGGTCATCCTTGCCCAATGTGTGAGTTTGTACAGTTTTGTGCAGTCTTTTCACAAAACTGTCAATGTGTTCCTTCCCCGGTCTGTCTTGACTCCACTCCTGATTCTTCTGATTAATTTAATCTGGTCAATTCAACGTCAGGATCCTTGATATTTCTTCAGTCGGCATATGATCTTGACCTTGGATTGACTCTTGTTATCTTTTCAGCTTAAAATCCTCTCCTTAGCGTGTTTTCACTTCAGTCTCTAAAATGCCCTGTGAAAATATATCGGGGCTAACACGTAGACGTTAGATAGACAAACAGTCTAATTAAGGGGGTTTTACTGTGTTTCTGACTCGTATAACTTTGGTCCATCACCTGTCCACGTGGTCCCAAAGAAAAGTGGGATTACAGTCGAGGAAGATGCCGAAGGAAAAATGGTAACAACAAGAATCAAGAACGGCTGGAGAATATGCATCGACTACAGGAAATTAAACGCCGTCACAAGAAAAGACCATTTTCCCCTACCCTTCATCGATCAAATGCTAGATCGACTAGTAGGCAAGCCATATTTCTGCTTCCTGGACGGGTTCTCAGGATACAACCAGATCCCCATAGCACCTGAGGACCAAGAGAAGACTACATTCACTTGCCCATTCGGTACTTTCGCCTTCAGAAGAATGTCGTTCGGTCTATGCAATGCCCCGGGGACTTTCCCAAGGGTAGTAACCAGCATCTTTTCAGACATGATCGGGGATATCATTGAAGTCTTCATGGACGACTTCACCATCTATGGCAATACATTCGACGCTTGCCTAGATAACCTGAACACGGTTCTGGCACGATATATCTCAATGAACCTCGTGCTCAATTACGAGAAATGCCACTTCATGGTAACTCATGGAGTAGTCTTAGGGCACGTCGTCTCACAAGAAGGCATAGAGGTGGATAAATCTAAAATAGACCTGATCATGACTCTACCATACCCCTCCACTGTCCGAGACATCCAATCCTTCCTTGGGCATGCGGGATTCTACCGACGATTCATCAAGGACTTCTCCAAAAAGGCGTTGCCTCTATCAACTCTTCTCCAAAAAAAAGCTCCTTTTGAATTCACCAATGCATGCAAGGAAGCCTTTAATGAGCTCAAAAAGGCCCTCACTAGCACACCCATCATCCAAACTCCGGATTGGAAAAAACCATTTGAAATCATGTGCGACGCAAGCGACTTTGCTGGGGGAGCAGTTCTCGGCCAAAAGATTGATAAGAAGGCAGGTGTGATCTACTACGCCTCACGAACCCTAGATCCTGCCCAACGGAACTACTCCACCACCGAGAAGGAACTCTTGGCAGTAGTATTCGCTCTAGAAAAATTCAGACCCTATTTGCTTGGAGCAAAAGTAATAGTTTACTCTGACCATGCTGCCATCCGTTACCTGATGAAGAAAAAGGAGGCCAAGCCAAGACTCATTCGGGGGATATTACTACTGCAAGAGTTCGATGTGGAAATAAGGGACAAAAAAGGGATCGAGAATACTGTGGCGACCACCTAAGTAGGATTGTCCGAAAGGAAGAAGAAGGACACATAACTGAATCATTCCCAGACGAACATCTCTATGCAGTCTCAACCAAGGTACCATGGTACGCGTCAATCGTCAACTACCTTGTAGGAGGTACATTTCCTCCCTCTTTTACTAAAGCACAATGCATGAAACTTAGGCATGACGCTAGATATTACTTATGGGATGATCCCTATTTATGGAAAATAGGAGCAGATCAAATACTTAGGAGATGCATCCCCGATAATGAAAGAGCTTCTGTTATTAGGTTTTGCCACGAGTTTGCATGTGGAGGACACTTCGGGCCTAGGAGAACCGCTAGAAAAATCTTAGATATCGGCTTTTTCTGGCCAAGTATATTTAGAGATGCCTGTGAAAAGTGTAAAAAATGCGATAAGTGTCAAAGAGTAGGAAATGTGTCAGCTAGAAGTGAAATGCCTCAAGTACCCATATTAGTCAACGATGTTTTTGACATTTGGGGTCTTGATTTTATGGGACCATTCCCAGTTTCATGCGGGTATACTTATATTTTAGTTGCTGTAGATTATGTGTCAAAATGGGTAGAAGCCAAAGCCACAAGGTGCGACGATGCAAAGACTGTCATAGAATTTTTGCGCACTAACCTGTTTTGTAGGTACGGGGTACCCAAGGCCATAATAAGCGACCAAGGAACTCATTTCTGCAACCGCATGATGGCTGCTACCTTAAAACGCTTCCATGTCCACCATCGAACATCCACGGCATATAACTCTCAAACCAATGGTCAAGCAGAGATCTCCAACCGCGAAATCAAAAGTATTCTGGAAAAGATGGTGAAGCCAGGTAGGAAAGATTGGAGTCAGAGACTAGACGAGGCTCTTTGGGCTTATCGGACGGCATACAAGACACCAATTGGAACCTCCCCCTTTCGGCTTGTTTATGGGAAGACATGCCACCTTCCGGTGGAATTAGAGCATAAAGCCTATTGGGCACTCAAGCATTGCAATCCAGATTTAAAAGCCACAGGACTGGATAGGAAGCTTAATCTGTGTGAGCTTGAGGAATTAAGGCTTGAGGCTTATGAAGGGCAACCGGACTATATGGCGCGGACCAAATTGTATCATGACAAATTCATCCTCCGACGCTCATTTGAGGAGGGACAACAAGTGCTGGCCTTTTCCTCGCGACTAAAATTGATGCCCGGGAAGCTTAAATCTAGATGAACCGGCCCTTTAACGATAACTAAGGTATTCAACCAAGGGGCAATTGAGTTAGAAAGCCCAAATAATGGAAGCAGATTCATGGTGAATGGGCAGCGAGTCAAACATTACCATGGCGAGGTCAACTTGATAACACAGAAATACGACCTAAGCCACCCATGGGATCCAAACCAGTGACCCAGGAATGAGGTACTGTCGAGCCAACGACGTTAAACAAAGGCACTGGTCGGGAGGTAACCCGACACATATCTTACTTTCTGTCTTTTATTTTCTGTCATTTAGTTTTTATCAATAAGTCGCTCTCACCCACTTGGTGCATGAAATGAAATGACTATTCAGGAATCGGTTATGGGTGCAACATCAAGCCAGCCAGGCCTATGCCAAGAGTTCAAGGCCCCAGCTGAACTCCCTCGATTATCCAGCCTCATGCCATGTCGTTCACTCGACACTTTAAAGGGAGTTCTGTTCTTCCCTTTTCCTTAATGTCATTTCCTTCTCGTACAATATCTGCTTGCATGGCTTTTGAACTAAGTTGTGCTGAAAGGCACGCCTTCTTTCAAAAGTGTGGGGTGAGAACCACCTTTGTAAATAAATAACATGTTTTTCCTTTTTCCTTTTTCCTTAATATTATCTTTTTGAAAATATGAACTTAAGAATGTGAAAAAGATAGATCATAATGCATGCATTAACCTTGTGAAAATTCAACTGTTTAAAAACTTAGAATGTAACTTCTCATTTGTCCCTTTGTGCTGAGATAAACTAGGGATGTGGAGTTGACATAAACTGCCCTAGAGAGGCTTGGCAAGCACTCGAAGGATCGAATCTAACTATATGGTTTTCGAGTCAGTGGAGGCTGCACTTCGGGTTTCAGTGAAGATTGAAGTCATCTCCGCCATGCAGTGTTTATGCAAAAAGAAAAAAAAAGGGGCGAGGACGGGAATCAGACCGTCCTATCTCTAGTCAAAGTAGCCGAGAAAATAGATGAGCGACCCTCATCTTGACCCGCGCGAAACGGCAAGGATGAGAGGAGCGGGGAGGTATTTCCATATGCTCGCGGGCGACGATTGGACCTCCCAAAAAGGCTTGAGAAAATGGACTAGCAAGTCACAAAGAAGCAAAAAGCTCAAAGAAGCAAATCAAGAGGCCAATGGCCCAAAATTGTGAAGGTTTTAACCGAACAAAAAGTAAAGTACTTAAAGAGTCAAATCAAAGGCCAAAGGCCGATTCACTACAAAAGCTGTCCCTCGCCAAAAGAAAATCAAAGACCAAACCATTGAAACCCGAACCGAATCACGTGCTAGAGAAAGCTACAAGGAAACCATATAGTGCGAGACGGTCCCGAGGTTGCAGTCCAGGAGCCTGAAAAGGGCTATCTCCCGAAACATCCAAAATAATTTGCATCTCAGCACGGAGGTACAAGTATCAAGTTTCTTCTATTTATTTACACAGTTCAATTTGGTAATAAGTAAGCAATGCATGAATTAGGATAAATCGAGTCCCACAGTCTAACTTTCATATTTTAAAAGCTTACTTAGTGTGCCGCCCTTTAATAGCATTGTTCGGGACGAACAACTAAAAGTGTGGGGTGATCTGATGGACCATAATTATACGAATCATAAACACAGTAAAACCCACCAAATTAGACTGTTTGTCTATTTAACTTTTGCTTGTTAGTTCCGATATTTATCTGCAGGGTATTTTGGAGTCTAGAGAGAATACACGCTAAGGAGAGGATTTTACGCAGAAAATATATTACGAGTCATTCCAAGGTCACGATCAGATGCTGACTGAAGAAATCTCAAGATCCTGACATTGAATCACTCAAAACAAATCCAACCAAAGAGCAACCAAAGTCAGTCTGGAGCTGAAATACACCAATAGTTTTGTGAAAACGTCACAAAACCTCACAAAACTCACTCTCCCCTCCATGGTGATCGGCGGCTTTTGGAGGAGGTGACCAAGGGAGGAAGCTCTCCTCCTTTCTCCACCTCCAACCGGCGGCTTTCAAGCCTCCATGGATGGGTTGCCATGTAGTGGCTTCTCCTCCACACATCTCCTCTTCCTTTGGCTATACATAGACCCCCTCTCCTTTGTATTTCATCCATCCCAAAATCACAAACACTTCTCTCTAGAAATTTGGCACTTTGTAAGTTTGGTTTTCAATCTATAATACTCCTGTTGGTTCTTGATTATTGTAGTTCGGTCTTGAGTACTCTTGTCGGTTCTTGTAGTACTCAAGCTTGTCTTTACTATTCTTGAGTACTCTTGTCGGTTCTGGAAGTACTTACCCCTTTCCCTTACTTACTGTCTTTCAAAAACCGTAAGTACTTAGCTATGGTATCCACCTCTATGGATATTTGTAGCTAAACTCTTCATTCGGTTGAAGGGGTGCACTTGTATCATAAAATATTTTAGGCCATCTTTTTAGTGCCTCTTCTTTTTATTCAAAACTTGTTCTATGTGCCATATATTAGGCCAGAACTTCCAAGGTTGAGTGGATGCTTGGAATGACAAAACTCTTCCGTGGGGGTTCGTGAAAATACTCGGGTAAGTGGATGCTTGAAATGGCAAAGCTTATCTGAGGAGTTTGACCTTTTTTAAACACCATTGGTTTTGATCGGAAATGACGGATCAATGGATGCACATAGGCTAGTATACCTTGAAATGGGGTACTAGTCTAAATAGAATAAGTGCTCTACGACCTTGAAATGGGCTAGACAGTGTGTGCAAATCGAGCGCTTGAAATGGCCTTGATACACGTTTGAATACTTAGTAGGATCACTAAAGGCCAATGATAAACAGGCTATGATACAAGGCCCCCGAAACCGAATGCTTTCCTTAGATGTAAAAAACCCCTCGCATTTACTTTCTTAGTATAAACTGCTCTTTCAACTGCTGACGTTCCGGAGGACTTGCCAATCACACATCACCCGCTGTAAGTCTTCTACTTTTATTTTCAGTACTTTACTTTTCTGTCATTTATTTTTCCGCACTAAAAACCAAAACCAACCAACCAATCACTTACTTTTCCGCACTAAAATCTCAATCTACCTGAAACACGCTCCCTCGCTGTACGATCCCCTCAAAGAATAACTTATCCCCCTAATTCCCTTGGGTTCGACCCCTACTTACCACTTGCTACCCAGTAGTAAGGTCACGAGTAGCGGAATATAAATTTGCTTTTGCACAGAGAACACCGCACCTTAACAACAGTGCGGTGGGCTCCGTCAGAGACCCACGTGAAAGCAGTAAAGAGGATATTGAGATATCTGAAGGGAACAGATGACTTATGCCTGTTCTATCCAAGGGGAGGTGAAGTACGCCTGCAAGCATACACTGACGCAGACTATGCTGGGTGCAAGACAGATAGGAAGTCCACATCAGGGATGGCTCAATATCTTGGACCTTGTCTTATCTTTTGGGCTTCAAAGAAGCAGTCCTCAATTGCGCTATCCACCGCTGAGGCGGAATACATCGCCGCTGCTGCTTGCTGTGCGCAGCTGCTGTGGATCAGACAATAGCTAAGTGACTATGGTGTTATTACAAATTGTGCTAAGATTTTGAGTGATAACACTAGTGCTATTAACATCTCAAAAAATCCAGTGCAGTTCTCGCGTACCAAGCATATAGAGATTCGGTATCATTTTCTACGTGACTGCGTAGAAAAGGGAACAATTGAGATGGAATACTGTAGAACTGAAGAACAGATTGCAGACATATTCACAAAGGCTTTGTACAGAGAACCCTACGAGAAGCTGAGGCTCGAACTAGGTATGATTTCTCTCCCTTAAAGCTATGCTCAATTGTTGCTCCCTCAGTGATTGGCTAGACTAGACGCATATGAGTCACGTCTGATGAAGAGTCTAACATGAATGTTCTGTGCTGGTGAAAAAGTATGTTGTGTTCATAATGTAGCCATGTATGCTTTCTATGTGATTGATGACTGCATTAGGGACTGAAAGACATGAAATTCTAATTTCTTTCTGCCCAAAAGAGACCTCCATATTTGATCCCACACTATAAACCAAGGAGGTACTCTAGACCAATCTTAGCCTATCTTCGTGTGGAACGCTCCTATGAGCCCGTCGAAATGTTCCTTTCCCGGAGTTCTTCCACATGAGGTACGAAGAAAATAAATTTTACTTGAAAGTTCTTAACTTTTTCTTGATTGTGTGTGGTGTTATTTGTACCATTCGGGTAAAGTTGCACACCATACCAAAACCTTGTGTACCCATGAGACAGTAAGACTGAGCTATCACCATGAATGGATCACCTTTAGCTGGGAAACAATCTCTGTGACAGTTGTGAAGATGGGCAGTTATGTCCTCTGGTAAAGTTGGCTCAGCCTTGGAAAGAGGTAAAATTGAATTGAAAGGTGAACAGTTTCTGCAGCAGGGAGGTGTCGCGTCGGTTACCTTTATGAGGAAACCTGCTCCTCAATCTTCCAAGAAAGGTCAGAGATCTACCCGAACGTCTGCTCCACCCGTTGAAGAGGAAGCCGAGTCAGATGGTAGCGCCGAAGAATCGAAAGAGGTAGGGAAAGGGTTTGTGCAGGAGTTGGTACTGAATACCGAGTGGATGGTGGCGGATGGTTTGGGAGAAGTTGTGGAACTCCTGGAGGCCCAAGGGTGGGGCGCTCTGTTTAAAAAGCAAGTTCTCGTGGATGAGAAGATGGTGAGGGACCTTTACTCAAAACTGAAGTTGGTTGAAAAGGAAGAGGGAAAAGGAAATTGGGAGTTATCAGCTGTTGTTGGCGGAGAGTTGTTCTCCGTGAATATGAGGGAGCTGACCACAGTCCTGGGAGTGCCCAAAGGAGGGTATGCCACCTACTCCAAAGGTACTTGGCCAGGGACTGTGGCGAAGTCAGAAGTCTTTGAGAGGCTCGGGCTGAATCTCACTATGAAGGGACAGAGGGACCATCTCCACTTGGGCGTGCTTCCGAGGATTCTTCACAGAATCCTAGTGTCCAATATCTCCCCAAGAAAGCACAAACACAATCTGGTCACCTTCCAGGACATGCTGTTGGTCGATCAGATCATGCAGAGGAAGCCAGTGAACCTGGCATTTCAAATCATGAAGCATATGGAAAACAACAGGGACAACCTGTCAAATGGACTACCCTTCCCAGGGTTTGTGAAGGAGATACTGAAGTATTGGGAGGTTTACCTTCCTGAGTCGGAGAGAGTGCTTTCGTATGCACTGTGCAATGAGCAAATTACCAAACTGGGGTTGGAGTTCTCTGAGGGAGTTGGATGGACAGTTCCTGCTGTGGTAGAGGAAGATGATGATGAGGATGTCATGGAAGTGCCTCCTCTTAACGTTGCTGCTCCTGTCAGTGGTGACGAGGCAACCCCCTCTGAGGACTTAAGCGAGATGCTGGCGCTGCTGAAGGTGCTTCGAGCAGAGATGAAAGAGTTAAGGGGTGAATTGAAGGAAGTAAAATCAGAGTTGGTGGAGGCAAAGACCGAGTTGGTGGAGGTGAAGTCTGAAGTGCAGCTCGTGAAGCAGAAGGTGATTGACCTGGAGCTTGCAATAACAGTTGACTCGGGGGCAATGTCTGTGGCTGTCGAAGGGTTCTCAGGGCAGATGAAGGACCTTGCCACAGAGATTGTGGAACAGATGAAGGACTCGTTCACGATTGTGCCCTAGTCTGAACTGTCTCATGGAACCCCCCTCCTTGCCATCCCCACCCACATATTCCCCCCTCTTTTTGAACTTGCTTTATTTCGAATTTCATGTTTAAGCTCTCTATGCATTCTGAACTCTCTGCCGCATGTGTGGTGTCTGAATGACACGCTTATAACTTGCAGGCATGAATGCAATGTTTTTTCTTTCCATTACTCTGTGTTCTTATTTGCTTATCTTTTTGATGATGTCAAAAGGGGGAAGAACTATATGAGCATACACTAAGGGGGAATAACCGGTACCAAAGTTTAAGTGGATGTCTATCTGAGGGGGAACTATGCTAGCTAGACTTTAAATAAAAACTTAGTGAATAAACTCTGAAGCAGCTGAAAGTTCTAGGGAAATGTAGATATGATTGCCGTGTGATTTCTTATCTGTGAAGAAGTGTTTGTCATCATCAAAAAGGGGGAATTTGTTGGACCCTTTGCGTTTTGATGATAACAAACACTTAACTAATAATTCACTTGAGTGTGTAGAAATCACTGTCTGACAGGTAAGGCTACTGAACATCTCTGAGAGAGAGCAGCGCTGCGAGGGAGATGCGCTCTGTGTGAGAGATACACCGACATTCCGACCAGATCGAATCTGGGAAAAGATACTCGAAGATATATGTATCGAAGATACAAGAATATATGCGTGTAATATTTGTTTAAGATTATTAATGCAAATATATACACGAGGAGATGTCAGTATATTCGACAGGAAGATTGAAGCCAGATTTGGTATGCATATATGTGACAGGGTTAAGATATGGAAATATCTTAACCGTATCACATCTGCGAGATAACAATCGGATCTGTGATGGATATAGACTTTGCCGGCTTAAAGACTCTATAAAAGGAAGAGAAGTCTTCAAAGAGAAGTTTAGCTTTTTGGAGATAGCAATCGGTGATCGAAGAGAAGATCCATTCCGGAGATGACGAAGTGCTGCTGTGTGCGGACAAGAGAAGACTGTGTTAGTTGATACTTTGAATTGAGTAGTGTTGTTAACTGTCACTGAGTGAGACAAGCTGTAACAAACTACAAGCATATTCCTTCATCAATAACACAGATCTTGAAGCCCTTCTGGAACTGTCCAGAAGGCAAGTGGTTTTCAGCCTGCTGCAAGGATTGCAGTAAGGTTTCCACTCTAAATCGTGAGTACTTACTTTCCGTTCTATATTTCATGTACGAGAGTTTATTTCCACTGCCATCTGTCTGAGGGATACCACTCTGGGATCTCCCTCACATAGTTGGCTAACCTAACGATCCAACACTACTTCGAAAATCAGAGACCTTGAGAAGCAGTAGCTTCCGGAGAATCCCATTGACCATGCTACCAGCTCCCGGTCGAAGGGCAACCTTTGCCAGACGCACATTCTGAATTGAAATTTCGCATTAGCAAAACCCGAGAGTGCAACGTTTACTTCTTAAACTAACTGCACAACGTCATTGTACCACAAATGGTCACTCCAGTGATTAAAAATGTACACTGGCAAGAGTAACAAGAAAACGACGAGTCCGAAAATTCATTAGTTTAATGTTCCGGAGATGTCAATATATGCATCTTAACTCCAATTGGAAAATAAAGGAAAGAGAGTGAGTGGATGAAGAATTACCTCGTCTACAACAGCATAGGGTGGCATATCCAGCTTGACAATCTCGTAGAAACCAATTCGAAGAATCTGCCATATACAAATCAATGTTGCAAAATTGCAAGGGAGAGTAAAGAGTATTTTATATAACTTAATTACGTTGCTGTATAAAGTCTTCGAACTTGTAGAGTACGACCAATGAATAACACTGTAGTTTGTACTTGAAAGGGAAATTGAAGAAACACAGGTGGTATCCCTTAAAGTAATAACCTGTAAGAGGAGAGGCTCCATGTTGTTAAACATATTTTGTTCATGGCATATAGAACCAATTAGATGATCGAGGTATCTTCTCCAGCGAATTGTGCCTCCAACAACATCTGTAACCTGTTTGCTCACATGAAAATTAACAATTTCTTACACTCACATCATCATTGCAACCCTTAGATAGCCTTAGATAATCACTGTAATTAAGATGTAGCTGAAAAAAATGCTCAAGGGAATAGATGAAGAGGATGCATCACTTAAGCATGGTGTATTAAATTGTAAAGACTTCACTCTTATGAATTTAATAGCTATAAAATGGTCCACTGCTTCCGGTTGTTTGATTGATGCAAAACATAACACCCTTGATACATACTTGTACTGTAAATTACTAGTTAAGATAAAGATACCATAAACAAATGAAGATGAAACAAACCAATCTGAGGTCTAGATCGCTTAAGTCTCGAGTGCGAAAGCCCAGCGTTCTCTCAACATAGCCCATCTCAGTCTCCAGAACCCTTACCCTTTTTGTTCAAAAGGTCAGCAAAAGCACCACCATACTCTATTCTCATTAATCGCACAGCAGAAACTAAACAACAAAGAAGGCAAATGTGATACAAATACATTTTTACTTATATAAAGTCAACGCCCTATACCACTGTTTTTTTTATATAATAAAAAGACCATCTAGGTCAAAAGACTGTAGCCTAATACAGAAAAACACTTAGAGCTAACGATCGCCAAACACTGAACAATCCTCTAGACTCTGCCCTCGAGTAAGCAACTTGGGCTTCGGAAAGCAACTTGGGGCCTCGAAAGGCGACTTGGGACCTCTAAACACTGATTTCGGTAAACATCCCCTTCAGCTCCTTTACTTCGGGCTCGATTCCTCTCCTTAGATATCTAAAACAACTACCTCGCTTCGGGACAAAAAACCATACGCTAACACTAATCCACTTTCCGCTTTGTATGATCATCCTTTGATTCTTTGCTCCATTTTCTCCTCTTACGATCCCGCTGAAATAAGCCTTTTAACTCTTGAAATTGACTTCCACTTATCTTCTCTCTTTTCTATGCCAAATCCATACAATTGTTGTATTATCTCCTCGTCGGGCGCCAATCCTTCCATACCCAGACTCCTTGCTAGTTGGTAGGTTAAAATTGCTTCCTCTCTTTTCTCTTTATCTTCTTCTTCTGACCCCCTCCTTGGTGATTTTTTGTTCTCATTGAAATCTTCTATAATTTCCCCTTCCACTTCAAATCTTTTTACCTCCTGATTTTTCTTTACTTGTGATATCCTTTGACGCCTGTTGAACTTTAAGTTCTTCTTCCAAATATCCTTCTTTCTCCTTTGATGTTTCAAACGCTTACGATTGATTTCAAACTCTGCTAAAGTCATATTATACTCTGCGTCTTCGCCACTCAAAATTAGACTCTTCCCCCAAGGAATTCTGTCAGCAGCACAGGCTATCTCCACTTCATTTTGACCAATGCGGACCTTCTCCATATGAAGCTTTCCCAGTCTTCTAATGTCTGCTACAGAGCGATCTTTCCTGGGAGGAGCCGCCCAGAACGGACTTTCTTCTATCTCATCTGATATCTGGATCATTTGCGAGGTTTCGACCACTTCCAAACCTTTTCCGGACCCCCTGGCGCACCTCTTCACAGGCGAATCAGAACCAGCCCCCTTACCTTCCAACACGTTTAAGGACGAAGCTCCGACACCAGACAGATGTCCCATCCCAACTCCGTGCCCACCTGGCGACTTGCCTGAGCCCCTATCCGACCTTGAGATTTCATCGGAAGGAAGAAGTCTAGTTCTCGGAATGCATACCTCTTCCAAAGACTCGGGATTGTCTATCCCGCAGCCTCCCAAACAACACTCCTCACATAACCTAATTTCGTACACTCTACCTGAAATTTCCACCTCCAAAATCTCACTGATTCTATCCACCTTGCTTGTTTCAATCAACATCCTCGCTCTACCCACGCCCACGAAGCGCACATCCCGATCATCCATCTTCAGAAAGACTCCATAAGGGTTTGCCATCCGCTTGATGGACCAAAGTTATACGAGTCAGAAACACAGTAAAACCCCCTTAATTAGACTGTTTGTCTATCTAACGTCTACGTGTTAGTCCCGATATATTTTCACAGGGCATTTTAGAGACTGAAGTGAAAACACGCTAAGGAGAGGATTTTAAGCTGAAAAGATAACAAGAGTCAATCCAAGGTCAAGATCATATGCCGACTGAAGAAATATCAAGGATCCTGACGTTGAATTGACCAGAATAAATTAATCAGAAGAATCAGGAGTGGAGTCAAGACAGACCGGGGAAGGAACACATTGACAGTTTTGTGAAAAGACTGCACAAAACTGTACAAACTCACACATTGGGCAAGGATGACCGGCCACCACTCAAGGAGGTGGCCAAGGGAGGAGCTCCTCCCCCTTGGGTGACCGGAAACCGGCGGCTCCACCCTCCTCCACCAAAAGCCGCCGGCTCCTCCTCCTTGCGCCACTTGTCTCCTCCTCCTTCCTCCTCTTCTCCTCCCTTGGATCAAAAGACATGTGCATCCATTTCCACCACCCATCTCCTCCCATTTTGGCTATAAAAGGAGGAGCTCCTCCTCCTCATTTCACACACCAAATCTCAATTTCACTTCTCTCTCTAGAAGTTGTAATATTTGTAACGTTGTAATTTTTCTTTGGAAATAAAGGAAAGCTCCCTTGGCGCTTCAACGGTTGTAAGTTTCTCTTAGTATTAATTTATTTAACTGTTGTCTTTAATTTCCTTAGTATAATGTTTAGCGCGATGAATAGTAGCTAAACTAGTAGTTCGGTCTAAGGGGCGCACTTGTATTATAAATGTTTTAAGACTATTAACTTAGTGTTTAGTCTTAGTATTCAAAACTTGTTCTATGTGCCATATATAGTCAGAGTTTCCAAGGATGAGTGGATGCTGTAACAAGCAAAGCTCTTCTGTGGGAATTCGTGATCATACTCAGGTAGTGGAAGCTGTAACAAGCAAAGCTATCTGAGGAGTTCGACTCATCCTAAATCCCATCTGGTCGAGCGTAACTGTGAGATCAGGTGGATGCACCCAGGCTAGCATACCTTAGGGTATTGGCGCTAGACTGAAATAGAACAGGAGTTGCTTTAAACCGGTGTTGCAAGTCTTGTGCTGTAACTAGCCTCGATTCACCGTTTGAATACTTAGATGATTCACTAAAGGTCAATGATAAACAGGATATAATACAAGTCCCCTGAAACCGAACATTTCTCTTAATCATTAAAATAGTAATTTACTTTCCAGTGTTAAAATCAACCAACCAACCAACCAATCAATCAATCAAAATAGCTGGTAGCTTTAAAACCAACCAACCGACCTTAAACACATTCCCATGCTGCGTAATTCCCCCCGAAGAACAATTATTCCCCTATTTCCCTTGGGTTCGACCCCTACTTACCAAGTACTACTGATGGACCACAATTATACGAATCAAAAACACAGTAAAACCCCCCAAGTTAGACTGTTTGTCTATCTAACATCCATCTGTTAGTCCCGATATATTTCCACAGGGCATTTTAGAGACTGAAGTGAAAACACGCTAAGGAGAGGATTTTATGCTGAAAAGATAACAAGAGTCAATCCAAGGTCAAGATCATATGCCGACTGAAGAAATATCAAGGATCCTGATGTGAAATTGACCATAACAAATTAATCAGAAGAATCAGGAGAGGAATCAAGACAGCCCGGGGAAGGAACACACTGACAGTTTTGTGAAAAGACTGCACAAAACTGTACAAAACTCACATATGGGCAAGATGACTTGTGACTTGAAGAAGAGGTGGCCAAAGAGGAAAACCACCCCAAAACCACCACCCACCACCGGCGGCTCCTCCACCCTCCTCCTCCATGTGACCGGTTGACTTGCCTTGGAGGTGGCAAAGCCAACCTCTCCTCCTCCACCACAACCGGCTACCGGCGGCTGCCCTCCACCACTCCTCCTCCGCCACTTGGTGGCTCCTCCTTGCCTCCTCCTCCTCCCTTGGATCAAACCAATCTCCACCCATTTTTCCTATAAAAGGAGGTGCTCCTCCCCTCACAAAATCATCCCAAAATTGAAAATCACTTCTCTCTCTACATTTTGTTATTTGTAAGTTTGGTTCGGTTTTGAAATAATACTCCTGTTTGTTCTTGAGTATTATACTGGAAATTATAATACTCTTGTCGGTTCTCGAGTATTATAATACTGTAGAGAATACTCCTGTTGGTTCTTGAGTATTCAGTAGGAAATTAGGAATACTCCTGTTGGTTCTTGAGTATTCCACCCCTTTCCCTCTTACTGTTTTCAAAAACCCCCGAGTATTTAGCTATGGTATCCATCTCTATGGATATTCGTAGCTAAACTCTTTATTCGGTGGAAGGTATTTTCTTGTATTATATAATGTTGTAATATCTTTTAGTTTCATTTCTTTGTATTCACAACTTGTTCTATGTGCCATTTATAGTCAGAATTTCCAAGGTTGAGTGGATGCTACGAAAGGGCAAAACTCTTCCGTGGGGATTCGTGAACATACTCGGGTAAGTGGATGCTACGAAAGGGCAAAGCTTATCTGAGAAGTTCGACTCATCTAAAACACCACTTGGTCAATCGTAACTGTGAGATCAAGTGGATGCACAAAAGGCTAAGATACATCGAAAGGAGGAATTAGTCTGAAATAGAACAAGGGTTGCTTTAAACGATGTTGCAAGTCTTGCGCTACGAAAGGGCCTCGATTCATCTTTGAATACTTAGAAAAGTTACTAACAGTTTATTATATACATGTTATAATATAAGAGTACCTGAAACCGAATGCTTTTCTTTACTGTTAAACCGCAATCACCAACTGCTGATCTACCGGAGGAATTACAATCACGCATCACCCACTGTAAGTCTTCTTTGTATTTACAGCATTTAATTTCTGTATTTACTTTTCCGCAATCAAAACCAAAAAACCCCCAAAAAATCACGTAGTTAATTAGAGCGCTAAAATCTCAATCAACCATAAAACACGCTCCCTCCAGTTTAATCACCCTAAAAGAATAGCCTATTCCCCTAATTCCCTTGGGTTCGACCCCTACTTACCACTTACTACCCAGTAGTGTAGTCACAAGTAGCGGATATTATAAATTTATTTGTACAGAGGACACTGCACCTTAACGAGAGTGCGGTGGCCCTCCGTCAAATTGGCGCCGTTGCCGGGGAATTAGCCGTCGAATAAACTATTCTTTTCTCTTCCTCCATCTCTTTTAAATTCTTGCGCTCGAAACAACTATGTCTCGCGAAGGAAGTCATCATGACTACCAGGATGACGATGAAATAAACCTGTACGAGCGAAATGATGAAGTGCCACTTCCATTTATGGATGATCCGGAGCAACTCATCAGAAGCAGACGAGCTCGTGATAGGGAGGCCATCAGACGAAACCAAGAACCACCCGAGGACCGAAATGCAGCTGGTCCAGTACGACAACCCCCTAGATATCCCCCACCCCCTCGCCCTCGACAAGTTCCTAGACAAGAACCCGTCTTCGATAACTACTACGGGGATGACAACTACCGTGAACCCACCCTGGGAGAACTTTCGGCACCAGATTTCAGAGTTCAGCCATGGTGTATCTACGAAGGACCTGAGCTAGAAAACATCGCCATCAACACTTCAGTGGCCCACAGCTTGCCAAAATTCTCAGGAACTCGTGGAGAATCAGCAATGACTCATCTCCAGCGTCTACATGGGATTTGCCAAAACCTCAAACCAAATGGCGTAAACGTAGACGACTTTAAGTTAAAGGCGTTCTACTTTTCCCTCATTGATGCGGCAAACGACTGGTTCCTGTCATTACCTTCCGGAAGCATCAGAACATGGGCTCAGATGCAGAAGAAATTCTTAGACAAATACTACCCAGCAGGAAGAGCAATGCAAGTAAGAAGGCAACTGCAAGACATCAAACAAGGGCCCAACGAAACCATGTATGATTACCTGGAAAAGTTCAATCACCTGGAAAGAAGCTGCTGTACCCTTGGACTGCCCGAGAAACTCATAATCGAGTACCTCATTGATGGATTAAGACCCTTAGACAAAATGCTCCTGGATGCCTCAGCTGGAGGGTCCATAATGAATCTATCATTGAGTGGTGTTAGGCAACTCATCAACGACGTTGCCGAAAATGCCCGATTTAGAGAAGAGACAACTCGGCAGGAAGAATTCTCCCGAACGAAAAATGTGGCAAAAGCTGAAACATCGACGGGGCCTATATCTGAGGAAATAAAGCAGTTAAAAGAAATGATGATTCAGCTCCTGCGAAGACAACCAATTCCGGTAAAACCTTGCGAGTTCTGTGGATCTATAGACCACAAAACTGACGCATGTCCGACATTAATAGAAGAGGAACTGGCGGAAGTAAATGCAATAGGAGGATATCAAGGATACAACAACAGCAACGACAGAGCAGGACAGAATAGGCAGTACGGTCAAACATCCAAACCAGACTGGCGTAACAACAACAGCTATCCTCAGAAGGAAGCACAACCAGCTCAGTCATACCACCAACCCCCCCACCGACAGTATAACCAGAACGCTCCAGGACAATATCAGCAAAGAGGACCGAATCAGAGTCAGCACCAAACCGGCCTGAATAATCAGCAAGAACAAACCAAGTCGCTCGATGACACGATGAAGGAGCTCGCAGGAAACGTAAATCGATTGGGTACTTCGCTACTCCAATACCAGGTGAAAACTGACGGGGCAATTTCTGAATTGACCAAAAAAATGTCCCAGCTCGCCACTGCAATGTCAACGCTGACCAGTGAACCTGGCAGACTTCCTTCACAAACCATCCAAAACCCAAGGGCGAATCTTAGCATGATAAAAAGGTCAAACGTAAAGACAACCCTGGGAGAAGCAGCACGAGCCCCAGCCTACAAACTCACTAACAAGCACTTCAACCGTAGACGTCGTCCTGACTGGAATCAAGAGGAAGACCGACCCAATAATGACAGAACATGGGTCACGCATGCTGACAATGGACGGTACGCATTCACCGTCTGCATATCACCACCGTCAGTCATACACTCTGACATACCAGCATCTGGATGGGATTACAATAGCAATGAAAGGGATGAACAGAATGGCCTAGCATTGGGAAAAGCCCTCACTTCTGATCATGAGTCACAACCAGAAAGAGATAAAGACCCAGGGGCCTTCACAGTCACCTGCGGTATTGGTGAGACCCAAATCCATAAGTGCTTAGTCGACCTTGGGGCTGCTGTCAATGCCATGCCTTCCTCCTTATATTACTTACTAGGACTTGGTCCATTGAAACCACCCCGATCAAACATCGAACTAGGAGATAAATCATGCATCCGCCCGGTTGGAGAACTTGAAGATGTAATACTCCATGTGGGAGAACTCGTAGTTGCTGCAGACTTCTATGTAATACCAACAGAAGAGACCTGCAAAGACGACCCACCAACAATAATATTGGGACGACCATTCCTCTACGCCACTAAAGCAAGAATCGATGTAGGCAAGGGCTCATTATCACTTAAGTTCGGCGGCAAAATTGCACACTTCTACATTCATCAGAGCCGCCCGGACACAAAAAAACCGCCAGACATAACGCCTATCTCGGATCACGGTGCACAGTTTTCTGACCTGTCATTAGAGACCAAAAAAATAACAAGACCAGCAGCTATGGTCAAAGGTCTCCCGCCTTCTCAGAAGCAATGGAAAGAGAAAACACCAAAACCATGGAGCTCTTACTCCAGCAAGAAGTCAGGACAAGTCAAAGCAAGAAACAACACAGGAACGGTGGCAAAGTTTGACCTCAGCCACCCATGGGACCCAAACCAGTAATCCACAACGAGGTATCGTCGAGCCAACGACGTAAAACAAGTGCACTGGTCGGGAGGTAACCCGACACTATCTTACTTTCCGCACTTACTTTCAGTACTTAGTTTTAAGCTTGCATGACTTTTGAACTAAGGCACGCCTTCGTTCAAAAGTGGGGGGTGAAAACCGCCTGTGTACATAAATAACATGCTTGCTGTTTTTCTTTTTTTAGTAATAGTATCTTTTTGAACATATGAACTTAAGAATGTGAAAAAGATAAATCAGAATTCATGCATTTACCTTGTGAAAATTCAAACTGTTTAAAAACTTAGAATGTAACTTTCCATTTGTCCTTTGTACTGAGATAACTAGGGATGTGGAGTTGACATAAACTGCCCTAGAAGGACTTGGGAAGCAATCAAAGGATCAGATCAAACTATATGGTTTTCGAAGTCAGTGGAGGCTGCACTTCGGGTTTTCAGTGAATAATTGAGTCAAACTCCGCCAAGAAGCATCTATGCAAAGGCGAGGACGGGAATCAGACCGTCCTCTCTCTAGTCAAAATAGCCGAGAAAATAGATAAGCGACCCTCATCTTGACCCGCGCAAAACGACGAAGACGAGAGGAGAGGGGAGGTATATCCATAGGCTTGCGGGCGATGATTGGACCTCCCAAGAAGGCTGACAAAATGGACTAGCAAGTCACAAAGAAGCGAAATACTCAAAGAAGAAAATCAAAAGAGGCCAAAGGCCCAAAATTGTGAAGGTTTTAACCGAGCAAAAGTGAAGCACTCGACAAAGTCAAATCAAAGGCCAAAGGCCGATTCACTACAACAAAAAAGCAGTCCCTCGCCAAAGAAAAAATCAAGAAGGTTCAACTCACTGAAACCCGAACCGAATCACGTGCATGAGAAAGCTACCAGAAGACCATATAGTACGAAACGATCCCGAGGCTGCAACCCAAGAACCTGAAAAGGGCTATCTCCCGAAACATCCAATATAATTTGCATCTCAGCACGGAGGTACAAGTATTAAGTTTCTTCTATTTATTTACACAGTTTAATTTGGTAATAAGTAAGCAATGCATGAATTAGGATAGATCGAGTACCACAGTCTAATTTTCATATGCCAAATCCGAACCTAGAACTTACGCCCTTTAATAGCATTGTTCGGGACGAACAACTAAAAGTGGGGGGTATTCTGATGGACCACAATTATACGAATAAAAAACACAGTAAAACCCCCCAAGTTAGACTGTTTGTCTATCTAACATCCATCTGTTAGTCCCGATATATTTCCACAGGGCATTTTAGAGACTGAAGTGAAAACACGCTAAGGAGAGGATTTTATGCTGAAAAGATAACAAGAGTCAATCCAAGGTCAAGATCATATGCCGACTGAAGAAATATCAAGGATCCTGATGTGAAATTGGCCATAACAAATTAATCAGAAGAATCAGGAGAGGAATCAAGACAGTCCGGGGAAGGAACACACTGACAGTTTTGTGAAAAGACTGCACAAAACTGTACAAAACTCACATATGGGCAAGATGACTTGTGACTTGAAGAAGAGGTGGCCAAAGAGGAAAACCACCCCAAAACCACCACCCACCACCGGCGGCTCCTCCACCCTCCTCCTCCATGTGACCGGTTGACTTGCCTTGGAGGTGGCAAAGCCAACCTCTCCTCCTCCACCACAACCGGCTACCGGCGGCTGCCCTCCACCACTCCTCCTCCGCCACTTGGTGGCTCCTCCTTGGCTCCTCCTTGGCTCCTCCTCCTCCCTTGGATCAAACCAATCTCCACCACCCATCTCCACCCATTTTTCCTATAAAAGGAGGTGCTCCTCCCCTCACAAAATCATCCCAAAATTGAAAATCACTTCTCTCTCTACATTTTGTTACTTGTAAGTTTGGTTCGGTTTTGAAATAATACTCCTGTTTGTTCTTGAGTATTATACTGGAAATTATAATACTCTTGTCGGTTCTCGAGTATTATAATACTGTAGAGAATACTCCTGTTGGTTCTTGAGTATTCAGTAGGAAATTAGGAATACTCCTGTTGGTTCTTGAGTATTTCACCCCTTTCCCTCTTACTGTTTTCAAAAACCCCCGAGTATTTAGCTATGGTATCCATCTCTATGGATATTCGTAGCTAAACTCTTTATTCGGTGGAAGGTATTTTCTTGTATTATATAATGTTGTAATATCTTTTAGTTTCATTTCTTTGTATTCAAAACTTGTTCTATGTGCCATTTATAGTCAGAATTTCCAAGGTTGAGTGGATGCTACGAAAGGGCAAAACTCTTCCGTGGGGATTCGTGAACATACTCGGGTAAGTGGATGCTACGAAAGGGCAAAGCTTATCTGAGAAGTTCGACTCATCTAAAACACCACTTGGTCAATCGTAACTGTGAGATCAAGTGGATGCACAAAAGGCTAAGATACTTCGAAAGGAGGAATTAGTCTGAAATAGAACAAGGGTTGCTTTAAACGATGTTGCAAGTCTTGCGCTACGAAAGGGCCTCGATTCATCTTTGAATACTTAGAAAAGTTACTAACAGTTTATTATATACATGTTATAATATAAGAGTACCTGAAACCGAATGCTTTTCTTTACTGTTAAACCGCAATCACCAACTGCTGATCTACCGGAGGAATTACAATCACGCATCACCCACTGTAAGTCTTCTTTGTATTTACAGCATTTAATTTCTGTATTTACTTTTCCGCAATCAAAACCAAAAAACCCCCAAAAAATCACGTAGTTAATTAGAGCGCTAAAATCTCAATCAACCATAAAACACGCTCCCCCCAGTTTAATCACCCTAAAAGAATAGCCTATTCCCCTAATTCCCTTGGGTTCGACCCCTACTTACCACTTACTACCCAGTAGTGTAGTCACAAGTAGCGGATATTATAAATTTATTTGTACAGAGGACACTGCACCTTAACGACAGTGCGGTGGCCCTCCGTCAACTACCCAGTAGTATAGTTGCAAGTAGCGGACTATAAATTTATTTGCACAATCGCTTTGACGACGAGCGGTTCTGTCAAATTGGCGCCGTTGCCGGGGAATAAGTCATCGGATAACTGTTCTTTAAACCGTTACGTGCTTCAAAACAACCATGTCTCGCGAAGAAAGTCACCATGACTTCCAGGATGACGAAGAAATAAACCTGTACGATCAGAATGATGAGGTACCGTTTCCATTCGTCGACGATCCGGAACAACTCATCAGAAACAGAAGAGCTCGTGATAGGGAAGCAGTCAGAAGAAACCAAGAATTACCCGAGGACCGAAATGCAGCTGGTCCAGTACAACCTCCTATCCATCCCCCACGACCACAACCTCAACCTCGATACATGCCAAGAAGAGAACCCGCGTTTGATGACTACTACGGAGATAACTACTACCGTGAACCGACGATGGGCGAGTTAAATGCCCCTAATTTCGAGACACAGCCGTGGTGTATCTATGAGAGCCCTCAATTAGAAAATATAACCATCAACGCATCAATGGCACACAGCCTGTCAAAATTCTCAGGATCTCAAGGAGAATCTGCCGCAACTCACCTCCAACGCCTACATGGCATTTGCCAGAATCTAAAGCCCAACCGAGTGAATATGGACGACTTCAAGTTAAAAGCGTTCTATTTTTCCCTCACTGACTCGGCAAGTGACTGGTTCCTTTCATTGCCTTCCGGAAGCATTAGAACATGGGTTCAGATGCAGAAGAAATTCTTAGATAAATACTATCCGGCTAGAAGAGCAATTCAAGTAAGCAAGCAACTACAGGAAATCAAACAAGGTCCCAATGAAACCATGTACGATTACCTGGAAAAGTTCAATCACCTAGAAAGGAGCTGCTGTACCCTTGGACTGCCCGAGAAACTCGTCATCGAGTACCTCATTGATGGATTAAGACCACTAGACGAAATGCTCTTGGATGCCTCAGCAGGAGGGTCCATGATGAATCTGTCATTAAGTGGCATCAGAAATCTCATCGCCAACGTTGCTGAAAATGCTCGATTTAGAGAAGAGACCACTCGCCAAGATGAATTCTCTCGATCAAAAAGGGTAGCACAAACTGAGGCATCAGTAAACTCCATAACTGAAGAGATGAAACAGTTAAAGGAGATGATGATTGAGATCATACGTAGACAGCCAGTTACGGTAAAACCTTGCGAGTTCTGTGGTTCTACGGACCACAAAACGGACGCATGCCCAACATTGATAGAAGAAGAACCGGCTGATGTGAATGCATTGGGTGGATATCAAGGATACAACAACGTCGGAACTGGACAAAATAGACAGTACGGTCAAACGTCCAACCCAGGCTGGCGTAACAACAATAGCTATCTTCAGACGGAGACACAACCAGCTGTCCCTCAACTAGCGCAGTCATTCTACCAACCACCCCACCGAAAATATCACCAGAACACTCCATCACCAGGTCAATACCAACAGGAGGAGCCAAACCTGTACCATGCAAGCTCGAACAATTCTCGAGAGCCAAACGAGTCACTAGAAGACATGATGCTGCAATTAACTAGTACTGTGCAGCAGTTGAATACTACTATGCATAAAAATCAAACCGAAACAAAAAAAGAGTTATCAGATTTAAAGGAGCATATCTCCCAACTCGCTGCATCAGTATCCGCACTCTCTAGTGAACCCGGCAAACTCCTGTCTCAAACTATTCAAGGCTCACAGGAAAACATGAATACAGTTACTCTGAGGAGTGGAAAAACGCTTGTCGGCAAACCTGTGGAGCAAATGAAAGACAGAGACCCAAGGTTACCCGGAAAAGAGCAAATAAGGCCCGAGCCTCTCGAAGTTCTAGTTGAAGAAGAGACCGATAAATATGACAACATATTTGAGGAAGAACGGGAAGTTACCAAAGAAGAAGAAAATACGTCTGAAGAACACAGACCTAACCCGGTACCCAGAGTCGAAACCCCTAAAATAAGCATGACACTTCCATTTCCAGTACCGGGTCGCGTGCAAAAACAACATGTCATGGATAAGGAAGTACTTGAGTTGTTCAGCAAGGTCGAAATCAACATTCCTCTTTTAGAAGCCATCAAACAAATTCCTCGGTATGCCAAGTTTTTAAAGGAACTATGCACCAACCGGAGAAGGAATGCTGGAAACGATCAAGAACTGATGAGTAAAAATGTGTCGGCCGTCATACAACGAAAAGTTCCCCCCAAATGTGGAGATCCAGGAACTTACACCATTCCATGCACAATTGGTAACATAAGGATCGAGAATTGCATGCTAGACCTTGGAGCATCAATCAATGTCCTCCCATTCTCTATCTACTCATGTCTTAAGATTGGACCACTCAAACCCACCGGTCTCACTATTCAACTAGCGGATCGGTCCTGCAAACAACCCGAGGGCAAAATAGAAGACGTCTTGGTTCAAGTAGGCAAGTTAGTGTTTCCAGCAGACTTCTACGTTTTAAAGATGGAAAATGGCGGACCTACTGATCATGCACCTATTCTTCTCGGCCGTCCATTCCTCAAAACATAAAAAATGAAGATAGATTGTGGAAGTGGAATGCTTTCAATGGAAGTAGAAGGACAGGTCTACAGCTTTGACATATTCCGAGCAATGAAGCACCCTATGGAATTCGAGGAAATACACGCACTCGATACTTTGGACGACCTGGTCCAAGAAATTCGACCAGAACTTAGAACAGTTCCCTTGGAAGCCGTACTCAATGGAGCCATAAGCCCATACAAATTAACTGAAGACTTGCACGAAACAGTGGCCCACTTAACGATCTCAGAGCCTCTCACACCAGAATTTGAAGTCAACGAGGTAAAACTATTCAAATCGAATACTTTTCTGCCCTCGGTGGTGCAAGCCCCCAAAATAGAATTAAAGCCCCTTCCTGGACATCTGAAGTACGCCTTCCTGGGGGATAATGACACACTCCCAGTAATCATCAAGAGTGGCTTGGAAACAAGCCAGGAACAAAGTTTGATAAAAGTCCTGAAGCAACACAAGTTGGCTATTGGATGGACTCTGGCCGACTTAAGGGGAGTCAGCCCGGCTGTGTGCATGCACCGTATTCTACTTGAGGATGGAGCAAAGCCATCAAGAGAACCCCAACGACGGCTCAACCCAATCATGATGGAGATCGTCCAAAAGGAAATACAAAAGCTTCTAGATGCAGACGTTATCTATCCCATATCAGATAGTCAATGGGTGAGTCCTGTTCACGTAGTACAAAAGAAAAGTGGAATCACAGTTGAGGAAGATGCTGAAGGAAACATGGTCACAACACGGGTAAAGAATGGGTGGCGCATGTGCATTGATTATCGAAAGCTGAACGCGGTGACTCGAAAGGATCACTTCCCGCTCCCATTCATTGATCAAATGCTAGACAGATTGGCAGGAAAACCATATTTTTGCTTCCTGGACGGGTTCTCAGGATACAACCAGATCCCCATAGCACCTGAGGACCAAGAGAAGACTACATTCACCTGCCCATTCGGTACATTTGCCTTCAGAAGAATGTCATTCGGCCTCTGCAATGCTCCTGGAACTTTCCAAAGGGTTGTAACCAGTATCTTTTCAGACATGATTGGGGAATTCATCGAAGTCTTCATGGACGACTTCACCATCCACGGAGACACATTCGATGCATTTGAGCAATTTGAACACAGTTTTGGAACGATGTGTATCCATGAACTTAGTGCTCAATTATGAAAAATGCCACTTCATGGTAACACACGGAATAGTCTTAGGACATGTTGTCTCACAAAAAGGCATGGAAGTGGACGAAGCAAAGATCAACCTGATCACGACTCTACCATACCCATCCACGGTCCGAGACATCCAATCATTCCTTGGCCATGCGGGGTTCTACCGACGCTTCATCAAGGACTTCTCTAAAAAGGCATTACCCCTGTCCACTCTTCTACAAAAAGAAGTTCCGTTCGAATTCACCGACGCATGCAAAAAGGCCTTTGATGATCTAAAGAAAGCCCTCACCAGCACACCCATCATCCAAACACCAAATTGGGAACTACCATTCGAAATAATGTGCGACGCAAGCGACTTCGCTGTAGGGGCAGTTCTCGGCCAAAAGATTGAAAAGAAAGCAGGAGTGATCTATTACGCCTCACGAACCCTAGATCCTGCCCAACGGAACTATTCCACCACTGAAAAGGAACTTCTTGCAGTAGTATTTGCTCTGGAAAAATTCAGACCCTACTTACTTGGAGCAAAAGTAATAGTTTATTCAGACCATGCCGCCATCCGATACCTGATGAAGAAGAAGGAGGCTAAACCAAGGCTTATTCGGTGGATATTACTACTGCGAGAATTCGATGTGGAAATAAGGGACAAAAAGGGGATCGAGAATACTGTGGCAGACCACCTAAGCAGGATTGTCAAAGAGGAAGAAGAAGGGCACATAACCGAGTCATTCCCTGACGAGCACCTATACGCCATCTCAACCAAGGTGCCATGGTATGGGGTACCTAAGGCCATAATAAGCGACCAAGGAACTCATTTCTGCAACCGCATGATGGCTGCTACCTTAAAACGCTACCATGTCCACCATCGGACGTCCACGGCATATCACCCCCAATCCAATGGTCAAGCAG
This sequence comes from Rhodiola kirilowii, assembly GCA_033675215.1. Lineage (NCBI taxonomy): Eukaryota > Viridiplantae > Streptophyta > Magnoliopsida > Saxifragales > Crassulaceae > Rhodiola > Rhodiola kirilowii. The sequence goes on from CM066201.1 coordinate 38,111,993, forward strand.
AAATCTCCAACCGCGAAATCAAAGGAATTTCAGAAAAAATGGTAAAACCAAGCAGGAAAGATTGGAGCCAGAGGTTGGACGAAGCCCTTTGGGCTTACCGGACGGCATACAAGACACCAATTGGAACCTCTCCCTTTCGGCTTGTTTATGGGAAGGCATGCCATCTTCCGGTAGAAATAGAGCATAAAGAATATTGGGCGCTCAAGCAATGCAATCCAGATTTAAAAGCTGCCGGACTAGATAGGAAGCTTAAGCTATGCGAACTTGAAGAGTTGCGGCTTGAGGCCTACGAAGAGCAAACAGACTACAAGGCACGGACAAAATTATATCATGACAAATTCATCCTCCGGCGCTCATTCGAGAAAGGACAACTAGTATTACTCTTCTCCTCACGACTGAAGATAATGCCCGGGAAGCTTAAATCTAGATGGACCGGCCCCTTCACAATAACCAAGGTATACAACCATGGGATGCTTGAGTTGGAAAGCATGGAGAATGGAAGCAAATTCAATGTAAATGGGCAACGAGTCAAACACTACCATGACGAAGTCAACTTTGCGGTGGCAAAGTTCGACCTCAGCCACCCATGGGACCCAAACCAATGAACCACAAACGAGGTATCGTCGAGCCAACGACGTTAAACAAGTGCACTGGTCGGGAGGTAACCCGACACTATCTTACTTTTCCGCACTTTAATTTCTGTCATTTAAATTCAGTAATTTAGTTTTAAGCTTGCATGACTTTTGAACTAAGGCACGCCTTCGTTCAAAAGTGGGGGGTGAGAACCACCTATGTACATAAATAACATGCAGCTGTCTTTTCTTTTTTAATAAGTACCTTTTTGAAAATATGAACTTAAGAATGTGAAAAAGATAAATCATAATTCATGCATTAACCTTGTGAAAATTCAACTGTTTAAAAACTTAGAATGTAACTTTCCATTTGTCCTTTGTGCTGAGATAACTAGGGATGTGGAGTTGATATAAACTGCCCTAGAAAGGCTTGGAAAGCAATCAAAGGATCAGATCAAACTATATGGTTTTCGAAGTCAGTGGAGGCTGCACTTCGGGTTTTCAGTGAATAATTGAAGTCAACTCCGCCATGAAGCATCTATGCAAAGGCGAGGACGGGAATCAGACCGTCCTCTCTCTAGTCAAAATAGCCGGGAAAATAGATGGGCGACCCTCATCTTGACCCGCGCAAAAAGACAAAGACGAGAGGAGCGGGGAGGTATTTCCATAGGCTTGCGGGCGATGATTGGACCTCCCAAAAAGGCTCGAGAAAATGGACTAGCAATCACAAAAAGACGAAAAGCTCAATGAAGCAAATCAAAAGAGGCCAAAGGCCCAAAATTGTGAAGGTTTTAACCGAGCAAAAGTGAAGCACTCAAAAAAGTCAAATCAAAGGCCAAAGGCCGATTCACTACAAAAAAGCAGTCCCTCGCCAAAGAAGAAAATCAAAAAGGCTCAACTCACTGAAACCCGAATCGAATCACGTGCTAGAGAAAGCTACCAGAAAACCATATAGTGCGAGACGATCCCGAGGCTGCAATCCAGGAACCTGAATAGGACTATCTCCCGAGACATCCAATATAATTTGCATCTCAGCACGGAGGTACAAGTATTAAGTTTCTTCTATTTATTTACGCAGTTTAATTTGGTAATAAGTAAGCAATGCATGAATTAGGATAGATCAAGTATCACAGTCTAATTTTCATATTCCAAAGCCAAAATTAGAACTTACGCCCTTTAATAGCATTGTTCGGGACGAACAACTAAAAGTGGGGGGTAATCTGATGGACCAAAGTTATACGAGTCAGAAACACAGTAAAACCCCCTTAATTAGACTGTTTGTCTATCTAACGTCTACGTGTTAGTCCCGATATATTTTCACAGGGCATTTTAGAGACTGAAGTGAAAACACGCTAAGGAGAGGATTTTAAGCTGAAAAGATAACAAGAGTCAATCCAAGGTCAAGATCATATGCCGACTGAAGAAATATCAAGGATCCTGACGTTGAATTGACCAGAATAAATTAATCAGAAGAATCAGGAGTGGAGTCAAGACAGACCGGGGAAGGAACACATTGACAGTTTTGTGAAAAGACTGCACAAAACTGTACAAACTCACACATTGGGCAAGGATGACCGGCCACCACTCAAGGAGGTGGCCAAGGGAGGAGCTCCTCCCCCTTGGGTGACCGGCAACCGGCGGCTCCACCCTCCTCCACCAAAAGCCGCCGGCTCCTCCTCCTTGCGCCACTTGTCTCCTCCTCCTTCCTCCTCTTCTCCTCCCTTGGATCAAAAGACATGTGCATCCATCTCCACCACCCATCTCCTCCCATTTTGGCTATAAAAGGAGGAGCTCCTCCTCCTCATTTCACACACCAAATCTCAATTTCACTTCTCTCTCTAGAAGTTGTAATATTTGTAACGTTGTAATTTTGCTTTGGAAATAAAGGAAAGCTCCCTTGGCGCTTCAATGGTTGTAAGTTTCTGTTAGTATTAATTTATTTAACTGTTGTCTTTAATTTCCTTAGTATAATGTTTAGCGCGATGAATAGTAGCTAAACTAGTAGTTCGGTCTAAGGGGCGCACTTGTATTATAAATGTTTTAAGACTATTAACTTAGTGTTTAGTCTTAGTATTCAAAACTTGTTCTATGTGCCATATATAGTCAGAGTTTCCAAGGATGAGTGGATGCTGTAACAAGCAAAGCTCTTCTGTGGGAATTCGTGATCATACTCAGGTAGTGGAAGCTGTAACAAGCAAAGCTATCTGAGGAGTTCGACTCATCCTAAATCCCATCTGGTCGAGCGTAACTGTGAGATCAGGTGGATGCACCCAGGCTAGCATGCCTTAGGGTATTGGCGCTAGACGGAAATAGAACAGGAGTTGCTTTAAACCGGTGTTGCAAGTCTTGTGCTGTAACTAGCCTCGATTCACCGTTTGAATACTTAGATGATTCACTAAAGGTCAATGATAAACAGGATATAATACAAGTCCCCTGAAACCGAACATTTCTCTTAATCATTAAAATAGTAATTTACTTTCCAGTGTTAAAATCAACCAACCAACCAACCAATCAATCAATCAAAATAGCTGGTAGCTTTAAAACCAACCAACCGACCTTAAACACGTTCCCACGCTGCGTAATTCCCCCCGAAGAACAATTATTCCCCTAGTTCCCTTGGGTTCGACCCCTACTTACCAAGTACTACCCAGTAGTATAGTTGCAAGTAGCGGACTATAAATTTATTTGCACAATCGCTTTGACGACGAGCGGTTCTGTCACCGCTCAAAATTGCTCTCCGACCATGCCATGAAAGGTAATCCAAGAATGCTAATCCACACGGATCTTGTTGCGGGAATGTCCTCCTCGCTCCATCTCTGCATGTTGGAGAAGTTACGGAGAACGGAACTATAGTCTTCGGTGAGACACTTCTCCAACACTGTTTTATCAACATAAATGATTCAGAACATAATTATGGTTCGTTCCTACACCATTCAAGATTTTGGAGTAGGGTTATTTGTCTTAACTTTTCCATGTCAAAAATATACAGCAGGTTCTTATCAGTTAGCGGACATTTCCTCTATTAGTAATCAGTCTGTTTGCAAAGTATGTAGCTTATGATCATAAGAATACTTTCAAAATGAATTAGTTTCTTCGGGTCCCTTCCCATAGGTTTATTAATAAGTCTCAAAGAGTAGGCGTCTATTCTTCAAGAGGACTTAAGTCGTGCATAATTCATGCCAATAACCCATACGAAAGACAGAATTTGAACCAATAGCAATCTAATTTGAACAACTTACCAGCTTCTTAACAGCAAACCTAACATATTAACCCGAACAACATCTCCACCAGGATAAACAAAATATGACTCAGAAGCTATGAAAAGAAAGGAAAATAAATAAATTTTTACCAGCTCTATGCGGGGAAACCTCCAAATTCAACTTCTGGGTCTTCTTAGAATTTGATGAGTAAGCTAAGAGTTAACAAAATTCACTTTTCATTAACAACACATAAATCTCAAAAGTATGCCAACTTCAGCAACAAGTAACAAACGTCAAAATCCACTTCTCATTTCCCTATTATGCAATTCTTCTACTCAAAATTTATTCCATCATCGACCAAACCCACACATAGCACTAAAATATTAAATTATTACACATTTGCTTCAAAACATTTGGTTCCACAACTCAGCAACTCAAATCCAAAATACCATTTTTACGTGTGGAAACCGCAGTATCGGATTCACGCGTAATCTTCGAGCAGAAAATTGTGACGACCGGGTTGATGCTGGAGAGTGCTGCCGCCATTTCAGTTAGGAATGTAAAAGTCGGCAGCATTGATGAGGGTTATTCAACCATTTGCCCTCATTTCTAAACTCAATTCACCCATTTGTCCTTTTTGAAATTCAAATAATCAGAGTACTTCTCTTTTTTATAATCCCGATTCCTTAGTAATCGGTACTCTCATTTTTTCATATTCCCGGTTTCCCTGTTACCGAGAATATACAAAAATGAAAATGTAGCTCGATTTTAGGCTATGTGGACCAAAACGAAATGAAATGGCACACACGTCAATACCGACTGGAGGGGAACCGGTATCAGTGACGGATCCAGAGCTTCATTTGATGGGGTCCTAAAATTTTTTTTCTAACAACAATGATATAAGTCGGATCCAACAAAGAAAAAAAGTCTACTTGTGATCCGGCAATTTTTTTCGACTAACAAGGTTCGTTAATGATAAGTCAACCTTCTGAAGCTTATAAAGGTGTCATCTGATGTCCATTGAAGATGATCTACATATGGCTTGAAAGTTAATTGAAATTTGTCGAAATTGAGGGGTCCGAACCAATCTTCTAAAGCTCATAGAGGCGTCATCCGGTGTCCGTTGAAGATGATCAATATATGTTTAGAAATCTAATTGAATGCTCTACAACTTTCATGTTTACTTAAAGATGAAATTTGACAGTTAAGCTGATAAAAACAGTCACCAAAGATGGATGATTGATCGAAATTAGCTAACATCGAAGGGGTCCGAACCAACATTCGAAGGCTCATAGAGGCGTCATCCGGTGTCCGTTTAAGATGTTCTTTATATGGGTAGAAAGCTAATTGAATGTTCTATAACTTTTATGTTTACTCCAAGATGAAATTCGGAGATTAAGCTCTCAAAAATAGTGACTGAAGATACATGTTTGATCAAATTTTTCAAAAAATATATATAATATTATATATAAAAAAAATTTATGTGAGAATCGAGAGGGGTCCTGAGCCCCCAGGCCCCCCTAAATCCGCCTCTGACCGGTATCATATTGATCTCGATTTTTGGGGGAACCGCGAACATCGAAGATATAATTCCATTATTATGCTCTGTTTTTCAGCTCCATGATGGCTTCATGATGCTCTGTTTATTCGACCTCTTGGTGCCAGTATTACCTTAGAAATGTTTACCAGTAAAGCCAAGTAAAATTTAGTCTAAATTAGGGGAAATTGAGCTCACAGCCAAAATGTCAAATGACGTATCTTTGCGACGGGTTCATTGGTATAGTAACGATTCAGAAATCCGGAGGAAACGTCTCAAATAAGGGACGAGTTACAACAAGGTATGCATTGAAGTCATATAAGATGGGGTACACACTTTCCCTTTGCTTAGCGGTCTCATATTATTAGTTCGATACCGAACTATGAGTATACATTACAGTAGCCAGAACCTTGCCTGACGCTTGAAAGGGCTGGTAGTCATCATTTGATCATGCTCGACTTCTTTTCCAGTCTTTTCATCTGTGTCGTCGAGGCGATCTTGATCTTGACCGTTTTCTCCTGCAAATCATTTAAAAGTTTATAAACTATGCAAAACAGAAGGAAAGAATCCAAATCCCCGATGCTTGTGTGCTTTCGCTGCTGTATTGATAGGTTTAAACATCTCATATATTACCCATAATACAGAGTAATGTGGAAGATTTGGTATGAAATATGAATACTGCAAACAGAGCATCATGAAGCCATCATGGAGCTGAAAAACAGAGCATCATGAAGCCATCATGGAGCTGAAAAACAGAGCATCATGAAAGCCATCTGTGATTCATATTGCAACCAGGAGGATTGTGAGGCCTCCAAAGAAGGGCTCGGCTGTTCAACGGCCCCGCAACCGTACCCTTAATGCTGTGCATGAAGCCATCATGGAGCTGAAAAACAGAGCATATTAATGGAATTATATCTTTAATGTTTCCGGTTTCCCTGCAACGGGTATTGACGTGTATATCATTCATCTCGTTTTGGTCCACGTAAGCCCATAATCGAGTCACATCTTCATTTTTGTATATTCCCGGTAGCAGGGAAATCGGGAATATCAAAAAATGACAGTACCGGTTCCAGAGGAACCGAGATTATAAAAAAGAGAGGTACTCTGAATCTCTGATTATTTGAGTTTAAAAGGGGGCAAATGGGTGAATTGAGTTTGAAATGGAGGCAAATGGGTGAATAACCCCTTTGATGAGGACTATATGGATAACGTCTTCAGCGAAACACGAGTTGGAATAAGGCTGTCCTCTTGTCTGTGTAGTAGGGATTGCGTATTCCAAATTAAATACGAGGTTGGATATTTAAATTAAAAGAGTCGAGGTCTCCCGTGCTTGGTAAATCGATTGTATTTTATAGATATGCATTTGAGTTTGGTTTAGGTAAAAATTCGAGCCTTAACCCGAGCCTTGAGAACGGGTAGTCCGGATTTGATTTGGTCCCATTTCTATGGGGATGGGTAACTCGAGCCTTTATTCGAATCGTCCAAATCTAATTCGAGTCGGGTCCATGTTTGTCCTAGTGGGGACGCCTCCTACACACCCTTATCAAAAACCAACGAACCATCCATAATTACAGAGAAGAACACCTACGACAGCTAACCTACTCAATTTCAACGCATCCATTTTCCATATCAATTCACTTGGAGATCCATGGTTCGTCATGATATACAAGAAGAGAGCTTGTGAATCCGAATTACTTCAAGAGTATAGTTGGAAGTCTTCGATACTTGACTTCAACTAAACCTGATATTGTATACAGAGTTGGACTTATCAGTCAATTTATGGTGCAACCACAACAGTCACACTTCTTAGCAGCGAAGCATATACTCTGATATATAGTGGTACTACTGACACTACTACAGAACAGACGTTAGGAATCGGTTCAAAAAATAAATTATGCATCGGTTCAGGGTATAACCGATGCGTAATCTTGACCTTATGCATCGGTTTGGGTTGAACTAATGCATACGGTCGAGATTATGCATCGGTTTACAAGAAACGATGCCTAATCACGACCTTATACATCAGTTCAATCAAAATCGATGCCTATTGTATAACTTTATGCATCGTTTTTCGAAAAACCCATGCATAAGAAATCAATAAAATTTTAACCTAAGTCACTTTTACTTCTCCGAACTTTATCCTCCGATGCAAAATCGATTTTACTGGAGATTCAAAGATTTTCCCGCCTTCGACAGTCTACTTCTCGTTCACCTTCGACTTTCACCGCCGTTCTCAGCTAGTGCTCCATCGCTTGTTCCGCATCCATCCCTCGTTCCGCCTCCCTTGCTTGTTCCACCCGTAATCAGCGCCTTAATCCTCCGTTGCTTGTTGCACTAGTGCTCAGCGCTCAGTCCTCCGTTGCTCGGTTTACTCAGCGACATCGTTCTGTCACGGCCTAATTTTTCGGACCCATGAATGGAGGTTTTATTAGGCCATGACATGGCTAAAGAGACTAAGTGTAGTGGCCCAACACTTAGTCTTAGTGATCCAAATATGGAGGGCTTGGAACTTAGCCCAAAGAAGTCCAAAGGAGCAAGCCCAACACTTAGCCTGGAGATACCTAATGAGAAAGCCCATCACTTAAACATGAAAAGTGAGAATGAACAACTTACAAACCGGGTTACTTCCCGCGAGGGCCTAGTTTTTCCCGTCTTGGCAAAGACGTAGCAAAGCGCCCCATAGAATCACTCGTTGAGAAGTCCTTTGCTAGGAACCCTTCTCATGGGGCCTTGGACATTTGGGGTGTCAATCCACCTTCAAATCCCATTTGAATTTCTTCCCATCAAGTCTACAATGGACTTTCCTTTGGGAGCATGGCCCCTTTAAGAATGAAGATCCCTTAAGAACTAAGGGGTCATGGGAGCTTTTTTCAAATGATCTTTTGAAATAGGGCAAGAAGCTCCAAAGCTTGTCTCGAGATGTCGTAGTGAAGAAAGGGTCTTAACTTGTCTCGAGCTTGATGGGCACACCCTCTTTTAGTTTTTCAATTGTGTCCTTAGGTGCCCAATCCTCAATATCCCCCATTAAACTTGTATCTTCTTGCATGTGAGGTTGTTCCTTAACTTCCTCCATGTACACCTCAACAAAGTCTTTGTACCCTTGAAATCCTTTTGTCTCTATACGCTCTTCCTCTATCTTATCCTCATTAAAAAAATTGGGATTCACATTCAAGCTCGCTTGTACCAAGAGGGAGGATTTATTCTTCATAAACAAAAGGTATTTCCTCTATATAAGAGGCATCATCATTGAAGAATTCCTCATTGGAGAGCCGAGGCGTTGATGGAATGGTGGACTCTTGTGTGTTCTCATTTGAACAATCTTGAGATGCTCTTTCGTGTTCCATCTCATCCCATGCCTTGTAAAAAGCTTCGGTGGCGGCTCTCCAAAATTTATCCTCCGATTCTTGATCCCGTTCTTGCCTTGAGGCATTAGATTCAAGGGTTTCTTCTTCGGAGACCTCCTCTTCCTCATCCAAGTTTCTATTTTCAATTGCTTGTTGCGCCAACTTAGCTTCAAGCATCTTGATGGATTGTTTCACTTCCATCATTTGAGCTTCAAACATTTCGTTGTGAGCTCTCGTCTCTAACAATTCATCCAATCGATCCACCATCCTCTCACATTGGGCAAGGAGTGTAGCAAACATATTGGAGGGCTCACTAGTGGGTTGAGGAGGTTGAGAGTATGGAGAGTACGAGTCTTCAACTTCAAAGCATTGACTATAATCCCAATTCGGAGTGTAATAACGTGTCGGATAGCCATGCTCTTGATAATAAGAATATAGCTGCTCCTCCTCTTCGTAGTATTTTCCATTATGCAAGACTTGTTGGTTGTACGGATCCATCCTCGCAAAACAAGATAAACGTAAGCTAGCAAGGGATATGAGAGTGAAAAGAATATACAAGTATAAGAAAAAGAAAAATATCTACAAGAATAGTCGAAACATCCACACAATCTAAGCTAGGTATGTGCTAACTAGTTGCTCCCCGGCAACGGCTCCATTTTGAACGCTGTAGATTTTCACACGCAAATGAATGCGATAGAATCTCGTTGGTCAAAAATAATTTATAAAGACCGGTAAGACCAGGTCGAACTCAAAGGAGTAAGCCAAGCACATGTACTATATGAGATTGTGTTTCCGATCGGCTATTCTAAATAAAAAATGTATAAAGTGTGTGTACCTAAATCCAAAATGACAAGTAATTAGAGATAGAAGATAGATAAAAGGAGTTTTAAGGGGTTACTCCCCTCATTGGCATTTTCCATTGATCACATACACAATATTCAAGCATTTCATGTTAGTCAAATAATTTTGAACCTAGTTTAGACTAAGATAGACCAACTTCCGTGTGAATCTATTCTTAGCCAAACCTTCTTAACTCAAACCTCACTAAATCGAGATTGTTGGTTCATTCCATTGCCTTTATCATCCTATGGTTGGGAGATAAATGTAATGAACATATGCACTAGTTCACTTCGATTCCGTAGAAATGATCATATTCACTACATCCAAACCTTTCATAAGGTCCATCGATTCTTAGGTCGAGTTTTAAGATCAACATGTTACTTAGGCATTTCATCAAACACTTAGTGACCAACTCCAACTCCAATGAATCAAACATTCAATCCTAGTCAAGAATCCATATCCCAAGGTTCACTTTCATGATTAAGATATAGATCATTTTCTCCATCCTAGAACTATTCCCTAGCTCTCTCAAGTTGAGGCCTCATTGGAGAAGGCTAACTCCGAGGTGGCAAGGTTGCGACAAGTCCAGAGAGGAGGAGATGTGATCCATTTCGTGAGGGAGACTCCAAGGGTCGATGTGCCAAAACCCAAGGAGTTCAATGGGTCCCGGAAGGCAGAGGATATTGACAACTTCCTTTGGCACATGGAGTGCTATATTGAGGCCATCCAGTTGGATGAAGCCGCAAAGGTAAGCACCGCGTCCTTTTACTTAGTTGATCTTGTGGTAACTTGGTGGCGTAGGAAACATAATGAGATCCAACGAGGGTTGTGCATGATCAACACGTGGGAAGAATTTGTGGCGGAATTAAAAAGGCAATTCTATCCCGCAAATGCAACTCACGAGGCCCGCATGAAGCTTAAGGATTTGAAGCACGAGGCGACGTTAAGGGAGTATGTGAAAGAGTTCACCGCATTAATGATTCAACTCCCCGATGTGTGCGAGGCTAAGTTATTCTTCAACTTCATGGATGGGTTACAACCGTGGGTGAGATTGGAGTTGGAAAGAAGGGACGTGACGAACTCCGCTACCGCGATGACTATTGCAGAATCCTTGCCCGGGTACGATGAAGAAGAAGGGGAGTTCACTTCATACTACAAGGGGAAGGAGGCTAACTTCCATAATGGTGGGGGAGTGCATGAGCCAAATACGGAAATAGAGAAGTCGTCCTAGAGGAGAGCATCTCAAGGCAAGGATTGGAGGTCGAAAAGTGACTGCTTTCTTTGTGGAGGGCCACACTGGTCGAGGGATTGTCCGAAGAAGAATGCCCTTCATGCCATGCTTGGGGAGAAGCAGGAAGAGGAGCCAGCGAGGATGGGAAGCATCCAGCTCCTCGGGGCATTGAAAGCAAATACCACAACACATAAGGTTGGTGGTAGAACGCTTATGTACATGGATGGTGTAGTCAATGAGAAGACTATACCCATTGTGGTGGATACGAGAGCCACTCACAACTTCATCCAACCAAGTGAGGCGCCGAGATTGGGACTCAAAGCCAAAGAGACAAAGTGTTGGCTGAAGATGGTAAATTCCAAGGAAACGGCATTGGGCAAGGTAGCTAAGGAGGTGGAAGTTTGATTCGGAACTTGGCAGGGTAAAGTGAACTTCTCAATTGCGCTTATGGATGACTTTAAGTGTGTGCTAGGCATGGAGTTCCTTTACAACTGCGACGTACAAATTTGGCAAAAGAGGAACATGATACTAATCACGGAGGGAGGACCACACATGGTGCCCACTATGACCAAGGCCAAATTTGATTTCATGTATCTATTGGCGATGCAAATACGGCATAGTAGGAGGAAAGATATAAAGTCGGGCGCGCAAAAGGATATAGGATCCGCTGAGTCAACCAAGAAGCTACCTATAGAGAGGAAAAAGGATCACTAGAGTGGGAAAGCCGTAAGTAAACCTCTAACACCTCACGAAACAAGAAGCACAAAGGGGAGTACTTCAAGTTTCAAGGAAGCAAAGTCTAAGAGTGGGAGATCCGAGGACGGGCGGACCAAGACTTTGAGAAGACGTCAACGAGGACGTCGACGGAATAAGTGGGGGAGGATGTCACGACCTAATTTTTCAGACCCAAGAATGGAGGTTTTATTAGGCCATGACATGACTAAAGAGACTAAGTGTAGTGGCCTGATGGACCAAAGTTATACGAGTCAGAAACACAGTAAAACCCCCTTAATTAGACTGTTTGTCTATCTAACTTCTACGTGTTAGTCCCGATATATTTCCACAGGGCATTTTAGAGACTGAAGTGAAAACACGCTAAGGAGAGGATTTTAAGCTGAAAAGATAACAAGAGTCAATCCAAGGTCAAGATCATATGCCGACTGAAGAAATATCAAGGATCCTGACGTTGAATTGACCATAACAAATTAATCAAAAGAATCATGAGTGGAGTCAAGACAGCCCGGAGAAGAAACACATTGACAATTTTGTGAAAAGACTGCACAAAACTGTACAAACTCACACATTGGGCAAGGATGACCGGCCACCATTCAAGGAGGTGGCCAAGGGAGGAGCTCCTCCCCATATGGTGACCGGCCACCGGTGGCTATCACCTCCTCCTCCTCCACCACTCCCCTTCCTCCACTTGGCGCCACCATACTCCTTCACCAAAAGCCACCGGCCTCCTCTCCCTCCTCCACATGTGGCCATCTCCTCCCTTGATTTCTTCTTCCAATCAAAATGCAACACTTGTAGCCATCTCCTCCTCCTCCCATGGCTATATAAGGAGGCCTCCTCCTCCTCATTTCAACACACCAAATCTCAATTTCACTTCTCTCTCTAGAAGTTGTAATATTTGTAATGTTGTAATTTTGCTTTGGAAATAAAGGAAAGCTCCCTTGGCGCTTCAACGGTTGTAAGTATCTCTTAGTATTTATTTATTTAACTGTTGTCTTTAATTCCTTAGTATAATGTTTAGCGCGATGAATAGTAGCTAAACTAGTAGTTCGGTCTAAGGGGTGCACTTGTATTATAAAATGTTTTAAGACTATTAACTTAGTGTCTAGTCTTAGTATTCAAAACTTGTTCTATGTGCCATATATAGTCAGAGTTTCCAAGGTTGAGTGGATGCTGTAACAAGCAAAGCTCTTCTGTGGGAATTCGTGATCATACTCAGGTAGTGGAAGCTGTAACAAGCAAAGCTATCTGAGGAGTTCGACTCATCCTAAATCCCATCTGGTCGAGCTTAACTGTGAGATCAGGTGGATGCACCCAGGCTAGCATACCTTAGGGTATTGGCGCTAGACTGAAATAGAATAGGAGTTGCTTTAAACCGGTGTTGCAAGTCTTGAGCTGTAACTAGCCTCGATTCACCGTTTGAATACTTAGATGATTCACTAATGGTCAATGATAAACAGGATATAATACAAGTCCCCTGAAACCGAACATTTCTATTAATCATTAAAATAGTAATTTACTTTCCAGTATTAAAATCAACCAACCAACCAATCAACCAATCAAAATAGCTGGTAGCTTTAAAACCAACCAACCGACCTTAAACACGTTCCCACGCTGCGTAATCCCCCCCGAAGAACAATTATTCCCCTAGTTCCCTTGGGTTCGACCCCTACTTACCAAGTACTACCCAGTAGTATAGTTGTGAGTAGCGGACTATTATAAATTTATTTGCACAATCGCTTTGACGACGAGCGGTTCTGTCATGGCCCAATACTTAGTCTTAGTGATCCAAATGGGGAGGGCTTGGAACTTAGCCCAAAGAAGTCCAAAGGAGCAAGCCCAACACTTAGCCCGAAGAGACCTGATGAGAAAGCCCAATCATGCCCAAGGAGACAAGTCCAAAGATGGAGACCCAAGGCCCGACATCCAGAATGTTCTTGAAGGCTAAAGATAATATAGAAGCTTGTGGAACCTTGAGGAATATTCATGAACGTGTTATTAATAGGGGTAGGTTAAGTGTATATATAGTGGAGGTGTCATTTGCTCAAAACCATCCTTTGCAATACAAATCATTTCCTCTCTAAAAGTGTTCTCTCTCTACTCGTTGAGTTCTCAAGTCTTCGTCAGTCTAGCCGCGTCGAGGAGATTCAGGGAGAAGGCTTACTTAGCTAAGTGACTTCGAGTGAAAGTCTAGATAAGCGCCACACGACTTAGGGTTCAGAACTTATGTCCGTGACAGTACTCCGTCGCTCGGTTTACTCAGCGCCTCAGTCCTCCGCCGGCTTACGAGCAACAGTCAAAGGTATTTACAGTTATGATTCATTGATGATGTATTTGACGGATTTATTAGGGTGTATAGGGTTTATGCATCGGTTCTGAGTATGAATCAAATGAATTAGGGTTTATATTTCATTCATTATGAATTTGATGGATTTTGTAGGGTTCGGATGTCTTTGTTAGGGTATGATTCCTTGTTAGGATAGGATACATTGATTATTAATTGGGAACTTGTCAAGGATTAGATACATTGTTAGGCGATGATTTTTTGTTATATGTCACTATTTTTGTGTTTTAAGTTCAAGTATTTTAATCTCACTATTTTTCAAATGAATGTTTCAGGAATCATATTTACTACCCACATTTCTCATGCATCCATTGATCGACGATTTAGATTTTCATGAAGTCAACCCATTGTTAATAAGGTTTGTGTATATGTTATTATTAGAGAAAACATCTTTTTGTATGTACTCATATTTGTTCATTTATTTTTTTCATATTTGAAAACATAGATTCGAGTGGTGATCTCCCATACGGTAGAAGTTGCATCTTCTTTGATTCTCCGAGGATCATATCTCTTAAGGTATTCTTATGTGTTAATTATGTATTGTTGTTAATATTGAATGATGTAAATGATATAATACTTTGATTGTAGCGTTTTTTTTAAAGTGTAGTCACATAATTTTATGACATGGTCATAAAGCTTTTTTGTTACTGGATTAAGCTTAATTTTCTCCCAAAATTTTGAATAGGTCCTTCTTTTGAGGCAGGGTTTCAGAGCCTGCCTATTATCAATCACAGAAAATATACCACACTTCTCTGTTTGAGACCCATATTCTCAAACGTTCCAAGTTTGTATATTAAACTAGGTTCAATTTTAGGAATTATCCACTGATTAAGTGCTTCCAAATTCGTAGGAATATCATATTCCTCTTTTAATTTGTTCTTAATCAAATTCTGGTTTCTAGAAATATTCATTTTCATTAGTAAGCAAGGTAGAGGAATTTCCAGGTTAATAATTCATTATGAATCTTTTGTCAAAATTCTTAACTGGATTAGAATTTCTGCTTTGGCACACTATTGGACCGCTGGGAACTGCCTGTAATCAGAGCCTGCATGCATAGTGTTGTATTTGTTTCTTCCTATTATCCTACTTAGAAAAGTAGGAGTATTTTTGGCATAATAAGTTCTATGGTCAATCTCTCTTTATGGTATCAGAGCCGTGGTAGGGTAGTTATGTGGTTTTGAGATTTATCACATATGTTTATGAAAATGAATATTTTCAGAAACCAGAATTTGATTAAGAACAAATTAAAAGAGGAATATGATATTCCTACAAATTTGGAAGGACTTAATAAGTGGACACTTCCTAAAATTGAACCTAGTTTAATATACAAACTTGGAACGTTTGAGAAGATGGGTCTCAAACAGATTGTTAAGACAACCGAAGAAACAATTCCTCTTAACTCAAAAGAATTAACGATTAGATTACTTGATGAAAGTGATCTGTTAGCTTATAAATATTCGCATAAATATATGCATATTGGGTTAGTTCAAATTGCATTTAAACTATTAACCCTAGAAGGTTTACCAGAAAGCTTTACGGCAGCTTTACGTGATGGTAGAAACCTTAATTGGAAACAATCTTTGATGTGAATCATTCAAACTAGCTTTGCTCATGGTCCAGTCTATTTTGATGTATATCCAAATCTGCAACTCTCGTTGTCAGGTATTAATATTCTGGATTAATTAACGTTAAACGTTAAAACTCATGGTTATAATTATAAATCTGGCATAGAAGTTATGGCTATCTGTTATAGGATTTATTATAAACCTTTGTTTATACTTAATCCCCAATGTAGGATAATGGATAAGCAGACTAATGAAACTATAATAATTGATCATAATAATATCATTAAAGGTCTTAACACTAAGGATCCGGAAATAACCGAATCTGAAATGGATTTCAATATTTGATTATGTCTAGTGAAATCATTGATTTTAGTCCTGGTTCACAGGCAAGGAAAATTGTCAAAATTGAATTTGATTCAGATAGATGGAAATCGTTTAAAAAATGGTTCTTTGAGTCTTATAGTCCAGCAGAGTTAAAAACTCTAAGTGATGAATTTTATAAAATATGTAAACATAAGAATAGAATATTGTTCTTTGTTCCTTGGTTTATTTCTACTTATGTTGAACAATATATTTCAACGTTAGAAAGAAATTATGAGTACGGGTAGAAACATTACACAAGTCTATCCACCTCAACAACCTTTTCAAATTGAGAGTAAAGATCACATGAAAAGTGGTAGTTATGGTGAGAAATGAGAACTAATCTCATCCGTTCATCTTCGTTATCAATGGTTAGGATTAGATTTAATTAGATTTAATTAAATTACATTATTCGTACCTTTTCAAAGGATTCTTCGTAGCAGTACATTATTCATACCTTTTCAAAGGATTCTTCGTAGCATGCATATACATGAAGCTACGAAGAATCCTTTGAAAAGGTACGAATAATGTACTAGTTCTCATTTCTCACCGTAATTACCACTTCTCACCGGAACCGAACTCTTCAAATTGAAAAGAATGGGAAAAATCATAACTTTGTTGCATTTGCTAAACTACTAGAAGATGACACTCTTCCAATCACATGTCAACAAATTAATATGATATTTAAACAGAATAATTATTCTAATATGTATTTGAGTGTTCTAGGAGAACAAATAAGTTCTTTACAAAGCAGACTAGTTCTAGTGAAAGCCACTAGAGAACTGAGACCTTTTATCTTTTGTCTTCAGTTGATTTTCCTTTGGCTATGTATGAAAGCCACTAGAGAGATGGGACCATACACATTTTGTTTTTAGCCTCGGAAGATTCCTCCAAGTCTGCACCTTTAATAGGTGTCTACTGAATAGGGTTCACTTGACATAACCGAAGACGGTCTTCAAGCTTTTTTGAGGTAGGGTTAAGCTTAATCTTCTCCCAAAACTTTGAATAAGACCTCCTTTTTAGACAGGGAAGGAAAGTGTTGAACATATAGGTATAACCAAACGCTATATCCCATCTCCAAATGTAAGGGATGCTTTCTTGTTCACTATGTTTATTAAATCATCCCAAAGTCAAAAACACTTCTCTCTATAAGATTTGGTACTTTGTAAGCTTTTGTTCTATATCTATAATACTCCTGTTGGTTCTTGAGTATTATAGTTCGCTCTTGAGTACTCTTGTCGGTTCTTGTAGTACTCAAGCTTTACTTTTCTCTATTCTTGAGTACTCTTGTCGGTTCTTGAAGTACTCACCCCTTTCCTTTACTTACTGTCTTTCAAAAACCGTAAGTACTTAGATATGGTATCCACCTCTATGGATATTCGTAGCTAAACTCTTCATTCGGTTGAAGGGGTGTACTTGTATCATAATATGTTTTAGGCCATCTTTTTAGTGCCTCTTTTTTTTATTCAAAACTTGTTCTATGTGCCATATATTAGGCCAGAACTTCCAAGGTTGAGTGGATGCTTGAAATGGCAAAACTCTTCCGTGGGGGTTCGTGAACATACTCGGGTAAGTGGATGCTTGAAATGGCAAAGCTTATCTGAGGAGTTCGACCTCTTTTAAACACTATTTGGTTTGATCGAAAATGATTGATCAAATGGATGCACATAGGCTAGTATACCTTGAAATGGGGTGCTAGTCTAAATAGAACAAGTGCTCTACGACCTTGAAATGGGCTAGACAGTGTGTGCAAATCGAGTGCTTGAAATGGCATTGATACACTTTTGAATACTTAGAAGGATCACTAAAGGTCAATGATAAACAGGCTATGATACAAGGCCCCAGAAACCGAATGCTTTCCTTAGATTTAAAAAACCCCTTGCACTTACTTTCAATTTTAGTATAAACTGTATTATCAACTGGTGACGTTCCGGAAGTCTTGCCAATCACGCATCACCCGCCGTAAGTCTTCTACTTTTATTTTCAGTACTTTACTTTTCTGTCATTTACTTTTCCGCACTAAAAACCAAAACCAACCAACCAATCACTTACTTTTCCGCACTGAAACCTCAATCAACCTAAAACACGCTCCCTCGCTGTACAATTCCCTCAAAGAATAGCTTATCCCCCTAATTCCCTTGGGTTCGACCCCTACTTACCACTTGCTACCCAGTAGTAAGGTCACGAGTAGTGGAATACAAATTTGCTTTTGCATAGAGAACACCGCACCTTAACGACAGTGCGGTGGGCTCCGTCAGCTTCCCTCTCAAACTGTGCAAAACCCAAGGGGCAATGTGAGTGCCATCACCCTAAGGAATGGCAAGAAGTTGGTTGATGAGCTAGAAATGCCAAATGAAGGAGAAAGTTCAAGTGAGAATGAAGAAGGCTGATGGACCATAATTATACGAATCAAAAACACAGTAAAACCCACCAAATTAGACTATTTGTCTATCTAACTTCTGCTTGTTAGTCCCGATATATTTCTACAGGGTATTTTGGCGCTTAGAGAGAAAACACGCTAAGGAGAGTATTTTACGCTGAAAAGATATTACGAGTCATTCCAAGGTCACGATCAGACGCCGACTGAAGAAATCTCAAGATCCTGACATGGAATCACTCAAATCAAATCCAACTGAAGTACAACCAAAGTCAAGGACCAAGAGAGAGTTCAAGCCAGGACCAAGATTCATCATGCGTTCGCATGATCTTCATGCGGGCGCACAAATGCCATTCATGCGAGCGCACAAACAAAGGCAATATCGGCTGTTTTGGGATTTTGACCATGTTCCAAGCAGAATTTGGCTTAGGTTCCTTCTTGAGATCATCTTAGAATGACATTTTCATTCAGAATACACTCTCCAAAATCCAAGAAGCTCCGGCCAAAGCTCTGGTCAGTTCCGGTCAAACCGATGGCTTTTGTGAAAAGATCACAAGCTTCTAGAAGGGATGCTCCTCCTCACATGGGTGGCTAAGCTCTCCTCCACTCTCCTTCCTCCACCTCATAGCAGCCGGCGGCTTTTGAGCCACCACAAGGTGGTGACATGTGGTGGCTTCTCCTCCACAAGCTCCTCCCCTCCTCCTCCACCCTTGGATGCAACACCACTTGCCACCATCTTGGCCCTCCATCCTCCTCCCCTTTAGCTATAAATAGAGGCTCACCCCTCCTCATTTGTATCATCCATCCACCACAAATCACAAATGTTTTAGAGAGATAGAGGGCTTAACCCTCTTCTCTTCACTTTCAATAAATATTGTTCTTCATTTTGGAGCTACTTTTGGCGCTTGGATCTTGCCTAGGAGCTCCTCTCCTCCGCTTATTGTAAGGTATAAAATTACTTCCAGTATATTTTGTTCTTACTTTAAAGTTAGTCTACTATTCGGTACCCTTGTGCAAGGTATTAGTTTGCTTGTATTCCTTGACATGAATACAAGTAGCTAAAAGCTTGTACTCGGTCGCAGGGGTGTACTTGTATTATAAATGTTTTAGATCTTACTCTTAGTACACCTTTATGTTCAAAACTTGTTCTATGTGCCATATATCAAGTCAGAATCTCCAAGGTTGAGTGGACGCTTTAACGGGCAAAGCTCTTCCGTGGGGGTTCGTGATCATACTCGGGTAAGTGGACCATTTGTAACCGGACCAAGGGGACCAAATGGGCAAGCTTATCCGAGGAGTTCGGCTTATCTTAAAAACCATTTGGAAACTGGACCAAAGAATTCAAATGGATGCACATAAGGCTAAGATACTTCGAAAGGAGGAATTAGTCTAAATAGAACAAGTGTTTTAAACGATGTTGCAAGTCTTGTGCTAGGAATAGCCTCGATTCATCTTTGAACATTTAGCATGATCATTTCAAGTGTTCTACGCGATGTTGCAAGTCTTGTGCTAGGAATAGCCTCGATTCATCTTTGAACATTTAGCATGATCATTTCAAGTGTTCTACGCGATGTTGCAAGTCTTGTGCTAGGAATAGCCTCGATTCATCTTCGAACACTTGGTATGATCATTAGCGGTCGATGATAAACAAATATGATACAAGGCCCCAAAAACCGAATCATTTCCTTATAGTCTATTATCAACTGCTGTAATTTACTTTCAGTTCTCAAAACACACTCAAACCCAACCCCAATCGTATTTAATTTCTGCATAAGCTTCATTAAAGAACAACTAATCCACACTGGCTCTCTTGGGTTCGACCCCTACTTACCACTTGCTACCCAGTAGTTAAGTCACGAGTAGCGGACTTATAAATTTATTTGTACATTTGCTCTGACGACAAGCATCTGTCAAAGGCCAAACCGGGCTTGATCCCACGTCCGGACCTTCGGACGCGCCTCAGGCGCTCAGTGCTCCAGCGAGACCGGTCCTTCAGCAGACATCTGAGGGGCTTGAGACCTTAGGCCGAGACTCAGCGCACCAGGCGCCCGGATCAGTACCCTCAGCAGTGAACCCGGTGCCTCAGCAGGCGTCCAGACCGGATCCCTCAGACAGACAAGTCCCAACAGTCCCTCCAGTCGGACCTCAGTCCTCTTTTGCGCCTAAGGCGCCCGGATTAGATTCCACATCCGGACTAGTCCGAAGGTCCTCAAATGAGCCCGGCTGTGTTTCTCTTCCATTTCCTGTCCCAAACCGTGCCCCAAAGAAATATGTGATGGACAAGGATATTTGGGAGCTCTTTAGCCGAGTTGAGATCAACATTCCCCTATTAGAGGCCATCAAGCAGATTCCACGATATGCTAAGTTCTTGAAGGAGCTATGCACCAACCGAAGGAGAGGGGCCCATGTTGATCAAGAATTAATGAGTAGGAACGTGTCGGCGGTGATTCAAAGGACGGTGCCCCCAAAATGTGCTGATCCGGGCACTTACACCATCCCTTGCACTATAGGGAATATTCGGATCGAAAATTGCATGTTGGATCTTGGAGCTTCGATCAACGTCCTACCTTATTCCATATATTCGAGCCTTAGGATCGGTCCTCTTGAGCCCCCTTGGCTCACCATTCAATTGGCGGATCGTTCATGCAAGCAACCAGAAGGAAAGATTGAGGACGTCCAAGTCCAAGTTGGAGAGCTAGTTTTCCCGGTGGATTTCTATGTCCTTAAGATGGAGAACTGTGGCCCTAATGATCATGCGCCTATCTTACTTGGCCGACCCTTCCTCAAGACCTCCAAGATGAAAATTGATTGTGGAAGTGGAATGCTATCTATGGAGGTTGAGGGGGAGGTGTTTAGCTTTGATATCTTTCGGGCGATGAAGCACCCATTGGAGTTCGAGTCCGTGCATGCATTGGATACCTTGCACGACCTAGTCCAAGAGGCCCAACCAGAGCGAGATGTGGATCCCCTTGAGCTTGTTATTGACCGGGCTTTGTACTCGGCCGAGAGTTCTTATGACTTGGCCGAGGGAATGGAGAGCGCCCTATACCACTTGGACGTTTCAAGTCCACTCACACCGAGGTATGAAGTAAACCAAATCAGTCTTTTCAAGACTAACCCTTGTTTACCTTCTATTGTGCAGGCGCCCGAGATAGAGCTCAAGCCATTGCCCGATCACTTGAAGTATGTGTTCTTGGGGGATAATGAGACATTGCCGGTCATCATCAAGAGTGGACTTGAGATGGACCAACAGAGGAGACTGATTGAGGTGTTGACCCGGCACAAAATGGCGATCGGTTGGACTTTGGGCGATTTTAGGGGTATTAGCCCAGCCGTGTGTATGCATCGTATATTATTGGAGGATGGAGCTAGACCATCGAGGGAGCCTCAGCGTCGTCTCAACCTGATTATGATGGAGGTGGTCCAGAAGGAGATCCAGAAGTTGCTAGATGCGGACGTAATCTACCCCATCTCAGATAGTCAGTGGGTGAGCCCGGTGCATGTTGTTCCGAAGAAAACGGGTATCACAATTGAGGAGAATGCTGAAGGTAAGATGGTGGCTACGAGGGTCAAGAACGGATGGAGGATGTGTATCGATTACCGGAAGTTGAATGCAGTCACGAGAAAGGATCACTTCCCTCTTCCCTTTATCGACCAGATGCTAGACCGGTTGGCGGGAAAGCCTTATTTCTGCTTCTTGGATGGATTTTTGGGCTACAATCAGATTCCCATAGCACCCAAGGACCAAGAAAAGACTACCTTCACATGCCCATTTGGCACGTTTGCTTTTTGGAGGATGTCTTTTGGTTTGTGCAATGCCCCGGGAACATTTCAGAGAGTAGTGACCAGTATCTTCTCAGATATGATTGGGAGCTTTATCGAGGTATTCATGGATGACTTCACGGTGCATGGAGATTCCTTTGATGCTTGTTTGGGGAATTTGAGCACAGTTTTAGAGCATTGCGTCTCTATGAACTTGGTGCTCAATTATGAGAAGTGCCACTTCATGGTTACTCACGGAGTTGTTTTGGGGCATATCGTCTCAAAGGAGGGAGTGGAGGTTGACAAAGCCAAGACAGATGTGATTAAGACTCGGCCCTACCCCTCCACTGTGCAAGACATCAAGTCTTTTCTTGGACATGCCGGTTTTTACCGAAGGTTCATTAAAGACTTTTCTAAAAAGGCGTTGCCCCTATCTACTCTCTTGCAAAAGGATGTTCCTTTTGAGTTCACCGAGGCGTGCAAGGAGGCATTTGATGAGTTGAAGAGAGCTCTTACTAGCACACCTATCATTCGTGCTCCGGATTGGAGCAATGGTTTCGAGATTATGTGTGATGCTAGTGACTATGCGGTGGGAGCAGTCCTTGGGCAAAGAGACGAGAAAAAGCCCGTGGTGATCTACTATGCATCTACGACATTGGATGCGGCCCAAAGGAACTACTCCACCACTGAAAAAGAGCTCCTAGCCGTGGTTTTTGCCTTGGAAAAGTTTCAATCTTACTTGCTCGGTACAAAAGTGACTGTCTTTTCAGACCATGCGGCGATTCGGTATTTGATGACCAAGAAAGAAGCCAAGCCGAGGTTGATTAGATGGATTCTATTGCTGCAAGAGTTTTATGTTGAGATCAAGGATAAGAAGGGCATAGAAAACACGGTGGCAGATCACTTGAGCCGACTTGTCCGAGATGAGGAGCCCGGGGCCATAATCGAGACATTTCCTGACGAGCATCTCTTTGCTCTCTCGGCCAAGCTTCCTTGGTATGCTCCTATCGTCAACTACTTGGTTGGAGGTACATTTCCTCCTTCTTTCTCTAAAGCACAATGCATGAAGCTTAGACATGATGCTAGATTTTATGTGTGGGATGACCCTTACTTGTGGAAAATAGGAGTTGATCAATTGCTTAGAAGGTGCATCCCCGATGTTGAGATTGCTTCTATTGTTAGCTTTTTTCATGAGCATGCTTGTAGTGGACACTTTGGGCCTAGGAGAACCGCTAGGAAGATCCTAGATAGCGGTTTCTTTTGGCCTAGTGTCTTTAGAGATTCATATGAGCATTGTAGGAGGTGTGATAGATGCCAAAGAGTTGGCAATATTTTGGCTAGAAATGAGATGCCCCAATTGCCCATCCTGGTTAGTGATGTCTTTGACATATGGGGCATCGATTTCATGGGGCCTTTTCCTATTTCATGTGGATTTGCTTATATCCTTGTTGCGGTGGATTATGTTTCGAAGTGGGTAGAGGCTACAGCTACTAGATGTGATGACGCTAAAACTGTTGTGGATTTCTTGCGCGCTAACATCTTTTGTAGGTATGGGGTGCCTAAGGCCATCATAAGTGATCAAGGCACACATTTTTGCAATAGGATGATGGCCTCCACTTTGAGGCACTACCACGTCCATCATAGGACCTCCACGGCTTACCACCCCCAAACAAATGGACAAGCGGAGATCTCCAACCGTGAGATTAAGGGGATTCTTGAGAAGATGGTAAAGCCCACAAGGAAGGATTGGAGTCAAAGGTTGAATGATGCCTTATGGGCATATCGGACGGCCTACAAGACGCTCATTGGTACCTCTCCCTTTCGGTTGGTCTATGGTAAGGCGTGTCACCTTCCAGTGGAGTTGGAACACAAGGCTTTTTGGGCCTTGAAGCAATGTGATTGGGATCTTGGAGCGGTCGGGCTTGATAGGAAGATGCAATTGAATGAGCTAGAGGAGTTACGCCTAGAGGCCTATGAGGGCCAAACCGACTACAAGGCGCGCACCAAGCTCTATCATGATAAGTTCATCCTTCGGCGCTCGTTTGAGGTGGGGCAACAAGTCTTGGTTTTCTCTTCACGTCTTAAGTTGATGACGGGCAAGTTGCGGTCTAGGTGGACCGGGCCTTTCAAGGTGACAAAGGTTTTCAGTCATGGGGCACTTGAGTTAGAGAGCGCGGACGATGGAAGACGGTTCACAATCAACGGGCAAAGGGTTAAGCACTATTATGGAGAGGACAGTCCACCCGCCCAAGAAGTTGACCTAGCCAAGCCACCCAAACCTCCTTGAAGGAGGTACCGTCGAGCCAACGATGTTAAACAAAGGCGCTCGCCGGGAGGCAGCCCGGCATTTTACAGTATTTTCTTGCATTTCATTTTCTTACATTTTATTGCCTTTTATCCTAACCCTCACCCTCTTTATGTTTGGAAAAGAAAAGGATGTTTTTGTAGGTCGGGTTCTCGGGTTACGCATTTTGCCGGTTCTGCTACGCATTTTAAGCAGAACCGGGCTTGCCGAGAGGAGACCGGACGCGTCCTAGGCCCGACTGCTGATGCACTGCCGTCACGCACTTTACCTTCTATGCTACGCATTTTATGCAAGGCCGAGAAGAACCGAGTGCGTCCGGACGCGTCCGAAGGAAGAGCCGAGCCCGACCTGAGCTTCCCATGCACTTTAAATGATAGTCCACGCCTTGCCACTTCATGGCATACGAGGGGAGTTCTGTTTCGCTCTAATACCTTGTTCTTTCCATTGATTGCGTGCATATTGTCTTGATTAAGTCGTGCCGTGAGGCCACGGCTCATTTCAAAAGTGTGGGGTGGGGTGTTTAGTAGTTTGTTGTGTCATCACGTTTATTTTATTGCACATGCATGAGTCAGCACGTTTCCCTTTGAAAATTTTAAATTTTTTGAATAAAATGCGTAGTTGTGAGAATAAAATGCGTAGGAATGGGGAGTTTGTGCTTTCATGATGTGAAATAGATGGATCCGAGTATATGCATTCCTCTTATGAAATCTGATTTGTGTGATGACTTATGATGTTGACCCATTACTTGTCCTTGTGAGTCGGAATAAAGAGGGATGTGGAGTTTATAGAAAGGGTCCTAGTGAAGCTTGACAAAGCACTCAAGGGATTGGTTCGAACTATATGGTTATATGGATGCCGTGGAGGCTAGCATTTCGAGGCTTATTGGTATAGAGTAACTCCACCATTGCAGCGTTTATGCAAGTGGTGGGACGAGAATCAAACCGTCTTATCTCTAGTCTTAGTAGTCGGGAAAATAGATGAGTGACCCTCATCTTGACTCGCACAAAACGACAAGGATGAGAAAGAGCGGGGAGGTATTTCCATATGCTTAAGGGCGATGATTGGACCTCCCAAGAAGGAATGGACAAAGAAAAATCACAAAAGGAGCAAAGCTCAAAAGAAAGAAAAAAATCATCTCATGTGAAGTTCTAACCGGAGCAAAAAAGTGAAGGATCATCAAAGTCATACAAAGGCCG
Organism: Rhodiola kirilowii; assembly: GCA_033675215.1. NCBI lineage: Eukaryota > Viridiplantae > Streptophyta > Magnoliopsida > Saxifragales > Crassulaceae > Rhodiola > Rhodiola kirilowii. The sequence continues at coordinate 38,137,361 of CM066201.1, forward strand.
AAGGCCAAATTCACTTCTAGTATGTCCAAGCAAGTACCAAAGGCTCAAACCTTAAACTCGAATGAATCATGTGCTAGAGAAAGCGAAGAAATATAACCATATGGCAAGAACCCTAGACCGAGAGTGTAGATCATGGGCTTGAAAAGGACAACCTCCCACTCATCCGAATTGGTTTGCATTTCGGCTCCAAGGTAACAAGTAGCAAGTTAAATATATGTCTAAACATGATACTTTGAGTAATAGTCGAGTTATGCATGAAAGGGGAAATCTAGACTAGCATATTATCTAGTGGCCGAGAAGAGAGCTTGTGATGTTTGTAGGTGCCTTGTTCGGGACGAACAAGTTCAATTGTGGGGTGGTTTAATGAGACGTATTTATATGACTCATTAAGTCAACAAAACCCACCATTTACGACATTTGATCATAAGAACATATGCTTGTTAATGTCGTTTTGCATTTCAGGGCCTTTTGGAGTCTAAAGAAGAATCGAGCTTAAAAGACGGCATTTTCATGTCAGAAGCATCGCAGTTGAAGAACAAAGCCAGAGGAGAGTCGTGAACAGTAATTCCGGTGTGAACAGTAATTCCGGCGTGAACAGTAATCCCGGGATGAACAGTAATTTGGTCGTGAACAGTAACTTCGGGAAAAATCCAAGAAGCATCTCATCATTTGGCTCATGCCAATCCATTTTGACTACTTCCAGAGCAAGAGTGCCTTGATGATTCTAGAAGCATCTCATCATTGGCTCATGCCAATCCATTTTGGCTACTTCCACTCCAAACTTGGTGCCCAAGACAAGAGAAACCCTAGCTCATTTCCTATAAATAGAACCCCTTGGCCTTGGGAAAGAACACTCTTAAAATTCGAAAATCTCTCTAAATTCTACAAGTTGTTACTCTTGTCATTTGGCTTGAAGCAATCCAACTTCTCTCTACTCCTTCCCTTACTTTGTTACGCATTTTACTTTCTACCCTACACATTTTTGGGTTGTACCTTCCTTATTCTGATTATGCTCCTTAGCTCTCATATTCATGAAATGAATATGAGTGGCTAAAACCTCCATAATTCGGTTTGGGGTCCCCTAAATGTTGTAGCAAGGCTTTGAGACCTTGAATCTTCATACTATCTTGTATTCATTTGCTAGTTGTGACAATAGATTGGGAATGAGTACCTAGGCTAAACTAATGCTTGGAATGGCAAGGTTTAGCCGTGTGGTCTCTTCACAACTATTGAGTTTGTTTTCATTGGAATGTGGAACAAACCTTGCACCTAGTTTAGCATACCTTGGAATGGGGTGTTATTCTTTAGTACACTAGTGATTTGTTCTTGGAATGGAATGAATCATGGAACAAGTGCTTGGAATGGCCTTGTTAGGGTGATCTCTTGGAATGGAGTAACCACACCTATGGATGCAAGATAGATCATTAGAAGGTCAATGATGAGTTGAGCTATAACAAAGGCCCCTAGACCGAATTCTATTCTATCAATCACAATCCCTTTGCATTTACTTTTAGTTTTACTTTACAAAACCACTTTCAAAACCCCAAAACTTGTATTTACTTTATTTACATTTCGCGCAAAAGAACAATGAGTAGTTGATCTATTTCTCTTGGGTTCGACCCCTACTTGCCACTATACTAGTCAATAGTGAGTTCAAGGTAGTGGACATTATAAATTTAGATTTGATTTGCACACTACGACATTGTGCCTCATCAACTCGCGACTTAACTATTTTTGATAGTAAGTGGTAAGTACGGGTCGAACCCAAGGGATTTAGGTGAATAGTTGTTCTTTCGAAAAGGGGGGATTAAATAAAGCAGTTGGGGGGTTGTTTTTGGTTTTTACTACTGAAAGGTAAAGTAACAGTTGATATTACAATTAAAGGAAAGATTCGGTTTCAGGGGCCTTGTATCATATTTTCGTTTATCATTGACCTCTAATGATCATACTAAGTGTTCAAAAGTGTATCAAGGCCATTTCAAGCACTCGACTTGCCACACTGTCTAGCCCATTTCAAGGTATACTAGCCTATGTGCATCCATTTGATTAATCATTTCCGATCAATCCAAATGGTGTTTTAAAGAGGTCGAACTCCTCAGATAAGCTTTGCCATTTCAAGCATCCACTTACCCGAGTATGTTCACGAACCCCATGGAAGAGTTTTGCCATTTCAAGCATCCACTCAACCTTGGAAGTTCTAACCTAATATGTGGCACATAGAACAAGTTTTGAACACAAAGAAGAATTTAAGAGAAGGGTCTAAAACATTTTATGATACAAGCACTCCCCTTCAACCGAATGAAGGGTTTAGCTACGAATATCCATGGAACGGGACATCATAGCTAAGTACTTGAAAAAGTAAAGGTTTTTGAAAGACAGTAAAGTAAAGTTTTCGAAAGTAAAGACAGGAAAGTAAAGTACTTTGAAAGACAGTAAAGTAAAGAAGAGAGTACTTACAAAAACCGTTGAGAGTGCTAAAGATCAAGCTTTGATTCCAAAGTAAAGAGATTACATGATTGTGCCCACAAAAGCTAGAGGAGATAAGTGAATTGTGTTTGTGATTTTGGAATGTGATTGTGGGATGAAATTACAAAGGGAAGGAGGAGCTCTATTTATAGGCTAAGGAGAGGGATGGATGTGGATGAGAAGCCAACACTTGGCAAGAAATGGGAGGAGGAGCAAAAGCCATCGGAGGTGAGTCATCCCTCCCAAAAGCCGCCGGCCACATGTCTCCTCCATGGCCAAAGCCGCCGGCCATGTGAGGAGGAAGAGAGGAGTAGCCGCCCCTCATGAGGTGGATGGGAGTGGTTGAGTGTGTTTTGTGATCTTTTCCAAAAGCCATCGGTCCTTTCAGCTCCGATCTGACTCTGGTTGCCCTTCGGTTGGACTTGTTTTGAGTGATTCCACGTCAGGTTCTTGAAAGTCAGAATTTGGTCATGACCTGGAATGACTCGTAATTCATTTTCAGCTTTAAAACTCCTCCTTAGCCTGTATTCTCTCTAGACTTCAAAATACCCTGTAGATAAATATCGGAACTAACAAGCAAAAGTTAAATAGACAAAGAGTCTAATTTGGTGGGTTTAACTGTGTTTATGATTCATACAATTATGGTCCATCAATGCGCTAATCCATGATACACTTGAAATTTTAGATGATGATAATTGTGAACCTTGCCCCGCACTCCTTGAAAATATTTGTGCTATTGAGGAAGAAGAAAGTGAAACCGCCAAAGGTAAGGAATCTTGTTCGATAGAACTAAAACCTCTACCGTCAAGTCTAAGGTATGAGTTTTTGGGACCAAATTCCACCCTTCCGGTTATTATTAATGCCTCCTTGAATGATGATGAGACGTCTAGACTATTGCATGTGCTGAAAAATATAGGGGAGCTATTGGTTATACAATTGATGACTTGAAAGGAATAAACCCCGCTATTTGCATGCATAGAATCACATTAGAAGATGAATCTAAACCATCTAGAGAAGCCTTAAGGAGATTGCACCCAAAACTTGGTGACGTTGTATTTAAAAAGGTGACTAAATTGAGAGATGCGGGTATCATATATGTTATCCCCGATTCGGAATGGGTGAGCCCCATTCATGTAGTGCCTAAAAAAGGGGGGTTGACCGTTGTTAAGAATGATAAGAATGAATTAATCCCTCAAAGAACCGTCACCGGTTGGCGCATGTGTGTGGATTATAGAAAACTTAACAAGGCAACTAAAAAAGATCACTTTCCCCTCCCCTTCATCGATCAAATGCTCGAAAGACTAGCCATTCACGAATACTTTTGCTACCTTGATGGGTATAGCGGATTCTTCCAAATCCCTATTCACCCTCTAGATCAAGAGAAAACCACCTTTACTTGCCCATACGAAACATTCGCCTACCGGCGAATGCCCTTTGGACTTTGTAATGCGCCCGGAACATTTCAACGATGTATGATGGCTATTTTTTCTGATTTTATTGAGAAAATTATGAAGGTTTTCATGGATGATTTTTCCGTTTATATCTCATGTTTTGATTCTTGTCTAGGAAACCTCACTCGGGTCTTGGAGAGATGCATAGAAACCGATCTTGTGCTAAATTGGGAGAAATGTCACTTCATGGTAAAAGAAGGTATAGTATTGGGGCATTTGATCTCTAGCCGAGGAATTGAAGTAGATAAAGCCAAGGTTGAAGTTATTGAGAAGTTGCCTCCCCCTACAGACGTGAAAGGCATAAGGAGTTTTCTTGGGCACGCCAGTTTCTACCGACGATTTATTAGAGACTTCTCAAAGATTGCTAGGCCACTTACAAACCTCCTTTGTCAAGATGTGGATTTTAAGTTCGATGAACCATGCCTCAAAGCATTTGAAAAGCTAAAGAATGCTCTAGTCTCGGCGCCTATCATACAACCACCAAATTGGGAGCTTCCTTCCGAATTGATGTGTGATGCTAGTGACTACGCTATCGGAGCGGTGTTGGGGCAAAGGATAGACAAGAAATTGCACGCTATCTATTTTACAAGCAAGGTTCTTGATAATGCTCAAGTAAATTACACCACATCGGAGAAAGAAATGCTTGCTATAGTCTACGCCTTTGAGAAGTTTCGACAATACTTGATTGGGTCAAAAACTATAGTTTACACGGATCATGCCGTTATCAATTACTTGGTCTCTAAAAAGGAAGCCAAACCCCGACTTATCCTATGGGTCCTCTTGCTACAAGATTTCGATATAGAGATAAAAGACAAGAAAGGGGTAGAAAATTTGGTAGCCGATCATTTGTCTCGTCTTGAGCCACAAGAAGAAGATTTCGCAAGGAAAGAGCCTATAAAGGACACATTCATTGGGGAAGAACTACTCGCAATAAGGGAGGAATCCATCCCATGGTATGCGGATTTCGTCAATTATCTAGCATGTGAGATTATTCCTCCCGACCTCACTTATAATCAAAAGAAGAGATTCCTCCATGATGTGAAGTCCTATTTTTGGGATGAGCCATATTTATACAAGTTGTGTTCCGACGGCATCTATAGGACTTGCGTGGTGGAAAAGGACCAAGAGCACATCTTGCACCATTGCCATGCATCACAATATGGTGGACATGGGAGTGGAAACAAAACCGCCGCCAAAGTCCTTCAATGTGGTTTCTTTTGGCCTAGCCTCTACAAGGATGCATACGAATTCGTCCTCATGTGTGATAGATGCCAAAGAACGGGAAATATATCAAGAAGAGACGAAATGCTTCAACAAGGAATTCTTGAAGTGGAAATATTCGATGTTTGGGGGATTGATTACATGGGGCCTTTCCCATCGTCTTTTGGGAATCAATACATTTTGGTAGCGGTGTATTACGTGTCAAAATGGGTTGAAGCAATTGCTTCCCCTACTTGCGATGCCAAAACAGTGTCTAAGATGTTCAAGAAAATCATTTTTCCAAGGTTCGGGGTGCCTAGAACGGTTATAAGCGATGGAGGATCACATTTCAAAGAAAGAAACCTAGAAGCCCTTCTTAGGAATTATGGAGTCAAGCACAAGATAGCCAATCCGTACCACCCTTAAACAAGCGGTCAAGTAGAAGTTTCTAATTGGGAGATTAAATCCATTTTGGAAAGAACGGTGGGGAGCTCTAGAAATGATTGGTCCTCAAAGCTTGATGATGCATTATGGGCTTACCGAACCGCATTCAAGACGCCTATTGGCATGTCTCCTTATCGACTCATCTATGGCAAGTCTTGCCATCTTCCGGTGGAACTTGAATATAAAGCCATGTGGGCGATGAAGGCCCTAAACTTCGATTTGAAAACCGCGGGAGAGAAAAGACTTTTCCAACTTCAAGAGCTAGAGGAAATTCGCTTAGATTCGTATGAAAATGCCCGCATTTACAAGGACAAAACCAAGCTTTGGCACGATAAGAGGATTTCAAGGAAAGACTTTAGGGAAGGAGACCAAGTATTGCTATACAACTCAAGATTGAAGCTATTCCCGGGTAAATTGAAGTCTAGGTGGACTGAACCTTTCAAGGTACAAAGCGTATTTGATGATGGGCACGTGAACTTATTCAATAAGAAAGGAGAAATCTTCATGGCGAATGGCCAACGACTCAAACTCTACCATGGTCCACCTCATGACACCTCAAGCACAACAATCTACTTGCACGACGTGCCCGCTTGAGGAGGGATCTTTACAAAAGACTCCTCAAGTGTGCTTCTTATTCTCTACACAGAGATTTGGCTCCGTCTTAGCCAAGACGTTAAACTAGGCTTGTAAGTGTTGCCCCCATGATTTTTAAGATGTCTTAGTTGATTGGACTATTGCTTGCTTCAGTAATTGTGCTATTGCATGAGTGAAATTGAAGGTTTGAAATGTGTGTGTGCGAGTGCCTATATCTGATTGTTAATGAGGGATTAGACTACTTCCATGATGTCGTGCTTGGTGAATTTGATGCTTTGATAGGACATAAGTGTGGGGTTTTGAAATCTATTGCATGAGTGTTGATGAACGATTCGAGATTGGTTTAGAAATTCGTGTCAGAAACTCCATGCGTTTGCATAGCTCATTTATGCGTTCGCACAGTTAGCCAAAATCTTTGTTCTTTCAAGCTCGCATAAATCCATGCGTTCGCATAAAATTCTCATGCGATTGTCCAGATCCATGCGTTTGCATAATTTCAATTCATGCGTTCGCATATCAAGCCTTCATTTTCATTTTTTGCCAAGCTCGCATGACATTCATGCGTTCGCATGAAAATTCCATGCAACTGGAAATTTCATGCGATCGCATACTCTCAATTCATGCGTTCGCATACCGCACCAAAATCCACACTTTCTCAGTTCATGCGTTCGCATAAACCATTACAGTATATAATCAGATCTTCAATTTCAGAATTTCTCAGAAAACCCTAAAATCGAATCCCGTCTTCTCCCCGATCTCCTCCGCTTCCAGCTCTATCCTCCGCAAGCTCCATCCGACCGTCTGTTCCAACCCCCACCATCCGAATCAACCTTCCGACCGTCCGTTCCAACCCCCATCGTCGAACCACCGCCGGAAATCCAAAAATCCCAAACCCCCAAATCTTCATTTCTCCCCAAAATCAACTATGGCTAAAGTCCAACTTCCCTCATCCTCTCAACCCTCCAAGGAGCCCTCGAAAAAAGTGGGAGTTTCCAAACCCCCGATTTCAAAAGCGCCAACAGCTAGAAAAGGAAAGAAGGCTGAAATTCGCTACGTGAGAACCACCCAGGCGGGTCAGCATTATGGCCGTTCTTCATTGGAGGACACGAGGCACATCATGGCGCCCAGTTCGGCTAGCAGAGCCGATGGGGATTTGGAAAAGGGTTCTCCTCCCGCGTCGCCTCGTCGCGACAATGCCAACAAGTTCAACAAGGTCAAGCCGTACGAGTTCGATAGCCAGCTCAGATTCAGATTCGCAAAGGATGCTGCATTGTATACCTCTCTCACGGACAAAGGTAAATGGCCAATCCCTCTCCTTTTTCCCGTTATTGAAGATTTGAGGAAGTTAGAGGTTCTAGAGGAGATAAGGGAGTTGGTTGTGAACAGTAGGATGAACTTTGTGTTTAGAGAGGATCCTGGATCATTCCATGAGGTGACCATGGAATTCATTAGTTCGTTTTGTCCGATTCATGGGCCTAATATGGGTGGAGAGGAGAAGGAGGAAGGGAAAGTAATGTGTTGGAGGTTTGCTTTGGGTAATCTTCAGTGGGAAGTTAAGGCGGAAGTTTTGTGTGACTGGTTGAGATTGCCTCGGGATGGTGAAATCCCCGATGTGGTCGATGATGATATAAAGAAGTTTTGGAAGAGAATTTCGGGGTGTGATTACACTAGGGACGGGCAGCACAAATCCACTAGTATCCGAGTGCCCAAGTGGAACGTCATCCACAAATTGTTGGCGGGCATTGTGTTCGTACGCACTGATTATGGTAAGCTCGTGAGCAAAATGGAGATGGCAATTATGCTAATGATGGAGAAGGGGAAGAAGGTTGATTGGCTATGGTGCATCACCAATGGGATTGGGGGAATCAATCTCTAACTTCGAGGAACACCGGATTGGGAGGTGGGTCATTCGTGACTTGGATTGCTAGGAAGCTCAACTTTACATTCGGTGACAGGAGGGCCGATAAGCAAGAGCTTTGTTTGAAGAAAATGTGTTATATGCGCATTTTGGGTAAAGGGATGAAATGGGCCAATAATGAGAAGGAGGCCGAGGTTGGAGCTGAAGAAGAGGCGAACACCGACGATGAGATTGACGGGTTTGTACACCCCGATGCGCCGTCCTCCTCTAGCGCCGTGCCTCCTCCTCCCCCTGTTGACCCGAGCGCCGTGCTGATTCTGTCGCACTTGGATAGTCTAGCCACCTATGTCACACAGCATAATCAGTGGCAGGAGAAGACTCTTCTCACCATAGCCGCTCATATGGGAATCGCTTCGAGCGTTGGGTTGCCTCCGAGATCCCCATTTGCGCCTAGATCACCCTCACCTCCTTCGACGCCTATATTCCCTTCTTCTAAGGGCAAGGAGAGAGTGGGTGAACCGTCGAATGTCCAAAAGAGTGGAGGAGAGGGGAACATGGATGTGGAAGGTGATGGCAGTCCAGTGGACCAGTTTGTTATGGCGCCTTGAGTTGCCCCTAGAGTTGACGACCCTTCTAGCGCTCCTTCCACCCCAGATGAGACGGACATCTTTGACCTAGAGGAGAGTCTTTGATTAGCATTTCTACATGCTTTGTACTCTTATGTTCTCTATGATGATTTTAGATACATTTTGGATCTTTTGATGATAATTTCAAAATATGCACATCTTTGATCATTTCTATGATACATGCTACATTCTTGATGCATTTTGAAGATTGTATGATCATCGTAGTAAGAACCAATTCAATAAGTTCAGTTTTGTCAAGCTCGCATAACATTCATGCGCTCGCATGAGTTTTTCATGCGACTGCCTAACGCTGTGCGTTCGCATGATCTTACTCATGCGCTCGCATGAACGTTCAAGAAGCCCTTTGTGCCGAGATCGCATGAATTCATGCGCTCGCATGCAAAATCCATGCGACTGTCTTCAGTCATGCGAGCGCACAACTAATTCATGCGATCGCATAAAATTCTAACATGCGAAGGGATTTTCGTGATAAAATTTTGAGTTGACTTGCATATTGTTGATACACTTACGATGATGATTTCCCCTACCTCGTATGCTTAACACTCACATTTTTAGTTTCGTGTCTCATAGAAGAAAACAGGGAATCACCACTCGAATCTTTGGAGCAATTTCAACTCGACAAGCGAAGCAACATCTCTTACATTGAAACGGCTACCTCCAAATGGGAGAAGTTTTTCTTGATTCTCTCCTTGCTTTTCACTCTATTCATTGCTTAGGGACTAAGCAATTGCTAAGTGTGGGGTGGCCTATGCTTGACATTGTCTTGACTACATGAGATGTTTGTGTTTGCTTGATATGCCTTCATGTTTAAAATCCAATCAACTTATGTTTAAGGGAAAACACTTACACTACCGCACAATTCATTCAAAAATTTCGAATTATTAATGAAAACAAAAAGTCTAGGCAAGGCTATTTTCGAAAAATCTCATTTCTAAATTCAACTAGTCGTGCATGATTTCACTTGATCGATCCTTTAGATGACTAATGGATTGGATTGTTGACTTTCATTCTTGACTACCAAAGCATCCACTAGCACTTCTTTATCTTTTATTCTAAGCTTTTTCTCGTTGAGACTAAAGAGTTGATCTTTGAAAGCATAAAATCGAAATGATTTATAATTTTAAAACCCTTGCATGCCATGATTGCCTTTAGGTGACCTTAGTGACCTTGCTTATCTCGTGGATTTGTCTTGTTGGTTTGTCATGCTCCATCTTTAACATTTAGCCCTTTGTCAAAGTTCTAAGTGTGGGGTCAAAAGAGGGCGAAAAATGGGCCCCAACAAAAAATATATGCTTCATTCTTATGGTCAAAAGAGGGCAAAGCCCAGACTAAAAACTTTCTCAAAGTACAAGAGAAGTTTTGATCAAAATATACAAATGCCGGGGGTTAGGAAGAAAAGTTCCCCCTCGAAAGCATTTCTAGGCCAAAGGCCATTTGAAAGAAAAAAAAAGAAAGTAAGAAGCACTTAGACTTGACACTCGGCTATCCCACCATTCTCTAGCATGAAAACCAATGAGACAATTGATACTTCTTAGCAAGAATTCACTAGGGGACGAACCTCGTATTCTTTTATACTTAAGCATGATATGACTTGCCAGTATACACAAAAAAACCGTAATGTTGGAACTCCTCTTCTCTTATGACTAAGTGACCTTTGCGTCCTAGGCTTGAGAATGAGTTCAAAGCTCACAAGCCAATGGACTAGCCTCCTTGCTAGCATTGGTGAGTGATCCAACAAGATTTCTTTGCGACTATTAGATTATTTCCTTGAAGTCACTAATATAGAAAATGACTAGAATCCTTGATTAAAGATTTATTAGTCTTTGCTTTTATTTGCTTGAATGTCCTAATTCATGAATTTCCATAAGGATTCGAAGAGGTTTCATGTAGTGATTGAAATGCACATATCTAGTTGAATACATTATGAACTTCATGAAAAACACCTTGCCTAGTACTTAGAAAATTGTGAGTTTAAAAAGCCTACTTGGATGATTGTTCTCTTTGTGGGATTTGTGAGTATTCCCGTGTCTGAAAACTCTCAGGAGACTACAACTCCTCCACTAGGGTAGCCTAGGGGTTTAAAGGCTTGGTGCATTCGCTAAATGCACTCGTGTCACCTACGAAAGTGGTTTATCGCAAATAGTAATTGTTTCTTAACGTTTTTAGTTAGCCTTCGTAACCATATGGAGTTTCCTTAGAACTGATCCTGAGCATTTGAAATCTAATATTGTTGTTTGTGTCTATGATTAGTTTGCTCGGGATGATCATATGATAAGTGTGGGGTGATTTGATAGCACTAGAATACATGCATTTTAGGCAACCTCTATGCTTATTATTTCGATCATTTCATTACAATTTCACTTGCTATTTGATGCTTTGTGGTTCATTTCAGGCCTATTACAGAGATTTAGCTGAGATCACAAGCAAGCAGTGATTTTGGAGCAAACCGAGCATTTTGGAGCGAAAGGAGAGCAAAGTGGAAGTCGGGGCACGAACCTTTCCAAACCATGCGCCCGCATGATCCATTCATGCGTTCGCATGGATCGGACCAGACGCATGAGAAAGTCGTGCGCTCGCATGAAAGGCTTCCCAGAGCTCGCATGGCTTTGACCAGTCGCGTGAGAAACCCATGCGATCGCACAACCAAAGGACCATGCAATCGCACAAACATATCATGCGATCGCATAAGCAAAACGAGACGAATGAATTATCCATGCGGTCGCATGAAGGACCACGAGAGCTCGCATAAGGATCAACCTTTTCCAAGACCATGCGTTCGCATGAATTCAGATCATGCGATCGCATAAGCCAGACCAGTCGCATGAGAATCCCATGCGATCGCATGCTCCGGAGCCGAGATCGCGCAAGACCGAACTTTTAGGCATTCATGCGAGCGCATGAACCATTCATGCGATCGCATGGCGCCGTAAAGTTTTGATTTTTACTGAACGAGTATAAATAGAAGCTAGGGTTTTCAAGCCATCGGATTGGGATTTTTCTAGGATTTTGGAGAGCAGCTAGCTTGGAGGAGAAGTCAGATTTTCTAGAGCCATTGATGGACCATAATTATATGAATCATAAACACAGTTAAACCCACCAAATTAGACTGTTTGTCTATTTAACTTTTGCTTGTTAGTTCCGAAATTAATCTACAGGGTATTTTGGAGTCTAGAGAGAATACAGGCTAAGGAGGAGTTTTTACGCTAAAAATATATTACGAGTCATTCCAAGGTCAAGACCAGATGCCGACTGAAGAAATATCATGAACCTGACATGGAATCACTCAAAACAAATCCAACCGAAGAGCAACCAAAGTCAGTCCGGAGCAGAAATGAACCGATAGTTTTGTGAAAACTTCACAAAACTCACAAACCACTCCCCTCATGCCACCTAGCCGGCTGCTTCCTCCTCACATCCCCCTCTCCTCCTCTCCCCTTCCTCCACATGGGCCGGTGGCTTTGGGAGGAGATGACAAGGGCCGGCGGCTTTGGAGAGCCCCATGGAGAGCTTGCTAAGTGTCTTCACTCCTCACCACATCTTCCCCTCCTCCAAGCCTATAAATACAACCTCCCCTCCTTTGTAATCACAATCCACAACACAACACCACAATTCACAATCACTTATCTCTCTAGATTTGGGCACTACTTTGTAAGCTTTTGTTTGAAATCTATAATACTCTTGTTGGTTCTTGAGTATTCTAGTAGTTTTTGAGTTTGCTCCTGTTGGTTCTTGAGTATTCTCCTTTACTTACAGTCTTTCAAAAACCCTCGAGTACTTAGCTATGGTATCCACCTCTATGGATATTCGTAGCTAAACTCTTCATTCGGTTAAAGGGGTGTACTTGTATCATAAAATGTTTTAGGCTATACTCTTAGTGCCTCTCCTTTGTATTCAAAACTTGTTCTATGTGCCATATATTAGGTCAGAATTTCCAAGGTTGAGTGGATACTTGAAATGGCAAAACTCTTCCGTGGGGGTTCGTGAACATACTCGGGTAAGTGGATGCTTGAAATGGCAAAGCTTATCTGAGGAGTTCGACCTCTTTTAAACACCATTTGGTTTGATCGGAAATGATTGATCAAATGGATGCACTTAGGCTAGTATACCTTGAAATGGGGTGCTAGTCTAAATAGAACAAGTGCTCTACGACCTTGAAATGGGCTAGACAGTGTATGCAAATCGAGGGCTTGAAATGGCCTTGATACACGTTTGAATACTTAGTAGGACCACTAAAGGTCAATGATAAACAGGCTATGATACAAGGCCCCCGAAACCGAATGCTTTCCTTAGATTAAAACACCACTTGCATTTACTTCCTTAGTATAAACTGCCTTATCAACTGCTCACCTCCCGGAAGACTTGCCAATCACGCAACAACCGCTGTAAGTCTTCTCTTTTATTTTTAGTATTTACTTTTCTGTCATTTACTTTTCCGCACTAAAAACCAAAACCAACAAAAAAAACACTTACTTTTCCGCACTAAAACCTCAATCAACCTAAAACACGTTCCCCGCCTATACGATCCCTCAAAGAACAACTTATCCCCCTAATTCCCTTGGGTTCGACCCCTACTTACCACTTGCTACCCAGTAGTAAGGTCACGAGTAGCGGAATATAAATTTATTTTGCACAGAGAACACCGCACCTTAACGACAGTGCGGTGGGCTCCGTCAAAATTGGCACCGTTGCCGGGGAGTTAGCCTTCGATTAGTTGTTCTTTTTTCTATTGTACATAATTCACCATGTCTTCATACTACGACATAGAGCCTTGGAATGATGGAAGCAGCAACCTTATGTTTAAAATGCTTGGCTGTCTCCCCCAATTCGGAGGTACCATTGAAGAGGACCCTGTGATACATTGCCAACATGTTCACCACATCTGCCGCCACATGAAACCTGAGAACGAGACGTTAGAGGAGTTTAAGCTGAGATGCTTCAAATTTTCTTTAACAGACTCCGCACTAGATTGGTATTACTCATGTGCAGAGGATAAAGGTGATTATAGGGATCTACAAACCCAATTCCTAGAGGAGTTTTGCCCGCCATCTCCCCGACTTGAAACCCGTGAGAAGATTCTCAATCTTGAGCAATTCCGGGACGAAACTTTGGATGAGTACTTGGCGTACTTTGCCTCCATTGTGGCGAGCTGCCCGCACCATGGATTCACCAGATTCAATCTTATTCAAAGGTTTCTCGGTGGAATGATGCCACTTGAGCGGAAAAGACTTAATGATGTAGCAGGATGTTCACTCATGAAGTTAACCGTGACTGAAGCCTGGCGCCTCATAAATGAGTTGGCAAAGAACACAAAACAGGGTCAGTGGCACCAAACTGACGATAAGGCACCGACGATGGAAGTGGACTCAGTGCAAAACTGGGTCAGGGTCAGTGATTGTAGCGAGAGTTGAACTTAGTATTAATGTTGCATGGCTAAATTCTAATTGTGTGCATGATATTTCATCAATGGTGTCCTATTTTACCGTCACAATAATTGTTTAGGTGGAGAATTAGATCCCTAGTCATCTTTGAATTGATTGTTTACATTTTTGTTGATAAAACCTCTCTTTGGATAGTAAAATTCTTGCTACCAACCTCTTAAGAGGAACATTCCCCCCAAACCATAGACATTCTAGTTATATCTTTAGCATTATTAGTTTAATCTCCTATCCTTTGGGTTCGACCTCGGATTCCCGAGTCTCTATAAATGTTTTGATCACGTGATTAGCATAAGTATTTGAATCTCATTTGAATATTTTCCGCTATATTTCGCATTGATCACACACTTTGAAGTCACCTTTGCCATCATAGGTCGTGATCTCCATTCTTCCATTCACCATGGTTCATTGCAAGACAAAACAGTCCAAGAACCAATCAAAGCAGGATAGTGATCAAGGAGAACTGTTATAACCAAGCTCTGATACCACTGTAGGGTTTTTATCACAATTAACAGTCTCAATTAATCAGGTTTATCAATCAATTCCCAATTCCATAACAAGAACCCTAGAAATTGAAATTGGACTATAAAGAAACTGACACACCAATATAAGACCCGTGGTTCAGCACTTTCGTGCCTAATCCATGTAGAGCGACTCAGGCTCGATATGCACTATCCTCTTGTCGTCGGAATCGCCAAAAATGCGCCGGAAGTGTATCTCGGTAACACACTCTTCTATCCAGTGACACTCGCAGATGAGTACACTATACTCTCAATCTCACACAGTACAATCACCAGTACATCGCCAGTACAATCTGAACCGAAGCCCTAAACTATCGTGATCAAAGAATCGCAGACTTGAGAGTATTTGATCGAAGAAGAACGTCTGAAGTCAACCCTAATGAGTTGCAGCTCGAGCTTATATCCGTTTGGAAGAGACGAGCAGCAACTGTTGGATCTGGCTTGATGGATCAATCAGGAGCCGTTAGATGCTGGCCAATCTGCGCGCCAATGATGCTTGAATCTGATTGGACGATCAGAGCTTTAGCCACGGATTAGCGATGAGACAAAACACGCAAGACTTCGGCTTTTCTCCAAACGACGCCGCTCCACTTAATGTACTATTAGCAATGACCGATCCCGTGACAGCCCGTGACCACGCCCGTAATAGCCCGTGACAGCTCCCCTACACCAGGTGACAGCTTCAAATCCTTCACCCTTGATTTCACAGCTTTTGCTGTTTTGTTTTGGAACTAGGAGAGCTACTGGTGGATAAAGCCTTAGGGTTTCTTTGATCACAGCTCTCAAGTTAAGTAGTGCAACTCTTCTAGAGTTGTCTCGTCCATCCAGCCCCTTTCCTTGAATACTTTTCTTACCTTTTCTTGAGCTCGCTTTATTATACTTGGCTGTTTCAGCATTTTCGACATGGTCCATCCCACCGTTGTGGAGGATGTCTCGCTTCCTGCGTTGTAAATATGTCCTGACCCAAGGAAGAGAATTGTTATGGATGACTCAGAAATCAGACAGCCTTTTAAAGCGATCACAATGAAACTATAATTCTATACGCAAAAAGGGTTGTGATCTAGCAGTCACAGTCATTGTCAAATGATCTATAGGTTGACGATTCGAACTCCCTACTTATCAGAGTGGAATTTTTAAAAAAATTTATAAAGAAACTATAATTTTGTATGACCTAAGAAAATTTAACATTTTTTAACATGCATGAAAAATGGTTCTTACTAGTAAGACAGTTTTGATATGTGCGTCGGTTAGCGGAACATCAAGGTCACCGGCCTTCCAAATCCTGAGAAGAACATCAACAAGATCTTCATGTGATGTATCAGTATCAGGGTTTTCAACGTGATCGTCGATGATCCCTTGAAGTATTTCATCAGATCGCTTGTGATGTCTACAGTTCTTGATATGGAGACCTTTGATAATATCAGCTGGAAGCTTGATGTAGAAAAGAGATGGCAGAATGCTCGGATAGTCACTACACCTCTAAAGCCAGCTGCACCTCTGGTGGTCAAGCCCTTGCACCAGAAACCTATGTATCCAGAAGAGGGGTCGCCAGTTGTGCTTGAGGTTTCTGAAGGCCTTGTCAGGGAAGGTAGAGGTGTTGGCAGAAAAAGTCACTAGTCTAGAGTCCATGGCAGATAAGGTGTTGAAGGGGTCAGAGCTTGACTGGGTGAAGGATTTGGGAACCAAAGCTGCTATCATTGAGAGATTGCCAGCTCTGCTGAAGGAAGTTGAGGATTCAGCAAACATTAATCTGACTCATTGTACTCAGATTAAGGAGGAGTTAGTGGAGCTGAACCGCCAGCTGAGTTTGTGGCTACTGAGGTGGTTGGTCAGTTGAAGACCGTGCTCCATGGTTAACCCTGCAGCTGTCTCATGGTTACCCCATCCTTGCCATCCCCACCATATCTACCATATGTTTTTTGATGATTTTTCTTTCGTTGTCATGATCTGCTTTCTGCTTGGTAGTTTTTAAATTTTCAGTATGTTATGGTAGTCTTTCCATTGCTTGGATGTCTTTACTTGCATTCTTTTTTATGATGCCAAAAGGGGGAAGATAACATGAAAGCATTACTTGAGAGGGAAGTCATTACTGAAAATCAAACTTGATGTCCATCTAAGGGGGAATTGTGAAGTGAACGTAAATTTGGCTGACTAACTAAAAATTGAATTGGAATATCTATCTGCTGTACTTGTGATGGATTGAAATACTTGTCATGGATTTCTTGTTTTTTGAAGAAGTGTTTGTCATCATCAAAAAGGGGGAATTTGTTGGAACCCTTTGGTTTTGATGATTACAAACACTTAACTGATAAACTGTCTAAGTGTGTAGAAATCCATATGACAGATCTACTGATGCGTTGCGAGAACGCTGCATGTGAACATCGATTGAAGTTCGAAGTTAGGACGGACGAATTGCGGTTCAAGAAGATTGGAATTGAACCAAACGCAGAGTTTTGAGAACCACGCAACTAGGGCTGAGTTGGCGTGTGGAGATCGAAGATAATGATTCGCGAAGATTATGTGTGCCAAAATTGGAAGATCTTGAAGATATGGTTAGAGATATTAATTGAAGATTTGGAAATCAAGAACGATTCAAGAAGATCCAATGAAGATTTGATTGATTAAAGATTATTGAGGATAATTATATGCAGACCAGATTTGGGAGGTTTGACTATGTGAAGAAACTGATTTAGGAAAGATTACGAATGTAATCTTGACTAATCAGTTGATAACTATCAGATTTGGAAAGTTGGATTGGGCCGGATAGCTAGGTTCAGATTAGGAGATTTGCTAAAACCATATATAAGGCATTAATTAGGGTTTGCCTAAGTAGAGTTCGGCAGTTTTGGGAGAATTGAGAGCCTGGATTCGAAGAGCGACATTGGTTGGACTGCACGCACTGAGGTTCGAGTTTCAGATCAGATTATTTGAGAGTCGGGTTGAGTAGCGGCCATCAAATAGTGTCTTGAGTAGAGGCCTAGTTTGTAAGCCCTGCAAGCATATCTGAATAAGAAATAATCTGGTTTGGAAATCCTTTCAGAGAAATCTAAAAGGTAGTGGTTTTTACCCTGTCACTGTTGTGATAAGGTTTCCACTATAAATTTGTGTGCAATTACTTTCAGTCATTTACTTTCCTGCATATTTATATTTCCGCTGCTGTCTGACCATCTGGCGAAAAAGCACTTCGTGATTTACCGTCTGAAGGAAGGCTAACACTAACGATTCAACAAAAACCATACTAACAAGTAAATGTTCGCATATAAAAGTGTCGAAATAAATGGGATTAGTTGATTCGACGAGTCGTAAAAATACGACTCATCAAGAAGCGTTCACAATCTCACATTAAAGTGTCCACCGTTGAGAGACGAACCTTGCTTATTATCGACAATTCAAAATTTTAGTTTGTCTGAGTACACAATCTTGACGAAATTCCAACCATAAGACAAAATGACTTCCGAGAGTTGTATCAAGTACATAAGAAAAAATTGACAATTTCAGCGGACCATGTGTACAGACCATTGGTATGAGCAAGAAATAGAGAGATCGCGTGTTACATAATATTGCGCAAACAACGGCTAGATAGATACTGATCATAATAGTCGGTGTCAGCCGGTAATGCCGGCTGATAGTGCCCGTTGTAAACATAAGGGTCGTCTTGAGGATGATGATTGTAGGGGTTGCCATAGTTGGTCATGTAATGATGATCATATTTATAATAATTCTCGTACGATGATTCCTCGAAATTATTTAATTGAATTAAGGCAACTTCCCCATGGCCGTCAGACCTCGAGAGGACTTGCATAAGTTCGCCTGGATCAATTCTTCCGGTGATCTTCACCTTGTGCGCCTCCCCACCCATAGTGAAAGAAGTGTATTGCCATGTGGATATGAGATTACAATGTTTCAGATCCATCAAACGAAAAACTCCATAAATTTATAGATTTAATTAAAGTTTTAAATTTAATAAAAATATGAGATATGAAACCTTAAAAGCTGTGGTGGTCTAGTGGGGTAAACATTTGACTATAGTTATAAAGTCAAAGATTTGAACTCCCGCGTGTCATATTTATAGTATGAATCTGGGGTGTTTTTCCAGATTTTACCAACAACAAAAAATTAAGGCCCTAGATATAGTGTTCTCAAGGCTTGCTTAAAAAAGCTAATGTGTACCTTTGGTGCACTGCAATACTTCATTCAGCTTCCTCTTGCATTCCAAGCAGTGAGGATTTACCTTCAAAACACAAGTCTATCCGAAAAACGAGAGACTGATAGTCAAGTTCCGAAATATAAAAAAAATAACACTTCAAAAGCATAAAATTGATGTTAACTGAGAATAATAATAATTATAAAAAACTAACTCAACCCTGATTTTATAAACTGACCATTTCAATCATGACTCCATGGTTAACCGCTATATTCCTGCTCAAAGTATTATGAGGATTCATATTCTAAGGAAGAACAAAACGTAGTGGTAGATTTTAGCTTTGTTCCAACTGTCTTAGAGTTTTTCATTTATATTCAAATATAAAAAATTATTTATATAATTAGAAAATGCTATTAGAATAGAATCATAAATCAAGTTCGGCGTACATATATTGGCATGTCATTTTTAGACATGATCTGTTTAACATTAATGAAACATAAGAGTGTGGATCAAATGAGAAATGATGTATTTGGTGAGAAATGAGAGAAAATCACATTTATCCGATCAAAGATCTGATAGCTAAAAATCCTCCGATTTATGTGCATATATTTAGTTAATTTAATTGTGATTAAGGGTATATTTGTCAGTGCGAGTATCAAAGATCCTAATTTGTCACGCACGTATATGTCGTTTTGTTTACCCATGTTCATATCTGTTTTTAGATCCTATTTTTTCAGAATTAATTCGTATCTTTTTCAATTCGCAATTGCATCTTCAAGTCGCTTTTGATTTCCTCCCGATTCAAGAAAAGAATTTAACCGTGTATACGAATTTTGATTAACTTAAACAAAATTGTATTGTAGTTCAAATAAAACATCACAAACAAACAGTGCTATGAATGTTATGTGCAAGACTACCAATTTTATATACAAGACTACCAATTTTGATTCAAGAACTACGAATTTTATATACAAGGCTTTGACTGTTATATACAAGACTACCAATTTTATGAGCATAGTAGTTATATACAAGGCTACGAATCTTATATATAAGACTACCAAGTTTGATACAAGAACTACGAATGTTATATATAAATTTACCAATTTAGTTCTAAATTACCGATGTTTCGATCAATTTTGATACAAGAACTACGAATGTTACAACAAAATATCAAAAATTGAATTTTTCTTCTGTTCGTTTTATTGAGGAGGTTGAAATAATAGACCAAAGAAACAAATGAAATGGTTTACATGTTTGTAAAGTTGTTTCACTATCAGACAACATAAGTATCTGCTAAAATCTTAACAAGGAGTTACTGAAACTTTTGGTATCTATCAGCACAGTTTATCGCCGCAAAATAAATCATCGACGTATTTTCTGACTAATGATGGTAGCAGGGTTCGGTAAGCTTGCTCGGTCGGGCGATAACTGTCCCAGAACACATAGCTGAAAGCATCGGAACCAGTAAAAGGACTGAACTGATTACACAACACAACTACTTCTATTTTCCCTGTGCCACAACATCCTTGATTCGCAATTTCAAATCCTGCATAATTTGAGACAAGAGGCCACCGCAATTTTGTATAATTAAGTTGCACAATTTTTATCATCATTCGTAGTCAGGTAAACATAATTCGTATCCACTGTGACATAATTCGTACCTTCTTACGTATAATTCGTACTCAACAAAATATAATTCGTACCATGCATAGCATCATTCGTAGCTAGATAATCATCATTCATACCCCTACAAATCATTCGTACCCTTCTAATAATACAGAACATCATTCGTATCCTATGAGGCACTTCTAATCATACAGAACATCATTCGTATCCTTCTAATCATCATTCGTATCCCCTACACATAATTCGTATTATGTTGAACATCATTCGTACCCTTTGAACTTCCCGACCCACATACAATTATCCAAGTGAATCCATACTGCAATGAAACCCTAAAAACATATACTTCAACTTGCGGACTACCGAACTATCCCGTAATCACTAAACCCTCGAACGTACTATATTCGACTTACCGTAGTTTTGCTCGTTAAACCTTGCTTGGCTTCCGCATTGTGTATGGAATAGAGGTCGAAAAGGTCGTCAGTGTCGATTTCGCAGAGATGTGAGGCGTTTGATTTTGTTCTCAACTTTCGTGGGTTTAGTGATTAGGGCGAGCAATAAGCTGGATTACAGTTTGATATTTTTTTTTGCTTCCTAATTTGCCCTTTAACTGCAATTAGTAATAAAAATATTATGAATTTTAATCTTAATTCACACTAATCTCGACCGTTTGTTATTGTAATCTGACGGTTGTATATTTTTCTCATTTAAAGAACCCTTCTCACTTGATCTCAACTCTGAAACATAAACATTATAAAGAAGAAAAAGAATCTTTTGGAAATGATATATTTTCGTAAAAAAATATAAATCAACGACAGTTGGTTAATTGCACGGATAAGATTAAATCCCGTTTATGGTTAATTTCTCGTGACGAATTATAAAATACTCTTGACAAACCATATTGTACTTTTAGTTTATCATTGACGAATTATAACCAAGTTTTAACAAACTTTATATTTTGCATCAAAAATTTGATTTGGCCGTTGATCTTTTCTCTTACAAATAAATCAATATCAAAATGATGATGAATTGAACCAATTTCAGAAAATAATATCTTAATTCAAAAACTATCTTTCTCTTCTTCATTCTCCTGTTCGTCATTTCTAGGGATGCACATCCGGACCGGAATTTTCTAAAATTTTGGACCGTGGACCGGATCGGACCGAATATATATGGACCGGGACCGGAATTCGTGTGAAAAATTGGACCGAAACCCGGACCGGACCGGGACCGACCGTAATTTAGTGTTAAAAAATAGAAAATAAAAAAAATATTAGGAAAATAAAAAAATTCGGTTTATTCCGGTCCAGACCAATTTTGTGCATCCCTAGTCATTTCCTCTCCATCCAAATCAGGCACTCAACGTGCCAACTTTTCCTCCACTGCCGACGATGACCGCCGCTTCTCATCTCATCCTTCTCACCACCTCCACTCCGCCCCACAAATCCATTTACTCCCCCTCACTACCATCTCTAAAACTCTCCATCACCACCACACTCAGACCAAACCTATCCAAATCCAACTACAGACGCTTCGCCATCGCTGCCAAATCCAACAACACCGACTCCGCAGCTCTCCCCGACCGCGTCATCTCCGCCGTATGCTACTTCTACCCTTTCTTCGACGGCGTACAATACGGCAAGTACGTTATCACTCAGTTCTCCCCAATCCAAACCCTAATCCAGCCGCTCGTCCCAGCAATTAGGGTTTTCAAGAGCTTCCCGTTCAACGGCTTTCTCGTGTTCATGCTGCTGTATTTCGTCGTCGTCAGGAACTCTAATTTCAGCCGGTATGTGAGGTTCAATACGATGCAAGCTATTGTATTGGATGTGTTGTTGATTTTTCCTGATTTGCTGGAGAGGACCTTTAATCCTAGGGATGGGTTTGGGCTGGATTTGATGATGAGTGTGGATAGTACTGTGTTCTTGTTTCTGCTCGTCTGCTTGATTTACGGCTCTTCGTGCTGTGCGTTGGGTCAGGTGCCTAGGCTACCCATTGTGGCTGAGGCTGCTGACAGGCAAGTGCCTTAACATTCAGTAAGATAATTTTTCAATTTGTTGTTCGTGTTCACATTCATATACTGTGTGAATGAAGGTGTAGAAAATGTCATCAGGAAATCTGATTTGGGGGTTTATAATTGTAATTGTATCCAGTACAATGGGAGCTGGCTAATGAAAGTATGAATTCGGATGGAGAATGTTTCAAGGAGCTAATGATTTAATAAGCTATTTTTCAGCCAATTTTTGTACTCTTTTCCTATTGTGTGAATCACAGTATCCTTGCTCTTGGTAGTTTTATTGAGAAAAAGGACTGAAAGCTGGTGCATGTTTTTTTTTTTGATACAAGGGTTAGAAGTTAAGTTAGAAATTAGTGAAAATTAGTGATGCAGTGAAGACTCGATCCCACGCGGATGAGGATTTTAAGGGAGCATGCCATCCACTTCGGCTAAACCCCACACCTCGAAAGCTGGTGCATGTTGGTCATAGGCCTTTTTAATTTTTATTGTACCGATTGCATCTTAGCTTGATTATTTTTATTTCCTTGCATTTGGTCTCTATATCAGTAATGAACTTGAGCCGAGTATTGTAAAACTCAAACTCGACTCGTTTGTATATTTATTGAGCTCGAACTCGTCGAGCTTAAAAAGTTCATATTTGAACTCGAACTTGAGCTCAACTCGAAACTTAATCAAGCTCTGGCCAAAATCGAGTATATAAACGAGCTATTTGTTTGATAACTCGTTTATAATTTTAAAATATATACAATAGAGTGCGGTTCAGGTACAAACCCCTCTTATATATAAAAACTACAAACCAAATTTCAAGCTGACACTGTCCAAATTTGTCAAAATCTCGGATATAACACGGAGGGGTATTATGGTCATTTCACATATTTCGGTATGATCAGACTTAAAATAGAAATGATCAGACTTAAAAAAGGAATGATCAGACTTAAACATACAATGATCAGACTTAAACTATTACCGTAGCAATGATCAGACTTAAAAGAGGAATGATCAGACTTAAAAAATACAATGATCAGACTTAAAAAAGAAATGATCAGACTTAAACTATTATCATAGTAATTATCAGACTTAAAACAGGAATGATCAGATTTAAAAATACAGTGATCAGACTTAAAAAAGGAATGACCAGACTTAAACATATAATGATCAGACTTAACTATTACTGTAGCAATAATCAGACTTAAAATAGGAATGATCAGAGTCAGCCTTAAAAAATACAATGATCAGACTTGAAAAAGGAATGATCAGACTTACACATACAATGATTAGACTTAAACTATTACTGTAGCAATGATCAGACTTAAAACAGAAATGATCAGACTTAAACTATTATCGTAGTAATTTTTAGGACGATTATACCCTCGCATCTGTTATGTATTTTCAAATATGTCCATTTTAATTTTTTTATTTACAAAAAGTGCCTCGAATTTCGATTGGTCGAAATAGACACGTGGTAATATTTTATTGAATTTTTAGTTTTTATTTATAAATGTGGTTTGTATTTGTCCGTTTCCATATACAATAAATGTATAACAGATTTGTTTAGCAATTTATTTAGTTACATAGTTTTTATTTTTATTGTAATGATATATGAGTTTTAATCGAGCTATTTTACCAGTGCTAATTAGTTTTTACTTTTTATCGAGTTTTAATTGAGTTCATATACTTATTCACGAGTTTAAACGAGTTGAGTATCTACTTGTTCGTGCTTGACTCGTTTTTTAACGAGCATTGAAAATATGTTCATACTTGACTACTTATTTGATGCCCTAATTGTTCACTTTGTCATTTTGTCTGGGCAGTTAATTTCTCATGTCTTCTCTTGTTGGCTTTCAATAAAATACACAACTAGTAGGTATTTAAGTCCAGAGAATCCTGACCAAAATGGAGGACCAATGTACTTAAATATCATTCTACAATAGAATCAACTTGTTGTATTACTAATCCAAAAAAAAACTTGTTGTATTACTACAAAAGCTTTATTTGAAATTTGAATTTGTGGGAATCAATCTGTAATGCGTCCGCTCCAATCAGTTGCCTGCATACACTTGGGCATAAAATCATCTCACATCATGACAAATCTTTTATGGAAATTAGTCCATCCAACTATTAAATTTGTTATCAAGTTATTTGCGTACATGAACTAAGGTAAATGTGGTGAAAACAGAATCGAAAATGTATTAGAAAGTTATTTGTCATGAGAAAATGACAAGGGGTGTTATTAAAAACGGACCGGACCGGCCGGTTCGATCGGGAACCGGTCACCGGATCGGTCCGGTTCTGTAATCAAACCGTTCTACAATCGAATCGATCAAAATTCGGTCAAGACCCGGTTGAACCAGTGGTTGAACCGGTTGATCCGCTAATTGACTCAATTTTGTATTAAAATGGTGATTTGGTCGGTTCAATCGGTTCGATTTGGTCTGAATTTTTTTTTTTACTTGGACAAGACTCAAACCTAGGCTTCCTCTACAATTATCCCCTCTCATTCCACCAAGCTAAACATGATTCTTGTTTTATTATTTGTTTCACTAATGTATATTCCTTTATCAAATCTATAAATATTTTTACTTATTATCAATTTAACTAGAAATTCAATTAGTCTTAGAAATCTCTTATTGTTGTGACTTGCAAATTAAGACTAAAATTGTTATTGTTATTCTATTATTGTTGTATTATTGATTTGTACTTTATCAAATTCTAAATTTGACAATTTGTTATGGTATGTTATTGTAATCCGATCATAAACATGTAATATTTATTCAAGTCATAAATATATTAAATTATAATATCATATATAAGTATTTTATTTTTATTATTTAATTTGTGCGGATCAAACCGGTTCGACCCGATTAAACCATTGACCCATTGATCCAGTGACTTGACCGGTTCGATTATCGGTCTGGTTTTAATAACACTGATGACAAGGACAATTTTACATTAGATCCTTTGGTGAAGTTATTTTATGATTAACAAATTGGCAGAAGACTAGTGAGGCCATACAATTTTTCTCTTTCTTCTTCCTTTTTCTACTCAAAATTACCAACCATCTCCAATCAAAAAAAAAAATTTACCAACCATCTTATTAAACATTGTTTACCTCTTCATGCAGAGAGAAACAAAAAACATTCTGATCCGATCATAAGAAATAAATGTGGACAACACACATTTGAGTCACTTCAGGTCAGGGTCTTTCACCATTTTGTATACTGCTCCCGACCAAAAACATCGAACCGAGTTACACTGTTATCGTTCTGGACCTCTAGATATGCCACAGAGTCGAAATACTACCACGCACATATCGCGCTCAAATCAAGACTCAGTGGCTTATCGTTCTAAACGCTGTTATCGTTCTGGACCTCAACAGTTTAGAATCAACAAGATACTTCTTCAGCTTGAACTGGAATCTGGAAGCTGAATTTAAGAACATCTCGGCATAAATAAACAAGTATGTTTCTATATTGTTGGATCGTTACTGTTAGAAATCTGTCAGACGGAAGTCACAGAGTGTGTTTTTGTCTGATGGTCAGATAGCAGCGGAAATATTTTGCAAGAAAATAATGACGAAAGTAAATACGCACTTATGTAGAGTGGAAAACTTTATCACAATAGTGATAAAGTAAAAACCACTACCTTTCAGATTGCTCTGAAAGGATTTGCGAACTGATTACCCTTTATTCCGATGTACTTGCAGAGTTTACAAAAGAGATCTTATAACTCGACTCTATTTTGATGACTACTGCTCAATCCGATAGAGTGAATCTGTTCGAGCTTCTCGCCTCCGTGCGTTTTCTTTCTCAGCAAGCCTTTGCTTTAAATGTCGTAGCTTTTTCTCTCTATTTTCGCACACATTCATTTGTGCTTTCAACTTCTTTATATAGAGTAGATCTTCTTGTTTCCCGTTTGAGCTTTCAAAAATCTTCTTAAAGCAATTAACTCCTCTTTACTTCTGTCATTAATTGCTTCCTTTATTCTCTGAGTCTTCAATTTCTTTCTTAATTGATATCACTCCAAACGGCTTGCATATGATCTTCAATCACCATTTAAGTCTTGATTGTAAATGCTTTCCTTAATAGCTTTCCAATCTCTTGACTTTCTTTCCATAAGTAATTGCTAATCAAACGGCTCTTCCATCAGCATTTACTTTTTCCATTCTCTCAGCAATTACTTCATCAATCAACACTTAATCTCCCATTAAGTCAGCCGGTTTGATTGCTTGTAATTGCTTCATTCTTTGTTGTCCTCAATCAGCATTTAATCTAGTCCTTGATTAAATCTTTCATTGCATTTCTTTAATCAATTACCGATCTTCATGTGTAATTGCTTGTGGAATATTTCTGCACACTTATAGCCACATTAGTTAAGTGTTTGTCATTCATCAAAACCTGAGGGTTTCAACAAATTCCCCCTTTTGATGATGACAAACACTTCTTCAAAAGATAATAAATCCATGACTTGTATTTTATAAACTATCACAAGTCTAGCAGATAGCAGAATTCCATCACTTAGATATGCAGTCAAATTTTTAGTTAGGCAGACATATTCTACGACCGCTTAACAGTCCCCCCTTAGATGGACATCCAGTTTGGTTTTCAGTAGTGACTTCCCCCTCCGGAAATGCACTCATTGTCTCTTCCCCCTTTTGGCATCATCAAAAAGAATGCAATGACAGATGGCTATGTGATGAAAAGAAACTTCATACTTGATTAAAAACCATCAACCCGAAAATTTAAAAACTAACGTGCACACATGAGCAGGACAACGAAGGAAGACACAAAAAAATTGGGGCTGATAAGGTGGGGAAAGCAAAGAGAGGGCAACCATGAGACAGATCCAGAGTTAACTGTGGATCACGGTTTTCAACTGATCAACCAGCTCAGTGCCCACATAACGTAGTTGTCTGTTCATCTCCTTCAACTGCTCTTTGACCTCTGTGCCATGCATCATGTTGATTTTCCCTGTCTCCTCAACGTCATTCACCGCAGACTTCAATTCTGCCACCCAGACAATATCAGTTCCCAGCATCAGCCTGTTAGCCACAGCCTCCAGATTTCCTAACCGTTCGGTCAGCTGCTCCACCTTCCCCGTTAACATTTGCAGAGCCTCAAGCACCGCTGTCGATCCATCAGCTGAGTGAAACGGTTGTTGCTGTAGGGGCTCGACCTCTTGAGGTCCCTCTTCCTGGGGAGGGGCCGCTGGAGTGATGGGCTTAATCCGGGTATTGTGCCATCCGGTTGCGTCAACAAATTCCCATCCGGTGGAGGCAAGATAATCCTTTCCCAGAACTGAAGACAAGACTGATTCCTTCTTCGGCGAATAAATGTCCAGATAGATGAGGATCTTTTTCACAAGTCCGGGGTAGGGTAGTCTATGGGTGGCATTCCCCATGCTGCGCTTCAGGTGCTGGACGATGATCTTGGGAAGACTGATTTGTTCTCCTTTTCCGAGCTTGTCCACTACGAGGAAGTCCTGATAAGTTATCACTTGGTGCTTCTGATCACGTGGCGTCATGGTGGTGCAGACCAGCCGGTGGAGGATGCGATTGAGAATATCCATTTTCAGGGCATTGCCTTGGTTGGACATGTTTGATGGGTCCCCTCCTATCCGTGGAATGACATCCCCCTTTGCAATGTATGCCGGCCAGTTTCCCTTGTCAATGTACTCAGAATTTCCTTGATTAGAAACACCCAAAATTTTTGCTAGCTCTCGGACGGTGATGGCTTGTTCATCTCCATTGAACACAAAGGTTAAGACACCGGATTTCTCTTCCACTTTCAGCTGGGAGTAGAACTCCCTCACCGCATTCTCATCTACGAGAACTTCCTCTCGAAAGAGGTGGTCCCAGCCTTGAGCAATGAGGAGGTTGTTTACCTCCACTAGCTATTTTTGCGCTATGAAGACCCTGTCAATAGTGACCTCTGGAATGATAGATCTGTCAGCCATGAACTTCACGGCATCTTCTTTCGGAGCAGCCAGTTCTTCCGCAACGACAGGGGTCCCTTCCTTTTTGGTGCGTTTACTCTTTCGAGTGGGCTCCTGAGGTGTGGACGGCTGGCGGCTTCTTTTGCTGGAACCTTCAGCAGCATTGTGCTTTCCCTTAGGTTTTTTCTTCGAGGATGTCTTGGCTCGGGGAGCCTCTGTTGACACCAACTGGACCGAGTCAGAGGACGCGGTGGATGCTCGAGATTGAGCGGCCACGATCTCTTCAAACGTCATTCCTCTTGCCCTGAGCTTGTCGATCAAGGCGGCGAGAGCTGTGGCGGAATCGCTGCTGTTGGCGGCCATTGAGAACAAATAGCTTTGGAGGTAGGGTTAGGGTTTCAAAGTCTGTTTAAGATGAGAGGCAGATTGTGATGAGACAACTCACTTCTACTTCTCTGCTTTATATTGTACTAACCGTATATCCTCTTTCCATAATCGCATTCAATTACTCGCCTTGAATCGTGCATTAGAGCCCGTTAATCTTCCAAACATGACTGCGTAATTAACCTTTCCATAACTGCAAATTAGCATTTAATGTGGATTGCTTCATGCAGTTGCCAAAATCAATTCACCTTTAATGGTTGACTGCCATGTGTCTGTTGGGTTAACCAAGTGTCATCTTTTGATGTCCGTTCATTCCCCCATACTCCTTTGTCACTTGTAGCACACATACGATTCATTTTCCTAATAAAGCTGCTGGCCATCAATTCAAGGCGTGCTAAAAACCACATCTCATTAATGCAGCACTATGTCGTTTTCCCTTTTGTATGCCTTTTGTCGTATTCTGAATCTCCATGCCTTAATCAATTTCAAATTGCACTTGCTGGTTGAACCGGTCTGAACCATGCTGAGTTAACCCGGTTTGTCTCATGGTTTACACAAGGTTGGGTGTGGTGCGCTAAGTTTACTCAAATGGCACAATAAAAACACCACACATTCAATAAGACACTTTACCAAGTCATATCAAGTAAATTTCATGTAGTGTGGAGAAAACAAGAAAGTTTAAAATCAAAGGGCTAAATATTTATTTCTCCACACATGATCGGCTAGGGTTAGTCTTAGAGTACTTCCTTGGCTTATATTGTGGGTTCAAATTTGGAACTCTCTTTTGGGCCACAAAGAAAAATGTGTCATGCTCATGATATTTGCTAGCTAGTAATCTCATTTATCATGCATGCAGTGGTGACCTCATAGAGCAACTTTCACACAGTTATTAACTACATACTCAGTAGCTTCATACACGGCAGTCTATCATGCAGACTAGTCTAGCCAATCATTGAGGGAATTCAACACAGAGTGCAGACTATGGGAGGGAAGTCATACCTAGTTCAAGCCTTAGCTTCTCCTAGGGTTCCCTGTGCAGTGCTTTCGTAAAAATGTTCGCGATTTGCTCCTCAGTCCTACAGTATTCCATGGCAATGGTTCCTTTTTCTACACAGTCACGTAAAAAGTGATATCAAATTTCTATGTGTTTGGTGCGTGAAAACTGTACTGGATTTTTCGAAATATTAATGGCGCTGGTATTATCACACAGAATTGAAACGCATTCAAGAGTAACGCCAAAATCACTTAGCTGTTGTTTTATCCATAGCAATTGTGCGCAGCAAGCAGCAGCTGCGATATATTCTGCCTCAGCAGTGGATAACGCAATAGAAGACTGTTTCTTGGATCCCCACGAGATCAAACATGGTCCAAGAAACTGC
This sequence comes from Rhodiola kirilowii, assembly GCA_033675215.1. Taxonomy (NCBI): domain Eukaryota; kingdom Viridiplantae; phylum Streptophyta; class Magnoliopsida; order Saxifragales; family Crassulaceae; genus Rhodiola; species Rhodiola kirilowii. The sequence goes on from CM066201.1 coordinate 38,167,455, forward strand.
GCCATTCCTGAGGTGGACTTCCTGTCTGTTCTGCATCCTGCATAGTCAGCATCTGTGTAAGCCGTCAGACGTAAGTCTCCTCCCGTCGGATAGAATAGGCACAAGTCGTCTGTCCCTTTCAGGTATCTTAAGATTCTTTTCACGGCTTTGACATGTGTCTCTCTAGGATCTGCCTGGAATCTAGCACATAGACATACACTGAATAAGATGTCAGGTCTGCTAGCTGTAAGATATAAGAGTGAACCTATCATCCCCCTGTATAGAGTCGGATCCACTTGGAGGGATGACTCGTCCTTTGCTAGCGTGTCATTTGGAGACATGGGTGTGGCACATGTTTTCGCGGAATCCATCCCAAACTTCTTCAGAATTTCTTTTATGTACTTCTGCTGATGGATCCGAGTTCCGTCTTCTCCTTGTGCTACTTGAAGTCCTAGGAAGTACTTCAATTCCCCCACCATTCTCATCTCGAATTCGCTTGACATCAGATCTGTGAACTTTTTGACAAGTCTAGGGTTAGTTGAACCAAAGATAATATCATCAACATATACCTGAACCACTAGAGTGTCAGTCTCTTCCTTCAGAAGGAAGAGAGTTTTGTCCACTTCCCCCCTGACATATCCGTGTGACAGAAGGAACAATGAGAGTCTCTCGTACCAAGCGCGGGGTGCTTGCTTCAATCCATATAAAGCCTTGTCCAGGATATAGACATGGTTGGGATAGTTTCTATCCTCGAATCCCGGAGTTTGGCTTACATAAACTTCCTCCTTAAGGACTCCATTCAGAAATGCCGTCTTAACGTCCATCTGTTGCAAGGTGAAACCATGGTAGGTTGAGTAAGCTATAAGCATCCTGATTGCTTCTAACCTTGCCACTGGAGCGAATGTCTCATCGTAGTCGATCCCTTCTTGTTGGTTGTATCCTTTTACCACTAGACGGGCTTTGTTCCTTATGACAGTTCCCTTATCGTCCAATTTGTTTCTGAAAACCCATTTAGTTCCAATCACGTTCTTATCTTTGGGTGTCGGAACAAGACGCCACACTTTGTTCCTCTCGAATTGGTGCAGTTCCTCTTGCATGGCATTGATCCATTCTGGGTCTTTAAGAGCTTCCGCAGTCGTCTTTGGTTCTGCAAGAGAAACAAAAGAGGCAAATCCACAAAATTGACATAAACTATTAAGGTTTACCTCTTGCTGAGAGGTGTAGCATTGGTAGTCTCCCAGTCTGTCTGGCCGACGAGTCTGTCGTCCATAGCGAGTGGTTCTTACTTCCCCCTCAGGGTTTGCAGGGATGGGTTCAGTAGTCATCTCTTCCTCCCCAGGGATTTCAGCGTTAACAGTCGCCTCAGGGACATGCTGGATTTGTCCATCTGCTGGAACTTGTATTTCAGCAATATCCGTTTGATTCACTGGAGGTGCATTGTTCAATTGTTGGACTTCCGTGGGAGGGATGTCGTTAGTTGGTGATGGCGGTTCCCAATCAGGATCTGATTCATCTACGAACTGGAGTTCTCCAGCGTCTTGCATGGCAATTGTTGAGGAATCCTTTATCCTTAGACCAGCCATCTCCGTTTCGTCGAATCTCACATGTACGCTTTCCTCAACTTGTTCTAGCCTTAGGTTAAAGACTTTGTAGGCTTTACTGTGACTGGAGTATCCAACGAAGACTCCTTCATCACTCCTAGCATCAAACTTTCCCAGGTTCTCCTTGCCATTGTTGTGGACGAAACACCTGCATCCAAATATCTTCAAGTGGGAAATATTAGGTTTTCTTCCACGTAATAGTTCATATGGAGTTTTCCCTATCATGGATCGCAGTGATGCTCTGTTTAGGATATAACTCGCGGCATAAACTACTTCCGCCCAAAAGCCTTTTGGAACTCCACTAGCAATTAGCATAGTACGTGACATGTCCTCCAGGGTTCTATTCTTTCGTTCAACAACACCATTCTGTTGTGGTGTCCGTGGGGCGGAAAAGTTGTGATCGATGCCTTTTTCCCTGCATAACGAGAGAAACTGCGAGTTCCGAAACTCAGTTCCGTTATCAGTACGAATAGATGTTAACCTGCAATTTAACTTATTTTCTACCAATTTCAACCAAGCTTCAAATTCACAGAATGTATGATCTTTGGTGTGTAGGAATAAGGTCCATGTGTACCTGGAGTAGTCATCAACTATGACAAAGATATACCTGTTTCCTCCACGGCTAGTGACGTTTACAGGTCCACACAAGTCCATGTGAACCATGTCCAATGGTGCAGAGGTGCTCACAGTTTGCTTTGATGTGAATGATGTCCGTGCCTGCTTCCCTGTGACACATGCACTACATACCTGTGCTGATGCACTTTCCATCTTGGGTAAACCAACCACCAATTTCTTCTGATGGAGTTTATGCAGTAGTTTCACGCTTGCATGTCCAAACCTCCTATGCCAGATGATGGTGTTTTCAGCAATGCTTACCAGGCATAGTTCCTCTTCTGGGACGAATTCTGGGTCGACAATGTAAATTTCGTTCACACGGATTCCTCTTAGGACTGTCTTCCCTGTCTCATTGCTTCTTACAAAACAATCATTAGAATTGAATGTAACACGATTTTTGCCATATTGACATAACTGAGACACACTTAGTAGATTGTATTTCAAGTTTTCTACTAGACTAACCTATTTGATTTGGATGGTATCCGAAATTCTTACCTCTCCTATTGCAGTCACATTTCCCTTGCTTTTGTTTCCGAAGATTATGCTATCTCCGGAAGTTTTGTGGAGTGAGTCGAACCATTCTGGATTTCCCGTCATATGTCTTGAGCATCCGTTGTCCAAGTACCAGGGATGGGACCTCACTCCATTCTGCAAAAGAAAGATCAGTTTTTACGAACCCAGACAAGCTTGGGCTTACTGGGCTTAGGGATGAATTTTGCAATAGGAACAGAGTAGTAAGAGTAATGAGCATCATAGTTAGTCAAGTCTATCTTTCGCATGGGCGTCTTCCTTGGTTTGCAAAAGATGGCCGAATCATGGTGCGAACGGAAGTGATCGCTTTTGTTTTTCTCCCTGTAGGTGTTGACTTTCCTCCGATGGACGTCATTTGAGGGACGTCTTTTAGCATTCATCCAGCGGCTATTCCTCTCATCTATTTCCCTTAGTCTTTGGCATTCAGCTCTGTAGTGTCCAGACTGCCCACAGTTCCAGCAGATTCTATGGCATAGAAGATTTACGTACTTGCTTCTGCCGGGTGGAACTGTCGTCTTTGCCTTTCTAGCATGAAAGTCTCTCTTTGAGGGCTTATGACTCTGATTCATATTCATCCAGATTTTATAGCCTTTTGGAGCCTTGTAGGGGACAGAGTCCTTGTCGTGGATATTGAATTCCTTCTGTGACCTGTCTTCCCTCTCTGTCCGTCTGATGGTTTGTGGTCGTCTTTCCTGGCGAGAACATTCTCCTTGTTCTGTCATCTTTCCCTTTCCTTTTTCAGCTTCATAGCCCAGCCCTGGGCAGTCGAACGTTTTCTTGAAATCCGTCTTTAGTTCCTCTACCCTTTTTGCTTCTAGCTCACGGAGCCAATTCTCCTTCTTTGCGGTATCCTCGAGTCTTAGACTTTGCACTGTCTGAAGTAGTTCTTCATTATCTCGTATGAGCTGGTTCAGTTCATCAGTTAGCTCTTCAATCTTAGCTTGGAAGTCGGTTAGCTCACTGTTTCCTAGGGTCATCTGTCTTAGACTATTGCTGATCTCACTGACCTCTTCCTTTCTTCTCTTACATGTATCACACATGCACACATGTTCTGCCTTCTCCTTTTCAAGACGCATGGCCTGGGTTGACCAGAGGCGGTTTTCTGCAATATCATCGCGATGATCCTGTTGCATTTCTTCAATTCTGTCTTCTAGCTCTCGGTTTTTTGCCAGAACTTTAGCAATTGTTTCTGCAAGATCAGATTCAGAGAATACTTTATCAACAAAAGAATCATCGTCAATTACCTCATTATTTGAGGAGTGAGCCATCAAGCAAGCATCCTTTGTGTTGATTCCATCATCGCTGTCTTCATCCGAGTCTCCCCATACCGCAAACATGGCATGAGCTTGTTTGGGGGCGGATTCTTCTTCTTTCTGGGCGGGTGGCTCTCCTTTCTTTTTACTGTAGCAGTCCTTGGAGAGATGCCCCTGCTTCTGGCAGTGATAGCATGTTCTATCTTCCTTCTGCCCTTGATTTCTTCCGTTTCCTCGTGAAGTTGAACCCTTTTTCCCTTGGGAGGAATTTCCAGTGTCTCGGTTCCCTCTGACGGAATTCTGTCCTCTGCCAAAGTTGGCTCTGGTGAGGGCTTTTGTTAGCAGAGCTATTTCATTCTCCTCTTCATTTGATGACCCGGTTGCTTGTGCGAGGGCTTTTTCAACTTTTAGGGCAATGGCCTGAGACTTATCAGTCTGTCTTCTGGCCATCTTTCTTTCCACAATTCCAGCTTGACTTTGGAGATTTGCTACCAGCTCTTCCAGTGTAGTGTCTTTGATCCCTCTTTGAGCCTGTAGTGCTAAGGTTACTTGATCCCATTTTGAATTTAAGGCCTGCATGAATTGATGCGTGATTTTCCATTCGGGAAGCGTCTCGTTCAAGAACTTCAGCTGCCCGACTATGACTTGGAACCTAGTGTAGAAGTCTTTCAAGGATTCGTCTTTCTTTTGCATGACAGTTTCATAGTCCTTGGTGGCGGCCAGAATCCGATTTCTTTTGATGTCTTCATTTCCCCCATACAGTCTTACCAATCCATCATACATGTCTTTGGCGGTTTTGTACATTGCCACTTTGATTTGATCACTAGGAGAGAGGGCCATGTAAAGGACTTTCTTTGCTCGGGCGTTCTTTTCCAGACACTTGTAGTCCTCATCTGTGTAGTTGTCCTTGGATTTCTCTACTGGTTTGTCGGGATCTGTAGTGTCCAGTGGGATGGGCAATGGACCTGTCTCGAGGATCCTCCAGAGTTGTCCATCCAGAGAACATACATGGGCCTCAAATTGGTCCTTCCACCAGTCGAATTGTCCTGGTTTCAGTAGCGGCGGTTTCCAGAAGGAATCGTGAATCGACATGTTTTTCCTGCAAAGCTAACAGATAAATCTAGAGCACTCGGCTCTGATACCACGTGTTGGATCGTTACTGTTAGAAATCTGTCAGACGGAAGTCATAGAGTGTGTTTCCGTCTGATGGTCAGATAGCAGCGGAAATATTTTGCAAGAAAATAATGACGAAAGTAAATACGCACTTATGTAGAGTGGAAAACTTTATCACAATAGTGATAAAGTAAAAACCACTACCTTTCAAATTGCTCTGAAAGGATTTGCGAACTGATTACCCGTTATTCCGATGTACTTGCAGAGTTTACAAAAGAGATCTTATAACTCGACTCTATTTTGATGACTACTGCTCAATCCGATAGAGTGAATCTGTTCGAGCTTCTCGCCTCCGTGCGTTTTCTTTCTCAGCAAGCCTTTGCTTTAAATGTCGTAGCTTTTTCTCTCTATTTTCGCACACATTCATTTGTGCTTTCAACTTCTTTATATAGAGTAGATCTTCTTGTTTCCCGTTTGAGCTTTCAAAAATCTTCTTAAAGCAATTAACTCCTCTTTACTTCTGTCATTAATTGCTTCCTTTATTCTCTGAGTCTTCAATTTCTTTCTTAATTGATATCACTCCAAACGGCTTGCATATGATCTTCAATCACCATTTAAGTCTTGATTGTAAATGCTTTCCTTAATAGCTTTCCAATCTCTTGACTTTCTTTCCATAAGTAATTGCTAATCAAACGGCTCTTCCATCAGCATTTACTTTTTCCATTCTCTCAGCAATTACTTCATCAATCAACACTTAATCTCCCATTAAGTCAGCCGGTTTGATTGCTTGTAATTGCTTCATATTCTTTGTTGTCCTCAATCAGCATTTAATCTAGTCCTTGATTAAATCTTTCATTGCATTTCTTTAATCAATTACCGATCTTCATGTGTAATTGCTTGTGGAATATTTCTGCACACTTATAGCCACATTAGTTAAGTGTTTTTCATTCATCAAAACATGAGGGTTTCAACATATATTAATTCTTTTGGCTAAGTTTTACCTACATATTGTTTTCATGAGCTACATAACACGCCATGTTTTTCACTTTTACTGCGCAACGACAAATAAATGCCACTGGCGTCATTCATTTTGTTTCCTGCAACGTCCCCTGAAATATCCTGGAGTTCCAGTAGACACCCAATATTAGAATAATATCTTCCCCGGAACTGTCGTAGTCAACTCTTGCTCAGAAACCAAGTGCGGCGATCCCTTCAGACAATGCTCTGCGTCTGCGTTTCCTTGTGGTCTGTACTAGAATAATTGGCGATGTAAGCACGTATGAGTCCCAACATACATCAGAGAGACCAATTAAGCTTTTGGTTAACACTGCAATCCAAATAGTTGTGTTAGATGAGACTGACTAGAATTATGCCAGAAGTAGTGATTCAAGTTTTGGAGGTGTGTGGAGCAAGGGCTTTATGCGACTTTTACTTGCAGTTTGCAGGTTACGTTCTAACTAGGCGAGCAGCAAAAGCTCCATCGAGTGCATGTTTGACAGGACTCGAGGCATAGAAACCATGTTCTGTTATAAATTCATCTGGTGCGTACTTGTCAGCTGGATCTGTACTGAATTCCTGAATCCACAAAGCAGCATCACACACGAGTCATGAGAGCAAATGTGTCAGGGCATCATAAAAAATTTGGAAATAATTACAACAACATTAAATCTCAAATTCCAACAAGATAGTTTTAGATATTTAGGTGCTGAAATCGACTATCTATTGCCAATTCAAAGTACATGTGCGAGCTGTTAACTCAAGTTGCTTTACTACTGGAAAGATGCACAAGAGAATAGAACATTAAAATACACGTAAATGCTATTCTGGGTCATCGCTAATTCTTGTATAGTTTGGCACAGCATGCAGACATTTGAGATTATGTGGCAACCGAGTAAATAATGTGCTTGGTATGTCGTACCGGATGATTACTTAGGAAGGCAGCAACCCTTTCTTCATTCTCTCCGGGATCGATCGAGCAGGTACTATATACGAGGACTCCACCTGGTTTAACCAACCTGTGAAGGTATACAACTTTCAAGAAATCACACTTATGAAAGTCTACCAGAGGGATTTACACTGCTTACAAGGAAGCAGTGTGATCCTGCAACTTCTTCAACTGCTCCATATCTTCTGACTTCCTATTCCATCTCAGATCTGCTCTCTATGATACGTTTTGATGATTCATTAAGAATCTAACAGTATTTGATCTTTGCACATATATGATAGATGAAAGAGTTGAATAGGCGAGTGAGGCTCAGATAAATTACACCATGCGAAACACATTTACCTTGGCAAGAACACCGAGTCCGGAGCACGGAGCATCCAACAAAACTTTGTCTGCCTTCAGCTTATGTTTCTCCTGGTCCTGGGGAAGAGTAGAGAATCTCACCTGCGATCTCATCCTGAACCGAACATAAGCCTTTGGACAACAATCCAGCTTGTATGACACTCTGAAAGACAGGATAATTTTGAGAATTAATGACAGTTTGAACACTAAAAAACTATTCCACAACTTATCATGACGGAAAGAGCATCTGAGTTTCTTGTCTAAGAAAACCAGAAAATTGTGCTTTCATGTAATTATGGAAACATTAGATACAACTTACCAATTAGTTTACATTTGAAGTGTACGTGTTTCTAACACAGTTTACAATTATAGGGCCATATGGTTATTGTTATAATACTGTTTTTGTACACTATGTGAGGTTCTCAAAGCTGGAACTAATATACAGTCAGCTACAGATCCAGAAAATTTAGAAAATATGTAAAATTAAAAGTTATATATCATCAGTCAAATGATAGTTACTTACTGGCCTAAAAATATAAATTTCCAACCTATGGCAAAAATGAATTCTGACAGTAAAAATACTTGAGTTTAGCATCTTGACCAATGTTGTGAACCATGTAATTGACTTTATATGCAATGCATTGGACCTCATAATCTTGGTTTATAAAGGCTCAAGGCGCACCAAGGCACAAAGGTGTTCCTAGTGCCTGAGGCGCAAGGCGGCTCAAAAAGCGCAAAAGGCGCTCGCCTTTGAGAATTAATCGCGCCTCAACAGACCGAAGCGCCAAGGCCAGCGCCTCGCGCCTAGGCGCGCTTTTTTAAACTAAGCTCACAATACATATATTTGTAATATAAAATGAATAATTAACAAAATATGAAGGGGAGAAAATAATTTAAATAGAGAATGAAGAATAGTAATACTACCTTGACAGGCTGCTCTAAGAGAGATTCCATATTGATTTCTGGAGTAATGTACTTTGATAGTTACTAATTTTTTCAATAGTATTTGCATCCGGTTGGAAAATTTTAGCTGTTGAGAGTTGAGACACTAATTGGAAATTGGAATTTGGAATTTGGAATTTGAGTGGTAATTTGACAACCCAAACAATAACGTTTACAAATTGATATAGATAACTAACATTAAATATGATTTTTACTGAAGTAAGAATAATTTTACAGAACTTTGAGAATGAAGATTACAAATATGGAACCAAGCACAGCATAATAAATGGATAATTATCGAAACATTAATAGTTGGTCCCATGACCCATTAACTAGTAAAATAAATGAATTCAGTTAGAAAAAGAATAATAAAACTACAATGTTTTTCTTCTTCTCAATTTTCCCACTTATATTTTTCATATGAAGTTATAAGGAACCTTTAGGGGTTCGTACGTAATCCATGTACCCGCAGTCCCTCCGCCTATGTTACATACTACTATATTTTTAGGAATAATATTATTACCTGCATTCCAGTCTTGATACAAACAAAGTCATCCATGTACAGTCAGTAGCGGATCCAGAGCTTCATTTGAAAGGGGTCCTAAATTTTTTTTTCTAACAACAATGATATAAGTCGAATCGAGCAAAAGAAAAAAAAGGTCTACTAATCATCCGGCGATTTTTTTTCCGAACAAAAAGGTCCGCTAATGATAAGTCAACCTTCTGAAGCTCATAAATGTGTCATCTGATGTCCATTGAAGATGATCTATATATGGATTGAAAGCTAATTGAATGTTCTATAACTTTCATGTTTAACTCAAGATGAAATTCTGAGGTTAAGCCGATAAAAATAGCGACCAAAGATACATAATTAATTGAAATTTGCCGAAATTGAGGGGTTCGAGCCAATCTTCTAAAGCCCATAGAGGCGTCATCCGGTGTCCGTTGAAGATGATCCATATATGTATAGAAATCTAATTGAATGCTCTACAACTTTCGTGTTTACTTAAAGATGAAATTTGACAGTTAAGCTGATAAAAACAGTCACCAAATATGGATGATTGATCGAAATTAGCCAAAATCGAGGGGGTCCGAGCCAACCTTCGAAAGCTCATAGAGGCGTCATCGGGCGTCCGTTTAAGATGTTCTTTATAGGGGTAGAAAGCTAATTGAACGTTCTATAACTTTTATGTTTACTCCAAAATGAAATTCAGAAGTTAAGCTCCCAAAAATAATGACTGAATATACATGTTTGATCAAAATTTTCAATATATATATATATATGAAATTTTTCTATGAGAATCAAGAGGGGTCCTGGGTCCTTCTAAAGCCCATATAGGCGTCATCCGGTGTCCGTTGAAGATGATCCTTATATGTATAGAAATCTAATTGAATGCTCTACAACTTTCGTGTTTACTTAAAGATGAAATTTGACAGTTAAGCTGATAAAAACAGTCACCAAATATGGATGATTGATCGAAATTAGCCAAAATCGAGGGGGTCCGAGCCAACCTTCGAAAGCTCATAGAGGCGTCATCGGGCGTCCGTTTAAGATGTTCTTTATATGGGTAGAAAGCTAATTGAACGTTCTATAACTTTTATGTTTACTCCAAAATGAAATTCAGAAGTTAAGCTCCCAAAAATAATGACTGAATATACATGTTTGATCAAAATTTTCAATATATATATATATATGAAAATTTTTCTATAAGAATCAAGAGGGGTCCTGGATCCTAGAAGTTAAGCTCATAGAGGCGTCATCAGCTTAACAGCTTCTTGTTGTCCTCGAGTTTTTGTCCATCGCCGCACCATCCACTATTTATGTTAGAGAAAAATGATTACAAGTAAGCTGAACTGAAGAGACAATATTTATGAACATCCGACATCAAGATTTGTTGATGGTGTCTCCGGTGAAGGGAATTGAAATTACACTAAAGAAGTGTCATGGAAGTTTATAGAGAACTACTATCTGAAAACTTACAACTGGGTGAGAATGAAGAGTGGCGAGAGCACGTGCTTGCGACCGATCATCACCTTCAACTTTTGGTAAAGGCAGCGTATTTTGTTCCTGAAAATTCAAAACTATAATGGCTGGTAAACCATAATGTTCTGATTGGACAATACTACTTGTTGGATCCTTTGCGTTTTGATGATAAGAAACACTTAACTAATAATTTACTTGAGTGTGTAGAAATCACTGTCTGACAGGTAAGGCTACTGAACATCTCTGAGAGAGAGCAGCGCTGCGAGGGAGATGCGCTCTGTGTGAGAGATACACCGACATTCCGACCAGATCGGATCTGGGAAAAGATACTCGAAGATATATGTATCGAAGATACAAGAATATATGCGTGTAATATTTGTTTAAGATTATTAATGCAAATATATACACGAGGAGATGTCAGTATATTCGACAGGAAGATTGAAGCCAGATTTGGTAAGCATATATGTGACAGGGTTAAGATATGGAAATATCTTAACCGTATCACATCTGCGAGTTAACAATCGGATCTCTAATGGAGATAGACTTTGCCGACTTAAATACTCTATAAAAGGAAGAGAAGTCTTCAAAGAGAAGTTCAGCTTTTTGGAGATAGCAATCGGTGATCGAAGAGAAGATCAATTCCGGAGCTGACGAAGTGCTGCTGTGTGCGGACAAGAGAAGACTGTGTTAGTTGATACTTTGAATTGAGTAGTGTTGTTAACTGTCACTGAGTGAGACAAGCTGTAACAAACTACAAGCATATTCCTTCATCAATAACACAGATCTTGAAGCCCTTCTGGAACTGTCCAGAAGGCAAGTGGTTTTCAGCCTGCTGCAAGGATTGCAGTAAGGTTTCTACTCTAAATCGTGAGTACTTACATTCTGTTCTATATTTTCTGTACGAGAGTTTATTTTCGCTGCCATCTGTCTGAGGGATACCACTCTGGGATCTCCCTCATATAGTTGGCTAACCTAACGATCCAACAATTGGTATCAGAGCCGGGAAGCTCTAGATTTTGTGTTAGCCTTTGCAGGAAATCATGTCAAACGGAGGAGACTCGTTCTGAAAGCCGCCGGTGCTTAGCCCAGGAGAGTATGACTGGTGGAGGATCAGTTCGAAGCTCATGTTTGCTCGGTGGATGGGAAGCTGTGGCGTGTGTTTGAAAAGGGTAAATTCCCCATTCTGGATGTGACAGATCCTGAAAAACCAAAAGAGAAGGAGAAGGACAAGTACACCGAAGCTGACTACAAGTCTCTCCAGCTGACCTCCAGGGCCAAGAAGGTTCTGTACATGGCTCTCTCACCAGGAGATCAAGTAAAGATGGCCGTGTACAAGACTGCAAAGGAGCAGTGGGATGGGCTTGCTAGACTGTACGAGGGAAACCAGGACATTAAGCGCAACAGAATCCTAGCTGCCACAAAGGATTACGAGACTGTCGAACAGTGAAAGGACGAATCTCTGGATGACTTCTACACCAGATTTCAAATCATCGTCGCACAACTAAACTCCCTGGATGAGGTACTCCCACAGTGGAAGGTAACTCATCAGTTCATGCAAGCTCTCAGCTCCAAATGGGACACAGTTACTACTGCACTCCAAGCTCAGAAGGGGATCAAAGACATCACTCTGGAAGAGCTCGTTGCGAATCTGCAAAGCCAGGCTGAAATAGTAGAGAGGAAAATAGCCAGAAGACAAGCTGGAAAATCTCAAGCTATAGCATTGAAAGTTGAGAAGGCTCTGGACATCGCCCAAGTAAGCCTGCCATCTAAGAGTGAGGACGAGGAGATAGCTCTTCTCTCAAGGGCCTTCAAGATGGCAAACACAGGCAGAACACAGAACAGATGTGTTTTTGGTGGAGGACGAAATAATCAACGGTGGAACAAAGGATCTGCCTCAGAGGAAGGCAAGACAAAGGCAGGAGCAAAGGAAGAAAGAACCTGCTATCACTGTCAGAAAAAGGGACATCATACTAAAGACTGCTACAGCAAGAAGAAGGGTGAACCACCTGCCCCAAAGGAAGCTCATGCCATGTTTGCTGCCTGGAGTGACTCTGACGAGGAACAAAGCGATAGGAAGCAAGCTAAGGAGACATGTCTGATGGCGAACTCCGCAAACAATGAGGATGGAGTGAGGAGCAAGCCGTGGTATCTAGACAGTGGATGCTCCAAACACATGACGGGAGATCCAAGTTGGTTCATCTCACTCCAAGCCTATTCCGGAGGCAACATTATCTTCGGAAACAAAAGCTCAGGTAAGGTAGTAGCTACAGGAGAGGTAAGAATTTCAGAAGCTATTAAAGTTCGACAAGTAAGTCTGGTTGAAAACTTGAGATACAACTTATTGAGTATATCACAATTGTGTCAACATGGAAGAAATCAAGTGATATTTAACTCTAATGACTGTGTTGTGAAGTGCATTGAGACATTGGAAATAATTCTTCGAGGTGTCCAGGAGAATCAGATATATACTGTAGACCCAGAATTCGTCCCAGACGGGGAGCTGTGTCTATCAAGCATCACTGACGACACATTGCTGTGGCACAAGAGATTTGGACATGCAAGCACGAGGCTAATTCATAAACTCCATCAAAATGAATTGGTGGTTGGTTTACCAAAGGTGGAAAGCTCGTTCGATTAGATATGCAGCGCCTGTGCAACAGGCAAACAGGTACGTACTTCGTTTAAGTCAAAACAATCAGTGAGTACTTCAGGTCCTCTGGACATGATTCACATGGATCTATGCGGTCCAGTCAACGTCGTCAGCCGTGGAGGCAACAGGTTTATATTAGTCATCGTGGATGACTATTCCAGGTATACATGGACCATCTTTCTGAGTTCTAAAGATGAAGCGTACTCTGAATTTCTGTCATGGCTGAAGCTAATTGAAAACAAATTGAGTAAGAAATTAGTATCTATTCGTACTGACAACGGAACCGAGTTCTGGAATTCCCAGTTCATTTCCCTGTACAGGACAGCTGGAATAGATCACAAATTCTCAGCACCACAAACTCCTCAGTAGAACGGTGTGGTAGAGAGAAAGAACAGAACACTGGAAGACATGTCTAGGACAATGCTGATTGCTAGTGGCGTTCCAAAGGGGTTCTGGGCTGAGGCAGTGCATGCTGCCAGCTACATACTGAACCGAGCCTCTCTACGATTTCTGATAGGGAAAACACCATACGAGCTTCTGAGGGGAAGAAAGCCTACCATTGCTCATTTGAAAGTGTTTGGCTGCAGGTGCTACGTGCACAACATTGGAAAGGACAATCTGGGAAAGTTCGATCCGAGGAGCGATAAAGGCGTTTTCGTAGGATATTCAAGTCACAGCAGAGCATACAAGGTATACAATCTGAGATTGGAACGGGTGGAGGAAAGCATTCACGTCACCTTTGATGAGCGCGCCATGAGTGGACAACTGGTGAAGGATCCCTCCTCACAGGATGATGGAGAACTTCAGATCACTGACAGATCCGACCCCGACTGGGAACCTGCTCAATGTGAAGCCACAGAGCCCACTCAAGAGATCACTCAAGCAGTGGCTCAGGAACCCGTCAAGAACTTAGCTGAAGATGCTCAGACAGAGATAGCTGCCCCTGAACATGTCCCTGATGTCCCAGGGACAGACATCATCACTACTCCCCCTAACGAGGAAGGGGTTGCCAATGATCTTCCTCCTGCTAGAATCGCAGAGGAACCCAGAGCTACAAGGAGTGGAAGGGTTGTGCAGCCCCCATCTAGAATGAGGGACTACTAGTGCTATTCATCACAGGATCAGGTAAACCTGAATGAACTATGTCATTTCTGTGGATTTGCGTCCTTTGTCTCTCATACAGAACCAAAGACGATTGCTGAGGCGCTGAAGGATCCAGAATGGGTCAATGCCATGCAAGAGGAACTACATCAGTTTGAAAGAAACAAGGTATGGCGACTGGTTCCTAGACCACTGGATAAGAATGTGATAGGAACAAAGTGGGTCTTCAGAAATAAGATGGACGACAAGGGAGTCGCTGTGAGAAACAAAGCACGCCTGATAGTCAAAGGGTACAACCAGCAAGAGGGAATCGACTACGATGAAACATTCGCCCCAGTAGCAAGGTTAGAAGCAATCAGATTATTAATTGCTTATTCAACTTACCATGGTTTCACATTGCAGCAAATGGATGTAAAAACGGCCTTCTTGAACGGAGTTCTGAAAGAGGAGGTATATGTAAGTCAGACACCAGGGTTCGAGGATCACACCAACCCTGATCATGTCCACATCCTTGAGAAGGCGTTGTATGGGCTGAAGCAAGCACCCCGTGCCTGGTACGAGAGACTGTCTCAGTTTCTGCTATCTCACAGATACGTCAGAGGAGAGGTGGACAAAACTATTTTTCTTCTGAAGGAAGGACAAGACACTCTGGTTGTTCAGGTATATGTGGATGATATTATTTTCGGTTCAACTAACCCTAAACTTGTCAAGAAGTTCACAGAATTGATGTCGAGCGAGTTCGAGATGAGCATGGTGGGGGAGCTCAAGTACTTTCTTGGACTTCAAGTTGCTCAAGGAGAGGATGGTACACGAATTCATCAGCAAAAATATGTCAAGGAGATTCTAAAGAAATTTGGGATGGAATCCGGCAAGACATGTGCCACACCAATGTCTCCAAATGACACCCTGACAAAGGATGAGTCCTAACCTCGGGTGGATCCAACTCTCTACCGGGGAATGATTGGTTCACTGTTATATCTCACTGCTAGCAGACCTGATATTTTATTCTGTGTGTGTCTGTGTGCAAGGTTTCAGGCTGATCCCAGGGAGACTGATGGACAATAATTATACGAATCATAAACACAGTAAAACCCACCAAATTAGACTGTTTGTCTATTTAACTTTTGCTTGTTAGTTCCGATATTTATCTGCAGGGTATTTTGGAGTGTAGAGAGAATACACGCTAAGGAGAGGATTTTACGCAGAAAATATATTACGAGTCATTCCAAGGTCACGATCAGATGCTGACTGAAGAAATCTCAAGATCCTGACATTGAATCACTCAAAACAAATGCAACCAAAGAGCAACCAAAGTCAGTCCGGAGCTGAAATACACCGATAGTTTTGTGAAAACGTCACAAAACCTCACAAAACTCACTCTCCCCTCCATGGTGACCGGCGGCTTTTGGAGGAGGTGACCAAGGGAGGAAGCTCTCCTCCTTTCTCCACCTCCAATCGGCGGCTTTCAAGCCTCCATGGATGGCTTGCCATGTGGTGGCTTCTCCTCCACACATCTCCTCCTCCTTTGGATATAAATAGACCCCCCCTCCTTTGTATTTCATCCATCCCAAAATCACAAACACTTCTCTCTCTAGAAATTTGGCACTTTGTAAGTTTGGTTTTCAATCTATAATACTCCTGTTGGTTCTTGAGTATTGTAGTTCGGTCTTGAGTACTCTTGTCGGTTCTTGTAGTACTCAAGCTTGTCTTTACTATTCTTGAGTACTCTTGTCGGTTCTTGAAGTACTCACCCCTTTCCCTTACTTACTGTCTTTCAAAAATAGTAAGTACTTCGCTATGGTATCCACCTCTATGGATATTCGTAGCTAAACTCTTCATTCGGTTGAAGGGGTGTACTTGTATCATAAAATGTTTTAGGCCATCTTTTTAGTGCCTCTTCTTTTTATTCAAAACTTGTTCTATGTGCCATATATTAGGCCAGAACTTCCAAGGTTGAGTGGATCCTTGAAATGGCAAAACTCTTCCGTGGGGGTTCGTGAACATACTCGGGTAAGTGGATGCTTGAAATGGCAAAGCTTATCTGAGGAGTTCGACCTCTTTTAAACACCATTGGTTTTGATCGGAAATGACGGATCAATGGATGCACATAGGCTAGTATACCTTGAAATGGGGTGCTAGTCTAAATAGAATAAGTGCTCTACGACCTTGAAATGGGCTAGACAGTGTGTGCAAATCGAGCGCTTGAAATGGCCTTGATACACGTTTGAATACTTAGTAGGATCACTAAAGGCCAATGATAAACAGGCTATGATACAAGGCCCCCGAAACCGAATGCTTTCCTTAGATTTAAAAAACCCCTCGCATTTACTTTCTTAGTATAAACTGCTCTATCAACTGCTGACGTTCCGGAGGACTTGCCAATCACGCATCACCCGCTGTAAGTCTTCTACTTTTATTTTCAGTACTTTACTTTTCTGTCATTTACTTTTCCGCACTAAAAACCAAAACCAACCAACCAATCACTTACTTTTCCGCACTAAAATCTCAATCAACCTGAAACACGCTCCCTCGCTGTACGATCCCCTCAAAGAATAACTTATCCCCCTAATTCCCTTGGGTTCGACCCCTACTTACCACTTGCTACCCAGTAGTAAGGTCACGAGTAGCGGAATATAAATTTGCTTTTGCACAGAGAACACCGCACCTTAACGATAGTGCGGTGGGCTCCGTCAAAACTGGCGCCGTTGCCGGGGAATTAGTTAATTAATCGGATAAAGTTCTTTAAATTAATACTCGCTTCGAAACAACCATGTCTCGCGAAGGATGCCACGATAACTACTATAGGGATGACAACTACCGTGCACCTACTATAGGAGAACTCAATGCCCCAGATTTTGCAACGCAGCCGTGGTGCATTTGCGAGGGCCCTGAACTAGAAAACATTGCCGTCGACATGTCTGTGGTCCAAAATTTGCCAAAGTTCTCAGGAACTAATGGAGATTCAGCAATGACTCATCTCCAACGCTTACATGGCACTTGCCAAATTCTAAAGCCCAATCGAGTGAATATAGATAACTTCAAGTTGAAGGCATTCTATTTTTCCCTCATTGACTCGGCAAACGATTGGTTCCTTTCATTGCCTTCCGGTAGCATCAGAACATGGGTTCAGATGCAAGGGAAATTCCTGGACAAATACTACCCAGCGACAAAAGCAATGCAAGTAAGAAGGCAACTACATGACATAAAGCAGGAACCTTACGAAACCATGTACGACTACTTGGAGAAATTCAACCACCTGGAAAGAAGCTGCTGCACTCTTGGACTACCCGAGAAGCTCATCATCGAGTACCTAATTAATGGACTAACTGAGTTAGACAAAAAGCTCCTAGATGCCTCAGCTAGAGGATCCATGATGAATCTATCATTAAGTGGCATAAGGGATCTCATCACCAAGGTTGCTGAAAATGCTCGATTTAGGGGGGAGACTACTTGTCAAGATGAATTCTTCCGAACAAAAAACGTATCACGAGCCGAGACATCAGTAAACTCCATGCCAGAAGAGATGAGACAAATGAAGGAAATGATGATGCAACTCTTACAAAAGCTGACAGTTCAAGTAAGACCTTGCGAGTTTTGTGGCTCTACGGACCACAAGACTGATGCATGCCCAACTATGATCGAAGTCAACCCTGTGGAGGCCAATGCAGTAGGAGGATATCAAGGATACAATGACAACAAACCAAGCCGACAGTATGATCAAGCAACCAACCCGAGCTGGCATAAGAACAGCTATTCTCAAGAAGAAACACAACCAGCTGTCCCTCAACTAGCCCAGTCATTCTATCAACCGATCCACCAACAATACAACCCGGACGCCCCACCAGCAGGCTAGTACCAAGCAAACTCGAGCAATCATCAAGGACCAAACAAGTCACTTGAGGACATGATAACGCAATTGTCAGGGACTGTGCAACAGTTGAGTACTACTATGCATCAAAACCAAGCCGAAACAAAGGGAGAATTATCGGACTTGAAAAAGCACATCTCCCAACTCGCTGTCTCAGTAACCGCACACGCTAATGAGTCCTGCAGACTCCTTTCACAAACCATCCAAATCATGGAAGATGTGAATGCCCTGACTCTTAGGAGTGGAAAAACGCTTAGCGGCAAACCTTTGGAGAAAGAGGAGGACAAAGACCCAAGGTTGCCCGGAGAAGAGCAAATGAGGCCCGAATCTCTCGAAACCCTAAAGGATGATGCGACCGATAAAAACGACGACATATTTGAGGAAGAGCGGGATGTAACCGAAGAAGAAGAGAATACGTCCAAGGAACACAGGCCTGTCCCAGAGCCCAAAACCGAAACCCCTAAAATCAGCGTAACACTTCCATTTCCTGTACCTGCTCGCGTGCAAAAACAACATGTCATGGATGAGGACGTATTTGAGTTATTCAGCAAAGTCGAAATCAACATTCCCCTTTTGGAAGCCATCAAGCAAATTCCTCGGTATGCCAAGTTTTTAAAAGAACTTTGCACCAACCGGAGGAGGAGTACTAGAGACGATCAAGAGATGATGAGTAGAAACGTGTTGGCTGTCATACAACGAAAAGTGCCCCCCAAATGTGGAGATCCAGGAACTTACACCATTCCATGCACCATTGGCAACATCAGGATCGAGAACTGCATGCTAGACCTTGGAGCATCAATCAATGTTCTTCCCTTCTCTATCTACTCATGTCTTAAGATTGGGCCGCTCAAACCCACCGGTCTCACTATTCAACTAGCAGATCGGTCATGCAAACAGCCCAAGGGCAAAATAGAAGACGTCTTGGTTCAAGTAGGCAAATTAGTGTTTCCAGCAGACTTCTACGTCTTGAAGATGGAGAATGGCGGACCTACAGATCATGCGCCCATCCTTCTCGGCCGTCCATTTCTCAAAACATCAAAAATGAAAATAGACTGTGGAAGTGGAATGCTATCAATGGAAGTAGAAGGAGAAGTCTTCAGCTTTGACATATTCCGAGCAATGAAGTACCCTGTGGAATTCGAGGAAGTACACGCTCTCGATGCTTTGAACGACCTGGTCCAAGAAATTCGACCAGAACCAAGAACAGATCCCTTAGAAGCCATACTCAATGGGGCCGAAGGATCATACGAATTAACCAAAGACTTGCATGAAACGGTGGCCCACTTAAACAATCTCGGAGCATCTCACACCAGAATATGAAGTCAACGAGGTAAAATTATTCAAATAAAATACTTTTCTGCCCTCGGTGATGCAAGCCCCCAAAATAGAATTGAAGCCCCTGCCTGAACATCTAAAGTACGCCTTCCTAGGGGATAATGACACACTCCCAGTAATCATCAAGAGTGGCTTGGAAGCAGGACAGGAACAAAGTTTGATAAAAGTGCTGAAACAACACAAGTTGGCTATTGGATGGACGCTGGCCGACTTAAGAGGAGTCAGCCCGGCCGTATGCATGCACCGTATTCTACTTGAAGATGGAGCAAAGCCATCAAGAGAGCCTCAACGACGACTCAACCCAATCATGATGGAGATCGTCCAAAGGAAATACAGAAGCTTCTTGATGCGGACGTTATCTATCCCATATCAGATAGCCAATGGGTCAGTCCTGTCCACGTGGTCCCAAAGAAAAGTGGGATTACAGTCGAGGAAGATGCCGAAGGAAAAATGGTAACAACAAGAATCAAGAACGGCTGGAGAATATGCATCGACTACAGGAAATTAAACGCCATCACAAGAAAAGACTATTTTCCCCTACCCTTCATCGATCAAATGTTAGATCGACTAGCAGGCAAGCCATATTTCTGCTTCCTGGACGGGTTCTCAGGATACAACCAGATCCCCATAGCACCTGAGGACCAAGAGAAGACTACATTCACTTGCCCATTCGGTACTTTCGCCTTCAGAAGAATGTCGTTCGGTCTATGCAATGCCCCGGGGACTTTCCAAAGGGTAGTAACCAGCATCTTTTCAGACATGATCGGGGATATCATTGAAGTCTTCATGGACGACTTCACCATCTATGGCAATACATTCGACGCTTGCCTAGATAACCTGAACACGGTTCTGGCACGATGTATCTCAATGAACCTCGTGCTCAATTACGAGAAATGCCACTTCATGGTAACTCATGGAGTAGTCTTAGGGCACGTCGTCTCAAAAGAAGGCATAGAGGTGGATAAATCTAAAATAGACCTGATCATGACTCTACCATACCCCTCCACTGTCCGAGACATCCAATCCTTCCTTGGGCATGCGGGATTCTACCGACGATTCATCAAGGACTTCTCCAAAAAGGCGTTGCCTCTATCAACTCTTCTCCAAAAAAAAGCTCCTTTTGAATTCACCAATGCATGCAAGGAAGCCTTTAATGAGCTCAAAAAGGCCCTCACTAGCACACCCATCATCCAAACTCCGGATTGGAAAAAACCATTTGAAATCATGTGCGACGCAAGCGACTTTGCTGTGGGAGCAGTTCTCGGCCAAAAGATTGATAAGAAGGCAGGTGTGATCTACTACGCCTCACGAACCCTAGATCCTGCCCAACGGAACTACTCCACCACCGAGAAGGAACTCTTGGCAGTAGTATTCTCTCTAGAAAAATTCAGACCCTATTTGCTTGGAGCAAAAGTAATAGTTTACTCTGACCATGCTGCCATCTGTTACCTGATGAAGAAAAAGGAGGCCAAGCCAAGACTCATTCGGGGGATATTACTACTGCAAGAGTTCGATGTGGAAATAAGGGACAAAAAAGGGATCGAGAATACTGTGGCCGACCACCTAAGTAGGATTGTCCGAAAGGAAGAAGAAGGACACATAACTGAATCATTCCCAGACGAACATCTCTATGCAGTCTCAACCAAGGTACCATGGTACGCGTCAATCGTCAACTACCTTGTAGGAGGTACATTTCCTCCCTCTTTTACTAAAGCACAATGCATGAAACTTAGGCATGACGCTAGATATTACTTATGGGATGATCCCTATTTATGGAAAATAGGAGCAGATCAAATACTTAGGAGATGCATCCCCGATAATGAAAGAGCTTCTGTTATTAGGTTTTGCCACGAGTTTGCATGTGGAGGACACTTCGGGCCTAGGAGAACCGCTAGAAAAATCTTAGATATCGGCTTTTTCTGGCCAAGTATATTTAGAGATGCCTGTGAAAAGTGTAAAAAATGCGATAAGTGTCAAAGAGTAGGAAATGTGTCAGCTAGAAGTGAAATGCCTCAAGTACCCATATTAGTCAACGATGTTTTTGACATTTGGGGTCTTGATTTTATGGGACCATTCCCAGTTTCATGCGGGTATACTTATATTTTAGTTGCTGTAGATTATGTGTCAAAATGGGTAGAAGCCAAAGCCACAAGGTGCGACGATGCAAAGACTGTCATAGAATTTTTGCGCACTAACCTGTTTTGTAGGTACGGGGTACCCAAGGCCATAATAAGCGACCAAGGAACTCATTTCTGCAACCGCATGATGGCTGCTACCTTAAAACGCTTCCATGTCCACCATCGAACATCCACGGCATATCACTCTCAAACCAATGGTCAAGCAGAGATCTCCAACCGCGAAATCAAAAGTATTCTGGAAAAGATGGTGAAGCCAGGTAGGAAAGATTGGAGTCAGAGACTAGACGAGGCTCTTTGGGCTTATCGGACGGCATACAAGACATCAATTGGAACCTCCCCCTTTCGGCTTGTTTATGGGAAGACATGCCACCTTCCGGTGGAATTAGAGCATAAAGCCTATTGGGCACTCAAGCATTGCAATCCAGATTTAAAAGCTGCAGGACTGGATAGGAAGCTTAATCTGTGTGAGCTTGAGGAATTAAGGCTTGAGGCTTATGAAGGGCAACCGGACTATAAGGCGCGGACCAAATTGTATCATGACAAATTCATCCTCCGACGCTCATTTGAGGAGGGACAACAAGTGCTGGTCTTTTCCTCGCGACTAAAATTGATGCCCGGGAAGCTTAAATCTAGATGGACCGGCCCTTTAACGATAACTAAGGTATTCAACCATGGGGCAATTGAGTTAGAAAGCCCAAATAATGGAAGCAGATTCATGGTGAATGGGCAGCGAGTCAAACATTACCATGGCGAGGTCAACTTGATAACACAGAAATACGACCTAAGCCACCCATGGGATCCAAACCAGTGACCCAGGAATGAGGTACTGTCGAGCCAACGACGTTAAACAAAGGCACTGGTCGGGAGGTAACCCGACACCTATCTTACTTTCTGTCTTTTATTTTCTGTCATTTAGTTTTTATCAATAAGTCGCTCTCACCCACTTGGTGCATGAAATGAAATGACTATTCAGGAATCGGTTATGGGTGCAACATCAAGCCAGCCAGGCCTATGCCAAGAGTTCAAGGCCCCAGCTGAACTCCCTCGATTATCCAGCCTCATTCCATGTCGTTCACTCGACACTTTAAAGGGAGTTCTGTTCTTCCCTTTTCCTTAATGTCATTTCCTTCTCATACAATATCTACTTGCATGGCTTTTGAACTAAGTTGTGCTGAAAGGCACGCCTTCTTTCAAAAGTGTGGGGTGAGAACCACCTTTGTAAATAAATAACATGTTTTTCCTTTTTCCTTAATATTATCTTTTTGAAAATATGAACTTAAGAATGTGAAAAAGATAGATCATAATTCATGCATTAACCTTGTGAAAATTCAACTGTTTAAAAACTTAGAATGTAACTTCTCATTTGTCCCTTTGTGCTGAGATAAACTAGGGATGTGGAGTTGACATAAACTGCCCTAGAGAGGCTTGGCAAGCACTCGAAGGATCGAATCTAACTATATGGTTTTCGAGTCAGTGGAGGCTGCACTTCGGGTTTCAGTGAAGATTGAAGTCATCTCCGCCATGCAGTGTTTATGCAAAAAGAAAAAAAAAGGGGCGAGGACGGGAATCAGACCGTCCTATCTCTAGTCAAAGTAGCCGAGAAAATAGATGAGCGACCCTCATTTTGACCCGCGCGAAACGGCAAGGATGAGAGGAGCGGGGAGGTATTTCCATATGCTCGCGGGCGACGATTGGACCTCCCAAAAAGGCTTGAGAAAATGGACTAGCAAGTCACAAAGAAGCAAAAAGCTCAAAGAAGCAAATCAAGAGGCCAAAGGCCCAAAATTGTGAAGGTTTTAACCGAACAAAAAGTGAAGTACTAAAAGAGTCAAATCAAAGGCCAAAGGCCGATTCACTACAAAAGTTGTCCCTCGCCAAAAGAAAATCAAAGACCAAACCATTGAAACCCGAACCGAATCACGTGCTAGAGAAAGCTACAAGGAAACCATATAGTGCGAGACGGTCCCGAGAATGCAGTCCAGGAGCCTGAAAAGGGCTATCTCCCGAAACATCCAAAATAATTTGCATCTCAGCACGGAGGTACAAGTATCAAGTTTCTTCTATTTATTTACACAGTTCAATTTGGTAATAAGTAAGTAATGCATGAATTAGGATAAATCGAGTCCCACAGTCTAACTTTCATATTTTAAAAGCTTACTGAGTGTGCCGCCCTTTAATAGCATTGTTCGGGACGAACAACTAAAAGTGTGGGGTGATCTGATGGACCATAATTATACGAATCATAAACACAGTAAAACCCACCAAATTAGACTGTTTGTCTATTTAACTTTTGCTTGTTAGTTCCGATATTTATCTGCAGGGTATTTTGGAGTCTAGAGAGAATACACGCTAAGGAGAGGATTTTACACAAAAAATATATTACGAGTCATTCCAAGGTCACGATCAGATGCTGACTGAAGAAATCTCAAGATCCTGACATTGAATCACTCAAAACAAATCCAACCAAAGAGCAACCAAAGTCAGTCTGGAGCTGAAATACACCAATAGTTTTGTGAAAACGTCACAAAACCTCACAAAACTCACTCTCCCCTCCATGGTGATCGGCGGCTTTTGGAGGAGGTGACCAAGGGAGGAAGCTCTCCTCCTTTCTCCACCTCCAACCGGCGGCTTTCAAGCCTCCATGGATGGGTTGCCATGTGGTGGCTTCTCCTCCACACATCTCCTCCTCCTTTGGCTATAAATAGACCCCCTCTCCTTTGTATTTCATCCATCCCAAAATCACAAACACTTCTCTCTAGAAATTTGGCACTTTGTAAGTTTGGTTTTCAATCTATAATACTCCTGTTGGTTCTTGAGTATTGTAGTTCGGTCTTGAGTACTCTTGTCGATTCTTGTAGTACTCAAGCTTGTCTTTACTATTCTTGAGTACTCTTGTCGGTTCTTGAAGTACTTACCCCTTTCCCTTACTTACTGTCTTTCAAAAACCGTAAGTACTTAGCTATGGTATCCACCTCTATGGATATTTATAGCTAAACTCTTCATTCGGTTGAAGGGGTGTACTTGTATCATAAAATGTTTTAGGCCATCTTTTTAGTGCCTCTTCTTTTTATTCAAAACTTGTTCTATGTGCCATATATTAGGCCAGAACTTCCAAGGTTGAGTGGATGCTTGGAATGACAAAACTCTTCCGTGGGGGTTCGTGAAAATACTCGGGTAAGTGGATGCTTGAAATGGCAAAGCTTATCTGAGGAGTTCGACCTTTTTTAAACACCATTGGTTTTGATCGGAAATGACGGATCAATGGATGCACATAGGCTAGTATACCTTGAAATGGGGTACTAGTCTAAATATAATAAGTGCTCTACGACCTTGAAATGGGCTAGACAGTGTGTGCAAATCGAGCGCTTGAAATGGCCTTGATACACGTTTGAATACTTAGTAGGATCACTAAAGGCCAATGATAAACAGGCTATGATACAAGGCCCCCGAAACCGAATGCTTTCCTTAGATTTAAAAAACCCCTCGCATTTACTTTCTTAGTATAAACTGCTCTATCAACTGCTGACGTTCCGGAGGACTTGCCAATCACACATCACCCGCTGTAAGTCTTCTACTTTTATTTTCAGTACTTTACTTTTCTGTCATTTATTTTTCCGCACTAAAAACCAAAACCAACCAACCAATCACTTACTTTTCCGCACTAAAATCTCAATCTACCTGAAACACGCTCCCTCGCTGTACGATCCCCTCAAAGAATAACTTATCCCCCTAATTCCCTTGGGTTCGACCCCTACTTACCACTTGCTACCCAGTAGTAAGGTCACGAGTAGCGGAATATAAATTTGCTTTTGCACAGAGAACACCGCACCTTAACGACAGTGCGGTGGGCTCCGTCAGAGACCCACGTGAAAGCAGTAAAGAGGATATTGAGATATCTGAAGGGAACAGATGACTTATGCCTGTTCTATCCAAGGGGAGGTGAATTACGCCTGGAAGCATACACTGACGCAGACTATGCTGGGTGCAAGACAGATAGGAAGTCCACATCAGGGATGGCTCAATATCTTGGACCTTGTCTCATCTTTTGGGCTTCAAAGAAGCAGTCCTCAATTGCGCTATCCACCGCTGAGGCGGAATACATCGCCGCTGCTGCTTGCTGTGCGCAGCTGCTGTGGATCAGACAATAGCTAAGTGACTATGGTGTTATTACAAATTGTGCTAAGATTTTGTGTGATAACACTAGTGCTATTAACATCTCAAAAAATCCAGTGCAGTTCTCGCGTACCAAGCATATAGAGATTCGGTATCATTTTCTACGTGACTGCGTAGAAAAGGGAACAATTGAGATGGAATACTATAGAACTGAAGAACAGATTGCAGACATATTCACAAAGGCTTTGCACAGAGAACCCTACGAGAAGCTGAGGCTCGAACTAGGTATGGTTTCTATCCCTTAAAGCTATGCTCAATTGTTGCTCCCTCAGTGATTGGCTAGACTAGACGCATATGAGTCACGTCTGATGAAGAGTCTAACATGAATGTTCTGTGCTAGTGAAAAAGTAAGTTGTGTTCATAATGTAGCCATGTATGCTTTCTATGTGATTGATGACTGCATTAGGGACTGAGGTCATTAGCCGAATCGGGTCGGTGCGAATTCGCAGTAGAGCTTCGGATTTTGCTCGACTTTCTCCGGTTGGTTTTGCCGGAGAAGGTTAAATTGGTTGACTGAAAAAGATAGCCAGTTGCATTCATTGCTTACGATTGTGGAATGATGCTGGGCGATTACAGTTCGAAGAAGAGTGATGATTTCTGCGACGACGGTTGTGGTCAGGTATATATGATGAGAGGGAGATGGAAAAGATTGAAACTTTGAGGATTTTGTGCCTGGGTTTTTTCGTGGGTTGTCATAATTTGTTCTTCTGGATTTATTGGATGCTGATTTTGTGTTTGATGGTACTTTCTGAAAACCCCTTTTAATACTAACTTGTGAATATGATTGAAGGGTTTTAATTTTTGTATTTTGATTTATCTTAAAATCTGGTACATGGTTTTCTGAGTTTGAATTTGTTGGATATGATGATTTTCGAAAGATGGTGAATTTGATTGCCTCATAGCATTCTTTCAGAGATTGCATTTCTTGTGTTCTTAAGAGCAATACATTGATGAGGATGTGATTGATGTTTCCAAAGAATATAGCCGCTAATTTGTTGGTGTGAGTAGTTTGTTGAGAAGTCGATTGCGTGCTTTCGGTCAAGGAAAGCAATGGTTGTGGTTGTTGTGTGTGTATGTGTCGTTCAAGATGATTTTTTTATTTCAGGAAGAAGTAATTTTGGTATAATTTGAGCTTATATAATTTTTTGATGTTGTGCAGGGAAGTCGAGTGAGATCCAGCATATCTAGAGTGCGGTGTATACTCCGGGGGTACGATGTGAAGACGTGGATAACTTTCCTGGTTATAATTCCGTTGCTTACGTTGGGGATATATTTGCATTATCAGAAGATCACCTATTTTTTAAGGCCGATGTGGGAATCACCGCCGAAGCCTTTCAATATAATGCCGCATTACTATCAGGAAAACGTGACTATGGAGAATCTGTGCAGACTTCACGGATGGGGTGTGCGTGAATCTCCTAGACGTGTTTTTGATGCCGTGGTATTTAATAATGAAGTGGAGATGCTTTCAGTTCGGTGGCAAGAATTGTCTCCTTATGTAGATGAGTTTGTGTTGCTTGAGTCAAATTCAACCTTCACCGGCTTGCCCAAACCGTTTTAATATTTGAGGGCAACAAGGAGAAGTTCAAGTTCGTTAAGTCGAGGCTGACTTATGGGAAGCATGGTGGGAGGTTTAAGAAAGGTGAAAACCCGTTTGTTGAAGAGGCATATCAAAGAGTAGCACTGGACCAGCTTTTGAAAGTTGCAGGCATAAAAGACGATGACTTGCTGATAATGTCAGATGTTGACGAGATCCCCAGTGGCCACACGGTCAATCTGTTGAGATGGTGCGATGACATTCCCCCAGTTCTCCATCTTCAGCTTAGAAATTACTTGTATTCGTACGAGTTTTATCAAGACAGTAGCAGCTGGAGAGCTTCTATTCACCAGTATTTAAAAGGCAAGACGAGGTACGCTCACTACCGTCAGTCTGACCTTCTGTTGGCCGATTCAGGGTGGCATTGTAGCTTTTGCTTCCGCCGTATCAGCGAGTTCATATTCAAAATGAAAGCCTACAGCCACAGTGACCGCATAAGGTTTCCTCATTTCCTGAACCCGAAACGAATTCAAGACGTTATTTGCCAGGGCGCTGACTTATTCGACATGTTACCTGAAGAGTACACTTTTAGGGAGCTAATAGGAAAAATGGGCAATATTCTCCATTCATACTCAGCAGTTCATCTTCCTGCATACTTACTGAACAACGCCGAGGAGTATAAATACCTCTTGCCTGGAAACTGCGTACGAGAAAGCGAGGGACTCAACTGATTTCAACGTCAAATATATTTCTGTAAAAGGTCAGAGAGCCAGCTTGCTGCTTTTCCGAAAATCTCAATCGTTATTTTTTTCTGAGCTGGATGCAGATTAGGCCTCTTATATATCTTTTCTTGTTCCTCGTCTACCGTTACTAAACATCTTCCCAGATGCGGAGCTTTACCCTGGATCTCATGTTTCAGTTTGAATACCCTGCTCATGTGAAACTGGCTCCCTCTTGTACAATCATTGTTAACATGGTTTATAGAAATTTTGCTATTTTACATTCTCATTTTGTTCGTTACGATTTCTATCGATTCAGTAAAAAGAAAATGAAATAAAAATAAGTTGGAAAATTATTCTTCTGTAGAAAAACATAAACAAACTGCTGAAATATTTAATTTTGTTTTATAAATCGTCATATTATCCGGAATTTTATTTTCATCACTTCAAAATATCACCATGCCTCCTGCCACTTTTGTTTATCAGGAGAGGTTTTCAGGTCCTAACAATCCACAACAAAATTTCTACAAGGCTTAGACTTTTTGTATCCACTGGACTTATAATCTCACCAACTCCTGAAAGGTGATGCAGATGATAATATAGAGCCTGACAAATTCCTCTCTGAACTTTTACGCATAACGGAAATTAAGGTGCCAGAGAATTCTCCATATTTAACAAAAAACTACTTTCTTTTGTTTGGTTAGAAAAAAGTCAGGCAAATTCTCATAGATTCTCTATTGGACGCATATAGTTTTAATAACGAAATTTCAAGTATGGCGTTACGTAGTGTCATCTGAATTTCTGTTGAATTTTAGATTGGGTGGGCTGGGGCTGGACATCCAGTTCACCACTCGGGCAACGCTGGCCCAAGTTAGCCAGACGCGCCGCAACCAAGGCCCAAACACATGGCATGACAAATTGGAAATTAATCCTTGCAGGGTTGTTGGTGGGAGTCGAACCATGGACATTCCCCACCCTTTAACATGCACCATAAGGTGACATGCTAACCATGTGAGCTGCAGCTGATGGTTAGCATGTCACCTTATGGTGCATGTTAAAGGGTGGCTTGGGTTCAATTCCCACCACCAACAACCCTGTAAGGATTAATTCCCAATTTATCATGCCATGTGTTTGGGCATTGGTTGCCCTCACATGTCCATTGGGCCTTGTGTATGGGTTGGAGTGCATGCCTGCAGGCAGCCAATATGTTGAGGCGCGTCTGGCTAACTTGGCCCAGCGTTGCCCGGGTGGTGTCTGGATGTCCAGCCCCAGCCCACCAAATCTAATATTCAACAATTTCCTGTTCAGGTTACATTCATCCCAGTGTACAGGTGTAACGAAGATATTCGTGTTTTGGGACTAACTTCGCGTATGGGGATATCCTCCAAAAGTCCAAATGGCTCACTAGATGAGCAGAGGTGTATTTTCTGGTGAGGCAACCTTACAGGGATAGGCATTTTTCTTTAAAAATCATATTTCTAATCCATATGACTGTTATCTTAAATTGATAAGTACAAAATTGGAGTAGCCTCAGTTCCAAGTTACACAATTTGGTTAGGCCACTATGTTCATATTGATTCATCAGGAGTATGATGTAGAAGAAAATCATATACGATTCGCACCCAATTAGAAACTGCATCGGGAATACAATGTGTACTTGAGGCTCGATTGACTATGTAAATTGGAGGAATGAGATCAGTCGACTTCTTGACCTATTACTGACTTCATTCTATACATGATTGCGTTTAGTTTCCTATCCTTTTGGCTATCATTTAACTTATTTTTTAGTATTTCATGTCAATTATCACATAACTGAGACTTTGAGATTTATCTGAAGCAACACAAGGCATCATGGACGGAACTAGGGCTTCACGGGGTAACACTTGTCACCCCCAGGTTTTTCCCCACACAAAAAAATTTCGTATAATATAATTTATATAAAATAAAATAATATATTTTATTCAAATTTAGTCGTATTATTTTTTAGAAACTTATCATACGGCGGTGAGTTTGAGTTTACTAGTTCCTGTCGGTCGTTGGCCTCTCTCGTTTCTTCCTCCCAGGTTTTTTTTTTTCATTTTTGATTCATAAGATTTCGACAAATAGATGTACGTTGAAGTCACCTGCGATGATTTTGAAATTATGATTTGTATTGTTTTGATTTTTGCTAGTGTGGACTGCATGAATTAGGGTTTGTCGATTTGTGTTATTTTGACCTTGAAATAAATCGTGTTACATTATGATTCTGATCTTTGATTTTTCTGATTTTATAGATGAAAACACCAATTCGTGTTTAGCACAGATTCAACAATAGATGATTTCCGTATTATGGAAACAAGACGCTCTTTATTTTAATGTAGTAATTCTTTTTAAACAATGATATTTTTTTCATAATACAAAATATTTTTTTGGTTGTCACCCCCTACCCAAATTCCTGGGTCCGTCCCTGCAAGGCATTATGTGAACATATGTTCAAAAAAACAGGTCAAATACATGGACTTGAGACTTGAGTCTTTAATGATTAAGTTAGACTTGAGATGGGCATTGGTACACTGAGCTAGGCTTATGCCTCAATCGCCTTCAGGCCGGCCTTTTTTGTTGGGTGGGTACAACAATTCATAACATTACAATGCAATGAGACGCCTTATCATCTAGTACATTTATATATTGATCTCTGCAGCTCTAGCAAGGCATCTTCGGATCCAAAATCAACATTTT
The DNA here is from genome assembly GCA_033675215.1 of Rhodiola kirilowii. Lineage (NCBI taxonomy): Eukaryota > Viridiplantae > Streptophyta > Magnoliopsida > Saxifragales > Crassulaceae > Rhodiola > Rhodiola kirilowii. The sequence continues at coordinate 38,197,999 of CM066201.1, forward strand.
TGTCCACTTCTGAAGCGCAGGCCTTGATTCGGCACCTTTACCATGCATGGATCCCTGCACCACCCAAAATCACTGGTACATTCTTCGACAGTTGGAGCTCAGGCTACCTTGGGCACCTTTACCGTTGCAAGACTCGGCACGTCCTTCTTGACAGTCGTACCTCCACAAGGGAGGAAGCATCACGTGCGAGGCGTGAAGAGGAAGCATCCACAAGGGATGTAGGAAGCATAACGGGTGAGGCATGAAGAGGAAAGAATCCATGCGCAAGGCGGGACGAGGAAGAGAAAGAGGAAAAGGAAAGGGAAATTTTGGCATAACCGCTTAGGTCATACTACTTGACGGAGTTAGCAGCGGACAACAGTGAGCATCAGTCAAACCCTCCTAGCAGCAATCATATCTCCACCTCCATTGATTTTTGGCATAACCGTTTAGGTCATCTCTCCTTCACGGTTAGATTTTCTAGCTAAGCATTTTCTAAACATTCCAGTTGGATCTAATAATGTTTGCCACGTTTGTCCCTTGGCTAAACAAAGTCGTTTGTCTTTCGGTACAAGTACAATTTCTTCTGTTCGACCATTTGATCTTATACATTGTGATATTTGGGGTCATTACCATTACTCTTCCCTTTCTGGTTCCCAATATTTTTTAACAATCGTTGATGACTATACGCGTTTCACATAGATTTTTTTGATGAAACACAAAGATGAAACTCAATCTATTTTGTAACGTTTTTTTCGTTATGTTCTTACACAATTTGGAACACGCATTTAAACTTTTCGAAGTGATAATGGCGTAGAATTTATTTCCCTTCATCATTTTTTGAGGATAATGGTGTCATTTTTCAACATTCTTGTGTTTACACCCCAACAAAATGGGGTAGTGGAACGAAAACATCAGCATATCCATCATGTTGCACGTGCCTTAAGATTTCAATATAATCTCCCTACAAAATTTTGGGGAGAGTGTGCCCTCACATCTGTTTATATTATCAGTCGATTACCTTCTCCGCTTCTTTCTTTCAAAACTCCTTTTGAGTTTCTCTATTCCAAACCACCGATATTTTCTCATTTTCGTGTGTTTGGTTGTCTTGCTTATGCTACAAATGTTAGGATTGGTCATAAATTCGACTCTTGGGCTATCTCAGCTATTTTTGTTGGTTATCTTCTTAGGCAAAAGGCGTATAAATTATACGACCTCACTACCAAAAAAAATTTACCAGTCGCGATGTCAAATTTTATGAAAATATTTTTCCTTATTCATCTTCTCTGAATACTGAGTCAAATCACATATCCATAATTCAGGCCCAATTCCTTTAATTTCCCCTACATCTATTGACCCATTTGACATTAAATCCAAAAGTCCATCTAATTCATCCAAAGCAGTAGACGACTCTGCTGAGGAGACCACTCAATCAGATCGTCCTTCCCGAAATCAACCACCGTCTCCCCCTGCCTCCTCCGCCGCCATCCATCATTCGCACCTACTCGCGGAGGCAGTTTTGTCCCGCTACTACACAACCTTCCCCAGCTTCACTTACAATTGATTCTATTTTGAGTCCACCCGATTCTGCACCATCTTCACAACCTGTGGTCCCAGCCATCACAGCACCTTTGCCTCCACCAGCAGATGTTTGCCGCTCAAAGCGCGCCATAGTTTCACCTTCTAAGCTTGGAGATTATGTTTGATCTGTTGTTACGTTTGACCAATCTAATCCTCTCATGCCAGGTTCTACAAAAGGTACTCGTTATCCTCTTAGTCATTACGTTTCTTACCATCGACTCACTTCGTCTTAACGATCTTTTAAGGCCAATATACAATCTGACATTGAACCCAATACCTTCTCAGAAGCAGAAACTAATCCCAATTGGCAGCAAGCGATGCATGAAGAATTATTGGCACTGGAGTATAATGGTACCTGGACCTTCACACCACTTTCAGCTAGTAAAGTTCCAATTGGGTGTCGTTGGGTGATATAAAATCAAGTGAAAATCAGATGGTTCTACTGAACGGTATAAGGCACGGCTGGTTGCAAAAGGTTACACACAACTAGAAGGTATTGATTTCCAAGATACTGTAGGATTATTACTAATCCTCACAGGATCACAATAAAGTGGCACACAATTCTCACTAATTTTGGTGGACTGTATAGGAAGAAAACAACTTGATTTATTGTACTTGAACGGAAACACACTCTACAAATAAGCTAGGAAAATACAACACTCAAACAAAACACACTGGAATGTTTAAGAGAGAAGGAAGAGCTGAGGATTGAGGGATGATGGATGCACTTCATTATTGCTCCTTTTATAGCAAAGTTGAGAAGAGTCGTGTTTCAATTTGATCTTTGGTTCTTTGACAATTTGATGAAGAAGCAAAGTAAGCGCCGAAATGTGGAATGCAGGATTGTTTGACAACACATATGGGATTGGTGGGAGGTAGGCAGCACACCATTTTTGACCCTCCATGTGGATCAATTTCAACACTCCTCCTTGATCCACGATCTTGCAACTCCAAGCATATGTCGAAATAATTCAAACTTATCACTTGAGAGACCTTTGGTAAAGATATCTGCAACTTGCTCATCGGTCTTGCAGAACTCTAACTCAATTTCAACATCTTTGACCAACTCTCGAATATAGTGATATCTGACCCAATATGCTCGCTCCTGCCATGAAATACTGGATTCTTAGCTAATGCTATAGCCGACTTATTATCACACATAATCTTCGTGGGGCCCTCCTGCTTATGTTTCAGGTCTTCCAATATCCATCGAAGCCAGACTACTTGACAAGCTGCGGTAGTTACTGCGATGTACTCCGCTTCAGCTGTAGAAAGAGCAACAACCTGTTGCTTCTTTGACGACCATGAAACCACTCCATCTCCAAGATAGAAAGCATAACCTGATGTACTCTTCTGAGTTTCCACATCACCGGCCCAATCACTGTCTGTATAACCTGTCAGACAGAACTCTTCTGTGTGAGAATACATAATCCCATAATCACTAGTACCACTGATATATCGGAGTATACGCTTCATTGCTAGCAAGTGCGACTGCTGCGGTTTCTCCATGAAGCGACTGATAAGTCCAACTCCGTACACCGTACACTATATCTGGTCTAGTTGAAGTCAAGTATCATAGACTTCCAACTATACTCTTGAAGTATGTGGGATTCACCAACTCTCCAGTACCTTCTTTCATCATCTCCATCCTTTCTGCAATTGGTGTTCTGACCGCCTTCATTCCCTCGAACTTAAACCTCTTCAAAATATCCTTGGCGTACCTCTTCTGTGAAATAAAGATTCCACTGTCCGCCTGCTCAACCTCGATGCCTAAAAAGTAAGACATCAGTCCCATGTCAGTCATCTCAAACTGACAAGTCATCGCTTCTCTGAACTCGATGAACATCTGAAATTATGTCCCCTGTTCAAACTTGTGTCCAAGGTAGTGTTGCGACAGACCTGGAACTCTTTGCACAACAGTTCAATCGACAGTTCAAGGTATAGTTGAGACACCTCTTGGACACCTCTCGCACCGATTCAGCAGTTAGAGAAGATAACTGAAACACACACAGTTAACAGGAACCAAGTTCTACCGGAGAGTGTTCCAGCAGATTATTTAAACAATATATCAAGCAGTATCGGGAACTAAAGTAAAATAGAACGGGAGCACGCACGGTATGTTACCCAGTTCGGCCTTGCCTACTCTGGGGGGTTTCTCACACCCTATAATGGGGCACAAATCGTATTACGAGAATTAGAGCTACAAGTGGTCTTACTCTTACACACCCCGTGGCTGTAATTGCCTAGCCTCTAACTCTCCGTCTCTCGGATTTGCGATCTCAGTTCGTCGCTACTCCCCTCGATCCCCTGTGGGTAGGACGAGACTTCTCTCTCGGCCTAGTCTTGAACTTCTCGGAAGTCCAGTCGCCTTCTCTCAAAGACGTAGCTTGATAGCTGTGTGTGTGTACTTCGTTGTTCCTCCAGCACAACCTGAACACCACACTGAACAGACGGTTGTTTCAGGGATGATATTCCGATGTGGAATGGCCAGCCGTCGCTTCTCCCCCAATCTCACGAATTCTCGTGTTTAGCTTTCTCTCCCGGGAGTCGCACACATGAGGACGCCCTAGCATTGTATTTATATGCTAGGACAAAACCCTAATCCGATCAGAATATGTCGCCAAATAATTCGGTGATATTGCGAATATATTTGATCTTCGAGGATGACTTCCACCCCAAGCCATCCGATATTATCCCATCGAATCTGCGTATATTTGATCGCACAAGCCTTTGATGATGATCTGTCAATTTGCTCCAATCAGATAACTCCGTTGCCAATCAGATAACTTCGTTGAATGATAAGCTTTAATCACTTAATCTTGTCGTTCACATCTTCTTCATACGATATCCTCTTTCTCAAGTTAGAAAGGTGGTTTCCAATTCTGGTAGGGAAATCTGTGACGATGCTGGCCGACTCCAACTGGCCGACTCCAACTGGAAAGATCCTCAATCTTTTCGTTCCTCAATCTTTTCATATTTTCAGAGTGAACCGTATCTTGATCATGCGTCTTCTGTACGCTGAACTTCTGTTCCAATATCTGATTGAACTCTAGCTTGAACTGTCTAAAGATGTTTTGCCAAAGGCATGCCAATCATGGGAATATCAATCTCCCCCTTGGCATTTTTGGCAAAATCGAATCTATCTTTAGACGATGGAACTACTCCCCCTTTTTGCCACAAACTGGCAAGGGGTCGAATCAGGTTGCAACCAGCCGATTAATCAGCGCAAGTTGAGGGAACACTTACGACTCTTCGGTATCTGAAATCTGGTCTGCTCCCCCTCGAGCATAGCCTGGGACAGGGACACATACTGTGAGACTGTCGGACCAACATGTCTTAGCGGCTGTTCGAACCCCTGAATGATCTCAACATCCTTTAGTAGAATCTAGTCAGAGCTGTTGTTTGGGATGATTCCCTTGGGTCTGACACCTTATTAGGTAGCCTTTTGGGGATGACCTTCTTCTACACTCCCTTCCACTAAGCTGCCGCATCTGTACCGACTAACCATATTTCATGCTCAGATGCTTCAGTTGATACCCTGGGTGGAACAGATCCTGGAGCACTCCTCTTTCTTTTGCTTGGATGTACTTGCTCCCCCTGCATCTGTACTCGTGCTATTCCTCTGGGTGGATACTTCTGTCGAGTATGATTGGATGGTCACTTTCTTCTTTGGTTTCTCCTTATCTGTACTCTTCTTAGTTCAGCCATTGACACTGAGTTCCGTTTTCCCTAAAAAACTCCATTATCTGGTCTCCAGTCACCGGAATACTCCTTCAACATCTGTCTTCTCAGTAGCCCTGTCGGTGTCTAACTTTTCTGGAATCTTGACGAGCTCATCTCCTTCATGAGTGATAGTGCCTTCCTTGTGCGAGTCTTGGACAGTCTTATTAAGGTCCCTGTCCATTAAGCTCGTCATCTTTCTGAAACTTCTGATCCTCAACCATATTAAAGTATACTCAATATCTGTCTTTCTTTGTCATCAAGTCAAGAATAGCTGGAGGAGCCACCATCGCATGGGCATCCTCTGTAACGTCATCATCCACCCTTCCGGTCCCTTAAGCTTTCTATGGATAAGAGCTATATGACTTTTGAGGTAACATTGTCTCACCCCCTACTCCATAGTTGAGACTGCATCATCTGGCACATTTTCCTCCAAATCTACAGCCTGGGCCACTGGAGACTGGTCAGCTTTTGTCTCAACACGATTTGAAATCTTCTAGTTTAGCAACTCATCACTAATATCATCAATATCCTTGAGCGGCGCATCCCAGTCTTCATTCTTGTAGGATGTATGGGGCTCTTCCATCACTTTACCCAATTGCTTCACTTGCAGTCCTCCACTTGCATTCTCATTCTCCTGCTTATCAGGATCACACTCTTCGCCCTGCGGACTTACCCATCTTCTGCAGAAACGGTCACAGAACCTGTAGCAGGTTTCTATACATTCGGCTTATATCTACCGCTTTGTCACCTTTAGCTCACTCAAGCTTGACCAATCGTTCGTACTTCCTTCTTGGCAGTATGAGAACAAGCCTTGGGAGAGTAGAGGAGATTGCCTCATTTAGGGTCAAGAAATCGTCTTTCCTCATTTCGGATAGATACTCCTCCCTTCCTTTCCTTCTGTTCTAGCTTCCTGTTGATAGGTGGTCAGCCCAACTGTTTGAGCTGGTGTTCTGCCTGTGACTGACCCCTGTCTGGAACACTTAGTCATTGATAACACACAGACCCAAGGAGGATCTGAGTGTTTCAAACTGAGCGGCATCAAGTGGTTTGGTGAATATGTCCACCAATTGCTTGTCTGTTGTAACATGCGTAAGAGTAACCACCTTCTGTTCAACCAGCTCTCGGATGAAGTGATGTCTGATGTCTATGTGTTTCGTCCTGGAGTGTTGTACTGGGTTCCTTGAGATACTGATTGCGCTCATGTTGTCACAGTACAGGGTCATTTCTTCTTGTTTAACACCGTATTCAGACAGCATCTGCTTCATCCATAGAAGTTGAGTGCAGCTACTTCCTGCTGCTCTGTATTCTGCTTCAGCCGTAGACAGTGATATGCTGTTTTGCTTCTTACTGAACCACGAGACCAAGTTATTTCCTAAGAAGAAGCATCCTCCATATGTGCTCTTTCGATCTTCAGCGTTTCCTGCCCAGTCTGCGTCGCAGTAGCCAACCAGATGTGGGTTGGTGTCCTTGGTATACCAGATTCCAAAATCAACAGTCCCGCATACATACTTTATGATTCTCTTAACTTGTAGGAGATGACTTTCCTTGGGGTCTGCCTGGTATCTTGCACAAACGCCAACAGCATATGCTATATCTGGTCTACTAGCTGTCAAGTACAGGAGGCTTCCAATCATACTCCTGTACAGCATCTGATCGACCTTTGTTCAAGCCTCGTCTTTGGTTATCTTTATGTGAGTAGCGGCCGGAGTTCGTTTGTGACTTCCTTTCTCAAGGTCAAATTTCTTTATCAGATTCTTGGCATACTTGCTTTGAGAGATGAAAATGCCATCTTCCTTCTGAGTCACCTTGAGTCCTAGAAAGTAGTTCATTTCCCCAACCATGCTCATCTTGAACTCCTTCTGCATCTGTTCCACAAATTGATCGACCAGTTTCTGTGTATTGGACCAAAACACAATATCGTCAACATAGATTTGTGCGATAATAAAGTCTGACCTTGTGTGTTTAACGAACAGGGTCTTGTCCACTCCCCCTCGCACATATCCATGATCGACGAGGAACACTGTGAGACGCTCATACCAAGCTCTGGGTGCTTGTTTGAGACCGTATAATGCTTTCTTCAGGTGGTACACTGATGCTGGGTGATGCGGATCTTCAAATCCTTTCGGTTGAGCGACGAAAACCTCCTCATTCAGAAATCCGTTTAGGAAGGCACTTTTGACATCCATCTGGAACAGTCGAAACTTTAAGTGACATGCCAGAGCAAGCAGTAGGCGAATGGCTTCAAGGTGTGCGACCGGAGCAAATGTTTCCTCAAAGTCTATCCCTTCTATTTGAGTATATCCCTGTGCCACGAGGCGAGCTTTGTTTCTGGTGATGTTCCCTGATGCGTCGGTTTTGTTTTTGAAGATCCATTTTGTGCCAATAACGTTGACCCCATCAAGTCTCGGAACCAAATCACATACATCGTTTCTAGCAAATTCTTCCAGTTCTTCTTGCATATCGAGGACCCAATACTCATCAAGTAACGCCTCCTTTATGTTTTTAGGCTCGATTGATGAGAGGAAACACGAGCAAGCAGGCAATTCTCTGGAGTTGCTCAGAATTCTGCGTGTTTGAACTCCGTCACTAGGTGAGCCAATAACTTCAGAGATTGGGTGATCCCTGGCAATTCGTCGAGACGGTTGTAGCGTAGTGACATTTTCTCGGGGGTTGACAGTAACAGCTTCGTCAGAGGGATGATCTTCAATGGAGTTGTCAGAAGAGCTTTCATTCGGTTCAAGCTCAGTCTGCTGGGATGATGGTTGTGTTGCAGGGGCTGTGCTAGTGGTATCCTCAGCGTCGTCCGGGACCGCCTATACGAACACTTCATCCTTTACTTTGACATTTATAGATTCCATGACTGACCCTGTGCGCTTGTTGAATACCCGATATGCTCGACTGTTTGAGGAATACCCAAGAAAGAACCCTTCATCACTCTTCGGATCCAGTTTTTGTCGGTACTCCCGTTTGTTCAGAATATAGCACTCACTTCCAAAAATGTGGAAATATTTGACTGTGGGCTTCTTTCCTTTCCAGAGTTCATAGCAGGTCTTCTCCGTTCCAGTGCGTATAGTGACTCGATTTATAATGTGACATGCTGTGTTCATAGCTTCGAACCAAAACTTCAGAGGGACCTTTTTGGCATGGATCATCACCCGGGCCATCTCTTGAATGGTACGGTTCTTCCGTTCCACCACTCCATTCTGCTGAGGGGTGATTGCTGACGCAAACTGATGAGCAATTCCATGCTTCGTACAGTAGGCACTCATAGTAACATTCTTGAATTCTGTGCCATTGTCACTCCTGATGGATATCAGTTTTTCCCCTTTGTCTTCCCTTTCTCGTTGGATAAGAGTAGCCAGCTCTATGAATTATTGAGCAGCTTCTGTCTTGTCTCGAAGGAACCTTGTCCAGGTGAATCTGGTGAAGTCGTCAACACAGACCAGGACATACTTCTTTCCTCCATAGCTCTCAGTTTGCATTGGTCCCATCAAGTCCATATGGATCAGTTCCAGAGGTCAGTTGGTGCTTATTTGAGAGACCTTGGGGTGTGATGCTTTCGTCTGTTTCCCAATCTGACATTCTCCACACATCACATCCTGACTTCCTTTGACATTTGGTATTCCCCTGATGAGTCCAGATGAGCAGAGTTTTTTCAATGTCTTGAGATTCAGATGTCCCAACCGTCTATGCCAAAGGGACATCTCATCTGCTTGACTAGACTGACAGGTTGTTTCAGTTCCTGTTCCAGACCCTGTTCCATCAGACCCGATGAGATAACAGTTGTTGGTTGCTCTGCTTCCTTTCATCAATATTCCCCCATCTTTGTCGAGAACTTGGCATGAGTTGTGAGTGAACTTGACATGGTATCCTCTGTCGCAAAGTTGACTTATGCTGATCAGGTTCACTTTCAGTCCTTCAACTAGGAGAGTGTCTTCGAGGACAGGTAGATCCGGAACCTTCAATGTCCCACAGCCGATTACCTATCCCTTTCCTCCGTCTCCGAAGGTGACCAACTGCTTCTTAATTACAGGTTGAATCTTCATAAGAAATCTGGGGTCTCCTGTCATATGGGCCGAGCATCCGCTGTCGAAGTACCAGCGATCTTTCTCCATGTGACTTGAAGAGCTGAAAGCAACCATGCAAACATCTTTACTTCTGTAAGTTTTGGTGTCTGTCATTTTGAACAGTTTCAGGATCCCACTCAGTGTGTCGAGTGTTTGCTCTGATACCATTTGAAATTATGTCCCTTGTTCAAACTTGTGTCCAAGGTAGTGTTGCGACAGACCTGGAACTCTTTGCACAACAGTTCAATCGACAGTTCAAGGTATAGTTGAGACACCCCTTGGACACCTCTCGCACCGATTCAGCAGTTAGAGAAGATAACTGAAACACACACAGTTAACAGGAACCAAGTTCTACCGGAGAGTGTTCCAGCAGATTATTTAAACAGTATATCAAGTAGTATCGGGAACTAAAGTAAAACAGAACGGGAGCACGCACGGTATGTTACCCAGTTCGGCCTCACCTACTCTGGGCGGTTTCCCACACCCTATAATGGGGCACAAATCGTATTATGAGAATTAGAGCTACAAGTGGTCTTACTCTTACACACCCCGTGGCTGTAATTGCCTAGCCTCTAACTCTCTGTCTCTCGGATTTGCGATCTCGGTTCGTCGCTACTCCCCTCGATCCCCTGTGGGTAGGACGAGACTTCTCTCTCGGCCTAGTCTTGAACTTATCGGAAGTCCAGTCGTCTTCTCTCAAAGACGTAGCTTGATAGCTGTGTGTGTGTACTTCGTTGTTCCTCCAGCACAGCCTGAACACCACACTGAACAGACGGTTGTTTCAGGGCTGATATTTCGATGTGGAATGGCCAGCCGCCACTTCTCCCCCAATCTCACGAATTCTCATGTTTAACTACTCTCCCGGGAGTCGCACACATGAGGACTCCCTAGCATTGTATTTATATGCTAGGACGAAACCCTAATCCGATCAGAATATGTCGCCAAATAATTCGGAGATATTGCGAATATATTTGATCTTCAAGGATGACTTCCACCCCAAGCCATCCGATATTATCCCATCGAATCTGCGTATATTTGATCGCACAAGCCTTTGATGACGATCTGTCAATTTGCTCCAATCAGATAACTCCGTTGCCAATCAGATAACTTCGTTGAATGATAAGCTTTAATCACTTAATCTTGTCGTTCACATCTTCTTCATACGATATCCTCTTTCCCAAGTTAGAAAGGTGGTTTCCAATTCTGGTAGGGAAATCTGTGACGATGCTGGCCGACTCCAACTGGAAAGATCCTCAATCTTTTCGTTCCTCAATCTTTTCGTATTTTCAGAGTGAACCGTATCTTGATCATGCGTCTTCTGTACGCTGAACTTCTATTCCAATATCTGATTGAACTCTAGCTTAAACTGTTTAAAGATGTTTTGCCAAAGGCATGCCAATCATGGGAACATCAACATCTCCGAACTTCCTGTGAATATCAAGTCATCTACATACAAGCATACTATCAGCATCTGTCATTCAGCACTCATCTTGATGTAGAGTGTGTGCTCGTAAGGACACTTCAGAAATCCGTTCTCCAGCATATACGTATCAATCCTCGCGTACCATGCTCGCGGGGCCTGCTTCAGTCCGTATAGTGCTTTCTTCAGCTTGTAGACATTGTTCTCTTTCCCTCTCTGCACCTAGCCTGGTGGTTGATCAACATACACCTCCTCTTTTAGAACTCCGTTCAAGAATGCTGACTTCACGTCCATCTGGTGTATCTTCCACCTATTCTGTGCTGCAAGTGCTATAATCATTCGAATGGTATCCATTCTAGCAACTTGTGCAAATACCTCGAAATAATCGATACCAGGCTTCTGCCTGTATCCCTTCACTACTAGCCTTGCCTTCAACCGGTCCACCTGACCGTCGGGTTTGTTCTTCATCTTGTACACCCATTTCACTCCGATTGACTTCTTACCAACTGGTAAAGGTGTCAGCTCCCATATATCGTTCTTCTCAATGGAAGCTATCTCCGCATCCATAGCTTGAATCCACCCTTTGTCTTTTGCTGCATCCTCGAACGTTACAGGATCACAATCTGCAAATAGACAAAAGTTCACCATAGTTTCATCAGGTGTGTCTGCCTCATCATCTCGGTAGACCACATAGTCATGATATCGAACTGGTGATCTTCTCCGTCGTGGTGGTAAACTGCTAGACTTTGACTCATTTGATTTCTCTACTAGACTTCGTATCAGCACTGTACCCAATGAAGATACATCGCCTACTCTTGTTGTCCAGCTTCCTCCGTCGCTGATCTGGTATATGGGGATATGCAATACACCCAAATACTCATAGACAAGATACATCCGGCTTCACACCACTCCAAGCTTCATCTGGAGTCTTTCCTTGAACCACCTTCATAGGATACCGGTTCAGTAAGAATACTGCACAAGATACCGCTTCTGCCCAATAAGGCTTCGGTAGCTCCTTGGCCTTTGACGGAGCCCACTGCACTGTCGTTAAGGTGCAATGTTCTCTGTACAAATAAATTTATATTTTCCGCTACTCGCAACTACACTACTGGGTAGCAAGTGGTAAGTAGGGGTGATGGACCACAATTGTATGAATCATAAACACAGTTAAACCCACCAAATTAGACTGTTTGTCTATCTAACTTCGATGTTTTAGTCCCGATACATTTCTACAGGGTATTTCAGAGCTTAGAGAGAATACACGCTAAGGAAGAGCTTTTAGCACAGAAAAGATATCAGGAGACAATCCAAGGTCAAGATCAGACGCTGAATGAAGAAATCTAAAGATCCTGACTTGGAATCATTCAAAACAAATCAAACCGAAGAGAAACCGAAGGCAATCCGGAGCTGGAATACACCGATAGTTTTGTGAAAACTGCACAAAACTCACAAGCCACTCTCCTCATGCCACCTAGCCGGCGGCTTTCTCCTCACATCTCCCCTCCTCCTCTCCCACACCACCACATGTCACATCCTCCTCCATCCACACCAAAAGCCGCCGGCGGCTTCCCTCTCCCCCTCTCCCCTTGTGACACTTGCCCTCCTCTCCTTCTCCCCCCATCTCCACCCTTGGATGCCAAACCACATGCCCTCATCTTGGCCCTCCATTCCCCTCCTCCATGCCTATAAAAGGAAGCTCTCCCCTCAAGCCATAAGCATCCCACAATCCACAATCCATTCCACTTATCTCTCTAAGTTTGTTACTTTGTAAAGTTTGGTTTTGATATCAATAAAAGTTCAGTTTGTTCTCAAATACTTTAGTTCGATCTTGAGTACTCCTGTTGGTTCTTGAGTACTCAAGTTTTCAGTTACAGTTCAAGAGTTACTCCTGTTTGTTCTTGAGTAATCTCTTTCTCTCCTCTCTTTACTCCTGTTTGTTCTTGAGTATTCTTTTCCAAATCCCCAAGTATCCTAGTTATGATGTCCAACTCCATGGATATTCGTAACTAAACCCTTCATTCGGTTGAAGGGGAGTTCTTGTTTTATAAAATGTTTTACTTCGTTTAGTTTCTTTTCTCTGTATTCAAAACTTGTTCTATGTGCCATTTATGAGGTCAGACTTTCCAAGGTTGAGTGGAAGCTACGAAAGGGCAAAACTCTTCTGTGGGAAGTCGTGAACATACTCGGGTAAGTGGATGCTACGAAAGGGCAAAGCTTATCTGAGGAGTTCGATCTATCTTTAAAACCATTTGGAAACTGGACCAAAGGGACCAAATGGGTGCACAAAAGGATAAGATACTTCGAAAGGAGGAATTAGTCTGAAGTAGAACAAGGGTTTACAAACAGTGTGGCAAATTGAGCGCTACGAAAGGGCCTCGATACACGTTTGAATACTTAGAAGGGTTACTAAAAGAATGAACAGGATATAATACAAGGCCCCCCAAGACCGAATACTTCTCTCGCAATTACAAAACCCCCTGTCTTTACTTTTATTGTTCAATCAACTGCAACCATCAACCGCTCACAATCCGGAGGACTTGCAATTCACGCATCACCCACTGTAAGTCTCCTTTGTATTTTCAGTATTTACTTTTCTGTAATTTACGTTTCAGCAATCAAATCCGCAACCAATCAAAAAGTCACGTAGTTGTTAGCACTAAAACCTCAACCAACTTAAAACACGCTCTCTCGCTAGACAAATCCCTTAAAAGAATAACCTATTCCCCTAATTCCCTTGGGTTCGACCCCTACTTACCAAGTACTACCCAGTAGTATAGTTGCGAGTAGCGGACTATTATAAATTTATTTGCACAAATCGCTCTGACGACAAGCGGTTCTGTCAAATTGGCGCCGTTGCCGGGGAATTAGCCTTCGGATAAGTTCTTCGAATCAAACTCGCTTTAATGTAACCATGTCTACCAACTACGAAAACGAGCCTTGGAACGATGGGGTCTATGTCTCGCTACTCCGCGAAGAGATCATCAACACTAAGCAATCGCGGGACGAAACTTTGGACGAGTACTTAGCATGCTTTGACTCCATGATGAAGAGCTACCCGCACCATGGATTCACCCGACTCAATCTTCTTCAAATATTTCTCGGTGGAATGATGCCACTTGAACGGAAAAGATTTAATGATGTAGTAGGATGTTCACTCAGGAAGTTAACCATAGGTGAAGCCTGGCGCCTCATAAATGATTTGGCAAAGAACACAAAACAGGGTCAGTGGCACCAAACTAAAAATAAGGCACCAACAATGAAAGTGGACTCAGTGCAAGACGAGCCCGACTCCACACCTATTACAAGCTTACCCGTAACAAAACAGAAAAAAGACATCGGTACAAGGGTAGTAATGGACGTAGAAGCAGCTCTAAAGGAACCAATATTAGAGTCAACAGGGCCAACTGAGGATGAGGACTCGCACATAACCAAAGAAGAACCAGCCAAGACGGGCCCGATCATCATTGCCAAACTAGCCGAGCCACTCGAACCGATGCTTGCTGAGACGGACCTGGCCCTTGTGGTGGAAGTCCCCCAGCTTGACCCCTTGTTTTCTAAGCATATCACGGCCACCAGAGACGAGGTGATCAATGATAAAGTGCTAGACGAGTTGAAGGAGATGCATGAGCCAAAACAACCAACGAAGGAGCTGCCACTCGTCACAAGTCAAGAAGAGCCTCCTGAAGGGTGTAAGGACCAAGGACGGCCAATCATCTCTGCCATAAAAAAGAGGGTCAAAAAGGTCACATGCTTAAGGTCGCTTGGCAAAAGACAGAAATTCCAAAACTACAAAGGTGCCAACCGGCCATACATGAAGAAGCTGGCAGGAAACTTAAAACAATTGGGAACTGCGCTACACCAATATCAGGAAAAAACTGACGGGGCAATTTCAGAATTGACCAAACAAATATCTCACCTCGCCTCAGTAATATCAACGATCACTAGCGAACCTGGCAAACTCCCTTCACAGACCATTCAGAATCCAAAGGCGAATCTTAGCATGGTAACAATGTCAGATATAAAAGAGGCGCTGAAAGAAGACCAATCCATCAACAATGGAACATGGATCAAGCATACTGATTATGGAAGCTCAGACTCTGACAATCTCAGGAGAGACTTTCCACCTCACATCTATGCGCCAAAACAAGGCATTTACCCAGAAGATCAGGTGACCCAAGAGAATGATGAAAAAATAAAAAAAAAATGACCTGATAGCAAGAAAGCGCTTCACTTGGAGCCCTGAGGTATATCTAGAAATGAGCAAGGACCCAGGAGCCTTCACAGTAACATGTGTTTTCGGCAAAACCCCAATTCATCATTGCCTAATAGATCTTGGGGCCTCGGTCAACATTCTGCCATACCCTCTTTATTACGCTTTAGAGCTTGGTCCATTGAAGTCACCAATAATATCCCTCGAGCTAGGAGATAAGTCGTGCATCCGTCCAATTGGAGAGTTGGAGGATATAATACTCCATGTGGGAGAGCTCGCCGTCGCTTCAGATTTTTATATAATACCAACAGGAGAGACCAACGAAGACGACCCTCCAACAATAATATTGGGACGACCATTCCTCTACGCTACTAAAGCAAGAATCGATGTGGGCAAGGGCTCACTATCGCTTAAGTTCGGCGGCAAAATTGCATACTTCTACATTGATAAGAGCCGCATGGATACAAAGAAACCGCCAGACATTATACCTATCTCAGAACAGGATAAACAAATTTCCGACCTTCCAAAGGAGATCAAAAAAGCAACAAGACCAGCAGCTATGGTCAAAGACCCCTCACCTTCTCAAAAGCAATGGAAAATGAAATCACTAAAACAATGGGAGCAAAACCCAAGCACAACATCCCCCAAGAACTCAGGAAAAGAGAAGGCTGAAACCAATGCAGGAACCGCGGCAAAATTCGACCTGAGCCGCCCATGGGATCCCAACTGGTGATCCCCTTTGTGTCGAGCCAACGACGTTAAACAAGTGCACTAGTCGGGAGGTAACCCGACACTATCTTACTTTTCTGCACTTTTAATTTCTGTCATTTAAATTTCCAATAAACGCTCTCACCCACTTTTTGTATAGAAGGAATATCTTTCATGTAGGAATTAAGTTTGGAGCAAGACCGGATCAGCCAGGCAGCTTCCGTGAATTTACCGGGCCTGCGCTGAGAGTTCGAGGCCCCAGCCAGACTCCCTCGATTATCCAGCCTCATGCCATGTCATTTCCACGACACAGTAAAAGGGAGTTCTGTTCTTCTTTTTCCTTAATGTCATTTCCTTCTTTTGTATATATTTGCATGACTTTTGAACTAAGGCACGCCTTCGTTCAAAAGTGTGGTGTGAGAACCATCTGCATGTTTTTCTTTTCTTTTTAAATAGTATCTTTTTGAAAATATGAACTTAAGAATGTGAAAAAGATAGATCATAATTCATGCATCAACCTTGTGAAAATGCAAACTGTTTAAAAACTTAGAATGTAACTTCTCATTTGTCTTTTGTGCCGAGATAAACTAGGGATGTGGAGTTGATAGAAATTGCCCTAGAGGGGCTTGGCAAGCACTTGAAGGATCAGATCAAACTATATGGTTTTCGAAGTCAGTGGAGGCTGCACTTCAGGTTTCGGTGAATAATTGAAGTCAACTCTGCCTTGAAGCATCTATGTAAAAGGCAAGGACGGGAATCAAACCGTCCTCTCTCTAGTCAAAGTAGCCGAGAAAATAGATGAGCGACCCTCATCTTGACCCGCACGAAACAACAAAGATGAGAGGAGCGGGGAGGTATTTCCATATGCTCGTGGGCGATGATTGGACCTCCCAAGAAGGCTTGAGAAAATGGACTAGCAAGTCACAAAGACGCAAAAAGCTCGAAGAAGCAAATCAAGAGGCCTCAGGCCCAAAAGTGTGAAGGTTTTAACCGAACAAAAGTGAAGAACTCAAAGCGTCAAATCAAAGGCCAAAGGCCAATTCACTACAAAAAGCAGTCCCTCGCCAAAAGTAATCAAAGTACTCAACTCACTGAAACCTGAATCGAATCACGTGCTAGAGAAAGCTACAAGAAAACCATATAGAGCGAGACGATCCCGAAGGTGTAGTCCAGGAGCCTGAAAAGGGCTATCTCCCGAAACATCCGAAATAATTTGCATCTCAGCACGAAGGTACAAGTATCAAGTTTCTTCTACTTATTTACGCAGTTTAATTTAGTAACAAGTAGTAATGCATGAATTAGGAAAAATCGAGTACCACAATCTTATTTTTATATTTTAACCAACTTACTTAGTAACGCCCTTATAAAGCATTGTTCGGGACGAACAACTAAAAGTGTGGGGTTATCTGATGGACCACAATTGTATGAATCATAAACACAGTTAAACCCACCAAATTAGACTGTTTGTCTATCTAACTTCGATGTTTTAGTCCCGATACATTTCTACAGGGTATTTCAGAGCTTAGAGAGAATACACGCTAAGGAAGAGCTTTTAGCTTAGAAAAGATATCAGGAGACAATCCAAGGTCAAGATCAGACGCTGAATGAAGAAATCTAAAGATCCTGACTTGGAATCTTTCAAAACAAATCAAACCGAAGAGAAACCGAAGGCAATCCGGAGCTGGAATACACCGATAGTTTTGTGAAAACTGCACAAAACTCACAAGCCACTCTCCTCATGCCACCTAGCCGGCGGCTTTCTCCTCACATCTCCCCTCCTCCTCTCCCACACCACCACATGTCACATCCTCCTCCATCCACACCAAAAGCCGCCGGCGGCTTCCCTCTCCCCCTCTCCCCTTGTGACACTTGCCCTCCTCTCCTTCTCCCCCCATCTCCACCCTTGGATGCCAAACCACATGCCCTCATCTTGGCCCTCCATTCCCCTCCTCCATGCCTATAAAAGGAAGCTCTCCCCTCAAGCCATAAGCATCCCACAATCCACAATCCATTCCACTTATCTCTCTAAGTTTGTTACTTTGTAAAGTTTGGTTTTGATATCAATAAAAGTTTAGTTTGTTCTCAAATACTTTAGTTCGATCTTGAGTACTCCTGTTGGTTCTTGAGTACTCAAGTTTTCAGTTACAGTTCAAGAGTTACTCCTGTTTGTTCTTGAGTTATCTCTTTCTCTTCTCTCTTTACTCCTGTTTGTTCTTGAGTATTCTTTTCCAAATCCCCAAGTATCCTAGTTATGATGTCCAACTCCATGGATATTCGTAACTAAACCCTTCATTCGGTTGAAGGGGAGTTCTTGTTTTATAAAATGTTTTACTTCGTTTAGTTTCTTTTCTCTGTATTTAAAACTTGTTCTATGTGCCATTTATGAGGTCAGACTTTCCAAGGTTGAGTGGAAGCTACGAAAGGGCAAAACTCTTCTGTGGGAAGTCGTGAACATACTCGGGTAAGTGGATGCTACGAAAGGGCAAAGCTTATCTGAGGAGTTCGATCTATCTTTAAAACCATTTGGAAACTGGACCAAAGGGACCAAATGGGTGCACAAAAGGCTAAGATACTTCGAAAGGAGGAATTAGTCTGAAGTAGAACAAGGGTTTACAAACAGTGTGGCAAATTGAGCGCTACGAAAGGGCCTCGATACACGTTTGAATACTTAGAAGGGTTACTAAAAGAATGAACAGGATATAATACAAGGCCCCCCAAGACCGAATACTTCTCTCGCAATTACAAAACCCCCTGTCTTTACTTTTATTGTTCAATCAACTGCAACCATCAACCGCTCACAATCCGGAGGACTTGCAATTCACGCATCACCCACTGTAAGTCTCTTTTGTATTTTCAGTATTTACTTTTCTGTAATTTACGTTTCAGCAATCAAATCCGCAACCAATCAAAAAGTCACGTAGTTGTTAGCACTAAAACCTCAACCAACTTAAAACACGCTCTCTCGCTAGACAAATCCCTTAAAAGAATAACCTATTCCCCTAATTCCCTTGGGTTCGACCCCTACTTACCAAGTATTACCCAGTAGTATAGTTGCGAGTAGCGGACTATTATAAATTTATTTGCACAAATCGCTCTGACGACAAGCGGTTCTGTCAAATTGGCGCCGTTGCCGGGGAATTAGCCTTCGGATAAGTTCTTCGAATCAAACTCGCTTTAATGTAACCATGTCTACCAACTACGAAAACGAGCCTTGGAACGATGGGGTCTATGTCTCGCTACTCCGCGAAGAGATCATCAACACTAAGCAATCGCGGGACGAAACTTTGGACGAGTACTTAGCATGCTTTGACTCCATGATGAAGAGCTACCCGCACCATGGATTCACCCGACTCAATCTTCTTCAAATATTTCTCGGTGGAATGATGCCACTTGAACGGAAAAGATTTAATGATGTAGTAGGATGTTCACTCAGGAAGTTAACCATAGGTGAAGCCTGGCGCCTCATAAATGATTTGGCAAAGAACACAAAACAGGGTCAGTGGCACCAAACTAAAAATAAGGCACCAACAATGAAAGTGGACTCAGTGCAAGACGAGCCCGACTCCACACCTATTACAAGCTTACCCGTAACAAAACAGAAAAAAGACATCGGTACAAGGGTAGTAATGGACGTAGAAGCAGCTCTAAAGGAACCAATATTAGAGTCAACAGGGCCAACTGAGGATGAGGACTCGCACATAACCAAAGAAGAACCAGCCAAGACGGGCCCGATCATCATTGCCAAACTAGCCGAGCCACTCGAACCGATGCTTGCTGAGACGGACCTGGCCCTTGTGGTGGAAGTCCCCCAGCTTGACCCCTTGTTTTCTAAGCATATCACGGCCACCAGAGACGAGGTGATCAATGATAAAGTGCTAGACGAGTTGAAGGAGATGCATGAGCCAAAACAACCAACGAAGGAGCTGCCACTCGTCACAAGTCAAGAAGAGCCTCCTGAAGGGTGTAAGGACCAAGGACGGCCAATCATCTCTGCCATAAAAAAGAGGGTCAAAAAGGTCACATGCTTAAGGTCGCTTGGCAAAAGACAGAAATTCCAAAACTACAAAGGTGCCAACCGGCCATACATGAAGAAGCTGGCAGGAAACTTAAAACAATTGGGAACTGCGCTACACCAATATCAGGAAAAAACTGACGGGGCAATTTCAGAATTGACCAAACAAATATCTCACCTCGCCTCAGTAATATCAACGATCACTAGCGAACCTGGCAAACTCCCTTCACAGACCATTCAGAATCCAAAGGCGAATCTTAGCATGGTAACAATGTCAGATATAAAAGAGGCGCTGAAAGAAGACCAATCCATCAACAATGGAACATGGATCAAGCATACTGATTATGGAAGCTCAGACTCTGACAATCTCAGGAGAGACTTTCCACCTCACATCTATGCGCCAAAACAAGGCATTTACCCAGAAGATCAGGTGACCCAAGAGAATGATGAAAAAATAAAAAAAAAATGACCTGATAGCAAGAAAGCGCTTCACTTGGAGCCCTGAGGTATATCTAGAAATGAGCAAGGACCCAGGAGCCTTCACAGTAACATGTGTTTTCGGCAAAACCCCAATTCATCATTGCCTAATAGATCTTGGGGCCTCGGTCAACATTCTGCCATACCCTCTTTATTACGCTTTAGAGCTTGGTCCATTGAAGTCACCAATAATATCCCTCGAGCTAGGAGATAAGTCGTGCATCCGTCCAATTGGAGAGTTGGAGGATATAATACTCCATGTGGGAGAGCTCGCCGTCGCTTCAGATTTTTATATAATACCAACAGGAGAGACCAACGAAGACGACCCTCCAACAATAATATTGGGACGACCATTCCTCTACGCTACTAAAGCAAGAATCGATGTGGGCAAGGGCTCACTATCGCTTAAGTTCGGCGGCAAAATTGCATACTTCTACATTGATAAGAGCCGCATGGATACAAAGAAACCGCCAGACATTATACCTATCTCAGAACAGGATAAACAAATTTCCGACCTTCCAAAGGAGATCAAAAAAGCAACAAGACCAGCAGCTATGGTCAAAGACCCCTCACCTTCTCAAAAGCAATGGAAAATGAAATCACTAAAACAATGGGAGCAAAACCCAAGCACAACATCCCCCAAGAACTCAGGAAAAGAGAAGGCTGAAACCAATGCAGGAACCGCGGCAAAATTCGACCTGAGCCGCCCATGGGATCCCAACTGGTGATCCCCTTTGTGTCGAGCCAACGACGTTAAACAAGTGCACTAGTCGGGAGGTAACCCGACACTATCTTACTTTTCTGCACTTTTAATTTCTGTCATTTAAATTTCCAATAAACGCTCTCACCCACTTTTTGTATAGAAGGAATATCTTTCATGTAGGAATTAAGTTTGGAGCAAGACCGGATCAGCCAGGCAGCTTCCGTGAATTTACCGGGCCTGCGCTGAGAGTTCGAGGCCCCAGCCAGACTCCCTCGATTATCCAGCCTCATGCCATGTCATTTCCACGACACAGTAAAAGGGAGTTCTGTTCTTCTTTTTCCTTAATGTCATTTCCTTCTTTTGTATATATTTGCATGACTTTTGAACTAAGGCACGCCTTCGTTCAAAAGTGTGGTGTGAGAACCATCTGCATGTTTTTCTTTTCTTTTTAAATAGTATCTTTTTGAAAATATGAACTTAAGAATGTGAAAAAGATAGATCATAATTCATGCATCAACCTTGTGAAAATGCAAACTGTTTAAAAACTTAGAATGTAACTTCTCATTTGTCTTTTGTGCCGAGATAAACTAGGGATGTGGAGTTGATAGAAATTGCCCTAGAGGGGCTTGGCAAGCACTTGAAGGATCAGATCAAACTATATGGTTTTCGAAGTCAGTGGAGGCTGCACTTCAGGTTTCGGTGAATAATTGAAGTCAACTCTGCCTTGAAGCATCTATGTAAAAGGCAAGGACGGGAATCAAACCGTCCTCTCTCTAGTCAAAGTAGCCGAGAAAATAGATGAGCGACCCTCATCTTGACCCGCACGAAACAACAAAGATGAGAGGAGCGGGGAGGTATTTCCATATGCTCGTGGGCGATGATTGGACCTCCCAAGAAGGCTTGAGAAAATGGACTAGCAAGTCACAAAGACGCAAAAAGCTCGAAGAAGCAAATCAAGAGGCCTCAGGCCCAAAAGTGTGAAGGTTTTAACCGAACAAAAGTGAAGAACTCAAAGCGTCAAATCAAAGGCCAAAGGCCAATTCACTACAAAAAGCAGTCCCTCGCCAAAAGTAATCAAAGTACTCAACTCACTGAAACCTGAATCGAATCACGTGCTAGAGAAAGCTACAAGAAAACCATATAGAGCGAGACGATCCCGAAGGTGTAGTCCAGGAGCCTGAAAAGGGCTATCTCCCGAAACATCCGAAATAATTTGCATCTCAGCACGAAGGTACAAGTATCAAGTTTCTTCTACTTATTTACGCAGTTTAATTTAGTAACAAGTAGTAATGCATGAATTAGGAAAAATCGAGTACCACAATCTTATTTTTATATTTTAACCAACTTACTTAGTAACGCCCTTATAAAGCATTGTTCGGGACGAACAACTAAAAGTGTGGGGTTATCTGATGGACCACAATTGTATGAATCATAAACACAGTTAAACCCACCAAATTAGACTGTTTGTCTATCTAACTTCGATGTTTTAGTCCCGATACATTTCTACAGGGTATTTCAGAGCTTAGAGAGAATACACGCTAAGGAAGAGCTTTTAGCTTAGAAAAGATATCAGGAGACAATCCAAGGTCAAGATCAGACGCTGAATGAAGAAATCTAAAGATCCTGACTTGGAATCTTTCAAAACAAATCAAACCGAAGAGAAACCGAAGGCAATCCGGAGCTGGAATACACCGATAGTTTTGTGAAAACTGCACAAAACTCACAAGCCACTCTCCTCATGCCACCTAGCCGGCGGCTTTCTCCTCACATCTCCCCTCCTCCTCTCCCACACCACCACATGTCACATCCTCCTCCATCCACACCAAAAGCCGCCGGCGGCTTCCCTCTCCCCCTCTCCCCTTGTGACACTTGCCCTCCTCTCCTTCTCCCCCCATCTCCACCCTTGGATGCCAAACCACATGCCCTCATCTTGGCCCTCCATTCCCCTCCTCCATGCCTATAAAAGGAAGCTCTCCCCTCAAGCCATAAGCATCCCACAATCCACAATCCATTCCACTTATCTCTCTAAGTTTGTTACTTTGTAAAGTTTGGTTTTGATATCAATAAAAGTTTAGTTTGTTCTCAAATACTTTAGTTCGATCTTGAGTACTCCTGTTGGTTCTTGAGTACTCAAGTTTTCAGTTACAGTTCAAGAGTTACTCCTGTTTGTTCTTGAGTTATCTCTTTCTCTTCTCTCTTTACTCCTGTTTGTTCTTGAGTATTCTTTTCCAAATCCCCAAGTATCCTAGTTATGATGCCCAACTCCATGGATATTCGTAACTAAACCCTTCATTCGGTTGAAGGGGAGTTCTTGTTTTATAAAATGTTTTACTTCGTTTAGTTTCTTTTCTCTGTATTTAAAACTTGTTCTATGTGCCATTTATGAGGTCAGACTTTCCAAGGTTGAGTGGAAGCTACGAAAGGGCAAAACTCTTCTGTGGGAAGTCGTGAACATACTCGGGTAAGTGGATGCTACGAAAGGGCAAAGCTTATCTGAGGAGTTCGATCTATCTTTAAAACCATTTGGAAACTGGACCAAAGGGACCAAATGGGTGCACAAAAGGCTAAGATACTTCGAAAGGAGGAATTAGTCTGAAGTAGAACAAGGGTTTACAAACAGTGTGGCAAATTGAGCGCTACGAAAGGGCCTCGATACACGTTTGAATACTTAGAAGGGTTACTAAAAGAATGAACAGGATATAATACAAGGCCCCCCAAGACCGAATACTTCTCTCGCAATTACAAAACCCCCCTGTCTTTACTTTTATTGTTCAATCAACTGCAACCATCAACCGCTCACAATCCGGAGGACTTGCAATTCACGCATCACCCACTGTAAGTCTCCTTTGTATTTTCAGTATTTACTTTTCTGTAATTTACGTTTCAGCAATCAAATCCGCAACCAATCAAAAAGTCACGTAGTTGTTAGCACTAAAATCTCAACCAACTTAAAACACGCTCTCTCGCTAGACAAATCCCTTAAAAGAATAACCTATTCCCCTAATTCCCTTGGGTTCGACCCCTACTTACCAAGTACTACCCAGTAGTATAGTTGCGAGTAGCGGACTATTATAAATTTATTTGCACAAATCGCTCTGACGACAAGCGGTTCTGTCAAGGGGTCGAACCCAAGGGAATTAGAGGGATACGTTGTTCTTTAAGGGATTTGTACAGCGAGGGAGCGTGTTTTAAGGTTGATTGAGATTTTAGCGGTTATGACTAAGTGACTTTTTTGGTTGTTTTTTGGGTTTTGAGTGCGGAAAAGTAAATTACAGAAAATAAATACTGAAATTAAAATACTGAAAATAAAAGAAGGACTTACAGTGGGTGATGCGTGATTGGTGAGTTCTCCGGTAGATGAGCGGTTGGTGATTGCAGATGATTGAGCAATTTATAAAAGTAAATACAGGGGGGGTTTTGTAATTCAAGGAAAACATTCGGTTTCAGGGGCCTCGTATCATAGCCTGTTTATTATTTTAGTGACCTTTCTAAGTATTCAAACGTGAATCAAGGCCATTCCAAGCACTCGACTTGCAACACTGTCTAGCCTTTTGCAAAAGTGTTCGAAAGTGAATCGAGGCCATTCCAAGCACTCAACTTGCAACACCGTCTAGTCTTTTGCAAAAGTCGTAGAGCACTTGTTCTACTTAGACAATACCCCATTCCAAGGTATATTAGCCTGTGTGCATCCATTTGGATTGTCTTTCCCGATTTATCCAAATGGTGTTTTAGAAAGATCAAACTCCTCAGATAAGCTTTGCCATTCCAAGCATCCACTTATCCGAGTATGTTTACGAATCCCCACGGAAGAGTTTTGCCATTCCAAGCATCCACTCAACCTTGGAAATTCTGATCTAATATATGGCACATAGAACAAGTTTTGAATACAGAGAAAAGAAACTAAAAGAATTAAAATATTTTATAATACAAGTACACCCCTTTAACCGAATAAAGAGTTTAGCTACGAATATCCATAGAGGTGGATACCATAGCTAAATACTCGGGGGTTTTTGAAAACAGTAAGAGGAGAAGGGGTGGAATACTCAAGAACCAACAGGAGTATTCCCAATTCCTACTGAATACTCAAGAACCAACAGGAGTATTCTCTACAGTATTATAATACTCAAGATCCGACAGGAGTATTATAATTTCAAACCGTTATAATACTCAAGAACCAACAAGAGTATTATTTCATAAACCAAACTTACAAAGTAACCACAACTTAGCGAGAGAAGTGTTTATTGATTTTTGGATGATACAAATGAGGAGGAGGAGCTCTCCTTTTATAGGCTAAGGGAGGAGGAATGGAGGGTGGAGATGGGTGGCATGTGGTGTTGCATCCAAGGGTGGAGGAGATGGGGAGGAGCTTGTGGAGGAGAAGCCACCACATGTCAACTTCTTGTGGCTTCTCCCCATAGCCGCCGGTAGCAAGTCCAAATGGAGGGGAGTTTTGTGGCTTTGGCCACCTCCAAGCCAAAGCCACCGGTCACCCAAGGAGGAGGAGGGGAGGAAGCCACCCATGAGTCATCTTCTTCACCAAAGCCGCCGGTCACTTGGTCCTTGGATGAGTTTTGACAGTTTTGTGAAGTCTTTTCACAAAACTATCAATCCAATTTTGCTCCGGTCTGACTTTGGTTGTTCCTCGGTTGAATTTAATTTGAGTAATTCAATGTCAGGATCTTGAGATTTCTTCGTTCAGCGTCTGATCTTGACCTTGGATTGACTCGTAATATCTTTTAAGCGTAAAATCCTCTCCTTAGCGTGTTTTCTCTCTAAGCGCCAAAATACCATGTAGAAATATATCGGGACTAACAAGTAGAAGTTAGATAGACAAACAGTCTAATTTGGTGGGTTTTACTGTGTATTTGATTCGTATAATTATGGTCCATCAGATTACCCCACACTTTTAGTTGTTCGTCCCGAACAATGCTATTAAAGGGCGACACACTAAGTAAGTTTGTTAAAATATGAAAATTAGACTGTGGGACTCGATTTATCCTAACTCATGCATTGCTTTCTTATTACTAAATTGAACTGTATAAATAAATAGAAGAAACTTGATACTTGAACCTCCGTGCTAAGATGCAAATTATTCTGGATGTTTCGGGAGATAGCTTTTTTTAGGCTCCTGGACTGCAACCTCGGGATCGTCTCTCACTATATGGTTTCCTTGTAGCTTTCTCTAGCACGTGATTTGGTTCAGGTTTCAATGGTTTGAGTACTTTGATTTTCTTTTGGCGAGGGACTGCTTTTTGTAGTGAATCGGCCTTTGGCCTTTGATTTGACTCTTTGAGTACTTCACTTTTTGTTCGGTTAAAACCTTCACAATTTTGGGCCTTTGGCCTCTTGATTTTCTTCTTTGAGCTTTTTGCTTCTTTGAGCTTTTTGCGTCTTTGTGACTTGCTAGTCCATTTTCTCAAGCCTTTTTGGGAGGTCCAATCATCGCCCGCAAGCCTATGGAAATACCTCCCCGCTCCTCTCATCCTTGTCGTTTCGCGCGGGTCAAGATGAGGGTCGCTCATCTATTTTCTCGGCTACTTTGACTAGAGAGAGGACGGTTTGATTCCAGTCCTCGCCTTTTTTTTCTTTTTGCATAAACACTGCATGGCGGAGATGACTTCAATCTTCACTGAAACCCGAAGTGCAGCCTCCACTGACTTCGAAAACCATATAGTTTGATTCGATCCTTCGATTGCTTGCCAAGCCTCTCTAGGGCATTTCTATCAACTCTACATCCCTAGTTTATCTCAGCACAAATGGACAAATGAGAAGTTACGTTCTAAGTTTTTAGACAATTAAATTTTCACAAGGTAAATGCACGAATTTTAGATCTATCTTTTTCACATTCTTAAGTTCATATTTTCAAAAAGATAATATTAAAAAAAGAAAAAGAAAAAACATGTTATTTATTTATTTACACATGCGGATCTCACCCCACACTTTTGAACGAAGTCGTGCCTTTCAGCACTACTTAGTTCAAAAGCCATGCAAGCAGACAGTTACGAGAAAGAAATGATATTAAGGAAAAGGGAAGAACAGAACTCCCTTTAAGGTGTCGAGTAAACGACATGGCTCGAGGCTGGATAATCGAGGGAGTTCGGCTGGGGCCTTGAACTCTTAGCGTAGCCCTGACTGGCTTAATGTTGCACCCAAGTCCGATTCCTGAATAGTCAAATCTTCTATGCACCAAGTGGGTGAGAGCGACTTATTGAAAAAGGAAAATACAAAAAATTAAAGTGCGGAAAGTAAGATAGTGTCGGGTTACCTCCCGACCAGTGCACTTGTTTAACGTCGTTGGCTCGACAGTACCTTATTCCTGGATCACTGGTTGGGGTCCCATGGGTGGCTTAGGTCGAATTTTGCATCCGTTCCTGTGTTGCTTCTTGCCTTACCTTTTCCCGATTTCTTGCGAGATGATGTGCTTGGGTCCAGTTCCCGTTGTTTTGGTGATTTCTCCTTCCAACGTCTCTGAGAAGGCGAGGGACCTTTGACCACTAGCTTCTTGAACTGGGTTTTCTGGTGTTTAAGGCTACCTTGTCCAGTCATGGCGAAAACATGCTCCATCGAGGAGTCGTTCTACTCAGGCCCTTTTCCTATCCTCTTTTCAGCCTCTTCATGGATCACATAGTTTTCAGCGATTTGTCTATTGATCGAGGGGAAAAGTCAGGAAGCTTGCATCTTAAGGCTTGGTTATGCCTCGTCGTGTCTGTTTGTGAGGAACTGGTCATAGATGGTTTCGGCTGCTTGGGTGATGATAGCTGGGTATGGTATTGGCAGCATGTCGGTGGTATTCTGGACTTCTTCCATTGCTGACACTTCCTTGTTGCTCCCGATACTTTCTATATCCCAGTCTTCTGGTGGCTCGGGAGTTTCTTCTGATGGCTTGGGAGTTTCTTCTTCGTCTGTCTCTGGTCCAGCCTCTTCTATCTGCATGCCTCCATCAGCTTGGGGCATTCGTTTTGTGGCTGCGGCCAGGTTATCTATGAGGTTCCACATGTCTGCCAGGGAGAACTTCCTGGCTGATCTCCTCATTGCTTCGTTAATCCTTGTTAGATCATCGGCCTTCATCCCACGAAGAAATTTTTGAAGCAGAACTTTCTTCGTGAATCCATGGTGCGGGCAGTTTGAGACGATGGTGTCATAGCTCGTGTAGTATTCGTCCAAAGTCTCATCCCAGGATTGTTTAAGGCACATGATCTTCTCACGGGTTTTTTGGCGTAAGGATGGGGGGGAGAATTCCTTCAGGAATGGAACGCAAAGATCCACAAAATATTCTGCACGACTAGCGGTTGATGTGTAATACCAAATCGTCGCAAAATCAGTTAAAGAGAATTTGAAGCATTTAAGCTTAAATTCCTCTAACATTTCGTTTTCAGGTTTTATGTGGCAGCAAACGTGGTGAAAGTTTCGGCAGTGTTGTACTGGTGACAGAACCGCTTGTCGTCAGAGCGATTTGTGCAAATAAATTTATAATAGTCCGCTACTCGCAACTATACTACTGGGTAGTACTTGGTAAGTAGGGGTCGAACCCAGAGGAATTAGGGGGATAGGTTATTCTTTAAGGGATTTGTTTAGCGAAGGAGCGTGTTTTAGGTTGGTTGAGGTTTTAGTGCTAACAACTACGTGACTTTTTAGTTGGTTTTGGTTTTGAGTGCTGAAAAGTAAATTACAGAAAAGTAAATACTGAAATTAAAAGCGAAGACTTACAGTGGGTGATGCGTGAATTGCAAGTCCTCCGGATTGTGAGCGGTTGATGGTTGCAGTTGATCGAACAATAAAAGTAAAGACAAAGGGGTTTTGTAATTGCGAGAGAAGTATTCGGTCTTGGGGGGGCCTTGTATTATATCCTGTTCATTCTTTTAGTAACCCTTCTAAGTATTCAAACGTGTATCGAGGCCCTTTCGTAGCGCTCAATTTGCCACACTATTTGTAAACCCTTGTTCTACTTCAGACTAATTCCTCCTTTCGAAGTATCTTAGCCTTTTGTGCATCCATTTGGTCCCTTTGGTCCAGTTTCCAAATGGTTTTAAAGATAGATCGAACTCCTCAGATAAGCTTTGCCCTTTCGTAGCATCCACTTACCCGAGTATGTTCACGACTTCCCACAGAAGAGTTTTGCCCTTTCGTAGCTTCCACTCAACCTTGGAAAGTCTGACCTTATAAATGGCACATAGAACAAGTTTTGAATACAGAGAAAAGAAACTAAACGAAATAAAACATTTTATAAAACAAGAACTCCTCTTCAACCGAATGAAGAGTTTAGTTACGAATATCCATAGAGTTGGACATCATAACTAAATACTTGGGGATTTGGAAAAGAATACTCAAGAACAAACAGGAGTAAAGAGAGAAGAGAAAGAGATTACTCAAGAACAAACAGGAGTAACTCTTGAACTGTAACTGAAAACTTGAGTACTCAAGAACCAACAGGAGTACTCAAGATCGAACTAAAGTATTTGAGAACAAACTGAACTTTTATTGATATCAAACCAAACTTTACATAGTAACAAACTTAGAGAGAGAAGTGTTTTACATGATTTGAAATGAGGAGGAGAGCTTGGTATTTATAGGCCAAGGGGAGGGGAATGGAGGGCCAAGATGAGGGCATGTGGTTTGGCATCCAAGGGTGGAGATGGGGGGAAGAGGAGAGGAAGACAAGTGTCACAAGGGGAGAGGAGAAGGCAAAGCCGCCGGCGGCTTTGGGCATGGATGGAGGAGAGGGTGACATGTGGAGGAAGGGGAGAGGAGGAGGGGTGGATGTGAGGAGAAAGCCGCCGGTCCATGTGGCATGAGGAGAGTGGTTGTGAGTTTTGTGCAGTTTGCACAAAACTGTCGGTGTATTCCAGCTCCGGATTGTCTTCGGTTTCTCTTCGGTTTGATTTGTTTTGAATGATTCCAAGTCAGGATCTTTAGATTTCTTCATTCAGCGTCTGATCTTGACCTTGGATTTTCTCCTGATATCTTTTCTGTGCTAAAAGCTCTTTCTTAGCGTGTATTCTCTCTAAGCTCTGAAATACCCTGTAGAAATGTATCGGGACTAAAACATCGAAGTTAGATAGACAAACAGTCTAATTTGGTGGGTTTAACTGTGTTTATGATTCATACAATTGTGGTCCATCAGATAACCCCACACTTTTAGTTGTTCGTCCCGAACAATGCTTTATAAGGGCGTTACTAAGTAAGTTGGTTAAAATATGAAAATAAGATTGTGGTACTCGATTTTTCCTAATTCATGCATTACTACTTGTTACTAAATTAAACTGCGTAAATAAGTAGAAGAAACTTGATACGTGTACCTTCGTGCTGAGATGCAAATTATTTCGGATGTTTCGGGAGATAGCCCTTTTCAGGCTCCTGGACTACACCTTCGGGACCGTCTCGCACTATATGGTTTTCTTGTACCTTTCTCTAGCACGTGATTCGATTCGGGTTTCAGTGAGTTGAGCCTTTTCTTGATTTTTTCTTTTTTTTCTTTCTTCTTCTTTGGCGATGGACTGCTTTTTGTAGTGATTTGTCTTTAGCTTTTGATTTGACGTTGTTGAGTGCTTCACTTTTGCTCGGTTAAAACCTTCACATTTTTGGGCCTTAGGCCTCTTTTGATTTTCTTCTTTGAGTTTTTTGCTTCTTTGTGACTTGCTAGTCCATCTTGTTTTTTGCCTTCTTGGGAGGTCCAATCATCGCCCGCAAGCATATGGAAATACCTCCCCGCTCCTCTCATCTTTGTTGTTTCGCGCGGGTCAAGATGAGGGTCGCTCATCTATTTTCTCTGCTACTTTGACTAGAGAGAGGACGGTTTGATTCCCATCCTTGCCTTTTACATAGATGCTTCAAGGCAGAGTTGACTTCAATTATTCACCGAAACCTGAAGTGCAGCCTCCACTGACTTCGAAAACCATATAGTTTGATCTGATCCTTCAAGTGCTTGCCAAGCCTCTCTAGGGCAATTTCTATCAACTCCACATCCCTAGGTTATCTCGGCACAAAGGACAAATGAGAAGTTACATTCTAAGTTTTTAAACAGTTGAATTTTCACAAGGTTGATGCATGAATTATGATCTATCTTTTTCACATTCTCAAGTTCATATTTTCAAAAAGATATTATTAAAAAAGAAAAGAAAAACATGCAAATGGTTCTCACCCCACACTTTTGAACGAAGGCGTGCCTTAGTTCAAAAGTCATGCAAATATATACAAGAGAAGGAAATGACATTAAGGAAAAAGAAGAACAGAACTCCCTTTTACTGTGTCGTGCAAACGACATGGCATGAGGCTAGATAATCGAGGGAGTCTGGCTGGGGCCTCGAACTCTCAGCGCAGGCCCGGTAAATTCACGGAAGCTGCCTGGCTGATCCGGTCTTGCTCCAAACTTAATTCCTACATGAAAGATATTCCTTCTATACAAAAAGTGGGTGAGAGCGCTTATTGGAAATTTAAATGACAGAAATTAAAAGTGCCGAAAATTAAGATAGTGTCGGGTTACCTCCCGACCAGTGCACTTGTTTAACGTCGTTGGCTCGACGCAAAGGGGATCACCAGTTGGGATCCCATGGGCGGCTCAGGTCGAATTTTGCCGCGGTTCCTGCATTGGTTTCAGCCTTCTCTTTTCCTGAGTTCTTGGGGGATGTTGTGCTAGGGTTTGCTCCCATTGTTTTAGTGATTTCATTTTCCATTGCTTTTGAGAAGGTGAGGGGACTTTGACCATAGCTGCTGGTCTTGTTGCTTTTTTTATCTCTTTTGGAAGGTCGAAAATCTGTTTATCCTGTTCTGAGATCGGTATAATGTCTGGCGGTTTTTTTGTATCCATGCGGCTCTTATCAATGTAGAAGTGTGCAATTTTGCCGCCGAACTTAAGCGATAGTGAGCCCTTGCCCACATCGATTCTTGCTTTTGTAGCGTAGAGGAATGGTCGTCCCAATATTATTGTTGGAGGGTCGTCTTCGTTGGTCTCTCCTGTTGGTATTATATAAAAATCTGAAGCGACGGCGAGCTCTCCCACATGGAGTATTACATCCTCCAACTCTCCAATTGGACGGATGCACGACTTATCTCCTAGCTCGATATTCGATCGGGGTGGTTTCAATGGACCTAGTCCTAGTAAGTAGTACAAGGAGGAAGGCATGGCGTTGACAGCAGCCCCAAGATCGATTAAGCATTTATGAATCTGTGTTTCATTGATAACACAAGTGACTGTAAAGGCTCCTGGGTCTTTGTTTCTTTCCGGTTGTGACTCAAGATTTGTAGTGAGGGCTTTTTCTATTGTCTGGTCATTCTGCCCATTCCACGGCTTAGAGTTTGTATAATCGGTCCCCTTAATATTTTGCCCCGAAGTATAAATATTAGTTGGTGCGTCATCCCATCCAGATGCTGGTATGTCAGAGTGTATGATTGGCGGAGGTGTTATGCAAACAGTGAATGCGTACCGTCCATTGTCAGCATGCGTGACCCATGTTTTGCCATTATTGGGTCGATCTTCTTCTTGATTCCAATCAGGACGACGCCTACGGAAAAAGTGATTGTTCGTAAGTTTGTAGGTTGGGGACCGTGCTACTTTTCCCAGAGGATCCTTCATGTTTGACCTTCTTATCATGCTGATATTTGCTTTCGGGTTTTGGATAGTCTGTGAAGGAAGTCTGCCTGGTTCAGGAGTAAGTGTTGACATTGCGGTGGCGAGCTGGGACATTTGTTTAGTTAATTCAGAAATTGCCCCGTCAGTTTTTGCTTGGTACTGGTGTAGTGAAGTTCCCAACTGATTAACGTTTCCTGCGAGCTCCTTCATCGTATCATTGAGCGACTTGCTTGGTTCTTGCTGAATGCTCGGGCCGGCTTGGTACTGATTTGGTCTTTTTTGTTGATATTGGCCTGCTGGTTGAGCGTTCTGGTTATACTGCCGGTGGGGGGGTTGGTAGAATGACTGGGCTAGTTGAGGGATAGCTGGTTGTGTTTCTTTCTGAGGATAGTTGTTGTTACGCTAGTTTGGGTTGGTTGCTTGACCGTTCTGTCTGTTTTGTCCGGCTCTATCATTGTTGTTGCTGTTGTTGTATCCTTGGTATCCTCCCATTACATTTACTTCTACAGGTTCCTCTTCTATTAATGTCGGGCATGTGTCAGTCTGGTGCTCCGTAGAACCGCAAAATTCACAAGGTTTTACAGGAACTGGTTGTCTTCGTATGATCTGAATCATCATCTCCTTTAATTGTTTCATCTCTTCAGTTATGGAGTTTACTGATGTTTCGGCTTGTGCTACTTTTTTGATCGAGAGAATTCATCTTGACGAGCAGTCTCTTCTCTAAATCGGGCATTTTCAGCAACGTTGGCGATGAGATTCCTTATGCCACTCAATGATAGATTCATCATGGATCCCCCTGCTGAGGCATCCAAGAGCATTTTGTCTAAGGGTCTTAATCCATCAATGAGGTATTCGATGACGAGTTTCTCGGGCAGTCCAAGGGTACAGCAGCTCCTTTCTAGGTAATTGAATTTTTCCAGGTAATCGTACATGGTTTCATTGGGACCCTGTGTGATTTCCTGTAGTTGCCTCCTTACTTGCATTGCTCTTCCCGCCGGATAGTATTTGTCTAAGAATTTCTTCTGCATTTGAGCCCATGTTCTGATGCTTCCGGAAGGCAATGAAAGGAACCAGTCGTTTGCCGAGTCTGTGAGGGAAAAATAGAACGCCTTTAACTTAAAGTCGTCCATATTCACTCGATTGGGTTTTAGGTTTTGGCAAATTCCATGCAGGCGTTGGAGGTGAGTTGTGGCGGATTCTCCTTGAGTTCCTGAGAATTTTGGCAAGCTGTGGGCCACTGTCGCGTTGATGGTTATGTTTTCTTATTCAGGGTTCTCGTAGATGCACCACGGCTGTGTTTCGAAATTAGGGGCATTTAATTCTCCCATAGTAGGTTCACGGTAGTTGTTGTCCCCATAGTAGTTGTCGAAGACAGGTTCTTGCCTAGGCATTTGTCGGGGTTGAGGGTATGGTGGGTATCTAGGGGGCTGTACTGGACCAGCTGGGTTTCGGTCCTCGGGTGGTTCTTGGTTTCTTGGGGCAGCCTCTCTATCACGAGCTCTTCTGTTTCTGATGAGTTGTTCCGGATCATCGACGAATGGAACCTCATCATTTCGATCGTACAGGTTTATTTCTTTGTCATCCTGGTAGTCATGGTGGCTTTCTTCGCGAGACATGGTTGTTTTGAAGTGCGTATTGATTCGAACAACTTATCTGATGGCTAATTCCCCGGCAACGGTGCCAATTTGACAGAGCTGCTTGTCGTCAGAGCGATTTGTGCAAATAAATTTATAATAGTCCGCTACTCGCAACTATACTACTGGGTAGTACTTGGTAAGTAGGGGTCGAACCCAGAGGAATTAGGGGGATAGGTTATTCTTTAAGGGATTTGTTCAGCGAAGGAGCGTGTTTTAGGTTGGTTGAGGTTTTAGTGCTAACAACTACGTGACTTTTTAGTTGGTTTTGGTTTTGAGTGCTGAAAAGTAAATTACAGAAAAGTAAATACTGAAATTAAAAGCGAAGACATACAGTGGGTGATGCGTGAATTGCAAGTCCTCCGGATTGTGAGCGGTTGATGGTTGCAGTTGATTGAACAATAAAAGTAAAGACAAAGGGGTTTTGTAATTGCGAGAGAAGTATTCGGTCTTGGGGGGCCTTGTATTATATCCTGTTCATTCTTTTAGTAACCCTTCTAAGTATTCAAACGTGTATCGAGGCCCTTTCGTAGCGCTCAATTTGCCACACTGTTTGTAAACCCTTATTCTACTTCAGACTAATTCCTCCTTTCGAAGTATCTTAGCCTTTTGTGCATCCATTTGGTCCCTTTGGTCCAGTTTCCAAATGGTTTTAAAGATAGATCGAACTCCTCAGATAAGCTTTGCCCTTTCATAGCATCCACTTACCCGAGTATGTTCACGACTTCCCACAGAAGAGTTTTGCCCTTTCGTAGCTTCCACTCAACCTTGGAAAGTCTGACCTTATAAATGGCACATAGAACAAGTTTTGAATACAGAGAAAAGAAACTAAACGAAGTAAAACATTTTATAAAACAAGAACTCCCCTTCAACCGAATGAAGAGTTTAGTTACGAATATCCATAGAGTTGGACATCATAACTAAATATTTGGGGATTTGGAAAAGAATACTCAAGAACAAACAGGAGTAAAGAGAGAAGAGAAAGAGATTACTCAAGAACAAACAGGAGTAACTCTTGAACTGTAACTGAAAACTTGAGTACTCAAGAACCAACAGGAGTACTCAAGATCGAACTAAAGTATTTGAGAACAAACTGAACTTTTATTGATATCAAACCAAACTTTACATAGTAACAAACTTAGAGAGAGAAGTGTTTTACACAATTTTGGGATGATTTGAAATGAGGAGGAGAGCTTGGTATTTATAGGCTAAGGGGAGGGGAATGGAGGGCCAAGATGAGGGCATGTGGTTTGGCATCCAAGGGTGGAGATGGGGGGAAGAGGAGAGGAAGACAAGTGTCACAAGGGGAGAGGAGAAGGCAAAGCCGCCGGTGGCTTTGGGCATGGATGGAGGAGAGGGTGACATGTGGAGGAAGGGGAGAGGAGGAGGGGTGGATGTGAGGAGAAAGCCGCCGGTCCATGTGGCATGAGGAGAGTGGTTGTGAGTTTTGTGCAGTTTGCACAAAACTATCGGTGTATTCCAGCTCCGGATTGTCTTCGGTTTCTCTTCGGTTTGATTTGTTTTGAATGATTCCAAGTCAGGATCTTTAGATTTCTTCATTCAGCGTCTGATCTTGACCTTGAATTGTCTCCTGATATCTTTTCTGTGCTAAAAGCTCTTTCTTAGCGTGTATTCTCTCTAAGCTCTGAAATACCCTGTAGAAATGTATCGGGACTAAAACATCGAAGTTAGATAGACAAACAGTCTAATTTGGTGGGTTTAACTGTGTTTATGATTCATACAGTTGTGGTCCATCAACTGGGTCTTCTCCATCCGTACCTCCGAACAGGGGAAGATGTCTTGTTGTCCATGCGTACGTAGTGGGTAGCGTCATGAGGAAATGAGAAGGGAAAGGAAAGAACAACTTATCCGAAGGCTAATTCCCCGGTAACGGCGCCAATTTTGACGGAGCCCACTGCACTGTCGTTAAGGTGCAATGTTCTCTGTACAAATAAATTTATATTTTCCGTTACTCGCAACTATACTACTGGGTAGCAAGTGGTAAGTAGGGGTCGAACCCAAGGGAATTAGAGGGATACGTTGTTCTTTAAGGGATTTGTACATCGAGGGAGCGTGTTTTAAGGTTGATTGAGATTTTAGCGGTTATGATTAAGTGACTTTTTTGGTTGTTTTTTGGGTTTTGAGTGCGGAAAAGTAAATTATAGAAGGACTTACAGTGGGTGATGCGTGATTGGTGAGTTCTCCGGTAGATGAGTGGTTGGTGATTGCAGATGATTGAGCAATTTATAAAAGTAAATACATGGGGGTTTTGTAATTCAAGGAAAACATTCGGTTTCAGGGGCCTTGTATCATAGCCTGTTTATTATTTTAGTAACCTTTCTAAGTATTCAAACGTGAATCAAGGCCATTCCAAGCACTCGACTTGCAACACTGTCTAGCCTTTTGCAAAAGTGTTCGAAAGTGAATTGAGGCCATTCCAAGCACTTAACTTGCAACACCGTCTAGTCTTTTGCAAAAGTCGTAGAGCACTTGTTCTACTTAGACTAATACCCCATTCCAAGGTATATTAGCCTGTGTGCATCCATTTGGATTGTCTTTCCCGATTTATCCAAATGATGTTTTAGAAAGATCAAACTCCTCAGATAAGCTTTGCCTTTCCAAGCATCCACTTATCCGAGTATGTTTACGAATCCCCACGGAAGAGTTTTGCCATTCCAAGCATCCACTCAACCTTGGAAATTCTGATCTAATATATGGCACATAGAACAAGTTTTGAATACAGAGAAAAGAAACTAAAAGAATTAAATTATTTTATAATACAAGTACACCCCTTTAGTCGAATAAAGATATCCATAGAGGTGGATACCATAGCTAAATACTCGGGGGGTTTTTGAAAACAGTAAGAGGAGAAGGGGTGGAATACTCAAGAACCAACAGGAGTATTCCCAATTCCTACTGAATACTTAAGAACCAACAAGAGTATTCTCTACAGTATTATAATACTCAAGAACCGACAGGAGTATTATAATTTCAAACCGTTATAATACTCAAGAACCAACAAGAGTATTATTTCATAAACCAAACTTACAAAGTAACCACAACTTAGAGAGAGAAGTGTTTATTGATTTTTGAATGATACAAATGAGGAGGAGGAGCTCTCCTTTTATAGGCTAAGGGAGGAGGAATGGAGGGTGGAGATGGGTGGCATGTGGTGTTGCATCCAAGGGTGGAGGAGATGGGGAGGAGCTTGTGGAGGAGAAGCCACCACATGTCAACTTCTTGTGGCTTCTCCCCATAGCCGCCGGTAGCAAGTCCAAATGGGGGGGAGTTTTGTGGCTTTGGCCACCTCCAAGCCAAAGCCACCGGTCACCCAAGGAGGAGGAGGGGAGGAAGCCACCCATGAGTCATCTTCTTCACCAAAGCCGCCGGTCACTTGGTCCATGGATGAGTTTTGATAGTTTTGTGCTGTCTTTTCACAAAACTATCAATCCAATTTTGCTCCGGTCTGACTTTGGTTGTTCTCCGGTTGAATTTAATTTGAGTAATTCAATGTCAGGATCTTGAGATTTCTTCGTTCAGCGTCTGATCTTGACCTTGGATTGACTCGTAATATCTTTTCAGCGTAAAATCCTCTCCTTAGCGTGTTTTCTCTCTAAGCGCCAAAATACCCTGTAGAAATATATCGGGACTAACAAGTAGAAGTTAGATAGACAAACAGTCTAATTTGGTGGGTTTTACTGTGTATTTGATTCGTATAATTATGGTCCATCAGCCTTCAACATGCTTCTGGCCATCTCAATGATTGTGCGGTTCTTCCTCTCAGCAATACCGTTCTGCTGAGGTGTGTAGCTTGCAGTCAACTGCCGTCTGATTCCTTTGGCTCTGCAATAGCTTGAGAATTCATTTGAAGTAAATTCTCCCCCTCTATCTGATCTCAGCGTCTTCAAAGTGTAACCACTTTGTTTTTCAACAAAGGTCTTGAATTCCTTGAACATCCGGAAAGCCTCCAACTTTTCTCTCAAGAAATAGACCCAAGTATTTCTTGAAAAATCATCAACAAGTGCCATCATGTATCGCTTTACGCCAAGAGATTCGACCTCAACTAGACCACATAGATCCGTGTGAACCAGCTCCAAAGGTTGATTTGCTCGTCTCGCCTTTCCAACTGAAAATGGCTCTCTGTGTTGCTTCCCTCGCAAGCATGCCTCGCATGGTTGACTAGGAATCTGAATTGCCGATAATCCTGTCACCATTTTCTTTGCAGCTAATAATTTCAGTCCGTTGAAATTTAAATGGCCAAATCTGAGATGCCACAGCCAACTGCTGTCTCTCACCATCGTCTGGAAGTTTACTTCAACTCCCTTTTTGAGAATCCATGTGAACATCCGGTTCTTCGTCATAGAGACCTTCGCAACGATCCTCTGGTCTTTGTCTTCAATGGTGCAAAGTCCATCTCGTATAGAAATGGAATGACCTATCTCCGATAGTTGCCCCAAGCTAAGTAGATTCCAGCACAGCCCTGGTACATAGTACACATTTGCAATAGTTGCATATGTACCGTCATTTGTCTGAATTTGGATGTCGCCTTTGCCCATGACTTGGATTTGCGACTTGTTTCCAAAACTGACTTCAGCACGAGCGGATTCATCTAAGCGAGAGAATAACTCCTTTCTTCCGCTCATATGGTTGCTGCATCCGGAGTTCAGGTACCACACGTCTGTGTAGCCTCCACAAGTCTCCTTCATCTTGCACGCTAGAACCATATTTCCATGCGCCT
The DNA here is from genome assembly GCA_033675215.1 of Rhodiola kirilowii. Lineage (NCBI taxonomy): Eukaryota > Viridiplantae > Streptophyta > Magnoliopsida > Saxifragales > Crassulaceae > Rhodiola > Rhodiola kirilowii. The sequence continues at coordinate 38,236,817 of CM066201.1, forward strand.
CGGAAGCATAAGCTTGCTCCACTCGCTCATTTTCTCGGCAGTCGGACTTGTAGTGTCCGAACTTCTGACATTTGTAACACTGGACTCTGGACTTGTCATGTCCTCCAGTATGACCACCTCGAGCTTGTTGAATACTGCTGCTACTGGCTTGGTCTCGTCCACCGTTATAATTTCGGCCTCCTCCTCGGCCTTGTCCATGTCCTCAACCACTACGGTAACCTCCGCGAGTTCGTGCTTCAACTCGGCTTTGCAAAGCCTGCTCCTGACTAGAGATGTTCGCCTTCTGGTTCATCCGTTGCTCGTGTGAACACATCGAACTCATGAGTCGATCAATCGACATCTCTGATATGTTGTTTCCCTCTTCAATAGCTGCCACGACATATTCAAATTTAGTGGGTAACAAGCGTAATACCTTTCCGATGACTCGTTGTTCCTCCAGCGCTTCCCCGTTAACTCTCAAATTGTTAACGACCGGTTGAACCCGTTCACAGTATGCTGACACGCTTTCCGAGTCAGTCATTCGTAGTGACTCGAAATCTCCTCTCAGTGTCTGTAGACGCATCCGCATGACTCTTTCATCGCCTTTGTAAGCGTTCTTTAAAATAGTCCATGCCTTGTGGGATGTCTCCGCCTCTGATATTTTTTCAAATATCGGTTCCTCCATAGCTTGAAAGATCACAAATAATGCTTTCTGATCTTTCTTACGGGTTTCCGCCAATAAATCTTTTTCTTCCTTTTGAAGCTCGTCAAAAGCTTTTCCGACTACTTCGGTGTAGCCCGTCTCGACCAAACTCCATAAATCTTGGGACTTGAAAAATGCCGTTAATTGGATAGACCAATTTTTGAAAATCCGCCCGTTGAATTTTGGTATCTGAAGTGGAATTGTGTTCGACATAATTGAATCACAATACAAAAATATTGCTCCTGATATTTTGTACTCATCACTCGCTCTGAGGCCAAATGTCGGATTATTACTAATCCTCCCAGGATCACAATAAAGTGGCACACAATTCTCACTATTTTTAGTGGACTGTATAGGAAGAAAACAACTTGATTTATTGTACTGGAACGGAAACACACTCTACAAATAATCTAGGCAAATACAACACTCAAACAAAACACACTGGAATGTTTAAGAGAGAAGGAAGAGCTGAGGATTGAGGGATGATGGATGCACTTCGTTCTTGCTCCTTTTATAGCAAAGTTGAGAAGAGCCGTGTTTTAATTTGATCTTTGGTTCTTTGACAATTTGATGAAGAAGCAAAGTAGGCGCCGAATTGTGGAATGCACGATTGTTTGACAACACATATGAGATTGGTGGGAGGTAGGCAACACACCATTTTTGACCCTCCATGTGGATCAATTTCAATAGATACTTTTTCTCCTACCGCTAAGATTATTTCAGTTCGGTGTTTATTGGCAATTGTTGTTGCTCGTGGTTGGTCCTTGCATCAACTTAATATAAATAATGCATTTTTACATGGTAATCTTGATGAGGAGATATATATGTCTCTGCCATCTGGGCTTCGGCGACAGGGGCAGGATCACTTAGTGTGTCGCCTTCACAAATCTTTATATGGGCTCAAGTAGGTGTCTAGACAATGGTTTGCAAAATTTTTAGAAGCCATTCGCTCAGCCGGGTTCGTGCAATCTAAGGTAGATTATTCTCTTTTTACAAAAAGGCAAGGAAAACCCTTTACTGCTCTTTTGATATATGTTGATGATATTTTGACTACCAGCAATGATTCGGAGAGCATATCCGACATTAAAAAGTTCATGCGTAACAATTTTTGTATCAAAGATCTTGGTAATTTGAGATATTTCTTGGGCATTGAGGTCTCTAAGTCTAGAGACGGAATTTATATATCTCAACAAAAGTATGCTTTGGATATTATAAAAGATGTGGGTTTATCAGGAACTGCCCTGTTGGGACCCCTATGGAACGTGGTGTAAAATTATGTGATTCTAGTGAACTACTTCACGATCCATGAAAATATAGGAGGCTTGTTGGTAGGCTGATTTATCTCACAGTGTCGAGACCAGATATCACCTATGCAGTTCATGTTTTAAGTAGATTTATGTATCGGCCTCGAAAAGAACATTGGGATGCGGCTCTGCGTGTTATGCGTTATTTAAAAGGATTTACTGGTCAAGGACTTATCTTTTCATCAGAAAGTGATTTCAAAGTAAGGGCCTTTTGCGATTCAGATTGGGCTGGATGTCCTCATACTAGAAGGTCAACCACAGGATATTGTGTGTTCTTAGGTGATTCTTTAATATCATGGAGATCAAAATGACAGAGGACAATTTCTTTATCCTCATCATAAGCCTAATATAGAGCAATGACAGGAGCTTGTTGTGAATTGACTTGGTTACGCAGCCTACTCCAAGATTTGGGAATTTTCAATCAAGAATCTGCTTTATTATTTTGTGACAATAAGGCTGCAATGCATATTGCTTCCAATCCCGTTTTTCATGAACGCACTAGATATATCGAAATGGATTGTTATAACATCAGGGATAAGATCCAAGAAGGTGTTGTTGAAACAAAATTTGTGAAGTCGGAAAATCAGCTTGCATATATGTTGATCAAAGCTTTAGGAAAGGAAATTTTCATACCAATGATTCCCAAGTTGGGAGTTCGAAATATTCACTATCCAACTTGAGGGGGAGTTTTATAAAGTCAAAGAATATTTGCAATTACTTATCAGATAAATGATTGATATGAATCCGCAGATTTATAGTTGTTTGATATATGAACATAATGACAGCAGATCATCTATAGAAATTAGAAGAATAGAGTCATTTATGTAGCTTTGTATATAATCTGTTTCATGTGTAATGAAAATCATCCATCCAGAAACTCTTATTCATCACTTTTCAAGCACGCGATTAAAAAATATTGATGCGTTTTTTGGTTTTTGGCCCAGCACGTGTTTTAAGCCCAACGGATAAACTTCAATCTGTGTTGTTTGCTTTAGTCCCGGTGAGGCCTTGAAATCTACTTGTCTTAGTCAAGACGAGGTCCAGCTGGTGTTCGAACTGCGTCTCGAACACTTGTTTGACAGTTTCAGGTTGTGTTCTAAGAGATACTGGAACACCTTAGAAAACAGAACGTAAACAGCACAAAATAGGAGCACGCACAGAATGATAACCCAGTTCGGCTTCGCCTACTCTGGGAGGTTTCCCACACCCGAAAAGGGACACAAATCTTATTACGAGTTTAGAGCTATTCGTGGACTTACACTTACACAACGCCTTGTTTGTAATCGCCTAGCCTCTAACACAAGTCTCTCAGATTTGCAACCGAGGTTCACCGCAATTCCCCTCGATCCCCTGTGGGTAGGACGAGACTTCCCTCTCGACCTAGTCTTGGACTTCCCAGAAGCCCAGTCGCCTTCTTCCAAAGACGTGTCTTGATTACTGAGTTTGTATGCTTAATAGTTCTTCAAGAGCAGTCTGAACAGCACCCTGAACAGACAGCTTCTTCGCCGTTGATATTCTGATGAGGAATACTCAGCCGGCCGTCGCTCCTTCCTCCAATCTCACGGATGCTCTCGTGTGTTTTTCTTTTCTCTCAGGAAGCGATGCAGATTATGGACGCCCTAGCTATGTATTTATATGCATAGGCGCTCTCCAAATCTGCTACAGATATCTCATCAAATATTTAGGGAATATTCCTAAATATTTCGGTGTGTATCTTTATCAAATCGGTAGGAGGAATAGGAGATAACTTCCTCCCCAAGTCAGCCACGCCATCTTCAGATCTGATTTGTAGATATTCACTTGAATATTTGAAGTTCGAAAAACTCGCTGGCCGACTTCAGATCGAATCGAAAAGATATTCGATCTCTAGAACCTTCCGGAAAATATCTTTGCGTCTGCTCCACCCTGTACTGTAGTTTCAGACGGTGTTCGAACTCCCCCTGAACTCCTGGCCCAACTGTCTAACTACGTTTTGCCAAATACATGCCACTCAAGGGAATATCAATCTCCCCCTTGGCATTTTGGCAAAACCCAATCTGCTAGATGACTAGATCTATCTAACTATCCAGACTTTAGACAACCTTAAGGGAACAAGAATTGTCACCACTCAAAATACTCCCCCTTCTTGCCACAAACTGGCAAGGGTTCCGATCAAGTTCGAACAGCAAATCAAACCAAGCGAGAACAAGCACTGAAGCAAAAGAAGGCTGTTGTTCAGAGTTCAAGGGAGATGGAATCATGGACCTTGAGGATGACATATCATCCGAATCATCTTCTGTGGCGGAAGCATCCTCTTCATCATCCTTGGGAAAACTGAGTGCCCGAGTCAAGATAGTGATGCATTTGCGTAACTCTTTGTTGATAGCGATGACATCTAGCTCCTTGATCAGCTCTTCCCTTACGCCACAAGCCATCCTAGCCCCCCCTTGCCTTGAGGACTCTGGAACGTCCTTGTTTTTCAATCCTGATAGTTGGAGATCCTTCACGTGATGGCCTTTAAGGAGCTTGTGGTCCATAGTGAACTTGCGCGGGGGCTTGGAGAGTAGCTCATTTGCAGACTGCAAATCTGGAGCTTGCCAGATGATCAGTGCATGCACCAGAGAGGGAAACCAGATCTGGTGGAGAGAACGCTTGAGATAGCATGGTTAGTAATCTGTTCGAACATAACTCTCCTTAGATTGAACAGCATCTCGTTCCCCATCTGGTAGATAAGATGAGCCACCACACGACTAACCGTGGAGCGGTGAGTCGAGGGTTTCCAGTTCATCACACACCTCCACTTTCTACCCGCATCGTTATTTATGAACCAAACTCCCTTCTTTACCAAGCCCGTTGGAGCGGCTTCAGAAACTGGAGATGGGACATTATAACCTCTAGCATCTTCTGAGACCGGAGTAGGCACTCCACGTTTCCTCCTTTTGGAAGCATCGGCTCCCCTTACAGCCTGAGCTTGTGAAGACCGAGCTGGTTGAGTTACACCTGAAACAGGAACGCCCTTCTTGGAAGAATTAAACTCCACGTCCTCTGTATCATGATGCTTTGCAAGATGACAACCACCTGAGCTCTCATGCTTTTCTTCTGAAACATCGTCAGAACCTTCATTAAGATCCATCTTCCTTTTGCCTGAAGACCCAAGAACCTGTTTTGTCTCCGAATCTGCAAAGACCACCTTGTGACCTCCCAAAGCCGGTTGCATACAACCTTTTTCTCCACAATCTTGGACCAGCGGTTGCCTTAAACGCAGGCAACCCTGATTTGCCTTCTTTTATACCTCCGACAGCATTCTTGCCGGCTCCCTTACTAACAACCTCCCTACTGGCTTCTCCAAACTCAACCTCATCAGCATGTGCTTCCTTTTCAACTTCATTATTTCCAACACCAGTATCTTGTATAGTCAAAGCAACATCCAGAGCTTTAGGATTTTGAGTTATCTCAGATTGGGGCATACCTGGTGGAGGGACGAGACTTGTTGATGTCGAACTAGCATCGATTGGCTTAGGAGTCCCCACCACTGATTGTGAGGGCACCACCTTCTGCTTTGCAGCAGGTTCTGGTCCTTTCTTCTCCACCAGCATCTTCTGCTTATTGATTTTGCGATTTGAGGCACCGGTGCCAAAGATTTGGGTGATTTCATATCCACCTTCTGGATATCTGAAGAGGTCTTGGCAACAGGCTTTGAGGTTTTCCTGGTGTTCATCATTGTCACCGGATAGGAGAGGGAAAGAGAGAGAGTTCGCAACAGACTGTATCTAGGGTTTGGCAAGAGAGGAGCCGCATGCAAAAGGGATTCGTCTTTCAAATCCAGGTCGATCTTTTCAGCTTCCCAAAAAAACCATCCTTGAGAAATTCCTCTCTTTCCTTATAACGGCACACAAGGAAAGTTAAGAATATTCATTCTCTAACAATTCACCTTCTGTTCCAGCTCCTTTTCACAAGTGATCAGTCCAACTGTGTTGCTGGAGTTTCGCCTGTGACTGACCACTGTCTGGAACACTTAGTTAGTGACGACACATAGACCCAAGGAGGATATGAGTGTCTTAAACTGTGCAGCACCCAGAGGTTTGGTGAGGATATCAGCTAATTGCTTGTCCGTTGTAACATGCTGTAGAGTCACTACCTTCTGTTCAACCATTCTCTGATGAAATGATGCCTGATGTCGATGTGCTTCATCCTGGAGTGTTGTACAGGGTTTTTAGAAATGCTGATTGCGCTCATGTTGTCGCAGTAGAGGCTCATCTCCTTTTGTTCAACTCCGTATTCAGACAGCATTTGCTTCATCCATAGAAGCTGAGTGCAGCAACTCCCAGCAGCGATATATTCCGCATCAGCTGTAGATAGCGAGATGCTATTTTGCTTTTTGCTGAACCAGGAGACCAAGTTGTTTCCAAGAAAAAACACCCTCCAGACGTGCTCTTTCGATCTTCAGCGTTTCCTGCCCAGTCAGCATCACAGAAACCAACCAGGTGTGGATTGGTGTCTTTGGTGTACCAGATTCCAAACTCAACAGTTCCGCACACATACTTTATGATTCTTTTCACTTGCAGTAGGTGACTTTCTTTTGGATCCGCCTGGTACCTTGCACAGACTCCAACTGCATACGAAATATCAGGTCTACTGGCGGTTAAGTACAAGAGACTCCCAATCATACTCCTGTATAGAGTCTGATCAACCTTTGCTCCAGCTTCGTCTTTAGTGATCTTTAGATGAGTCGCAGCAGGTGTTCGTTTGTGACTTGCCTTCTCAAGATCAAATTTCTTAATCAAGGTCTTGTCATACTTACTTTGTGAGATGAAGATGCCATCCTCTTTCTGTACCACCTGCAGTCCATGAAAGTAGTTCATCTCCCCTACCATACTCATCTTGAACTCTTTCTGCATCTGTTCCACGAACTGATCTACCAATTTCTGGGTGTTGGATCCGAACGCAATATCGTCAACATAGATTTGTGCGATAATAAAATCTGACCTTGTGTGCTTGACGAACAGGGTCTTGTCCACTCCCCCTCGAACATAGCCATGGTTGACGAGAAACACAGTGAGGCGCTCATACCAAGCTGGGGGCGCCTGCTTGAGTCCGATAATGCCTTCTTCAGGCGATAAACATGAGCAGGGTCATGCGGGTCCTCAAATCCTTTTGGCTGAGAAACATATACTTCTTCATTTAAATGGCCATTCAGGAACACACTTTTAACATCCATCTGGAACAGCCAGAACTTCAAGTGACAAGCCAGGGCAAGGAGCAGGCGAACGGCTTCAAGACGTGCGACAGGGGCAAAAGTTTCGTCAAAATCGATCCCTTCTATCTGGGTATAGCCCTGGGCAACAATCCGAGCCTTGTTTCTAGTGATATTGCCTGATGTGTCTGACTTGTTCTTAAAAATCCATTTTGTGCCGATGACGTTCACATCATCGGGTCTTGGAACTAAGTCCCAAACATCATTGCGAGCAAACTCTTCCAGTTCTTCCTGCATGGCGAGGACCCAGTACTCATCAATGAGAGCTTCCTTTATGTTCTTCGGCTCTATCGAAGACAGAAAACACTAGCAGGCAGCAAGATCTCTGAAGTTGATCTGCTTCCCACGAATCTGTATCCCGTCACTAGGTGCTCCAATGACCTCAGAGATTGGGTGGTCTCTGGCAATTCGACGAGAGGGTTGTAGGGCAGCACGATCCGCTTGAGTACTGACCTCTTCAACCTCATTAGATGAAGAGTTTCCAGAGTGATTATCAGCTGTTGGGACACCTCCTGTCGAGTCAGTCTTAGTCGGATGAGACAGTGGAGCAGTTTCAGCCGATGTTCCAACTGCATCTTCAGCATCATCTGGGGTAGTTAACTCAATCACGGCATCCTTTATTTTGACATTGATAGACTCCTTGACCGATCCTGTACGTTTATTGAACACCCGGTATGCTCGACTGTTTGGGGAATAGCCTAGGAAGAATCCCTCATCACTCTTCGGATCAAGCTTCTGTCGGTACTCACGGTCATTCAAAATGTAGCACTCACTCCCAAAAATGTGAAAGTACTTGACAGTGGGCTTCTTCCCTTTCCAGTGTTCATAGCAAGTCATCTACGTACCTGTGCGTATGGTCACACGATTTATAATATGGCATGCCGTGTTCATGGCTTCTGACCAGAACTTCAGGGGAATCTTCTTGGCATGAATCATTACGCGAGCCATCTCCTGAATTGTACGATTTTTCCATTCCACAACGCCATTTTGCTGGGGTGTGATTGCAGAAGCAAACTGATGCGCAATCCTGTGTTTGGCACAGTAAGAGGCCATAGTGGCATTCTTGAACTCAGTGCCGTTGTCACTCCTGATACTTACTAGGCATTCTCCTTTAGCTTCCCTCTCTCTCTGGAGTAAGGTGGCTAGTTCAATGAACTGTTGTGCGGTAGCAGACTTGTCTCGAAGGAATCGAGTCCATGTAAACCTGGTGAAGTCGTCCACACACACCGGAACATACTTGTTGCCGCCATAGCTTTCCACCTGCATTGGGCCCATCAGATCCATGTGGATCAGTTCCAGTGGTCTGCTGGTGCTGATTTGCATTGTGTTCGGATGTGAAGCCTTAGTCTGTTTTCCGATTTGGCATTCTCCACATAGAACATCTATGTCGCCTTTCACATTAGGCATTCCTCGGATGAGTCCAGAGGAGCAGAGCTTCTTCAAAGTCTTGAGATTTAGATGACCCAATCGCCTGTGCCACAGTGCCATCTCATCCGCTTGACTTGATAGGCACGCTGAATCAGTAACTGTTCCAGCAGACCCTATAAGATAACAATCGTTGGCTGCTCTACTGCCTTTCATCCGTGTGCCTCCTTCCTTGTTCAAACCTTGGCAGGAGTCATGAGTGAATTTTACATGGTGTCCGCCATCACAAAGCTGACTGATACTGATAAGGTTCACCTTTAGTCCTTCAACTAAGAGGATGTCCTTGAGTACAGGAAGATCCGGAACCTTCAATGTCCCACAGCCGATCACCTGACCCTTTCCTCCATCACCGAACGTAACAAACTGCTTCTTTGTGACAGGTCGAATATGAGCGGAGCATCCACTATCGAAGTACCAGCGATCTTTTTCCATGTGACTTGATGAGTTGAAGGCAACCATATAGACGTTTTTGTTTTTGCAGGTCTTTGTGTCTGTCTTCAAGTTATGAGTCTGGCTTGATTGTGGAAGGACTTGCTCAGGTCTGCGTTTGTCGAGCTTTTGTGCCATCCTGCCAAACTTCCGAGCCAACATATTCAGTTGATAGTAGGTGCAGTCAGTCTTTTCCATAACTTCATATGCCTCTTTTCTAAGCGAAAAATCTTCGTAATCTCTGGTTGCGCTTTGTCCTTCTATTGGAGTCAACTTGAACAGTTCTAGGATCCCACTCAGTGTGTCGAGTGTTCGCTCTGATACCAATTGAAATCTACTTGTCTTAGTCAAGACGAGGTCCAGATGGTGTTTGAACTGCGTCTCGAACACTTGTTTGACAGTTTCAGGTTGTGTTCTAACAGATACTGGAACACCTTAGCAGACAGAACGTAAACAGCACAAAAAAGGAGCACGCACAGAATGATAACCCAGTTCGGCTTCGCCTACTCCGGGGGGTTTCCCACACCCAAAAAAGGGACACAAATCTTATTACGAGTTTAGAGCTATTCGTGGACTTACACTTATACAACGCCTTGTTTGTAATCGCCTAGCCTTTAACACAAGTCTCTCAGATTTGCAACCGAGGTTCACCGCAATTCCCCTCGATCCCCTGTGGGTAGGACGAGACTTCCCTCTCGACCTAGTCTTGGACTTCCCAGAAGCCCAGTCGCCTTCTTCCAAAGACGTGTCTTGATTACTGATGGACCATATTTATATGATTCATTAAGTCAGTTAAACCCACCAAATTAGACACTTTGTCTATTTAACTTTTGCTTGTTAGTTCCATTATTAATCTACAGGGTATTTTGAGGTTCAGAGAGAAAACAAGCTAAAATGGGGTTCTTAAGGCTAAAAAGGATCGCCAAACAGTTCTGACCAAGGAGCCGCACCCAAGGACCGAGAGAAACAGTAACGGGCCCGGTCCCAGTACCGAGTACCCCTGTCGGGTATCGAGAACACCCGGACGCGCCCGAGCGCCTGTGCCGCGTACCAAGACCACAGCCGGGCCTGCGCCTGAGTGCCTGAGCCGATGCACCCGAGTGCCCGGGAACCTACCCGAGAACCTGCGCCGAGCGCCTAAAGCGAGAAAACTAGGCCCGCGCCCGAGACCCTGTCCAAGGCCCGCGTCCAGGCCATCTAGCACTGAATTCAAGTTGCCCCGGCAAACAAGCTGATCTGACAAATCCACCTTGAGCAAAGTAATCAAAATGGAAAATAAGGTGGACAATGTCTGAAAACCAAGGAGAATTCCCGAGCAGATTGGCAATTGGCCCAATTCCAAAGCAAAGGCCCCGCGCGCATAGGCACTGAAACCAAGTCGCTCGACCAATCCATGAAATCTGGCAAATCTGGATCGACCAAAGTGTTTTAAATGCCCAATAACCTGGACAATCTTACTTCCTAGACAAAACGCCCGAGTGGAACCAGCTAAAGCCCGATCAAGGCCAAAATAGGGCAATATTGACCGTTTTGGGATTTCGACCATGTTCCGGGCAGAATTTGGCTTAGCATACTTCTTGAGATCATCTTAGAATGACTTTTTCATTCAGAATACACTCTCCAAAATCCAAGAAGCTCCGGCCAAAGCTCCGGTCAGATTCCGGCAACTCCGGCCAAGCTCCGGTTGAACTCCGGTGATGCTCCGATTAGACCCATCCAACCGCCACAATTCTCCGGTCATAATTTTTCTCTAGTGAAAATTCCGGCGAAGTCCACCTAAAAATCCATAACCGAACTATTACTATTCCGATCGGCTTCACTATTCATCCCGGTTGCCCTTTGAGGTCCAACTAAGCTCAAATCGGAGGAATTGAGGAGCAACCATGGCAAAGTCGGTTGGCTTGGGATATTTGCTAGCCAAGTGAGTGGGTTTTTAATGCAAGCTTATCCACAAGTCAAGTTCATCCCCCCTTGGCTCAACCGAAGACCAACCGAAGGCTAACCGGAGTCCAACCGGCCTTGAGGAGCAACTAGAGGCGGTTGAGGGAGGAAATATCCCATTCCACTCACCCCTAAACCGCCCCTCATGTCTACAAAAGGTGGATGAGCCCTCCTTGAAATACATCATCCTCTAGTCTCACACCACAAGTCCTTTGTTCTTTGTTGAATCTCTCTAGAATCCATTCCACAAATCTTGTAAACACTTTGATATTGAAAGGCTCCAAGTTTGTTCTTGAGTTGAGTGTGTTCTTGATCTTATTTCCTCTTTACTTTTTTGTCCAAAACCGAGCCTCTCTTGTTTCAAAACCGAGAGCCTCTTTTGCTTTTCTTTGTCTTTCGTTTACTTGTTCTTGAAGCACTCTTGTTGGTTCTTGAGTGCTCAAGCTTTTCCTTGTCTTACTTTCAAAACCTTTATTTTCTTGTCTTTCAAAACCTTTGATTTTGTACACTAGCTATGGTATTCTCTTCCATGAATAACCGTAGCTAAACCTTTCATTCGGTTGAAGGGGTGTACTTGTGTCAATGAAAACGTTTTAGACCCTTTCCTTAGTGCTTCTATTGTATTCAACTTGTTCTATGTGCCTTATATTCGGGTAGAACACACACGGTTGAGTGGATGCTTGAAATGGCAAAGCTCTTCCGTGGGTTCATGAACATACTCGGTTAAGTGGATGCTTGAAATGGCAAAGCTTAACCGAGGAGTTTAACCTCTCTTTAACACCACTTGGTTGATCGGAAATGACTGATCAGGTGGATGCACATAGGCTAATATACCTTGAAATGGGGTATTAGTCTAGCTAGAACAAGTGATCGATGCCTTGAAATGGGCTAGACGGTGTAACTAGTGCTTGAAATGGCCTGGTTACACTTTTGAATACATAGATTGATCATTAGCGGTCCATGATAAATGGTTCTAAGACACAAGGCCCCTAAAACCGAATACCTTTCCTTTGATAAAAAACCAACTCGTCACTTTATTTTCAGTCCTATTATCACCTGCTTACTTTCAATACTCTTTATTTTCAGTACCTTTACATTCCGCAAACTAACTTTACTTTCACGCACCTAACTTTTACTTTCAGTACATTTACTTTTCGCAACTACCTTTACTTTCAGTACCTAACATTTACTTTCCAGTCATTTACTTTCAGTACGCTTACTACAAACTTGTTCAATATCAGTCCATACCAAAAGTATGTTGATTAGTCGATATTGAACTCGACTATTCCAGCACATTACTTTCAGTCATTTACTTTCCAGTCATTTACTTTCAGTATGCTTACTACAGACTTGTTCAATATCAGCCTATACCAAAAGTATGTTGATTAGTCGATATTTAACTCGACTGTTCCAGCACTTTACTTTCAGTATTTACTTTCAGTTTTGTATTTACTTTCCTTACTTTCAGTCATTTACTTTTCAGTACTAAAACCACAACCAACCCACATTACTTTCAGTACTAAAACCTCAACCAACCTCAATCACGCTTAAACTCTGTACGAATCCTTAAAGAACTGCTATCCACTAATTTCCCCTGGGTTCGACCCCTACTTACCACTTTACTACCCAAATAGTGAAGTCGCACAAGTAGTGGACTTATAAATTAACTTTTGCGTTTGCCTCGCGACAAGGCATCCGTCAAAATTGGCGCCGTTGCCGGGGAATTTGGAATTACAATCGGATAATGTTCTTTAATTTTGTACTCACTTCTGCACAACCATGTCTCGAGCGGGAAGCCGCCATGACTATCAGGATGACGACGAGATGAACCTGTACGATCGAGATAATGAGACACAGCGTCCATTTCCAATTCTTGACGATCCGGAACAACTCATCCGAGACCAAAGAGCTCGTTTCCGGGAAGACGCCTGAAGAAACCAAGGACCACCCGAGGACCGAAATGAAGCTGGTCCTAGACAACCCCCTAGACATCCACCACCACCGCAATATCGACAAGAGCCAAGACGAGAACCCATCTTTGACGACTACTACGGGGATAAAACCTTCCGCGAACCTACTATGGGAGAACTGTCCGGATTTCAGAAATCAGCCGTGGTGCATTTATGAGGACCCTGAAATGGAAAACATTGCCATCAACACATCTGTGGCCCACAACTTGCCCAAGTTCTCAGGAACTCATGGAGAATCAGCAACAACTCATCTCCAACGCTTACACGGCATTTGCCAAAACCTAAAACCCAACGGAGTGAATGTAGACGATTTTAAGTTAAAAGCGTTCTACTTTTCCCTCGTTGACTCGGTGAATGACTGGTTCCTTTCATTACCTTCCGGTAGCATCAGAACGTGGGCTCAGATGCAAAAGAAATTTCTAGTCAAATACTACCCGGCGGGAAGAGCGATGCAAGTAAGGAGGCAACTACAGGATATAAAGCCGGGGCCTAATGAAACCATGTACGACTACTGATGGACCATATTTATATGATTCGTTAAGACAGTTAAACCCACCAAATTAGACGCTTTATCTTGACAACTTTTACTTGTTAGTTTCACTTTTGTTCTACATGCTATTTCAAGGAGTAAAAGATGAAACGAGCTAAAATGGAGTTCTTAACGCTAAAAGTGGAAAAGATCTCAATCCACTCAAACTCCCCCCCTTCCACCTCACCACCGGCGGCTCACCCCTCCACCACTCCCCTCTTGCCACATGGGCGGCGGCTCATGGCCTTGCCACCTTGCCCGGCGGCTTTTGAAGCCTCCCCTCCCCATTTGACATGTGTTCTCCTCTCATCCACATCCCTCTCCTCTCCTCTTGCCTATAAAAGCCACACTTCTCCTCCTTAGTTCATCATCCCATTTTGTGTGCAAAAATCCATAGTCGCTTGTTACTTACCTCTCTAGATTTTGGGCACAATCCATGTAAACACACCACTTGATATTAAAGCTCCAAGTTTGTTCTTGAGTACTCTTGTCGGTTCTTGAAGTACTCAAGCATTTCCTTTACTTTTCGTTGTTCTTGAGTTTACTCCTGTTGGTTCTTGAGTATTCTCCTCTTTACTTTTCTTGTCTTGATTTCCAAAAACCTTTACTTTCCTGTCTTTCAAAACCTTTACTTTACTCAGCACTTAGCTATGATATCCACCTCTATGGATATTCGTAGCTAAACCCTTCATTCGGTTGAAGGGGTGTGCTTGTATCATACAATGTTTTAGACCCTTCTCTTAGTGCCTCTTTATGTTCAAAACTTGTTCTATGTGCCATATATTAGGTCAGAACGCTATTGGTTGAGTGGATGCTCGAAAGAGCAAAGCTCTTTCATGGGTTCGTGAACGTTCGTGGTTAAGTGGAGACTCGAAAGGGCACAGCTTAACTGTGTAGTTCAACCTCTTTAAAACACCATTTGGTTGATCGGAAATGATTGATCAAATGGATGCACATAAGCTAAGATACTTCGAAAGGAGGAATTAGCCCAAATAGAACAAGTGTCCTAAACGATGTGGCAAGTCATGTGCTACAAATAGCCTTGATACATCTTTGAACACTTAGTATGATCATTAGAGGTCGATGATAAACAGATTTATGATACAAGGCCCCTAAAACCGAATCCTTTCCTTTAATTAAAACATCACCTGTCACTTTACTTTCAGTCCCATATCAACTGCTTACTTTCTGCAAGTCTTGTCCTTCAAGCATTTACTTTCCGTAAGTCTTGTCCTTCAAGCATTTACTTTCCGCAAGTCTTGTCCTTCAAGCACTTTACTTTACGCACTTACTTTCAGTAAGCCTTGTCCTTCAAGCACTTTACTTTCCAGCACTTTACTTTTCAGTATTTACTTTCAGTCCTGTATTTACTTTCTTTACTTTCAGTCATTTACTTTTCAGTACTAAAATCACAACCAACCCACGTTACTTTCAGTACTAAAATCACAACCAACCCCCAACTGTCTTACTTTCCATTTTCGAAAGAACAACTATCCACTAATTCCCTTGGGTTCGACCCCTACTTACCGCTTTACTACCCAATAGTAAAGTCACGAGTAGCGGACTTATAAATTTATTTTGTACACATTGCCTCGCGACAAGGCAGTGCTGTCAATTTTGCGCCGTTGCCGGGGAATTAGAGTTAACAATAGGATAATTGTGCTTTCTTTTTTCTTTTAAATTTCGAACTCGCTTCTGCATAACTATGTCTCGTGTAGGAAGCCACCATGACTATCAGGATGACGACGAGATGAACTTGTACGATCGAAACAATGAGGCGCCGCCTCCATTTATTGACGATCCGGAACAACTCATCAGAAACCAAAGAGCTCGTAATAGGGAGGCCGTTCGAAGAAACCAAGGACCACCCGAGGACCGAAAGGAAGCTGGTCCAGTGCAACCCCCTAGACATCCCCCACCTCGACAAGTGCCAAGGCGAGAACCCATCTTTGATGACTACTATGGGGATAACAACTTCCGCGAACCTACTATGGGAGAACTGTCGGCACCAGATTTCAGAAATCAGTCGTGGTGCATTTACGAGGGCCCTGAGCTAGAAAACATCGCCATCAACACATCAGTGGTCCACAATTTGCCCAAGTTCTCAGGAACTCATGGAGAATCAGCAACGACTCATCTCCAACGCTTACACGGCATTTGCCAAAATCTAAAACCCAATGGCGTGAACGTAGATGACTTCAAGTTAAAGGCGTTCTACTTTTCCCTCATTGACTCGGCAAATGACTGGTTCCTTTCATTACCTTCCGGTAGCATCAGAACAAGGGCTCAGATGCAGAAGAAATTCCTGGACAAATACTACCCAGCAGGAAGGGCAATGCAAGTAAGGAGGCAACTGCAGGACATCAAGCAGGGGCCCAATGAAACCATGTACCATTACCTAGAGAAATTCAATCACCTGGAGAGAAGCTGCTGCACCCTTGGACTGTCCGAGAAACTCATCATCGAGTACCTCATTGATGGATTAAGACCCTTAGACAAAATGCTTCTGGATGCCTCAGTTGGAGGATCCATGATGAATCTATCACTGAGTGGCATAAGGAATCTCATCATCGACGTTGCTCAAAATGCCCGATTCAGAGAAGAGACAACTCGGCAGAAAGAATTTTCCCGAACAAAGAATGTGGCAAAGGCTGAAGAAACACCGATGAACTCTATGCCAGAGGAGATGAAACAAATGAAGGAGATGATGGTTTAGATCCTACGAAGGCAGCCAGTTCCAGTAAAGCCTTGCGAATTCTGCAGTTCTACAGACCACAAGACCGACGCATGCCCAACATTGATAGTAGAGGAACCGGCAGAAGTGAATGCAGTGGTAGGATACCAAGGATACAACAACAACAGCAACGACAGAGCCGGACCAAACCGGCAGTATAATCAAGCAACCGGTCCGAACTGGCGGAACGACAACCATCTTTCGAGAGAGACACAACAAGCTGCACCGCAATTAGCTCAGTCATTCTACCAACCTCCCCACCGGCAGTACAACCAGAATGCTCCATCAGCAGGCCAATATCAGCAAAAAGGACCAAATCAATACCCGACAAACCAATATCAACAGAAGGGACAAAATCAGTACCAAGCCAACCCGATCAATCAGCAAGGACCAAACAAATCGCTTGAAGACACAATGAAGGAACTCGCAGGAAGCGTGAATCAATTGGGTACTTCGCTACACCAATTCCAAGCAAAAACGGACGGGGCAATTTCAGATTTGACCAACCAAATGTCCCAGCTCGCCACCGCAATATCCGCGCTCATTAACGAACCTGGCAGACTTCCTTCACAAACCATCCAAAACCCAAAGGCGAATGTTAGCATGATAAGGAAGTCAAACATGAAGGTAGCACTGGAAGGAACAACACGATCCACAACTTACAAACCTACGGTCAAGTACTTCACCCGTAGGCACCGTCCTGATTGGAATCAAGAAGAAGACCGACCCAATGATGGCAGAACGTGGGTCACGCATGCTGACAATGGACGATATGCATTCACGGTTAGCATGACACCTCCACCGATTACACACTTTGACATACCGGCATCTGGCTGGGATGACATTGACTCTGATGGTCTCAGATGGGATTCCCCAACTAACATCTATGCATCGGAGCAAAACATTTACCTAGAAGATCAGGAGTTAATAGGGCCCGATCATACAAATCTAGAGCCAAAGGATGAGCAGAATGGCCCGATAATGGAAAGATCCCTCACTTTAGATCAAGAGTCACAACCGGAAAGGGATAAGGACCCGGGGGCCTTCACAGTTACCTGTGGTATTGGTGAAACTCAAATTCACAAGTGCCTAATCGATCTTGGGGCTGCCGTCAATGCCATGCCTTATTCCTTATATTACTTATTAAGGCTAGGCCCATTGAAACCACCAAGGTCAAATATCGAGTTGGGAGATAAATCGTGTATCCGACCGGTTGGAGTGCTTGAAAATCTAATACTCCATGTGGGAGAGCTCGTCGTTGCTGCGGACTTTTATGTAATACAAACAGGAGAGACCAGCGAAGACGACCCTCCAACGCTTATATTGGGACGGCCTTTTCTCTTCGCCACCAAGGCATGGATCGACATGGGCAAGGGCTTGTTATCACTTACATTTGGCGGCAAAATTTCAGATTTTTACATTGATGATTATGACGGCCGCCCAAGTACAAGGAAACCGCCAGACATTGTGCCTATCTCGGATGTCAGTACACAAATTTCTGTCCTGCCAAAAGAGACTGTACGAGTAGCGAGACCAGCAGCTATGGTCAAAGGTTCCTTGCCTTCTCAGAGACAATGGAAAGAAAAACCACTGAAACAAAGGAGTTCTGACCCAAGCACATCATCTCACAAGAAATTGGGGAAAGTAAAGGCAAGAATGAAAGTAGGCGCTCCACAACACTACGACCTGAGCCATCCATGGGATCCCACCTTATGATCTAGGAATGAGGTACTGTCGAGCTAACGACGTTAAACAAATGCACTGATCGGGAGGTAACCCGACACCTATCTTACTTTTAGTCATTTAATTTCTGTCATTTAGTTTTTTGCCTTAAGTCATTCTCACCTTTCCTTTATATATTTGCTTGCATGACTTTTGAACTAAGTCGTGTTGTGAGGCACGCCTTCGTTCAAAAGTGTGGGGTGAGAACCACCTTTGTACATAGTTAATTGACATGCTTTCTTTTTTGCTTTTCCCTTAATATTATCTTTTTGAAAATATGAACTTGAGAATGTGAAAAGATAGATCCGAATTCATGCATTTACCTTGTGAAATCTCAACTGTATAAAAACTTAGGATGTAACTTCTCATTTGTCCCTTTGTGTTGAGATATACAGGGGATGTGGAGTTGATATAAATTGTCCTAGAGAGGCTTGGCAAGCAATCGAAGGACTGAATTTCACTATATGGTTTACGAAGTCAGTGGAGGCTGCACTTCGGGTTTCAAAGAAGATCAGAGTCATCTCCGCCGTGCAGTGTTTATGCAAAGAGGCGGGACGGGAATCAAACCGTCCTATCTCTAGTCCTAGTAGCCGAGAAAATAGATGAGCGACCCTCATCTTGACCCGCGTGAAATGGCGAAGATGAGAAAGAGCGGGGAGGTATTTCCATATGCTCTCGGGCGATGATTGGACCTCCCAAAGAAAGGTTGAGAAAATGGACTAGCAAGTTACAAAGAAGCAAAAGCTCGAAGAAGCTAATCAAAGGCCGAAAGCCAAAATTGTGAAGGTTTTAACCGAAACAAAAGTGAAGAAACCCCAATTCAACATCAAAGGCCAAAGGCCAAAGGCCAAATGCCAGTTCACTTCAGAAGCTGTCCCTCACCAAAAGGAAATCAAAGTGCTCAACTCATTGAAACCCGAACCGAATCATGTGCTAGAGAAAGCGACAAGTTAACCATATAGTGCAAGTCGGTCCAGAGAATGCAGCACAGTAGCCTGAAAAGGGCTATCTCCCGAAACATCCAAATTAATTTGCATCTCAGCTCGAAGGTACAAGTATCAAGTTTCTTCTAAGTATTTACACGGTTTAGTTTGGTAATAAGTAAGTAATGCATGAATAGGATAAATCTAGTTCCATATTCTCACTTTCCTATTTGAAGTATTTACTTGGATTGTGTGTGCATCTCTTAAATAGCATTGTTCGGGACGAACAACTAAAAGTGTGGGGTGATCTGATGGACCATATTTATATGATTCGTTAAGATAGTTAAACCCACCAAATTAGACGCTTTATCTTGACAACTTTTACTTGTTAGTTTCACTTTTGTTCTACAGGCTATTTCAAGGAGTAAAAGATGAAACAAGCTAAAATGGAGTTCTTAACGCTAAAAGTGGATTACAAGTCAGAACTGGCCATACTCCGACAATACTCCGATCAAGCCACAACTAAGTCCCGAGGACTAGTTTCAACAAAGATCAGGAACACAAGTGAAATGCCAAGTCTAAGTTCCTCACCCTTTGATATCAACCAAGAAGCAACCAAAGAGGCAACCAAAGGGAAACCGAAGACCAACCGGAGTCATATGCCAACCGATGGCTTTTGGGGAAAAGATCTCAATCCACTCAAACTCCCCTCCTTCCACCTCACCACCGGCGGCTCACCCCTCCACCACTCCCCTCTTTCCACATGGGCGGCGGCTCATGGCCTTGCCACCTTGCCCGGCGGCTTTTGAAGCCTCCCCTCCTCATTTGACATGTGTTCTCCTCTCATCCACATCCCTCTCCTCTCCTCTTGCCTATAAAAGCCACACTTCTCCTCCTTAGTTCATCATCCCATTTTGTGTGCAAAAATCCATAGTCACTTGTTACTTATCTCTCTAGATTTTGGGCACAATCCATGTAAACACACCACTTGATATTGAAGCTCCAAGTTTGTTCTTGAGTACTCTTGTCGATTCTTGAAGTACTCAAGCATTTCCTTTACTTTTTGTTGTTCTTGAGTTTACTCCTGTTGGTTCTTAAGTATTCTCTTCTTTACTTTCCTTGTCTTGATTTCCAAAAACCTTTACTTTCCTATCTTTCAAAACCTTTACTTTACTCAGCACTTAGCTATGATATCCACCTCTATGGATATTCGTAGCTAAACCCTTCATTCGGTTGAAGGGGTGTGCTTGTATCATACAATGTTTTAGACCCTTCTCTTAGTGCCTCTTTGTGTTCAAAACTTGTTCTATGTGCCATATATTAGGTCAGAACGCTATTGGTTGAGTGGATGCTCGAAAGAGCAAAGCTCTTCCATGGGTTCGTGAACCTTCGTGGTTAAGTGGAGGCTCGAAAGGGCACAGCTTAACTGTGGAGTTCAACCTCTTTAAAACACCATTTGGTTGATCGGAAATGATTGATCAAATGGATGCACATAAGCTAAGATACTTCGAAAGGAGGAATTAGCCCAAATAGAATAAGTGTTCTAAACGATGTGGCAAGTCATGTGCTAGAAATAGCCTTGATACATCTTTGAACAATTAGTATGATCATTCGAGGTCGATGATAAACAGATTTATGATACAAGGCCCCTAAAACTGAATCCTTTCCTTTAATAACATCACCTGTCACTTTACTTTCAGTCCCATATCAACTGCTTACTTTCTACAAGTCTTGTACTTCAAGCATTTACTTTCCGCAAGTCTTGTCCTTCAAGCATTTACTTTTCGCAAGTCTTGTCCTTCAAGCACTTTACTTTACGCACTTACTTTCAGCAAGCCTTGTCCTTCAAGCACTTTACTTTCCAGCACCTTACTTTTCAGTATTTACTTTCAGTCTTGTATTTACTTTCTTTACTTTCAGTCATTTACTTTTCAGTACTAAAATCACAACCAACCCACGTTACTTTCAGTACTAAAATCACAACCAACCCCCAACTGTCTTACTTTCCATTTTTGAAAGAACAACTATCCACTAATTCCCTTGGGTTCGACCCCTACTTACCGCTTTACTACCCAATAGTAAAGTCGCGAGTAGCGGACTTATAAATTTATTTTGTACACATTGCCTCACGACAAGGCAGTGCTTGTCAAATTGATCTGATGGACCATATTTATATGATTCGTTAAGACAGTTAAACCCACCAAATTAGACGCTTTATCTTGACAACTTTTACTTGTTAGTTTCACTTTTGTTCTACAGGCTATTTCAAGGAGTAAAAGCTGAAACGAGCTAAAATGGAGTACTGAACGCTAAAAGTGGATTACAAGTCAGAACTGGCCATACTCCGACAATACTCCGATCAAGCCACAACTAAGTCCCGAGGACTAGTTTCAACAAAGATTAAGAACACAACTGAAATGCCAAGTCTAAGTTCCTCACCCTTTGATATCAACCAAGAAGCAACCAAAGGGCAACCAAAGGGCAACCGAAGACCAACCGGAGTCATATGCCAACCGATGGCTTTTGGGGAAAAGATCTCAATCCACTCAAACTCCCCCCTTCCACCTCACCACCGGCAGCTCACCCCTCCACCACTCCCCTCTTGCCACATGGGCGGCGGCTCATGGCCTTGCCACCTTGCCCGGCGGCTTTTGAAGCCTCCCCTTCCCATTTGACATGTGTTCTCCTCTCATCCACATCCCTCTCCTCTCCTCTTGCCTATAAAAGCCACACTTCTCCTCCTTAGTTCATCATCCCATTTTGTGTGCAAAAATCCATAGTCACTTGTTACTTATCTCTCTAGATTTTGGGCACAATCCATGTAAACACACCACTTGATATTGAAGCTCCAAGTTTGTTCTCGAGTACTCTTGTCGATTCTTGAAGTACTCAAGCATTTCCTTTACTTTTCGTTGTTCTTGAGTTTACTCCTGTTGGTTCTTGAGTATTCTCCTCTTTACTTTCCTTGTCTTGATTTCCAAAAACCTTTACTTTCCTGTCTTTCAAAACCTTTACTTTACTCAGCACTTAGCTATGATATCCACCTCTATGGATATTCACAGCTAAACCCTTCATTCGGTTGAAGGGGTGTGCTTGTATCATACAATGTTTTAGACCCTTCTCTTAGTGCCTCTTTGTGTTCAAAACTTGTTCTATGTGCCATATATTAGGTCAGAACGCTATTGGTTGAGTGGATGCTCGAAAGAGCAAAGCTCTTCCATGGGTTCGTGAACCTTCGTGGTTAAGTGGAGGCTCGAAAGGGCACAGCTTAACTGTGGAGTTCAACCTCTTTAAAACACCATTTGGTTGATCGGAAATGATTGATCAAATGGATGCACATAAGCATAGATACTTCGAAAGGAGGAATTAGCCCAAATAGAACAAGTGTTCTAAACGATGTGGCAAGTCATGTGCTAGAAATAGTGATGGACCATAATTGTATGAATCATAAACACAGTTAAACCCACAAAATTAGACTCTTTGTTTATTTAACTTTTGCTTGTTAGTCCCCTTTTTTATCTACAGGGTATTTGGAAGTCTAGAGAGAAAACAAGCTAAGAAAGAGTTCTTAAAGGCAAAAATGGATTACAAGACACTCCAGGCCACAATCAGATTCCGACTGTACAACTTTCATAAACCTGACATGGAATCACTCAAAATCAGTCCAACCGAAGGGCAACCAGAGTCAGACCAGAGCTGAAAGGACCGATGGCTTTTGTGAAAGATCACAAAACACACACTCAACCACTCCCTCCACCTCATGGCCGGCGGCTAAAGCCACAAGCCTCTCCTCCATTGCCATGTGGCCGGCGGTTAGAGGAGGTGATGACTCACTCCGATGGCTTTCCTTCCCCCCTCTCATCTTGTGCCAAATGTCTTCATCTCCTTGCTCCATCAAGCCTATAAATAGAGCTCCCTTCCCTTTGTAAAATCATCACAAACACATCTCATATCAAAACATCATCCATCACAAAGCTCTAGCTTCTCTCTAGATTTTGGGCACAATCATGTAAGCACTTTACTTTGGAATCGAAGCTTGATCTTTAGCACTCTTAACGGTTCTTGTAAGTACTCTCTTCTTTACTTTACTGTCTTTTCAATTCAACAAGTTTACTTTCCTGTCTTTACTTTCGAAAACTTTACTTTACTGTCTTTCAAAAACCTTTACTTTTCAACGCACTTAGCTATGATGTCCTATTCCATGAATATTCGTAGCTAAACCCTTCATTCGGTTGAAGGGGTGTGCTTGTATCATACAATGTTTTAGGCCCTACTCTTAGTGCCTCTATGTATTCAAAACTTGTTCTTTGCGCCACATATTAGGTTAGAACTTCCAAGGTTGAGTGGATGCTTTAACGGGCAAAGCTCTTCCGTGGGGTTCGTGAACATACTCAGGTAAGTGGATGCTTTAACGGGCAAAGCTTATCTGAGGAGTTCGACCTCTTTCAAAAACCATTTGGTTGATCGTAACTGAAGATCAAATGGATGCACATAAGGCTAAGATACTTCGAAAGGAGGAATTAGTCTAAATAGAACAAGTGTTCTAAATGATGTGGCAAGTCATGTGCTAGAAATAGCCTTGATTCATCTTTGAACACATAGTATGATCATTAGAGGTCGATGATAAATAGACTATAATACAAGGCCCCCTAAAACCGAATACTTTCCTTTAATTGTAATATCAACTGTTACTTTACTTTCAGTACCATATCAAATGTTTATTTTCTGTCAAGACTCGTCCATCAAGCACTTTACTTTTCAGTACTAAAACCAAAACCAACCCCCCAACTGCTTAATTTAACTCCCCCTTTTAGAAAGAACAACTATCACCTAATTCTCTTGGGTTCGACCCGTACTTACCACTGACTACCAAAAATAGTTAAGTCGCGAGTATCGGAGATATAAATTTATTTTTGCACAGAGAACATCGCACCTTAACGACAGTGCGGTGGGCTCCGTCAAATAGCCTTGATACATCTTTGAACACTTAGTATGATCATTAGAGGTCGATGATAAACAGATTTATGATACCAGGCCCCTAAAACCGAATCCTTTCCTTTAATTAAAACATCACCTGTCACTTTACTTTCAGTCCCATATCAACCGCTTACTTTCTGCAAGTCTTGTCCTTCAAGCATTTACTTTCCGCAAGTCTTGTCCTTCAAGCATTTACTTTCCGCAAGTCTTGTCCTTCAAGCACTTTACTTTACGCACTTACTTTCAGCAAGCCTTGTCCTTCAAGCACTTTACTTTCCAGCACTTTACTTTTCAGTATTTACTTTCAGTCCTGTATTTACTTTCTTTACTTTCAGTCATTTACTGTTCAGTACTAAACTCACAACCAACCCACGTTACTTTCAGTACTAAAATCACAACCAACCCCCAACTGTCTTACTTTCCATTTTCGAAAGAACAACTATCCACTAATTCCCTTGGGTTCGACCCCTACTTACCGCTTTACTACCCAATAGTAAAGTCACGAGTAGCGGACTTATAAATTTATTTTGTACACATTGCCTCGCGACAAGGCAGTGCTGTCAACTACCTAGAAAAATTCAACCGCCTGAAAGAAAGCTGCTGCACCCTTGAATTGCCCGAGAAACTCATCATCGAGTACCTCATTGATGGACTAAGACAATTAGACAAAATGCTCCTGGATGCCTCAGCTGGAGGATCCATGATTAATCTATCACTGAGCGGCATAAGGCGTCTCATCACCAACGTTGCTGAAAATGCCCGATTCAGAGAGGAGACAACTCGGCAGGAAGAATTTTCTAGAACAAAGAATGTGGCGAAGGCCGAGACACCGATGAACTGCATGCCCGAGGAGATGAAACAAATGAAGGAAATGATGGTTCAGATCCTACGAAGGGAGCCCGTTCAAGTGAAGCCTTGCGAGTTTTGTGGTTTTATTGACCACAAAACTGACGCATGCCCGACATTAATAGTAGAGGAACCGGCAGAAGTAAATGCAGTGGTAGGATACCAAGGATACAACAACAACAACAGCAACAACAGAGCCGGACCAAACCGGCAGTATAATCAAGCAACCAGCTCGAACTGGAGGAACGAGAACCACCCTTGATAGGGAAACACAACAAGCTGCCCCTCAATTAGCTCAGTCGTTATACCAACCACCCCACCGGCAGTACAACCAGAACGCTCCACTAGCAGGCCAATACCAGCAAAGAGGACCGAACCAATACCCGACGGGCCAATATCAACAGAAGGGACCAAATCAGTACCAAGACAGCTCAAGTAATCAGCAAGGACCAAGCAAGTCGCTTGAGGATACCATGAAGGCAGGAAGCGTAAATCAACTGGGTACTTCGCTACACCAATACCAAGCGAAAACTGACGGAGCAATCACAGAGTTAACCAAACAAATGTCCCAGCTCGCCACCTCAATGTCCACACTCGCTAAGGAGCTGATGGACCATAATTATACGAATCATAAACACAGTTAAACCCACTAAATTAGACTGTTTGTCTATTTAACTTTTGCTTGTTAGTTCCGATATTTATCTACAGGGTATTTTAGAGACTAGAGAGAATACACGCTAAGGAGAGGATTTTACGCTGAAAATATATTACGAGTCATTCCAAGGTCACGATCAGATGCCGACTGAAGAAATCTCAAGATCCTGACATTGAATCACTCAAAACAAATCCAACCGAAGAGCAACCAAAGTCAGTCCGGAGCTGAAATACACCGATAGTTTTGTGAAAACATCACAAAACTCACAAAACCTCCACCTTTCCTCCTTTTGACCGGCGGCTTTTGCTCCATCCAACCTCCTTATGCCACCTAGGGGGGGCGGCTCCTCCTCCATGACCGGCCACCAGCGGCTTTTGTGAGCCATGGAGAGCTTGCCAAGTGTTGCTCCTTCTCACCACATCTCCTCCCCCCTTAAGCCTATAAATACCCTTCTCCTCTCATTTGTAAATCAATCCAAAATCATAAACACTTCTCTCTCTAGAAAGTTTGGCATTTGTAAGTTTGGTTTTTAATATATAATACTCCTGTTGGTTCTTGAGTATTATAATTTGGTCTTGAGTACTCCTGTCGGTTCTTGAGTACTCAAGCTTTTCTTTATTCTCGAGTAATCTTGTCGGTTCTTGAAGTACTCACCCCTTTCCTTTACTTACTATCTTTCAAAAACCCTCGAGTACTTAGCTATGGTATCCACCTCTATGGATATTCGTAGCTAAACTCTTCATTCGGTTGAAGGGTGTACTTGTATCATAAAATGTTTTAGGCCATATTTTAGTGCCTCTTCTTTGTATTCAAAACTTGTTCTATGTGCCATATATTATGTTAGAACTTCCAAGGTTTAGTGGATGCTTAGAATGGCAAAGCTCTTCCGTGGGGTTCGTAAACATACTCGGATAAGTGGATGCTTGGAATGGCAAAGCTTATCTGAGGAGTTTGACCTTTCTAAAACACCATTTGGTTGGTTGGGAATGACTGGTCAAATGGATGCACACAGGCTAATATACCTTGGAATGGGGTATTAGTCTAAGTAGAACAAGTGCTCTACGACCTTGGAATGGGCTAGACAGTGTGGCAAATCGAGTGCTTGGAATGGCCTTGATACACGGTTGAATACTTAGAAGGATCACTAAAGGTCAATGATAAACAGGCTATGATACAAGGCCCCCGAAACCGAATGCTTTCCTTAAATTCAAACACCCCTTGCATTTACTTCTTAGTATAAACTGCTCTATCAACTGCTCACGTACCGGAAGGCTTGCCAATCACGCATCACCCGCTGTAAGTCTTCTACTTTTATTTTCAGTATTTACTTTTCTGTCATTTACTTTTCCGCACTAAAAACCAAAACCAACCAACCAATCACTTACTTTTCCGCACTAAAACCTCAATCAACCTAAAACACGCTCCCTCGCTGTACAATTCCCTCAAAGAATAGCTTACCCCCTAATTCCCTTGGGTTCGACCCCTACTTACCACTTGCTACCCAGTAGTAAGGTCACGAGTAGCGGAATACAAATTTGCTTTTGCACAGAGAACACCGCACCTTAACGACAGTGCGGTGGGCTCCGTCAAAACTGGCGCCGTTGCCGGGGAGTTAGCAGATGGATAGTTGTTCTTTTTTCTGTTATACATAATCCGCCATGTCTTCCTACTACGACAACGAGCCTTGGAACGATGAGGAGTTTTTCTCGCTAGTCCGCGAAGAGATCATCAACATTAAGCAATCCCGGGACGAAACTTTGGACGAGTACTTGGCGTACTTTGACTCCATTGTGGCGAGCTGCCCGCACCATGGATTCACCAGATTCAATCTTATTCAAATATTTCTCGGTGGAATGATGCCACTTGAGCGGAAAAGACTTAATGATGTAGCAGGATGTTCACTCATGAAGTTAACCGTGGCTGAAGCCTGGCGCCTCATAAATGATTTGGCAAAGAACACAAAACAGGGTCAGTGGCACCAAACTGACGATAAGGCACCAACGATGGAAGTGGACTCAGTGCAGAACGAGCCCGACACCACACCCATTATGAGCTTGCCCGTAACAAAACCGAGAGAAGACATCAGTACAAGGGCAGTAATGGATGTAGAGGCGACTCTAAAGGAGCCAATATTGGAGCCCACAGAGCCGACAAAGGATGAGGACTTTTGGATGACCGAAGAAGAACTGCCCAAATCTGGCCCGGTCTTCATCACCAATCTGCCCAAGGTAGTCCTGGCCCTACTTGACGAGCCAAATGAAGTCCCGGACTTCACTACAAAACCAGCCGAGACATACCTGGACCTCACTGCCAAACTGACCGAGAAAATCACGGCAGGCCCGGTCCTCACTGAAGAGCTGCTCGAGAAAGGCCCTGTCCTTATGGCCGAGAAGCCCTTACTTAACCCTTCATGTTCTATAAAGATCACAGCCACCAGATATGAGATGATCGATGCAGTGCTAGGCGAGTTGGAGGAGAAACATGAGCCAAAACAATCAACGTATGAGCTCCCACTCGTCACAAGCCAAGAAGAGCCTCCTGAAAGGTGTAAGGACCAAGGACGGCCAATCATCTCTGCCACAAAGAAGAGGGTTAGCAAGGGCGCATACTTGAGGTCGCTTGGCAAAAGACTGAACTTCCAAAACTGCAAAAGTACCGACCGTTCATACATGAAAAAGCGACAAAGGCATGGGCCGAAGGAATGGAAACTCGGAAGGAGTGACAAGCGAGCACGACTCATTGGACCAGCAGCTATGGTCAATAAAGCCTCACCCTCTCAGAGCAAAAGGGCAGCCGAGAAGAAAGTCGACCTCAAGCACCCATGGGATCCCTACTTATGATCCAAGAATGAGGTACTGTCGAGCTAATGACGTTAAACAAATGCACTGGTCGGGAGGTAACCCGACACCTATCTTACTTTCAGTTATTTAATTTCTGTCATTTAGTTTTTCCATTCTCACCTTTCCTGTATATATTTGCTTGCATGACTTTTGAACTACGTCGTGCTGAAAGGCACGCCTTCGTTCAAAAGTGTGGGGTGAGATCCACCTTTGTAAATAAATAATATTTTTTTCCTTTTTCCTTAATAATATCTTTTTGAAAATATGAACTTAAGAATGTGAAAAAGATAGATCATAATTCATGCATTAACCTTGCGAAAATTCAACTATTTAAAAACTTAGAATGTAACTTCTCATTTGTCTCTTTGTGCTGAGATAAACTAGGGATGTGGAGTTGACATAAACTTCCCTAGAGAGGCTTGGCAAGCACTCAAAGGATCGAATCTAACTATATGGTTTTCGAAGTCAGTGGAGGATGCACTTCGGGTTTCAGTGAAGATTAAAGTCATCTCCGCCATGCAGTGTTTATGCAAAATGAAAAAAGGCGAGGACGGGAATCAGACCGTCCTATCTCTAGTCAAAGTAGCCGAGAAAATAGATGAGCGACCCTCATCTTGACCCGCGCGAAACGGCAAGGATGAGAGGAGCGGGGAGGTATTTCCATAGGCTTGCGGGCGATGATTGGACCTCCCAAAAAGGCTTGAGAAAATGGACTAGCAAGCCACAAAAAGGCAGAATCTCAAAGAAGCAAATCAAGAGGCCAAAGGCCCAAAATTGTGAAGGTTTTAACCGAACAAAAAGTGAAGTACTCAAAGAGTCAAATCAAAGGCCAAAGGCCGATTCACTACAAAAGCTGTCCCTCGCCAAAAGAAAATCAAAGACCAAACCATTGAAACCCGAACCGAATCACGTGCTAGAGAAAGCTACAAGGAAACCATATAGTGCGAGACGGTCCCGAGGTTGCAGTCCAGGAGCCTGAAAAGGGCTATCTCCCGAAACATCCAAAATAATTTGCATCTCAGCACGGAGGTATAAGTATCAAGTTTCTTCTATTTTTTACACAGTTCAATTTGGTAATAAGTAAATAATGCATGAATTAGGATAAATCTAGTCCCACAGTCTAACTTTCATATTTTAAAAGCTTACTTAGTGCCGCCCTTTAATAGCATTGTTCGGGACGAACAACTAAAAGTGTGGGGTGATCTGATGGACCATAACTATACGAATCATAAACACAGTTAAACCCACTAAATTAGAGTGTTTGTCTATTTAACTTTTGCTTGTTAGTTCCGATATTTATCTACAGGGTATTTTAGAGACTAGAGAGAATACACGCTAAGGAGAGGATTTTACGCTGAAAATATATTACGAGTCATCCAAGGTCATGATCAGATGCCGACTGAAGAAATCTCAAGATCCTGACATTGAATCACTCAAAACAAATCCAACCGAAGAGCAACCAAAGTCAGTCCAGAGCTGAAATACACCGATAGTTTTGTGAAAACATCACAAAACTCACAAAACCTCCACCTTTCCTCCTTGTGACCAGCGGCTTTTTCTCCATCCAACCTCCTTATGCCACCTAGGGGGGCAGCTCCTCCTCCATGACCGGCCACCGGCGGCTTTTGTGAGCCATGGAGAGCTTGCCAAGTGTAGCTCCTCCTCACCACATCTCCTCCCCCCATAAACCTATAAATACCCTTCTCCTCTCATTTGTAAATCAATCCAAAATCATAAACACTTCTCTCTAGAAAGTTTGGCATTTGTAAGTTTGGTTTTTAATATATAATACTCATGTTGGTTCTTGAGTATTATAGTTCGGTCTTGAGTACTCCTGTCGGTTCTTGAGTACTCAAGCTTTTCTTTATTCTCGAGTACTCTTGTCGGTTCTTGAAGTACTCACCCCTTTCCTTTACTTACTGTCTTTCAAAAACCCTCGAGTACTTAGCTATGGTATCCACCTCTATGGATATTCGTAGCTAAACTCTTCATTCGGTTGAAGGGGTGTACTTGTATCATAAAATGGTTTAGGCCATATTTTAGTGCCTCTTCTTTTTATTCAAAACTTGTTCTATGTGCCATATATTAGGCCAGAACTTCCAAGGTTGAGTGGATGCTTGGAATGGCAAAGCTCTTCCGTGGGAGTTTGTAAACATACTCGGATAAGTGGATGCTTGGAATGGCAAAGCTTATCTGAGGAGTTTGACCTTTCTAAAACACCATTTGGTTGGTCGGGAATGACTGGTCAAATGGATGCACACAGGCTAATATACCTTGGAATGGGGTATTAGTCTAAGTAGAACAAGGGCTCTACGACCTTGGAATGGGCTAGACAGTGTGTGCAAATCGAGTGCTTGGAATGGCCTTGATACACGTTTGAATACTTAGAAGGATCACTAAAGGTCGATGATAAACAGGCTATGATACAAGGCCCCCGAAACCGAATGCTTTCCTTAAATTCAAACACCACCTGCATTTACTTTCTTAGTATAAACTGTTCTATCAACTGCTGACGTTCCGGAAGGCTTGCCAATCACGCATCACCCGCTGTAAGTCTTCTACTTTTTTTTCAGTACTTTACTTTTCTGTCATTTACTTTTCCGGACTAAAAACCAAAACCAACCAACCATTCACTTACTTTTCCGTACTAAAACCTCAATCAACCTAAAACACGCTCCCTCGCTGTATAATTCCCTCAAAGAATAGCTTATCCCCCTAATTCCCTTGGGTTCGACCCCTACTTACCACTTGCTACCCAGTAGTAAGGTCACGAGTAGCGGAATACAAATTTGCTTTTGCACAGAGAACACCGCACCTTAACGACAGTGCGGTGGGCTTCGTCAAAACTGGCGCCGTTGCCGGGGAGTTAGTTACTTAATCGGATAAGTTCTTTGAATCGATACTCGCTTCAAAACAACCATGTCTCGCGAAGGAAGCCACCATGACTACCAGGATGACGAAGAGATAAACATGTACGATCGAAATGATGAGGTGCCACTTCCATTTGTCAACGATCCGGAACAAATCATCCGTGACAGAAGAGCTCGTGATAGGGAGGCCGCCCGAAGAAACCAAGGACCACTCGAGGACCAAAATGCAGCTGGTCCATTGCAACCCCCTATACGTCCCCCACACCCTCAACCTCGACAAATGCCTAGGCAAGAACCTGTCTTCGACGACTACTATGGGAATAACAACTACCGCGCACCTACGATGGGAGAACTCAATGCCCCAGATTTTGCAACGCAGCCGTGGTGCATCTACGAGGGCCCTGAACTAGAATACATTACCATCAACACTTCAGTGGCCCATAGCTTGCCCAAGTTCTCAGAAGCACATGGAGAATCTGCGACAACTCACCTCCAACGCTTACACGGCATTTGCCAAAATCTAAAACCCAATCGAGTGAGTATAGACGACTTCAAGCTGAAGGCGTTCTATTTTTCCCTCATTGACGCGGCAAACAACTGGTGCCTTTCATCGCCTTCCGGTAGCATCAGAACATGGGCTCAGATGCAAAAGAAATTCCTAGACAAATATTACCCGGCAGGAAGAGCAATGCAAGTAAGGAGGCAATTACAAGACATCAAGCAAGGGCCCAATGAAACCATGTACGACTACCTGGAAAAGTTCAACCACCTGGAAAGAAGCTGCTGTACCCTTGGACTGCCCGAGAAACTCATCATCGAGTACCTCATTGATGGATTAAGACCCTTAGACTAAATGCTCTTGGATGCCTCAACTGGAGGATCCATGATGAATCTATCATTGAGTGGCATAAGGAACCTCATCGCCAACGTTGTTGAAAATGCCCGATTTAGAGAAGAGACAACTCGGCAGGAAGAATTTTCCCGAACAAGGAATGTGGCACAAGCTGAAACACCAATGAACTCCATGACTGAAGAGATGAAACAATTAAAGGAGATGATGATTCAGATCCTACGAAGACAACCAGTTCCAGTAAAGCCTTGCGAATTTTGTGGTTTTACGGACCACAAAACTGACGCATGCCCGATAATAATAGAAGAGGAACTGGCAGAAGTGAATGCGGTGGGAGGATACCAAGGATACAACAACAACAACAACGACAACGACAGAGCCGGACAAAACAGACAGTATGGTCAAACAACCAACCCGAGCTGGCGTAACAACAACTATCCTCAGAAGGAAGCACAACCAGCTATCCCTCAACTAGCTCAGTCATTCTACCAACCCCCCCACCGACAGTATAACCAG
Organism: Rhodiola kirilowii; assembly: GCA_033675215.1. Classification (NCBI taxonomy): domain Eukaryota; kingdom Viridiplantae; phylum Streptophyta; class Magnoliopsida; order Saxifragales; family Crassulaceae; genus Rhodiola; species Rhodiola kirilowii. Next base: position 38,269,263 of record CM066201.1, read on the forward strand.
AACGCTCCATCGGCAGGCCAATATCAGCAAAAAGGACTGAATCAGTACCAAACTAGCCCAAACAATCAGCAAGAACCAACCAAGTCGCTAGATGACACAATGAAGGAGCTCGCAGGAAGCATAAATCAATTGGGTACTTCGCTACACCAATACCAGGCAAAAACTGACGGGGCAATTTCAGAATTGACCAAACAAATGTCCCAGCTCGCCACCGCAATGTCAACACTCACTAATGAACCTAGCAGACTTCCTTCACCAACCACCAAAATCCAAAGGCAAATATTAGCATGATAAGGAGGTCAAACATAAAGGCGACACTAGGAGAAGTAGCACGATCCCCAACTTACAAACTTACCAACAAACACTTCACCCTTAGGCGTCATCCTGAGTGGAACCAAGAGGAAGACCGACCCAATGATAGCAAAACATGGGTTACGCATGCTGACAATGGACGGTACGCATTCACCGTTTGCATAACACCACCTCCGATCATACACTCTGACATACCAGCATCTGGATGGGATGACAATAACGATTTAAAGTGGGACTCTCCAACTAATATTTATGCTTCGAAGCAAAATATTAAGGGGTCCGATTATACAAATCCTAAGCCAAGGAATGGGCAGAATGGCCCGACGATAGAAAGAGCCCTCACTTCAGATCATGAGTCACAACCGGAAAGAGATAAAGACCCAGGGGCCTTCATAGTCACTTGCGGTATTGGTGAAACCCAGATTCATAAGTGCTTAGTCGATCTTGGGGCTGCTGTCAATGCCATGCCTTCCGCCTTATACTACTTATTAGGACTTAGTCTATTAAAACCACTAATAGATGCTTGTCATCAGAGCAAATGTACAAATAAATTTATAATAGTCCGCTACTCGCAACTATACTACTGGGTAGTACTTGGTAAGTAGGGGTCGAACCCAAGAGAATCAGTGGGATAGTCATTCTTTGAGGGGGTTTATCCAGCGAGAGAGCGTGTTTTAGGTTGGTTGGTTGGTTTTAAAGCTACCAGCTAAGTGATTGATTGATTGATTGGTTGGTTGGTTTTAGTACTGGAAAGTAAATTGCAGTTTATAATTGAGGAGAAATGTTCGGTTTCAGGGGCCTTGTATTATATCCTGTTTATCATTAACTCTTAGTGAATCTGCTAAGTATTCAAACGGTGTATCAAGGCCATTCCAAGCACTCGATTTGCGTACACTGTCTAGCCTATTCCAAGGACGTAGAGCACTTATTCTACTTAGACTAATACTCCATTCCCGGTTATATTAGCCTACATGCATCCATTTGATCAATCATTCCCGATCAACCAAATGGTGTTTAAGGGAAGTCAAACTTCTCAGATAAGCTTTGCCATTCCAAGCATCCACTTATCCGTACAAGTTTACGAACCCCCACGGAAGAGTTTTGCCATTCCAAGCGTCCACTCAACCTTGGACGTTCTGACTTAATATATGGCACATAGAATAAGTTTTGAATACTAAGGCGAGACACTAAGTTAATAGTCTAAAACATTTTATAATACAAGTGCGCCCCTTAGACCGAACTACTAGTTTAGCTACTATTTATCGCGCTAAACATTTTAACTAAGGAAATAAAAATAGTTGAATAAATACTAAGAATTACTTACAACCGTTGAAGCGCCAAGGGAGCTATCCTTTATTTCCAAAGCCAAACAAATATTACAACTTACAAAACTTTAGAGAGATAAGTGAATTTGGATTTTGAGGTGTGTTCTAAATGAGGAGGAGGAGCTCCTCCTTATATAGCCATGGGAGGATGGAGATGGAGGGTGGAGATGGTTGCATGTGGAGGCCATCCATGGAGGAGGAGAATGGAGGGTGGAGGAGCCACCACATGTCTTTTGATCCAAGGGAGGAGGAAGGAGGAGCAAGGAGGAGGAGACATGTGGAGGAGCCAAAAGCCGCCGGTCAAGGGAGGAGGAGCCGCCGGTTGCCGGTGGTGGAAGGGGAGGAGCTCCTCCCTTGGTCACCTCTTCAACAAGTGGCCGGTCACTTTTTTTTCAATGTGTGAGTTTTGTACAATTTTGTGCAGTCTTTTCACAAAACTGTCAATGTGTTTTGTCCCGGGCTGTCTTGATTCCTCTCCTGATTCTTCTAATTAATTTGTTATGAGTGATTCAACGTCAATATCCTTGATATTTCTTCAGTCGGCATATGATCTTGACCTTGGATTGACTCGTAACATCTTTTTTGCTTTAAAAGCTCCTCTTTAGCATGTATTCTCTCTAAGCTCTGAAATACCCTGTAAAAATATATCTAAACTAACAAGCAAAAGTTAAATAGACAAAATGTCTAATTAAGGGGGTTATACTGTGTTTATGATTCGTATAATTTTGGTCCATCAGATCACCCCACACTTTTAGTTGTTCGTCCTGAACAATGCTATTCAAGGGCGGTATGTTAAGTTGGCTTTGGAATATGAAAATTAGACTGTGGTACTCGATCTATCCTAATTCATGCATTACTACTTATTACTAAATTAAACTGCGTAAATAAATAGAAGAAACTTAATACTTGTACCTCCGTGCTGAGATGCAAATTATATTGGATGTCTCGGGAGATAGCCCTTTTTAGGCTCCTAGACTGCAATCTCGGGATCGTCTCGCACTATATGGTTTTCTGGTAGCTTTCTCTAGCACGTGATTCGGTTCGGGTTTCACTGAGTTGAGCCTTTTTGATTTCTTTCTTTTTTGGCGAGGGACTGCTTTTGTAGTGAATTGGCCTTTGGCCTTTGATTTGACTCTTTGAGTACTTCACTTTTTGTTTGGTTAAAACCTTCACAACTTTGGGCCTTTGGCCTCTTGATTTGCTTCTTCGAGCTTTTTGCCTTTTTGTGGCTTTGCTAGTCCATTTTCTCAAGCCTTTTTGGGAGGTCCAATCATCGCCCGCAAGCCTATGGAAATACCTCCCCGCTCCTCTCATCTTTGTTGTTTCGCGCGGGTCAAGATGAGGGTCGCTCATCTATTTTCTCGGCTACTTTGACTAGAGAGAGGACGGTCTGATTCCCGTCCTCGCCTTTTCTTTTCTTTTTGCATAAACACTGCATGGCGGAGATGACTTCAATTCTTCACTGAAACCCGAAGTGCAGCCTCCACTGACTTCGAAAACCATATAGTTTGATCTGATCCTTTGATTGCTTGCCAAGCCTCTCTAGGGCAGTTTATGTCAACTCCACATCCCTGGTTATCTCAGCAAAAAGGACAATTGAAAAGTTACATTCTAAGTTTTTAAATAGTTTGAATTTTCACAAGGGTAATGCATGAATTATGATCTATCTTTTTCACATTCTTAAGTTCATATTTTCAAAAAGATACTACTACTAAAAAAGAAAAAGAAAATAGCAAGCATGTTATTTATGTACACAGGTGGTTCTCACCCCCCACTTTTGAATGAAGGCGTGCCTTAGTTCAAAAGTCATGCAAGCTTAAAACTAAATACTGAATTTAAATGACAAAAATTAAAAGTGTGGAAAGTAAGATAGTGTCGGGTTACCTCCCGACCAGTGCACTTGTTTAACGTCGTTGGCTCGATAGTACCTCGTTGTGGATTACTGGTTTGGGTCCCATGGGTGGCTCAAGTCGAACTTCACCACCGTTCATGTGTTGTTTCTTGCTTTGACTCGTCCTAACTTCTTGCCGGATGTTGTATTCGGGTCAGGACTCCTTTGTTTTGGGATTTTTTCCTTCCAATACCCCGGAGGGGGTGATGGACCTTTCACTACTAGCCTTTTGAAGTTTTTGTATTTGGGACTGCCTAGTTCAGTTGCGGCATAGCAATGCTCCATCGAGGGGTCATTCTGCAGAGGTCCTTTGTAAATGCTCCCCGGCAACGGCGCCAATTTGACAGATGCTTGTCGTCAGAGCAAATGTACAAATAAATTTATAATAGTCCGATACTCGCAACTATACTACTGGGTAGTACTTGGTAAGTAGGGGTCGAACCCAAGAGAATCAGTGGGATAGTCGTTCTTTGAGGGGGTTTATCCAGCGAGAGAGCGTGTTTTAGGTTGGTTGGTTGGTTTTAAAGCTACCAGCTAAGTGATTGATTGATTGATTGGTTGGTTGGTTTTAGTACTGGAAAGTAAATTGCAGTTTATAATTGAGGAGAAATGTTCGGTTTCAGGGGCCTTGTATTATATCCTGTTTATCATTGACTCTTAGTGAATCTGCTAAGTATTCAAACGGTGTATCAAGGCCATTCCAAGCACTCGATTTGCGTACACTGTCTAGCCTATTCCAAGGACGTAGAGCACTTATTCTACTTAGACTAATACTCCATTCCCGGTTATATTAGCCTACGTGCATCCATTTGATCAATCATTCCCGATCAACCAAATGGTGTTTAAGGGAAGTCAAACTTCTCAGATAAGCTTTGCCATTCCAAGCATCCACTTATCCGTACAAGTTTACGAACCCCCACGGAAGAGTTTTGCCATTCCAAGCGTCCACTCAACCTTGGACATTTTGACTTAATATATGGCACATAGAATAAGTTTTGAATACTAAGGCGAGACACTAAGTTAATAGTCTAAAACATTTTATATTACAAGTGCGCCCCTTAGACCGAACTACTAGTTTAGCTACTATTTATCGCGCTAAACATTTTAACTAAGGAAATAAAAACAGTTGAATAAATACTAAGAATTACTTACAACCGTTGAAGCGCCAAGGGAGCTATCCTTTATTTCCAAAGCCAAACAAATATTACAACTTACAAAACTTTAGAGAGATAAGTGAATTTGGATTTTGAGGTGTGTTCTAAATGAGGAGGAGGAGCTCCTCCTTATATAGCCATGGGAGGATGGAGATGGAGGGTGGAGATGGTTGCATGTGGAGGCCATCCATGGAGGAGGAGAATGGAGGGTGGAGGAGCCACCACATGTCTTTTGATCCAAGGGAGGAGGAAGGAGGAGCAAGGAGGAGGAGACATGTGGAGGAGCCAAAAGCCGCCGGTCAAGGGAGGAGGAGCCGCCGGTTGCCGGTGGTGGAAGGGCAGGAGCTCCTCCCTTGGTCACCTCTTCAACAAGTGGCCGGTCACTTTGGTCCAATGTGTGAGTTTTGTACAATTTTGTGCAGTCTTTTCACAAAACTGTCAATGTGTTTTGTCCCGGGCTGTCTTGATTTCTCTTCTGATTCTTCTGATTAATTTGTTATGAGTGATTCAACGTCAGGATCCTTGATATTTCTTCAGTCGGCATATGATCTTGACCTTGGATTGACTCGTAACATCTTTTCTGCTTTAAAAGCTCCTCTTTAGCATGTATTCTCTCTAAGCTCTGAAATATCCTGTAAAAATATATCTGAACTAACAAGCAAAAGTTAAATAGACAAAATGTCTAATTAAGGGGGTTATACTGTGTTTATGATTCGTATAATTTTGGTCCATCAACCACCCAAGTCAAATATCGAGCTAGGAGATAAATCGTGCATCCGTCCGGTTGGAGTACTGGAAGACGTAATACTCCATGTGGGAGAGCTCGTCGTTGCTGCAGACTTTTATGTGATACAAACGGGAGAGACCAGCGAAGACGACCCTCCAACAATAATATTGGGATGACCATTCCTCTACGCTACTGAAGCAAGGATCGATGTGGGCAAGGGCTCATTATCGCTTAAGTTCGGCGGCAAAATTGCAAATTTCTACATTGATAATAGCCGCACGGATACAAAGAAACCGCCAGACATTATACCTATCTCAGATTGCGGTACACAGTTTTCTGACCTGCCAAAGGAGACCGAAAGAGTAACAAGACCAGCAGCTATGGTCAAAGGTCCCCCGCCTTCTCAGAAACAATGGAAAGAAAAAACACCAAAACCATGGGGTTCTAACCCAAGCAAGAAATCAGGAAGAGTCAAGGCCAAAATCAACACAGGAACAGTGGCGAAATACGACCTAAGCCACCCATGGGATCCAAACCAGTGATCCAGGAATGAGGTACTGTCGAGCCAACGACGTTAAACAAAGGCACTGGTCGGGAGGTAACCCGACACATATCTTACTTTCAGTCTTTTATTTTTCTGTCCTTTAGTTTTTACCAATAAGTCGCTCTCACCCACTTGGTGCATATAAGAAATGACTATTCAGGAATCGGACTTGGGTGCAACATTAAGCCAGCCAGGCCTACGCCAAGAGTTCAAGGCCCCAGCCGAACTCCCTCGATTATCCAGCCTCATGCCATGTCGTTCACTCGACACTTTAAAGGGAGTTCTGTTCTTCCCTTTTCCTTAAAGTCATTTCCTTCTCATAATTTTCTGCTTGCATGGCTTTTGAACTAAGTCTTGCTGAAAGGCACGCCTTCGTTCAAAAGTGTGGGGTGAGAACCGCATGTGTACATAACATGTTTTTTCTTTTCTTTTTTCCTTAATTTTATCTTTTTGAAAATATGAACTTAAGAATGTGAAAAAGATAGATCATAATTCATGCATTAACCTTGTGAAAATTCAACTGTTTAAAAACATAGAATGTAACTTCTCATTTGTCCCTTTGTGCTGAGATAAACTAGGGATGTGGAGTTGACATAAACTGCCCTAGAGAGGCTTGGCAAGCACTTGAAGGATCGAATCTAACTATATGGTTTTCGAAGTCAGTGGAGGCTGCACTTCGGGTTTCAGTGAAGATTGAAGTCATCTCCGCCATGCAGTGTTTATGCAAAAAGAAAAAAGGCGAGGACGGGAATCATACCGTCCTATCTCTAGTCAAAGTAGCCGAGAAAATAGATGAGCGACCCTCATCTTGACCCGCGCGAAACGGCAAGGATGAGAGGAGCGGGGAGGTATTTCCATATGCTCGCGGGCGATGATTGGACCTCCCAAAAAGGCTTGAGAAAATGGACTAGCAAGCCACAAAAAGGCAAAAGCTCGAAGAAGCAAATCAAGAGGCCAAAGGCCCAAAATTGTGAAGGTTTTAACCGAACAAAAAGTGAAGTACTCAAAGAGTCAAATCAAAGGCCAAAGGCCGATTCACTACAAAAGCTGTCCCTCGCCAAAAGAAAATCAAAGACCAAACCATTGAAACCCAAACCGAATCACGTGCTAGAGAAAGCTACAAGGAAACCATATAGTGCGAGACGGTCCCGAGAATGCAGTCCAGGAGCCTGAAAAGGGCTATCTCCCGAAACATCCAAAATAATTTGCATCTCAGCACGAAGGTACAAGTATCAAGTTTCTTCTATTTATTTACACGGGTTAATTTGGTAATAAGTAGTAATGCATGAATTAGGATAAATCGAGTCCCACAGTCTAACTTTCATATTTTAAAAGCTTACTTAGTGTGCCGCCCTTTAATAGCATTGTACGGGACGAACAACTAAAAGTGTGGGGTGATCTGATGGACCATAATTATACGAATCATAAACACAGTTAAACCCACCAAATTAGACTATTTGTCTATTTAACTTTTGCTTGTTAGTTCCGATATTTATCTACAGGGTATTTTGGAGCCTAGAGAGAAAACACGCTAAGGAGGAGTTTTTACGCAGAAAATATATTACGAGTCATTCCAAGGTCAAGACCAGATGCCGACTGAAGAAATCTCAAGATCCTGACATGGAATCACTCAAAACAAATCCAACCGAAGAGCAACCAAAGTCAGTCCGGAGCGGAAGTGTACCAATAGTTTTGTGAAAACATCACAAAACTCACAAAACCTCCACCTTTCCTCCTTGTGACCGGCGGCTTTTGCTCCATCCAACCTCCTTATGCCACCTAGGGGGCGGCTCCTCCTCCATGACCGGCCACCGGCGGCTTTGAGGAGACCATGGCTTTGTGCCATGTGTCCTCCTTCTCCTCCACACATCTCCTCCTCCCATGGCTATAAATAGAGCCCTCCCTCTCATTTGTATCCATCCTCAAATTCACAAAACACTTCTCTCTCTAAAGTTTGGCACTTTGTAAGTTTGGTTTTCAATCTATAATACTCCTGTTGGTTCTTGAGTATTATAGTTAGTTCTTGAGTACTCTTGTCGGTTCTTGTAGTACTCAAGCTTTACTTTTCTCTATTCTTGAGTACTCTTGTCGGTTCTTGAAGTACTCACCCCTTTCCTTTACTTACTGTCTTTCAAAAACCGTAAGTACTTAGCTATGGTATCCACCTCTATGGATATTCGTAGCTAAACTCTTCATTCGGTTGAAGGGGTGTACTTGTATCATAAAATGTTTTAGGCTATATTTTAGTGCCTCTTCTTTTTATTCAAAACTTGTTCTATGTGCCATATATTAGGCCAGAACTTCCAAGGTTGAGTGGATGCTTGGAATGGCAAAGCTCTTCCGTGGGAGTTCGTAAACATACTCGGATAAGTGGATGCTTGGAATGGCAAAGCTTATCTGAGGAGTTTGACCTTTCTAAAACACCATTTGGTTGGTCGGGAATGACTGGTCAAATGGATGCACACAGGCTAATATACCTTGGAATGGGGTATTAGTCTAAGTAGAACAAGTGCTCTACGACCTTGGAATGGGCTAGACAGTGTGTGCAAATCGAGTGCTTGGAATGGCCTTGATACACGTTTGAATACTTAGAAGGATCACTAAAGGTCAATGATAAACAGGCTATGATACAAGGCCCCCGAAACCGAATGCTTTCCTTAAATTCAAACACCACCTGCATTTACTTTCTTAGTATAAACTGTTCTATCAACTGCTGACGTTCCGGAAGGCTTGCCAATCACGTATCACCCTCTGTAAGTCTTCTACTTTTATTTTCAGAACTTTACTTTTCTGTCATTTACTTTTCCGCACTAAAAACCAAAACCAACCAATCACTTACTTTTCCGCACTAAAACCTCAATCAACCTAAAACACGCACCCTCGCTGTACAATTCCCTCAAATAATAGCTTATCCCCCTACTTCCCTTGGGTTCGACCCCTACTTACCACTTGCTACCCAGTAGTAAGGTCACGAGTAGCTGAATACAAATTTGCTTTTGCACAGAGAACACCGCACCTTAACGACAGTGCGGTGGGCTCCGTCAAGGACCCTTGATACAGCCCAAAGGAATTACTCCACCACCAAGAAGGAGCTTTTGCCCGTAGTATTCGCTCTAGAGAAGTTCCGAGCCTACTTACTCGGAGCAAAGGTAATTGTCTTCTCAGACCATGCGGCCATCCGGTACCTAATGAGGAAAAAGAGGCCAAACCTAGGCTTATACGGTGGATCTTGCTGCTGCAAGTGTACGATGTGGAGATAAGGGACAAAAAGGGGATCGAAAATACGGTGGCTGACCATTTAAGCCGAATCGTCCGAGGAGAAGAGGAAGGGCATATTACTGAGTCGTTTCCAAATGAGCACCTATACACCGTTTCAACCAAGGTGCCGTGGTATGCCTCAATCGTCAACTACCTTGTAAGAGTTACATTTCCTCCCTCTTTTAATAAAGCACAGTGCATGAAACTTAGGCATGACGCTAGGTTTTACTTGTGGGATGATCCCTATTTGTGGAAAATAGGAGCAGATCAAATACTTAGGAGATGCATCCTTGATAGTGAAATCAATTCTGTAATTAGCTTTTGCCATGAGTTTGCATGTGGAGGACACTTCGGGCCAAGGAGAACCGCTAGGAAAATCCTAGATAGCGGCTTCTTTTAGCCGAGTATATTTAGAGATGCATATGAGAAGTGTAGAAAGTGCGATAAGTGTCAAAGAGTAGGAAATGTGTCGGCTAGAAATGAGATGCCTCAAGTACCCATATTGGTCAACGATGTTTTCGACATTTGGGGTCTTGATTTCATGGGGCCATTCCCAGTTTCTTGCGGCTATACTTATATTCTTGTTGTCGTTGATTATGTGTCAAAATGGGTAGAGGCTAAGGCCACTAAGTGCGACGATGCAAAGACTGTAGTAGATTTTTTGCGCACTAACCTGTTTTGTAGGTACGGGGTACCAAAGGCATTAATCAGCGACCAAGGCTCGCATTTTTGCAACCGCATGATGGCCGCCACCTTAAAGCACTATCATGTCCACCACCGGACGTCCACAGCTTATCATCCTCAAACCAACGGACAAGCCGAGATCTCCAACCGTGAAATCAAAGGGATCCTAGAAAAAATGGTAAAGCCAAAGAGGAAAGATTGGAGTCAAAGGCTAAATGAGGCTCTTTGGGCTTACAGAACGGCATACAAGATGCCAATAGGAACTTCCCCCTATCGGCTTGTCAACGGAAGAGCATGCCACCTCCCGGTGGAGTTAAAACATAAAGCTTACTGGGCACTCAAGAAATGCAACATGGACTAGAAAGCTGCCGGATTGGATCGAAAACTTCAGTTATGCGAACTAGAGGAGTTGCGACTCGAAGCCTATGAAGGGCAGTCGGACTACAAGGCGAGGACAAAACTATACCATGACAAATTCATCCTCCGCCGCTCATTTGAGGAAGGACAACAAGTGCTGGTCTACTCCTCACGGCTGAAGTTGATGCTCGGGAAGCTTAAATCTAGATGGACCGGCCCCTTCACAATAACTAAGGTATTCAACCATGGGGCAGTTGAGCTGGAAAGCCCTGACAATGGAAGCAGATTTACGATAAATGGGCAACGGGTCAAACATTACCATGGCGAGGTAGACTTAACACCGCAAAACTATGACCTAGCCATGCACCCAGACCCCTCCTAAGGGAGGTACCGTCGAGCTAACGACGTTAAACAAAGGCACTAGTCGGGAGGTAACCCGACATTTATCTTACTTTCAGTCATTTTATTTTATGTCATTTAGTTTTTGCCTTAAGTCATTCTCACCTTTCCTGTATATATTTGCTTGCATGTGACTTTTGAACTCAGTCGTACCGAGAGGCACGCCTTTGTTCAAAAGTGTGGGGTGAGAACCGCCTTTGTACATAGTTAATTAACATGCTTTCTTTTTTCCTTTTCCCTTAATATTATCTTTTTGAAAATATAAACTTGAGAATGTGAAAAAGAAAGATCTAAATTCAAGCATTTACCTTGTGAAATCTCAACTGTTTAAAGACTTAGGATGTAACTTCTCATTTTTCCCTTTGTGCTGAGATATACAGGGGATGTGAAGTTGATATAAAATTCCCTAGACAGGCTTGGCAAGCATTCGAAGGATTGAATTTCGCTATATGGTTTACGAAGTCAGTGGAGGCTGCACTTCGGGTTTCAGTAAAGATTAGAGTCATCTCCGCCGTGCAGCGTTTATGCAAGAGGCGGGAAGGGAATCAAACCGTCCTATCTCTAGTCTGAGTAGCCGGGAAAATAGATGAGCGACCCTCAACTTGACCCGCACCGAAACGACTACGATGAGAAAGAGCGGGGAGGTATTTCCATATGCTCTCGGGCGATGATTGGACCTCCCAAAAGGTTGAGAAAGTGGACAAGCAATTCACAAAGAAGCAAAGCTTGAAGAAGCAAATCAAGGCCGAAGGCCCAAAATTGTGAAGGTTTTAACCGAACAAAAGTGAAGAAACTCCAACTCAAAATCGAAGGCCAAAGGCCAAATCACTTCAAAAGCTGTCCCTCAACTAAAGGAAATCAAAGAGCTTAGATCACTGAAACCCGAACCAAATCATGTGCTAGAGAAAGCTACAAGAAAACCATATAGTGCGAGTCGGTCCCGAGAATGCAGTCCAGGAGCCTGAAAAGGGCTATCTCCCGAATCATCCAAATTAATTTGCATCTCGGCTCGAAGGTACAAGTATCAAGTTTCTTCTAAGTATTTACACGGTTTAGATTGGTGATGGACCATAATTATACGAATCATAAACACAGTAAAACCCACCAAATTAGACAGTTTGTCTATTTAACTTTTGCTTGTTAGTTTCGATATTTATCTGCAGGGTATTTTGGAGACTAGAGAGAATACACGCTAAGGAGAGGATTTTACGCTGAAAATATATTACTAGTCATTCCAAGGTCAAGACCATATGCCGACTGAAGAAATCTCAAGATCCTGACATGGAATCACTCAACACAAATCAAACCGAAGAGCAACCAAAGTCAGTCCGGAGCGGGAATGTACCGATAGTTTTGTGAAAACTTCACAAAACTCACAAAAACTCCCTCCTTTGCCCTTATGACTGGCGGCTTTAAGGAAAGGATGAGTCATGAGGGGAGCCTCCTCCCCCTCATGACCGGCCACCGGCGGCTCCTCCCCTCCCCTCCCATGTAGACCGGCGGCTTTCCTCCTCCATGGAAAGCTTGCCATGTGTTGCTCCTCCAAACCACACATTCCTCTCCCCTTAGCCTATAAATACTCCACCCCACTTCACTTGTAAAACATCCCACAATCCCAAAAATCATACACTTATCTCTCTAAAAGTTTGGTACTTTGTAAGCTTTTGTTCTATATCTATAATACTCTTGTTGGTTCTTGAGTATTGTAGTTCGGTCTTGAGTACTCTTGTCGGTTCTTGTAGTACTCAAGCTTGTCTTTACTTTTCACTATTCTTAAGTACTCTTGTCGGTTCTTGAAGTACTCACCCCTTTCCTTTACTGTCTTTTACTTTCAAAAACTTTACTTCCCTTGTCTTTACTTTCAAAAACTTTACTTTCCTAGTCTTTACTTTCAAAACCTTTACTTTTCCTGTCTTACAAAACCTTTACTTTTCAAGTACTTAGCTATGATATCCTCTTCCATGGATAATCGTAGCTAAACCCTTCATTCGGTTGAAGGGGTGTACTTGGATCATAAAATGTTTTAGACCCTACTCTTAATGCATCTTTGTGTTCAAAACTTGTTCTATGTGCCATATATTAGGTTAGAACTTCCAAGGTTGAGTGGATGCTTTAACGGGCAAAGCTCTTCCGTGGGGTTCGTGAACATACTCAGGTAAGTGGATGCTTTAACGGGCAAAGCTTATTTGAGGAGTTCGACTTATCTAAAACACCATTTGGTTGATCGTAACTGAAGATCAAATGGATGCACATAAGGCTAAGATACTTCGAAAGGAGGAATTAGTCTAAATAGAACATGTGTTCTAAACGATGTTGCAAGTCTTGTGCTAGAAATAGCCTCGATTCATCTTTGAACACTTAGTATGATCATTAGCGGTCAATGATAAACAGACTACGATACAAGACCCCTAAGACCGAATACTTTCCTTAAATTCAAACACCACCCGCACTTACTTTCAATTTTAATATAAACTGTATTATCAACTGCTCACGTTCCGGAAGGCTTGCCAATCACGCATCACCCGCTGTAAGTCTTCTACTTTTATTTTCAGTACTTTACTTTTCTGTCATTTACTTTTCCGCACCAAAAACCAAACCAACCAACCAATCACTTACTTTTCCGCACTAAAACCTCAATCAACCTAAAACACGCTCCCTCGCTGTACAATTCCCTCAAAGAATAGCTTATCCCCCTAATTCCCTTGGGTTCGACCCCTACTTACCACTTGCTACCCAGTAGTAAGTTCACGAGTAGCGGAATATAAATTTGCTTTTGCACAGAGAACACCGCACCTTAACGACAGTGCGGTGGGCTCCGTCAATTGGTAACAAGTAAGTAGTGCATGAATAGGATAAATCTAGTCCCACATTCTCACCTTCATATTTAGAGCCTTTTTTACTTGGATTTTGTGTTCAGCCCTCGAATAGCATTGTTCGGGACGAACAACTAAAAGTGTGGGGTGATTTGATGGACCATATTTATATGATTCGTTAAGTCAGTTAAACCCGCCAAATTAGACACTTTGTCTATTTAACTTTTGCTTGGTAGTTCCATTATTAATCTACAGGGTATTTTAAGGTTCAGATAGAAAACAAGCTAAAATGGGGTTCTTAAGGCTAAAAAGGATCGCCAAACAGTTCTGACCAAGGAGCCACACCCAAGGACCGAGAGAAATAGTAACGGGCCCGGTCCCAGTACCGAGTACCCCAGTCGGGTACCGAGAACACCCAGACGCGCCCGAGCGCCTGTGCCGAGTACCAAGACCACAGCCGGGCCTGCGCCCGAGTGCCTGAGCCGATGTGCCCGAGCGCTCGGTAACCTACCCGAGAACCTGCGTCGAGCGCCCGAAGCCGAGAAAACCAGGCCCGCGCCCGAGACCCTGTCCAAGGCCCGCGTCCAGGCCATCTAGCACTGAATTCAAGTTGCCCGGGCAAACAAGCTGATCTGACGAATCCACCTCAAGCAAAGTAATCAAAATGGAAAATAAGGTGGAAAATGTCGGAAAACCAAGGAGAATGCCCGAGCAGATTGGCAGTTGGCCCAATTCCAAAGCAAAGGCCCCGCGCGCATAGGCACCGAAACCAAGTCGCTCGACCAAACCATGGAATCTGGCAAATCTGGCTCGACCAAAGTGTTTTAAATGCCCAATAACCTGGACAATCTCACCTCCCAGACAAAACGCCCGAGTGGAACCAGCTAAAGCCCGATCAAGGCCAAAATAGGGCAATATCGACCGTTTTGGGATTTCGAGTTTTCGACCATGTTCCGGGCAGAATTTGGCTTAGCATCCTTCTTGAGATCATCTTAGAATGACTTTTTCATTCAGAATACACTCTCCAAAATCCAAGAAGCCTCGGCCAAAGCTCCGGTCAGATTCCGGCAACTCCGGCCAAGCTCCGGTTGAACTCCGGTGATGCTCCGATTAGACCCATCTAACCGCCACCATGCTCCGGTCATAATTTTTCTCCGGTGAAAATTCCGGCGAAGTCCACCTAAAAATCCATAACCGAACTATTACTATTCCGATCGGCTTCACTATTCATCCCGGTTACCCTTTGAGGTCCAACTAAGCTCAAACCGGAGGAATTGAGGAGCAACCATGGCAAAGTCGGTTGGCTTGGGATATTTTCTAGCCAAGTGAGTGGGTTTTTAATGCAAGCTTATCCACAAGTCAAGTTCATCCCCCCTTGGCTCAACCAAAGACCAACCAAAGGCTAACCGGAGTCCAACCGGCCTTGAGGAGCAACTAGAGGCGGTTGAGGGAGGAAATATCCCATTCCACTCACCCCTAAACCGCCACTCATGTATACAAAAGGAGGATGAGCCCTCCTTGAAAAACATCATCCTCTAGTCTCACACCACAAGTCCTTTGTTCTTTGTTGAATCTCTCTAGAATCCATTCCACAAATCTTGTAAACACTTTGATATTGAAAGGCTCCAAGTTTGTTCTTGAGTTGAGTGTGTTCTTGATCTTGTTTCCTCTTTACTTTTTTGTCCAAAACCGAGCCTCTCTTGTTCCAAAACCGAGAGCCTCTTTTGCTTTTCTTTGTCTTTCGTTTACTTGTTCTTGAAGCACTCTTGTTGGTACTTGAGTGCACAAGCTTTTCCTTGTCTTACTTTCAAAACCTTTATTTTCTTGTCTTTCAAAACCTTTGATTTCGTACACTAGCTATGGTATTCTCTTCCATGAATAACCGTAGCTAAACCCTTCATTCGGTTGAAGGGGTGTACTTGTGTCAATGAAAACGTTTTAGACCCTTTCCTTAGTGCTTCTATTGTATTCAACTTGTTCTATGTGCCTTATATTCGGGTAGAACACACATGGTTGAGTGGATGCTTGAAATGGCAAAGCTCTTTCGTGGGTTCATGAACATACTCGGTTAAGTGGATGCTTGAAATGGCAAAGCTTAACCGAGGAGTTTAACCTCTCTTTAACACCACTTGGTTGATCGGAAATGACTGATCAGGTAGATGCACATAGGCTAATATACCTTGAAATGGGGTATTAGTCTAGCTAGAACAAGTGATCGATGCCTTGAAATGGGCTAGACGGTGTAACTAGTGCTTGAAATGGCCTGGTTACACTTTTGAATACATAGATTGATCATTAGCGATCCATGATAAACGGTTCTAAGACACAAGGCCCCTAAAACCGAATACCTTTCCTTTGATAAAAAACCAACTCGTCACTTTATTTTCAGTCCTATTATCAACTGCTTACTTTCAGTACTCTTTATTTTCAGTACCTTTACATTCCGCAAACTAACTTTACTTTCACGCACCTAACTTTTACTTTCAGAACATTTACTTTCCGCAACTAACTTTACTTTCAGTGCCTAACATTTACTTTCCAGTCATTTACATTCAGTACGCTTACTACAGACTTGTTCAATATCAGTCCATACCAAAAGTATGTTGATTAGTCGATATTAAACTCGACTGTTCCAGCACTTTACTTTCAGACATTTACTTTCCAGTCATTTACTTTTAGTACGCTTACTACAGACTTGTTCAATATCAGTCCATACCAAAAGTATGTTGATTAGTCGATATTGAACTCGACTGTTCCAGCACTTTACTTTCAGTATTTACTTTCAGTTTTGTATTTACTTTCCTTACTTTCAGTCATTTACTTTTCAGTACTAAAACCACAACCAACCCACATTACTTTCAGTACTAAAACCTCAACCAACCTCAATCACGCTTAAACTCTGTACGAATCCTTAAAGAACTGCTATCCACCAATTTCCCTTGGGTTCGACCCCTACTTACCACTTTGAAATACTATCCCCTGTTCAAGCTTGTGTTCAAGGTTTAGTTGAGACAGATCTTGAACACACTTCACAACAGTTCAAGGATCAGTTGTGACAGACCTCGTACTCTAGATACAACAGTTCAGCAAATAGACAAAGGCAGTAGAACACACAGACTGATAACCCAGTTCGGCTCGGCCTACTCTGGGGGGTTTCCCACACCCGAAAAAGGGACAGCAAATCTTTATTACGAGTATAGGGTTTCCACATGGACTTACACTTACACCTTGTAACAGCCTTACCACAATACTCCGTCTCTCAGATTTGCAACCGAGATTCACCGCAATTCCCCTCGATCCCCTTCGTTCAGAACCTCCAGTCCGAACGTTCTCGACCTTCTCCAGAAGCTCAGACGCTTTCTCTCGAAAGCTTTGATCACCTTTGTTGAGTGCGGCAGTTGATACGCTTCAGACAGTCTGTGTTGCACTTGAACAGACTGTACTTGCACCGGTGTATTCTCAATGAGAAAAACACAACCGGTCGTCGCTTTCTTCTTCTCCAATCAGCAGGATATGCTCGTGTATAGTTGATCTTTGAAAGCGATGGGAATTAGGGTTGCCCTTGCATTGTATTTATATGCTCGAGCGAAACCCTAATTCGCACAAGATAATCCCATCAAATATTTCGGAATATTTGATGCATATCTTTTACAAATCCTTGGAAGAATATACGAAGTCGTCTTCTTTCCCAAGCAAGTCACGCCGTCTTCAATGTGGATATTCATTCGAATATCTTATGCTCGAATAAGTCGCACGCCATCTTCAACTTGACGAAATCTTCGTTGCCAATATCTTCCGGAAAATATCATTTGCGTCTTGATCACGCTGTACACGAGTACTAGGATATGTTCAAACTCCCCCTGAACACCTGCTCGAATTGTCTAAGCTACGTTTTGCCAAATACATGCCACTTAAGGGAACATCAATCTCCCCCTTGGCATTTTGGCAAAACCAGATCTACTAGATAACTAAGTCAATCTAACTATCTAGACAGTAGACAACTTTGAGGGAAACAAAAATTGTCTCCTCCAAAATACTACCCCTTTTTGCCACAAACTGGCAAGGGGTGCGATCCGAGTTCGAATAGACAATCAAAATGTGCCAGAACAAGCACTAAGAACGATAGTTTGAAACAAATAGTTCAGGGAGAAAGTTTGAAGAGGACCTTCAATCAGAAGCTTCTTTAATGGAATCATCTTCAGAGGCAGTAGCTTCTGATTCATCATCACTGGGGTAGCTGAGTGCTCGAGCAAGCCTGTTGACTCGGCGGCGCTGTTCCTTGTCCGCAGCAATGATAACATGGAGGTCCTTCAGTAGTTTTCTCCTCTCATCCATGCCCATTCTGGCTCCCCCTCGACTGGATTCCCCAATTTCTTTACCTGGCTTGCTCCCCCCTTTCAGATCATTCACATGCCGCTTTGTATAACTTGTGGTCCACTATGAATTTGCTGGGAGATTTAGTAAGAAGATCAGACGAGGCTGTCAAATCAGGGGCTTGATGAATAATCAGCTCATAAATCAGAGATGGAAAGCAGATCTGGTGCAGGATTCTCATAGATGTAGCATGGTCAGTAATCTGTTTGAACATTATTCTGCCCAGGTTAAACTTCAGCTTGTTTCCTATCTGATAAATTAGTTGAGCCATGTCCTTGTTTACAGTAGAGCGATGAGTAGACGGCCTCCAGTTGAACACTGTTATGAAAAACAGCATTGAATAGAACGTGGACAGATCCGCCGTATGCACAACTGACTCAGGCCTCCACTGAACAGAGCCTGCAGTGATGGTGCTTACTATTTTCTCGAGGCTGGATTCTTCTTCATCAACAGCTGGGTCGTCTATGGAGAAGTATACGTTGATCAGCTCTGGATCAATCTTGATCCTTCTTCCTCTTACATAGAAGACCCCATACTCAGCCTCTCCAATGACCCCAAACTTTGGAGGCAAGTTTGCCATAGCCTCACGCACCAGCTGTTCGTTGAATGGCTTACATCTGTCCAACGTCCAGAACAGATCCGACTCCTTGAGCACCTCAATCACTTCTTTCCCTTTGTAACTCGATGCATCCAGTAGTCTCTCCGGTATGATTTTCCTCTTCTGCACACATCCCCATTTCAACGCAGCTTCTTTGTTCACGAACCACACACCGTTCTTGACCTTACCGACTGGGACAGCCTCAGAATCAGGGGTTGGGACTTCACATCCCCAGCATCTTCAGAGATGGGAACTGCATCAACGCGCTTTCTTTTTTTGAAGAGCCAGCTCCCCCTGCACCACTGCTGACCTCAGCAACCTTCTGAGCTGGTTCCTTTGTAGACGTAGCAAAGGCGACCTTTTTCTTTTCCTTCCCCTTCGTTGTCCTCTTGAGGTTGACAAGGGGAACACTGTCTTGGTCATCTTCTGAAAAGGTAACACCTTCTGCTGCTGATGTAGGGGCATCCTTACGAATGGATGGTTCATCTTCCTTCAAATAATCCCGACGATGATCATCTTGAACTGTCATTGTTTCTTCACTCACTGCTTTCTCTGGAACTACTCCAGTCTTATCTTCAGTTTGAACACTCTGTTCCACTGTTGGAGCACTTGAGACCTTTCCTGCATCAACTTCTTTTGCCCTAACAGCCTGAGCTTCTTCCAGACTTGCCACTCCCTGATACTTCTCCTTTTCCAGGTCTTCCATGACATCATCAATGTCTTTGTATAACTTCTCCAATTCATCATCCTTTTCTGCTGGGTTAATCTCCTCTGCCACAGCCTCATTATGCAAACCGAAACCTTCTTCAGTGATTCCTCCTTGATTTTCAGACGGATCAGCATCACTCATCACCACATTCCTCTTCCCCGAGGACTCGATGAACTTCTCTGTTTCTTCATCGGACATTGCAATCTTCCTTCCTCGAGCTGCATAAATCTGGGCGAGATATTTTCTGGGAGAGTCACTGGCCCGCTTCACCTTCTTCCTGCGACCAGCCTTCGGAGGAATGTATCCTGTGGCGAAAATCTTTTCTCTCCACGTTCCTGAGCCTCCAGCCCCCTTGCTGGGTTCCTCTTCTTCCACACTCTTGACAGACTTCTTCTTAGAAATCCCACTACCGGCTTTGTCAACCGTCACAGCCCTAACACTCTCATTATCTCCACCAAGAATCTCCCTACTGGTTTCAACACCATCGGCTTTAACACCACTATCGCCAATTACAGCCCTTCTGGCTTCAACACCAATCACAACTCCGTCCACCACACTCTTATCAACAGCAGAAATATTTGCAGAAGCCAAAGGAATGGACTGCGAATTAGGAAATACCTCAGTTTTGGACTGAACATGGCTTGAACCGGGATTGAATGATTTTGACAGATCCGCCGCGACCGACTGAGGGATTTCAGCGGTTGCTCGTTCACCATACTTCTTTGCTTCGGCCAAAGTTTTAGTGTCGGATCGTAAAGGCGATGCCTTTTTTGTCTTCGGAGCCTTTGATTTCGGAATTTTAGGTGTTGCCGCCAGAGCCTTTGAGGACTGCATGTTCTTCTTCTCAGCGGATTTGACGCCAGACTTTGCAGATGTCCTGGTGTTCACCATCGCCGTTTGGAGGATGAGCGGTTGAGAGAGAAATTTGGTTCTGGGGTTTGTACGAGCGAGAGAAGGTAGACTGAAAACTATTTTGTGTTTCAAAAGAAATAATACTCCAGCCTTTTCAACTTCCCAAATTGGTCAACTCTCGTTTCAAATAACGGCAGGAAAGATCTTCGAGAATATTCAAAAATTGTTTGTCTTCACGCGCTGTGCCTTCTGTTCCAGCTCCCTTCCTTAGGTGGTCAGTCCAACTGTTGTAGCTGGGGTTTCGCCTTTGACTGACCACTGCCTGGAACGCTTAGTACTCGAACCCACACAGACCCAAAGAGGATCTGGGTGTTCCAAGCTGTGCAATCCGGTTCAATCTCTCGTCTGGTGAGTTGGCATGAGTCTGTGGATACAGTTTGAATTCCTTCTGTAACTTTGTAATCTTCTGTTCAAACTCGGTCTGTAACTGTGACACCCTTTGATCCAGCAGTCTCTTGGTATAATTGCCAAAATAGATTTGTGCGATCCTCCTATCTGATCTTGTGTGCAGGGTCTTGTTCACTCCCCCTCGCATAACTCGATGTTTGGCTGGAGCATAGTTAAAAGTAGGCTGTGGCTTGTCAAGGCTCCCGACCCCCATGTTGATGGTGTAACAGTTATTTACCCGCCTTCTCCCTTTCATCACAGAACTGCCATTCATGTCTAAAACGAGGCATGAGTCGCGAGAGAATGACACATAGTGCCCATTGTCGCACAGTTGACTGATGCTAATAAGATTCATTGACAAACCTTCAACCAGGAGGGTGTCTTCGAGTGCAGGGAGATCCGGAACCTTCAATGTCCCACAGCCGATCACCTGATTCTTCCTACCATCCGCGAAGGTGACAAACCGCATCTCCTCAACAGGCCTAATATTAGAGAGGTATTCAGAGTTACTTGTCATGTGAGCAGAGCATCCGCTGTCGAAGTACCAACTGTCTGACATTGTGGAACTTGACGAGCAACAAGCCACCATGCATGCCGTCTGATTGGCCTTAGGTCTCCAGACCTGGTTCTGTCGAGGTTTGGTTTGTTGTTGGTGTCCTCGATGTTCAGCAAGAAACAGTCGACACTGCCGTCTGATGTGTCCAATCTGATAGCAGTACCAGCATGTGCGCAAGTCTTTCCTCTAATTGGGAGTTGAACTGAGGTAAGCATTTCCGGTCCTTCTTTGACTACCTTTGAGCTTGACTTGGGACAGATCCACTTTCTGTCTAGGGTGCTCTCTCACCTTCTGTTCCGGCATCTGTTCAGACACATAGTTAGTTTTGACACGCGTCGAACCTTTTGAGCTGCTTTCTCCTGTGAATCCCAATCCTCTGCGTCCTGTCTCCATCCTCTGAGCATTGAGAATCTCATTCAAATTTTTCGAACCAGAGTTCAACATCCTCACTGACTGTTGGAGCTGAGTGAGCTCCTTCTCAGTAGTTTCCTGGTCCATCTTTTCTGATTCGAGCTGAAGTTCCAGCTGTTCAACCTTCCTGAGTTGGAACACCTCCTTTCGTTTCAGATCTGAAATGACTTTTCTTAGACCAGCCATGCCGATAGGGTGAGTTTCTTGGTCCTTCTCCATGTCGACTTTTAGTGAAGAGATGGTACCAATGAGTTCTGTCTTCTGAGCAAGCAAGCACAGTCTTTCCTGTTTCATAGCAGCAAGTTGAGTATTTAGAGAAGCTACCGTACCTTCAAGTTCAACCTTCTGTGTGACCAGAATCTCCACTTCCTGCCAGACCTTATCCTTATCTGTAGTGATGCTTGCAATTGTGTCATTCAGCTTCTTGTTGATTTTGATCAGTTGCAGCCACTTCTCATACAGATCTTTGTATGTCTGAGCGAGGGACTCCTGTGTGAGTTCTTCATTATCACTATCTGAGAGGTCTTCAGCTGGGAGTTCCGACTGAGATGGAACTGTTGCACCGGTGCTGCTACATTCGCCCAGAGTTATAGTAAAGGCCACAAAGTTGGTGGTTTTGCCTTTTTCTTCATCTGACTCACTGTCGCTGAAGCTAGCGACCATTGCCTTCTTCTTCATGAGAGTATTTGCACATTGTGAAGCAATATGACCGAAACCTTTGCATTCATGGCACTGAATCTCTTCCTTACCTTTTTCAGAGGAGTCTTGCCTTATATCGCTTGACCTTGATCTGTCGGATCTCCAGTTTCGGAATCCAGTTGATGAAGACTGACCTTGTTCTGGACCACGTCTATTGATTTTCCTCACCATTCTGCCAAAATTCTGAGCCATCATAGCCAGTTGCTCAGTGGTGCAGCCACCGTCCAGTTTGTCTCCTGATATGTCCGCTTTAAGGGAAATTCCCTTCATATCTCCGGGTTGGAAATCATGATTGATCTCGTAAGTTCTGAGAGAACCATTCAGCTCGTCTAGCTTCAGCTTGGAGATGTCGTGCATTTCCTCAATGGCTGTGACCTTCATTGCAAATCTTGGAGGGAGTGATCTTAAGACTTTACTGGACATCCTTTCTTCCTCAATGGGTTTCCCTAGTGCCGCAGCCTCGTTGGACAGTTCCAGAACTCTAGTGTTATATTCAGAGATCGTTTCACTCTCTTTCATCTTCATCTCTTCGAACTTAGTTGTGATCATTTGCATTCGGGAGTTGCAAACTTTGTCCGTGCCTTCATATGCCGTTTGGAGGATATCCCAGGCCTCTTTTGCCACTTCACAGTTAATGATCAACTTCATGACGTTTTCATCTACTACAGAGAAGATTGCGTTCATTGCTTTTGAGTTTCCCATGGATGCTTTGTTATCCTCCTCGTCCCACAAGGCTTCTGGTTTTAGAACAGGATCTCCAGTGAGATTGTTCATCATAGGTTCAGTCCATCCACTCTGAACCGACATCCATGCTTTTGCGTCTAGAGATTTGAGGAACGACTTCATCATGGGTTTCCAGGTGGCATAGTTCGAGCCTTCAAGCAACGGAGGTCGGGTGATGCTTTGTCCTTCTTTCAGAGGCATCTTGAACAGTTTCAGAATCCCACTCAGTGTGTCGAGTGTTTGCTCTGATACCAATTGAAATAATATCCCCTGTTCAAGGTTTAGTTGAGACAGATCTTGAACACACTTCACAACAGTTCAAGGATCAGTTGTGACAGACCTCGTACTCTAGTTACAACAATTCAACAAATAGACAAAGGCAGTAGAACACACAGACTGATAACCCAGTTTGGCTCGGCCTACTCTGGGGGGTTTCCCACACCCAAAAAAGGGACAGCAAATCTTTATTACAAGTATAAGGTTTCCACAGGGACTTACACTTACACCTTGTAACAGCCTTACCACAATACTCCGTCTCTCAGATTTGCAACCGAGGTTCACCGTAATTCCCCTCGATCCCCTTCGTTCAGAACCTCCAGTCCGAACGTTCTCGACCTTCTCCAGAAGCTCGGACGCTTTCTCTCGAAAGCTTTGATCACCTTTGTTGAGTGTGGCAGTTGATACGCTTCAGACAGTCTGTGTTGCACTTGAACAGACTGTACTTGCACCGGTGTATTCTCAATGAGAAAAACACAACCGGCCATCGCTTTCTTCTTCTCCAATCAGCAGGATATGCTCGTGTATAGTTGATCTTTGAAAGCGATGGGAATTAGGGTTGCCCTTGCATTGTATTTATATGCTCGAGCGAAACCCTAATTCGCACAAGATAATCCCATCAAATATTTCGGAATATTTGATGCATATCTTTTACAAATCCTTGGAAGAATATACGAAGTCGTCTTCTTTCCCAAGCAAGTCACGCCGTCTTCAATGTGGATATTCATTCGAATATCTTATGCTCGAATAAGTCGCACGCCATCTTCAACTTGACGAAATCTTTGTTGCCAATATCTTCCGGAAAATATCCTTTGCGTCTTGATCACGCTGTACACGAGTACTAGGACATGTTCAAACTCCCCCTGAACACCTGCTCGAACTGTCTAAGCTACGTTTTGCCAAATACATGCCACTTAAGGGAACGTCACACTTTACTACCCAAATAGTGAAGTCGCACAAGTAGTGGACTTATAAATTAACTTTTGCGTTTGCCTTGCGACAAGGCATCCGTCAATTACTGAGTGTCTATGCTTGATAGTTCTTCAAGAGCAGTCTGAACAGCACCCTGAACAGACAGCTTCTTCGCCGTTGATATTCTGATGAGGAATACTCAGCCGGCCGTCGCTCCTTCCTCCAATCTCACGGATGCTCTCGTGTGTTTTTCTTTTCTCTCAGGAAGCGATGCAGATTATGGACGCCCTAGCTATGTATTTATATGCATAGGCGCTCTCCAAATCTGCTCCAGATATCTCATCAAATATTTAGGGAATATTCCTAAATATTTCGGTGTGTATCTTTATCAAATCGGTAGGAGGAATAGGAGATAACTTCCTCCCCAAGTCAGCCATGCCATCTTCAGATCTGATTTGTAGATATTCACTTGAATATTTGAAGTTCAAAAAACTCGCTGGCCGACTTCAGATTGAATCGAAAAGATATTCGATCTCTAGAACCTTCCGGAAAATATCTTTGCGTCTGCTCCACGCTGTACTGTAGTTCCAGACGGTGTTCAAACTCCCCCTGAACTCCTGGCCCAACTGTATAACTACGTTTTGCCAAATACATGCCACTCAAGGGAACATCAGGCGTCCTGCGTGAGTGCCGAGGGTCTTTCCTGTTTTGTTTTCCTTGTTGTTACAGGATTGTGTGTCTGCCTCTTTGAGTCTTTGGTTAGCTGCTGCGTCAGCCGGATTCTTGCTCTAGATCCTTGTTTGTTACAAGTTTTCGTCTTTGCTTTTGTCCGTTCGGCGCTCTTAAGGGGTTAGTGTTTATGGCTAACCTCGGGCGCTTGAGGTCTCCTTGTACGAGCCACGATCCAGGCTTTTTGGATCTTCTTTTGAATAAAGGCGCTGGCACCGCCCAGTTTAAAAAAACAAAAAAACGGATACACTAAAATGGTCTTTTAATCTGGACCGTTAGATCAGATCTAACGGTCTAAATTAAAGGACCGTTATAAATTGCGAACAACATTAAAAAAAATCAAAAATAATAGAACAACTAAAAAGAATTATTTTGAGAATTTTATCTATAAATTCAGAGTTTATTTCTCTGCCAAATCACTTGAAGTTTATCCCAAAATAGTAATAGGATGTCAGAATGCACAAAAATGCTATGAATATAAGTTGAAATTGCTAATAGGCTTGTGTTTTATGTGTTTGAATGGAATGCAGATAAAATAACGTCCTGTGACTGGGATGTAAATAGGGATTCTGTAAGCAGGCGAATGAGAAGTTCTAGTGCAAAGGGAATTAAAAACGATGTTGATTCAAGAAAATTATTGATTTGTCTTTGGAAAATAATTAAATGGAGAATATATGAACAGAGTATAAAACTAGTTGTGGTTCATACTCTCTCAGTTTAAGACCCAACCCAATGTCAGATTAAGAAGAGTTTGAAAGAAATTAGGTTTGGTCAGTTTTCGTCTTTAAAGTTAACACAAGTCCCAAATGGATTTTTCGGTTTTGCTTCTCCAGTCTTTTGATTACGCCCTTGGAACTACTACCCGGATCCATATGAGAACACATGCGCGTCATGTGGTGCAATGTGCGCATGATTTATACCAGAGCCAAACTTGCATAAATGAAATTGCTTGTTGTCTTAACAATACATTCCGTATAAATTGTGAACTACTCTTACAGGCACCGAGTAGCAAGCTTAGTTTGAGTTCAGATGGCCATTATTGTTGAAGCCACTGCTACATTTGCTTTCCTTTTCCTCATCTTTGGCTGGTTTATCACAAGGAGCTGATACTCCAAAATGAATAAGTGGCCGGTTCTAGGAATCCATGACTATGGTAGCGACCTGCTGAATCGGTTCCAACACTCATTCAGGATCAAAGGACCATGGTTTTCAAAAGTGAATTTTATAGCGACAAGTGACCCTGAGAACATTCACTACGTTTTCAGCAGAAAATTCACTAACTTCAACAAGGGACAACTTTTAAGGAGATTTTTGAAGTTCTGGGAGATGGGATTCTAGCCACAGAGGCCCTGTTCTATAGGGATTGGGTCAATCCGACCCAATCTCACCCAACACAATCCAATCTCATCCAATCTCACCCAACACAATCTAATCTTACCCAATCTCACCCAACACAATCTAATCTAACACAATCTCCACTCACCTAATCTACTCTCCACTCACATAATATATTTATTATAAAATATATTTTCTTTTTATAATCTCAACTCATCTAATTACTCTTCACTCACATATTCTCTCTCCACTCATCTAATCTAACATTTTTATAATATTATTTTATAAACTGGGACCCACTCACTCCACCCACCCAATCTAATACAATCTAATCTAACATCACCCAACACAATCCAATCTCACCTAACACACCTCAATACAATCCAATCTCACCTAATCTCACCCAACACAATCTAATCTAATATAATCTCCTAACACCCCAAATCCAACCCCTATAGAACGGGCCCAGAGTCCGATTCATGGAAGATGCAGAGGAAGCTCATCCACTCGTTATTCAGGCAGAATAATTTTTCAAAATTGGTGGAAACCAACTTCCCAACGAAAAGTGGAGATGGGACTCTTCAAAATCCTTGATCATGCATTTGACAATGTACTAGAAGTCGACATGCAAGACTTGTTTCTAAGGTTTACTTTGGACGTTACATGTATATTTCTTCTTGGCTCAGATTTGAATTCTCTTTCTATGGATCTTCCAGAAATTCCATTTGCAAAAGCGCTTGACGATGCTGTAGAATCTTTGCTTCATCGACACCTTAAGCCCAAAAGTCTGTGGAAGTTCCAAAAATGGCTCCATTTTGGCCTAGAAAAGAAGGCAACAAAAGCTATCAAAATAATTGATAGTTTCATCTACCCGCAAGTCTCTTTGAAGCAAGAACAGAACTACAAAAGTAGAGCCAAAGGGGAAGCTGGGGAAGAAGGTTTCGATTTAATTTCCAACTTTATAATGGATGAAGTTGCAGCTAAGTGCCAAAGTTTGGAAAAGCCATTAGAGACCTTCTTAAGAGACTCGGTAATGAACATATTGTTCGCAGGGAGGGACACAACTGCTACAGCTCTCAGTTGGTTCTTCTGGCTTGTCTACATGAATCCATTAGTGGAGTTTAAAATAAGAGAAGAGATTCAACACACCTTTGGAATGAAAATAGGAGATCCATGGAGGTTCCCTAGTTATCACTTATCAGAAGCTTAACAAGTTAATTTATCTGCATGCATCTTTGTGTGAGACGCTACGATTGTACCCACCTTTGCCTTTCAATCACAAAGCATCTGTCGAACCAGACATCCTCCCAAGCGGTCACCATCTTAAAAAAGATACTGAAATTATAGTTTCAATTTATGCCATGGGGAGAATGGAAGAAATTTGGGGTGCTGACTGTCGCAAGTTCAGGCCTGAAAGATGGATAACTGACAAACAAGGCATCCTCGATATGCCGTCTCACAAGTATAATGTTTTCGGTGCAGGACCAAGGACATGTCTAGGAAAAGATTTGGCTTTCCAAAAGATGAAAATAGCTGCAGCAGGCAGCAGCCATCATCTGGATCTATAATCTCCGTATGATAAAGGACCATCCGATTACTCCTGCAAATTCTATCATATTACATATGCAGCATGGTTTAAAGGTAAACGTAACAAAGACATGTACGTTCTGAGAATCGATGAAGGATCTTAAGAGTTTATGATTGAACTAAAAATAAATAAAATCCAACGCGTTCTTACTCTCTTTTTTCTTTTTTTACTAGTTTACACTTTACAGAAGTGACAACTCAGAGGATCAATGTCAATGATGAAATGAAGAACTATGGAGTAGATAGTATTCTTACTATTGAGTGCGCTTTCCCATATTTGCATGTTTTGGATCGGCCAAACATTTATACTGGATAAGTCTACTAAGGGCCCGTTCTATAGGGATTGGATTTGGGGTGTTGGGAGATTAGATTAGATTAGATTGTGTTGGGTGAGATTGGGGTGTGTTGGAAGAGATTGGGATGTGTTGGGTGAAATTGGGGTGTATTGGGTGAGATTGGATTAGATTGTATTAGATTAGGTGAGTGGAGAGTAGATTAAGTGAGTGGGTCCTACATTAAAAATAATATTATAAAAATGTTAGATATTTAGATTATGTGAGTGTAGGTTAGTTTAGGTGAGTGGGTCCTAGTTTATAAATAATATTATAAAAATGTTAGATATATGTGAGTGGATAGTAGATTAGGTGAGTGAAGATTAGATTAGATTAGGTTGTGTTGGGTGAGATTGGGTGAGATTGGGGTGTGTTGAGTGAGATTGGGTGAGATTGGGTCGGATTGACCCAATCCCTATAGAACAGGCCCTAAGTGCCATTAAATGCACCAATAGGTTTATTTCAATTCTGCTTTTCTTCTCCCCATAGCTAAGTGGCATTTCCTAAGAATTTGGCCTAGCCTTCTGCTCAAAGCATCCAGAATCACCGGACAGTTCACCTATTTGCTGCAGCAAAACATCTCATAACGAAAATCAAAGGGTCTCGGTTTTCAAGCTTGATTTTAATTTTCACAAATGACCATGAGAATATCCATTAGATTCTGAGCACAAACTGTATAAGTTTATATAAGTTATAAGTGTGTGACAGAGTGACTTCAGAAGAGGTAACTTAGGAAGCAAGCCAATTCAAATATTTGAATTTGACAAAACCTTGCTTCCCAAGTAAATGCCAACAATTGACAAACTAGTAGAAATTTCATTTTGGCTATATTCATTATGTGATCTGCCCAGAAACTCAATGGAAATATTCTTTTCATCGAGAATCTCAAGTAATACTTAAATATGGCAAAATAAGAGAATCACATTACATCTAAAGTGGTCCTTTCTTCTGTGAAATCTGAAGTAATGGAAAGGCACACATTCGAGAATCATTAACAGTAACCCAAGATTCGAAAAAGGTGCAGCCGATACCATACTTTTCTTGAATGTGCCATTCCTAGAAAATGAAATAATGAAGTTCTCCTTGATCAGTGTCACCTTAGGTACAAGACATACTTCATAATTTTTCATAGTACCATTTGAATCTCTTTTGGTTTACTAAATTCACAACCAACGAGATCTTTAATATGATGGAACAAGTTTCTGAACTTTATTATCATGTATTTATATTATTTATTCATGGCTCCAATCTGATTTAGGGAGTTGGAATTTGTCATGACTTGTTGGAAGGTGATCGGATCATCTTCCATCATTCCACATTTTACCTCATGTTCCTGGATATATACGATGTAATCGTCATTAATTCTCCCCCCTATACTGCGGATCTCCATATTATACGTTTTACAACGTTCATCTTCTAAATAAAGGATCGAATAATATTATCCGTCGAGGATCAAAGTTTACTTCTTAATCAATGATATATTCATCAAAAACTATACATTATCTAAAGTATTTACCAAATTTCTTCGCCAAACTCATGTAAAGAAAATGTTGCGTTTGTCATCTCAAAATAAACCTTACAACAAGATCATGTAATCAAACTTTTACATTGCTAAATCATTGGCTGCTAATTTTATTGGAGTCTGATTCCTTTTGTTGGTTTATTAGACCTTACTTTATGTGGAATCCTCATATACGAAAAATGAGTTAAACTAAGTTTTCAATTTTTTTCTTAAAAAAAAATCCTTCTCAGGCATTCCTTATAATAAAAAAAACCTTCTAAGGCATTCAACAGCAACCGTAGTTGTCACCTCAGAATTTATTGATGTTCTAGGAAAATTTTATGAATTCTTACATATAATCAACTTTCGTTAATGGCTTGTAAGCTCACAAAACATGGTACATTTCAGGTGGAATTATTATGATGAACATTTCTACATTCTATGTTATTTGAGGACAAGTTACAAGAGTGAAATCCCCTGAGAAATTAAGGCCCTGGCGAGGATTCGGTTCGCAGCTTCTGAGGGATGAAGACTGTCCCAAAACACATACTGGGTTGCATTAGAACAAGTTCCTATTGACCTGGTATTGCACAATAATGAGGTTGTCTCTAATGTTCCTGTCCCACAACATCCCCTGCCAGCTTCAGCAAACCCTGCAACATATCGACGCACCGGCAAGAATTGGAAGTTCATTCAATAAATAAGTGAACTGTGAATCTAGACAGTGAATTTGTACCGTAGATTGAGGGAGAAAGAACGAGATCGTAGAAGGGGGGTGTAAATATCAAAGACAATGATCTTCAGTTCATGAAGAGTGTCCTGGAGATGAGTTGCAGCTTTATTCATCTTCTCATTGAACCTGTTAGACTTCAGAAATCATATGTGCCTATTATTGAAGAGTGTCCCAGTTGTGCCTTCAGAAATCATATGTGCCTTCAGTTCATGAAGAGTGTCCTGGACTTCAGAAATCATATGAACTGTGAAACCTGTTAAACACATACTGGGTAATTGCATTTCTTGGAAGTCCCAGTTGCAGCCTATCGTCACGCTGTCCTCAACTGAGGCAGAATATGTGGCTGCGACTGAGGCTGCCAAGGAAGCGATATGGCTTCAAGGATTAATGAAAGAGCTTGAAAATAAATCATATGTGCCTATTATTTATATGGATAGCCAGAGCGCCTTATGCATTTGTAAAGACCCTGCTTATCATGAAAGAACCAAACATATTGATGTTAGGTTGCATTTTATTCGAGAAAGGATTGAATCTGGTTTTTTCTTTGTGAAAAAGATATCTGGTGAAAAGAATTATGCTGATTTTGGAACAAAGGTTGTCCCTGCTAGTAAGTTTCACTTTTGCAGGACTGGCCTTCACATTCAGTGAAGGTCATTGAGCTTATTGGATCAATGATGGACAAAGGGAGATGAAGTTCCAACATTCCACTGAAATTTTGAATCAATCAAGCAATGGCACAGTTTAGGTCTAGGACAGGTTTTCTTTTTAGTGGCACAAACTGGGAATGCCCACCTCTTTTGTTTGTAATAGGTTAGTTGAGTTTGAGTTGGTACTTATGGATATTAAGTTTTTGGAGGCATCATCTTCTGTTTTGAAGGCATCAGAATCTGTTTCTGGTGTTTGTTGAGGCTTGCTGTCCCGGCCAAGATCAGGACGGCATATGTTAGACTTTTGCTCATGGCCTGCTTATCCATTTGGGCCAATTCCAACCTCAGCCCAAGCCAAGTCCAGCATCTTTGGAGTTTTGACCTAATTGAAAACAGCAACTTTGGAGGTCATATATAAGCTCATTTTTTGAGCTTCAGCCGCCCCCAAGATTTTGAATTAGAGAGATACACACTGAAGCGATTCAAGCCTTGTGCGGATTCCAGCAAGTTTTTCCAGCGACGACTGCGAGATTTAGGCGTTTCTCTATCGCCTCGAATCTCTGTTCTAGTAGAAGATCCCGCCGAGCGTCGGTAGACAACCAGGAGCTAATTTTGGCTCGTCTGGAAGGAGCAGCTCAGATCCACTCTTCGAGTTGATCTTCGCCTTGAAAGGGGGCTTCTATACTCTTTCTTAGCTTCCCTTTTAGTCGTGTCTTCTAATCAGTCTAGCTAGATTTATTGCGGTCTTGCTGTGTGCTATTGAGTCGTGCCTTAGGACGTTGCTGTGTATTGCTTGCTTGATTCATAGTGGATTGTTGGGACCGGATCTCCCCGCCAGAGATCCCAAGGAATAGGACCTAGTCCGAACCTTGTAAAAATCGTGTGTCTTGCATTTTTACATTTCTTACTGAACTGTTTGTGCTTGCTAGACTTAACACGAATTGAACCCAACTATTTGATTGATCTAAAATCAATTAACAGAACCCTTGTGCATCTTTGTTGATCCTATTTATGCATCTGCCACTTTCGCGGTGTCTGTATAGAGTTTTAACTGCAGGCAGGCAGCCTAGCGGAAGAAGTGAGGCTACCCCTATTCGCCTCGCTCCCAGACGATACAAATCCTGCAACCAAAATAAATAAAAAATTCAGCCTAGAGCATCTGCACCCATGTAAAAAATCCAGCCAACTACACCTGCTACAGCAACTGTCACTCAAAAATAGGCACAAACAGCAGAAGCTGATCATCCAACACCTGCTGAATTTTTACATGGGTGCTGATGCTCTTAGTACAATTTTGTCGCGCAGGTATGTGTATGCAAATAATGTCTGACAAACCTTGATGAAATGTTTGAAGGTTCTGATAAGCATGGAGGAGTATTCATTCGGAGAGTAAACCTTGTTGATGAATGGATTTATGTAATAGTTTTGGATGAAATCACTGCTTCCAGAACTGACAATATACAGTGCATTGTTGATGATTGTTGCGGCTTGGTTCCTGCCTGTCGCATTTACCAGCATGTTTTGGTACTTCTTGAAGTAATGCAGCTGCCGTGACAATGAGATAGCTCATGCAACGAAAACGTGTCCGCATCAGAGAGTGTTGGCTAATGAGAAGATGAATCTGAAACCTTACAGTTAGCTGAGCAGTTGTATCATCATAGCCTGATGCAGCTGATGCAAAGTTCGCTCCAAGGCGAATGTTTCTTCTAAACTCTCTACGACTGTGGTAAGCCGGTGCATATGTCTTGAACCCCAAAGTGTCAGCTGCGTAGCCCAAGAATTATACATATGAATTCGAAGGTTAAAAAACTTCGAAACTATGAAGAAGAAAAAAACAGTAAGGAAAGGAGAGAGGGGTTGGTGACCTGCGAAATCGATAGCGAGTTTGCCATTGCAGAACCTTCCAGTGGGTCTGTGGTGAAAAAAATCTCTGCCAGAAGGTAGATAATTTGCTTTGAACACAGTGGGGAGGCGGTTATTGTTTCCTATGTCTACCAGAGAATCGCCGAATGTGATGATTGCAGGAACCAAGGTACTTGTATTTTGTGCGATGGCGTGGACGCCAAGAACCAAAATAACAATTTTTATCAAAGCTAAAAATGTTCCAGGACTGTCCATATTCTTCTTGTCCTTCCTCCTTAATTCAGGTTCAGGAAATAGCTGCAATGGCATTATACAGTCTTTTTTTTTCTGATAGATTTTGGGTAAAACACATGATTGGGATGAATGTTAGACTAGAGAAAATATTAGTGAAATCTTTTGAGGCCTCAAAGATAGCCCGGGTTATAGAAACACACCATGCTCTTTTGACTTTTGTCATCTACAAATATTTAACAAGATCAACATGAATTAGGCATTTAACAGTTAAGGAACATTTATCAAGAGCATTCGAATTGGCAGTGGCGCAGGGTAATTATCACTCAAAGGAAGTAAATCATTTGTTATTTTCAGGTGACCCACATAAATAATGGCAGTGGTGCAGTGCCCGGTGGAACATTGCTCTCAATTCTAATACAGTGAGTTAAGTTCAGATGGCGACTATTGTTGAAGCCATTGCTGTATTTCCTTTCCTTTTCCTCATCTTTATCTGGTTTATCAACAAGAAAAGATCATCGATCAGCATAGATTGGCCAGTTCTAGGAATGTTGCCGGGATTGATGTACAACTCACCACGGATTCATGACTACTTTTGTGATTTACTGATGCAGGCCAAAATACACATTTGAAATCAAAGGGCCCTGGTTTTCAAAAATGAATTTCATATTGACAAGTGACCCTGAGAACATCCACTACGTTTTGAGCAGAAAGTTCATCAACTTCAACAAGGGAGTTGGGAGATGGGATTCTGACAGCCGACTCTGATTCATGGAAGATTCTGAGTAAGCTCATCCATTCACTATTCACGCAGAACAACTTCTTGAAATTTGTGGAAACAATCTCCCAATGGAAATTGGAGATGGGACTCATCCCAATTCTTGATCATAATGTATCTGATAATGGACTAGAAGTCGACATGCAAGACTTGCTTCAAAGGCTTACTTTCGATGTTACCTTTACATTTCTTCTTGGTTCATATTTGAAATCTCTTTCTGTAGATCTTCCAGAAGTCCCATTTGCAAAAGCCCTTGACGATGGTGAAGAATGTTTGCTTCATCGACACCTTAAGCCCAAAAGTCTGTGGAAGTTGCAAAAATGGCTCCAAGTTGGCCTTGAAAAGAATTTAACAAATTCTATAAAAATAATTGATAATTTCATCTACCAGCAAGTCTCTTTGACGAAGCAAGAACAGAAGTACAGCAAAAGGGGAAGAAGGTTTCTATTTAATTTCCAACTTTATGACGGATGAAGTTGCAGCTAAGTGCCTAAGTTTTGAAAAACCATTAGAGACCTTCCTAAGAGAGTCGATAATGAGCATCATCTTGTCTGCGGGGAGAGATACAACTGCCACAGCTCTCAGTTGGTTCTTCTGGCTCGTCTCAACAAATCCACTAGTGGAGTCTAAAATAAGAGAAGAGATCCAACACACCTTGCGAATGAAAACGGGAGATCCGTGGAGGTTTCCTGAACTAAACGAGTTGACTTATCTGCACGCAACTTTGTGCGAGACGTTACGATTATACCCACCCATTCCTTTCAACCACAAAGCATCTATCGAACCAGACATTCTTCCCAGTGGTCACCGTGTAAACAAAGAAACTACGATTGTATTCTCAATCTATGCCATGGGAAGAATGGAAGAAATCTGGGGTGCAGACTGTCGTGATTTCAGACCTGAAAGATGGATAACTGAGAAAGGAAGCATTATTGGCGACATGCCATCTTATAAGTTTAATACATTTGGTGCAGGACCAAGGACTTGCGTGGGAAAGGATTTGAGTTTCAGACAGATGAAAATAGTCGCTGCAGCCATCATATGGAGCTTCAATCTCCGCGTGATAAAATATCATCCCGTTATTCGATCGTACTACACATGAAGCACGGTTTAAAGGTAAATGTAACCAAGAGATGTTAATTCTGAACATCAATTAAAAATAATATTATAAATAACTAAGAGAACCAAGTGACGCTCTTTATGTATTTGTAACCATGGAATCAGAAACAGTTATTTTATTTATAGTGAGAAAATACAATGATATTATAATATATTTTTACCATCCGTTTTTATTATTTTTAATTTCTTATAAAATAATATATTCTATGATTAGTAATTTTTAATCGATCAGATTGCGCAAATAATTTCAAATTATGTTTGCTTCATAAAAGATTGGAAAGCTGTGAAGAAAATCAGAAGGAAAATACAATTTTATGTTGGATATACTAAAACTTTGTGGATTGCAATTCCTTAACATCACTACTAAAAATAAGCATGTTATTCCTACGTATGACATGATTTTCGCAAAACGTCTTCAGAGTGTTCAAGCAGTAGTCAATGAGTTCAACCGAAGATTGGAACTCGCATACATCGTGGAACAGAAGCTCGAGATTGAATATCCTAACTGATTAGGGAACCAGCCGTGTACTATAAATACAAGGCTAGGGTTTCCTGATCAGTATCGCTTTTGGAGAAATTATACACGAGAGATATTGAGTAGAGGAGGAGGGGGAGGAGCGACGGCCGGTAGATATACTAAAACTTTGTGGATTGCAATTCCTTAAAATCACTACTACAAATAAGTAAATTGAAAGTGTTTGATCAGACAACTGTCTTGTTCACTGGGTGGTATGGAATTTGGTAAAACGACTTTAGAGTGTCAAGACAAGAAGTCAAGGAGTTGTTCAAGGATTGTTGGAAACCCAAGTGCTGCAAAGAACTAATGCAAGATAGTTTCTTAATCTCGGAGTTTCCAAATATAAGGATTCCAAGATATGAAAGTCGGTTAACGAGGAAAACGGAGAGAATATACTGGAGAACGTAATCAAATATCCAACAATATTATCAAGAGCCGAGATTACCAAGAAGATGTGCTTGGAAGATTATCGAGAGTTGAAGAAGCTAAACTTGGGAGAAAAACTAAGAAAGATATTTGAATATATTCACAATATATTTAAAGATATCTTGGAGGTTAAGATTTCCTTAACCGAATATGAAACCAGCCGAGTACTATAAATACAAAGCTAGGGTTTCTTATTCAGTATTCGATTTGAGGAGAAATTATTCACGCCATACACTCACGGCGAGGATGAGGAGGACGATCAGCCAGCTAGTTGACTTGAATTAGGATTCAAGGCATCCTAACAAATCTCCACCTTGACTTGAATCCCCAAACAATAGGCGTAACAAATACATCACCAGATGTACTTGGATTCTTCCTACCACCAGTTGTGCACTATGCCAAGTGCTGGTTGAGCAACGTCTCTGCTCCAGATGCACTACGCCTAGTCTTCGATGAGTAACGCCTCTGCTCCAGATGCACTGCGCCGAGTGCCAGATGAGCACCGCCTATGCTCCAGATGCACTGCGCCCAATGCCATATAAGCAATACCTCTACTCCATTTGCACTACATTAGTGCCTCCACCTTCATCACGAACCTCAGTGATGACGTCATCAGCTAAACATAGAATGAGCGTTGAATGAGCCTTCTCTTCCAGGCTATTCACATATTCGTCATCTGCGTTCGCTTTCTTCATTTCAAATAGCGACACACTCTATATCTCCAGCCATGCTCAGATCTTGATCTGCCATAATCCAAAATTGTTCCTCCCGGTAAACTTGTCGATCTTCACATTCAT
The DNA here is from genome assembly GCA_033675215.1 of Rhodiola kirilowii. Taxonomy (NCBI): domain Eukaryota; kingdom Viridiplantae; phylum Streptophyta; class Magnoliopsida; order Saxifragales; family Crassulaceae; genus Rhodiola; species Rhodiola kirilowii. The sequence goes on from CM066201.1 coordinate 38,305,879, forward strand.
GGCAGCCATCTTTGATGTTGAAATCCCAAACCCTAGCCGCAACGGCAAAACCCAGGTCTTGATACCAGTTTGTTGTGACAGAAGTGAATCGACAACAAATAATTAGAACGGAAATAAGAACGACACAAGAATTTAACGTGGTTCACCAACAATGTGTTGGCTACCTCCACAGGCAAGAAGAGGCAGGTTGTATTCAGATTGGAGAGTATGTTGAGATATAGTGATGTAGTCTGAAATCTGAAGTACACCGACCGTACCCATCTACTCTCCCTTCTTCTCGTTTTCTCCAAAAGCTCCGCAGCCTCCAACCTCCGTCAAGTTTTCTTCTTGTTTTCGCTAGCGGCTCCTTCATGTTTGGGTTGTCGCCTCTCCCATGCCGTTCTCCTCGCGCCGGTAGTCATCTTATGCGCCTTTTCCTTCTCCCCCATGTCCTTATTGCCGGATGTAGTCGTTGGTGGCGGTGTCTTACCGGTTATCCCCATGTTGCTGTTGCTGTGGTGCCTGGGCTGTTGGAAGGTGGCGGGTGACCCAGATCTGGTGGCTGGCGGTGCGAGCGGTGTCTGGTGTTGTGTCTGGCAGTGGTTGTGCTAGTTGGCAGGTGCCGGCGTGGTTGGAGCTGGGAAAGGTTGTTGTTGGCTGCTCCGATGAGTTGACGCTGGTGGGTGGGTTGTCGACGCCCTGATGGGGGTGGCTGTTGGTGAATGTTTTGGTAAGTTGGCGTTGGTGCAGCTCTAACGCCTCTTTTTGAGCTTGTATTAGTCGTCATGGCGGCGACCTTCAGTCGCCTTGTGTACATGCTTCCGAGCGCGGATCTTGGCGGCGGCTCCAGTAGGGGTGGCTGTTTTGGCTGTGCATTTTGTCTGTACAGGTTGTAGTTTTGGCCGGGTCAGATCGGGTTGTTGTTGTATGTACAGTTTGTAGTTGTGGCTGGGTAAGACCGGGTTTTACTTGTGGCCTGGTAAAACCGGGTTGTAGTTGTGGCCTGGTAAGACCGAGTTCTCGTTGTGGCCGGGTAAAACCGGGTTGTAGTTGTCGCCGGGTGCGACCGGACTTTAGCTGGGAATGTTGGTCTATGTAATGAGTGTCGGCCTCAGTGCCGGCCAACTTTTTGTTGTGCCCTTCTCAGGTGCAAAGTCCAGTCGCACCCGGCGACAACTACAATCCAGTTTTACCCGGCCACAACGAGAACTCTGACTAAGGTCACCTAGAAAAAGAGATGCAATTTAAGTTTTTGACATTTTGTACCGGTGCCTACTAATATCAAGTCTCAAACATGCTTCAAGAAATATGTAAAACACGTGATAGGAAAAGGCTAGCAATGATACTGACACGAGAGAATACACACACAAATAAAACTATTTCATGTCCTAGACTTCGAATCCAAAGGAATGACAGTCAATCAAGGAGTATCGTAGAAAAACGAGGATTTCAATCACAATACATAGACGGTAGAGCATATGCAAGAGTGAATGTGTGATATGCGATGTGTGTGACTATGTGCTACCCACTCCACACTTAAAATTGAGCTTAGTTCCTAAGCGAAGAAATAAAAGATAAGAAAAGGCGCATATGAACTTCCCTCGTGTGTGATAGCTTGAAATCCATGGAGATTGAACGATGCCCGGGGAGTGAAATGCGACTCGTGAGCTGGTAGATAAATAGATAAAAACATAGAGCTACACGAGTGATAGGTTAACATCAAAAATCGTGAAGGGGCTAGTGCACTCCACACTTAGAACCTTGAAATGTCCACACACAATGGAAATGAAAAATGCAACTAACTAATACTTACAGCGCGGGTTACTCCCCGAAGAGGCCTAGTTTAACGTCTTAGCGAGACATAGCTAGAGAGATTGGTGTCAATCCACCTTCAAATCCCATTGAAATTTACGTCCATCTAGTATGACATGAACATTGAGTAGAGCATGCAGTCCCTTCAAAAATTCGAGACCCTTAAGAATCAAGGGACTGTAGAAAATCCCTAATAACAGTTTCAAGACGTAAGGCGAGAATTGTCGAAACTTGTCTGGAGGCGGTGTATCAAGATATATATCTTCAGAGCTAGCTCCAGCAAGAACACTTCCTTTGTACTCTTTAGATAAGATCTCAAGTGCGTATACTTCAGAATGTCTCTTCACTATCGTATCTATGCGTATGCGAGGGTCCTCTTTTATTGAACTCAGGCATCAACAAAGTCTTCGTACTTATGATCCTTTGATGGCTCTTTAGCATCCAGAGAAACTGGTGGAATGATGTTCTCTTCTGCTTGCAAATGTAAATGACCTTTAGATGCGCTCGTAGAGGAGGGCATTGCATATTCATGTTCTGAGACGTCTTCAGTACAAGAGTCATCATCGTCCAACTCAATGTAAGACGTGGCAACCATTCTCAATGCCTCAAAACCATCCTCACAAACAGGTTGTTCTGGTTAGAGAGCATTCTCTTATCCTGATCATCTTCCACATGGATTGGAAATAAAACTGAAGATGTATGTGCTGCATAGACTTGAACTTCTTGATGATTGGCCATTACCATCTTGATGTCCTCGTCTCTGCATGCATTGGTGGCTGCAATGGCTTGTTGCTCTAACTGGTCCTTTAGTATTCTTTGCCTAATTGTGAGTTGTTCTACCATTTTCCAAAGGTCTTTTATCTCCGAAACCGTCTCTTGAGATGTCTCTTGAAATGTCTCTCGTTGTTCTGCTATGAAGCTAGCTAGCATGGCTTCTATGTTTGACATTGTCCCGGAGTTCTGATCTTGATGTGGCTGGTTTTGGTAGTTCTCATAATAACGGTCATCTTGATAATAGGGTTGATCAAAAAACTGATGCTGATTCCCTTCCACCGTCTTCCGAAGGTCACTTATCGTTGCAGCAGTCTCCCGAGACGTCTTCTCTTGCTCAGCTAAGAAGCTAACCAACATAGACTCTAGACGCGATGGTTCACCAGTGTTCTGAGACTGTTGCTGCTGCGAGTGATTCCGGTAGTTCTCGTAATAGCTTTCATCTTGATAATACGATTGATCATAAAATTGATGTTGTTGCTGCTGTGACTGGTCCTGGTAATGCTCATAATAGTGGTCATCTTGATAATAGGGCCGATCATAGAACTGATTTTGATTTCCTTCCCAATTTGTATCATATGAATATGTCTCACAATAAGGCTCTTCTCTTGGGTAGGCGTCTTGATGACCAATGGAGAACATCCTCGCAACATTCAAAATAAAAGTGATTAGTGAAGGTCAGAAGTATATAGAGTATGTACAAGGAAGTAATAAAAAAATGAAATAATTTAAACTACACTCATTAAATCTAATATCACACTAAGCGTTGTTCCCCGGCAACGACGCCATTTTGACAAGCGTATTTTTAACCTTTTATAGTCGTCAAGTTATGAATTTTAGGGGTCAAGTTGTAGTCAAAAACAATTTATAAACCTTGGTAAGCCAAGGGTCGATCCAATGAACAACGTGTGTGAATACTAGCTAACAAGTGTCGTGTTCAGCTACTCCTATAGGAAAAAGGTTTGGTTATTACTAAATCCTAAGTGACACTGAAATTAGGAAAGGTTTGATTCAATCAGAGAACCAATTCCAAGATCAAACTTTACCCGTGCCTACCATACAATTCATGTGATAATGTCATGCAATCCAAATATGCCATCAAATATGGAAATAAACCAAAATAACATTAGACAAGCCGCCCATCCACGGATCATTGTCTAAATTAACCTAGATCATTGAACGCCGCCATCCACGGATTATCAACGATTTCGATCATTAAGCTTAGGGTTTTTCAGACAATAAAGTCAACTTTCCTATTAGGTCATATACTATCAGCATAGCTACTACGACCTCACATCAATTCTACTTGATTCGGTTAACTACCTCAGACCCATCCATCTTTTTGGTGTTTAACCCAATTTTGTTCAAACAAGAAAACATCAAACCGATATATAACGTGCATTAAAATTAAGCGTAGTAGAATTGAATAATTTGAATTGCAATAATGAAAGTGTTTCTATAAATCACATGAAGAGTTGGGTACAAGCACGGGATCCGTAGGATCCCGAAATAAAACGACTACTCACGATTAATGGCTATCAACCACAAATATATATATATATAGAGGCGCGCTCAAATGAGAACTCTTCTTAGGCTAAGAACATGAGAACCATTTTGCACTTTTGGATCAAATGATGTAAGGGTGTAGATTGATTCTGCACTTTTGTCTTATAGGTAAAAGACAAAAGTGCAAATAGTAAAAGCAGAAAGTGCATAGTATAAAGCAGAAAGTGCATAGTAGATGACGTGGTGCATTTTGGACCACTCATTTCAACAAAATGAGTGGCTGAGAATGATTCTCATGTTCTTAGCCTAAGAGGGTGTTCTCATTTGAGCGCATCTATATATATATATATATATGAAAAGATAAGAAATGAGGAAACCGTGTTTTGATGAAGCGTAGCCTCAAATCTTGGTCTTTCTAGAGCTCTTAGTCGTCCTCCTTCAATTTAGGTCAAAATCGATCCCCAAAGCCAGCGTACTCAAAATCTGGTCCAAAACTGCTATTTATAGCTCAAAATATCCGCGGGGGTCGTGACATATGGTTTTGTCAAGAGTGTCACGGCCCCCCTAAATGTTTCTGGGCAATTTAGGGGCCGTGACACCCGTGACATTCTGTTTTGTCACGGATGTCACGGCCAGGAAAAATGGCAGAGACTTTGGGTGGCTTTTTCGTGGTCTTAACCTCCGAATTTGATCTTGGCGTAAACTACAAAGTTGTAGCCCTTTGAATTAGAGTTCCAACAAGCTTTGAATCAACCCATTTGGACACCATATGCGATCTGTGCGTGCAAAATAAGTCGGGAAGGTCGGTCTGCCCTGTTTTGTCCTGTTTTTGCCCAAATCTTCACCAATTGCTTTGCTTTGCTTCGGATCAATCTAAAAGTGTTAGGTATGTGATATATGACCTGAAACAATAGAAAAGAGGTTAAATGATAACAAAATATCCGGAAAACAAACCTAATCCATCATCGAATGAAGTGAATAGTAGGTCAAGAATTTGACCGATCACGAAGTCCTGTTGTTGTAGCCTGTTTGGCGTGCTCATTGAAAAAAAAAAGATTACAAAAGAACAATATGTTAATATACGCCAGTTTAAGCAATCAAGAACAACAAGGACTTGAGGCTTGTTCGATGATTTCTTTAAAGCGTTTGAAATCTTCCCGTGTATGTTGAGATGTTGTTCTAGTCGAGTATAGAACAATATCTAGAACAACTTGTGCAAAATTAAGTACAGTGCGGAAAATAAACGACACGCAAAGTTGTTACCCAGTTCGTCGTTAATGAGCCTACGTCTGGGGGCTGTCCCTTTAGCCCAGTGGATAGCAATTCACTAATATTGAGTTTAGTGTACAGGAGCTTACGTTTACAGAATCCCTTCTCAAACTGCCGAAGCCACTAACACTCTAGTAATCGCTAACTAGGACTCCCCCTAGATCCGAGCCTCACCTCCGATTCCACCAGATGATCATCCACGAGAATCAGCGCTTTCCGCAGAATGCGCAGTAGCTGCAACAGTGCGTGAACCTTCAGTTATTCTACAATCAGTCTGCCGAGCACTGGAAAAGACTGATTCCGAGCGTCATGATCTTATCAGAATGATAATCTCGCTGGCCGTTTGCCTCCACCTCCCTTCAGTGAATATGCGTGATTAATATCTCCGTGAGTGCTAAGTAGAACGAATGCATCAGCCCTCATTATATAGTGCGGTAGAAATCCTAAACGAATAAGATTTCCAATCTTCAACCGCCTATCTCTTTAGGAAATCTATCCTAAATCTTTTAGGAAACATTCCTAAATCCTTGCGCATCTCTCTTGTAGATAATCTTCAACATATCTTCAACTTCGTTTAAGAAACTTTTTCGATTATCTTCTTCGCCAAGTAATCTTCAAGCGCAAGTCTTCCCTAAAATCTCTCAACCGACTTCTTGATATGCTTCAATATATTTGCTTCAACTGCCATCAATATCTGCACCATATCTTCAATATTCAACAGCATCGGCTTGCTTAATATGAATTAGGAAACCTCGGTTGCTTCAGTGTTGTTTCATGTCGGTTGTCTCTCTCTGGCCTTGAACTCTTTCTTGTACAACAGCTTGAACAACTTCACAATATTTTGCCAAAACATATGCCACTAAAAACTAACAGCGTTATTGGCCTCCTTTAGGTGCGGGCACTCTTGACCAATAACTTCTCAAGATACAATACCTCTAGGCAACGATTTTTGCACCAAGAATTTGCTTGGGCGAACTGAAGAGTGTCTTACATTGTCACCAAAACTTAGAAAACTTCAAAGTAAAAATTGAAGAACAAAAAGAAGTAGACGGCTCAAAGATCAGGGTCGCTGGAGAGTGTTTGGATGTCTTTCTCAAATTTTAGATGATTTCCAAGTACACTCAAAAAAATGCTCTTTTATAATCGAGCAAATGGCATTATGTGACAGCGAACCAGAGTACTGACCATAAAAGAAGCACATGGAAATTATTCGAGAAACACATTCAAACATTCTCCAGCAATCCTCCTCTTTTAGCCATTGGTAAAATACCAAGTCCGAAACGATATCTGATGGGGACTTGAAGGACAGATGACGCATATTATAATAACATTGCCTGTTTGAATTAGCTTCCAATAAACATAAATTTGACAGCTGAAACCATGAATTAAACAATATAATCTTGACTGAGCAATTCAATGTACAGAGTTTGGATAACTTGGCCGGTCTTGCTAGTAGCAATTTGTATTGTTGTAATTCAACTCAGTTTACTAAGTCGAAATTTGTTGTTGAGATTCAATTAATAAACTCTAAATTCAATTCGGAATTGAGAAATTGCGGAATGTAAAGAACACAAGCAATTTATAGTGGTTCACCTCTAGGTGAGAGGCTACTCCACTCGAGCTCACTAGCTCAGTCTGAATTCACTATGTCAACGCCGCGGAACCGACTGAATCGTCGCCGGAGTACAGAAATCCGATTACAAGCTTTGAACCGAGTCTAACAGCTACGATCTCTCTGTGGATCTAGCCAAACGCTACAAACGAACGCCAACCTACCCGGAATCACCTTGCGAGACGAAGCCCTCAACCAATTGCCAAATACGATCACGATTTGGGGCCGAACGAAATCGATTTCTCTTACGCGCTCGGATAAACCCTAATGAAGCTCGAACTTCGTCTTTATACTGTTTTTCTCCAGATGCAATCTCGTCCGTCCATCGCGTCTAATCTCCGTCATTCAATTCTTAACGAACTCGCGCCACGGATTCGCCTGACGTGGCTCGCCCTCATTGGCTCGTGCTGCACCGAACTCCACCACCGCCTCTGTAACGACTCCCACGTGCATCAGCAACGGTCTTCGGCCTTTAGCAACGAATCCTCTAGCCCGTTTGGAAACGACGACGTTCCACCTTAATCAGACTTAAGCCTCAATCTGATCAGACTTAAGAATTTCGATCAGACTTAAGAACTCTGACAGATGCTTGTCGGCAGAGCAAATGTACAAATAAATTTATAAGTCCGTTACTCGCGACTTCACTACTGGGTAGCAAGTGGTAAGTAGGGGTCGAACCCAAGGGAATTAGGGGGATAAGCTATTCTTTGAGGGAATTGTACAGCGAGGGAGCGTGTTTTTAGGTTGATTGAGGTTTTAATGCTAACAACTAAGTGATTGGTTGGTTGGTTTTGGTTTTTAGTGTGGAAAAGTAAATGACATAAAAGTAAATACTGAAAATAAACGAGAAGACTTACATCGATTGTTGCGTGATCGGCAAGTCTTGCGGAACGTCAGCAGTTGATATTGCAGTTTATACTAAGAAAGTAAATGCAAGTGGTGTTTAAATCTAAGGAAAGTATTCGGTCTTAGGGGCCTTGTATCATAGTCGTTTATCATTGACCGCTAATGATCATACTAAGTGTTCAAAGATGAATCGAGGCTATTTCTAGCACAAGACTTGCAACATCGTTTAGAACACTTGTTCTATTTAGACTAATTCCTCCTTTCAATGTATCTTAGCCTTATGTGCATCCATTTGATCTTCAATTACGATCAACCAAATGGTTTTTAAGAGAGGTCGAACTCCTCAGATAAGCTTTGCCCGTTAAAGCATCCACTTACCCGAGTATGTTCACGAACCCCACGGAAGAGCTTTGCCCGTTAAAGAATCCACTCAACCTTGGAAGTTCTAACCTAATATGTGGCACATAGAACAAGTTTTGAACACAGAGAGGCACTAGGTGCAGGGTCTAAAACATTTTATGATACAAGTACACCCCTTCAACCGAATGAAGAGTTTAGCTACGAATATCCATAGAGGTGGATACCATAGCTAAGTACTCGAGGGTTTTTGAAAGACAGTAAGTAAAGGAGAATACTCAAGAACCAACAGGAGTATTCTCAAAAACTACTAGACTACTCAAGAACCAACAGGAGTATTATAGATTTTTCACAAAAGCTTACAAAAGTGCCGAAAATCTTAGAGAGATAAGTAACCTTGTGGAATGAGGATTGTGTGATGTTGGGATGTTGATTACAAGTGAAGGAGGCTTGTATTTATAGCAAGGAGGAGGGGAGGATGTGGTGAGGAGCAAAACACATGGCACTCTTCCAATGGAGCATCACAAAGCCGCCGGTCCTTTTGGGAGGGGAAGAGAGGGGAGCTGCCCCCCCCCCCCCCCCATGTGGAGGAAGGGGAGAGGTGGAGGGGAAATGTGAGAGGGGAGCCGCCGGCCATGTGGAGGAAGGAGGGAGTTTTGTGATTTTTTTTGAGTTTTCACAAAGCCATCGGTCCATTTCAGCTCCGGACTGACTCTGGTTGCTCTTCGGTTGGACTTGTTTTGAGTGATTCCATGTCAGGATCATGAGATTTCTTCAGTCGGCATCTGGTCGTGACCTTGGAATGACTCGTAATATATTTTCCGCTTAAAAACTCCTCCTTAGCCTGTATTCTCTCTAGACTCCAAAATACCCTGTAGATAAATATCGGAACTAACAAGCAAAATTTAAATAGACAAACAGTCTAATTTTGTGGGTTTAACTGTGTTTATGATTCATATAATTATGGTCCATCAAACTCCAACAGAAAAATAGCAACTTTAATTCTTCAATCATCCACCTAAAGCAACTATTCCTTTAAGCCACTTTAGGCCTTCAACTTAGCTCCGAACCATTGACATAGTGAACACAGAATAAAGCTCTTTCATTGGTCATCCTGCAAAACAGATCATTCTACATACAAAAGTTTCAAGCAAAGCTTGAACTTGGTGTGAGTAACAATCTTAGTTCCCATGTCAGCAGGATTACTTTCAGTTCCCACTTTGTCCACAATAACATCACCATTTTCTATCTCATCTCTAACAAAATGATACTTAATATCAATCTGCTTAGACCTCTCATGGTAAACAGGGTTTTTAATCAAACAAATGGCAGACTGACTATCACATTTAATCACAGCAGTCCCACTAAACAGTTTAGCTTCACTAAGCATACCCTGCAACCACATGGCCTCTTTCACAGCATCACACAATGCAATACACTCAGATTCAGTAGATGAAATAGTGACAACGGACTGAAATTGGGACTTCCAGGACACACAACACGCACCAAGAGTAAAGTATAAGGCATTAATAGATTTCCTGGTGTCTCTATCACCACCAAAATCAGCATCAACATACCCAATCAGTTTTAAATCATCCTGTCTCTTTTTATAGCACAAACCAACATCCAATGTACTTCTTATATATGCAAATACATGTTTTAAAGCCAACCAATGTTCAGGTCCTGGGTTGGACAAGAATCTACTTAGCAGTGATATGACATATGACAAGTCAGGCCTAGAACTAATCATGGCAAACATGACAGATCCAATAGCATTAGCATAAGGTACTTGTTCCATTTTAGCAAATTCAATATCAGATTTAGGACTTTGTGACTTGGATAAAGTGAGGAGCTAATGACACTTGCACAGGTTTACAATCAAGACAACTAAACTTAGATACTATCTTCTCTAAGTAAGGCCTTTGATGTAGTTTTAGAAAACATTTACTTCTATCTCTATCACTAACCATGCCAATATTTTCTATGCCTTTCCTAAATCTTTCATGTCAAATTCTAAGCTTAACTGAGATTTTAGCACCTTAATTTTATCAACTGACTTAATTATCAACAATATATCAACCACATATAAGAGCATATAAACAGGGCAATCATCAACAGATGCATAGTAGAAACATGGATCAAAATTACTTCTCACAAATCCCAGTTCAAGCACATATGCATCAAAACCTTTTATACCATAATCTTGGGATTTGTTTCAAACCATACAATGATTTTTTTCAAGTAACAAGCATGTTTAAGGCATTTCTTATCTATAAAACCAGGAGGTTGTTCCATGTAAATTTGCTCATCTAACTCTCTATGAAGGAAAGCAGTCTTAACATCTAGTTGTTCAAGTTCTAAGTCATATATAGCAACCAATGCTAGCATGATCCTAATAGTCTTAAACTTAACAACCGGTGCAAAAATTTCATGATAATCAATACCTGCCTTTTGAGTGAATCCCTTAGCAACCAAGTGACAGATGCTCGTCGTCAGAGCAAATGTGCAAATAAATTTATAGTCCACTACTCGCGACTAGACTACTGGGTAGCAAGAGGTAAGTAGGGGTCGAACCCAAAGGAGTCAGTGTGGATTAGTTGTTTTTACGGGATTGTCACGAAAGTAAATACAGTTGGGGGTTGGGTTTGAGTGTTTTGGGAACTGAAAGTAAATTACGACAGTTGATATTACGATTAAAGGAAAGCATTCAGTTTCAGGGGCCTTGTATTATATCCTGTTTATCATTGACCTTTAGTGAACCTACTAAGTATTCAAACGTGTATCAAGGCCATTCCCGGCACTTATCCATACAAGTTTACCATTTGCCATTCCAAGCATCCACTTATCCATACAAGTTTACGAACCCCCACGGAAGAGTTTTGTCATTCCAAGCGTCCACTCAACCTTGGACGTTCTGACTTAATATATGGCACATAGAATAAGTTTTGAATACTAAGGGGAGACACTAAGTTAATAGTCTAAAACATTTTATAATACAAGTGCGCCCCTTAGACCGAACTACTAGTTTAGCTACTATTCATCGCGCTAAACATTATAACTAAAGAATTAAAAACAACAGTTAAATAAATACTAAAAATAATACTTACAACCGTTGAAGCGCCAAGGGAGCTATCCTTTATTTCCAAAGCGAAGAACAATTTTATTGAAAATGAAGAGAGGAGGGTTAAGCCCTCTCTCTCTCTAAAGTGTGTACAAGTATGGGATGATACAAATGAGGAGGGATGGAGCTCCTTTTATAGCCATGGGAGAGGAAACTTAGTGGCTAAGTTATGGAGATGGAGGGTGGAGATGGCTTGCACTTGTCACATGGAGAGAGGAGGAGGAGATGTGTGGAGGAGAAGCCACCACATGGAGGAGAAAGGAGGAGCCGCCGGCGGCGGCTAAGGGAGGAGGGGTGGTGGTTGTGACAAGTGGAGGAAGAGGAGAGGAGGAGAGGGGTGTGTGAGGGAGGAGCCGCCCATGTGAGGAGGAGGGTGGAGTTTTGTGTGGTTTTGTGAAGTTTTCACAAAACTATCGGTGTATTTCAGCTCCGGGTTGATTTTGATTTCTCCATGGTTTGATTTGTTTTGAGTGATTCCATGTCAGGATCTTGAGATTTATTCATTCAGCGTCTGATCTTGACCTTGGAATGACTCGTAACATCTTTTCTGCGTAAAAGCTCCTCCTTAGCGTGTATTTACTCTACGCTCCAAAATACCCTGTGGATAAATATCGGAACTAACAACCAGAAGTTAAATAGACAAAGTGTCTAATTAAGGGGGTTTTACTGTGTTTATGATTCGTATAATTTTGGTCCATCAGATCACCCCACACTTTTAGTTGTTCGTCCCGAACAATGCTATTAAAGGGCGTACACACAATCTAAGTAAAATATGAAAGTGAGACTGTGGGACTAGATTTATCCTAGTTCATGCATTACTACTTATTACAAAATTAAACTGCGTAAATAAATAGAAGAAACTTAATACTTGTACCTCCGTGTTGAGATGCAAATTATATTGGATGTTTCGGGAGATAGCCCTTTTAGGCTCCTGGACTGCAACCTCGGGATCGTCTCGTACTATATGGTTTTCTGGTAGCTTTCTCTAGCACGTGATTCGGTTCGGACTTCAATGGTTTGGTCTTTTTGATTTTCTTTTTTGGCGAGGGACAGCTTTTTGTAGTGAATCGGCCTTTGGCCTTTGATTTGACTCTTTGAGTACTTCACTTTTTTGTTTGGTTAAAACCTTCAGAATTTTGGGCCTTTGGTCTCTTGATTTGCTTCTTCGAGCTTTTCGCCTTTTTGTGGCTTTGCTAGTCCATTTTCTCAAGCCTTTTTGGGAGGTCCAATCATCGCCCGCAAGCCTATGGAAATACCTCCCCGCTCCTCTCATCGTTGTCGTTTCGCGCGGGTCAAGAAGAGGGTCGCTCATCTATTTTCTCGGCTACTTTGACTAGAGAGAGGACGGTCTGATTCCCGTCCTCGCCTTTTCTTTTCTTTTTGCATAAACACTGCATGGTGGAGATGACTTCAATTCTTCACTGAAACCCGAAGTGCAGCCTCCACTGACTTCGAAAACCATATAGTTAGATTCGATCCTTCGATTGCTTGCCAAGCCTCTCTAGGGCAGTTTATATCAACTCCACATCCCTAGTTTATCTCAGCACAAAGGGACAAATGAGAAGTTACATTCTAAGTTTTTAAACAGTTGAATTTTCACAAGGTTAATGCATGAATTTTGGTCTATCTTTTTCACATTCTCAAGTTCATATTTTCAAAAAGATACTACTAAAAAAGAAAAACATGTTATGTACACAGATGGTTCTCACCCCACACTTTTGAACGAAGGCGTGCCTTTCAGCAAGACTTAGTTCAAAAGTCATGCAAGCAAATATATACAGGTGAGGTGAGAATGATGCAAGGCACAAAAAAACTAAATGACAAAAACTAAATGATAGAAATTAAATGACAGAAAGTAAGATAGTGTCGGGTTACCTCCCGACCACTGCCTTTGTTTAACGTCGTTGGCTCGACGATACCTCATTCCTGGATCATAAGTAGGGATCCCATGGGTGCTTGAGGTCGAATTTCTTCTCGGTTGTCCTTTTGCTCCGAGAGGGTGAGGCTTCTTTGACCATAGCTGCTGGTCCATTGAGTCGTGCTTTCTTGTTTCTCCTTCCGGGTTTCCATTCTTTCGGCCCATGCCTTTACCGATTCTTCATGTTTGAATAGTTGGCACTTTCGCGAGTTTGGAAGTTGGGTTTTGTGCCTTCAAACATCGGCGACCACAGGCATGTTCCCATGTGAGACCTCTTCTTGGTGGTAGCTACGAATGGTTGTCTTGGAATGATTGAGTTCCCGGGTGGTTTTTCTTGGCTTGTGACGAGAGAGATTTCCTTTGTCGGCTTTTTTGGCTCATGCTCTGCTTCCAACTCCCCTTGTACCGTATCATCATTGATTATATGATCTTCGGTGGTTATGATCGGCATGAAACGCGAAGGGTTAAGTTGAGGCACTTCGACCATGAGGACTAGGTCTGTTTCAGGTGCTTCGACAGTGAGGACTAGGTCTTTCTCGGACAGTTCGGCAATGAGGTCCGGGACTTCCTCGGGTGCTTCGAGCGTAAGTACCGGGCCTGGCTTGATTTCTTCGGCCGCTTCAGCAGTGAGGTTCGGGACTTCTGTAGGTTCGGCAGTTAGGACAGTGATTTCCTCGGATGGATTGGTGATAAGGACCGGGTCTGATTGGGGCAGTTCTTCTTCGATCATTTGCGGGTCCTCATCCTCAGTCGGCTCCTCGGGTTCAGCCGTCCTTTCTGTTGCTCCTGAATCGGTTTCGGCCGTGAATTGGTGCATCGCGGCACTCAATTGCTGCATGTTTGTGGCCAATTGTTGGGTGTTAGCTGCCAGCTCCTTTTCTGCCGCCCATAATTCAGTTTTAGCTCTGATTTGTTGCATTGTGTTTTCCAACTGCTGGATGCTAGATGCCAGCTCCGTTATACCGTCCTTGAGTGGCTCGGCCTGATCTTGGCTTGGTCTTGACCTTGCGGCCAAATCATTGATTAATATCCAAAGATCATCCACGGTTATGCCCATCAACGATCCTCCTGCTGCGTCATTTAGCCCTTTCCACTCATGTGGCAACATCCCACAGAGAAACTTTGTTTGAAGATCGAAGTTGGTGAATCCATGGTGCGGGCAGCTCATCACAATGGAATCGAAGTACCATAAGTACTCATCCAATGTTTCATCCCGGGATTGCTCCAAGTTGTTGATCTTCTCACGGATTTCAAGTTCGAAGGATGGTGGGGAAAACTCCTCGTTGTTCCAAGGTTCCATTCCGTAGTAGTATGCCTTAGTGAATTGCATGATAAAAGAAAAAGAAAAAAAACAAAATAGAACAACTATTCCGATTCACAACTCCCCGGCAACGGCGCCAATTTGACAGATGCTCGTCGTCAGAGCAAATGTGCAAATAAATTTATAGTCCGCTACTCGCCACTAGACTACTGGGTAGCAAGTGGTAAGTAGGGGTCGAACCCAAAGGAGTCAGTGTGGATTAGTTGTTTTTACGGGATTGTCACGAAAGTAAATACAGTTGGGGGTTGGGTTTGAGTGTTTTGGGAACTGAAAGTAAATTACGACAGTTGATATTACGATTAAAGGAAAGCATTCGGTTTCAGGGGCCTTGTATTATATCCTGTTTATCATTGACCTTTAGTGAACCTACTAAGTATTCAAACGTGTATCAAGGCCATTCCCGGCACTCGATTTGCGTACACTGTCTAGCCTATTCCAAGGACGTAGAGCACTTATTCTACTTAGACTAATACTCCATTCCCGGTTATATTAGCCTACGTGCATCCATTTGATCAATCATTCCCGATCAACCAAATGGTGTTTAAGGGAAGTCAAACTTCTCAGATAAGCTTTGCCATTCCAAGCATCCACTTATCCGTACAAGTTTACGAACCCCCACGGAAGAGTTTTGCCATTCCAAGCGTCCACTCAACCTTGGACGTTCTGACTTAATATATGGCACATAGAATAAGTTTTGAATACTAAGGCGAGACACTAAGTTAATAGTCTAAAACATTTTATAATACAAGTGCGCCCCTTAGACCGAACTACTAGTTTAGCTACTATTCATCGTGCTAAACATTATAACTAAGGAATTAAAAACAACAGTTAAATAAATACTAAAAATAATACTTACAACCGTTGAAGCGCCAAGGGAGCTATCCTTTATTTCCAAAGCGAAGAACAATTTTATTGAAAATGAAGAGAGGAGGGTTAAGCCCTCTCTCTCTCTAAAGTGTGTACAAGTATGGGATGATACAAATGAGGAGGGATGGAGCTCCTTTTATAGCCATGGGAGAGGAAACTTAGTGGCTAAGTTATGGAGATGGAGGGTGGAGATGGCTTGCACTTGTCACATGGAGAGAGGAGGAGGAGATGTGTGGAGGAGAAGCCACCACATGGAGGAGGAAGGAGGAGCCGCCGGCGGCTTAGGGCGGAGGGGTGGTGGTTGTGACAAGTGGAGGAAGAGGAGAGGAGGAGAGGGGTGTGTGAGGGAGGAGCCGCCCATGTGAGGAGGAGGGTGGAGTTTTGTGTGGTTTTGTGAAGTTTTCACAAAACTATCGGTGTATTTCAGCTCCGGGTTGATTTTGATTTCTCCATGGTTTGATTTGTTTTGAGTGATTCCATGTCAGGATCTTGAGATTTATTCATTCAGCGTCTGATCTTGACCTTGGAATGACTCGTAACATCTTTTCTGCGTAAAAGCTCCTCCTTAGCGTGTATTTATTCTACGCTTCAAAATTCCCCTGTGGATAAATATCGGAACTAACAACCAGAAGTTAAATAGACAAAGTGTCTAATTAAGGGGGTTTTACTGTGTTTATGATTCGTATAATTTTGGTCCATCACCAACCTTGCTTTATACCTTGGTGTATCTTCATCCTTGATCCTGAACAACCACCTGCAATCAACTAGCTTATGGTGTTCTGGCTTTTTGACCAGAACCCAGGTATTGTTAGTCTTATGAGACTCCATCACATCTAATATAGCCTTCTTCCATTTCTCTCTATGCCGACCCTCAATGGCTTCCTCATAAGTATCAGGCTCATTCCTTATTTCCTTAGCAGCTATTAGGGTAGTGGATACAAGATCAGCTTGGGAATATCTAGTGGGCAACCTAGGCTCTCTTCTAGGCCTATCTCTGGCAAGCTTCCAGTCAGCTAACACATCTTGGGTAGCTATCTCATATTCCTCTACCTGATCTACATTCTCAGTATTTTCATTATGTTCATTCTGGTCATTGCCTGATTCTGGTTGGGGCATATCTTGTTCTAAACTGTGCTTTACCTGGTCAGGTTGCTCATTGTTTTCTGGAGGGGTCAATATCAAATAGGGCTCTATCAGATGATGGTGCAGGGGAGGTCTCATTATTGACTTCACTGTTATTCTTATATGGGAAGTTATTCTCATCAAAGATAACATCTCTGCTGATCAGTATTTTAATTCCCCTAGCAATCATATCCCATAATCTATACTCTTTATTACCCATTGATCTTTGATAACCTAAGAAGATACACTTAGTTGATCTAGAATCCAATTTTCCCTCCCTAGTATGAGCATAAGCAGCACACCCAAATATCTTTAATTCCCTAAGATCATGTTTCTTACCATTCCACAGTTCCATAGCGCATTTGAAGTCAAGCATCCTATTTGGGCTTCTATTAACAAGATAAGTAGCAGTATATAAGGGTTCACCCCAAAATGACTTAGGTAAACCAGAAGTGAACAACAAGCATCTCAGTTTTTCAAGTAAAGTCTTATTCATTCTCTCAGCCACTCCATTATGTTGTGGAGTTAATCTCACAGTGTCTCAAAATCCCATGGTCATTACAAAAGTTATCAAATTCAGCATTGCAAAATTCCAAGCCATTATCAGTCCTTAATGCCTTAACCTTTTTACCAGTCTGATTTTCCTCTAACAGTTTCCACTCTTTAAATTTTAAGAATGCCTCATCTTTGGTTTTTAACAAGAAGGTCCACACTCTCCTAGAGTAGTCATCTACAATGCTAAGAAAATACTTATTCCCACCATGTGTTTCATTAGACTCAAGTCCCCACAAATCAGCATGTAAGTACTCTAAGATTGTCTTGCTTGAATGGACTCCACTAGTGAATTTCAGCCTGTGCTGTTTGGCCAGAAGACATGGCTCACAAAAGGGTAATTGAGTGACATTTTCAGCACGGATACCTTGCTTATTCAGGCACTCAAGACCTTTTTGGCTCATGTGTTCTAGTCTAAGATGCCACTTTACATTAGCATCTTCCCAAACAGCAGGGCAGGCATGCCTCCTTAATCACACCATTATGGGATCCATCAAGAATATACACACTGTCAGTCTTATTCCCAGTTAATACTTGCTTATCATTTTTAAACACAGCAATAACACCATTTCTAGCAGTATAAGAGCAGCCATAATCATCAAGAGCACCAAGGGAAATTAAGTTTCCTCTCAAGCCAGGGACATATCTTACCTTAGTTAAGGTCACCATTTTACCATTATTCAATTTAAGGTTTATACTACTTATTCCCATGACTTTACACACATTGTTATTTCCCATCTATACATTTTCACTGGCAGTGTGAGCCAGGCAATCAAACCAGTGTTTGTTTGGGCACATATGAAAGGAACAACCTGAATCCAACACCCATTCATCACCTAAGTCCCCACTTGTGACAATTAGAACTTCTGGTGATGAATGACATTGTCAGATGTCAAGGCGCTAGGTTATTTTCAGAGTTCCGAGGGTTCTTTGGCCTAGCGAACCATTTATGACAGTTTCTCCTAAAATGATCCATCTTCCCACAATGATAACACTTAACTTGAGAGGACTGACCTTGTTATTAGTTCCATTGTTATTTTTATCAGACTTGGACTTAGGTTGGAATTTATTTCTATTAGACTAAAATGAGGGCTTACTGGACTTAACAAACAAACCAGAGGCAGACTTAGCTTTTTGATTTTTAAGCTCTAACTCTATAGTTTTCAAAGTAGCACAAAATCTGTCAAAGTAGGCACATCACCACTATATTGGAAAGCATCTTTCTTTAACAACATGATTTGAATCAGGGATAGAGTTCATCAAGATCATCACAAGGCTAACATCATCAAGTGCATGTGTAGTATCCCTAAGCATTAGAGACATTTTCAAGAACTCATCCAAGTTTTCATCAAGATCATCACAAGGCTAACATCATCAAGTGCATGTGTAGTATCCCTAAGCATTAGAGACATTTTCAAGAACTCATCCAAGTTTTCATCAACAGTCTTAGCAACATTCATTTTGAAAGCAAACAAAGATGCTTTTAAATATGACAGATTTGGTGCTACTTGATTAGCATGCAAAGACTCAAGTTTCTTCCACATAGCAAGAGGAGTTTTGCATTCACATACCTTTCTGATTATATTGTCCCCATGGCTCAATATAATCAGGTTGTAAGCCTCCACCTCAATCTCAGCCTTTTTCTTCTTATCATCCTCAGACCACTTAGTGGCCTCCTCTTCAAGAGCAATCAGCACCTTGTGTTCGGACAGGACAACCTTCATTTTGAGACAAAGTCTCACTTGCCATCATATGGTGCGATTTCCACTCTTTCTTGAACCATTGTTCCTCACAAGAAAGCACCAGACAAGTATGAGTATGAGTATAAACAACTTAGGGCAGAATCAACAACAAGACTAGCCAAGAATCAATAGAAATGGCTCTGATACCATTATTGTAATTCAACTCAGATTACTAAGTCGAAATTCGTTGTTGAGATTCAATTAACAAATCCTAAATTCAATTCGGAATTGAGAAATTGCAGAATGTAAAGAACACAAGCAATTTATAGTGGTTCACCTCTAGGTGAGAGGCTACTCCACTCGAGTTCACTAGCTCAGTCCGAATTCACTATGTCAACGCCGTAGAACCGACCGAATCGTCGTCAGAGTATAGAAATCCGATTACAAGCTTTGAACCGAGTCTAACAGCTACGATCTCTCTGTGGATCTAGCCAAACGCTACAAACGAACGCCAACCTACTTGGAATCACCTTGCGAGACGAAGCCCTCAACCAATTGCCAAATACGATCACAATTTGGGGTCGAACGAAATCGATTTCTCTTACGTGCTCGGATAAACCCGAATGAAGCTCGAACTTCGTCTTTATACTATTTTTCTCCAGATGCAATCTCGTCCATCCATCGCGTCTAATCTCCTTCGTTCAATTCGTAACGAACTCGCGCCACGGATTCGCCTGACGTGGCTCGCCCTCATTGGCTCGTGCTATACCGAACTCCACCGCCTCTGTAAAGACTCCCACGTGCATCAGCAACGGTCTTTGGCCTTTAGCAACAAATCCTCCAGTCCGTTTGGAAACGATGACGTTCCACCTTGATCAGACTTAAGCCTCAATCTGATCAGACTTAACCACCTCGATCAGACTTAAGCCTCAATCTGATCAGACTTAAGAATTTCGATCAGACTTAAGAATTCCTGCAGAAAAATAGCAGCTTTAATTTTTCATGTATGCTTTTAAAAAATTACACTTCTCAGTTGACCTAGTTTATCTTTTTCAGGGTCCAAAATCATATGCCACGACGAATAATTATATGGTGGCGTTGATGTTTGGATTGCTTGCTTCCGCTAGCTAAGGAAATCTCGACTGCCTCCTGAGTCTCCGTCCTAGATTCGGTGTTAGTTTTCTCCAAAGCAATGTGCACAAAAGTTTAATAACCTTGAAACTAAGACGAAAAGTTTGCCTTCAATGCAAAATACTGTGTTGAAACCGGTGACGTTAACGTCACTTACTTAACATTTTTATGTATGTAATGCATAGCCAAGTTGAAAGAGTCACTTAGAACTGTTGAACTAAATGGTTAAGTATGTTACCAATGTTGGTGATCGTTCATAGTTGTGTTGCAGAGGAGATATTGAAAGACGTGCACTGCTAGTTGCCTCGATGCCTGATGCTAACTATCGGGATAAATGACTGATTTGCCTTAACCTCAAAAAACAAACAGAATTTTTCAGAAGTATATATATAATTATAGAAAATTTTATTTTATGATTGAAAATTTGTGGTTGATGAAGCAAATATGTTAATAGATAAAAAAGGAGCAAATTGGTTATTTTTGTAAGCACCAATGATCAGTGCTTATAATATTACACTTGAAAGACAGGCAAAACAAGGTCAGGTCTTTGTGCAAAATGTCAAGGTCTTGAAAATTTCCAGTTCAATAAAAAAAAACTGACAATGATGTTGTATAAAAATGATTGAGCAATTAATTGATCTCAATATGAAACTGAAAAAAAAATGCAAATAGGAACTGATGATCATATTTTATTTTAGTAACATCCTCAAATCTATGTACCAGTACCACTATATAAGATTCCACAACTGGACAAAACAACATTACAAAATTCAATGCTTTGTGGATCCTCACCCTAGGCCTTGTGTTCCCATCTCTCTGTCCTTCCCAAACATGTCACCCAATTCAATGCTTCAACCTCACATGGATCTCTTCTAGCAACCCCATTTTCAAGATCCTCTTTGAAAACTCTTGGCAGTAGGGAAAATCAAACCCACCCAGATTTCAAGATCTTGATGTGTTTTCATGACCCACATGGTAAACAAAACATCCAACTTTGAATCCTATTCTTTTACAACTCTTTTTTGTAACGCCTACAATTGTGTGTTGTCATGTTGGTTGTCACTTCCCTAAAGATTGGAGACATCAGTCATGTGTTGATATCCAGCTTTGTTAGGCAGTCTTAGGTGGGCTGTTTTGGAAATGAGGCTTGGTATTTTTTTTTCTTCTGGTTATGGATACTGAAGATTTAAGGGATTGAATTCGTTGATTCGAGTTTGAGAGTTCTGGTTATTTGAGCTATAGATGCTGAAAAGGGTAGTTTTAGTTTGTTGAAACATTTTTGTGTTCGATTGTGAACAAATTGAGGATACGATGCAATCGAGAATAGCTGCGATGGAGGAGGGGAAGGTGCCTATTGTGGCAGCACCCAAGTTGTACCAACCAAAGGCCTTACCTTCCCGAGTGCTTCAAATTATGTTTTTCGTCGTAATGGCTCTTGGAGTTGGTCTAGTTAGTCTTAATATGCTTCGGTATTTTAGGTATAAGGATGTGGTTCAGACAATACATTCTGGGTTCTTACTTTGCGAGGAGGAGCCATTAGGTCTGGAAAGATGGATTAGACCGCCGGCGAAGTTGATGCATTCTATGAATGAGACGGAGCTTTTTTGGCGAGCTTCGCTAGTACCACAAATAAAGGAGTATGCTTTTGTGAGGACTCCAAAGATTGCTTTCATGTTTTTGACAAAAGGGCCATTGCCGTTTGCACCTCTTTGGGAGAGATTTTTTAAGGGTCACGAGAAGCTTTATTCCATTTATATACATCCTACTCCAAGTTATACAAACAATTTTACAAAGGATTCAGTGTTCTATGAGAGACAAATCCCAAGTCAGGTATGATCTTTCTGTAATTGCTAATCAAAATTTAAAACTCAATGTCTTTTGCAACATACGCATCTTTTTTGCGATGAAATTCACGATAGTCTTGGATTGGGAAGCACCTTTGGATTCACCATCTTATGGATGTGCTCAGTGAAAGTCATTGCATCTTTCAGCTAGATTTTCGTTACATTTTGACTACAAATTTACTGCTTATGCGAGCTGTAGAGCTTATTGTTTTATGTAGATAACATTTTGTGCCACTTGCTATACAAATTTACTTTAGAAAATGGGAAATATCTGATATTATGATTGTGATCTTGACATATCTGCAATTCTGAGTTGGTTATGTAGGTCTCATAAACACATACCCGAATGTGAAATTCCTGAATGGTTACTAAACATAACAAATGTATAGGTGTGTACCTACTGATGTCCTGCTTTTACTTTGTTTACTAAACAAATGTATGGTTACTAAACATAACAACTGTTAAAAAGAATAACAAGCAATCACTAATCACCGAATACTTTGTTTGGCTAGTAGTAGATGAATTCATATATGTGTGTGTGTGTTACTTTAGTTTGAAATAGTGCTTTTGGAATAGTTTTAGCCAGTTGCGTTTCTCAAAGAGAAGTACCTGCTTTTACTTTCCTGATTTTGAAATCCTTGAATAACTCATAGACTTGACGGCTTTATGCATTTATATTTCGAAGTCCTTTTGTCATATAAACTTGGAGCTCACTTTTTTACCCTGCAGATAGCGGAATGGGGAAGAATGAGCATGTGCCAAGCTGAAAGGAGACTTCTAGCCAATGCTTTGCTCGACATATCAAATGAGTGGTTCATCCTGTTGTCAGAGGCATGTATTCCTCTCTACAACATGAGCACAGTGTACAATTACATATCACAATCTCAGTACAGCTTCATGGGCTCAAACGATGAGCCAGGACCATATGGTAGAGGTCGATACAATTGGCACATGGCACCTGAAGTCAACATCACTGACTGGCGTAAGGGGTCTCAATGGTTCGAGGTCAATCGCAAACTGGCATTAGACATAGTCGTGGACACCACTTACTACCCAAAATTCAGGGATTTCTGCACGCCAGCATGCTACGTTGACGAACACTATTTTCCCACCATGCTCACCATTCAGTCTCCCAGTCATTTGGCAAATCGAAGTCTCACTTACGTGGACTGGTCGAGAGGTGGGCCTCACCCTGCCACCTTCGGCAAGCGTGACATTTCTGCGTCATTCCTCAGAAAAATTGCTCTGAGTAAAACCTGCACCTACAACGGCGAATCAACCTCATTCTGTTTCCTTTTTGCCAGAAAATTTGTTCCTAGTGCCCTGGAACCTCTGCTGGAGCTAGCTTCAGAGGTACTTGGATTTTGATTGTGAATAGAATTTATTGGTTGGTTAGCTATTGGAGAAATTATGCTGACCCTGCCAGAGTTTCCTTTTAAATACAAAATTTTTGCATGATATAGAAACATAAATTGGATGAGAATAACAAGGATTCTGTTAAAGAAAGAAATCGGCATGTATCCGACGTAGTCAGCAAGTCCTTAAAAGAGCTTCTTGAATTTCAAATGATTCAAGAGTCACACTTGTATTAGATTTTGAGTTTTGACAGACAATGCGCATTTGCCTGATTGAACTAAATGTACTTGAGATCATAGACTCATAATGATAATCTAAACACCAGGCTGTATAAAAGGAACATCAAATTGTATGTTCGACAAGGCATCATGGTTTTCGCCACGCCAGACTGATAGTAGTTGATGGCAGCTCCTCTCCCTCAACTGATGTAATCCAAGTACACAACTCATCACTAAAAATTGGTGATGTACGGTGTTCAACGCTTGAACCTATCAAGTAATGTCGCCAACATTTGTTTGTGCGGTAAGTGCAACAGTTGAGATTTCCTTTCTGGTCGACTTTATTGATTACCTTTTCCAACATAATCTGTTATTAGAAAGGCATCAAAGTTAGCAACCATGTCCCATTTCTTTCATAAAAATAGAACAAAAACACGAACTGTATAATGATCTATTTATGGCTAGCATCAAGCTCTTAATAAATTGATTTTGAAACTAAAACACGAGACTTAGGGTCGCAAGGATGACCAAGCTTGAAAAGATAAACACTGGATGTACCTTTTGCGACTTTGCATCCGCTACTAAACTCAATGTTTCTGGCCGATAATTTCGCAGCAAGTTCTCAACCAGGTCTTCGAGTTTCATTGAAGGTGCGATAACCTCAAATATAATATTTGAAAGCCGATGAAGCTTCAAACCTATCAACTTTTGATAAACTACAATTCTCTGAAGACGAGAAAGGAAAAACAAAATTACACGTTAGACTTGTTAAGATGGGCAATTAAAATGTCTCGAAAATACATAAGAGAAACAAAAAAAATGGATACCTTTTTGTGGCGCATAACCAATTTTAATCCCCTAGATTGATCAAAGCTAGAAAAAAATGTATGCAACTTCGAAAAGAACAAAACTTGAGGAACAAAATCCGGGCCCTTGGCATTGATTCAAACTGAAGCTTTGCTTTACGCAAACTAAGGATTCAAGAACGAGAAAAGCAAGTTGCAGGCACCACTATACTCAAATGACACAAGTTGAGGGACATGAAAATTGCCAGAAATTATTGTATTGCATCCCCTCAACACCAGACTCTTTAACTGGGCCTGGGAGATCTCGATATTTGTCATGGCATTACATTTACTTAGAACCAAATGTTCCAGATTCGGAAAATTAGAAATCAAACTTTCGAATGAGAGATCATCCATGAAATGATCCTTCAATGTCAATTTCTTAAGTGATGGACATCCTATCAAATTAATTGCACAGCTCTGGGTACGTTTATATCCTTAGTACCAAAAAGACCAAAGTTTAGGAGCCACGACGTCAATCTTACGAATTCTTCTGCAACCGTGCACCTCAAGTCTATTTAGGTGCTCAAGGTTAGAAACTTCCAAATTCACCAGATCATTACATGATATAAGAATCAACTGTTCAATTGACGGGCAATTCGAAGTCAATGTTTGTAAAATTGTGTCAGTAAGTCTAACTCTTTTCAGCCATAGCTTCCTCAAGTATGGAAGATTCACGACATTCGGTACCCCCAACTTGCAACAATGTAGAGTAATTACAGTTATAGTCTTCGCAGCTAAAAACAAACAAGGGTATGCAGTAAGGTTTTCCATTTTTCCCGAATTGCATGTGCAGGTCCATCTCGTTGACATTATTTCTTACTGCGATATCTAACCATCTTTCTATGTGAGATGCCAAATTTGAGCCAGAACACGTAACGGTCAACTTGAATATATCAATGTTATGCTTCTGCTCAAGCATCCTTTGAAGATAATCATCAGCGAACTTTTGGAATCCATCATTTGACGGCCCTGCAAAGTATCTCTGATCAAACTCAATGATAGGGCTAGTTTCCCTCACATGTCTCCATCTTTTAGATAAGACACTACATCTAGCTGCATCCTCAGCACTAAGGTAAGACAAGATATGATGCAGGAGGGGTTCAGGCAGCAGTGATGTGTAATCCACCAAATGGCAAATGAAATGACACACTCAAATGGATCATTTTAAATATTTAGAAACCCAAATGAATCCTTTTTGAAAAAAAAATAAAGTTGAGGGTTAGGTCAGCAGCAATTTAGACATTGAGCAATGTAGATGTTTCAACAAACTTTCATGGAGACATATTGGCGGTGGCTGCGGAGCAGTACCAATGAAGACCATGTGTTGGGGCAGTTCATAGCCTTGCCGAACTAGTAAGGTCCAATAGACCCCAAAAGTACAACACTGATAGAGACAACGATGGAAGGTAATAGAATGCTGCGAATTCCGTGCAAACTAGGGTTCAGAATCTTGCTATTCAAACTTCTTCTAATGCTTTTATATAAAATTAAATAAAAAATCTTCTAATGCTTCTTTGAAAGAAAATAATAACCAGACTTTTGGATCCAACTCGACAACAGAGAAAGATAATACTTCCTAGACGTCTTACAAAATAAGCCCAAACAATTTACTTAAGGAAAAATAGCTCAAACTAAAAAGGTGAGACATTTACCGCATGAACAAATTATTCTTCAGTAGCGCTTGAAGTACATTGTTAAAGCTCTTACAAAAACTCTCACAATGAGTAGCTGAGAAATTTAAATGAAGTTCAGATTTGATAAAACTTGCTACAAGTAACAGTTGTTCATCGGCATCGCTTCGCTGTGTCACAAAACTTGCAGTCCCATCAGATGCAGAGCATAACTTGCAGTCCCACTCTATTGTTGCACAGCTTATGAACAGATCAAAACTCATGTGCCTAGATATCCTATGGGAGATGATCAGTCGTAGGTGATCCTAATATGGTTGACAAGCTTATATCAAGATCAAACAATACAAGCTCAGCTTAACGAATTGCCTCACGAGAGGTAAACCCGTCAAGTTACTTGGTTTTGGGTATCACTGAATTTTGAAAAGGGTCTTCAGTTTCACAACTAGTTTCCAGTCCTCTATAGACAGATCATCCTGCATGTTCATTCATAGTGAGAAATGCTGCCTCAAATTAATTAATCATTTAGAAAAGAGCAGATTTTAGTGCCAGCTTACTCTATAGTTCTCTTTCAGAATGTCAATAGACCTCCTTGAGATGTGGCTGACAAGCTCGTCTTCCATCTCAAAATGTCTTCCAAACATTTTTTGCTGCTCCTCTGGATTAGAGCCAACAATCTGCAAACCAGAAAAAATCCAGGGAATTCAAAACTTAGAGAACCATTGAGATTAAAAGAGCATAATAGTTCCCTATCAACATGCGAGTAACACGCGCCATGCATCAAATTTGGTAGAATCAAATAAACCATGGGTCACTGGTTGACCGTTATTAACATATTGAAAATACAAAGCAACTGCCAAGCAATTTTAGACCGTCCCCCAACAAGCAACAATTGTGCACAACACGATGGGGAGATTTTAATATCGAAATCTTTAAATGTTTGTAATATGGACACGTAAACTCATTCAGCCATCCTGTTGACAAGGTAATTTATTATAACTTACAGATTACTGTAGCAGTGGGGAGAGCGAATTTTGAGATATCAAATCAACCCATCTATTAAAGTGAACAACTACCTATCCTTACAGTTTCCTGATTTACTAAATATGAGGTTTAAGAAATTTATGCCTTGGTAATATTTTCTGGTAACATTTTCTTCTACCGTGAGCATTAATTGAGGTTGGTTAAGCAGTACTACATAGCATGTGCGATCCCAGATAATCCAACATGCAATTAACCTTTGTCGGAAAAAAATGCAAGTACACAACGACAGCAAGTGCTTCAATAAACAATACAACAAAGCGGGCCCTATTTCAGATAACCCGGCAGGACTTATCGAAAGCAGTGCTTTTAAGGCAAACAAAAGAGTGTAAAAGAAGATTCGATAAATGATCATACCTTGATGGCAACTTTTTGGCCCTTCTTTGCAATATCCACAGGTTTATGATTATTTTCAATGGAGGAAATGCGTCCAATGTCAATAAATTCTCTCTGCGGGATACAGATAGGCGTCCCAACCTGTTTTGTCACATATAAAAAGCCAGAAGATTCAATATCACAATATACTTCTACAAGAAAATATTTTTATCGATATCATCTTGATTCAACTACTTCCATAAAAACTCTGATTATGAGACTTTCAAGGAAATTGCAATCACTGTCACCGCTAACTTGTATCCTCATGGTACATGTTTATTAAGCTAATCCCAATTGTTAGGTTGTGAATGACCTTTTTACACAATATACACATCAATAATCAACATTGTACTTCTACTTCTGATAAAAAAACATGAGATAGACAATAATAATAAACAAGAGACTATTTACCTTGGCAATTCCTTCAAGCACGTCAACGCCGAGCACAATCGGATCTTTCTTGTTGAAGACACAATTGGGCATAATCTTAAGAACACAAGGAAAGACAGCTTCATCGGCAGCTTCTTTCTTTTTCTCCTCTTTGAGAGTGTCAATATAAGCCTTGAACTGATCAAACAGGTGATAAATGATATCCGCAATAAATATTTTCACACCGTACTCCTCTGCAAGTTCACGAGCCTCCGGAGTAACTTTGACATCAAATGCCAAAATAGCGGCATATTCTTTCTTTTTCTCAAGCATAACACTAGCTTTCATAACATCCTTCTTATGAACAGGGCCTATACTTATACCGCTAACTGGGATATTCACAGCAGGTGTCTTCAAGAACTCAAGCAATGCCTCTAACGATCCAAGTGTTGATGCTTGAACACATACCCCCTCGCCCGTCTTATCGATTCTGCTCATGACAGATTTCATATCTTCCATGGCTTCTTCTTTTACGTCTTCCACATCATCACCAGGCCCCACTACATAAAGACCAGTTCCAGCAACAGCATGCTCCAGACCCTGCACCATCATATATGATAATACCTAATCCTATATTCGATCATGAGCAGGAAAAACACACAACATAAAAGTTAAGTCACCTGTGCAGTGATTTTGATACCCTGTGCAGCCTTGATTTCTTTGTAATGTAAATATGTGCCCTGAAACCAAAGGCAGATACAAAAAGGAGCGGCCTCCTATCTAAGCAAAGCATTTACAACAGAACATGGACAAGAGGTTAAGCACGCCAAGAAGTCCGTACTAAGAACATGTGCAGACAATAAATCCTGTTAAACCGAGGAGAGATAACATGAACCAGGATTATTGTTCCTATGGTATTAGTTGGCTTTTAAATATCTCCACCCATTGATATTATGTCTAACTGAAACAATACACATTGGAAAAAATAGCCTCCTAGTTCAGGTAATGGAGAGCCCCCATTACTCATATCACCACACCCAACAGGTATGACAAACTTCCGCAGAATAAGTTCCAATTGCTTTCCCATTAATTTAGATCTTCTGCCTTTTGACATAAGCGTACTATAATGAAAAGAATAGATGTATACACATATATCCACCAAGATACTTGCAAAGTAACATCTGAATCAACTCGACAACATCTATAATCATAAAAAAATTATAAAATGAACTCAGTGATCGACAAAATTCCTGGAGAATATAGAATGGCCTCTTCTTAGGGAAAATGCAGTATATCAACTACGAGCACGAGGTAACCTAAAGTTGGATGTATCAAGTTAAAGTTACCACGGACACTATCCCATGAGGGTAAGAAATGATTGTATCTGGTGTAAAGTAACACATTTCGATGATATAATTTAATTCCAATAAATCACTTTCCAGAAGGAATAAAATCCAGCTACTTGGCTGATCAAGTAATTATATGTCAATGTCATTTAGCCTCCAGTTCATGTTTGCAAATGTATGTTCACAGTCCACCCCTTGTGACCAAAATGATCAGATATTGCTACTCTACAATAATTTTTATTAGCTGATAAATGATACCATTTCTTGACAAGCCCTAGAATCAAATTATACGACTTCCCTTAAGGATTTGATAATTATACAGAACTGAACAAGAAAAAATGAATGTAATACTGCCATGCTCTGCTCACCTAATTATATGTCCGGAGCACCACTTAACAAAAGATTAAATGACTAGCATTTAAACCATTTGAAAAGTAAATCACATAAATAAACAAAAGTACCTTCACTCGCAATTCCTTCATTGGATGCGGCGTAAGCAAAGCTCGAATAGTGGTAACAATAGGTCCCTACAAAAAATAGTATTAATTGACAATGATGATTTAAAGTGTATGTGTGCTATTTTATATGAAGAATGGTATGCTTGCCTGCATGCCGCATACAACAATCTGATCCCCTTCATGAAGCACACCATTGACTAACACGACATCAATAGTTGTCCCATGACCTTCAACAACCTTGACCTCTAAAACAGTACACTAAAAAACCAATTTCATGTCAAATTCCAAGCAATCATGCAACTGTTCAAACAAAATAGTGTGAAGACTGAAGCATCAAGTTAACAGTACCTGGACTTCATTACTAAATGTTAACTTCTCAACCATAGTTTTTTGAGTCCACTGCACAAGTAGCAACAGTAGATCTGGAATGCCTTCACCACTGTTGCAATACAAAAGTGGAGCATAAATGGACAGCTACTTCCAAAAAAATAGAATGTGTGTGCATTCAAAAAAGGCAGAAGAATATTAAGTACCTTATTGCACTAGTTGGAACTATACTGAATGTTTCTCCCATCTCTTTGTTCTTATAATACAATTGAGTATTCATGCCTTGCTCCATAAACTGAGTGATAATCTAAGAAAAAACCCAAAGGATAAGAGGCGACTCGAAACATAATTTAGGAAACCAGGGCGAGAGCTACTATACGTCTATACCTGTTTGAGCCTCATGTTGAATTCATTTTGAACATCTTTAGTCTGTTGCTTCATAGCTGCAACAATCGGAGCATTACGGCAAGTCTTCCAGTTATACAGCCTGTCAACCTGTGCTCGATAAACATCAAAAGTCGTATTAAAATTCTGGGAAGAAGGAAATTTCAAGGAAAAAAATCAAATATTGGGACCTTTAAGATATACCTTATTTAATGCTACGATGAATTCTGTATTCCTCATCTTCAATAGATTGAGCGATTCGATTGTCTGTGGTTCTAAGCCGTGCATTATATCAACCACCAGAATTGCAATATCACATAAACCCGACCCTCGAGTTCTCAGATTAGTAAAGGACTCATGCCCAGGAGTATCAATGACTAGGAGACCAGGAACTTTGAGTGTCGCATCAGCTTTTAGTTCCTTGGTTCTTTCACGTATGTTCTCCGCAGGGAAGTAAGTAGCACCGATTTGTTGGGTGATTCCACCGGCCTCACCCTCCTGAACATTAGTGCCCCGAATGCAGTCAAGGAGCTTTGTTTTACCAGTATCGACATGGCCCATGATGCAGCAAATTGGAGATCTAAGATCTGCCTCACCCTTTTTAGAAGTAGATTCTGAAGTTGCAGCTCCTTTTTTACCACCGGCATCTTTTTTCTTACTTCTGCTGATGGCCTCCTCGTCTGTGTGGGTTTTATTGTTTTCAGGATCCTGAGACTTGGTGATAACTGGCTTAGCAATTGCATGATTGGCACCTGCATCCTGTGATGGAGCTTTCGAAGTCTTTGTTTCCTTTTTAACACCCTTTGCAACTTCCTGAATAGAAGTGGAATCAACTTCCTGAATAGAAGTGGAATCAACTTCTTCATCAGCAAATGCACCTAGATTTGGCAATTTAAGATCAACATCATCCCAACTCTTGGCATCCCATTCGTC
Source organism: Rhodiola kirilowii (assembly GCA_033675215.1). Lineage (NCBI taxonomy): Eukaryota > Viridiplantae > Streptophyta > Magnoliopsida > Saxifragales > Crassulaceae > Rhodiola > Rhodiola kirilowii. Next base: position 38,336,872 of record CM066201.1, read on the forward strand.
ATCAGTCTCCTCTTTCACTTCTTGTTGTTCTTGTGTGTCAGTAATTTCTGACTTCTCCGTGATACTAGCAACATCAGCATCGTTCACAATGTCAGATTCCACATTTTCAGCATCGACCTCATCTTCTCCGCATTTTTCTTCCAATTCAGTGCTTTCAGTGGATTCGGAAAAAGTTGTGCCATTAGCTTGAACGTGTTGCTTAGTTTTTTTAGGCTTATAAATTGGTCTTTTAGGTTTTGATGTATTGCTTTCACTATCTTGTTGAGGCAAACCTCCAGCCGTAGCTAGAAACTGATTCCTCATAGCTTCCAACCTGCGAGCTTCCTCTTTCTGCTTAGCTGTCAAAAGTTTGCCCTCTTGTTTTTTCTTTAGGAGCTTTTCTTTCTCCCGTTCCTTTTTCCTTCGCCTAGCCTCTTCAGCCTGCCGCTCCAATTCCTCTTGTCGCAACCGCTCTTCTTCCTCCTTCCTGATCCGTTCCTCTTCTTCCTTTCTCTTACGCTCCTCAGCTTCCTTGCGTCTAGCCATTGCCTCTTGCATCTCCCTAACTGCCTTGGAGACTTTTTTAGTTCCCTACAACCATATAAAAAGATTATGTAACGAGAAGTCAAAACACTGCTTACAAACAAGCAAAAAAGACATGCAAGATTGCATGAAGATGCCTTAAACAGCAGAACACTGTCCAGATGATATAACAAAGAAGAGGTCAACTCAAAGTCTGATAATATTGTGCAAAACTTCTAGGGAAATCCTTGGAATACGATGACTTTTGAGTGAAAAAAAGACTAGAAGGAATGAGAAGTTGCAATTTCTATTTAGTGAACGTTGTTAACAAGTAGCATGCTTGGTGCCATAGATAAACCACTTTATGATAGCTAGAATTTCCCACTTTCAGTAATCACATCGAAATAAGTGACACCTACTGTCTAACAGTGTGAATGCCCAACATGCAAATGCACTAACGTTTCAACATATCAACATACAGACGATGCATGTGTGCTGGCACTGTGGAAATGTAAAATAACATTACCTCGGGAGCCGCTTCTTTCTTCTCCTTTTCTTTCTCCTTCTTTTTCTTTTTCTTCTTCGCTGCAGCAGATTCCCCAATCTCTTCTTCCACCTTTTCATTTTCTGCTGTGGTGTCAACAGCTCTTGTCTGGGTCTCAACTTTTTCTCTCATTTCAAGTTGCTCTGATTCAGCTTCTACAGCAGCTGCTTTTTTCTCTTTTTCCTTCTCCTTCTTCTTCTTCTTTTTCTTCGCTGCAGCAGACTCCACCACTGCTTCGGATTTCTCATCTTCTATTGTTGTATCAACTGACACAAGCTGGGTATGAACTGTTTCCTCTTCCTTTAGTGGAGGTAAAGGTGCCGCATTTGTTACAGGAGTTGCTTCACCAAGCTCAGCAAGAATTTTTTCCAAGTCGTCTTCCTCTTGGGCAGTTCTTGCATTCTTCTTCTTGTTTTTCTTTTTTTTCCCCTTTGAACTGTCACTTGTAATTTGGTCATTAGAAACTGAATCCTTAGGATCCTCACCCATACCTTCATCATTGGTGCCATGTTGATCCAGAAAATCAGTAGAATCATCTTCAACTAGAAGACCTTTAGTTTTTTTCTTTTTGGATGACTTCTTCTTCCCACCAAAGTTAATAAGTGAAAGCTCATCATCGTCCTCCAAGCCACCATTGTCTTCCTCATCTAGAAAAGCAGCTGCAAAAGTATTACCTTTCTTTGGAGCGAGCTCCTTCTCCTCTTCTTCCTCATCATCATTATCCCCTCCGTCTTCTTCTAATAACGCAAAAGACGGAACAGATGCACCGCCTCTATTAGCAGGCTCCTCTATCTCTCCATCATTGTCATCGTTATCATCTTCATCTTCCCCTAATGCAGCAAAACCAGATGCAAATCCACCATGCCCACTACCTTTTTTAATAGGCTTCTTTCTCACAGGAGCCGAAGCAGGTTCTTCATCTGAATCCTCCTCAATATCCTCATCACCCAATGCTGTGAAACCCGATGCAAAAGAGCCACTGACACCCCCTTTGTTAATAGGCTTCTTCCTCGGAAGAGCTGGAGCAGGTTCCTCATTGTTATCATCCAAGCCGTCATCTTCTTCATCTAACGCCGCGAAAGAGGGCACACCGGATGACTTCTTACTACTCTTCTTCTTCTTCCCAGTAAAAGCGACTGCAACTTCATCATTCACATCCTCCTGATCCGCATCCTCGTCTATAGCTGCAAAAGAGGATGAGCCACGAGACGTTTTCTTCTTACTGGCTTTCTTCTTCCCAGTAAAATCAGGCTCCTCACTCACCTCATCACCTTCATCTCCTACCGCATTCGCAGCACCCTTCTTACCTTTCCCTTTCTTCTTCCCAGCAGCCAATTCTTCAGCTACGAAATCCACTTCATCCTCTCCCTCCTGATGAGAACTCTTCCCGCCTCCCTTCTTACCCTTCTTGTCCTTCGCCATCAACTCTCCTGTCCAAATTGATCCCCGGTCAAATCAAACAAACAAAAACTAATACCAAAACAGTTTACTTTCAATCCTCGAATCGCGACAGATTCTCCGTCGACTGGAATCACAGATTAAAGGTAGATCGGAGTGAAACGGCCGCGATGAGAAACGGCGTGCAGTCCTAATTACGAAGATTTTACGATGTCAGCTCGCCTCCTTCCCCGATTAGCGCACGGAGATCAATCGCGAGTTGCGGAACGGTGAACGGACTGCGGGGCAGAGAATCCAAGCTACAAGAAGATGATGTTGCGGTTGAACAGAGGAACGACGGCTGCTCTCTAGGGTTTTTATTTTTATATTTCCTATTAAATTCACATTAATAACTTATTAATATTCCGTTACTTAATTTCACGTGAATCGATCCTTCGTGTAAAGCCATGGTCGGGTCGAGCCGAGCAGGCTTTTAAGAAGCTTTAAAAATGAGGGTATAATAGATTTTTTTTTGATGAGAGGGTATAATAGATATTGATGTCTTGAATTACCTGCGTTTCTAATTAAAATTTAAATTATTAATTTTTGTAAAATAAAATATAAATTAATAAATTTTCAAAAGTCGAGCACCGTAGCTATACCATGATTAAATTGATAAATCAATCATGTTAACCCCGTGAAAATAACTGACGATCTCATAATATACACTCTTAACATACTAAATCAAACTTTCTACTTTAACATTCATAGACCTTTTTATTGCATTGTCATCCAAGGGGTTCACATGATTAAGTTTGTAATTTAATCACGTTGTAGCTACGGTGCTCGGTGTTCGAAAAACATATCAATTTATTTTTTTGTTTTAACCCCATTGGAAATATCAATAGTGTTGGGCTGCCTTGAATCTGAGGTAGGGTTTGGCCCACAATTGGCTAGGGTTAGGGTTTTTCTGTAATAGCTATATAAACCCTATTACTCAAGCAATAAAAACATACTCTCCAAATCTGAATACAAGCCGTCTCTTGACAAGCGTATTTTTAACCCTTTATAGTCGTCAAGTTATGAGTTTTAGGGATCTAGTTACAGTCAAACAAAATTTATAACCTTGGTAAGCCAAGGGTCGATCCAAGGAACAACGTGTGTGAATACTAGCTAACAAGTGACCTATTTAGCTATTCCGATTAACAGTGAAAGGTTTTAGTGTGATGAAAATAGCAAAAATTAAATGCAGTAAATAAAAGGTTTTGAACTTGGTCAGAGAAAGAATCCCAGGATCAAACTTCACCTGTGCCAACCCCAATAATCATGCAATCATATAACGTAATTCAATCATGCTATCGAATATGGAAATAAACCAAAATAACACTAGACAAGCTGCCCATCCACGGATCATTGTCTAGATTAATCTCAATCGTTGAACGCCGCCCATCCACGGATTATTAACGATCTCGATTATTAAACTCAAGGTTTTTCAGACAAAAGTCAACTTCCCTATTAATTCATGTACTACCATTGTAGCTACCATGACCTAATATCAATTTCATACAATCCGGTAAATACCTAGGACCCATCCATCTTTTGGTAATCTACCTAAATACGTTCGAACATGCAAACATCACATTCAATGTAAAACTTGCAAGAACGATGAAATTAAGCACAATAAAATTGAATATTTGAATCGCATAAATAAAAACGTTTATTTGATCACATGAAAAGTTGGGTACATAGCACGAGATCCGTAGGATCCCAGAATTAAGAAGACTACTCACTATTCATGGTAAGTTAACCACAAATAGTGTATAAATAGAAATTAAGGACGAGTTAACCGTGACGATGATGTAGCTCGATGAATCCTCAATCTCTCGCGATGTTCTCCGTCTTCTCTCCCAAGTTAGGATTCTTCAATCTCAATTCAAGCACACTTCTTTAATTTGGTCGAATTTCCTTTTATAGCTTGCTCAAAAGCCCAAAAATGATTTTTGGAAATAAGTTGATAATTCTACCTTCGACGGTGCCGTGACACCCGTGACATTCGAATATGTCACGGCATGTCACGGCCAAGCCAAAAGTCACTGAGCTGAAGAGGTGACGTGACACCCGTGACACTAGGAGGATGTCACGGTAGTCACGGCCAGGGCGGAAATCCACTGAGCTATAAGGGTGCCGTGACACCCGTGACATATAGACATGTCACGGTAGTCACGGCCCTGTCTGAGATTACTCGATTCCTTCTGTGTAAAAACCCTACCGTGACACCCATGACACTAATGAGATGTCACGGCCCACTGTTGGTGCAGAGCTCTTTTTCGGCCTTTTCATCGATCTTTTCGTTCTTTTAGTACTCCAAGTCCAAGGAGCGATGATATGTCTTTTTGTCCTGAAATACTAGAGATAGATATCAAATAGGGACAATTTGCCGGGAGAACAAGTGTTATCCTTCATCAAATGTAGTGAATAATTAGTCGAAATATCGACTGATCAAAACACTCCACACTTAGGATTTGTTCGTCCCGAACAAATGTCAAACAGATGGCAGAAATAAATACTCAAGTGAATGTAACGCTCAACGATCATAGGTTATAAGCTACCCACTTAAGTGTCATGTGATCAACTCTAACTAAAATGAAAACAAAAAGATAACTCACTGTCGTAGAGAACACGAATGCATTTAGCGTATGCATCAAGCCTTTAAACCCCTAGGCTGCCCTAGTAGGATGAGTATAGTCTCGTGAAGGTTTTCAGGAATGAGACTACCTACAAATTCCCTGTACAACTAACTAACGTGTATGCATGAAATGATGCTCAACGAGTCACAGTAAAGTCATGTCATACCTCGGATTCATCGTATTACCTCGACTTCAAGTCAAACATCTTCATCAAAGTTGTCAGACAATCATAGATTAAACAGGTTATGCATTCAAACGGCCAGTACACACGGCTAGCGAACGACTAATCACACGTTCTAAATAGTTCTATAGCAACATAATAAGAACATGAATAGTTACACAAAACATGCTCGCCATTCACCTATGCTATCCAGGGATAGTCCACGGGTTCTTGGCGCAAAGCTCAGTCTCAAGTGTCAAGGACTAGACAATGACTCGTAAGAGAAGAGGACCCTGGCTTAAGAATTTTTTGAAAAATAGTACGAAAATCACTTCAAAATTTCAGTGCAAGCACGAGGATCGTCCCTTAGTTTCTAGTACATGAATTCTCAAGACAAGTCATGATTTGCACGCAATGAAAAGTTGGAATTACAGTACATCAAGCAAAAGGGGGCAGACATTTTTTTTTCATACACAAGGGGCGACTTTTCTCACTTTGCCCTTGGTATTTTTCTGCTTTTTTTCTTTCAAAAACAACTATGCTTGGCGTCAATTTTTCACCCTCTTTTGAAAATTCAAAACTTGTTTTTTTCTTTCTAACTCCACACTTAAAACTTGACATAGTGTACGAGTAAAGGCGGGCGCATGCAAATCACAACAAGTATAGAGAAACACATACTAGTACTAAGGTCACCTAGAAAAAGAGATGCAATTTAAGTTTTTGACATTTTGTACCGGTGCCTACTAATATCAAGTCTCAAACATGCTTCAAGAAATACGTAAAACTCGTGATAGGCAAAGGCTAGCAATGATACTGACACGAGAGAATACACACACGATTAAAACTATTTCAAGTCCTAGACTTCGAATCCAAAAGAATGACAATCAATCAAGGAGTATTGTAGAAAACGAGGATTTCAATCGCAATACATAGACTGTTGAGCATATGCAAGAGTGAATGTGATATGCGATGCGTGTGACTATGCGCTACCCACTCCACACTTAAAATTTAGCTTAGTCCCTAAGCGAAGAAATAGAAGATAAGAAAAGGTGTATAGGAACTTACCTCGTGTGTGGTAGCCCAAAATCCATAGAGATTAAGCGATGCCCGGGGAGTGAAACGTGACTCATGAGCTGGTAGATATATAAATAAAAATACATAGCAGCACAAGTGATATGTTAGCGTCGATAATCGCGAAGAAACTTGGGTAAGTGATGCCAAATGAATAGAATGATAGATGATGCGAGTAAAAATGGATAGCATAGACAAAATATCTCAAACATCTAATAACATGTAAACAGTAAATCACGCCAAAGGACAGTGTACAATAGAAAAACATGAATGCGCAACAACTGACAAAACGGCAAATAGTCATGAAAAGTGTATGCATGAAGAACTAAACATCATCATCGTCCTCGGCATCATCATCAGCAGCGAATAACTCATATGTATCCTCAGAGTCTCCAGGACCGGTGGGGCAAGAAGGGCCAGCCTCGACGTCATTACGAGTAGGAGGTGCATGGGATGAAGGGCTAAGGTTCACTGCCATAGTAAAATCTACCTCGAACGAGTCAAGGACAGACGACATGTAGGACGGCGGAGGCGGATAGTATGTGAAGGACTGATGCCATTAAAGCGCTGTCCTGGCATCCTGCGACCATTGATGTGCCCTGCTAGCCTGATATCGGAAATCTGAGAAGTTGGCCTGGAGCTAGGTATGGGAGGTGGAAAGCCGGCTCTGCGTAGCTAGTATCGGACCCAAACTTGCCAAAATCTGGCGCTAGTAATCTAAAATTTGGCTCTGGAACCCCGTGATCCGGTGCTGGGAAGCCTCCAAGCGTGCGAAACACTCCTCGAATGTCAAAGGGGGATGGCCAACAGTGGGTCTGTCTCCTCTCGACCCGGCGGCGCTTCTTCTAGCGTGGAAGCTCGTCTCTGTGCTGCCACTTACGGTCCCGGTCAATCATCTTAATGTCGACCATCTTATCGGTGTCCAGTACTGATTTGACCGACTCTGGGAGCCGACTAAATTCCCATCCTTGCAACTCAGCGAGAATGGTAACAAATAAACCGCCGGTTAAAGCAATGTTCCTGTCTAGAAAAGAGCCCCAAAACACCATTTGGCCGGTGAGAATCTAGAAAAATCAACTGGGCGGTGGCGGTGCATTGATATCATAACGTCGAGCTCGGGGTTGCCTATGTTCGTAGCTCCCTCGCCACGCGGAAAAACGCTCAGGGCAACCAGTCGGTGCCCCACCTTCCACAATTTGTCCTTAATGCACGAAGAAGGCCAACTGGAAGTGAAATAGCAATCAAAATTGGATATGAGTTTCCAGAACTCATATCGCTCCTCGTCATTATACTGACCACAGAATCCTTCCAAAGGAAATCCTAACAAAGTGCACACCTCGGCCTTAGTCATAGTGTGATCCCGGCCACCTAGAGTGCACTTCTAGTGAGTGGCCTGATCTAGAGCACCTGAATATACAAATGACGCTAGAAATTCCTTAAGAACTCTAGGATATGTCGGGGCTGGTCGGTCGAACAAAACATCAAGGCCAGAGGCCACAAATAATTCACGGCAAGGATCCAATAACTCAAAAGAGCGTAATGTACCATGATCAGGGACTAAGGTGGGTTTTACCTTCTTCATTGCAATGATATCATTGATTCTCCGGTAATGTTCTTGCGGTCCAAAGAGAGGGCGAAGATTGTCCGGGAAGACCCTTTGGCGAAGAGGCGGACCGGCGGGCACAACTGTTCCCTCGCCGGCCTGTGCTGTTGGTGGTGGCTGTGGATTCTGAGCATTCGGGGGTGGATGAAGCGACTGCTGAGCGAGTGGACTTGTGAGCCATGGTGAGAATTGGTGAAGGAAAATCGGATTTGGTGTTTAGGGTTAGGGAATTTCGGATTGGGGCAGTCTTGATTTTCGGGGTATTAGGGTTTGGGATTTTTGGTGCTGGCGGATTGATGGAGTACGGCGGACGGACCAGGACGAGCGACGGCTGGGTGGACGGCGAGCGGAGTGGAGCTGGGCGGCTAGGGCTTGGTCGTCGTCGGTTGTTGATGGAGAGGAGCGGGTCGATTTTGGATTTCGGAAATCCCGACCTATTTTAATTTGAAAACCGAACCTGCCGTGAAGTCGTGACATCCAAGCATGTCACGGGTGTCACGACACCTCTGAAAAGTTTTGCCAGAATACCCTGTCGTGACTACCGTGACATGTCCATTATGTCATGGATGTCACGACACCTTTGAAAATCACTGCCTGCTTACCCTCCCGTGACACCCGTGACATGTCCATGTGTCACGGCATGTCACGGCACCTCTGAAAGCCACTGTCATTTTTGCTTGCCGTGACATGCCCCTAAAAAGTTGTGCCAGAATACCCTACCGTGACTACCGTGACATGTCCATTATGTCATGGATGTCACGACACCTTAAAAAATCACTGCCTGCTTACCCTGCCGTGACACCCGTGACATGTCCATTGTGTCACGGCATGTCACGGCATCTCTGAAAGCCACTGTCATTTTTGCCTGCCGCGACTGTCGTGACATGTCCATTGTGTCACGGCTATCACGACACCTGTAATTCCCAGCTTAAAATTTTCTTTTTCGTTCCGAAACCGTTATCTGTCTGAAATTGGTCCACTCCACACTCGGATTCCTGCAATGATCACACACAAAGCACAAAATGCAAAATGCAACTAACTAATACTTACAGTGCAGGTTACTACCCGAAGAGGCCTAGTTTAACGTCTTGGCGAGACATAGCTAGGGAGGTAGGACTAGAAGCATTCTCGAGAAGTCCCTTGCTGAGATCCCTTCCCGAGAAGTAGATTATCATCCATGCCTTCAGGAGGAGCCAGATGCTTTAGTACATGGTATAGTGCTTGAGGCGTTGCCCGTTCACCACCATAGATTTTCCTCCCTCAATGCTAAGCTCCACATGGCCGTCTGGATAAGATCTCTCCACTGTGTATGGGCCACTCCACTTAGTACGCAATTTCCCAGGAAAGAGTCTAAGGCGGGAGTTGTAGAGAAGAACTCGCTCGCCTTCATTGAATTTCCTGCGCACTATTCGTTTGTCGTGCCATTTCTTTGTCCTCTCTTTATAAATACGAGCGTTCTCATAAGAGTCTAATCTGATCTCATCGAGCTCGTTAAGCTACAACAGTCTCTTTTCTCCAGCTGCCTACATATTCATGTCTAGCTCCCTGATTACCCACAGAGTCTTGTACTCGAGTTCGACCGGGAGATGGTAGGTTTTTCCATAGACAAGTCTGAAAGGACTCATTCCGATAGGAGTTTTGAACGCAGTCATATATGCCCACAGTGCGTCATCTAGCTTGGATGCCCAGTCCTTCCTGTGGCTCGAGACTGTCTTCCCTAGTATGCTCTTGATCTCACGGTTAGAGATCTCGACCTGCCCACTGGTCTGAGGGTGGTATGGAGTCCCAATCTTGTGATATACACCGTATTTCTTCAGCAATGTCTCGAAATTTCTTTCTTTGAAGTGGGAGCCTCCATCACTGATAACCGTTCGAGGAACTCCAAACCGAGGAAAAATAACCTTCTGAAACATCTTCATAACTACCTTGGCGTCGCAAGTAGGAGTAGCCACTGCTTCAACCCACTTGGAAACATAGTCGACGGCTACCAAGATATAATGATTTCCATAAGAAGGTGGGAATGGTCCCATGAAATCGATGCCCCATACGTCAAATAACTCCACTGCTAAAATGCTCTGCTAGGGCATCTCCTGCTGATTTGAAATGTTGCCAGTCCGCTGGCACTGATCACAAGCTTTGACAAATTCGTGTGCATCCTTAAAAAGAGTGGGCCAGTAGAATCCGGACTGTAGAACTTTTGCAGTTGTTTTCGAAACAGCCCCATGTCCACCATACTGGGATGAATGGCAGCGCTCTGGGATCCATTTGATCTGATCCTCATCAACACAAGTCCTGTAGAGACCGTCAGCACATAATTTGTATAGAAAAGGGTCATCCAAGAAGTACCTTTTTACGTCAGACAGGAATTTTTGCTTCTGGTGGTGTGATAGGTCAGGAGGAAGAATACCGCAGGCCAAGTAATTGACGAAATCTATGTACCATGGAGCGATGTCCACATCTACACTCATAAGCTGCTCTCCTGCTAGAGAGTCATCGGGAGTTTGTCCTCTTCGCGGTCGAGCTCTCCTAGCTCGAGGCGTGACAGGTGATCTGCAACCAGATTTTCAGCTCCCTTCTTGTCTCTAATTTCAATGTCGAATTCTTAGAGGAGGAGCACCCATCGAATCAACCTAGGTTTTGAATCCTTCTTGGACAGCAAATACTTGATTGCAACGTGGTCAGTGTACACTATGGTCTTTGAGACTATAAGGTACTGCCTGAACTTCTCAAAAGCGTAGACGATGGCTAGCATCTCCTTCTCGGTTGTAGTGTAATTGGCCGCTGCGCCAGCTAGGACTTTACTTGCATAATAAATCACATGTAATTTCTTGTCCGTGCGCTGTCCTAAAACTGCTCCCACTGCAAAGTCACTAGCATCACACTAGTTCAAATGGCAGCTCCCAGTCAGGAGGCTGCACTACAGGAGCAGAAGTAAGAGCAGTTTTTAGTGTATAGAAAGCATTAAAACAGGATTCATCAAAGGTAAACTCAGCGTCCTGGCAAAGTAGATCAATGAGTGGCGTGGCTATCTTCGAGAAATCCTTTATGAAGAGCCTATAAAATCCTGCATGCCCCAGAAATCTTCTTATTCCTTTCACATCTTTAGGTGGGGGCAGCTTTTCAATCACCTCCACCTTGGCACGATCGACCTGGATGCCTCTGTTGGAGACTAGGTGTCCCCACACAATACCTTCCTGCACCATAAAGTGACACTTCTCCCAATTTAAAACCAGGTTAGTGTCAACACAACGACAAAGAACATTAGTAAGGTTAGAGAGGCATGAATCGAATGAAGAGTCATACACCAAAAAGTCATCCATAAAAACTTTCATGGTGTTTTCTATAAAATCAGAAAAATGGCCATTAGACAACGCTGAAATGTAGCTGGTGCATTGCAAAGACCGAAAGGCATGCGTCTATAAGCAAATGTGCCAAAGGGGCATGTAAAAGTAGTCTTTTCCTGGCCCTCGGGGTGTATAAGGATCTGAAAGAATCCACTATAACCGTCGAGGTAGCAGAAAAACTTATGCTTCGCAAGACGCTCTAACATCTGATCAATAAAAGGCAAAGGGAAGCGATCCTTACGAGTAGCCTTATTCAACTTCCTATAATCTATGCACATGCGCCAACCAGTCACAGTACGAGTAGGAATCAAATCATTATTCTCATTACGAACAACAGTCAAACCGCCCTTCTTAGGGATAACATGCACATGACTTACCCACTCACTATCAGCAATAGAATAAATAATGTCAGCATCCAATAATTTCAGAATTTCCTTCTTCACTACATCATTCAGCTTAGGATTTAGACGTCTCAAGGCATCCCTAGTAGGCCTAGCATTGCCCTCTAGATGAATTCTATGCATGCACATATCTGGGCTAATCCCCTTAATATCGTCAATCGAATAACCTAGGGCTGGCCTATGCTCTCTCAGGACATCGAGTAATCTCTGGGTCTCTATATTAGTCAAGGATGCATTCACAATCACCGGGTAGGTTGAGTTGGGGCCTAGAAATTCATACCTGAGACTTGCAGGTAGAGGTTTCAGCTCTACCTTGCAAGGTTCCTTACCTGAGTCGGTGGATTGTTTAGTTTCAGCTGCTCCCTCAGTGCTCACAGCGCATATATCCATCGGTATTGGGCAGCTTGGTACAACTCTTTAAGACTCAACAGAGGTCAGTGTAATAGGGTCATCAATGTCAGCAGAGTCTAATACATCACAGTCGGCTAAAAGACTAGGACTCTGGCACATATAAGTCAACTAAAAGATGACTCTCTCACTGCCTACTCGTAAAGCTATAAACCCTCTGTCCATGTCAATAACTACCCTAGCCGTGTAAAGCAATGGTCTACCAAGTATAATCAGGATATCTATGTCCTCAAAAATTTCTAGCACTATAAAATCAGCAGGGATATATATGTTCTTCACCTTGACGGGCACTGACGGTGCGCACCACACCGTCGTTAATGTGCGATGGCTCTGTGCAAAAATAAATTTATAAGTCCGCTACTCGTACTCTACTATTGGGTAGTAAAGCGGTAAGTAGGGGTCGAACCCAAGGGAATTAGTGGATAGTTGTTCTTTCGAAGATGGAAAGTAAGACAGTCGGGGGTTGGTTGTGATTTTAGTACTGAAAGTAACGTGGGTTGGTTGTGATTTAGTACTGAAAAGTAAAGTGCTTGAAGGACAAGACTTGCTGAAAGTAAGTGCGTAAAAGTAAAGTGCTTGAAGGACAAGACTTGCTGAAAGTAAGTGCGTAAAGTAAAGTGCTTGAAGGACAATGATGTTCCCATGAATGGCATGCTGTTGGCAAAATGGCTTTAGACAGTTCAAGCAGGTGTTCTAGAAGAGTTCAATCGCTGTCTTGAACTGCAGTACAGCGTACAGCAGACGCAGGAAGATTTCCGTATCCAAAAGATCGATGAGATTATTTGATTAGGATCAATTAACGAGTCATCATTAAAGATCAGATATTCAAATGAATATCTTCAGCTTGGATTCGAGAATATTGGATGGCTTGGCACGGAAGTAATCTCCAAAGATTGGATATGGAAAAGATTGAATATCTATCAAATATTTAGGAGTATCTCTGAAATATTTGACAAGAATATTTCGATCTGATTGGAGTCGGCCAGCGAGGAATTCGAAGATTCAGATATTCAAACGAATATCTACACATCAGATTAAAGGCGACGTGGCTGACTTGGGAAGGAAGTTTTCGAAGATACTTCCTAAAGATTGGATAAAGATACACATCAAATATTTAGGAATATTTCCTAGAATATTTGATGATGTGATCTGCAACAGATTTGGACATTCGCCTTTACATATAAATACATGGCTAGGGCAACCAGATCTGTGTCGCTTCCTGAGAGAAAAGAAACAAACATGAGAGTTCGTGAGATTGGAGGAGGAGCGACCACCGGGTGATTACTCCACACCGGAATATTAACGGGGAAGTAACAGTCTGTTCAGTGTGCTGTTCAGACTGTTCTGGAAGGACAACAAGCGCACACACACACGGTGATCAAGATACGTCTTTGAGAGAAGGCGACTGGACTTCCGAGAAGTCCAAGACTAGGCCGAGAGGGAAGTCTCGTCCTACCCATAGGGGATCGAGGGGAGCTGCGGTGAACCGAGATTGCAAATCCGAGAGACGGAGTGTTAGAGGCTAGGCTATTACAAACAAGGCGTTGTGTAAGTGTAAGTCCACGAATAGCTCTAAACTCGTAATAAGATTTGTGTCCCTTTTTCGGGTGTGGGAAACCCCTCAGAGTAGGCGAGGCCGAACTGGGTTATCATATCGTGTGTGCTCCTATTTTGTGCTGTTTACGTTCTGTCTGCTAAGGTGTTCCAGTCTCTGTTTGAACATAACTTGAAACTGTCCAACAAGTGTTCGAGACGCAGTTCGAACACCATCTGGAACTCGTCTTGACTAAGTCAAGTAGATTTCAATTGGTATCAGAGCAGACACTCGACATACAGAGTGTGATCCAGCGACTATTCAAGATGAGTTTGAAGGAAGGACAGAGCACTAACCGACCACCGTTGCTTGAAGGGCCGAATTATGCCTATTGGGAATCCAAGATGAAAGCCTTTCTGAAATCCCTCAATGAAAGGGCTTGGAGAGCTGTAATGATAGGATGGACAGTACCCATGATGGCAAACCCTGAAGGAGTTGTTATGCCAAAACCCGAAGCCCTGTGGTTTGAAGCAGATGATGTAGCGGCTGTTGGGAATTCAAAGGCCCTGAATGCAACATTCTATGGAGTGGACGATGATGTGTTCAAACTGATTGCTGAATGTGAGGTGGCTAAGGAAGCATGGGATATTCTCAGATTAGCCTATGAGGGTCCAGACAGTGAATCTACCGATGAAGAAGAAGATCATGAGAATGTCAATCTCGTCGGACTTGTAGTCACTATTGAAGACTGCAGTGAGTCAAGTGAAAATCCATACTCTAGTGCACTGTCATAACAGCCTGTTGACGGCACATTAAGCAGTGATGTTAAAGAACTTACACAGGAGACTCTGGCTGAAACCTACAAAGACCTATATGAGAAATGGATGCTGGTGATCAACCTCAATAAGAAGCTTACCGATTTTGTAGCCAGTATGACTGCCGAAAAAGACAAGATGTGGCAGGAGGCTGAGATACTGGTTACACAGAAGGTGGAACTCCAAGGTAAGGTTGATTGGCTGAACACTCAACTGACTGAAATGAAACAGGAAAGATCATGCCTGCTTGCACAGAAAACGGAACTCCTGGGTACTATTTCTTCTCTGAAAGTTGATATGGAGAAAGACCGTGACACTCATCCTGTAGGCATGGCAGGACTAAGGAAAACGATTATAGATCTGAATCGCAAGGAGGTGTACCTCTTGAGGCAAGTAGAGTCGATGGAACTCCAAGTTGAATCTGAAAGAATGGATCATTCAGCCACCATAAAGGAGCTCAACCAGCTCAAACAGTCGGTGAAGATGTTGAATTCTGGGTCTAAGAATTTAAACGAGATTCTCAGGTCCCAAAGGATGGAGTCCGGACATCGAGGACTGGGTTTCACAGAAGAAGGAAGCTCAAAAGGTACAACGTTTGTTAAAACAAAACCAGTGGTTGAACAGAACCCGGGACAGAAAGTGAATCAGTTCCAAGGAAAAACCCCCGCTGGCCAAAGAAGGACTCGCAATGATCACATCAGCCCCTACTAGACACAAAAGAGAGATTCTCGCACATACTGGTACTGCTACCAGATTGGACACATCAGACCTTGATGTCGCCTGTTTCTTGCTGAACGAAGAGCCATGGGACATAAGAAGAAACCCAGAATGCGACAGGTCAGGGTACCAAAGACAAGCAAGACCATGTGTATGGTTGCTTTTAGCCCATCCAGTCACATAAAGAAAGATCGTTGGTACTTCGACAGTGGATGCTCTGCCCATATGACAGGTAACTCTAAGTTTCTTACACATATTCGACCTGTTATGAAGAAGCAGTTTGCCACTTTCGGAGATGGAGGAAAGGGTCAGGTGATCGGCTGTGGAACATTGAAGGTTCCGGATCTCCCTGTACTCAAGGACATTCTCTTAGTTGAAGGATTGAAGGTGAATCTTATCAGCATTAGTCAACTATGTGATGATGGACTTCATGTCAGCTTCACTCACGACTCCTATCACGCGTGGGATAAGGAAGGAGACACACTGATGAGAGGCAGCAGGGCAGCCAACAATTGTTACCTCATAGGTTCTGCTGGAACAGCTGCTGCATCGGGCTGTATATCAAGACAAGGGAATAAGATGGCACTGTCTGACAGACGCGTGGGTCATCTAACTCTCAAGACCTCAAAGAAGCTCTCTGATGGACCATAATTATACGAATCAAAAACACAGTAAAACCCACCAAATTAGACTGTTGGTCTATTTAACTTCTGCTTGTTAGTCCCGATTTATTTCTACAGGGCATTTTAGAGACTAAAGTGAAAACACGCTAAGGAGAGGATTTTACGCTGAAAAGATATTAAGAGTCAATCCAAGGTCAAGATCAGACGCCGAACGAAGAAATCTCAAGATCCTGACGTTGAATTACTCAAATCAAATCCAACCGAGGAACAATCAAAGTCAGACCGGAGCGAAATTGGACTGATAGTTTTGTGAAAAGATTGCACAAAACTGTCAAAACTCATCCATGAACCAAGTGACCGGCGGCTTTGGGAGGATTGGATGACTCATGGGTGGCAAACTCCTCCTCCTCCTCCTCCTTGTGACCGGTGGCTTATGGCAAGGGGTGGCCAAGGGAGGAAAACCTCCCCATTTTTTGACCTCCAACCGGCGGCTAAATGAAGCTCCATGAGAGCTTGCCATGTGGTGGCTCCTCCACCACATCTTCCTCCCCTCCTCCTCCACCCTTGGATGCAACACCACATGCCACCATCTTGGCCCTCCATTCTCCTCCCCTTGTGGCTATAAAAGGAGGCTTCTCCTCCTCATTTCATCCATCCAAAAATTTGTAAATCACTTCTCTCTCTAAGTTACTTTGTAAGTTTGGTTTTGGAAATAATACTCATGTTTGTTCTTGAGTATTATACTGATTGGAAATAATACTCCTGTTTGTTCTTGAGTATTATACTTTAGAGAATACTCCTGTTGGCTCTTGAGTATTCAGTAGGAAATTGAGAATACTCCTGTTGGTTCTTGAGTATTCCACCCCTTTCCCTCTTACTGTTTTAAAAAACCACCGAGTATTTAGTTATGATGTCCTTTTCCATGGATATTCGTAGCTAAACTCCTCATTCGGTCAAAGGTATTTTCTTGTATTATATAATGTTTTAATTTCTTTTAGTTTCTTTTCTCTGTATTCAAAACTTGTTCTATGTGCCATATATAGTCAGAGTTTCCAAGGTTGAGTGGAAGCTGTAACAAGCAAAGCTCTTCCGTGGGAATTCGTGATCATACTCGGTAAGTGGAAGCTGTAACAAGCAAAACTTATCGAGGAGTTCGACTTATCTAAAACACCACTTGGTCGATCGTAACTGAGAGATCAGGTGGATGCACAAAAGGCTAAGATACTTCGAAAGGAGGAATTAGTCTGAAGTAGTACAAGTGTTGCTTTAAACGATGTTGCAAGTCTTGCGCTGCGAAAGGGCCTCGATTCATCTTTGAATACTTAGAAAGGTTACTAACGGTTATTAATAAACATGTTATAATACAAGGTACCTGAAACCGAATATTTTTCCTTGAATTACAAAAAACCCCCTTGTATTTACTTTTGTAAACTGCTCGATCAACTACAACCATCAACCGCTCATCTACCGGAGGAATCGCAATCACGCTTCACCCACTGTAAGTCTTCTTCCCTTAACTCCTTTATTTTCAGTATTTATTTTCAGTATTTACTTTTCCGCATAAAAAACCAAAAAAACCAAAAACAGTAGCTTAGTAATTAGCAGTAAGTCCGCAATCGACCTAAAATCACTCACTATATGATCCCCTAAAGAACAGTTATCCCTCTAATTCCCTTGGGTTCAACCCCTACTTACCACTTACTACCCAGTAGTGTAGTAGCGAGTAGCGGAAAATATAAATTTATTTGTACAGAGAACATTGCACCTTAACGACAGTGCAGTGCGCTCCGTCAAATTGGCGCCGTTGCCGGGGAATTAGCCATCGGATTAGTTGTTCTTTCCCTCCGATGTCCTCATGACGCAACCCCCTTCATATGCGTGGACAACAAGATACCTTCCCTTGTTCGGAGGTACAGATGGAGAAGACCCAGTACAACACTGCCGAAACTTTCACCACGTTTGCAGCCACATAAAACCTGAAAACGAAATGTTAGAGGAATTTAAGCTTAAGTGCTTCGAATTCTCCCTAACTGATTTCGCAACGATCTGGTATTACACATCAACCGCTGGTAGTGCAGTACATTTCGTGGACCTCTGCGTTCCATTCCTGAAAGAATTCTCCCCTCCATCCTTACGACAACAAACCCGAGAGAAGATCATAAGCCTTCAACAATCCCGGGATGAGACCTTGGATGAATACTACACAAGATACGACACCATCGTCTCAAGCTGCCCGCACCATGGATTCACGAAGAAGGTTCTTCTCCAAAAATTTCTTCGTGGGATGAAGGCCGATGATCAAACAAGGATTAACGAAGTAATGAGAAGATCAGCCAGGAACTTCTCCCTGGCAGACATGTGGAACCTCATAGATAACCTGGCCGCAGCCACAAAACGAACACCCCAAGCTGACGGAGAAATGCAAGAGGCTGGTCCAGAAACAGAAGAAGAAACTCCCGAGCCATCAGAAGAGACTCCCGAGCCATCAGAAGACTGGGATATAGAAAGCACTGGAAGCAACGAACCTTCATGGGAACTCGAGGCGGAGCCAACTGAAAAAGAAGTCCAGAATACCACCAGTATGCTGCCCGAGCCATACCCAGCTATCATCACCCAAGCTTCCGAGACCATTTACGACCAGTTCCTTACAAACAAACACGACGAGGCAGAACCGAGCCTTAAGATGCAAGCGTCCCGAATTTCCCCTCGATCAATAGGCAAATCGCTGAAAACTATGTGATCAATGAAGAGGCTGAAAGAAGGATGGGAAAAGGGCCTGAGCAAAACGACTCCGCAATGGAGCATGTTTTCGCCATGACTGGACAAGGAAGCCCTAAACACCAGAAAACCCAGTTCAAGAAGATAGTGGTCAAAGGTCCCTCGCCTCCTCAGAGACGTTGGAAGGAGAAATCACCAGAACAACGGGAACTGAACCCAAGCACATCATCTCGCAAGAAATCGGGTAAAGGCAAGGCAAAAAGCAACATAGGAACAGTGGCGAAATTCAACCTAAGCCACCCATGGGACCCTAACCAGTGATCCAGGAATAAGGTACTGTCGAGCCAACGACGTTAAACAAGTGCACTGGTCAGGAGGTAACCCGACACTATCTTACTTTCTGCACTTTAATTTTCTATCTTTTATTTTCTGTATTTTACTTTTTCAATAAGTCGCTCTCACCCACTTGGTGCATAGAAGATTTAACTATTCAGGAATCGGACTTGGGTGCAACATTAAGCCAGCCAGGGCTACGCTAAGAGTTCAAGGCCCTAGCTGAACTCCCTCGATTATCCAGCCTCGAGCCATGTCGTTCACTCGGCACCTTAAAGGGAGTTCTGTCCTTCCCTTTTCCTTAATATCATTTCTTTCTCGTAATTGTCTGCTTGCATGGCTTTTGAACTAAGTAGTGCTGAAAGGCACGACTTCGTTCAAAAGTGTGGGGTGAGAACCACCTGTGTACATAACATTTTTTTTCTTTTTAGTATTATCTTTTTGAAAGTATGAACTTAAGAATGTGAAAAAGATAAGTCATAATTCGTGCATTTACCTTGTGAAAATTCAACTGTCTAAAAACTTAGAACGTAACTTCTCATTTGTCCCTTTGTGCTGAGATAAACTAGGGATGTGGAGTTGATAGAAATGCCCTAGAGAGGCTTGGCAAGCAATCGAAGGATCGAATCAAACTATATGGTTTTCGAAGTCAGTGGAGGCTGCACTTCGGGTTTCAGTGAAGATTGAAGTCATCTCCGCCATGCAGTGTTTATGCAAAAAGAAAAAAAAGGCGAGGACGGGAATCAAACCGTCCTCTCTCTAGTCAAAGTAGCCGAGAAAATAGATGAGCGACCCTCATCTTGACCCGCGCGAAACGACAAGGATGAGAGCAGCGGAGAGGTATTTCCATAGGCTTGCGGGCAATGATTGGACCTCCCAAAAAGGCTTGAGAAAATGGACTAGCAAGTCACAAAGACGTAAAAAGCTCAAAGAAGCAAATCAAGAGGCCAAAGGCCCAAAATTGTGAAGGTTTTAACCGAACAAAAAGTGAAGTACTCAAAGAGTCAAATCAAAGGCCAAAGGCCGATTCACTACAAAAAGCAGTCCCTCGCCAAAAGAAAATCAAAGTACTCAAACCATTGAAACCCGAACCGAATCACGTGCTAGAGAAAGCTACAAGGAAACCATATAGTGCGAGATAGTCCAGAGGTTGCAGTCCAGGAGCCTAAAAAGGGCTATCTCTCCAAACATCCAGAATAATTTGCATCTCGGCACGGAGGTACAAGTATCAAGTTACTTCTATTTATTTATACAGTTCAATTTGGTAATAAGTAAGTAATGCATGAATTAGGATAAATCGAGTCCCACAGTCTAATTTTCATATTTTAAAACCAAACTTAGAGTACCGCCCTTTAATAGCATTGTTCGGGACGAACAACTAAAAGTGTGGGGTGATCTGATGGACCATAATTATACGAATCAAAAACACAGTAAAACCCACCAAATTAGACTGTTGGTCTATTTAACTTCTGCTTGTTAGTCCCGATTTATTTCTACAGGGCATTTTAGAGACTAAAGTGAAAACACGCTAAGGAGAGGATTTTACGCTGAAAAGATATTAAGAGTCAATCCAAGGTCAAGATCAGACGCCGAACGAAGAAATCTCAAGATCCTGACGTTGAATTACTCAAATCAAATCCAACCGAGGAACAATCAAAGTCAGACCGGAGCGAAATTGGACTGATAGTTTTGTGAAAAGATTGCACAAAACTGTCAAAACTCATCCATGAACCAAGTGACCGGCGGCTTTGGGAGGATTGGATGACTCATGGGTGGCAAACTCCTCCTCCTCCTCCTCCTTGTGACCGGTGGCTTATGGCAAGGGGTGGCCAAGGGAGGAAAACCTCCCCATTTTTTGACCTCCAACCGGCGGCTAAATGAAGCTCCATGAGAGCTTGCCATGTGGTGGCTCCTCCACCACATCTTCCTCCCCTCCTCCTCCACCCTTGGATGCAACACCACATGCCACCATCTTGGCCCTCCATTCTCCTCCCCTTGTGGCTATAAAAGGAGGCTTCTCCTCCTCATTTCATCCATCCAAAAATTTGTAAATCACTTCTCTCTCTAAGTTACTTTGTAAGTTTGGTTTTGGAAATAATACTCATGTTTGTTCTTGAGTATTATACTGATTGGAAATAATACTCCTGTTTGTTCTTGAGTATTATACTTTAGAGAATACTCCTGTTGGCTCTTGAGTATTCAGTAGGAAATTGAGAATACTCCTGTTGGTTCTTGAGTATTCCACCCCTTTCCCTCTTACTGTTTTAAAAAACCACCGAGTATTTAGTTATGATGTCCTTTTCCATGGATATTCGTAGTTAAACTCCTCATTCGGTCGAAGGTATTTTCTTATATTATATAATGTTTTAATTTCTTTTAGTTTCTTTTCTCTGTATTCAAAACTTGTTCTATGTGCCATATATAGTCAGAGTTTCCAAGGTTGAGTGGAAGCTGTAACAAGCAAAGCTCTTCCATGGGAATTCGTGATCATACTCGGTAAGTGGAAGCTGTAACAAGCAAAACTTATCGAGGAGTTTGACTTATCTAAAACACCACTTGGTCGATCGTAACTGAGAGATCAGGTGGATGCACAAAAGGCTAAGATACTTCGAAAGGAGGAATTAGTCTGAAGTAGTACAAGTGTTGCTTTAAACGATGTTGCAAGTCTTGCGCTGCGAAAGGGCCTCGACTCATCTTTGAATACTTAGAAAGGTTACTAACGGTTATTAATAAACATGTTATAATACAAGGTACCTGAAATCGAATACTTTTCCTTGAATTACAAAAAACCCCCTTGTATTTACTTTTGTAAACTGCTCGATCAACTACAACCATCAACCGCTCATCTACCGGAGGAATCGCAATCACGCTTCACCCACTGTAAGTCTTCTTCCCTTAACTCCTTTATTTTCAATATTTATTTTCAGTATTTACTTTTCCGCATAAAAAACCAAAAAAACCAAAAACATTAGCTTAGTAATTAGCAGTAAGTCTGCAATCGACCTAAAATCACTCACCATATGATCCCCTAAAGAACAGTTATCCCTCTAATTCCCTTGGGTTCGACCCCTACTTACCACTTACTACCCAGTAGTGTAGTAGCGAGTAGCGGAAAATATAAATTTATTTGTACAGAGAACATTGCACCTTAACGACAGTGCAGTGCGCTCCGTCATATTGGCGCCGTTGCCGGGGAATTAGCCATCGGATTAGTTGTTCTTTCCCTCCCATGTCCTCATGACGCAACCCCCTTCATATGCGTGGACAACAAGATACCTTCCCTTGTTCGGAGGTACAGATGGAGAAGACCCAGTACAACACTGCCGAAACTTTCACCACGTTTACAGCCACATAAAACCTGAAAACGAAATGTTAGAGGAATTTAAGCTTAAGTGCTTCAAATTCTCCCTAACTGATTTCGCAACGATCTGGTATTACACATGAACCGCTGGTAGTGCAGTACATTTCGTGGACCTCTGCGTTCCATTCCTGAAAGAATTCTCCCCTCCATCCTTACGACAACAAACCCGAGAGAAGATCATAAGCCTTCAACAATCCCGGGATGAGACCTTGGATGAATACTACACAAGATACGACACCATCGTCTCAAGCTGCCCGCACCATGGATTCACGAAGAAGGTTCTTCTCCAAAAATTTCTTCGTGGGATGAAGGCCGATGATCTGACAAGGATTAACGAAGCAATGAGGAGATCAGCCAGGAACTTCTCCCTGGCAGACATGTGGAACCTCATAGATAACCTGGCCGCAGCCACAAAACGAACACCCCAAGCTGACGGAGAAATGCAAGAGGCTGGTCCAGAAACAGAAGAAGAAACTCCCGAGCCATCAGAAGAGACTCCCGAGCCATCAGAAGACTGGGATATAGAAAGCGCTGGAAGCAACGAACCTTCATGGGAACTCGAGGCGGAGCCAACTGAAAAAGAAGTCCAGAATACCACCAGTATGCTGCCCGAGCCATACCCAGCTATCATCACCCAAGCTTCCGAGACCATTTACGACCAGTTCCTTACAAACAAACACGACGAGGCAGAACCGAGCCTTAAGATGCAAGCGTCCCGACTTTTCCCCTCGATCAATAGGCAAATCGCTGAAAACTATGTGATCAATGAAGAGGCTGAAAGAAGGATGGGAAAAGGGCCTGAGCAAAACGACTCCGCAATGGAGCATGTTTTCGCCATGACTGGACAAGGAAGCCCTAAACACCAGAAAACCCAGTTCAAGAAGATAGTGGTCAAAGGTCCTACGCCTCCTCAGAGGCGTTGGAAGGAGAAATCACCAGAACAACGGGAACTGAACCCAAGCACATCATCTCGCAAGAAATCGGGTAAAGGCAAGGCAAAAAGCAACATAGGAACAGTGGCGAAATTCAACCTAAGCCACCCATGGGACCCTAACCAGTGATCCAGGAATAAGGTACTGTCGAGCCAACGACGTTAAACAAGTGCACTGGTCGGGAGGTAACCCAACACTATCTTACTTTCTGCACTTTAATTTTCTATCTTTTATTTTCTGTATTTTACTTTTTCAATAAGTCGCTCTCACCCACTTGGTGCATAGAAGATTTGACTATTTAGGAATCGGACTTGGGTGCAACATTAGCCAGCCAGGGCTACGCTAAGAGTTCAAGGCCCCAGCTGAACTCCCTCGATTATCCAGCCTCGAGCCATGTCGTTCACTCGACACCTTAAAGTGAGTTCTGTCCTTTCCTTTTCCTTAATATCATTTCTTTCTCGTAATTGTCTGCTTGCATGGCTTTTGAACTAAGTAGTGCTGAAAGGCACGACTTCGTTCAAAAGTGTGGGGTGAGAACCACCTGTGTACATAACATTTTTTTTCTTTTTAGTATTATCTTTTTGAAAGTATGAACTTAAGAATGTGAAAAAGATAAGTCATAATTCGTGCATTTACCTTGTGAAAATTCAACTGTCTAAAAACTTAGAACGTAACTTCTCATTTGTCCCTTTGTGCTGAGATAAACTAGGGATGTGGAGTTGATAGAAATGCCCTAGAGAGGCTTGGCAAGCAATCGAAGGATCGAATCAAACTATATGGTTTTCGAAGTCAGTGGAGGCTGCACTTCGGGTTTCAGTGAAGATTGAAGTCATCTCCGCCATGCAGTGGTTATGCAAAAAGAAAAAAAAGGCGAGGACGGGAATCAGACCGTCCTCTCTCTAGTCAAAGTAGCCAAGAAAATAGATGAGCGACCCTCATCTTGACCCGCGCGAAACGACAAGGATGAGAGCAGCGGAGAGGTATTTCCATAGGCTTGCGGGCGATGATTGGACCTCCCAAAAAGGCTTGAGAAAATGGACTAGCAAGTCACAAAGACGCAAAAAGCTCAAAGAAGCAAATCAAGAGGCCAAAGGCCCAAAATTGTGAAGGTTTTAACCGAACAAAAAGTGAAGTACTCAAAGAGTCAAATCAAAGGCCAAAGGCCGATTCACTACAAAAAGCAGTCCCTCGCCAAAAGAAAATCAAAGTACTCAAACCATTGAAACCCGAACCGAATCACGTGCTAGAGAAAGCTACAAGGAAACCATATAGTGCGAGATAGTCCCGAGGTTGCAGTCCAGGAGCCTAAAAAGGGCTATCTCTCGAAACATCTAGAATAATTTGCATCTCGGCACGGAGGTACAAGTATCAAGTTACTTCTATTTATTTATACAGTTCAATTTGGTAATAAGTAAGTAATGCATGAATTAGGATAAATCGAGTCCCACAGTCTAATTTTCATATTTTAAAACCAAACTTAGAGTACCGCCCTTTAATAGCATTGTTCGGGACGAACAACTAAAAGTCTGGGGTGATCTGATGGACCATAATTATACGAATCAAAAACACAGTAAAACCCACCAAATTAGACTGTTGGTCTATTTAACTTCTGCTTGTTAGTTCCGATTTATTTCTACAGGGCATTTTAGAGACTAAAGTGAAAACACGCTAAAGAGAGGATTTTACGCTGAAAAGATATTAAGAGTCAATCCAAGGTCAAGATCAGACGCCGAACGAAGAAATCTCAAGATCCTGACGTTGAATTACTCAAATCAAATCCAACCGAGGAACAATCAAAGTCAGACCGGAGTGAAATTGGACTGATAGTTTTGTGAAAAGACTGCACAAAACTGTCAAAACTCATCCATGAACCAAGTGACCGGCAGCTTTGGGAGGATTGGATGACTCATGGGTGGCAAACTCCTCCTCCTCCTCCTTGTGACCGGTGGCTTATGGCAAGGGGTGGCCAAGGGAGGAAAACCTCCCCTTTTTTTGACCTCCAACCGGCGGCTAAATGAAGCTCCATGAGAGCTTGCCATGTGGTGGCTCCTCCACCACATCTTCCTCCCCTCCTCCTCCACCCTTGGATGCAACACCACATGCCACCATCTTGGCCCTCCATTCTCCTCCCCTTGTGGCTATAAAAGGAGGTGAACGTTGTAGTTTTAGTACAAGTCAAAAACAATTTATAATGACCGGTAAGTACCGGGTCGTCCATGGAGCAATTGTAAACCTAAGATCACTATTCGATTTTACTTAATGAGTCTATTTCCTAAAGATTGTTTTTGTTGTGATTATCAACTACCAATGCAATAACTAATACAATGAAGGGGGTTGTTTTCAAGGTTTTAAAGACCCTCCTAGGGTACTATTTCCCTCCTTGGTGCATTCGACTCTTAACGGTTCAATTTCATGCAAGAACGAACAATGTAAATGTTAGATTTAGGCGTGTCCCTATTAAATCAAATTCAATCGCTAGATGTTGTTATTCGATTTAAGGAAAAGACACCTCGCACGTGGGCTTCAATCGCTAGATATTGTTAGCTCACGTCCTACTCAAAGGTTCTCAATCATCAACGCTAGTTAAGTGATCGATAGCCAATGAGCGGTTTAAGATCAAGCCTATCTCAATGCCAATATGAGTCACGCTAGTGATCATCACTTGACAAGGGTGAATTTACTTCATTCTAGAACCCTTAGTCTCGTTCGCTAGAACACTCAACTTCAAATTCATGTTTCTAGTCCACTTAGGCATTTTATCAAACACTTGGTGGGCATAGAATTGACATTTAATCCAAGTAAATTCACAAATCATAACAAATGTTCATTCATACATATAATCAATAGATAAACGAGTTTCATACACCAAGGAGGTCCATAGACCCTAGAAACTAAAAAGACTACTCACTACTCATGTTCATAGACAAACAATAGTAGTGGGTTTTCAAAGGAAATGAAGAATCAACAAGATGAAGTAAGAAATAGGATGAAGAAATCCCCCTATATCCTTGGAATGCTTCAAACTTGATGTAGAGTTCTTCAAAATCCTCTGCCTTCTCTCTAAAATCCCAGCTCTCTTGGCTCAAAAACCCTAAGTTTCAATTTATAGAAAGCAGCAAAAATCCTGTCTTTACGACTCAACCGGCCGGTTCAAATGCATGAAGGATCCTCAACCGGTCGGTTCAATTAGGGGAGGCTTGGGCGAGAACTTGCTGAGATTTTGAACCGGGCGGTTCAAATTGTGAAGGAAATTGAACCGGCCGGTTCGGCTTGTGGCTGGCTTCCTCTGGAGTCTCTGACCATTTGAGCCGGGCAGCTCAGATTTGTGCACTAATTGAACCGGCCGGTTCGGCTCCTCAGACCCTCTTACCATCCGAATCTGATCTTGGTGTAAACTACAAAGTTGTAGCCCTTTGAAATACCTTTCCAACAAGCTTTGAATCAACCAATTCGGACATCGTATGAGCGCTGGCCGCCCAAAACAAAATGCAAAGGTCAATATGCTCGAAAATCCATATTTTTGCTCCGAAACTTCGGTTTTCTTCGAGAATTGATTTTTTTGAACCCGGGGACCATAGGATCAGTTTCTAACCTGAAATGGCAATCAAGAGGGTCAAATGGCATCGAGTTAGCACCGGGAATGGACCAAAACTCTTCGTAGATGGATAGATAAATTAGTCGAGAATTCGACTCATCAAAACACTCCACACTAAGAGTTTGATCGTCCCGAGCAAACAATAAAATCAAGCCAAAGAGAAACAAATGGAGAATAGCTAAATCATTATGTTCAACGCCAATTTGCTCCTATCATCCATAATGTCTCAAACTTTTATTACTAACTACCCTAGCACATATTTACAATCTAACTCCTTTTCGTAGGTGTGACGAGTGCATTTAGCATATGCACCAAGCCTTTAAACCCCTAGGCTACCCTAGTGGACGAGTTATAGTCTCGTGAGAGTTTTCAGAAATGGGAATACTCACAAATCCCAAAATGCACTTATCCCATAAGAGTGAAAGCAAAAGTGTTCAACCAAGGCTATGATTTCTCAAAACAAAGTCCTCACCCCACGCTAGGATTACCGTCACATTATCATCAAAAGAACTTTTGAACCATTTAAGTATCCTATGAGGTTGTGCATTCAAGATCATCAATACTAGAGCTTTCAAATGTCTCATCCAAAAGTCTACTCATTTTCAAGGCAATACAATAGAAGTGAAGCTTTTAGTTTGCACAAAAAACGTCAATCGCTCGCCTATGCTAGCTAGGGCTAGTCCACGGGTTTGCGACATGGAATTCATTCCCAAGTTTTAGGCGCTTAAGCCGTAATCCATAAGGGAAGAGGAGTTCGACACAAGAGTTCTTATAAAACAAGCATAGACCAAATGATAGTTCCCGTGCAAGCACATGGGTCGTCCAAAAGTCATTCTAACTAGCACACATGCAAATGATGAATCCCGCACAAATGAAGAATGGAGGAAAAACATAGAGTCAAGTTTTAAGTGCTTCTTATTTTCTTTTTGGAACGGCCTTTGGCCTACAAATGCTTTCGAGGGGGGACTTACCTCCCTAACCCCCGGCATTTGTATATTTTGGAGCAGAACTTCTCGGGTACCTCGAGAAAGTTTTTAGTCGGGGCTTTGCCCTCTTCGACCGCAAAAATCTTTTCTTCTTCTTTTTTTTCTTTTTTTTTGAATGGGGCTTCGCCCTCTTTTATTTTTGACTCCACACTTAAAACTTGACAATATGTTCAAAAAGGGTATGGAACGTGCGGGAAGCAATCATAGGCAAGGCACTATATTAGAAAACTCAAGTCACCAAGGAGTAAACAAAAGGTCTATGTTTTTCGTGGAAATTTTTAAAAATGTTTGCTAAAACTTGTTCCAAGGTATTTCAACGAAAATACTTAGAGATTTAGATAGACAAGAGATAGCAATGATATTGATTCCCAAGAATGCACATTCGTAGGACTAGGTCGGTTCTAGGTTCAAGATCCAATAAATGCAACGAATAGGCTAGATGTGATTTATAGAGATTTAGAATCGATAGTCACAAGCCTATGTGGTTAAAAACACTCTCATGTTAGGGATAAGGCACAAAAGATGCAAGTGTCCATCAAAAATTGATATGCAAGGCATGAAAGCATGTGAGCATGTGAACTATGTGACAACACCCACTCCACACTTAAAATCAAGCTTAGTCCCTAAGCGCAAACAATAATGAAAATGAGATAAAGGCGCATAGG
This sequence comes from Rhodiola kirilowii, assembly GCA_033675215.1. Classification (NCBI taxonomy): domain Eukaryota; kingdom Viridiplantae; phylum Streptophyta; class Magnoliopsida; order Saxifragales; family Crassulaceae; genus Rhodiola; species Rhodiola kirilowii. The sequence goes on from CM066201.1 coordinate 38,365,247, forward strand.
AACTCCCCTCGTTTGTAGATGTGCCCCAATCAATAGAAAAAACATCATTGTGCTAAACGTGATCGAACATGATGTAAATAACTCCCTTGATGGCAAGAAAAACATGAGAGGTTAAAAAGCAACAAGTGACATACAAGGCCATGCAAGTATGAGCAAGTGAGCTTCACTAGTTACATAATAACATCATGGCACAAGTTTCATAGACTTCAAGCAAGGAAAGTAATCTACATCCTTCATAGTTTGCACATGAGCCCTAAGGGCAACATCATTATTCATGGATAAATCAAAGGGAAAGTGGAGGGACTTGGAATTATGAAGTGGGATTGGAGTGAGTAGAACTCACTCCACACTTAAAATTTTACCCACTAATCACACATTTCACATTCCATATTTAAAGTCTAATCCACTCAAAATCATGCCAAACATTTAAATATAAAGAACGAGAATGAAACGACTTACAAATCGGGTTACCTCCCGCGAGGGCCTAGTTTTTTCCGTCTTGGCAAAGACGTAGCAAAGCGCCCCATAGAATCACTCGTGAGAAGTCCTTTGCTAGGATCCCTTCTCACGGGGCCTTGGATTTAGCGTGTCAATCCACCTTTAAGTCCCATTTGAATTTCTTCCCATCAAGTCTACAATGGACTTTCCTTTGGAAAGTTGACCCCTTCAAATATGAACATCCCTTTAGAGCTAAGGGGTCATGGGAGCTTCCTTCCAAAGATCTTGAAAAATAAGGCACGAAGCTCCCAAACTTGTCTCGAGACATCGGAATGAAGAAGGAGTCTTCAAAATTTGTCTCGAGCTTGATGGGCACACCCTCCTTTAATTTCTCAATAATTTCCTTGGGTGCCCACTCCTCAATATCGCTCATTAAACTTGTGTCTTCTTGTGTGCGAGGTGGCTCTCTAGTCACGTCCATATAAATCTCAACAAAGTCTTCATACCTTTGAACTTCTTTTGGCTCAATATCCTCTTCCTCAATCTTATCCTCATCAAGAATTCGGGATTCACATTTAGGCTCTTCTATAGCGGGAGGGGGGGAGTTCTTCTTCATCGATAAAAGTTATTTCCTCTATGCAAGAGGCATCATCATTGAAGAATTCCTCGTCGGAGAGCCAAGGCGTTGATGGAATGGTGAGCTCTTGTGTGTTCTCGTCTAAATGATCTTGAGATGTGCTAGTAGTGAAGGATGCTTCACTCTTGCATTCTACCTCGTCTTCGTCACAAGATTCACCATCACACCCCTCATAAAAAGCTTGGAGATCGGCTCTCTTGAACTCCTCCTCATTTAATTGATCCCATTCTTGCCTTGAGGTGTTAGATTCAAGAACTTCCTCTTTGGACACCTCTTCTTCATCATCCAAGTCCCCATTTTCCATTGCTTGTCGCGCTAATGTGCTTTCCAACACTTTTCTTTGAGCTAAAAGTTCATCCATGCGTTGGTTCAAAGCTTGGAAAGCTTGTTGCGTGTCTAGGCGATCTTGGGAGATCTTGGCATTAAGAGCTTCACAAGAGGCCATCCCTTCTTGTCTATCCCTCTCACCTTCATTCAAAGAGTTTAGCAATTCCTTGTAGAAGATCTCCTTGTCCATAGGTTGTGGATTTTGAGGATATGGAGGGTAGGAGTCATCTTCTTGTCGCGCCAATTCGCTTCTAAACACTTGTCTTTGAGCCTCCATTCTATCAAAATGGGCTTGCATGTCTCTACGCGACTTCTCTTGGGATGCAAGTAGTCTGGCAAGCAATGCTTTAATATTGGAGGGCTCACTTGAAGGTTGGGGAGGTTGAGGATCCAAAGGACATTGAGGGTAGGAGGCATATTCAAATGAGTATTGGCTATCATCTCGATGGGGAGTGTATGAATGTGTCGGATAGCCATGATCTTCCCAATAGGCATTTCGATGCTCCTCCTCTTGGTCATACTCTTCATTGTATGAGACTTGTTGGTTGTATGAGTACATCCTCGCAAAACAAAAGAACAAAAGTTAGCAAGAGATATGAGTGAATAGAATGTACAAAAGAAAAAGAAAAATATTTACAAGAATAGTCCAAATCTCACAAAATCTACTCTAATGCTCTAGTTAATTCATTGCTCCCCGGCAACGGCGCCATTTTGAACGTTGTAGTTTTAGTACAAGTCAAAAACAATTTATAATGACCGGTAAGTACCGGGTCGTCCAAGGAGCAATTGTAAACCTAAGATCACTATTCGATTTTACTTAATGAGTCTATTTCCTAAAGATTGTTTTTGTTGTGATTATCAACTACCAATGCAATAACTAATACAATGAAGGGGGTTGTTTTCAAGGTTTTAAAGACGCTCCTAGGGTACTATTTCCCTCCTTGGTGCATTCGACTCTTAACGGTTCAATTTCATGCAAGAACGAACAATGTAAATGTTAGATTTAGGCGTGTCCCTATTAAATCAAATTCAATCACTAGATGTTGTTATTCGATTTAAGGAAAAGACACCTCGCACATGGGCTTCAATCGCTAGATATTGTTAGCTCACGTCCTACTCAAAGGTTCTCAATCATCAACGCTAGTTAAGTGATCGATAGCCAATGAGCGGTTTAAGATCAAGCCTATCTCAATGCCAATATGAGTCACGCTAGTGATCATCACTTGACAAGGGTGAATTTACTTCATTCTAGAACCCTTAGTCTCGTTCGCTAGAACACTCAACTTCAAATTCATGTTTCTAGTCCACTTAGGCATTTTATCAAACACTTGGTGGGCATAGAATTGACATTTAATCCAAGTAAATTCACAAATCATAACAAATGTTCATTCATACATATAATCAATAGATAAACGAGTTTCATACACCAAGGAGGTCCATAGACCCCTAGAAACTAAAAAGACTACTCACTACTCATGTTCATAGACAAACAATAGTAGTGGGTTTTCAAAGGAAATGAAGAATCAACAAGATGAAGTAAGAAATAGGATGAAGAAATCCCCCTATATCCTTGGAATGCTTCAAACTTGATGTAGAGTTCTTCAAAATCCTCTGCCTTCTCTCTAAAATCCCAGCTCTCTTGGCTCAAAAACCCTAAGTTTCAATTTATAGAAAGCAGCAAAAATCCTGTCTTTACGACTCAACCGGCCGGTTCAAATGCATGAAGGATCCTCAACCGGCCGGTTCAATTAGGGGAGGCTTGGGCGAGAACTTGCTGAGATTTTGAACCGGGCGGTTCAAATTGTGAAGGAAATTGAATCGGCCGGTTCGGCTTGTGGCTGGCTTCCTCTGGAGTCTCTGACCATTTGAGCCGGGCGGCTCAGATTTGTGCACTAATTGAACCGGCCGGTTCGGCTCCTCAGACCCTCTTACCATCCGAATATGATCTTGGTGTAAACTACAAAGTTGTAGCCCTTTGAAATACCTTTCCAACAAGCTTTGAATCAACCAATTCGGACATCGTATGAGCGCTGGCCTCCCAAAACAAAATGCAAAGGTCAATATGCTCGAAAATCCATATTTTTGCTCCGAAACTTCGGTTTTCTTCGAGAATTGATTTTTTTGAACCCGGGGACCATAGGATCAGTTTCTAACCTGAAATGGCAATCAAGAGGGTCAAATGGCATCGAATTAGCACCGGGAATGGACCAAAACTCTTCGTAGATGGATAGATAAATGAGTCGAGAATTCGACTCATCAGGAGGCTTCTCCTCATTTCATCCATCCAAAAATTTGTAAATCACTTCTCTCTCTAAGTTACTTTGTAAGTTTGGTTTTGGAAATAATACTCATGTTTGTTCTTGAGTATTATAATGATTGGAAATAATACTCCTATTTGTTCTTGAGTATTTTACTTTAGAGAATACTCCTGTTGGCTCTTGAGTATTCAGTAGGAAATTGGGAATACTCCTGTTGGTTCTTGAGTATTCCACCCCTTTCCCTCTTACTGTTTTCAAAAACCGCCGAGTATTTAGTTATGATGTCCTTTTCCATGGATATTCGTAGCTAAACTCCTCATTCGGTCGAAGGTATTTTCTTGTATTATATAATGTTTTAATTTCTTTTCTCTGTATTCAAAACTTGTTCTATGTGCCATATATAGTCAGAGTTTCCAAGGTTGAGTGGAAGCTGTAACAAGCAAAGCTCTTCCGTGGGAATTCGTGATCATACTCGGTAAGTGGAAGCTGTAACAAGCAAAACTTATCGAGGAGTTCGACTTATCTAAAACACCACTTGGTCGATCGTAACTGAGAGATCAGGTGGATGCACAAAAGGCTAAGATACTTCGAAAGGAGGAATTAGTCTGAAGTAGTACAAGTGTTGCTTTAAACGATGTTGCAAGTCTTGCGCTGCGAAAGGGCCTCGATTCATCTTTGAATACTTAGAAAGGTTACTAACGGTTATTAATAAACATGTTATAATACAAGGTACCTGAAACCGAATACTTTTCCTTAAATTACAAAAAACCCCCTTGTATTTACTTTTGTAAACTGCTCGATCAACTACAACCATCAACCGCTCATCTACCGGAGTAATCGCAATCACGCTTCACCCACTGTAAGTCTTCTTCCCTTAACTCCTTTATTTTCAGTATTTACTTTTCCACGTAAAAAACCAAAAAAACCAAAAACAGTAGCTTTGTAATTAGCAGTAAGTGTGCAATCGACCTAAAATCACTCACCATACGATCCCCTAAAGAACAGTTATCCCTCTAATTCCGTTGGGTTCGACCCCTACTTACCACTTACTACCCAGTAGTGTAGTCGCGAGTAGCGGAAAATATAAATTTATTTGCACAGAGAACATTGCACCTTAACGACAGTGTAGTGCGCTCCGTCACTCTCCTCAACTGGACTCATCCGAGGAATGACCAATGTGACAGGTGATACATCGGTTCTATGTGGAGAATGCCAAATCATGGAAACTGTTGAAGATCCATCTGAAGTAATGAAGAGTCGAGCGAATGAGATCAAGTATCGAGAACTGATTGCATGTTCATCCAGTCCGAAGAATGTCAACAAAGCATTTATTGATGAGATTTGGGCGGTGGCCATTCACGTGGAACTGGGAGAGTTCACCAGATCTGAAGTATGGAAGTCATATCATCTTGTGCATAGTCACGAACTGAAGGAAACTATGTACGGACTCACACAAGCGCCCAGAGCATGGTGCGAGACGTTCCTCATCGACCATGGCTATGAGCGAGGGGGAGAAGAGAAGCATATGTTCTTCACGAGTACATAGAAGCTGGTTGGCCAGTTCGTGAGACAGATGCAAAAGGAGCTCCAGTTGACCATGGTGGGAGAGATGAAACACCTTCCTGGAACACATGGTGACCAGGTGCTGGGAGAGCGGGAGAGCATCGCTGCAGGGAGCTGCTGCACTCAGTTCCTATGTATGAAGCAGAATCTGTCTGAACACGGAGTGGAACGGGTGAAGAAGTTTCTGCCCAAGAACCCAGTACAACACTCCATGAGCAGATATCACTTCATCAGAGAGCTAGTGGAGAAGAAGGTCATCAAATCGAAACACATGACCACTGTTACTGCCGTACTCACCATGCCACTAGACGCCGCTCAGTTCAAAACACTTAGATCCTCTCTAGGTTTGCGTGCTATCGCCAACTAACTGTTCCAGACAGAGGTCAGCCAAGAGCAAAGCCCCAGCAAATCAGATGGGCTGGCCTACCAAAGAAGAGGGCTGGAACAGATGGTACGTGGTTGGAACTGATTACTAAGTTCAAGTTATTTGCAGCTTTATGAGGCGTTGGAGCATTTCAAGGAGGAGAGAGGTGATTGGACAAATATCTCAAGAGATATACACCTAACCGTTTTTGGCAAGTGGAGGAGTCCAACTATTTGAGAAATCAAAAAGGCAGTTGAATCGAAGTCGGATGAGGATACAATATCAGCAAACCCTAAGATCGGAGAAGGGAAAAGAAGGGAGAAGAGGCGGCTGTGACAGAACTTAAAGAAGCTACTTCAAAGGCGTCAAAGGCTGATCCTAATCCAACTAAAGGGAGTGTGCAGACTGCGAAGGAAAATCAGGCGATGGCTGAACCACCCCTTAATGAGGTAATCCCTTGTTCTCACTCCTAAGGTACTGCACTCAATTCTATTGATGGGGAAGTACGAGCGATTGGTAAAGATTCAGTGAGTTATAAGGGTGACAAAGTGGTTAATGAGAAGCCAAAGGGATTGAAACCTGCTGTAGATTCTGTGACGGATGCTGCACAAGAAGGTGAAGCCAGTAGGGCTAACATTGTGGTTCTGATAAGAAGAAGCTGTTGAATGCAAAGGTAGATGCCACTGACTTCGTGCTGAAGAAGACAGAAATCTGCATAAAAGTCGTGCCTAGAAGGGATGGAACTCCCAGGAAATATGCTGCACGAATTAGTGTTGTGAGGGGGAGAAAAATTGCTATGTCAGACTCTGAGACTGAGCAAGTTGTTGTTGATCCTGTCATCTAGAAGAAGGTAAAGCTGTTAGATGTCCAAGAAGGAATCATAACTGAAGCAGAACATGGTGCTGGAAATCACACACAGAGAGCTGGTAAGAATCCTGGATCATTAGCTGAAGACAGAAAAGCAGAAGGAAGGGATTGTTAGTCAAAAAGGAGTTGTGACTGATATGCCAAGGAAGCTGAAACAGACAGTCGATCAAGTTGTGGAGTTGCTGAAGACTGTTCCAGTAGAGCTTGAGGATGAATGATGAGGACTCAGTTTCATTGGCTGATCTCAAGAAGTCTGAAAAGAAGAAACCGAAGAAGAAAGTGATCATCCAAGCATGCTCGACTGAAGTAACTACCAATAGGGATGATAAGCGAACAGACGCAGGGGGAGCAAGTGCATCCAAGAAAAGGAAGAGGAGTGCTCCAGGATCTGTTCCGCCTAGTGCACCAACTGGAGTGTCTAAGCATGGAATGTGGTTTGTCAATACAGACGTAGTAGCTAAGTGGAAGGGAGTGCAAAAAAGAAAGATCATCCCTGAAAGGCTGCTTAATGAGAAGACAGTTCCATCCCAATAGCAGATCTGACTATATTCTACTCAATGTTGTTCTTCATCACCATAGTCGACTGGAAGCCTACATCTCATAGAACCACGGTCAGCAAGGAGATGTGACAGCTGCTCTACCAGATTGGAAACAGGATGCGCATTGACATGGGAAGAATTCGACCAGATTGCAGAACACGCCATATCTACAAAGTCACTGCACCAGATAATCTTCCCATCGCATATCTATAAGTTGATCATAAACCAGCATCCAGATTTGAAGACTGACCAGGATAGACTATCAAGTGCTCCGTTGAAGTTGGTAGTTGATCACAAGCTGTTCAAGGGTCGACATAAGAATGATCTGAAGGACCCCGAGCTGAAGAGGAAGGATGCACCCGAGTCTTCCATAAGGAGAGCTGCTGGTCAGAAGTTATCCCGAGCTGAATGTGGACAGCTACTGAAGGAGGTAGAGATCATACTGGAGGTCGAACAGAAGCAAAGGAAAAGACTCAATCAATTGGTGCGCGCTCTCAAGTATCCCAATTATGATGAAGAAGACGGAGAGAGTTGATGTCCTGATTGAAGAAAAGGTAGAACTCCTTGATGTTATCTCGTCGTTAAAGATGCAGATGGAGAAGGACTACCATGCAGCAGTACTGGACGAGCTGAATCAGTTCAAGAAATCAGTGAAGATGATAATCTCTGGATCAAAAGACCTAGATACAATTTTGAAGTCCCAGAGAATGATTGGAGGATGTAGAGGCATTGGCTATACTGATTGGAGCAGTTCAGGAACCTATCAGTTACTGACCCGTGGTCGAACAGCTGCTGAGACACCATGGTTTGACAGACTCACAGCATGTGTCACTGTCTCAGGCTATGTTTGAGGGGGAGTTGACAAGATTCTAGTTGCCGAAGAGACCAGGTTGCTCGATTGGACCCCTTGCCAGTTTGTGGCAAAAAGGGGGAGTCGTTTGAGGTAACTGTTCTGGTTCCTCAAGTTGTGTCTAAAGCCTAGATTGGGTTTTGCCAAAAATGCCAAGGGGGAGATTGATGTTCCCATGAATGGCATGCTGTTGGCAAAACGGCTTTAGACAGTTCAAGCAGGTGTTCAAGAAGAGTTCAATCGCTGTCTTGAACTGCATTACAGCGTACAGCAGACGCAGGAAGATTTCCGTATCCAGAAGATCGACGAGATTATTTGATTAGGATCAATTAACGAGTCATCATTAAAGATCAGATATTCAAATGAATATCTTCAGCTTGGATTCGAGAATATTGGATGGCTTGGCACGGAAGTAATCTCCAAAGATTGGATATGGAAAAGATTGAATATCTATCAAATATTTAGGAGTATCTCTGAAATATTTGACAAGAATATTTCGATCTGATTGGAGTCGGCCAGCGAGGAATTCGAAGATTCAGATATTCAAACGAATATCTACACATCAGATTAAAGGCGACGTGGCTGACTTGGGAAGGAAGTTTTCGAAGATACTTCCTAAAGATTGGATAAAGATACACATCAAATATTTAGGAATATTTCCTAGAATATTTGATGATGTGATCTGCAACAGATTTGGACATTCGTCTTTACATATAAATACATGGCTAGGGCAACCAGATCTGTGTCGCTTCCTGAGAGAAAAGAAACAAACACGAGAGTTCGTGAGATTGGAGGAGGAGCGACCACCGGGTGATTATTCCACACCGGAATATCAACGGGGAAGTAATAGTCTGTTCAGTGTGCTGTTCAGACTGTTCTGGAAGGACAACAAGCGCACACACACACGGTGATCAAGATACGTCTTTGAGAGAAGGCGACTGGACTTCCGAGAAGTCCAAGACTAGGCCGAGAGGGAAGTCTCGTCCTACCCATAGGGGATCGAGGGGAGCTGCGGTGAACCGAGATTGCAAATCCGAGAGACAGAGTGTTAGAGGCTAGGCTATTACAAACAAGGCGTTGTGTAAGTGTAAGTCCACGAATAGCTCTAAACTCGTAATAAGATTTGTGTCCCTTTTTCGGGTGTGGGAAACCCCCCAGAGTAGGCGAGGCCGAACTGGGTTATCATATCGTGTGTGCTCCTATTTTGTGCTGTTTACGTTCTGTCTGCTAAGGTGTTCCAGTCTCTGTTTGAACATAACTTGAAACTGTCTAACAAGTGTTCGAGACGCAGTTCCAACACCATCTGGAACTCATCTTGACTAAGTCAAGTAGATTTCAGACAAGACTTGCTGAAAGTAAATGCTTGAAGGACAAGACTTGCGGAAAGTAAGCAGTTGATATGAGACTGAAAGTAAAGTGACAGGTGATGTTTTAATTAAAGGAAAGGATTCGGTTTTAGCGGCCTTGTATCATAAATTTGTTTATCATTGACCTCTAATGATCATACTAAGTGTTCAAAGATGTATCAAGGCTATTTCTAGCACATGACTTGCCACACCGTTTAGAACACTTGTTCTATTTGGGCTAATTCCTCCTTTCGAAGTAGGCATCCATTTGATCAATCATTTCCGATCAACCAAATGGTGTTTTAAAGAGGTTGAACTCCACAGTTAAGCCGTGCCCTTTCGAGCCTCCACTTAACCACGAAGGTTCACGAACCCATGGAAGAGCTTTGCTCTTTCTAGCATCCACTCAACCAATAGTGTTCTGACCTAATATATGGCACATAGAACAAGTTTTGAACACAAAGAGGCACTTAAGAGAAGGTTCTAAAACATTGTATGATACAAGCACACCCCTTCAACCGAATGAAGGGTTTAGCTACGAATATCCATAGAGGTGGATATCATAGCTAAGTGCTGAAAAAAGTAAAGGTTTTGAAAGACAGGAAAGTAAAGGTTTTTGGAAATCAAAACAAGGAAAGTAAAGGGGAGAATACTCAAGAACCAACAGGAGTAAACTCAAGAACAACAAGAATACTCAAGAACCAACAAGAGTATTCAAGATCAAAGTAAATGTTTACAAGGATTGTGCCCAAAATCTAGAGAGATAAGTAACAAGTGACTTGTGTTTGAGTTTGTTGGAATGAGGATGATTTACAAAGGGAAGGGAAGTGTCTATTTATAGGCAAGGGGAAGAGAGGAGAGCTCAACACATGTCACAAAGGGAGAGGAGAGCTCAAAGAGCCGCCGGCCATGAGGTGGCTTCCCTAAAGCCACCGGCCATGTGTCACTTCCACAAGGAAGTCGCCGGCCATGAGGTGGAGGGGGAGAGTGTGAGTGGAATGAGATCTTTCCTTCCCAAAAACGGAGCGATTGTAATGCAACACAGATCAAACTCAGATTAATTGTTTGATCTGTGTTTGATCTTTGATTGATGAAAGTGTAAATTTTTGCAGAAAAAAATAAAGTTGAAGCTCTTACCGGCCTAGTTTAACGTCTTGGCCAAGACGGAGCTGCGCTTAAATGTTGAGATTGTAGGGATTGTAGGTTTATTCGACGTCTTCAAATTTGTAATCCTGGCTTGTATCCGAAATATTCTTTCAGCGTGTGTTCATTCATCCATCTTGGCCTTAGCTTTCCTGTAAACAGCTTAAGTTGGGAATTGTACAGTAACACTTTTTCTCTAACAGAAAAGTGTTTGGCTCTTAGTTTCCTATCATGCCGTTTTTTCAAACGTTCCTTGTACAGCTTGTCACTCTCATAGCTCTCCATACGAATTTCTTCTACTTCATGTAAATCTAATATCTGTTTTTCACCTGCAGCTTTCATGTCGTAGTTCAGCTTCTTCACTGCTTCGCACTCCGTCATCATCATAACTGCACCTGCTTCTTTTTCACTGCCTAATAGCTCATGTTCAAAATTTGGCGGCTCATCAAAATTGTTAGAATCATCATAAGTATTAAGCCAAGCACAGTCCAAAGAGTCCCTAGGTTTTTTTATCATAGATTTCAAGGAAAATTTTACTTTCTCACTGCCCAAGTTCATTTCAATAGTTCCATTACCGCAGTTAATCACAGCTTGAACAGTATTCAAAAACGGCCTACCTAGTATGATCGGAGTTTCATTCTCAACATCCATCTCTAGAACATAGAAGTCAACAGGCACCCAAAGTTCACCAATTTTAATGAGCATGTCTTCTAAAATACCTTTAGGCAACCTGGAGGTTCTATCAGCTAATCTCAGACTAATGGGCGTTGGCGTTAATTCTCCTACATCAAGCTTTTTGTACAGAGAATATGGCATTAACGAAATACTGGCACCCAAGTCACATAGAGCATTAGACACATTAACAGGACCTATTGTAATGGGAATACAGAATGCACCAAAATCATTCAACTTTTTAGGTATGGCATGTTGTATAATGGCACTACAATTTGCATCAAGTGTAACATCATCAGTGTCTAACTTTTTCTTGTTCGTGACAATATCTTTCAGAAATTTTGCATAACCAGGCATCTTAAGCATTATATCAGTGAATGGCATTGATACCTGAAGGTTTCTAAGAAGTTTAGCAAACCTTTGGATGTGTGAATTGTCGTTCCGCTTTTTCAATCTCTGGGGAAAGGGTATTTTCTCCTTGATCTCTGGATGTCTTTCTTCTTTCTGCAAAGGTTCAAATAAGTTAGCGAAATTTTTATTTGAAGGGGAATCAGGCATACGTAAGTTTTGCTCGGAGGTGCGGTTGGTTGGAAATTCAGAGGTGCGAGCGGCTGCTCGGGTGAAACGGTTGGAGGTCCGCTCGGCTAGCCTATCTTGCTGCTCGGACATGCGGTCGTGTACCCGCTCGGACATGCGGTCGTGTACTTTAGCGTTTAGGTCGGCTACGCGATCGGTTGCCCTAGCTTGTTTTGCTGTTTGCAATTCCTTCCCGTTCCTTAAAGTGATAGCATTGATATCCGTTGATTTTACATCGGCTTGAGCTGGTAATTGACTCTGAAATCTAGATGCAGATGCTTGCTGAGCTATTTGATTCTCCAATATAGCATTATGTTTCTGTAGTTCGTTAAGCTTCTGCACTATTAGTTGGCTTTCCTGTTGACTCTGTTGCTGCTGCTGCATCATCTGTTGCATCATTTGTTGTTGTGTTGCCGCAAGCTGTGCAACAATAGAAGACAAGTCAGTCTGATTAGAATTACTGGATGATGACACATTACCTGGATGAGTATTTTGAGGTTTGGGAGCAGTGGGTGCAACAGGATTGGCGTTCCATGGTTTTGGGGCTGCATAGTTTGTTTGAGGCATCTGATTGTTCTGATAATTGAAGTATGGTTGACACTGGTAGTTCCTATTAGCTTCATATGCAGGCCTACTGTTGTTGTTGTTGTAGGGTTGATTCCGTATGAAGTTTACATCTTCTTCAGCGTGCATAGGCATGGGTTGCTGAGGAAGGACTGCGGGTGGCGGTGGAACAGCGTATTGGTTGTACTCCATTCCGACTTGTGCTACGCTAGGATTCTGATTCTTCATCAATGTTTCAAACATTGTGGTGAGGCGTTGAATGTCGTCCTTGGTTGCAACAGCACCACTGATGAAGTCTCTATCCTTAGGATAGTTGTTCCGTCCACTGCCAAACTGTAGTGAGTTTGCCGCGAGTTCTTCTATAAGTTGGAAGGCTTCAGTTGGTGGCAGCTTGTTGATGGCACCTTTCCCACTATTGTCCATCAGATGTCGGGCTTCCTTATCCATTCCATTGTAGAAGAAATACAGCAACTGCCAAGCTGAGTTTCCATGATGTGGGCACTCCCACAGTAATCGTTTGAATCTTTCATAAGCCTCATGAAAATCCTCGCACATCTTTTGAGTAAATTTGCTGATTGCTTCTCTCAACTCTTTAGTCTTTGCTGGTGGGAAGAACTGCATCATAAATGCACTAGATAACTGGTCCCAGGTGGTGAAGGTGTTAGGCGGATGGTTTTTGAGCCATTCCTTGGCTCTGTCCCTTAGTGACAAATGGAACAGACGAAGGTACATCGTTTCCAGGTCCACATTTGTTGGCTTGTACGTTGCACAGAAATCCTTGAATTGATCCAGGTGATGGTGAGCATTACCGGTCATCCCATTGTAGGCATTACTAGTTATCATCTGTATGAGGCCGGACCTCCATTCGATATTTCCTCCTTCAGGCATCTGGATGGGATTTCCTTGAGTATGGGTTGATGGTATCATGAAATCTGCCACAGTAGGCTCCCTCTGCTGAACAGCAACGTTCACCAGATTGTTGTGATGGTTCTCCATCTTTCCTTTAGCTTTCCTTCCTCTCTTCGTCTTGCTTCTGGTTTGCATCAACAGACAAAGGAAAGATTAAAAGCGAGTACTAAACAGATAGTGTACTAATGTAATAAACAAAAATAATAACAGAAAATAAACAAATAAACTAGCTCCCCGGCATCGGCGCCATTTTGATCGGTTGTAAATGTAGCGATTGTAATGCAACACAGATCAAACAAATAATCTGAGTGTGACTCAGGTCGAATCCACAGGGAACTAGTTTGCTATTTTCTGTAAATGATTGTTTATATTAATACGGAAATGGGGGGGGGTTTGAAATAAGAGTGCAGTACAGTAGAGTAAATAAAAGAAACAATGAAATGATTAACACAGAATTTAAGGTTTGATTTGTTGTTGCATGCGGTTGTTGTTTGGTCGTTTTTCAGAATGATGAAACATTGGGAATCAATGACTCCCCAAAAACAAACAGATTATAACACAAAGTTACTGCAGACTCAACTTTCGCTTCTCGCCTAACAGTAGATCTTAATATACGACAGTGAAATATTTCCCTAGGTCATTTGCTTTATTACATGCTCAACTTTCGCTTCTCGCATAATAACAAAACTAGATACACAAATCATCAAGACTCAACTTTCGCTTCTCGCCTATCAGATTTTATCTCATTACATGCATAGACTCAACTTTCGCTTCTCGCCTATCATGCAATTATGTAAACCTACTGTGACATGCTACTGCAAACACAGACAATAGATACGAACAATCCTCATACAAACATTATTGATATCTTGCAAAATACCAAATACAGGATGCACGAATTGAACTATTCATATCTGATGTAAAGAAATAAAACAGCAATCATATAAAAAGACATGTGTTACAACTTCAGATGTTTCTGGGGATCCATTGGATCCCAATAAGCGGACTACTCACTCATGGTGAGCTGATGCATGACAACAGGTAAATAAAAATAGAAGTACAAGAAAAGGTTAAGAAAACCCTGATGTTGAACTTCTTCTGCGTGAATGTTGTTGTAGCCTGTTCCTCCGATTAGGTTTTCGATTTCCCCCCTCTTTACTGATGATTTTCGCTCCTTCTATAGTGTTGTTGCAATAACTTTTTCTCCATGTTTACGATGCAAACTTTTCAATCTCCAATAGCCTCTTTGTGTCCCGATGAAACTCACATTGTTCGATGAATGGAAATAAATGCGCAAGTTCTAGGGTTTCAGGTCGGGTATGCGAGTGATTGCACGGTCGGTCATGCGAGCGGCTGTCCGAGGGAATTTGGTCGAGTGTGCGAGCGGCTGTCCGAGGGAATTTGGTCGAGTGTGCGAGCGGCCATGCGAGCGTGGGGAGGTCGGGCAGCCGAGCGGCTGCACGAGCTGAAGAGGTCGGATGGCCCCTCGGATGGCCGAGCATATCAGGTCGGATGGCCGATCGTGCGTACAAGGGAATTTGGTCGATTTTTGCTTTTTACTTCCCAAATAGATTTGTCACTGAAACACTAAGTAAAACCATCAAATCTGCGCAATATTATATAAATATGGAGCTCAAAATGTGTGAATTATTACATCAAAGATCATGCAAATAATCGCTCATCAGTGTTGGAGGGTCGTCTTCGCTGGTCTCTCCCGTTTGTATTACATAAAAGTCCGCAGCAACGACGAGCTCTCCCACATGGAGTATTAGATCTTCAAGCACTCCAACCGGTTGGATACATGATTTATCTCCCAACTCGATATTTGACCTTGGTGGTTTCAATGGGCCAAGCCTTAATAAGTAATATAAGGAGTAAGGCATGGCATTGACGGCAGCCCCAAGATCGATTAAGCACTTGTGAATTTGGGTTTCACCAATTCCACAGGTGACTGTGAAGGCCCCTGGGTCCTTATCCCTTTCCGGTTGTGACTCCTGATCTTCTAGGTAAATGTTTTGCTCCGATGCATAGATGTTAGTTGGGGAATCCCATCTGAGACCATCAAAGTCATTGTCATCCCAGCCAGATGCCGGTATGTCAAAGTGTGTAATCGGTGGGGGTGTCATGCTAACCGTGAATGCATAGCATCCATTGTCAGCATGCGTGACCCACGTTCTGCCATCATTGGGTTGGTCTTCTTCTTGATTCCAATCAGGACGGTGCCTACGGGCGAAGTGTTTGTTTGTAAGTTTGTAAGTTGTGTATCGTGCTGCTTCTTCCAGTGCTACCTTCATGTTTGACTTCCTTATCATGCTAATATTCGACTTTGGGTTTTGGATGGTCTGTGAAGGAAGTCTGCCAGGTTCATTAATGAGTGCGGACATTGAGGTGGCGAGCTAGGACATTTGTTTGGTTAAATCTGAAATTGCCCCGTCAGTTTTCGCCTGGAATTGGTGTAGTGAAGTACCCAATTGATTTATGCTTCCTGCGAGTTCCTTTATTGTGTCTTCAAGCGACTTGTTTGGTCCTTGCTGATTGCTCGAGTTGGCTTGGTACTGATTTTGTCCCTTCTATTGATATTGTCCTGTCGGGTACTGGTTTGGTCCTCTTTGCTGATATTGGCCTGCTGATGGAGCGTTCTGGTTGTACTGCCGGTGGGGAGGTTGGTAGAATGACTGAGCTAATTGCGGTGCGGCTTGTTGTGTCTCCCTCGAAGGATGGTTGTCGTTCCGCCAGCTTGGATTGGTTGATTGATTATACTGTCGGGTTGGTCCGGCTCTGTTGTTGTTGTTATATCCTTGGTATCCTACCACTGCATTCACTTCTTCCGCTTCCTCTACTACTAACGTTGGGCATGCGTCGGTCTTGTGGTCCGTAGAACTGCAGAATTCGCAAGGCTTTACTGGAACTGGTTGCCTTCGTAGGATCTGAACCATCATCTCCTTCATCTGTTTCATCTCCTCGGGCATGGAGTTCATCGGTGTTTCTTCAGCCTTTGCCACATTCTTTGTTCGGGAAAATTCTTCCTGCCGAGTTGTCTCTTCTTTGAATCGGGCATTTTCAGCAACTTCGGTGATGAGATTCCTTATGCCACTCAGTGATAGATTCATCATGGATCCTCCAGTTGAGGCATCCAGAAGCATTTTGTCTGAGGGTCTTAATCCATCAATGAGGTACTCGATGATGAGTTTCTCAGGCAGTCCAAGGGTGCAGCAGCTTCTCTCCAGGCGGTTGAATTTTTCCAGGTAGTCGTACATGGTTTCATTGGGCCCTTGCTTGATGTCCTGCAGTTTCCTCCTTACTTGCATTGCCCTTCCTGCTGGGTAGTATTTGTCTAGGAATTTCTTCTGCATCTGAGCCCATGTTCAGATGCTACCGGAAGGCAATGAAAGGAACCAGTCGTTTGCCGAGTCAATGAGGGAAAAGTAGAACGCCTTTAACTTGAAGTCGTCTATGTTCACGCCATTGGGTTTTCGATTTTGGCAAATGCCGTGTAAGCGTTGGAGATGAGTCGTTGCTGATTCTCCACGAGTTTCTGAGAACTTGGGCAAATTGTGGACCACTGATGTGTTGATGGCAATGTTTTCCAGTTCAGGGCCCTCGTAAATGCACCACGGCTGATTTCTAAAATCCGGTGCCGTCAGTTCTCCCATAGTAGGTTTGCAGAAGTTGTTATCCCTATAGTAGTCATCAAAGATGGGTTCTCGCCTTGGCATTTGTCGAGGTTGAAGGGGTGGTGGATGTCTAGGGGATTGTTGCACTGGACCAGCTTCATTTCGGTCCTCGGGCAGACCTTGGTTTCTTCAAACGGCCTCCGTATTACGAGCTCTTTGGTTTCGGATGAGCTGTTCCGGATCGTCAATAAATGCACGCGGCTCATTATTTCGATCGTACATGTTTATCTCGTCGTCATCCTGATAGTCATGGTGGCTTCCTTCGCGAGACATGGTTATGCAGAAGCGAGTGTGAAATTTAAGAGAAGAAAAAAAAGAAAGAACAATTATCCTATTGTTAACTCTAACTCCCCGGCAACGGCGCCAATTTTGACGGAGCGCACCACACCGTCGTTAATGTGCGATGGCTCTGTGCAAAAATAAATTTATAAGTCCGCTACTCGTACTCTACTATTGGGTAGTAAAGCGGTAAGTAGGGGTCGAACCCAAGGGAATTAGTGGATAGTTGTTCTTTCGAAGATGGAAAGTAAGACAGTCGGGGGTTGGTTGTGATTTTAGTACTGAAAGTAACGTGGGTTGGTTGTGATTTTAGTACTGAAAAGTAAAGTGCTTGAAGGACAAGACTTGCTGAAAGTAAGTGCGTAAAAGTAAAGTGCTTGAAGGACAAGACTTGCTGAAAGTAAGTGCGTAAAGTAAAGTGCTTGAAGGACAAGACTTGCGTAAAGTAAGCAGTTGATATGAGACTGAAAGTAAAGTGACAGGTGATGTTTCAATTAAAGGAAAGGATTCGGTTTTAGGGGCCTTGTATCATAAATCTGTTTATCATTGACCTCTAATGATCATACTAAGTGTTCAAAGATGTATCAAGGCTATTTCTAGCACATGACTTGCCACACCGTTTGGAACACTTGTTCTATTTGGGCTAATTCCTCATTTCGAAGTATCTTAGCTTATGTGCATCCATTTGATCAATCATTTCCGATCAACCAAATGGTGTTTTAAAGAGGTTGAACTCCACAGTTAAGCTGTGCTCTTTCGAGCCTCCACTTAACCACGAAGGTTCACGAACCCATGGAAGAGCTTTGCTCTTTCGAGCATCCACTCAACCAATAGTGTTCTGACCTAATATATGGCACATAGAACAAGTTTTGAACACAAAGAGGCACTAAGAGAAGGGTTTAAAACATTTTATGATACAAGCACACCCCTTCAACCGAATGAAGGGTTTAGCTACGAATATCCATAGAGGCGGATATCATAGCTAAGTGCTGAATAAAGTAAAGGTTTTGAAAGACAGGAAAGTAAAGGTTTTTGGAAATCAAGACAAGGAAAGTAAAGGGGAGAATACTCAAGAACCAACAGGAGTAAACTCAAGAACAACAAGAATACTCAAGAACCAACAAGAGTATTCAAGATCAAAGTAATTGTTTACAAGGATTGTGCCCAAAATCTAGAGAGATAAGTAACAAGTGACTTGTGTTTGAGCTTGTTGGAATTAGGATGATTTACAAAGGGAAGGGAAGTGTCTATTTATAGGCAAGGGGAAGAGAGGAGAGCTCAACACATGTCACAAAGGGAGAGGAGAGCTCAAAGAGCCGCTGGCCATGAGGTGGCTTCCCAAAAGCCACCGGCCATGTGTCACTTCCACAAGGAAGTCGCCGGCCATGAGGTGGAGGAGGAGAGTGTGAGTGGAATGAGATCTTTCCTTCCCAAAAGCCATCGGTTGGCATGTGACTCCGGTTGGTCTTCGGTTGCCCTTTGGTTGCCTCTTTGGTTGCTTCTTAGTTGACATCAAAAGGTGAAGAACTTAGACTTGGCATTTCACTTGTGTTCTTGATCTTTGTTGGAATAAGTCATTGGGACTTAGTTGTGGCTTGATCGGAGTATTGTCGAAGTATGGCCAGTTCTGACTTGTAATCCACTTTTAGCGTTAAGAACTCCATTTTAGCTCGTTTCGTCATTACTCCTTGAAATGGCCTGTAGAACAAAAGTGAAACTAACAAGTAAAAGTTGTCAAGATAAAGCGTCTAATTTGGTGGGTTTAACTGTCTTAACGAATCATATAAATATGGTCCATCAGGCACATCCATTAGAATCCCTCTCGGGAGTCTACAAGAACGATCCGCAAGGTGAATAATGACATTAGTATGACAAAGATCACCTAGATTCAGTTTAGCATTTAAAGAGTATGGCATGATAGACACACTGGCACCAAGATCACAAAGAGCATGATGAATAGTAATACCACCAATATCACAAGAGATAGAAAAACTCCCTGAATCTTGAAGCGTAGGCGGCATGGGCTGGTGCATGGCAGCACTACAATCTTCACTCAGAGCCACTGTCTCGGTCTCGTCAATTTTTCTTTTCCCAGTCAGGATCTCCTTCATGAATTTGGCATAAGTAGGAATCTGGGTGATTACGTCAGTGAGGGGCGTAGTGATGTAAAGAGTGCGAATCTTGTCCACGAATTGCTTAAAATCCTTATCCCTCCTTGTAGATTTGAGCCGCTGAGGGAATGGAATTGGTGGTATATAAGGAGCTGGCTCCACTGTCTGCGCAGAAATTTCAGCTCGATTTTCAGCTTCTTGCGATGTTTCCTCTTCAGCAGGTGTAGAATCAGGGGCTGATTTTTTAGCTAGACGTCGAGTGGTCTAAGCTGGTAGCATCTCTAGCTATTTCCCTCCTCGGAGTGTGATGGCATTCACTGATTCCCTAGGATTCGGATCTGGTTTTGACTAGAGTTTCCCATGTTCTCTAGCCGCCGAGTTTGCTTATTGAGTTATCTGATTTTCCAGCATCTTGTTCTGAATGGCCAGCTGCTTGTTCTGGATGGAGATCTGCTTGAGTGTCTGCTCGAATCCTTTCATTCGCCTATCCTGCTCAGCCATGAAACTAGCCATCATGGATTCAATGTTAGACGAGCTACCAGACTCCTGTTGCTTGGGTTGCTGCGGCTTGTAGTTGTACTGCCCGGAATTATGATTTTGCTGTTGTTGGGGCTGGTTGTTGTACAGAGGCCTTGGCTGGTAGGAAGCATTGTTCTGTTGTTGTTGAGCTTGGTTGTTGTATTGGCCCCGTGGCTGGTACGGTGCATTGCTCTGTTGCTGCCTGTAAGGGAAACTAGGTGGCGCCGGATTCTGCGGCTTGTATGAGAGGTTAGGGTGATTCTTGTTTGGGTTATCCCACCTATTAGTGGCTGATCCAGAAGCGAAACCATTCCCTTGATTATTTTGCCCTACATAATTGGCATCCTCCTGGTTTCCACCGTTATCATCTTGTCCCATCACCGGATAACCATCTGCAAAATGAGAAGGAGAGCCACAAATTTGAAAATAGACACCTACATGAGCAACATCAGATGACTTCATAGAGGATTCCGTCTTCAGATTTTTGATTTCAGTTGCAAGCATCTTCACGGTGTTAGTCAGCTCAGTAATATCATTAGTGCAATCGGCGAAGTACAGGTCTTGCACACCCTTCTTGTCTTTAGGATTACCTCGATCACTCGTCCAGAGGTGATAGTCTTGAGCTGCTTTCTCTATTATGTCATATGTTTCTTCTAGCGGGACTCCATTCAGTCCTCTCCCAGCTGCTTAATTTATCAATGTGCGCATCCCCTGGTCGATTCCCTGATAGAAAGTGTCTATAATCTGCCACGTCTCCAGGTTGTGGTGAGGGCACATCCTCTTCAGCTCTTTGTACCTTTCCCAGGCCTCGTAGAGAGTCTCACCATCCATAGAACGGAACAAGATGATCTTGTTCCTGAAATGTGCTGTCTTTGATGGTGGGAAATACTATTGTAGAAAAGCTTCAGCCAGTTTACCCCAGGTAGTGAATGTTCCTTATGCATGACTGTCGAGCCACCTACTAGCCTAGTCAGAGAGTGAGAATGGAAATAGCCTTCGGTAGTAGGATTCTAGAGGAACACCATTAGTCTTTACTGTGTTGCACATCTCGACAAACCGCTTTAGGTGCTGGTGAGGGTCTTCATTCATCCTCCCTGAAAACTGGTTATTCTGTACCATCTGAATTAATCCGATTTCGATCTCCCAGTTGTTGTTGTCTACACCAGGCGGTGCAACGACAGATTGGAATCCTGAGACACGCGGAGCAGTGTAGTCTCCGAGAGTTCTGCGAGCTGGCTGCTGCGCGGGATGCTGCTGGTCATCCTCGACCAGCCCGTTCAGCAATGCTGGATTTTGATTCATGTTGAGTGCTGCGAAATTGTGATTCTGTACTCGGACTTGTTGAGCTTTGTTTTGGACCTTGCGAAGAGTTCTTCGTTGGTCCGGTGTGTCCTCGTCTGATACCTGAACCTGCTTCTTTTGTCGGGGTGTTTTCCTTGGCATGAACTAGCTAGCACCTGCAAGAGCCAAGAGTCACCGTGAGTGAAGAAATTCAGAAAAGGTCAAGTAACGAACAAGGTGGAATAGTCTAAACTACACACGTTAAATCTAATATGACACTATGCATTGTTCCCCGGCAACGGCGCCATTTTGACAAGCGTATTTTTAACCCTTTATAGTCGTCAAGTTATGAGTTTTAGGGGTCTAATTGCAGTCAAACAAAATTTATAACCTTGGTAAGCCAAGGGTCGATCAAAGGAACAACGTGTGTGAATACTAGCTAACAAGTGACCTATTTAGCTATTCCGATTAACAGTGAAAGGTTTTGGTGTGATGAAAATAGCAGAAAGTAAATGCAGTAAATAAAAGGTTTTGAACTTGGTCAGAGAAAGAATCTCAGGATCAAACTTCACCCGTGCCATCCCCAATAATCATGCAATCATATAACGTAATTCAATCATGCTATCGAATATGGAAATAAACCAAAATAACACTAGACAAGCCGCCCATCCACGGATCATTGTCTAGATTAATCTCAATTGTTGAACGCCGCCCATCCACGGATTATCAACGACCTCGATTATTTAAACTTAGGGTTTTTCAGACAAAAGTCAACTTTCCTATTAATTCATGTACTACCATTGTAGCTACCATGACCTAATATCAATTTCATACAATCCGGTTAATACCTAGGACCCATCCATCTTTTGGTAATTAACCTAAATACGTTCTAACATGCAAACATCTCATTCAATGTAAAACTTGCAAGAACGATGAAATTAAGCACAATGAAGTTGAATATTCGAATCGCATAAATAAAAAACGTTTAATTGATCACATGAAGAGTTGGGTACATAGCACGGGATCCGTAGGATCCCAAAATAAAGAAGACTACTCACTATTCATGATAAGTTAACCACAAATAGTGTATAAATAGAAATTAAGGATGAGTTAACCGTGGCGACGATGTAGCTCGATGAATCCTCAATCTCTCGCGATGTCTCTCCCAAGTTAGGGTTCTTCAATCTCAATTCAAGCACACCTCTTTAATCTGGTCGAATTTCCTTTTATAGCTTGCCCAAAAAGGCCAAAAGCCCAAAAACAATTTTTGGAAATAAGTTGATAATTCTACCTTCGACAGTGCCGTGACACCCGTGACATTCGAACATGTCACGGCATGTCACGGCCTGGCCAAAAGTCACTGAGCTGAAGAGGTGTCGTGACACCCGTGACACTAGGAGGATGTCACGGTAGTCACGGCCAGGGCGGAATCCACTGAGCTATAAGGGTGTCGTGACACCCGTGACATATAGACATGTCACGGTAGTCACAGCCCTGTCTGAGATTACTCGATTACTTATGTGTAAAAACCCTACCGTGACACCCGTGACACTAATGAGATATCACGACTGTCACGGCCCACTGTTGGTGCAGAGCTCTTTTTTGGCCTTTTTCGTAGATCTTTTCGTTCTTTCAGTACTCCAAGTCCAATGAGCGATGATATGTCTTTTTGCCCTGAAATACTAGAGAAAGATATCAAATAAGGACAATTTGCCGGGAGAACAAGTGTTATCCTTCATCGAATGTAGTGAATAATTAATCGAAATATCGACTGATCATCTCTTCTTGCCCGTGGACTAGCCAACACACTGTTGGTGAACCACGTTAAATTTCTTGTGTCGTTCTTATTATTCGTTCTAATTCTTTGTTGTCGAATCACTTCTGTGACAATAAATAGTTTGAACCTTCAATTGAAAAACGCTGATAGTTTAAAACACAAATACGTACTTTTCCCTAAAAATAATTAAGGTCAAGTCTGGCTTCAATCAAATAATTTTAATAATTTTAGTAACCTTTCTAAGTATTCAAACGTGAATCAAGGCCATTCCAAGCACTCGACTTGCAACACTGTCTAGCCTTTTGCAAAAGTGTTCGAAAGTGAATCGAGGCCATTCCAAGCACTCAACTTGCAACACCGTCTAGTCTTTTGCAAAAGTCGTAGAGCACTTGTTCTACTTAGACTAATACCCCATTCCAAGGTATATTAGCCTGTGTGCATCCATTTGGATTGTCTTTCTTGATTTATCCAAATGGTGTTTTAGAAAGATCAAACTCCTCAGATAAGCTTTGCCATTCCAAGCATCCACTTATCCGAGTATGTTTACGAATCCCCACGGAAGAGCTTTGCCATTCCAAGCATCCACTCAACCTTGGAAATTTTGATATAATATATGGCACATAGAACAAGTTTTGAATACAGAGAAAAGACACTAAAAGAATTAAAACATTTTATGATACAAGTACTACCCGTTAACCGAATAAAGAGTTTAGCTACGAATATCCATAGAGGTGGATACCATAGCTAAATACTCGGGGTTTTTTAAAAACAGTAAGAGGAGAAGGGGTGGAATACTCAAGAACCAACAGGAGTATTCCCAACTCCTACTGAATACTCAAGAACCAACAGGAGTATTCTCTAAAGTATAATACTCAAGAACCAACAGGAGTATTATTTCATAAACCAAACTTAACAAGTAACATAAACTTAGAGAGAGAAGTGAATTGTTGATTGTTGGATGATTGAAATTAGGAGGAGAAGCCTCCTTTTATAGCCACAAGGGGAGGAGATGGGTGGTGGAGATGGGTGGCATGTGTTTTTGATCCAAGGGAGGAGAAGGGAGGAGAAGGGAGGAGGAAGGAGGAGGTGACACATGGGGGGGTGTGAAAAACCGCCGGTTGCCTTGGGTGGAGGAGCCGCCGGTAGCTGGTTGCAAGGGGAGGAGAAGGGTGGCTTTGGCCACCTCCAAGCAAGGTGGCCGGTCACCTTGGTCCATGGGTGTGTTTTGACAGTTTGTGCAGTCTTTTCACAAAACTATCAGTCCAATTTCGCTCCGTCTGACTTTGATTGTTCCTCGGTTGGATTTGATTTGAGTAATTCCTACGTCGGGATCTTGAGATTCTTCATTCAGCGTCTGATCGTGACCTTGGACTGGCTCGTAATATCTTTTCAGCGTAAAATCCTCTCCTTAGCGTGTTTTCCCTCTAAGCGCCAAAATACCCTGTAGAAATAAATCGGGACTAACAAGCAGAAGTTAAATAAACCAACAGTCTAATTTGGTGGGTTTTACTGTGTTTTTGATTCGTATAATTATGGTCCATCAAATCACCCCACACTTTTAGTTGTTCGTCCCAAACAATTCTATTAAAGGGCGGCACACTAAGTAAGTTTGTTAAAATATGAAAATTAGACTGTGGGACTCGATTTATCCTAATTCATGCATTACTTACTTATTACCAAATTAAAGTGTATAAATAAATAGAAGAAACTTGATACTTGTACCTCCGTGCTGTGATGCAAATTATTCTGGATGTTTCGAGAGATAGCCCTTTTTAGGCTCCTGGACTGCAACCTCGGGATCGTCTCTCACTATATGGTTTCCTTGTAGCTTTCTCTAGCACGTGATTCGGTTCGGGTTTCAATGGTTTGAGTACTCTGATTTTCTTTTGGCGAGGGACTGCTTTTTGTAGTGAATCGGCCTTTGGCCTTTGATTTGACTCTTTGAGTACTTTACTTTTTGTTCGGTTAAAACCTTCACAATTTTGGGCCTTTGGCCTCTTGATTTGCTTCTTTGAGCTTTTTGCGTCTTTGTGACTTGCTAGTCCATTTTCTCAAGCCTTTTTGGGAGGTTTAATCATCGCCCGCAAGCCTATGGAAATTCCTCCCCGCTCCTCTCATCCTTGTCGTTTCGCGCGGGTCAAGATGAGGGTCGCTCATCTATTTTCTCGGCTACTTTGACTAGAGAGAGGACGGTCTGATTCTCGTCCTCGCCTTTTTTCTTTTTGCATAAACACTGCATGGCGGAGATGACTTCAATCTTCACTGAAACCCGAAGTGTAGCCTCCACTGACTTCGAAAACCATATAGTTTGATTCGATCCTTCGATTGCTTGCCAAGCCTCTCTAGGGCATTTCTATGAACTCCACATCCCTAGTTTATCTCAGCACAAAGGGACAAATGAGAAGTTACGTTCTAAGTTTTTAGACATTTGAATTTTCACAAGGTAAATGCACGAATTTTAGATCTATCTTTTTCACATTCTTAAGTTCATATTTTCAAAAAGATAATATTAAAAAAGAAAAAGAAAAACATGTTATTTATTTATTTACACATGCGGATCTCACCCCACACTTTTGAACGAAGTCGTGCCTTTCAGCACTACTTAGTTCAAAAGCCATGCAAGCAGACAGTTACGAGAAAGAAATGATATTAAGGAAAAGGGAAGAACAGAACTCCCTTTAAGGTGTCGAGTAAACGACATGGCTCGAGGCTGGATAATCGAGGGAGTTCGGCTGGGGCCTTGAACTCTTAGCGTAGCCCTGACTGGCTTAATGTTGCACCCAAGTCCGATTCCTGAATAGTCAAATCTTCTATGCACCAAGTGGGTGAGAGCGACTTATTGAAAAAGTAAAATACAGAAAAAGACAGAAAATTAAAGTGCGGAAAGTAAGATAGTGTCGGGTTACCTCCCGACCAGTACACTTGTTTAACGTCGTTGGCTCGACAGTACCTTATTCCTAGATCACTGGTTGGGGTCCCATGGGTGGCTTAGGTCGAATTTTGCCACCGTTCCTGTGTTGCTTCTTGCCATACCTTTTCCCGATTTCTTGCGAGATGATGTGCTTGGGTCCAGTTCCCGTTGTTCTGATGATTTCTCCTTTCAACGTCTCTGAGAAGGCGAGGGACCTTTGACCACTAGCTTCTTGAACTGGGTTTTCTGGTGTTTAGGGCTGCCTTGTCCAGTCATGGCGAAAACATGCTCCATCGAGGAGTCGTTCTGCTCAGGCCCTTTTCCCATCCTCTTTTCAGCCTCTTCATGGATCACATAGTTTTCAGCGATTTGTCTATTGATCGAGGGGAAAAGTCGGGAAGCTTGCATCTTAAGGCTCGGTTCTGCCTCGTCGTGTCTGTTTGTGAGGAACAGGTCATAGATGGTTTCGGCTGCTTGGGTGATGATAGCTGGGTATGGTATTGGCAGCATGTCGGTGGTATTCTGGACTTCTTCCATTGCTGACACTTCCTCGTTGCTCCCGATACTTTCTATATCCCAGTCTTCTGATGGCTGGGGAGTTTCTTCTTCGTCTGTCTCTGGTCCAGCCTCTTCTATCTGCATGCCTCCATCAACTTGGGGCATTCGTTTTGTGGCTACGGCCAGGTTTTCTATGAGGTTCCACATGTCTGCCAGGGAGAAGTTCCTGGCTGATCTCCTCATTGCTTCGTTAATCCTTGTCAGATCATCGGTTTTCATCCCACGAAGAAATTTTTGAAGCAGAACTTTCTTCGTGAATCCATGGTGCGGGCAGCTTGAGACGATGGTGTCATAGTTCGTGTAGTATTCATCCAAAGTCTCATCCCGGGATTATTTAAGGCTCATGATTTTTTCTCGGGTTTGTTGTCGTAAGGATGGGGGAGAGAATTCTCGTAAGATAGGAACGCAGAGGTCCACAAAATGTACTGCACTACTAGCGGTTGACGTATAATACCAGATCGTTGCAAAATCAGTTAAAGAAAATTTAAAGCATTTAAGTTTAAACTCCTCTAACATTTCATTTTCAGGTTTTATGTGGCAACAAACGTGGTGAAAGTTTCGGCAGTGTAGTACTGGGTCTTCTCCATCCGTACCTCCGAACAGAGGGAGATGCCTTGTTGTCCATGCATATGAAGGGGGTTGCGTCATGAGGACATGGGAGGGAAAGAACAACTTATCCGATGGCTAATTCCCCGGCAACGGCGCCAATTTTGATGGAACCCACTGCACTGTCGTTAAGGTGCAATGTTCTCTGTGCAAATAAATTTATAATTTCCGCTACTCGCAACTACACTACTGGGTAGTAAGTGGTAAGTAGGCGTCAAACCCAAGGGAATTAGAGGGATACGTTGTTCTTTAAGGGATTTGTACAGCGAGGGAGCGTGTTTTAAGGTTGATTGAGATTTTAGCGGTTATGACTAAGTGACTTTTTTGGTTGTTTTTTGGGTTTTGAGTGCGGAAAAGTAAATTACAGAAAATAAAAGACTGAAATTAAAATACTGAAAATAAAAGAAAGACTTACAGTGGGTGATGCGTGATTTGCGAGTCCTCCGGTAGATGAGCGGTTGGTGATTGCAGTGATTAAGGCAGTTATACTAGGAAAGTAAATACAGGGGGGTTTTGTAATTCAAGGAAAACATTCGGTTTCTGAGGCCTTGTATCATAGCCTGTTTATTATTTTAGTAACCTTTCTAAGTATTCAAACGTGAATCAAGGCCATTCCAAGCACTCGACTTGCAACACTGTCTAGCCTTTTGCAAAAGTGTTCGAAAGTGAATCGAGGCCATTCCAAGCACTCAACTTGCAACACCGTCTAGTCTTTTGCAAAAGTCGTAGAGCACTTGTTCTACTTAGACTAATACCCCATTCCAAGGTATATTAGCCTGTATGCATCCATTTGGATTCTCTTTCCCGATTTATCCAAACGGTGTTTTAGAAAGATCAAACTCCTCAGATAAGCTTTGCCATTCCAAGCATCCACTTATCCGAGTATGTTTACGAATCCCCACGGAAGAGCTTTGCCATTCCAAGCATCCACTCAACCTTGGAAATTCTGATCTAATATATGGCACATAGAACAAGTTTTGAATACAGAGAAAAGAAACTAAAAGAATTAAAACATTTTATGATACAAGTACACCCCTTTAACCGAATAAAGAGTTTAGCTACGAATATCCATAGAGGTGGATACCATAGCTAAATACTCGGGGTTTTTTGAAAACAGTAAGAGGAGATGGGGTGGAATACTCAAGAACCAACATGAATATTCCCAATTCCTACTGAATACTCAAGAACCAATAGGAGTATTCTCTAAAGTATAATACTCAAGAACCAACAGGAGTATTATTTCATAAACCAAACATACAAATTAACATAAACTTAGAGAGAGAAGTGAATTGTTGATTGTTGGATGATTGAAATGAGGAGGAGAAGCCTCCTTTTATAGCCACAAGGGGAGGAGATGGGTGGTGGAGATGGGTGGCATGTGTTTTTGATCCAAGGGAGGAGAAGGGAGGAGGAAGGAGGAGGTGACACATGGGGGGGTGTGAAAAGCCGCCGGTTGCCTTGGGTGGAGGAGCCGCCGGTAGCCGAGTGCAAGGGGAGGAAAAGGGTGGCTTTGGCCACCTCCAAGCAAGGTGGCCGGTCACCTTGGTCCATGGGTGTGTTTTGACAGTTTTATGCAGTCTTTTCACCAAACTATCAGTCCAATTTCGCTCCGTCAGACTTTGATTGTTCCTCGGTTGGATTTGATTTGAGTAATTCCTACGTCAGGATCTTGAGATTCTTCATTCAGCGTCTGATCGTGACCTTGGACTGGCTCGTAATATCTTTTCAGCGTAAAATCCTCTCCTTAGCGTGTTTTCTCTCTAAGCGCCAAAATACCCTGTAGAAATAAATCGGGACTAACAAGCAGAAGTTAAATAGACCAACAGTCTAATTTGGTGGGTTTTACTGTGTTTTTGATTCGTATAATTATGGTCCATCAAATCACCCCACACTTTTAGTTGTTCGTCCCGAACAATGCTATTAAAGGGCGGCACACTAAGTAAGTTTGTTAAAATATGAAAATTAGATTGTGGGACTCGATTTATCCTAATTCATGCATTACTTACTTATTACCAAATTGAACTGTATAAATAAATAGAAGAAACTTGATACTTGTACCTCTGTGCTGTGATGCAAATTATTCTGGATGTTTCGGAAGATAGCCCTTTTTAGGCTCCTGAACTGCAACCTCGGGATCGTCTCTCACTATATGGTTTCCTTGTAGCTTTCTCTAGCACGTGATTCGGTTCGGGTTTCAATGGTTTGAGTACTTTGATTTTCTTTTGGCGAGGGACTGCTTTTTGTAGTGAATCGGCCTTTGGCCTTTGAGTTGACTCTTTGAGTACTTCACTTTTTGTTCGGTTAAAACCTTCACAATTTTGGGCCTTTGGCCTCTTGATTTGCTTCTTTGAGCTTTTTGCGTCTTTGTGACTTGCTAGTCCATTTTCTCAAGCCTTTTTGGGAGGTACAATCATCGCCCGCAAGCCTATGGAAATACCTCCCCGCTCCTCTCATCCTTGTCGTTTCGCGCGGGTCAAGATGAGGGTCGCTCATCTATTTTCTCGGCTACTTTGACTAGAGAGAGGACGATCTGATTCCCGTCCTCGCCTTTTTTCTTTTTGCATAAACACTGCATGGCGGAGATGACTTCAATCTTCACTAAAACCCGAAGTGCAGCCTCCACTGACTTCGAAAACCATATAGTTTGATTCGATCCTTCGATTGCTTGCCAAGCCTCTCTAGGGCATTTCTATCAACTCCACATCCCTAGTTTATCTCAGCACAAAGGGACAAATGAGAAGTTACGTTCTAAGTTTTTAGACAGTTGAATTTTCACAAGGTAAATGCACGAATTTTAGATCTATCTTTTTCACATTCTTAAGTTCATATTTTCAAAAAGATAATATTAAAAAAGAAAAAGAAAAACATGTTATTTATTTATTTACACATGCGGATCTCACCCCACACTTTTGAACGAAGTCGTGCCTTTCAGCACTACTTAGTTCAAAAGCCATGCAAGCAGACAGTTACGAGAAAGAAATGATATTAAGGAAAAGGGAAGAACAGAACTCCCTTTAAGGTGTCGAGTAAACGACATGGCTTGAGGCTGGATAATCGAGGGAGTTCGGCTAGGGCCTTGAACTCTTAGCGTAGCCCTGACTGGCTTCATGTTGCACCCAAGTCCGATTCCTGAATAGTCAAATCTTCTATGCACCAAGTGGGTGAGAGCGACTTATTGAAAAAGTAAAATACAGAAAAAGACAAAAAATTAAAGTGCGGAAAGTAAGATAGTGTCGGGTTACCTCCCGACCAGTGCACTTGTTTAACGTCGTTGGCTCGACAGTACCTTATTCCTGGATCACTAGTTGGGGTCCCATGGGTGGCTTAGGTCGAATTTTGCCACCGTTCCTGTGTTGCTTCTTGCCTTGCCTTTTGCCGATTTCTTGCGAGATGATGTGCTTGGGTCCAGTTCCCGTTGTTCTGGTGATTTCTCCTTCAAACGTCTCTAAGAAGGCGAGGGACCTTTGACTACTAGCTTCTTGAACTGGGTTTTCTAGTGTTTAGGGCTGCCTTGTCCAGTCATGGCGAAAACATGCTCCATCGAGGAGTCGTTCTGCTCAGGCCCTTTTCCCATCCTCTTTTCAGCCTCTTCATGGACCACGTAGTTTTCAGCGATTTGTCTATTGATCGAGGGGAAAAGTCGGGAAGCTTGCATCTTAAGGCTCGGTTCTGCCTCGTCGTGTCTGTTTGTGAGGAACTGGTCATAGATGGTTTCGGCTGCTTGGGTGATGATAGCTGAGTATGGTATTGGCAGCATGTCGGTGGTATTCTGGACTTCTTCCATTGCTGACACTTCCTCGTTGCTCCCGATACTTTCTATATCCCAGTCTTCTGATGGCTCGGGAGTTTCTTCTTCGTCTGTCTCTGGTCCAGCCTCTTCTAGCTGCATGCCTCCATCAGCTTGGGGCATTCATTTTGTGACTGCGGCCAGGTTATCTATGAGGTTCCACATGTCTGCCAGGGAGAAGTTCCTGGCCGATCTCCTCATTGCTTCGTTAATCCTTGTCAGATCATCAGCCTTCATCCCACAAAGAAATTTTTGAAGCAGAACTTTCTTCGTGAATCCATGGTGCGGGCAGCTTGAGACGATGGTGTCATAGTTCGTGTAGTATTCGTCCAAAGTCTCATCCCGGGATTGTTTAAGGCTCATGATTTTTTCTCGGGTTTGTTGTCGTAAGGATGGGGGAGAGAATTCTCGTAAGATAGGAACGCAGAGGTCCACAAAATGTACTGCACTACTAGCGGTTGACGTATAATACCAGATCGTTGCAAAATCAGTTAAAGAAAATTTAAAGCATTTAAGTTTAAACTCCTCTAACATTTCATTTTCAGGTTTTATGTGGCAACAAACGTGGTGAAAGTTTCGGCAGTGTAGTACTGGGTCTTCTCCATCCGTACCTCCGAACAGAGGGAGATGCCTTGTTGTCCATGCATATGAAGGGGGTTGCGTCATGAGGACATGTGAGGGAAAGAACAACTTATCCGATGGCTAATTCCCCGACAACGGCGCCAATTTTGACGGAGCCCACTGCACTGTCCTTAAGGTGCAATGTTCTCTGTGCAAATAAATTTATAATTTCCGCTACTCGCAACTACACTACTGGGTAGTAAGTGGTAAGTAGGGGTTGAACCCAAGGGAATTAGAGGCATACGTTGT
The DNA here is from genome assembly GCA_033675215.1 of Rhodiola kirilowii. NCBI lineage: Eukaryota > Viridiplantae > Streptophyta > Magnoliopsida > Saxifragales > Crassulaceae > Rhodiola > Rhodiola kirilowii. The sequence goes on from CM066201.1 coordinate 38,396,673, forward strand.
TCTTTAAGGAATTTGTACAGCGAGGGAGCGTGTTTTAAGGTTGATTGAGATTTTAGCGGTTATGACTAAGTGACTTTTTTGGTTGTTTTTTGGGTTTTGAGTGCGGAAAAGTAAATTACAGAAAATAAAAGACTGAAATTAAAATACTGAAAATAAAAGAAGGACTTACAGTGGGTGATGCGTGATTTGCGAGTCCTCCGGTAGATGAGCGGTTGGTGATTGCAGTGATTAAGGCAGTTATACTAGGAAAGTAAATACAGGGGGGTTTTGTAATTCAAGGAAAACATTCGGTTTCAGGGGCCTTGTATCATAGCCTGTTTATTATTTTAGTAACCTTTCTAAGTATTCAAACGTGAATCAAGGCCATTCCAAGCACTCGACTTGCAACACTGTCTAGCCTTTTGCAAAAGTGTTCGAAAGTGAATCGAGGCCATTCCAAGCACTCAACTTGCAACACCGTCTAGTTTTTTGCAAAAGTCGTAGAGCACTTGTTCTACTTAGACTAATACCCCATTCCAAGGTATATTAGCCTGTGTGCATCCATTTGGATTGTCTTTCCCGATTTATCCAAATGGTGTTTTAGAAAGATCAAACTCCTCAGATAAGCTTTGCCATTCCAAGCATCCACTTATCCGAGTATGTTTACGAATCCCCACGGAAGAGATTTGCCATTCCAAGCATCCACTCAACCTTGGAAATTCTGATCTAATATATGGCACATAGAACAAGTTTTGAATACAGAGAAAAGAAACTAAAAGAATTAAAACATTTTATGATACAAGTACACCCCTTTAACCGAATAAAGAGTTTAGCTACGAATATCCATAGAGGTGGATACCATAGCTAAATACTCGGGGGTTTTTGAAAACAGTAAGAGGAGAAGGGGTGGAATACTCAAGAACCAACAGGAGTATTCCCAATTCCTACTTAATACTCAAGAACCAACAGGAGTATTCTCTAAAGTATAATACTCAAGAACCAACAGGAGTATTATTTCATAAACCAAACTTACAAAGTAACATAAACTTAGAGAGAGAAGTGAATTGTTGATTGTTGGATGATTGAAATGAGGAGGAGAAGCCTCCTTTTATAGCCACAAGGGGAGGAGATGGGTGGTGGAGATGGGTGGCATGTGTTTTAGATCCAAGGGAGGAGGAAGGAGGAGGTGACACATGAGGGGGTGTGAAAAGCCGCCGGTTGCCTTGGGTGGAGGAGCCGCCGGTAGCCGAGTGCAAGGGGAGGAAAAGGGTGGCTTTGGCCACCTCCAAGCAAGGTGGCCGGTCACCTTGGTCCATGGGTATGTTTTGACAGTTTTGTGCAGTCTTTTCACAAAACTATCAGTCCAATTTCGCTCCGTCTGACTTTGATTGTTCCTCGGTTGGATTTGATTTGAGTAATTCCTACGTCAGGATCTTGAGATTCTTCATTCAGCGTCTGATCGTGACCTTGGACTGGCTCGTAATATCTTTTCAGCGTAAAATTGTCTCCTTAGCGTGTTTTCTCTCTAAGCACCAAAATACCCTGTAGAAATAAATCGGGACTAACAAGCAGAAGTTAAATAGACCAACAGTCTAATTTGGTGGGTTTTACTGTGTTTTTGATTCGTATAATTATGGTCCATCAGTGGCATAGACTCGTATAAGTGTATGTCATATGCCTGCATGTTATATTTCCGTGAAGCTTAAATATCTTTTTTTATTTGTAATATAACACAATGAAGAAAATGAAGTTATAATCTTCGATGATCTCACCCTTTATCGACAACGACTAAGTCTTTCGGCCAAGCCACGTGATGGTTAACTGCTTGCTGAACATTCGAGAGCTTTGGATGGGCTGTTGGCAAGGCTGCACCTCGACCTCGTAAAAGTGCTTTATCGACCTTCACCTTCACGTTATCTTTGGGTATTGCTCGAAAGCTAACAAATCGGCCATTTACGCATCGACCGATAGCCACAAGCTGTTTGTCACCTTCAAGTTGCCCCTCAATGTACAATAGGCTCTTCAGGCCACCCTGTTAGTAGCAGTAATAATTTGTAAAAAATTTGTAAACATACACAAAAAGTATTACATATATTTAACCTATATAAATAATAAATTTCATAATTGTAACTTGAACCTCTGGTATGTTCTTCCACGGGATTGAATCAATGGGAGAATGATGGCTGCAGTGGTCGGACGCATCTCTTCGAATAATATTACTTGAACTGGGCGTGCCAGCCGAGGAGGTGGAGTTTGGTAACCCAACCCTCCACGGAATGTGTGACCCGACTCCTCGGGTGCGTCCTTTGGGCTCCGGCGTCCCAATCGCCTCAGTCAGTATGTCATGTCGTCGACTACGAGACGAGAACTGTCCTTGAGAGGAGCTCTCCACTAACTCATCCTATATAAAACAATTATTGCATACCAAAATTTAGTGTATTATATTAACTATTGAAATTGACATAAAAATTAACTTACGATCTTTGTTGCCACACGCTGGGATGCCTCGGTGACGTACTCATCATTTTTCTTCATCCGTCCCCTCTTCCACAGCTCATGTCTCTCTATAGTGACAGAAGATTGCACCTCTTCAATTGCGCCCTGCGCAAATAACTCGGCAATCTTCTCAGTTGTCAATTTTTCTTCAAGTTTTCTGTAGCCTCCTCGACCAAGTATGTGTGCATACACATTCTTCTTCACAAGCTCTTTGTTAGTCTCTCTTAACTTCATAGCATTTTCAGAGAGCCTCTGCTCCTTAAATATCCTCCAAGTATCTTTGTGAAGATACTTATACTCACCCATAGGATCTTCATTTGCCTTGGCACCGTGGATGTACTCTTTTGCCAGTCTTGACTTGAAATTCTTCCATATGCTACCAGCAACCTTCATCTCATGCTTTTTATGCGGCTCGCATCCATCAAAAATTACCTAAAGTGACATATAACAAGTTATAATTAATAAAAATAAAATCAACTTCGCTGACAAATATAAGTGTCAATTAAAGAAAAACTTACAGTTGCATCTCTCCACAAAGTGAGCTTATAATGGTCAGGAACCTTCCTCCAATCGTTAAAGGTGATAGGAATTCGAGAACGAGCCACCATACCCAAGAAGCTCCTCCAATTGGTTCCATTCTGTCCTTTGGGATTCCCCTTACTATCGAAGGTGACCGTAAGCTTGGTACCGGCCTTCGTGTGTTGCTTAATCAACTTCGCCATGTATACAGGACCTTTCTTGTGGCTCGGTGTGCTGGCAGAGACACAAAAATCATCCTCACCGCTGCTGCTGCTGCTAGCCATGATCCTGTAAAAGAGTCACATTAAAATGTCAGATTAAACACATTAAATATATGAATACATAAATGAAGACGATAATTAAACAAATAAAATGACGTGTGATAACGAAATAACTAGCATATACAAAAGGTGTTTACGTACCTTCTTCGGTTTGACCAATTTGTAATTCCAACAACTCATACACGGACAAAAGACACGTTCAATGTTGTTTCTAGACGCATATGCCGACGCAAACACACAGAACTCCATAATCCCTTTCTCGTACTCATCACTCAACCTATTACCGGACACCCACTCTCGATAAATATAAATCCACTACATGAAACGTGTACATATTATTAGTTACATAATACTAATTTACACGAACTCACAATTACAGTTGAGTGAATTACAAGCACTTCAACAATTAAAATGTAGTAAACGAGTTACATAAACTTGCGATTTACCTTATAATAAAATCTCGCGAAGAAGAATCTTAATGTTGGCCGGTGTGCAACAAGTACGGACTAGAGCTACAAACAACGAGAACAAATTAGTAAACAAGTAAAAATAGATTCAAATCTCCATGTTCATATTAAAATAAAAAGGATTGATAACCATCAAATACCAGGGACTGAAGAAGCGAATCACTACCAACGGGAAGAGGATGTAATGATGTTCAGAGGATAAAGTTGGAGAGGAGAAGCCTTCTCTTGCAAATCCACTAACAATGACTACAAGTAGTTAACGAATACAAGTTAGAAATTTAGAACAAACGGTTTCAACAACCAAAAATATACACCAGTAGCCATGAGAGCGACCTAAACCAAAAGATGAATGGCACTGCCATTGTTTTATTGCTCATTTCATCATCAAGCACCAAAATGTGAATTGATGATGGCAACACAAACCCTAAACATACACTAATACCTGAACAAAGTGACTGCGTCGAGCGAAGTGGAGCGAATTACGAATTTGAGCGACGACGAATTCTAGCGGCGATGAAGAGCAAAGCCGTCGAAGTCGAGTGGCGTGGCGACGTGGACCGGCGTCTGAGCAGGCGGCGACAGACGAGAAGCAGGCGACGAGAGTAAGCGGAGGCGAACGACGGGGATAGTTGCGTCTGAGCAGGCGGCAAGAGAGATCGACGAGAAGCAGCAGGTGGACTGAGTTCAAAATTAAACCTAAGTGTTTTTTACTCACTTTGTGCATCGGTTTCGAATGAACCGTTGCATAATGGCAACACTTATGCATCGGTTATCTGGAAACCGTTGCATAAGGTAAACATTTTGCATCGGTTTCTTAAAAACCGATGCATAATGTGTGCCTAAGGTACACATTATGCAACGGTTCTTGAAAACCAATGCATAATGTTTGCCTTATGCAACGGTTTCCCTGAGAACCGATGCTTAAAAACGAACCGAAGCATAATGCATTTTTCGAACCGATGCATAATGCATCGTCTGTAGTAGTGTATGTTCATTATAACTGTAGCATAAGCCCATAAAGAGTACAACTCATTCCAGTTTTATGTGACTTCGTAAAGAAAATGATGCATATGAATAAAACTTAACGCAACAATTGGATTTTAAAAATGTCACTCGACATTACGTTACTAGGCATTAGTGACAACAATTACGCGACGTGCAAATGATCGCATAAATGATACGCGGCAAATATAGGGCATTAAGCGACGGAAATAAACCATCTCTTAATCTGCAACATGGTGTAGTGACGACATGGCGAACCCACCAACGTACAATTCAAGGAACCTCTACAACTCGCTCCTCTATTTGTTTGTTAAGTCCTCAAGTACTTCAGATAGTTTAGGGCCATTCTTCTTGACCATTTAACATATTCACTACACCATTTTGACATATATGCAACACCCGAAAATGTGCCGCTTTAACCCAAAATACGTTGCAATGGTCACGAGCAACAAAGCTACTGTTGCTTTAGACCACGTTGCATTTGCCTTGTTGCAAAAACAATTTGCAACGAACAAAAAAGTTGGTGTTGCGTAAGCAAGTTCTAATGCAACATTCAATTTGCAACATTTAGTCATGTTGCATTAGTATCAATCTTAAGCAACGCATTTTAAGGTTTCGTTGCAAATTGTTTTTGCAACAAGGCATATGCAACGCGGGCTAATGCAACAAGCATTGAGTTGCGCTGTGAAAAATGCAACAACCGTCTTATGCAACGGATGTTTAGAAGACGAAGTATTATTAAAACATATGCAACGAATTACTTGGTACTTATGCAACGGGGTTTATAAATATATTTCTCTTATGCAACGAGCAACGTAAACACATGCCACATAATGGACAGACAAATGCAACAGCCCCTATAAACAATTATGCAACAACAAATATTAATTTATTATGCAACAAGACAAAATCTTATTTCTTTGGATTAAAGTTTCAATCCAAAGCAGACCTAAAAAAGTATGCAACATGATTTGCTTAATTACATAGATTGGATCCAAACATCAAAATAACAACTTTATAGTTTGGATCCATGTACCAAAATAACAAGTCCTAAACATAAGGTAGAGTCTATCCTAAATTGAAGAAGTCAGGATAGATGCAATTGGCTCTCTCGCTGGGAGCATTGGCAGGAGTGCATGCATTACCACATCCACTTCAATTTCCCCACCCAGCAGCTCAGCTAACTTCAGCCTCAGTTTTGCCTACAAACGGCAGCAAAGAAAAAATGGTACAGGCCGTTTCTTAGTGACATAACTTCAACATACATCCACGTTTCTTTTCAGCCTCATTATGCAGCAGAAGACTTAGTGACACCACAGTCTGTATTTCATTTCTCCATTCCTAATTGTATCTAGGAAAAAGTCAGACCAATACTAAAACGTGAGCTAGCTAGCTGACTGTGTTGCATATTAACCTTAGGTTGGAGATTCATTATTGTGTAAAGTGATTGTTATAAATCTTGAAATAAATACATTATTTTATCTATTGCTCCTCTTAGGATCTTAACTCAAACTGAACATACTGGAAGTTTTTTACACAACATACCCAAAAAAAATTAAACAACGTAAAAGATTGTAGGAGAACATATTTTTTTTCCTTAGCTAAAAGAATGACCTCTTTGAAGGATCTCTTCCAAGAGCTCTCATCAAGTTGCAAATTTCAAGCACTTTAGGCACATTTGTTCCCCTTTTGGCCTCGGCAGATGCTCTTTTCTTCTCTGCCTTCCTATGCGCCTTGGCTATACCACAAATCCTGCCATTCAAGGAGATGCTAAATCACAAATCAAACCAAACCAATCCAAATCATCAGCATAATACCGAATTTCAAAATCATCTGACACAATAATTTCAAAACCAAACCTTTTCGGAGCGGATCTGGAGGTAGCGACTACATCGGCCGTGCAGTTTCGGTCTTCAATAGATACAGCGACGTGAGACTGAGCAGATCTCGTCTGAAGCGATGATGTCGAACGCGTCGGAGGGAAGAGGCATCGGATGAAGGAGCAACCGCACTTTCATCTTCTCCGGATATCGTGGTGAGGAGCATTCTTAACACTTGAACAAATTCTGACCAAGTTGCCCATCCGCAGAGCGAGATATCCCAGTGGAGCTGGTGAATCAAGCAGCTGATGAATCAAGCAGCTGGTGAAAAAGAAGTTGCGGAGGATGAGGAATTTGAGGGTTAGATCTAGGTTTGAAGAGAGGAGAGAAGAGTGAGTCGGAGTTCAAATTTGAAGATAATAATGAGAAGCTCGGTGGTTTGAAGAGAGGAAATAGAGGAGAGAATTACATAGCAGATCTGGAGGCGAGGAGAGAAAAGTGAGGAGAAAATCCTAGGCGGTTTGAGCAGAGGTGTTGGATTTCTTGATCTGTATTCAACATGTCTTCAAATTTAATTTGTATAATATATATTACGTAATAAATTGAATACACTTAGCCAGTTATCACTATTTGTTCAAAAATTTTAGAGCGAATTTGAAATAATTCTCCCCTTAACAAAAATCCAAAATTTTAGAGGGAGTTAATTAAATATTCGTGAAGAAAATTTTGTAATCAGATTATAAATTTATACTACTAAACTACATAATAATTTTTACCATAAAAAACAACATAATAAGTTTTTTAAACCTCATTTAATTGATACCAAACGTGACAAAGTATTGCTAAATAACACATTTATAACATAAATTATTCAGATTATGATTAATTATAATTCTTTTATCAATTTATATTATATAACAAGTTAATTTTCAATCATCTCGTACTTGTGAAGGATTATAAGAGGTTTTGAAATGGAAGTCATTGATGCATATTAATCTTATGTATTCATACTATGCATACTGTGCATGGATGAGTATGAGGTTTTGAAATGGAAGTTCAAATCACATTCACACGGTGCATGGATGATGGATGATTATGTGAAGGTTTATAAGATGATTTGAAATGGAATTCTTGCATATAATACCCTTAATCTATATTTGAAATGGAACGCTTGCATATAATACTCTTAATCTAGATCACAACTTATATATTTATGATCTAATCATTAATTTTAACAAAACACATGTGTATACACTTGTTTATAAATGATTATGTAAAGGTTTATGAAATGATTTGAAAGTGTTAAAAGGATTTGAAAGGGAACTCTTTCATAAATTGCCCTTAATCTAGATCTCAACTTATGTATTAGTGATTTAATCATAATTTCTAACATAACCCATAGGTATACACTTGTTTATAAATGAGTATGTGAAGGTTTATGAGATGATTTGAAGGTGTTAGAAGATTTGAAAGGGAACTTTTGCATATATTACCCTTAATCGAGATCACAACTTATGTATTTGTGATCTAATCATTGACTTTTAACATAACCCTCATGTAAAATTGGACACATGATATACGTACACTTTTGTATGAACAGAGTTAGTGACAAATTATGAGATGGTTTGAAAGTTTTAGAGGATTTGTGTCGAACAAACCATTAAGTCTTAACATTACTCTTAATTGAGACAATAACTTATGTGTTTGTGATTCAACCATCCACCCATAACATAACCCTTATGTACATTTTATGAACACATGGTATAAACTTGTCATTGATATTGCTCGTGATGGTTTATGATGTGTAGGTGGCAATCCCAACTTAAATTTACAAAATTCAAATTAAATTATAACTTTATACAAATTTCAGATTTTTATTATCATTAAATCTTACTTACTCACCGAAATCACTATTTTTTTTATAAAAACATCTATAGTTTATGTTATACCAACATAACATTAACTTACATCAAATTAACTATAATACTAAAATAACATTAACATATATAACATTAAACAATTATGTAGTTGTGATCTAACTATTATCTCATAACATAACCCTCATGAGATGATATGATGAGTATATTAGAGGATTTCTTTAGTGAATTCATAAGTAAATTTGTATAGTAGATAAGTTAAAATACAACATTATGTATGTATTTGATATTTAACCATTAGTGCATAACATAATCCTTATGTACATTCTATTGAAAACATGATATAATCTTGTGATTGATAGTGCTTGTGATGATTTATGATTTGATTTGAATGTGTGTTAGATGATATTAAGGGGAATATGCTTGTATCATGCTTAACCAAGGTTACAAGCTTATGTATTTGTGATCTAACTACTATTTCATAACATAACCCTTGTGTATATTTATGAACACATGATGAGTAATTGTGTTTGATAGGGATCCATGATGGTTTATTAGATGATATGAATGTATTAGATGATTTCATTAGTGCATAACATAACTCTTATGTACATGTAATATAATCTTGTCATTGATATGGATATGTTAAGATGAATGTATTCTATGAACATGTGATATATTCTTGTCATTGATTTGAATACATAAGATGATTTGTAGGGTATAATCCATGCTTTTGTATCACTCGCAATCCATGCTTGAATACATAGGAGGGTCTCCTTCACATCTCGACTACTGTTCTCTTTTCCCGATCTGTGATAGCAGAAGATCGAATAGGTTCGATCAGCAAGGCTACGGTGCTCAACGCGCTTGCTGAGGTTCTTTTATCCTGGGAAGCTTTTTTGCCGTCAAATCCGGCACCAACGGGAGGCAAATCAGCTTTAAGGACAGCGTCAACGACGTGACTGAATCACCAACTCGGTTTGCTGTCCTTTTAATATCTGTTTGATTTTATCAGATTCTGATTACTGTATTCGTTCACATTGTTCAGATTTATATATGCATGTTGATTACTTGATATCACTGCAACAGTTTATTATTGTTAGATCCGCATGAAATAAAATTATATTCAGATAGCAAGTACTCCAACATTCTTAAAGCTGATTTTGTGCTTCGTTATTATCTGAATATTATTTCATACTAACAGATCTGTCTCTGTTGTAGCAATGAATTCTGAACAAGGACAAAACAACTTGTCTGTGAACATGGAAGGTGTCGAATATCACCAGGATGGTGCTGAGTCGGCTGCGACTACCCCATTGATGGCTCCGGCCGGGAATGTACATGCGGGTCCAATTCCAAATGCTATGGTGGCACAAGTGCCTGCTGTAGTAATGGCAACTGAAAGGCCTGAGAAGTTCAATGGGTTGAACTTCACTACATGGCAGCCTAAGATGCATTTCTACCTCTCCCAATTAGGGTTGGCCCGGTATTTGACCGAGGAGACACCTACGGTGGCTGAGGGTGAGGCGGACAATCAAGTGCTCATTGCATACAATGCATGGAAAGATGCTGAGTATCTCTGTCGCAATTATGTGATGAACTGTCTTAATGACGTGTTGTACAAGGTGTACAAATCCAAAAGTTCAGCTAAGGACCTTTCGGTGGCGCTTGATCGGAAGTACCGAACAGAGAATGCTGGCTCCAAGAAGTACCTGGTGGGACGCTTCCTCGAATTCCAGATGGTGGATTCAAAGACTGTAACCAGTCAGGTGCACGACTTGCAGCTGATTATGCATTAGATGAATGCAGAGGGAATGAAGGTCAGTGAACCATTCCAGGTTGCTGCAGTAATTGAGAAGCTGCCTTCGGGGTGGAAGGACTTCAAAAATTACCTTAAGCACAAGCGAAAGGAAATGTCTATGGAAGACCTGGTGATTCGCCTCAAGAATGAAGAGGACAATCGACTCTCTGATAAGAGGACAAAGCTACCTTCTGAGAGGGCTAACATAGTGGAGCATGGTGCTAGCTCCAAAGGGAAGAAGCCCTTAAACAAACTTGGACCCAAGAGTAGGGTTATCAAGAAGAAGGTGCAGACGAAGTTTGCTGGCAAGTGCTTTAATTGTGAAAAAGAGGGTCACCGATCTGCTGATTGTAGAGCTCCAAAGAAGAAGAAGGCGAATGTCGCCGAAGGGGATGAAGAGCAACTAGTGGCTGTGATTTCTCAGCTGAATCTAGCGGATTCTAATCCCAAGGAGTGGTGGCTGGATACTGGAGCAACCCACCACATCTGCTCTGACAAGAATGCCTTCTCTGAGCTGAAGTTGACTGAAAATGGAGAGAAGGTGTACATGGGCAACTTGGCCACCTCAGAAGTCAAGGGAAAAGAAAGTGTGATGTTGAAGATGACGTCAGGCAAGGAGCTGAAGCTGACCAATGTTTCATATGTGCCTGATGTCAGGAAGAATTTAGTGTCTGGAACCTTACTTACTAGTCATGGTTTTAAGATGGTGTTTGAGTCCCAGAAGGTCGTTCTTTCAAAGAACGGCATGTATGTGGGACGTGGTTACGTGAAGGGTGGAATGTGGAAACTCAATGTAATTGCTATCAATTCTATCAATAAAAATTCTTCCGCTTACTTGCTTGAGTCATCTAATTTATGGCATGGTAGATTAGGTCATGTGAATTATGACTCGATAAGGAATCTAATGAAATTGGATTGTATACCAAAATTTCAATTTGATTCCGAACACAAGTGTGAAATTTGTGTTGAAGCAAAATTAACAAGAACATCCTTTCATAGTGTTGAAAGAGACACTGAACCCCTTGACTTAATACATAGTGATCTATGTGACTTGAAATTCATGCCAACAAGAGGTGGAAATAAATATTTTGTGACTTTCATAGATGACAGTTCAAAATATTGTTCAATATACTTGCTAAAGAGCAAGGATGAAGCAGTAGAGAAATTTGCCATGTATAAGTTGGAAGTGGAAAACCAATTAAATAAAAAGATTAAAAGGCTACGAAGCGATCGTGGTGGTGAATATGTAGAACCATTTGGGGCACTATGTGCACAAACTGGAATCATACATGAGGTTACACCACCTTATTCTCCTCAATCGAACGGTGTAGCTGAACGTAAGAATCGCACTATCAAAGAAATGATGAATGCGATGTTACTTAGTTCAGGGTTACCCCAGTCAATGTGGGGGGAGGCCGTTTTGTCTGCTAACTATCTGCTGAATCGAATACCCCGAAAGAAGAAGGAGGAATCTCCCTATGAATTATTCAAAGGGAGAAAACCGGCTTATAAACACTTGCGAGTGTGGGGATGCTTAGCCAAAGTAATGGCACCCGGTCCTAAAAGAATGAAGATAGGACCAAAGACAGTGGATTGTGTCTTTATAGGCTATGCGCATAACAGTAATGCGTATAGGTTCATTGTGTATGAGTCGAAAAACCCTGATATACACAAGAACACAATTATAGAGTCGAAGAATGCTTCGTTCTTTGAACATGTATTTCCTCACAAAGAAATGCGATCGAGTTCATCTTATGAGATAGATGAAGATACTACTGAAATGTATCGCCAACAAGAAGAAGTATCCGAGGATGATACAAATGTGGAGGAACCAAGACGAAGCAAAAGAGCAAGGGTTGAAAATTCGTATGGACCTGATTTTGTAACCTTTATGGTTGAGGCCGGACCTCCTACATATAATGAAGCTATAAGCTCTGTTGATGGCCCTATATGGAAAGAAGCCATAAAAAGTGAACTAGACTCCATTATGCAAAATCATACTTGGGAGTTAGTTAATCTTCCTCCGGGATGTAAACCACTTGATTCAAAGTGGATTTTTACTAAGAAAATGAAAGTAGACGGTACTGTTGAAAAGTACAAAGCGAGACTTGTAATCAAAGGATATAGACAAAAGGAAAGTCTAGACTACTTTGATACATTCTCACATGTGACAAGGATCACATCTATAAGGATGATAATTGCCATTGCAGCTCTGCGCAATCTAGAAATTGATCAAATGGATGTGAAGACTGCTTTCTTGAATGGAGATCTTGAGGAAGAGATATATATGGAACAACCTGAGGGTTGTAAAGCGCCAGGACAAGAGAGAAAGGTCTGCAAACTGGTTAAGTCTCTCTATGGTCTAAAACAGGCACCAAAACAGTGGCATGAGAAATTTGACAAAGTGATATTGTCAAATGGATTTAGAATCAACGAGTGTGACAAATGTGTATATAGCAAAAACACTGAACACGGATATGTGATTTTGTGCTTATACGTCGATGATATTCTCATTGTGGGAAACAATGAAGAAATGGTTAAATCCACTAAGTCCATGTTAAACTCAAGGTTTGATATGAAAGACTTAGGTCTGGCCGATGTAATTTTAGGGATTAAAATTACAAGGACGGCATATGGATTTGTCTTAAGCCAAGCACACTACGTTGATAAGATTTTAGACAAATTTGGGAAGGATAGTGTAGGAGTTTATAAAACTCCTATAGATATGAATCAACACCTGTCTAAAAATAAAGAAGAGAGTATCTCTCAAGTGGAATACTCAAAAGTAATAGGCAGTCTAATGTACTTGATGAATTGTACTAGACCTGATATTGCTTATTGTGTGAGTAGGCTTGCAAGATATACGAGTAACCCAGGATATGAACACTGGAAAGCCGTTGTGAGAGTACTGAAGTATCTACGATTTACTCGTGACTACGGTCTACATTATACCAGATATCCTGAAGTCATTGAAGGTTATACTGATTCAAGCTGGATATCTGATATACAAGACTCAAAAGCCACCAGTGGATATGTATTCACTTTGGGAGGTGCAGCCGTGTCATGGAAATCCTCGAAACAAACTCTAATAACCAGATCCACGATGGAAGCTGAGTTCGTGGCATTAGATAAATGCGGCGAAGAAGCAGAGTGGTTAAGGAATTTTGTAGAGGATATTCCTGGTTGGAAAAACCCTGTGCCACCAATATGTGTGTATTGCGATAATCAATCAACAATTGGTAGGGCTCAGAATGTCATGTATAATGGTAAGTCTAGACACATACGTCGAAGACACAAACCATAAGACAACTTCTCTCATCCGGAGTCATAAGCATTGACTACGTGAGGTCCAAAGAAAATATATCGGATCCGTTAACCAAAGGGTTAAATAAGGACCAAGTAGAGAAGACGACTAAGGGAATGGGACTGAAGCCTTTTGATTGCTAACATCAAAACATAGGCTTAAGCCCTTGGGCTATAAAAGTTGAGGCAAAGGAAAACCCTACCATGATGACTGGAGATCCCAAGAACTTGGTTCAAAGGGACAACCTACCTGCTAAGACTGTGTGAGGTCACTGTGGGGGTAACACCCCAATCCTATTCCCAGATAAAACAGTGACTCCTGCACGAGGCTAAGCTCGAAGCTTTTAATGATTCTAGTAATTTGAATAGTGAGATTCAAATGGGTAATGCAGGATTACTTTAAGAAAGAATCACCTATGTGAGAGAGAAGTGGGGTCGCTTCAAAGGAGAATTCAAAGGGCTTAATTCTTTAGAAACTCTTGCAGAACCAGGAAAGGGGTATCACGACCAAAATGAGCCCACCAGTAAGAACTGAATAAGATCAGGATAATATCTGTGAGAACTTGATTTCGTTTACAGTGTAAGACGAACAGTTCAAAGACATCACGTCTACTGAATAGTCAGTAAAGAGATCATGTTATCCCAAGGGAAGGTTCAAGGGGTTAACCTACCTATCCTTTGCAGATATTATCCGTAGAAGCTATCACCACTTCGTGTCGAGTTGATTATCGAGGATTATTGTTTTATTTGATTTCACCACTCGATTTTCTTCATGTGGGGGATTGTTGGAAAATGTGTGTGTAAAGGGTTGAAGAAAATGGTGGTGCGCCACATTTGAGACCTAAAATTGAGCTTGGAGAACGCCTCGAATCTTGTTGACAAAATTAGATTAAAATACCTTGACGTGTGAGGTATGAAATCAAGTATTGAATCGCCAAAACGAAGCTAAATCGAATGAGTAATTGATGCTCAAAGTAGTGCCAAAAACCATGAAAACATGACTTTGGTAGGAATGGATAGCTAGCTTGATTTCACACAAGTGGAAAGCTTATATCCCACATTGGAGGCCAAATGGGAACATTGTTTGTTCATATATGATTTCCATAACAAGCTTGTTAAGTTGTTAAAAGAAACTCTCCCAAAATGCCTTCGCGGGCGTGCGCAGGGGGGGGGGGGAAATCATCCGGTTGACGACGTCGGATTTGGCCTGTCTTGTGCGCGCCCACATCATGCGGGTGAATGCTGTCGAATTTCTCAGCGGGTTGCTTCGGTTTTTTGCATAACTCGATCTTATTTTTATGTAAACCAAACGTCAAGAGTAAGACTGAGTCAGTCTTCGGCGGTTGCTGATTTTTCGAGATAAGAAGAGATAAGAACTTGCAGATATACTGGCCAGATCCTATCTTTTCCGAAAAGTCAGGTTGAAACCGTTTCTCCTCTCAACTATATAAAGAAGCCTGCGCTTCAGTTCAGAACACACCGAAAACACTCCTTCACATCTCGACTACTGTTCTCTTTTCCCGATCTGTGATAGCAGAAGATCGAATAGGTTCGATCAGCAAGGCTACGATGCTCAACGCGCTTGCTGAGGTTCTTTTATCCTGGGAAGCTTTTTTGCCGTCAAATCCAGCACCAACGGGAGGCAAATCAGCTTTAAGGACAGCGTCAACGACGTGACTGAATCACCAACTCGGTTTGCTGTCCTTTTAATATCTGTTTGATTTTATCAGATTCTGATTACTGTATTCGTTCACATTGTTCAGATTTATATATGCATGTTGATTACTTGATATCACTGCAACAGTTTATTATTGTTAGATCCGCATGAAATAAAATTATATTTAAATAGCAAGTAATCCAACACTATTCACCACTCAAATAAAAGGTAGCCACTGTCATCCTTTATTCCTCCCGGACCTACTAATTAATGTTCAAAGTAATTTTTCATTAGGAACAACTAGCCCTCTACGTACTACGTCCCCTGAGAAGATAGGTACCTTAATGCGTAGTGGTTTCACTGTACAGTTTCCTTGCGAGTTGCTTCTTCCGACATGAGACACTAAAACTTGTTCCGTTGGACTCGCATATGGTTCTTGTGAAGTGTTAATTAACAGACCGTGCGCAGATGATTGTACTTGACATATTATGCCTTGCACAATCATCCACTCGATGTTCCTCCAATGCTTTGCGTCAATGCAGCCAGAGCCTCCCTGGTACTGCGTGTCTCCGACATCCTCTCAGTGAATGCACTAAATAAATCCGATCGACATAATTGATGCAAAGCAGAGAACGAGGCTGGAGAAGAAGGAGAAGAGAGAGAAGTCTGTTAAGTTGTTTGTTATTTTCTTATGCACGCCTTACATCATCCATTATAGTGAAAAGACTAATGAAGTGGATATCAATAGAACTGATGCAGAGCAAAAGAACGAGAGAGAAGAGGGAGGAAGTTTGTTAAGTTTATTTTCTCATGCACGCCTTACATCACATCACCCCTTATAAATTATTTCTCCGGCCACTTGCACACTCAAATACATATTACATGTTACACGCCATCTTCTCTAGCATTCTATATCTTTTTTCTTAGATTTCACGCGTTTGTAACACGTACTCATTGGGCAAGAAGCGGCTTGAAGGTATGTTACGTCTCATGTGCATGCTCTAGAGATTCAACACGACGTCGTCCAGTGTCATGTCGCATTTGTTGTACTCCCACCTCATCTCCGCGAGGTCGTTTGGCATCAATGTGGCTAGCCTTGTCAACGAAGAGGGTCGGAGGAAATCCTTAACAAGTCATTTGCGTTCGAACTGTCGATGTTCGAACTGTCGATGATAAACGATGTAGTGTATTTTATTGTTAATACGAAAAAGGAGAAGAGGATGGATCAACTCGATTGGAAGGTCCATTATTCCGTCATTAAATGTCCAACTGAGACGATAGGGAGTGACGCGAGCAATAACCGAATGGAAATTGAAGTACCGAATACAATGTCCAACGTTATGGTTGGGTGACATAAAACATATTTTAATATTAGTTAACAAAACGACGATGGTTTTAATGCTAAGGGACTGCGTAGAATTTGATCTTTGATCCATTTAATTATAGGGAAAGTGACAAAAATGGGTCATGAACTATCAAAAATGATAATATAAGGTCAAATTAAAATTAATTTATCACAAAAACTAACTAATTAATATTAAACTCCCTCTAATCAAAAAAAATTAAACTCCCCAAATGAATTTACACAATTTTTGTGACCTTCAATTCTAAAAAATCCTAATTTGGCACACAATTGTCATTTTTTTTATTGTTCGGACCGTAATTTGACGGAGGTAGTAATTGATGACCCTTTTATCATTTTCTTTTAATTATAAGAGAATATGTCACTTACTAAGAATTTATTTTTTCTAATACGGGTTAAGTGAAAAATAAATTATTTGAATAATTAATGTGACAGGTTCTGGAAAGTGGATCAGCAACAGACTAAAGACGCGAACACTCACCAATCCCAGAGACTGCCACGTGTTTCAGTTTCCTCATTCTCACTGTCCCTCCACGTCATACGTACCCATTTTGTATGCCCTTCTATCAACCTCGGCTTCTCTTCTCATTTGCACGTTTACAGTGTTTTTTGTTCCCAGTTTGAGAAATGGATGATACTGGATCTCAGACTATGGGTTTCGAAATAGGGATTGCAGTTTCAGATTCATGTTCGGACGCTGTTCAGTTTGTGGTGGATGAGATGAAGAAAACAGGGTTACAGATTGAGGCATTTCAATATTAGACCTAATAGAAATAAGTAGAACTTTAGGGTTCTAATTGTAATAAGTTCTTTTATGTTCATTAAGTTTAATTCTTATTGGTTTTGTCTCAGCAGTAATATACAGAGACTTTTTCCACCATTTCTCTCTTTCCCTCTCTTTCACTTTGGCGCTCACCTGTTCATGGAATTCATTCTCAGTGAAGCTACGCTTTACTTCTTCTGAATCTTCACATGGTATCTGAGCAAAAATCGACGATCGGAACTTGATATTGTTCTGCACATTTTTTTTTGCTTATTCTGAATTTTTTTTCTCACCGGAATCCATGGCTGCTCCTGGTTCGGTTGATGCTTCTGGCTCGACTGCTTCTGCTGAGTCGACCACTTCTGCTGGTCTGCTCACCACTCCTCCCTCGGATTACTTCAATCCCGCAGATGACCCTTTGTTCGTAGGACATAATGAAAACATGGGTGTTTCCTTTGTAACTCAGAAGTTGCAGAACGCTGATAACTATATACTCCGGCGCAAATCCATGTCCAGAGCTCTTGGTGTTAAATCGAAGCTCGGTTTTGTGCAAGGCTTGATTCCCAGGCCAGTTGACAAACCTGCTGAACTGGCTCGCTGGGATCGTTGCAATAATGTGATCCTTACTTGGATCACCAACTCTGTTTCTGATGAAATAGCCTCGTCTCTGGTTCACTTTACCAGCTGTATACAAGCCTGGATGCACCTGCAAGTCAGATTTGGTGGAGACAACGCAATGAGAGTTTACTCAATAGCCAAGGACATTAGTCTTCTACAGCAAGGTGACATGACTGTGCCTATGTACTTTGGTAAATTACTGCAGTTGTGGGGTGATGAAGACTCTTATGAGGATGATGATCTGTGTCTTTTGGGTGCTCAATGCAAATCTACTATATGTATGCATGACAAGAAAGTCCGAACCAGACTTCAAAAATTTCTTATGGGACTAAATGATATACATGCTCAAGTGCGCACTCAGATTTTGTCTACTAGGCCCCAACCTACTTTAGATGCAGCATATTCGCTAGTAGTTAATGATGAGTCAGAGAAAAGGCTTACTAAACCAGTGGTGACTGAGGCATCTGCTCTTTTCAGTTCCTACAACAATCAGCAGGCCAAGTCCTATGGTCAGTCTACTGCCAGACAACACATTAATACCAAGACCTACACTAATGCTGACATTCCAAATAACAACAGGAATTGGAGACCACTGTTCTGTACTTTTTGTCAAACACAAGGACACATGAAAGAAACTTGTTTCAAATTGAATGGATTTTCGCCTGGACATCGTTTATACAAAGGAGGGACTGCACAAAATTTTAAAGGAAGCAAACATTTATCTAACAATGTTATATCTGCTCCTCATACTTCCTGTGATACTAACAGTATTAGTGCTGAAAAAGTGGTACTTTGACAACACTACCTTGTCGCGAGGCAATGTGTACAAAATAAATTTATAAGTCCGCTACTCGTGACTTTACTATTGGGTAGTAAAGCGGTAAGTAGGGGTCGAACCCAAGGGAATTAGTGGATAGTTGTTCTTTCGAAAATGGAAAGTAAGACAGTTGGGGGTTGGTTGTGATTTTAGTACTGAAAGTAACGTGGGTTGGTTGTGATTTTAGTACTGAAAAGTAAATGACTGAAAGTAAAGAAAGTAAATACATGACTGAAAGTAAATAGTGAAAAGTAAAGTGCTGGAAAGTAAAGTGCTTGAAGGACAAGGCTTGCTGAAAGTAAGTGCATAAAAGTAAAGTGCTTGAAGGACAAGGCTTGCTGAAAGTAAGTGCGTAAAAGTAAAGTGCTTGAAGGACAAGGCTTGCTGAAAGTAAGTGCGTAAAAGTAAAGTGCTTGAAGGACAAGACTTGCGGAAAGTAAATGCTTGAAGGACAAGACTTGCGGAAAGTAAGTGCGTAAAAGTAAAGTGCTTGAAGGACAAGACTTGCGGAAAGTAAATGCGTAAAAGTAAAGTGTTGAAGGACAAGACTTGCGGAAAGTAAATGCTTGAAGGACAAGACTTGCGGAAAGTAAGCAGTTGATATGAGACTGAAAGTAAAGTGACAGGTGATGTTTTAATTAAAGGAAAGGATTCGGTTTTAGGGGCCTTGTATCATAAATCTGTTTATCATCGACCTCTAATGATCATACTACGTGTTCAAAGATGAATCAAGGCTATTCCTAGCACTTGACTTGCCACACCGTCTAGTCTTTTTCAAGACATAGAACTCTTGTTCTATTATGTGTATCTATTTGATCAATCATTCCTGATCAACCAAACGGTGTTTAAAATAGGTTGAACTCCACAGATAAGTTGTGCTCTTCCGAGCCTCCACTTATCCACGTATGTTCACGAACCCCATGGAAGAGCTTTGCTCTTCCGAGCCTCCAATCAACCAATGGTGTTTTGACCTAATATATGACACATAGAACAAGTTGAACACGAAGAGGCACTAAGAGAAGAGTCTAAAATATTTTATGATACAAGCACACCCCTTCAACCGAACGAAGAGTTTAGCTACGAATATCCATAGAGGTGGATACCATAGCTAAGTGCTTAAAAAGTAAAGGTTTTTGAAAGACAAGAAAGTAAAGGTTTTCGAAAGTAAAGACAAGGAAAGTAAAGGTTTTCGAAAGTAAAACTCAAGAACACACTCAAACTCAAGAACAAACTTGGAGCTTTTGATTCAAAGTAAAGTGTTTACAAGGATTGTGGGATGGATTGTAGAGAGATTTCTAACCAAGCAACAAGTGATCAAAGGATTAGAACCAAGAACATAGCACTACCAAAGGACTATGGGACTTGTGGTCACTACAAATTTTGGCTGAAAAATATGACAAATCATAAAGTTGTCGTAAAAAACACTGTCGTAGGAACCATACGACAATTGTACGACAATATTTTACGACAAGTATATGACAAACGTACGATAACCCAAAAAAGTTGTCGTATTCTTATCGTATAATCGACGTATTTGTTTTACGACAACTTGTGATAATATAAACACATTGTCGTATAAGAGTCGTACCGTTACCGTATCTTGCATACGATAATATAACCACAGCAATTGCGACAACAAAATTAATTACATTAAAACCATTATTTTATTATTTTGTTAATTTAAATTAATTTTTTACAAAACCTAAAATGCAACAAAATCCTGCTTACAATTTGAATCCTGATTACATACAATAGAGAAAATAAAAGTTCAAATCAAAAGTGCTTACCATATGAACTTTTGGTTTACTTGCATACAATGCAAACCAAAAGTTTAAAGCCTTCTTACAATTTGAATCAAAAGTTCTTAGATGTTAGGCATACAATGCAAACCAACAAAATGGCCGAAATCCTACCGTATGCATCAAACATTATCAAAAGTAGAGACAAAAAGTGCATTTTCACACTAGAGACAAATAAACTAATTGTCTCCAAGATCCTCCTGCTCATCCACGGGAGCACGGAGGACAGAACCAGTACCTCCTCTTAAAGAACGCGCCAACTCTGCAACCACTTGGCATAACTCCTGATTTTGCTGTTTTAACTGCTGAATTTCCTGCATCATGTCACGGACTTGGCTTCCCAAATCTGCCGCACTGGTCGAGGGCTGAGATAAAGAAATAGGCTGGCTATAAAACTTGGACCCTGGAAGCGAAGTCGCAATTGAGCGAATGACTTTGGGAAGTCTATCACGTTTTGACAGTCCAATAATCTGGGATGCCATCTCTAAATCCAATGCCTCGGGTATGGCATCTCCAAACCTACTGTTGGGCTGCCTTGAATCTGAAGTGGGCTTAAGGCCCATGTTTGGCTAGGGTTAGGGTTTTTTTGTAGTAGACAATATATAAACCCTACTAGTCATGCTGTAAATCATACTCTCCAAATCTGAATACAAAGCTGCCTCTTCTTGCCCGTGGACTAGCCAACACACTGTTGGTGAACCACGTTAAATTTCCTGTGTCGTTTCTTATTATTCGTTCTACATCTTTGTTGTCAAATCACTTCTGTCACAACAAACTGGTATCAAGAGCTGGGTTTTGCCGCTGCTGCTAGGGTTTGTAATTTCAACATCAAAGATGGCTGCTATGAACGTGAAGATCGACAAATTTACCGGGAGGAACAGCTTTGGGTTATGGCAGATCAAGATGCGAGCTCTGTTGAAGCAGCAGGGTCTGTGGGCGCCGTTGTCCGGGAAGAAGAAAACGGATGCTGATGACGAAGAGTTGAATAGCCTGGAGGAGAAGGCTCATTCAACAATCATGCTGTGTCTAGCTGATGATGTCATCACTGAAGTCGCTGATGAAGATACTGCTGCTGGTCTGTGGTTGAAGCTGGAGAGTCTTTATATGACGAAGTCTTTAACCAACAAGTTGCTTCTGAAGCAACGTCTGTTCAGTCTGCGTATGCAGGAAGGTACACCTCTGAGAGATCACCTTGATCAATTAAATTCAATATTATTGGATCTGCGTAATATTGATGTTAAGGTTGATGATGAGGATGCTGCTTTGATTTTATTGGTATCTTTGCCCATGTCGTACGAGAATTTTGTGGACTCGTTTATTGTTGGGAAAGATAGCTTGTCATTGGAAGAAGTCAGATCAGCCCTTCACACCAGGGAAGTTCGCCATAAAGCTTCTGGTTCAGTTACTGAAAATCAGGCATCAGGGTTAGCTGTTATCGGGAATAAAGGACATGGAAAAATTGTTAAGAAGAAGGCGAAGTACAAGAAGTCCAAGTCAAATGGTTCTAAAGCTAATGATGTCTGCAACTATTGTAAGGAGAAAGGACATTGGAAGAACGAGTGTCCCAAAAGCAGAAGCAGCAGGGAGATGGTTCTGCAGCTGTGGCAGAACATGATGTCAATTCTGAAGAGGATTTGGCTTTGGTAGCTAATGAACAACCACACTACAAGGATGTTTGGGTTCTTGATTCTGGGGCATCTTATCATATTTGTCCGTGCAGGGAGTGGTTCTCAACTTATGAGCAGATAGACGGAGGCAATGTTTCCATGGCCAATAGTGCTGTCTGCAAAGCTGTTGGAATTGGCTCAATCAGAATACGGACGCATGATGGCTCTTTCTGCACATTGAACGAGGTCAGACATGTTCCACTGATGACAAAGAACCTGATATCGCTGAGTCTACTAGACAGCAAGGGTTTCAGTTTCAGAGGTGAAGGTGGAGTTTTGTATGTCTGCAAGGGTTCTGATGTGATTTTAAAAGGTGTGAAGCGTGGAACTTTGTATTTTCTGCAAGGGTCTACAGTGACAGGTTATGCAGCTGTGGCATCGTCTGAGGCTTACAAAGAGGATATGACTAAGCAGTGGCATATGAGGCTTGGTCATATGAGTGAAAGAGGGATGCAAATTTTGTCGAAGAGGGATCTTCTTGATGGCTACAAGGTTAAAAGCCTTGATTTTTGCGAGCATTGTGTGTTTGGGAAGCTACATCGCAGCAAGTTCCCAAAAGGTGTTCACAGAACAAAAGGCACCCTGGATTATATCCACTCTGATTGTTGGGATCCTGCTCGTGTTGAATCCGTTGGAGGTAACAGATATTTTGTGTCAATTATTGATGATTATTCTCGCATGACTTGGGTGTTCATGATGAAGCACAAAAGTGAAGCCTTCAACAAGTTCAAGCAGTGGAAAACTTTAGTGGAAAATCAGACTGGAAAGAAGATCAAAAGGCTTTGAACTGATAACGGGCTGGAATTTTGTTCAGCTGAGTTCAATGAGTTCTGCAAGACTGAGGGGATTGCGCGGCATCACACTGTGAGAGACACGCCGCAGCAAAATGGGGTGGCAGACTCTGTTGGAGAGAGCGCGGTGCATGCTCTCTAATGCTGGATTACCTAGGAGGTTCTGGGCAGAGGCTGTAAGCACGGCGTGCTATCTGATTAACCGTGGACCTCACACAGGTATTGGCGGGAAGACATCCTATGAGGTGTGGTCTGGTAAGCCTGCAGATTATTCTTTGCTGAGAGTATTTGGTTGCACTGTTTACTATCATGTTAATGAAGGTAAACTAGAACCAAGGGCCAAGAAGGCTATATTTGTTGGTTTCGGGGATGAAGTTAAGGGATATAGAATTTGGTCACCGTCTGAGAAGCGAGTTATACTTAGCAGAAGTGTCATATTTGATGAAGGTCCTATGCTTAACTCTACATTGAAGTCAACTACTGTGCAGGAAAGTGGTAGTGTTGATAAACAGGTGGAGCTGCAAATTACTCCGGAGCAGAGTGTAATGCAGCACCAAGGTGGAGAAGATCAACACGTTATCACTGAAGCTGATACGCCAGAATCAGATGATCCTCAACCCTCAGAAACACGCCAGCATTGCATAGCTCTTGATAGAGCTAGAAGAGTGGGTGTTGGAGCTCCAAGGAGGTATGGTTTTGAGGATATGATTTGTTATGCACTACAGGTTGCTGAAGAGGTGGATATTCATGAGCCGTCTACCTATAAAGAAGCTATTTCTGGTAGTGAATCTACACAATGACTTACTGCAATGGGAGATGAGATGGAGTCACTTCACAAGAATCAGACTTGGGATCTTGTCAAACGACCTAAGGAGAGAAAGATTGTTACTTGTAAGTGGGTTTTCAAGAAGAAGGAAGGAATATCGCCAGCTGAGGGGATTAAGTATAAAGCTCGAGTTGTTGCCAGAGGATTCACACAGAGAGAAGGGGTTGACTATAATGAGATTTTCTCGCCAGTGGTCAGACACACTTCTATCAGAGTGCTACTTGCAATAGTAGCACATCAGGATTTTGAGCTGGAGCAACTAGATGTCAAGACAGCTTTCTTACATGGAGAGTTGGAAGAGGAGATTTATATGACTCAGCCAGAGGGGTTTCAAGTTCCAGGAAAAGAAGATTATGTTTGCAAGTTAAAGAAGTCTTTGTATGGACTTAAGCAGTCTCCGAGGCAGTGGTATAAAAGGTTTGACAACTATATGATTGAGCTAGGCTATAACAGAAGTCCATATGATTGTTGTGTTTATCATAACAAACTTGGAGATGGTTCGATGATTTATCTGATGTTATATGTCGATGATATGCTTATAGCTGCAAAGTCCAAGTCTGATATTAAGAAGTTGAAGGGTCTTCTCAGTGCTGAGTTTGAGATGAAGGATTTGGGTGCTGCGCAGAAAATATTGGGTGTGGAAATCTACAGGGAAAGAAGTCAGAAGAAGCTTTTCTTATCACAGAAGAGTTATATTCAGAAGATATTATCCAGGTTTGGAATGTCTTCAGCTAAACCTATAGATACACCCAGTGCTGTTAATCTTCGTCTGTCTTCAGTGTCTGCAGCTCAGTCTGAAGCTGAGAAGGAGTATATGTCTCGAGTCCCATATTCTAGTGCAGTAGGAAGTCTGATGTATGCCATGGTCTGCACTAGACCTGATATTGCCCATGCTGTTAGTGTTGTCAGCAGATTTATGGGTCAGCCTGGGAAGGAACATTGGCAAGCGGTGAAGAGGATTTTCAGATACCTTAGAGGTACATCTGATGTGGGTCTCATTTATGGGAGTGATTCACAGTGTTTGGTGACTGGTTACACAGATTCTGATTATGCTGGAGATGTTGACAGTCGAAGATCCATGACTGGTTACGTATTTACTCTTGGTGGTTCTGTTGTTAGTTGGAAGGCAACTTTACAGCCTACGGTTACTTTGTCTACTACTGAAGCAGAGTATATGGCGTTGACAGAAGCTGCTAAAGAGGGGATATGGTTAAAGGGATTAGTCAGTGATCTTGGTCTTCATCATGATCAGGCTATTGTATATTGTGACAGTTTGAGTGCAATATGCTTAGTCAAGGATCAAGTCCATCATGAGCGGACTAAACACATAGATGCCAGATATCATTTCTTACGCGGTGAGAAGAGGATTAAGGTGATGAAAGTAAGCACTGCTGATAATCCTGCTGATATGTTCACCAAGCCGGTTCCACATGGCAAGTTCAAGCATTGTTTGAACTTGCTCAATGTTTTAAGCTGTTGAAGGCCCTTAGGGGCATCTGAGGCAAGAAGAGGATCTGAGTATTTCTGGCGCATTAAGGTGCATCTGGTGTCCGGGGATTCAAGTCAAGGTGGAAATTTGTTGGGCTGCCTTGAATCTGAAGTGGGCTTAAGGCCCATGTTTGGCTAGGGTTAGGGTTTTTTTGTAGTAGACAATATATAAACCCTACTAGTCATGCTGTAAATCATACTCTCCAAATCTGAATACAAAGCTGCCTCTTCTTGCCCGTGGACTAGCCAACACACTGTTGGTGAACCACGTTAAATTTCCTGTGTCGTTTCTTATTATTCGTTCTACATCTTTGTTGTCAAATCACTTCTGTCACAACACCTACTACGGAGAGCATCTGAAGCCAACATTAATTCCTCCTGTACGAAACATACACAATAACTTATTTGAATAAAAGGCGGTTGTATTAAAAAGGTCGAAACACAAACACTATATAAACAACCTTAACACGGCTACTAATCACTGAACAAAATATAACAGTTACAAATCTATGGCAAAAAAAGCTAAAACAAGTAAAAAATTGGTAGTAGGATAAAACATGCAACATTGGTATCTACTAAGCAACCAATAAAAATATAAACAAAGATGCTTTTGTACGAAATGCTGCAGAAACGAACCTGCTATACGAAGCTACTGCATAAACAAATATTGGTTGCGACATGAAAAAATCTTGCTATACGAAAAATAAACTAGACAAACCTGCTGCAGAAATCTCCACCTGCTTCACAAACACACTTAGCGTATATAAATGTTAGTGCAGAAATAAACATGCT
Organism: Rhodiola kirilowii; assembly: GCA_033675215.1. Classification (NCBI taxonomy): domain Eukaryota; kingdom Viridiplantae; phylum Streptophyta; class Magnoliopsida; order Saxifragales; family Crassulaceae; genus Rhodiola; species Rhodiola kirilowii. Next base: position 38,422,799 of record CM066201.1, read on the forward strand.
ACTGTAATCCCAAAAAAAACAAACAAAGATGTTGCTTCATCAATGGAAACCTACAAATGTTAATAACAAAATGTACAAATAAAGAAATTATCTTAAATACCGCTTTGCGTGCGCCATCCTCCTCGACAAAAGTTCCATCAGGCTTCTTTTTCAATCTCACATACATGTCATAACAGTAGATAGTCTTCCTGAGGGCAGTTGTCTGCAAATAGCAACATAGCATTGCATATCACTACATCCTTATGAATTCAATAATAAACAAAACCACATCCCAGAATTCTAGAATATACTGCAAAACACATTTGTATATGGAAGTAGAGTACGAATAAAAAGAAGAAGCATCATCAATATCATAAAACCATCAGGCATCAGTTAAGCATGGTAGCCGCTTCTAAGTTTCGCTTAATGTGTCAATATAATATTAAAAAATTATATTTTTACTTACCATCCTAGCCTTATGTACGTGGGACGCTTTATTCCCTCCCAGATGCACACACCGTCCGTCGGACCCTTCAGAGTTTTTCTTATTGCGAGCTGAAATCTTCTCGAGATCCTCTGGGTGGTCTAAGTAATATTGTATCCCTGCTCGTACCTCATGTGGCTTCAACCATTTGGGGCCCTCCAGGCTCCTACGGTGCCTCGCATTGTACCACGATTCGATGAGCTTCTTACGACATTTGCTGTTGAATATCCTTTTGATAATTGGTGTTTCGTTTTCATCCCACTTTGCCAACATCTATGACATAAAAAGCAATTGCACAAGAAGAAGAATAATACATTATGAGTTTGATTTAAATGTTTATCAGAGAATGGATTGCAGCAAATAGAAACATCAGTTATACTTTGAGGGACAATGAAAAGGAAATGATTTATTTTTGGTTTTAGAGATTCATAATCATAACTATTGTTTTTAAGACCACTAAGTGAATCAAAAAGTAAACCAGAACTTTCAGTGATAGTTTATGAATTGAAAGCAGAACTAAAATTTCAAAGGAACAGTTGAAAACAAATGATCTGAAATATAAACAAAATAGAAATGGTAAAATGCCACTGCTGACAAATTAAGGAGTATAATAAAGGTCGAAAATGTTACCGAAAACTCTTTGAACCATTGTTCTCTCGCCCTCCTCGAGCAAGTGGAAATAGTTGTCCATCCAGCCTCCCAATGTTTGCCCATACAGTCAAACCCGAGATCAATTTGTATGTCATCCGGTGAACAACTATAAATATGAAAAAATTACGTAATCTCTACAGCTATTTAAAAATAAAATAAATGAACTACAAGTGTCACTTACTGTTCGTTATTTAGTGCTTTAATATGTACTCGATTCTGGCTGGTCGTATCATCATTATCGGTGCCCACAGATGACTCACGTCTCACATAGTTACCTGACGGTGTGAGGTCGGGATAAGGGTACAACCTAGGCTCTGGCCTATCCACCGAATCTCTGGATGGTGTAGCTGGTACCCTATGGTTGTGTGCAGATACATGTCCAATAGGAGAGTCATGCCTTGCATTGGGGCCAGAAACAGTAGCATATCCAGCTGGGGATTGTACGAACTGTTCCACGAACTGTTCCTCATCAAACATTTGGGGAGGCAACTGGTAAGGGCCTTACCGAGGGTCGCGCTGTTGTGATATAGTTTGGCGTGCCCTAGTCGATGATGGTGATGCGATATAAGGAACATAATCGGTCGGCGGTGAATGGTGTGCATTGGGGATGGTGTGTGGTTCTGCATCTCTACGTGGAATCACACGTCGACTATATGTATTTGCACAAGTGTCCACTGGCTGCTGTGGTGATTTGGGCACAGTTCGTGTCGATGTACCCGCTCCGTCCCCTGAATGATGTGTTGTTGCTTGTCCAGCAGCTCTTTCTTCCAACATACGATCCATAATCCCTTTTCTGACTAGCCCAGTCCTCCGTATGGGTGCCTGCCCATCTGATTCGCCACTGGGTTCCATCAGTATACATCGCCTGTCAAAGCATCAAAGCAAACACATTACTTAAACGGTTAGTACATAAAGACTTATTTGCAAACACATTACTTAACTAACTATAAAAGAAATAAAGACACCAACTACATATGAATGTGTACTTAATAAAAAATACAATGTGTACAAAAATAAAACTGCATGTACACAAAGTTGAAGGTTGGATTAAAAAAAGCAGAGCTCAGTTGATTTAGACAAAAACAAACTTGCTGATGTATAAGGGTCGAATGGAGATGAGGATTGACGAATAAGCGCAGATTAGACAAGCACCAGGAATTTTTGCTAAACTCTGACCAAAACGAGGTCTAATACACACATTATAATCTGAAATCCAATTTTGCCTTTAAAAACTCGATGACTTATAATCTCTGAACTAAACATATCACAAGTTCGACTCGTCAAACCCTAAATCGACTGTCAACGTCGAAAAAAAGCGACAAGCCCCAAGCTCGTCAAACCCTAGAATGAGGATTATGCATGAACGAGACTAATCTAACTTACCTGTCACCTACAATCGGAAAAGAAGATGTGCGTTTGAAAGGGAAGGCGTGCGTGCGGAGCGGCTGGACTGGTCGGCGGAGAGCAGCGGGATTCGTTTAGGGCGATAGAGTTCGGCAGTTCGCGGACTGAGAAAATAAAAAGTGGGGTTTTGTCGTGTTTAATGTAGTCTTTGAAATATTCAACACTTTATTTTTTTTAATATTCAAAACGTGTTTCTTTTTCCTTTTTTTTTTGGAAAGGAAAGGGATTTTTTTTGGAAAGGGGTTTTTTTTGGAAAGGTTTTATTTGTTTTTGGAAAGGTTTTTTTTTTCCTTTTTTTATATAAGTAAAACGTGTTTCTAGTATATGAAGCCTCTTTCTGATTATAAAAAAATCTCAACACTTCCAAATATTCAAAAAAAAATTCTCAACACTTTGTAGCTTAATTTCATCTTTTACTTTAATGGAAAATTACTTATATTTAGTTAAATAAATTATCTTAGAGGTAATAATACACATAGAAATATACACAGTTTCTCTAATTAAGCCAAAGCATTACAATCAATAATAATGTTATTCACTTTCCGATTCTGAGGTGTCATTATCAATTGTATCTTCTGGCACCGAATTATTAGAGTCTTCACTGACATCCTCGGAATTGTACTCTTCTACCATATCATCCGCTAAATCACCAACATCATTCATCTGCTCCACTACAGGTAGGTCAGAACTCGTTCCACCATCATCTTGAAAAGGAATATCGGCTACCGAAAGGTCGATCGTGTTAGTTGGCTTCACTCGGCACACAGCACGCCACCCTTGACTAGTCCTTTGTGGTTGCCCCGGGAAATCAATAAAGTAAACTTGCTCAGCTTGTTGCGCTAAAATGAATGGGTCATAAGGTTGGTAAACTCTATTGTTGTTTACCTCCACAATACCAGTTGACGGCGTGGACAACACATGTGTAGGGTCAAACCAACGACATTTGAATAATACAAATTTCAAATGGTCACTGTGTCGACACCTCATATTGATAATTTCCTCAATGACACCGTAAAAGTACCCACCTCCTTGCACTTTTAATTGTAATTGGCAGCATGTTTTCCTTTTCCCTGCATTAAAACCTTCTGTGCAAAACCTGTAGTTATTGATCTTGTATGTGTTGGTACACTCCACCTTGTGATCAAAACCCAGAGAAATATCGTGTACCCATTGCAAAATGTCACAGTGACCTCTCAATTCCCAGATCTGCAAAAAGTAAGAGTGACAAGAGATTCGATTACGCGTTGATTTTTTATAAGAAGCAAAAACTCAAAATGAAACATTCTTACGTATTTCTGTATCCATCTTGGCAAGTTTCGTATAGTGCGATCATATAACTAGGCCTCATTGTCAGTTGGATACTTTTGTCTAAGCTCAGCGTTAAATGTCATCAAATACATATCAAACTCTGGCGTGTTGCTTAGCACGTAGTGTGTTGCCGTATAAAATTCCAACTCCGTAAGTCTCCTCTTACGTATGACTTTCCCACATTGACCAGGATGGTTATAAATTGAAATTTTTTCTTCATGAAAGTGGTGTGACACAATCTCAGTTCTTTTTTGTCGCTTTTCCTTTGTCTTATATTCTGGACCTAGGTAATCACTCCCCAAAAATGTAATCTCCAATTGCAAATATGCACTGACAATGCTTGCGGCCACTTGACTTTTATTTCCCACCATATTTTTAAGACGGTATATAAAACGTTCGAAAGGATACATCCATCGATAATGTACGGGTCCTCCAAGAAGCACCTCGTCCGCTACATGAATAGGAAGATGTTCCATAGAGTCGAAAAAAGATGGAGGGAAGATGGTCTCCAACTTACATAACGTCTCCACTATATTTCCTTTCCACTGAGTCATGCGAACTGTGTCCAACGAAGATGCACAGACATCTCGGAAGAAAGTGCACAATTCAGAAATTGCGGTCCATATATGGGTGGGCAAAAATCCGCGAAATGCAATTGGCATTAGCCTCTCCAAAAATACATGGGCGTCATGACTTTTATATCCCACTAATCTCCTGTTTTCAAAGTTTACGCACCCCCCAACCGAGAAGCAAAACCGTCAGGAAAACCAAGTGACGTGATCCATTGTAAAACAATTATTTGCTGTTCAGGAGATAATGTGTACTTCGCTTTGTTTGTAATGTACTTTCCTCTTCTATTCATTTTAAGCTCCAACGCCGGTCTACGACAATAAATACCAATGTCAGTTCTACACCTCACACCGTTGTCTTTTGTCTTTCCCTTCACGTCCATCACAGTGTTGAAGACGTTCTCGAATATATTCTTCTCTATGTGCATGACATCTAGGTTGTGTCGAAGCTTAACGTTAGCCCAGTAAGGAAGATCCCAAAAAATGGATTTCTTTGTCCAATTATGTGTCACCCCAAATCCGTCGTCTCTCGCGTTTGGCACAACCTCCCATACATAATTGAAGTTTTGAACTCTCTGGTACATATCGTGACCACAACGAAATGGTACTGGGCCATCATGCTCAGAACGATCTCGACGAAAACTATCTGTGTTATATCTATATGGGTGATCGAAAGGAAGAAACCTTCTGTGGCAATCGAAATATGAAACCTTTCGGCCATTCTGTAAATAAAATGTCTTCGTATCCTCCATACAATAAGGGCAACCCAATTTTCCTTGCGTCGACCATCCTGAAAGCATTCCGTAAGCTGGGAAATCTCAAATTGTCCACATCAATGCCGCCCTTAATTTGAAGTTTAGCTTCCTACTGACATCATACGTATCAACTCCCACGTTCCACAGTAATTTTAGGTCGTCAATAAGTGGCCGCAGATACATATCAATTCTTTTTTTTAGGATTCGTAGGACCAGGTATCATGATTGTCAACCACATAAATCTGGTCTTCATGCACATCCAGGGTGGCAAGTTATGCGGGGTAACCATGCCAGGCCAATACGAGTACGACTTTGTGTTATTTCTGAATGTATTAAAACCATCTGAACATAAACCTAATCTCACATTTCGTGTCTCAGCTGCAAAATCTGGATAGCATGAGTTAAAATGTTTCCATGACTCACCGTCGGATGGGTGGACCATAGTATTAGGATCGCGACCTCCTAAAGCGTGCCACGACATATGCTGAGCTGTGCTCTGCATCATGAATAACCTCTGTAACCTTGGTATAATTTCCAAGTAGAACATAGATGAACGAGCTACTCTAGAATAATGGCTGCTACTTCCAGAAAAAGTGGACGACTGAAATCTTGCTTCCGCGCAAAATCTGCAATTCGTCAAACTTTCATCTTCAGCGTAGTAAATCATACAGCCATTTACGCACAAATCAATCCTTTTACAACCCATTCCCAAGTCGTGTAGGAGTGTTTTTGATTGGCTAAACGATGTGGGGATTCGGTTGTCACAGTTAGCCAGGCTCTGCATAATGTCACATATAGAATCATAAGCTGCAGTCGACATACCATAGTCAGATTTTGTTTGAAGGAGTTTCATATGCATCGACAGCTCAGTCTCAGTTGTGCATCCTTCGTATGCTGGATTACAACTCGCATTGAACAATTGGTAGAAATGTTGCGGCTACATTTGGCTCTTCTGGAACTGGATCTGGATTCACTGGAATCTCCCAACTAGTACCGGCAACATCATTGACCATGTCCGCATATGTAGTGTCTAGAAAATTTGTAGTCAAGCCATAATTGGGGGCATCTTCAATGTGCTCGTGCTGCACCGAAATGTGTTGCGGGTACTGCTGATCTTCGGATAATGGCACTGAAGGAGCATATGTGACATCAACCCGAGTTTCCCCATGGTGAGTCCAATTATAGTAATTACGCATGAAACCGCTTTTGTATAAGTGGTCTTCAATTGTTCCTGCTTGATGATACTTTCGATTCTTGCAATGCTTACATGGACAACGCATTTCCGTGGGACGTTCACCCCTTGCGATTGCAACTTCTATGAAATTTCGAACACCCCACATGAATGTTTCATTGTTGTAGGATTTACCAGGATCACGTCGATTGTACATCCATGATCGGTTTTCAATTAATGCTTCCATGATTAAAAAAAATTGTAAATAAACACATAACATTGTAAGGAACACACATTTACGGTCATATAAACAAAATCAAAATAATTTATTTTCTAAACAGAAAAGTGACAAATACTGGTAAATCGAAAATGAAAAACAACCCTCATATGACACTTCAAATATTAAACTTACCAAATACCACGAAAATATCCACAAATGATCGGCTAATGAAGAGTGCAGCTGGAGATGTGAACGAGGATCATGTTGTGATATGTGGAAATGGGAAGGGAAACTTATAGAAAATTTTTCTGGTAGAGGATTCCATTATCGAAATGATGTTTGATGCTCGGGGATGTTGATGGGAGTGGAGATGGAACGTATTGAAGTTTGGAGGGATGAATGTGATGATATAAGGCTGTAACAAGGTACAACATTAGGAAAAACCACATGGCAAAGAATAGATTTGTCGGCACCGAAAGTTACGACAAATATACGATGGTTATACGACAACAAAAAGTTGTCGTACAAATTGTTGTCGTACGTTTATCGTATACTTGCAGTATGATTTTTTATTGTCGTAAAAGTTGTCGTATGGTTGTCGTACAAAACATACGACAACCCAAAGTTGTCGTACGTTGTTGTCGTATTTTTCAGACAAAATTTGTAGTGGGTGTGTGATGGATTGAGGATTATTTACAAAGGAGAAGGAGCTTGGTATTTATAGGCAAGGAGGAGGAGAGGGAGGCCAACACATGGCAAGAGGGGAGTGGAGGACCTCAAAGCCGCCGGCCATGAGGTGGCAAGGCTCAAAGCCGCCGGCATAGGTGGCAAGAGGGGAGAGGAGGAGAGGATAGTCGCCGGTGGTGAGGTGGAGGAGGGGTGAGTGTGAGTGGAATGAAATCTTTTCCTCCCAAAAGCCATCGGTTACATCCCAACTCCGGTTAGACTTTGGTTACCCTTTGGTTGCTTCTTGGTTGCTTCTTAGTTGACATCAAAAGGTGAGGAACTTAGACTTGGCATTTCACTTATGCTCTTGATCTTTGTTGGAATAAGTCATTGGGACTTAGTTGTGGCTTGATCGGAGTATTGTCGGAGTATGGCCAGTTCTGACTTGTAACCCACTTTTAGCGTTAAGAACTCCATTTTAGCTCGTTTCATCTTTACTCCTTGAAATAGCCTGTAGAACCAAAGTGAAACTAACAAGTAAAAGTTGTTAAGATAAAGCGTCTAATTTGGTGGGTTTAACTGTCTTAACGAATCATATAAATATGGTCCATCAGATCACCCCACACTTTTAGTTGTTCGTCCCGAACAATGCTTTTTAAGAGATGCACACACAATCCAAGTAAAAACTTCAAATAGGAAAGTGAGAATATGGAACTAGATTTATCCTATTCATGCATTACTTACTTATTACCAAACTAAACCGTGTAAATACTTAGAAGAAACTTGATACTTGTACCTTCGAGCTGAGATGCAATTTAATTTGGATGTTTCGGGAGAGAACCCTTTTTAGGCTCCTGGACTGCATTCTTTGGACCGACTCGTACTATATGGTTAACTTGTCTCTTTCTCTAGCACATGATTCGGTCCGGGTTTCACTGAGTTGAGCACTTTGATTTCCTTATGGTGAGGGACAGCTTTTGAAGTGATTTGGTCTTTGACCATTGATGTAGAATTTGGAGTTTCTTTACTTTCGTTCGGTTAAAACCTTCACAATTTTGGCTTTCGGACTTTGATTAGCTTCTTCGAGCTTTTGCTTCTTTGTGACTTGCTTGTCCATTTTCTCAACCTTCTTGGGAGGTCCAATCATCGCCCGAGAGCATTGATGGACCATAATTGTATGAATCATAAACACAGTTAAACCCACCAAATTAGACTCTTTGTCTATTTAACTTTTGTTTGTTAGTTCCGATATTTATCTACAGGGTATTTTGAAGTCTAGAGAGAATATAGGCTAAGGAGGCGTTTTAAAGCTGAAAATGAATTACGAGTCATTCCAGGTCACGACCAAATTTCGACTGTACAACTTTCATGGAACCGACTTGGAATCACTCAAAAATGATAGATCCATCGCCCAAAGGTCAAGAACGCAATGCAAAGGGCCCAAGCCCGGTAAAGGCCAAACAAGGGCAATATCGGCCGTTTTGGGATTTCGACCTTGTTCCGGAAAGAATTTGGCTTAGCATCCTTCTTGAGATCATCTTAGAATGACTTTTTCATTCAAAATACACCCTCCAAAATCCAAGAAGGTCCAACCAAGGCTCCGGTCAGATTCCGGCCAAAAACCGACCAAGCTCTGGTCAACATTTAATGTTGGTTGACTTTTTGAATTCTTTTGTTGGAAGGACACACATGGGCGGCTTTGGGAGAGCAGCCGGCTGCTTCCCTTTGAGAAAAGCCACCGGTGGCTTTGGATGAGGCTTTGCCAAGTGGTTGGCTATGATCCTCTCCTCTTCTCCATTTGCCAAGTGTTTGGCTATCCTCTTCTCATCCTAGCCTATAAATACCCAAGCTCTCCTCCTTGTAAATCATCCCATCTCATTCCAACATATCATACCACAAGTAGTGAGAGAAGCTCTGACTTCTCTCTAGATTCACAACACCATCCTTGTAATTACTTTACTTTGGAATCGAAGTTGGATCTTGAGCACTCTTAACAGTTTTTGTAAATCCTCTCGTCTTTACTTTACTGTCTTTTCAATTCAGCAACTTTATTTTCCTTACTTTAGTTTCCGAAAACTTTACTTTCTGTCTTTCAAAACCTTTACTTTTTCAAGTACTTAGCTATGATGTCCTGTTCCATGGATATTCGTAGCTAAACCCTTCATTCGGTTGAAGGGGAATGCTTGTATCATAAAATGTTTTAGACCCTTCTCTTAGTGCCTCTTTGTGTTCAAAACTTGTTCTATGTGCCACATATTAGGTCAGAACTTCCAAGGTTGAGTGGATGCTTGAAATGGCAAAACTCTTCCGTGGAGTTCGTGAACATACTCGGGTAAGTGGATGCTTGAAATGACAAAGCTTATCTGAGGAGTTCGACCTCTTTAAAACACCATTTGGATTGATCGGAAATGATTGATCAAATGGATGCACATAGGCTAGTATACCTTGAAATGGAGTGCTAGTCTAAATAGAACAAGTGCTCTATGACCTTGAAATGGGCTAGACAGTGTGGCAAATCAAGTGCTTGAAATAGCCTTGATACACTTTTGAACACTTAGTATGATCATTAGAGGTCAATGATAAACAGACTATGATACAAGGCCCCTAAAACCGAATCTTTCCTTTAATTGTAATATCGACTGTTACTTTACCTTTCAGTACTAAAAACCAAAAACAACCCCCCAACTGCTTTATTTAATCCCCCCCTTTTCGAAAGAACAACTATTCACCTGACTCCCTTGGGTTCGACCCGTACTTACCACTGACTACCCAAAATAGTTAAGTCGCAAGTATCGGAGATATAAATTTATTTTTGCACAGAGAACATCGCACCTTAATGACAGTGCGGTGGGCTCCGTCAAAATTGGCGCCGTTGCCGGGGAGTTAGCCTTTGATTAGCTGTTCTTCTCTTTTTCTTTTCTCTTTCGAACTCGCTTCTGCACAACCATGTCTCGTGAAGGAAGCCACCATGACTATCAGGATGACTGATGGACTATAATTATACGAATAAAAAACACAGTTAAACCCAATAAATTAGACTGTTTGTCTATTTAACTTTTGCTTGTTAGTTCCGATATTTATCTATAGGGCATTTTGGAGCTTAGAGAGAATACACGCTAAGGAGAGGATTTTACGCTGATAATATATTACGAGTCATTCCAAGGTCACGATCAGATGCCGACTGAAGAAATCTCAAGATCCTGACATTGAATCACTCAAAACAAATCCAACCGAGGAGCAACCAAAGTTAGTCCAAGGCTGAAATACACCGATAGTTTTGTGAAAACTTCACAAAACTCACACAAACTCACTCTTATCCATTGGTGACCGGCGCCTTTGGGGAGAGGTGAGCTTGGGAGGAAGCTCTCCTCCATGGATGACCTAGGACCGGCGGCTTCTACCTCCCATGGAGCTCACCATGGATGAGAGCCATGTGCTCTCATCCTCACCATCCATTCTCCTCCTCCCTTCCTATAAATACATGCCTCCCCTCTCATTTGTAACAATCAAAAATCGTAAACACTTCTCTCTCTAGAAAGTTTGGCATTTGTAAGTTTGGTTTTTAATATATAATACTCATGTTGGTTCTTGAGTACTATAGTTCGGTCTTGAGTACTCCTGTCGATTCTTGAGTACTCAAGCTTTTCTTTATTCTCGAGTACTCTTGTCGGTTCTTGAAGTACTCACCCCTTTCCTTTACTTAATGTCTTTCAAAAACCCTCGAGTACTTAGCTATGGTATCCACCTCTATGGATATTCGTAGCTAAACTCTTCATTCGGTTGAAGGGGTGTACTTGTATCATAAAATGTTTTAGGCCATATTTTAGTGCCTCTTCTTTGTATTCAAAACTTGTTCTATGTGCCATATATTAGGTTAGAACTTCCAAGGTTGAGTGGATGCTTGGAATGGCAAAGCTCTTCCGTGGGGTTCGTAAACATACTCGGATAAGTGGATGCTTGGAATGGCAAAGCTTATCTGAGGAGTTTGACCTTTCTAAAACACCATTTGGTTGGTCGGGAATGACTGGTCAAATGGATGCACAGAATGGGGTATTAGTCTAAGTAGAACAAGTGCTCTACGACCTTGGAATGGGCTAGACAGTGTGTGCAAATCGAGTGCTTGGAATGGCCTTGATACACGTTTGAATACTTAGAAGGATCACTAAAGGTCAATGATAAACATGCTATGATACAAGGCCCCCGAAACCGAATGCTTTCCTTAAATTCAAACACCACCTGCATTTACTTTCTTAGTATAAACTGCTTTATCAACTGCTCACGTTCCGGAAGGCTTTCCAATCACGCATCTCCCGCTGTAAGTCTTCTACTTTTATTTTCATTGTTTACTTTTCTGTCATTTACTTTTCCGCACTAAAAACCAAAACCAACCAACCAATCACTTAGTTTTCCGCACTAAAACCTCAATCAACCTAAAACACGCTCCCTCGCTGTACAATTCCCTCAAAGAATAACTTATCCCCCTAATTCCCTTGGGTTCGACCCCTACTTACCACTTGCTACCCAGTAGTAAGGTCACGAGTAGCGGAATATAAATTTGCTTTTGCACAGAGAACACCGCACCTTAACGACAGTGCGGTGGGCTCCGTCAATGACGACGAGGTTAATCTGTTCGATCGAAACAATGAAGCGCCGCCACAATTTGTCGATGATCCGGAACGAATCATCTGAAACCGACGAGCTCGTGACAGGGAGGCCATCCGAAGAAACCAAGAACCCGAGGACCGAAATGAAGCTGGTCCGGTGCAACCACCTTTACGTCCCCTACGCCCTCAACCTCGACAAGTGCCAAGGCAAGAACCTGTCTTCGACGACTACTATGGGGATAACAACTACCGCGAGCCTACTATGGACGAACTCAATGCCCCAGATTTTAGAAATCAGCCGTGGTGCATATACGAGGGCCCTGAACTAGAAAACATTGCCGTCGACATGTCCGTGGTCCACAATTTGCCAAAATTCTCAGAAGCTCATGGAGAATCTGCGACAACTCATCTCCAACGCTTACATGGCATTTGCCAAAATCTAAAGCCCAATCGAGTGAATATAGACGACTTCAAGTTGAAGGCGTTCTATTTTTCCCTCATTGACTCGGCAAACGACTGGTTCCTTTCATTGCCTTCGGGAAGCATCAGAACATGGGCTCAGATGCAAAGGAAATTTTTAGATAAATACTACCCAGCAGGAAGAGCGATGCAAGTAAGGAGGCAGCTGCAGGACATAAAGCAAGGGCCCAACGAGTCGATGTTCGACTACCTCGAGAAATTCAACCGATTGGAGCAAAGCTGCTGCAATCTTGGATTACCCGAGAAACTCATCATCGAGTACATGCTTGACGGATTGAACCACTTGGACAAAATGCTTCTGGATGCCTCGGCTGGAGGGTCATTGGCGAGCCTACCATTAAGCGGCATAAGGCGACTAGTCACGAAATTTGCTGAAAATGCCCGGTTCAGAGAGGAGACCACTCGGCAGGATGAGTTTACCCAAACCAAGAACGTGGCAAAAGTCGAGACACCGGTAAACTCAATGATCGAGCAAATGGAACAGATGAAGGAAATGATGATGCAAATCCTACAAAAATAGACAGTTCAAGTAAGACCTTGCAAGTTTTGTGGCTCTACGGACCACAAAACTGATGCATGCCCAATTTTGATCGAAGAGGACCCGGTGGAGGCCAATGCAGTAGAGGGATATCAAGGGTACAATAACAACAACAACCATGCCGGTCCAGGCCGGCAGTATGGTCAAGCAACCAACCCAAGCTAGAAAAATGAGAACCACCCTCCAAGGATGACACAACAAGCCGCACCTCATCCAGCTCAGTCATTCTACCAACCGCCCCACCAGCAGTACAACTAGAACGCCCCACCAGCTGGCCAATATCAACAAAGGGGACCAAACCAGTACCCGACGGGCCAATATCAACAGAAGGGACCAAATCAGTACCAACACCAAGGACCGGGAGTCTATCAGAACAGGCCGAGCAATAACCAGCCCGGATCGAGTCAGCCAAGTACAAGCCGGTCGCTTGAGGACATCATGAAAGAGCTAGCCGCTGGCCAAGTGCGAACAGACGCTAATTTATAGCAATATCAGGCCGATGCAAGAGGGGAAATGGCAGAAATTTAGAAGCAGTTGTCTCAACTAACCACGGCGGTATCCGAGCTTAAAAAGGAGTCCGGACGGCTCCCCTCCCAAACCGTCCAGAACCCGAGGGGAAATGTGAATACCGTGACTCTTAGGAGTGGAAAAAAGCTAGTCGTTGCACCCATGGAACGAGAGGAAGACGAAAGCCCAGAGTTGCCCGAGGAAAGCAAGGACGCACCAGAGGAAGAAGAAAACGCGCCTGAGGAACGCAGGATAGGCCCGGTACCAGCGACCAACCCAGTGCCCATAACTGAGACCTCCAAAATCAGTGCCTCTCTTCCATTTCCAGTGCCAACCAAAGCACCAAAACAACATGTCATGGATGAGGATGTATTTGAGTTGTTCAGCAAAGTCGAAATCAACATCCCCCTCTTGGAAGCCATCAAGCAAATTCCTCGATATGCTAAGTTTTTAAAAGAACTTTGCACCAACCGGAGGAGGAGTGCTCGATATGATCAAGAGCTAATGAGTAGAAACGTGTCGGCTGTCATACAACGAAAGGTGCCCCCCCAAATGTGGTGATCCGGGAACTTACACCATTCCATGCACAATTGGCAACATCCGGATCGAGAACTGCATGCTAGATCTTGGAGCATCAATCAACGTCCTTCCCTTCTCTATCTACTCATGCCTCAGAATTGGACCGCTCGAACCCACCGGCCTCACTATTCAACTGGCAGATCGATCGTGCAAACAGCCCGAGGGCAAAATAGAAGACGTCTTGGTTCAAGTAGGCAAATTGGTGTTTCTAGCAGACTTCTACGTCTTAAAAATGGAGAATGGCGGGCCAACAGACCATGCACCCATCCTTCTCAGCCGTCCATTTCTCAAAACATCAAAAATGAAAATAGACTGCGGAAGTGGGATGCTCTCAATGGAAGTAGAAGGAGAGGTCTTCAGCTTCGACATATTCCGAGCAATGAAGCATCCCATGGAGTTTGAGGAAGTACACACTCTCGATACCTGTGACGACCTGGTTCAAGAAGTTCAACTAAAACCAAGAGCAGATCCCTTAGAAGCCATACTCAATGGAGCCGAACACTCATACGAATTAACCGAAGGCTTACAAGAAACGCTGGCCCACTTAACAATCTCGGAGCCTCTGACACCAGGATATGAAGTCAACGAGGTAAAATTATTCAAATCAAATACTTTTTTACCGTCAATGATTCAAGCTCCCAAAATAGAATTGAAGCCCCTGCCTGGACATCTGAAGTACGCTTTCCTTGGGGATAATAACACACTCCCGGTAATCATCAAGAGTGGCTTGGAAGCAGGCCAGGAACGTAGTTTGATAAAAGTACTGAGACAGCACAAGTTGGCTATTGGATGGACTCTAGCCGACTTGAGAGGAGTTAGCCCAGCGGTATGTATGCACCGTATTCTACTTGAGGACGGGGCAAAGCCATCAAGAGAGCCTCAACGACGACTCAACCCAATCATGATGGAGATCCTCCAAAAAGAAATGCAGAAGCTACTTGATGCGGACGTTATCTATCCTATATCAGACAGCCAATGGGTGAGTTCTGTCCACGTAGTCCCAAAGAAAAGTGGGATCACGGTCGAGGAAGATGCCGAAGGAAAAATGGTGACAACAAGGGTCAAGAACGGCTGGAGAAAGTGCATCGACTACAGAAAATTGAACGCCGTCACAAGAAAAGACCATTTCCCTTTGCCATTCATCGATCAAATGCTAGACCGACTGGCAGGCAAACCATAATTTTGCTTCCTGGATGGGTTCTCAGGCTACAACCAGATCCCCATAGCACCTGAAGACCAAGAGAAGACTACCTTCACCTGCCCATTCGGCACATTCGCCTTCAGAAGAATGTCATTCGGCCTATGCAATGCCCCAGGGACTTTTCAAAGGGTGGTAACCAGCATTTTCTCAGACATGATTGGAGAATTCATCGAGGTCTTCATGAACGATTTCACCATCTATGGAGACACATTTGACGCATGCCTAAGCAACTTGAGCACGGTTTTGGCACGATGTGTGTCCATGAACTTAGTGCTCAATTACGAGAAATGCCACTTCATGGTAACACACGGAATAGTCTTGGGACATATCGTCTCACAAGAAGGCATGGAAGTGGACAAAGCAAAGATCGACCTGATCATGACCCTACCATATTGATGGACCATAATTATACGAATCATAAACACAGTTAAACCCACCAAATTAGACTGTTTGTCTATTTAACTTTTGCTTGTTAGTTCCGATATTTATCTACAGGGTATTTTGGAGCCTAGAGAGAATACACGCTAAGGAGGAGTTTTTACGCTGAAAATATATTACGAATCATTCCAAGGTCACGACCAGATGCCGACTGAAGAAATCTCAAGATCCTGACGTGGAATCACTCAAAACAAATCCAACCGAAGAACAACCAAAGTCAGTTTGGAGCTGAAATACACCGATAGTTTTGTGAAAACTTCACAAAACCACACAAAACCTCCTCCACCCTCTTGATGACCGGCGGCTTTAAGGGAAGGGATGAGTCATGAGGGGAGGCTCCTCCCCCTCATGACCTACAACCGGCGGCTAATGGAGCTCCCCTTGGATGATGCCATGTGGTTTGATCTAAACCACATCTTCCCTCCTCCCATGGCTATAAATAGAGCCCTCTCATCCCTTGTAAAATCATCCAAAACACAATACAAAATCACTTATCTCTCTAAAGGTTTTGGTACTTTTGTAAGCTTTGTTTGAAATCTATAATACTCCTGTTGGTTCTTGAGTATTATAGTAGTTTTAGAGAATACTCCTGTTGGTTCTTGAGTATTCTAGTAGTTTTAGAGAATACTCCTGTTGGTTCTTGAGTATTCTCTTTTACTTACTGTCTTTCAAAAACCCTCGAGTACTTAGCTATGGTACCACCTCTATGGATATTCGTAGCTAAACTCTTCATTCGGTTGAAGGGGTGTACTTGTATCATAAAATGTTTTAGGCCATATTTTAGTGCCTCTTCTTTGTATTTAAAACTTGTTCTATGTGCCATATATTAGGTTAGAACTTCCAAGGTTGAGTGGATGCTTGGAATGGCAAAGCTCTTCTGTGGGAGTTCGTAAACATACTCGGATAAGTGGATGCTTGGAATGGCAAAGCTTATCTGAGGAGTTTGACCTCTCTAAAAAACCATTTGGTTGCTCGAGAATGACTGACCAAATGGATGCACACAGGCTAATATACCTTGGAATGGGGTATTAGTCTAAGTAGAACAAGTGCTCTACGACCTTGGAATGGGCTAGACAGTGTGGCAAATCGAGTGCTTGGAATGGCCTTGATACACGTTTGAATACTTAGAAGAATCACTAAAGGTCAATAATAAACATGCTATGATACAAGGCCCCCGAAACCGAATGCTTTCCTTAAATTCAAACACCACCTGCATTTACTTTCTTAGTATAAACTGCCTTATCAACTGCTCACCTCCCGGAAGACTTGCCAATCACGCAACAACCGCTGTAAGTCTTCTTCCTTTTATTTTCAGTATTTACTTTTCTGTCATTTACTTTTCTGTCATTTACCTTTCCGCATTAAAAACCAAAACCAACCAAAAAACACTTACTTTTCCGCACTAAAACCTCAATCAACCTAAAACACGCTCCCTCCCTGTACGATCCCTCAAAGAACAACTTATCCCCCTAATTCCCTTGGGTTCGACCCCTACTTACCACTTGCTACCCAGTAGTGAAGTCGCGAGTAGCGGACTTATAAATTTATTTGTATATTTGCTCTGATGACAAGCATCTGTCAAATTGGCGCCGTTGCCGGGGAATCGTTTATTTAATCGGATAAGTTCTTTGAATCGATACTCGCTTCAAAACAACCATGTCTCGCGAAGGAAGCCACCATGACTACCAGGATGACGAAGAGATAAACCTATACGATCGAAATGATGAGGTGCCACTTCCATTTGTGGACGATCCGGAACAACTCATCAGAAACAGAAGAGCTCGTGATAGGGAGGCCATCAGAAGAAATCAAGAACCACCCAAGGACCGAAATGCAGCTGGTCCAGTACAACCCCCTAGATATCCACCACCCCCTCAACCTCAACAAGTGCCGAGACGAGAACCCGTTTTCGATAACTACTACGGGGATAATAACAATTTCCGTGAACCTACTATGGGAGAACTCTTGGCACCATATTTTAGAAACTAGCCGTGGTGCATTCACGAAGGCCCTGAATTGGAAAATATCATCATCAACACTTCAGTGGCCCACAACTTACCGAAATTCTCAGGAACACGTGGAGAATCAGCAATGACTCATCTCCAGCGCTTACATGGTATTTGCCAGAACTTAAAACCAAATGGCATAAACGTAGACGACTTCAAGTTGAAGGCGTTCTATTTTTCCCTCATCGACGCGGCAAATGATTGGTTCCTTTCATTGCCTTTCGATAGCATCAGAATATGAACTCAGATGCAAAAGAAATTCCTGGACAAATATTACCCGGCAGGATGGGCGACGCAAGTACGGAGGCAACTACAAGACATCAAGCAAGGACCCAATGAAACCATGTACGATTACCTGGAAAAGTTCAACCGCCTGGAGAGAAGCTGCTGTACCCTTGGACTGCCCGAGAAACTCACCGTCGAGTATCTCATTGATGGATTAAGACCCTTAGACAAAATGCTCCTGGATGCCTCAGCTGGAGGATCCATGATGAATCTATCATTAAGTGGCATAAGGGATCTCATCACCAACGTTGCTGAAAATGCTCGATTTAGAGAAGAGACGACTCGTCAGGAAGAATTTTCCCGAACAAGGAATGTGGCAAAAGCTGAAACACCGATGACCTCCATGCCAGAAGAGATGAAACAATTAAAGGAGATGATGATTCAGTTCCTACGAAGACAACCAGTTCCAGTTAAGCCTTGCGAATTTTGTGGTTCTACGGACCACAAAACTGACCCATGCCCGACATTAATAGAAGAGGAACCAGCAGAAGTGAATGCAGTGGGAGGATACCAAGGATACAACAACAACAGCAACGACAGAGCCGGACAAAACCGACAGTATGGTCAAGCAACCAACCCAAACTGGCGTAACAACAACTATCCTCAGAAGGAAGCACAACCAGCTGTCCCTCAACTAGCTAAGTCATTCTACCAACCCCCCCACCGACAGTATAACCAGAATACTCCATCAACAGGCCAATATCAGCAAAGAGGACTGATGGACCATAATTATACGAATCATAAACACAGTTAAACCCACTAAATTAGACTGTTTGTCTATTTAACTTTTGCTTGTTAGTTCCGATATTTATCTATAGGGTATTTTAGAGACTAGAGAGAATACATGCTAAGGAGAGGATTTTACGCTGAAAATATATTACGAGTCATTCCAAGGTCACGATCAGATGCCGACTGAAGAAATCTCAAGATCCTGACATTGAATCACTCAAAACAAATCCAACCGAAGAGCAACCAAAGTCAGTCCGGAGCTGAAATACACTGATAATTTTGTGAAAACATCACAAAACTCACAAAACCTCCACCTTTCCTCCTTGTGACCGGCGGCTTTTGCTTCATCCAACCTCCTTATGCCACCTAGGGGGGCGGCTCCTCCTCCATGACCGGCCACCGGCGGCTTTTGGGAGCCATGGAGAGCTTGCCAAGTGTTGCTCCTTCTCACCACATCTCCTCCCCCCTTAAGCCTATAAATACCCTTCTCCTCTCATTTGTAAATCAATCCTCAAAATCACAAAACACTTCTCTCTCTAAGTTTGGAATTTGTAAGTTTGGTTTTTAATATATAATACTCCTGTTGGTTCTTGAGTATTATAGTTCGGTCTTGAGTACTCCTGTCGGTTCTTGAGTACTCAAGCTTTTCTTTATTCTCGAGTACTCTTGTCGGTTCTTGAAGTACTCACCCCTTTCCTTTACTTACTGTCTTTCAAAAACCCTCGAGTACTTAGCTATGGTATCCACCTCTATGGATATTCGTAGCTAAACTCTTCATTCGGTTGAAGGGGTGTACTTGTATCATAAAATGTTTAGGCCATATTTTAGTGCCTCTTCTTTGTATTCAAAACTTGTTCTATGTGCCATATATTAGGTTAAAACTTCCAAGGTTGAGTGGATGCTTGGAATGGCAAATCTCTTCCGTGGGGTTCGTAAACATACTCGGATAAGTTGATGCTTGGAATGGCAAAGCTTATCTGAGGAGTTTGACCTTTCTAAAACACCATTTGGTTGGTCGGGAATGACTGGTCAAATGGATGCACACAGGCTAATATACCTTGGAATGGGGTATTAGTCTAAGTAGAACAAGTGCCCTACGACCTTGGAATGGGCTAGACAGTGTGTGCAAATCGAGTGCTTGGAATGGCCTTGATACACGTTTGAATACTTAGAAGGATCACTAAAGGTCTATGATAAACAGGCTATGATACAAGGCCCCCGAAACCGAATGCTTTCCTTAAATTCAAACACCACTTGCATTTACTTTCTTAGTATAAACTGCTCTATCAACTGCTCACGTTCCGGAAGGCTTTCCAATCACGCATCACCCGCTGTAAGTCTTCTACTTTTATTTTCAGTATTTACTTTTCTGTCATTTACTTTTCTGCACTAAAAACCAAAACCAACCAACCAATCACTTACTTTTCCGCACTAAAACCTCAATCAACCTAAAACACGCTCCCTCGCTGTAAAATTCCCTCAAAGAATAGCTTATCCCCCTAATTCCCTTGGGTTCGACCCCTACTTACCACTTGCTACCCAGTAGTAAGGTCACGAGTAGCGGAATACAAATTTGCTTTTGCACAGAGAACACCGCACCTTAACGACAGTGCGTTGGGCTCCGTCAAAACTGGCGCCGTTACCGGGGAGTTAGCAGATGGATAGTTGTTCTTTTTTCTGTTATACATAATCCGCCATGTCTTCCTACTACGAAAACGAGCCTTGGAACGATGAGGAGTTTTTCTCGCTAGTCCGCAAAGAGATCATCAACATTAAGCAATCACGGGATGAAACTTTGGACGAGTACTTGGCGTACTTTTACTCCATTGTGGCGAGCTGCCCGCACCATGGATTCACCAGATTCAATCTTATTCAAATATTTCTCGGTGGAATGATGCCACTTGAGCGGAAAAGACTTAATGATGTAGCAGGATGTTCACTCATGAAGTTAACCGTGGCTGAAGCCTGGCGCCTCATAAATGATTTGGCAAAGAACACAAAACAGGGTCAGTGGCACCAAACTGACGATAAGGCACCAACGATGGAAGTGGACTCAGTGCAGAACGAGCCCGACACCACACCCATTATGAGCTTGCCCGTAACAAAACCGAGAGAAGACATTAGCACAAGGGCAGTAATGGATGTGGAGGCGACTCTAAAGGAGCCAATATTGGAGCCCACAGAGCCGACAAAGGATGAGGACTCTTGGATGACCGAAGAAGAACTGCCCAAATCTGGCCCGGTCTTCATCACCAATCTGCCCAAGGTAGTCCTGGCCCTACTTGACGAGCCAAATGAAGTCCTGGACTTCACTACCAAAGCAGCCGAGACATACCTGGACCTCACTGCCAAACTGACCGAGAAAATCACGGCAGGCCCGGTCCTCACTGAAGAGCTGCTCGAGAAAGGCCCTGTCCTTATGGCCGAGAAGCCCTTACTTAACCATTCAGGTTCTATAAAGATCACAGCCACCAGAGATGAGATGATCGATGCAGTGCTAGGCGAGTTAGAGGAGAAACATGAGCCAAAACAGTCAACGCAGGAGCTCCCACTCGTCACAAGCCAAGAAGAGCCTCCTGAAAGGTGTAAGGACCAAGGACGGCCAATTATCTCTGCCACAAAGAAGAGGGTTAGCAAGGGCGCATACTTGAGGTTGCTTGGCAAAAGACTGAACTTCCAAAACTGCAAAAGTACCGACCGTTCATACATGAAAAAGGGACAAAGGCATGGGCCGAAGGAATGGAAACCCGGAAGGAGTAACAAGCGAGCACGACTCATTGGACCAGCAGCTATGGTCAATAAAGCCTCACCCTCTCAGAGCAAAACGGCAGCCGAGAAGAAATTCGACCTCAAGCACCCATGGGATCCCTACTTATGATCCAGGAATGAGGTACTGTTGAGCTAACGACGTTAAACAAATGCAATGGTCGGGAGGTAACCCGACACCTATCTTACTTTCAGTTATTTAATTTCTGTCATTTAGTTTTTCCATTCTCACCTTTCCTGTATATATTTGCTTGCATGACTTTTGAACTACGTCGTGCTGAAAGGCACGCCTTCGTTCAAAAGTGTGGGGTGAGATCCACCTTTGTAAATAAATAACATTTTTTTCCTTTTCCCTTAATATTATCTTTTTGAAAATATGAACTTAAGAATGTGAAAAAGATAGATCATAATTCATGCATTAACCTTGTGAAAATTCAACTGTTTAAAAACTTAGAATGTAAGTTCTCATTTGTCCCTTTGTGCTGAGATAAACTAGGGATGTGGAGTTGACATAAACTGCCCTAGAGAGGCTTGGCAAGCAATCGAAGGACTGAATTTCGCTATATGGTTTTCGAAGTCAGTGGAGGCTGCACTTCGGGTTTCAGTGAAGATTGAAGTCATCTCCGCCATGCAGTGTTTATGCAAAAAGAAAAAAGGCGAGGACGGGAGCAGACCGTCCTATCTCTAGTCAAAGTAGCCGAGAAAATAGATGAGCGACCCTCATCTTGACCCGCGCGAAACGGCAAGGATGAGAGGAGCGGGGAGGTATTTCCATAGGCTTGCGGGCGATGATTGGACCTCCCAAAAAGGCTTGAGAAAATGGACTAGCAAGCCACAAAAAGGGAAAAGCTCAAAGAAGCAAATCAAGAGGCCAAAGGCCCAAAATTGTGAAGGTTTTAACCGAACAAAAAGTGAAGTACTCAAAGAGTCAAATCAAAGGCCAAAGGCCGATTCACTACAAAAGCTGTCCCTCACCAAAAGAAAATCAAAGACCAAACCATTGAAACCCGAACTGAATCACGTGCTAGAGAAAGCTACAAGGAAACCATATAGTGCGAGACGGTCCCGAGGTTGCAGTCCAGGAGCCTGAAAATGGCTATCTCCCGAAACATCCAAAATAATTTGCATCTCAGCACGGAGGTACAAGTATCAAGTTTCTTCTATTTCTCCTAATTCCCTTGGTTCGACCCCTACTTACCACTTGCTACCCAGTAGTAAGGTCACGAGTAGCGGAATACAAATTTGCTTTTGCACAGAGAACACCGCACCTTAACGACAGTGCGGTGGGCTCCGTGAAGGACCAAATCAGTACCAAGCCGGTCCGAACAATCAGCAAGAACCAACCAAGTCACTCGATGACACAATGAAGGAGCTCGCAGGAAGCATAAATCAATTGGATGCTTCGCTACACCAATACCAGGCGAAAATTGACGGGGCAATTTCAGAATTGACCAAACAAATGTCCCAGCTCGCCACCGCAATGTCAACACTCACTAATGAACCTGGCAGACTTTCTTCACAAACCATCCAAAACCCAAAGGCAAATATTAGCATGATAAAAAGGTCAAACGTAAATGCGACACTGGGAGAAGTAGCACGATCCCCAACTTACAAACTTACAAACAAGCACTTCACCCGGAGGCGTCGTCCTGATTGGAATCAAGAGGAAGACCGACCCAATGATGGCAAAACATGGGTTACGCATGCTGACAATGGACGGTACGCATTCACCGTTTGCATAACACCACCACCAATCATACACTCTGACATACCAGCACCTGGATGGGATGACAATAATGATTTAAAGTGGGACTCTCCAACTAATATTTATGCTCCGAAGCAAAATATTAAGGGGCCCGATTATACAAATCCTAAACCAAGGAATGGGCAGAATGGCCCGACAATAGAAAGAGCCCTCACTTCAGATCATGAGTCACAACCGGAAAGAGATAAAGACCCTGGGGCCTTCACAGTCACATGCGGTATTGGTGAAGCACAGATTCATAAGTGCTTAGTCGATCTTGGAGCTGCTGTCAACGCCATGCCCTCCTCCTTATATTACTTATTAGGACTTGGTCCATTAAAACCACCCAGGTCAATTATCGAGCTAGGAGATAAATCGTGCATCCGTCCGGTTGGAGTGCTGGAAGATGTAATACTCAATGTGGGAAAGCTCGTCGTTGCTGCAGACTTTTATGTAATACAAACGGGAGAGACCAGCGAAGACGACCCTCCAACAATAATATTGGGACGACCATTCCTCTCCGCTACTAAAGCAAGGATTGATGTGGGCAAGGGCTCATTATCGCTTAAGTTTAGTGGCAAAATTGCAAATTTCTACATTGATAATAGCCGCACGGATACAAAGAAACCGCCAGACATTATACCTATCTCAGATTGCGGTACACAGATTTCTGACCTGCCAAAGGAGACCGAAAGAGTAACAAGACCAGCAGCTATGGTCAAAGGTCCCCCGCCTTCTAAGAAACAATGGAAAGAAAAAACACCAAAACCATGGGGTTCTAACCCAAGCAAGAAATCAGGAAGAGTCAAGGCCAAAATCAACACAGGAACAGTGGCAAAATACGACCTGAGCCACCCATGGGATCCAAACCAGTGATCCCCATGCGTCGAGCCAATGACTATTCACGAATCGGTTATAGGTGCAACATCAAGCCAGCCAGGCCTATGCCAAGAGTTCAAGGCCCCAGCCGAACTCCCTCGATTATCCAGCCTCATGCCATGTCGTTCACCCGACACTTTAAAGGGAGTTCTGTTCTTCCCTTTTCCTTAATGTCATTTCCTTCTCATAATTGTCTGCTTGCATGGCTTTTTGAACTAAGTCATTTCGTAAAGAATGCCTTCGTTCAAAAGTGTGGGGTGAGAACCACCTTTGTAAATAAATAACATGTTTTTCCTTTTCCCTTAATATTATCTTTTTGAAAATATGAACTTAAGAATGTGAAAAAGATAAATCATAATTCATGCATTAACCTTGTGAAAATTCAACTGTTTAAAAACTTAGAATGTAACTTCTCATTTGTCCCTTTGTGCTGAGATAAACAAGGGATGTGGAGAAAATGCCCTAGAGAGGCTTGGCAAGCAATTGAAGGATCGAATCTAACTATATGGTTTTCGAAGTCAGTGGAGGCTGCACTTCGGGTTTCAGTGAAGATTGAAGTCATCTCCGCCATGCAGCGTTTATGCAGAAAAAAAGGCGGGACGGGAATCAAACCGTCCTATCTCTAGTCAGAGTAGCCGGGAAAACAAATGAGCGACCCTCATTTTGACTCGCGCAAAACGGCAAGGATGAGAGAGAGCAGGGAGGTATTTCCATATGCTCGCGGGCGATGATTGGACCTCCCAAAAAGGCTTGAGAAAATGGACTGGCAAGCCACAAAAAGGGAAAAGCTCAAAGAAGCAAATCAAGAGGCCAAAGGCCCAAAATTGTGAAGGTTTTAACCGAACAAAAAGTGAAGTACTCAAAGAGTCAAATCAAAGGCCGATTCACTACCCAAAAAAAAAGCTATCCCTCGCCAAAGAGAAATAAAAAAGGCTCAACTCAGTGAAACCCGAACCAAATCACGTGCTAGAGAAAGCTACAAGGAAACCATAAAGTGCAAGACGGTCCCAAGGTTGCAATCCAGGAGCCTGAAAAGGGCTATCTCCCGAAACATCCGAATTAATTTGCATCTCGGCACGAAGGTACACGTATCAAGTTTCTTCTAAGTATTTACACGGTTTAATTTAGTAATAAGTAGTAATGCATGAATTAGGATAAATCTAGTCCCACAATCTCACCTTCATATTTTAAAAGCTTACTTAGTGTGTGATGGAGCGTATTTATACGACTCATCGAAACAGTTAAACCCACCAAATTAAACGTTTTATCTTAACAACTTTCACTTGTTAGTTCCATTTTGATCTACAGGCTATTTTGAGGTTCAAAGAGGAATCCAACCTAAAAGAGGGGTTCTTAACCTAAAAATGGAGTTTGAGCCAAGGCCAACACCGAGAGGACCTAGTCCAGCGCCGAGCGCCCGGGAAACTCACTCCTCGTCCGGACCTCCTTGAAATCAACTTGCTCATTGAGCAACTATCCTTGCACCTCCTAGCTTGAATGGCGGCTAACTTAAGGGAGAAGGATCCCTTGTCAAGTCCACACATTGGCACCTCCTAGCTTGATTTCGGCTAGCCAATGGGGAGCTTCTCCTCTCACAAAACAGCCGCCCAATCCTTGCACCTCCTAGCTTGAATGGCGGCTAACTTAAGGGAGAAGGATCCCTTGTTAAGTCCACACATTGGCACCTCCTAGCTTGATTTTGGCTAGCCAATGGGGAGCTTCTCCTCTCACAAAACAGCCGCCCAATCCTTGCCTATATATAGAAGTCTCTTCCTCTTGAAAAAGGAGCTTCTTCTCATCTCATTCCAACCCTTCACACGCCAATTTAGAGAGAAGTAGATAGGAGTAGTGAGCTTGGGCGTGAGCTAGTGAGGCTTGAGGAGTGAAAATACTTGTAGACTTGTAACACTTTGTACTTGATATCAAAGCTTCAATTCCTCTACTCGTTCTTGTTTCATTTACATTTACGCAATCTTTACTTTTCAAGCAAGGTTGCTTGTATTCCTTGACATGAATACAAGCGGCTAAGGCTCATATTCGGTATAGGGTTTTCATCCTTGTGCCGACTTCTTGAGACTATGTTTTAATTGCTTTTTTTACACTTCTCTAGTCCTTGTGCCATTTTCAAGGATCCTTCGGCAAGGCTAAGTGGAAGTTTTGCCACAAAGCTTAGCCGAGTTGAATGATCCCTATAGTTAATATTTACTGGAAGCTTTGCGGCAAAGGTAGATAGTGACACCTAGTCGAGCAACACCTTTGTCGGATTGTTTGTGCTAGTAAGGACTAGAAGCTTTTAACGTGTTGAGCTTGTTGTGGAATACCACCTTTGTCGGGGTACTTGGGTTATCACCTTTGTCGGGATAATCACGCAACATCTTGACAAGTTAAGAGTGTGGAATACCACCTTTGTCGGGGTATTTGGGTTATCACCTTTGTCGGGATAATCACACATGGAATTGTAAAAGAGATCGTTTGAAGTCTATGATGGAAGTATCACAAGTTTGAGACCCTAGACTGAATATCTCTCGCACAAAGTTACCTTTCCTTTACTTTCTCGCAATTTACTTATTGTCAAAGACTTGGTCCTTCAAGCAACTTTACTTTTCAGTCATTTACTTTACGCTCTTACTTTCCAGCACTAATAACCAACAAAAACCCCAATTGTCTTTACTTTATTTACTGCTTTCAAAAGAACAACTTTTTCATCCATACTCCCTTGGGTTCGACCCCTACTTACCACTTGCTAGTCAAATAGTGAGCCACAAGTAGTGGACAATATAAATGTAAATTTGCAGGTCACAACGACAGCCTGTCAAATTTTGGCGCCGTTGCCGGGGAGCTACGCACGGTGAATTTTGTTCTTCCCTTCTTTTCGTTTATTTTTCTTTATTTCTGTTATTTTGTATTTCCTGCTATTTCGGTGATTTCCTAGTCCGTTATTTTCAACTGCCTCGATTTCCAATTTCCGATTCTTTCGATTTCAATTTCTAGCTTTTAGAGGGGTTCTGTCACCAAGACTTACGAGTCTAAGGAGATTGGGTTTTAAGTGAGACCGCTGTGACTCCTCCAATCTCCTGGGGACCCTTTGTTGCTAGTCTGTTCTTGTTATTCGGTGCTCGATATTCGGTGCTTGCTATTCTTGTAACATGTCTCACGCAGGAAGTAGAGTTGGCGACAATAGCCACAATGAAGAAGTCGAGCAGGTTGTCCGAGATAGAGAAGGAGCGTTTCCACAACACAACGAGCAGGGCCCGATGGGCCAGAATGGAGAAATCCGGGGGGCTATCCCGGGACAATTTCAACAACAACCAATCCAACCACAACTGTACCAGCAGTACCCACAATATCCACAATATCCACCCCCATATCAACAGTACCCACCACCTCCATATCCACAGTATCCACAACCGCCCTACCCACAATATCCACCACAATACCCACCACTTCCATACCTTCCACAACAACCATACCCACCACCTCAGAGACCTCCACGCCAGCCAGTAGTTAGAGATGATGATGAGGAGAACGAAAATGAAGGACCTACAATGGGCGAGCTCTCGGTCCCAAACTTCAAGGACCAGTCATGGTGCATCTACGAAGGACCAGACCTCGCTGCTATAACAGTCAGCACCTCAGTCGTTCATCATCTGCCCAAGTTCTCTGGAACCAAGGGAGAGTCGGCCACATCTCACCTGACACGCTATCACAGGATATGCTTGAACCTAAAGCCATACGGAGTCGACGTCGATGACTTCAAACTGAAGGCATTCTACTTCTCACTTACAGACGCTGCTACAGATTGGTTCTTATCCTTGCCCTCTGGTAGTATACACACATGGGAGCAGATGCAGAGGCAGTTCGTCAGCAAGTACTATCCAGCAGGGCGTGCAATGCAAGTCCGAAGACAGTTGCAAGAGCTAAAGCAAGGTTCAAACGAGAACATGTACGAGTACGTGGAAAAATTCATTGCCTTGGAGAAGAGCTGCTGCAACCTTGAGCTCCCAGAGAAATTAGTCGTCGAGTATATGCTAGATGGACTTCGCAGACTGGATAGGAAACTACTAGAGGCCTCAGCTGGAGGCAACCTCATGAACCTGACCCCAGCCAGAGTCCGACAGAAGATACAAGAAGTGGCAGAAAGTGAGCGGTTCCAAGATGAATCTACGAGAGAGGACGAGTATGCCCGAACAAGAAACGTGTCAAAAGTTGAACCCTCAGTCAGTGCCATGGCCGAACAGATCAAGGAGCTTAAGGACATGATGCAGCATGTGATCAGGAGACAACCAGTCCAGACTAAGCCATGCGGTTTTTGCGCAGCAACAGATCACAAAACAGACGAGTGCCCGACCATCCTAGAAGACGACCAGGCTGAGCTCAATGCAGTAGGCAACTATCAGAACTATGGGAACAGGCCAGGGCCAGTCCAACAATATGGCGCAGCCACGACTAATCAAGGAGTCAACGGGCAGCCCTGGAGGAGTCAACAGCATCAGGCCCAGAGAGAACCAGCGCGACAGGGTGCGCCTCAGCAGACCCAGCAGCCATACCGGCACCCTCATCATCAGTATCAGCAAAATGCGCCAGGACAGTACCAGCAGAGAGGTCCAAACAATAATCAGTCAAGCCCGAGCAATCACGGCTCTAGCAAACCTCTCGAAGAGATAGTAAAAGAGCTAGCAGCAGTCGTAAACCAGGATCGAGCCACGACCAAGGGGGATATTGCCGACTTGAAGAAACAAGTGTCCCAGCTTGCTACGACAGTCTCAGACCTCGCAGCCAATCTGAACGCTGGACGACTTCCCTCGCAGACCATTCAGAATCCAAAGGGGAACGTCAGTGCAGTGACTTTGAGAAGTGGACGAGGGGCATCAGGACCATCAGAGAACGAGAACCAGCAAGAACCCGAGGATGAGGATACCGAGCCCGGTACCTTCACCCAGGACGAGCCCGGACCAGACCTGATTCCATCAGCAGACACCTCTCGGCCAGACCCGGATCCTATCACTGAAAATTCTAACGTCCAGGTACCCTTGCCTTTTCCTGTGCAGATTAGAGCTCCGAAGAAGTATGTGATGGACAAGGAAGTGTGGAAGCTATTCAGCAAGGTGGAAATCAACATCCCACTCCTTGAGGCCATCAAGCAGATCCCGAAGTACTCCAAGTTTCTGAAGGAGTTGTGCACAAACAGACGACGAGGAACCCAGCCCGACCAGGAGCTCATGAGCAGGAATGTTTCAGCAGTGATTCAACGCAAGGTGCCACCAAAATGCGGTGATCCAGGCACATACACCATTCCCTGCACGATTGGTAACATTAGGATAGACAATTGCATGCTTGATCTTGGTGCTTCTATTAATGTTCTACCATATTCGATATACTCCTGTTTGCGCATTGGTCCTCTAGAACCTGCAGGTCTCACCATACAGCTGGCGGACAGGTCATGCAAGCAGCCCGAGGGCAAGATTGAGGATGTGCTAGTACAGGTGGGAGAGCTAGTATTCCCAGCCGACTTCTATGTGCTCAAGATGGAGAACTGCGGCCCAACAGACCATGCACCGATTCTACTCGGCCGGCCGTTCCTCAAGACGTCAAAGATGAAGATAGATTGCGATAGTGGGACACTGTCCATGGAAGTTGAAGGGGAGGTATTTAGTTTCGACATCTTCAGGACCATGAAGCATCCCACGGAGTACGAGGCGGTCCATGCCTTAGACACCTTGGACGACCTAGTCCAGGAGGTACATTCAGAGAGAAGGACCGACCCGCTAGAGCAAGTCATCGAGGAGGCAGTGTATTCGCCTGAGGACTCATACGAGCATACAGAGGCCATCATGGATGCCCTAGATCAGCTAGAGATCGCCCAGCCACTCACACCGAGGTATGAGGTTAATGCAATTCGTTTATTTAAATCACAAGTGTGTTTGCCTTCAGTTGTGCAGGCACCTACAGTTGAATTGAAGCCTCTACCTGGTCACTTGAAGTATGCATTCTTAGGGGAGAACAACACGCTGCCAGTCATCATCAAGAACGGCCTAGAGGCAGATCAGGAGAGACGGTTGATTGGAGTGCTGACCGAGCACAAACTAGCCATCGGATGGACACTAGCCGACATCAAGGGAATCAGCCCGGCAGTTTGTATGCATCGGATCTTGCTAGATGATGGAGCTAAGCCCTCGAGGGAGCCTCAACGCAGATTGAATCCTATTATGATGGAGGTGGTCCAGAAGGAGATTCAAAAGCTGTTGGATGCAGATGTGATCTACCCGATCTCAGACAGTCAGTGGGTGAGTCCGGTACACGTTGTACCGAAGAAGACAGGGATAACAGTGGAAAAGAACACCGAGGGCGAGATGGTCACGACACGAGTCAAGAATGGATGGCGCATGTGCATAGACTACAGGAAGCTGAACGCAGTTACGCGCAAGGATCATTTTCCTCTTCCATTCATTGATCAGATGCTCGACCGCTTGGCAGGTAAGCCTTATTTTTGCTTTCTAGATGGATTTTCAGGCTATAATCAGATTCCCATAGCACCCGAGGATCAGGACAAGACGACCTTTACATGTCCATTCGGTACGTTTGCTTTTCGCCGGATGTCCTTTGGCTTGTGTAACGCACCCGGCACTTTTCAGCGGGTCGTTACTAGCATATTTTCTGACATGATAGGTTCATTCATAGAGGTGTTCATGGATGATTTTACTGTGCACGGTGACACTTTTGATGCCTGCTTAGATAATTTGAGTACAGTTTTAGCACGTTGTGTTTCTATGAATTTGGTACTCAATTATGAAAAGTGTCACTTTATGGTTACGCATGGAGTAGTACTCGGTCACATTGTCTCACATGAGGGTATAGAGGTAGACAAGGCTAAGATAGATTTGATTGTTACTCTGCCATATCCCTCTATAGTCCGTGACATTAAGTCATTTCTAGGGCATGCTGGTTTCTATCGTAGATTCATAAAGGATTTCTCTAAAAAGGAGCTGCCTTTATCTAACCTCTTGCAGAAAGATGTTCCTTTTGAGTTTACAGATCAGTGCAGGGCGGCATTTGACGAGCTGAAAGAGGCCTTCACCAGCACACCCATCATTAGAGCTCCGGACTGGGCGCAGCCCTTTGAGATTATGTGTGACGCGAGTAATTATGCTGTAGGAGCAGTTCTTGGTCAGAAGGTGGACAAGAAGCCCGTGGTGATCTACTACGCTTCGAGGACACTGGACGTGGCCCAGAAGAACTATTCGACCACAGAGAAGGAGCTGCTAGCCGTGGTCTTTGCCTTGGAGAAATTCAGGTCTTATTTGCTATGTACTAAAGTTATTGTCTATTCTGACCATGCAGCTATTAGGTACTTGATGACGAAGAAGGAGGCAAAGCCGAGGCTCATTAGGTGGATCCTGCTCCTACAGGAGTTTGACGTGGAGATCAGGGACAAGAAAGGCATAGAGAACACAGTAGCCGATCACTTGAGCCGCCTTGTCCGAGAGGAGGATGCCGGGCAGATTACCGAGACATTTCCAGATGAGCACTTGTATGCTATTTCGGGTAAGATGCCATGGTTCGCTCCCCTAGTGAACTACCTGGTAGGAGGTAAGTTCCCGCCCTCCTATTCTAGGGCACAGTGTTTGAAATTGAAGCATGATGCTAAATACTATGTGTGGGATGATCCGTACTTGTGGAAAATAGGTGTAGATCAGATTCTTAGACGGTGCATCCCCGATGATGAGACTGCTTCAGTTATTAGCTTTTGCCATGAGTTAGCATGTGGTGGCCATTTTGGCCCTAGGAGGACGGCTAGGAAGATTTTAGATAGTGGTTTTTTTTGGCCGCATGTTTTTAGAGATGCCTACAACCATTGTAAGAGATGTGATAAATGCCAGCGTGTAGGTAATATTTCGGCCAGACAGGAGATGCCACAGGTCCCCATACTAGTGAATGATGTGTTTGACATTTGGGGGATAGATTTTATGGGTCCTTTCCCTGTTTCATGTGGCTATTCTTATATCTTAGTTGCAGTTGACTATGTGTCCAAGTGGGTAGAGGCCAAGGCCACTAGGTGTGATGATGCTAAAACTGTCATAGACTTTTTGCGCACTAACATTTTTTGCAGGTACGGAGTACCTAAGGCCATTATCAGCGATCAGGGAACACACTTCTGCAACCGAATGATGGCATCCACACTGAAGCACTACCATGTTCACCACCGAACTTCCACTGCATATCACCCCCAGGCGAATGGGCAAGCGGAGATCTCCAACCGCGAAATTAAGGGAATTCTGGAAAAGATGGTAGGCCCGACCAGAAAAGATTGGAGCCAGCGGTTAGATGAGGCACTTTGGGCATACAGGACAGCCTACAAGACACCGATAGGCACCTCGCCTTTTCGGTTGGTCTATGGGAAGGCGTGTCACTTACCAGTCGAGCTGGAGCACAAGGCTTATTAGGCACTGAAGAAGTGCAACCCAGACTTACAGGCAGCCGGGTTCGACAGGAAATTACAGTTGTGCGAGCTTGAGGAGCTGCGCCTCGAGGCTTATGAGAGCCAAACAGACTACAAGGCGCGGACCAAGCTCTATCACGACAAATTTATACTCAGGCGCACGTTTGAAGTCGCACAGAAGGTGCTCTTGTTCTCATCTCGGTTACGACTCATGCCCGGGAAGTTGAGGTCCAGATGGACAGGACCTTACACGATCACTCATGTTTACAATCACGGGGCACTGGAGTTGAAGAACCCAAAGGATGGCCATCGGTTCAAGGTCAATGGACAGAGAGTTAAGCACTACCAGGGAGAGATTGACACCACCACTGATGAGATTGACCTTGCCGAGCCTCCTGACACATAGAGGAGGTACTGTCGAGCAAACGACGTTAAACAAAGGCACTTGTCGGGAGGTAACCCGACACATTTTTCAATCTTATGCGGCATTTCATTTAGTTTAGAATTAAGTCATACTCATTCCCCTTATCTTTTTGTCTTTTGAACCAAGTCGTGCTGCGAGGCACGGCTTTGTTCAAAAGTGTGGGGTGAGTCATTGCACATAGTAGTCGGCATGTTTTCCTTAATTTTATCTTTTTTGAACTCGTTGAATATAAGTTTCATGATGTGAAATAGATGGATCTGAGTCAAAGCATGTCCTTGTGAGATCTAAACTATGTGAAAACTTTAGAACTTAACTTTTTATTTGTCCTTGCGTGCCGAGATAAAAAGGGATGTGGAGTTGTCAGAAAACGCCCTAGAGAGGTCTGACAAGCACTCAAAGGACCAAGTCTCACTATATGGTTATCCAAAGTCAGTGGAGGTTAGCACTTCGGGTTTCAATTGAGTTTTGAGTGGACTCCGCCATGCAATATCTATGCAAGAGCGGGACGGGAATCAAACCGTCCTATCTCTAGTTCAATTAGCCGGGAAACTATACGAGCGACCCTCGTATTGACTCGCGCAAAAGAGCAAAGATGAGAAAGAGCGGGGAGGTATTTCCATATGCTTTAAGGCGATGATTGGACCTCCCAAGACCCACAAAAATGGTTTAGCAAGTCACAAAGAAGAAAAGCTCGAAGAAGCAAATCAATGGCCCACAAGCCAGTATTGTGAAGGTTTTAACCGAAAAAAAAAGTGAAGAAACTCCAATTCCAAATCAAAGGTCAAAGACCAAATCACTTCAAAAGCTGTCCGTCACCAAAAGAAATCAAAGAGCTCAAATCGTTGAAACCCGAATCAAATCATGTACTAAAGAAAGCTACGGAAGATAACCATATAGCTCGAGTTCGGTCCGAAGAGTGCGTACAAGAACCTAAAAAGGAGCTATCTCCAATACATCCAAATTGGTTTGTATCACGGCTCGGAGGTACAAGTATTAAGTTAACTTCTAAATTTTAAACACGGTTTATTTTGACATCAAGTGATGCATGATTAGGAAAAGTCTAGACTAGCATTCTAACCATTCATATCTAGAACAGTTTGTTTTGCCTCTTTTGCCTTAGCCTTGTTCGGGACGAACAAGAATAAGTGTGGGGTGATTTTGATGGAGCGTATTTATACGACTCATCGAAACAGTTAAACCCACCAAATTAAACGTTTTATCTTAACAACTTTCACTTGTTAGTTCCATTTTGATCTACAGGCTATTTTGAGGTTCAAAGAGGAATCCAACCTAAAAGAGGGGTTCTTAACCTAAAAATGGAGTTCGAGCCAAGGCCAACACCGAGAGGACCTAGTCCAGCGCCGAGCGCCCGGGAAACTCACTCCTCGTCTGGACCTCCTTGAAATCAACTTGCTCATTGAGCAACTATCCTTGCACCTCCTAGCTTGAATGGCGGCTAACTTAAGGGAGAAGGATCCCTTGTCAAGTCCACACATTGGCACCTCCTAGCTTGATTTCGGCTAGCCAATGGGGAGCTTCTCCTCTCACAAAACAGCCGCCCAATCCTTGCACCTCCTAGCTTGAATGGCGGCTAACTTAAGGGAGAAGGATCCCTTGTCAAGTCCACACATTGGCACCTCCTAGCTTGATTTCGGCTAGCCAATGGGGAGCTTCTCCTCTCACAAAACAGCCGCCCAATCCTTGCCTATATATAGAAGTCTCTTCCTCTTGAAAAAGGAGCTTCTTCTCATCTCATTCCAACCCTTCACACGCCAATTTAGAGAGAAGTAGATAGGAGTAGTGAGCTTGGGCGTGAGCTAGTGAGGCTTGAGGAGTGAAAATACTTGTAGACTTGTAACACTTTGTACTTGATATCAAAGCTTCAATTCCTCTACTCGTTCTTGTTTCATTTACATTTACGCAATCTTTACTTTTCAAGCAAGGTTGCTTGTATTCCTTGACATGAATACAAGCGGCTAAGGCTCATATTCGGTATAGGGTTTTCATCCTTGTGCCGACTTCTTGAGACTATGTTTTAATTGCTTTTTTTACACTTCTCTAGTCCTTGTGCCATTTTCAAGGATCCTTCGGCAAGGCTAAGTGGAAGTTTTGCCACAAAGCTTAGCCGAGTTGAATGATCCCTATAGTTAATATTTACTGGAAGCTTTGCGGCAAAGGTAGATAGTGACACCTAGTCGAGCAACACCTTTGTCGGATTGTTTGTGCTAGTAAGGACTAGAAGCTTTTAACGTGTTGAGCTTGTTGTGGAATACCACCTTTGTCGGGGTACTTGGGTTATCACCTTTGTCGGGATAATCACGCAACATCTTGACAAGTTAAGAGTGTGGAATACCACCTTTGTCGGGGTATTTGGGTTATCACCTTTGTCGGGATAATCACACATGGAATTGTAAAAGAGATCGTTTGAAGTCTATGATGGAAGTATCACAAGTTTGAGACCCTAGACTGAATATCTCTCGCACAAAGTTACCTTTCCTTTACTTTCTCGCAATTTACTTATTGTCAAAGACTTGGTCCTTCAAGCAACTTTACTTTTCAGTCATTTACTTTACGCTCTTACTTTCCAGCACTAATAACCAACAAAAACCCCAATTGTCTTTACTTTATTTACTGCTTTCAAAAGAACAACTTTTTCATCCATACTCCCTTGGGTTCGACCCCTACTTACCACTTGCTAGTCAAATAGTGAGCCACAAGTAGTGGACAATATAAATGTAAATTTGCAGGTCACAACGACAGCCTGTCAAATTTTGGCGCCGTTGCCGGGGAGCTACGCACGGTGAATTTTGTTCTTCCCTTCTTTTCGTTTATTTTTCTTTATTTCTGTTATTTTGTATTTCCTGCTATTTCGGTGATTTCCTAGTCCGTTATTTTCAACTGCCTCGATTTCCGATTTCTGATTCTTTCGATTTCAATTTCTAGCTTTTAGAGGGTTCTGTCACCAAGACTTACGAGTCTAAGGAGATTGGGTTTTAAGTGAGACCGCTGTGACTCCTCCAATCTCCTGGGGACCCTTTGTTGCTAGTCTGTTCTTGTTATTCGGTGCTCGATATTCGGTGCTTGCTATTCTTGTAACATGTCTCACGCAGGAAGTAGAGTTGGCGACAATAGCCACAATGAAGAAGTCGAGCAGGTTGTCCGAGATAGAGAAGGAGCGTTTCCACAACACAACGAGCAGGGCCCGATGGGCCAGAATGGAGAAATCCGGGGGGCTATCCCGGGACAATTTCAACAACAATCAATCCAACCACAACCGTACCAGCAGTACCCACAATATCCACAATATCCACCCCCATATCAACAGTACCCACCACCTCCATATCCACAGTATCCACAACCGCCCTACCCACAATATCCACCACAATACCCACCACTTCCATACCTTCCACAACAACCATACCCACCACCTCAGAGACCTCCACGCCAGCCAGTAGTTAGAGATGATGATGAGGAGAACGAAAATGAAGGACCTACAATGGGCGAGCTCCCCGCTAGGTTGCACTACAATTTGTCCTAGGGTGTCAATCCTAGTGGTCTATTACTTGTATCCTAGTTTACTATCCCCGCTAGGGTTCCACTCATGCGAACATGTCAATTTCATAAACAATGCATAGTAATATGACGCAAAACATAGAAATTCAATAATATTCTCAAGTCAATACATCACAGTTTCAAGTTCTAGCCTACACAAGTGAGTTTAGCTACTCATGGTAATAGAATACATAATCAAGTGTGTTTGAATAGAATGAAACGATGTTACTGATGACAGTAGAAGTCAATGGAGTGTATCTCCTCCTGGAACGAATTACTGTTGCTGCTGGGATGATGAATTAGACAATTGCTTCTCAGGACCAAAACCTTCTTTTCCAATTTCACCTCGCAAGTCACGGCCAAGAAGAATTATTTTTCTTCTTTTCTTCTTCTCCTCTCTTTATCTTCTCAAGATCTCGCCTTTTCCTTCTTCCCAGAATGGCTCCCCGTATTCTCCAATTTTGCTCTCGAGAAAACGAATCCGATTTTAGGAAATTTTGCCAGCTGGCGTTACGCACGGACGCCTCTTTCATTTTGTCGCCCGCGGACGTCTTGTTAATATTGCTAAATGAAGAGACCTCCGCGCCTGTAATCCTTAAGGCCTCCGCGGACTGCACTGATGAAAATTCCAAGGTGCTTCGGTCTTCATTTCTTTCTGCGCAAAACATCTTCTAATAGGCTCTCGTTAGTCGGTATTCTTTCCATGGTCTCCGAATGTACCTGAGAATGAAAACTACACACAGGTAGTGAAATAATATACAGATAACACTAAGAGACGGGGTTTAAACATATAAAATAGTCGTACAACTACGACTCATCAAACTACCCCACACTTGAACTTGTTCGTCCCGAACAAGAACAAAGCCACAGAACGAATTATAATGCACTATCATGCTAATCCTTACATCTCAACCCCAAATCCAGCAACTAATCTTATCATGCTTAAAATTCTAACAATGCGAGTAAAGATAGATTTTCCGATACTTGTTACCTCGCGAGTTGCAATTCAAACGACCTTGGATGTTTGGGAGATAGTCCCCTATAGGTACCACGGACATTGCATTCTTTTCTGAGTTTTGGTCTTTTGATTGAGTCGGCGGCTTTCTTTGACACGTGATTAATTCACTGCTTTCGTTCCGTTGAGCCTTGAATTCCTTAACTTGTATGGACTTTGATAAACGACACATCTTTGCTTGAATCAATCAAATTTTGATTTTCTTCTCACTTGATGGTTTGCCTTCGGCATTTGAATTTGTTTCTTGTCCACATAATCATTTGCGCCCTTGAACCACTCCAATCATAGCCTCCGAATAATAGCATAGGAGTGCGTCCCGCTCTTTTCTCATCCTTGTCGTTTCTGCATGAGGCAAGGTAGGGGTTACCCACCCATTCCCAGCTACTCCGACTAGAGATGGACAGTTCATTTTCTCTGTCCCGCCACCACTGCGAACGCATGAATATACTTGAATTACTTGGTGACGGAGCTACTCTCAGGACTAGGCTAGTGAAGCGTCAACCTCCACCGCTTTTCTCAATCATCAAAACCAAAAACTTAGAACTTCCTGCAATTTGCCGTACCCTTCTAGGACATTTCTGTCAACTCCACATCCCTGCATATCACAACTCACAAGAACAAAGCATCGAAATTTTTTTAAATTTCGCATTTTTAGTCAAATGAGCACAATAGTCATAAAAAGCTGAAAATGAGATTTTTGACATATGAGAAAAGCATAGCAGTGCATCATCAGTTCATTACGACACATAACATGAAAACAACATGCAAAAATTAAAAATAGACACGACACACAACTGACTCTATAACACCCCACCCCACACTTAAATTCATCCGTGTCCTCACGGTACAACTCAAGAGATAAGACGGACAAAAAAAACAGACTCAAATAAAAATAAATAAAAAGAAGTGAACTGGTACTCCCCTAATAATCTGGTGGTGGTGCTGGGCTCTGCTATTTTTTTCCCTTTTTGAAATGCACCGTGGACGTCTCTTTATTTTCCTCCCGCGGACGTCTGAATAATATGCAATAATTACTGAGGCGTCCGCACATGTAATTGTCAAGACGTGCGCGATCTGCACTGATGTAGATTTCTTTTCTTTGTTTAATCGCCTGAAAACACCAGAACTAAAAAGAAATGCACTCGAGGCGCATTATCAGCTTCCCAATTCCACTATAACATGTGTAAAATAGAAATAAAACACACCGGGTTGCCTCCCGGAAAGCGCCTTTGTTTTACGTCCTTGGCTGGACATTACCTCTTGCTAGGTAGAATATACTGGCTTTGCCAGTTCAACGTCCTCAGTGGTTGCCTCGAATCCATCATAGTATGGCTTGACTCTTTGCCCGTTCACTTTGAAACTCTCTCCTCCTTCGGGTCCTCGCAATTCCAACGCCCATGATTGTACACCCTTACACTGACGTATGGACCTGTCCAACGAGAACGCAACTTCCCAGGCATAAGTCTTAATCTTGAGGAAAATAAGAGTACCTTTTGCCCCACTTCATAGCTGCGCCTCAATATGTGCTTGTCATGGTACATTTTCGCTCTCGCTTTGTAGTCTGATTGGCTCTCATAAGCCTCTAAGCGGAGCTCCTCCAACTCACTCAACTGTAGCTTTCTTTCAATCCCTGCATTGGTTAGATCAAAGTTGCATGTTTTAATGGCCCAAAAAGCCTTATGTTGTACCTCAACCGGGAGATGACAAGCCTTCCCATAAACCAGTCTAAAAGGGGACATTCCAATTGGCGTTTTATAGGCGGTCATGTAAGCCCACAATGCCTCTTCAAGTCTTATTGGCCAATCCTTTCTCGACGGCTTCACCATCTTCTCTAGTATAGACTTGATCTCTCGGTTCGACACCTCAGCTTGCCCATTGGTTTGAGGGTGGTAGGCGGTGGATACTCGATGAATAACACCAAGATGTTTGAACACCGACGCGAAGGAACGATTGCAAAAGTGTGACCCTTGGTCACTGATCACCGCCATTGGTACTTCATACCTACAAAAGATATTAGTACGCAAGAAATCCACCACCGTCTTACCATCATCATGTTTGGTGGCCTTAGCTTCGACCCACTTAGATACATAATCAACAGCAACCAATATATATTGTAAACCATATGCAGAGGGAAACGGTCCCATAAAATCAATACCCCATATATCAAATATCTCATCAACAACGGGCATTTGAGACATTTCATTTCTAGCAGAAATATTTCCTACGCGTTGACACCTATCACATGCTTTGCAATGGTTGTATGCATCCCTAAACAAATATGGCCAATAGAAGCCACTATCAAGTATTTTTCTAGATGTTCTCTTCGGTCCAAAATGACCACCACACGCATGTTCATGATAAAAAGCAAGCACAGAAGAAATCTCAGAATCAGACACACATTTTCTAACAACTTGATCCGAACCAATTTTCCACAAATAGGGATCATCCCAAATATAATATCTCGAATCATGTTTAAGCCTCAAACGTTGAGCAGTTTTGAATGACGAAGGAAACTTACCTCCCACCAGGTAGTTAACTATGTTAGCATACCATGGTGCCTTTTCTTGGACAACAAATAAATACTCGTCCGGGAATGTTTCGGTTATAGCTCCGGTTTACTCCTCTCTCACTATTCGGCTCAAGTGATCGGCCACGGTGTTCTCAATGCCCTTCTTGTCTTTTATTTCCACATCGAACTCTTGTAGCAAGAGGATCCATCTAATCAGCCGCGGCTTTGACTCCTTCTTCGTCATCAAATAGCGAATGGCTGCATGATCAGAAAAGACAACAATTTTAGAACCAAGTAAATAAGGGCGAAATTTTTCCAAAGCAAATATAACAGCTAAAAGCTCTTTTTCGATCGTGGAATAATTTCGCTGAGCCGCGTCAAGCATCCTAGACGCATAATGGATCACCACAGGCTTCTTTTCCTTCCTTTGCCCTAGCACCGCTCCAACTGCGTAGTCGCTAGCATCACACATTATTTCGAAGGGTTGTGTCCAATCCGGTGCTTGAATGATGGGTGCACTAGTTAGTGCAGCCTTAAGATCATCGATTGATGCCT
This sequence comes from Rhodiola kirilowii, assembly GCA_033675215.1. NCBI lineage: Eukaryota > Viridiplantae > Streptophyta > Magnoliopsida > Saxifragales > Crassulaceae > Rhodiola > Rhodiola kirilowii. The sequence goes on from CM066201.1 coordinate 38,463,254, forward strand.
TGCATTCCTCTGTAAACTCAAATGGCACATCCTTTTGCAGCAATCTAGAGAGAGGCAACGCCCTCTTCGAGAAGTCCTTTAAAAATCTGCGATAAAAACCTGCATGTCCCACAAAGGACCTCACACCACGCTGATCAGTAGGATAAGGCAAGCTAAGCATTAAATCAATTTTAGCCTTATCTACTTGTATTCCTTCACTAGAAACGACATGTCCCAATACTATTCCGTGAGTGACCATAAAATGACATTTTTCATAATTCAAGACCAAGTTCGTCTCCTCACAACGTGCAAGCACTCTACCAACATTAAGCAAGCATTCATCAAAAGTATTTCCATACACGGTAAAATCATCCATGAATACTTCAACACAGTCCCTAATCAATTCTGAAAAAATACTCATTACCACACGCTGGAAGGTACCAGGCGCGTTGCACAGACCGAAAGACATGCGTTAAAACGCGAATGTACCAAATGGGCACGTGAAAGTAGTCTTCTGTCTTCGGCTGCAATCGGAATTTGATTATACCCAGAAAATCCATCTAAAAAGCAAAAGTAAGGCTTACCTGCGAGCCTTTCCAACATTTGGTCAATGAACGGCAAAGGAAAGTGATCCTTGCGTGTCACGGCATTTAGCTTTTTGTAGTCGATGCACACGCGCCATCCGTTCTGGATTCTCTTCGTCACCAACTCACCTCGAGCATTAAGCTCCACTGTAATTCTTGTCTTCTTCGGTACTACATGTACGGGGCTTACCCATTGACTATCTGAAATAGGATAAATCACGTTAGCATCTAAAAGTTTTTGTACCTCTTTTTGAACTACCTCCATCATTAGTGGGTTCAATCTACGCTGCGGCCGTCTCACAGGTTTGGCTCCATCCTCGAGTAAAATCCGGTGCATGCACACGGTTGGGCTCACTCCCTTGATGTCCGCAAGTGTCCATCCAATCGCAGTCTTATGTTTCCTCAGTACCGCTGCCAATCTCTCCTCCTGATTAGGCTCCAAGCCTTTCTTGATTATGACCGGCAACGTCTCACCATCTCCCAAATAGATATACTTTAAATGCTCGGGTAAGGGCTTAAGCTACAACTCAGGTGCCTGTACAACAGATGGTACAAGTGTAGATTTATTAGTTAAAGTAACTTGATTAGCCTCATACCTGGGGGTTAATGGTGGTGAAACTCTAAGCTCATGTAGCATGTCACTAGTATCACAAAGCATCCTTATTGATGCGCCACGTGACTCAATAGCCTTCCTCAAAATTATTTCAAGCACATCATCCCTATAGGGAATATCTGAAGACTCCACTAGCTCATCGATCGCATCCAAAGCGTGTACTCCTGCATCATCAGGTGGATATTGCATAGCTTGATATATATCAAAGTTAATTACCTCATCTTCCACCTCCATGGAAAGTGTGCCGCTATCCACATCGATCTTAGTTCTCGCCGTCTTCAAAAATGGCCTACCAAATAGAATTGGTGGCTGATCTTGTGCTCCCTCGTCTTCCATTTTTAGCACGTAGAAATCTGCAGGAAAAATAAGATTTTCTAACTGCACCAAAACATCCTCGATCACACCCAAAAGTTGGGTGCATGATCGGTCAGCCAATTGAATGGTCAAACCCGCGGGTTTAAGTGGACCAATACGCAAAGATAAATATAAAGAGTATGGAAGAACATTTATGGAAGCACCAAGATCTAGCATGCAATTTTCGATCTTCCTGTTACCAATAATACATGGAATAGTAAAAGTTCCGGGATCCTTACACTTTTTTGGCACCTTCCTTTGTATTGCAGCTGATACACTTTCTCCTAGCATGACCTGCTCATTCCTAGTTGTACGCCTACGGTTAGTACATAATTCTTTAAGAAATTTTGCGTACCTTGGAATTTGCCGAATAGCCTCAATGAGTGGAATGTTAATTTCCACCTTGCTGAACAACTCCCAAACCTCCTTGTCTGTGATAGACTTCTTGTTCGTCTTAGAAACCTGCATTGGAAATGGTAAAGGAGTGTTAGAATTTGGAAATTCAATACCTGAATTATTACAGCCCACGGACGTCTCCTGAATAATTCCCATGGACGTCTCCGTATTTTGTTGTAATTCTTCAGACGTCCGCGCCTTAATTGGTGAGGCGTCCGCGTGCTGCACTGAGGTAGAATCTTCATGCAGCTCTTCCATTCCATTCTTCACTTGTTTTCCATTTCTAAGCATTATAGCGCTGATATTGGACTTCGGGTTGGGAATTTTTTGCGACGGTAGCTTCCCTTTGTCTTCTCGCCGTTCGTACACTACGCTGGCCATTTGAGACATTTGCTTCTTTAATTCGTCAACGTCTCCAGCTTGGGTGTCAATCTTTTTAGTGTGGTGGTCAATCTTTTGAGTGAGTTCCTTGAACATTCCTCTCACCTCATCTCTAAATTCCTTCATTGGATGCTCATCTCCTTGTCTTATTAGTGGTGGTTTGTACGGCTGCTTTTGTGGATACGAGGATTGCCCCGCATCGTAATTGTTGTTCCTTTGCCAACCACCCTCATTCTGTCTCGGCTGCCATTTGTTGTGGCCTTGGTATCCATCAGTCCTTCTTGGTGGCAAATCTCCCTTGTTTATGTATCCCACAATATTCACGTCTTCTGTTCTTTCCTGAAAAACAGCGTTATCATTATTTACCGAGTTATAAGTGGACTTGTTTACCTTACACTCGGCTGCCAACCACCCTCATTCTGTCTCGGCTGCCATTTGTTGTGGCCTTGGTATCCATCAGTCCTTCTTGGTGGCTAATCTCCTTTGTTTATGTATCCCACAATATTCACGTCTTCTGTTCTTTCCTGAAAAACAGCGTTATCATTATTTACTGAGTTATAAGTGGACTTGTTTACCTTACACTCCACTTGTTGATTTCGTTGTGGTTGTTGCGTCACTATTTAGCCACCATATCCTTCAGTTCCTGCAATTCAGAATGTACATTTATGTTAGAAACAGGTGCAGGTTTATAGGTTTCTTCTAGATACCTTGTGCCCTCCGCAACTTTCTCGATCAACTCCCATATCTCCTCGGGATACATGTCAAGGATCGACCCTTGGGCTGAGGCATCTAGCATTCTTCTTTCCATGAGAATCATCCCGTCCATAAAATATTCAAGTAGCATCCTTTGTGGGATTCCATGATTCGGACAGTTCTCTTCCAATTGCCGAAACCTCGCCAAATAATCGAACAATGTCTCTCCACGTCCTTGTCGAAGCATAGAGAGCTCCTTCCTCGTTTGAGCCGCCTTCGAATGGGAGTAGTACTTGTCCATGAACTTTCTTTGCAATTGATCCCATGATGTAATAGAACCTGAAGGCAAAGACATTAACCAAGATTTAGCTTGACTTTCTAATGAAAAAGGAAATGTCTTTAGTTTAAAAATATTCTCTGAAACCGATGCTGATTTCATGGACATGCAAACCCCATGAAATTCCTTCAAGTGCCTTAGGGGGTTCTCGTCGGGCATTCCTCCAAACTTGGGCAAGTGATGAATCACCCCACTCTTTATCTCTATGTCATCTGCGTCCTCATCCAACCTAATGCACCAAGGTGCCTCATCAATATATGGGGCGCAGACTCCTCTCATGGTGCGTCCCAAATCCCGACGCCTCGCTAGCTGTCCATGTTGGTTTCCTCCACCGAGGTATTGTCGATCCAACTCAGCCTCGTAATCATCATAATTATCGTGTCTAGCTGCACGATGTCTAGCAAATTCATTCACATATTGCTGAAATCTGGGGGGTGGTACTCTTTGATCAACAGTGGGCAATCCTTGCCTACGCTCTCGAACGTTATCCCCTTGCACACTACTTTGCTCTTCATTATCACCATCAACACTTCTCTGCGACATTGTTACTTAAACAGAGAGTAATCAAGTGACAAAATGAAAGACAGTAAAATAAACTATAAAAAATAGAATACTTAGTAGATTCTTCGTTACCGATCCCCGGCAACGGCGCCAAAATTTGACGGGCGTCGTCGTACCCATCAAAAATAATTATTTCTTTTCTTATCTCCGACTAGTTGTGGTAAGTCGGGTCGTATCCACAGAGATCGGTGTGAGAACTTGTTTACTAAGTACAAAAGTAACAATGGGGGTAAATATCAAACAAGTAAATAAAACGCAAGTAACAACAACGCGATCAATTACCAATTGAGCAATCGTCACAAAATTTCAAGTATCGAATATTAGAGAACAGTGCAGGCTAGTACTTTCGACTGTAATGCAAGACTAAATCATCGACCAAACCGTTCTGATTTCTAATGGTTTACAACTTATAGCTCCCCGCTAGGTTGCACTACAATTTTTCCTAGGGTGTCAATCCTAGTGGTCTATTACTTGTATCCTAGTTTACTATCCCCGCTAGGTTGCTAGTAAACTTTGATAATCGAAATTAACACACAAACATTAGCTCCCCCGCTAGGGTTCCACTCATGCGAACATGTCAATTTCATAAACAATGCATAGTAATATGACGCAAAACATAGAAATTCAATAATAGTCTCAAGTCAATACATCACAGTTTCAAGTTCTAGCCTACACAAGTGAGTTTAGCTACTCATGGTAATAGAATACATAATCAAGTGTGTTTGAATAGAATGAAACGATGTTACTGATGACAGTAGAAGTCAATGGAGTGTATCTCCTCCTGGAACAAATTACTGTTGCTGCTGGGATGATGAATTAGACAATTGCTTCTCAGGACCAAAACCTTCTTTTCCAATTTCACCTCGCAAGTCACGGCCAAGAAGAATTATTTTTCTTCTTTTCTTCTTCTCCTCTCTTTATCTTCTCAAGATCTCGCCTTTTCCTTCTACCCAGAATGGCTCCCCGTATTCTCCAATTTTTCTCTCGAGAAAACGAATCCGATTTTAGGAAATTTTGCCAGCTGGCGTTACGCACGGACGCCTCTTGCATTTTGTCGCCCGCGGACGTATTGTTAATATTGCTAAATGAAGAGACCTCCGCGCCTGTAAACATACTCGGATAAGTGGATGCTTGGAATGGCAAAGCTTATCTGAGGAGTTTGACCTCTCTAAAAAACCAGTTGGTTTCTCGGGAATGACTGACCAAATGGATGCACACAGGCTAATATACCTTAGAATGGGGTATTAGTCTAAGTAGAATAAGTGCTCTACAACCTTGGAATGGGCTAGACAGTGTGGCAAATCGAGTGCTTGGAATGGCCTTGATACACGTTTGAATACTTAGAAGAATCACTAAAGGTCAATGATAAACAGGCTATGATACAAGGCCCCCGAAACCGAATGCTTTCCTTAAATTCAAACACCACCGGCATTTACTTTCATAGTATAAACTGCCTTATCAACTGCTCACCTCCCGGAAGACTTGCCAATCACGCAACAACCGATGTAAGTCTTCTTCCTTTTATTTTCAGTATTTACTTTTTTGTCATTTACCTTTCCGCATTAAAAACCAAAACCAACCAAAAAACACTTACTTTTCCGCACTAAAATCTCAATCAACCTAAAACACGCTCCCTCCCTGTACGATCCCTCAAAGAACAACTTATCCCCCTAATTCCCTTGGGTTCGACCCCTACTTACCACTTGCTACCCAGTAGTGAAGTCGCGAGTAGCGGACTTATAAATTTATTTGTACATTTGCTCTGACGACAAGCATCTGTCACATATCCATCCACAGTCCGAGACATCCAATCATTCCTTGGCCATGCAGGATTCTACCGACGATTCATCAAAGACTTCTCCAAAACGGTGTTGCCTCTAACCACTCTTCTCCAAAAAGAAGTCCCTTTTGAATTCACTAATGCATGCAAGGAGGCCTTTGATAAACTGAAGAAAGCCCTCAGTAGCACACCCATCATCCAAACTCCGGATTAGGGAAAACCATTTGAAATCATGTGCGACGCGAGCGATTTTGCTGTGGGGGCAGTACTCGGCCAAAAAATTGATAAGAAGGCGGTCGTAATCTACTACGCCTCAAGGACCCTAGATTCAGCCCAAAGAAACTACTCCACCACCGAAAAGGAGCTCCTAGCCGTGGTATTCGCTCTAGAGAAGTTCAGATCCTATTTACTTGGAGCAAAAGTGATAGTCTTCTCTGACCATGCTGCTATCCGGTACTTAATGAAGAAAAAGGAGGCCAAGCCAAGGCTCATATGGTGGATCTTGCTACTGCAAGAGTTCGATGTGGAGATAAGGGACAAAAAAGGGATTGAGAATACTGTGGCCGACCATCTAAGCAGGATTTTCCGAGAGGAAGAAGAAGGGCACATAACCGAGTCATTTCCAGACGAGCACCTCTATGCAGTCTCAACCAAGGTACCGTGGTATGCCTCAATCGTCAACTACCTTGTAGGAGGTACATTTCCTCCTTCTTTTACTAAAGCACAATGCATGAAACTTAGGCATAATGCTAGACATTACTTATGGGATGATCCTTATTTATGGAAAATAGGAGCAGATCAAATAATTAGGAGATGCATCCCCGATAATGAAATAGCTTCTGTTATTAGCTTTTGCCATGAGTTTGCATGTGGTGGACATTTCGGGCCGAAAAGAACCTCTAGAAAAATCCTAGATAGCGGCTTCTTTTGGCCGAGTTTATTTAGAGATGCCTATGAGAAGTGTAAAAAATGCGATAGGTGTCAAAGAGTAGGAAATGTGTCATCTAGAAATGAAATGCCTCAAGTACCCATATTAGTCAACGATGTTTTCGACATTTGGGGTATTGATTTTATGGGACCATTCCCAATTTCATGCGGTTATACTTACATTTTAGTTGCTGTAGATTATGTGTCAAAATGGGTAGAAGCTAAGGCCACAAGGTGCGACGATGCAAAAACTGTCATAGATTTTTTGCGCACTAACCTGTTTTGCAGGTACGGGGTACCCAAGGCCATAATAAGCGACCAAGGAACTCATTTTTGCAACCGCACGATGGCTGCCACCTTGAAGCACTACCATGTCCACCACCGGACATCCACGGCATATCATCCCCAAACCAATGGTCAAGCGGAGATCTCCAACCGTGAAATCAAAGGTATTCTAGAAAAAATGGTGAACCCAGGTAGGAAAGATTAGAGTCAGAGGCTAGATGAAGCTCGTTGGGCTTATCGGACAGCATACAAGACACCAATTGGAACCTCCCCCTTTCGACTTGTTTATGGAAAGGCATGCCACCTTTCGGTGGAATTAGAACATAAAGCCTATTGGGCGCTCAAGCATTGCAATCCGGATTTGAAGGCTGCCGGACTGGATAGGAAACTTAATCTGTGTGAACTTTAGGAGTTGCGGCTTGAGGCTTATGAAGGGCAAACGGACTACAAAGCGCGGACCAAAATGTATCATGACAAATTCATCCTCCGGCGCTCATTGGAGGAAGGACAACAAGTGCTGGTCTACTCCTCGCGATTGAAATTGATGCCAGGGAAGCTTAAATCTAGATGGACCGGCCCCTTCACAATAACTAAGGTGTTCAATCATGGGTCAGTTGAGCTGGAAAGCCCAGACAATGGAAGAAGATTCACGGTGAATGGGCAGCGAGTCAAACACTATCACGGCGAGGTCGACTTAACTCCGTAAAACTATGACCTAGCCATACCACCAGACATTGTGAACACCGCTGATCTCAGTGCGCTAGTTTCTGACCAACCAAAAGAGACCAAGAGTGTGATTAAACCAGCAGCTATGGTTGAACGATCCGTACCAACTTGGAAAAATAGAAAGAAAAAACCACCAGAACAATGGAAACCGGACCCGAGCACATCATCCCTCAAGAACTCGGGGAGAGTCAAAGCTAGAATCAACGCAGGAGCCGCGGCAAAATTCGACCTGAGCCGCCCATGGGATCCAAACCTGTGATCCCCATGCGTCGAGCCAACGACGTTAGACAAAGGCACTGGTCGGGAGGTAACCCGACACCTATCTTACTTTCAGTAATTTTCTTTTCTGTCTTTAGTTTTTACCGCAAGTCACTCTCATCCATTTTTTGTATAGAAGGAATGTCTAACATGTAGAAATCGGTTTTTGGAGCAAGATCAGATCAGCCAGGCAGCTTCCAAGAAATTACCGGGCCTGCGCTGAGAGTTCAAGGCCCCAGCCGAACTCCCTCGATTATCCAGCTCCGAGGCATGTCGTTCCAAGACACGACACAGTAAAAGGGAGTTCAGTTCTTCTCTTTTTCTTAATGTGATTTCCTTCTCTTGTATATATTTCCATGACTTTTGAACTAAGTTGTGCTGAAAGGCACGCCTTCGTTCAAAAGTGTGGGGTGAGAACTGCCTGTGTACATAGTAAACATGTTTTTCTTTTTCCTTTTCCCTTAATATTATCTTTTTGAAAATATGAACATGAGAATGTGAAAAAGATAGATCTAAATTCATGCATTTACCTTGTGAAAATTCAACTGTCTAAAAACTTAGAATGTAACTTCTCATTTGTCCCTTTGTGATGAGATAAACAGGGGATGTGGAGTTGACATAAACTGCCCTAGAGAGGCTTGCCAAGCACTCGAAGGATCGAATCTAACTATATGGTTTTCGAAGTCAGTGGAGGCTGCACTTTGGGTTTCAGTGAAGATTGAAGTCATCTCCTCCGTGCAGCGTTTATGCAAGAGGCGGGACAGGAATCAAACCGTCCTATCTCTAGTCCTAGTAGCCGAGAAAATAGATGAGCGACCCTCATCTTGACCCGCGCGAAACGGCGAGGATGAGAAAGAGCGGGGAGGTATTTCCATATGCTTGCGGGAGACGATTGGACCTCCCAAAAAGGCTGAGAAAATGGACTAGCAAGTCACAAAGAAACAAAAGCTCAAAGAAGCTAATCAAAGGCCAAAGGCCAAAATTGTGAAGGTTTTAACCGAAACAAAAGTGAAGAAACTCCAATTCAACATCAAAGGCCAAAGGCCAAAGGCCGATTCACTACAGAAGCTGTCCCTCGCCAAAAAGAAATCAAAATGCTCAACTCAGTGAAACCCAAACCGAATCACGTGCTAGAGAAAGCTACAAGGAAACCATATAGTACGAGTCGATCCCGAGAATGCAGTCCAGGAGCCTAAAAAGGGCTATCTCCCGAAACATCCGAATTAATTTGCATCTCGGCGGGAAGGTACAAGTATCAAGTTTCTTTTAAGTATTTACACGGTTTAATTTGGTAATAAGTAAGTAATGCATGAATTAGGATAAATCTAGTCCCACAATCTCACTTTCATATTTGAAGTTTTTACTTGGATTGTGTTCCGCCCTTAAATAGCATTGTTCGGGACGAACAACTAAAAGTGTGGGGTAATCTGATGGACCATAATTGTATGAATCATAAACACAGTTAAACCCACCAAATTAGACTCTTTGTCTATTTGACTTTTGCTTGTTAGTTCCGATATTTATCTACAGGGTATTTTGAAGTCTAGAGAGAATACAGGCTAAGGAGGCGTTTTAAAGCTGAAAATGAATTACGAGTCATTCCAGGTCACGACCAAATTCCGACTGTACAACTTTCATGGAACCGACTTGGAATCACTCAAAAATGATAGATCCATTGCCCAAAGGTCAAGAACGCAATGCAAAGGGCCCAAGCCCGGTAAAGGCCAAACAAGGGCAATATCGGCCGTTTTGGGATTTCGACCTTGTTTCGGGCAGAATTTGGCTTAGCATCCTTCTTGAGATCATCTTAGAATGACTTTTTCATTCAAAATACACCCTCCAAAATCCAAGAAGGTCCGACCAAGGCTCCGGTCAGATTCCGGCCAAAAACCGACCAAGCTCCGGTCAACATTTAATGTTGGTTGACTTTTTGAATTCTCTTGTTGGAAGGACACACATGGGCGGCGTTGGGAGAGCAGCCGGCTGCTTCCCTTTGAGAAAAGCCACTGGTGGCTTTGGATGAGGCTTTGCCAAGTGTTTGGCTATGATCCTCTCCTCTTCTCCATTTGCTAGGTGTTTGGCTATCCTCTTCTCATCCTAGCCTATAAATGCCCAAGCTCTCCTCCTTGTAAATCATCCCATCTCATTCCAACATCTCATACCACAAGTAGTGAGAGAAGCTCTCACTTCTCTCTAGATTCACAACACCATCCTTGTAATTACTTTACTTTGGAATCGAAGTTGGATCTTGAGCACTCTTAACAGTTTTTGTAAGTCCTCTCGTCTTTACTTTACTGTCTTTTCAATTCAGCAACTTTATTTTCCTGTCTTTACTTTCCGAAAACTTTACTTTCTGTCTTTCAAAACCTTTACTTTTTCAAGTACTTAGCTATGATGTCCTGCTCCATGGATATTCGTAGCTAAACCCTTCATTCGGTTGAAGGGGAATGCTTGTATCATAAAATATTTTAGACCCTTCTCTTAGTGCCTTTTTGTGTTCAAAACTTGTTCTATGTGCCTTAGGTCAGAACTTCCAAGGTTGAGTGGATGCTTGAAATGGCAAAACTCTTCCGTGGAGTTCGTGAACATACTCGGGTAAGTGGATGCTTGAAATGACAAAGCTTATCTGAGGAGTTCGACCTCTTTAAAACACCATTTGGATTGATCGGAAATGATTGATCAAATGGATGCACATAGGCTAGTATACCTTGAAATGGGGTGCTAGTCTAAATAGAACAAGTGCTCTATGACCTTGAAATGGGCTAGACAGTGTGGCAAATCAAGTGCTTGAAATAGCCTTGATACACATTTGAACACTTAGTATGATCATTAGAGGTCAACGATAAACAGACTATGATACAAGGCCCCTAAAACCGAATCTTTTTTTTAATTGTAATATCGACTGTAACTTTACCTTTCAGTACTAAAAACCAAAAACAACCCCCCAACTGCTTTATTTAATCCCCCCTTTTCGAAAGAACAACTATTCACCTGACTCCCTTGGGTTCGACCCGTACTTACCACTGACTACCCAAAATAGTTAATTCACGAGTATCGGAGATATAAATTTATTTTTGCACAGAGAACATCGCACCTTAACGACAGTGCAGTGGGCTCCGTCAAGCATATGGAAATACCTCCCCGCTCTTTCTCATCCTCGCCGTTTCGCGCGGGTCAAGATGAGGGTCACTCATCTATTTTCTCGGCTACTCGGGCTAGAGATAGGACCGTTTGATTCCCGTCCCGCCTCTTGCATAAACGCTGCACGGCAGAGATGACTCTGATCTTCTTTGAAACCCGAAGTGCAGCCTCCACAGACTTCGTAAACCATATAGTGAAATTCAGTCCTTCGATTGCTTGACAAGCCTCTCTAGGGCAATTTATATCAACTCCACATCCCCTGTATATCTCAACACAAAGGGACAAATGAGAAGTTACATCCTAAGTCTCTACACAGTTGAATTTTCACAAGGTAATTGCATGAATTTAGATCTATCTTTTTCACATTCTCAAGTTCATATTTTCAAAAAGATAATATTAAGGGAAAAGGAAAAGAAAAAGCATGTTAACTAACTATGTACAAAGGCAGTTTCTCACCCCACACTTTTGAACGAAGGCGTGCCTCACAGCACGACTTGGTTCAAAAGTTATGCTAGCAAATATATACAAGAGAAGGAAATGACATTAAGGAAAAGGGAAGAACTGAACTCCCTTTACGGTGTCGTTACATGTCGAGGACATGCGAGCGAACGACATGGCTCGAAGCCGGATAATCGAGGGAGTTCGGCTGGGGCCTTGAACTCTCGGCGCAGGCCCGGTATTTCTCGGAAGCTGCCTGGCTGATCTGATCTTACTCCAAAATCCGATTCCTACATTTAGACATTCCTTCTATACAAAATGGGTGAGAGCGACTGACAAGGTAAAAACTAAATGACAGAAAATAAATGACTGAAAATAAGATTAGTGTCGGGTTACCTCCCGACCAGTGCCTTTGTTTAACGTCGTTGGCTCGACGCTACCTTACTCCTGGATCATAAGGTGGGATCCCATGGGTGGCTCAGGTCAAATTTTTCTGTTGCGCCAACCTTGATTCTAGCCTTGACTCTCCCCGAGTTCTTGTGGGATGATGTGTTTGGGTCAGGACTCCATTGTTCTGGTGGTTTTGTCTTCCTATTCTTCCGCTTCTTCCGATTCTTCCGGGAAGGTGAGATTCTTTTGACCATAGCTGCTGGTCTAGCTACTCTTACGGTCTCTCTTGGCAGATCAGCAATCTGTGTACTGAGATCCGAGATAGGCACAATGTCTGGCGGTTTCCTTGTCCTTGGGCGGCCATCATAATCATCGATGTAGAAATCTGAAATTTTTCCGCCAAATGTAAGTGATAACAAGCCCTTACCCATGTCGATCCATGCCTTGGTGGCGTAGAGAAAAGGCCGTCCTAATATGACTGTTGGAGGGTCGTCCTCGCTGGACTTTCCGGTGTGTATCACATAAAAGTCCGTAGGAACGTTGAGTTTTCCCACACGGAGCATTAATTTTTCTAGCACTCCAATCGGAAGGACACTCATCTTGTCCCCTAACTCGAGGGATATCCTTGGTGGCTTCAATGGTCCAAGCCTCAATGAGCAGTATAGAGGGTAAGGTAAGATATTGACAGCGGCCCCAAGATCAATTAGGCAATGGTGAATTTGGGCTTTGCCGATTCTACAAGTGAATGTGAAGGCTCCTGGGTCCTTACCTTTTTCCAGTTGTACCTCCTGATTCCAAGTCAGGCGCTTCTCCGTTATCGGACCATTTTGCCCATTCCTTGGCTCCAACTCTTTTTCTTCTTCGTTCTTTTGGGTCGCAGGATCTTTGGAGGCAATGATTTTCATGGAGTAAGATGAGTCTTGAGCTTCGATTTTTTCGATTCCGAGGCCCGATCTAGGACCATCTGAGTCTAAGTCTTCATTGTCATCCCACCCAGATGCTGGTACGTTAAAGCGTGTGACTGGCGGTGGTGTCATGCTAACGGTGAATGCATAGCGTCCATTATCAGTATGCGTGACCCACGTTCTGCCATCAATGGGTCGGTCCTCTTCTTGATTCCAATCAGAACGGCACCTACGATTGAAGTGTTTGGCTGTAGGTTTGTAAGTTGCTGGTCCTCGTAGTTGTTTTGCCAGTAGAGCTGCCGTTTGTGCTTCTTTGAGTTTTTCTATGGCTATTAGTTCTCCGTATGTCTGGGCACATGTTTCGTCTTCCCACATCATACCAAGGAACTCTTCCTTATTTACTTCTGTAGCTGGTAGCGAGGGTCGTGTTGCTTCTTCCAGCGCCTCTGATGGACCATAATTATACGAATCATAAACACAGTTAAACCCACTAAATTAGACTGTTTGTCTATTTAACTTTTGCTTGTTAGTTCCGATATTTATCTACAAGGTATTTTAGAGACTAGAGAGAATACACGCTAAGGAGAGGATTTTACGCTGAAAATATATTACGAGTCATTCCAAGGTCACGATCAGATGCTGACTGAAGAAATCTCAAGATCCTGACATTGAATCACTCAAAACAAATCCAACCGAAGAGCAACCAAAGTCAGTCCGGAGCTGAAATACACCGATAGTTTTGTGAAAACATCACAAAACTCACAAAACCTCCACCTTTCCTCCTTGTGACCGGTGGCTTTTGCTCCATCCAACCTCCTTATGCCACCTAGGGGGCGGCTCCTCCTCCATGACCGGCCACCGGCGGCTTTTGTGAGCCATGGAGAGCTTGCCAAGTGTTGCTCCTCCTCACCACATCTCCTCCCCCCTTAAGCCTATAAATACCCTTCTCCTCTCATTTGTAAATCAATCCAAATCATAAACACTTCTCTCTCTAGAAAGTTTGGCATTTTTAAGTTTGGTTTTTAATATATAATACTCATGTTGGTTCTTGAGTATTATAGTTTGGTCTTGAGTACTCCTGTCGGTTCTTGAGTACTCAAGCTTTTCTTTATTCTCGAGTACTCTTGTCGGTTCTTGAAGCCCCTTTCTTTTACTTACTGTCTTTCAAAAACCGAAAGTACTTAGCTATGGTATCCACCTCTATGGATATTCGTAGCTAAACTCTTCATTCGGTTGAAGGGGTGTACTTGTATCATAAAATGTTTTAGGCCATATTTTAGTGCCTCTTCTTTGTATTCAAAACTTGTTCTATGTGCCATATATTAGGTTAGAACTTCCAAGGTTGAGTGGATGCTTAGAATGGCAAAGCTTTTCCGTGGGGTTCGTAAACATACTCGGATAAGTGGATGCTTGGAATGGCAAAGCTTATCTGAGGAGTTTGACCTTTCTAAAACACCATTTGGTTGGTCGGGAATGACTGGTCAAATGGATGCACACAGGCTAATATACCTTGGAATGAGGTATTAGTCTAAGTAGAACAAGTGCTCTACGACCTTGGAATGGGCTAGACAGTGTGTGCACATCGAGTGCTTGGAATGGCCTTGATACACGTTTTAATACTTAGAAGGATCACTAAAGGTCAATGATAAACAGGCTATGATACAAGGCCCCTGAAACCGAATGCTTTCCTTAAATTCAAACACCACCTGCATTTACTTTCTTAGTATAAACTGCTCTATCAACTGCTCACGTTCCGGAAGGCTTGCAAATCACGCATCACCCGCTGTAAGTCTTCTACTTTTATTTTCAGTATTTACTTTACTGTCATTTACTTTTCCGCACTAAAAACCAAAACCAACCAACCAATCACTTACTTTTCCGCACTAAAACCTCAATCAACCTAAAACACGCTCCCTCGCTGTACAATTCCCTCAAAGAATAGCTTATCCCCTTAATTCCCTTGGGTTCGACCCCTACTTACCACTTGCTACCCATTAGTAAGGTCACGAGTAGCGGAATACAAATTTGCTTTTGCACAGAGAACACCACACCTTAACGATAGTGCGGTGGGCTCCGTCAGCCTCCTTCATGTCTGACATCGTTACCATGCTAACATTTCCTTTTGGGTTTTGGACGGTTTGTGAAGGAAGTCTGCCAGGTTCATTAATGAGCGCGGACATTGCGGTGGTGAGCTGGGACATTTGTTTGGTCAAATCTGAAATTGCCCCGTCTGTTTTCGCCTAGAATTGGTGTAGCGAAGTACCCAATTGATTTACGCTTCCTGCGACTTCCTTCATTGTGTCTTCAAGCGACTTGTTTGGTCCTTGCTGATTGTTCGAGTTGGCTTGGTACTGATTCTGTCCCTTCTGTTGATATTGTCCTGTCGGGTACTGGTTTTGTCCTCTTTGTTGATATTGGCCTGCTGATGGAGCGTTCTGGTTGTACTGCCGGTGGGGAGGTTGGTAGAATGACTGAGCTAATTGCGGTGCGGCTTGTTGTGTCTCCCTCGGAGGATGGTTGTCGTTCCGCCAGCTTGGATTGGTCGCTTGATTATACTGCCGGTTTGGTCCAGTTCTGTCGTTGCTGTTGTTGTTGTTGTATCCTTGGTATCCTACCACTGCATTCACTTCTACCGGTTCCTCTACTATCAATGTTGGGCATGCGTCAGTTTTATGGTCCATAGAACCACAAAACTCACAAGGTTTTATCTGAGCTGGCTGTCTTCGTAGGATCTGAACCATCATTTCCTTCATCTGTTTCATCTCCTCGGGCATGGAGTTCATCGGTGTTTCAGCCTTTGCCACATTCTTTGTTCGGGAAAATTCTTCCTGCCGAGTTGTCTCCTCTCTAAATCGGGCATTTTCAGCAACGTCGGTGATGAGATTCCTTATGCCACTTAATGATAGATTCATCATGGATCCTCCAGCTGAGGCATCCAGGAGCATTTTGTCTAAAGGTCTCAATCCATCAATGAGGTACTCGATGATGAGTTTCTCGGGCAGTCCAAGGGTGCAGCAGCTTCTCTCCAGGCGATTGAATTTCTCCAGGTAATCGTACATGGTTTCATTGGGCCCTTGCTTGATGTCCTGCAGTTGCCTCCTTACTTGCATTGCTCTTCCCGCTGGGTAGTATTTGTCCAGGAATTTCTTTTGCATCTGAGCCCATGTTCTGATGCTTCGCGAAGGCAATGAAAGGAACCAGTCGTTCACCGAGTCGATGAGGGAAAAGTAGAAAGCCTTCAATTTGAAGTCGTCTACGTTCACGCCATTGGGTTTTAGGTTTTGGCAAATGCCATGTAAGCGTTGGAGATGAGTTGTCGCCGATTCTCCATGAGTTCCTGAGAACTTGGGCAAATTATGGACCACTGATGTGTTGATGGCAATGTTTTCTAGCTCAGGGCCCTTGTAAATGCACCACGGCTGATTTCTGAAATCCGGTGCCGACAGTTCTCTCATAGTAGGTTCGCGGAAGTTGTTATCCCCGTAGTAGTCATCAAAGATGGGTTCTTGTCTTGGCATTTGTCGATGTTGAGGGGGTGGGGGATGTCTAGGGGGTTGCACTGGACCAGCTTCATTTCGGTCCTCAGGTTGTCCTTGGTTTCTTTGAACGGCCTCCTTATTACGAGCTCTTTGGTTTCGGATGAGTTGTTCCGGATCGTCAATAAATGGAGGTGGCACCGCATTATTTCGATCGTACAGGTTCATCTCGTCGTCATCCTAATAGTCATGGTGGCTTCCTGCACGAGACATTGTTATGTAGAAGCAAGTTCGAAATTTAAAAGAAAAAAGAAAGAACAATTATCCGATTGATGATTTCTAATTCCCCGGCAACGGCGCCAATTTGACAACACTACCTTGTCGCGAGGCAATGTGTACAAAATAAATTTATAAGTCCGCTACTCGTGACTTTACTATTGGGTAGTAAAGCGGTAAGTAGGGGTCGAACCCAAGGGAATTAGTGGATAGTTGTTCTTTCGAAAATGGAAAGTAAGACAGTTGGGGGTTGGTTGTGATTTTAGTACTGAAAGTAACGTGGGTTGGTTGTGATTTTAGTACTGAAAACTAAATGACTGAAAGTAAAGAAAGTAAATACAGGACTAAAAGTAAATACTGGAAAGTAAAGTGCTGGAAAGTAAAGTGCTTGAAGGACAAGGCTTGCTGAAAGTAAGTGCGTAAAAGTAAAGTGCTTGAAGGACAAGGCTTGCTGAAAGTAAGTGCGTAAAGTAAAGTGCTTGAAGGACAAGACTTGCGGAAAGTAAATGCTTGAAGGACAAGACTTGCGGAAAGTAAGTGCATAAAAGTAAAGTGCTTGAAGAACAAGACTTGCGGAAAGTAAATGCGTAAAAGTAAAGTGTTTGAAGGACAAGACTTGCGGAAAGTAAATGCTTGAAGGACAAGACTTGCAGAAAGTAAGCAGTTGATATGGGACTGAAAGTAAAGTGACAGGTGATGTTTTAATTAAAGGAAAGGATTCGGTTTTAGGGGCCTTGTATCATAAATCTGTTTATCATCGACCTCTAATGATCATACTACGTGTTCAAAGATGATTCAAGGCTATTCCTAGCACTTGACATGCCACACCGTCTAGTCTTTTTCAAGACATAGAACTCTTGTTCTATTATGTGCATCCATTTGATCAATCATTCCTGATCAACCAAACGGTGTTTAAAAGAGGTTGAACTCCACAGATAAGCTGTGCTCTTCCGAGCCTCCACTTATCCACGTATGTTCACGAACCCCATGGAAGAGGTTTGCTCTTCCGAGCCTCCACTCAACCAATGGTGTTCTGACCTAATATATGGCACATAGAACAAGTTGAACACGAAGAGGCACTGAGAGAATGGTCTAAAACATTTTATGATACAAGCACTCCCCTTCAACCAAATGAAGGGTTTAGCTACGAATATCCATAGAGGTGGATACCATAGCTAAGTGCTTAAAAAGTAAAGGTTTTCGAAAGACAAGAAAGTAAAGGTTTTCGAAAGACAAGAAAGTAAAGGTTTTGGAAAGTAAAGACAAGGAAAGTAAAGGTTTTGAAAGTAAAACTCAAGAACACACTCAAACTCAAGAACAAACTTGGAGCTTTTGATTCAAAGTAAAGTGTTTACAAGGATTGTGGGATGGATTGTAGAGAGATTTCTAACCAAGCAACAAGTGATCAAAGGATTAGAACCAAGAACATAGCACTACCAAAGGACTATGGGACTTGTGGTGTGTGATGGATTGAGGATTATTTACAAAGGAGAAGGAGCTTGGTATTTATAGGCAAGGAGGAGGAGTGGGAGGCCAACACATGGCAAGAGGGGAGTGGAGGACCTCAAAGCCGCCGGCCATGAGGTGGCAAGGCTCAAAGCCGCCGGCCTAGGTGGCAAGAGGGGAGAGGAGGAGAGGATAGCCGCCGGTGGTGAGGTGGAGGAGGGGTGAGTGTGAGTGGAATGAGATCTTTTCTTCCCAAAAGCCATCGGTTACATCCCAACTCCGGTTAGACTTTGGTTGCCCTTTGGTTGCTTCCTGGTTGCTTCTTAGTTGACATCAAATGGTGAGGAACTTAGACTTGGCATTTCACTTGTGTTCTTGATCTTTGTTGGAATAAGTCATTGGGACTTGGCATTCTTAACATGTTTTTTCTTTTTCTTTTTTTAATATTATCTTTTTGAAAATATGAACTTAAGAATGTGAAAAAGATGGATCTAAAATTCGTGCATTTACCTTGTGAAAATTTAACTGTCTAAAAACTTAGAACGTAACTTTTCATTTGTCCCTTTGTGTTGAGATAAACTAGGGACGTGGAGTTGATAGAAATGCCCTAGAGAGGCTTGGCAAGCAATCGAAGGATCGAATCAAACTATATGGTTTTCGAAGTCAGTGGAGGCTGCACTTCGGGTTTCAGTGAAGATTGAAGTCATCTCCGCCATGCAGTGTTTATGCAAAAAGAAAAAAGGCGAGGACGGGAATCAAACCGTCCTCTCTCTAGTCAAAGTAGCCGAGAAAATAGATGAGCGACCCTCATCTTGACCCGCGCGAAACGACAAGGATGAGAGGAGCGGGGAGGTAATTCCATAGGCTTGCGGGCGATGATTGGACCTCCCAAAAAGGCTTGAGAAAATGCACTAGCAAGTCACAAAGACGCAAAAAGCTCAAAGAAGCAAATCAAGAGGCCAAAGGCCCAAAATTGTGAAGGTTTTAACCGAACAGAAAGTGAAGTACTCAAAGAGTCAAATCAAAGGCCAAAGGCCGATTCACTACAAAAAGCAGTCCCTCGCCAAAAGAAAATCAAAGTACTCAAACCATTGAAACCCGAACCGAATCACGTGCTAGAGAAAGCTACAAGGAAACCATATAGTGAGAGACGATCCCGAGGTTGCAGTCCAGGAGCCTAAAAAGGGCTATCTCCCGAAACATCCAGAATAATTTGCATCTCAGCACGGAGGTACAAGTATCAAGTTTCTTCTATTTATTTATACAGTTCAATTTAGTAATAAGTAAGCAATGCATGAATTAGGATAAATCGAGTCCCACAGTCTAATTTTCATATTTTAACAAACTTACTTAGTGTGCCGCCCTTTAATAGCATTGTTCGGGATGAACAACTAAAAGTGTGGGGTAATCTGATGGACCATAATTATACGAATCAAATACACAGTAAAACCCACCAAATTAGACTGTTTGTCTATCTAACTTCTACTTGTTAGTCTCGATATATTTTTACAGGGTATTTTGGCGCTTAGAGAGAAAACACGCTAAGGAGAGGATTTTACGCTGAAAAGATATTACGAGTCAATCCAAGGTCAAGATCAGACGCTGAACGAAGAAATCTCAAGATCCTGACATTGAATTACTCAAATTAAATTCAACCGAGGAACAACCAAAGTAAGACCGGAGCAAAATTGGATTGATAGTTTAGTGAAAAGACTGCACAAAACTGTCAAAACTCATCCATGGACCAAGTGACCGGCGGCTTTGGTGAAGAAGATGACTCATGGGTGGCTTCCTCCCCTCCTCCTCCTTGGGTGACCGGTGGCTTTGGCTTGGAGGTGGCCAAAGCCACAAAACTCCCCTCCATTTGGACTTGCTACCGGCGGCTATGGGGAGAAGCCACAAGAAGTTGACATGTGGTGGCTTCTCCTCCACTAGCTGCTCCCCATCTCCTCCACCCTTGGATGCAACACCACATGCCACCATCTCCACCCTCCATTCTCCTCCCCTTAGCCTATAAAAGGAGAGCTCCTCCTCCTCATTTGTATCTTCCCACAATCAACAATTCACTTCTCTCTCTAAGTTTATGTTACTTTGTAAGTTTGGTTTATGAAATAATACTCCTGTTGGTTCTTGAGTATTATACTTTAGAGAATACTCATGTTGGTTCTTGAGTATTCAGTAGGAATTGGGAATACTCCTGTTGGTTCTTGAGTATTCCACCCCTTCTCCTCTTACTGTTTTCAAAAACCCCCGAGTATTTAGCTATGGTATCCACCTCTATGGATATTCGTAGCTAAACTCTTTATTCGGTGAAAGGGGTGTACTTGTATTATAAAATGTTTTAATTCTTTTAGTTTCTTTTCTCTGTATTCAAAACTTGTTCTATGTGCCATATATTAGATCAGAATTTCCAAGGTTGAGTGGATGCTTGGAATGGCATAACTCTTCCGAGGGGATTCGTAAACATACTCGGATAAGTGGATGCTTGGAATGGCAAAGCTTATCTGAGGAGTTTGATCTTTCTAAAACACCATTTGGATAAATCGGGAAAGACAATCCAAATGGATGCACACAGGCTAATATACCTTGGAATGGGGTATTAGTCAAAGTAGAACAAGTGCTCTACGACTTTTGCAAAAGACTAGACGGTGTTGCAAGTTAAGTGCTTGGAATGGCCTCGATTCACTTTCGAACACTTTTGCAAAAGGCTAGACAGTGTTGCAAGTCGAGTGCTTGGAATGGCCTTGATTCACGTTTGAATACTTAGAAAGGTTACTAAAATAATAAACAGGCTATGATACAAGGCCCCTGAAACCGAATGTTTTCCTTGAATTACAAAACCCCCTGTATTTACTTTTATAAATTGCTCGATCATCTGCAATCACCAACCGCTCATCTACCGGAGAACTCACCAATCACGCATCACCCACTGTAAGTCCTTCTTTTATTTTCAGTATTTTAATTTCAGTGTTTATTTTCTTTAATTTACTTTTCCGCACTCAAAACCCAAAACACAACCAAAAAAGTCACTTAGTCATAACCGCTAAAATCTCAATCAACCTTAAAACACGCTCCCTCGCTGTACAAATCCCTTAAAGAACAACGTATCCCTCTAATTCCCTTGGGTTCGACCCCTACTTACCAATTGCTACCCAGTAGTGTAGTTGCGAGTAGCGGAAAATATAAATTTATTTGTACAGAGAACATTGCACCTTAACGACAGTGCAGTGGGCTCCGTCAAAATTGGCGCCGTTGCCGGGGAATTAGCCTTCGGATAAGTTGTTCTTTCCTTTCCCTTCTCATTTCCTCATGACGCTACCCACTATGTACGCATGGACAACAAGACACCTTCCCCTGTTCGGAGGTACTGATGGAGAAGACCCAGTACAACACTGCCGAAACTTTCACCACGTTTGCTGCCACATAAAACCTGAAAACGAAATGTTAGAGGAATTTAAGCTTAAATGCTTCAAATTCTTTTTAACTGATTTTGCGACGATTTGGTATTACACATCAACCGCTAGTCGTGCAGAATATTTCGTGGATCTTTGCGTTCCATTCCTGAAGGAATTCTCCACCCATCCTTACGCCAAAAAACCCGTGAGAAGATCATGTGCCTTAAACAATCCTGGGATGAGACTTTGGACGAATACTACACGAGCTATGACACCATCGTCTCAAACTGCCCGCACCATGGATTCACGAAGAAAGTTCTCCTTCAAAAATTTCTTCGTTGGGTGAAGGCCGATGATCTAACAAGGATTAACGAAGCAATGAGGAGATCAGCCAGGAACTTCTCCCTGGCAGACATGTGGAACCTCATAGATAACCTGGCCGCAGCCACAAAACGAATGCCCTAAGCTGATGGATGCATACAGATAGAAGAGGCTGGACCAGAGACAGACGAAGAAGAAACTCCCGAGCCATCAGAAGAAACTCCCGAGCCACCAGAAGACTGGGATATAGAAAGTATCGGGAGCAACAAGGAAGTGTCAGCAATGGAAGAAGTCCAGAATACCACCGACATGCTGCCAATACCATACCCAGCTATCATCACCCAAGCAGCCGAAACCATCTATGACCAGTTCCTCACAAACAGACACGACGAGGCAGAACCAAGCCTTAGGATGCAAGATTCCCGACTTTTCCCCTCGATCAATAGACAAATTGCTGAAAACTATGTGATCCATGAAGAGGCTGAAAAGAGGATGGGAAAAAGGCCTGAGTAGAACGACTCCTCAATGGAGCATGTTTTCGCCATGACTGGACAAGGCAGCCCTAAACACCAGAAAACCTAGTTTAAGAAGCTAGTGGTCAAAGGTCCCTCGCCTTCTCAGAGACGTTGGAAGGAGAAATCACCAGAACAACGGGAACTGGACCCAAGCACATCATCTCGCAAGAAATCGGGAAAAGGCAAGGCAAGAAGTAACACAGGAACGGTGGCAAAATTCGACCTAAGCCACCCATGGGATCCCAACCAGTGATCCAGGAATAAGGTACTGTCGAGCCAACGACGTTAAACAAGTGCACTGGTCGGGAGGTAACCCGACACTATCTTACTTTCCGCACTTTAATTTTCTGTCTTTTTCTATATTTTACTTTTTCAATAAGTCGCTCTCACCCACTTGGTGCATAGAAGATTTGACTATTCAGGAATCGGACTTGGGTGCAACATTAAGCCAGTCAGGGCTACGCTAAGAGTTCAAGGCCCCAGCCGAACTCCCTCGATTATCCAGCCTCGAGCCATGTCGTTTACTCGACACCTTAAAGGGAGTTCTGTTCTTCCCTTTTCCTTAATATCATTTCTTTCTCGTAACTGTCTGCTTGCATGGCTTTTGAACTAAGTAGTGCTGAAAGGCACGACTTTGTTCAAAAGTGTGGGGTGAGATCCGCATGTGTAAATAAATAAATAACATGTTTTTTCTTTTTCTTTTTTTAATATTATCTTTTTGAAAATATGAACTTAAGAATGTGAAAAAGATGGATCTAAAATTCGTGCATTTACCTTGTGAAAATTCAACTGTCTAAAAACTTAGAACGTAACTTCTCATTTGTCCCTTTGTGCTGAGATAAACTAGGGATGTGGAGTTGATAGAAATGCCCTAGAGAGGCTTGGCAAGCAATCGAAGGATCGAATCAAACTATATGGTTTTCGAAGTCAGTGGAGGCTGCACTTCAGGTTTCAGTGAAGATTGAAGTCATCTCCGCCATGCAGTGTTTATGCAAAAAGAAAAAAAGGCGAGGACGGGAATCAAACCGTCCTCTCTCTAGTCAAAGTAGCGGAGAAAATAGATGAGCGACCCTCATCTTGACCCGCGCGAAACGACAAGGATGAGAGGAGCGGGGAGGTATTTCCATAGGCTTGCGGGCAATGATTGGACCTCCCAAAAAGGCTTGAGAAAATGGACTAGCAAGTCACAAAGACGCAAAAAGCTCAAAGAAGCAAATCAAGAGGCTAAAGGCCCAAAATTGTGAAGGTTTTTAACCGAACAAAAAGTGAAGTACTCAAAGAGTCAAATCAAAGGCCAAAGGCCGATTCACTACAAAAAGCAGTCCCTCGCCAAAAGAAAATCAAAGTACACAAACCATTGAAACCCGAACCGAATCACGTGCTAGAGAAAGCTACAAGGAAACCATATAGTGAGAGATGATCCCGAGGTTGCAGTCCAGGAGCCTAAAAAGGGCTATCTCCCGAAACATCCAGAATAATTTGCATCTCAGCACGGAGGTACAAGTATCAAGTTTCTTCTATTTATTTATACAGTTCAATTTAGTAATAAGTAAGCAATGCATGAATTAGGATAAATCGAGTCCCACAGTCTAATTTTAAT
The DNA here is from genome assembly GCA_033675215.1 of Rhodiola kirilowii. Taxonomy (NCBI): domain Eukaryota; kingdom Viridiplantae; phylum Streptophyta; class Magnoliopsida; order Saxifragales; family Crassulaceae; genus Rhodiola; species Rhodiola kirilowii. The sequence continues at coordinate 38,487,031 of CM066201.1, forward strand.
ATTTTAACAAACTTACTTAGTGTGCCGCCCTTTAATAGCATTGTTCGGGATGAACAACTAAAAGTGTGGGGTAATCTGATGGACCATAATTATACGAATCAAATACACAGTAAAACCCACCAAATTAGATTGTTTGTCTATCTAACTTCTACTTGTTAGTCCCGATATATTTCTACAGGGTATTTTGGCGCTTAGAGAGAAAACACGCTAAGGAGAGGATTTTACGCTGAAAAGATATTACGAGTCAATCCAAGGTCAAGATCAGACGCTGAACGAAGAAATCTCAAGATCCTGACATTGAATTACTCAAATTAAATTCAACCGAGGAACAACCAAAGTAAGACCGGAGCAAAATTGGAGTGATAGTTTTGTGAAAAGACTGCACAAAACTGTCAAAACTCATCCATGGACCAAGTGATCGGCGGCTTTGGTGAAGAAGATGACTCATGGGTGGCTTCCTCCCCTCCTCCTCCTTGGGTGACCGGTGGCTTTGGCTTGGAGGTGGCCAAAGCCACAAAACTCCCCTCCATTTGGACTTGCAACCGGCGGCTATGGGGAGAAGCCACAAGAAGTTGACATGTGGTGGCTTCTCCTCCACAAGCTCCTCCCCATCTCCTCCACCCTTGGATGCAACACCACATGCCACCATCTCCACCCTCCATTCTCCTCCCCTTTGCCTATAAAAGGAGAGCTCCTCCTCCTCATTTGTATCATCCCACAATCAACAATTCACTTCTCTCTCTAAGTTTATGTTACTTTGTAAGTTTGGAATATGAAATAATACTCCTGTTGGTTCTTGAGTATTATACTTTAGAGAATACTCATGTTGGTTCTTGAGTATTCAGTAGGAATTAGGAATACTCCTGTTGGTTCTTGAGTATTCCACCCCTTCTCCTCTTACTATTTTCAAAAACCCCCGAGTATTTAGCTATGGTATCCACCTCTATGGATATTCGTAGCTAAACTCTTTATTAGGTTAAAGTGGTGTACTTGTATTATAAAATGTTTTAATTCTTTTAGTTTCTTTTCTCTGTATTCAAAACTTGTTCTATGTGCCATATATTAGATCAGAATTTCCAAGGTTGAGTGGATGCTTGGAATGGAAAAACTCTTCCGTGGGGATTCGTAAACATACTCGGATAAGTGGATGCTTGGAATGGCAAAGCTTATCTGAGGAGTTTGATCTTTCTAAAACACCATTTGGATAAATCGGGAAAGACAATCCAAATGGATGCACACAGGCTAATATACCTTGGAATGGGGTATTAGTCTAAGTAGAACAAGTGCTCTACGACTTTTGCAAAAGACTAGACGGTGTTGCAAGTTGAGTGCTTGGAATGGCCTCGATTCACTTTCGAACACTTTTGCAAAAGGCTAGACAGTGTTGCAAGTCGAGTGCTTGGAATGGCCTTGATTCATGTTTGAATACTTAGAAAGGTTACTAAAATAATAAACAGGCTATGATACAAGGCCCCTGAAACCGAATGTTTTCCTTGAATTACAAAACCCCCCTGTATTTACTTTTATAAATTGCTCGATCATCTGCAATCACCAACCGCTCATCTACCGGAGAACTCACCAATCACGCATCACCCACTGTAAGTCCTTCTTTTATTTTCAGTATTTTAATTTCAGTATTTATTTTCTGCAATTTACTTTTCCGCACTCAAAACCCAAAAGACAACCAAAAAAGTCACTTAGTCATAACCGCTAAAATCTCAATCAACCTTAAAACACGCTCCCTCGTTGTACAAATCCCTTAAAGAACAACGTATCCCTCTAATTCCCTTGGGTTCGACCCCTACTTACCACTTGCTACCCAGTAGTGTAGTTGCGAGTAGCGGAAAATATAAATTTATTTGTACAGAGAACATTGCACCTTAACGACAGTGCAGTGGGCTCCGTCAAAATTGGCGCCGTTGCCGGGGAATTAGCCTTCGGATAAGTTGTTCTTTCCTTTCCCTTCTCATTTCCTCATGACGCTACCCACTACGTACGCATGGACAACAAGACATCTTCCCCTGTTCGGAGGTACGGATGGAGAAGACCCAGTACAACACTGCCGAAACTTTCACCACGTTTGCTGCCACATAAAACCTGAAAATGAAATGTTAGAGGAATTTAAGCTTAAGTGCTTCAAATTCTCTTTAACTGATTTTGCGACGATTTGGTATTACACATCAACCGCTAGTCGAGCAGAATATTTCGTGGATCTTTGCGTTCCATTCCTGAAGGAATTCTCCCCCTCATCCTTACGCCAAACAACCCGTGAGAAGATCATGTGCCTTAAACAATCCTGGGATGAGACTTTGGACGAATACTACACGAGCTATGACACCATCGTCTCAAACTGCCCGCACCATGGATTCACGAAGAAAGTTCTGCTTTCAAAATTTCTTCGTGGGATGAAGGCCGATGATCTAACAAGGATTAACGAAGCAATGAGGAGATCAGCCAGGAACTTCTCCCTGGCAGACATGTGGAACCTCATAGATAACCTGGCCGCAGCCACAAAACGAATGCCCCAAGCTGATGGATGCATGCAGATAGAAGAGGCTGGACCAGAGACAGACGAAGAAGAAACTCCCAAGCCATCAGAAGAAACTCCCGAGCCACCAGAAGACTGGGATATAGAAAGTATTGGGAGCAACAAGGAAGTGTCAGCAATGGAAGAAGTCCAGAATACCACCGACATGCTGCCAATACCATACCCAGCTATCATCACCCAAGCAGCCGAAACCATCTATGACCAGTTCCTCACAAACAGACACGACGAGGCAGAACCAAGCCTTAAGATGCAAGCTTCCCGACTTTTCCCCTCGATCAATAGACAAATCGCTGAAAACTATGTGATCCATGAAGAGGCTGAAAAGGGGATGGGAAAAAGGCCTGAGCAGAACGACTCCTCGATGGAGCATGTTTTCGCCATGACTGGACAAGGCAGCCCTAAACACCAGAAAACCCAGTTCAAGAAGCTAGTGGTCAAAGGTCCCTCGCCTTCTCAGAGACGTTGGAAGGAGAAATCACCAGAACAACGGGAACTGGACCCAAGCACATCATCTCGCAATAAATCGGGAAAAGGCAAGGCAAGAAGCAACACAGGAACGGTGGCAAAATTTGACCTAAGCCACCCATGGGACCCCAACCAGTGATCCAGGAATAAGGTACTGTCGAGCCAACGGCGTTAAACAAGTGCACTGGTCGGGAGGTAACCCGACACTATCTTACTTTCCGCACTTTAATTTTCTGTCTCTTTCTGTATTTTACTTTTTCAATAAGTCGCTCTCACCCACTTGGTGCATAAAAGATTTGACTATTCAGGAATCGGACTTGGGTGCAACATTAAGCTAGTCAAGGCTACGCTAAGAGTTCAAGGCCCCAGCCGAACTCCCTCGATTATCCAGCCTCGAGCCATGTCGTTTACTCGACACCTTAAAGGGAGTTCTGTTCTTCCCTTTTCCTTAATATCATTTCTTTCTCGTAACTGTCTGCTTGCATGGCTTTTGAACTAAGTAGTGCTGAAAGGCACGACTTTGTTCAAAAGTGTGGGGTGAGATCCGCATGTGTAAATAAATAAATAACATGTTTTTTCTTTTTCTTTTTTTAATATTATCTTTTTGAAAATATGAACTTAAGAATGTGAAAAAGATGGTTCTAAAATTCGTGCATTTACCTTGTGAAAATTCAACTGTCTAAAAACTTAGAACGTAACTTCTCATTTGTCCCTTTGTGCTGAAATAAACTAGGGATGTGGAGTTGATAGAAATGCCCTAGAGAGGCTTGGCAAGCAATCGAAGGATCGAATCAAACTATATGGTTTTCGAAGTCAGTGGAGGCTGCACTTCGGGTTTCAGTGAAGATTGAAGTCATCTCCGCCATGCAGTGTTTATGCAAAAAGAAAAAAAAAGGCGAGGACGGGAATCAAACCGTCCTCTCTCTAGTCAAAGTAGCCGAGAAAATACAAGAGCGACCCTCATCTTGACCCGCGCGAAACGACAAGGATGAGAGGAGCGGGGAGGTATTTCCATAGGCTTGCGGGCGATGATTGGACCTCCCAAAAAGGCTTGAGAAAATGGACTAGCAAGTCACAAAGACGCAAAAAGCTCAAAGAAGCAAATCAAGAGGCCAAAGGCCCAAAATTGTGAAGGTTTTAACCGAACAAAAAGTGAAGTACTCAAAGAGTCAAATCAAAGGCCAAAGGCCGATTCACTACAAAAAGCAGTTCCTCGCCAAAAGAAAATCATTGTACTCAAACCATTGAAACCCGAACCGAATCACGTGCTAGGGAAAGCTACAAGGAAACCATATAGTGAGAGATGATCCCGAGGTTGCAGTCCAGGAGCCTAAAAAGGGCTATCTCCCGAAACATCTAGAATAATTTGCATCTCAGCACGGAGGTACAAGTATCAAGTTTCTTCTATTTATTTATACCGTTCAATTTAGTAATAAGTAAGCAATGCATGAATTAGGATAAATCGAGTCCCACAGTCTAATTTTCATATTTTAACAAACTTACTTAGTGTGCCGCCCTTTAATAGCATTATTTGGGACGAACAACTAAAAGTGTGGGGTAATCTGATGGACCATAATTATACGAATCAAATACACAGTAAAACCCACCAAATTAGACTGTTTGTCTATCTAACTTCTACTTGTTAGTCCCGATATATTTCTACAGGGTATTTTGGCGCTTAGAGAGAAAACACGCTAAGGAGAGGATTTTACGCTGAAAAGATATTACGAGTCAATCCAAGGTCAAGATCAGACGCTGAACGAAGAAATCTCAAGATCCTGACATTGAATTACTCAAATTAAATTCAACCGAGGAACAATCAAAGTAAGACTGGAGCAAAATTGGATTGATAGTTTTGTGAAAAGACTGCACAAAACTGTCAAAACTCATCCATGGACAAGGTGACCGGCGGCTTTGGTGAAGAAGATGACTCATGGGTGGCTTCCTCCCCTCCTCCTCCTTGGGATACCGGTGGCTTTGGCTTGGAGGTGGCCAAAGCCACAAAACTCCCCTCCATTTGGACTTGCTACCGGCGGCTATGGGGAGAAGCCACAAAAGTTGACATGTGGTGGCTTCTCCTCCACAAGCTCCTCCCCATCTCCTCCACCCTTGGATGCAACACCACATGCCACCATCTCCACCCTCCATTCTCCTCCCCTTAGCCTGTAAAAGGAGAGCTCCTCCTCCTCATTTGTATCATCCCACAATCAACAATTCACTTCTCTCTCTAAGTTTATGTTACGTTGTAAGTTTGGTTTATGAAATAATACTCCTGTTGGTTCTTGAGTATTATACTTTAGAGAATACTCCTGTTGGTTCTTGAGTATTCAGTAGGAATTGGGAATACTCCTGTTGGTTCTTGAGTATTCCACCCCTTCTCCTCTTACTGTTTTCAAAAACCCCCCGAGTATTTAGCTATGGTATCCACCTCTATGGATATTCGTAGCTAAACTCTTTATTCGGTTAAAGGGGTGTACTTGTATTATAAAATGTTTTAATTCTTTTAGTTTCTTTTCTCTGTATTCAAAACTTGTTCTATGTGCCATATATTAGATCAGAATTTCCATGGTTGAGTGGATGCTTGGAATGGCAAAACTCTTCCGTGGGGATTCGTAAACATACTCGGATAAGTGGATTCTTGGAATGGCAAAGCTTATCTGAGGAGTTTGATCTTTCTAAAACACCATTTGGATAAATCGGGAAAGACAATCCAAATAGATGCACACAGGCTAATATACCTTGGAATGGGGTATTAGTCTAAGTAGAACAAGTGCTCTACGACTTTTGCAAAAGACTAGACGGTGTTGCAAGTTGAGTGCTTGGAATGGCCTCGATTCACTTTCGAACACTTTTGCAAAAGGCTAGACAGTGTTGCAAGTCGAGTGCTTGGAATGGCCTTGATTCACGTTTGAATACTTAGAAAGGTTACTAAAATAATAAACAGGCTATGATACAAGGCCTCTGAAACCGAATGTTTTCCTTGAATTACAAAACCCCCCTGTATTTACTTTTATAAATTGCTCGATCATCTGCAATCACCAACCGCTCATCTACCGGAGAACTCACCTATCACGCATCACCCACTGTAAGTCCTTCTTTTATTTTCAGTATTTTAATTTCAGTATTTATTTTCTGTAATTTACTTTTCCGCACTCAAAACCCAAAAGACAACCAAAAAAGTCACTTAGTCATAACCGCTAAAATCTCAATCAACCTTAAAACACGCTCCCTCGCTATACAAATCCCTTAAAGAACAACGTATCCCTCTAATTCCCTTGGGTTCGACCCCTACTTACCACTTGCTACCCAGTAGTGTAGTTGCGAGTAGCGGAAAATATAAATTTATTTGTACAGAGAACATTGCACCTTAACGACAGTGCAGTGGGCTCCGTCAGATATCAATCCTCAGTTAACCATACATGAAGTTCTTTTGGTTCTTGACTTTCGGTTCAATCTATTATCTATTGGGAGGCTAATTACTCACTCTACATGTGTTGTGCATTTCACTGACACTAAATGCTACGTTCAGGACCAAGTCAAGGGAATTTCCCTGGGGATTGGTGATTATATCGAAGGTCTCTATCAGATTCAAAGTTCCACCAACATTATCAGTCTTGCAGCAACTAAGCACAAAGACCCCTTACAACTCTGGCATTTCAGACTTGGCCATGTTTCTATCAAGAATCTAGCAGACAATATCAGCAAACATTTACCATCTTTTGTATGTAAAAAATTGGAATTCTGCTGTGATATCTGTCCATTAGCAAAACAAACCAGATTATAGTTTCCTATCAGTGTTACTGAGTCTACTCAGACTTTTGAATTAATACATGGTGATATTTGGGGTCCCTATCATGTTTCTACATCTACAGGGGCAAAGTATTTTCTTACATTGGTAGATGACTTCTCTAGAACCACTTGGACCTTCCTATTAGCCACTAAACACTCTGCCGCTGCCATGATCCTGCAATTTTTCAGAATGGTTATGATGGACCATAATTATACGAATCAAATACACAGTAAAACCCACCAAATTAGACTGTTTGTCTATCTAACTTCTACTTGTTAGTCCCGATATATTTCTACAGGGTATTTTGGCGCTTAGAGAGAAAACACGCTAAGGAGAGGATTTTACGCTGAAAAGATATTACGAGTCAATCCAAGGTCAAGATCAGACGCTGAACGAAGAAATATCAAGATCCTGACATTGAATTACTCAAATTCAAATTTAACCGAGGAACAACCAAAGTCAGACCGGAGCAAAATTGGATTGATAGTTTTGTGAAAAGACTGCACAAAACTGTCAAAACTCATCCATGGACCAAGTGACCGGCGGCTTTGGTGGAGAAGATGACTCATGGGTGGCCTTCCTCCCCTTCTTCCCCTTGGATGACCGGTGGCTATGGGAGGAGGTGACCAAAGTCACCTCCCCTCCTCCCTTTCTCACTTGCAACCGGCGGCTTTCCAGCCACCATGGGAATGTGACATGTGGTGGCTCCTCCACCACATCTTCCTCTCCTCCTCCTCCTCCCTTGGATCAAAACCACATGCCACCCATCTCCACCCTCCATTCCTCCTCCCTTAGCCTATAAAAGGAGAGCTCCTCCTCCTCATTTGTATCATCCAAAAATCAAAAAACACTTCTCTCTCTAAGTTTGTTACTTTGTAAGTTTGGTTTATGAAATAATACTCTTGTTGGTTCTTGAGTATTATAACGGTTAGAAATTATAATACTCCTGTCGGTTCTTGAGTATTATAATACTGTAGAGAATACTCCTGTTGGTTCTTGAGTATTCAGTAGGAATTAGGAATACTCCTGTTGATTCTTAAGTATTCCACCCCTTCTCCTCTTACTGTTTTCAAAAAACCCCGAGTATTTAGCTATGGTATCCACCTCTATGGATATTCGTAGCTAAACTCTTTATTCGGTTAAAGGGGTGTACTTGTATTATAAAATGTTTTAATTCTTTTAGTTTCTTTTCTCTGTATTCAAAACTTGTTCTATGTGCCATATATTATATCAGAATTTCCAAGGTTGAGTGGATGCTTGGAATGGCAAAACTCTTCCGTGGGGATTCGTAAACATACTCGGATAAGTGGATGCTTGGAATGGCAAAGCTTATCTGAGGAGTTTGATCTTTCTAAAACACCATTTGGATAAATCGGGAAAGACAATCCAAATGGATGCACACAGGCTAATATACCTTGGAATGGGGTATTAGTCTAAGTAGAACAAGTGCTCTACGACTTTTGCAAAAGACTAGACGGTGTTGCAAGTTGAGTGCTTGGAATGGCCTCGATTCACTTTCGAACACTTTTGTAAAAGGCTAGACAGTGTTGCAAGTCGAGTGCTTGGAATGGCCTTGATTCACATTTGAATACTTAGAAAGGTTACTAAAATAATAAACAGGCTATGATACAAGTCCCCTGTATTTACTTTCCTAGTATAACTGCCTTAATCACTGCAATCACCAACCGATCATCTACCGGAGGATTCGCAAATCACGCATCACCCACTGTAAGTCTTACTTTTATTTTCAGTATTTTAATTTCTGTATTTACTTTTATGTAATTTACTTTTCCACACTCAAAACCCAAAAACAACAAAAAAAAGTCACTTAGTCATAACCGCTAAAATCTCAATCAACCTTAAAACACGCTCCCTCGCTGTAGAAATCCCTTAAAGAACAACGTATCCCTCTAATTCCCTTGGGTTCGACCCCTACTTACAACTTACTACCCAGTAGTGTAGTTGCGAGTAGCGGAAATTATAAACTTATCTGCACAGAGAACATTGCACCTTAACGACAGTGCAGTGGGCTCCGTCAAAATTGGCGCCGTTGCCGGGGAATTAGCCTTCGGATAAGTTGTTCTTTCCTTTCCCTTCTCATTTCCTCATGACGCTACCCACTACGTACGCATGGACAACAAGACATCTTCCCCTGTTTGGAGGTACGGATGGAGAAGACCCAGTACAACACTGCCGAAACTTTCACCACGTTTGCTGCCACATAAAACCTGAAAACGAAATGTTAGAGGAATTTAAGCTTAAATGCTTCAAATTCTCTTTAACTGATTTTGCGACGATTTGGTATTACACATCAACCGCTAGTCGTGCAGAATATTTCGTGGATCTTTGCGTTCCATTCCTGAAGGAATTCTCCCCCCCATCCTCACGCCAAAAAACCCATGAGAAGATCATGTGCCTTAAACAATCCTGGGATGAGACTTTGGACGAATACTACACGAGTTATGACACCATCGTCTCAAGCTGCCCGCACCATGGATTCACGAAGAAAGTTCTGCTTCAAAAATTTCTTCGTGGGATAAAGGCCGATGATCTAACAAGGATTAACGAAGCAATGAGGAGATCAGCCAGGAACTTCTCCCTGGCAGACATGTGGAACCTCATAGATAACCTGGCCGCAGCCACAAAACGAATGCCCCAAGCTGATGGAGGCATGCAGATAGAAGAGGCTGGACCAAAGACAGACGAAGAAGAAACTCCCGAGCCTTCAGAAGACTGGGATATAGAAAGTATCGGGAGCAACGAGGAAGTGTCAGCAATGGAAGAAGTCCAGAATACCACCGACATGCTGCCAATACCATACCCAGCTATCATCACCCAGGCAGCCGAAACCATCTATGACCAGTTCCTCACAAACAGACACGACGAGGCAGAACCAAGCCTTAAGATGCAAGCTTCCCGACTTTTCCCCTCGATCAATAGACAAATCGCTGAAAACTATGTGATCCATGAAGAGGCTGAAAAGAGGATGGGAAAAGGGCTTGAGCAGAATGACTCCTCGATGGAGCATGTTTTCACCATGACTGGACAAGGCAGCCCTAAACACCAGAAAACCCAGTTCAAGAAGCTAGTGGTCAAAGGTCCCTCGCCTTCTCAGAGACGTTGGAAGGAGAAATCACCAGAACAACGGGAACTGGACCCAAGCCCATCATCTCGCAAGAAATTGGGAAAAGGCAAGGCAAGAAGCAACACAGGAACGGTGTCAAAATTTGACCTAAGCCACCCATGGGACCCCAACCAGTGATCCAGGAATAAGGTACTGTCGAGCCAACGACGTTAAACAAGTGCACTGGTCGGGAGGTAACCCGACACTATCTTACTTTCCGCACTTTAATTTTCTGTCTTTTATTTTCTGTATTTTACTTTTTCAATAAGTCGCTCTCACCCACTTGGTGCATAAAAGACTTGACTATTCAGGAATCGAACTTGGGTGCAACATTAAGCCAGTCAGTGCTACGCTAAGAGTTCAAGGACCCAGCCGAACTCCCTCGATTATCCAGCCTCGAGCCATGTCGTTAACTCGACACCTTAAAGGAAGTTATGTTCTTCCCTTTTCCTTAATATCATTTCTTTCTCGTAATTGTCTGCTTGCATGGCTTTTGAACTAAGTAGTGCTGAAAGGCACGACTTCTTTCAAAAGTGTGGGGTGAGATCCGCATGTGTAAATAAATAAATAACATGTTTTTCTTTTTCTTTTTTTAAATATTATCTTTTTGAAAATATGAACTTAAGAATGTGAAAAAGATAGATCTAAAATTCGTGCATTTACCTTGTGAAAATTCAACTGTCTAAAAACTTAGAACGTAACTTCTCATTTGTCCCTTTGTGCTGAGATAAACTAGGGATGTGGAGTTGATAGAAATGCCCTAGAGAGGCTTGGCAAGCAATCGAAGGATCGAATCAAACTATATGGTTTTCGAAGTCAGTGGAGGCTGCACTTCGGGTTTCAGTGAAGATTGAAGTCATCTCCGCCATGCAGTGTTTATGCAAAAAGAAAAAAAAGGCGAGGACGGGAATCAGATCGTCCTCTCTCTAGTCAAAGTAGCCGAGAAAATAGATGAGCGACCCTCATCTTGACCCGCGCGAAACGACAAGGATGAGAGGAGTGGGGAGGTATTTCCATAGGCTTGCGGGCGATGATTGGACCTCCCAAAAGGGTTGAGAAAATGGACTAGCAAGTCACAAAGACGCAAAAAGCTCAAAGAAGCAAATCAAGAGGCCAAAGGCCCAAAATTGTGAAGGTTTTAACCGAACAAAAAGTGAAGTACTCAAAGAGTCAAATCAAAGGCCAAAGGCCGATTCACTACAAAAAGTAGTCCCTCGCCAAAAGAAAATCAAAGTACTCAAACCATTGAAACCCGAACCGAATCACGTGCTAGAGAAAGCTACAAGGAAACCATATAGTGAGAGACGATCCCGAGGTTGCAGTCCAGGAGCCTAAAAAGGGCTATCTCCCGAAACATCCAGAATAATTTGCATCACAGCACGGAGGTACAAGTATCAAGTTTCTTCTATTTATTTATACAGTTCAATTTGGTAATAAGTAAGTAATGCATGAATTCGGATAAATCGAGTCCCACAGTCTAATTTTCATATTTCAATAAACTTACTTAGTGTTCCGCCCTTTAATAGCATTGTTCGGGACGAACAACTAAAAGTGTGGGGTAATCTGATGGACCATAATTATACGAATCAAATACACAGTAAAACCCACCAAATTAGACTGTTTGTCTATCTAACTTCTACTTGTTAGTCCCGATATATTTCTACAGGGTATTTTGGCGCTTAGAGAGAAAACACGCTAAGGAGAGGATTTTACGCTGAAAAGATATTACGAGTCAATCCAAGGTCAAGATCAGACGCTGAACGAAGAAATATCAAGATCCTGACATTGAATTACTCAAATTCAAATTTAACCGAGGAACAACCAAAGTCAGACCGGAGCAAAATTGGATTGATAGTTTTGTGAAAAGACTGCACAAAACTGTCAAAACTCATCCATGGACCAAGTGACCGGCGGCTTTGGTGGAGAAGATGACTCATGGGTGGCCTTCCTCCCCTTCTTCCCCTTGGATGACCGGTGGCTATGGGAGGAGGTGACCAAAGTCACCTCCCCTCCTCCCTTTCTCACTTGCAACCGGCGGCTTTCCAGCCACCATGGGAATGTGACATGTGGTGGCTCCTCCACCACATCTTCCTCTCCTCCTCCTCCTCCCTTAGATCAAAACCACATGCCACCCATCTCCACCCTCCATTCCTCCTCCCTTAGCCTATAAAAGGAGAGCTCCTCCTCCTCATTTGTATCATCCAAAAATCAAAAAACACTTCTCTCTCTAAGTTTGTTACTTTGTAAGTTTGGTTTATGAAATAATACTCTTGTTGGTTCTTGAGTATTATAACGGTTAGAAATTATAATACTCCTGTCGGTTCTTGAGTATTATAATACTGTAGAGAATACTCATGTTGGTTCTTGAGTATTCAGTAGGAATTAGGAATACTCCTGTTGGTTCTTGAGTATTCCACCCCTTCTCCTCTTACTGTTTTCAAAAACCCCCGAGTATTTAGCAATGGTATCCACCTCTATGGATATTCGTAGCTAAACTCTATATTCGGTTAAAGGGGTGTACTTGTATTATAAAATGTTTTAATTCTTTTAGTTTCTTTTCTCTGTATTCAAAACTTGTTCTATGTGCCATATATTATATCAGAATTTCCAAGGTTGAGTGGATGCTTGGAATGGCAAAACTCTTCCGTGGGGATTCGTAAACATACTCGGATAAGTGGATGCTTGGAATGGCAAAGCTTATCTGAGGAGTTTGATCTTTCTAAAACACCATTTGGATAAATCGGGAAAGACAATCCAAATGGATGCACACAGGCTAATATACCTTGGAATGGGGTATTAGTCTAAGTAGAACAAGTGCTCTACGACTTTTGCAAAAGACTAGACGGTGTTGCAAGTTGAGTGCTTGGAATGGCCTCGATTCACTTTCGAACACTTTTGCAAAAGGCTAGACAGTGTTGCAAGTCGAGTGCTTGGAATGGCCTTGATTCACGTTTGAATACTTAGAAAGGTTACTAAAATAATAAACAGGCTATGATACAAGGCCCTGAAACCGAATGTTTTCCTTGAATTACAAAACCCCCCTGTATTTACTTTCCTAGTATAACTGCCTTAATCACTGCAATCACCAACCGCTCATCTACCGGAGGACTCGCAAATCACGCATCACCCACTGTAAGTCTTACTTTTATTTTCAGTATTTTAATTTCTGTATTTCATTTTATGTAATTTACTTTTCCGCACTCAAAACCCAAAAATAACCAAAAAAAGTCACTTAGTCATAACCGCTAAAATCTCAATCAACCTTAAAACACGCTCCCTCGCTGTACAAATCCCTTAAAGAACAATGTATCCCTCTAATTCCCTTGGGTTCGACCCCTACTTACCACTTACTACCCAGTAGTGTAGTTGCGAGTAGCGGAAATTATAAATTTATTTGCACAGAGAACATTGCACCTTAACGACAGTGCAGTGGGCTCCGTCAGGTTACCACTCAGTTTGGTAAGAAAATAAAAAATTTCTGAACAGATAATGGAGCTGAGTTTTTTAGTGCTACTGTAACTCAGTTTTTAGCTAATGAGGGTTGTACTCATCAATCATCTTGTGTTTATACACCTCAGCAATATGGTGTAGTTGAACGCAAGCACAGACATTTATTAAACGTTGCTCGAGCTATTATTTTAGGCAGCCTTACCTGATTTTTTCTGGGGAGACTGCATATTAACTGCCACTTACTTGATCAACAGACTGCCCTCTGGTCTTTTGGCTGGCAGAACTCCTTATGAGGCCTTATTCGATAAGCCTCCTACTTATGATCACATTCGAGTTTTTGGGTGCCTTTGCTTTGCCACCACAGTCAGCTCTGGTAGGAAGAAATTTGACGCTAGAGCTGATGCCTGCATTTTTGTAGGTTATCCTCATGGACAAAAGGGATATAAACTTTTTTCGCTTAAAAATCATGCATATCTAGTGAGTAGAGATGTGGTTTTTCATGAACAAAGATTTCCCTATGCGGACAACTTTACTCGATTACCTGCTGTGTCCTTTGTGCCACTGCCTCAATGCGATTATTCTGATGTTTTTGAGGACCCAGTTGCTACTCCTTTCAGATGTTTGCCCCCTGCACAGGAAGAACCAATTAATCAGTTCCATACATCTGAAGATACCGCAGAACAGTTGGTTCCTGCAGTCACAACTAATGATATAACTACGCCTACATCTCCTGCAGAACAGTTGGTTCCTGCATTGAGACGTTCTACCAGAGTTCCTAAACCCTCTGTCCTCGTAAAGAATTTTTATTGTGGATCATCTACAGTAAAGTACCCTATTTCCAACTTTGTTCATTATTCCAAATGTTCTCCCACTCATCAAAAATACATTTTCCAGACCTCTACCTTAATTGAGCCAACTTCTTACTTTCAAGCTTTTAAAGAGCCTCAATGGGTAGCTGCTATGGAGGCTGAGCTTAAAGCTCTTCAGTCTAACAACTCGTGGACTCTTACTACTCTACCTAAAGGTCACAATGCAGTGGGGAGCAAATGGATATTTCGAATCAAAAGACAATCTGATGGAACTATTGAACGCTACAAGGCTCGGTTAGTTGCCAGAGGTTTCACTCAAGAGGAAGGCTTAGACTACAATGAAACTTTTGCCCCTATGGTAAAAATGACCACAGTGCGCACTGTCTTGGCTCTTGCAGCCTCTAAGGATTGGCCATTATTCTAACTCGACGTGGATAATGCTTTTCTTCATGGGGACTTAGATGAAGATGTCTACATGTCGCTCCCTCCGTCAATGGTATTAAGGCATGGTTTGCAAACTCACTAAAAGCTTATATGGGCTCAAGCAGGCCCCTCGTCAATGGTATAGCAAGTTCGCTACTGCTATCTTAAGCTATGGATTTACACAAAGCTCTCATGATTACTCCCTATTCACATATGACCATGAAGGGGCATTCCTCATTCTCCTAGTATATGTTGATGATGTGGTAATCACAGGCACTTCTATACCTCTTATCAACTTAGTTAAGGCCTTTATCCACTCTACCTTTCATATTAAAGATCTTGGTCAGCAAAGGTACTTTCTTGGCCTTGAGGTTGCCAGATGTAGCTCTGGAATTTTTCTCAACCACGGAAGTATGCTATGGACCTTCTAACTGAGACAGGTCTGCTAGCGTGTAAACCTAGCACCACTCCTATGGATATCAAGCATAAGTTAGCTTTATCTACTGCTGATAAACTACCAGATCCTTAGGAGTATCGAAGACTAGTCGGTAAGCTTGTTTACCTGAATGTTACCAGGCCAAATGTTGCCCTCCCTGTGCACGTTCTCAGCAAGTTCCTTGCAACGCCTACCACTGAACATCTTCAAGCTGCCACCAGAGTTCTCCGTTACTGATGAGTCGCATTTATACGACTCATCGAATCAACAAAACCCACCAAAAGCGACACATGATCCTAAGAACTCTTACTTGTTAGTGTCGTTTTGTATTTCAGGCATCTTGGAGGCCTAAAGAGGAATCGGGCTTAAAGGGGTACTTTTGTGCCAAAAAGCATAACAAGTAAATTCTGACCGAGAGAACTGAGCCTGGCCCGAGGAGCCCCAGCCAGGGACTGAGAAATCTCGCCAGGGACCGAGAAATCTCAGTCGGGCCCGAGAAAATCTCGCCAGGGACCGAGGGAACCCAATCGGGGACCGAGGACCATAGCCCGAGGATGAGAAAACCAGGTCGCGTCCGAGACCAACACCTGAGAAATGTTGGTCTGCGCCTGAGGCCCCCGACCGAGAAGCTTTGGCCCCGCTCGAGGCGCGCAACCGAGAATCTTCGGACCCCACCCGAGGCCCGCAACCGAGGATCTTCGGCCAGCGCCCGAGAAGAAGTCCCAACCGGGCCCCGACCCTTTTCCGGCCATGTTCCGGCCAAGAACCCTTCTTGAGACTGTCTTATATTGCTTCCGATGTCCCAGAACCGCAGCCAAAATGCCGAGAACCCGAGGTTGGATTTCTGGCCCCGTCCGAGCACAATTGGCCATTCTAGACCCGATCGAGTTTTGACCAAGTTCCACTCGGGTTCTGGCCAGGGACCCTTCTTGAGATTGTTTTCTATTGCTTGCGACATTCCAAATCCGAAGAGAAAACCACAAGAACCCGAGTTGGCATTTTTGGTCAACTTTTAGGCCCATGCTCGGTCAAACAAGTCAACATTGACTTTCCTCCGGATTTATCAGCTCGTAACTCGAGGTGTGACGTTACCAAGCGTGCCTACTGCCAGGGTGCCCTTCGATCATGCCAAGGAGCCTTAGGCCAAAGGGGAAAGTCGGTGGCCCATTTGCAACCGCCAAGACACTAATGCCACCCAACTTGGGCATCAAGTATGGGATATTCCCTTATCCATTTCCTATATAAGGAGACATTTGGCTCAATAAATGGGGATCCAAAAATCTAGTTCTAAATTCCATATTGTACTCGCTCGGTTGGAGCACTCTCTCTCTCTACCCCTTCTCTTGGCAATAGAAAGAAACCTCTTGTATTTTCTTTACTCTTGCCTTTGGCTCTTGTATTCCTTCAATGAATATGAGTAGCTAAACCCCCCCCCCCCATTCGGGCTAGGGGATTCTTTTATTATGGCAATGTTTTGAGACCCTTTCCTTAATGCGATCTTGTGTTCATCTAGTTCTTTGTGCAACTTAGTTCGGGTTGAACATATCGAGGCTAAGTGGATGCTTGGAATGGCAAAGCTTAGCCGAGTGGTTCAAACCTTCTAAGTAAAGTGCTGCTCGTTTGATAATGAATCATGAGAACGGGTGGCTGCACTTAGGCTAATACATCTTGGAATGGAGTATTAGTCTAGCTAGAACTAGAAGTCTATCTCTAGGAATAGAATAGATCGTGGTGTAAGTGCTTGGAATGGCCTTACTTTGGGTTACATCTTGGAATGGAGTGACCACATTTATGAACACATGGTTAGATCATTAGAGGTCGATGATGAACGGAGGTATAAGGAAAGGCCCCGAGACCGAATACATTCTCTTGATTGGAAAACCCCTTTTTACTTACTTGCACTTACTTTCAAACTGTTTTCACAAAACCCCCCAATCGTTTACTTTACTTTACTATTTTCTTTAAGAGCAACAAGTAACCGAACTAGCTCCTTTGGGTTCGACCCCTGCTTACCACTCTACTAATCTATAGTGAGTTTAAGTAGTGGACTATTATAAATATTAAGTTTGACGAAGCACACTAACGACTTGTGCTCCGCCAAATTTTGGCACCGTTGCCGGGGCAACCACACTCTATGAAATGTGGAATAGATCATTAGATATCCATGATGAATGTGTAACAATAAATCCCTAGACCGAATACTTCTTTTTGTTTACCTTTTTGCTTATTTACTTTTGTCATTTACTTTCAACCATTTGCAAACCCCCCCATTGTCTTTTCTTTTCCTTCTTTCTTTCTAGAACAACAAGTAACCATTACAACTCCCTTGGGTTCGACCCCTACTTGCCGCTTTACTAATCTATAGGGGCAGATCAAGGAAGGTGCTGCGGCGAAGTTTGATCTGACCCGCCCATGGGATCCAAACTTGTGATCCCTAATGAGGTACAGTCGAGCCAACGACGTTAAACAAAGGCGCTCACTGGGAGGCAGCCCGGCATGTTCTTGTTTTTAGTCTTTATTTGCTTAGTTCATACTCACCCCCATTGCATTTGGGAAGGAAACAAGTTTTTCATGTAGGGAACGGTACCGGGCCAGAACCACACCGTGCCGAGAAGAACCAGGTCGCGTCCGAGAAAAACTAGGCCCCAGCCAAACTCATCCGAGCTTCAACAAAATCTTGGTGGGCCGACCCTTGTCGTTTGCTCAAACAATCACGACATGCAACGACATGACAAGGGGAGTACCGTTCGACCTTTGCTCCAATAGTCATTTCCTTCCTTTAGTTTTGCTTGCATTATGTGCATTGAATCTAAGTTGTGCCGTGAGGACACGACTTGGTTCAAAAGTGTGGGGTGGGTGAGTCGTTTGTTGTGTCAGCACGTCTATTTTCTTGCACTTGCATGAGTCAGCACGTTTCCTTTAAAAAATTTAAAATTTTTGAATAAGGATTTCTTTCTACTTCCTAGATATGCGATATTGATCTTTAAAGATGTGAAATAGATATAGCTGAGTACATGCATTCCTCTTATGAAATCTGAATTGTGTGATAACATGTGATATTAACCCACTACTTGTCCTTGTGAGTCGGGATAAAAGGGGATGTGGAGTTGATAGAAATGTCCTAGTGAAGCTTGACAAAAGCACTCAAGGGACCGGGTTTGAACTATATGGTTATATGGATTTCGTGGAGGCTAGCACTTCGAGACTTATTGGCTTAGAGTTGGCTCCGCCGTGCACCGTTTATGCAAGGGGCCAGACGGGAAAACAAACCGTCCTATCTCTAGTCCAGGTAGCCGGGAAAAGAGTTGAGTGACCCTCAACTTGACTCGCGTGAAAAGGGCGAGGATGAGAGAGAGCGGGGAGGTATTTCCATATGCTTGCGGGCTATGATTGGACCTCTCAAAGAAAAGGAAGAAGACAAGCAATTCACATCAAAGGAGCAAAGCTTAAAAGAAAGAAAATCAGCCTAGTTGTGAAATCCCCACACGAAGAAAAAGTGAAGTACTCCACTGTCCTATCAAAGGCCGAAGGCCAAGTTCACTACAAAAGCTATCCTTCCAAAGCATCAAAAGAACACAATCCTTGAAGCTCGAATAAATCACGTGCAAGAAAAAGCAATGAAGTATAACCATATAGCGAGAAACCGGAACCGAGAGTGTAGATCATGGATCTAAAAAGGACTATCTCCCACTCATCCGAATTGGTTTGCATTCCAACTCAAAGGTAACATGTATTAAGTTACTTCCATGTTGAAGCACGGTTCCTTTAGTAGCATTGAGTTAAGCATGGAAAGGTGAAGTCTAGACTAGCAACTCTTATGCATATCTAGGATACCGAGAAAGACTTGTGGTGTTTCTTTTCATTCCTCTTATGGCCTAGATCTTGTTCGGGATGAACAACTTTAAGTGTGGGGTGGTTTGATGAGTCGCATTTATACGACTCATCGAATCAACAAAACCCACCAAAAGCGACACTTGATCCTAAGAACTCTTACTTGTTAGTGTTGTTTTGTATTTCAGGCATCTTGGAGGCCTAAAGAGGAATCGGGCTTAAAAGGGGTACTTTTGTGCCAAAAAGCATCACAAGTAAATTCTGACCGAGAGAACCGAGCCTGGCCCGAGGAGCCCCAGCCATGGATCGAGAAATCTCGCCAGGGACCGAGAAATCTCAGTCGGGCCCGAGAAAATCTCGCCAGGGATCGAGGGAACCCAAACGGGGACCGGGGACCTTAGCCCGAGACCGAGAAAACCAGGTCACGTCCGAGACCCATGGCCGAGGCGTCCGAGACCAATGCCCGAGAAATGTCGGTCCGCGTCCGAGGCCCCCGACTGAAAAGCTCTGGTCCCCACCCGAGGCCCCCGACCGAGAAGCTCCGATCGGCCCGCAACAGAGAATCTTTGGACCCCGCCCGAGGCCCGCAACCGAGGATCTTCGACCAGCACCCGAGAAGAAGTCCCAACCGGGCCCCGACCCCTTTCCAGCCAGGTTCCAGCCAAGAACCCTTCTTGAGACTGTCTTATATTGCTTGTGATGTCCCAGAACCGCAGCCAAATTGCCGAGAACCCGAGGTTGGATTTCTGGCCCCGTCCGAGCACAATTGGCCATTCTAGGCCGGATTGAGTTTTGACCAAGTTCCACTCGGGTTCTGGCCAAGGACCCTTCTTGAGATCATTTTTATTGCTTGCGACATTCCAAATCCGAAGAGAAAACCGCAAGAACCCGAGTTGGCATTTTTGGTCAACTTCTAGGCCCATGCTCGGTCAAACAAGTCAACATTGACTTTCCTCCAGATTTCTCGACTCGTAACTCGAGGTGTGACGTCAAAAAGCGTGTCCTACTACCATGGTGCCCTTCGATCATGGCAAGGAGCCTTAGGCCAAAGGGGAAAGTCGGTGGCCCATTTGCAACCGCCAAGACACTAATGCCACCCAACTTGGGCATCAAGTATGGGATATTTCCTTATCCATTTCCTATATAAGGAGACCTTTGGCTCAGGAAATGGGGATCCAAAAATCTATTTCTAAATTCCATATTGTACTCGCTCGGTTGGAGCACTCTCTCTCTCTACCCCTTCTCTTGGCAATAGAAAGAAACCTCTTGTATTTTCTTTACTCTTGCCTTTGGCTCTTGTATTCCTTCAATGAATATGAGTAGCTAAACGCCCCCCATTCGGGCTAGGGGATTCTTTTATTATGGCAATGTTTTGAGACCCTTTCCTTAATGCGATCTTGTGTTCATCTAGTTCTTTGTGCAACTTAGTTCGGGTTGAACATATCGAGGCTAAGTGGATGCTTGGAATGGCAAAGCTTAGCCGAGTGGTTCAAACCTTCTAAGTAAAGTGCTGCTCGTTTGATAATGAATCATGAGAACGGGTGGCTGCACTTAGGCTAATACATCTTGGAATGGAGTATTAGTCTAGCTAGAACTAGAAGTCTATCTCTAAGAATAGAATAGATCATGGTGTAAGTGCTTGGAATGGCCTTACTTTGGGTTACATCTTGGAATGGAGTGACCACATTTATGAACACATGGTTAGATCATTAGAGGTTGATGATGAACGGAGCTATAATGAAAGGCCCCTAGACCGAATACATTCTCTTGATCGGAAAACCCCTTTTTACTTACTTGCACTTACTTTCAAACTTTTTTCACAAAGCCCCCCAATCGTTTACTTTACTTTACTGTTTTCTTTAAGAGCAACAAGTAACCAAACTAGCTCCTTTGGGTTCGACCCCTGCTTACCACTCTACTAATCTATAGTGAGTCTAAGTAGTGGACTATTATAAATATTAAATTTGACAAAGCACACTAACGACTTGTGCTCCGCCAGTTACATCAAAGGTGCACCTGCTCAGGGGCTATTCTATCCAGCTGGTGCTTCCCTTGTGCTTGAGGGATTCTGCGATGCTGACTGGGCTTCGTGTCCCGTCACTCGTCGTTCTACGTCGGGATATTGCATTAAACTTGGTTCTTCCCTCATTTCATGGCGTAGTCGGAAGCAATCCACTGTATCGCGTTCCTCCGCCGAGTCTGAATATTGATCAATGGCCCATGCCAGCTGTGAATTGGTTTGGATAGATGCGATTCTTAGGGATCTTCACATTCCTGTTGTGACTCCAATTCCGTTGTACTGCGACAACAAAGCAGCGAGTCATATTGCAAAAAATCCGGTCTTTCACGAACGGACTAAGCATATTGAACTCGACTGCCATGTGGTTCGCCAGCACTTCTCCTCGGGCTTTCTTGTTCCGCTGTTCCTTGAATCTTCCTATCAACCCGCTGATTTGTTCACCAAGGCTCTTCCGGCTGATGCTCTGCACAGATGCACCGTCAAGCTCGGCGTTACCAATTTCCTCCACCGCCAAGCTTGAGCGGGGGTATTAGACCTAACAGAAATAAGTAGAACTTTAGGGTTCTAATTGAAATAAGTTCTTTTATGTTCATTAAGTTTAATTCTTATTGGTTTTGTCTCAGTAGTAATATACAGAGACTTTTTCCACCATTTCTCTCTTTCCCTCTCTTTCACTTTGGCACTCACCTGTTCATGGAATTCATTCTCAGTGAAGCTACGCTTTACTTCTTCTGAAGCTTCACATTCAAGGCCTTTCAAATCAGCAATTCATCAAGGTGTTGTATCATTTCCTCATAACTCTGTCCTTTTGTAAAATTGAAATTTCAGCCACTGTTCTTTGAGTGCGCATTACTTAAATTCTTGATTGAATGCAACTGCAAATCAGTCTGCAAACTACATCAATCTATGCTACCACTCGGTAGTGTGACAGTCTCGACTGAGTTAAAGTATTACCTTATAATTATCCAAAAAGTATTTTTTATGCAAATCTGATAAGTTAGTATAGTAAAAAGATCAGGTATAAATTACAAACCGATGAATTATGGTATACTGCCTACAATAATTCGTGAAAATAGTTTATAATTCGTTTGTAAAAAATCATGACATAGTTCGTAGTAAGTGTTTCATAATTCGTCGGTCTGCAGTTTGTACTTTGCAACTAATCTTAACTCAGTTATTATATTAGTTATTTTTTATGTAAGTCTGATAAGTTAGTCTATTAGTTATCTGGCCTCGACACGGAGTAAGAGACCTTAGTTAGCAGGCTAGGCTTATAACAATTCGGGTCAACTTGTCCTCGTATTAATTAAGCAGTATGAAAAAAGAAAACAGAATTGGGATGTTACATTCATTCGATCTTTGGGGTTAACTCACTTTGTCGGTGGCGGCTCCTATGAAGACGTTGGCTAGAGCAGCTACAGAGTTGCAGATCATGAAACCAACCCAGCTTGGTAAATTATCTTGTTATTTAATGACATGGACACCATAGTGCACTTGAGCTCGAAGCTTAGTAACTTGTGCATTTGATATTTTGACTGTGTTAGGAATGGACTTTCCGTATGACTGGGAAGAGTCTGATGCTTTTGTTAAACACCAGGATGAGTCACTGTTCGGTTGGTGCGACCGTTATCGTTGTTACCAGCATCTCATTTATGGGATTGTGAGTATACACAGCGGCGGATCTAGGGGGCGGGGGGGGGGGGGGCGGCCGCCCCCGCGTTCGCCGGAAAATTCCTCAAATCCTCAAGGCTCACGGGCATAAAATTCCCCCCCGCCTCTTGGCCCGCCCCCCGTTCGCTCGCCGCCAGATTTGGTTTGATTTCGAGGTCGGACTGGCGTGGGCGTGGAGGTCGGGCATCCGGTCGAATGGGCTGGGATTCCGCGCGGACGTCTCTGTAATTGCTTCCCGTGGACGTCTCTTGAATTATCATAATTCATGAGACCTCCGCGCCATTAATGGTACAGACGTCCGCGTAATTCACTGTTTAAAATTTTTGGAGGGCAAATTTGGAAGATTTTTGGATAAAAACCGTCGACTTCGACCTCGACAACAGAAATGAGACGCGACGGCGACGCGGTGACGGACGAGTGACGGGACACGGGAGGCGACCAGAATCAAGCTTGGCTGCTTGGGAGATTTCAACACCGTAGATCGAAGATTGGATCCGCATCCGCCGCTGCTCTTGAATCTCCAAGGACCAAGTTGGTTTTGAAACCCTAAAACTCTACTTTCCAATTTCCATATGCTTTTGTTGATTTTGTTGTCGTAAATTTGTTGATTTTATTGATTTTGTTGTCGTATCCACTAGTATTCTATTGTATGATTTTGTTGTCGTAAATTTGACAGGTAAAGTCTAAAGATTGTTGCTTCGAATCAAAATGGAGAGATATTTTTCAAAAAGACCAAAAGTTTCTATTGGTTCTTCTAATAGTGTTGTACAACCTCAAACCTCAAATGCGGATATATTGACTACGAACGTTGAGTTAGAAGCTAATTTGAATGATGAAGAAGTTGAAATTATCGAGACTGATATTGTTGCCGATCCTGGGTTGCGCAAACCTATTGAGGGTTATGAAAGTAATATCAGAGATCGTATTCGAAGAGAATACGTAGCTAAAGGCCCATGTCAACCCAAAGGACATAATTTTCCTAGAAAGAAGTATGGAAAAGATAATAGAGCCTTTAGAGATGCTTGGTTTGAAGAATTTGAGTGGTTGGAGTATAGTGTCCAAAACGATGCAGCATTTTGCTTTTGGTGCTTTCTTTTCAAGACGAAGCTTTACAACTCGGGCGATGAAGCATTTACATCAAATGGGTTTAGTAATTGGAAAAAAGCGAAAGAGAAGTTTAGAGAACATGTTGGCTCGGTTGGCAGCCCACATAACAAAGCCAGAATTGAGTTTGAAAATTTCAAAAATCAAAGGCAGAGTGTGGGTTATGTTATCCAGCGTGCTAACTTGAGAAGAGAAGAAGATTATCGCATTTGTTTGACAGCAACTCTTGATGTTATTCGATTTATTTTATGTCAAGATTTGCCTATGAGGGGACATGACGAGACATCTACTTCTCTTAATAGGGGTATTTTCTTGGAATTGTTGACATGGTATGGCTTGCGAAACAATGAGATTGGCAGTGTTGTTTTGAAAAATGCACCAGGGAATAATCAAATGATAGCTCCAGCAGTACAAAAAGACATGGTACATGCGTGTGCAGTTGAGACCACTCGTGCAATATTAGCTGACCTTAGTGATGGATTGTTTTCTATTTTGGTTGATGAGTCGCGTGATTGTTCTTTAAAGGAACAAATGGCCGTTCTGATTAGATATGTAAACAAGAACGGAGAAGTGGTGGAACGAATTCTAGGGTTGGTTCATGTAAGGGAGACATCGGCAATCTGTTTGAAGGAGGGTATTGATTCTTTGTTTGCCAAATATGGATTGTCTTTATCTAGAGTAAGGGGTCAGGGGTACGATGGTGCGTCAAATATGAGGGGCGAGTTCAATGGCTTGAAGGCACTTATTTTGAAGGAAAATCCTAGTGCTTGGTATGTTCATTGTTTTGCACATCAACTCCAATTGGTAATTGTTGCTGTGTGCAAGGTGAATCGATATATTTGCGATTTATTCAACTATCTTGGAATAATCGTAAATATATGTGGATCTTCTTGTAAAAGCGCAGATAATATGCGACAGTTAGAACATGCTAGGAAGGTAGTGGAGCTTGAAAAGGGAGTCATTTCTTCTGGTACTGGAAAAAATCAAGAAACTTCTTTGAAAAGACCCGGGGATACTCGTTGGGGATCACATTATATTACCATAATTCGCCTCAAAGATATGTGGTCTTCAGTTGTGGAAGTTCTTCACAATGTGTTTGAAGATGGCTCTGAACGTGAGTCAAGTGCCCAAGCCAGAGGTGTGCTTCGTCAGATGCAGAGTTATGAATTTATTTTTCCTATGTTTTTGATGAAGCGTTTGTTGGGGATCACAAAGGCATTATCCATGGCTTTGCAAGAGAGAGATCAAAACATGTTGAATGCTATCAATCAAATTAGGACTGTGAAAGATGAGTTGCAAAAGTATAGGGATTCTGGATGGGATGGGTTGGTTCAAGAAGTGGAGATCTTTTGTCAAGCGAATGAAATTCCAGTAATTAATATGGATGACATCGTTCCAAGGATGGTTCGTGTGAAGAGAGATGGAGTGTCCATAACCAATCATCACCATTACAAGTGTGAGATTTTTTATGAGGTAATAATTTAAATTATAGCTTTATTTCTTACATTTTTATTTATCAATTATTTTTAATAATTGTTCTTATCTTCTTGAAATGATAGGTTCTCGATTTAATTTTACGAGAGTTTGAGCATCGGTTCTCTGAAACAAGCACATATTTTCTGGATTGCTTTGCATCTCTCGATCCAAAGAATGGATTCTCTAATTTTGATGTGGAAAAGCTTGCTCGGCTTCCTCAATTTTATCCGAATGACTTCTCAAATATGGATCGTTCACTGTTTTCTCAAGAGTTAGATTCATTTTTATGTGATGTAAAACGAGACAAACGATTTGTTGAAGTGCGGGATTTCAGAAGTCTTGCAAAGAAGATGAAGGAAACTGACAAGGATAGATTGTTTCCATTGGTCTACCGTCTGATTGAATTGGCTTTACTTCTACCAGTAGCTACAACATCTGTTGAAAGGGTATTCTCAGGCATGAAATATGTGAAGAATGATTTGAGAAACAAAATGGGAGATGAATGGTTAAATGATAGTTTGGTGGTATTTGTCGAGAGGGGTGTGTTTGCAACAATTGAAAACGAGTCTATTTTGAATCGTTTTCAAAGTTTAGAGACTCGTAGATGTCAATTATCTCGTAGTAAAGAGTCAATGTAGTTTGATTTGCACGTTTGTACTTTGTTCCCCATCGATCCAGTCCTGGATCCGCCACTGAGTATACATGTTTTAGAATTAATTGCAGGCTCAACTGAAAATTGTACTTCCTGTTCCTCGTAAGAGGTGTTGAGTAATTTCTACTGATATGGTTTCATTTGGGTTGGTTTGAAAGTGTCCGCATCTTCTGATAGTTGTTTGGATTTGCCATGATCAAATGTCGAACGCACCAACAGATGAATCGGAGCAAGTCACCAATCGCGATTTCAAAATCACATGACGACCGATGCTACTTGGAGGCGGGTGAATCTTTAGTACGCAAGTTGGAATCTATAGGAGTGGTAAAGCAAGTGTTTCCTTTGCACGGTATTTACTTGCTTGGTTGATGAGCTATAAAGAAGCATTTCTCTTGCAAGGTCATATCTACAATTGCCCTACGTAGGAAAAGTATTCTAATGTTTTTTCGCTTGGCTTCATTTTGTTCAGACGAATATATGAGGAAGGAGCTCTTAAAGAACTGGGCTCTCAAATGGGGAGATTTCACCCAGCAGCCTGTTGATGATATTCAGTCGTATTTTGGGACGCAGGTGAGCTGAGATGGTTTATATTTTAAAAAAAATAACTCGAATCATATTTACCATACATCGACTAATTCGAGTTAACAGTCTCTATGTGACACTTCAACACAGATAGCAACATACTTCAGTTTCCTTGGTATGTTTACGCGATGGATGGCCTTTCCTGCTGCTTTCGGGCTTGCTCTGCACTCACTGGCGGATGCAAGGGGGGGGGGGGGCCGACCCCCCGTTCGACGGAAAATCCCCTGTTTTTGGTTCATTCTGATGTCTTGTCTGCCCCTCGCCCCTTGGCCCGCCCCCCGTTCATTCGCTCGCCCCCACGTTCGCTCGCAGAAGAGATACTCAGATGACGGATAAGAGGAAGACTGGAAAGAAGAAGAAAGGGAAGAGGAAGGATGTGTGATTTGAGCAGTGCGCAGGCTTTCTTCGGTTGCTATTTTTCTAAGATTAACCTTCTAATTTCATCTCGGTTAAACATGAAAGTTATAGAACATTCAATTAGCTTTCTATCCATATATAGATCATCTTCAACGGACAATGCATGACGCCTCTATGAGCTTCCGAAAGTTGGCTCGGACCCCCTTGATTTCGGCAAACTTCAATCAAACATCTAGTTTTGGTCGCTGTTTTTAACAGCTTAACCTCAAATTTCATCTTTAAGTAAACATGAAAGTTATAGAACATTCTGTTAGCTTTCTATACATATATAGATCATGTTCAACGGACACCAGATGATGCCTTTATGAGCTTCAGAAGATTGGCTCGAATCCCCCCAATTTCGGCAAATTTCAACTAATTGTCTATCTTTGATCGTTGTTTTTATCAGTTTAACCTCCGAAATTCATCTTGCATTAAACATGAAAGTTATAGAAAATTCAATTAGCTTTCTATCAATACATAGATCATCTTCAACGAACACCGGATGATGTCTTTATGAGCTTCAAAAAGTTGGCTAATCATTAGCGGACTTCAAATATATGTCATGTTTCGACTTAGTTTTCAGTCACCTTAACATTAGACTTGTGCCTAGATGTAAGTATAGAAGTTGTAGCCCTTATCATCAGCTTCATGCGCAAGGTGATTGATTTCTCAAGTGGTGCTCAGTCTACCTGTTATATGTTAAAGTTGTTAAGGTTGCATGTGATTGACTATGTGCACTTGTTATGCGTTTTTACTTTACTTATATTTTTTTTTTGATTACTACTTTACTTATATTTTTGGTTGCTAAAACGTCTAATTGATATCTTGATATCAATTGAAGAGTTGTAGGCCGTCAAATTATCTCTCCAATAATATATATCTCGATCTTATAGGGTAATCGACGTGTCTTCTATGACCTCTCAAAGTTAAATCGGCAATGAACTTTATATGAATTCAAACTTTGATATTTTACTAGAAAATAACGTATATCATCAAATATGAGGAATATATATATATAGGAAAAAATTTCCGAATACAACCTATACCCTTATTCATCAAAAAAAAAATTTTGGGATCCCATCACAAAGTCCGCCCCCATCGGTCCAGTCCTAGATCCACCACTGCACTTGTTTAGTTTTGGGTCAGTCATTGGTCTCTTGACTTAATCCCTTTTTATTATGTTTTCGTCTCGATGTTAGAGTCCCAATATTAAGGAACTCGTACTTGTTCTTTTCATCAGGCCACTGAAGTCGCTGCTTCTCCCGGTGTTCTTTGTAAGCATAACTTTATGGGCCATTTCGTTCTGTCAATTCTGGAAGCGCAAGTACTCTGCTCTTCTAGCTAGGTACTCCGATTGAACTCGCCATACTCATCACCTAAAGATTGTTAGAGAACACTTTATACCTTACTCCGATTCCTGAATGTTTCGTAGTGTTTTATGATTCAGATGGCAGATAGAATACGTTGCTCATTCTGGACCAGCACTTAACCCTCCATGCATTCAAGATGCTTCCATTCCCAGTAACACATAAAGTATAACGAACTCCGTGACGACAAGGAAAGGGAAAGAAGTGAGATTCAGAAATGATGCAATGATGATATGAAGTATAATATGTCTTCAGTTGCCATTTGAGCTGGCTTATGCACATTTGTACGAGGTCATTGAGTCGGGGATTATAACGTAAGGATGCAGATTTATTCCGTAAATTCTTAAAGAGCAACGTTCGTTAGGAAGGAAAATAAATGGAAATTTCAAAAAGACCTGTGACAGACCAGAGATTTGTGTACGAAAGAATTTGTGGGTTAGTGTATTTGATACCCAATAAGTTGAGGATCGGAAAAAAAAACTGGGGATCTTTGTGTAGTTGGAAATAGAGAAATCTAGAATTAGCAGGACTTTCTGCATTGAATTTTTTATTTTTTGTTACGGCTGTTGAACTGTTGTAAATAGCTCAAGAAGAGTAATAAAATTTCAAGAGCATGCTATGCGACTAAATGCTGAATTCATGGTCTTTTTCAGATTTGGGTTGACAGGAGCATATCTGTTAGCAATTCAATATTTCACAAGAACTGGAGGGAGGATATCAGTCGGGCTCATCAAACACGAAAGTACTGAAAATAAAGAATACCAGGCAAACAGCTTAGTCTACAAGGTAATTAAACATGATAGTAACTTATATAATTTGCTGGAGTAGAGCTACTTTAGGCGAGTTTTGTTCTGCAGGTGTTCGGACTTTACTTTATGCAGTCGTACATAGGACTTCTTTATCATGCTCTTTTCCACCGTAACTTCAATACCCTTCGTGAAATGCTGCTAGAACGACTTATCATAACTGAGGTAATTACTAGTACCAATCTATATGATGTTTACTCAAATCATTTGTGTTAATAAGTTCAGTTGAATTTGTTTTGCAGGTTTTACAAAATTTTGTGGAAAGCTCCTTACCATATCTCAAATACATGTATAACATGCATAAAGCTTTCAGGCAAGCATTCAATTTATTAGTTGCTGTTTCAACTGTAAAAATCGTATGATACATAACTTAAGATAAATGGGTCTCTTTTGCGTGCAGAAACAGTAAAAAGAACAGCGTCCTATCAGAAGGGAAAGTCAAGTTCACTACGAAAACAGAGAAGGAATATCTGAAACCAACATACGCAGCTAGCATTGGAGAGGAATTTGAAGATGGGCTATTTGATGGTAACTACAATTTTGTTCTTCTTCTTTTTTTCAGTTATATTCCAAAAACCAAACTGTAGTCCATTAGTTGTTCTTTTTAGTGTCGGAGTTCGACGTTATTGGCTGAGAGGTTGAGTTCGAAGGCCGATTGTAGCGTACTAGGTCAAACACACTAGTGTTTTATAACGTGTAATCTACACCGGATTTCATTGTGTTTAGTCAAACTGAAAAGCATAACTACAAGATTAAATTCCAGAGTGTGAAAGTGTGCAACAGGATCACGGTTTTGTTCCAAGTTGGTTCAAAAATACTTGTAGATTTTGTAATCCACTCCTAATTGTGCGCAGACTATCTGGAGTTGGCGCTGCGTTTTGGGCTTGTTATGATGTTTGCTTGTGCATTCCCCCTTGTGTTTGCCTTCGCCTTCCTGGTTAGTTATCCACTTGTATCTGAAAATTTGTCAACTTTTTATCAACAAATCATGAACGAAATGTCCTCTTGCAGATCAATCTGATGGAAATTAGAATGGATGCTTTCAAACTCCTTACCATGTTCAAGCGGCCAGTTCCTCGTGTGGCTGAAACGAATGGTGCATGGCTGAACATATTTCAGGTATTAAAGTTCATTCCTCTCAGTTATCGAACAAGTCTTATGATCTGGAAGTCACATCAGAGCATCAATGTATTGCAGTTCTTGATCGTGACATCAATATGCACAAACTGCGCTATTCTTATATGCCTGTATGACAAAGAAGGGAAATGGAATATAGAGCCTGGACTAGCAGCAATTCTGGTGATGGAACATGTTCTGCTCCTCGTTAAATTTGGAATCTCTCGTTTTGTCCCAGAGGTAACATTACATACTTAGTGTGACATTTTTTGCTTACAGTGACAGACTACTTCTCAATAGCATATCGTCTTATTTCGTGCCAAATTTTCTTACAGGAACCTGCCTGGGTGAGGGCCAATCGTTTGAAGTGTAGCACAAGCGCATGACGCATGCTCCAAACAGCTTTTAGGTAGCGTTTCTAGTGAAAGAAAAGAGGTCCACTGAATGCGCAAGGATGACTAAATCTGTGGCTTGGAGGCTGAGTTACTATGAATAGAAGCATTAGTTGAGGTCTCATCTGTACTAGTAGTTTCTTTGGATCGGAATTAGTGCGTTTTGTCAAGTCTATGTTCATAAGGGTTTGTACATGTGATTTCCACTTTTACAAGGAGGAGCACACACAACTTGATACGCCCTCCTTATACAAACATATGTGATTAGTAATAATTTAACATGATTGAATAAACACAATTCACCTGTTTGATTCATTGTAGGATTTATGAACTCAAATTTAAGTCCAATTCAGTTCAATACAGCAGATCCTACCAGTGGACTTCTTATAATTCATAAATCACGACAACAATACCAAATGTCTTTCCAGAGGCATGTCTTTTCGTGATAATTTCCCGTCATATTCTCCTTCTCCTTCAAGAAGCTTTAGCATTAGCAACCTCTTTGTGTTATTGAGAGCAGTGTTATTAAAACCGGACCGGACCGGCCGGTTCGACCGGTTAGACCGGGAACCGGTCACCAGACGGGTCCGGTTCTCAAATCGGATCGGAAATGTCATTAACCCGGTCAAGAACCGGTTGAACCGCCGGTTTCTGGTTGAACCGTGACCCGGCCGGGTCAACCGGGTTAATGTTT
This sequence comes from Rhodiola kirilowii, assembly GCA_033675215.1. NCBI lineage: Eukaryota > Viridiplantae > Streptophyta > Magnoliopsida > Saxifragales > Crassulaceae > Rhodiola > Rhodiola kirilowii. Next base: position 38,518,186 of record CM066201.1, read on the forward strand.
ATTGCACGAAACACAGCGTTTTGATGTTTAAAAAAAACTTGAATAAAAAATTAAAAAATACAAACAGGAGTACAGGACACGCATACGGCATTCGCATCGCCCTAACCCTAATTCCAATTTGACGAAACACAGTCGGTGAGTTCCGATCCCGATCTCTTGTCTGGCGAAGTTCCGAATCCGATCTCTTGTCTTCTGCTCAAGTTCCGATCCCTATCTCTTGTCTGACGAATTTATCAGGTACTTGCTTTCCCAAATCTTCACATATTGTATACACGAGGCCAATGTTAAGGTAATCGTGTCATCGGGTTCCGATGTTTTCAAGAACAAAAGGGCTGGTGTTTGGGAGGACTTTTTAAGTCTCCTGAGATTTCGAGGGATTAAGATAGAGAAACCATGCGACGAGGATACTACAGATCAATGCTGGTGCCCGTCTAAATGTACACAAAGTTCTTTACCTTTAAATACAGGCTCTGAATCTCCCAAATTGATTGCTGCTGTGACGTCTATTATAAGATCCTTGGGTGAAAATCCAACAAGGGAAGAGCTCCTGGAAACCCCGAAACGTTTTCTGAAGTGGTTGATGACCTTTAGAAATTCTAACATGGATATGAACCTGAATGGCCATGTTCGGGTAATGGACTGTGGGCTGCCCAATGGCATAACGCTCGCAACGAGTCCAAGATTCAGTCAGAGCTAAACTTATCATTATGGTCGCAGTGCGAACACCATTTGCTTCCATTTAACGGTGTTGTGCATTTAGGATATATCAGTGACGATAAATTAGCCACAAAGCTGGCCTCGGTTTTACAGTCTATAGTTCATTATCACGGATTCAAACTCCAGGTATAAGAAACACTGACCAGGCAGATTGCAGAGACGGCCTTCGGTGCTGGGCTCGGATGTGATTGTGGTGGTGGAGGCTAACCACACTTGCATGATATCGAGAGGGATAGAGAAGTTTGGAAGTAGCACGGCTACAATCGCTTTGTTGGGACGTTTTTCAACTGAACCGGCTTTAAGGTCCGTGTTTCTGGCAACCATTCCGAAAATGACTATAAGCTGATCAGCTGCAGTTCATATGTTTTCTGAGATGCAATGTATTCAAATCTACGATCCTGGATGTCCTTTGATTTACATTCAGCAGGACAACAAAAGACACAAATACAGAAAGATACATCATTTGGCAGATTACAGAAGTAAAACCTAGTTTTATCATTTTATTGTTTCAGATTGTGACTTTTCCTTTTTAAACTTTTATCTATTGGCATAACTTTTCAATGTTATTGCGATTTGTGACTTAAGACTAAAATTGCAATTGTTGTTTTGTTATTTTCTTATTAATGTGTGATATTCGAATTCTAAATTTTGTTATGGTTATAGTATTGTATATAGGTTAAATTTTATTAGGTTACAAAATAGGTAAATAAATATGCATATATAATATATATATTTTTTATTATTTTATTATTTTTAATTCGTGCGGGTCAAATCGGTTCGATCCGGTTGAACCACTGACCCATCGACCCAGTGACTTGACCGGTTCGATGACCGGTCCGGTTTTAATAACACTGATTGAGAGAAAACTGGACTCAGAGATCAGCCCATCCTCATCGGCCAAGGGACTAACATCCCTCGTGTGAGAAGAAATAACAAAAATTAATTCAAGAGTGGCTTATGCTGCACCAAAACACTAGTTCACGTTTTTTTGATACAATATTCTCTGCGCAAGATTACTCTCTCTAAGTATCTTTTCAAGGGCATTTTGAAGCAGCATGTTCTTCTACTCCAGAAGATACTTCCATTTTTGTTCTCATAAAAAGGTAGGCTGCATGAAATACAAGAAACTGAGTAATTACTTAATTAATCAAAGCAGTAATATGACAACCGCTGTGGATTTATTGTATAAATTAAAGATGAATTAGATTCAATATGGATCTGAAAATGACCCAAGTAAACATAAATCAAGAGACATTTGAATGTGTTGAACAAATTGAAGAACAAACTTCAAGAATCCCATACGGGTCCACAACCTTTCAAGAACTAAATAAACATGACTTAAGCACATTTACTGCGCAGTACAATGACCAACAACTAAACAGGCATAGCTAAAAAGGACTGGATACACTAAAATGCTATAACCGTGGCAACTCTTTTCACTCTCCAGTAAATTAAAAGTAGAAACTAAGAATAGGAGTCTGGAGTAGCTTATCATAATATGATTGAACTCAGTCTTATTGATATTCAAAACCTGAATCATCAATAAACACGTAGCTATAAACAAAAATGCAAGCAGATTTAGCAGAGAAACAACATTCGAGCTTGATGAAACAGGAAAAACCTCCAACAGAGAGAGACAGAACTCGTCAATGAAAGTGGCCATATAAACTTATCGCTCATGATAAATGACCTCAAAGCTGAAGATAAAAACAACGGACGTACTGATGCTGGCGGCCGGGAGAACTCCCTTGTGATTGGTCCTTGAAAATGAGCTGGTTTCAACACAATAAGTTAATCATCTTTACATCAAAGTATCAAACATACAAAAAGAACACAAGATAACAAAAAAACAAAAAAACAAGACACATAACTATCATAACCACAGTGGTCAACCAACCGTTTCGCGTTCAAGCTCAATTCTACGCAAAAATGCAGCTACAATGGAAAGTCTGCAACTTTAACCATATCCGTTCAACCATCTGATTCATGCAATGCACCAACTAAAAGTCTAAAATACCATCCTAAACCAAGCAGCAGTCCCTAAATCACCTCTACACATCAACCCCATCACCACTGTATAACATCACAATAACAACAATAAGCTAGGCATTTTATCGAACACATGGTGGGTTGCTTAAAATTTAGTCCAAAGAAGCCCACAAATCACAATTTTCCGTTTCTAATAACGTGAATCTTCACTCACTTGTAAGTCATACAATCATGAACCAATCAAAGATCACATCTTGTGGAAATAGGGGCAGGCAGCTGAATCAGAAATGTAATCAGAAATCAAACTTGTGTCCAACGTTGCCTTCAGTGATCTTGCAGCGGACGTGGGTCTTTCCGTTGTAAATCCGGACAGAGGCGCCGACGAATTCGGGAAAAATGGTGGATCTGCGGGACCAGATTTTCTTATTCACGAGGAGTTCTTATTCATTTTAATCAGAAATGCGTCCACGAAACTCCCCTTCCATATCGATCTTCCTCTACTCATTTTCCCAACCCTTCTCCTCCAAAGCCTTTACACTTATAGCGACGAAATTTCCGTAGCACCATTCTCGTTGCTGAAGATATTGTATTTCACAAGGTATAATGGAATCACACAATTATTTATCTGATATATCAAAATTACTTGTATTTTGTTTGAGGAAAATTTTCCAATTTGCATAAAAATCAACATTCAATTCTAATTTTACACAATTTGTAGATTGATTTTCTAATTTATACTAGTTTTGTAAAACGCTGTTAGGAACATCGTCTTAATCCTAAATCGTCTTAACATTAAGACGTTCTAGCCAACAACATTTTAAGCTGAGTGACATTTTTGCGCCAAAATAAACCGTCATGTGGTATAATATTGCTAAACAAGCCTAAACCGCTGTTGAGACAGCGCCTTAAATTAAAATGTTGTTGGTAACAACATTTTAACTTAAAATGGGTAATTCTCCCCCTGTCCATCCATCCCTTGCATATACAAACACCAGAAATGATTGAAGATGGTTGAAGATGCTACTTCATTTGCTGGGTCTATATCTAATTTCTCTTGGAAAGTTGTTGCCTTTAGTAGTGTGTGACAGAAATGAACCGTTACTCCATTATATCTGCTTCTATTGAGTAACCTTTTTCTTTTTCATAATGTATTTATTTATGTGAACTGAAGGAGTGTTGTAGATCCTATTGAGCAACCTTTTTCTTCTACAGAGCTTTTTCACAAACCCTAATGATCATCATAAACAAACAAAAAACACAGAGGCTTAACATTTTGACAGCAAAACAGAGCCTCCGGAAAGCAGAGAACAGAGATGAACTTAAGCATAGAAGCCACGTCTGGGAGACATCATATTGAAAAACGCTTCAACTTCGAAGTCGGGAGGATGAAAGTATCCGCCTTTACCAGCAAACTTGTCTTTCTGACACTTCCTCATGAACGCGAACGGCTTCTTCCTCGCCGGCGGCGGCGGATACACCTGAGGCATTGCTGGAATCAAACACTCCTCCCACGTCGGCGTCGAGCATCCATCTTCAACCACAACCTGCATCGTGAAATCTTGAGCTATCTTGTCGTCAAGATCGCTGACTTGTTTATCGGAGGGCTCTGAATCCTTTCTAGTGTTTGAATATGCAAGGGATGGATGGACCGGGAAGAATTACCCATTTTAAGTTAGGTAACAGCGTTTTAAGTTAAGACGCTGTCTCCAACATTGGTTTAGGCTTGTTTGACAATATTATGCCACATGATTGTTTATTTTGATGCAAAAATGTCATTCAGCTTAAAATGCTGTTGGCTAGAGCGTCTTAATGTTAAGACGTCGTTTCTAACAGCGGTTTATAAAACTAGTGTAAATTGAAAAACCAATCTAAAAATTGTGTAAAATTGAAATTGAATGTTGATTTTATGCAAATTGGAAAATTTTCCTTTGTTTGATTGGTCCTATATTTAAATCCCAAACTCAATAATAAGAAAAAATAAAACAAGGATTTGCAGAATGCAATGTAACACTCAAAAACAGTAATGTGTTTAAAACTGAGTGGGACTTTAAAAGCTATCAACAAAGTCTGAATCAATCAGAGATTGAAACATCTCAAGCAGAGGGTTTCATTTGGAACATGAAAATGCTATTTCAAGAAGGGAATTAGAAGGGGAAAAGAACACTATTTTCAGTCTTGAGTATACTAATCTTTCAATTTCGGGTACTGAGTCACAATGGTAAATCGACCTTCAATCTCAGTCTTGGTTACGAAATCCACGCCGCAGACCACCTCATTATGATCATCGACAGTGGGTGCGTAAATTTCATCAAACCATGAGTATTCGTATAGAGACAACCTAATCAGAAAATCAGACACCATCGCTCAGAACCACAATGACGCATTAACCAATTCTAGATACTTGAAACTGAGGAACAAGTTAAATAATTACCTCCAGGAAAAGGCGCAAAAGATCTGCTACAAGCTTTCCTAATAACCAGCAAGCTTGTGACGATAAAATTGTCATCAGAATCAGTTCCCCAATACAAATGCTTCGTGTCTTCAGCATCCTGCGCAGGGCAAAAACGCGTCAAAGACTAGTTTCGATAAACCAAAATTCAGGATGATTCGAAAAAGGAACGAGTAATTATCAAGGTTCACTTACTGTGCTGATGGCGACATAATCGCAAGACATGTCGTACAGAATGAAAGAAAACTGTCCTTCTAATTCACCGAGGGGAGTATCAACAATATGTAGTTGCTGGGTCGTCTTTGAGCTTTACTTCGCAGCAACAAGTAGTGTAGGGTCTTCAATGGTAGTGTTCTTCTCCTTTGTAGTATTGTTGTTCTTGTGTGATGATGGAATAGTACTTCGGATATCAATTTGGACCACGTAGTCGCTGTCCGAATTCAATATTTCCTCCCTACTACGTTGCCTTGGGTTGCAGGAAATCTGAATATGAGATTAAATCCAAATTGAGGAACACTTTGTTCTTAGGCAAGAAAACAAAGCAAAATTAGGGTTTGGGTGTTTTGGAATCAAGAAAATGGATTGAGATGTTTCTGGTAATTGCACATCACTTTTCTATATATGAAACTCGAAAATACATCATGTATATATAGCCATGCAATCGGGTACGAGCAGGAGATGCGTCTGCAGAATGAACAGTCGCGACCTTGTGCGTTCGCACAGTTCACCTTGTGCGTTCGCACAACCCAAACCCGACGCATGATAATCTCGTGCGTTCGCATGGTACTGAGCAGTCGCGATCGGTCGCACAATCTTGTGCGTTCGCACAGTTCACCTTGTGCGTTCGCACAACCCAGACCTGACGCATGCGAATCTCGTGCGTTCGTACGCATGGCTCTGTGTGCTCGCATGGCTCTCGTACGTTCGCACGCATGGCTCTCGTACGTTCGCACGCATGGCTCTTGCGCATTCATTTTATCAGGGAATGCTACCCTAACATCTAGTAACATGATTATAGGTCCTAAAACCCTAACATCACTAACATTCTTCCCTCATTTTTGGGTTTTCTTTTAATTCACAAAATACCTTGTTTTTAAGTAAAACACGCATAAACGGAAATGTCACTACGGATTGAATTTCCGCATAGTGTAATCACACATACAATATACCCGAAAAGAAATGGTGCTCGTAAACGGTTGAACCAATCAATTCATTTGGGTACTTGACGGCGACACACACATGTGTTACTTCACAAACCGTTAATTTAACTTGACTCTTAATGGTCCTTGAGTCCCAATCCTTTCATAAACGTATTAGAGATCAAACCCAATATCTCAAGAAGCGACCAGAAACTTCACGTTTATATAGGTAGATTCCTTTGTGGGTCACACCTCCCAAATGTGCTCCTACACCTAGCACTTTTTCAAAGAATCTATTAAGAAGAGTTCATCTTCAACCTAAACCTTTGTAGGTACTGAACACACAATTGGGGATGCATATTTGTGTTCATCAATCTTCTAGGAATGGGCTTTCCGCATTGAATTCAGCTCTAACGCTAGTTAGATGTGAATTGGGTGTCCCGCGACTATATGATTATATGGGTTTTAATCCCATCCCCTTCACAGACTTAGTGATCAATTCTCTAACCAATCCCTTTGTCAAATGATCGGCTAGATTCCGCTGTAACTTAACAAAATCCACAGATATTACCCCATGCGTAATGAGCTCTCTTACCGCACTATGTCTAACACCCAAGTGTCTAGACTTCCCATTGTATACATGGCTATACACCTTAGCTAACGCTGCAGCGCTATCACAATGAATTAATATGGGTGATATCGGCCTCTCCCATAATGGTATTTCATGAATCATGTTCTTTAGCCATTCCGATTCTTTCGAAGCTTCGGCTAGAGCAACAAATTCTGATTCCATTGTTGAACTTCTGATGCAAGTTTGTTTCTTGGATGCCCACGAGATCGCACCTCCCCTAAGTAGAAATACCCATCCACTTGTGGAGGAATGATCCTCTTCGTTAGAGATCCAACTTGCATCCGAATATCCTTCAATGACCGAAGGAAATCTAGAATATACAAGACCTAGGTTCATTGTTCCCTTAAGATACCGAAGTACCCTATGAACCTCTTTCCAGTGATCCTCGCTAGGATTACTTGTATATCGACTTAGCTTGCCCACCGCAAAAGCTATGTCCGGTCTTGTACTTGTCATCGCATACATTAAACTTCCGATGACCCTTGAGTATTCAAGCTGCGACACTGGGGCTCCTTTATTTGGAAAAAGGTGTTTGGAAGATTCAAAAGGAGTGCTCATTGGACGACAGTCCAAGTACTTGTACTTCTTAACACTTTCTCAATATAATGAGATTGCGTCAAAGCTAGACCCCCTTTTACTCTTTCTATTCTTATACCAATAATAACTTCCGCCTCTCCCATGTCCTTCATGGAAAACTTAGATGATAAAAATTCCTTTGTTTGATTTATGCACTTTATGTTAGTGCCAAAAATCAACATATCATCTACATATAGACAAATGATAACCCCATTTCCAGAATCATCAAACTTCCTATATACGCATTTATCCAATTGATTTAAGATAAATCCGTCGGAAAGCACCACTTCATCAAATTTTTGATGCCATTGCATGGGTGCTTGTTTAAGTCCATATAATGACTTAACAAGCTTGCATACCTTATGCTCTTGTCCCGTTACAACGAAGCCTTCCGGTTGCTTCATATATATTTCTTCCTATAAATTGCCGTTTAGGAAAGCAGTCTTTACATCCATTTGATGTACTATCAACTTATGTATAGATGCTAAAGCAATCAACAATCTGATTGTTGATATTCTTGCAACCGGTGCATAGGTATCAAAGTAGTCCAAACCAAATTTTTGTCTAAAGCCTTGAATGACCAATCTTGCTTTAAATTTATCAATGGTTCCATCCACTTTCATCTTCTTTCTGAAGATCCATTTATTTCCCAATGCTTTATGACCTTGTGGTAAATCTACCAAAATCCAAGTGTTATTTCCCACTATTGAGTCCATTTCATCATTAATGGCTTCTTTCCAAAATGATACATCTTGAGATTTTATGGCTTCAACAAAGGTCTTAGGATCATCCTCAATGATATGGCAATATAAATATTGCAAGCCAATGTCTTCCCGAGTTCCTTCCACTAGGTACATATGAAAATCGTTACCAAATGATTTTTCTTTCCTAGCCCCCTCTTACTCCTTCTATTTTCTGAAATTTGAGGTTCACTTGATGCTTGAACTATATTAGGTGCAAGAACCAAATCTCTAGGCATGCTAATTGATGAAAATCTCTTTTCATCAAATATGGCATCTCTTGATTCAATGATATTATGAACCGGAACTTGCTTATTAGGTTCTATAACATAGAATCTATAAGCCAAAGAGTGTTGGGCATATCCTATGAATATGCATTCAACTCCCTTTTCTCCTAAGGTTTTTATCATAGGTAGAGGTAGTCTTACCACTGCCCTACATCCCCAAACTCTAACATGTGTCAAGCTTGGCTTCTTCCCATGCCAAATTTCATAAGGAGTAAGGTTGCTAATATTATTAGGAACCCTATTCAGTAAGTAGCAAGCCGTTAACATGGCATCACCCCAAAATCCGTCGTTTAGACCCGAGTAAGAAAGCATGGCATTGACCATTTCTTTCAAAACTCTGTTTTTCCTTTCCGATACACCATTTTGTTGAGGTGTGTAAGGAGCTGTGGTTTCATGAATGATACCAACACTTTGGAAATAACTAGGATTAAAGTATTCACCACCTCTATCGGTGTGCAACTTCTTAATAGAAGTTCCCTTTTGAAGTTCAGCTTCACTCTTATAAATTTGAAATTTATCAAGAGCTTCATCCTTGGAATGTAATAAGTAAACATAGCAAAATCTAGAACAATCATCAATGTATGTGACTACATATTTCTTGTTCCCTAAAGATGGTGATGAATGAAAATCACATAAATCGCTATGTATCAAGTCTAGTGATGGACCATATTTATATGATTCATTAAGATAGTTAAACCCACCAAATTGAATGCTTTATCTGTATAACTTTTACTTGTTAGTTTCACTTTTGTTCTACAGGCTATTTCAAGGAGTAATGACGAAACGAGCTAAAATGGAGTTCTTAACGCTGAAAGTGGATTACAAGTCAGAACTGACCATACCCCGACAATACTCCGATCAAGCCACAACTAAGTCCCGATGACTTGTTCCAACAAAGATCAAGAACACAAATGAAATGCCAAGTATAAGTGACTTATCTTTTGATGTCAACTAAGGAGCAACCAAAGGGCAACCAAAGAGGCAACCAAAGGGCAACCGGAGTTACATGACAACCAAAGGCTTTTGGGGAGAAAATATCACAATCCACTCAAACCCTCTTCTCCTCCACCTAAGGCCGGCGGCTTTGAGTGTCAAGATGACACATGGGGGGCGGCTAAGGGGAAGGGACACCTAAGGCCGGCGGCTTTGAGCTCATCCACTCCTCCCTTGCCATGTGTTGTGCTCTCCTTCCTCCTCCTTGCCTATAAATAGAGAGCTCCTCTTCCCTTGTTCAATGCCTCATACCTCATAGTGCCACACACCATAAGTTACTTATCTCTCTAGAGTTTGGGCACAATCCATGTAAACACACCACTTTGATATTAAAGCACCAAGTTTGTTCTTGAGTACTCTTGTCGGTTCTTGAAGTACTCAAGCATTTCCTTTACTTTTCATTGTTCTTGAGTTTACTCCTGTTGGTTCTTGAGTATTCTCCCTTTACTTTCCTTGTCTTTATTTCCAAAAACCTTTACTTTCCTGTCTTTCAAAACCTTTACTTTACTCATCACTTAGTGACAGAACCGCTCGTCGTCAAAGCGATTTGTGCAAATAAATTTATAATAGTCCGCTACTCGCAACTATACTACTGGGTAGTACTTGGTAAGTAGGGGTCGAACCCAAGGGAACTAGGGGAATAATTGTTCTTCGGGGGGATTACGCAGTGTGGGAGCGTGTTTAAGGTCGGTTGGTTGGTTTTAAAGCTACCAGCTATTTTGATTGATTGATTGGTTGGTTGGTTGATTTTAATACTGGAAAGTAAATTACAGTTTATAATTAAAGAGAAATGTTCGGTTTCAGGGGACTTGTATTATATCCTATTTATCATTGACCTTTAGTGACTCTCCTAAGTATTCAAACGGTGTATCAAGGCCATTCCAAGCACTCGATTTGCGTACACTGTCTAGCCTATTCCAAGGACGTAGAACACTTATTCTATTTAGACTAATACTCCATTCCCGGTTATATTAGCCTATGTGCATCCATTTGATCAATCATTCCCGATCAACCAAATGGTGTTTAAGATGAGTCAAACTTCTCAGATAAGCTTTGCCATTCCAAGCATCCACTTATCCGTACAAGTTTACGAACCCCGCTGTAGAGTTTTGCCATTCCAAGCATCCACTCTACCTTGGACGTTCTGACTTAATATATGGCACATAGAATAAGTTTTGAATACTTAGACTAGACACTAAGTTAATAGTCTTAAAACATTTTATAATACAAGTGCGCCCCTTAGACCGAACTACAAGTTTAGCTACTATTCATCGCGCTAAACATTATAACTAAGGAAATAAAACAGTTGAATAAATACTAAGAATTACTTACAACCGTTGAAGCGCCAAGGGAGCTATCCTTTATTTCCAAAGACAAGATTACAACGTTACAATATTACAACTTCTAGAGAGAGAAGTGAATTTGAGATTGAGGTGTGTTGAAATGAGGGGAGGAGCTCCTCCTTTTATAGCCAAAATGGGAGGAGATGGGTGGTGGAGATGGATGCACATGTCTTTTGATCCAAGGGAGGAGAAGAGGAGGAAGGAGGAGGTGCCATGTGGAGGAGGAGCAAAGCCGCCGGTCACCATGGGTGGAGGAGCCGCCGGTTGCCGGTGGTGGAAGGAGGAGGAGCTCATCCTTTGGCCACCACTTCTTCAAGTGGTCGGTCATCTTGCCCAAATGTGAGTTTTGTACAGATTTGTGCAGTCTTTTCACAAAACTGTCAATGTGTTTCTTCCCCGGGCTGTCTTGACTCCACTCCTGATTCTTCTGATTAATTTGTTATGGTCAATTCAACGTCAGGATCCTTGATATTTCTTCAGTCGGCATATGATCTTGACCTTGGAATGACTCTTGTTATCTTTTCAGCATAAAATCCTCTCCTTAGCGTGTTTTCACTTCAGTCTCTAAAATGCCCTGTGAAAATGTATCGGGACTAACACGTAGAAGTTAGATAGACAAACAGTCTAATTTGGTGGGTTTAACTGCATTTATGTTTCATACAATTATGGTCCATCAGATTACCCCACACTTTTAGTTGTTCGTCCCGAACAATGCTATTAAAGGGCGTAAGTTCTAAGTTTGGCTTTGGAATATGAAAATTAGACTGTGGTACTCGATCTATCCTAATTCATGTATTGCTTACTTATTACCAAATTAAACTGCGTAAATAAATAGAAGTAACTTGATACGTGTACCTTCGTGCTGAGATGCAAATTATATTGGATGTCTCGGGAGATAGCCCTTTTTAGGCTCCTGGACTGCAATCTTGGGATCGTCTCGCACTATATGGTTTTCTGGTAGCTTTCTCTAGCACGTGATTCGGTTCAGGTTTCAGTGGTTTGAGTACTTTGATTTCTTTTGGCGAGGGACTGCTTTTTGTAGTGAATTGGCCTTTGGCCTTTGATTTGTCGCTTTGAGTGCTTCACTTTTGCTCGGTTAAAACCTTCACAATTTTGGGCCTTTGGCCTCTTGATTTGCTTCATTGAGCTTTTCGTCTTTTTGTGTCTGCTAGTCCATTTTCTCAAGCCTTTTTGGGAGGTCCAATCATCACCCGCAAGCCTATGGAAATACCTCCCCGCTCCTCTCTTTTTTGCCGTTTTCGCGCGGGTCAAGGTGAGGGTCGCTCAGCTATTTTCTCGGCTACTTTGACTGTCGTTTTCGCGCGGGTCAAGATGAGGGTCGCTCATCTATTTTCTCGGCTACTTTGACCGGAGATAGGACGGTCTGATTCCCGTCCTCGCCTTTTGCATTGCATGGCGGAGATGACTTCAATCTTCACTGAAACCCGAAGTGCAGCCTCCACTGACTTCGAAAACCATATAGTTTGATCTGATCCTTTGATTGCTTGCCAAGCCTTTCTAGGGCAGTTTATATCAACTCCACATCCCTAGTTATCTCAACACAAAGGACAAATGGAAAGTTACATTCTAAGTTTTTAAACAGTTGAATTTTCACAAGGTTAATGCATGAATTATGATTTATCTTTTTCACATTCTTAAGTTCATATTTTCAAAAAGATACTATTACTAAAAAAGAAAAACAGCCGCATGTTATTTATGTACAGAGGTGGATCTCACCCCACACTTTTGAACGAAGGCGTGCCTTAGTTCAAAAGTCATGCAAGCTTAAAACTAAATACTGAATTTAAAAGACAGAACTTAAAGTGCGGAAAAGTAAGATAGTGTCGGGTTACCTCCCGACCAGTGCACTTGTTTAACGTCGTTGGCTCGACGATACCTCGTTTGTGGTTCATTGGTTTGGGTCCCATGGGTGGCTGAGGTCAAACTTTGCCACCGTTCCAGTGTTGCTTCTTCCTGACTTCTTGCCGGAGTAAGAGCTCCATGGTTTTTATGTTTTCTCTTTCCATTGTTTCTGATAAGGCGGGAGACCTTTGACCATAGCTGCTGGTCTTGATACTTTTTTGGTCCCTAATGACAGGTCAGAAAACTGTGCACCGTAATCTGAGATAGGTGTTATGTCTGGTGGTTTCTTCGTGTCCGGGCGGCTCTTATTAATGTAGAAGTGTGCAATTTTGCCGCCGAACTTAAGTGATAATGACCCCTTGCCCACATCGATTCTTGCTTTAGTGGCGTAGAGGAATGGTCGTCCCAATATTATTATTGGTGAGTCGTCTTCGCAGGTTTCTTCTGTTGGTATTACATAGAAGTCTGCAGCAACGACAAGTTCTCCCACATGGAGTATTACATCTTCCAGTTCTCCAACCGGGCGGATGCATGATTTATCTCCTAGCTCGATATTTGATCGAGGTGGTTTCAACGGACCAAGTCCTAGTAGGTAACACAAGGAGGAAGGCATGCCGTTGACAGCAGCCCCAAGATCGACTAAGCATTTATGGATCTGGGTTTCACCAATACCACAGGTGATTGTAAAGGCCCCAGGGTCTTTATTTCTTTCCGGTTGTGGCTCATGATCTGAAGTGAGGGCTCTTTCTATTGTCGGACTATTCTGCCCACTCCCTGGCTTATAATTTGCGTACTCGGACTCTTTAATATTTTGCTTCGAAGTAATAATATTATTTGGGGAGTCCCAACCAGATGCTGGTATGTCAAAGTGTGTGATCGGCGGCGGTGTTATGCAAACAGTAAACGCGTACCGTCCATTGTCAGCATGCGTAACCCATGTTTTGCCATCATTGGGTCGGTCTTCTTCTTGATTCCAATCAGGTCGACTCCTACGGTTGAAATGATTGTTTGTAAGTCTGTAGGTTGGGGACCGTGCTACTTCTCCTAGAGTAACCTTCATGTTTGACCTTCTTATCATGCTTATGTTCGCCTTAGGATTTTGGATGGTCTGTGAAGGAAGTCTGCCAGGTTCAGTAGTGAGTGTTGACATTGCGGTGGCGAGCTGGGACATTTGTTTGGTCAATTCTGAAATTGCACCGTCAGTTTTTGCCTGGTACTGGTGTAGTGAAGTACCCAATTGATTAATGTTTCCCGTGAGCTCCTTCATCGTGTCATTGAGCGACTTGCTTGGTTCCTGCTGATTGCTCGGTCTGGCTTGGTACTGATTTGGCCCTTTTTGGTGATATTGGCCTGCCGATGGAGTGTTCTGGTGATATTGTCGGTGGGGTGGTTGGTAAAATGACTGCGCTAGTTGAGGGACAACTGGTTGTGTCTCCGTCTGAAGATAGCTGTTGTTGTTACGCCACCCTGGGTTGGATGTTTGACCGTACTGTCTATTTTGTCCAGCTCGGTCGTTGTTGTATCCTTGATATCCTCCCACTGTATTTACGTCAGCCAGTTCTTCTTCTATCAATGTTGGGCATGCGTCCGTTTTGTGGTCTGAAGAACCACAGAACTCGCAAGGTTTTACCGTAACTGGCTGTCTACGTATGATCTTAGTCATCATCTCCTTTAACTGTTTCATCTCTTCAGTTATGGAGTTTACTGATGCCTCGGTTTGTGCTACCCTTTTTGATCGAGAGAATTCATCTTGGCGAGTGGTCTCTTCTCTAAATCGAGCATTTTCAGCAACGTTGGCGATGAGATTTCTGATGCCACTTAATGATAGATTCATCATGGACCCTCCTGCTGAGGCATCCAAGAGCATTTTGTCTAGTGGTCTTAATCCATCAATGAGGTACTCGATGACGAGTTTCTCGGGCAGTCCAAGGGTACAGCAGCTCCTTTCTAGGTGATTGAACTTTTCCAGGTAATCGTACATGGTTTCATTGGGACCCTGTTTGATTTCCTGTAGTTGCTTCCTTACTTGTATTGCTCTTCCAGCCGGATAGTATTTGTCTAAGAATTTCTTCTGCATCTGAGCCCATGTTCTAATGCTTCCGGAAGGCAATGAAAGGAACCAGTCGTTTGCCGAGTCCATGAGGGAAAAATAGAACGCCTTTAACTTGAAGTCGTCCATATTCACTCGATTGGGCTTTAGATTCTGGCAAATGCCATGTAGGCGTTGGAGGTGAGTTGTCGCAGATTCTCCAAGTGCTCCTGAGAATTTGGGCAAGCTGTGTGCCACTGATGCGTTGATGGTTATGTTTTCTAATTCAGGGCCTTCGTAGATGCACCACGGCTGTGTCTCGAAATTAGGGGCATTTAACTCGCCCATCGTCGGTTCACGGTAGTAGTTATCTCCGTAGTAGTCGTCGAAAGCGGGTTCTCTTCTTGGCATGTATCGAGGTTGAGGTTGTGGTCGTGGGGGATGAATAGGAGGTTGTACTGGACCAGTCGCATTTCGGTCCTCGGGTATTTCTTGGTTTCTTCTGACTGCTTCCCTATCACGAGCTCTTCTGTTTCTGATGAGTTGTTCCGGGTCGTCGACGAATGGAAACGGTACCTCATCATTCTGATCGTACAGGTTTATTTCTTCGTCATCCTGGAAGTCATGGTGACTTTCTTCGCGAGACATGGTTGTTTTGAAGCGCGTAACGATTCAAAGAACAGTTATCCGATGACTAGTTCCCCGGCAACGGCGCCAATTTGACAGAACCGCTCGTCGTCAAAGCGATTTGTGCAAATAAATTTATAATAGTCCGCTACTCGCAACTATACTATTGGGTAGTACTTGGTAAGTAGGGGTCGAACCCAAGGGAACTAGGGGAATAATTGTTCTTCGGGGGGATTACGCAGCGTGGGAGCGTGTTTAAGGTCGGTTGGTTGGTTTTAAAGCTACCAGCTATTTTGATTGATTGATTGGTTGGTTGGTTGATTTTAATACTGGAAAGTAAATTACAGTTTATAATTAAAGAGAAATGTTCGGTTTCAGGGGACTTGTATTATATCCTATTTATCATTGACCTTTAGTGACTCTCCTAAGTATTCAAACGGTGTATCAAGGCCATTCCAAGTACTCGATTTGCGTACACTGTCTAGCCTATTCCAAGGACGTAGAACACTTATTCTATTTAGACTAATACTCCATTCCCGGTTATATTAGCCTATGTGCATCCATTTGATCAATCATTCCCGATCAACCAAATGGTGTTTAAGATGAGTCAAACTTCTCAGATAAGCTTTGCCATTCCAAGCATCCACTTATCCGTACAAGTTTACGAACCCCGCTGTAGAGTTTTGCCATTCCAAGCATCCACTCTACCTTGGACGTTCTGACTTAATATATGGCACATAGAATAAGTTTTGAATACTTAGACTAGACACTAAGTTAATAGTCTTAAAACATTTTATAATACAAGTGCGCCCCTTAGACCGAACTACAAGTTTAGCTACTATTCATCGCGCTAAAGATTATAACTAAGGAAATAAAACAGTTGAATAAATACTAAGAATTACTTACAACCGTTGAAGCGCCAAGGGAGCTATCCTTTATTTCCAAAGCCAAGATTACAACGTTACAATATTACAACTTCTAGAGAGAGAAGTGAATTTGAGATTGAGGTGTGTTGAAATGAGGGGAGGAGCTCCTCCTTTTATAGCCAAAATGGAAGGAGATGGGTGGTGGAGATGGATGCACATGTCTTTTGATCCAAGGGAGGAGAAGAGGAGGAAGGAGGAGGTGCCATGTGGAGGAGGAGCAAAGCCGCCGGTCACCATGGGTGGAGGAGCCGCCGGTTGCCGGTGGTGGAAGGAGGAGGAGCTCCTCCTTTGGCCACCACTTCTTCAAGTGGTCGGTCATCTTGCCCAAATGTGAGTTTTGTACAGTTTTGTGCAGTCTTTTCACAAAACTGTCAATGTGTTTCTTCCCCGGGCTGTCTTGACTCCACTCCTGATTCTTCTGATTAATTTGTTATGGTCAATTCAACGTCAGGATCCTTAATATTTCTTCAGTCGGCATATGATCTTGACCTTGGATTGACTCTTGTTATCTTTTCAGCATAAAATCCTCTCCTTAGCGTGTTTTCACTTCAGTCTCTAAAATGCCCTGTGAAAATGTATCGGGACTAACACGTAGAAGTTAGATAGACAAACAGTCTAATTTGGTGGGTTTAACTGCATTTATGTTTCATACAATTATGGTCCATCACTTAGCTATGATATCCACTCCTATGGATATTCGTAGCTAAACCCTTCATTCGGTTGAAGGGGTGTACTTGTATCATAAAATGTTTTAGACCCTTCTCTTAGTGCCTCTTTGTGTTCAACTTGTTCTAGGTGCCTTATATTAGGTCAGAACTCCATTGGTTGAGTGGATGCTCGGAAGAGCAAAGCTCTGCCATGGGTTCGTGATCTTCCGTGGATAAGTGAAGGCTCGGAAGGTCACAGCTTATCTGTGGAAGTCAACCTCTTTTAAACACCATTTGGTTTAGCAGGAATGATGATCAAACGGATGCACATACTAGAAGAAGAGTTCTTTGTCTTGCAAAAGACTAGACGGTGTGGCAAGTCATGTGCTAGGAATAGCCTTGATACACTTTTGAACACTTAGTATGATCATTAGAGGTCAATGATAAACGGACTATGATACAAGGCCCCTGATACCGAATCTTTCCTTTGATTCAAACATCACCTGTCACTTACTTTCAGTCTTACTATCAACTGCTTACTTTCCAGTCATTTACTTTCAGTAACTTTACTTTCAGTCCATATCAACTGCTTACTTTCCGCAAGTCTTGTCCTTCAAGCAATTACTTTCCGCAAGACTTGTCCTTCAAGCATTTACTTTCCGCAAGACTTGTCCTTCAAGCACTTTACTTTTCAGTATTTACTTTCAGTCCCGTATTTACTTTCTTTACTTTCAGTCATTTACTTTTCAGTACTAAAACCACAACCAATCCACTTACTTTTCAGTACTAAAATCACAACCAATCCCCAACTGTCTTACTTTCATTTTCGAAAGAACAACTATCCACTAATTCCCTTGGGTTCGACCCCTACTTACCGCTTTACTAACCCAATAGTAAAGTTGCGAGTAGCGGACTTATAAATTAATCTTGCTTAGCACTCAACGACGTGCTCTGTCAAAATTGGCTCCGTTGCCGGGGAATTAGAAAATATCAATCGGATAATTGTTCTTTCTTTTTCTTTTAAAATTTCAAACTCGGCTCTGCATAACCATGTCTCGTGCAGGAAGCCACCATGACTATCAGGATGACGACGAGATGAACTTGTACGATCGAAATAATGAGGCGCCGCCTCCATTTATTGACGATCCGGAACAGCTCATCCGAAACCAAAGAGCTCGTAATAGGGAGGCCGTTCGAAGAAACCAAGGCCCGCCCGAGGACCGAAATGAAGCTGGTCCAGTGCAACCCCCTAGACATCCCCCACATCCTCAACCTCGACAAGTGCCAAGGCGAGAACCCGTCGTTGATGACTACTATGGAGATAACAACTTCCGCGAACCTACTATGGGAGAACTGTCGGCACCAGATTTCAGAAACCAGCCGTGGTGCATTTATGAGGGCCCTGATCTAGAAAACATCGCCATCAACACATCAATGGTCCACAATTTGCCAAAGTTCTCAGGAACTCATGGAGAATCAGCGACGACTCATCTCCAACGCTTACACGGCATCTGCCAAAATCTAAAACCCAATGGCGTGAATGTAGACGACTTCAAGTTAAAGGCGTTCTATTTTTCCCTCACTGACTCGGCGAACGACTGGTTCCTTTCACTGCCTTCCGGTAGCATCAGAACATGGACTCAGATGCAAAAGAAGTTCCTGGACAAATACTACCTAGCGGGAAGAGCAATGCAAGTAAGGAGGCAACTGCAGGACATCAAGCAGGGCCCCAATGAAACCATGTATGATTACCTGGAGAAATTCAATCGCCTGGAGAGAAGCTGTTGCACCCTTGGATTGCCCGAGAAACTCATCATCGAGTACCTCATTGATGGATTGAGACCTTTAGACAAAATGCTCCTGGATGCCTCAGCTGGAGGATCCATGATGAATCTATCACTGAGTGGCATTAGGAATCTCATCACCGACGTTGCTGAAAATGCCCGATTCAGAGAAGAGACAACTCGGCAGGAAGAATTTTCCCGAACAAAGAATGTGGCAAAGGCTGAAGAAACACCGATGAACTCTATGCCAGAGGAGATGAAACAAATGAAGGAGATGATGGTTCAGATCCTACGAAGGCAGCCAGTTCCAGTAAAGCCTTGCGAATTCTGTAGTTCTACGGACCATAAAACCGACGCATGCCCAACCTTGATAGTAGAGGAACCAGCAGAAGTGAATGCAGTGGTAGGATACCAAGGATACAACAACAACAACAGCAACGATAGAGCCGGACCAAACCGGCAGTATAATCAAACGACCAATCCAAGCTGGCGGAACGACAACCATCTTCCGAGGGAGACACAACAAGCCGCACCGCAGTTAGCTCAGTCATTCTACCAACCTCCCCACTGGCTGTACAACCAGAACGCTCCATCAGCAGGCCAATATCAGCAAAAAGGACCAAATCAATACCCGACAAACTAATATCAACAAAAGGGACAAAATCAGTACCAAGCAAACTCAAGCAGTCAGCAAGGACCAAACAAATCGCTTGAAGACACAATGAAGGAACTCGCAGGAAGCGTAAATCAATTGGGTAATTCGCTACACCAATTCCAGGCAAAAACTGACGGGGTAATTTCAGATTTGACCAAACAAATGTCCCAGCTCGCCACCGCAATGTCCGCCCTTACTACTGAACCTGGCCGACTTCCTTCACAAACGATCCAAAACCCAAAGGCGAATATTAGCATGATAAGAAAGGCAAACATAAAGGCAGCACAGGAAGAAGCAGCACGATCCAAAACTTACAAACTTACGAACAAACACTTCACCCGTAGGCACCGTCCTGATTGGAATCAAGAGGAAGACCGACCCAATGATGGCAGAACGTGGGTCACGCATGCTGACAACGGATGCTATGCATTCACCGTTAGCATGACACCGCCACCAATCACACACTTTGATATACCAGCATCTGGATGGGATGACAATGACGATCCAGACTCTGATGGTCCCAGATGGGATTCCCCAACTAACATCTATGCATCAGAGCAAGGTATTTACCTAGAAGATCAGGAGTT
The DNA here is from genome assembly GCA_033675215.1 of Rhodiola kirilowii. Classification (NCBI taxonomy): domain Eukaryota; kingdom Viridiplantae; phylum Streptophyta; class Magnoliopsida; order Saxifragales; family Crassulaceae; genus Rhodiola; species Rhodiola kirilowii. The sequence goes on from CM066201.1 coordinate 38,538,168, forward strand.
AGAAGGGCCCGATCATACAAATCCAGAACCTAAGGATGGGCAGAATGGCCCGATAATGGAAAGATCCCTCACTTCAGATCATGAGTCACAACCGGAAAGGGATAAGGACCCAGGGGCCTTCACAGTCACCTGTGGTATTGGTGAAGCTCAAATTCACAAGTGCCTAATCGATCTTGGGGCTGCCGTCAATGCCATGCCTTACTCCTTATATTACTTATTAGGGCTTGGCCCATTGAAACCACCAAGATCAAATATCGAATTGGGAGATAAATCGTGTATCCAACCGGTTGGAGTGCTTGAAGATCTAATACTCCATGTGGGAGAGTGATGGACCATAATTATACGAATCAAAAACACAGTTAAACCCACTAAATTAGACTGTTTGTCTATTTAACTTTTGCTTGTTAGTTCCGATATTTATCTACAGGGCATTTTAAAGACTAGAGAGAATACACGCTAAGGAGAGGATTTTACACTGAAAATATATTACGAGTCATTCCAAGGTCACGATCAGATGCCGACTGAAGAAATCTCAAGATCCTGACATTGAATCACTCAAAACAAATCCAACCGAGGAACAACCAAAGTCAGTCCGGAGCTGAAATACACCGATAGTTTTGTGAAAACTTCACAAAACTCACACAAACTCACTCTTATCCATTGGTGACCGACGGCTTTGGGGAGAGGTGAGCTTGGGAGGAAGCTCTCCTCCATGACCGGCCACCAGCGGCTTTTGTGAGCCATGGAGAGCTTGCCAAGTGTTGCTCCTCCTCACCACATCTCCTCCCCCCTTAAGCCTATAAATACCCTTCTCCTCTCATTTGTAAATCAATCCCAAAAATCATAAACACTTCTCTCTCTAGAAAGTTTGGCATTTGTAAGTTTGGTTTTTAATAAATAATACTCATGTTGGTTCTTGAGTATTATAGTTTGGTCTTGAGTACACCTGTCGGTTCTTGAGTACTCAAGCTTTTCTTTATTCTCGAGTACTCTTGTCGGTTCTTGAAGTACTCACCCCTTTCCTTTACTTACTGTCTTTCAAAAACCCTCGAGTACTTAGCTATGGTATCCACCTCTATGGATATTCGTAGCTAAACTCTTCATTCGGTTGAAGGGGTGTACTTGTATCATAAAATGTTTAGGCCATATTTTAGTGCCTCTTCTTTGTATTCAAAACTTGTTCTATGTGCCATATATTAGGTTAGAACTTCCAAGGTTGAGTGGATGCTTGGAATGGCAAAGCTCTTCCATGGGGTTCGTAAACATACTCGGATAAGTGGATGCTTGGAATGGCAAAGCTTATCTGAGGAGTTTGACCTTTCTAAAACACCATTTGGTTGGTCGGGAATGACTGGTCAAATGGATGCACACATGCTAATATAGCTTGGAATGGGGTATTAGTCTAAGTAGAACAAGTGCTCTATGACCTTGGAATGGGCTAGACAGTGTGGCAAATCGAGTGCTTGGAATGGCCTTGATACACGTTTGAATACTTAAAAGGATCACTAAAGGTCAATGATAAACAGGCTATGATACAAGGCCCCCGAAACCGAATGCTTTCCTTAAATTCAAACACCCCTTGCATTTACTTTCTTAGTATAAACTGCTCTATCAACTGCTCACGTACCGGAAGGCTTGCCAATCACGCATCACCCGCTGTAAGTCTTCCACTTTTATTTTCAGTACTTTACTTTTCTGTCATTTACTTTTCCGCACTAAAAACCAAAACCAACCAACCAATCACTTACTTTTCCGCACTAAAACCTCAATCAACCTAAAACACGCTCCCTCACTGTACAATTCCCTCAAAGAATAGCTTATCCCCCTAATTCCCTTGGGTTCGACCCCTACTTACCACTTGCTACCCAATAGTAAGGTCACGAGTAGCGGAATACAAATTTGCTTTTGCACAGAGAACACCGCACCTTAACGACAGTGCGGTGGGCTCCGTCAGAGAGCTCATCGTTGCTGCGGATTTTTATGTAATACAAACGGGAGAGACTAGCGAAGATGACCCTCCAACGCTTATATTAGGACGGCCTTTTCTCTACGCCACCAAGGCATGGATCGACATGGGCAAGGGCTTGTTATCACTTGCATTTGGCGGAAAAATTTCAGATTTCTACATCGATGTTTATGATGGCCGCCCAAGGACAAGGAAACCGCCAGACATTATGCCTATCTCGGATCTCAGTACACAAATTTCTGATCTGCCAAGAGAGACCGTAAGAGCAGCAAGACCAGCAGCTATGGTCAAAGGTCCCTTACCTTCTCAGAGACAATGGAAAGAAAAAACCACCGAAACAAAGGAGTCCTGACCCGAGCACATCATCTCACAAGAAATCGAGAAAAGTCAAGGCAAGAATGAAAGTAGGCACACCACACTACGACCTGAGCCACCCATGGGATCCCACCTTATGATCCAGGAATGAGGTATTGTCGAGCTAACGACGTTAAACAAATGCACTGGTTGGGAGGTAACCCGACATCTATCTTACTTTCAGTCATTTAGTTTTTTGCCTTAAAACATTCTCACCTTTCCTGTATATATTTGCTTGCATAAACTTTTGAACTAAGTCATGCTGTGAGGCGCGCCTTCGTTCAAAAGTGTGGGGTGAGAACCGCCTTTGTATATAGTTAATTAACATGCTTTCTTTTTTCCTTTTCCCTTAATATTATCTTTTTGAAAATATGACCTTGAGAATGTGAAAAAGATAGATCTAAATTCATGCATTTACCTTGTGAAATCTCAACTGTATAAAAACTTAGGATGTAACTTCTCATTTGTCCCTTTGTGCTGAGATATACAGGGGATGTGGAGTTGATATAAATTGCCCTAGAGAGGCTTGGCAAGCAATCGAAGGACTGAATTTCACTATATGGTTTACGAAGTCAGTGGAGGCTGCACTTCGGGTTTCAAAGAAGATCAGAGTCATCCCCGCCGTGCAGCGTTTATGCAAGAGGCGGGACGGGAATCAAACCGTCCTATCTCTAGTCCTAGTAGCCGGGAAAATAGATGAGCGACCCTCATCTTGACCCGCGCGAAACAGCAAGGATGAGAAAGAGCGGGGAGGTATTTCCATATGCTCTCGGGCAATGATTGGACCTCCCAAAGAAAGGTTGAGAAAATGGACTAGCAAGTCACAAGGAAGCAAAAGCTCGAAGAAGCTGATCAAAGGCCAAAAGCCAAAGTATGTGAAGGTTTTAACCGAAACGAAAGTGAAGAAGCTCCAATTCAAAATCAAAGGCCAAAGGCCAATTCACTTCAGAAGCTGTCCCTCACCATAAGGAAATCAAAGTGCTCAACTCAGTGAAACCCGAACCAAATCATGTGCTAGAGAAAGCGACAAGTTAACCATATAGTGCGAGTCGGTCCAGAGAATGCAGTCCAGGAGCCTGAAAAGGGCTATCTCCCGAAACATCCAAATTAATTTGCCTCTCAGCTCGAAGGTACAAGTATCAAGTTTCTTCTAAGTATTTACACGGTTTAGTTTGGTAATAAGTAAGTAATGCATGAATAGGATAAATCTAGTTCTATATTCTCACTTTCATATTTGAAGTTTTTTACTTGGATTGTGTGCATCTCTTAAATGGCATTGTTCGGGACGAACAACTAAAAGTGTCGGGTGATCTGATGGACCATATTTATATGATTCGTTAAGATAGTTAAACCCACCAAATTGGATGCTTTATCTGTACAACTTTTACTTGTTAGTTTCACTTTTGTTCTACAGGCTATTTCAAGGAGTAATGACGAAACGAGATAAAATGGAGTTCTTAACGCTGAAAGTGGATTACAAGTCAGAACTGACCATACCCCGACAATACTCCGATCAAGCCACAACTAAGTCCCGATGACTTGTTCCAACAAAGATCAAGAACACAAGTGAAATGCCAAGTATAAGTGACTTATCTTTTGATGTCAACTAAGGAGCAACCAAAGGAGCAACCAAAGGGCAACCAAAGAGGCAACCAAAGGGCAACCGGAGTTACATGACAACCGAAGGCTCTTGGGGAGAAAATATCACAATCCACTCAAACCCTCTTCTCCTCCACCTAAGGCCGGCGGCTTTGAGTGTCAAGATGACACATGGGGGCGGCTAAGGGGAAGGGACACCTAAGGCCGGCGGCTTTGAGCTCATCCACTCCTCCCTTGCCATGTGTTGTGCTCTCCTTCCTCCTCCTTGCCTATAAATAGAGAGCTCCTCTTCCCTTGTTCAATGCCTCATACCTCATAGTGCCACACACCATAAGTTACTTATCTCTCTAGAGTTTGGGCACAATCCATGTAAACACACAACTTTGATATTAAAGCTCCAAGTTTGTTCTTGAGTACTCTTGTCGGTTCTTGAAGTACTCAAGCATTTCCTTTACTTTTCGTTGTTCTTGAGTTTACTCCTGTTGGTTCTTGAGTATTCTCCCTTTACTTTCCTTGTCTTTATTTCCAAAAACCTTTACTTTCCTGTCTTTCAAAACCTTTACTTTACTCAGCACTTAGCTATGATATCCACTCCTATGGATATTCGTAGCTAAACTGATGTTCCCATGGATGGCATGGATTTGGCAAAACGGCTTTAGGCAGTTCGAGCTAGAGTTCAACCACGGACTGGAACAGAAGGACAGCGTACAGCAGACGCATGATCTGAATCCGAAAGGTTCTGAAGATAGAGGATCTTTTCGGTTGAAGTCGGTCAGCGAAGAAACATATATTCGAGATGTCATTCGAATATCTCCTCACCAGAATTGAAGATTGGCTGACTAACTTACCGTGGAAGATATCTCACGAAGATTGGAATGAAGATTCGAATATCCAGAAGATATCGACGAGATTATTTGATTGGAGCCAATCGATAAGTCATCACCGAAGATCTGATAGGCGATCAAATATATGCAGATTGGATGAGAGAATATCGGATGGCTTGGCGTGGAAGTAATCTCCAAAGATTGGATATGGAGGAGATTGAATATCTATCAAATATTTAGGAGCATCTCTGAAATATTTGACAAGATATTCAGATTGGATTTGGACGATCGAAGATTCGATTTGAAGTCGGCCAGCGAATGATTTGAACATCAGATATTCGAATGAATATCTACATTGAAGGCGGCGTGGCTGACTTGGGCAAGAAGCCTTCGAATATTCTTCCAACCGATTGGAAAAGATATACATCAAATAACTAGGAATATCTCCTAAATATTTGATGGGATTATCTTGTGCAGATTAGGGTTTCGTCCAAGCATATAAATACAATGCTAGGGCGTCCTCATTGTGGGTCGCTTCCCGAGTGAAAAAGAAAAACACGATAGTTCGTGAGATTAGGGGTAGCGACGGCCGGAGGAACATTCCTTATCAATATACAACCGGCGAAGAAAGAGTCTGTTCAGTGTGCTGTTCAGACTGCTCTTGGAGAACTATCAAGCGCACACACACACGGTGATAAAGACACGTCTTTGAGAGAAGGCGACTGGACTTCCGAGAAGTCCAAGACTAGGCCGAGAGGGAAGTCTCGTCCTACCCATAGGGGATCGAGGGGAGTTGCGACGAACCGAGATTGAAAATCCGAGAGATGGAGTGTTAGTGGTGAGGCCATTACAAACGAGGAGTTGTGTAAGAGTAAGACCTCTTGTAACCCTAAACTCGTAATAAGATTTGTGTCCCTTTTTCGGGTGTGGGAAATCCCCCAGAGTAGGCGGAGCCGAACTGGGTTATCATATCATGTGTGCTCCTATTTTGTGCTGTTTATGTTCTGTCTGCTAAGGTGTTCCAGGCTCTGTTTGAACACAACCTGAAACTGTCCAACAAGTGTTCGAGACGCAGTTCGAACACCATCTGGAACTCGTCTTGACTAAGACAAGTAGATTTCAATTGGTATCAGAGGAGGCACTCGACATACAGAGTGTGATCCGGCGACTGTTCAAGATGAGTTTGAAGGAAGGACAGAGCACTAACCGACCACCGTTGCTTGAAGGGCCGAATTATGCCTATTGGAAACCCAGGATGAAAGCCTTTTCGAAATCCCTCGATGAAAAGGCATAGAGAGCCGTGATGATAGGATGGATAGAACCCATGATGGCCAACCCTGAAGGAGCTGTTATGCCAAAACCCGAAGCCCTGTGGTCTGAAGCAGATGATGTAGCGGCTGTTGGGAATTCAAAGGCCCTGAATGCAATATTCTATGGAGTGGACGAGAACGTGTTCAAACTGATTGCTGAATGTGAGGTGGCCAAGGAAGCATGGGATATTCTCAGAATAGCATATGAGGGTCCAGAAAGTGAAACTAACGATGAGGAAGAAGAACATGATAATGTCAATCTCGTCGGACATGTAGTCACTATTGAAGACGGCAGTGAGACAAGTGAAAATCCATGTTCTAGTACACTGTCTGAATAGCCCATTGACGACGCTTCAAGCAGTGATGACGAAGGACTTGCTCATGAGACCTCGGCCGAGACGTACAAGGAACTCTATGAGAAGTGCCTATTGGTGATTGGCCTGAACAAGAAGCTCACAGAAATAGTGGCAAGCCTGACAGAAGAAGAAGATAAACAGTGGCAGGAGGTTGAACTTCTCGTTGCCCAGAAGGTGGAGCACCAAGAGGAAATATCTGCTTTGAAGCACGAGATGATTGGAATGAATCAAGAACCCTCGTCACTTCTTGCGCAGAAGGTGAAACTGCTAGACACCGTATCGGTTCTGAAAGCTGAGATGGAGAAAAAGAGAGAAACACATCCTGCATGCTTGGTGGGGCTAAGGAAAAAGAATGCTGAGTTGCACATCCGCAAAGAAGTTCATCTCAATATGACAGGTAATCCTCGATATCTCATCATTGTTAAATCTATTTGCAAGCTTCAGCTTGTTACTTTTGGAGATGGAGGGAAGGGCCAGGTGATCGGCTGTGGGACATTGAAGGTTCCGGATCTACCTGTGCTCGAGGATATCCTCCTAGTGGATGGGTTAAAGGTGAACCTGATCAGTATCAGTAGATTGTGTGATGAAGGACAGTCTGTTACTTTCACTCGCGATTCGTGTCAAGTACTGGATAGGAATGGAGACACACTGTTGGAAGGAAGTAGGTCAACAAACAAATGCTACTGTCTAGGCACAGTTGGAACAGGAGCTGCCACTGTCTGTCCGACAAACACGATACATGAGATGGAGTTGCAAGGGATAGGTATGGTGTCCTCTTCTGGAAAGGTGAAAGACGATGTTGCCCCCAACTCAGTTCTAGAAGATAAAATTACAGAGGGAGGTCTAGCCGATGAAGCCACACCTACTCCAGCCGGGACACTTGACGATGCACCTGCGCTACAACCCTCATGGAGAAGTAAGAGTCGAGCAAATGAGATCAAGTGTCGAGAGCTGGCTGCCTGTTCATCCAGTCCGAAGAATGTCATCAAATCATTTATTGATAAGATTCAGGTGGTGGCCATTCACATGGAACTGGAAGAGCTCATCAGATATAAAGCATGGAAGTTATGTCATCTTAAGCATAGTCACGAACTGAAGAAGACTATGTACGGACTCACACAAGCGCCCAGAGCATGGTACAAAACGTTCCTCATCGACCATGGCTATGAGCGAGGGGGAGTGGAGAAGCATATGTTCGTCATGAGTACACAAAAGCTGGTTGGCCAGTTCGTTAGACATATGCAAAAGGAGCTCTAGCTGACCATGGTGGGAGAGATGAAACAGGTGCTAGGCGAGCGGGAAAGCATCGCTACAGGGAGCTGCCGCACTCAGTTCCTATGTATGAAGCAGAATCTGTCTGAACACAGAGTGGAACGGGTGAAGAAGTTTTTGCCCCAGAACCCAGTACAACACTCCATGAGCAGATATCACTTCATCAGAGAGCTAGTGGAGAAGAAGGTCATCACATCGAAACACATGACAATCATAACTGTCGTACTCACCATGCCACTAGACGCCACTCAGTTTGAAACACTTAGATCCTCTCTGGGTCTGCGTGTTATCGCCAACTAAGTGTTTCAGACAGAGGTCAGCCAAGAGCAGAGCCCCAGCAATCGGATGGGCTGACCTACCAAAGAAGAGGGCTGGAACAGATGGTACGTGGTTGGAACTGATTACTAAGTTCAACATATTTGTAGCTTTATGAGGCGTTGGAGCATATCAAGGAGGAGAGAGGTGATTGGACAAATATCTCAAGAGATATACACATGACAATTTTTGGCAAGTTGAGGAGTCCAAATATTTGAAAATCGAAAGGCAGTCGAATCAAAGTTGGATGAGGATACAATATCAGCAAACCCTAAGACCAGTGAAGGGAAAAAGAAGGGAGAAGAAGTGGCTGTGACAAAACTGAAAGAAGCTTCTTCAAAGGCGTCAAAGGCTGATCCTAATCCAACTAAAGGGAGTGTGCAGACTGCGAAGGAAAATCAGGCGATGGCTGAACCACCCCTCAATGAGGTAATCTCTTGTTCTCACTCCTAAGATACTGCACTCAATTCTGTTGATGAGGAAGTCCGGACGATTGGTAAAGATGCGGTGAGTTATAAGGGTGACAAAGTGGTTAATGAGAAGCCGAAGGGATTGAAACCTGCTGTAGACTCTGTGGCTGATGCTACAGAAGAAGGTGAAGCCAGTAGGGCTAAGATTGTGGTTCTGATAAGCAGAAGAATGCAAATGGAGAACAGCAAGCTAAGCAATCTGGCAATGTGATGGAAGGGTCTCATGCATCCGGCAATGATGAAGAACTGGATGTCTTGTTCAAGGGCATTGATGATGTTGTTGATGAGTTGCAAAAAGAGGAGGTTTCAATACCTGTTGAGACAAGAGCTGATCAGTCCTCAGGAGTCGAGGTCGTAGGGGTTAAGAAGGAGGCAAGTGTGCCAGATGATGTTGTCTCAGATATGCAGCAAGGTTGTGAGACAGTTTTACCCCAAGAGTCCTATAAGTCTGATGCAGTCCCAGAGGGTGAGTAAATTAAATCACCGGATGTTGTGCAAGGAGGGTTACGTGATGATTTTGTGGAGGATGCACATGTGGTGGTGGATCCCCCAGCTATTCCTGATATGGAGGATGCAACTCAGGCTGCCACCTTGTCGAAAGCACACAAGAGGATGATGTGGACTCAGTTTCATTGGCTGAGCTCAAGAAGTCTGAAAAGAAGAAACCGAAGAAGAAAGTTATCATCCAAGCATGCTCGACTGAAGTAACTACCAAGCGGGATGATAAGCGAACAGATGCAGGGAGAGCAAGTGCATCCTAGAAAAGGAAGAGGAGTGCTCCAGGATCAGTTCCGCCTAGTGTACCAACTGGAGTGTCTAAGCATGGAATGTGTTTTGTCAGTACAGAAGCAGCAGCCAAGTGGGAAGACAGTTCCATCCTAGTTGCAGATCTAACTATATTCTACTCTCAGTAAGGAGATGGGACAGCTGGTGTACCAGATTGGAAACAGGATGCTCATTGATATGGGAAGAATTATGTTCGACCAGATTGCAGAACACGCCATATCTACAAAGTCTCTGCACCAGATAATCTTCCCATCGCTTATCTATGAGCTGAACATCAACCAGCATCCAGATTTGAAGACTGACCATGACAGACTGTCAAGTGCTCCGATTTAGTTGGAAGTTGATCACAAGTGGGTCAAGGGACGCCATATTAAGGATCTGAAAGACCCCGAGCTAAAGAGGAAGAATTTTCTGGAGCCATCTTCGAGGTAGAGATCATATTGGAGGTCGAACAGGAGCTGAGGTCAAGAATCAATCAATTGGTACACGCTTTGCGATATCCCAGTGATGATAAAGAAGACGGAGAGAGTTGATGTCCTGCTTGAAGAAAAGACATGGTGCCATGAGCCAAAGAGAGATATGTCTGGAGAAGGACTACCATGCAGCAATACTGGACGAGCTGAATCAGTTCAAGAAATCAGTGAAGATGATAATCTTTGGTTCAAAAGACCTAGATACAATTTTGAAGTCCCAGAGAATGATTGGAGGATGTAGAGGCATTGGCTACACTGATGGGAGTAGTTCAGGAAAGACTAAGTTCGTCAAAGCTGAACAGTCGGTGTACAGAGAGATGAACAGGTACCCTCTGACCAACATGATGAGTTCTGACATGAGAATGGAGAGCGAGAACGTGGGCCGAGAATCTCTGATGGAGGAAACCAGATCATAAAAAAACCTATTAGTTGCTGACATGTGGTCGAACAGCTGCTGAGACACCATGGTTTGACAGACTCACAGTATGTGTCACTGTCCCAAGCTATGTTCGAGGGGGAGCTGCCAAGATTTCAGATGCCGAGGAGACCAGGTTGCTCGATTGGACCCCTTGTCAGTTTGTGGCAAAAAGGGGGAGTATTGTTGAGGTAACAGTTCTGGTTCCTCAAGTTGTGTCTAAAGCGTAGATTTGGTTTTGCCAAAATGCCAAAGGGGAGATTGATGTTCCCATGGATGGAATGGATTTGGCAAAACGGCTTTAGACAGTTCGAGCTAGAGTTCAACCACGGACTGGAACAGAAGGACAGCGTACAGCAGACGCATGATCTGAATCCGAAAGGTTCTGAATATAGAGGATCTTTTCGGTTGAAGTTGGTCAGCGAAGAAACATATATTTGAGATGTCATTCGAATATCTCCTCACCAGAATTGAAGATTGGCTGACTAACTTACCATGGAAGATATCTCACGAAGATTGGAATGAAGATTCGAATATCCAGAAGATATCGACGAGATTATTTGATTGGAGCCAATCGATAAGTCATCACCGAAGATCTGATAGGCGATCAACTATATGCAGATTGGATGAGAGAATATCGGATGGCTTGGCGTGGAAGTAATCTCCAAAGATTGGATATGGAGGAGATTGAATATCTATCAAATATTTAGGAGCATCTCCGAAATATTTGACAAGATATTCAGATTGGATTTGGACGATCGAAGATTCGATTTGAAGTCGGCCAGCGAATGATTTGAACATCAGATATTCGAATGAATATCTACATTGAAGGCGGCGTGGCTGACTTGGGCAAGAAGCCTTCGAATATTCTTCCAATCGATTGGAAAAGATATACATCAAATAACTAGGAATATCTCCTAAATATTTGATGGTATTATCTTGTGCAGATTAGGGGTTCGTCCAAGCATATAAATACAATGCTAGGGCGTCCTCATTCTGGGTCGCTTCCCGAGTGAAAAAGAAAAACACGAGAGTTCGTGAGATTGGGGGTAGCGACGGCTGGAGGAACATTCCTTATCAATATACAACCGGTGAAGAAAGAGTCTGTCAGTGTGCTGTTCAGACTGCTCTTGGAGAACTATCAAGCGCACACACACACAGTGATAAAGACACGTCTTTGAGAGAAGGCGACTGGACTTCCGAGAAGTCCAAGAATAGGCCGAGAGGGAAGTCTCGTCCTACCCATAGGGGATCGAGGGGAGTTGCGACGAACCGAGATTGCAAATCCGAGAGACGGAGTGTTAGTGGTGAGGCCATTACAAACGAGGAGTTGTGTAAGAGTAAGACCTCTTGTAACCCTAAACTCGTAATAAGATTTGTGTCCCTTTTTCGGGTGTGGGAAACCCCCCAGAGTAGGCAGAGCCGAATTGGGTTATCATATCGTGTGTGCTCCTATTTTGTGCTGTTTATGTTCTGTCTGTTAAGGTGTTCCAGGCTCTGTTTGAACACAACCTGAAACTGTCCAACAAGTGTTCGAGACCCAGTTCGAACACCATCTGGAACTCGTCTTGACTAAGACAAGTAGATTTCATAAACCCTTAATTCGGTTGAAGGGGTGTACTTGTATCATAAAATGTTTTAGACCCTTCTCTTAGTGCCTCTTTGTGTTCAACTTGTTCTAGGTGCCTTATATTAGGTCAGAACTCTATTGGTTGAGTGGATTCTCGGAAGAGCAAAGCTCTGCCATGGGTTCGTGATCTTTCGTGGATAAGTGGAGGCTCGGAAGAGCACAGCTTATCTGTGGAAGTCAACCTCTTTTAAACACCATTTGGTTTATCAGGAATGATGATCAAATGGATGCACATACTAGAACAAGAGTTCTTTGTCTTGCAAAAGACTAGACGGTGTGGCAAGTCATGTGCTAGGAATAGCCTTGATACACTTTTGAACACTTAGTATGATCATTAGAGGTCAATGATAAACGGACTATGATACAAGGCCCCTGATACCGGTTCTTTCCTTTGATTCAAACATCACCTGTCACTTAATTTCAGTCTTACTATCAACTGCTTACTTTCCAGTCATTTACTTTCAGTAACTTTACTTTCAGTCCATATCAACTGCTTACTTTCCGCAAGTCTTGACCTTCAAGCAATTACTTTCCGCAAGACTTGTCCTTCAAGCATTTACTTTCCGCAAGACTTGTCCTTCATGCACTTTACTTTTCAGTATTTACTTTCAGTCCCGTAGTTACTTTCTTTACTTTCAGTCATTTACTTTTCAGTACTAAAATCACAACCAACCCACTTACTTTTCAGTACTAAAATCACAACCAACCCCCAACTGTCTTACTTTCATTTTCGAAAGAACAACTATCCACTAATTCCCTTGGGTTCAACCGCTACTTACCGCTTTACTAACCCAATAGTAAAGTTGCGAGTAGCGGACTTATAAATTAATCTTGCTTAGCACTCAACGACGTGCTCTGTCATCTAGTATATTGCTTTCTCTAGTAACCTTATAAAATGGTTGTCTAGTAATTTTAGTAAGCATGCAAGTTCTACATTTATCAATGTTCATGTCAAATGAGGGAATTAAATCATGCTTTGACATTTTAAGTAATCTCTTATAATGAACGTGTCCTAAACGTGCATGCCATAGTCTAGATATATCAACATGTGAATTTATAGATTGAGTAGAACATTCCTGCTCACAATTCATGTAAATAGAACAAACACTTTTATTAAGACTCAACTTGAACATTCCATTACACAAATATCCTTTGCCAACAAATATACCACCCTTTGACAACACATAGTTATCGGCTTCATACACTTGCCGATAACCTTGTTTATTTAAAACAGTACTCGACACAATATTTTTTCTAATATTTGGTACAAACAGAATATTACACAAAACAACAGTTTTTCCACTTGAAAACTCTAGTTCTACTTGGCATAGTCCAAGGATTGGGGCAGTTGACTCGTCTCCCATGTGAATAACTCTTCCTTCACTTGTAGCGGCAAATGACTTGAATAATCCTTTGTCTCTACACACATGTGCTGTAGCACCGGAGTCAACCCACCATGAAGTCTCATCATCCTTGAGATTTCTGCTCTTGGTTTTTATTGCCAAAAGCCTTGTCTTGAGCCTTCTCGCTCTTCCCCTTTCCTACGCGGCAGTCACGCTTGAAGTGCCCCATTTTCCCGCAAGTCCAGCATACGTTTTCTTTAGACGAATGCTTCTTTTTGTTAGAACCTTTGCTAACATATTCATTAGGCCTCTTATTGCCTTTGTTCTTGTTCATCTTTTGAGAGCTAGTCTCCAATACATTTACCTTAGGCAAATTTGTATCCACTTCCATTGAGTCCTTTTCCCGAACACGAAGTTCCTCTTCCATTCGGAATTCCTTTGCGAGTTCCACAAGAGAAATATCTTCCTTCTTGTGCTTTAAGGTACGTCGGAAGTCCTTCCAAGCCGGTGGTAATTTGTCAATGATACTTGACACCGAGATGGCTTCATCCATCTTCAGATTTCTTTGAGCAAATTGCCCCAAGATACGCTGTATCTCATGGAATTGTTCCATTACAGGACGAGAGTCCACCATCTTGTAGTTATTGAAGTTGCTAACAAGAAATTTCACGCTCGAGGCGTCCTCAACCATATACTCGGCTTCAAGAGTGTCCCATAACTCTTTTGCAGACTTTACGTTTTGATATAAATTAAAAAGAGGATCGGACATACCGTTGAGGATATGTCCTCTTGCGATGTAGTCGTCGTTCTCCCATTTGTTTTGATTCCGGAAAGCCCCCATTGGTGCGTTCTCTCCAACTTTTGGGCATGGTGTGGACAGCACGTACACCACCTTCAAATTCGTCAATAGGAAATGCATCTTCTTCCTCCAACGCCGATAGTCGGTTCCTTCAAACTTGTCCAATTTCTGGAATTGATGCATCAAGTCTCTCACGCTCGCCATTGAATAGCAGAATGTTATTGAATTCGTTTGTAGTTGCTGGGTCGTCTTTGAGCTTTACTTCGCAGAAACAAGTAGTGTAGGGTCTTCAATGGTAGTGTGAACTTCTTCTCCTTTGTAGTCTTGTTATTCTTGTGTGATGATGGAATAGTACTTCGGATATCAATTTGGATCACGTAGTCGCTGTTCGAATTCAATATTTCCTCCCTACTACGTTGCCTTGGGTTGCAGGAAACTTGAATATGAGATTAAATCCAAATTGAGGAACACTTTGTTCTTAGGCAAGAAAACAAAGCAAAATTAGGGTTTGGGTGTTTTGGAATCAAGAAAATGGATTGAGATGTTTCTGGTAATTGCACAGCACTTTTCTATATATGAAACTCGAAAATACATCATGTATATATAGCCATGCAATCGGGTACGAGCAGGAGATGCGTCTGCAGAATGAACAGTCGCGACCTTCTGCGTTCGCACAACCCAAACCCGACGCATGATAATCTCGTGCGTTCGCGTGGTACTGAGCAGTCGCGATCGGTCGCACAACCTTGTGCGTTCGCACAGTTCACCTTGTGCGTTCGCACAACCCAGACCCGACGCATGAGAATCTTGTGCGTTCGCACGCATGGCTTTGTGTGCTCGCATGGCTCTTGCGCGTTCATTTTATCAGGGAAAGCTACCCTAACATCTAGTAACATGATTATAGGTCCTAAAACCCTAAAATCACTAACAGGGCAAAAACGCGTCAAAGACTAGTTTCGATAAACCAAAATTCAGGATGATTCGAAAAAGGAACGAGTAATGATCAAGGTTCACTTACTGTGCCGATGGCGACATAATCGCAAGACATATCGTACAGAATGAAAGAAAACTGTCCTTCTAATTCACCGAGGGGAGAATCAACAATATGCGTACTCTCGTCTCTCCAAATTTTATAAATCTCACTGATGAGATGTGTGTCCCTATGTGTTCCACTTATTTCCAGATGCTTAATAAGCTTTTCGGTATTTTTAAGCATGCCGTAGAACAGCACGAACACATCACCATGGCACGCAACCTGTCTGCCAAGAACAAATTAAAAAAGCGATGAACATTTTTCAATTTTCAACAGGAGCGAATCTAGTCGAATCGAAGTTGTACTGCGTACCTTTCTTGGTCAGGATTATCATCAATAACCATATAACCAGAAGCGCCGGAGTTAAAGGTGGTTGTATGAGGATAGAAAACGAGCAGCTCGCGTGCAAGAAAGCAATCAGTTTGGGTTCCGGAGACAGGCGCAGAATCAGGATTCTTCATGGCCCGGTGGATCCTGGCGACCGATTTGTTGAACACTGCAAGCATCTTGAACAAGTCAACAGTTTCGCAGAAGAATCTGATAGAAAGTGTGCGAAATGACAATCCTCCGACGAATTTCTGGCAAGAACAAAGTCGAAATCCGCAGAATAAAAAAGTCACTGGGTTTGCCGCCAGCAGTTGTATTTAAATGACAGGAGGAGGGTTCTATAAAAAAAAATGACAGGAGGGTTAGTTACAGACTTCAAGAAATTACAGATAAGTCCCTGAACTAACCAAACTCTACACTATGCCAAGGTATTATACACTGTTCCCTATGAGTTTCAATATGCAGTTATGCACAATTGGGTCTCCTTAACCGTAAGTTTCAATAAAAAAACAAACAAACGAGGAAGAAGAGCAGAAAGTATTGGAAGTTTATTTATTTATTTGAGTATAGCTCTTTCGATTTGAAGTATTAAAAGTTTAAATGTTGTTGTCAAAAAAAAAGTTTAAATGTTTCAGTTCATTTGGCTTCGTTCCTTACTCCCCTCATAGCCCCTCTCTTTTTCACCCTCTTCCTCTCAATCGCTAGATGGACTCAGATCTACGGTTGGGATGGGAGATATTAGAGGGTAAGGTGATGTTGCTGTGTTGGTGGTGGCGAGGGACGATGCCGGAGGGGAGGTTTTGTTTTCCTTCTGTATTTTGTTTTCTTTTGGTCGGATTGGGTTTTGGTGCTGGCGGGGTTGCTTCGAGTGGTCAGACTGGCGTCGGCGGAGGGTGGTTGGCCTGTTCCGGTTTGTCCTCTTGGAAGAATACAGCGTTTTTCGGCATCCTGGGGAGGCGGACGGGCGGATATTCCGATTGGACCTGCTTTTGGGGTGGAGGCGTCTGGGTGGCACTCCGAAAGGAGTTGCTGGTTGGTGGTGAAGCAGCTTCGGCCGGTGGAGGCTAGTGATAGGGGTGCGACTTCTGGGGGGGGGTTTGGGCCCTGCCGGTTCCGGGTTTTTGCCTTTTAGGTCGGATCTGGTCAGGCGGGGGGCTCTGGCGGACGCGAGTGGTTCAGATTCGTCTTCGTTGCTGGAGTGGTTGGCCCCGTTTGAAGGCTCGACATCAGATCCTTTATGGTTAGGGAGTAGCTTTAGCAGTAGTCTAATGTTTAGTTTAGGGTGTGTTCCACCTGATTTGGTGGTGTTTTCCACCTTTTGGTGGTGTCTTCTATCGTGTATGATGATGTTTTCCACCCTTTTTGGGGTGGTGTCTTCCCACCGTCTATTGGTGGTGTTTCCCGCTTGTCTGGTGGTGTCCTCCCACCTGTTTGGTGGTGATTCTGTATTGAGATGGGTTGCCATTTTTGGCTGGGCTTCAGTGTGTTTTAGATACTAGATTGAGTCAGTGTTTTGGCATTGTCCAACTCTTGTACTACTTTTCCCATCAAAAAAAAATTATTACAGTTCATTTCAATCTAATCTTAAACATAAAATTTAACACTGACATGATCTTTAAAATAACTAATTTTCACACAAAAGAAGAAGATAAAATAAAGACCTTGCTCCATGTTTGAAATAGTACATTCTTGTTTCTCCCTCCTGGCCTTATATTCCGTAATACAAAATAACTTAATGGATATAATTTTGTTCTCTAAAAAGGTGGAGAGAAGAACACTTGATTTCCTATTTATACTCATGCACATTGCACCGTCAACATGAGAAGGTATGACGGGTCATAAGTTAATCACGTAAAGAGCCTTTGGGTTACGTATTAGGATTTTTTTTAGCTTTGCCATAGTATCAGTCATGGCTGTCTCAACACATTTTGTAACCTGAAGCAAAATTAAAAAGTTATGCCTTTTAAATTCTTTTTCGAAATCTCCGGTTTTATAAAGTCGAGGAATCTAAGTGTCGCATGAGAAGCCCAGATGTTATTGTTAAGAAGAAAATTCCAAGCTAATTTAGCCAGCACAGATTTCTTCACTGTCGACAGGTTTTTAATACATAACCCTCCCTCGTCTTCAGGAGTGCAGGCAGACGACCATTTATTGTCTCTTAACAGTCGACCGACCATCCCACAAGAAATTCGACGTCAAACTCTCCAGCTTATTGATACAACCTTTCGGAATGGGAACTATCGAGAGACTATGTATGCCGAGAGATCCCACCATTGACACAAAGAGGGTCGCTCTACCACTTATAACAACATTAACACGACAGACCGTATATCGCTTATTGTACCACTTGCGCGACACACCATATGTCAAGAGACGGTGTTACTCATCTCATACATATATAGGTCAACTAATTCGACTAACCTATCTCCATATACGCCGCATTTAGGTTTGTCGCATATGATATCTGCAATCTTCCCCTGGTAGATGAGATGTTGTTCTGGTCGAGATCCAGAGCAAGTCTCATAACAACTTATGCGCTAAAACAAGTAATGCGGAAATAAAACGACACGCAAAGTTGTTACCCAGTTCGGCGTTAACGAGCCTACGTCTGGGGGGGCGTTCTCTAGCCCGGTGGACAGCAATTCACTATTATTGAGTATTGCGAGTACAGGGTTTACCGTTTACAGAATTCCTCTTAAACAACCTGAGCCTCGGACACTCTAGTAATTGCAATCTAGGTGTCCCCCTAGATCTTTGCTTCGCTCCGTATCCACCAGAATGATTCTCCGAGAGAATCAGTGCCTTCTCCCGAATGCGCAGTAAACAGAACTTCAGTGCGTGAGCCTTTAGCTTCGTCCTTCGATCAATCTGTTGAGCACCAATGCAGATTGATCCGAGCGCCTTCGAGTAACCAGTGACGGTTAGTTCTCCAGCCGATTACGTGCGTCGTGAATAACCAGTTACGATTAGTTGACCGCCGTTTGCCTCCTCCTCCCTTCAATGAGTATGAGCGTGATTAATATCTCCGTAAGTGCTAACTAATACCTAAGCATTAGTCTTCCTTATATAGAGCGGTAGAAACCCTAAAACAATAAGGATTCCTAAACTAAACCGCCTCTATCATTAGGAAATCTTTCCTAATCTCTTGCGCATATTTCTTGTAGATAAACCTCCGTTTGAATCTTCAATATAGATTAGGCAACCTTCGATTATCTTCTCGACTAAGATAGCTTCAAGCGCAAGCAACCGACTCCAATGATATCTCCAATTATCCATAAGCACTTGACTTGCCAAATTCGTTTCCGGATATTCACTGCTGCGTCTGAGTTGTGCTAAGTCAGCTGAGACAGGTTTCCAAATCTGAATTTGGAAATATCCAACTTCTGTCCATGCACCTGCAACCGCCTTAATCTTCCAACGGTCGACTGTGTTTCCAAATCTGAATTTGGAAACATTCCATCTGCTTCAACTTGTTCCAGGACAGTTGTCTCTTCCAGTCTTGAACAACAGCTAGAACAACTATACTAAGTTTTGCCAAACACCATGCCATAAAACTAACAATCTCCCCCTTGGCATTTTTGGCAAAACTACCTATTTGAAGCTACCTGTACTACCAATATAGTTGAATCTTTGAGGAGATTTCAAACTCCCTAGCTGTGCTACGTACTAAGCTATCAACTGAATCTTTGTGGAGATTTCAAACTCCGAACACAATAAAAGCACAACGAATCTTTTAAGGAGCTTTCAAACTCCAAACATGTCTAACAATCTAGCACAACCGAATCTTTTAAGGAGCTTTCAAACTCCAAATTTACTCCCCCTTTTTGCCATAAAGTGACAAGAGAGTGCACAAAAAAAACACGAGTTCAACAATAAAGCCAGAGTTCAACAAAAATAGAAATGTTTTTAGGAAGAGCAGAGTGCATCACCAGAACTAGTAGTCGGATTCCTCATCACTGGGTTCATCACAAGCCGATTCACCATCATCTTCTTCCTCCGGATAGCGCAGGCTCACCAAATGTTTTGTGATCTTTTTCTTTCTGGCCATGAGCAGCACTATTCTCTCACTCGCATCAGCTAACTCCTCTTCAAGATGTGTGATCATCCTCTTCCGAGTGACAGCAGGAACATGAGCACTTGATGCATCCAGAGATTGCCCAGACAACTTCTTCTTAGGCTTGATAGGGTCGTCTAACTCCAGATCCACAATGTGTGAACCAGAAAAGTGCTTGTGATCTGCAAGAAACACCTTTGGATCTCCAGTCAACTTGTCCTGATTTGTTAAGATATCTGGATGTTGTCCCACTACAAGTTGGTGAATCAACGAGGGGAAACCAATCGGATGATTGACTTTGACAGATGATGCATGGCTAGCAATTTGATCGAAGATGAGACGTCCAAGATCAATCTTCTTCCCAGCTCCAAGAGTCTTCAGAATGGCACCCATTGTATGACCAAGAGTAGTATGATGATTATTCGGCAACCAGTTATGAACAGCAATGCTGTGAAGCAAGGAGTGCTTCGAAGAAATCTCTTTCACCGGGAAAGTCATGGTGAACCACCTTGAACGGGTACCGCCAGTAAGAGCAGCTGCAACTTTGTGCCGATTAGGGTTCTCTCCAATATTCAAAGCTCCTGCTTCAATCCCAAAATAATCATTGATACCATCTGGTGTAATGACCACCTTCTTGCCTCTCACACTTGCCATTCCAAAAGCAGAGTTTTCAATATCTGCAAATCCTTCTGGTAGATTAGCGATAACTTCCCTCACAAGACTTGCTGCAAAAGGTTTAGCCATTGCTACTGATGGCCACAAATCCACTCCTTTGATCAGACTAACTATCTCCTTGGCAGCATACTTGTCAGCATCCAACACCCTTTCAGCCACGATCTTCCTCTTCTGAACAAGATCCCACTTCTTAGCATGATCCTCTGACACAAACCACACACCATTCATCACTACTCCAGACTCAAACTGGACTTTCTTCCCTTTTTCTTTCCTTTTGACAACAGGAGAGCATAACTTTGCTTTCTTAGCAACTGATGAAGTAGCCTTCTCAAAACCAGACTCTTTAGCCTTATTTGATTCTTCGACAGCTGCAGGAGTAGGGACCTTTCTCATCTTTGGCACAGCGGCCTTTGGGTTAGCAGCAGGATTTGACTTGGCTACTTGTTCCTTACTTGCTAGAACATCCTTCTGAACTTTCTTTAGCAATTTTGACAACTTGAGAGAACCATCTCCAGATTCCTTACTCTGCTTCTCCATCTCTTCATTATCAGCATCCGCATCTTGTTCACTAGATTTTTCATCATCAGACTCAGACACGATAACTTTACGCTTCACAATCCTAAACTTCTCCTTCACAGGAGTTTTCTTACAAGCAACCATCTTAACCCTTGTACCTTTCATCACAGGAGAGCTCTTTTCTAGCACACCAGCTACAACCTCTGGCTTTTCTCCAACAACTACTGAGCCAACCACAGATACACCGGGCGAACTAGGACTACTCGTATTAACAGATTTGGGAGTATTTGAAGGTACCTCTTGGGTCGACTTCTTTGCTGGTTCTTTGGCTAAAGCAGGCATTCAAGCAGATGCCTTTTTCGAGACTTCCTCCGGAACGCTTTTAGGGATCTTCTTTTCCTTTGCCTGGACAACGGTTTCCATCACTTTCACCGATTTGTCCAACTTCTTCTTCTCAGGAACTGGAACTTTAGGAATCTTTGGAACAGTCGTCTTCTCTACGACATCAGATGTTGATTTTCCTGTGGGAACTGTGTCACTCGCCAATTTAGGGTTTTCTTTGATAATCTTGGGTGCTACAACCGATTTTGATGATGCATCAACTGACGCTGCTTTGGAGACCTTGTTCTTCCTTGTGGCCACCATTGTAGAACTTCGTCAAGCTTCGTCTAGGGTTTCGTTGGGAGAGAAAAGCAGCGAGATACGAACAGTTGATTCTGCAAATAATTTTTTTTTTGAAAATAGAATTCAGATTTTGGCAACCCATACAGCTTCTGGAGACTCCCCTGGCTGCCACGTCACATACACGATATACAAAGAATATTTGAATAATTTTTGAAAACTTCTGGAAGACCGAACGTTTCTTCTTAGACCAGCACCTTTCCTCCACGTCAGCCCTAAACATATCACCTTCTGCTCTGGCTGACAGACTTGTGCTGGAACAACTTAGTTGTTGGTGACACACAGACCCGGAGAGGATATAGGTGTCCGAAACCACGTGTTGTTCAAGCCTCTGATGAAGGATTCTGATTGCTGCTTCATCATCTCTTGTTCCAGTCTGTATTGTTCCAGAATTGACTTCTTCCATAGCTTCTTGGTGTAACAACCCTCAATATCATCTTCTCTCAGTATCATCTTCTTCCACAACATATTGGTATAACAACTCTCAAAGTGAGATCCCTTCATGCTGTGTTCCCTTCGAACAAGGCCACGGTTGCGGCAATCAACCCATGCTGTGGATGTCTTCACACGATGACAGCAGTTCATGACCCTTCGTCTAACATACTTGAAGAGAGACGACTTCATAGTGGCTGGGACACAAGTGCACCTACCCAGAGTATGAGACTGCATCTGTCTGACTGGAGTCTTTATGTCTTTACTCAGCATATATGGGGTCATGGCAGTAGGTAGACCAGAATCAACTGAGTAGCAGTTGTTTGAGGCTCTCCTTCCTGTGAGAATAATTTGATTCTGGTTGTTCTGTACGATACACTTGTCCTGAGTGAACTGGACCTGTTTATTCCCATCGCACAACTAGCTAATGCTGATCAGATTTGCCTGTAAGCCTTCAACAAGAAAAACTTCGGTTAATCTAGGTAGACCTGGAACCTTCAATGTTCCTCTTCTGACAACTCTGCCTTCTATTCCATCTCCAAAAGTCACAGTTTTGCCTTTTATCCATTCTATCTTAGTTAGAAACCCAGGGTTTCCAGTCATATGTCTAGAACATCCACTGTCGAAATACCATCTTTGCTTTTCTAGAAGAAACGTTGAGCTGAAAGCTGCGAGACATGTTTCTTTTTGTTTAATTCTCCAGATTTGCTTTATGGGTGGTCTTGACACTTCATGAAGCTGATCCATCCTCCTGATAAAGTTGTGGAGTTCATGGCATCTTGACTTGAGGTGTCCCACTTGGTTGCAGTTGAAACACCTTCTTTTGTCTTGCCTCTTTGAGCGGAAACCAGCCAAAAAACCTTGTGGGGGAAGTTCCTCTGGAACAACCCGTGAGCTAGACCCAGATTTGTTTAGATCTTCCAGGGTTTTGACAGGGGCTTCCTTGTCTGTCTCAATCTCAATTTTCAACGCATCTATAGTGTTAAGTAGAATTACCTCTTGACGTTTTAATGCGGCATTCTTCTTCTTTAGATTAGACATGTCTTTTGGATGATCACCTTGACTCCTTTCGATCTGCACCTTCAGGGATAAGATAGCAGCAAGGAGTTCAGCCTTCTGAGCATACAGACCATCTCGCTCATCTTTTACTTTAATTACTTGAGCCTGAAGGTTGGTGATAGTTTGTTGAAGTTCCACCTTCTGAGTGACAAGAACTGCAGCATCTTCCCATAATTTTTCTTTTTCTTTTTCTTTTGTCAAGTCTGTTAGATTGTTGTGGAGTATCTTGTTCTGCTCAACTTCATTCAGCCATTCCTGGAACAACTCCTTGTACTTGATAGCAAAGTCTTCATCAATGATTTCTTCATTATTACTGCAGCTTGAGTACTGTGTGGTATTTTCTGAAGAAGACTCTGACCCAACCTCGTTGCTTGTCTCTCCTTCATTGTTAACATAGGAAGCTAGGGCGACAAAGTTATTAGTTTCACCCTCCTGATCAGATTCACTATCACTCCAGCTGACAGCATATGCATTCTTCTTCTTCTGCGTATTGATACATTCAGCCCGAATATGTCCATAGCCCTCACATTCTCTACATTGTATCCCTTTGCCTTTGTTATCAAAATCGGAGTCTTCAGATTGGTTCCTCTTAAAAGTTCTGTCATTCTTCTGGAATCTTGACTTAGATGACTGACTGGACTCAGTCCCTTTACCATACTGCCTCCTCATAAATTTCCCAAAGTTATTGGCAAACATGGCATACTGTTGTTCTGACGCGTCGTCTGTCTTGTCCTTAACAGATTTAGTCTTTAGGCCGACGCTGGAAACTTTTGTGAGACGGTCTTCTTCATTCATGTCCATCTCATGGGTCTGTAGGGAACCCATCAGTTCATCTAGTCTCATGGTTTTCACATCATTGGCTTCCTTGACGGCAAGAGCTTTCATGGCAAACCGCTTTGTGAGAGATCTCAACACCTTTCTCACCAGTGTTTCCTCAGTCATTGGTTTTCCTAGCGCGAATGCTTCGTTAGAGATGTCAAGAACCCGAGTATTGAAGTCAGCAATGGTCTCATCCTCCTGCATTCTCAGATTTTCGAATTTTGATGTGACCGTCTACATTCTAGAGATTTTAACTTTGGTTGTTCCTTCATGAGCAGTTCGTAGAATGTCCCAAGCCGTCTTTGCAATCTCACAGGTAGAGATCATCTTGAAATTCTTTCCATCAACTCCAGAGAATATGACATTCATTGCTTTAGAGTTCGCCGCTTCAGCTTTCTTTTGAACCTCAGTCCACTTGTCTTTAGCAAGAAGGCTAACCGTACCTTCTTCGTCGATAGCCACTGGGTGAGTCCATCCTTGTTCATCAGCTTCCCAGACTGATTCGTCTTGAGACTTTAGAAACGCCTTCATTCGTACCCTCCAGTAGCCATATTTGTTTCCTTCGAGCAGAGGAGGTCTCGTGATGTTCTGCCCTTCTCTTAAATCCATCTCACCAGCCTTTGGATCTTACTCTGTGTGTTGAGTATTTGCTTTGATACCAATTGAAATCTTCCCCTGGTAGATGAGATGTTGTTCTGGTCGAGATCCTGAGCAAGTCTTATAACAACTTATGCGCTAAAACAAGTAATGCGGAAATAAAACGACACGCAAAGTTGTTACCCAGTTCGGCATTAACGAGCCTACGTCTGGGGGGCGTTCTCTAGCCCGGTGGACAGCAATTCACTATTATTAAGTATTGCGAGTACAGGGTTTACCGTTTACAGAATCCCTCTTAAACAACCTGAGCCTCGGACACTCTAGTAATTGCAATCTAGGTCTCTCCCTAGATCTTTGCTCCCGCTTCGTATCCACCAGAATGATTCTCCGAGAGAATCAGCGCCTTCTCCCGAATGCGCAGTAAACAGAACTTCAGTGCGTGAGCCTTTAGCTTCGTCCTTCGATCAATCTGTTGAGCACCAATACAGATTGATCCGAGCGCCTTCGAGTAACCAGTGACGGTTAGTTCTCCAGCCGATTACGTGCGTGGTGAATAACCAGTTACGATTAGTTCACCGCCGTTTGCCTCCTCCTCCCTTCAATGAGTAT
Source organism: Rhodiola kirilowii (assembly GCA_033675215.1). Taxonomy (NCBI): domain Eukaryota; kingdom Viridiplantae; phylum Streptophyta; class Magnoliopsida; order Saxifragales; family Crassulaceae; genus Rhodiola; species Rhodiola kirilowii. Next base: position 38,562,882 of record CM066201.1, read on the forward strand.
TAGCGTGATTAATATCTCCGTAAGTGCTAACAAATACCTAAGCATTAGTCTTCCTTATATAGAGCGGTAGAAACCCTAAAACAATAAGGATTCCTAAACTAAACCGCCTCTATCATTAGGAAATCTTTCCTAATCTCTTGCGCATATTTCTTGTAGATAAACCTTCGTTTGAATCTTCAATATAGATTAGGCAACCTTCGATTATCTTCTCGACTAAGATAATTTCAAGCGCAAGCAACCGACTCCAATGATATCTCCAATTATCCATAAGCACTTGACTTGCCAAATCCGTTTCCGGATATTCACTGCTGCGTCTGAGTTGTGCTAAGTCGGCTGAGACAAGTTTCCAAATCTGAATTTGGAAATATCCAACTTCTGTCCATGCACTTGCAACCGCCTTAATCTTCCAACGGTCGACTGTGTTTCCAAATCTGAATTTGGAAACATTCCATCTGCTTCAACTTGTTCCAGAACAGTTGTCTCTTCCAGTCTTGAACAATAGCTAGAACAACTATACTAAGTTTTGCCAAACACCATGCCATAAAACTAACAATATCTTATGCGACTAGTGTGATTTTACCTCTGTCGCTTCGTGTAACAAGGATATTGCAATTGACCGTAGTCGCACTAGGCATTGGGCGACTGTAAAAGTAGTTACGCAACTTCGGTTCGATCAGTCACGTACACAGAGTATAAAATGACATTAGTGAGCACAAGGACACGATAATCCAAATCAGGCATATTGAAAATCAACCCTCTTTTTAGGCTTATGTGAGAGAGAAACCTAAGAGATCTGAATGTTTGAGTTGCTTTAATTAATGATTATGCGATAATTTTATATAGGGAAAACTACAAATTCATTACCTGAACTATCACTCTGTTTCAAAATACGTACCAAACTTTCAATTTTTCAAATCAAGTACCAAGGGGTCAAATTATAATAAGAAAACTTTTAAATCTAACACCGTTAAAGCTTTTAACCCTTTAAATAATTAACTATAAATAAAATGATTAAAATTAATTTTTTAAAATTGAAAACATCATATTACTTATTATTCTATATAATTAAAATTTAAAAAACATATCCGAACTAAATAGAAAAAATTCACTATTATAATTATATTTTTATTAAAATCATAAATAACTAACACTCAATGTCTTCACAATTTGTCAACATGTTAATTATAGATAAATTTCAATAATAAAAAGATTAAGAAGTAAATTATTTAGAATCCGAATATCCAATCATTTAGTGATAAAATTGAAAACAACATATCTACAAATTTAAATATAACTGCAATATTGAACTTTACCTGTTTAGTTTGGATGTATTTTTTAAGTTTTTATAGATTAAGCATAAAAGAAAATAAGTACATACTATTTGTTTTCAATTTTATCACTAAACAATATGATATTCAAATTCTAAACAATTCAATTTAATCATTTAAAGGGTTTAACGGTTGTGATTTGGATATATTTTAACATTTTAATTATATAGTAGATTGTTAAAGATAATAATAGGCAATATGGTGTTTTCAATTTTATCATTGAATGATAGGAGATTCATATTTATAAATAATTCAAATTTAATCATTTTATTTATAAGGGAAAAGTTCAAATTGATTACCTGAACTCTATTTCAACATAAGTACCGAACTATCAATTTTTTCAAATTAAGTACTTTGGGGTGAAATTATAATTAAAAAAAGTTATAACATAAACGCCGTAAGTCTTTTGATGATTTAATTTTAACCTAGCCATCTAAAGCCAGTGCTGCGTTCGGTGTAAAACTGTAAACGAGAATCAATAATCGTCGACCGAAGGAGAGAACAGGCGCATGGATGACACAAACGAGAGAAACAATCGGGAGTTGCAGCCCGAAAGAATTGATGACATTTATAGGGACACGCCTGCGAAAGGTTCAAGTAAGTTTATATGTGTATCATCCGTGGGTAAAGGGCGTTCTACTGGAATTGAAGATTATCAAGTGTAAACATGTCATACTGAAAGGGTCGGTATGGACATAGTTGTTGATGTTGATAAAGAGTTTAATGCAGGTCATGATATAGACAACACCATCGATACAAATCAGAAAAATGAGGAAACAGTAACGCCTAACTATACAGCTGGGCAGCTTGTTTATGATGGGGTTGTTGTGGATAAATATGATGAAAATGCAGCGGCTAGTGAATGTAAGTGAGCATTTGACAGACTTTTCTGATACAGACCTGACATTAGATAAAAATGATTTGTTCCGTCAAGATGAGAATGATATGAATCAACTGAGAAAGTATTTAGAGGAGTCTTTGAATGAGTTGGCTGGAGATGTAACAAATAATGAAGTTGATGATGCATTTGAAGATGAGGAAATTGCCGCAGATCTGATTTGGCTTCCTCATCATTCTAGGATGATGAACAATCACTTTGTTTAAATAAATATCCATATTTCAACGAGACTACAAGATTTTGTAAGAATATTGAGCTGATAACGAGTCTACAATTCAGAAATAAACAAGTCTTCAATAAAGCATTGAGATATTATGCCGTGATGAAGGGATTCGACTTTTATTATGTAACTAACGGTTTAGAAAAGGTGGCTGCTCATTGTAGAAATCAAGCATGTCCTTGGAGGGTTTATGCTTCGTGGTACAAAGATGGATATGAAAATAGAAGTTTTATGATCAAGACATTGGTGCCTTGATAAGCGTATTTTTAACCTATTATAGTCGTCAAGATATGAGTTTTAGGGGTGTAGTTGCAGTCAAACAAAATTTATAACCTTGGTAAGCCAAGGGTCGATCCAAGGAACAACGTGTGTGAATACTAGCTAACTAGTGACCTATTTAGCTATTCCGATTAACAGTGAAAGGTTTTGGTGTGATGAAAATAGCAGAAATCAAATGCAGTAAATAAAAGGTTTTTTGAACTGATTAGAGAAAGAATTCCAGAATCAAACTTCACCCCTGCCAACCTCACTAATCATGTAATCATGCAACGTAAATTCATCATGCTATCGAATATGGAAATAAACCGAAATAACACTAGACAAGCTGCCCATCCACGGATCATTGTCTAGATTAATCTCAATCGTTGAACGCCGCCCATCCACGGATTATCAACGATCTCGATTATTAAACTTAGGGTTTTTCAGACAAAGTCAACTTTCCTATCAATTCATGTACTACTAATTCATGTACTACCAGCGTAGCTACCATGACCTAATATCAATTTCATGCAATCCGATTAATACCTAGGACCCATCCATCTTTTGGTAATTAACCTAAATACGTTCTAGCATGCAAACATCCCATTCAATGTAAAACTTGCAGGAACGATAAAATTAAGCACGATGAAACTGAATATTCGAATAGCATTAATGAAAAACGCACGTCTAATTGATCACATGAAGAGTTAGGTAAATGTACGGGATCCGTAGGATCCCAGAATTAAGAAGACTATTCACTATTCATGGTGAGTTAACCACGAATAGTGTAAAGATAGAAATTAAGGACGAGATAACCGTGTCGACGATGTAGCTCGTTGAATCCTCAATCTCACGCGATGTGGCCCGTCTTCTATCCCAAGTTAGGGTTTTCTCTTCTCGAGATCTCGATCTTCGGTCAATGTCGCACTAAGCTCTTCGCCAATCATCCACACTGAGTAAATCAGCCTCTTGCCCTCTTTATAGCTTTCCAAAAGGCCAAAAAGCCTAAAAACAAAATTAGGAAACAAGTCCAAAAAGCCCAAAAATCGTTTTTAGAAATTGTCTTCGACGGGGCCGTGACACCCATGACATTCATGTGTGTCACGTCTGTCACGGACTAAGAAAAAGTGCACTGGGACATAAGGGGGCCGTGACTACCGTGACGTTGTGTTTTGTCACGACTGTCAAGGCCATGCAAAATGGCAGAAACTTCGGACGAATTTTTAATGGTCTTAACCTCCGAATTTGATCTTGGCGTAAACTACAAAGTTGTAGCCTTTTGAATTAGCTTTCCAACAAGTATTGAATCAATCAATTTGGACACCATAGGCGATCTGTGCGTGCAAAATACGTCGGAAAGGTCAATCTGCCCTATTTTTACCTAAATCTCTTCTAAATGCTCTGTTTTGCTTCAGATCAATCCAAAAGTCTTAAGTATGTGATATTTGGCCTGAAACATTAGAAAAGAGATCAAATGACAATAAAATGTCGAGAAAACAAACATAATCCATCATCGAATGAAGTGAATAATAGGTCAAAAATTCGATCGATCAAAACACTCCACACTTAGGATTTGTTCGTCCCGAACAAACATTAAGTTCAAGTCAATAAACTGCATAATAGTTACCCACTCAAGTATCATGTGATTAATCCTAGCTGAAATGTGAAACATAAATATAACTCACTGTCGTAGAGGACACGAATGCATTTAGCGTATGCACCAAGCCTTTAAACCCTTAGGCTGCCCTAGTAGGACGAGTATAGTCTCATGAAGGTTTTCAGGAATGGGACTACCTACAAATCCCTTGTACAACTAACTAATGTGTATGCATGAAATGATGCTCAACGAGTCATAGTAGAGTCATGTCATACATCGGATTCATCGTATTACCTCGAATTCAAGTCAGACATCTTCATCAAAGTTGTCAGACAATCATAGATTAAACAGGTTATGCATTCAAACGGGCTGTACACACGGCTAGCAAACAACTAATCACACGTTCTAAATAGTTCTATAGCAAAATTAATAAGAACATGAATAGTTACACAAAACATGCTCGCCATTCGCCTATGCTATCTAGGGATAGTCCACGAGCTCTTGGCGCAAAGCTCATTCTCAAGTGCCAAGGACTAGGCAATGACCCGTAAAAGAAGAGGAGTCTGGCTTAAGAATTTTCTGAAAAATAGTACGAAAATCACATCAAAATTTTCAATGCAAGCACGCGGATCTTCCCTTAGTTTCTAGTACATGAATTCTCAAGACAAGTCATGATTTGCACGCAATGAAAAGGTGTAATTACACTACATCAAGCATAAGGGGGCAGAAATTCTCTTTTTTTTATACACAAGGGGTGACTTTTCTCACATTTCCCTTGGTATTATTTTTCTGCTCTTTTTTTCTTTTAAAAAACAACTGTGCTTGGGGTCAACTTTTCACCCTCTTTTGAAAATTCAGAACCTTGTTCTTGATTGAAAATATTTTTTTTCTTTCTAACTCCACATTTAAAACTTGACATAGTGTATAAGTGATGAGACGTATTTATATGACTCATCGAGTCAACAAAACCCACCAAATACGGTTTTTGGTCATACGAACATGTGCTTGTTAATGTAGTTTTGCATTTCAGGCAATTTTTGAGTCTAAAGAAGAATCGGGCTTAAAAGATGGCATTTTGAGCCAAAAACATCATGAGGCCACTCTGGCCCGAGCAGGACCAGGCCGCGCCCAGCAGAGTCCCAGGCCCCAGCCTCCCCGTCTAGCACTGAATTCAAGTTGCCCGGGCAAACCATCCGATCTGACAAAACCGCCTCGAGCAAAGTGATCCAAATGGAAATTAAGGTGGACAATGTCGAAAAATCAAGAAGAATGCTGATGGGGCCTAATTATATGACTTGCTGAATCAGTTAAACCCACCAAATTGGACAATTTATCTTGACATATTTCACTTGTTAGTCCCATTTTGCTCTACAGACTATGTTGAGGTTTAGGGAAGAAACCAGCTTAAAAGAGGAGTTTTATGCCAGAAATAAATCACAAGTTGATCAGGTCAGTAGATGACCGAGGAACCCAGTCAGCGCCCGAGAAAGCCCCAGGTGTGACCGAGCTTCAGTACCGGGCCGCGACCGAGAAATACCGGGTCGCGCCCCAGGTCGATATCCGAGCGATCTCGGCTGAGGCCCGAGAATCAATACCGAAGAGATAAGGGTGCGCCCCAGGACAGCGCCAGGCATCGCTGATGTATGATCGCAGGAGCGCTGAGGTTCATGACCGAGACAAATGCCCGAGCGCATCCGAGACAAACGCCCGAGCGCATCCGAGACAAACGCCCGAGCGCATCTGAGACAAACGCCCGAGCGCATCCGAGTCAACCGCCCGAGCGCACCCGAGACAACGCCCGAGGGCGCCCGAGACAAGGACCCGGCCAAGCGCCCGAGTCAAACTTCTTCCGACCAAAAACTCCGGCGAAGTTCCAGCTACTTGCTTGGTCCGATGTCCATTGGAAGCACCTTGCTCTAAGAGCAGCCTGCCTCGTGAAGCACCTTGCTCAAGGGATGCCACACTTGGCACCAACTAGCTTTATTGCGGCTATCTTAAGGATGAAGGAAGCTCATAAGAAGACCACACGCACCAGCTAGGTTAAAGTCGGCTGGCCAATGAGAAGCATTACTTCTCCATGAAGCAACCGCCCATCCATGCCTATAAATAGAAGAGCTCCACCCCTTTCTTTCATGTCCGGAAGTAGTGGTCCTTTGGTGTGTCTTCGAGCGATTGTGTGGTAAACATATGCGATCTTAGTGATAGTTTCTTAGAAAGGAAACGAGAACTTGTGGGTTGACAACACTTGTAGAACTTCGCACTAGCAATCAAAAGCTTAATTCTCCTCTACTCACTCTTGTTTACTTTTGATTTCAATGGTTATGATATTCACTCCCATGAGTATTCGTAGCTAAATTTCCATTCGGTCGAAGGAGTTCTTGTACTATGAAACCGTTCTAGACCCTTGCTTTCATGTTACTTTAATGTTTTAGCTAGTTCTTGTGCCTTTGGGGTGAACATAACAAGGAAGAGTGGATGCTTGACATGGCAAAGCTCTTCCGAGTAGTTCATTCCCTCTATAGTCGGTTGGTTTGTTCGGAAATGAGGGATCAAGCGACTGCACTTAGGTTAGTATACCTTGAAATGGGGTATTAGCCTAGCTAGAACTAGTAAGCTTTGTCTTGAAATGGAAAAGCCGGAGGAACAAATGCTTGAAATGGCTTTGTTTGGAGTTATGTCTTGAAATGGAATAATTCACTCACTAGAACATTTGGTTAATTCATTGGAGGTCGATGATGAACGGGGACCTGATACAAGACTCCTAAGACCGGATTTCTTCTCTTAAAAAGAATCACCTTTTAATTACTTGCACTTTACTTTCTCGCACATTTACTTCTTGTCTTTAAATTTCCCAAGACTTGGACCTTCAAGCATTGCAATACTTGGACCTTCAAGCAACTTATTTTCACGCACTTTACATTTCTTGCACATTTATTTTCAGTCCTTTACCTTTCAAGATCTTTATTTTCAGCACTAAACCTCAACCAAAAACCCCAATTGTCTTTACTTTATTTATTGCTTTCAAAAGAACAATTGTTTCCAACCAACTTCTCTTGGGTTCGACCCCTACTTACCGCTTGCTATCATTAGTGAGCCACTAAAGTAGTGGACTTATAAATGTAAATTTGCAGGTCACGACGACAGCCTGTCAAATTTTGGCACCGTTGCCGGGGAAGTTAGTGTATGGGAAAATTGTTCTTCTTTTTCTTTTTCTTTAGTTTTTGCTCGTTAACCATGTCTCGTATAGGAAGCCATCATGAGGACGAGGAAATTGATGACGAGGTGAACTAGGTTGTCGGAGACAACGAGGGACCGCCCCCATTTATAGACAACCCGGAACAACTCATCCGGAACCACAACCGAGCCATCAGGGAAGCGGCCCGGTTAAATCAAGGAAGCCCCGAAGGCAGAGTTGGAGCCGCGCCAAGGCAACAACCAAGGCAACACCCGAGGCAACACCCGAGACAGCCCCCGTTACATCGGCAAATACCGAGGCAACACCCAGCCTTCGACGAATATTACGCGGACGAAGTCCTCCGTGAACCTACCATGGGCGAGCTCTCAGCGCCGGATTTCGGAACCCAGCCGTGGTGCATAGACGAAGGCCCGGACCTAGAGAACATCGCTATAAACACATCGGTGGTCCATAACTTGCCGAAGTTCTCGGGAAATGAAGGAGAATCTGCTACTACTCATCTTCAACGTTTACATGGCATTTGCCAAAATTTAAAACCTTATGGAGTAGATGTGGATGATTTTAAATTAAAAGCATTTTATTTCTCCCTTACTGACTCGGCTAATGATTGGTTGCTCTCCTTACCTTCAGGTAGCATTCGAACATGGGCCCAAATGCAAAAGAAATTTGTGGAAAAGTACAATCCAGCAGGAAGGGAGATGCAAGTAAGGAGACAATTGCAAGAGATAAGGCAAGGGCCTAATGAGACCATGTACGAGTATCTAGAAAAGTTCAACCACTTGGAGCGAAGTTGCTGCACTCTTGGGTTGCCTGAGAAACTCATCATCGAGTACTTACTTGATGGCCTAAGCCCCCTCGACAAAAAACTCCTTGATGCCTCGGCTGGAGGATCGATGATGAACCTACCTCTGAGCGGCATAAGGGAGCTTGTCACTAGTGTTGCGGAGAACGCCCGGTTTAGAGAAGAGACGACTCGGCAAGAAGAATTTTCCCGCATCAAGAACGTGGCACAAGCTGAGGTACCGATGAGTTCCTTGCCCGAGGAAGTGAAGCAGATGAAGGAGATGATGATTCAGCTCCTACGAAGGCAGCCAGCTCAGATGAGGCCTTGTGAGTTTTGTGGTGGTTTGGACCATAAAACCGACACTTGCCCGACGTTGATGGAGAATGACCCGGAGGAAGTAAACGCAGTAGGTGGATACCAAGGATACAATAGCAGCGACCGAGCAGGACCGAGCCGGCAGTTCGGGCAGGCGCCCGGACAAAACTGGCCGAACGACTCGAGGAAGTACGGGCAGGCGCCCGAACAAAACTGGCGATACGATAACAACGCCCCGAGGAGAACGCAACAGGCCGCGCCTCAACCGGCTCAGCAGTTCTATCAACCGCCTCACCGGCAATACAACCAAGGCGGACGAGGCTAATATCCGCCGAAGGGACCGAATCAGTACCAGGCCGGTCCGAGCCAACAAGGCCCGAGCAAACCGCTCGAGGAAATTGTGAAGGACTTGTCCAACACGGTGCATCAATACATGGCGAAAACCGATGGAGCTATAGCAGACTTGGGCAAGCAAATGTCCCAGCTGGCCACCGAGGTGTCCGAGCTAAAAAATGAATCCGGCCGTCTCCCCTCGCAAACCATCCAGAACCCTAAAGGAATTATTAACATGGTAAGGGCATCAGACATGAAGGCGGCTATGGACGAAGCCGAGCAGTTGAGAAAACAACAACGACGAGGTCCCGAAGCATACAAACCGACGACCAAGCACTACACCCGTAGGCAACGTCCTGATTGGAATCAAGAGGAGGACCGACCTAACGACGACGGGACGTGGGTTACGCATGCTGACAATGGACGCTATGCGTTCGCCGTTAACATGACACCTCCGCCAACAACACACTTTGACGTACCAGCATCTGGCTGGAATGATGAGGGCCAGAATTCATCTTACCCTACTAAGGCTATTGTCTACGAACGTCGTGCGACCCGAAAAATGAATAAAAACTTGGAATCACGGAATGACCCAATGGCAAGTAAGCCCATTACATGGAATCGCAAGGAACACATGGGAATAAGCAAGGACCCTGGAGCTTTTACAGTTACCTGTAGTTTCGGCAAGATCAAGGTTCACCATTGCTTGATTGATCCTGGAGCTGCAGTCAATGTTTTGCCATACCCTTTATATTGCTCATTGGGACTCGGTCCATTGCAACCACCAAGGATATCCCTTGAGATGGGGGACAAGTCTTGTGTCCAGCCAGTTGGTGTGCTTGAAAGCTTACTACTCCGTGTGGGAAAAATCGTCGTTCCTACGGACGTTTATGTGATACCAATCAAAGAATTCAGCAAGGATAATCCTCCAACAATCATACTGGGACGACCATTCCTTTACACCACGGATGCGAAAATCAACATGGGAAAAGGCTCACTATCACTAGCATTCAGTGGTAAAACCTCATACTGGAAAATCTATGGCGATGACCGCACAAATATGAAGAAACCTCCGGAACACTGTAGTCCTAACCCAGGCACATTATCCAGCAAGAAATCAGGAAGGGACGAGGCTAGAATCGATACAGGAGCCCCGGTAAAATTTGACTTAAGCCGCCAATGGGATCCCAGCTGGTGATCCCAATCGTCGAGCCAACAACGTTAAACAAAGGCACTTGCCGGGAGGTAACCCGGCACATTTTTGTGTTCATACGGCATTTTCTTTTAATTTAGGTTTAAATCGTACTCATCCCCTCGCATTTGGAAGGAATTTGATCTTTTGTGCAGGAACAGCAGTCACGCTCGAGAATGACCGGGCTTCGCCCGAGAAAGACTGAGTCGCGACCGAGAAGTACCGGGGACGCGCCCGAGGAACACCGAGGCGCGCCTGAGAAATTCCATCTCCCGGCCGAACTTCCTCGAGCATCAACCGAATCCGGCCGAACCAAGGCCTATCGTTTGCTCTTACATCCACGACTTAGCAACGACAATATCAAGGGAGTTCGAACCTTTTTCTCTTATGTCATTTCCTTTCCAAGATCCCTTAGTTTTTTGCCTTTTGAACCAAGTCGTGCCGCGAGGCACGACTTTGTTCAAAAGTGTGGGGTGAGTCATTGCACATAGTAATCAGCATGTTTTTTTTCTTTTTTCCTTAGTTTTTATCTTTTTGCCACTCTTGAATATAAGCTTCATGATGTGAAATAGATGGATCCGAATTCATACATGTCCTTGTGAGATCTAAATTGCGTTAAAACTTTAGAACTTAACTTCTTATTTGTCTTTTCGTGCCGAGATAAATAGGGATGTGGAGTTGACAGAAAACACCCTAGTAAGGTGTGATAAGCACTCGGAAGGCTGGGTCTCACTATATGGTTGTCCGACGTTAGTGGAGGTTAGCACTTCGGGTTACTTGGGTATCGAGTGGACTCCGCCGTGCAGCGTTTATGCAAGAGGCGGGACAGGAATCAAACCGTCCTATCTATAGTTCGAGTAGCCGGGAAAATAGCCGAGCGACCCTCGTCTTGACCCGCGCGAAAGGGCAAGGATGAGAAAGAGCGGGGAGGCATTTCCATATGCTCTCGGGCGATGATTGGACCTCCCAAAAGTGAAGACAAAGCAGTTCACAAAAGAGCAAAATTCAAGAAATCAAAGGCCAAAAGCCATATTGTGAAGGTTTTAACCAAGGCAAAAAGTGAAGCATTCAAATTCAATATCAAAGGCCGAAGGTCAAGTCACTACAAATGCTGTTCTTCCAAACAATATAAAAGACTCGACCCATTTAGCCCGAACAAATCATGTGTTAGAGAAAGCTGCGGAAGATAACCATATAGCCGAGTCCAGCCCGAAGAGTGCGTACAAGAACCTAAAAAAGGGCTATCTCCAATACATCCAAATTGGTTTGCATCACGGCTCGGAGGTACAAGTATTAAGTTATTTTCTAAATTTTAAACACTCTTTATTTTGACATCAAGTGATGCATGAGTAGGAAAAGTCTAGACTAGCACTCTAACATTCATGGCTAGGACCTTTAGGTATTAGTTACCTCTTCTCACTAGCCTTGTTCGGGACGACCAAGTATAAGTGTGGGGTGGTCTGATGGGGCCTAATTATATGACTTGTTGAATCAGTTAAACCCACCAAATTGGACAATTTATCTTGACATATTTCACTTGTTAGTCCCATTTTGCTCTACAGGCTATGTTGAGGTTTAGGGAAGAAACCAGCTTAAAAGAGGAGTTTTATGCCAGAAATAAATCACAAGTTGATCAGGTCAGTAGATGACCGAGGAACCCAGTCAGCGCCTGAGAAAGCCCCAGGCGTGACCGAGTTTCAGTACCGGGCCGCGACCGAGAAATACTGGGTCGCGCCCCAGGTTGATATCCGAGCGATCTCGGCTGAGGCCCGAGAATCAATACCGAAGAGATAAGGGTGCGCCCCAGGACAGCGCCGGGCATCACTGCTGTATGATCGCAGGAGTGCTGAGGTTCATGACCGAGACAAACGCCCGAGCGCATCCGAGACAAACGCCCGAGCGCATCCGAGACAAACGCCCGAGCGCATCCGAGACAAACGCCCGAGCGCATCCGAGACAAACGCCCGAGCGCACCCGAGACAAATGCCCGAGGGCGCCCGAGACAAGGACCCGGCCAAGCGCCCGAGTCAAACTTCTTCCGACCAAAAACTCCGGTGAAGTTCCAGCTACTTGCTTGGTCTGATGTCCATTGGAAGCACCTTGCTCTAAGAGCAGCCTGCCTGGTGAAGCACCTTGCTCAAGGGATGCCACACTTGGCACCAACTAGCTTTATTGCGGCTATCTTAAGGATGAAGGAAGCTCATAAGAAGACCACACGCACCAGCTAGCTTAAAGTCGGCTGGCCAATGAGAAGCATTACTTCTCCATGAAGCAACCGCCCATCCATGCCTATAAATATAAGAGCTCCACCCCTTTCTTTCATGTCCGGAAGTAGTGGTCCTTTGGTGTGTCTTCGAGCGATTGTGTGGTAAACATATGCGATCTTAGTGATAGTTTCTTAGAAAGGAAACAAGAACTTGTGGGTTGACAACACTTGTAGAACTTCGCACTAGCAATCAAAAGCTTAATTCTCCTCTACTCACTCTTGTTTACTTTTGATTTCAATGGGTATGATATTCACTCCAATGAGTATTCGTAGCTAAATTTCCATTTGGTTGAAGGAGTTCTTGTACTATGAAACCGTTCTAGACCCTTGCTTTCATGTTACTTTAATGTTTTAGCTAGTTCTTGTGCCTTCGGGGTGAACATAACAAGGAAGAGTGGATGCTTGACATGGCAAAGCTCTTCCGAGTAGTTCATTCCCTCTATAGTCGGTTGGTTTGTTCGGAAATGAGGGATCAAGCGACTGCACTTAGGTTAGTATACCTTGAAATGGGGTATTAGCCTAGCTAGAACTAGTAAGCTTTGTCTTGAAATGGAAAAGCCGGAGGAACAAATGCTTGAAATGGCTTTGTTTGGAGTTATGTCTTGAAATGGAATAATTCACTCACTAGAACATTTGGTTAATTCATTGGAGGTCGATGATGAACGGGGACCTGATACAAGACTCCTAAGACCGGATTTCTTCTCTTAAAAAGAATCACCTTTTAATTACTTGCACTTTACTTTCTCGCACCTTTACTTCTTGTCTTTAAATTTCCCAAGACTTGGACCTTCAAGCAACTTATTTTCACGCACTTTACATTTCTTGCACATTTATTTTCAGTCCTTTACCTTTCAAGATCTTTATTTTCAGCACTAAACCTCAACCAAAAACCTCAATTGTCTTTACTTTATTTATTGCTTTCAAAAGAACAATTGTTTCCAACCAACTTCTCTTGGGTTCGACCCCTACTTACCGCTTGCTATCATTAGTGAGCCACTAAAGTAGTGGACTTATAAATGTAAATTTGCAGGTCACGACGACAGCCTGTCAAATGCCCGAACAGATTGGTAGTTGGCCCAATTCCAAGCCGCGTCCCAGGCCCCGTCGGGGCCCTGCGTGCACAGATTCGAGGCGATGCAAAAATCCTCGGACCAAAATCATATTCTAGGAAATCCAGCTTGACCAATTTGTTTGAAATGACAAATGACTCAGAAGATCTCAATTTCCAGCAAAACGCCCGAGCAGATTGGCTGTTGGCCCATGCCAAGCCATTTCGGCTCATTTCCGACAGGGCCTTGCGCGCACAGACTATGCATTTTAAGAAAATCTTTGAGCACAACTCATCATATCAAAATTCTTGCTCGACAGATAGTCTTAGAATATTCCATATAAGTGGAAAAGCGAATAATCCCATAGTGTCAGAAAAAGTCCTCAAATGGAGCACAAAGGAGCATGTGGGATTTATATTCTAAGGGGGCATAAAGAAGCTGTCCATTAGTGTCATATGAGAGATGGAAAGGGCAGACAAAACAAGCACAACCCATCCCTACTCGTGCATTGATGAATGGAGAACAAGAATCATGGGCAAAAGTTGCACAAGTGGGAGTAAACAAGTGGGCAAAAGACCACAAGGCATGGGCGTCTAACTTAAAGAAGGGAGGGGCTGAGCTCTTTATAAGGAGATCCAAATGAACAACAAAAACACACCAACACAACACAAAAATCAGATTCAAACTCTCATCTTGGAGCTTCTCTCTCTAGTTCTTCATTTTGGCAATAGTTAGCATTTCCTTTACTTTCTGGTATTTCTTTACTTTCATGTATTGCTATTGTATTCTCTTCATGAATACTAGTAGCTAAACACCCCATATTCGGTTTGGGGATTCTAATATTGTAGCAATGTTTGGAGACCCTTTTCTTAATGCTACTTTGTGTTTACTAGTTCTTGTGCCATTATCGGTTGAACAACAAGGCTAAGTGGAGGCTTGAAATGGCAAAGCTTGGCCGAGTAGTTCAATCCAGATTAGACAACGAAACCAAGTGGAGGCTTGAAATGGCAAGGCTTGGTAGAGTAGTCTAGTCCTTCTATTAGCCGTTTGGTTGAATCTGAAACGTGAGATCTAACGGTTGCACTTAGACTAATACATCTTGAAATGGAGTATTAGTCTTGCTAGAACTAGAAATCTATATATTGAAATGGAATAGATTGTGGTGTAAGTGCTTGAAATGGCCTTACTTCGAGTTATGTCTTGAAATAGAGTGACCACACTCATAAACACAAGGTAAGATCATTAGAGGTCGATGATGAACGGAGCCACAATAGAAGGCCCCTAGACCGAATACTTCCTTTTGATCACAAACTATTTTAGTTATTTACTCTTGCACCCTTCTGTTTCTCTTCTTTTCAAATACAGTTTACAGAGGTTATCAGTACAAATCTATTACTTGTCTTTGGTAAGCATTACGGTTGAAACACATCGTGCGGCAAACCAAACGCATGTTTATAGGTATGTTTTGATTCCATCTGTTTTCAAGTCCATCGCTATCTAAGAAGCAACCTTATACCATTTGCAATCTCCAACTGTTCTACTTTCATTATTGCCTTCAAGAACAACAAGTAACCGAACTAGCTCTCTTGGGTTCGACCCCTACTTGCCGCTTTACTAATTCATAGTAAGCCAATGGTAGTGGACTTATAAATGAAAATTTGAGAGGTCATGACGACAGCCTGTCAAATTTTGGCACCGTTGCCGGGGAGTTAGTTGCATTGGTGAAGTTGTTCTTAGTTTTTTCTGTTCTTTTTCTTTTTAGTTACTTTTTGTGCTTTGCTACTTGTGCGCCATGTCTCATGCAGGGAGCAATTTTGCTATGGAGGAAGTCAACAACGATGAGATTAACCCGGAAATGCAAAACAATGAGGAACCGCCTCATTTCTATGATGACCCGGAGGTGCTCTTCCGAAACCAGAACCGAGCGGATAGGGAGGCCGCAAGGCTGAACCAAGGTGCACGGAATGGTGCTGGCCCGAGGCAACCACAAGGGCAGCCGCCTCCTCCATATCAACAACCGACGAGGCAGCCACCATTCAGGGGAGAGTACCATGAAGAAAACATCCTACGAGAGCCCACCATGGGAGAGCTCTTAGCCCCGAACTTCAGAAATCAGCCTTGGTGTATCTATGAGGGCCCGGAACTTGAGGACATAGCCATCAACACGACCGTAGTGCACAACTTTCCCAAGTTCTCGGGCTCCTGACGGAGCGCACCACACCGTCGTTAATGTGCGATGGCTCTGTGCAAAAATAAATTTATAAGTCCGCTACTCGTACTCTACTATTGGGTAGTAAAGCGGTAAGTAGGGGTCGAACTCAAGGGAATTAGTGGATAGTTGTTCTTTCGAAGATGGAAAGTAAGACAGTCGGGGGTTGGTTGTGATTTTAGTACTGAAAGTAACGTGGGTTGGTTGTGATTTTAGTACTGAAAAGTAAAGTGCTTGAAGGACAAGACTTGCTGAAAGTAAGTGCGTAAAAGTAAAGTGCTTGAAGGACAAGACTTGCTGAAAGTAAGTGCGTAAAGTAAAGTGCTTGAAGGACAAGACTTGCTGAAAGTAAATGCTTGAAGGACAAGACTTGCGGAAAGTAAGCAGTTGATATGAGACTGAAAGTAAAGTGACAGGTGATGTTTTAATTAAAGGAAAGGATTCGGTTTTAGGGGCCTTGTATCATAAATCTATTTATCATTGACCTCTAATGATCATACTAAGTGTTCAAAGATGTATCAAGGCTATTTCTAGCACATGACTTGCCACACCGTTTAGAACACTTGTTCTATTTGGGCTAATTCCTCATTTCGAAGTATCTTAGCTTATGTGCATCCATTTGATCAATCATTTCCGATCAACCAAATGGTGTTTTAAAGAGGTTGAACTCCACAGTTAAGCTGTGCTCTTTCGATCCTCCACTTAACCACGAAGGTTCACGAACCCATGGAAGAGCTTTGCTCTTTCGAGCATCCACTCAACCAATAGTGTTCTGACCTAATACATGGCACCAAGAACAAGTTTTGAACACAAAGAGGCACTAAGAGAAGGGTCTAAAACATTTTATGATACAAGCACACCCCTGCAACCGAATGAAGGGTTTAGCTACGAATATCCATAGAGGCGGATATCATAGCTAAGTGCTGGAAAGTAAAGGAAAACAAGAAAACAAGAACAAGGAAAGAAAAGGTTTTTGGAAATCAAAGACAAGGAAAAGTAAAGGATTTTGGAAATCAAGAACAAGGAAAATAAAGTTTTGAAAGTAAAAACTCAAGAACACAAAGGAAAACTCAAGAACAACTTGGGACTTTCAATATCAAAGTGAGGTGTTTACATGGATTTGGTGATGGATTCTAGAGAGATAAGTAACAAAGGACTTGTGTTTGAGCTTGTTGGAATGAGGATGATTTACAAAGGGAAGGGAAGTGTCTATTTATAGGCAAGGGGAAGAGAGGAGAGCTCAACACATGTCACAAGGGGAGAGGAGAGCTCAAAGAGCCGCCGGCCATGAGGTGGCTTCCCAAAAGCCACCGGCCATGTGTCACTTCCACAAGGAAGCCGCCGGCCATGAGGTGGAGGTGGAGAGTGTGAGTGGAATGAGATCTTTCCTTCCCAAAAGCCATCGGTTGGCATGTGACTCCGGTTGGTCTTCAGTTGCCCTTTGGTTGCCTCTTTGGTTGCTTCTTAGTTGACATCAAAAGGTGAGGAACTTAGACTTGGCATTTCACTTGTGTTCTTGATCTTTTTTGGAATAAGTCACTGGGACTTAGTTGTGGCTTGATCGGAGTATTGTCGGAGTATGGCCAGTTCTGACTTGTAATCCACTTTTAGCGTTAAGAACTCCATTTTAGCTCGTTTCGTCATTACTCCTTGAAATAGCCTATAGAACAAAAGTGAAACTAACAAGTAAAAGTTGTCAAGATAAAGCGTCTAATTTTGTGGGTTTAACTGTCTTAACGAATCATATAAATATGGTCCATCAGATCACCCCACACTTTTAGTTGTTCGTCCCGAACAATGCTTTTTAAGAGATGTACACACAATCCAAGTAAAAACTTCAAATAGGAAAGTGAGAATATGGAACTAGATTTATCCTATTCATGCATTACTTACTTATTACCAAACTAAACCGTGTAAATACTTAGAAGAAACTTGATACTTGTACCTTCGAGCTGAGATGCAATTTAATTTGGATGTTTTGGGAGATAGCCCTTTTCAAGCTCCTGGACTGCATTCTCTGGACCGACTCGCACTATATGGTTAACTTGTCGCTTTCTCTAGCACATGATTCGGTTCGGGTTTCACTGAGTTGAGCACTTTGATTTCCTTATGGTGAGGGACAGCTTCTGAAGTGAAATGGCCTTTGGCCTTTGGCCTTTGATGTTGAATTGGAGTTTCTTCACTTTTGTTCGGTTAAAACCTTCACATACTTTGGCTTTTGGCCTTTGATTAGCTTCTTCGAGCATTTGCTTCTTTGTGACTTGCTAGTCCATTTTCTCAACCTTTCTTTGGGAGGTCCAATCATTGCCCGAGAGCATATGGAAATACCTCCCCGCTCTTTCTCATCCTTGCCGTTTCGCGCGGGTCAAGATGAGGGTCACTCATCTATTTTCCCGGCTACTCTGACTAGAGATAGGACGGTTTGATTCCCGTCCCGCCTCTTTGCATAAACGCTGCACGGCGGAGATGACTCTGATCTTCTTTGAAACCCGAAGTGCAGCCTCCACAGACTTCGTAAACCATATAGTGAAATCCAGTCCTTTGATTGCTTGCCAAGCCTCTCTAGGGCAATTTATATAACTCCACATCCCCTGTATATCTCAGCACAAAGTGACAAATAAAAAGTTACATCCTAAGTTTTTAAACAGTTGAGATTTCACAAGGTAAATGCTTGAATTATGATCTATCTTTTTCACATTCTCAAGTTCATATTTTCAAAAAGATAATATTAAGGGAAAAGGAAAAAAGAAAGCATGTCAATTAACTATGTACAAAGGTGGTTCTCACCCCACACTTTTGAACAAAGGCGTGCCTCACAGTACGACTTAGTTCAAAAGTCATGCAAGCAAATATATACAAGAGAAGGTGAGAATGACTTAAGGCAAAAAACTAAATGACAGAAATTAAATGACTGAAAGTAAGATAGGTGTCGGGTTACCTCCCGACCAGTGCAATTGTTTAACGTCGTTAGCTCGACACTACCTCATTCCTGGATCATAAGGTGGGATCCCATGGATGGCTCAGGTCGTAGTGTTGTGGAGCCAAGTTAACCTCGCCATGGTAGTGTTTGACTCGCTGTCCATTCACATTGAATCGGCTCCCATTCTCCATGCTTTCCAACTCAAGCATCCCATGGTTGAATACCTTAGTCACAGTATAAGGGCCGGTCCATCTTGATTTTAGTTTGCCAGGCATCAACTTCAATCGTGAGGAGAAAAGTAGTACTTGTTGTCCTTCCTCAAATGAGCGTCGGAGGATGAATTTGTCATGATACAATTTGGTCCGCGCTTTGTAGTCCGTTTGCCCTTCATAGGCCTCAAGCCGCAACTCCACAAGCTCACATAGATTAAGCTTCCTATCCAGTCCGACAGCCTTCAAATCCGGATTGCAATGCTTGAGCGCCCAATAGGCTTTATGTTCTAATTCTACCGGAAGGTGGCATGCCTTCCCATAAACAAACCGAAAGGGGGAGGTTCCAATTGGCGTCTTGTATGCCGTCCGATAAGCCCAAAGAGCTTCGTCTAGCCTCTGACTCCAATCTTTCCTACTCGGTTTCACCATCTTTTCTAGAATACCTTTGATTTCGCGGCTGGAGATCTCCGATTGACCATTGGTTTGGGGATGATATGCCGTGGATGTTCGGTGGTGGACATGGTAGCGCTTCAAGGTGGCAGTCATCATGCGGTTGCAGAAATGAGTTCCTTGGTCACTGATTATGGCCTTGGGTACCCCGTACCTACAAAACAGGTTAGTGCGCAAAAAATCTATGACAGTTTTTGCATCATCGCATCTTGTGGCCTTAGCTTCTACCCATTTTGATACATAATCTACAGCAACTAAAATGTAAGTATAACCGCATGAAACTGGGAATGGTCCCATAAAATCAATACCCCAAATGTCGAAAACATCGTTGACTAATATGGGTACTTGAGGCATCTCATTTCTAGCTGACACATTTCCTACTCTTTGACACCTATCGCATTTTTTACACTTCTCATAGGCATCTCTAAATATACTCGGCCAAAAGAAGACACTATCTAGGATTTTCCTAGCGGTTCTTCTAGGCCCGAAGTGTCCTCCTCATGCAAACTCATGGCAAAAGCTAATAACAGAAGCTATTTCATTATCGGGGATGCATCTCCTAAGTATTTGATCTGCTCCTATTTTCCACAAATAAGGATCATCCCATAAGTAATATCTAGCATCATGCCTAAGTTTCATGCATTGTGCTTTAGTAAAAGGAGGAAATGTACCTCCTACAAGGTAGTTGACGATTGAGGCATACCACGGCACCTTGGTTGAGACTGCATAGAGGTGCTCGTCTGGAAATGACTCGGTTATGTGCCCCTCTTCTTCCTTTTGGACAATCCTGCTTAGGTGGTCGGCCACAGTATTCTCGATCCCCTTTTTGTCCCTTATTTCCACATCGAATTCTTGCAGTAGTAATGTCCACCGAATGAGCCTTGGCTTGGCCTCCTTCTTCTTCATCAGGTAACGGATGGCAGCATGGTCAGAATAAACTATCACTTTTGCTCCAAGCAAATAGGATCTGAATTTTTCCAGAGCGAATACCACTGCTAGGAGTTCCTTTTCGGTGGTGGAGTAGTTTCGTTGGGCAGAATCTAGGGTTCGTGAGGCGTAGTAGATCACACCTGCCTTCTTATCAACCTTTTGGCCGAGAACTGCTCCCACAGCAAAGTCGCTCGCGTCGCACATGATTTCGAATGGGAGTTCCCAATTTGGCATTTGGATGATAGGTGTGCTAGTGAGGGCTTTCTTTAGATCATCGAAGGCCTCCTTGCATGCATTGGTGAATTCAAAAGGAACTTCTTTTTGGAGAAGAGTGGATAGAGGCAACGCCTTTTTGGAGAAGTCTTTGATGAATCGTCGGTAGAATCCTGCATGGCCAAGGAATGATTGGATGTCTCGGGCCGTGGATGGGTATGGTAGAGTCATGATTGGGTCGATCTTTGCTTTGTCCACTTCCATGCCATCTTGTGAGACGATATGTCCCAAGACTATTCCATGTGTTACCATGAAGTGGCACTTCTCGTAATTGAGCACTAAGTTCATGGACACACATCGTGCCAAAACTGTGCTCAAATTGCTTAAGCAAGCGTCAAATGTGTCTCCATAGATGGTGAAATCGTCCATGAATACTTCAATGAATTCTCCTATCATGTCTGAAAAGATGCTGGTCACTACCCTTTGAAAAGTCCCCGGGGCATTGCATAGGCCGAACGACATCCTTCTGAAGGCGAATGTACCGAATGGGCAGGTGAATGCAGTCTTCTCTTGGTTCTCAGGTGCTATGCGGATCTGGTTGTAGCCTGAGAACCCGTCCAGGAAGAAAAAATATGGTTTGCCCGCCAGTCGGTCTAGCATTTGATCGATGAATGGTAGATGGAAATGGTCTTTTCTTGTGACGGCGTTCAATTTTCTATAGTCGATGCACATTCTCTAGCCGTTCTTGACCCTTGTTGTCGCCATTTTTCCTTTGGCATCTTCCTCGACCGTGATCCCACTTTTCTTCGGGACCACGTGGACAGGTGATGGACCATAATTATACGAATGAAATACACAGTAAAACCCACCAAATTAGACTGTTTGTCTATCTAACTTCTACTTGTTAGTCCCGATATATTTCTATAGGGTATTTTGGCGCTTAGAGAGAAAACACGCTGAGGAGAGGATTTTACGCTGAAAAGATATTACGAGTCAATCCAAGGTCAAGATCAGACGCTGAACGAAGAAATCTCAAGATCCTGACATGGAATTACTCAATACAAATCCAACCGAGGAACAACCAAGTCAGACCGGAGCAAAATTAGATTGATAGTTTTGTGAAAAGACTGCACAAAACTATCAGAACAATTCATGGACCAAGTGACCGGCGGCTTTTGGCTTTGTGGTGACTCATGGGTGGCCAAAACCACCCCTTCCTCCTCCATGACCGGCGGCCCAAGGCAAAGGGTGGCAAAGCCACCAAAAGTCCCCTCCATTTGGACTTGAAACCGGCGGCTTTTGAGCCACCACAAGGTGGTGCCATGTGGAGTCTCCTCCACCACATCTTCATCTCCTCCTCCTCCACCCTTGGATGCAACACCACATGCCACCATCTCCACCCTCCATTCTCCTCCCCTTAGCCTATAAAAATAGAGCTCCTCCTCCTCATTTGTATCATCCAAAAATCATAAAACACTTCTCTCTCTAAGTTTGTTACTTTGTAAGTTTGGGTTATGAAATAATACTCTTGTTGGTTCTTGAGTATTATAACGGTTAGAAATTATAATACTCCTGTCGGTTCTTGAGTATTATAATACTGTAGAGAATACTCCTGTTGGTTCTTGAGTATTCAGTAGGAATTAGGAATACTCCTGTTGGTTCTTGAGTATTCCACCCCCTCTCCTCTTACTGTTTTCAAAAACCCCCGAGTATTTAGCTATGATATCCACCTTTATGGATATTCGTAGCTAAACTCTATATTCGGTTAAAGGGGTGTACTTGTATTATAAAATGTTTTAATTCTTTTAGTTTCTTTTCTCTGTATTCAAAACTTGTTCTATGTGCCATATATTATATCAGAATTTCCAAGGTTGAGTGGATGCTTGGAATGGCAAAACTCTTCCGTGGGGATTCGTAAACATACTCGGATAAGTGGATGCTTGGAATGGCAAAGCTTATCTGAGGAGTTTGATCTTTCTAAAACACCATTTGGATAAATCGGGAAAGACAATCCAAATGGATGCACACAGGCTAATATACCTTGGAATGGGGTATTAGTCTAAGTAGAACAAGTGCTCTACGACTTTTGCAAAAGACTAGATGGTGTTGCAAGTTGAGTGCTTGGAATGGCCTCGATTCACTTTTGCAAAAGTCTAGACAGTGTTGCAAGTCGAGTGCTTGGAATGGCCTTGATTCACGTTTGAATACTTAGAAAGGTTACTAAAATAATAAACAGGCTATGATACAAGGCCCCTGAAACCGAATGTTTTCCTTGAATTACAAAACCCCCCTGTATTTACTTTTATAAATTGCTCGATCATCTGCAATCACCAACCGCTCATCTACCGGAGAACTCACCAATCACGCATCACCCACTATAAGTCCTTCTTTTATTTTCAGTATTTTAATTTCAGTATTTATTTTCTGTAATTTACTTTTCCGCACTCAAAACCCAAAAAACAACCAAAAAAGTCACTTAGTCATAACCGCTAAAATCTCAATCAACCTTAAAACACGCTCTCTCGCTGTACAAATCCCTTAAAGAACAACGTATCCCTCTAATTCCCTTGGGTTCGACCCCTACTTACCACTTGCTACCCAGTAGTGTAGTTGCGAGTAGCGGAAAATATAAATTTATTTGTACAGAGAACATTGCACCTTAACGACAGTGTAGTGGGCTCCGTCAAAATTGGCGCCGTTGCCGGGGAATTAGCCACTGGATAAGTTCTTTAAATCAATACGCGCTTCAACCATGTCTCGCGAAGGAAGCCACCATGACTATCAGGATGATGACGAGATAAACCTGTACGAGCGAAATGATGAGGTGCCACTTCCATTTGTGGATGATCCGGAACAACTCATCAGAAACAGAAGAGCTCGTGATAGGGAGGCAATCAGAAGAAATCAAGAACCACCCGAGGACTGAAATGCAGCTGGTCCAGTGCAACCTCTTAGATATCCACCACCCCCGCAACCTCGACGAGTGCCGAGACGAGAACCCGCTTTCGATGACTACTGACAGAACCGCTTGTCGTCAGAGCGATTTGTGCAAATAAATTTATAATAGTCCGCTACTCGCAACTATACTACTGGGTAGTACTTGGTAAGTAGGGGTCGAACCCAGAGGAATTAGGGGGATAGGTTATTCTTTAAGGGATTTGTTCAGCGAAGGAGCGTGTTTTAGGTTGGTTGAGGTTTTAGTGCTAACAACTACGTGACTTTTTAGTTGGTTTTGGTTTTGAGTGCTGAAAAGTAAATTACAGAAAAGTAAATACTGAAATTAAAAGCGAAGACTTACAGTGGGTGATGCGTGAATTGCAAGTCCTCCGGATTGTGAGCGGTTGATGGTTGCAGTTGATTGAACAATAAAAGTAAAGACAAAGGGGTTTTGTAATTGCGAGAGAAGTATTCGGTCTTGGGGGGCCTTGTATTATATCCTGTTCATTCTTTTAGTACCCCTTCTAAGTATTCAAACGTGTATCGAGGCCCTTTCGTAGCGCTCAATTTGCCACACTGTTTGTAAACCCTTGTTCTACTTCAGACTAATTCCTCCTTTCGAAGTATCTTAGCCTTTTGTGCATCCATTTGGTCCCTTTGGTCCAGTTTCCAAATGGTTTTAAAGATAGATCGAACTCCTCAGATAAGCTTTGCCCTTTCGTAGCATCCACTTACCCGAGTATGTTCACGACTTCCCACAGAAGAGTTTTGCCCTTTCGTAGCTTCCACTCAACCTTGGAAAGTCTGACCTTATAAATGGCACATAGAACAAGTTTTGAATACAGAGAAAAGAAACTAAACGAAGTAAAACATTTTATAAAACAAGAACTCCCCTTCAACCGAATGAAGAGTTTAGTTACGAATATCCATAGAGTTGGACATCATAACTAAATACTTGGGGATTTGGAAAAGAATACTCAAGAACAAACAGGAGTAAAGAGAGAAGAGAAAGAGATTACTCAAGAACAAACAGGAGTAACTCTTGAACTGTAACTGAAAACTTGAGTACTCAAGAACCAACAGGAGTACTCAAGATCGAACTAAAGTATTTGAGAACAAACTGAACTTTTATTGATATCAAACCAAACTTTACATAGTAACAAACTTAGAGAGAGAAGTGTTTTACACAATTTTGGGATGATTTGAAATGAGGAGGAGAGCTTGGTATTTATAGGCTAAGGGGAGGGGAATGGAGGGCCAAGATGAGGGCATGTGGTTTGGCATCCAAGGGTGGAGATGGGGGGAAGAGGAGAGGATGACAAGTGTCACAAGGGGAGAGGAGAAGGCAAAGCCGCCGGCGGCTTTGGGCATGGATGGAGGAGAGGGTGACATGTGGAGGAAGGGGAGAGGAGGAGGGGTGGATGTGAGGAGAAAGCCGCCGGTCCATGTGGCATGAGGAGAGTGGTTGTGAGTTTTGTGCAGTTTGCACAAAACTATTGGTGTATTCCAGCTCCGGATTGTCTTCGGTTTCTCTTCGGTTTGATTTGTTTTGAATGATTCCAAGTCAGGATCTTTAGATTTCTTCATTCAGCGTCTGATCTTGACCTTGGATTGTCTCCTGATATCTTTTCTGTGCTAAAAGCTCTTTCTTAGCGTGTATTCTCTCTATGCTCTGAAATACCCTGTAGAAATGTATCGGGACTAAAACATCGAAGTTAGATAGACAAACAGTCTAATTTGGTGGGTTTAACTGTGTTTATGATTCATACAATTGTGGTCCATCAGATAACCCCACACTTTTAGTTGTTCGTCCCGAACAATGCTTTATAAGGGCGTTACTAAGTAAGTTGGTTAAAATATGAAAATAAGATTGTGGTACTCCATTTTTCCTAATTCATGCATTACTACTTGTTACTAAATTAAACTGCGTAAATAAGTAGAAGAAACTTGATACGTGTACCTTCGTGCTGAGATGCAAATTATTTCGGATGTTTCGGGAGATAGCCCTTTTCAGGCTCCTGGACTACACCTTCGGGACCGTCTCGCACTATATGGTTTTCTTGTAGCTTTCTCTAGCACGTGATTCGATTCGGGTTTTAGTGAGTTGAGCCTTTTCTTGATTTTTTTCTTTTTTTTTCTTTCTTCTTCTTTGGCGATGGACTGCTTTTTGTAGTGATTTGCCTTTAGCTTTTGATTTGACGTTGTTGAGTGCTTCACTTTTGCTCGGTTAAAACCTTCACATTTTTGGGCCTTAGGCCTCTTTTGATTTTCTTTCTTGAGTTTTTTGCTTCTTTGTGACTTGCTAGTCCATCTTGTTTTTTGCCTTCTTGGGAGGTCCAATCATCGCCCGCAAGCATATGGAAATACCTCCCCGCTCCTCTCATCTTTGTTGTTTCGCGCGGGTCAAGATGAGGGTCGCTCATCTATTTTCTCTGCTACTTTGACTAGAGAGAGGACGGTTTGATTCCCGTCCTTGCCTTTTACATAGATGCTTCAAGGCAGAGTTGACTTCAATTATTCACCGAAACCTGAAGTGCAGCCTCCACTGACTTCGAAAACCATATAGTTTGATCTGATCCTTCAAGTGCTTGCCAAGCCTCTCTAGGGCAATTTCTATCAACTCCACATCCCTAGGTTATCTCGGCACAAAGGACAAATGAGAAGTTACATTCTAAGTTTTTAAACAGTTGAATTTTCACAAGGTTGATGCATGAAATATGATCTATCTTTTTCACATTCTCAAGTTCATATTTTCAAAAAGATATTATTAAAAAAGAAAAGAAAAACATGCAAATGGTTCTCACCCCACACTTTTGAACGAAGGCGTGCCTTAGTTCAAAAGTCATGCAAATATATACAAGAGAAGGAAATGACATTAAGGAAAAAGAAGAACAGAACTCCCTTTTACTGTGTCGTGCAAACGACATGGCATGAGGCTAGATATCGAGGGAGTCTGGCTGGGGCCTCGAACTCTCAGCGCAGGCCCGGTAAATTCACGGAAGCTGCCTGGCTGATCCGGTCTTGCTCCAAACTTAATTCCTACATGAAAGATATTCCTTCTATACAAAAAGTGGGTGAGAGCGCTTATTGGAAATTTAAATGACAGAAATTAAAAGTGCAGAAAAGTAAGATAGTGTCGGGTTACCTCCCGACCAGTGCACTTGTTTAACGTCGTTGGCTCGACAGTACCTCGTTCTTGATCATTGGTTGGGGTCCCATGGGTGGCTTAAGTCGAATTTTGCCACTATTCCTGTGTTGATTCTAGCCTTCTCCTTTCCTGAGTTCTTGGGGGATGATGTGCTTGGGTCAGGGTTCCACTGTTCTAAAGGTTTCGCGCGGCTATCACCATAAATGTTATAATATGAGGTTCTGCCACTAAATGCAAGTGATAACGAGCCCTTTCCCATGTTGATCTTGGCTCCAGTTGTGTAAAGGAATGGTCGTCCTAAACTGATTGTTGGAGGGTCGTCCTTGCTGGATTCTTGGATTGGTATCACGTAAAAGTCTGTAGGAACAACGACATTTCCAACACGGAGCAGAAAGCTTTCTAGCACTCCAACTGGTTGGATGCACGTCTTGTCTCCTAACTCGAGGGATATTATTGGTGACTTCAATGGACCAAGCTCTAAAGCGTAATAAAGAGGGTATGGCAGAATGTTGACCGAGGCCCCAAGATCTATTAGGCAATGATGAATTGGGGTTTTGCCGAAAACACATGTTACTGTGAAGGCTCCTGGGTCCTTGCTCATTTCTAGATATACCTCAGGGCTCCAAGTGAAGCGCTTTCTTGCAATCAGGTCATTTTGTTTTTTTATTTTTTCATCATTCTCTTGGGTCACCTGATCTTCTGGGTAAATGCCTTGTTTTGGCGCATAGATGTGAGGTGGAAAGTCTCTCCTGAGATTGTCAGAGTCTGAGCTTCCATAATCAGTATGCTTGATCCATGTTCCATTGTTGATGGATTGGTCTTCTTTCAGCGCCTCTTTTATATCTGACATTGTTACCATGCTAAGATTCGCCTTTGGATTCTGAATGGTCTGTGAAGGGAGTTTGCCAGGTTCGCTAGTGATCGTTGATATTACTGAGGCGAGGTGAGATATTTGTTTGGTCAATTCTGAAATTGCCCCGTCAGTTTTTTCCTGATATTGGTGTAGCGCAGTTCCCAATTGTTTTAAGTTTCCTGCCAGCTTCTTCATGTATGGCCGGTTGGCACCTTTGTAGTTTTGGAATTTCTGTCTTTTGCCAAGCGACCTTAAGCATGTGACCTTTTTGACCCTCTTTTTTATGGCAGAGATGATTGGCCGTCCTTGGTCCTTACACCCTTCAGGAGGCTCTTCTTGACTTGTGACGAGTGGCAGCTCCTTCGTTGGTTGTTTTGGCTCATGCATCTCCTTCAACTCGTCTAGCACTTTATCATTGATCACCTCGTCTCTGGTGGCCGTGATATGCTTAGAAAACAAGGGGTCAAGCTGGGGGACTTCCACCACAAGGGCCAAGTCCGTCTCAGCAAGCATCGGTTCGAGTGGCTCGGCTAGTTTGGCAATGATGATCGGGCCCGTCTTGGCTGGTTCTTCTTTGGTTATGTGCGAGTCCTCATCCTCAGTTGGCCCTGTTGACTCTAATATTGGTTCCTTTAGAGCTGCTTCCACGTCCATTACTACCCTTGTACCGATGTCTTTTTTCTGTTTTGTTACGGGTAAGCTTGTAATAGGTGTGGAGTCGGGCTCGTCTTGCACTGAGTCCACTTTCATTGTCGGTGCCTTATTTTTAGTTTGGTGCCACTGACCCTGTTTTGTGTTCTTTGCCAAATCATTTATGAGGCGCCAGGCTTCACCTATGGTTAACTTCCTGAGTGAACATCCTACTACATCATTAAATCTTTTCCGTTCAAGTGGCATCATTCCACCGAGAAATATTTGAAGAAGATTGAGTCTGGTGAATCCATGGTGCGGGTAGCTCTCCATCATGGAGTCAAAGCATGCTAAGTACTCGTCCAAAGTTTCGTCCCGCGATTGCTTAGTGTTGATGATCTCTTCGCGGAGTAGCGAGACATAGACCCCATCGTTCCAAGGCTCGTTTTCGTAGTTGGTAGACATGGTTACATTAAAGCGAGTTTGATTCGAAGAACTTATCCGATGGCTAATTCCCCGGCAACGGCGCCAATTTGACAGAACCGCTTGTCGTCAGAGCGATTTGTGCAAATAAATTTATAATAGTCCGCTACTCGCAACTATACTACTGGGTAGTACTTGGTAAGTAGGGGTCGAACCCAGAGGAATTAGGGGGATAGGTTATTCTTTAAGGGATTTGTTCAGCGAAGGAGCGTGTTTTAGGTTGGTTGAGGTTTTAGTGCTAACAACTACGTGACTTTTTAGTTGGTTTTGGTTTTGAGTGCTGAAAAGTAAATTACAGAAAAGTAAATACTGAAATTAAAAGCGAAGACTTACAGTGGGTGATGCGTGAATTGCAAGTCCTCCGGATTGTGAGCGGTTGATGGTTGCAGTTGATTGAACAATAAAAGTAAAGACAAAGGGGTTTTGTAATTGCGAGAGAAGTATTCGGTCTTGGGGGGCCTTGTATTATATCCTGTTCATTCTTTTAGTACCCCTTCTAAGTATTCAAACGTGTATCGAGGCCCTTTCGTAGCGCTCAATTTGCCACACTGTTTGTAAACCCTTGTTCTACTTCAGACTAATTCCTCCTTTCGAAGTATCTTAGCCTTTTGTGCATCCATTTGGTCCCTTTGGTCCAGTTTCCAAATGGTTTTAAAGATAGATCGAACTCCTCAGATAAGCTTTGCCCTTTCGTAGCATCCACTTACCCGAGTATGTTCACGACTTCCCACAGAAGAGTTTTGCCCTTTCGTAGCTTCCACTCAACCTTGGAAAGTCTGACCTTATAAATGGCACATAGAACAAGTTTTGAATACAGAGAAAAGAAACTAAACGAAGTAAAACATTTTATAAAACAAGAACTCCCCTTCAACCGAATGAAGAGTTTAGTTACGAATATCCATAGAGTTGGACATCATAACTAAATACTTGGGGATTTGGAAAAGAATACTCAAGAACAAACAGGAGTAAAGAGAGAAGAGAAAGAGATTACTCAAGAACAAACAGGAGTAACTCTTGAACTGTAACTGAAAACTTGAGTACTCAAGAACCAACAGGAGTACTCAAGATCGAACTAAAGTATTTGAGAACAAACTGAACTTTTATTGATATCAAACCAAAC
This sequence comes from Rhodiola kirilowii, assembly GCA_033675215.1. Classification (NCBI taxonomy): domain Eukaryota; kingdom Viridiplantae; phylum Streptophyta; class Magnoliopsida; order Saxifragales; family Crassulaceae; genus Rhodiola; species Rhodiola kirilowii. Next base: position 38,592,423 of record CM066201.1, read on the forward strand.
TTTACATAGTAACAAACTTAGAGAGAGAAGTGTTTTACACAATTTTGGGATGATTTGAAATGAGGAGGAGAGCTTGGTATTTATAGGCTAAGGGGAGGGGAATGGAGGGCCAAGATGAGGGCATGTGGTTTGGCATCCAAGGGTGGAGATGGGGGGAAGAGGAGAGGATGACAAGTGTCACAAGGGGAGAGGAGAAGGCAAAGCCGCCGGCGGCTTTGGGCATGGATGGAGGAGAGGGTGACATGTGGAGGAAGGGGAGAGGAGGAGGGGTGGATGTGAGGAGAAAGCCGCCGGTCCATGTGGCATGAGGAGAGTGGTTGTGAGTTTTGTGCAGTTTGCACAAAACTATCGGTGTATTCCAGCTCCGGATTGTCTTCGGTTTCTCTTCGGTTTGATTTGTTTTGAATGATTCCAAGTCAGGATCTTTAGATTTCTTCATTCAGCGTCTGATCTTGACCGTGGATTGTCTCCTGATATCTTTTCTGTGCTAAAAGCTCTTTCTTAGCGTGTATTCTCTCTAAGCTCTGAAATACCCTGTAGAAATGTATCGGGACTAAAACATCGAAGTTAGATAGACAAACAGTCTAATTTGGTGGGTTTAACTGTGTTTATGATTCATACAATTGTGGTCCATCAACTACTACGGAGATAACAACAACTACCGCGAACCTATATTGGGAGAGCTCTCGGTACCAGATTTAAGAATTCAGTCGTGGTGCATTCACGAAGGCCCTGATTTGGAAAATATCGCCATCAACACTTCAGTGGCCCACAACTTACCGAAATTCTCAGGAACGCGTGGAGAATCAGCAATGACTCATCTCCAACGCTTACATGGTATTTGCCAAAACTTAAAACCGAATGGCGTAAACGTAGACGACTTCAAGTTAAAGGCGTTCTACTTTTCCCTCATTGACGCGGCAAACGACTGGTTCCTTTCATTGCCTTCCGGAAGCATCAGAACATGGGCTCAGATGCAGAAGAAGTTCTTAGACAAATATTACCCAGCAGGAAGAGCGATGCAAGTAAGGCAGCAACTGCAGGACATCAAGCAAGGACCCAATGAAACCATGTACGATTACCTGGAAAAATTCAACCGCCTGGAGAGAAGCTGCTATACCCTTGGACTGCCTGAGAAACTCACCGTCGAGTATCTCATTAACGGATTAAGACCCTTAGACAAAATGCTCCTGGATGCCTCAGCTGGAGGGTCCATGATGAATCTATCATTAAGTGGCATAAGGGATCTTATCACCAACGTTGCTGAGAATGCCCGATTCAGAGAAGAGACAACTACGCAGGAAGAATTCTCCCGGACAAAAAATGTGGCAAAAGCTGAAACATCGATGAGCTCTATGCCTGAAGAGATGAAGCAGCTAAAGGAGATGATGATTCAAATCCTACGAAGGCAGCCAGTTCCGGTAAAACCTTGCGAGTTCTGTGGTTCTACAGACCACAAAACTGACGCATGTCCGACATTAATAGAAGAGGAACCGACAGAAGCAAATGCAGTGGGAGGATACCAAGGATACAACAACAACAAAAATGACAGAACTGGACAAAATAGACAGTATGGTCAAGCAACCAACCCGAGCTGGCGTAACAACAACTATCCTCAGAAGGAAGCACAACCAGCTGTCCCTCAACTAGCTCAGTCATACTACCAACCCCCCCACCGACAGTATAATCAGAACACTCCATTGGCAGTACAATATCAGCAAAGAGGACCAAATCAGTACCAAATCGGACCGAACAATCAGCAAGAACCAAGCAAGTCACTCGAGGACACGATGAAGGAGCTCGCAGGAAACATTAATCAATTGGGTACTTCGCTACACCAATACCAGGCGAAAACAGACGGGGCAATTTCAGAACTAACCAAACAAATGTCCCAGCTCACCACGGCAATGTCAACACTCACTAATGAACCTGGCAGACTCCCTTCACAAACCATCCAAAACCCAAAGGCGAATCTTAGCATGATAAAAAGGTCAAACGAGAAGGCGGCGCTAGGAGAAGTTGCACGATCCCCAACTTACAAACTTACGAACAAGCACTTCGCTCGGAGGCGTCGACCTGATTGGAATCAAGAGGAAGACCGACCCAATGATGGCAAAACATGGGTTACACATGCTGACAATGGACGGTACGCATTCACCGTTTGTATAACACCACCACCGAGCATACACTCTGACATACCAGCATCTGGATGGGATGACAGTAATAATTTAAGGTGGAACTCCCCAACTAATATTTATGCTTCGAAGCAAAATATTAAGGGATCCGATTATACAAATCCTAAGCCCAGGAACGGGCAGAATGGCCCAACAATAGAAAGAGCCCTCACTTCAAATCACGAGTCACAATCGGAAAGAGATAAAGACCCAGGGGCCTTCACAGTCACCTGCAGTATTGGTGAAGCACAGATTCATAAGTGCTTAGTCGATCTTGGAGCTGCTGTCAACGCCATGCCCTCATCCTTATATTACTTATTAGGACTTGGTCCAATAAAACCACCCAGGTCAAATATCGAGCTATGAGATAAATCATGCATCAGTCCGGTTGGAGTGCTAGAAGATGTAATACTCCATGTGGGAAAGCTTGTCGTTGCTGCAGACTTTTATGTGATACAAACGGAAGAGACCAGCCAAGATGACCCTCCAATAATAATCTTGGGACGACCATTCCTCTACGCTACTAAAGCAAGGATCGATGTGGGCAAGGGCTCATTATCGCTTAAGTTCGGCGTCAAAATCGCACATTTCTACATTGATAATAGCCGCACGGATACAAAGAAACCACCAGACATTATACCTATCTCAGATCACGGTACACAGATTTCTGACCTGTCGAAGGAGACCAAAAGAGTAACAAGCCCAGCAGCTATGGTCAAAGGTCCCCCGCCTTCTCAGAAACAATGGAAAGAAAAAACACCAAAACCATGGAGCTCTAACCCAAGCACATCTGCTCACAAGAAATCGGGTAAAGGCAAGGCAAAAACCAACACAGGAACAGTGGCGAAATTCGACCTAAGCCACCCATGGGACCCCAACCAGTGATTCAGGAATAAGGTACTGTCGAGCCAACGACGTTAAACAAGTGCACTGGTCGGGAGGTAACCCGACACTATCTTACTTTTCGCACTTTAATTTTCTGTCTTTTATTTTCTGTATTTTACTTTTTCAATAAGTCGCTCTCACCCACTTGGTGTATAGAAGATTTGACTATTCATGAATCGGACTTGGGTGCAACATTAAGCCAGTCAGGGCTACGCTAAGAGTTCAAGGCCCCAGCCGAACTCCCTCGATTATCCAGCCTCGAGCCATGCCGTTTACTCGACACCTTAAAGGGAGTTCTGTTCTTCCCTTTTCCTTAATATCATTTCCTTCTCGTAATTGTCTGCTTGCATGGCTTTTGAACTAAGTAGTGCTGAAAGGCACGACTTCGTTCAAAAGTGTGGGGTGAGATCCGCATGTGTAAATAAATAAATAACATGTTTTTCTTTTTCTTTTTTAAATATTATCTTTTTGAAAATATGAACTTAAGAATGTGAAAAAGATAGATCTAAAATTCGTGCATTTACCTTGTGAAAATTCAACTGTCTAAAAACTTAGAACGTAACTTCTCATTTGTCCCTTTGTGTTGAGATAAACTAGGGATGTGGAGTTGATAGAAATGCCCTAGAGAGGCTTGGCAAGCAATCGAAGGATCGAATCAAACTATATAGTTTTCGAAGTCAGTGGAGGCTGCACTTCGGGTTTCAGTGAAGATTGAAGTCATCTCCGCCATGCAGTGTTTATGCAAAAAGAAAAAAAGGCGAGGACGGGAATCAGACCGTCCTCTCTCTAGTCAAAGTAGCCGAGAAAATAGATGAGCGACCCTCATCTTGACCCGCGCGAAACGACAAGGATGAGAGGAGCGGGGAGGTATTTCCATAGGCTTGCGGGCGATGATTGGACCTCCCAAAAAGGCTTGAGAAAATGGACTAGCAAGTCACAAAGACGGAAAAAGCTCAAAGAAGCAAATCAAGAGGCCAAAGGCCCAAAATTGTGAAGGTTTTAACCGAACAAAAAGTGAAGTACTCAAAGAGTCAAATCAAAGGCCAAAGGCCGATTCACTACAAAAAGCAGTCCCTCGCCAAAAGAAAATCAAAGTACTCAAACCATTGAAACCCGAACCGAATCACGTGCTAGAGAAAGCTACAAGGAAACCACATAGTGAGAGACAATCCCGAGGTTGCAGTCCATGAGCCTAAAAAGGGCTATCTCCCGAAACATCCAGAATAATTTGCATCATAGCCTGGAGGTACAAGTATCAAGTTTCTTCTATTTATTTATACAGTTCAATTTGGTAATAAGTAAATAATGCATGAATTAGGATAAATCGAGTCCCACAGTCAAATTTTCATATTTTAACAAACTTACTTAGTGTGCCGCCCTTTAATAGCATTGTTCGGGACGAACAACTAAAAGTGTGGGGTAATCTGATGGACCATAATTATACGAATCAAATACACAGTAAAACCCACCAAATTAGACTGTTTGTCTATCTAACTTCTACTTGTTAGTCCCGATATATTTCTACAGGGTATTTTGGCGCTTAGAGAGAAAACCTGCTAAGGAGAGGATTTTACGCTGAAAAGATATTACGAGTCAATCCAAGGTCAAGATCAGACTCTGAACGAAGAAATCTCAAGATCCTGACATGGAATTACTCAATACAAATCCAACCGAGGAACAACCAAGTCAGACCGGAGCAAAATTAGATTGATAGTTTTGTGAAAAGACTGCACAAAACTATCAAAACAATTCATGGACCAAGTGACCGGCGGCTTTTGGCTTTGTGGTGACTCATGGGTGCCCAAAACCACCCCTTCCTCCTCCATGACCGGCGGCCCAAGGCAAAGGGTGGCAAAGCCACCAAAAGTCCCCTCCATTTGGACTTGAAACCGGCGGCTTTTGAGCCACCACAAGGTGGTGCCATGTGGAGTCTCCTCCACCACATCTTCATCTCCTCCTCCTCCACCCTTGGATGCAACACCACATGCCACCATCTCCACCCTCCATTCTCCTCCCCTTAGCCTATAAAAGGAGAGCTCCTCCTCCTCATTTGTATCATCCAAAAATCATAAAACACTTCTCTCTCTAAGTTTGTTACTTTGTAAGTTTGGGTTATGAAATAATACTCTTGTTCGTTCTTGAGTATTATAACGGTTAGAAATTATAATACTCCTGTTGGTTCTTGAGTATTATAATACTGTAGAGAATACTCCTGTTGGTTCTTGAGTATTCAGTAGGAATTAGGAATACTCCTGTTGGTTCTTGAGTTTTGCACCCCCTCTCCTCTTACTGTTTTTAAAAACCCCTGAGTATTTAGCTATGGTATCCACCTCTATGGATATTCGTAGCTAAACTCTTTATTCGGTTAAAGGGGTGTACTTGTATTATAAAATGTTTTAATTCTTTTAGTTTCTTTTCTCTGTATTCAAAACTTGTTCTATGTGCCATATATTAGATCAGAATTTCCAAGGTTGAGTGGATGCTTGGAATGGCAAAACTCTTCCGTGGGGATTCGTAAACACTCGGATAAGTGGATGCTTGGAATGGCAAAGCTTATCTAAGGAGTTTGATCTTTCTAAAACACCATTAGGATAAATCGGGAAAGACAATCCAAATGGATGCACACAGGCTAATATACCATGGAATGGGGTATTAGTCTAAGTAGAACAAGTGCTCTACGACTTTTGCAAAAGACTAGACGGTGTTGCAAGTTGAGTGCTTGGAATGGCCTCGATTCACTTTCGAACACTTTTGCAAAAGGCTAGACAGTGTTGCAAGTCGAGTGCTTGGAATGGCCTTGATTCACGTTTGAATACTTAGAAAGGTTACTAAAATAATAAACAGGCTATGATACAAGGCCCCTGAAACCGAATGTTTTCCTTGAATTACAAAACCCCCTGTATTTACTTTTATAAATTGCTCGATCATCTGCAATCACCAACCGCTCATCTACCGGAGAACTCACCAATCACGCATCACCCACTGTAAGTCCTTCTTTTATTTTCAGTATTTTAATTTCAGTATTTAGTTTTTGTAATTTACTTTTCCGCACTCAAAACCTAAAAAACAACCAAAAAAGTCACGTAGTCATAACCGCTAAAATCTCAATCAACCTTAAAACACGCTCCCTCGATGTACAAATCCCTTAAAGAACAACGTATCCCTCTAATTCCCTTGGGTTCGACCCCTACTTACCACTTGCTACCCAGTAGTGTAGTTGCGAGTAGCGGAAAATATAAATTTATTTGTACAGAGAACATTGCACCTTAACGACAGTGTAGTGGGCTCCGTCAACAGGACTCACCCATTGGCTATCCGATATGGGATAGATAACGTCCGCATCTAGTAGCTTATGTATTTCCTTTTGGACGATTGACGGAGCCCACCGCACTGTCGTTAAGGTGCGGTGTTCTCTGTGCAAAAGCAAATTTGTATTCCGCTACTCGTGACCTTACTACTGGGTAGCAAGTGGTAAGTAGGGGTCGAACCCAAGGGAATTAGGGGGATAAGCTATTCTTTGAGGGAATTGTACAGCGAGGGAGCGTGTTTTAGGTTGATTGAGGTTTTAGTGCGGAAAAGTAAGTGAATGGTTGGTTGGTTTTTGTTTTTAGTGCGGAAAAGTAAATGACAGAAAAGTAAAGTACTAAAAATAAAAGTAGAAGACTTACAGCTGGTGATGCGTGATTGGCAAGCCTTCCAGAACGTCAGCAGTTGATAATACAGTTTATACTAAAATTGAAAGTAAGTGCAAGGGGTTTTTTAAATCTAAGGAAAGCATTCAGTTTCTGGGGCCTTGTATCATAGCCTGTTTATCATTGACCTTTAGTGATCCTTCTAAGTATTCAAAAGTGTATCAAGGCCATTTCAAGCACTCGATTTGCACACACCGTCTAGCCCATTTCAAGGTCGTAGAGCACTTGTTCTATTTAGACTAGCACCCCATTTCAAGGTATACTAGCCTATGTGCATCCATTTGATCAATCATTTCCGATCAAACCATTTGAGCTGCAGCCCAATTGGTAACAATGTTGCAAACACACCATTGTTAAAGGGTGGCTCGGGTTCAATTCCCACCGCCAACAACCTGCAGTAATAATTGTCAAATTATTACTGCGAGGGGCTAGGGTGTCCGTAAAACCTTACGAGGTAGGGCTGAAGCCCGGTGATGTCCCATGGTTGGGGTGTACGGCCTGCAGGCCTGATGCGGAGGGTGTAAAACCTGGTGTGGCTGCATCAGTAAGTGCTTGATGGACAAGACTTGCGAAAAGTAAGTGCTTGAAGGACAAGACTTGCAAAAAGTAATTGCTTGAAGGACAAGACTTGCGGAAAGTAAATACTTGATGGACAAGACTTGCTGAAAGTAGCAGTTTATATGAGACTGAAAGTAGCAGTTGATATGAGACTGAAAGTAGCAGCTGATATGAGACTGAAAGTAACAGTTGATATGAGACTTAAAGTAGCAGTTGATATGAGACTGAAAGTAACAGTTGATGTTTAATCAAAGGAAAGCATTCGGTTTAGGGGGCTTGTATCACAACTTGTTTATCATTGACCTCTAATGATCATACTAAGTGTTCAAAGATGTATCAAGGCTATTTCTAGCACCTGACTTGCTACACCGTCTTAGTCCATTTCAAGACATAGAACTCTTGTTCTAGTTGGGCTAATTCCTCCTTTCCAAGTATCTTAGCTTATGTGCATCCACTTGATCAATCATTTCCGATCAACCAAGCGGTTTTAAAGTAGGATTAGACTACTCTACCAAGCTTTGCCCTTTCGATGCATCCACTTGGTTTTGTTATCTAATCTGGACTGAACTACCTGGCTAAGCTTTGCCCTTTCGATGCATCCACTTAGCCTTGTCGTTCAACCATGTAATGGCACATAGAACAAGTTTTAAACACAAAGAAGCACTAAGAAAAGGGTCTAAAACATTTGTATGATACTAGTACTCCCCTTCAACCGAATGAAGAGCTTAGCTACGGCTATTCATGGAAGAGAATACCATAGCTAGTGTACGAAATCAAAGGTTTTTAAAGACAATAAACGTAAAGGATTTTGAAAGACAACAAAAGTAAGAACAAAGCTTTTCGAAAGTAAATACGAGAAAGAGTAGAAAGACGTTGAAAGTAACAAGATCAAACCCGAACTCAAGAACAACTTGGAATTCTCAATAGCAAAGTGTTTACAAGGTTTGTGTATGGATTTCTAGAGAGATTCGAGATGATGGTGATGATAATGCAAAACAAGAGAAAACTAAGCTAACTTGTGGTGTGGATTTCGAACAAAGGACTAAGGACCATGGACTTCGAACAAGGGATATGAAGACATTGATTTCTAAGGCATGAGCCTTGTATTTATAGAGGAGGGAACTTAGGGGCTAAGGCATTGGACTTGAAAATATCCCAAGGAAACCCTTTGGATCGGTTTTCGCCACCTCAAGCCCTCCTCTTCTCTTCCACCGCCTCTAGTTGAGCCTTGGTTGAGCCAAAAGATACTTAGTTGAAGTTGCACTTGTTGGTTTGAGCCAAAGGACACTTAGTTGAAGTTGCACTTGTTGGTTTGAGCCAAAGGACACTTAGTTGAAGTTGAACTAGATTGTCCCAAAGGGCAACTAGTCTTCTCCTACTTGGTTTGACTTGGCCGAAGCTTGGTGGTCGAAGCAAGGTGGTGACTGGCCGGAGCATGGTGGTCGGAGCAAGGTGGTGGCCTGAGTTGAAGTTGGGGTCCAGCGCTGGTCTCGGGCGTGCTTGGGCGATAATGCGTACCTCGTCCGGTACTGGTTCTTGGTGGTTTTCTTGGGCCATGGTCGAATTTCCTCGGGCGTTTTGTCTGGAATTTGATATTGTCCAAGTCCTTTGATATTTGGAACAAGTTGGTCGAGCCAGAATTTGAAGATGTGAAGGTTGGCTCGAGCAACTCGGTCTTGGTCCATCAGCGCGCGGGGATTTTGCTTGGAACTGAGCCAATTGCCAAATGGATCGTGCGTCGCTCTTGGTATCTTGACATCTTCCACCTTATTTTCCATTTGGAACATTTTGGTCGAGGCAGAATTGTCAGATTTGATGTTTGGCCCGGATAACTTGAAATTGGACCTTGGAGGCCCGGCTGGGGCCTGGTCCTTCTCGGCTGGGGCCATGCGCTCGCACAAACCACTTGTAATCCATTTTTAGCATAAATCTCCTTTTTAAGCTTGTTTCTTCCCTAGACCTCAAAATAGCCTGTAGAACAAAAATGGAACTAACAAGTAAACGTTGTTAAGACAAAGTGTCCAATTTGGTGGGTTTAACTGCTTCGATGAGTCGTATAAATACGCTCCATCAAATCACCCCACACTTATACTTGTTCGTCCCGAACAATGCTATTTGAAAGAGGTATACATACTCCTTGCTAAAGTTCTTAAATATGAAAGTGAGATAGTGGTACTAGATTTATCCCATCCAAGCATTACTTTATTTGCTATCAAAATAAACCGTGTAAATACTTAGAAGAAACTTGATATTTGTACCTTTGAGCTGAGATGCAATTTAATTCGGATGATTCGGGAGATAGCCCTTTTTAGGCTCCTGGACTGCATCCTCGGGACCGACTCTCACTATATGGTTTTCTTGTAGCTTTCTCTAGCACATGATTCGGTTCGGGTTTCAATGATCTGAGCTCTTTTGAATTTCGTTTGATGAGGGACAGCTTTTGATGTGATTTGGCCTTTGGCCCTTGATTTTGAATTGGAGTTTCTTCACTTTTGTTTCGGTTAAAACCTTCACAATATTGGCCTTTGGCCTTTGATTTGCTTCTTCGAGCTTTTCTTCTTTGTGACTTGCTAGTCCATTTTCTCAACCTTTTGGGAGGTCCAATCATCACCCGAGAGCATATGGAAATACCTCCCCGATCTTTCTCATCCTTGCCGTTTCGCGCGGGTCAAGATGAGGGTCGCTCATCTATTTTCTCGGCTACTAGAACTAGAGATAGGACGGTTTGATTCCCGTCCCACCCTTTGCATAAACATTGCATGGCGGAGATGACTCTGAATTCAATTGAATCCCGAAGTGCAGCCTCCACTGACTTTGTCAACCATATAGTGAAATCCAGTCCTTCGAGTGCTTGCCATGCCTCTCTAGGACAGTTTATATCAACTCCACATCCCCTGTTTATCTCAGCACAAAGGGACAAGTGAGAAGTTACATCCTAAGTCTCTACCCAGTTGAGATTTCACAAGGTTATGCTTGAATTGGATCCATCTATTTCTATTCTTAAGTTCATATTTTCAAAAAGATAATATTAAGGGAGAAGAAAAAAGAAAACATGCTTAAACAACTATGTACACATGCTGTTCTCACCCCACACTTTTGAACGAAGGCGTGCCGTTCAGCATGACTTTGTTCAAAAGTTAATTGCAAGCAAATATTCACAAGAAGATGCAATGGGTGATTACTATTAAAGGCAAAAACTAAATGACATAAATTAAATGACTGAAAAGTAAGATAGATGTCGGGTTACCTCCCGACCAGTGCATTTGTTTAACGTCGTTAGCTCTACCGTACCTCCCTCAGGAGGGGTCTGGTGGCTTAGCTAGGTCATAGCGTTGAGTTGTTAAGTCGACCTCGCCATGGCAGTGTTTGACTCGCTGCCCATTTACATTGAATCGGCTCCCATTTTTCAAGCTTTCTAACTCGAGCATTCCATGGTTGAATACCTTAGTCACGGTGTAGGGGCCGGTCCATCTTGATTTTAGTTTACCGGGCATCAATTTCAATCGTGAGGAGAAGAGTAGTACTTGTTGTCCTTCCTTAAACGAGCGCCGGAGGATGAATTTGTCATGATATAATTTGGTTCGTGCTTTGTAGTCTGTTTGCCCTTCATAGGCCTCAAGTCGCAACTCCTCAAGCTCGCATAGCTGAAGCTTCCAATCTAGTCCAGCGGCCTTCAGATCCGGATTGCAATGCTTGAGCGCCCAATAGGCTTTATGTTCCAATTCCACAAGAAGGTGGCATGCCTTCCCATAAACAAGCCGAAAGGGGGAGGTCCCTATTGGTGTCTTGTATGTCGTACGATAAGCCCAAAGAGCTTCATCTAGCCTTTGACTCTAATCTTTTCTTGCCGGCTTCACCATCTTTTCTAAAATACCCTTGATTTCGTGGTTGGAGATCTCCGCTTGCCCATTGGTTTGGGGGTGATATACCGTGGATGTCCGGTGGTGGACATGGTAGTGTTTCAAGGTGGCAGCCATTATGCGGTTGCAGAAATGAGTTCCTTGGTCGCTGATTATGGCCTTTGGTACTCCGTACCTACAAAACAGGTTAGTGCGCAAAAAATCTATGATAGTTTTTGCATCGTCGCACCTTGTGGCCTTAGCCTCTACCCATTTTGACACATAATCTACAGCAACAAGTATGTAAACAAAACCACACGAAACTGGGAATGGTCCCATGAAATCAATGCCCCAGATGTCAAAGACATCATTGACCAAGATGGGCACTTGAGGCATCTCATTCCTTGCTGACGCATTCCCAACTCTTTGGCACCTATCACACTTCTTGCACTTCTCATAAGCATCTCTAAATACACTTGGCCAAAAGAAGCCGCTATCTAGGATTTTCCTAGCGGTTCTTTTAGGCCCAAAGTGTCCTCCACATGCAAACTCATGGCAAAAGCTAATAACAGAAACTATTTCACTATCGGGGATGCATCTCCTAAGTATTTGATCTACCCCTATTTTCCATAGATAAGGATCATCCCATAAGTAATGTCTAGCCTCATGCCTAAGTTTCATGCATTGTGCTTTAGTAAAAGAAGGAGGAAATGTACCTCCTACTAGGTAGTTGACGATTTGAGCATACCATGGCACCTTGGTTGAGACTGCATAGAGATGCTCATCTGGAAATGACTCGGTTATGTGCCCTTCCTCTTCCTCTGGGACAATCCGGCTCAGATGGTCGGCCACTGTGTTTTCTATACCCTTTTTGTCCCTTATCTCCACATCAAACTCTTGCAGTAGCAAGATCCATCGTATGAGTCTCGGCTTGGCCTCCTTCTTCTTCATGAGGTACCGGATGGTAGCATGGTCCGAGTAGACTATAACTTTTGCTCCAAGCAAGTAGGCTCTGAACTTCTCTAGAGCGAACACCACGGCTAGGAGCTCCTTCTCGGTAGTGGAGTAGTTTCGTTGGGCTGAATCTAAGGTCCTTGAGGCGTAGTAGATCACCACCGCCTTCTTATCAACTCTTTGGCCTAGAACTGCACCTACAGCAAAGTCGCTTGCGTCGCACATGATTTCAAATGGTTGTTTCCAATCCGGTGTTTGGATGATGGGTGTGCTTGTGAGGGCTTTCTTCAGATCATTAAAGGCCTCCTTGCATGCATTGGTGAATTCAAAAGGGACTTCTTTTTGGAGAAGAGTGGATAGAGGAAACACCCTTTTTGAGAAGTCCTTGATGAATCGTCGGTAAAATCCCGCATGCCCAAGGAAAGATTGGATGTCTCGAACAGTGGAGGGGTATGGTAGAGTCATGATTAGGTCTACTTTAGCTTTGTCCACCTTCATGCCTTCTTGTGAGACGACATGCCCTAAGACCACTCCGTGTGTTACCATAAAATGGCACTTCTCGTAGTTGAGTACTAAGTTCATTGACACACATCGTGCCAAAACCGTGCTTAAGTTGTTTAGGCAAGCGTCGAATGTGTCTCCATAGATGGTGAAGTCATCCATGAAGACTTCAATGAATATCCCGATCATGTCTGAGAAAATGCTGGTCACTACTCTTTGAAAAGTCCCCGGAGCATTGCATAGACCGAACGACATTCTTCTGAAGGCGAATGTACCGAATGGGCAGGTGAATGTAGTTTTCTCTTGGTCCTCAGGCGCTATGGGAATCTGGTTGTATCCCGAGAACCCGTCCAAGAAGCAAAAGTATGGCTTTCCCGCCAGCCGGTCTAGCATTTGATCGATGAATGGTAGAGGGAAATGGCCCTTCCTTGTGATGGCGTTCAATTTTCTGTAGTCAATGCACATTCTCCAGGCGTTCTTGATTCTTGTTGTTACCATTTTTCCTTGGGCATCTTCTTCGACTGTGATTCCAGTTTTCTTTGGGACCACGTGGACCGGGCTTACCCACTGGCTATCCGAGATTGGGTAGATGACATTCGCATCCAGTAGTTTCTGTATTTCTTTCTAGACGATCTCCATCATAATTGGGTTGAGTCATCGCCGAGGTTCTCTTGACGGCTTAGCTCCATCCTCGAGTAAGATGCGATGCATGCATACCGCCGGGCTAACTCCTCTTAAGTCGGCTAGAGTCCATCCAATAGCCAACTTGTGTTGTCTCAGCACTTTTACCAATCGATGCTCCTGGTCTGCTTCCAAGCCACTCTTGATGATTACTGGGAGCGTATTATTTTCCCCCAGGAATGCATATTTCAGATGTCCGGGCAGAGGCTTTAATTCTATTTCGGGAGCTCGTATAGTTGAGGGTAAAAAGGTATTGGATTTGAATAATTTTACCTCATTGACTTCATATTCTGGTGTGAGAGGCTCCGAAATCGTCAAGTGGGATTGTGTTTCATGCAAGCCCTCGGCTAATTGATATGAGCTCTTGGCTCCATTGAGTGCGAGTTCCAAGGGATCTGCTCTTGGTTCTGGTTGAACTTCTTGGACTAGGTCATCCAAAGTGTCAAGAGCGTGTACCTCCTCAAACTCCATGGGATGCTTCATTGCTCTGAATATGTCGAAGCTAAAGGTCTCTCCTTCCACCTCCATTGAGAGCATCCCATTTCCACAGTCTATCTTCATTTTTGATGTTTTGAGAAATGGACGGCCGAGAAGGATGGGTGCATGGTTAGTCGGCCCGCCATTCTCCATTTTTAGGACGTAGAAGTCTGCTGGGAACACTAATTCGCCTACTTGAACCAGAACGTCTTCTATTTTGCCCTCGGGCTGTTTGCAAGATCGGTCCGCCAGCTGGATGGTGAGACCAGTGGGTTCTAGCGGCCCAATCCTAAGGCATGAGTAGAAAGAGAAGGGCAAGACGTTAATCGATGCTCCAAGGTCTAGCATGCAGTTCTCGATCCGGATGTTGCCAATTGTGCATGGAATGGTGTAAGTTCCCGGATCACCACACTTGGGGGGGGGGGGACTTTTTATTGCATGACAGTCGACACATTTCTACTTATCAGCTCTTGATCAATCTGAGTACTCCTCCTCCGGTTGGTGCAAAGATCCTTTAAAAACTTAGCATATCGAGGGATTTGCTTGATGGCCTCCAAGAGGGGGATGTTGATCTCGACTTTGCTGAATAATTCAAACACTTCCTTATCCATGACCTGTTGTTTTGGAATTCGGGCCGGCACTGGAAATGGAAGAGCGGCGTTGATCTTGGAGGTCTCGGTTCTGGGCACCGGGCGTTCCATGGCTTCTTTGGTTGCTGGTATCTGGCCATGCATGTGTTCCTTGGTTACGTCCTTGCTCCTCTCGGTTGTGTCCCTGCTTTCTTTGGGCACACCCCTTATCTCTTCGGGTAACTTCAGGCCTTCGTCTTCTTGCTCCATGGGTTGGATGACAAGCTTTTTCCCACTCCTAAGAGTCACGGCATTTACGTCTCCCCTTGGAGTCTGGATGATCTGTGAAGGGAGCCGACCATGTTCATTTTTTTGCTCGAAGAACATGGCAGTAAATTGGGACATTTGTTTGCCCAAATCTGCCATTGCTTCGTCAGTTTTCACCATGAATTGATGCATTGTGCTGGACAAATCCTTTACAACCTCCTCGAGCGGTTTGCTTGGACGTTGCTGGCTCGGACCGGCTTGGTACTGGCTTGGTCCTTGATGACTGCTTGGGCCTGCCTGATATTGATTTGGTCCTTTTGGCTGATATTGGCCTGTAGGTGGAACATTCTGGTTGTACTGCCGGTAGGGCGGTTGGTAGAATGGCTGAGCTGGTTGAGGTGCAGCTTGTTGTGTCTCCTTCGGAGGATGGCTATTGTTTTGCCAGTTTGGGCCGGTTGATTGACTATACTGACGATTTGGTCCGGCTCTGTTGTTGTTGTTGTATCCTTGGTATCCTCCTAGTACATTTACTTCTGATGGTTCTTCCTCTACTAATGTTGGGCATGCGTCAGTTTTGTGGTCTGTAGAACCACAAAACTCGCAAGGCTTAGCTTGAACTGGCTGCCTTCGTAGGAGTTGGATCATCATTTCTTTCACTTGTTTTATCTCCTCGGGCACTGTGTTTATTGGTGCTTCAGCTCTTGCCACGTCCTTGGTGCGTGTAAATCCTTCCTGCCGAGTTGTCTCCTCTCTGAATCAGGCATTCTCGGCCCCTTTTGAGATTAGTTCCCTTATGCCCCTTGGGGACAGGCTCATTATGGTTCCTCCAGCTGATGCATCCAAGAGCATTTTGTCCAATTGCCTGAGTCCATCTAACAGGTACTCAAGAACGAGTTTCTCTGGTAGCCCAAGGTTGCAGCAGCTTTGCTCAAGTCTGTTGAATTTCTCTAGGTAGTCGTACATGGTTTCGTGGGGCCCTTGCTTTAGGTCTTGCAGTTGCCTCCTTACTTGCATCGCCCTTCCTGCCGGATAGTATTTGTCCAGGAATTTCTTTTGCATCTGGGCCCATGTTCGGATGCTACCTGAAAGTAATGAAAGGAACCAATCATTAGTAGAGTCAATAAGTGAGAAATAGAAGGCCTTTAATTTGAAGTCATCTACATCTACTCCATAAGGTTTTAAATTTTGGCAAATGCCATGTAAACGTTGCAGATGAGTAGTTGCAGATTCTCCTTGAGCTCCTGAGAACTTAGGCAAGTTGTGGATCACGGATGTGTTGACAGAGATGTTCTCTAGTTCAGGGCCCTCGTATATGCACCACGGCTGGTTTCTGAAATCTGGGGCCGAGAGTTCTTCCATAGTTGGGTCGTGATAGTTGTTATCCCCATAGTAGTCATCAAAGAAGGGTTCTTGTTTTGGTGCTTATTGATGTTGAGGGGGGACTTGATGTCTAGGGGGCTGCACTGGGCCAGCTTAATTTCGGCCCTCGGGTGGTCCTTGGTTTCTTCAGGCAGCCTCCCTATCACGAGCTCTTTGGTTTCGGATGAGCTGTTCTGGATCTTCCAGAATTGGAAATGGTGCCTCATTGTTTCGATCGTGCAGATTTATCCCGTCATTATCCTGATAGTCATGGTGACTTCCTGCACGAGACATGGTTATTAAGAACTGTACCCGATTGTTAACTAACTCCCCGGCAACGGCGCCAATTTTGACAGGTGCCAGTCGTCGTGGCCTGCAAAAAATACAATTTATAAGTCCGCTACTCGCGACTTTACTACTGGGTAGCAAGCGGTAAGTTGGGGTCGAACCCAAGGGAATTAGGGGATAGCAGTTCTTTAGTGGAAATGTCACAAAAGTAAATACAGTTGGGGTTGATTTTGGTTTTTTTGGTTTTTAGTACTGAAAGTAAATTACTGAAAAGTAAAGAAAGTAAATACAAGACTGAAAGTAAGTACTGAAAATAAAGTGCTGTAAGTAAGTGCTTGAAGGACAAGACTTGCGAAAAGTAAGTGCTTGAATGACAAGACTTGCAAAAAGTAATTGCTTGAAGGACAAGACTTGCAGAAAGTAAATGCTTGATGGACAAGACTTGCTGAAAGTAGCAGTTGATATGAGACTGAAAGTAGCAGTTGATATGAGACTGAAAGTAGCAGTTGATATAAGACTGAAAGTAACAGTTGATATGAGACTTAAAGTAGCAGTTGATATGAGACTGAAAGTAACAGTTGATGTTTAATCAAAGGAAAGCATTCGGTTTAGGGGGCTTGTATCACAACTTGTTTATCATTGACCTTTAATGATCATACTAAGTGTTCAAAGATGTATCAAGGCTATTTCTAGCACCTGACTTGCTACACCGTCTTAGTCCTTTTCAAGACATAGAACTCTTGTTCTAGTTGGGCTAATTCCTCCTTTCGAAGTATCTTAGCTTATGTGCATCCACTTGATCAATCATTTCCGATCAACCAAGCGGTTTTAAAGTAGGATTAGACTACTCTACCAAGCTTTGCCCTTTCGATGCATCCACTTGGTTTATTTGTCTAATCTGGACTAAACTACCAGGCTAAGCTTTGCCCTTTCAATGCATCCACTTAGCCTTGTCGATCAACCATGTAATGGCACATAGAATAAGTTTTAAACACAAAGAAGCACTAAGAAAAGGGTCTAAAACATTTGTATGATACTAGTACTCCCCTTCAACCGAATGAAGAGCTTAGCTACGGCTATTCATGGAAGAGAATACCATAGCTAGTGTACGAAATCAAAGGTTTTGAAAGACAATAAACGTAAAGGATTTTGAAAGACAACAAAAGTAAGAACAAAGCTTTTCGAAAGTAAATACGAGAAAGAGTAGAAAGACGTTGAAAGTAACAAGATCAAACCCGAACTCAAGAACAACTTGGAATCTTCAATAGCAAAGTGTTTACAAGGTTTGTGTATGGATTTCTAGAGAGATTCGAGATGATGGTGATGATAATGCGAAACAAGAGAAAACTAAGCTAACTTGTGGTGTGGATTTCGAACAAAGGACTAAGGACCATGGACTTCGAACAAGGGACATGAAGACATTGATTTCTAAGGCATGAGCCTTGTATTTATAGAGGAGGGAACTTAGGGGCTAAGGCATTGGACTTGAAAATATCCCAAGGAAACCCTTTGGATCGGTTTTTGCCACCTCAAGCCCTCCTCTTCTCTTCCACCGCCTCTAGTTGAGCCTTGGTTGAGCCAAAAGATACTTAGTTGAAGTTGCACTTTTTGGTTTGAGCCAAAGGACACTTAGTTGAAGTTGCACTTGTTGGTTTGAGCCAAAGGACACTTAGTTGAAGTTGAACTAGATTGTCCCAAAGGGCAACTAGTCTTCTCCTACTTGGTTTGACTTGGCAGAAGCTTGGTGGTCGGAGCAAGGTGGTGACTGGCCGGAGCATGGTGGTCGGAGCAAGGTGGTGGCCTGAGTTGAAGTTGGGGTCCAGCGCTGGTCTCGGGCGTGCTTGGGCGATAATGCGTACCTCGTCCGGTAAAATGCGTACCTCGTCCGGTACTGGTTCTTGGTGGTTTTCTTGGGCCATGGTCGAATTTCCTCGGGCGTTTTGTCTGGAATTTGATATTGTCCGAGTCCTTTGATATTTGGAACAAGTTGGTCGAGCCAGAATTTGAAGATGTGAAGGTTGGCTCGAGCAACTCGGTCTTGGTCCATCAGCGCGCAGGGCTTTTACTTGGAACTAAGCCAATTGACAAATGGATCGTGCGTCGCTCTTGGTATCTCAACATCTTCCACCTTATTTTCCATTTGGAACATTTTGGTCGAGGCGGAATTGTCAGATTTGATGTTTGGCCCGGATAACTTGAAATTGGACCTTGGAGGCCCGGCCGGGGCCTGGTCCTTCTCGGCTGGGGCCATGCGCTCGCACAAACCACTTGTAATCCATTTTTAGCATAAATCTCCTTTTTTAAGCTTGTTTCTTCCCTAGACCTCAAAATAGCCTGTAGAACAAAAATGGAACTAACAAGTAAACGTTGTTAAGATAAAGTGTCCAATTTGGTGAGTTTAACTGCTTCGATGAGTCGTATAAATACGCTCCATCACCGGTCATGAGGGGGAGGAGGCTCCCCTCATGACTCATCCTTTCCTTAAAGCCACCGGTCATAAGGGCAAAGGAGGGAGTTTTTGTGAGTTTTGTGAAGTTTTCACAAAACTATCGGTACATTCCCGCTCTGGACTGACTTTGGTTGCTCTTCGGTTGGATTTGTTTTGAGTGATTCCAAGTCAAGATCTTGAGATTTCTTCAGTCGGCATCTGGTCTTGACCTTGGAATGACTCGTAATATATTTTCTGCGTAAAAACTCCTCCTTAGCGTGTATTCTCTCTAGGCTCCAAAATACCCTGTAGATAAATATCGGAACTAACAAGCAAAAGTTAAATAGACAAACAGTCTAATTTGGTGGGTTTAACTGTGTTTATGATTCGTATAATTATGGTCCATCAGATCACCCCACACTTTTAGTTGTTCGTCCCGAACAATGCTATTAAAGGGCGGCACTAAGTAAACTTTTAAAATATGAAAGTTAGACTGTGGGACTCGATTTATCCTAATTCATGCATTACTACTTATTACCAAATTAAACCGTGTAAATAAATAGAGGAAACTTGATACTTGTACCTTCGTGCTGAGATGCAAATTATTTTGGATGTTTCGGGAGATAGCCCTTTTCAGGCTCCTGAACTGCAACCTCGGGACCGTCTCGCACTATATGGTTTCCTTGTAGCTTTCTCTAGCACGTGATTTGGTTCGGGTTTCACTGAGTTGAGCCTTTTTGATTTCTTTTTGGCAAGGGACAGCTTTTTTGTAGTGAATCGGCCTTTGGCCTTTGATTTGACTCTTTGAGTACTTCACTTTTTGTTCGGTTAAAACCTTCACAATTTTGGGCCTTTAGCCTCTTGATTTGCTTCTTCGAGCTTTTGCCTTTTTGTGGCTTGCTAGTCCATTTTCTCAAGCCTTTTTGGGAGGTCCAATCATCGCCCGCGAGCATATGGAAATACCTCCCCGCTCCTCTCATCCTTGCCGTTTCGCGCTGGTCAAGATGAGGGTCGCTCATCTATTTTCTCGGCTACTTTGACTAGAGATAGGACGGTCTAATTCCCGTCCTTGCCTTTTTTTCTTTTTGCATAAACACTGCATGACGGAGATGACTTCAATCTTCACTGAAACCCGAAGTGCAGCCTCCACTGACTTCGAAAACCATATAGCAAAATTCAGTCCTTTGATTGCTTGCCAAGCCTCTCTAGGGTATTTCTATCAACTCCACATCCCTTGTTTATCTTAGCACAAAGGGACAAATGAGAAGTTACATTCTAAGTTTTTAAACAGTTGAATTTTCACAAGGTTAATGCATGAATTATGATCTATCTTTTTCTCATTCTTAAGTTCATATTTTCAAAAAGATAATATTAAAGGAAAAGGAAAAGAAAAACATGTTATGTACACAGGCGGTTCTCACCCCACACTTTTGAACGAAGGCGTGCCTTTCAGCAAGACTTAGTTCAAAAGCCATGCAAACAGACAATTATGAGAAGGAAATGACATTAAGGAAAAGGGAAGAACAGAACTCCCTTTAAAGTGTCGAGCGAACGACATGGCATGAGGCTGGATAATCGAGGGAGTTCGGCTGGGGCCTTGAACTCTTGGCGTAGGCCTGGCTGGCTTAATGTTGCACCCACGTCCGATTCCTGAATAGTCATTTCTTTCATGCACCAAGTGGGTGAGAGCGACTTATTGGTAGAAACTAAATGACAGAAAAATAAAAGACTAAAAGTAAGATAGGTGTTGGGTTACCTCCCGACCAGTGCCTTTGTTTAACGTCGTTGGCTCGACAGTACCTCATTCCTGGATCATTGGTTTGGATCCCATGGGCGGCTCAGGTCGTATTTCGCCACTGTTCCTGTGTTGATTCTGGCCCTGACTCTTCCGGATTTCTTGCTTGGGTTAGAACCCCATGGTTTTGATGGTTTCTCCTTCCAACGTCTCTGAGAAGGTGAGGGACCCTTCACTACTAGTCTCTTGAACTGGGTTTTCTGTTGTTTAGGGCTTGGCTTGTCCAGTCATGGCGAAAACATGCTCCATTGAGGAGTCGTTCTGCTCAGGCCCTTTTCCCATCCTCTTTTTAGCCTCTTCATGGTTCACATAGTTTTCTGCGATTTGCCTATTGATCAAGGGAAAAAGTTGGGAAGCTTGCATCTTAAGGCTCGGTTCTGCCTCGTTATGTCCGTCTGTGAGGATCTGGTCGTAGATGGTCTCTGCTGTTGGGGTAATGATAGTTGGGTATGACTCGGGTAGCTTGCCAGTGGTGTTTTGGACTTCTTCTTCTGTTGGCACCGCCTCGAGTTCCCATGAGGGTTTTTCCTTGTTGCTTCCGATGCTTTCCATGTCTGATTCTTCAGATGGCTCGGGAGTATCTTCTTCATCTGTCTCTGGACCAGCCTCTTCTATCTACATTCCTCTGTCAGCTTGGGGTATTCATTTTGTGGCTGTGGCCAGGTCGTCTATGAGGTTCCACATGTCTGCTATGGATAAGTTCCCGGCTGATCTTCTCATTGCTTCGTTAATCCTTATCAGCTCATCGGCCCTCATCCCACGAAGAAATTTTTGAAGAAGAACTTTCTTCGTGAATCCATGGTGCAGGCAGCTTGAGACGATGGTGTCATAGTTCGTGTAGTATTCGTCCAAAGTCTCATCCCGGGATTGTTGAAGGCACATGATCTTCTCACGGGTTTTTTGGCGTAAGGATGGGGGGAGAATTCCTTCAGGAATGGAACGCAAAGATCCACAAAATGTTCTGCACGACTAGCGGTTGATGTGTAATACCAAATTGTCGCAAAATCAGTTAGAGAAAATTTGAAGCATGTAAGCTTAAATTCCTCTAACATTTCATTTTCAGGTTTTATGTGGCTGCAAATGTGGTGAAAGTTTCGGCAATGTTGTACTGGGTCTTCTCCATCCGTACCTCCGAACAGAGGAAGATGTCTTGTTGTCCATGCATACGTAGTGGGTAGCGTCATGAGGAAATGAGAAGGGGAGGGAAAGAAAAGAACAACTAATCCGACTGCTAATTCCTCGGCAATGGCGCCAGTTTTGACGGAGCCCACCGCACTGTCGTTAAGGTGCGGTGTTCTCTGTGCAAAAGCAAATTTGTATTCCGCTACTCGTGACCTTACTACTGGGTAGCAAGTGGTAAGTAGGGGTCGAACCCAAGGGAATTAGGGGGATAAGCTATTCTTTGAGGGAATTGTACAGCGAGGGAGCGTGTTTTAGGTTGATTGAGGTTTTAGTGCGGAAAAGTAAGTGATTGGTTGGTTGGTTTTGGTTTTTAGTGCGGAAAAGTAAATGACAGAAAAGTAAAGTACTGAAAATAAAAGTAGAAGACTTACAGCGGGTGATGCGTGATTGGCAGGCCTTCCGGAACGTCAGCAGTTGATAATACAGTTTATACTAAAATTGAAAGTAAGTGCAAGGGGTTTTTTAAATCTAAGGAAAGCATTCGGTTTCTGGGGCCTTGTATCATATCCTGTTTATCATTGACCTTTAGTGATCCTTCTAAGTATTCAAAAGTGTATCAAGGCCATTTCAAGCACTCGATTTGCACACACCGTCTAGCCCATTTCAAGGTCGTAGAGCACTTGTTCTATTTAGACTAGCACCCCATTTCAAGGTATACTAGCCTATGTGCATCCATTTGATCAATCATTTCCGATCAAACCAAATGGTGTTTAAAAGAGGTCGAACTCCTCAGATAAGCTTTGCCATTTCAAGCATCCACTTACCCGAGTATGTTCACGAACCCCCACGGAAGAGTTTTGCCATTTCAAGCATCCACTCAACCTTGGAAGTTCTGGACTAATATATGGCACATAGAACAAGTTTTGAATAAAAAGAAGAGGCACTACAAAGATGGCCTAAAACATTTTATGATACAAGTACACCCCTTCAACCGAATGAAGAGTTTAGCTACGAATATCTATAGAGGTGGATACCATAGCTAAGTACTTACGGTTTTTGAAAGACAGTAAGTAAGGGAAAGGGGTGAGTACTTCAAGAACCGACAAGAGTACTCAAGAATAGAGAAAAGTAAAGCTTGAGTACTACAAGAACCGACAAGAGTACTCAAGAACTAACTATAATACTCAAGAACAAACAGGAGTATTATAGATATAGAACAAAACTTACAAAACTGCCAAATTTATAGAGAGAGAAGTGTTTTGTGAATTTGAGGATGTATTACAAAGGAGATGGGGTGGAGTATTTATAGGCTAAGGGGAGAGGAATGTGTGGTTTGGAGGAGCAACACATGGCAAGCTTTCCATGGAGGAGGAAAGCCGCCGGTCTACATGGGAGGGGAGGGGAGGACCCGCCGGTGGCCGGTCATGAGGGGGAGGAGACTCCCCTCATGACTCATCCTTTCCTTAAAGCCGCCGGTCATAAGGGCAAAGGAGGGAGTTTTTGTGAGTTTTGTGAAGTTTTCACAAAACTATCGGTACATTCCCGCTCCGGATTTACTTTGGTTGCTCTTCGGTTGGATTTGTTTTGAGTGATTCCAAGTCAGGATCTTTAGATTTCTTCAGTCGGCATCTGGTCTTGACCTTGGAATGACTCGTAATATATTTTCTACGTAAAAACTCCTCCTTAGCGTGTATTCTCTCTAGGCTCCAAAATACCCTGTAGATAAATATCGGAACTAACAAGCAAAAGTTAAATAGACAAATAGTCTAATTTGGTGGGTTTAACTGTGTTTCTGATTCGTATAATTATGGTCCATCAACGATCTCCATCATGATTGGGTTGAGTCGTCGTTGAGGCTCTCTTGATGGCTTTGCTCCATCCTCAAGTAGAATACAGTGCATGCATACAGCCGGGCCGACTCCTCTTAAGTCGGCTAGAGTCCATCCAATAGCCAACTTGTGTTGTCTTAGCACTTTTATCAAACTTCGTTCCTGGCCTGCTTTCAAGCAACTATTGATGATCACTGGAAGTGTGTTATTATCCTCTAGGAAGGCGTACTTCAGATGCCCGGGCAGGGGCTTCAATTCTATTTTGGGAGCTTGCATTACTGAGGGCAGAAAAGTATTTGATTTGAATAATTTTACCTCGTTGACTTCATATTCTGGTGTGAGAGGCTCCGAGATTGTTAAGTGGGCCACCGTTTCATGCAAGCTTTTGGCCAATTCATAAGAGCTTTCGGCTCCATTGAGTATGACTTCTAAGGGATCTGCTCTTGGTTCTGGCTAAATTTCTTGGACCAGGTCGTCCAAAGTATCGAGAGCGTGTACTTCCTCGAATTCCATGGGGTGCTTCATTGCTCGGAATATGTCGAAGCTGAAGACTTCTCCTTCTACCTCCATTGAGAGCATTCCACTTCCACAGTCTATCTTCATTTTCGATGTTTTGAGAAATGGACGGCCGAGAAGGATGGGTGCATGGTCTGTAGGTCCGCCATTCTCCATTTTTAAGACGTAGAAGTCTGCTGAAAACACCAATTCGCCTACTTGAACCAAGACGTCTTCTATTTTGCCCTCGGGCTGTTTGCATGATTGATCTTCCAGTTGAATAGTGAGACCGGTGGGTTCGAGCGGTCCAATCCTAAGGCATGAGTAGATAGAGAAGGGAAGAACATTGATTGATGCTCCAAGGTCTAGCATGCAGTTCTCGATCCGGATGTTACCAATTGTGCATGGAATGGTGTAAGTTCCCGGGTCACCACATTTGGGGGGCACTTTTCATTGTATGACGGCCGACACGTTCCTACTCATCAGCTCTTGATCATATCTAGTACTCCTCCTCCGGTTGGTGCAAAGTTCTTTTAAAAACATAGCATATCGAGGAATTTGCTTGATGGCTTCCAAGAGGGGGATGTTGATTTCGACTTTGCTGAACAACTCAAACACGTCCTCATCCATGACATGTTGTTTTTGCACACGAGCAGGTACTGGAAATGGAAGTGTTGCGCTGATTTTGGGGGTTTCGGTTCTGGGTACCGGGCGCTCCTTGTGCTCTTCGGACACTGGAACCGGGCTGGCCGCTGGTACCGGGCCAGACATGCGTTCCTCGGACGCGTTCCCTTCTTCTTCAGTTGCGTCCCGCTCTTCCTCGGACGCGTCCTCATTTTTCTCTGCAGCGTCTTGCTCAAGAGTTCCGAGAGCCTCGGGCCTCATTTGTTCTTCTCCGGGAAACCTTGGGCTTTTGTCCTCCTCTTGCTCCATGGGGCTGATGGCAAGTTTTCTCCCACTCCTAAGGGTTACGGCATTGACATTTCCCTTCGGGTTTTGAATTGTTTGTGAAGGAAGTCTTCCAGGTTCATTAATGAGTGCGGACATTGAGGTGGCGAGCTAGGACATTTGTTTGGTTAAATCTGAAATTGCCCAGTCAATTTTCGCCTGGAATTGGTGTAGCGAATTACCCAATTGATTTACGCTTCCTGCGAGTTCCTTTATTGTGTCTTCAAGCGACTTGTTTGGTCCTTGCTGATTGCTCGAGTTGGCTTCGTACTGATTTTTTCCCTTCTGTTGATATTGTCCTGTCGGGTACTGGTTTGGTCCTCTTTGCTGATATTGGCCTGCTGATGGAGCGTTCTGGTTGTACTGCCGGTGGGGAGGTTGGTAGAATGACTGAGCTAATTACGGTGCGGCTTGTTGTGTCTCCCTCGGAGGATGGTTGTCGTTCCGCCAGCTTGGATTGGTCGCTTGATTATACTGCCGGTTGGTCCGGCTCTGTCGTTACTGTTGTTGTTGTTGTTGTTGTATCCTTGGTATCCTACCACTACATTCACTTCTTCCGGTTCCTCTACTATTAATGTTGGGCATGCGTCGGTCTTGTGGTCCGTAGAACTGCAGAATTTGCAAGGCTTTACTGGAACTGACTGCCTTCGTAGGATCTGAACCATCATCTCCTTCATCTGTTTCATCTCCTCGGGCATGGAGTTCATCGGTGTTTCTTCAGCCTTTGCCACATTCTTTGTTCGGGAAAATTCTTCCTGCCGAGTTGTCTCTTCTCTGAATTGGGCATTTTCAGCAACGTTGGTGATGAGATTCCTTATGCCACTCAGTGATAGATTCATCATGGATCCTCCAGCTGAGGCATCCAGAAGCAATTTGTCTAAGGGTCTTAATCCATCAATGAGGTACTCGATGATGAGTTTCTCAGGCAGTCGAAGGGTGCAGCAGCTTCTCTCCAGGCGGTTGAATTTTTCCAGGTAGTCGTACATGGTTTCATTGGGTCCTTGCTTGATGTCCTGCAGTTGCCTCCTTACTTGCATTGCCCTTCCTGCTGGGTAGTATTTGTCTAGGAATTTCTTCTGCATCTGAGCCCATGTTCTGATTCTACCGGAAGGCAATGAAAGGAACCAGTCGTTTGCCGAGTCAATGAGGGAAAAGTAGAACGCCTTTAACTTGAAGTCGTCTACGTTCACGCCATTGGGTTTTAGATTTTGGCAAATGCCGTGTAAGCGTTGGAGATGAGTCGTTGCTGATTCTCCACGAGTTCCTGAGAACTTGGGCAAATTGTGGACCACTGATGTGTTGATGGCAATGTTTTCCAGTTCAGGGCCCTCGTAAATGCACCACGGCTGATTTCTAAAATCTGGTGCCGACAGTTCTCCCATAGTAGGTTCGCGGGAGTTGTTATCCCCATAGTAGTCATCAAAGATAGGTTCTCGCCTTGGCATTTGTCGAGGTTGAGGGGGTGGTGGATGTCTAGGGGGTTGTTGCACTGGACCAGCTTCATTTCGGTCCTCGGGCAGGCCTTGGTTTCTTCGAACGGCTTCCCTATTACGAGCTCTTTGCTTTCGGATGAGCTGTTCCGGATCGTCAATAAATGCAGGCGTCTCATTATTTCGATCGTACAGGTTTATCTCATCGTCATCCTGATAGTCATGGTGGCTTCCTTCGCGAGACATGGTTATGCAGAAGTGAGTGTGAAATTTAAGAGAAGATGAAAAAGAAAGAACAATTATCCTATTGTTAACTCTAACTCCCCGACAACGGCGCCAATTTTGACAGAGCGCACCACACCGTCGTTAATGTGCGATGGCTCTGTGCAAAAATAAATTTATAAGTCCGCTACTCGTACTCTACTATTGGGTAGTAAAGCGGTAAGTAGGGGTCGCACCCAAGAGAATTAGTGGATAGTTGTTCTTTCAAAGATGGAAAGTAAGACAGTCGGGGGTTGGTTGTGATATTAGTACTGAAAGTAACGTGGGTTGGTTGTGATTTTAGTACTAAAAAGTAAAGTGCTTGAAGGACAAGACTTGCTGAAAGTAAGTGCGTAAAAGTAAAGTGCTTGAAGGACAAGACTTGCTGAAAGTAAGTGCGTAAAGTAAAGTGCTTGAAGGACAAGACTTGCTGAAAGTAAATGCTTGAAGGACAAGACTTGCGGAAAGTAAGCAGTTGATATGAGACTGAAAGTAAAGTGACAGGTGATGTTTTAATTAAAGGAAAGGATTCGGTTTTAGGGGCCTTGTATCATAAATCTGTTTATCATTGACCTCTAATGATCATACTAAGTGTTCAAAGATGTATCAAGGCTATTTCTAGCACATGACTTGCCACACCGTTTAGAACACTTGTTCTATTTGGGCTAATTCCTCCTTTCGAAGTATCTTAGCTTATGTGCATCCATTTGATCAATCATTTCCAATCAACCAAATGGTGTTTTAAAGAGGTTGAACTCCACAGTTAAGCTGCGCTCTTTCGAGCCTCCACTTAACCACGAAGGTTCACGAACCCATGGAAGAGCTTTGCTCTTTCGAGCATCCACTCAACCAATAGTGTTCTGGCCTAATATATGGCACATAGAACATGTTTTGAACACAAAGAGGCACTAAGAGAAGGGTCTAAAACATTTTATGATACAAGCACACCCCTTCAACCGAATGAAGGGTTTAGCTACAAATATCCATAGAGGCGGATATCATAGCTAAGTGCTGGAAAGTAAAGGAAAACAGGAAAACAATAACAAGGAAAGAAAAGGTTTTTGGAAATCAAAGACAAGGAAAAGTAAAGGATTTTGGAAATCAAGAACAAGGAAAATAAAGTTTTGAAAGTAAAAACTCAAGAACACAAAGGAAAACTCAAGAACAACTTGGGACTTTCAATATCAAAGTGAGGTGTTTACATGGATTTGGTGTTGGATTCTAGAGAGATAAGTAACAAAGGACTTGTGTTTGAGCTTGTTGGAATGAGGATGATTTACAAAGGGAAGGGAAGTGTCTATTTATAGGCAAGGGGAAGAGAGGAGAGCTCAACACATGTCACCAGGGGAGAGGAGAGCTCAAAGAGCCGCCGGCCATGAGGTGGCTTCCCAAAAGCCACCGGCCATGTGTCACTTCCACAAGGAAACCGCCGGCAATGAGGTGGAGGAGGAGAGTGTGAGTGGAATGAGATCTTTCCTTCCCAAAAGCCATCGGTTGGCATGTGACTCTGGTTGGTCTTCGGTTGCCCTTTGGTTGCCTCTTTGGTTGCTTCTTAGTTGACATCAAAAGGTGAGGAACTTAGACTTGGCATTTCACTTGTGTTCTTGATCTTTGTTGGAATAAGTCATTGGGACTTAGTTGTGGCTTGATCGGAGTATTGTCGAAGTATGGCCAGTTCTGACTTGTAATCCACTTTTAGCGTTAAGAACTCCATTTTAGCTCGTTTCGTCATTACTCCTTGAAATAGCCTGTAGAACAAAAGTGAAACTAACAAGTAAAAGTTGTCAAGATAAAGCGTCTAATTTGGTGGGTTTAACTGTCTTAACGAATCATATAAATATGGTCCATCAGCTCCCAAGGAGAATCAACAACTACGCACCTTCAACGCTTTCATGGCATTTGCAAAAACCTCAAGCCATATGGAGTGGAAGTGGAGGACTTCAAACTGAAGGCCTTCTACTTCTCCCTTATTGATGCGGCTAATGATTGGTTTCTTTCCTTGCCCTCGGGAAGCATCCAGACATGGGCCCAAATGCAAAAGAAGTTCCTAGACAAGTACTATCCCGCGGGCAGAGCAATGCAAGTGCGGAGGCAGCTGCAAGACATTTGACAAGGGCCGAATGAGTCGATGTACGACTACCTAGAGAAGTTCAACCGATTGGAGCAAAGTTGTTGCAATCTTGGATTGCCCGAGAAGCTCATCCTAGAGTACCTGCTAGATGGCTTTAAACCGTTGGACAAAATGCTCTTAGATGCATCGGCTAGAGGCACAATGATGAGTTTACCCTTGAGCGGCATAAGGCAATTGATCACAAACGTAGCCGAGAATGCAAGGTTTAGAGAGGAGACCACTCGACAAGAGGAGTTAACCCGAACCAAGAACGTGGCAAAGGCCGAAACCCCGGTGAATTTAATGGCCGAGGAGATGAAGCAAATGAAAGAAATGATGATGCAACTCATGAGGAGACAACCGGTGCAAGTTAAGCCTTGTGGGTTTTGTGGGACTACGGACCACAAAAACGATGCTTGTCCGACCTTGTTGGAGGAGGACCAAGGAGAGGTAAATGCAGTAGGAGGGTACCAAGGGTACAACAACAGCCAAGCTGGACCAAGTCGGCAGTATGGGCAAGCGGCCGGGAAAAACTGGCGGAATGATGGCCAATGACGGATGCACTGTCGTCGTGTGCAAACGTCAAGAATAAATTTATAAGTCCGCTACTCATGACTTTACTACTGGGTAGCAAGTGGTAAGTAGGGGTCGAACCCAAGAGAGTCAGTATGGATTAGTTGTTCTTTAATGAAGCTTATGCAGAAATTAAATGCGATTGGGGTTGGGTTTAAGTGTGCTTTGAGAACTGAAAGTAAATTACAATAGTTGATAATAGACTGTAAGGTGGGGATTCGGTTTAGGGGTTTCATATCATATCATCGTTCATCATTGACCCTTAATGATCCTACTAAGTGTTCAAAAGTGTATCAAGGCCATTTCAAGCGCTCGATTTGCCACACTGTCTAGCCCATTTCAAGGTCATAGAGCACTTGTTCTATTTAGACTAGCACCCCATTTCAAGGTATACTAGCCTATGTGCATCCATTTGAACAATCATATCCGATCAATCCACATGGTGTTTTAGAGAGGTCGAACTCCTCAGATAAGCTTTGCCATTTCAAGCATCCACTTACCCGAGTATGTTCACGAACCCCACGAAAGAGTTTTGCCATTTCAAGCATCCACTCAACATTGGAAGTTCTGACCTAATATGTGGCACATAGAACAAGTTTTGAAACACTAAGTAGCATTAAGCATAGAGTCTAGAACTGTTTATGATATAAATACTCCCTCTACCGAATACAAGCTTTTAGCTACTTGTATTCATGTCAAGGAATACAAGCAAACTATGGCTTTGAACAAGGATACCGAAACGTAGAATAACTTTTAAAGTAAGAACAAAATATACGTAAAGTAATTTTGTACCTACAATAAGTGGAGGAGAGGAGCTCCTAAGCAAGATCCAAGCAAGGGAAAGTAGCTCCAAAATGAAGAACAAAGTGTTTATTGAAAGTGAAGAGAAGAGGGTTAAGCCCTCTATCTCTCTAAAGACTTGTGAAATTATGGGATGATTTTACAAATGGGAGGAAGTAGTCTATTTATAGGCTAAGGGGAGTGAAGAGATGTGGAGGAGATGAGAAACACATGGCATGAATCCATGGAGGGGAGGAAAAGCCATCATAGGAGACTCACCACTCCTATAGTCGCCCATGTGAGGAGGAGCTTCCCCTTTAGCCGCCCCCCATGTGGAGGAAGGGGAGAGGAGGAGAGGAGGATGAGAGGAGGAAGCCGCCGGCTAGGTGGCATGAGGGGAGTGGTTTTTGAGTTTTGTGAGGTTTTCACAAAACTATCGGTTCATTTCCGCTCTGGACTGACTCTGGTTGCTCTTCGGTTGGACTTGTTTTGAGTGATTCCATGTCAGGTTCATGATATTTCTTCAGTCGGCATCTGGTCGTGACCTTGGAATGACTCGTAATATATTTTCAGCTTAAAAACTCCTCCTTAGCCTGTATTCTCTCTAGACTCCAAAATACCCTGTAGATAAATATTGGAACTAACAAGCAAAAGTTAAATAGACAAACAGTCTAATTTGGTGGGTGATGGACCATAATTATACGAATCATAAACACAGTTAAACCCACCAAATTAGACTGTTTGTCTATTTAACTTTTGCTTGTTAGTTCCGATATTTATCTACAGGGTATTTTGGAGCCTAGAGAGAATACACGCTAAGGAGGAGTTTTTAAGCTGAAAATATATTACGAGTCATTCCAAGGTCACGACCAGATGCCGACTTAAGAAATCTCAAGATCCTGACATGGAATCACTCAAAACAAATCCAATCGAAGAGCAACCAGAGTCAGACCGGAGCTGAAAGGAGCCGATGGCTTTTGTGAAAAGATCACAAACTCACACATGTCCTCTCCTCCTCCTCCTCACATGGGCGGCTAAGCCACAAGCCTCTCCCCTTCCTCCACATGGAGGGGAGGCTCCTCCTCACATGGGGGGCGGCTAAGGAGATGGTGAGTCACCTCCGATGGCTTTTTGAAGCTCCTCTCATTTTATGCCAAGTGTTCTCATCTCCTCCACAAAACACACTCCCCTTAGCCTATAAATACCATGCCTTCCCCCCTTTGTAAATCATCCCATAATTTCACAAGTCTTTAGAGAGATAGAGGGCTTAACCCTCTTCTCTTCACTTTCAATAAACACATTGTTCTTCATTTTGGAGCTACTTTATCTTGCTTGGATCTTGCTTAGGAGCTCCTCTCCTCCACTTATTGTAGGTACAAAATTACTTTCCGTATATTTTGTTCTTACTTTAAAAGTTATTCTCCTTTTCGGTATCCTTGTTCAAAGCCATAGTTTGCTTGTATTCCTTGACATGAATACAAGTAGCTAAAGCTTGTATTCGGTAGAGGGAGTATTTATATCATAAACTGTTCTAGACTCTATGCTTAATACTACTTAGTGTTTCAAAACTTGTTCTATGTGCCACATATTAGGTCAGAACTTCCAAGGTTGAGTGGATGCTTGAAATGGCAAAACTCTTCCGTCGGGTTCGTGAACATACTCGGGTAAGTGGATTCTTGAAATGGCAAAGGTTATCTGAGGAGTTCGACCTCTCTAAAACACCATTTGGATTGATCAGAAATGATTGTTCAAATGGATGCACATAGGCTAGTATACCTTGAAATGGGGTGCTAGTCTAAATAGAACAAGTGCTCTATGACCTTGAAATGGGCTAGGCAGTGTGGCAAATCGGGCGCTTGAAATGGCCTAGATACACTTTTGAACACTTAGTAGGATCATTAAGGGTCAATGATGAACGATGATATGATATGAAACCCATAAACCGAATCCTTTCCTTACAGTCTATTATCAACTATTGTAATTTACTTTCAATTCTCAAAGCACACTTAAACCCAACCCCAATCGCATTTAAATTCTGCATAAGCTTCACTAAAGAACAACTAATCCACACTGACTCTCTTGGGTTCGACCCCTACTTACCACTTGCTACCCAGTAGTAAAGTCGCGAGTAGCGGACTTACAAATTTATTCTTGAAGTTTGCACACGACGACTGTGCATCCGTCAAAATTGGCGCCGTTGCCGGGGAGTTGTGAATCGGAATAGTTGTTCTATTTTGTTTGTTTTATCATGCAATTCACTAAGTCTTACTACTACGGAATGGAGCCTTGGAACAATGAGGAGTTTTCCCCACCACCCTTCGAACTTGAAATCCGCGAGAAGATCAACAACATAGAGCAATCCCGGGACGAAACTTTGGACGAGTACTTGGCGTACTTTGACTCCATTGTGACGAGCTGCCCGCACCATGGATTCACCAACCACGATCTTCTTCAAAGGTTTCTCAATGGGATGATACCACAAGAGTGGAATTGGCTAAATGATGCAGCAGGAGGCTCGGTGAACAACTTAGACATAGATGATCTTTGGAACTTAATAGATGATTTGGCCGCGAGGTCAAGACAAAGACAAGATCAGGCCATGAGGCGCAAAGAACTGGACAACATAATGCAACAAATCAGGGCCAAAACTGAGTTATGGGCAGTAGAAAATGAGCTGGCAGCTAGCACCCAGCAATTGGCCGCAGACATACAGCAATTGAGTGCCTTGATGCACCAATTCACGGCCTAAACCGAATCATGGGCAATAAAAAGGACGGCAGTACCCGAGGAGCCGGAAGAGAATGAGGACCAGCAGATGACCAAAGAAGAACCAGCCAAGACATACCCGGACCTCAATGACGAGTTGCCCATATCAGACCCATACCTCAGTATGATTGCCCCCGGAGACCATATGAATGACGAGGATGAGGACCCATGGTTGCCTGAAGAAGAGCTCCATTCAGATTATCCCTGGGAGTTAGAAGAAGAACTGCCCAAATCAGGCCCCGTCCTTATCACCAATCCATCCGAGGAAATCACAGTCCTAACTGCCGAGCCAACAGAAGTCCCGAACCTCACTGCCAAAGCGGCCGAAGAAATCAAGCCAGGCCTGGTCCTTGCGCTCGGAGCACCCGAGAAAGTCCCGGACCTCATTGCCAAACTGTCCGAGAAAGACCTGGTCCTCACTGTCGGAGCACCTGAAACAGACCCAGTCCTCATGGTCGAAGTGCCTCAACTTGACCCTTCGTGTTTTATGCCGATCATAGCCACCAAAGATCATATAATCAATAATGATGAGGTGCACGGGGAGTTAGAGGAGGAGCATGAGCCAAAAAAGCCGACAAAGGAACTCTCACTCGTCATAAGCCAAGGGAAACCGCCTGAAAACTCACTCGTTCCAAGACAACCATCCATCACTGCCACAATGAAGAGGATTGGCAGAGGCGCATGCTTAATGTCGCCTACATTTAATGGCACAAAACCAAACTTCCAAACTCGCAAGGGTGCCAACAATTCAAACATGAAGAAGCGGCAAAGACATGGGCCGAAATAATGGAAACCCGGAAGGAGTAACAAGCAAGCACGACTCATTGGACCAGCAACTATGGTCAAGAAAGCCTCACCCTCTCAAATCAAAAGAGCTACCGAGAAGAAGTTTGACCTCAAGCACCCATGGTATCCCTACTTATGATCCAGGAATGAGGTATCGTCGAGCCAACGACGTTAAACAAAGGCACTGGTCGGGAGGTAACCTGATGGACCATAATTATACGAATCATAAACACAGTTAAACCCACCAAATTAGATTGTTTGTCTATTTAACTTTTGCTTGTTAGTTCCGATATTTATCTACAGGGTATTTTAGAGTCTAGAGAGAATACACGCTAAGGAGGGGTTTTTACGCAGAAAATATATTACGAGTCATTCCAAGGTCAAGACCAGATGCCGACTGAAGAAATCTCAAGATCCTGACTTGGAATCACTCAAAACAAATCAAACCGAAGAGCAACCAGAGTCAGTACGGGGCAGAAATGGACTGATAGTTTTGTGAAAACATCACAAAACCTCACAAAACTCCCTCCTTTGCCCTTATGACCGGAGGCTTTAAGGAAAGGATGAGTCATGAGGGGAGCCTCCTCCCCCTCATGACCGGCCACCGGCGGCTCCTCCCCTCCCCTCCCATGTAGACCGGCGGCTTTCCTCCTCCATGGAAAGCTTGCCATGTGTTGCTCCTCCAAACCACACATTCCTCTCCCCTTAGCCTATAAATACTCCACCCCATCTCATTTGTAATATATCCCAAAAATCACAAAACACTTCTCTCTCTAAAGTTTGGCACTTTGTAAGTTTGGTTTTCAATCTATAATACTCCTGTTGGTTCTTGAGTATTATAGTTCGCTCTTGAGTACTCTTGTCGTTTCTTGTAGTACTCAAGCTTTACTTTTCTCTATTCTTGAGTACTCTTGTCAGTTCGTGAAGTACTCACCCCTTTCCCTTACTATCTTTCAAAAACCGTAAGTACTTAGCTATGGTATCCACCTCTATGGATATTCGTAGCTAAACTCTTCATTCGGTTGAAGGGGTGTACTTGTATCATAAAATGTTTTAGGCCATCTTTTTAGTGCCTCTTCTTTTTATTCAAAACTTGTTCTATGTGCCATATATTAGGCCAGAACTTCCAAGGTTGAGTGGATGCTTGAAATGGCAAAACTCTTCCGTGGGGGTTCGTGAACATACTCGGGTAAGTGGATGCTTGAAATGGCAAAGCTTATCTGAGGAGTTCGACCTCTTTTAAACACCATTTGGTTTGATCGGAAATGATTGATCAAATGGATGCACATAGGCTAGTATACCTTGAAATGGGGTGCTAGTCTAAATAGAACAAGTGCTCTACGACCTTGAAATCGGCTAGACGATGTGTGCAAATCGAGTGCTTGAAATGGCCTTGATACACTTTTGAATACTTAGAAGGATCACTAAAGGTCAATGATAAACAGGCTATGATACAAGGCCCCACAAAGCGAATGCTTTCCTTAAATTTAAACACCCCCTGCATTTACTTTCTTAGTATAAACTGCTCTATCAACTGCTCACGTTCCGGAAGGCTTGCCAATCATGCATCACCCGCTGTAAGTCTTCTACTTTTATTTTCAGTACTTTACTTTTATGTCATCTACTTTTCCGCACTAAAAACCAAAAAACCAACCAATCACTTACTTTTCCGCACTAAAACCTCAATCAACCTAAAACACGCTCCCTCGCTATACAATTCCCTCAAAGAGTAGCTTATCCCCCTAATTCCCTTGGGTTCGACCCCTACTTACCACTTGCTACCCAGTAGTAAGGTCACGAGTAGCGGAATACAAATTTGCTTTTGCACAGAGAACACCGCACCTTAACGACAGTGCGGTGGGCTCCGTCAAAACTGGCGCCGTTGCCGGGGAATTAGTTAATTAATTGGATAAGTTCTTTGAATCGATACTCGCTTCAAAACTACCATGTCTCGCGAAGGAAGCCACCATGACTACCAAGATGACGACGAGATAAACCTGTACGATCGAAATGATGAGGTGCCACTTCCATTTGTGGACGATCCGGAACAACTCATCAGAAACAGAAGAGCTCGTGATAGGGAGGCCATCAGAAGAAATCAAGAACCACCCGAGGACCGAAATGCAGCTGGTCCAGTACAACCCCTAGATATCCACCACCTCCTCAACCTCGACAAGTGCCGAGACGAGAACCCGCTTTCGATAACTACTACGGGGATAACAACAATTTCCGCGAACCTACTATGGGAGAACTCTCAGCACCGTATTTCAAAAACCAGCCATGGTGCATTCACGAAGGCCCTGAACTGGAAAATATCATCATCAACACTTCAGTGGCCCACAACTTACTGAAATTCTCAGGAACACGTGGAGAGTCAGCAATGACTCATCTCCAACACTTACATGG
Source organism: Rhodiola kirilowii (assembly GCA_033675215.1). Lineage (NCBI taxonomy): Eukaryota > Viridiplantae > Streptophyta > Magnoliopsida > Saxifragales > Crassulaceae > Rhodiola > Rhodiola kirilowii. The sequence goes on from CM066201.1 coordinate 38,628,396, forward strand.
TATCTGCCAGAACTTAAAACCGAATGGCGTAAACGTAGATGACTTCAAGTTGAAGGCGTTCTATTTTTCCGTCACTGACGCAGCAAACGATTGGTTCCTTTCACTGCCTTCCGATAGCATCAGAACATAGGCTCAGATGCAAAAGAAATTCCTGGACAAATATTACCCGGCAGGATGGGCGATGCAAGTACGGAGGCAACTACAAGACATCAAGCAAGGACCGAATGAAACCATGTACGATTACCTGGAAAAGTTCAACCACCTGGAGAGAAGCTGCTGTACCCTTGGACTGCCCGAGAAACTCACCGTCGAGTATCTCATTGATGGATTAAGACCCTTAGACAAAATTCTCCTGGATGCCTCAGCTGGAGGATCCATGATGAATCTATCATTAAGTGGCATAAGGGATCTCATCACCGACGTTGCTAAAAATGCTCGATTTAGAGAAGAGACGACTCGTCAGGAAGAATTTTCCCGAACAAGGAATATGGCAAAAGCCGAAACACCGATGAACTCCATGCCAGAAGAGATGAAACAATTGAAGGAGATGATGATTCAGTTCCTACGAAGACAACCAGTTCCAGTTAAGCCTTGCGAATTTTGTGGTTCTACGGACCACAAAGCTGACGCATGCCCGACATTAATAGAAGAGGAACCAGAAGAAGTGAATGCAGTGGAAGGATACCAAGGATACAACAACAACAACAACGACAGAGCCGGACAAAACCGACAGTATGGTCAAACAACCAACCCGAACTGGCGTAACAATAACTATCCTCAGAAGGAAGCACAACCAGCTGTCCCTCAACTAGCTCAGTCATCTACCAACCCCCCCACCGACAGTATAACCAGAACGCTCCATCAACAGGCCAATATCAGCAAAGAGGACCAAATCAGTACCAAGCCGGCCCGAATAATCCGCAAGAACCAACCAAGTCACTCAATGACACAATGAAGGAGCTCGCAGGAAGCATAAATCAATTGGGTGCTTCGCTACACTAATACCAGGCGAAAACTGACGGCAATTTCAGAATTGACCAAACAAATGTCCCAGCTCGCCACGGCAATGTCAACACTCACTAATGAGCCTGGCAAACTTCCTTCACAAACCATCCAAAACCCAAAGGCGAATCTTAGCATGATAAAGAGGTCAAACGTAAAGGCGACACTGGGAGAAGTAGCACGATCCCCAACTTACAAACTTACAAACAAGCACTTCACCCAGAGGCGTCGTCCTGATTGGAATCAAGAGGAAGACCGACCCAATGATGGCAAAACATGGGTTACGAATGCTGACAATGGACGGTACGCATTCACCGTTTGCATAACACCACCACCGATCATACACTCTGACATACCAGCACCTGGATGGGATGACAATAACGATTTAAAGTGGGACTCTCCAACTAATATTGATGCTCCGAAGCAAAATATTAAGGGGCCCGATTATACAAATCCTAAGCCAGGGAATGGGCAGAATGACCCGACAATAGAAGGAGCCCTCACTTCAGATCATGAGTCACAACCGGAAAGAGATAAAGACCCAGGGGCCTTCACAGTCACCTGCGGTATTGGTGAAGCACAGATTCATAAGTGCTTAGTCGATCTTGGGGCTGCTGTCAACGCCATGCACTCCTCCTTATATTACTTATTAGGACTTGGTCCATTGAAACCACCCAGGTCAAATATCGAGCTAGGAGATAAATCGTGCATCCGTCCGGTTGGAGTGTTGGAAGATGTAATACTCCATGTGGGAAAGCTCGTCGTTGCTGCAGACTTTTATGTAATACAAACGGGAGAGACCAGCGAAGACGACCCTCCAACAATAATATTAGGACGACCATTCCTCTACGCTACTAAAGCAAGGATCGATGTGGGTAAGGGCTCATTATCGCTTAAGTTTGGCGACAAAATTGCAAATTTCTCCATTGATAATAGCCGCACGGATACAAAGAAACCGCTAGACATTATACCTATCTCAGATCACGGTACACGGATTTCTGACCTGCCAAAGGAGACCGAAAGAGTAACAAGACCAGCATCTATGGTCAAAGGTCCCCCGCCTTCTCAAAAGCAATGGAAAGAAAAAACACCAAAACCATGGGGTTCTAACCCAAGCAAGAAATCAGGAAGAGTCAAGGCCAGAATCAACACAGGAACAGTGGCGAAATACGACCTGAGCCGCCCATGGGATCCAAACCAGTGATCCAGGAATGAGGTACTGTCGAGCCAACGACGTTAAACAAAGGCACTGGTCGGGAGGTAACCCGACACCTATCTTACTTTCAGTCTTTTATTTTTCTGTCATTTAGTTTTTACCAATAAGTCACTCTCACCCACTTGGTGCATAGAATGAAATGACTATTTAGGAATCGGTTTTTGGAGCAAGACCGGATCAGCCAGGCAGCTTCCGTGAATTACCGGGCCTGCACTGAGAGTTCAAGGCCCCAGCCAAACTCCCTCGATTATCCGGCCTCATGCCATGTCGTTCACTCGACACTTTAAAGGGAGTTCTGTTCTTCCCTTTTCCTTAATGTCATTTCCTTCTCATAATTGTCTGCTTGCATGGCTTTTGAACTAAGTCTTGCTGAAAAGCACGCCTTCGTTCAAAAGTGTGGGGTGAAAACCGCCTTTGTACATAACATGCTTTTTCTTTTTCCTTTTCCCTTAATATTATCTTTTTGAAAATATGAACTTAAGAATGTGAAAAAGATAGATCATAATTCATGCATTAACCTTGTGAAAATTCAACTGTTTAAAAACTTAGAATGTAACTTCTCATTTGTCCCTTTGTGCTGAGATAAACTAGGGATGTGGAGTTGACATAAACTGCCCTAGAGAGGCTTTGCAAGCACTCGAAGGATCGAATCTAACTATATGGTTTTCGAAGTCAGTGGAGGCTGCACTTCGGGTTTCACTGAAGATTGAAGTCATCTCCGCCATGCAGTGTTTATGCAAAAAGAAAAAAAAGGCGAGGACGGGAGACAGACCGTCCTATCTCTAGTCAAAGTAGCCGAGAAAATAGATGAGGGACCCTCATCTTGACCCGCGCGAAACGGCAAGGATGAGAGGAGCGGGGAGGTATTTCCATATGCTTGCGGGCGACGATTGGACCTCCCAAAAAGGCTTGAGAAAATGGACTAGCAAGCCACAAAAAGGCAAAAGCTCAAAGAAGCAAATCAAGAGGCCAAAGGCCCAAAATTGTGAAGGTTTTAACCGAACAAAAAGTGAAGTACTTAAAGAGTCAAATCAAAGGCCAAAGGCCGATTCACTACAAAAGCTGTCCCTCGCCAAAAGAAAATCAAAGACCAAACCATTGAAACCGGAACCGAATCACGTGCTAGAGAAAGCTACAAGAAAACCACATAGTGCGAGACGGTCCCGAGAATGCAGTCCAGGAGCCTGAAAAGGGCTATCTCCCGAAACATCCAAAATAATTTGCATCTCAGCACGGAGGTACAAGTATCAAGTTTCTTCTATTTATTTACATGGTTTAATTTGGTAATAAGTAGTAATGCATGAAATAGGATAAATCTAGTCCCACAGTCTCACTTTCATATTTTAAAAGCTTACTTAGTGTGCCGCCCTTTAATAGCATTGTTCGGGACGAACAACTAAAAGTGTGGGGTGATCTGATGGACCATAATTATACGAATCATAAACACAGTTAAACCCACCAAATTAAACTGTTTGTCTATTTAACTTTTGCTTGTTAGTTTCGATATTTATCTACAGGGTATTTTGGAGCCTAGAGAGAATACACGCTAAGGAGGAGTTTTTAAGCTGAAAATATATTACGAGTCATTCCAAGGTCACGACCAGATGCCGACTGAAGAAATCTCAAGATCCTGACATGGAATTACTCAAAACAAATCCAACCGAAGAGCAACCAGAGTCAGACCGGAGCTGAAAGGAGCCGATGGCTTTTGTGAAAAGATCACAAACTCACACATGTCCTCTCCTCCTCCTCCTCACATGGGCGGCTAAGCCACAAGCCTCTCCCCTTCCTCCACATGGAGGGGAGGCTCCTCCTCACATGGGGGCGGCTAAGGAGATGGCGAGTCACCTCCGATGGCTTTTGAAGCTCCTCCCATTTTATGCCAAGTGTTCTCATCTCCTCCACAAAACACACTCCCCTTAGCCTATAAATACCATGCCTTCCCCATTTGTAAATCATCCCATAATTTCACAAGTCTTTAGAGAGATAGAGGGCTTAACCCTCTTCTCTCCACTTTCAATAAACACTTTCTTCTTCATTTTGGAGCTACTTTCTCTTGCTTGGATCTTGCTTAGGAGCTCCTCTCCTCCACTTATTGTAGGTACAAAATTACTTTCCGTATATTTTGTTCTTACTTTAAAAGTTATTCTCCTTTTCGGTATCCTTGTTCAAAGCCATAGTTTGCTTGTATTCCTTGACATGAATACAAGTAGCTAAAGCTTGTATTCGGTAGAGGGAGTATTTATATCATAAACTGTTCTAGACTCTATGCTTAATGCTACTTAGTGTTTCAAAACTTGTTCTATGTGCCACATATTAGGTCAGAACTTCCAAGGTTGAGTGGATGCTTGAAATGGCAAAACTCTTCCGTGGGGTTCGTGAACATACTCAGGTAAGTGGATGCTTGAAATGCCAAAGCTTATCTGAGGAGTTCGACCTCTCTAAAACACCATTTGGATTGATCAGAAATGATTGTTCAAATGGATGCACATAGGCTAGTATACCTTGAAATGGGCTAGACAGTGTGGCAAATCGAGCGCTTGAAATGGCCTTGATACACTTTTGAACACTTAGTAGGATCATTAAGGGTCAATGATGAACGATGATATGATATGAAACCCCTAACCCGAATCCTTTCCTTACAGTCTATTATCAACTATTGTAATTTACTTTCAGTTCTCAAAGCACACTTAAACCCAACCCCAATCGCATTTAAATTCTGCATAAGCTTCATTAAAGAACAACTAATCCACACTGACTCTCTTGGGTTCGACCCCTACTTACCACTTGCTACCCAGTAGTAAAGTCGCGAGTAGCGGACTTATAAATTTATTCTTGACGTTTGCACACGAGGACTGTGCATCCGTCAGTGGGTTTAACTGTGTTTATGATTCCTATAATTATGGTCCATCAGATTACCCCACACTTTTAGTTGTTCGTCCCAAACAATGCTATTAAAGGGCGGCACACTATCTAAATAAACTTTTAAAATATGAAAGTGAGACTGTGGGACTAGATTTATCCTAATTCATGCATTACTTACTTATTACCAAATTAAACCGTATAAATACTTAGAAGAAACTTGATACGTGTACCTTTGCGCCGAGATGCAAATTAATTCAGATGTTTCGGGAGATAGCCCTTTTCAGCCTCCTGGACTGCATTCTCGGGACTAACTCGCACTATATGGTTTCCTTGTAGCTTTCTCTAGCACGTGATTCGATTCGGGTTTCACTGAGTTGAGCCTTTTTTGATTTCTTTTTGGCGAGGGACAGCTTTTGTAGTGAATCGGCCTTTGGCCTTTGATTTGACTCTTTGAGTACTTCACTTTTATTCGGTTAAACTTTCACAACTTTGGCCTTTGGCCTTTGATTTGCTTCTTTGAGCTTTTGCCTTTTTGTGGCTTGCTAGTCCATTTTCTCAAGCCTTTTTTGGGAGGTCCAATCATCGCCCGCGAGCATATGGAAATACCTCCCCGCTCTCTCTCATCCTCGCCATTTCGCGCGAGTCAAAATGAGGGTCGCTCATTTATTTTCCCGGCTACTTTGACTAGAGATAGGACGGTTTGATTCCCGTCCCGCCTTTTTTCTGCATAAACGCTGCATGGCGGAGATGACTCTGACTTAACTGAAACCCGAAGTGCAGCCTCCACTGACTTCGAAAACCATATAGTTAGATTCGATCCTTCGAGTGCTTGCCAAGCCTCTCTAGGTCAGTTTATATCAACTCCACATCCCCTGTTTATCTCAGCACAAAGAGACAATCGAGAAGTTACATTCTAAGTTTTTAAACAGTTGAATTTTCACAAGGTAAATGCATGAATTTAGGTCTATCTTTTTCACATTCTCAAGTTCATATTTTCAAAAAGATAATATTAAGGGAAAAGAAAACATGTTTATTAACTATGTACACAGGTGGTTCTCACCCCACACTTTTGAACGAAGGAATTCTTTATGAAATGACTTAGTTCAAAAGCCATGCAAGCAGATATTATATGAGAAGGAAATGACATTAAGGAAAAGGGAAGAACAGAACTCCCTTTAAGGTGTCGAGCGAACGACATGGCTCGAGGCTGGATAATCAAGGGAGTTCGGCTGGGGCCTTGAACTCTTGGCATGGGCCTGGCTGGCTTGATGTTGCACCCAAATCCGATTCCTAAATAGTCATTTCATTCTATGCACCAAGTGAGTGAGAGCAAAAAGCTAAATGACAGAAAATAAAATTGACAGAAAGTAAGATAGGTGTCGGGTTACCTCCCGACCAGTGCATTTGTTTAACGTCGTTGGCTCGACGATACCTCAATCATGGATCATAAGGTCGGATCCCATGGGTGAGTGAGGCAAACTTCTTCTCGGCTGCCCTTTTGATTTGAGAGGGTGAGGTTTCATTGACCATAGCTGCTGGTCCAATGAGTCGTGCTCGCTTGTTACTCCTTCCGGGTTTCCATTCCTTGGGCCCATGTCTTTGCCGCTTCTTCATGTATAGCCGGTTGGCATCTTTACAGTTTTAGAAGTTCAGTCTTTTGCCAAGCGACCTCAAGCATGCGCCCTTGCTAACCCTCTTCTTCGTGGCAGAGATGATTGGTTGTCTTGGAACGAGTGAGTTTTCAGGCGGTTTTCCTTGGCTTGTGACGAGTGAGAGTTCCTTTGTCGGCTTTTTTGGCTCATGCTCCTCCTCTAACTCCCCTTGCACCTCATCATTATTGATTACATGATCTTCGGTGGCTTTGATCGGCATAAAACACGAAGGGTTAAGTTGAGGCACTTCGACCATGAGGACTGGGTCTGTTTCAGATGCTCCGACAGTGAGGACCAGGTCTGGCTTGATTTCTTTGCCCGCTTCGGCAGTGAGGTTCGGGACTTCTGTTGGCTCGGCAGTTAGGACGGTGATTTCCTCGGATGGATTGGTGATAAGGACCGGGCCTGATTTAGGCAGTTCTTCTTCTAACTCCCAATGATAATCTGAGTGGAGCTCTTCTTCAGGCAACCATGGGTCCTCATCCTCATCCTCTGCCGGCTCCACGGGCTCGACTGTAGGCTCCTCCTTACTGACCCTTGCACTGATGTCTTCTCTCGGCTCTCTTCTCAGCTCGGACAAGGCTTGGAACAAGTCGGACAGTTGCCTTGATAGTTCGGCCACGGCTTCCTTGGTTTCGGCCCGGTTTTGGTGTATCGTGGCACTCAATTGCTGGATGCTAGCTGCCAACTCTTTCATATCGTCCTCGAGCGGCTCGGCCTGATCTTGTCTTGGTTTTGACCTCGCGGCCAAATCGTTTATCAATTTCCAAAGATCATCCATGTTTAAGTTATTTACCGAGCCTCCTACCGCGTCATTAAGCCAATTCCACTCATATGGCATCATTCCACCGAGAAACCTTTGAAGAAGATCTGAGTTTGTGAATCCATGGTGCGGGTAGCTCGTCAAAATGGAGTTAAAGTACGCCAAGTACTCGTCCAAAGTTTCGTCCCCGGATTGCTTTATGTTGTTGATCTTCTCGCGGACTTCAAGTTCGAAGGTTGGTGGGGAAAACTCCTCATTGTTCCAAGGCTCCATTCCGTAGTAGTAAGACTTAGTGAATTGCATGATAAAACAAAAAAGAAAAAATAGAACAAGTATTCCGATTCACAACTCCCCGGCAACGGCGCCAATTTTGACGGATGCACAGTCGTCGTGTGCAAACGTCAAGAATAAATTTATAAGTCCGCTACTCGTGACTTTACTACTGGGTAGCAAGTGGTAAGTAGGGGTCGAACCCAAGAGAGTCAGTGTGGATTAGTTGTTCTTTAATGAAGCTTATGCAGAAATTAAATGCGATTGGGGTTGGGTTTAAGTGTGCTTTGAGAACTGAAAGTAAATTGCAATAGTTGATAATAGACTGTAAGGAAAGGATTTGGTTTAGGGGTTTCATATCATATCATCGTTCATCATTGACCGTTAATGATCCTACTAAGTGTTCAAAAGTGTATCAAGGCCATTTCAAGCGCTCGATTTGCCACACTGTCTAGCCCATTTCAAGGTCATAGAGCACTTGTTCTATTTAGACTAGCACCCCATTTCAAGGTATACTAGCCTATGTGCATCCATTTGAACAATCATTTCCGATCAATCCAAATGGTGTTTTAAAGAGGTCGAACTCCTCAGATAAGCTTTGCCATTTCAAGCATCCACTTACCCGAGTATGTTCACGAACCCCACGGAAGAGTTTTGCCATTTCAAGCATCCACTCAACCTTGGAAGTTCTGACCTAATATGTGGCACATAGAACAAGTATTGAAACACTAAGTAGCATTAAGCATAGAGTCTAGAACAGTTTATGATATAAATACTCCCTCTACCGAATACAAGCTTTTAGCTACTTGTATTCATGTCAATGAATGCAAGCAAACTATGGCTTTGAACAAGTATACCGAAACGGAGAATAACTTTTAAAGTAAGAACAAAATATACGGAAAGTAATTTTGTACCTACAATAAGTGGAGGAGAGGAGCTCCTAAGCAATATCCAAGCAAGGGAAAGTAGCTCCAAAATGAAGAACAAAGTGTTTATTGAAAGTGAAGAGAAGAGGGTTAAGCCCTCTATCTCTCTAAAGACTTGTGAAATTATGGGATGATTTTACAAATGGGAGGAAGTAGTCTATTTATAGGCTAAGGGGAGTGAAGAGATGTGGAGGAGATGAGAAACACATGGCATGAATCCATGGAGGGGAGGAAAAGCCATCATAGGTGACTCACCACTCCTTTAGCCGCCCATGTGAGGAGGAGCTTCCCCTTTAGCCGCCCCCCCCATGTGGAGAAAGGGGAGAGGAGGAGAGGAGGATGAGAGGAGGAAGCCGCCGGCTAGGTGGCATGAGGGGAGTGGTTTGTGAGTTTTGTGAGGTTTTCACAAAACTATCGGTTCATTTCCGCTCTGGACTGACTCTGGTTGCTCTTCGGTTGGACTTGTTTTGAGTGATTCCATGTCAGGTTCATGATATTTCTTCAGTTGGAATCTGGTCGTGACCTTGGAATGACTCGTAATATATTTTCAGCTTAAAAACTCCTCCTTAGCCTGTATTCTCTCTAGACTCCAAAATACCCTGTAGATAAATATCGGAACTAACAAGCAAAAGTTAAATAGACAAATAGTCTAATTTGGTGGGTTTAACTGTGTTTATGATTCGTATAATTATGGGCCATCAGCCACCCCCCGAGGGACATGGCTCATCATACTCAGTAGGCCGCACCCCAAGCGACTCAGCAGTTCTATCGACCGCCCTACCGGCAGTACCAGCAGAATGGACCAACCCAATACCCGCAGAGGGGGCCGAACCACAACCAGGCGGGTCCGAGCCAACCAGGTCCGAGTAAGTCACTAGAGGACATAGTAAAAGAGCTGGAAGCTAGCACCCAGCAATTGGCCGCTACCGTGCATCAAAGCAAGGCCAAGACCGATGGAGCAATAGCCGAGCTATCAAAGCAAATGTCCCAGATTGCTACCACAGTCTCCGAGCTCAAAAACGACCCAGGCCGACTCCCTTCGCAAACCGTCCAGAACCCAAGGGGAAATGTGACTGCTGTGACACTCAGGAGTGGAAAGAGACTTGCATTAGAACCCGTGGAATCAGAGGAGGACGAGAGCCCGATAGTGCCCGAAGAAGAACAAAACAGGCCTGATGCGCTCGGTTCACTCGGACCGGACGCGCCCGGAGCGTTCAGACCAAACCCGGTACCAGCGGCCGAGAATTCCAATATTAGCGCCCCTCTTCCGTTTCCTACACAAGTCAGATCTCTGAAGAAATATATCATGGATAAGGACGTTTGGGAGTTGTTCAGCAAAGTGGAGATCAACATTCCCCTCCTAGAGGCCATAAAGCAAATTCCGAGATATGCAAAGTTCTTGAAGGAAATGTACACTAACCGAAGGCGAGGTACTGGGGTTGACCAAGAAATGATGAGCAAGAATGTCTCTGCTGTTATTCAGCGAAAGGTACCTGATGGGACGTATTTATACGATTCATCAAGTACACAAAACCCACCAAATAAGACATTAGGTCATACGAACATGTGCTTGTTGATGTCATTTTGTGTATACAGGCAATTTTGGAGTCTAAAGAGGAATCACACTTAAAAAGGGAGATTTGTGCCAAAAAGCCAGCCAAGGCCCGAGGACCTCAGCCAGGGACCGAAAACTTCACCTGGGTACCGAGAGCCGTACCTTGGCTCGTCCGAGAATGCCAGGTCCTTGTCCCGGGCCCGTCCGAGAAAACCAGGCCACGCCCCGCGCACCAGCCGAGCCGCCCAGGTCCAAAATCAAGTCGCTCAGGCAAACGAGCTGCTCTGACAAATCCACCTCGAGCAAAGTGATCAAAATGGAAAATAAGGTAGACAATGTCAGAAAACCAAGGAGAATGCTTGGGCAGATTGGCAGTTGGCCGAATTCCAAAGCAAAGGCCCCACGCGCATAGGCACTGAAACCAAGTCGCTCGACCAAACCATGGAATCTGGCAAATCTGGCTCAACCAAAGTGTTTTAAATGCCCAATAACTTGGACAATCTCACTTCCCAGACAAAACGCCCGAGTGGAACCAGCTCAAGCCCGATTGAGGCCAAACTAGGGCATTACCGGCCGATTTGGGATTTCGACCATGTTCCGGGCAGAATCTGGCTTAGCATCCTTCTTGAGATCATCTTAGAATGACTTTTTCGTTCATAATACACTCTCCAAAATCCAAGAAGCTCCGACCAAAGCTCCGGCCAGATTCCGGCCATATTCCGGTGAACTCCGGTCAACCTCCGGTGATGCTCCGATCAAGCTCATATCCTCACCACCATGCTCCGGTCATTTCTTGCTCCGGCCACATTCCGGCGAAGTCCAACTAAATCCAAACTACTTATTTCCCGGTTGGCCTTACTATTCACTTCGGTTGACTTTTGGGAAGAAACCAAGCCTCAACCAAGTCAAGTGGATTGTCCCAAGCCTCAACCAAGTCAAGAGGTTGCCCTTTGGCTTTAAACCAAGACCAATTCGTGGCTCATGGAAGAGACAAGTGCAAGTGGTGGCTTTGGCTTGAAATATCCCAAGTGGTGGCTCTTATCCTCTTCCACAACCCATGTGGGTGGCATATGGGCTAAACCAATCAAAATGAAGTCTTTTGGGATATTTTTCAAGCCAAACTTAGTCCCCAAGTTTCCTTTGTCTTTAAATAGACACTTTAGCCTTAGAAATCCTCATGTACATACTTAGATAGTTCAGAGCTTATCTCTCTTCTCTTCCACTTCAATACCAAAAGCTCCAACATCTCTCTTGTTCTTGAGTGTTCTTGAATACTCTTGTTGGTTCTTGAGTATTCTTGAGTGTTCTTGAGTTTACTCTTGTTTGTTCTTGAGTATTCTTGTCTTTACTTTCTTGTCAAAAACCGAAACCCTCTTTACTTTCCTTGTCTTTGATTTCCAAAACCCTTTACTTTTAGTGCACTTAGCTATGATATCACTTCCATGGATACTCGTAGCTAAACCCTTCATTCGGTTGAAGGGGTGTGCTTGTATCATGACAACGTTTTAGACCCTTTTCTTAGTGCTTCTATTGTGTTCAAGTTTGTTCTATGTGCCATATATTAGGTTAGAACATACATGGTTGAGTGGAGGCTCGAAAGAGCAAAGCTCTTCCATGGGGTTCGTGAACATACATGGTTAAGTGGAGGCTCGAAAGAGCAAAGCTTTTCCGTGGAGTTCAACCTCTTTTAAACACCACTTGGTTGATCGGAAATGATTGATCAAGTGGATGCACATAGGCTAAGATACTTCGAAAGGAGGAATTAGCCTAACTAGAACAAGTGCTCTATGTCTTGAAAAGGACTAGACGGTGTGGCAAGTCGAGTGCTAGAAATGGCCTTGATACATCTTTGAACACTTAGTATGATCATTAGAGGTCAATGATGAACGAAACTATGATACAAGGCCCCTAAAACCGAATCCTTTCCTTTGATAAAACACCAACTCTTCATTCTACTTTCAGTCTCAATATCAACTGTTTACTTTCAGTACTTTACTTTTCAGCACTTTAATTTCTGTCTTTACTTTTACGCACTTTACTTTACGCACTTTATTTTACCCACTTTACTTTTAGTACTTTACTTTCCGCACGTTTACTTTCAGTCTTTACTTTCCGCTTACTACAGACGCTTTCAATATCAATCCAACATACATTTGGTACGAATTGCGCTTGAAATACAGCGTGCGACAAACCAAAAGTATGTTGTTTGGTTGATATTGAACTCGACTGTTCCAGCAATTTACTTTTCAGCACTTACTTTTAGTCTTTACTTTCAGCACTTTAATTTCTCGCACTTTACTTTCAGTACCTTTACTTTTACGCAATTTACTTTCTGTCTAAAAAACCCATAAAACCCAATCTGTATTTACTTTCTTTTTCTTTCTTTTTAAAGAACAACCATTCCACACTGATTCCCTTGGGTTCGACCCCTACTTACCGCTTTACTACCCAATAGTGAAGTCACGAGTAGCGGACTTATAAATTAATTTTGCACATTGCCTCACGACAAGGCTCCGTCAAATTGGCGCCGTTGCCGGGGAGTCGTGAAATCGGAATAGTTGTTCTATTTGTTTTTCTTTTATTTTGCAGTTTGCCATGTCGTCGTACTACGAAAGCGAGCCGTGGAACAATGAAGAGTTTTCCCCACCATCCTTCGAACTTGAAATCTGTGAGAAGATCAACAACCTAGAGCAATCCCGGGATGAAACATTGGATGAGTACTTATGGTACTTCGATTCCCTTGTGACGAGCTGCCCGCACCATGGATTCACGAACTTCGATCTTCTTCAAAGGTTTCTCGGTGGAATGATGCCACATGAGTGGAATAGGCTCAATGATGCTGCAGAGGGAGGGTCGATAATGAACTTGACCATGAATGATCTTTGGAACTTGATAGATGATTTGGCCGAGAGGTCAAGACCAAGACAAGATTAGACCGAGCCGCTAGAGGACGATGTGGAGGAGTTGGCAGCTAGCATCCAACAGTTGGCCAACATGATGGACCAAATCCGGGCCGAAACCAATGAAGCCTTAGCCGAACTATCAAGGGAACTTTCCGACATGGTCCAGGCCGTATCCGAGCTTCACGCTAAGAGGAGAAAGCCGAGAGAAGACAGTGCAAGGGTCGGTGAGGAAGAGCCCAGAAAAGAACCCACGGAGCCGGCAGAGGATGAGGACATGCGGATGACCGAAGAAGAACCGGCCAAAACAGGCCCGGTCCTTACTACCGAGCCGACAGAAGTCTCGGTCCTCATTGGCGAGTAAGCCGAGACAGCCCCGGTCCTCACGGACGGGCTGGTCGAGAAAGACCCGGACCCCATGGCCGAGAAGCCCCAACTTAACCCTTCATGTTTTATGCAGATCATAGCCACCGAAGATCATGGAATCAATGATGATGAGGTGCAAGGGGAGTTGCAGGCAAATAAAGGGCAAGAAAAGTCAATGATGGAGCGCTCACTCATCACGACTCAACAGAGCGGCTCGGAAAACTCACTTGTTCCAAAGCAAACCATCAACGCTGCCACAAAAAAGAAGCTTAGCATGGGCGCATGCTTAAAGTCGCTTAGACTCCACAAGAAGCAAGAGAGCACGGCTCAAAGGACCAGCAGCTATGGTCAAGGGAGCCTCACCTTCTCGGAGCTATGAAAAGAAGAACCTACCGAACCAATGGAGAACCAAACCGATCCTATCACTCCACAAGTTATTTGGGCAGAGTAAAAGGGCAGCCGAGAAGAAGTTCACCCTCAAACACCCATGGGATCCCAACTTATGATCCATGAGTGAGGTACCGTCGAGCCAACGTCGTTAAACAAAGGCACTTGCCGGGAGGTAACCCGGCATATTCAATTTTTTTCAGTTTTTATTTTTTCTTATGTCATTTTTTTTCATACCACCCCCATTGTATTTTGGAAAGGAGATGTTTTTTTTCTTATGCAGGGAACAAATGCACATCATGCGTTCGCATTCCTTAACCATGCGTTCGCATGATCTCCTGCAGGCTAGGGAAAGTCGACCTCGTGTGAGCTCGCAAGACCGTTTGTGCGAGCGCACAACATTTCATGCCACTGGATGGGTTTGTGCGAGCGCATGCTTGTACCATGCGAGCGCATGACCCGAGAAGTACCGGGCCGCGACCGAGAATGACCGGGCCGCGCCCGAGAAGTCCAGGTCCCTGCCAGAGTCCCTCGAACATCAGCCAAATTACACCGTTCCGAGCCTTGTCGTTTGCTCATACAGCCAGGACAAAGCAACGACACCATAAAGGGAGTTCTCTTCATTCCTTACTCTTCATGTCATTTCCTTTCCATTGTTAAAATTGTTTTTTGTGTTTTGAACTAAGTCGTTCCGAGAGGAACGGCTTCGTTCAAAAGTGTGGGGGTATTTGAGTAGTTTTTGCACATAGTTAGTCTTTGCACATATTAGTATGCATGTTTTCTTTTCCTTAAAATTTTTATCTTTTTGAAACTTTTTGAAAATATACACTTCCATGATGTGAAAATAGATAGACTCGATTCATGCATTTCCTTGTGAAATCTAAATTGTGTAAGAACATGCGAACTTAACATTCTACTTGTCCTTGTGGGTTGAGATAACGTAGGATGTGAAGTTGAAAGAAATGCCCTAGAGAGGCTTGACAAGCACTCAAGGGACCGGATCCTTACTATACGGTTATGTGAAAATTGTGGATGCTACACTTCGGGCTTGTTGGTGAAGAGTGGACTCCGCCATGCAGCGTCTATGCAAAAGGCGGGACGGGAATCAAACTGTCCTATCTCTAGTCCGAGTAGCCGGGAAAATAGGTGAGCGACCCTCAACTTCACCCGTGCCGAAATGACTACAATGAGAAAGAGCGGGGAGGTATTTCCATATGCTCTCGGGCGATGATTGGACCTCCCAAAAGTGAAGAAAAATGGACATGCAAATCTCATCAAAGGAGCAAAGCTCAAAGAAAGAAATCAGCCAATATGGTGAAACCAAACCGAAGCAAAAGTGAAGTACTCAAAGAGTCAAATCAAAGGCCGAAGGCCAAGCCTCACTACAAAAGCTGTCCAACCACATAAACAAAGAAAAAGAGCTCAACCCAAGTTGCCCGAATCAATCACGTGCTAGAAGAAGCAAATAACATAACCATATAGTAAGATCGGATCCGAGGGTGCAGTTCAAGGGCCTAAAAAGTGGCTATCTCCCAATCATCCAAATTGATTTGCATCTCGGCTCAAAGGTAACAAGTATCAAGTTACTTTCATATGTGAGCATGATTTCGTTTGGAAGCAAGTAAGTTATGCATGCAAAAGGTGAAGTCTAGTTTTGCATCTATCATTTACATCTAAGACTTAGGGTGTTGTCGTTCCTCTTTGACTAGACTTGTTCAGGACGAAGAAGATTAAGTGTGGGGGTATTTGATGGGACGTATTTATACGATTCATCAAGTACACAAAACCCACCAAATAAGACATTTGGTCATACGAACATGTGCTTGTTGATGTCATTTTGTGTATACAGGCAATTTTGGAGTCTAAAGAGGAATCACACTTAAAAAGGGAGATTTGTGACAAAAAGCCAGCCAAGGCCCGAGGACCTCAGCCAGGGACCGAGAAACTTCACCCGGGTACCGAGAGCCGTACCCGGGCCCATCCGAGAATGCCAGGTCCCTGTCCCGGGCCCGTCCGAGAAAACCAGGCCACGCCCCGCGCACCAGCCGAGCCGCCCAGGTCCAATATCAAGTCGCTCGGGCAAACAAGCTGCTCAGACAAATCCACCTCAAGCAAAGTGATCAAAATGGAAAATAAGGTGGACAATGTCGGAAAACCAAGGAGAATGCTCTGGCAGATTGGCAGTTGGCCCAATTCCAAAGCAAAGGCCCCGCGCGCATAGGCACTGAAACCAAGTCGCTCGACCAAACCATGGAACCAGCTCAAGCCCGATCGAGGCCAAACTAGGGCATTACCGGCCGATTTGGGATTTCGACCATGTTCCGGGCAGAATCTGGCTTAGCATCCTTCTTGAGATCATCTTAGAATGACTTTTTCGTTCATAATACACTCTCCAAAATCCAAGAAGCTCCGACCAAAGCTCCGGCCAGATTCTGGCCATATTCCGGCGAACTCCGGTCAACCTCCAGTGATGCTCCGATCAGGCTCATATCCTCACCACCATGCTCCGGTCATTTCTTGCTCCGGCCACATTCCGGCGAAGTCCAACTAAATCCAAACTACTTATTTCCCGGTTGGCCTTACTATTCACTTCGGTTGACCTTTGGGGAGAAACCAAGCCTCAACCAAGTCAAGTGGATTGTCCCAAGCCCTAACCAAGTCAAGAGGTGGCCTTTTTGCTTCAAACCAAGACCAATTCGTGGCTCATGGAAGAGACAAGTGCAAGTGGTGGCTTTGGCTTGAAATATCCCAAGTGGTGGCTCTTATCCTCTTCCACAACCCATGTGGGTGGCATATGGGCTAAACCAATCAAAATGAAGTCTTTTGGGATATTTTTCAAGCCAAACTTAATCCCCAAGTTTCCTTCGTCTATAAATAGACACCTTAGCCTTAGAAATCCTCATGTACATACTTAGATAGTTGAGATCTTATCTCTCTTCTTTTCCACTTCAATACCAAAAGCTCCAACATCTCTCTTGTTCTTGAGTGTTCTTGAATACTCTTGTTGGTTCTTGAGTATTCTTGAGTGTTCTTGAGTTTATTCTTGTTTGTTCTTGAGTATTCTTGTCTTTACTTTCTTGTCAAAAACCGAAACCCTCTTTACTTTCCTTGTCTTTGATTTCCAAAACCCTTTACTTTTAGTGCACTTAGCTATGATATCCACTTCCATGGATACTCGTAGCTAAACCCTTCATTCGGTTGAAGGGGTGTGCTTGTATCATGACAACGTTTTAGACCCTTTTCTTAGTGCTTCTATTGTGTTCAAGTTTGTTCTATGTGCCATATATTAGGTTAGAACATACATGGTTGAGTGGAGGCTCGAAAGAGCAAAGCTCTTCCATGGGGTTCGTGAACATACATGGTTAAGTGGAGGCTCGAAAGAGCGAAGCTTTTCCGTGGAGTTAACCTCTTTTAACACCACTTGGTTGATCGGAAATGATTGATCAAGTGGATGCACATAGGCTAAGATACTTCGAAAGGAGGAATTACCCTAACTAGAACAAGTGCTCTATGTCTTGAAAAGGACTAGACGGTGTGGCAAGTCGAGTGCCAGAAATGGCCTTGATACATCTTTGAACACTTAGTATGATCATTAGAGGTCATTGATGAACGAAACTATGATACAAGGCCCCTAAAACCGAATCCTTTCCTTTGATAAAACACCAACTCTTCATTCTACTTTCAGTCTCAATATCAACTGTTTACTTTCAGTACTTTACTTTTCAGCACTTTAATTTCTGTCTTTACTTTTATGCACTTTACTTTACGCACTTTATTTTACGCACTTTACTTTTAGTACTTTACTTTCCGCACATTTACTTTCACTCTTTACTTTTCGCTTACTACAGACGCTTTCAATATCAATCCAACATACATTTGGTACGGATTGCGCTTGAAATACAGCGTGCGACAAACCAAAAGTATGTTGTTTGGTTGATATTGAACTCGACTGTTCCAGCAATTTACTTTTCAGCACTTACTTTCAGTCTTTACTTTCAGCACTTTAATTTCTCACACTTTACTTTCAGTACCTTTACTTTTACGCAATTTACTTTTTGTCTAAAAAACCCATAAAACCCAATCTGTATTTACTTTCTTTTTAAAGAACAACCATTCCACACTGACTCCCTTGGGTTCGACCCCTACTTACCGCTTTACTACCTAATAGTGAAGTCACGAGTAGCGGACTTATAAATTAATTTTGCACATTGCCTCACGACAAGGCTCTGTCAGTACCCCTAAATGTGGTGATCCATGAACCTATACCATTCCATGCACAATCGGTAATATTCGTATTGAAAATTGCATGCTAGACCTCGGTGCCTCTATTAGTGTCTTGCCATACTCTATGTACTCTTGCCTTCACATTGGTCCTCTTGAGCTTGCACGACTTACCATCCAATTAGCGGACCGTTCATGCAAACAGCCCGAGGGCAAGATTGAAGATGTGCTCGTACAAGTGGGAGAATTGGTGTTCCCAGCAGACTTCTATGTCCTAAAAATGGAGAACTACGGCCCGACGGACCATGCGCCTATTCTACTAGGCTGACCATTCCTTAAGACGGCCAACATGAAGATTGATTGCGACAGCAGCACGCTTAGAGTTCGAGGTAGAAGGGGAAGTGTTCAGTTTTGACATCTTCCGGGCCATGAAGCATCCCTTAGAGTTCGAGGTAGTACATGCCCTTGACAAATTTGGATGACCTAGTCCAAGAGGTGCAGCCAGAACGAGGAGCAGACCCGCTTGAGCTCACACTTGAAAGGGCCATGTATTCGCATGAGGATTCATATGAGTTGGCCGAAGGCATTCAGGACGCACTGTCCCAATTGGAGATCGCGCAACCTCTCACACCGTGGTATGAGCTTAGTACAGTTCGGTTATTTAAATCTAAAGTGTGTTTGCCTTCTATTGTGCAGGCACCTGAGGTTGAACTAAAACCTTGGCCCGGGCACTTGAAATATGTGTTCCTAGGGGAGAATGACACACTTCCAGTGATCATCAAGAGTGGCCTAGAGGCAGACTAGGAGCGTCGCTTAATCGAGGTGTTTTGCCACCATAAAATGGCCATTGTGGGTGGACCCTAGCGGACATAAGGGGAATAAGCCCGGCTGTGTGCATGCACCGCATTTTGCTAGAGAATGGAGCAAAGCCTTTGAGGGAACCTCAACGACGTTTGAACCTAATCATGATGTAGGTCGTCCAGAAGGAGATTCAAAAGTTGTTGGATGCAGATGTGATATACCCCATCTCGGACAGTCAGTGGGTGAGCCCGGTCCATGTGGTCCCAAAGAAGACCGGGATCCCAGTCGAGGAGAATGCCGAGGGCAAGATGGTTAGGACCAGGGTAAAGAATGGATGGCGCATGTGCATTGACTATAGAAAGCTGAATACCGTCACACGCAAGGATCACTTTCCTCTTCCATTCATCGACCAAATGCTAGACCGATTGGCGGGCAGACCCTACTTTTGTTTTCTCGATGGATTCCCGGGCTACAATCAGATCCCCATAGCTCCTGAGGATCAAGAAAAGACCACCTTCACCTTCCCATTCGGTACGTTTGCTTTTCGTAGAATGTCATTTGGGTTATCCAATGCACCGAGTACCTTCCAAAGGGTAGTCACTAGTATATTTTCAGATATGATTGGTGCATTCATAGAGGTGTTTATGGATGACTTTACTATATATGGTGACACTTTCGATGCATGTTTAGAAAATTTGAGTACAGTTCTAGCACGATGTGTTTCTATGAACTTAGTTCTCAACTATGAAAAGTGTCATTTTATGGTTACTCATGGGGTAGTGTTAGGGCATATTGTCTCGCATGAGGGGATAGAGGTTGATAAAGCTAAGAATGATTTGATTGTGACTCTGCCTTACCCATCCAAAGTGCGTGATATCAAGTCATTCCTTGGGCATGCTGGTTTTTATTGTAGATTCATAAAGGACTTTTCGAAAAAGGCATCGCCTTTATCTAATCTGTTGCAAAAAGATATTCCTTTTGAGTTTACAGATGCATGTAGGGAGGCTTTTGATGAGCTTAAACAGGCCCTTACCACCACACCCATCATCCGAGCACCGGATTGGAGCCAACTATTTGAGATCATGTGCGATGCTAGTGATTATGTCGTGGGGGTGGTTCTCTGCCAAAGGGTAGACAAGAGGCCGGTTGTGATCTATTATGCCTTAAGGACCTTGGATACAGCTCAAATAAACTACTCCACCACCGAGAAAGAGCTCTTAGCCGTGGTGTTTGCATTGGAAAAATTTCGATCATACTTGCTCGGCACTAAGGTGGTGGTCTTCTCGGATCATGCAGCCATCCGGTAATTAATGACAAAGAAGGAGGCCAAGCCAAGGCTCATTAGGTGGATCTTACTGCTCCAGGAGTTCGATGTGGAAATCAAGGATAAGAAGGGGATTGAGAACACGGTGGCCGATCACCTAAGCCAGTTGGTTAGAGAAGAGGAGGCTGGACAAATCACCGAGACCTTCTTGGATGAGCACTTATATGCCCTGACAGGTAAGGTACCATGGTATGCCCCCGTGGTGAACTAATTGGTCGGAGGTAAATTTCCTACCTCTTACTCGAAGGCACAATGCATGAAACTTAAGCATGATTCTTGATTCTATGTGTGGGATGATCCTTATTTGTGGAAAATAGGTGTAGATCAAATCCTTAGAAGGTGTATCCCCGATGCTGAGATTGCTTCAGTGCTTAGTTTTTGTCATGAACATGCATGTGGTGGCCATTTTGGTCCAAGAAGAACTGCTAGGAAGATTCTAGATAGTGGTTTCTTTTGGCCGCATGTGTTTAGAGACGCATATGAGCATTGTAAGAGATGTGATAAGTGCCAAAGGGTGGGCAACATATCTGCTAGGAATGAGATGCCCCAAGTGCATATTCTTGTTAATGATGTCTTTGACATATGGGGTATTGATTTCATGGGTCCTTTTCCTATTTCATGCGGTTATGCCTATATTCTTGTTGCTGTGGACTATGTATCAAAATGGGTAAAGGCTAAGGCCACCAGGTACGATGATGCTAAAACTGTTGTGGATTTTTTGCGCACTAACATATTTTGTAGGTATGGGGTACCTAAGGCCATCATAAGCGATCAAGGGACGCATTTTTGCAATAGGATGATGGCTGCCACTTTGAGACATTATCACGTCCACCATCGGACTTCCACGGCTTATCATCCCCAAACAAATGGACAAGCAGAGATCTCCAATCGCGAGATAAAGGGGATCCTAGAGAAGATGGTGAAGCCAACAAGGAAGGTGATGGACCATAATTGTATGAATCATAAACACAGTTAAACCCACCAAATTAGACTCTTTGTCTATTTAACTTTTGCTTGTTAGTTCCGATATTTATCTACAGGGTATTTTGGAGTCTAGAGAGAATACAGGCTAAGGAAGAGTTTTTAAGCTGAAAATAAAGTACGAGTCATTCCAGGTCACGACCAGATGCCGACTGTACAAATATCATGAACCTGACGTGGAATCACTCAAAACAAGTCCAATCGAAGAGCAACCAGAGTCAGTCCGGAGCTGAAATGGACCGATGGCTTTTGTGGATGAAATCACAAAACTCACAACCTCTCCCCTAATGCCACATGGGTGGCGGCTTTCTCCCCTTCTCCTCTCTTCCACAAGCTTCTCCTCCCTTCTCCTCACATGGGGGGGGGGGGGGGCGGCTAGAAGAGATGATGACATCATCCGATGGCTTTTGTGCTCCTCCTCCCATTCCATGCCAAGTGGCTAGCTTCTCCTCCACATTTTACTCATCTCTTGGCCTATAAATAGACACCCTCCTTCCCTTTGTAAAATCCATCCCACAATCCATAAGTCTTTAGAGAGATAGAGGGCTTAACCCTCTTCTCTTCACTTTCAATACACATTTTGTTCTTCATTTTGGAGCTACTTTTCCTTGCTTGGATCTTGCTTAGGAGCTCCTCTCCTCCACTTATTGTAAGTACAAAAGCCACGGCTTGTCCTTTACTTTCCGTATATATTGTTCTTACTTTAAAGTTATTCTCCTTTTCGGTATCCTTGTTCAAAGCCATGGTTTGCTTGTATTCCTTGACATGAATACAAGTAGCTAAAGCTTGTATTCGGTAGAGGGAGTATTTATATCATAACCCGTTCTAGACTCTATGCTTAATGCTACTTAGTGTTTCAAAACTTGTTCTATGTGCCACATATTAGGTTAGAACTTCCAAGGTTGAGTGGATGCTTGAAATGGCAAAACTCTTCCGTGGGGTTTGTGAACATACTCGGGTAAGTGGATGCTTGAAATGGCAAAGCTTTCTGAGGAGTTCGACCTCTTTAAAACACCATTTGGATTGATCAGAAATGATTGATCAAATGGATGCACATAGGCTAGTATACCTTGAAATGGGGTGCTAGTCTAAATAGAACAAGTGCTCTATGACCTTGAAATGGGCTAGATAGTGTGGCAAATCAAGTGCTTGAAATGGCCTTGATACACTTTTGAACACTTAGTATGATCATTAGAGGTCAATGATGAACGATGATATGATATGAAACCCCTAAACCGAATCCTTTCCTTACAGTCTATTATCAACTGTTGTAATTTACTTTCAGTTCTCAAAGCACACTTAAACCCAACCCCAATCGTATTCAATTTATGCATAAGCTTCATTAAAGAACAACTAATCGACCAATTCCCTTGGGTTCGACCCGTACTTACCATTGACTACCAAAAATAGTTAAGTCGCGAGTATCGGAGATATAAATTTATTTTTGTATAGAGAACATTGCACCTTAACGACAGTGCAGTGGGCTTCGTCAGAAGGATTGGAGCCAAAGGTTGGATGAGGCACTATGGGCCTATAGGACGGCCTACAAGACACCGATAGGGACCTCACCCTTTCAGTTGGTATATGGGAAGGCATGCCATCTCCCCGTAGAATTGGAGCACAAAGCCTATTTGGCGCTCAAGCAATGCAACCCGGACTTGAAGGCTGCTGGACTTGATAGGAAGATGCAGCTGTGTGAGCTTGAGGAGCTGTGCCTCGAGGCCTATGAGAGCCAAACAGACTACAAGGCGCGGACCAAGCTATACCATGATAAGTTCATCCTTCGACGCTCATTCAAGGATTGACAACAGGTTCTGGTTTTCTCTTCACGCCTTAAGTTGATGCCCGGCAAGCTGCGATCTAGCTGAACCGTACAAGGTGACTAAAGTGTTCAACCATGGGGCACTTGAGCTGGAAAGCCCGACAAATGGAAGCCGATTTGGGGTAAATGGGCAGCGGGTCAAGCACTACCACGGTGAGGTCGACTTGACTGTTCAGCAGTTCGACCTAGCCGAGCCTCCCAACGAAACATAGAGGAGGTATCGTCGAGCCAACGACGTTAAACAAAGGCGCTCGCCGGGAGGCAGCCCGGCATGTTTTTCATTTTCTAGTTTTTATTTCATACTCACCTCATTGCATTTTGGGGAAAGAAATGTTCTTCATGCAGGGAATGTACCGGGGCATGGTACGAATTATACTTAGCCCGGTACAAATTTTAATGAGCCCGGTACGAATTTTAAAAGTATGTGGTACGCATTTTACCGGGCAGCACCCGAGCTCTATCATGCCCTATACAGAACGTTCCCATAGGCCGCACGACAACATGAGGGGAGTATTGTTCTATCTTTTCTTCGCTTTATTTCCTACCTTTTATTTTGCATGCATCGTGTGCTTTGAACGTAAGTCGTACCGTGAGGACACGACTTTGTTCAAAAGTGTGGGATGGGAGTGTCAGTTGCTTGTGTCAACACGTTTATTTCTTGCACATGCATAGAGTCAGCACGTTTCCCTTAAAATTTTAATTTGTTTTTGAAAGTATGGAATTTGCTCTATTTCCTAGATATGCGGTATTGAACTTTGATGATGTGAAATAGATAGAGCCGATTACATGCATTTCTCTTGTGAAATCTGAATTGTGTGACTTCATGGGAACTTAACCCCTACGTGCCCTTGTGAGTTGAGAAAAACAGGGATGTGCAGTTGATAGAAACGTCCTAGAAAGGCTTGACAAAGCACTCAAAGGACCAGACTTCAAACTATATGGTTATATGGATTTCGTGGAGGCTAGCACTTCGAGGCTTATTGGTCAGAGTTGACTCCGCCGCTGCAGCGTTTATGTAGAAGGCGAGACGGGAAAATAGACCGTCCTATCTCTAGTCTGAAGCAGCCGGGAAAAGAGGTGAGCGACCCTCATCTTGACTCGCGTGAAAACGACAAGGATGAGAAAGAGCGGGGAGGTATTTCCATATGCTCGCGGGCGATGATTGGACCTCCTTCAAATGAAAAGGACAAGCAATTCACAACAAAGGAGCAAAGCTCAAGGAAAAATCAGCCATATGGTGAAGTTCTACCCGCAACAAAAAGTGAAGTACATCATTCATACATCAAAGGCCGAGGGCCAAACTCACTACAAAAGCTGTCCAACCAAAGCAACAAAAAGAACTCAAACTTGAAGCTCGAACAAATCATGTGCAAGAAAAAGCAATGAAGTATAACCATATAGCAAGAGTTCGGAACCGAGAGTGCAGTTCATGGGTCTAAGAGGACTATCTCCCAGACATCCGAATTAATTTGCATCTCGGCCCGAAGGTAACACGTATCAATTACTTCCATGTTTGAGCACAAGACTTTTAGTAACGAGATATGCATGGAAAGGTGAAGTCTAGACTAGCAAATAATATTCATATCTAGGATGCCGAAGGCATTGTGGTGTTCAGTTATTTTCCTTGTTTGAATAGCCTTGTTCGGGACGAATGACGGATGCACAGTCGTCGTGTGCAAACGTCAAGAATAAATTTCTAAGTCCGCTACTCGTGACTTTACTACTGGGTAGCAAGTGGTAAGTAGGGGTCGAACCCAAGAGAGTCAGTGTGGATTAGTTGTTCTTTAATGAAGCTTATGCAGAATTTAAATGTGATTGGGGTTGGGTTTAAGTGT
The DNA here is from genome assembly GCA_033675215.1 of Rhodiola kirilowii. Lineage (NCBI taxonomy): Eukaryota > Viridiplantae > Streptophyta > Magnoliopsida > Saxifragales > Crassulaceae > Rhodiola > Rhodiola kirilowii. The sequence continues at coordinate 38,653,282 of CM066201.1, forward strand.
GCTTGAGAACTGAAAGTAAATTACAATAGTTGATAATAGACCGTAAGGAAAGGATTCGGTTTAGGGGTTTCATATCATATCATCGTTCATCATTGACCCTTAATGATCCTACTAAGTCTTCAAAAGTGTATCAAGGCCATTTCAAGCGCTCGATTTGCCACACTGTCTAGCCCATTTCAAGGTCATAGAGCACTTGTTCTATTTAGACAGCACCCCATTTCAAGGTATACTAGCCTATGTGCATCCATTTGAACAATCATTTCCGATCAATCCAAATGGTGTTTTAGAGAGGTCGAACTCCTCAGATAAGCTTTGCCATTTCAAGCATCCACTTACCCGAGTATGTTCACGAACCCCACGGAAGAGTTTTGCCATTTCAAGCATCCACTGAACCTTGGAAGTTCTGACCTAATATGTGGCACATAGAACAAGTTTTGAAACACTAAGTAGCATTAAGCATAGAGTCTAGAACAGTTTATGATATAAATACTCCCTCTACCGAATACAAGCTTTAGCTACTTGTATTCATGTCAAGGAATACAAGCAAACTATGGCTTTGAACAAGGATACCGAAAAGGAGAGTAACTTTTAAAGTAAGAACAAAATATACGGAAAGTAATTTTGTACCTACAATAAGTGGGGGAGAGGAGCTCCTAAGCAAGATCCAAGCAAGGGAAAGTAGCTTCAAAATGAAGAACAAAGTTTTTATTGAAGGTGAAGAGAAGAGGGTTAAGCCCTCTATCTCTCTAAAGACTTGTGAAATTATGGGATGATTTTACAAAGGCAATGGAGTTCTCTATTTATAGGCTAAGGGAGAGGAGAAGTGTGGATGAGATGCCAACACATGGCACAAGATGAAGGGAGGAAGCAAAAGCCATCGGAGGTGAGGTGTCCTCTCTTCTAGCCGCCCCCCATGTGGAGGAAGGGGAGAGGCTTGTGGCTTAGCCGCCCATGTGAGGAGGAGGAGGAGAGGACATGTGTGAGTTTGTGATCTTTTCACAAAAGCCATCAGCTCCTTTCAGCTCCTGTCTGACTCTGGTTGCTCTTCGGTTGGACTTGTTTTGAGTGATTCCACGTCAGGTTCATGATATTTGTACAGTCGGCATCTGGTCGTGACCTTGGAATGACTCGTAATATATTTTCCGCTTAAAAACTCCTCCTTAGCCTGTATTCTCTCTAGACTCCAAAATACCCTGTAGATAAATATCGGAACTAACAAGCAAAAGTTAAATAGACAAAGAGTCTAATTTGGTGGGTTTATCTGTGTTTATGATTCATACAATTGTGGTCCATCAGATTACCCCACACTTTTAGTTGTTCGTCCCGAATAATGCTATTAAAGGGCGGCACACACTATCTAAGTAAACATTTAAAATATGAAACTGAGACTGTGGGACTATATTTATCCTAACTCATGCATTACTACTTATTACCAAATTAAACTGTGTAAATACTTAGAAGAAACTTGATACTTGTACCTTCGCGCCGAGATGCAAATTAATTCGGATGTTTCTGGAGATAGCCCTTTTTAGGCTCCTGGACTGCATTCTCGGGACCGTCTCGCACTGTATGGTTTCCTTGTAGCTTTCTCTAGCACGTGATTCGGTTCGGGTTTCACAGATGAGTTGAGCCTTTTTGATTTTCTTTTTTGGCGAGGGACAGCTTTTTTTTGTTGTGAATCGGCCTTTGGCCTTTGATTTGACTCTTTGAGTACTTCACTTTTGTTCGGTTAGAATTTTCACAACTTTGGCCTTTGGCCTTTGATTAGCTCTTTGAGCTTTTGCCTTTTTGTGGCTTGCTAGTCCATTTTCTCAAGCCTTTTTTTAGGAGGTTGACGGAGCCCACCGCACTATCGTTAAGGTGCGGTGTTCTCTGTGCAAAAACAAAATTGTATTCCGCTACTCGTGACCTTACTACTGGGTAGCAAGTGGTAAGTAGGGGTCGAACCCAAGGGAATTAGGGGGATAAGTTATTCTTTGAGGGGATCGTACAGCGAGGGAGCGTGTTTCAGGTTGATTGAGATTTTAGTTCGGAAAAGTAAGTGATTGGTTGGTTGGTTTTGGTTTTTAGTGCGGAAAAGTAAATGACAGAAAATGTAAATATTGAAAATAAATGAGAAGACTTACATCGGGTGATGCGTGATTGGCAAGCCTTCCGGTACGTGAGCAGTTGATAGAGCAGTTTATACTAAGAAAGTAAATGCGAGGGGTTTTTTAAATCTAAGGAAAGCATTCGGTTTCGGGGGCCTTATATCATAGCCTGTTTATCATTGACCTTTAGTGATCCTTCTAAGTATTCAAACGTGTAACAAGGCCATTCAAAGCACTCGATTTGCACACACTGTCTAGCCCATTCCAAGGTCGTAGAGCACTTGTTCTACTTAGACTAATACGCCATTCCAAGGTATATTAGCCTGAGTGCATCCATTTAATTGACCAGTCATTCCCGACCAACCAAATGGTGTTTTAGAAAGGTCAAACTCCTCAGATAAGCTTTGGCATTCCAAGCATCCACTTATCCGAGTATGTTTACGAACCCCACGGAAGAGCTTTGCCATTCCAAGCATCTACTCAACCTTGGAAGTTCTAACCTAATATATGGCACATAGAACAAGTTTTGAATACAAAGAAGAGGCACTAAAATATAACCTAAAACATTTTATGATACAAGTACACCCCTTCAACCGAATGAAGAGTTTAGCTACGAATATCCATAGAGGTTGATACCATAGATAAGTACTCGAGGGTTTTTGAAAGACAGTAAGTAAAGGAAAGGGGAGAGTACTTCAAGAACCGATAAGAGTACTCGAGAATAAAGAAAAGCTTGAGTACTCAAGAACCGACAGGAGTACTCAAGACCAAACTATAATACTCAAGAACCAACAGGAGTATTATATATTAAAAACCAAACTTACAAAGTGCCAAACTTAGAGAGAGAAGTGTTTTGCGATTTTGGATGATACAAATGAGAGGAGAATGGCTTGTATTTATAGCCAAAAGGGGAGGAGATGGGTGGTGAGGATGAAAGCACATGGCAACATCTCTATGGAAGCTCCATGGAAGGTCATAGCCGCCGGTTGGAGGTAAGGGAGGAGGAGAGCTTCCTCCATGGCTCACCTTCTCCAAAAGCCACCGGTCATGGAGGGGAAGGAGGAGGTTTTGTGTGAGTTCTGTGATGTTTTCACAAAACTACCGGTGTATTTCCCCTCCGGACTGACTTTGATTGCTCTTCGGTTTGATTTGTTTTGAGTGACTCCACGTCAGGATCTTGAGATTTCTTCATTCAGAGTCTGATCGTGACCTTGGACTGACTCGTAATATATTTTCAGCGTAAAATCCTCTCCTTAGCGTGTATTCTCTCTAGTCTCTAAAATACACTGTAGATAAATATCGGAACTAACAAGCAAAAGTTAAATAGACAAATAGTCTAATTTTGTGGGTTTAACTGTGTTTTTGATTCGTATAATTATGGTCCATCAGATCACCCCACACTTTTAGTTGTTCGGCTCGAACAATGCTATTAAAGGGCGGCACTAAGTAAGGTTTTAATATATGAAAGTTAGACTGTGGGACTAGATTTATCCTAATTCATGCATTACTTACTTATTACCAAATTGAACTGTGTAAATAAATAGAAGAAACTTGATACTTGTACCTCCGTGCTGAGATGCAAATTATTTTGGATGTTTCGGGAGATAGCCCTTTTCAGGCTCCTGGACTACAACCTCGGGACCGTCTCGTACTATATGGTTTCCTTGTAGCTTTCTCTAGCACGTGATTCGGTTCGGGTTTCAATGGTTTGGTCTTTGATTTTCTTTTCGCGAGGGACAGCTTTTGTAGTGAATCGACCTTTGGCCTTTGATTTGACTCTTTGAGTACTTCACTTTTTGTTCGGTTAAAACCTTCACAATTTTGGGCCTTTGGCCTCTTGATTTGCTTCTTTGAGCTTTTGCCTTTTTGTGGCTTGCTAGTCCATTTTCTCAAGCCTTTTTGGGAGGTCCAATCATCGCCCGCAAGCCTATGGAAATACCTCCCCGCTCCTCTCATCCTTGCCGTTTCGCGCGGGTCAAGATGAGTGTCGCTCATCTATTTTCTCGGCTACTTTGACTAGAGATAGGACGGTCTGATTCCCGTCCTCGCCTTTTTTCTTTTTGCATAAACACTGCATGGCGGAGATGACTTCAATATTCACTGAAACCCGAAGTGCAGCCTCCACTGACTTCGAAAACCATATAGCGAAATTCAGTCCTTCAATTGCTTGCCAAGCCTCTCTAGGGCAGTTTATGTCAACTCCACATCCCTAGTTTATCTCAGCACAAAGGGACAAATGAGAAGTTACATTCAAAGTTTTTAAACAGTTGAATTTTCTCAAGGTTAATGCATGAATTATGATCTATCTTTTTCACATTCTTAAGTTCATATTTTCAAAAAGATAATATTAAGGGAAAAGGAAAAAATGTTATTTATTTACAAAGGTGGATCTCACCCCACACTTTTGAACGAAGGCGTGCCTTTCAGCACGACGTAGTTCAAAAGTCATGCAAGCAAATATATACAGGAAAGGTGAGAATGGAAAAACTAAATGACAGAAATTAAATAACTGAAAGTAAGATAGGTGTCGGGTTACCTCCCGACCAGTGCATTTGTTTAACGTCGTTAGCTCGATAGTACCTCATTCCTGGATCATAAGTAGGGATCCCATGGGTGCTTGAGGTCGAATTTCTTCTCGGTTGCCCTTTTGCTCTGAGAGGGTGAGGCTTTATTGACCATAGCTGCTGGTCCAATGAGTCGTGCTCGCTTGTTACTCCTTCCGGGTTTCCATTCCTTCGGCCCATGCCTTTGTCGCTTTTTCATGTATGAACGGTTGGTACTTTTGCAGTTTTGGAAGTTCAGTCTTTTGTTAAGCGACCTCAAGTATGCACCCTTGCTAACCCTCTTCTTTGTGGCAGAGATGATTGGTCGTCCTTGGTCCTTACACTTTTCAGGAGGCTCTTCTTGGCTTGTGACGAGTGGGAGCTCCTGCGTTGATTGTTTTGGCTCATGTTTCTCCTCCAACTCGCCTAGCACTGCATCGATCATCTCATCTCTGGTGGCTGTGATCTTTATAGAACATGAAGGGTTAAGTAAGGGCTTCTCGGCCATAAGGACAGGGCCTTTCTCGAGCAGCTCTTCAGTGAGGACCGGGCCTGCCGTGATTTTCTCGGTCAGTTTGGCAGTGAGGTCCAGGTATGTCTCGGCTGGTTTGGTAGTGAAGTCCGGGACTTCATTTGGCTCGTCAAGTAGGGCCAGGACTACCTTGGGCAGATTGGTGATGAAGACCGGGCCAGATTTGGGTAGTTCTTCTTCGGTCATCCAAGAGTCCTCATCCTTTGTCGGCTCTGTGGGCTCCAATATTGGCTCCTTTAGAGTCGCCTCCACATCCATTACTGCCCTTGTACTGATGTCTTCTCTCGGTTTTGTTACAGGCAAGCTCATAATGGGTGTGGTGTCGGGCTCGTTCTGCACTGAGTCCACTTCCATCGTTGGTGCCTTATCGTCAGTTTGGTGCCACTGACCCTGTTTTGTGTTCTTTGCCAAATCATTTATGAGGCGCCAGGCTTCAGCCACGGTTAACTTCATGAGTGAACATCCTGCTACATCATTAAGTCTTTTCCGCTCAAGTGGCATCATTCCACCGAGAAATATTTGAATAAGATTGAATCTGGTGAATCCATGGTGCGGGCAGCTCGCCACAATGGAGTCAAAGTACGCCAAGTACTCGTCCAAAGTTTTGTCCCGGGATTGCTTAATGTTGATGATCTCTTCGCGGACTAGCGAGAAAAACTCATCATCGTTCCAAGGCTCGTTTTTGTAGTAGGAAGACATGGCGGATTATGTATAACAGAAAAAAGAACAACTATCCATCTGCTAACTCCCCGGCAATGGCGCCAGTTTTGACGGAGCCCACCGCACTGTCGTTAAGGTGCTGTTTTCTCTGTGCAAAAGCAAATTTGTATTCCGCTACTCGTGACCTTACTACTGGGTAGCAAGTGGTAAGTAGGGGTCGAACCCAAGGGAATTAGGGGGATAAGTTATTCTTTGAGGGGATCGTACAGCGAGGGAGCGTGTTTTAGGTTGATTGAGATTTTAGTGCAGAAAAGTAAGTGATTGGTTGGTTGGTTTTGGTTTTTAGTGCGAAAAAGTAAATGACAGAAAATGTAAATACTGAAAATAAATGAGAAGACTTACAGCGGGTGATGCGTGATTGGCAAGCCTTCCGGTACGTGAGCAGTTGATAGAGCAGTTTATACTAAGAAAGTAAATGCGAGGGGTTTTTAAATCTAAGGAAAGCATTCGGTTTCGGGGGCCTTGTATCATAGCCTGTTTATCATTGACCTTTAGTGATCCTTCTAAGTATTCAAATGTGTATCAAGGCCATTCCAAGCACTCGATTTGCACACACTGTCTAGCCCATTCCAAGGTCGTAGAGCACTTGTTCTACTTAGACTAATACCCCATTCCAAGGTATATTAGACTGTGTGCATCCATTTGACCAGTCATTCCCGACCAACCAAATGGTGTTTTAGAAAGGTCAAACTCCTCAGATAAGCTTTGCCATTCAAAGCATCCACTTATCCGAGTATCTTTACGAACCCCACGGAAGAGCTTTTCCATTCCAAGCATCCACTCAACCTTGGAAGTTCTAACCAAATATATGGCACATAGAACAAGTTTTGAATACAAAGAAGAGGCACTAAAATATGGCCTAAAACATTTTATGATACAAGTACACCCCTTCAACCGAATAAAGAGTTTAGCTACGAATATCCATAGAGGTGGATACCATAGCTAAGTACTCGAGGGTTTTTGAAAGACAGTAAGTAAAGGAAAGGGGTGAGTACTTCAAGAACCGACAAGAGTACTCGAGAATAAAGAAAAGCTTGAGTACTCAAGAACCGACAGGAGTACTAAAGACCGAACTATAATACTCAAGAACCAACAGGAGTATTATATATTAAAAACCAAACTTACAAAGTGCCAAACTTAGAGAGAGAAGTGTTTTGTGATTTTGGATGATACAAATGAGAGGAGAATGGCTTGTATTTATAGCCAAAAGGGGAGGAGATGGGTGGTGAGGATGAAAGCACATGGCAACATCTCCATGGAAGCTCCATGGAAGGTCATAGCCGCCGGTTGGAGGTAAGGGGAGGAGGAGAGCTTCCTCCATGGCTCACCTTCTCCAAAAGCCGCCGCTCATGGAGGGTGATGGACCATAATTGTATGCATCATAAATACAGTTAAACCCACCAAATTAGACTGTTTGTCTATCTAACTTCTACGTGTTAGTCCCGAAATATTTCCACAGGGCAATTGAGAGATAAAAGTGAAAACACGCTAAGGAGGGGATTTTATGCTGAAAAGATATCAAGAGTCAATTGAAGGTCAAGATCAAGCACTGAACGAAGAAATCTCAAGATCGTGACGATGAATTACTCAAATTAAATCCAAATGAGGAATTATCAAAGACAGCCTGGAGTGAAATTGGACTGATAGTTTTGTAAAGACAGTACAGAACCGTCAAGATTCATCCATGTGCATTGGTGACCGGTGGCTTGGGTGAAATGGATGAGTCATTGGGTGGCTTCCCCCTCCTCCTCCATGGGAAGACCGGTGGCTTTGGCAAAGGGTGGCCAAGCCACCTCCTCTTCCTCCCCTTTGGACCGGCAACCGGCGGCTTTTGGGAGGCTCCTCCCCTTGTGCCACTTGTCTCCTCCACAAGCTCCTCCATCTCCACCCTTGGATGCTTCTCCACATGCCTCCATCTCCACCCTCCATTCCTCCTCCCTTGGCCTATAAATACAAGCACCCCTCCTCCCATTTGTATCATCAATCCACACACAAAACACTTATCTCTCTAAGTTTGGTTACTTTGTAAGTTTGTTCTGTTTATGAAATAATAATACTCATGTTTGTTCTTGAGTATTATACTATAGAGAATACTCCTGTTGGTTCTTGAGTATTCAGTAGGAAATTGGGAATACTCCTGTTGGTTCTTGAGTATTCCACCCCTTTCCCTCTTACTATTTTAAAAAACCCCCGAGTATTTAGCTATGGTATCCACCTCTATGGATATTCGTAGCTAAACTCTTCATTCGGTGGAAGGTATTTTCTTGTATGATATAATGTTGTAATATCTTTTAGTTTCATTTCTTTGTATTCAAAACTTGTTCTATGTGCCATTTATAGTCAGAATTTCCAAGGTTAGTGGATGCTACGAAAGGGCAAAACTCTTCCGTGGGGTTCGTGAACATACTCGGGTAAGTGGATGCTACGAAAGGGCAAAGCTTATCTTAGGAGTTCGACTTATCTAAAACACCACTTGGTCAATCGTAACTGTGAGATCAGGTGGATGCAGAGAAGGCTAAGATACTTCGAAAGGAGGAATTAGTCTGAAGTAGAACAAGGGTTGCTTTAAACGATGTTGCAAGTCTTGCGCTACGAAAGGGCCTCGATTCATCTTTGAATACTTAGAAAACTTACTAACGGTTTATTATATACATGTTATAATACAAGAGTACCTGAAACCGAATACTTTCTTTCAATCACAAAAACCCCCTGTATTTACTTTCCTAGTATAACTGTCCCGATCAACCACAACCATCAACCGCTCAACAACCGAAGGAATCGCAATCACGCATCACCCACTGTAAGTCTTCTAACCCTTATCTCTTTACTTTCAGTATTTACTTTCAGTATTTAATTTCTGTATTTACTTTTCCGCACAAAAAACCCAAAAAACCAAAAACAGTAGTTTAATTACTCGCGCTAAAATCTCAATCATCCTAAAACACATCCCTGTTAGTAAAAGAACAACGTATCCCCCTAATTCCCTTGGGTTCGACCCCTACTTACCACTTCTACCCAGTAGTCGCGAGTAGCGGACTTTATAAATACATTTGTACAATTTGCTCTGACGACAAGCGAATTGTCAAATTGGCGCCGTTGCCGGGGAATTAGCGAATGGGTAGCTGTTCTTTTTTCTGTTATACATAATGTCTTCCTACTACGAAAGAGAGCCTTGGTACTATGAGGAATTTCCCCCAACACCTTTCGAACTTGATGTCCACAATAAGATCTTCAACCTTACGCAATCCCGGGACGAAACTTTGGACGAGTACTTGGCATACTTCATTTCCATTGTGGCGAGCTGCCCGCACCACGGATTCGCATATTCAGATCTTATTCTGGCATTTCTTATTGGGATGAGACTTCCGGAGCTTTGCTTGCTAGATACTATTGCAGGAGGGTCAATAATAGAATTAAGCATAGATGAAGCCTGGGGCCTCATTAAGGATTTGGCCACAAGCACAAAACGAGGGCCAATGCACCAAACCGAAGATATGGCACCAACGATGAAAGTGGACTCAGTACAGAACGAGCCTGACACCACACCTATTATCTTGCCCGCGACAAAACCGAGAGAAGACATCAGTACAAGGGCAGTAATGGATATGGAGGTGGCTCTAAAAGAGCCAACATTGGTGCCCACAAGGCTGACAGGGGCCATGATGGACGAGTCGGGAACCGGAAGCACCGAGGAAGAGCCCATATGGGATATCACTCCCGAGCCATCAGAAGACTTAGAACCGGAAACCGATATAGTATGGGACGAGGAAGAGCCCATATGGGATATCACTCCCGAGCCATCCGAAGTGATAGACGAATCAGATACAGAAAGCATCGAGGAGTAGTCTTCATGGGAACTCACTATCAAAGCGGATGAGGAAATCAAGCCAGGCCCAGTCCTCATTGCCAAACCAGCTGAGCCACTTGAACCGGTCCTCATCACCAATCTGCTTGAGAAAGACCCGATTCTCATGGCCGAGAAGCCCCTACTTAACCCTTCGGTTTCTATGCAAATCACAGCGCCCGATGATGATGTGGTCAATAATGCGGTACAAGGAGAGTTGGAGGCAAATCAAGGGCAAGAAAAACCATCAATGGAGCTCTCACTCACCACGACTCAACAAAGCAGCCCTGAAAACTCGCTCGTTCTAGGACGACTGTTCATCGCTGCCACAAAAAAGAGGCTTCACATAGAGACATGCCTAAGGTCACCAATGCTTGATGGCACAATACTGAATTTCCAGAATTGCAAAAGTGCCACCCATTCAAACATGAAGAAACGACCAAGGCATGGGCCGGTGGAATGGAAGCCCGGATGGAGAAATAAGAAAGTCCGACTCAAAAGACCAGCAGCTATGGTCAAAGGATCCTCACCTTCCCGGAAGAATGTAAAGAAGAAATTATCGGTTCAATGGATATCAGAACCAAGCCCACTGCCATATGAGAACTTGGGACAGATTAAGAGAGCAGTTGGGAAAAAGTTCGACCTCAAGCACCCATGGGATCCCAACCAGTGATCCAGGAATAAGGTACTGTCGAGCCAACGACGTTAAACAAGTGCACTGGTCGGGAGGTAACCCGACACTATCTTACTTTCCGCACTTTAAATTTCTATCTTTTTATTTTCTGTCTTTTAGTTTTCATCAATAAGTCGCTCTCACCCACTTGGTGCATAGAATGATTTGACTATTTAGGAATTGGTTTTTGGAGCACGATCGGATCAGCCAGGCAGCTTCCGTGAACTACCGGGCCTGCGCTGAGAGTTCAAGGCCCCAGCCGAACTCCCTCGATTATCCAGCCTCATGCCTTTCGACACAATAAGGGAGTTCTGATCTTACCTTTCCTTAAGTCATTTCCTTCTCGTATAACATCTGCTTGCATGGCTTTTGAACTAAGTAGTGCTGAAAGGCACGACTTCGTTCAAAAGTGTGGGGTGAGAACCGCATGTGTACATAAATAAAAACTTTTTCTTTTTAATGTTATCTTTTTGAAAATATGAACTTAAGAATGTGAAAAAGATAGTCCGAAATTCATGCATTTACCTTGTGAAAATTCAACTGTCTAAAAACTTAGAACGTAACTTCTCATTTGTCCCTTTGTGCTGAGATAAACTAGGGATGTGGAGTTGATAGAAATGCCCTAGAGAGGCTTGGCAAGCAATCGAAGGATCGAATCAAACTATATGGTTTTCGAAGTCAGTGGAGGCTGCACTTCGGGGTTCAGTGAATAATTGAAGTCAACTCCGCCAAGAAGCATCTATGCAAAGTCGAGGACGGGAATCAGACCGTCCTCTCTCTAGTCAAAATAGCCAAGAAAATAAATGAGCGACCCTCATCTTGACCCGCGCGAAATGACGAAGACGAGAGGAGAGGGGAGGTATTTCCATAGGCTTGCGGGCGATGACTGGACCTCCCAAAAAGGCTGAGAAAATGGACTAGCAAGTCACAAAGAAGCAAAAAACTCAAAGAAGAAAATCAAAAGAGGCCTAAGGCCCAAAATTGTGAAGGTTTTAACCGAGCAAAAGTGAAGCACTCAAAAAAGACAGATCATAAAGCCAAAGGCAGAATCACTACAAAAAGCTAGTCCCTCGCCAAAGAAAAAAAAGAAAATCAAAAAAAGGCTCAACTCACTGAAACCCGAATCGAATCTCGTGCTAGAGAAAGCTACAAGAAAACCATATAGTGCGAGACGGTCCCGAAGGTGTAGTCCAGGAGCCTGAAAAGGGCTATCTCCCGAAACATCCAAAATAATTTGCATCTCGGCACGAAGGTACAAGTATCAAGTTTCTTCTATTTATTTACGCAGTTTAATTTGGCAATAAGTAGTAATGCATGAATTAGGAGAAATCGAGTACCACAGTCTAATTTTCATATTTCAACAAGCTTACTTAGTGCCGCCCTTTAATAGCATTGTTCGGGACGAACAACTAAAAGTGTGGGGTGATCTGATGGACCATAATTGTATGCATCATTAATACAGTTAAACCCACCAAATTAGACGGTTTGTCTATCTAACTTCTACGTGTTAGTCCCGAAATATTTCCACAGGGCAATTGAGAGATAAAAGTGAAAACACGCTAAGGAGAGGATTTTATGCTGAAAAGATATCAAGAGGCAATTGAAGGTCAAGATCAAGCACTGAACAAAGAAATCTCAAGATCCTGACGATGAATTACTCAAATTAAATCCAAATGAGGAATTATCAAAGACAGCCTGGAGTGAAATTGGACTGATAGTTTTGTAAAGATAGTACAAAACCGTCAAGATTCATCCATGTGCATTGGTGACCGGTGGCTTGGGTGAAATGGATGAGTCATTGGGTGGCTTCCCCCTCCTCCTCCATGGGATGACCGGTGGCTTTGGCAAAGGGTGGCCAAGCCACCTCCTCTTCCTCCCCTTTGGACCGGCAACCGGCGGCTTTTGGGAGGCTCCTCCGCTTGTGCCACTTGTCTCCTCCACAAGCTCCTCCATCTCCACCCTTGGATGCTCCTCCACATGCCTCCATCTCCACCCTCCATTCCTCCTCCCTTGGCCTATAAATACAAGCACCCCTCCTCCCATTTCTATCATCAATCCACACACAAAACACTTATCTCTCTAAGTTTGGTTACTTTGTATGTTTGTTCGGTTTATGAAATAATACTCCTGTTTGTTCTTGAGTATTATACTATAGAGAATAGTCCTGTTGGTTCTTGAGTATTCAGTAGGAAATTGGGAATACTCCTGTTGGTTCTTGAGTATTCCACCCCTTTCCCTCTTACTGTTTTCAAAAACCCCCGAGTATTTAGCTATGGTATCCACCTCTATGGATATTCGTAGCTAAACTCTTCATTCGGTGGAAGGTATTTTCTTGTATTATATAATGTTGTAATATCTTTTAGTTTCATTTCTTTGTATTCAAAACTTGTTCTATGTGCCATTTATAGTCAGAATTTCCAAGGTTGAGTGGATGCTACGAAAGGGCAAAACTCTTCCGTGGGGTTCGTGAACATACTCGGGTAAGTGGATGCTACGAAAGGGCAAAGCTTATCTGAGGAGTTCGACTTATCTAAAACACCACTTGGTCAATCGTAACTGCGAGATCAGGTGGATGCACAGAAGGCTAAGATATTTCGAAAGGAGGAATTAGTCTGAAGTAGAACAAGGGTTGCTTTAAATGATGTTGCAAGTCTTGCGCTACGAAAGGGCCTCGATTCATCTTTGAATACTTAGAAAAGTTACTAACGGTTTATTATATACATGTTATAATACAAGAGTACCTGAAACCGAATACTTTCTTTCAATCACAAAAACCCCATGTATTTACTTTCCTAGTATAACTGTCCCGATCAACCACAACCATCAACCGCTCAACAACCGGAGGAATCGCAATCACGCATCACCCACTGTAAGTCTTCAATCCCTTATCTCTTTACTTTCAGTATTTACTTTCAGTATTTAATTTCTGTATTTACTTTTCCGCACAAAAAACCCAAAAAACCAAAAACAGTAGTTTAATTACTCGCGCTAAAATCTCAATCATCCTAAAACACATCCCTGTTAGTAAAAGAACAACGTATCCCCCTAATTCCCTTGGGTTCGACCCCTACTTACCACTTCTACCCAGTAGTCGCGAGTAGCGGACTTTATAAATTTATTTGTACAATTTGCTCTGACGACAAGCGAATTGTCAAATTGGCGCCGTTGCCGGGGAATTAGCGAATGGGTAGTTGTTCTTTTTTTTGTTATACATAATGTCTTCCTACTACGAAAGAGAGCCTTGGTACTATGAGGAATTTCCCCCAACACCTTTCGAACTTGATGTCCGCAATAAGATCTTCAACCTTACGCAATCCCGGGACGAAACTTTGGACGAGTACTTGGCATACTTCATTTCCATTGTGGCGAGCTGCCCGCGCCACAGATTCGCATATTCAGATCTTATTTTGGCATTTCTTATTGGGATGAGACTTCCGGAGCTTTGCTTGCTAGATACTATTGCAGGAGGGTCAATAATAGAATTAAGCATAGATGAAGCCTGGGGCCTCATTAAGGATTTGGCCACAAGCACAAAACGAGGGCCAATGCACCAAACCGAAGATATGGCACCAACGATGAAAGTGGACTCAGTACAGAACGAGCCCGACACCACACCTATTATCTTGCCCGTGATAAAACCGAGAGAAGACATCAGTACAAGGGTAGTAATGGATATGGAGGCGGCTCTAAAAGAGCCAACATTTGTGCCCACAAGGCTGACAGAGGCCATGATGGACGAGTCGGGAACCGGAAGCACCGAGGAAGAGCCCATATGGGATATCACTCCCGAGCCATCAGAAGACTTAGATCCGGAAACCGATATAGTATGGGACGAGGAAGAGCCCATATGGGATATCACTCCCGAGCCAGCCGAAGTGATAGACGAATCAGATACAGAAAGCATCGAGGAGGAGTCTTCATGGGAACTCACTACCAAAGCGGATGAGAAAATCAAGCCAGGCCCAGTCCTCATTGCCAAACCAGCCGAGCCACTTGAACCGGTCCTCATCACCAATCTGCTTCAGAAAGATCCGATTCTCATGGCCGAGAAGCCCCTACTTAACCCTTCGGTTTCTATGCAAATCACAGCGCCCGATGATGATGTGGTCAATAATGCGGTACAAGGAGAGTTGGAGGCAAATCAAGGGCAAGAAAAACCATCAATGGAGCTCTCACTCACCACGACTCAACAAAGAAGCCCTGAAAACTCGCTCGTTCTAGGATGACTGTTCATCACTGCCACAAAAAAGAGGCTTCACATAGAGACATGCCTAAGGTCACCCATGCTTGATGGCACAATACTGAATTTCCAGAATTGGAAAAGTGCCACCCATTCAAACATGAAGAAACGACCAAGGCATGGGCCGGTGGAATGGAAGCCCGGATGGAGAAATAAGAAAGTCCGACTCAAAAGACCAGCAGCTATGGTCAAAGGATCCTCACCTTCCCGGAAGAATGTAAAGAAGAAATTATCGGTTCAATGGATATCAGAACCAAGCCCACTGCCATATGAGAACTTGGGACAGATTAAGAGAGCAGTTGGGAAAAAGTTCGACCTCAAGCACCCATGGGATCCCAACCAGTGATCCAGGAATAAGGTACTGTCGAGCCAACGACGTTAAACAAGTGCACTGGTCGGGAGGTAACCCGACACTATCTTACTTTCCGCACTTTAAATTTCTATCTTTTTATTTTCTGTCTTTTAGTTTTCATCAATAAGTCGCTCTCACCCACTTGGTGCATAGAATGATTTGACTATTTAGGAATTGGTTTTTGGAGCACCTTTGTATCCGTGCGGCTATTATCAATGTAGAAATTTGCAATTTTGCCGCCGAACTTAAGTGATAATGAGCCCTTGCCCACATCGATTCTTGCTTTAGTAGCGTAGAGGAATGGTCGTCCCAATATTATTGTTGGAGGGTCGTCTTCGCTGGTCTCTCCCATTTGTATTACATAAAAGTCTGCAGCAACGACGAGTTCTCCCACATGGAGTATTACATCTTCCAGCACTCCAACCGGACGGATGCACGCTCGATATTTGACCTGGGTGGTTTCAATGGACCAAGTCCTAATAAGTAATATAAGGAGGAAGGCATGGAATTGACAGCAGCCCCAAGATCGACTAAGCACTTATGAATATGGGTTTCACCAATACCGCAGGTGACTGTGAAGGCCCCTGGGTCTTTATCTCTTTCCGTTTGTGACTCATGATCTGAAGTGAGGGCTCTTTCTATTGTCGGGCCATTCTGCCCATTCCTTGGCTTAGGATTTGTATAATCGGACCCCTTAATATTTTGCTTCGAAGCATAAATATTAGTTGGAGAGTCCCACTTTAAATCGTTATTGTCATCCCATCCAGATGCTGGTATGTCAGAGTGTATGATCGGTGGTGGTGTTATGCAAAGGCTGAATGCGTACCGTCCATTGTCAGCATGCGTAACCCATGTTTTGCCATCATTGGGTCGGTCTTCCTCTTGATTCCACTCAGGACGACGCCTACGGGTGAAGTGTTTGTTGGTAAGTTTGTAAGTTGGGGATCGTGCTACTTCTCCCAGTGTCGCCTTTATGTTTGACCTCCTTATCATGCTAATATTCGCCTTTGGATTTTGGATGGTTTGTGAAGGAAGTCTGCCAGGTTCATTAGTGAGTGTTGACATTGCGGTGGCGAGCTGGGACATTTGTTTGGTCAATTCTAAAATTGCCCCATCAGTTTTCACCTGGTATTGGTGTAGCGAAGTACCCAATTGATTTATGCTTCCTGCGAGCTCCTTCATTGTGTCATCGAGCGACTTGGTTGGTTCTTGCTGATTGTTCGGGCCGGTTTGGTACTGATTCGGTCCTCTTTGCTGATATTGGCCTGCTGATGGAGCGTTCTGGTTATACTGTCGGTGGGAGGGTTGGTAGAATGACTGAGCTAGTTGAGGGACAGCTGGTTGTGTTTCCTTCAGAGGATAGTTGTTATTACGCCAGCTAGGGTTGGTTGTTTGACCATACTGCCTATTTTGTCCGGCTCTGTCGTTGCTGTTGTTGTTGTATCCATGGTTTCCTCCCACTGCATTCACTTCTGCCGGTTCCTCTTCAATTGAGGTCGGGTATGCGTCAGTTTTATGGTCCGTAGAACCACAAAACTCGCAAGGTTTTACTGGAACTTGCTGCCTTCGTAGGATCTGAATCATCATCTCCATTAATTGTTTCATCTCTTCTAGCATAGAGCTCATCGGTGTTTCAGCTTGTGCCACATTCCTTGTTCGGGGAAATTCTTCCTGCCGAGTTGTCTCTTCTCTAAATCGGGCATTTTCAGCAACGTTGGCGATTAGGTTCCTTATGGCGTTCAATGATAGATTCATCATGGATCCTCCAGCTAAGGCATCCATGAGCATTTTGGCTAAGGGTCTTAATCCATCAATGAGGTACTCGATGATGAGTTTCTCGGGCAGTCCAAGGGTACAGCAGCTTCTTTCCAGGTGGTTGAACTTTTCCAAGTAGTCGTACATGGTTTCTTTGGGCCCTTGCTTGATGTCTTGTAATTGCCTCCTTACTTGCATTGCCCTCCCTGCCGGGTAATATTTGTCTAGGAATTTCCTTTGCATCTGAGCCCATGTTCTGATGCTACCGGAAGGCAATAAAAGGAACCAGTCGTTTGCCGCGTCAATGAGGGAAAAATAGAACGCCTTCAACTTGAAGTCGTCTATACTCACTCGATTGGGTTTTAGATTTTGGAAAATGCCGTGTAAGCGTTGGAGGTGAGTTGTCGCAGATTCTCCATGAGCTTCTGAGAACTTGGGCAAGCTATGGGCCACTGATGCGTTGATGGTAATGTATTCTAGTTCAGGGCCCTCGTAGATGCACCATGGTTGCGTTTCGAAATCTGGGGCATTCAGCTCTCCCATCGTAGGTGCGCGGTAGTTGTTATTCCCATAGTAGTCGTCAAAGACAGGTTCTTGCCGAGGCATTTGTCGAGGTTGAGGGTGTGGGGGACGTATAGGGGGTTGCACTGGACCACCTGCATTTCGGTCCTCGGGTGGTCCTTGGTTTCTTCGGGCGGCCTGCCTATCACGAGCTCTTCTGTCTCGGATGATTTGTTTTGGATCGTCGACAAATGGAAGTGGCACCTCATCATTTCGATCGTACAGGTTTATCTCTTCGTCATCCTGGTAGTCATGGTGGCTTCCTTCGCGAGACATGGTTGTTTCGAAGCGAGTATCGATTCAAAGAACTTATCCGATTAATTAACTAATTCCCCGGCAACGGCGCCAATTTTGATGGATGCACAGTCGTCGTGTGCAAACGTCAAGAATAAATTTATAAGTCCGCTACTCGTGACTTTACTACTGGGTAGCAAGTGGTAAGTAGGGGTCGAACCCAAGAGAGTCAGTGTGGATTAGTTGTTCTTTAATGAAGCTTATGCAGAATTTAAATGCGATTGGGGTTGGGTTTAAGTGTGCTTTGAGAACTGAAAGTAAATTACAATAGTTGATAATAGACTGTAAGGAAAGGATTCGGTTTAGGGGTTTCATATCATATCATCGTTCATCAATGACCCTTAATGATCCTACTAAGTGTTCAAAAGTGTATCAAGGCCATTTCAAACGCTCGATTTGCCACACTGTCTAGCCCATTTCAAGGTCATAGAGCACTTGTTCTATTTAGACTAGCACCCCATTTCAGGGTATACTAGCCTATGTGCATCCATTTGAACAATCATTTCCGATCAATCCAAATGGTGTTTTAGAGAGGTCGAACTCCTCAGATAAGCTTTGCCATTTCAAGCATCCACTTACCCGAGTATGTTCACGAACCCCACGGAAGAGTTTTGCCATTTCAAGCATCCACTCAACCTTGGAAGTTCTGACCTAATATGTGGCACATAGAACAAGTTTTGAAACACTAAGTAGCATTAAGCATAGAGTCTAGAACAGTTTATGATATAAATACTCCCTCTACCGAATACAAGCTTTAGCTACTTGTATTCATGTCAAGGAATACACGCAAACTATGGCTTTGAACAAGGATACCGAAAAGGATAATAACTTTTAAAGTAAGAACAAAATATACGGAAAGTAATTTTGTACCTACAATAAGTGGAGGAGAGGAGCTCCTAAGCAAGATCCAAGCAAAGGAAAGTGGCTCCAAAATGAAGAACAAAGTGTTTATTGAAGGTGAAGAGAAGAGGGTTAAGCCCTCTATCTCTCTAAAGACTTGTGAAATTATGGGATGATTTTACAAAGGCAATGGAGTTCTCTATTTATAGGCTAAGGGAGAGGAGAAGTGTGGATGAGATGCCAACACATGGCACAAGATGAAGGGAGGAAGCAAAAGCCATCGGAGGTGAGGTGTCCTCTCTTCTAGCCGCCCCCCATGTGGAGGAAGGGGAGAGGCTTGTGGCTTAGCCGCCCATGTGAGGAGGAGGAGGAGAGGACATGTGTGAGTTTGTGATCTTTTCACAAAAGCCATCGGCTCCTTTCAGCTTCGGTCTGACTCTGGTTGCTCTTCGGTTGGACTTGTTTTGAGTGATTCCACGTCAGGTTCATGATATTTGTACAGTCGGCATCTGGTCGTGACCTTGGAATGACTCGTAATATATTTTCCGCTTAAAAACTCCACCTTAGCCTGTATTCTCTCTAGACTCCAAAATACCCTGTAGATAAATATCGGAACTAACAAGCAAAAGTTAAATAGACAAAGAGTCTAATTTGGTGGGTTTATCTGTGTTTATGATTCATACAATTATGGTCCATCAGATTACCCCACACTTTTAGTTGTTCGCCCCGAACAATGCTATTAAAGGGCGGCACACACTATCTAAGTAAACTTTTAAAATATGAAAGTGAGACTGTGGGACTAGATTTATCCTAATTCATGCATTACTACTTATTACCAAATTAAACTGTGTAAATACTTAGAAGAAACTTGATACTTGTACCTTCGCGCCGAGATGCAAATTAATTCGGATGTTTCGGGAGATAGCCCTTTTTAGGCTCCTGGACTGCATTCTCGGGACCGTCTCGCACTATATGGTTTCCTTGTAGCTTTCTATAGCACGTGATTCGGTTCGGGTTTCACAGATGAGTTGAGCCTTTTTGATTTTCTTTTTTGGCGAGGGACATCTTTTTTGTAGGGAATCGGCCTTTGGCCTTTGATTTGACTCTTTGAGTACTTCACTTTTATTCGGTTAGAATTTTCACAACTTTGGCCTTTGGCCTTTGATTAGCTCTTTGAGCTTTTGCCTTTTTGTGGCTTGCTAGTCCATTTTCTCAAGACTTTTTTTTTGGAGGTCCAATCATCGCCCGCAAGCATATGGAAATACCTCCCCGCTCTTTCTCATCCTCGCCGTTTCGCGCGAGTCAAAATGAGGGTCGCTGATGGACCATAATTATACGAATCAAAAACACAGTAAAACCCACAAAATTAGACTGTTTGTCTATCTAACTTCTACTTGTTAGTCCTGATATATTTCTACAGGGTATTTTGGCGCTTAGAGAGAAAACACGCTAAGGAGAGGATTTTACGCTGAAAAGATATTACGAGTCAATCCAAGGTCAAGATCAGACGCTGAACGAAGAAATATCAAGATCCTGACATTGAATTACTCAAATTAAATTCAACCGAGGAACAACCAAAGTCAGACCGGAGCAAAATTGGATTGATAGTTTTGTGAAAAGACTGCACAAAACTGTCAAAAACTCATCCATGGACCAAGTGACCGGCGGCTTTGGTGGAGAAGATGACTCATGGGTGGCCTTCCTCCTCCTCCTCCTCCTTATGACCGGTGGCTTTGGCAAGATGTGGCCAAAGCCACAAGCTCTCCTCCTTGGACAACCTCCAACCGGCGGCTAAATGAGCAACCATGGGAATGTGACATGTGGTGGCTCCTCCACCACATCTACATCTCTTCCTCCTCCACCCTTGGATGCAACACCACATGCCACCATCTCCACCCTCCATTCTCCTCCCCTTAGCCTATAAAAGGAGCTCATCTCCTCCTCATTTGTATCATCCAACATCATCCATAAATCAAAATCACTTCTCTCTCTAAGTTTGTTACTTTGTAAGTTTGGTTTGGTTTTGGAAATAATACTCCTGTTTGTTCTTGAGTATTATACTTTAGAGAATACTCCTGTTAGTTCTTGAGTATTCAGTAGGAAATTGGGAATACTCCTGTTGGTTCTTGAGTATTCCACCCCTTTCCCTCTTACTGTTTTCAAAAACCCCCGAGTATTTAGTTATGATGTCCTTTTCCATGGATATTCGTAGCTAAACTCCTCATTAGGTCGAAGGTATTTTCTTGTATTATATAATGTTTTAATTTCTTTTAGTTTCTTTTCTCTGTATTCAAAACTTGTTCTATGTGCCATTTATAGTCAGAGTTTCCAAGGTTGAGTGGAAGCTGTAACAAGCAAAGCTCTTCCGTTGGAATTCGTGATCATTGACAGAACCGCTTGTCGTCAGAGCGATTTGTGCAAATAAATTTATAATAGTCCGCTACTCGCAACTATACTACTGGGTAGTACTTGGTAAGTAGGGGTCGAACCCAGAGGAATTAGGGGGATAGGTTATTCTTTAAGGGATTTGTTCAGCGAAGGAGCGTGTTTTAGGTTGGTTGAGGTTTTAGTGCTAACAACTACGTGACTTTTTAGTTGGTTTTGTTTTTGAGTGCTGAAAAGTAAATACTGAAATTAAAAGCGAAGACTTACAGTGGGTGATGCGTGAATTGCAAGTCCTCCGGATTGTGAGCGGTTGATGGTTGCAGTTGATTGAACAATAAAAGTAAAGACAAAGGGGTTTTGTAATTGCGAGAGAAGTATTCGGTCTTGGGGGGCCTTGTATTATATCCTGTTCATTCTTTTAGTAACCCTTCTAAGTATTCAAACGTGTATCGAGGCCCTTTCGTAGCGCTCAATTTGCCACACTGTTTGTAAACCCTTGTTCTACTTCAGACTAATTCCTCCTTTCGAAGTATCTTAGCCTTTTGTGCATCCATTTGGTCCCTTTGGTCCAGTTTCCAAATGGTTTTAAAGATAGATCGAACTCCTCAGATAAGCTTTGCCCTTTCGTAGCATCCACTTACCCGAGTATGTTCACGACTTCCCACAGAAGAGTTTTGCCCTTTCGTAGCTTCCACTCAACCTTGGAAAGTCTGACCTTATAAATGGCACATAGAACAAGTTTTGAATACAGAGAAAAGAAACTAAACGAAGTAAAACATTTTATAAAACAAGAACTCCCCTTCAACCGAATGAAGAGTTTAGTTACGAATATCCATAGAGTTGGACATCATAACTAAATACTTGGGGATTTGGAAAAGAATACTCAAGAACAAACAGGAGTAAAGAGAGAAGAGAAAGAGATTACTCAAGAACAAACAGGAGTAACTCTTGAACTGTAACTGAAAACTTGAGTACTCAAGAATCAACAGGAGTACTCAAGATCGAACTAAAGTATTTGAGAACAAACTGAACTTTTATTGATATCAAACCAAACTTTACATAGTAACAAACTTAGAGAGAGAAGTGGTTTACACAATTTT
This sequence comes from Rhodiola kirilowii, assembly GCA_033675215.1. Lineage (NCBI taxonomy): Eukaryota > Viridiplantae > Streptophyta > Magnoliopsida > Saxifragales > Crassulaceae > Rhodiola > Rhodiola kirilowii. The sequence goes on from CM066201.1 coordinate 38,675,211, forward strand.
GGGATGATTTGAAATGAGGAGGAGAGCTTGGTATTTATAGGCTAAGGGGAGGGGAATGGAGGGCCAAGATGAGGGCATGTGGTTTGGCATCTAAGGGTGGAGATGGGGGGAAGAGGAGAGGAAGACAAGTGTCACAAGGGGAGAGGAGCAACACAAAGCCGCCGGCGGCTTTTGGGAGGGAGGAGGAGAGGTTGACATGTGGAGGAAGGGGAGAGGAGGAGGGGTGGATGTGAGGAGAAAGCCGCCGGTCCATGTGGCATGAGGAGAGTGGTTGTGAGTTTTGTGCAGTTTGCACAAAACTATCGGTGTATTCCAGCTCCGGATTGTCTTCGGTTTCTCTTCGGTTTGATTTGTTTTGAATGATTCCAAGTCAGGATCTTTAGATTTCTTCATTCAGCGTCTGATCTTGACCTTGGATTGTCTCCTGATATCTTTTCTGTGCTAAAAGCTCTTCCTTAGCGTGTATTCTCTCTAAGCTCTGAAATACCCTGTAGAAATGTATCGGGACTAAAACATCGAAGTTAGATAGACAAACAGTCTAATTTGGTGGGTTTAACTGTGTTTATGATTCATACAATTGTGGTCCATCAGATAACCCCACACTTTTAGTTGTTCGTCCCGAACAATGCTTTATAAGGGCGTTACTAAGTAAGTTGGTTAAAATATGAAAATAAGATTGTGGTACTCGATTTTTCCTAATTCATGCATTACTACTTGTTACTAAATTAAACTGCGTAAATAAGTAGAAGAAACTTGATACTTGTACCTTCGTGCTGAGATGCAAATTATTTCGGATGTTTCGGGAGATAGCCCTTTTCAGGCTCCTGGACTACACCTTCGGGACCGTCTCGCACTATATGGTTTTCTTGTAGCTTTCTCTAGCACGTGATTCGATTCGGGTTTCAGTGAGTTGAGCCTTTTCTTGATTTTTTTCTTTCTTTTTTTCTTTCTTCTTCTTTGGCGATGGACTGCTTTTTGTAGTGATTTGCCTTTAGCTTTTGATTTGACGTTGTTGAGTGCTTCACTTTTGCTCGGTTAAAACCTTCACATTTTTGGGCCTTAGGCCTCTTTTGATTTTCTTCTTTGAGTTTTTTGCTTCTTTGTGACTTGCTAGTCCATCTTGTTTTTTGCCTTCTTGGGAGGTCCAATCATCGCCCGCAAGCATATGGAAATACCTCCCCGCTCCTCTCATCTTTGTTGTTTCGCGCGGGTCAAGATGAGGGTCGCTCATCTATTTTCTCTGCTACTTTGACTAGAGAGAGGACGGTTTGATTCCCGTCCTTGCCTTTTACATAGATGCTTCAAGGCAGAGTTGACTTCAATTATTCACCGAAACCTGAAGTGCAGCCTCCACTGACTTCGAAAACCATATAGTTTGATCTGATCCTTCAAGTGCTTGCCAAGCCTCTCTAGGGCAATTTCTATCAACTCCACATCCCTAGGTTATCTCGGCACAAAGGACAAATGAGAAGTTACATTCTAAGTTTTTAAACAGTTGAATTTTCACAAGGTTGATGCATGAATTATGATCTATCTTTTTCACATTCTCAAGTTCATATTTTCAAAAAGATATTATTAAAAAAGAAAAGAAAAACATGCAAATGGTTCTCACCCCACACTTTTGAACGAAGGCGTGCCTTAGTTCAAAAGTCATGCAAATATATACAAGAGAAGGAAATGACATTAAGGAAAAAGAAGAACAGAACTCCCTTTTACTGTGTCGTGCAAACGACATGGCATGAGGCTAGATAATCGAGGGAGTCTGGCTGGGGCCTCGAACTCTCAGCGCAGGCCCGGTAAATTCACGGAAGCTGCCTGGCTGATCCGGTCTTGCTCCAAACTTAATTCCTACATGAAAGATATTCCTTCTATACAAAAAGTGGGTGAGAGCGCTTATTGGAAATTTAAATGACAGAAATTAAAAGTGCAGAAAAGTAAGATAGTGTCGGGTTACCTCCCGACCAGTGCACTTGTTTAACGTCGTTGGCTCGACAGTACCTCGTTCTTGATCATTGGTTGGGATCCCATGGGTGGCTCAGGTTGAATTTTGCCACCATTCTTGTGTTACTTCCGGTACTCTCTATGTCTGATTCTTCTGATGGCTCGGAAGTTTCTTCTGATGGTTCGGATGTGACTTCCTCTGTAGGCTCTTCTTTTGAGCTTTCTATATCTGATTCGTTCATCACATCCTCTGAACTGTTTCTTTCTGGACTGGCCTCGATATTTTTTGTTCCTTCATTTGGTTGAGGTACTGGCCTTCGTATTGCAGTTCCGGCCAAGCTGTCTATCACATCCCATACCTGAGTCAGGGATAAGTGTGCGGTTGTTCCTCCTACAGCGTTATTGAGCCTTGAGAACTCCTCAGCCCTCATCCCGCAAAGGAATTTTTGAAGAAGAAAAACCTCCGTGAATCCATGGTGCGGGCAGCGCGAGATCATGGCGTCATAGTTCGTGTAGTACTCGCGCAAGGTCTCATCCCGGGATTGTTGCAGGTTCATGATCCTTTCTCGGGTTTGTTGTCGTAAGGATGGAGGGGAGAATTCTTTCAGGAATGGAATGCTAATGTGTATGAAATACTTAGCATTCATAGCAGTTGATGTGTAATACCAGATTGTCGCGAAGTCCATTAGAGAGAATTTGAAGCAGTTAAGTTCAAACTCCTCTAACGTTTCATTATTAGGTTTTATATGCTGACAAACATGGTGAAAGTTTCGGCAGTGTAGAACTGGGTCTTCTTCATCCGTACCTCCGAACAGGGGGAGATATCGTGTCGTCCATGCATACGAAGGTGGTTGCGTCATTAGGTCATGTGAGGTGAAGAACAACTTATCCGATGGCTAATTCCCCGGCAACGGCGCCAATTTGACAGAACCGCTTGTCGTCAGAGCGATTTGTGCAAATAAATTTATAATAGTCCGCTACTCGCAACTATACTACTGGGTAGTACTTGGTAAGTAGGGGTCGAACCCAGAGGAATTAGGGGGATAGGTTATTCTTTAAGGGATTTGTTCAGCGAAGGAGCGTGTTTTAGGTTGGTTGAGGTTTTAGTGCTAACAACTACGTGACTTTTTAGTTGGTTTTGGTTTTGAGTGCTGAAAAGTAAATTACAGAAAAGTAAATACTGAAATTAAAAGCGAAGACTTACAGTGGGTGATGCGTGAATTGCAAGTCCTCCGGATTGTGAGCGGTTGATGGTTGCAGTTGATTGAACAATAAAAGTAAAGACAAAGGGGTTTTGTAATTGCGAGAGAAGTATTCGGTCTTGGGGGGCCTTGTATTATATCCTGTTCATTCTTTTAGTAACCCTTCTAAGTATTCAAACGTGTATCGAGGCCCTTTCGTAGCGCTCAATTTGCCACACTGTTTGTAAACCCTTGTTCTACTTCAGACTAATTCCTCCTTTCGAAGTATCTTAGCCTTTTGTGCATCCATTTGGTCCCTTTGGTCCAGTTTCCAAATGGTTTTAAAGATAGATCGAACTCCTCAGATAAGCTTTGCCCTTTCGTAGCATCCACTTACCCGAGTATGTTCACGACTTCCCACAGAAGAGTTTTGCCCTTTCGTAGCTTCCACTCAACCTTGGAAAGTCTGACCTTATAAATGGCACATAGAACAAGTTTTGAATACAGAGAAAAGAAACTAAACGAAGTAAAACATTTTATAAAACAAGAAATCCCCTTCAACCGAATGAAGAGTTTAGTTACGAATATCCATAGAGTTGGACATCATAACTAAATACTTGGGGATTTGGAAAAGAATACTCAAGAACAAACAGGAGTAAAGAGAGAAGAGAAAGAGATTACTCAAGAACAAACAGGAGTAACTCTTGAACTGTAACTGAAAACTTGAGTACTCAAGAACCAACAGGAGTACTCAAGATCGAACTAAAGTATTTGAGAACAAACTGAACTTTTATTGATATCAAACCAAACTTTACATAGTAACAAACTTAGAGAGAGAAGTGGTTTACACAATTTTGGGATGATTTGAAATGAGGAGGAGAGCTTGGTATTTATAGGCTAAGGGGAGGGGAATGGAGGGCCAAGATGAGGGCATGTGGTTTGGCATCCAAGGGTGGAGATGGGGGGAAGAGGAGAGGAAGACAAGTGTCACAAGGGGAGAGGAGCAACACAAAGCCGCCGGCGGCTTTTGGGAGGGAGGAGGAGAGGTTGACATGTGGAGGAAGGGGAGAGGAGGAGGGGTGGATGTGAGGAGAAAGCTGCCGGTCCATGTGGCATGAGGAGAGTGGTTGTGAGTTTTGTGCAGTTTGCACAAAACTATCGATGTATTCCAGCTCCGGATTGTCTTCGGTTTCTCTTCGGTTTGATTTGTTTTGAATGATTCCAAGTCAGGATCTTTAGATTTCTTCATTCAGCGTCTGATCTTGACCTTGGATTGTCTCCTGATATCTTTTCTGTGCTAAAAGCTCTTCCTTAGCGTGTATTCTCTCTAAGCTCTGAAATACCCTGTAGAAATGTATCGGGACTAAAACATCGAAGTTAGATAGACAAACAGTCTAATTTGGTGGGTTTAACTGTGTTTATGATTCATACAATTGTGGTCCATCAGATAACCCCACACTTTTAGTTGTTCGTCCCGAACAATGCTTTATAAGGGCGTTACTAAGTAAGTTGGTTAAAATATGAAAATAAGATTGTGGTACTCGATTTTTCCTAATTCATGCATTACTACTTGTTACTAAATTAAACTGCGTAAATAAGTAGAAGAAACTTGATACTTGTACCTTCGTGCTGAGATGCAAATTATTTCAGATGTTTCGGGAGATAGCCCTTTTCAGGCTCCTGGACTACACCTTCGGGACCGTCTCGCACTATATGGTTTTCTTGTAGCTTTCTCTAGCACGTGATTCGATTCGGGTTTCAGTGAGTTGAGCCTTTTCTTGATTTTTTTCTTTCTTTTTTTCTTTCTTCTTCTTTGGTGATGGACTGCTTTTTGTAGTGATTTGCCTTTAGCTTTTGATTTGACGTTGTTGAGTGCTTCACTTTTGCTCGGTTAAAACCTTCACATTTTTGGGCCTTAGGCCTCTTTTGATTTTATTCTTTGAGTTTTTTGCTTCTTTGTGACTTGCTAGTCCATCTTGTTTTTTGCCTTCTTGGGAGGTCCAATCATCGCCCGCAAGCATATGGAAATACCTCCCCGCTCCTCTCATCTTTGTTGTTTCGCGCGGGTCAAGATGAGGGTCGCTCATCTATTTTCTCTGCTACTTTGACTAGAGAGAGGACGGTTTGATTCCCGTCCTTGCCTTTTACATAGATGCTTCAAGGCAGAGTTGACTTCAATTATTCACCGAAACCTGAAGTGCAGCCTCCACTGACTTCGAAAACCATATAGTTTGATCTGATCCTTCAAGTGCTTGCCAAGCCTCTCTAGGGCAATTTCTATCAACTCCACATCCCTAGGTTATCTCGGCACAAAGGACAAATGAGAAGTTACATTCTAAGTTTTTAAACAGTTGAATTTTCACAAGGTTGATGCATGAATTATGATCTATCTTTTTCACATTCTCAAGTTCATATTTTCAAAAAGATATTATTAAAAAAGAAAAGAAAAACATGCAAATGGTTCTCACCCCACACTTTTGAACGAAGGCGTGCCTTAGTTCAAAAGTCATGCAAATATATACAAGAGAAGGAAATGACATTAAGGAAAAAGAAGAACAGAACTCCCTTTTACTGTGTCGTGCAAACGACATGGCATGAGGCTAGATAATCGAGGGAGTCTGGCTGGGGCCTCGAACTCTCAGCGCAGGCCCGGTAAATTCACGGAAGCTGCCTGGCTGATCCGGTCTTGCTCCAAACTTAATTCCTACATGAAAGATATTCCTTCTATACAAAAAGTGGGTGAGAGCGCTTATTGGAAATTTAAATGACAGAAATTAAAAGTGCAGAAAAGTAAGATAGTGTCGGGTTACCTCCCGACCAGTGCACTTGTTTAACGTCGTTGGCTCGACAGTACCTCGTTCTTGATCATTGGTTGGGATCCCATGGGTGGCTCAGGTTGAATTTTGCCACCATTCTTGTGTTACTTCCGGTACTCTCTATGTCTGATTCTTCTGATGGCTCGGAAGTTTCTTCTGATGGTTCGGATGTGACTTCCTCTGTAGGCTCTTCTTCTGAGCTTTCTATATCTGATTCGTTCATCACATCCTCTGAACTGTTTCTTTCTGGACTGGCCTCGATATTTTTTGTTCCTTCATTTGGTTGAGGTACTGGCCTTCGTATTGCAGTTCCGGCCAAGCTGTCTATCACATCCCATACCTGAGTCAGGGATAAGTGTGCGGTTGTTCCTCCTACAGCGTTATTGAGCCATGAGAACTCCTCAGCCCTCATCCCGCAAAGGAATTTTTGAAGAAGAAAAACCTCCGTGAATCCATGGTGCGGGCAGCGCGAGATCATGGCGTCATAGTTCGTGTAGTACTCGCGCAAGGTCTCATCCCGGGATTGTTGCAGGTTCATGATCCTTTCTCGGGTTTGTTGTCGTAAGGATGGAGGGGAGAATTCTTTCAGAAATGGAATGCTAATGTGTATGAAATACTTAGCATTCATAGCAGTTGATGTGTAATACCAGATTGTCGCGAAGTCCGTTAGAGAGAATTTGAAGCAGTTAAGTTCAAACTCCTCTAACGTTTCATTATTAGGTTTTATATGCTGACAAACATGGTGAAAGTTTCGGCAGTGTAGAACTGGGTCTTCTTCATCCGTACCTCCGAACAGGGGGAGATATCGTGTCGTCCATGCATACGAAGGTGGTTGCGTCATTAGGTCATGTGAGGTGAAGAACAACTTATCCGATGGCTAATTCCCCGGCAACGGCGCCAATTTGACAGAACCGCTTGTCGTCAGAGCGATTTGTGCAAATAAATTTATAATAGTCCGCTACTCGCAACTATACTACTGGGTAGTACTTGGTAAGTAGGGGTCGAACCCAGAGGAATTAGGGGGATAGGTTATTCTTTAAGGGATTTGTTCAGCGAAGGAGCGTGTTTTAGGTTGGTTGAGGTTTTAGTGCTAACAACTACGTGACTTTTTAGTTGGTTTTGGTTTTGAGTGCTGAAAAGTAAATTACAGAAAAGTAAATACTGAAATTAAAAGCGAAGACTTACAGTGGGTGATGCGTGAATTGCAAGTCCTCCGGATTGTGAGCGGTTGATGGTTGCAGTTGATTGAACAATAAAAGTAAAGACAAAGGGGTTTTGTAATTGCGAGAGAAGTATTCGGTCTTGGGGGGCCTTGTATTATATCCTGTTCATTCTTTTAGTAACCCTTCTAAGTATTCAAACGTGTATCAAGGCCCTTTCGTAGCGCTCAATTTGCCACACTGTTTGTAAACCCTTGTTCTACTTCAGACTAATTCCTCCTTTCGAAGTATCTTAGCCTTTTGTGCATCCATTTGGTCCCTTTGGTCCAGTTTCCAAATGGTTTTAAAGATAGATCGAACTCCTCAGATAAGCTTTGCCCTTTCGTAGCATCCACTTACCCGAGTATGTTCACGACTTCCCACAGAAGAGTTTTGCCCTTTCGTAGCTTCCACTCAACCTTGGAAAGTCTGACCTTATAAATGGCACATAGAACAAGTTTTGAATACAGAGAAAAGAAACTAAACGAAGTAAAACATTTTATAAAACAAGAACTCCCCTTCAACCGAATGAAGAGTTTAGTTACGAATATCCATAGAGTTGGACATCATAACTAAATACTTGGGGATTTGGAAAAGAATACTCAAGAACAAACAGGAGTAAAGAGAGAAGAGAAAGAGATTACTCAAGAACAAACAGGAGTAACTCTTGAACTGTAACTGAAAACTTGAGTACTCAAGAACCAACAGGAGTACTCAAGATCGAACTAAAGTATTTGAGAACAAACTGAACTTTTATTGATATCAAACCAAACTTTACATAGTAACAAACTTAGAGAGAGAAGTGGTTTACACAATTTTGGGATGATTTGAAATGAGGAGGAGAGCTTGGTATTTATAGGCTAAGGGGAGGGGAATGGAGGGCCAAGATGAGGGCATGTGGTTTGGCATCCAAGGGTGGAAATGGGGGGAAGAGGAGAGGAAGACAAGTGTCACAAGGGGAGAGGAGCAACACAAAGCCGCCGGCGGCTTTTGGGAGGGAGGAGGAGAGGTTGACATGTGGAGGAAGGGGAGAGGAGGAGGGGTGGATGTGAGGAGAAAGCCGCCGGTCCATGTGGCATGAGGAGAGTGGTTGTGAGTTTTGTGCAGTTTGCACAAAACTATCGGTGTATTCCAGCTCCGGATTGTCTTCGGTTTCTCTTCGGTTTGATTTGTTTTGAATGATTCCAAGTCAGGATCTTTAGATTTCTTCATTCAGCGTCTGATCTTGACCTTGGATTGTCTCCTGATATCTTTTCTGTGCTAAAAGCTCTTCCTTAGCGTGTATTCTCTCTAAGCTCTGAAATACCCTGTAGAAATGTATCGGGACTAAAACATCGAAGTTAGATAGACAAACAGTCTAATTTGGTGGGTTTAACTGTGTTTATGATTCATACAATTGTGGTCCATCAGATAACCCCACACTTTTAGTTGTTCGTCCCGAACAATGCTTTATAAGGGCGTTACTAAGTAAGTTGGTTAAAATATGAAAATAAGATTGTGGTACTCGATTTTTCCTAATTCATGCATTACTACTTGTTACTAAATTAAACTGCGTAAATAAGTAGAAGAAACTTGATACTTGTACCTTCGTGCTGAGATGCAAATTATTTCGGATGTTTCGGGAGATAGCCCTTTTCAGGCTCCTGGACTACACCTTCGGGACCGTCTCGCACTATATGGTTTTCTTGTAGCTTTCTCTAGCACGTGATTCGATTCGGGTTTCAGTGAGTTGAGCCTTTTCTTGATTTTTTTCTTTCTTTTTTTCTTTCTTCTTCTTTGGCGATGGACTGCTTTTTGTAGTGATTTGCCTTTAGCTTTTGATTTGACGTTGTTGAGTGCTTCACTTTTGCTCGGTTAAAACCTTCACATTTTTGGGCCTTAGGCCTCTTTTGATTTTCTTCTTTGAGTTTTTTGCTTCTTTGTGACTTGCTAGTCCATCTTGTTTTTTGCCTTCTTGGGAGGTCCAATCATCGCCCGCAAGCATATGGAAATACCTCCCCGCTCCTCTCATCTTTGTTGTTTCGCGCGGGTCAAGATGAGGGTCGCTCATCTATTTTCTCTGCTACTTTGACTAGAGAGAGGACGGTTTGATTCCCGTCCTTGCCTTTTACATAGATGCTTCAAGGCAGAGTTGACTTCAATTATTCACCGAAACCTGAAGTGCAGCCTCCACTGACTTCGAAAACCATATAGTTTGATCTGATCCTTCAAGTGCTTGCCAAGCCTCTCTAGGGCAATTTCTATCAACTCCACATCCCTAGGTTATCTCGGCACAAAGGACAAATGAGAAGTTACATTCTAAGTTTTTAAACAGTTGAATTTTCACAAGGTTGATGCATGAATTATGATCTATCTTTTTCACATTCTCAAGTTCATATTTTCAAAAAGATATTATTAAAAAAGAAAAGAAAAACATGCAAATGGTTCTCACCCCACACTTTTGAACGAAGGCGTGCCTTAGTTCAAAAGTCATGCAAATATATACAAGAGAAGGAAATGACATTAAGGAAAAAGAAGAACAGAACTCCCTTTTACTGTGTCGTGCAAACGACATGGCATGAGGCTAGATAATCAAGGGAGTCTGGCTGGGGCCTCGAACTCTCAGCGCAGGCCCGGTAAATTCACGGAAGCTGCCTGGCTGATCCGGTCTTGCTCCAAACTTAATTCCTACATGAAAGATATTCCTTCTATACAAAAAGTGGGTGAGAGCGCTTATTGGAAATTTAAATGACAGAAATTAAAAGTGCAGAAAAGTAAGATAGTGTCGGGTTACCTCCCGACCAGTGCACTTGTTTAACGTCGTTGGCTCGACAGTACCTCGTTCTTGATCATTGGTTGGGATCCCATGGGTGGCTCAGGTTGAATTTTGCCACCATTCTTGTGTTACTTCCGGTACTCTCTATGTCTGATTCTTCTGATGGCTCGGAAGTTTCTTCTGATGGTTCGGATGTGACTTCCTCTGTAGGCTCTTCTTCTGAGCTTTCTATATCTGATTCGTTCATCACATCCTCTGAACTGTTTCTTTCTGGACTGGCCTCGATATTTTTTGTTCCTTCATTTGGTTGAGGTACTGGCCTTCGTATTGCAGTTCCGGCCAAGCTGTCTATCACATCCCATACCTGAGTCAGGGATAAGTGTGCGGTTGTTCCTCCTACAGCGTTATTGAGCCATGAGAACTCCTCAGCCCTCATCCCGCAAAGGAATTTTTGAAGAAGAAAAACCTCCGTGAATCCATGGTGCGGGCAGCGCGAGATCATGGCGTCATAGTTCGTGTAGTACTCGCGCAAGGTCTCATCCCGGGATTGTTGCAGGTTCATGATCCTTTCTCGGGTTTGTTGTCGTAAGGATGGAGGAGAGAATTCTTTCAGGAATGGAATGCTAATGTGTATGAAATACTTAGCATTCATAGCAGTTGATGTGTAATACCAGATTGTCGCGAAGTCCGTTAGAGAGAATTTGAAGCAGTTAAGTTCAAACTTCTCTAACGTTTCATTATTAGGTTTTATATGCTGACAAACATGGTGAAAGTTTCGGCAGTGTAGAACTGGGTCTTCTTCATCCGTACCTCCGAACAGGGGGAGATATCGTGTCGTCCATGCATACGAAGGTGGTTGCGTCATTAGATCATGTGAGGTGAAGAACAACTTATCCGATGGCTAATTCCCCGGCAACGGCGCCAATTTGACAGAACCGCTTGTCGTCAGAGCGATTTGTGCAAATAAATTTATAATAGTCCGCTACTCGCAACTATACTACTGGGTAGTACTTGGTAAGTAGGGGTCGAACCCAAAGGAATTAGGGGGATAGGTTATTCTTTAAGGGATTTGTTCAGCGAAGGAGCGTGTTTTAGGTTGGTTGAGGTTTTAGTGCTAACAACTACGTGACTTTTTAGTTGGTTTTGGTTTTGAGTGCTGAAAAGTAAATTACAGAAAAGTAAATACTGAAATTAAAAAGCGAAGACTTACAGTGGGTGATGCGTGAATTGCAAGTCCTCCGGATTGTGAGCGGTTGATGGTTGCAGTTGATTGAACAATAAAAGTAAAGACAAAGGGGTTTTGTAATTGCGAGAGAAGTATTCGGTCTTGGGGGGCCTTGTATTATATCCTGTTCATTCTTTTAGTAACCCTTCTAAGTATTCAAACGTGTATCGAGGCCCTTTCGTAGCGCTCAATTTGCCACACTGTTTGTAAACCCTTGTTCTACTTCAGACTAATTCCTCCTTTCGAAGTATCTTAGCCTTTTGTGCATCCATTTGGTCCCTTTGGTCCAGTTTCCAAATGGTTTTAAAGATAGATCGAACTCCTCAGATAAGCTTTGCCCTTTCGTAGCATCCACTTACCCGAGTATGTTCACGACTTCCCACAGAAGAGTTTTGCCCTTTCGTAGCTTCCACTCAACCTTGGAAAGTCTGACCTTATAAATGGCACATAGAACAAGTTTTGAATACAGAGAAAAGAAACTAAACGAAGTAAAACATTTTATAAAACAAGAACTCCCCTTCAACCGAATGAAGAGTTTAGTTACGAATATCCATAGAGTTGGACATCATAACTAAATACTTGGGGATTTGGAAAAGAATACTCAAGAACAAACAGGAGTAAAGAGAGAAGAGAAAGAGATTACTCAAGAACAAACAGGAGTAACTCTTGAACTGTAACTGAAAACTTGAGTACTCAAGAACCAACAGGAGTACTCAAGATCGAACTAAAGTATTTGAGAACAAACTGAACTTTTATTGATATCAAACCAAACTTTACATAGTAACAAACTTAGAGAGAGAAGTGGTTTACACAATTTTGGGATGATTTGAAATGAGGAGGAGAGCTTGGTATTTATAGGCTAAGGGGAGGGGAATGGAGGGCCAAGATGAGGGCATGTGGTTTGGCATCCAAGGGTGGAGATGGGGGGAAGAGGAGAGGAAGACAAGTGTCACAAGGGGAGAGGAGCAACACAAAGCCGCCGGCGGCTTTTGGGAGGGAGGAGGAGAGGTTGACATGTGGAGGAAGGGGAGAGGAGGAGGGGTGGATGTGAGGAGAAAGCCGCCGGTCCATGTGGCATGAGGAGAGTGGTTGTGAGTTTTGTGCAGTTTGCACAAAACTATCGGTGTATTCCAGCTCCGGATTGTCTTCGGTTTCTCTTCGGTTTGATTTGTTTTGAATGATTCCAAGTCAGGATCTTTAGATTTCTTCATTCAGCGTCTGATCTTGACCTTGGATTGTCTCCTGATATCTTTTCTGTGCTAAAAGCTCTTCCTTAGCGTGTCTCTCTAAGCTCTGAAATACCCTGTAGAAATGTATCGGGACTAAAACATCGAAGTTAGATAGACAAACAGTCTAATTTGGTGGGTTTAACTGTGTTTATGATTCATACAATTGTGGTCCATCAATCATACTCGGTAAGTGGAAGCTGTAACAAGCAAAACTTATCGAGGAGTTCGACTTATCTAAAACACCACTTGGTCGATCGTAACTAAGAGATCAGGTGGATGCACAAAAGGCTAAGATACTTCGAAAGGAGGAATTAGTCTGAAGTAGAACAAGTGTTGCTTTAAACGATGTTGCAAGTCTTGCGCTGCGAAACGGTCTCGATTCATCTTTGAATACTTAGAAAGGTTACTAACGGTTATTAATAAACATGTTATAATACAAGGTACCTGAAACCGAATACTTTTCCTTGAATTACAAAAAAACCCCTTGTATTTACTTTTATAAACTGCTCGATCAACTACAACCATCAACCGCTCATCTACCGGAGGAATCGCAATCACGCATCACCCACTGTAAGTCTTCTTCCCTTAACTCTTTTACTTTTAGTATTTTAATTTCTGTATTTATTTTCTGTATTTACTTTTCCGCATAAATAACCAAAAAAAAAAACCAAAAACAGTAGCTTAGTCAATCGCGCTAAAATCTCAATCAACCTAAAACACGTTCCCCGCCAGTATAAAGAACAACGTATCCCTCTAATTCCCTTTGGTTCGACCCCTACTTACCACTTACTACCCAGTAGTGTAGTCGCGAGTAGCGGAAAATATAAATTTATTTGTACAGAGAACATTGCACCTTAACGACAGTGCAGTGCGCTCCGTCAGTCGCTCATTTATTTTCCCGGCTACTAGGACTAGAGATAGGACGCTTTGATTCCCGTCCCGCCTCTTGCATAAACGCTGCACGTCGGAGATGACTCTGACTCAACTGAAACCCGAAGTGCAGCCTCCACTGACTTCGTAAACCATATAGCGAAATTCAGTCCTTCGATTGCTTGCCAAGCCTCTCTAGGGCAGTTTATGTCAACTCCACATCCCTTGTTTATCTTAGCACAAAGGGACAAATGAGAAGTTACATTCTAAGTTTTTAAACAGTTGAATTTTCACAAGGTTAATGCATGAATTATGATCTATCTTTTTCACATTCTCAAGTTCATTTTTTCAAAAAGATAATATTAAGGGCAAAGGAAAAGAAAAACATGTTATGTACACAGGCGGTTCTCACCCCACACTTTTGAACGAAGGCGTGCCTTTCAACAAGACTTAGTTCAAAAGCCATGCAAGCTGACAATTATGAGAAGGAAATGACATTAAGGAAAAGGGAAGAACAGAACTCCCTTTAAGGTGTCGCGCGAACGACATGGCTCGAGGCTAGATAATCGAGGGAGTTCGGCTGGGGCCTAGAACTCTTGGCATAGGCCTGGCTGGCTTGATGTTGCACCCATAACCGATTCTTGAATAGTCATTTCATTCTATGCACCAAGTGGGTGAGAGCGGCTTATTGGTAAAAACTAAATGACAGAAAATAAAAGTACTGAAAGTAAGATAGGTGTCGGGTTACCTCCCGACCAGTGCCTTTGTTTAACGTCGTTGGCTCGACGCATGGGGATCACTGGTTTGGATCCCATGGGTGGCTAAGGTTGTATTTCGCCACTGTTCCTGTGTTGCTTCTTGCCTTGACTCTTCCTGATTTCTTACTTGGGTTAGAACTCCATGGTTTTGGGTTTTTTTTCTTTCCATTGTTTCTGAGAAGGCGGGGGACCTTTGACCATAGCTGCTGGTCTTGTTGCTTTTTCGGTCTCTTTTGGCAGGTCAGAAATCTGTGTACCGCGATCTGAGATAGGTATAATGTCTGGCGGTTTCTTTGTATCCGTGCGGCTATTATCAATGCAGAAATTTGCAATTTTGCCGCCGAACTTAAGTGATAATGAGCCCTTGCCCACATCGATTCTTGCTTTAGTAGCGTAAAGGAATGGTCATCCCAATATTATTGTTGGAGGGTCGTCTTTACTGGTCTCTCCCGTTTGTATTACATAAAAGTCTGCAGCAACGACGAGTTCTCCCACATGGAGTATTACATCTTCCAGCACTCTAACCGGGCGGATGCACGATTTATCTCCTAGCTCGATAATTGACCTGGGTGGTTTCAATGGACCAAGTCCTAATAAGTAATATAAGGAGGAAGGCATGGCGTTGACAGCAGCCCCAAGATCGACTAAGCACTTATGAATCTGGGTTTCACCAATACCGCAGGTGACTGTGAAGGCCCCTGGGTCTTTATCTCTTTCCGGTTGTGACTCATGATCTGAAGTGAGGGTTCTTTCTATTGTCGGGCCATTCTGCCCATTCCTAGGCTTAGGATTTGTATAATCGGACCCCTTAATATTTTGCTTCGAAGCATAAATATTAGTTGGAGAGTCCCACTTTAAATCGTTATTGTCATCCCATCCAGATGCTGGTATGTCAGAGTGTATGATCGGTGGTGGTGTTATGCAAACGGTGAATGCGTACCGTCCATTGTCAGCATGCGTAACCCATGTTTTGCCATCATTGGGTCGGTCTTCCTCTTGATTCCACTCAGGACGACGCCTACGGGTGAAGTGTTTGTTGGTAAGTTTGTAAGTTGGGGATCGTGCTACTTCTCCCAGTGTCGCCTTTATGTTTGACCTCCTTATCATGCTAATATTCGCCTTTGGATTTTGGATGGTTTGTGAAGGAAGTCTGCCAGGTTCATTAGTGAGTGTTGACATTGCGGTGGCGAGCTGGGACATTAGTTTGGTCAATTCTAAAATTGCCCCGTCAGTTTTCGCCTGGTATTGGTGTAGCGAAGTACCCAATTGATTCATGCTTCCTGCGAGCTCCTTCATTGTGTCATCGAGCGACTTGGTTGGTTCTTGCTGATTATTCGGGCCGGTTTTGTACGGATTCGGTCCTCTTTGCTGATATTGGCCTGCTGATGGAGCGTTCTGGTTATACTGTTGGTGGCAGGGTTGGTAGAATGACTGAGCTAGTTAAGGGACAGCTGGTTGTGTTTCCTTCTGAGGATAGTTGTTATTACGCCAGCTAGGGTTGGTTGTTTGACCATACTGCCTGTTTTGTCCAGCTCTGTCATTGCTGTTGTTGTTGTATCCATGGTATCCTCCCACTGCATTCACTTCTGCCGGTTCCTCTTCTATTAATGTCGGGCATGCGTCAGTTTTGTGGTCCGTAGAACCACAAAACTTGCAAGGTTTTACTGGAACTGGCTGCCTTCGTATGATCTGAATCATCATCTCCTTTAATTGTTTCATCTCTTTTGGCATAGAGCTCATCAGTGTTTCAGCTTGTGCCACATTCCTTGTTCGGGAAAATTCTTCATGCCGAGTTGTCTCTTCTCTAAATCGGGCATTTTCAAGAACGTTGGCGATGTGGTTCCTTATGCCGTTCAATGATAGATTCATCATGGATCCTCCAGCTGAGGCATCCATGAGCATTTTGTCTAAGGGTCTTAATCCATCAATGAGGTACTCGATGATGAGTTTCTCGGGCAGTCCAAGGGTACAGCAGCTTCTTTCCAGGTGGTTGAACTTTTCCAGGTAGTCGTACATGGTTTCATTGGGCCCTCGCTTGATGTCTTGTAATTGCCTCCTTACTTGCATTGCCCTCCCTGCCGGGTAATATTTGTCCAGGAATTTCCTTTGCATCTGAGCCCATGTTCTGATGCTACCGGAAGGAAATGAAAGGAACCAGTCGTTTGCTGCGTCAATGAGGGAAAAATAGAACGCCTTCAACTTGAAGTCGTCTATACTCACTCGATTGAGTTTTAGATTTTGGCAAATGCCGTGTAAGCGTTGGAGGTGAGTTGTCGCAGATTCTCCATGAGCTCCTGAGAACTTGGGCAAGCTATGGGCCACTGATGCGTTGATGGTAATGTATTCTAGTTCAGGGCCCTCGTAGATGCACCATGGTTGCGTTTCAAAATCTGGGGCATTCAGCTCTCCCATCGTAGGTGCGCGGTAGTTGTTATTCCCATAGTAGTCGTCAAAGACAGGTTCTTGCCTAGGCATTTGTCGAGGTTGAGGGTGTGGGGGACGTATAGGGGGTTGCACTGGACCAGCTGCATTTCGGTCCTCGGGTAGTCCTTGGTTTCTTCGGGCGGCCTCCCTATCATGAGCTCTTCTGTCTCGGATGATTTGTTCTGGATCGTCGACAAATGGAAGTGGCACCTCATCATTTCGATCGTACAGGTTTATCTCTTCATCATCCTGGTAGTCATGGTGGCTTCCTTCGCGAGACATGGTTGTTTCGAAGCAAGTATCGATTCAAAGAACTTATCCGATTAATTAACTAATTCCCCAGCAACGGCGCCAATTTTAATGGATGCACAGTCGTCGTGTGCAAACGTCAAGAATAAATTTATAAGTCCGCTACTCGTGACTTTACTACTGGGTAGCAAGTGGTAAGTAGGGGTCAAACCCAAGAGAGTCAGTGTGGATTAGTTGTTCTTTAATGAAGCTTAGGCAAAATTTAAATGCGATTGGGGTTGGGTTTAAGTGTGCTTTGAGAACTGAAAGTAAATTACAATAGTTGATAATAGACTGTAAGGAAAGGATTCGGTTTAGGGGATTCATATCATATCATCGTTCATCATTGACCCTTAATGATCCTACTAAGTGTTCAAAAATGTATCAAGGCCATTTCAAGCGCTCGATTTGCCACACTGTCTAGCCCATTTCAAGGTCATAGAGCACTTGTTCTATTTAGACCAGCACCCCATTTCAAGGTATACTAGCCTATGTGCATCCATTTGAACAATCATTTCCGATCAATCCAAATGGTGTTTTAGAGAGGTCGAACTCCTCAGATAAGCTTTGCCATTTCAAGCATCCACTTACCCGAGTATGTTCACGAACCCCACGGAAGAGCTATGCCATTTCAAGCATCCACTCAACCTTGGAAGTTCTTACCTAATATGTGGCACATAGAACAAGTTTTAAAACACTAAGTAGCATTAAGCATAGAGTCTAGAACAGTTTATGATATAAATACTCCCTCTATCGAATACAAGCTTTAGCTACTTGTATTCATGTCAAGGAATACAAGCAAACTATGGCTTTGAACAAGGATACCGAAAAGGAGAATAACTTTTAAAATAAGAACAAAATATACAGAAATTAATTTTGTACCTAGAATAAGTGGAGGAGAGGAGCTCCTAAGCAAGATCCAAGCAAGGGAAAGTAGCTCCAAAATGAAGAACAAAGTGTTTATTGAAGGTGAAGAGAAGAGGGTTAAGCACTCTATCTCTCTAAAGACTTGTGAAATTATGGGATGATTTTACAAAGGCAATGGAGTTCTCTTTTTATAGGCTAAGGGAGAGAAGAAGTGTGGATGAGATGCCAACACATGGCACAAGATGAAGGGAGGAAGCAAAAGCCATCGGAGGTGAGGTGTCCTCTCTTCTAGCCGCCCCCCATGTGGAGGAAGGGGAGAGGCTTGTGGCTTAGCCGCCCATGTGAGGAGGAGGAGGAGAGGACATGTGTGAGTTTTTGATCTTTTCACAAAAGCCATCAGCTCCTTTCAGCTCCGGTCTGACTCTGGTTGCTCTTCAGTTGGACTTGTTTTGAGTGATTCCACGTCTGGTTCATGATATCTATACAGTCGGCATCTAGTCGTGACCTTGGAATGACTCGTAATATATTTTCCGCTTAAAAACTCCTCCTTAGCCTGTATTCTCTCTAGACTCCAAAATACCCTGTAGATAAATATCGGAACTAACAAGCAAAAGTTAAATAGACAAAGAGTCTAATTTGGTGGGTTTATCTATGTTTATGATTCATACAATTATGGTCCATCAGATTACCCCACACTTTTAGTTGTTCGTCCCGAACAATGCTATTAAAGGGCGGCACACACTATCTAAGTAAACTTTTAAAATATGAAAGTGAGACTGTGGGACTAGATTTATCCTAATTCATGCATTACTACTTATTACAAAATTAAACTGTGTAAATACTTAGAAGAAACTTGATACTTGTACCTTCGCGCCGAGATGCAAATTAATTCGGATGTTTCGGGAGATAGCCCTTTTTAGGCTCCTGGACTACATTCTCGGGACCGTCTCGCACTATATGGTTTCCTTGTAGCTTTCTCTAGCACGTGATTCGGTTCGGGTTTGACAGATGAATTGAGCCTTTTTGATTTTTTTTTTGGCGAGGGACAGCTTTTTGTAGTGAATCGGCCTTTGGCCTTTGGTTTGACTCTTTGAGTACTTCACTTTTGTTCGGTAAGAATTTTCACAACTTTGGCCTTTGGCCTTTGATTAGCTCTTTGAGCTTTTGCCTTTTTGTGGCTTGCTAGTCCATTTTCTCAAGCCTTTTTTTGGGAGGTCCAATCATCGCCCACAAGCATATGGAAATACCTCCCCGCTCTTTCTCATCCTCGCCGTTTCGCGCGGGTCAAAATGAGGGTCGCTCATTTATTTTCCTGGCTACTAGGACTAGAGATAGGACGATTTGATTCCCGTCCCGCCTCTTGCATAAACGCTGCACGTCGGAGATGACTCTGACTAAACTGAAGCCCGAAGTGCAGCCTCCACTGACTTCGTAAACCATATAACGAAATTTAGTCCTTCGATTTCTTGCCAAGCCTCTCTAGGGCAGTTTATGTCAACTCCAAATCCCTTGTTTATCTTAGCACAAAGGGAAAAATGAGAAGTTACATTCTAAGTTTTTAAACAGTTGAATTTTCACAAAGTTAATGAATGAATTATGATCTATCTTTTTCACATTCTCAAGTTCATATTTTCAAAAAGATAATATTAAGGGAAAAGGAAAAGAAAAACATGTTATGTACACAGGCGGTTCTCACCCCACACTTTGGAACGAAGGCGTGCCTTTCAGCAAGACTTAGTTCAAAAGCCATGCAAGCAGACAATTATGAGAAGGAAATGACATTAAGGAAAAGGGAAGAACAGAACTCCCTTTAAGGTGTCACGCAAACGACATGGCTCGAGGCTGGATAATCGAGGGAGTTTGGCTGGGGCCTTGAAATCTTGGCATATGCCTGGCTGGCTTGATGTTGCACCCATAACCGATTCCTGAATAGTCACTTCATTCTATGCACCAAGTGGGTGAGAGCGACTTATTGGTAAAAACTAAATGACAGAAAATAAAAGTACTGAAAGTAAGATAGGTGTCGGGTTACCTCCCGACCAGTGCCTTTGTTTAACGTCGCTGGCTCGACGCATGGGGATCACTGGTTTGGATCCCATGGGTGGCTCAGGTTGTATTTCGCCACTGTTCCTGTGTTGCTTCTTGCCTTGACTCTTCCTGATTTCTTGCTTGGGTTAGAACTCCATGGTTTTGGTGTTTTTTCTTTCCATTGTTTCTGAGAAGGCGGGGGACCTTTGACCATAGCTGCTGGTCTTGTTGCTTTTTCGGTCTCTTTTGGCAGGTCAGAAATCTGTGTACCGCGATCTGAGATAGGTATAATGTCTGGCGGTTTCTTTGTATCCGTGCGGCTATTATCAATGTAGAAATTTGCAATTTTGCCGCCGAACTTAAGTGATAATGATCCCTTGCCCACATCGATTCTTGCTTTAGTAGCGTAGAGGAATGGTCGTCCCAATATTATTGTTGGAGGGTCGTCTTCGCTGGTCTCTCCCGTTTGTATTACATAAAAGTCTGCAGCAACGACGAGTTCTCCCACATGGAGTATTACATCTTCCAGCACTCCAACCGGACGGATGCACGATTTATCTCCTAGCTCGATATTTGACCTGGGTGGTTTCAATAGACCAAGTCCTAATAAGTAATATAAGGAGGAAGGCATGGCGTTGACAGCAGCCCCAAGATCGACTAAGCACTTCTGAATCTGGGTTTCACCAATACCGCAGGTAACTGTGAAGGCCCCTGGGTCTTTATCTCTTTCCGGTTGTGACTCATGATCTGAAGTGAGGGCACTTTCTATTGTCGGGCCATTCTGCCCATTCCTTGGCTTAGGATTTGTATAATCGGACCCCTTAATATTTTGCTTCGAAGCATAAATCGTTATTGTCATCCCATCCAGATGCTGGTATGTCATAGTGTATGATCGGTGGTGGTGTTATGCAAACGATGAATGCGGTACCGTCCATTGTCAACATGCGTAACCCATGTTTTGCCATCATTGGGTCGGTCTTCCCCTTGATTCCACTCAGGACGACGCCTACGGGTGAAGTGTTTGTTGGTAAGTTTGTAAGTTGGGGATCGTGCTACTTCTCCCAGTGTTGCCTTTATGTTTGACCTCCTTATCATGCTAATATTCGCCTTTGGATTTTGGATGGTTTGTGAAGGAAGTCGGCCAGGGTCATTAGTGAGTGTTGACATTGCGGTGGCGAGCTGGGACATTTGTTTGGTCAATTCTAAATTTGCCCCGTCAGTTTTTGCCTAGTATTGGTGTAGCGAAGTACCCAATTGATTTATGCTTCCTGCGAGCTCCTTCATTTTGTCATCGAGCGACTTGGTTGGTTCTTGCTGATTATTCTGGCCGGTTTGGTACTGATTTGGTCCTCTTTGCTGATATTGGCCTGCTGATGGAGCGTTCTGGTTATATTGTCGGTGGGGGGGTTGGTAGAATGACTGAGCTAGTTGAGGGACAGCTTGTTGTGTTTCCTTCTTAGGATAGTTGTTATTACGCCAGCTCGGGTTGGTTGTTTGACCATACTGCCTGTTTTGTCCGGCTCTGTCGTTGCTGTTGTTGTTGTATCCATGGTATCCTCCCACTGCATTCACTTCTGCCGGTTCCTCTTCTATTAATGTCGGGCATGCGTCAGTTTTGTGGTCCGTAGAACCACAAAACTCGCAAGGTTTTACTGGAACTGGCTGCCTTTGTAGGATCTGAATCATCATCTCCTTTAATTGTTTCATCTCTTCTGGCATAGAGCTCATCGGTGTTTCAGCTTGTGCCACATTCCTTGTTTGGGAAAATTCTTCCTGCCGAGTTGTCTCTTCTCTAAATCGGGCATTTTCAGCAACGTTGGCGATGAGGTTCCTTATGCCGTTCAATGATAGATTCATCATGGATCCTCCAGCTGAGGCATCCATGAGCATTTTGTCTAAGGGTCTTAATCCATCAATGAGGTACTCGATGAGGAGTTTCTCGGGCAGTCCAAGGGTACAGCAGCTTCTTTCCATGTGGTTGAACTTTTCCAGGTAGTCGTACATGGTTTCATTGCGCCCTTGCTTGATGTCTTGTAATTGCCTCCTTACTTGCATTGCCCTCCCTGCCGGGTAATATTTGTCCAGGAATTTCCTTTGCATCTGAGCCCATGTTCTGATGCTACCGGAAGGCAATGAAAGGAACCAGTCGTTTGCCGCGTCAATGAGGGAAAAATAGAACGCCTTCAACTTGAAGTCGTCTATACTCACTCAATTGGGTTTTAGATTTTGGCAAATGTCGTGTAAGCGTTGGAGGTGAGTTGTCGCAGATTCTCCATGAGCTCCTGAGAACTTGGGCAACCTATGGCATTTTGGAGTCTAAAGAGGAATTGGGCTTAAAAGATGGCAATTTGTGCCAAAAACATCACAAGGCCACTCTGGCCCGAGCAGGACCAGGCCGCGCCCAGCAGAGTCCCAGGCCCCTAGCCTCCCCATCTAGCACTGAATTCAAGTTGCCCGGGCAAACCATCCGATCTGACAAAACCGCCTCTAGCAAAGTGATCCAAATGGCAATTTAGGTGGACAATGTCGGAAAACCAAGAAGAATGCCCGAACAGATTGGCAGTTGGCCCAATTCCACGCCGCGTCCCAGGCCCCGTCGGGGCCCTGCGTGCACAGATTCGAGGCGATGCGAAAATCCTCGGACTTAAAACATATTCTAGGAAATACGGCTCAACCAATTTGTTTGAAATGACCAATGACTCGGAAGATCTCAATTTCCAGAAAAACGCCCGAGCAGATTGGCTGTTGGCCCATGCCAAGCCATTTCGGCTCATTTCCGACAGGGCCCTGCGCGCACAGACTATGTATTTTAAGGAAATCTTCGAGCACAACTCATCATATCAAAATTCTAGCTCGACAGATAGTCTTAGAATATTCCATATAAGTGGAAAAGTGAATAATCCCATCGTGTCAGAAAAAGTCATCAAATGGAGCACAAAGAAGCATGTGGGATTTATATTCTGAGGGGGCATAAAGAAGCTGTCCATTAGTGTCATATGAGAGATGGAAAGGGCAGACAAAACAAGCACAACCCATCCCTACTCGTGCATTGATGAATGGAGAACAAGAATCATGGGCAAAAGTGGCACAAGTGGGAGTAAACAAGTGGGCAAAAGACCACAAGGCATGGGCGTCTAACTTAAAGAAGGGAGGGGCTGAGATCTATATAAGGAGAGCCAAATGAACAACAAAAACACACCAACACAACACAAAAATCAGATTCAAACTCTCATCTTGGAGCTTCTCTCTCCAGTTCTTCATTTTGGCAATAGTTAGCATTTCCTTTACTTTCTTGTATTTCTTTACTTTCATGTATGAATATTGTATTCTCTTCATGAATACTAGTAGCTAAACACCCCATATTCGGTTTGGGGATTCTAATATTGTAGCAACGTTTGGAGACCCTTTTCTTAATGCTACTTCGTGTTTACTAGTTCTTGTGCCATTATCGGTTGAACAACAAGGCTAAGTGGAGGCTTGAAATGGAAAAGCTTGGCCGAGTAGTTCAATCCATATTAGACAACAAAACCAAGTGGAGGCTTGAAATGGCAAGGCTTGGTAGAGTAGTCTAGTCCTTCTATTAGCCGTTTGGTTGAATCTGAAACGTGAGATCAAACGGTTGCACTTAGACTAATACATCTTGAAATGGAGTATTAATCTTGCTAGAACTAGAAATCTATATCTTGAAATGGAATAGATTGTGGTATAAGTGCTTGAAATGGCCTTACTTCGAGTTATGTCTTGAAATGGAGTGACCACACTCATAAACACAAGGTAAGATCATTAGAGGTCGATGATGAACGGAGCCACAATAGAAGGCCCCTAGACCGAATACTTCCTTTTGATCACAAACTATTTTAGTTATTTACTCTTGCACCCTTCTGTTTCTCTTCTTTTCAAATACAGTTTACAGAGGTTATCAGTACAAATCTATTACTTGTTTTTGGTAAGCATTACGGTTGAAACACATCGTGCGGCAAACCAAACGCATGTTTATAGGTATGTTTTGATTCCATCTATTTTCAAGTCCATCGCTATCTAAGAAGCAACCTTAAACCCTTTGCAAACCCCAACTGTTCTACTTTCATTATTGCCTTCAAGAACAACAAGTAACTGAACTAGTTCTCTTGGGTTCGACCCCTACTTGCCGCTTTACTAATTCATAGTAAGTCAATGGTAGTGGACTTAAAAATGCAAATTTGAGAGGTCACGACGACGGCCTGTCAATAAGTAAAGGCGGGCACATGCAAATCACAACAAGTATAGAGAAACACATACTAGTACTAAGGTCACCGAGAAAAAGAGATGCAATTTAAGTTTTTGATATTTTGTACCGGTGCCTACTAATATCAAGTCTCAAACATGCTTCAAGAAATACGTAAAACATGTGATATGCAAATACTAGCAATGATACTGACTCGACAGAATACACACATGAATAAAACTATTTCAAGTCCTAGACTTCGAATTCAAAAGAATGACAATCAGTCAAGGAGTATCGTAGAAAATGAGGATTTCAATCGCAATACATGGTCTTAACCTCCGAATTTGATCTTGGCGTAAACTACAAAGTTGTAGCCCTTTGAATTAGCTTTGCAACAAGCTTTGAATCAATCAATGTGGACACCATATGCAATCTGTGCGTGCAAAATACGTCAAGGAGTATCGTTGCAAAATGGCAGAGACTTCGGACAATTTTTTCATGGTCTTAGCCTCTGAATTTGATCTTGGCGTAAACTACAAAGTTGTAGCCCTTTGAATTAGCTTTCCAACAAGCGTTGAATCAATCAATTTGGACACCATATGCGATCTGTGCGTGCAAAATACGTTGTAAAGGTCAATCTTCCCTGTTTTTACCCAAATCTCTTCTAAATTCTTTTTTTTGCTTCAGATCAATCCAAAAGTCTTAAGTATGTGATATTTGACCTGAAACACTAGAAAAGAGATCAAATGATAATAAAATGTCAGGAAAACAAACATAATTCATCATCGAATGAAGTGAATAATAGGTTAAGAATTCGACCGATCATGCCTCATCTCCAATATTGTCCACATGTATTTGACAATTCTAAGGTCACTGTATAGTTTTTAACAGAGTACTACTTGGATGCATTCAAAAAAATACTAAATGGAATGATCAGGCTTTCCATACACATGTGAAGGATGATTTAAAAGTGAATGTGCACCGTATGAAGTGTTTTAGAGCTAGGCATGAAGCTCTGCAAATTTTAGAAGGGGGAGTCGGTGAGCAATTCAAAATATTAAGACAATATTGTACTGCAATCTTAAAATGGAATTTTAGAAGGGGAGTCGGTGAGCTAGGCATGACTCAAAGTGTGATTGTCTCTGCAGTAATAATTCAGAGTGTTTCAATGCTTACATTAGAGATGCAAGAGATCAACCGATTATAACATGCTTAGAGACAATCAGATTGTTGCTCATGAAAAGATTCCAAGAAAAGCATTCGGGAACAGTAAACTACCCAAATGAAATAATGCCAAGAATTTTATCAAAGCTAGTGGATAACAAGAAAATAACATTACAATACATTGTTAATTGGAATGGGACAGATAGTTTTCAAGTGGCACACAGTGGCTGGGATGGTCATATGGTTTCTTTGGATCGGTTTTCATGCTCGTGTAATATGTGGAACTTAACTGGCATTCCTTGTGTCCATGCTTGTGCTGCAGCTTTTCATATGAAAAGAAATCCCGACGATTATATTCATCATTCTTATAAGAAGGAAACATATACAAAAATATATGATGCTGTTATACTGCCCATTCTCGGACCAAATGAGTGGCCACAGGCAGATGAAGATGTTGTGTTACCCCCTGTATTTAGAAGACAACAAGGCAGACCTCGAAAAAAAAAATTAGGTCTGTTGAAGAACCTCGCAACCCACACCGAATAAGAAAAATGGGCACTCAAATCAAATGCTCCAGATATAGTAATCTCGGACACAATTCTAAAAGATGTACATCACAAGTCGTTGATTCAAATGTAGCTACTATTGGAATCAAGGATAAAGAAAGGGCTGCACGAAACCGAAGAAAGAAGAAGGAACAATCACAACCACATGACCCACGACCAACAAAGCCAAAGGTTATTCTCATAATACATTTATCGATTTTCATCATGTCATTGAAATATATGTTAATTATCTTTTATATACGTTTTACGGCTAAGAAACAAAGTGAAAATCAACACTCAATATTCGTGAGTGTCAAGTTATTACGTAAATGTTGTTGTTTGTTGTTATTTTATGGCAGGTTGCTACTTGAAATACAAACTTCATGTTATTGTTTGTTGCTACTTAGATGATGGTGTATGCTACATTTTCTAGTCTTGATAATTGATTTATTACTTCTATACAAATAAACTTTACAATAAAATTTCAATTGACAGGATGTAATTCAAGGACCTGCTGTGAGACAATGGAGCAATGAATATGATGTTATTGACAATGACAACACACATAAGGGTGATCAGCGTGCAGGGCCTATTTTCATGGGACAAGGCATGTTTATGAGGCCAATTTCTGCTGCAAGTTTTGCCACTTCTTCAAGTGCAGAAAAAATAATAATTTGCGTGCTCCTGATGATCAGCAATGAATATTTAGATTGATGTTAAACATGAATTTGACATTTTTTTAGTGGGACATGAATCTCTTGTAACGCAAACAATTTCCCTTTTGGTTGGACTTGTTTTTGGTAATTCTGAGCTTTCATGGATTAAATGGAACCAAGTAATATTTTTATATTTTTTTGTAGGATTAGGATCAGGTGCAAAACCCATATTCTAGTAAAAAATACAAAATAATCACATCCTTTGATTTTGTAATTGTGATGGATGAGATTAAGTGAAAATAAATAAATATAAATTCAAATTGATATTAGATCAGGGGTAAATATGGAATATAACATCCTTTCTGTCTCTCTCTCTCCTCCTCCTCTTGATTAAAAAATTTAGATCTATCTTCATAACTGAGATCCATGGATTTCATCTCCATCAATGGTGACCAGAGGAGACTCCATTCGGCCATAAAAAAGAAGAAGCAGAACGTGAGTTCAGATTGGACTGTTCGACCCACCCGATCGACCTGATCAAGGTCAGAATGCAGCTTCAAAGCCCCGACGCCACTACTCGCCTCATCCTCCACTCCCATGCGTCCCGCTTTCGCCTTCCACACTGCCGCCATGGACATGTTTCACAACCATCTCTCGCAGCCGCCGAAGCTCGGACCGATTTCAATCAGAGTGAAGATCATCAGGACCGAGGGAGTTAAGGCGCTATTCTCTGGCGTTTCGGCTACGGTTTTGAGGCAGATGTTGTATTCCACCATTTGTATGGATTGTATGATTTGTTTAAGCAAAAAAGCTGGTAAGGACGTGTTTTCATTATTCTTGAAGCCTGGGTTTGATGCTGCGTTTGTTATGGGGTTGGTGCTTGTGCTCGATCAAATCAATGGGGATGATGAAGATGGCAATTCTGATAACAACAACAGTGTCTCTGTTCACCCCACAATTGGGGATTGATCAAATGAAACATTTCTTTGTGTATGTCTGCTTCTCATTAGATCAGATCAGATTGTTGTTTTCTACCATATATTGTTGAAAAAGCTGGCAAGGTTTTTGTTGAAAAATGCTGGTAAGGTTTTTGTCGAAAAAGCTCCGCGGCTGCAAACCTACAAAATCTTTAGTGAATTTAGAGGGAGGAGGTTCGGATTGTGGAAACACATGGATGAATTCTTGACGAATTATAGTCCAATTCTAACGAACTTTAGTGCACTTTCGACAAATTATGACATAATTCGGCACAATTGGACTATAATTCATCAACAATTTGGCAGTATCATTGTATAATTAGTCATGATATTTTATAGTTCGTCATGACCATTTTATAGTTCGTCATGACCAGGATGACGAATTATGTATTTGCCGAATGATAGGGACGAAATGAGGAGGATTTTCGGGCGAGGAAGGCGGTGTTGTGAGTGGTGTCAGAGCTCTGGCCAGTCTCTATACCGGATTTAACTCCTACGGGATCCAATCCGGCTAAGCGCTCGGTCAAGCAGGCGGCGCAGAAGCCGGTGACGGGCTCGCTTGGGTGGCGGTGGCAAAGAACGGTGAAGCATGGAGGTTGATTCGACAACTTGGGCTTGTTGAGATTCATGGTAGCGTTTGGAAAAGGCTCATCCTTTCTGTGTCATTGATGAAGAAGTCAGAAAGAGTTCGAAGAAGAAGGAAAAAAAGGGGAGAGGCGAGAGAATGTGCTTAATTTCAGAGATATTAATCGATTTGATTTTGAATATAAGATATATTTTTGGTCAATTATGCCCTTTCAAAAAGTGATACACGCCCAAAATTCATTTATCAATTGTTTTATTCTCATTAATCTACACCACATGATTATCCAAAAGAAGAGTGGTGATGATTTTGTACTTTGCACCAGATCTGGGTTTTGCACCAGATCCAGCCTCTTTTTTGTATATTCAGATTTTGTGATATGTATTTGATCAAGGGAGAGGTACACTTTAAAATGAAACACAATCATTATTTTGTATACATTCCTGCATCTTTTACAACCTGCATCTGTTACAATTTTGTTTCAGTGAAAGAAAAAATAAAACTACCCGTCATCATAACACTTGCATTTGCACTCAAATGAATGAAGCATATTTTTCTCATATATAAGAACAAGCTTCCTTCAAATGGAGCCACTCATCAATTTTGATATCTTCAATTTGGTTCTTTTATATAGAGCCACTCATCAATTTTGATATCTTCACCAGAAAGTCTTCGGCAAATACGAAACCTGCAAAGCCAGCTCCATCAAAAAAGAATCATGTAAATCTGCTAATGCTAACCAGGTCTTTCACTACATAGGATATCAGGTTTTTATCAAAGAATCATGTAAACCAGGTTTTTATCTACAAAAAAAACCAGGTTTTTCACTACATAGGATATCCACAGCATGATAGTACAACATCCACAATTCCAATCACAGTGTCATCCACAACCAATTATTGCCACCCCACTTCCCACACCCTAAATCCACATATAGAAATTAGAATCATCATCTCCAAAACTAATCACCAATCTTGAAATCTCCAATTTTTAAGTTAAAAATCGGAATTTTTCCCTCATCCAAGCATCCACCATCCTCACAAACCTCCAACCATCATTCAAGCTCCTCCAAATTCCAATGCCTCGCCAATAAAACACAAAAACCATTACTTGAAAGAAAATAAATTCCAGAATCAACTACTCACATGTACAAATAATTATGACCTGTGCAATAACTTTGAAAATAGAAAAATAGGTATATAATCAACAACCGATTGCACACTCAGATACAACATCTAAGGCATCATAATATCACCGTCCATACCGACCCTTTCAATATGACATGTTTTCACTTGATAATCTTCAATTCCAGTAGAACGCCCTTTACCCACGGATGATACACATATGAACTTACCTGAACCTTCTGCAGGCGTGTCCCTATCAATGTCATCAATTCTTTCGGGCTGCAACTCCCGATTGTTTCTCTCGTTTGCGTCATCCATGCGCTTGTTCTCTCCTTCGGTCGATGATTGATTCTCGTTTACAATTTTACACCGAACGCAGCACTGGCTTTAGATCGCTAGGTTAAAATTAAATCGTCAAAAGACTTACTGCGTTTATGTTATAATTTTTTTTAATTATAATTTCACCCCAAAGTACTTAATTTGAAAAAAATTGATAGTTCGGTGCTTATGTTGAAATAGGGTGGTAGTTCAGGTAATCAATTTGAACTTTTCCCTTATAAATAAAATGATTAAATTTTAATTATTTATAAATATGAATCTCTTATCATTTAATGATAAAATTGAAAACATCATATTGCCTATTATTATCTTTAACAATCTACAATATAATTAAAATTTTAAAATATATCCAAATCACAACCGTTAAACCCTTTAAATGATTAAATTGAATTGTTTAGAATTTGAATATCATATTGTTTAGTGATAAAATTGAAAACAAATAGTACGTACTTATTTTCTTTTATGCTTAATCTACAAAAACTTAAAAAATACATCCAAACTACACAGGTAAAGTTCAATATTGTAGTTATATTTAAATTTATACGATAGGTTGTTTTCAATTTTATCACTAAATGATTGGATATTCGGATTCTAAATAATTTACTTCTTAATCTTTTTATTATTGAAATTTATCTATAATTAACATGTTGACAAATTGTGAAGACATTGAGTGTTAGTTATTTATGATTTTAATAAAAAAATATAATTATAATAGTGATTTTTTCTATTTAGTTCGGATATGTTTTTAAAATTTTAATTATATAGAATAATAAGTAATATGATGTTTTCAATTTTAAAAAAATTAAATTTAATCATTTTATTTATAGTTAATCATTTAAAGGGTTAAAAGCTCGATTTAAAAGTTTTCTTATTACAATTTGACCCCTCAGTACTTGATTTGAAAAAATTGAAAGTTCGTTACTTATTTTGAAACAGAGTGATAGTTCAGGTAATGAATTTATAGTTTTCCTTATATAAAATTATCGCATGATCATTAATTAAAGCAACTCAAACATTCAGATATCTTAGGTTTTTCTCTCACATAAGCCTAAAAAGAGAGTTGATTTTCAATATGCCTGATTTGGATTATCGTGTCCTTGTGCTCACTAATGTCATTTTATACTGTGTCATTTTAGATCACATGCTTAGATACTGAAATATTGATGCGTATTAATTTCATGGTTGCCGCATTACCCAGTTGAGCTTGAATACCAAGAGCTATGTAAGAATTAGGGATCAATATGTGATACCTTGGGCAATGCTCCTTCAGACGAATGTATGATCAGTGCCAGGAGCAACTCAAGAAATTTCTCTAAAAGTCGTCACATGTCTCTTGTTGATTTTATTGTCCATTGCAAGTCTAGCTTCTTTAAAAAAACATCTCAAATTAATAATCCAAGATGTAAAAGACAAGGTATATATGCAATAAATGTGAATCAAATTCCTTGTATACACACTTACATAAAATCACTTACCTAGGATTCTCTGAAAACGTTGCTGATCACATACTAGCTAAACACTACTAATTTATGGAAAAATTTCGACGTCAGGAAAACGACGGATTAGTGACGGAATTCTACCGGGAAAACTGAATTTCCGTCACCGATGACGTTGACGGCAATTTTTCCGGCGGAATTAAGTTTTTGTCAACAATCCGTCTTTTGATTCCGTCAATGTTTCGTCGACATTCCGTCGCATTTTTGGTATAAAAAATTCCGTCGTAAGTTCGGGACGTATTCGACGAGATTCTCCGTCAAAATATCGTCTGAATTTCGTTACACTAGTTTTCGGAAATTTTCCGGGACACGTCCGTCAATTAAGAAACCATCAAAACTCCGTCATGTTTACGCTACTCTACGTTCCGTCATCTTTCCGGCACAAAGTATTATCGGCGATATTCCATCGAAATTCCGTCATCTCAGTTTCCGTCTATGTTCCATCAATAATATTTTCCGTCTATATTAAAACATCCGTTTTCAATATTTTCCGTCACAATTTTGTTAGCAATGATTCCGTCATTAGTCCGTCTTAATTCCGTATTAATGTTTCCGTCAATATTCCATCATTATTCCGTCCATATTATGTTCTATTTTTTTTCAAAATTTCGATATTAATGTTTATAAAATATTAATTTTAATAATTATTATAAATTTTTTAAAACATATTATTTTTAATAATAAATGTACTGATAATAAAATACAGAAGTCGAATATAATAATAAAATACAAAAGCATAGTCAAATGAACTTAAAATGTCTAATGTCTGCTGTTTTCTTCGTTTTCGCTCTGGCATTGGTGACGTCCCCGGTTGTCTTCATTCGATCTCTGACTAGGCGGACCGCGGTTGTTTCCATTCGGGCTTTGACTGGGAGGTGGAGGGTTTGCAATCGTAAACATCCTAAAAAGAAAACAAAATGCAACATTAATAATGTAATTAGTGAATAAAGCCAATGATAGCAAAATGCAACATTAAGAATGTAGATAAAGGGACACAGTGAATAAAGCCAATGAAATAAAATTGCAAGCCAATGAAATAAAGCCAATGAGTTGGAGTTGAAGTAGGAATATCATGCAACAATAGGTAAACAAATAGATATGAGGTACACAAACATAGATGTTGCAGTTGGGTTGATTTTGGGGAGTTCCAAATGATTAATCAAACAAACAAAGGATGAATCAAACAAATAGATATCAGGTACACCGTTTTGTGAAACCAAACATAACCGAATAAAGAGGGTCTCTCTTGTTGACATTAGTGGTGGACCCAGGAAATTTGTTTACTGGGGGCAGTTAAAAGTTAAGCTTCAAACTTGAAGGGTTAAAGTACAAATTTTAAAACTTTTTAGTACTATTCATCATCTCTCCAAAAAAAAACCCTAGTTCTTCCCTGCAAACCAGATTTTTTTTTCCGATTAAACCTGCAAACCAGATTGATTGTACAAATTCCGGTACCGATCTGAATTAATGGGGGCAAAGAGTAAAAATTAATGGGGCAAAATGTACAAATTAACATGATATGAATCAAATTACTTATACTTTGAAGAACAATTGAAAAAATCATTGGGGGCAACTGCCCCCATACCCATCAACGTGCGTCCACCCCTGGTTGACAACCTAATGATGAGCACAAGCAGATGAAAGTAAATCATAGTTAAGTTAGAAAGATTGATTCACACCTCACTATCTTTGCTGCTCAGTATTTTGATCCAAACCCACTAATTAACTGCCTCCCATCTCTATTGAACTTCAATAAGGCATTTTGTCGAACACCTTGCCTTCAGATGCCTCAACCCAATGAAATCCACCAACTTATTCCTCCCCGCCATACACGCCCACTGACGGAGCCCACCGCAGTGTCGTTAAGGTGCGATGTTCTCTGTGCAAAAATAAATTTATATCTCCGATACTCGCGACTTAACTATTTTTTGGTAGTAAGTGGTAAGTACGGGTCGAACCCAAGGGAATTAGGTGAATAGTTGTTCTTTCGAAGAGGGGGATTAAATAAAGCAGTTGGGGGGTTGTTTTTGGTTTTTGGTACTGAAAGGTAAAGTAACAGTCGATATTACAATTAAAGGAAAGTATTCAGTTTTAGGGGCCTTGTATCATAGTCCGTTTATCATTGACCTCTAATGATCATACTGAGTGTTCAAAAGTGAATCAAGGCTATTCCTAGCACATGACTTGCCACGCCGTCTAGTCTTTTGCAAGACAAAGAACTCTTGTTCTAGTATGTGCATCCATTTGATCATCATTCCTGATAAACCAAATGGTGTTTAAAAGAGGTTGACTTCCACAGATAAGCTGTGCTCTTCCAAGCCTCCACTTATCCACGGAAGATCACGAACCCATGGCAAAGCTTTGCTCTTCCGAGCATCCACTCAACCAATGGAATTCTGACCTAATATAAGGCACCTAGAACAAGTTGAACACAAAGAGGCACTAAGAGAAGGGTCTAAAACATTTAATGATACAAGCACTCCCCTTCAACCGAATGAAGGGTTTAGCTACGAATATCCATGGAATAGGACATCATAGCTAAGTGCGTTGAAAAGTAAAGGTTTTTGAAAGATGGTAAAGTAAAGTTTTTGAAAGTTAAGACAGGAAAGTAAAGTACTTTGAAAGACAGTAAAGTAAAGAAGAGAGTACTTACAAAAACCGTTAAAAGTGCTAAAGATCAAGCTTTGATTCCAAAGTAAAGTGATTACAAGATTGTGCCCACATAAGCTAGAGAGATAAGTCACTTGAGGACTTGTGATGTTGGAATGAGGATGGGATGATTTACAAAGGCAATGGAGGGTTCTATTTATAGGCTTAGAGGAGCCATGAGGAGCCAACACTTGGCAAGATGGGAGAGGAGGAGAACAAAGCCATCGGAGTGACTCATCCTTCCCAAAAGCCGCCGGCTAGGTGGCGTGAGATGAGAGGAGGAGGGGAGTGTGGGTGAGGGGAGCCGCCGGCTAGGTGGAGGGGAGTGGGTGAGTGTGAGTTGAGATCTTTTCCCCAAAAGCCATCAGCCCTTTCAGCTCTGGTCTGACTCTGGTTGCCCTTCGGTTGGACTTGTTTTGAGTGATTCCATGTCCGGTTCTCGAAAGTAGGAATTTGGTCGTGACCTGGAATGACTCGTAATTCATTTTCAGCTTTAAAACTCCTCCTTAGCCAGTATTCTTTCTAGACTTCAAAATACCCTGTAGATAAATATCGGAACTAACAAGCAAAAGTTAAATAGACAAAGAGTCTAATTTGGTGGGTTTAACTGTGTTCATGATTCATACAATTATGGTCCATCAGATCACCCCACACTTTTAGTTGTTCGTCCCGAACAATGCTTTTTAAAGGGCGGAACACAATCTAAGTAAAAACTTTTAAATATGAAAGTGAGACTGTGGGACTAGATTTATCTTAATTCATGCATTACTTACTTATTACTAAACTAAACCGTGTAAATACTTAGAAGAAACTTGATACTTGTACCTTCACGCTGAGATGCAAATTAATTCAGATGTTTCGGGAGATAGCCCTTTTTAGGCTCCTGGACTGCATTCTCGGGATCGACTCGTACTATATGGTTTCCTTGTAGCTTTCTCTAGCACTTGATTCGGTTCGGGTTTCACTGAGTTGAGTACTTTGATTTCTTTTTGGCGTGGGACAGCTTCTGTAGTGAATCGGCCTTTGGCCTTTGGCCTTTGATAGTGAGTTGGAGTTTCTTCACTTTTGTTCGGTTAAAACCTTCACAATTTTGGCCTTTGGCCTTTGATTAGCTTCTTTGAGCTTTTGCTTCTTTGTGACTTGCTAGTCCATTTTCTCAGCCTTTTTGGGAGGTCCAATCGTCGCCTGCAAGCATATGGAAATACCTTCCCTCTCTTTCTCATCCTCGCCGTTTCGCGCGGGTCAAGATGAGGGTCGCTCATCTATTTTCCCGGCTACTAGGACTAGAGATAGGACGGTTTGATTCTCGTCCCGCCTCTTGCATAAACGCTGCATGGTGGAGATGACTTCAATCTTCACTGAAACCCGAAGTGCAGCCTCCACTGACTTCGAAAACCATATAGTTAGATTCGATCCTTCGAGTGCTTGCCAAGCCTCTCTAGGGCATTTTCCATCAACTCCACATCCCCTGTATATCTCAGCACAAAGGGACAAATGAGAAGTTACATTCTAAGTTTTTAAACAGTTGAATTTTCACAAGGTAAATGCATGAATTTAGATCTATCTTTTTCACATTCTCAAGTTCATATTTTCAAAAAGATAATATTAAGGGAAAAGGAAAAGAAAAAGCATGTTAACTGACTATGTACACAGGTGGTTCTCACCGCACACTTTTGAACGAAGGCGTGCCTTTCAGCACGACTTAGTTCAAAAGTCATGCAAATATATACAAGAGAAGGAAATGACATTAAGGAAAAGAGAAGAACTGAACTCCCTTTTACTGTGTCATGTCGTGGGACGATATGCCTCGGAGCTGGATAATCAAGGGAGTTCGGCTGGGGCCTTGAACTCTCAGCGCAGGCCCGGTAATTTCTCGGAAGCTGCCTGGCTGATCTGATCTTGCTCCAAAATCCGATTCCTACATGTTAGACATTCCTTCTATACAAAAAATGGGTGAGAGCGACTTGCGGTAAAAACTAAATAAAAAATTACTGAAAGTAAGATAGGTGTCGGGTTACCTCCCGACCAGTGCCTTTGTTTAACGTCGTTGGCTCGACGCAGGGGGATCACAAGTTTGGATCCCATGGGCAGCTTAGGTCATAGTGTTGTGGAGTGCCTACTTTCATTTTTGCCTTGCCTTCCCCCGAGTTTTTGTGGGATGATGGGTCAGGACTTCCTTGTTTCGGTGGTTTTTCTTTCCAACTCTTCCGATTCTTTTGGTTCTTCCGAGAAGGTGAGGTTCTTTCGATCGTAGCTGCTGGTTTAGTCCACCTCTCGGTTTCTTTTGGTAGGTCAGACACTAGTGTGCTGAGATCAACGGTATTTACAATGTCTGGCGGTGTCTATGTTCCTGGGCGGCCATCATAATCATCGATGTAGAAATTTGAATTTTTGCCCCCAAATGTAAGTGATAACAAGCCTTTGCCCATGTCGATCCATGTCTTAGTGGTGTAGAGAAAAGGTCGTCCCAATATAAGCGTTGGAGGTCCGTCTTCGCTGGTCTCCTTTGTCTCTATTACATAAAAGTCCGCAGCAACTACGAGCTCTCCTACATCGAGTATTAGATCTTCAAGCATTCCAATCGGTTGGATACATGATTTGTCTCCCAACTCGATATTTGACCTTGGTGGTTTCAATGGGCCAAGTCCCAATAAGTAATATAAGGAGTAAGGCATGGCATTGACGGCAGCCCCAATATCGATTAAGCACTTGTGAATCTGGGCTTCTCCAATACCACAGGTGACCGTGAAGGCCCCTAGGTCCTTATCCCTTTCTGGTTGTGACTCATGATCTGAAGTGAAGGATCTTTCCATGATTGGGCCATTCTGCCCATCCTCTGGATCTGGATTTGTATGATCGGGTCCTTTTAATTCTTTATCTTCCAGGTAAATATTTTGCTCCGACGCATAGATGTTAGTTGGGGAATCCCATCTGAGACCATTAGAGTCATTGTCATCCTAGCAAGATGTCGGTATATCGAAGTGTGTAATCGGTGGAGGTGTCATGCTAACCGTGAATGTATAATGTCCATTATCAGCATGCGTGACCCACGTTCTGCCATCATTGGGTCGGTCTTCTTCTTGATTCCAATCAGGACGGTGCCTACGGGTGAAGTGTTTGTTTGTAAGTTTGTAAGTTGTGGATCGTGCTGTTTCTTCCAGTGCTACCTTCATGTTTGACTTCCTTATCATGCTGACATTCGCCTTTGGGTTTTGGATGGTTTGTGAAGGAAGTCTGCCAGGTTCATTAATGAGCGTGGACATTGAGGTGGCGAGCTGGGACATTTGTTTGGTCAAATCTGAAATTGCCCCGTCAGTTTTCGCATGATATTGGTGTAGCGAAGTCCCCAATTGATTTACGCTTCCTGCGAGCTCCTTCATTGTGTCTTCAAGCGACTTGTTTGGTCTTTGCTGATTGTTTGAGCTGGGTCTTCAAGCGACTTGTTTGGTTCTTCATTGTGTCTAATGGTCTGTTTTGGACACCGCTTTTATTACAAGCGCTATCTAAAATAGACCATTAGACAGCGCTTTTAATAAAAGCGCTGTCTAAAACAGACCATTAGACAGCGCTTTTAATAAAAGCGGTGTCCAAAACAGACCATTAGATAGCGCTTTTAATAAAAGCGCTATCTAAAACAGACCATTAGTCAGCGCTTTTATTAAAAGCGCTGTCAAAAACAGACCATTAGACAGCGCTTTTAGTAAAAGCGCTGTCTAATGGTCCGTTTTAAAAAATAATTAAAAATAGTTGCGTCTGGTTTTAAAAATGATTAAAATTGGTGGCAAATTAAAAATGTTTTTTGGAAGATGGAACATTGATGGAAATGAGACGGAAGAAATGAAAAATAGGTGACGGAATGGTGACGGAATGTGCAGGGAATTGGGCTACATCATCGTCAATTAATTTCCGTCAATATTCCCTCAAATTTCCGTCAACGTCAACGGAAATGTGATGGAATATTGATGTAATTTTTTAAATATTCAATGAAAGATAACTAAAAATAAATACTACAAATTTATGTGTCGGATGACGGAAAGAAGTGGGAAAAATAACGTAAATGCTTGGATGACGGAATCGAGGGGGAAATATAACGGTAAAAGAAATGACAGAATCTAGGGGAAATGTCACGAAAATATTTCTGCCAATATTTCCGCTCATTGTCCATCAACTTTCCGTCAATAAAATTCCGTCGATTTTCCGCGTCAAATTTTGAGATGGAATATTGTTGACGGAAATACAACGATATTTTTTTTTGTGACGGAATGTTGACGGAATTTTGCCGAAAAAATAACAAAACATTTTACGTCTGCGTTTCTAGTGACGTTTTAGTGACGGAATTTTGAGACGGAAAAAAACCAAAAATTTGTAGTGGATCAACCTAGATATTAAACGCCAAGGCGATTCATAATAAAAAAGTATTATAGCCCAAAGGGCCGATAACTTTTATAGGTCAGAGGTCGAGAGTTTGGAACATCCTACCCACTGATTTAATTTTTTTAGGTCAATTGTCCTTCTATATGATTAAACCAAGCTTTAATGGGTCATTCAGTATAAGGTGAATACGGTGAAATATGGCAGTCAAGGTTGTCAAAATCACGTTTTAAATCGTGAAATCGTACGATTTTACGATTCTAGAAGTACATTTCGAGTGAAATCGCATGTAAAATCATTTTGGGGTAAAATCGTACTATAGCACGATTTCACTGTTGTAAAATCGGGTGAAATCGGGTAAAATCGTTAAAATATGAAAAAATTGATAAAATTATATAAAAGTCACTTAAAAAAATAATTGATTGTTAAGAATCTTTAACATGCTTATCCTTATAATTAAATTATAATGTTGAAATTTGATTCATTTATATTTTTATAGTGTTTAAAAAATATATTTAATATTTAATATTTAATATTTAACATTATTTTAATAAAAGGTAAACTCGGCGATTTTACGATTCGATTTTACGTTTCGATTCTATCTAGGCAAAACGAATCAAGGTAAAAACTCGATTCTGACAACCTTGATGGCAGTGTCATTCTAATAGTTTTAGCATAAATAGTTTTCCTGATAAATGTTTTTTTTTCCCATCAAGCCAAACAAAGAGAGAAAGGAAGTTAAAGAGAGTTGTGTGGTTGTTTATTATTGAGTGAGTTTCATTGTATCCATTTTCGAGTTTCAATACAAGAGTGATTGTTTTACTCAAAACAAAGTATAAAGAACTAGGTTGGAGGAGTTCCATCTTTAGAGATATGGAAAATGACTTGGCACCATTCCAAGCTCCAACACAACTATGATAATTGGAGTATACAAATGAAGGTACTTCTTGGATCACAATATCTGTGGGGCGTATAGAGAATGTGTATAACGAGCTGGGCAAGTGGCGGTGCTCTCACAGTGGAGAAAGGATGGCTCTGAAGGATTTAAGAAAAGAGGGACAAAAAGGCTCTTTATCTCATCTATCAAACAATAGATGATGATAGTTTTGAGAAGGTTTTAAGTACAAACTCTTTTAAGGAAGCTTCAGAAAAGCAAAAAGTCGCTTACAAAGAATCCTAGCGAGTGAAGAAGGTTCGTCTTCAAACATTATGAGATGAATTTAAATCTTTACATATGAAATCTAGTGAATCAATTTGAGATTATTTTCAAGAGTAGTTGTCGTTTCTAATTAATTAAAAAGAAATGGTGAAAAGTTAGATGTGAGGATAATTCACAAGTTACTCCAGTCGGTGGATCCAATTTTTGAGACATGGAGATCTATGCAAATGCGAACCAATTTTTAAATCCTTTGTTATATTTCGCTAACTTGTTTTTTCAATATTTGAGACACTAATACATAACGTCATTCCAGAGAGTCCTCATTTAGGTCAGGCAATACATCATCTAGCTCAATCGCCGCATCCTCATTTAAGTCAGGAAGGAGAGGGCGGTGAGCTTCTTCTATCGGAGGTGCTGCTTCCACTTCTGGTACATCATCTGAGGGCAGTGCTTTCTCCTCACTTGTTGCCTATTTTTCAACTGCAGTAGGCTGCTCTCTACGTAGTTGATGAACATAAATCTTGACTATATTTAAGCTTCACATTTAGTGGATTATCGATTATTTTCCTTATTCTCTTGAGCTCTCACTCTATGTTTTTGTGTTTTTAGGTGAAAAACGAATCCAAGACGAATTAAAGTGTTTTATGGGAATTTTGGCGGAAACCAGACAAAAATAGGTGGATTGACATCCCTACTTATCACGCATGCCCAGAGCTCATATGGTGTCCCAATCCATTGATAGATAGCTTGTTGGGAAGCTGAATTGAAGGGCTACAACTTTGTATTTTTGGCCAAGAGCTGATTCAGTTGTTAAGAATGTCAAAATTTGAGCTCAAGGGGTTATCTCACTATGCACTAATATCACTCGTGTCGCCTATGTAGGTGACACCGGTGATATTGGCCTAATACTTTCATCTCTCTGGTTTATCTCGTGTCACCTAACAGTTGACACTAGTGACACTGCCAGACGGGCAAGAACGTAATTTTGGCTAAGTTTTGGAAAAATGCGAAGATGCATTTTTGGGAACAAAGGATAAAAACGTGTCTTCAGCCGCCATTCATGAGGTTTTGAGAGATGATCTTGAAGGAAACTTCACGACAAAAAGACTCGAGGAATCGATCGGAATCAAAGGGATTGCAAATCGTAGAGGGACAACATCATCATCTACATCAAGAGTGTGATTATTCTTCATAAATTTGGTAATTTCAGTTCCGAACAAAAACATGAGTTGTATGCTCACTTCCATGGATTGTGAGTACTGACTATATTTTGGGGTGCTACGAATCTTGTCTAACTATGAATCGTTGAATAAAACAAATATTTGCATGAATTGATTTGTCTTATTGGATTTGTATTTTACTTAGCGCTTAAGCCCAAGCATTGCCTAAGTGCATTGCGTTGAGATATTAAGTCAATAGCGCCGAAAGGGTGAGACCTAATATCCGACGATTAAGTAAAATACATGTTATAAACTCGGTGACTACGAGAGTAGAACAAGTTTATAATGGGGAAGGCTCGTACTACGACAAGAACTCCCCTTGTTTACGCGACGAGAGTTGGTAAACATTAGCGAGTTACTTGATTCGAAACAATAGCGCCGAAAGGGTGAGGTTCGTAGTTTAAGGTACATTTCCAATATAAACCAATAGCGCTTAAAGGGTGAGGTTTATACTTGGAGTGTGCGGCTATTTTCCAATCAATACAAGCAAATCCATGCATGCTAGATCAATAAACTCGATTAAAATGTTAGATAAGTGAAGTAGTTCCCCGAAATATCTCTTGAAATCGACAAAACCTTTTCTTACTTTTGTTTATTTTAAATAATAGAAATCAACCAAAAACTCGATTTGGATTAGGATAAGTAGAAATATACCTTAAATATCGCAAAATTTTAAACTTGCTCCCTTGGACGATCCGGTTCTTACCGGCATTATATATTATTTTTGATGAAAAAACCCTACACGTCAAAATGGCGCCGTTGCCGGGGAGCAACGCATTAACTAGCTACTAGCTTATGTCGTGTGTATACTTCGACTAGTCTACACAATTTTCTTGTTTATTTTCATTCTTGTTTCCTGTTTTGGATTTCGTTGGACACTTGCGTTTCACGGGTGTTCTTGTTTTGTGCAGGTTATCTAGTTAATGCAAACTCGGTCTAAGAGGACTTACGGTTTGACTTCCAATACTAAAACCCCTGCCCCAAAATCAAGAATCAAGGTCAGGTCCAAAAAGAAGGAAAGTTCTAGGTCACCTTATTCCTCGACAAATACCAAACCAAAAACCCCAACAAAAACCCCGACAAAAAGACCTACAAGAGCCATGGATAACCAAAAACTTCATGCCAACCGTATTCCCGCACCCGACCCCAAGATGAAAGGGTACTACGGGATCATGTGACCCCCAACCTTACGAGTTTTTGATCACCGGTAGCCCTTCCCGCAGTAGCTGCACATCAGTTTGAAGTGAAATCGGCTTTGATAACCATGGTCACTGCAAATGCATTTACTGGGCTTGGAAATTCCAACAATCACATGGCTTCGTTCTTAGAGCTTTGTGACACGTTCAAGATCAAAAATGTGCCGAAGGAAGCCATATATCTTAGGCTTTTCCCGTTCTCACTTATGGGGAAAGACAAAGATTGGCTTTGGAGTCATAAACTTGGGACGTTCACTACATGGGAAGAAGTTACACAAGCTTTTCTCCTTCAGTATTTCCCACCGGGAAAAACTAC
Source organism: Rhodiola kirilowii (assembly GCA_033675215.1). NCBI lineage: Eukaryota > Viridiplantae > Streptophyta > Magnoliopsida > Saxifragales > Crassulaceae > Rhodiola > Rhodiola kirilowii. The sequence continues at coordinate 38,716,791 of CM066201.1, forward strand.
CAGGCTAAGGAGCCAAATCAACACGTTTTCACAGCGCAGTGGCGGTTCCAGGGGTGTCCTGAGGGTGTCGGGACCCCTCTCCATTTTAGCAAATTTCGATCAATCAGCCATCTTTAGTCGCTGATTTCACCAGCTTTACCTTTGAATTTTGTCTTGATATAAACATAAAAGTCGTAAAACATTCAATTAGCCTTCCGATGATATATAGATCATCTACAATGGATATCGGACGAGGCCTTTGTGAGCTCCAGAAGATTGACGGATCATTAGCAACTTCAAACATATAGTCTATTTCGACTTGGTTTTGAGTTACCTTAACGTTAGATTTGAGTTTAGGTGTAAACATAGAACTTGTAGCCCTTGTCCTTAGCTTTATGTTCTAGGTGATGGATTTCCCAAATGGTGCTTCGGTTGCCCGTTATAGGGTTGCAAAGTTGATAAGGTTATATGTGATTGACCACACAGACTTGTAGGTGACCTTACTTTGAGCATGTTTTCAACTGCTTTAACGTCTGATTTAGATCTTAATATCAACTGAAGAGTCATAACCTATTAAATTATCTTTCTAATGACATGTGAGTCGAACTAATAGGATAATCGATGTGAGTTTTATGACCTTCCAAAGTTAGGTCATCAATAGACTACATATATGAGTTTAAATTTAGTATTTTACTTTAACTTCTTATATCGTTGAACATAAAGAATATATATGTGCAAATTTTTTTTGCCAAATCAGAACAATATCTTTATTCATCGATAAAAAAAATTTAGGACCCCCCTCTTACAACGTTCTGGATCCGCCACTGTCACAGCGTGATGGTGAAACATTTTACGAAGCATGGGAAAGGTACAAAGACCTTCAAAGATCGTGTCCCCATCATAACTTGGACAAGTGGACTCTCATCCACAATTTTATGGAGGTATGGATTCCGAGGTGAGGAATCAAATGGACCAAGCTGCGGGAGGCGCCGCAATGGATATTCTACTAATCGACGGAGAATGGTTCTTGAGAAAAGCACGAGAAATTCTCACTTATGGGTAAGTGAGAGAAGTTACCCCAAAAGACATGTAGGTACACAAAATGTTAGCACAGTGGAGTCGAATGAGGAAGTTCGTGCCATCTCTAAGAAGCTCGATGCACTAGCTTCTTCCCTTAGCACACTACAAATGGGGCAAGCTCAACAACAACCTCAAGTGATTTGTTCCATATGTTCGAGTTCTTTTCATGTAGAAGATTCATGTCCTCATGGCCTCCTGTACAATAAACTTCAGAATGTTGAAGACGTTAATTATATGGGAAGAAATCAAGGGGAAACTTATGGGTCCAACTTTACTAATGCCCAACCTCAAAACAAGAGGAATCACTCGAATTTCTCTTATAAGACTCAAGAACTTATTCCATTCAACAAGAACAATCCGCCGCCTGGATTTGCGCCTAAGCCTCAATTCCAACAAGGTCAATCTAGCCAAGGACAACAAAAAGTTCAATATCAACAAAGGCCAAACTATCAGAGTTATCAACATCAAGGGACTTACCAAGGAATGAGCCCTCAACAACCACAAGTTCCACCTCAACAAAGTTCACAAGATCAATCCATCACTTTTATATTGGCCAATCTTGCGGTAAATCAAGACAAGATCTTCCAAAGATTAGACAAGATGGCCATATATAACAAGATGTTGGAGACTCAACGTGCTCAACATGTTAGCTCATCATCGAGACAACAAGGGAAACTTCCCTCTAAACCGGATTTGCATCCAACCGAGCATATCAACGGCATCACACTTAAGAGTGGAAGAGGGTTGGAGCCCCCCACACCGAAAGAAAGAGTGACTACTTCTCATGACCCTTCCAACAGCAAAGATGAAAAGGAGGAGAATGAGGAAGAGATCCGTACACCAAGCGAAGAACCTCCAAAAGCGATGACTAAAGAGGCAACAAAAGAGCTACCACCTTACAAGCCACCTATGCCTTTTCCACAAAGGCAAAAGAAGAGGAATGGCGAGAAGCACTTCAACAAGTTTGTTGACATGATGCGTAAGTTAAATGTGACACTTCCATTCACCGAGATAATAACCCAAATACCCTCTTATGTCAAGTTTCTTAAAGACATTGTTTCTCATAGGCGTGAGATTAGTGAAGTTAGTTCGGTAGCTTTGAGCGCCGAATGTAGTGTCATTGTTCAAAATCACATGCCTAAGAAACTTGGGGATCTGGGGTCTTTTTCTATACCTATCACTATTGGGGAGATCATCATTACGAATGCATTGTGTGATTTGGTTGCAAGTATTTCATTGATGCCATATTCTCTTTGCAAGAAACTTGACATGGTAACACTTAATCCTACACCCATTTGTTTAGGCCTAGCGGATCGCTCTTTTAGAGTTCCTAAGGGAGTTCTATAAGATGTGCCCGTCACGGTAGGGAAATTTTACATTCCCGTTTGTTATTCCTATGTGGCATGGGTTTTGGCAAAACGTCTTCAGAGTGTTCAAGCAAAAGGTCAAGAACTGTTAAACCGACTACTGGAACTCACATACAGCAGAACTGAAGATAAAAAGTTTCCTAATCTGGAGATTTCTTAAATATTAAAGATATGCCGATTGAAATTAGTTAAAGATTCGAAGCAGTTGAAGATCAGATTGGTTGGCAAGATATTCGAGCTACATTATCAAGTTTCCAAGATTATCAAGAAGATATTCAAAAGATAATTGAAGAATAGAAGATTTGGAAGCTTGGGAATATTTAGGAAATATTTCCTAAATATTCGAGATGGAATATCCTAACCGATTAGGAACCAGCCGGATACTATATATACCGGGCTAGGGTTTCGTGATCAGCACACTCATCTATTGGAGAAGTTATACACGTTCATACACTCAAGCCGAGGAGGAGGAGGAGGAGGAGGAGACGACGGCCGGATAGTTTTCTACACCGGAAAACCAACGACGAAGAAGTAGTCTGTTCAGTGTGCTGATCAGACTGTTCCTACTGAACACACTGCTGCACACGCCACCATTGTTGCTACGCATTCGGGAGAACGCGTCTGTCTTTGGGAGAAGGCACGACTCTTTGGGAGAGGTTTCAGTAAGGTTTGGGAGGAAGTCTCGAACTTAGGGGATCGAGGGGGCGCCGAGATCGCAAATCTACAAGAAGAAGTGTTAGAGGCTAGGTGATTACATTTGGGAGATTACAAGAGTAAGACCATTGATGGACCATAATTATACGAATCATAAACACAGTTAAACCCACCAAATTAGACTGTTTGTCTATTTAACTTTTGCTTGTTAGTTCCGATATTTATCTACAGGGTATTTTGAAGTCTAGAGAGAATACAGGCTAAGGAGGAGTTTTAAAGCTGAAAATGAATTACGAGTCATTCCAGGTCACGACCAAATTCCAACTTTCAAGAACCGACTTGGAATCACTCAAATATGCTAAAACAGTCGGCATTTGGACAAGAACGCAATGCAAAGGCACCGAGCCCGGTAAAGGCCAAACAAGGGCAATTTCAGCCAATTTGGGATTTCGACCATGTTCCAAGCAGAATTTGGCTTAGGTTCCTTCTTGAGATCATCTAAGAATGACATTTTCATTCAGAATACACTCTCCAAAATCCAAGAAGCTCCGGCCAAAGCTCCGGTCAGATTCCGGTCAAACCGATGGCTTTTGTGAAAAGGTCACAAGGATCTAGAAGGCTAAGGGGATGCTCCTCCTCACATGGGCAGCTTTTGGAGGCCAAGCCACCCTCCTCCTCCTCACATGGGCGGCTAACTTGCTCTCCACTCCTCTCCACAACTTCATGCCATGTGTCTTCATCCTCCTCCACATCATCCCCTCCTCCTTAGCCTATAAATAGAGCATGCCCTCTCCTTGTAAATGTATCCCATAATTTCACAAGTCTTTAGAGAGATAGAGGGCTTAACCGTCTTCTCTTCACTTTCAATAAACACTTGTTCTTCATTTTGGAGCTACTTTCCCTTGCTTGGATCTTGCTTAGGAGCTCCTCTCCTCCACTTATTGTAGGTACAAAATTACTTTCTGTATATTTTGTTCTTACTTTAAAGTTATTTTCCTTTTCGGTATCCTTATTCAAGGCAATAGTTTGCTTGTATTCCTTGACATGAATACAAGTAGCTAAAGCTTGTATTCGGTATAGGGAGTATTTACATCATAAACTGTTCTAGACTCTATGCTTAATGCTACTTAGTGTTTCAAAACTTGTTCTATGTGCCATATATTAGGTCAGAACTTCCAAGGTTGAGTGGATGCTTGAAATGGCAAAACTCTTCCGTGGGGGTTCGTGAACATACTCGGGTAAGTGGATGCTTGAAATGGCATAGCTTATCTGAGGAGTTCGATCTCTTTTAAACACCATTTGGATTGATCGGAAATGATTGTTCAAATGGATGCACATAGGCTAGTATACCTTGAAATGGGGTGCTAGTCTAAATAGAACAAGTGCTCTACGACCTTGAAATGGGCTAGACAGTGTGTGCAAATCGAGCGCTTGAAATGGCCTTGATACACTTTTGAACACTTAGTAGGATCATTGATGAGCCGTATTTATACGACTCATCGAGTCGTTAATTCCCACCATTTCATTCACTTTATTATGCGAACAGTTACTTTTTAGTGTTGTTTCGTATTTCAGGTGATTTGGAAGCTCTAGGAGGAAACACGCTTAAAAGACGGCATTTTCATGCCAGAAACATCGCAGTGGAAGAACGGAGCCAAAGGAGGGTTGTGAACAGTAATTCCGTGTGAATAGTAATTCCGGTGTGAATAGTAATTCTGGTGTGAATAGTGATTTCGGGGCTGTGAACAGTACTTCGGAAAAAGAAAGTCCAAGCCCTAAATCCAGCAGCCGGCCCATTCTACATTGTGATATTAGGGCAACATTTAAATGCTAGGGTTTCGGAAGGTTCCAAGAAGATCAAAGGGTTTCCAAGAAGATCAAAGGGTTTCTCAAACCCTATATAAGGAGGAGTCCACAAGCCATAAACATCATCTCATCATCCCTCATTCTACAATTCAGCCGTGTGCTACTCTCCTCACAATCCAGCCGTGCCTCCTTGCTCAGCCACAATTCCGCCGCTTCTCAGCCTTGCACGGCCGCCCATCAGCCCTACACGGCCAGCCCTTGCTTGCCTCGGTTTTGTGAAGTATTTCATCCCCTTTTATTATTTGCATTGTTTCATTATGATCATGTGTAACTAAACCTTCTATTCGGGTTAGGGTTAATATATTGTGACTATGTTTTTGAGACTTGGATCTTTAATGCTATATTCTATGTTTTACTAATTCTCGTACATGAATTCCATGAAATATTGTCAGACTGGACGTATACTTTGTCGTGAAATCTAGTTGCGCATATTTCTACATTAATCATCTATCTAATACTTTGTCGTTTAGATAGATAGTACGACTAGGGCAATTAACACCTTTGTCGGGTTAATTAAACCTAGGGGAATTAGGTCGTGGCGTAACACCTTTGTCGGGTTACTTGGGAAATCACCTCTGTCGGGACAACCACACGTAAAACACGAATTGAATATTTAGAAGTCTATGATAAAACAAGTCACAATCAAACCCTAATCTGAATACTTCTCTCTGATATTTACAACCTTGCAATTTTCGATTATTTCACTAACCGTTACTCTCATTCTAGTTTCTTGTTTTTCTCCATTACAGAACAAAGTAGTAGCTATCTAGCTCCCTTGGGTTCGACCCTTGCTTGCCATTGTGCTAACCCACAGTTCAGGACAAGGAAATTATAAATTGTTTTTGCACAGGTACGACGACATTTTGAATCATTAAGGGTCAATGATGAACGATGATATGATATGAAACCCGTAAACTGAATCCTTTCCTTACAGTCTATTATCAACTATTGTAATTTACTTTCAGTTCTCAAAGCACACTTAAACCCAACACCAATTGCATTTAATTTCTGCATAAGCTTCATTAAAGAACAACTAATCCACACTGACTCTCTTGGGTTCGACCCCTACTTACCACTTGCTACCCAGTAGTGAAGTCGCGAGTAGCGGACTTATAAATTTATTCTTGACGTTTGCACACGATGACTGTGCATCCATCAAAATTGGCGCCGTTACCGGGGAGTTGTGAATCGGAATAGTTGTTCTATTTTGTTTTTTCTTTTTTGTTTTATCATGCAATTCACTAAGTCTTACTACTACGGAATGGAGCCTTGGAACAATGAGGAGTTTTCCCCACCACCCTTCGAACTTGAAATCCGCGAGAAGATCAACAACATAGAGCAATCCCGGGATGAAACTTTGGACGAGTACTTGGCGTACTTTGACTCCATTGTGACGAGCTGCCCGCACCATGGATTCACCAACCACGATCTTCTTCAAAGGTTTCTCAATGGGATGATACTACAAGAGTGGAATTGGCTAAATGATGCAGCAGGAGGCTCGGTGAACAACTTAGACATAGATGATCTTTGGAACTTAATAGATGATTTGGCCGCGAGGTCAAAACAAAGACAAGATCAGGCCATGCGGCGCGAATAACTGGACAACATAATGCAACAAATCAGGGCCAAAACTGAGTTATGGGCAGCAGAAAACGAGCTGGCAGCTAGCACCCATCAATTGGCCGCAGACATACAGCAATTAAATGCCTTGATGCACCAATTCACGGCCGAAACCGAATCATGGGCAATAAAAAGGACGGCAGAACCCGAGGAGCCGGAAGAGAATGAGGACCAGCAGATGACCGAAGAAGAACTAGCCAAGACATACCAGGACCTCAATGACGAGTTGACCATATCAGACCCATACCTCAGTATGATTGCCCCCGGAGACCATATGAACGACGAGGATGAGGACCCACGGTTGCCTGAAGAAGAGCTCCATTCAGATTATCCCTGGGAGTTAGAAGAAGAACTGCCCAAATCAGGCCCGGTCCTTATCACCAATCCATCCAAGGAAATCACAGTCCTAACTGCCGAGCCTACAGAAGTCCCGAACCTAACTGCCGAAGCGGCCGAAGAAATCAAGCCAGGCCCAGTCCTTGCGCTCGGAGCACCCGAGAAAGTCCCGGAACTCATTGCCGAACTGTCCGAGAAAGACATGGTCCTCACTGTCGGAGCACCTGAAACAGACCCAGTCCTCATGGTCGAAGTGCCCCAACTTAATCCTTCATGTTTTATGCCGATCATAGCCACCGAAGATCATATAATCAATGATGATGAGGTGCACGGGGAGTTAGAGGAGGAGCATGAGCCAAAAAAGCCGACAAAGGAACTCTTACTCGTCATAAGCCAAGGGAAACTGCCTGAAAACTCCCTCGTTCCATGACAACCATCCATCACTGCCACAATGAAGAGGATTGGCAGAGGCGCATGCTTAATGTCGCCTACATTTAATGGCACAAAACCAAACTTCCAAACTCGCAAAAGTGCCAACTATTCAAACATGAAGAAGCGGCAAAGACATGGGCCGAAAGAATGGAAACCCAGAAGGAGTAACAAGCAAGCACGACTCATTGGACAAGCAGCTATGGTCAAGAAAGCCTCACCCTCTCAAATCAAAAGAGCTACCGAGAAGAAGTTCGACCTCAAGCACCCATGGGATCCCTACTTAAGATCCAGGAATGAGGTATCGTCGAGCCAACGACGTTAAACAAAGGCACTAGTCGAGAGGTAACCCGACACCTATCTTACTTTCAGTCATTTAATTTCTGTCATTTAGTTTTTTCATTCTCACCTTTCCTGTATATATTTGCTTGCATGACTTTTGAACTAAGTCTTGCTGAAAGGCACGCCTTCGTTCAAAAGTGTGGGGTGAGAACCACCTGTGTACATAACATGTTTTTCTTTTTCTTTCCCTTAATATTATCTTTTTGAAAATATGAACTTGAGAATGTGAAAAAGATAGATCATAATTCATACATTAACTTTGTGAAAATTCAACTGTTTAAAAACTTAGAATGTAACTTCTCATTTGTCCCTTTGTGCTGAGATAAACTAAGGATGTGGAGTTGACATAAACTGCCCTAGAGAGGCTTGGCAAGCACTCGAAGGATCGAATCTAACTATATGGTTTTCGAAGTCAGTGGAGGCTGCACTTCGGGTTTCAGTGAAGATTGAAGTCATCTCCGCCATGTAGTGTTTATGCAAAAAGAAAAAAAGGCGAGGACGGGAATCAGACCATCCTATCTCTAGTCAAAGTAGCCGAGAAAATAGATGAGCGACCCTCATCTTGACCTGCGCAAAACGGCAAGGATGAGAGGAGCTAGGAGGTATTTCCATATGCTCGCGGGCGACGATTGGACCTCCCAAAAAGGCTTGAGAAAATGGACTAGCAAGCCACAAAAAGGCAAAAGCTCGAAGAAGCAAATCAAGAGGCCAAAGGCCCAAAATTGTGAAGGTTTTAACCGAACAAAAAGTGAAGTACTCAAAGAGTCAAATCAAAGGCCAAAGGCCGATTCACTACAAAAAAAGCTGTCCCTCGCCAAAAAGAAATCAAAAAGGCTCAACTCAGTGAAACCCGAACCAAATCACGTGCTAGAGAAAGCTACAAGGAAACCATATAGTGCGAGACGGTCCCGAAGATGCAGTCCAGGAGCCTGAAAAGGGCTATCTCCCGAAACATCCAAAATAATTTGCATCTCAGCACGGAGGTACAAGTATCAAGTTTCTTCTATTTATTTACACGGTTTAATTTGGTAATAAGTAGTAATGCATGAATTAGGATAAATCGATTCCCACAGTCTAACTTTCATATTTTAAAAGTGTACTTAGTGCCGCCCTTTAATAGCATTGTTCGGGACGAACAACTAAAAGTGTGGGGTGATCTGATGGACCATAATTATACAAATTATAAACACAGTTAAACCCACCAAATTAGACTGTTTGTCTATTTAACTTTTGCTTGTTAGTTCCGATATTTATCTACAGGGTATTTTGAAGTCTAGAGAGAATACATGCTAAGGAGGAGTTTTAAAGCTGAAAATGAATTACGAGTCATTCCAGGTCACGACCAAATTCCAACTTTCAAGAACCAACTTGGAATCACTCAAATATGCTAGAACAGTCGGCATTTAGACAAGAACGCAATGCAAAGGCACCGAGCCCGTTAACGGCCAAACAAGGGCAATTTCAGCCGATTTGGGATTTCAACCATGTTCCAAGCAGAATTTGGCTTAGGTTCCTTCTTGAGATCATCTTAGAATGACATTTTCATTCAGAATACACTCTCCAAAATCCAAGAGCTCCGGCCAAAGCTCCGGTCAGATTCCGGTCAAACCGATGGCTTTTGTGAAAAGGTCACAAGGTTCTAGAAGGCTAAGGGGATGCTCCTCCTCACATGGGCGGCTTTTGGAGGCCAAGCCACCCTCCTCCTCCTCCTCACATGGGCGGCTAACTTGCTCTCCACTCCTCTCCACAACTTCATGCCATGTGTCTTCATCCTCCTCCACATCTTCCCCTCCTCCTTAGCCTATAATTAGAGCATGTCCTCTCCTTGTAAATGTATCCCATAATTTCACAAGTCTTTAGGGAGATAGAGGGCTTAACCCTCTTCTCTTCACTTTTAATAAACACTTGTTTTTCATTTTGGAGCTACTTTCCCTTGCTTGGATCTTGCTTAGGAGCTCCTCTCCTCCTCTTATTGTAGGTACAAAATTACTTTCTGTATATTTTGTTCTTACTTTAAAGTTATTTTCCTTTTCGGTATCCTTATTCAAGGCAATAGTTTGCTTGTATTCCTTGACATGAATACAAGTAGCTAAAGCTTGTATTCGGTATAGGGAGTATTTACATCATAAACTGTTCTAGACTCTATGCTTAATGCTACTTAGTGTTTCAAAACTTGTTCTACGTGCCATATATTAGGTCAGAACTTCCAAGGTTGAGTGGATGCTTGAAATGGCAAAACTCTTCCGTGGGGGTTCGTGAACATACTCGGGTAAGTGGATGCTTGAAATGGCAAAGCTTATCTGAGGAGTTCGATCTCTTTTAAACACCATTTGGATTGATCGGAAATGATTGTTCAAATGGATGCACATAGGCTAGTATACCTTGAAATGGGGTGCTAGTCTAAATAGAACAAGTGCTCTACGACCTTGAAATGGGCTAGACAGTGTGTGCAAATCGAGCGCTTGAAATGGCCTTGATACACTTTTGAACACTTAGTAGGATCATTAAGGGTCAATGATGAACGATGATATGATATGAAACCCGTAAACTGAATCCTTTCCTTACAGTCTATTATCAACTATTGTAATTTACTTTCAGTTCTCAAAGCACACTAAAACCCAACACCAGTTGCATTTCATTTCTGCATAAGCTTCATTAAAGAACAACTAATCCACACTGACTCTCTTGGGTTCGACCCCTACTTACCACTTGCTACCCAGTAGTGAAGTCGCGAGTAGCGGACTTATAAATTTATTCTTGACGTTTGCACACGACGACTGTGCATCCATCAACCATCTGTAGCTCTAAGCTTTTAAATAAGATTTGCTATCCTTTAGAGCGTGGGAAGCCCCCCGAAGTAGGCTATTGCCGAACTAGGTATTATATCGTGTGTGCCTACGTTGTTCTGTTTCGGATACTGTCTGCTAAGGTGTTCCAGTCTCTGGTAGAACACAACCTGGAACTGGTCTTGAACAGACATCAGAATTTCACCATTGACTTTTTTGTATTAGAAATGGATGAGGATCAAGAGATTCCTATCATATTGGGTAGTGCCATGATTAATTGTGGGAATGACTCTCTTGAATTTGACATAGGTGGAGAAAAAGTTGAGTTTTATATAGGAAATGCATGTAATAGTCCTAACAACTCTATGCATTGTAACATGATTGATATTTGCTATAACTATTTTGGAATGAACTAATCGAACTCGCTTGTGAGATTTTATGCGATGAAAATCCAGGTGATTTAGTGGAAATTATGCTGGTGTTGGACGAAGAGGAGCTCGTGGAAGATTCGGTTGCTAATGAAGAAAAGCAAGATGAGGACAATGTTAATGGATCTTATGAGGTAGAGCTTAAAGCTCTACCAACAAGTCTACGGTACGAGTTTCTAGGTCCTAATTATACTTTTCCGGTGATTGTGAACTCTTCATTGAATGAGGATGAAACATTTAAATTGTTGCATGTGTTGAGAAAGTATAAGGGTGCTATTGGTTATTCTATTGATGATTTGAAGGCAATTAGCCTCGATATTTGTATGCATAGAATAAGGCTAGAGGATGGTGCTATACCATTAAGAGAGAGGCAAAGCATATTGAATCCCAAACTTGGTGAAGTTTTCTTCAGGGAGATAACCAAGTTGATGGATGCGGGCATTATTTATCCTATCCCCGATTCCAAATGGGTGAGCCCTATTCATGTTGTGCCCAAGAAAGGTGGCTAGACAGTTGTCAAGAATGAGAAGAATGAGTTAATTCCTACATGAACTGTCACGGGGTGGCGAATGCGTATCAATTATCGAAAATTAAACAAAGCCACTAAGAAGGATCATTTCCCTCTTCCCTTTATCGATCAAATGTTGGAAATGTTAGCCAACCACGAGTACTTCGGTTATCTCGATGGTTATAGCGGATTTTCTCAAATCCCTATCCACCCCCTTGATCAAGAGAAGACTACATTTATTTGCCCATATGGAACATACGCCGATAGGCGAATGCCCTTTGGGTTATGTAATGCGCCGGGTACATTCCAAAGATGCATGATGGCTATATCCTCTGATTTTATTAAAAACACTATGGAGGTGTTTATGGATGACTTTTCTGTGTATTGTTCATCTTTCGATTCTTGCCAATAAAACTTGTCTAGGGAAATAGTATCAAAACTGACTTTGTGCTTAATTGGGAGAAGTTCCATTTTATGGTACGGGAAGGTTTTGTCCTTGGTCATCTAGTTTCGAATAGAGGGATCGAAGTGAATAATTCCAAGAAAGAGGTAATAGAGAAATTACGCCCCTAGAGATGTGAAGGGGATCAGTGATTCCTTGGTCACGCTGGGTTTTATAGGCGTTTCATTAATAATTTTTCTAAAATTGCCAAACCCTTGACCAACCTCTTGCATAATGATGTAGCATTTGTCTTTGATGATGCTTGTCTTCAAGCTTTCAAGAAGCTTAAATCGGCCCTCATTTCTGCCCTCATAATCCAACCTCCCAATTGGGATCTTCCTTTTGAACTTATGTGTGATGCGAGCGACTTTGCCAAAGGAGCCGTTCTAGGATAAAAGGTAGACAATAAGCTGCACGTTATCTACTACTCGAGCAAGGTTTTGGACCATGCTCAAGTGAACTACTCCAGCTCCACTATGAAGAAGGATATGCTAGCTATAGTCCATGCCTTCGAGAAGTGTAGCCAATACTTGGTGGGATCAGAAACTATAGATTATACCGACGATGACCCATAATGTACAAAGGTGAAGCTCGAATACCTCCTTTGGGATTTCTCTGAGTCGCTTCAACTATCAAGACGATTGGTGTCAAACCGTCGATGACATAGAATGTACAAAGGTGAAGCTCGAATACCTCCTTTTACGATTTCTCTGGGTTGCTTCAGCTATCAAGACTGCAGATTGCTCGAGGTTGAAGTCGAACACGAAGAGCCGACTGATTTATATATGAACCCTATCGGTGTGATAATTTACATAATTACCCTTCAGGGCTGTTCTTGAGATTTACTAGGCCCTCGGGCAAAACTAAAATTTGGGGCCGGCCTATTTAAATGAATATACACAGTAGGAATTAATTCTTAAATAAAACTTTAAAATTTTGAAAACTTAACGATAAAATGCGAATCTAACATAAATTTTGAGAAGGCGAACTAAATATAAATTACTTTATTTAGGTATCAGAATCAGTAGCTTGAACTATATTTTTTTAAGTTACATTTTTATCCATTACAGTTATTTTTGCACTATTTAACCAATTGTGGTAACTCCTTAAAAACTATTTTTATTTGTCTCAAATGGATACTGAAATATCATACATCTCAACCTAGATATTAAACGCCAAGGCGATTCATAATAAAAAAGTATTATAGCCCCTAGGGCCGATAACTTTTATAGGTCAGAGCTCGAGAGTATGGATCATCATACCCACTGATTTAATTTTTTAGGTCAATTGTCCTGCTATATGATTAAACCAAGCTTTAATGGGTCATTCAGTATAAGGTGAATACGGTGAAATATTGCAGTGTCATTCTAATAGTTTTAGCATAAATAGTTTTCCTGATAAATGTTTTTTTTCCCATCAAGCCAAACAAAGAGAGAAAGGAAGTTAAAGAGAGTTGTGTGGTTGTTTATTATTGAGTGAGTTTCATTGTATCCATTTTCGAGTTTCAATACAAGAGTGATTGCTTTACTCACAACAAAGTACAAAGAACTAGGTTAGTTGGAGGAGTTCTATCTTTAGAGATATTTGCACCATTCCAAGCTCCAACACAACTATGATAATTGGAGTATAAAAATGAAGGTACTTCGTGGATCACAATATGTGTGGGGCGTATAGAGAATGTGTGTAACGAGCTGGGCAAGTGGCGGTGCTCTCACAGTGGAGCAAAGGATGGCTTTGAAGGATTTAAGAAAAGAGGGACAAGAAGGCTATCAATCTCATCTATCAAAAAATAGATGGTGATAGTTTTGAGAAGGTTCTAAGTGCTAACTTTTTAAGGAAGCTTCCGAAAAGTAAAAAGTCTCTTACAAAGAATCCTAGCGAGGGAAGAAGGTTCTCGTCTTCAAACATTCTGAGGTGAATTTGAATGTTTACATATGAAATCTAGTGAAATCAATTTGGGAACGTTTTCAAGAGTAGTTGTCATTTCTAATTAATTGAAAAGAAATGGTGAAAAGTTAAATGTGAGGATAATTCAGAAGTTACACTCGCCGGTAGATCCAAGTTTTGAGACATGGAGATCTCTATGCAAATGTGAACTAATTTTTAAACCCCTTGGATATATTTCGCTAACTGGTTTTTTTCATTTGAGACACTAATAATTATAACATAACGTCAATTCCGAGGTTACTCATTGAGGTTAGGTAACACATCTCATCTGACTCAATCACCGCATCCTCATTTAAGTCAGGAAGGAGAGGGCGGCGAGCTTCTTCTGTCGGAGGTGCTGCTTCCACCTCTGGTACATCATCTGAGGGCATTGCTTTCTCCTCACTTGTTGCCTCTTTTTCAACTGCAGCAGGCTGCTTTCTGTAGGATTAATAACTAATCCTCCCAGGATCACAATATAGTGGCACACAATTCTCACTAATTTTGGTGGACTGTAAAGGAAGATAACAACTGATTTGTTGTACTCAACGAAACACACTCGTACAAATAATCTAGGAAATAACTTACAACACTCAAAATATACTAAACACTAGAATACTTGATGAGAGAAGATGGAGCTTTTGGGATTAATTTACAAAGACAATAGATGGCTTCTATTTATAGCCAAAGGAGGAGGAAATGGAGAGATGAGATGGCTTTGATCCAAGGGAGGAGTGTAGAGCAAGTTTCATGGAGTGGAGTGGGGAGCAAGTTTGTGTGGAGGGCAAGTTTGCCCAAAAGCCGCCGGGACACTTGTCTTCTTCATGGCCAAAGCCGCCGGGACACTTGTCTTCTTCATGGATTAACAAATATATTCAACACTCCTCCTTGATCCATGATCTTGCAACTCCAAGCATATATCGAAATAACTCAAACTTATCACTTGAGAGACCTTTGGTAAAGATGTCTGCAACTTGTTCATCAGTCTTGCAGAACTCTAACTCAATCTCACCATCTTTGACCAACTCTCGAATGTAGTGATACCTGATTCCAATATGCTTGCTCCTGCCATGAAATACTGGGTTCTTGGCTAATGCTATAGCCGACTTGTTGTCACACATTATCTTCGTGGGGCCCTCTTGCTTATGTTTCAGGTCTTCCAATATCCGTCGAAGCCAGACTGCTTGACAAGCTGCGGTAGTTACTGCGATGTACTCCGCTTCAGCTGTAGAAAGAGCAACAACCTGTTGCTTCTTTGACGACCATGAAACCACTCCATCTCCAAGATAGAAAGCATAACCTGATGTACTCTTCCGAGTTTCCACATCACCGGCCCAATCACTGTCTGTATATCCTGTCAGACAAAATTCTTCTGTGTGAGAATACATAATCCCATAATCACTAGTACCATTGATATATCGAAGTATACGCTTCGCTGCTAGCAAGTGCGACTGCTGCGGTTTCTCCATGAAGCGACTGATAAGTCCAACTCCGTACACTATATCTGGCCTAGTCGAAGTCAAGTATCGTAGACTTCCACCTATACTCTTGAAGTATGTGGAATTCACAAGCTCTCCAGTACCTTCTTTCATCATCTCCATCCTCTCTGCAACTGGTGTTCTGACCGCCTTCATTCCCTCGAACTTAAACCTCTTCAAAATATCCTTGGCGTACTTCTTCTGTGAAATGAAGATTCCACTGTCCGCCTGCTCAACCTCAATGCCTAAAAAATAAGACATCAGTCCCATGTCAGTCATCTCAAACTGACGAGCGTTCGCTTCTCTGAACTCGATGAACATCTCCTCCGAACTTCCTGTGAATATCAAGTCATCCACATACAAGCATACTATCAGCATCTGTCCTTCAGCACTCATCTTGATGTAGAGTGTGTGCTCGTAAGGACACTTCTGAAATTCGTTCTCTAGCATATACGTATCAATCCTCGCGTACCATGCTCGCGGGGCCTGCTTCAGTCCGTATAGTGCTTTCTTCAGCTTGTAGACATTATTCTCTTTCCTTCTCTACACATAGCCCGGTGGCTAATCAACATACACCTCCTCTTCTAGAACTCTGTTTAAGAATGCTGACTTCACGTCCATCTGGTGTATCTTCCACCTATTTTGTGCTGCAAATGCTATAATCATTCGAATGGTATCCATTCTAGCAACTGGTGCAAATACCTCGAAGTAATCGATACCAGGCTTCTGCCTATATCCCTTCACCACTAGCCTTGCCTTCAACCGGTCCACCTGACCGTCGGGTCTGCACTTCGTCTTGTACACCCATTTCACTCCAATCGACTTCTTACCAACTGGTAAAGTCGTCAGCTCCCAAGTATCATTCTTCTCAATGGAAGCTATCTCCGCATCCATAGCTTGTATCCACCCTTTGTCTTTTGCTGCTTCCTCGAACGTTACATGATCACAATCTGCAAATAGAAAAAAGTTCATCATGGTTTCATCTGGTGTGTCTGGCTCATCATCTCGGTAGACCACATAGTCATGATATCGAGCTGGTGGTCTTCTCTGTCGTGGTGGTAAACTGCTAGATTTTTACTTAGTTGTTTTCTCAGGTGAATCAACAACTGGCGCACGCCTATCTTCTGCAGGCTCCTCCTCAATATCGACACAAGGTTCTCTAGCATCCGTTTGAGACCAATCCCAGGCCTCATCTTCGGCAAACTGTACATCTCGGCTGATAATCAACTCTCCCGTGTCAGGATCATAACACTTATAACCCTT
Organism: Rhodiola kirilowii; assembly: GCA_033675215.1. Lineage (NCBI taxonomy): Eukaryota > Viridiplantae > Streptophyta > Magnoliopsida > Saxifragales > Crassulaceae > Rhodiola > Rhodiola kirilowii. The sequence goes on from CM066201.1 coordinate 38,733,295, forward strand.
CGTATCAGCAATGTACCCGATGAAGATACATCGCCTACTCTTGTCGTCCAGCTTCCTCCGTCGCTGATCTGGTATATGGGGATATGCAATACACCCAAATACTCGTAGACAAGATACATCCGGCTTCACACCACTCCAAGCTTCATCTGGAGTCTTTCCTTGAACCGCCTTCGTAGGACATCGGTTCAGTAAGAATACTGCACAAGATACCGCTTCTGCCCAATAAGGCTTCGGTAGCTCCTTGGCCTTTAACATGCTTCTGACCATCTCAAAGATTGTGCGATTCTTCCTCTCAGCAATGCCGTTCTGTTGAGGTGTGTAGCTTGCAGTCAACTGCCGTCTGATTCCTTCGGCTCTGCAATAGCTTGAGAACTCCTTTGAAGTGAATTCTCCTCCTCTATCTGATCTCAGCGTCTTCAAGGTGTAACCACTTTGTTTTTCAACAAAGGTCTTGAATTCCTTGAACGTCCGGAAAGCCTCCGACTTTTCTCTCAAGAAATAGACCCAAGTCTTTCTTGAAAAATCATCAACAAGTGCCATCATGTATCGCTTTCCGCCAAGAGATTCTACCTCCACTAAACCACATAGATCCGTGTGAACCAGCTCCAATGGTTGGTTCGCTCGTTTCGCCTTTCCTATTGGAAATGGCTCTCTGTGCTGCTTCCCTCGCAAGCACGCCTCACATGGTTGACTAGGAATCTGAATCGCCGGTAGTCCTGTCACCATTTTCTTTGTCGCCAATAATTTCAGTCCGTTGAAATTTAAATGGCCAAATCTGAGATGCCACAGCCAACTGCTGTCTCTCACCATCGTCTGGAAGTTCACTTCAACTCCTTTCTTAAGAATCCACGGGAACATTCGATTCTTTGTCATTGGGACCTTTGCAACGATCCTCCGGTCTTTACCTTCAACTGTGCAAACACCATCTCGAATAGAGATGGAATGACCTCTCTCCGATAGTTGCCCCAAGCTAAGTAGATTCCAACATAACCCGGGTACATAAAACACATTAGTAATAGTTACGTATGTACCGTCATTTGTCTGAATTTGGATGTCGCCTTTTCCCATGAGTTGGATTTGCGACTTGTTTCCAAAACTGACTTCAGCACGAGCGGATTCATCTAAGCGAGAGAATAACTCCTTTCTCCCGCTCATATGGTTGCTGCATCCGGAGTCAAGGTACCACACGTCTGTGTAGCCTTCACAGGTCTCCTTCGTCTTGCATGCTAGAACCATGTTTCCATGCGCTTCGGAAGCATAAGCTTGCTCCACTCGCTCATTTGCTCGGCATTCAGACTTGTAGTGTCCGAACTTTTGACACTTGTAACACTGGACTTTGGACTTGTCACGCCCTCCAGTATGACCACCTCGAGCTTGCTGAATATTGCTGCTACTGGCTTGGTCTCGTCCACCGTTATAATTTCGGCCTCCTCCTCGGCCTTGTCCACGTCCTCGACCTCCACGGTAACTTCCGCGAGTTCGTACTTCGACTCGGCTTTGCAAAGCCTGCTCCTGGCTAGAGCCGTTCGCCTTCTGGTTTATCCGTTGCTCATGTGAACCCAGCGAACTCATGAGTCGATCAATCGACATCTTTGATGTGTCGTTTCCTTCTTCAATAGCTGCTACGACATGTTCAAATTTAACGGGTAACGAGCGTAATACCTTTTCGACGACTCGTTGTTCCTCCAGCGCTTCCCCGTTAACTCTCAAATTGTTAACAACCGCTTGAACCCATTCACAGTATGCCGACACGCTTTCCGAGTCAGTCATTCGCAGTGACTCGAAATCTCCTCGCAGTGTCTGTAGACGCATCCGCATGACTCTTTCATCGCCTTTGTAAGCGTTCTCTAGAATGGTCCATGCCTTGTGGGATGTCTCCGCTTCTGATATTTTTTCAAATATCGGTTCCTCCATAACTTGAAAGATCGCAAATAATGCTTTCTGATCTTTCTTACGAGTGTCCGCCAATAAATCTCTATCTTCTTTTTCAAGCTTGTCAAAAGCCTCTCCGACTACTTCGGTGTAGCCCGTCTCGACCAAACTCCATAAATCTTAGGACCGGAAAAATACCTTCAATTGGATAGACCAATTTTTGAAATTCCGCCCGTTGAATTTTGGTATCTGAAGTGGAATTGTGTTCGACATAATTGAACCACAATACTAAAATATCGCTCCTGATATTTTGTATGCAACACTCGCTCGGAGGCCAAATGTAGGATTAATAACTAATCCTCCCAGGATCACAATATAGTGGCACACAATTCTCACTAATTTTGGTGGACTGTAAATGAAGATAACAACTGATTTATTGTACTCAACGAAACACACTCGTACAAATAAGCTAGGAAATAACTTACAACACTCAAAATATACTAAACACTAGAATACTTTGAGAGAAGATGGAGCTTTTGGGATTAATTTACAAAGACAAGGGATGGCTTCTATTTATAGCCAAAGGAGGAGGAAATGGAGGGATGAGATGGCTTTGATCCAAGGGAGGAGTGGAGAGCAAGTTTCATGGAGTGGAGTGGGGAGCAAGTTTGTGTGGAGGGCAAGTTTGCCCAAAAGCCGCCGGGACACTTGTCTTCTTCATGGATTAACAAATATATTCAACACTCTCTACGTATTGAGTATTGACATTCTCTTTTTAAGAATTATTATTCTCTTCATCACCTGTTGACAATTGTCCCACCACCTTTGTTCTGCTGCACGAACCTTGGAAAATCTCCCCTCCTAGTATCCCTATACGTCTTGCTGTCGCATCTCTCCTTACCCTAGACAACCTCTATTGTTGCGATTTGTCATGCAAGAGAGAATATATAATGGATTACAAACTGAAAGTGTGTGAAATACTCTTGTGTGTGTTCAGATGTTGATATGGATGTGTGTGGAACAACTATATCTGGACAACTTGTGCAGAGTGATGAAACTAAGCGCTGTAAAGGAAACAGAGACACGCAATATATTTACCCAGTTTGGCATTAACAAGCCTACGTCTGGGGGGCTTATCCCTAGCCTGGTGGAAAGTACTTCACTATGATGAGTTTACAGTACAAAAGGTCTTACGTTTACAGATTCCCTCTTAAACGGACAACTCCTCTAACACTCCGGTGATTGCAATCTAGGCTCCCCTAGATCAGAGATCTTTCCTCTATATTTCCACGGTTTGATACTCCACGAAGATCAACGCCTTCTCTCGAATGCGCAGCAACCAAGCAGCAGTGCGTGTGTTTCCAATTCGTTCCACGGTCAGTCTGAACAGAACCCAGTACAGACTGACTCCGAGCGCTGTGATCTTAATGGAATGATAAGCTCACAGCCTATTGCCTCGACCTCCCGATCAATGAATGCGTGTGAGTAATTTCTCCAAGAGTGCTTGCAGGTTCGAGAACCCTAGCGCTCTTTATATAGTGACGTAGATTCCTAAGATATCGGGAAATCCAATCTTCAACCGCCAATATCTTTTAGGAAATATTTCTCAAGCTTTTAGGGAAGTTTCCTAATATCATGAGCCGCCTCTTCTAGATAATCTTGCATCGATATCTCTTTAATAATTAGTTGGTAAATTATGTTTAGGCTTATATCTTTCCAAAAAGCTCTCAACCGACTCCAAGATACATCGCCGACTTACCAAATACGGATAATGAAATTATGCTTCTGCGTCGGTCTTGTCGCACATTGGTTGTCTATCTCTAACCTTGAACTCCTCATTGTCCAATAGCTTGAACAACTTCATAGGGTTTTGCCAAACCAAATGCCACTAAATCTAACAATTTCCCCCTTGGCATTTTTGGCAAAACATCTGTACCTGTACTACTTTTACATTTGAATCTTTGAAGGAGATTTCAAGCTCCCAAGTGTACTAACAACAAAGTGCTACCGAATGAATATTTTTGGAGATTTCAAACTCCCAAAATTTCTAGCACATACAAGTATTTTAAGGAGATTTCTAACTTCGAAACTACTCCCCCTTTTTACCATAAAGTGACAAGGAGGATGAAAACCAGTAGCATAGCCCAAGAGTCACGATAGAGTTCAACATTAATAATAGAAAAAAGATTAAAATGTATGTATCACCACGAGTTTAGTAGTCTGAGTCCTCGTCATCTGAATCATCGTCTTCCACCTCCTCCTCCTCAGGATATCGCAGTTCCACCAATAGTTTTGCGATCTTCTTTTTCCTAGCCATGAGTAAGACAATTCTTTCATTGACATCTGCAAGCTCCTCTTCTAGGTGAGCAATTACTTTCTTGCGAGTTGCGGCAGGAACTCCAGAACTCACCTCATGCAGGGACTGTTCAGAGGGCTTCTTCTTGTTCATTTAAGGCATTCCATGCTTGATGGACCATAATTGTATGAATCATAAACACAGTTAAACCCACCAAATTAGACGCTTTGTCTATTTAACTTTTGCTTGTTAGTTCCGATATTTATCTACAGGGTATTTTGAAGTCTAGAGAGAATATAGGATAAGGAGGAGTTTTAAAGCTGAAAATGAATTACGAGTCATTCCAGGTCACGACCAATTTCTGACTTTCAAGAACCTGACGTGGAATCACTCATAACAAGTCCAACCGAAGAGCAACCAGAGCCAGTCCGGAGCTGAAAGGATCGATGGCTTTTTGGGATGAGACTCACAAAACTCAAACTCACTCTCCTTCCTCCATGTGGCCGGCGGCTAAAGCCACAAGCCACTCCTTCTCCTCCATGTGGCCGGCGGCTAAGGGAGAGGTGACATCACCCGATGGCTTTGAGCTCCTCCTCCCATCTTGTGACATGTGGTGGCTTCTCCTCCACATCCATCTCCTCGTCATGGCCTATAAATAGAGCCCTTCATTGCCTTTGTAAATCATCCCATCCTCATTCCAACATCACAAGTCCTCAAGTGACTTATCTCTCTAGCTTATGTGGGCACAATCTTGTAATCACTTTACTTGGGAATCAAAGCTTGATCTTTAGCACTTTCAACGGTTTTCGTAAGTACTCTCTTCTTTACTTTACTGTCTTTCAATGTACTTTACTTTCCTGTCTTTACTTTCTAAAACTTTACTTTACCGTCTTTCAAAAACCTTTACTTTTCAAAGCACTTAGCTATGATGTCCTATTCCATGGATATTCGTAGCTAAACCCTTCATTCGGTTAAAGGGGAGTGCTTGTATCATAAAATGTTTTAGACCCTTCTCTTAGTGCCTCTTTGTGTTCAACTTGTTCTAGGTGCCTTATATTAGGTCAGAATTCCATTGGTTGAGTGGATGCTCGGAAGAGCAAAGCTTTGCCATGGGTTCGTGATCTTCCGTGGATAAGTGGAGGCTCGGAAGAGCACAGCTTATCTGTGGAAGTCAACCTCTTTTAAACACCATTTGGTTTATCAGGAATGATGATCAAATGGATGCACATACTAGAACAAGAGTTCTTTGTCTTGCAAAAGACTAGACGGTGTGGCAAGTCATGTGCTAGGAATAGCCTTGATTCACTTTTGAACACTCAGTATGATCATTAGAGGTCAATGATAAACAGACTATGATACAAGGCCCCTAAAACCGAATACTTTCCTTTAATTGTAATATCGACTGTTACTTTACCTTTCAGTACCAAAAACCAAAAACAACCCCCCAACTGCTTTATTTAATCCCCCCTTTTCGAAAGAACAACTATTCACCTAATTCCTTTGGGTTCGACCCGTACTTACCACTTACTACCAAAAAAATAGTTAAGTCGCGAGTATCGGTGACAGCACTGCCTTGTCGCGAGGCAATGTGCACAAATAAATTTATATTCCGCTACTCGTGACCTTACTACTGAGTAGCAAGTGGTAAGTAGGGGTCGAACCCAAGGGAATTAGGGGGATACAATGTTCTTTGAGGGAATCGTACAGCGAGGGAGCGTGTTTTAGATTGATTGAGATTTTAGCGGTAATAACTAAGTGACTTTTTGGTTGGTTTTTTGGTTTTTTGTGCGGAAAAGTAAATGACAGAAAATGTAAATACTGAAAATAAAAGAGAAGACTTACAGCGGGTGATGCGTGATTGGCAAGTCCTCTGGAAGGTGAGCAGTTGATAGAGCAGTTTATACTAAGAAAGTAAATGCAGGTGGTGTTTAAATTTAAAGAAAGATTCGGTTTCAGGGGCCTTGTATCATAATCTGTTTATCATTGACCGCTAATGACCATACTAAGTGTTCAAAAGTGAATCGAGGCTATTCCTAGCACAAGAATTGCCACACCGTCTAGTCTTTTGCAAGACGTAGAACTCTTGTTCTAATATGTGCATCCAGTTGACCATCATTCCTGATAAATCAAATGGTTTTTGAAAGAGGTTGATCTCCACAAATAAGCTGTGCTCTTCCGAGCCTCCACTTATTCACGGAGGTCACGAGTTCATGGTAGAGCTTTGCTCTTCCGAGCATCCACTCTACCAATGAAGTTCTGTCCTAATATATGGCACTTAGAACAAGTTGAACACAAAGAGGCATTAAGAAAAGGGTCTAAAACATTTTATGATACAAGTACACCCCTTCAACCGAATGAAGAGTTTAGCTACGGTTATCCATGGAAGAGGACACCATAGCTAAGTACTTGAAAAGTAAAGGTTTTCGAAAGACAGAAAGTAAAGTTTTTGAAAGTAAAGACAAGGAAAATAAAATTGCAGTTTTAAAAGACAGGAAAGTAAAAGTTTCGAAAGTAAAAGACAGTAAAGGAAAGGGGTGAGTACTTCAAGAACCGACAAGAGTACTCGAGAATAAAGAAAAGCTTGAGTACTCAAGAACCGACAGGAGTACTCAAGACCGAACTATAATACTCAAGAACCAACAGGAGTATTATATATTGAAAACCAAACTTACAAATGCCAAACTTTTAGAGAGAGAAGTGGATTGTGTTGTGGATGATACAAATGAGGAGGGGAGGCATTCTATTTATAGCCAAATGGGGGAGGAATGGATGGAGAGGATGAAACCATGTGGTTTCATCCAAGGGAGGAGATGAGGGGGTTATAGCCGCCGGTCATAGGTCACAAAAGGGGGAGGTTTTCCTCCCTTGGCCACCTCCAACCAAAAGCCACCGGTCACCAATGGATAAGGATGAGTTTGTGTGAGTTTTGTGATGTTTTCACAAAACTATCGGTCCATTTTTGCTCCGGTCTGAATTTGGTTTCTCCTCGGTTAGATTTGTTTTGAGTAATTCAATGTCAGGATCTTGAGATTTCTTCATTCAGCGTCTGATCGTGACCTTGGACTGACTCGTAATATCTTTTCAGCGTAAAATCCTCTCCTTAGTGTGTTTTCTCTCTAGAGTCCAAAATACCCTGTAGAAATATATCGGAACTAACAAGTAAAGTTAAATAGACAAAAGGTCTAATTTAGTGGGTTTAACTGTGTTTATGATTCGTATAATTATGGTCCATCAGATCACCCCACATTTTTAGTTGTTCGTCCCGAACAATGCTATTAAAGGGCGACACATTAAGTTTGGTTTTAAAATATGAAAGTTAGCTTGTGGGACTCGATTTATCCTAATTCATGCATTGCTTACTTATTACCAAATTGAACTGTGTAAATAAATAGAAGAAACTTGATACTTGTACCTCCATGCTGAGATGCAAATTATACTGGATGTTTCGGGAGATAGCCCGTTTTAGGCTCCTGGACTGCATTCTCGGGATCGTCTCGCACTATATGGTTTTCTTGTAGCTTTCTCTAGCACGTGATTCGGTTCGGGTTTCAATGGTTTGAGTACTTTGATTTTCTTTTGGCGAGGGACAGCTTTTGTAGTAAATCAGCCTTTGGCCTTTGATTTGACTCTTTAAGTACTTCACTTTTGTTCGGTTAAAACCTTCACAATTTTGGGCCTTTGGCCTCTTGATTTGCTTCTTTGAGTTTTTTGCATCTTTGTGACTTGCTAGTCCATTTTCTCAAGCCTTTTTTGGGAGGTCCAATCATCGCCCGCAAGCCTATGGAAATACCTCCCCGCTCCTCTCATCCTTTCCGTTTCGCGCGGGTCAAGATGAGGGTCGCTCATCTATTTTCTCGGCTACTTTGACTAGAGATAGGACGGTTTGATTCCCGTCCTCGCCTTTTTTTCTTTTTTGCATAAACACTGCATGGCGGAGATGACTTCAATCTTCACTAAAACCCGAAGTGCAGCCTCCACTGACTTCGAAAACCATATAGTTTGATTCGATCCTTCGAGTGCTTGCCAAGCCTCTCTAGGGCAGTTTATGTCAACTCCACATCCCTGGTTTATCTCAGCACAAAGGGACAAATGAGAAGTTACATTCTAAGTTTTTGAACAGTTGAATTTTCACAAGGTTAATGCATGAATTATGATCTATCTTTTTCACATTCTTAAGTTCATATTTTCAAAAAGATAATTTTAAAAAAAAGGAAAAGAAAAACATGTTATGTACACAGGTGGTTCTCACCCCACACTTTTGAACGAAGGTGTGCCTTAGTTCAAAAGTCATGCAAGCAAATATATACAGGAAAGGTGAGAATGAAAAAACTAAATGATAGAAATTAAATGACTGAAAGTAAGATAGGTGTCGGGTTACCTCCCGACCAGTGCATTTGTTTAACGTCGTTAGCTCGACAGTACCTCATTCCTGAATCACTGGTTTGGATCCCATGGGTGGCTCAGGTCATATTTTTCTGTTGTCAAGTTGACCTCGCCATGGTAGTGTTTGACTTGCTGTCCATTCGCATTGAATCATCTTCCATCCTCCATGCTTTCCAACTCAAGCATCCCATGGTTGAATACCTTAGTTACGGTATAAGGACCGGTCCATCTTGATTGGGTTGATTCGTCGTTGAGGCTCTCATGATGGCCTTGCTCCGTCCTCAAGTAGAATACGGTGCATACATACCGCTGGGCTAACTCCTCTCAAGTCGGCTAGAGTCCATCCAATAGCCAACTTGTGCTGTCTCAGTACTTTTATCAAACTACGTTCCTGGCCTGCTTCCAAGCCACTCTTTATGATTACCGGGAGCGTGTTATTTTCCCCTAGGAAGGCGTACTTCAGATGCACGGGCAGGGGCTTCAATTCTATTTTGGGAGCTTGCATCACCGAGGGTAAAAAGGTATTTGATTTGAATAATTTTACCTCGTTGACTTCATATCCTGGTGTGAGAGGCTCCGAGATTGTTAAGTGGGCCAGCGTTTCTTGTAAGCCTTCGGTTAATTCGTATGAGTGTTCGGCTCCATTGAGTATGAGTTCTAAGGGATTTGCTCTTAGTTCTGGTTGAACTTCTTGAACAAGGTCGTCCGAAGCGTTGAGAGCGTGCACTTCCTCGAACTTCATGGGATGCTTCATTGCTCTGAATATGTCGAAGCTGAAGACCTCTCCTTCTACTTCCATTGATAGCATCCCACTTCCGCAGTCTATTTTCATTTTTGATGTTTTGAGAAATGGACGGCCGAGAAGGATGGGTGCATGGTCTGTTGGCCTGCCATTCTCCATTTTTAAGACGTAGAAGTATGCTAAAAACACCAATTTGCCTACTTGAACCAAGACGTCTTCTATTTTGCCCTCGGGCTGTTTGCACGATCGATCTGCCAGTTGAATAGTGAGGCCGGTGGGTTCGAGCGGTCCAATTCTGAGGCATGAGTAGATAGAGAAGGGAAGGACGTTGATTGATGCTCCAAGATCTAGCATGCAGTTCTCGATCCGGATGTTGCCAATTGTGCAAGGAATGGTGTAAGTTCCCGGATCACCACATTTGGGGGGCACCTTTCGTTGTATGACAGCGGACACGTTTCTACTCATTAGCTCTTGATCATATCTAGCACTCCTCCGGTTGGTGCAAAGCTCTTTTAAAAACTTAGCATACCGAGGGATTTGCTTGATGGCTTCCAAGAGGGGGATGTTGATTTCGACTTTACTGAACAACTCAAATACGTCCTTATCCATGACATGTTGTTTTAGTGCTCGGGCTGGCACTGGAAATGGAAGAGAGGCACTGATTTTGGAGGTCTCAGTTATGGGCACTGGGCTGGTCACTGGTACCGGACCTGGCCTGCGTTCCTCAGGCGCATTTTCTTCTTCCTCTGGTGCGTACTCGCTTTCCTCAGGCAACTCCGGGCTTTCGTCTTCCTCTTGCTCTATGGGTTGGATGACAAGCTTTTTTCCACTCCTAAGAGTCACAGCATTTACGTTTCCCCTTGGGTTCTGGATGGTTTGTGAAGGGAGTCGAACAGGCTCATTAGTGAGTGCAGATATTGAGGTTGCGAGCTGGGACATGTGCTTGGTCAAGTCTGCAATTGCTCCATCAGTTTTTGCCATGTTTTGATGTACTGTGCTAGCCAACTCTTTTACAACATCCTTGATTGGTTTTCTCAAACCTTGGTGGCTCGGACCGGCTTGGTACTGGTTTGGCCCTTGATGATTGTTTTGGGCCCGCTTGATACTGATTCGGTCCCCTTTGTTGATACTGGCCTGATGGTGGGATGTTTTGGTTGTACTGTCGGTGGGGCGGTTGGTAAAATGACTACGCTGGTTGAGGTGCGGCTTGTTGTGTCATCCTTGGAGGGTGGTTCTCGTTTTTCCAGCTCGGGTTGGTTGCTTGACCATACTGTCGGCTTGGATCGGCGTAGTTGTTGTTATTATTGTACCCTTGATATCCCTCTATTGCATTGGCCTCCACCGGATCCTCTTTGATCAAAGTTTGGCATGCAACAGTTTTGTGGTTCATAGAGCCACAAAACTCGCATGGTCTTACATGAACTGTCTGTTTTTGTAGGAATTGCATCATCATTTCCTTCATCTGTTCCAATTGCTCGGTCATTGAGTTTACCGGTGTCTCGACCTTTGCCACGTTCTTGGTTTGGGTGAACTCATCCTGCCGAATGGTCTCCTCTCTGAACCGGGCATTTTCAGCAAATTTCGTGACTAGGCGCCTTATGCCGCTTAATGGTAGGCTCGCCAATGACCCTCCAGCCGAGGCATCCAGAAGCATTTTGTCCAAGTGGTTCAATCCGTCAAGCATGTACTCGATGATGAGTTTCTCGGGTAATCCAAGATTGCAGCAGCTTTGCTCCAATCGGTTGAATTTCTCGAGGTAGTCGAATATCGACTCGTTGGGCCCTTGCTTTATGTCCTGCAGCTGCTTCCTTACTTGCATCGCTTTTCCTGCTGGGTAGTATTTGTCTAGAAATTTCCTTTGCATCTGAGCCCATGTTCTGATGCTTCCCGAAGGCAATGAAAGGAACCAATCGTTTTCCGAGTCAACGAGGGAAAAATAGAACGCCTTCAACTTGAAGTCGTTTACATTCACTCAATTGGGCTTTAGATTTTGGCAAATGCCATGTAAGCGTTGGAGATGAGTTGTCGCAGATTCTCCATGAGCTCCTGAGAATTTGGCAAAGTGTGGACCACGGACATGTCGACGGCAATGTTTTCTAGTTCAGGGCCCTCGTATATGCACCACGGCTGATTTCTAAAATATGGGGCATTGAGTTCGTCCAGAGTAGGCTCGCGGTAGTTGTTATCCCCATAGTAATCATCGAAGATGGGTTCTCGTCTTGGCTCTTGTTGATATTGCGGGGGTGGGGGGTATCTAGGGGGCTGTACTGGACCAGCTCCATTTCGGTCCTCAGGTAGTCCTTGATTTCTTCGGATGGCCTCCCTATTATGAGCTCTATGGTTTCGCATGAGTTGTTCCGGATCGTCAACAAATTGAGGCGGCGCTTCATTATTTCGATCGAACAGATTCATCTCGTCATCATCCTGGTAGTCATGGTGGCTTTCTTCACGAGACATGGTTGCGTTGAAGCGAGTATCGATTCAAAGAACTTATCCGATTAATTAACTAAATCCCCGGCAACGGCGCCAATTTGACAGCACTGCCTTGTCGCGAGACAATGTGCACAAATAAATTTATATTCCGCTACTCGCTCGTGACCTTACTACTGGGTAGCAAGTGGTAAGTAGGGGTCGAACCCAAGGGAATTAGGGGGATAAAATGTTCTTTGAGGGAATCGTACAGCGAGGGAGCGTGTTTTAGATTGATTGAGATTTTAGCGGTAATAACTAAGTGACTTTTTGGTTGGTTTTTTGGTTTTTTGTGAGGAAAAGTAAATGACAGAAAATGTAAATACTGAAAATAAAAGAGAAAACTTACAGCGGGTGATGCGTGATTGGCAAGTCCTCCGGAAGGTGAGCAGTTGATAGAGCAGTTTATACTAAGAAAGTAAATGCAGGTGGTGTTTAAATTTAAAGAAAGATTCGGTTTCAGGGGCCTTGTATCATAATCTGTTTATCATTGACCGCTAATGACCATACTAAGTGTTCAAAAGTGAATCGAGGCTATTCCTAGCACAAGACTTGCCACACCGTCTAGTCCTTTGCAAGACGTAGAACTCTTGTTCTAATATGTGCATCCAGTTGACCATCATTCCTGATAAATCAAATGGGTTTTGAAAGAGGTTGATCTCCACAAATAAGCTGTGCTCTTCCGAGCCTCCACTTATCCACGGAGGTCACGAGTTCATGGTAGAGCTTTGCTCTTCCGAGCATCCACTCTACCAATGAAGTTCTGACCTAATATATGGCACTTAGAACAAGTTGAACTCAAAGAGGCATTAAGAAAAGGGTCTAAAACATTTTATGATACAAGTACACCCCTTCAACCGAATGAAGAGTTTAGCTACGGTTATCCATGGAAGAGGACACCATAGCTAAGTACTTGAAAAGTAAATGTTTTCGAAAGACAGAAAGTAAAGTTTTTGAAAGTAAAGACAAGTAAAATAAAATTGCAGTTTTAAAAGACAGGAAAGTAAAAGTTTCGAAAGTAAAAGACAGTAAAGGAAAGGGGTGAGTACTTCAAGAACCGACAAGAGTACTCGAGAATAAAGAAAAGCTTGAGTACTCAAGAACCGACAGGAGTACTCAAGACTGAACTATAATACTCAAGAACCAACAGGAGTATTATATATTGAAAACCAAACTTACAAATGCCAAACTTTTAGAGAGAGAAGTGGATTGTGTTGTGGATGATACAAATGAGGAGGGGAGGCATTCTATTTATAGCCAAATGGGGGAGGAATGGATGGAGAGGATGAAACCATGTGGTTTCATCCAAGGGAGGAGATGAGGGGGTTATAGCCGCCGGTCATAGGTCACAAAAGGGGGAGGTTTTCCTCCCTTGGCCACCTCCAACCAAAAGCCACCGGTCACCAATGGATAAGGATGAGTTTGTGTGAGTTTTGTGATGTTTTCACAAAACTATCGGTCCATTTTCGCTCTGGTCTGACTTTGGTTTCTCCTCGGTTGGATTTGTTTTGAGTAATTCAATGTCAGGATCTTGAGATTTCTTCATTCAGCGTCTGATCGTGACCTTGGACTGACTCGTAATATCTTTTCAGCGTAAAATCCTCTCCTTAGTGTGTTTTCTCTCTAGAGTCCAAAATACCCTGTAGAAATATATCGGAACTAACAAGCAAAAGTTAAATAGACAAAAGGTCTAATTTAGTGGGTTTAACTGTGTTTATGATTCGTATAATTATGGTCCATCAATCGGAGATATAAATTTATTTTTGCACAGAGAACATCGCACCTTAACAACAGTGCGGTGGGCTCCGTCAAAATTGGCGCCGTTGCCGGGGAGTTAGCCTTCGATTAGCTGTTCTTTTCTTTTTCTTTTCTCTTTCTTTCGAACTCGCTTCTGTACCACCATGTCTCGCGAAGGAAGCACCCATGACTCTCAGGATAACGACGAGGTCAATCTGTTCAATCAAAATAATGAGACACCACCTCAATTTCCAATTCTCGACGATCCAGAGCAACTCTTCCGAAACCAAAGAGCTCGTGATAGGAATGCCATCCTAAGAAACCAAGGACCACCCGAAGGCCGAAATGAAGCTGGCCCAGCACAACAACCTCCTAGACATCCACCACCCCCGCAGTATCGACGAGAGCCAAGACGCAAACCAGTCTTTGATGACTACTACGGGGATAACAACAACTTCCGCGAACCTACTATGGGAGAACTGTCGGCACCAGATTTCAGAAATCAGCCGTGGTGCATTTACGAAGTCCCTGAGCTAGAAAACATCGCCATTAACACTTTAGTGGCCGACAACTTGCCAAAGTTCTCAGGAACTCGTGGAGAATCAGCAACGACTCATCTCCAACGCTTACATGGCACTTGCCAAAACCTAAAACCCAATGGCGTGAACGTAGACGACTTTAAGTTAAAAGCGTTCTACTTTTCCGTCACTGACTCGGCGAACGACTGGTTCCTTTCGTTGCCTTCCGGAAGCATCAGAACATGGGCTCAGATGCAGAAGAAGTTCTTAGACAAATACTACCCGGCAGGAAGAGCAATGCAAGTAAGGAGGCCACTGCAGGACATCAAGCAAGGGCCCAATGAAACCATGTACAACTCTTGGAAAAATTCAATCGCCTGGAGAGAAGCTGCTGCACCCTTGGATTGCCCGAGAAACTCATCATCGAATACCTCATTGATGGATTGAGACCCTTAGACAAAATGCTCCTGGATGCCTCAGCTGGAGGATCCATGATGAATCTATCACTGAGTGCCATAAGGAATCTCATCACCGACTTTGCTGAAAATGCCCGATTCAGAGAAGAGACAACTCGACAGGAAGAATTTTCCCGAACGAAGAATGTGGCAAAAGCTGAAACACCGATAAACTCTATGCCAGAGGAGATTAAACAAATAAAGGAAATGATGATTCAAATCCTACGAAGGCAGCCAGTTAAGATAAAGCCTTGTGAGTTTTGTAGTTCTGCGGACCACAAGACTGACGCATGCCCAACACTGATAGTAGAGGAACCGGAAGAAGTGAATGCAGTGGTAGGATACCAAGGATACAACTACAACCACAACAGCAACGATAGAGCAGGACCAAACCGATAGTATAATCAAGCGACTAATCCAAGCTGGCGAAACGACAACCATCCTCCGAAGGAGACACAACAAGCCGCACCACAATTAGCTCAGTCATTCTACCAACCGCCCCACCGGCAGTACAACCAGAACGCTCCATCAGCTGGCCAATATCAACAAAGAGGATCAAATCAATACCCAACAAGCCAATATCAGCAGAAGGGAACGAATCAATACCAACCCAGCTCAAACAATCAGCAAGGAACAAGCAAGTCGCTTGAAGACACAATGAAGGAGCTCACAGGAAGAGTAAATCAATTGGGGACTTCGCTACACCAATATCAGGCGAAAACTGACGGGGCAATTTCAGATTTGACCAAACAAATGTCCCAACTCGCCACCTCAATGTCCGCGGGAAGTCAAACATGAAGGTAGCACTAGAAGAAACAGCACGATCCACAACTTACAAACTTACAAACAAACACTTCACCCGTAGGCACCGTCCTGATTGGAATCAAGAAGAAGACCGACCCAATGATGACAGAATGTGGGTCACGCATGCTGACAATGGACGTTATACATTCACGGTTAGCATGACACCTCCACCGATTACACACTTCGATATACCGGCATCTGGCTGGGATGACAATGACTCTAATGGTCTCAGATGGAATTCCCCAACTAACATCTATGCGTCGGAGCAAAATATTTACCTGGAAGATAAAGAATTAAAAGGACCCGATCATACAAATCCAGAGCCAGAGGATGGGCAGAATGGCCCAATCATGGAAAGATCCTTCACTTCAGATCATGAGTCACAACCAGAAAGGGATAAGGACCCAGGGGCCTTCACGGTCACCTGTGGTATTGGAGAAGCCCAGATTCACAAGTGCTTAATCGATATTGGGGCTGCCGTCAATGCCATGCCTTACTCCTTATATTACTTATTGGGACTTGGCCCATTGAAGCCACCAAGGTCAAATATCGAGTTGGGAGACAAATCATGTATCCAACCGATTGGAATGCTTGAAGATCTAATACTCGATGTAGGAGAGCTCGTAGTTGCTGCGGACTTTTATGTAATAGAGACAAAAGAGACCAGCGAAGACGGACCTCCAACGCTTATATTGGGACGACCTTTTCTCTACACCACCAAGGCATGGATCGACATGGGCAAAGGCTTGTTATCACTTACATTTGGCGGCAAAAATTCAGATTTCTACATCGATGATTATGATGGCCGCCCAGGAACATGGACACCGCCAGACATTTTAAATACCGCTGATCTCAGCACACTAGTTTCTGACCTACCAAAAGAAACCGAGAGGGTGACTAAACCAGCAGCTATGATCGAAAGAACCTCACCTTCTCGGAAGAACCAAAAGAATCGGAAGAGTTGGAAAGAAAAACCACCGAAACAAGGAAGTCCTGACCCATCATCCCACAAAAACTCGGGGGAAGGCGAGGAAAAAATGAAAGTAGGCACTCCACAACACTATGACCTGAGCTGCCCATGGGATCCAAACTTGTGATCCCCATGCGTCGAGCCAACGATGTTAAACAAAGGCACTGGTCGGGAGGTAACCCGACACCTATCTTACTTTCAGTAATTTTCTTTTCTGTCATTTAGTTTTTTACCGTAAGTTGCTCTCACCCATTTTATGTATAGAAGAAATGACTCCTTGTAGGAATTGGTTTTTGGAGTAAGATCAGATCAGCCAGGCAGCTTCCAAGAATTACCGAGCCTGCGCTGAGAGTTCAAGGCCCCAACCGAACTCCCTCGATTATCCAGCTCCGAGGCATGTCATTCCACGACACGACACAGTAAAAGGGAGTTCAGTTCTTCTCTTTTCCTTAATGTCATTTCCTTCTCTTGTATATATTTGCATGACTTTTGAACTAAGTCGTGCTGAAAGGCACGCCTTCGTTCAAAAGTGTGGGGTGAGAACCACCTGTGTACATAGTCAGTTAACATGCTTTTTCTTTTCCTTTTCCCTTAATATTATCTTTTTGAAAATATGAACTTGAGAATGTGAAAAAGATAGATCTAAATTCATGCATTTACCTTGTGAAAATTCAACTGTTTAAAAACTTAGAATGTAACTTCTCATTTGTCCCTTTGTGCTGAGATATACAGGGGATGTGGAGTTGATAGAAAATGCCCTAGAGAGGCTTGGCAAGCACTCGAAGGATCGAATCTAACTATATGGTTTTCGAAGTCAGTGGAGGCTGCACTTCGGGTTTCAGTGAAGATTGAAGTCATCTCCGCCATGCCGCGTTTATGCAAGAGGCTGGACGGGAATCAAACCGTCCTATCTAGTCCTAGTAGCCGGGAAAATAGATGAGCGACCCTCATCTTGACCCGCGCGAAACGGCGAGGATGAGAAAGAGCGGGGAGGTATTTCCATAAGCTCGCGGGCGACGATTGGACCTCCCAAAAAGGCTGAGAAAATGGACTAGCAAGTCACAAAGAAGCGAAAGCTCAAAGAAGCTAATCAAAGGCCAAAGGCCAAAATTGTGAAGGTTTTAACCGAACATAAGTGAAGAAACTCCAACTCAATATCAAAGGCCAAAGGCCAAAGGCTGATTCACTACAAAAGCTGTCCCTCGCCAAAAAGAAATCAAAGTACTCAACTCAGTGAAACCCGAACCGAATCACGTGCTAGAGAAAGCTACAAGGAAACCATATAGTACGAGTCGATCCCGAGAATGCAGTCCAGGAGCCTAAAAAGGGCTATCTCCCGAAACATCCGAATTAATTTGCATCTCAACGCGAAGGTACAAGTATCAAGTTTCTTCTAAGTATTTACACAGTTTAGTTTAGTAATAAGTAAGTAATGCATGAATTAAGATAAATCTAGTCCCACAGCCTCACTTTCATATTTAAAAGTTTTTACTTAGATTGCCTTCCACCCTTTAAAAACCATTGTTCGGGACGAACAACTAAAAGTGTGGGGTGATCTGATGGACCATAATTGTATGAATCATAAACACAGTTAAACCCACCAAATTTCTGACTTTCAAGAACCTGACGTGGAATCACTCAAAACAAGTCCAACCAAAGAGCAACCAGAGTCAGTCCGGAGCTGAAAGGACCGATGGCTTTTTGGGATGAGACTCACAAAACTCAAGCTCACTCTCCTTCCTCCATGTGGCCGGCGGCTAAAGCCACAAGCCACTCCTTCTCCTCCATGTTGCCGGCGGCTAAGGGAGAGGTGACATCACCCGATGGCTTTGAGCTCCTCCTCCCATCTTGTGACATGTGGTGGCTTCTCCTCCACATCCATCTCCTCTTCATGGCCTATAAATAGAGCCCTTCATTGCCTTTGTAAATCATCCCATCCTCATTCCAACATCACAAGTCCTCAAGTGACTTATCTCTCTAGCTTATGTGGGCACAATCTTGTAATCACTTTATTCAACGGTTTTTGTAAGTACTCTCTTCTTTACTTTACTGTCTTTCAAAGTACTTTACTTTCCTATCTTTACTTTAGAAAACTTTACTTTACCGTCTTTCAAAAACCTTTACTTTTCAACGCACTTAGCTATGATGTCCTATTCCATGGATATTCGTAGCTAGACCCTTCATTCGGTTGAAGGGGAGTGCTTGTATCATAAAATGTTTTAGACCCTTCTCTTAGTGCCTCTTTGTTTTCAACTTGTTCTAGGTGCCTTATATTAGGTCAGAATTCCATTGGTTGAGTGGATGCTCGGAAGAGCAAAGCTTTGCCATGGGTTCGTGATCTTCCGTGGATAAGTGGAGGCTCGGAAGAGCACAGCTTATCTGTGGAAGTCAACCTCTTTTAAACACCATTTGGTTTATCAGGAATGATGATCAAATGGATGCACATACTAGAACAAGAGTTCTTTGTCTTGCAAAAGACTAGACGGTGTGGCAAGTCATGTGCTAGGAATAGCCTTGATTCACTTTTGAACACTCAGTATGATCATTAGAGGTCAATGATAAACGGACTATGATACAAGGCCCCTAAAACCGAATACTTTCCTTTAATTGTAATATCGACTGTTACTTTACCTTTCACTACCAAAAACCAAAAACAACCCCCCAACTGCTTTATTTAATCCCCCCTTTTCGAAAGAACAACTATTCACCTAATTCCCTTGGGTTCGACCCGTACTTACCACTTACTACCAAAAAAATAGTTAAGTCGCGAGTATCGGAGATATAAATTTATTTTTGCACAGAGAACATCACACCTTAACGACAGTGCGGTGGGCTCCGTCAATGCTCGAGATCCAAGATTTGCTTTCTTGTGAACTGTTTGTAGTCCGCCACAAGAACCTTTGGTGCACCCGTCAACTTGTTTTGGCTGGTCTTGATATCAGGATGCCGGGCTAGAATAAGCTCGTAGATAAATGATGGAAAACCAATGGGATGATTTTATCATAAGGGAAGTAGCATGTGAAGCAATTTGTTCAAACACAAGTTGTCCCAAGTCTATCTTCTGCTTGCTTCCCAGTGCTCTCAGGAGGAGACCCATCGTTTTTCACACTGTTGAACGATTATGATTCAGTAACCAATTCTTTAATGTAATGTTGTGGAGTAATGAATGCTTTGATGACAAATCAGTGCCAGTTTAGTTGTCTTATTCCACTTAGTCCTCACACATGCAGTAATCGTCTCAGCAAGCTTGTTCCACTTGGGTTCAGTCAGAGCTACCTCTCGACCATCTCCTCCATACTAATCATTTATAACATCTGGGGTGATCACAATATCCCTTCCCCTTTTATGTAGATTCTCGTAGGACTGATCCTCAACATCAGCAAAGCTCTCCGACAGGTTTGTAATGGCTTCTCTCACAATGCTTG
Organism: Rhodiola kirilowii; assembly: GCA_033675215.1. Classification (NCBI taxonomy): domain Eukaryota; kingdom Viridiplantae; phylum Streptophyta; class Magnoliopsida; order Saxifragales; family Crassulaceae; genus Rhodiola; species Rhodiola kirilowii. The sequence continues at coordinate 38,752,966 of CM066201.1, forward strand.
CTACGAACGGTTTAGCCATTGTACTGATGACCATATATCTATCTCTTTAATCAAACTCACTAATTATTTAGTAGAGTACTGATGGACCATATTCATATGATTCGTTAAGACACTTAAACCCACCAAATTAGACGCTTTATCTTGACAACTTTTACTTGTTAGTTTCACTTTTGTTCTACAGGCTATTTCAAGGAGTAATGACGAAACGAGCTAAAATGGAGTTCTTAACGCTAAAAGTGGATTACAAGTCAGAACTGGCCATTCTCCGACAATACTCCGATCAAGCCACAACTAAGTCCCAATGACTTATTCCAACAAAGATCAAGAACACAAGTGAAATGCCAAGTCTAAGTTCCTCACCTTTTGATGTCAACTAAGAAGCAACCAAAGAGGCAACCAAAGGGCAACCGAAGACCAACCGGAGTCACATGCCAACCGATGGCTTTTGGGAAGGAAAGATCTCATTCCACTCACACTCTCCTCCTCCACCTCCTGGCCGGCGGCTTCCTTGTGGAAGTGACACATGGCCGGTGGCTTTTGGGAAGCCACCTCATGGCCGGCCGCTCTTTGAGCTCTCCTCTCCCTTTGTGACATGTGTTGAGCTCTCCTCTCTTCCCCTTGCCTATAAATAGACACTTCCCTTCCCTTTGTAAATCATCCCTTTATAAATAGACACTTCCCTTCCCTTTGTAAGTCACTTGTTACTTATCTCTCTAGATTTTGGGCACAATCCTTGTAAACATTTACTTTGATTTTGAATACTCTTGTTGGTTCTTGAGTATTCTTGTTGTTCTTGAGTTTACTCCTGTTCGTTCTTGAGTATTCTCCCCTTTACTTTCCTTGTCTTGATTTCCAAAAACCTTTACTTTCTTGTCTTTCAAAACCTTTACTTTATTCAGCACTTAGCTATGATATCCACCTCAATGGATATTCATAGCTAAACCCTTCATTCGGTTGAAGGGGTGTGCTTGTATCATACAATGTTTTAGACCCTTCTCTTAAGTGCCTCTTTGTGTTCAAAACTTGTTCTATGTGCCATATATTAGGTCAGAACACTATTGGTTGAGTGGATGCTCGAAAGAGCAAAGCTCTTCCTTGGGTTCGTGAACCTTCGTGGTTAAGTGGAGGCTCGAAAGGGCACAGCTTAACTGTGGAGTTCAACCTCTTTAAAACACCATTTGGTTGATCGGAAATGATTGATCAAATGGATGCACATAAGCTAAGATACTTCGAAAGGAGGAATTAGCCCAAATAGAACAAGTGTTCTAAACGGTGTGGCAAGTCATGTGCTAGAAATAGCCTTGATACATCTTTGAACACTTAGTATGATCATTAGAGGTCAATGATAAACAGATTTATGATACAAGGCCCCTAAAACCGAATCCTTTCCTTTAATTAAAACATCACCTGTCACTTTACTTTCAGTCTCATATCAACTGCTTACTTTCCGCAAGTCTTGTCCTTCAAGCATTTACTTTACGCACTTACTTTCAGCAAGTCTTGTCCTTCAAGCACTTTACTTTTACGCACTTACTTTCAGCAAGTCTTGTCCTTCAAGCACTTTACTTTTCAGTACTAAAATCACAACCAACCCACGTTACTTTCGGTACTAAAATCACAACCAACCCCCGACTGTCTTACTTTCCATCTTCGAAAGAACAACTATCCACTAATTCCCTTGGGTTCGACCCCTACTTACCGCTTTACTACCCAATAGTAGAGTACGAGTAGCGGACTTATAAATTTATTTTTGCACAGAGCCATCGCACATTAACGACGGTGTGGTGCGCTCCGTCAAAATTGGTGCCGTTGCCGGGGAATTAGCTTTCTGATTAGTTGTTCTTTTCTTTCCCTTTTCATTTCTTCATTGCACTGCCCACTATGTATGCTTGGATGACTCAACATCTTCCTCAGTTTGGAGGTACCACCGGAGAAGACCCTGTAATACACTGCCAACATTTCAACCATATATGCCGCTACATGAAACCTGAAAATGAAACATTAGAGAATTTTCAAATGAAATGTTTTAAACACTCTTTAACTGACTTTGCGGCAATATGGTATTACGCATCAACTACAAGTTGTGCAGATTATTATGTGGATCTTCGTGCCCAATTCCTAAAAGAATTTTCCCCATCGTCCTTACGACATGACACCCGCGAGAAGATCATCTGCTTTCAACAATCCCGGGACGAGACACTGGACGAGTATTATACGTACTACGATACAGTTGTTTCGCGTTGCCCGCACCATGGATTCACAGAAGTATTCCTTCTTCAAAAATTTCTTTGTGGAATGAGGGCAGATGAGCAACCAAGGATTAACGACGCGGTGGGAGGATCAGCTATGCATTTATCCCTGATCGACATGTGGAATCTCATAGATGACTTGGCCGAATCTACAAAACGAAGGCCAAGGCACCAAGCTGATCATAGAACGCAGATGGTAGAAGCTAATCTAGAAAGGAGTAGGGAAGAATTTGCAGAGACCATGAGGGACGAGTCAGAAACAGGAAGCACAGAGGAGGAACCTATATGGGAGATCACCCCCGAGCCATCAGAAGACCCAGAGCCGGAAGCCGATTTAGAGGAGGATGAAGAAAAGTCTTCATTAGAATTCACTCCTGAGCAGGCCGAAGAGGAAGTCCAGAATGCCACTAGCGAGCAACCCGCGACATACCCAACCCTCACCACCGAAGCAGCCGAAGAAATCAATCAAGACCAGTTCCTCACGGACAGTCTGGCCAATATGGATCCGGCGCTTATAACGGAAGCCTCGCAACTTTTCCCTCTGATCAATATGCAAATCATAGAAAACTATGTGATCAATGGAGAGCCTGAAAGAAGGATGGAAGAAGGGTCTAATCAGAACGACTTCCTGATGGAGCAGTTTCTCGCCACAACTAGACAAGGTAGCCCTAAACACAATAGAGCCCGACTCAAAAGACCAGCAGCTATGGTCAAAGGTCCCTTGCCTTCTCAGAGACAATGGAAAGAAAAACCACCGAAACAAAGGAGTCCTGACCCGAGCACATCATCTCACAAGAAATCGGGAAAAGTCAAGGTAAGAATGAAAGTAGGCACACCACAATACTACGACCTGAGCCACCCATGGGATCCGAACTTGTGATCCCCATGCGTCGAGCCAACGACGTTAAACAAAGGCACTGGTCGGGAGGTAACCCGACACTTTTCTTATTTTCAGTCATTTATTTTTTGTCATTTAGTTTTTACCTTGTCAGTCGCTCTCACCCATTTTGTATAGAAGGAATGTCTAACATGTAAGAATCGGATTTTGGAGGAAGATTAGATCAGCCAGGCAGCTTCCGAGAAATACCGGGCCTGCGCCGAGAGTTCAAGGCCCCAGCCGAACTCCCTCGATTATCCAGCTTCGAGCCATGTCGTTCGCTCGCATGTCCTCGACATGTAACGACACCGTAAAGGGAGTTCAGTTCTTCCCTTTTCCTTAATGTCATTTCCTTCTCTTGTATATATTTGCTTGCATGACTTTTGAACTAAGTCGTGCTGTGAGGCACGCCTTCGTTCAAAAGTGTGGGGTGAGAACCACCTTTGTACATAGTTAATTGACATGCTTTCTTTTTTCCTTTTCCCTTAATATTATCTTTTTGAAAATATGAACTTGAGAATGTGAAAAAGATAGATCATAATTCATGCATTTACCTTGTGAAATCTCAACTGTTTAAAAACTTAGGATGTAACTTCTTATTTGTCCCTTTGTGCTGAGATATACAGGGGATGTGGAGTTGATATAAATTGCCCTAGAGAGGCTTGGCAAGCAATCAAAGGACTGGATTTCACTATATGGTTTATGAAGTCTGTGGAGGCTGCACTTCGGGTTTCAAAGAAGATCAGAGTCATCTCCGCCGTGCAGCGTTTATACAAAGAGGCGGGACGGGAATCAAACCGTCCTATCTCTAGTCAGAGTAGCCGGGAAAATAGATGAGCGACCCTCATCTTGACCCGCGCGAAACGGCAAGGATGAGAAAGAGCGGGGAGGTATTTCCATATGCTCTCTGGCAATGATTGAACCTCCCAAAGAAAGGTTGAGAAAATGGACTAGCAAGTCACAAAGAAGCAAAAGCTCGAAGAAGCTAATCTAGGGCCAAAAGCCAAAGTATGTGAAGGTTTTAACCGAACAAAAGTGAAGAAACTCCAAGTCAACATCAAAGGCCAAAGGCCAAAGGCCAATTCACTTCAGAAGCTGTCCCTCACCATAAGGAAATCAAAGTGCTCAACTAAGTGAAACCCGAACTGAATCATGTGCTAGAGAAAGCGACAATTTAACCATATAGTGCGAGTCGGTCCAGAGAATGCAGTCCAGGAGCCTGAAATGGGCTATCTCCCGAAACATCCAAATTAAATTGCATCTCAGCTCGAAGGTACAAGTATCAAGTTTCTTCTAAGTATTTACACGGTTTAGTTTGGTAATAAGTAAGTAATGCATGAATAGGATAAATCTAGTTCCATATTCTCACTTTCCTAGTTGAAGTTTTTACTTGGATTGTGTGTGCATCTCTTAAAAAGCATTGTTCGGGACAAACAACTAAAAGTGTGGGGTGATCTGATGGACCATATTTATATGATTCGTTAAGATAGTTAAACCCACCAAATTAGACGCTTTATCTTGACAACTTTTACTTGTTAGTTTCACTTTTGTTCTACAGGCTATTTCAAGGAGTAATGACGAAACGAGCTAAAATGGAGTTCTTAACGCTAAAAGTGGATTACAAGTCAGAATTGGTGATAGAGCACAGTCGTCGTGTGCTAAGGCAAGAATAAATTTATAGTCCGCTACTAGTGACTTTACTACTGGGTAGCAAGTGGTAAGTAGGGGTCGAACCCAAGGGAATTAGGGGGATAAGTTGTTCTTTGAGGGATCGTACAGGGAGGGAGCGTGTTTTAGGTTGATTGAGGTTTTAGTGCTACTAACTAAGTGACTTTTTTGGTTGGTTTTTGTTTTTTGTGCGGAAAAGTAAATGACATAAAAGTAAAGTACTGAAAGTAATTGATTAAAGAAAACACTTACAGTGAGTGTTGCGTGAAGGACCAGTCTTGCAGAAGGTGAGCAGTTGATATTGCAGTTTATATTAAAATTGAAAGTAAAGTGCAGGTAAAGTTCTAAGTTAGGGAAAGATTCGGTTTCTGGGGCCTTGTATCATAATCTGTTTATCATTGACCGCTAATGACCATACTAAGTGTTCAAAAGTGAATCGAGGCTATTCCTAGCATAAGACTTGCCACACCGTCTAGTCTTTTGCAAGACGTAGAACTCTTGTTCTAATATGTGCATCCAGTTGACCATCATTCCTGATAAATCAAATGGTTTTTAAAAGAGGTTGATCTCCACAGATAAGCTGTGCACTTCCGAGCCTCCACGTATCCACGGAGGTCACGAGTTCATGGAAGAGCTTTGCTCTTCTGAGCATCCACTCTACCAATGAAGTTCTGACCTAATATATGGCACTTAGAACAAGTTGAACACAAAGAGACATTAAGAAAAAGGTCTAAAACATTTTATGATACAAGTACACCCCTTCAACCGAATGAAGGGTTTAGCTACGGTTATCCATGGAAGAGGATACCATAGCTAAGTACTTGAAAAGTAAAGGTTTTGAAAGACAGGAAAAGTAAAGGTTTGAAAGTAAAAACAAGGAAAGTAAAATTGCAGTTTTGAAAGACAGGAAAGTAAAGTTTTGAAAGTAAAGACAAGGAAAGTAAAATTGCAGTTTTGAAAGACAGAAAAGTAAACTTTTCGAAAGTAAAAGACAGGAAAGTAAAGTTGCTGAATTAAAAAGACAGTAAAGTAAAGAAAAGAGTACTTACAAAAACCGTTGAAAGTGCTAAAGATCAAGCTTTGATTCCAAGTAAAATGATTACAAGATTAGTGCCCAAACTCTAGAGAGAAGTGAGAGCTTCTCTCACTAACTTGTGGTATGAGATGTTGGAATGAGATGGGATTGTGGGATGAGGATACAAGGAGATCAAGGCTCTATTTATAGGCAAGGTGAAGGGATGAGAGCCATACACTTGTCACAAGGGAGGAGAAGAGCTCACACATGGCAAGGGATGGGTGGAGGAGCCAAAAGCCATCGGAGGTGAGTCATTCCTCCCAAAAGCCGCCGCCCATGTGGCAAAGGAGGAGTGGATGATGGGTTAGCCGCCCATGTGGTGGAGGAGGGGAGGATATGTGTGAGTGGAATGAGATATTTGTCTCCAAAAAGCCATCGGTTTGACCGGAATCTGACCGGAGCTTTGGCCGGAGCTTCTTGGATTTTGGAGAGTGTATTCTGAATGAAAATGTCATTCTAAGATGATCTCAAGAAGGAAGTTAAGCCAAATTCTGCCCCGAACATGGTCGAAATCCCAAATCGGCTGAAATTGCCCTTGTTTGGCCTTTACCGGGCTCGGTGCCTTTGCATTGCGTTCCTGTCCAAATGCCGACTGTTCTAACATATTTGAGTGATTCCAAGTCGGTTCTTGAAAGTTGGAATTTGGTCGTGTCCTGGAATGACTCGTAATTCATATTCAGCTTTAAAACTCCTCCTTAGCCTGTATTCTCTCTAGACTTCAAAATACCTTGTAGATAAATATCGGAACTAACAAGCAAAAGTTAAATAGACAAAGAGTCTAATTTGGTGGGTTTAAATGTGTTTATGATTCATACAATTATGGTTCATCGAATTACCCCACACTTTTAGTTGTTCGTCCCGAACAATGCTATTAAAGGGCGGCACACACAATCCAAGTAAAAACTTTTAAATATGAAAGTGAGAATATGAACTAGATTTATCCTATTCATGCATTACTTACTTATTACCAAACTAAACCGTGTAAATACTTAGAAGAAACTTGATACTTGTACCTTTGCGCCGAGATGCAAATTAATTCGGATGTTTCGGGAGATAGCCCTTTTCAGGCTCCTGGACTGCATTCTCGGGATCGACTCGCACTATATGGTTTCCTTGTAGCTTTCTCTAGCACGTGATTCGGTTCGGGTTTCACAGATGAGTTGAGCCTTTTTGATTTTCTTTTTGGCGAGGGACAGCTTTTTTGTAGTGAATCGGCCTTTGGCCTTTGATTTGACTCTTTGAGTACTTCACTTTTGTTTGGTTAAAACCTTCACAATTTTGGGCCTTTAGCCTCTTGATTTGCTTCTTTGAGCTTTTGCCTTTTTGTGGCTTGCTAGTCCATTTTCTCAAGCCTTTTTTGGGAGGTCCAATCATCGCCCGCGAGCATATGGAAATACCTCCCCGCTCTCTCTCATCCTTGCCATTTTGCGCGGGTCAAAATGAGGGTCGCTCATTTATTTTCCCGGCTACTTTGACTAGAGATAGGACGGTTTGATTCCCGTCTAGCCTTTTTTCTGCATAAACGCTGCATGGCGGAGATGACTTCAATCTTCACTGAAACCCGAAGTGCAGCCTCCACTAACTTCGAAAACCATATAGTTAGATTCGATCCTTCGATTGCTTGCCAAGCCTCTCTAGGGCATTTTCTATCAACTCCACATCCCCTATTTATCTCAGCACAAAGGGACAAATGAGAAGTTACATTTTAAGTTTTTAAACAGTTGAATTTTCACAAGGTAAATGCATGAATTTAGATCTATCTTTTTCACATTCTCAAGTTCATATTTTCAAAAAGATAATATTAAGGGAAAAGGAAAAAGAAAGCATGATAATTATCTATGTGCAAAGGCGGTTCTCACCCCCACACTTTTGAACAAAGGCGTGCCTCACAGCACGACTTAGTTCAAAAGCCGATTGCAAGCAAATATTTACAGGAAAGGTGAGAACGGCACAAGGCAAAAACTAAATGACATAAAATAAAATGACTGAAAGTAAGATAGGTGTCGGGTTACCTCCCGACCAGTGCCTTTGTTTAACGTCGTTGGCTCGACGATACCTCAATCATGGATCATAAGGTCGGATCCCATGGGTGAGTGAGGTCAAACTTCTTTTTGGCATCTCTTTTATCCCGCTCAAAGAACTTGTGGAGTGATGGGCTCGGTTTGGTTCTCCATTGGTTTGGCAGGTTCTTCTTTTCATAGCTCCGAGAAGATGGTGCTCCCTTGGCCATAGCTGCTGGTCCATCGAGCCTTGCTCTCTTGCTTCTCCTTCCAGGTTTCCATTCTCTTGGCCCATGTCTTTGCCGCTTCTTTATGTATGAGTGGTCGGTACCTTCGAAAGTTCGGAAGTTCAGTATTGTGCCATTGAATGTAGGTGACATCAAGCCTGTTCCCATGTGAAGCCTCTTCTTTGTGGCAGCGACAAATGGTCGTTGATGGACCATAATTATACAAATCATAAACACAGTTAAACCCACCAAATTAGACTGTTTGTCTATTTAACTTTTGCTTGTTAGTTCCGATATTTATCTACAGGGTATTTTTGAGTCTAGAGAGAATACACGCTAAGGAGGAGTTTGTACGCTGAAAATATATTACGAGTCTCTCCAAGGTCACGATCAGATGCTGACTGAAGAAATCTCAAGATCCTGACATTGAATTACTCAAAACAAATCCAACCGAAGGCAACCAAAGTCAGACCGGGGCCGAAATGGACTGATAGTTTTGTGAAAACATCACAAAACTCACACAAAACCTCCTCCTTCCCCTCCATGACCGGCGGCTTTTGGAGAAGGTGAGCCATGGAGGAAGCTCCCCTCCTTTCTTAACCCACAACCGGCGGCTATGGAGCTCCATGGAGATGATGCCATGTGCTCTTCCTCCTCCTCCACACATCTCCTCCGCCCATGGCTATAAATAGAGCCCTCCCCTCTCATTTGTAATCATCCTCAATCCACAAACACTTTACTTATCTCTCTAGAAAGTTGGCACTTTTGTACACTTTTGTTTGAAATATATAATACTCCTGTTGGTTCTTGAGTATTATAGTGCTTTAGAGAATACTCCTGTTGGTTCTTGAGTATTCTAGTAGTTTTTGAGAATACTCCTGTTGGTTCTTGAGTATTCTCCTTTACTTACTGTCTTTCAAAAACCCTCGAGTACTTAGCTATGGTATCCACCTCTATGGATATTCGTAGCTAAACTCTTCATTCGGTTGAAGGGGTGTACTTGTATCATAAATTGTTTTAGGCCATATTTTAGTGCCTCTTCTTTGTATTCAAAACTTGTTCTATGTGCCATATATTAGGTTAGAACTTCCAAGGTTGAGTGGATGCTTGAAATGGCAAAGCTCTTCCGTGGGGTTCGTAAACATACTCGGATAAGTGGATGCTTGGAATGGCAAAGCTTATCTGAGGAGTTTGACCTTTCTAAAACACCATTTGGTTGGTCGGGAATGACTGGTCAAATGGATGCACACAGGCTAATATACCTTGGAATGGGGTATTAGTCTAAATAGAACAAGTGCTCTACGACCTTGGAATGGGCTAGACAGTGTGTGCAAATCGAGTGCTTGGAATGGCCTTGATACACGTTTGAATACTTAGAAGGATCACTAAAGGTCAATGATAAACAGGCTATGATACAAGGCCCCCGAAACCGAATGCTTTCCTTAAATTCAAACACCACCTGCATTTACTTTCTTAGTATAAACTGCCATATCAACTGCTCACGTTCCGGAAGGCTTGCCAATCACGCAACAACCGCTGTAAGTCTTCTCTTTTATTTTCAGTATTTACATTTTCTGTCATTTACTTTTCCGCACTAAAAACCAAAACCAACCAACCAATCACTTACTTTTCCGTACTAAAACCTCAATCAACCTAAAACACGCTCCCTCGCTGTACAATTCCCTCAAAGAATAGCTTATCCCCCTAATTCCCTTGGGTTCGACCCCTACTTACCACTTGGTACCCTGTAGTAAGGTCACGAGTAGCGGAATACAAATTTGCTTTTGCACAGAGAACACCGCACCTTGACGACAGTGCGGTGGGCTCCATCAAAACTGGCGCCGTTGCCGGGGAATTAGCCGTCGGATTAGTTGTTCTTTCCCTTCCCTTCTCATTTCTTCATCACGCTACACACTATGTATGCATGGACAACGCGACATCTTCCTCTGTTCGGAGGTACGGATGGAGAAGACCCAGTACAACATTGCCGAAACTTTCACCACATTTGCCGCCACATAAAACCTGAAAATGAAATGTTAGAGGAATTTAAGCTTAAATGCTTCAAATTCTCTTTAACTGATTTTGCGACAATTTGGTATTACACATCAACCGCTAGTCGTGCAGAATATTTTGTGGACCTTTGCGTCCCATTCCTGAAGGAATTCTCCCCCCATCCTTACGCCAAAAAACCCGTGAGAAGATCATGTGCCTACAACAATCCCGGGATGAGACTTTGGACGAATACTACATGAACTATGACACCATCGTCTCAAGCTGCCCGCACCATGGATTCACGGAGGTGTTTCTTCTTCAAAAATTTCTTTGTGGGATGAGGGCCGATGAGTTCTCAAGGATCAATGACGCAGTGGGAGGATCAGCTATGCACTTATCCCTGACTCAAATATGGGATGTTATAAATGACCTGGCCGCAGCCACAAAACAAATACCCCAAGCTGACAGAGGAATGTAGATAGAAGAGGCTGGTCCAGAGACAAATGAAGAAGATACTCCCGAGCCATCTGAAGAATTAGACATAGAAAGCATCGGAAGCAACGAGGAAGAACCCTCGTGGGAACTCGAGACGGTGCCAACAAGGGAAGAAGTCCAAAACACCGCTGAAAACCGTGTGAGCCATGAAGAGGCTAAAAAAAGGATGGGAAAAGGACCTAAGCATAATGACTCCTCGATGGAGCATGTTTTCGCCATAACTGGACAAGGCAGCCCTAAACACCAGAAAAACCAGTTCAAGAGACTAGTAGTGAAGGGTCCCTCGCCTTCACAAAGACGTTGGAAGGAGAAACCACCAGAACCATGGGAACTGGACCCAAGCCCATCATCCCCCAAAAAACCATGAAGAGTCAAAGCAAGAATCAAGGTTGGCGCAATAAAGAAATACGACCTAAGCCACCCATGGGATCCAAACTAGTAATCCAGGAATGAGGTACTGTCGAGCCAATGACGTTAAACAAAGGCACTGTTCGGGAGGTAACCCGACACCTATCTTACTTTCAGTACTTTTATTTTCTGTCATTTAGTTTTTACCAATAAGTCGCTCTCACCCACTTGGTGCATAGAATGAAATGACCATTCAGGAATCGGTTATGGGTGCAACATCAAGCCAGCCAGGCATATGCCAAGAGTTCAAGGCCCCAGCCGAACTCCCTCGATTATCCAGCCTCATGCCATGTCGTTCGCTCGACACTTTAAAGGGAGTTCTGTTCTTCCTTTTCCTTAATGTCATTTCTTTCTCATAATTGTCTGCTTGCATGGCTTTTGAACTAAGTCTTGCTGAAAGGCACGCCTTCGTTCAAAAGTGTGGGGTGAGAACCACCTGTGTACATAAACATGTTTTCTTTTTTCATTAATATTACCTTTTTGAAAATATGAACTTAAGAATGTGAAAAAGATAGATCATAATTCATGCATTAACCTTGTGAAAATTCAACTGTTTAAAAACTTAGAATGTAACTTCTCATTTGTCCCTTTGGGCTGAGATAAACTAGGGATGTGGAGTTGACATAAACTGCCCTAGAGAGGCTTGGCAAGCACTCAAGGGATCGAATCTAACTATATGGTTTTCGAAGTCAGTGGAGGCTGCACTTCGGGTTTCAGTGAAGATTGAAGTCATCTCCGCCATGCAGTGTTTATGCAAAACGAAAAAAAGGCGAGGACAGGAATCAGACCATCCTATCTCTAGTCAAAGTAGCCGAGAAAATAGATGAGCGACCCTCATCTTGACCCGCGCGAAAAGGCAAGGATGAGAGGAGCGGGGAGGTATTTCCAAATGCTCGCGGGCGATGATTGGACCTCCCAAAAAGGCTTGAGAAAATGGACTAGCAAGCCACAAAAAGGCAAAAGCTCAAAGAAGCAAATCAAGAGGCTAAAGGCCCAAAGTTTTGAAGGTTTTAACTGAACAAAAAGTGAAGTACTCAATGAGTCAAATCAAAGGCCAAAGGCCGATTCACTACAAAAGCTGTCCCTCGCCAAAAGAAAATCAAAGACCAAACCATTGAAACCCGAACCGAATCACGTGCTAGAGAAAGCTACAAGAAAACCATATAGTGCGAGACGGTCCCGAGAATGCAGTCCAGGAGCCTGAAAAGGGCTATCTCCTGAAACATCCAAAATAATTTGCATCTCAGCACGGAGGTACAAGTATCAAGTTTCTTCTATTTATTTACACGGTTTAATTTGGTAATAAGTAGTGATGCATGAATTAGGATAAATCTAGTCCCACATTCTCACTTTCATATTTTAAAAGTTTACTTAGTGCCGCCCTTTAATAGTATTGTTCGGGACGAACAACTAAAAGTGTGGGGTGATCTGATGGACCATAATTATACGAATCATAAACACAGTTAAACCCACCAAATTAGACTATTTGTCTATTTAACTTTTTCTTGTTAGTTCCGATATTTATCTACAGGGTATTTTGGAGTCTAGAGAGAATACATGCTAAGGAGGAGTTTTTAAGCTGAAAATATATTACTAGTCATTCCAAGGTCACGATCAGATGCTGACTGAAGAAATCTCAAGATCCTGACATTGAATTACTCAAAACAAATCCAACCGAAGGGCAACCAAAGTTAGACCGGGGCCGAAATGGACTGATAGTTTTGTGAAAACATCACAAAACTCACACAAAACCTCCTCCTTCCCCTCCATGACCGGCAGCTTTTGGAGAAGGTGAGCCATGGAGGAAGCTCCCCTCCTTTCTTCACCCACAACCGGCGGCTATGGAGCTCCATGAAGATGATGCCATGTGCTCTTCCTCCTCCTCCACACATCTCCTCCTCCCATGGCTATAAATAGAGCCATCCCCTCTCATTTGTAATCATCCTCAATCCACACACACTTCACTTATCTCTCTAGAAAGTTGGCACTTTTGTACGCTTTTGTTTGAAATATATAATACTCCTGTTGGTTCTTGAGTATTATAGTAGCTTTAGAGAATACTCCTGTTGGTTCTTGAGTATTCTAGTAGTTTTTGAGAATACTCCTGTTGGTTCTTGAGTATTCTCCTTTACTTACTGTCTTTCAAAAACCCTCGAGTACTTAGCTATGGTATCCACCTCTATGGATATTCGTAGCTAAACTCTTCATTCGGTTTAAGGGGTGTACTTGTATCATAAAATGTTTTAGGCCATATTTTAGTGCCTCTTCTTTGTATTCAAAACTTGTTCTATGTGCCATATATTAGGTTAGAACTTCCAAGGTTGAGTGGATGCTTGGAATGGCAAAGCTCTTCCGTGGGGTTCGTAAACATACTAGAATAAGTGGATGCTTGGAATGGCAAAGCTTATCTGAGGAGTTTGACCTTTCTAAAACACCATTTGGTTGGTCGGGAATGACTGGTAAAATGGATGCACACAGGCTAATATACCTTGGAATGGGGTATTAGTCTAAATAGAACAAGTGCTCTACGACCTTGGAATAGGCTAGACAGTGTGTGCAAATCGAGGGCTTGGAATGGCCTTGATACACGTTTGAATACTTAGAAGGATCACTAAAGGTCAATGATAAACAGGCTATGATACAAGGCCCCCGAAACCGAATGCTTTCCTTAAATTCAAACACCACCTGCATTTACTTTCTTAGTATAAACTCCCTTATCAACTGCTCACGTTCCGGAAGGCTTGCCAATCACGCAACAACCGCTGTAAGTCTTCTCTTTTATTTTCAGTATTTACATTTTCTATCATTTACTTTTCCGCACTAAAAACCAAAACCAACCAACCAATCACTTACTTTTCCATACTAAAACCTCAATCTACCTAAAACACGCTCCGTCGCTGTACAATTCCCTCAAAGAATAGCTTATCCCCCTAATTCCCTTGGGTTCGACCCCTACTTACCACTTGCTACCCAGTAGTAAGGTCACGAGTAGCGGAAAACAAGGATTTTGAAAGATAGTAAAATAAATACGAGAATACTTACAAAACCGTTGAAGCGCCAAGGATCAAGCTTTGATTCCAAAGTAATATTACATGATTAGTGCCCATACTCTAGAGAGATTTTGTAGAGAGAGAAGCTCTCCATATTTTGGTGTGTATTACAAGTGAAGGGGAGGTTTGTATTTATAGCCATGGGAGGAGGAGATGGGTGGTGGAGATGGAAGCACATGGCATCATCCAAGGAGGAGGAAGGAGGAGCGACCACATGGCAATAATCCATGGAGGAGGAGTGGAGAGCAAGTTTTGGAGATGTGTGGCTTGGATGGAAACACATGGAGGATGAGGAGGAGGAGCAAGGAGGAGCCGCCGGTCATGGTGGCCAAAAGCCGCCGGTCATGGTGGCCAAAAGCCGCCGGTGGTGGGTGGTGGAATGGGGAGGAGCTCCTCCCTTGGCAACCTTCTCATCAAGTGGCCTGTCACTTTGCCCATATGTGAGTATTGTACAGTTTTGTGCAGTCTTTTCACAAAACTGTCTGTGTGTTTTGTCCCGGGCTGTCTTGATTCCTCTTCTGTATAATTTGTTATGAGTGATTCAATGTCAAGATCCTTGATATTTCTTCAGTCGGCATATGATCTTGACCTTGGATTGACTCGTAACTTCTTTTCTGCTTTAAAAGCTCCTCTTTAGCATGTATTCTCTCTAAGCTCTAAAATACCCTGTAGAAATATATCGGAACTAACAAGCAAAAGTTAACTAGACAAAGTGTCTAATTTGGTGGGTTTAACTGTGTTTATGATTCGTATAATTATGGTCCATCAGATCACCCCACACTTTTAGTTGTTCGTCCCGAACAATGCTATTCAAGGGCGTGCACACAATCCATGTAAAAACTTTAAATATGAAAGTGAGACTATGAACTAGATTTATCCTAACTCATGCATTACTACTTATTACCAAATTAAACTGTGTAAATAAATAGAAGAAACTTAATACTTGTACCTCCGTGCTGAGATGCAAATTATATTGGATCTCTCGGGAGATAGCCCTGTTTAGGCTCCTGGACTGCAACCTCGGGATCGTCTTGCACTATATTGTTTTCTGGTAGCTTTCTCTAGCACGTGATTTGGTTCGGGTTTCAATGGTTTGAGTACTTTGATTTTCTTTTGGCGAGGGACTGCTTTTGTAGTGAATTGGCCTTTGGCCTTTGATTTGACTCTTTGAGTTCTTCACTTTTTGTTCAGTTAAAACCTTCACAATTTTGGGCCTTTGGCCTCTTGATTTGCTTCTTTGAGCTTTTCGCCTTTTTGTGGCTGCTAGTCCATTTTCTCAAGCCTTTTTGGGAGGTCCAATCATCGCCCGCAAGCCTATGGAAATACCTCCCCACTCCTCTCATCGTTGTTGTTTCGCGCGGGTCAAGATGAGGGTCGCTCATCTATTTTCTCGGCTACTTTGACTAGAGAGAGGACGGTCTGATTCCCGTCCTCGCCTTTTTTCTTTTTTTCATAAACACTGCATGGCGGAGATGACTTCAATCTTCACTGAAACCCGAAGTGCAGCCTCCACTGACTTCGAAAACCATATAGTTTGATTCGATCCTTCGATTGCTTGCCAAGCCTCTCTAGGGCATTTCTATCAACTCCACATCCCTAGTTTATCTCAGCACAAAGGGACAAATGAGAAGTTACGTTCTAAGTTTTTAGACAGTTGAATTTTCACAAGGTAAATGCATGAATTATGACTTATCTTTTTCACATTCTTAAGTTCATACTTTCAAAAAGATAATACTAAAAAAGAAAAAAAAACATGTTATGTACACAGGTGGTTCTCACCCCACACTTTTGAACGAAGTCGTGCCTTTCAGCACTACTTAGTTCAAAATCCATGCAAGCAGATGTTATACGAGAAGGAAATGACTTAAGGAAAGGTAAGATCAGAACTCCCTTATTGTGTCGAAAGGCATGAGGCTGGATAATCGAGGGAGTTCGGCTGGGGCCTTGAACTCTCAGCGCAGGCCCGGTAAATTCACGGAAGCTGCCTGGCTGATCCGATCGTGCTCCAAAAACCAATTCCTAAATAGTCAAATCATTCTGTGCACCAAGTGGGTGAGAGTGACTTATTGATAAAAACTAAAAGACAAAAAATAAAAATAAAAAGACAGAAAGTAAGATAGTGTCGGGTTACCTCCCGACCAGTGCACTTGTTTAACGTCGTTGGCTCGACGATACCTCAATCATGGATCATAAGGTCAGATCCCAAGGGTGAGTGAGGTCGAACTTCTTCTCGGTAGCTCTTTTAATTTGAGAGGGTGAGGCTTTATTGACCATAGCTGCTGGTCCAATGGGTCGTGCTTGCTTGTTACTCTTTCCGGGTTTCCATTCTTTCGGCCCATGTTTTTGCCGCCTCTTCATGTTGGAATAGTTGGCACCTTTGTGAGTTTGGAAATTTGGTTTTGTGCCATTAACTGTAGGCGACATCAAGCATGCACCTCTGCCAATCCTCTTCATTGTGGTAGTGATGGATGGTTGTCCTGGAACGAGTGAGTTTTCAAGCGGTTTTCCTTGTTGAGTCGTGGTGAGTGGGACTGGGGCTTTCTCGGACAGTTTGGCAATGAGGTCCGGGACTTCCTCGGGTTCTCCGAGCGCAAGGACCGGGCCTGGCTTGATTTCTTCGGCCGCTTTGGTAGTGATGTTTGGGACTTCTGTTGGCTCGGCAGTTAGGACTGTGATTTCCTCGGATGGATTGGTGATAAGGACCGGGCCTGATTTGGGCAGTTCTTCTTCTAACTCCCAGGGATAATCTGAATGTAGTTCTTCTTCAGGCAACCATGGGTCCTCATTCTCGTCATCAGTATGGTCTCCGGGGGTAGTCACACTGAGGTATGGGTCTGATATGGGCAATTCGTCATTGAGGTCCGGGTATGTCTTGGCCGTGGATTGGTGTATCGAGGCATTCATTTGCTGCATGTATGTGGCCAATTACTGGGTGCTAGCTGCCAGCTCGTTTTCTGCCGCCCATAACTCAATTTTTTTGCCCTGATTTCGTTCATTATGTTATCTAGTTCTTCGCTCCGCATGGCCTGATCTTGTCTTTGTCTTGGCTTTGCGGCCAAATTATCTATTAAGTTCCAAAGATCATCTATGCCTAAGTTGTTCACCGAGCCTCCCGCTGTATCGTTTAGCCAATCCCACTCTTGTGGCATCATCCCATTGAGAAATCTTTGAAGAAGATCGTGGTTGGTGAATCCGTGGTGCGGGCAGCTTATCAACAAGGAGTCAAAATACGCCAAGTACTCGTCCAATGTTTCATCCCGGGATTGTTTTATATTGCTGATCTTCTCGCGGATTTCAAATTCGAAGGGTGGTGGGGAAATTTCCTCAATGTTCCAAGGTTCCATTCCGTAGTAGTAGGACTTAGTGAATTGCATGATAAAATAAAAAAGAAAAAAAACAAAATAGAACAACTATTCCGATGCACAACTCCCCGGTAACGGCGCCAATTTGACAGATGCTTGTCGTCAGAGCAAGACTAATTCCTAGCGCAAGACTTGCAACATCATTTAAAACACTTGTTCTAAGCAAAACTAATTCCTCCTTTCGAAGTATCTTAGCCGTAAGTGCATCCATTTGGTCCCTTTGGTCCAGTTTCCAAATGATTTTTAAGATAAGCCGAACTCCTCGATAAGTTTTGCTTGTTTCAGCTTCCACTTACCGAGTATGTTCACGAATTCCCACGGAAGAGCTTTTTGCTTGTCAGGCACTCAACCTTAGAAACTCTGACTTGATATATGGCACATAGAACAAGTATCAAACACAAAAGTTTACTGAGAGTAAAGTCTAAAACATTTATAATACAAGCACACCCCTTCAACCGAATAACTAATTTAGCTACTAATCATGGCAATGGTTATCATAACTATGAATTTGGAAAAAACAAGGATTTTGAAAGATAGTAAAATAAATACGAGAATACTTACAAAACCGTTGAAGCGCCAAGGATCAAGCTTTGATTCCAAAGTAATATTACATGATTAGTGCCCAAACTCTAGAGAGATTTTGTAGAGAGAGAAGCTCTCCATATTTTGGTGTGTATTATAAGTGAAGGGGAGGTTTGTATTTATAGCCATGGGAGGAGGAGATGGGTGGTGGAGATGGAAGCACATGGCATCATCCAAGGAGGAGGAAGGAGGAGCCACCACATGGCAATCATCCATGGAGGAGGAGTGGAGAGCAAGTTTTGGAGATGTGTGGCTTGGATGGAAACACATGGAGGAGGAGGAGGAGGAGCAAGGAGGAGCCGCCGGTCATGGTGGCCAAAAGCCGCCGGTGGTGGGTGGTGGAAAGGGGAGGAGCTCCTCCCTTGGCAACCTTCTCATCAAGTGGCCGGTCACTTTGCCCATATGTGAGTATTGTACACTTTTGTGCAGTCTTTTCACAAAACTGTCAGTGTGTTTTGTCCCGGGCTGTCTTGATTCCTCTTCTGTATAATTTGTTATGAGTGATTCAACGTCAGGATCCTTGATATTTCTTCGGTCGGCATATGATCTTGACCTTGGATTGACTCGTAACTTCTTTTCTGCTTTAAAAGCTCCTCTTTAGCATGTATTCTCTCTAAGCTCTAAAATACCCTGTAGAAATATATCGGAACTAACAAGCAAAAGTTAACTAGACAAAGTGTCTAATTTGGTGGCTTTAACTGTGTTTATGATTCGTATAATTATGGTCCATCAGGATCGTACAGGGAGGGAGCATGTTTTAGGTTGATTGAGGTTTTAGTGCTACTAACTAAGTGACTTTTTGGTTGGTTTTGGTTTTTTGTGCGGAAAAGTAAATGACATAAAAGTAAAGTACTGAAAGTAATTGATTAAAGAAAAGACTTACAGTGAGTGTTGCGTGAAGGACCAGTCTTGCAGAAGGTGAGCAGTTGATATTGCAGTTTATATTAAAATTGAAAGTAAAGTGCAGGTAAAGTTCTAAGTTAAGGAAAGATTCGGTTTCTGAGGCCTTCTATCATAATATGTTTATCATTGACCGCTAATGACCATACTAAGTGTTCAAAAGTGAATCAAGGCTATTCCAAGCACAAGACTTACCACACCGTCTAGTCTTTTGCAAGACGTAGAACTCTTGTTCTAATATGTGCATCCAGTTGACCATCATTCCTGATAAATCAAATGGTTTTTGAAAGAGGTTGATCTCCACAGATAAGCTGTGCACTTCCGAGCCTCCACTTATCCACGGAGGTCACGAGTTCATGGTAGAGCTTTGCTCTTCCGAGCATCCACTCTACCAATGAAGTTCTGACCTAATATATGGCACTTAGAACAAGTTAAACACAAAGAGACATTAAGAAAAAGGTCTAAAACATTTTATGATACAAGTACACCCCTTCAACCGAATGAAGGGTTTAGCTACGGTTATTCATGGAAGAGGATACCATAGCTAAGTACTTGAAAAGTAAAGGTTTTGAAAGACAGGAAAAGTAAAGGTTTGAAAGTAAAAACAAGGAAAGTAAAATTGCAGTTTTGAAAGACAGGAAAGTAAAGTTTTGAAAGTAAAGACAAGGAAAGTAAAATTGCAGTTTTGAAAGACAGAAAAGTAAAGTTTTCGAAAGTAAAAGACAGGAAAGTAAAGTTGCTGAATTAAAAAGACAGTAAAGTAAAGAAAAGAGTACTAACAAAAACCGTTGAAAGTGCTAAAGATCAAGCTTTGATTCCAAGTAAAATGATTACAAGATTAGTGCCCAAACTCTAGAGAGAAGTGAGAGCTTCTCTCACTAACTTGTGGTATGAGATGTTGGAATGAGATGGGATTGTGGGATGAGGATACAAGGAGATCAAGGCTCTATTTATAGGCAAGGTGAAGGGATGAGAGCCATACACTTGTCACAAGGGAGGAGAAGAGCTCACACATGGCAAGGGATGGGTGGAGGAGCCAAAAGCCATCGGAGGTGAGTCATTCCTCCCAAAAGCCGCCGCCCATGTGGCAAAGGAGGAGTGGATGATGGCTTAGCCGCCCATGTGGTGGAGGAGGGGAGGATATGTGTGAGTGGAATGAGATATTTGTCTCCAAAAAGCCATCGGTTTGATCGGAATCTGACCGGAGCTTTGGCCGGAGCTTCTTGGATTTCGAAGAGTGTATTCTGAATGAAAATGTCATTCTAAGATGATCTCAAGAAGGAAGTTAAGCCAAATTCTGCCCCGAACATGGTCGAAATCCCAAATCGGCTGAAATTGCCCTTGTTTGGCCTTTACCGGGCTCGGTGCCTTTTGCATTGCGTTCCTGTCCAAATGCCGACTGTTCTAGCATATTTGAGTGATTCCAAGTCGGTTCTTGAAAGTTGGAATTTGGTCGTGTCCTGGAAGGACTCGTAATTCATTTTCAGCTTTAAAACTCCTCCTTAGCCTGTATTCTCTCTAGACTTTAAAATACCCTGTAGATAAATATCGGAACTAACAAGCAAAAGTTAAATAGACAAAGAGTCTAATTTGGTGGGTTTAACTGTGTTTATGATTCATACAATTATGGTCCATCAGATTACCCCACACTTTTAGTTGTTCGTCCCGAACAATGCTATTAAAGGGCGGCACACACAATCTAAGTAAAAACTTTTAAATATGAAAGTGAGAATATGAACTAGATTTATCCTATTCATGCATTACTTACTTATTACCAAACTAAACCGTGTAAATACTTAGAAGAAACTTGATACTTGTACCTTTGCGCCGAGATGCAAATTAATTCGGATGTTTCGGGAGATAGCCCTTTTCAGGCTCCTGGACTGCATTCTCGGGATCGACTCGCACTATATGGTTTCCTTGTAGCTTTCTCTAGCACGTGATTCGGTTCAGGTTTCACAGATGAGTTGATCCTTTTTGGTTTTCTTTTTTGCGAGGGACAGCTTTTTTGTAGTGAATCGGCCTTTGGCCTTTGATTTGACTCTTTGAGTACTTCACTTTTGTTTGGTTAAAACCTTCACAATTTTGGGCCTTTGGCCTCTTGATTTGCTTCTTTGAGCTTTTGCCTTTTTGTGGCTTGCTAGTCCATTTTCACAAGCCTTTTTGGGAGGTCCAATCATCGCCCGCGAGCATATGGAAATACCTCCCCGCTCTCTCTCATCCTTGCCGTTTTGTGCGGGTCAAAATGAGGGTCACTCATTTATTTTTCCGACTACTTTGACTAGAGATATGACGGTTTCATTCC
Organism: Rhodiola kirilowii; assembly: GCA_033675215.1. Lineage (NCBI taxonomy): Eukaryota > Viridiplantae > Streptophyta > Magnoliopsida > Saxifragales > Crassulaceae > Rhodiola > Rhodiola kirilowii. Next base: position 38,774,156 of record CM066201.1, read on the forward strand.
CGTCCCGCCTTTTTTTTGCATAAACGCTGCATGGCGGAGATGACTTCAATCTTCACTAAAACCCAAAGTGCAGCCTCCACTAACTTCGAAAACCATATAGTTAGATTCGATCCTTCGATTGCTTGCCAAGCCTCTCTAGGGCATTTTCTATCAACTCCACATCCCCTGTTTATCTCAGCACAAAGGGACAAATGAGAAGTTACATTCTAAGTTTTTAAACAGTTGAATTTTCACAAGGTAAATGCATGAATTTAGATCTATCTTTTTCACATTCTCAAGTTCATATTTTCAAAAAGATAATATTAAGGGAAAAGGAAAAAGAAAGCATGATAATTATCTATGTGCAAAGGCGGTTCTCACCCCACACTTTTGAACAAAGGTTCGGCAGGTTCTTCTTTTCATAGCTCCGAGAAGGTGGTGCTCCCTTGGCCATAGATGCTGGTCCATCGAGCCGTGCTCTCTTGCTTCTCCTTCCAGATTTCCATTCTCTTGGCCCATGTTTGGTCCATCAATGATGGACCAAAGTTATACGAGTCAGAAACACAGTTAAACCCCCCAAATTAGACTATTTGTCTATCTAACTTCTACGTGTTAGTCCCGATATATTTCCACAGGGCATTTTAGAGACTGAAGTGAAAACACGCTAAGGAGAGGATTTTAAGCTGAAAAGATAACAAGAGTCAATCCAAGGTCAAGATCATATGCCGACTGAAGAAATATCAAGGATCCTGACGTTGAATTGACCATAACAAATTAATTAGAAGAATCAGGAGTGGAGTCAAGACAGCCCGGAGAAGAAACACATTGACAGTTTTGTGAAAAGACTGCACAAAACTGTACAAATCTCACATTGGGCAAGGATGACCGGCCACCACTCAAGGAGGTGGCCAAGGGAGGAGCTCCTCCCCCTTGTACCACCGCCTACCGGCGGCTCTTGGTGGTGGTGACCGGCGGCTTTTGGAGCTCCTCCACATGTCACCACCACCTTCCTCCTCCACCACTCCTCTTCCTCCACATGTGGCCATCTCCTCCCTCCATTTTCTCCTCCAATCAAAATGCAACACTTACCACCCATCTCCACCACCCATCTCCTCCCCTTTGGGCTATAAAAGGAGGAGCTCCTCCTCCTCATTTCACAACCAAAATCCAATTTCACTTCTCTCTCTAGAAATTGTAATATTTGTAAGTTGTAATTTTGCTTTGGACATAAAGGAAAGCTCCCTTGGCGCTTCAACGGTTGTAAGTATCTCTTAGTATTTATTTATTTAAACTGTTGTCTTTAATTCCTTAGTATAATGTTTAGCGCGATGAATAGTAGCTAAACTAGTAGTTCGGTCTAAGGGGCGCACTTGTATTATAAAATGTTTTAAGACTATTAACTTAGTGTCTAGTCTTAGTATTCAAAACTTGTTCTATGTGCCATATATAGTCAGAGTTTCCAAGGTTGAGTGGATGCTGTAACAAGCAAAGCTCTTCTGTGGGAATTCGTGATCATACTCAGGTAGTGGAAGCTGTAACAAGCAAAGCTATCTGAGGAGTTCGACTCATCCTAAATCCCATCTGGTCGAGCGTAACTGTGAGATCAGGTGGATGCACCCAGGCTAGCATACCTTAGGGTATTGGCGCTAGACTGAAATAGAACAGGAGTTGCTTTAAACCGGTGTTGCAAGTCTTGAGCTGTAACTAGCCTCGATTCACCGTTTGAATACTTAGATGATTCACTAATGGTCAATGATAAACAGGATATAATACAAGTCCCCTGAAACCGAACATTTCTCTTAATCATTAAAATAGTAATTTACTTTCCAGTATTAAAATCAACCAACCAACCAATCAATCAATCAAAATAGCTGGTAGCTTTAAAACCAACCAACCGACCTTAAACACGTTCCCACGCTGCATAATCCCCCCCGAAGAACAATTATTCCCCTAGTTCCCTTGGGTTCGACCCCTACTTACCAAGTACTACCCAGTAGTATAGTTGCGAGTAGAGGACTATTATAAATTTATTTGCACAATCGCTTTGACGACGAGCGGTTCTGTCAAATTGGCGGCGTTGCCGGGGAATTAGCGAATGGATAGTTGTTCTTATGTACATAATTCACTATGTCTTCCTACTACGAAAGCGAACCTTGGAAAAATGGGGGCAGCAAACTTGGAATGCGTAGCATTCTCCCAAAGTTTGGAGGTTCCATCGGAGAGGACCCTGTGAAACATTGCCAACATTTTCACCACACCTGCCGCCACCTGAAACCTAAAAATGAATCACTAGAGGAATTTAAACTTACATGTTTTAAATTTTCTTTAACTGACTCGGCATTAAAATGGTATTACTCATGTGCTGAGTATGAAAGTGATTATGGGGGTCTACAAACCAAATTCCTAGAGAAGTTTTGCCCTCCATCTCTCCGACTTGAAACCCGCGAGAAGATTCTCAATCTTGAGCAATTCTGGGACGAAACATTGGACGAGTACTTGGCGTACTTTGACTCCATTGTGGCGAGCTGCCCGCACCATGGATTCTCCAGAATCAATCTTATCCAAAGGTTTCTCGGTGGAATGATGCCACTTGAGTGGAAAAGACTTAACGATGCAGCGGGAGGCTCGATCATGAAGTTAACCATGTCTCAAACCTGGCGACTCATAGACAATTTGGCAGAGAGCACAAAACAAGGGCCAATACACCAAACTGAAGATAAGGTACCGACAATGGAAGTGGACTCAGTACCAAACAAGCCCGACACCACACCCATTACGAGCTTGCCCGCAACAAGGCCGAGAGAAGACATCAGTACGAGGGCAGTAATGGACGTGGAGGCAGCTCTAAAGGAGCCAATATTGGAGCCCACGGAGCCAATTGAGGATGAAAACTTGCAAATAACCGAAGAAGTCCCGGCTCTACTTGACGAGCCAAGAGAAGTCCCGGACTTCACTGCCAAATCAGCCGAAACATGCCCGATCCTCACTATCGAAGCACCTGAGGCAGGCCTGGTCCTCATTACCAAAATGCCCGAGACAGACCTGGCCCTTGTGGTGGAAGTCCCCCAACTTGTACCCTCAGTTTGTATAAGGATCACAACCCCCGAAGATGAAGTAATCAATGATGAGGTGCAAGGCGAGTTGGAGGAAAAGCTTGAGCTCGAGAAGCCAACAATGGAGCACTCTCTCACCACGAGCCAACCAAACAGCCCTGGAAACTCACTCATGCTGAAACGGCCATTCACCTCTGCCGCAAAGAAGAGGGCTAGCGAAGAGCACAACCCAGATGCCAACCGTTCATACACAAAGAAGTGACCAAGAAATGGCCCGGTGGAATGGAAGCCCGGATGGAAAAAAAAGAGAGCCCGACTCAAGAAACCAGCGACTATAGTGAAGGGTCCCTCGCCTTCTCAGAGGCATTGGAAGGAAAAAATCCCGAAACAAAGGAGTCCTGACCCGAACACAACATCCGGCAAGAAGTCAGGAAGAAACAACACAGGAACAGTGGCGAAGTTTGACCTCAGCCACCCATGGGACCTAAACCAATGAACCACAAACGAGGTATCGTCGAGCCAACGACGTTAAACAAGTGCACTGGTCGGGAGGTAACCCGACACTATCTTACTTTTCCGCACTTTAATTTCTGTCATTTAAATTCAGTATTTAGTTTTAAGCTTGCATGACTTTTGAACTAAGGCACGCCTTCGTTCAAAAGTGGGGGGTGAGAACCACCTATGTACATAAATAACATGCAGCTGTTTTTTTTTCTTAATAAGTACCTTTTGAAAATATGAACTTAAGAATGTGAAAAAGATAAATCATAATTCATGTATTAACCTTGTGAAAATTCAACTGTTTAAAAACTTAGAATGTAACTTTCCATTTGTCCTTTGTGCTGAGATAACTAGGGATGTGGAGTTGATATAAACTGCCCTAGAGAGGCTTGGAAAGCAATCAAAGGATCAGATCAAACTATATGGTTTTCGAAGTCAGTGGAGGCTGCACTTCGGGTTTTCAGTGAATAATTAAAGTCAACTCCGCCAAAAAGCATCTATGCAAAGGCGAGGACGGGAATCAGACCGTCCTCTCTCTAGTCAAAATAGCCGAGAAAATAGATGGGCGACCCTCATCTTGACCCGCGCAAAACGACAAAGACGAGAGGAGCGGGGAGGTATTTCCATAGGCTTGCGGGCGATGATTGGACCTCCCAAAAAGGCTCGAGAAAATGGACTAGCAATCACAAAAAGGCGAAAAGTTCAATGAAGCAAATCAAAAGAGGCCAAAGGCCCAAAATTGTGAAGGTTTTAACCGAGCAAAAGTGAAGCACTCAAAAAAGTCAAATCAAAGGCCAAAGGCCGATTCACTACAACAAAAAAGCAGTCCCTCGCCAAAGAAGAAAATCAAAAAGGCTCAACTCACTGAAACCCGAATCAAATCACGTGCTAGAGAAAGCTACCAGAAAACCATATAGTAAGAGACGATCCCGAGGTTGCAGACCAGGAGCCTAAAAAGGGCTATCTCCCGAGACATTCAATATAATTTGCATCTCAGCACGGAGGTACAAGTATTAAGTTTCTTCTATTTATTTACGCAGTTTAATTTTGTAATAAGTAAGCAATGCATGAATTAGGATAGATCGAGTACCACAGTCTAATTTTCATATTCCAAAGCCAAACTTAGAACTTACGCCCTTTAATAGCATTGTTCGGGACGAACAACTAAAAGTGGGGGGTAATCTGATGGACCAAACTTATACGAGTCAGAAACACAGTTAAACCCCCCAAATTAGACTGTTTGTCTATCTAACTTCTACGTGTTAGTCCCGATATATTTCCACAGGGCATTTTAGAGACTGAAGTGAAAACACGCTAAGGAGAGGATTTTAAGCTGAAAAGATAACAAGAGTCAATCCAAGGTCAAGATCATATGCCGACTGAAGAAATATCAAGGATCCTGACGTTGAATTGACCATAACAAATTAATTAGAAGAATCAGGAGTGGAGTCAAGACAGCCCGGAGAAGAAACACATTGACAGTTTTGTGAAAAGACTGCACAAAACTGTACAAATCTCACATTGGGCAAGGATGACCGGCCACCACTCAAGGAGGTGGCCAAGGGAGGAGCTCCTCCCCCTTGGGCCACCGCCTACCGGCGGCTCTTGGTGGTGGTGACCGGCGGCTTTTGGAGCTCCTCCACATGTCACCACCACCTTCCTCCTCCTCCACCACTCCTCTTCCTCCACATGTGGCCATCTCCTCCCTCCATTTTCTCCTCCAATCAAAATGCAACACTTACCACCCATCTCCACCACCCATCTCCTCCCCTTTGGGCTATAAAAGGAGGAGCTCCTCCTCCTCATTTCACACACCAAAATCCAATTTCACTTCTCTCTCTAGAAGTTGTAATATTTGTAAGTTGTAATTTTGCTTTGGAAATAAAGGAAAGCTCCCTTGGCGCTTCAACGGTTGTAAGTATCTCTTAGTATTTATTTATTTAAACTGTTGTCTTTAATTCCTTAGTATAATGTTTAGCGCGATGAATAGTAGCTAAACTAGTAGTTCGGTCTAAGGGGCGCACTTGTATTATAAAATGTTTTAAGACTATTAACTTAGTGTCTAGTCTTAGTATTCAAAACTTGTTCTATGTGCCATATATAGTCAGAGTTTCCAAGGTTGAGTGGATGCTGTAACAAGCAAAGCTCTTCTGTGGGAATTCGTGATCATACTCAGGTAGTGGAAGCTGTAACAAGCAAAGCTATCTGAGGAGTTCGACTCATCCTAAATCCCATCTGGTCGAGCGTAACTGTGAGATCAGGTGGATGCACCCAGGCTAGCATACCTTAGGGTATTGGCGCTAGACTGAAATAGAACAGGAGTTGCTTTAAACCGGTGTTGCAAGTCTTGAGCTGTAACTAGCCTCGATTCACCGTTTGAATACTTAGATGATTCACTAATGGTCAATGATAAACAGGATATAATACAAGTCCCCTGAAACTGAACATTTCTCTTAATCATTAAAATAGTAATTTACTTTCCAGTACTAAAATCAACCAACCAACCAATCAATCAATCAAAATAGCTGGTAGCTTTAAAACCAACCAACCGACCTTAAACACGTTCCCACGCTGCATAATCCCCCCCGAAGAACAATTATTCCCCTAGTTCCCTTGGGTTCGACCCCTACTTACCAAGTACTACCCAGTAGTATAGTTGCGAGTAGCGGACTATTATAAATTTATTTGCACAATCGCTTTGACTACGAGCGGTTCTGTCAATCAACTGTCCATACTCCGACAATACTCCGATCAAGCCACAACTAAGTCCCAATGACTTATTCCAACAAAGATCAAGAACACAAGTGAAATGCCAAGTCTAAGTTCCTCACCTTTTGATGTCAACTAAGAAGCAACAAAAGAGGCAACCAAAGAACAACCGAAGACCAACCGGAGTCACATGCCAACCGATGGCTTTTGGGAAGGAAAGATCTCATTTTACTCACACTCTCCTCCTCCACCTCATGGCTGGTGGCTTCCTTGTGGAAGTGACACATGGCCGGTGGCTTTTGGGAAGCCACCTCATGGCCGGCGGCTCTTTGAGCTCTCCTCTCCCTTTGTGACATGTGTTGAGCTCTCCTCTCTTCCCCTTGCCTATAAATAGACACTTCCCTTCCCTTTGTAAATCATCCTCATTCCAACAAGCTCAAACACAAGTCACTTGTTACTTATCTCTCTAGATTTTGGGCACAATCCTTGTAAACATTTACTTTGATCTTGAATACTCTTGTTGGTTCTTGAGTATTCTTGTTGTTCTTGAGTTTACTCTTGTTGGTTCTTGAGTAATCTCCCCTTTACTTTCCTTGTCTTGATTTCCAAAAACCTTTACTTTCCTGTCTTTCAAAACCTTTACTTTATTCAGCACTTAGCTATGATATCCACCTCTATGGATATTCTTAGCTAAACCCTTCATTCGGTTAAAGGGGTGTGCTTGTATCATACAATGTTTTAGACCCTTCTCTTAAGTGCCTCTTTGTGTTCAAAACTTGTTCTATGTGCCATATATTAGGTCAGAACACTATTGGTTGAGTGGATGCTCGAAAGAGCAAAGCTCTTCCATGGGTTCGTCAACCTTCGTGGTTAAGTGGAGGCTCGAAAGGGCACAGCTTAACTGTGGAGTTCAACCTCTTTAAAACACCATTTGGTTGATCGGAAATGATTGATCAAATGGATGAACATAAGCTAAGATACTTCGAAAGGAGGAATTAGCCCAAATAGAACAAGTGTTCTAAACGGTGTGGCAAGTCATGTGCTAGAAATAGCCTTGATACATCTTTGAACACTTAGTATGATCATTAGAGGTCAATGATAAACAGATTTATGATACAAGGCCCCTAAAACCGAATCCTTTCCTTTAATTAAAACATCACCTGTCACTTTACTTTCAGTCTCATATCAACTGCTTACTTTCCGCAAGTCTTGTCCTTCAAGCATTTACTTTCAGCATGTCTTGTCCTTCAAGCACTTTACTTTACGCACTTACTTTCAGCAAGTCTTGTCCTTCAAGCACTTTACTTTTACGCACTTACTTTCAGCAAGTCTTGTCCTTCAAGCACTTTACTTTTCAGTACTAAAATCACAACCAACCCACGTTACTTTCAGTACTAAAATCACAACCAAACCCCGACTGTCTTACTTTCCATCTTCGAAAGAACAACTATCCACTAATTCCCTTGGGTTCGACCCCTACTTACCGCTTTACTACCCAATAGTAGAGTACGAGTAGCGGACTTATAAATTTATTTTTACACAGAGCCATCGCACATTAACGATGGTGTGGTGCGCTCCGTCAAGTACTTATCTGCCTCCAGAATTCTTTTAGCCACTATCTTCCACTTCACTATCAGATCCCATCTGTCGGCTTGCTCCTCCAACGAAAACTAGACGCCATCCATAACTACTCATGTATCAAACTGCACACTTTTACCCGTTTGTCACCTTTAGCTCCCCTAGCTAATGTACTTGCCTTGGATTTCTTCGCTACAGGTGTTGCACCCTTCTTTTGACCAACAGTTGCCGCATTAGTAGTAGTACCTTGTTCAGTTGTTTGGGCAGGTGCAACAACTTTTCTCTTCTTTGAAATAGCATGTTCTACCACAGTTGGTGAACTCTGTTCCGCATCTTGTTTCACTACATCTTTCTTCTTCTTGACTGGTGGTTTTGTCTTACCTGCAGGTTCCACAGAGGCTGGAACAACCTCTAGTACACCTTCCACGGTCTCAGATGTCCTTTCTAGCACATCTTCTGGAACGTGAACTTGATCTTCCATCTCAACATCCTCATTGGTCTGGTTGATCAACTACTCCATCTTTGGTAGCAGCATTATAAAATAGTTCTTCCTCCACATACTCTTCCACAACATCAAACAGTTCCTGAAGTGAGTCAGCTGGCTTGCTCAACTCATTTTGTGAGTTTTCCTCTCCTTTATTATTGGACACCTCTACTCATTCCTCAACTTCTTCAGTCTGACCATCCTAGCTCTCATACGGAGCCTCAACTTGCTCCTCAGTGTTAGATTCTTCTGGTTCAGATTCTACCTCTTCGTGATCATTAGATTCCTCGTTCACTTCAAAATCCTTCTGAACCTCTTCTGCCTCCTTTACAGTATCACCACTAGGAATTTTATCAGGATGGTCCATAGCCTCCTTCTCAACCACATCAGGAGAGTCTTCTTCAGATTCAGAAACAACCACTTTTCATCTGACAACTCGAAAGTTCTCCTTCATTGGTGTCTTGGTTTGAGCGACCATCTTAATTCTTGTTCCCTTCACATTAGGAGTAGCAACAATTCTAGTAGTGGAACGATTCTCCTCCCGCACCGACGACACTACCTTTGGCTTTTCTACCACTATCTACGAACCCTCCATAGATATATTAGGCACACTAGGACTATGCACATCAATATTCTTTGAGATTTTAGAGATCAGCTTCCTTGTTTGAAGCAGGTTTTAATGAAGTCGTCTCCTTAGGGTTTTGAACTGTAATAGAGTTAGGAATCTGTTTAGCCTTTACTGGATTCTCATTCGCCACATTCTTTACAGATTTCTCTGCCTTTGATTTCTCGGGGAGAGTCGCCTTTTCCACCATAACCGCCTTTGGTTTCCCCATTACCGCCTTGACATCCGTCGACTTAAGGTTTGCTTCATAGCCTTCTTTTTACCAGCTGGCTTGGATGATACTTCAGCAACAGTTTCCTTGACAATCTTGTTCTTCCTGGTTTTCACCATGATTAATTTCCTTCAACAAGATTTGCTTAGGGTTTTGTCGGGAGAGAATGAGTGACATACGTATAGATAATTTGAAATTTAAATTCACAATCTCCTTTATCACGCCGTATATGAGATCGCTACTTCTCAAAGCGCCACGTCGATTCAAGCTGTTTGATCCATTCGAGTATCTAAGCTAAACCAATCGTCGCATCTCACACTAATTTTTGAATGCTTCGACCTTCCTTCCACGTCAGCCCTCAAAACATATTTCGTTACAGATTTGGCTAACCACCTCTTTCTGGAACAACTTAGTTGTCAATGACACACAGACTCGGTGAGGATCTAACTATCTCGTACTGCATGTTGTCCAAGGGCTTAGTGTAGATATCTGCTAGCTGTTTCTCAGTTGATACATGATTCAGTGTGATTACTTTCCTTTCAACTAGCTCTCGAATTAAGTGATGTCTGGTGTCGATGCGCTGTGTTCTGGAATGTTGAACATGATTCTTGGATATGTTGATTGCACTCATGTTGTCACTGTAGAGTGTCATCACATCTTATTCCACTCCATACTCCTCCAGCATCTGTTTCATCCACAACATCTAGGTGCAACAACTTCCAACAGCTATGTTTTCTGCCTCAGCTGTAGACAGCAAAATAATGTTCTGCTTCTGGCTGAACCATGCCACTAGATTGTTGCCTTGAAAGAAGCAACCTCCAAATGTACTCTTGCAATCCTCAGCATTCCCTGCCCAGTCTGCGTCGCAATAGCCTAACAAGACAAGAGCTAGTGTCTTTAGTGTACCAAAGACCATAGTCAGCAGTTCCACATACATACTTGATAATCCTTTTCACATTCATGAGGTGGATCTCTTTTGGATTTGCTTGATATCTGGCATAGACTCCTACATCATGAGCGATGTCCGGTCTACTGGCCGTTAGATATAGTAAACTCCCAGTCATGCTCCTGTATAAGGTTTGGTCCACACTCGCACCAACTTCATCCTTGGTGATCTTCACCTGAGTACCAGCAGGGGTTCTTTTATGTGCTACTTTCTCTAGTTCAAACTTCTTGACCAAGTTCCTGACATATTTGCTTCGAGATATAAAGATACCTTTCACCTTCTGCTTTACTTGTAATCCCAAGAAATAAGACGTCTCTTCTACCATGCTCATCTTGAATTCGCTCTTCATTTGTTCCACAAACTTGTCCACCATCCTTTGATTACTCGAGCCGAACACAATGTCAATAATAAAGTCTGACCTTGTGTGTTAGACAAAAAATGTCTTGTCTACGCCCCCTCACACATTGCCATGGTGGACTAAGAACTCTGTGAGCCTCTCGTACCATGCTCTGGGTGCCTACTTGAGTCCATATAGAGCTTTCTTCAGCCGATACACATTGTCAGGATAGTGAGGATCTTTGAAGCCCTTCGGTTGAGGCACATAAACTTCTTCCTTGAGCAACCCATTCAGGAAGGCACTCTTGACATCCATCTGGAACAACTTAAACTTCAGGTGATAGGCAAGTGCCAGCAGCAATGGTATAGCCTCCAATCGAGCAACTAAATCAAACGTCTCATTAAAATCCACTCCTTCAATCTAAGTATAGCATTGAGCAACAAGCCTTGCCTTGTTCCTAGTGATATTCCCTTGTTCATCGGACTTGTTCTTGAAGATCAACTTTGTTCCAATGACATTCACACCATCCGACCGCGGAACAAGATTCCACACATTGTTTCGTTGAAATTCTCCAAGTTCCTCTTGCATGGCCATCACCCAGAATTCATCGCTAATTGCCTCTTTGATGTTCTTTTGCTCCACAGTAGACAGGAAATAAGAATGACCAGCCAATTGTTGATAATTTACTTGTTTACCTCAAGTTTTCATGCCTTCAGTTGGTTCGCCAATAACCTCTATGATAGGATGATTCTTCTCAACTGCTCTAGACGGTTGTAGTACTCGAGTGGGAGCAACAGGTGAGTCGTGTTCATCTTTATCTGATATGAGCTATTTTTTCATTAAGTTGTTCATCAAGTTAAATAAAAACTCTCGCTTTTGCTATTTTCTTAGTGGATTCCAAAGTTATCAATTGAATTCATCGCTTGTGAATTCGATCATCTATTCTAGGTTTAGAACTTGCTATTCCTGTGTGATTTCGAGTGCGTTAGGTGGTATCAGTGCATGCTTTTCCTATCTCTTTTCGAAGCTTGAACAGCCATGGGAGATCAACCGTTGACCAGAGCAGAAGACAGTACACACCCTATGATAAATGACATATACGAGTTTTGGAAAGAGATGTCGGTCAAGATGGAGAAGGCTGGTTATGTTTCTGATGTTAAATGGAGTATGGTGCGAGGAGATAACGACTCCGAAGATGTTGATGTAGAGAAGCTGAGGCTGAGACATCACATCGAGAAACTGGCCGTGGCATTTGGGTTGTTATCGACTAGAGATGGGAAGGCATTGCTTGTTGTGAAGAACTAGAGAATATGCGGAGATTGTCATAATTCTATCAAGTTTATTTCTATTGTTGCGAATAGGGAAATCACAATTAGGGATCCCATGTAACGACCCGACTGGAGGACCCGATCCGAGCCGTTATAAGCCTAGCCTGTCCTAAGTGTCATCCCACCGCCCTCCCCTAGGTGACCATAACCTAGAGTCTATCACAAAAGACCATGGTAGATTGGTGATCGACATGTTAGCTAGTAGGCTAGTTTATCAAGCTAGGACAAGCAGTACCCACACTCGATGTGGGACAATAGTTATTCAGAAATTGGGGCGTTACATGCCCTTAGGTTTCACTGCTTCGAAGATGGTCGGTGCTCTTGTGGAGATTATTGATGATTCCTTGACTAGTTTGGTTGGATTGGATTCTGACAATATAATCAAACAAATGGTGATACGTACACTGATTAAACATAAGTGTTTTGAAGGGAGGGAAAAAGGGTATAAACTACAAGATTCTGAGACTCACCAGGAACGGGAAGTGTAGCAAATCTGTAAATGTACACTACACCATTTTGCCCCATATACAACAAGACATGGCACGCCGTTGCAAACGACATGTTGCATAAAGTCTATAGCAACACGTGACTTATATTGCTTATGTTCCCCGTTGCGTAAGACACCTAATGCCACATATCAAACGCCTTCGTCGTCTCCCTCGTTGTGTAAGACCACCTATGCAACATGTAGTTACGCAACATACCATTTTACGTTGTTTAAGAGTATTACGCAACAACCTCAAAAGCAGCATATGAACATCTGTTGCATAAGTAACATAATGCAACATGATCTATAGTGACATATGGTCTCGCGTACTAAAATACTGTACTTGCACAACTTTGGGCATCTAATCATGGAGATTCCTCTGTGCATCACTGTCCCATCACACACTGCACAGGATTTAACACATACACTGTTTCACTATTTGTTTAATAATGTCACACAACTAGCCTTGTGGGTAATATTTTACAAGTATTTCTCTTATTAAGGAAGGTCTAATCTGAGACATGAGTGATGCTTATGTTCTTTAGATGCTACACAACACATTAAGATCTTATTATTATTGCTCTGCGGCTACAAACCAAGCTCCCTTCAGCTTCAGCAAAAGTAAAGATTTGGCATGAACTGACCTTATCCAGGTATTCATCCCATCATGGTTTTTAGACGCTTTAGGGCTAGTGGGGCTGGCTTATTGGGTCTCTCTGAGAACCCTTATCTAATGTCCTCAACAAATTATGTTAGAGTTTCTTGAACACCAATTTATGCTTCAAGTGCTGGAGATTTGGATTGTTGAATGTGCCTCGTTGGTGATTATGAAATGTCTTTGATCAGTCTTCTCGAGCGATTCTGGTGTTGTGGTTGTTTGATGGAGTCAGCAAACAGGTTTTAATCGAATGAGAAGTTTCGGATGGATTCGAAGTGGCTGATCGACCCCAAGTATTTGTTTGTTGGACCACGGATCGGAGAGGGAGCTCATGCTAAGGTCTACGATGGAAAGTAAGATTCACTTTCTGGGTTTATAAGTCTATTGATGTGGTAGCTCCGTTTGCACACCTTCATGTTCCATTCTTGTAATCTAGATTTTAAATTTTCTCTCTTTAACTGTGTTTCGGATACAAGAATCAAACAGTAGCAATCAAAATAGTTCAACAAAGAGATGCTCATGAAGAAGTAGTGATCAGTCGAGTTTTTGACTGATTAATGGCTATATTTCACTATAGCTTTGAGGCGTTTCCGATTATATTTTGATGTCATGACCTCTATCTCTATGTTTCAGGTAGAAAACGAGTCTCCCTCATGGTCAAGGCCTAAATACGAAAACTTGGGGGAAAATAGAAGATTTAGAACAAAAGTGTGCAGGAAATGGACTCCCAGCCGACCGGCTGGATGAAGGAGCAGAAATGGAAGCTATTGGGCCAAGCTGAGCCGGTCGGCTGAACATCTCAACCAGTCGGCTGACTAAGTTCCTCAGGAGGCTCACAACTGCTCATCACTGAGCCGGTCGGCTAAATATCTCGACCGACCGGCTGATAAAAGTTCCCAGAATGCCTTCAAAAAGAACATTTTCAACCGATCGGCTCACAGACTCAACCAGTCGGCTGACTAAGTTCTCAAAAGAGAATAAACTTACCCTGCACCAGCCGACTGGCTGAGATTTTGATGCCACGACCAACCGACCGGCTGGACCTGCTGCAGTACCAAATTTTACCCGAGGCTATAAATAGAAAGTGGCATGTTTGACCTAGAGGGCTGGCATCTTGGAGAAAAATACTCAGAAAAAGAGATCAAGTCAAGGCTATCTAGGAGGATCCAACCAAAGGAGGAGAAGAAAAGCTCAACAGGGAGATTCTAGGATTAACAATCCTTCTTCCTTTACACTTTTCATCCTCTTTATTGTGTTCTTCAAACCCTACTCACACCATGTTGTCTTACATGATGTGTGAGTAGTCCCCTTGTGTTTTAATGGTGTTGTAACCCTCTTTGGTACTCTTGATCATGTATACACACATTGAATGAATGATCTATGATGTTAAATTCATATTTGCTATGCTCTTCATTATGACATGCAACTAAGTGTTTGATGAAATGCCTAAGTGACATTTTTATCTCAAAACTTGACCCAAGTATTGAATGACCTTAGGAATTGTTTGGATGTAGTAAATATGATCTTATCTAGTGTTTATGATGATAAATGCATGGGTAGGAAGTAAACTAGTCCCCGAGTTCATGGTATTTATTTCTTTGGGAGATGTCCCAAGGCTCATAAATGCTATGAAATGAACCAATTACCTCGATGGAGTGAGGTTTGAGCTAAGAAGGTTTGGCTAAGAATAGATTCACTTGAAAATTGGTTTACCTTAGTCTAAGCTAGGTTCGAAGCTATCTAACACCTTGAATGTGCTTGATTTATGTATACGTGATCATGGGAAATGCCAAGGAGGGGAGCAACCCCTCGAAACTCTCTTTGAATTGATATTAAACCCCTTGAAACCATTTCATTGTTAGTGATTGACTTGAAAACCATCTCATAATTGATTTGTAGGAATAGCCAAGTTTAAAATTTGATATCTCATAGCGTATAATCCAATTGCTCCCTTGGGTTCGACACCGGGCTCACCGGTTAATCTATAAATTGTTTTTGACTATACACATTACAACTGTCAAAATGGCGCTGTTGCCGGGGAGCAATGGCTAGATTGTCTGTAGGACGAATCATTTAGTACTTTGACTATTCCATGTTTTTCTTTTGTTGTTTGCTTTTAATAACATTGGTTCTTGAGTTCATTCCACTACCCTCACTTGGTTGCTTACGTCTCTCTTGTAGGTTCCATTGTTTGATGCCACCAAAATCAAAGAAATCAAACGAGATTGTTGATAAGGACCGCAATCCAACTATCAACGAGTTTAACCCTTACCTCACATGGAGTAAAGCAACCAAGGCTAAAGGATCAACATCAAACACTCAAGAAACCAGTACTCAAAACATGGGAGATAGACTTCCTCCTCCTCCACTTCCTCAAGGCCCTCATGCTAGAAGGGTCCTCAAAGACTACGCTGCTCCCAATGCTTATGGCTACCGATCTCCAATCCTTGTTCCCGTGGTGGACAACTGACAAGCGTATTTTTAACCCTTTATAGACGTTAAAATATGAGTTTTAGGGGTCTAGTTGCAGTCAAACACAATTTATAATCTTGGTAAGCCAAGGATCGATCCAAGGAATAGACGTGTGTGAATACTAGTTACCAGGTGACCTATTTAGCTTTTCCGATTAACAAAAGGTTTTGGTGTGATGAAAACGGCAGAAATTAAATACAGAAAATAAAAGGTTGTGACTTTATCATAGAAAGAATTCCTGAATCATACTTCACCCGTGCCAATCTTACTAATCATGCCATCATGTCGCTTAAATTATTCATGCTATCGAACATGGAAATAAACCAAAATGACACTAAACAAGCCGCCCATCCACGGATCATTGTTTAGATTAATCTCAATCGTTGAACGCCGCCCATCCACGGATTATCAACGATCTCGATTGTTAGACTTAAGGTTTTTCAGACAAAAGTTAACTTTCCTATTAATTCATGTACTACCATTATAGCTACCATGACCTAGTATCAATTTCATGCAATCCGATTAATACCTAAGACCCATCCATCTTTTGGTAATTAACCTAAATACGTTCTAGCATGCAAACTTCCCATTCAATGTAAAACTTGCAAGAACGATAAAATTAAGCACAATGAAATTGAATATTCGAATCGCATAAATAAAAACGTTAATTGATCACATAAAGAGTTGGGTACATAGCACGAGATCCGTAGGATCCTAGAATGAGAAGACTACTCACTACTCATGGTAAATTAACCAAAAGTAGTGTTAATAAAAAGATTAAGGACGAGGAAACCGTCATGACGTCGGTGCTCATTGAATCCTTGATCTCTCGTGATGAACTTTGTCTTCTCTCCCAAGTTAGGGTTATTCTTCTCTCCAATTAAGCACCCAAATCTCGCCAATCATCCCCACTGATTTAAGTCAGCCAATCCTCTATTTATAGCTTTCCAAAAGGCCAAAAGCCCAAAAACAAAATTAGGAAACTTCCCCAAAAATTAGTCCCGAAAAGCCCAAAAATCATTTTTAGAAACTGTCTCCGACGGGGCCGTGACACCCGTGACATTCAAGTGTGCCACTGCTGTCACGGACTAAGCAAAAGTGCACTGGGAGATAAGGGGGCCATGACTACCGTGCCGTTGTGTTTTGTCACGGCTATCACGGCCATGAAAAATGGCAGAGACTTTGGGCGGATTTTTCATGGTCTTAACCTCCGAATTTGATCTTGCCGTAAACTACATAGTTGTAGCCCTTTGAATTAGCTTTTCAACAAGCTTTGAATCAGTCCATTTGGACACCATATGCGATCTGTGCGTTCAGAATAAGTTGAAACGGTCAATCTGTCCTGTTTTTGCTCAAATCTTCACCAATTGCTTTGCTTTGCTTCGGACCAATCCAAAAGTATTAGATATGTGATATATGACCTGAAAAACTAGAAAAGAGGTTAAATGATAACAAAATATCTGGAAAACAAACCTAATCCATCATCGAATGAAGTGAATAATATGTCAAGAATTCGATCGATCAACAACCGAGACTTTGACTTGAAGACCTCCACAATCTAAATGGTTCAATCCAACCAATTATCGGGGAGAGACCATGAGGACCCAAACTTTCATGTGACTACATTTCTTGAGGTTTGTGATACTTGCAAGATCAATGGATTCTCCGAGGATGCTAAACTCTTGAGGTTATCCCCTTTCTCACTCACGGGAAGAGCCAAGGATTGGTTTAGGAGCCAAACACCGGCTAGCTTCACTACTTGGGAAGAGCTTGCCATCGTATTCCTCAACAAGTATTTCCCTCCATCCATGACAGCCTACTATAAGAGTCAAATTATGAATTTTGCGCAAATGGATGGAGAGACGCTCTATGAAGCTTGGGAGAGATACGAGGAGTATCTAAGGTTTTGCCCACATCACAACTTAGATTGCCTCCTCGTGTTCCATACCTTCTACCATAGTGTTGATGGTCCCCCGCGGCTTTCACTTAATACTGCCACGAGAGGAGCTATCATGGAGCTCGAACCTCAGGAAGGGTATGCAGTAATCGAGAAGATCACCAACAACTACTTCATGTGGGCAAGTGAAAGAGGAAACCCAAGAAAAAAGGGAGAAAGACATGAAGCAAAGGCCGTAAGCATAAGTGACTATGATTCATTTGAAAAATGATTTGAAAAAAAAAATTAAAAAACCTTCTTAGATGAAGTTTTTTAAATTGAAACATCCGGCAAGGGATCATTCAAGGAGCCAACGTTGCGACATTTGTGAAGTCTATGAGCATGATACCAATTCTTGCCCTTTGGTTCAAAGGCATCAAAATGGATATGGGTATGAAGAAGCAAATTATGTTGGTGGAAACCAAGGTAGACAGTATGATGCTAGTGCCACTCAAGGCCAAAGTTCCCAATCTAATTACACTACGCAAAGGTTTTCATCGGATGGGAAGAATCATCCAAACTTCTCATACAAGACCACAAATCCTACACCTCCCGGTTTTGGTCCCAAGCCCACTTCAAATAATCAAGCTTTTCCACCAAAGAATCAATTCCAACAAAGGAACCAACACCAAGGGCAACAATACCAAGATCAAGCCCAAAAGCCTTACCAACAAGTAGACCATCCTCCGCAAACTTCAAATGAACCCTCTGGGTTGGACCCTATGATTGCTACGCTCCTTGAACATCAAGAGAAATCGAGGCAGAAATGCTTGCGTGCCAAGAAAATGAGGCAAGAAATGCTTCCAAGCTCAATTGTTGGAAATGAAGCAAGCCAACCAAAATGTACAAGTTCAAATGTTGCAAGCACACCAAGGTTTGCAAACTCATGTCAAGATGCTTGAGAACCAAATGGCCCAGCGAGCCGAGTCCTCTACGAGAGCACAAGGGAAATTACCGGCTCAATCCGAGCAAAGCCAAAAAGAGTTTTGCAATGCCATATATATAGAAGATGAAGGGTCATTTGAAGATGAATTGCTAGGGAGTGACGGAGGTGGGATGGTAGAGCTTGATGAAGATTCTTCCCCAAGGGTTCCCCATGAGGAATATTGTGAGGCGGTGACCCTTAGAAGTGGGAAATTATTAGAGGACACTCGGCAAAAGAAAACTAGAATGTTGCCTCAAAAGCCCACCGGCCAAGCTAGAGCCGAAGAAGAAGAAATTGAAGATGTGGTCACTATCCCCTCAACTGACAAGGCTAAAGAAAGTAAGAAGGGAAAAGAGGAGTTGAAGCCTTACTCTCCACCTATTCCATTTCCTCAAAGACTTGCAAAGCCCAAAAAGTTGGATAAGGAGTTTGGAACCTTCGTGACAATGCTAAAAAGGTTATATGTTCACTTACCGTTTTGTGAGCTCATAAAGAAAGCCCCTCTCTACAACAAGTTCCTAAGGGAAATATTGTCCAACAAGAGGACCATTGAAGAAGATGATCCCCATCCCCTCAACCACGAATGTAGTGCCCTCTTTTCTAAGCAAATTCCCCAAAAGGCGAAAGATCTCGGAAAATTCACTATCCCTTGCTCGATAGGTGACATGAACTTCACCAGTCCACTATCCGATTTTGGGGCTAGTGTGAGCGGTATGTCCCTAGCCACCTACCACAAGCTTGGATTGAAAGGGGTAAAATCCACCAAAATAACACTACAACTCGCGGATGAGACTGCAAGACACTCATGGGGGGTAGTTGAGAATGTTCCAATCAAGGTCGACAAATTCTACATACCATGAGACTTTGTGGTGATCAATATGGGGGATAATTGCACTTCTTCCTTGATCCTTGGGCGGCCTTTCTTGGCCACCGCCGGTTTTAAAGTTGATGTGGGAAAAGGGAAGTTGACTCTGAAGATTGGTGGAGAAAAGGTGAGAATAGAAAGGCCTAGTGGATAACAAGTGGCTCTATTAGAGACTTATGAGTTGAAGGAGAAAGAAATCGTGGAGGCCGAAAATGTTGAGGCCGAAAAATTAACTAAGAAAGAGTTGTCGAAGGAGCAAAGTCCCGATGAAGACCCTTCCTTGGATCACCATGAATCATCATCATGCGACGATGAGATGAAAAAGAATGGAAAAGCAAAAACATCAAAGGGTGAGAAGCTACCATCGCTTTGGAAAAGAGCTATTAAGCAAGTTGCATGCAACTCTTCAAAGAATCCGGATTGATACTCCAAAATTTTACAAGTCTGCTTGAGGAGGGATCCTAGCAAAGGACTCTCAAGTGTGTTTCTTAAAAGGAGATTTGGCTCGGTCTTTGCCAAGACGTTAAACTAGGCCTTCACGGGAGGTAACCCGGTTTGTGAGTTGTCCATCCTTGAACTAGTAATTTTACATATGTTTGGCATGCGTGCATTGAACTTTGAATGTGAACATGAGTGCTAGAATGGTGGAAATGCATGATTAGGTGTGCTTGGTGTGGTATGATCCTTGCATGTAATTTCTAAATGGTGGGTGATGTCTTAAGTGTGGAGTGTGTGATCCTAGCTTGCTTTTTGTTGAGAATCATATGAATGCTAGTGAATTCTTGGTGAAGCATGCCTTGGGTTTGTATTGAGTTTTGTGTGAATCTTGGGTGATGCTCGTTCATTTTGTGGATTAAAATTTTTTGAGTGTGGAGTTGGGTTCAAGCCAGAATTGAAAGATCGTTGGAATCAAAACTGGGAATTTTTTTGTTGAAACCTGTCTTCAGTCGACCGACTGGATAGGGCCTGAAACCAGTCGACCGGCTCAATGCACTTCCCAGACTGCACTCAAACCCCGCGCATCTAGTCGATCAGCTGGAAATTTCAGTCGCCCGGCTGGAAATTGCCTACCCAAAACCCAGCCTAATTTTTGAAATTCATTTCATTCTCACCCAAACCGTCAGTCGACCGACTGCTCCCACGCACTCGACCCCAACCTCGACCTCACCCTAGCTGATTTTGACTCCCAGCTATCCGTCCACCACACCCAGCCGCTCCATCCCCTCGCCACACCATCGTCGTCGCCTTGCCATCCCAGAAACCCTAGCCGTACCTCTGCCATCCGTCACCCAAAATCGCCGGACCTCCATCTCCTCCGATCTCACTCCGCCATCAAAAACCCCTGCTCAACCCTCCAATACACTCGAAATGACCCAATTACAGAACCCCAAGTGCCGATTTGGTCTGCCGAAGCCAATTCAAGCTAACTTGATATCCGCCCAAATCGCCAGTCCAGTCGACCGACTGGTGTTGGCCTAAAATCCAGTCGACCGACTGGTAATTGTTCAGCTCAAAAACTCAGTTTTCCTCCCCATTCAACCATGCCTCAAGGTGCCTCCTCCTCTAAATCAAAGTCCAAGGGTAAGGAAATAGCCCAAGATGTGCCGAGTGAGGAATGGTACCAAAGTGATGAGGATGATGTGCCCCTCATGACTTGTAAAAGGAGACCTAAGGGAGCCACATTAAGAGGGCGTAGCTCATCCTCAAGCGAGGAAATTGAGTCTCCGCCACCCCCACCTAGCCCTCCTTCCAACAAGAAGAGCAAATCCTCTAAGGGTGCCACACCGAAGAAACCAACCAAGAAGAAGGCCCCGACGCCCCCCATTCCTAGGGTGCCACCACCAACACCTAGTGCTCCTCCTACTGCACTAGTGCCATTTGAGCAGGAGGATGAACCTTTGGAGTCTCCTCTCCTTTCACCCACGCCTTATCCTTTCTCCGAGCCCCTCACATTCAGAGATGCAGGACGCACGGGGAGGATCGAGTACATCACGAGCGCAGGGAAGGAAGATGTAGCCACACTCTACCTAGAATTGGAGACACTTGACCGCCTTAGCATCGGTGAAGAGGTACGATCATTACTATCCCGATGTGGGCTTGCTTTTCTCTTATTGGATGATCCTAGTACATATCAGAGGGTGGTGGTGGAGTGTCTATGCTCCTTGGTGGTTGAGAGGGAGGGGAAGCGGATAACGCATTGGAGGTTTGTCTTGGGTGGGAGAGAGTTCTGAATTGAGGGAAGGATGATTAGAGAGTGGCTCGGTTTCTCTCTATCGGGTGGAGAGGTGATTACTCGGAATGAGCACGTGAGGAGTAGATTCTAGAGGATATTTTGGGGAGGCACGAATGGTTTGTATCCTCCTACAACTCCTCAGCCATCACCCTTCCGATTTGGGAGGTTATTCATCACATAGTTGCTATCGAAATCAACACTCGCAAGGAGATAGCTAGAGTAGTGACGATCCCTGATTTGGAGTTGATAATGGCTATAGATAGGGGTGATGGGCTTTATTGCATTGCTATCCTTGCCTCTCGCTTTGAGAGTATTGTGAAGGAGACATCGAGGAATTCTGCCTTAGGAGGAGGGTCGATGATTACGCTGATTGCCATGAGGTGTAACTTCACCTTTGGCCATAATGGATGCCCCAAGCCATCCAAGATGCCCCTAGATGTGCCTAACTTGAAGCACATGCGTCTCCTTAAGGTAGATGGCACTACTTGGGAGGACGACCCCAAGCCACACAAGAAGGAGCTCCGGGATTGGGCGAAGAGAAAGAGGAAAACCTTCAAGAGGAAGAACCACCTCTATTGCATAGCCAACCGCAACCATCCCCTCCTTCTTCTCCTATTCCCTCTCCTCCCACAACCACCGAGCATGACGCTCCCATTGCTGACGATCCACCCACCGAGGAGCCTGCCGTTGAGAGTGCTCACCGTGCTAGTGGGGATTGGGCCGAGTGGCGAGAGCGAGTCTCCTCCGACATTACTGACATGAAGAGTGGCGTGGCTGATTTGAGGAGTGGCCTAGCCCAGTTTGAGGATTTTACTAGAGAGGTAGACATGAGAGCTCGCCAGGAGTCGGAGTGGTT
The DNA here is from genome assembly GCA_033675215.1 of Rhodiola kirilowii. Lineage (NCBI taxonomy): Eukaryota > Viridiplantae > Streptophyta > Magnoliopsida > Saxifragales > Crassulaceae > Rhodiola > Rhodiola kirilowii. The sequence goes on from CM066201.1 coordinate 38,796,339, forward strand.
CCGTGCTACACTATTATCCATGACCAGAGGTTGTGGTGCTCCAGTAGTTGCTCCTCCAGTTGATCCAGGGCCTTATGTCCCTTGTGCCGCCTCTCCCTTGCCTTCCACGCCATCTACTTGACCCCAGGAGGCGGGCACACCATTTACTGATGCCATGGAGGAGGTCGATGAAGCCACTACTAGAGAGTCCACTCCGGGAGGCGATGAGGCTACATCTTCAGCTTGTATTGCATTTTGATAATACTTGTATCGATGTTTTGATGCTTTCTTGCTTAGATCATGTGCTTGGATGTAAGTCGCCTTTTGGCGCAATTTTGGATGATGTATGCCATCTTTATGATGTACTCTTTACTTATCTTTGGTTGTATGCTATATTCTTACAATATTGAAGGTGTTTCACCATTATTGCTCGTGAACTTTACAGGGCATATATATACATGTGCTTCTCATGCCAAATTCACCTTCTTTGTCTATATATGCAACCAAAAGACTACTTCTCATTCCCAAGAGTTATATCATTGATTTTTGACACGTTCTTGAAACGAGGGGAGTTCCTATGCGCCTTTGCCTTTATTTATCATTCTTTGCGCTTAGGGACTAAGCTTGAATAATGCGCATAGTTCACATACTTTCATGCCATACATATCATTTTTAGATGGACACTTGCATCTTTTGCACCTTATCCCTAACATGAGAGTGTTTTAACCACATAGGCTTGTGTCTATCAACTCTAAATCCCTATAAATTACATCTAGCCTATTATTCACATTTATTGGATCTTGAACTTAGAACCGACCTAGTCCCTTGAATGAGCATTCTTGTTAATCAATAACATTGCTATTTCTTGTCCATCTAATTTTTTTGAGTATTTTCATTGAAATACCTTGGATTAAGTTTTAGCAAGCACTTTTAAAATTTTCACAAAAAACTTAGACCCTTTGAATGCTCATTGGTGACTTGAGTTTCTCTAATATGGTGCCTTGTTCATGTTTGTTCCCGCACATTCCATATACTTTTTGAACATATTATCAAGTTTAAGTGTGGAGTCAAAAGAGGGCGAAAAATAGGCCCCAAAAAAAATTTTGTTGGTCAAAGAGGGCAAAGCCCCGACTAAAAACTTTCTCAAAGCGCTAGAGAAGTTTTGCTTCAAAAATGATACAAATGCCGGGGCTTGGGAAGAAAAGTTCCCCCTCGAAAGCATTTGTAGGTCAAAGGCCATTTCAAAAAGAAAATAAAAAGCACTTAAAACTTGACTCTATGTTTTCCTCCATTCTTCATTTGTGCGAAATTCATCATTTGCATTGTGTGCTAGTTGGACTATCTCTTGGACGATCCATGTGCTTGCACAAGAGCTCTCAATTGGTCTATACCCATTTTCTAAGAACTTATAAGTGTCGAACTCCTCTTCCCATATGGATTATGGCTTAAGCGCCTAAAACTTGGGAATGAGTTCCATGTCGCGAACCAATGGACTAGCCCTAGCTAGCATAGGTGAGCGATTGATAGTCTTTTGGGCAAACTAAACTATGACTCAATTGTATTGCCTTGAAAATGAGTAGATCATTGGATTAGACATTTGATAGCCCAAGTAATGATGATCTCGAATGCACAACCTCATGGGTACTTAAATGGTTCAATAGTTCTTTTGATGATATTGTGATGATAGTCCTAGCTTGGGGTAAGAGATTTGTTTTGAGAAATCCTCGCCTCGGTTAAGCACTCATGAATTCATTCTCATGGGATAGGTGCACTTGGGATTTGTGAGTATTCTCATTTCTGAAAACTCTCACGAGACTATAACTCGTTCACTAGGGTAGCCTAGGGGTTTAAAAGCTTAATGTATGCGCTAAATGCATTCGTAACGCCTACAAAAAGGAGCTAGTTAGGTTGTACATACTTTCATTTACTTTTCAATAACATGTTTAGTAATAATGATCGAGACCTTGTGAAAGCTAGTGAGGCAATAGACGAAAAACATAGCACCACTAGCATTTTGTCATTTGCATGACCTTGACATATTTTCATACTTTGTTCGGGACGAACAAAGCTTAAGTGTGGAGTGACGAAAATTTGACTGATTAATTGCCATATTTCACTATAGCTTTGAGGTGTTTCTGACGATTTTTTGATGGCATTTGATCTCTATCTCTACGTTTCAGGTAGAAAACGAGTCTCCCTCATGGTTAAGGTCTAAATACGAAAACTCAGGGAAAACCAAAGATTTAGAGCAAAATTCTACAGGAAATGGACTCCCAGCCGACCGGTTAGAAATCTCCCATGAACCAGCCAATCGGCTGGATGAAGGAGCAGAAAATGGAAGCTATTAGGCAAAGCTCAGCCGGTCGACTGAACATCTCAATCGGCTGGCTGACTAAGTTCCTCAGGAGGCTCATAACTGCTCATAACTAAGCCGGTTGGCTGAACATCTCAACCGATCGGCTGATAAAAGTTCCCAGAATGCCTTCAACAAGAACATTTTCAACCGGTCGGCTCACAGGCTCAACCGGTCGGCTGACTAAGTTCTCAGAAGAGACTGAACTTGCCCTACACCAGCCGACCGACTGGACCTGCTACAGGACCAAATTTTACCCGAGGCTATAAATAGAAAGTGACATGTTCGACCTAAAGGGCTAGCATCTTGGAGAAATATACTCAGAAAAAGAGATCAAGTCAAGGCTATCTAGGAGGATCCAACCAAAGGAGGAGAAGAAGAAAAGCTCAAAAGGGAGATTTTAGGATTAACAATCCTTCTTCCTTTACACTTTTTCATCCTCTTTATTGTGTTCTTCAAACCTTACTCACACCATGTTGTCTTACATGATGTGTGAGTAGTCCCTTGTGTTTTGAGGGTGTTGTAACCCTCTTTGGTACTCTTGATCATGTATACACACATTGAATGAATGATCTATGGTGTTAAGTTCATATTTGCTATGCTATTCATTATGACATGCAGCTAAGTGTTTGATGAAATGCCCAAGTGACATGTTTATCTCAAAACTTGACCTAAGTATCGAATGACCTTAGGAATGGTTTGGATGTAGTAAATATGATCGTATCTAGTGTTTATGATGATGATAAATGCATGGGTAGGAAGTGAACTAGTCCCTGAGTTCATGGTATTTATTGCTTTGGGAGATGCCCCAAGGCTTATAAATGCTATGGAATGAACCAATTACCTCGATGGAGTGAGGTTCGAGATAAGAAGGTTTGGCTAAGAATAGATTCGCTTGAAAATTGGTTTACCTTAGTCTAAACTAGGTTCGAAACTATCTAACACCTTGAATGTGCTTGATTCTTATATACGTGATCATGGGAAATGCCAAGGAGGGGAGCAACCCCTCGAAACTCTCTTTGAATTGATATTAAACCCCTTGAAACCATTTCATTGTTAGTGATTGACTTGAAAACCATCTCATAATTGATTTATAGGAATAACCAAGTTGAAAATTTGATATCTCCTAGCGTATAATCCAATTGTTCCCTTGAGTTCGACACCGGTCTTACCGGTTTATCTATAAATTGTTTTTGACTATACGAATTACAACTGTCAAGTAGCAAAGCGAGAGAAGAGATTTGCCAAGGAGGTGGCTATGCTCTATAGAGTGCAGCACAAAAATTTAGTAAAGGTTAGAGCTAGTTTCACATCACTTATTTTGATTTACATTTTCTGATTCTAGCAAGTTGAGTCTAATTATGTATGAAACCAGAAATTTCTGATGGAATTGATTCTTGTGCAGTTCATCGGTGTCTGGACAGGTGGTACTCTTCGCAAATATTTGTTCAGCATGCGGCCAGGGTGCCTGGATACCCGTGTGGCATTGGGATTCGCTCTTGATATTGCCCGTGGTATGGAATGTTTCCATTCTCATGGTATCATTCACCGTGATCTCAAGCCTGGTAATCCTTTGACCTTTGGTGCCACTTTCTTGAGATTTATTATACGATCTCGAACCTCATTCATCCTCAACCACAACACTTGATGCTTCCACGTTATGAAACAGAAAATTTATTGCTATCTGCAGACCAAAAAATAATAAAACTAGCAGAGTTCGGATTGGCAAGTGAAGAAACACTGACCGAGATTATGACGACATAAACAGGAACATATCGTTGGATGGCACCAGAGGTATACAAATACATTCCTTCCATAGCTGTATTTTGCTTTATTAGTAGTAAAGTAACATCTTGTTTTACTGCCTGTGCCTAACTTGCTCGCACGTTGTTATGTGATTGATCGTATTGTAGTTGTATAGTACTGTCAAGCTGCGACAAGTGGAGAAGAAACACTACAACAACAAAGTCGATGCGTACGAATTTGCCATTGTTCTGAGCTCTTACACAACAAGTTACCATTTGAAGGCACGTCGAATCTCCAAGCAGCCTATGCAGCCGCATTTTAGGTCAGTCACTACCTTACTACCTTTCTTTTTAGTTTTTTGCCTTATCTCTGAGTTCTTGACATGCATTGTTTTGCAGAATGTGAGGCCTAATGCAGACAACCTACTTGAGGAGATGTCTAATGTCCTCACATCCTGCTGGCAAGAAGACCCGAATACTCGTCCCAACTTCACCGAAATCATCCAAATGCTCTTTTGCTACTTTGCATCCATCTCACCTCCGCATCACGCCATACCTTCAAGACTCACAAAGCTTGCAGTCAACACCATACTCGAACCGGAGTCTCTAGGCTCAAGCTCGTTGATGGCAACACACCACGAGTTCAACGAAACCCCAAAAGCGAAGATGGATAGTAAGCCCAGAGGACTGCTCTTCCCTTGCTTGGGGAACTGTTATTGACCTTAGCATGCTCATGTCTTCTACTCTGTAAAATGTGGCTTAATCTGAAGGTGCGTGTAAAGAAATAATTCCTTGTAGTGGGGTTAGGTTCCACAAAAAGATAGTATTAACTATTAACTTTTAAAACTATAATTTGTAAATTCACAACAAATTCTAGTGATATTATTACGAGCATGTGAGCGTGAAATGTTGAATCGATATCTCTTTATTGGCCGTTGCTGAGGGCAAGTTTTATGCCCATTTTTAAGTAGGTGGTGTTGGACATGCTGTTTTAATACATTTGTAGAGTTAATTTAAAGGCGGTGGCGCAGGTATGGCACGGGCATACTAACAAGAGGTCCACTGATGGTAAAGAAGTTGCCCATTGTAGGAAGAAGTTCAGAGCCAGGCCTAGTGATGAGGCACATTTATATGACTCGTTGAATCAGTTAAACTCACCAAATTAGACAATTTATCTTGACATATTTCACTTGTTAGTCCCATTTTGCTCTACAGGCTATGTTGAGGTTTAGGGAAGAAACCAGCTTAAAAGAGGAGTTTTATGCCAGAAATCAATTACAAGTTGATCGGGTCAGTAGATGACCGAGGAACCCAGTCAGCGCCCGAGAAAGCCCTAGGCGTGACCGAGCTTCAGTACCGGGTCGCGACCGCGAAACACCGGGTCGCGCCCCAGGTCGATATCCGAGCAATCTCAGCTGAGGCCCGAGAGTCATTACCGAAGAAATAAGGGTGCGGCCCAGAACAGCACCGGGCATCGCTGCTGTATGATCGCAGGCGCGCTGAGGTTCATGACCGAGACAAACGCCCAAGCGCATCCGAGACAAACGCCCGAGCCCATCCGAGACAAACGCCCGAGCGCATCCGAGACAAACGCCCAAGCGCATCCGAGACAAACGCCCGAGCGCATCCGAGACAAGCGCCCGAGAGCGCCCGAGACAAGGACCCGGCCAGGCGCCCGAGTCGAACTTCTTCCGACCAAAAACTCCGGCGAAGTTCCAGCTACTTGCTAGGTCCGATGTCCATTGGAAGCACCTTGCTCAAAGAGCAGCCTGCCTGGTGAAGCACCTTGCTCAAGGGATGCCACACTTGGCACCAACTAGCTTAAAGGCGGCTTGCTTATGGACGAAGGAAGCTCCAAGAAGTATGGCACTTGGCACCAGCTAGCTTATATTGCGGCTAGCTTAAGGATGAAGGAAGCTCATAAGAAGACCACACGCACCAGCTAGCTTAAAGACGGCTGGCCAATGAGAAGCATTACTTCTCCATGAAGCAACCGCCCATCCATGCCTATAAATAGAAGAGCTTCATTCCCTTTCATGTGTGGCAAAGAGGAGCGATCTTAGTGATAGTTTTTAGAGAAACTTAGAAAGGAAACGAGAACTTGTGGGTCGACAACACTTGTAGAACTTCACACTAGCAATCAAAAGCTTAATTCTCCTCTACTCACTCTTGTTTACTTTTGGTTTCAATGGTTATGATATTCACTCCCATGAGTATTCGTAGCTAAATTTCCATTCGGTCGAAGGAGTTCTCATACTATGAAACCGTTCTAGACCCTTGCTTTAATGTTACCTTATCGTTCTAGCTAGTTCTTGTGCCTTCGGGGTGAACATAACAAGGAAGAGTGGATGCTTGACATGGCAAAGCTCTTCCGAGTAGTTCATTCCCTCTATAGTCGCTTGGTTTGTTCGGAAATGAGGGATCAAGCGATTGCACTTAGGTTAATATACCTTGAAATGGGGTATTAGCCTAGCTAGAACTAGTAAGCTTTGTCTTGAAATGGAAAAGTCGGAGGTACAAATGCTTGAAATGGCTTTGTTTGGAGTTATGTCTTGAAATGGAATAATTCACTCACTAGAACATTTGGTTAATTCTTTGGAGGTCGATGATGAACGGGGACCTAATATAAGACTCCTAAGACCGGATTCCCTCTCTTAAAAGAATCACCTTTTCATTACTTGCACTTTACTTTCTCGCACATTTACTTCTTGTCTTTAATTTCCCAAGACTTGGACCTTCAAGCATTGCAAGACTTGGACCTTCAAGCAACTTATTTTCACGCACTTTACATTTCTTGCACATTTATTTTCAGTCATTTACCTTTCAAGATCTTTATTTTCAGCACTAAACCTCAACCAAAAACCCCAATTGTCTTTACTTTATTTATGCTTTCAAAAGAACAATTGTTTCCAACCAACATCTCTTGGGTTCGACCCCTACTTACCGCTTGCTATCATTAGTGAGCCACTAAAGTAGTGGACTTATAAATGTAAATTTGCAGGTCACGACGACAGCCTGTCACCTAGCAAGCTCAAAATGGAGAGGATGAGGGAATGAGGGATGTGGTTGAGAAAATGGAAAAGGAGGCGATGCGGGCGGGTATTGAGATTTTGGGCAATTACTTTGGGATTCTTATGAAATTGTCAAGGTGTGTAAAAGATTAGAGGACGGTATGGCGTTGGAGGATTCGTCGGAAAGGCCATATTGTACAAAGGAATGTGACGTTGGTAGGAGTAGACAAGGGATCAATAGTTTGAGATATCTGTTTGATCAGATGTCTTTAAGGAGATTTTCAGAACCCAAATGGACATGATTATTTTTCTCCTATCCGGACACATTGTAAAGGTTGATATGTTCAACTTAAATTGTGAAGTGCAAGGTGCATGTGTTGTCCAAATAAGTATTGAAGAACGAAACTTTTGTCACAGTTTAGAGACTGAAGCTGCATGACCAACATTAGGCTGCGCAATTGGGAATACAATGTGTTATCTTTCATTATCGTGATATATCAATTATGGAGTCAAGGGATGCTTCAGCGATCAGTGCATAGCTATATTCAACTGTGATATATCAATTATGGAGTCAAGGTATGCTTCAGCGATCAGTGCATAGCTATATTCAACTGAGCTTCACTGTTATTGTGTAACTCTACTTGTAACATAAGAGCAGCTGCTGCGACGTCTCAAGGTTCAGTTTGGGCACTAATCATACTACAAAAGAGTCACCTCCTGAAAGAGACTTCAAAGAACCTGTGCCTTAGTGCTTGTCGTGCTGTGAGCCTATCTGATGGATCATACTTGAGGAGGCCTTGCAATAGATGTATCAGGTCCCCTGCTGAATGTTCCACATTCTGCATTCTTAAGTTAGGAAGCCTTTGCAGCTTTGAGACAGACCTTACACTAACCCTTGAAGATCCACCTTCAGTCCAATCTAACCATCCTTTTCTAACATACTTTTCTGCATGTCTACCAGCTCTTTTGAGCATGTGAGGGGGGAAGTGCTCCCAGAACCCTTTCCATCATGGCAAGATGCTCAAGGTTCTCATGAGTTTGAAACAATGCTTCACCCTAAGCAAAAAAAATTGGAGTCAACAACGAGGACTCTTCAACACTAAAAAGGTTCACACACACAAATCACAGCAAGTATTCGCAATGCACAATTCCACCAAGATACACCCAACACACCATATATCACAAGGGTGGCTCAAACCAAGACCTGTAAAGAATAGAAGCAAGATTATAGTCGGAAAATATTATTAGTAAATAATCGGTACATAGATAAAAAAATAGTTACATAGATCTATGGATGACTGTCAAAAAAGATTTACCTAAGATGATTTCACCGTTTCAGGAGCTCGATAATGTCTTGATGAGACAATATAACTTTGGTCTTGTTTATCGTAGGTTGTAATGCCAAAATCAATTACTTTGATGGCACTGGATTTTGGTACCCTCTTGCAGTATGAGTAGTCTTTGGGAGAGCGTGAAGAAGCCTGAAGGAAATTAACAAATACTGAGTTAAGGCACACAGTGAAGAAAAGGATCTGGTCAAAAGATAAATAATGAACATCCAATGACAGTTCTTAATATATATGAGAGTTCATCAATCCATGAGAAATACAACTCAAGCTATAATAACCTTGTAGTCGGGAACCTTAACATAATCTGAAGAAACTAGAAGTATGTTCTCGGGCTTCAAATCAGTATGAATGAGGCGCATATCATGCATGACTGCATACCGTTATAAACATAAGCAGAATTAGCACATAAGAGTTATGTTGTCATCTTGATTCAAAAGTTCTCTCACAATTTACATACATAAACTAAGGGTACCCACAAACTGATTCAACGAAATATATATTTAGGACCTAGAAATTGGGTGAAATGATAGCTCAAGTATTTTTACACATGCAATACATTCCAATAGTTGTCTGCCAATCTCGCGGAAAAGATCAATTGGAAATGAGCGATAACTGTATTTCCGTAGGAAATCAATCATATAAGCTTGGTCCAAGCTTCTCAAAGACCTGTAGCACCATTTGAAACCATCCACAACACTTAACCCCCCATAAAGTGTTATGCATTAGTGAAATCAAGTCATTGCAAATTAGTCTTGTACTTACAATACAAATATGATTACGATAGTCAAACCAGTTCCGTAGTTGAACTCAACTGCAAGAACAACAAAACTCAACTACTGAAAAACAGTTCATTAGGAAGCGCATTAAGTGCCTTAAAAAGACATTAGAAAGCAAGATTAAAATACTCACCCCAACTCCTCCATCCTACAGAAAAGCCACCCAGCCTCCTCCACCCTCTTCTCCAAACACAACCGTTTAACCAATGTGGTGGAAAAAATCACATCAAGGCTTAACCCCCTTTTCAGAATCAAACCCAGCATCCCAAATCCATAATCGATACAACTAACCTTAGAATAACAATTAACCAACATGTTGATGGTATTAAAACCGATTGGATTTACAAAATGTTGGTTAATTGTTATTCAAGGTTAGTTGTCTGATCAACTTCCAACTTTCTGTACATCTGTGTAGCATCGTAGTTCCGCCGATTCTGAATCACAATAGCTAAATGCTTGTTCCTTTGTAGAATGCATTGAGTTAGGTCTTTGCGATGAAATCATCGCATCGAAGAAGCTTATGGCAATTCTATAAAGGAACAAGCTTTTAGCATGGCGGCTGCGGCTGCTGTGATCTCGTCTGCTATCTGAAACTCTTCTACAAAGCAACAAGCTTTTAGCATGGCAGAGTTAAACATATGCCAAGCCTTCTCAACCGACCAGCCCGACAAAAGCCAAGACTGATCATATTATAAGTGATCACAGTAGGACAAATACCGCAATACTTCATTTCAGACAACATATTTATGGCCTTCTCCATCTCTTGAGCACAGCACCATAAATAAATAAACTAATGATAAGCAAACAAATATGGCACAATCCCCTTCCGCCTCATCTCAACTATCAATTGCTCAGCTTCAACAACCGACCCCTTTTCAATAAGATAGTGAATTGCCACACTGTGACAAACCGAAATAAGCTGCATAACAATAGCCGAATCCGCAGACAACTTACCAGCCAACTTATGGCACAAATGAACGGCCAGATCCAAATCCCCCAAACTACACAATCCTCATAAAATGTCCCCCACATTACCTCATTAGGACTGCACCCCAACCCCTCCATCCTACACAAAAGCCACCCAGCCTCCTCCACCCTCTTCTCCAAACACAATCCTTTAACCAATGTGGTGAAAAAAATCACATCAAGACTTAATCCCCTTTTCAGAATCAAACGCAGCATCCCAAATCCATAATCGATACAACTAACCTTAGAATAACAATTAACCAACATGATGGCATTAAACCCGATTGGATTTACAAAATGTTGGTTAATTGTTATTCTAAGGTGAGTTGTATGATCAACTTCCAGCTTTCTGTCACATCTGTGTAGCATCGTAGTACCGCCCATTCTGAATCACAATTGCTAAAAGCTTGTTCCTTTGTAGAATGAATTGAGTTAGGTCTTTGCGATGAAAGAGGGAACTCAGCTTACCTCTGGGATTGGTTTGGTTGGCCGCCGAAGCAGAATATTGAGATGATGACGAGCAGAAACTTCGGCCGCGGATGAGTATCGCTCTGACCATGGCGGCGGCTGTAATCTCCTCTGCTATCTGTTATTAAAAACAAAATTCAACCAAAACAACACGGCGACAACGAGAAACCAAATCGTATCAGGTCGACCAAGGAGCAGAGCGAATTTCGATCGAAACGAGATGATGAAGTAATTTGCGAGATGCGCCACAACCCTAAAATTTTTATATCAGAAAATTCTTGGGCCCAGATCGGATCCGTACACGTGTTATCTTTTGCACCGTCGAATTGGATCCGGATTTGATTCAGATTCGTAATCTCTAAGGTTAATTAGTGCTGGGTTCGGTTCAAAAACCGAACCGAACCGATAAAAACCGAACCGAACCAAATTGTAGGTTTAGTGAAAAATGACACCGAAAATCGAACCGATTTTTCGGTAAATCGACATTCGGTTTCGGTTCGGTTCGGTTTTACCAAAATTGTCGGTTTTTGTCGGTTTCGGTTCGGTTTTGTCGGTTTTTGTCGGTTCGGTTTGTCGGTTTTGTCGGTTATCGGTTTTGTCGGTTCGGTTTTTCGGTTTTTGTCGGTTTTTTCGGTTTTTGTCGGTTCGGTTCGGTTCGGTTTTATTTCGGTTCTCAAAATGAAAACCGAAACCGAATCGAAATAAGTCGGTTCGGTAAGAAAAACCGAAATTCGGTTCGATTTTGGATTCGGTTCGGTTTTGGTCGGTTCGGTTCGGTTTTTCGGTACAAAAACCCAGCCCTAAGGTTAATAATGGTTGGACCATTAAAATTAGGAAAAAGTATAAAAAGATAGCGAATTATTATCCATTTCTAATTTTTTGTCAGAATTATTAAAATTTTTAAAATGGATGTGAACTATATAATTTTTTTTTCAAAATGGGGTAAAACCTATATAATTTAATGGAATTATAAACACCGTTACCGGTGTTATAACCTAATTTTTTTCCCTTTTTCCAATAATTATTAGATTAGATTACTAGAGTTTTATGTATGAGTCATTATCATAAAATTTTGGAATAATTAGTCCTTTTTAATTACTCAACGAACATACCTTAATATTCCTTTTTGAATTACTTAACACGGCTTCATCTAGCCCATGAGTTGTCCTTGGTTGATCTGGGAATTAAAATGAATTTTCTGTTTTTATAGTTATTAGAATCAAAGGATTATTATATAATGTGTTAAAGGATTATTTCTCATTGATTAGAATCAAAAGATTATTGTATAATGTGTTAAAGGATTATCCCTCATATGAAAATTCATTTTCATTCCCAGATCGACCAAGGACAAGCCATGGACTAGATGAAGTCGAATTAAGTAATTCAAATTTCAAAAAGGAATATTAAGGTATGTTCATTGAGTAATTGAAAATAAATGATTATTCCCACATCTTATGATAATGACTCATATACAAAATTCTAGTAATCTAATCTAATAATTGTTGGAAAAAAGGAAAAAAAATATGGGGTTATAACACTGTTAACGGTGTTTATAATTCCGTTAAATTATATAGGTTTTACCCCATTTTGGAAAAAATTTATATAGTTCGCACCCATTTTGGAAAAAATTTATATAGTTCGTACCAATTTTGGAAATTTTAATAGTTCTGACAAAAAGTTGGAAATATATGGTAGTTCGCTACCCCTTTTTGAAAATTTTAATAGTTCTGATAAAAAGTTGGAAATGGGTAGTAGTTTGCTACCTCTTTTTGTACTTTTCCCTTAAAATTATAGTATGAATTTCCTTATTGACCTGTAGATAAGTTAAATTACATAAAAGAACCGATATCATTTTAAGTAATTGCAAGTTGGTCCTCAAATTTCTCAAATATAAAAAATGACTCTTTCTAAATTTATGAATGTTTTTCCTTTTTGCCCTACTTCCAAACTTGAATTTCGTTTTTATCAAGCTCTAAACTTAAATATTATTTTTGCCTTGTTACATAAATTCAAATTAACTTATATTGAAATTGACCAATAATCTAGAATATTTTCTGATACGAGAAAATTGGGGCATGGAAAAAAAGAATTGACAGGTCAAAAAAACAAACTGACGTCACCCAACTTCAAATTAGTACATTCAGTTCAATAAGGAGTGTTCTTATAATTTTCCAGTTCCGGTTCCAGTTCAGCTCTTTTCGTTTGCTTTTAAAAAAACTAATTTATCAACACCAGCGTTGCACTCTCCGCTTATACAAACCCCATACTTTCCAATTCTAAAACTTCTCCATAAAATTGTCAGCAAACTGTCCTCAATTCATCATATTCTGCTCGTTATATGGTTCATGTACATTCTGTCGAGATACGCTTATTCATTCATTTTTTCTTGTTTTGAAATTTGGGTATAGTATGATTCGAGATTTATAGGATGTTCACAAAGAAACTGACGCAGTCGGAATCTCAGAAGGAATAACAAGCGCTAGACTTAGGATAGGTGATCGAGTTCACAAGCGTGAACTCGAACGAAACTCTGGAACCACCAGAAAAGATAACTCTAAAATCCACCAGAAAGAAATAGCAAAAACTAGGGTTTTTTATTCAAATCAAATATGTGTTTCTGAAACCCTAAAAAGAGTTTAAATAGAAAAATACAAAAACTAAATTTGGAAATATAATTTAAATAAAAACTAAAATAAAAAACTAATAAAATTTAAATAAAAAACTAATTTAGTTCCTAAATCTTTTCATCCTCTTACATTAGTCTCCTTCTCTTCCAAAGAACTCGATCGTCGATCCCCGAGTTCTCTTCTGAATATATGACCTCATCCGCCTTGAATGGACCATACTTGTAAAGCTGTATCATATCACCACCATCCTTTAAAGCCTTTACTCTCTCGCGCTTGACAGCATCAACCTTATTCTTCTTCCCCTTAGTCTTCAATCTAGCCTTCATAGCTTTGTTGACTGCTATACACTCCTCCTCCTTCACAACACTCATAGCGCCCTTAATCACCACTGGATAGAAACGATCGGTCTCTTTAACGACCTCATCAAACTCATTATCACTCTGAGTCATCATCAATAAGTTTGACCTTTGACTCCCTCAACTCTCTTTCTTGCAGTGCTTTCCAATGGAAATAGGAACCCTACGGGTCGCCGACACTCGAAGCTGCAAACTGTTACTCACCCAAACGAGTGCATATGCCTTCTCATGAGGCTCCGTGGGCAACTTCAATTGACATACCAATTTCTAAGAAACCAGATTTTTGGTACTCGACTTTGGTATCAAATAAATCTGATGTTGAATACCTTGCAAAGGGGCAAATTATTTGGCAGCTCATCTACAATCAACTCTTCAAAATCTTGCAGGTTATCGCGCGACTCATCAGGAATTATTTATTCCTTCTCAACACTCTTCAAGTCGCCTGAATTCACCAACTACAAATCATGTTGAGCTCGACTAATCATAACCTTCTCATCTTCCTCTTCAAAATCAACAGACAAAATCCTCAGCATCGCCAGCTCATCAATCTCCTCCAACGCCTCCTCCGCAACAATAACAAGTTCCTTCTTCGGATTTGGCTTCGGAAGCTCTTGCTTCACACACTCCGTCACAGTTTTCATTCCTTGAACACATTCGGCGTAATTCTTATACGGGGTCTATTTGTAATCTTGAGGCAGAAACCGCTCTATCATCAATTGTTTGATTCACCTCCACGTTCTAACTGACCCCTTTCTTTACCTCTGAGTAACGAGCTTGTCCCACCATACGGAAGCTACACTTTTCAACCTCATCGCTGTCATCTTAACTTATTTATTTTTTGGGACACCCATGACGTTGAAAAATCTATCAACGTCGATCTGCCAATTCAAAAATTCTTCCACTCTCATGTTTCCGTAGAACAATGGAATATCAGACACTCGACAATCATACATATTCTGTCAATCACCATGGTCCACTTTCTCTTTCAATCTCAAATTAGTAAAGATAGTTGAATAATTATTCTCACCTCGCGGAACCCTATTTAGTTCCTCTCTCCCGTCTCTACGACGACTCTTGTGTTTGTCCACTCTCGTCGTCAAAGCTGTAATCTGATTTGTAAAAGTAGTCAGGGTTTCGGTAAAACCTGCTTTGGTTATTTGTTGATCTGCCATACTGATCAAGCTAGAAGAGAGACAGGGAAAGACCTGCTCTGATACCACCTGACGCAGTCGGAATCTCAGAAGGAATAGCAAGCGCTAAACCTAGGATATGTGATCGAGTTCACAAGCGTCAACTCGAACGAAAACTCTGGAATCCACCAGAAAAGATAACTCTGAAATTCATCAGAAAAGATAATTCTGGAATCCACCAGAAAGAAATAGCAAAAGCTAAGATTTTTATTCAAATCAAATATGTGTTTCTGAAACAATAAAGATAGTTTAAATAGAAAAATACAAAAACTAAATTTGGAAATATAATCTAAATAAAAACTAAAATAAGAAACTAATAAAATCTAAATAAGAAACTAATTTAGTTCCTAAATCTTTTCATCCTCCTACATCAGAAACTCTTTTTTATATGTTTGAAAAACTATAAAAATAGTTAAATCTATAAACGTACCGATAACCATCACCACATGTCTTAGTATATTATGGCAAAACCTCAATGCTATTAGGGGTGAGCAGGACCCATCACAACCCGGTAAAAAATTGGACGAATTTGAAATAGGCCCGATACTAAATAAGTCGGGTTCGGATTGCTCCTCGGGTAACCGTCCCTATAACCATATTGATATCGAATAAAATAATTTAATTTTTAAGAAAAGTGTATCAGCTAGCCCGGTAATTACTTGAACAACTTTTATAAATTTCTTTTAAACGTAGACATTTCTTTTACATTTGCAGATGTTGCAGTAAAGATTCAAGGAGAAAAGGGTTAAGATCAGGTACAAAGTTAATTTTTGGTACAAAATATAAAATTCGTCAAAATCATTTCATAGTTCGTCAGTTTATTTTATAGTTTGTCAAAATTATTTTATAGTTCGTCACTTTTCGAGCCGAAAAATAAAAAAGACGAGCCGAAAAATGAAAATACGACATAGTTCGTCACAAAAACACCAAAAATCAAGATTTAATCTCATCCATTCAAATCACAAGATTAAGGGCTATGATTAGTTTGTATTTTGTACCTGATCCTTTTCCCGGAGAAAAAGTAAATGATGAAAATATTTTGTCTTCAATTTTGTTTCAATATGTGGAAAAAATTTCCAATTTAGCAAAAATTGAAATTTCATTTCCTTCTCTAGCCAATTTCCAAATTGGGTTTCCGAAATAGACACTTTCTATTAGGCGTTGTTGCCAACGGCATCTAATATATTAGGCGCTGTTGCCAACGACGCCTAATATATAAGGCGCTGTTGTACCAAATATCGTATTTCTTTTATGCAATGCTGAGTCAGCAGACCGACATGTCAAATAACTTTTGGCGTTGTCCTTAACAGCGCCCAAAAAATGAGCAAAAGGAGACGATGACTTGAAATATTCTTTTGTAGAAAAGTCAACCATATTTGTCTTATATTCACTTGGATTATATGCTTCAGCTCGGCTGAGCAATTATATTCTTATTGTCAAGAACATGACTATCCAACAAGTTATTATACCCCTAATTGGGATGATAGCCAATGCTTTGAAATTGAAGACTCCTACCCTCAACCTCCTCAAACACAAAGTGAGCCCTCTAACATGGAAACCACGATCGCCACATTCCTAGCAACTCAAGAGAGGATGAATAGAGACTTTCAAGCTCAAATGATGGATCTCAAGGAAACCAATCAAAACTTTCAAGCTCAAATGATGGAATTCAATCAAAATATGCAAGCTCGAATAGATGGATTAGTGGAGACTTATCACAAGACTCTTGAAACTCAAGTGGCGCAACGAGCAATTGAAAATGGGAACTTGGATGAGGAAGAGGAGGTCTCCGAAGAAGAAGAAGTCCTTGAATCTAATGCCTCAAAGCGAGAATGGGATCAAGAATCAGAGGGGAAGTTAGAAAACTCCTCCTTCCCGCTACCTGAGCTTAAATGTGAACCCAAATTTCTTGTTGAGAATAAGATAGAGGAAGAGCATATTGACTTGAAGGGATTTCAAGGGTACGAAGACTTTGTTGAGGTTTACATGGACCAAAGAGCAATCTTGCATACAAGAAGACACAAGTTTAGAGAGGGAGATTGGGGATTGGGCACCCAAGGACATCATTGAAAAACTCAAGGAGGGCGTGCCCATCAATCTTGAGACAAGTTATAGAGACCCTTTCTTCACTACGACATCTCGAGACAAGTTTTGGAGCTTCTTACCATATTTTGAAGGCTTATTTTAAGAAAAAAAACTCCCATGACCCCTTAGTTTTAAAGGGATCCACATTTTTGAAGGGGTCAAGCTCACAAAGAAAAGTCCATTGTAGACTTGATGGGAAGAAATTCAATTGGAATTTGAAGGTGGATTGACACCTTAAATGTCCAAGGCCCCGTGAGAAGGGATCCTAGCAAAGGACTTCTCACGAGTGATTCTATGGGGCGCTTTGCTACGTCTTTACCAAGACGTGAAAACTAGGCCCTCATAGGAGGTAATCCGGTTTGTAAGTTGTTCATTCTCATTTTGCATATTTAAGTGTTTGGCATGATTTTGAGTGGCTTAGGCACCAATTGTGTAGTGTGAAATTTGTGATTAGTGGGTAAAATTTAAGTGTGGAGTGAGTTCTACTCACTCCAATCCCACTTCACATCGCCAAGCCCCTCCACCTCTCCTTTGATTTATCTATGAATGATGATGTTGCCCCTTAGTGTTCATGTGCCTTATTTGAGTTTGGTTGATTGGAACTATTTGTTATACATGGTATGAATCTAGTTTCACATTTTTGGCACTAAAGACATCTTGTGCACATTTTGGAGGATGTGATTTACCTTCCTTGTTTGAACTCTATTAATCTTATGCCATGATATTATTTTATGACTTGTGATGCTTTCTTGCTCATACTTGAGTTGTGTATTACCTTGTATATCACTTGTTGCTTTTAACCTCTCATGTGTTCTTGTCATCAAGGGAGTTATTTGCATCATGTATGATCAATTTTTGCACAATGTCGTCTTCTCTATTGGTGGGGCACATCTACAAACGAGGGGAGTTCCTATGCGCCTTTATCTCATTCTCTTTATTGTTTGCGCTTAGGGACTAAGCTAGATTTTAAGTGTGAAGTGAGTAGTCACATAGTTTACTCATTTCATGTCATGCCTAACATTTTTGAATGGACATTTGCATTCATGTACTCTAAATCTCATGAGTGTTTTCACCATTTAAGGCTTGTGATCATCAACTCTAAATTACATATAAATCACATCTAGCCTACTTTTCATTTTTACTTGATCTTGAATCTAGAACCGACTTAGTCCTTTGAATGTGCATTCTTGTGAATCAATATCATTGCTATCCTTTGTCTATCTAATTCTCTAAGTATTTTTATTGCATCCCTTGGACTTAGTTTTAGCAAGCACTTTCAAAAACTTTCATGAAAAACTTAGACCTTTTGAATGCTCCTTCGTGACTTGAGTTTTCTAATTTAGTGCCTTGCTTGTGATTGTTTCCCACGCATTCCATACATTCTTTGAACATATTGTCAATTTTAAGTGTGGAGTCAAAAGAGGGGTAAAAAATAGGCCCCAACAAAAATACTTTACTTTCATGGTCAAAGAGGGCAAAGCCCCGACTAAAAACTTTCTCGAAGGCAAAGAGAAGTTTTGCTTCAAAAATGATACAAATGCCCGGGGTTAGGAAAAAAAGTTCCCCCTCAAAAGCATTTGTATGCCAAAGGCCATTTGAAAAAAAATAAAAAGCACTTAAAACTCGACTTTATGTTCTTCCATCATTCGACCTGTGACCCTGTCTACGTACGTGGAGAGGGCCTAGGTGTTTTATTTTTCGCATTTAGGAAGCGTGTGGTTTGCTCCTATGAGGCCCCGTGTGGTGTGCCGAGGTGAGGACACACCTGCCCAGGTCCCTACGGCTCATGTCGTTATTAAGGTCCCGGATGATATAACCGGGTCCTGGCGTCATAGGCCCTCCTTTGTTTCCGTCCAGGTTCAGGCGTTTTTGAACCCCTTTAATAAAATTGCTGGAACTGACCCAGCTTAATTAAAAAAATGTTCTTCCATCATTCTACATTTGCGCGGGTGCATCATTTGTATTGTGTGCTAGTTAGATTAACTCTTGGACAATCCTTGAGCTTGCACGGGAGCTCTCATTTGGTCTATGCTCATTTTCTAAGAACTCTTAGTGTCGAACTCTTCTTTCTTTTTGGATTAGACTTAAGCGCCTATGACTTGGGAATGAGTTCAATGTCACAAACTAATGGACTAGCCCTAGCTAGCGTAGGTGAGCGATTGACACCTTTTTGTGCAAACTACCAACTTTGGTTCTATTGTATTGCCTTGAAAATGAGTAGATTATTGGATTAGACATTTGATTGCTCTAGTATTGATGATTTTGAATGCACAACCCCATAGGCACTTAAATGGTTTGAAAGTCCTTATGATGATAATATTATGGTGGTCCTAGTTTGGGATGAGGGATTTGTTTTGAGAAATCCTCGCCTTGGTTGAACACTCTTACATTCATTTTCATGGGATAGGTGCATTTGAGATTTGTGAGTATTCACTTTTCTGAAAACACTCACAAGACTATAACTCGTCCACTAGGGTAGCCTAGGGGTTTAAAGGCTTAGTCCATATGCTAAATGCACTCGTAACGCCTACAAAAAGGAGCTAGATAGGTTGTATATATCTTCGTTTGTCTTTCACTGACATGTTTAGGAATAATGATCGAGGCCTTGAAATAAAAACTTAGAGCAAATGGGCGACAAAACATAGCGCCACTAGTTAATTCATAAGATGAGCTCAAGAACTAGTAAAACATAGAACAAAGTCTCAAAACAAACGTCACAATGTACGAAACCCTAAACTGAATTTAGAAGTTTAGCTACACATAATCATGGAAAACATAATGATAAGTAGTAAAGAATTCTCTTCTCTCGTCGAAAGCTTCGCCTTCTCCTCCAGAGAGATCATGGAAATCTAACGCACGTCGTCTGACGCGTCAAATTTAATATTTATATCTCCTGCTAAAAGCTAGTAAAGCAAAAAGTTAGGTCGAACCCAAGGGAGCTGGTGTTGTTGAAGCTGTAACTGAAAACAATAAGAAAAAAGGGGGGTTGTGAGTATTTATGTGTGCAAGAGAAAAATAACGAAAAGATTCCAATCCGAGAGAGTATTCAGCTTAGGGTTTCTATTGTGACACGTTTATCATAGATATCTAATGATCAATCTTATATTTTAAAGTGTGGTCATTCCGACAAAGGTAACAACCCAAGTATCCTGACAAAGGTGATACACCACAATCTAACCCGACAAAGGTGTTAGACTTCTAGTTCTTTCCCAAACTAAATAATTCGACAAAGGTATTATTTAGCTTAGGTGTTACTATCTACCTTTACGACAAAGTATCTAGTAGATATTAACGGTAAGAATTAGTTGCTCGACTAAGCTTTGCGACAAAGCTTCCACTTAGTCTAACAATTTAATTCATAAGAATGAACACAAGAACTAGTAAAATATAAAATTGCATTAAGAAAAAAAATCTCAAAACGTGTTCACAATGTACGAAACCCTAAACTGAAACAGGAATTCAGCTACTCATAGCCATAACAAAAACACAAATATTTTTTGAATGAAAGTAGAAAAATCTTCTCTTCGTCGAAAGCTTTGCCTTCTCCCCCAGAGCCTTCTTCTGAATGATGGATTACGAGATTGTGGAAACCCTAACCCAAACATCTTATTTATAGAAAAAGTAGGGTTTCCAAGTCTGTTTTGGGCTGAAATTTCCAATTTTCGGACTCGCTGACGTCATCAAAATGCATCGCAGATGCCATCACCGCGGACCATGAACACTTTAGCTCCGCGGACAATGTTCATTTTAGCATCCGCGGACACTGTTTATAAAGTGAACAGTATCCGCGGTCCTAGTAGTCAAAGACAAGAGGATCTAGTCGGGCTCGTGTGGACCAACTAGAGGAGCAACACGTGGGGCTCTCATCTCTTTCGTTCCTACCCGATCAGGTCCGGTTCACGCATCAACAGATATTCCTATGAACTATCGATTGTGCCTGTAGATCATACGATTAGATGTTAAGATATGATCTGAAATTTCGCCTAATACATCTAATAAACCAACACTATGAGGGGGGGGGGTCGTGGTTATGGAACAAGTAGATGTGTAATGTGATTCCTGATGTTGCTGCCACCACCACAAGGTAACCTTGTTTTTTCTTTCAAAAAATATTCCTGCTTCTTTTTCCTTTTCTTTGCTGCCACCGCCTCAAGGTTTATTACTTACTAGTAATTGTGCAGAATGTAACTGGATATATTTTTATTCAGAGGTTCAAACACGGGAAAGCTACAATTAAGTGAATATCAAGGCGATGAAGTGGATTATGTTGAAATAAGTCCTCATATAGCAGTGAGGCTGGCTTCCGGGGAGGGTCCTAGTGAGCTGATAGCTGCTGTAATTTTCTTGAAGCTTTAAGGAGGAAGAAGCAAGTAGTGAAGACAAAGAAGACTCTCCATTACTAGAAAAAATAAATAATACTTTTGTTGAATTGATAAATGTTGTACATTAAAAGTAACATCATGTATGAAATGTTGTATTTTTGTTGAATACAAAGTATTTTAAGAAGAATGTGAATTTATGAAATTTATTTTTAAAATTTACAAAATTATTTGAGCTATTATAAGCTAAAAATGTCAAAAAAACGTCCAAACATTATGCATCTGTTCTCGGAAAACAGATGCATAATGTCCATAATGTCTGACATTATGCAACGGTTTTTTCTGAACCGATGCATAAGGTTAGGACATTATGCAACAGTTGATTATGCATCGGATATGGAACCAATGCATAATGTTAAAAAATGATGCATAATGTCTCGTTTGTAGTAGTGTGTAACTGAAAACAATAAGAAAAAAGGGGGGTTGTGAGTATTTATGAGTGCAAGAGAAAAATAACGAAAAGATTCCAATCCGAGAGAGTATTCAGTTTAGGGTTTCTATTGTGACACGTTTATCATAGATATCTAATGATCAATCTTATATTTTAAAGTGTGGTCGTTCCGACAAAGGTAACAACCCAAGTATCCAGACAAAGGTGATACACCACAATCTAACCCGACAAAGGTGTTAGACTTCTAGTTCTTTCCTAAACTAAATAATCCGACAAAGGTATTATTTAGCTTAGGTGTTACTATCTACCTTTACGACAAAGTATCCAGTAGATATTAACGGTAAGAATTAGTTGCTCGACTAAGCTTTGCGACAAAGCTTCCACTTAGTCTAACAATTTAATTCATAAGAATGAGTACAAGAACTAGTAAAATATAAAATTTTAAGAACAAAAATCTCAAAACGTGTTCACAATGTACGAAACCCTAAACTGAAACAGGAATTTAGCTACTCATAACCATAACAAAAACACAAATATTTTTGGATTGAAAGTAGAAAAATCTTCTCTTCGTCGAAAGCTTTGCCTTCTCCTCCAGAGCCTTCTTCTGAATGATGGATTATGAGATTGTGGAAACCCTAACCCAAACATCTTATTTATTAAAAAAAAGTAGGGTTTCCAAGTCTGTTTTGGGCTGAAATTTCCAATTTTCGGACTCGCTGGCGTCATCAAAACGCGTTGCTGATGTCATCACCGCGGACCATGAACACTTTAACTCCGCGGACAATGTTCATTTTAGCATCCGCGAACGCTGTTCATAAAGTGAACAGTATCCGCGGTCCTCTCGGAGACAGTTCACCCATTTTGCGCATCTGTTTTGACTTCGGCTCTCGATTAGACCCTCCAAATGACCTCGGATGCTCTCGATGTGAACCAGAGAGTTGTAGAGAATTGAGTCCCAAACGCAACGGCATGTAGCTCGTATTTTTATGATCAGTGGTCACTTCCCAGCACTCCGTCGAACGTCCAAAAGCTAGATCTGCCATTGTGGTGTTCTTGGCATGAAATGCCGTCTTTTATGTGTGTTTTCCTCCTAGAGCTTCCGAAACACCTGAGATGCAAAACCATACTAAAAAGTAACTATTCGCATATAAAATTTTCGAAATAAATGGGATTAGTTGATTCGACTAGTCGTATAAATACGACTCATCAAAACCCTAACCTAAAGATCTTATTTAGAGCAAAAAATAGGGTTTTCCAAGTCTGTTTTTGGGCTCAATTTCCTAGTTTCGCACTGCTGACGTCATCACACAGGCTGCTGACATCAGCACCTCGACGGGTTCTCCGCGCCCAACAGTAACATTAGCAGCCGCGCTCAGCGTTGACATTAGCGTTAACGCAAATGTCTCTACCGGACGCGGTGCACACTGAGTCTGTTTCTCCTTTCTGTGCGCCAGTTCCGACTTTGACTCTATATTTGACCTTTTATATGACCTTGGCTGCTCTCGGTGTGAACTAGATTGTTGTAGGGAATCGAGTCAGCTACGTAATGACGCGCAGCTCACATTTTTTTGCTCAGCGGTCCATTCCCAGCACTCCATCGAGCGTCCAAAGGTCTGATCTGCCATTGTGATGTTTTTGGCACGAAATGCCGTCTTTTATGCGCGTTTCCTCCTAGAGCTTCCTAAATACCTGAAATGTAAAACCATACTAAAAAATAAATGTTCCCATATAAAAGTGTCGAAATAAATCAGATTAGTAGATTTGGCGAGTCGTATAAATACGACTCATCCAACCACCCCACAATTAAACTTATTCATCCCGAACAAGAACTAAGTCATAGAAGGAAAACAAATATGACACCACAATTGCTTCGACGTCCTGAATAGCTACACATGAATATGAGTTGCTAGTCTAGACTCGTTTTTCTATGCATAACTCAATCGCTACTTAAATTATCATGCTCAATGTGGAATAAACTTGATACATGTTACCTTTGAGTTGAAATTCAAAACAATTCGGATGAATGGGAGATAGTCCTCTTTAGACCCATGATCTGCATTCGCTGTTCCAAACTTCAGCTAAATGGTTATACTTCATTGCTTTTTCTTGCACGTGATTCATTCGAGCTTCAAGGTTTTTGAGTTTTCTTTCTTCTTTTGTTGGACAGCTTTTGATGTAGTGATTTCCTTTGGCCTTTGGCTCTTTGATGTTCCTTGAGTGGCATGTTTTTGGCAAAACGTCTTTAGACAGTTCGACCAGGAGTTCAGGGGGAGTTCGAACACATCCTGTTACTCATGTACAGCTTGGAGCAGACGCAAGGATGTCTTTCGGAAGGTTCTAAAGATCGAGGATCTTTTCGATTCGAACTGAAGTCGGCCAGCGAATATTTCGAGCTTCAGATATTTGAATGAATATCTAATTATCTTATTGAAGGCGGCGTGGCTGACTTGACACGGAAGTCTTCGAATATTCTTTCTTCTGATTGGATAAAGATACACATCAAAATATTTAGGAATATTTCCTAAATATTTGATGTGATATCTGAGGCAGATTTGGAGAGCGCCCATGCATATAAATACATAGCTAGGGCGTCCATGATCTGTATCGCTTCTTGAGAGAAAAGAAAACACGAGAGCATCCGTGAGATTGGAGGAGGAGCGACGGCCGATTGAGTATTCCACACCAGAATATCATCAGTGAAGAAGCAGTTTGTTCAGTGTGCTGTTCAAACTGCTCTTGAGGAACTATCACGCGCACACACAAAGCAATCAATACACGTCCTCGAGAGGAGGCGACTGGGCTACTGAAGTCCAAGACTAAATCGAGAAGGAAGTCTCGGTCTACCCATAGCGGATCGAGGTGAGCTGCGGCAAACCGAGATTACAAATCCGAGAGACGGGTGTTAGAGGCCTAGGCCATTACAAGCAAGGCGTTGTGTAAGCGTAAGTCCACATTGTAGCTCTAAACTCGTAATAAGATTTGTGTCCCTTTTAGGGTGTGGGAAACCCCCCAGAGTAGGCGAAGCCGAACTGGGTATCAATCTGTGTGTGCCTGGTTTAACGCTGTTCAAAGTCTGTCCCATCGACACCTTGAACAGTATCTTGAACAGGTCTCAGAATTAAAATTGGTATCAGAGCAGGCACTCGACACACTGAGTAGGATCCTAAAACTGTTCAAGATGATTCCAAAGGAAGGACAGTCACACACAAGCATGGCCCACGACCGAAACACAGACACAAAGACCTGCTGAATTAAAAATGTCTGCATGGTTGCCTTCAGCTCTTCAAGTCACATGGAGAAAGACCGCTGGTACCTCGACAGTGGATGCTCCGCTCATATGACAAGTGACTCCAAGTTTCTTACACACATTCGACTGGTCATGAAGAAACAGTTTGTCACTTTCGGTGATGGAGGAAAGGGTCAGGTGATCGGCTGTGGGACATTGAAGGTTCCGGATCTCCCTGTACTAGAAGACACCCTCCTTGTTGAAGGACTGAAGGTGAACCTAATCAGCATAAGTCAATTATGCGACGGCGGACATCATGTCAAGTTCACTCACAACTCATGTCAAGTGTTAGACAAAGAAGGAGGCACTCTGATGAAAGGCAGCAGGGCAGCCAACAACTGTTACCTCATTGGCTCGGCTGGAACAGTTGCTTCCTCAGCTTGCCTGTCAAGTCAAGTAGATGAAATGGCACTTTGGCACAGACGCTTGGGTCACCTAAATCTCAAGACTTTGAGAAAACTCTGCTCAACTGGTCTCATTCGAGGAATGCCAAATGTTAAAGGCGACTTAGACGTTGTTTGTGGAGAATGTCTTGTCGGGAAACAGACAAAGGCATCTCATCCCCACATCTCGTAAATCAGTACCAACAGACCGCTGGAACTGATCCATATGGATCCAATGGGGCCAATGCAAGTAGAGAGCTATGTAGGCAAGAAATATGTTCTGGTTTGTGTGGATGACTTCACCAGATACACTTGGACTAGGTTCCTTCGGGACAAGACAGAAGCTGCTTAACAGTTCATTGAACTCGCCAACTTAATCCAACGAGAGAGGGCAGACAAAGGAGAAAAACTAGTGTCCATCAGAAGTGATAATGGCACTGAATTTAAGAACTGCACTATGGCGTCATACTGCGCAGAACACGGGATAGCTCATCAGTACACATCTGCCATCACACCTCAGCAGAATGGAGTCGTGGAACGGAAAAATCGTACCATTCAGGAGATGGCGCGCGTGATGATACATGCCAAGAAAATCCCACTGAGGTTCTGGTCAGAAGCCATGCATACGGCGTGTCACATCATAAATCGTGTTACGATTCGCCCTGGAACGAAGAAGACATGCTATGAGCTTTGGAAAGGAAAGAAGCCCACGGTCAAGTACTTCACATTTTTGGAAGTGAATGCTACATCCTGAATGATCGAGAGTACCAACAGAAGCTGGATCCGAAGAGTGATGAGGGATTTTTTCTTGGATACTCGTCAAACAGTTGAGCATATCGGGTGTTCAACAAGCGCACAGACTCTGTACTGGAGTCAATCAATGTCAAAGTCAAGGATGAAGTTATTGAGAAGGATGTTCTTGACGATGCTGATGACATTCATGGCACAGTACCTGAGCCACAACCATCGCCCCAGAATACTGAAAATGGACAGACTAGCGAAGCACTAACTGCTGACAATCCTCCTGAAACTTCCTCCTTAGACAAAGCCAATAATGACAACATACAGGAGGATGTTACAACCTTGCAACCCTCTCGATGCATTGCTAGGGACCACCCAATCACGGAGATCATTGGAGCGCCAAGTGACGGTGTAAGAACTCGCAGGATGCATTCCGACCTCAGAGAACTTGCTGCCTGCTCGTGCTTCCTGTCCACCATAGAACCGAAGAACATAAAAGAAGCACTTCTTGATGAGTTTTGGGTCCTTGCCATGCAGGAGGAACTGGAAGAGTTTGCTCGCAATGATGTATGGGACTTAGTTCCAAGACCTGATGGTGTAAACGTCATCGGCACTAAATGGATTTTTAAGAACAAGACAGATGCATCAGGGAACATCACAAGGAACAAAGCTCGGCTCGTGGCACAAGGATATACACAGATAGAAAGGATTGACTTTGATGAAACCTTTGCCCCGGTCGCTCGTTTTGAAGCCATTCGCCTGCTTCTTGCTCTGGCATGCCACCTAAAATTTCGGTTGTTCCAGATGGATGTCAAAAGTGCCTTCCTGAACGGATTTCTGAATGAGGAATTATACGTGGCTCAGCCAAAAGGATTTGAGGACCCACATCATCCAGCCTTTGTGTACCGTCTGAAGAAAGCTCTGTACGGACTCAAACAGGCACCCAGAGCATGGTATGAGCATCTCACCATGTTCCTCGTCGACCATGGATATGTGCAAGGGGGAGTGGACAAGACCTTGTTCGTTAAACACATAAGGTCAGATTTTATTATCACACAAATCTATGTTGACGGTATTGTGTTTGAGTCCAACACCCAGAAACTGGTGGATCAGTTTGTGGGACAGATGCAGGATGAGTTTAAGATGAGCATGGTTCGTGAGATGAACTACTTCCTGGGACTCCAGGTTACTCAGAAGAATGATGGGATCTTCATCTCACAGAGCAAGTATGCCAAGAATCAGATAAAGAAATTCGATCTTGAGAAGGCAAGTCACAAACGAACTCCGACTGCTACGCACCTAAAGATCACAAAAGATGATGCTAGAACAAAGGTCGATCAGACACTGTACAGGAGTATGATTGGAAGCCTCTTGTACTTGACCGCTAGCAGACCAGATATTGCATATGCCGTAGGAGTCTGTGCAAGGTACCAGGCGGATCCAAAAGAAAGTCACCTCCTGCAAGTAAAGAGAATCATAAAATACGTGTGCGGAATTGTCGACTTTGGAATCTGGTACACCAAGGACACCAACCCGCATTTGGTTGGCTTCTGCGACGTTGACTGGGCAGGAAACGCCGAAGATTGATAGAGCACGTCTGGAGGATGTTTCTTCTTGGGAAATAACTTAGTCTCTTGGTTCAGCAAGAAGCAAAATAGCATCTCGCTTTCTACGGCCGAAGTAGAGTATATCGCTACAGGAAGTTGCTGCACTCAACTACTGTGGATGAAACAAATGCTGTCTGAATACGGAGTGGAACAGAAAGAGATGATCCTGTACTGTGACAACATGAGTGCAATCAGCATTTCGAAGAATCTAGTACATCACTCCAAGACGAAGCACATAGACATCCGACATCATTTCATCAGAGAGTTGGTTGAACAGAAGGTAGTTTCCCTACAACATGTGACAACGAACAAGCAATTAGCTGATATTTTCACCAAACCGCTTGATGCTGCTCAGTTTGAGACACTCAGATCCTCCTTGGGTCTGTGTGTTGTCAAGAACTAAGTGTTCCAGAAAGTGGTCAGTCACAGGCTAAACTCCAGCTAAACAGTTGGACTGATCACTCGTGCAAAGGAGCTGGAACAGTTGGTAATTGTTTGATTTGAAAAATATTCTGTTATATTTTGAAGATTTGTTTTCGGGATGTTAAGGAAAGGGAGGATCTTCTTGAAGTCTCAGCTCGTGAAGTTACAAAGGTTGAACGTGACTTGGAAATCAAAATTGACTCGTCTGCTACTCTCGCTCTCACGTCTGTAACCCTAATGCAGCCGTCCCTCACAGTTCTTCGTCCAAAGATTCTTCTTTTCGTTAACAATGGTTAACACCAGGAAGACTTCCAAGTCAGCCCTCAAGAAGTCATCTGAATCTATGAAGACAGACAAGAATCCATCCGATGTCTTGGTGGTAAAACATCAAATTTCAAAATCAGTAAAGTCGAGGGTTCCAATGAAGGAAAAGGCATCGCCTTTTGGGTCTGTCACTGAAGCATTACCTTGTCTGAAAATTCCTGAAGAAGAAGCTGCCCTCTCAAGACCTAGTGTTGGAATGGTGGAAGGAAAAATTCTAGGCCCTGCAGAGATTTTCCCTAGTCAAATCGGTGCGGGTTCAACACCATCAAGTCTCACCCCTCTGCCTGCGTTGATCCAATCTGAGGTATTCCAAAACTCTATGGCTCCTTTCAATTCCTTGGTGCATGAGAATAAGGACATTATTGTAAGTAAGGGGGTTGTCATGGGTGTGAATGGTGAGGGTAACAAGCAAGTTGAAGCCAGTAGGGCTGCTGTGAAAAAGGCTATTGCTTGTCTGATGAAAGAAGGGGATCCCAGTTTGCCTGTTTCTAAAATTGTTGGTTGTTCAGGAGTTTGGAGGGAGAAGATCCTTGCCTCCGGTTTCGTGCGTACGGGAAGTTTCTGGAGGAAGAAAGGGACACGTCAGGCAGTATCTCCAAGACAGTTTCTTGCCAAGTTTTGTTCCATCAGGGAAAGGCTTGGTCCCTTGTCTGACTCAGAGTCTGATCTGATCCTTGGTGACTCACGTCAGAAGACTGAGGTCCTTGCTGAAGAGTCTGTCCAAGTCGACAAAGGTCATCCCTCTAAAGCTGGTCCTATGGAGGAATCAGATGAAGCTTGTTTCAGTATTCACAAGAAGGAAGCCAGAGAGGATCCCTCAGCTCTCCATGGTGCTAAGATGAACCAGATTGATCTCTCGTCAGACGCCCCCTCAGAACATGCTCAAGTTTCCATTCCACGTTCAGAACTCGATAATGCAAAGAAGGCAAAGGTTAAAAGGAAGGTGGTTTTTCAAAAACCAGTTGATCAAAAGGAAGCCATCATAGCAGAAAGAATCCAAGGTGCAGGGGTAGCTCGTGTCTCCAAGAAAAGGAAACGTTCGATCCGAATTCCAGTCTCAACAGGTGCTACCCAATGTGAAGCGTTCAAACCTGTGTCCACAGACGCTCCGGCTGGAAGTGTCAAATATGGCATATGGTTCACCAATAAGGATGCAGCAAAGAAGTGGAAGTCTGTGATGAATAAGAAGATTATCCCGGAAAGGCTTCTTAAAGAAAAACGGTACAATGGAAAAGAAGTTGTCCATGTTCTGAAGCAAACATGCCTGATAAAGACCGTGACCAAGAGCAAACCATTTGATGTCCAGTTGGTTCGTGAAGCAATTGCCAATCTTCCACCACAGTTTGGTGTTGTCGGTAACAAGGATATGGGGTTGTTTACGTTTGTGGACGAAGAATTGAAATCAACCCGTTGCTCATCGCCACTTACTTCCAGATGGATGACCCAGATGTGGACGTTAAGGAACTCGACTATGACAAGGTTGCTGACACCATCACTGCGGGCTCATTCCCCTGGTGGCCGGAGGCTTCTGATATACAAACGGTAGATCTGACAACGTTCTACTCAATGCTCTTCTACATTGCCATTGCAAATTGGATGCCTACCTCTCATCGTTCCACAGTCTGCAAGGACCTTGCTCAGCTGCTCTATCAGATTGGAAACAAGATGCAGTTGAATCTGGGAAGGGTCATGTTCAATAAGATTGTGGATCATGCCACGTCCTCTCACAGCCTTCACCAGATTGGGTTTCCATCCCTCATATATGAACTGATCCTCAATCGGGCTCCAGAATTGAAGTCTCCTCCTGATCGTCTCTCAAAGGCCCCGCAGAAATTCATCGTGGATCATAATCCCTTCAAGGGGCGTCTTAGGAATGTTCTCCAAGAATCGGGACATAAAAGGAAAGACATCCCGGAATCATCAAGGAGAGGCGCCTCTAGGAGATCACAGTTGACCTGGACTAGGAAGGACTCTCTTCTGAAGGAACTGGAGATCATCCTGGCCATTGACAAAGAACAACGGACACGTATCCGCAACTTGGTGCGCATGCTTCACTACCCCAGCGATGATGAAACCGAAGATGATGCATAATCTATTAGCGACTCGGATGATCACATCTCTGCATAAAGGTCCATGCTTGCTATCTCTGAACTTGGTTTTGTTTGTGCTTGTTCTGGCACAGTTTGATTTGCTGCTCGAACTAGATTGGACCCCTTGCCAGTTTGTGGCAAAAAGGGGGAGTATTTTGAGGTGACAAATTTTCGTTCCCTCAAGTATGTCTAAAGTCTAGATAGTTAGATAGATCTAGTAGATTTGGTTTTGCCAAAATGCCAAGGGGGAGTTTGATGTTCCCTTGAGTGGCATGTTTTTGGCAAAACGTCTTTAGACAGTTCGAGCAGGAGTTCAGGGGGAGTTCGAACACATCCTGTTACTCATGTACAGCGTGGAGCAGACGCAAGGATGTCTTTCGGAAGGTTCTAAAGATCAGGATCTTTTCGATTTGAACTGAAGTCGGCCAGCAAATATTTTGAGCTTCAGATATTCGAATGAATATCTAATTATCTTATTGAAGGAGGCGTGGCTGACTTGACACGGAAGTCTTCGAATATTCTTTCTTTCGATTGGATAAAGATACACATCAAAATATTTAGGAATATTTCCTAATTATTTGATGAGATATCTGAGGCAGATTTGGAGAGCGCCCATGCATATAAATACATAGCTACGGCGTGCATGATCTGTATCGCTTCCTGAGAGAAAAGAAAACACGAGAGCATCCGTGAGATTGGAGGAGGAGCGACGGCCGGTTGAGTATTCCACATCGGAATATCATCGGCGAAGAAGCTGTCTGTTCAGTGTGCTGTTCAGATTGCTCTTGAGGAACTATCACGCGCACACACAAAGCAATCAATACACGTCCTCGAGAGGAGGCGACTGGGCTACTGAAGTCCAAGACTAGATCGAGAAGGAAGTCTCGGTCTACCCATAGGGGATTGAGGTGAGCTGCGGCAAACCGAGATTACAAATCCGAGAGACGGGTGTTAGAGGCTAGGCCATTACAAGCAAGGTGTTGTGTAAGCATAAGTCACGTTGTAGCTCTAAACTCGTAATATGATTTGTGTCCCTTTTAGGGTGTGGGAAACCCCCTAGAGTAGGCGAAGCCAAACTGGGTATCAATCTGTGTGTGCCTCTACTTTGTTCTGTGTGCAGAACTGGTTTAATGCTGTTCAAAGTCTGTCCCATCAACACCTTGAATAGTATCTTGAACAGGTCTCAGAATTACACTCTTGATGTATTAATGATGTACTTCACTTTTTGTTGTATAAAACTTCACAACGTGGCTGATTTTTCTTGAGCTTTGCTCCTTTGTTGTGAACAGCTTGTCCTTTTTCTTTTTTCTTCTAAAGGAGGTCCAATCATCGCCCGCGAGCATATGAAAATACCTCCCCGCTCTTTCTCATCCTCGACCTTTTTGACGCGAGTCAAGATGAGGGTCACTCACCTCTTCCCGATTACTTCGGACTAGAGATAGGACGGTCTGTTTTCCCGTCCCGCCTACCTACATAAATGCTGCAGCGGTGGAGCAAACTCTGAACCATGTAGTCTCGAAGTGCTAGCCTCCACGAAATCAACATAACCATATAACTCGAAATTCGGTCATTTGAATGCTTCGTCAAGTCTCTATAGGACATTTCTATCAACTCCACATCCCTGATTATCTCAGCTCAAAAGACACGTAGTAGGTTAAATTCACATGTAGTCACATAATTCAAATTTTACGAGAGAAATACATTATATTCAGCTCATCTATTTCACATCAACATTCAATACTGCATATTCAGAAACAGAAGAGAAATTTCATACTTCAAAATTTCTTAAAAGGGAGACGTGCTGACAATGTACGATATGCAAGAAAAAATAAACATGCTGACACAACAGACTGACTGACTCTCCCACCCCACACTTTTGAAACAAGCCGTGTCCTCACGGCACGACTTAAGTTCAAAGACAAACAAGAATGCAGACACACATACGTAGGGAAAAAAACAAATAGAGAATAAAAGTTAACACGCACTCCCGTCGTTTCGTCGTGTGATGATGAGAATTCTAATCAAACAAGTCAGTCAATGCTAGTCAACCATGGTCAACGGTCAACTCTGGCAAACCGATAGGGACGCGCCTAAAGAAGAGGTTATGGCCGCGCCTGAAGAACTCATTAGCCATTTAAAATAGCTTGTGGGCGCGGCAGTTAAAGTGTGCATGGGCCGCGATCCTCTCGGTATGTCACCTGTTTCCTACATAAAACGTTCTCCTTTTCCAAAAGACAGTATAAAAACATGACTCAAGACTCAAACAAACATAAAAAAAATGAAAAAACAAAAAATTTGCTGGGCTGCCTCCATGCGAGCGCCTTTGTTTTACGTCGTTGGCTCGACGATACCTCTTTAGGGATCACAAGTTAGGATCCCACGGGTGTGTGAGGTCAAACTTTGCCTCAGCTACTCTTTCATTCTGCCCATAGCCCTCATCGAGTGGTGCTCTCGTGTCTCTCCATCCTGGTTTCCATCCAAATGTGTCATGTACCGGTGGCTTCCTCATGTATGGACGGTCGGCATCCTCGTAAATATGGAAGTGCCCTGTCTTGCCAGCAAACGCAAGTGATAACAAGCATGTTCCCATGTCAATCTTGGTCTTTGTCGCAAAGTGGGGTGGTCGTCTGACGGAGCCCACCGCACTGTCGTTAAGGTGCGATGTTCTCTGTGCAAAAATAAATTTATATCTCCGATACTCGCGACTTGACTATTTTTGGTAGTAAGTGGTAAGTACGGGTTGAACCCAAAGGAATTGGTGGATTAGTTGTTCTTTAATGAAGCTTATGCATAAATTAAATGCGATTGGGGTTGGGTTTGAGTGTGCTTTGAAAACTGAAAGTAAATTACAACAGTTGGTAATGGACTGTAAGGGAAGGATTCGGTTTAGGGGTTTCATATCATATCATTGTTCATCATTGACCTCTAACGATCATACTAAGTGTTCAAAAGTGAATCAAGGCTATTCCTAGCACATGACTTGCCACACCGTCTAGTCTTTTGCAAGACAAAGAACTCTTGTTCTAGTATGTGCATCCATTTGATCATCATTCCTGATAAACCAAATGGTGTTTAAAAGAGGTTGACTTCCACAGATAAGCTGTGCTCTTCCGAGCCTCCACTTATCCACGGAAGATCACGAACCCATGGCAAAGCTTTGCTCTTCCGAGCATCCACTCAACCAATGGAATTCTGACCTAATATAAGGCACCTAGAACAAGTTGAACACAAAGAGGCACTAAGAGAAGGGTCTAGAACGGTTTATGATATAAATACACCCTCTACCGAATACTAGCTTTAGCTACTTGTATTCATGTCAAGAAATACAAGCAAACCATGACTTTCAACAAGGTTACCGAAAAGGAGAATAACTTTAAAGTAAGAACAATATATACGGAAAGTAAAGGACAAGTCAGGGAAAAGAAAGCCGTGGCTTTTGTACCTACAATAAGTGGAGGAGAGGAGCTCCTAAGCAAGATCCAAGCAAGGAAAAGTAGCTCCAAAATGAAGAACAAAATGTGTATTGAAAGTGAAGAGAAGAGGGTTAAGCCCTCTATCTCTCTAAAGACTTGTGGATTGTGGGATGATATTACAAAGGGAAGGGCATGCTCTATTTATACACTAAGGGGAGGCAAGGATGTGGAGGAGAGCAAGCCACTTGTCACAAGGGAAGAGGAGAGCCAACAGCCATCGGAGGTGAGTCATCTCCTCTTCTAGCCGCCGGCCACATGGCAAGAAAGGAGAGGAAGAGCCCTTAGCCGCCGCCCATGTGGCATGAGGGGAGAGGTGGATGTGAGTTTGTGATCTTTTCTCCAAAAGCCATCGGTCCTTTCAGCTCTGACTGACTCTGGTTGCCCTTCGGTTGGACTTGTTTGAGTGATTCCACGTCAGGTTCTTGAAAGTTGGAATTTGGTCGTGACCTGGAATGACTCGTAATTCATTTTCAGCTTTAAAACTCCTCCTTAGCCTGTATTCTCTCTAGACTTCAAAATACCCTGTAGATAAATATCGGAACTAACAAGCAAAAGTTAAATAGACAAAGCGTCTAATTTGGTGGGTTTAACTGTGTTTATGATTCATACAATTATGGTCCATCAGATCACCCCACACTTTTAGTTGTTCGTCCCGAACAATGCTTTTTAAAGGGCGGCACACACAATCCAAGTAAACTTTTTAAATATGAAAGTGAGAATATTGAACTAGATTTATCCTAATTCATGCATTACGTACTTATTACCAAATTAAACCGTGTAAATACTTAGAAGAAACTTGATACTTGTACCTTCGTGCCGAGATGCAAATTAATTCGGATGTTTTGGGAGATAGCCCTTTTCAGGCTCCTGGACTGCATTCTCGGGATCGACTCGCACTATATGGTTTCCTTGTAGCTTTCTCTAGCATGTGATTCGGTTCGGGTTTCACTGAGTTGAGCACTTTGATTTCTTTTTTGGCGAGGGACATCTTTTGTAGTGAATCGGCCTTTGGCCTTTGGCCTTTGATGTTGAATTGGAGTTTATTCACTTTTGTTTCGGTTAAAACCTTCACAATTTTGGCCTTTTGCCTTTGATTAGCTTCTTTGAGCTTTTGCTTCTTTGTGACTTGCTAGTCCATTTTCTCAGCCTTTTGGGAGGTCCAATCGTCGCCCGCGAGCATATGGAAATACCTCCCCGCTCTTTCTCATCCTTGCCGTTTCGCGCGGGTCAAGATGAGGGTCGCTCATCTATTTTCCCGGCTACTAGGACTAGAGATAGGACGGTTTGATTCCCGTCCCGCCTCTTGCATAAACGTTGCATGGCGGAGATGACTTCAATCTTCACTGAAACCCGAAGTGCAGCCTCCACTGACTTCGAAAACCATATAGTTAGATTCGATCCTTCGAGTGCTTGCCAAGCCTCTCTAGGGCATTTTCTATCAACTCCACATCCCTTGTATATCTCAGCACAAAGGGACAAATGAGAAGTTACATCCTATGTTTTTAAACAGTTGAATTTTCACAAGGTAAATGCATGAATTTAGATCTATCTTTTTCACATTCTAAAGTTCATATTTTCGAAAAGATAATATTAAGGGAAAAGGAAAAAGAAAAACATGTTAACTATGTACACAGGCGGTTCTCACCCCACACTTTTGAACGAAGGCGTGCCTTAGTTCAAAAGTCATGCAAATATATACAAGAGAAGGAAATGACATTAAGAAAAAGGGAAGAACTGAACTCCCTTTACGATGTCGTGTCGTGGAACGACATGCCTCGGAACTGGATAATCGAGGGAGTTCGGCTGGGGCCTTGAACTCTCAGCACAAGCCCGGTAATTCTCGGAAGCTGCCTGGCTGATCTGATTTTGCTCCAAAAACTGATTCCTACATGTTAGACATTCCTTCTATACAAAAAGTGGGTGAGAGCGACTTACGGTAAGAACTAAATGACAGAAAATAAAATTACTGAAAGTAAGATAGGTGTCGGGTTACCTCCCGACCAGTGCATTTGTTTAACGTCGTTAGCTCGACAGTACCTCATTCCTGGATCATAAGGTTGGGTCCCATGGGCGTGTGAGGTCGAATTTCTTCTCGGCTGCCCTTTTGCTCCGAGAGGGTGAGGCTTCATTGACCATAGCTGCTGGTCCAATGAGTTGTGCTCGCTTGTTACTCCTTCCGGGTTTCCATTCTTTTGGCCCATGTCTTTGCCGCTTCTTCATGTTTGAATAGTTGGCACCTTTGCGAGTTTGGAAGTTTGGTTTTGTGCCATTAAATGTAGGCGACATTAAGCATGCGCCTCTGCCAATCCTCTTTATTGTGGTAGTGATGGATAATTGTCTTGGAACAAGTGAGTTTTCAGGCGGTTTTCCTTGGCTTGTGACGAGTGAGAGTTCCTTTGTCGGCTTTTTTGGCTCATGCTCCTCCTCTAACTCCCCTTGCACCTCATCATTATTGATTATATGATCTTCGGTGGCTATGATCGGCATAAAACACGAAGGGTTAAGTTGGGGCACTTCGACCATGAGGACTGGGTTTGTTTCAGGTGCTCCGACAGTGAGGACCAGGTCTTTCTCGGATAGTTCAGCAATGAGGTCTGGGACTTCCTCGGGTGCTCCGAGCGCAAGGACCGGGCCTGGCTTGATTTCTTCGGCCGCTTCGGTAGTGAGGTTCGGGACTTCTTTTGGCTCGGCAGTTAGGACTGTGATTTCCTCGGATGGATTGGTGATAAGGACCGGGCCTGATTTGGGCAGTTCTTCTTCTAACTCCCAGGGATAATCTGAATGGAGCTCTTCTTCAGGCAACCATGGGTCCTCATCCTCGTCATTCATATGGTCTCCGGGGGCAATCATAATGAGGTCCGGGTCTGTTTTGGGCAGTTCGGCACTGAGGTCTGGGTATGTCTTGGGCAACTCTTCAGTTAGGACCGAAATAGATTTGGGCAGTTTGGCAATGCGGTCCCAGATCAGTTGTGTAGCCGCCCAGAATTCCTCATTTTCGACCTCATCTTGGTGTATCGGGGCACTCATTTGCTGGATGCTAGCTGCCAATTCTTCCTCCTTATCCTTGAGTGGCTCGGTAATGTGGACCTGGGCTTCCTCGGGCATTTCGGAAATGTGTACCGGTACTGATTTGGGCAGCTTGTTAATGAGGTCCCAGAGCTGGTTTGATGCTTCTTTTTGAGCCACCCATGATTCGTCGCTTTCGACCTGGATTTGGTGTACCGTGTTGGCCAACTGCTGGTTGCTAGATGCCAGCTCCATTGTAACGTCCTCTAGTGGCTCGGCCTGATCTTCTCTTGGTCTTGACCTCGCGGCCAAATCGTTTATCAATTTCCAAAGATCATCCATGTTTAAGTTATTTACCGAGCCTCCTGCCGCGTCATTAAGCCAATTCCACTCATATGGCATCATCCCATCGAGAAACCTTTGAAGAAGATCTGAGTTGCTGAATCCATGGTGCGGGCAGCTGGTTACAATGGAATCGAAGTACCATAAGTACTCGTCTAATGTTTCGTCCCGAGATTGCTCAAGGTGGTTGATCTTTTCGCGGATTTCAAATTCAAAGGATGGTGGGAAAAACTCCTCATCGTTCCAAGGCTCGTTTTGATAGTACATTGACATGGTGGTTTGTAAAAAATAAAAAGAACAACTACTCCGATTTATAAATCCAATTCCCCAGCAACGACGCCAATTTTGACGGAGCCAACCGCACTGTCGTTAAGGTGCGATGTTCTCTGTGCAAAAATAAATTTATATCTCCGATACTCGCGACTTAACTATTTTTGGTAGTAAGTGGTAAGTACGGGTCGAACCCAAGGGAATTGGTGGATTAGTTGTTCTTTAATGAAGCTTATGCATAAATTAAATGCGATTGGGGTTGGGTTTGAGTGTGCTTTGAAAACTGAAAGTAAATTACAACAGTTGGTAATGGACTGTAAGGAAAGGATTCGGTTTAGGGGTTTCATATCATATCATCGTTCATCATTGACCTCTAACGATCATACTAAGTGTTCAAAAGTGAATCAAGGCTATTCCTAGCACATGACTTGCCACACCGTCTAGTCTTTTGCAAGACATAGAACTCTTGTTCTAGTATGTGCATCCATTTGATCATCATTCCTGATAAACCAAATGGTGTTTAAAAGAGGTTGACTTCCACAGATAAGCTGTGCTCTTCCGAGCCTCCACTTATCCACGGAAAATCACGAACCCATGGCAAAGCTTTGCTCTTCCGAGCATCCACTCAACCAATGGAATTCTGACCTAATATAAGGCACCTAGAACAAGTTGAACACAAAGAGGCACTAAGAGAAGGGTCTAGAACGGTTTATGATATAAATACACCCTCTACCGAATACAAGCTTTAGCTACTTGTATTCATGTCAAGGAATACAAGCAAACCATGGCTTTGAACAAGGATACCGAAAAGGAGAATAACTTTAAAGTAAGAACAATATATACGGAAAGTAAAGGACAAGTCAGGGAAAAGAAAGCCGTGGCTTTTGTACCTACAATAAGTGGAGGAGAGGAGCTCCTAAGCAAGATCCAAGCAAGGAAAAGTAGCTCCAAAATGAAGAACAAAATGTGTATTGAAAGTGAAGAGAAGAGGGTTAAGCCCTCTATGTCTCTAAAGACTTGTGGATTGTGGGATGATATTACAAAGGGAAGGGCATGCTCTATTTATAGGCTAAGGGGAGGCAGGGATGTGGAGGAGAGCAAGCCACTTGTCACAAGGGAAGAGGAGAGCCAAAAGCCATCGGAGGTGAGTCATCTCCTCTTCTAGCCGCCGGCCACATGGCAAGGAAGGAGAGGAAGAGCCCTTAGCCGCCACCCATGTGGCATGAGGGGAGAGGTGGATGTGAGTTTGTGATCTTTTCCCCAAAAGCCATCGGTCCTTTCAGCTCCGGACTGACTCTGGTTGCCCTTCGGTTGGACTTGTTTGAGTGATTCCACGTCAGGTTCTTGAAAGTCGGAATTTGGTCGTGACCTGGAATGACTCGTAATTCATTTTCAGCTTTAAAACTCCTCCTTAGTCTGTATTCTCTCTAGACTTCAAAATACCCTGTAGATAAATATCAGAACTAACAAGCAAAAGTTAAATAGACAAAGCGTCTAATTTGGTGGGTTTAACTGTGTTTATGATTCATACAATTATGGTCCATCATCGTCCCAAAATAAGTTCTGGAGGATCGTTATCTCTAGCATCTCCCATATGCAAAACGTAAGAGTCTGTAGGAACCACAAGATTTCCAACATGGATTATTAAATCCTCAAGTAAACCAACAGGACGAATACATGATTTATCTCCTAACTCTACCAAAAGTTTAGGAGGTTTTAATGGTCCTAGTTTCAGTGATGGACCATAATTATACGAATCATAAACACAGTTAAACCCACTAAATTAGACTGTTTGTCTATTTAACTTTTGCTTGTTAGTTTCGATATTTATCTACAGGGTATTTTAGAGACTAGAGAGAATACACGCTAAGGAGAGTATTTTACGCTGAAAATATATTACGAGTCATTCTAAGATCACGATCAGATGCCGACTGAAGAAATCTCAAGATCCTGACATTGAATCACTCAAAACAAATCCAACCGAAGAGCAACCAAAGTCAACCCGGAGCTGAAATACACCGATAGTTTTGTGAAAACATCACAAAACTCACAAAACCTCCACCTTTCCTCCTTGTGACCGGCGGCTTTTGCTCCATCCAACCTCCTTATGCAACCTAGGGGGGGCGGCTCCTCCTCCATGACCGGCCACCGGCAGCTTTTGTGAGCCATGGAGAGCTTGCCAAGTGTTGCTCCTCCTCACCACATCTCCTCCCCCCTTAAGCCTATATATACCCTTCTCCTCTCATTTGTAAATCAATCCAAAATCATAAACACATCTCTCTCTAGAAAGTTTGGCATTTGTAAGTTTGGTTTTTAATATATAATACTCCTGTTGGTTCTTGAGTATTATAGTTCGGTCTTGAGTACTCCTGTCGGTTCTTGAGTACTCAAGCTTTTCTTTATTCTCGAGTACTCTTGTCGGTTCTTGAAGTACTCACCCCTTTCCTTTACTTACTGTCTTTCAAAAACCGTAAGTACTTAGCTATGGTATCCACCTCTATGGATATTCGTAGCTAAACTCTTCATTCGTTTGAAGGGGTGTACTTGTATCATAAAATGTTTTAGGCCATATTTTAGTGCCTCTTCTTTGTATTCAAAACTTGTTCTATGTGCCATATATTAGGTTAGAACTTCCAAGGTTGAGTGGATGCTTGGAATGGCAAAGCTCTTCCGTGGGGTTCGTAAACATACTCGGATAAGTGGATGCTTGGAATGGCAAAGCTTATCTGAGGAGTTTGACCTTTCAAAAACACCATTTGGTTGGTCGGGAATGACTGGTCAAATGGATGCACACAGGCTAATATACCTTTGAATGGGGTATTAGTCTAAGTAGAACAAGTGCTCTACGACCTTGGAATGGGCTAGACAGTGTGTGCAAATCGAGTGCTTGGAATGGCCTTGATACACGTTTGAATACTTAGAAGGATCACTAAAGGTCAATGATAAACAGGCTATGATACAAGGCCCCCGAAACCGAATGCTTTCCTTAAATTCAAACATCACCTGCATTTACTTTCTTAGTATAAACTGCTCTATCAACTGCTCACGTTCCGGAAGGCTTGCCAATCACGCATCACCCGCTGTAAGTCTTCTACTTTTATTTTCAGTATTTACTTTTCTGTCATTTACTTTTCCGCACTAAAAACCAAAACCAACCAACCAATCACTTACTTTTCCGCACTAAAACCTCAATCAACCTAAAACATGCTCCCTCGCTGTACAATTCCCTCAAAGAATAGCTTATCCCCCTAATTCCCTTGGGTTCGACCCGTACTTACCACTTGCTACCCAGTAGTAAGGTCACGAGTAGCAGAATACAAATTTGCTTTTGCACAGAGAACACCGCACCTTGACGACAGTGCGGTGGGCTCCGTCAAAACTGGCGCCGTTGCCGGGGAGTTAGCAGATGGATAGTTGTTCTTTTTTCTGTTATACATAATCCGCCATGTCTTCCTACTACGAAAATGAGCCTCGGAACGATGAGGAGTTTTTCTCGCTAGTCCGCGAAGAGATCATCAACATTAAGCAATCCCGGGATGAAACTTTGGACGAGTACTTGGCGTACTTAGACTCCATTGTGGCGAGCTGCCCGCACCATGGATTCACTAGATTCAATCTTATTCAAATATTTCTTGGTGGAATGATGCCACTTGAGCGGAAAAGACTTAATGATGTAGCAGGATGTTCACTCATGAAGTTAACCGTGGCTGAAGCCTAGCGCCTCATAAATGATTTGGCAAAGAACACAAAACAGGGTCAGTGGCACCAAACTGACGATAAGGCACCAACGATGGAAGTGGACTCAGTGCAGAACGAGCCCGACACCACACCCATTATGAGCTTGCCCGTAACAAAACCGAGAGAAGACATCAGTACAAGGATAGTAATGGATGTGGAGGCGACTCTAAAGGAGCCAATATTGGAGCCCACAGAGCCGACAAAGGATGAGGACTCTTGGATGACCGAAGAAGAACTGCCCAAATCTGGCCTGGTCTTCATCACCAATCTGCCCAAGGTAGTCCTGGCCCTACTTGACGAGCCAAATGAAGTCCCGGACTTCACTACCAAACCAGCTGAGACATACCTGGACCTCACTACCAAACTGACCGAGAAAATCACGGCAGGCCCGGTCCTCACTAAAGAGCTGCTCGA
This sequence comes from Rhodiola kirilowii, assembly GCA_033675215.1. Taxonomy (NCBI): domain Eukaryota; kingdom Viridiplantae; phylum Streptophyta; class Magnoliopsida; order Saxifragales; family Crassulaceae; genus Rhodiola; species Rhodiola kirilowii. Next base: position 38,838,111 of record CM066201.1, read on the forward strand.
GAAAGGCCCGGTCCTTATGGCCGAGAAGCCCTTACTTAACCCTTCATGTTCTATAAAGATCACAACCATCAGAGATGAGATGATCGATGCAGTGCTAGGCGAGTTGGAGGAGAAACATGAGCCAAAACAATCAACGCAGGAGCTCCCACTCGTCACAAGCCAATAAGAGCCTCCTGAAAGGTGTAAGGACCAAGGACAGCCAATCATCTCTGCCACAAAGAAGAGGGTTAGCATGGGCGCATACTTGAGGTCGCTTGGCAAAAGACTGAACTTCCAAAACTGCAAAAGTACCGACCGTTCATACATGAAAAAGCGACAAAGGCATGGGCCGAAGGAATGGAAACCCGGAAGGAGTAACAAGGGAGCACGACTCATTTGACCAGCAGCTATGGTCAATAAAGCCTCACCCTCTCAGTGCAAAAGGGCAGCCGAGAAGAAATTCGACCTCAAGCACCCATGGGATCCCTACTTATGATCCAGGAATGAGGTACTATCGAGCTAACGACGTTAAACAAATGCACTGGTCGGGAGGTAACCCGACACCTATCTTACTTTCAATTATTTAATTTCTGTCATTTAGTTTTTCCATTCTCACCTTTCCTGTATATATTTGCTTGCATGACTTTTGAACTACGTCGTGCTCAAAGGCACGCCTTCGTTCAAAAGTGTGGGGTCAGATCCACCTTTGTAAATAAATAACATTTTTTTCCTTTTCCCTTAATATTATCTTTTTGAAAATATGAACTTAAGAATGTGAAAAAGATAGATCATAATTCATGCATTAACCTTGTGAAAATTCAACTATTTAAAAACTTAGAATGTAACTTCTCATTTGTCCTTTTGTGCTGAGATAAACTAGGGATGTGGAGTTGACATAAACTGCCCTAGAGAGGCTTGGCAAGCACTCGAAGGATCGAATCTAACTATATGGTTTTCGAAGTCAGTGGAGGCTGCACTTCGGGTTTCAGTGAAGATTGAAGTCATCTCCGCCATGCAGTGTTTATGCAAAAAGAAAAAAGGCGAGGACGGGAATCAGACCGTCCTATCTCTAGTCAAAGTAGCCGAGAAAATAGATGAGCGACCCTCATCTTGACCCGCGCAAAACGGCAAGGATGAGAGGAGCGGGGAGGTATTTCCATAGGCTTACGGGCGATGATTGGACAGATGAGCGACCCTCATCTTGACCCGCGCAAAACGGCAAGGATGAGAGGAGCGGGGAGGTATTTCCATTGGCTTACGGGCGATGATTGGACCTCCCAAAAAGGCTTTAGAAAATGGACTAGCAAGCCACAAAAAGGCAAAAGCTCAAAGAAGCAAATCAAGAGGCCAAAGGCCCAAAATTGTGAAGGTTTTAACCGAACAAAAAGTGAAGTACTCAAAGAGTCAAATCAAAGGCCAAAGGCCAATTCACTACAAAAGCTGTCCCTCGCCAAAAGAAAATCAAAGACCAAACCATTGAAACCCGAACCGAATCACGTGCTAGAGAAAGCTACAAGGAAACCATATAGTGCGAGACGGTCCCGAGGTTGCAGTCCAGGAGCCTGAAAAGGGCTATCTCCTGAAACATCCAAAATAATTTGCATCTCAGCACGGAGGTACAAGTATCAAGTTTCTTCTATTTATTTACACAGTTCAATTTGGTAATAAGTAAGTAATGCATGAATTATGATAAATCTAGTCCCACAGTCTAACTTTCATATTTTAAAAGCTTACTAAGTGCCGCCCTTTAATAGCATTGTTCGGGACGAACAACTAAAAGTGTGGGGTGATCTGATGGACCATAATTATACGAATCATAAACACAGTTAAACCCACTAAATTAGACTGTTTGTCTATTTAACTTTTGCTTGTTAGTTCCGATATTTATCTACATGGTATTTTAGAGACTAGAGAGAATACACGCTAAGGAGAGGATTTTACGCTGAAAATATATTACGAGTCATTCCAAGATCACGATCAGATGCCAACTGAAGAAATCTCAAGATCCTGACATTGAATCACTCAAAACAAATCCAACCGAAGAGCAACCAAAGTCAGTCCGGAGTTGAAATACACCGATAGTTTTGTGAAAACATCACAAAACTCACAAAACCTCCACCTTTCCTCCTTGTGACCGGCGGCTTTTGCTCCATCCAACCTCCTTATGCCACCTAGGGGGGGGGGGGCGGCTCCTCCTCCATGACCGGCCACCGGCGGCTTTTGTGAGCCATGGAGAGCTTGCCAAGTGTTGCTCCTCCTCACCACATCTCCTCCCCCCTTAAGCCTATAAATACCCTTCTCCTCTCATTTGTAAATCAATCCAAAATCATAAACACTTCTCTCTCTCTAGAAAGTTTGGCATTTGTAAGTTTGGTTTTAATATATAATACTCCTGTTAATTCTTGAGTATTATAGTTCGGTCTTGAGTACTCCTGTCGGTTCTTGAGTACTCAAGCTTTTCTTTATTCTAGAGTACTCTTGTCGGTTCTTGAAGTACTCACCCCTTTCCTTTACTTACTGTCTTTCAAAAACCGTAAGTACTTAGCTATGGTATCCACCTCTATGGATATTCGTAGCTAAACTCTTCAATCGGTTGAAGGGGTGTACTTGTATCATAAAATATTTTAGGCCATATTTTAGTGCCTCTTCTTTGTATTCAAAACTTGTTGTGCCATATATTAGGTTAGAACTTCCAAGGTTGAGTGGATGCTTGGAATGGCAAAGCTCTTCCGTGGGGTTCGTAAACATACTCGGATAAGTGGATGCTTGGAATGGCAAAGCTTATCTGAGGAGTTTAACCTTTCAAGAACACCATTTGGTTGGTCGGGAATGACTGGTCAAATGGATGCACACATGCTAATATACCTTGGAATGGGGTATTAGTCTAAGTAGAACAAGTGCTCTACGACCTTGGAATGGGCTAGACAGTGTGTGCAAATCGAGTGCTTGGAATGGCCTTGATACACGTTTGAATACTTAGAAGGATCACTAAAGGTCAATGATAACCAGGCTATGATACAAGGCCCCCGAAACCGAATGCTTTCCTTAAATTCAAACACCACCTGCATTTACTTTCTTAGTATAAACTGCTCTATCAACTGCTCACGTTCCGGAAGGCTTGCCAATCACGCATCACCCGCTGTAAGTCTTCTACTTTTATTTTCAGTATTTACTTTTCTGTCATTTACTTTTCCGCACTAAAAACCAAAACCAACCAACCAATCACTTACTTTTCCGCACTAAAACCTCAATCAACCTAAAACACGCTCCCTCACTGTACAATTCCCTCAAAGAATAGCTTATCCCCCTAATTCCCTTGGGTTCGACCCCTACTTACCACTTGCTACCCAGTAGTAAGGTCACGAGTAGCGGAATACAAATTTTCTTTTGCACAGAGAACACCGTACCTTAACGACAGTGCGGTGGGCTCCGTCACTCAGCGAACATCACAGAGAATATGGCATAACATTAATAGCAGCACCCAAATCGATTAAAAAAATGGTCTATGAGAGTCTCACCAACACCATAGGTGACTGTGAAGGCACCTGGGTCCTTACACTTTTCAGGCGGTGCTTCTTGACTCGTAGCACGTGGGTGTTCCACCGTTGGCTTTTCTGGCTCATTCTTTTCCTCCAACTCGTCTCCTAGCTCATCCTCGTCGATCATATGCTCATCAGGAGCTCTTACCTGCATAGAAAACGAAGATGGAATCTGAGAATTCAAAAATAAATTGGCACCTGCCGAGTGGGTCGTGTTCTGCTTCAAGGTTGTCGTCGCATCCAGAATGCATGTTAGCGCGGCACGCCCAGGCGTAAACTCCTCTTTAGGCGCGAGACTCACGGCCTCCGACTTGTTTTCTTGGTTTTCTGCCTCCGGTTTGTCTATCATGGCCAATGTGGTGTCGTGCACGATCTGCACTGAATCAGCTTTTACTGTCTGTGACTTATCATCCATTTTGTGCATCTAACCCGTCTCGATCCCTATGCCATATCATCTATCAGGTCCCAGATATCATAAATGTGTAAATTCATTACTGAACATCCTGCGCAACATCAAGCATAGAAAGCTCTAGTGGAAGCATCTCATCAAGAAATCTCTCAATAAGAAATAAATCTGTTAATCCATGGTGCGGACAACTTCCCTCAAGGTCATCAAAGCGTAAATAGTACTCATATAATGTTTCGCCCTGGAATTGCTCAATGGTAGAAATTTTCTCACGGATTTCAAATCGAAAGGATGGTGGAGAAATTTTTTTAGAAATCGGGCTCGTAAATCCGACCAAGTACTCTCGCAATCTGTAGATGACGAGTAATACCAAGATCTTTCAGAGTCAATTTTTAACATAAACTCTGCAATGACCCTCTTTAGGCTTTATGCGGCAGCAGACGAAGTGAAACATTTTTACATGTGTCACGGGGTCTTCTCCAATGGCACCTCCAAATTTGGGGAGACGCCGAATCATCCAACACTTAACCTCGCTGCCATCATCTTTCTCATTGTCTTCATCATCACAAGTTGCTCCACTACAATAGGAAGACATAATGAATCACAAAAAACCGAAAAAAATACTGGAAATAAATAAAAAGAAACAACTTCACCAAAGCGCAACTCCCCGGCAACGGCGCCAAAATTTGACACGCATCGTCTGACGCGTCAAATTCAATATTTATATTCTTCTGCTAAAGAGTGTTCGAACCCAAGGGAGCTGGTGTTGCTGAAGATGTATCTAAAAACAATTAAAAAGAAGGTGGTTGTGAGTGATTTTAAGTGCGAAAGAGAAAATAGCAAGAAGAATTCAATCGGAGAGAACATTCAGCTTAGGGTTTGTATTGTGACATGTTTATCATCGACTGCTAAATATCAGATCTAAAGTCTCTAAGTGTGGTTGTTCCGACAAAGGTAACTACCCTAGTATCCCGATAAAGGTGATACGCCACAATCTAACCCGACAAAGGTGTTAGACTTCTAGTTCTTTCCTAAATTAAATAATCCGACAAAGGTATTATTTAGCCTAGGTGTTACAATCTACCTTTACGACAAAGTCTATAGTAGATATTAACGGTAAGAATTAATTGCTCAATTAAGCTTTGCGACAAAGCTTCCACTTAATCTAACAAGTTAATTCCGAAGATGAGCTCAAGAACTAGTAAAACATGAAATAGCATTAAGAACAAAGTCTCAAAACAAACGTCACAATGAACGAAACCCTAAACTGAACTTAGAAGTTTAGCTACACATAATCATGGAAAACATAATGATAAGTAGTAAAGAATTCTCTTCTCTCGTCAAAAGCTTCACCTTCTCCTCCAGAGCCGTCTTCTGAATGATGGGATTATGAGATCATGGAAACCCTAACCCAAAGATCTTATTTATAGCAAAAAATAGGGTTTCCAAGTCTGTTTTGGGCTCAATTTCTATGCTTCGGCCTGCTGACGTCATCACACAGGCCGCTGATGTCAGCACCTCGTCTGGTTCTCCACGCCCAACAGCAACATTAGCAGCCGCGCTCCGCGTTGACATTAGCGTTAACGCTAATGTCTCTACCGGATGCGGTGCACACTGAGTCTGATTCTCCTTTCTGCGCGCCAGTTCCAACTTCGACTATAGATTTGACCTTCAATATGACCTCGGCTGCTCTCGGTGTGAACTAGAGAGTTGTAGGGAATCGAGTCAGCTAGGTAATAACGCGTGGCTTACATTTTTCTGATTAGTGGTCACTTCCCAGAACTCCGTCGAACCTCCGAAGGTCTGATCTGCCATTGTGATGTTTTTGGCACGAAATGTTATCTTTTATGCGCGTTTCCTCATAGAGCTTCTGAAACACCGGAAATGCAAAACGATACTTAAAAGTAAATGTTCACATATAAAAGTGTCAAAATAAATAGGAATAGTTGATTCGATGAGTCGTATAAATACGACTCATCAAGTCTCCTGGGTCTTCTAGCTATGCTTCAATAACAGTGACTTGGATATTGTTTGAATCACGAAATGCTTTCCAAATTCAATGTTTGTCCCCAAGTAGGGTTTTTAAAAACATGAACTGGGATAGAAACAAACAAATACATGCTTGGAATAATTGGACAATATAGACTAGCAAACAATCGATCAAACTCGATCCAGTTGATGGAGCAAAATCACCAGAGCTTTTCTTTTTTGCTTTTCGACCTCGAAAAATGCTCTCTTTTCAAACTACTATACACTGATTTTTGCCAGATTTTGTTTTGATAATGATGACGATTCGGACCTGTAACAGATCGCTGCGCGCCCAGCGTTCACGTTTTAGCCGCGCCCAACGAAGACATTAGGCGCTGAGCGCGCCACAGCCCTAAAGTATTAACCGGATGCTGTACAAAAGAGTCGCGCTCCCAACCACAACATAACGGTAGCGTTCTACATTGACATTAAGAAAATAATGCCTGAATTGAGCGCGACACTTAATGTCTTGCTTGGGCGCGATACTCACTGATCAGAATATCAAATGGAGCTCAAATGATTTCAGAATGGCTTGATTTATTAAGTAAACATTCCTTACAGGCTATATACATCATTGGTCATACATATACCCTAAAATCTCTAACAGTCCTCCCCATTTTAGGGTTATACTCTTGAACACTAAAAGCATTGAAACAAAACAAAACTAGTGCATAAATGAAATGTCTTAAAGATTGAATTTCACACAGTGCAACATCTTCCAATATTCGAGAATTGACGTGTTCTACGAATTGAACCCTTCAACCTATTTGAATACAAGAAAATGAAACACACACAAGTTTACTACTATTCCAAGTACAACTTGACCCTATTTCATACATGTGTCCCTATCCTTTCATAAGTGCATCCTTAGCCAAGCAAAAGCAAATTGAAGCCGCTTCACTTCATACTTGCATAGGTAGATTCTTTTCGATCATGCACCCGACGTGCATTTTTCCAAAAGTTCTATTAAGAAGATAACTTTAACCTAACCCTTGCTCAGCAGGAAAGCAAACACATACCTTGGGATGCAAATAAACATGTGCTTCAAATCTCTAAGTGTAGGCTGTCCACATTTAATTCAGCTCTTGGCATCATACCAAGAGGGAATTGGGTTTCCTACCATTAGGGATTTAAATGTGCTTCAAGCCCTTCCCTTTAAACGACTTGTGTACCAAGTCCCTAGCTAATCCCTTTGTCAAACGATCATCTAGATTTTGTTATGACCGAACATATTCAATTGATATCACCCCGTGAGTGATCAGTTCACGTACCCCGCTCTGTTTAACGCCTATGTGCCTCAATTTGCCATTATACATTTGGCTATATGCCTTAGCCAAAGTTGCCTTACTAACACAATGGATAAAAATAGGTGATATCGGTTTCGGCGACAAAGGAATCCCGTGAATCAAATTCCTTAGCCATTCTACCTCTTTACCAACAGCGCTAAAGCTATGGCCTCAGATTCCATTGTGGAGCTGGTGATGCAATTTTGCTTTTTCAGGCCCAAGATATGGCACCTCCCCCCAAGCAAGAATATCCAACCACTTGTTGAAGAATCTTCTAAATTAGTGATCCAACTAGCATCTGTATATCCCTCCAAAACTGAGGGAAATCCAGCATAAGTCAAGCCACAATTCATGGTTCCCTTAAGATATTTAAGCACCCGCCTTACAACTTCCCAGTGATGAGTACTAGGATTACTAGTGTATGTACTCAACTTGCCCACTGCATATGCTATCTCAGGCCTTGTGCTTATCATTGCATACATCACGCAACCAATGACTTGCGAGTACTCAAGTTGTGAAACCTCTTCACCTGTATTAGGCATAAGCTTCACACTTGGGTCCATACCAGAGAACAATTCAAACAACTGAATTTCTTAAGCACTTTCTCAATGTAATGAGACTGTGTTAGTGCTAATCCACCACGGCACTTCATCATCCTAAACATAAAATGCTTCAGCTATTAGTGACACATAATTCATACTAGAATTACAACCAGAAAAAGAAATCAGACCTTGAAGGTTGGAAAGGCCGTGCGCTTTGTCCTTTTCACCACCATCCTTTCTCACATTTCCTTTTCTACCCTTAGCCAACCAGCAGTCACTCTTGTAGTGTCCCGATTTACCACAAATCCAGTAAGAACGCTTAGGTTTCTTCTTAAATTTGCTAAAATTTCTATTGTTGAGACGTTTCGTCCCTTTGAACTTCTTAAGATCTCCCTTATCTTCCATCATATGCATGGAAGAGGACTCATTGGTCTCTTTCTGTTTTACATCCTCTTGCATCCGTATAGAATCCTCTACACACAATTCACCACCAAGTTGTTCTTTTGCTTAACTGAGAGCTTAAAATCTTTCCACGAAGGTGGCAACTTGTCTATATCATCCATTTTCATGTTGTACTGAGCAAATTGCCCAAGGAAGCGAGTCAATTCATTAAATTGCTCCATCACAGGTCTAGAATCGACCATCTTGTAACTGTTAAAGTTACTCACAAGAATTTCTTGCTAGAAGCATCCTCTTGCATATACTTTGCTTCAAGAGCATCCCACAATGACGAGTCGTATTTATACGACTCGTCAAACTAAATAATCCCATTTATTTCGACACTTTTATATGCGAACATTTACTTTTTAGTATGGTTTTACATTTCAGGTGTTTTGGAAGCTCTAGGAGGAACGTGCATAAAAGACGGCATTAAATGCCAAAAACACCACAATGGCAATCAGACCTTCGAAGGTTTGACGGAATGCTGGGAATTTATCACTGATCATAAAAATATGAGCTATATGTCATTTCATAGCTGACTCAATTCTCTATAACTCTCTAGTTCATACGGAGAGCATCCGAGGTCATTGAAAGGTCAAATTGAGAGTCAAAGTCAGCACTGCTGAGCGGAAAGAGGAAAACCAAGTCAGTGGGGACCACGCCCCAGGAAGACATTAGCGCAGTGCTAAAGTTACCGTTGGGTGCGGCAATGCCAATAACGTCAATGCTGGGAGCGGCCGTCACATATTCCTTGTGCGCGGCAATGACATCATCAGCATACTTGATGACATCAGCAGTTCCAAGAATTGGCAATTTAGGCCCAAAAACTTGAAGACGGCTTTGGAGAAGAACGCGAAGCTTTTGACGAGAGAAGAGAATTTTCTTTTACTTTTATTCCAAAAATACTTGTGTTTTTGTTATGGATTTAAGTAGGTAATTTTCTTATTTCAGTTTAGGGTTCGTTTATTGTGACTACGTTTTGAGACTATTTTCTTAATGCAATTTCATGTTTTGCTAGTTCTTATTCTTCATCCCATGAATTGAATTGTTAGATTAAGTGGAAACTTTGTCGTAAAGCTTAGTTTGACAACCAATTGAAGCTGTTAATAGCTACTGGATACTTTGTCGTAAAGGTAGATCGTAACACCTAAGCCTAATAATACCATTGTCGGATTATTGTATTTAGGAAAGAATTAGAAGTCTAACACCTTTGTCGGGTTAGATTGTGATGTATCACATTTGTCGGGATACTTAGGGATGTTACCTTTGTCGGAACAACCACACTTAGAAACTTGGAATTTGATCATTAGCTGTCTATGATAAACGTGTCACAATAGAAACCATTAGCTGAATATCTTCTCCGATTGAAACCTTTCTCTTGTGTTTTTCTCTTTTGCACTAACACTGCTAAACAAACCCCTCTTCTTTAATTGTCTACAGGTTCAACTTCCAAAATAGGCTCTCTTGGGTTCGACCCTGCTTGCCACTAACTAGTTGTTTGCAGGACATAATAAATTTAAGTTTGGCGCGTCAGACAATGCGCATCACACAACTCTTTTGAGAATTTCACATTTTGATAAATACCAAATAGAGTATCAGACATACCATTCAGAATGTCACCACGACATATGTCGTCATCATTCTCACACTTGCTTCTTTTCCTGAAATCTTCGATTGATGCATCATTACTCACTGCCGGAATAGGGGTAGAAAGCACATGCACATCCCTAAGTTGGTCAGTAGAAAATGCATCTTCTTCTGCCATCTTCTAAAATTCACTCCTTCAGACTTTTCCAGTTTTCCTAAATTAGCAGTCATCTCTCTCACTGAAGCAGCAAACATTGTTGGAAATATTGAATTTGATTTTAGTGTCCTGGGTCTTCTGGCTATGCTTCAATAACAGTGACTTGGATATTGTTTGAATCACGAAACGCTTTCCAAATTCAATATTTCTCCCCAAGTAGGGTTTCCAGAAACTTTTTAAAAAAAAAAACTGGTCGGTGCCAACACTTTATTAATGGGGTTTGAAAATGCCCAAACCGTGGCAGTACAAAACAAGGCCCTCAAGCGCGAGTAAGGTTTCCAGAAACATGAATTGGGATAAGACAAACAAATACGTGCTTGGAATAATTGGAAAATATAGCCGATAATACAATCAATCAAAATCGATCCAATTGATGGAGCAAAATCACAAGAGCTTTTCTTCTTTGTTTTTCGACCTCAAAAAATGCACTCTTTTCGAACTGATATACACTGGTTTTCACCAGATTTTGTTCTGATAATGAAGACGATTCGGACCTGTAACTGAACCTCGCGCGCCTGATCAGTTGATATGTTGACTAGTTATTTGCTCCATATGATGAAGGATAACACTTGTTCCCCCGGTAAATTGTCATTATTTGATGTCTTTTCTTGAGCGTTTCAGGTAAACAATCGAATCATTGCTCCATGAGCCCAAAAGATCGGAAGAATGGAAAACATCGACGAAAAGGGACCAGACAGCTCAATAGCCTGAAGTGCCGTGACTACTGTGACATTACGCCAATGTTACGGGTGCCACGACCATGAAAATTGGCAGAAGAAAATAGTAGTTTTGTGACTACCGTAACATATGGCAAATGTTACGGGTGTTACGACATGGTTATTTGGTAGAGAATTCAGAGGGGGTCGTAACAACCGTAACATATAGCCAATGTTACGGGTGTTACAACACCCTAAAAACTCAGAGGGTTTGGCACAGTTCTGGTACCTGCCGTAACTACCGTAACATCCTTGGATTTTACGGGTGTTACGGCCCAGTCGTAAATTTCCAAAAATAAATAGGAAATTCAGGATCTGTTTGAAGAGAGCTAGATTTTGGAGAGAAAGAGACCTAACTTGGAGAAGAAGACAGAGCAACACATCACCAAAGATCGAAGACTCGACGAGCTACATCGTCAATACGGTTTCCTCGTCCTTGATTTCTACTTCTACACTATTTTTGGTTAACTTACCATGAGTAGTGAGTAGTCTTCTTTATTCTGGGATCCTACGAATCCCGTGCCTTGTACCCAACTCTTCATGTGATCAATTAAACGTTTTTCATTAATACAATTCAAGTATTCGATTTCATTGTGCTTAATTTTATCGTTCTTGCAAGTTTTACATTGAATGGGATGTTTGCATGCTAGAACGTATTTAGGTTAATTACCAAAAGATGAATGGGTTCTAGGTATTAACCAGATTGCATGAAATTGATATTAGGTCCTGGTAGCTACATTGCTAGTACACGAGTTAATAGGAAAGTTGACTTTATTGTCTGAAAAATCCTAAGCTTAATAATCGAGATCTTTGATAATCTGTGGATGGGCGGCGTTCAACGATTGAGATTAATCTAGATAATGATCCATGGATGGGCGGCTTGTCTAGTGTTATTTTGGTTTATTTCCATACTCGATAGCATGATGAATTTACATAATATTGTTGCATGATTTGTGGGTTGGCATGGGTGAAGTTTGATCCTAGGATTCTTTCTCTGATCAAGTTAAAACCTTTTAATTTCTGCATTTAATTTCTGCGATTTGTTTCACACCAAAACATTTAATTGTTTGGAATAGCTGAATAAGTCGCTTGTTCGCTAGTAATCATACACGTTGTTCCTTGGATCGACCCTTGGCTTACCAAGGTCTATAAATTGTTTTTTACTACAATTTGACCTATAAAACATATAACTTGACACCTATAAAGGGTTAAAAATGTGCTTGTCAAAATGGCGTCGTTGCCAGGGAACATCACTTAGTGTGATATTAGATTTAACGTGTGTAGTTTAGACTATTCTATTTTTTATACCTCCTTGTGCATACTCTGTATACTTCTTCACTCCACTAATCACTTTTATTTTGAATGTTGCGAGGACCATATTTATATGATTCATTAAAGTCAGTTAAACCCACTGATGGACCACAATTGTATGAATCATAAACACAGTTAAACCCACCAAATTAGACTGTTTGTCTATCTAACTTCGATGTTTTAGTCCCGATACATTTCTACAGGGTATTTCAGAGCTTAGAGAGAATACACGCTAAGGAAGAGCTTTTAGCACAGAAAAGATATCAGGAGACAATCCAAGGTCAAGATCAGACGCTGAATGAAGAAATCTAAAGATCCTGACTTGGAATCATTCAAAACAAATCAAACCGAAGAGAAACCGAAGACAATCCGGAGCTGGAATACACCGATAGTTTTGTGCAAACTGCACAAAACTCACAACCACTCTCCTCATGCCACATGGACCGGCGGCTTTCTCCTCACATCCACCCCTCCTCCTCTCCCCTTCCTCCACATGTCAACCTCTCCTCCTCCCTCCCAAAAGCCGCCGGCGGCTTTGCCTTCTCCTCTCCCCTTGTGACACTTGTCTTCCTCTCCTCTTCCCCCCATCTCCACCCTTGGATGCCAAACCACATGCCCTCATCTTGGCCCTCCATTCCCCTCCCCTTAGCCTATAAATACCAAGCTCTCCTCCTCATTTCAAATCATCCCAAAATTGTGTAAAACACTTCTCTCTCTAAGTTTGTTACTATGTAAAGTTTGGTTTGATATCAATAAAAGTTCAATTTGTTCTCAAATACTTTAGTTCGATCTTGAGTACTCCTGTTGGTTCTTGAGTACTCAAGTTTTCAGTTACAGTTCAAGAGTTACTCCTGTTTGTTCTTGAGTAATCTCTTTCTCTTCTCTCTTTACTCCTGTTTGTTCTTGAGTATTCTTTTCCAAATCCCCAAGTATTTAGTTATGATGTCCAAATCTATGGATATTCGTAACTAAACTCTTCATTCGGTTGAAGGGGAGTTCTTGTTTTATAAAATGTTTTACTTCGTTTAGTTTCTTTTCTCTGTATTCAAAACTTGTTCTATGTGCCATTTATAAGGTCAGACTTTCCAAGGTTGAGTGGAAGCTACGAAAGGGCAAAACTCTTCTGTGGGAAGTCGTGAACATACTCGGGTAAGTGGATGCTACGAAAGGGCAAAGCTTATCTGAGGAGTTCGATCTATCTTTAAAACCATTTGGAAACTGGACCAAAGGGACCAAATGGATGCACAAAAGGCTAAGATACTTCGAAAGGAGGAATTAGTCTGAAGTAGAACAAGGGTTTACAAACAGTGTGGCAAATTGAGCGCTGCAAAAGGGCCTCGATACACGTTTGAATACTTAGAAGGGTTACTAAAAGAATGAACAGGATATAATACAAGGCCCCCCAAGACCGAATACTCCTCTCGCAATTACAAAACCCCTTTGTCTTTACTTTTATTGTTCAATCAACTGCAACCATCAACCGCTCACAATCCGGAGGACTTGCAATTCACGCATCACCCACTGTAAGTCTTCACTTTTAATTTCAGTATTTACTTTTCTGTAATTTACTTTTCAGCACTCAAAACCAAAACCAACTAAAAAGTCACGTAGTTGTTAGCACTAAAACCTCAACCAACCTAAAACACGCTCCTTCGCTGAACAAATCCCTTAAAGAATAACCTATCCCCCTAATTCCTCTGGGTTCGACCCCTACTTACCAAGTACTACCCAGTAGTATAGTTGCGAGTAGCGGACTATTATAAATTTATTTGCACAAATCGCTCTGACGACAAGCGGTTCTGTCAAATTGGCGCCGTTGCCGGGGAATTAGCCATCGGATAAGTTGTTCTTCACCTCACATGACCTAATGACGCAACCACCTTCGTATGCATGGACGACACGATATCTCCCCCTGTTCGGAGGTACGGATAAAGAAGACCCAGTTCTACACTGCCGAAACTTTCACCATGTTTGTCAGCATATAAAACCTAATAATGAAACGTTAGAGGAGTTTAAACTTAACTGCTTCAAATTCTCTCTAACGGACTTCGCGACAATCTGGTATTACACATCAACTGCTATGAATGCTAAGTATTTCATACACATTAGCATTCCATTCCTGAAAGAATTCTCCCCTCCATCCTTACGACAACAAACCCGAGAAAGGATCATGAACCTGCAACAATCCCGGGATGAGACCTTGGGCGAGTACTACACGAACTATGACGCCATGATCTCGCGCTGCCCGCACCATGGATTCACGGAGGTTTTTCTTCTTCAAAAATTCCTTTGCGGGATGAGGGCTGAGGAGTTCTCAAGGCTCAATAACGCTGTAGGAGGAACAACCGCACACTTATCCCTGACTCAGGTATGGGATGTGATAGACAGCTTGGCCGAAACTGCAATACGAAGGCCAGTACCTCAACCAAATGAAGGAACACAAAATATCGAGGCCAGTCCAGAAAGAAACAGTTCAGAGGATGTGATGAACGAATCAGATATAGAAAGCTCAGAAGAAGAGCCTACAGAGGAAGTCACATCCGAACCATCAGAAGAAACTTCCGAGCCATCAGAAGAATCAGACATAGAGAGTACCGGAAGTAACACAAGAATGGTGGCAAAATTCAACCTGAGCCACCCATGGGACCCCAACCAATGATCAAGAACGAGGTACTGTCGAGCCAACGACGTTAAACAAGTGCACTGGTCGGGAGGTAACTCGACACTATCTTACTTTTCTGCACTTTTAATTTCTTTCATTTAAATTTCCAATAAGCGCTCTCACCCACTTTTTGTATAGAAGGAATATCTTTCATGTAGGAATTAAGTTTGGAGCAAGACCGGATCAGCCAGGCAGCTTCCGTGAGTTTACCGGGCCTGCGCTGAGAGTTCGAGGCCCCAGCCAGACTCCCTCGATTATCTAGCCTCATGCCATGTCGTTTGCATGACACAGTAAAAGGGAGTTCTGTTCTTCTTTTTCCTTAATGTCATTTCCTTCTCTTGTATATATTTGCATGACTTTTGAACTAAGGCACGCCTTCGTTCAAAAGTGTGGTGTGAGAACCATTTGCATGTTTTTCTTTTCTTTTTTAATAATATCTTTTTGAAAATATGAACTTGAGAATGTGAAAAAGATAGATCATAATTCATGCATCAACCTTGTGAAAATTCAACTGTTTAAAAACTTAGAATGTAACTTCTCATTTGTCCTTTGTGCCGAGATAACCTAGGGATGTGGAGTTGATAGAAATTTCCCTAGAGAGGCTTGGCAAGCACTTGAAGGATCAGATCAAACTATATGGTTTTCGAAGTCAGTGGAGGCTGCACTTCAGGTTTCGGTGAATAATTGAAGTCAACTCTGCCTTGAAGCATCTATGTAAAAGGCAAGGACGGGAATCAAACCGTCCTCTCTCTAGTCAAAGTAGCAGAGAAAATAGATGAGCGACCCTCATCTTGACCCGCGCGAAACAACAAAGATGAGAGGAGCGGGGAGGTATTTCCATATGCTTGCGGGCGATGATTGGACCTCCCAAGAAGGCAAAAAACAAGGTGGACTAGCAAGTCACAAAGAAGCAAAAAACTCAAAGAAGAAAATCAAAAGAGGCCTAAGGCCCAAAAATGTGAAGGTTTTAACCGAGCAAAAGTGAAGCACTCAACAACGTCAAATCAAAAGCTAAAGGCAAATCACTACAAAAAGCAGTCCATCGCCAAAGAAGAATAAAGAAAAAAAAGAAAAAAAATCAAGAAAAGGCTCAACTCACTGAAACCCGAATCGAATCACGTGCTAGAGAAAGCTACAAGAAAACCATATAGTGCGAGACGGTCCCGAAGGTGTAGTCCAGGAGCTTGAAAAGGGCTATCTCCCGAAACATCCGAAATAATTTGCATCTCAGCACGAAGGTACACGTATCAAGTTTCTTCTACTTATTTACGCAGTTTAATTTAGTAACAAGTAGTAATGCATGAATTAGGAAAAATCGAGTACCACAATCTTATTTTCATATTTTAACCAACTTACTTAGTAACGCCCTTATAAAGCATTGTTCGGGACGAACAACTAAAAGTGTGGGGTTATCTGATGGACCACAATTGTATGAATCATAAACACAGTTAAACCCACCAAATTAGACTGTTTGTCTATCTAACTTCGATGTTTTAGTCCCGATACATTTCTACAGGGTATTTCAGAGCTTAGAGAGAATACACGCTAAGGAAGAGCTTTTAGCATAGAAAAGATATCAGGAGACAATCCAAGGTCAAGATCAGACGCTGAATGAAGAAATCTAAAGATCCTGACTTGGAATCATTCAAAACAAATCAAACCGAAGAGAAACCGAAGACAATCCGGAGCTGGAATACACCGATAGTTTTGTGCAAACTGCACAAAACTCACAACCACTCTCCTCATGCCACATGGACCGGCGGCTTTCTCCTCACATCCACCCCTCCTCCTCTCCCCTTCCTCCACATGTCAACCTCTCCTCCTCCCTCCCAAAAGCCGCCGGCGGCTTTGCCTTCTCCTCTCCCCTTGTGACACTTGTCTTCCTCTCCTCTTCCCCCCATCTCCACCCTTGGATGCCAAACCACATGCCCTCATCTTGGCCCTCCATTCCCCTCCCCTTAGCCTATAAATACCAAGCTCTCCTCCTCATTTCAAATCATCCCAAAATTGTGTAAAACACTTCTCTCTCTAAGTTTGTTACTATGTAAAGTTTGGTTTGATATCAATAAAAGTTCAGTTTGTTCTCAAATACTTTAGTTCGATCTTGAGTACTCCTGTTGGTTCTTGAGTACTCAAGTTTTCAGTTACAGTTCAAGAGTTACTCCTGTTTGTTCTTGAGTAATCTCTTTCTTTTCTCTCTTTACTCCTGTTTGTTCTTGAGTATTCTTTTCCAAATCCCCAAGTATTTAGTTATGATGTCCAACTCTATGGATATTTGTAACTAAACTCTTCATTCGGTTAAAGGGGAGTTCTTGTTTTATAAAATGTTTTACTTCGTTTAGTTTCTTTTCTCTGTATTCAAAACTTGTTCTATGTGCCATTTATAAGGTCAGACTTTCCAAGGTTGAGTGGAAGCTACGAAAGGGCAAAACTCTTCTGTGGGAAGTCGTGAACATACTCGGGTAAGTGGATGCTACGAAAGGGCAAAGCTTATCTGAGGAGTTCGATCAATCTTTAAAACCATTTGGAAACTGGACCAAAGGGACCAAATGGATGCACAAAAGGCTAAGATACTTCGAAAGGAGGAATTAGTCTGAAGTAGAACAAGGGTTTACAAACAGTGTGGCAAATTGAGCGCTACGAAAGGGCCTCGATACACGTTTGAATACTAAGAAGGGTTACTAAAAGAATGAACAGGATATAATACAAGGCCCCCCAAGACCGAATACTTCTCTCGCAATTACAAAACCCCTTTGTCTTTACTTTTATTGTTCAATCAACTGCAACCATCAACCGCTCACAATCCGGAGGACTTGCAATTCACGCATCACCCACTGTAAGTCTTCGCTTTTAATTTCAGTATTTACTTTTCTGTAATTTACTTTTCAGCACTCAAAACCAAAACCAACTAAAAAGTCACGTAGTTGTTTGCACTAAAACCTCAACTAACCTAAAACACGCTCCTTCGCTGAACAAATCCCTTAAAGAATAACCTATCCCCCTAATTCCTCTGGGTTCGACCCCTACTTACCAAGTACTACCCAGTAGTATAGTTGCGAGTAGCGGACTATTATAAATTTATTTGCACAAATCGCTATGACGGCAAGCGGTTCTGTCACCCACCAAATTAGACACTTTGTCTATTTAACTTTTGCTTGTTAGTTCCATTATTTATCTACAGGGTATTTTGAGGTTCAGAGAGAAAACAAGCTAAAATGGGGTTCTTAAGGCCAAAAAGGATAGACAAACAGTTATGGCCGAGAAATCGCACCCAAGGACCGAGAAAATCAGCCCAGGACCGAGAAACATCGGGCCGCGTCCTAGAAATGCCGGACGCGCCCGGAAGCTTGCACCGAGGACCCCAGGTCCCTGACCGAGAGTGCCGAGGAATACAGGGCCCAAGTGCCGAGAGTGCCGAGAGAACGCCAGGCCACGCCCAGGCCATGCCCATGCCATCTAGGTCGAAAATCAAGTTGCCCGGGCAAACGAGCCGATCTGACGAATCCACCTCGACCAAAGTGATCCAAATGGCAAATAAGGTGGACAATGTTGAGAAACCAAGGAGAATGCCCGAGCAGATTGGTAGTTGGCCCAATTCCAAAGCAAAGGCCCCGCACGCATAGGCACTTAATCCAAGTCACTCGACCAAACCATAGAATCTAGAAAATCTGGCTCGACCAGAGTGTTTAAAATGTCAAATGACTCGATGAATCTCAAATCCCAGAGAAAACGCCCGAGTAAATTCATCCATGGCCGAGAAAACCAAGTCACGCCCAGGCCGCGCCCGAACCGCGCCCAGGTCCTGACCCGAGCGCGCCCGAGACCAGCGCCCGAGGCTGCGTCCGAGTCCTGACCGAGGCCTACGCCCGACCAGAACTTCACACCAGGCCACGACCATGTTCCGACCAGATTCCGGCAAAACGGTCTCGACCAAAAGGCTTAGGATTGCTTCAACATTCAACATCAACTATTCAAAAGCAAAGCACCTCCGGCCCAAATTCCGGTCAAACTCCGGCGAAGCTCCGATCAACCACCGTCCGACCTCCGATCATACTCCGATCAGGCTCATATCACCAACACCATGGTCCGGTCAATATCACCTCCAACCGAGTCCAATCGGAGATGGGTCCTCCCAGAGCAAATTCCGGCCAAAGCCTTTACTATTCACAAATATCTCCTCCCCCATGTGGCGGTGGAATAATGATGAATAGTGCTAGAATAGTGTTGTCATCATTACAAAGGACGGAATAGTGTCAAATAGTGCCGGAATAGTGGCCATCATCAATGCAAAGGGGAGGAATAGTGGCCCTCATCAATGCCTCATCAATGCCGCCCACCATGAATGGAGGAGGACCTCAAGCCGCCCACCATGAAAGGAGGAGTGGACTCCAAGCCACAACCGCCTCCTTTGCCTATAAAAGGAAGGCCACCCCTTCCTTAAACAATGCCTCGTGTCCTATCTTGTGCCAAGGTCCTTAGTTTGTTACTCCTCAAATCTCTCTAGAATCTTGGGCACAAAACACTTGTAAACACTCTCCATTTCAATACCAAAGTTCAAGGTTCTACTTTTGTTCTTGTTTTGTTCCATTACTTTGTTCCAAAACCGAGAGCTCTTCTTTCCAAAACCAAGAGCCTCTCTTTCTTTTCTTGTCTTTCATTTACTTATTTTCGAGCACTCTTGTTGGTTCTCGAGTGCTCAAGTCTTTACTTTTCTTGTCTTTCGAAAACCCTTGTTTTAGTACACTAGCTATGGTATCCTCTTCCATGGATAACCGTAGCTAAACCCTTCATTCGGTTGAAGGGGTGTACTTGTGTCAATGAAAACGTTTTAGACTCTTTCCTTAGCGCTTCTATTGTATTTGAGCTCGTTCTATGTGCCTTTATTTGGTTGAGCAACAAGGCTAAGTGGATGCTTGAAATGGCAAAGCTTAGCCGAGTGGTTCAATCTTGAGTAGACAATAAGGCTAAGTGGATGCTTGAAATGGCAAAGCTTAGCCGAGTAGTTTACTCTTCTTTCAAACCACTTGATTGATCGGAAATGATTGATCAAGTGGATGCACATAGGCTAATATACCTTGAAATGGGGTATTAGTCTAGCTAGAACAAGTGATCGATGCCTTGAAATGGGCTAGACGGTGTCGCAAGTCGAGTGCTTGAAATGGCCTCGTACACTTTCAAATACATAGATTGATCATTAGCGGTCCATGATAAACTGTTCTATGACACAAGGCCCCTAAAAACCGAATACCTTTCCTTTGATAAAAACCAACTCATCACTTTACTTTCGGTACCAATATCAACTGCTTACTTTCAGTACCCATATCAACTGCTTATTTTCCGCAAGTCTTGTCCTTCAAGCATTTATTTTCCGCAAGTCTTGTCCTTCAAGCACTTACTTTCTAGCAATTTACTTTCAGTCTCGTATTTACTTTCCTTACTTTCAGTCATTTCCTTTCAGTACTAAAACCTCAACCAACCCCAATCAAACTTTCATTTCAGTACAAAATCAAAAGAACTGCTATCCACCATATTTTCCCTTGGGTTCGACCCCTACTTACCGCTTTACTACCCAAATAGTGAAGTCGCACAAGTAGTGGACTTATAAATTTATTTTGTACATTTGCCTCGCGACAAGGCATATGTCAGTCATCAAGACGCCTACTCAAGGGAAGATCCATATCATGAGACATATTCATATGATACGAATTGGGAAGGCAATCACCACCAGTTTTATGATCAACCCTATTATCAAGATGGTCAGTATCATGAGACATATACATCATTGGTCATACATATACTGACAGAGCCTTGTCGTGAGGCAATGTGCAAAATTAATTTATAAGTCCGCTACTCGTTACTTCACCATTGGGTAGTAAAGCGGTAAGTAGGGGTCATACCCAAGGGAGTCAGTGTGGAATGGTTGTTCTTTTGACGAATTTGTAAAGAAAATTAAGTGCGATTGGGGTTGGTTGTGGTTTTAGTACTGATGGAGCGTATTTCTACGATTCATTGAGTACGGTAAACCCACCAAATTAGGCACTTTGAGTGCACGAACATGTGCTTGTTAATGTGTATTTGCATTTCAGGCCATTTTGGAGTCTAAAGAGGAATCACGCCTAAAAAGGGAGATTTGAGCCCAAAAAGCACACCAAGCATTTCTGGCCGAGAAGTCTCAACTAAGGCCCGAGGAAAAGCAACCAGGGCCCAAGCAAAACCAACCAGGGACCGAGGACCCCAGTCGAGGACCGAGCGAGCTCAGCCGGGTACCCAGGCCCAGTACCGAGAACCTTAGGTCCCTGACCGAGAACCAGAACTGAGAAGACCAGGTCCCCGCCCAGGTCCCTGTCCGAGAGCCAACGCCGAGAAACCAGGTCCCCGCCCAGGCATCGCCCAGGCCACGCCCGAGCAGTCTAGCACTGAATTCAAGTTACCCGGGCAAACGAGCTGATCTGACAAATCCACCTCAAGCAACGTGATCAAAATGGCAAATAAGGTGGACAATGTTGGAAAACCAAGGAGAACGCCCGGGCAGATTGGCAGTTGGCACAATTCCAAAGCAAAGGCCCCGCGCGCATAGGCACTGAAACCAAGTCGCTCGACCAACCCATGGAATCTGGCAAATCTGGCTCGACCAAAGTGTTTTAAATGCCCAATAACCTGGACAATCTCACTTCCCAGACAAAAAGCCCGAGTGGAACCAGCTAAAGCCCGATCAAGGCCAAAATAGGGCAATATCGACCGTTTTGGGATTTCGACCATGTTCCAGGCAGAATTTGGCTTAGCATCCTAGTTTTTTGGTCGGCAAGGAGAGTCAGCCACCAAGCATCTTCAGAGCCTTCATGGCATCTGCCAGACTCTCCGAACCTATGGAGCCACAGTGGAGAATTTCAAACTTAAGGCTTTTCACTTTTCTTTAACCGATGCAGCTCACGCTTGGTTTTTGTCTCTTCCTTCAGGTAGAATCAGGACCTGGGACCAGATGCAGAAGAAGTTTCTTGACAAATACTACCCAGCAGCTAATGCAGGACAGGTCCGTAGGCAGCTGCAAGATCTCAGGTAGGGGCCGAACGAGTCTATGTATGACTACCTAGAAAAGTTCAACCAACTGGAGCAGAGCTGCAGTAATCTAGGAGTGCCAGAGAAGCTGATAATAGAGTACATACTTGATGGGTTGAGACCGCTCGATAGGATGCTGCTAGACGCCTCAGCTGGAGGCACGATCATGGATTTATCCCCAGCAGGAGTAAGGAATTTGACATCGGAGGTGGCTGAGAATGCTAGGTTCAGAGAAGAAGCCAGCAGGCAGGATGAATTCAGTAGGACTAGACACGTTGTGAAGGCTGAGACCCACCAAATCAGATGACTGATGAGATTAAACAGATGAAGGAGATGGTGCAGAAGCTGTTGATGAATCAGATGGTCCATGTGAAGCCTTGTGAGTTTTGTTCTGCAACTGACCATAAGACGGATGCCTACCCCAGTTTACAGGAGGATATACCAGCCAATGTCAATGCAGTGGGTGAATTCCTACAGTACAACAACCATGCACCCCAGCAGGCTCAGCAGCAGTTCTATCGCCCACCATACCATCAACAGTAGGGTGGCTACAATAATCAGAACCAGTATCAGCAGAGAGGGCAGAATTATAATCAAGCAGGCCCTAGTAATCAGAGTTCTAGCAAGTCTTTGGAGGATATAGTGAAGGAGCTGGCAGCTAGCACCCAGCAGATAGCCACCACTGTGCAACAAAATTAGGTGAAGACCGATGGGACTCTAGCAGAGCTAACTAAGCAGATGTCCAGCTTAGCCCAGACCATTTCCGAGCTGAAGAGAGATCCGAGAAAGCTACCGTCACAGACAGTGCCTAACTGATGGACCATAATTATACGAATCAAAAACACAGTAAAACCCACCAAATTAGACTGTTGGTCTATTTAACTTCTGCTTGTTAGTCCCGATTTATTTCTACAGGGTATTTTGGCGCTTAGAGAGAAAACACGCTAAGGAGAGGATTTTACGCTGAAAAGATATTACGAGCCAGTTCGAGGTCACGATCAGACGCTGAATGAAGAATCTCAAGATCCTGACGTAGGAATTACTCAAATCAAATCCAACCGAGGAACAATCAAAGTCAGACGGAGCGAAATTGGACTGATAGTTTTGTGAAAAGACTGCACAAAACTGTCAAAACTCATCCATGGACCAAGTGACCGGCGGCTTTGGGAGGATTGGATGACTCATGGGTGGCAAACTCCTCCTCCTCCTCCTTGTGACCGGTGGCTTATGGCAAGGGGTGGCCAAGGGAGGAAAACCTCCCCATTTTTAGACTTGCAACCGGCGGCTCTTTGAGCCACCATGGGAAGATGACAAGTGGTGGCTCCTCCTCCACATCTTCAAAGCCTCCTCCTCCACCGTTGGATGCAACACCACTTGCCACCATCTTGGCCCTCCATCCTCCTCCCCTTTAGCTATAAATAGAGGCTCACCCCTCCTCATTTGAATCATCCACAAATCCAAAAATCAACATTTCACTTCTCTCTCTAAGTTTTTGTTACTTTGTAAGTTTGGTTTGGTTTTGGAAATAATACTCCTGTTTGTTCTTGAGTATTATACTTTAGAGAATACTCCTGTTGGTTCTTGAGTATTCAGTAGGAAATTGGGAATACTCCTGTTGGTTCTTGAGTATTCCACCCCTTTCCCTCTTACTGTTTTCAAAAACCCCCGAGTATTTTGTTATGATGTCCTTTTCCATGGATATTCGTAGCTAAACTCCTCATTCGGTCGAAGGTATTTTCTTGTATTATATAATGTTTTAATTTCTTTTAGTTTCATTTCTTTGTATTCAAAACTTGTTCTATGTGCCATATATAGTCAGAGTTTCCAAGGTTGAGTGGAAGCTGTAACAAGCAAAGCTCTTCCGTGGGAATTCGTGATCATACTCGGTAAGTGGAAGCTGTAACAAGCAAAACTTATCGAGGAGTTCGACTTATCTAAAACACCACTTGGTCGATCGTAACTGAGAGATCAGGTGGATGCACAAAAGGCTAAGATACTTCGAAAGGAGGAATTAGTCTGAAGTAGAATAAGTGTTGCTTTAAACGATGTTGCAAGTCTTGCGCTGCGAAAGGGCCTCGATTCATCTTTGAATACTTAGAAAGGTTACTAACGGTTATTAATAAACATGTTATAATACAAGGTACCTAAAACCGAATACTTTTCCTTAAATTACAAACCCCCCTGTATTTACTTTTATAAACTGCTCGATCAACTACAACCATCAACCGCTCATCTACCGGAGGAATCGCAATCACGCATCACCCACTGTAAGTCTTCTTCCCTTAACTCTTTTACTTTTAGTATTTTAATTTCTGTATTTACTTTTCCGCATAAAAAACCAAAAAAACCAAAAATAGTAGCTTAGTAATTAGCAGTAAGTCCGCAATAGACCTAAAATCACTCACCATACGATCCCCTAAAGAACAGTTATCCCTCTAATTCCCTTGGGTTCGACCCCTACTTACCACTTACTACCCAGTAGTGTAGTCGCGAGTAGCGGAAAATATAAATTTATTTGTACAGAGAACATTGCACCTTAACGACAGTGCAGTGCGCTCCGTCAAATTGGCGCCGTTGCCGGGGAATTAGCCATCGGATAAGTTCTTTAAATCAATACGCGCTCGAAACAACCATGTCTCGCGAAGGAAGCCACCATGACTACCAAGATGACGACGAGATGAACCTGTACGATCGAAACAATGAGGTGCCACTTCCATTTATGGATGATCCGGAACAACTCATCCGAAGCAGACGAGCTCGTGATAGGGAAGCCATCAGAAGAAACCAAGAACCACCCGAGGACCGGAATGCAGCTGGTCCGGTACGACAACCCCTAGATATCCACCACCCCCACAACCTTGACAAGTGCCGAGACGTGAACCCGCTTTCGATGACTACTACGGAGATAACAACAACTACCGTACACCTACTATAGGAGAACTAAATGCCCCAGAATTCGAAACGCAGCCATGGTGCATTTGCCAGAGCCCTGAGCTAGAAAACATTGTCGTCGACATCAACAGTTTGCCAAGGTTCTCAGGAACTAATGAAGAATCTGCAACAACTCATCTCCAACGCCTACATGGCATTTGCCAAAATCTAAAACCCAATCGAGTGAATATAAACGACTTCAAGTTAAAGGCGTTCTATTTTTCCCTCGTTGACTCGGCAAGCGACTGGTTCCTTTCATTACCTTCAGGAAGCATCAGAACATGGGTTCAGATGCAAAGGAAATTCCTTGACAAATACTGCCCAGCAACAAAAACAATGCAAGTAAGAAGGCAATTACAGGACATAAGGCAGGAACCTAACGAAACCATGTACGATTACCTGGAAAAATTCAACCGCCTGGAGAGAAGCTGTTGTACCCTTGGACTGCCCGAGAAACTCACCGTCGAGTATCTCATTAACGGATTAAGACCCTTAGACAAAATGCTCTTGGATGCCTCACCTGGAGGGTCCATGATGAATCTATCATTAAGTGGCATAAGGGATCTTATCACCAACGTTGCTGAGAATGCCCGATTCAGAGAAGAGACAACTCAGCAGGAAGAATTCTCCCGGACAAAAAATGTGGCAAAAGCGGAAACGTCGATGAGCTCTATGCCTAAAGAGATGAAGCAGCTAAAGGAGATGATGATTCAAATCCTACGAAGGCAGCCAGTTCCGGTAAAACCTTGCGAGTTCAGTGGTTCTGCAGACCACAAAACTAACGCATGTCCAACATTAATAGAAGAGGAACCGGCAGAAGTGAATGCAGTGGGAGAATACCAAGAATACAACAACAATCAGAAGGGAACCAACCAAGTCGCTCGATGACACAATGAAGGAGCTCGTAGGAAGCATAAATCAATTGGGTACTTCGCTACACCAACACCAGGAAAAAACTGACGGGGCAATTTCAGAATTGACCAAACAAATCTCCCAACTCGCTGCCTCAGTATCCACACTCACTAATGAGTCTGGCAGACTCCTTTCACAAACCATTCAAATGCAGGAAGATGTGAATGCCTTGACTCTTAGGAGTGGAAAAACGCTTGTCGGCAAACCTTTAGAGCAAGAGGACAAGGACCCAAGATTACCCGGGAAAGAACAAATGAGGCCCGAGTCTCTCGAAGCTCTAGAAGAAGAAGCGGCCGATGAAGACGACGGCATGTATGAGGAAGAGCAGGACGTAACCGAAGAAGAAGGGGATACGTCCAAAGAACACATACCTGGCCCGGTGCCTAGAACCGAAGACCCTAGAATCAGTGCAAAACTTCCATTCCCAGTACCTGCTCGCATGCAAAAACAGCATGTCATGGATGAGGACGTGTTTGAATTATTCAGCAAAGTCGAAATCAACATCCCCCTCCTAGAAGCCATTAAGCAAATTCCTCGATACGCCAAGTTTTTAAAAGAACTTTGTATCAACCGGAGGAAGACTAGAAACGATCAGGAGCTGATGAGTAGAAACGTGTCGGCCGCCATACAACAAAAAATGCCCCCCAAATGTGGAGATCCAGGCACTTACACCATTCCATGCACAATTGGCAACATCAGGATCGAGAACTGCATGCTAGATCTTGGAGCATCAATCAATGTCCTCCCCTTCTCTATCTACTCATGTCTTAAGATTGGGCCACTAAAACCCACCGATCTCACTATTTAACTAGCAGATCGGTCATGCAAACAGCCAGAGGGCAAAATTGAAGACGTCCTGGTTCAAGTAGGCAAATTAGTATTTCCAGCAGACTACTACGTCTTAAAAATGGAGAATGGCGGACCTACAGATCATGCACCCATCCTTCTCGGTCGTCCATTTCTCAAAACATCAAAAATGAAGATAGACTGTGGAAGTGGAATGCTATCAATGGAAGTAGAAGGAGAAGTCTTCAGCTTTGATATATTTCAAGCAATGAAGTACCCTATGGAATTCGAGGAAGTACACGCTCTCGATGCTTTGGACGACCTGGTCTAAGAAATTCAATCAGAATCAAGATCAGATCCCTTAGAAGCCATACTTAACGGGGCCGAAGGATCATACGAATTAACCGAAGACTTGCATGAAACGGTGGCTCACTTAACAATCTCGGAGCCTCTCATACCAGAATATGAAGTCAACGAGGTAAAGCTATTCAAATCAAATACTTTTCTTCCCTCGGTAATGCAAGCACCCAAAATAGAATTGAAGCCCCTGCCTAGACATCTGAAGTACGCCTTCCTCGGGGATAATGACACGCTCCCTGTAATCATCAAAAGTGGCTTGGAAGCGGGGCAGGAACAAAGGTTGATAAAAGTACTAAAACAGCACAAGTTAGCTATTGGATGGACATTGGTCGACTTAAGAGGAGTCAGCCCAGCTGTATGCATGCACCGTATTTCACTCGAGGACGGAGCAAAGCCATCAAGAGAACATCAACGACAACTCAATCCAATCATGATGGAAATCGTCCAAAAGGAAATACAAAAGCTTCTTGATGCGGACGTTATCTATCCCATATCAGATAGCCAATGGGTGAGTCCTGTCCACGTGGTCCCAAAGAAAAGTGGGATCACAGTCGAAGAAGATGCTGAAGGAAATATGGTAACAACAAGGATCAAGAACGGCTGGAGAATGTGAATCGACTACAGGAAATTAAACACCGTCACAAGGAAAGACCATTTCCCCCTGCCATTCATCGATCAAATGCTAGACAGACTGGCAGGCAAGCCATATTTCTGCTTCTTGGACGGGTTCTCAGGATACAATCAGATCCCTATAGCACCTGAGGACCAAGAAAAGACTACATTCACCTGCCCATTCGGTACATTCGCCTTCAGAAGAATGTCGTTTGGCCTATGCAATGCCCCGGGAACTTTTCAAAGGGTAGTAACCAGCATCTTTTCAGACATGATTGGGGAATTCATTGAAGTCTTCATGGACGACTTCACAATCTATGGCAGTACATTCGACGCTTGCCTAGATAACTTGAGCACGGTTCTGGCACGATGTGTCTCAATGAACCTTGTGCTCAATTATGAGAAATGCCACTTCTTGGTAACTCATGGAGTGGTCTTAGGGCACGTCGTCTCACAAGAAGGCATAGAGGTGGATAAATCTAAGATAGACTTGATCATGACTTTACCATACCCCTCCACTGTCCGAGACATCCAATCCTTCCTTGGGCATGCGGGATTCTATCGACGATTCATCAAGGACTTCTCCAAAAAGGCGTTGCCTATATCCACTCTTCTCCAAAAAGAAGTTCCTTTTGAATTCACCAATACATGCAAAGAATCCTTTGATGAGCTCAAAAAGGCCCTCACTAGCACACCCGTCATCCAAACTCCGGATTGGAAAAAACCATTTGAGATCATGTGTGACGCAAGCGACTTTGCTGTAGGAGCAGTTCTCGGCCAAAAGATTGACAAGAAAACGGGTGTGATCTACTACGCCTCACAAACCCTAGATCCTGCCCAAAGGAACTACTCCACCACCGAGAAGGAACTCTTGGCAGTAGTATTCGCTTTAGAAAAATTCAGACCCTATTTGCTTGGAGCAAAAGTAATAGTTTACTCTGATCATGCTGCCATCCGTTACCTGATGAAGAAAAAGGAGTCCAAGCCAAGACTCATTCGGTGGATATTACTACTGCAAGAGTTCGATGTGGATATAAGGGACAAAAAAGGGATCGAGAATACTGTGGCCGACCACCTCAGTAGGATTGTCCGAAAAGAAGAAGAAGGACACATAACTGAGTCATTCCCAGATGAACATCTCTATGCAGTCTCTGCCAAGGTGCCATGGTACGCGTCAATCGTCAACTACCTTGTAGGAGGTACATTTCCTCCCTCTTTTACTAAAGCACAATGCATGAAACTTAGGCATAACGCTAGATATTACTTATGGGATGATCCCTATTTATGGAAAATAGGAGCAGATCAAATACTTAGGAGATGCATCCCTGATAATGAAATAGCTTCAGTTATTAGCTTTTGCCATGAGTTTGCATGTGGAGGACACTTCGGGTCTAGGAGAACCGCTAGAAAAATCTTAGATAGTGGCTTTTTCTGGCCAAACATATTTAGAGATGCTGGTGAAAAGTGTAAAAAAGGCGATAAGTGTCAAAGAGTAGGAAATGTGTCAGCTAGAAGTGAAATGCCTCAAGTACCCATATTAGTCAACGATGTTTTTGACATTTGGGGTCTTGATTTTATGGGACCATTCCCAGTCTCATGCGGTTATACTTACATTTTAGTTGCTGTAGATTATGTGTCAAAATGGGTAGAAGCCAAGGCCACAAGGTGCGACGATGCAAAGACTGTCATAGAATTTTTGCGCACTAACCTGTTTTGTAGGTACGGGGTACCCAAAGCCATAATAAGCGACCAAGGAACTCATTTCTGCAACCGCATGATGGCTGCTACCTTAAAACGCTACCATGTCCACCACCGGACATCCACGGCATATCACCCCCAATCCAATGGTCAAGCAGAGATCTCTAACCGCAAAATCAAAGGAATTTTAGAAAAGATGGTAAAGCCGGGCAGGAAAGACTGGAGTCAGAGACTAGATGAAGCTCTTTGGGCTTATCGGACGGCATACAAGACACCAATTGGAACCTCCCCCTTTCGGCTTGTTTATGGGAAAGCATGCCACCTTCCGGTGGAATTAGAACATAAAGCCTACGGGGCGCTCAAGAAATGCAATCCAGATCTAAAAGCTGCCGGACTAGATAGGAAGCTTAAGCTATGCGAACTTGAAGAATTGCGGCTTGAGGCCTATGAAGAGCAAACAGACTACAAGGCACGGACAAAATTATATCATGACAAATTCATCCTCCGACGCTCATTTGAGGAAGGACAACAAGTGCTACTCTTCTCCTCACGGATGAAGTTGATGCCTGGCAAACTAAGATCAAGATGGACCGGTCCTTATACTGTGACTAAAGTATACAACCATGGAATGCTTGAGTTGGAAAGCATGAACAATGGAAGCAGATTCACGGTAAACGGGCAGCGATTCAAACATTACCACGGCAAAGTCAACTTAGCTCCAAAACACTACGACCTAAGCCACCCATGGGACCCCAACCAGTGATCCAGGAATAAGGTACTGTCGAGCCAACGACGTTAAACAAGTGCACTAGTCGGGAGGTAACCCGACACTATCTTACTTTCCGCACTTTAATTTTCTGTCTTTCATTTTCTGTATTTTACTTTTTCAATAAGTCGCTCTCACCCACTTGGTGCATAGAAGATTTGACTATTCAGGAATCGGACTTGGGTGCAACATTAAGCCAGTCAGGGCTACGCTAAGAGTTCAAGGCCCCAGCCGAACTCCCTTGATTATCCAGCCTCGTGCCATGTCGTTCACTCGACACCTTAAAGGGAGTTCTGTCCTTCCCTTTTCCTTAATATCATTTCTTTCTCATAATTGTCTGCTTGCATGGCTTTTGAACTAAGTAGTGCTGAAAGGGACGACTTCGTTCAAAAGTGTGGGGTGAGATCCGCATGTGTAAATAAATAAATAACATCTTTTTCTTTTTTAAATAGTATCTTTTTGAAAATATGAACTTAAGAATGTGAAAAGGATAGATCTAAAATTCGTGCATTTACCTTGTGAAAATTCAACTGTCTAAAAACTTAGAACGTAACTTCTCATTTGTCCCTTTGTGCTGAGATAAACTAGGGATGTGGAGTTGATAGAAATGCCCTAGAGAGGCTTGGCAAGCAATCGAAGGATCGAATCAAACTATATGGTTTTCGAAGTCAGTGGAGGCTGCACTTCGGGTTTCGGTGAAGATTGAAGTCATCTCCGCCATGCAGTGTTTATGCAAAAAGAAAAAAAGGCGAGGGCAGGAATCAGACCGTCCTCTCTCTAGTCAAAGTAGCCGAGAAAATAGATGAGCGACCCTCATCTTGACCCGCGCGAAATGGCAATAATGAGAGGAGCGGGGAGGTATTTCCATAGGCTTGCGGGCGATGATTGGACCTCCCAAAAAAGGCTTGAGAAAATGGACTAGCAAGTCACAAAGACGCAAAAAGCTCAAAGAAGCAAATCAAGAGGCCAAAGGCCCAAAATTGTGAAGGTTTTAACCGAACAAAAAGTGAAGTACTCAAAGAGTCAAATCAAAGGCCAAAGGCCAATTCACTACAAAAAGCAGTCCCTCGCCAAAAGAAAATCAAAGTACTCAAACCATTGAAACCCGAACCGAATCATGTTCTAGAGAAAGCTACAAGGAACCCATATAATAAGAGACGATCCCGAGGTTGCAGTCCAGGAGCCTAAAAAGGGCTATCTCTCGAAACATCCAGAATAATTTGCATCTCGGCACGGAGGTACAAGTATCAAGTTACTTCTATTTATTTACACAGTTCAATTTGGTAATAAGTGAGTAATGCATGAATTAGGTTAAATCGAGTCTCACAAACTAATTTTCATATTTTAAAACCAAACTTAGAGTACCGCCCTTTAATAGCATTGTTCGGGATGAACAACTAAAAGTGTGGGGTGATCTGATGGACCATAATTATACGAATCAAAAACACAGTAAAACCCACCAAATTAGACTGTTGGTCTATTTAACTTCTGCTTGTTAGTCCCGATTTATTTCTACAGGGTATTTTGGTGCTTAGAGAGAAAACACGCTAAGGAGAGGATTTTACGCTGAAAAGATATTACGAGCCACTCCAAGGTCACGATCAGACGCTGAATGAAGAATCTCAAGATCCTGACGTAGGAATTACTCAAATCAAATCCAACCGAGGAACAATCAAAGTCAGACAGAGCGAAATTGGACTGATAGTTTTGTGAAAAGACTGCACAAAACTGTCAAAACTCATCCATGGACCAAGTGACCGGCGGCTTTGGGAGGATTGGATGACTCATGGGTGGCAAACTCCTCCTCCTCCTCCTTGTGACCGGTGGCTTATGGCAAGGGGTGGCTAAGGGAGGAAAACCTCCCCATTTTTAGACTTGCGACCGGCGGCTCTTTGAGCCACCATGGGAAGATGACAAGTGGTGGCTCCTCCTCCACATCTTCAAAGCCTCCTCCTCCACCCTTGGATGCAACACCACTTGCCACCATCTTGGCCCTCCATCCTCCTCCCCTTTAGCTATAAATAGAGGCTCACCCCTCCTCATTTGAATCATCCACAAATCCAAAAATCAACATTTCACTTGTCTCTCTAAGTTTTTGTTACTTTGTAAGTTTGGTTTGGTTTTGGACATAATACTCTTGTTTGTTCTTGAGTATTATACTTTAGAGAATACTCCTGTTGGTTCTTGAGTATTCAGTAGGAAATTGGGAATACTCCTGTTGGTTCTTGAGTATTCCACCCCTTTCCCTCTTACTGTTTTCAAAAACCCCCGAGTATTTAGTTATGATGTCCTTTTCCATGGATATTCGTAGCTAAACTCCTCATTCGGTCGAAGGTATTTTCTTGTATTATATAGTGTTTCAATTTCTTTTAGTTTCATTTCTTTGTATTCAAAACTTGTTCTATGTGCCATATATAGTCAGAGTTTCCAAGGTTGAGTGGAAGCTGTAACAAGCAAAGCTCTTCCGTGGGAATTCGTGATCATACTCGGTAAGTGGAAGCTGTAACAAGCAAAACTTATCGAGGAGTTCGACTTATCTAAAACACCACTTGGTCGATCGTAACTGAGAGATCAGGTGGATGCACAAAAGGCTAAGATACTTCGAAAGGAGGAATTAGTCTGAAGTAGAATAAGTGTTGCTTTAAGCCATGTTGCAAGTCTTGCGCTGCGAAAGGGCCTTGATGGATGCACAGTCGTTATGTGCAAACGTCAAGAATAAATTTATAATAGTCCGCTACTCGCGACTATACTACTGGGTAGCAAGTGGTAAGTAGGGGTCAAACCCAAGGGAATCAGGGGAATAGATGTTGTTTGAGGGGGTTGTCCAGCGAGAGAGCGTGTTTTAGGTCGGTTGGTTGGTTTTAAAGCTACCAGCTAAGTGATTGATTGATTGATTGGTTGGTTGGTTGGTTCTAGTACTGGAAAGTTAATTGCAATTTATAATTGAAGGAAAGCGTTCGGTTTCAGGGGCATTGTATTATATCCTGTTTAACATTGACCTCTAGTGACTCTACTAAGTATTCAAACGGTGTATTAAGGCCATTCCAAGCACTCGATTTGCGTACACTGTCTAGCCTATTCCAAGGACGTAGAGCACTTATTCTATTTAGACTAATACTCCATTCCCGGTTATATTAGCCTATGTGCATCCATTTGATCAATCATTCCCGATCAACCAAATGGTGTTTAAGATAAGTCAAACTTCTCAGATAAGCTTTGCCATTCCAAGCATCCACTTATCCGTACAAGTTTACGAACCCCGCTGTAGAGTTTTGCCATTCCAAGCATCCACTCTACCTTGGACGTTCTAACAGAATATATGGCACATAGAATAAGTTTTGAATACTAAGGAGAGACGCTAAGTTAATAGTCTAAAACATTTTATAATACAAGTGCGCCCCTTAGACCGAACTACTAGTTTAGCTACTATTAATCGCGCTAAACATTATAACTAAGGAAATAAAAACAGTTGAATAAATACTAGAAATAATACTTACAACCGTTGAAGCGCCAAGGGAGCTATCCTTTATTTCCAAAGCCAAACTTACAATTACAAAACTTAGAGAGAGAAGTGAATATTGATTTTGGGATGATGGTGATGATACAAATGAGGGGAGGAGGGGTGGTATTTATAGGAAAAATGGAGGAGAATGGATGGATGAGATGATTGCAAGTGGAGGCCATCCATGGAGGAGGAAGGAGGAGCCGCCACTTGGAGGAGGAGGAGGAGGAGGTTGCAGCCGCCGGTAGCCGGTGGTGGAGGGAGGAGGAGGGGTGGCTTTGGCCACCCCTTGCCAAAAGCCGCCGGTCATCCTAGCCCCATGTGTGAGTTTTGTACAGTTTTGTGCAGTCTTTTCACAAAACTGTCAATGTGTTTCTTCCCCGGGCTGTCTTGATTCCTCTCCTGATTCTTCTGATTAATTTGTTATGAGTGATTCAACGTCATGATCCTTAATATTTCTTCAGTCGGCATATGATCTTGACCTTGGATTGACTCGTAACATCTTTTCTGTTCTAAAAGCTCCTCTTTAATGTGTATTCTCTCTAAGCTCTGAATTACCCTGCAAAAATATATCTGAACTAACAAGCAAAAGTTAAATAGACAAAATGTCTAAATAAGGGGGTTATACTGTGGTTATGATTCGTATAATTTTGATCCATCAGGCCTCGATTCATCTTTGAATACTTAGAAAGGTTACTAACGGTTATTAATAAACATGTTATAATACAAGGTACCTGAAACCGAATACTTTTGCTTAAATTACAAACCCCCCCTGTATTTACTTTTATAAACTGCTCGATCAATTACAACCATCAACCGCTCATCTACCGGAGGAATCGCAATCACGCATCACCCACTGTAAGTCTTCTTCCCTTAACTCTTTTACTTTTAGTATTTTAATTTCTGTATTTATTTTCTGTATGTACTTTTCCACATAAAAAACCAAAAAAACCAAAAATAGTAGCTTAGTAATTAGCAGTAAGTCCGCAATCGACCTAAAATCACTCACCATACGATCCCCTAAAGAACAGTTATCCCTCTAATTCCCTTGGGTTCGACCCCTACTTACCACTTACTACCCAGTAGTGTAGTCGTGAGTAGCGGAAAATATAAATTTATTTGTACAGAAAACATTGCACCTTAACGACAGCGCAGTGCGCTCCGTCACTAACCCGAGGGGAAATGTCAGTGCTATGGCACTTACGGGTGCAGGAAGAGTAGACAGCGAAGAAAAAGTGTCCGAATCAGAGAGGATCGCGGATGATGTTCACTTTAACGTCATCCGCGACCAGTTAAAAGACAGTCAACCCGCGTCAATAAACTGCAAAGGATCCGCGGCTAGTTCATCATCCGCGGATGATGAATATTTACACAGCGCGGGTGATGACAATGTTATTGGTCCGCGGATGGAACACCTAAAGTGTTCTTCACCCGCAATCTTGTCTGAGGTGAATTTACAAATTGATCCTCCTTTACCATTTTCTGTGTAGGTAAGAGCTCCGGAAGAACACATGATCGAAAAGGATGAGCTAGGAGGCAGGCTGGAGGCAAGAGATGAGCTTAAAGAGCCAACGATGGAGCGCCCAATTGCACCGAGTCATGAGGCACCACCTGGAAAGTGTAAGGACCCAGGTGCCTTCACAGTCACCTGCGGTATTGGTGAGACTCTAATACATCATTGCTTAATCGATTTGGGTGCTGCTGTTAATGCTATGTCTTATTCCTTATATTGCTCTTTGAGACTTGGTCCATTGAAACCGCCTATATTGTTAATAGAGTGAGGAGATAAGTCTCGTATTCGTCATGTTGGTTTGCTAGAGGATCTAACCCTACATGTAGGCGACCTTGTTGTTCCTGCAGACTTTTATGTTTTACAGATGGGAGATGCTAGAAACGACGATCCTTGACAGAGCCTTGTCGTGAGGCAATGTGCAAAATTAATTTATAAGTCCACTACTTGTGACTTCACTATTGGGTAGTAAAGTGGTAAGTAGGGGTCGAACCCAAGGGAATTGGTGGAATGGTTGTTCTTTGAGGAATTTGTACAGAAAATTAAGTGCGATTGAGGTTGGTTGTGGTTTTAGTACTGAAAGTAATACTGAAAGTAAATACTGAAAAGTAAATTGCTGGAACAGTCGAGTTCAATATCAACCAAGCAACATACTTTTGGCACTGGCCGCACGCTATATTTCAAGCGCAATGCGTGCCAAAGTTATGTTGGATTGATGTTGAACAAGTCTGTAGTAAGCGTACGGAAATGTAAAGACTTAAAAGTAAAGTGCGAAAAGAAAATGACTGAAAAGTAAAGTGCGGAAAGTAAAGTGCTGGAAAGTAAAGTGCGGAAAGTAAAGTACTGAAAAGTAAAGTGCGGAAAGTAAAGTACTGAAAAGTAAAGTGCGTAAAAGTAAAGTGCGTAAAAGTAAAGACAGAAATTAAAGTGCTGAAAAGTAAAGTACTGAAAGTAAGCAGTTGATAGTGAGACTGAAAGTAAAATGACAGGTAAGTAAGGACGAAAGATATTCAGTCTAGGGTCTCTACTTGTGAGACAACCATCATGGATGTCAAATGATCTTACTTTGTGTTCATAAGTGTGGAGTTATTCCTTTTCAAGATTTAACCCCTAAAGTAAGGCTTTTTCAAGCGCTTTGACAGATGCTTGTCGTCAGAGCAAATGTACAAATAAATTTATAAGTCCGCTACTCGCGACTTCACTACTGGGTAGCAAGTGGTAAGTAGGGGTCGAACCCAAGAGAGTCAGTGTGGATTAGTTGTTCTTTAATAAAGCTTATGCAGAAATTAAATGCGATTGCTGTTGGGTTTAAGTGTGCTTTGAGAACTGAAAGTAAATTACAATAGTTGATAATTGACTGTAAGGAAAGGATTCAGTTTAGGAGTTTCATATCATATCATCGTTCATCATTGACCCTTAATGATCCTACTAAGTGTTCAAAAGTGTATCAAGGCGATTTCAAGCGCTCAATTTGCACACACTGTCTAGCCCATTTCAAGGTCGTACAGCACTTGTTCTATTTAGACTAGCACCCCATTTCAAGGTATACTAGCCTATGTGCATCCATTTGAACAATCGTTTCCGATCAATCCAAATGGTGTTTAAAAGAGATCGAACTCCTCAGATAAGCTTTGCCATTTCAAGCATCCACTTACCCGAGTATGTTCACGAACCCCCACGGAAGAGTTTTACCATTTCAAGCATCCATTCAACCTTGGAAGTTCTGACCTAATATATGGCACATAGAACAAGTTTTGAAACACTAAGTAGCATTAAGCATAGAGTCTAGAACAGTTTATGATATAAATACTCCCTATACCGAATACAAGCTTTAGCTACTTGTATTCATGTCAAGGAATACAAGCAAACTATTGCCTTGAACAAGGATACCGAAAAGGACAATAACTTTAAAGTAAGAACAAAATATACGGAAAGTAATTTTGTACCTACAATAAGTGGAGGAGAGGAGCTCCTAAGCAAGATTCAAGCAAGGGAAAGTAGCTCCAAAATGAAGAACAAGTGTTTATTGAAAGTGAAGAGAAGAGGGTTAAGCCCTCTATCTCTCTAAAGACTTGTGAAATTATGGGATACATTTACAAGGAGAGGGCATGCTCTATTTATAAGCTAAGGAGGAGGGGAAGATGTGGAGGAGGATGAAGACACATGGCATGAAGTTGTGGAGAGGAGTGGAGAGCAAGTTAGCCGCCCCATGTGAGGAGGAGCCTCCTCCCCTTAGCCGCCCATGTGTGAGGAAGAGAAGAGGTTTTGTGATCTTTTCCAAAAGCCATCGGTCCTTTCAGCTCCGGATTGTCTCTGGTTGCTCTTTGGTTGGATTTGTTTTGAGTGATTCCTTGTCAGGATCTTGAGATTTCTTCAGTCGGCATCTGGTCGTGACCTTGGAATGACTCGTAATATATTTTCAGCGTAAAAACTCCTCCTTAGCAGCGTGTATTCTCTCTAGGCTCCAAAA
The DNA here is from genome assembly GCA_033675215.1 of Rhodiola kirilowii. Lineage (NCBI taxonomy): Eukaryota > Viridiplantae > Streptophyta > Magnoliopsida > Saxifragales > Crassulaceae > Rhodiola > Rhodiola kirilowii. The sequence goes on from CM066201.1 coordinate 38,875,428, forward strand.
TACCCTGTAGATAAATATCGGAACTAACAAGCAAAAGTTAAATAGACAAATAGTCTAATTTGGTGGGTTTAACTGTGTTTATGATTCGTATAATTATGGTCCATCAGATCACCCCACACTTTTAGTTGTTCGTCCCGAACAATGCTATTAAAGGGCGGCACACTAAGTAAGCTTTTAAAATATGAAAGTAAGACTGTGGGACTAGATTTATCCTAATTCATGCATTACAACTTGTTACTAAATTAAACCGTGTAAATACTTAGAAGAAACTTGATACGTGTACCTTCCTGCTGAGATGCAAATTATTTTGGATGTTTCGGGAGATAGCCCTTTTTAGGCTCCTGGACTGCAACCTCGGGACCGTCTCGCACTATATGGTTTTCTTGTAGCTTTCTCTAGCACGTGATTCGGTTCGGGTTTCAATGGTTTGGTCTTTGATTTTCTTTTGGCGAGGGACAGCTTTTGTAGTGAATCGGCCTTTGGCCTTTGATTTGACTCTTTGAGTACTTCACTTTTTGTTCGGTTAAAACCTTCACAATTTTGGGCCTTTGGCCTCTTGATTTGCTTCTTCGAGCTTTTGCCTTTTTGTGGCTTGCTAGTCCATTTTCTCAAGCCTTTTTGGGAGGGCCAATCATCGCCCGCAAGCATATGGAAATACCTCCCCGCTCCTCTCATCCTTTCCGTTTCGCGCGGGTCAAGATGAGGGTCGCTCATCTATTTTCTCGGCTACTTTGACTAGAGATAGGACGGTCTGATTCCCGTCCTCGCCTTTTTTCTTTTTGCATAAACACTGCATGGCGGAGATGACTTCAATCTTCACTGAAACCCGAAGTGCAGCCTCCACTGACTTCGAAAACCATATAGTTAGATTCGATCCTTCAAGTGCTTGCCAAGCCTTTCTAGGGCAGTTTATGTCAACTCCACATCCCTAGTTTATCTCAGCACAAAGGGACAAATGAGAAGTTACATTCTAAGTTTTTAAACAGTTGAATTTTCACCAGGTTAATGCATGAATTATGATCTATCTTTTTCACATTCTCAAGTTCATATTTTCAAAAAGATAATATTAAGGGAAAGAAAAAGAAAAACATGTTATGTACACAGGTGGTTCTCACCCCACACTTTTGAACGAAGGCGTGCCTTTCAGCAAGACTTAGTTCAAAAGTTATGCAAGCAAATATATACAGGAAGGGTGAGAATGAAAAAACTAAATGACAGAAATTAAATGACTGAAAGTAAGATAGGTGTCGGGTTACCTCCCGACCAGTGCCTTTGTTTAACGTTGTTGGCTCGATGATACCTCATTCCTGGATCATAAGTAGGGATCCCATGGGTGCTTGAGGTCAAACTTCTTCTCAGTAGCTCTTTTGATTTGAGAGGGTGAGGCTTTATTGACCATAGCTGCTGGTCCAATGAGTCGTGCTTGCTTGTTACTCTTTCCGGGTTTCCATTCTTTCGGCCCATGTCTTTGCCGCTTCTTCATGTTTGAATAGTTGGCACCTTTGCGAGTTTGGAAGTTTGGTTTTGTGCCATTAAATGTAGGCGACATTAAGCATGCGCCTCTGCCAATCCTCTTCATTGTGGCAATGATGGATGGTTGTCTTGGAACGAGTGAGTTTTCAGGCGGTTTCCCTTGGCTTATGACGAGTGAGAGTTCCTTTGTCGGCTTTTTTGGCTTATGCTCTTCCTTTAACTCCCCGTGCACCTCATCATCATTGATTATATGATCTTCGATGGCTATGATCGGCATAAAACACGAAGGGTTAAGTTGGGGCATTTCGACCATGAGGACTGGTTCTGTTTCAGGTGCTCCGACAGTGAGGACCGGGTCTGGCTTGATTTCTTCGGCCGCTTCGGCAGTGAGGTTCGGGACTTCTGTTGGCTCGGCAGTTAGGACTGTGATTTCCTCGGATGGATTGGTGATAAGGAGCGGGCCTGATTTGGGCAGTTCTTCTTCTAACTCCCAGGGATAATCTGAATGGAGCTCTTCTTCAGGCAACCATGGGTCCTCATCCTCGTCATTCATATGGTTTCCGGAGGCAATCACACTGAGGTATGGGTCTGATATGGGCAACTCGTCATTGAGGTCCGGGTATGTCTTGGCTGGTTCTTCTTCGGTCATCTACTGGTCCTCATTCTCTTCCGGCTCCTCGGGTTCTGCCGTCCTTTTTATTGCCCATGATTCGGCTTCGGCCGTGAATTGGTGCATCGAGGCACTCACTTGCTGTATGTCTGCGGCCAATTGATGGGTGCTAGCTGCCAGCTACCCATAACTCAGTTTTGGCCCTGATTTGGTGCATCGTGTTGTTCAGTTCTTCGCGCCGCATGGCCTGATCTTTTCTTTGTCTTGACCTTGTGGCCAAATCATCTATTAAGTTCCAAAGATCATCCATGTCTAAGTTGTTCACCGAGCCTCCCACTGCATCATTTAGCCAATTCCACTCTTGTGGTATCATCCCATTGAGAAACCTTTGAAGAAGATCGTGGTTGGTGAATCCATGGTGCGGGCAGCTCGTCACAATGGAGTCAAAGTACGCCAAGTACTCGTCCAAAGTTTCGTCCCGGGATTCCTCTATGTTGTTGATCTTCTCGCGGATTTCAAGTTCGAAGGGTGGTGGGGAAAACTCCTCATTGTTCCAAGGCTCCATTCCGTAGTAGTAAGACTTAGTGAATTGCATGGTAAAACAAAAAACAAAAAACAAAATAGAACAACTATTCCGATTCACAACTCCCCGGCAACGGCGCCAATTTGACAGATGTTTGTCGTCAGAGCAAATGTACAAATAAATTTATAAGTCCGCTACTCGCGACTTCACTACTGGGTAGCAAGTGGTAAGTAGGGATCTAACCCAAGAGAGTCAGTGTGGATTAGTTGTTCTTTAATGAAGCTTATGCAGAAATTAAATGCGATTGCTGTTGGGTTTAAGTGTGCTTTGAGAACTGAAAGTAAATTACAATAGTTGATAATAGACTGTAAGGAAAGGATTCGGTTTAGGGGTTTCATATCATATTATCGTTCATCATTAACCCTTAATGATCCTACTAAGTGTTCAAAAGTGTATCAAGGCCATTTCAAGCGCTCGATTTGCACACACTGTCTAGCCCATTTCAAGGTCGTACAGCACTTGTTCTATTTAGACTAGCACCCCATTTCAAGGTATACTAGCCTATGTGCATCCATTTGAACAATCGTTTCCGATCAATCCAAATGGTGTTTAAAAGAGATCGAACTCCTCAGATAAGCTTTGCCATTTCAAGCATCCACTTACCCGAGTATGTTCACGAACCCCCACGGAAGAGTTTTGCCATTTCAAGCATCCACTCAACCTTGGAAGTTCTGACCTAATATATGGCACATAGAACAAGTTTTGAAACACTAAGTAGCATTAAGCATATAGTCTAAAACAGTTTATGATATAAATACTCCCTATACCGAATACAAGCTTTAGCTACTTGTATTCATGTCAAGGAATACAAGCAAACTATTGCCTAGAACAAGGATACCGAAAAGGAAAATAACTTTAAAGTAAGAACAAAATATACGGAAAGTAATTTTGTACCTACAATAAGTGGAGGAGAGGAGCTCCTAAGCAAGATCCAAGCAAGGGAAAGTAGCTCCAAAATGAAGAACAAGTGTTTATTGAAAGTGAAGAGAAGAGGGTTAAGCCCTCTATCTCTCTAAAGCTTTGTGAAATTATGGGATACATTTACAAGGAAAGGGCATGCTCTATTTATAGGCTAAGGAGGAGGGGAAGATGTGGAGGAGGATGAAGACACATGGCATGAAGTTGTGGAGAGGAGTGGAGAGCAAGTTAGCCGCCCCATGTGAGGAGGAGCCTCCTCCCATTTAGCCGCCCCCCCCTCATGTGTGGAGGAGCCTCCTCCCCTTAGCATTCCATGTGTGAGGAAGAGAAGAGGTTTTGTGATCTTTTCCAAAAGCCATCGGTCCTTTCAGCTCCGGATTGTCTCTGGTTGCTCTTCGGTTGGATTTGTTTTGAGTGATTCCTTGTCAGGATCTTGAGATTTCTTCAGTCGGCATGTGGTCGTGACCTTGGAATGACTCGTAATATATTTTCAGCGTAAAAACTCCTCCTTAGCGTGTATTCTCTCTAGGCTCCAAAATACCCTGTAGATAAATATCGGAACTAACAAGCAAAAGTTAAATAGACAAATAGTCTAATTTGGTGGGTTTAACTGTGTTTATGATTCGTATAATTATGGTCCATCACGCTTACACCACAATCTACTCCAAAATCAAGACATAGACTTCTAGTTCTAAGTGCAGCCACTTGATCTTCAGTTATGATCAACCAAGCGACTTAAGGAAGAGTAAACTACTCGGCTAAGCTTTGCTCTTTCGAGCATCCACTTAGCCTAGTTGTCTAATCAAGATTGAACTACTCGGCTAAGCTTTCCTCTTTCGAGCATCCACTTAGCCTTGTCGTTCAACCGAATAATGGCACCGAACTAGTTGACACAAAATAGCATTAAGTTCAAGTCTCAAGATGCATACACAAGTATGAACACCCTTTGACCGAATATGCTTTAGCTACTTGTATTCATGGTAAGGAATACAAGCACCATACTTACGAAAGAAAACAAGAAAACAAGAACAAGGAAAGTAAAAAGAGGACTGATGGACCAGAATTATACGAATCATAAACACAGTTAAACCCCCTTAATTAGACATTTTGTCTATTTAACTTTTGCTTGTTAGTTCAGATATATTTTTGCAGGGTAATTCAGAGTTCATGCTAAAGAGGAGCTTTTAAAGCAGAAAAGATGTTACGAGTCAATCCAAGGTCAAGATCATATGCCGACTGAAGAAATATCAAGGATCCTGACGTTGAATCACTCATAACAAATTAATCAGAAGAATCAGGAGAGGAATCAAGACAACCCGGGGAAGAAACACATAGACAGTTTTGTGAAAAGACTGCACAAAACTGTACAAAACTCACACATGGGCAAAGTGACCGGCCACTTGGGCAAGAGGTGGCCAAAGCCACCCCTCCTCCTCCCTCCACCACCGGCAACCGGCGGCTTTCCTCCTCCTCCATGTGGTGGCTTCTCCTCCCTTGATTTGCTCATCCAATCTCCATGCAACAAGTGTCCTCATCTCCTCCTCCTTCCATGGCTATATAAGGAGGAGCTCCTCCCCTCATCCATATCATCCCATAAGCAATTCACTTCTCTCTCTAAAAGTTTTGTAATTGTAAGTTTGGCTTTGGAAATAAAGGATAGCTCCCTTGGCGCTTCAACGGTTGTAAGTATTATTTCTAGTATTTATTCAACTGTTTTTATTTCCTTAGTTATAATGTTTAGCGCGATGAATAGTAGCTAAACTAGTAGTTCGGTCTAAGGGGCGCACTTGTATTATAAAATGTTTTAGACTATTAACTTAGCGTCTCTCCTTAGTATTCAAAACTTATTCTATGTGCCATATATTCGGTTAGAACGTCCAAGGTAGAGTGAATGCTTGGAATGGCAAAACTCTACAGCGGGGTTCGTAAACTTGTACGGATAAGTGGATGCTTGGAATGGCAAAGCTTATCTGAGAAGTTTGACTTATCTTAAACACCATTTGGTTGATCGGGAATGATTGATCAAATGGATGCACATAAGCTAATATAACCGGGAATGGAGTATTAGTCTAAATAGAATAAGTGCTCTACATCCTTGGAATAGGCTAGACAGTGTACGCAAATCGAGTGCTTGGAATGGCCTTGATACACCGTTTGAATACTTAGTAGAGTCACTAGAGGTCAATGATAAACAGGATATAATACAATGCCCCTGAAACCGAACGCTTTCCTTCACTTATAAATTGCAATTTACTTTCCAGTACTAAAACCAACCAACCAACCAATCAATCAATCAATCACTTAGCTGGTAGCTTTAAAACCAACCAACCGACCTAAAACACGCTCTCTCGCTGGACAACCCCCTCAAAGGACATCTATTCCCCTGATTCCCTTGGGTTCGACCCCTACTTACCACTTGCTACCCAGTAGTTAAGTCGCGAGTAGCGGACTATAAATTTATTCTTGATGTTTGCACATAACGACTGTGCATCCATCAAAATTGGCGCCGTTGCCGGGGAATTAGCAAATGGGGAGTTGTTCTTTTTTCTATACATAATCCGCCATGTCTTCCTATTACGAAAACGAGCCGTGGAAAAATGATGAGTTTTTCTGGCTACTCCGCAAAGAGATCATCGACATTAAGCAATCCCAGGACCAAACTTTGGACGAGTACTTGGCGTACTTTGACTCCCTTGTGGCGAACTGCCCGCATCATGGATTCACCAGAATCAATCTTATTCAAAGGTTTCTCGGTGGAATGATGCCACTTGAGCGGAAAAGATTTAATGATGTAGCAGGATGTTCACTCAGGAAGTTAACCGTGGGTGAAGCCTGGCGCCTCATAAATGATTTGGCAAAGAACACAAAACAGGGTCAGTGGCACCAAACTAAAGATAAGGCACCGACGATGGAAATGGACTCAGTGCAAAACGAGCCCGACACCACACCTATTACGAGCTTGCCCGCAAAAAAGCCGAGAGAAGACATCGGTACAAGGGTAGTAATGGATGTGGAGGCGGCTCTAAAGGAACCAATATTGGAGCCCACGGGGCTAACTAAGGATGAGGACTCACAAATAACCGAAGAAGAATCGGCCAAATTAGGCTCGGCCCTCACTGAAAAACTGCTCAAGAAAGACCTGGCCCTTGTGGTGGAAGTCCCCCAACTTGTCCCCTCGGTTTGTATACGGATCACAGCCCCTGAAGATAAAATGATCAATGAGGAGGTGCAAGGCAAGTTGGAAGCGGGACAAGGGCAAGAAAAGCCAACAATGGAGCACTCTCTCGTCATGAGCCAAGAAAAGCCGGCTGAAAACTCACTCGTTCTAGGATGGCAATTCATCTCTGCCACAAAGAAGAGGGTTAGCAAGGGCGCATGCTTAAGGTCGCTTGGCAAAAGACTAAACTTCCAAAACTACAAAGATGCCAACCGGCCATACACTAAGAAGCGACAAAGACATGGCCCGGTGCAATGGAAGCCCGGAAGGAAAAACAAGAGAGCCCGGCTCATTGAACCAGCAGTTATGGTAAAAGCTCCCCAGCCTTCTCAGAAAGCATGGAAAGAAAAAGCACCAAAACCGTGGAGTTCCAACCTAAGCAAGAAATCAGGAAAAGGCAAGGCGAAAACCAACACCGGGACAGTGGCAAAATTCGACCTGAGCCACCCATGGGACCCAAACCAGTAATCCACAACGAGGTACTGTCGAGCCAACGACGTTAAAAAAGTGCACTGGTCGGGAGGTAACCCGACACTATCTTACTTTCTGCACTTTATTTTCTGTCTTTTTATTTTCTGTCTTTTAGTTTTTATCAATAAGTCGCTCTCACCCACTTGGTGCATAGAAGATTTGACTATTCAGGAATCGGACTTGGGTGCAACATTAAGCCAGTCAGGGCTACGCTAAGAGTTCAAGGCCCCAGCCGAACTCCCTCGATTATCCAGCCTCGAGCCATGTCGTTCACTCGACACCTTAAAGGGAGTTCTGTCTTTCCTTTTCCTTAATATCATTTCCTTCTCGTATAACAACTGCTTGCATGGCTTTTGAATTAAGTCATTTCGTAAAAAGAATGCCTTCGTTCAAAAGTGTGGGGTGAGAACCACCTGTATATATTAGTTAATAAATAATATCTTTTTGAAAATATGAACTTAAGAATGTGAAAAAGATAGACCAAAATTCATGCATTTACCTTGTGAAAATTCAACTGTCTAAAAACTTAGAACGTAACTTTCCATTTGTCCTTTGTGCTGAGATAACTAGGGATGTGGAGTTGACATAAATTGCCCTAGAGAGGCTTGGCAAGCAATCAAAGGATCAGATCAAACTATATGGTTTTCGAAGTCAGTGGAGGCTGCACTTCGGGTTTCAGTGAAAATTGAAGTCATCTCCGCCATGCAATGCAAAAGGCGAGGACGGGAATCAGACCGTCCTATCTCCGGTCAAGTAGCCGAGAAAATAGATGAGCGACCCTCATCTTGACCCGCGCGAAACGACAGTCAAAGTAGCCGAGAAAATAGATGAGCGACCCTCACCTTGACCCGCGTAAAAACGGCAAAAACGAGAGGAGCGGGGAGGTATTTCCATAGGCTTGCGGGCGATGATTGGACCTCCCAAAAAGGCTTGAGAAAATGGACTAGCAGTCAAAAAAAGGAGAAAAGCTCAATGAAGCAAATCAAGAGGCCAAAGGCCCAATATTGTGAAGGTTTTAACCGAACAAAAAGTGAAGAACTCAAAAAGTCAAATCAAAGGCCAAATGCCGATTCACTACAAAAGCAGTCCCTCGCCAAAAGAAAATCAAAGTACTCAAACCATTGAAACCCGAACTGAATCACGTGCTAGAGAAAGCTACCAGAAAACCATATAGTGCGAGACGATCCCAAGATTGCAGTCCAGGAGCCTAAAAAGGGCTATCTCCCGAGACATCCAATATAATTTGCATCTCAGCACGGAGGTACAAGTATTAAGTTTCTTCTATTTATTTACGCAGTTTAATTTGGTAATAAGTAAGCAATGCATGAATTAGGATAGATCGAGTACCACAGTCTAATTTTCATATTTCAAAAGCAAACTTATAGTACAGCCCTTTAATAGCATTGTTCGAGACGAACAACTAAAAGTGTGGGGTGATCTGATGGACAAGAATTATACGAATCATAAACACAGTTAAACCCCCTTAATTAGACATTTTGTCTATTTAACTTTTTCTTGTTAGTTCAGATATATTTTTGCAGGGTAATTCAGAGCTTAGAGAGAATACATGCTAAAGAGGAGCTTTTAAAGCAGAAAAGATGTTACGAGTCAATCCAAGGTCAAGATCATATGCCGACTGAAGAAATATCAAGGATCCTGACGTTGAATCACTCATAACAAATTAATCAGAAGAATCAGGAGAGGAATCAAGACAGCCCGGGGAAGAAACACATTGACAGTTTTGTGAAAAGACTGCACAAAACTGTACAAAACTCACACATGGGCAAAGTGACCGGCCACTTGGGCAAGAGGTGGCCAAAGCCACCCCTCCTCCTCCCTCCACCACCGGCAACCAGCGGCTTTCCTCCTCCTCCATGTGGTGGCTTCTCCTCCCTTGATTTGCTCATCCAATCTCCATGCAACAAGTGTCCTCATCTCCTCCTCCTTCCATGGCTATATAAGGAGGAGCTCCTCCCCTCATCACCATCATCCCATAAGCAATTCACTTCTCTCTCTAAAAGTTTTGTAATTGTAAGTTTGGCTTTGGAAATAAAGGATAGCTCCCTTGGCGCTTCAACGGTTGTAAGTATTATTTCTAGTATTTATTCAACTATTTTTATTTCCTTAGTTATAATGTTTAGCGCGATGAATAGTAGCTAAACTAGTAGTTCGGTCTAAGGGGCGCACTTGTATTATAAAATGTTTTAGACTATTAACTTAGCGTCTCTCCTTAGTATTCAAAACTTATTCTATGTGCCATATATTCGGTTAGAACGTCCAAGGTAGAGTGGATGCTTGGAATGGCAAAACTTTACAGCGGGGTTCGTAAACTTGTACGGATAAGTGGATGCTTGAAATGGCAAAGCTTATCTGAGAAGTTTGACTTATCTTAAACACCATTTGGTTGATCGGGAATGATTGATCAAATGGATGCACATAGGCTAATATAACCGGGAATGGAGTATTAGTCTAAATAGAATAAGTGCTCTACGTCCTTGGAATAGGCTAGACAGTGTACGCAAATCGAGTGCTTGGAATGGCCTTGATACACCGTTTGAATACTTAGTAGAGTCACTAGAGGTCAATGATAAATAGGATATAATACAATGCCCCTGAAACCGAACGCTTTCCTTCAATTATAAATTGCAATTTACTTTCCAGTACTAAAACCAACCAACCAACCAATCAATCAATCAATCACTTAGCTGGTAGCTTTAAAACCAACCAACCGACCTAAAACACGCTCTCTCGCTGGACAACCCCCTCAAAGGACATCTATTCCCCTGATTCCCTTGGGTTCGACCCCTACTTACCACTTGCTACCCAGTAGTTAAGTCGCGAGTAGCGGACTATAAATTTATTCTTGACGTTTGCACATAACGACTGTGCATCCATCAAGGACTTCGATTTTGACAAGAGAGTAAAGGAAATGAAACCGTGAGCTTTTGTAACAAGAACTTAGCTTTAACTACTTGTATTCATGTCAAGGAATACAAGTAGTTGTGGCTATGGTAACAAGACAAAAAAGTAAGAAAACCGACAAGAAAGTAAGAGAATGACAAGGAAAGTAAAGGGAGAGGAGCTCCAAATCAAGATCAATACAAGGAAAAGTAAGTGTGCTTTCTGGAGCAGCTTAGGATCTCAAGAACAAGTAAACAAAGCTTGGAAATCAAGAACAAAGTAAGAACAAGTGTGTTTGTATTGAAAGTGAAGAGAAGAGAGATAAGCTCTCAACTCTCTAAGGTTTGTGGCACACGAATTCAAAGGCTTAAGGCCTCTATTGATAGGCTAATGAAGACTTGGAGGCTAAGTTTGAGTTTGGAAATATCCCAAAAGCAAAGGCATTTGATTGGCTCTTCTTATGACACCATTTGGGATATTTTAAGCCAAAGCCACCTCTTGCTCTTATCTCTTCCATGAGCCACGAATTGCCCACTTGTGTTGGTGTCATCCAAAGCCAACTAGCTTGTTGAGAAGGAACCAACCGACTTGGTTTTAGTTGAAGCCCAACCGGATTCCAAAATCAAACCGAAGTGAATAGTAAGGCCAACCGGGAAATAAGTAGTTTGGATTTAGTAGGACTTCCCCGGAATGTGGCCGGAGCAACAAATGACCGGAGCATGATGGTGGTTGGATGAGCTTGATCGGAGCATCACCGGAGGTTCGGCGGAGCATGGCTGGAGCTCGCCGGAATATGGCCGGAACCTGGCCGGAGCTTTGATCGGAGCTTCTTGGATTTTGGAGAGTGTATTCTGAAAGAAAAAGTCATTCTAAGATGATCTCAAGAAGGATTCTAAGCCAAATTCTGCCTGGAACATGGTCGAAATCCCAAAATGGCCGGTAATGCCCTAGTTTGGCCTCGATCGGGCTTGAGCTGGTTCCACTCGGGCGTTTTGTCTAGGAAGTGACATTGTCCGTGTTATTGGGTATTTAAAATACTTTGGTTGACCCAAATTTTCCAGATTCCATGGTTTGGTCGAGCGACTTGGTTTTGGTGCCAATGCGCGCGGGGCCTTTGCTTTGGAATCGGGCCAACTGCAAATCTGCTCGGGCATTCTTCTTGGTTTTCCGACATTGTCCACCTTAGTTTCCATTTTGATCACTTTGCTCGAGGTGGATTTGTCAGATCAGCTCGTTTGCCCGGGCAACTTGAATTCAGTGCTAGATGGCCTGGGCGCGGCCTGGGCGAGGACCTGGTTTTCTCGAACGGGCCCGGGACAGGGACCTGGCATTCTCGGATGGGCCCGGGTATGGCTCTCGGTACCCGGGTTAAGTTTCTCGGCCCCTGGCTGAGGTCCTCGGGCCTTGGCTGGCTTTTTGGCACAATTCTCCCTTTTTAAGCGTGTTTCCTCTTTAGACCCCAAAATAGCCTGTATACACAAAATGGTATTAACAAGCACTTGTTCGTATCAGCAAATGTCTAATTGGTGGGTTTAGTAGTACTTGATGAATCATATAAATACTCCCCATCAAATACCCCCACACTTAATCTTGTTCGTCCCGAACAAGTGTAGTCAATAAGAGGAACAAAAACACCCTAAGTCCTAGATGTGAATGATAGATGCAAAGCTGGACTTCACCTTTTGCATGCATAACTTACTTGCTTCCAAACGAAATCATGCTCACATATGAAAGTAACTAGATACTTGTTACCTCTGAGCCGAGATGCAAATCAATTTGGATGATTGGGAGATAGCCACTTTTTAGGCCCTTGAACTGCACTCTCGGATCCGATCTTACTATATGGTTATGTTACTTGCTTCTTCTAGCACGTGATTGATTCGGGCTAATGGGTCGAGCTCTTTTCTTTGTTTGCGTGGTTGGACAGCTTTAGTAGTGATTTGGCCTTTCGCCTTTGATTTGACTCTTTGAGTACTTCACTTTTGCTTCGGTTTTGTTTCACCATTTTGGCTGATTTTTTTCTTTTCTTCTTTGAGCTTTGCTCCTTTGATGAGATTTTGCATGTCCATTTTTCCTTCACTTTTGGGAGGTCCAATCATCGCCCGAGAGCATATGGAAATACCTCCCCGCTCTTTTTCATCGTAGTCGTTTCGGCGCGGGTCAAGTTGAGGGTCGCTCACCTCTTTTCCCGGCTACTCGGACTAGAGATAGGACGGTTTGATTCCCGTCCCGCTTCTTGCATAGACGCTGCATGGCGGAGTCCACTCTTCACCATCAAGCCCGAAGTGCAGCCTCAACAATTTTCACATAACCGTATAGTAAGGATCCGGTCCCTTGAGTGCTTGTCAAGCCTCTCTAGGGTATTTCTTTCAACTCCACATCCTACGTTATCTCAGCACACAAAGACAAGTAAAGAGTTAAGTTTGCATGTTTTTACACAATTAAGTTTTCACAAGGAAATGCATGAATCGGGTCTATCTATTTTCACATCATGGAAGTGTATATTTTCAAAAAGTGTTGACTACTATGTGCAAATACTACTCAAATACCCCCACACTTTTGAATGAAGCCGTTCCTCTCGGAATGACTTAGTTCAAAAGACAAAATGTAAGCAAATAAAGGAAAGGAGGTGAGTATGAAAAAAAATGACATACAAAAATAAAACTGAAAAAACTGAATATGTCGGGTTACCTCCCGGCGAGTTCCTTTGTTTAACGTCGTTGGCTCGAGGGTACCTCACTCATGGATCATAAGTTGGGATCCCATGGGCGTTTGAGGTCAAACTTCTTCTCGGCTGCCCTTTTGCTCTGCCCAAAGAACTTGTGGAGTGATGGGCTCGGTTTGGTTCTCCATTGGTTCGGTAGGTTCTTCTTTTCATAGCTCCGAGAAGGTGAGGCTCCCTTGACCATAGCTGCTGGTCCATTGAGCCGTGGTTTCTTGCTACTCCATCTCGGCTTCCATTCTTTTGGGCAATGTCTTTGTCGCTTCTTCATGTTTGAATGGTTGGCACTTTTGCAGTTTTGGAAGTTTTGTCTTTTGCCTTCAAACATAGGCGACATCAAGCTTGTTCCCATGTTGAGCTTCTTCCTTGGGGAAGGGATGAATGGTCGTCTTGGAACGAGTGAGTTTTCCGGGCTGCTTTGTTGGCTTGTGACGAGAGAGAGCTCCTTTGTTGGCTGTTTTGGCTCATGCTCCACCTCCAAGTCCCCTTGCACCTCATCCATATTGGCTACATTATCTTTAGAGGCCATGATCTGCATAGAAAACAAAGGGTTAAGTTGGGGCACTTCAACCACGAGGTCCGGGCCCTTCTCGACCAGCTCTTCGGTGAGGATCGGGCCTGCCGTGATTTTCTCAGTTAGTTCGGCAGTGATGTCTGGGACTTCTGTTGGCTCGGCAGTGAGGACTGTATTAGACTCGGCTGGTTTGGCAATGAGGTCCGTGACCGGCGTGATTTCCTCGGGTAGATTGGTAATGTGGACCGGGCCTGAATTAGGCAGTTTTTCTTCTAACTCCCAGGGGTAATCTGAGTGGAGCTCTTCTTCAGGCAACCATGGGTCCTCATCCTCATCATTTATATGGTCTCCGGGGGCAATCACACTGAGGTTCAGGTCTGATTTAGGCAGCTCGGTAGTGAGGTTCGGTTCTGATTTGGGCAGCTCATCAATGAGGACCGGGACTTCCTCGGGTGCTTCTTCCTCTGGCTCGTTCTGCACTGAGTCCGCTTTCACCGTCGGTGCCTTATCTTCAGTTTGGTGCATTGGCCCTCGTTTTAAGCTCTCGGCCAAATCATCAATGAGGTCCCAGGTTTGAGACATGGTGAGATTCATCACCGAACCTCCCGCTGCATCATTAAGCATAGACCACTCAAGTGGCTTCATTCCACGAAGAAACCTTTGGAGAAGAACAAAGTTCGTGAATCCATGGTGCGGGCAGCTCGAAACAATGATATCAAAGTACGTATAGTACTCGTCCAAAGTTTCGTGCCGGGATTGCTCAAGGTTGATAATCTTCTCGCGGGTTTCAAGTCGGAGAGATGGCGGGGTAAACTCTTCTAGAAATTTGGCTCGTAGATCCCCATAATCGCCTTCATAAGCTGCACATGAGTAATACCATTCTATTGCGGAGTTAGTTAAAGAAAATTTAAAGCATTTAAGTTTAAACCCCTCTAGAGATTCATTTTTAGGCCTCATGTGGCTGCATATGGAGTGGAACGTATGTGTATGCCTCACGGGATCTTCTCCAATGACACCTCCGAATTTGGGGAGACAGTTAAGCATCTCAAACATAAGGTTGCTGCCTCCATCATTCCAAGGTTCTCTGCCGTAGCACGAGGACATGGTGAACTAAAAAAATAAAAACAAAAAATAGAACAACAAAATAGAACAACTATTCCAATGCACAACTCCCCGGCAACGGCGCCAATTTGACAGAGCCTTGTCGTGAGGCAATGTGCAAAATTAATTTATAAGTCCACTACTTGTGACTTCACTATTGGGTAGTAAAGTGGTTAGGGGTCGAACCCAAGGGAATTGGTGGAATGGTTGTTCTTTGAGGAATTTGTACAGAAAATTAAGTGCGATTGAGGTTGGTTGTGGTTTTAGTACTGAAAGTAATACTGAAAGTAAAGAAAGTAAATACTGAACTGAAAGTAAATACTGAAAAGTAAATTGCTGGACTAGTCGAGTTCAATATCAACCAAGCAACATACTTTGTGCACTGGCCGCACGCTTTATTTCAAGCGCAATGCGTGCCAAAGTTATGTTGGATTGATGTTGAACAAGTCTGTAGTAAGCGTACGGAAATGTAAAGACTGAAAAGTAAAGTGCGGAAAGTAAATGACTGAAAAGTAAAGTGCGGAAAGTAAAGTGCTGGAAAGTAAAGTGCGGAAAGTAAAGTACTGAAAAGTAAAGTGCGGAAAGTAAAGTGCTGGAAAGTAAAGTGCGGAAAGTAAAGTGCTGGAAAGTAAAGTACGGAAAGTAATGTACTGAAAAGTAAAGTGCGTAAAAGTAAAGTGCGTAAAAGTAAAGACAGAAATTAAAGTGCTGAAAAGTAAAGTACTGAAAGTAAGCAGTTGATAGTGAGACTGAAAGTAAAATGACAGGTAAGTAAGGACAAAAGATATTCAGTCTACGGTCTCTACTTGTGAGACAACCATCATGGACGTCAAATGATCTTACTTTGTGTTCAAAAGTGTGGAGTTATTCCTTTTCAAGACTTAACCCCTAAAGTAAGGCTTTTTCAAGCGCTTACACCACAATCTACTCCAAAATCAAGACATAGACTTCTAGTTCTAAGTGCAGCCACTTGATCTTCAGTTATGATCAACCAAGCGACTTAAGGAAGAGTAAACTACTCGGCTAAGCTTTCCTCTTTCGAGCATCCACTTAGCCTTGTCGTTCAACCGAATAATGGCACCGAACTAGTTGACACAAAATAGCATTAAGTTCAAGTCTCAAGATGCATACACAAGTATGAACACCCTTTGACCGAATATGCTTTAGCAACTTGTATTCATGGTAAGGAATACAAGCACCATACTTACGAAAGAAAACAAGAACAAGGAAAGTAAAAAGAGGACTTCGGGACAAGAAAGTAAAGGAAATGAAACCGTGAGCTTTTGTAATAAGAACTTAGATTTAACTACTTGTATTCATGTCAAGGAATACAAGTAGTTCTGGCTATGGTAACAAGACAAAAAAGTAAGAAAACCGACAAGAAAGTAAGAGAACAACAAGGAAAGTAAAGGGAGAGGAGCTCCAAATCAAGATCAATACAAGGAAAAGTAAGTGTGCTTGCTGGAAATTAAGGAGCTTAGGAGCTCAAGAACAAGTAAACAAAGCTTGGAAATCAAGAACATAGTAAGAACAAGTGTGTTTGTATTGAAAGTGAAGAGAAGAGAGATAAGCTCTCAACTCTCTAAGGTTTGTGGCACACGAATTCAAAGGCTTAAGGCCTCTATTTATAGGCTAATGAAGACTTGGAGGCTAAGTTTGAGTTTGGAAATATCCCAAAAGCAAAGGCATTTGATTGGCTCTTCTTATGACACCATTTGGGATATTTTAAGCCAAAGCCACCTCTTGCTCTTATCTCTTCCATGAGCCGCAAATTGCGCACTTGTGTTGGTGTCATCCAAAGCCAACTAGATTTTTGAGAAGGAACCAACCGACTTGGTTTTAGTTGAAGCCCAACCGGATTCCAAAATCAAACCGAAGTGAATAGTAAGGCCAACTGGGAAATAAGTAGTTTGGATTTAGTTGGACTTCCCCGGAATGTGGCCGGAGCAACAAATGACCGGAGCATGGTGATGGTTGGATGAGCTTGATCGGAGCATCACCGGAGGTTCGCCGTAGCATGGCCGGAGCTCGCCGGAATCTGGCCGGAGCTTTGGTCGGAGCTTCTTGGATTTTGGACAGTGTATTCTCAATGAAAAAGTCATTCTAAGATGATCTCAAAAAGGATGCTAAGCCAAATTCTACCCGGAACATGGTAGAAATCCCAAAACGGCCGGTAATGCCCTAGTTTGGCCTCGATCGGGCTTGAGCTGGTTCCACTCGGGCGTTTTGTCTAGGAAGTGAAATTGTTCGCGTTATTGGGTATTTAAAATACTTTGGTTGAGCCAGATTTTCCAGACTCCATGGTTTGGTCGAGCGACTTGGTTTCGGTGCCTATGCGCGCGGGGCCTGTGCTTTGGAATTGGGCCAACTGCCAATCTGCTCGGGCATTCTTCTTGGTTTTCCAACATTGTCCACCTTATTTTCCATTTTGATCACTTTGCTTGAGGTGGATTTGTCAGATCCGCTCGTTTGCCCGGGCAACTTGAATTCAGTGCTAGATGGCCAGGGCGCGGCCTGGGCGAGGACCTGGTTTTCTCGAAAGGGCCCGGGACGGACCTGGCATTCTCGGATGGGCCTGGGTATGGCTCTCGGTACTGACAGAACCGCTTGTCGTCAGAGCGATTTGTGCAAATAAATTTATAATAGTCCGCTACTCGCAACTATACTACTGGGTAGTACTTGGTAAGTAGGGGTCGAACCCAGAGGAATTAGGGGGATAGGTTATTCTTTAAGGGATTTGTTCAGCGAAGGAGCGTGTTTTAGGTTGGTTGAGGTTTTAGTGCTAACAACTACGTGACTTTTTAGTTGGTTTTGGTTTTGAGTGTTGAAAAGTAAATACGGAAATTAAAAGCGAAGACTTACAGTGGGTGATGCGTGAATTGCAAGTCCTCCGGATTGTGAGCGGTTGATGGTTGCAGTTGATTGAACAATAAAAGTAAAGACAAAGGGGTTTTGTAATTGCGAGAGAAGTATTCGGTCTTGGGGGGCCTTGTATTATATCCTGTTCATTCTTTTAGTAACCCTTCTAAGTATTCAAACGTGTATCGAGGCCCTTTCGTAGCTCTCAATTTGCCACACTGTTTGTAAACCCTTGTTCTACTTCAGACTAATTCCTCCTTTCGAAGTATCTTAGCCTTTTGTGCATCCATTTGGTCCCTTTGGTCCAGTTTCCAAATGGTTTTAAAGATAGATCGAACTCCTCAGATAAGCTTTGCCCTTTCGTAGCATCCACTTACCCGAGTATGTTCACGACTTCCCACAGAAGAGTTTTGCCCTTTCGTAGCTTCCACTCAACCTTGGAAAGTCTGACCTTATAAATGGCACATAGAACAAGTTTTGAATACAGAGAAAAGAAACTAAACGAAGTAAAACATTTTATAAAACAAGAACTCCCCTTCAACCGAATGAAGAGTTTAGTTACGAATATCCATAGAGTTGGACATCATAACTAAATACTTGGGGATTTGGAAAAGAATACTCAAGAACAAACAGGAGTAAAGAGAGAAGAGAAAGAGATTACTCAAGAACAAACAGGAGTAACTCTTGAACTGTAACTGAAAACTTGAGTACTCAAGAACCAACAGGAGTACTCAAGATCGAACTAAAGTATTTGAGAACAAACTGAACTTTTATTGATATCAAACCAAACTTTACATAGTAACAAACTTAGAGAGAGAAGTGTTTTACACAATTTTGGGATGATTTGAAATGAGGAGGAGAGCTTGGTATTTATAGGCTAAGGGGAGGGGAATGGAGGGCCAAGATGAGGGCATGTGGTTTGGCATCCAAGGGTGGAGATGGGGGGAAGAGGAGAGGAAGACAAGTGTCACAAGGGGAGAGGAGAAGGCAAAGCCGCCGGCGGCTTTGGGCATGGATGGAGGAGAGGGTGACATGTGGAGGAAGGGGAGAGGAGGAGGGGAGATGTGAGGAGGTAGCCGCCGGCCCATGTGGCATGAGGAGAGTGGTTATGAGTTTTGTGCAGTTTGCACAAAACTATCGGTGTATTCCAGCTCCGGATTGTCTTCGGTTTCTCTTCGGGTTGATTTGTTTTGAATGATTCCAAGTCAGGATCTTTAGATTTCTTCATTCAGCGTCTGATCTTGACCTTGGATTGTCTCCTGATATCTTTTCTGTGCTAAAAGCTCTTCCTTAGCGTGTATTCTCTCTAAGCTCTGAAATACCCTGTAGAAATGTATCGGGACTAAAACATCGAAGTTAGATAGACAAACAGTCTAATTTGGTGGGTTTAACTGTGTTTATGATTCATACAATTGTGGTCCATCAGATAACCCCACACTTTTAGTTGTTCGTCCCGAACAATGCTTTATAAGGGCGTTACTAAGTAAGTTGGTTAAAATATGAAAATAAGATTGTGGTACTCGATTTTTCCTAATTCATGCATTACTACTTGTTACTAAATTAAACTGCGTAAATAAGTAGAAGAAACTTGATACGTGTACCTTCGTGCTGAGATGCAAATTATTTCGGATGTTTCGGGAGATAGCCCTTTTCAGGCTCCTGGACTACACCTTCGGGACCGTCTCGCACTATATGGTTTTCTTGTAGCTTTCTCTAGCACGTGATTCGATTCGGGTTTCAGTGAGTTGAGCCTTTTCTTGATTTTTTTCTTTTTTTTCTTTCTTCTTCTTTGGCGATGGACTGCTTTTTGTAGTGATTTGCCTTTAGCTTTTGATTTGACGTTGTTGAGTGCTTCACTTTTGCTCGGTTAAAACCTTCACATTTTTGGGCCTTAGGCCTCTTTTGATTTTCTTCTTTGAGTTTTTTGCTTCTTTGTGACTTGCTAGTCCATCTTGTTTTTTGCCTTCTTGGGAGGTCCAATCATCGCCCGCAAGCATATGGAAATACCTCCCCGCTCCTCTCATCTTTGTTGTTTCGCGCGGGTCAAGATGAGGGTCGCTCATCTATTTTCTCTGCTACTTTGACTAGAGAGAGGACGGTTTGATTCTCGTCCTTGCCTTTTACATAGATGCTTCAAGGCAGAGTTGACTTCAATTATTCACCGAAACCTGAAGTGCAGCCTCCACTGACTTCGAAAACCATATAGTTTGATCTGATCCTTCAAGTGCTTGCCAAGCCTCTCTAGGGCAATTTCTATCAACTCCACATCCCTAGGTTATCTCGGCACAAAGGACAAATGAGAAGTTACATTCTAAGTTTTTAAACAGTTGCATTTTCACAAGGTTGATGCATGAATTATGATCTATCTTTTCCACATTTTTAAGTTCATATTTTCAAAAAGATATTATTAAAAAAGAAAAGAAAAACATGCAGATGGTTCTCACCCCACACTTTTGAACGAAGGCGTGCCTTAGTTCAAAAGTCATGCAAATATATACAAGAGAAGGAAATGACATTAAGGAAAAAGAAGAACAGAACTCCCTTCTACTGTGTCGTGCAAACGACATGGCATGAGGCTGGATAATCGAGGGAGTCTGGCTGGGGCCTCGAACTCTCAGCGCAGGCCCGGTAAATTCACGGAAGCTGCCTGGCTGATCCGGTCTTGCTCCAAACTTAATTCCTACATGAAAGATATTCCTTCTATACAAAAAGTGGGTGAGAGCGCTTATTGGAAATTTAAATGACAGGAAATAAAGTGCAGAAAAGTAAGATAGTGTCGGGTTACCTCCCGACCAGTGCACTTGTTTAACGTCGTTGGCTCGACAGTACCTCGTTCTGGATCATTGGTTGGGGTCCCATGGGTGGCTGAGGTCGTACTTCTTGATTCCACCGACTTTGATTCTTGCGGTGAGTCTTCCTAATTTTTTAGCAGATGACGGGTTTGGGTCCAGTTCTGATGGTATCTCCTTCCAACGTCTCTGAGAAGGTGAGGGACCTTTCACTATCAGCTTTTTGAACTGGGTTTTCTCCTGTTTAGGGCTGCCTTGTCCAGTCATGGCAAAAGCGTGCTCCATGTAGGAGTCATTCTGCTCATGCCCTTTTCCCGATTTCTTGCGAGCAGATGTGTTTGGATCCCATGGTTGCTTGAGGTCGAACTTCTTCACAGCTGCCCTTTTGATTTGCCCAAAGAACACATATGGCAGCGGGCTCAGTTTTGCTCTCCCTTGATCCGGAGGTTTCTTCTTTACATATCCTCGAGAGGGCGAGGATTCCTTGACCATATTAGCTGGTTCATCAAGTCGAGCGCTCTTGTTCCTCCTTCCGGGCTTCCATTGCACCGGGCCATGTCTTTGTCGCTTCTTTGTGGCAGAGATGATTGGCCATCCTAGAACGAGCGAGTTTTCAGGGCTGCTTGGTTGGCTCGTGGCGAGGGAGTGTTTCATTGTTGGCTTTTCTGGCTCCAACTCGCCTTGCACCTCATCATTGATTACTTCATCTTCAGGGGCTGAGATCCGCATACAAACCGAGGGGACAAATTGGGGGACTTCCACCACAAGGGCCAGGTCTTTCTTGGATAAATTGAAAATGAGGACTGGGCCTGGCTTGATTTCCTCGTCCGCTTTGGCAGTGAGTTCCCATGAAGACTCCTCCTCGATGCTTTCTGTATCTGATTCGTCCATTACTTCGGATGGCTCGGGAGTGAGATCCCATGTAGGCTCTTCTTCAGTTATCCATGCGTCCTCATCCTCTGTCAGCTTTGTGGGCTCCAATGTTGGTTCCTTTAGAGCCGCCTCCACGTCCATTACTGCCCTTATACTGATGTCTCCTTCCGGGTTTGCTGCGGGTAAGCTTGCAATGGGTGTGATACCGGGCTCGTTCTGTACTGAGTCCACTTTCATCGTTGGTGCCTTATCTTCAGTTTGGTGCATTAGCCCTCGTTTTGTGCTCTCGGCCAAATCATCAATGAGGCCCCAGGCTTCCTTTTCGCTTAATTCCATTATTGACCCTCCTGCGGCAGTATCTAACAAGCAAAGCTCCGGAAGTCTCATCCCAGTAAGAAATGTCCGAAGAAGATATGAATATGCGAATCCGTGGTGCGGACAGCTCGCCACAATGGAATTGAAGTACGCCAAGTACTCGTCCAAAGTTTCATCCCGGGATTGCTCAAGGTTGATGATCTTCTTACGGACTTCAAGTTCGAAGGGTGGTGGGGAAAACTCCTCATAGTACCAAGGCTTGCTTCCGTAGTACGACGACATGGTGAATTATGTATAACAGAAAAAAGAACAACTATCCATTTGCTAATTCCCCGGCAACGGCGCCAATTTGACAGAACCGCTTGTCGTCAGAGTGATTTGTGCAAATAAATTTATAATAGTCCGCTACTCGCAACTATACTACTGGGTAGTACTTGGTAAGTAGGGGTCGAACCCAGAGGAATTAGGGGGATAGGTTATTCTTTAAGGGATTTGTTCAGCGAAGGAGCGTGTTTTAGGTTGGTTGAGGTTTTAGTCTTAACAACTACGTGACTTTTTAGTTGGTTTTGGTTTTGAGTGCTGAAAAGTAAATTACAGAAAAGTAAATACTGAAATTAAAAGCGAAGACTTACAGTGGGTGATGCGTGAATTGCAAGTCCTCCGGATTGTGAGCGGTTGATGGTTGTAGTTGATTGAACAATAAAAGTAAAGACAAAGGGGTTTTGTAATTGCGAGAGAAGTATTCGGTCTTGGGGGGCCTTGTATTATATCCTGTTCATTCTTTTAGTAACCCTTCTAAGTATTCAAACGTGTATCGAGGCCCTTTCGTAGCGCTCAATTTGCCACACTGTTTGTAAACCCTTGTTCTACTTCAGACTAATTCCTCCTTTCGAAGTATCTTAGCCTTTTGTGCATCCATTTGGTCCCTTTGGTCTAGTTTCCAAATGGTTTTAAAGATAGATCGAACTCCTCAGATAAGCTTTGCCCTTTCGTAGCATCCACTTACCCGAGTATGTTCACGACTTCCCACAGAAGAGTTTTGCCCTTTCGTAGCTTCCACTCAACCTTGGAAAGTCTGACCTTATAAATGGCACATAGAAC
The DNA here is from genome assembly GCA_033675215.1 of Rhodiola kirilowii. NCBI lineage: Eukaryota > Viridiplantae > Streptophyta > Magnoliopsida > Saxifragales > Crassulaceae > Rhodiola > Rhodiola kirilowii. Next base: position 38,897,875 of record CM066201.1, read on the forward strand.
AAGTTTTGAATACAGAGAAAAGAAACTAAACGAAGTAAAACATTTTATAAAACAAGAACTCCCCTTCAACCGAATGAAGAGTTTAGTTACGAATATCCATAGAGTTGGACATCATAACTAAATACTTGGGGATTTGGAAAAGAATACTCAAGAACAAACAGGAGTAAAGAGAGAAGAGAAAGAGATTACTCAAGAACAAACAGGAGTAACTCTTGAACTGTAACTGAAAACTTGAGTACTCAAGAACCAACAGGAGTACTCAAGATCGAACTAAAGTATTTGAGAACAAACTGAACTTTTATTGATATCAAACCAAACTTTACATAGTAACAAACTTAGAGAGAGAAGTGTTTTACACAATTTTGGGATGATTTGAAATGAGGAGGAGAGCTTGGTATTTATAGGCTAAGGGGAGGGGAATGGAGGGCCAAGATGAGGGCATGTGGTTTGGCATCCAAGGGTGGAGATGGGGGGAAGAGGAGAGGAAGACAAGTGTCACAAGGGGAGAGGAGAAGGCAAAGCCGCCGCCGGCTTTGGGCATGGATGGAGGAGAGGGTGACATGTGGAGGAAGGGGAGAGGAGGAGGGGAGATGTGAGGAGGTAGCCGCCGGCCCATGTGGCATGAGGAGAGTGGTTGTGAGTTTTGTGCAGTTTGCACAAAACTATCGGTGTATTCCAGCTCCGGATTGTCTTCGGTTTCTCTTCGGTTTGATTTGTTTTGAATGATTCCAAGTCAGGATCTTTAGATTTCTTCATTCAGCGTCTGATCTTGACCTTGGATTGTCTCCTGATATCTTTTCTGTGCTAAAAGCTCTTCCTTAGCGTGTATTCTCTCTAAGCTCTGAAATACCCTGTAGAAATGTATCGGGACTAAAACATCAAAGTTAGATAGACAAACAGTCTAATTTGGTGGGTTTAACTGTGTTTATGATTCATACAATTGTGGTCCATCAGGTACCCGGGTGAAGTTTCTCGGTCCCTGGCTGAGGTCCTCGGGCCTTGGCTGGCTTTTTGCACAATTCTCCCTTTTTAAGCGTGTTTCCTCTTTAGACCTCAAAATAGCCTGTATACACAAAAGGTATTAACAAGAACTTGTTCGTATCATCAAATGTCTAATTGGTGGGTTTAGTAGTACTTGATGAATCATATAAATACGCCCCATCAGTCCTCCAGTACTTATTTTGGGACGTCCATTCCTCTTTGCCACTAAAACCAAGATTGACATGGACACGGGCTTGTTGTCACTTGCGTTTGGTGGCAAGACATCATATTTTTATATTTATGAGGATGCTAACCGTCCATGCATGAAGAAACCACCGGACATAGTGCACATGCCATATCTTGGTGCCCTACCTCCGAACCTACCAGATGAGACTACGCATACAGTAAATGAAGTAGCTATGAGCAGAGTGTCCACGCAAACTCGGGAGGATGTAAAGGCGAACCCGCCTGAATGTGGAGTTGATAGAAATGTCCTAGAGAGGCTTGACAAAATCATTGAAAGGACCGAATTTTGAGTTATATGGTTATGTGGATTTCGTGGAGGCTAGCACTTAGAGACTTATTGGTTCAGAGTTTGCTCCGCCGCTGCGGCGTTTATGTGAGTAGGCGGGATGGGAAAACAGACCGTCCTATCTCTAGTCTGAAGTAATCGGGAAAATAGGTGGAAGGCCCCCATCTTGACTTAAGTCAAAAAGGTCGAGGATGAGAAAGAGCGGGGAGGTATTTCCATATGCTTGTGGGCGATGATTGGACCTCCTTCAAAAGAAATGAAGAAAAGGACAAGCTATTCACAATAAAGAAGCAAAGATCAAGAAAAATCAGCCAAGTTGTGAAGGTTTATACAAAAAAAGTGAAGTACATCACTCATACATCAAGAGCCAAAGGCCAAAGAAGTCACTACATCGAAAGCTGTCCAACAAAGAAAGCCGAACTCAAAAAAACAAAAAAAAACCTTGAAGCTCGAATGAATCACGTGCAAGAAAAAGCAATGAAGTGTAACCATATAACTAGAGTTTGGAACAGAGAATGCAGATCATGGGTCTAAAAAGGACTATCTCCCATTCATCCAAATTGGTTTGAATTTCAGCTCAAAGGTAACATGTATCAAGTTTATTCCACGTTGAGCATGATGATTTTAGTAACGATCGAGTTATGCATAGAAAAGCGAGTCTAGAGTAGCAACTCATATTCATGTGCATCTATTCAGGATGTTGAAGAAATTGTGGTGTCATATTTGTTTTCCTTCTATGACTTAGTTCTTGTTCGGGACGAATAAGTTTAAGTGTGGGGTGGTTTGATGAGTTGTATTTATACGACTCGTCGAATCAACTAATCCCATTTATTTCGATAGTTTTATATGCGAACATTTACTTTTTAGTATGGTTTTGCAGTTCAGGTGTTTCGGAAGCTCTAGGAGGAAACGCACATAAAAGATGGCATTTTATGCCACAAACATCACAATGGAAGATCAGACCTTTGGACATTCGACGGAGTGCTGGGAATGGACCGCTAATCATAAAATACGAGCTACATGTCGTTGTGTAGCTGACTCAATTCCCTACATCTCTCTAGTTCACACCGAGAACATCCGAGGTCATTTGGAGGGTCTAATCGAGAGCTGAAGTCAAAACAGATGCGCAGAATGGGTGAACAGTCTCCGAGAGGACCGCGGATATGAACAGTGTCCGCGGATGCTAATATGAACAGTGTTCGCAGAGCTAAAATGTACATCGTCTGGGTGATGACATCAGCAACGCGTTTTGATGACGTCAGCAGGTCGAACCTTAGAAATCAAGCCCAAAAATAAGACTTGGAAACCCTACTTTTTGCTATAAATAAGATCTTTGGGTTAGGGTTTACATCATCATCTCATAATCCATCATTCAGAAGACGGCTCTGGAGGAGAAGGCGAAGCTTTCGACGAGAGAAGAGATTTTTTCACCTTTCATTATGTGTTTTATTTCCATCATGTGTAGCTAAACTCTTTATTTAGTTTAGGGTTTCGTTCATTGTGACACATGTTTTGATACTTCGTTCTTAATGCTATTTTTATGTTTTACTAGTTCTTGCTTCATCACATGAATTAACTTGTTAGATTAAGTGGAAGCTTTGTCGCAAAGCTTAATTGAGCAATTAATTCTTACCGTTAATATCTACTGGAAACTTTGTCGTAAAGGTAGATCGTAACATCTAGGCTAAATGATACCTTTGTCGGATTGTTAAGTTTAGGAAAGAACTAGAAGTCTAACACCTTTGTCGGGTTAGATTGTCGTGTACCACCTTTGTCGGGATACTTTAGGATATTTGATATACTGTAACCTGTTCAAGCTACTGTTCAAAGGACTGTTTGAGACAGACCTTGAATACCTTTGGAACTGATCCGCAAGCAGAACAAAGTAAGAGCACACACAGAATGATACCCAGTTCGGCTACGCTTACTCTGGGGGGTTTCCCACACCCTAAAAGGGACACATATCTTTATTACGAGTTCAGAGCTTACACGCGGACTTACGCTTACACTTAGTAATTGCCTAGCCTCTAATACTCCGTCTCTCAGATTTGTAATCTTGGTTCACCGCGGATCACCTCGATCCCCTTCGTCTGAACCTTCTGTCCGAACGTGCTCAACCTTCTCCTGAAGCTCGGTTGCTTTCTCTCGAAAGCCAGTTGGTCTTTGTAGTGTGCAGCGGTAGGATCAATTCCAGGCAGTATCTGTGCCGATGGATTTCCAGTGGGGAAAAACAAACGGCCGTCGCTTTCTTATTCTCCAATCGGTAGTGTGCACTCGTGTGTATTTTGATTCTGAAAGCGATGCATATTATGGACGCCTGACGGAGCCCACCACACTGTCGTTAAGGTGCGGTGTTCTCTGTGCAAAAGCAAATTTATATTTCGCTACTCGTGACCTTACTACTGGGTAGCAAGTGGTAAGTAGGGGTCGAACCCAAGGGAATTAGGGGGATAAGCTATTCTTTGAGGGAATTGCACAGCGAGGGAGCGTGTTTTAGGTTGATTGAGGTTTTAGTGCGGAAAAGTAAGTGATTGGTTGGTTGGTTTTGGTTTTTAGTGCGGAAAAGTAAATGACAGAAAAGTAAAGTACTGAAAATAAAAGTAGAAGACTTACAGCGGGTGATGCGTGATTGGCAAGCCTTCCGGAACGTCAGCAGTTGATAGAACAGTTTATACTAAGAAAGTAAATGCAGGTGGTGTTTGAATTTAAGGAAAGCATTCGGTTTCGGGGGCCTTGTATCATAGCCTGTTTATCATTGACCTTTAGTGATCCTTCTAAGTATTCAAACGTGTATCAAGGCCATTCCAAGCACTCGATTTGCACACACTGTCTAGCCCATTCCAAGGTCGTAGAGCACTTGTTCTACTTAGACTAATACCCCATTCCAAGGTATATTAGCCTGTGTGCATCCATTTGACCAGTCATTCCCGACCAACCAAATGGTGTTTTAGAAAGGTCAAACTCCTCAGATAAGCTTTGCCATTCCAAGCATCCACTTATCCGAGTATGTTTACGAACTCCCACGGAAGAGCTTTGCCATTCCAAGCATCCACTCAACCTTGGAAGTTCTGGCCTAATATATGGCACATAGAACAAGTTTTGAATAAAAAGAAGAGGCACTAAAATATGGCCTAAAACATTTTATGATACAAGTACACCCCTTCAACCGAATGAAGAGTTTAGCTACGAATATCCATAGAGGTGGATACCATAGCTAAGTACTTACTGTTTTTGAAAGACAGTAAGTAAAGGAAAGGGGTGAGTACTTCAAGAACCGACAAGAGTACTCAAGAATAGAGAAAAGTAAAGCTTGAGTACTACAAGAACCGACAAGAGTACTCAAGAACTAACTATAATACTCAAGAACCAACAGGAGTATTATAGATTGAAAACCAAACTTACAAAGTGCCAAACTTTAGAGAGAGAAGTGTTTTGTGAATTTGAGGATGGATTACAAATGAGATGGGGTGGAGTATTTATAGGCTAAGGGGAGAGGAATGTGTGGTTTGGAGGAGCAACACATGGCAAGCTTTCCATGGAGTAGGAAAGCCGCCGGTCAACATGGGAGGGGAGGGGAGGAGCCGCCGGTGGCCGGTCATGAGGGGGAGGAGGCTCCCCTCATGACTCATCCTTTCCTTAAAGCCGCCGGTCATAAGGGCAAAGGAGGGATTTTTTGTGAGTTTTGTGAAGTTTTCACAAAACTATCTGTACATTCCCGCTCCGGACTGACTTTGGTTGCTCTTCGGTTGGATTTGTTTTGAGTGATTCCAAGTCAGGATCTTGAGATTTCTTCAGTCGGCATCTGGTCTTGACCTTGGAATGACTCGTAATATATTTTCTGCGTAAAAACTCCTCCTTAGCGTGTATTCTCTCTAGGCTCCAAAATACCCTGTAAATAAATATCAAAACTAACAAGCAAAAGTTAAATAGACAAACAGTCTAATTTGGTGGGTTTAACTGTGTTTATGATTCGTATAATTATGGTCCATCAGATCACCCCACACTTTTAGTTGTTCGTCCCCAACAATGCTATTAAAGGGCGGCACACTAAGTAAGCTTTTAAAATATGAAAGTTAGACTGTGGGACTAGATTTATCCTAATTCATGCATCACTACTTATTACCAAATTAAACCGTGTAAATAAATAGAAGAAACTTGATACTTGTACCTTCGTGCTGAGATGCAAATTATTTTGGTTGTTTCGGGAGATAGCCCTTTTCAGGCTCCTGGACTGCATTCTCGGGACCGTCTCGCACTATATGGTTTTCTTGTAGCTTTCTCTAGCACGTGATTCGGTTCAAGTTTCCATGGTTTGGTCTTTGATTTTCTTTTGGCGAGGGACAACTTTAGTAGTGAATCGGCCTTTGGCCTTTGATTTGAATCTTTGAGTACTTCACTTTTTGTTCGGTTAAAACCTTCACAATTTAGGGCCTTTGGCCTCTTTATTTGCTTCTTCGAACTTTTGCTTTTTTGTGGCTTGCTAGTCCATTTTCTCAAGCCTTTTTGGGAGGTCCAATCGTCGCCCGCGAGCATATGGAAATACCTCCCCGCTCCTCTCATCCTTGCCGTTTCGCGCGGGTCAAGATGAGGGTCGCTCATCTATTTTCTCGGCTTCTTTGACTAGAGATAGGACGGTCTGATTCCCGTCCTCACCTTTTTTTCTTTTTGCATAAACAGTGCATAGCGGAGATGACTTCAATCTTCACTGAAACCCGAAGTGCAGCCTCCACTGATTTCAAAAACCATATAGTTAGATTCGATCCTTCGAGTGCTTGCCAAGCCTCTCTAGGGCAGTTTATGTCAACTCCACATCCCTAGTTTATCTCAGCACAAAGGGACAAATGAGAAGTTACATTCTAAGTTTTTAAACAGTTGAATTTTCACAAGGTTAATGCATGAATTATGATCTATCTTTTTCACATTCTCAAGTTCATATTTTCAAAAAGATAATATTAAGGAAAAAAGAAAACATGTTTATGTACACAGGTGGTTCTCACCCCACACTTTTGAACGAAGGCGTGCCTTTCAGCAAGACTTAGTTCAAAAGCCATGCAAGCAGACAATTATGTGAAGGAAATGACATCAAGGAAAAGGGAAGAACAGAACTCCCTTTAAAGTGTCGAGTGAACGACATGGCATGGGGCTGGATAATCGAGGGGGTTCGGCTGGGGCCTTGAACTCTTGGCATAGGCCTAGCTGGCTTGATGTTGCACCCATAACCGATTCCTGAATAGTCATTTCATTCTATGCACCAAGTGGGTGACAACGACTTATTGGTAAAAACTAAATGACAGAAAATAAAAGTACTGAAAGTAAGATAGGTGTCGGGTTACCTCCCGACCAGTGCCTTTGTTTAACATCGTTGGCTCGACAGTACCTCATTCCTGGATTACTGGTTTGGATCCCATGGGTGGCTTAGGTCGTATTTCGCCACTGTTCCTGTGTTGATTTTGGCCTTGACTCTTCCTGATTTCTTGCTTGGGTTAGAACCCCAGGGTTTTGGTGTTTTTTCTTTCCATTGTTTCTGAGAAGGCGGGGGACCTTTGACCATAGCTGCTGGTCTTTTTTTTTTTGATACTTGAGTGGAATTTCACCACTAAAAATACGAACCCGAGGGATCGAAAAGGATACAACAAGACCCAAAGGCCTTACACAATAGAGACACACTAAGGTCCATAGGACCACCACACTAGAAAACACACTGAGAATTGAACAAACACACTGAGACCCATGGGACCGAACCGCTAACAAACGAAAACCGCTCTGCAAACTCTTCAGACCATGCCACTTCAAAGCCGAAATTGAACATATCAACTCGCCGATCTTCTCAACTCTTTTGAAACCTCTACACTTAATTGCCCTCTTCACCCACACTTCATAACCTCCACTCAGCTCACTTGAACCTCTACTCATCTCGCTAAAACCTCTTCACTGCAAAATCCCACACCACTTCATAACCTCTTCACCTTACATACTCTTGACCTATCCCTTTCTTTCTTTTCCTTTTCTCTCTCTTTTCTCCTATCCTCATCTTGGTCGATGAAAAACTGAATCCCTTCCTCCTCCGTACCGATAAACTTTATCGCCACTCTTCCTGCAAAACGCAGTGTCTTTTCTGCGTCTTTCCTTTGTTTCGCCTTCCTTCTTTCTTCATCAGACTCCTTATCTTTCAACTCCAATCTGCTGCTCACTTTAGGCCTTACCAGCTCTTCGACATAGGAACTTTTCAGCCCCTCTAGCTTGTCGTTACCCAAACTCCTTTGACCCTTGAAAGCATTCTTCTCCAGTTCCTCAACGAGAAGGTTGGATTTTTTAGATTTTCCCAACTCCTCTTTGTAGGAATTCTTAAGGCGATCTAACTCAGCCCTCTTCTTCCTTCTTTGAAACTTGAAGGCTTCCTTCTCCTTGAAATCTTTTCTTCTTACGACTTTAAAGGATTTTTGGGCATTAACAGCTGAATCCCTTGCCGAGCTCGACTTCTGTCTGAGCATCCTCTTCGGAGCGCCCTGTAGTCTTTCCACACGACTACTAAAGACCTCATCGTGTGGGATGTCATCTTCAAGAGAATACTCATCTTCCTCTTTGTCCTTTGCATCGATAAAATTACATGCTCTTCTTCCCACTGTTTGGGCAACTGGGAAGATACCTGGCACTGCAGCAACCTCGGCACGATTGAGAAAAGCCGTCTCATCTCCCACGCCTATCCCAGAAAGAGACAAGCACACACCTGCCCCCAACTGCTCTTTAAACCCCTTCCCCCCACTCCCTTTTCCAAGTTGCTGCAAGAAAGAACTCAGGGTAGCATCCCAGCTACTCTCTGGCACAACCCAATTTGAGGCCGTCATTCCAACATCCTCTACTATCCCTACTGACTGAGCCAGAGAAGTCACACAAACCATCTCCTTCCCAGAAGGAGAATCCGGTACTACTCTCCTTCCTCCTCTACTATCATAGCTGCTGGTCTTGTTACTCTTTCGGTCTCCTTTGGCAGGTCAGAAATCTGTGTACTGCAATCTGAGATAGGTATAATGTCTGGCGGTTTCTTTGTATCCGTGCGGCTATTATCAATGTATAAATTTGCAATTTTACTTAAGCGATAATGAGCCCTTGCCCACATCGATCCTTGCTTTAGTAGCGTAGAGGAATGGTCGTCCCAATATTATTGTTGGAGGGTCGTCTTCGCTGGTCTCTCCCGTTTGTATCGCATAAAAGTCTGCAGCAACGACGAGCTCTCCCACATGGAGTATTACGTCTTCCAGTACTCCAACCGGACGGATGCACGATTTATCTCCTAGCTTGATATTTGACCTGGGTGGTTTTAATGGACCAAGTCCTAATAAGTAGTATAAGGAGGAAGGCATGGCATTGACAGCAGCCCCAAGATCGACTAAGCACTTATGAATCTGGGTTTCATTAATACCGCAGGTGACTGTGAAGGCCCCTGGGTCTTCATCTCTTTTCGGTTGTGACTCATGATCTGAAGTGAGGGCTCTTTCTATCGTCGGGCCATTCTTCCCATTCCTTGGCTTAGGATTTGTATAATCGGACCCCTTAATATTTTGCTTCGAAGCATAAATATTAGTTGGAGAGTCCCACTTTAAATCATTATTGTCATCCCATCCAGATGCTGGTATGTCAGAGTGTATGATCGGAGGTGGTGTTATGCAAACGGTGAATGTGTACCGTCCATTGTCAGCATGCGTAACCCATGTTTTGCTATCATTGGGTCGGTCTTCCTCTTGGTTCCACTCAGGACGACGCCTACGGGTGAAGTGTTTGTTGGTAAGTTTGTAAGTTGGGGATCGTGCTACTTCTCCCAGTGTCGCCTTTATGTTTGACCTCCTTATCATGCTAATATTTGCCTTTGGATTTCGGATGGTTTGTGAAGGAAGTCTGCCAGGTTCATTAGTGAGTGTTGACATTGCGGTGGCGAGCTGGGACATTTGTTTGGTCAATTCTGAAATTGCCCCGTCAGTTTTCGCCTGGTATTGGTGTAGTGAAATACCCAATTGATTTATGCTTCCTGCGAGCTCCATCATTGTGTCATCAAGCGACTTGGTTGGTTCTTGCTGATTGTTCGGGCTAGTTTGGTACTAATTCGGTCCTTTTTGCTGATATTGGCCTGCCGATGGAGCGTTCTGGTTATACTGTCGGTGGGGGGGTTGGTAGAATGACTGAGCTAGTTGAGGGACAGCTGGTTGTGCTTCCTTCTGAGGATAGTTGTTGTTACGCCAGCTCGGGTTGGTTGTTTGACCATACTGTCTGTTTTGTCCGGCTCTGTCGTTGTTGTTGTTGTTGTATCCTTGGTATCCTCCCACCGCAATCACTTCTGCCGGTTCCTCTTCTATTACTGTCGGGCATGCGTCAGTTTTGTGGTCCGTAGAACCACAAAATTTGCAAGGCTTTACTGGAACGGGTTGTCTTCGTAGGATCTGAATCATCATCTCCTTTAATTGTTTCATCTCTTCAGTCATGGAGTTCATTGGTGTTTCAGCTTGTGCCACATTCCTTGTTCGGGAAAATTCTTCCTGCCGAGTTGTCTCTTCTCTAAATCGGGCATTTTTAGCAACGTTGGCGATGAGGTTCCTTATGCCTCTCAATGATAGATTCATCATGGATCCTCCAGCTGAGGCATCCAGGAGCATTTTGTCTAAGGGTCTTAATCCATCAATGAGGTACTCGATGATGAGTTTCTCGGGCAGTCCAAGGGTACATCAGCTTCTTTCCAGGTGGTTGAACTTTTCCAGGTAGTCGTACATGGTTTCATTGGGCCCTTGCTTGATGTATTGTAATTGCCTCCTTACTTGCATTGCTCTTCCTGCCGGGTAATATTTGTCTAGGAATTTCTTTTGCATCTGAGCCCATGTTCTGATGCTACCGGAAGGCAATGAAAGAAACCAGTCTTTTGCCGCGTCAATGAGGGAAAAATAGAATGCCTTCAACTTGAAGTCGTCTATACTCACTCGATTGGGTTTTAGATTTTGGCAAATGCCGTGTAAGCGTTGGAGGTGAGTTGTCGCAGATTCTCCATGTGCTCCTGAGAACTTGGGAAAGCTATGGGCCACTGAAGTGTTGATGGTAATGTATTCTAGTTCAGGGCCCTCGTATATGCACCATGGCTGCGTTGCGAAATCAGGGGCATTGAGTTCTCCCATCGTAGGTGCGCGGTAGTTGTTATTCCCATAGTAGTCGTCAAAGACAGGTTCTTGCCTAGGCATTTGTCGAGGTTGAGGGTGTGGGGGACGTATAGAAGGTTGCATTGGACCAGCTGCATTTTGGTCCTCGGGTGGTCCTTGGTTTCTTCGGGCGGCCTCCCAATCACGAGCTCTTCTGTCTCGGATGATTTGTTCCGGATCGTCGACAAATGGAAGTGGCACCTCATCATTTCGATCGTACAGGTTTATCTCTTCGTCATCCTGGTAGTCATGGTGGCTTCCTTCGTGAGACATGGTTGTTTTGAAGCGAGTGTCGATTCAAAGAACTTATCCGATTAAGTAACTAACTCCCCGGCAACGGCGCCAGTTTTGACAGAGCCCAACGCACTGTCATTAAGGTGCGGTGTTCTCTGTGTAAAAGCAAATTTATATTCCGCTACTCGTGACCTTACTACTGGGTAGCAAGTGGTAAGTAGGGGTCGAACCCAAGGGAATTAGGGGGATAAGCTATTCTTTGAGGGAATTGTACAGCGAGGGAGCGTGTTTTAGGTTGATTGAGGTTTTAGTGCGGAAAAGTAAGTGATTGGTTGGTTGGTTTTGGTTTTTAGTGCGGAAAAGTAAATGACAGAAAAGTAAAGTACTGAAAATAAAAGTAGAAGACTTACAGCGGGTGATGCGTGATTGGCAAGCCTTCCGGAACGTCAGCAGTTGATAGAACAGTTTATACTAAGAAAGTAAATGCAGGTGGTGTTTGAATTTAAGGAAAGCATTCGGTTTCGGGGGCCTTGTATCATAGCCTGTTTATCATTGACCTTTAGTGATCCTTCTAAGTATTCAAACGTGTATCAAGGCCATTCCAAGCACTCGATTTGCACACACTGTCTAGCCCATTCCAAGGTCGTAGAGCACTTGTTCTACTTAGACTAATACCCCTTTCCAAGGTATATTAGCCTGTGTGCATCCATTTGACCAGTCATTCCCGACCAACCAAATGGTGTTTTAGAAAGGTCAAACTCCTCAGATAAGCTTTGCCATTCCAAACATCCACTTATCCGAGTATGTTTACGAACTCCCACGGAAGAGCTTTGCCATTCCAAGCATACACTCAACCTTGGAAGTTCTGGCCTAATATATGGCACATAGAACAAGTTTTGAATAAAAAGAAGAGGCACTAAAATATGGCCTAAAACATTTTATGATACAAGTACACCCCTTCAACCGAATGAAGAGTTTAGCCTATTAATATCCATAGAGGTGGATACCATAGCTAAGTACTTACGGTTTTTGAAAGACAGTAAGTAAAGGAAAGGGGTGAGTACTTCAAGAACCGACAAGAGTAGTCAAGAATAGAGAAAAGTAAAGCTTGAGTACTACAAGAACCGACAAGAGTACTCAAGAACCAACAGGAGTATTATAGATTGAAAACCAAACTTACAAAGTGCCAAACTTTAGAGAGAGAAGTGTTTTGTGAATTTGGGGATGGATTGCAAATGAGATGGGGTGGAGTATTTATAGGCTAAGGGGAGAGGAATGTGTGGTTTGGAGGAGCAACACATGGCAAGCTTTCCATGGAGGAGGAAAGCCGCCGGTCTACATGGGAGGGGAGGGGAGGAGCCGCCGGTGGCCGGTCATGAGGGGGAGGAGGCTCCCCTCATGACTCATCCTTTCCTTAAAGCCGCCGGTCATAAGGGCAAAGGAGGGATTTTTTGTGAGTTTTGTGAAGTTTTCACAAAACTATCGGTACATTCCCGCTCCGGACTGACTTTGGTTGCCCTTCGGTTGGATTTGTTTTGAGTGATTCCAAGTCAGGATCTTGAGATTTCTTCAGTCGGCATCTGGTCTTGACCTTGGAATGACTCGTAATATATTTTCGGCGTAAAAACTCCTCCTTAGCGTGTATTCTCTCTGGGCTCCAAAATACCCTGTAGATAAATATCAAAACTAACTAGCAAAAGTTAAATAGACAAACAGTCTAATTTGGTGGGTTTAACTGTGCTTATGATTCGTATAATTATGGTCCATCAACGCCCTAGCGGTCTATTTATATGCATGGGCGATCTCCAAATATGCTCCAGATATCTTCATCAAATATTTAGGAAATATTCCTAAATATTTGATGTATATCTAAAACCAATCTTTAGGAAGATAACTTGATAACTTCCTTGCCAAGTCAGGCAACTGACTCATCAATCTAATGAGAAGATATACTAAAGAATATCTGAAGCTTGAAATCTTCGCTGGCCGACTTCGGTTCGAAAAGATCTTCGATCTTTAGAACCTTCCGGAAAACATCCTTGCGTCTGCTCTATGTTGTACTTGAGTACCAGGATGTGTTCGAACTCCCCTTGAATTCCTGCTCGAACCGTCTAAAGACGTTTTGCCAAATACATGCCACTCAAGGGAACATCAATCTCCCCCTGGGCATTTTGGCAAAACCAAATCTAATAGATGACTAGATCTATCTATCTATCTAGACTTTAGACACATGAGGGAACATAAATTGGTCACCTCAAAACACTCCCCCTTTTTGCGACAAACTGGCAAGGGGTCCAATCTAGTTCAAACAGCAAAGCAAATGTGCCAGAACAAGCACAAAGTAGCACGAATGTTCAAAAAGGAAACAGTGCAAGGAGTGTGAAGTCAAGGACCTTTAAGAGGACGACTCGCCATCAAAATCACCATCAGAATCTGCATCATCCTCCTCATCATCACTCAGGTAGCGGAGTACACGAGCCAGCTTGTTGATGCGCTTACGTTGCTCTTTTTTAGCTGCAATGATGGCATCCAGTTCCTTGATCAGCTTGTTCCTCTCATCACGTCCCATCCTGGCCCCTCCTCTTTTTGATGACTCTGGAATCTCCTTCTGTCGCTAACTCACCTTTTTGAGATCATTCACATGACGTCCTTTGTACAACTTATGATCCACCATGAATTTTTGCAGGGCCTTAGTGAGACGATCACTTGAGGTCTTCAATTCAGGAGCTTGATAGACGATCAATTCATATATCAGGGATGGAAAGTAGATTTGGTGAAGAAATCGGCTTGAGGTTACATATTCAGCAATCTGTTTGAACATAATTTTGCCCAGATTGAACACCATCTTGTTCCCAATCTGATAAATAAGTTGTGCCACGGCTCTGCTGACTGTAGAGCTGTGAGAGGATGGCTTCCAATTAAACACAGCAATGAAGAAGAGCATCGAATAGAAAGTCGTCAGGTCTGCCATAGGGAGAGCAATCTCCAGCCACCAACGGACAGAGCCTCTAGTAATGGTGTCAGCAATTTTGTCATAGTCTGGCTCCTCCTTATCTTCAGCTGGATCATCCATTGAGAAGTAGACATTGATCAGATCAGGGTCCATTCCAATTCTCCTTCCTCGCACGTGGAGCACGCCAAAGTCTTTGTCTCCGACCACACCAAATTATGGAGGGAGGTTAGCAATTGCCTCTTTAACCAGCTGTTCATTAAATGGCTTGCTCATGTTCAGCGTCCAGATCAAGTTAGATTGTTTTAGTATATCTATGACTTCCTTTCCTTTGTATCGTGTCCCATCCATAAGTCTTTTTGGAAGTATTTTTCTTTTCTGGACAGACTTCCACTTCAAAGCTGCATCTTTGTTCACAAACCATATGCCTTTCTTTATGTAACCAGTTAAGAGATATTCAGCAGCAGCCAAAGGGATTTCACGCTTTCTCTTTTTAGATGAATCAGCTCCCCCAGCAACGTTACTCTCCTCTGCATCCCGAGCTGATCCCTTGGTAGGTTTTTTTCAAGAACAACCTTCTTCTTCCCTTTGTCCTTCCTTGCCTTCTTGAGATCTGCAAGAGGGACGAAGTCTTGATCATCATCTGACAAGGTTACTGTCTTGGGGACTGACTGAGCAACATTCTCCATTTCTGCATCAGGAAAGGCTGGGAGTTCCACTTCTGCACGACCCTCCTTCATGAGGTCATTACTAGAAATCCCTTTTGTCACATCAGTTGGGGCTTCAACTGACTCCTTCTGTGCGGCTGACATTAGGATAGAGGGCTCTTGAGGTGTAACTGTCTCAACCCCCTGTTGGTTATCAGATACCGTAGCTTCTAACACTTCTGGCATGCTTGCCTCCTTTGCAGCTGGAGAATCATTGGCAGGTGCTGAATCTTTAACCCCTGCAGCTTGGGTTTTTGAAGACAGATCTGTCCTTACCATAACATGAACAGAATCCTCCCTCTTTTGTAGATCTTCCACGACATCATCAATGTCCTTGAAAACACCTTCCAACTCATCGTCTTTCTCTATTGGATCAGACTCCTCAGTCACAGTATCACGTTGCTTTCCATGACATTTACCACCTGAACCTTCATGCTTTTCACTAGAATCATCCTCAGATCCTTCATTAATCATCAATTTCCTCTTCCTCGAGGACTTAAGAAACTGTTCTATCTCCACATCCGACATTGCTATGAGACGACCTCTAACAGCACTGATCTGAGCAATATATTTCCTTGGAGAGTTACATGCACGTCTACCAATCTTTCTGCGAGCGCCGGATGGATGCACATAACCAGAAGCATGGATCTTCTCCCTCCATGCTCTCGAGCCACCAGCAACCTTGGACACAGGCTTGATGGGTTTCCCTTCTTTCACAATTTTGACAGCTTCATTACCCAACACAGCCCTACTGGCTTCACCACCCTTCTCAGACACCACATTCACTTCCTCTTCCATCACAGAATTTTCAACAATAGTGACTTTCACAGATACGGAAGAAACAGTCTGAGTTTTAGGGTTTGGGATTACCTCAGAAAGGGGAATACCCGATGAAGGAACTAGACTTGGTGATGTCAAACTAGCATCGATTGGATTAGACGTATCATCCACGGCAAGCGAGAGCACAGTCTTCTGCTTTGCAGCAGGTTCTGGTCCTTTCTTCTCCACCGCTCCAGAATTAGGGTTTTCAGAGGCTGCTCCTCCGACAGTTGTCTTTGCTTCAGGCAAAGTTGCTTTTTTGGCATGTAAAGGCGACGCCTTTTTCACCTTCGGCATCTTCAATTTTGGAATTTTGGGTTTTGCCGCAGAGCATCGGACGGTTTCTTGTCCGTCTTCTTTGTTTCCGATGACATCTTGATAACTGACTTGGAGGTTTTCCTGGTGTTAACCATTGATGCCGAAAAGCTGAAGCTTTGGAAGAAATTGCGAGGGACGGCTGCGTTAGGGTTTCAGACGATAGAGCGAGAGAAGCAGACAAAGTAATTTTGATTTTCAAATCACGTTCAGCCTTTTCAACTTCCCAAACGAGCCTTTGAGAATATCTCCTTTTTCCTCATAACGGCACGAAAAAGATCTCCAAAATATTTAAAAAATATTCAACTTCTAAACATGTACCTTCTTTTCCAGCTTCCTTCCTTAAGTGGTCAGTCCAACAGTTTTGCTGGAGTTTTGACTCTAACTGACCACTACCGGGCACACTTAGTGTTTGACAACACAGGGACACAGGGGGATCTGAGGGTTTCAAACTGTGTAGCCTTCAGCGGTTTGGAGAGGTCATCGGCCAATTGCTTGTCTGAAGTCACATCTTTTAGGGTCACCATCTTTGGTTCCACTCCGTATATAGTGAGTTTGAGGTGAGTAGCAGATCACGTTCTTTTGTGACTTCCTGTTCAAGGTCTAAGTTCTTTGTCAGCTTCTCGACAAACTTGCCATCATCCTTCTGTATCACCTGGAGTACCAGAGAGTAGTTCATCTCTTTTTGCAACTATCATTCAACGAACTGAGCCACCAGCTTCTGGGTGTTGGACCTGAACACGACATTATCAACATGGGTGTGTGTGATTGTGACGCTTGTCCGCAGTGTCTTGTCTACTCCCCCTCGCATATATCCATGGTTGGTGAGGACCACGGTGAGATGCTAATACCTGGTACCGGACGCCTGCAGGGGTGTGCCGAGAACTAAGGTAGCTAGATGACTGAACTGTTGAGCCACTTTAGCCTTGTCTCGAAGACATCTTGTCCATGTAGTTCTGGTAAAGTCGTCCATGCATGTTGGAACACACTTTGACCTGCCATAGCTCTCAACTTCCATCGGTCCAATCAGATCCGTGTGGATCAGTTCCAACAGTCTGCTAGCACTGATCTGACATGTGTTGGGAGCAAATCTTTTGTTTGAGTCCTAATTCGGCATGCACCCCATAGTACTTCTATACCACCTGTCCCCCTGAGCATTCCTCGGATACGTCCAGTTGGGGAGAACTCCTTTGAGGCTTTGAGAGTAAGATGATCGATGTGCCTGTCCCATAAAGCCATCTCATCCCCTTGACTTACTAGACATCCTGACGGTGCAACTGTTTCAGCAAAATCTAGGAGGTAGCCATTGTTGGTTGCCCGGTAGCCTCTCATCAGTGTGCGTCCTTTCTTATCCCACACGTGACAAGCGTCCCGAGTGAAACTGACTTGATGTCCATCACCACATAGCTGACTAATACTGATAAGATTCATTTTCAATCCTCCAACTATAAGAGTCTCCTTGAGATCAGGGAGATCCAGAACCTTTAATGTCCCACAGCCGATCACCTGACCCTTTCCTCTATCTCCGAAAGTGACAAACTGCCTTTTTGCAACAGGTCGAATATGCAAAAGAAGTTTAGGATTACCTGTCATATGGGTGGAGCATCCACTATCGAAGTACCAGTGATCTTTCTCTAAGTGACATGATGAGCTGAAAGCAGCCATACATACGGTCTTGCTTACCTTAGGTACCCAGACCTGCTGCATTCGAGGTTTATTCTTGTGTCCCACGGCTCTTCGTTCAGCAAGAAACATGCGACACTTCGGTCTGATGTGTCCAATCTGGTAGCAATACCAGCATGTGCGGGAATCTTTCCTCTGTTTCGAGTAAGGGCTGATGTGATCATTTCGCATCCTTCTTTGACCAGCTGCAGTTTTTCCTTGGGACAGATCCACTTTCTGTCTTGGGTGCTGTCTCACTTTCTGTCCCAGGTGCTGTTTAATTTTCTGTTCCGGGTTCTGTTCAGCCACTGTTTTCGCTTTAACAAATGTTGTACCTTTTGGAGTTGCCTTCTTCTGTGAACCCCAAACCTCGATGTCTGGACTCCATCCTTTGCGACCTGAGAATCTAATTTAAATTCTTAGAACCAGAGTTTAACATTCTTACTGACTGTTTGAGCCGATTGAGTTCCTTCTTAGTGATTGAGTGGTCCATTCTCTCAGATTCTAGCTGGAGTTCCAGCGACTCTACTTTTCTTAAGAGAAACACCTCCTTGCGTTTCAAATGTGTAACAGTTTTCCTTAGACCTACCATGCCGATAGGGTGAGTTTCACGATCTTTCTCCATGTCAACTTTCAGCGAAGAGACTGTACCCAGGAGCTCCGTTTTCTGAGCTAGCAGACATGATCTTTCCTGCTTCATTTCAGTCAAATGAGTATTCCGCAAATCAACCTTGCCTTGGAGTTCCACCTTCTGTGTGACCAGAATCTCGAACTCCTGCCACATTTTATCCTTCTCTATGGTCAAGCTCGCAACTGTGTCATTTAGTTTTTTGTTGACCTTGATCAGCAGCAGCTACTTCTCATACAGCTCTTTGTAAGTTTCAGCCAGAGTTTCCCGTGTGAGTTCTTCATCATCACTATTTGAGGAATAGTCAGCTGAGTGTTCCAACTGAGAGGACATGTCTTCACTGGTTTTGCTGCATTCTCCTAGGGTTGCGACGAATGCCACAAAGTTGGTGGTTTCACTCCCTTCCTTTTGCTCATCTGACCCACTGTCGCTGAAGCTAGCTACCATTGCCTTCTTCTTCATGAGGGTATTTGTGCATTGTGCTTGGATGTGACCGAAACCCCTGCATTCATGGCACTGAATCTCTTTCCCTTTTTTAGAAGAATCTTGCCTCATATCACCGGTCCTTGACTTGCCGGTTTTCCAGTTTCAAAAATTATTGGAGGATGATTGACCTTGTTCTGCACCACGTCTGTTGATCTTTTGCACCATCCTGCCGAAATTCTGAGCCATCATAGCCAGTTCCTCAGTGGTGCAGGCAGATTCCGGTATGTCTTCGGATACTTCTTCTTTTAGTGCAATTCCCTTCACATCTCTGGGTTGGACTTCGTGGTTCATCTCGTAAGTTCTGAGAGAGCCCATCAGCTCGTCCAGTTTTAGCTTGGAGATGTCATGCATCTCCTCAATGGCAGTGACCTTCATGGAAAATCTCGGAGGGAGTGATCTTAAGACTTTACTTGCCATTCTTTCTTCATCAATATGTTTCCCCAGTGCAGCAGCCTCGTTTGACAGATCCAGAACTCTGGCGTTGAACTCAGGGATGGTTTCACAGTCCTTCATCTTCATCTCCTCGAACTTTGTTCTCACAATCTGCATTCTCGAATTGCAAACTTTGTCCGTCCCTTCATATGCCGTTGGAAGAATATCCCAAGCCTCCTTCGCCACTTCACAGTTAATGATCAGCTTCATCACATTTTCATCTACTCCAGAGAAGATTGCATTCATAGCCTTTGAGTTTCCCATAGATGCTTTGTCATCCGCCTCAGTCCATAGAGCTTCTGGTTTCGAACAGCTTCTCCTGTGGGATTTTCCATCGTGGGTTCAGTCCATCCAATCAACACCGCCTTCCAAGCCTTTTCATCAAGGAATTTCAAAAAGGATTACATCTTGGGCTTCCAGGAAGCTTAGTTTGATCCCTCAAGCAGCGGGGGTCTGGTTGTGCTTTGTCATTCCTTCAGAGTCATCTTGAACCGTTTTAGGATCCCACTCAGTGTGTCGAGTGTTTGCTCTGATACCAATTAAAATACTGTAACCTGTTCAAGCTACTGTTTAAAGGACTATTTGAGACAGACCTTGAATACCTTTGGAACTGAGCCGCAAGCAGAATGATGGACCATATTTATATGATTCATTAAGATAGTTAAACCCACCAAATTAGACACTTTGTCTTAACAACGTTTACTTGTTAGTTCCACTTTTGTTGTACAGGCTATTTTGATGTTTAGAGAAGAAATGAGCTAAAAAGAGGGTTCTTAAACCAAAAATGGATTACAAGTCAAGTCGAGGACCGAAGAGCCCAGCCGGAACCAAGAAATCTCGGGTCGCGTCCTGGAAATGCTGGACGCGCCCGAGAGCCCATATTGAGGACCGCAGGTCCCTGCCGAGAGTACCGGGCCAAGTGCCGAGAGAGCCGGGCCGGGTGCCGAGAGAGCCGGGACGCGTCCTAGGAACCCCTGAGAACCAACACCGAGCGCCCGTGTCAAGAGCACCGAGCGCCCGTGCCAATAGCACCGAGCGCCTGTGCCGAGACCACCGAGACCCAAGTGCCGAGAGCGCCAAGACCCGCACCGAGACCTGTACCGAGAGCGCCCGAGGCCCGCAACCGAGAAAAAATAGGTTCGCACCCGAGGCCTGCGCCTGACCAGAACTTCCAACCAGGCCCGGCGAGGCCCTGAGCAGATTTCGGCAAAACTACTTCAACCATTAGGCTTAGAATTGCATCAGCAATCCAAATCAGCATTCCAAGAGCCAGGGACCGCCGGCCAAAATTCCGGCAGCTCCGGCCAAAATTTCGGCCAAGCTCCGGCCATGGTCCAATCAACTTCCGACGATGCTCCGATCAAGCCAAATCCAACCACCACCTTGCTCCGGTCATTTTACCCAACTCCGGTCCAACTCCGGCGAAGTCCAACCAAACTACTTAATTCCCGGTTAGGTTATACTATTCACATCGGTTTGTCTTTTGGTTTGAAACCATACCTCAACCAAACTTGCCCAAGCCTCAACCATGCTCATGTAGTTGCCCTTTGTCACATCCCATGCTCTAGCCGCCCATGTGCAAGGCAAGTGCACCCTTTTGCTCATCCAACCTCCAACCGAAGAGCAACCAAGGCCAACCGGACTTATTGGAGGACTAGAGGCGGTTGGAGGAGGAAATATCTCATTCCACTCACTCCTCCAATCGCCACATTTGTCTATAAAAGCAGGCTTCCCCTCTGATGGACCATAATTATACGAATCATAAACACAGTAAAACCCACCAAATTAGACTGTTTGTCTATTTAACTTTTGCTTGTTAATTCCGATATTTATCTACAGGGTATTTTGGAGCTTAGAGAGAAAACACGCTAAGGAGGAGTTTTTATGCTGAAAATATATTACGAGTCATTCCAAGGTCGCCGACTGAAGAAATCTTAAGATCCTGACATTGAATTACTCAAAACAAATCCAACCGAGGAGCAACCAAAGTCAGTCCGGAGCTGAAATACACCGATAGTTTTGTGAAAACATCACAAAACTCACACAAAACTCCTCCTTTTACCCTTGTGACCGGCGGCTTTTGGAGGAGGTCACCCATGGAGGAAGCTCTCCCCCTTTCTCCACCCACAACCGGCGGCTATAACCTCTTCATGGGATGATGCCATGTGCTTCCATCCAAGCCACACATCTCCTCTCCCTTTTGGCTATAAATACAAGCCATTCTCATTTGTAAATCCATATCCCAAAATTCACAAAACACTTCTCTCTCTAGAAATTTGGCACTTTTGTAAGTTTTGTTCAATATCTATAATACTCCTGTTGGTTCTTGAGTATTATAGTTAGTTCTTGAGTACTCTTGTCGGTTCTTGTAGTACTCAAGCTTATCTTTACTATTCTTGAGTACTCTTGACGGTTCTTGAAGTACTCACCCCTTTCCTTTACTTACTGTCTTTCAAAAACCGTAAGTACTTAGCTATGGTATCCACCTCTATGGATATTCGTAGCTAAACTCTTCATTCGGTTGAAGGGGTGTACTTGTATTATAAAATGTTTTAGGCTATACTCTTAGTGCCTCTTCTTTTTATTCAAAACTTGTTCTATGTGCCATATATTAGGCAAGAACTTCCAAGGTTGAGTGGATGCTTGAAATGGCAAAACTCTTCCGTGGGGGTTCGTGAACATACTCGGGTAAGTGGATGCTTGAAATAACAAAGCTTATCTGAGGAGTTCGACCTCTTTTAAACACCATTTGGTTTGATCGGAAATGATTGATCAAATGGATGCACGTAGGCTAGTATACCTTGAAATGGGGTGCTAGTCTAAATAGAACAAGTGCTCTACGACCTTGAAATGGGCTAGACGGTGTGTGCAAATCGAGTGCTTAAAATGGCCTTGATACACTTTTGAATACTTAGAAGGATCACTAAAGGTCAATGATAAACAGGCTATGATACAAGGCCCCAGAAACCGAATGCTTTCCTTAGATTTAAAAAAACCCTTGCACTTACTTTCTATTTTAGTATAAACTGTATTATCAACTGCTGACGTTCTGGAAGGCTTGCCAATCACGCATCACCCGCTGTAAGTCTTCTACTTTTATTTTCAGTACTTTACTTTTATGTCATCTACTTTTCCGCACTAAAAACCAAAAAACCAACCAAAAAGTCACTTAGTTATTACCGCTAAAACCTCAATCAACCTAAAATCATGCTCCCCTCGCTGTACAATTCCCTCAAAGAATAGCTTATCCCCCTAATTCCCTTGGGTTCGACCCCTACTTACCACTTGCTACCCAGTAGTAAGGTCACGAGTAGCGGAATACAAATTTGCTTTTGCATAGAGAACACCGCACCTTAACGACAGTGCGGTGGGCTCCGTCACCCTCCTTGAATCAACATCACTTGTAACTTAGGTAGAGAATCTCTCTAAAATCCATACCACAAATCCTTGTAAACACTTGTGTTTTGAAATCAAAAGCTCTACCTTCTCTCTTGTTATTGAGTGTTCTTGAGAGTTCTTGAGTGAAGTTTGAGTTTGTTCTTCATTTTCTTTGTCCAAAACCGAGCCCCCTCTTTTACTTTCTTGTCTTTATTTTGCTTTGAATCTTGAGTACTCTTGTTGGTTCTTGAGTGCTCAAGTTTGTTCTTGAGTTTTACTTTCCAAAACCTTACTTTCTTGTCTTTGTTTTCAAAACCAAAACCTTTACTTTTCCAAGCACTTAGCTAGGGTATCCACCTCTATGGATATTCGTAGCTAAACCCTTCATTCGGTTGAAGGGGTGTGTGATGGACCATAATTGTATGCATCATAAATACAGTTAAACCCACCAAATTAGACTGTTTGTCTATCTAACTTCTACGTGTTAGTCCCGAAATATTTCCACAGGGCAATTGAGAGATAAAAGTGAAAACACGCTAAGGAGAGGATTTTATGCTGAAAAGATATCAAGAGTCAATTGAAGGTCAAGATCAAGCACTGAACGAAGAAATCTCAAGATCCTGACGATGAATTACTCAAATTAAACCCAAATGAGGAATTATCAAAGACAGCCTGGAGTGAAATTGGACTGATAGTTTTGTAAAGACAGTACAAAACCGTCAAGACTCATCCATGTACAAGGATGACCGGTGGCTTAAGTGAAAAGGATGAGTCATTGGGTGGCCTCCTTCCTCCTCCTCCTTGGGTGACCGGTGGCTTTGGCAAGGAGGTGGCCAAAGCCACAAAACCTCCTCCATTTTGACCTCCAACCGGCGGCTTTGGGGAGTGCACAAGGTGGCACCACTTGTCTCCTCCTCCCTCCTCCTCCATCTCCTCCCTTGGATGAGAAACACATGCCACCAGCTCCACCACCCATCTCCACCCCTCTTGGCTATAAATAGAAGTGCCCTCCTCCTCATTTGTATCATCAATCCACACACAAAACACTTATCTCTCTAAGTTTGGTTACTTTGTAAGTTTGTTCGGTTTATGAAATAATACTCCTGTTTGTTCTTGAGTATTATACTATAGAGAATACTCCTGTTGGTTCTTGAGTATTCAGTAGGAAATTAGGAATACTCCTATTGGTTCTTGAGTATTCCACCCCTTTCCCTCTTACTGTTTTCAAAAACCCCCGAGTATTTAGCTATGGTATCCACCTCTATGGATATTCGTAGCTAAACTCTTCATTCGGTGGAAGGTATTTTCTTGTATTATATAATGTTGTAATATCTTTTAGTTTCATTTCTTTGTATTCAAAACTTGTTCTATGTGCCATTTATAGTCAGAATTTCCAAGGTTGAGTGGATGCTACGAAAGGGCAAAACTCTTCCGTGGGGTTCGTGAACATACTCGGGTAAGTGGATGCTACGAAAGGGCAAAGCTTATCTGAGGAGTTCGACTTATCTAAAACACCACTTGGTCAATCGTAACTGTGAGATCAGGTGGATGCACAGAAGGCTAAGATACTTCTAAAGGAGGAATTAGTCTGAAGTAGAACAAGGGTTGCTTTAAACGATGTTGCAAGTCTTGCGCTATGAAAGGGCCTCGATTCATCTTTGAATACTTAGAAAAGTTACTAACGGTTTATTATATACATGTTATAATACAAGAGTACCTGAAACCGAATACTTTCTTTCAATCACAAAAACCCCCTGTATTTACTTTCCTAGTATAACTGTCCCGATCAACCACAACCATCAACCGCTCAACAACCGGAGGAATCGCAATCACGCATCACCCACTGTAAGTCTTCTAACCCTTATCTCTTTACTTTTAGTATTTACTTTTAGTATTTACTTTCAGTATTTACTTTCAGTATTTACTTTTCCCCACAAAATACCCAAAAAACCAAAAACAGTAGTTTAATTACTCGCGCTAAAATCTCAATCATCCTAAAACACGTCCCTGTTAGTAAAAGAACAACGTATCCCCCTAATTCCCTTGGGTTCGACCCCTACTTACCACTTCTACCCAGTAGTCGCGAGTAGCGAACTTTATAAATTTATTTGTACAATTTGCTCTGACGACAAGCGAATTGTCAAATTGGCGCCGTTGCCGGGGAATTAGCGAATGGGTAGTTGTTCTTTTTTCTGTTATACATAATGTCTTCCTACTACGAAAGAGAGCCTTGGTACTATGAGGAATTTCCCCCAACACCTTTCGAACTTGATGTCCGCAAT
This sequence comes from Rhodiola kirilowii, assembly GCA_033675215.1. Taxonomy (NCBI): domain Eukaryota; kingdom Viridiplantae; phylum Streptophyta; class Magnoliopsida; order Saxifragales; family Crassulaceae; genus Rhodiola; species Rhodiola kirilowii. The sequence continues at coordinate 38,922,457 of CM066201.1, forward strand.
AAGATCTTCAACCTTACGCAATCCCGGGATGAAACTTTGGACGAGTACTTGGCATACTTCATTTCCATTGTGGCGAGCTGCCCGCACCACGGATTCGCATATTCAGATCTTATTCAGGCATTTCTTATTGGGATGAGACTTCCGGAGCTTTGCTTGCTAGATACTATTGCAGGAGGGTCAATAATAGAATTAAGCATAGATGAAGCCTGGGGCCTCATTAAGGATTTGGCCACAAGCACAAAACGAGGGCCAATGCACCAAACCGAAGATATGGCACCAACGATGAAAGTGTACTCAGTACAGAACGAGCCCGACACCACACCTATTATCTTGCCCGCGACAAAACCGAGAGAAGACATCCGTACAAGGGCAGTAATGGATATGGAGGCGGCTCTAAAAGAGCCAACATTGGTGCCCACAAGGCTGACAGAGGCCATGATGGATGAGCCGGGAACCGGAAGCCCCGAGGAAGAGCCCATATGGGATATCACTCCCGAGCCATCAGAAGACTTAGAACCGAAAACCGATATAGTGTGGGACGAGGAAGAGCCTACATAGGATATCACTCCCGAGCCATCCGAAGTGATGGACGAATCAGATACAGAAAGCATCGAGGAGGAGTCTTCATGGGAACTCACTACCAAAGCGGATGAGGAAATCAAGCCAGGCCCAGTCCTCATTGCCAAACCAGCCGAGCCACTTGAACCGGTCCTCATCACCAATCTGCTTGAGAAAGACCCGATTCTCATGGCCGAGAAGCCCCTACTTAACCCTTCGGTTTCTATGCAAATCACAGCGCCCGATGATGATGTGGTCAATAATGCGGTACAAGGAGAGTTGGAGGCAAATCAAGGGCAAGAAAACCCATCAATGGAGCTCTCACTCACCACGACTCAACAAGCAGCCCTGAAAACTCGCTCGTTCTAGGACGACTGTTCATCGCTGCCACAAAAAAGAGGCTTCACATAGACACATGCCTAAGGTCACCAATGCTTGATGGCACAATACTGAATTTCAAGAATTGCAAAAGTGCCACCCATTCAAACATGAAGAAACGACCGAGGCATGGGTCGGTGGAATGGAAGCCCGGATGGAGAAATAAGAAAGTCCGACTCAAAAGACCAGCAGCTATGGTCAAAGGATCCTCACCTTCCCGAAAGAATGTAAAGAAGAAATTATCGGTTCAATGGATATCAGAACCAAGCCCACTGCCATATGAGAACTTGGGACAGATTAAGAGAGCAGTTGGGAAAAAGTTCGACCTCAAGCACCCATGGGATCCCAACCAGTGATCCAGGAATAAGGTACTGTCGAGCCAATGACGTTAAACAAGTGCACTGGTCGGGAGGTAACCCGACACTATCTTACTTTCCGCACTTTAAATTTCTATCTTTTTATTTTCTGTCTTTTAGTTTTCATCAATAAGTCGCTCTCACCCACTTGGTGCATAGAATGATTTGACTATTTAGGAATTGGTTTTTGGAGCACGATCGGATCAGCCAGGCAGCTTCCGTGAATTTACCGGGCCTGCGCTGAGAGTTCGAGGCCCCAGCTGAACTCCCTCGATTATCCAGCCTCATGCCATGTCGTTCACTCGACACCTTAAAGGGAGTTCTGTTCTTCTTTTTCCTTAATGTCATTTCCTTCTCCTGTATATATTGCATGACTTTTGAACTAAGGCTTGCCTTCGTTCAAAAGTGTGGGGTGAGAACCAACTGCATGTTTTTTCTTTTTTTTTAGTAGTATCTATTTGGAATTATGAACTTTAGAATGTGAAAAAGATATATCATAATTCATGCATCAACCTTATGAAAATGCAAACTGTTTAAAAACTTAGAATGTAACTTCTCATTTGTCCCTTTGTGCTGAGATAACCTAGGGATGTGGAGTTGATAGAAATTGCCCTAGAGGGGCTTGGCAAGCACTTGAAGGATCAGATCAAACTATATGGTTTTCGAAGTCAGTGGAGGCTGCACTTCGGGGTTCAGTGAATAATTGAAGTCAACTCCGCCAAGAAGCATCTATGCAAAGGCGAGGACGGGAATCAGACCGTCCTCTCTCTAGTCAAAATAGCCGAGAAAATAAATGAGCGACTCTCATCTTGACCCGCGCGAAACGACGAAGACGAGAGGAGCGGGGAGGTATTTCCATAGGCTTGCGCGCGATGATTGGACCTCCCAAAAAGGCTGAGAAAATGGACTAGCAAGTCACAAAGAAGCAAAAAACTCAAACAAGAAAATCAAAAGAGGCCTAAGGCCCAAAATTGTGAAGGTTTTAACCGAGCAAAAGTGAAGCACTCAAAAAAGACAGATCATAAAGCCAAAGGCAGAATCACTACAAAAAGATAGTCCTCGCCAAAGAAGAAAAAAGAAAATCAAAAAAGGGCTCAACTCACTGAAACCCGAATCGAATCACGTGCTAAAGAAAGCTACAAGAAAACCATATAGTGCGAGACGGTCCCGAAGGTGTAGTCCAGGAGCCTGAAAAGGGCTATCTCCCGAAACATCCAAAATAATTTGCATCTCGGCACGAAGGTACAAGTATCAAGTTTCTTCTATTTATTTACGCAGTTTAATTTGGCAATAAGTAGTAATACATGAATTAGGAGAAATCGAGTACCACAGTCTAATTTTCATATTTCAACAAGCTTACTTAGTGCCGCCCTTTAATAGCATTGTTCGGGACGAACAACTAAAAGTGTGGGGTGATCTGATGGACCATAATTGTATGCATCATAAATACAGTTAAACCCACCAAATTAGACAGTTTGTCTATCTAACTTCTACGTGTTAGTCCCGAAATATTTCCACAGAGCAATTGAGAGATAAAAGTGAAAACACGCTAAGGAGAGGATTTTATGCTGAAAAGATATCAAGAGTCAATTGAAGGTCAAGATCAAGCACTGAACAAAGAAATCTCAAGATCCTGACGATGAATTACTCAAATTAAATCCAAATGAGGAATTATCAAAGACAGCCTGGAGTGAAATTGGACTGATAGTTTTGTAAAGACAGTACAAAACCGTCAAGACTCATCCATGTACAAGGATGACCGGTGGCTTAAGTGAAAAGGATGAGTCATTGGGTGGCCTCCTTCCTCCCCCTCCTTGGGTGACCGGTGGCTTTGGCTAGGAGGTGGCCAAAGCCACAAAACCTCCTCCATTTTGACCTCCAACCGGCGGCTTTGGGGAGTGCACAAGGTGGCGCCACTTGTCTCCTCCTCCCTCCTCCTCCATCTCCTCCCTTGGATGAGAAACACATGCCACCATCTCCACCACCCATCTCCACCCCTCTTGGCTATAAATAGAAGTGCCCTCCTCCTCATTTGTATCATCAATCCACACACAAAACACTTATCTCTCTAAGTTTTGTTACTTTGTAAGTTTGTTCGGTTTATGAAATAATACTCCTGTTTGTTCTTGAGTATTATACTATAGAGAATACTCCTGTTGGTTCTTGAGTATTCAGTAGGAAATTGGGAATACTCCTGTTGGTTCTTGAGTATTCCACCCCCTTTCCCTCTTACTGTTTTCAAAAACCCCCGAGTATTTAGCTATGGTATCCACCTCTATGGATATTCGTAGCTAAACTCTTCATTCGGTGGAAGGTATTTTCTTGTATTATATAATGTTGTAATATCTTTTAGTTTCATTTCTTTGTATTCAAAACTTGTTCTATGTGCCATTTATAGTCAGAATTTCCAAGGTTGAGTGGATGCTACGAAAGGGCAAAACTCTTCCGTGGGGTTCGTGAACATACTCGGGTAAGTGGATGCTACGAAAGGGCAAAGCTTATCTGAGGAGTTCGACTTATCTAAAACACCACTTTGTCAATCGTAACTGTGAGATCAGGTGGATGCACAGAAGGCTAAGATACTTCGAAAGGAGGAATTAGTCTGAAGTAGAACAAGGGTTGCTTTAAACGATGTTGCAAGTCTTGCGCTACGAAACGGCCTCGATTCATCTTTGAATACTTAGAAAAGTTACTAACGGTTTATTATATACATGTTATAATACAAGAGTACCTGAAACCGAATACTTTCTTTCAATCACAAAAACCCCCTGTATTTACTTTCCTAGTATAACTGTCCCGATCAACCACAACCATCAACCGCTCAACAACCGGAGGAATCGCAATCACGCATCACCCACTGTAAGTCTTCTAACCCTTATCTCTTTACTTTCAGTATTTACTTTCAGTATTTACTTTCAGTATTTACTTTCAGTATTTAATTTCTGTATTTACTTTTCCGCACAAAAAACCCAAAAAACCAAAAACAGTAGTTTAATTACTCGCGCTAAAATCTCAATCATCCTAAAACACGTCCTTGTTAGTAAAAGAACAACGTATCCCCCTAATTCCCTTGGGTTCGACCCCTACTTACCACTTCTACCCAGTAGTCGCGAGTAGCGGACTTTATAAATTTATTTGTACAATTTGCTCTGACGACAAGCGAATTGTCAGTGTGCTTGTATCATGGAAACGTTTTAGACCCTTTTCTTAACGCTTCTATTATGTTCAAACTTCTTCTATGTGCCTTATACTAGGTTAGAACACTATTGGTTGAGTGGAGGCTCGAAAGAGCAAAACTCTTCCATGGGGTTCGTGAACATACGTGGTTAAGTGGAGGCTCGAAAGAGCAAAGCTTTTCCATAGAGTTCAACCTCTTTAAAACACCACTTGGTTGATCGGAAATGATTGATCAAGTGGATGCACATGGGCTAAGATACTTCGAAAGGAGGAATTAGCCTAAATAGAACAAGTGTTCTATGTCTTGAAAAGGACTAGACGGTGTGGCAAGTCGAGTGCTAGAAATGGCCTTGATACATCTTTGAACACTTAGAACGATCATTAGAGGTTGATGATGAACGGACAATGATACAAGGCCCCTAAAACCGAATCTTTCCATTAATTAAAACACCACTCGTCACTTTACTTTCAGTCCTATTATCAACTTCTTACTTTCAGTACCATTTACTTTCAGTACCTTTACATTCCGCAACTAACTTTACTTTCAGTACCTAACATTTACTTTCAGTACTTTACTTTCCGCAACTAACTTTACTTTCCGCATTTAACTTTTACTTTACGCACTTTACTTTTACGCACTTTACTTTACGCACTTTACTTTTACGCACTTTACTTTTACGCACTTTACTTTTACGCACTTTACTTTACGCACTTTACTTTACGCACTTTACTTTTCAGTCTTTACATTTCCGCACTTTACTTTCAGTCTTTACATTTTCGCACTTTACTTTCAGTCTTTACATTTCCGCACTTTACTTTCAGTCTTTACATTTCCGTACGCTTACTACAGACGTTTTCAACATCAATCCAACATAAGTTTGGCACGTATCACGCTTGAAATATAGCGTGCGACAAACCAAAAGTGTGTTGCGGTTGATATTGAACTCGACTGTTCCAGCACTTTACTTTCAGTATTTACTTTACGCAATTTACTTTCCGCACTTTACTTTTCAGTCATTTACTTTCCGCACTTTACTTTTCAGTCATTTACTTTCCGCACTTTATTTTCAGTCATTTACTTTTCAGTAGTTTACTTTCAGTACTAAAACCACAACCAACCCCAATCGCATTTACATTTCTGTACAAATCCCTTAAAGAACAACTATCCACTAATTCCCTTGGGTTCGACCCCTACTTACCGCTTTGCTACCCAATAGTGAAGTCACGAGTAGCGGACTTATAAATTTATCTTTTGCTTTTGCACACGACGACTGTACATCCGTCACAGAACAAGTAGGAGCACACACAGAATGATACCCAGTTCGGCTACGCCTACTCTGGGGGGTTTCCCACACCCTAAAAGGGACACAAATCTTTATTACGAGTTTAGAGCATACACGCGGACTTATGCTTACACTTAGTATTTACCTAGCCTCTAATACTCCGTCTCTCAGATTTGTAATCGTGGTTCACCGCGGTTCACCTCGATCCCCTTCGTCCGAACCTTCTGTCTGAATGTGCTCGACCTTCTCCTAAAGCTCGGTTGCTTTCTCTCGAAAGCTAGTTGGTCTTTGTAGTGTGCAGCGGTAGGATCAATTCCAGGCAGTCTGAATAGCACACTGATCAGACTGTATCTGCACCGATGGATTTCCAGTGGGGAAAAAAAACGGCCATTGCTTTCTTCTTCTCCGATCGGTAGTGTGCACTCGTGTGTATTTTGATTCTGAAAGCGATGCAGATGGTGGACGCCCTAGCGGTCTATTTATATGCATGGGCGATCTCCAAATCTGCTCCAGATATCTTCATCAAATAATTAGGAAATATTCTGACGGAGCGCACCACACCGTCGTTAATGTGCGATGGCTCTGTGCAGAAATAAATTTATAAGTCCGCTACTCGTACTCTACTATTGGGTAGTAAAGCGGTAAGTAGGGGTCGAACCCAAGGGAATTAGTGGATAGTTGTTCTTTCGAAGATGGAAAGTAAGACAGTCGGGGGTTGGTTGTGATTTTAGTACTGAAAGTAACGTGGGTTGGTTGTGATTTTAGTACTGAAAAGTAAAGTGCTTGAAGGACAAGACTTGCTGAAAGTAAGTGCGTAAAAGTAAAGTGCTTGAAGGACAAGACTTGCTGAAAGTAAGTGCGTAAAGTAAAGTGCTTGAAGGACAAGACTTGCTGAAAGTAAATGCTTGAAGGACAAGACTTGCGGAAAGTAAGCAGTTAATATGAGACTGGAAGTAAAGTGACAGGTGATGTTTTAATTAAAGGAAAGGATTCGGTTTTAGGGGCCTTGTATCATAAATCTGTTTATCATTGACCTCTAATGATCATACTAAGTGTTCAAAGATGTATCAAGGCTATTTCTAGCACATGACTTGCCACACCGTTTAGAACACTTGTTCTATTTGGGCTAATTCCTCCTTTCGAAGTATCTTAGCTTATGTGCATCCATTTGATCAATCATTTCCGATCAACCAAATGGTGTTTTAAAGAGGTCGAACTCCACAGTTAAGCTGTGCCCTTTCGAGCCTCCACTTAACCACGAAGGTTCACGAACCCATGGAAGAGCTTTGCTCTTTCGAGCATCCACTCAACCAATAGTGTTCTGACCTAATATATGGCACATAGAACAAGTTTTGAACACAAAGAGGCACTTAAGAGAAGGGTCTAAAACATTGTATGATACAAGCACACCCCTTCAACCGAATGAAGGGTTTAGCTACGAATATCCATAGAGGTGGATATCATAGCTAAGTGCTGAATAAAGTAAAGGTTTTTAAAAATCAAGACAAGGAAAGTAAAGGGGAGAATACTCAAGAACCAACAAGAGTAAACTCAAGAACAACAAGAATACTCAAGAACCAACAAGAGTATTCAAGATCAAAGTAAATGTTTACAAGGATTGTGCCCAAAATCTAGAGAGATAAGTAACAAGTGACTTGTGTTTGATCTTGTTCGAATGAGGATGATTTACAAAGGGAAGGGAAGTGTCTATTTATAGGCAAGGGGAAGAGAGGAGAGCTCAACACATGTCACAAGGGGAGAGGAGAGCTCAAAGAGCCGCCGGCCATGAGGTGACTTCCCAAAAGCCACCGGCCATGTGTCACTTCCACAAGGAAGCCGCCGGCCATGAGGTGGAGAAGGAGAGTGTGAGTGGAATGAGGTCTTTCCTTCCCAAAAGCCATCGGTTGGCATGTGACTCCGGTTGGTCTTCGGTTATCCTTTGGTTGCCCTTTGGTTGCCTCTTTGGTTGCTTCTTAGTTGACATCAAAAGGTGAGGAACTTAGACTTGGCATTTCACTTGTGTTCTTGATCTTTGTTGGAATAAGTCATTGGGACTTAGTTGTGGCTTGATCGGAGTATTGTCGGAGTATGGCCAGTTCTGACTTGTAATCCACTTTTAGCGTTAAGAACTCCATTTAGCTCGTTTCGTCATTACTCCTTGAAATAGCCAGTAGAACAAAAGTGAAACTAACAAGTAAAAGTTGTCAAGATAAAGCGTCTAATTTGGTGGGTTTAACTGTCTTAACGAATCATATAAATATGGTCCATCAGATCACCCCACACTTTTAGTTGTTCGTCCCGAACAATGCTTTTTAAGAGATGCACACACAATCCAAGTAAAAACTTCAAATTGGAAAGTGAGAATATGGAACTAGATTTATCTTATTCATGCATTACTTACTTATTACCAAACTAAACCGTGTAAATACTTAGAAGAAACTTTATACTTGTACCTTCGAGCTGAGATGCAATTTAATTTGGATGTTTCGGGAGATAGCCCTTTTCAGGCTCCTGGACTGCATTCTCTGGACCGACTCGCAATATATGGTTAACTTGTCGCTTTCTCTAGCACATGATTCGGTTCGGGTTTCACTGAGTTGAGCACTTTGATTTCCTTATGGTGAGGGACAGCTTCTGAAGTGAATTGGCCTTTGGCCTTTGGCCTTTGATGTTGAATTGGAGTTTCTTCACTTTTTTCGGTTAAAACCTTCACATACTTTGGCTTTTGGCCTTTGATTAGCTTCTTCGAGCTTTTGCTTCTTTGTGACTTGCTAGTCCATTTTCTCAACCTTTCTTTGGGAGGTCCAATCATTGCCCGAGAGCATATGGAAATACCTCCCCGCTCTTTCTCATCCTTGCCGTTTCGCGCGGGTCAAGATGAGGGTCGCTCATCTATTTTCCCGGCTACTCTGACTAGAGATAGGACGGTTTGATTCCCATCCCGCCTCTTTGCATTTAACGCTGCACGGCGAAGATGACTCTGATCTTCTTTGAAACCCGAAGTGCAGCCTCCACAGACTTCGTAAACCATATAGTGAAATCCAGTCCTTCGATTGCTTGTCAAGCCTCTCTAGGGCAATTTATATCAACTCCACATCCCCTGTATATCTCAGCACAAAGGGACAAATAAGAAGTTACATCCTAAGTTTTTAAACAGTTGAGATTTCACAAGGTAAATGCATGAATTATGATCTATCTTTTTCACATTCTCAAGTTCATATTTTCAAAAAGATAATATTAAGGGAAAGGGAAAAAAGAAAGCATGTCAATTAACTATGTACAAAGGTGGTTCTCACCCCACACTTTTGAACGAAGGCGTGCGTCACAGCACGGCTTAGTTCAAAAGTCATGCAAGCAAATATATACAAGAGAAGGAAATGACATTAAGGAAAAGGGAAGAACTGAACTCCCTTTACGGTGTCGTTACATGTCGAGGTCATGCGAGCGAACGACATGGCTCGAAGCTGGATAATCGAGGGAGTTCGGCTGGGGCCTTGAACTCTCGGCGCAGGCTCGGTATTTCTCGGAAGCTACCTGGCTGATCTGATCTTGCTCCAAAATCCGATTCCTACATGTTAGACATTCCTTCTATACAAAATGGGTGAGAGCGACTGACAAGGTAAAAACTAAATGACTGAAAATAAGATAAGTGTCGGGTTATGACGGAGCCCACCCCATTGTCGTTAAGGTGCGGTGTTCTCTGTGCAAAATAAATTTATATCTCCGCTACTCGTGACTTTACTACTGGGTAGCAAGTGGTAAGTAGGGGTCGAACCCAAGGGAATTAGGGGGATAAGTTGTTCTTTGAGGGATCGTACAGGGAGGGAGCGTGTTTTAGGTTGATTGAGGTTTTAGTGCGGAAAAGTAAGTGTTTTTTTGGTTGGTTTTGGTTTTTAGTGCGGAAAAGTAAATGACAGAAAAGTAAATACTGAAAATAAAAGAGAAGACTTACGGCGGTTGTTGCGTGATCGACAAGTCTTGCGGAACGTCAGCAGTTGATATTGCGGTTTATACTAAAATTTAAAGTAAATGCAGGTGGTGTTTTAATCTAAGGAAAGCATTCGGTTTCGGGGGCCTTGTATCATAGCTTGTTTATCATTGACCTTTAGTGATCCTACTAAGTATTCAAACGTGTATCAAGGCCATTTCAAGCGCTCGATTTGCCACACTGTCTAGCCCATTTCAAGGTTGTAGATCACTTGTTCTATTTAGACTAGCACCCCATTTCAAGGTATACTAGCCTATGTGCATCCATTTGAACAATCATTTCCGATCAATCCAAATGGTGTTTTAGAGAGGTCGAACTCCTCAGATAAGCTTTGCCATTTCAAGCATCCACTTACCCGAGTATGTTCACGAACCCCACGGAAGAGTTTTGCCATTTCAAGCATTCACTCAACCTTGGAAGTTCTGACCTAATATGTGGCACATAGAACAAGTTTTGAATACAAAGAAGAGGCACTAAGAGTATGGCCTAAAACATTTTATGATACAAGTACACCCCTTCAACCGAATGAAGAGTTTAGCTACGAATATCCATAGAGGTGGATACCATAGCTAAGTACTCGAGGGTTTTTAAAAGACAGTAAGTAAAGGAGAATACTCAAGAACCAACAGGAGTAAACTCAAAAACTACTAGAATACTCAAGAACCAACAGGAGTATTATAGATTTCAAACAAAAGTGCCAAAATCTAGAGAGATAAGTGATTGTGTTGTGGTGGAATGATTTTTGGATGAAGATTACAAAGGAGGGAAGCTTGTATTTATAGGCCAAGGGGAGGAGGAGGATGTGGTGAGGATGAGAACACATGGCAAGAAGCCATGGAGCCTCTCAAAGCCGCCGGTGATGAGTCATGAGGGGGAGGAGCCGCCCCCCATGACTCACCAAATGCCAAAAAGCCGCCGGTCATAAGGTAAGGTGGAGGTGATTTTGTGATTTTTGTGAGTTTTCACAAAGCCATCGGTCCATTTCAGCTCCGGACTGACTCTGGTTGCTCTTCGGTTGGATTTGTTTTGAGTGATTCCATGTCAGGATCATGAGATTTCTTCAGTCGGCATCTGGTCGTGACCTTGGAATGACTCGTAATATTTTTTCAGCGTAAAAAATCCTCCTTAGCCTGTATTCTCTCTAGACTCCAAAATACCCTGTAGATAAATATCGGAACTAACAAGCAAAAGTTAAATAGACAAAGAGTCTAATTTGGTGGGTTTAACTGTGTTTATGATTCATACAATTATGGTCCATCAGGTTACCTCCCGACCAGTGCCTTTGTTTAACGTCGTTGGCTCGACGCATGGGGATCACAAGTTCGGATCCCATGGGTGGCTCAGGTCGTAGTGTTGTGGTGTGCCTACTTTCATTCTTGCCTTGACTTTTCCCGATTTCTTGTGAGATGATGTGCTCGGGTCAGGACTCCTTTGTTTCGGTGGTTTTTCTTTCCATTGTCTCTAAGAAGGCAAGGGACCTTTGGCCATAGCTGCTGGTCTTGCTACTCTTACAGTCTCTCTTGGCAGGTCAGAAGTTTGTGTACTGACATCCGAGATAGGCATAATGTCTGGCGGTTTCCTTGTACTTGGGCGGCCATCATAATCATCAATGTAAAAATCTGAAATTTTGCCGCCAAATGTAAGTGATAACAAGCCCTTGCCCATTGATGGACCACAATTATACGAATCAAAAACACAGTAAAACCCCCCAAGTTAGACTATTTGTCTATCTAACATCCATCTGTTAGTCCCGATATATTTCCACAGGGCATTTTAGAGACTGAAGTGAAAACACGCTAAGGAGAGGATTTTATGCTGAAAAGATAACAAGAGTCAATCCAAGGTCAAGATCATATGCCGACTGAAGAAATATCAAGGATCCTGACGTTGAATTGACCAGAATAAATTAATCAGAAGAATCAGGAGAGGAATCAAGACAGCCCGGGGAAGGAACACACTGACAGTTTTGTGAAAAGACTGCACAAAACTGTACAAAACTCACATATGGGCAAGATGACTTGTGACTTGAAGAAGAGGTGGCCAAAGAGGAAAACCACCCCAAAACCACCACCCACCACCGGCGGCTCCTCCACCCTCCTCCTCCATGTGACCGGTTGACTTGCCTTGGAGGTGGCAAAGCCAACCTCTCCTCCTCCACCACAACCGGCTACCGGCGGCTGCCCTCCACCACTCCTCCTCCGCCACTTGGTGGCTCCTCCTTGGCTCCTCCTTGCCTCCTCCTCCTCCCTTGGATCAAACCAATCTCCACCACCCATCTCCACCCATTTTTCCTATAAAAGGAGGTGCTCCTCCCCTCACAAATTCATCCCAAAATTGAAAATCACTTCTCTCTCTACATTTTGTTACTTGTAAATTTGGTTCGGTTTTGAAATAATACTCCTGTTTGTTCTTGAGTATTATACTGGAAATTATAATACTCTTGTCGGTTCTCGAGTGTTATAATACTGTAGAGAATACTCCTGTTGGTTCTTGAGTATTCAGTAGGAATTAGGAATACTCCTGTTGGTTCTTGAGTATTCCACCCCTTTCCCTCTTACTATTTTCAAAAACCCCCGAGTATTTAGCTATGGTATCCATCTCTATGGATATTCGTAGCTAAACTCTTTATTCGGTGGAAGGTATTTTCTTGTATTATATAATGTTGTAATATCTTTTAGTTTCATTTCTTTGTATTCAAAACTTGTTCTATGTGCCATTTATAGTCAGAATTTCCAAGGTTGAGTGGATGCTACGAAAGGGCAAAACTCTTCCGTGGGGATTCGTGAACATACTCGGGTAAGTGGATGCTACGATAGGGCAAAGCTTATCTGAGAAGTTCGACTCATCTAAAACACCACTTGGTCAATCGTAACTGTGAGATCAAGTGGATGCACAAAAGGCTAAGATACTTCGAAAGGAGGAATTAGTCTGAAATAGAACAAGGGTTGCTTTAAACGATGTTGCAAGTCTTGCGCTACGAAAGGGCCTCGATTCATCTTTGAATACTTAGAAAAGTTACTAACAGTTTATTATATACATGTTATAATATAAGAGTACCTGAAACCGAATGCTTTTCTTTACTGTTAAACCGCAATCACCAACTGCTGATCTACCGGAGGAATTACAATCACGCATCACCCACTGTAAGTCTTCTTTGTATTTACAGCATTTAATTTCTGTATTTACTTTTCCGCAATCAAAACCAAAAACCCCCAAAAAATCACGTAGTTAACTAGAGCGCTAAAATCTCAATCAACCATAAAACACGCTCCCCCAGTTCAATCACCCTAAAAGAATAGCCTATTCCCCTAATTCCCTTGGGTTCGACCCCTACTTACCACTTACTACCCAGTAGTGTAGTCACAAGTAGCGGATATTATAAATTTATTTGTACAGAGGACACTGCACCTTAACGACAGTGCGGTGGCCCTCCGTCAAATTAGCGCCGTTGCCGGGGAATTAGCCATCGAATAAGCTATTCTTTCGTTCCCTCCCATGACCTCATGACGCAACCACCTTCATATGCATGGACAACACGGCACCTTCCACTGTTCGGGGGAACGGATGCAGAAGATCCAGTACTACACTGTCGGAGCTTTCACTACGTTTGCTGCCACATTAAACCTGAGACTGAAACGTTAGAAGAATTTAAGCTTAAATGCTTTAAATTCTCTCTAACGGATTTCGCAACAATCTGGTATTACACATCACCCGCTAGTAGTGCGGTACGTTTCGTGGACCTCTGTGCACCATTCCTGAAAGAATTCTCCCCACCATCTTTACGCCAAGAAACCCGCGAGAAGATCCTGAACCTTCAACAATCCCGGGATGAGACTTTGGACAAATACTACATGAACTACGATGCCATCGTCTCAAGCTGCCCGCACCATGGGTTTACGAAGAAAATTCTTCTCCAAAAATTTCTTCATGGGATGAGGGCCGAAGAGCTGGGAAGAGTTAACGAAGCTATGAGAAGGTCTGCCATAAACTTCACCATTGCAGACATGTGGCACCTTATAATCGGCTTGGCCGCTGCCACAAGACAAGCACCCCAAATTGACGAGGAAATGCAGACAGAAGAAGCTGACCCAGAGGCTGATGAAGGAGAAACCACCGAACCGTCAGAAGAGACTCCTGAACCATCTGAAGAATCAGACATGGAAAGCACCGGAAGCAACGAAGTAGGAGTCCAGAACACCACTGACGAATTTCCCAGGCCTTCCCGACTTTTCCCCTCGATCAATAGGCAAATCGCTGAAAACCATGTGATCAAAGAAGAGGCTGAAAAGAGGATGGGAAAAGGGCCTGAGCAGAATGACTCCTACATGGAGCACGCTTTCGCCATGACTGGACAAGGCAGCCCTAAACAGGAGAACACCCAGTTCAAAAAGCTGATAGTGAAAGGTCCCTCGCCTTCTCAGAGACGTTGGAAAGAGATACCATCAGAACTGGACCCAAACCCGTCATCTGCTAAAAAATCAGGAAGACTCACCGCAAGAATCAAGGTCGGTGGAATCAAAAAGTTTGACCTCAGCCACCCATGGGACCCAAACCAGTAATCCACAACGAGGTATCGTCGAGCCAACGACGTAAAACAAGTGCACTGGTCGGGAGGTAACCCGACACTATCTTACTTTCCGCACTTACTTTCAGTACTTAGTTTTAAGCTTGCATGACTTTTGAACTAAGGCACGCCTTCGTTCAAAAGTGGGGGGTGAAAACCGCCTGTGTACATAAATAACATGCTTGCTGTTTTTCTTTTTTTTAGTAATAGTATCTTTTTGAACATATGAACTTAAGAATGTGAAAAAGATAAATCAGAATTCATGCATTTACCTTGTGAAAATTCAAACTGTTTAAAAACTTAGAATGTAACTTTCCATTTGTCCTTTGTACTGAGATAACTAGGGATGTGGAGTTGACATAAACTGCCCTAGAAGGACTTGGGAAGCAATCAAAGGATCAGATCAAACTATATGGTTTTCGAAGTCAGTGGAGGCTGCACTTCGGGTTTTCAGTGAATAATTGAGTCAAACTCCGCCAAGAAGCATCTATGCAAAGGCGAGGACGGGAATCAGACCATCCTCTCTCTAGTCAAAATAGCCGAGAAAATAGATAAGCGACCCTCATCTTGACCCGCGCAAAACGACGAAGACGAGAGGAGAGGGGAGGTATATCCATAGGCTTGCGGGCGATGATTGGACCTCCCAAGAAGGCTGACAAAATGGACTAGCAAGTCACAAAGAAGCGAAAAACTCAAAGAAGAAAATCAAAAGAGGCCAAAGGCCCAAAATTGTGAAGGTTTTAACCGAGCAAAAGTGAAGCACTCGACAAAGTCAAATCAAAGGCCAAAGGCCGATTCACTACAACAAAAAAGCAGTCCCTCGCCAAAGAAAAAATCAAGAAGGTTCAACTCACTGAAACCCGAACCGAATCACGTGCATGAGAAAGCTACCAGAAGACCATATAGTACGAAACGATCCCGAGGCTGCAACCCAAGAACCTGAAAAGGGCTATCTCCCGAAACATCCAATATAATTTGCATCTCAGCACGGAGGTACAAGTATTAAGTTTCTTCTATTTATTTACACAGTTTAATTTGGTAATAAGTAAGCAATGCATGAATTAGGATAGATCGAGTACCACAGTCTAATTTTCATATGCCAAATCCGAACCTAGAACTTACGCCCTTTAATAGCATTGTTCGGGACAAACAACTAAAAGTGGGGGGTATTCTGATGGACCACAATTATACGAATCAAAAACACAGTAAAACCCCCCAAGTTAGACTGTTTGTCTATCTAACATCCATCTGTTAGTCCCGATATATTTCCACAGGGCATTTTAGAGACTGAAGTGAAAACACGCTAAGGAGAGGATTTTATGCTGAAAAGATAACAAGAGTCAATCCAAGGTCAAGATCATATGCCGACTGAAGAAATATCAAGGATCCTGACGTTGAATTGACCAGAATAAATTAATCAGAAGAATCAGGAGAGGAATCAAGACAGCCCGGGGAAGGAACACACTGACAGTTTTGTGAAAAGACTGCACAAAACTGTACAAAACTCACATATGGGCAAGATGACTTGTGACTTGAAGAAGAGGTGGCCAAAGAGGAAAACCACCCCAAAACCACCACCCACCACCGGTGGCTCCTCCACCCTCCTCCTCCATGTGACCGGTTGACTTGCCTTGGAGGTGGCAAAGCCAACCTCTCCTCCTCCACCACAACCGGCTACCGGCGGCTGCCCTCCACCACTCCTCCTCCGCCACTTGGTGGCTCCTCCTTGGCTCCTCCTTGCCTCCTCCTCCTCCCTTGGATCAAACCAATCTCCACCACCCATCTCCACCCATTTTTCCTATAAAAGGAGGTGCTCCTCCCCTCACAAATTCATCCCAAAATTGAAAATCACTTCTCTCTCTACATTTTGTTACTTGTAAATTTGGTTCGGTTTTGAAATAATACTCCTGTTTGTTCTTGAGTATTATACTGGAAATTATAATACTCTTGTCGGTTCTCGAGTATTATAATACTGTAGAGAATACTCCTGTTGGTTCTTGAGTATTCAGTAGGAATTAGGAATACTCCTGTTGGTTCTTGAGTATTCCACCCCTTTCCCTCTTACTGTTTTCAAAAACCCCCGAGTATTTAGCTATGGTATCCATCTCTATGGATATTCGTAGCTAAACTCTTTATTCGGTGGAAGGTATTTTCTTGTATTATATAATGTTGTAATATCTTTTAGTTTCATTTCTTTGTATTCAAAACTTGTTCTATGTGCCATTTATAGTCAG
The DNA here is from genome assembly GCA_033675215.1 of Rhodiola kirilowii. Taxonomy (NCBI): domain Eukaryota; kingdom Viridiplantae; phylum Streptophyta; class Magnoliopsida; order Saxifragales; family Crassulaceae; genus Rhodiola; species Rhodiola kirilowii. The sequence goes on from CM066201.1 coordinate 38,938,995, forward strand.
AATTTCCAAGGTTGAGTGGATGCTACGAAAGGGCAAAACTCTTCCGTGGGGATTCGTGAACATACTCGGGTAAGTGGATGCTACGAAAGGGCAAAGCTTATCTGAGAAGTTCGACTCATCTAAAACACCACTTGGTCAATCGTAACTGTGAGATCAAGTGGATGCACAAAAGGCTAAGATACTTCGAAAGGAGGAATTAGTCTGAAATAGAACAAGGGTTGCTTTAAACGATGTTGCAAGTCTTGCGCTACGAAAGGGCCTCGATTCATCTTTGAATACTTAGAAAAGTTACTAACAGTTTATTATATACATGTTATAATATAAGAGTACCTGAAACCGAATGCTTTTCTTTACTGTTAAACCGCAATCACCAACTGCTGATCTACCGGAGGAATTACAATCACGCATCACCCACTGTAAGTCTTCTTTGTATTTACAGCATTTAATTTCTGTATTTACTTTTCCGCAATCAAAACCAAAAACCCCCAAAAAATCACGTAGTTAACTAGAGCGCTAAAATCTCAATCAACCATAAAACACGCTCCCCCCAGTTCAATCACCCTAAAAGAATAGCCTATTCCCCTAATTCCCTTGGGTTCGACCCCTACTTACCACTTACTACCCAGTAGTGTAGTCACAAGTAGCGGATATTATAAATTTATTTGTACAGAGGACACTGCACCTTAACGACAGTGCGGTGGCCCTCCGTCACCCATGTCGATCCATGCCTTGGTGGCGAAGAGAAAAGGCCATCCTAATATAAGTGTTGGAGGGTCGTCTTCGCTGGTCTCTCCCGTTTGTATTACATAAAAGTCCGCAGCAACGATGAGCTCTCCCGCATGGAGTATTAGATCTTCAAGCACTCCAACCGGTTGGATACATGATTTATCTCCCAACTCGATATTTGACCTTGGTGGTTTCAATGGGCCAAGCCCTAATAAGTAATATAAGGAGTAAGGCATGGCATTGACGGCAGCCCCAAGATCGATTAAGCACTTGTGAATTTGGGTTTCACCAATTCCACAGGTGACTGTGAAGGCCCCTGGGTCCTTATCCCTTTCCGGTTGTGACTCCTGATCTTCTAGGTAAATGTTTTGCTCCGATGCATAGATGTTAGTTGGGGAATCCCATCTGAGACCATCAGAGTCATTGTCATCCCAGCCAGATGCCGGTATGTCAAAGTGTGTAATCGGTGGGGGTGTCATGCTAACCGTGAATGCATAGCGTCCATTGTCAGCATGTGTGACCCACGTTCTGCCATCATTGGGTCGGTCTTCTTCTTGATTCCAATCAGGACGGTGCCTACGGGAGAAGTGTCTGTTCGTAAGTTTGTAAGTTGTGGATCGTGCTGCTTCTTCCAGTGCTACCTTCATGTTTGACTTCCTTATCATGCTAATATTCGCCTTTGGGTTTTGGATGGTCTGTGAAGGAAGTCTGCCAGGTTCATTAATGAGTGCGGACATTGAGGTGGCGAGCTGGGACATTTGTTTGGTTAAATCTGAAATTGCCCCGTCAGTTTTCGCCTGGAATTGGTGTAGCGAAGTACCCAATTGATTTACGCTTCCTGTGAGTTTCTTTATTGTGTCTTCAAGCGACTTGTTTGGTCCTTGCTGATTGCTCGAGTTGCCTTGGTACTGATTTTGTCCCTTCTGTTGATAATGTCTTGTTGGGTACTGGTTTGGTCCTCTTTGCTGATATTGGCCTGCTGATGGAGCGACTTGGTTGTACTGCCGGTGGGGAGGTTGGTAGAATGACTGAGCTAATTGCGGTGCGGCTTATTGTGTCTCCCTCGGAGGATGGTTGTCGTTCCGCCAGCTTGGATTGGTCGCTTGATTATACTGCCGGGTTGGTCCGGCTCTGTCGTTGCTGTTGTTGTTGTTGTTGTATCCTTGGTATCCTACCACTGCATTCACTTCTTCCGATTCCTCTACTATTAACGTTGGGCATGCGTCGGTCTTGTGGTCCATAGAACTGCAGAATTCGCAAGGCTTTACAGGAACTGGCTGCCTTCGTAGGATCTGAACCATCATCTCCTTCATCAGTTTCATCTCCTCGGGCATGGAGTTCATCGGTGTTTCTTCAGCCTTTCCCACATTCTTTGTTCGGGAAAATTCTTCCTGCCGAGTTGTCTCTTCTCTGAAACGGGCATTTTCAGCAACGTTGGTGATGAGATTCCTTATGCCACTCAGTGATAGATTCATCATGGATCCTCCAGCTGAGGCATCCAGAAGCATTTTGTCTAAGGGTCTTAATCCATCAATGAGGTACTCGATGATGAGTTTCTCTGGCAGTCCAAGGGTGCAGCAGCTTCTCTCCAGGCGGTTGAATTTTTCTAGGTAGTCGTACATGGTTTCATTGGGTCCTTGCTTGATGTCCTGCAGTTGCCTCCTTACTTGCATTGCCCTTCCTGCTGGGTAGTATTTGTCTAGGAATTTCTTCTGCATCTGAGCCCATGTTCTGATGCTTACGGAAGGCAATGAAAGGAACCAGTCGTTTGCCGAGTCAATGAGGGAAAAGTAGAACGCCTTTAACTTGAAGTCGTCTACGTTCACGCCATTGGGTTTTAGATTTTGGCAAATGCCGTGTAAGCGTTGGAGATGAGTCGTTGCTGATTCTCCACGAGTTCCTGAGAACTTGGGCAAATTGTGGACCACTGATGTGTTGATGGCACTGTTTTCCAGTTCAGGGCCCTCGTAAATGCACCACGGCTGATTTCTAAAATCCCGTGCCACAGTTCTCCCATAGTAGGTTCGCGGAAGTTGTTATCCCCATAGTAGTCATCAAAGATGGGTTCTCGCCTTGGCATTTGTCGAGGTTGAGGGGGTGGTGGATGTCTAGGGGATTGTTGCACTGGACCAGCTTCATTTCGGTCCTCGGGCAGGCCTTGGTTTCTTCGAACGGCCTCCCTATTACAAACTCTTTGGTTTCGGATGAGCTGTTCCGGATCGTCAATAAATGCAGGCGGCTCATTATTTTGATCGTACAGGTTTATCTCGTCGTCATCCTGATAGTCATGGTGGCTTCCTTCGCAAGACATGGTCATGCAGAAGCGAGTGTGAAATTTAAGAGAAGAAGAAAAAGAAAGAACAATTATCCTATTGTTAACTCTAATCCCCGGCAACGGTGCCAATTTTAACGGAGCGCACCACACCTTCGTTAATGTGCGATAGCTCTGTGCAAAAATAAATTTATAAGTCCGCTACTCGTACTCTACTATTGGGTAGTAAAGCAGTAAGTAGGGGTTGAATCCAAGGGAATTAGTGGATAGTTGTTCTTTCGAAGATGGAAAGTAAGACAGTCGGGGGTTGGTTGTGATTTTAGTACTGAAAGTAACATGGGTTGGTTGTGATTTTAGTACTGAAAAGTAAAGTGCTTGAAGGACAAGACTTGCTGAAAGTAAGTGCGTAAAGTAAAGTGCTTGAAGGACAAGACTTGCTGAAAGTAAATGCTTGAAGGACAAGACTTGCGGAAAGTAAGCAGTTGATATGAGACTGGAAGTAAAGTGACAGGTGATGTTTTAATTAAAGGAAAGGATTCGGTTTTAGGGGCCTTGTATCATAAATTTGTTTAGCATTGACCTCTAATGATCATACTAAGTGTTCAAATATGTATCAAGGCTATTTCTAGCACATGACTTGCCACACCGTTTAGAACACTTGTTCTATTTGGGCTAATTCATCCTTTCGAAGTATCTTAGCTTATGTGCATCCATTTGATCAATCATTTCCGATCAACCAAATGGTGTTTTAAAGAGGTTGAACTCCACAGTTAAGTTTTGCCCTTTCGAGCCTCCACTTAACCACGAAGGTTCACGAACCCATGGAAGAGCTTTGCTCTTTCGAGCATCCACTCAACCAATAGTGTTCTGACCTAATATATGGCACATAGAACAAGTTTTGAACACAAAGATGCACTTAAGAGAAGGGTCTAAAACATTGTATGATACAAGCACACCCCTTCAACCGAATTAAGGGTTTAGCTACGAATATCCATAGAGGTGGATATCATAGCTAAGTGCTGAATAAAGTAAAGGTTTTGAAAGACAGGAAAGTAAAAGTTTTTGGAAATCAAGACACGGAAAGTAAAGGGGAGAATACTCAAGAACCAACAGGAGTAAACTCAAGAACAACAAGAATACTCAAGAACCAACAAGAGTATTTGACGGAGCCCACTGCACTGTCGTTAAGGTGCAATGTTCTCTGTACAAATAAATTTATATTTTCCGCTACTCGCGACTACACTACTGGGTAGTAAGTGGTAAGTAGGGGTCGAACCCAAGGGAATTAGAGGGATATGTTGTTCTTTATACTGGCGGGGAACGTGTTTTAGGTTGATTGAGATTTTAGCGCGATTAACTAAGCTACTGTTTTTGGTTTTTTTTTGTTTTGAGTGCGGAAAAGTAAATTACATAAAATAAATACTGAAAATAAAGGAGTTAAGGGAAGAAGACTTACAGTGGGTGATGCGTGATTGCGATTCCTCCGGTAGATGAGTGGTTGATGGTGGTAGTTGATCGAGCAGTTTATAAAAGTAAATACAGGGGGTTTTTTATAATTCAAGGAAAAGTATTCGGTTTCAGGTACCTTGTATTATAAAATGTTTATTAATAACCGTTAGTAACCTTTCTAAGTATTCAAAGATGAATCGAGGCCCTTTCGTAGCGCAAGACTTGCAACATCGTTTAAAGCAACACTTGTTCTACTTCAAACTAATTCCTCCTTTCGAAGTATCTTAGCCTTTTGTGCATCCACTTGATCTCTCAGTTACGATTGACCAAGTGGTGTTTTAGATAAGTCGAACTCCTCGATAAGTTTTACTTGTTACAGCTTCCACTTACCGAGTATGATCACGAATTCCCACGGAAGAGCTTTGCTTGTGACAGCTTCCACTCAACCTTGGAAACTCTGACTATAAATGGCACATAGAACAAGTTTTGAATACAGAGAAATGAAACTAAAAGAAATTAAAACATTATATAATACAAGAAAATACCTTCGACCGAATGAGGAGTTTAGCTACGAATATCCATGGAAAAGGACATCATAACTAAATACTCGAGGGTTTTTGAAAACAGTAAGAGGGAAAGGGGTGGAATACTCAAGAACCAACAGGAGTATTCCCAATTTCCTACTGAATACTCAAGAACCAACAGGAGTATTCTCTAAAGTATAATACTCAAGAACAAACAGGAGTATTATTTCCAAAACCAAACTTACAAGTAACTTAGAGAGAGAAGTGATTTACAAATTTGTGGATTTTTGGATCTTGAAATGAGGAGGAGGAGCTCTCCTTTTATAGCCATGGAGGAGGAGAATGGGTGGTGGAGATGGGTGGCATGTGGTGTTGCATCCAAGGGTGGAGGAGGAGGGGAGGAAGATGTGGTGGAGGAGCCACCACATGGCAAGCTCTCATGGAGCTTCATTTAGCCGCCGGTTGGAGGTCAAAAAATGGGGAGGTTTTCCTCCCTTGGCCACCCCTTGCCATAAGCCACCGGTCACAAGGAGGAGGAGGAGGAGTTTGCCACCCATGAGTCATCCAATCCTCCCAAAGCCGCCGGTCACTTGGTTCATAGATGAGTTTTGACAGTTTTGTGCAGTCTTTTCACAAAACTATCAGTCCAAATTCGCTCCGGTCTGACTTTGATTGTTCCTCGGTTGGATTTGATTTGAGTAATTCAACGTCAGGATCTTGAGATTTCTTCGTTCGGTGTCTGATCTTGACCTTGGATTGACTCTTAATATCTTTTCAGCGTAAAATCCTCTCCTTAGCGTGTTTTCACTTTAGTCTCTAAAATGCCCTGTAGAAATAAATCGGGACTAACAAGCAGAAGTTAAATAGACCAACAGTCTAATTTGGTGGGTTTTACTGTGTTTTTGATTCGTATAATTATGGTCCATCAGATCACCCCACACTTTTAGTTGTTCGTCCCGAACAATGCTATTAAAGGGCGGCACTCTAAGTTTGGTTTAAAATATGAAAATTAGACTGTGGGACTCGATTTATCCTAATTCATGCATTACTTACTTATTACCAAATTGAACTGTATAAATAAATAGAAGTAACTCGATACTTGTACCTCCGTGCCGAGATGCAAATTATTCTGGATGTTTCGGGAGATAGCTCTTTTTAGGCTCCTAGACTGCAACCTCGGGATCGTCTCTTACTATATGGTTTCCTTGTAGCTTTCTCTAGCACGTGATTCGGGTCGGGTTTCAATGGTTTGAGTACTTTGATTTTCTTTTGGCGAGGGACTGCTTTTTATAGTGAATCGGCCTTTGGCCTTTGATTTGACTCTTTGAGTACTTCACTTTTTGTTCGGTTAAAACCTTCACAATTTTGGGCCTTTGGCCTCTTGATTTGCTTCTTTGAGCTTTTTGCGTCTTTGTGACTTGCTAGTCCATTTTCTCAAGCCTTTTTGGGAGGTCCAATCATCGCCCGCAAGCCTATGGAAATACCTCCCCGCTCCTCTCATCCTAGTCGTCTCACGCGGGTCAAGATGAGGGTCGCTCATCTATTTTCTCGGCTACTTTGACTAAAGAGAGGACGGTCTGATTCTCGTCCTCGCCTTTTTTTCTTTTTGCATAAACACTGCATGGCGGAGATGACTTCAATCTTCACTGAAACCCGAAGTGCAGCCTCCACTGACTTCGAAAACCATATAGTTTGATTCGATCCTTCGATTGCTTGCCAAGCCTCTCTAGGGCATTTCTATCAACTCCTCATCCCTAGTTTATCTCAGCACAAAGAGACAAATGAGAAGTTACGTTCTAAGTTTTTAGACAGTTGAATTTTCACAAGGTAAATGCATGAATTTCGGTCTATCTTTTTCACATTCTTAAGTTCATATTTTCAAAAAGATAATATTAAAAAAGAAAAAGAAAAACATGTTATTTATTTATTTACACATGCGGATCTCACCCCACACTTTTGAACGAAGTCGTGCCTTTCAGCACTACTTATTTCAAAAGCCATGCAAGCAGACAGTTACGAGAAAGAAATGATATTAAGGAAAAGGGAAGAACAGAACTCCCTTAAACGTGTCGAGTAAACGACATGGCTCGAGGCTGGATAGTCGAGGGAGTTTGGCTGGGGCCTTGAACTCTTAGCGTAGCCCTGACTGGCTTAATGTTGCACCCAAGTCCGATTCCTGAATAGTCAAATCTTCTATGCACCAAGTGGGTGAGAGCGACTTATTGAAAAAGTAAAATACAGAAAATAAAAGATAGAAAATTAAAGTGCGGAAAGTAAGATAGTGTCGGGTTACCTCCCGACCAGTGCAGTTGTTTAACGTCGTTGGCTCGACAGTACCTTATTCCTGGATCACTGGTTGGGATCCCATGGGTGGCTTAAGTCAAATTTCGCCACCGTTCCTGTGTTGCTTCTTGCCTTGCCTTTTTCCGATTTCTTGCGAGATGATGTGCTTGGGTCCAGTTCCCGTTGTTCTGGTGATTTCTCCTTCCAACGTCTCTGAGAAGGCGAGGGACCTTTGACCACTAGCTTCTTGAACTGGGTTTTCTGGTGTTTAGGGCTGCCTTGTCCAGTCATGGCGAAAACATGCTCCATCGAGGAGTCGTTCTGCTCAGGCCCTTTTCCCATCCTTCTTTCAGCCTCTTCATTGATCACATTGTTTTCAGCGATTTGTCTATTGATTGAGGGGAAAAGTCGGGAAGCTTGCATCTTAAGGCTCGGTTCTGCCTCGTCGTGTCTGTTTGTGAGGAACTGGTCATAGATGGTTTCGGCTGCTTGGTTGATGATAGCTGGGTATGGTATTGGCAGCATGTCGGTGGTATTATGGACTTCTTCCATTGCTGACACTTCCTCGTTGCTCCCGACACTTTCTATATCCCAGTCTTCTGATGGCTCGGGAGTCTCTTCTGATGGCTCGGGAGTTTCTTCTCTTTCTGTCTGCATTTTTCTGTCAGCCTCGGGTATTCATTTTTTGGCTGCGGCCATGTCATTTATGAGGTACCACATATCTGCAATGGTTAAGTTCATGGCTGATCTCCTCATTGCTTCGTTAATCCTTGCTAGATCATCGGCCTTCATCCCACGAAGAAATTTTTGAAGCAGAATTTTCTTCGTGAATCCATGGTGTGGGCAGTTTGAGACGATGGTGTCAAAGCTCGTGTAGTATTCGTCCAAAGTCTCATCCCGGGATTGTTGCAGGCACATGATCTTCTCACGGGTTTGTTGTCGTAAGGATGGAGGGGAAAATTCTTTCAGAAATGGAACGCAGAGGTCCACAAAATGTACTGCACTGCTAGCGGTTGACGTGTAATACCTGATCGTTGCGAAATCAGTTAGAGAGAATTTGAAGCATTTAAGCTTAAATTCCTCTAACATTTCATTTGCAAGTTTAATGAGGTGGCAGACGTGGTGAAAGTTTCGGCAGTGTTGTACTGGGTCTTCTCCATCCATACCTCCGAACAGTGGCAGATGTCGTGTTGTCCATGCATATGAAGGGGGTTGCGTCATGAGGACATGGGAGGGAAAGAACAACTTATCCGATGGCTAATTTCCCGGCAACGGCGCCAACTTGACGGAGCCCACTGCACTGTCGTTAAGGTGCAATGTTCTCTGTACAAATAAATTTATATTTTCCGCTACTCGCGACTACACTACTGGGTAGTAAGTGGTAAGTAGGGGTCGAACCCAAGGGAATTAGAGGGATACGTTGTTCTTTATACTGGCGGGGAACGTGTTTTAGGTTGATTGAGATTTTAGCGCGATTAACTAAGCTACTGTTTTTGGTTTTTTTAGTTTTGAGTGCGGAAAAGTAAATTACAGAAAATAAATACTGAAAATAAAGGAGTTAAGGGAAGAAGACTTACAGTGGGTGATGCGTGATTGCGATTCCTCCGGTAGATGAGTGGTTGATGGTTGTAGTTGATCGAGCAGTTTATAAAAGTAAATACAGGGGGTTTTTTGTAATTCAAGGAAAAGTATTCGGTTTCAGGTACCTTGTATTATAACATGTTTATTAATAACCGTTAGTAACCTTTCTAAGTATTCAAAGATGAATCGAGGCCCTTTCGCAGCGCAAGACTTGCAACATGGTTTAAAGAAACACTTGTTCTACTTCAGACTAATTCCTCCTTTCGAAGTATCTTAGCCTTTTGTGCATCCACTTGATCTCTCAGTTACGATCGACCAAGTGGTGTTTTAGATAAGTCGAACTCCTCGATAAGTTTTGCTTGTTACAGCTTCCACTTACCGAGTATGATCACGAATTCCCACGGAAGAGCTTTGCTTGTTACAGCTTCCACTCAACCTTGGAAACTCTGACTATAAATGGCACATAGAACAAGTTTTGAATACAGAGAAATGAAACTAAAAGAAATTAAAACATTATATAATACAAGAAAATACCTTCGACCGAATGAGGAGTTTAGCTACGAATATCCATGGAAAAGGACATCATAACTAAATACTCGAGGGTTTTTGAAAACAGTAAGAGGGAAAGGGGTGGAATACTCAAGAACCAACAAGAGTATTCCCAATTTCCTACTGAATACTCAAGAACCAACAGGAGTATTCTCTAAAGTATAATACTCAAGAACAAACAGGAGTATTATTTCCAAAACCAAACTTACAAGTAACTTAGAGAGAGAAGTGATTTACAAATTTGTGGATTTTTGGATCTTGAAATGAGGAGGAGGAGCTCTCCTTTTATAGCCATGGAGGAGGAGAATGGGTGGTGGAGATGGGTGGCATGTGGTGTTGCATCCAAGGGTGGAGGAGGAGGGGAGGAAGATGTGGTGGAGGAGCCACCACATGGCAAGCTCTCATGGAGCTTCATTTAGCCGCCGGTTGGAGGTCAAAAAATGGGGAGGTTTTCCTCCCTTGGCCACTCCTTGCCATAAGCCACCGGTCACAAGGAGGAGGAGGAGGAGTTTGCCACCCATGAGTCATCCAATCCTCCCAAAGCCGCCGGTCACTTGGTTCATGGATGAGTTTTGACAGTTTTGTGCAGTCTTTTCACAAAACTATCAGTCCAATTTCGCTCCGGTCTGACTTTGATTGTTCCTCGGTTGGATTTGATTTGAGTAATTCAACGTCAGGATCTTGAGATTTCTTTGTTCGGTGTCTGATCTTGACCTTGGATTGACTCTTAATATCTTTTCAGCGTAAAATCCTCTCCTTAGTGTGTTTTCACTTTAGTCTCTAAAATGCCCTGTAGAAATAAATCGGGACTAACAAGCAGAAGTTAAATAGACCAACAGTCTAATTTGGTGGGTTTTACTGTGTTTTTGATTCGTATAATTATGGTCCATCAGTATTCAAGATCAAAGTAAATGTTTACAAGGATTGTGCCCAAAATCTAGGGAGATATGTAACAAGTGACTTGTGTTTGAGCTTGTTGGAATGAGGATGATTTACAAAGGGAAGGGAAGTGTCTATTTATAGGCAAGGGGAAGAGAGGAGAACTCAACACATGTCACAAGGGGAGAGGAGAGCTCAAAGAGCCGCCGGCCATGAGGTGGCTTCCCAAAAGCCACCGGCCATGTGTCACTTCCACAAGGAAGCCGCCGGCCATGAGGTGGAGGAGGAGAGTGTGAGTGGAATGAGATCTTTCCTTCCCAAAAGCCATCGGTTGGCATGTGACTCCGGTTGGTCTTCGGTTGCCCTTTGGTTGCCTCTTTGGTTGCTTCTTAGTTGACATCAAAAGGTGAGGAACTTAGACTTGGCATTTCACTTGTGTTCTTGATCTTTGTTGGAATAAGTCATTGGGACTTAGTTGTGGCTTGATCGGAGTATTGTCGGAGTATGGCCAGTTCTGACTTGTAATCCACTTTTAGCGTTAAGAACTCCATTTTAGCTCGTTTTGTCATTACTCCTTGAAATAGCCTGTAGAACAAAAGTGAAACTAACAAGTAAAAGTTGTCAAGATTAAGCGTCTAATTTGGTAGGTTTAACTGTCTTAACGAATCATATAAAAATGGTCCATCATATTCCTAAATATTTGATGTATATCTAAAACCAATCTTTTGGAATATAACTTGATAACTTCCTTGTCAAGTCAGCCAACCGACTCATCAATCTGATGAGAAGATATTCGAAAGAATATCTGAAGCTCGAAATCTTCGCTGGCCGACTTCAGTTCGAAAAGATCTTCAATCTTTAGAACCTTCCGGAAAACATCCTTGTGTCTACTCTATGCTATACTTGAGTACCAGGACGTGTTCAAACTCCCCCTGAACTCCTGCTCGAACTGTCTAAAGACGTTTTGCCAAATACATACCACTCAAGGGAACATCAATATTACTTTTGTCGGAATTCCACACTTAGAAACATGAAATTGATATTTAGCAGTTGATGATAAACATGTCACAATAGAAACCCTAAGCTGAATGTTGTCTCTGATTGGAAGTCTTTTGTTATTTTTCTCTTTCGCACTCTTTACTGCTAAACCCCCTCCCCCCCTTTCTTAATTGCTTACAGGAACAGCTTCAACAAACCAGCTCTCTTGGGTTCGAGTGTTCGACCCTGCTTGCCGCTAGCTAGTTGTTCGCAGGAGAAATATAGATATTAAATTTAACGCGTCAGACGACGCGCGTCACTAGCCAACATAGACTCTAAACGTGATGATCCACCAGTGACCTGAGACTGTTGCTGCTGCGAGTGATTCTGGCAGCTCTCATAATAAGGATCATCTTGATAATAATGCTGATCATAGAACTGATTTTGATTTCCTTTCTCATTTGCATCATATGAATATGTCTGACAATAAGGCTCTTCCCTTGGGTAGGCGTCTTGATGACCAAAAGAGAACATCCTCGCAACATTCAAAATAAAAGTGATTAGTGAAGGTCAGAAGTATATAGAGTATGTACAACAAACTATTTAAAAAATGGAATAGTCTAAACTACACTCATTAAATCTAATATCACACTAAACGTTGTTCCCCGGCAACGGCGCCATTTTGACAAGCGTATTTTTAACCCTTTATCGTCGTCAAGTTATGAGTTTTAGAGGTGGAATTGCAGTCAAACAAAATTTATAAACTTTGGTAAGCCAAGGGTCGATTCAAGGAACAACGTGTATGAATACTAGTTAACAGGTGACATATTTAGCTATTCCGATTAACAAGAGGTTTTGTTGTGTCAAAAGTTGCAGAAATTAAATGCAGAAAAAATAAAGGTTTGAACTTGATCAGAGAAAGAATTCCAGAATCATACTTTACACGTGCTAACCCTACTAATCATGTAATCGTGTCACGTAAATTATTCATGCTATTGAATATGGAAATAAACCAAAATAACACTAGACAAGCCGCCCATCCACGGATCATTGTCTAGATTAATCTCAATTGTAAAACGCCGCCCATCCACGGATTACCAACGATCTCGATTATTAAACTTAGGGTTTTTCAAACGAAAGTCAACTTTTCTATTAATTAATGTACTACCAATGTAGCTACCATGACCTAACATCAATTTCATGCAATCCGATTAATACCTAGGACCCATTCATCTTTTGGTAATTAACCTAAATACGTTCTAGCATGCAAACATCCCATTTAATGTAAAACTTGCAAGAACGATAAAAATAAGCACAATGAAATTGAATATTCAAATTGCATAAATAAAAACGTTTTAATTGATCACATGAAGAGTAGGGTACATATCACGGGATCTGTAGGATCCCAGAATAAGAAGACTACTCACTATTCATGGTAAGTTAACCACAAATAGTGTACGAACGGAAATTAAGGATGAAATAACTGTAGTGACGATGAAGCTCGTTGAATCCTCAATCTCTAGTGATGTTTTGTCTTCTCTCCCAAGTTAGGGTTCTTCGATCTCAATTCAAGCGCACAAATCTCGCCAATCATCCACACTGAGTAAATCAGCCGCTTGCCCTCTTTATAGCTTTCCAAAAGGCCAAAAAGCCTAAAAACGAAATAAGGAAATAAGTCCAAAAATCATTTTTAGAAACTGTCTTCGACGGGGCCGTGACACTTGTTTTTTGATGAAGTGTTGCCTCGAATCTTGGTCTTTCTTGAGCTCTTAGTCGTCCTCTTTCTTCAATTTAGGTCAAGATCGATCCCCAAAGTCAGCGTACTCAAAATCTGGTCTGAAACTGCTATTTTATAGCTCAAAATATCCGTTGGGGTCGTGATATATGACTTTGTTACGGCTGTCACGGCCGTCACGACACCCTAAAACTTAGGGATGCACATCCGGTCCGGATCGGACCGGACCGGACCGGAATTTTCTAAAATCTTGGACCGTGGACCGGACCAGACCGGATATATATAGACCGGGACCGGACCGGGACCGGAATTCGTGTGAAAACTTGGACCAAAACCCGGACCGGACCGGGACCGACCGTAATTTAGGGTTAAAAAATAGAAAATAAAAAAAAATATTAGGAAAATAAAAAAATTCGGTTTATTCTGGTCCAGACCGGACAGGACCGGAACCCGTAATCCTCCAAAAATATGGACCGTAGACCGGACCGGGACCGGACCGAGGCTGGACCGGACCGGAAAATCCGGTCTGTTCCGGTCCGGTTTTCCGGTCCGGGCCAATTTTGTGCATCCCTACTAAAACTCTCTGGGCTATTTAGGGGTCGTAACACACGTGACATATTGATTTGTCACGGCTGTCACGGCCATGAAAAATGGCAGAGACTTCGGGTGGTGTTTTCATGGTCTTAACCTCCGAATTTGATCTTTACATAAACTACAAAGTTGTTGTCCTTTGAATTAGCTTTCCAACAAGGTTTGAATCAACCAATTTTGACACCATATGCGATCTATGCATGTAAAACAAGAAAGGTTAATCTGCCCTGTTTTTACCCAAATCTCTACTAAATGCTTTCTTTTGCTTTAGATCAATCCAAAAGTAATAGGAATGTGATATATGACCTGAAACACTAGAAAATAGGTTAAATGATAACAAAATGTCCGGAAAACAAACCTAATCCATCATCGAATGAAGTGAATAATACGTCAAGAATTCGACCGATCAGACCACACTGGAGAAAAACTCAAAACACGCTCAAACGATTTTGGAATCGCTTTATTTATTCACAAAATGTTCCTTACAGGGTATAGACACGTTTTGTAACACATATACCCTAAAATCTCCAACAATACTCCCCCATTTTAGGGTTATACTCTTGAGTGCTAAAAGCATTCACAACCGAACAAAACTTGTGCATAAGTGAAATGTCTATTCAGATTGAATTTCACATATTGTAGTATCTTCCAATACTCGAGAATCAGGGTGTTCCAAGAATTGTACCCTTCAACCCATTTGAATACGGGAAAATAAAACACACACAAGTTTACTTTCATTCCATGTACAACTTGACACTATTACAGCCATGTGTCCCTATCCATTCATAAGTGTATACTTAGCCAAGCACAAGCTAATTGAAGTGGCTCACTTCACACTTACATAAATAGATTCTTTTTGCATGCATCTGCAATGCACCTTTCCAAAAGATCTATTGAGAAGATAAACTTCAACCTCCCTTTCTCTGCGGGAAAACAAGCACAACCTTGGGATGTAAATATACATGTAATTTAAATCTCTAAGTGTAGACTTTTCACATTGAATTCAGCTCTTGGCGTCATACCAACAGGTCCTTGGAAGCTTTTTAAGCAATGCCACTTGAAACTCCCTCCAATAGTTGATGGGTTGGTGCTCCTCTCGCCATCAATGTCATACAAGGTCCTTTCCATCTAGGCACAAGGTTAGTTTAACCTCTTCATTAGAAATACCATTGATGTAGAAGTAAAGCACGTCGCGGTAGATCCATCCTCTGATCCGGGGTCATCTCCATCCTATATTGGCATTTCAAGCTTCCTCACCCTAGATTCATGAAATCTCGATTCAGGAAGCTTCAAACGAACCATGTTGGTTGCTCGAGGATCCGAGTAATCGCCCTTGCTGTTTGGCCCATAGTCGATGCGCTAGTGGCTAGGAAATCCATGACCACCTCGCTCCATGGTGAATCCTCTCGTATCTTGACATGGCTGGCCCCTCCATTCTCCACGATTGGCTCCTCCAAAACTTGATTTTTGGTTGTAGGTTGAAGCCTCTCCAAGCTTAAATGGAAGCGCCGCTTGATTCCTCTCCTTTGGATACACTATGCCAATTTACATCCTAGGACACACTTTTTCCGCATCGCATAAATAGCTAAAAAGTTTGCATAAACTTTATGCGACGATCAATGTGTCACAAAAAAATGGTCGCAAAATCGTAGTAGCAAAAAGTATACGCGGCAAAAGAAAAAAACACCTATCACATTAAGTTAAACTCGTATGAGGCAATTGTTATATAACTTGGTGCAAGTGAAAAACACAAAATGTTTCGGTCTTTTCCCTCACTCTCGGCTCCTCCAGCGGGGTAAGTGGTACCTAATGGATGAGAGAAGTGTTTTCAAGCTTCTCAAACATCGTCCATAAACCTTTGCCTCGGTCCAAAGCTCCCAGTAGGTCGTCCGACTTTGTTTCCTCGACCTTCTCCTTGGCAGATTTATTTGCTCCCATAAAGATTGCATTTCTGCACAATTCTCCAAGCACCTTGCTGAAAGTATCATCAATAAAAGTGAGTTTAACATCCATTGATGAAAACTGAGCCTCCAAAGCATCAGGCTTTGAAGTGACCCTCGAAAATTCACCTCCACGATGGTCTTGAGATTAACCAACTTTTGCCTAATAGCGGACATGCTTTCCTGAAAGTCCATAACTTTTTTGTAGTCATATAAACACCAAGAATGAACGGCTGTGATACCAAATGATGTGAATCGCTAAAAATGAAACATAAATTTGATTGAAGCAAGAAATATGCTAGAAAACAATCCGTATCAATCTCTCGCACAAAGGGGAAAGCACGACCGAAATCTACTATTATGATAAACTAGATAACTAAGACAACTTCTTCAATTTGATTTGATTTGATTTGATTTGATGCCTAATGTGGTTGTGGTATGCCTTCTTTTATAGTCTTCCTAGGCATAGAGGAGTGTTTGGTCTCCCCCATGAGCCATAATTACTTGGGGTCCTTCTTCCTTGCAAATACACCCCTAGCCACTTTTGCTATTATTGGCATAACTCTTACCAAGGTTCCCTTCTTCCCTCTAAAATTTCCCTCCATAATGCGGCAGGTTTTTCCCCCCATTTTCTACATGTGAAATGCCACATAAGCGGGTTGTTGGGCTATGGAGCTGATAATAAAAATCCCAACAGAGCTAGGGTTTTCATTAGGGTTTCAAACCTCACTCTATATATACACATGTTCTAAGTATTATAATTGTATCGCATCAACATAGTGAAAATCTCTTGGCCTGGTAGTGACCCCAGACATAGTCACATTCGGTGGCGAACTGGATAACAAATTCTCGTGGTCTTTATTATTTTCTTTCATTACTGCTTTAGATCCTAACAAACTGGTATCAAGAGCTGAGATTCTAGCAGTCGCGATAGGAGATGTGAGACAACCGGTGGAGAAATTCAACGGATTGGATTTCGGATTCCGGAAGATGCAAATTGAAGACTACCTATACGGTAAAGATTTGCATCAACCTCTGGATGAAAAACCGAAGGACATGAAGGTTGATGAATGGAAGCTATTAGACAGAATAGTAATGAGTGCGGTTCGGCTGGCGCTGTCCAAAGAAGTTACAGACCATACAGTGAAGTCAAAGATGATGAAGGAGATGATTGAGACTATGTCGGTGTTATACGAGAAACCATCAACATCAAACAAAGTCAATCTGATGCGGTGGTTTGACAAAGTCCAGAGGGAAGGACAAACAGGCCAGAGATAAAAGCAAGGCCAAGTGCTTGAAGTTTGACAGAGTCAGTCACTACAGGAGTGAGTGTAAGGCACCATCAGCAAATGCAACCACTGAAGAAATTGCTAAGGCACTGATCTGAGCATGAGCAGCCCATTGGAGTCTAGGGTGTTAGATTATGGAGCATCGTTCCATTCCTTCAGTAATGCTGACATAATGAAGCATTATAGATCTGGAGATTTCGGGAAGGTTTGTCTCGCTAATGATGAACTATTAGAAGTCGTGGGGAAAGGAGATATCCAGATAAAAGCTCCAAATGGATCAGTGTTGCAGCTGCATGATGTCAGACATATTCAGGGCTTGAAGAGAAACTTGTTGTCTGTTGGCCAGTTGGATGATGAGGGCTATGCAGTAACCTTCGATTGCAGTACTCAAAAGATAACCAAGGGTTCCATGGTGATAGCTCGAGGCAAGAAAGAGGGAACGTTGTATATGACGAACAACCTCCAAGAAAGTATCGTTGTTGCAAGTGTGAAACATGATGCAGGTCTGTGGCATTGTCATCTCGGACACATGAGTGAGAAAGGGATGAAGGTGTTATGCTCGAGGGGTCTGCTGCCTGGTCTTAAGTCTATTGAAGTCGAAGTACAGGAGGACTGCATCTTTGGGAAACAGAAGAGAGTCAGTCTCTCAAGAGGTGGCAGACCTTGTGAAAGTAGAAGCTGGAGTTGGTCCATATTGACTTGCGGGGGGCAGCACCTGTTGCATCTATTAGTGGAGCATCATATTATATGACCTTCATTGACGGCTGCACAAGGAATGTATGAGTTTATTTTCTGAAAAATAAGTCTGATTCATTTGATGTTTTTAGAAAATGGAAAGCCCTGGTGGAGACTGAGATAAGTATTAAAGTGAAGTGTCTAAGATCTGATAATGGTGGAGAGTATGAACTTCGAGAGCTCAAGAGTATTATGCAGCGAATGGAGTTCATATGTAAAAGACCTTGAAGGGAACTCCTCAGCAGAATGGCATGGCTGAACAGATGAACAGAACTTTGAACAAAAGTGCTAGGAGCATGAGATTGAAGTGTGGACTTCTGAAATGTTCTCGGCAGAAGCAGTTAACACTGCAGCTTACATGATTAACTGAGGACCATCAGCTTTGTTGGGGAATGGGATTCCAGAGGAAGCTTGGAGTGCTAAGGAGGTAAATCTGTCCTTTCTTAATATTTTCGGATGTGTTGCATATGTTCACATACTTGTTGTTGAAAGAAGTAAGTTGGATGCAAAGTTTGTTAAGTGTACGTTTATTGGTTATAGTGGTGATCACTTCGGATATCGGCTCTAAAATGAGCAGAACAAGAAAATTATTCATAGTCGAGATGTTATATTTAATGAGCATGTATTGTACAAAGACATGACAGGTGCATCAGAAGCTGGAAGCTCCGAAACTGAGGTGGTGTAGTTAGATATTTCTAACTCGGGTGGGAGTATGACGGTTCCAGATGACCATAAGGTTGATGAGGAGGATGAAACGAATACACCAGAAGCTCTGCTGCGAAGATCCACTAGAGATCATAGATCACCAGATAGCTATTGACCTTCTAATTTCTATTTGTTATTAGCTGATTGTGATGAACCTGAATGTTTTGAAGAAGCGCATTAGGGAAAACATGCAGATCAGTTGAAGCTAGCAATGGACGAAGAGATGGAGTCATTGCTTGCAAGTGAGACATGGGAGTTAGTTGAGCTTCCATGAGGCAAACAGGCCATGCATAATGACAGAGCCTTGTCGTGAGGCAATGTGCAAAATAAATTTATAAGTCCACTACTTTAGTGACTTCACTATTTGGGTAGTAAAGCGGTAAGTAGGGGTCGAACCCAAGGGAATTAGTGGATAGTTGTTCTTTAAGGGATTTGTACAGAAATGTAAGTGCGATTGGGGTTGGTTGTGGTTTTAGTACTGAAAGTAATACTGAAAGTAAAGAAAGTAAATACTGAACTGAAAGTAAATACTGAAAAGTAAATTGCTAGAACAGTCGAGTTCAACATCAACCAAGCAACATACTTTTGGCACTGGCCGCACGCTATATTTCAAGCGCAATGCGTGCCAAAGTTATGTTGGATTGATGTTGAACAAGTTTGTAGTAAGGGTACGGAAATGTAAAGACTGAAAAGTAAAGTGCGGAAAGTAAATGACTGAAAAGTAAAGTGCGGAAAGTAAAGTGCTGGAAAGTAAAGTGCGGAAAGTAAAGTGCTGGAATGTAAAGTGCGGAAAGTAAAGTACTGAAAAGTAAAGTGCGTAAAAGTAAAGTGCGTAAAAGTAAAGACAGAAATTAAAGTACTGAAAAGTAAAGTACTGAAAGTAAGCAGTTGATAGTGATACTGAAAGTAAATTACAAGTGATGTTTTGATTAATGGAAGGATTCGGTTTTAGGGGCCTTGTATCACAACTCGCTCATCATTGACCTCTAATGATCGTTCTATGTGTTCAAAGATGTATCAAGGCCATTTCTAGCACTCGACTTGCCACACCGTCTAGTCCTTTTCAAGACATAGAACACTTGTTCTAGATAGGCTAATTCCTCCTTTCGGAGTATCTTAGCTTATGTGCATCCACTTGATCAATCATTTCCGATCAACCAAGTGGTGTTAAAAAGAGGTTGAACTACATGGAAAAGCTTTGCTCTTTCGAGCCTCCACTCAACCATGTATGTTCACGAACCCCATAAAAGAGCTTTGCTCTTTCGAGCCTCCACTCAACCATGTATGTTCTAACCTAATATATGGCACATAGAACAAGTTTGAACATAATAGAAGCATTAAGAAAAGGGTCTAAAAATGGTTTTATGATACAAGCACACTCCTTCAACCGAATGAATGGTTTAGCTACGAGTATCCATGGAAAAGGATATCATAGCTAAGTGCAAAAGAAAGTAAAGAAAACAAGAAAAAGTAAAACAAGGAAACCGAGAGCAATTTTGTAACCAAAACCGTGAGCTTTTTGTAGCAATAACAATAGCTTTAACTACTTGTATTCATGTCAAGGAATACAAGTAGTTTTGGCTAGAACAAGGAAAGTAAAGAAAACCGACAAGAAATTAAAGAGAACAACAAGGAAAGTAAAGGGAGAGGAGCTCCAAATCAAGACAAGACAAGGGAAAGTAAGTGTGCTTGCTGGAAAATAAGGAGCTTAGGAGCTCAAGAACAAGTAAACAAAGCTTGGAAATCAAGAACGAAGTAAGAACAAGTGTGTTTGTATTGAAAGTGAAGAGAAAGAGAGTTAAGCTCTCTTCTCTCTAAGGTAACATGGGATTTCGAAGGGCCCTTATTACATGAGGCATAAGCCTCTATTTATAGGCTAGAGAAGACTTGGAGGCTAAGCTTTGAAGAAATATCCCAAAGAAGATAAGAAGATAAGGATTTCTTGGAAATATCTCAAAACAAGCCACTTGCCTTGCCTTGCCTTATCTCTTGCCTCCAACCGACTTGAGCTAGTTCCCTCCAAAGTCCAACCGACTTGGCCTTAGTCCCTCCTCAAGTGCACTGGTTTGGTCTTGGTTGGAGATTGGTTTGAGCCAAAGGTCAACCGATGTGAATAGTAAGGCCAACCAGGAAATAAGTAGTTTGGATTTAGTTGGACTTCACCGGAATGTGGCTGATGGACCATAATTATACGAATCAAAAACACAGTAAAACCCACCAAATTAGACTGTTTGTCTATTTAACTTCTGCTTGTTAGTCCCGATATATTTCTACAGGGTATTTTGGACTCTAGAGAGAATACACGCTAAGGAGAGGATTTTACGCTGAAAAGATATTACGAGTCATTCCAAGGTCATGATCAGATGCAGAATGCAGAAATCTCAAGATCCTGACATTGAATTACTCAAAACAAATCCAACCGAGGAGCAACCAAAGTCAGTCCGAAGCTGAAATGGACCGATGGCTTTTGGAGAAAAGATCTCAAACTCACTCATCCACTCCCCTCATGCCACATGGGCGGCAGCTCCTCCTCCTCCTCCCAAAGCCGCCGGCGGCTTTGAGCTCACCATGGGAGCTTGCCACTTGTCCCCTCCTCCTCCACATCCTTGCTCCTCTAATCATCTTGTGCCAAGTGTCATCTTCTCCTCCATCCTCCATGGCTATAAATAGAGCCTCTCCCTCTCATTTGTAAACATCCTCAAAATCAATCAAACACTTATCTCTCTAGAAATTGTGGTACTCTTGTAAGTTTGGTTTTGAAATAATACTCCTGTTGGTTCTTGAGTATTATAACAGTTTGAAATAATACTCATGTTGGTTCTTGAGTATTATAACAGTTTTAGAGAATACTCCTGTTGGTTCTTGAGTATTCAGTAGGATTGGGAATTCTCCTGTTGGTTCTTGAGTATTCCACCCCCTCTCTTCTTACTGTCTTTCAAAAACCCCCGAGTATTTAGCTATGATATCCTCTTCCATGGATAATCGTAGCTAAACTCTTTATTCGGTTGAAGGGGCGTACTTGTATTATAAAATGTTTTAGACTATTTTAGTGTTTTTTCTCTGTATTCAAAACGTGTTCTATGTGCCATATATTAGATCAGAATTTCCAGGGTTGAGTGGATGCTTGAAATGGCAAAGCTCTTCCGTGGAAGTTCATGAACATACTCGGGTAAGTGGATGCTTGAAATGGCAAAGCTTATCTGAGGAGTTCAATCTCTCTCAAACACCATTTGGATAAATCGGAAAAGACAATCCAAATGGATGCACATAGGCTAGTATACCTTGAAATGGGGTGCTAGTCTGAGTAGAACAAGGGCTCTACGTTTTTTGCAAAAGATTAGACAGTGTTGCAAGTTGAGTGCTTGAAATGGCCTTGATTCACTTTCGAACACTTTTGCAAAAGACTAGACAATGTGGCAAATCGAGCGCTTGAAATGGCCTTGATGCACGTTTGAATACTTAGAAGGATTACTAAAATGATAAAACAGGCTATGATGCAATGCCCCCAAAACCGAATGCTTCCCTTGATTTACAAAACCCCTTTGTATTTACTTTTCTAGTATAACTGCCTTAATCAACTGCACTCACCTTCCGGAGGACTCACAAATCACGCATCACCCACTGTAAGTCTTTCTTTTTACTTTTCAGTATTTATTTTTCTGTAATTTACTTTTCCGCACTCAAAACCATAAACAACCAAAAAAGTCACTTAGTCATAACCGCTAAAATCTCAATCAACCTTAAAACACACTCCCTCGCTGTACAAATCCCTTAAAGAACAACGTATCCCCCTAATTCCCTTGGGTTCGACCCCTACTTACCACTTGCTACCCAGTAGTAAAGTCGCGAGTAGCGGAAAATATAAATTTATTTGCACAGAGAACATTGCACCTTAACGACAGCGCAGTGGGCTCCGTCAGTGGCCGGAGCAAGAAATGACCGGAGCATGGTGGTGGTTGGATGAGCTTGATCGGAGCATCACCGGAGGTTCGCCGGAGCATGGCCGGAGTTTGCCGTAATATGGCCGGAATCTGACCGGAGCTTTGGCCGGAGCTTCTTGGATTTTGGAGAGTGTATTCTAAATGAAAAAGTCATTCTAAGATGATCTCAAGAAGGATGCTAAGCCAAATTCTGCCCGGAACCTGGTCGAAATCCCAAAACGGTTGATATTGCCCTATTTTGGCCTTGATCGGGCTTTAGCTGGTTCCACTCGGGCGTTTTGTCTGGGGAGTGACATTATCCAGGTTATTGGGCATTTAAAACACTTTGGTAGAGCCAGATTTGTCAGATTCCATGGTTTGGTCGAGCGACTTGGTTTCAGTAACTATGCGCGCGGGGCCTTTGCTTTGGAATTGGGCCAACTGCCAATCTGCCCGGGCTTTCTCCTTGATTTTCCGACATTGTCGACCTTATTTTCCATTTTGATCACTTTACTTGAGGTGGATTTGTCAGATCAGCTCGTTTGCCCGAGCAACTTGAATTCAGTGCTATATGGCCTGGGCGCGGCCTGGGCGAGGACCTGGTTTTCTCGGACGGGCCCGGGTTAGGGACCTGGCATTCTCGGATGGCCCGGGTATGGCTCTCGGTACCCGGGTGAAGTTTCTCGGTCCATGGCTGAGGTCCTCAGGCCTTGGTTGGCTTTTTGGCACAATTCTCCCTTTTTAAGCGTGTTTCCTCTTTAGACTCCAAAATAGCCTGTATACACAAAATGGCATTAACAAGCACTTGTTCGTATCAACAAATGTCTAATTGGTGGGTTTAGTAGTACTTAATGAATCATATAAATATGCTCCATCACATAACAAGTGGATTTACAGAATTAAGGAGGAGGCGGATGGAAGTAAGGGTTACAAGGCAAGACTGGTTGTGAAAGGGTTTCATAAGAAATATGGTATAAATTAGACTGATGTTTTCACTCATGTTGTAAAGATGACTACTATACGACTTGTTTTGAGTATGGTTACAGCTGAAGATCTTGAGTTACGGTAGCTACACGTGAAAATAGATTTTCTTCATGGTGACTGGGAAGAAGAAACCTATATGAAACAACCAGAAGGCTACTTGTCAGAGGGTAACGAGTTACTGGTGTGTAAGTTGAAGAAGAGCTTGTAAGGTTTGAAACAAGCTCCCAGACAGTAATACAAGAAGTTTGATGGGTTCATGCACAAAGTTAAGTTCGTGAGGAGTGAGGCTAACCATTGCTATTATTTCTAGAAGTTGGACAACGGCTGTATCAAACTACTATTATATGTTGATGACATGATGATAGCAGGATCCAGTGCTCATTAGGTGAGTAAGCTGAAGAAGCAGTTATCCAAGCGGTTTGCCATGAAATATCTTGGTGAGGCGAAGCAGATATTGGGAATGTGAATTGAATGTGACAAAAAAGCAAGAAAGTTGCATCTCTCGAAAGCTGAGTACATAAGAAAGATTCTGGAGAGGTTCAGCATGCAAGAAGCAAAGCCGACTAAGGTACCATTAGGTAATCAGATTACACTTTCAATTAGAGACTCGCCAAAAGATTAAGAAGAGTGTGACTACATGCAGAAGACTCCATATGCCTCAGCAATTGGTAGCTTGATGTATGTGATGGTGTGTACTAGGCCCGACATTGCACATGTGGTGGGAGTAGTGAGTCGGTTTATGGGCAATCCAGGGAAAGCATTGGGAAGCAGTAAAATGGATCCTGAGGTACTTGAAGCGGACCACTGAGCGTGCCTTGTGTTTTGAAGGCAAGAAAGTTGAGTTAGCCGGATATGTTGATGCAAATTTGGCATCAAGTGATCTTGACAAGAGGAGAAGTACAACCGGATATGTCTTCACATTGGGTGGTACTATTATCTCTTGGGCTTCAAAGTTACAGAAGATTGTCGCCTTGTCTACAGCTGAAGCTGAATATGTTGCAGTGACTGAGGCTAGTAAGGAGATGGTTTTGCTGTAGAATTTCTTGCATGAAATGAGAAAAGGAGCAAGGGGGTACGTAGTACTCTTTACAGTGATAGTCGGAGTGCCATCCACTTGGCCAAGAACCCTGCATTTCATTCGAGGACTAAGCAAATAGAGTTTAGTATCACTATATATGTCATCTACTGGAGAGGAAGATCTTGCAACTAATGAAGATTGATGGAAGTAAAAATCATGCTGACATGTTAACTAAGGTTGTGACCTTAGAGAAGTTGAAGCTATGCGTGGCTTTAACTGGCCTTGGTACTTAAGGTGAAGGCTTGGCACTACCAACACTCATTGGATTAATGAATGTGAAGATGACGGTGATTATGATTGGAATCAGTTTCTAGGTGGGAGATTGTTGGGCTATGGAGTCTGATAACCAAAAGCCCAACAGAGCTAGAGTTTCCATTAGGGTTTCAAACCTTACCCAATATACAAACATTTTCTGAGTATTGTAATTGTATCTCATCCACATAGTGAAAATCTCCTGGCTTGGTAGTGCCCCAGACGTAGTCACATTTGTTGGCAAACTGGGTAACAAATTCGCGTGTTCTTTGTTGTTTTCTTTCATTACTGCTTTAAATCCTAACATAGGTTGATGTCACAAGCACCATGTCACGCATATATGGACCAATAGCATTCATGCTTGCATTACTGATTTACTGTCTTCATTAGGGTGAGTTAGACATCTTTTTATGCAGAGCTAACACCCTTTGAGACCTCTAAGAAGCCTCTCTTTCCTCTCTTAAGGCCAGTCAGGTTGAGGATGAGTTCCTTGGCTTGTGTTTTGCATGTTTTTCTCCGTCACGTGCTCTTTTGGACATTTGTGCGGCCATGAGTGTGGTTGGGTTGTGCGCTCCTTGGCGTGGACGTCCAGCCCTCTTCATCAACTCTAGGAATGCTTTCTTTCCTCCCTTAGGTTTGCTTGGTCATGCTTGAGCCCTCGCGGCTCGCACTTTGTGCGATTTTTCTCATTGTGACCTTAGGGTTTGGGCACTTGCTTGGTCATGAGTTAGGCTAGGTAGGACGCTCGTGGAGCCGCCTTGATCATCTTCGAGATGATGTGAACCTGGTTCACATCTCATCAGTCACCAATAATGATAGGTCACGTATACTTTCGTATGCGACATAATTGATGTGATAAGTGTCAAATACTATATCAAAAGATATATTCTGGTGTAGTGCCTTCGAACGTTAATCTGAAACCAATGGTTCAATGAAATTATTCTATTTAACAAGCCATAATTCCTCACACCCAATCAATCAAGGCCCCCTTTTGGAAGGTGGTCTTCTCTAGAGGATCGAACGAGTATTCATATTCTAGAAGAAGAAAACAAAAGAAAGATATATGAAGTTTCAGCTGTAATCATCATTTTTTATTGCAAATAACTTTACATATATAGTATTTGATTTAAGTTGTTGATCCGACTTCCGCCTTTATATATCTCGACTTATGGCTTTCTATATCTCATAATTAATGATAGAATACCAAGTCACTCTATATCCTCCCTCAAGTTTGAAGGTCTACAAGTCCCAACTCAAAATCAGAGATTCATGTTGAGCACGTCCCAAGGGTTTGGTCATTACATCCGCAAGCTGTAGACTAGTGTGTATATATGCAGTTTGGAGGAAACCACTCTGCACCTTTTCCCTTGTGAAGTGACAATCCAGCTCCAAGTGCTTAGTTTGTTCATGGAAGCATGGATTGGCTGCAATTTGTTGAGCCGCTTTGTTGTCACAAAATAAAGTAATAGGAAGAGACACTTGTAGACGCAGATCATGAAGAATATAGCTTGTCCATACCAATTCTGATGTAGTAGCTGCCATGCTACGGTAATCGGCTTCTGCCGATGATTCTGAGCCCGTAGCTTGTTTTTTTTGTTTTCCATGACACCAAAGAATGGCCTAAAACACACAAAATTCCGTCAATGACCTTCTTGTAGTGAGACATGCCCTCCAATCCGCATCAGAAAATCCAACAATAGATAAGTCACTTTGAAGCGGATAAAACAAGCCTTTATTGATGGTTCCTTTCAAATGCCTCAACAAATGCAGTGCTGCCATGAAATGTGGTTGTCTCGGTTGTGCAACAAATTGAGACAAATGTTGAACTGCACAACTTATGTCTGGTCGAGTAAGACCTAAGTATAACAATATTCCAATCATGTGGCGATATTGTTCAGAATGAACCATCAAATCTCCAACATCCACACTCAACTTTAACCCCGTGGGAAGTGGGAAATGTGCTACCTTTGCATCCAACATATGAGTACTATTTACTATATCACTGATATATTGCTTTTGACTCAAGAATGTTCCAGTATGAAACCTACAAATCTCCATGCCCAAAAAATATCCAACCTCACCCAAATCCTTGATAGTGAACTTATCATGGAGTGCCTGTGTAACCGCATTCATTTCTTCGTGATCATCCCCAATTAATATAATGTCATCCACATAAACCAATAACACAGTAAACCTGGATCCTTTAGCCTTAGTGAATAGAGAATAATCATTAATAGATTGTTTGTAACCCAAACTCACCAAAAATGAACTGAGTTCATGATTACACTGACGCGAGGCTTGTTTTAAGCCGTATAATGACCTTTTGAGTTTACAGACTTGATGCGGGGAAGCTTTACTATAACCTTCCAGAACTTTCATATATATATGTCTTCCTCGATAAAGCCATGAAGGAAAGCATTGTTAATATCGAGCTGGAAGAATGGCCAACCTCTCGATGTGGCAAGTGCTAGGACTAAGGAAAGCATTATTTCTTATTTGAGCTGGAACACCATCGGAGCATTACTTAGACTATATCTCTCCAAAATTCCCATCCAGAGATCCTTAGCACAACCTGTGTAAACAAAATTGCTAGATAATTTTGGCGTCATGGAATTGACAAGCCAGCAAGCCACCATTCTGTCTGCTCGACTCCATCTCGCAAAATCTGATGAATCCTCCTTTTGTTTTTTCACTGTGCCATCGAGAAATCCCAACTTCAATTTTGTTGACAGCGCCATTCTAATTTGTCCACTCCAGGTGAAACAATTAGTTCCATCAAAACGCATTGTAGTCAATGTTAAACCAGTCAAGCCAAACAATTAATTAAGCTATATTTGGCTTGGCTATTTCTGGTACATTCATCTTCCATCTTCCCATGCTACCAAGCTCTCTGTATTCCAAGGTGTATTTACTTAGTCTGCCTAACTTAGCACACGTGTACTTTGTATAAATAGCTCTTGCTTATTCAATAAAAATAATCAAGTAGAAAGTCTCAAAAGAAATCTTACATGGTATCAGACTTTTTCTGACTAACTGTCATCTTCTTCGATCCTCAATGGCTCTAGCTTTCACTTCTCCCGTCTCTGACAACTCCCTCCCCACCATTACCCATGCCCTTACCCTAAAGCTTGATGAAAACAATTATCCCCTATGGCTTGCTCAGATTCGCCCCCTTATACGCAGCCGTCGTCTTCTTTCCATAATTGACAGTACAGAGCTCTGCCCACCTCAATTTCTCCCACCCCAAACCAACTCTCCACCTACTGATGGCTCTCCAACATCCCAATCAACTGCAGTTCTTGAACCCAACCCTGCTTATGACCTCTGGATCCAGAAGGATCAAACGGTCCTGTCTTGGCTTACCTCTTCCTTAACCCCTCCCATTCTGTCCATTGTTTCACGGCTTGATTCTGCTCGAGATGTTTGGATTGCTCTTGAGCGCCGCTTTGCCTCTACCAATCAGAACCGGCTCCTCCAGCTCCAAAGCCAACTCTTCCGCACGATGCGCGGCGATCTGACAATCTCTGCGTACCTTGACAAGATCAAACGGCTCGCTGACAATCTCGCCCTCTCTGGCTCTCCGGTCTCCGACTCCGATCTTCTCACTATCATTATGACTAATGTTGGCCCTCTCTATGAAAATACAGTCGCTGCCGTTCAAGCAAGAGAGACCCCCATCACCTACCCCGATCTTGAAGCTCTCCTTCTCTCTGCGGAACAACGACTCCAACCCGCTGCCGTCGCCGCCCCTGACACAGCGCTAACCGCCCTCGCTGTCACTCGTGGTCGTGGCAATTTTTCCCGGGGTCGTCGTCCCTCATCTCGTGGTCACAGCAGCTCTCATCACGGATTGGTCTCTGGCAATAGCTCGCGCGGCTCCTCTAATCACCGTGGGGGTTTCTCTAACTCACATGGGCCTTCTGCTGGTCTTTTGGGCCCACATCCAGGTTCTTCCTTTTCTCATGGACAGCCCAACAAGTCTTCAGTTCGCTGTCAGATTTGTCACAAACCAGGTCATTCAGCCTTAACTTGCCGCCATCGCCTCAATGTAGCCTATGAAAGCTCTCCTCCTCCTGAGCGTCTTACTGCATACTCTGCTCAGCCCGCCAGCGGAGGACCCACACCTTGGGTTTTTGATACCGGTGCTAATGCACATGTGACTAATGACTTGAGTAATTTATCTCTTGCTAATGAGTATCGTGGTTCCGACTCCGTTAATGGTGTACTTGGTGGAACAGGTTTGCCCATTCACCATATTGGTTCTTCCTACATTATTTTTCGCCATCTCCCTTACTCTTTAAATGATGTTCTTCACTGTCCCAATGCCTCTACTCACTTAATCTCTGTGAATAAATTTGCCCGTGACCATAATTGTTGTTTTGTCTTCTTTCCCGATCATTTTATTGTGCAGGATCTGGCAACGGGGAAGATCCTCTTTCGGGGACAGAGTAGGAACGGTCTTTACCCTTTTACTCCTACATCAAATAAGCCACTTCTTGATCATGTAGCTTTTCATGGCGTGCGTGTTGGTGGAACAATCTGGCATTCTCGCTTAGGTCATCCTTCTAGTTTAATTTTCAAGCATTTATTCTCTAATAATCAGCTACCTGTTTCTGGTAGTAAGACTATTTCTCAATTTGTTTGTCATTCTTGTCCTTTAGGCAAAAGTATGAAGTTACCTTTCACTTCCTCCTCTTCTGTTAGTTCCGCACCTCTTGAATTAATACATAGTGATGTTTGGAGTGCTTCTAATAATTCTGTCTCTAGTTTCAAATACTTTGTCTTATTTGTGGATGATTTCTCTCGTTATACATGGATCTACCCCATGCGTCTTAAATCCGAAGTTTTCACACACTTTACCCATTTTAAATCTCTTGTTGAAAACATGTTTTCCACTACCATTAAATCTTTTCAGACCGATGGTGGGGGTGAATTCACCAGCACTTTTTCCGTACTTTTCTCACCACAAATGGGATTCATCATCGCGTGTATTGTCCTCACCATCCAGAACAAAATGGACTTGCTGAACGCAAGATCCGACATATTACTGAAACAGGATTAACCCTTCTTGATCATGCCTCTATGCCTCTGTCATATTGGGCTGAAGCTATGCATACCGCTGTTTATCTTATTAATCGGCTTCCCACTAAAATTTTGCATTATCTTTCTCCTTATGCAAAATTATTTCATCGTTCTCCTCAATATTCTTTTCTTAAAGTGTTTGGGTGTGCTTGTTTTCCTTATCTTCGACCATATAACCATAATAAATTACAATTTAAATCCACTCCTTGTGTCTTTCTTGGTTATTCTTTAAATCATCATGAAATCTTACAGTCCACTGAGTCCCTGGATTATCCGAATTAGATAAACTCAATGGATCAGATTGTAACGCCCCTTGAGTTTGCGTCATCTGCGCAAACTTAGCGAGTAGCTGCAAATTTGCTTCTTGCCAATCTGCTTCTTCAGCCATCGTTACAAAATGATAAATCCTTTGAGATCGTTTCCCTTCTTACTCGCTTAATTTACAAAGCCCTAATACCATCTAGAGGATTGAACGAGTATTCATATTCTAGAAGAAGAAAACAAAAGAAAGATATATGAAGTTTCAGCAGTAATCAACTAATCATCATTTTTATTGCAAACAACTTTACATATATAGTATTTGATTTAAGTTGTTGATCCGACTTCCGTCTTTCTATATCTCCAATTTGTCAGGGAATTAGAACAACAAAACACAGTGATTCATTTTGTGTAAGAAGTTATTTTCCATTAATAAGTGATTTGGCTTACATGGCCAGTACAAAGAAAAACTGAACAGTTAAGGACACTAAAGTTGGTAAGTTGAAAACAAACTAACATCCCCATGATCTTCCTCAAGGGACTTATTCAAAGGCACTTGGAAGATCTATTCTAATGCAACTAATTAACAAATGCATGCTTGATCAAAGTACTCCACCAAACCACCTGATCGTGCATTATTTTCTTCTTCCCCATATGATCATTATTCCCTCCAAGTTTTAGATGCTGCAGTTGCCGTAGTTGTAAATAATGTTGCTGCTCATTACTCACTACACCATTTTACATGCTACGGTACAAACTTTGAAAAGTGTCGCAAAAGACTTGTCACATAAGCATGTTTATACTACATGACTTTGAAACGTTTGTCGTAATTACATGTATATGCGACAACAGTTTATGCCACACGGAGCAAATGTCTCATAACCCTTTTCTTGCGACAAATCTTTTAGCGACACCAAGATAATGTCCGGTTAATATGATAACGCGACATTGTTATACGCGACGTTACCGTCTCTTTTAATCCTTTACGTGACTTTACGCAAGCGACAATACGAGGTAATGTCTCGTAATATTGTTAACGCGACATTAATATATGGGACATGTTTTGTATGTCCCGTTTAACATTTTATGCGACAAAATATACGCGACAATTCAATGTATGTCCCTTAATATTGAAAAGTAGATAGCTGTATCAGCTGGCGTGACTCACCTGTTTAATTTTGAAACTGTGACTCGGACAGTGAAGAGGGGTCACCTACCTTTTATGGTTTACGCGACATTTTACGCATAAAAGGTCGTATAAACATAAGAAAATTGAACGCTGAGTAAAGAGGGCGATCTACCGTTTGGGGATTAAGCGACGTTGGTATCCCAAGTAAGTCGCGTAAACATAAAAAGTTAAAATGCAGAACAAAACACACAAGTGTGTTCAAACATTCAAATTTTGTTTTGGGGGGAAAGAAATTTTCGGGCGGGGGAGTTTTGAAAATTTAAAATACTTTAAGCGACTTATGTGGTGAATATATGTCGTTTAAACTAAAGTATTAGACCAAAAACAAGAGCCCATACACACAATCCATGGCCAAATTCCAAAATTTCTTCTAAGTATTTTGTGAGAGAGACAAACTCGCTCATCTTTCAGATATTAAGCTTCGTCTCTCATCTCCAAAACTCCACTTCAAGAGGTATCAGTCGCCGTTGCAAGGTATGTAGAATCCTGATATTTGGAGTGACTGGAAAACTAGGATTTCATCTAGTAAAAACCAGCGTCGAATCCGTGCATCCGACATTTGCACTCGTCAGAGACTCAGCTTTCTCTCAATCTAAAAAGCTCCAAAAGCTTCATACGCTCACGGATGCCGGCGTTCGGATTGTCAAGGTTTCGCATTTCAAGCCATCTTTCATCCATATGCTTGTTTGATTCACACTCTGCGTTTTCGTAATTTTTTTCGTGAGTTGTGAATTTAGGGATCGTTGCAAGATGAATAGAAGCTGCTGGATGCATCAAGGTATTCTTAATCTACAACAATTTATTCTTGCATTTTGGAATAGAGTAGGTTATATAGAGAGCTGATAAGTTTAGATGAGAAGATTGTGTGAGCCTGAGTTTTTGAGTTGTGGTTGATTGTTGGCTATTAGGGTTCTGATGTGTGATGGGCTGATTGTGGAGATTTGTGCCATCAGAGTTCGGGATGAATGCTTGCAATGCTTCTTCTGCTCCTCTGACCGCCACATCAAGCGTTCCTGTGATACCTGCAAGCATTCCTTTCATCAAACCTCATTCCTCCCGCAATCCTCATCAGCCTCCATGAATTGACAGCCTCATCTTTTTAGTGTTTTCACTCACTTCTAGCTATTTAGATTACACAGAAGAAGCAGGAAATCAAAAATCCCAGAATTGTGTTTTCAAGTTCGTAACGTACGGGTGTTTATATGACAATAATGTATTTTATATTATACGCGTATTTCCCTAAAGGGACAAATATATTTTCAAGTTTGTAACGTAAGGATGTTTATACGACAAACATATATTTAAAGTTCTTAGCGTATGTAGTTTTATACGACAATAAGATGTAAATGTTTGAAGCGTATAACGTTTACGAGATGAATTGGGGAACCTACCATCTGTAAATTCGATCACGTAAGTCAGTTAACCCGACAAAATTTGGATTGGAAATGTAGCGTATGCCTTGCACCGAGTCAAACTCGTTCTAATGTTTTTGGGACAAATAGAAAATAATGCCGCATAAGAGTTACAGTTTACGAGACGTTTCGTCATTTTTTTTGTCGCATGGACATTACGCTACTTGGATTTTGCGACCTACTTTACGCGACATTTTTTTGTCACATAAACTATATGCGACAAATATAGGGGTTTATGCGACGGAAAAAAAATGTCTCCTAATCTGTAAAATAGTGTAGTGACTCTCTTGTCGATTTTTGGTCTTTGCTTGATGAGCCTGTTGAGCTCTACAAACCGAAAGCTGATGTATAACCAAATTAAGCACAGCCTGATAACACTCAATCATAAACTGAAGCTCTTTAATAATCCTACAACATCCACCAACCGGGTTGTTAGCCCGAACATCAGACTCGAAAATAATCGTCTTCATGGCTTCATCTTTATCCGCAAGGCTCAGGTTACGTATGATTTTCGTAATAATGTTGCTCACGCCGAAAAGCTTGTGGGCGTTAAGAAACTGTGGCTGGCGATTATGAGGGAAATATGGGGAGAGGATGCAATTAGGCTCGCATTTTCTGCGTTGGTACTTGCACGCTGCACAAGCTTGACTCGCGATGTACTATTGCTTTTGATGATCCTCGGACTGTTGTTGTTGTTGTTCATTTTTTTTTGGGGAGATGTGAGATGCCGGAGGCGTTGCCGAAGGCTGGGGATTAGGGCATGAGAAAATGCCGCTGTCGATTTTATTTCTTCCTATTTGGGTTTTTATAACTTTGGAGAGATAAATTAGTGATGGGGCGAAATGAGTGGCGAAACCGATTTGGGGATGAGATGTTGAATGAGTAAGCGTTTACTGCATAATTAACCAAGAAAAATAAATTCGAAATATTTTTTAAAAATTTCAAAGATTTTTCTACTTTTGACAAATGTTATGAGAAAAATAATTTTTTTATTGATGGGTTCATTACAAATCGGTACGGAATCAGTACAAATGGATACTATCTGATACACTTTCTATCAATTTGAAGCGCATGTCTCTCATATCGATTCTCATTCAAAGATCAGACTTTAGCGATATATCAAGATCCGCAGCGCGTAGCTCCAAAACTCTATAATCGCAATCAAAGTCATGGCGGCCCACCTGCACGCACAAGAGAAGACCTATAGGCCAGGCAGAAGCAAATGGTGGTAACTAAAGAAACAAAAGTCAACAAAAGAAATTAGTGTGGTCAATAGAAATCGAACCCGGGACCTGAAACATTGCAAGCAACACGTCAACCAACAAATCACTACCCTGTTGGCATGAGAAAAATAATATTAAATGAGACAAATGGGAACTAATCATATGAGAACCGTACTTTTCCGGGAGAACTTGTAACATTCTAAGACTGTAAGATATAAACGGTTCATATTATTCTGGTATGATTTCAATGTATCACACATTAATATGTCCATAGGAATTTGTTATATTTGCGAACGATTTGATATATTTGTAAATATTTTTGTATTTACTAAACAATTTGCTATATTTTCCAGAACATTTTGGTATTTCTTGAACAATTTTTCTATATCCAAAGTTGTTCTGAACGTAGAGTTCAAATCTGATCATTAGGTCAAGATGCATCTTCTAATGTGCATTTGACACTTGTCCCACCAGCAAAGTCCAATTCGATGGTTTTGACTTATTCAAGGCAAGTTTGAATATGCAAGTGGGACATATGTCAACATCATAATGACTTGAATTTTGAAATGTGCAAATTAAGTTCTCAAGTTCTCAAATTTTAGAGGATTTGTCGTTTGAGCGCTTCTCAGTTCTAAATATTTTTTCCGTCTTAAC
Organism: Rhodiola kirilowii; assembly: GCA_033675215.1. Lineage (NCBI taxonomy): Eukaryota > Viridiplantae > Streptophyta > Magnoliopsida > Saxifragales > Crassulaceae > Rhodiola > Rhodiola kirilowii. Next base: position 38,973,283 of record CM066201.1, read on the forward strand.
AATTTCACATATAGCTAAAACATAGCAGCGCTCAAATGAGAATCCCATAAACTTGAGACCACAATCTATATCTTCCAAAATATATATTCAAGTCACTGATGACATGTGTCCCATGTGCATATTTAAAGTTGCATTTAATGTAAATTTAAAGCCACCATTTTTGACTTTACTTTTTAGACATGTGTCACGTACAGATTTAAAGATGCATCATGATCTAATGGTGAGATCTCGAATTTTCAGGAATTCTCAACTGAACGCTCTAGCTAAACAATTGGCATACTCGTGCCACATGACAACTTTCAAGTCGCTTACAATTCCACAAATCAATCTACAGTCCGTATATTATCGTGATCAAAAAATCAAATTTAGTTCAATATTGAAACAAAAAGGGGCATGCATGGTCGTCCACTTTATTACACCTATTTTGTTAATAATATCAATCCTAGTAACTACCCCTTAATTTTAGCAATTTGATATCACTTGTGTCGTTAAGACATTTCTAAAAAGTTTAGTAAAGTTTTATACAGTCAGTTATTGTCAATTCGTAAGTCAATTTTCAGGTCATCAGCTTTTTTGCAGTTCTGAGAATCCATATAGTTCATACGTGTGTCATAGTCTATAGATTTAACAACATAATTCACGAGTTTAACAGTACGACTTGTGAGATTATTACATAGATTGATACACATTTTTCGGGAAAATTTTCCAAATTGCACTAAAATTGGGATTCAATTCCCATTGTACACACTTTTTAGATTGGTTTCCCAATTTACACTAATTTTGTAAGCCGCCGTTGCTCACAGCGTCTTAATGTTAAGACGCTCTTGTTGAGAGCGTCTTAATGTTACCCGTGGTCTTTCGCGCCCCAAATACCAGACATGGTGGCATAATGTTGCCAAGGAGGCATTAGCCGTTGTAGCAAACAGCGGCCAAAACTAAGCCGCTCTACGGAAGAGCGTTTTAATGGATTGCAATCTCTCAGTGGGATTGGTTTTTTGGTTGTTTATTACAGGACTAAGCCGCTGCTACTAACATCGTTTTAATATTAAGACGTTGTGAGCAACGACGTTTTAATGGTTTTGAATCTCAGTGGGGTTGGCTTGTGGGTTGTGTGATTACAGCACTAAGTCGCTACTACTAACAGCGTTTTAATATTAAGACGCTGTGAGCAACGGCGTTTTAATGGTTTTAGATCAAGACACTGTCATACACAGTGTTTTAGCCTGAATTATTGGCATGTAAATATTGTTTCAATTCAAAACCCAATAAACCTGCACAAAATCCACTGAAACATAAAAAACCCGCACAATCCATCACCGGTACACCAAATTCCCCATCAAACATAAGTGAGGTGCTCAAAAATAACATGACAACATGTATCAAAATACATCAACGATCCATCATAACATACAACCCTATCTAGTTCCCGGAGTGAAACATTGTGTTGTCTTTCTAGATCGTGTCGACACCCTCCGCAATGGACTCCTTTGTGACTCTGCTTGAGTCACTTGAGAAGGACCAACATAAAAAGTATCATGTGGCAAGTCAAGGTCTTCATCCGAATCTACATTAAATTGAAAATAGTCAGTTAGAATTAAGATGCATGAAATAAAGTTACAAAATTAAGAATAGCCAAATTATACCACTAAGTAGATGAATCTGTGTGACATCAACATCTAATGCTCGACCCTCTCCAATTTTTAACAAGTCGGCACGAGTATCATGAAACATATCATGTAGTTGTCTTTTAACTTCTTTGTCGGTCGTCTTAAAGAACATACTGGCACTCATCTTGCAATTGCGCACTAATGACGCGACCTATATGAATCATTAAAGTGCATTTAGTTACACATTTCATAAAAATGAACACTTACAATATGAGCAGTGAGGATACTTACCAGCAAATAATGCTTATGTCTTGATGGACGATACGGCTCTGGTGTATACAAAGGTGGCTGAATACGCTTGCGTGTGACGGTATTGTACCATGAGTAGTACGGATCCAGATATGATCCGTCTGTGTCTGGCTCACCGGTAACAGTGTTCACTGCACGATTATCCCAAAGATTTATGTAACCTTGCATTACATCATCGACAAGGTGAGCAGTTCTTCGGATATGCATGCGCATCTCTTTATGACTTGCAGGTGGCAAAGCTGGTTCCGGCTGTCTCCATCCAAACTGGCGAAGAACTCCAGAAGGATAGTGCCACTCAACTATATGAAAACATATGAGTGGAACCTCAGCCCTCCATGACTCTCTGCCATCTAAACATATGGGATTAAGCGGGGCCAAAATCTCATCCGTATACGGAGTCCATACGACATCATTGGCTTTTTGTCGATCCAACAAATCACGATACAACATCAACACGTGATGAGATGTATGCATAAATGATTTGGGCACATTCCATCTACAAATGTAAAAAATAATAGTTAGAGAAGTTTGGAAAGAGTGAATTATAAACACTTAACTAAATGACAATTCACTTACTTGTATCATAGAGCATGAAGCCGTGTAGGATCAATATCTGAACCGGGAGGTTGAGCTGGCACATCAAGCTTCCTCTATTTACGCTTGCATTGCCACTATCAAGCGTCGGTTTGTCCCAATAAACAATACTACCGGGATTGGTCTCTTTAAGCACACACATATAAGCCGATAATTTTGCAAACGATTCTTCCCACTCTCCAAATAAATAAACAAATGCTTTTTGACGCGCTTTCCAAGCTTTTATGTAACTTATCTTGTACCCATACTTTGATCGCATCAACTCCCTCACTTGCTTAGGACTATATCTCAAATCCTCTCGAATTAAATCTTTTATGTCCATTCCAATAAAGTGTTTGTTGAAATGGACGTTGTCGGGGCGGATAATATCAACCTCACATGTATGATCTCCGCTGTATGTGGTGATTCTCCACATACCTTCCTTCTTCTTCTTCGAAGCTCGTAATTCCCATTGACATTTATCATTGCCTCTGCGACATTCGAGTAGCAATCATTTTGTATCCGAATATCTAACGTCATACTCACAACGTTGTTTAATGGAATATCTCTGACAAGCATATATAAGAGACTTCTTGCTCAAAAATAGTCCACCTTTGCGCAGCTCCTTCGTATTGAACTGTTCATTGTGAGACCCATGGTCGTCTATCGCTGGATGGTTAATCCAAGCCAAAACATCATTGAACGGTGGGAAATCCCAAAGGGAGTTATTATCTTGAACAACGTCGATGGGTACTTCCATATACCCTTCCTCACTATCAATATCAAGACTCTCTAGATAATCTCTATCAAACTCGCCTTGTGTTGGAATTTCAAATACTTCTACAGTTGACAGTGTCGTTTCATCGATTTCATCACTATCCATTGCTAAAAAGATAGAATAAAATAACAACTTAGCCGAGACATGTATAGTTGAAAACTAAATCGAGAAAACAACTCCAAACAATGAACCAACTAAATACAACATGAAACATAACACCACATTGATTTTCAACAAACACCATACCAAAATCAACAAACAAAAAACAACCAATCAAACACCAAGAAGAGCTCACACTGATTTTCAAACACAATACCAAAATACAACATTGTGTCAAGTAACTTACTGGAGATGGTGGAGTACAAACAAGCAATGGAGCAAAGCAGAGTCGGAGATGAGAAGAGCCGAGCGGATGGAGCAGAGTCGGACGATGGAGCAGTCGGGCGGAGATGAGAAGAGCCGAGCGGTCGGATGATGGCGATGGATGCGGTCGGTCGGAGCAGTGCGGCAGACGAACCGGAGCGAGGACGGCGAACGAACGGGCGGAATCGATTTTGGGAAGAAACAGCGCGAGGAAGAGAGAAAAGTTAGGGCTCGCAACTTAGATCACACTAAGCCGCTGTGAGCAACGACGTCCAAATAAAAAAAATCAAATCATCCACATCAGCCTGCTGACTCATAAAATAATTCACCTCAGCTTAAGACGCTGTGAGCAACGGCGGCTTACAAAACTAGTGTAAATTGAGAAATCAATCTAAAAAGTATGTACAATGGGAATTGAATTTCAATTTTAGTGTAATTTGGAAAATTTTCCCATTTTTCGTGGGAAAAGTCTTATATAGTTGGTGCCTTTAATACCTTCATATGTTACCCACAATTTAAATTTAAAAAAACTCACGTCACAAATATTGCACTCACATGAAGCGTGCCAAATTTTAATTAAATTGATCTATTTATTTATTTTATTGTCAAAGAGAGGGCTTTCTCTCCACTTTTATTGAATGGGACCAATAAGGCAATCTACAGAAATAACCCATATGCATTATGCAACGATTTGAGACTATACAAGCTTGGGGGCGGGAACATTTTGGTTTTGGCAAGTCTCCATTCAAATATTTTTAATTTTCTACTTCTTTTTTTCCTCGCATCCGATTCATCAAAATTGAAAATACAATTCATTAACATTTTTAATAGACATATTTTTAGCAGTTAGCAGCTATTCCTTCCATTCCTCCCTTCTGCTGGGTCCAAATCGACATGTTTTGTATAGGCCTCACAGTTGGGCATCAATAAACAAAACTAGTAATCATAAAATCAACAACTCTTCACTCCCAGTCTGATTCTGCGATTCAGCTCTCAGTGGTTGTCCCTTGAATTGCTGTAACTGTAAGTATTCCTAGAAGTTAAGGTACGGTCACGAGACGTCCAGGTCAAGTTCCTGCAACTTGCTGTAAAAATGTCCTTCATATGTTCAAGATTTCCTAAGCAGTTATAAGAAATCTTAAGTCACGCACCAACTATGTCACAACCCGAGACAAAATAATAAAACCATTCGGTTGATGCCAACATCACAGAAAAGCAAAACATCCAGAGTGTGAGTCGATGCTCCTGAGTATTTCAGTTATCAACAAAACTCTACATATTAATACTCAGAAAGATGCCACATAGAGCTGATTTTATGTATTTCGGTTTTGGTAGCTTTACTTATGTCACGTCAAATTCATGTAAACAGCTTCACCTCGAGAACCTGTTACGAAAAGAGAAAAAAGTCACGCTTCATGGCATTTGACAAATTAAAAGAGGTATCCCGAAGTTATGAGTAAATGTTTACATCTTTCACAAATATCTTTCCCTATCTCCAAGAAGCAATCTGTTTCTTCTGCCAACTCTGACACTCTATCCGCTTCCTTTACCGCTTCGTGAGCTAGAAATGACTTCCTCTCTGCAACAGCTATCTTATAAGCAGCAGTCTCGGATGCTTCCATTAATGAGTTGTGCCACTCATACGCAGAATCATTACTGATGGTATAGCGGTTTTCAAGCTGATTATGGATAGCGGTAAAATAAGTTATCTGAAATCAAATTATGGATAAAGGAAGCGAAAAAAAAAAGGGAATTTTTTCAAAAGTGCCCTAGCCTAAAATATACGTTCCAAATTTGCCTCAGATTTGAAATTATTAGTGATTATGCCCCTTCTTTTATGAAGTTTTGTTGAGAATAGCGAACTGGGGTAAAGGTGTTGTTGGCAACAATGCTTAGTCTAAGTTAGCGCTTTCTTGACATTGATATGGATAGACGTTGTGTGACTTAGCAAGTAACCGCTTCGTCCAGTAACCGTTGACTATGACAAATTGTTGTTAACAACAATAAGTTTACCTGACAGGCGTCGTTGAAAACATTGTTGTGAACAACGCCTCTCATGAAGGGCATATCCGCAATTAATTTTTAAAGTGGGGCACCGATTACGAATTGTATTTTGAAATAAGAGAGCACTTATGAAACAATGCAATACATTTTAAAGCCTATTTCTCCCAAAAATAAAAATAAAAACGCTTTGCCAAACTCCTCATTGAGTGTCTGCCCTATTATCATTCATGCATTCATTATATCATAAATAAAACTGTAACCTAGAAAGTTTCAAACATAAAGCCTTCTTAACTTTGATACACTTCCCCATGTATGTAAGCTCAGTGGTAATTGCACTCTGCATAATACAAAGTTGATAAAAAAAACATTCACCTTGGTTAGCTTGCCCTGAGCAACAAGCCTTCTTAACTTTGAGCCAAGCAACCTCTTAATATTATGTGGCGCTTCATACCTATCCTGTAGTTGACACGAAATATTACATAATGTTCATCCACTGAAAGGTATTTTTCAATACATGTAACTGTCCTCAAAAGCAACAACAACAACAAAACCTTTTCTTAAATTTGCACAGCTTCAAGATACGGTCAAGCATTTACTTTCAAACAGAGAATTATTTTGTTTTCCTTCATATTTAAGCTGATGTAAGAGAAGGAAGAGCAGCGATGGTAAGGAGTGTGCAAAGAGTATACAACATACTAGTCTGCAACTGACCTTAATGTAGCGAACAATCATTCCAATGTCTGATCCTTGTGTATTATTTGAAGCTTTGAGGGCATCAAAAATCATTGAATTGATCCTGACACAGATGGTATACATTTACTGAGTACTATAGAGACAGGGGAGACGATATTCTTAAATGATGAAAAAAATGATAAGAACGTAGATGCAATTTTAATCCCCTAATCCTGAAATAGTTATTATATAGATGAGCTATGTCCATGTAGCTGGTAGTTTTCCAATCAATTGCTCGTAGAATATTAGTTTTATTTCATCTTTGATAGTTGAATTCTTTTATCTGCCAACAAGACGAGGGTGTAATTCCAGCATCATCATAATATTCATTACCATCATCTTAGCATCAGTTCCACAAAGTAAACAACTTTTGCATCAAGTAGGAACTGAAAAGCAGCATACACTGAAGCACTTTTTGATTTCGGTGACTCGTTCGGGGAATCATCCAAAGCGGTGTCAGTTGTTGCATCTTGAGTAGGTGTACTCAAGCGTGCAGGTGCTGATCCAGAGATGAAATTATTAGTAGCGGAGGGCAGAGCCAGATGACTTGATTTTGAAGACCTTGGTCTTTCACCACTAGCACTAACGCTCATATTCCGCCATTTGTCCTGATTAATTGGAACCCAAAAAAACCAATCTTGTAAATTTTCAGCAACATCGGAATACAATAGGCAAAAAGAAACTGTCATACAACTCAGCCATACAGCAATTCCTTGCTGGAATAAAATAAGCACATCATCACCGTATTTCAAGGGAAACACATGAATAGGATCATTGCACTTGCGGTGTTCAAATTGTCACAAGGAATAATGAAATATCCAACGCTTTGGTATTTCTCTAACCATTAATTTATCATTCTCAACTGAGAGGCAAGGGAAATTGGTAACCACTGACCTCTACCCCTACCCCTATTGAATCAAATATCCCCAAATTAGAAAATAAACTAACCATTAAGCTACCACAAACGAGGCACCCTAAATCAAAGTCTACTACCAAAGATGCACCCTCTGGAGTCCTCGTCACTGGGTCCAAAAGATCTGAAATGTTACATACCATGTTCGTCTAAACTTCCATGACAATTATACATGCTTGGAAGATGTTACATCTGAAATTCTGTAAAAAAAGGCTAACCTAAGGACATGAAACCCCAATAAACATTCACATAAGACACTACTACAAACAGGAGATTATGCATCGGTTTTTTTGACATTATGCATCGGTTTTGGTTCCGATGCATAATGAAGCGTTGCATAATGTCAGACATTATGCATCGGTTCTGAAAACCCGTTGCATAATGTCTGACTTTATGCATCGGTTTTTTTAAAAAACCGTTGCATAATATCTGACATTATGCATCGGTTCTTAAAAAAACTGATGCAACACTTTTCTAAAAACTGATGCATAAAGTTTTTTTTTTTTTTGCATTTTTTTCTAAGAATTGCTCAAATCAACCTGAAAATTCATAAATAAATTTTATAAATACACTTGCTCATATCCAAATCTGAAAATACTTTTTATTCAACCAAAATATAACATTTCATACATGATGTCACTTTTAATGTACAACATTTATTTATTCAACAAAAGTTTCATTTATTTTTCTAGTAATGGAGAGCTTTCTTCTTCTTCCTTGAAGCTTTTCCACCCAATCATCTAATAATGTGTTAGAACGGAACTGCACCTGAAACACAAAGTGACTTTTGTGTAAGGTTTAACCAAAAGATTTGACATGGAAAGGTTAACAATTAATCGTTCAGGAATCCAACAAATAGTGTTAAAGGCTAAACAGCATAAATAGGTGAGTAAGCATTGAACTTAAACAGTTAATCATGCAAGTTTATAATAACCAAATGGCTAAGCAATTATAGCAGTATTACAATTTCAATTTACAACAGGCCCAACGCAAAGATAAAAGAACATGCAACAAAACCGCACTGCTTATTGAACATGGAAAAGAATAAATAGTTGCATCCCAATGATAACAGTCAGCTTTTTGTAGAGAATTAACTGGAAATGAGACAAAACATAAGATATGTAGTACGTAGCAGGTTGCTAAAGCATCATACCGGCAATGGGTAGTCGCTCCCAAAGGGGGATTGCAATTTTCCATAATGTTGGCATGCCACTTTCAGCAAAGCATACAGCATCATCATAGATTTGCCCTCTCTGAAATATGAGTTATCATAGTTCATAATCCTTTCATCTACCCATTTGTTCACATCCTTCATTTCAACACTGCCACCAACTAAAGGACCCGTGAAGGATTGCTGACACAGTGCAGCGAAATAATCTGTAGTGTCCATCCCAGTGCTTGGATTTTTTGTTTCATTCATGACTATGTCAGTCAAACTGAGAACTTCGATCAGGCGTCCTGCTGTGTTATTTTTATAGAAACACATATTCAGACGCATTTAATAGCAAACATACGACCAACATATTAAAAATACGCCTGCATTCAGTCCAAAATCTCACTCATTACCCATCCTCAGCTACCAGTTACCACACTCCAACACAACACAACACAATACAACTCAACACAATACCATCGTCATATAAATCCTCAAAAACCATCAATCAGAGCTCACTGTGCATTTCAATTTTCCAAAAAACATATAAATTAACACAAATTTTGGATGAATAAATAAAAAACTAAGATAAATTTCACCTCCTCCAACTCCTCAAGCACGCGATCAGTATCAGCCAAATTCCAGTAGAGCAGAACCTCATCGATAACAGCAAGATTATCCCGCGTCTTGGTAAATCCAGAGAAGAGCTTGTCGACATCGCTCTTGGCCTTCTCCTTTATGAGTCTCCCGAGCCGCGTGAAGAACCCGGCCTGTCCCACCGAGCATTTGAATCGAGAACCGCACGGAGCCGCCGACTGCGTTGACGGAGTCAACATCTGTTGACGATTGGTCGAAAACATCAGAATTCGCGAAAGCCACGACGCCATTGAAGCTCTCTCACTCTCTCTTCGATCGATTCCAGATCTGAGAAATACATATCCAGCGACGATCTCGACCTCCTCTCGAAATCCGACAGCCCTCATCCCTGGATCTAACCTCCTCCCCACCCTCATCCTTCGATCTCTTCTCTCCAGATCCCATCCACCCTCGTCCCCGGATCTCAAGCTCCTCCGGGACTTCTTTCTGGAATCATGTCCCTCGCCTCTATATCGACGCCGGCGTGGCCAGCTCCATCAACTATCAGCGCATCGTCCGCGTGTCGCGTTCATGGTCGAGATTAGGGTTGCGATGGGGCTGATGAGCTGCGGAGGGGATGGAGAAGGAAATCGGGGAAAATCAGTGTGAAATCCAAATAAAAAGAGAAGAATGAATTCTTATGCATCGGTTATAAGAGAACCGATGTATAATATTTGTTTTATGCATCGGTTTTTTAAGAATCGATACATAATGTTTGATTTATGCATCGGTTTAATAAAAATTGATGCATAAATCAAACATTATGCATCGGTTTTTTAAGAACCGATGCATAATGTTTGATTTATGCATCGATTTAATAAAAATCGATGCATAAATCAAACATTATGCATCGATTTTTAAAAAAACCGATGCATAAGCTAAAACCGATGCTTAATCTATTTTTTCAAACCGATGCATAATATGTCTTCTGTAGTAGTGAGAACTACTCAAAATCATAAAATGGAACCTACAAATCCCTCGCAAAGAAAACAACCACCCAGACAACACAATCCAGCCACGAAACACAAAAAGGTACAAAATTTGGCACGTGATCTCACCTTGAGATCAATGTTGGACCGATTTTTGAGAGCAAGGATCGTGGTTAGTAAGTCAGAGACTTAAGATAAAAAGTCAGAGACTTAACAAAGATCGGAACTGTAAGGAACCTAACTTTGTATGCAGATAATTATGTAAACTAAGTACGCAGCGGAATAAACTTAAATAGCTTTTATTACTATTTAATCTGTACACTCAATGGGTACAAAACTTGCCTATTAAGTATAAATCAACCTAGACTTATACAAGCAAAAACCCGACTACTTCCCTGACTGTCTCCCGGACGTCACCGTAGTCGTGGCACCTCCGTCGCTTTCCGGCACTGATCAAGAATAGCTCGATCTCACTGAATATCACCTCGCAAAGCTTGCTCGATATTCACTCTGGGAAATCCCACTTGGAAAGCTCACTCGGATGTGTATGGAAGGCGCACACACGAGGGCAAAGCCCCCGGGACAAAAGCCAAGTATTGCAGAATAGCTGCTTCTCTCTTTATACACACTGAAGTAACTGACTTCATAACCGTCAGCATCATTGAGGTAACTGACTCCATAACTGCCCACGTCTTGGACACGTCTTGGTCTAAGCTCTAACCACCTTGGACACGACCTGGTTACATCATTTGGTTACGGGATCTTCCATTAACTTTTGTTGTTGACTAACTGCCATGTCCTTCAGACTCAAGTCTCTGCTCAGGTTCTTGAGTACTCCAACAAGTCTCTGAATGGTTACTTCTGGGCTTGTATAGGTTCTTCAGATAACTGCCATAGATCATGGCTTGTAACCGTCAACCCATGATCTCCTTGATGTGTTGTGGGGACGTGCCATCACTCCATGATGTATTTGACCACTGTTATGGAGACGTGTGCAACTGCATGACTGTCAACTGCTCTGTTGACTTGACCTCAACTGCTCTGTTGACTTGACCGTTGACCAATACTCAGGTTCTTGGTTACTTGGAGACTTCTACAGGTACTTGAGTTCAGCATCACGTTCTTGAATACTCCAGTAAGTTCCTGACTTACAAAAACTCAAGTAAACCATTAAACTGGTTTGTTAACATCAAAAACGTGTGAGGCCAATGCCTCAACAATTTCCCCCTTTTTGATGATGACAAACCATTAAGGGAAAAATACCAAAACAACCCTTAATAGATGTTTATACATGCACACAACATCAATTGAGAACATATTCTCCCTGGGAACAAATCCCCCTAAGTTCCTGCACACTCAGAAACTTGATAAGTTAAACATGCACACAGCATTAAATGAGAGCATATTCTCTCTGGGACAAATTCCCCCTAAGTTCCTGCTCACTCAGAAACTTGACCAACTTAATAGATGTTAAACATGCACACAACATCAAATGAGAACATATTCTCCCTGGGACAAATTCCCCCTAAGTTCCTACACCCTCGGAACCTAACAAACAATCTATTAAGTCAAAAACCTATATAGGTTTAGCAAGTCAAGAACCAAGTCAAGAACCTGATTCAATTCCCCCTGAATCGGTACTCCTAACCATTCCCCCTTTTGGCATCATCAAAGAAGGGTAAATGACATACAAGGCAGGCATAAACATGAGAGATATCTTGAAGGTCATAGCAACTCATAAATGCATGCAACCACTTCAAACTTAAGCAAGATAGTCAAACACACATGCTGAACAGAGAATCAAATTTTGATAGTCAACAAGAAAGGAAATAACCTGGTAGGGGTCAAGGAGGGGATAATACCAAGATTGGAACTGGCCATAGAATTCTCTCAATCAAAAGTGACCATTTTCAGACTGAAGAACTTCTGAATTTTGAGAGCAATGCTAGGACTCCACCCTTCACCTCCCTGAGTTCTTCTTTCAACTCCTTCAGATCATTCTTCAAGTCACAAATTCCTTTCTCCACAGCAATTCTTCCTCTGAATTTCACCTCCAGAGCTGGTATTTCACCATCAGCCAAAATCAACTCCTTGTAGAAGTCATGGACTGCCTCAGGACACACAAGTTCCTGACTTTCACACAGCTTCTCCCAGCCTTGTGCTTTAATCATATCAGAAACATCACTGAGTTTTTCCTCCTTGAAAAACTTTTCTGAACACTCCATCTCCATTAAAATTTCTTTGTCATTGACAGCCACTTTGGTTTTCTTAACTCTCTTGACTGAGCTCTTAGAGACCTCCTTCTCTTCTACTTGAATTTCCAACTTTCTTTTACCAACTCTTGCTGGTTGTCTTCTCATTGGAGTGGATCTGGGCATCTTCTTCCTTGATGCAGTAGAAGACGTCTCAATAATGTGACAATCATTGTCACCACCACTTTCATATACTTTTAGACTTCGTCCTTGAGAGCTTTCTTTGAACTCGACTATGTTTCCAAGTTTTTCCAGAGCCTCTAATGTCTGGTCCGCACTAGCAAGTGCCTCCCCAGCTTCCTTTGGAGCTCTAACCTCCTCCATAGAACAGCCAAACAACAATTCTGTATCATCAGAATTAACGACCCCTTCTGGGTTCCTCACAGCAATAATATCAACCCCTTCTGGGTTCTCGACAGCAGCAACATTAACCCCTTCTGGGTTCTCCACAGCAATCAACCCCTTCTGGGTTCTCGACAGCAACTTTTTCTTCATCAGATTTCACAAAATCTGCTTCACCCTTCTTTGAAGTTTCTAGGTCATTTAGGAAATCTTCAACCACTCTAGCAGCCTGTTCTTCATTTATAGCACCTGATTCTTTGTATCTCAAGAATCTCCTCAGGTCCTTCAGTCCAAACTAGTCCACATCTTGACCAAGTGAATGCCATACCAGTTCCAAATCATGAATTTTTCACAAGGGACGTTGTGATGGATCGGCTTACCATAAGGGTATAATATGTAAAAATCATCACAACTCAAACACTCAATCACACATAAATTTTACTTGTAATCATGTATGTCCAACCGTCTTACTTGAATACCCAAGAAGAATGTCAATTCTTCCACCAAGGGAGAAATAGTCAGGAACTGATGCAACTCATCTTACATCGCTTGGATCCAATCTGGGTCTTTCAGTGCTTCTTCAACCGTCTTTGGCTCAATCAAGGACACAAAGGCGTTCATGACTGTTTCCTCCTGAACTGCAGCGTAACATACGTAATCGCGAAGTGCGACACTCGAATGCTTAACTCGAGTACTTCCCCCTAAGTTCCTACACCCTCGGAACCTAACAAACAATCTATTAAGTCAAAAACCTATATAGGTTTAGCAAGTAACCAAGTCAAGAACCTGATTCAATTCCCCCTGAATCGGTACTCCTAACCATTCCCCCTTTTGGCATCATCAAAGAAGGGTAAGTAACATACATAGAGGTCATAAACATTAGAGATATTGTGAAGATCATAGCAACTCATACATGCATGCAACCACTTCAAATTTAAACAAGATAGTCAAACACACATGCTGAACAGAAAATCAAATTTTGATAGTCAACAAGAAAGGAAATAACCTGGTAGGGGTCAAGGAGGGGATAAATACAAGATTGGAACTGGCCACAGAATTCTCTCAATCAAAAGTGACCATTTTCAGACTGAAGAACTTCTGAATTTTGAGAGTAGTGCTAGGACTCCATCCTTCACCTCCCTGAGTTCTTCTTTCAACTCCTTCAGATCATTCTTCAAGACAAAAATCCCTTTCTCCACAGCAGTTAATACCATACTAGGAACTCTGAATTTTCTTCCTCTGAATTTCACCTCCAGAGCTGGTATTTCACCATCAACCAAAATCAACTCCTTGTGGAAGTCATGGACTGCCTCAGGACACACAAGTTCCTGACTTTCACATAGCTTCTCCCAGCCTTGTGCTTTAATCATATCAGAAACATCACTGAGTTTTTCCTCCTTGTAAAACTTTTCTGAACACTTCATCTCCATTAAGATTTCTTTGCCATTCACTGCCATGTTTGTTTTCTTAACTCTCTTGACTGAGTTTTTAGAGACCTCCTTCTCTTCTACTAGAACTTCCAACTTCCGATTCAGCATTGATATTTCTACTCCAATAGATGGCAAAAAGAAGTTCTGTGTCATCAGAATCAACGACCCCTTCTGGGTTCCTCACAGCAGCAATATTAACTTGTTCTGGGTTCTCGACAGCATCAACATCAACCCCTTCTTGGTTCTCCACAGCAGCACAATTAACCCCTTCTGGGTTCTTCAGCACAACATTCTCTTCAACTGGAATGTCTGCGACAGGAACATCAATTTCCTTTGTGTTCTCCTCCGCATTAGCACTAGTCTTCTCTTGGTTTTCAACAGTAACAGTGTCAACCCCTTCTTGGTTTTTCACAGCAGCACCATCAACTTGTTCTGGGTTCTTGACAGCAACATCATCTACCCATTCTGGGTTCGCGACAGCAGCAATACTAACCCCTTCTGGGTTCTCCACAGCAGCACCATTACCAGAACTGACAACCCCTTCTGGGTTCTGAGTCGGTCAGCCATCTAATCACCATAATCACCATCTAATCACCATAAATGCACCTGATTCTTTGTACCTCAAGAATCTAGTCAGGTCCTTCAGTCCAAACTAGTGCACATCTTGACCAAGTGAATCCCATACCAGTTCCAATTCATGAATTTTTCACAAGGGACGTTGTGATGGATCGGCTTACCATAAGGGTATAATGTGTAAAAATCATCACAGCTCAAACACTCAATCACAGATAAATTTTACTTCTAATCATGTATGTCCAGAAAATTTGCAAAGAGGTCATTGGACAAAAACACAATTAGTATATGGCATAGGTGGTTTCATACACTTCCTTCATGGGGCTATTAGGGTACGAAAATCCGAAAGGTGTGTTATGGCTTTAAGGAACATGTTCAAGCATGCATGAAATATATCAAGTTTAATCAAGAAGTGTAAGCACACAATAAATTTGTCACTCAGAGACTTCAAGAAGGCACTCACATAGATGACAATCATGCATGTTGTAAACCCTAACTTCTAACCAATCATTGAGAGTAAGATTAGAAGTACCTCATTGTGGGCTCATTACACCAAGTTCCATTCTCAGCTTTTCAAATGCTTCCCTATGTAAAGCCTTGGTAAAGATGTCAGAGACCTGATCGGATGTGGACTTTCTATCAGTCCTATCCCCAGCGAAGTCTGCGTCTGAGTGTCCTTCCAAACTGAGAGACCTCACTCTCGGATACCATAGGACCAGCTTCTCAGTGCCCTTCAGATACCTCAGTATCCTCTTCACGACCTTTACGTGAGATTCCCTTTGTTCCGCTTAAAACCTGGCACATTGACATACACTAAACATTATATCAAGTCTAGATATAGTCAAATACAGTAAAGAACCTATCATGCCACGACATCTTATAGCATCTGTCTTTGGAGACGCATCATCCTTTGTCAAGAACTCATTCGGGGAACTGGGTGTGTTCATATGTCGTGAACTTCTCCTCAACTCGGTGACCTCCTGAGCATCTTGGATTTCCTCAGATTCACCATGGACTTTACCAACTTCAGGGTCTTGTCCATTCACCTCAGTTTGCTCTCCAGGTTCTTCAACCTCAGCAATCTGATCAGAGACTTGATCAACCGTCTCCAAAGTCTGAGAATCAGCAGCTATGGTATCTTCCTTGGGACGAGTCAACACAAAGACATCATCAGATACTCGACTGTCATGAACCTGCTTCTGTTTCCCTTTTGCACAAGCACTGCAAACCTGATCATGTACTTCACTAATCTTTGGTAACCCAATCACCAAATTCTGATTGTGAAGCCTCTTCAACAATCTGAAATTCACATGGTCCAAACGACGATGCCACATCTCCGACTCATCAGATCTAGAGGACAAACAGAAACACTCTTCCGGATCGAACGCTGGATCCACAAAGTACACCCTATGTGCACAATTCCCTTGCAGAAGTACTTGACTCCATTTTCCCGGTCATGTGCCCTGAGCAAGCGCTGTCAAGTTTCCGAGTGTGCAGGAACTTAGGGGGAATTTGTTCCCAAGGAGAATATGTTCTCAATTGATGTTGTGTGCATGTCTAAACATCTATTAAGGGTTGTTTTGGTATTTTTCCCTTAATGGTTTGTCATCATCAAAAAGGGGGAAATTGTTGAGGCATTGGCCTCACACGTTTTTGATGTTGACAAACCAGTTTAATGGTTTGCTTGAGTTTTTGTAAGTAAGGAACTTACTGGAGCATTCAAGAACGTGATGCTGGACTCGAGCACCTGTGGAAGTCTCTGAAGTAATCAAGAACCTGAGTATTGGTCAACGGTCGAGTCAACAGAGCAGTTGACAGTCATGCGGTTGCACACGTCTCCATATCAGTTGACAAGTACATGATGGAGTTATGGCACGTCCTCATAACAGTTAACAAGAAGGTGGAGTGACGGTTACAAGCCATGATGTATGGCAGTTATGTCAAGTCTTTGTTATTCAGAGACTTGTTGGAGTACTCAAGAACCTGAGCAGAGCCTTGAGTCTGAAGGACATGGCAGTTAGTCAACAAGACATGGCAGTTAGTCAACAACAGAAGTTAATGGAAGATCCCGTAACCAAATGATGTAACCAGGTCGTGTCCAAGGTGGTTAGAGCTTAGACCAAGACGTGTCTAAGACGTGTCCAAGACGTGGGCTGTTATGAAGTCAGTTACCTCAATACCTATAAAGAGGATGGCAGCTATTCTGCAGCACTTGGCTTTCGCCCCGGGCTCGTGCCCGTGCATCATTCATATTCGTAAGAGGGAGCGCGCCTTCCACACACATCCGAGAGAGCTTTCGAAGTGGGGTTTCCCAGAGTGAATATCGAGCGAGCTGTGCGAGTGATATTCAGTGAGATCAAGCTGTTCTTGATCAGTGCCGGAAAGCGACGAAGGTACCGGAGACTACGACGACGTCGACGAGACAGTCAGGGAAGTAGTCGGATTTTGCTTGTATAAGTCTAGGTTGATTTATACTGAATAGGCAAGTTTTGTACCCACTGAGTGTACAGTTTAAATAGTAATAAAAGCTATTTAAGTTTATTCCGCTGCATATTTAATTTGAGTAATTATCTGCTTACAAAGTTAGGTTCTTTACAGTTCCGATCTTTGTCAAGTCTCTGACTTACTAACCACGATCCTATCAAGAACTGAACTCGGTGTCACGAAGAATGTTCTTCCACTTACCGCTACCGTGTTTGTCGATCCCTGCTACCAAAGCCTCCTCTTCTTCAGCCGTCCACTTCAGCTTCTGATTCCCCATCTCTCTCGCAACCCCACATCAAAAGTGGGAATCTCAAAATTCAGCTGCGCGATCGCCCAGTTCGTTTGATTTCTAGGGTATCGGAGTTGGCCCCACCGTCCTCCAACGTTAGAAATTTCCTATTCTGGCTCCCTATCCACGGACCATCGGGCCAAATCACGGTTCGGCCAGTTCTATTTAATTGAACCGTTTAATTTTTTCTGTTCGTTCGGATCATTGTGAAGCCGCGTAATTGATTAAATCAATCTATCAGAGAGCCGATGAGAGAGAAGCCGAGAAATTTGGTGCAAGGAAATGATGAGAGAGGGAGTAGTGGCCGGAGGACTTGCCGGAGCTCCGTTCCCGATGACACTCATTTCTCATCACACATCTCCCCTCCGACTTCTCCACATTTCAAGAACTGTTTCCCGTTCCGGCTGTCGTGAGAGGAATCTCAATGGCAGCAAGTACTGGGACAAGTTCTACAAGCTTCACAACAACAAGGTTTTATTACTGTTCAATTCTAATTTTAGTCTAGGGTTTTGGTTGTTGATGTGTTTTTTTAAAAAAATTTATTTTGAAGGTGTTGGTTGTGAATTTGTTATTGTTTGCAGTTTTTTAAGGATAGGCATTACTTGGAAAAGGATTGGGGAAGCTACTTTTTGCCAGAAAATGATGATGCTTCTTCCAATGGAAAAGTAGTGTTGGAGGTATTGTCTATATCTTCGAAACATCGAATCACAGTTTTTAATGAATAAAATTGTGAAGGTTTAGCTTGACTGTGATGAAATGAAGGAAGTCAAATATTTGTATTGTTTTTCGGTTAGGAATCATTATAGCAATTAGTTATTCGATTGTACTTGTAGATGCACTTTTGCTAGTTTTCTTTGTTCAGGTCAGAAAGATTTTGTTTTCCTAAACAGGTTGGTTGTGGAGCAGGAAACACAGTATTCCCTCTTGTTGCTGCATTCCCCGGACTATTTGTTCATGCCTGTGATTTTTCATATGAGGCTGTGTCGTTAGTGAAGGTGGCATTTTTCAGAATCCTATATTTTCTCACACTTAGTGCACTCAGTTATGTACATACTTGTGTGGCTTCTGAAATGTTCTCACAATTCACATTTGTGATATGGTTGCTCAATCGCAGTCCCATAAGGATTTTACTAAAGACCGAATAAATGCATTTGTGTGCGATGTGACAAAAGACGATTTATCAGAGAAGATTATGTGATCATCTGTTGATGTTATGACCTTGGTAATCTTGTGCAGTATCATAAGTTAATGTCAGTACTTGCGTGGTGCGTTATCTGTTTTCATTGAGCTTCTATGAATAGTTATTTGCTTTTGTGTTTTCCATGTGCTAGATACCTTACAAGTTAAGCAGGTCTTTGTTCTTTCCGCAGTTTCGCCAGAGAACATGCATCTTATATTGAAGAATGTGAAAAAAATACTGAAGGTTGGGTGATTTATTTGCTTGTTTGTTATGCTGATCGTATAAGGTAGTAACTAAGAGACTCACTATTCTAAATCTTGCAGCCAACGGGATATGTTTTGTTACGGGACTACGCAGAGGGTGATTATGCTCAAGTGAGTCCGAAATACTGATTCATGTTTGTATGCTAATTGCTTATTTGTTTCCAATCATATTTCGTGCAATTGCTAGATCCTTGATCTCATGGTACATCTCTTGTATTGATTTCTAGGCCAAGCTAGAAAGCAAAAACCAAGCGATTGGAGAACTTTTATGTTCGAGGAGATGGTACAGTAAGTCGTTAATTTTTTTTCTGTGCAGAACTACCAAGTGATTATTATAAAGACTTGTCTATAGTACAATTTTTTCCTTCCATACTCCCTCACTTTGATCTCTATCGTTTGCAGTATTCATATTTCTTCTCTCAAGACACGATGTTGAAGTTATTTAAAGATTCTGGGTACAGAAACTTAGACATCGACGTGTATTACAAGAAGATAGAAAATCGATCTAGAGGTGTCATTATGGAAAGGTATGCCGTATGCAGTCGCAGAAGTTGACAAAAGCACAATACAAACATATGAATATGCCATAAATGAATATGATGTGGCACATGTTAATTTGATGTGAAAAGCCAAACATTATATATTGCATATGTAAGGTTTAGCCGTTGTACGTGCTATATTGGTATTTTTTTCATATGGTTCTTTTCATCCACTTGCAGGCGTTGGATTCGTGCTATCTTCAGGAGCATAGACAGTGAACAGCAGCAAGTAGACACTGGGACAGGAACCACAAAGTCACAAACCAATCTGGTTGACTCCGCCGTATGTTGACATTTTTTATGTGAAATATAGCACATTTGATGAATTTTCATGGTGCAAAATGGTATTTAATTTGCTTAATTGGTAAGCATAATTTGTGCAATTTATATCTTTTTCTGAGGCAAGAATGTGAAATCTTGCAGGGACAAAATGTCAGAGAGGCAGGCAATATTTTCTGAAAGAAAGGATCAAGAATTGTAAGCAACTTCACCACGACACGTCTCAAGTGTTAACATGTTGCAGAAAGGAATGTGCTCAGTCATAAGATGGTTTCCCGATATTGGTAGTGCAAGCAGTAACTGGACTCCATTTATTTCTTCGCGAGTCTCTGCGACTTTCACTTGTCATTGACCATTTTGTCATACTGGAAAAGCTGTTCTCATGTTCGACAATTCATTCCTGAATCATCTCAGTCAAAGTGAACCTAAACATCTATAGCAGGAGTTAATTAATCGCTTGGGTGTTGGCTGACCTGAGGGACAGTCCGTCAATACAATTGAATGGACATGTTTTGCTTGCTGGATGGACTGTAGTCTACATTGTGGGAGGCCTGCTAATAGGATCGTGATTAGTAGTCAACAACCTCACGAGGTTCAGGAACTGTTAGGAACCCAAATTTGTGTGCAAGTATATTAAAGGAATCAAGTACGCAGCGGAATATTCTAAATAGACTTTTATTTCTATTTAGACTGTACAAACTGTATTCTCAATGTTTGTACTAAACTTACAAAACTTGCCTATTAAGTGAAGATCAACATTATGATCAACACAAGCAAAGTCTCCTGACTACACTTCCCTGACGGAGTTCTCGACGTCACTGTAGTCACCGCACCACCGTAGCTTTTCGGCACCGATCAAGAATAGCTTGATCACACTGAATATCACGCTCGCTGGATATTCTCACTGGGAAACCCCACTTGGAAAGCTCTCACGGATTCTGATTTGTGCACGGACAATTATTGCAGAATAACTGCCACCCTCGTTACACACACTGAGGTAACTGACTTCATAACCGCCAGCTTAAACTATAACCACCTTGGACACGTTTGGTAAAGTAGATAGACTTGGTTACTTGGTTAGACCACGACATCAGTCTTGATAACTGTTCCATTAACTTCTGTTGTTGACCAACTGCCATGTCCTTTAGACTCAAGGCTCTGCTCAGGTTCTTGAGTACTCCAACAAGTCTCTGAATAACAAAGACTAAAACAAACCATCAAAATAGTTTGTCATCATCAAAACATGTGAGGTCCGAGCCTCAACAATTTCCCCCTTTTTGATGATGACAAACCGTCAAGGGATTAATACAACTTAATAGATGTTAAACACAATGCACAAAGCATCACATGAGAACATATTCTCCCTGGGACAAATTCCCCCTAAGTTCCAACACCCTTAGGAACCTAACAAACAATCTATTAAGTCAAAGACCTATATAGGTTTAGCAAGTCAAGAACCAAGTCGAGAACCTGATTCAATTCCCTCTGAATCGGTACTCCTAATCCTTCCCCCTTTTGGCATCATCAAAGAAGGGTAAGTAACATACAGAGAAGTCATAAACATGAGATATATCTGAAGATCATAGCAACTCATAAATGTAAGCAACCACTTCAAATTTAAACACGATAGTCAAGCACACATGCTGAACAAAAAATCAAATTTTGATAGTCAACAAGAAAGGAAATGACATAGTAGGGGTCAAAGAGGGTATAAATCCAAGATTGGAACTGGCCACAGAATTCTCTCAATCAAAAGTGGCCATTTCAGACTGAAGAAATTCAGAATTTTGAGAGCAATGCTAGGACTCCATTCTTCACCTCCCTCAGTTCTTCTTTCAACCCCTTCAGATTATTCTTCAAGTCACAAATTCCTTTCTCCACAGCAATTAATCTCTGAACAACATGAGATCTTGTCACAAATTCTGAATAACCAACCTCCAGATCTTCATCATCCTCCGTAGACTCAGGCTCCTACACAATGTCAGCTTCCTGCACAGTTGAAGTTCTGATCCAACCTAACTCAGAATCTTTTATCAAATTCATTTTTCTGAACACATCTGGATCAAAGTGTTTGACTACAGGTTGCTCAACTCCTGATTTCACTTCATAAACCTTGTGCATCTCAAGGATTTTCTTAATCACTCTAGAAAAGCCAAGCTGAGTCAACTTCTTAATATGATTCATCTGAAAAATCATCAATTTAGGCAGGTTAACCTTTTCCTTCTTCAGAATTTTATCCAAAAGCAACAGATCTTCATGTTGACAATATGATGGCTTTTCCCCTCTCTGAATGAAGTTGCTGACCAGAAGCTTGTGAAGGATCTTGACCTTTGGATCCATAAATTTGGTACTGATTGAACCCTTGGATACCATATCAAGTCCACAGATTCTTTTTACCAACTCCTTCTTGCTTTCAGCCTCTTCTGGCCATGAGTTCCCTTTACTGAACAGGTCATAACCTGAGTGAGGTAAACCCAAAATCAGAGCTAGTTCCATACTCGAAACTCTGAATTTTCTTCCTGTGAACTCAACCTCCAGAGCAGGAATTTCACCATCAATCAGAGTTAACTCCCTGTAGAAGTCATAGACTACCTCTGGACACACAAATTCCTGACTTTCACACAACTTCTCCCAGCCTTGTGCTTTAATCAATTCAAAAACATCACTGAGTCCTTCATCTCTAAAAAACCATTCCGAACACTCCATCTCCATTAAAATTTCTTTACCACTGACAGCCACTTTGGTTTTCTTAACTCTCTTGACTGAGCTCTTAGGGACCTCCTTCTCTTCTACTTGAATTTCCAACTTCCTTTTACCAACTCTTGCTGGTTGTCTTCTCATTGGAGTGGATCTTGGCACCTTCTTTCTTGATGCAATAGAAGAAGTCTCAATAATGTGGCAATCATTGTCACCCCCACTTTTGTATCCTTTTATATTTTCTCCACGTGAGCTTTCCTTGAACTTGGCAATATTTCCAAGCTGCTTTAGACCATCGAAAGCCTGATCCGCACTAGTAAGAAGCTCCTCAGCTTCCTTTGAAGCATTTATCTCCTCCATAGAACAGTCAAACAATAACTCCGTATTATTTAAGTCTACAACTCCTCCTGGGTTCTCCACAACAGCATTTTTCCCTTATCAGATTTCAATAAATCCATCTCAGCCTTACTTGAGTTTTCTAGTTCATCCATAACACCCACAACATGCACTTCAACATTATCATCAACAGCTATCAATCTATTGAATAACTCAGAAGCATCAACTCTCTCCCTTTCAACAATCCCTTCGATTCGAGCACAATTTTCCACAAACTTAGCATTTCTAGGGTTGTAATCTACTATTTCTTTAGAATCGGAGAGAGGAGTGAACTTACTGTAAACCATTAAGTCTGCTAGTACCTTCGGAATCTCATAGCGAACATTTGGAATCACCACCGTCTCCATCTGAGCATCGAAGTTGGTTGCTGAGTTGTTCGAGTTTGATTCGGAAGCCATTGAATCTGTTCTCTTCTGAGTTGGTTTTTGAATCTGAAATTTTTCTGAAGAGTGAGAAAGTACCTCAAAATCTTCTTTTCAATAACTTGTTTTGGTATCTCCTTAAAAATCGCACCCACTCAACCAAAAAATGACTTATCGGTTTCCCACGTTCTGAGTCGGTCAACCATCTAATCACCATAAATGCACCTGATTCTTTGTATCTCAAGAATCTCGTCAGGTCCTTCAGTCCAAACTAGTCCACATCTTGACCAAGTGAATGCCATAACAGTTCCAAATCATGAATTTTTCACAAGGGACGTTGTGATGGATCAGCTTACCATAAGGGTATAATATGTAAAAATTATCACAACTCAAACACTCAATCACACATAAATTTTACTTCTAATCATGTATGTCCAGAAAATTTGCAAAGAGGTCATTGGACAAGAACACAATTAGTATATGGCATAGGTGGCTTCATACACTTCCTTCATGGGACTATTAGGGTACAAAAATCCGGAAGGTATGTTATGGCTTCAAGGAACATGTTCAAGCATGCATGTAATATATCAAGTTTAATCAAGAAGTATAAGCATACAATAAATTTGTCACTCAGAGACTTCAAGAAGGCAATCACATAGATGACAATCATGCATGTTGTAAACCCTAACTTCTAACCAATCATTGAGAGTAAGATTAGAAGTACCTCATTGTGGGCTCATTAAACCAAGTTCCATTCTCAGCTTTTCAAATGCTTCCCTATGTAAAGCCTTGGTAAAGATGTCAGCGACCTGATCTTCACTCCTACAAAAATTGATAGTTACAAGTTCCTTTTCAACATAGTCCCTAAGAAAATGGTGTTTAATTTCTATATGCTTTGTTTTACCATGTAGCACCGGATTCTTAGCAATACTAATTGCACTAGTATTATCACAAAATATAGGAACTTGATCAAAGTGAAGATTGAAATCACTTAGCTGATTTTGCAACCATAAGATTTGAGCACAACAGGCTGCTGCCGCCACATACTCAGCCTCCGCCGTTGACAATGCCACTGTATTTTGCTTCCAATAAGCACGATCCAAAGAACTGTGCCATACCGGATGTAGACTTTCTATCAGTCCTATCCCCAGCGAAGTCTGCGTCTGAGTATCCTTCCAAACTGAGAGACCTCACTCTCAGATACCACAGGACCAGCTTCTCAGTGCCCTTCAGATACCTCAGTATCCTCTTCAAGGTCTTTACGTGAGATTCCCTTGGTTCCGCTTGAAACCTGGCACATTGACATACACTAAACATTATATCAGGTCTAGATGTAGTCAAATACAGTAAAGAACCTATCATGCCACGATATCTTGTAGCATCTGTCTTTGGAGACGCATCATCCTTTGTCAAGGACTCATTCGGGGAACTGGGTGTGTTCATATGTCGTGAACCTCCAAAGCCGTACTTACTCACAACCTCACTCAGGTACTTGTGTTGTGAGATCTCATTTCCATTGTCCAACTGTCTTACTTGAAGACTGACAGATGCTTGTCGTCAGAGCAAATGTACAAATAAATTTATAATAGTCCGCTACTCGCAACTATACTACTGGGTAGTACTTGGCAAGTAGGGGTTGAACCCAAAGGAGTCAGTGTGGATTAGTTGTTTTTACGGGATTGTCACGAAAGTAAATACAGTTGGGGGTTGGGTTTGAGTGTTTTGGGAACTGAAAGTAAATTACGACAGTTGATATTACGATTAAAGGAAAGCATTCGGTTTCAGGGGCCTTGTATTATATCCTGTTTATCATTGACCTTTAGTGTACCAACTAAGTATTCAAACGTGTATCAAGGCCATTCCCGGCACTCGATTTGCGTACACTGTCTAGCCTATTCCAAGGACGTAGAGCACTTATTCTACTTAGACTAATACTCCATTCCCGGTTATATTAGCCTACGTGCATCCATTTGATCAATCATTCCCGATCAACCAAATGGTGTTTAAGGGAAGTCAAACTTCTCAGATAAGCTTTGCCATTCCAAGCATCCACTTATCCGTACAAGTTTACGAACCCCCACGGAAGAGTTTTGCCATTCCAAGCGTCCACTCAACCTTGGACGTTCTGACTTAATATATGGCACATAGAATAAGTTTTGAATACTAAGGCGAGACACTAAGTTAATAGTCTAAAACATTTTATAATACAAGTGCGCCCCTTAGACCGAACTACTAGTTTAGCTACTATTCATCACGCTAAACATTATAACTTAAGGAATTAAAAACAACAGTTAAATAAATACTAAAAATAATACTTACAACCGTTGAAGCGCCTAGGGAGCTATCCTTTATTTCCAAAGCGAAGAACAATTTTATTGAAAATGAAGAGAGGAGGGTTAAGCCCTCTCTCTCTCTCTAAAGTGTGTACAAGTATGGGATGATACAAATGAGGAGGGATGGAGCTCCTTTTATAGCCATGGGAGAGGAAACTAAGTGGCTAAGTTATGGAGATGGAGGGTGGAGATGGCTTGCACTTGTCACATGGAGAGAGGAGGAGGAGATGTGTGGAGGAGAAGCAACCACATGGAGGAGGAAGGAGGAGCCGCCGACGGCTAAGGGAGGAGGGGTGGTGGTTGTGACAAGTGGAGGAAGAGGAGAGGGGTGTGTGAGGGAGGAGCCGCCCATGTGAGGATGAGGGTGGAGTTTTGTGTGGTTTTGTGAAGTTTTCACAAAACTATCGGTGTATTTCAGCTCCGGGTTGATTTTAATTTCTCCATGGTTTGATTTGTTTTGAGTGATTCCATGTCAGGATCTTGAGATTTATTCATTCAGCGTCTGATCTTGACCTTGGAATGACTCGTAACATCTTTTCTGCGTAAAAGCTCCTCCTTAGCGTGTATTTATTCTACGCTCCAAAATACCCTATGGATAAATATCGGAACTAACAACCAGAAGTTAAATAGACAAAGTGTCTAATTAAGGGGGTTTTACTGTGTTTATGATTCGTATAATTTTGGTCAATCAGATCACCCCACACTTTTAGGTGTTCGTCCCGAACAATGCTATTAAAGGGCGTACACACAATCTAAGTAAAATATGAAAGTGAGACTGTGGGACTAGATTTATCCTAGTTCATGCATTACTACTTATTACTAAATTAAACTGCGTAAATAAATAGAAGAAACTTAATACTTGTACCTCCGTGTTGAGATGCAAATTATATTGAATGTTTCGGGAGATAGCCCTTTTTAGGCTCCTGGACTGCAACCTCGGGATCGTCTCGTATTATATGGTTTTCTGGTAGCTTTCTCTAGCACGTGATTCAGTTCGGGTTTCAATGGTTTGGTCTTTTTGATTTTCTTTTTTGGCGAGGGACAGCTTTTTGTAGTGAATCGGCCTTTGGCCTTTGATTTGACTCTATGAGTACTTCACTTTTTTGTTCGGTTAAAACCTTCACAATTTGGGCCTTTGGCCTCTTGATTTGCTTCTTTGAGCTTTTTGCGTCTTTGTGACTTGCTAGTCCATTTTCTCAAGCCTTTCTTTTGGGAGGTCCAATCATCGCCCGCAAGCCTATGGAAATACCTCCCCGCTCCTCTCATCGTTGTCGTTTCGCGCGGGTCAAGAAGAGGGTCGCTCATCTATTTTCTCGGCTACTTTGACTAGAGAGAGGACGGTCTGATTCCCGTCCTCGCCTTTTCTTTTCTTTTTGCATAAACACTGCATGGCGGAGATGACTTCAATTCTTTACTGAAACCCGAAGTGCAGCCTCCACTGACTTCGAAAACCATATAGTTAGATTCGATCCTTCGATTGCTTGCCAAGCCTCTCTAGGGCAGTTTATATCAACTCCACATCCCTAGTTTATCTCAGCACAAAGGGACAAATGAGAAGTTACATTCTAAGTTTTTAAACAGTTGAATTTTCACAAGGTTAATGCATGAATTTTGGTCTATCTTTCTCACATTCTCAAGTTCATATTTTCAAAAAGATACTACTAAAAAAGAAAAACATGTTATGTACACAGATGGTTCTCACCCCACACTTTTGAACGAAGGCGTGCCTTTCAGCAAGACTTAGTTCAAAAGTCATTCAAGCAAATATATACAGGTGAGGTGAGAATGATGCAAGGCAAAAAAAACTAAATGACAAAAACTAAATGACAGAAATTAAATGATAGAAAGTAAGATAGTGTCGGGTTACCTCCCGACCAGTGCCTTTGTTTAACGTCGTTGGCTCGACGATACCTCATTCCTTGATCATAAGTAGGGATCCCATGGGTGCTTGAGGTCGAATTTCTTCTCGGTTGTCCTTTTGCTCCGAGAGGGTGAGGCTTCTTTGACCATAGCTGCTGGTCCATTGAGTCGTGCTTTCTTGTTTCTCCTTCCGGGTTTCCATTCTTTTGGCCCATGCCTTTGTCGCTTCTTCATGTTTGAATAGTTGGCACTTTCGCGAGTTTGGAAAGTGGTTTTGTGCCTTCAAACATCGGCGACCACAGGCATGTTCCCATGTGAGGCCTCTTCTTGGTGGTAGCTACGAATGGTTGTCTTGGAATGATTGAGTTCCCGGGTGGTTTTTCTTGGCTTGTGACGAGAGAGATTTCCTTTGTCGGCTTTTTGGCTCATGCTCATGCTCTGCCTCCAACTCCCCTTGTACCACATCATCATTGATTATATGATCTTAGGTGGTTATGATCGGCATGAAACGCGAAGGGTTAAGTTGAGGCACTTCGACCATGAGGATTAGGTCTGTTTCAGGTGCTTCGACAGTGAGGACTAGGTCTTTCTCGGACAGTTCGGTAATGAGGTCCGGGACTTCCTCGGGTGTTTCGAGCGCAAGTACCGGGCTTGGCTTGATTTCTTCGGCCGCTTCAGCAGTGAGGTTCGGGACTTCTGTAGGTTCGGCAGTTAGGACAGTGATTTCCTCGGATGGATTGGTGATAAGGACCGGGTCTGATTGGGGCAGTTCTTCTTCGGTCATTTGCGGGTCCTCATCCTCAGTCGGCTCCTCGGGTTTAGCCGTCCTTTCTGTTGCTCCTGAATCGGTTTCGGCCGTGAATTGGTGCATCGCGGCACTCAATTGCTGCATGTTTGCGGCCAATTGTTGGGTGTTAGCTGCCAGCTCCTTTTCTGCCGCCCATAATTCAGTTTTAGCTCTGATTTGTTGCATTGTGTTTTCCAACTGCTGGATGCTAGATTCCAGCTCCGTTATACCGTCCTTGAGTGGCTCGACCTGATCTTGGCTTGGTCTTGACCTTGCGGCCAAATCATTGATTAATATCCAAAGATCATCCACGGTTATGCCCATCAACGATCCTCCTGCTGCGTCATTTAGCCCTTTCCACTCATGTGGCAACATCCCACAGAGAAACTTTGTTTGAAGATCGAAGTTGGTGAATCCATGGTGCGGGCAGCTCGTCACAATGGAATCGAAGTACCATAAGTACTCATCCAATGTTTCGTCCCGAGATTGCTCCAAGTTGTTGATCTTCTCACGGATTTCAAGTTCGAAGGATGGTGGGGAAAACTCCTCGTTGTTCCAAGGTTCCATTCCGTAGTAGTATGCCTTAGTGAATTGCATAATAAAAGAAAAAGAAAAAAAAAACAAAATAGAACAACTATTCCGATTCACAACTCCCCGGCAACGGCGCCAATTTGACAGATCCTTGTCGTCAGAGCAAATGTACAAATAAATTTATAATAGTCCGCTACTCGCAACTATACTACTGGGTAGTACTTGGTAAGTAGGGGTCGAACCCAAATGAGTCAGTGTGGATTAGTTGTTTTTACGGGATTGTCACGAAAGTAAATACAGTTGGGGGTTGGGTTTGAGTGTTTTGGGAACTGAAAGTAAATTACGACAGTTGATATTACGATTAAAGGAAAGCATTCGGTTTCAGGGGCCTTGTATTATATCCTGTTTATCATTGACCTTTAGTGAACCTACTAAGTATTCAAACGTGTATCAAGGCCATTCCCGGCACTCGATTTGCGTACACTGTCTAGCCTATTCCAAGGACGTAGAGCACTTATTCTACTTAGAGTAATACTCCATTCCCGGTTATATTAGCCTACGTGCATCCATTTGATCAATCATTCCCGATCAACCAAATGGTGCTTAAGGGAAGTCAAACTTCTCAGATAAGCTTTGCCATTCCAAGCATCCACTTATCCGTACAAGTTTACGAACCCCCACGGAAGAGTTTTTCCATTCCAAGCGTCCACTCAACCTTGGACGTTCTGACTTAATATATGGCACATAGAATAAGTTTTGATTACTAAGGCGAGACACTAAGTTAATAGTCTAAAACATTTTATAATACAAGTGCGCCCCTTAGACCGAACTACTAGTTTAGCTACTATTCATCGCGCTAAACATTATAACTTAAGGAATTAAAAACAACAGTTAAATAAATACTAAAAATAATACTTACAACCATTGAAGCGCCTAGGGAGCTATCTTTTATTTCCAAAGCGAAGAACAATTTTATTGAAAATGAAGAGAGGAGGGTTAAGCCCTCTCTCTCTCTAAAGTGTGTACAAGTATGGGATGATACAAATGAGGAGGGATGGAGCTCCTTTTATAGCCATGGGAGAGGAAACTTAGTGGCTAAGTTATGGAGATG
This sequence comes from Rhodiola kirilowii, assembly GCA_033675215.1. Classification (NCBI taxonomy): domain Eukaryota; kingdom Viridiplantae; phylum Streptophyta; class Magnoliopsida; order Saxifragales; family Crassulaceae; genus Rhodiola; species Rhodiola kirilowii. The sequence goes on from CM066201.1 coordinate 39,002,988, forward strand.
GAGGGTGGAGATGGCTTGCACTTGTCACATGGAGAGAAGAGGAGGAGATGTGTGGAGGAGGGGTGGTGGTTGTGACAAGTGGAGGAAGAGGAGAGGGGTGTGTGAGGGAGGAGCCGCCCATGTGAGGAGGATGGTGGAGTTTTGTGTGGTTTTGTGAAGTTTTCACAAAACTATCGGTGTATTTCAGCTCCGGGTTGATTTTAATTTCTCCATGGTTTGATTTGTTTTGAGTGATTCCATGTCAGGATCTTGAGATTTATTCATTCAGCGTCTGATCTTGACCTTGGAATGACTCGTAACATCTTTTCTGCGTAAAAGCTCCTCCTTAGCGTGTATTTATTCTACGCTCCAAAATACCCTGTGGATAAATATCGGAACTAACAACCAGAAGTTAAATAGACAAAGTGTCTAATTAAGGGGGTTTTACTGTGTTTATGATTCGTATAATTTTGGTCCATCAAAAGACCCAGGAAGAATGTCAATTCTCCCACCATGTTCATCTCAAACTCATTCTCCATGAGTTTAGTGAACTCTCTTTCGAGTTCATCACTCGTAGACCCAAAAATAATGTCATCTACATATACCTGGACAATAAGTAGATGCTTGTTAGTTCTCAAAAGAAATAATGTCTTATCTACCTTACCTCGCTCATATCCATGAGCTAGTAGATATTCCGATAGGCGTTCATACCACGCCCTAGGCGCTTGTTTTAACCCATACAAGGCATTGTCAAGAACATACACAAAATCCTACTGATCAGGGTCCTCAAAACCTGGAGTCTGATCCACATAGACTTCCTCCTTAAGGTACCCATTCAAAAATGCCGTTTTAACATCCATCTGATGGAGTTTGAAACCAAACTGCACTGAATATGCTATCAACAACCTGATAGCCTCGAACCTTGCCACTGGCGTAAAGGTTTCCCCATAGTCAATACCCTCCTACTGGCTATAACCTTTCACCACCAACCTGGCCTTGTTCCTGACTATTTCTCCCTTGGAATCCAACTTGTTCTTGAAAATCCAGCGGGTGCCAATCACCTTCCGTTTCTCTGGCCTTGGAACAAGTCTCCAAACTTTCTTCCTCTCGAACTGATGCAACTCATCTTGCATTGCTTGGATCCAATCCGGGTCTTTCAGTGCTTCTTGAATTGTCTTTGGCTCAATCAAAGACACAAAAGCATTCATGACTCTTTCCCCCTGAACTGCTGCATAGCATACATAATCACGAAGTGCAACACTAGGCTGTTTAACTCGCGAACTTCTCCTCCACTCAGTGACCTCTTGAGCCTCTTGGATTTCCTCAGATTCACCATGGACTTCACCAACTTCAGGGTCTTGTCCATTCACCTCAGCTTGCTCTCCAGGTTCTTCAACCTCAGCAATCTGACCAGAGACTTGATTAACCGTCTCCAAAGTCTGAGAATCAGCAGCTATGGTATCTTCCTTGGGATGAGTCAACACAAAGACATCATCAGATACTTGACTGTCATGAACCTGCTCCTATTCATTACCCATTGAGTCTTCATCAAAGATAACATGGACGCTGTCCTCAACCTGTTTGGTTCTCTTATTGAATACCTTGTAGGCCTTACTGTGCGGTGAATAACCTACAAAAATTCCCTCGTCACTTCTTGGATCAAACTTTCCAAGACGATCTTTCCCGTTCATGTGGACGTAGCACCTGCATCCAAATACCCGCAAATGAGAAATATTGGGTTTCCTACCCTTCAGCAACTCATACGGCGTCTTGTTGAGGATGCGTCTTAAATAACATCTGTTGAGAACATGGCATGCAGCATTCATCGCCTCAGCCCAAAAATTCCTTGCTAGACTATTCTCAAGAAGCATAGTCCTCATCATGTCCTCGAGTGTAAGATTCTTCCTTTCAACTACTCCATTCTGCTGTTGAGTCCTTGGCGCGGAGAAATTGTGATCAATGCCCTGATCTGTACAGAAAGCAATAAATAGACCATTGTCAAACTCAGTGCCATGGTCGGTTCTGATGCTCTTCAACTTATCACCAAATCTGCGTTCTACAAGCTTAAGCCATGTCTTGAATGACTCAAAGACCTCATCCTTTGAACGAATGAAGATGACCCATGTATACCTTGAGTAATCGTCCACAATCACAAACACGTATCGGTTCCCTTCTCGAGACTGCACTCTCATTGGACCGCATAAATCCATATGCACTAACTCAAATGCCTTGAGTGTACTGACCACGTTCTTAGAATGAAAAGAACCTCTTGTCTGTTTCCCTTTTGCACAAGCACTGCAAACCTGATCAGGTACTTCACTTATCTTTGGTAATCCAATTACCAAATTCTAACTATGTAACCTCTTCAACAATCTGAAATTCACATGGCCCAACCGACGATGCCACATCTCAGATTCATCTGATCTAGAGGACAAACAGAGATACTCTTCCAGATCAAACGTTGGATCCACAAAATACACTCTCTCTACACAAGTCCCACGCAGAAGTACTTGACCTATGTAAACACACTTAACAAAGCAACTATCAGCTGTAAAAACAACCTTGTTTTTACCTCCGCGACACAACTGCGAAACACTAAGCAAATTAAACTTCAACCCAATAACTAAACTCGCATTATCTACACTAACCTTACTAGATAAATGTACCTTACCTGAGCCGATGACTTTACCTTTGCTCTTATTCCCAAAAGTAATTGAGCCACCTGAATGATGTCGTAGAGAGGAGAATAGCTCCATTTTCCCGGTCATGTGTCCAGAGCAAGCGCTATCAATCAGCCACGGACACATCCCTCTCCCGACCTACATGTACGCAATTAGTTCTTTTTCACCCAAACAAGCCTAGCTTTTTTGGGTTTAAGAGGTACAGTAGATACTACATTTGTGTTTGAACTAGAAAGGTTAGAAACTCCTCTGGAACTGGAAGGATCAACAACTTCTCTAGGTCTTTCGCCCTGCTTCAGTGGTGATCGAGTTCCTGACGAGGAACCTGACTTCTTAGAGCTGTAATGTCCTTTCTTGCACTGACGCCAACTATGGCCTTCCATACCGCAATTAAAACAGATGAGCTATTTTCTGAAGTTTACCTTCCTGAACTCAGAGTACTTCTGTTTCTGCTTCTCAAAGTCTATAGGAACTGGACTACATCTCCGTGCGTTCTTCGCCCCATGTGATATCCCTTGCCAAAAGTTTTGGAATCATCACCAAGATCCAATTTCTGTCGAGGTGTGCTCCTAGGCTGTCCTGGTCCTTGAATAGGTTTTGCAATGGATACTTTTCCATATCCTAGACCTGGCCTGGTCGTCAACTTCTTACTTACCTTCTCTTTCAAGGAATCATAGAACTGATCACCAGAACCTATTGGTTTTTTACATGCCACCTTCTCAAGTTGTCGAATCCTTATAGACTTCTGATGGTTCTCCTCAAACATCAAAGCTATACGTTCATCTTGCTCGGCAATTAAAGCATTCAACTCTTCATTCCTGAGAACAAGTTTCTTAATAATAGTAATGCAATCAGATCGAGTATAATGACCAGAGTATGAGTCATAAGAACTTACATCGGATGATTATTCTCTTGAGGATGACTTTCTTGAGGGTGAAGAACTCCCAGAGTATGAAGAACTTCCTTTGGTCATCAGACAGACATTCCTCCTGAGGTCTCTCATGTCATTGTCTTCGTCTGAATCTCCCCAAGCAAACAATGATTTTTTTGCCTTTGTTATCATCTTTCTGATTACGCTCGCGACGAGCTTCATCATTCTTCAGTTTGTAGCAATCTTTCTTGAAATGGCCTTTCTTCTTGCAGTAGAAACATTCTACATTCTTCTTCTGGTCATTGACTTTTCCAGGTTTTCGATCAAAGTTTCTCTCACCAGTAACCCTGAGAGCCTTAGTCATCACAGTCAACTCTTCATTGTCAGATTTTGAGGTTTCTTTGCCCTTGTTTTTGTAATACTCTTTTCCTCTGAATTTCTTGTTTTTGGAACTCTCTCCAATTAAGGCAATTTGACGAACTACCTTCTGAGGTTCTTGACTCTCAAGTTTGGAATTTCTGAGAAGCATGTTACTCTCCAATCTTGAAACAAGTTCTTCCAGAGAATTATCCTTGGTTTCTGGTAGTGCAGCAAGTGTCTTGGATATATCATCCCATTCTGGACTTAATCCTTGGAGAAATCTGTGAGTCACCTCCCAAGTCTTGTACTTCTTCCCAAGATTACTGAGTGTTGCCAGACATCCCTGAAATCTCGAATGATAATCATGCAACGTCTCATTTTAAACTTGCTTCATTGATAAGAATTCTGTTTGAACAGATAGAATCCTATTCCTTTTCACATCCTTAGAACCCTCATAGATCCTCTTAAGTGAAATTCAAATATCACTTGGGTCTTTGAACTGAATAACCTTCTTCAGATCTCCTGGTTCCAGTGCACTGTGAAGAACTCTCAAAGCTCTTGCATTCTTCTCCAGCTTCTTGTGGTCTTCAGTAGTGTACCGGGTCCTTTCCTTGGGACGTCGAGTATCCTCATCATAGACAACTTGCTGTCCTTGTTCAATGATCTGCCAAACCTCCCCATCTAACCCAGTCACATATGCTTCAAACCTAACCGACCAGGTCTCGTACTCACCTGGCATCAACTTTGGAGGATTTGAAAATGAATCACCTGACATACCTGCAATTACTAATCAAAATCTAGAACCTCTCGGCTCTGATACCAATTGATAGGATCGTGATTAGTAGTCAACAACCTCACGAGGTTCACGAACTGTTAGGAACCCAAATTTGTGTGCAGGTATATTAAAGGAATCAAGTACGCATCGGAATATTCTAAATAGACTTTTATTTCTATTTAGACTGTACAAACTGTATACTCAATGTTTGTACTAAACTTACAAAACTTGCCTATTAAGTGAAGATCAACAGTATGATCAACACAAGCAAAGTCTCCTGACTACACTTCCCTGACGGAGTTCTCGACGTCACTGTAGTCACCGCACCACCGTAGCTTTCCGGCACCGATCAAGAATAGCTTGATCACACTGAATATCACGCTCACTGGATATTCTTACTGGGAAACCCCACTTGGAAAGCTCTCACGGATTCTGATTTGTGCACGGATGATTATTGTAGAATAACTGCCACCCTCTTTATACACACTGAGGTAACTGACTTCATAACCGCCAGCTTAAACTCTAACCACCTTGGACACGTTTGGTAAAGTAGATAGACTTGGTTACTTGGTTAGACCACGACATCAGTCTTGATAACTGTTCCATTAACTTCTGTTGTTGACCAACTGCCATGTCCTTCAGACTTAAGGCTCTGCTCAGGTTCTTGAGTACTCCAACAAGTTTCTGAATAACAATGACTAAAAAAAACCATCAAAATAATTTGTCATCATCAAAAGACATGTGAGGTCCGAGCCTCAACACCTGCCCACAGGATGGGACACCCAAAGTTGTAGGGCTCGATGTGTTGGAGATTCTGACCTTGCTTTGAATGAATCTCTCATTTTTGTTTGTGGCCTTGAACTTTTTTCATATAGTAAGGGGTGTAGCCCGAGAGGATGTACTTAATGTCCCTCGTACTTCAAATTTGAAATCTTATGTGGGTGGACGATGTTAGGGCATCCGTAGCAAGGTGAACGATAAACAATAATAGAGAGACTTTGTTGCTTATTGCTCTCATGCAGCAGGTAAGCAAAAAAAGCAAAGAGCAATCCTTTATAGGTGAGCAATAATGGAGAGAGTGTTGGAAAGTAAAGCAATAAGTGGGTTTCACGTACATTTATAAAGAAATAAAAAGGAAATGTGCTTTTTGTTGATTTAAAATTAAATAAAAATACTAAATGTCATAAAATGAACGTTAGAGGGACCTACAACTATCTAAATTCAAATCCAAAAATTAAAATTAAACTATTTTAAAATAAAAAATCAGAAATATTAAAGAATTTTGTGACAAAATAATAATAATTGAAGTGATAATGTGAATAATTGAAATGGTTATGAATTTTGCTTTTTGCTTTCATTGCTACAAAATAAAATATAGACAGATTTTTATTTTCGCTCTTTGCTCTCTTGCTGCGTTAAAATATATAAAGTAAAGAGTCATTTTTGCTCATTGCTTTTAGCTCTACTTGCTACATGACTTTTCTGTAAAGATGTTATTTTTGCACATTGCTCTCTTACTAAGGATGCCCTTACAAAAAAAAAGAATGTTGTGATAGCCGTATACAACTAATAATATTATAGCCTTAGGAGTCCGAAAATCAAGAACCTAAGACTCACGAAGTATCTAATGTTTGGTTCCAGACTAATAATATGTTTGCATGTTTAGATAGCCTTATACCAAACCTCTATTTTACTTATTATATCATCATTCACTTATAAATATATCAGAATACATAACTTGAGTATCACATATTGGATCACTAAGGGACTCCAAGGCTCTACAAAATATCATTTGTGATTATGAGTAGATGAAACAAAGTTGGCACATTAATTCATATCATTTGTGATTATGAGAAGTAGTAGAAGTAAAATTTATTTATTTTTTTCCTTCCAAAACTATGAATATATACTAAGGTTTCCATCGGGCAAGAAGGATCGAGTAAGAACCGAGTCTCGAACAATCAAACTTTTGGTAGGGCCTTACTTCAGATCGGATTTCAACAACAAAGCCCTAACCTGGCCTAAAGAATGCAGAGCTATGTTTTAGAAAGGTCGAACGTAAGGCAAGACCGAGCTTAAAGCCAATGGGGCGACAAACTTTCCTAGAGCTTTTAGGCCCTTAGAGCCATATGGTCGCTCCTAGACTTATTTGATGTGTGTAGGCCTCAACAATGCGCCAAGTCGGATCGATCCTAGCCCTATTTTTAAGGCTTAGATTCTAATCGAGCTGAACTTAAATAAAAATAATATCTAGAGCGGGTCCGATAAAACTTCACTAAAAAATTTCGCTCCGAGCATTGGGTTTTTAGAGGGCTGATAAGCCCGAATAGAGTCAGTTTTATGTTGTAACGGTCCAAATCTGCACAAGAATAGCTACTATACTACACTAGCTATCAAGAAAGTGAAGAAAAATATTAGATGAAGGCTCCCCATCAATGAGGTTGATAGTCATACTTTGTTCTACACCAGAAATGGCATTAGTATGTATCAACTATTAAGAAGAAAAAAAGACCTTAGTACGATTTTATTTTCTTCAATTTTGCATTGTATCATGTTTTTTCATTGTGGCATTTCATCTATACTTTAATAAGATTGGGTTAGGTCTGATAAGTGGGGTTTAAGTCTATTTTATAACACATAAGTTAGCTGTATTTTTACATGCCAAAACCAAATCGCGAAAGTTAATAATCTTTTTAATGAGAAGGCTAAGTCCGCCGGGGCGGATCCAGTTGACTATATTGATGTAGGCAGGTGTCATCCCTAGCTTCTTTTTTTTTTTTTTGAAATTTGGTTATATATATTAAATTTGATTTTTATATTAGTATAATGAAATTCATTTAGATTTTAAATTTAATAAGTTATATACCTCCATGCTTTTTTTAAATCCATAAGATTTTGTAATAGATTGGTATATCGTACAGTCATATGGGAAATGGGATAGTTTTTGAGAATCATACTTTGTGTTATTTTGACTTTTGACAGTAAATCTTATGAAATAAAGTACGTTTTTTATGTGTTTTGACTTTCAAAAAAAGTAAACTATATTAATTGATTAAATTACATAAACTTTGAAAGTGTGCAAAGTGCTAGAAACATTGCATTGATACTTTTTGTTAAAATTCTGGCATTTCAGTGTTGTTTTAACACCTTGGCCAGAATTCCTTGAACTATGTCGATGATTGACAAGAACAAGAAAATTAACAAGGTTTTCTTGTTGTGCAGTGTGACATTTCATACTTTTGTTCTTCCAGTCTCCACTGCTACTATTTGACTCTCCTTTTCAAAAAATAAATAATATAATGCACTATGTTTCTAATAAGATGCAAGATAATTTCTAATCATATTATTTGAATAGCATTGAGAAAGAAATATCTAAAATGTTTACGTGCTATAATAACAAGTTTTTTTCCGAAACAATGTTAATATTTTTAATGCTATAATACATTTTCACTTGTCACCACCTGTCTCAAATCATGGGTCCATCCCTGGATGTAGGTCCGAATTTTCAAGTGTAGGTTTATGTTCAACTTTCAATACTTAAGACCAAATCAGTTAGAGTTTAAAATGAGGGACATACAAGGTTTTGGAGTCAGGTTCAGAGTCGCGTAATTCATATGGCTTTTGAGCCCTTGAATTTAACATTGAAGCCTACATGTGTGTGTTTTTTGTGTATCTCGAGATCCGAACACATCATGCCGCTTGGATCTGTGAATTTTTACGTCTTATCATTCGACCGCTTGTTCTACACCCTGATGAGCCTACATGTATGTCAATGCTGTTTTGACTTCAAATACTAAATTCAAGTAAGACATGCCCATGAATCCTTGTAAGTTGTAACCTCACCTTGGTGTCCCAGAGTTGGAATGTCAAAGCAACTTCACTCCTCTAACAATCACCCATCAACCACTAACGCGTACCTTTTCTTGGTCGAATTGAATTTCACATGTGGTGGCTGTCAGCTACCACTACCTAACATTACAACAGTGAATTTTCAATCGGAAAAGAAAAACACAATGAAGTTTGAATAAAAGCATATTGTCCTTATTGAGTACGAATCACTCCCTTAAGCGAAAATCTTAAATCGTCAAAAATAGTCAACCTATATTAAATTAGGCTTTTAAGACTTCCCAGTTTATGCTTTTAAGTGGAATTAGCAATGCAATGCAATGCAATGCATTAATAAGTCATTTTGTCAACTCTGACTCACGTTTGTATTCAATTCCCTTTTTTTGTGGATTGTGTATTCAATTCCTTTTAAGTAGCATGTTTCTCGCCCCATATGGCATATGTGTAGGAGTCCTATACGCCCTGTCTCGGCGCCGCATATGTGTACGAGTCATATACCCCCTATCTCGACGCCGCTTATTCTCCGTGCCTCGGCGCGAACATACTATTCCTCCCATGTGGAGGTATTATTTTCTCATTCATGGGCATGTTGTATTTTGAGCTAGACTTACATGTGTTTACTTGATTGCTTCTGCATGTCCCTTCTATGCATGCGTGGAGGTATGCACAATTCCGGACTTTTTAAGTTGAATGTGTCATATAACATGTTCTTCAATAGACGAACTAAGTACTAAATTAAAGTAGGTGCCCTTGCATAATCCGTACTTCAATAGCTTAGATATTCGATTGTACTCGATAAGTATGTACGCGATATGTATATATATAAAATGTAAACCCCAGTCCCCACCCCCACCATTAAAAAATTTTGTGATTCATGGATACTCAAAGAAACTCATCTAATGTAACTACATTTTGACTCATTGAAGTGGGCAAGAACAGGGCAGGTGCAGTCCCAAGGACAGCCTCACTGATGCAGGTCAATCATGCTAATAATCTAATACAGCTACCCAATGTAGCTTAGTAGATCCGAAGAAACATAATAAATTTTTAAGTACTGCGTCTATACAAAAAAAAGGTACTGGCTGCCCGGCTGTAAGGGTCAACATTTGACCTTAGGGATAAAATACTCATTCTTATCCTATTCGACCCGTACCCTATCATATCTTTGTATCATATCGTAACCTGCCCACTAAGCCTGAGGCAGGATAAGGATCATAAAAAATAGACCCTACACTGTCCTACTTCTCGGTTCTCCTACCCTATCATACCTGTGTTACCCTATCATTTTCATTCATATTATAATTTGTTTTCTTCATATGCTTAAATTCATGTTACCTGAATGACAAGCGTATTTTTAACCATTTATGAGTTGTCAAAAGTATAAGTTGTCAAAAGTATGAGTTTTAGGGGTCAAATTGCAGTCAAACAATATTTATAAACCTTGGAAAGCCAAGGGTCGATCCTAGGAGCAGTGCGTGTGAATACTAGCAAACGGTGTGACCTATTTAGCTATTCCAATTAAAAAGATTTGTTTGTTTGTAAATTGCAGAAATTAAATAGCAGAAATTAAACGTGCAGAAAATAAAGGTTGTGTTTTTATCAGAGGAATAATTCCAGAATCCATACTTCACCCGTGCTAACCCCGCTAATCATGCAATCATTCTACGTTAATTATTCATGCTATCGAATATGGAATATAACCGAAATAACACTAGACAAGCCGCCCATCCAGGGATCATTGTCTAGATTAATCTCAATCGTTGAACGCCGCCCATCCATGTATTATCAACGATTTCGATTTATTAAACTAAAGGTTTTCCTATTATATCATGTAAACATGACCTAACATCAATTTCATGCAATCCGGTTAATCCCTAGGGCCCATCCACCTTTCGGCATATAACCTAAATACGTTCTACCAATGCAAACATACCATGTGATGTAACTACATGCATAGAACGATAATATTAAGCACACAATGAAATTGAATAATCGAATCGCATGAATAATAAACTTCAATTGATCACATGAGAGTTAGGGTTACATAGCACGGGATCCGTAAGATCCCAGAATAAGAGGACTACCCACTATTCATGGTGATTAAACCAAAAACAGTGTAAAAAAGGAAAGAACGAGTAAACCGTAAAGACGCGGTGTAGCTCGATGATCCTCACGCTGAAAGCTCTGTCTTCTCTCCCAAGTTAGGGTTTTTTTCTCCAAAATAACAACACTTTGAATTCTGGTCGAGCCCCTCTATTTATAGCAAAACTCCCCAAATTTCCTAAAATTCCCGAAATTGACTAAAGATGAAATTTGGAAAGTCCCGTGACAGCCGATCCGTCACGGGCTTTGAAGATTACAATGCCACGGCTGAGTCCCGTGACAGCTTCATTGTCCCGTGACAGGAATTTTGTCACTGGCCGTGACGGAGGGCCACCGCACTGTCGTTAAGGTGCAGTGTCCTCTGTACAAATAAATTTATAATATCCGCTACTTGTGACTACACTACTGGGTAGTAAGTGGTAAGTAGGGGTCGAACCCAAGGGAATTAGGGGAATAGGCTATTCTTTTAGGGTGATTAAACTGGGGGGAGCGTGTTTTATGGTTGATTGAGATTTTAGCGCTCTAATTAACTACGTGATTTTTTGGGGGTTTTTTGGTTTTGATTGCGGAAAAGTAAATACAGAAATTAAATGCTGTAAATACAAAGAAGACTTACAGTGGGTGATGCGTGATTGTAATTCCTCCGGTAGATCAGCAGTTGGTGATTGCGGTTTAACAGTAAAGAAAAGCATTCGGTTTCAGGTACTCTTAATTATAACATGTATATAATAAACTGTTAGTAACTTTTCTAAGTATTCAAAGATGAATCGAGGCCCTTTCGTAGCGCAAGACTTGCAACATCGTTTAAAGCAACCCTTGTTCTATTTCAGACTAATTCCTCCTTTCGAAGTATCTTAGCCTTTTGTGCATCCACTTGATGAGTCGAACTTCTCAGATAAGCTTTGCCCTTTCGTAGCATCCACTTACCCGAGTATGTTCACGAATCCCCACGGAAGAGTTTTGCCCTTTCGTAGCATCCACTCAACCTTGGAAATTCTGACTATAAATGGCACATAGAACAAGTTTTGAATACAAAGAAATGAAACTAAAAGATATTACAACATTATATAATACAAGAAAATACCTTCCACCGAATAAAGAGTTTAGCTACGAATATCCATAGAGATGGATACCATAGCTAAATACTCGGGGGTTTTTGAAAACAGTAAGAGGGAAAGGGGTGGAATACTCAAGAACCAACAGGAGTATTCCTAATTTCCTACTGAATACTCAAGAACCAACAGGAGTATTCTCTACAGTATTATAATACTCGAGAACCGACAAGAGTATTATAATTTCCAGTATAATACTCAAGAACAAACAGGAGTATTATTTCAAAACCGAACCAAACTTACAAGTAACAAAATGTAGAGAGAGAAGTGATTTTCAATTTTGGGATGAATTTGTGAGGGGAGGAGCACCTCCTTTTATAGGAAAAATGGGTGGAGATGGGTGGTGGAGATTGGTTTGATCCAAGGGAGGAGGAGGAGGCAAGGAGGAGCCAAGGAGGAGCCACCAAGTGGCGGAGGAGGAGTGGTGGAGGGCAGCCGCCGGTAGCCGGTTGTGGTGGAGGAGGAGAGGTTGGCTTTGCCACCTCCAAGGCAAGTCAACCGGTCACATGGAGGAGGAGGGTGGAGGAGCCGCCGGTGGTGGGTGGTGGTTTTGGGGTGGTTTTCCTCTTTGGCCACCTCTTCTTCAAGTCACAAGTCATCTTGCCCATATGTGAGTTTTGTACAGTTTTGTGCAGTCTTTTCACAAAACTGTCAGTGTGTTCCTTCCCCGGACTGTCTTGACTTCACTCCTGATTCTTCTGATTAATTTGTTATGGTCAATTTCACATCAGGATCCTTGATATTTCTTCAGTCGGCATATGATCTTGACCTTGGATTGACTCTTGTTATCTTTTCAGCATAAAATCCTCTCCTTAGCGTGTTTTCACTTCAGTCTCTAAAATGCCCTGTGGAAATATATCGGGACTAACAGATGGATGTTAGATAGACAAACAGTCTAACTTGGGGGGTTTTACTGTGTTTTTGATTCGTATAATTGTGGTCCATCAGAATACCCCCCACTTTTAGTTGTTCGTCCCGAACAATGCTATTAAAGGGCGTAAGTTCTAGGTTCGGATTTGGCATATGAAAATTAGACTGTGGTACTCGATCTATCCTAATTCATGCATTGCTTACTTATTATCAAATTAAACTGCGTAAATAAATAGAAGAAACTTAATACTTGTACCTCCGTGCTGAGATGCAAATTATATTGGATGTTTCGGGAGATAGCCCTTTTCAGGTTCCTGGGTTGCAGCCTCGGGATCGTTTCGTACTATATGGTCTTCTGGTAGCTTTCTCATGCACGTGATTCGGTTCGGGTTTCAGTGAGTTGAACCTTCTTGATTTTTTCTTTGGCGAGGGACTGCTTTTTTGTTGTAGTGAATCGGCCTTTGGCCTTTGATTTGACTTTGTCGAGTGCTTCACTTTTGCTCGGTTAAAACCTTCACAATTTTGGGCCTTTGGCCTCTTTTGATTTTCTTCTTTGAGTTTTTCGCTTCTTTGTGACTTGCTAGTCCATTTTGTCAGCCTTCTTGGGAGGTCCAATCATCGCCCGCAAGCCTATGGATATACCTCCCCTCTCCTCTCGTCTTCGTCGTTTTGCGCGGGTCAAGATGAGGGTCGCTTATCTATTTTCTCGGCTATTTTGACTAGAGAGAGGACGGTCTGATTCCCGTCCTCGCCTTTGCATAGATGCTTCTTGGCGGAGTTTGACTCAATTATTCACTGAAAACCCGAAGTGCAGCCTCCACTGACTTCGAAAACCATATAGTTTGATCTGATCCTTTGATTGCTTCCCAAGTCCTTCTAGGGCAGTTTATGTCAACTCCACATCCCTAGTTATCTCAGTACAAAGGACAAATGGAAAGTTACATTCTAAGTTTTTAAACAGTTTGAATTTTCACAAGGTAAATGCATGAATTCTGATTTATCTTTTTCACATTCTTAAGTTCATATGTTCAAAAAGATACTATTACTAAAAAAAAGAAAAACAGCAAGCATGTTATTTATGTACACAGGCGGTTTTCACCCCCCACTTTTGAACGAAGGCGTGCCTTAGTTCAAAAGTCATGCAAGCTTAAAACTAAGTACTGAAAGTAAGTGCGGAAAGTAAGATAGTGTCGGGTTACCTCCCGACCAGTGCACTTGTTTTACGTCGTTGGCTCGACGATACCTCGTTGTGGATTACTGGTTTGGGTCCCATGGGTGGCTGAGGTCAAACTTTTGTGGGGCTAAGTTGACTTCATTGTGGTACTGTTTAACTCGCTGCCCGTTTACCGTGAACTTGCTTCCGTTGTTCATGCTTTCTAACTCAAGCATCCCATGGTTGAATACTTTAGTCACGGTATACGGACCGGTCCATCTTGATCTTAGTTTGCCGGGCATCAACTTCAACCGTGAGGAGAAGAGTAGTACTTGTTGTCCTTCCTCGAATGAGCGCCGGAGGATGAATTTGTCGTGATATAATTTCGTCCGTTCCTTGTAGTCTGTCTGCCCTTCATAGGCCTTGAGCCGCAATTCTTCAAGTTCGCATAGCTTAAGCTTCCTATCCAGTCCGGCAGCTTTTAAATCCGGATTGCACTGCTTGAGCGCCCAATAGGCTTTGTGTTCTAATTCCACCGGAAGGTGGCATGCCTTCCCATAAACAAGTCGGAAGGGGGAGGTTCCAATTGGCGTCTTGTATGCCGTCCGATAAGCCCAGAGAGCTTCATCTAGCCTTTGACTCCAATCTTTCCTACCTGGTTTCACCATCTTTTCTAGAATACTCTTGATCTCGCGGTTAGAGATCTCTGCTTGACCATTGGTCTGGGGATGATATGCTATGGATGTTCTGTGGTGGACATGGTAGCGTTTTAAGGTGGTAGCCATCATGCGGTTACAGAAATGAGTTCCTTGGTCGCTGATTATGGCCTTGGGTACCCCGTATCTACAAAACAGGTTAGTGCACAAAAAATCTATGACAGTCTTTGCATCGTCGCACCTTGTGGCCTTGGTTCTACCCATTTTGACACATAATCAACAGCAACTAAGATGTAAGTATAACCGTATGAGACTGGGAATGGTCCCATAAAATCAAGACCCCAAACGTCAAAAACATCATTGACTAATATGGGTACTTGTGGCATTTCACTTCTAGCTGACATGTTTCATACTCTTTGACACTTATCGCACTTTTGACACTTCTCATTGGTATCTCTAAATAAACTCGGCCAAAAGAAGCCGCTATCTAGGATTTTTCTAGCGGTTCTCCTAGGTCCGAAGTGTCCTCCGCATGCAAACTCATGGCAAAAGCTAATGACAGAAGCCATTTCATTATCAGGGATGCATCTCCTAAGTATTTGATCTGGTCCTATTTTCCATAAATAAGGATCATCCCATACGTACTGTTTAGCATCATGTCGAAGTTTCATGCATTGTGTTTTAGTAAGAGAAGGAGGAAATGTACCTCCTACAAGGTAGTTGACGATAGAGGCGTACCAGGGCACCTTGGTTGAGACGGCGTATAGGTGCTCGTCTGGAAATGACTCGGTTATGTGCCCTTCCTCATGCTTCCGGACAATCCTGCTTAGGTGGTCTGCTACAGTGTTCTCGATTCCCTTTTTGTCCCTTATTTCCACATTGAATTCTTGCAGTAGTAATATCCACCGAATAAGCCTTGGCTTAGCCTCCTTCTTCTTCATTAGGTAACGGATGGCAGCATGGTCGGAATAAACTATTACTTTTGCTCCAAGCAAGTAGGATCTGAATTTTTCCAGAGCGAATACGACTGCAAGGAGTTCCTTTTCGGTGGTGGAGTAGTTCCGTTGGGAAGGATCTAGGGTTCGTGAGGCGTAATAGATCACTCCCGCTTTCTTTTCAATTTTTTGGCCGAGAACTGCCCCTACAGCAAAGTTGCTTGCGTCGCACATGATTTCAAATGGTAGTTCCCAATTTGGTGTTTGGATGATGGGTGTGCTAGTGAGGGCTTTCTTTAGATCATCAAAGGCCTTTTTGCATGCGTTGGTGAATTCAAACGGAACTTCTTTTTGCAGAAGAGAGGATAGGGGTAATGCCTTTTTGGAGAAGTCTTTGATGAATCGTCGGTAGAATCCTGCATGGCCAAGGAATGATTGGATGTCTCGGACCGTGGATGGGTAAGGAAGAGTCATGATGAGGTCTATCTTAGCTTTATCCACCTCTATGCCTTTTTTTGAGACGACGTGCCCTAAGACTGTTCCATGGGTTACCATGAAATGGCATTTCTCATAATTGAGCACTAGGTTCATTGAGACACATCGTGCCAGAACAGTGCTCAAATTATCTAGGCAAGCGTCGAAAGTATTGCCATAGATGGTGAAGTCATCCATGAAGACTTCGATGAATTCCCCGATCATGTCTGAAAAGATGCTGGTTACTACCCTTTGAAACGTTCCTGGAGCATTGCATAGACCGAACGACATTCTTCTGAAAGCAAATGTACCGAATGGGCAGGTGAATGTGGTCTTTTCTTGGTCCTCAGGCGCTATGGGAACTTGGTTGTATCCTGAGAACCCGTCCAGGAAGCAAAAGTACGGTTTGCCTGCCAGTCGGTCTAACATTTGATCGATGAATGGCAGAGGGAAATGGTCCTTTCTTGTGACTGCGTTCAATTTCCTGTAATCTATGCACATTCTCCAGCCGTTCTTGATCCTAGTTGTTACCATATTTCCTTTGGCATCTTCCTCGACTGTGATCCCGCTTTTCTTCGGGACTATGTGGACTGGACTCACCCACTGACTATCTGATATTGGATAGATTACATCCGCATCCAGGAGCTTTTGTATTTCCTTCCGGACGATTTCCATCATGATTGGATTGAGTCGTCGTTGAGGCTCTCTTGATGGCTTTACTCCATCCTCGAGTAGAATACGGTGCATGCATACGGCCGGGCTGATTCCTCTTAAGTCAGCCAGTGTCCATCCTAAGGCTAACTTGTGTTGTTTCAGTACTTTTATCAATCTCTGTTCCTGGCCTGCTTCTAGGCCACTCTTGATGATTACTGGGAGTGTGTTATTCTCCCCTAGGAAGGCGTACTTCAGATGTCCAGGCAGGGGCTTCAATTCTACTTTGGGAGCTTGCGTCACTGAGGGCAGAAAAGTATTTGATTTGAATAATTTTACCTCGTTGACTTCGTATTCTGGTGTGAGAGGTTCTGAGGTTGTCAGGTGGGCTAGTGTTTCATGCAGGCCTTCGGCCAAGTTATACGAGCTCTCGGCTCCATTGAGTATGAGTTCTAAGGGATCCTTTTTAGGTTCTGATTGAACTTCTTGGACTAGGTCGTCCAAAGCGTCGAGAGCGTGTACTTCCTCGAAGTCCATAGGGTGCTTCATTGCTTTGAGTATGTCGAAGCTGAAGACTTCTCCTTCTACTTCCATAGAGATCATCCCACTTCCACAGTCTATCTTCATTCTTGCTGTTTTTAGAAATGGACGGCCAAGAAGGATGGGTGCATGATTAGTAGGTTCGCCATTCTCCATTTTTAAAACGTAGAAGTCCGCTGGAAACACTAATTGGCCTACTTGGACCAAGACATCTTCAATTTTTCCCTCGGGCTGTTTACACGACCGATCCGCTAATTGAATAGTAAGACCGGTGGGTATGAGTGGCCCAATCTTAAGGCATGAGTAGATCGAGAAGGGAAGGACATTGATTGACGCTCCTAGGTCTAGCATGCAGTTTGCGAACTTGATGTTTCCAATAGTGCATGGAATGGTGTAAGTTCCCGGATCTCCACATTTGGAGGGCACTTTTCGTTGCATGATTGCTGATACGTTCCTACTCATTAGCTCTTGATCGTTTTTAGCATTTTGTCTCCGGTTGGTGCAAAGTTCCTTTAAGAACTTGGCATACCGAGGAATTTGTTTTATGGCTTCCAACAGAGGAATGTTGATTTCAACCTTACTGAACAACTCAAATATTTCCTTATCCATGACATGTTGTTTTTGCACGCGAGCAGGCACTGGGAAAGGAAGTGTTGTGCTGATTTTAGGAGTTTCAGTTCTGGGCATGGGGTCAGGCCTGTGTTTCTGGGACGTGTTTTCTTCGTCTTCGGCTACGTCCCGTTCTTCCTCAAATATGTCTGTATTTTCCTCGGTTGATTCTTCCTCTAGAATTTCGAGAGTTTCAGGCCTTATTTGCTCTTTTCTGGGCAACCTTGGATCTTCATTCTCCTCTCGCTCTAAAGGTTTGTTGGCAAGCGTTTTTCCACTCCTAAGGGTCAAGGCATTCACATCTTTCTGTATGCTTTGAATGGTTTGCAAAAGGAGTCTCTCTGTCTCATTAGCGTGTGCTGAGTCTGGGGTAGCAGGTTGAGAGATGTGCATTTTTAAGTCCGATAACTCTTCCTTAGTTTTGGCTTGGAATTGATGCATAGTAGCCGATAGTTGTGCAATCATGTCCTCAAGTGACTTGTTTGGTCCCAGATGATTGTTTGGACACACGTTAGTTTTGTGGTCCGTAGAATTGCAAAATTCGCAAGATATTACTTGAACTGTCTGCTTTTGTAGTAATTGCATCATCATTTCCTTTATTTGCCTTATCTCTTCTGGTATTGAGCTTACTGGTGTCTCAGCTTGTGAGACATTTTCTGTTCGGAAGAATTCGTTTTTACGGACAGTCTCTTCTCTAAACCGAGCGTTTTCGGCTACATTGGTGATGAGATTCCTTATGCCGCTTAATGATAGATTCATCATGGACCCTCCTGCTGAGGCATCTAGTAGCATTTTTTCCAAGGGTTTAAGCCCATCAATGAGGTACTCGATGATGAATTTCTCGGGCAGTCCAATGGTACAGCAGCTTCTCTCCAAGCGGTTGAACCTTTCTAGGTAGTTGTACATGGTTTCGTTTTGTTCCTGCCTTATGTCCTGCAATTGTCTTCTTACTTCCTTTGCTTTTGCTGCTGGGTAGTATTTGTCTGAGAATTTCTTCTGCATCTGAGCCCATGTTCTGATGCTTCCGGAAGGTAATGACAGGAACCAGTCGTTTGCCGCATCAATGAGGGAAAAGTAGAACGCCTTTAACTTAAAGTCGTCTACGTTTACGCCATTTGGTTTGAGGTTTTGGCAAATC
This sequence comes from Rhodiola kirilowii, assembly GCA_033675215.1. Taxonomy (NCBI): domain Eukaryota; kingdom Viridiplantae; phylum Streptophyta; class Magnoliopsida; order Saxifragales; family Crassulaceae; genus Rhodiola; species Rhodiola kirilowii. The sequence continues at coordinate 39,021,741 of CM066201.1, forward strand.
CCATGTAGACGCTGGAGATGAGTCATTGCTGATTCTCCACGAGTTCCTGAGAATTTTGGCAAGCTGTGGGCCACTGAAGTGTTGATGGCGATGTTTTCTAGCTCAGGTCCTTCGTAGATACACCATGGCTGAACTCTGAAATCTGGTGCCGAAAGTTCTCCCAGGGTGGGTTCACGGTAGTTGTCATCCCCGTAGTAGTTATCGAAGACGGGTTCTTGTCTAGGAACTTGTCGAGGGCGAGGGGGTGGGGGATATCTAGGGGGTTGTCGTACTGGACCAGCTGCATTTCGGTCCTCGGGTGGTTCTTGGTTTCGTCTGATGGCCTCCCTATCACGAGCTCGTCTGCTTCTGATGAGTTGCTCCGGATCATCCATAAATGGAAGTGGCACTTCATCATTTCGCTCGTACAGGTTTATTTCATCGTCATCCTGGTAGTCATGATGACTTCCTTCGCGAGACATAGTTGTTTCGAGCGCGAGAATTTAAAAGAGATGGAGGAAGAGAAAAGAACAGTTTATTCGACGGCTAATTCCCCGGCAACGGCGCCAATTTGACGGAGGGCCACCGCACTGTCGTTAAGGTGCAGTGTCCTCTGTACAAATAAATTTATAATATCCGCTACTTGTGACTACACTACTGGGTAGTAAGTGGTAAGTAGGGGTCGAACCCAAGGGAATTAGGGGAATAGGCTATTCTTTTAGGGTGATTAAACTGGGGGGAGCGGGTTTTGATGGTTGATTGAGATTTTAGCGCTCTAATTAACTACGTGATTTTTTGGGGGTTTTTTGGTTTTGATTGCGGAAAAGTAAATACAGAAATTAAATGCTGTAAATACAAAGAAGACTTACAGTGGGTGATGCGTGATTGTAATTCCTCCGGTAGATCAGCAGTTGGTGATTGCGGTTTAACAGTAAAGAAAAGCATTCGGTTTCAGGTACTCTTATATTATAACATGTATATAATAAACTGTTAGTAACTTTTCTAAGTATTCAAAGATGAATCGAGGCCCTTTCGTAGCGCAAGACTTGCAACATCGTTTAAAGCAACCCTTGTTCTATTTCAGACTAATTCCTCCTTTCGAAGTATCTTAGCCTTTTGTGCATCCACTTGATGAGTCGAACTTCTCAGATAAGCTTTGCCCTTTCGTAGCATCCACTTACCCGAGTATGTTCACGAATCCCCACGGAAGAGTTTTGCCCTTTCGTAGCATCCACTCAACCTTGGAAATTCTGACTATAAATGGCACATAGAACAAGTTTTGAATACAAAGAAATGAAACTAAAAGATATTACAACATTATATAATACAAGAAAATACCTTCCACCGAATAAAGAGTTTAGCTACGAATATCCATAGAGATGGATACCATAGCTAAATACTCGGGGGTTTTTGAAAACAGTAAGAGGGAAAGGGGTGGAATACTCAAGAACCAACAGGAGTATTCCTAATTTCCTACTGAATACTCAAGAACCAACAGGAGTATTCTCTACAGTATTATAATACTCGAGAACCGACAAGAGTATTATAATTTCCAGTATAATACTCAAGAACAAACAGGAGTATTATTTCAAAACCGAACCAAACTTACAAGTAACAAAATGTAGAGAGAGAAGTGATTTTCAATTTTGGGATGAATTTGTGAGGGGAGGAGCACCTCCTTTTATAGGAAAAATGGGTGGAGATGGGTGGTGGAGATTGGTTTGATCCAAGGGAGGAGGAGGAGGCAAGGAGGAGCCAAGGAGGAGCCACCAAGTGGCGGAGGAGGAGTGGTGGAGGGCAGCCGCCGGTAGCCGGTTGTGGTGGAGGAGGAGAGGTTGGCTTTGCCACCTCCAAGGCAAGTCAACCGGTCACATGGAGGAGGAGGGTGGAGGAGCCGCCGGTGGTGGGTGGTGGTTTTGGGGTGGTTTTCCTCTTTGGCCACCTCTTCTTCAAGTCACAAGTCATCTTGCCCATATGTGAGTTTTGTACAGTTTTGTGCAGTCTTTTCACAAAACTGTCAGTGTGTTCCTTTCCCGGACTGTCTTGACTTCACTCCTGATTCTTCTGATTAATTTGTTATGGTCAATTTCACATCAGGATCCTTGATATTTCTTCAGTCGGCATATGATCTTGACCTTGGATTGACTCTTGTTATCTTTTCAGCATAAAATCCTCTCCTTAGCGTGTTTTCACTTCAGTCTCTAAAATGCCCTGTGGAAATATATCGGGACTAACAGATGGATGTTAGATAGACAAACAGTCTAACTTGGGGGGTTTTACTGTGTTTTTGATTCGTATAATTGTGGTCCATCAGGCCGTCACGGGGTCTGAGAATTGCATCGCTACGGCTGAAACCCGTGACGGCTTCATTGTCCCGTGATAGGAATTTCGTCACGGGCCGTCACGGAGTCTGCGCCAAAAATGCTCTTTCAGGCTGATTTCTTCATCTTTTCATGCAACCAGGTCCATATCGAGTCATCGTGTAATTCGAACCTGAAACACTAGGAAAAGAGATTAAATGATAACAAAAACGTCCGGGAAACGAGCCTAATCCGTCATCGAATGAGGTGAATAATTGGTCAAGATCTTGACCGATCAAAACACTCCACACTTAGGATTTGTTCGTCCCGAACAAAGTTAGAACGAGAGACAAAAAATGCAAGTCTATATGAAGCTCAACCAGTCATAAAGATCTAAACTACCTACTCAAGTGACATGTGATCAATCCTAACTAAAACAGAAACAAAAAGATAACTCACTGTCGTAGAGGACACGAATGCATTTAGCATATGCATCAAGCCTTTAAACCCCTAGGCTGCCCTAGTAGGACGAGTATAGTCTCGTGAAAGTTTTCAGGAGTGGGACTACCTACAAATCCCCTGTATAACTAACTAACGTGTATGCATGAAATGATGCTCAACGAGTCACAGTAAAGTCATGTCATACCTCAGATTCATCGTGTTACCTCAAATTCAAGTCAAACATCTTCATCAAAGTTTTCAGACAATCATAGATTAAACGGGTTGTGCATTCAAACGGTCAATACACACGGCTAGCAGTCGACTAATCACATGTTCTAAATAGCTCTATTGCAACGTATAAAGAACATGAATAGTTACACAAAACATGCTCGCCATTCACCTATGCTATCTAGGGATAGTCCACGGGCTCTTGGCGCAAAGCTCATTCTCAAGTGCCAAGGACTAGGCGGTGACCCGTAAGAGAAGAGGAGCTTGGCTTAAGAATTTTTCTGAGAAATAGTACAAAAATTTGCATCGAAAATTCTGTGCAAGCACGAGGATCGTCCCTTAGTTTCTAGTACACGAATTCTCAAGATAAGTTATGATTTGCACGCAATAGGAGGATGGAAGTACACTATATCAAGCAGAAGGGGGCATAAATTGTTTCAAGAGTGTTTTCCATATACCGGGGGTGACTTTTCTCACTAGGTCCTTGGTATTTTTCGGCTTTCGCAGAATCAACAAAAGCATTTTTTTGTTATCTTTCAAAAACAACTATGCTTAGGGCCAAATATTTCACCCACTCTCCAAAATTAAGAACTTTGTTTTTGAGGGGAAAACTTGAAGGTCAATTGTCTAACTCCACACTTAAAGCTTGACATAGTGTATGAATAAAGGCGGGTGCATGCAAATCACGACGAATGTAGAGAAAAACATACTAGTACTAAGGTCACATAGAAAAAGAGATGCAATTTAAGTTCTTAGACGTTTTGAACAGGTGCCTACTAATTTCAAGTCTGAAACATGCTTCAAGAAATACGTAGAACATATGATAGTCAAAGGCTAGCAATGGTGCTGACTCAAGAGAATACACACACGATTAAAGACATTTCAAGTCCTAGACTTCAAATCCAAACGAGTGTCAATCAGTCAAGGAGTATCATAGAAAATGAGGATTTCAATCGCAATACATAGATAGTTGAGCATATGCAGGAATGAATGTGATATGCAATGTGTGTGACTATGCGCTACCCACTCCACACTTAAAAATGAGCTTGGTCCCTAAGTGAAGAAATAAAAGATAAGATAAAGCGTATAGGAACTTCACTCGTGTGTGATGGTGTGATATCCATGGAGATTAAGCGATGCCCGTGGAGTGAAATGTAACTCATGAGCTGGTAGGTATAAAGATAGACACATACAACTGCATGAGGTAAAGATAAGCATCGATAATAGAGGGTAGGTAAACAAAAGAAATGCCAAAAGATGGTATGATAAATGATGTGAGCAAAAGTCAGATCAAATACAAAATGCATTTCAACATCAAGAATCAAGTAGAACAATTCACGGCATGAAAAACAGCAGAGAAAGTGAAAGTTATGCGTAGCATCTGACAATAGCAATCAAAAGGTAAGGCTAGCATCATCGGCAGATGTATCATCATCAGAACTGGATGAATCATCAGTAGCCGGGGAATCTGTAGTGCCAGGAGAGTGAGAGGGACCAGCTCCGGCACCAGCATGAGGTGGAGGTATACTGCGTGAAGGGCTGAGGTCGACGGCCATGGTGAAATCAGCCTCGAAAGGATCAGGGGCTGAGGACATGAAGGATGGGGGAGGCAGAAAATCTATGAAGCCCTGCTGCCTATAGAACGAAGTCCGAGCGTCCTGCGACCACTGCTGTGCCCTGCTGGCCTGATAACAGAAATCGCTGAAATCATCCCGGAGCTGATTATAGGAGGCAGAAAGCCTGCTCTGGGTGGCAAGAATCGGACCAAGCTAGCCAAAATCTGGAGCTGATAGCTTATCATCGCCCTCTGCTCCTCCCGCATCTCAAAATAAGAGGTCTCTAGGCGTGTGAGACGCTCCTCGAGCGTCAGCGGGGACTGGTCAACGATAGGTGGCTGCGGGGGTGGGAAAGTGGTGTGGTCGGGTGCCGAAGGCACCTGTGCCCCAAAAGCCGGGGGAAACTGTGTCTCAAAGGCTGGAGGGTGCTGGGCATCTGTCATATTAATGTCCTCTGGCGCATGTGCTGCAGGGGCATCGAAGTCGGGCACCAGAGAGGTCTCCCTAACTGCTGCGTTCCCCAAACGCCTATTCCTGGTCTCCAGGCGCTGCCCCTTAACACCTTCCTCTAAAATTTCTGGCCTGTGGAACCACTGACGCTCCCTCGTAAGCATCGAACACTGAATCATCTTGGAGACTGTGAGCGTCCAGGAATCGGTGTTAAAACAGGTGCTGAAATCAAAACCGAGGCTCTCGGCAAGCAGAGTGATGAAGAGACCGCCGCTGACAGCACTGTTAGGCTTCTTCCCTTCAAAACTCGCCCAATCCTTAAAACGAGCTGTGAGAATCTCGAAGAAGTCCACCCTAAGGCCACGACTCATGGCGATCAAGATGTCAATGTCCTTCTCATTGACCACAGTACCGCCCTCCTTCCGAACATTCACTGCCATAGAAACCAGGCGGTGTGCAACCTTCCACTCGTGTAGCTTAATGCAAGTGGCGGGATGAGTGGGTAAATAGATGACATCAATCTCTGATATATATCTCCAGAATGCATCCTTTTCTGATGCAGAGAAAGAAGGCACAATACCCTCCAATGGGAATTCCAAAATATGACATATGTCGGCTCTATCCATAGTGAAATCAATGTCCTGCAGCCGAAACGACCAATGCGTCGTCTGCCCCGGTGGACCATGAGCACGAAACGAAGCCACAAATTCATACAAGGCAGGAATCTTAGTTGACTTCTGATTTGAAAATAATATACCAAGCCCGGACTCATCAAACAATGGACAGACTTTATCCAGCAATGAAAAATTTGACAAAGCAGTGAGGCATGGGACAAGTGTAGGCTTACAGAATTTCTTGAGCTTCAATCGTTTGTAGAGTGCCATGGTAGCCGGATCGGGAAATTTTGGGTATTTTTTATCATCAAACCGTGGACAGCCGGAACCGCCGAATCTGGAGTAGGAGGTGCGGCATGGGAGGCGGCTGCCCTTTGAATCCAACGGCGAGACATGGCGGAGGCGGCGGACGGAAGCTTGGTGTCAAATTCGGACGGCTGGGACGGCTTGGGCGACGGCGGTCGGCAGAGAGGGAGAGGCGGCGACGGCTTGGCTTGTTGGAGTGTTTGCCGATTTGGGTTGAAAACCCTAATTTTAAAAACTGAAATCGAGCAGGTCCTGTGACAGCCGATCCGTCACGGGACGTCACGGGGCTTAGAAAAAACATAGCTTCGGCCGGATCCCGTGACAGTTCCATTGTCCCATGATGATCCCTTTGTCACGGGCTGTCACGGGGTTGATAACAAATTGGAATTCGAGCAGGTCCCGTGACACTGACTTCGTCACGGGTCGTCACGGGGCATCACGGGACTAAAAATTTGCAGTGTTTCGACCAGGTCCCATCACAGAACCATTGTCCCGTGACGATCCTTTTGTCACGGGCTGTCACGGGACCAAGATAATGTCTTTCTCACTGCTGGGACTCCACACTTGAATTCCTGCACGGCTCACATACAAATTGTACAATGCAAAATGCAACAAAATAAAACTTACAGCGCGGGTTACTCCCCGAAGAGACCTAGTTTAACGTCTTGGCGAGACATAGCTAGGGAAGTGGTAGGTTTTTCCATAGACTAGTCTGAAGGGACTCATTCTGATAGGAGTTTTGAATGCAGTCCTGTAAGCCCACAGCGCGTCGTCTAGTTTGGATGCCCAATCTTTCCTGTGGCTTGAGACTGTCTTCCCCAAAATGCTTTTGATCTCTCTGTTAGAGATCTCTACCTGTCCACTGGTCTGAGGGTGATAAGGGGTGCCAATTTTATGATAGACCCCGTATTTCTTCAGTAGTGTCTCGAAGTTTCTTTCCTTGAAATGAGAGCCTCCATCACTGATAACTGTTCTGGGCACTCCGAACCGAGGGAAGATCACCTTCTGAAACATTTAGATAACTACCTTGGCATCGCAAGTAGGGGTAGCTACTGCTTCAACCCACTTGGAAACATAGTCGACTGCTACCAAGATATACTGATTGCCGTAGGAAGGTGGGAATGGTCCCATGAAGTCAATCCCCCATACATCGAAAAGGTCCACTGCGAGAATGCTCTGCTGGGGCATCTCCTGCTGCTTAGAAATATTTCTAGTCATCTGGCACTGATCACAGGCTTTGACGAATTCGTGTGCATCCTTAAACAGCGATGGCCAAAAGAAACCGGACTGTAGAACCTTAGTAGCTGTTTTCAAACCAGCCCCATGTCCACCGTATTGTGAAGAGTGGCAGCGTTCCAGAATATATGTGATCTGGTCCTCATCGACACAAGTCCTGTAGAGACCGTCAGCACATAATCTATAAAGGAAAGGGTCGTCCCAGAAGTACCTTTTAACATCGGAAAGAAATTTCCTCTTCTGGTTGTGCGAGAGGTCGGGAGGGATGATTCCACAGGCCAAGAAATTAACAAAATTTGTGTACCATGGGACGTTGTCCACATCAATGCGCATCAGCTATTCTCCCCCTAGAGAGTCAGTCATCGGGAGTTGGTCCTCGCCGCCGTCGAGCTCTTTAAGCTCGAGGCGTGACAAGTGATCTGTAACCAGATCTTCTGCTCCCTTCTTGTCTCTAATGTCAATGTCGAATTCCTGGAGGAGGAGGACCCATCGGATGAGACGAGGCTTTGAGTCCTTCTTTGACAGCAAATATTTGATCGCAGCGTGGTCGGTGTACACTATGGTCTTCAAACCAATGAGATACTGCCTGAATTTCTCGAAAGCATAGACGATGGCCAGCATCTCTTTCTCGGTTGTAGTGTAATTTACTGCTGCTCCGGCGAGGACCTTTGACAGCACGTCGTTGTGCGCTCACTATTGGATTAGCAAGCGGTAAGTAGGGGTCGAACCCAAGAGAGTCAGTGTGGATTAGTTGTACTTTAAAAAAAAAGAAAATGAAAGTAAAAATAGATTGGGTTTTTGTTGGTTTTTTTTCTACAGAAAGTAAATGACTGAATTTAAAGTGCTGAAAGTAAAGACTGAAAGTAAAGTGCGAAAAGTAAAGTGCTGAAATTTAAATGACAGAAAAGTAAAGACTGAAATGTAAGGTGTTGAAAAGTAAAGTGCAGAAAGTAAATGACAGATAAGTAAGGATGAAAGATATTCAGTCTAGGGTCTCTACTTGTGAGACAACCATCATAGACGTCAAATGATCTTACTTTGTGTTCATAAGTGTGGGTTTATTCATTTTCAAGACTTAAACCCTAAAGTAAGGCCATTTCTAGCACTTACACCACAATCTACTCCAAAATCAAGACATAGACTTCTAGTTCTAAGTGCAGCCACTTGATCTCTCATTTCTGATCAACCAAGCGACTTAAGGAAGATCAAACTACTCGGCTAAGTTTTGCCCTTTTGATGCATCCACTTAGCCTTGTTGTCTAATCAAGATTGAACCACTCAGCTAAGCTTTGCCCTTTCGATGCATCCACTTAGCCTTGTTGTTCAACCGAATAATGGCACCGAACTAGTTGACACACAAAATAGCATTAAGTTCTAGTCTCAAGATGCATACACAAGTATGAACACCCTTTGACCGAATATGCTTTATCTACTTGTATTCATGTCAAGGAATACAAGCACCATACTTATAAAAGTAAAGGAAAATAAGAAAACAAGAACTTGTAAAGGAAAGGACTCAGTTTTGACAAGAAAAGTAAAGAAGCCGTGGCTTAACAAGGAAAGTAAAGGAGAGGAGCTTCAAATCAAGAACAAGAAAAGTAAAGGAGAGGAGCTCCAAATCAAGAATAAGACAAGAAAGTAAAGAAAGCTTTTGGAAATCAAGAACAAGTGTAAGAACAAGTAAAGTGTTTGTATTGAAGTGGGAAGGAGAGAGAAGCTCTCACTTCCAAGTATGTACATGAGGATATTCTAAGACCTCTTGGTCCATTTATAGACAAGGGAAGTCGGTTTAGAGGAAGAGATAAGGATTGGTTTGGAGAAATATCCAAAAAGCACTCCCACTTGGATAGGAAGAAGAGAAGAGCCACCCACTTGGACTTGTCACTTGCATTCCCAAAGGGCAACCGACCTTGGCACTTGGGCACATGTATTGGCTTCTCCAAAAGCCAACCAACTGACTTCGTTTTGGTTGAGGCAACCGGACTTGGATAGTTGAGGCAACCGGACTCCAAAAGCAAACCGAAGTGAATAGTAAAGGCCAACCGGAATATTGGGACTTTGGTTGGTTCTCAGCCGGAACTTGGTTGGGTCATGGTTGTACTTGGCCGGAGCTTGATCGGAGGTTGGCCGGAGTTGGCCGGAATCTGGCCGGAATTTTGGCCAGAGGCTCTTGGCTGTTGGACCACTGATTGGGAATGCTGAGGCAATTCTAAGACTGGCCCATGAAGGATGTTTGGCCAGAATATGGCCGGAGCTTGGTCAGAATCCCAAAATGGCCGGAATTGCCCTAGATTGGCCTTGATCGAGCTTGAGCTGGTTCCACTCGGGCGCTTTGTCTGGGAAGTGAGATTGTCCGAGTCATTTGGCATTTAGAACAACTTGGTCGGGCCAGATTTTCCAGATTAGCTTGTTTGGTCGAGCGACTTGGTTTCGGTGCCTATCAGCGCGCGCGAGACCTTTGGAATTGGGCCAACTGCCAATCTGCTCAGGCGTTCTCCTTGGTTTTCCAACATTGTCCACCTTATTTGCCATTTTGATCACTTTGCTCGAGGTGGATTCGTCAGATCAGCTCGTTTGCCCGGGCAACTTGAATTCAGTGCTAGACAACTCGGCTGGTGCGCTGGGCGCGGCCTGGCTTTGGCCCGGCCAGAAATGACTTGGCCTGCTTTTTGGGATAATTCTCCCCTTTTTAAGTGTGTTTCCTCTTTAGACTCCAAAATGCCTATAAACACAAAATGACATTAACATGCATATGTTCGTATCACCAAATGTCGTTTTTGGTGGGTTTAGTAGTACTTGATGAATCGTATAAATACGTCCCATCAACCTTGCTGGCGTAGTAAACTACGTGTAGTTTCTTGTCGATGCGCTGTCCCAAGACTGCTCCTACTGCAAAATCACTTGCATCACACATTAGTTCAAATGGCAGCTCCCAATCGGGAGGCTGCACTATCGGAGTAGAAGTAAGAGCAATTTTCAGATTGTTGAAAGCATTTAAACATGAATCATTGAAATTGAACTCAACTTCCTAGCAAAATAAATCAGTGAGCAGCTTCGCTGTCTTCGAAAAATCCTTGATGAATCGTCTGTAAAATCCAGCGTGCCCAAGGAAGCTCCTGATCCCTTTCACATCTTTTGGTGGAGGCAGCTTTTCAATCACCTCTACCTTCGCGCGATCAACCTCGATGCCTCTGTTGGAGACCATGTGTCCAAGCACTATACCTTCCTGCACCATAAAGTGACACTTCTCCCAGTTCAAAACCAGGTTAGTGTCAACACAACGACGAAGAACATCAGTAAGGTTAGAGAGACATGAATCAAAAGAGGAACCATACACTGAAAAATCATCCATAAACACTTCCATGGTGTGCTCCAAAAAATCAAAAAAATATGGCCATCATGCATCGTTGAAATGTGGCTGGTGCATTGCAAAGACCGAAAGGCATACGTCTATAAGCAAATGTGCCATAAGGGCAAGTAAAAGTAGTTTTCTCCTAGTCCTCGGGGTGTATAGGGATCTGGAAAAATCCACTATAACCGTCGAGGTAGCAGAAAAACTTATGCTTTGCTAGACGTTCTAACATTTGATCAATAAAAGGCAAAGGAAAGTGATACTTAAGAGTAGCCTTATTCAATTTCCTATAATCAATGCACATACGCCAACCAGTCACAGTACGAGTAGGAATTAATTCATTTTGCTCATTTCGTAGTACAGTCAAGCCTCCCTTTTTAGGGACAACGTGCACAGAGCTTACCCACTTACTATCAGCCACAGAATAGATAATACCAGCATCAAGCAATTTCATAATTTCCTTTTTAACCACATCATTCAGTTTAGAATTTTGATGTCTCAAGGCATCCCTACTAGGTCTGGCATCGTCCTCAAGGTTTATTCTATGCATGCACAAATCTGGGCTAATCCCCTTGAGGTTGTCTATAGAATATCCTAGGGATGGTCTATGTTTTCGCAAGACATCAAGCAACTTCTGGGTCTCTACATCAGTCAAGGATGCATTAACAATCACCGGGTAGGTTGAGTTAGGGCCCAGAAATTCATACCTGAGACTTGCAGGTAGAGGTTTCAGCTCTACCGCGCAAGATTCCTTACCTGTGTCCCCTGCGACATCAGCTGCGTCCGCGCCCTCTATGCTCATAGCGTAGACGTCCATCGGTATCGGACAGCCTGGTACAACCTTGTAAGACTCAATAGATGTGAGTGAAATGGGCTTATCAACATCAGCAGAGTCTAACACATCACAATCAGCTAAAAGACTAGGGGTTCTGCACATGTCAGGTAAATAAAAGACAACTCGGTCGCTGCCTACTCGCAAAGCTATAGATCCCCTATCCATGTCAATAACAACCCTAGCCGTGTAAAGGAATGGTCTACCAAGTATAATGGGAATGTCAGTGTCCTCTGAAATCTCTAGCACGATAAAATCAGCAGGAATGTAAATATTCTTCACCTTAACGGGTACGTCTTTCAGAATCCCTTTCAGGAGTCTACAAGAATGATCCGCAAGGCGAATGGAGATGTTAGTAGGATAGAGATCACCCAAGTTCAGTTTAGAATACAGAGAATATGGCATGATAGACACACTAGCACCTAAATCACACAAAGCACGACGAATAGTAAGACCCCCAATATCACAAGGAATAGAAAAACTCCCTGAGTCCTTAAGCTTAGGCGGCATGGGCAGGTGCATGGCAGCGCTACACTCCTCACTTAGGGCCACTGTCTCGGTTCCGTCCATCTTCCGCTTCCCAGTCATAATCTCCTTCATGAATTTTGCATAGGTGGGCATCTGGGTGATGGCATCGGTGAAAGGCATCATAATATAAAGAGTGCGAATCTTGTCCACAAATTTCATGAATTCTTTATCTCTTCTAGCACCCTTGAGTCGCTGAGGGAATGGAATCGGAGGCTTATAAGGAGCTGGCTCCAATGTCTGTGCAGAATTTTCATTTCGGTCTTCAACTTCTTTTGATGTTTCTTCTTCAGCAGATGTAGAATTGAGCGCTGGTTTTTCTGCTCCTGTGCGAGTGTCCTGAGCTGATATCATCTCAAGCTGTTTCCCCCCTCTGAGCGTGATGGCATTGACCGATTCCCTAGGGTTGTGCTCTGGTTTTGAAGGGAGTTTCCTATGTTCTCTAGTCGTCGAATCTGCCTGTTGAGCAACCTGATTTCCTATCATCCGGATTGTCTGCTCAAGCTCTGTCACTCGTCGGTCCTGCTCTTGAGCTCGCCTGTCCTGCTCTTGAGCTCTCCTATCCACCTCTTGAGCTTGTTGGTCTTGCTCTGCCAAGAAACTAGCCATCATGGCCTCCATGCTAGATGATCCGCCAGTCTCCTGTTGCTTGGGCTGATGCGGCTGATATGAATACCCTCCTGAATTCTGATTTTGCTGCCCTTGTTACTGGTTACTGTACTGAGGCTTCGGCTGGTAGGAAGTGTTATTCTGTGTTTGTTGAGCCTGAACGTTGTATTGGCCTCGTGGCTTATACGGTGCATTGCCTTGCTACTGTTTGTGTGGGAAACTAGGAGGTGCTTGATTCTGGGGCCTGTAAGACAGGTTAGGATTGTTCCTGTTTGGATTATCCCAACTGTTCGTAGGTGGTCCATAGCTGGGACCAGCCCCCTGGTTGTTCTGTCCGACGTAGTTTGCATCCTCTGAGGTTCCGCTGTTATTATCTGATCCGATCACTGGACAGCCATCTGCGTAGCGAGAAGGGGCGCCACAAATCTGACAGTACACACTAATGTGAGCGACGTCTGAGGACTTCATGCTGCTTGCTAGCTTCATACTTTGGATCTCGGTAGCCAGTAGCTTCATTGTATCAGCCAACCGAGCTATGTCATTAGTGCTTTCAGCTTGGCAGAGATCTTGCACACCTTTTAATGCAGAGCAAACGCAGAGAAAGCTGAATTTAGGAAAATCCCTAATTCTATTTTTTCATTACTCAAAAGCTGCCGAATGAAATTACATAAGTTTACTTAAATAGGAAAATAAAACGAAACCCTAATACGGAAATTACTAAAAACCGAAAATTTCTAAAAACATTAAAAATTCGAAATAAAATAGGAAACGATCCGGATGGATCAAAAAGCCCATACTTCACGAGCAAAGCTCGTGATTTCTGATCGCCACGCCGTTTTGCTCAAAATAAGGTATTATGGGCTGAAACTGGACGCCGACAACTCCAATCCAGCTATTTCGCCACAATCCTGATTTTTTGCTAATCTGTCTGCATCATCCCCTCCGGGTCGAAAAGATTCGTCCTCGAATCCGAACCCATCCCCGTATCAGAAGACGCACCTTGAAACAGAATCAAATGCTTAACCTTGAACACATCCGAAGTGCGAACATGGCTAGGCAGGGTCAATAAGTTCGAATGCTCGCGGGGAACAGCACCATACACCAATCCACCTTCCAACGCCAAATTTGAGCCTTTGCGTGCAACAGCGTCAACATGATTGTCACTCCCATATTTGCAATTTTCTGCGTGACTTGAGGCATCTACCTGGCCAAAGCATAGCTCCATTGAATGATAATCATGATGCCCCTTGGGCGAAGAGCCAAATTGCACTTTCAGATGATCATTACATGTTCCTATAGGACCCGATTGACCTCCTGAATTCATATCTGATTCGAGAGGCACCATAGATGGCAAATCACCATTGACACCTTCAACTGTTTCTCCCTCTGGTTCAGAGTCATCCGCTTGCACATCGTTTACCATAGCTGTATGGTCTATACCTTCCACATTGGGTTGTATGATACTCTCCGATAAATCTTCAACAGTATTTACCTTCAGGACAAAGCTTGCAAGGCTCTTTCTGACAATGTTTCAGCTTCTATTTGATCATGCTCTTCCTCAACCACGTCATCACCATATACATCAAAAACAGGATCCCCTTCTGGAACAGGGACATCCTCGGGAGCATCATGCGTAAACAGTCCACGGGAACTCGAAACTTTAGGGCACTCCGCTTGACGATGCCCAATCTCTCCGCAGCCCTAGGAGCACTCCGCTTGACGATGCCCCATCTCTCCGCCATCAAAGACAGGGATATCAAATCGAAACCCAAGCTCCCACCGTCGGTCACGCTGAATGTCTGGCTCCGCGAACAGGTTATCCTTAGCCATCGCGCAGGACCAACCTGCCGGCGCAGGTCAGCAATCTCACGAACTCCGAAATCTTCGATATCACGATCCACAGCAGTAGCACCGCCTCTGGGTCTACCTCTAGCCATCGCGCAGGACCACCGTAGTCTGATACCAGATAATGTAGAGCAAACGCAGAGAAAGCCGGGATTAGGAAAAACCCTAATTCTGTTTTTTCATTACTCAAAAGCTGCCGAATGAAATTACATAAGTTTACTTAAATAGGAAAATAAAACGAAACCCTAATACGGAAGTTACTAAAAACTGAAAATTTCTAAAAATATTAAAAATTTGAAATAAAAAAGGAAACGATCCCGGATGGCTCAAAAAGCCCATACTTCACGAGCAAAGCTCGTGATTTCTGATCGCCACGCCGTTCCGCTCAAAATAAGGTATTATGGGCTGAAAATGGACGCTGGCAACTCCAATCCAGCTATTTCGCCACAATCCTGATTTTTTGCTAATCTGTCTGCATCACCTTTCCTATCCTTAGGATTACCACGGTCGCTCGTCCAGAGATGGTAGTCTTGGGCTGCTCTTTCTATAATACCATAGGCGTCCTCAAGTGGGACTCCATTAAGTCCCCCGCCAGTTGCTTGATTGATCAATGTATGCATCCCCTGATCGATTCCCTGATAAAAAGTGTCGATAATCTGCCACTCCTCTAGGTTGTGGTGTGGGCACATCCTTGTCAGCTCCTTGTACCTCTCCCATGAGTCATACAGAGTCTCACCATCAATAGAGCGGAACGATATGATTTTGTTTCGGAAATGAGCTGTCTTCGATGGTGGGAAGTACTTCTGGAGAAAGGCTTCAGCCAGCTTGTTCCAGGTGGTAAAGGTACCCTCAACATGGCTGTCTAACCACCTGCTAGCCTTGTCAGACAGAGAGAACGAGAACAGCCTGAGGTAGTAAGACTCTGGAGGGACACCATTTGTCTTGACTGTATTGCACATCTGAACAAAGCGCTTGAGGTGATGGTGAGGGTCTTCATTAATCCTTCTCGAGAATTGATTATTCTGCACCATCTGGATGAGTTCGGTTTTTAGCTTCCAAGTGTTGTTTTCTATACCGGGTGGTGCAATGGCGGACTGGAATCTAGTGACACGTGGAGTAGTGTAATCTCCAAGGGTTCTGCGCACTGGTGGTTGCACTCGGCGCTGCTGGTCGTCCGCGACCCCTCCATTTAGCAAAGTTGCGTTGTTCTGATTCATGGCCATTGCTGCAAAGTTTCTATTTAGTGCTCGTAGCTACCGAGCTTTGTTCTGGGCCTGACGATTGTTCTTTCGTTGGTCCGGTGTGTCGTCGTCTGAAATCTGAATTTTCTTCCGTCTGGGTGTTTTCTTTGGCATGAATTAGCTAGAACCTGCAAGAGGCCAAGAGTCACCGTGAGTGAAGAAATCACAGCAGAAAAATCAGATATCAAATGAGGTCGAATAGTTCTAAACTACACACATTAATCTAATATCACACTAAACGCTGCTCCCCGGCAGCAGCGCTATTTTGACAAGCGTATTTTTAACCCTTTATAGTTGTCAAAAGTATGAGTTTTAGGGGTCAAATTGCAGTCAACCAATATTTATAAACCTTGGTAAGCCAAGGGTCGATCCTAGGAGCAGTGCGTGTGAATACTAGCAAACGGTGTGACCTATTTAGCTATTCCAAATAAAAAGATTTGTTTGTTTGTAAATTGCAAAAATTACGTGGTGTGACCTACCCTGCCCTGCCCTATCTTACCCTACTATTATCCTGCCCATGAATATCCTGTGGGTATAGAAAAACTGCTCTACCCTGCCATTATCCTACCATATACTGTTGACCCCTACCTCACCGTAACCATTTACCAGACCCTATTGCCTCGCTATTCCAATAGATTTCCAACACCACACCATTAATGGGAGTGGGTACGAGAATGCCGTGTCCTGTCATTTCTTTTTCTATTCGATTTACATACCTGTTGAAATAGCTACGCGTGAGTTCAACTCAACTGTACCAGCTATAGGTGGAACACCCAGTGGTACAGTTCGTTGCACAGACTAAGATAATCAGAATGAAGTGCAAATACAGAAAAGGACACAAGGCAATTGGTGACCCAGTTCGGCTCAATGTAGCCTACGTCTGGGGGACTTCTCCCAAATCCAAGGAACAATCCACTATTACGATATATAGTACAGATTAATGTTTGAAAAGTCCTCCAAACTACTGATACACTTATACTACCTGACGGAGCCCACCGCACTGTCGTTAAGGTGCGGTGTTCTCTGTGCAAAAGCAAATTTGTATTCCGCTACTCGTGACCTTACTACTGGGTAGCAAGTGGTAAGTAGGGGTCGAACCCAAGGGAATTAGGGGGATAAGCTATTCTTTGAGGGAATTGAACAGCGAGGGAGCGTGTGTTTAGGTTGATTGAGGTTTTAGTGCGGAAAAGTAAGTGATTGGTTGGTTGGTTTTGATTTTTTGTGCAGAAAAGTAAATGACAGAAAAGTAAAGTACTGAAAATAAAAGTAGAAGACTTACAGCGGGTGATGCGTGATTGGCAAGCCTTCCGGAACGTCACCAGTTGATAATACAGTTTATACTAAAATTGAAAGTAAGTGCAAGGGGTTTTTTAAATCTAAGGAAAGCATTCGGTTTCTGGGGCCTTGTATCATAGCCTGTTTATCATTGACCTTTAGTGATCCTTCTAAGTATTCAAAAGTGTATCAAGGCCATTTCAAGCACTCGATTTGCACACACTGTCTAGCCCATTTCAAGGTCGTAGAGCACTTGTTCTATTTAGACTAGCACCCCATTTCAAGGTATACTAGCCTATGTGCATCCATTTGATCAATCATTTCCGATCAAACCAAATGGTGTTTAAAAGAGGTCGAACTCCTCAGATAAGCTTTGCCATTTCAAGCATCCACTTACCCGAGTATGTTCACGAACCCCCACGGAAGAGTTTTGCCATTTCAAGCATCCACTCAACCTTGGAAGTTCTGGCCTAATATATGGCACATAGAACAAGTTTTGAATAAAAAGAAGAGGCACTAAAAAGATGGCCTAAAACATTTTATGATACAAGTACACCCCTTCAACCGAATGAAGAGTTTAGCTACGAATATCCATAGAGGTGGATACCATAGCTAAGTACTTACGGTTTTTGAAAGACAGTAAGTAAGGGAAAGGGGTGAGTATTTCAAGAACCGACAAGAGTACTCAAGAATAGAGAAAAGTAAAGCTTGAGTACTACAAGAACCGACAAGAGTACTCAAGAGCGAACTATAATACTCAAGAACCAACATGAGTATTATAGATTGAAAACCAAACTTACGAAGTGCCAAACTTTAGAGAGAGAAGTGTTTTGTGATTTTTGGGATATTTTTCAAGTGAAGGGGAGAGGCTCTATTTATAGCCACGGGAGGAGGAGATGTGTGGAGGAGAAGGAGGACACATGGCAAGCTTTCCATGGAGGAGGAAAGCTGCCGGTCTACATGGGAGGGGAGGGGAGGAGCCGCCGGTGGCCGGTCATGAGGGGGAGGAGGCTCCCCTCATGACTCATCCTTTCCTTAAAGCTGCCGGTCATAAGGGCAAATGAGGGAGTTTTCGTGAGTTTTGTGATGTTTTCACAAAACTATCGGTACATTCCCGCTCCGGACTGACTTTGGTTGCTCTTCGGTTGGATTTGTTTTGAGTGATTCCAAGTCAGGATCTTGAGATTTCTTCAGTCGGCATCTGGTCTTGACCTTAGAATGACTCGTAATATATTTTCAGCGTAAAATCCTCTCCTTAGCGTGTATTCTCTC
Source organism: Rhodiola kirilowii (assembly GCA_033675215.1). Taxonomy (NCBI): domain Eukaryota; kingdom Viridiplantae; phylum Streptophyta; class Magnoliopsida; order Saxifragales; family Crassulaceae; genus Rhodiola; species Rhodiola kirilowii. The sequence continues at coordinate 39,039,802 of CM066201.1, forward strand.
TAGACTCCAAAATACCCTGTAGATAAATATCGGAACTAACAAGCAAAAATTAAATAGACAAACAGTCTAATTTGGTGGGTTTAACTGTGTTTATGATTCGTATAATTATGGTCCATCAGATCACCCCACACTTTTAGTTGTTCGTCCCAAAAATGCTATTAAAGGGCGACACACTAAGTAAGCTTTTAAAATATGAAAGTTAGACTGTGGGACTCGATTTATCCTAATTCATGCATTACTACTTATTACCAAATTAAACCGTGTAAATAAATAGAAGAAACTTGATACTTGTACCTTCGTGCTGAGATGCAAATTATTTTGGATGTTTTGGGAGATAGCCCTGTTCAGGCTCCTGGACTGCAACCTCGGGACCGTCTCGCACTATATGGTTTCCTTGTAGCTTTCTCTAGCACGTGATTCGGTTTGGGTTTCACTGAGTTGAGCCTTTTTGATTTCTTTTTTGGAGAGGGACATCTTTTTTTGTAGTGAATCGGCCTTTGGCCTTTGATTTGACTCTTAGAGTACTTCACTTTTTGTTCGGTTAAAACCTTCACAATTTTGGGCCTTTGGCCTCTTGATTTGCTTCTTCGAGCTTTTGCCTTTTTGTGGCTTGCTAGTCCATTTTCTCGAGCCTTTTTGGGAGGTCCAATCATCGCCCGCGAGCATATGGAAATACCTCCCCGCTCCTCTTATCCTTGCCGTTTCGCGCGGGTCAAGATGAGGGTCGTTCATCTATTTTCTCGGCTACTTTGACTAGAGATAGGACGGTCTGATTCCCGTCCTCGCCTTTTTTTCTTTTTGCATAAACACTGCATGGCGGAGATGACTTCAATCTTCACTGAAACCCGAAGTGCAGCCTCCACTGACTTCGAAAACCATATAGCGAAATTCAGTCCTTCGATTGCTTGCCAAGCCTCTCTAGGGCATTTCTATCAACTCCACATCCCTTGTTTATCTTAGCACAAAGGGACAAATGAGAAGTTACATTCTAAGTTTTTAAACAGTTGAATTTTCACAAGGTTAATGCATGAATTTAGATTTATCTTTTTCACATTCTTAAGTTCATATTTTCAAAAAGATAATTATTAAGGGAAAAGGAAAAACATGTTATTTATTTACAAAGGTGGATCTCACCCCACACTTTTGAACGAAGGTGTGCCTTTCATCACAACTTAGTTCAAAAGCCATGCAAGCAGATATTATACGAGAAGGAAATGACATTAATGAAAAGGGAAGAACATAACTCCCTTTAAAGTGTCGAGTGAACGACATGGCATAAGGCTGGATAATCGAGGGAGTTCGGCTGGGGCCTTGAACTCTTGGCGTAGGCCTGGCTGGCTTAATGTTGCACCCAAGTCCGATTCCTGAATAGTCATTTCTTCTATGCACCAAGTGGGTGAGAGCGACTTATTGGTAAAAACTAAATGACAGAAAAATAAAAGACTGAAAGTAAGATAGGTGTCGGGTTACCTCCCGACCAGTGCCTTTGTTTAACGTCGTTAGCTCAACAGTACCTCATTCCTGGATCACTGGTTTGGATCCCATGGGTGGCTCAGGTCGTATTTCGCCACTGTTCCTGTGTTGATTCTGGCCTTGACTCTTCCTGATTTCTTGCTTGGGTTAGAACCCCATGGTTTTGGTGTTTTTTCTTTCCATTGCTTTTGAGAAGGCGAGGGACCTTTGACCATAGCTGCTGGTCTTGTTACTCTTTCGGTCTCCTTTGGCAGGTCAGAAATCTGTGTACCGTGATCTGAGATAGGTATAATGTCTGGCGGTTTCTTTGTATCCGTGCGGCTATTATCAATGGAGAAATTTGCAATTTTGCCGCCAAACTTAAGCGATAATGAGCCCTTGCCCACATCGATCCTTGCTTTAGTAGCGTAGAGGAATGGTCATCCCAATATTATTGTTGGAGGGTCGTCTTCGCTGGTCTCTCCTGTTTGCAGCAACGACGAGCTTTCCCACATGGAGTATTACATCTTCCAGCACTCCAACCCGACGGATGCATGATTTATCTCCTAGCTCGATATTTGACCTGGGCGGTTTCAATGGACCAAGTCCTAATACGTAATATAAGGAGGAAGGCATGGCGTTGACAGCAGCCCCAAGATCGACTAAGCACTTATGAATCTGGGTTTCACCAATACCGCAGGTGACTGTGAAGGCCCCTGGGTCTTTATCTCTTTCCGGTCGTGACTCATGATCTGAAGTGAGGACTCTTTCTATTGTCGGGCCATTCTGCCCATTCCTTGGCTTAGGATTTGTATAATCGGGCCCCTTAATATTTTGCTTCGGAGCATAAATATTAGTTGGAGAGTCCCACTTTAAATCGTTATTGTCATCCCATCCAGGTGCTGGTATGTCAGAGTGTATGATCGGTGGTGGTGTTATGCAAACGGTGAATGCGTACCGTCCATTGTCAACATGCGTGACCCATGTTTTGCCATCATTAGGTCGGTCTTCCTCTTCATTCCAATCAGGACGACGCCTCCGGGTGAAGTGCTTGTTTGTAAGTTTGTAAGTTGGGGATCGTGCTACTTCTCCCAGTGTCCCCTTTACGTTTGACCTCTTTATCATGCTAAGATTCGCCTTTGGGTTTTGGATGGTTTGTGAAGGAAGTCTGCCAGGCTCATTAGTGAGTGTTGACATTGCCGTGGCGATCTGGGACATTTGTTTGGTCAATTCTGAAATTGCCCCGTCAGTTTTCGCCTGGAATTGGTGTAGCAAAGCATCCAATTGATTTATGCTTCCTGCGAGCTCCTTCATTGTGTCATCGAGTGACTTGGTTGGTTCTTGCTGATTATTCGGGCCGGCTTGGTACTGATTTGGTCCTCTTTGCTGATATTGGCTTGTTGATGGAGCGTTCTGGTTATACTGTCGGTGGGGGGGGGTTGGTAGAATGACTGAGCTAGTTGAGGGATAGCTGGTTGTTCTTCCTTCTGAGGATAGTTGTTGTTACGCCAGTTCGGGTTGGTTGCTTGACCATACCGTCGGTTTTGTCTGGCTCTGTCGTTGCTGTTGTTGTTGTATCCTTGGTATCCTCCCACTGCATTCACTTCTGCTGGTTCCTCTTCTATTAATGTCGGGCATGTGTCAGTTTTGTGGTCCGTAGAACCACAAAATTCGCAAGGCTTAACTGGAACTGGTTGTCTTCGTAGGAACTGAATCATCATCTCCTTTAATTGTTTCATCTCTTCTGGCATGGAGTTCATCGGTGTTTCAGCTTTTGCCACATTCCTTGTTCGGGAAAATTCTTCCTGACGAGTCATCTCTTCTCTAAATCGGGCATTTTCAGCAACGTTAGTGATGAGATTCCTTATGCCACTTAACGATAGATTCATCATGGATCCTCGAGCCGAGGCATCCAGGAGCATTTTTTCTAACTTAGTTAGTCCATTAATTAGGTACTCGATGATGATCTTCTCGGGTAGTCCAAGAGTGCGGCATCTTCTTTCCAGGTGGTTGAATTTTTCCAGGTAGTCGTACATGGTTTCATTAGGTTCCTGCCTTATGTCCTGCAGTTGCCTTCTTACTTGCATCGCTCTTGTCCACTACTACAAAGAAGAGCTTATGCAACGGTTCAAATATCTTATTATGCAACGGTTTGTATAAAGAACCGTTGCATAAGGTAGACCTTATGCAACGGTTCTTTACACAAACCGTTGCATAAGGATGACTATTAAGCAACGGTTTTGTGTTAACCGTTGCATATACTAAAACCTAAAATTAAAACACAGTGTTTCTTCGCCAGCCTCCGCGCTTCACTCTCATCGGTTTGGAGTTGTGAGATACTTCGCTCTCATCCGCTCTTCACTCTCATCGCCAGCCTCTGTCGTCATCGTCGCCCACCTGCTCACTGCAGTCTGTCTCCAACAAAATCCAGATCTGATGCCCTCCCTCTCTCCGACGAAATCGAGATCTGTGAAACACAGATCCGATAATCCAAACGTCGATTTCTTTGTTTGTGAATGGAGCGACGGACGTGAACCGATTTGGTAAGGCAAGTTGTTTGAATCACTGCTGTTTAAATTTCTGCTAATGTTTTGAATCTGTTTCGCTTATCATTATCATATATACCATATCCATTTGTTGTATTTTATTAGAATGAAATTGTTCAATCGTGTCTACCTGTTTGTGAAAAATTCAGTACATGAAATTGTTCAACTATCGACTATTGTTGTGCAAATTTAGTTGGTGTTTTTTTTGTTGATTTTGTGACCAAAGTGTGTATAGGCTCTTACGAGTATTAGTGTTACGAAGTCTCTGATGTATTATACTATATTGTTGGTAAGATTTGGTAAATTTGTGCTCCTGGATGGTAAAGTTTCTGACTTCTTCTGCATAGGCTTTTGCAGGCGGCAGATTCAGCTTCTGTACAGCCTTGAATCCTTAACAACATCGATTCACTATTTGTGGTCAATCACATTCTATACTGTTTTCAGATATCGTCGCCTCATTTATCTCTTTCTTTTGAATCCAGATATGCTTGTCGAAAGGGTTAGGCGCTCCTATCGGATCTGTGATAGTGGGATCCAAAAGCTTCATCACCAAGGTAATGGCACTACATGTACCGAATTATTCACACAAAAAACACACCTTTCTTTTCCGCGTTAAGTGCTTGAACTGTTTTATTTCAGGCTAGGACACAAAAAACACACCTTCGTAACAATCGGGTTTTATTTGCAGTCTGAAGCATGTGCCTGGATTCATCGAGAAGGCTGAGGAGTTCAAATCCAAGGGAATTGATGACCTTATTTGCATCAGTGGTACTTATATTTATCTTTCATCGCTCTTTTCTAAGTTTGATTCACATTAGAGCACTGTGATATGAAATTCTAGTTTTAATCTACTCAACTCCTATTTTGGTATACCAATGGCTGTGTTGTGAAGATTATTTTGTTTGACTTAGACGCAATTTAAAACTTGATGCAGGTGATGCTCAAGGAAAAAAGGTGCTTCCCTCAGTATTGACTTCTTTGGTTTTTGCTGCAAGTATCGGAGTCGCACAAGCCGTTGCAATCTGCAAGTATCGACTTCTTTGGTTCTTGTTATGGGTATACCTGTTGTATGTGAGCTAGTAAAGGCTTCGAGATTAATTTTTGTATGTGATATCAGTGATTCCCCATGCATTTGATTGTTATGTAAACTTGTATGAATGATGTAATGAATAGTTGTATTTTGAATGAAATGAAAGTATTTTGATGTTTGGAAAATGAGTAACATGAAATTACATTTGTTTGTAATTTGTGTTTAATTTTACAATTGGATTTGAGCAATAAAATAGCCAAAACTTGACAAAATTTTTTTCGTACTTTATGCAACGGTTCTATGCTCAAAACCGTTGCATAAGGGTCATGACATTATGCAACGGTTCTATACTCAAAACCGTTGCATAATGTCATGGTCTTATGCAACGGTTTTCCTTGAACCGTTGCATAAGGTCATGACCTTATGCAACGGTAGCTTATGCAACGGATCCAGAACCGTTTCATAAGGGTACTCAGAACCGTTGCATAAAGTCCCTTTTGTAGTAGTGGTCGCTGGGTAGTATTTGTCCATGAATTTCCTTTGCATCTGAACCCATGTTCTGATGCTTCCCAAAGGCAATGAAAGGAACCAGTCGTTTGCCGAGTCAATGAGGGAAAAATAGAATGCCTTCAACTTGAAGTCGTCTACGTTTACGCCATTCGGTTTTAAGTTCTGGCAGATACCATGTAAGTGCTAGAGATGAGTTATTGCTGATTCTCCATTAGTTCCTGAGAATTTTGGCAAATTGTGGACCACGGACATGTCGACGGCAATGTTTTCTAGTTCAGGGTCCTGGCAAATGCACCACGGCTGTGTTTCGAATTCTGGGGCATTGAGTTCTCCCATAGTAGGTGTACGGTAATTATTGTTATCCCCGTAGTAGTTACGAAAGCGGGTTCTCGTCTCGGCACTTGTCGAGGTTGAGGGGGTGGTGGATATCTAGGGGGTTGTACTGGACCAGCTGCATTTCGGTCCTCGGGTGGTTCTTGATTTCTTCTGATGGCCTCCCTATCACGAGCTCTTCTATTTCTGATGAGTTGTTCCGGATCGTCCACAAATGGAAGTGGCACCTCATCATTTCGATCGTACAAGTTTATCTTGTCGTTATCTTGGTAGTCATGGTGGCTTCCTTTGCAAGACATGGTTGTTTTGAAGCGAGTATCGATTCAAAGAACTTATCCGATTAATTAACTGATTCCCCGGCAACGGCGCCAGTTTTGACGGAGCCCACCGCACTGTCGTTAAGGTGCGGTGTTCTCTGTGCAAAAGCAAATTTGTATTCCGCTACTCGTGACCTTACTACTGGGTAGCAAGTGGTAAGTAGGGGTCGAACTCAAGGGAATTAGGGGGATAAGCTATTCTTTGAGGGAATTGTGCAGCGAGGGAGCGTGTTTTAGGTTGATTGAGGTTTTAGTGCGGAAAAGTAAGTGATTGGTCGGTTGGTTTTGGTTTTTAGTGCAGAAAAGTAAATGACAGAAAAGTAAAGTACTGAAAATAAACGTGGAAGACTTACAGCGGGTGATGCGTGATTGGCAAGCCTTCTGGAACGTCAGCAGTTGATAATACAGTTTATACTAAAATTGAAAGTAAGTGCAAGGGGTTTTTTAAATCCAAGGAAAGCATTCGGTTTCTGGAGCCTTGTATCATAGCCTGTTTATCATTGACCTTTAGTGATCCTTCTAAGTATTCAAAAGTGTATCAAGGCCATTTCAAGCACTCGATTTGCACACACCGTCTAGCCCATTTCAAGGTCTTAGAGCACTTGTTCTATTTAGACTAGCACCCCATTTCAAGGTATACTAGCCTATGTGCATCCATTTGATCAATCATTTCCGATCAAACCAAATGGTGTTTAAAAGAGGTCGAACTCCTCAGATAAGCTTTGCCATTTCAAGCATCCACTTACCCGAGTATGTTCACGAACTCCCACAGAAGAGTTTTGCTATTTCAAGCATCCACTCAACCTTGGAAGTTCTGGCCTAATATATGGCACATAGAATAAGTTTTGAATAAAAAGAAGATGCACTAAAAAGATGGCCTAAAACATTTTATGATATAAGTACACCCCTTCAACCGAATGAAGAGTTTAGCTACGAATATCCATAGAGGTGGATACCATAGCTAAGTACTTACGGTTTTTGAAAGACAGTAAGTAAGGGAAAGGGGTGAGTACTTCAAGAACCGACAAGAGTACTCAAGAATAGAGAAAAGTAAAGCTTGAGTACTACAAGAACCGACAAGAGTACTCAAGAGCAAACTATAATACTCAAGAACCAACAGGAGTATGATAGATTGAAAACCAAACTTACAAAGTGCCAAACTTTAGAGAGAGAAGTGTTTTGTGATTTTTGGGATATTTTTAAAGTGAAGGGGAGAGGCTCTATTTATAGCCATGGGAGGAGGAGATGTGTGGAGGAGAAGGAGGACACATGGCAAGCATTCCATGGAGGAGGAAAGCCGCCGGTCTACATGGGAGGGGAGGGGAGGAGCCGCCGGTGGCCGGTCATGAGGGGGAGTAGGCTCCCCACATGACTCATCCTTTCCTTAAAGCCGCCGGTCATAAGGGCAAAGGAGGGAGTTTTTGTGAGTTTTGTGAAGTTTTCACAAAACTTCGGTTGGATTTGTTTTGAGTGATTCCAAGTCAGGATCTTGAGATTTCTTCACTCGGCATCTGGTCTTGACCTTGGAATGACACGTAATATATTTTCAGCGTAGAATCCTCTCCTTAGCGTGTATTCTCTCTAGACTCCAAAATACCCTGTAGATAAATATCGGAACTAACAAGCAAAAGTTAAATAGACAAACAGTCTAATTTGGTGGGTTTAACTGTGTTTATGATTCGTATAATTATGGTCCATCACTACCCTCCAAGTGAATTGTATGTTCTAAGCTTCCCTAAGATCCAGCGACTCCCGTCGTGTACTTCCAGACCTCCTCCTGAGGCTAAAGTAGTCAAACCTACGGCAGTAGATTCTCCTTGTTGAGATGACCGTCTCGTTGTGTGAGTCGCACTACACGCACAGGTTAGAGCAGTGCAGCGACGACACCCCTTGAACTCTGAAAGAATTTGTGCGCAGCAACAATGTATGAGTTCAAGTAAATAGAGCAAGTCGCTTACCAACTTGCGGCCCTCAATCCTTCTACGACAGCACGAAGATTCGTAGATTAGAATGGTGTAATCCGCACACTGATTGATGGCTCTCTCTCACACGGCTTTCCTCAAGTGTTGCTTATTGAAATAAGAAGCCATGTGGTTCTTTATATAGTAGCCGTGTGAATCTAGGGGATAAGAAAACCCTAGATTTTATTTCCTAAACCCTAGATAAAGTAGGAAATACTTCCGTTGAGATCTGCATGACTTTATCTTGACAATATCAGGTTTGATGATGTGGCGCACGCATAGATAAGATAGAGATATATCAGTTCAGAAAAATTAGGAGAGTGCTGATTTTTTGGAACTGACAGTTTGATCTAGCACAGCTTCTTGCACAGTTCTCGTTTTGCCTAGATGGCAATTTTTACTCCAACAATCTCCCCCTTGACATTTGAGGCAAAACACTTCTTCTGCATGACAGGTTAATCCTTTAGCTAGCACAGATAGAAATTAGAAGCTCGCACAGTCTTGTCCAAACACGTTCTTCATTCATATAGGGGCGGGGCTTCAAACGGAACTTCAACACAAACCAAAACTACAGCAAACCAAAAAACAAACACACCACAAGCCACACAATGCATCTTCATTCATGCAGATTCTCCCCCTGTTTGTCTCAAGTGGCAAGGGGCTGTTGGACCGACTAGTCTTCTGCAGATTCAGAATCAGCCTCCTCTGGAACTTCAGCAGAAAGATTTCCCAAGTCAGCAAGCAGGTCTTGAAGCTGAGTGCGCTGAGCCTGCATCCGTTTGATCTCACTTCCGAGGAAGGAAATTTGGCCTCTGACCTCCTTAGCAAACTTCTTGTGAATAGCGACTGGCGGCTGGATTATTGCAGGGAGTTTCATTGACGCTTCGCTTGGCACATCAATAACTCGCGCACCCTTGAACAGTTTGTGGTCCATTGAAAGCTCTTTGGGGTCAACTGAAAGCTCATCCACTGATGTCAGGATGTCGGGGAACTGTTCTAGAACCAGCTGATGGAGGAGGGAAGGAAACCCAATTGGTAGCTGGTCTCTTCCTGACACCGAGTGTTTTTCTATGTGCGCAAACACCAACTCTCCCAGATTGACCCGTTTCTTCATTCCAAAAGCATAAAGTAACTTTGCGAGTTCTTTTGTAACATCTCCACGATTCATTGACGGTATCCAATTGTAGTGAGCAATCTGGTACAGAAAAGCATACTTGGTTGATAATTCTGAAGGTTTGAAATTTGCTCCTTTCCAGTGCACCTTGACCCCTTGAGCGATTTCCTGGGCAATAGTGTTTAAATCTTCTGTAACAGTATCAGCACCCCACTGAGGAGCGTCCCAACAAGCATTGATCAGCTCTGGAGTTAAGTACACAGCTTTGCCTCTAACACGAAGTTGACCATACTGTTCACTCCCCTGTACGCCAAATTCAGCAGGCAGATTTACCATTACTTCGCGGACAAGCTTCTCCGAGAACTTTCCTACCTTTCGCAGAGAGCCTAGAACCTTGCATTCACTGAGCAGGTCAATTAGAATTCCTGGATACTTCTTGACATTGATTACTTTCTCGGGCACCATTGTCCTGTCCAGGATAACTTCCCACCTTTCAGCATGAGCCTTGGATGCAAACCAGGTACCCCTCATCAGACTCCCTTGTACAGTTTATGGCTTTGTGACGAATTGAACCTTCTTTGAAGTCTTCGGTAACGGAACAGCAGCTGATCACTTCTTGCCTTGTTTCACATTTTGTTTCAGCTTGCCAATAGGGGAAAGTTCGTCAGAGTCCTCACTTGCCATATTCGACGCCGATTTCTGGGCAGTAGGCTTCTTCAAGTCCTGCTCAGATGCTGGCACAGAGTGTTGCACTACCTCAGGCACAGATTCTTCATCTGCATCTTCTTCTTCAGACAAAGCCTCCTCAGCTACAGACTCTGCCTCTGTATCTTTGCTGGATTTGGAAGGTTCCGTCGCCAACTCAGTCATCTCTGCCTGATCACTTTCTCCTTGCTCATCACTGGCAACAAATAATTCATCAGTATTACAGTCTGACTCCCCAGACCTAGCAGCCTCTACCTTACTCTTATCTTCATCATATTTCACAGACTCCACAAGGACTGATTGGCCAACAGTCTGATCTTTAGTAGGTGCGGGTACAGAAGCCTCGACAAACGGCACGGAGTGCGCATTGGCCTTCTCAGCATCCTACTTAGTCTGTTCAGCTGCTCCTTCTTTCTCGGGTTCAGCAGGTAAAGCCTCTCTTACTTGCTGGCCTTTCACCAGATTGGCTAGCACTACTGCTTGAATTTGGGACACCAAATCTTCAATAGAAATTGAACCGCTTCCGACCACTACTTGGTACTCAACAATACTATCAGCCACTCTCTTCTTCACCAAATCTTCCACCACACCTTCTTTACTAACCGGTATAACAGAAATACTAGAAATTTTAGCAACGGGCACAGTAGTCATACCTTTAGGGTTCACCGAAGAAACCCCCCTTTCCGGAGACTTGACGAGACCAGATCTCTTCTTCTTGAGATGAGATGAGCCAATCTGTATAGAAGTCTCCCCCTCATTCGCAGGATGCTTTGACACCAAGACTGCGTCTTGATTGATCGCTGATGGCACGGTTGTGGAATTGACGGCCTTGGCAGCTTCCTCCATAGGTGTCTCAATAGGAATCATAGTCACAGGAGGCTTCGGGGTTGCCTCCTTGGTCTTAAAGGTCTCAACTTTCACAACAGACGCTTTGGTTAGCGTCTTTAGTCGAGACGTAGGCTTCTTGCTTCCTTCTACAGCGGCGGAGGATTTGCTTTTCCTTGTGTTTACCATCTTCGAAAGAGCTGAGAGAAAAAGTTCGAGAGAACAACTTTTTGCAAGAGGCAACTTAGGGTTTCGATTGAATTCGGATGGATTCCACACTTGCCTCCTTCTTCTTAAATAGGCCTGCAGATAGAACTGAAACAGATTTGAATTTTAAAAATCAATTTCAGAAGTCGACCAGTCTTCTCGGTCTTCGGGATAAAGAGACGTTGTAGATATCTCCAAAAAAAATCTTCCTCTTTAAGTAATTCCACGTCAGCACAGTAGATAAGAAATACTAATCGGGCTATCTTTGAAGGAGCTTGCACAGTTTTTGAATTAGGCACATTGCTCCTTACTACCTGGCACGTGAGTAACACTGACAAGAGTTCTGCTCAGCTGACTGCCCCTGACGTCGAAGTCTACTAGTTTTTTATGACACAAAGGCAAAGTGCAGACCTTGGTGTCTCAAACCTCTGAGCATCCAATGGCTTGGTCAGAATATCTGCTAGTTGTTTCTCTGTTGGCATGTGGAACAGACTAATGATTTTATCTTCAACAAGCTCTCTAATGAAGTGGTGTCTGATGTCAATGTGTTTTGTCCGTGAATGCTATACTGGATCCTTAGAAATGTTGATGGCACTCATGTTGTCATAGTATAACGTCATAGTGCTTTGATCTAGTCCCACTTCCCTGAGCATCTGCTTCATCCAAAGCATTTGAGCACAGCAGCTTCCTGCGGCCATGTACTCCGCTTCAGTAGATGACAGTGAAATAATGTTATGCTTCTTGCTAAACCAGGATACAAGGTTATTGCCTACGAAAAAGCATCCACCCGAGGTACTCTTTATGTCTTCGATATTGCCAGCCCAATCTGCATCTGAGTAGCCAACAATACACCCACTTGTATCTCTAGTATACTGCAGACCATAATCAGCAGTACCACTTACAGATTTAATGATTCTTTTCACCTGCAACAAGTGACTATCCTTCGGATCGGCCTGATATCTGGCACAGACTCCCACAGCTTGACAGATATCTGGTCTGGTTGCAGTCAGGTATAACAAGCTCCCGATCATGCTTCTGTACAAGGTCTGGTCCACTGAGGCTCCTGCATCATCCTTAGTGATCTTCACATGTGTAGCAGCGGGAGTTCTCTTGTGGGTAGCCTTGTCCAGTCCAAACTTCTTTACTAGATTTCTAGCATACTTGGCTTGAGTCAAGAAAATCCCTTCCTTTGACTGTGTAACTTGTAGCCCCAAGAAGTAGTTCATTTCACCCACCATGCTCATTTGAAACTCGCTTTGCATCTGGGCCACGGACTCATCCACCATCTTTTGAGAGTTAGAACCAAACACCATGTCTTCGACGTAGATCTGTGCAATGATAAAGTGTTTGTTCTCTTTTTTCACGAACATCGTCTTGTCGATTCCTCCTCGAGTGTACCCCATGCTTATGAGGAATTGCGTCAACCTTTCATACCAAGCTCCAGGGGCTTGCTTTAGCCCGTACAGCGCCTTCTTCAGTTTGTACACATAATCTGGATAATGAAGATCCTCAAAACCTTTCAGCTGTGCCACATACACTTCCTCGCATAGCAGACCGTTCAAGAAGGCACTCTTCACGTCCATCTGGAACAGTTTGAACTTTAGGTAGCATGCCACTGCAAGTAGAAGACGAATAGCTTCCAAGCAAGCTACTGGGGTGAATGTCTCGTCAAAATCAATCCCCTCAATCTTAGTGTATCCTTGAGCAACCAGCCTGGCTTTGTTTCTCGTAATGTTGCCGCTTTCATCGATCTTGTTTTTGAATATCCACTTTGTTCCAATGATATTGACTCCACTTGGACGAGGAACAAGATCCCATACATTGTTACGAGTGAATTCTCCTAACTCCTCATGCATGGCCGTGATCCAATGATCATCTTTCAAGGCTTCCTTCACATTCTTTGGTTCCACCTTTGACAGATAGCAACTATAGTTAATCATATCTCTATAATTGACATGGGGTTTACCTCTAGTTCTAATTTTGTCGTGAGGGTTGCCAATAATACTGGACAGAGGATGATTCTTTTGGATTCTGCTAGAAGGTTGCAAGCTGGTTTCACCACCTTCTGATTGAGTTTGATTCACCTCACTTTCATCAGTATCTTGCATGTGAACGTCATTATTCTCTTGGGCCGAGTCTAAGACAAGTTCAGGTACAACTTCAGAATTTGCATCGGGAACACCTTCTTGCATATGAACATCATTATCTGTGTCGGCCGTATCTAGCACAGTTTCAGGCACAATCTCAGAATTTGCATCTGGTACTGATCCTTGTGTAGGCTTGCGATGAGTATCCTGGGTTTCCATATCATCATCTGGCTCCTTCCTCAGAAGGGACTCCTTGGCATCGTCGATCACCACATTGATTGACTCAACCACTGTTCTAGTTCTCTTATTGTAGACACGATAGGCTCTACTGTTTGGAGAATAACCCAGGAACAGTCCTTCATCACACTTCCTGTCCAGCTTCTGTCTTTGCTCCCTATCAGTCAGAATATAGCAAGTACTTCCAAAAACATGAAAGTGCTTAACAGTAGGCTTTCTCCCTTTCCATGGCTCATAGCTAGTCTTATCCATCCCTGGTCGAATCAGGACTCTGTTCAGGAATTAGGTAGCAGTTAACATAGTTTTAACCCACAGATTCAGGGGGACGTTCTTCGCATGCAGCATAACTCTCGTCATCTCTTGTACGGTTTGATTTCTCCGCTCTACTACTCCGTTCTGTTGTGGTGTGATAGGAGAATAGGAATTGATGAACAATCCCTTGCTCGTCACAGAACTGTGCAAACCTCTTATTCTCAAACTCCCTTCCATGGTCACTTCGTATGGATAAGAGGTGTTGTCCTTGATCTCTCCTTTCATTTATCAGGCAGGTAGCAAGTTGAACAAAGGCATGCACCGCTTCGGACTTTTCACGTAAGAACATGATCTAAGAGTATCTGGTGTAGTCATCTATGCATACGAAAGAATACCTTTTGTGCCCAATACTCTCCACCTGCATTGGTCCCATCAGATCCATATGCAGCAGCTCAAGAGGACGCTTGGTGTAGATTCTGTCCACTTTCTTGTGTGCTGCTCGAGTCTGCTTTCCTGTTTGACAATCACCACATATAATTTGCATATCTCCTCTATTATTAGGAATACCTTCAAGTAACCTTTCGTTGGCCAAGAATTTCAAAGATCTGAAATTTATGTGTCCCAAGCATTGATGCCATAGGTGCACTTCATCGGACTTGCTTAACATGCATGTAATTACAGCTGAGGTTGTAGCACGGCTTAGGAGATAACAGTTGTTGCTCGCACGATCTCCTTCCATCACACAAACACCATGTTTGTCATATACTTGGCAAGAATTTCTCGTGAATTGAACTTGATTTCGACCATCACACAACTGGCTAATGCTGAGCAGATTGGCCTTTAGCCCATCGACTAAATAGACATCTTCTAGATGTGGTATGCCTGCCACATTCAGTGTTCCCTTAGCGAGAACTCTAGCTCTTTGCCCGTCACCAAAAGTCACGTGGTGTCCGTCGATCGGTCTCAGATTAGTCAGGTTTTCTCGGACTCCAGTCATGTGCCTTGAACGGCCACTGTCAAAGAACTAGCTCTCCTCATCTTCTTTGTCAGTTGAACTGTAAGAGACATAGCAGTTTTGATCATTCCTTGGTCTCCATACCATGTTGCTTCGTCTTCTTGTTAGTTCTTTGTACTGAGTGTCTCGTCTATAGCGATAGCAATGACGCTTGATGTGCCCAGGTTTGCTGCAGTAGTAGCAGACCCTAGCACGTTGCCATCCAACATCTCCATCGACACGAAACTGGTTGTAGTTTTCTCTGGCACAGACGAACTTATCCACTGACTTGCATTTGTTGTCTTTGGGAAGTGTGCCATTAGTTTTCACAAACTTTGTATTACCCTTTTTCTTCTCTCCAGTGAATCCAAGACCGGTAGTGTCTTTTATACTTCTCTGCATAGACAGGATCTGGTCCAGATTTTTGGATCCTCTGTTCAGACCATTTAGGACCTTTTTGATTGCAACCATCTCCTCCAAGAGTTTGTTTGATTCTTGTTTATCTCCTTCAGAAGTTTGTTTCAGCTCTTGTACTTCTTTCTCCAAGTGTTCTTTCTCCTGTACAAGAATGTTGGCTTTTGACTCCAGTTCCTGTTTTTCCAGTTTCAACAGAATAACCCCTGCATTTAGCCTCTTATTGATGTCTACCAATTCAGTCCACTTTGAGAACAATAGTGCATATTTCTCAGTAATGCACTCATCAGTGATTTCTTCTTCATCACTTTCTTCCGCATCGTTCTCTTCCACATCGGCTTCTGCTTTCTTGGCACATTCTTCGGAACTGGTCCTGGCAGGGTTTGTGGTACAGTCCATCATACATGATAGAGCGACAAAGTTGCTGGTTTCTTCCTCCTCTGAGCTCTCCTCAGTCTCATTATCACTCCAGCTGACGTTCAGTGACTTCCCATTCCTCTTTTTCAGGGTGTTGGCACGCTCTGCTTGTATGTGACCATATCCTCCGCATTCCCTGCACTTTATGCCTTTGGTTCGTCCGCTTTTGCCATTCTCCTTCTGATCAGATTGTCTTTCCCTTGGCTGGAAATCTACTCTCCTCTCCTTCTGGTCAGACTGTCTTTCCCTTGACTGGAAATCTATTCTCCTGACTTCTTGAGCTTTTGACTGATTCAGGCTGTTTTGGCCAGTACCCCTACGGTTGATCTTCTTCAACAATTTGTTGAAGTTCTTTGTGAGTAACGCCAGTTCCTCGCTCACTCCATCAGTTGATTCATCGTCCACTCCGGTCGCAGCCTTTAACCCTACAGATTTAACCTTGGGTTCTAGTGCAGTCAGATGTTGCAATTCATAAGTACACAGATTGCCAATTAATTCTTTCCAGCTCATGGTCTTTGTGTTGTTCGCCTCCTCTATAGCAGTTACCTTCATAGCAAATCGTTTTGGCAACGACCTCAGAATTTTTTGCACAACCTTTTCTTCAGGTAGAGCTTCAACAAGGGTGGATGCCTCATTCACAAGGTCACAGACTCTGGCATTGAAGTCCTTGATGGATTCATCCTCCTGCATTTTTAACACCTCAAATCTGGATGTCAGCAGCTGAATCCTAGACTGTTTCACCTTGTCAGTTCCTTCAAAGTGAGTTGACAGGGTATCCCTTGCCGCCTTGGCGCTTTCACAGTTCAGGATGAGCTTGAAAATTGACTCGTCTACAGCTGAGAAGATGGCATTTAGAGCTTTGGCATTCCCCATGGCGAGACGTTCCTCTAGTTCAGACCATTCTGTTTCTGGTTTGGGAACAACCTTGCCATCATCAGTTGCCAGCAGGGGAGGGTTCCACCCAGTTAGCACAGATCTCCATGCTTTTTCGTCCACATTTTTGATAAACGCCTTCATCCTGGCTTTCCAGTAGCCATAATTAGGCCCTTCTAACAGCACAGGGCGAGTAGTGCTTTGTCCTTCTTTGATGCTCATCTCTAAACAGTAGCTAGCTTCCCAAGATTCTACTCCGTATGTTGAGAACCAGCTCTGATACTAATTGAAATAGCTACGCGTGAGTTCAACTCAACTGTACCAGCTATAGGTGGAACACCCAGTGGTACAGTTCATTGCACAGACTAAGATAATCAGAATAAAGTGCAAACACAAAACAGGACACAAGGCAATTGGTGACCCAGTTCGGCTCAATGTAGCCTACGTCTAGGGGACTTCTCCCAAGTCCAAGGAACAATCCACTATTACGAAATATAGTACAGATTAATGTTTGAACAGTCCTCCAAACTACTGATACACCTATACTACCCTCCAAGTGAATTGCATGTTCTAAGCTTCCCTAAGATCCAGCGACTCCCGTCGTTTACTTCCAGACCTCCTCCTGAGGCTGAAGTAGTCGAACCTACGGCAGTAGATTCTCCTTGTTGAGATGATCGTCTCGTTGTGTGAGTCGCACTACACACACAGGTTAGAGCAGTGCAGCGACGACACCCCTTGAACTCTGAAAGAATTTGTGCGCAGCAACAATGTATGAGTTCAAGTAAATAGAGCAAGTCGCTTACCAACTTGCGGCCCTCAATCCTTCTACGACATCACGAAGACTCGTAGATTAGAATGGTGTAATCCGCACACTGATTGATGGCTCTCTCTCACACGGCTTTCCTCAAGTGTTGCTTATTGAAATAAGAAGCCCTGTGGTTCTTTATATAGTAGCCATGTGAATCTAGGGGATAAGAAAACCCTAGATTTTATTTCCTAAACCCTAGATAAAGTAGGAAATACTTCCGTTGAGATCTGCATGACTTTATCTTGACAATATCAGATTTGATGATGTGGCGCACGCATAGATAAGATAGAGATATATCAGTTCAGAAAAATTAGGAGAGTGCTGATTTTTCGGAACTAACTTGCACAGTTCTCGTTTTGCCTAGATGACACTTTTTACTCCAACACCTGTAATTCAAATCCTGAAAAATGATGAAAATGTCTCGATAATAATTTAACTGGAATACAGAGCTTACGTTATCGGCAATAAATAGACTGATGAATCTGCTCCTGTGATCTCTAACTCCATTTCACTGTAACACCAGACAAGATAAGAACAGTGAAAAGGTGGTTCAATGCTGTTCTCATCAACTTGTTCCGCATTCTCAAGTGGAGTGCAGGCTTTGTTTATGATCCTATGGGGCTTCTTGATAATGCGGCTTGTCTTGGAGTTTTATTTGAGGCCTCAGTGGCTCCGCAGGAAGCTCGCGAAACAAGGAATCAAAGGGCCAGATCCATCTCTTATAATGGGCAACATACCAGAAATGAAGCGGCTCATGGCAGCCGCAGCCACTGAGGCGACTGTAATTTCCCAAACCTCAGCCAGAAGTTATACAGATACTTCACATCTTTTCCCACATTTCAGACTTTGGACTACCAAATACGTGGTCAGTGCTGCATTCTGCATTGTTGTCGATTTACGTACAATGAAGCTTGTGTGACTTAACAGTTCTTTTTATTTTGACCCTTGAAAAACACCAGGAGGCACATTGGTGTTTTCATTGGGAACAAAGCAGTTTCTGTATGTGACCAGCACCGCCCTTGTGAAAGAGATTCATCAGTGCAAGTCTTTGGACTTGGGAAAGCCTACCTATCTCCAGAAGGATAGAGGTCCCTTGCTCGGAAAAGGGCTTATTACAACAAGTTGACCAGTTTGGTTACACCAGAGGAAAACAATAGTTCCTCACCTTTACACCGAGAAGGTTAAGGTACGCACATTGATGTTCATCAGACAATTCCTCTCAGTACATATGCGCAATGTCCTGATAATGACTGTTATGGCGGACAGGGAATGCTAAGCATAATGATCGAGTCTGGGAACCAGATGGTGACCTCGTGGGAGAAAATGGTTGAGAAGGGAAGAGGAACGGCTGAGATCAAAGTAGATGATGATGTAAGGACATTTACCTCTCACTTTATTTGCAAGACTATGTTTGGGAACAGCTTTGCAGTTGGAAATGAGTTGTTCCCCAAATGCCGAGCCCTTATGAAAGTCTTAGAAACTCCCACCATTCTCAACGGTCTTCCGTTTCTCAGGTAAAATGACATCCCACGACGACAGACAGACGACACTTACACCAATTATCACATCTGACTGTATAGGGCAGTGATATCATTAGGGTAATAGATAAAAAATTCTTCAGTTGGTTCCATTTGCAGATACCTTCTTCCAACAAAGAAAAACTTGCAAGTATGGAAGCTTGAAAATCAAATTCAGAAGATGGTCATGGACACGGCTAAAAAGGAGAAAAAATGTTGAAGATGGATCCACTAATATGTTGCAAGTCCTAGTCGAAGGGGCTAAAAGTGGGTACCTCGGCGAGTTAACAGAAAAAGAATTCATTGTGGACAACTGCAAGGATCTGTACTTGGCAGCATTTGAAGTCACTGCTGTAGCAGCAATCTGGGGTCTGATGTTACTGGCTTCTCATCCTGAATGGCAAGCAAAGGTTCGCCGAGAAGTTGAAGAAGTTACTGGAGGACATGTTCTGGACACTGAGATGCTTAGTAAGATGAAAGTGGTACTGATTTCTAACTCAAACCTGATCATAAGTTTTGTCATTCCCAGCGCAAAAATAATATCCCGTCGGCTGACATCATTTTGGATTTTGCAGATGAAGATGGTGATCCTGGAGGTTTTACGGCTTTATCCAGGAGTAGCATTTGTGTCAAGACAAGCCATTGAAGATGTGCAGCTTCCAAGTATATCAGTCCCCAAAGATGTAAGCATATGGATATGAATACCAGCTGTACACCGAGACCCTGAACTGTGGGGCAAAGATGCCAATGAGTTCAAGCCGGAGAGGTTTGAGAATGGAGTCTGCGGGGCATGCAAGTGCCCACAGTCATATATTCCGTTTGGAATTGGGATACGCACCTGTCCAGGCCAAAATTTAGCAGTCACAGAGATGAAGATCTTGTTTGCTCAAATTCTGTCAAAATTCACAATAGCAATATCTCCCAAGTATAGACATGCTCCTACACTAGGACTGCTACTTGAGCCAAAACATGGTGTGGAACTTCTCATTCAAAAGATATGAAAACAAGACTAGGTTCGGACACACAACTGATCACTGTAAAGTGAAAACAAAGTTTGAACGAGGCTTGTATGTAATCTTTTGTTGAGCATCACGACGAATCATTGATGTATCCTTATAAAAATAAAACCTCTTCGATTCTTTTTTGTAGTTACTGAATAATTGAGATAATTTCAGATGCTTCAGTTATACTAGCAATCATGAAACTCATTGAGCATATCACTTTTGTTAAGTCGCTCGACTAGTTGCGTCGAGCAAGTCGTTTTTCCTTTGCCGACTTGAAACTTCGACTTGGTGAATTGCGACTTGTTCGACGGATAACCATTTTTGGGCTCGAGTATAGTTACCTGATTCGCGGAACGCCACCATGAACGGCGATTCGGATCGAGCGTTCCTAAATGCTGTTCCAAATCGCCTCAAAACGCCACCCAGTTCGGAGAAAAAAATGTAATTGTTCATGAAGGCGGGGTTTTAGGGTTCTCGGGACAAACGAACAGATGATAAACAATGTTATTTGTTTTATTTTTATAATATAGAAGTCCTTTAAGTTTTTAATGTTACATTTGTACCCCAGTTATTATAACATCTTTCCATATAGCACCAAAATCGGAGAAAATTCTCAATTTGCTCAAAATTGAAATTTGTGTCCCTTTATACTCAATCTTCAAATTTCATTCCCAATTTACACTACTTTTCTAAGACGCGTTGCCAACAGCGTCTTAGAGCCGCTCTTGGGCTCGGCGGTTTATATTTTTGGGCATATTTCAGCCCAAAAATACTGAGTCAGCCAACTAATACGGAAATTTATATTAAGACGCTGTTTGTAACAGCGCCTTAGAGCACACCGAACTCCTCTCCGATTGATGCAGCTTCGTTTCGCAAACTTAATACACAACTACGAATTCGATTGTTTCACAAGCATTCTTGAGGCTCTCCTCATTCACCGCGAGATCGACTCCTCTTCAATTCTCCATTCCTTAAATCCGATTTCTCCGTCCCCATTGTCTTCTGCCTCGATCGAAACCCCAGAAGCTTGCTCCATTACGGTAATCTCCACAACCCAATTTATCTCAATTCGACTTCAATCACTTGTTTTTTTTAAAAATCGAATCACTGTTTCATGGACCGCAACGGGAATAAAATTGAAACAAAAACCGAATGTATTGTGCCCTAAGACGCTGTTCCTAAAAGCGTCTTAAGTTAAATTACCACATCAGCAAGCTGAGTCAGCAATCTTTTACAGGAAAAGTGCCATGAGGATTAAAGCGTTGTTGGCCACAACGGCTTAATGTTAAAACGCCGTAAGCAACAGCGCCTTAGAAAAATAGTGTATATTGGGAAACAAAATTTGAAGTTTGAGTAGAAAAGGAACTGAAATTTTGATTTGAGTAAATTGGGAAATTTTTGCCAAAATCATCCAAAAATAAGTGTTGTGAAAACCGGACCGGACCGACCGGTTGGACCGGGAACTGGTCACCGGACCGATTCTGTCATCGAACCGGAAATGTCAAGACTCGGTCAAACCCGGTTGACCCGGTTTTTCATTAAAATCGTGATTTGATCGGTTCAATCGGTTCGATTTGGTCTGAAAAATTGTTTATTTAATTTTGACTTGGACAAAACTCGAACCCAAGCATCTCGTAATAGTTATTCTCTTTCTTTCCATTAGGCTAAAGATGATTATTGTTTATTATTTGTTTGAATAATGTATATTCATTTATCAAATCTATAAAATTTATTACTTATTATCAATTTAACTAAAAATTCAATTAGTCTTATAAATCCCTTATTGTTGTGACTTGCAAATTAAGACTAAAATTGTTATTGTTGTATTTGTACTTTATCAAATTATAAATTTGTTATAATCGGATCATAATCATGTAATATTTATTCAAGTCATAAATATGTTAAATTAGAATATCATATATAAATATTTTATTTTTATTTTTTAATATGTGCTGGTCAAACCGGTTCAATCGGTCCCATTGACCCAGTGACTTGACCGGTTCGATCCACGGTTCGGTTTTAATAACACTGCAAAAAATGAAAAAAATTATTTAAACAATAAAAATATGCATGTTTAAAAAATATATTCTGCATTTTTTTTACTCTATAACAAATGAAACTTATTTTATATCGTACTTTTTATGAATTTCATATTATTTTTCTCATTTTATACAATCCCTTTTTTTATTATATATGAATTGTATATGTCGACTCGACTCGTCGCGATGACAAAGTTGGAGCATACGTATAGAAGAATTTGAAATTAACAAGAAGCATGTCTCTGGACACGCTTGCTAACATCTCCGGAAGACATAAAATGTAGGTTTTAGATGCCCGATTTTGAAAATTTATACCAGCTGTCAAACAGGTATGTTGGAGCATAAAGTGCCATATAGGCAAAACACAAATTTGTACAAGAAGTACTCGAATTGGTATGTGCTAGCATCTGTGCAAGGTATATCTTTCAGTTCCGACCAGTTCCAAAAAATCAGCACAGTTGCTGACTTTTAGGAAAGAAAGATATCAACTAGATATTCTCGACCGCCTCATCACCAAACCGCCACTGAAGAGATAGAGATGAGAATATATTATTTGAATTTGGAAACAAGAAATATATTCATCTTATCTAGGTTTAGAAAAATCAGATCTAGGGTTTGTTCTGATTTTCTAACCACACGGCCAGCTATAAATAGAAGAGCAGAATTTAGTTTCTTCTTCAAGCAACACTTGAGAGAGACGCTGTGTGGAGAGCATTCAATTCGTACGCTGAAATCATAAACCTTGGAGCTTCTGGTCGTCAAGCTCTCACTGAAGGATTGAAGCTGCAAGTCGGTAAACACTTGCTCTATTTGTTTCTTGAACTCACATATTTGTTGTTGCGCATTATCACGCCCAGAGTTCAAGAAGGTGTTGTCGCTGCTTAGTACCACTCAGGTCTAGCAGATTGACTGTCACAGACGACGACCAACCACAATCTGAATCTACGAGTTGGATTCAACTACATCAGTCTCGGGAGGAGGTCTGATCGTACAGACGGGAGTCTCTGGATCTAAGGGGAGCTTAGATCACGCAATTTACTTGTAAGGTAGTAAAGGGGATTAGTAGTTTGGAAGGCTGTTCGAACGTCAATCTGTACTATACACCGTGATAGTGAATTGTTCCTTGGACTTGGGAGAAGTCCCCCAGACGTAGGCTACATTGAGCCGAACTGGGTCACCAAGTGTTCTGTGTCCTTTACTGCATTGCACTTTACTTTCATTTACTTTAGTCTGTGCAACTAACTGTACCACAGTGTGTCCAACATCGTGCTGGTACAGTTGAGCTCATCTCACGCGTAGCAATTTCAATAGGTATCAGAGCAGGTTCTCAACATACGGAGTTGGATCTTGGGAAGCTAGCTACTGCTTTAAGATGAGCATCAAGGAAGGACAAAGCACTACTCGCCCGGTGCTATTAGAAGGGCCTAATTATGGCTACTGGAAAGCCAGGATGAAGGCGTTCATCAAAAATGTGGATGAAAAAGCATGGAGATCTGTGCTAACTGGATGGACCCCTCCCTTGCTGGCGACTGATGATAGTAAGATTGTTCCCAAACCAGAAACAGAATGGTCTGATCTGGAAGAGCGTCTCGCAATGGGGAATGCCAAGGCTCTAAACGCCATCTTCTCAGCTGTTGACGAGTCAATTTTCAAACTCATCCTGAACTGTGAAAGCGCTAAGGAGGCATGGGATACCTTGTCCACTCACTTTGAAGGAACTGACAAGGTGAAACAGTCCAGAATTCAGATGTTGACATCCAGATTTGAGGAGCTAAAGATGCATGAGGATGAATCCATCAAGGACTTTAACGCCAGAGTCTGTGATATTGTGAATGATGCATCTACCCTTGGTGAAGCTCTACCCGAAGAGAAGGTTGTGCAAAAGATTCTGAGGTCTTTGCCTAAACGATTTGCCATGAAGGTGACTGTTATAGAAGAGGCAAACAATACAAAGATCATGAGCTGGAAAGAGTTGATTGGCAACCTATGCACTTATGAACTGCAACACCTGACTGTTCCAGAACCCAAAGTTAAATCTGTAGGCTTAAAGGCTGAGACTGTGCTAGACGATGAATCCACCAATGGAGTAAGCGAGGAACTGGCGTTACTCACAAAGAACTTCAATAAACTGTTGAAGAAGATCAATCGTAAGGGTGCTGGTCAGAATAGCCTGAATCAGTCTAAATATCAAGAGACCAGGAGAGTGGATTTTCAACCACGGGAGAGACAATCTGACCAAAAGGAAAAAGGCAACAGTGGACGGACCAAAGGAATACAGTGCAGGGAATGCGGAGGATTTGGCCACATACAAGCAGAGTGTGCCAACACCTTGAAAAAGAAGAATAGTAAGTCCCTGAATGTCAGCTGGTGTGATGACGAGACTGAGGACAGCACAGAGGAGGAATAGACAAGCAACTTTGTTGCACTGACAAGCATGATAGACTGTGTCACAGACTGTGCCAGCACTAATCACAAAGATGGTTCCAATATTGAAGAGAGCGAAGCTGAAGAAAGTGATGGAGAAGAAATCACTTATGAGTGCATCGCTGAGAAATATGCACTATTGTTCTCAAAGTGGACTGAGCTGGTAGACATTAACAAGAGACTAAATGCAGGTGTTATCTCTTTGAAGCTGGAAAAGCAGGAACTGAAATCCAAAGCCGACACCCTTGCACAGGAGAAAGAAAATCTGGAGAAAGAAGTAGAAAATCTGAAACAAAAGGCTGAAGGAGACAAACAAGAATCGAAGAAGCTCTTGGAGGAGATGGCTTCATTCAAGAAGGTCCTGAACAGCTGATGTACCATAATTATACGAATCAAATACACAGTAAAACCCACCAAATTAGACTGTTTGTCTATCTAACTTCTACTTGTTAGTCCCGATATATTTCTACAGGGTATTTTGGCGCTTAGAGAGATAACACGCCAAGGAGAGGATTTTACGCTGAAAAGATATTACGAGTCAATCCAAGGTCAAGATCAGACGCTGAACGAAGAAATATCAAGATCCTGACATTGAATTACTCAAATTAAATTCAACCGAGGAACAACCAAGTCAGACCGGAGCAAAATTGGATTGATAGTTTTGTGAAAAGACTGCACAAAACTATCAAAACATTTCATGGACCAAGTGACCAGCGGCTTATGGCTTTGTGGTGACTCATGGGTGGCCAAAACCACCCCTTCCTCCTCCATGACCGGCGGCCCAAGGCAAAGGGTGGCAAAGCCACCAAAAGTCCCTTCCATTTGGACTTGAAACCGGCGGCTTTTGAGCCACCACAAGGTGGTGCCATGTGGAGTCTCCTCCACCACATCTTCATCTCCTCCTCCTCCACCCTTGGATGCAACACCACATGCCACCATCTCCACCCTCCATTCCTCCTCCCTTAGCCTATAAAAGGAGAGCTCCTCCTCCTCATTTGTATCATCCAAAAATCATATTTCACTTCTCTCTCTAAGTTTATGTTACTTTGTAAGTTTGGTTTATGAAATAATACTCCTGTTGGTTCTTGAGTATTATACTTTAGAGAATACTCCTGTTGGTTTTTGAGTATTCAGTAGGAATTGGGAATACTCATGTTGGTTCTTGAGTATTCCACCCCCTCTCCTCTTCTTGTTTTCAAAAACCCCCGAGTATTAGCTATGGTATCCACCTCTATGGATATTCGTAGCTAAACTCTTTATTCGGTTAAAGGGGTGTACTTGTATTATAAAATGTTTTAATTCTTTTAGTTTCTTTTCTCTGTATTCAAAACTTGTTCTATGTGCCATATATTAGATCAGAATTTCCAAGGTTGAGTGGATGCTTGGAATGGCAAAACTCTTCCGTGGGGATTCGTAAACATACTCGGATAAGTGGATGCTTGGAATGGCAAAGCTTATCTGAGGAGTTTGATCTTTCTAAAATACCATTTGGATAAATCGGGAAAGACAATCCAAATGGATGCACACAGGCTAATATACCTTGGAATGGGGTATTAGTCTAAGTAGAACAAGTGCTCTACGACTTTTGCAAAAGACTAGACGGTGTTGCAAGTTGAGTGCTTGGAATGGCCTCGATTCACTTTCGAACACTTTTGCAAAAGGATAGACAGTGTTGCAAGTCGAGTGCTTGGAATGGCCTTGATTCACGTTTGAATACTTAGAAAGGTTACTAAAATAATAAACAGGCTATGATACAAGGCCCATGAAACCGAATGTTTTCCTTGAATTACAAAACCCCCCTGTATTTACTTTTATAAATTGCTCGATCATCTGCAATCACCAACCGCTCATCTACCGGATAACTCACCAATCACGCATCACCCACTGTAAGTCTTTCTTTTATTTTCAATATTTTAATTTCAGTATTTATTTTCTGTAATTTACTTTTCCGCACTCAAAACCTAAAAAACAACCTAAAAAGTCACTTAGTCATAACCGCTAAAATCTCAATCAACCTTAAAACACGCTCCCTCGCTGTACAAATCCCTTAAAGAACAACGTATCCCTCTAATTCTCTTGGGTTCGACCCCTACTTACCACTTACTACCCAGTAGTGTAGTTGCGAGTAGCGGAAATTATAAATTTATTTGCACAGAGAACATTGCACCTTAACGACAGTGTAGTGGGCTCCGTCAAAATTGGCACCGTTGCCGGGGAAATAGCGAATGGATAGTTGTTCTTTTTTACATAATTCACTATGTCTTCCTACTACGAAAGCACGCCTTGGAATGATGGACGCAGCAACCTTATGTTTGAAATGCTTAGCTGTCTCCCCAAATTCAGAGGTACCATTAAAGAGAACTCTGTGGTACATTGCCAACTGTTTCATCACATCTGCCGCCACATGAAACCTGAGAATGAGACGTTAGAGGAGTTTAAGCTGAAATGCTTCAAACTTTCTCTAACTGACTCGGCAATATAATGGTATTACTCATGTGCAGAGTATGAAAGCTGTTATGAAAATCTTCGAGCCAAATTTATAAAAGAGTTTCCCCGGCCAAATTATCTCACCGCTCCCTGTCAAAGAGCCACTCCATCTTTCGAACTTGAAATCCGCAAGAAGATCAACAACCTAAAGCAATCCCGGGACGAAACTTTGGACGAGTACTTATGGTACTACGATTCCCTTATAACGAGCTGCCCGCACCATGGATTCACGAACAACGATCTTTTTCAAAGGTTTCTCGATGAAATGATGCCACTTGAGCGGAAAAGACTTAACGATGCAGCAGGAGGCTCAATCATGAAGTTAACCATAATTAAAACTTGGGACCTCATAGACGATTTGGCAGAGACCACAAAACAAGGGCCAATACACCAAACTGAAGATAAGGTACCGACGATGGAAGTGGACTCAGTACAAAACAAGCCCGACACCACACCCATTACAAGCTTGCCCGCAACAAAGCCGAGAGAAGACATCAGTACGAGGGCAGTAATGGACGTGGAGGCAGCTCTAAAGGAGCCAATATTGGAGCCCACGGAGCCAACTGAGGATGAGAACTCGCAAATAACCAAGGAAGAACCGGCCAAATCAGGCCCAGTCCTCATTGCCAAACCAGCCGAGCCACTTGAACCGGTCGTCATCACCAATCTGCCTGAGACAGTCCCAGACTTCACTGCCAAATCACCCAAAACATGCCCGATCCTCACTATCGAAGCACCTAAGGCAGGCCTGGTCCTCATTATCAAACTATCCAAGAAAGACCTGGCCCTTATGGTGGAAGTTCCCCAACTTTTCCCCTCGGTTTGTATGCAAATCACAACCACCAAAGATGATTTGACCTATGCTAAGGTGCAAGGAGAGTTGGAGGCAAATCAAGGGCAAAAAAACCCATCAATGGAGCTCTTACTCACCACGACTCAACAAAGTGGCCCTAAAAACTCGCTCATTCTAGGATGACCATTCGTCGCTGCCACAAAGAAGAGGCTTCACATGGAGACATGCCTGAGGTCACCAATGCTTGATGGCACAATACTGAATTTCCAGAATTGCAAAAGTGCCACCCATTCAAACATGAAGAAACGACCAAGACATGGTCCGGTGGAATGGAAGCCCGGATGGAGAAACAAGAAAATCCAACTCAAAAGACCAGCAGCTATGGTCGAAAGATCCCCACCTTCTCGGAAGAATGTAAAGAAGAAATTATCGGTTCAATGGATATCAGAACCAAACCCGCTGCCATATGAGAACTTGGGACAGATTAAGAAAGCAGTTGGGAAGAAGTTCGACCTCAAGCACCCATGGGATCCCTACTTATGATCCAAGAATGAGGTACTGTCGAGCCAACGACGTTAAACAAGTGCACTGGTCGGGAGGTAACCCAACACTATCTTACTTTCTGTCTTTTTATTTTCTGTCTTTTAGTTTTTATCAATAAGTCGCTCTCACCCACTTGGTGCATAGAATGATTTGACTATTTAGGAATTGGTTTTTGGAGCACGATCGGATCAGTCAGGCAGCTTCCGTGAACTACCGGGCTTGCGCTGAGAGTTCAAGGCCCCAGCCGAACTCCCTCGATTATCCAGCCTCATGCCATGTCATTCGACACAATAAGGGAGTTCTGATCTTACCTTTCCTTAATATCATTTCCTTCTCGTAATTGTCTGCTTGCATGGCTTTTGAACTAAGTAGTGCTGAAAGGCACGACTTCGTTCAAAAGTGTGGGGTGAGAACCGCATGTGTAAATAATTAAATAACATGTTTTTCTTTTTCTTTTTTAATATTATCTTTTTGAAAATATGAACTTAAGAATGTGAAAAAGATAGATCTAAAATTCGTGCATTTACCTTGTGAAAATTCAACTGTCTAAAAACTTAGAACGTAACTTCTCATTTGTCCATTTGTGCTGAGATAAACTAGGGATGTGGAGTTGATAGAAATGCCCTAGAAAGGCTTGGCAAGCAATCGAAGGATCGAATCAAACTATATGGTTTTCGAAGTCAGTGGAGGCTGCACTTTGGGTTTAAGTGAAGATTGAAGTCATCTCCGCCATGCAGTGTTTATGCAAAAAAGGCGAGGACGGGAATCAGACCGTCCTCTCTCTAGTCAAAGTAGCCGAGAAAATAGATGAGCGACCCTCATCTTGACCCGCGCGAAACGACAAGGATGAGAGGAGCGGGGAGGTATTTCCATAGGCTTGCGGGCGATGATTGGACCTCCCAAAAAGGCTTGAGAAAATGGACTAGCAAGTCACAAAGACGCAAAAAACTCAAAGAAGCAAATCAAGAGGCCAAAGGCCCAAAATTGTGAAGGTTTTAACCGAACAAAAAGTGAAGTACTCAAAGAGTCAAATATAAGGCCAAAGGCCGATTCACTACAAAAAGCAGTCTCTCGCCAAAAGAAAATCAAAGTAGTCAAACCATTGAAACCCGAACCGAATCACGTGCTAGAGAAAGCTACAAGGAAACCATATAGTGAGAGACGGTCCCGAGGTTGCAGTCCAGGAGCCTAAAAAGGGATATCTCCAGAAACATCCAGAATAATTTGCATCTCAGCACAGAGGTACAAGTATCAAGTTTCTTTTATTTATTTATACAGTTCAATTTGGTAATAAGTAAGTAATGCATGAATTAGGATAAATCGAGTCCCACAGTCTAATTTTCATATTTTAACAAACTTACTTAGTGTGCCGCCCTTTAATAGCATTGTTCGGGACGAACAACTAAAAGTGTGGGGTAATCTGATGGACCATAATTATACGAATCAAATACACAGTAAAACCCACCAAATTAGACTGTTTGTCTATCTAACTTCTACTTGTTAGTCCCAAAATATTTCTACAGGGTATTTTGGCGCTTAGAGAGAAAACACGCTAAGGAGAGGATTTTACGCTGAAAAGATATTATGAGTCAATCCAAGGTCAAGATCAGACGCTGAACGAAGAAATATCAAGATCCAGACATTGAATTACTCAAATTAAATTAAACCGAGGAACAACCAAGTCAGACCGGAGCAAAATTAGATTGATAGTTTTGTGAAAAGACTGCACAAAACTATCAAAACAATTCATGGACCAAGTGACCGGCGGCTTTTGGCTTTGTGGTGACTTGATGAGTCGAGTTTTCGACTCATTAATGCCCGTTTTTCACTATAGCTTTAGTTCGATTCCGACTACTATTTGATGTCATTTGATCCTTTTCTCGTGCGTTTCAGGTACAAATCAAGATGTCTTAGTGTCAAGAGCCATTGGAAGGAAACTCGGAGAAAATCGGTGTTTTAGAGCAAAAGTTGGCAGGAATTAGTCTCCAGTCGATCGACTGGGAAGCTCCCCTGCTCCAGTCGATCGACTAGATAAACTCTCAGGAGGTGCTGAAAATCGAGCATTATCAGTCGATCGACTGGCCCCTCCAGTCGATCGACTGAAGAGTCTTCTACCCATGGGTTGCAAGCCACGCGCCTCCAGTCGATCGACTGGGACCTCAGTCGATCGAGTAGATGAAGTTTCAGGAGGACCTGTTTTCCGCACAAAGCCAGTCGATCGACTGGGAAGCTCCCCTGCTCCAGTCGATCGACTGAGATCCTGCTATCCAAGTGCCGTTTTCTACCTCCAGTCGATCGACTGGGCCACAAGCCCAACGCCAGTCGATCGACTGGACCTGCTACAGTACCGAAAATAATCCGAGGCTATAAATAGAAAGAGGGTTTCTTGACCTAATATCTTGGATTAATCTGGAGAAGAAGAAAAAGGAAAGTGATCAAATCAAGGGTTTCATCATCATCAAATCAAGGAGGAATCAAGATCAAGGGAGTTCACTAGGACTAATCATCCTATTCTTTCCCTCTTCTTTTCTCCTAGATTTGCTTGTGAAAACCTACTCATCATGTTGTCTTACATGATGAGTGAGTAGTCTCCCTTGTGTTTTGAGGGGTTCTATGAACCTCCTTGGTACTCAATGATCATTGTGAACACATTTGAATAGATCTATTGAAGTTGATTTCATTTTTACTATGATCTTCATGTTAGACATGTCTCTAAGTGTTTGATAAAATGCCTAAGTGACATGTTTATGTTAGAACTTTGATCTAAGTCTTGAGAAAGCTTAGGGATGGTTTTGATATAGTAAAATTGAACTTAACCTACATTTATGAGAGTAAATGCATGGTGAGAGGTGAACTAGAACTTTATGCATATAGCATTTATGAGAGTAAATGCTATATAGTGGATCAACACCCTTTAATTAGTGAGATCCTAACTAAGATGGCTTGACTAAGATTAGATACGCGTAATAGCCTAATTCTTAGTCTAGGCTAGGTTCAAAACCTATCAACTCTTAATTAATTGAACTCTTGTTTGCATGATCATTGGGAAATTGCCAAGGAGGGGATTAATCCCTCGAAACTCGCTTTTAATTGAATTCAATCCTTTGAAAACCACTTCATTTTTGTTTTACAATCATTGATAACTCAACCAATTGAATTTTAGGAATTAGCCGAGTAGAAAACTTGATAGAACTAGCGTGTAGTCCATTTGCTCCCTTGGGTTCGACACCGGTCTTACCGGTTGATTATAAATTGTTTTTGACCGTATCCCAAAAATACACACGTCAAAATGGCGCCGTTGCCGGGGAGCAATAGCTAGATTACCCCTAGGAAAGTCATTTAGTGCTCCGACTATTCCATGTTTTACCTTATTTTACTTGATACTTGCAAATCTTGAGCTTATTCACTACGCTTACTTGTTTTAATTGGCTCCCCTTGTAGGTTCACCTCTTTTATGCCACCAAAGACCAAGAAGCTTACTCATATTGTGGATAGAGACTTGAACCAACCTATTAGAGAGCTAGTTAACCCTCATCTTACAAGGAGTAAGACCAACAAAGACAAAGGATCAACTTCCACTACTCAAGAAGTCATGGGTGATAGGGATAATAGACTACCTCCTCCTCCGCCCCCTCCTCGTCAAGGAAACCAAGATCCTCCTCCTCAACAATTGCCCCTAGCTAGAAGGGCCCTCAAGGACTATGCCATCCCTACGGCATATGGCTACCGTTCTCCCATCCAATTGCCTACCGTAGATAACCGGGATTTTGATTTGAAGACGTCCACTATTCAAATGGTTCAATCTAACCCATTCTCGGGGAGGGACAATGAAGATCCAAATTCCCATTTGACGTCATTTCTTGAAGTTTGTGCTACATTCAAGATCAATGGAATTTCGGAAGATGCTAAGCTACTTAGGCTTTTCCCCTTCTCCCTCACGGGAAGAGCAAGAGATTGGTTGAGGAGTCAAACTCCCGATAGCTTCACTACTTGGGAGGAGCTAGCCGTGGCCTTTCTAAATAAATACTTTCCTCCTTCCAAGACAGCGCATTATAGGAGCCAAATCACAAATTTTGTGCAAATGGATGGAGAGACGCTCTATGAAGCTTGGGAGCGATACAAGGAATATCAAAGGCTATGTCCTCACCACAATTTGGATGATCTTCTTCTATTCCACACCTTCTATCAAGGTGTGGACGGTAATTCTCGTCTTGCACTTGACACCGCTTCGGGCGGAGCTATAATGGACCTTGCACCACATGAAGCCTTTGCGGTTATAGAGAAAATAACGAAGAATTATTTCATGTGGGGAAGCGAGAGGGGAAATCCTAGAAGAAGAAATGAGAGACACGAAGTGAAAGCGGTAAGCTCTAGGGATTATGATGCTTTGAGGAAGGACTTTGATAATCTCTCGGATGAAGTGTTTAGGCTTAAACACCCGGACAAAGAAGCTTCAACGCAGCAAGGGTGCAACATTTGTGAGGTCTACGAGCATGAGACGATTTCTTGCCCCTTGGTTCAAAGGGATGTGCAAGGGCAAGGGTATGGAGAAGTTAATTTTGTGGGAGGAAATCAAGGAAGGGACTATGGAAGTAATGCCAATCAAGGGCAAGGCTCTCAAGCCAACTACACTACACCAAAGTTCTCTTCGGGATGGAGAAATCACCCCAATTTCTCCTACAAAACCACTAATCCCACTCGCCCCGACTTTGGATCCACACCTCCCGGATTCGGTCCTAAACCTATTCAATACAATCAAGGGCTCCAACCTAGGAACCAATATCAAGGTCAAGGACCGACCTTGCTCCAAAGAAACCAAGGGCAACAATATCAATCCCAAGCTCAAAGACCCTATCAACAAGTGGAAGCTCCTCCACAACCTTCAAACGAACCATCCGGTGTGGAAGCTATGCTAGCCAAAATCCTTGCACAACAAGAGAGGGCAAGTAGGGACGTTCAAGCTAAATTTGAAGACATGCAAACTCAGTTTGAGAGATTGGAGACCCACAACAAAATGCTTGAAAGTCAAATTGCTCAACAAGCCGAGGCATCTACAAGGGCACCGGGCAAGCTACCGGCTAGACCCGAACAAGGGAATAGAGAGCATTGTAATGCGGTAACCTTGAGAAGTGGGAAAAATCTAGAGAGCGAGGTACCTAAAAGGAAGAGAGTTTCTTTTGACCTTGGAGGCCAAGCTAGTGCCGAAATTGAAGAATTGGATGAAGAGGTTCCTAACCCTCAAGTTGAAGAGGAAAGAGAGGTGGAAAAGGAGAAAGACGAACCTAGAGTCTACACTCCTCCTATTCCATTCCCTCAAAGGCTAAAGAAGAAAACAAATGATAAGCAATTCTCCAAGTTCGCGGAGATGATGAGGAAGCTCTATGTGACAATGCCCTTCACCGAGGTAATAACTCAAGCTCCTTCATATGTTCGTTTTCTAAAAGATGTCATTACTTGTAGGAGGACTATCGAGGATGTCGATACGGTGTCCCTCAATGGCGAATGTAGTGCCATACTCCAACCTCGCATGCCCCCGAAACTTGAGGATCCCGGTAGCTTTTCCATTTCATGCTTTATTAATGATATTAAGGTTGAACGAGCAATGTGTGATTTGGGTGCAAGCATATCGTTGATGCCTTATTCTTTGTGTAAAAAGCTAATTATGGGTGAGCCTAAACCAACTAGCATGATTCTAAGGCTCGCGGACCGCTCCTCAAGATTTCCTAAGGGAGTTCTTAAGGATGTCCCGGTTAGAGTAGGGAATTTCTATATTCCGGGGGATTTCGTGGTGTTAGAGATGGAGGAGGACAATGAAATTCCCATTCTATTGGGAAGGCCCTTCCTCTACACCGCGGGGGCTATTTTTGATACGACTAAGGGGTCAATTACCATGAGGGTAGGAGATGAGGAAATTGAGTTTAATCTTGAAAAAGCACAACGAGGTCCTAATTCTACAATGACTTGTAATTATCTTGACCTAGTTGATACTTATGAATTGTATGATGTGCCTAACCTTCTCATGAGTGCAATTGACCTTGACAATGAGCTTCCCGACATTGGCGATTGTTGGGCTATCTTAGAGGAGAATTGTGAAGAAGGGACTCTAAGCGACAAAGGTAAGGAGTTTTGTTCGGTAGAGCTAAAAGCTCTACCAACAAGCCTAAGGTATGAGTTCTTAGGCCCAAATTCTAGCTTGCCTATTTTTGTGAACTCTTCTTTGAATGATGTTGAAACCTCAAAATTGCTTGATGTGGTTAGGAAACATAAGGATGCTATTGGCTACTCTATTGATGATTTGAAGGGGATAAGTCCCAATTTATGCATGCATGAAATAAATTTAGAGAGCGATAGCATGCCATCTAGAGAGAGAGCTAGGAGGTTGAATCCTATTGTGGGTGAGGTTGTTAAGAAAGAGGTCCTTAAATTGCTTGATGCGGGAATCATCTTCCCCGTTGCGGACTCTAAATGGGTGAGCCCCATTCATGTAGTTCCTAAAAAGGGGGGGATGACCGTAATTAAAAATGAGAAGAATGAACTAATCCCCACAAGAATGGTAACCGGGTGGCGTATGTGTGTGGATTATAGGAAGCTTAACCAAGCCACTAGAAAAGATCACTTTCCCCTTCCATTTATTGACCAAATGTTGGAAAGATTAGCTAAGCATGATTACTTTTGTTATCTTGATGGATATAGTGGATTTTTCCAAATGCCTATTCATCCACAAGACCAAGAAAAAACAACCTTTACATGTCCCTATGGAACATTTGCCTATCGGCGAATGCCCTTTGGGCTTTGTAATGCGCCGGGTACCTTTCAAAGATGCATGATGGCTATCTTTTCGGAATTTATTGAGAAAATCATGGAAGTGTTCATGGATGACTTTTCTGTTTATGGTTCGTCTTTTGATGATTGTTTAGCTAATTTGGCTAAAGTGTTGAAAAGATGCATTGAGACGAACCTTGTACTTAATTGGGAAAAATGTCATTTCATGGTGCAGGAGGGGATAGTTCTTGGGCATTTGGTCTCAAAAAGAGGAATTGAGGTGGACAAGGCAAAAATTGAAGTCATTGAGAAATTGCCACCTCCAAGAGATGTGAAAGGAATTAGGAGTTTCCTTGGTCATGCCGGATTTTATAGAAGGTTTATAAAGGACTTCTCGAAGATTGCAAAGCCATTGTCAAATCTTCTATGCAATGATAAAAAATTTCATTTTGATGAAGATTGCCTAGTAGCCTTCAAGAAGTTAAAAGAGGCATTGATTTCGACTCCTATTATTCAACCCCCTAGGTGGGAATTGCCCTTTGAACTCATGTGTGACGCAAGCGATTATGCAATTGGGGCGGTTCTTGGGCAAAGGATAGACAAGAAACTTCATGCCATCCACTACACAAGCAAAGTTCTTAGTGGTGCTCAATTGAATTATACAACTACGGAGAAGGAACTTCTTGATATCGTCTATGCCTTCGACAAATTTCGTCCTTATCTTGTGGCTTCAAAGGTTATAGTATTCACGGATCATGCGGCTATCAAATATCTCTTAGCGAAGAAGGATTCCAAGCCAAGATTGATAAGATGGATTTATTACTCCAAGAGTTTGATATTGAGATTAAAGACAAGAAGGGGGTAGAAAACGTGGTAGCCGACCACTTATCAAGGCTAGAGGAGAATGAAGAGATTGAGACGGATACTAGACCGGTGAATGATTCATTTGTCGGAGAGCAACTCATGAGAGTTGAAGCGGAGGCGCTTCCTTGGTATGCGGATTTCGTAAACTTTGTGATTTGTGGAATTATACCCCACGATATGAACCACCATCAAAGGAGGAAATTCCTTTCCGAGACCAAGAGGTACTATTGGGACGAGCCCTACCTTTATAGGCTTTGCGCGGATGGGCTATATAGGACTTGCGTCGCCGAAGAGGAAATGAGAGAAATTCTTTACCATTGTCACTCTTCTCAATATGGAGGACATGGTAGTGGAGCAAAAACCGCGTCGAAGGTACTACAATGCGGCTTTTATTGGCCTACTCTCTTTGGCGATGCTTATGAATTCGCGAAAGCATGTGATCAATGTCAAAGGACCGATAATATCTCAAAGAGGCATGAAATGCCCCAACAAAGCATCCTCCCGGTCGAGATATTTGACGTATGGGGCATTGACTATATGGGCCCTTTTCCTTCTTCATTTGGGAACCGATTCATATTGATGGCGGTTGATTACGTCTCGAACTGGGTTGAAGCCGTCGCTTCCCCCACTTGCGATGCCAAGGTGGTCACGAAACTATTCAAGAAAATCATCTTTCCGAGATTTGGGGTGCCAAGAACCGTTATAAGTGATGGTGGTTCGCATTTCAAGGAGAGACATTTCGAGGCCTTGCTTCGCAAATATGGAGTTAGTCACAAGGTTGCCACTCCTTATCACCCACAAACTAGTGGACAAGTGGAAATTTCAAATCGAGAAATCAAGGCAATCTTGGATAAAACCGTGGGGAGCTCAAGAAAGGATTAGTCATCGAAGCTAGATGACGCTCTATGGGCCTATCGTACGGCATTCAAAACCCCTATTGGAATGTCTCCCTATCGCCTTATTTATGGGAAGCCGTGCCACTTGCCGGTGGAATTGGAGTACAAGGCGATGTGGGCAATCAAAACGTTGAATATGGATTTACAAATGGCGGGAGACCATAGGGTGCTTCAACTCCATGAGTTAGAAGAAATAAGGAATGAGGCCTACGAAAGTGCTAGGATCTATAAAGAGAAGACCAAGAAATGGCACGACAAAAGGATACTTCGTCGTGAATTCAAGAAGGGAGAGAAGGTCTTGCTCTTTAATTCTAGGCTTAAGCTATTCCCGGGAAAATTGAGGAGCCGATGGAGTGGCCCATTTATTGTTCACAAGCCCTACAAAGATGGCCATGTTGAATTGCTAAACAATGATGGAACTACTTTCACGGCGAATGGGCAAAGGCTAAAGCACTATAGGGAGGGATTTCGTGACGAGCAAAATGTCACATTCCCCTTGACCGACCCATAGAGTGCCTTTTCCGCTTGAGGAGGGATCCTAGCTATGGACTCCTCAAGTGTGCTTCTTAGTGAGAAAAGGATCGGCTCGGTCTTTGCCAAGACGTTAAACTAGGCACCTCACGGGAGGTAGCCCGGTTTGTGAGTTGTCTATCTTTGCGCAATTAACTTCCAAATATGTGTAGCATGCTCTTGTGAACTTGTAATGTGGCTTGGTGATTTGGATGATTTTATATGCATGATTAGGGGTGTGTGCGATGTGGTATTGAGCTTGCATGAATTTTCTTGATGATGGTGGAGTTTTAAGTGTGGAGTGTTGATCCTAGCTTGTTTTGTTTGAAAATCGTATGTATATGTGCTAGCGATTGATTAGGAGGGCGTACCTCGATTATATGTGATATTTTGAGTGGTACCTATTCTTGATTTTGAGTAGAAATCTGGGTTCAGTCGATCGACTGGAGGTAAGCTATAGCCCAGTCGATCGACTAGATGATGTTTCAGGAGCTCCTGTTTTTTGAGCAACGCCAGTCGATCGACTGGTCTC
This sequence comes from Rhodiola kirilowii, assembly GCA_033675215.1. Taxonomy (NCBI): domain Eukaryota; kingdom Viridiplantae; phylum Streptophyta; class Magnoliopsida; order Saxifragales; family Crassulaceae; genus Rhodiola; species Rhodiola kirilowii. Next base: position 39,077,255 of record CM066201.1, read on the forward strand.
TCAGTCGATCGACTGAGAATTCCTTATCAGAAATCGCAGTTTCCTTCTTCCTTCTCATTCTTTCGAAACCCTAAATTCAAAACTTTTTCTCCTCCGATCCGATCCTCCTCAAATCCTCGCCGGTCTACTCCCAGCAGCCTCGCCACCAGTTCGCCTCGCCTCCGCCGCTCGTCCGCCCTCAAACCGCCGCCCGAATCGCCAGAAATCCAGTTTCCGATCGGAAATGCATCTCTCCGCCGATCTCCTCCGACCGCCGGTTGTTTCCCCCGATTCCACCGCCAAACTGCTCCATAAACCCCCGCCTACAAACCCCAACCATCAATTCCTTTCGAAAATCCCTCCCCGGAAAACCCCCAAATTCGACCTAATCCGATCGGATTTCAGCCCTAAGTCGATCGACTGAGATATCTGTCCTCTGCCAGTCGATCGACTCGATCGCAATTCAGTGCCATTTTTGAGTTTTTGCTCAATTCGACTCAGGCTTCCATTTCCAGTGCACTATGGGTCGTGCCGATTCATCTTCCAGTTCGAAAGCAAAGGGAAAGGGGATCGCTCATGAGCCCTCTCTTTTGGAGCAAATTGATGAGTTTCAGAGCGAAGACGAGGATGATAGACCTCTTGTTACCCGCAAGAGGAGATTTTTGAGGGATTCTCTTGCTGACCGGAGTTCAGAGGAGGAGATTGAGGCCGCGCCGGTTTCCGCGCCGCCCCCAAAGAAGAAAAAGCCTCCACCGAGGAAACCGGCGCCGAAGAAGAAAGCGCCAGTGCCTCCTACCCCTAGAGTCCATGCGCCCCCTGTGCATAGAGAGCCCTCTCCTACTGCTGCCCCTCCTTCCACGGCCTTAGTGCTGATTGAGCCTCATGAGGAGCCCTATGCGGGACCGATGCCCATGCCGGTCCCGTTCCCGTTCTCGGTTCCCTTGGTCTTAAGGGACGAGAAGCACCGGACTCGTCACGCTACTATCATTGCGAGGAAGATGAAGGCCATCCCGACATTGTACCTGGACATGGGCTTGCTCCGCGGCATCGACGATGTTGTCGCGACTGAGGTACAATCTCGGCTCACTACTCATGGCTTATCCTTTATATTTGCTGATGATCCGGGTTCCTACCAGAGGGTAGTTGAGGAGTTTTTATGCTCGTTTGAGTCGGTGAAGGAAAGAGTGGGGGAGGATGGTTCCTCAGAGTATTATTGGGAGTTCGTTTTGGGGGGTAGAAATTTCCGGATCAGGGAGAGTACGATCCGAGAGTGGCTTGGCTTCCCACAGCCTACGGGCTCACCCCAGGTATTCACTGAGCACGACCAGTCCAGACTTTGGAAGAGGATTTCTGGTAGAAATGAGTGGTTCATATCTTCATATAATTCTTCGGCGATCGTTGATCCAGTTTGGAAGATTATGCACCACGTCATTTCTATTGGTATTAATACGAGGACAGAGAGGGGTAGGAAGGTGACCTTGCCAGATATGGACCTCATGGTTGCCATGGATCACGGGAAAATTTTTATTGGCTAGTGGTCCTTGCCAATCGGTTTGAGGCCGTTGTGAAGCCGACTACGAGGAACAAGGGCTTGGGAGGTGGCTCCTTGATTACATTGATAGCCCAAAGGTGTAACTTCACCTTTGGCCACGAGGGTTGTGAGGCCCCTGCTAGGAGTTTGCTTGACATCACCTTGATGAAGAATATGCACATGGTGAAGCGGGACGGTAAGACATGGAGTAGTGACCCGTCGCCTCATGTGGAGACCCTTGTGACTGATGCTGCTGCGAAGAGGAGGGCCTTCAAGCAGAAGTTTCCCCTTTACTGTCTCGCCCACCTCTCACCCTCTCCCTCTCCCTCTCCTCCCGGTTCACCTCCTCCTCCCCCACCGGCAGTCATTCCAGAGGCAGATGAGGAGTTGCCACCAGCAGAGCCAGCAGCCGATATTCCCCGTCCAGTCGTTGATGACACGGCAGAGTGGAGACAGAGAGTCACATCAGATATTGCTGGCTTGACGACTGGCGTGGCAGACTTGAGGAGTGGACTGACTCACCTCGAGGACTTTGTCCGGGAGTCTGATGCTAGAGCCCGCCGGGAGTGGGAGTGGCTGAGATCCACGGTTTTATCTTTCGGCAGAGGCCCCAGCACTCCAGTTGCCACTCCACTCGCTCCAGAGTTCTCAGCACCGCGTGGCGCCTCCCCACTACCTTTCTCGCCAGTTTCAGCATTCGGGGAGGCGGGCACTCCACTCCCAGGAGAGACGATCCCCAACGTGGATTCTGCTTTAGACGATATCCCTCTCTTCCCCGGTGTCACGCAGCCGCTTGAGGACGATGGAGTCGTTGATTCAGCTAGGAGGACCCCTCCGGGAGACGACGAGGCTACATCTTAGTCCATGCTTCATTTCTATTTCCACATGTGTATTTTCCTTATTTGACTTGTTGCATTGGATGTTGATTTGGATGATAAGTCGCCTTTTGGCGCATTTTTGATGATGTATGCTATTTTGGTGATATCTATCCTTTCTTGCCTATTGGTTGTATGCTATATTCTTATGATGATATTGGAGGTGTTTACCATTTATACTGTTCACTCTACAGGATATACATTCACATATTCCTATCACGTCTAAAACACCCTCTTATATCTACACTTGCACCCAAAAGGCTATTTCTCACTCTTATGGATTATATCACCGGCACTACAAACGAGGGGAGTTCCTATGCGCCTTTGCCTTTATTTTATCATTCCTTGCGCTTAGGGACTAAGCTTGAATTAAGTGTGGAGTGGTTTTGATGCGCATAGTTCACATGATTGCATGCTATACATATCATTTCTAGATGGACACTTGCATACTTGCACATTGTCCCAACATGAGAGTGTTTTTAACCGCATAGGCTTGTGATTTTAAATTCTAAATCCCTATAGATCGCATCTAGCCTATGTGCCACATTTACCGACCTAGTCCTTTGAGCTTGCATTTTTGAGAATCAATATCATTGCTACATCTTGACTATCCAACTTTCTAAGTATTTTCGTTGCAACACCTTGGATCAAGCTAGCAAACACTTTTAAAAATCGTTGTGAAAAACTTAGATCATTTGAATGCTCTTTGGTGACTTGAGTTCTCTAACATAGTGCCTTGTTCATGATTAATTCCCGCACATCCCTTACAACTTTTGAACATATTGTCAAGTTTTAAGTGTGGAGTCATTTTAAAAAAATGGAAAAAAAAATGAAAAAAAAAAGATAGAGAGGAAGCCTGAATGAATGAGCAAATGCCGGGGGTTAGGGAGGTAAGTCCCCCCTCGAAAGCATTTGTCTCAATAAGAAAATGAGAAGCACTTACGACTTGACCCTATGTTCTTCCATCCTTCTATATTTGTGCGGGATTAGTCATTTCCATCGTGTGCTTGTTAAAATAATTCTTGGACGATCCTTGTGCTTGCACGAGAGCTATCATTTGGTCTATGCTTGTTTATTAAGAAACATTAGTGTCGAACTCCACTTCCCTTATGGATTACGGCTTAAGCGCCTAAAACTTGGGAATGAGTTTCTTGCCGCGAGCCCATGGACTAGCCCTAGCTAGCATAGGTGAGCGGTAGACACTCTATTTTGCAAGCTATAAGCCTTACTTCTATTATGTTGCTTTGAAAATGAGTAGAATTTTGGATAGTCATTTCATAGCCCTAGTATTGATGCTCTTGAATGCACGTCGCAAAAGGTACTCAAAAGGTTGAGAAAGCTCTTTTTATGATATTGTGGCGCTAGTCTTGCTTGAGGTGAGGGATTGGTTTTGAAAAATCGTAGCCTTGGTTGAGTACTCTTGCATTCACTCTTATGGGACATGTGCATATATGGGATTTGTGAGTATTCCCTTTTCTGAAAACTCTCACGAGACTATAACTCGTCCACTAGGGTAGCCTAGGGGTTTAAAGGCTTAATGCATATGCTAAATGCATTCGTAACGCCTACGAAAAAGAGCTAGTTAGATTGTATATACTTGCCATTTACTTTTCAATAACATGTTTAGAAATAAGGATCGAGACCTCGTGAAATCTAGTGTGGCAAATGCACGAAAAACATAGCACCACTAGCATTTCGACATTTGCACTTCCTTGGCATATTTGCATACTTTGTTCGGGACGAGCAAAGCTTAAGTGTGGAGTGTTGATGAGTTGAGTTTTCGACTCATTAATGCCCGTTTTTCACTATAGCTTTAGTTCGATTCCGACTACTATTTGATGTCATTTGATCCTTTTCTCGTGCGTTTCAGGTACAAATCAAGATGTCTTAGTGTCAAGAGCCATTGGAAGGACACTCGGAGAAAATCGGTGTTTTAGAGCAAAAGTTGGCAGGAATTGGTCTCCAGTCGATCGACTGGGAAGCTCCCCTGCTCCAGTCGATCGACTAGATAAACTCTCAGGAGGTGCTGAAAATCGAGCATTATCAGTCGATCGACTGGCCCCTCCAGTTGATCGACTGAAGAGTCTTCTACCCATGGGTTGCAAGCCACGCGCCTCCAGTCGATCGACTGGGACCTCAGTCGATCGAGTAGATGAAGTTTCAGGAGGACCTATTTTCCGCACAAAGCCAGTCGATCGACTGGGAAGCTCCCCTGCTCCAGTCGATCGACTGAGATCCTGCTATCCAAGTTCCGTTTTCTACCTCCAGTCGATCGACTGGGCCACAAGCCCAACGCCAGTCGATCGACTGGACCTGCTACAGTACCGAAAATAATCCGAGGCTATAAATAGAAAGAGGGTTTCTTGACCTAATATCTTGGATTAATCTGGAGAAGAAGAAAAAGGAAAGTGATCAAATCAAGGGTTTCATCATCATCAAATCAAGGAGGAATCAAGATCAAGGGAGTTCACTAGGACTAATCATCCTATTCTTTCCCTCTTCTTTTCTCCTAGATTTGCTTGTGAAAACCTACTCATCATGTTGTCTTACATGATGAGTGAGTAGTCTCCCTTGTGTTTTGAGGGGTTCTATGAACCTCCTTGGTACTCAATGATCATTGTGAACACATTTGAATAGGGAAGTTGATTTCATTTTTACTATGCTCTTCATGTTAGACATGTCTCTAAGTGTTTGATAAAATGCCTAAGTGACATGTTTATGTTAGAACTTTGATCTAAGTCTTGAGAAAGCTTAGGGATGGTTTTGATATAGTAAAATTGAACTTAACCTACATTTATGAGAGTAAATGCATGGTGAGAGGTGAACTAGAACTTTATGCATATAGCATTTATGAGAGTAAATGCTATATAGTGGATCAACACCCTTTAATTAGTGAGATCCTAACTAAGATGGCTTGACTAAGATTAGATACGCGTAATAGCCTAATTCTTAGTCTAGGCTAGGTTCAAAACCTATCAACTCTTAATTAATTGAACTCTTGTTTGCATGATCATTGGGAAATTGCCAAGGAGGGGATTAATCCCTCGAAACTCGCTTTTAATTGAATTCAATCCTTTGAAAACCACTTCATTTTTGTTTTACAATCATTGATAACTCAACCAACCTATAAAAGGAGAGCTCCTCTTCTCCACCCTTGGATGCAACACCACATGCCACCATCTCCACCCTCCATTCCTCCTCCCTTAGCCTATAAAAGGAGAGCTCCTCCTCCTCATTTGTATCATCCAAAAATCATATTTCACTTCTCTCTCTAAGTTTATGTTACTTTGTAAGTTTGGTTTATGAAATAATACTCCTGTTGGTTCTTGAGTATTATACTTTAGAGAATACTCCTGTTGGTTCTTGAGTATTCAGTAGGAATTGGGAATACTCCTGTTGATTCTTGAGTATTCCACCTCCTCTCCTCTTACTGTTTTCAAAAACCTCCGAGTATTTAGCTATGGTATCCACCTCTATGGATATTCGTAGCTAAACTCTTTATTCGTTAAAGGGGTGTACTTGTATTATAAAATGTTTTAATTCTTTTTGTTTCTTTTCTCTGTATTCAAAACTTGTTCTATGTGCCATATATTAGATCAAAATTTCCAAGGTTGAGTGGATGCTTGGAATGGCAAAACTCTTCCATGGGGATTCGTAAACATACTCGGATAAGTGGATGCTTGGAATGGCAAAGCTTATCTGAGGAGTTTGATCTTTCTAAAACACCATTTGGATAAATCGGGAAAGACAATCCAAATGGATGCACACAGGCTAATATACCTTGGAATGGGGTATTAGTCTAAGTAGAACAAGTGCTCTACGACTATTGCAAAAGACTAGACGGTGTTGCAAGTTGAGTGCTTGGAATGGCCTCGATTCACTTTCGAACACTTTTGTAAAAGGCTAGACAGTGTTGCAAGTCGAGTGCTTGGAATGGCCTTGATTCACGTTTGAATACTTAGAAAGGTTACTAAAATAATAAATAGGCTATGATACAAGGCCCCTGAAACCGAATGTTTTCCTTGAATTACAAAACCCCCCTGTATTTACTTTTATAAATTGCTCGATCATCTGCAATCACCAACCGCTCATCTACCGGAGAACTCACCAATCACGCATCACCCACTGTAAGTCCTTCTTTTATTTTCAGTATTTTAATTTCAGTATTTATTTTCTGTAATTTACTTTTCCGCACTCAAAACCCAAAAATTAACCAAAAAAGTCACTTAGTCATAACCGCTAAAATCTCAATCAACCTTAAAACACGCTCCCTCACTGTACAAATCCCTTAAAGAACAACGTATCCCTCTAATTCCCTTGGGTTCGACCCCTACTTACCACTTACTACCCAGTAGTGTAGTTGCGAGTAGCGGAAATTATAAATTTATTTGCACAGAGAACATTGCACCTTAACGACAGTGCAGTGGGCTCCATCAACAGCCTGAACACAGGGTCCAGAAATCTGAACCAGATCCTGTCTATGCAGAAGAGAATGAAAGATACTACAGGGCTTGGATTCACTGGGGAGAAGAAAAGTGGTGATACGAAGTTTGTGAAAGCCAGTGGCACAGTTCCTAAAGACAACAAGCACAAGACAACTGATGAGTCTGTCTGTGGCAGAGAAGGAGACAGTTTGGTATCGTGTCCCAAGAGCTAAAGAATGGCAACGTGCTAGGGTGTGCTACTACTGCAGCAAACCAGGGCACATTAAACGTCATTGCTATCGTTATAGACGTCACAGCCAGTACAACGAACCAACAAGGAGACGAGGCAGAATGGTGTGGAGACCAAGGAATGATCAATACTGATGTGTCTTGTACAGTTCAACTGACAGGGAAGATAAAGAGAGCTGGTTTTTTGACAGCGGCTGCTCAAGACACATGACTGGAGTTCGAGAATACCTAACCAATCTGAGACCAATCAACGGCCACCATGTGACCTTTGGTGACGGAAAAAGAGCAAGAGTTCTAGCCAAAGGAAACACTGAATGTGACAGGCATGCCACGCCTTGATGATGTTTACTGGGTTGACGGGTTAAAAGCCAACCTGATTAGTATCAGTCAACTGTGCGATAACACTAATCAGGTACAGTTCTCAAGAATTTCTTGCCATGTTTACAACAAACACGGAGTTTGCGTAATGGAAGGAGACCGTGCAAGCAACAACTGCTACTTAGTAAGCCGTGTTGCAACTCCAGGAGCAGTTACTTGTATGCTGAGTAGGTGCGATGAAATACATCTTTGGCATCAACGCCTGGGACACATCAACTTCAGATCTCTGAAATTTCTCTCCAATGAGAAGTTGATTGAAGGTATTCCTGTTATCAGAGGTGATATGCAAATTATTTGTGGTGATTGTCAAGCAGGAAAACAGACTCGAACAGTACACAAAAAGGTGGATAAAGTTTACACAAAGCGTGCGCTGGAGCTAGTGCATATGGACCTGATGGGACCTATGCAGGTGGAGAGTCTCGGTCGAAAGTGGTACGCATTCGTATGTATAGATGACTATACCAGATACTCTTGGATCATGTTCTTGCGTGAGAAATCTGAGACTGTGCAAGCTTTTATACAACTTGCTACACGTCTGATCAATGAGAGGAGAGATCGTGGAGAAAATCTTTTGTCCATTCGAAGTGATCATGGGAGGGAATTTGAGAATGAAAAGTTTGCCCGATTCTGTGATGAGCAAGGTATTGTACATCAATTCTCATCTCCCATCACACCGCAACAAAATGGAGTAGTTGAGCGGAGAAATCGAACTGTTCAAGAAATGGCAAGAGTCATGCTACATGCAAAGAACGTCCCTCTGCACTTATGGGCCGAAGCTATGTCAACCGCTACCTACGTCCTGAACAGAGTTCTGATTAGATCAGGGATGGACAAAACCAGCTATGAGCTCTGGAAAGGAAGAAAGCCCATAGTTAAGCACTTCCACGTGTTTGGTAGCACTTGTTATGTGTTGACCTATAGGGAGCAAAGGCAGAAATTGGATAGAAAGTGCGAAGAAGGCCTATTCCTGGGCTACTCTCCAAACAGCCGAGCCTATCAAGTCTACAACAAGAGTTCCAGAACAGTGATCGAGTCAATCAATGTTGTAATCGATGATGCCAAGGACTCACACCTAATGCAAGAATCAGATGATGATATGGAGACTCAGTATACTCGTCCTAAGCCTATACAAGGGTCTGTACTAGATGCAAATTCTGAAATTGTGCCTGAAACGGTGCCAGATTCAGCCGAGAAGCATGATGATGCAAATATGCAAGATTCTGAAGATACTTTCCATCAGCCTGTCCAAGAGTATGTACCAGATGCGAATTCTGAAGTTGTGCCTGAAACTGTGGACGAATCAATCGAAAAGGATGGTGACGTTCAAATGCAAAACAATGAAGCCTCCCGATCTGAGTCTGCTCAAAGGCCTGAACTAGATGAAGACTCTGAAAGGGTGCCAGAAACTATGCCAGAGTCTGCCAAGGGGAACACTGATATAATCATGCATGAAGCAGAAGGTAGTGAGGTGAAACAAGCCGGTTCAAGAAGTGGTGACTCAAGCATACAACCATCAAGCAGAATCCAGAAGAATCATCCTCTCACAAGTATCATTGGGAACCTTCAAGACAAGATCAAGACTAGAGGTAAATCTCATGTTAATTACAGAGAGATGATTAATCATAGCTGCTATTTGTCGAAGGTGGAACCAAAGAATGTAAAGGAGGCCTTGAAAGATGATCATTGGATCACTGCCATGCAAGAAGAGTTGGGAGAATTCACCCGCAACGATGTATGGGATCTAGTTCTTCGCCCAATTGGAGTAAATATCATTGGCACAAAGTGGATATTTAAGAACAAAACAGATGAAAGCGGCAACATTACGAGAAACAAAGCCAGGCTGGTTGCTCAAGGGTACACTCAGATCGAGGGGATCGACTTTGAGGAGACATTCGCCCCAGTAGCACGCTTGGAAGCTATTCGACTTCTGCTCGCAGTTGCATGTTACTTGAAGTTCAAACTGTTCCAGATGGACGTAAAGAGTGCCTTCTTGAACGATATGTTGTCTGAGGAAGTGTACGTATCACAGCCTAAAGGATTCGAGGACCCTCACTATCCAGATCATGTTTACAAACTGAAGAAGGCCTTGTACGAACTAAAGCAAGCCCCTAGAGCTTGGTATGAAAGGCTGACACAATTCCTCATGAGCATGGGATACACTCGAGGAGGAATAGATAAGACTATGTTCGTGAAAAAGGGTAACAAACACTTTATCATTGCACAGATCTACGTCGATGACATTGTGTTTGGTTCCAATTCTCAGAAGATGGTGGATGAGTTTGTGGCCCAGATGCAAAGCGAGTTTCAAATGAGCATGGTGGGTGAAATGAACTACTTCTTGGGGCTGCAGGTTGTACAGTCGAAGGAAGGGATTTTCTTGACTCAGGCCAAGTATGCGAGAAATCTAGTGAAGAAGTTTGGACTGGACAAAGCTACCAACAAGAGAACTCCAGCTGCTACACATGTGAAGATCACCAAGGATGATACAGGAGCTTCAGTGGACCAGACCTTGTACAGAAGCATGATCGGGAGTCTGCTATACCTGTCTGCTTCCAGACCAGATATTTGTCAAGCAGTGGGAGTCTGTGCCAGGTATCAGGCAGATCCGAAGGAAAGTCACTTGTTGCAGGTGAAGAGGATCATCAAATATGTAAGTGGTACTGCTGATTATGGTCTGTGGTACACTAGAGATACAAGTGGTTGTATTGTTGGATACTCTGATGCAGACTGGGCTGGTAACATCGAGGACAGAAAGAGTACTTCTGGTGGATGCTTTTTCGTGGGCAATAACCTTGTATCTTGGTTTAGTGACAGAACCGCTTGTCGACAGAGCGATTTGTGCAAATAAATTTATAATAGTCCGCTACTCGCAACTATACTACTGGGTAGTACTTGGTAAGTAGGGGTCGAACCCAGAGGAATTAGGGGGATAGGTTATTCTTTAAGGGATTTGTTCAGCGAAGGAGCGTGTTTTAGGTTGGTTGAGGTTTTAGTGCTAACAACTACGTGACTTTTTAGTTGGTTTTGGTTTTGAGTGCTGAAAAGTAAATTACAGAAAAGTAAATACTGAAATTAAAAGCGAAGACTTACAGTGGGTGATGCGTGAATTGCAAGTCCTCCGGATTGTGAGCGGTTGATGGTTGCAGTTGATTGAACAATAAAAGTAAAGACAAAGGGGTTTTGTAATTGCGAGAGAAGTATTCGGTCTTGGGGGCCTTGTATTATATCCTGTTCATTCTTTTAGTAACCCTTCTAAGTATTCAAACGTGTATCGAGGCCCTTTCGTAGCGCTCAATTTGCCACACTGTTTGTAAACCCTTGTTCTACTTCAGACTAATTCCTCCTTTCGAAGTATCTTAGCCTTTTGTGCATCCATTTGGTCCCTTTGGTCCAGTTTCCAAATGGTTTTAAAGATAGATCGAACTCCTCAGATAAGCTTTGCCCTTTCGTAGCATCCACTTACCCGAGTATGTTCACGACTTCCCACAGAAGAGTTTTGCCCTTTCGTAGCTTCCACTCAACCTTGGAAAGTCTGACCTTATAAATGGCACATAGAACAAGTTTTGAATACAGAGAAAAGAAACTAAACGAAGTAAAACATTTTATAAAACAAGAACTCCCCTTCAACCGAATGAAGAGTTTAGTTACGAATATCCATAGAGTTGGACATCATAACTAAATACTTGGGGATTTGGAAAAGAATACTCAAGAACAAACAGGAGTAAAGAGAGAAGAGAAAGAGATTACTCAAGAACAAACAGGAGTAACTCTTGAACTGTAACTGAAAACTTGAGTACTCAAGAACCAACAGGAGTACTCAAGATCGAACTAAAGTATTTGAGAACAAACTGAACTTTTATTGATATCAAACCAAACTTTACATAGTAACAAATTTAGAGAGAGAAGTGTTTTACACAATTTTGGGATGATTTGAAATGAGGAGGAGAGCTTGGTATTTATAGGCTAAGGGGAGGGGAATGGAGGGCCAAGATGAGGGCATGTGGTTTGGCATCCAAGGGTGGAGATGGGGGGAAGAGGAGAGGAAGACAAGTGTCACAAGGGGAGAGGAGAAGGCAAAGCCGCCGGCGGCTTTAGGCATGGATGGAGGAGAGGGTGACATGTGGAGGAAGGGGAGAGGAGGAGGGGAGATGTGAGGAGGTAGCCGCCGGCCCATGTGGCATGAGGAGAGTGGTTGTGAGTTTTGTGCAGTTTGCACAAAACTATCGGTGTATTCCAGCTCCGGATTGTCTTCGGTTTGATTTGTTTTGAATGATTCCAAGTCAGGATCTTTAGATTTCTTCATTCAGCGTCTGATCTTGACCTTGGATTGTCTCCTGATATCTTTTCTGTGCTAAAAGCTCTTCCTTAGCGTGTATTCTCTCTAAGCTCTGAAATACCCTATAGAAATGTATCGGAACTAAATAATCGAAGTTAGATAGACAAACAGTCTAATTTGGTGGGTTTAACTGTGTTTATGATTCATACAATTGTGGTCCATCAGATAACCCCACACTTTTAGTTGTTCGTCCCGAACAATGCTTTATAAGGGCGTTACTAAGTAAGTTGGTTAAAATATAAAAATAAGATTGTGGTACTCGATTTTTCCTAATTCATGCATTACTACTTGTTACTAAATTAAACTGCGTAAATAAGTAGAAGAAACTTGATACGTGTACCTTCGTGCTGAGATGCAAATTATTTCGGATGTTTCGGGAGATAGCCCTTTTCAGGCTCCTGGACTACACCTTCGGGACCGTCTCGCACTATATGGTTTTCTTGTAGCTTTCTCTAGCACGTGATTCGATTCGGGTTTCAGTGAGTTGAGCCTTTTCTTGATTTTTTTCTTTTTTTCTTTCTTCTTCTTTGGCGATGGACTGCTTTTTGTAGTGATTTGCCTTTAGCTTTTGATTTGACGTTGTTGAGTGCTTCACTTTTGCTCGGTTAAAACCTTCACATTTTTGGGCCTTAGGCCTCTTTTGATTTTCTTCTTTGAGTTTTTTGCTTCTTTGTGACTTGCTAGTCCATCTTGTTTTTTGCCTTCTTGGGAGGTCCAATCATCGCCCGCAAGCATATGGAAATACCTCCCCGCTCCTCTCATCTTTGTTGTTTCGCGCGGGTCAAGATGAGGGTCGCTCATCTATTTTCTCTGCTACTTTGACTAGAGAGAGGACGGTTTGATTCCCGTCCTCGCCTTTTGCATTGCATGGCGGAGATGACTTCAATTTTCACTGAAACCCGAAGTGCAGCCTCCACTGACTTCGAAAACCATATAGTTTGATCTGATCCTTTGATTGCTTGCCAAGTCCTTTGAGGGCATTTCTATCAACTCCACATCCCTGGTTATCTTAGCACAAAGGGACAAATGAAAAGTTACACCCTAAGTTTTTAGACAGTTGAATTTTCACAAGGTTACTGCATGAATTATAACTTATCTTTTTCACATTCTTAAGTTCATATTTTCAAAAAGATACTATTACTAAGAAAAAACAACAAGCATGTTATTTATGTACACAGGTGGTTCTCACCCCCCACTTTTGAACGAAGACGTGCCTTAGTTCAAAAGTCATGCAAGCTTAAAACTAAATTACTGAATTTAAATGACAGAAATTAAAGTGCAGAAAAGTAAGATAGTGTCGGGTTACCTCCCGACCAGTGCACTTGTTTAACGTCGTTGGCTCGACGATACCTCGTTTGTGGATCACTGGTTTGGGTCCCATGGGTGCTTGAGGTCGAACTTTTTCCCAACTGCTCTCTTAATCGGTCCCAAGTTCTCGTATGGCAGCGGGCTTGGTTCTGATATCCATTGAACCGATAATTTCTTCTTTACATTCTTCTGGGAAGGTGAGGATCCTTTGACCATAGATGCTGGTCTTTTGAGTCGGACTTTCTTGTTTCTCCATCCGGGCTTCCATTCCACCGGCCCATGTCTTGGTCGTTTCTTCATGTTTGAATGGGTGGCACTTTTGCAATTCTGGAAATTCAGTATTGTGCCATCGAGCATTGGTGACCTTAAGCATGTCTCCATGTGAAGCCTCTTCTTTGTGGCAGCGACGAATGGTCGTCCTAGCACGAGCAAATTTTCAGGGCCGCTTTGTTGAGTCGTGGTGAGTGAGAGCTCCATTGATCGCTTTTCTTGTCCTTGTTCTGCCTCAAACTCGCCTTGCACCTTAGCGTTAATCACTTCATTTTCAGGGGCTGTGATCCGCATACAAACCGAAGGGAAAAGTTGGGGAACTTCCACCATAAGGGCCAGGTCTTTCTTGGACAGTTTGATAATGAGGACCAGGCCTGCCTTAGGTGCTTCGATAGTGAGGATCGGGCATGTTTCGGGTATATTGGTGATGAGGACCGGTTCAAGTGGCTCGGCTGGTTTGGCAATGAGAACCAGGCCTAATTTGGCCGGTTCTTCTTCGGTTATTTGCGAGTCCTCATCCTCAGTTGGCTTCGTGGGCTCCAATATTGGCTCCTTTAGAGCCTCCTACACGTCCATTACTGCCCTTGTACTGATGTCTTCTCTCGGCCTTGTTGCGGGCAAGCTCGTAATGGGTGTGGTGTCGGGCTTGTTTTGTACTGAGTCCACTTCCATCGTCGGTACCTTATCTTCAGTTTGGTGTATTGGCCCTTGTTTTGTGCTCTCTGCCAAATTGTCTATGAGTCGCCAGGTTTGAGACATGGTTAACTTCATGATCGAGCCTCCCGCTGCATCGTTAAGTCTTTTCCGCTCAAGTGGCATCATTCCACCGAGAAACCTTTGGATAAGATTGATTCTGGAGAATCCATGGTGCGGGCAGCTCGCCACAATGGAGTCAAAGTACGCCAAGTACTCGTCCAATGTTTCGTCCCGGAATTGCTCAAGATTGAGAATCTTCTCGCGGGTTTCAAGTCGGAGAGATGGAGGGCAAAACTTCTCAAGGAATTTGGTTTGTAGACCCCCATAATCACTTTCATACTCAGCACATGAGTAATACCATTTTAATGCCGAGTCAGTTAAAGAAAATTTAAAACATGTGAGTTTAAATTCCTCTAGCGATTCATTTTTAGGCCTCATGTGGTTGCATATGGAGTGCAACGTTTGTGTATGCCTTACGGGATCTTCTCCAAGAGCACCTCCGAATTGGGGGAGACGTCTAATCATTTCAAACATAAGGTTGCTACCCTCATTTTTCCAAGGTTTTATGTCGTAGTATGAAGACATGGCGAATTATGTATAATAGAAAAAAGAACAACTATCCATTTGCTAATTCCCCGGCAACGGCGCCAATTTGACAGAACCGCTTGTCGTCAGAGCGATTTGTGCAAATAAATTTATAATAGTCCGCTACTCGCAACTATACTACTGGGTAGTACTTGGTAAGTAGGGGTCGAACACAGAGGAATTAGGGGGATAGGTTATTCTTTAAGGAATTTGTTCAGCGAAGGAGCGTGTTTTAGGTTGGTTGAGGTTTTAGTGCTAACAACTACGTGACTTTTTAGTTGGTTTTGGTTTTGAGTGCTGAAAAGTAAATTACAGAAAAGTAAATACTGAAATTAAAAGCGAAGACTTACAGTGGGTGATGCGTGAATTGCAAGTCCTCCGGATTGTGAGCGGTTGATGGTTGCAGTTGATTGAACAATAAAAGTAAAGACAAAGGGATTTTGTAATTGCGAGAGAAGTATTCGATCTTGGGGGACCTTGTATTATATCCTGTTCATTCTTTTAATAACCCTTCTAAGTATTCAAACGTGTATCGAGGCCCTTTCGTAGCGCTCAATTTGCCACACTGTTTGTAAACCCTTGTTCTACTTCAGACTAATTCCTCCTTTCGAAGTATCTTAGCCTTTTGTGCATCCATTTGGTCCCTTTGGTCCAGTTTCCAAATGGTTTTAAAGATAGATCGAACTCCTCAGATAAGCTTTGCCCTTTCGTAGCATCCACTTACCCGAGTATGTTCACGACTTCCCACAGAAGAGTTTTGCCCTTTCGTAGCTTCCACTCAACCTTGGAAAGTCTGACCTTATAAATGGCACATAGAACAAGTTTTGAATACAGAGAAAAGAAACTAAACGAAGTAAAACATTTTATAAAACAAGAACTCCCCTTCAACCGAATGAAGAGTTTAGTTACGAATATCCATAGAGTTGGACATCATAACTAAATACTTGGGGATTTGGAAAAGAATACTCAAGAACAAACAGGAGTAAAGAGAGAAGAGAAAGAGATTACTCAAGAACAAACAGAAGTAACTCTTGAACTGTAACTGAAAACTTGAGTACTCAAGAACCAACAGGAGTACTCAAGATCGAACTAAAGTATTTGAGAACAAACTGAACTTTTATTGATATCAAACCAAACTTTACATAGTAACAAACTTAGAGAGAGAAGTGTTTTACACAATTTTGGGATGATTTGAAATGAGGAGGAGAGCTTGGTATTTATAGGCTAAGGGGAGGGGAATGGAGGGCCAAGATGAGGGCATGTGGTTTGGCATCCAAGGGTGGAGATGGGGGGAAGAGGAGAGGAAGACAAGTGTCACAAGGGGAGAGGAGAAGGCAAAGCCGCCGGCGGCTTTGGGCATGGATGGAGGAGAGGGTGACATGTGGAGGAAGGGGAGAGGAGGAGGGGAGATGTGAGGAGGTAGCCGCCGGCCCATGTGGCATGAGGAGAGTGGTTGTGAGTTTTGTGCAGTTTGCACAAAACTATCGGTGTATTCCAGCTCCGGATTGTCTTCGGTTTGATTTGTTTTGAATGATTCCAAGTCAGGATCTTTAGATTTCTTCATTCAGCGTCTGATCTTGACCTTGGATTGTCTCCTGATATCTTTTCTGTGCTAAAAGCTCTTCCTTAGCGTGTATTCTCTCTAAGCTCTGAAATACCCTGTAGAAATGTATCGGGACTAAAACATCGAAGTTAGATAGACAAACAGTCTAATTTGGTGGGTTTAACTGTGTTTATGATTCATACAATTGTGGTCCATCATTTAGCAAGAAGCAGAACAGTATTTCATTATCGTCTACTGAAGCGGAGTATATGGCTGCGGGGAGCTGTTGTGCTCAAATGCTTTGGATGAAGCAGATGCTCAAGGAAGTAGGACTGGAGCAGAATACCATGACGTTATACTGTGACAACATGAGTGCAATCAGCATCTCTAAGGATCCAGTATAGCATTCGCGGACAAAGCACATTGACATCAAACATCACTTCATTAGAGAGGTAGTTGAAGATAAACTCATCAGTCTGTTCCACATGCTAACAGAGAAACAACTAGCGGATATTCTGACAAAGCCGTTGAACGCTGAGAGGTTTGAGACACTAAGGTCTGCACTTGGCCTTTGTGTTATGAAGAACTAGAAGGCCTTGACATCAGGGGCAGTCAGCTGAGCAGAACTATTATAAGAACTGTTTTTCAAGGGGGAGCTGACGTGCCATGTAGTAAGGGGGAGCTGTTTTTTCAATCAAACTGTGCAAGCTCCTGGATCAGTTAGCCGGAGTAGTATTATTTATCTTCAGTGCTGATGTAGAAAGGCTTGAAGAGGGTATTGTCGTGGAGATGAACATGAAGAGGAGTAGTCCCTTGCCACTGGTGAGTCAAAAAGGGGGAGAACTCTGCAGTGTGGTGGTTTTTTGTGTGGGCATTCTTGTTGATGGTGTTTTCTGCTGCGAACGATGCAAAGACTGGAATGAATCAGGTCATGCAGAAGAAGTGTTTTGCCTCACATGTCAAGGGGGAGATTGTTGGAGCATAAAGTGCCATATAGGCAAAACTCAAATCTGTACAAGAAGTACTCGAATTGGTTTGTGCTAGCATCTGTGCAAGGTATATCTTTCAGTTTCGACCAGTTCCGAAAAATCAGCACAGTTGCTGACTTTTAGGAAAAAAAGATATCAACTAGATATTCTCGACCGCCTCATCACCAAACCGCCACTGAAGAGATAGAGATGAGAGTATATTATTTGAATTTGGCAACAAGAAATATATTCATCTTATCTAGGTTTAGAAAAATCAGATCTAGGGTTTGTTCTGATTTTCTAACCACACGGCCAGCTATAAATAGAAGAGCAGAATTTAGTTTCTTCTTCAAGCAACACTTGAGAGAGACGCCGTGTGGAGAGCATTCAATCCGTACGCTGAAATCATAAACCTTGGAGCTTCTGGTCGTCAAGCTCTCACTGAAGGATTGAAGCTGCAAGTCGGTAAACACTTGCTCTATTTGTTTCTTGAACTCACATATTTGTTGCTGCGCATTATCACGCCCAGAGTTCAAGAAGGTGTTGTCGCTGCTTAGTACCACTCAGGTCTAGCAGATTGACTGTCACAGACGACGACCAACCACAATCCGAATCTACGGGTTGGATTCAACTACATCAGTCTCGGAAGGAGGTCTGATCGTACAGACGGGAGTCTCTGGATCTAAGGGGAGCTTAGATCACGCAATTTACTTGTAAGGTAGTATAGGGGATCAGTAGTTTGGAAGGCTGTTCGAACGTCAATCTGTACTATACACCGTGATAGTGAATTGTTCCTTGGACTTGGGAGAAGTCCCCCAGACGTAGGCTACATTGAGCCGAACTGGGTCACCAAGTGTTCTGTGTCATTTACTGCTTTGCACTTTACTTTCATTTACTTTAGTCTGTGCAACTAACTGTACCACAGTGTGTCCAACATCGTGCTGGTACAGTTGAGCTCATCTCACGCGTAGCAATTTCAAGGCATACAATATCTTTTCATATGATAAGTTAAAGTGGTCCAAAGGATCAATTGGGCTTAACAGGCATACAATATTATTCTTGATAAGGTCACATGTGTAAGCATAGCAAATGAAAGATGATACCTAGATGGAGGAAGTCATTTTGTCTTAGCTAGGTTCTTCCTAACAATGTGCTCAGGGATGGTGCTCTTCATAATCTTTGGGCAGGTAAAATGGAAGTATGAAACAGAAACATCTTTGATGTCCGGATTAGACTCCAAGTATGCAGCTACTTGCGCGGGTCCTTTCAATCGCTTACCAGTTGGTGTATAAAAGTAAGGATCCATTCTGGAGTAGTCCTTCCTAAAGACCAACTTTCTCTTGAAGCCTTTTGGAGTCTTTGGGATACCTGGCTTCTCGATAACCCATGTTTGACTTGCATCATACTCAATGTCCGCAGGGTCGTCACAGCTGGTATTTTGCTTACAGTTGCAGACAAATGGTTTTTCCAACAAAGTACTCCTGATCTCCTCGAACTCTTCTTCAGTAGGTATCAGTCTCCACTTAAAGCATTCTGCACACTGAGCGCTGTATATATCACAAGTCCCTTCATCAGATTGTTGCTGAGATTTCTGTCACGAGAAGTTAACACAGTAAAGTCAGTGCAAATAATATTCCTTACAGCATAGGGAAAGAGTGCAGAGGATGACTCAAACTATTTCAACCACCTGTACAGTTATTTGCGGAATCTAGTTTGTAAGTCATTGCCATAAATGATTTTTTAAAGATATGTGCTCACTTTTTGAGCAAGGAAAGACAGTATAAATACATGAGGATAGTGGGAGAAATCGTATTCTTAAAATGCAGCATAATGCAACATTGTTCAGACAAAAGGAACTAACAATCTTTCCCAAATGAGACCAATGTTTCCGTCAGTGCATACTTAAAATACAGGAACATGTATTTGACAGGAATCTCTTAGCTCAAGGATACTTCAATCGCAGCTTATCGAACTTGGTATCTACTAAACATGGCATCAGCGAACTGCATTTGTCTACTCAAAATATTTTCCCCTGAAATAAAAATTGAATGCAGATAGAAGAAAACCCGGTAAAAAAGGAGAGCAACTGTTTGACTGTTGATGCCTTGTTGGTTAAATATATGCATCCTATATAAGCATCAGTAAATAGCTAATCGAGTAGTAAATCATATACAAAATCAGGAAACACACGAGGGTGTTGCATGCCGAAGTTTAATCGTCCGTACTACGGGATGAGCTAAAATTCTCGACACACAACATCAACCATACATTGTAAAGATGAACAAATTGCAAAACAGGTCATCACATTGTACACTCCATCCACACTAATCAATCACTCCAAACAGCCCTCGTCAAATTTTATATAAATGGCAGTACATGTTGTTTCCTATTAATGAGCCAAAACTTGCATTGTTTCAAAATCTCCATACTGTAAACAAAAATAGTTATCAACAGCAGTGTAAAAGACATGCAAATATCGGAATGTAATAATGGGCTCGACAACCGCCACAAAACCCTAGACATCAAAAATCTTTAAAATCCCTTAATCAATCACGCGCGCGGAACGATTAAGAACGGGAAAATCAACAACGCGGAGAATAAGATCACGTCGAGATATCCGAAGACCTTTTCGCAGGTAACGGGGGGAGATTCTTCCTGAGTGTAGTTCATCATCTTTGTTTCACGGCTGAGCTCCGATCAGTCCATCTGTTTGCTGTAATGTTACTGCTTATTACTTTATATTTTATATATTGGGAAAAGTACAAAACGGAACATCCATATTTTGTCCGAAAATTTAAAAATAAATCAAAAATTAAAAAATGTTCTAAAATTTTAAAAAAATTGGAAAAATTCATAATAATAATAAATTTCAAAAAATATGGAAATAATTTAAATATTTATAAAAACTTAAAAAATTCAGAAAAAATTTAAAAATGTAAAAAAAATTCAAAAAATGTAATTTTATTATTATTAATTTCCGACAATTTTCAAAAAACATACAAAAGATGAGGAAATTTAGAAAAATCTATAATATTTCTGAAATTTAGAAATTAATTTGAATAAAAATTAATAAATAAATATTCAAATGGGATATTGCCTTGATACATTGAAAGTAATGGAAGAACGATGATCAAACTTTCACAGTTCTCAACAACAAAAATTGAAAGAAAAAAAAGTAAATCAAGTTGATTCTGTTTTTCTATTGCTTTCAATGTGTCAAGTTAATATAGATTGTCGTATTCCATCTCATGTATGAAAGTGTACAAAAAAAACAACATGGATGAGTAAATCATGGAATTTTATATGGTACCAATTTTCCAATTCCAGAAGACCTCCATGCCATCCAACATTCATCATCGGGCTCTTTGTAACATATCATCCTCGGTGTCAACCTGTCAAACAAAACCTAATTTTTTTTTATAGAAACATCACCTGTTAAAACAGACAATGGACACAGCCCAGGAAACACCAGAAACAAAACCAAGCAGTAAAAGTAATAAACAGACACATCTTGGAATTGCTTCGAGGTTGGAGGCGCTCCTCCATCAATCTTCCCTCGCCTTTCTTGCTACTTAGTCAGCACTCCGTTAGCCTTCATTTAGAGAATACCACTCGGTACTGCTTCCACATTAAAGCATCTCCAGTGATGCTCCCTTGCACTTCGTGCTAATCGGTTCGCATATTCATTAACTTCTCTGCAAAATAGATTCACTTCCCAATAGCAGTTATTCTCCATCAACTTACGACATCTTGAGAGCGTCTTGGACGACATAGGGTCTTCCCTAGCACCCTGAAGATGGGTTTTGAAGACTTCTGCGCAATCCATTTTAAAAATGACTTTAAGCAGGCCCCTGCTGTCTGCCAGCTCCATTGCTCTATGATGTTCCCATGAATGACATGTCTTTGGCAAAACGTCTTTAGACAGTTCTAGAAAGAGTTCAAGGAGAGTTCAATCGCATTCTGGAACTCAAGTACAGCGTGGGGCAGACGGAAGAATGTAACCCGGAAGGTTCTTAAGATCGAAGATCTTTTCGGTTGAAGTCGGACAGCGAAGAAATAGAGATTCAGATATTCAAACAAATATCTCCTCATCAGATTGAAGACCGGTTGGCTGACTTGTCGTGGAAGATATCTCAAGATCTTCCTAAAGATTGGAATGAAGATATCTATCGAATATTTAGGAATATTTCCTAAATATTTGACAGGATATCTAGAACAGATTTGGACTTCACCCAAGCGTATAAATAAAAGGCTAGGGCGTCCAGAATCTGCATCGCTTTCTGAGAGAATTAAACACGAGAGCTTTCGTGAGATTGGAGAAGAAGAGCGACGGCCGTTTGATCTTTCCCTACTGGAAAATCACCGGCGCTGATACAGTCTGTTCAGTGTGCTGTTCAGACTGTCTGTGATTGAACTTACCGCTAGATCATAAATCTGAGTGAAGTGATAGATGCTAGGCATCTTCGTTCGGGAGATTGTAAGACTAAGTCCACGTGTAGCTCTATACTATTCAATAAAGATTTATATCCCTTTAGGGCGTGGGAAGCCCCCAGAGTAGGCTGAGGCCGAACTGGGAAGTACACTGTGTGTTCTCTTTATTTACTGTCCTAGATACTGTCTATAAAACTGGGAAGTACACTGTGTGTTCTCTTTATTTACTCTGAAGGAAGGACAAAGCACAACCAATCCCCCACTACTTGAAGGATCAAACTATGCCTCCTGGAAGCCCAAGATGAAATCTTTTTTGAAATCCCTCGATGAAAAGGCTTGGAAGGCTGTTTTGATTGGATGGACTCAACCCACGATGGAAAATCTTATAGGAGAAGTCATTCCTAAACCAGCAGCTCTGTGGACTGAGGCAGATGAAAAGGCTTCTGTTGGAAATTCAAAGGCTATGAATGCAATCTTTTCTGGAGTGGACGAGAACGTGTTAAAATTGATCAAAAATTGTGAAGTCGCAAAGGAAGCTTGGGATATCCTCCAAACTGCTTATGAAGGCACGGACAAAGTTTGCATTCGCGAATGCAGATTGTGACAACAAAGTTCGAGGATATGAAGATGAAAGATAGTGAAACCATCCCTGAGTTCAATGCAAGAGTTTTGGATCTGTCTAATGAGGCTGCTGCACTGGGAAAACCTATTGACGGAGAACGAATGGCCAGCAAAGAATTAAGATCGCTCCCTCCGAGATTTTCCATGAAAGTCACTACCATTGAGGAGATGCATGATATCTCCACTCCCTACGAGATGAATCACGAAGTCCAACCCAGAGATGGGAAATGAATTGCCGTAAAAGCGGAAGTGTCCGAAGATATGCTTGAGTCTGACTGCACAACTGAACAATTGGCGATGATGGCTCAAAACTTTGGCAGGATGATTCAAAAAATCAACAGATGTGGTCCTGAGCAAGGTCAGTCATCCTCGAGTAATTTCCACAACTGGAAAAAGGGAAAGACGAGGACTAGTGAAAAAGGCAGGATTCTTCTGAAAAAGGGAATGAGATTCAGTGCCGCGAATGCAGGGGTTTCGGTCACATCCAGGCAGAATGTGCCAACACCCTCAAGAAGAAAAAGGCGATGGTTGCAAATCTCAGCGACAGTGATTCAAATGATGAGGAGGAAGGCGATGAAACTACCAACTTCGTTGCATTTGTTGCAACCATAGGAGAGGGCAATGAATCCAGTAAAAGAATGTCCCCTCAGTTCGAATAGCCAGCTGATGACTCCTCAGACAGTGATGATGAAGAACTCACGCAGGAGGCTCTGGCAGAAACTTACAAAGAATTATATGAGAAGTGGCTGTCGGTGATCAACCTCAACAAGAAGCTTACCGACACAATTGCTAGTATGTTTGTTGAAAAAGGCAAGATGTGGCAGGAGGTCGAGATACTGGTAACACAGAAGGTAGAACTCCAAGGTAAGGTTGACTCGCTGAATACTCAATTGACTGAAATGAAACAGGAAAGGTCGTCTTTACTTGTACAAAAAATGTAACTCCTGGGTACTATCTCTTCATTGAAAGTTGAAATGGAGAAAGATCGTGACACCCATCCAGTAGGCATGACGGGTCTGAGGAAAATGATAACGGATCTGAAAGAAAGTCATCTTGTGCAAGGTACCAGGCGGATCCGAAAGAAAGTCATCTTCTGCAAGTGAAGAGGATCATAAAGTGTGTGTGCGGAACTGTTGACTTTGGGATCTGGTACACCAAGGACACCAACCCATACCTGGTTGGTTACTGTGATGCTGACTGGGCTGGAAATGCTGAAGATCGAAAGAGCACCTCAGGAGGTTGTTTCTTCTTGGGAAACAACTTGGTCTCCTGGTTCAGTGAAAAGCAAAATAGCATCTCGCTCTCTACGGCCGAAGTAGAGTATTTCGCTGCAGGAAGTTGCTGCACTCAACAGCTATGGATGAAGAAAATGCTGTCTGAATACGGAGTGGAACAGGAGGAGATGACTTATATTGTGACAATATGAGCGCGATCAGCATATCCAAAAATCCAGTATAGCACTCCAGGACGAAGCACATTGACATCAGACATCACTTCATCAGAGAGCTGGTTGAACAGAAGGTGGTGACTGATGGAGCGTATTTATACGATTCATCGAGTACACTAAACCCACCAAATTAGACTCTTAGTCATAAGAACATGTGCTTGTTAATGCCGTTTTGGCATTTCAGGCAATTTTGGAGTCTAAAGAGGAATCAAGCCTAAAAAGGGAGATTCGTGCCGAAAAGCACGCCAAGTCATTTCTGGCCGAGCCAGGCCCGAGAAACTTTAGTCGGGTCCAAAGAAATGATCGCCCAGGCATCGCCCATACCGCGTCCCCGCGCACCAACCGAGATGTCTAGCACTGAATTCAAGTTGCCTGGGAAAACCATCTGATCTGATGAATCCGCCTCAAGCAAAGTGATCAAAATGGAAAATAAGGTGGACAATGTCGGAAAACCAAAGTGAATGCCTGATGGACCAAAATTATACGAATCATAAACACAGTAAAACCCCCTTAATTAGACACTTTGTCTATTTAACTTCTGGTTGTTAGTTCCGATATTTATCCACAGGGTATTTTGGAGCGTAGAATAAATACACGCTAAGGAGGAGCTTTTACGCAAAAAAGATGTTACGAGTCATTACAAGGTCAAGATCAGACGCTGAATGAATAAATCTCAAGATCCTGACATGGAATCACTCAAAACAAATCAAACCATGGAGAAATTAAAATCAACCCGGAGCTGAAATACACCGATAGTTTTGTGAAAACTTCACAAAACCACACAAAACTCCACCCTCCTCCTCACATGGGGGGCTCCTCCCTCACACACCCCTCTCCTCCTCTCCTCTTCCTCCACTTGTCACAACCACCACCCCTCCTCCCTTAGCCGCCGCCGGCGGCTCCTCCTTCCTCCTCCATGTGGTGGCTT
This sequence comes from Rhodiola kirilowii, assembly GCA_033675215.1. Lineage (NCBI taxonomy): Eukaryota > Viridiplantae > Streptophyta > Magnoliopsida > Saxifragales > Crassulaceae > Rhodiola > Rhodiola kirilowii. Next base: position 39,101,824 of record CM066201.1, read on the forward strand.
CTCCTCCACACATCTCCTCCTCCTCTCTCCATGTGACAAGTGCAAGCCATCTCCACCCTCCATCTCCATAACTTAGCCACTAAGTTTCCTCTCCCATGGCTATAAAAGGAGCTCCATCCCTCCTCATTTGTATCATCCCATACTTGTACACACTTTAGAGAGAGAGGGCTTAACCCTCCTCTCTTCATTTTCAATAAAATTGTTCTTCGCTTTGGAAATAAAGGATAGCTCCCTAGGCGCTTCAACGGTTGGGCGCACTTGTATTATAAAATGTTTTAGACTATTAACTTAGTGTCTCGCCTTAGTATTCAAAACTTATTCTATGTGCCATATATTAAGTCAGAACGTCCAAGGTTGAGTGGACGCTTGGAATGGCAAAACTCTTCCGTGGGGGTTCGTAAACTTGTACGGATAAGTGGATGCTTGGAATGGCAAAGCTTATCTGAGAAGTTTGACTTCCCTTAAACACCATTTGGTTGATCGGGAATGATTGATCAAATGGATGCACGTAGGCTAATATAACCGGGAATGGAGTATTAGTCTAAGTAGAATAAGTGATCTACGTCCTTGGAATAGGCTAGACAGTGTACGCAAATCGAGTGCCGGGAATGGCCTTGATACACGTTTGAATACTTAGTAGGTTCACTAAAGGTCAATGATAAGCAGGATATAATACAAGGCCCCTGAAATCGAATGCTTTCCTTTAATCGTAATATCAACTGTCGTAATTTACTTTCAGTTCCCAAAACACTCAAACCCAACCCCCAACTGTATTTACTTTCGTGACAATCCCGTAAAAACAACTAATTCACACTGACTCCTTTGGGTTCGACCCCTACTTACCAAGTACTACCCAGTAGTATAGTTGCGAGTAGCGGACTATTATAAATTTATTTGTACATTTGCTCTGACGACAAGCATCTGTCAATGCCCGAGCAGATTGGCAGTTGGCCCAATTCCAAAGGTCCCGCGCGCGCTGATAGGCACCGAAACCAAGTGGCTCGACCAAACCAGCTAATCTGGAAAATTTGGCTCGACCAAGTTGTTTGAAATGCCCAACAACTCGGACAATCTCACTTCCCAGACAAAACGTCCGAGTTGAACCAGCTCAAGCCCGATCAAGGCCAAACTAGGGCAATTCCGGCCGTTTTGGGATTCCTACCAGGTTCCGGGTAGATTCCGGCAAAACGACTTTGACCATTAGTCTTAGAATTGCCTCAGAATTCCAAATCCACTGTCCAAAAGCCAAGAGCCTCCGACCAAAATTCTGGCCAAACTCCGACCAAGTTCCGGCCAAACTCCGATCAAGCTCCGATCGAGCTCCGATCAAGCTCTGACCAAGTACAACCAGGGTCCAAACAAGTTCCGGCCAAGAACCAACCAAAGTCCCAATATTCCGGTTGGCCTCTACTATTCATTTCGATTAGCTTTTGGATTTCGGTTGGCTCCCACTCCTTCAATTCGGTTGCCCTTTGGATGAAGACAAGTGTAAGTGGCTGGCCTTTGGCTTCAACAAGGTCCAAGTCGGTTTGCTCATGGGAATGCAAGTGAGAAGCCATGTGGGTTGCTTTTGGCTAAGCCAATCCAAGTGTTTGCTTTTGGGATATTTCAAATCCAAAACTTAGTCCCTAAGTCTCCCTTGCCTATAAATAGAGGCCTTGGCCTTAGAGTCTCTTGTCCCATGTACACACTTGAAAGTTGAGAGCTTCTCTCTCTTCTCCTCATTTCAATACAAACACTTTTCCTCAAAGTTACTTGTTCTTGCTTTTGTTCTTGATTTCCAAAGCTTTCTTCACTTGTTCTTGAGCTCCGAAGCTCTTTATTTTCTTGTCAAATTCTGATTTCCAAAGCTCACTTTACTTTCCTTGCACAAAAGCCACGGCGTCTTTTACTTTCTTGTCAAAACCGATTTCCTTTACTTGTTTTGATTTGGAGCTCCTCTCCTTTACTTTTCTGTCAAAGCCACGGCTTTCTTTTACTTTCTTTGTCAAAAAACCGAAGTCCTCTCTTTACTTTCTTGTTGGTTACCTTTACTTTCATAAGTATGGTGCTTGTATTCCTTGACATGAATACAAGTAGCTAAAGCATATTTGGTTAAGGGTGTTCATACTTGTGTATGCATCTTGAGACTTGAACTTAATGCTACTTTGTGTGTCAACTAGTTCTTGTGCCATTCATTCGGTTTGAACAACGAAGTTAAGTGGATGCTTGAAATGGCTAAGCTTTTCTGAGTGGTTCAAACCCTCTTTAAGTCGCTTGGTTGATCGGAAATGAGAGATCAAGTGGCTGCACTTATAACTAGAAGTCTATGTCTTGATTTTGGAGTAGATTGTGGTGTAAGTGCTTGAAATGGCCTTACTTTAGGGTTTATGTCTTGAAATGGAATAAACCCACACTTATGAACACAAAGTAAGATCATTTGAAGTCTATGATGGATGTTTCACAAGTAGAAACCCTAGACTGAATATCTTTCATCCTTACTTATCAGCACTTTACTTTCAGCACTTACTTTCAGTCTTTACTTTTTGCACTTACTTTCAAGCACTTACTTTCACGCACTTTACTTTCAGTTCTTTACTTTCACGCACTTTACTTTCAGTCCTTTACTTTCAGCACTTATTTTCAGTTCTTTACTTTTCAGTATTTACTTTCTGTCATAAAACAACCAAAAAACCCAACCCGTCTTTACTTTATTTTCTTTCTTTTCAAGAACAACTATTCCACACTGACTCTCTTGGGTTCGATCCCTACTTACCGCTCTACTAATACATAATGAGTCACGAGTAGTGGACTTTTAAATATAAATTTTGCAGCGCCTCAACGATGGGCTCCGTCAAATTTTGGCGCCGTTGCCGGGGAGTTGGGAATCGGAATAGTTGTTCTTTTTTCTGTTTATTTTCTTTCCCCTTTTCTGTTGTACATACTTCACTATGTCTTCATGGATGAATCGGTATCTTCCCAAATTTGGGGGTGCCATCGGAGAAGACCTCGTGAATCATGTACAAATATTTCACTCCATTTGTGGCCGCATGAATCCTGATGTTCCCATGAATGGCATGGCTTTGGCAAAACGGCTTTAGACAGTTCGAGCTAGAGTTCAAGAAGAGTTCAACCACGGACCGGAACAGAAGTACAGCATGCAGCTGACGCATGATTTGATTCCGGAAGGTTCTGATGATAGAGGATCTTTTCGGTTGAAGTCGGTCAGCAAAGAAATAGATATTTGAGATGTCATTCGAATATCTCCTCACTAGAATTGAAGATCGCCTGACTAACTTACCGAAGAAGGTATCTCATGAAGATTGGAATATATCGACGAGATTATTTGATTGGAGCCAATCGACAAGTCATCACCGAAGATCATGAAGATTGGAATATATCGACAAGATTATTTGATTGGAGCCAATCGACAAGTCATCACCGAAGAACAGATAGGCGATAAAATATATGCAGATTGGCTGAGAGAATATCAGATGGCTTGGCATGGAAGTTGACGGAGCCCACCGCACTGTCGTTAAGGTGCGGTGTTCTCTGTGCAAAAGCAAATTTGTATTCCACTACTCGTGACCTTACTACTGGGTAGCAAGTGGTAAGTAGGGGTCGAACCCAAGGGAATTAGGGGGATACGTTATTCTTTGAGGGAACTGTACAGCGAGGGAGCGTGTTTTAGGTTGATTGAGGTTTTAGTGCGGAAAAGTAAGTGATTGGTTGGTTGGTTTTGGTTTTTAGTGCGGAAAAGTAAATGACAGAAAAGTAAATACTGAAAATAAAAGTAGAAGACTTACAGCGGGTGATGCGTGATTGGCAAGCCTTCCGGAACGTGAGCAGTTGATAGAGCAGTTTATACTAAGAAAGTAAATGCAGGTGGTGTTTGAATTTAAGGAAAGCATTCGGTTTTGGGGGCCTTGTATCATTGACCTTTAGTGATCCTTCTAAGTATTCAAACGTGTATCAAGGCCATTCCAAGCACTCGATTTGCACACACTGTCTAGCCCATTCCAAGGTCATAGAGCACTTGTTCTACTTAGACTAATACCCCATTCCAAGGTATATTAGCCTGTGTGCATCCATTTGACCAGTCATTCCCGACCAACTAAATGGTGTTTTAGAAAGGTCAAACTCCTCAGATAAGCTTTGCCATTCCAAGCATCCACTTATCCGAGTATGTTTACGAACCCCACGGAAGAGCTTTGCCATTCCAAGCATCCACTCAACCTTGGAAGTTCTAACCTAATATATGGCACATAGAACAAGTTTTTGAATACAAAGAAGAGGCACTAAAATATGGCCTAAAACATTTTATGATACAAGTACACCCCTTCAACCGAATGAAGAGTTTAGCTACGAATATCCATAGAGGTGGATACCATAGCTAAGTACTCGAGGGTTTTTGAAAGACAGTAAGTAAAGGAAAGGGGTGAGTACTTCAAGAACCGACAAGAGTACTCGAGAATAAAGAAAAGCTTGAGAACTCAAGAACCGACAGGAGTACTCGAGACCGAACTATAATACTCAAGAACCAACAGGAGTATTATATATTAAAAACCAAACTTACAAATGCCAAACTTTCTAGAGAGAGAAGTGTTTATGATTTTGGATTGTTACAAATGAGAGGGGAGGCATGTATTTATAGGAAGGGAGGAGGAGAATGGATGGTGAGGATGAGAGCACATGGCTCTCATCCATGGTGAGCTCCATGGGAGGTAGAAGCCGCCGGTCCTAGGTCATCCATGGAGGAGAGCTTCCTCCCAAGCTCACCTCTCCCCAAAGCCGCCGGTCACCAATGGATAAGAGTGAGTTTGTGTGAGTTTTGTGAAGTTTTCACAAAACTATCGGTGTATTTCAGCTCCGACTGACTTTGGTTGCTCCTCGGTTGGATTTGTTTTGATTGATTCAATGTCAGGATCTTGAGATTTCTTCAGTCGGCATCTGATCGTGACCTTGGAATGACTCGTAATATATTTTCAGCGTAAAATCCTCTCCTTAGCGTGTATTCTCTCTAAGCTCCGAAATGCCCTGTAGATAAATATCGGAACTAACAAGCAAAAGTTAAATAGACAAACAGTCTAATTTAGTGGGTTTAACTGTGTTTTTGATTCGTATAATTATAGTCCATCAGAAGTCATCTTCGAAGATTGGATACGGATTGAATATTCTACAAATATTTAGGAGTATCTCCAAAATATTTGCCAGGATATTCAGATTAGATATGGACTTCACCAAAGCCTATAAAAAGAAGGCTAGGGCGTCTAGATTGATTGTCGCTTCCTGAGTGAAAATAAAAATACGAGAGATCGTGAGATTGGGGGAGAAGCGACGGCTGTGCATTCCACATTGGAATATCAGCGGCAAAGAAACAGCCTGTTCAGGTGTGGTGTTCAGGCTGTGCTTGAGGAACAACAAAGCGCAGACACATAGTAATCAAGCTACGCCTTTGAAAGAAGGCAACTGGACTTCCGAGAGGTCCAAGACTAGGCCGAGAGGGAAGTCTCGTCCAACCCACATGGGATCGAGGGGAGCTGCGGTGAACTGAGATTGCAAATCCGAGAGACGGAGAGTTAGAGGCTAGGCGATTACAAACACGGTGTTGTGTAAGAGTAGGACCACTTGTAGCTTTAATCTCGTAATACGATTTGTGTCCCTTTTTAGGGTGTGGGAAACCCCCCAGAGTAGGCGAGGCCGAACTGGGTAACATATCGTGCGTGCTTTCGTTTTCCTTTACTTTTCGTTACTGCTTGATAAACTGTTTAAACCTCAGTCGGAACACTTACTTGTAGAGTCCATATTCAGTTAACTGAGTGTGCCTCAAGGTATCTTCCTTGACAGCTGAAACTGTTGTGCAAAGAGTTCAAGGTCTGTTGCAATTGTACCTTGAACACAAGCTTGAACAGGGGATATAATTTCAAATGGTATCAGAGGAAACACTCGACACACTGAGTGGGATCCTGGAACTATTCAAGATGACTGCAAAGCAAGGACAACTACCCTCGGGCACGGTACATGACTGGAAGATAGATATGAAGGCTTACAGAAGCAAAGATGTTTGCATGGTTGCGTTCAGTTCATCAAGTCACATGGAGAAAGATCGCTGGTACTTCGATAGCGGATGCTCTACCCACATGACAAGAGACTCCTGATTCCTTACGCAGATTCAACCTGTTATTAAGAAGCAGTTCGTCACCTTCGGAGACGGAGGAAAGGGACAGGTGATCGGCTGTGGGACATTGAAGGTTCCGGATCTACCTGTCCTCAAAGACACTCTCCTAGTTGAAGGACTGAAAGTGAATCTGATCAGCATAAGTCAACTTTGCGACGGGGGATATCATGTCAAATTCACTCACAACTCATGCCAAGTTCTCGACAAAGATGGAGGAATCTTGATGAAAGGAAGCAGAGCAGCCAACAATTGTTATCTCATCGACTCCACTGGAACAGGTGCTGGAACAGCCTGCTTGTCTAGCCAAGCAGATGAGATGTCCCTTTGGCACATACGATTGGGTCATCTAAACCTCAAGACACTGAAGAAACTGCTCATCTGGACTCATCAGAGGAATGCCAAATGTCAAAGGAAATCAGGATGTGGTGTGTGGAGAATGACAGATTGGAAAATAGACCAAAGCTTCACACCCTAAGATCTCTCAAATCAGTACCAACAGACCTCTGGAACTGATCCATATGTACTTGATGGGACCAATGCAAACTGAGAGCTATGGTGGGAAGAAGTATGTTCTGGTCTGTGTTGACGACTTCACCAGATTCACGTGGACAAGGTTCCTTCGGGACAAGACTGAAGCTGCTCAACAATTCATAGAACTTGCTACCCTGATCCAACGAGAAAGGGAAGACAAAGGAGAAAAACTGGTGTCCATCAGGAGTGATAATGGCACAAAATTCAATAACGTTACTATTGGAACCTACTGTGCAAAACATGAGATTGCTCATCAGTTCGCATCAGCAATCACCCCTCAGCAGAATGGAGTTGTGGAACGGAAAATTCGTACCATTCAAGAGATGGCCCGGGTGATGATCCATGCCAAGAAGATTCCTCTGAAGTTCTGGTCCGAAGCTATGAATACAACATGTCACATCATAAATTGAGTTACTATACGCACTGGAACGGAGAAGACGTGCTATGAACTTTGGAAAGGGAAGAAGCCCACTTTCAAATATTTCCACATCTTTGGAAGTGAGTGCTACATTCTGAACGACCGGGAGTACCGACAGAAGCTGGATCCAAAGAGTGATGAGGGGTTCTTTCTAGGGTATTCCTCAAACAGTCGAGCATACCGGGTGTTCAACAAGCGCACAGGATCAGTCATGGAATCTATAAATGTCAAAGTCAAGGATGAAGTGTGTGTACAGGCTGTCTCAGACGACACTAACGACAGTACTAACACAGTACCTGAAACACAACCAGCATCCCAGCAGACTGAGCATGAACCGATAGAAGCCGCCTCTGACAACTCATCTGACAAAACCGATGCTGTTAACGCTCAGGAGAATGTCATTACACTACAACCCTCCCGACGAATTGCCAGGGATCACCCAATCTCTGAGGTTATTGGATCACCAAGTGACGGAGTTCAAACTCGCAGGAAATTGAGCAACTCCACAGAGTTGGCTGCCTGCTCGTGCTTTCTCTCCTCAATTGAGCCCAAAAACATAAAGGAAGCACTACTTGATGAATATTGGGTTCTTGCCATGCAGGAGGAGCTGGAAGAGTTTGCTCGTAATGATGTATGGGATTTGGTTCCAAGACCTGATGGGGTGAACGTCATTGGCACAAAATGGATTTTCAAAAACAAGTCCGACGCATCAGGGAACATCACAAGAAACAAAGCTGGCCTTGTTGCACAAGGATACACTCAGATAGAAGGGATAGACTTTGAGGAAACCTTTGCTCCGGTCGCACGACTTGAAGCTATCCGCTTACTTCTTGCTCTCGCATGTCACCTGAAGTTTCATCTGTTCCAGATGGATGTCAAGAGTGCTTTCCTAAACGACTTTCTGAATGAGGAAGTTTACGTTGCTCAGCCTAAGGGATTTGAGGACCCGCATCACCCAGCATCTGTGTACCACCTGAAGATAGCCTTGTACGGCCTCAAACAAGCACCCGGAGCTTGGTATGAGCGCCTCACTGTGTTCCTCGTCGATCATGGATATGTGCGAGGGGGAGTGGACAAAACCCTGTTTGTGAAACACACAAGGTCAGACTTTATTATCGCACAAATCTATGTTGACGATATTGTGTTTGGGTCCAATACCCAGAAACTGGTGGATAAGTTTGTAGAACAGATGCAGAAGGAGTTCAAGATGAGCATGGTTGGTGAGATGAACTACTTCCTAGGACTCCAGGTGATTCAGAAGGACGAAGGTATTTTCATCTCACAAAGCAAGTATGCCAAGAATCTGATAAAGAAATTCGATCTTGAGAAGGCAAGTCACAAACGTACTCCAGCTGCTACGCACATAAAGATAACCAAAGACGAGGCTAAAGCAAAAGTCGATCAGACGCTGTACAGGAGTATGATTGGAAGCCTTCTATACTTGACAGGCAGTAGACCAGACATTGCATATGCCGTAGGGGTGTGTGCAAGATACCAGGCGGATCCAAAGGAAAGTCATCTCTTACAAGTCAAGAGAATCATAAAGTATGTCTGCGGGACAGTTGATATTGGAATCTGGTATACCAAGGATACCAACCCACATCTGGTTGGCTACTGCGATGCTGACTGGGTAGGAAACGCTGAAGATCGAAAGAGCACATCTGGAGGATGCTTCTTCTTAGGAAATAACTTGGTTTCATGGTTCAGCAAAAAGAAAAATAGCATCTCACTATCTACGGCTGAAGCAGAATATATCGCAGCAGGAAGCAACTGCACTCAACTACTGTGGATGAAGCAAATGCTATCTGAATACGGAGTCAAACAAGAAGAGATGACCCTGTACTGTGACAATATGAGCGCAATCAGCATCTCGAAGAATCTAGTCCAACATTCCAGGATGAAGTATATAGACATCAGACATCATTTCATCAGAGAGCTGGTTGAACAAAAGGTGGTGACCCTTACGCATGTTACAACAGACAAGCAATTGGCAGACATCTTCACCAAACCTCTTGATGCCGCTCAGTTTGAGACACTCAGATCCTCCCTGGGTCTGTGTGTTATCAAGAACTAAGTGTTCCAGATAGTGGTCAGTCACAGACAGAACACCAGCTCAACAGTTGGGCTGACCACTTATCATCAGGAAGCTAGAACAGAAGGTATATATCTGGAGATTTACATTCTTATATATTCAGAAATGAGTCCTATGCCATTATAAAACGAAGGTGAAGAAGCGGTAGTGTCAGAACTGAAAGAACCATTGCCAAAGGTGACAACGTGGTTAATGGGAAGTCGAAGGAATTGGAACCTGCTGTAGTTTCTGTGACTGGTGCTGCAGAAGAAGGTGAAATCAGTAGGGCTAAAAGTGTGGTTCTGACAAGCAGAAGGATGAGGATGCAAGTGGAGAACGGCAAGCTAAGCAATCTGGCAATATGATGAAAGAGTCTCATGGATCCGGCAAGGATGAAGAACTGGATGTGTTGTTCAAAGATATTGATGATGAGTTGCTAAAAGAGGAGATTTCATTACCTGTTGAGACAAAAGCTGATCAGTCTTCAGAAGCCCAGGTCGTTGAGAAGGAGGCAAGTGTGCCAGATGATGCACATGTGGTGGTGGATCCCCCAGCTTTTCCTGATTTTGAGATGAAGGATGCTCAGGACTTCGTCCCTCTTTCTGATCTTGAAGAGGCTAAGATCGAGAACACTCAGAAGGAGAATGAGGACACCGTTTTACTGGCAGAGCTCAAGAAAGCTGAAGAGACGAAACCGAAGAAAGTGATCTTCCAAGCATGCTCGACTGAAGTAACTACCAAGAAGGATGGTAAGAGAACAGATGCAGGGGGAGCAAGTGCATCCAAGAAAAAGAAGAGGAGTGTCTCAGGGTCTATTCCGCCTAGTCTACCAACTGGAATGTCTAAGCATGGAGTGTGGTTTGCCAGTACAGACGTAGCAGCCAAGTGGAAGGCAGTGCAGAAAAGAAAGATCATCCCTGAGAGGCTGCTTGATGAAATGAAGTACAAAAGAACCGTCCAAAGATGCAAATCGTTTGATGAACAGTTGATACGAGAAGCTATTGCAATTCTACCAAGATAGTTTGGGATTGATGTGATAAAGACTATGTCATAGTCTTTGTAAGAGGAAAGAAGGTCAAGGTTGATCCTGAGATCATCAATGTGTTTTTTTGCAATGGATGATTCTTACGAGGTGGTGAAAGAGGAGAACTATGACAAGATTGCGAGCTGTATAACTACTGGAAGCCTACATCTATTAGAACCACGGTCAGCAAGGAGCTGGGACAGCTGCTCATTGACATGGGAAGAAGTATGTTCGACTAGATTGCAGAACGCACCATATCTACAAAGTCTCTTCACCAGATAATCTACCCATCGCTTATCTAGGAGCTGATCATCAACCAGCATTCAGATTTAGAGACTGACCAGGACAGTCTGTCATGTACTCCGTTGAAGTTGGTAGTTGATCACAAGCTGTTCCAGGGTTGATATAAGAATGATCTGAAGGACCTCGAACTGAAGAGGAAGGACGCACCCGAGTCTTCCATAAGGAGAGCCGCTGAGACACCACGGTCTGTCAGACTCACAGGTTGTGTCACTGTCCCAGGCTATGTTTGAGGGGGAGTTGACAAGATTCCAGTCGCCGAAGAGACCAGGTTGGTCGATTGGACCCCTTGCCAGTTAGTGAAAAAAGGGAGAGTATTTTGAGGTAACTGATTTGGTTCCTCAAGTGGTGTCTAAAAGCCTAGATTTAGTTTTGCCAAAATGCCAAGGGGGAGATTGATGTTCCCATGAATGGCATGGCTTTGGAAAAACGGCTTTAGACAGTTCGAGCTAGAGTTCAAGAAGACTTCAACCACGGACTGGAACAAAAGTACAGCATGCAGCAGACGCATGATTTGATTCCGGAAGGTTCTGATGATAGAGGATCTTTTCGGTTGAAGTCGGTCAGCAAAGAAATAGATATTTGAGATGTCATTCGAATATCTCCTCACCAGAATTGAAGATCGCCTGACTAACTTACCGAAGAAGGTATCTCATGAAGATTGGAATATATCGACGAGATTATTTGATTGGAGCCAATCGACAAGTCATCACCGAAGATCATGAAGATTGGAATATATCGACAAGAATATTTGATTGGAGCCAATCGACAAGTCATCACCGAAGATCAGATAGGCGATCAAATATATGCAGATTGGCTGAGAGAATATCAGATGGCTTGGCGTGGAAGTCATCTTCGAAGATTGGATACGGATTGAATATTCTGCAAATATTTAGGAGTATCTCCGAAATATTTGCCAGGATATTCAGATTGGATCTGGACTTCACCAAAGCCTATAAAAAGAAGGCTAGGGCGTCCAGATTGATTGTTGCTTCCTGAGTGAAAAGAAAAACACGAGAGATCGTGAGATTGGGGGAGAAGCGACGGCTGTGCATTCCACATTGGAATATCAGCGGCAAAGCAACAGCCTGTTCAGGTGTGGTGTTCAGGCTGTGCTTGAGGAACAACAAAGCGCACACACACAGTAATTAAGCTACGCCTTTGAAAGAAGGCAACTGGACTTTCAAGAGGTCCAAGACTAGGCCGAGAGGGAAGTCTCGTCCTACCCACAGGGGATCGAGGGGAGCTGCAGTGAACTGAGATTGCAAATCCGAGAGATGGAGAGTTAGAGGCTAGGCGATTACAAACACGGTGTTGTGTGAGAGTAAGACCACTTGTAGCTCTAATCTCGTAATACGATTTGTGTCCCTTTTTAGGGTGTGGGAAACCCCCCCAGAGTAGGCGAGGCCGAACTGGGTAACATATCGTACGGCGCCTTTACTTTTCGTTACTGCTTGATAAATTGTTTAAACCTCAGCCGGAACACTTACTTGTAGAGTCCGTATTCAGTTAACTGAGTGTGCCTCAAGGTATCTTCGACAGCTGAAACTGTTGTGCAAAGAGTTCAAGGTCTGTGGCAACTGTACCTTGAACACAAGCTTGAACAGGGGATATAATTTCAAAGCCCAAGGACGAGTCATTAGAGGGATTTAAATTAAAATGTTTTGAATTTTCCCTAACAGACTATGCACTATATTGGTATGACTCGTCTTGTGCAGATTATGAAGGAGATTATTGGGATCTCCGAGCCCAGTTTCTAGAAAAGTTTTCCTCACCATTCCTTCGACTTGAAACCCGTGAGCTGATCATCACCCTTGAGCAATCACGTGATGAAACACTGGATGAGTACTATTTGTACTTCGACTCCATTATGACTAGCTGCCCGCACCATGGACTCACGGACTTGGTTCTTCTTCTAAGGTTTCTCGGTGGGATGATGCCACTTGAGTGGAAAAATCTTAATGATGCAGCGGGATGTTCGGTAATGAAGCTTACCATGACTAAAATCTGGGGCCTCATAGATGATTTGGCCGAGAGGGCAAGACCAAGACAAGAGCTGGCCGAGCCACTCGAACCGGTCCTCATTGACGAGCTGCCCAAATCAGTCCCGGTCCTCACTGACGAAGCACCCGAGGCAGGCCCGGACCTCACTGTCGAAGAAGAACCAGCCAAGGCAGACCCGGCCCTAACTGACGAGCTGTCCGAGGAAGTTTTGGTCCTCACTGAAGAGCTGCCCAAGACATGCCCAGTCCTCATGGCCGAGAAGCCCCAGCTTGACCCTTCATGTTTTATGCAGATCACGGCCACCGAAGATGAGATGATCAATGATGATGCAGTGCAAGGAGAGTTGGAGGCGGATCAAGGGCAAAGAAAGCCAACAATGGAGCGCTCACTCACCACGACTCAACAAGGCAGCCCCGAAAACTCTCTTATGCTGAAACGACCATTCATCGCTGCCACAAAGAAGAGGCTTAACATGGGAACATGCTCAAGGTCGCTCGTGTTTAATGGCAAAAGACTGAACTCCCAGAATTGCAAAGGTGCCAACCATTCAAACATAAAGAAGCGGCCAAGTCGTGGCCCGAAAGAATGGAATCTCGGATGGAGGAACAAGAGACCACGGCTCAATGGACCAGCAGTTATGGTCAAGGAGCCCTCACCTTCTCGAAAGTATGTAAAGGACAAACTTCCAGAGCAATGGAGAACCGAACCGAACACATCACTCCATACTTGCTTGGGGCAGATCAAAGGAGCAGCCGAAAAGAAGTTCGACCTCACCCGCCCATGGGATCCCAACTTATGATCCATAAATGAGGTATCGTCGAGCCAACGACGTTAAAAAAAGGCACTTGCCGGGAGGTAACCCGGCATATTCAGTTTTTTCAGTTTTTATTTTCATATGTCATTTTTTCATACTCACCCCCATTGTATTTGGAAGGAATAGGACTTATTGTGCAGGAACCGAGGCCACGCCCGAGAATGACTGGGCTGCGCCCTAGAATGACTGAGCCGCGCCCGGGAAGTTCCAGGGTGCACCGAGAAAACCAGATCCCTGCCAGACTCCCTCGAACATCCACCGAATCTGACCGGGCTAGGCCCCGTTGTTTGCTCAGCCAGCCACGACTAAGCAACGACGCTATAGGGGAGTTCTGTTCGACCCTTTCATTTTCATGTCATTTCCTTTCCAATGTTTACTTGCATTTTGTGTTTCGAATTAAGTCGTTCCGTGAGGAACGGCTTTTTTCAAAAGTGTGGGGGTGATTGATTAGTCATTACACATAGTAGTCATTTCACATAGTAGCCAACACTTTTTGAAAATGCAAACTTTCATGATGTGAAAATAGATAGATCCGATTCATGCATTTCCTTGTGAAATCTTAATTGTGTAAGCACATGTGTATTTAACTTTCTACTTGTCCTTGTGTGCCAAGATAAATGTAGGATGTGGAGTTGAAAGAAATGCCCTAGAGAGGCTTGACAAGCACTCAAGGGACCGGATCCTTACTATGTGGTTATATAAAGATTGTGGAGGCTAGCACTTTGGGCTTGTGGGTTCAGAGTCACTCCGCCGTGTAGCGTTTATGCAAGAGGCGGGACGGGAATCAAATCGTCCTATCTCTAGTCCAAGTAGCCGGGAAAAGAGATGAGCGACCCTCATCTTGACCCGCGCGAAAAGGGCAAGGATGAGAAAGAGCGGGGAGGTATTTCCACATGCTCTCGGGCGATGATTGGACCTCCCAAAAGTGAAGAAATGGACTAGCAATTCACAAGGAGCAAAGCTCAAAGAGTCATATTCAAAGGCCGAAGGCCAAATTGTGAAAGTCTACACAAATCAAAAGTGAAGTACTCTACTGCCATATCAAAGGCCGAAGGCCAAATCACTTCAAAAAGCTGTCCAACCACGCAAACAAAGAAAAAAAAAGAGGTCAGCCCAATTAGCCCAAACCAATCACGTGCTAGAAGAAACAAGAAGCATAACCATATAGTATGAATTCGGATACGAGAGTGCAGTTCAAGGGCCTAAAAGGACTATCTCCCACTCATCCAAATTAATATGCATCTCGGCTCAAAGGTAACAAGTATCTAGTTACTTCCTTGTTTGAGCACAATTTCGTTTGGAAGCAAGTAAGTTATGCATGAAAAGGTGAAGTCTAGACTAGCATCTCACATCTAGGACTTATAATGGTTAGATTTTGTATTCCTCTTTTGACTAGCCTTGTTCGGGACGAACAAGATTAAGTGTGGGGGTATTTGATGGAGCGTATTTATACGATTCATCGAGTACACTAAACCCACCAAATTAGACTCTTAGTCACAAGAACATGTGCTTGTTAATGTCGTTTTGGCATTTCAGGCAATTTTGGAGTCTAAAGAGGAATCAATCCTAAAAAGAGAGATTTGTGCCGAAAAGCACGCCAAGTCATTTCTGGCCGAGCTAGGCTCGAGAAACTTCAGCCGGGTCCGAAGAAATGATCGCCCAAGCATCGCCCAGGTCGCGTCCCCGCGCACCAACCGAGCTGTCTAGCACTGAATTCAAGTTGCCCGGGCAAACCATCTGATCTGACAAATCCGCCTCTAGCAAAGTGATAAAATGGCAAATAAGGTGGACAATGTCGGAAAACCAAGGTGAATGCCCGAGCAGATTGGCAGTAGGCCCAATTCCAAAGGTCCCGCGCGCGCTGATAGGCACCCAAACCAAGTGGCTCAACCAAACCAGCTAATATGGCAAATCTGGCTCGACCAAGTTGTTTTAAATGCCGAACAACTCGGACAATATCACTTCCCAGACAAAACGCCCGAGTGGAACCAGCTCAAGCCCGATTAAGGCCAAACGAGGGCAATTTCGGCCGTTTTGGGATTCCGACCAGGTTTCGGGCAGATTCCGGCAAAATGACTTCGACCATTAGTCTTAGAATTGCCTCAAAATTCCAAATCCGCTGTCCAAAAGCCAAGAGCCTCCGACCAAAATTCCGGCCAAACTCCGACCAATTTCCGGCCAAACTCCGATCAAGCTCCGATCAAGCTCTGACCAAGTACAACCAGGGTCCAACCAAGTTCCGGCCAAGAACCAACCAAAGTCCCAATATTCCGATTGGCCTCTACTATTCAGTTCAGTTAGCTTTTGGATGTTCCCACTCCTTCAATTCGGTTGCCCTTTGGATGAAGACAAGTGCAAGTGGCTGGCCTTTGGCTTCAGCAAGGTCCAAGTCGGTTTGCTCATGGGAATGCAAGTGAGAAGCCATGTGGGTTGCTTTTGTCTATGCCAATCCAAGTGTTTGCTTTTGGGATATTTCAAATCCAAAACTTAGCCCCCAAGTCTCCCTTGCCTATAAATAGAGGCCTTGGCCTTAGAGTCCCTTGTCCCATGTACACACTTAGTTGAGAGCTTCTCTCTCTTCTCCTCATTTCAATACAAACACTTTTCCTCAAAGTTACTTGTTCTTGCTTTTGTTCTTGATTTCCAAAGCTTTCTTCACTTGTTCTTGAGCTCCGAAGCTCTTTACTTTCTTGTCAAGTTCTGATTTCCAAAGCTCACTTTACTTTCCTTGCACAAAAGCCACGACTTCTTTTACTTTCTTGTCAAAACCGATTTCCTTTACTTGTCTTGATTTGGAGCTCCTCTCCTTTACTTTTCTGTCAAAGCATGGCTTTCTTTTACTTTCTTTGTCAAAAAACCGAAGTCCTCTCTTTACTTTCTTGTTAGTTACCTTTACTTTCATAAGTATGGTTGACGGAGCCCACCGCACTGTCGTTAAGGTGCGATGTTCTCTGTGCAAAAATAAATTTATATCTCCGATACTCGTGACTTAACTATTTTGTTGGTAGTAAGTGGTAAGTACGGGTCGAACCCAAGGGAATTAGGTGAATAGTTGTTCTTTCGAAAAGGGGGGATTAAATAAAGCAGTTGGGGGGTTGTTTTTGGTTTTTGGTACTGAAAGGTAAAGTAACAGTCGATATTACAATTAAAGGAAAGTATTCGGTTTTAGGGGCCTTGTATCATAGTCTGTTTATCATTGACCTCTAATGATCATACTGAGTGTTCAAAAGTGAATCAAGGCTATTCCTAGCACATGACTTGCCACACCGTCTAGTCTTTTGCAAGACAAAGAACTCTTGTTCTAGTATGTGTATCCATTTGATCATCATTCCTGATAAACCAAATGGTGTTTAAAAGAGGTTGACTTCCACAGATAAGATGTGCTCTTCCGAGCCTCCACTTATCCACGGAAGATCACGAACCCATGGCAAAGCTTTGCTCTTCCGAGCATCCACTCAACCAATGGAATTCTGACCTAATATAAGGCACCTCGAACAAGTTAAACACAATGAGGCACTAAGAGAAGGGTCTAAAACATTTTATGATACAAGCACTCCCCTTCAACCAAATGAAGGGTTTAGCTACGAATATCCATTGAATAGGACATCATAGCTAAGTGCGTTGAAAAGTAAAGGTTTTTGAAAGACGGTAAAGTAAAGTATTCGAAAGTAAAGACAGGAAAGTAAAGTACTTTGAAAGACAGTAAAGTAAAGAAGAGAGTACTTACAAAAACCGCTGAAAGTGCTAAAGATCAAGCTTTGATTCCAAAGTAAGTGATTACAAGATTGTGCCCACATAAGCTAGAGAGATAAGTCACTTGAGGACTTGTGATGTTGGAATGAGGATGGGATTATTTACAAAGGAAATGAAGGGCTCTATTTATAGGCCATGAAGAGGAGACGGATGTGGAGGAGAAGCCACCACATGTCACAAGATGGGAGGAGAAGCTCAAAGCCATCGGGTGATGTCACCTCTCCCTTAGCCTCCGGCCACATGGAGGAGAAGGAGTGGCTTGTGGCTTTAGCCGCCGGCCACATGGAGGAAGGAGAGTGAGTTTGAGTTTTGTGAGTCTCATCCCAAAAAGCCATCGGTCCTTTCAGCTCCGGACTGACTCTGGTTGCTCTTCGGTTGGACTTGTTTTGAGTGATTCCATGTCAGGTTCTTGAAAGTCAGAAATTGGTCGTGACCTGGAATGACTCGTAATTCATTTTCAGCTTTAAAACTCCTCCTTAGCCTGTATTCTCTCTAGACTTCAAAATACCCTGTAGATAAATATCGGAACTAACAAGCAAAAGTTAAATAGACAAAGCATCTAATTTGGTGGGTTTAACTGTGTTTATGATTCATACAATTATGGTCCATGACGGAGCCCACCGCACAGTCGTTAAGGTGCGGTGTTCTCTGTGCAAAAGCAAATTTGTATTCCGCTACTCGTGACCTTATACTGGGTAGCAAGTGGTAAGTAGGGGTCGAACCCAAGGGAATTAGGGGGATAAGTTATTCTTTGAGGGGATCGTACAGCGAGGGAGCGTGTTTTAGGTTGATTGAGATTTTAGTGCAGAAAAGTAAGTGATTGGTTGGTTGGTTTTGGTTTTTAGTGCGGAAAAGTAAATGACAGAAAATGTAAATACTGAAAATAAAAGAGAAGACTTACAACGGGTGATGCGTGATGGGCAAGCCTTCCGGTACGTGAGCAGTTGATAGAGCAGTTTATACTAAGAAAGTAAATGCGAGGGGTTTTTTAAAATCTAAGGAAAGCATTCGGTTTCGGGGGCCTTGTATCATAGCCTGTTTATCATTGAACATTAGTGATCCTTCTAAGTATTCAAACGTGTATCAAGGCCATTCCAAGCACTCGATTTGCCACACAGTCTAGCCCATTCCAAGGTCGTAGAGCACTTGTTCTACTTAGACTAATACCACATTCCAAGGAATATTAGCCTGTGTGCATCCATTTGACCAGTCATTCCCGACAACCCAAATGGTGTTTTAGAAAGGTCAAACTCCGCAGATAAGCTTTGCCATTCCAAGCATCCACTTATCCGAGTATGTTTATGATGTTCCCATGAATGGCATGGCTTTGGCAAAACGGCTTTAGACAGTTCAAGCTTGAGTTCAAGAAGAGTTCAACCACCGACTGGAACAGAGGCACAGCGTATTCGAGAGGGGTCTGAGATTGAGGATCTTTTCGGTTGGAATCGGTCAATGAAGAAACAGATATTCAAGATGCCTGTTGAATATTATCTTACCAGTTTAAAAGACCACCGGATCAACCTTCCGAAAAGGATATCTCTTGAAGAAGATTTGAATAGAGATATGGATCTCCTGAAGATTTCGACGAGAATACTTGATTGGAACAAATCGCGAAATCATCTCAACAGATCAGATAAGTGATCAGATTGATTGAGAAATTGTCGGATGGCTTGGAGTAGAAGTCATCGTTGGGGATTGGATTTGGATTGAATATTCTGCCAATATTCTGGAATATCTCCGATTTATTGTCAGGATATTCAGATTGGATCTGAACTTCTCTATAGCCTATAAAAAGAAGGCTAGGGCATCCAGATTGGCTATCGCTCCTGCTGAGAAAATAAACACGAGAAAACTCTACTGATTGGAGGAGGAGCGACAGCCGATTGAGTGTTCCCCACTGGAAACTCATCGGTGTAAGAGCAGTCTTAGCAAGTGCAACTCAGGTGAACACGCTTTCAACAAAAAGCATCTGAGCTTCAAGTGAAGGTCGAGCACGTTCGGACTGGAGGTTCTGAACGAAGGGGATCAAGGGGAGTAGAGACAAACCTTGGTTGCAAATCTGAGAGACGGAGTGTTAGTGGTGAGGCCATTACAAACAAGGTGTTGTGTAAGAGTAAGACCTCCTGTTGCCCTAAACTCGTAATAAGATTTTTTGTCCCTTTTTCGGGTGTGGGAAACCCCCCAGAGTAGGCGTAGCCGAACTGGGTTATCAATCTGTGCGTGCTCCTGTTTTATTGTTCTGTTTGCTGAACTGTTGTGGAGAGAGTTCATGATCTGTCGGAACTGTACCTTGAACACTTGCTTGAACAGGGGATAGTATTACAAATGGTATCAGAGCAAACACTCGACACACTGAGTGGGATCCTAGAACTGTTCAATATGACTCCAAAGGAAGGACAGAACACAGCCAAAGATGACACTAAGTGTTCACTTAAAACAGAGGTGATCGAAGTAATTGCTGAGACTGACTGCACGTCCCATTCACTGAAAATGATGACCCGGAAGTTCGACAGAGTGGCCCGAAGACTCGACAAACGCAGAACTGAGCAAGATCTATCACAATCTAGCATGGCTCATAACTGGAAGACCTGTAGAAACAAAAACGTATGTATGGTTGCATTCAGCTCATCTAGTCACATGGAGAAAGATCGCTAGTATTTCGATAGTGGATGCTCCGCTCATATGACAGGTAACTCCAAATTTCTCACACATATTCGACCTGTCATAAAGAAGCAGTACGTTACGTTCGGTGATGGAGGAAAGGGTCAGGTGATCGGCTGTGGGACATTGAAGGTCCCGGATCTTCCTGTGCTCAAGGACATCCTCCTTGTTGAAGGACTGAAGGTGAACCTTATTAGTATTAGTCAGCTTTGTGATGGGGGGCACCATGTCAAATTCACTCAAGACTCCTGCCAAGTTTTTAACACGGAAGGAGGAACACTGATGGAAGGCAGTAGAGCAGCAAATGATTGCTACCTTATTGGATCTGCCGGAACCATGTCGCGCCTTTCAAGTCAAGCAAATGAGATGTCACTCTGGCACAGGCGATTAGGTCATCTTAATCTCAAAACCTTGAGGAAGCTCTGCTCATTCGGACTCATCAGAGGAATGCCCAATGTTAAAGGCGACTTGGATGTTCTGTGTGGAGAATGCCAAATAGGAAAACAGACTAAGGCTTCACATCCAATCACCACCCAGATCAGCACTAGCAGACCACTAGAACTGATCCACATGGATCTATTGGGGCCGATGCAAGTTGAGAGCTTTGGGGGCAATAAGTATGTTCTAGTGTGTGTAGACGACTTCACCAGGTTTTCTTGGACTCGATTCCTTCGAGACAAGTCTGCAGCTACACAACAGTTCATAGAACTTGCTACCCTTCTCCAGAGAGAAAGGGAAGCCAAAGGAGAACGCCTGGTGAGTATCAGGAGTGACAACGGCGCAGAGTTCAAGAATGCCACTATGACCGCCTTCTGTACCAAACACGGGATTGCCCATCAATTTTCTTCCGCAATTACTCCCCAGCAAAATGGCGTTGTTGAACGGAAAAATTGCACAATTCAGGAGATGGACTGAGTAATGATTCATGCCAAGAATATTCCTCTGAAGTTCTGGTCAGAAGCTATGAACACGGCGTGCCATATTATCAATCGCGTAACAATACGCACGGGCACGGAGATGACCTGCTATGAACTATGAAAAGGAAAGAAGCCCACAGTTAAGTACTTTCACATTTTTGGGAGTGACTGTTACATTTTGAATGACCGTGAGTACCGACAGAAGCTTGATCCCAAGAGTGATGAAGGATTCTTCCTTGGATATTCCTCAAACAGTCGAGCGTACCGGGTATTCAACAAACGCACAGGATCAGTCATAGAATCAATCAATGTCAAAATAAAGGATGACTTGATTGAACTCACTGTCTCAGATGATGCCGACGAAATAGTTGGAATAGCGTCTGGAACTGCCCCACGTCCTCTTCCGACTGAGACTGACTCGACACGAAGTGCTTCGCCAGCCACCAAAGGAGTCGAAACAGTAGCTGAAACTGGTTCATTCCCTCAGAATGAGACTGACCCGACAGAAGGTGCCTCGACCGCAAATAATAGCACCGGAAACTCTTCTTCTGATGAGATTGAAGAAGTCAGTACTCAAGCGGATCGTGCTGCATTGCAACCTTCTCAACGAATTGCCAGAGACCATCCGACCTCTGGGATCATTGGAGCACCTAGTGACGGAATTCAAACTCATGGGAAGCTGATTAACTACCGGGGTCTTGCCGCCTGCTCGTGCTTTCTGTCTTCAATTGAGCCAAAGAACATAAAGGAAGCACCCACTGATGAGTATTGGGTCCTTGCCATGCAGGAGGAACTTGAAGAGTTCGCCCGAAATGATGTTTGGGACTTAGTTCCAAGACCTGATGGTGTGAACGTCATTGGCATGAAATGTATCTTTAAGAATAAGTCAGACACATCCGGAAATATCACCAGAAACAAGGCTCGGCTTGTGGCCCGGGGATATTCTCAGATTGAGGGAATCGATTTTGATGAAACCTTTGCCCCTGTTGCACGCTTGGAAGCCATTCGCCTGCTCATTGCTCTGGCTTGTCACTTGAAGTTTCGACTGTTCCAGATGGATATCAAAAGTGCCTTCCTGAACGGATTCCTGAATGAGGAAGTTTACGTTGCTCAGCCGAAAGGATTTGAGGATCCGCATCATCCAGCATCGGTGTATCACCTGAAGAAAGCTTTGTACGGCCTCAAACAAGCACCCAGAGCTTGGTATGAGCGTCTCATTGTGTTCCTCGTCGATCATGGATATGTGCAAGGGGGAGTGGACAAGACTCTGTTTGTCAAACACACAAGGTCAGACTTTATTATCGCATAAATCTATGTCGACGATATTGTTTTTGGTTCCAATACCTAGAAACTGGTGGATCAGTTCGTTGAACAGATGCAGAAGGAGTTCAAAATGAGCATGGTTGGGGAGATGAATTACTTTCTAGGGCTTCAGGTGACTCAAAAGGAAGATGGCATTTTCATCTCACAAAGCAAGTATGCCAAAAATCTGATAAAGAAATTTGATCTTGAGAAGGCAAGTCACAAACGAACTCCGGCTGCTACGCACATAAAGATAACTAAAGACGAGGCTGGACCAAAGGTCGATCAGACGCTGTACAGGAGTATGATTGGAAGCCTCCTCTACTTGACAGCCAGCAGACCTGATATTGCGTATGCTGTAGGAGTCTGTGCAAGGTACCAGGCGGATCGAAAGAAAGCCATCTCCTACAAGTTAAGAGAATCATTAAATATGTGTGCGGGACTGTCGAGTTTGGTATCTGGTACACTAAAGACACCAACTCACATCTGGTTGGTTACTGCGATGCTGACTGGGCAGGAAATGCTGAAGATCGGAAGAGCACATCTGGAGGATGCTTCTTCTTGGGAAATAACCTGGTTTCTTGGTTCAGCAAAAAACAAAACAGCATCTCTCTGTCTACGGCGGAAGCAGAATACATTGCTGCAGGAAGCAGCTGCACTCAACTTCTGTGGATGAAACAAATGCTGTCTGAATACGGAGTCACACAGAAGGAGATGACCCTGTACAGTGACAATATGAGCGCAATCAGCATTTTGAAAAATCCAGTACAACACTCCAGGACGAAGCACATTGACATCATGCACCACTTCATCAGAGAATTGGTTGAACAGAAGGTGGTGAATCTAACGCATGTGACAACAGATAAGCAATTAGCTGACATCTTCACCAGCCACTAGATGCCGCTCAGTTTGAAACGCTCAGATCCTCCTTGGGTCTGTGTGTCATCAAGAACAAAATGCTCCAGTCTATGGTCAGTCACAAGCGGAACTCCAGCTGAACAGTTGGACTGACCATGTTGAGAAGAGGGCTGGAACATATGAATCTTTTTGAATGCAATTGTGCATACCACCGTTTTCGTGCCAAAAAGGATAAAGTACCACAGGTAGGCCGTGCATGGAATGTTCGGTCAGAGGGAGTAAGACTCTCGTAAAGGAGAAAAGAAGTCAGACGATAAGATGATGGACTAGAAGGTTCAGACACTTCTGAGAAAGATGACGAGCTTAGTGAAATATACGAGGGCTGTGATGAGGGTGTTCAAGATTTGCAGAAGGAATGGACTGTTACTCAAGGAAGAGATGGTCCGAGAGAGCTAGACCACCCAGATGTGGAGCTGCGTGAAGCTGCTCTAGCGAGACCAGACTATGGAGATTGTGAAGACAATTTGGACTCAGTTTCTTTGGGTAAGCTCAAGAAGTCTGAAACGGTGAAACCAAAGAAGATAGCTACCGTCCCAGCTTGCTCATCTAAGGCAACCATTAAGATGAATGGGATCACAGGCGTAGGGGGAGCAAGCACATCTAAGAAGAAGATTAGTCGTAGCAACCAAGTGGAAGGCAGTGTAGAAAAGAAAGATCATCCCTGAGAGGCTGCTTGCTGAGAAGAAGTTCAAAGGAAAGAGGTTATCCAACCCTTGAAGGTTACTGATCTGATTTGGAGCGCCCAAAGATGCAAATCGGTTGATTAACAGCTGGTGCGAGAAGCTATTGCAATCCTACCAAGATAGTTTGGGATTGCTGTGCTAAAAACTGTGGCATAGTATATGTAAGAGGAAATAGAAAGGTCAAGACTGTTCCTGAGATCATCAATGAGTCCTTTGCAACAGATGATTCCTACAAGGTGATGATAGAGGAGTACGTTGTCAGGATTGGATGTGAGCAGTATTACTACTGGATGCCTACGTCTGATTGAACCTCAGTCAGCCAGGACAGACTGTCAAGTGCTTCGTTGAAGTTGGTAGTTGATAACATGCTGTTCAATGGTCGACATAGGAATGATCTAAAGATGTCCTGAGGTGAACGTGGACAGTCTCTGAAGGAGGAAGAAATCATTCCGGAGGTCGAACAACTACTGAGACACCATGGTCCAACAGACTCACCATATGTGTCACTGTCCCTGGCTATGTTCGAGGGGGAGTTGCCAAGATTCTAGATACCGAGGAGACCAGGTTGCTCAATTGGACCCCTTGCCAGTTTGTGGCAAAAAGGGGGAGTATATGTTGAGGTAACCGTTCTAAAGCGTAGATTTGGTTTTGCCAAAATGCCAAGGGGGAGATTGATGTTCCCATGAATGGCATGGCTTTGGCAAAACGGCTTTAGACAGTTCAAGCTTGAGTTCAAGAAGAGTTCAACCACCGACTGGAACAGAGGCACAGCGTATTCGAGAGGGGTCTGAGATTGAGGATCTTTTCGGTTGGAATCGGTCAATGAAGAAACAGATATTCAAGATGCCTGTTGAATATTATCTTACCAGTTTTAAAGACCACCGGATCAACCTTCCGAAAAGGATATCTCTTGAAGAAGATTTGAATAGAGATATGGATCTCCTGAAGATTTCGACGAGAATACTTGATTGGAACAAATCGCGAAATCATCTCAACAGATCAGATAAGTGATCAGATTGATTGAGAAATTGTCGGATGGCTTGGAGTAGAAGTCATCGTTGGGGATTGGATTTGGATTGAATATTCTGCCAATATTCTGGAATATCTCCAATTTATTGTCAGGATATTCAGATTGGATCTGGACTTCTCTATAGCCTATAAAAAGAAGGCTAGGGCGTCCAGATTGGCTATCGCTCCTGCTGAGAAAATAAACACGAGAAAAATCTGCTGATTGGAGGAGGAGCGACAGCCGATTGAGTGTTCCCCACTGGAAACTCATCGGTGTAAGAGCAGTCTTAGCAAGTGCAACTCAGACTGCCTGGAAGCGATCATACAGGGCACACAACAAAGGTGAACACGCTTTCGACAGAAAGCATCCGAGCTTCAAGTGAAGGTCGAGCACGTTCGGACTGGATGTTCTGAACGAAGGGGATCAAGGGGAGTAGCGACAAACCTTGGTTGGAAATCTGAGAGACGGAGTGTTAGTGGTGAGGCCATTACAAACAAGGTGTTGTGTAAGAGTAAGACCTCCTGTTGCCCTAAACTCGTAATAAGATTTGTTGTCCCTTTTTTTGGGTGTGGGAAACCCCCTAGAGTAGGCGTAACCGAACTAGGTTATCAATCTGTGCGTGCTCCTGTTTTATTGTTCTGTTTGCTGAACTGTTGTGGAGAGAGTTCAAGGTCTGTCGGAACTGTACCTTGAACACTTGCTTGAACAGGGGATACTATTACAGTTTACGAACCCCACGGAAGAGCTTTGCCATTCCAAGCATCCACTCAACCTTGGAAGTTCTAACCTAATATATGGCACATAGAATAAGTTTTGAATACAAAGAAGAGGCACTAAAATATGGCCTAAAACATTTTATGATACAAGTACACCCCTTCAACCGAATGAAGAGTTTAGCTACGAATATCCATAGAGGTGGATACCATAGCTAAGTACTCGAGGGTTTTTGAAAGACAGTAAGTAAAGGAAAGGGGTGAGTACCTCAAGAACCGACAAGAGTACTCGAGAATAAAAAAAAAGCTTGAGTACTCAAGAACGACAGGAGTACTCAAGACCGAACTATAATACTCAAGAACCAACAGGAGTATTATATATTAAAAACCAAACTTACAAATGCCAAACTTTCTAGAGAGAGAAGTGTTTATGATTTTGGATTTGAGGATATGTTACAAATGAGATGGAGGCATGTATTTATAGCCAAAGGATAGGGGAATGGAGGGCTAAGATGAAACCACATGGCAAGCCATCCATGGCTTGCCAAAAGCCGCCGGTTGGAGGTCACCATGGAGGAGAGCTTGGTGGCTTTTGTCACTTCCTCCCCAAAGCCGCCGGTCATGGAGGATAAGGATGAGTTTTGTGTGAGTTTTGTGATGTTTTCACAAAACTATCAGTCTATTTCGGCCCCGGACTGACTTTGGTTGTTCCTCGGTTGGATTTGTATTGAGTGATTCCACGTCAGGATCTTGAGATTTCTTCATTCAGCGTCTGATCGTGACCTTGGACTGACTCGTAATATATTTTCAGCGTAAAATTCTCTCCTTAGCGTGTATTCTCTCTAGCCTCTAAAATACCCTTGTAGATAAATATCGGAACTAACAAGCAAAAGTTAAATAGACAAACAGTCTAATTTTGTGGGTTTAACTGTGTTTTTGATTCGTATAATTATGGTCCATCAGATCACCCCACACTTTTAGTTGTTCGTCCCGAACAATGCTATTAAAGGGCGGCACTAAGTAAGCTTTTAAAATTTGAAAGTTAGACTGTGGGACTAGATTTATCCTAATTCATGCATTACTTACTTATTACCAAATTGAACTGTGTAAATAAATAGAAGAAACTTGATACTTGTACCTCCGTGCAGAGATGCAAATTATTTTGGATGTTTCGGGAGATAGCCCTTTTCAGGCTCCTGGACTGCAACCTCGGGACCGTCTCGCACTATATGGTTTCCTTGTAGCTTTCTCTAGCATGTGATTCGGTTCGGGTTTCAATGGTTTGGTCTTTGATTTTCTTTTGGCGAGGGACAGCTTTTGTAGTGAATTGGCCTTTGGCCTTTGATTTGACTCTTTGAGTACTTCACTTTTTGTTCGGTTAAAACCTTCACAATTTTGGGCCTTTGGCCTCTTGATTTGCTTCTTTGTGCTTTTTGCTTCTTTGTGACTTGCTAGTCCATTTTCTCAAGCCTTTTTTTGGGAGGTCTGATGGACCATAATTATACGAATCAAAAACATAGTTAAACCCACTAAATTAGACTGTTGTCTATTTAACTTTTGCTTGTTAGTTCCGATATTTATCTACAGGGCATTTTAGAGACTAGAGAGAATACACGCTAAGGAGGAGTTCTTACGCAGAAAAGATGTTACGATTCATTCCGAGGTCAAGATCAGACGCCGACTGAAGAAATCTCAAGATCCTGACATGGAATCACTCAAAACAAATCAAACCGAAGAGCAATCAAAGTCATTCCGGAGCTGAAATACACCGATAGTTTTGTGAAAACATCACAAAACTCACACAAAACTCCTCCCTTTGCCCTTATGACCGGCTACTTGGGGAAGAAGGATGACTCATGGGGTGGCTTTCTCCTCTCCTCCCCTCCATGACCGGAGGCTCCTCCTCCCCTTACCTCCAACCGGCGGTTTTGGCTCCTCCATGGAGAGCTTGCCAAGTGTCCTCCTCTCCTCCACACATCTCCTCCTCCCATGGCTATAAATACCCCCCTCCTCTCATTTGTAAATCATCCCAAAAATCATAAACACTTCTCTCTCTAGAAAGTTTGGCATTTGTAAGTTTGGTTTTTAATATATAATACTCCTGTTGGTTCTTGAGTATTATAGTTCGGTCTTGAGTACTCCTGTCGGTTCTTGAGTACTCAAGCTTTTCTTTATTCTCGAGTACTCTTGTCGGTTCTTGAAGTACTCACCCCTTTCCCTTACTTACTGTCTTTCAAAAACCGTAAGTACTTAGCTATGGTATCTACCTCTATGGATATTGGTAGCTAAACTCTTCATTCGGTTGAAGGGGTGTACTTGTATTATAAAATGTTTTAGACCCTGCACCTAGTGCATCTTTGTGTTCGAAACTTGTTCTATGTGCCATATATCAGATCAGAACTTCCAAGGTTGAGTGGATGCTTTAACGGGCAAAGCTCTTCCGTGGGGTTCGTGAACATACTCAGGTAAGTGGATGCTTTAGCGGGCAAAGCTTATCTGAGGAGTTCGACTTATCTAAAACACCATTTGGTCGATCGTAACTGAAAGATCAAATGAATGCACATAAGGCTAAGATACTTCGAAAGGAGGAATTAGTCTAAGTAGAACAAGTGTTCTAAACGATGTTGCAAGTCTTGTGCTAGAAATAGCCTCGATTCATCTTTGAACAATTAGTATGATCATTAGCGGTCAATGATAAACAGGCTATGATACAAGGCCCCCGAAACCGAATGCTTTCCTTAAATTTAAACACCACCTGCACTTACTTTCAATTTTAGTATAAACTGTCTATCAACTGCTCACCTTCCGGAGGACTTGCCAATCACGCATCACCCGCTGTAAGTCTTCTCTTTTATTTTCAGTATTTACATTTTCTGTCATTTACTTTTCCGCACTAAAAACCACAACCAACCAATCACTTACTTTTCCGCACTAAAACCTCAATCGACTTAAAACACGCTCCCTTGCTGTACAATTCCCTCAGAGAATAGCTATCCCCCTAATTCCCTTGGGTTCGACCCCTACTTACCACTTGCTACCCAGTAGTAAGGTCACGAGTAGCGGACTTATAAATTCATTTGTACACATTGCCTCGCGACAAGGTAGTGCTGTCAAATTGGCACCGTTGCCAGGGAATTAGTTAATTAATTGGATAAGTTCTTTGAATCGATACTCGCTTCGAAAAAACCATGTCTTGCGAAGGAAGCTACCATGACTACCAGGATGACGAAGAAATAAACCTGTACGATCGAAATGATGAGGTGCCACTTCCATTTGTCGACGATCCGGAACAGATCATCCGAGACAGAAGAGCTCGTGATAGGGAGGCCGCCCGAAGAAACCAAGGACCACCCGATGACCGAAATGCAACTGGTCCAGTACAACCCCCCTATATATCCACCACCCCCTCAACCTCGACAAGTGCCGAGATGAGAACCCGCTTTCGATAACTACTACGGGGACAACAACAATTTCCGCAAACCTACTATGGGAGAACTCTCAGCACCGTATTTCAGAAACCAGCCATGGTGCATTCACGAAGGCCCTGAACTGGAAAATGTCATCATCAACACTTCAGTGGCCCACAACTTACCGAAATTTTCAGGAACACGTGGAGAATCAGCAATGACTCATCTCCAGCGCTTACATGGTATTTGCCAAAACTTAAAACCGAATGGCGTGAACGTAGACGACTTCAAGTTAAAGGCGTTCTACTTTTCCCTCATTGACGCGGCAAACGACTGGTTCCTTTCATTACCTTCCGGTAGTATCAGAACATGGGCTCAGATGCAAAACAAATTCCTGGACAAATATTACCCTGCAGGATGAGCGATGCAAGTACGGAGGCAACTACAAGACATCAAGCAAGGACCCAATGAAACCATGTACGATTACCTGGAAAAGTTCAACCGCCTGGAGAGAAGCTGATGTACCCTTGGACTGCCCGAGAAACTCATCGTCGAGTATCTCATTGATGGATTAAGACCCTTAGACAAAATGCTCCTGGATGCCTCAGCTGGAGGATCCATGATGAATCTGTCATTAAGTGGCATAAGGGATCTCATCACCAACGTTGCTGAAAATGCCCGATTTAGAGAAGAGACGACTCGTCAGGAGGAATTTTCCCGAACAAGGAATGTGGCAAAAGTTGAAACACCGATGAACTCCATGCCAGAAGAGATGAAACAATTAAAGGAGATGATGATTCAGTTCCTACGAAGACAACCAGTTCCTGTTAAGCCTTGCGAATTTTGTGGTTCTACGGACCACAAAACTGACGCATGCCCGACATTAATGGAAGAGGAACCGGCAGAAGTGAATGCAGTGGGAGGATACCAAGGATACAACAACAACAGCAATGACAGAGCCGGACAAAATAGACAGTATGGTCAAGCAACCAACCCGAGCTAGCGTAACAACAACTATCCTCAGAAGGAAGCACAACCAGCTGTTCCTCAACTAGCTCAGTCATTCTACCAACCTCCCCACCGACAGTATAACCAGAACGCTCCATCAGCAGGCCAATATCAGCAAAGAGGACCAAATCAATACCAATCCAGCCCGCATAATCAGCAAGAACCAACCAAGTCGCTCGATGACACGATGAAGGAGCTCGCAGAAAGTATAAATCAATTGGGTACTTCGTTACACCAATACCAGGCGAAAACTGACGGGGCAATTTCAGAATTGACCAAACAAATGTCCCAGCTCGCCACAGCAATGTCAACACTCACTAATGAGCCTGGCAGACTTCCTTCACAAACCATCCAAATCCCAAAGGCGAATCTTAGCATGATAAAGAGGTCAAACGAAAAGGCGACACTGGGAGAAGTTGCACGATCCCCAACTTACAAACTTACGAACAAGCACATCACCCGCAGGCGTCGTCCTGATTGGAACCAAGAGGAAGACCGACCCAATGATGGCAAAACATGGGTTACGCATGCTGACAATGGACGGTACGCATTCACCGTTTGCATAACACCACCACCGATCATACACTCCGACATACCAGCACCTGGATGGGATGACAATAACGATTTAAAGTGGGACTCTCCAACTAATATTTATGCTCCGAAGCAAAATATTAAGGGGTCCGATTATACAAATCCTAAGCCAAGGAGCAGGCAGAATGGCCCAATAATAGAAAGAGCCCTCACTTCAGATCATGAGCCACAACCGGAAAGAGATAAAGACCCTGGGGCCTTCAAAGTCACCTGCGGTATTGGTGAAGCACAGATTCATAAGTGCTTAGTTGATCTTGGAGCTGCTGTCAACGTCGTGCCCTCCTCCTTATATTACTTATTAGGACTTGGTCCATTAAAACAACCCAGGTCAAATATCGAGCTAGGAGATAAATTGTGCATCCGTCCGGTTGGAGTGCTGGAAGATGTAATACTCCATGTGGGAGAGCTCGTCATTGCTGCAGACTTTTATGTAATACAAACGGGAGAGACCAGCGAAGACGACCCTCCAACAATAATATTGGGACGACCATTCCTCTACGCTACTAAAGCAAGGATCGATGTGGGCAAGGGCTCATTATCGCTTAAGTTCAGCGACAAAATTGCAAATTTCTCCATTGATAATAGCCGCACGGATGCAAAGAAACCGCCAGACATTATACCGATCTCAGAATGCGGTACACAGATTTCTGACCTGCCAAAGGAGACCGAAAGAGTAACAAGACCAGCAGCTATGGTCAAAATTCCCCTGCCTTCTCAGAAACAATGGAAAGAAAAAACACCAAAGCCATGGGGTTCTAACCCAAGCAAGAAATCAGGAAAAGGCAAGGCAAAAATCAACACAGGAACAGTGGCGAAATACGACCTAAGCCACCCATGGGATCCAAACCAGTGATCCAGGAATGAGGTAGTGTCGAGCCAACGACGTTAAACAAAGGCACTGGTCGGGAGGTAACCCGACACCTATCTTACTTTCTGTCTTTTATTTTTCTGTCATTTAGTTTTTTTCGTAAGTCGCTCTCACCCACTTGGTGCATAGAATGAAATGACTATTTAGGAATCGGTTTTTGGAGCAAGACCGGATTAGCCAGGCAGCTTCCGTGAATTACCAAGCCTGCGCTGAGAGTTCAAGGCCCCATCCGAACTCCCTCGATTATCCAGCCTCATGCCATGTCGTTCACTCGACACTTTAAAGGGAGTTCTGTTCTTCCCTTTTCCTTAATGTCATTTCCTTCTCATAATTGTTTGCTTGCATGGCTTTTGAACTAAGTCTTGCTGAAAGGCACGCCTTCGTTCAAAAGTGTGTGGTGAGAACCACCTTTGTAAATAAATAACATGTTTTCTTTTTCCTTAGTATTATCTTTTTGAAAATATGAACTTGAGAATGTGAAAAAGATAGATCATAATTCATGCATTAACCTTGTGAAAATTCAACTGTTTAAAAACTTAGAATGTAACTTCTCATTTGTCCCTTTGTGCTGAGATAAACTAGGGATGTGGAGTTGACATAAACTGCCCTAGAGAGGCTTGGCAAGCAATCGAAGGACTGAATTTCGCTATATGGTTTTCGAAGTCAGTGGAGGCTGCACTTCGGGTTTCAGTGAAGATTGAAGTCATCTCCGCCATGCAGTGTTTATGCAAAAAGAAAAAAGGTGAGGACGGGAATCAGACCGTCCTATCTCTAGTCAAAGTAGCCGAGAAAATAGATGAGCGACCCTCATCTTGACCCGCGCGAAACGGCAAGGATGAGAGGAGCAGGGAGGTATTTCCATATGCTCGCAGGCGACGATTGGACCTCCCAAAAAGGCTTGAGAAAATGGACTAGCAAGTCACAAAGAAGCAAAAAGCTCAAAGAAGCAAATCAAGAGGCCAAAGGCCCAAAATTGTGAAGGTTTTAACCGAACAAAAAGTGAAGTACTCAAAGAGTCAAATCAAAGGCCAAAGGCCGATTCACTACAAAAGCTATCCCTCGCCAAAAGAAAATCAAAGACCAACCCATTGAAACCCGAACCGAATCATGTGCAAGAGAAAGCTACAAGAAAACCATATAGTGCGAGACGGTTCCGAGAATGCAGTCCAGGAGCCTAAAGAGGGCTATCTCCCGAAACATCCAAAATAATTTGCATCTCAGCACGGAGGTACAAGTATCAAGTTTCTTCTATTTATTTACACAGTTCAATTTGGTAATAAGTAATTAATGCATGAATTAGGATAAATCTAGTCCCACAGTCTAACTTTCATATTTTAAAAACGTACTTAGTGCCGCCCTTTAATAGCATTGTTCGGGACGAACAACTAAAAGTGTGGGGTGATCTGATGGACCATAATTATACGAATCAAAAACACAGTTAAACCCACTATATTAGACTATTTGTCTATTTAACTTTTGCTTGTTAGTTCCGATATTTATCTACAGGGCATTTTAGAGACTAGAGAGAATACACGCTAAGGAGGAGTTCTTTCGCAGAAAAGATGTTACGAGTCTTTCCGAGGTAAAGATCAGACGCCGACTGAAGAAATCTCAAGATCCTGACATGGAATCACTCAAAACAAATCAAACCGAAGAGCAATCAAAGTCAGTCCGGAGCTGAATTACACCGATAGTTTTGTGAAAACATCACAAAACTCACACAAAACTTCTCCCTTTTCCCTTATGACCGGCTACTTGGGGAAGAAGGATGACTCATGGGGTGGCTTTCCCCTCTCCTCCCCTCCATGACCGGCGGCTCCTCCTCCCCTTACCTCCAACCGGCGGCTTTGGCTCCTCCATGGAGAGCTTGCCAAGTGTCCTCCTCTCCTCCACACATCTCCTCCTCCCATGGCTATAAATACCCCCCTCCTCTCATTTGTAAATCATCCCAAAAATCATAAAAACTTCTCTCTCTAGAAAGTTTGGCATTTGTAAGTTTGGTTTTTAATATATAATACTCCTGTTGGTTCTTGAGTATTATAGTTCGGTCTTGAATACTCCTGTCGGTTCTTGAGTACTCAAGCTTTTCTTGATTCTCGAGTACTCTTGTCGGTTCTTGAAGTACTCACCCCTTTCCCTTACTTACTTTCTTTCAAAAACCGTAAGTACTTAGCTATGGTATCCACCTCTATGGATATTCGTAGCTAAACTCTTCATTCGGTTGAAGGGGTGTACTTGTATTATAAAATGTTTTAGACCCTGCATCTTTGTGTTCAAAACTTGTTCTATGTGCCATATATCAGATCAGAACTTCCAAGGTTGAGCGGATGCTTTAACGGGCAAAGCTCTTCCGTGGGGTTCGTGAACATACTCAGGTAAGTGGATGCTTTAGCGGGCAAAGCTTATCTGAGGAGTTCGACTTATCTAAAACACCATTTGGTCGATCGTAACTGAAAGACCAAATGGATGCTCATAAGGCTAAGATACTTCGAAAGGAGGAATTAGTCTAAGTAGAACAAGTGTTCTAAACGATGTTGCAAGTCTTGTGCTAGAAATAGCCTCGATTTATCTTTGAACACTTAGTATGATCATTAGCGGTCAATGATAAATAGGCTATGATACAAGGCCCCCGAAACCGAATGGTTTCCTTAATTTAAACACCACCTGCACTTACTTTCAATTTTAGTATAAACTGTCTATCAACTTCTCACCTTCCGGAGGACTTGCCAATCACGCATCACCCGCTGTAAGTCTTATCTTTTAATTTCAGTATTTACATTTTCTGTCATTTACTTTTCCGCACTAAAAACCACAACCAACCAACCAATCACTTACTTTTCCGCACTAAAACCTCAATCGACCTAAAACACGCTCCCTTGCTGTACAATTCCCTCAAAGAATAGCTATCCCCATAATTCCCTTGGGTTCGACCCCTACTTACCACTTGCTACCCAGTAGTAAGGTCACGAGTAGCGGACTTATAAATTCATTTGTACACATTGCCTCGCGACAAGGCAGTGTTGTCAAGGTCCAATCATTGCCCGCGAGCATATGGAAATACCTCCTCGCTCCTCTCATCTTTGCCGTTTCGCGCGGGTCAAGATGAGGGTCGCTCATCTATTTTCTCGGCTACTTTGACTAGAGATAGGACGGCTGATTCCCGTCCTCGCCTTTTTTCTTTTTGCATAAACACTGCATGGCGGAGATGACTTCAATCTTCACTGAAACCCGAAGTGCAGCCTCCACTGACTTCGAAAACCATATAGCGAAATTTAGTCCTTCGATTGCTTGCCAAGCCTCTCTAGGGCAGTTTATGTCAACTCCACATCCCTAGTTTATCTCAGCACAAAGGGACAAATGAGAAGTTACATTCTAAGTTTTTAAACAGTTGAATTTTCACAAGGTTAATGCATGAATTATGATCTATCTTTTTCACATTCTCAAGTTCATATTTTCAAAAAGATAATTATTAAGGGAAAAGGAAAAACATGTTATTTATTTACAAAGGTGGTTCTCACCCCACACTTTTGAACGAAGGCGTGCCTTTCAGCACAACTTAGTTCAAAAGCCATGCAAGCAGATATTGTACGAGAAGGAAATGGCATCAAGGAAAAGGGAAGAACAGAACTCCCTTTAAAGTGTCGAGCGAACGACATGGCATGAGGCTGGATAATCGAGGGAGTTCGGCTGGGGCCTCGAACTCTTGGCGTAGGCCTGGCTGGCTTAATGTTGCACCCAAGTCCGATTCCTGAATAGTCATTTCTTCTATTCACCAAGTGGGTGAGAGCGACTTACGGAAAAAACTAAATGACAGAAAAATAAAAGACAGAAAGTAAGATAGGTGTCGGGTTACCTCCCGACCAGTGCCTTTGTTTAACGTCGTTGGCTCGACAGTACCTCATTCCTGGATCACTGGTTTGGATCCCATGGGTGGCTTAGGTCGTATTTCGCCACTGTTCCTGTGTTGATTTTTGCCTTGCCTTTCCCCGATTTCTTGTGAGATGATGTGCTTGGGTCCAGTTCCCATGGTTCTGGTGGTTTCTCCTTCCAACGTCTCTGAGAAGGTGAGGGACCCTTTACTACTAGTCTCTTGAATTGGGTTTTCTGGTGTTTAGGGCAGCCTTGTCCAGTCATGGCGAAAACATGCACCATCGAGGAGTCGTTCTGCTCAGGCCCTTTTCCCATCCTCCTTCTAGCCTCTTCATTGATCACATAGTTTTCAGCGATTTGCCTATTGATCGAGGGGAAAAGTTGGGAAGCTTGCATCTTAAGGCTTGGTTCTGCCTCGTTATGTCCGTTTGTGAGGATCTGGTCGTAGATGGTCTCGGAAGCTTGGGTGATGGTAGCTGGGTATGGCTCGGGCAGTCCAAGGGTACATCACCTTCTCTCCAGGCGGTTGAACTTTTCCAGGTAATCGTACATGGTTTCATTGGGTCCTTGCTTGATGTCTTGTAGTTGCCTCCGTACTTGCATCGCCCATCCTGCCGGGTAATATTTGTCCAGGAATTTCTTTTGCATCTGAGCCCATGATCTGATGCTATCGGAAGGCAATGAAAGGAACCAATCATTTGCCGCGTCAATGAGGGAAAAGTATAACGCCTTTAACTTGAAGTCGTCTACGTTCACGCCATTTGGTTTTAAGTTTTGGAAAATACCATGTAAGCGTTGGAGATGAGTCATTGCTGATTCTCCACGTGTTCCTGAGAATTTCGGTAAGTTGTGGGCCACTAAAGTGTTGATGATGACATTTTCCAGTTCAGGGCCTTCGTGAATGCACCATGGCTGGTGACAGAACCGCTTGTCGTCAGAGCGATTTGTGCAAATAAATTTATAATAGTCCGCTACTCGCAACTATACTACTGGGTAGTACTTGGTAAGTAGGGGTCGAACCCAGAGGAATTAGGGGGATAGGTTATTCTTTAAGGGATTTGTTCAGCGAAGGAGCGTGTTTTAGGTTGGTTGAGGTTTTAGTGCTAACAACTACGTGACTTTTTAGTTGGTTTTGGTTTCGAGTGCTGAAAAGTAAATTAAAGAAAAGTAAATACTGAAATTAAAAGCGAAGACTTACAGTGGGTGATGCGTGAATTGCAAGTCCTCCGGATTGTGAGCGGTTGATGGTTGCAGTTGATTGAACAATAAAAGTAAAGACAAAGGGGTTTTGTAATTGCGAGAGAAGTATTCGGTCTTGGGGGGCCTTGTATTATATCCTGTTCATTCTTTTAGTAACCCTTCTAAGTATTCAAACGTGTATCGAGGCCCTTTCGTAGCGCTCAATTTGCCACACTGTTTGTAAACCCTTGTTCTACTTCAGACTAATTCCTCCTTTCGAAGTATCTTAGCCTTTTGTGCATCCATTTGGTCCCTTTGGTCCAGTTTCCAAATGGTTTTAAAGATAGATCGAACTCCTCAGATAAGCTTTGCCCTTTCGTAGCATCCACTTACCCGAGTATGTTCACGACTTCCCACAGAAGAGTTTTGCCCTTTCGTAGCTTCCACTCAACCTTGGAAAGTCTGACCTTATAAATGGCACATAGAACAAGTTTTGAATACAGAGAAAAGAAACTAAACGAAGTAAAACATTTTATAAAACAAGAACTCCCCTTCAACCGAATGAAGAGTTTAGTTACGAATATCCATAGAGTTGGACATCATAACTAAATACTTGGGGATTTGGAAAAGAATACTCAAGAACAAACAGGAGTAAAGAGAGAAGAGAAAGAGATTACTCAAGAACAAACAGGAGTAACTCTTGAACTGTAACTGAAAACTTGAGTACTCAAGAACCAACAGGAGTACTCAAGATCGAACTAAAGTATTTGAGAACAAACTGAACTTTTATTGATATCAAACCAAACTTTACATAGTAACAAACTTAGAGAGAGAAGTGTTTTACACAATTTTGGGATGATTTGAAATGAGGAGGAGAGCTTGGTATTTATAGGCTAAGGGGAGGGGAATGGAGGGCCAAGATGAGGGCATGTGGTTTGGCATCCAAGGGTGGAGATGGGGGGGAGAGGAGAGGAAGACAAGTGTCACAAGGGGAGAGGAGCAACACAAAGCCGCCGGCGGCTTTTGGGAGGGAGGAGGAGAGGTTGACATGTGGAGGAAGGGGAGAGGAGGAGGGGTGGATGTGAGGAGAAAGCCGCCGGTCCATGTGGCATGAGGAGAGTGGTTGTGAGTTTTGTGCAGTTTGCACAAAACTATCGGTGTATTCCAGCTCCGGATTGTCTTCGGTTTCTCTTCGGTTTGATTTGTTTTGAATGATTCCAAGTCAGGATCTTTAGATTTCTTCATTCAGCGTCTGATCTTGACCTTGGATTGTCTCCTGATATCTTTTCTGTGCTAAAAGCTCTTCCTTAGCGTGTATTCTCTCTAAGCTCTGAAATACCCTGTAGAAATGTATCGGGACTAAAACATCGAAGTTAGATAGACAAACAGACTAATTTGGTGGGTTTAACTGTGTTTATGATTCATACAACTGTGGTCCATCAGATAACCCCACACTTTTAGTTGTTCGTCCCGAACAATGCTTTATAAGGGCGTTACTAAGTAAGTTGGTTAAAATATGAAAATAAGATTGTGGTACTCGATTTTTCCTAATTCATGCATTACTACTTGTTACTAAATTAAACTGCGTAAATAAGTAGAAGAAACTTGATACGTGTACCTTCGTGCTGAGATGCAAATTGTTTCGGATGTTTCGGGAGATAGCCCTTTTCAGGCTCCTGGACTACACCTTCGGGACCGTCTCGCACTATATGGTTTTCTTGTAGCTTTCTCTAGCACGTGATTCGATTCGGGTTTCAGTGAGTTGAGCCTTTTCTAGATTTTTTTCTTTTTTTTCTTTCTTCTTCTTTGGCGATGGACTGCTTTTTGTAGTGATTTGCCTTTAGCTTTTGATTTGACGTTGTTGAGTGCTTCACTTTTACTCGGTTAAAACCTTCACATTTTTGGGCCTTAGGCCTCTTTTGATTTTCTTCTTTGAGTTTTTTGTTTCTTTGTGACTTGCTAGTCCATCTTGTTTTTTGCCTTCTTGGGAGGTCCAATCATCGCCCGCAAGCATATGGAAATACCTCCTCGCTCCTCTCATCTTTGTTGTTTCGCGCGGGTCAAGATGAGGGTCGCTCATCTATTTTCTCTGCTACTTTGACTAGAGAGAGGACGGTTTGATTCCCGTCCTTGCCTTTTACATAGATGCTTCAAGGCAGAGTTGACTTCAATTATTCACCGAAACCTGAAGTGTAGCCTCCACTGACTTCGAAAACCATATAGTTTGATCTGATCCTTCAAGTGCTTGCCAAGCCTCTCTAGGGCAATTTCTATCAACTCCACATCCCTAGGTTATCTCGGCACAAAGGACAAATGAGAAGTTACATTCTAAGTTTTTAAACAGTTGAATTTTCACAAGGTTGATGCATGAATTATGATCTATCTTTTTCACATTCTCAAGTTCATATTTTCAAAAAGATATTATTAAAAAAGAAAGGAAAAACATGCAAATGGTTCTCACCCCACACTTTTGAACGAAGGCGTGCCTTAGTTCAAAAGTCATGCAAATATATACAAGAGAAGGAAATGACATTAAGGAAAAATAAGAACAGAACTCCCTTTTACTGTGTCGTGCAAACGACATGGCATGAGGCTAGATAATCGAGGGAGTCTGGCTGGGGCCTCGAACTCTCAGCACAGGCCCGGTAAATTCACGGAAGCTGCCTGGCTGATCCGGTCTTGCTCCAAACTTAATTCCTACATGAAAGATATTCCTTCTATACAAAAAGTGGGTGAGAGCGCTTATTGGAAATTTAAATGACAGAAATTAAAAGTGCAGAAAAGTAAGATAGTGTCGGGTTACCTCCCGACCAGTGCACTTGTTTAACGTCGTTGGCTCGACAGTACCTCGTTCTTGATCATTAGTTGGGATCCCATGGGTGGCTCAGGTTGAATTTTGCCACCATTCTTGTGTTACTTCCGGTACTCTCTATGTCTGATTCTTCTGATGGCTCGGAAGTTTCTTCTGATGGTTCGGATGTGACTTCCTCTGTAGGCTCTTCTTCTGAGCTTTCTATATCTGATTCGTTCATCACATCCTCTGAACTGTTTCTTTCTGGACTGGCCTCGATATTTTGTGTTCCTTCATTTGGTTGAGGTACTGGCCTTCGTATTGCAGTTCCGGCCAAGCTGTCTATCACATCCCATACCTGAGTCAGGGATAAGTGTGCGGTTGTTCCTCCTACAGCGTTATTGAGCCTTGAGAACTCCTCAGCCCTCATCCCGCAAAGGAATTTTTGAAGAAGAAAAACCTCCGTGAATCCATGGTGCGGGCAGCGCGAGATCATGGCGTCATAGTTCGTGTAGTACTCGCCCAAGGTCTCATCCCGGGATTGTTGCAGGTTCATGATCCTTTCTCGGGTTTGTTGTCGTAAGGATGGAGGGGAGAATTCTTTCAGGAATGGAATGCTAATGTGTATGAAATACTTAGCATTCATAGCAGTTGATGTGTAATACCAGATTGTCGCGAAGTCCGTTAGAGAGAATTTGAAGCAGTTAAGTTCAAACTCCTCTAACGTTTCATTATTAGGTTTTATATGCTGACAAACATGGTGAAAGTTTCGGCAGTGTAGAACTGGGTCTTCTTCATCCGTACCTCCGAACAGGGGGAGATATCGTGTCGTCCATGCATACGAAGGTGGTTGCGTCATTAGGTCATGTGAGGTGAAGAACAACTTATCCGATGGCTAATTCCCCGGCAACGGCGCCAATTTGACAGAACCGCTTGTCGTCAGAGCGATTTGTGCAAATAAATTTATAATAGTCCGCTACTCGCAACTATACTACTGGGTAGTACTTGGTAAGTAGGGGTCGAACCCAGAGGAATTAGGGGGATAGGTTATTCTTTAAGGGATTTGTTCAGCGAAGGAGCGTGTTTTAGGTTGGTTGAGGTTTTAGTGCTAACAACTACGTGACTTTTTAGTTGGTTTTGGTTTCGAGTGCTGAAAAGTAAATTACAGAAAAGTAAATACTGAAATTAAAAGCGAAGACTTACAGTGGGTGATGCGTGAATTGCAAGTCCTCCGGATTGTGAGCGGTTGATGGTTGCAGTTGATTGAACAATAAAAGTAAAGACAAAGGGGTTTTGTAATTGCGAGAGAAGTATTCGGTCTTGGGGGGCCTTGTATTATATCATGTTCATTCTTTTAGTAACCCTTCTAAGTATTCAAACGTGTATCGAGGCCCTTTTGTAGCGCTCAATTTGCCACACTGTTTGTAAACCCTTGTTCTACTTCAGACTAATTCCTCCTTTCGAAGTATCTTAGCCTTTTGTGCATCCATTTGGT
Organism: Rhodiola kirilowii; assembly: GCA_033675215.1. Taxonomy (NCBI): domain Eukaryota; kingdom Viridiplantae; phylum Streptophyta; class Magnoliopsida; order Saxifragales; family Crassulaceae; genus Rhodiola; species Rhodiola kirilowii. The sequence continues at coordinate 39,142,308 of CM066201.1, forward strand.
CCCTTTGGTCCAGTTTCCAAATGGTTTTAAAGATAGATCGAACTCCTCAGATAAGCTTTGCCCTTTCGTAGCATCCACTTACCCGAGTATGTTCACGACTTCCCACAGAAGAGTTTTGCCCTTTCGTAGCTTCCACTCAACCTTGGAAAGTCTGACCTTATAAATGGCACATAGAACAAGTTTTGAATACAGAGAAAAGAAACTAAACGAAGTAAAACATTTTATAAAACAAGAACTCCCCTTCAACCGAATGAAGAGTTTAGTTACGAATATCCATAGAGTTGGACATCATAACTAAATACTTGGGGATTTGGAAAAGAATACTCAAGAACAAACAGGAGTAAAGAGAGAAGAGAAAGAGATTACTCAAGAACAAACAGGAGTAACTCTTGAACTGTAACTGAAAACTTGAGTACTCAAGAACCAACAGGAGTACTCAAGATCGAACTAAAGTATTTGAGAACAAACTGAACTTTTATTGATATCAAACCAAACTTTACATAGTAACAAACTTAGAGAGAGAAGTGTTTTACACAATTTTGGGATGATTTGAAATGAGGAGGAGAGCTTGGTATTTATAGGCTAAGGGGAGGGGAATGGAGGGCCAAGATGAGGGCATGTGGTTTGGCATCCAAGGGTGGAGATGGGGGGAAGAGGAGAGGAAGACAAGTGTCACGAGGGGAGAGGAGCAACACAAAGCCGCCGGCGGCTTTTGGGAGGGAGGAGGAGAGGTTGACATGTGGAGGAAGGGGAGAGGAGGAGGGGTGGATGTGAGGAGAAAGCCGCCGGTCCATGTGGCATGAGGAGAGTGGTTGTGAGTTTTGTGCAGTTTGCACAAAACTATCGGTGTATTCCAGCTCCGGATTGTCTTCGGTTTCTCTTCGGTTTGATTTGTTTTGAATGATTCCAAGTCAGGATCTTTAGATTTCTTCATTCAGCGTCTGATCTTGACCTTGGATTGTCTCCTGATATCTTTTCTGTGCTAAAAGCTCTTCCTTAGCGTGTATTCTCTCTAAGCTCTGAAATACCCTGTAGAAATGTATCGGGACTAAAACATCGAAGTTAGATAGACAAACAGTCTAATTTGGTGGGTTTAACTGTGTTTATGATTCATACAATTGTGGTCCATCAGCTGGTTTCTGAAATATGGTGCTGAGAGTTCTCCCATAGTAGGTTCGTGGAAATTGTTGTTGTCCCCGTAGTAGTTATCGAAAGCGGGTTCTCGTCTCGGCATTTGTCGAGGTTGAGGGGGTGGTGGATATCTAGGGGTTGTACTGGACTAGCTGCATTTCGGTCCTCGGGTGGTTCTTGATTTCTTCTGATGGCCTCCCTATCAAGAGCTCTTCTGTTTCTGATGAGTTGTTCCGGATCGTCCACAAATGGAAGTGGCCCCTCATCATTTCGATCGTACTGGTTTATCTCATCGTCATCCTGGTAGTCATGGTGGCTTCCTTCGCGAGACATGGTTGTTTCGAAGCGAGTATCGATTCAAAGAACTTATCCGATTAATTAACTAATACCCCGGCAACGGCGCCAATTTTGACGGAGCCCACCGCACTGTCGTTAAGGTGCGGTGTTCTCTGTGCAAAAGCAAATTTGTATTCCGCTACTCGTGACCTTATACTGGGTAGCAAGTGGTAAGTAGGGGTCGAACCCAAGGGAATTAGGGGGATAAGTTATTCTTTGAGGGGATCGTACAACGAGGGAGCGTGTTTTAGGTTGATTGAGATTTTAGTGCGGAAAAGTAAGTGATTGGTTGGTTGGTTTTGGTTTTTAGTGCGGAAAAGTAAATGACAGAAAATATGAATATTCAAAATAAAAGAGAAGACTTACAGCGGGTGATGCGTGATTGGCAAGCCTTCCGGTACGTGAGCAGTTGATAGAGCAGTTTATACTAAGAAAGTAAATGCGAGGGGTTTTTTAAATCTAAGGAAAGCATTCGGTTTCGGGGGCCTTGTATCATAGCCTGTTTATCATTGACCTTTAGTGATCCTTCTAAGTATTCAAACGTGTATCAAGGCCATTCCAAGCACTCGATTTGCCACACTGTCTAGCCCATTCCAAGGTCGTAGAGCACTTAACTACTTAGACTCATACCCCATTCCAAGGTATATTAGCCTGTGTGCATCCATTTGACCAGTCATTCCCGACCAACCAAATGGTGTTTTAGAAAGGTCAAACTCCTCAGATAAGCTTTGCCATTCCAAGCATCCACTTATCCGAGTGTGTTTACGAACCCCACGGAAGAGCTTTGCCATTCCAAGCATCCACTCAACCTTGGAAGTTCTAACCTAATATATGGCACATAGAACAAGTTTTGAATACAAAGAAGAGGCACTAAAATATGGCCTAAAACATTTTATGATACAAGTACACCCCTTCAACCGAATGAAGAGTTTAGCTACGAATATCCATAGAGGTGGATACCATAGCTAAGTACTCGAGGGTTTTTGAAAGACAGTAAGTAAAGGAAAGGGGTGAGTACCTCAAGAACCGACAAGATTACTCGAGAATAAAGAAAAGCTTGAGTACTCAAGAACCGACGGGAGTACTCAAGACCGAACTATAATACTCAAGAACCAACAGGAGTATTATATATTAAAAACCAAACTTACAAATGCCAAACTTTCTAGAGAGAGAAGTGTTTATGATTTTGGATTTGAGGATATGTTACAAATGAGATGGAGGCATGTATTTATAGCCAAAGGAGAGGGGAATGGAGGGCTAAGATGAAACCACATGGCAAGCCATCCATGGCTTGCCAAAAGCCGCCGGTTGGAGGTCACCATGGAGGAGAGCTTGGTGGCTTTGGTCACTTCCTCCCCAAAGCCGCCGGTCATGGAGGATAAGGATGAGTTTTGTGTGAGTTTTGTGATGTTTTCACAAAACTATCAGTGTATTTCGGCCCCGGACTGACTTTGGTTGTTCCTCGGTTGGATTTGTATTGAGTGATTCCACGTCAGGATCTTGAGATTTCTTCATTCAGCGTCTGATCGTGACCTTGGACTGACTCGTAATATATTTTCAATGTAAAATCCTCTCCTTAACGTGTATTCTCTCTAGTCTCTAAAATACCCTGTAGATAAATATCGGAACTAACAAGCAAAAGTTAAATAGACAAACAGTCTAATTTTGTGGGTTTAACTGTGTTTTTGATTCGTATAATTATGGTCCATCAGTCCATCAGATCACCCCACACTTTTAGTTGTTCGTCCCGAACAATGCTTTTTAAAGGGCGGAACACAATCTAAGTAAAAACTTTTAAATATGAAAGTGAGACTGTGGGACTAGATTTATCTTAATTCATGCATTACTTACTTATTACTAAACTAAACCGTGTAAATACTAAGAAGAAACTTGATACTTGTACCTTCGCGCTGAGATGCAAATTAATTCGGATGTTTCGGGAGATAACCTTTTTAGGCTCCTGGACTGCATTCTCGGGATCGACTCGTACTATATGGTTTCCTTGTAGCTTTCTCTAGCACGTGATTCGGTTCGGGTTTCACTGAGTTGAGTACTTTGATTTGTTTTTGGCGAGGGACAGCTTCTGTAGTGAATCAGCCTTTGGCCTTTGGCCTTTTATATTGAGTTGGAGTTTCTTCAATTTTGTTCGGTTAAAACCTTCACAATTTTGGCCTTTGGCCTTTGATTAGTGATGGACCATAATTGTATGAATCATAAAGACAGTTAAACCCACCAAATTAGACGCTTTGTCTATTTAACTTTTGCTTGTTAGTTCCGATATTTATCTACAGGGTATTTTGAAGTCCAGAGAGAATACAGGCTAAGGAGGAGTTTTAAAGCTGAAAATGAATTACGAGTCATTCCAGGTCACGACCAATTTCTGACTTTCAAGAACCTGACGTGGAATCACTCAAAACAAGTCCAACCGAAGAGCAACCAGAGTTAGTCCGGAGCTGAAAGGGAGCCGATGGCTTTTGCAAAAGCTCACAAAACTCAATCCATCACTCTCCTTCCTCCATGTGGCCGGCGGCTAAGCCACAAGCCTCTCCTCCATGGACATGTGGCCGGCGGCTTTGGGAGGTGATGACATCACCCGATGGCTTTGAGCTTCTCCTCCCATCTCTTGCCAAGTAGATCCTTCTCCTCCACATCCATCTCCTCTTCATGGCCTATAAATAGAGCCCTCCCTTGCCTTTGTAAAATCATCCCATCCTCATTCCAACATCACAAGTCCTCAAGTGACTTATCTCTCTAGCTTATGTGGGCACAATCTTGTAATCACTTTACTTTGGAATCAAAGCTTGATCTTTAGCACTTTCAACGGTTTTTGTAAGTACTCTCTTCTTTACTTTACTGTCTTTCAAAGTACTTTACTTTCCTGTCTTTACTTTCAAAAACTGTACTTTACCGTCTTTCAAAAACCTTTACTTTTCAACGCACTTAGCTATGATGTCCTATTCCATGGATATTCGTAGCTAAACCCTTCATTCGGTTAAAGGGGAGTGCTTATATCATAAAATGTTTTAGACCCTTCTCTTAGTGCCTCTTTGTGTTCAACTTGTTCTAGGTGCCTTATATTAGGTCAGAATTCCATTGGTTGAGTGGATGCTCGGAAGAGCAAAGCTTTGCCATGGGTTCGTGATCTTTCGTGGATAAGTGGAGGCTCGGAAGAGCACAACTTATCTGTGGAAGTCAACCTCTTTTAAACACCATTTGGTTTATCAGGAATGATGATCTAATGGATGCACATACTAGAACAAGAGTTCTTTGTCTTGCAAAAGACTAGACGGTGTGGCAAGTCATGTGCTAGGAATAGCCTTGATTCACTTTTGAACACTCAATATGATCATTAGAGGTCAATGATAAACGGACTATGATACAAGGCCCCTAAAACTGAATACTTTCCTTTAATTGTAATATTGACTGTTACTTTACCTTTCAGTACCAAAAACCAAAAACAACCCTCCAACTGCTTTATTTAATCCCCCCTTTTCGAAAGAACAATTATTCACCTAATTCCCTTGGGTTCGACCCGTACTTACCGCTTACTACCAAAAAATAGTTAAGTCGCGAGTATCGGAGATATAAATTTATTTTTGCACAGAGAACATTGCACCTTAACGACAGTGTGGTGGGCTCCGTCAAAATTGGCACCGTTACCGGGGAGTTAGCCTTCGATTAGCTGTTCTTTTCTTTTTCTTTTCTCTTTCTTTCGAACTCGCTTCTGTACCTCCATGTCTCGCGAAGGAAGCACCCATGACTATCAGGATAACGACGAGGTCAATCTGTTCAATCGAAATAACGAGGCACCACCTCAATTTCCAATTCTCGACGATCCAGAGCAACTCTTCCGAAACCAAAGAGCTCGTGATAGGAATGCCATCCTAAGAAACCAAGGACCACCCGAAGGCCGAAATGAAGCTGGCCCAGCACAACAACCTCCTAGACATCCACCACCCCCGCAATATCGACGAGAGCCAAGACGCGAACCAGTCTTTGATGACTACTACGGGGATAACAACAACTTCCGCGAACCTACTATGGGAGAACTGTCGGCACCAGATTTCAGAAATCAGACGTGGTGCATTTACGAAGGCCCTGAGCTAGAAAACATTGCCATTAACACTTCAGTGGCCCACAACTTGCCAAAGTTCTCAGGAACTCGTGGAGAATCAGCAACGACTCATCTCCAACGCTTACATGGCACTTGCCAAAACCTAAAACCCAATGGCAGGAACGTAGACGAATTTAAGTTAAAAGCATTCTACTTTTCCCTCACTGACTCGGCGAACGACTGGTTCCTTTCATTGCCTTCCGGAAGCATCAGAACATGGGCTCAGATGCAGAAGAAGTTCTTAGAAAAATACTACCCGGCAGGAAGAGCAATGCAAGTAAGGAGGCAACTGCAGGACATCAAGCAAGGGCCCAATGAAACCATGTACGACTACCTGGAAAAATTCAATCGCCTGGAGAGAAGCTGCTGCACCCTTGGACTGCCCGAGAAACTCATCATCGAATACCTTATTGATGGATTGAGACCCTTAGACAAAATGCTCCTAGATGCCTCAGCTGGAGGATCCATGATGAATCTATCACTGAGTGGCATAAGGAATCTCATCACCGACGTTGCTGAAAATGCCCGATTTAGAGAAGAGACAACTCGGCAGGAAGAATTTTCCCGAACGAAGAATGTTGCAAAAGCTGAAACACCGATGAACTCTATGCCAGAGGAGATGAAACAAATAAAGGAAATGATGATTCAAATCCTACGAAGGCAGCCAGTTCAGATAAAGCCTTGTGAGTTTTGTAGTTCTACGGACCACAAGACTGACGCATGCCCAACACTGATAGTAGAGGAACCGGAAGAAGTGAATGCAGTGGTAGGATACCAAGGATACAACTACAACCACAACAGCAACGATAGTGAAATTATATCCTCTGTTCAAGCAAGTGTTCTAGGTTGTGTTTGGACAGACCTTGAACTCTTTCTACCACAGTTCCACAACAAGTACGAACAGAACAATAAAACACGAGTACGCACAGATTGATAACCCAGTTCGGCTACGCCTACTCTGGGGGGTTTCCCACACCCGGAAAAGGGACAACAAATCTTTATTACGAGTATAAAGCTTTTCAGTGGACTTACACTTACACCTTGTAATTACCTAGCCTCTACTACTCCGTCTCTCAGATTTGCAACCAAGGTTCGTCGCAACTCCCCTTGATCCCCTTCGTCCAGACCTTCTGTCCGAACGTACTCGAACCTCTCCTGAAGCTCGGTCGCTTTCACTTGAAAGCTGGTTGTTCTGTTTGTGCTCTGAACTTGATCACCTCTGGTCAATCTGAATAGCACGTATCAGACTGAGCTCACACCGATGTTTTTCCAGTGGGGAAAACACAACGGCCGTCGCTTTCTTCTTTTCCAATCGATAGGATTTCTTCGTGTATTTTTGATCTTGAAAGCGATGCATATTAGGGTTGCCTTTGCATGGTATTTATATGCTCGAGCAAAAACCCTAATTTGCATAAGATAATCCCATCAAATATTAAGGAATATATTCCGAAATATTTGATGCATATCTTTCAAATCGGTGAGAGGGAAAACGATGACTTCCTCTCCAAGTCAGCCCTGCCGTCATGTAGAAGATATTCATCTGAATATCTGGAGTCCGATTTCTTCGCTGGCCGACTTCAGATCGAAGAGATATTAGATCTAGAACCTTCTGGAAAAAACTCCGCGTCTGCTCTACACTGTATAGTAGTTCCACTAAGTGTTCGAACTCCCCCTGAACTCCTGCTCGAACTGTCTAACTACGTTTTGCCAAACACATGCCACACAAGGGAACATCAATCTCCCCCTTGGAATTTTGGCAAAACCAAATCTACTAGACAACTAGATCTATCTAACTATCTAGACAGTAGGCAACCTTGAGGGAACAAAAATTGTCACCACAAAATACTCCCCTTTTTGCCACAAACTGGCAATGGGCCGATCGAGTTCGAACAGTTAATCAATAAGTGCCAGAACAAGCACACAATAACTAGAGTTTTAAATACGGTCTGAGTTCAGAGGAAAAGTTATTAGGAGACCTTCATGAAGACGAACCATCATCAGTGCCCTCCTCAGAGACTGTATCATCAGCTTCATCGTCACTTGGAAAGCTGAGGGCACGAGCGAGCTTGTTGATACGCTTGCGCTGCTCCTTGTCCGCTTCAATGATGTCATGCAAGTCCATGAGAAGTCTGTTCCTCTCATCACGGGCCAACCTTGCTCCACCTCGCCTTGATGGCCCGGCAATATCTTTGCCCTTCGAGGTCTCCTCCTTGAGATCATTAATATGACGCCCTTTAAATAGCATGTGGTCTACGACAAACTTGCTGGGAGACTTTGAGAGCTGATCAATGGAGGACATCAAATCAGGGGCATGATAAACAATCAACTCATAAATCAGTGATGGGAAGCAGATCTGGTGAAGAGTCCTCTTTGACGTAGCATGTTCAGCAATCTGTTTGAACATGACTCTTCCCAAATTGAATTTCCGCTTGTTCCCTATCTGATACAGCAGTTGAGCCACGTCCTTATTGACTGTTGATCGATGTGTAGAAGGTCTCCAGTTGAAGACAGCATGGAATAAAACGTTGATAAGTCTGCTGTGTGCACAACTGATTCAGGTCTCCACCTAACAGAGCCCACAGTGATAGTACTCACAATCTTCTCAAAATTTGCCTCCTCCTCGTCAACAGCCGGGTCATCCATCGAGAAATACACATTGATTAGCTCCGGATTAATCTTAATTCTCCTCCCTCTAACAAAGAAGACTCCATACTCAGGATCTCCAACTACCCCAAAGTGAGGGGGCAAGTTCGCCATTGCCTCACGCACAAGCTGTTCACTGTAGGGTTTGCACCTAGCCAGCGTCCAAAATAGATCCGATTCTTTCAGAACCTTAACCACCTCCTTTCCCTTATACCGGGACTCATCTAGCAATCTTTCAGGTATGATTTTCCTCTTCTGGATGCATGGCCACTTTCTTGCAGCATCTTTGTTGACAAACCATACACCCTTCTTAACCAAGCCAACTGGGACAATCTCAGCATCAGGGCCTGGGACTTCACATCCCCCAGCGTCTTCTGAAACAGGCATTGGAGCGACACGCTTCCTTTTCTTGGAGGAACCAGCTCCCCCTGCACCACTGCGTACATCAGCACCCTTCTGGGCAGAATCCTTTGTAGACTTCGCAAAGGCCACTTTTTCCTTTTCCTTCCCCTTTGACATCTTCTTTAACTTCACAAGAGGAACCAAATCCTCATCATCACCCATCTGAGGAACTGCTTCAACGTCAGTCTTCTGAGACTCATCAATATCCATCTAAGCACCATGGTGACTGTCCTGAACAGCATCTGGAACAGTTGTCGTTTCCTCAATCACAACTATCTCTGGAGTATCAATTAACTCCTCTTCAGCTGGAACACCGGGGACTTCCTTTGGTAGATTCTCAAGAAAATCATCTATGTCTTTGAACATATCCTCCAGGTCTTCATCCCCTTCAGCAGTCTCAGGCTCTTCTGCAACAGCATCAATCTCCCCAACACTCTTTACAGATGAATCTGGTCCTTTACTCACAGTCTCAGCAACTTCACCTTCTGAGACTCCAATCTCCTCAACCAAGTTATCAACAGGTGCATCCTTCATACCCAGATTCCTCATACTCTTCTTTTCCTCATTAGAAATATCAGGGACCCTCCCTCTGATAGAACAGATCCTGGCTAGGCATTGACTGGGAGAGGCAGCTCGGCGAGACACCTTCTTTCTTTGAAAACCTCCTGGGCGAACGTACCCGAAAGCTTGAATCTTTGCCTTCCAAACGTCTGAAACACCAGACTTTCTTGACACTGACATTCTGGGTTCCGTTTCTTCAACAGATTTAGAAACTTCATCACCCTTTTCACCAACCACAATCTTGTCCTCGTTAACACAAATCTCAGCCATACCGGCTTCTTCATCACTAACAGCCCTCCTAGCTTCAGCACCCAAACTCCCAACATTCTCAACTCCCATAATAATTTCATCAACAACCACAGATTTTTCAACGACTGCAGAAACCGAAGGAAGGACGGGATTTACCTCCGATTGTGGACACGCTTGAGGGGTAGAAACCGATGTGACTGGCTGAGAAGTTTCAGCAGTTATCTCCTCGGCAGACATCTCGTGTAAAGGCGATGCCTTTTTCATCTTCACAGCCTTGGATTTTGGAATCTTTGATTTCGCTGTCACCGCCTTTGAGGTTTGCATGCTTTCCTTCCTTTTCTCCGTGGATATACCACTGGATTTTGCTGACTTCCTTGTGTTCACCATCGTCAATTTCGGAGTAGTCGAGAGAGACTTCCAATCTAGGGTTTCGGAGACAATAAGAGAAGACACGCTCAACAGTTGAGATTTGAAAATAAAATATCCTCCTGCCTTTTCGTCTTCTCAATATACGCCAGTCGCTTTCCAAATAAAACGGCGTAATTCGAATCTTTTTGGAATAAAATATTTGATCATAAGAACTTTCCCATCTGTTCCAGCTCCCTTCTTAGGTGGTCAGTCCAACTGTTGTAGCTGGGGATTCGTCTTTGACTGACCACTACCTGGAACACTCAGTTCATAAACCCACGTAGACCCAAGGAGGATCTGGGAGTTCCAAACCGAGGAATCTCATTCAATTTCTCTTCTGGTGAACTGGCATTCATCTGTACAAGCAGTTCGAACTCCTTCTGCAACTGTGTAATCTTCTGTTCAAACTCTCGCTGTAACTGTGACACCTTCTGATCCAGCAGTCGCCTGGTACAGTTGCCAAAATTGATTTGTGCGATCCTTCTATTGTGTAGGGTCTTTTTCACTCCCCCTCGCAGAACTCGATGTTTGGCTTGAACATAGTTGAGAGTAGACCTTAGCTCCTCGTTTCCCATTCTGATGGTGTAACAGTCATTGGCCCTTCTTCTCCCTTTCATTACGGAATCACCATTCTCGTTAAGAACGAGGCATGAGTCACGAGAGAATGACACATAGTGTCCATTGTCGCACAGTTGACTGATGCTAATGAGATTCATAGTCAGACCTTCAACCAGGAGAGTGTCCTCGAGTGCAGGGAGATCCGGAACCTTCAATGTTCCACAGCCGATCACCTGACTCTTCCGACCATCCGCGAAGGTGACAAACCGCATCTGCTCAACAGGTCTAATATGAGAGAGATATTCAGAGTTACCTGTCATGTGTGCAGAGCATCCACTATCAAAGAACCAACTGGCTTGCACTGTATCTCCTGATGAGCATTACGCTACCATGCATACTGTATGTTGTTCCTTCGGAATCCAAACTTGTTTCTGTCGAGGTTGGATCTGTTGCTGTTGGTGTCCTCGACGTTCAACAAGAAACAGTCGACACTGCCGTCTGATGTGTCCCATCTGGTAGCAGTACCAACATATCAGCAAGTCTTTCTTCTGATTTGAACTGAGGTAAGTAGTCCTGGACTTGTCTTGGGACAGATCCACTTTCTGTCTAGGGTGCTTTCTCACCTTCTGTTCAGGCAACTGTTTAGACACAGATTTAGCTTTAACACACATAGTGTCCTTTGAACTCCTTTTTCCCACGAACCCCAATCCTCTACGTCCTGCCTCCATCCTTTGAGCGTTGAGGATTTCATCAAAAAATTTTGAGCCAGAGTTCAACATCCTCACTGACTGTTTGAAGTGAGTGAGCTCCTTTTCAGCAACTTCTCGGTCCATTTTTTCTGATTCTAGCTGGAGTTCCAGCTGTTCTATCTTTCTGTGTTGGAATACCTCCTTGCGTTTTAGATCTGAGATAACCTTTCTTAGCCCAGTCATGCCAACAGGATGAGTTTCACGGTCTTTTTCAATGTCGACTTTCAACGAGGAGATAGTGCCCAGGAGCTCCGTCTTCTGAGCAAGCAAACACAGTCTTTCCTGTTTCATATCAGCCAGTTGAGAGTTTAGGGAAGTTACCGTGCCTTCAAGTTCAGCCTTCTGTGTGACCAGAATCTCCACTTCTTCCCAGACCTTATCCTTTTCTGTAGTGATGCTTGCAACTATGTCATTCAGCTTCTTGTTTACCTTGATCAGTAGCAGCCACTTTTCATATAGATCCTTATATGTCTCGTCCATAGATTCCTGCGTCAGTTCTTCACCGTCACTGTCTGAGAGATCTTCAGCTGGGAGTTCCAACAGAGGTGGAACAGTTTCACTGGTGCTACCGTATTCCTCCAGAGTTGAAGCAAAGGCCACAAAGTTTGTGGTTGTGCCTCCTTTTTCTTCATCTGACTCACTGTCACTGAAACTTGCGACCATTGCCTTCTTCTTCATGAGTGTGTTCGCACATTGTGAAGCAATATGACCAAACCCTCTGCATTCATGACACTGAATTTCTTCCTTTCTTCTGTCAAAGGAGTCTTGCCTTGAGTCACTGGACCTAGACCTGTCGATTTTCCATTTTCGGAAACCGGTTGATGAGGACTGCCCCTGTTCTGGACCACGCCTATTGATTTTCTGCACCATTCTTCCAAAGTTCTGAGCCATCATGGCCAGTTACTCAGTGGAGCAGTCAGCTTCTGATTTGTCTTCTGCCCAATCTGCTTTCAGTGCAATTCCCTTTACTTCTCCAATTTGGAAATTATGATTGATCTCGTAGGTTCTGAGGGAACCAGTCAGCTCGTCCAGTTTCAACTTGGAGATGTCATGCATTTCCTCAATGGCTGTTACCTTCATAGCAAATCTCGGGGGGAGTGATCTTAGGACTTTGCTCACCAATCTATCCTCGTCGATGGGTTTCCAAGGGCAGACGCTTCGTTGGACAGTTCCAGAACCCTGGTGTTGTACTCAGCGATGGACTCACTCTCCTTCATTTTCATCTCTTTGAACTTTGTTGTGACAGCCTGCATACGAGAGTTTCGAACCTTGTCTGTACCTTCAAAGGCTGTTTGGAGAATGTCCCATGCTTCCTTAGCAACTTCACAATTGATAATCAGCTTCATGACATTTTCATCAACTGCCGAGAAGATCGCATTCTTTGCCTTTGCGTTTCCCATGGATGCTTTGTTCTCCTCTTCACTCCATAAGGTTTCTGGTTTTAGAACAGGTTCTCCAGTGAGGTTGTTCATCATAGGTTCAGTCCACCCTCTCTGAACGGTCATCCAGGCTTTCTCGTCTAGGGATTTCAGAAAGGATCGCATCATAGGTTTCCAGGTGGCATAGTTCGATCCTTCTAATAGCGGAGGTCTGGTGATGCTGTGTCCTTCTTTCAGAGGCATTTTGAACAGTTCAGGATCCCACTCAGTGTGTCGAGTGTTTGCTCTGATACCAATTGAAATTATATCCTCTGTTCAAGCAAGTGTTCTAGGTTGTGTTTGGACAGACCTTGAACTCTTTCTACCACAGTTCCACAACAAGTACGAACAGAACAATAAAACATGAGTACGCACAGATTGATAACCCAGTTCGGCTACGCCTACTCTGGGGGGTTTCCCACACCCGGAAAAGGGACAACAAATCTTTATTACGAGTATAGAGCTTTTCAGTGGACTTACACTTACACCTTGTAATTGCCTAGCCTCTACTACTCCGTCTCTCAGATTTGCAACCAAGGTTCGTCGCAACTCCCCTTGATCCCCTTCGTCCAGACCTTCTGTCCGAACGTACTCGAACCTCTCCTGAAGCTTGGTCGCTTTCACTTGAAAGCTGGTTGTTCTGTTTGTGCTCTGAACTTGATCACCTCTGGTCAATCTGAATAGCACGTGTCAGACTGAGCTCACACCGATGTTTTTCCAGTGGGGAAAACACAACGGCCGTCGCTTTCTTCTTTTCCAATCGATAGGATTTCTTCGTGTATTTTTGATCTTGAAAGCGATGCATATTAGGGTTGCCTTTGCATGGTATTTATATGCTCGAGCAAAAACCCTAATTTGCATAAGATAATCCCATCAAATATTTAGGAATATATTCCGAAATATTTGATGCATATCTTTCAAATCGGTGAGAGGGAAAACGATGACCTCCTCTCCAAGTCAGCCATGCCGTCATGTAGAAGATATTCATCTGAATATCTGGAGTCCGATTTCTTCGCTGGCCGACTTCAAATCGAAGAGATATTCGATCTAGAACCTTCTGGAAAAAACTCTGCGTCTGCTCTACACTATATAGTAGTTCCACTAAGTGTTCGAACTCCCCCTGAACTCCTGCTCGAACTGTCTAACTACGTTTTGCCAAACACATGCCACACAAGGGAACATCAGATAGAGCAGGACCAAACCGACAGTATAATCAAGCGACCAATCCAAGCTGGCGAAACGACAACCATCCTCCGAAGGAGACACAACAAGCCGCACCATAATTACCTCAGTCATTCTACCAACCGCCCCACCGGCAGTACAACCAGAACGCTCCATCAGCTGGCCAATATCAACAAAGAGGATCAAATCAATACCCGACAAGCCAATATCAGCAGAAGGGAACGAATCAATACCAACCCAGCTCAAACAATCAGCAAGGACCAAGCAAGTCGCTTGAAGACACAATGAAGGAGCTCGCAGGAAGCGTAAATGAATTGGGGACTTCGCTACACCAATATCAGGCGAAAACTGACGGGGCAATTTCAGATTTGACCAAACAAATGTCCCAGCTCGCCACCTCAATGTCCGCGCTCATTAATGAACCTGGCAGACTTCCTTCACAAACCATCCAAAACCCAAAGGCGAATGTCAGCATGATAAGGAAGTCAAACATGAAGGTAGCACTGGAAGAAACAGCACGATCCACAACTTACAAACTTACAAACAAACACTTCACCCATAGGCACCGTCCTGATTGGAATCAAGAAGAAGACCGACCCAATGATGGCAGAACGTGGGTCACACATGCTGACAATGGACGTTATACATTCACGGTTAGCATGACACCTCCACCGATTACACACTTCGATATACCGGCATCTGGCTGGGATGACAATGACTCTAATGGTCTCAGATGGGATTCCCCAACTAACATCTATGCGTCGGAGCAAAATATTTACCTGGAAGATAAAGAATTAAAAGGACCCGATCATACAAATCCAGTCCCAGAGGATGGGCAGAATGGCCCAATCATGGAAAGATCCTTCACTTCAGATCATGAGTCACAACCAGAAAGGGATAAGGACCCAGGGGCCTTCACAGTCACCTGTGGTATTGGAGAAGCCCAGATTCACAAGTGCTTAATCGATATTGGGGCTGCCGTCAATGCCATGCCTTACTCCTTATATTACTTATTGGGACTTGGCGCATTGAAACCACCAAGGTCAAATATCGAGTTGGGAGACAAATCATGTATCCAACCGATTGGAATGCTTGAAGATATAATACTCGATGTAGGAGAGCTCGTAGTTGCTGCGGACTTTTATGTAATAGAGACAAAAGAGACCAGCGAAGACGGACCTCCAACGCTTATATTGGGACGACCTTTTCTCTACACCACCAAGGCATGGATCGACATGGGCAAAGTCTTGTTATCACTTACATTTGGCGGCAAAAATTCAGATTTCTACATCGATGATTATGATGGCCGCCCAGGAACATGGACACCGCCAGACATTGTAAATACCGCTGATCTCAGCACACTAGTTTCTGACCTACCAAAAGAAACCGAGAGGGTGACTAAACCAGCAGCTACGATCGAAAGAACCTCACCTTCTCGGAAGAACCAAAAGAATCGGAAGAGTTGGAAAGAAAAACCACCGAAACAAGGAAGTCCTGACCCATCATCCCACAAAAACTCGGGGGAAGGCAAGGCAAGGCAAAAATGAAAGTAGGCACTCCACAACACTATGACCTGAGCTGCCCATGGGATCCAAACTTGTGATCCCCATGCGTTGAGCCAACGTCGTTAAACAAAGGCACTGGTCGGGAGGTAACCCGACACCTATCATACTTTCATTAATTTTCTTTTCTGTCATTTAGTTTTTACCATAATTCGCTCTCACCCACTTTTTGTATAGAAGGAATGTCTAACATGTAGGAATCGGTTTTGGAGAAAGATCAGATCAGCCAGGCAGCTTCCGAGAATTACCGGGCCTACGCTGAGAGTTCAAGGCCCCAGCCGAACTCCCTCGATTATTCAGCTCCGAGGCATGTCATTCCACGACACGACACAGTAAAAGGGAGTTCAGTTCTTCTCTTTTCCTTAATGTCATTTCCTTCTCTTGTATATATTTGCATGACTTTTGAACTAAGTCGTGCTGAAAGGCACGCCTTCGTTCAAAAGTGTGGGGTGAGAACCACCTGTGTACATAGTCAGTTAACATGCTTTTTCTTTTCCTTTTCCCTTAATATTATCTTTTTGAAAATATGAACTTGAGAATGTGAAAAAGATAGATCTTAATTCATGCATTTACCTTGTGAAAATTCAACTATTTAAAAACTTAGAATGTAACTTCTCATTTGTCCCTTTGTGCTGAGATATACAGGGGATGTGGAGTTGATAGAAAATGCCTTAGAGAGGCTTGGCAAGCACTCGAAGGATCGAATCTAACTATATGGTTTTCGAAGTCAGTGGAGGCTGCACTTCGGGTTTTAGTGAAGATTGAAGTCATCTCCGCCGTGCTGCGTTTATGCAAGAGGCGGGACGGGAATTAAACCGTCCTATCTCTAGTCCTAGTAGCCGGGAAAATAGATGAGCGACCCTCATCTTGACCCGCGCGAAACAGCGAGGATGAGAAAGAGCGGGGAGGTATTTCCATATGCTTGCGGGCGACGATTGGACCTCCCAAAAAGGCTGAGAAAATGGACTAGCAAGTCACAAAGAAGTAAAAGCTCAAAGAAGCTAATCAAAGGCCAAAGGCCAAAATTGTGAAGGTTTTAACCGAACAAAAGTGAAGAAACTCCAACTCATTATCAAAGGCCAAAGGCCAAAGGCCGATTCACTACAAAAGCTGTCCCTCGCCAAAAAAGAAATCAAAGTGCTCAACTCAGTGAAACCCGAACCGAATCACATGCTAGAGAAAGCTACAAGGAAACCATATAGTGCGAGTCGATCCCGAGAATGCAGTCCAGGAGCCTGAAAAGGGCTATCTCCCGAAACATCCGAATTAATTTGCATCTCGGCACGAAGGTACAAGTATCAAGTTTCTTCTAAGTATTTACACGGTTTAGTTTGGTAATAAGTAAGTAATGCATGAATTAGGATAAATCTAGTCCCACAGTCTCACTTTCATATTTAAAAGTTTACTTTGATTGTGTTCCTCCCTTTAAAAAGCATTGTTCGAGACGAACAACTAAAAGTGTGGGGTGATCTGATGGACCATAATTGTATGAATCATAAACACAGTTAAACCCACCAAATTAGACACTTTGTCTATTTAACTTTTGCTTGTTAGTTCCGATATTTATCTACAGGGTATTTTGAAGTCTAGAGAGAATACAGGCTAAGGAGGAGTTTTAAAGCTGAAAATGAATTACGAGTCATTCCATGTCACGACCAATTTCTGACTTTCAAGAACCTGACGTGGAATCACTCAAAACAAGTCCAATCGAAGAGCAACCAGAGTTAGTCCGGAGCTAAAAGGGAGCCGATGGCTTTTGGAAAAGCTCAGAAAACTCACTCCATCACTCTCCTTCCTCCATGTGGCCGGCGGCTAAGCCACAAGCCTCTCCTCCATGGACATGTGGCCGGCGGCTTTGGGAGGTGATGACATCACCCGATGGCTTTGAGCTTCTCCTCCCATATCTTGCCAAGTGGATGCTTCTCCTCCACATCCATCTCCTCTTCATGGCCTATAAATAGAGCCCTCCCTTGCCTTTCTAAAATCATCCCATCCTCATTCCAACATCACAAGTCCTCAAGTGACTTATCTCTCTAGCTTATGTGGGCACAATCTTGTAATCACTTTACTTTGGAATCAAAGCTTGATCTTTAGCACTTTCAACGGTTTTTGTAAGTACTCTCTTCTTTACTTTACTGTCTTTCAAAGTACTTTACTTTCCTATCTTTACTTTCGAAAACTTTACTTTACCGTCTTTCAAAAACCTTTACTTTTCAACGCACTTAGCTATGATGTCCTATTCCATGGATATTCGTAGCTAAACCCTTCATTTGGTTGAAGGGGAGTGCTTGTATCATAAAATGTTTTAGACCCTTCTCTTAGTGCCTCTTTGTGTTCAACTTGTTGTAGGTGCCTTATATTAGGTCAGAATTCCATTGGTTGAGTGGACGCTCGGAAGAGCAAAGCTTTGCCATGGGTTCGTGATCTTCCGTGGATAAGTGGAGGCTCGGAAGGGCACAGCTTATCTGTGGAAGTCAACCTCTTTTAAACACCATTTGGTTTATCAGGAATGATGATCAAATGGATGCACATACTAGAACAAGAGTTCTTTGTCTTGCAAAAGACTAGACGGTGTGGCAAGTCATGTGCTAGGAATAGCCTTGATTCACTTTTGAACACTCAGTATGATCATTAGAGGTCAATGATAAACGGACTATGATACAAGGCCCCTAAAACCGAATACTTTCCTTTAATTGTAATATCGACTGTTACTTTACCTTTCAGTACCAAAAACCAAAAACAACCCCCCAACTGCTTTATTTAATCCCCCCTTTTCGAAAGAACAACAATTCACCTAATTCCCTTGGGTTCGACCCGTACATACCACTTACTACCAAAAAATAGTTAAGTCGCGAGTATCAGAGATATAAATTTATTTTTGCACAGAAAACATTGCACCTTAACGACAGTGCGGTGGGCTCCGTCAATTAGCTTCTTTGAGCTTTTGCTTCTTTGTGACTTGCTAGTCCATTTTCTCAGCCTTTTTGGGAGGTCCAATCGTCGCCCGCAAGCATATGGAAATACCTCCCCGCTCTTTCTCATCCTCGCCATTTCGCGTGGGTCAAGATGAGGGTCGCTCATCTATTTTCCCGGCTACTAGGACTAGAGATAGACGGTTTGATTCCCGTCCCACCTCTTGCATAAACGCTGCACGACGGAGATGACTTCAATCTTCACTGAAACCCGAAGTGCAGCCTCCACGGACTTCGAAAACCATATAGTTAGATTCGATCCTTCGAGTGCTTGCCAAGCCTCTCTAGGGCATTTTCTATCAACTCCACATCCCCTGTATATCTCAGCACAAAGGGACAAATGAGAAGTTACATTCTAAGTTTTTAAACAGTTGAATTTTCACAAGGTAAATGCATGAATTATGATCTATTTTTTTCACATTCTCAAGTTCATATTTTCAAAAAGATAATATTAAGGGAAAAGGAATAGAAAAAGCATGCTAACTGACTATGTACACAGGTGGTTCTCACCCCACACTTTTGAACGAAGGCGTGCCTTTCAGCACGACTTAGTTCAAAAGTCATGCAAATATATACAAGAGAAGGAAATGACATTAAGGAAAAGAGAAGAACTGAACTCCCTTTTACTGTGTCGTGTTGTGGGACGATATGCCTCGGAGCTGGATAATCGAGGGAGTTCGGCTGGGGCCTTGAACTCTCAGCGCAGGCCCGGTAATTTCTCGGAAGCTGCCTGGCTGATCTGATCTTGCTCCAAAATCCGATTCCTACATGTTAGACATTCCTTCTATATAAAAATGGGTGAGAGCAACTTGCGGTAAAAACTAAATAAAAAATTATTGAAAGTAAGATAGGTGTCGGGTTACCTCCCGACCAGTGCCTTTGTTTAACGTCATTGGCTCGACAGTACCTCATTCCTGGATCATAAGGTTGGGTCCCATGGGTGGCTCAGGTCATAGTGTTGTGGAGTGCCTACTTTCATTTTTGCCTTGCCTTCCCCCGAGTTTTTGTGGGATGATGGGCTTGGGTCCTGTTCCCATGGTTCTGGTGGTTTCTCCTTCCAACGTCTCTGAGAAGGCGAGGGACCTTTCACTACTAGCCTCTTGAATTGGGTTCTCTTATGTTTAGGGCTGCCTTGTCTAGTTGTGGCGCACAAATGCTCCATCGAGGAGTCGTTCTGCATAGGCCCTTTTCCCATCTTCCTTTTAGTCTCTTCATTGATCACATAGTTTTCTGCAATTTGCCTATTGATCAAGGGGAAAAGTTTAGAAGCTTGCATCTTAAGGCTTGGTTCTGTCTCATCATGTCCGTCTGTGAGGATTCGGTCTCGGATGGTCTCGGCTGCTTGGGTAATGATAGTTGGGTATGACTCTGGCAGCTCGCTAGTGGTGTGCTGGACTTCCTCCTCTGCTGGCACGGTCTTAAGTTCCCATGAAGGCTTTTCCTCGTTGCTTCCGGTGCTCTCTATATCTGATTCTTCTGATGGTTCGGGAGTTTCTTCTGATGGCTCAGGAGTTTCTTCTGATGGCTCAGGAGTTTCTTCTTTTTTCGTCTCTAGACCAGCCTCAACTATATGTATTCCTCTATTAGCTCGGGGCATTGGTCTTCGTTTTGTGGCCACGGCCAAGTCGTCTATAACATCCCACATTTGAGTCAGGGATAAGTGCATGGCCGATCCCCCTACTGCGTCATTGATCCTTGAGAACTCATCTTGCCTCATTCCACAAAGGAATTTTTGAAGAAGGAATACTTCGGTGAATCCATGGTGCGGGCAGCGTGAGATGATTGTGTCATAATACGTGTAGTATTCATCTAAAGTCTCATCCTGGGATTGCAGAAGGCAGATGATCTTCTCGCGGGTGTCATGTCGTAAGGATGGGGGGAGAATTCTTTCATAAATTTAGCGCGAAGGTCCACGTAATATCTTGCACAACTAGCAGTTGATGTGTAATACCATACTGTCGCAAAGTCGGTTAAAGAGTGTTCAAAACATTTTAATTGAAACTCTTCTAACGTTACATTTTCGGGTTTCATGTGACGACTTATATGGTGGAAATGTTGGCAGTGTATTACTGGGTCTTCTCCGGTGGTACCTCCAAACTGAGGAAGATGCTAAGCCATCCATCCATACATGGTGGAAAGTGTGATGAAGAAGTGAAAAGGGAAAGAAAAGAACAACTAATCGAAGGCTAACTCCCCGGCAACGGCGCCAATTTTGACGGAGCCCACCGCACTGTCGTTAAGGTGCGATGTTCTCTGTGCAAAAATAAATTTATATCTCCGATACTCGTGACTTAACTATTTTTTTGGTAGTAAGTGGTAAGTACGGGTCGAACCCAAGGGAATTAGGTGAATAGTTGTTCTTTCGAAAAGGGGGGATTAAATAAAGCATTTGGGGGGTTGTTTTTGGTTTTTGGTACTGAAAGGTAAAGTAACAGTCGATATTACAATTAAAGGAAAGTATTCGGTTTTAGGGGCCTTGTATCATAGTCCGTTTATCATTGACCTCTAATGATCATACTGAGTGTTCAAAAGTGAATCAAGGCTATTCCTAGCACATGACTTGCCACACCGTCTAGTCTTTTGCAAGACAAAAAACTCTTGTTCTAGTATGTGCATCCATTTGATCATCATTCCTGATAAACCAAATGGTGTTTAAAAGAGGTTGACTTCCACAGATAAGCTGTGCTCTTCCGAGCCTCCACTTATCCACGGAAGATCACGAACCCATGGCAAAGCTTTGCTCTTCCGAGCATCCACTCAACCAATGGAATTCTGACCTAATATAAGGCACCTACAACAAGTTGAACACAAAGAGGCACTAAGAGAAGGGTCTAAAACATTTTATGATACAAGCACTGCCCTTCAACCGAATGAAGGGTTTAGCTACGAATATCCACGGAATAGGACATCATAGCTAAGTGCGTTGAAAAGTAAAGGTTTTTGAAAGACGGTAAAGTATAGTTTTCGAAAGTAAAAACAGGAAAGTAAAGTACTTTGAAAGACAGTAAAGTAAAGAACAGAGTACTTACAAAAACCGTTGAAAGTGCTAAAGATCAAGCTTTGATTCCAAAGTAAAGTGATTACAAGATTGTGCCCACATAAGCTAGAGAGATAAGTCACTTGAGGACTTGTGATGTTGGAATGAGGATGGGATGATTTACAAAGGCAATGAAGGGCTCTATTTATAGGCCATGAAGAGGAGATGGATGTGGAGGAGAAGCCACCACATGTCACAAGATGGGAGGAGGAGCTCAAAGCCATCGGGTGATGTCACCTCTCCCTTAGCCGCCGGCCACATGGAGTAGAAGAAGTGGCTTGTGGCTTTAGCCGCTGGCCACATGGAGGAAGGAGAGTGAGTTTGAGTTTTGTGAGTCTCATCCCGAAAAGCAATCGGTCCTTTCAGCTCCGGACTGACTCTAGTTGCTCTTCGGTTTGACTTGTTTTGAGTGATTCCACGTCAGGTTCTTGAAAGTCAGAAATTGGTCGTGACCTGGAATGACTCGTAATTCATTTTCAGCTTTAAAACTCCTCCTTAGCCTGTATTCTTTCTAGACTTCAAAATACCCTGTAGATAAATATCGGAACTAACAAGCAAAAGTTAAATAGACAAAGCGTCTAATTTGGTGGGTTTAACTGTGTTTATGATTCATACAATTATGGTCCATCAATGGTGCTTGTATTCCTTGACATGAATACAGGTAGCTAAAGCATATTCGGTCAAGGGTGTTCATACTTGTGTATGCATCTTGAGACTTGAACTTAATGCTACTTTGTGTGTAAACTAGTTCTTGTGCCATTCATTCGGTTTGAACAACGAAGTTAAGTGGATGCTTGAAATAGAAAAGCTTTTCCGAGTGGTTCAAACCCTCTTTAAGTCGCTTGGTTGATCGGAAATGAGAGATCAAGTGGCTGCACTTATAACTAGAAGTCTATGTTTGATTTTGGAGTAGATTGTGGTGTAAGTGCTTGAAATGGCCTTACTTTAGGGTTTATGTCTTGAAATGGAATAAACCCACACTTATGAACACAAAGTAAGATCATTTGAAGTCTATGATGGATGTTTCACAAGTAGAAACCCTAGACTGAATATCTTTCGTCCTTACTTATCAGCACTTTACTTTCAGCACTTACTTTCAGTCTTTACTTTTCGCACTTACTTTCACGCACTTACCTTCACGCACTTTACTTTCAGTTCTTTACTTTCACGCACTTTACTTTCAGTCCTTTACTTTCAGCACTTATTTTCAGTTCTTTACTTTTTAGTATTTACTTTCTTTCATAAAACAAACAAAAAACCCAACCCGTCTTTACTTTATTTTCTTTCTTTTCAAGAACAACTATTCCACACTGACTCTCTTGGGTTCGACCCCTACTTACCGCTCTACTAATCCATAGTGAGCCACGAGTAGTGGACTTATAAATATAAATTTTGCAGCGCCTCAACGACAGGCTCTGTCAAATTTTGGCGCCGTTGCCGGGGAGTTGTGAATCAGAATAGTTGTTCTTTTTTCTGTTTATTTTCTTTCCCTTTTTCTTTCCCTTTTTCTGTTGTACATAATTCACTATGTCTTCATGGATGAATTGGTATCTTCCCAAATTTGGGGGTGTCATCGGAGAAAACCCCGTGAATCATGTACAAATATTTCACTACATTTGTGGCCGCATGAAGCCCAAGGACGAGTCATTAGAGGGATTTAAATTAAAATATTTTAAATTTTCCCTAACAGACTATGCACTATATTGGTATGACTCGTCTTGTGCAGATTATGAAGGAGATTATTGGGGTCTCCGAGCCCAGTTTCTAGAAAAGTTTTCCTCGCCATTCCTTCGACTTGAAACCCGTGAGAAGATCATCACCCTTGAGCAATCCCGGGATGAAGCATTGGATGAGTACTATTTGTACTTCGACTCCATTGTGACGAGCTGCCCGCACCATGGACTCACGGACTTAGTTCTTCTTCAAAGGTTTCTTGGCGGGATGATGCCACTTGAGTGGAAAAAGCTTAATGATGCAGCGGGATGTTCGGTAATGAAGCTTACCATGTGACAGCACGTCGTTGTGCGCTGCAAAATTTACATTTTAGTTCCACTACTCGTGGCTCACTATTGGATTAGTAGGCGGTAAGTAGGGGTCGAACCCAAGATAGTCAGTGTGGAATAGTTGTTCTTTAAAAAGACAGTAAAAGAAAGTAAAAACATTTGGGTTTTGTGGGTTTTATGAACTGAAAAGTAAATGACTGAAAGTAAAGAAAGTAAATGCTGAACTGAAAGTAAATACTGAAAGTAAAGTACTGAAAGTAAGTGCAAGAAAGTAAAGACTGAAAGTAAAGTGCGTAAAAGTAAAGACTGAAAGTAAGTGCTGAAAGTAATGCGAAAAAGTAAGTGCTGAAAAGTAAATGTGCTGAAAGTAAGTGCAAGAAAGTAAAGGACTGAATGTAAGTGCTGAAAATAAAGTGCGTAAAGTAAGTACTGGAAAGTAAGTGCTGAAAGTAAAAAAGTAAAGACAAGGGTTTGAGTGTTTTAGTGCAGAAAAGTAAATGACAGAAAAGTAAGTGCTGAAAGTAAATGTGCTGAAAGTAAATGCTGAAAAAGTAATTTGCGAGAAAGTAAAGACGAAAGATATTCACATAAGAAAGATATTCACATAAGAAGGATATTCAGTCTAGGGTCTCAACTAGTGACACATCCATCATTGACTTCAAATGATCTACTTTGTGTTCAAAAGTGTGGATTTATTCCTTTTCAAGACTTAAACCCTAAAGTAAGGTTTTTTCAAGCGCTTACACCACAATCCACTCCAAAAACAAGACATAGACTTCTAGTTCTGCCTAGACTAATACTCCTTTTCAAGATGTATTAGCCTATGTGCAGCCACTTGATCTCACATTTCCGATCAACCAAGTGGTTTTAAAGAAGGATTAGACTACTCTACCAAGCTTTGCCCTTTCGATGCATCCACTTGGTTTTGTTGTCTAATCTGGATTGAACTACCCGGCTAAGCTTTGCCCTTTCGATGCATCCACTTAGCCTTGTTGTTTAACCGAATAATGGCACGAGAACTAGTTGAACACAAAAAGCATTAAGTAAAAGGGTCTCAAAACATTGTCATAGTATAAGAGAACCCCTAAACCGAACATAAGCCTTAGCTACTTGTATTCATGTCAAGGAATACAAGTAACCGTGACTTGAACAAGGAAAACAAAAGGGTAACCGAAACAAGAAAGTAAGGAAACCGTGAGCTTTTTGGAGAACAACAAGAAAATAAAGGAAATTAAACCGTGAGCTTTGGTAACAAGAACAATAGCTTTAACTACTTGTACTCATGTCAAGGAATACAAGTAACCGTGGCTAGAACAAGGAATGTAAAGTAACCAACAAGAAAGTAAAGAAAGCTTTAGCTACTTGTATTCATGTCAAGGAATACAAGTAGCCTTGGCTTTGAACAAGAAAGTAAAGAGAACAACAAGGAAAAGTAAAGAGAGCTTCGAGTATCAAGAACAAAGTAAAGTAACCATGGCTTTGCAAGAACAAGAACTTGAGCAAGAACAAGGCAAAGAGCAATTCGGACATAAGAACAAAGGAAAGTGTGTTTGTATTTGAGGTGGAGAAGAGAGATAAGCTCTCTTCTCCCTAATGTTGGGACTATGTACATACATGTTTCTAAGACTAAGGGCTTATATTTATAGGCAAAGGAAGACTTGGGGGCTAAGTATTGCAATTGAAATATCCCAAAAGCTAGCCATTTGATTGGTTCTTCCATATGCCACCCCACATGGAGTGGAAGAGGATAAGAGCCTCCCCACTTGTGTTTGCACATGCATCTCCAAAGGGCAACGACTTGGCCACTTGCCTTGGCCTCTCCAAAGCCTTCGGCCACAGGTGGCACTTCCCCAAAGCCGCCTCTAGTTGGATCCCAAGGGAACCGAACTCCAAATGCCAACCGAAAGGAATAGTAGAAACCAACCAGAATATTGGGAATTCGGTTTGTGGTTGGTTCTTCTTGGCCGGAACTTGGTTAGGTCTGGTTGTACTTGACTGAGCTTGATCGGAGCTTGATCGGAGCTCGGTCGGAGTTTGGCCGGAGTTGGCTGGAATTTTGGTCGGAGGCCTTTGGCTCTTGGACCACGGTTTCAGAACGACAATGTGATTATAAACAGGTCTCAAGAAGGAAGTTAAGCCAGATTCTGCCCGAAGCATGGTCGAAATCTCAAAACGGCCGGAATTGCCCTAGTTCGGCTTTGACCGGGCTTGAGTTCTTGGAATTGCGTTCTTGGCCTTTGAGCGACGGTTCTAGCATGTTGAAGTGATTTTAAGATGGATGCCCGAGCTGGAATTGCCGGATCCTGGTCGAAGCTTGAGATGGCCCTAGAATGGCCTTGAACTCGGTTGTATGGCCTTGGACGGACCCGGAATTTGGACCATGCGTTCTCTGCCTTTTGGATACGGTTCTGGAATCCTGAGGTGATTCCAAACCGATTGCTTGAGGTCGTTTGGCAGGAACGCGGTCGGAGCTTGGTCATGGCCTGGTATGAAGCTCTCCTCGGCCCTTGGTCGACCGGGCTCGGGCACTGCTGTCGGGCGGGACCGGCACTCTCGGACGCTGGCCTCGGCACACTTGGGCGCGGGCTCTCGGCACAGCCTGGCACGGGCTCAGCTGGGGTTCTTCGGTCCCCGACTGAGTTTCTCAGTCCCGGATGGGATTTTCTCGGTCCTCGACTGGGGTCCTCGGTCCCTGGTCGAGACTTCTCGGGCCTTGGTTGAATTTCCTCAGCCAATAATGCTTGGCATGCTTTTTGGCACAAATCTCCCTTTTTAAGCTTGTTCCCTCTTTAGACTCCAAAATAGCCTGAAATGCAAAACTACATTAACAAGTAAATGTTCTTAGGACAAAGTGTCGTTTAAGGTGGGTTTAGTGTACTCGATAAGTCGTATAAATATGTCCCATCACCCTGACTGGAATCTGGGGCCTCATAGATGATTTAGCCGAGAGGTCAAGACGAAGACAAGAGCCGGCCGAGCCACTCGAATCGGTCCTTATTGATGAGCTGCCCAAATCAGTCCCGGTCCTCACTGACGAAGCACCCGAGGCAGGCCCGGACCTCACTACCAAAGAAGAACCAGCGAAGGCAGACCCAGCCCTAACTGACGAGCTGTCCGAGGAAGTCCCGATCCTCACTGAAGAGCTGCCCAAGACATGCCCAGTCCTCATGGCCGAGAAGCCCCAGCTTGAACCTTCATGTTTTATGCAGATCATGGCCACCGAAGATGAGATGATCAATGATGATGCAGTGCAAGGAGAGTTAGAGGCGGATCAAGGGCAAAGAAAGCCAACAATGGAGCGCTCACTCACCACGACTCAACAAGGCAGCCCTGAAAACTCTCTTATGCTGAAACGACCATTCATCGCTGCCACAAAGAAGAGGCTTAACATGGGAACATGCTCAAGGTCGCTCGTGTTTAATGGCAAAAGACTGAACTCCCAGAATTGCAAAGGTGCCAACAATTCAAACATGAAGAAGCGGCCAAGACATGGCCCGAAGGAATGGAAACCTGGATGGAGGAACAAGAGACCATGGCTCAATGGACCAGCAGCTATGGTCAAGGAGCCCTCACCTTCTCGGAAGTATGTAAAGGAAAAACTCCCGGAGCAATGGAGAACCGAACCAAACACATCACTCCATGCTTGCTTGGGGCAGTTCAAAGGAGCAGCCAGTTCGACCTCATCCGCCCATGGGATCCCAACTTATGATCCATAAATGAGGTATCGTCGAGCCAACAACATTAAACAAAGGCAATTGCCGGGAGGTAACCCGGCATATTCAGTTTTTTCAGTTTTTATTTTCTTTTGTCGTTTTTTCATACTCACCCCCATTGTATTTGGAAGGAATAGGACTTATTGTGTAGGAACTGGGGCCACGCCCGAGAATGACTAAGCCGCGCCCGAGAAGTACCGAGCCGCGCCCGAGAAGTTCCTAGGTGCGTCGAAAAAACCAGGTCCCTGCCAAACTCCCTCGAACATCCACCGAATTTGACCGAGCTAGGCCCCGTTGTTTGCTCAGCCACGACTAAGCAACGACGCTATAGGGGAGTTCCATTCGACCCTTTCATTTTCATGTCATTTCCTTTCCAATGTTTACTTGCATTTTGTGTTTTGAACTAAGTCGTTCCGTGAGGAACGACTTAGTTCAAAAGTGTGGGGTGATTGAGTAGTCATTGCACATAGTAGTCATTTCACATAGCAGACAACACTTTTTGAAAATGCAAACTTTCATGATGTGAAAATAGATAGATCCGATTCATGCATTTCCTTGTGAAATCTTAATTGTGTAAGCACATGTGTATTTAACTTTCTACTTGTCCTTGTGTGCCAAGATAAATGTAGGATGTGGAGTTGAAAGAAATGCCCTAGAGAGGCTTGACAAGCACTCAAGGGACCGGATCCTTACTATGTGGTTATATGAAGATTGTGGAGGCTAGCACTTCGGGCTTGTGGGTTCAGAGTCATCTCCGTCGTGCAGCATTTATGCAAGAGTCGGGACGGGAATCAAACCGTCCTATCTCTAGTCCAAGTAGCCGGGAAAAGAGATGAGCGACCCTCATCTTGACCCGCGCGAAAAGGGCAAGGATGTGAAAGAGCGGGGAGGTATTTCCATATGCTCTCGGGCGATGATTGGACCTCCCAAAAGTGAAGAAATGGACTAGCAATTCACAAGGAGCAAAGCTCAAAGAGTCATATTCAAAGGCCGAAGGCCAAATTGTGAAAGTCTTCACAAATCAAAAGTGAAGTACTCTACTGCCATATCAAAGGCCGAAGGCCAAATCACTTCAAAAAGCTGTCCAACCACGCAAACAAAGAAAAAAAGAGCTCATCCCAATTAGCCCAAACCAATCACGTGCTAGAAGAAACAAGAAGCATAACCATATAGTATGAATTCGGATCCGAGAGTGCAGTTCAAGGGCCTAAAAGGACTATCTCCCACTCATCCAAATTAATATGCATCTCGGCTCAAAGGTAACAAGTATCTAGTTACTTCCTTGTTTGAGCACAATTTCGTTTGGAAGCAAGTAAGTTATGCATGAAAAGGTGAAGTCTAGACTAGCATCTCACATCTAGAACTTATAATGCTTAGGTTTTGTTTTCCTCTTTTGACTAGCCTTGTTCGGGACGAACAAGATTAAGTGTGTGGGTATTTGATGGAGCGTATTTATACGATTCATCGAGTACACTAAACCCACCAAATTAGACTCTTAGTCATAAGAACATGTGCTTGTTAATGTCGTTTTGGCATTTCAGGCAATTTTGGAGTCTAAAGAGGAATCAAGCCTAAAAATAGAGATTTGTGCCGAAAAGCACGCCAAGTCATTTTTGGCCGAGCCAGGCCCGAGAAACTTCAGCCGGGTCCGAAGAAATGATCGCCCACGCCACGTCCCCGTGCACCAGCCGAGCTGTCTTGCACTGAATTCAAGTTGCCCGGGCAAACCATCTGATCTGACGAATCCACCTCGAGCAAAGTGATCAAAATGGCAAATAAGGTGGACAAAGTCAGAAAACCAAGGTGAATGCCCGAGCAGATTGGTAGTTGGCCCAATTCCAAAGGTCCCGCGCGCTAATAGGCACTGAAACCAAGTGGCTCAACCAAACCAGCTAATCTGGCAAATCTGGCTCGACCAAGTTGTTTGAAATGCCCAACAACTCGGACAATCTCACTTTCTAGACAAAATGACTGAGTGGAACCAGCTCAAGCCCGATCAAGGCCAAACTAGGGCAATTCCGGCCGTTTTGGGATTCCGACCAAGTTCCGGGGAGATTCCGGCAAAACGACTTCGACCATTAGTCTTAGAATTGCCTCAGAATTCCAAATCCGCTGTCCAAAAGCCAAGAGCCTCCGACCAAAATTCCGGCCAAACTCTGACCAAGTTCCGGCCAAACTTCGATGAAGCTCCGATCGAGCTCCGATCAAGCTCTGACCAAGTACAAACAGGGTCCAACCAAGTTCCGGCCAAGAACCAACCAAAGTCCCAATATTCCGATTGGCCTCTACTATTCATTTTGGTTAGCTTTTGGATTTTGGTTGGCTCCCACTCCTTTAATTCGGTTGCCCTTTGGATGAAGACAAGTGCAAGTGGCTGGCCTTTGGCTTCAACAAGGTCCAAGTCGGTTTGCTCATGGGAATGCAAGTGAGAGGCCATGTGGGTCGCTTTTGTCTAAGCCAATCCAAGTGTTTGCTTTTGGGATATTTCAAATCCAAAACTTAGCCCCCAAGTCTCCCTTGCCTATAAATAGAGGCCTTGGCCTTAGAGTCCCTTGTCCCATGTACACTCTTGAAAGTTGAGAGCTTCTCTCTCTTCTCCTCATTTCAATACAAACACTTTTCCTCAAAGTTACTTGTTCTTGCTTTTGTTCTTGATTTCCAAAGCTTTCTTCACTTGTTCTTGAGATCCTAAGCTCTTCACTTTCTTCTCAAGTTCTGATTTCCAAAGCTCACTTTACTTTCCTTGCACAAAAGCCACGGCTTCTTTTATTTTCTTGTCAAAACCGATTTCCTTTACTTGTCTTGATTTGGAGCTCCTCTCCTTTACTTTTCTGTCAAAGCCATGGCTTTCTTTTACTTTCTTTGTCAAAAAACCGAAGTCCTCTCTTTACTTTCTTGTTGGTTACCTTTACTTTCTTAAGTATGGTGCTTGTATTCCTTGACATGAATACAAGTAGCTAAAGCATATTCGGTCAAGGGTGTTCATACTTGTTTATGCATCTTAAGACTTGAACTTAATGCTACTTTGTGTGTCAACTAGTTCTTGTGCCATTCATTCGGTTTGAACAACGAAGTTAAGTGGATGCTTGAAATGGCAATGCTTTTCCGAGTGGTTCAAACCCTCTTTAAGTCGCTTGGTTGATAGGAAATGAGAGATCAAGTGGCTGCACTTATAACTAGAAGTCTATGTCTTGATTTTGGAGTAGATTGTGGTGTAAGTGCTTGAAATTGCCTTACTTTAGGGTTTATGTCTTGAAATTGAATAAACCCACACTTATGAACACAAAGTAAGATCATTTGAAGTCTATGATGGATGTTTCACAAGTAGAAACCCTAGACTGAATATCTTTCGTCCTTACTTATCAGCACTTTACTTTCAACACTTACTTTCTGTCTTTACTTTTCGCACTTACTTTCAAGCACTTACTTTCACGCACTTTACTTTCAGTTCTTTACTTTCACGCACTTTACTTTCACTCCTTTACTTTCAGCACTTATTTTCAATTCTTTACTTTTCAGTATTTACTTTCTGTCATAAAACAACCAAAAAACCCAACCCGTCTTTACTTTATTTTCTTTCTTTTCAAGAACAACTATTCCACACTGACTGTCTTGGGCTCGACCCCTACTTACCGCTCTACTAATCCATAGTGAGCCACGAGTAGTGGACTTATAAATATAAATTTTGTAGCGCCTCAACGACGGGCTTTGTCAGTGACCCTAAAGTATGTGACAACGAACACACAATTGGCTGATATCTTAACCAAGCCGCTGGATGCTGCACAGTTTGAAACACTCAGATCCTCCTTGGGTCTATGTGTCATCAAAAACTAAGAGTTTCAGAAAGTGGTCAGTCAAAAGCAGAACTCCAGCAAATCAGTTAGACTGACCATAAGAGGAGGAGTGCTGGAACAGATGGTGCATTTTGAGAAGATGAATTTTTTTAAATATTTCGGAGATATTTTCGTGCCGTTATGAGGAAAGAGAAGATTCTCTCAAAGACAGTTTTGGGAAGTTGAAAAGGCCGTGGTTGATTTGAAAAATCAAATCTCTCGTTCTTCTGACAATCTCGCTCTCGCCTCCAAAACCCTAGAACAAAGATTCCTTGTAAAAAATCTCTCAAAACTTCAGCACGTCGGTGACTATGGTGAACACAAGGAAAACATCCAAGTCTGTTGTCCAGTCGTCACCAAAGAAGCCAACCAAGGTGACTTCAAAGGCGTTGAAAGCGAACCCTTCAATCTCCAAATCAAAGAAACCAATGATGTTGATCAAGATAAAGGCGACGCCTTTAGTTGATGGAACTACCTCAAAATCCATTGCCAAAGTGGCAGTTGAAGGACCAGTCCCAGCAAACCCTAAGGCCGTTACGGTGGAACTTAAAGGACCAGAACCTGCTGCGAAGCAGAAGGTGGTGCCCTCGCAAATGTCAGAGGGAACTCCTAAACCAGTTGATGCTAGTTCGACATCAATAAGTCAAATTCCACCACTGACTGTGTCTCAATCTGAGGTAATCTCTAGCCCTGAAGCTCCGATTTTTGTTTCCTTGCCTATGAAAGATGTGGTTGTTGAAAACAAGAAGGTTGAAAAGGGAGAGAAAGTAGTGGTTGTTGAGGATGGTGAAGCCAGTAGGGTTGTGTCTGAGAAGGATCTTCTAGGTATTGTAAAAGGAGGTGAACCAAGCAAGCCTGTGTCTAAGGTATTTGCTGGTTCAAGATTGTGGAGGGAGACGATACATGCATCCGGATACGTGCGGCCACCAACCGGACTTCACAGGAAAGTTGTTAGTCGACGAGTAAACTCTCCAAGAAAGTATCTTGCCAGGATTTTGGCTGTTAGAGGACGTCTTGTTGCTTTGTCAAACTCAGAGCAGTTTCTTGAAAATCCCAACCAGAGAAAGCTGGTTATTGATGAAGAGTCTGTAGATGGAGAAACAGAAAAGGGTGAGTATTTTGTTGTTGATGAATGAGATAATCAAGACAATGCTGTGCCTGAAGAGTATGATCCCTCTGAACAAGATGCTGATCTCCACGAGATGTATAAGGAGATAGATGAAGTTGTTGTTGAGCTGCAGAAGGAAGGATCTGTTGAGAAGGTAAGAAATGAGTCTGGACAAGGTGCTGACGTTGGAAACAATGCTGTTGGAGAGATCAGTGTCCCAGAGCAAGTGTCAATTGGAGAACAAGCCGGTGCGCAAACAAAGGCTGATCCAGTACCTCAATAGGTAGATGTGCCGATCAATGTTGTCTTGGATGAAGCTTCTCAAACTACAGTGCTACAAGATAGTGTACAACGTGTTATACCTGTTGATGATAAAGTAAGGGCTGATTCAGAGGAACGAGTGGAGGTGGACCTCTCGGTGTTTCCAGACGTTGAAATGTAGGAAGCTGGTCAGGCAGACCCCAAGTCAGACATCCCACCAGACAATGCTCAGGATGCCGTTTCAATCTCTGAGCTGAGGAAGGCTAAGAAGTCCAAAGGAAAGAAGAAAGTTACTGTTGAAAGTCCTGTTAAGGAGGATTGGAGTCAGGATGCAGGGGGGGTCGATGCAACCAGGAAGAGAAAGCGTGAAGTCCCAACACCTGTTGCAGAAGATGCTCCAGTCGGCATTATAAAAAATGGCATCTGGTTCGTGAACAAGGATGCTGCTAAGAAGTGGAAGTCAGTTTAGAAAAGGAAGATAATCCTAGAAATGCTTCTTGATGAGTCACGCTACAAAGGGAAGGAAGTAGTCTGCGTCCTGAAACAATCGTGCCTTATCTGGACCCTAACAAGTAGGGGTGATCGTGGGACGGGTTAGGTTCATTCTTAACCCGACCCGAAACGACGACCGGGTCATTTAGGTCAACTCGAACCCGTCACTAAATATTGACCGTGTCGCATTTGATAACCTGAACTCGTCGTAACGATAGAATTATAACATATCAAGTAGCTAAAAGCCTAAAACAAAATAATCTACGAAAAAAGAAAGTGAGCTTAAACATGTTAACCGTCCAACATTGTTGTAACAAAATGATGTGAAGCTCATATTGAAACAAAATTCAAGACAAAACGATAGACTTTTGTATTGAAGTTAAATTATTTTATTCTATATTAATATAGTTATAGGACCGGGACATCCAATGAGCAACCTGAACACGACTTAATTAGTACCGGGTCGGGTTCAAGTTCGTCCAAAATGTCGACCGGGTCGGGACAGGTCACCGGGTCGAGACGGGTCATGCTCACCCATCTTTGACCCCCTTCTGAGCCTGGAGAGCTGTAGTCACTATATCCCATCTGGAGCTGAGAGCTTGCATGAACTGATGGGTTATTTTCCACTGTGGAAGTTTCTCATCTAGGGAGTTCAGCTGTGCGACGATTACTTGAAATCTGGTGTAGAAGTCCTCCAGAGATTCGTCCTTTCACTGCTCGACTGTTTCGTAGTCCTTCGTGGTTGCTAGCTGTTCCTTTTTATGTCCTCGTTTCCCTCGTACAGTCTAGCTAGGCCATGCCACTGCTCCTTTGTAGTTTTGTATACAACCATCTTCACTTGATCTCCAAGTGAGAGGGCCATGTATAGAACCTTCTTAGCCCTGGCATTCTGCTGGAGAGACTTGTAGTCAACTTCTGTGTACTTGTCTTTCTCCTTCTCTTTCGGGTTGGCGGGATCTGTCACATCCAGAATAGGGAAGTTACCCTTTTCAAATACTCGCCATAACTTTCTATCCAGAGAGAAGACATGAGCTTCGAACTGATCCTTCCACCAGTTATACTCTCTCGGATTGAGCACCGGCGGCTTCCAGAAGGAGTCGTTTGCGGTAGACATGATTTCCTGCAAAGGCTAACACAAAATCTAGAGTCTTTGCTCTGATACCAATTATTGGATCGTTAGGTTAGCCTTCTGTGTGAGAGGGATCACTGTGTGGTATCTCTCAGACAGAAAGCAGCGGAAGATAACTTAAGTGCAGGAAATAAAGTGCAGAAAGTAAGTACTCGCAGTTTTAGAGTGGAAACCTTATTGCATCCGTGCAACAGGCTGAAAACCACTTGCCTTCTGGACAGTTCCAGAAGGGCTTCAAGATCAATGTTATTACTTGACGAATATGCTTGTAGAATGTTACAATCTGTCTCACTTAGTGACAGCAAATCGATTCTACTCAATTCGAATACAAAATAACAGATCTTACTCTTGACCGCACACATCGAGCACTTCGTCGACTACCGGAATTGATCGCAGCTTCAATCTGCGTTCGCACTGCTTCAATCTCCGTTTGCACTCTCTCAAAAGCCGAACTTCACGTTGTCGAGCTTCTCTTGCTTTTATAGTCAACCTTCAATTAGTAGAGCTGATCTTCGTTAAAGATCCGATATCTATCCTGCAGATATGATTTGGTTAAGATATTTCCATATCTTAACCACATCAATTATTTCCTTTCCAAATTCTGCTCATTTATATCCAGCTTGTATATCTTGAGTATATTGCTGTATATCTCAATATCATTATCTCTTGAAGATCAACCGGAATGGATCTTGATATATTACGCTTATATACTCGTATATCTTCAAATCGTATCTCGAGTATATCTTCGCTGATCTGATCCGGTCACAATGTCGGTGCTGATCTCGTCCCTTACGCAGATCTCATCTCTCTCGCAGCGCCAAGCTCTCTTAGAGATGTCCAGTTTTCATTTCTGTCTGACAGTGTGATTTTTGCATACTCAAGTCAAATATTAGCTAAGTGTTTGTTATCATCAAAACACAAAGGGTCCAACAAAAATCGTCCCAAATTTAAACAAGGATCGTGTAGCGAAATGATGAGAGGGATGAACTTGAGACCCTGCATGGACTGGGTGCAAAATCTGCCGGAAGATATGAGATGAACCCGTTCGGAAGCTCTGAATACGAAAAGAAGTGTTGCAGCATGATGTCCCAAATGCCGAACAAATGCAGGTGCGATGCTCTGAAGGAGATGATGATGAAGGAGTGCCGATCACCTTATTCGTCCCAAGAAAGAACAATGTGCAAACCGATGATGATGGAGAAAATGATGAATATCCCTAACACGTGCAATCAGGATTGGGAGAAGTGCGAATACGAGATGATCTTGGTCTAAGTCGATCGAGTATGGGGTTGAATCGAATAAAGCTTGCTACTGAAGCCTAGGAGCCAGAGAGTGAGCAACATAAATAAAATTCACATCATCGTGTGTTTTGAGAAAAGTTGAGTCTGTCCTGTTCGTGTCTTAATGTTGTAGCTTTGCCTTTGCAGAGCAACACAACAACTTATCAAATAAAAATAAAAACACTCAACAAGGCATTCTTCGGAGCAACACAACAACTTCTCTGCTTGGGTCATTCTCCGGCAAGGCATCTTCTATGGAGCAATTCCTCTCCTGCACCTATTCCCCTGTGGACCTCCCTATCACTGCAGTTGCACTCCTCCGGTTCATGCAAAATTCTGTCACACTTGTTGCACCGGTTTGGGAGCCTTTCATACTTTACTGAAATCCAAAGAGGTTCCCTGGACTTCCTTCTAAGGTAGAAACCCTCCACCACTGGCTCATCAATGTCCAGCTCCACTCTTACCCGAATGTATTTCCTTTGTCTCCTCTCTTTCGTTCTGGCTCACCCTGACAAACTTGCCGATATATCTCACCAATTTCTCTGTCGTTCAGAGCCGCACCCACCGGGAGATTATGTAGTTGTGCCCACACTCCGAGCTTGTTCATCTTAAACTCTTCCGGTGCTAAATCCGGGCACTAATCATGCATTACCACTGTATCCATGCAGTGCCACGGACCTCCTTCATTAATCCTTACCATGTCGCTTTTAAACTTGAACACGGCCAAAACCATATTATTGGCAAGCTCTTTGAAGCATACCCTGTCTTCTACATTCCATATCTTGCTCAGGGCCTTTGATAATCCGTTGAGGTTGACTGCCAATCCATTTGCTAATCTGAAAACAATCGCCCATTTGTTATTTGCCGACATCCTCTCCCAGTCTTCTTCTTTCAGTGACACTATCATCTTCCCATTGAAACTATCTGTTATGGCTACCATTTGTTCCTCCCAACTCCTTCGATCTTTGCTCTTCCTTTTCAATGACTCACTGTCCTCGACCGTCTCCATGGAGGTAGCAACCAGCTCCGCATTTCCAGCCACTGACTAGCTTCTAAAAGAACCAACCTGAGCACAACAACACCTTATG
Organism: Rhodiola kirilowii; assembly: GCA_033675215.1. Lineage (NCBI taxonomy): Eukaryota > Viridiplantae > Streptophyta > Magnoliopsida > Saxifragales > Crassulaceae > Rhodiola > Rhodiola kirilowii. Next base: position 39,178,537 of record CM066201.1, read on the forward strand.
GAAAGCACTTCTAAGTGTTTAGCTTAGAAGAAAACACTCTCCCCAATTTCAATTTCAAAACTAGAGAGAGAAAATCCCAAATAAATAAAATTGTGGTAGTATAATGGGACTGGTTTATAGTTATGATTACAAAATTAATGGGAAATTTTATGATATAAATTTCGTGCCTAATATATTCAACAAAATTCACTATTATATTGGTTTCACATTCAAAGTCTGCATTGTTTTTTTTCTAAACTTTTTAAATAATTAAAAAGCATAATTGTTTCAGCATAATTTAATAATATATGAGTAAATTTGAAGTGGACGTTTATAAACATGTCCGCCAAATATTGATTTCCTTTCCTCTTTTTTTTTCCTCGTCTCTTGTAACGTTTTGCAGGATGCAGGTGTTATATTTTATTCTCTCGCATGTTTAGGTGCTGTTATGGTCAGGACAGATCCAGAAATCCAAATAGGGGTGTCGGGTGATAAAAGAAATAGATCGTATCATTACAAGAAATTTTTTAAAGTAATTTATTAGAAAATTGAACTTGCTTGACCACATTGGCTATGACTATATGAATGTATCTATATGGTTGATAATCAAGATAACTTCACCGGTTACACTAAATGTCTTGATCAATTTAAAATTGGACTTCAATTTAGAACATGACTAATTAAGATAATTTCTACTTTAAAGCTTACTAATTTTAGATTCAAATGTTACATTATTTCTATGGTATCAATTTAAACTAACCTTATTGTATAAGTAAAAAAAATTGATTAATAAGTTGGGGTGACACGTGTCACGCCAAACCTCCCTCGGTCTGTTCCTGGTTATGGTCCTACCATAGAGGTGTGTTAACTCGTAGGTTACAAAGTTAGATGTGTCAAGAATCAAGATGGTTTGTGCTTTTGCGAATGATTCAAATTGCTAAAAACTAAAATAAGAAAATTGCTAAAAATAATATGAAAATTTCTAAAAGATTTAATTCTTAAATCTTTCTCATCCTCCTACATCAATCTCCTTCACTTCCAAAGAACTCGACCCAGTTCTCTTCTGAATATAGGACCTCATCCGCCTTGAATTGACCATGCTTGTGAGGCTGCAATTTGCCGTAAGTACCAATTGGAAACCTCTCCGTATGTGGAAACATCATCACCTTTCTTTAAAACTTTAACCTTCATGTGCTTGTGAACAATAGCCTTGTTCTTCTTCCCCATAGCCTCCAATCTAGCCTTGACACTTTCCTTGACAGCTCGGTGCCAAAAAATTGAATAAAAACTTTCTTCAGGTGAGGCTCCCTTTTCCAATCTTCAGTTCGGTTGATCTATTCTCTGTAGTGCAGTGCTTCCCAATGGAAATAGGAACCCTGCAAGTCGGCGACTCTTGAAGCTGCGAACTCTTACTCATCAAACCAAGTGCATATGGCTTCTCACGAGGCTCCGTGGGAAACTTCAAAAGACCAACAGATTTCGGAGAAACCAGATTTTTTTGTACTCGACCCTGGGGTCAAGTCAATATGATGATGAATATCTTACAGAGGGGGTAAATTATTTGGCATCTGATCTACAATTAACTCTTCAAAATCCTGCACGTTCTCACGTACCTCATCTGGAATTGTTTCCTCTTTCACAATACTCATCAAATCGCATGATTTTACCAACCACGAATCATGCTGAATTCCAGTTATCTCAACCTCCTCACCTTCCTCCTCAGAATCAACAGACATAATCCTCGGCATTTCCAGCTCATCAATCTTCTCTAATGCCTCCTTTATCATAATAACATCTTCCTTCTTCAGCTCAATCTCCTCACTTTCTTCATCAAAATCAGCAGACATAATCCTCAGCATCGCTATCTCATGAATCTCCTCTAACGCCTCCTCCACCACAATAACCTCTTCCGTCTCCGGATTTGCTTTCGAAAGCCCTTGCTGCACACACTCATTCGTGTACTACGTCACAATCTTCTTTCCTTAAACGCATTCGACGTACTTCTTATACGGGATTTGTTCAAAATCTTTTGGCAAAAACCCCTTCATCATCAATTTTTCATTCGCCTTCACGTTCTAACTTACCCCTTTCTTTCATGTTACCTCTGAGTAACGAGCTTGTCCCACCTTACGGAAGCTACACTCTTCAACCTCATCTCTGCCATCTTAACTTGTATATTTGGGACACCCATGACATCGAAAAAATTATCAACGCTGGCCTGCCGATCCAAAAACTGATCCACTCCCATAATTCCGTAGAATAATGGAATATCTCAGACACTCGACAATCATACTTATTATGTTGATCACCATGGTCAACTTCTTGTTTCGAACTCAAATTAGCAGCATGATTATTCTCACCTTGCGGAACCCTATTCAGTTCCCCTCTCCTGTCACTATGACGACTCTTGTGGTTATCCACTCACTGTCAAAGTTACAATCTGATAGGTCAAAGCAGTAAGGGTCGTGGTAAAAGCCGTCAAAATACCTTCAAGGTCTGCTCTGATTGCTGGTTGATCTTCCATGGCTGTTTAAGCTTTGAAAATAGATAGGAGAAAGCCTGCCCTAATACCACCTGATGCAATCAAAATCTCAGAAGGAATAACAAGCGCTAAACCTCGGATACATGATCAAATTCACAAGCGTGAACTCGAACGAAAACTCTGAAATCCATCAGAAAAGATAGCTTTGGAGTCCACCAGAAAAAATAGCAAAGCTAAAGTTTTATTCAAGTAAAAGATATGAAAGTTCTACAACCCAAGCGGGCTATAAATAGAGAAAACAAAATAAAATAAGGAAATTGCTAATACATATTACAAAAATTGCTAAAAATAATATGGAAATCTAAAAGATTTAATTCCTAGATCTTTTTCATCCTCCTACACTAGCCTGTGATTATAATATCATCCACATAGACTTAGAGAGCAATGCAGTCCGACTTTTGTAAAGTGAACAAAGAGTAGTCATTTAGGCTTGACTGAAAGCCATAGCTGATAAGAGCCTCATTGAATTTACTAAACCACTGCCCAGAGGCTTGCTTTAGGCCATATAAGCTTTTGTTTAGTCTACTGACCCAGCCTTTAGCCTTATCATTCTTATAGAAGCTTGGTGGTGAGATCATATAGACTTCCTCATCAAGACATCCATGTAGAAAAGAATTATTGACATCTAGTTGGTATATAGGCCACCCTTTTGATGTAGCAACATCCAATAGAGTCCTAACTGTATTCATTTTCACAACTAGTGCAACTGTTTCATGATAGTCAAGGCCTTCAAGTTGTGTGAAGCCCTTTGCAACTAGTCTTGCTTTATACCTCTCTATAGTACCATCAGAGTTTCTTTTGATCTTGAATACCCATTTTGCATCCAACTACATTCTTCCCATGAGGCAAATCAGTGATGCTCCATGTATTAGTTTCCTGTAAAGCATTAATTTCTACCTGCATAGCTTTAACCCATTTATTATTTTTGCTTGCTTGTCTATAACTAGTCGGCTCATCTTCAGATATTAATTGTAAAGCATAATGTTGAAATTCTGGTGAACACTTTGAATAATTCACCTGAGTTAAGATAGGATATTCTGATTAGCTGGTCACAGTGTTGCATATGAAGTCCTTCAGACTTGTTGAAGGTTTAGGCACTCTAGTGGATTTTCTCTGTGAAAGTCTTGGTTCAGCAAGGGCATTAGTAGCCTGTACATTATTAACATGTTGTACATTGTTAGTAATATCATTGATGGAAATATCACTAACTCTTCAGTGTTGTGCAGGGGGCTCATATTCATCATCATCAAGTAAGGCATCATCAACATGAAATGCTGGCATAGGAATTTCAGAGGAAATAATATTAGAATCTGTCTCATGAAAGGTAAATTCATCTTTAACAAAGCATACATCTCTGCCGACATAAGTAGATTGAGACTGAAGATCAAAGACTTTGTATCCCTTCTGCCCAAAAGGATACCCCAAGAAGACACATATGTGGGCTCTGGCATCAAATTTGGACTTGTTAGGCTGAACATTTGTAATGTAACATTTACAACCAAAAACTCTCATGTGTGAGTAGTCTGGATGTGTGCCAAATAACACCTCAAATGGTGACTTTCCTTGTAATGAAATAGAAGACATTCTGTTGATAATATATGTGGCTGTTAAGACAGGTTCTCCCCAAAAGCAATCGGGAACATTTAACTGGATTTTCAAGGATCTTGCTACCTCAAGTACATATTTGTGCCTTCTCTCATTAACTCCATTTTGTTGGGGAGTATATGCACATGATGTCTGTTGTAAGCACCCATTACCAGCCAAAAAATCACTAAGTTTTGAGCACATGAACTCACCTCCATTGCCTGACCTCAAAACTTTCTCATTCTTCCCAAACTGAGTCTGAACCATTTTGTGAAATCTGATCAGATGATCTGCTGCTTCAGTCTTGGTGCTCATCAAATAAGTCCATGTGCATTTGGATTTATCCTCAACAAGAGTTAAAAATATTTAGCACCATCATGGTGGGAACTCGATATGGTCCCCAAATATCAGCATGTAACAAATCAAACAATTCAGAGGAGACTGAACTGTTGTTATTAAATGGCAGCCTGCCTTGTGTAGTGACGGAGCGCACTGCACTGTCGTTAAGGTGCAATGTTCTCTGTACAAATAAATTTATATTTTCCGCTACTCGCGACTACACTACTGGGTAGTAAGTGGTAAGTAGGGGTCAAACCCAAGGGAATTAGAGGGATAACTGTTCTTTAGGGGATCGTATGGTGAGTGTTTTTAGGTCGATTGTGGACTTACTGCTAATTACTAAGCTACTGTTTTTGGTTTTTTTGGTTTTTTATGCGGAAAAGTAAATACAGAAATTAAAATACTAAAAGTAAAAGAGTTAAGGGAAGAAGACTTACAGTGGGTGATGCGTGATTGCGATTCCTCCAGTAGATGAGCGGTTGATGGTTGTAGTTGATCGAGCAGTTTATAAAAGTAAATAAAGGGGGTTTTTTGTAATTCAAGGACAAGTATTCGGTTTCAGGTACCTTGTATTATAACATGTTTATTAATAACCATTAGTAACCTTTCTAAGTATTCAAAGATGAATCGAGGCCCTTTCGCAGCGCAAGACTTGCAACATCGTTTAAAGCAACACTTATTCTACTTCAGACTAATTCTTCCTTTCGAAGTATCTTAGCCTTTTGTGCATCCACCTGATCTCTCGGTTATGATCGACCAAGTGGTGTTTTAGATAAGTCGAACTCCTCGATAAGTTTTTCTTGTTACAGCTTCCACTTACCGAGTATGATCACGAATTCCCACGGAAGAGCTTTGCTTGTTACAGCTTCCACTCAACATTGGAAACTCTGACTATATATGGCACATAGAACAAGTTTTGAATACAGAGAAAAGAAACTAAAAGAAATTAAAACATTATATAATACAAGAAAATACATTCGACCGAATGAGGAGTTTAGCTACGAATATCCATGGAAAAGGACATCATAACTAAATACTCGGGGGTTTTTTGAAAACAGTAAGAGGGAAAGGGGTGGAATACTCAAGAACCAACAGGAGTATTCCCAATTTCCTACTGAATACTCAAGAACCAACAGGAGTATTATTTCCAATCAGTATAATACTCAAGAATAAACAGGAGTATTATTTCAAAAAACCAAACTTACAAGTAACACAAACTTAGAGAGAGAAGTGATTTTGATTTTTTGGATGATTGAAATGAGGAGGAGAAGCCTCCTTTTATAGCCACAAGGGGAGGAGATGGGTGGTGGAGATGGGTGGCATGTGTTTTTGATCCAAGGGAGGAGAAGGGAGGAGGTGACACATGAGGGAGGAGAAAAGCCGTCGGTTGCCTTGGGTGGAGGAGCCGCCGGTAGCCGGTTGCAAAGGGAGGAGAAGGGTGGCTTTGGCCACCTCCAAGCAAGGTGGCCGGTCACTTTGGTCCATGGGTGTGTTTTGACAGTTTTGTGCAGTCTTTTCACAAAACTATCAGTCCAATTTCGCTCCGTCTGACTTTGATTGTTCCTCGGTTGGATTTGATTTGAGTAATTCCTACGTCAGGATCTTGAGATTCTTCATTCAGCGTCTGATCGTGACCTTGGACTAGCTCGTAATATCTTTTCAGCGTAAAATCCTCTCCTTAGCGTGTTTTCTCTCTAAGCGCCAAAATACCCTGTAGAAATAAATCGGGACTAACAAGCAGAAGTTAAATAGACCAACAGTCTAATTTGGTGGGTTTTACTGTGTTTTTGATTCGTATAATTATGGTCCATCAGATCACCCCACACTTTTAGTTGTTCGTCCCGAACAATGCTATTAAAGGGCGGTACTCTAAGTTTGGTCTTAAAATATGAAAATTAGACTGTTGGAAGAATGAGGCACGTGAGGCACGATCTGGGCTACTCATTTAGATGATGTGGCAGAGAATAGTGCCGAAATAGTGTTTTACTTTTTGCTTTTTGAATAGTGCAAGATTTTGGTAGTAGGATACGTGGCGCACCCACAAAGTACGGGGGGTTTAGATGTGTGGCTCAGATCGTGCCTCACTGCCTCATTCTTAGAAGGGCTGCCTCGTTCGAACGCTCCTATATATAGGAGCGCTCAAATGTTACCCCCTCTTAACATGTTACCTCTTACTCCAATCTCAGCCACACATCCAAACCCCCCATGCTTTGTGGTTGCGCCACGTGTCCCACTACTGAAAATCCAACAAAAGCGAAAAGCAAACAGTAAAAAGTAAACACTATTCCTGTACTATTCTTGCACATTCAACCAATCAGATTCGAGTAACACGATAACACTCTAAGAAGTGGTAACATTTGAGCGCGCCCCTATATATATATATAGAAGTGCGCTCAAATGAGGCAGCAAAATTAGAATGAAACTGTGAAGCACGATCTCGTGCGTCCATCTAACCCCCCGTGCATTTCTGGTGCGCCACGTGTCCCAAATAGTAAACCCACTAACTTTTGAAAAGTCAAAAATTGCGGCTTGCCACGTGGCTTCGCCACGTGCGTCCGATCAAAAAAACAGACGGCCGAGATCGTGCCTCACAGTTTCATTCTACCAACAGTGCCTCCACCGAGTGCTCCCCTATATATATATATAGGGGAGCACTCGGTTGAGGCAGGGTTATAAGAATGAGGCAGTGAGGCACAACGTGAGCCACATATTGTGATGAGGTGGAAATGGAAAAATATTTGTTGGTGGCAATTTTGAGGATTTCACGTATCAGCTACTTTTTGGTTTCTCTCTAGGGTGTGATTTCTCTCACATGCTTTCGTTCAAACGAACGAAACCCAGACAAATCTAAGATTTCAGCCTAGGATTTTATATTCGATCTTCATTCTCACCGTGCGAGGTTAAACTATCTGGAGATTTTAAGACGATGAGTGCAACAGATCGAAACCAAAATCGACGGGATGATTCTAGGGTTGGTTCGATTTCTTCGGTAGACTGGAATTTCTTCTGTCTCACCGTCTGCGGACTGCGATTACTTCGATCTCGTCCGTTTTCGGTTTCGTTCGTTCTACAAAATGGCTTTTACATGTCGGTTGAAAGGTAAAATAGGGTTCCATACTCTGCTTATGAAACCCTAATGTGTTGTCGTTCAATTTTGCTTATGAGTTGCCGGTTTAAGGTTCTTTAATTAGCAGCAACTTTGATTTTCATAGGTATTTGATAGAAAGCTGATCTGTTAAATTGTATTGAATGTTGATTTTGTTTTGGCTCAGGTGAGGTCGCTGATTATTTTGGTACCAGGATTTTCTGTTGTTTTGTTATCTTAACTTGTAGAATTTTTCATGTTGAATAATCTTGAGTTGCTATTGTATAACAACACTTGTTGTCTGTTGCCAATTATTGTCTAGTCTGACTCTTTCTAGTTTGTTGCCAATTAATCCTTCAAGAATGATAATCTATTTGACCTAATTTCATTTCCAAAGTTGTTACATTTTTAAGTCAGCAGGTTGCCGTCTGTTCTAGTTAAGTTTATTGGGAGAATAAAAACTTTCTTTTCTTTCTTTTGCAATTTTTTGTTGCTCTCTTTCAACAGATTCCGTCAAATATTCATTATGCAGCTTTAGTAATTGTTGGTTCATTCATTATTGAAGGTACAAACTCAAGAATTCTTCATCTGGAATTTTCAGGAGGTTCTGTTGTTTCCTGCCATGAACCTCAGGATGAAACTGCTAGTAATGGTATTACTAGTTCTATCCATGTATCAATCATGCTTTTTGATTACCAAATTACAGAACAGCTATAAGTCAATTCCTTGATTGAATATAACAGCATGTTTTCATCTGCTCATCTGATTTGTGGGCTATACTATCTTGCAGCTGCCCCTGATGACTATCTTGCAGTGTCCTTGTGGATTATGGTTTGAAGATGTTGGAGTGGTGAGTGAGTGTGGGAAGGGGTGTGATTGTGGAATGGGGTGTTGGAAGCGGATGACCCAGAGGGGGATTTGTGTGAGGTTGACGTGTACTCCATGAGTCTACCGGTGGTGGATAGCTTTTTTCTAGGTTTTTGAGTTTGGGTTCATGTGGATCTGGATATGATTTGTGTGAGGCATATTGGTTGGTGCTAGCAATCTGAGAATGTAAAATGTATTCGAATAGTTTCTCAGTGCTTTACAGTTTTGGCTATGATTATAAATGTAGCAAATAATCATGAGGCTGCCAAAGTTCAAGAAATCGGTTGACTGTTTTGCTGGTGTTATTGGTGGATTAGAGTCTTGTTTGTGCATTGATAGTTCTTCTATTTGTGTTGTTTCCTCAGACTGCTAGTAACACTTGTATGTTTGTGTTATTTCTTGATAAGACGTTCATTGGTGAGTGGTTTGTGTCTGAAGGGAATCTGCTTGTGTTGTTTACCAGTTAAGAATATACATATAATTTACATTCTAATTTCATAATTGTTGGCATTTTAGGGTAAAGGGTTGAGGAGTGCTTTGCAATGATAGAAGATATCAACGAATGGAAGCTTGGGCGTGTTATAAGAGATGACTATGAATTGGCAGACCGGTTAGCTTGGGCATGATATCAACGAATGGAACCTTGTTGGATTTATCCGATTCCGTTAAGAGGATGGCTGATAAGAGGATGGCTCGCTTGGCAGAGCAACAACTGTTAAGAGGATGGCTCGCTTGACTGTGCAACAACTCACGTGATTTGTCCGATTCAAACTCATGTTATGGTCTCGTGACTTATGGTCCGATTGGGGTTTGGAAGAGTAGTGCATTGTGATTTTTTGTGTAGTGCATTGTGACTTTTTGTATATTATCCTGCTTGTAATAGAAAGCTTGCATTTGACAGAGCACCTAAATTTTGAATTTTGGGTAGTTGTTGTTGTTGTAACATAGCCGGCTCTGTGATGTGTAATAATGTGATGAATTGCAAAAAAAATTATAGGTTGATGATGTAACAAAGTTGTTGCCGTTGACAGACCAAAATGCCCTTCAAAAATGAATTTGTAATAAATTTACTTCTGGAAAATAAACAAGAGGGTAATGACTTATGAAACAAGGGGCTAATGACTTATGAAATAAGGGGTAATGACATATGAAATAACGGTGTAATGGAGAAACAAGGGGGTAAAGACTTATGAAACAAGGGGGTAATGACATATGAAATAAGGGGGTAATGACTTATGAAACAAGGGGGTAATGACTTATGAAATAAATGGGTAATGACATGTGAAATAACGGTGTAATGGAGAAACAATGGGTAATGACTTATGTATTATTTTAACAAAGGAGTAATGACTTATGAAACAAGGGGGTAATGACTTATGAAACAAGGGGGTAATGATTTATGAAACAAGGGGGTAATGACTTATGAAACAAGGGGGTAATGACTTATGAAATAAGGGGGTAATGACATATGAAATAACGGTGTAATGGAGAAACAAGGGGGTAATGACTTATGTATTATTTTAACAAAGGGGTAATAACTTATGAAACAATGGGGTAATGACTTATGAAACAAGGGAGTAATGACTTATGAAACAAGGGGGTATTCGAAATAAGTTGAAATATATTTTGAAACGAATGTTCAAATGTTTTATCAACAAGGGTGTAATGACTTATGAATTAAGGGTGTAATGCCCTTATTTAGGGTAATGGCATATGAAACAAGGGTATAATAGCATATGAAATAAGTGCAACATGGCACATGGATTGAGCATAATAAGTGCAAAATGTATCAAGTTCTAGGTGTTAAAGAGTGCAAACTGAGTGCAAGATAGGGCGAGCGTGAGAGTAAATGAGTGCAAATTAGGCGATTTCAAGTTCTCATATGTTATGAAAGTGCATGAGATTTCATGTTCTCATATGTTATGAAGTTGCAAGTTAAGGCGATTGAAACTGATTTTAGGTACAAGTTACATGACACTATGTTTGAAAGGTGCAAAATAGGGTTAGCATGTGGCTCTTCAAGTGCAAACTGAGTGTAAAATAAAACGATCCTGAGAGAATAGATGCAAACTGAATACAAAATAAAACGAGCGTGAGAGTATAAGTGCAATCTGAACAAGTTGGCATTGATTTTAGGTGCAAGGTGAAAACAATTGAATTTAAAAGATGTCTCGAATTCTAAAAAATTATAATCACTTAGCACTTTCTTCCTAACGCTCGCCCTATGCAATCATTTTGTACTTTCTTCCTAACGCTCACCCTATTTTGCACTCATTTTATACTTTCTTCCTAACACTCGTCACACAACCATTGCCACCTTAAACATGTTTCAGAAAAAATAATATACAAGTTCCACTTAAAAAAAACTACAATTTGGACTACATCACACAAACTTACAACATTTGCAGTTTGCATTACATGACACAAATAAGTTACAACATTGTACACACACTAGCAGTACATAGGGATACTGAGTTACAACATTTTGCACTCTTGGTTGTGCTCCGTCCCAAAACAAACTTCAATAAGTGCTGAATCATGTTTTCGTACAAAATACAAAGGTAAGAAAAACTGAGGATGCTTAAGTGCTGAATCATGAGTCAAGCAGCACCAACCACAGCTGAAGTGGGCAAAATACTACTACCATAGCCAGCATCAACCGTTGTTAAAAAAATAGGCAGCACCAACCACTGCAAACAGCAGCATCTTCTCAGAAAAAACCTATCAATTACAAATTCCATCTTTCCGCTCACGTTGTTTTGCTTTCCTGCAAATTCCATTCAACAAATGAGGCACTACCGGAAAAAATGTGTAGGACCTCAATGGAAACTAGATGATTCAACAAAACCAATTCAGCAAAAAAATCATAACAAGCATTCCAAAACCTGGGGAAAAAAGGGACCAATTTTGATCTTTTCAAAAAAGATTCTATTTGGAGTGTACCTTATTGATCAGTTTCTTCAAGCTTCTCTTTGATCTGTTATGATATCTCATCAATCTCAGGGGACCAACATCAAACCATAAATTCAGAATGCTATTTAGACTCTCCAAAACACAAAACTAACCGAAGGAATACCACCTGGGTAACTTCAGACACTGATATTGCTATTGCAGCATTCGCTATTCATTTTACTAAACTAGTATATTAAAACTAGGATAAACAAGGCATAAACAAAAACACAAAACTGTAAACTCTCAGCTCCTCAATTCAACAGAAGCTTCAAACGTCACAGGATTGAATTTGTCCACCAACCCAACAAAACTACATCAAAGAAGAATCAGACTGAATCTCGACGTACTAGATCCACATAAGTAATTTGGGAGATGAAATACACCTTTCGTTTAATACATATTTTTGTATTAATACACCTTTCGTTTTCCACTTAATAAACCATTCGTCCCAACAATAGTGAAAGATTAGGAGATGAAATCGCCTTGCTAAGCTTGGCAAAACCTTCCAATCTTTTGCAGCATAATTTGCAAACCTCCAATAGTGTACATATTTTTGCAGCATAACCTCCCAATCTCAGCTGCACCCTCCAGTGCTAAATGATGAATCCATACATGTCAAAACAACCAATCAAGTTAATAACAAGTTTCAGAAATCAATCCTTGAATAGAAGGATTTGAAGTTTACAATAACTAACACTCTCAAAATATTGGTATTTGCACATATCATGAATCAACATATTTGATGGATCAAACAAAAAAATTCAATCTACCCTAAAAAACTAACTGATGAATTAAACAAACTTTACAACCACAAAGACTACCTTAAAAGTCCTGTCATTTCTTTGTTCAAGTTGCTGGAATGGTCATCAACGAGTACCTTTAAAAAACACAGCACTTAACTGAACAAGTAGCAAATCGGGAAAATACGAACTTAATTTCCAATTTTGGTTTCTTCAAACAACACTAAATCCAACATTTAGAAACTCAAAAGTTATCCGGAAATACCTCACATCAATAAACCAAAACCTATCATAAAACCAAAACATTTATCAGACAAACACAAATCCACAATGATCACAAGCTACATCAGACAAAATCTTTAAATCAAACATAAACAAACAATTGATTCAGCACATACAACATACATCTTCCTACACCAATCTCTACCAATCTCAAACAGTTCATATGCGACAGAAAAAAATTATCCAAAATATGATGTCAATAACTGCACAGAAGTATCCAAAATATAATGTCAATACTTGAGAGACATAAGAATCCTCGCTCAAAGAGCGACCAAAACTGCAAATTGACAGTAAAAAACATAAATCCATTTTGGAACAAATCAAACTGAACCGTCTAACCATGTATGTTTAGTTGATTGAGCATCAGATCGACGCACTAAAAACACCCAATTCAGATCTACAAGTAAACACTCGGCGCTTCTCAGCTCACAAGCCTCAAACCACTAACCTCGGCTCCAGATCCACAAGTACCGCCTTCGGCACAAAACCTAGCGTCGTCTAACTACAGCACCTCCAACCGCCTTGAAACCCCGACACCAATCTCCGCAACCGCCACGAACTACAGCGCCGGAAACAACGTTTTCGTCGTCGTCACTTCAGACCGCCATCTCAACTCCTTCCAAAACTTATACACCGGCGGTCGTGGTCAACGTGTTCCTCACCTCGCCGACGTCTTCACCGTTTTCAGCATCGCAATGAAATGGGTTTCAGCGTAAATGAGATTATCCAACGAGAGAGAGAGAAATACAGGACTGATGAAGGGGTGAACAAATGTCTTATTTACCCTTCTAAGTTAATTAATAATTTGTTTAGAAAAATAAAATGGTAAGAAAATAAAAAAGCTAGCGCGGCAAGTGTCACATTTCTATTGGAAGAATAAAAATGATGTGTATGAATGAGTGGTTGAAATGCTGCCTCACTGCCTCATTCTTATTTTGGCTGCCTCATTTGAACGCTCCTATATATATATATATATATATATATATATAAGGTCAGGTTTGGGTGAGAACTACCCTTTAAGTTAAGAACTGAGAACCTATTACAATCGTAGATCTGAAAAATCAAACGGTATTTATTAATTAGATTATCCACTACTTATATTAATTAAGTGGGCTGATAGGGGTAATTTGGAACAAAAGTACATATTATTAATCATATAATCCCATGATTAACGCAATTTGTTACCTACCTAAACAATTGTTAACAAAAAATCTCAATTTCGAAAATCCTGCTTCTGGTGGGATCCGAAGATCCTGCTTCTCTCTCCCGACTAAAATCCACTTTCTGACCTAGAAATCAAAATTAGAGTGGCGACGACGAACTCACGGCCAACTCACAAATTGAAGACGGCGAAGTAGACGAACTAGAACAACATCGACTATGAAGTCACGGCGAACTCACAAATTGGGGACGACCAAGTTGACGAACCAGAGCACCATTGACGACGAACTCACGACGTAATCGCGACGAACTCACCATTGTTAATGACGGACATGCCGACCAGGAAACTGGAAAACCTTCAAGGTAAACGCAGTTAACAAAAAACAATATTTGCTGTTGATTTTTGTTTTTTAAACAAAAGCCGTCTGGTTTTTCCGGTCAATAGAGGTTTTGGATTTTTCGGGTCAGAGATGTGTTCCATTCGTCTGTATAGAAACTACATTCATCTATATAATTATTGTAGTTCGCTTATATGTAAGCACAGTTCGTCTATCTCAATCTCTGTATAATCCTCTATTATTTCTACCTACACTAATCTATTCTAAATTCATCAATAGTTTATCTGGAGAATTATGGTGAATTGTTCCATCGACACTCAGCCGCTAAATATGGTTTAAATCATGTGCATTTTTAGGGTTTATATGTTATAAGTTTTGAATCTCTGATGTGCAGGAAGTTTGATTGAACATAGTACATCCATAAGCCTACAAAGTTTTCAACTCATAGTGTACACAAAGCAGTTTTGATATTCTTTTCTTTTGTGCTGTTTTGATTGTTTTCACTTTTGGTGGAATTTAGTAATCCGTATACCATGGTCTTGCAGTTCTTATTAACTGTGGTATGTTTCCATTGTAGGGGGCAAGAGGACTCGAACATAGCCACATTCAAAATAGGGGCTGGAAAATCTGTGCCATTGAAAATCAGCCGCGTCTTCTCGGTTCCGTTTGTCACAAGCTTGTTTCTGACATACAACCAAGTATCTTATAAATATCGTCTATATGATGCCAAAGTTCGAAATTTCAATCAATCCATAGAAAGTTCATGTAGAATGTTACAAAGTTCGTGTAGAATGTTACCAAAGTTCATATAGAATGTTAAAAAGTTTGTCTGTTAGGCTACAAAGTTCGAGTCAAGTTGTCATATTATTGATTCCATATACTATGGTCGTGATTGAGAGTTAAATTTTTCCATTATATTATGATTCAATTTATGGTCGATTAGAATGCTGGAGAAGTGATCAAGAAAGGCTCATTTGAGGACTTCTTCTGACGCTCCAGCCACTTCATTTCCCTTGTACACAGTGAAATGTCTCCATTATATTATGATTCAATATAATGTTGATAATGCTTCCTTGATTATAATGTCTCCATTATTTTATTGAAAAGCCACGAACTTTATATTGAAATCCACGAACTTTATATTGAAATGTCATGAACTTCATACCGAAAAGCTACGAACTTTATATTGAAATCTACGAACTTTATACTGAAATGCCATGAACTTCATACCGAAAAGCCACGGACATAATTTGACAAACCAAACCACACCACACTATGAATTCAAATATCATCAATTAACATCCCCTCCAACTTTTAAGTGCAGAAGCACTTGGCATACTCACAATTTTTTGTCAACATCACTAGAGGTCTCCTCTGACATACCAGAGCAATAATCATGCATCTTGTTATCCTTCATCACAATAATACTACTCTCACTAAGGCTAAATCGGGCCTAACCCTCATCTAAATCAAACTCAAAATAGGCATGTACACGAGATGGAAATCATACTCATCCAAATCAAATCAATTATAAGGCTAAATAAACTGTGGTTGAGAGAAACAGTAGTTGCAATTGTAGGGGATGAGGCGGAGGAAGGAGTAGGGGATGAAGAGAAGGACGTGGAGGAGTGAATCCATTGAGTCTGTCGCCGTTGATTACATCGATCGATCGAGGAACTATTGATTCCACTGGTGAATACAATTTTGATCGAGTTTGTAGTGAATCCAATTTTCATCACGATATTGTCGAAAAAGATGGAAACTTGAATTAGTCCACTCGAGATTTAAGGGGCTTTTGATTTCATTTTGATTTATTAATTAATTTTAAAAACATATGATGTCCGCATATGCCCCCACAATCAATATATATGAAATATCAGATTTAATAAATTATAATTAATATGGGCCTTAGATTGATTTTATCCAACGATTTATAATGGTTCTCAGTTTGTAACTTAAATGATGGTTCTCATTTGATCCGCCCTCTATATATATATAGGGGGGCGCTCGATTGAGGCAGGGTTGTAAGAATGAGGCAGTAAGCACGATCTCGGTCGTCTGTGGAGTTGATCGGACGCACGTGGCGAAGCCACGTGGCACAGCCGCAATTGTTGACTTTTCAAAAGTTAGTGGGTTTTACTATTTGGACACGTGTCGCGTCACAAATGCACGGGGGGTTAGATGTGTGGTTGAGATCGTGCCTCACGTGCCTCACATTACTGTAGCGATCCTCATTTGAACGCTCCTATATATATAGGGGGCGTTCTTTTGAGGACGCCTCTAAGTGTGAGGACGTGAGTACAACCAATCACAACGCGCCACGTATGCAGAATATGGTAGTGGGTTTTACTGTTTGCTTTTTGAATAGTGCATGATTTTGGTAGTGGGACACGTGGCGCACCCACAAAGCACGGGGGTTAGATGGATGATGATCTAATGGATGAGATTTGTCCCCACGACCTCACCAAAAACACATGTCCTCAAAAGAACACTCCTCTATATATATATATAGGGGAGCGCTTGGTTGAGACATGGTTTGTAGAATGAGGCACGTGAGGCACAACGTGAGCCAATCATTCTGATGACGTGGCAGAGATAGTAGCATAAATAGTGCAGGAATAGTTTTTGTTGTGTTCACACTACTGTTGGTAGTGAGATTACTATTTGGACACGTGGCGCGCCCACAATGCACGGAGGGGTTGATGTGTGGTTGAGATTGTACATCACATGCCTCATTCTTATTTAACTTGCCTCATTTGAGCGCTCCTCTATATATATATATGATGTAAAAGGTTCCGCAGAAACGTGTTTTTGAATTATTTATTGATTGAGTTTTGTCAAATCTTATGACGTGGCTGCACATAAAACATTCTCTCCACTTTCGTCATTAAGGATTTGATTAACATACAAATCTATAATACAAAAATGACTTTAATTTGTTTGACAGACAGACAATTATAAATGTCATCAGGGACCGAGCCAGGATTTCAATCTATGTAGGACTAAAAAAATTTTTGAGGTTTGGAATCCAATGGGAGACTCATCCTCACTCCTTGTATTTGACAAACCTATAACAAGATAACAAGTAGTTAAAGTAGAGACAATATGTATTGCTTACATATAAAAAAATTAATAAAATGAAGAAATTTCAACGAGGTCAAATGATAAGAAATAAACAGTATACAAACACCAAACATGCTGGTTTTGCAAGGCACAATATGCTTCTTCAAGGCACAATATACAAACAACAAACATGCTTGTCTAAGACTAAGAGTCCAGTATATGAAAGAAAAAAAGTCAGCAAATTTAAAATCAATTTTACTCATATCAGTAGATGAAAACTTCTTCAATAAGAGCATTTCAGTCAGCATAAAATACAGTATTTCAACTCAAGCAACAGCCAACACGCCTAATCGACCTTTCACAAAATTACTGCTAATAATTACTAAGTACCGGTATGAAATATTACTAACTAGTATCAGGGCCGGCCCGTTGTATTTAGAGGCCTTGTGCGAGATATCAAATGTGGCCCCTATATTGGCGGATTCAGAGCTTCGTGTGAGGGTCCCAAATTTTTTTTTTGATGAATAAGAGTATAGGTTGGATTCGGAAAAAAAAATTTCGGTATATATATTCCTTATATTTGATGATATAAGTTATTTTCTAGTAAAATATCAAAGTTTGAATTCATATAATGTTTATTGATGATCTAACTTTAAGAGGTCATAGAAGACATGGTGATTACCCTATAAGATAGAGATATATATCATTGGAGAGATAATTTGACGGCCTACGACCCTTCAATTGATATCAAGATATCAATCAGACGTTTAAGCAACCAAAAACATACGTAAAGTAAGAACGCATAACAAGTGTACATAGCCAATCACATGTAACCTTAACAACTTGCTAACATATAACAGGTAGACTGAGCACCACTTGAGAAATCAATCACCTTGCTCATGAAGCTGACGATAAGGGCTACAACTTCTATGCTAACATCTAGACACAAGTATAATGTTAAGGTGACCAAAAACTAAGTCGAAGCAGGCTATATGTTTGAAGTCCGCTAATGATTAGCCAACCTTTTGAAGCTCATAGAGACATCATTCAGTGTCCGTTGAAGATGATCTATGTATTGATAGAAAGCTAATTGAATGTTCTATAACTTTCATGTTTACTGCAAGATGAATTTCGGAGGTTAAGCTGATAAAAAAATGATCAAAGATAGATGATTAGTTGAAATTGCCGAAATTTAGGGGATTCGAGCCAATTTTCTGAAGCTCATAGAGGCGTCATCTGGTGTCCGTTGAAGATGATCCATATATGTATAGAAAGTTAATAGAATGTTCTATAACTTTCATGTTTACTTAAAGATGAAATTTGGAGGTTAAGCTGATAAAAACATCGACCAAAAATAGATGTTTGATTTTGCCGAAATCAAGGGGGTCGTCCGAGCCAACTTTCGGAATCTCATAGAGGCATCATGTAGTGTCCATTGAAGATGATCTATATATGGATAGAAAGCTCAATGAATGTTCTATAACTTTCATGTTTACTCCGAGATGAAATTAGAATGTTAAGCTCAGAAAAATAGCAATCGAAGATAGATATTTAATCAAAAAATTTCAAAAAAAAATGTGGCCCTTTGCCGTTGGTGGCCCTGTGCCGTTGCACATTTTGCGATGGGGATGGGCCGGCCCTGACTAGTATTCTGCTATACTAAATGTTTTCAGAAAAAGTGAAAGACAGCATAACAAAGTCACATTCAACTTTTCACAAAATTTACCTCAATTAAGGAATTCCTAACTCCAAAACCCCAACAAGCAAAAACCTATCATTGATAAAATCAGCACATCCTCACCTCAACAAAACGGTGAAATCGACCTAGCGACATGGGACTACGAGAATCAATTGATCTGTTCTGTTGCAGTCGTGCCGCTGGAGCGATTACGTTTCGATCAGCTAATGGCATAATCATGTTCGAATGTTCCCAACTCCCGTGTTACGTTTCAATCGATTTTTAATTTACTAATTTCAATTGAAAGAGAAAGCAATAAACTTGAATAGTTTGGGCTACTAGGGCTTCGGCCAATTTTGTGAATGAGTTTGGTAATATAAAAAAATTAAATTGGGCCAAATTCAGGTATGGCTGCAGCCCAAGTTGCGTCAGGCTCTGTTCTGTCCCTGAATGCCATACGTTTGTTTGAAACTGGTGAGATGGCGCTGACGTGGACAATATGTACACGGTACACCCCCTTGCGAGCTGACTCGTCACTTACGGTCAAACAGTTGGGGACTTTTGATTTATGGAAAATGTGATGAAAAGAAAGTGACATAGAAAATAAATGAGTAAATTATTTTTCCATTAAATTAAGGAAATTTTTGTTGAAAAATGTGTTTAATAAGTGTGAAAAAATGATGGTGCACCCCATTTGAAACCTAATTTTGAGCGTGAAGGAAACCTTGAAATAATTTGATAAAATATCTTGCGACAAAAGGTATGAGATCGCATGTAGAAATGCCAAAATCGAATTGATAACGAATGAGAAATCGATGCCCAAAGTTGGACCAAAACTAATGGTGACATGACTTTGGTAGGAATGGATATGTGAATTGATTTCACTTGAGTAAAACCAATTGTCCCACATTAGAAGCCAAATAGGAAAAATTTATGTTCATATATGATTTCATTATTATGCTTGTTAAGATAATAAAAGAAACTCTCTCCCAACACCCACGCGGAAATCATCAGGTCGACGATGTCGGATTTGGCTTGACTTGTGTGCAGACACGAATGCATCATCGATTTCTCCGCGGGTAGCGCGGCTTGGTTTTGCAAAAATCTATTTTGATTTTTGTATATCAATTTGATAAGGGAAACATAATCCTCTTCTATTTCTTTTTCCAAAGCTCTAGGGTTTGGTTGATGTACCATCAGCCGCCTTGGATTTATGAGGCAGGGGCAGACCTCTCCTATAAATTGAGGATCAATCTTCACTTCCAAAACACTGCAAACACAAACAACATTCATCCTCTCGTTTTTCCATTCGTAGTCGGTGAGTGATAGCCAAAGGCCATCAGTGTTCGATCGGCAAAGCTTCGGTGTTCAAGTGTTTGCCAAAGATATTTTTATCATGGGAAGCATATTGCCAGCAAGTCCCAAACACCTGTAGGGGGCAATCCTGCTTTAAGGACAGCGTCAAACGTTACACTATCCACAATCTGGTTTGCGATTACTCTTCTGTTTTAATTCATATCTACATTTATACATTTGCTCAGTAACTTTATACAACTCCGATGCTGTGTTTCAAAGCAATATGTCCAACAATTTTTACATTACATCAGTTTGTTTTTTTTTCTGATAGTAATTAGATCATTTTGCTGTGTTTGAATTTTTCATAACAAACTAGATATGAAATTTCCAAAATTTTCTCTCTCCTAAACATATTCTACTAACCAAACGAGACATAATAAGCATCCATGGGTCATGACTATGGTTCTACATTCACTTTAAGCCCACATAGTAGCTGAGCCTCGAATAATTAGTAGTTAATGTGAAAACATTTCACATTAACAAAATGATGTAATCAATTGATGATTTAATTAAACTGCATAAGAAAAAGAATTTAAAAGCTTAGATACTCAAACCAAATTGAGGGTAAAGTCCAACTGATTTTTCTCTAAGGTATCAGCACAGATGTTACAATAAAAAATTTTGTGATATGTTTCGCAGAGGAGCAAGAACATACATGGATAGTTAGCTAGCTTTACTTACTTTTATTTTTATTTTTATTATCAATAAACTGGAAAGTGAGGTATATTATAATAAGATTAGGAGGAAGTTTTGCAACTAAAGAATGAACGCGTCCCAAATAAATTTAAATTGCAAATGATGGAAAATGGAATGTCCAGTTGCTTCTGAGAAAGATGCATTGAAAATGACAGGATTTCAGATCCTCAAGTCACCGATGAGTTCATGGAAAAATAAATATCTGATTAAGTCAGATCCTAGATTCACTTGTTCATTCAGACGGCTATTATTGGGTCTCTGATTTGCAAGTCTCGTGTCGCTGCCACTTCAGCAGAATAGAAATCTGGTTGGATGAGTTTTGGTGCTGCGCGCTCAAAATTTCTAGAGAAGGGGGTGACTGGCAAGCTATTATAGTGTTGAAGATGGCTACATAAAAGCATAGTGTAGCTGGAATTTTAAGGTAGAAGGATTGAACATCATTTACTGGCAGGGGAATTTGGGTAGACATTTCCTTCAAATTTCTCAGCAACTTTAATTCATAAACAAACAGTTGCACCACTGTTTGATCCTCTTGGAGCATTTTTATAAGAAACTCCAAGGAAAAAGCGAGTTGAACAGAAATCATTTGCAGATAACTTTCAAGCCTGGGGTCATGAATTTGCAATATGATAAGATATGCAAGCGGAAAACGACAGTTGTACGATTTTTCTTTTTCAATTAATTTAGCTACCATAAACACTTTGAACAGAAACACAACCATACACTACTAATTTTTGGTAAATTTCCGATGGAAAAATGACGGAACGTTGACGGAAAAAGTTGAATTTCCGTCAATTTTCCTTCAACAAAGACGATGACGGAAATTTTCCCGACGGTAAAACTTTTCCATCGACATTTCGTCGTTTCATTCCGTCAACGTGCCGTTAAAATTCTGTCACTATTTCGTTAATTATAATTCCGTCATCAATCCGACATGTATCCGTTGAAACATTCCGTCAAAATACCGTCAAAATTTCGTCAATAATATTTTCCGTCTTTATTCGAACACATTTCTGTTTTCAATATTTTGCGTCTACTGTCCGTCTACATTCCGTCATCTTAGTTTTCCGTCCAACTTCCGTCGATGTTCCATCAATATTATATTCCGTCATTATTCCGTCTTAATTCCATAATACATATTCCGTCTATTTTCCATCTTACTTCCATCAATAATTCTTTCGTCAATACGACATCGATATGTCGTCTATTATGAAACCGTCAACTTTTCGTCATTCTTACGCTACTTAGTTTTCCGTCATTGTTCCGGCAAAAGTCCGCCACAAAATATCATCTGCGTTATTCCATCGAAATTCCGTCACTAATATTCCATTGCGATTCCATCGAAATTCCGTCAGCCTTATTACCGTCAACATATCGTCATTCTTCCGGCACAATTGTGAATTTCCTATTTTTTTTAATTACATTCCGTGATTAAAATCTTTTTATTTATTTTAATATCATTTCAAATATTAAATTCCGAATTTCCATATTTAATTCGAAATTTCAAATATTAAATTCGAAATTTCAGTATTTCAAACATTAAATGACGAGTCAAATAAATATAACAAAGAATTCGAATCAGATAAAATTAAAGTGTCTAATCTCTGCGGTTCTCTTCATTCGATCCCAGATTATGCAGATCACGGTTGTTTAGTGTCGGGCTTTGACTGGAGGGTGTCTGGTATCCAGGATTAGTGAGCATCCTCATCATAGCAGCCTGCATTTGCATCATTTAATCTATGCTTTCCTTCATGACCTCCTGTCGGGATTCCATCCGCCTCAGATCAGCCTCTTGTCGGGATTCGATCCGCTCTAAACGCGGCATCAGCTCCTGAGTGTACTCGTCCGATGATTGGCCCCTCGATTTATGCGAGCTGGCACATGACTGGCTTCCCGTTGAAGAGAACTTGTCCGGCACCAATGTCGCTGCAGGGTCATACAGATACGGTATCCCGATCCTCGGGTGAACCCCCATGACAGTTGTAGCGGCCTCTACCAGCTTTTCCTCCGGTACCCTTTCATCTGCGACGCGATCCTTCAGGACAAGAGCTTGAGCATCAGCAAGCCGTTTCTGCACATTTGTACAAATGAAACAAAAAATGTTGAACATAGGAAACAAATTTAATAAGAAAATACAATAAGAAACATATTAGTTGGCAACACTGATAGTAAAATATAATAAGATAAACAAATCTAATAAAAAAAATATAATTTGGTAAGTGTAATACCTTTTGTTCTCCCCATCGGGTATCAAATATGTCCCATCCTTCCGCTTGTATTTCTCGTCAAACATATCAGATGGCAACACTTGTCTTTGATTATCCTTTTCCTACAAATTAAATGATAAATGTGTTATACAAAATGATATTGAAAATTGAATTATTTTAAAATAGTATGTATTACCAGCTTTGCAAAGTGAAAGTGTGCTAGTCTAGACACCAATGCGTGCAAGGTTGGGCCGTTTCTGGCATGCTGGGCAGAATAAGTTTGCTTGTTCTTTTCACTGCGGGCTATGAATGTTGGGTCCGTGTTAAATCGAGCTCTTGTTGCAGCTTTGTGATCTTCGGTCAACCATTTCGGGCCTTTAGTCTTCCCAGATCGCAATCCTCTCCAGGTATCTTGTAGAATCTTAGCAGCCTTCTTCCTAAAGTTAGCCTCAATTTGGTCGGTGTGGATCGGATCCCACCGGTATAATCTCTACATGCATAGTTGTGTTATGAACAATTTAATAAGAACACAAAACTATGTAATCGAAAACAAATGACCAAAAATTACGCGACTAATACAAATTACTACATTTTACCTTAAAGTGTCGAAACCACTTCACCGGAGCTTGTGGATCACACGTCCCCATTGTCGTCCAACCAACCTTAAAACTAGGTCCAATACATTGCAGCCCGATTTTGTTAATAGCTGAAGGGGGGTCAAAGCTGGAATAAAAAATTCAAAGTGTAACATTTACAATATGGTTAGTATAAACAAGCTGCACAAATATATGTACGATAAAAGTACTCACTTGTCATCCCCAGCTGGAGTGATCCAAGGCTGAGTATCATGTGGCATCGAACCCAACGGTGTCTCCTCACTGGGTCCTCCACCGGCCGCAGTCCCTCCTCTAATGAACTCTGACCGAATTGCGTCATCATGATCGTCATCATAAGTCGAAGGTGAAGCCCTCTCTTCGGCTCCCTCGTCAACCTCCCTGTTCTCCGCCACCAAATTCATCAGGTCGTCAAAGTCGTAATCATCCGCTTCTGGAAAGGTTCTGTCTTCATCCATCGGATCAAGGGTGGGCTCCGGCACATGCACAGAAGGCCTGTAAAGGTCTGGACTTGGACGTCTGTCCCCAGTTGACGATGGTGTACGTTGCCTATCCTCACATCCTTGTCTCGCAGGGGTAAGAGCCTGTACCGAAATAGAAGGTCTGTACACATCATGATTTTGAATGGTGTCCCCAGTTGAATGCTGATGTTGCATGTTCTGGCTCAACTGTCTTGGTTGGCGTATGTCAGTTAGCCGCGTTTGTGATGAAGTCCCAGTACCTCTACCAGCCACGGTTACCGGGTACATTGCGCTTGAGTGGTCCCATTTTTCCTGCCACAAAATTTAAATTAGTATTTTTACAACACAAATAGACCACAATGTTGGCAAGCAACCGAACAGACATTGTTTTTTGTATTAACAATTTCAATGAAAGCAGCAAGTATTCCAGTATCTGTATGACAAATTTTAATTGAACCCAAATTGAATCAAAAGTGTGACATTAAAGCAACATTGTACGTAAGGACGATGATCTACAGGCATTTCATTCTCAGAATATGACAATAATAAAAAATTATACCAAAAGGGTAACATTATTGGATAAACTTACACAGATCGATTGTGAGTTGCAAATCAGTCATACCTGACCGAGTACAGCTAACACAGAGGCCATAAACAAAATTCGGTTACTGCCCATTTTGGAACATTTTTTACAGAACATTCTATCAGACACACAAACAAACAAGAACACACGCCGAACAAACAAATTTGCTTCCGAAATTGGACACACGCGCATATCATTTTCCACACTTTTGATACAATTTGGGGTTGAACAAACAAACAGACGCAGCCGTACAGGAGAAAGACACACACTTTATACGACAAACAAACAAACGCTGATTGTCCACGAACAATCTATCAGACACATGCGCTTTGAGCAAGAACAAACGCAGCCACTGAAGCTACCTTACGGAAATGAAGCTGACAGGAGAAAGACGAGGACTTTCCATACCTGGGCAACGAAACTTGCTTCTGCAATCGGTTGAAGAACTCGGTGGCGTACAACGGATGATTGTGTTCGAAGACGGATAATGAGGGTTTTCCACTGCGCATGTAATTTCAATTCGTCCAAACAAAATGAAATTAGTCTATTTTAGGTAATTATTCTTACTTGTTTAGGCATTTTGACAATTGTAATATTGTATAGTCAAAAACAATTTATAAGACCGGTAAGTACCGGGTCGTCCAAGGAGCAATTGTAAACCTAAGATCACTATTCAATTTTACTCCGATAAGTCTAATCCTTTAGCGATTGTTTGAATTGTTGATTATCAAATACTTAGTGAAGACAATGAGATGAAAAAGGGCGTTTTCAAGGGTTTAAAAGGCGTTCCTAGGGTACTACGTCCCTCCTTGGTGTACTAGACTCTCGCTAGGTACAATTTCATGCAAGAACGAGCAATGTAATGGTTACATTAAGGCCCTATTAAATCAAATTCCATCCCTAGATTACTTCTTTGATTTAAGGAAGATGCACCTTGCACGTGAGCTTCAATCTCTCGATATTTTTAGCTCACGTCATCTCAAGTTTCTCAATCATCAACGCTAGTTGAGTGATCGATATCCAAGAGTGGTGATGACCAAGCCTATCTCGATGCTAGGATGAGTCACGCTAGTGATCGTCACCTAGCAAAGGTGAATCTACTTGCATTCTAGAACTATTAGTCTCATTCGCTAGAATACTCAACTTCAAGTTCATGTTCCTAAACCACCTAGGCATTTTATCAAACACTTAGAGGGCATAGAGTTGACAGGAGGTCCATAGGACCCATAAGAACTAGAAGGGACTACTCACAAGTCATGTTCATTAATGATCAAAAGTAGTTTTTACAAGGATGGTGAAATAGAAACAAAGAAGATGAAGAAACTAGGATGAAAGTCTCCATTTTATCCTCGAGTAGCTCCAAGCTTGATGCCTTGACCTCAAAACCCTTGCTTCTCCCCAAAAACCCTCGATACCGTTTTTGGAACTCTCCTCTTCTATTTATAGCAAATAGAAAAATCCTGATTTTAATTGGCCAACCGACCGGTTGGATCCTTGAGGATTCCCACCCGGTCGGTTCACTCGAGGCTAAAATTTTGAGCTTTCAGGGGAGACCCGGGCGGGTGCAATGTGACTCGGGCGAGTGCGAGCATAAGCCGATCAGGCAGCAATGGGGACCCGATCGGGTGAAGAGAGACTCGGCCGGGTGTTGAGCTATCCGGTTGAGAGGAGCAGCTGGGACCCGGTCAGGTGAGTGAGGACCCAGGCGAGTGCGAGGTTCATCTAAGCATGCAGCAGTGGAGACCCGGGCGGGTGCTACAGGACCCGGGCGAGTGCAGGTGTGACCCGACCGGTTGAGTTTCAGCTGGTTTTTCAACCGATCGAGTGAAAACTCCATCTTCGGCACTTTTTGCTCCAAAAACCCAATTTTCTCCCGAGTTTTCGTGTTTAGGTCCTGAGCTCAATGGATGGCTGCTTCTAGCCTGAAATGCAATAATAAGGGTCAAATGGCATCGAATTAGCATCGGGAACGGACCAAAACTCTTTATAAATGGATATGTAAATGAGTCGAGAATTCGACTCATCAAAACACTCCACACTTAGAGTTTGATCGTCCCGAGAAAACAATAAAATCAAGCCAAAGAGAGACAAATGGCAAAAAGATAAGTCGTTATGTTTAACGCCCATTTGCTTCTATCATCCATTTAATGTCTCAACTTTTATTTCTAACTACCCAACACATATTTACAATCTAACTCCTTTTCGTAGGTGTTACGAGTGCATTTAGCATATGCACTAAGCCTTTAAACCCCTAGGCTACCTGATGGACCATAATTGTATGAATCATAAACACAGTTAAACCCACCAAATTAGACGCTTTGTCTATTTAACTTTTGCTTGTTAGTTCCGATATTTATCTACAGGGTATTTTGAAGTCTAGAGAGAATACAGGCTAAGGAGGAGTTTTAAAGCTAAAAATAAATTACGAGTCATTCCAGGTCACGACCAATTTCTGACTTTCAAGAACCTGACGTGGAATCACTCAAAACAAGTCCAACCGAAGAGCAACCAGAGTCAGTCCGGAGCTGAAAGGACCGATGGCTTTTTGGGATGAGACTCACAAAACTCAAACTCACTCTCCTTCCTCCATGTGGCCGGCGGCTAAAGCCACAAGCCACTCCTTCTCCTCCATGTGGCCGGCGGCTAAGGGAGAGGTGACATCACCCGATGGCTTTGAGCTCCTCCTCCCATCTTGTGACATGTGGTGGCTTCTCCTCCACATCCATCTCCTCTTCATGGCCTATAAATAGAGCTCATCCCTTCCCTTTGTAAATCATCCCATTTTGTGTGCAAGAAGCACAAGTCACAAATCACTTATCTCTCTAGATTTTGGGCACTACTATGGTAAACACTTGTTTTAATCTATAATACTCATGTTGGTTCTTGAGTATTCTAGTTGTTCTTGAGTTTACTCCTGTTGGTTCTTGAGTATTCTCCCTTTACTTTACTGTCTTTCGAAAACCTTCAAGTACTTAGCTATGATATCCACCTCTATGGATATTCGTAGCTAAACCCTTGATTCGGCTGAAGGGGTGTACTTGTGTCATAAAATGTTTTAGGCCATTGACGGAGCCCACCGCACTGTCGTTAAGTTGCGGTGTTCTCTGTGCAAAAGCAAATTTGTATTCCGCTACTCGTGACCTTACTACTGGGTAGCAAGTGGTAAGTAGGGGTCGAACCCAAGGGAATTAGGGGGATAAGCTATTCTTTGAGGGAATTGTACAGCGAGGGAGCGTGTTTTAGGTTGATTGAGGTTTTAGTGCGGAAAAGTAAGTGATTGGTTGGTTGGTTTTGGTTTTTAGTGCGGAAAAGTAAATGACAGAAAAGTAAATACTGAAAATAAAAGTAGAAGACTTACAGCGGGTGATGCGTGATTAGCAAGCCTTCCGGAACGTGAGCAGTTGATAGAGCAGTTTATACTAAGAAAGTAAATGCAGGTGGTGTTTGAATTTAAGGAAAGCATTCGGTTTCGGGGGCCTTGTATCATAGCCTGTTTATCATTGACCTTTAGTGATCCTTCTAAGTATTCAAACGTGTATCAAGGCCATTCCAAGCACTCGATTTGCACACACTGTCTAGCCCATTCCAAGGTCGTAGAGCACTTGTTCTACTTAGACTAATACCCCATTCCAAGGTATATTAGCCTGTGTGCATCCATTTGACCAGTCATTCCTGACCAACCAAATGGTGTTTTAGAAAGGTCAAACTCCTCAGATAAGCTTTGCCATTCTAAGCATCCACTTATCCGAGTATGTTTACGAACCCCACGGAAGAGCTTTGCCATTCCAAGCATCCAGTCAACCTTGGAAGTTCTAACCTAATATATGGCACATAGAACAAGTTTTGAATACAAAGAAGAGGCACTAAAATATGGCCTAAAATATTTTATGATACAAGTACACCCCTTCAACCGAATGAAGAGTTTAGCTACGAATATCCATAGAGGTGGATACCATAGCTAAGTACTTACGGTTTTTAAAAGACAGTAAGTAAAGGAAAGGGGTGAGTACTTCAAGAACCGACAAGAGTACTCGAGAATAAAGAAAAGCTTGAGTACTCAAGAACCGACAGGAGTACTCAAGACCGAACTATAATACTCAAGAACCAACAGGAGTATTATATATTGAAAACCAAACTTACAAAGTGCCAATTTTCTAGAGAGAGAAGTGTTTGTGATTTTGGGATTATGTTACAAATGAGATGGAGGCATGTATTTATAGCCAAAGGAGAGGGGAATGGAGGGCTAAGATGAAACCACATTGCAAGCCATCCATGGCTTGCCAAAAGCCGCCGGTTGGAGGTCACCATGGAGGAGAGCTTGGTGGCTTTGGTCACTTCCTCCCCAAAGCCGCCGGTCATGGAGGATAAGGATGAGTTTTGTGTGAGTTTTGTGATGTTTTCACAAAACTATCAGTCTATTTCGGCCCCGGACTGACTTTGGTTGTTCCTCGGTTGGATTTGTATTGAGTGATTTCACGTCAGGATCTTGAGATTTCTTCATTCAGCGTCTGATCGTGACCTTGGACTGACTCGTAATATATTTTCAGCGTAAAATCCTCTCCTTAGCGTGTATTCTCTCTAGTCTCTAAAATACCCTGTAGATAATTATCGGAACTAACAAGCAAAAGTTAAATAGACAAACAGTCTAATTTTGTGGGTTTAACTGTGTTTTAGATTCGTATAATTATGGTCCATCAGATCACCCCACACTTTTAGTTGTTCGTCCCGAACAATGCTATTAAAGGGCGGCACTAAGTAAGCTTTTAAAATATGAAAGTTAGACTATGGGACTAGATTTATCCTAATTCATGCATTACTTACTTATTACCAAATTGAACTGTGTAAATAAATAGAAGAAACTTGATACTTGTACCTCCGTGCTGAGATGCAAATTATTTTGGATGTTTCGGGAGATAGCCCTTTTCAGGCTCCTGGACTGCAACCTCGGGACCGTCTCGCACTATATGGTTTCCTTGTAGCTTTCTCCAGCATGTGATTCGGTTCGGGTTTCAATGGTTTGGTCTTTGATTTTCTTTTGGCGAGGGACAGCTTTTGTAGTGAATCGGCCTTTGGCCTTTGATTTGACTCTTTGAGTACTTCACTTTTTGTTCGGTTAAAACCTTCACAATTTTGGGCCTTTGGCCTCTTGATTTGCTTCTTTGAGCTTTTTGCTTCTTTGTGACTTGCTAGTCCATTTTCTCAAGCCTTTTTGGGAGGTCCAATCATCGCCCGCAAGCCTATGGAAATACCTCCCCGCTCCTCTCATCCTTGCCGTTTCGCGCGGGTCAAGATGAGGGTCGCTCATCTATTTTCTCGGCTACTTTGACTAGAGATAGGACGGTCTGATTCCCGTCCTCGCCTTTTTTCTTTTTTCATAAACACTGCATGGCGGAGATGACTTCAATCTTCACTGAAACCCGAAGTGCAGCCTCCACTGACTTCGAAAACCATATAGCGAAATTCAGTCCTTCGATTGCTTGCCAAGCCTCTCTAGGGCAGTTTATGTCAACTCCACATCCCTAGTTTATCTCAGCACAAAGGGACAAATGAGAAGTTACATTCTAAGTTTTTAAACAGTTGAATTTTCACAAGGTTAATGCATGAATTATGATCTATCTTTTTCACATTCTTAAGTTCATATTTTCAAAAAGATAATTATTAAGGGAAAAGGAAAAACATGTTATTTATTTACAAAGGTGGATCTCACCCCACACTTTTGAACGAAGGCGTGCCTTTCAGCAAGACTTAGTTCAAAAGCCATGCAAGCAGATATTATATGAGAAGGAAATGACATTAAGGAAAAGGGAAGAACAGAACTCCCTTTAATGTGTCGAGCGAACGACATGGCATGAGGCTGGATAATCGAGGGAGTTCGGCTGGGGCCTTGAACTCTTGGCGTAGGCCTAGCTGGCTTAATGTTGCACCCAAGTCCGATTCCTGAATAGTCATTTCTTCTATGCACCAAGTGGGTGAGAGCGACTTACGGAAAAAACTAAATGACAGAAAAATAAAAGACAGAAAGTAAGATAGGTGTCGGGTTACCTCCCGACCAGTGCCTTTGTTTAACGTCGTTGGCTCGACAGTACCTTATTCCTGGATCACTGGTTTGGATCCCATGGGTGGCTCAGGTCATATTTCTGTGTTATCAAGTTGACCTCGCTATGGTAATGTTTGACTCGCTGCGCATTTATCGTGAATCTTCTTCCATCGTCCGGGCTTTCCAACTCAACTGCCCCATGGTTGAATACCTTAGTTATTGTGAAAGGGCCGGTCCATCTAGATTTAAGTTTCCCGGGCATCAATTTTAGTCGAGAGGAGAAGACCAGCACTTGTTGTCCCTCCTCAAATGAACGTCGGGGGATGAATTTGTCATGATACAATTTGGTCCGTGCCGTGTAGTCCGTTTGCCCTTCATAAGCCTCAAGCCGCAATTCCTCAAGCTCACACAGATTAAGCTTCCTATCCAGTCCAGCAGCTTTTAAATCTGGATTGCACTGCTTGAGCGCCCAATAGGCTTTATGTTCTAATTCCACCGGAAGGTGGCATGTCTTCCCATAAACAAGCCGAAAGGGGGAGGTTCCAATTGGCGTCTTGTATGCCGTCCGATAAGCCCAAAGAGCTTCATCTAGCCTCTGACTCCAATCTTTCCTGCCCGGCTTTACCATTTTTTCTAAAATTCCCTTGATTTCGCGGTTTGAGATCTCCGCTTGACCATTGGATTTGGGGTGATATGCCGTGGATGTCCGGTGGTGGACATGGTAGCGTTTTAAGGTAGCAACCATCATGCGGTTGTAGAAATGAGTTCCTTGGTCGCTTATTATGGCCTTGGGTACCCCGTACCTACAAAACAGGTTAGTGCGCAAAAATTCTATGACAGTCTTTGCATCGTCGCACCTTGTGGCCTTGGCTTCTACCCATTTTGACACATAATCTACAGAAACTAAAATGTAAGTATAACCGCATAAAACTGGAAATGGTCCCATAAAATCAAGACCCCAAATGTCAAAAACATCGTTGACTAATATGGGTACTTGAGGCATTTCACTTCTAGCTGACACATTTCCTACTCTTTGACACTTATCGCATTTTTTATACTTTTTATAGGCATCTCTAAATATACTTGGCCAGAAAAAGCCACTATCTAAGATTTTTCTAGCAGTTCTCCTAGGCCCGAAGTGTCCTCCACATGCAAACTCATGGCAAAAGCTAATAACAGAAGCTATTTCATTATCGGGGATGCATCTCCTAAGTATTTGACCTGCTCCTATTTTCCATAAATAAGGATCATCCCATAAGTATTGTTTAGCATCATGTCTAAGTTTCATGCATTGTGCTTTAGTAAAAGAGGGAGGAAATGTACCTCCTACAAGGTAGTTGACGATTGAGGCATACCATGGCACCTTGGTTGAGACGGCGTATAGGTGCTCGTCTGGAAATGACTCGGTTATGTGCCCTTCTTCTTCCTCTCGGACAATCCTGCTTAGATGGTCTGCCACAGTATTCTCAATCCCCCTTTTGTCCCTTATCTCCACATCGAATTCTTGCAGTAGCAAGATCCACCGAATGAGCCTTGGCTTGGCCTCCTTTTTCTTCATTAGGTAACGGATGGTAGCATGGTCAGAATAAACTATCACTTTTGCTCCAAGCAAATAGGCTTTGAATTTTTCCAGAGCGAATACTACTGCCAGGAGTTCCTTCTCGGTGGTGGAATAGTTCCGTTGGGCAGGATCTAGGATTCGTGAGGCGTAGTAGATCACACCCGCTTTCTTGTCAATCTTTTGGCCGAGAACTGCTCCCACAGCAAAGTCGCTTGCGTCGCACATGATCTCAAATGGTTTTTTCCAATCTGGAGTTTCGATGACGGGTGTGCTAGTGAGGGCCTTTTTGAGCTCATTAAAGGCTTCCTTGCATGCATTGGTGAATTCAAAAGGAACTTCTTTTTGGAGAAGAGTGGATAGAGGCAACGCCTTTTTGGAGAAGTCCTTGATGAATCGTTGGTAGAATCCCGCATGCCCAAGGAAGGATTGGATGTCTCGGACAGTGGAGGGGTATGGTAGAGTCATGATCAGGTCTATTTTAGATTTATCCACCTCTATGCCTTCTTATGAGACGACGTGCCCTAAGACTACTCCATGAGTTACCATGAAGTGGCATTTCTCATAATTGAGCACGAGGTTCATTGAGACACATCGTGCCAGAACCGTGCTCAAGTTATCTAGGCAAGCGTTGAATGTATTGACATAGATGGTGAAGTCGTCCATGAAGACTTCAATGAATTCCCCGATCATGTCTGAAAAGATGCTGGTTACTACCCTTTGGAAAGTTCCCGGGGCATTGCATAGGCCGAACGACATTCTTCTGAAGGCGAATGTACCGAATGGGCATGAGATTGTAGTCTTCTCTTGGTCCTCAGGTGCTATGGGGATCTGGTTGTATCCTGAGAACCCGTCCAAGAAGCAGAAATATGGCTTGCCTGCCAGTCGGTCTAGCATTTGATCGATGCATGACAGGGGAAATGGTCTTTCCTTGTGACGGCATTTAATTTCCTGTAGTCGATGCACATTCTCCAGCCGTTCTTGATCCTTGTTGTTACCATTTTTCCTTCGGCATCTTCCTCGACTGTGATCCCACTTTTCTTTGGCACCACGTGGACATGACTCACCCATTGACTATCTGATATGGGATAGATAACGTCCGCATCTAGTAGCTTTTGTATTTCCTTTTGGACGATCTCCATCATGATTGGGTTGAGTCGTCGTTGAGGCTCTCTTGATGGCTTTGCTCCATCCTCAAGTAGAATACGGTGCATGCATACGGCCGGGCTGACTCCCCTCAAGTCGGCCAGAGTCCATCCAATAGCCAACTTGTGTTGCTTCAGAACTTTTATCAAACTTTGTTCCTGGCCTGCTTCCAAGCCACTGTTGATGATTACTGGGAGTGTGTCATTATCCCCTAGGAAGGCGTACTTCAGATGTCCAGGCAGGGGCTTCAATTCTATTTTGGGGGCTTGCATCACCGAGGGCAGAAAAGTATTTGATTTGAAAATTTTTACCTTGTTGACTTCATATTCTGGTGTAAGAGGCTCCGAGATTGTCAAGTGGGCCACCGTTTCATGTAAATCTTCGGTTAATTCGTATGAGCCTTCGGTTCCGTTGAGTATGGCTTCTAAGGGATCTGCTCTTGGTTCTGATTGAACTTCTTGGATCTGGTCGTCCAAAGCATCGAGAGCGTGTAGTTCCTCGAATTCCATAGGGTGCTTCATAGCTCGGAATATGTCAAAGCTGAAGACTTCTCCTTCTACTTCCATTGAGAGCATTCCACTTCCACAGTCTATCTTCATTTTTGATGTTTTGAGAAATGGACGGCCGAGAAGGATGGGAGCATGATCTGTAGGTCCGCCATTCTCCATCTTTAAGACGTAGAAGTCTGCTGGAAACACTAATTTGCCTACTTGAACCAAGAGGTCTTCTATTTTGCCCTCGGGCTATTTGCATGACCGATCTGCTAGTTGAATAGTGAGACCGGTGGGTTTGAGCGGCCCAATCTTAAGACATGAGTAGATAGAGAATGGAAGAACATTGATTGATGCTCCAAGGTCTAGCATGCAATTCTCGATCCTGATGTTGCAAATTGTGCATGGAATGGTGTAAGTTCCTGGATCTCCACATTTGGGGGGCACTTTTCGTTGTATGACAGCCGACACGTTTCTACTCATCAGCTCTTGATCGTTTCTAGTACTCCTCCTGCGGTTGGTGCAAAGTTCTTTTAAAAACTTGGCATACCGAGGAATTTGCTTGATGGCTTCCAAAAGGGGAATGTTGATTTCGACTTTGCTGAATAACTCAAACACATCCTCATCCATGACATGTTGTTTTTGCACGCGAGCATGTATTGGAAATGGAAGTGTTGCGCTGATTTTAGGGGATTCGGTTCTGGGTACCGGGCCAGGCCTGTGTTCCTTGGACATATTCTCTTCTTCTTCGGTTACGTCCTGCTCTTCCTCAAATATGTCGTCGTCTTTATCGGTCACATCATCCTCTAAAGTTTCGAGAGGTTTGGGCCTCATTTGCTCTTCTCCGGGCAACCTTGGGTCTTTGTCCTCCTCTTGCTCCAAAGGTTTGCCGACAAGCATTTTTCCACTCCTAAGAGTCAAGGCATTCACATCTTCCATGATTTGGATGGTTTGTGAAAGGAGTCTGCTGGACTCATTAGCGTGCGCGGTCACTGAGACAGCGAGTTGGGAGATGTGCTTCTTCAAGACCGATAATTCTCCCTTTGTTTCGGCTTGGTTTTGATGCATAGTAGTGCTCAACTGCTGCACAGTCCCTGACGATTGCGTTATCATGTCCTCAAGTGACTTGTTTTGTCCTTGATGATTGCTCGAGTTTGCTTGGTACTGGCCTGCTGGTGGGGCGTTCTGGTTATACTGTCGGTGGGGGGGTTGGTAGTATGACTGAGCTAGTTGAGGGACAGCTGGTTGTGCTTCCTTCTGAGGATAGTTGTTGTTACGCCAGTTCGGGTTGGTTGCTTGACCATACTGTCGGTTTTGTCCAGCTCTGTCGTTGCTGTTGTTGTTGTATCCTTGGTATCCTCCCACTGCATTCACTTCTGCCGGTTCCTCTTCTATTAATGTCGGGCATGCGTCGGTTTTGTGGTCCGTAGAACCACAAAATTCGCAAGGCTTAACTGGAACTGGTTGTCTTCGTAGGAACTGAATCATCATCTCCTTCAATTGTTTCATCTCTTCTGGCATGGAGTTCATCGGTGTTTCAGCTTTTGCCACATTCCTTGTTCGGGAAAATTCTTCCTGACGAGTCGTCTCTTCTCTAAATCGGGCATTTTCAGCAACGTCGGTGATGAGATCCCTTATGCCACTTAATGATAGATTCATCATGGATCCTCCAGCTGAGGCATCCAGGAGCATTTTGTCTAAGGGTCTTAATCCATCAATGAGATACTCGACGGTGAGTTTCTCGGGCAGTCCAAGGGTACAGCAGCTTCTCTCCAGGCGGTTGAACTTTTCTAGGTAATCGTACATGGTTTCATTGGGTCCTTGCTTGATGTCTTGTAGTTGCCTCCGTACTTGCATCGCCCATCCTGCCGGGTAATATTTGTCCAGGAATTTCTTTTGCATCTGAGCCCATGTTCTGATGCTATCGGAAGGCAATGAAAGGAGCCAGTCGTTTGCCGCGTCGATGAGGGAAAAATAGAACGCCTTCAACTTGAAGTCGTCTATGTTTACGCCAGTTGGTTTTAAGTTTTGGCAAATACCATGTAAGCGCTGGAGATGAGTCATTGCTGATTCTCCACGTGTTCCTGAGAATTTCGGTAAGTTGTGGGCCACTGAAGTGTTGATGATGACATTTTCCAGTTCAGGGCCTTCGTGAATGCACCATGGCTGGTTTCTGAAATACGGTGCTGAGAGTTCTCCCATAGTAGGTTCGCGAAAATTGTTGTTATCCCCGTAGTAGTTATCGAAAGCGGGTTCTCGTCTCGGCACTTGTCGAGGTTGAGGGGGTGGTGGATATCTAGGGGGTTGTACTGTACCAGCTGCATTTCGGTCCTCGGGTGGTTCTTGATTTCTTCTGATGGCCTCCCTACCACGAGCTCTTCTATTTCTGATGAGTTGTTCCGGATCGTCCACAAATGGAAGTGGCACCTCATCATTTCGATCGTACAGGTTTATCTCGTCGTCATCTTGGTAGTCATGGTGACTTCCTTCGCGAGACATGGTTGTTTTGAAGCGAGTATTGATTCAAAGAACTTATCCGACGGCTAATTCCCCGGCAACAACGCCAGTTTTGACGGAGCCCACCGCACGGTCATTAAGGTGCGGTGTTCTCTGTGCAAAAGCAAATTTGTATTCCGCTACTCGTGACCTTACTACTTGGTAGCAAGTGGTAAGTAGGGGTCGAACCCAACGGAATTAGGGGGATAAGCTATTCTTTGAGGGAATTGTACAGCGAGGGAGCGTGTTTTAGGTTGATTGAGGTTTTAGTGCGGAAAAGTAAGTGATTGGTTGGTTGGTTTTGGTTTTTAGTGCTGAAAAGTAAATGACAGAAAAGTAAAGTACTGAAAATAAAAGTAGAAGACTTACAACGGGTGATGCGTGATTGGCAAGCCTTCCAGTACGTGAGCAGTTGATAGAGCAGTTTATACTAAGAAAGTAAATGCAAGGGGTGTTTGAATTTAAGGAAAGAATTCGGTTTCGGGGGCCTTGTATCATAGCCTGTTTATCATTGACCTTTAGTGATCCTTCTAAGTATTCAAACGTGTATCAAGACCATTCCAAGCACTCGATTTGCCACACTGTCTAGCCCATTCCAAGGTCGTAGAGCACTTGTTCTACTTAGACTAATACCCCATTCCAAGGTATATTAGCCTGTGTGCCTCCATTTGACCAGTCATTCCCGACCAACCAAATGGTGTTTTAGAAAGGTCAAACTCCTCAGATAAGCTTTGCCATTCCAAGCATCCACTTATCCGAGTATGTTTACGAACCCCACGGAAGAGCTTTGCCATTCCAAGCATCCACTCAACCTTGGAAGTTCTAACCAAATATATGGCACATAGAACAAGTTTTGAATGCAAAGAAGAGGCACTAAAATATGGCCTAAAACATTTTATGATACAAGTACACCCCTTCAACCGAATGAAGAGTTTAGCTACGAATATCCATAGAGGTGGATACCATAGCTAAGGACTCGAGGGTTTTTGAAAGACAGTAAGTAAAGGAAAGGGGTGAGTACTTCAAGAACCGACAAGAGTACTCGAGAATAAAGAAAAGCTTGAGTACTCAAGAACCGACAGGAGTACTCAAGACCGAACTTTAATACTCAAGAACCAACAGGAGTATTATATATTGAAAACCAAACTTACAAAGTGCCAATTTTCTAGTGTGAGAAGTGTTTGTGATTTTGGATTGAGGATGAAGATTACAAAGGGTGGAGGTATGTATTTATAGCCTAAGGGAGGAGGAGGATGTGGTGGAGGAGAAGACACTTGGCAAGCTTTCCATGTCTGTGGTCCACAATTTGCCAAAGTTCTCAGGAACTAATGGAGATTCAGCAATGACTCATCTCCAACGCTTACATGGCACTTGCCAAATTCTAAAGCCCAATCGAGTGAATATAGATAACTTCAAGTTGAAGGCATTCTATTTTTCCCTCATTGACTCGGCAAACGATTGGTTCCTTTCATTGCCTTCCGGTAGCATCAGAACATGGGTTCAGATGCAAGGGAAATTCCTGGACAAATACTACCCAGCGACAAAAGCAATGCAAGTAAGAAGGCAACTACAGGACATAAGGCAGGAACCTTACGAAACCATGTACGACTACCTGGAGAAATTCAACCACCTGGAAAGAAGCTGCTGCACTCTTGGACTACACGAGAAGCTCATCATCGAGTACCTAATTAATGGACTAACTGAGTTAGACAAAAAGCTCCTAGATGCCTCAGCTGGAGGATCCATGATGAATCTATCATTAAGTGGCATAAGGGATCTCATCACCAAGGTTGCTGAAAATGCTCGGTTTAGGGGGGAGACTACTCGTCAAGATGAATTCTTCCGAACAAAAAACGTATCACGAGCCGAGACATCAGTAAACTCCATGCCAGAAGAGATGAGACAAATGAAGGAAATGATGATGCAACTCTTACAAAAGCAGACAGTTCAAGTAAGACCTTGCGAGTTTTGTGGCTCTACGAACCACAAGACTGATGCATGCCCAACTATGATCGAAGTCAACCCGGTGGAGGCCAATGCAGTATGAGGATATCAAGGATACAATGACAACAAACCAAGCTGACAGTATGATCAAGCAACCAACCCGAGCTAGCATAACAACAGCTATTCTCAAGAAGAAACACAACCAGCTGTCCCTCAATTAGCCCAGTCATTCTATCAATCGATCCATCAACAATACAACCAGGACGCCCCACCAGCAGGCCAGTACCAAGACAACTCGAGCAATCATCAAGGACCAAACAAGTCACTTGAGGACATGATAACGCAATTGTCAGGGACTGTGCAACAGTTGAGTACTACTATGCATCAAAACCAAGCCGAAACAAAGGGAAAATTATCGGACTTGAAAAAGCACATCTCCCAACTCGCTGTCTCAGTAACCGCACACACTAATGAGTCCGGTAGACTCCTTTAACAAACCATCAAATCATGGAAGATGTGAATGCCTTGACTCTTAGGAGTGGAAAAACGCTTGTCGGCAAACCTTTGGAGAAAGAGGAGGACAAAGACCCAAGGTTGCCCGGAGAAGAGTGACGGAGCCCACTACACTGTCGTTAAGGTGCAATGTTCTCTGTGCAAATAAATTTATAATTTCCGCTACTCGCAACTACACTACTGGGTAGTAAGTGGTAAGTAGGGGTCGAACCCAAGGGAATTAGGGGGATAAGTTGTTCTTTAAGGGATTTGTACAGGATGGGAGCGTTTTTTAGGTTTGATTGAGATTTTAGCGGTTATGACTAAGTGACTTTTTTTGGTTGTTTTTTGTTTTGAGTGCGGAAAAGTAAATTACTAGAAAATAATTACTGAAAAGTAAAAAGAAAGAAGTACAGTGGGTGATGCGTGATTTGCGAGTCCTCCAGTAGATGAGCGGTTGGTGATTGCAGATGATCGAGCAATTCGTAAAAGTAAATACAGGGGG
Organism: Rhodiola kirilowii; assembly: GCA_033675215.1. Classification (NCBI taxonomy): domain Eukaryota; kingdom Viridiplantae; phylum Streptophyta; class Magnoliopsida; order Saxifragales; family Crassulaceae; genus Rhodiola; species Rhodiola kirilowii. Next base: position 39,217,733 of record CM066201.1, read on the forward strand.
TTTTGTAATTCAAGGAAAACATTCGGTTTCAGGGGCCTTGTATCATAGCCTGTTTATTATTTTAGTAACCCTTCTAAGTATTCAAACGTGAATCAAGGCCATTCCAAGCACTCGACTTGCAACACTGTCTAGCCTTTTGCAAAAGTGTTCGAAAGTGAATCGAGGCCATTCCAAGCACTCAACTTGCAACACCGTCTAGTCTTTTGCAAAAGTCGTAGAGCACTTGTTCTACTTAGACTAATACCCCATTCCAAGGTATATTAGCATGTGTGCATCCATTTGGATTGTCTTTCCCGATTTATCCAAATGGTGTTTTAGAAAGATCAAACTCCTCAGATAAGCTTTGCCATTCCAAGCATCCACTTATCCGAGTATGTTTACGAATCCCCACGGAAGAGCTTTGCCAATCCAAGCATCCACTCAACCTTGGAAATTCTGATCTAATATATGGCACATAGAAGAAGTTTTAAATACAGAGAAAAGAAACTAAAAGAATTAAAACATTTTATAATACAAGTACACCCCTTTAACCGAATAAAGAGTTTAGCTACGAATATCCATAGAGGTGGATACCATAGCTAAATACTCGGGGGTTTTTGAAAACAGTAAGAGGAGAGAGGGTGGAATACTCAAGAACCAACAGGAGTATTCCTAATTCCTACTGAATACTCAAGAACCAACACGAGTATTCTCTACAGTATTATAATACTCAAGAACCGACAGGAGTATTATAATTTCTAACCGTTATAATACTCAAGAACCGACAAGAGTATTATTTCATAAACCAAACTTACAAAGTAACAAACTTAGAGAGAGAAGTGTTTTATGATTTTTGGATGATACAAATGAGGAGGAGGAGCTCTCCTTTTATAGGCTAAGGGAGGAGGAATGGAGGGTGGAGATGGTGGCATGTGGTGTTGCATCCAAGGGTGGAGGAGGAGGAGATGAAGATGTGGTGGAGGAGACTCCACATGGCACCACCTTGTGGTGGCTCAAAAGCCGCCGGTTTCAAGTCCAAATGGAGGGGACTTTTGGTGGCTTTGCCACCCTTTGCCTTGGGCCGGCGGTCATGGAGGAGGAAGGGGTGGTTTTGGCCACCCATGAGTCACCACAAAGCCAAAAGCCGCCGGTCACTTGGTCCATGAATTGTTTTGATAGTTTTGTGCAGTCTTTTCACAAAACTATCAATCCAATTTTGCTCCGGTCTGACTTGGTTGTTCCTCGGTTGAATTTAATTTGAGTAATTCAATGTCAGGATCTTGATATTTCTTCGTTCAGCATCTGATCTTGACCTTGGATTGACTCGTAATATCTTTTCAGCGTAAAATCCTCTCCTTAGCGTGTTTTCTCTCTAAGCGCCAAAATACCATGTAGAAATATATCGGGACTAACAAGTAGAAGTTAGATAGACAAACAGTCTAATTTGGTGGGTTTTACTGTGTATTTGATTCGTATAATTATGGTCCATCAAAGAGCAAATGAGGCCCGAATCTCTTGAAACCCTAGAGGATGATGCGACCAATAAAAATGACGACATATTTGAGGAAGAGCGGGATGTAACCGAAGAAGAAGAGAATACGTCCAAGGAACACAGGCCTGTCCCAGAGCCCAGAACCGAAACCTCTAAAATCAGCGTAACACTTCCATTTCCCGTACCTGCTCACGTGCAAAAACAACATGTCATGGATGAGGACGTATTTGAGTTATTCAGCAAAGTCGAAATCAACATTCCCCTTTTGGAAGCCATCAAGCAAATTCCTCGGTATGCCAAGTTTTTAAAAGAACTTTGCACCAACCGGAGGAGGAGTACTAGAGACGATCAAGAGCTGATGAGTAGAAACGTGTCGGCTGTCATACAACGAAAAGTGCCCCCCCAAATGTGGAGATCCAGGAACTTACACCATTCCATGCACCATTGGCAACATCAGGATCGAGAACTGCATGCTAGACCTTGGAGCATCAATCAATGTTCTTCCCTTCTCTATCTACTCATGTCTTAAGATTGGGCCGCTCAAACCCACCGGTCTCACTATTCAATGAGCAGATCGGTCATGCAAACAGCCCGAGGGCAAAATAGAAGACGTCTAGGTTCAAGTAGGCAAATTAGTGTTTCCAGCAGACTTCTACGTCTTGAAGATGGAGAATGGCGGACCTACAGATCATGCGCCCATCCTTCTCGGCCGTCCATTTCTCAAAACATCAAAAATGAAAATAGACTGTGGAAGTGGAATGCTATCAATGGAAGTAGAAGGAGAAGTCTTCAGCTTTGACATATTCCGAGCAATGAAGTACCCTGTGGAATTCGAGGAAGTACACGCTCTCGATGCTTTGGACGACCTGGTCCAAGAAATTCGACCAGAACCAAGAACAGATCCCTTAGAAGCCATACTCAACGGGGCCGAAGGATCATACAAATTAACCAAAGACTTACATGAAACGGTGGCCCACTTAACAATCTCGGAGCATCTCACACCAGAATATGAAGTCAACGAGGTAAAATTATTCAAATCAAATACTTTTCTGCCCTCGGTGATGCAAGCCCCCAAAATAGAATTGAAGCCCCTGCCTGGACATCTGAAGTACGCCTTCCTAGGGGATAATGACACACTCCCAGTAATCATCAAGAGTGGCTTGGAAGCAGGACAGGAACAAAGTTTGATAAAAGTGCTGAAACAACACAAGTTGGCTATTGGATGGACGCTGGCCGACTTAAGAGGAGTGAGCCCGGCCGTATGCATGCACCGTATTCTACTTGAAGATGGAGCAAAGCCATCAAGAGAGCCTCAACGACGACTCAACCCAATCATGATGGAGATCGTCCAAAAGAAAATACAGAAGCTTCTTGATGCGGACGTTATCTATCCCATATCAGATAGCCAATGGGTGAGTCCTGTCCACATGGTCCCAAAGAAAAGTGGGATTACAGTCGAGGAAGATGCCGAAGGAAAAATGGTAACAACAAGAATCAAGAACGGCTGGAGAATGTGCATTGACTACAGGAAATTAAACGCCGTCACAAGAAAAGACCATTTTCCCCTACCCTTCATCGATCAAATGCTAGATCGACTAGCAGGCAAGCCATATTTCTGCTTCCTGGACGGGTTCTCAGGATACAACCAGATCCCCATAGCACCTGAGGACCAAGAGAAGACTACATTCACTTGCCCATTCGGTACTTTCGCCTTCAGAAGAATGTCGTTCGGTCTATGCAATGCCCCGGGGACTTTCCAAAGGGTAGTAAGCAGCATCTTTTCAGACATGATCGGGGAATTCATTGAAGTCTTCATGGACAACTTCACCATCTATGGCAATACATTCGACGCTTGCCTAGATAACTAAACACAGTTCTGGCACGATGTGTCTCAATGAACCTCGTGCTCAATTACGAGAAATGCCACATCATGGTAACTCATGGAGTAGTCTTAGGGCACGTCGTCTCACAAGAAGGCATAGAGGTGGATAAATCTAAAATAGACCTGATCATGACTCTACCATACCCCTACACTGTCCGAGACATCCAATCCTTCCTTGGGTATGCGGGATTCTACCGACGATTCATCAAGGACTTCTCCAAAAAGGCGTTGCCTCTATCCACTCTTCTCCAAAAAGAAGTTCCTTTTGAATTCACCAATGCATGCAAGGAAGCCTTTAATGAGCTCAAAAAGGCCCTCACTAGCACACCCATCATCCAAACTCCGGATTGGAAAAAACCATTTGAAATCATGTTCGACGCAAGCGACTTTGCTGTGGGAGCAGTTCTCGGCCAAAAGATTGATAAGAAGGCAGGTGTGATCTACTATGCCTCACGAACCCTAGATTCTGCCCAACGGAACTACTCCACCACCGAGAAGGAACTCTTGGCAGTAGAATTCGCTCTAGAAAAATTTAGACCCTATTTGCTTGGAGCAAAAGTAATAGTTTACTCTGACCATGCTGCCATCCGTTATCTGATGAAGAAAAAGGAGGCCAAGCCAAGACTCATTCGGTGGATATTACTAGTGCAAGAGTTCGATGTGGAAATAAGGGACAAAAAAGGGATCGAGAATACTCTGGCCGACCACCTAAGTAGGATTGTCTGAAAGGAAGAAGAAGGACACATAACTGAGTCATTCCCAGACGAACATCTCTATGCAGTCTCAACCAAGGTGCCATGGTACGCGTCAATCGTCAACTACCTTGTAGGAGGTACATTTCCTCCCTCTTTTACTAAAGCACACTGCATGAAACTTAGGCATGACGCTAGATATTACTTATGGGATGATCCCTATTTATGGAAAATAGGAGCAGATCAAATACTTAGGAGATGCATCCCCGATAATGAAATAGCTTCTGTTATTAGCTTTTGCCATGAGTTTGCATGTGGAGGACACTTCGGGCCTAGAGAACCGCTAGAAAAATCTTAGATAGCGGCTTTTTCTGGCCAAGTATATTTAGAGATGCCTGTGAAAAGTGTAAAAAATGCGATAAGTGTCAAAGAGTAGGAAATGTGTCAGCTAGAAGTGAAATGCCTCAAGTACCCATATTAGTCAACGATGTTTTTGACATTTGGGGTCTTGATTTTATGGGACCATTCCCAAATTCATGCGGGTATACTTATATTTTAGTTGATGTAGATTATGTGTCAAAATGGGTGGAAGCCAAGGCCACAAGGTGCGATGATGCAAAGACTGTCATAGAATTTTTGCGCACTAACCTGTTTTGTAGGTACGGGGTACCCAAGGCCATAATAAGCGACCAAGGAACTCATTTCTGCAACCGCATGATGGCTGCTACCTTAAAACGCTTCCATGTCCACCATCGAACATCCACGACATATCACCCTCAAACCAATGGTCAATCAGAGATCTCCAACCGCGAAATCAAAAGTATTCTGGAAAAGATGGTGAAGCCAGGTAGGAAAGATTGGAATCAGAGACTAGACAAGGCTCTTTGGGCTTATCGGACGGCATACACAACACCAATTGGAACCTCCCCCTTTCGGCTTGACATGCCACCTTCCGGTGGAATTAGAACATAAAGCCTATTGGGCACTCAAGCATTGCAATCCAGATTTAAAAGCTGCAGGACTGGATAGGAAGCTTAATCTGTGTGAGCTTGAGGAATTAAGGCTTGAGGCTTATGAAGGGCAAACGGACTATAAGGCGCAGACCAAATTGTATCATGACAAATTCATCCTCCGACGCTCATTTGAGGAGGGACAACAAGTGCTGGTCTTTTCCTCGCGACTAAAATTGATGCCCGGGAAGCTTAAATCTAGATGGACCGGCCCTTTCACGATAACTAAGGTATTCAACCATGGGGCAATTGAGTTAGAAAGCCCAAACAACGGAAGCAGATTCACGGTGAATGGGCAGCGAGTCAAACATTACCATGGCGAGGTCAACTTGATAACACAGAAATACGACCTGAGCCACCCATGGGATCCAAACCAGTGATCCAGGAATGAGGTACTGTCGAGCCAACGCCGTTAAACAAAGGCACTGGTCGGGAGGTAACCCGACACCTATCTTACTTTCTATCTTTTATTTTTCTGTCATTTAGTTTTTTCCGTAAGTCGCTCTCACCCACTTGGTGCACAGAATGAAATGACTATTTAGAAATCGGTTTTTGGAGCAAGACCGGATCAGCCAGGCAGCTTCCGTGAATTACCGGGCCTGCGCTAAGAGTTCAAGGCCCCAGCCGAACTCCCTCGATTATCCAGCCTCATGCCATGTCGTTCACTCGACACTTTAAAGGGAGTTTTGTTCTTCCCTTTTCCTTGATGTCATTTCCTTCTAGTACAATATCTGCTTGCATGGCTTTTGAACTAAGTTGTGCTGAAAGGCACGCCTTCGTTCAAAAGTGTGGGGTGAGAACCACCTTTGTAAATAAATAACATGTTTTTCCTTTTTCCTTAATATTATCTTTTTGAAAATATGAACTTAAGAATGTGAAAAAGATAGATCATAATTCATGCATTAACCTTGTGAAAATTCAACTGTTTAAAAACTTAGAATGTAACTTCTCATTTGTCTCTTTGTGCTGAGATAAACTAGGGATGTGGAGTTAACATAAACTTCCCTAGAGAGGCTTGGCAAGCACTCGAAGGATCGAATTTAACTATATGGTTTTCGAAGTCAGTGGAGGCTGCACTTCGGGTTTCAGTGAAGATTGAAGTCATCTCCGCCATGCAGTGTTTATGCAAAAAGAAAAAAAAGGTGAGGATGGGAATCAGACCGTCCTATCTCTAGTCAAAGTAGCCGAGAAAATAGATGAGCGACCCTCATCTTGACCCGCGCGAAACGGCAAGGATGAGAGGAGCGGGGAGGTATTTCCATATGCTCGCGGGCGACGATTGGACCTCCCAAAAAAGCTTGAGAAAATGGACTAGCAAGTCACAAAGAAGCAAAAAGCTCAAAGAAGCAAATCAAGAGGCCAAAGGCCCAAAATTGTGAAGGTTTTAACCGAACAAAAAGTGAAGTACTCAAAGAGTCAAATCAAAGGCCAAAGGCCGATTCACTACAAAAGCTGTCCCTCGCCAAAAGAAAATCAAAGACCAAACCATTGAAACCCGAACCGAATCACGTGCTAGAGAAAGCTACAAGGAAACCATATAGTGCGAGACGGTCTCGAGAATGCAGTCCAGGAGCCTGAAAAGGGCTATCTCCCGAAACATCCAGAATAATTTGCATCTCGGCACGAAGGTACAAGTATCAAGTTTCTTCTATTTATTTACACAGTTCAATTTGGTAATAAGTAAGTAATGCATGAATTAGGATAAATCGAGTCCCACAGTCTAACTTTCATATTTTAAAAGCTTACTTAGTGCCGCCCTTTAATAGCATTGTTCGGGACGAACAACTATAAGTGTGGGGTGATCTGATGGATCATAATTATACGAATCATAAACACAGTAAAACCCACCAAATTAGACTGTTTGTCTATTTAACTTTTGGTTGTTAGTTCCGATATTTATCTGCAGGGTATTTTGGAGTCTAGAGAGAATACACGCTAAGGAGAGGATTTTACGCAGAAAATATATTACGAGTCATTCCAAGGTCACGATCAGATGCTGACTGAAGAAATCTCAAGATCCTGACATAGAATCACTCAAAACAAATCCAACCAAAGAGAAACTAAAGTCAGTCCGGAGCTGAAATACACCGATAGTTTTGTGAAAACGTCACAAAACCTCACAAAACTCACTCTCCCCTCCATGGTGACCGGCGGCTTTTGGAGCAGGTGACCAAGGGAGGAAGCTCTCCTCCTTTTACCACCCACAACCGGCGGCTTTGGGAGGCTCCTCCTCCTCCATGGAAAGCTTGCCAAGTGTCTCCTCCTCCTCCACACATCTCCTCCTCCCATGGCTATAAATACAAGCCTTCCCCTCTCATTTGATCCATCCCAAAATAAAAAACACTTCTCTCTCTAAAGTTTGGCACTTTGTAAGTTTGGTTTTCAATCTATAATACTCCTGTTGGTTCTTGAGTATTGTAGTTCGGTCTTGAGTACTCTTGTCGGTTCTTGTAGTACTCAAGCTTGTCTTTACTATTCTTGAGTACTCTTGTCAGTTCTTGAAGTACTCACCCCTTTCCCTTACTTACTGTCTTTCAAAAACCGTAAGTACTTAGCTATGGTATCCACCTCTATGGATATTCGTAGCTAAACTCTTCATTCGGTTGAAGGGGTGTACTTGTATCATAAAATGTTTTAGGCCATCTTTTTAGTGCCTCTTCTTTTTATTCAAAACTTGTTCTATGTGCCATATATTAGGCCAGAACTTCCAAGGTTGAGTGGATGCTTGAAATGGCAAAACTCTTCCGTGGGGGTTCGTGAACATACTCGGGTAAGTGGATGCTTGAAATGGCAAAGCTTATCTGAGGAGTTCGACCTCTTTTAAACACCATTGGTTTTGATCGGAAATGACGGATCAATGGATGCACATAGGCTAGTATACCTTGAAATGGGGTGCTAGTCTAAATAGAACAAGTGCTCTATGACCTTGAAATGGACTAGACAGTGTGTGCAAATCGAGCGCTTGAAATGGATTTGATGCACGTTTGAATACTTAGTAGGATCACTAAAGGCCAATGATAAACAGGCTATGATACAAGGCCCCCGAAACCGAATGCTTTCCTTAGATTTAAAAAACCCCTCGCATTTACTTTCTTAGTATAAACTGCTCTATCAACTACTCACCTTCCGGAGGACTTGCCAATCACGCATCACCCGCTGTAAGTCTTCTACTTTTATTTTCAGTACTTTACTTTTCTGTCATTTACTTTTCCGCACTAAAAACCAAAACCAACCAACCTGAAACACGCTCCCTCGCTGTACGATCCCCTCAAAGAATAACTTATCCCCCTAATTCCCTTGGGTTCGACCCCTACTTACCACTTGCTACCCAGTAGTAAGGTCACGAGTAGCGGAATATAAATTTGCTTTTACACAGAGAACACCGCACCTTAACGACAGTGCGGTGGGCTCCGTCATTGCCCTAGCCTGTGTAAATGCCAAACATCGGTTTCTGCGAGGGGGAGTGGATAAGACCTTGCACACAAGATCTGATTGGAGTTGCGCACAAATCCATGTTGACAACTGTCCCAGGAAATTGTTGAATCAGAAGGTGTCACAGTTACAGAAGGAGTTCGCACTATGCCCACAGAAATATGCCTGCAACCGAACAAGAAAATATGAATATGGAGGGCACCAGAAGATGATAACTCTGAGGCATACCAAGACCTTCATCAACTCCCATAACATTTCACTGCGTGAAACACCCAGATCCTCAGTGGGTCTATGTGGTGTCCATCACTGAATGCATTCATTGGTGGTCATTCAAAGTCAAATCTCCAGCTGAACAGTTGGACTGACCATCTAAGGAAGAAAAGCTGGAACAGAAGACTTGACACGTGTATTTTTAACCCTTTATAGTTGTCAAAGTATGAGTTTTAGGGGTCAAATTGTAGTCAAACAATATTTATAAACCTTGGTAAGCCAAGGGTCGATCCAAGGAACAGGTGTGTGATTACTAGCAAACAGTGTGACCTATTTAGCTACTCCGATTAAAAAGGATTTGTGTGATTGTGAAAATTGCAATAATTAAATAGCAGAAATTAAAAGTGCATAAATTAAAGGTTGTGTTTTTATCAGAGAAAGAATCCCAGGACCATACTTCACCCGTGCTACCCCAACAATCATGCATTCATTATCATGTAATTCATCATGCTATCGAATATGGAATATAACCGAAATAACTTTAGACAAGCCGCCCATCCATGGATCATTGTCTAGATTAATCTCAATCGTTGAACGCCGCCCATCCACGGATTATCAACGATTTCGATTTATTAAATTGAAGGTTTTCCTATTAGTTCATGTAAACATGACCTAACATCAATTTCATGCAATCCGGTTAATCCCTAGGGCCCATCCACCTTTCGGCATATAACCTAAATACGTTCTATCAATGCAAACATACCCTTTGATGTAAATACATGCATAGAACGATAAAATTAAGCACACAATGAAATTGAATAATCGAATCGCATAAATAATAAACTCCAATTGATCACATGAGAGTTAGGGTTACATAGCACGGGATCCGTAGGATCCCGGAATAAAGAGACTACTCACTATTCATGGTGATTAAACCAAAAATAGTGTATAGAGAAGGAAAGAACGAGTAAACCGTAAAGATGCGGTGGTTCGTTGAATTCCTCACGATGAAATCTTGTCTCTTCTCCAAGCTAGGGTTTTTCTTTCTCCAAAATAACAGCACTCAGTCTATTCTGGTCGTGTTTCCTTATATAGACCGTCTAAAAAGGGCCAAAAGCCCAAAAACAAGTTTTGGAAATAAGCTGAATATTTGGCTGCCGACGGTGCCGTGACAGGCGTGACAGCCAGTGTGTCACGACCTGTCACAGCTGGAGCTGAAACGCACTGGGCAATAGGCCTGTCGTGACACCCGTGACAGGCCAAGGTGTCACGGCTCCCACATCTTGTCACGAGACGCCTTGTATCTCTTGGTTAAGAACAGTCGTGACACCCGTGACAGGCCAAGGTGTCACGGGCTGTTGCAGGCACAGCTTCTTTTCGGCCTTTTTTGGTCGATCTTTCCGTTCTTTCAACATTTCGGCTCCATGGAGGGATGATATGTCTATTTAACCTAAAACACTAGAGAAAGACATCAAATATAGACAATTTGCCCGGAGAACGAGTGTTATCCTTCATCGAATGTAGCGAATAATCAGTCAAAATATTGACTGATCAAGACTCAACAGCTTTGGAATGAATATTTTTTGAATATTCTTGAAGATTTTTAATGTCGTTGTTTTTAAAACAGGAATTGACGGTTTTGGGAAGTTGTAGCGACAAATATTGATTTGAAGAAGATTTTGTTTTCAAAATCTAATCAGTTGCTCTGTGGAAACCCTAAGTTCGACTACCGAGCTCAAGCCCTCTCATCCTCAAATCCGAATGATTGCAATGGTGAACACAAGAAAGTCGTCAAAATCCGGTGTCTCATCCGCTGAGAAAAAGGGCATGCAATCTTCGAAGGCACTAACGGCGAAACCCCATGTTCCAAAGTCAAAAGCTCCGAAGGAGTAAAAGGAGGCACCTTTACACTCCGATACTGAAGTCATGTCCGAAGCCAGGAAGATTGACGAAGAAACAGCCGATAAATTTCCTCAGTCGACCGCAGTGGACTCGTCTGACTCAATCGTTGATGGTACGACCCGTGTCCGTCCCCAATCTGAGGTACTTCCAACTGTTTGTTCAGATTCTGCAAATATTCCGTCTGTTGAAAATATTGTGTTGAAGGAGGATCTGAATATGGGTGTTGAGAAGGATGAGAAGTCTGTTGACAATGATGAAGCCAGTAGGGCTGTGATTGGTGGTGATGGTGGTAGGGATGTTATTGGTGGTAGGGCTGTTGTTGGTGACAAAGCCGGTCGTACTAATACTAGAAACAAAACCGTCAAGAATGCGGTAGATGGGCAACCCAGCAAAGTAACTGGAGGCTCAGCAACATGGAGGGAAAAGATCTTTGCCTCTGGATACGTTCCTCCAATAAGTGGTCGCAGGAAGAAGATTAAGCGGGCATGTGACTCTCCCAGAAAATATCTAGCGCAGATATATGCTACTAGAGGTCGGAAGATTGCTATGTCCGATGAAGAAACAGAGATGTTCATTGAGACCTCGGGGAAGAGAAAGCTGGTGATCAATGATGGGCCTGATGGTGAGCCCTCTAAAAATCTTGAAGGTATCATTGATGAATGTCCCGGTGAGCAGGTTGAGACTGTGACAGAGGAAACTATTCCTACAGAGAAGGATGAAGAGTTGGAAAAAATGTACAAGGACATTGATGATGTCATGGAAGATTTGGAAAAAGAAAAGGATCGGGGAGTGGCAAGTTCAGAGGAAGTTCCGCGTGACCAGACTGATGGGGCAGAAGAGTCTATTGCCGAGAAAGTTACAAGTGTTCCAACTGTGGAACCAAGTGTTCAGACTGAAGTTGAGACTGGAATTGTTCCAGAGGAGGCTGGTACTAAGGAGACAGTGGTTGTACCAGTAGTTGTTCCAGATGATCTCCGGAGTGATCATATGGAGGAGGATGGTGCATCAGTTCGTGAGGACACTGCGAAGCAAATGTCAAAGGATGCTACTTGTTCGGAAGATGACTAGGACCTTGGTCCTCTTGTCAATCTCAAAAGGACAAAGAAGCACAAGGAAAAGAAGAAGGTAGCTTTTGCAAAGTCTACAAAGGGATCAGTTCAGAATGTTGCTGAGATCGGCATCGGTGCAGGGGGAGTCGGTTCATCCAAGAAAAGGAAGCTTGATGCTGCGATTCCTGTTTCAGAGGATGCTGGGAGATGCGAAGTCCCGTCCCCTGAGTCCAATACTGTTCTAGTGGGTGTGGTCAAGAAAGGAGTGTGGTTTGTTAATAGAGATGCTGCGAAGAAGTGGTCTTGTGTGCTGAAAAGAAAGATCATCTCTGAGAGGGTGCTAGAAGAGTCCCGGTACAAGGGAAAGGAAGTCATCAAGGTTCTTAAGCAATCAGAACTGTTCTGGACGTTGGACTGGTTCGTGAGGCTATGGCAAACCTTCCTCCTCGGTTTGGGGTCATTGGAGAAGCAGAGTATGGTGTCTTCTTTGTCAGAGGAAGACAGATCAAGCTTGATCCGGAGCTTATAAATGTCTACTTCTCCATGGATGATCCAGTTACGGATGAAGAAGAATCAGACTTCGGAAAGATTATACCATCACTGCTAGCTCAGTTCAGTGGAAGCCTAATTCTGTCGTGCACACAGCTGATCTCTCAACGTTCATTGATGTGCTTAACTGGAGACCCTCAACCCACCATTCAACGGTCAACCGGGATATGGCTCAACTTCTTTATCAGATAGGGAATAAGCTGAAATTCAACCTGGGCAGAGTCATGTTCAAACATATCGCTGATCATGCTACTTCGATGAGAACTCTTCACCAGATTTGCTTCCCGTCCCTGATATATGAGTTGATAATCCATCAAGCTCCAGATTTGAAGGCCCCGACTGACCATCTCTCAAAGGCACCCAGCAAGTTCATCGTTGACCACAAGTTGTTTAAAGGGCGTCACGTGAACGATCTCAAGGAGGGGAACCAGAAAGGAAAAGATGTTGCGGAGTCGAGTCGAGGGAGAGCCAGGATGGACCGGGGTGAGAGGAGTAAGCTTCTCAAGGACCTGACTGCCATCATTGAAGTGGACAAGGAGAACCGCAGGCGCATCAACAAGCTCGCTCGTGCCCTCAGCTACCCAAGTGAAGATGAATCTGATGATGCTCATTCTGAGGATGCCACTGATGATGGATCGTCTGCATGAAGGTCCCCTGAATAACTTTCTCCCTGAACTATTTGTTTTTAAAAACTCTCATTCTATGTGCTTGTTCTGGCACTGTTTGATTGGCTGTTCAAACTGAGATTGGACCCCTTGCCAGTTTGTGGCAAAAAGGGGGAGTATTTTGGAGGAGACAATTTCTGTTTCCCTCAAAATTGTCTATTGTCTAGATAGTTAGATAGACTTAGTCATCTAGTAGATTTGGTTTTGCCAAAATGCCAAGGGGGAGATTGATGTTCCCTTGAGTGGCATGTATTTGGCAAAACAGAGTTAGACAGTTCGAGCAGGAGTTCAGGGGGAGTTCGAACATATCCTAGTACTCATGTACAGCGTGGAACAGACGCAAGGATATTTCCCGGAAGGATATTGGACAGCGAAGATATCGTCAAGTGAAAGTCGGCCAGCGCCTTATTCGAACAAGAGATATTCGAATGAATATCTACATTGAAGGCGGCGTAGCTTACTTGGCAAGAAGACTTCGTATATTCTTCCATCCGATTTGAGAAAGATATACATCAAATATCTAGGAATATTTCCTAAATATTTGATGGGATTATCTTGTGCAGATTAGGGTTTCATCCAAGCATATAAATACAATGTTAGGGCGTCCTTATTCTGCATCGCTTTCAAAGATCAAATATACACGACCAAACCCTACCGATTGGAGAAGAAGAAAGCGACGGCCGTTTGGGTTTCCCCACTGGAAACTCATCGGTGCAAGAGCATTCTCATCACGTGCAACTCAGACTGCCTGGAAGCGATCAAACTGCCGCACACAACAAAGGTGAACAAGCTTTCGAGAGAAAGCATCCGAGCTTCAAGAGAAGGTCGAGAACGTTCGGACTGCAGGTTCGGACGAAGGGGATCGAGGTTAACTGCTGTAAACCTCGGTTGCAAATCTGAGAGACGCGCTGTTAGAGGCTAGGCAATTACAAGGTGTAAGTGTAAGTCCACGTATAAGCTCTAACTCATAATAAAGATTTGTTGTCCCTTCTAGGGTGTGGGAAACCCCCCAGAGTAGGCGTGGCCGAACTGGGTTATCATTCTGTGCGTGCTCCTATTATTTGTTCTATCTGCTGAACTGTTGTGAAAGGAGTTCGAGGTTTGTCTCAACTGTACCTTGAACACAAGCTTGAACAGGGGATATAATTTCAGATACTATCCGAATCAGGGAGGTAAGTCTAGTTGAAATTTTGAGATACAATCTGCTAAGCGTGTCTCAATTATGCCAATACGGTAAAAATCACGTCATATTCAACTCTAATGATTGCCTAGTGAGATGCAATGAGACAGGTAAGACAATTCTGAGAGGAATTCGTGTGGACGAAATCTACACTGTCGATCCAGATTTCACTCCTGAGGAAGAACTGTGTCTTGCAAGTGTTGCTGAAGATTCCATCTTATGGCATAAGAGGTTTGGGCACGCAAGTATGAGGCTACTGCACAAACTCCATCAGAAGGAATTGGTAGTCGGCTTACCCAAGGTTGAAAGCATCTTTGATCAGGTATGCAGTGCCTGTGCCACGAGAAAGCAAGCACGGACCTCATTTTCATCAAAGCAAACCGTGAGCACCTCTGCACCACTGGACATGATCCACATGGATCTGTGTGGTCCAGTCAGCGTCGTCAGCCGTGGAGGAAACAAGTATATTCTGGTCATAGTCGATGACTACTCCAGGTATACATGGACTATTTTCCTATGCACTAAAACTCAAACATATTGTGAATTTAAAGCATGGTTGAAGTTGATGGAAAATAAGTTAGATCGCAAATTAACCTCCATTACTACTGATAACGAAACTGAGTTCCAGGACATGCAGTTTCTTTTGTTGTGTAGGGACAAGGGCATTGATCACAACTTTTCCGCCCCACGGACACCACAACAAAACGGTGTAGTGGAACGAAAGAATAGAACCCTGGAGGATATGTCACGGACGATGTTAATTGCTAGCGGAGTTCCAAAAGGCTTCTGGGCAGAAGCAGTGCATGCTGCGTGTTACATTCTCAACAGAGCATCGCTTCGATCCATGATAGGGAAAACTCCATATGAACTGCTACGTGGACGAAAGCCTAAAATTTCTCATCTGAAGGTATTCATTTGCAAATGTTTTGTCCACAATAACGGCAAGGAAAACTTGGGAAACTTAAATTCTCGGAGTGACGAAGGAGTGTTCGTTGGATACTCCAGTCATAGCAAGGCTTACAAAGTCTACAACTTGAGGCTAGAGCAAGTTGAGGAAAGCGCACACGTGAGATTCAATGAGACGGTGATGGCTGGTCACCTAATACAAGATTCCTCAACTACGGTTATGCTAGATGCTGAGGAGCTCTAGTTTGTCGACGAGACAGACCCTGACTGGGAACCTCCACCAGCACCCACTGGTGACATACCTCATATGGATATCCAGCACGTAGACGAAGTACCACCAGACGATCAGGTAGAAAATGATGAGATAGCTGATCCACCAGGTGGACTTGTCAATGATGACCCTGTGGTGAAAGCTAACAAAGAGATTATTGGCGAGGAAGAAGCGACCGTTGATCCTACCCCTGCTAACCCTGAGGGGGAACTCAGAATCACACGTTATGGATGAGTGGTTCAGCATCCAGCTAGACTGAGGAATTACCAGTGCTACACCTCTCAGGAACAGGTAGACCTTAATAGTTTATGTCAATTCTGTGGATTTGCCTCTTTTGTCTCTACTGTAGAACCGAAGGCAGTAGTAGAAGCGCTTAAAGACCCAGAATGGGTCAATGCCATGCAAGAAGAGCTGCACCAGTTTGAGAGAAACAAAGTATGGCGTCTGGTTCCTAGACCCAAGGATAAGAACGTGATTGGAACAAAATGGGTCTTCAGGAACAAGTTGGATGATAAAGGAGTCGTCGTAAGGAACAAAGCCTGTCTGCTGGTCAAAGGATACAACCAGCAGGAAGGAATAGACTACGATGAGACTTTTGCCCCAGTTGCAAGACTAGAAGCAATCAGACTACTTATAGCTCACTCAACCTATCACGGTTTCACTTTGCAACAGATGGATGTAAAGACGGCATTCCTGAATGGAGTCTTAAAGGAAGAAGTGTATGTGAGCTAGACTACAGGATTCGAGGACAGAGATTATCCCAATCATGTGTACGTACTGGACAAGGCATTGTACGGGTTAAAGCAAGCTCCACGCGCTTGGTACGAGAGACTATCCCTGTTTCTTCTGTCACATGGATACGTCAGAGGAGAGGTGGACAAAACTCTCTTCCTCCTGAAGGAAGGGACCGACACTCTAGTGGTTCAGGTATATGTTGATGATATTATCTTTGGTTTAACTAACCCCGGACTTGTTAAAAAGTTCACAGATCTGATGTCAAGTGGATTCGAGATGAGTATGGTCGGAGAATTGAAGTATTTTCTAGGACTTCAAGTAGCACAAGATGAAAATGGAACTCGGATCCATCAGCAGAAATACGTAGGATAAATCTTAAAGAAGTTTGGGATGGAGTCCGCAAAAACATGTGCTACACCGATGTCACCCAATGACTCCTTAGCAAAGGATGAGTCCTCCCTACAAGTGGATCCGACCCTATACAGGGGAATGATAGGTTCACTCTTGTATCTTACAGCCAGTAGACCTGACATCTTATTTAGTGTCTGTTTATGTGCCAGATTTCAGGCAGATTCCAGAGAGTCACATGTTAAAGCTGTGAAAAGGATCTTGAGGTACCTGAAGGGGACGGACGATCTATGCCTATTCTATCCGAAGGGAGGAGACTTACGTCTGATGGCCTACACAGATGCTATGTCGGCTGCAAGACAGACATGAAATCCACGTCAGGGATGGCACAATTCCTTGGACCATGCCTGATTTCATGGGGGTCCAAGAAGCAGTCTTCCATTGCTTTATCCACCGCTGAGGCTGAGTATATCACAGCTGCTGCTTGATGTGCACAACTGCTATGGATAAAACAACAGCTAAGTGATTATGGTGTTCATCTTGAATGTGTTTCTATACTATGTGATAATACTAGTGCTATCAATATTTTGAAAAATCCAGTGCAGTTTTCACGTACTAAACACATAGAAATTAGATATCACTTTATGCGTGACTGTGTAGAGAAAGGTACCATAGCCATAGAATACTGTAGGACTGAGGAGCAGATTGCAGACATCTTTACGAAAGCACTACACAGGGAACCCTATGAGAAGCTAAGGCTTGAATTAGGTATGACATCCCTTACCTAGTCTGCGCTCTATGTTAAATGTCCCCGATGATTGGCTAGACTTGTATGCATGTTAAGCTACTATGGTGTGGAATTGCTGCTTATGAAGTTGATAAATGTGTGAAAGTTGCTCTATGAGGTCACCTTGTATGCATGATAAATGAGATTACTAGCTAGCAGAACCTTGAGCATAACACATATTTCCTTGTAGCCCAAAAGAGACTTCCTTTTTGAACCCACAATATAAGCCAATAAAGTACTCTAAGACTAACCCTAGCCTATCATGTGTGGAGAATAAATGTTTAGCCCTTTGATTTTAAAAGATTATCTTCTTTGTTATCTCCACACTGCATGAAATTGCTTTGATATGACTTGGTGAATTTTTTTTGCTTCGTGAATAAGTGGTGTTTTTATTGTACCTCTTGGGTAAACCTAGAGCACCACAAACCTTGTGAAAACCATGAGACAAGACCGGGGTTAATTCCAAACTGATTCAGATTGGTTCAATCATGGATGTGGCTGATTCAATCAATGGATAATGGTGAGTACCGGATGAAGAGTTAATGGTTGAAAGCTGTACAGCAGTTAAATGAGGCATATTAATGGTGATTAGACTGCACAGTTGAAAAGAAAAAGCTGCAGAACAGACTGGTTATGATGGCTTTTACTGCCGATGATGTCATGGCATGGGAAATCGAATAATTGAAAGGTGAACAGTCAAAGCAGTTAAAGCTTTTTCTCCCAGATGGTCACGTGGAAGCAAACTACTCAAATTAGGGAGTTATACGAAGCAGTTCATCATCGCCAAAGCCGCTGCCATGCTCGCTAAGCTGATGGCAAGGGGTGTGAATGTCGAGGACATTCTGGCTGAGAAATCGAAAACTCTAACCACCTCCTCCGATTCTGTGCGTTTCCTGTCAGCAGACGTGTCGAGACTGAGGCGACCTCTCAACGGAACCCCAAACGAAAGGGAAGCGCTGCTGAAGGATCTAGAAGTAAGCGCAGGAAGTTCGCCACCTCTCAAACACCCATCCGGAAGAGTAGGCGCAACAAGAAGGCTCAAATTACTATTGTAAAGGAGGAGCAACCTACTCCGGAGGAGGAAGGTGAAAAATTCATGAAAGGGAGATCTGTCATTGTGGAAGTTGTAATTGATCGGGTGTTCATGGCCGAGCACCAGCTGGTGGAGGTGAATGACCTCCTTATTGCTCAAAGCTGGGATCACCTCTTTCGAGAGGAGATTCTGGTCGACGAGAGTAAAGTGAGGGAGTTCTATTCCCAATTCAAATTGGAGGAGAAACCTGGACTGCTCCTGGCCTCCTTCGTCGTCAAAGGAGAGGCTCAGGCGATTACTCACCGTAAGTTGGCCACAATTCTGGGTGTTCCAGCTATTGGGTATGAAGACTAAGTAAAGAGAATCTGGCCAGAGTCCATTGCAAAGGGAGACGTGATCTCGAGGGCGGGGGAGGATCCCTCCAATGTTTCCCACCAAGGAAAAGCCACGAAGTTGGGTTTAATCAACAGAATTCTGCATCAGCTCGTGTGCACATCAGTGACTCCACGCTCGCAGAAGCATGAGGTGGTGAACTTTTAGGACTTCCTCCTGCTAGACAAGATTAGAACAAAAGCACCTGTCAACCTTCCCAAGCTGATTCTCAAACACATGGACCGTTGCGCTACCAGTAAAACCCATGGGTTACCTTACCTGGGGTAGTAAAGAAGATTATGTGTCATCTAGGTATCTATGTGCCAGATGTGGAAGGTAAACTATGATCTGTTCTGGGTAAGGAGACCCTTGACAGTTTTCACTGGGAGTTTGAAGAAGAGACCGGTTAGAAGAATGGTCAGTTTGTCCCCGCTCCTATCCAGCCAGCTACTCCTCAAGAGGTTGATCCCATGGACCAGCAACCTATACATCCGGATGAGGGATCAACTGCTGTGCTTGAGGCCTTGCTGAGTCTGGCAGAAAAGGTGGAAGTGTTGACTGAGAGAGTGGCTCGTCTGGAGTCGTTGTGTGAGAGGGTGATGACGAAATCTGATATTGGCTGGGTGGAGGAACTGCGCACTAAGCTTGTTGCGCTTGAATCATTGCATGCTGATGGACCATATTTATATGATTCATTAAGATAGTTAAACCCACCAAATTAGACATTTGTCTTAACAACGTTTACTTGTTAGTTCCACTTTTGTTCTACAGGCTATTTTGAGGTTTAGAGAGAAAACAAGCTAAAAAGGGGTTCTTAAACCAAAAATGGATTACAAGTCAAGTCGAGGACCAAAGAGCCCAGCTGGGACCGAGAAATATCGGGCCGCGTCCTGGAAATGCCGGACGTGCCCCGGAGCCCATACCGAGGACCGCAGGTCCCTACCAAGAGTACCGGGCCGAGTGCCGAGTGCCGAGAGCCGGGCCGAGTGCCGAGAGAGAGGAGACGCGTCCCAGGAACGCCCGAGAACCAGCGCCGAGTGACGAGAGAGCCGAGCACCCGTGCCGAGAGTGCTGATGGACCATAATTATACGAATCATAAACATAGTTAAACCCACCAAATTAGACTGTTTGTCTAATTAACTTTTGCTTGTTAGTTCCGATATTTATCTACATGGTATTTTGGAGTCTAGAGAGAATACAGGCTAAGGAAGAGTTTTAAGGCGAAAAATATATTACGAGTCATTCCAAGGTCGCGACCAGATACCGACTGTACAAATCTCAAGATCCTGACGTGGAATCACTCAAAACAAATCCAACCGAAAAGCAACCAAAGTCAGTCCGGAGCTAAAATTGGACCGATGGCTTTCTGAAAAGTTCACAAAAATCACAAAACCTCTTCTCCCCTCCTTGTGACCGGCGGCTTTTGCACTCATCCACCCACCTTGCGCCACCTAGGCCGGAGGCTTCTCCTCCTTATCACCTCCAACCGGCGGCTTTCCTCCTCCATGGAGAGCTTGCCAAGTGTTGTGGTTTTAAACCACATCTTCCTCCTCCCATGGCCTATAAATACACCTCCCCTTCATTTGTAATCAAAACAACACAACACATCACTTATCTCTCTAGACTTTAGGGCACTTTTGTACGCTTTTGTTTGAAATCTATAATACTCCTGTTGGTTCTTGAGTATTATAGTAGTTTTAGAGAATACTCCTGTTGGTTCTAGAGTATTCTAGTAGTTTTTGAGAATACTCCTGTTGGTTCTTGAGTATTCTCCCTTACTTACTGTCTTTCAAAAACCCTCGAGTACTTAGCTATGGTATCCACCTCAATGGATATTCGTAGCTAAACTCTTCATTCGATTGAAGGGGTGTACTTGTATCATAAAATTTTTTATGCCATACTCTTAGTGCCTCTTCTTTGTATTCAAAACTTGTTCTATGTGCCATATATTAGGTCAGAACTTCCAAGGTTGAGTGGATGCTTGAAATGGCAAAACTCTTCCGTGGGGGTTCGTGAACATACTCGGGTAAGTGGATGCTTGAAATGGCAAAGCTTATCTGAGGAGTTCGATCTCTTTTAAACACCATTTGGTTTGATCGGAAATGATTGATCAAATGGATGCACATAGGCTAGTATACCTTGAAATGGGGTGCTAGTCTGAATAGAACAAGTGCTCTACGACCTTGAAATGGGCTAGACAGTGTGTGCAAATCGAGCGCTTGAAATGGCCTTGATACACGTTTAAATACTTAGTAGGATCACTAAAGGTCAATGATAAACAGGCTATGATACAAGGCCCCCGAAACCGAATGTTTTCCTTAGATTTCAACACCACCTGCACTTACTTTCAATTTTAGTATAAACTGCTTTATCAACTGCTGACGTTTCGGAAGACTTGCCAATCACGCAACAACCGCTGTAAGTCTTCTCCCTTTATTTTCAGTACTTTACTTTTCTGTCATTTACTTTTCCGTACTAAAAACAAAAACCAACCAAAAAAACACTTACTTTTCCGCACTAAAACCTCAATCAACCTAAAACACGCTCTCTCCCTGTACAATCCCTCAAAGAACAACTTATCCCCCTAATTCCCTTGGGTTCGACCCCTACTTACCACTTGCTACCCAGTAGTAAAGTCGCGAGTAGCGGACTTATAAATTTATTCTTGACGTTTGCACACGACGACTGTTGATGGACCACAATTGTATGAATCATAAACACAGTTAAACCCACCAAATTAGACTGTTTGTCTATCTAACTTCGATGTTTTAGTCCCGATACATTTCTACAGGGTATTTCAGAGCTTAGAGAGAATACACGCTAAGGAAGAGCTTTTAGCACAGAAAATATATCAGGAGACAATCCAAGGTCAAGATCAGACGCTGAATGAAGAAATCTAAAGATCCTGACTTGGAATCATTCAAAACAAATCAAACCGAAGACAATCCGGAGCTGGAATACACCGATAGTTTTGTGCAAACTGCACAAAACTCACAACCACTCTCCTCATGCCACATGGGCCGGCGGCTACCTCCTCACATCTCCCCTTCCTCCACATGTCACCCTCTCCTCCATCCATGCCCAAAGCCGCCGGCGGCTTTGCCTTCTCCTCTCCCCTTGTGACACTTGTCTTCCTCTCCTCTTCCCCCCATCTCCACCCTTGGATGCCAAACCACATGCCCTCATCTTGGCCCTCCATTCCCCTCCCCTTAGCCTATAAATACCAAGCTCTCCTCCTCATTTCAAATCATCCCAAAATTGTGTAAAACACTTCTCTCTCTAAGTTTGTTACTATGTAAAGTTTGGTTTGATATCAATAAAAGTTCAGTTTGTTCTCAAATACTTTAGTTCGATCTTGAGTACTCCTGTTGGTTCTTGAGTACTCAAGTTCTCAGTTACAGTTCAAGAGTTACTCCTGTTTGTTCTTGAGTAATCTCTTTCTCTTCTCTCTTTACTCCTGTTTGTTCTTGAGTATTCTTTTCCAAATCCCCAAGTATTTAGTTATGATGTCCAACTCTATGGATATTCGTAACTAAACTCTTCATTCGGTTGAAGGGGAGTTCTTGTTTTATAAAATGTTTTACTTCGTTTAGTTTCTTTTCTCTGTATTCAAAACTTGTTCTATGTGCCATTTATAAGGTCAGACTTTCCAAGGTTGAGTGGAAGCTACGAAAGGGCAAAACTCTTCTGTGGGAAGTCGTGAACATACTCGGGTAAGTGGATGCTACGAAAGGGCAAAGCATATCTGAGGAGTTCGATCTATCTTTAAAACCATTTGGAAACTGGACCAAAGGGACCAAATGGATGCACAAAAGGCTAAGATACTTCGAAAGGAGGAATTAGTCTGAAGTAGAACAAGGGTTTACAAACAGTGTGGCAAATTGAGCGCTACGAAAGGGCCTCGATACACGTTTGAATACTTAGAAGGGTTACTAAAAGAATGAACAGGATATAATACAAGGCCCCCCAAGACCGAATACTTCTCTCGCAATTACAAAACCCCTTTGTCTTTACTTTTATTGTTCAATCAACTGCAACCATCAACCGCTCACAATCCGGAGGACTTGCAATTCACGCATCACCCACTGTAAGTCTTCGCTTTTAATTTCAGTATTTACTTTTCTGTAATTTACTTTTCAGCACTCAAAACCAAAACCAACTAAAAAGTCACGTAGTTGTTAGCACTAAAACCTCAACCAACCTAAAACACGCTCCTTCGCTGAACAAATCCCTTAAAGAATAACCTATCCCCCTAATTCCTCTGGGTTCGACCCCTACTTACCAAGTACTACCCAGTAGTATAGTTGCGAGTAGCGGACTATTATAAATTTATTTGCACAAATCGCTCTGACGACAAGCGGTTCTGTCAACTGTGCATCCGTCAAAATTGGCGCCGTTGCCGGGGAATTAGCAAATGGATAGTTGTTCTTTTTTTTGTTTTACATAATTCGCCATGTCTTCATACTACGACATAGAACCTTGGGAAGTTGGGGGCAGCAACCTTATGTTTGAAATGCTTAGTTGTCTCCCCAAATTCAGAGGTACCATTGAAGAGGACTCTGTGATGCATTGCCAACAGTTTCACCACATCTGCCGCCACATGAAACCTGAGAATGAGACGTTAGAGGAGTTTAAGCTGAAATGCTTCAAATTTTCTTTAACTGACTTGGCAATAGAGTGGTATTACTCATGTGCAGAGTATGAAAGCTGTTATGAAAATCTTCGAGCCAAATTTCTAAAAGAGTTTTCCCTGTCAAATTATGGCACCGATCCCTGTCAAAGAGCCCAGCCATCTTTCGAACTTGAAATTCACGAGAAGATCAACAACCTAAAGCAATCCCGGGACGAAACTTTGGACGAGTACTTATGGTACTTTGATTCCCTTGTAACGAGCTGCCCGCACCATGGATTCACGAACTTAGATCTTCTTTAAAGGTTTCTAGGTGGAATGATGCCACAAGAGTGGAATAGGCTTAATGATGCGGCGGGAGGTTCGGTGAATAACTTAGCCATGGATGATCTATGGAACCTAATAGACGATTTGGCTGTAAGGTCAAGACCAAGAGAAGATCAGGCTGAGCCACTCGAGGACGTTACAACAGAGCTGGCATCTAGCAACCAGCAGCAGGCCAACATGATAGACCAAAACCAGGCCGAAGCCGAGAAATCTTGGGCAGAGACAAAGGCGCTCATAAAAAATGTGCAAATCAGGTCAATAAGATGCTCAATACGAAGCCAAGGATTAGCGAGGAGGAGCCTAGATCAGATTATCCCAGGCATTTAGAAGAAAACGGCCCACTGACGCCTAAAGAAGAGCCCACTGAGCCACTCAAGGACGAGGAGGAAGAATTGGCAGCTAGCATCCAGCAAATGAGTGCCCCGATACACCAAGACGAGGTCGAAAATGAGGAATTCTGGGCGGCTACACAACTGATCTGAGACCGCATTGCCAAACTGCCCAAATCAATTTCGGTCCTAACTGAAGAGTTGCCCGAGACATACCCAGACCTCAGTGCCGAACTGCCCAATTCAGTCCCGGTCCTCATCACCAATCTGCCCATAGGAAACCACGCCAGTCCCGAACCTGATTGCCGAACCAGCCAAGTCTAATACAGTCCTCACTGCCAAGCCAACAGAAGTCCCGAACATCACTGCCGAACTAACCAAGAAAATCACGGAAAGCCCGGTCCTCACTGATGAGCTGCTCGAGAAAGACCCGGCCCTTGTGGTGGAAGTCCCCCAACTTGTCCCCTCGGTTTGTATGCGGATCACAGCCCCTGAAGATGAAGTGATCATTGATGAGGTGCAAGTGGAGTTGGAGGCAAAACATGAGCCAGAAGAGCCGAAGATGGAGCACTCACTCGTCATGAGCCAAGAAAAGCCGGCTGAAAACTCACTCGTTCTAGGATGGCCAATCATCTCTGCCATAAAGAAGAGGCTTGGCATGGGAACAAGCTCAAGGTCGCTCGTGTTCAATGGCACAATACTAAACTTCCAAAATTGCAAAGGTGCCACCCATTCAAACATGAAGAAACGGCCAAGACATGGGCCAAAGGAATGGAAACCCGGAAGGAGAAGCAAGAGAGCTCGACTTCATGGACCAGCAGCTATGGTCAAGGAGTCCTCGCCTTCTCGGGGATATGTGAAAAAGAAGCCTCCGGATCAAGGGAGAGCAGAACTGAGCCCACTGCCATGTGTTCTTTGGGCAAATCAAAAGGGCAGCCGAGAAGAAGTTTGACCTCACACACCCATGGGATCCCACCTTATGATCCAGGAATGAGGTATTGTCGAGCCAATGACGTTAAACAAAGGCACTGGTCAGGAGGTAACCCGACACCTATCTTACTTTCAGTACTTTTATTTTCTGTCATTTAGTTTTTACCAATAAGTCGCTCTCACCCACTTGGTGCATAGAATGAAATGACTATTCAGGAATCGGTTATGGGTGCAACATCAAGCCAGCCAGGCCTATGCCAAGAGTTCAAGGCCCCAGCTGAACTCCCTCGATTATCCAGCCTCATGCCATGTCGTTCACTCGACACTTTAAAGGGAGTTCTGTTCTTCCCTTTTCCTTAATGTCATTTCCTTTTCATAATTGTCTGCTTGCATGGCTTTTGAACTAAGTCTTGCTGAAAGGCACGCCTTCGTTCAAAAGTGTGGGGTGAGAACCGCCTGTGTACATAACATGTTTTTCTTTTCCTTTTCCCTTAATATTATCTTTTTGAAAATATGAACTTGAGAATGTGAAAAAGATAGATCATAATTCATGCAATAACCTTGTGAAAATTCAACTGTTTAAAAACTTAGAATGTAACTTCTCATTTGTCCCTTTGTGCTGAGATAAACTAGGGATGTGGAGTTGACATAAACTGCCCTAGAGAGGCTTGGCAAGCACTCGAAGGATCGAATCTAACTATATGGTTTTCGAAGTCAGTGGAGGCTGCACTTCGGGTTTCAGTGAAGATTGAAGTCATCTCCGCCATGCAGTGTTTATGCAAAAAGAAAAAAAGGCGAGGACGGGAATCAGACCGTCCTATCTCTAGTCAAAGTAGCCGAGAAAATAGATGAGCGACCCTCATCTTGACCCGCGCAAAACGGCAAGGATGAGAAGAGCGGGGAGGTATTTCCATATGCTCGCGGGCGACGATTGGACCTCCCAAAAAGGCTTGAGAAAATAGACTAGCAAGCCACAAAAAGGCAAAAGCTCAAAGAAGCAAATCAAGAGGCCAAAGGCCCAAAATTGTGAAGGTTTTAACCGAACAAAAAGTGAAGTACTCAAAGAGTCAAATCAAAGGCCAAAGGCCGATTCACTACAAAAGCTGTCCCTCACCAAAACAAAATCAAAGACCAAACCATTGAAACCCGAACCGAATCACGTGCTAGAGAAAGCTACAAGAAAACCATATAGTGCGAGACGGTCCCGAGAATGCAGTCCAGGAGCCTGAAAAGGCTATCTCCCGAAACATCCAAAATAATTTGCATCTCAGCACGGAGGTACAAGTATCAAGTTTCTTCTATTTATTTACACGGTTTAATTTGGTAATAAGTAGTAATGCATGAATTAGGATAAATCTAGTCCCACGGTCTCACTTTCATATTTTAAAAGCTTACTTAGTGTGTCGCCCTTTAATAGCATTGTTCGGGACGAACAACTAAAAGTGTGGGGTGATCTGATGGACCATAATTATACGAATCATAAACATAGTTAAACCCACCAAATTAGACTGTTTGTCTATTTAACTTTTGCTTGTTAGTTCCGATATTTATCTACAGGGTATTTTGGAGTCTAGAGAGAATACAGGCAAAGGAGGAGTTTTTAAGTGGAAAATATATTACGAGTCATTCCAAGGTCACGACCAGATACCGACTGTACAAATCTCAAGATCCTGACGTGGAATCACTCAAAACAAATCCAACCGAAAAGCAACCAAAGTCAGTCCGGAGCTGAAATTGGACCGATGGCTTTCTGAAAAGTTCACAAAAATCACAAAACCTCTTCTCCCCTCCTTTTGACCGGCGGCTTTTGCACTCATCCACCCACCTTGCGCCACCTAGGCCGGCGGCTTCTCCTCCTTATCACCTCCAATCGGCGGCTTTCCTCCTCCATGGAGAGCTTGCCAAGTGTTGTGGTTTTAAACCACATCTTCCTCCTCCCATGGCCTATAAATACATCTCCCCTTCATTTGTAATCAAAACAACACAACACATCACTTATCTCTCTAGACTTTTGGGCACTTTTGTATGCTTTTGTTTGAAATCTATAATACTCATGTTGGTTCTTGAGTATTATAGTAGTTTTAGAGAATACTCATGTTGGTTCTTGAGTATTCTAGTAGTTTTTGAGAATACTCCTGTTGGTTCTTGAGTATTCTCCCTTACTTACTGTCTTTCAAAAACCCTCGAGTACTTAGCTATGGTATCCACCTCTATGGATATTCGTAGCTAAACTCTTCATTCGGTTGAATGGGTGTACTTGTATCATAAAATATTTTAGGCCATACTCTTAGTGCCTCTTCTTTGTATTCAAAACTTGTTCTATGTGCCATATATTAGGTCAGAACTTCCAAGGTTGAGTGGATGCTTGAAATGGCAAAACTCTTCCGTGGGGGTTCGTGAACATACTCGGGTAAGTGGATGCTTGAAATGGTAAAGCTTATCTGAGGAGTTCGATCTCTTTTAAACACCATTTGGTTTGATCGGAAATGATTGATCAAATGGATGCACATAGGCTAGTATACCTTGAAATGGGGTGCTAGTCTGAATAGAACAAGTGCTCTACGACCTTGAAATGGGCTAGACAGTGTGTGCAAATCGAGCGCTTGAAATGGCCTTGATACACGTTTGAATACTTAGTAGGATCACTAAAGGTCAATGATAAACAGGCTATGATACAAGGCCCCCGAAACCGAATGCTTTCCTTAGATTTCAACACCACCTGCACTTACTTTCAATTTTAGTATAAACTGTTTTATCAACTGCTGACGTTCCGGAAGACTTGCCAATCACGCAACAACCGCTGTAAGTCTTCTCCCTTTATTTTCAGTACTTTACTTTTCTGTCATTTACTTTTCCGTACTAAAAACCAAAACCAACCAAAAAAAACACTTACTTTTCCGCACTAAAACCTCAATCAACCTAAAACACGCTCCCTCCCTGTACGATCCATCAAAGAACAACTTATCCCCCTAATTCCCTTGGGTTCGACCCCTACTTACCACTTGCACCCAGTAGTAAAGTCGCGAGTAGCGGACTTATAAATTTATTCTTGACGTTTGCACACGACGACCGTTCATCCGTCAAGTGCCGAGACCCAAGTGCCGAGAGCGCCGAGACCCAAGTGCCGAGAGCACCGATACCCATGCCGAGACCCGTGTCGAGGCCCGCAATCGAGAAAACCAGGTCCGCGCCCGAGGCCTGCTCCAGACCAGAACTTCCAACCAGGCCCGGCGAGGCCCTGAGCAGATTCCGGCAAAACGACTTCGACCATTAGGCTTAGAATTGCATCAGCAATCCAAATCAGTATTCCAAGAGCCAAGGACCGCCGACCAAAAATCTGGCCAACTTCCGGCCACTTTCCGGCCATGCTCCGGTGAGCCTCCGGTGATGCTCCGATCAAGCCAAATCCAACCACCACCATGCTCCGGTCATTCTAGCCCAAATCCGGTCAAAATCCGGCAAAGTCCAACCAAACTACTTAATTCCCGGTTAGGTTATACTATTCACATCGGTTGATCTTTTGGTTTGAAACCATACCTCAACCAAGCTTGCCCAAGCCTCAACCAAGCTCATGTAGTTGCACTTTGGCACATCTCAAGCTCTAGCCACCCATGTGCAAGGCAAGTGCACCCTTTGGCTCATCCAAACTCCAACCGAAGAGCAACCAAAGAGCAACCAAGGCCAACCGGACTTATGGGAGGACTAGAGGCGGTTGGAGGAGGAAATATCTCACTCGACTCACTCCTCCAACCGCCACATTTTGCTATAAAAGGAGGGCCTCCCCTCCTTGAATCATATCACTTGTAACTTAGGTAGAGAATCTCTCTACAATCCATTCCACAAATCCTTGTAAACACTTGTGTTTTGATATCAAAAGCTCTACCTTCTCTCTTGATCTTGAGTGTGTTCTTGAGTGAAGTTTGAGTTTGTTCTTCATTTCCTTTGCCCAAAACCGTGAGCTCTCTTTTACTTCCTTGTCTTTATTTTGCTTTGAATCTTGAGTACTCTTGTTGGTTCTTGAGTGCTCAAGTTTGTTCTTGAGTTTTACTTTCCAAAACCATACTTTCTTGTCTTTGTTTTCAAAACCAAAACCTTTACTTTTCCAAGCACTTAGCTATGGTATCCACCTCTATGGATATTCGTAGCTAAACCCTTCATTCGGTTGAAGGGGTGTGCTTGTATCATGCAAACGTTTTAGACCCTTTTCTTAACGCTTCTATTATGTTCAAACTTGTTCTATGTGCCATATACTAGGTTAGAACACTATTGGTTGAGTGGAGGCTCGAAAGAGCAAAACTCTTCCATGGGGTTCGTGAACATACGTGGTTAAGTGGAGGCTCGAAAGAGCAAAGCTTTTCCATAGAGTTCAACCTCTTTAAAACACCACTTGGTTGATCGGAAATGATTGATCAAGTGGATGCACATGGGCTAAGATACTTCGAAAGGAGGAATTAGCCTAACTAGAACAAGTGTTCTATGTCTTGAAAAGGACTAGACGGTGTGGCAAGTCGAGTGCTGGAAATGGCCTTGATACATCTTTGAACATTCAGAACGATCATTAGAGGTCGATGATGAATGATTTATGATACAAGGCCCCTAAAACCGAATCTTTCCATTAATCGGAACACAACCTGTCACTTTACTTTCAGTCTTATTATCAACTGCTTACTTTCAGTACCATTTACTTTCAGTATTTTACTTTCCGCAACTAACTTTACTTTTCAGTACCTTTACTTTCCGCAACTAACTTTACTTTCAGCACCTAACATTTACTTTTCCGCACATTTACTTTCAATACTTTACTTTCCACACATTTACTTTTCAGTCATTTACTTTTCAGTCATTTACTTTCAGTACGCTTACTACAGACGCTTTCAATATTAACCCAGTATATCTTTGGTACGCATTACGCTTATAGCGTGCGGCCAGTACCAAAAGTATATTGATCAGTTGATATTGAATTCGACTGTTCCAGCAATTTACTTTTACGCACTTTACTTTTACGCACTTTATTTTCAGCACTTTACATTTCCGTACGCTTACTACAGACTTGTTCAACGTCAATCCAACATAACGTTGGCACGCATTGCGCTTGAAATATAGCGTGCGGCCAGTGCCAAATGTGTGTTTGTGGTTGACATTGAACTCGACTGTTCCAGCACTTTACTTTTCAGTCATTTACTTTCCGCACTTTACTTTCAGTCCTTTACTTTCCAGCACTTTACTTTCAGCACTTTATTTTCAATCATTTACTTTCCAGCAATTTACTTTCAGTACTAAAACCACAACCAACCCCAATCACACCTACATTTCTCTACAAATCCCTTAAAGAACAATTATCCACTAATTCCCTTGGGTTCGACCCCTACTTACCGCTTTACTACCCAAATAATGAAGTCACTAAAGTAGTGGACTTATAAATTTATTTTGCACATTGCCTCACGACAAGGCTCTGTCACATGCCCTGGTAAAGGAGATAGAGGAGTCTGCCAAAATCAACATGATTCACGGAACTCAGATCAAGGAGAAGATAGGGGAGCTGAATCGTCAGCTGAGGTTCGTGGGCACAGAACTGATTGAACAGTTGAAGATCTTAGTTAAAGATTAACCCAGAATCTGTCTCATGGTTGCCCCCCTTCTTTTGCAATCCCCACCACATCTGCCTTATGTTTTTGTTAATTTCCTTCGTTGTCATGCTTTGTGTTTGCTTGACAGTATTTGAATTTTCAGCTTGCTTTGTGTGGTCCTGATGGACCAAAGTTATACGAATCATAAACACAGTATAACCCCCTTATTTAGACATTTTGTCTATTTAACTTTTGCTTGTTAGTTCAGATATATTTTTGCAGGGTAATTCAGAGCTTAGAGAGAATACATACTAAAGAGGAGCTTTTAGAGCAGAAAAGATGTTACGAGTCAATCCAAGGTCAAGATCATATGCCGACTGAAGAAATATCAAGGATCCTGACGTTGAATCACTCATAACAAATTAATCAGAAGAATCAGGAGAGGAATTAAGACAGTCCGGGGAAGAAAACACATTGACAGTTTTGTGAAAAGACTGCACAAAACTGTACAAAACTCACACATAAGGCAAGGTGACCGGCCACTTGAAGAAGTGGTGGCCAAAGGAGGAGCTCCTCCCCTTCCACCACCGGCAATCGGCGGCTCTCCTCCACCACAACCGGCGGCTTTGCTCCTCCTCCACATGGCACCTCCTCCTTGCTCCTCCTCTCCTTCCTCCATGTGTGGCCATCTCCTCCCTTCATTTTCTCCTCCAATCACAATGCAACACTTGCCTCCATCTCCTCCTCCTCCCATGGCTATATAAGGAGGAGCTCCTCCCCTCATTCAAATCATCCCTCACTTGTAAAAAAACACTTCTCTCTCTAAAGTTTGTAATTGTAAGTTTGGCTTTGGAAATAAAGGATAGCTCCCTTGGCGCTTCAACGGTTGTAAGTAATTCTTAGTATTTATTCAACTGTTTTATTTCCTTAGTTATAATGTTTAGCGCGATGAATAGTAGCTAAACTAATAGTTCGGTAGAAGGGGCACACTTGTATTATAAAATGTTTTAGACTATTAACTTAGTGTCTCGAATTAGTATTCAACACTTATTCTATGTGCCATATATAAAAGTTAGAATGTCTAAGGTAAAGTAAACCATTTGGGAATGTGACCATAGGGGTCCAAATTCGTAAACTCTTCCTTAGATATTCGTGATCACACTCGGGTAAGTGGACCATTTAAAAACTGGGCCAAAGGGATTAAATGAATAAACTTATCTGAAGAGGTCGACTATCTTAAAAACCATTTGAAAACTGGGCCAAAGGGATTAAATGGATGCATGTAGGCTAATATAACCGGGAATGGAGTATTAGTCTAAGTAGAATAAGTGCTATATGTCCTAGGAATAGGCTAGACAGTGTACGCAAATCGAGTGCTTGGAATGGCCTTGATACACCGTTTGAATACTTAGACGATTCACTAAAAGTCAATGATAAACAGGATATAATACAAGACCCCTGAAACCGAACATTTCTCTTTAATTATAAACTGCAATTTACTTTCCAGTATTAAAACCAACCAACCATCCAATCAATCAATCAATCACTTAGCTGGTAGCTTCAAAACCAACCAACCGACTTAAAACACGCTCTTTCGCTGGACAACCCCCTCAAAGAACATCTATTCCACTGATTCTCTTGGGTTCGACCCCTACTTACCACTTGCTACCCAGTAGTAAAGTCGCGAGTAGCGGACTTTTATAAATATTATTTTTGACGTTTGCACATAACGACTGTGCGTCCATCAAAAATTGGTGCCGTTGCCGGGGAATCAGCCATCGGATAAAGTTCTTTGAATCGTTACGTACTTCAAAACAACCATGTCTCGCGAAGAAAGTCACCATGACTACCAGGATAACGAAGAAGAAACCACCGAACCGTCAGAAGAGACTCCTGAACCGTCTGAGGAATCAGACATGGAAAGCACCGGAAGCAACGAAGTAGGAGTCCAGAACACCACTGACGAGCTGCCCATGCCATACCCGACTATCATTACCCAGGCAGCTGAAACTATCTACGATCAGTTCCTCACGAACCAACATAACGAGGCAGAACCAAGCCTCATGAGGCCTTCCCGACTTTTCCCCTTAATCAATGAGCAAGTCGCAGCAAACTGTGCGATCAATGAAGAAGCTCAAAGGAGAATTGGAAAAGCACCTCTGCAGAATGACCCCTTGATGGAGCATTGCTATGCCGCAACTGGACTAGGCAGTCCCAAATATAAAAACTTCAAAAGGCTAGTAATGAAAGGTCCCTCGCCCCCTTCGGGGTATTGGAAGGAAAAAATCCCGAAACAAAGGAGTCCTGACCAGAACACAACATCCGGCAAGAAGTCAGGAAGAAGCAACACTGGAACGGTGGCAAAGTACGACCTCAGCCACCCATGGGACCCAAACCAGTAATCCACAACAAGGTACTGTCGAGCCAACGACGTTAAACAAGTGCACTGGTCGGGAGGTAACCCGACACTATCTTACTTTTCCGCACTTTAATTTCTGTCATTTAAATTCAGTATTTAGTTTTAAGCTTGCATGACTTTTGAACTAAGGCACGCCTTCGTTCAAAAGTGGGGGGTGAGAACCACCTATGTACATAAATAACATGCAGCTGTTTTTTCTTTTTTAGTAATAGTATCTTTTTGAAAATATGAACTTAAGAATGTGAAAAAGATAAATCATAATTCATGCATTAACCTTGTGAAAATTCAACTGTTTAAAAACTTAGAATGTAACTTTCCATTTGTCCTTTGTGCTGAGATAACTAGGGATGTGGAGTTGATATAAACTGCCCTAGAGAGGCTTGGCAAGCAATCAAAGGATCAGATCAAACTATATGGTTTTCGAAGTCAGTGGAGGCTGCACTTCGGGTTTTCAGTGAATAATTGAAGTCAACTCCGCCAAGAAGCATCTATGCAAAGGCGAGGACGGGAATCAGACCGTCCTCTCTCTAGTCAAAATAGCCGAGAAAATAGATGAGCGACCCTCATCTTGACCCGCGCAAAACGACAAAGACGAGAGGAACGGGGAGGTATTTCCATAGGCTTGCGGGCGATGATTGGACCTCCCAAAAAGGCTTGAGAAAATGGACTAGCAGTCACAAAAAGGCGCAAAACTCAAAGAAGAAAATCAAAAGAGGCCAAAGGCCCAAAATTGTGAAGGTTTTAACCGAGCAAAAGTGAAGCACTCAAAAAGTCAAATCAAAGGCCAAAGGCCGATTCACTACAACAAAAAAGCAGTCCCTCGCCAAAGAAGAAAATCAAAAAGGCTCAACTCACTGAAACCCGAATCGAATCATGTGCTAGAGAAAGCTACAAGAAAACCATATAGTGCGAGACGATCCCAAGATTGCAGTCCAGAAGCCTAAAAAGGGCTATCTCCCGAGACATCCAATATAATTTGCATCTCAGCACGGAGGTACAAGTATTAAGTTTCTTCTATTTATTTACGTAGTTTAATTTGGTAATAAGTAAGCAATGCATGAATTAGGATAGATCGAGTACCACAGTCTAATTTTCATATTTCAAAGCCAACTTATAGTACAGCCCTTTAATAGCATTGTTCGGGACGAACAACTAAAAGTGGGGGGTAATCTGATGGACCAAAGTTATACGAATCATAAACACAGTATAACCCCCTTATTTAGACATTTTGTCTATTTAACTTTTGCTTGTTAGTTCAGATATATTTTTGCAGGGTAATTCAGAGCTTAGAGAGAATACATACTAAAGAGGAGCTTTTAGAGCAGAAAAGATGTTACGAGTCAATCCAAGGTCAAGATCATATGCCGACTGAAGAAATATCAAGGATCCTGACGTTGAATCACTCATAACAAATTAATCAGAAGAATCAGGAGAGGAATTAAGACAGTCCGGGGAAGAAAACACATTGACAGTTTTGTGAAAAGACTGCACAAAACTGTACAAAACTCACACATAAGGCAAGGTGACCGGCCACTTGAAGAAGTGGTGGCCAAAGGAGGAGCTCCTCCCCTTCCACCACCGGCAACTGGAGGCTCTCCTCCACCACAACCGGCGGCTTTGCTCCTCCTCCACATGGCACCTCCTCCTTGCTCCTCCTCTCCTTCCTCCATGTGTGGCCATCTCCTCCCTTCATTTTCTCCTCCAATCACAATGCAACACTTGCCTCCATCTCCTCCTCCTCCCATGGCTATATAAGGAGGAGCTCCTCCCCTCATTCAAATCATCCCTCACTTGTAAAAAAACACTTCTCTCTCTAAAGTTTGTAATTGTAAGTTTGGCTTTGGAAATAAAGGATAGCTCCCTTGGCGCTTCAACGGTTGTAAGTAATTCTTAGTATTTATTCAACTGTTTTATTTCCTTAGTTATAATGTTTAGCGCGATGAATAGTAGCTAAACTAATAGTTCGGTAGAAGGGGCGCACTTGTATTATAAAATGTTTTAGACTATTAACTTAGTGTCTCGAATTAGTATTCAACACTTATTCTATGTGCCATATATAAAAGTTAGAATGTCTAAGGTAAAGTAAACCATTTGGGAATGTGACCATAGGGGTCCAAATTCGTAAACTCTTCCTTAGATATTCGTGATCACACTCGGGTAAGTGGACCATTTAAAAACTGGGCCAAAGGGATTAAATGAATAAACTTATCTGAAGAGGTCGACTATCTTAAAATCCATTTGAAAACTGGGCCAAAGGGATTAAATGGATGCATGTGGGCTAATATAACCGGGAATGGAGTATTAGTGTAAGTAGAATAAGTGCTATATGTCCTAGGAATAGGCTAGACAGTGTACGCAAATCGAGTGCTTGGAATGGCCTTGATACACCGTTTGAATACTTAGACGATTCACTAAAAGTCAATGATAAACAGGATATAATACAAGACCCCTGAAACCGAACATTTCTCTTTAATTATAAACTGCAATTTACTTTCCAGTATTAAAACCAACCAACCATCCAATCAATCAATCAATCACTTAGCTGGTAGCTTTAAAACCAACCAACCGACTTAAAACACGCTCTTTCGCTGGACAACCCCCTCAAAGAACATCTATTCCACTGATTCTCTTGGGTTCGACCCCTACTTACCACTTGCTACCCAGTAGTAAAGTCGCGAGTAGCGGACTTTTATAAATATTATTTTTGACGTTTGCACATAACGACTGTGCATCCATCAGGTCCCTCAAAGGCCCTTTTGCCTTTTAGTTAATGAAGTATGCAGTTTTCTTCCATTACCTGGGTATATTAACTTGCGATCTTTTTAATGATGCCAAAAGGGGGAAGATAACATAAGTGCAATGCTTGAGGGGGAAGTCATTACTGAAACTCAAATCTAATGTCCATCTGAGGGGGAACTGTTATGAGTTCGTAGATTTGTCTGGCTGTTGTCTGGCTAACAGAAACTGATTGAAAAAATCTATCTGCTGGACTAGTGATGTTTTGAAATACTGGACCAGTGTTGAACTGAATTACCTGCTATGGATTTCTATTTTGTTGAAGAAGTGTTTGTCATCATCAAAAAGGGGGAATTTGTTGGAACCCATAGGTTTTGATGATAACAAACACTTAACTAATATTCGGTCTAAGTGTGCAGAAATCCATCTGATAGATCGAAAGATCGATTTGCCATAGGAAGATTGAATTAACAATATTCTACAGCTCGAACTTGGCAAATTCTAGTTAATGGAGAAGCTGATTAAAGAAAGATTCAGGATGGAATCTCATCTAATCGAATACAAATCCATTAGGTCTGGAAATTTGGGTTAGGCCAGATCATTGGGCCCGGATATCGAGACCCGATAAACCCTATAGGGTTTGCCAATCTGAGGTGCGGCATTTTCTTGGAAAGAACGGAGCGACTGCATTCGAAGAGCAAGGTTGCTGAAGTCGCACACACGGGGGTTCGAGGTTCGAAACTAATTACTTTGTCGGATTGAGTAGAGACCATCAAATAGAGTCTATTAGAAAGACCTAATTTGTAAGCCCTACAAGTATATCGGACTATAAAATAATCGGTTTCGCAAATCCTTTCAGAGCAATCTAAAAGGTAGTGGTTTTTACCTTATCATTATTGTGATAAGATTTCCACTCTATATTCGTGTGCAATACTTTTCAGTCGTTTACATTCCTGCATTATTATTTCCGCTGCTATCTGACCATCAGGCGAAAAATCACTTCGTGACTTTCGTCTGATAGACTGCTAACACTAATCGATCCAACACTCATAACTCATAACTCATTACACAACCACCCAGAAGTTGTAAATACTAAGTACAGGAGCAAATGGTGGAGGGTGATATGAGGCTACCAAGTATTCTCTACAAAAGCAGCACCAAGCTGCTGCAGATAGCTGCTTGCTACATGGTGTAATTTCAGGTACAAGTTATCTGAACAGGTTGTCGTAACCATTTGTGATTAGGTGTCCCCGATCTTAAGGTCGCTGTATGAGTTAGATCTCCCATTACAGTCACCGTATTTCTGGAACTCCGATTCTATGGTCATGGCAATCCTGGCGCGATCTGGGTCAGGTTCTGGGAAGTTAACGTGAAACGACCCCTGCTTCAGTGGGGCACCTGATTGCAAGAGTGATGATTGGTGCCTGACATAATTGTACAGCTGTTGATGGAAGGGGTGGTCTAAGGAGAAACAGTTGTCAGTGGAGCCATTTGCAGAGTGTTTTGATGATCCTGAGCCTTGTCATTTGCAAAAATGTGGTAGAGCCGCATAATCCATTATCTGCACAAATTTCAGAAAATCAACACCAAACGAGTTGCTGTCCTGATTTTTTTTTTTTGAGTTGCTGTCCTCATGACAAGTACTTATTGCACATTAATCATGATCACAACAACAGCGGACCACAAAACTAACACATAAAAAATCGGTAAAAGGAAAAGACAGGCATTAGCAGGCATAGTCATGAGTTTAAGAGTGAAGAGCATACACGAGATCAAATGGATAAGATATGACAATAACACGATGGCTCGACTTTCTAGGATATTCCGATCTAGCAATAATTCAAAGAAATATTTCATGTTACAAAATGAGGATTCTAACACAAATAAATGACATTATACGGGAAGTTTGTACATCTGCTTATTTAATGAACATACGTAAAAGAAAAATAAGTTCACCTGAAGCAATTCATCTTTTCCAGAACCCTGTAGTACCTGAATCTTCTTTCTTGTTCTTTCCTGAAGAAGAGGTTTTACAACCTGCCCAAAGATTTTCACATGGTCATGCTCAAAGTCAAGAATTTTTGAGTCTTCTCATAACATTTGCAAACATTAAACGAATGATTACATAAACACACCTTCCAACATGCTGAAAAGATATATGGGGCATTGACAATGTAATATGTATCTGTTTTCTCAGGATAATTTAGGTCATCAATGGTGGATATAACGGTCAACAACTGCAATACAAAGTGCGATAAGATATTAGTGCGGTAAATTTCAGCACAATATTTTGTTCAGATGAGAAACGGATCAGGATGGAGCACACTTACCTTGATTTGATTCAAAGCTGAAAGCTTTAATCCAGTCATATCCAGCACTTTAATACATTATACATGTACCAATGTACCGGCCATACTTAAATGTTGCTGATGGCTACAATAAGGTGGTGTGTTAGTTTTCTACAACAAGGTATGTTCGCCAAGCAAAGGGTATCACTGCACATCATCCACTTACTAGTATTACTCGGTCTCTGTATTCATTCATTTGAATGTGTGACTGCACATAGTAGTTAACCTGCCACACCAAAGCATGCGAGCACATCATACGAACAATAAAACATAGAGCATAAAATACAAAATTAAGACGTTCTGAACATGTTATTCAAAAAAAATTCATGTGGTTGTTATTAATGATTGTAGAGCATAATATACAAAATTTTAGATAGCCTAGGCATGCAAGTCTATTATTAGGACCACAAACATGTTATTTGTAGTCAAAAATTTTATGTGATTGTTGATAATATATCAAGGATACACGTCTATGATTACGACCCTAAACATAAGAATGGAGATGAAAGGTCATCATTTCCCACTGATGAGAAAAATATACTTAGCTACATGCTTGGCTGTGGCCTATCATAAATTACTTACAGATGCTTTGTCGTATGTGCTGAGCCCTACACCAATAGCAATGACAGGAAGACCCTGGCATAATTTAGCAGTGAGAAAGAAAGACAGAAAAGCCACTGATGCGGCTACTAATCAAGATTCATGATTAAACTGCTATTGTATCAAATCCCATCGAAAGGTGCATATGCCTCCATAATCATTAATCAAGATTTTGGGTTGCCAATGTAGAAAGATAGCAGATAGCTGTAGTACCTCCCTTGAGTAACCGGACAATCCGACAAGCTGAGAATCCCTAATGTCTCTGTACAAATCAGTAGGTAGGATTGGTTTCTGCACATTTAAAAAGTGAATAAGAAGTATCATAAAGGCAGATTTGGCTAGTAAGCTGTTGTTAGTCGAAAGTGTTTAATTTTTATCTTGTTATTAGGCAGCCTGTGTCTACTCCAAAATATCTATTTTATCCAATCCAGATTTATTTCAATTAAGGGCATTGATCAGGCTTTATAATCTGTCCCTAACCCTTCAATTAACAAACATTTGTTGATGATAAAATCATATCCGCTAATTCGGGCGATAGACTGACAGTGCATATTGCTTTGTAAATCTGGAAAAAGGACAGAATGGAAAGTGTAAAGTTGAGATCACGGTTTTGTACTTCGACATCCTACATAAAATTCCTTTTGTTTTCTTTCTTTCTTTTATCGAAATTCTCTATGTGCAACCTTCAAGGCTACTTATTTAAGAAGCTCTAAAGAGAGAAGGGCAATCAACGAAGAACTCGTCGGTTGGAAGATTTATCAATGAAAATGTAGAAAGTGTTGGAAGGACTCACGGCCAGTATGTTGTCTATCTCACTCTGAATCCTCCAATTTAAGCAGTCGAGCAACTGTAACATGTAAAATTGCAAAACATTATTGTAAATAGTACATGGTTAAGTATACATAGCTAGAGGCCAAGAAACTGTAATCAGGTCTAGTAAGACTTTATACCATTTTATGAGCTTTCGCAACATTCCCATCTCTTGCCTTCAAAAATCGTACAAGAGCTTCATTTTTATATCCTTGATGTATATTCTGGAAAAAAAAATCAAAGATATTAGCTGCGAAAACCAAAAGAAAAAAAAGGATGTTTCAAGATCCACAAATTGAAGGTTGACTCATTCAAATGCACAAATGAGAAATGCAAGTCCATCCAGAACCATAGCTTTGGAAACCTAAGTACTGATTGTTTGACAAGGACATTCCCCATTTCCCTCTTTTTATCATTTGAACAAATCTCATCTAATTAGCTGCTAATGAGACATCACATTACAATGTCTATTGATGTATCCTCGATAATTTCGGTTTCAAGCATGGCTGCCTAGCCTAAGACAGTCTTGGCTGCAATTGGTTTTAGTTAATCTACCACTACAGTCAACTCAAGTCAACTATACTACAACAGACAAGTTAGTTTAGCAGAAGTTACAATAAAAATGGATACAGCTCGAGTGAGTCTTTTGGCTTAAATGTCAGAAAATTGGTTTCAAACTCTGTCACACAATATCATATATCCAACATTCATCAGATTTTGCTTAGACATCAAAGTTCAGATATAGGAACTATAATGGCTCCTAGCCTTCATTTACATAGTACAGTGCATCAAAGTTCAATCAGCTTCAATACAGACTGCCACATTCTCCAAGTAGAGAAGTACACAAATACATGACCCACCCCGGACTAGTCAAATCTGAAAACTTCACACTAATTTGACCAAATCATTCGAAGTCAACATCTCAACAATTCCAAAAATATAAAAATATAAAATCATGATCTCAAATTCACTACTCAGAATTCATGATCTGGTCATCTGGTGGATTTCAAGCCGTCAGTAAATAGATCTGAAATCAGTTCAAAGAAATAAATATGAATTTGAAAGGAAATAAACAAAAGAAAAGACCTCAAATGTCTGCTTCAACGGCCCATCCACTGCACCCAAAAAGACCCCAAAAAAAATTGAAATTAGAAGATAATAAATAAGTACTACCAATCACCAACCAAAATACCAGCAAGATCAAAGCATTGGTGAAGTAGATCGGAGCATCTTACCGCCTTCCATCAAGGACGCAAATTGCTTGACGGCATCTTGGTATGCCACGCCCATAGCTGAGAATGGAAGCCGAAGCCGAAGCCGATCAGCAAAAAAAAAAGGGTGGTAATTTTAGATGAACAGCAAAGTGGGAATGAAGAGGAGATTGACGGAGAGAAAAGGGTAGGCTCGATTTCCCACCTCCTCCACTAATCAGCGATGCTCTTCTCTGGGTTTTCTCTTTCTCAAACTCTGCTCTTTGAAAAAGACAAGATTGCGATTATTATTCACAAATTAATAATTAATTTAATTTTCTGATAAATATTCGCATATTATTAGGCGTCGTTTTATTTATTATACTACTCCAATTTTAATGAATATTCAACTAATTCTTTTTACCCCAATCAAAAAAAAAACTAATTCTTTTTACCGATGAATTTCGCTCATTTTTATCTAGTTTCAATGTATTAAGCCTAACTAGAAAAACGGGTATGTTGTAATGGAAATGCAATTATTATGATGCATCTTTAAATTTACAGACTCTTGTACCAAAAGTAAA
Source organism: Rhodiola kirilowii (assembly GCA_033675215.1). Taxonomy (NCBI): domain Eukaryota; kingdom Viridiplantae; phylum Streptophyta; class Magnoliopsida; order Saxifragales; family Crassulaceae; genus Rhodiola; species Rhodiola kirilowii. Next base: position 39,258,698 of record CM066201.1, read on the forward strand.
GTCAAATTTGGTGACTTTGATTTTGCATTAAATGCAACTTTAAATATGTACATGAAACACGTGTTATCACCACAATGATTTGATGATGTGATATACTTTTTAAAGTGGATATTGAGGGAAAAAAATAGTTCTCAAATGAGGCTCTCAAGAGAGCTTCTAATAGTTTAAGATTTAAAATGATGTGGTGGTGTTCACTGAAGCTGAACAGTGAAGATTTTAAGAAGTACTTAATTGCTATGTGGCTTTGCTGGAGAAATCGTAACAATGTTTGGCACGAGAAGGAGGGCTGGAGCATCAGGAGGGCGATTATTATTGCTAAAAGTACTCTGCATCTAATGAGAGGCTTGGATTGGCCGAGTTCAGCGTTAGCTGACTGCCATGCCGACAGTTGAAGACCGCCAGCGGGAGGGGAGATCAAGATCAATATCGATGGCTCATGGGAAGCATCTATGAAGGAAGCAGGTCTTGGTATTGTCGCAAGGGATCATCAGGGTGCTATTTTGTGGTGCTAGGCGGCTTATTGGAAGGAAGGGATGTGCTCCAGCGAAGTGGAAGGGCAAGCACTGCTTTTGGGAATGAGACTGGCAAGCTCAATGGGAGTTAAAGTGGCCACTTTCGAGACTGATTCATTAGAGGTCTTTCGAGTGGTTTATTCGGGAGCAGGAGCAGCAGAATGGTGTGATTCTTGGCTGGAGGATGCAATCGACCTCATTCGTTCGAGACCAAACTGGAAGGTTAAGCTTATCAATAGGGAGGCGAATGGAGTGGCGGATTGGTTGGCTTCTAGAGCGAGATTGCAAGCTTGGAGTTGGAATAGAGTAGATGTTGTTCCTTTATTCCCTTCTTCTAATATGTAGTTGGTTGTCTCCGTGTGCTTTAGCCTGGAGCTTGTCGGCGTTTGGTTGTTCTTGGCGCTGGGCGTTGTAGCAGCTAGCAGGAGTGCTGTGAGGAGAGCTTTCTGTCTTGTTGTAGTTTCCTTTGTCCTTGTGTGCTGAAGTTGATAGTGTTGTTTAGGTGTTGGGCTGTGTCTGTTCAGACTTGTAGTTTCGGAGATTTTCGATAAGGGTCTTGTAACTTGTTGCTTTGTGTTGGATTGTTGTGTGGGGTCTGTGTCTGTTGGTGGGTGTCGCTCTCTTTGTGTCCTCTGTTAGTTGGCTCCAGGTCGTTTTTTCCTCTATCAAAAAAAAAAGAAAAAGACAAGATTGCGATTATTATTCACAAATTAATAATTAATTTAATTTTCTGATAAATTTTCGCATATTATTAGGCGTCGTTTTATTTATTATACTACTCCAATTTTAATGAATATTCAACTAATTCTTTTTACCGATGAATTTCGCTCATTTTTATCTAGTTTCAATGTATTAAGCCTAACTAGAAAAACGGGTATGTTGTAATGGAAATGCAATTATTATGATGCATTTTTAAATTTACAAACCCTTGTACCAAAAGTAAAGTCAAATTTGGTGACTTTGATTTTGCATTAAATGTAACTTTGAATATGTACATGAAACACGTGTTATCACCACAATGATTTGATGATGTGATATACTTTTTAAAGTGGATATTGAGGGGAAAAAATAGTTCTCAAATGAGCGCTCTCAAGAGAGCTTCTAATAGTTTAAGATTTAAAATTATGATTCAACGAATAAGTATATCCGAATGATGATGCATGAATATGTACAAGTTTTTTTTGTGTGAATATTGAATAATTATTTGATGATTGTTTTAAGTGATACTGTAGACATCATTTTATAACTCCAGAACACTAATAAAATTAGGGATGCACATCCGGTCCGGACTGGACCGGACCGGACCGGAATTTACGGTCCGGTCCGGACCGGTGGACCGGAATTTTCTAAAATCTTGGACCGTAGACCGGACCGGACCGGATATATATGGACCGGGACCGGACCGGGACCGGAATCGTGTGAAAACTTGGACCGAAACCCGGACCGGACCGGGACCGACCGTAATTTAGGGTTAAAAAATAGAAAATAAAAAAAATATTAGGAAAATAAAAAAATTCGGTTTATTCCGGTCCAGACCGGACCGGACCGGAACCCGTAATCCTCCAAAAATATGGACCGTGGACCGGACCGGGACCGGACCGGAAAATCCGATCGGTTCCGGTCCGGTTTTCCGGTCCGGGCCAATTTTGTGCATCCCTAAATAAAATATGAAATAAATAACTATTGCATTATAATGAAGGGTCAATATCAGATACAAAGTTAATTTTGGTACAAAATACAAACTTCGTCAGAATCATTTTATAGTTCGTCAGTTTATTTTATAGTTCGTCAAAATGATTTTATAATTCGTCACTTTTCCAGCCGAAAAATGAAAAAGACGAGCGGAAAAATAAAAGAGACGACATGGTTCGTTAGTTTTTATAATTCGTCACCAAGAAAATACACAAAAAAATCAAGATTTAATCTCATCCATTCAAATGACAAGATCAAGGGCTATGATGAATTTGTATTTTGTACTAAAAAATCAACTGTGTACCTGATCATTTTCCTTATAATGAGTAATATTGTCTGTTTCTTAATAAATACTGACTACGGATAGAATCAATTATTATAAAATATATCTACTAGGGAATATGTACAAAAAATAATTGACCTCAAAATTTAACAAATTCTAAAGATTATATTTGATTCTTGTAAAAAATTTGAGAAAGAGAATAAAATTTATAGGAAACAAAATTTTATGTTTAGTTTTAGAGGAAAGATTAGGTGCAAATCATATTTTTGATGCAAACTGCAAATTCGTCAAAACTGGATTATAATTCGTCGCCGAAAAATCTTAAGTAGTACATAGTTCTCGTCAAAAGTGAGCTATAATTCATCACCGAGAAATCAATCGTACGAAGAGATTTAATCACATCCGTCCAACAAACCAAATCAAGGGTTATCATTGTTGCACTTTTTTTTATAAAATATGTTGTTTGCATCAGATTCTTTTTCTTAGTTTGATATGATAAAAAATAAAATATAAAATACAATACAATACAATCAAATTTCCCCAACAATTTAAAATAGAAAATTCACTTTTTTCATTTTTCATTAAAATTTTGAAAATTCAAACGTTATATAGAAAAAAAATTCAATACAACAAAGCCGATGGCACGAAGGCCATTACAGCTTCAACGCGGTTTGAAAGATTTATTCATCAGCGTTCAGCGCTCACAAAATCATATATTTCATTACACGAACTAAAAAGGATTTCTTCTGTACGACCTTTGTCGTGTCTTTAGATACTTGTCAACATTTTCTTCGGAGATTTTCAGATTGGTGTGCAGTTTTAATTTTATTTGAAGAGTGAATCAGTTATGGTTATTCCAATGATTTGATAGTTTTGGTAAATATTAAGACAAAATGTGATGCTTATTGAGTTCAGAACTTAAAAAAAATAAGACTTATGACATGAAGAAAATCAAAAATTAAGAGAGATAATAACAAAAGCAAGAAAAATAAAGTTTTTATTATTTTATTGCAGTGATTGCAAATGCTAAAACGATACTCTTTCAATAAAAATGACGTCATAATTAAAATTTATTTTTTCATAAACTATACAAATCGGCATCGTTTTGACACCCGCTTTTTGACACTCGCTATTTATGTGGGTTCGATGCAATTGCATTGCACCGGAGAGTTTTAATTATTATTTTTTCCTTATGGGGACTGCATGGGTGAACTTGAACAACCAAGTTAGGTGAGTCATGAAAAAGAGGCCAATGCTTGTAATTTGAGGCTGAAGTTATTGACATTCATTTATTGACAAACTGATTGATAGCAAAGTTTAAACCATATATCTACATATTTCAAGTGGTCACCATCAAAAGAGGCATTGAAAACACATAATGAGTCTAAAAATAACACATGTCATGCATTGCATCCGTTGTGATTTCTTTACAATTAAATATTATCAAAAAATGGAAGGTCACAAGTGACAACCGCTTAGGGGTCAACATTTGGTCCTAGGGCCAAAAGTCTTAAACAAAGTCCTACGATCTATGAGTCCTAAGGCCGGCCCGACCCTGAGTTGCCCGACCCTGAGTTAAAGCCCTAGAGCCCTAAGCCATAAAGGTTGAAAGTCGAACAAAGGCCGTGATTTCAAAGCTATGTTCGGCCCTCGAGCCCGACCTAACTATGACCTAAAAAAATTCGGCCATACCCGCCCTAAAAAAGCCCGACTTAATTACGATCTAACAATGCTCTACTCGGCTCGACCTAAAAAAGTCCGATCGGTAAGCCCTTTCATATTTTACCTTCTATAAACCAAATTATAATATACTTAGTCAATTAAATAAATTTTTATGTATAAATTTCAAATAATGATAAATGATATAAGTCAACATATGTTTTTGTAATTAATTGTAATAATTTATTTGCCTTATATTAATATTATTAAATAAAGTATGTTTTTGTGACTTTGTAATTTTTTATTGATGTGCTTAATTAAAATATTACAATTTTTATTGATATGTTAAATAAATGATTCTTTAAGCCCGGCCCTAAGTTCGGTCCTAAAATTTAGGGCCGGTTCGGTTCGGCCCTAAAAGCTCTTTCACTACTCGGCCCTAAGGCCGACCCTAGGTTAGACATTTTGAGGCAAGCCCGGCCCTAATTTTTTCAAAAGCCCTTCCAAAACGTCATATGTTCGGCCCTAAGCGGCCCTGCCCTGCCCATTGACGACCCCTACAACGGCCTAGTTAGCTTGGGTTTTTGTCATCCATGTTATTAATGGAATCCGCCCTGCCCTGCCCATTGACAACCCCTACAACGGCCTAGTTAGCTTGGGTTTTTGTCATCCATGTTATTAATGGAATCAGTTTGGTAACAATAATGCTTTTTCCATGATAATTGATACCGCTATTTTATTCCCATGATCAAATGACACAAGGTGCTCCTCTCTCAATCATACATGCATCACATAATGGAATCAGTTGTCCTAAAGATGTGACCATCTGACTCCGTCCATTGTTGTTGCGATTTGTAAATTATGTAAAAAATCATATATCGGACTCAACGAAGGTTGGAAAAGCTTGATCGGGATCGGAGAATTAATTTTGAACTAACCTACGATTTTTAGTTAACAATCAAGAACGCGCAAAAGTCTGTTATTGCCAAGTATGAACAAAATACAGTAGAGATTCCTAACTTATATCTATATACAAACTCAATTATTGATAATTACAACTTACCCAAAATACAAAATGAACTAAAATGGGCGCCAATCCAACTCCAATCAAGCTGATCTTCTCAGCACTTCAACTAGTTCAATACCCCCTCAAGCTCGACGTGTGGAACTTGTTGACCAAGTTGAGCTTGCTACATAAGCGGACTAATTAATCAGCTAAAAGAGCTTTGGTTAGGAGATCAGCAGGCTGATTAAAAGGGGACACAAAGTGAGGGTTGATGAAGCATGAAGACAAGTGCTGCCTGACCACATGACAATTCAGCTCCACATGTTTAGTGCGCTCATGGAAGATAAGATTTCTGGCTATATGCATAGTAGCATTGTTGTCACAATAGATGGCTACAGAAGTGGGAACCTAGACTTGAAGATCAGATAGAAGCCTGACTAACCAGGAGACTTCACAGCAGGCATATGCCATAGCTCTATACTCAGCTTCAGCTAATGATCTAGAGACTATACCTGCCTCTAGCTCTTACAGGATATAAGGGAGTTGCCAAGGAGAACAGAATAGCCAGATACAGATTCCCTTGTCAATGGGCATGCTCCCCAATCAGCATCACAGAATGCTGAAAGTTGCAAAGGTCGATCACTTGGGTAGAAAATGTCTTGTGTTGAAGCACATTTCAAGTACCTGAGGACCTTGTGAGCAGCATTGAGGTGGTCTTGAGTAGGCTGATGCATGAACTGACTGAGTATATAAACAGAATATGCAAGTCTCGTATTGGTGAGGTAAATGAGCTGTCCAACCAACCTCTTATAGGAAGCTGGATCAGTTAACAAAGGAGCTGTGGAGAGACTTAACTTGTGCTTAGTGTCCATAGGAATCCTTGATGGTTTGCAAGCAAGCCAGCCTCTGATATGAGATCCAGAGTATACTTTCTTTGATTGAGAAACAGACTTTATCTTGATCTAGCTGCCTCAAAACCAAGAAAGTATCTCAACCGTCCAAGGTCCTTTATTCTTACAAGATCATGAATGAAGTCTTTGACAACTTGAATAAGAGATACTGAGGTACTAGTGATGATCACATCATCCACACACACAATAAGAGTCAATAAAACTCCATCCTTGTTATAGGTGAAAAGAGAGTAATCATTAAGGCTTTGAGTAAAATTAAAGCTGAGCAAAGAGTCAACCATTGTCTAAGGGCTTGCTTTAGGTCATAGAGACTTTTCAATAGTTTGCATACCTTTACTTGTACCTTCTCTTCCTTATAGAAATCAGGAGGAAATGACATGGAAACCTCCTCATCTAACTTCCCATGAAGGAATGCATTGTCTACATCCAACTGATATAAAGGCCATCCTTTAGAAATAGCCAATGCAAGAAATGCTCGAACTATATTCATCTTTACTACAAGAGCGAAGGTTTCATGGTAGTTCAACCCTTCCAATTGAGTGAAACCCCTTGCTACTTATCTGGCCTTGTATCTCATCAGAATTCCTCTTGATTCTGTACACCCATTAGAGCTAACAGTTTTTGCTAGGTGGAAGATCAGTGACTTCCCAAGTATGATTGCTCTCAAGGGCTTTTAATTCAGCTAGCATAGCATCATTCCACTTCTTGTCCTTGTAGGCCTTGCTATAACAGGTAGGCTCATTGATGAGCCGTATTTATACGACTTGTCGAGTCATTAAATCCCACCATTTCATTCACTTTATTATGCGAACAGTTACTTTTTAGTGTTGTTTCGTGTTTCAGGTGATTTGGAAGCTCTAGGAGGAATCACGCTTAAAAGACGGCATTTTCATGCCAGAAACATCGCAATTGAAGATCAGACCAAAGGAGGGCCGTGAACAGTGTTTTTCGGCTCGTGAACAGTAACTCCGGCGTGAATAGTGATTCCGGCGTGAATAGTAACTCCGGCGTGAATAGTGATTCCGGCGTGAACAGTGTCCGATGAACAGTAATTCCGGCCCATGAACAGTACTTCGGAAAAAAGTCCAAGTTCCAAAGTCCAGCAGCCGGCCCAATTTGTATGCGACGCTAGGGTTTCGTAGCTTTATGACCAAGTTAGGGTTTCTCAAACCCTATAAATAGAAGAGCAGTGCTGCCATCCATAATCATCCCATCTCATATTCGAATACTATTCTCTTCACTTGGCCGTGCACCACCTGCTGCTCTCCATTCCTCCGCCGGATCTCAGCCTTGCTCAGCCGTACCCTCCTCCGTGCGCCGCCCATAGCCACCGTGCCTTGCTTTTGAAATCTCGATCTCATAGTGAAGTTCTTGTCCCTTTTATTTCCCTGCATTATTTAATTATGAATATGTGTAACTAAAACCCATATTCGGGTTAGGGTTAAATAATCGTGACTTATGTTTTTGAGATTTGAATCTTAATGCTTGTTTTATTATTCCATTAAACCTTGTGCTAATTATCTCGATTAATATTGTGAAACTGAGTTGATACCCGGAAAGGTTAGGTTTAGTTGAACGATATAAATCCATTGTTTACTGTTTGTTTGATACTAGAGAGCTACAAACAAATAGAGCACTAATTTGATATATCTTGGAATGGAGTATTGAATTATTAGGTTTAAAAGAATTAGAAACATGATATTTAGAAATCAATGATAAAACCAAGTCACAATTGAATAATACCCTAACCTGAATATTCCTTTGATTGATAAATCCCTTGCACTTCTCGATTATTACACTAACCTCTACTTTCACATTAGTTTCTTGTTCTTTTTCTCTATTACAGAGCGAAGTAGTAACCATCTAGCTCCCTAGGGTTCGACCCTTACTCACCACTGTACTCACCCACAGCCAAGAGCGAGGAAAATATAAATTGTTTTTGCACAGGTACGACGACAGCCTGTTCAAAATGGCGCCGTTGCCGGGGAGCTAAGCACGGTGAAATTTGTTCTTCTTTACTTTTTCGTTTATTTTTCTCTTTGCATTATTTCGAAATTTGCTTATCTCGGTGAATTTTACTTTTTCGTATTTTTCAACTGCCTCGATTTTATTTCTAGCTTTTAGAGGGTTCTGTCACCAAGACTTACGAGTCTAAGGGGATTGGGTTTTAAGTGAGACCATTGTGACTCCTCCAATCTCCTGGGGATCCTTTACTGCTAGTTTATTCGTTTTCTGTTTTTCGTTTATTTCGATTTGATTTCTAGCTTCTAGAGGGTTCTGTCACCAAGACTTACGAGTCTAAGGGGATTGTGTTCCAATCTCCTGGGAACCCTTTGTTGCTAGTCTGTGTTTGCTATTTCGGTGTTTGCTACCCGGTGCTTGTTATTTCCGTAACATGTCTCACTCAGGAAGTAGAGTTGGTGAAAACAATGAAGAAGTAGACCAGAATGTTCGAAATGAGGAAGGAGTACTACCTCAAGGACCGATGATCCAACATGGCGAGATCAGGGGGGCTATCCCTGATCAGCTTCAACAGTTCCAGCAACAACAACAACCTCAAAACCATCAACCTCAAAACCAACAACAACCCCAACCACAGTACCCACAATACCCTCAGTACCCACCATATCAGCAGTATCCACCACCTCAGTACCCACAGTATCCGCAACAGCCCTACCCGCAATATCCACCACCATATCCACCACCACCGTATCATCCGCAACATCCGTACCCACCACCTCAGAGACCTCCACACCAGCAAGTAGCTCGAGACGATGAGGAGGACGAATATGAAGGACCTACTATGGGCGAGCTCTCGGTTCCTAGTTTCAGAGACCAGTCATGGCCAATTCATGAAGGACCAGACATCGCAGCCATCGCAATCAGCACCTCAGTCGTCCACCACTTGCCTAAGTTCTCAGGAAGGAAGGGAGAGTCTGCCACGTCTCACTTGACGCGTTTTCACGGGATATGCTTGAACCTCAGGCCACACGGAGTCGAAGTGGATGACTTCAAACTGAAGTCCTTCTATTTCTCACTACAGGATGCCGCTACAGATTGGTTCCTATCTTTACCCTCAGGCAGTATTTATACGTGGGAGCAGATGCAGAGGCAGTTCTTCAGCAAGTACTATCCAGCAGGGCGTGCAGCGCAAGTCCGGAGACAGTTGCAAGAGCTCAGGCAAGGCCCAAACGAGACCATGTACGAGTACGTGGAGAAATTCCTTGCCTTGGAGAAGAGTTGCTGCAATCTGGAGCTCCCGGAGAAGTTGATCGTGGAATATATGCTGGATGGACTTCGCAGGATGGACAGGAAGTTACTGGAAGCCTCAGCTGGAGGCCAACTCATGAACATGACCCCAGCCAGAGTAAAGCAGAAGATCATATCAGTGGCAGAGGGTGAGCGATTCCAGGATGAGACCACAAAAGAGGACGAGTATGCCCGCCCCAAGAACGTGTCCACCGCTGAGCCCTCTATCAGTGCCGTGTTCGCAGAACTCAAGGAGATGAGGGAGCTGATGAAGCATGTAGTCCGAAGGACTCCGGTCCAGGCCAAGCCATGCGAGTTCTGTACGTCTACAGATCACAAGACAGATGAGTGCCCCACCTTACAGACAGACGTTCAGGGCGATGTGAATGCAGTGGGCAATTTTCAGAATTATGGCAACCAACCAGGCCCAATCAAGCAGTATGGCGCAGCAGCACCTCATCAAGGCGCCTGGAGGAACAACTATCAGCAGAATCAGACTCAGCAAGCACGACCAAATATGCCTCAGCAGAATCAGCAGACTCAGCCGCCGTACAGACATCCTAACAGTCAGTACCAGCCGAATGCACCAGGTCAGTACCAGCAGAAAGGGCCGAACACTTATCAAGCAGGTCCGAGCAACCAAGGCCCCAGTAAGTCGCTAGAGGACATGGTCAGAGATCTGGCAGTTAGCGCCCAACAGACAAATACAAACCTGAACCAGTACATGGCCAAAACCGACGGAGCACTAGCTGACATTCAGAAGCAAATAGGGCAGATGTCCACGACTCTCTCCAGACTTGATGACAACACAGGACGACTCCCCTCGCAGACCATTCCGAATCCAAAGGGGAATGTCAGTGCAGTCACATTAAGGAGTGGACGAAGGGCAGCAGGACCAGTAGGGGACGAGCATCAGCAAGAGCAAGAGGCGACCGAGCCAGATGCCTTCATCCAGGACGAGCCCAGACCAGACGTGATCCCATCAGAGGCCCCTCGGCCAGTACAGGTACCCATTGTCGAAAACTCTAATGTCCAGGTACCTTTACCTTTTCCAGTGCAGGCCCGAGCTCCGAAAAAGTATGTGATGGACAAGGAAGTGTGGGAACTATTCAGTAAGGTAGAGATTAACATCCCACTCCTTGAGGCCATCAAGCAGATCCCGAGATACTCTAAGTTTCTGAAGGAGTTATGCACGAACAGACGGAAAGGAACCCAGCCAGATGAGGAGCTTATGAGCAGGAATGTTTCAGCGGTTATTCAGCGCAAGGTGCCACCAAAATGCGGTGATCCAGGCACATATACCATTCCCTGCATGATCGGTAACATTAGGCTAGAGAATTGCATGCTTGATCTTGGAGCCTCTATTAATGTTTTACCGTATTCTATATACTCCTCCTTGCGCATTGGTCCTTTAGAACCTGCAGGTCTTACCATACAGCTGGCGGATAGGTCATGCAAGCAGCCCGAGGGCAAGATTGAGGATGTGCTCGTACAGGTCGGAGAGTTGGTATTCCCAGCGGACTTCTATGTCCTCAAGATGGAGGGCAGTAGCCCCACAGACCATGCACCAATCCTTCTCGGCCGACCATTCCTCAAAACGTCAAAGATGAAGATAGACTGCGACACCGGGACGTTGACCATGGAGGTTGAGGACGAAATGATCAGCTTTGACATCTTCGGGGCCATGAAGCACCCCGCAGAGTATGAGGCGGTCCATGCTTTAGACACCCTGGACGACCTTGTCCAGGAGGTACATCCGGAGAGACGGACCGACCCGCTAGAGGAAGTCATTGAGGAGGCAGTTTACTCACCTGAGGATTCTTATGAGCATGCAGAGGCGATCATGGACGCCCTAGACCAGCTCGAGATTGCCCAGCCACTCACCCCGAGGTACGAGGTTAATGCAGTTCGTTTATTCAAATCACAAGTGTGCTTGCCTTCTGTTGTGCAGGCACCTACAGTAGAATTGAAGCCTCTGCCTAGTCACTTGAAGTATGCATTCTTAGGGGAGGGTAGCACGCTGCCAGTCATCATTAAGAGTGGGCTCGAGGCAGATCAGGAGCGCAGGTTGATTGGAGTGCTGACCGAGCACAAACTGGCCATCGGATGGACACTGGCTGACATCAAGGGAATTAGCCCGGCAGTTTGTATGCATCGGATATTGTTGGAGGATGGAGCTAGACCGTCGAGGGATCCTCAGCGCAGATTGAACCCAGTCATGATGGAGGTGGTCCAGAAGGAGATTCAGAAGCTTCTGGATGCTGATGTGATTTACCCGATCTCAGACAGTCAGTGGGTAAGTCCGGTACATGTTGTACCGAAGAAAACTGGGATCACAGTGGAGAAGAATGCCGAGGGCGAGATGGTGACTACACGAGTCAAGAATGGATGGCGCATGTGCATAGACTACAGGAAGCTGAATGCAGTTACGCGCAAGGATCACTTTCCTCTTCCATTTATTGACCAGATGCTCGACCGCTTGGCAGGTAAGCCTTATTTTTGTTTTCTAGATGGTTTTTCAGGCTATAACCAGATTCCCATAGCACCCGAGGATCAGGAGAAGACGACCTTTACATGTCCATTCGGTACGTTTGCTTTTCGCCGGATGTCTTTTGGCTTGTGTAACGCACCAGGTACTTTTCAGAGGGTGGTTACTAGCATATTCTCTGACATGATAGGTTCATTTATTGAGGTGTTTATGGACGACTTCACTTTGCATGGTGACACTTTTGATGCATGTCTAGAAAATTTGAGCATGGTACTTGCACGTTGTGTTTCTATGAATTTGGTGCTCAATTATGAAAAGTGTCATTTTATGGTCACTCATGGAGTTGTACTCGGTCACATAGTCTCACGTGAGGGGATAGAGGTAGACAAGGCTAAGATAGATTTGATTGTTACTCTGCCATACCCCTCTACAGTCCGTGATATTAAGTCGTTTCTAGGGCATGCTGGTTTCTATCGTAGATTCATTAAGGATTTCTCGAAAAAGGCACTGCCTTTATCTAACCTCTTGCAGAAAGATGTTCCTTTTGAGTTTACAGATCAGTGCAGGGCAGCATTTGACGAGCTGAAGGAGGCCCTCACCAGCACGCCCATCATTAGAGCCCCGGATTGGACTCAACCATTTGAGATTATGTGTGACGCGAGTGATTATGCTGTAGGAGCAGTTCTTGGTCAGAAGGTGGACAAGAAGCCCGTGGTGATCTACTACGCTTCGAGAACACTGGACGTGGCCCAGAAGAACTATTCGACCACAGAGAAGGAGTTGCTAGCCGTGGTTTTCGCCTTGGAGAAATTTAGATCATATCTGTTATGTACTAAAGTTGTCGTCTATTCTGACCATGCAGCTATTAGGTACTTGATGACGAAGAAGGAGGCGAAACCGAGGCTCATTAGGTGGATCCTCCTCCTACAGGAGTTTGACGTGGAGATTCGGGACAAGAAGGGCATAGAGAACACAGTGGCCGACCACTTGAGCCGTCTTGTCCGAGAGGAGGATGCCGGGCAGATTACCGAGACGTTCCCAGATGAGCACTTATATGCTATTTCAGGTAAGCTGCCATGGTTCGCTCCCATAGTGAACTACCTGGTCGGAGGTAAGTTCCCGCCCTCATACTCTAGGGCACAGTGTTTGAAATTGAAGCATGATGCTAAATACTATGTGTGGGATGATCCGTACTTGTGGAAAATAGGTGTAGATCAGATTCTTAGACGGTGCATCCCTGATGATGAGATTGCTTCAGTGATTAGTTTCTGCCATGAGTTAGAGTGTGGAGGCCATTTCGGCCCTAGGAGGACTGCTAGGAAGATATTGGATAGTGGATTCTTTTGGCCACATGTTTTTAGAGATGCCTACGATCATTGTAAGAAATGTGATAGATGCCAGAGAGTAGGTAACATTTCGGCCAGACAGGAGATGCCACAGGTCCCCATATTAGTGAATGATGTGTTTGACATTTGGGGGATAGATTTCATGGGTCCTTTTCCTGCTTCATGTGGTTTTGAGTTTATCTTAGTTGCAGTTGATTATGTGTCCAAGTGGGTAGAGGCCAAGGCCACTAGGTGTGCTGATGCTAAAACTGTCGTAGACTTTTTGCGCACTAACATCTTTTGCAGGTACGGAGTACCTAAGGCCATTATCAGTGATCAGGGGACGCACTTCTGCAACCGCATCATGGCATCCACACTGAAGCGCTACCATGTTCATCACCGGACTTCCACAGCATATCACCCCCAGACGAATGGGCAAGCGGAGATCTCCAACCGCGAAATAAAGGGAATTCTGGAGAAGATGGTAGGACCGACTAGGAAGGATTGGAGCCAGCGGTTAGATGAGGCATTGTGGGCATACAGGACAGCTTACAAGACCCCGATCGGCACCTCGCCTTTTCGGTTGGTCTATGGGAAGGCGTGCCACTTACCGGTTGAGCTCGAGCATAAGGCATATTGGGCACTGAAGAAGTGCAATCCAGATTTACAGGCAGCCGGGCTAGACAGGAAACTACAGTTGTGCGAGTTGGATGAGTTGCGCCTCGAGGCTTATGAGAGCCAAACAGACTACAAGGCGCGGACCAAGCTCTACCACGACAAATTTATACTCAGGCGCACGTTTGAAGTTGGGCAGCAGGTCCTGGTCTTTTCATCACGCCTACGATTGATGCCAGGCAAGTTACGGTCCAGATGGACAGGCCCGTATTCAGTTACTCACGTTTATAACCATGGAGCGCTCGAGCTAGAGTGCCCTGCAGAAGGGCGGCGCTTTAAGATCAATGGGCAGAGGGTGAAGCACTACCACGGAGAGCTCGAGATACCCGCCCAGGAATTTGACCTAGCCGAGCCCCTTGACACCACCGCTGATGAAGTTCCTCTTGCCGAGCCTCCTGACACTTAGAGGAGGTACTGTCGAGCCAACGACGTTAAACAAAGGCGCTCGCAGGGAGGCAGCCCTGCACCTTTTGCTTTTCAGTTTATTTACTTATTATGTTTGTTTTGAGTCATTATTGTCACATTGTGCCTTGGAAAGGAATCGGTTTCATTTTGCAGGGATTGGACTTAGTCGGCCGGAAAATTCCCTTGGAGCTACGCATTTTAGCCCCCGGACTTGATCCGAGTTCAGCCGACCACCGTCTACATCCCAGGGGAGTCTCGTTCTACCCTTTTCCTTTCCTTATCTATTTATTGCATGCATTTGTGTGTCTAGATTTGAGTCGTGCCGTGAGGACACGGCTCATTTCAAAAGTGTGGGGTGGGAGAGTCAGTTATCGAGTCAGCATGTTTGTTTCACGCCCACCACACAGAGTCAGCACGTTTCGAGTCATTTTTAAAATTTTTGTACATGATACTTCACTATTTCCTAGACTTGCAGTAGTGGATAATGATTGGGTGAAATAGATATAGCCGATTTTACATGCATGTCTTGGTGAAAATTGATTTGTGCGACTAGCATGTGATCTTAAAATTTTGCGTGCCTTTGTTAGTTGAGATAAACAGGGATGTGGAGTTGATAGCAATGCCCTAGAGAGACTTGACAGATCGTTCAAAGGCCGAACTCAGGATATGTGGTTATGTGGAGTTCGTGGAGGCTAGCACTTCGAGGCAACATAGTACGAGTCTGCTCCGCCGCTGCGGTACCCTTTGCGGTTGGTCGGGACGGGAAAACTTCACACCGTCCAAGCTCTAGTCCAAGTAGCCGAGAAAACAGGCAAGCGACCCTTGACTTGACCCGTGTCGAAAGGACGATGATGAGTAAGAGCAGGAAGGTTTCTAATCCGAGTAGCCGGGAAAATAGACGAGCGACCCTCGGCTTGACTCGCGTCAAAAGGAGGAGAAACCACGGTTCGATCAAATCACAATCCGCACTACAAAGCAACAAATTCACAACCATCGTGATAGTCCACACGTCTCATGTGACAGCATCATTGAAATTCCGAATCAGATGACACTATAGCTGACCGAAATCTCTCAACACTTTGGAGCTCGAATCAATCACGTGCAAGAAAAAGCGGCAAAGCATAACCACATAGCAGCGAGTTCGAGCCCGAGAATGAGGGTTCATGGGTCTAAACAGGGCTATCTCCAGATACATCCGAATTGATTTGCATCTCGACCCAAAGGTAACACGTATCTTTAACCCATGTTTTAGCACAAAGACATTAGTAGCGAGCATGCATAACAGGCGAGATCTAGAGTAATCGATTCATGTCCATGTAGCACGTCTAGGATGACCGAAGCTTTGTGATGTTCGTACTTCATTTTTTCCTCTTATGACCTAGTCCTTGTTCGGGACGAACAAGTTTAAGTGTGGGGTGGTTTGATGAGCCGTATTTATACGACTTGTCGAGTCATTAAATCCCACCATTTCATTCACTTTATTATGCGAACAGTTACTTTTTAGTGTTGTTTCGTGTTTCAGGTGATTTGGAAGCTCTAGGAGGAATCACGCTTAAAAGACGGCATTTTCATGCCAGAAACATCGCAATTGAAGATCAGACCAAAGGAGGGCCGTGAACAGTGTTTTTCGGCTCGTGAACAGTAACTCCGGCGTGAATAGTGATTCCGGCGTGAATAGTAACTCCGGCGTGAATAGTGATTCCGGCGTGAACAGTGTCCGATGAACAGTAATTCCGGCCCATGAACAGTACTTCGGAAAAAAGTCCAAGTTCCAAAGTCCAGCAGCCGGCCCAATTTGTATGCGACGCTAGGGTTTCGTAGCTTTATGACCAAGTTAGGGTTTCTCAAACCCTATAAATAGAAGAGCAGTGCTGCCATCCATAATCATCCCATCTCATATTCGAATACTATTCTCTTCACTTGGCCGTGCACCACCTGCTGCTCTCCATTCCTCCGCCGGATCTCAGCCTTGCTCAGCCGTACCCTCCTCCGTGCGCCGCCCATAGCCACCGTGCCTTGCTTTTGAAATCTCGATCTCATAGTGAAGTTCTTGTCCCTTTTATTTCCCTGCATTATTTAATTATGAATATGTGTAACTAAAACCCATATTCGGGTTAGGGTTAAATAATCGTGACTTATGTTTTTGAGATTTGAATCTTAATGCTTGTTTTATTATTCCATTAAACCTTGTGCTAATTATCTCGATTAATATTGTGAAACTGAGTTGATACCCGGAAAGGTTAGGTTTAGTTGAACGATATAAATCCATTGTTTACTGTTTGTTTGATACTAGAGAGCTACAAACAAATAGAGCACTAATTTGATATATCTTGGAATGGAGTATTGAATTATTAGGTTTAAAAGAATTAGAAACATGATATTTAGAAATCAATGATAAAACCAAGTCACAATTGAATAATACCCTAACCTGAATATTCCTTTGATTGATAAATCCCTTGCACTTCTCGATTATTACACTAACCTCTACTTTCACATTAGTTTCTTGTTCTTTTTCTCTATTACAGAGCGAAGTAGTAACCATCTAGCTCCCTAGGGTTCGACCCTTACTCACCACTGTACTCACCCACAGCCAAGAGCGAGGAAAATATAAATTGTTTTTGCACAGGTACGACGACAGCCTGTTCACTCATTATCATCAAGAACTTGAAAAATATAGTGTTGGTGACTGACAGGTCGTCGTCGGTACCTGCAAATCTAAATTTATAATTCCTTACTCTGAACTGTGGGTTAGTACAGCGGCAAGCAAGGGTCGAACCCAAGGGAGCTAGATAGTTACTACTTTGTTCTGTAAGTAGAAAAGAAAAGACAATTGGGGTTTGTGAGAGATTAGGAAACAGTGCAAATAAACGAAATAAGCGAGTGTGTAAATATCAAAGAGGAATATTCAGACTAGGGTTTGATTGTGACTTGTTTTATCATTGACTTCTAATATTCTAATTCATAATTTCTAAGTGTGGTTGTCCCGACAAAGGTGACTTCCCAAGTAACCCGACAAAGGTGTTACGCCACAACTTAACCCGACAAAGGTGTTAAGCTTCTAATTCCCCTAGGTTTAATAACCCGACAAAGGTGTTATCTAACCTAGACGTGCTACCTATCCAAACGACAAAGTATTAGATAGATGATTAATATAGAAATATGCGCAACTAGGTTTTACGACAAAGTATCCGCCTAGTCTAGCAATAATTCATGGAATTCATGCACGAGAATTAGTAAAACAATGAATATAGCATTAAGATCCAAGTCTCAAAAACATCGTCACAATGTATAAACCCTAGCCCGAATAATAGGATTAGTTACACATGGCCATTAGGGCAAAAAACGATGAATAATAACAAGTAAACTTCACTAGTGCCGAGAGGAAGGAACGTCCGAGCCGTGAGGGCTGAGCAAGGACTAAGCACGGCTGAGGCAGGGGCTGAGCTAGGGCAGTAAGGTGGGCGGTGCAATGGCGAAGGACGGCGGAGCTAGGGCGGAGCAAAGGAGGAATTAGGGTTTCGGCCGTGAGTTAGGGTTTGAGAGGAATTTTGTGGAGAGAGGAGCTCTCCACGTTTTGGGATGATTTGAAAGGCTGAGTTGAGGCTCTATTTATAGAGCAGAATGAGGCTCTAGATCCCCCAAAAATCGGTCTAAGTCCAAAATTAGATTAGGAAAGGTTTCCAAATCCGATTTTACTTGATCTCTAAGTAAACTTCTTGTGCTTCTAGATCCGTGTAGAGCCTTCCAGAATCTTCTAGACACTCTCTAAACCGCCACGCATGGAATTAGGAATTTTCCCGAAGTTACTGTTCACGGCCCAAAAATACTGTTCACGCCGGGAATTACTGTTCACGGCCAAAACACTGTTCACGCCGGAAATTACTGTTCATCTGCGGACACTGTTCATCCATCCTGTGCATCTGTTTTGACTTCGGCTCTCGATTTGACCTTCCAAACGACTTCGGATGCTCTCGGTGTAAACTAGAGAGTTGTAGTGAATTGAGTCACCTACGCAACGGTATATTCTTCGTATTTTTCTGATCCACGGTCAGCTCCCAGCACTCCGACGAACGTCCAAAGGTCTGATCTGCCATTGTGATGTTTTCGGCATAAAATGCCGTCTTTTATGCACGTTTCCTCCTAGAGTTTCCGAAACACATTGATGAGTCGTATTTATACGACTCGTCGAGTCAATTAATCCCATTTATTTCGACACTTTTATATGCGAACAATTACTTTTTAGTATGGTTTTGCATTTCAGGTGTTTCGGAAGCTCTAGGAGGAAACGTGCATAAAAGACGGCATTTTATGCCAAAAACATCACAATGGCAGATCAGACCTTTGGACGTTCGGCGGAGCACTGGGAATGGACAGTTGATCAGAAAAATACGAGCTACATGGCGTTGCGTAGCTGACTCAATTCCCTACAACTCTCTAGTTCACACCGAGAGCATCCGAGGTCATTTAGAGGGTCAAAATCAGAGCCAAAGTCAAAACAGATGCGCAGAATGGATGAACAGTCTCAGACCAGATCGCGGATACTGTTCACTTTATGAACAGTACCCGCGGACGATAATATGAACAGTACCCGCGGCGATAAAATGTGCATGGTCCGCGGATGAACAGTATTTCCGGTCGTGAACAGTATTTCCGGCCGTGAACAGTGTTTTTTGGGCTTATTTCTTAATTGCGTTTTTTGGCCCAGAAACTGATTTAGAAACCCTAGAGCTTATATGTTTAGATCAGGGGTAGGGTTTCGAAGAGGATATCATCATATCATCATCCATCAACCAAGAAGGCTCTAGAAGTGAAGATGAAGCTTTCGACGAGAGAGAAGATTTTTCTACTTTTAATTATGCGTCTTTTCATAATTATGTGTAGCTAAATCCTAATTCAGTTTAGGGTTTCGCATATTGTGACGTTTGTTTTGAGACTCTATTCTTAATGCTATTTTATGTTCCTCTAGTTCTTGTGCTTGAATTAAAGGATTGAATTGTGAAGCTAAGTGGAGACTTGAAATGGTAAAGCTTAGCGGAACGATTTAACCCCTATCGTCAATGCTTGTTTGATACTGAAACGTGAAAACAAGTAGGACACCTGAATTTAATATTGCCTGAAACGGATTATTAGATTTTGGAGAACTAGAAGTCTATAACCTGAAACGGAGTAGATTGTGGTGTAAGTGCTTGAAACGGCCTTACCTTAGGTTATAACCTGAAACGGAGTAACCACACTTAGAAGCATGAAATTAGATCATTCGCAGTCAATGATAAACGTGTCACAATAGAAACCCTAGACTGAGTTCTCTCTCTGGTTGAATCTTCATTATTATTTCCTTGCTATTTCTCTTCTGTACTCACAATCACTCAAAACCCCATTTCTTTCTTATTTTCAGTTACATACAGGAACAACTTCAACAACACCAGCTCCTTTGGGTTCGACCCTTGCTTGCCACTCTACTAGTTTCTCGCAAGGAGATTATAAATATAAATTTGCAGGTCAAACGACGCCTGTCAAATTTTTGCGCCGTTGCCGGGGAGCTGCGCTTCGGTGAAGCTGTTTCTTTCTTGTTTTAATTTTCTGTTTGTTTTTTTTATTTAGTTATTTTTCGTGCTTGCTACTTGTTTCACCATGTTTCATGCAGGTAGCCGGGTTGGTGAAAACAACGAGGAAGTCGAGCAGGGCATGCAGGACAGGGGAGGACTACTTCCACAGCATGAAAATCAAAATCAGATAATTCAGAATGGAGACAACAGGGGGGCTGCCCCAGTAAAACAAAGACCCCCGGTTGCACCACACGGAGCTGTCCCATATCCACCACAACCATATCAACAGCAACCATACCCACAATATCCACAATACCCATCTCAACCTTACCCACAATACCCACCTCAGCAGCAGTATCAACGGCCTCTGCGGCCTCCACAACAGCCGGTCTTCAGAGAGGAAGAGGACTACCTTCAAGGGGCCACCATGGGAGAGTTGTCCGCTCCACACTTCCGGAATCAGCCTTGGTGCATTTTAGAGGGACCAGAACTTGAGGAAATAGCTATCAACACGGTAGTTATTCATAATCTGCCCAAGTTCTCGGGACGCCAAGGAGAGTCCCCAACTACACACCTGCAGCGCTATCATGGAATCTGCCAGAACCTCAAGCCACCCGGAGTCGATGTGGAGGACTTTAAATTAAAAGCCTTCTATTTCTCACTTGTAGATGCTGCTAACGATTGGTTTTTGTCTCTGCCTTCAGGTAGCATCCAGACATGGGAACAGATGCAGAAGAAGTTCCTGGATAAGTATTACCCAGCGGGTAGAGCAATGCAGGTACGCAAGCAATTGCAAGATCTCAGACAAGGGCCGAATGAGACGATGTATGAGTATGTGGAAAAGTTCAGCGCCCTGGAGCAAAGCTGTTGCAACCTCGGACTCCCAGAGAAACTAATCGTAGAATATATGCTCAATGGACTGAGGAAGCTGGATAGAAAGCTGCTGGACGCCTCGGCAGGAGGAAACCTCATGAGACTTACTCCAGCGGGTGTGCGAAGAAAGATAGTGGAAGTGGCTGAAAATGCAAGGTTCCAAGATGAGTCCAACAACGAAGAAGAGTTCAGTCGGACCAGGAACGTCTCACAAGTCGAGCCCCCATCCAGTACTATGGCCGAGGAAATTAAACAACTCAAAGAGATGATGCAGCAGGTCATCAGGAGGCAGCCGGTTCAAGCCAAACCATGTGAGTTTTGTGGAGCACTAGACCACAAAACGGACGCGTGCCCGACTTTAGTGGAGGATGACCAGGGCGAAGTCAATGCAGTGGGCGATTACCAGAACTATGGCAATCGGACTGGACCGAGCAGACAGTACGGGAAAGGAGCCAACGGTCAAGGCTGGAGGAATGATAACAATGCGCCGAGGGAACCAGTACAGCAGACAGCCCCTCAACAAGCCCAGCAGTCCAGTTACTACCGTCCACCAAACCGCCAGCAACAGGGAGGCTACAACATTTATAATAATCAGAGCCAGTATCAGCAGCATGGGCAGAATTACAACCAGGCAGGTCCTACTAGTCAGAGCATCAGCAAATCTCTGGAGGACGTCGTGAAGGAGCTGGCAGCTAGCACCCAGCAACTGGCCGCCACGGTACAGCAGAATCAGGCCAAAACAGATGGCGCAATCTCCGAGCTATCCAAGCAGATGTCTCAGCTAGCCACTACAGTTTCTGAGCTCAAGAATGAACCGGGAAGGCTACCGTCACAGACCATACCTAACCCGCGAGGAAACGTGAATGCAGTCACACTGCGTAGTGGGAGAGATCTGAACGACGCAACAAAGGAGTCCGCCTCAGACCAGATCGCGGACGAAGAGCATTTTAATGCCGTCCGCGGTCAGATAAAATGCTCAGCGCCCGCGGGTATAAAATGCAAAGAGCCCGCGGTGGAACAGGTTTCCGCGGATGAATACCAAGTTACAGGCGCGGACCAAGAAGAGTTTAACGGTCCGCGGATGGAAATAAAATGTACATCGCCCGCGACCGGGTCTGACGAAAATTTCAAATCTAATCGTTCTCTTCCGTTTCTTGTGCAGGTCAGAGCTTCAAAGAAACATATGATTGATCGAGAAGTTTGGGAACTATTTAGCAAGGTGGAAATCAACATCCCACTCCTCGAGGCGATCAAACAAATTCCGCGCTACGCAAAGTTCTTAAAGGAGCTGTGCATCAACCGGAGACGTTCCACTGGCATTGACCAGGAACTACTGAGTAAGAACGTCTCAGCTGTTATTCAGCGAAAGGTACCTCCTAAATGCGGTGACCCTGGTACTTACACCATCCCTTGCACTATTGGTAATATTCGCATTGAGAATTGCATGCTCGATCTTGGTGCTTCAATTAATGTATTGCCATATTCTATCTATTCCTGTCTTCGTATTGGTCCATTAGAACCTGCAGGTCTTACCATACAGCTAGCAGACAGATCATGCAAGCAACCGGAAGGTAAAATTGAGGATGTACTAGTGCAGGTGGGGGAACTGGTGTTCCCCGCTGATTTCTACGTGCTTAAGATGGACAGCAGCGACTCGACGGATCACGCTCCTATTTTATTAGGTCGCCCATTCTTAAAGACGTCAAAGATGAAGATCGACTGCGACAGTGGCACACTGTCTATGGAGGTGGAGGGTGAAGTGATTCGATTCGACATATTTCAAGCCATGAAGCACCCACCAGATTTTGCATCGGTACACGCGCTAGATACACTGGATGATCTAGTCCAGGAGGTGAGACCGGAAAGGAGAGCAGACCCACTCGAGCTCACGCTAGAAAATGCAATTTACTCACATGAGGACTCCTACGAGTTCGCTGAGACGATTCTTGATGTGCTATCTTAACTGGAGACCGCGGGACCTCTCACACCCAGGTATGAAGTTAATGAGGTTCGTTTATTTAAGTCTAACGTGTTTTTGCCTTCTACTGTGCAGGCACCGAAACTGGAACTGAAACCTCTACCTGAGCACCTGAAATATGCATTTTTGGGGGAGAATAACACGCTGCCGGTCATCATCAAAAATGGGCTAGAAACAGACCAGGAGAGGCGATTGATCGAGGTGCTAAGCAGCCACAAGCTCGCTATTGGATGGACGCTTGCCGATATCAGAGGAATCAGCCCAACTGTGTGCATGCACCGTATCTTGCTGGAGGATGGAGCTAAGACTTCCAGAGAGCCTCAGAGGAGGCTAAACCCGATTATGATGGAGGTAGTGCAGAAAGAAATTCAGAAATTACTGGATGCGGACGTGATTTACCCGATTTCTGACAGTCAGTGGGTGAGTCCAGTGCATGTAGTCCCGAAAAAGACAGGAATCACAGTTGAGAGGAATGCTGCGGGTGAGTTGGTGACTACGAGAGTCAAGAACGGATGGCGCATGTGCATCGATTACAGGAAGCTGAATGCCGTGACGCGTAAGGATCACTTTCCTCTTCCGTTTATTGACCAGATGCTTGACAGGCTAGCAGGTAAGCCTTATTTTTGTTTTCTCGATGGATTTTCTGGTTATAATCAAATTCCCATTGCACCTGAGGACCAGGAAAAGACCACCTTCACATGTCCATTCGGTACGTTTGCTTTTCGACGTATGTCTTTCGGCTTGTGTAACGCACCCGGTACTTTTCAGCGGGTGGTTACTAGCATTTTTTCTGACATGATAGGTGTTTTTATTGAGGTGTTTATGGACGATTTCACTGTGTATGGTGACACTTTCGATGCATGTTTGGATAACTTGAGTAGAGTACTACAGCGTTGCGTTTCTATGAATTTAGTGCTCAATTATGAGAAGTGTCATTTTATGGTTACTCATGGTGTGGTCCTCGGTCATATTGTTTCGCACGAGGGTATTAAGGTAGATAAAGCAAAAATTGACTTAATTCTTACTCTGCCTTATCCTTCTACGGTGCGTGATATAAAATCTTTTCTTGGGCATGCTGGTTTTTACCGTCGATTTATTAAGGATTTTTCGAAGAAGGCTCAGCCTTTATCTAACCTTTTGCAGAAAGATGTACCTTTTGAGTTTACAGATTCATGCAGGGAGGCCTTCGACGAACTGAAACAGGCACTTACCAGCACGCCTATCATTCGAGCACCAGTCTGGGACCAGCCATTTGAGATTATGTGCGATGCCAGCGACTATGCTGTGGTAGCTGTACTAGGCCAAAGGATGGATAAGAAGCCTGTAGTGATTTACTACGCTTCAAGAACGCTGGATGCAGCTCAGCGAAACTACTCGACCACTGAGAAAGAATTACTAGCAGTAGTGTTCGCCTTGGAGAAATTTCGGTCTTATCTGCTTGGTACTAAAGTAGTTGTTTTCTCTGATCATGCAGCTATCAGGTATCTGATGACGAAGAAGGAGGCAAAGCCGCGGCTGATTAGATGGATTTTGCTGCTATAGGAATTCGACCTAGAAATCAAGGACAAGAAGGGGGTAGAGAACACTGTAGCTGACCACTTGAGCCGATTAGTACGAGAAGAGGATGCGGGGCACATCACAGAGACCTTCCCAGACGAGCACTTGTATGCTCTTACAGATAAAGTACCATGGTATGCTCCCATCGTGAACTACCTGGTCGGAGGTACATTTCCACCCTCTTACTCGAAAGCTCAATGTCTGAAACTCAAGCACGATTCTAAATACTATATGTGGGATGACCCGTATTTATGGAAAATTGGCGTAGACCAGATACTTAGACGGTGTATTCCTGATGATGAAATTGCTTCTGTGCTTAGTTTTTGTCATGAGCATGCATGTGGTGGTCATTTTGGCCCCAGGAGGACTAGCAGAAAAATTTTAGATTGTGGTTTTTTCTGGCCACATGTGTTTAGAGATGCCTACGATCATTGTAAGAAATGCGATAAATGTCAGAGGGTAGGCAATATTTCTGCTAGGAACGAGATGCCCCAAGTGCCAATTTTGGTTAATGATGTTTTTGACATATGGGGGATTGATTTTATGGGTCCTTTTCCTGCATCGTTCGGCTATTTGTATATTCTTGTTGCAGTAGATTATGTGTCTAAATGGGTAGAGGCTAAGGCTACTAGATGCAACGATGCTACAACGGTTGTAGACTTTCTTCGCACTAATATATTTTGCAGATACGGAGTGCCTAAAGCCATAATCAGTGATCAGGGGACACATTTCTGCAACAGAATGATGGCAGCAACTTTGAAGCACTACCACGTTCATCACCGCACCTCTACAGCTTATCACCCCCAGACGAATGGACAAGCAGAGATCTCTAACCGAGAGATCAAGGGGATTCTCGAGAAGATGGTGAAGCCAACTAGGAAGGACTGGAGTCAGAGGCTAGATGATGCTCTGTGGGCGTATAGGACCGCCTACAAGACACCGATAGGCACCTCGCCTTTTCGGTTAGTGTATGGAAAGGCATGCCACCTTCCAGTCGAGCTAGAGCACAAGGCCTTCTGGGCGCTTAAGACGTGCAACGTGGACTTGAAGGCTGCAGGATTGGACAGGAAATTACAGCTCAGTGAGCTTGAGGAACTGCGCCTGGAGGCTTACGAGAGCCAATCAGACTACAAGGCGCGCACTAAGCTGTACCATGACAAGTTCATTCTACGATGCACTTTCGAGGTCGGCCAGCAGGTACTAGTATTTTCATCACGTTTACGATTAATGCCTGACAAATTGCGTTCTAGATGGACAGGTCCCCACATAATTACGAAGGTTTTCAACCATGGAGCACTTGAGCTGGAGAACCCGAAGAATGGCGACCGTTTTAAGGTCAATGGACAACGGGTGAAGCACTATCACGGCGACGCCGAACTGCCCACTCAGCAGTTCGACCTGGCCGAACCTCCCACTGAACCATAAGAGAGGTAACGTCGAGCCAACGACGTAAAACAAAGGCGCTCGCAGGGAGGCAGCCCGGCATTTTTTTTTTTACTTTCTTTCGTTTTTCGTTCTTATTTCATCTTTCTACTTTATTTGAGTTTTTAGTCGTGTTTACACATTGTCTAGTGGGAAAGAAATTTATTTTTTGCAGGAAGAGGCGTTTTCCTCAGACGAGATCGCGGGTTACGAAGATGTTAAACCCGCGGACGATGAAGAGATTAAGCAACGACCGCGCCGGTAAAATGCACTTCGTCCGCGGAATAGGTTTGACCGGAAATACAGTTTTCTCTCAGAGGGGATCGCGGACCATTCAAATGTAAGAGCCACGGACGAAGAACAGTTTATGGTTGGACCGCGGAGCTAAAATGGTCACAATCCGCGGAATAGTTTGACTCGAAACCCTAATACCCAATTTCACACTGTTTCCCCTTTCCCTCCCCCAAACCACAACTCACGGCCGCCTCTTACAACCGTGTGCCACCGCTTCCAGCCTTCGCCCAGCTGCAACCCACGCCTCCAGAGCTTCGCCCAGCCTCATCCTTGCCCGATCCACCACCAAACTCAGCCGGAGTGAGGTATTTTTGGGTTTTGTAGTAGGATTTCTAGTATTTTCAAACTTAGGAGGATTTACTTCGTATCATGGACAATTGGTGTTGGATTTGCGGTGTTTGAATCATCCTGGAGTATATTATGTTGCTACGTGCTCGATTGTGACTTGGATTTGAGAATTCCGGTCGAAGGAATCGATCGACGGCGAAATTTCCAGACCGCGGGTAATGCCAATTTTATAGCCGCGGGTGATGAGGATATTAGCATCCGCGGATGGCACAATTAAAGTGGGCATGACCCGCGGCTTTCGTTGACCAGCGTTGACCGGTTCAATTTTGGCTTAATTTCCTACTGATAATCTAATTGTTTCCGTGTTTGTTATTTGCAGTGTCATGGCGCCTCCAGCACTTACATTCGAGGAACTGTACGCGGGATTGATGGCTCGCAAACATGCAGCGAGTAGGTTCGTGGATGCAGACTTTCTAAGACTTACCGGATTCGAGGATCGAGTCCGAGAGCTGCTAACGGTCAGTGGTTGGCCAGGACTCCTGACCCTCCAGAGTGAGACAGATGTAGAGGACACATGTGAATTTCTAGCCTCCTTTCGCTACGTCGATCACAAGGAAATTACCTACAGGCACCGAGGAGAGTGGCACACCATCACTCCTCCTCAGATTCGAGAGGTGTTTGTATGGCAAGAAGGAGGAGAGTGGGTTCGTGATGAGTTCGCTCTGGTAGATGCCTGGGCCAGACTCAGAATTCCCGGTGGAGGCACGTTCACACCAAGCAAGACGAGGGTGAATTTCCTTCAGGACCCAGTGATGTTCTACATTCAGAAACTGTTGGGAAACACGATATTTGCTCGGGTAAATGGGATCGACAAGTTCACCTACAGTGACATGATCTGCCTCCGTGCTATGGATCTGGGGAGGCGTGTCGACTTCTGCCACTTGATGTGCTATTTCTGGGAGCATCGCCTGACTGCTGGGCCGGTCGTCTGTGGTGGTTTGATCACATATTTGCTGCGCCGTCTGCACGGGCAGCCTGCTCTAGACCACCAGATCATTCCTGCAGAGTTTCTGACTATGAGGGCCTTCTCCGCCATGAAGGCGATCAAGAAGAGACCCACCGTCCCGGATCAGTTTGCCTGGACATACCATGCAGTGGCTGAGTATCGTCAGCCGTTACCTGCTGAGAGGCGACGCACTCGTGCACAGGAGGCAGGTCCGTCCGAGCCTCGCCGTCGCCGCACTCAAGAGCAGCCTCAGCCACAGCCCGCACAGCTCCCACAGGACCAGTTGGACATTACGTTCAACATTTATAGAGTGCTGCACCACGTAATGCCGGGAGCTCAGCCAGTCCCATCCCCATCAGGATGGACGCCGGATCAGCCCATTCCCCCAGCGTACCTGATTCCACCACAGTCGCCATCTTCAGACTCAGACTAGGGGAGTCCTGCTGTTCTTTATTTCTTTTCTTTCCCTTTTTTGTTGTGTCTGCATTTGTTTGTTTGTCTTTGAACTAAAGTCGTACCGTGAGGACACGGCTTTGTTCAAAAGTGTGGGGTGGGAAAGTCAGTCTGTTGTGTCAGCACGTTTATTTTTTGCACCTGCATAGTGTCAGCACGTTTCCCTTCGAAAAAAATTGGAAGTAGGAAATTTCTCTCTATTTCCTAGATTTGCAGTATTGGATGTTGATAATGTGAAATAGATAGAGCCGATTACATGCATGCCTCTTGTGAAATTTGAATTGTGCAATAACATGTGAACTTAACCCTTTACGTGCCTATGAAAGTTGAGATAAACAGGGATGTGGAGTTGATAGAAACGTCCTAGAGAGACTTGACAAAACGCTCAAGGACCGGATTCGAACTATATGGTTATGTGGATTTCGTAGAGGCTAGCACTTCGAGGCGACATGGTTACGAGTCTGCTCCGCCACTGCGGTACTTTTGCGGTTGGTCGGGACGGGAATACATCACACCGTCCAAACTCTAGTCCAAGTAGCCGGGAAAATAGTCAAGCGACCCTTGGCTTGACTCGCGTCAAAAGGACAATGATGAGTGAGAGCAAGTAGGTTCGAGCAATCACAATCCGCAACACAAGGAAACAAATTCGATCAATTGTGAAATCTTACACCGCAATAAAGTGAAGTGTCCCATTGATACATCAAACCGAGTCACTACAAGCTGTCCGAAAAGTACTCAAACACCTTGAAGCTCGAATCAATCACGTGCAAGAAGAAGCAATGAAGCGTAACCATGTAGCAAAAGTTCGGAACCAAGAGTGCGGTTCATGGGTCTAAAAATGACTATCTCCCGAGACATCCGAATTGATTTGCATCTCGGCCCAAAGGTAACACGTATCATTAATCCATGTTTGAGCACAAGTCTTTTAGTAACAAGTATGCATGGAAAGGTGAAATCTAGATTAGCCGAGTCATGTTCATGTAGCAATATCTAGGACGTCGAAGAAATTGTGGTGTTATATTTATTTTCCTTCTATGACTTAGTACTTGTTCGGGACGAACAAGTTTACACATGAAATGCAAAACAACACTAAGAAGTAACTGTTTGCATGATAAAGTGCCAAAATTGGTGGGATTTGATGACTCGATGAGTCGTATAAATACGGCTCATCAAACCACCCCACACTTAAACTTGTTCGTCCCGAACAAGAACTAGGTCATAAGAGGAACGAAATACTGTAAACATCACAATGCTTCGGCATCCTAGACATGCTACATGGACATGACTCGGTTACTCTAGATACCACCTTCTATGCATGCTCGTTACTAATAGACTTGTGCAAAAACATGGGTTAAAGATACGTGTTACCTTTGGGTCGTGATGCAAATCAATTCGGATGTATCGGGAGATAGCCCTTTTTAGACCCATGAACTGCATTCTTGGACTCGAACTCGTTGCTATATGGTTATGCTTTGCTGCTTTCTCTTGCACGTGATTGATTCGAGCTTCAAAGTGTTGAGTGCTTTTCGGCCAGCTATAGTGTCATTGGATTTGGTATTTCAATGGAGCTCTACACTTGATTTCGGTGTGGACTATCACAATGATGATGGATTTGTTGCTTTGTGGTGCGGATTGTGACTTGCTCGAACCTACTTGCTCTCACTCATCATCGTCCTTTTGACTCGGGTCAAGCCAAGGGTCGCTTGTCTATTTTCCCGGCTACTTGGACTAGAGCTTAGACGGTGTGAAGTATTCCCGTCCTGACCAACCGCAAAGAGTACCGCAGTGGTGGAGCAGACTCGTACTATGTTGCCTCGAAGTGCTAGCCTCCACGAGCTCCACATAACCATATATCCTGAGTTCGGCCTTCGAATGATCCGTCAAGTCTCTCTAGGGCATTTCTATCAACTCCACATCCCTGTTTATCTCAACTAACAAAGGCACGCAAAGTTTTAAAATCACATGTTAGTCGTCCAAGTTAATTTTCACCAAAGACATGCTTGTAATCGGCTCTATCTATTTCACCTAATCATTATCCAATACTGCAAGTCTAGGAAATAGTGAAGAATCATGTACAAAAATTAAAAAAAATGACGGGAAACGTGCTGACTCTGTGCAGGGTGCAAGAAAATAAACGTGCTGACTCGATGACTGACTCTCCCACCCCACACTTTTGAACTGACGTGTCCTCACGGCTCATCTTAAGTTCAAAGACACGACTATGCATGCAAACAAACGAAAAGGGAAATAAGAAGAGAGTAAGGTTGGACAGGCACTTCCCTCGTGCGATGCGTGACGATCTGAAACGACTGATTATTCTCCTATGAGTCCTCAAAGAGAGTCCCATCGAAGCTTGTATCGCAACGTGAGTTCGTCACAAAATGAAAGGGCTGTGTCAATGACATTAAGACGAATAAAGGATTCCCAGGAGGTTGGAGGAGTCACAACGGTCTCACTTAAAACCCAACCTCCTTAGACTCGTAAGTCTTGGTGACAAAATCCTTAAACGCTTATGTTTCTTGACACAATTTATTCAAGGTGCGAAACTACTCACGTTGGATACAGTCTTATGCCAATGTTTCGGATATGTTCGCCTCTGCCCCTGCATGAAAATCATCTTCTTTCCCAAGTACAATGTGACAATAATGACTCAAGACTCAAATAAAACAGAAAATAAGTAACTAAAACTGAAAGAATGATAAAAGTGTCGGGCTGCCTCCCTGCGAGCGCCTTTGTTTTACATCGTTGGCTCGACGGTACCTCTTTAGGGATCACAAGTTAGGATCCCAAGGCTGCTCCAAATCAAACTTCTGTACTCCCTTGTGAAGCTTATAGCCCTCATCGAATGGTGCTCTCATGTCTCTCCATCCTGGTTTCCATCCAAACGTGCCATGTCTCGGTCTCTTCCTCATGAATGGACGGTCAGAATCCTCGTGAACATGGTAGTTTGATTTCTTTCCAGCAAACGCAGGTGACAACATTTTTGTTCCCATGTCATTATTGGTCCTTGTGTCCAAGATGACTGATTGTCCCAGAATGAGTGCAATAGGACTGTGAGCGCTGGCATCTCCCGTCTGCAAAATATAAGAGTCAATATCATGGGTGAGTGTGAGAATACCTGGATCCTTGCTCTTTCCAGGCGGTGCCCCATGATTCACAGTGAGTGGACTCTCCATCGTTGGGTTGTTTTGCTCATGTTCCACCTCCAGCTTGCCTTCAAGCTCATCCTTGTCCATCGTGTGGTCCGCAGGAGCAATAACCTGCATTGGGAGTGGAAGAGAGGGGTCAGAAATCAGAGTTTCTTTAACTGCATCAGTGCGGTTCGCGGAGGCCTTCTGTATATCTT
This sequence comes from Rhodiola kirilowii, assembly GCA_033675215.1. Lineage (NCBI taxonomy): Eukaryota > Viridiplantae > Streptophyta > Magnoliopsida > Saxifragales > Crassulaceae > Rhodiola > Rhodiola kirilowii. The sequence continues at coordinate 39,289,666 of CM066201.1, forward strand.
TCACGGACGTCTCTTGAATTTATGGTAATTCTTCAGCCGTCTGCGATGTAATTGATGAGGCGTCCACGTCCTGCACTGAGGTAGAATCTTATGTGACCTTGATTTCCTCGGCCGCTTCGACAGTGAGGACCGGTTCTACCTCAGGTAGATCCGCAATAAAGTCTGAGCACGTCTCGGGCAACTCGGTAATGGGGTCTGATTCGAGTGGCTCGGTCGGCTCTTCTTTAGGTGCCAGCGGGCTATCTTCTTCCAAATATCCGGGGTAGTCCGACTTGAGCTCTTCTTCCGTCACCCATGTGTCCTCATCTTCTGCCGGTTCTATGGGCTCCAAGATAGGCTCTATTAGAGCCTCTGCCATGTCCGCCTCTATTTTTCTGCTGTCATATTCTTCCTGATTTCTCCTCAACTTGGACATGGCCTGGTCTAAGTCGGACGATGCTCTTGATCGCTCGGCCGAGGCTCTCTCGTTTTCAGCCTTAGCTTGGCGCAACATTTCGTCTATTTCTTCGATCAGCTTGGCCCGATATTGTCTTGACCTCTTGGCCAAATCTCCTATCAAGTGCCAAAGATTGCTTATGGTCAAGTCATCAACTGAGCCTCCGGCCTCCTCATTGAGCCTATCCCACTCATGAGGCATCATTCCGCCGAGAAATCTTTGAAGAAGATCGTAGTCAGTGAATCCATGGCGCGGGCAGCTTGTCACAAGGGAATCAAAGTACCGCAGGTACTCGTCCAAGTTTTCATCCCGGGATTGCTCAATGTACATGATCTTTTCTCGGACTTCTTGTTGGAAGGATGGTGGGGAAAACTCCTCATAGTTCCACGGCTCACTTCCATAGTAGGAAGACATGTCGAATCTGCAAGTAAATTAGAAAAAGCGCAAACTAGCAAAGCACCGAATAGCAAGAACAGACTAGCAATAAAGGATCCCCAGGAGATTGGAGGAGTCACAATGGTCTCACTTAAAACCCAATCTCCTTAGACTCGTAAGTCTTGGTGACAGAATCCTTTAAAAGCTAGGAAATCGAAATAAGAGGAAATCGGAATAAAAGGAAATCGAAATAAAAGGAAATTGAAATAAAAACTAGGAAATTGAAATACCAGGAAATAAAGAAAATAAACGAAAAAGGAAAGAACAAAGTTCACCGTGCGTAGCTCCCCGACAACGGCGCCAAAATTTGACAGGTCGTCGTCGGTACCTGTAAATCTAAATTTATAATTCCTTACTCTGAACTGTGGGTTAGTACAGCGGCAAGCAAGGGTCGAACCCAAGGGAGCTAGATAGTTACTACTTTGTTCTGTAAGAAGAAAAGAAAAGACAATTGGGGTTTGTGAGAGATTAGGAAACAGTGCAAATAAACGAAATAAGCGAGTGTGTAAATATCAAAGAGGAATATTCAGACTAGGGTTTGATTGTGACTTGTTTTATCATTGACTTCTAATATTCTAATTCATAATTTCTAAGTGTGGTTGTCCCGACAAAGGTGACTTCCCAAGTAACCCGACAAAGGTGTTACGCCACAACTTAACCCGACAAAGGTGTTAAGCTTCTAATTCCCCTAGGTTTAATAACCCGACAAAGGTGTTATCTAACCTAGACGTGCTACCTATCCAAACGACAAAGTATTAGATAGATGATTAATATAGAAATATGCGCAACTAGGTTTTACGACAAAGTATCCGCCTAGTCTAGCAATAATTCATGGAATTCATGCACGAGAATTAGTAAAACAATGAATATAGCATTAAGATCCAAGTCTCAAAAACATCGTCACAATGTATAAACCCTAGCCCGAATAATAGGATTAGTTACACATGGCCATTAGGGCAAAAAACGATGAATAATAACAAGTAAACTTCACTAGTGCCGAGAGGAAGGAACGTCCGAGCCGTGAGGGCTGAGCAAGGACTGAGCACGGCTGAGGCAGGGGCTGAGCTAGGGCAGTAAGGTGGGCGGTGCAATGGTGAAGGACGGCGGAGCTAGGGCGGAGCAAAGGAGGAATTAGGGTTTCGGCCGTGAGTTAGGGTTTGAGAGGAATTTTGTGGAGAGAGGAGCTCTCCACGTTTTGGGATGATTTGAAAGGCTGAGTTGAGGCTCTATTTATAGAGCAGAATGAGGCTCTAGATCCCCCAAAAATCGGTCTAAGTCCAAAATTAGATTAGGAAAGGTTTCCAAATCCGATTTTACTTGATCTCTAAGTAAACTTCTTGTGCAAGTCTTCTAGATCCGTGTAGAGCCTTCCAGAATCTTCTAGACACTTTCTAAACCGCCACGCATGGAATTAGGAATTTTCCCGAAGTTACTGTTCACGTCCCAAAAATACTGTTCACACCGGGAATTACTGTTCACGGTCCAAAACACTGTTCAAGCCGGAAATTACTGTTCATCCGCGGACACTGTTCATCCATCCTGTGCATCTGTTTTGACTTCGGCTCTCGATTTGACCTTCCAAACGACTTCGGATGCTCTCGGTGTAAACTAGAGAGTTGTAGTGAATTGAGTCACCTACGCAACGGTAAATTCTTCGTATTTTTCTGATCCACGGTCAGCTCCCAGCACTCCGACGAACGTCCAAAGGTCTGATCTGCCATTGTGATGTTTTCGGCATAAAATACCGTCTTTTATGCACGTTTCCTCCTAGAGTTTCCGAAACACATGAAATGCAAAACAACACTAAGAAGTAACTGTTTGCATGATAAAGTGCCAAAATTGGTGGGATTTGATGACTCGATGAGTCATATAAATACGGCTCATCAAACCACCCCACACTTAAACTTGTTCGTCCCGAACAAGAACTAGGTCATAAGAGGAACGAAATACTGTAAACATCACAATGCTTCGGCATCCTAGACATGCTACATGGACATGACTCGGTTACTCTAGATCCCACCTGCTATGCATGCTCGTTACTAATAGACTTGTGCGAAAACATGGGTTAAAGATACGTGTTACCTTTGGGTCGAGATGCAAATCAATTCGGATGTATCGGGAGATAGCCCTTTTTAGACCCATGAACCGCATTCTTGGACTCGAACTCGTTGCTATATGGTTATGCTTTGCTGCTTTCTCTTGCACGTGATTGATTCGAGCTTCAAAGTGTTGAGTGCTTTTCGGCCAGCTATAGTGTCATTGGATTTGGTATTTCAATGGAGCTCTACACTTGATTTCGGTGTGGACTATCACAATGATGATGGATTTGTTGCTTTGTGGTGCGGATTGTGACTTGCTCGAACCTACTTGCTCTCACTCATCATCGTCCTTTTGACTCGGGTCAAGCCAAGGGTCACTTGTCTATTTTCCCGGCTACTTGGACTAGAGCTTGGACGGTGTGAAGTATTCCCGTCCTGACCAACCGCAAAGAGTACCGCAGTGGTGGAGCAGACTCGTACTATGTTGCCTCGAAGTGCTAGCCTCCACGAGCTCCACATAACCATATATCCTGAGTTCGGCCTTCGAATGATCCGTCAAGTCTCTCTAGGGCATTTCTATCAACTCCACATCCCTGTTTATCTCAACTAACAAAGGCACGCAAAGTTTTAAAATCACATGTTAGTCGTCCAAGTTAATTTTCACCAAAGACATGCTTGTAATCGGCTCTATCTATTTCACCTAATCATTATCCAATATTACAAGTCTAGGAAATAGTGAAGAATCATGTACAAAAATTAAAAAAAATGACGGGAAACGTGCTGACTCTGTGCAGGGTGCAAGAAAATAAACGTGCTGACTCGATGACTGACTCTCCCACCCCACACTTTTGAACTGACGTGTCCTCACGGCTCATCTTAAGTTCAAAGACACGACTATGCATGCAAACAAACGAAAAGGGAAATAAGAAGAGAGTAAGGTTGGACAGGCACTTCCCTCGTGCGATGCGTGACGATCTGAAACGACTGATTATTCTCCTATGAGTCCTCAAAGAGAGCCCCATCGAAGCTTGTATCGCAACGTGAGTTCGTCACAAAATGAAAGGGCTGTGTCAATGACATTAAGACGAATAAAGGATTCCCAGGAGGTTGGAGGAGTCACAACGGTCTCACTTAAAACCCAACCTCCTTAGACTCGTAAGTCTTGGTGACAAAATCCTTAAACGCTTATGTTTCTTGACACAATTTATTCAAGGTGCGAAACTACTCACGTTGGATACAGTCTTATGCCAATGTTTCGGATATGTTCGCCTCTGCCCCTGCATGAAAATCATCTTCTTTCCCAAGTACAATGTGACAATAATGACTCAAGACTCAAATAAAACAGAAAATAAGTAACTAAAACTGAAAGAATGATAAAAGTGTCGGGCTGCCTCCCTGCGAGCGCCTTTGTTTTACATCGTTGGCTCGACGGTACCTCTTTAGGGATCACAAGTTAGGATCCCAAGGCTGCTCCAAATCAAACTTCTGTACTCCCTTGTGAAGCTTATAGCCCTCATCGAATGGTGCTCTCATGTCTCTCCATCCTGGTTTCCATCCAAACGTGCCATGTCTCGGTCTCTTCCTCATGAATGGACGGTCAGAATCCTCGTGAACATGGTAGTTTGATTTCTTTCCAGCAAACGCAGGTGACAACATTTTTGTTCCCATGTCATTATTGGTCCTTGTGTCCAAGATGACTGATTGTCCCAGAATGAGTGCAATAGGACTGTGAGCGCTGGCATCTCCCGTCTGCAAAATATAAGAGTCAATATCATGGGTGAGTGTGAGAATACCTGGATCCTTGCTCTTTCCAGGCGGTGCCCCATGATTCACAGTGAGTGGACTCTCCATCGTTGGGTTGTTTTGCTCATGTTCCACCTCCAGCTTGCCTTCAAGCTCATCCTTGTCCATCGTGTGGTCCGCAGGAGCAATAACCTGCATTGGGAGTGGAAGAGAGGGGTCAGAAATCAGAGTTTCTTTAACTGCATCAGTGCGGTTCGCGGAGGCCTTCTGTATATCTTTCACGGACGTCTCTTGAATTTATGGTAATTCTTCAGCCGTCTGCGCTGTAATTGTTGAGGCGTCCACGTCCTGCACTGAGGTAGAATCTTCTGTGACCTTGATTTCCTCGGCCGCTTCGACAGTGGGGACCGGTTCTACCTCGGGTAGATCCGCTATGAAGTCTGAGCACGTCTCGGGCAACTCGGTAATGGGGTCTGATTCGAGTGGCTCGGTCGGCTCTTCTTTAGGTGCCAGCGGGCTATCTTCTTCCAAATATCCGGGGTAGTCCGACTTGAGCTCTTCTTCCGTCACCCATGTGTCCTCATCTTCTGCCGGTTCTATGGGCTCCAAGATAGGCTCTATTAGAGCCTCTGCCATGTCCGCCTCTATTTTTCTGCTGTCATATTCTTCCTGATTTCTCCTCAACTTGGACATGGCCTGGTCTAAGTCGGACGATGCTCTTGATCGCTCGGCCGAGGCTCTCTCGTTTTCAGCCTTAGCTTGGTGCAACATTTCGTCTATTTCTTCGATCAGCTTGGCCCGATATTGTCTTGACCTCTTGGCCAAATCTCCTATCAAGTGCCAAAGATTGCTTATGGTCAAGTCATCAACTGAGCCTCCGGCCTCCTCATTGAGCCTATCCCACTCATGAGGCATCATTCCGCCGAGAAATCTTTGAAGAAGATCGTAGTCAGTGAATCCATGGTGCGGGCAGCTTGTCACAAGGGAATCAAAGTACCGCAGGTACTCGTCCAAGTTTTCATCCCGGGATTGCTCAATGTACATGATCTTTTCTCGGACTTCTTGTTGGAAGGATGGTGGGGAAAACTCCTCATAGTTCCACGGCTCACTTCCATAGTAGGAAGACATGTCGAATCTGCAAGTAAATTAGAAAAAGCGCAAACTAGCAAAGCACCGAATAGCAAGCACAGACTAGCAATAAAGGATCCCCAGGAGATTGGAGGAGTCACAATGGTCTCACTTAAAACCCAATCTCCTTAGACTCGTAAGTCTTGGTGACAGAATCCTTTAAAAGCTAGGAAATCGAAATAAGAGGAAATCGGAATAAAAGGAAATCGAAATAAAAGGAAATTGAAATAAAAACTAGGAAATTGAAATACCAGGAAATAAAGAAAATAAACGAAAAAGGAAAGAACAAAGTTCACCGTGCGTAGCTCCCCGGCAACGGCGCCAAAATTTGACAGGTCGTCGTCGGTACCTGTAAATCTAAATTTATAATTCCTTACTCTGAACTGTGGGTTAGTACAGCGGCAAGCAAGGGTCGAACCCAAGGGAGCTAGATAGTTACTACTTTGTTCTGTAAGAAGAAAAGAAAAGACAATTGGGGTTTGTGAGAGATTAGGAAACAGTGCAAATAAACGAAATAAGCGAGTGTGTAAATATCAGAGAGGAATATTCAGACTAGGGTTTGATTGTGACTTGTTTTATCATTGACTTCTTATATTCTAATTCATAATTTCTAAGTGTGGTTGTCCCGACAAAGGTGACTTCCCAAGTAACCCGACAAAGGTGTTACGCCACAACTTAACCCGACAAAGGTGTTAAGCTTCTAATTCCCCTAGGTTTAATAACCCGACAAAGGTGTTATCTAACCTAGACGTGCTACCTATCCAAACGACAAAGTATTAGATAGATGATTAATATAGAAATATGCGCAACTAGGTTTTACGACAAAGTATTCGCCTAGTCTAGCAATAATTCATGGAATTCATGCACGAGAATTAGTAAAACAATGAATATAGCATTAAGATCCAAGTCTCAAAAACATCGTCACAATGTATAAACCCTAGCCCGAATAATAGGATTAGTTACACATGGCCATTAGGGCAAAAAACGATGAATAATAACAAGTAAACTTCACTAGTGCCGAGAGGAAGGAACGTCCGAGCCGTGAGGGCTGAGCAAGGACTGAGCACGGCTGAGGCAGGGGCTGAGCTAGGGCAGTAAGGTGGGCGGTGCAATGGCGAAGGACGGCGGAGCTAGGGCGGAGCAAAGGAGGAATTAGGGTTTCGGCCGTGAGTTAGGGTTTGAGAGGAATTTTGTGGAGAGAGGAGCTCTCCACGTTTTGGGATGATTTGAAAGGCTGAGTTGAGGCTCTATTTATAGAGCAGAATGAGGCTCTAGATCCCCCAAAAATCGGTCTAAGTCCAAAATTAGATTAGGAAAGGTTTCCAAATCCGATTTTACTTGATCTCTAAGTAAACTTCTTGTGCAAGTCTTCTAGATTCGTGTAGAGCCTTCCAGAATCTTCTAGACACTCTCTAAACCGCCACGCATGGAATTAGGAATTTTCCCGAAGTTACTGTTCACGGCCAAAAATACTGTTCACGCCGGGAATTACTGTTCACGGTCCAAAACACTGTTCAAGCCGGAAATTACTGTTCATCCGCGAACACTGTTCATCCATCCTGTGCATCTGTTTTGACTTCGGCTCTCGATTTGACCTTCCAAACGACTTCGGATGCTCTCGGTGTAAACTAGAGAGTTGTAGGGAATTGAGTCACCTACGCAACGGTATATTCTTCGTATTTTTCTGATCCACGGTCAGCTCCCAGCACTCCGATGAACGTCCAAAGGTCTGATCTGCCATTGTGATGTTTTCGGTATAAAATGCCGTCTTTTATGCATGTTTCCTCCTAGAGCTTCCGAAACACCTGAAATGCAAAACAACACTAAGAAGTAACTGTTTGCATGATAAAGTGCCAAAATTGGTGGGATTTGATGACTCGATGAGTCGTATAAATACGGCTCATCAGTGACTTCATGAACATGCTGAATAATCCACACTTTTGTGAATATGATAGGCAGTTTGAGAAGCCACAATAGTATGACAAACAAAGTCTCTCAACGTGACATTAGGCCTTGAAACCCTGGCAATCCTCCGGAGTGGTTGAGCATGAGCAAGAGGTGGCTGAACATGATCAAGCACTGGGGTATGAGGAGGAGGGCCACGAGTTGGCAAATTATCAAAAGAAGCATAAGTACCACAAGGAGTACAATGGGGTAAAGGAAGAGTACCATCAATTGGTAAATGAACACTAACTTCTGTTCCAGCATTGGGTTTACCAGCTTGCTTTTGATTTTCAGTATATGGAAAAATGTCTTCAAAGAACTTGACATCTCTAGACACATAAGTAACATGTTCTTGGGGATCAAAGAGCTTGTAGCCTTTTTAGTTGAATGCATTGCCCAAGAAAATACAAGATACTGTCCTAGTGTCAAACTTGATTTTCCACGGGAAATGTTAGTCATATACCACAAACATCCAAAGGCTCTCTTATGAGTGTAATCATGCTTCCTTTTAAATAAAATCTCAAAAGGAGTTTTACCCTTCCGAACTGAAGAACACAAACTATTGACGATGTATGTAGCAGTGAGAACACCATCTCCCCATAGAAAGTCAAGCACCTGAGATTAAAACTTAAGGGTTGTGGCAACCTCAAGGAGATGTCTGTGTTTCCTTTCGATAATGTTATTCTGTTGAGGACTATAGGCAAAACAAGTCTATTGTACTTAACCATGAGACTACAGAAAAGTAGTGACTTTTGAGCTAAAAAATTCAGCACCATTATCAAACCTAACTATCTTAATAAAACAGCCAAACTGAGTTTGAATCATCATGTAAAATCTGATCAGATGATTGATGGACCATAATTATATGAATCAAATACACAGTAAAACCCACCAAATTAGACTGTTTGTCTATCTAACTTCTACTTGTTAGTCCCGATATATTTCTATAGGGTATTTTGGCGCTTAGAGAGAAAACACGCTAAGGAGAGGATTTTACGCTGAAAAGATATTACGAGTCAATCCAAGGTCAAGATCAGACGCTGAACGAAGAAATATCAAGATCCTGACATTGAATTACTCAAATTAAATTCAACCGAGGAACAACCAAAGTCAGACCGGAGCAAAATTGGATTGATAGTTTTGTGAAAAGACTGCACAAAACTGTCAAAACTCATCCATGGACCATGGTGACCGGCAACCTTGCTTGGAGGTGGCCAAGGGAGGAAGCTTCCCCACCACAACCGGCGGCTTTCCTCCCCTTGCAACCGGCAACCGGCGGCTTGAGCTCCTCCCCCATGTGGCACCTCCTCCTTGCTCCTCCTCCTCCTCCCTTGGATCAAAAACACATGCCACCCATCTCCACCCTCCATTCCTCCTCCCTTAGCCTATAAAAGGAGAGCTCCTCCTCCTCATTTGTATCATCCAACAATCAATATTTCACTTCTCTCTCTAAGTTTTTGTTACTTTGTAAGTTTGGGTTATGAAATAATACTCCTGTTGGTTCTTGAGTATTATACTTTAGAGAATACTCCTGTTGGTTCTTGAGTATTCAGTAGGAATTGGGAATACTCCTGTTGGTTCTTGAGTATTCCACCCCTTCTCCTCTTACTGTTTTCAAAAACCCCCGAGTATTTAGCTATGGTATCCACCTCTATGGATATTCGTAGCTAAACTCTTTATTCGGTTAAAGGGGTGTACTTGTATTATAAAATGTTTTAATTCATTTAGTTTCTTTTCTCTGTATTCAAAACTTGTTCTATGTGCCATATATTAGATCAGAATTTCCAAGGTTGAGTGGATGCTTGGAATGGCAAAGCTCTTCCGTGGGGATTCGTAAACATACTCGGATAAGTGGATGCTTGGAATGGCAAAGCTTATCTGAGGAGTTTGATCTTTCTAAAACACCATTTGGATAAATCGGGAAAGACAATCCAAATGGATGCACACAGGCTAATATACCTTGGAATGAGGTATTAGTCTAAGTAGAACAAGTGCTCTACGACTTTTGCAAAAGACTAGACGGTGTTGCAAGTTGAGTGCTTGGAATGGCCTCGATTCACTTTCGAACACTTTTGCAAAAGGCTAGACAGTGTTGCAAGTCGAGTGCTTGGAATGGCCTTGATTCACGTTTGAATACTTAGAAAGGTTACTAAAATAATAAACAGGCTATGATACAAGGCCCCTGAAACCGAATGTTTTCCTTGAATTACAAAACCCCCCTGTATTTACTTTTATAAATTGCTCGATCATCTGCAATCACCAACCGCTCATCTACCGGAGAACTCACCAATCACACATCACCCACTGTAAGTCCTTCTTTTATTTTCAGTATTTTAATTTCAGTATTTATTTTCTGTAATTTACTTTTCCGCACTCAAAACCCAAAAAACAACCAAAAAAGTCACTTAGTCATAACCGCTAATATCTCAATCAACCTTAAAACACGCTCCCTCGCAGTACAAATCCCTTAAAGAACAACGTATCCCTCTAATTCCCTTGGGTTCGACCCCTACTTACCACTTACTACCCAGTAGTGTAGTTGCAAGTAGTGGAAATTATAAATTTATTTGCACAGAGAACATTGCACCTTAACGACAGTGCAGTGGGCTCCGTCAATGATCATCAGCCTCACTTTTATATTTCATTTAATATGTCCATGTGACACTAGACATGTCTTCAACAATTGTCAAGAAGTATTTATCTCAAGTGATGGTAGGCTCCTTGTAAGGCCCCAAATATCACCATGAAATAACTCAAACAAACACTGACTTCTACTAATACTAGTAGGAAAAGGGAGTCTAGTCTACTTTGATTGAGGACAAATAAAACAATGCATAGTAGAGTCTTTACAACTAAACTCAGAAATACAGTGTTTCGGCTTATCAAAAGGCACATGGCCAAGTCTGTAATGCCATAAAGTAGCTGAGTGTCAGACCTTTGCAATAGATAAGCAGTTGGAAGAACTGATTGGCTTGAAATGATACAGGCCCTCTACGAATTCACCAATTCTTTGAATAGTCTGCTTTTTTGGAAATTAGAAGATATTAAAAGAAGATTTCGACCCATAATCAGATTACGCTTGTTTTTGGAGATTCTTTGACCTAGCTTGGAGAAAAAGAAAGAGAGGAACTGATGGACGCACAGTCGTTATGTGCAAACGTCAAAAATAATATTTATAAAAGTCCGCTACTCGCGACTTTACTACTGGGTAGCAAGTGGTAAGTAGGGGTCGAACCCAAGAGAATCAGTGGAATAGATGTTCTTTGAGGGGGTTGTCCAGCAAAAGAGCGTGTTTTAAGTCGGTTGGTTGGTTTTAAAGCTACCAGCTAAGTGATTGATTGATTGATTGGATGGTTGGTTGGTTTTAATACTGGAAAGTAAATTGCAGTTTATAATCAAAGAGAAATGTTCGGTTTCAGGGGTCTTGTATTATATCCTGTTTATCATTGACTTTTAGTGAATCGTCTAAGTATTCAAACGGTGTATCAAGGCCATTCCAAGCACTCGATTTGCGTACACTATCTAGCCTATTCCTAGGACATATAGCACTTATTCTACTTAGACTAATACTCCATTCCCGGTTATATTAGCCTACATGCATCCATTTAATCCCTTTGGCCCAGTTTTCAAATGGTTTTTAAGATAGTCGACCTCTTCAGATAAGTTTATTCATTTAATCCCTTTGGCCCAGTTTTTAAATGGTCCACTTACCCGAGTGTGATCACGAATATCAAAGGCAGAGTTTACGAATTTGGACCCCTATGGGCACATTCCCAAATGGTTCACTTTACCTTAGACATTCTAACTTTTATATATGGCACATAGAATAAGTGTTGAATACTAATTCGAGACACTAAGTTAATAGTCTAAAACATTTTATAATACAAGTGCGCCCCTTCTACCGAACTATTAGTTTAGCTACTATTCATCTCGCTAAACATTATAACTAAGGAAATAAAACAGTTGAATAAATACTAAGAATTACTTACAACCGTTGAAGCGCCAAGAGAGCTATCCTTTATTTCCAAAGCCAAACTTTACAAATACATAACTTAGAGAGAGAAGTGTTTTTTACAAGTGAGGGATGATTTGAATGAGGGGAGGAGCTCCTCCTTATATAGCCATGGGAGGAGGAGGAGATGGAGGCAAGTGTTGCATTGTGATTGGAGGAGAAAATGAAGGGAGGAGATGGCCACACATGGAGGAAGGAGAGGAGGAGCAAGGAGGAGGTGCCATGTGGAGGAGTAGCAAAGCCGCCGGTTGTGGTGGAGGAGAGCCTCCAGTTGCCGGTGGTGGAAGGGGAGGAGCTCCTCCTTTGGCCACCACTTCTTCAAGTGGCCGGTCACCTTGCCTTATGTGTGAGTTTTGTACAGTTTTGTGCAGTCTTTTCACAAAACTGTCAATGTGTTTTCTTCCCCGGACTGTCTTAATTCCTCTCCTGATTCTTCTGATTAATTTGTTATGAGTGATTCAAAGTCAGGATCCTTGATATTTCTTCAGTCGGCATATGATCTTGACCTTGGATTGACTCGTAACATCTTTTCTGCTCTAAAAGCTCCTCTTTAGTATGTATTCTCTCTAAGCTCTGAATTACCCTGCAAAAATATATCTGAACTAACAAGCAAAAGTTAAATAGACAAAATGTCTAAATAAGGGGGTTATACTGTGTTTATGATTCGTATAACTTTGGTCCATCAGATTACCCCCCCACTTTTAGTTGTTCGTCCCGAACAATGCTATTAAAGGGCTGTACTATAAGTTGGCTTTGAAATATGAAAATTAGACTGTGGTACTCGATCTATCCTAATTCATGCATTGCTTACTTATTACAAAATTAAACTGCGTAAATAAATAGAAGAAACTTAATACTTGTACCTCCGTGCTGAGATGAAAATTATATTGGATGTCTCGGGAGATAGCCCTTTTTAGGCTTCTGGACTGCAATCTTGGGATCGTCTCGCACTATATAGTTTTCTTGTAGCTTTCTCTAGCACACGATTCGAGTCGGGTTTCAGTGAGTTGAGCCTTTTTGATTTTCTTCTTTGGCGAGGGACTGCTTTTTTGTTGTAGTGAATCGGCCTTTGGCCTTTGATTTGACTTTTTGAGTGCTTCACTTTTGCTCGGTTAAAACCTTCACAATTTTGGGCCTTTGGCCTCTTTTGATTTTCTTCTTTGAGTTTTTCGCCTTTTTGTGACTGCTAGTCCATTTTCTCAAGCCTTTTTGGGAGGTCCAATCATCGCCCGCAAGCCTATGGAAATACCTCCCCGCTCCTCTCGTCTTTGTCGTTTTGCGCGGGTCAAGATGAGGGTCGCTCATCTATTTTCTCGGCTATTTTGACTAGAGAGAGGACGGTCTGATTCCCGTCCTCGCCTTTGCATAGATGCTTCTTGGCGGAGTTGACTTCAATTATTCACTGAAAACCCGAAGTGCAGCCTCCACTGACTTCGAAAACCATATAGTTTGATCTGATCCTTTGATTGCTTGCCAAGCCTCTCTAGGGCAGTTTATATCAACTCCACATCCCTAGTTATCTCAGCACAAAGGACAAATGGAAAGTTACATTCTAAGTTTTTAAACAGTTGAATTTTCACAAGGTTAATGCATGAATTATGATTTATCTTTTTCACATTCTTAAGTTCATATTTTCAAAAAGATACTATTACTAAAAAAGAAAAAACAGCTGCATGTTATTTATGTACATAGGTGGTTCTCACCCCCCACTTTTGAACGAATGCGTGCCTTAGTTCAAAAGTCATGCAAGCTTAAAACTAAATACTGAATTTAAATGACAGAAATTAAAGTGCGGAAAAGTAAGATAGTGTCGGGTTACCTCCCGACCAGTGCACTTGTTTAACGTCGTTGGCTCGACAGTACCTTGTTGTGGATTACTGGTTTGGGTCCCATGGGTGGCTGAGGTCGTACTTTGCCACCGTTCCAGTGTTGCTTCTTCCTGACTTCTTGCCGGATGTTGTGTTCTGGTCAGGACTCCTTTGTTTCAGGATTTTTTCCTTCCAATACCCCGAAGGGGGCGAGGGACCTTTCACTACTAGCCTTTTGAAGTTTTTGTATTTGGGACTGCCTAGTCCAGTTGCGGCATAGCAATGCTCCATCAAGGGGTCATTCTGCAGAGGTGCTTTTCCAATTCTCCTTTGAGCTTCTTCATTGATCGCACAGTTTGCTGCGACTTGCTCATTGATTAAGGGGAAAAGTCGGGAAGGCCTCATGAGGCTTGGTTCTGCCTCGTTATGTTGGTTCGTGAGGAACTGATCGTAGATAGTTTCAGCTGCCTGGGTATTGATAGTCGGGTATGGCATGGGCAGCTCGTCAGTGGTGTTCTGGACTCCTACTTCGTTGCTTCCGGTGCTTTCCATGTCTGATTCCTCAGACGGTTCAGGAGTCTCTTCTGACGGTTCGGTGGTTTCTTCTTCGTCTGCCTCAGGGTCAGCTTCTTCTGTCTGCATTTCCTCGTCAGTTTGGGGTGCTCGTCTTGTGGCAGCGGCCAGGCCGATTATAAGGTACCACATGTCTACAATGGTGAAGTTTATGGCAGACCTTTTCATAGCTTCGTTAACTCTTCCCAGCTCTTCGGCCCTCATCCCACAAAGAAATTTTTGGAGAAGAACTTTCTTCGTAAATTCATGGTGCGGGCAGCTTGAGACGATGGCATCGTAGTTCATGTAGTATTCGTCCAAAGTCTCATCCCGGGATTGATGAAGGCACATGATCTTCTCACGGGTTTCTTGGCGTAAAGATGGTGGGGAGAATTCTTTCAGGAACGGAACGCAGAGGTCTACGAAACGTTCTGCACTGCAAGCGGTGGATGTGTAGTACCATATTGTGGCAAAGTCGGTTAGAGAGAATTTGAAGCATTTCAGCTTAAATTCCTCTAATGCTTCGTTCTCAGGTTTGAAGTTGTGGCAGACGTCGTGGAAGTTTCGGCAGTGCTATACAGGGTCTTCTCCCTCCGTTTCTCCGAACAGGGGCAGAAATCGCGTTGTCCATGCATGCGTAATGGGTGCTGTCATAGAGAAAAGAAAGAAAAAGAAAAGGGAGGGAATGAACAACTATTCGACGACTGATTCCCCGGCAACGGCGCCAATTTTTTGATGGACGCATAGTCGTTATGTGCAAACGTCAAAAATAATATTTATAAAAGTCCGCTACTCGCGACTTTACTACTGGGTAGCAAGTGGTAAGTAGGGGTCGAACCCAAGAGAATCAGTGGAATAGATGTTCTTTGAGGGGGTTGTCCAGCGAAAGAGCGTGTTTTAAGTCGGTTGGTTGGTTTTAAAGCTACCAGCTAAGTGATTGATTGATTGATTGGATGGTTGGTTGGTTTTAATACTGGAAAGTAAATTGCAGTTTATAATCAAAGAGAAATGTTCGGTTTCAGGGGTCTTGTATTATATCCTGTTTATCATTGACTTTTAGTGAATCGTCTAAGTATTCAAACGGTGTATCAAGGCCATTCCAAGCACTCGATTTGCGTACACTATCTAGCCTATTCCTAGGACATATAGCACTTATTCTACTTAGACTAATACTCCATTCCCGGTTATATTAGCCTACATGCATCCATTTAATCCCTTTGGCCCAGTTTTCAAATGGTTTTTAAGATAGTCGACCTCTTCAGATAAGTTTATTCATTTAATCCCTTTGGCCCAGTTTTTAAATGGTCCACTTACCCGAGTGTGATCACGAATATCTAAGGAAGAGTTTACGAATTTGGACCCCTATGGTCACATTCCCAAATGGTTTACTTTACCTTAGACATTCTAACTTTTATATATGGCACATAGAATAAGTGTTGAATACTAATTCGAGACACTAAGTTAATAGTCTAAAACATTTTATAATACAAGTGCGCCCCTTCTACCGAACTATTAGTTTAGCTACTATTCATCGCGCTAAACATTATAACTAAGGAAATAAAACAGTTGAATAAATACTAAGAATTACTTACAACCGTTGAAGCGCCAAGGGAGCTATCCTTTATTTCCAAAGCCAAACTTTACAAATACATAACTTAGAGAGAGAAGTGTTTTTTACAAGTGAGGGATGATTTGAATGAGGGGAGGAGCTCCTCCTTATATAGCCATGGGAGGAGGAGGAGATGGAGGCAAGTGTTGCATTGTGATTGGAGGAGAAAATGAAGGGAGGAGATGGCCACACATGGAGGAAGGAGAGGAGGAGCAAGGAGGAGGTGCCATGTGGAGGAGGAGCAAAGCCGCCGGTTGTGGTGGAGGAGAGCCGCCGGTTGCCGGTGGTGGAAGGGGAGGAGCTCCTCCTTTGGCCACCACTTCTTCAAGTGGCCGGTCACCTTGCCTTATGTGTGAGTTTTGTACAGTTTTGTGCAGTCTTTTCACAAAACTGTCAATGTGTTTTCTTCCCCGGACTGTCTTAATTCCTCTCCTGATTCTTCTGATTAATTTGTTATGAGTGATTCAACGTCAGGATCCTTGATATTTCTTCAGTCGGCATATGATCTTGACCTTGGATTGACTCGTAACATCTTTTCTGCTCTAAAAGCTCCTCTTTAGTATGTATTCTCTCTAAGCTCTGAATTACCCTGCAAAAATATATCTGAACTAACAAGCAAAAGTTAAATAGACAAAATGTCTAAATAAGGGGGTTATACTGTGTTTATGATTCGTATAACTTTGGTCCATCAGGAACGTCACCAGAGATCGAAGATTCAACGAGCCAATTCATCAACACGATTTTCTCGTCCTTGATCTCTAAACATACATTATTCTTGGTTGTCTTACCATGAGTTGTGAGTAGTCTCTTTTATTCTAGGATCCTACGGATCTCGTGTTGTACCCAACTCTTCATGTGATCAAGAGAAACGTTTTTCATTAATGCAAATTGAGTATTCAATTTCATCGTGCTTAATTTTATCTTTCTTTCAAGTTTTACATTGAATGGGATGTTTGCATGCTAGTACAAATTTAGGTTAATAACCAAAAGATGGATGGGTCCGAGGTAATTAACCTGATCGCATGAAATTGATATTAGGTCATGGTAGCTACACTGGTAGTACATGAATTTTTAGTAAAGTTGATGTTCATCATCTAAAAAACCCTAAGCTTAATAATCGAATTTGTTGATAATCCGTGGATGTG
Organism: Rhodiola kirilowii; assembly: GCA_033675215.1. Classification (NCBI taxonomy): domain Eukaryota; kingdom Viridiplantae; phylum Streptophyta; class Magnoliopsida; order Saxifragales; family Crassulaceae; genus Rhodiola; species Rhodiola kirilowii. The sequence goes on from CM066201.1 coordinate 39,306,517, forward strand.
CGGCGTTCAACGATCTAGGTTAATATAGACAATGATCCGTGGATGAGCGGCTTGTCTAGTGTTATTTTGGTTTATTTTCATAATCGATAGCATGATTGAATTGCGTAATATTGTTACATGATTTGTGGGGTTGGCACGGGTGTTTGATCCTGGGATTCTTTCTCTGATCAAATCAATCTTTTTATTTTCTGCATTTAATTTTCAGAAATTTCTTTACACCAGATTTTCTCTTATTATTTTGAATAGCTAAATAGGTCGCTTGCTAGCTAGTATTCACATACGTTGTTCCTTGGATCGACTCTTGGCTTACCAAGATTTAAAAATTATTTTGATTGCAACTTGACCCCTAAAACTCATAACTTGACAACTATAAAGGGTTAAAAATACGCTTGTCAAAATGGCACCATTGCCGAGGAACACCTCTTAGTGTGATATTAGATTTAATGATTTAGACTATTCCATCTTTTTATACTTGTGCATACTCTGTGTACTTCTTAACTTCACTAATCACTTTTATTTTGAATGTTGCGAGAATGTTTTCTTTTAGTCATCAAGACACTTACCCAAGGGAAGAGCCTTATTATCAGACATATTCATATTATACGAATTGGGAAGGAAATCAACATCAGTTTTATGATCAACACTATTATCATGATGATCCTTATTATAAGAGCTATCAGTATCAGTCGCAGTAGCAACAACCTCAGAACATTGGTGAATCATCACGTATAGAGTCCATGTTGGTGAGCTTCTTAGCAAACCAAGAGAAGACGTCTCGAGAGACTGTTGCGATGTTAAGTGACCTTCGGGAGACGGTGGAATTACTCACAATTAGACAGAGAATACTTAAAGACCAATTAGAGCAATAAGCTATTGTAGCCACCAATGAATGCAGAGATGAGGACATCGAGATGGTAATGGGCAATCATCAAGAAGTTCGAGTCTAAATAGCACATTCATCTTCAGTTTTATTTCCAATCCACGTGGAAGATGATCGGGATATAAGAATGCTCTCTAAACATAAACAACCTGTTTGTGAGGATGGTTTTAAGGCGTTGAGAACGGCTGCCAAGGCTTACTCTGGGTTTGAGGATGGTGACTCTTGTACTGAAGACGTCTCAGAACATGAAGACACATCTCCCTCCACTACGAGCGCTTCTAAAGGTCATTTAGATGAACATACAGAAGAGAACATCATTCCACCAGTTTCAACTTGTCATGAACTCAACTTTCAACTTGGAATCTTCCACAAGTTTTGCAACAGAAATGAGATTAAATATGATGGTAGGCTCTAAGTGAACACTAGATAACTTGATGAACTCAGACAAATCACAAGTACCAGTATAAGTGACTAAGACTCTTTTCCCATTAGGTATGAGAACACTATAAGGAACTTTGAGACTGACAAGATCAGATAGCAAGTCAGCATGTGAGGTAATGTGATCAATGGCACTACTATCAATTACCTAAGTATCTTGACTCACTTTAACAAATGAGAGACAAGTGATACCTGCAATATGATCAGTGGTATGAACTCCACTATCACCTAGAAACATCATGAGCTTGTTCAGCTGTTCTTGAGTCATTTGCAATGAGCTTATGGGAACTGCATAGGCCTCATGACAACAGGTATGCTCCTTATCACTTGTTCTTGGACTAGACATGTCAGTAGTAGCCATAACTCTATTGTTGCCACTATTAGTACCAGCTCCTCTAGTGAACCTGTAACCAGGAAGATAGCCGTGTAGTTTATAATAAGTCTCCTTCAGGTGACCTTAAAGTTGACAGTGAGTACAGAACAACGGCTTCCTACATCTAGCTTGAGTAGAGTATCTCCCAGAAGAGCTCCTTTTTGAATTAGGACTAATAAAGGGCTGGCATGACTGAACATTTGTAGATGACTGACGGCCTCCACCATGATGAGAGGATGAGTTTGGCTGGCCAACATATAGAGCTGACATTTCAGGTATCACTACTACAGACAGGACATTATGCATCGGTTCCGTGTTTGAGCTTATGCATCGTTTTTGACATTACGCATCGGTTTGGTCTATAACCGATGCATAATATCAAGATTATGCATCGGTTAGATCAAAACCGATGCATAAGGTTGACATTATGCATCGATTTTGGTCTAACCGATGCATAATATTGAAGCTTATGCATCGGTTTAATAGAACCGGTGCATAAGTTTGACATTATGCATCGGTTTATCTTTAACCGATGCATAAGCGTAAGATTTATTATTTTAGAATTAGCGATCTAGGGTTCATTCTGTGCCGAAAATCCCATCCGCTCCCTCCGTCCGAGCTCGATGGCGACTCTGCGGCAACACTGTTGTCTTCTCCGTCGGAGACCAGATGACGACGGCAGCAACACTGCAGCAACATTGTCGTCTTCCTCGTCGACGGCGGTTGGATTCTATGAGTCGCGATTCAAGTTCCATGAGTCTGGATTCAAGTTCTATGGGTCGTTTGGAGGTAGATCGGTGTTCGATCTCCAGTAAAACCAGATTGCTCTGACAAAGAAAGGCGCCGATTTCAACTGCAACTGCTCATATCATCATCAGTTGCGATGGCTATGCGTAAAAGGACGCTGCTCAAAGTCATCGTCCTTGGCGACAGCGGGTAAGATGTCTAGCTAGGGTTTCAATTTATTTAACTTCCAATTATGCTCATAAATTTCAATTTCAATCTGCTTTCGTGATTCGAGGAGTCTGTTTGTGTTTGCTGATTGCCGTGTTTTGGTTTGTTGATGCCAGGGTTGGGAAGACGTCTCTGATGAATCAATATCCTTCTCATTTTCTAACAACTCAGTTGAAATTGGCATTTTTATTTGAAACTGTTGAAACTGTTGCAGACGAGATGCTAAACAGCAGAAATGATGATGCAGACTCAGATGATCCACCTTTTTGAATTGGGCTCATACCTATTTTGGGGTCTCAACTGGTATTCCATATTTTTTGGCTTACTAAATGTATATTTCCTTACGATCACTATGTCAATGAAAACCTTGGACTAATATACATTGAGTACAGCAAAGGAATCAAATAAACATTTGGCATTTGATCCATCATTGCCTTGGGATACATGAGGTAATTATTAGTAGTTACTTGAGCTTGTCCCGGCAGTCCGTTTTCCACGATTTTGGTTACACAGATTTTTTATTTGTTCTCGTCAAGTGAATGGCAAGTGTATTTATACATTTTTGTTTGTTGGAGAACACTGCTGAATCTAAAAGGCAAACGTAGAAAGATATTGAGTTGGAGGTTGTTGAGGTTCTGTTTACTCTATTTTTAATCCAAGCATACACAACACTTTTACACTTGAGCGCTGTCTCGATAAGCTTGATTTTACTTTGTTTGCGTCTCAGTAATAGATTCAAGCAAACGTTCTTATTTGATTTCATAGTGCGAAAGAAAGACAACTGTCCATAAGAGGTAGCCAAATGCAGGTTCGTGATCTAAATCCTTCTGCATTTTATTTGATAGGATTCTTGAGATTTGTAAGAGGATGATTTGGTTTGTAGGTTTCTACTGACCGAGCTCAATTGCTAGCCATGCTTGTCCAGATACTTGGAGAACAAAGATGTATAAAGTTGGGTTCTTCACAGTTACAAAAATAAAAGAAAAGATTCGTCCGAATGACACTATGGGTATGTCATTTCTGCTATCTGTGTACTTAATATAAGTAATATACTTGCTAATGAAAATTTCATTATTATTGTATGTCAGATGTATATTAAAGTTAGTTATATACCATGATTGTCGTCGTTTCCATTGATATACAGTTTCATTTCGAAGTGTATGAATTCTTATTTTTACATGAATCGCATTAGTTTTTTCTTGATGATCTGAAGCCTCTATATAACTTGTTTTACTTTATTGTTTTTGCTGCATTTAGCTCAGAGATTGGAATGCTTGCAGACTAGTTGAATCACTTGTCAAAGAAATGGAATGGGTGACAAAATTAGTCACTACTGCTGCAGACATTCTGATTTGGAATGGGGTGACAAAAATTTTCTTAAAACTTCATGGAAGAAGAAGCATAAGGATATATCTAGTGAAGTCAAAGAAGGCTCTCCATTATTAGAAAAAAATATATGAAATTTTTGTTGTACAGATAAATGGTGTATATAGTGACATCATGTATGAAATATTGTATTTTTGGCCGAATAAAAAGTCTTTTAAAATTTGGATATGAGCAATTGTATTTATGAAATTTATTTACAAATTTTCAGATTAATTTGAGCAATTTACTGGCTAAAAATAGCAAAAAAAATCATACATTATGCATCGCTTCTGTTAAAAACCGATGCATAATGTCAGACATTATGCATCGGTTATGACAAAAACCGATGCATAATGTCGACCTTATGCATCGGTTATGACAAAAACCGATGCATAATGTCGACCTTATGCATCGGTTCTGGCACAAAACCGATGCATAATGTATGAGATTATGCATCGATTTTGCGCAGAACTGATGCATAAGGTCCGACCCTTACACATCGATCGATTATGCATCGGTTCAAAACCGATGCATAATCCCTTCGAAAACCGATGCATAATCCCCTGTTTGTAGTAGTGTATGTGAGAGTTCTTTGTTTGCCTCTGATTTTCTTCATGAATAAGTTGCTTGTAACACTCTTTCAAAGAAGGAGAAGGCCTCATTTACAGAATATTGGACCTTGTTGTAGTATAGACTTCATTAAGCCCCATCAAAAACTTCATCCTCCTATCTCTCATCTTGAACCAAGTTCACAGGAAATTTCTTCAGTGAGAGAATCCTCATCACCCCAAAATTGAATCAACTTATTGTAATATTGAGCTATACTCTTATCTTCTTGCATAAGCATAGCAATTTCTTGTTGCGTAGAGAAGACAGTAAAATCATTGGAACCAGAAAAACAATCCTCTAAATCCTCCCAAGCATGCATACAATTATCAGCATGAATCAAAGAAGAGCCTATCTCAGAGGACACATTATTATCCAAGACAAAACTACATTGTTGCATTTATCCCAACGAGCACCTTGATAAGCATCAGTAGGTCTAGGAAACTCACCTCTAACAAGGCCTACCTCCATCTCCATACCTAGCGCCATCTCCATGGACTTGGGCCAGTTGAGGTAGTTCTTGTCACCAACCAAGGGTTGAGTGACCAAGGAAATAACATTTTCAGTGATATTTACATATAGCGGATCATCGGCTAAACACGTAACATTCGGAATAGATGTAGAGGAAGACGCATGAGTGGTAGACGTCGCCGGAATCGTAGCAGAGATCGCCATCAACGCAGTGAAAGAAAGCAACTAACACAGCACAAATGGCGATCAAAACACAAGAATCATACCAAATCGTCACCGTGCCTCTGATACCATGTAAAAAACCATAGATCGGACTCAACGGAGGTCGAAAAAGCATGATCGGGATCGGAGACATCGGATTGGAGAACGAATTTTGAACTAACCTACGATTTTCAATTAACAATAAAAATGGCGCAAAAGTCTGTTATAATAGACGGTTGTCAAGTATGAACAAAATACAGTAGAGACCCCTGACTTATATCTATATACAGATTCAGGAGAGCGCTCGGTTGAAAACCCTTAAAAATTTGAGAACATGAGAACTCAAATCTCATCATTAGATCATGATGCATCTTTGAATCTGCATGTGACACATGTCCAAAAGCAAAGTAAAAAAAGGTGGCTTTGACTTTGTAGTAAATGCATCTTGAAAAATGCACATAGGATACGTGTCACCACCAAAATGCATATTGGAAAATGCATCTTGCATTTTGGAAGGTGAAGATTGGAGTCTCAAGTTCTCGAAATTTAAAGGGGTTCTCATTTGATCGCTCCTCTACAGACTCAACTATTAATAATTACAAACAGACCCCAAATACAAAATGGACTAAAATGGGCGCCAGTCCAGGTCCAACCTCCAATCAAGCTGATCTTCTCAGCACTTCAACCTGGCTCAATAAATTAAGACTAAAATTATTGATTTGTGTTATTCAAATTCCAAATATGTTATCGGTACAATGTTATATTCAGACCGTAAACATGTAAATTAACTTTGATAATAAACAGGTTAGATTATAATGTCATACATAAGCATGTTTTTAAAGTGTGCGGGTGAATTCGAGTTCAATGACCCAGTAACTTGACCGGATCGATTCCCGTATTGGTTTTAGAACACTGATCAAAATAGAAAACAACCACCATCAAAAAAAGGGAAAAGTACAGTTTGAAGACCTGAACTATCACCATTTTCTAATTTGTGGGCTGGACTATAAAAATTTCCACACAAGGGGCAAACTATCAAACAAATTTCCAAACAAGGGGCACCGTCCAATGCCGTTAAGATTTTTAATAACGCCGTTAGACAGCGTTTACTCCGTTAGTTAAAAAATTAATATAAAAATTCAATATATATATATAATGTTTAAAAAGTTACAAAATTTTTATAGAAATTTAAATTTATAAAACTTAAAAATTATAATTTGGATTACAAAATTTATAGAAATTTTATAAAATTGTTAAAAAAAATTGTAAAATATTAAACGAATTAATAAAAAATAAATTAAAAACTTTACTTTTTATAAAAATAGGAATATAAATTTTATAAAATTAGAAACTATAGAAAAATATTAAACACAAAATGAAAAATATTTTTGATAAATTTTAAAAAGTTCCGTTTCAAATTAAATCTTTAAAAATTATTAAATTTAAATATTTTCAACAAGCCTTCAATCCCGTGTCAATTCTATCTAATGATCGAATACAAACTTCATTTTATGTGTAGTGAAACGAAACAAAACCTAAGACTTCGTCAATACTATATATTTGAATAAAAAGTAGTTTAACCATTTGAGGTGAATATCAAATTTTGATCCATAATACCCCTTATATAGTTCAAACAAGATAGGAACAATAATTAATATTTTCTTGAATTATTTGTAGGGGAACTTTTGTATAAAAAATTAAAAATATTTTTCATTTTATGTTTAATTTTTTGTATATTAATTTATTAACTAACGGAGTCAACGCCGTCCAACGGCGTTAGTGAAAACCCTAACAACGTTGGACGGTGCATCTTGTTTGGAAAATTGTATGATAGTTCGCCTCCTGTCTAAAAAAATTTATAGTTCAGCTCACAAATTGAAAAATTGTGATAGTTCAAATTCTCAAACTCTATTTTTCCCCAAAAAAAAATTAGAAAACAACCGACTAACAACTACAATGGGCCTGGGCCCTAAAGCGGTCTGATTTATAATGCATAAATTGTCATGCTCAGCCTGAGGCAAAAACAATAGCCCAATATAAATTGTTATACTTCAGTTTTTTTTTCTTAAAATTAATTAATCAATATCGAGTTAGTAAATCAAATCGTAAAAGTGAAGTTCGGACGGAGGAGCTGAACGATTTCAATCACCGACGAAGCTCAGATTGGGATCGGAATTTATTCCATTTGGAAGAAGCAGGATAGGAAGCAACGGATGAGGCGTGGTGTGATGCCGCTTTGTCAATCGATGCACACTATTTTGGTCGCTGAACAATCTGAATAAGCGGAGCTGATTTGCTATAGTGGAATAAAGTCTTGATGGCATCGAGCAGTTACGTGAATTCGGATTTTGAAGATGACGTGCAGGAAGAGGAGGTGCGTTTAAAATTAGTTTGTCCAGTCGTGTTTTTGTTTTTGAATATTTCGAAATTGATCAGCTGACTTATTGATCGGAGTTTAGAATAGTATGCAATTCATTCAAAAGGATGTAAATGTGACCCCTGTGATAATCCATTTTTAAAAAATGAAAAGATGCACCATTTGGCTTTTTTTTTCTACTGCATAGTTTCTTGATGTTCATAGGGTTGTTGAAAGAAAAAAAAATTCAATTCCAATAAACATCACATCAGAGAATGTATGGATAATGAAGTAGTCTGCAGCGGGCTTGAAGAGTGATGAAAATTGATGGACATCATACATCTTATTTATCGATTGCTTGATACTTGGGCTTACCATTGAAAATCTGTAACTGGTGTAGCTTGGGCAATTTGATGATTTTACTCTTGCCTCATCATGGGAAAGGTTTGCACTAAGCATACTTGTACGCATGACATAGTCTAATGGTTAAGTTGATGAACTGACTATATTTCTTTTACATTCTTAGGTTTATTTCTGATATAGAGGCAGTTTGTCGGCAATGGTTAATTGATGGCCCCGAGAAATTGTTGGTAAGCTAATTTGCCTTTTCTGTCCCATTTAATGTGAGTTTCATGGTAAACACAGAAGTATCTGATCGGCACTTCAACTGTATGTTCTAAATGTCATTTTACACCATTGTAGGAAAAAGGTGCAGTTCGTTGGCATTCATCACATGATTTGTATAAGACAAAAGCTGACTTGAAGTATGCAGCAAAAAATTATTCTATGGAGTATAATTTTAGAAGTAGTCTAACTGGTACAGATACTCTATCCAACATTTATTAAAATAGAAAATTAAGCAGTGCATAGTTTTCTCACCCCTCCTCTCTCTCTTTCTTACGGAGACTTGTGTCTTAAAAATGTTATATCAGGGAAATCCACCGGCTGGGATGGCACATTGCATGATCTGCAATTATCTTTTGGGGTCGATGAATTTCTGGTATGGTATGTACTCATTTTATTTTGTTTCTCTTTATCTGGAGTAGTGTGCTGTTTCATGTTACCCTCTTTTGTTGCATCTTGGTTCAGGCAATTGCTCCTCAAAGTGCCAGTGGTGTGGTACTTGATGCTCCGGAGGCCAGTAAACTGTTGAGCGCCGTTGCTATAGCTTTGTCAAATTGTAATAGGTGGGCCTTTTACATTTGAATAGTTGATTTACTATTTATGTGATGCAGTATAGGGCCTTTTAATAAATATATGATTTGTGTCATTGTGTTAAGTAACCCATGCCATAAAACTAGTGTCATAAACCACTCGGAACCAATTACATTTCAGGTGTGTTCTTTTCAGCTTTAATTGAACTGAGGTTATTTGAATCCTGAACTTAAGTTTTGGTTTGTCATAGAGAACACCCCCATAGTGCATTATATTAGAAAATTTGTTACTCGTCAGATGCATATGATTTATCTAAATGGATAAGTAACACAATTTTAGCATCAAACGTTTGCAATATTACAACAACCTGCTAATTTATGAAACATTTTCCGGGTGATAAATTTTGGGCTGGAGGATGGTTCACAACTGCATCAATTCACAGACTTGTAGAAGTCTCTAGATTTGATTATTGATGTGAAAGCAGGAACAAACCTACTCTTGTTAGGCTTCATACTTTTTTCTAACAACTCACTATTTGGTGTTGTGGGTCATGGATTAGAAGACCATAGCTACTTTGATCTATGAAAGTGTCACGCCTTATGCATGTATCAGTAAGTAAACATATAAAGGGTATTACATGAACCAAATTTTGTATGTCAGGCACAATTTGTTTTGATTCACATGTTCCATTGATATATTAGCTTTATCTTTTTTTTATTTGGACATTTGGACTTACTTAGACGTTTTATTATTTGGTAGATAACATATTACGACATTAAGTGTGTGCTTCTGTACTTCGTGGGCTGTTTTACCCTTTGTTGATGCAGCTTGTGGCCTGCATTTGTGCCAGTACATGATCCTTCCCGGAAAGCATATATTGGGATACAAAATATGGGAACTGTGTTCACAAAAAGATTTGAAGCAGATCGCATCGGAAGTCAGGTTCCATTGAAACTCATGCATTTGGAGGGGTTGTATGAAATGTTCGTTTCCAAGTTTGTAAGTCTCCTCATGTATCACATTTATAGGTGGTTATTGTTGACCTACATGGCCTTTGTTGCTGATGCCATAAATTTGACTGCAATGCCCATTAATGTTAATTGTGGTCTTCACCTAAAGTCTATCCGAAATACACATAGCATCCAAGAACTTAAAATTTCACTAAGTTCAACCTGTTAAAATAAATTTACTTATAGCTCCTTCACTATTTACCCTTTTGAAACTTACAGGTTTCTCATAAAAGATAATGCACTCCTCACTTTTAGTAATTCATGCTTTTAAATAGTGCCACCTCGAGTTCCTTGTTTACCCAAAGTATGCTTAAAACTCCATTTCAAGAAACATGTAACTCATACAAATCATGGACCCACAAAATGTGTCGCATGCGTGCTTCTTAAATCATATGTCTTGGAGTTCTAACACACAATAAATTCGTTGTTTGGGCCCTATCTTATCTGTCTGACTGCGTAATCATGAATGTTTCTTAAGTTCGCTGACTTACAATTATTCGACATCAACTGTATTTCACATTGTAATAATACCTCACATCTAATACTGAAGGCCTACTCCACAGTGGACTTTTCCTTGCCTGCTTTCCGAGTTAAGTTTTCAATGAGGTTAAGTTACAGAACAGTGTCGTACGATGACGATGATGATGTCCTCGAAGGAACTGAGTGTGAAACTACACACAATGGGATGATGATTGCCCGTGGAGTGAGTGGTATTCTGCAGAAGACCCAGTGAAAGGTCAATATATAATATGTATTCTGAGTTCATACTGTATTTAAATGCTCATAGGAAGCTGACTCTAAGATTCATAGTCTATAAAACTGTATTGCCAACTTGTGTTTCTCATTGGCTAGCCTTCTGCAAATCTTACCTTGGACACATGCATTGGCTTACAGTAACAACTTTTTCCCTATACCTTCAAGCCCGGAATACAATACTCAAATTCCTTAATCGTCGTCATCAAAAAAAAAAAATTCCTTAATCGTCTATATGCAGGGTTTGAACTGATTTCCATATGGGCAGTAAAGATAGTTGAAACAAGCCTAGAAATGGCTGAGCTTGAGAATTCCTCTCCACATGATGCTGCACAGTGGATTTTGATTCCTGACATGTAAGACAATCTTTTAAATCAAACTTCAAAAAAATGCCCCTTGACTTTTAATTGAGGCTTGTTTTTCATTATTTATTCCTCAAATATAAAGGCAGCATCACAATTTGTAGTTTTAAGATTGAACATAAGAAAGTAAATGAAGCAAGCATTCACTAAATGAGAACAAAAACCTTTGACAAAACATGGATGCTTTCTGTTTCTTCAGTCTATGTATTCTAAACTTTTGGTTTTTAAATTTTCACGCTGTACTTTTTGATTAGACATATATAGATACTTGGTACTTGGTACTTATATATTCCATCTCTGCCAGATGAAGACTGTACCATATGCATGCTGCTTCTATCATTGATTAGGAATAAATGCGTTTATATTTTTATCCTAGGGTACTCGGTTCATATTTTCCCGAGAAATGCTTACATTTTTCTTTTCCAGACTCCCTAATTTAGGAAGAAACACTATTGGATTTACTTCACAGTTGCTCCTTTTGGCCAATTCATTGAATATGTCCTATGGGGCTCAGTTTATGGAAGACTTTGTATCAGGTTCAGTACATACCATCTTTATGTTACTAGGTTTCCATTTTGTAGATTGTTCAATTATTTAGATGTGCCATGTAGACTTTCTAACATTCACCTACCGATTTCTTGCAGTTGAATGCGCGGGGCCTGACAATGTTAAATCTTCTGCTGTTGTTCCTCCACCTACTGTTCTGGATCGTGTACTGAAGGATCTTTTCCACGAAGGTAAAAAATTTGATCATTTTTAATATTTTCTAGCTCTAAATTCAATGTTCCGAACTATTGTGATTCATCCATGTAATAGTAATACCATCAAGATGTATCTGGTTGATGATTTTGTAGTGCACAATGCTTCAGTCGAAAGATGTCCACATTTTACTGTTAGCTCTTGTTTCACAGTTTGGTTCTCTGGAAGACACGCATCCGTTGTCTGCCACAAGAATTTCTTATGTGTATGGCGATATTAGTATATGCTGCAGATCAACATAGAACCAAATACCATAATTCTGCAGTACCTCACTTTCAGAATAATTTTTGGATGTTTAGTGAGTCTGTCTGTTGTCTGCTTTTGTCATTGTTTAAGGTTACAAGTTGTCGAATTAAATTTGCTTTCGCTTTCCCTTTGGGATTTTATTGTTCTATTGTTTCTATGCAAGATCTTAATATAATATGTCTGTAGTCATTACATCATTTGTCCTCTGCAGTCTCAAATTATATAATGTTTATCTGTATACAAAACTTGAGACACGAAGTCATTTTGAGATATATTGTGTCTGATGTTTAAACTACTTGCAGAAGGGAAGTTTCGTGAGCTGAAGGAGCTTATAAGCGCAAGATCCATAAAGGGCCACCTTCTCAGTCTCTCTTTGCTCAATTCTGTCTACATTGTCTCTGGTTTGGAAACTGCAACATACGCGGTTCGTAGAAATAAAAAACTATGACAGATGATTAATTAATTAGAGCCGTGTGAAGTTATGAACTGCATGCTATGTCATCAGTGTTTAAACATTTAGATTCTGAAAGTCTGATTTGTGAATTCGTTATTGCTTTTGTGGGTGTGTTAGCGATTGCTTTACTATGGATAGAGTTTGTGCGGGAAGTTCGGTGGTGCTGGGAAGAGTCACAACCATTGCCGAAAATGCCTGTTTCTGGATCAATTGACCTATCTACTTGTTTAATAAACCAGAAACTCCAAATGGTTAGTGTGTTTTCCTTTTGCGCAGATTCTGAATTGTTTTAAATTTATCAACTTAACATACAAATTGGAATGCTAGGCTCTACTATGATTTGACTTGTACATATCTTCTCAGCTTGCGATATGCATTGAGAAGAAACGTAAGGTGAATGAAGAGTGTCAAGATAGTGCCGACAGCGAATATGCTTCTATTATTGACGAGGTTGTAAAAAAAAAATTTCTTGGCTGTAATTGTAAAGTTAATTCTTGTGATATAAAAATCTCTAACACATTGTTACAGGAAGATGAACAAAACCAGATGGACTTATTATCAAGTGACGAGCCTATGCAAAACATCACTGCAACAGATGACAGGTGAGCTGTGTATCTGAGAGTTGATATTGTTTCTTCACTTTAGACCGGCTAACCCCCTCCCATCCTGCTCATACGCACATTTAAGTGAATTGGTAGGTGAATTGCACAGTTCAGGAACTTTGGCTGTTCATATTGGGTGGTGGCTGCATGTAGCTACTAATTTTTGGGTGCAGTTGTATGTAGTTTAGGACTTAGGTATTACATTATGTCTTGTCCCACATTTCCTGCCTCAGTTAAGAATATTGCTGATTCATTGTCACTAGAAAGAACGAAAAGGATATTCTGATTCTGATTGTGCTAAAATAGAATGTGTTTGGGAATGCTATATACTCACTCTTGAACTCAACACCTGAGATTAATATTGGGCGGCACAACTGTTCTATGTTCCAGCTCAACGCTCCTCAATCTTTCATCTGCGCATACAGAATCATTAAACGGAAAACGGAGAGGATCTGCTGGTGTGGTTGGGTCTATGATGCTTCTTAACTCACAACAGAGCATGCACGCTCCATTTACACAGGTTTGCCTGAATTTCTTTCCTCTCTAGTTGGGTGACTTCCTTTTCCTGTTGTTCCAGTAGTTACAAGTCTCTTTGTTGTCCTAGGATGCTCCGCTTATGACTGAAGATATGCATGAAGAGCGTCTGCAAGCTGTGGAAGCATTGGGTGATTCTCTTGTATGTGTAGTATAAGATGTTTGCTTCATCAAATTCAATTATCAGAAGTTCTGAGAAAACGTATCGCCTGAACTTTAATCGGACGAAACGAAGAGAATCGACGGAGACGAAGTCGGAGTCGAGCGCACGAATTTGGGGAAAAACCTGTTAGGGTTTATTCGATGTTACAATGAAAAATGAAAAGAGGGAAAGGTAGTTAAGAGTAGAATTGATCAACACAACGTCGCTTAGCTGTCAAACGCCAGTCCAGCACGCTGCCGACCAGACGACGACGTATTGATGCAACTCAAATACAAACAGACTTAACAAACTTTTCCGTCTAATCTAAATAACTCAGACCGGGACTTAACTGATCATCTACATCATTTTGACGCCCAATACCCCCCTTCAAGCTGCGGCGTGGAGAAAGTTGGAGACGCCCAGCTTGGAGCACAGATGATGTAGTTGATCTTGCGGGAGAGACTTTGTAAAGATGTCAGCCGGTTTCTCGGTTGTGCCCACGTGAACAGGCGAGATGAATCTGGAAATCACATGTGCACGGACAAGGTGTCAATCTATCTCAATGTGCTGCGTTCTTTCGTGAAAGACCGGGTTGTGGGCAATATGGATTGCTGCTTTATTATCATAATGCAGAGGTATTGGACCATTAACAGTTACGCCCATATCCCCAAGTAAACGAACCAACCACACCAGTTCGCAGCATATGGCAGCCATGGCCCTATACTCTGATTCAGCAGATGAGCGAGAAACAACGGGTTGTTTCTTAGTCTTCTAGGAAATGACGCTGGACCCAAGGGTAATACAGTGACCAGTGAGGGACTTACGAGTGATGGGGCAAGCTGCCCAATCTGCGTCACAGAATGCCTAAAGTTGCAGTGAGGATTGAGCTGAGAATAGTATACCTTGAGCTGGTGCACGTTTAATGAATCTGAGGAGCCTAAGAGCAGCTCGCAAATGCTCCTCGGTGGGTTTCTGCCAGTGTTACCCGGTTTGCGGAACGCGGTGGCGTCCGGTGATCCAGATTGTACGTACCCCAAACGCGATCCAGTTCGATTGAAATCGCGAATCAATTCGTGGCGAGATTCGCACCTCAGATTTTGGTCGGCGGCGGCATCTAGGGTTTGAGGGAAGAAGATGAACAGTGTTTTTGTTTTATTTTATTAACATAATATATAACTCCTTTAAGTTTAGAATGTTACACTTATACCCAACATAAAATAACATTTTTCATATTCCTCCAAAATTATCAATAAATGTCAAATATTTCCTTTATAAATGTAAGATATATATTTTAAACAAATTTCTGCTCAATTAAATCATGACAGCAGATCTGTTTACTATTATTTTTTATTAAATAAATAAAAAATGAACCTATAATCATCGTACCTAATTCACTAAAAGTAGCGTATTCCGTTTTCGTTTCCGTTCCCCGAATTGTATCGAATTGCGTACCGGATAACATTGGTTTCTGCATATACTTACTCAGGATGTGGATGGAGTACACAAGATCAGGCCTTGTTATGGACATGTAGATGAGTTTACCTATTAGCTTTCGGTAAGGTAATGGATCATTTAACAGGGCTTCAGTAGACAAACTCAGTTTGTGTTTGAGATTCAAAGGTGTCTTAGCAGGCTTGCACTGCAACAAGTTGTGCTCTTCAAAAAGTTCAAGTGCATATTTGCGCTGATTCAGAAATATCCCTGCATCAGACCTGGCCACCTCAAGCCCCAAGAAGTACTTCAGAAATCCCAGATCTTTTATCTTAAACTTGTCGTGAATGTACTGTTTTACTTCAGGAATCAATGTAAATGAAGTCCCTGTGATGATTACATCATCCACATAGACTATAAGATCAAGAAATCATCATTCTTCTTCATAGTAAATAAGGAATAGTCATTCTGACTCCTTTGAAACCCAAAATTAGTAATAGCTTCACTGAATTTGACAAACCACTGTCTTGAAGCTTGCTTAAGTCCATACAAACTCTTAATAAGCTTACAAACTTGTCCTGCATCTTTCTCCTTATAAAAATCAACTGGCGATTTCATATAAACTTCCTCATCAAGAGTACCATGGAGGAACACATTGTCAACGTCCAACTGGTGGATAGGCCAATGCCTCGCTGCTGCTACTGCCAACAGGCACCTTACTGATGTCATTTTTGCTACAGGAGCAAAAGTATCAAGGTAATCCAAATCTTCAACTTGGGTAAAGCCCCTGGCCACAAGTCTAGCCTTGTACTTCGCCAAACTGCCATCTGATTTATACTTCAGCTTATAAACCCTTTTGCAATCAACCAATGTTTTCCCTTCAGGTAAGGGAGTAAGAATCCATGTGTGATTAGCCTCAAGAGCAGCTATTTCTCTTTTCATGGCATCCATCCAGTGAGGATCTGTATGTGCTTGACTATAAGAAGATGGTTCCTTAATGTCTGATATCTGCTGAAGAAAATGTTGATGCTGCAGGGAGCATTTTGTATAAGAGATAAAATTCTCTATCATATGTGGAGAAGTCAGATTTACCATGGTGTTGCAAACATAATTTTTGGTCCATTTTGGTGGCTGACAGAGCCTAGAAGATTTTCTTAAGCTGATTGAGGCATCAGGTAAAATAGAACTCTGTTGAAAAGTACTGTCTAAAATAATGTTTTCAGGCTGAGATGGCACCTCTACAGTGTTTTCAGTAGGAATTTCATCATTTGTATTTCCAAAATCAGTGTTCACTGGGTCCTGAGAATTTGCAGTGGGAAATAGGTCAGCAATTGGCATAATAGATTCATCATCATCATCAAATAATAGATCAGAACCAACATTCTTCAAACTATCATAAGGCTGAAAAACATCTGAAGCAGGTGACTGTGGTGCTATTCTTTTAAAAGGAAATGATTCTTCCCTGAAAATAACATGCCTGCTCACAATAATCTTCTCAGTTGCTAAACAATAAACTTTATTTCTTTGTTGTCCAGTTGGATAGCCTAAGAATACACATTCCAAAGCCCTTGGATCAAATTTGTCCCTTAAAGAAGAAACAGTACTCACAAAGCAAGAACAACCAAAAACTCTTAAATGCTCAATGTGTGGTTTTTCACTGAATAACTGTTCCCATGGACTTTTCCCTTGGATGACACTTGATGGCAATCTGTTGATGATATGAGTAGCAGTAAGAACACTGTCACCCCAAAATTTCTTTGGCAAACCAGACTCAAACATCAAAGCCCTTGCTACCTCTAATAGATGCCTATGTTTTCTCTCAACCACTCCATTTTGCCGAGGAGTGTGAAGACATTTTCAGTTGATGTGCTAGCAGAATTGGCTGAAAACTTTCCTCCAATAGCCTTTCTTTGTCGTCTAGTTGATTTCGAGCCCTTGCTTGGATGCGGACAGGGGATATCATTTGGTCGTGCACACTATTCAGAACGGATGTGCAGCTTTATGAGGTAAGAACGCATGTTAATATATTCATGTTAACATTAATCGAGCTTTTCATTTGAGTGAGAATGCAACTTTCATTTTAGTATATTCATGTTATGTAGGATGCTCTGGCTGACCTTATTTAATACTCATGGGTTGTGTTGTTGTTTCCGTAGGAGTTAGAATTGAGTTAAAAATTGAGGAGCATCATCCGAAGATTGAGTAGCATGAAGTTGAGTTAAAGATTAAGGAGCATCATCCGAAGGAGCTTCAAGTTGAGTTAAAAATCCTTATCAAAAAAAAAGTTGAGTTAAAGATCGTGGAGCATTATACATAGAAATAGTAGCCAGAACTAGAGAATGGTAGTGAAGCAAAAGGAGTTTACACATTGACAATTTTATGTTGAAATTATTCTTGTGTTGGCATGTCTAATTCTTTATTATCTTGCTATTGTGATGTTGGTTGTACCTATAGTCTTTGAATCTTTTATATTACAATAGCATTTACACTTCGACAATTTTATGTCAAAAGATTTATTTATACTTGTGACATTTGCACTTTGAATCAATTGTTTCTTCTACTTTGCACTTGAAATCAATGCCAACCTGTTCAGGTTGCACTTATTTTACACTTAGAATGGTAAAGCCATGTTTGTTCTGCACTTTAAATATTCAATTTCACTCCAGACTGCACTCCCTCAACAACATTATCAGCTCCAGACTGCACTCCCGCAACAGCATTTTTCAATTCCAGACTGCACTCCCTCAACAGCATTTTCAGTTCCAGACTGCACTCCCTCAACATCATTATCAGCTCCAGACTGCACTCCCTCAACAACATTATCAGCTCAAGACTGCACTCCCTTAACAACATTTTCAGTTCCAGACTGCACTCCCTCAACAACATTATCAGCTCCAAACTGCACTCCCTCAACAGCATTTCTAGTTCCAGCCTGCACTCACTCAATAGCATTATCAGCTCCAGACTGCACTCCCTCAACATCATTTATCAGCTCCAGCCTGCACTCCCTCAACAGCATTTTCAGTTCCAGACTGCAATCCCTCAATAACATTATCAGCTCCAGACTGCACTCTCTCAACAACATTTTCAGTTCCAGCATGCACTCCCTCAACAGCATTATCAGCTCCAGACTGCACTCCCTCAATATCATTATCAACTCCAGCTTGCACTCCCTCAACAACATTATCAGCTCCAGACTGCACTCCCTCAACAGCATTTTCTGTTCCAGCCTGCACTCCCTCAACATCATTATCAGGTCCAGACTGCACTCCCTCAAAAACATTATCAGCTCCAGACTGCACTCCCATAACAATATTTTCAGTTCCAGACTGCACTCCCTCAACAACATTATTAGCTCCAGACTGCACTCCCTCAACAGCATTTCAAGTTCCAGCCTGCACTCCCTCAATAGCATTATCAGCTCCAGACTGCACTCCCTCAACATCATTATCAGCTCCAGCTTGCACTCCCTCAACAGCATTTTCAGTTCCAGACAGCACTCCCTCAACAATATTATCAGCTCCAGACTGCACTCTCTCAACAACATTTTCAGTTCCAGCCTGCATTCCCTCAACAGCATTATCAGCTCCAGCCTGCACTCCCTCAACAGCATTTTCAGTTCCAGACTGCACTCCTCAACAACAATATCAGCTCCAGACTGCACTCCCTCAACATCATTATCAGCTCCAGCCTGCACTCCCTCAACAACATTATCAACTCCAGACTGCACTCCCTCAACATCATTATCACCTCCAGCTTGCACTTTCTCAACAGCATTATCACCTCCAGACTGTACTTCCTCAACAACAATTTCTATTTCAATATGCACTGACAAATTACATTATACTTTATTTCAGTTTCCACTAGCTTTTTTGACCCAAAATAGCATTCAATTTGCACTCCCTCAACAACATTATCAGTTCCAGACTGCACTCCATCAACAGCATTTCCAGTTCCAGCCTGCACTCCCTCAATAACATTATCAGCTCTAGACTGCACTCCCTCAACATCATTAGCAGCTCCAGCCTGCACTCCATCAACAGCATTATCAGCTCCAGACTGCACTCCCTCAACATCATTATCAGCTCCAGCTTGCACTCCCTCAACAGCATTATCAGCTCCAGACTGCACTCTCTCAACAACAATTTCTATTTCAATATGCACTGACAAATTACATTATACTCTATTTCAGTTTCCACTCTTTTTTGACCCAAAATAGCATTCAATTTGCACTTTTTTGACCCAAAATTATTTCATCTTCTGTTTCAATTTGCACCTAAAAATTATTTCATCTTCCATTTCTGTTTGCACCTAAAAATTATTTCATCTTCCATTTCTGTTTGCACTAAAATACTTATACAATCTTCTTTTTAAGTTTGCACTTAAATTTATATCTTCTTTTTCAATGTGCACTTTAATTTATATCATCTTCTGCTTCAATTTGTACTAAATTATATCATCTTTTATTTTAGTTTGCACTTACAAATTACATTATCCTTTCCATTTCAGTTATCACTTAAAATTTATACCTGGGTGCAAAATTGCACTTTTACAAATTTACAATTCCGTTTCAGTTATTTTAAAAAACTTGCAAACCTAACAAATAAAAAATGATGCAAAACAAAGAATTGTTTCAACGTTTTTGCACTTTTTAAAATTTACACATTTCTACACTCAAGAATCATGTTATGTAATTTTTACACTGCACTTTACAATCAAGTGCAATACATAAATGTGTCACGACGCTACAAAGAAGTAAAGAAAACAAAGGATACAAAGACCCAAACAGACAAAACTAGGATGGAAGTCTTTGATAGTTGCACATCTAGAAGCAAAGTAAATAAGAACAAGTACAACTTTCACATAAACAAGCGCCTGAAGCTGCTCCATTGTTTCCCGAAAGCTGAAAGAGCAACAAACATCATGAGTTTATGGGTGTATCAAAGTTGCCCTTAAAACTACAAAAGGTGAAGAAAATTACCTTGGTGAGGAGGTCACTCACTTAGATCAAATCTCCCAACAAAAATTTCTGCACATATTCACCAAACTCATCAACTTCACAGTCAAGCATTAATGCTACTACAAATTTAGCAACCAACAACAAAATCAAACAAAACACTAACACTCACTTGCATAAGAATGCAGAGGCGACTCAAAATCAAATAAAGCTCGAGTGCTTATGCAGATGCGACTTATCCTAATCTCCTAACATATAAAACACTGAAAACAGCACAACCTAAATATGCACTCCATCGCACATAGTCAACCCCCGGCCACTAATTGTCGCCTAAATCCCCACCCTAACAATCCTAAAAGCCCCATCGGAACCCCATATCTGTAACTAACTCATAGAACCCTAACAGTCAAAAACTTTAACATCGATCATAAACAAATGTAGAGACAAATCGAACCCAATGTTACCCGGTACGCAATTCGATACAATTCGAGGAACAGAAACGAAAACGAAATACACTACTTTTAGTGAATTGGGTACGATGATTATAGGTTCATTTTTTATTTAATTAATAAAAAATAATAGTAAACAGATCTGCTGTCATGATTTAATTGAGCAGAAATTTGTTTAAAATATATATCTTACATTTATAAAGGAAATATTTGACATTTATTGATAATTTTGGAGGAATATGAAAAATGTTATTTTAAGTTGGGTATAAGTGTAACATTCTAAACTTAAAGGAGTTATATATTATGTTAATAAAATAAAACAAAAACACTGTTCATCTTCTTCCCTCAAACCCTAGATGCCGCCGCCGACCAACATCTGAGGTGCGAATCTCGCCACGAATTGGTTCGCGATTTCAATCGAACTGGATCGCGTTTGGGGTACGTACAATCTGGATCGCCGGACGCCAACGCGTTCCGCGAACCGGGTAACACTGATCGAACCCTAACCTCTTCTCGCTAGCAGCATAACTCCGATGCTCGGGAATGATTTCTAAAGTCGCCTGATGTTAATACCTCATGTGTGTCTGAAATGTTCCCAACAGCATCAACAAATTCATACCAAACCCAGTGGAGTAATCAATCCAAATAACATTGAGACAAACAGCACAACACCAACCTCCACCGCTTCTCCCAGTCCGGCTTCAATTCAACTTGCACCAATTGCCTATTGCATCGTAACTGCTGACTGCTAAATATCACTACATAAAAAACAAATAATCTTACAATTGCACTTTACGAATTGCACTACATGACATAAATGAGTTCAAGAGCAAACACCAAACTCTGAAAACTAATATAATTGGGGGAGATGCTCAAACTTCCAACATTTTACACACACTAGCTCTAAATAGAGACACTAAAATTTTTCATATTGATCATGCTTTTTGACTCAAGGTTGTTGTTCTCAAGCTTGCGCAAGCGCAACAATGAATTTGTCATTGATATCGCACTATGTGATAAGCTCCTGGAAAAGTAAAACAGGACATTCAGCATAGATACAACGCGATTAATTTCCCTCTTTTGACTGCATAATCTGTTTCTATATCTACTGCTTAGATTCATTTCAA
Source organism: Rhodiola kirilowii (assembly GCA_033675215.1). NCBI lineage: Eukaryota > Viridiplantae > Streptophyta > Magnoliopsida > Saxifragales > Crassulaceae > Rhodiola > Rhodiola kirilowii. Next base: position 39,328,142 of record CM066201.1, read on the forward strand.
AGAAAAACAGCAACACATGTCATATTTTGCATTATGCACTTGGAGGTATTTCAATAATAAAAACATAATACATACATCTGTGTCTGCCTACATATGCAACCCTGACCAGCAAACAATTTTGACTAAAACTACAGAAATAAAATCTACGCCAAGCTCATCAGCTGTATCTTTTACAGAACCAGCGAATCAAGATAAACACAATGAAACAAATAATTACTTGGTACTAATTATGCACTTACTTGGTACTCTCTCTCCCCAACACAATGAAAAAGCAGTATGCCATTCACCAAAACCAGCCCAAGATGGAGTGGGTGAAAAATACAAAGGGAAAACTTACGACACCGAAGCACAGTCCAGCACAAGATTTCATCCTCACTTCTCCTCCCGTGACTCAATCCATTGGCACTACAAAACACTTGGCTGAGATAACGAATATTTACAGCTCCTTCAACTTAACTGAAACTTATATTGACTAATGAATAGTAATATTATGATGATGGTGAATAGTATGATGACGATGGTATGATGAATAGTAATATTATGATGATGGTATGATGAATAGTAATATTATGATGATGGTATGATGATGATGGTATGATGAATAGTAATATTATGATGATGATGAATAGTAATTTTATGATGATGAATAGTAATATTATTATTATGATGATGGTGATGATGATGAATAGTAATTTCATGATGGTGAATAGTAATATACTGATGATGATGATGGAGGTGATGATGGTGATGAATAGTAATTTTATGATGATGAATAGTAATTTTATGATGATGATGAATAGTATGATGGTATGATGATGATGGTATGATGAATAGTATGATGGTATGATGATGATGGTGATGGTATGATGATGATGATGATGGTATGATGATGAATAGTATGAGGATGGTATGCTGATGATAGTATGATGATGATGATGGTATGATGATGAATAGTGTGATGGTATGATGATGGTGAATAGTATGATGATGATGATGATGGTATGATGAATAGTATGATGGTATGATGAATAGTAAGATGATGATGATGGTATGATGATGATGATGCAGGGCCGGCCCATCCCCATGGCAAAATCTGCAACGGCACAGGGCCACCAACGGCAAAGGGCCACATTTTTTTTTTGAAATTTTTTGATTAAATATCTATCTTCGATTGCTATTTTTCTGAGCTTAACATTCTAATTTCATCTCGGAGTAAACATGAAAGTTATAGAACATTCATTGAGCTTTCTATCCATATATAGATCATCTTCAATGGACACTACATGATGCCTCTATGAGATTCCGAAAGTTGGCTCGGACGACCCCCTTGATTTCGGCAAAATCAAACATCTATTTTTGGTCGATGTTTTTATCAGCTTAACCTCCAAATTTCATCTTTAAGTAAACATGAAAGTTATAGAACATTCTATTAGCTTTCTATACATATATGGATCATCTTCAACGGACACCAGATGACGCCTCTATGAGCTTCAGAAGTTTGGCTCGAATCCCCTCAATTTCGGCAATTTCAACTAATCATCTATCTTTGATCATTTTTTATCAGCTTAACCTCCGAAATTCATCTTGCAGTAAACATGAAAGTTATAGAACATTCAATTAGCTTTCTATCAATACATAGATCATCTTCAACGGACACTGAATGATGTCTCTATGAGCTTCAAAAGGTTGGCTAATCATTAGCGGACTTCAAACATATAGCCTGCTTCGACTTAGTTTTTGGTCACCTTAACATTATACTTGTGTCTAGATGTTAGCATAGAAGTTGTAGCCCTTATCGTCAGCTTCATGAGCAAGGTGATTGATTTCTCAAGTGGTGCTCAGTCTACCTGTTATATGTTAGCAAGTTGTTAAGGTTACATGTGATTGGCTATGTACACTTGTTATGCGTTCTTACTTTACGTATGTTTTTGGTTGCTTAAACGTCTGATTGATATCTTGATATCAATTGAAGAGTCGTAGGCCGTCAAATTATCTCTCCAATGATATATATCTCTATCTTATAGGGTAATCACCATGTCTTCTATGACCTCTTAAAGTTAGATCATCAATAAACATTATATGAATTCAAACTTTGATATTTTACTAGAAAATAACTTATATCATCAAATATAAGGAATATATATACCGAAATTTTTTTTGCCGAATCCAACCTATACTCTTATTCATCAAAAAAAAATTTGGGACCCTCACACGAAGCTCTGAATCCGCCACTGTAGGGGCCACATTTGATATCTCGCACAAGGCCTCCAAATACAACGGGCCGGCCCTGTGATGATGGTATGATGATGAATAGTGTGATGGTATGATGATGATGATGGTATGATGAATAGTATGATGGTATGATGATTATGAATAGTATGATGATGATGATGGTATGATGATGATGATGAATAGTATGATGATGATGGTATGATGATGGTGAATAGAATGAAGGTATGATAAATAGTATGGTGTTATGTTAAAAGTAACTTAACTTATCTTAACTGATCTTAACTTATCTTAACTGATATTAACTTATCTTAACTGATCTTAACTTATCTTAACTGATATTAACTTATCTTAACTTACAAGTCAAAAAAACAAGTTAAAGTGGACAGGGCCTTAATTCCATTTTAAAAAAAACAAGAAACGGGAAAACGAAAAAATTGAGGGAAAAAAAATGTCGCAAAAAATAAAAATAAATAGAAGAAAGAAAGACACGAAAATCGCAAGGGCTTGTCGCGACGGCCATGGAGTCATAGAAAGCTCTCTCTCTCTCTCCGTCTTCACTGCCTCCATTTTCTCCAAAATCACGACTTTCCAGTTACTTATTGACATCCCTCCGACCCCCATCTACGCTGTCCGCTACGTCTTTTCCCTCTCTCGCTTCATTTCAGTTTTTGTTTACTTGCTATAAACAGACGTTGCTGCCCCTGCTGCTGCTGCTGTATAAGATTTGTTCTCGGCAGTCTACTTTAGTTTCGTGTAACCAAACCTTTTTCCATTTTTAGGGTTTTTCTTGGTCTCGATTCGTTGACTGTAAAATGAGCGGCGGAGCTAGGGTTTCATCTGGGATCACGAGCGGGGTAAAAAAGACGATCCAGGATATTAGAGAGATTGCTGGCCAACATAGCGATGAGGATATTCATGCTATGCTTAAGGAATGCTCCATGGATCCTAATGAAACCATTCAGAGACTGCTTCATTTAGGTATTTTCTGATTTATATGCTGTTCTATGCCTCTGCTTGTGGAGATTTTAAGTCACCATGTACTTAAAGTTTGAGCCTTTGGTTGGTGTAGGTATACATGTTGATTAGGGTCTTATGCTTTATTTAATAAGTTTCTAAAGGTTGATATCTACGCCTTCTAGCTGTCTACTTGTATCTTTCGGGTTTGAGTTCCACTTCATTTGTTTAGCCATAAAATGTGATGTGCGTTTGATTATCAAATGGGCTCTGATTTAGTTGTGGTTTTTTCCACCCTATTTGTCAGATACCTTTCATGAGGTCAAGAAGAAACATGGAAGGCGAAAGGAGGTGAGGTTTATTATTATTTATTTTTGTACTCTGTATCATTGTCATTTCTACGGAGTTTTGTTGATTTTAGTTTCGTTTTGATATTGCAAATGGTTTGTGCATTTTAAAATTTTTCCGATGGCATTTTACGTTTGGATAAAACATGAAATCATCCATCCATTTCAAGTTCTCTAGCATCTTTCCATTCTGAGTTAGTTCGGGCTTTGATATGTACTATTTTGATGTAGAATGTGGAAATCAGAGCATTCAACCATCCAGGGCAACAAAACAGTGCATGGGCTGGCAGGGGAGCTAAAGTTGGTCGTGGAAATTTTCATCCTCAGAACGCTTCTCTGAGTTTGTTCTTCTCTAGCATTAGACTTATCTATGTTGAAATCTTTATATCAGTAAAAGTTGGATCATGATTCCTTGAATGAGCTTGAACTTGATAGTCTTGGCCATCCTATATTCTGTATACTGTTACGAGTAGTGGTCATATCATTGCTAAGATATTGCGTTCAACCATTTTAAAATTCATGAATAACATGTGATATTAGTCAATTAGATTGTTGACATGGCAAGTGGTTACTGACAGTATAATGTGATCATTGAGCATGGTCTGTAAATAACAGCTGGTTATATTTTCATCATTGTGCTACTTTTCGGATGAAATATACGTGTAAACCTTGCATGATAAAGTTATTTCATATCTGGTTCTTCTTATTTCATTTGTTGGTCCACTACCAATTCCATTTGCTAATTTTCTATCAGCAGATAATGGAAGAAAAACACTGGGAGGTAGCAAGGAAAATGGTTATATCAAAATGTCAGAAGGTCATGATACAGAAAATAAAACTGCACTTCAAAGTTCAAGGTTTGTATCCTGCTTGTATGCATTCTCTTATTGCTTCTTAGTTCTACGGACTGAAACCATTATTTGTAGATCTGGTCACGTTATATTCAATGGTTCGAGAAATATCTCCAGTGGGAAAAATAGCCAGGGTTGGGCTCCTCAGGCAAATGTGAGTGATATCTATAATGCTGAACATGATTATATTTCTGGAATTTTGATGTCAAACAACACTCAACCCTGTCAGAATCTCTGCCAAACAGGAAAACATATCATCGAGTGCAAACCAAGTAACGGCTTCTCTAGGTGTCCAGCCTTCCTCTTCCATAGCTTCAGAGGGTGATATTGATGTTGAGCTTTCACATAGCAACTCACCCCATGGAGAGCAGTATGCTGTTCCTAATGGGAATATCACTTTGTCTAAGAATGAAATACATAGTGTCACAGTTCCTGCCAAGAGTCAGCTGACTGATTGTAACAGAAATTGTCAGCCTCAGCAAACAAATTGTGCTGCTAAAGGTGCCACTCTTCTGCTATGGATCTTACACACGATATCATATTATTCCTACTTAGGGTGTGTTCTTCTGAGCTGAACTGGATGAACTTAAAAACTTGTTGAAAAAGGAGAGTTGAATTAGCAAACTTAACTTGATGACTTAATCTAAGTACTTGAACACAATACTTGCTTTTGAGCTGACAAATAAAACATTTAACCAAAATTTAGTGCTGAAATAGAGGTCCTAAATGAGGTGCTGATTCCCAAGTTCAATGGAACATGCCCTCAAGGTGGTTTCTTTTACATTTAATTAAAATAGATCATTTCAGCCCAAGTCTTAAATGTCCCTCAATTTATCTCCTTTTCATTTTAGCTTAACTCAGTTTTTGCTGAAGTGAACACAGTCTAGCACGTAAGTACTTTCATACAACATATTTTCAAATTGGTTTCAATAATACAACCAGTTATGTCATGTATGTTCAAATATAGTCTTTGTTCATGTTTATGGTATCCAATGTACGCAAGTCAAGTCTACTTATATTTTATATCAGGTCTACTTTGTTTATCATTTTACATTACTTCTTGCTGCATATTATGTAACCCGATCTTGATAATGGTGTTATGAAGAGTTTCTTTATCTCTTGGTTAAACACTTGAGCTGCTGAGGTGTATATAATAACCTGATCATTCTAGCAGCTCTTAGCAATCCTTGATGGCAGTTTATACTGATCTGGTGAAAGTTAGATAACAAAATCTCTCCACCTTCCAACTTTGTGCTGTTGCTATTTTTCTTTGAGACGTTGTGACCCTTTGAGATTTTAAAAATATGCAAGCCCCACTAACAACCAGTTGTGGGGCATAGGTAACTAGCTCAAGTTCAGATACACACTCGAAAATGGCCACATTATGTTTAAATTTATCCAGTAGAATGTTAAGATCAATTTTATTGGTCTTATCCTGCACGTATTGCTGTGAACTCCGCATATGGAATGGCCTATCTTATCATCCCAGTTTCTTTGTTTGTTATATCATGCGAATGCATTTGTTTAGTATCATTTTTCTCCTCTAACTAACTTTAGGAGCGCTTGTGAAGAGCTTTACCTAACCGTTAATAATTTCAAAGTATGTCAGGCCAGATATATAATAAGCCTGAGGCTTATTTTGAAGCCTCTTCGTTAACTTGTATATCCTATCTATCTAGTGTTTCATAAACACAACATTGCCTCAGTATTTGGTATCCTTGGTTTTTACTTAGAGAACTATGTGCACAGATGTTGAGCCTAAGGAGACGGGAACAACTGTGGAAGAGAAGTATATGTCAGAGATTGATGTCTCAGCCATGCTTGAAGAAGCTTCAACGCTTAACATATCTGATAGCCATCATGTTGTATTTCCTGACCATCTTCAAGTTCCTGAAGCATACAAAAAGAAACTTTCCTTTGGAAGCTTTGATAGCATATGGACACTAGATGGTAAACTGACAAGTGGATGTGAAGTCATAAACAGTGACGCACTGGTGAATGACTCTTGCCCTGCAAGTGATGCGACTATTGCGAAAACCTCTACTGAAAGGTAATTTCTAAGCTGACACTCTTTCCTGTATAGAGATCTTTTGATGCTCTTTTATTGATTTGGATGTTACATCATCAATTGTATGGAAAAATATTAGACGGGTTTAAAAAAAAAGGAAGCTTCAACGAATGCTGAATTCATGTTCCATGAACATTGGAACATATAAAATGGATAAGCTACAGGAATGCCTATTACTGAGCTTTCTTTCATGTAGATGATGTTCAGATCACTTATCTGGCTGGATATCTAAACCACTGAACATTTACATTGTTGTGACCTTCTTATGTCCATGTTCCATTCAGTTAATTTTGACTTGACATTCCTTGAGCAGTCTTTTGTCCTTTGAATTGGATTTTTTGAATGTAAAATGCTCAAAGATGCAACAATTAATCGGTGAACAGTTTTCATTGCCAATCTATAGATGATATGTATTGTCTCTGACTCTGTCATATGGGGTATGTTTGTGATGTTTTGTAATTATCAGTGGTGGAGTTATCTTTTCAACTACTAAAGATGCTCAAGAAACTGAAGATCCCAATCATCTCCAGTCTCTCCCACCTGTACAAGCCAGTACTCCTCACACTGAGCATGCATTGTCTGATGTAGTAATTAAACTTGATGAGCCAGAAAGTGAGAGTCTGTTGTGTAAAGGAGGGTCTGAACTTGCTAATTCCGCAAATAATGGTTTTGGTTATGCTCCCCATGCTCAGCTTCAAGCACATGAGAGTGCCGAACCTCAGGTTCTTGATCTGTCTAGTACACTACTATTTAACCAATTTATTACAGCACTTCTTCAGGATGTCTTTGAAGGATAATATCAAATTTTCTTGTAACTGCAGGGTGGAAATTTTATCGCCCCATCCGCATCAAGTCTAGGCCCAAATAGCATTATTCATCCCCCTCCACCTGGAGTTTCACCAGACTTAGTTTCATCTCCTCCTCCAGCTCCCGTTTTAAGGCAAACGTATCATCCAACTTTCCGTATGGGCATTTCTACCCTCAGTTTTTTGTACCACAAGGACAACAATATATGACTCATGGCGGGTTACCTCAGCAACCTTCAGTGGCCAATGTCTATTTGACTTCTGCAGCAGCTGCCGCTGCAGGCATCAAATACCCTCACCAGCAACATAAACAAGGATCGAATGGGGTGACAGATGGTTATATAGGAGTTCCTTCGGGCTATAGCCCATATATTCCGTATGCATTTCCTTATGGTCTCCCTCCTGTTGTTATTCCTGGGAATGTTGTTGGAGATGACGATCATGCAAATCAAGCAAAGGAAAGTAGTACTACTCGCACAACAAAGCAGCAGGTTAGTAATTTTTATCTTATTCTCCTTCTAGTAAGCCGTTCTCCCAAAATTGGCGTCTTCCTGGGATAACTATATGTGATATAGATTTTAACTTAGTCAACAGTAGGCATTTACACTCGTAATAAATCAGTTCGTCACGTTTATATTTATTAGTAATTGTAAATCAATTTCACCCTATATTTTCGCATTTTTCTACTTCATACTTGAGTGAGATGTTGCAATTCGTGAATAATAATCTCCAAGCCAAAATTTGTTTCGTTTCCTAATACTTTCTGTGTAAAAAGACAATACAATTGGATTTTACTTTCATAGTATAATTTGTCTTGTTGTTTTTTTTAATTACATTTGTCTTGTTGATTTTGGCGTCCTTTCAGTATGGTTCAATTTATTTCAAGAAAGTAAATGAGTCTAAGCTTTCGTTAACACTGTCAAAATGAATAAATCCGTTTCTTTTAACACAATCACCAATTGTTGAGTTTGCAAACTGTTATGCTGTGCCTGTAATTGAAATTCCGGTTGATTGACTATCATAAAAAAGTGGCTAAATATAGAAGGATTTTTACTTTGTTTTTTATGCATCCTTGCAGATTGAGAGCTCAGGTGAATGGATGGCTGGAACTGGTCGACCAGTAGCAGGCATGCAATTAAATCAATTTTACAGCCTCGGCCAGGGTCATCCGATGGGGTTTCCTTCAGCACCTGCTGGGTTTGGACCTTTTGGTGGAGTTTATCACCCATCAGCACAGACAATCCCTGCACCTCAACCAACAGTGCACCCGCAAGTTCATCAACCTCAGTCGATGGGACCAGGCGAACCAGCATCAGGTGTGATGTCTACATCAGGTTTTTACCAGCAGCAGTCCCAAGGTGCCCGTGGCCTTTGGAACAATAAACAATAGTTATATTCGGTGATTGGCAGATCCTAACTTTGGTATAAACAAACCCTGAATCACAGTAGAAGTTGTTGATGGAAGAAGCGAGCAAACCGACATGCGCCAAGTGTGAATGGTATACTGGCAGCCTTATCAGTATCATATTACAGTATTTACTGCCTAAATTTTGGCAAGAACAAAAGGCATGCGGTTTTTTTGAGGCCTTGGTCTTGGCCTTAACGACATTTTTGCTAGTATGCTTTCTGGTGCCTCTGAGCACCCACCTACTATGGTTTGTCATACTTTATCTGTTTTTCAACTATTTAACTTATGTTAGTTCTCTTAGGTCGTCATCTATGATTCAGTCATGCATTTTACCTTCTTCTATCAAGCATCACTTTGTAAGTTTGTATACAGATTTTGGTATGAAGCATTAAAATATCGCTTATTGGTATCGCCGCTCTAATCGGTTCGTCTTTCGACCTTTTAATAAGATGATTGAGTGAATCCGTCCATTAAAAATCATTTTATAAACGGTTTTGGGATTTTTACCTAGTAACCCTACGATCTTTATAACTTATAATAACAATAAATATAGAAAATAAAACGAAATTCATGGTCGCCATTGATAGGTGTGTAAATGAGCCGATACACTTGCAAGCTGTTCATGAACAAATTTAGTCAAAGTTCGGGTCGATCTTAAACGAACGGAGTACGAACATAACTTTCAGGCTCATTTATTAAACATCATTGCATCGTTATGTACATCATGGTCGCCATCATCATCATTCGAAAAGCATATCAAACAAAGAGTTAGATCCCATGAGAAGGCCTTTTTAGGTGAGAAAGAGAAATGATCTCATCCTCCATCCTATTACATCAAAGGTCACGATTAAAACAAATTTTGTTTAAATTTCGTATTTATCTCAAGAATAATTAGTCATAAAAGACAAATTAGGCCAAAAAAAATCAAACACAATCACAATCCTATTGTTCTCATCAAATCCCACGACGTAACCTTTAAACCCACACATCACTACGAATTCAATCGATCTGAATACAAGTATACAACAATATATCATAACAAATTTAGAATTTGATGAAGTATAAATCAATAATAAAACAACAACAACAATTTTAGTCTTAATTCGCAAGTCACAACAACAAGAGGTGGAGCCATGGAATCTCCTTTAACAATATCATATAAGAAAAATACTGTGATATTCATTAATATTAGAAAATGAAAGATCTCAAAATCGAACTGTTTAAATATAGATATAGCGGACATCAAAAATTAAAATTAAAGCTAATTAATAATATATCACTCAAGTGATCCAAACATGTTGGATAATTGTATTTCAAATTTTGGCTCATTATACAATCATATTATATCAAAATTTTAAAATTTATCAAATATCTAATCGAAGTCAAAATAGGGTTTATGTATTTCTCAAACTCAAATTAACACCAATCTAGTATGAGCGGAAAATTAAGTTATAATATACGATCCAGATAGATTATTAGAATACTTGAACTGACACTTAACTTAACTTAACTGAAATTAACTTATATTAAATGAACTTGACTGAAAGTAACTGATATTAACTTATATTCACTGAAACTAACTTAACTTAACTTAACTTAACTTTGACATCAGCCAGAAAATATAATTTTTTGTTGAATATATAAGTATATTATTTATTGGTGATGGTGATGGTGATGGTGATGGTGATGGTGATGGTGATGGTGATGGTGATGGTGATGGTGATGATGATGATGATGATGATGATATCAATGATGATGATGATATCAATGATGATGATGATATGATGATGATGATGATGATGATGATGATAATGATAATGATAATGATGATGATAATGATGATGATAATGATGATGATAATGATGATGATAATGATGATGATAATGATGATGATAATGATGATGATAATGATGATGATAATGATGATGATAATGATGATGATAATGATGATGATGATAATATGATATGATGATGATGATGATGATGATGATATGATGATGATATAATATGATGATGATATGATGATGATGATGATATGATGATGATGATATGACGATGATGATGATAATGATGATGATATGATATGATGTTGTTAATATGATGATGATAATGATGATGATGCTGATAGTGATGATAACAATGATGATGATGATGATGATATGATGAACTCATGTGATGATAATGATGATGATGACGACTGACAGAACCGCTTGTCGTCAAAGCGATTGTGCAAATAAATTTATAATAGTCCGCTACTCGCAACTATACTACTGGGTAATACTTGGTAAGTAGGGGTCGAACCCAAGGGAACTAGGGGAATAATTGTTCTTCGGGGGGATTACGCAGCGTGGGAGCGTGTTTAAGGTCGGTTGGTTGGTTTTAAAGCTACCAGCTATTTTGATTGATTGATTGGTTGGTTGGTTGATTTTAACACTGGAAAGTAAATTACTATTTTAATGATTAAGAGAAATGTTCGGTTTCAGGGGACTTGTATTATATCCTGTTTATCATTGACCTTTAGTGACTCTCCTAAGTATTCAAACGGTGTATCAAGGCCATTCCAAGCACTCGATTTGCGTACACTGTCTAGCCTATTCCAAGGACGTAGAACACTTATTCTATTTAGACTAATACTCCATTCCCGGTTATATTAGCCTATGTGCATCCATTTGATCAATCATTCCCGATCAACCAAATGGTGTTTAGGATGAGTCAAACTTCTCAGATAAGCTTTGCCATTCCAAGCATCCACTTATCCGTACAAGTTTACGAACCCCCATGGTGAGCTTTGCCATTCCAAGCGTCCCCTCAACCATGGACGTTCTGACTTAATATATGGCACATAGAATAAGTTTTGAATACTTAGACTAGACACTAAGTTTAATAGTCTTAAAACATTTTATAATACAAGTGCGCCCCTTAGACCGAACTACTAGTTTAGCTACTATTCATCGCGCTAAACATTATACTAAGGAAATTAAAGACAACAGTTAAATAAATTAATACTAAGAGAAACTTACAACCGTTGAAGCGCCAAGGGAGCTTTCCTTTATTTCCAAAGCAAAATTACAACATTACAAATATTACAACTTCTAGAGAGAGAAGTGAATTTGAGAATTGGTGTGTGAAATGAGGAGGAGGAGGCCTCCTTATATAGCCATGGGAGGAGGAGGAGATGGCTACAAGTGTTGCATTTTGATTGGAGGAAGAAATCAAGGGAGGAGATGGCCACATGTGGAGGAAGGAGAGGAGGAGGAAGGTGGTGGTGACATGTGGAGGAGGGGCAAAAGCCGCCGGTCACCACCACCCCAAGCCGCCGGTAGGCGGTGGCCAAGGAGGAGGAGCTCCTCCCTTGGCCACCACTTCTTCAAGTGGCCGGTCATCCTTGTCCAATGTGAGATTTGTACAGTTTTGTGCAGTCTTTTCACAAAACTGTCAATGTGTTTCTTCTCCGGGCTGTCTTGACTCCACTCCTGATTCTTCTGATTAATTTGTTCTGGTCAATTCAACGTCAGGATCCTTGATATTTCTTCAGTCGGCATATGATCTTGACCTTGGATTGACTCTTGTTATCTTTTCAGCTTAAAATCCTCTCCTTAGCGTGTTTTCACTTCAGTCTCTAAAATGCCCTGTGAAAATATATCGGGACTAACACGTAGACGTTAGATAGACAAACAGTCTAATTAAGGGGGTTTTACTGTGTTTCTGACTCGTATAACTTTGGTCCATCAGATTACCCCCCACTTTTAGTTGTTCGTCCCGAACAATGCTATTAATGGGCGTAAGTTCTAATTTTTTTGCTTTGGAATATGAAAATTAGACTGTGGTACTCGATCTATTCTAATTCATGCATTGCTTACTTATTACCAAATTAAACTGTGTAAATAAATAGAAGAAACTTAATACTTGTACCTCCGTGCTGAGATGCAAATTATATTGGATGTCTCGGGAGATAGCCCTTTTTAGGTTCCTGGATTGCAACCTCGGGATCGTCTCTTACTATATGGTTTTCTGGTAGCTTTCTCTAGCACGTGATTCGATTCGGGTTTCAGTGAGTTGAGCCTTTTTGATTTTCTTCTTTGGCGAGGGACTGCTTTTTTGTTGTAGTGAATCGGCCTTTGGCCTTTGATTTGACTTTTTTGAGTGCTTCACTTTTGCTCGGTTAAAACCTTCATAATTTTGGGCCTTTGGCCTCTTTTGATTTGCTTCATTGAGCTTTTCGTCTTTTTGTGATTGCTAGTCCATTTTCTCGAGCCTTTTTTGGGAGGTCCAATCATCGCCCGCAAGCCTATGGAAATACCTCCCCGCTCCTCTCGTCTTTGTCGTTTTGCGCGGGTCAAGATGAGGGTCGCCCATCTATTTTCTCGGCTATTTTGACTAGAGAGAGGACGGTCTGATTCCCGTCCTCGCCTTTGCATAGATGCTTCATGGCGGAGTTGACTTCAATTATTCACTGAAAACCCGAAGTGCAGCCTCCACTGACTTCGAAAACCATATAGTTTGATCTGATCCTTTGATTGCTTTCCAAGCCTCTCTAGGGCAGTTTATATCAACTCCACATCCCTAGTTATCTCAGCACAAAGGACAAATGGAAAGTTACATTCTAAGTTTTTAAACAGTTGAATTTTCACAAGGTTAATGCATGAATTATGATTTATCTTTTTCACATTCTTAAGTTCATATTTTCAAAAAGGTACTTATTAAAAAAGAAAAAAAACAGCTGCATGTTATTTATGTACACAGGTGGTTCTCACCCCCCACTTTTGAACGAAGGCGTGCCTTAGTTCAAAAGTCATGCAAGCTTAAAACTAAATACTGAATTTAAATGACAGAAATTAAAGTGCGGAAAAGTAAGATAGTGTCGGGTTACCTCCCGACCAGTGCACTTGTTTAACGTCGTTGGCTCGACGATACCTCGTTTGTGGTTCATTGGTTTGGGTCCCATGGGTGGCTGAGGTCGAACTTCTTGATTCCACCGACTTTGATTCTTGCGGTGAGTCTTCCTGATTTTTTAGCAGATGACGGGTTTGGGTCCAGTTCTGATGGTATCTCCTTCCAACGTCTCTGAGAAGGCGAGGGACCTTTCACTATCAGCTTCTTGAACTGGGTGTTCTCCTGTTTAGGGCTGCCTTGTCCAGTCATGGCGAAAGCGTGCTCCATGTAGGAGTCATTCTGCTCGGGCCCTTTTCCCATTCTCCCTTGAGCTTCTTCTTGGATCGCATAGTTCACGGCGACTTGCTCATTAATTAAGGGGAAAAGTCGGGAAGGCCTCATGAGGCTTGGTTCTACCTCGTAATGTTGGTTCGTGAAGAACTGATCGTAGATAGTCTCAGCTGCCTGGGTAATGATAGTCGGGTATGGAATAGGCAGTTCGTTGGTGGTATTCTGGACTTCTACTTCGTTGCTTCCGGTGCTTTCCATGTCTGATTCCTCGGATGGTTCGGGAGTCTCTTCTGACGGCTCGGTGGTTTCTTCTTTGTCAGCCTCAGGGTCAGCTTCTTCTGTCTGCATTTCCTCGTCAGTGTGGGGAACTCGTCTTGTGGCAGCGGCTAGGCTAGTTATCAGGTACCACTTGTCTGCAATGGTGAGGTTTGCGGCAGACCTTCTCATAGTTTCGTTGACTCTTCCTAGCTCTTCGGACCTCATCCCACGAAGAAATTTTAGGAGAAGAATTTTCTTCGTAAATCCATGGTGCGGGCAGCTTGAGACGATGGCATCGAATTTTATGTAGTATTCGTCCAAAGTCTCATCCCGGGATTGTTGAAGGTTCAGGATCTTCTCGCGGGTTTCTTGGCGTAAGGAAGGTGGGGAGAATTCTTTCAGGAACGGAACGCAGAGGTCTACGAAACGTTCTGCACTGCAAGCGGTGGATGTGTAGTACCATATCGTAGCGAAGTCGGTTAGAGAGAATTTAAAGCATTTCCGCTTAAATTCCTCTAACACTTCGTTTTCAGGTTTCATGTTGTGGCAGACTTGGTGGAAGTTTCGGCAGTGCTGTACAGGGTCTTCTCCCTCCGTTCCTCCGAACAGGGGCAGAAATCGCGTTGTCCATGCATGCGTGACAGGTAATGACATAGAGAGATGAACAGAAAAGAAAAAGGGGAGGGAAGAATAGTTATCCGATGACTAGTTCCCCGGCAACGGCACCAATTTGACAGAACCGCTTGTCGTCAAAGCGATTGTGCAAATAAATTTATAATAGTCCGCTACTCGCAACTATACTACTGGGTAATACTTGGTAAGTAGGGGTCGAACCCAAGGGAACTAGGGGAATAATTGTTCTTCGGGGGGATTACGCAGCGTGGGAGCGTGTTTAAGGTCGGTTGGTTGGTTTTAAAGCTACCAGCTATTTTGATTGATTGATTGGTTGGTTGGTTGATTTTAACACTGGAAAGTAAATTACTATTTTAATGATTAAGAGAAATGTTCGGTTTCAGGGGACTTGTATTATATCCTGTTTATCATTGACCTTTAGTGACTCTCCTAAGTATTCAAACGGTGTATCAAGGCCATTCCAAGCACTCGATTTGCGTACACTGTCTAGCCTATTCCAAGGACGTAGAACACTTATTCTATTTAGACTAATACTCCATTCCCGGTTATATTAGCCTATGTGCATCCATTTGATCAATCATTCCCGATCAACCAAATGGTGTTTAGGATGAGTCAAACTTCTCAGATAAGCTTTGCCATTCCAAGCATCCACTTATCCGTACAAGTTTACGAACCCCCATGGTGAGCTTTGCCATTCCAAGCGTCCCCTCAACCATGGACGTTCTGACTTAATATATGGCACATAGAATAAGTTTTGAATACTTAGACTAGACACTAAGTTTAATAGTCTTAAAACATTTTATAATACAAGTGCGCCCCTTAGACCGAACTACTAGTTTAGCTACTATTCATCGCGCTAAACATTATACTAAGGAAATTAAAGACAATAGTTAAATAAATTAATACTAAGAGAAACTTACAACCGTTGAAGCGCCAAGGGAGCTTTCCTTTATTTCCAAAGCAAAATTACAACATTACAAATATTACAACTTCTAGAGAGAGAAGTGAATTTGAGAATTGGTGTGTGAAATGAGGAGGAGGAGGCCTCCTTATATAGCCATGGGAGGAGGAGGAGATGGCTACAAGTGTTGCATTTTGATTGGAGGAAGAAATCAAGGGAGGAGATGGCCACATGTGGAGGAAGGAGAGGAGGAGGAAGGTGGTGGTGACATGTGGAGGAGGGGCAAAAGCCGCCGGTCACCACCACCCCAAGCCGCCGGTAGGCGGTGGCCAAGGAGGAGGAGCTCCTCCCTTGGCCACCACTTCTTCAAGTGGCCGGTCATCCTTGTCCAATGTGAGATTTGTACAGTTTTGTGCAGTCTTTTCACAAAACTGTCTATGTGTTTCTTCTCCGGGCTGTCTTGACTCCACTCTTGATTCTTCTGATTAATTTGTTCTGGTCAATTCAACGTCAAGATCCTTGATATTTCTTCAGTCGGCATATGATCTTGACCTTGGATTGACTCTTGTTATCTTTTCAGCTTAAAATCCTCTCCTTAGCGTGTTTTCACTTCAGTCTCTAAAATGCCCTGTGAAAATATATCGGGACTAACACGTAGACGTTAGATAGACAAACAGTCTAATTAAGGGGGTTTTACTGTGTTTCTGACTCGTATAACTTTGGTCCATCAATGACAATGATGATGATATGATGATGATGTTGATGAGGATGATCATGATCATGATACTGATGATGATGTTGATGTTGATGGAATTGATGAAAAAATCGATTTAAATCGAACTTGACTTAACTTAACTGAAATTATATTAACTTATATTAATTTATATTAACTGAAATTAACTTATATTAACTTAGATTAACTGAAAGTAACTTAACTTAATGGTCAAAAATATAAGTTCAAGTGGACATGGCCTATTGAATTTCTAGTTAAATAGATAATAAGTAATAAATTTGATAAATGAATAGTTTATATAGGGAAAGATCATATGAGAAGTAACAAATTTGGTGAGAAATGAGAAGTAATCACAACCATTCGATTTTTGATCCAACGACCCTTATTTTTCGAATTTTTTAAATTTAATATCTATATTATATGTTCATAAGGGCATTAATGTAAATTTGTATACCGGTGTTACGAATTTTGTTCTTTAAGTCTACGCATTTTGGTTCTTTAAGTTTTACTATTTTTAGATTACAAATTTTGTTCTTTAAGTCTATGAATTTTGATTCTTTAAGTTTTACTATTTTGAATTACGAATTTTGTTCTTTAAGTCTACGAATTTTGATTCTTTAAGTTTTACTATTTTTACATTACGAATTCTCTTCTTTAAATCTACAAAGTTTGATTACTTCTCATTTCTCACCAAATTTGTTACTTCTCTTGGGATCTCAACCCGGAACAAATTATAAAACAAAAATCATGTTTAGCCTCCTGGAAGGAAAGGGGATAATTAAAGAGGCCAAGTCAAAAAAATAAAAATATTTTTAACACCAAATTGAACCGATTGAGTCACCCGGTTAATTGTTAAAAACCGAACCAGATCTTGACCAATTCAACCGGGTCTTGACTTGGTCAATTATACAAGCGGTCCGATTACAAAATCAAACCGGTCCGGTTACCGTTCCCTGTCCAACCGGTCGATTCGGTCCGGGCTTAATAACACTGGTTTAAAGGGTTTAAATCATAAATGAGTTAAAAATGGTTAAATGATAAATGAGTTATAAGGGTTTTGAAGGTTCAACATGTTTGAATTTTACCCTTTTAAAATCGGTCGATTAACCGTTCGCTTGCCCTACTTAAAATCTGTCGGTTAACCGTCAGCCTTCCCTATTTTCAAATCTATGGAAAAATTACTTTTGATTTTGAAATAAATAAAAAATTCACCAACTTTAAAAATTAGCTAATGATTAATTTTCTTAAAGAAGTTTCGAACGAACATTGCCATTTTGGTTGCGTCTTCGCTATATTACAACTTCCAAGTTCCAATGTTTTACGCTATGCTCTTAATAGTTCATTTGTTAAAATGTGAACACAACATCATGTCCTTTGTCCTTTGTCCGTTCTAGTATAAGAAATTCAGTTGTTGTCTTCCTATGCAGTCTACCAAAATTAGTGAGAATTGTGTTACACATTTATTGTGATCCTGAGAGGATTAGTCATATTCTACATTTGACCTCGGAGCGAGTGTTGTACAAAATATCAGAAGTAATATTTTTGTGTTGTTGTTCAATCATGTCAAACACAATTCCACTTCAGATACCGCAATTCAATGCGTGGAAATTTCAAAATTTGGTCTATCCAATTAAGGCGTTTATTCCGGTCCCAAGATTTTTGAAGTTTGGTCGAGACGGGCTATACCAAAGTAGTTGAGAAAGCTTTTGAGCTTAAAAAGGAAGAGGAGGATTTATTGGTAGAGACCCGTAAGAAAGATCACAAGCATTATTTTCAGTCTTTAAGGCAATTGGGGAATCGATACTTGAAAAGATATCAGAGGTAGAGACATCCCACGCGACATGGTAGAAAATGCATACAAAGGTGATGAAAGAGTCATCCGTATGCGCCTACAGACACTGGGGGGATTTTGAGTCACTACGAATGACTTACTCGGAAAGTGTGCCAACATATTGTGATTAGGTTCAAGCGGTCGTTAACAACTTGAGAGCTAGTGACGGAGCGCACCACACCGTCGTTAGTGTGCGATGGCTCTGTGCAAAAATAAATTTATAAGTCCGCTACTCGTACTCTACTATTGGGTAGTAAAGCGGTAAGTAGGGGTCGAACCCAAGGGAATTAGTGGATAGTTGTTCTTTCGAAGATGAAAATTAAGACAGTTGGGGGTTGGTTGTGATTTTAGTACTGAAAGTAGCGTGGGTTGGTTGTGATTTTAGTACCGAAAAGTAAATGACTGAAAGTAAAGAAAGTAAATACAAGACTGAAAGTAAATACTGAAAAGTAAAGTGCTTGAAGGACAAGACTTGCTGAAAGTAAAGTGCTTGAAGGACAAGACTTGCTGAAAGTAAATGCTTGAAGGACAAGTCTTACGGAAAGAAATTGCTTGAAGGACAAGACTTACGGAAAGAAATTGCTTGAAGGACAAGACTTACGGAAAGTAAGCAGTTGATATGGACTGAAAGTAAAGTTACCGAAAGTAAATGACTGGAAAGTAAACAGTTGATAGTAAGACTGAAAGTAAGTGACAGGTGATGTTTGAATCAAAGGAAAGATTCAGTATCAGGGGCCTTGTATCATAGTCCGTTTATCATTGACCTCTAATGATCATACTAAGTGTTCAAAAGTGTATCAAGGCTATTCCTAGCACATGACTTGCCACACCGTCTAGTCTTTTGCAAGACAAAGAACTCTTGTTCTAGTATGTGCATCCATTTGATCATCATTCCTGATAAACCAAATGGTGTTTAAAAGAGGTTGACTTCCACAGATAAGCTGTGCTCTTCCGAGCCTCCACTTATCCACGGAAGATCACGAACCCATGGCAGAGCTTTGCTCTTCCGAGCATCCACTCAACCAATAGAATTCTGACCTAATATATGGCACCTAGAACAAGTTGAACACAAAGAGGCACTAAGAGAAGGGTCTAAAACATTTTATGATACAAGTACACCCCTTCAACCGAATGAAGGGTTTAGATACGAGTATCCATAGAGGTGGCTATCATAGCTAAGTACTGAGTAAAATAAAGGTTTTGAAAGACAGGAAAAGTAAAGATTTTGAAAGTAAAGACAAGGAAAGTAAAGGGAGAATACTCAAGAACCAACATGAGTAAACTCAAGAACAGTAAGGAAAAGCTTGAGTACTTCAAGAACCGACAAGAGTACTCAAGATCAAACTTCAATATCAAAGTAGTGTGTTTACATGGATTGTGACCAAACTTTAGAGAGATAAGTAACAAGTGACTTGTGCTTCTTGCACACAAAATGGGATGATGATACAAGGGAAGGGAAGTGTCTATTTATAGGCATGGGGGAGTGAGAGATGTGGAGGAGAGCAAGACACGTGGCAAGAGGGGGGTGGAGGAGCTCAAAGCCGCCGGTGGTGAGGTGTCTATCCCCATAGCCGCCGGCCACATGGCTTGTGAGGAGAGGTGGAGAGCTTAGCCGCCCATGTGGTGGAGGAGGGGAGGATATGTGTGAGTGGAATGAGATCTTTCTCCCAAAAAGCCATCGGTTGAAATGTGACTTCCGGTTGCCCATTAGTTGCCTCTTTGGTTGCCCTTTGGTCGCTCTTTAGTTGATATCAAAAGATAAGTCACTTATACTTGGCATTTCACTTGTGTTCTTGATCTTGATGGAATAAGTCATTGGGACTTAGTTGTGGCTTGATCGGAGTATTGTCGGGGTATGGTCAGTTCTGACTTGTAATTCACTTTCGGTGTTAAGAACTCCATTTTAGCTCGTTTTCATCTTTACTCCTTGAAATGGCCTGTAGAACAAAAGTGAAACTAACAAGTAAAAGTTGTAAAGATAAAGCATCTAATTTGGTGGGTTTAACTGTCTTAATGAATCATACAAATATGGTCCATCAGATTACCCCACACTTTTAGTTGTTCGTCCCGAACAATGCCATTTAAGAGATGTGCAAACAATCCAAGTAAAAACTTCAAATAGGAAAGTTAGATTGTGGGACTAGATTTGTCTTATTCATGCATTGCTTACTTATTCCCAAACTAAACCGTGTAAATACTTAGAAGAAACTTGATACTTGTACCTTCGAGCTGAGATGCAAATTAATTTGGATGTTTCGGGAGATTGCCCTTTTCAGGCTCCTGGACTGCATTCTCGGGACCGACTCGCACTATATGGTTAACTTGTCGCTTTCTCTAGCACATGATTCGGTTCGGGTTTCACTGAGTTGAGCACTTTGATTTCCTTTTGGTGAGGGACAGCTTTTGAAGTGAATTGGCCTTTGGCCTTTGGCCTTTGATGTTGAATTGGAGTTTCTTCACTTTTGTTCGGTTAAAACCTTCACAATTTTGGCTTTTGGCCTTTGATTAGCTTCTTTGAGCTTTTGCTTCTTTGTGACTTGCTAGTCCATTTTCTCAACCTTTTTGGGAGGTCGAATCGTCGCCCGAGAGCATATGGAAATACCTCCCCGCTCTTTCTCATCCTTGCCGTTTCGCGCGGGTCAAGATGAGGGTCGCTCATCTATTTTCCCGGCTACTAGGACTAGAGATAGGACGGGTTGATTCCCGTCCCGCCTCTTGCATAAACGCTGCATGGCGGAGATGACTCTGATCCTCTTTGAAACCCGAAGTGCAGCCTCCACTGACTTCGTAAACCATATAGTGAAATTCAGTCCTTTGATTGCTTGCCAAGCCTCTCTAGAGAAATTTATATCAACTCCACATCCCCTGTATATCTCAGCGCAAAGGGACAAATGAGAAGTTACATTTTAAGTTTTTAAACAGTTGAGATTTCACAAGGTAAATGCATGAATTTAGATCTATCTTTTTCACATTCTCAAGTTCATATTTTCAAAAAGATAATATTAAGGGAAAAGGAAAAAGAAAAACATGTTAATGAACTATGTACAAAGGCAGTTTCTCACCCCACACTTTTGAACGAAGGCGTGCTTCACAGCAAGACTTAGTTCAAAAGTTATGCAAGCAAATATTTACAGGAAAGGTGAGAATGTTTTAAGGCAAAAAACTAAATGACAGAAATTAAATGACTGAAAGTAAGATAGATGTCGGGTTACCTCCCGACCAGTGCCTTTGTTTAACGTCGTTAGCTCGACAGTACCTCATTCCTGGATCATAAGGTGGGATCCCATGGATGGCTCAGGTCGAATTTCTTTTCGGCTGCCCTTTTACTTTGTCCAAAGAACTTGTGGAGTGATGGGCTCGGTTTGGTTATCCATTGGTTTGGCAGGTTCTTCTTTTCATAGCTCCGAGAAGGTGAGGCTCCCTTGACCATAGCTGCTGGTCCATGGAGTCGTGCTCTCTTGCTTCTCCTTCCGGGTTTCCATTCTTTGGGCCCATGTATTTGCCGCTTCTTCATGTATGGCCGGTTGGCATCTTTGCAGTTTTGGAAGTTCAGTCTTTTGCCAAGCGACCTCAAGCATGCGCCCTTGCTAACCCTTTTCTTTGTGGCAGAGATGATTGGCCGTCCTTGGTCCTTACACCTTTCAGGAGGCTCTTCTTGGATTGTGACGAGTGGGAGTTCCTGCATTGATTGTTTTGGCTCATGCTTCTCCTCCAACTTTCCTAGCACTGCATCATCATCGATCATGTCATCTCTGGTGGCCGTGATCTTCATAGAACATGAAGGGTTAAGTAGGGGCTTCTCGGCCATAAGGACATGGCCTTTCTCGAGCAGCTCTTCAGTGAGGACCGGGCCTGCCGTGATTTTCTATGTCAGTTCGGCAGTGAGGTCCGGGTATGTCTCGGCTGGTTTGGTAGTGAGGTTCGGGACTTCATTTGGTTCGTCAAGTAGGGCCGGGACTTCCTCGAGCAGATTAGTGATGAGGACCGGGTTTGAATTAGGCAGCTCGGCAGTGAGCTCCCATGTAGGCTCCTCTTTAGTTATCCATGCGTCCTCATCCTCTGTCAGCTTTGTGGGTTCCAATGTTGGTTCCTTTAGAGCCGCCTCCACGTCTATTACTGCGCTTGTACTGATGTCTCCTTCCAGGTTTTCTGCGGGCAAGCTTGCAATGGGCGTGATGTCGGGCTCGTTCTGCACTGAGTCCACTTCCATCGTCGGTGCTTCATCATCAGTTTGGTACATCTGCCCTTGTTTTGTGCTTTCTGCCAAATCGTCTATGAGGTCCCAAGTTTCAGCCATGGTTAACTTCATGATCGAGCCTCCTGCTGCATCGTTAAGTCTTTTCCACTCAAGGGGCGTCATTCCAGCAAGAAAACTTTGAATAAGATTGTGGTTGGTGAATCCATGGTGCGGGCAGCGCGAAACAATGGTATCAAAGTACGAATAGTATTCATCCAAAGTTTCGTCCCGGGATTGCTCAAGGTTGAGAATCTTCTCGTGGGTTTCAAGTCGGAGAGATGGCGGGGAAAACTCTTCTAGAAATTTGGCTCGTAGATCCCCATAATCGCCTTCATAAGCTGCACATGAGTAATACCAATCTATTGCCGAGTCAATTAAAGAAAATTTGAAGCATTTCAGCTTAAACTCCTCTAACGTCTCATTCTCAGGTTTCATGTGGCGGCAGATGTGGTGAAAATGTTGGCAATGAATCACAGGGTCCTCTTCAATGGTACCTCCGAATTGGGGGAGACAGCCAAGCATTTTAAACATAAGGTTGCTGCCTCCATCATTCCAAGGCTCTATGTCGTAGTATGAAGACATGGCGAATTATGTACAACAGAAAAAAGAACAACTATCCATTTGCTAATTCCCCGGCAACGGCGCCAATTTTGACGGAGCGCACCACACCGTCGTTAGTGTGCGATGGCTCTGTGCAAAAATAAATTTATAAGTCCGCTACTCGTACTCTACTATTGGGTAGTAAAGCGGTAAGTAGGGGTCGAACCCAAGGGAATTAGTGGATAGTTGTTCTTTCGAAGATGAAAATTAAGACAGTTGGGGGTTGGTTGTGATTTTAGTACTGAAAGTAGCGTGGGTTGGTTGTGATTTTAGTACCGAAAAGTAAATGACTGAAAGTAAAGAAAGTAAATACAAGACTGAAAGTAAATACTGAAAAGTAAAGTGCTTGAAGGACAAGACTTGCTGAAAGTAAATGCTTGAAGGACAAGTCTTGCGGAAAGAAATTGCTTGAAGGACAAGACTTACGGAAAGAAATTGCTTGAAGGACAAGACTTACGGAAAGTAAGCAGTTGATATGGACTGAAAGTAAAGTTACCGAAAGTAAATGACTAGAAAGTAAACAGTTGATAGTAAGACTGAAAGTAAGTGACAGGTGATGTTTGAATCAAAGGAAAGATTCAGTATCAGGGGCCTTGTATCATAGTCCGTTTATCATTGACCTCTAATGATAATACTAAGTGTTCAAAAGTGTATCAAGGCTATTCCTAGCACATGACTTGCCACACCGTCTAGTCTTTTGCAAGACAAAGAACTCTTGTTCTAGTATGTGCATCCATTTGATCATCATTCCTGATAAACCAAATGGTGTTTAAAAGAGATTGACTTCCACAGATAAGCTGTGCTCTTCCGAACCTCCACTTATCCACGGAAGATCACGAACCCATGGCAGAGCTTTTCTCTTCCGAGCATCCACTCAACCAATGGAATTCTGACCTAATATATGGCACCTAGAACAAGTTGAACACAAAGAGGCACTAAGAGAAGGGTCTAAAACATTTTATGATACAAGTACACCCCTTCAACCAAATGAAGGGTTTAGCTACGAGTATCCATAGAGGTGGATATCATAGCTAAGTACTGAGTAAAATAAAGGTTTTGAAAGACAGGAAAAGTAAAGGTTTTGAAAGTAAAGACAAGGAAAGTAAAGGGAGAATACTCAAGAACCAACATGAGTAAACTCAAGAACAGTAAGGAAAAGCTTGAGTACTTCAAGAACCGACAAGAGTACTCAAGATCAAACTTCAATATCAAAGTAGTGTGTTTACATGGATTGTGACCAAACTTTAGAGAGATAAGTAACAAGTGACTTGTGCTTCTTGCACACAAAATGGGATGATGATACAAGGGAAGGGAAGTGTCTATTTATAGGCATGGGGGAGTGAGAGATGTGGAGGAGAGCAAGACACATGGCAAGAGGGGGGTGGAGGGGCTCAAAGTCGCCGGTGGTGAGGTGTCTATCCCCATAGCCGCCGGCCACATGGCTTGTGAGGAGAGGTGGAGAGCTTAGCCGCCCATGTGGTGGAGGAGGAGAGGATATGTGTGAGTGGAATGAGATCTTTCTCCCAAAAAGCCATCGGTTGAAATGTGACTTCCGATTGCCCATTAGTTGCCTCTTCGGTTGCCCTTTGGTTGCTCCTTTGGTTGCTCTTTAGTTGATATCAAAAGATAAGTCACTTATACTTGGCATTTCACTTGTGTTCTTGATCTTGATGGAATAAGTCATTGGGACTTAGTTGTGGCTTGATCGGAGTATTGTCGGGGTATGGTCAGTTCTGACTTGTAATTCACTTTCGGTGTTAAGAACTCCATTTTAGCTCGTTTTCATCTTTACTCCTTGAAATGGCCTGTAGAACAAAAGTGAAACTAACACGTAAAAGTTGTCCAGATAAAGCATCCAATTTGGTGGGTTTAACTGTCTTAATGAATCATATAAATATGGTCCATCAGCTAGCAAGGAATCGTTGGAGGAAAAACGAGTCGTGGAAAAGGTATTATACTCTTTACCGACTAAATTTGAGTATGTTGTTACAACTATTGAAGAGGGTCACGACATATAAAAAATGCCGATTGATCGAGTTATAAGTTCGTTGTATTCACATGAGCAACGAATAAACCAAAAGGCGGACAACTATAGCCAGGAGCAGGCTCTACAAAGCCAAGTCAAAGTACGAGCGCATGGAGGTTACTATAGAGATTGAGGATGAGGACAATGCCGAGGTGGAGGCCGAAATTAAAACGATGGATGAGACCAAGCCAATGGCATCAATTTTTAAAGAGTCCGAGGTGGTCATATTGGAGGACGTGACACGTCCAAGATCTAGTGTTACCAATGTCAAAAAATTGAATACTAAAAGCCTGAATGCCGAGCAAATGAGCGAGTGGAGCAAGCTTATGCTTCTGAGGCGCATGGAAATATGGTTTTAGTGTGCAAGACGACGGACACTTATGGAGGCTACACTGATGTGTGGTGCCTCTACTCAGGATGTAGCAACCATATGAGCGGTTGAAAGGAGTTGTTCTCTTCTTTAAAAGAATCCACTCTCGTTGAAGTCAGCTTTGGATACAAGTCGCAAATCCAAGTCAAGAACAAAGGCGACATCCAAATTCAAACAAATGACGGTACATATGCACTATTTCTAATGTGTACTATTAGCTGGGGCTATGATGAAATTTACTAAGCTTGGGGACACTATTGGAGAGAGGTCATTCCATTTTTATTCGAGATGGAGCTTGCACAATTGAAAGAAAAGACAGGAGGATCGTTGCGAAAGTCCCGATGACAAAGAACCGATGTTCCCGTGGATTGTTCAAAAGGGAGTTAAAGTGAATTTCCACACGATGGTGAGAGAAAGTAGTTGACTGTGGCATCTCAGATTTGACCATTTAAAATTTACTAGATTGAAATTATTTACTGCGAAGATAATAGTGACAGGATAACCATGATTCAGATTCATAGTCAACTATGTAAGGCGTGCTTGCAAAGGAAGCATCACAGAGAGTCGTTGTCACTTGGAAAGACGAGACGAGCAAACCAACCGCTAGAGTTGGTCCACACTGATCTATGTGGTCTAATGGAGGTAGAGTCTTTTGGCGGAAAGCGTTACATGATTGGCACTTGTTGGTGACTTTTCAAGAAAGACTTGGGTTTATTTCTTAAGAGAAAAGTATGAGGCTTTTCGAACGTTCAAGGAGTTTAAGATCTTTGTTGAAAAACAAAGCAGTTACACACTGAAGACGTTGAGATCAGAAAGAGGAGGAGAATTCACTTTTAATGAGTTCTTAAACTATCATTGAGCCGTAGGAATCAGACGACAGTTGGATGCAAGCCAAACTACACAACTCAGCAGAATGGCATTGCTGAGAGGAAGAACCACACAATCTTTGAGATGGCCCGGAGCTTGTTGAAGGCCAAGGAGCTACCTTAGCCTTATTGGGCTGAAGCGGTGTCTTGTGTAGTGTTCTTACTAAACCGATGTCCCACAAAGGTGGTTCATAAAAAGACTCCGGATGAAGCTTAGAGTGGTGTGAAGCCGGATGTATCTTATATAGGAGTATTTGGGTGTATTGCATATCCCCATATATCAGATCAGCAGCAGAGGAAGCTGGAGGACAAGAGCATACGATGTATCTTCATTTGGTACAATGCTGATACGAAGAGTTATACGTGATATGACCCTGGCATGAAAGAGTTAATTACCAGCCAAGATATATAGTTTACTGAAGATGAGGCCTGTGATTGGTCTAAAAAAGACGCTAGATAACTTCGTTTCGTAATTGAGGAGGAGCTTATAGAAGATAAGTGCACACAAATTATTAATTCACTTGAAATATCAGTTGAGTCAAGGTCTAGCAGTTTACCGCCACGACAAAAAAACTCACCAGTTCTTTATCAAGCTTATGTTATCTACTGAGATGATGAGGTTGACTCACCTGATGAAACCATGGTAAACTTTTGTCTATTTGCAAATTGTGGTCCCGTGACGTTCGAGGAAGCAGCAAAAGATAAAGGATGGATTCAAGCTATGGATGCGGAGATAGCCTCCATTGAGAAGAATGATACGTGAGCGTTGACGTCTTTACCAATTGGTAAGAAGGCGATTGGAGTAAAATGGGTGTACAAGACAAAGTACAAACCCAATGGCCAAGTTGACCGGTTGAAGGCAAGGCTATTAGTGAAAGGATACATGCAGAAGCCTGGTATCGATTACTTCAAGGTATTTGCACCAGTTGCTAGAAAGGATACCATTAGAATGACCAGTTGGTAGGTGTTGATGTTAATGAGTTCAACTCCAATGAAAGTGAAAGGGGCTTACAAAGTAGGAGATTCACAGGGACAAAAAGGAAGCGGGACTCTGACTTAGTCAAACGACACTCTGAGTTCATCAGCTACTCAATTTCTCCGTGGATTAAGCATTATTTATAGAGAGGCAGCTTGAGTTTAAGAACATCCTTTTTGTGCCACAAAATGCTCATTTATACCTTTTTGATACTCAAAAGAAACCTAACAACATCAGTTCGGTTATATTGCAGCAGAACATGATTCTTAAGGTCATCAGAAAATATTTGATGAAGAAGTGTATTGAGTTTCTTCAAGGGATTGCTGAGAACATTGAAGACTACGATAAATTTTATGATGCTTTCACTAAGAAACTTCTAAGCCAGCTTGAAAAGTACGAGGGAAAGAAACTTATTTCTCCTGCCAAGGAAGGGTTGAAGTTGCATGAAACTGATGAGTTCTTACAGAATAGTGATGTTTATCGTGTGCTAGGTCCTCTCCGTCGTGATGATGGTGGAAGTTTTGTGCATGATTGGCGAATCTTTATTAAGTTTACTCATCATCAAGAGATCATGGTAATTGATCATGAGATGCCCAATGAAGTCTCATCAAATTGCCAAATTGTGAGTTTTGTTGATGGTGCCTGTCATTGTTATGAGAGTTGGGCTTGTCAGCAAACAGCAAACTTCTCATTTCATTCACTCGTCGGAACCAAAGACAATGCTTATCAAGAAAATTTCCATCCGCTTAAGTTTGAAGGGACTGGGCTTGTTAGTGGAAAGGACAACATCAGTGATCATAGCATTCATGATGCTTTCTTCTATGCGTATGGGTGGACTGCAAACATGGAGATATTTCAAGGTTGTTTTTATATATTTTCGTTTCCAAGACCACCGGAAGTTGTTAACCTTGTGGACAAGGTCGATTTTAAGGGGGTAGGAATGATACGGGTCTAGAATAAGTAACGTCATTAAAAGAATAATTATCATTAAGTAATTCTATTTGGCTTTGTATAAAAGCCCTGCTTGTAAACGGAAACAAAAACAAATGAATTAATCAAATATTTCTTCTTTCTTCTATCTTCTATCTTCTCATCTCCTTTCTTCTCCAAACCCTAACCCTCATCTTCCTCTTGTAATCTTCCATCCCATCTTCACATCCGTAATTCTGAACCATCAATGAAAATAACCAGTTTCCTATCTCAACTCCTCTCTCGTTCTTCTCTTCATCTTCTCCCTAAACCTAATTTCATCTCATCTTCTACTCTTTTCTCTTCTTCGATTTCCAGTTCTCTGTTGCAGATTTAGGTCCGCATCAACGTGCGAGGCTGTGAATTACATGGTCCGGCTCAAGTCCAAGTAGATTTTACCAGTACAGATGAACAACTAAGGAGCTGTGGACAGTGGGGAGCTGGCTTAGATCACATTCAATGTCGCTTCTACTTTCATTTTACCCCGATGTTCCTGCAACCCCATCCGCCATTAATTTCCTCTGTCTCTAATAATGCACCTGCTACATTGCACTGTTAACTCAATCGACATCATCCTCTTCAAAAAAAAAATTATATCATTTTTATGGCCATAACTATTCTTCTGCCCATTTCCACTACTGGGTTCACACTACTACATTTATCATCACAGTTGACATACCTTACGGGGTGGTGTTCTTTTCCATTTCCCAGTGTAAATTGATGTTAAACCCTTGCATGATATTTCCTTAAGTTCACTGACGGAACCCACCGCACTGTCGTTAAGGTGCTGTGCAAAAGCAATTTATATTTCGCTACTCGTGACCTTACTACTGGGTAGCAAGTGGTAAGTAGAGGTCGAACCCAAGGGAATTAGGGGGATAAGCTATTCTTTGAGGGAATTGTACAGCGAGGGAGCGTGTTTTAGGTTGATTGAGGTTTTAGTGCGGAAAAGTAAGTGATTGGTTGGTTGGTTTTGGTTTTTAGTGCGGAAAAGTAAATGGTATAAAAGTAAATACTGAAAATAAAAGTAGAAGACTTACAGCGGGTGATGCGTGATTGGCAAGCCTTCCGAAACGTGAGCAGTTGATAGAGCAGTGATGGACCATAATTATACGAATCAAAAACACAGTAAAACCCACCAAATTAGACTGTTGGTCTATTTAACTTCTGCTTGTTAGTCCCGATTTATTTCTACAGGGCATTTTAGAGACTAAAGAGAAAACACGCTAAGGAGAGGATTTTACGCTGAAAAGATATGAAGAGTCAATCCAAGGTCAAGATCAGACGCCGAACGAAGAAATCTCAAGATCCTGACGTTGAATTACTCAAATCAAATCCATCCGAGGAACAATCAAAGTTAGACCGGAGCGAAATTGGACAGATAGTTTTATGAAAAGACTGCACAAAACTGTCAAAACTCATCCATGGACCAAGTGACCGGCGGCTTTGGGAGGATTGGATGACTCATGGGTGGCAAACTCCTCCTCCTCCTCCTTATGACCGGTGGCTTTGGCAAGAGGTGGCCAAAGCCACAAGCTCTCCTCCTTGGACAACCTCCAACCGGCGGCTAAATGAGCAACCATGAGAAGTTGCCATGTGTTGGCTTCTCCTCCACAAGCTCCTCCCCATCTCCTCCACCCTTGGATGCAAAGCCACATGCCACCATCTCCACCACCCATCTCCTCCCCTTGTGGCTATAAAAGGAGCCATCCTCCTCCTCATTTGTATCATCCAAAAATCATAAACCACTTCTCTCTCTAAATTTGTTACTTTGTAAGTTTGGTTTTGGAAATAATACTCCTGTTTGTTCTTGAGTATTATACTGATTGGAAATAATACTCCTGTTTGTTCTTGAGTATTATAACGGTTTGAAATTATAATACTCCTGTCGGTTCTTGAGTATTATAATACTGTAGAGAATACTCCTGTTGGTTCTTGAGTATTCAGTAGGAATTAGGAATACTCCTGTTGGTTCTTGAGTATTCCACCCCTTCTCCTCTTACTGTTTTCAAAAACCCCCGAGTATTTAGCTATGGTATCCACCTCTATGGATATTCGTAGCTAAACTCTTTATTCGGTTAAAGGGGCGTACTTGTATTATAAAATGTTTTAATTCTTTTAGTTTCTTTTCTCTGTATTCAAAACTTGTTCTATGTGCCATATATTAGATCAGAACTTCCAAGGTTGAGTGGATGCTTGAAATGGCAAAGCTCTTCCGTGGAAGTTTGCAAACATACTCGGGTAAGTGGATGCTTGAAATGGCAAGGCTTATCTGAGGAGTTTGATCTCTCTCAAACACCATTTTGGGTAAATCGGAAAAGACAACCCAAAATGGATGCACATAGGCTAGTATACCTTGAAATGGGGTGCTAGTCTAAGTAGAACAAGGGCTTTACGTTATTTGCAAAAGATTAGACAGTGTTGCAAGTCGAGTGCTTGAAATGGCCTTGATTCACTTTCGAACACTTTTGCAAATGACTAGACAGTGTGGCAAATCGAGCGCCGGAAAAGGCCTTGATACACGTTTGAATACTTAGAAGGGTTACTAAAACAATAAACAGGCTATGATACAAGGCCCCTGAAACTGAATGTTTTCCTTGAATTACAAAACCCCCTGTATTTACTTTTGTAAACTGCTCGATCAACTACAACCATCAACCGCTCATCTACCGGAGGAATCGCAATCACGCATCACCCACTGTAAGTCTTCTTCCCTTAACTCTTTTACTTTTAGTATTTTAATTTCTGTATTTATTTTCTGTATTTACTTTTCCGCATAAAGAACCAAAAAAACCAAAAACAGTAGCTTAGTAATTAGCAGTAAGTCTGCAATCGACCTAAAATCACTCACCATACGATCCCCTAAAGAACAGTTATCCCTCTAATTCCCTTGGGTTCGACCCCTACTTACCACTTACTACCCAGTAGTGTAGTCGTGAGTAGCGGAAAATATAAATTTATTTGTACAGAGAACATTGCACCTTAACGACAGTGCAGTGGGCTCCGTCAAGCAGTTTATACTAAGAAAGTAAATGCAGGTGGTGTTTGAATTTAAGGAAAGCATTCGGTTTCGGGGGCCTTGTATCATAGCCTGTTTATCATTGACCTTTAGTGATCTTCTAAGTATTCAAACGTGTATCAAGGCCATTCCAAGCACTCGATTTGCACACACTGTCTAACCCATTCCAAGGTCGTAGAGCACTTGTTCTACTTAGACTAATACCCCATTCCAAGGTATATTAGCCTGTGTGCATCCATTTGACCAGTCATTCCCGACCAACCAAATGGTGTTTTAGAAAGGTCAAACTCCTCAGATAAGCTTTGCCATTCCAAGCATCCACTTATCCGAGTATGTTTACGAACCCCACGGAAGAGCTTTGCCATTCCAAGCATCCACTCAACCTTGGAAGTTCTAACCTAATATATGGCACATAGAACAAGTTTTGAATACAAAGAAGAGGCACTAAAATATGGCCTAAAACATTTTATGATACAAGTACACCCCTTCAACCGAATGAAGAGTTTAGCTACGAATATCCATAGAGGTGGATACCATAGCTAAGTACTTACGGTTTTTGAAAGACAGTAAGTAAGGGAAAGCTTGAGTACTCAAGAACCGACAAGAGTACTCGAGAATAAAGAAAAGCTTGAGTACTCAAGAACCGACAGGAGTACTCAAGACCGAACTATAATACTCAAGAACCAACAGGAGTATTATATATTGAAAACCAAACTTACAAATGCCAAACTTTCTAGAGAGAGAAGTGTTTATGATTTTGGATTTGAGGATGAAGATTACAAAGGGTGGAGGTATGTATTTATAGCCTAAGGGAGGAGGAGGATGTGGTGGAGGAGAAGACACTTGGCAAGCTTTCCATGGAGGAGGAGGAGCCTCCCAAATCCGCCGGTTGGAGGTCATCAATAGAGGAGAGCTTCCTCCCAAGCTCACCTCCTCCCAAAAGCCGCCGGTCATGGAGGATAAGGATGAGTTTTGTGTGAGTTTTGTGATGTTTTCACAAAACTATCAGTCTATTTCGGCCCCGGACTGACTTTGGTTGTTCCTCGGTTGGATTTGTATTGAGTGATTCAACGTCAGGATCTTGAGATTTCTTCATTCAGTGTCTGATCGTGACCTTGGACTGACTCGTAATATATTTTCAGCATAAAATCCTCTCCTTAGCGTGTATTCTCTCTAGTCTCTAAAATACCCTGCAGATAAATATCGGAACTAACAAGCAAAAGTTAAATAGACAAACAGTCTAATTTGGTGGGTTTTACTGTGTTTATGATTCGTATAATTATGGTCCATCAGATCACCCCACACTTTTAGTTGTTCGTCCCGAACAATGCTATTAAAGGGCGGCACTAAGTAAGCTTTTAAAATATGAAAGTTAGACTGTGGGACTAGATTTATCCTAATTCATGCGTTACTTACTTATTACCAAATTGAACTGTGTAAATAAATAGAAGAAACTTGATACTTGTACCTCCGTGCTGAGATGCAAATTATTTTGGATGTTTCGGGAGATAGCCCTTTTCAGGCTCCTGGACTGCAACCTCGGGACCGTGTCGCACTATATGGTTTCCTTGTAGCTTTCTCTAGCACGTGATTCGGTTCGGGTTTCAATGGTTTGGTCTTTGATTTTCTTTTGGCGAGGGACAGCTTTTGTAGTGAATCGGCCTTTGGCCTTTGATTTGACTCTTTGAGTACTTCACTTTTTGTTCGGTTAAAACCTTCACAATTTTGGGCCTTTGGCCTCTTGATTTGCTTCTTTGAGCTTTTTGCTTCTTTGTGACTTGCTAGTCCATTTTCTCAAGCCTTTTTTGGGAGGTCCAATCGTCGCCCGCGAGCATATGGAAATACCTCCCCGCTCCTCTCATCCTTGCCATTTCGCGCGGGTCAAGATGAGGGTCGCTCATCTATTTTCTCGGCTACTTTAACTAGAGATAGGACGGTCTGATTCCCGTCCTCGCCTTTTTTCTTTTTGCATAAACACTGCATGGCGGAGATGACTTCAATCTTCACTGAAACCCGAAGTGCAGCCTCCACTGACTTCGAAAACCATATAGCGAAATTCAGTCCTTCGATTACTTGCCAAGCCTCTCTAGGGCAGTTTATGTCAACTCCACATCCCTCGTTTATCTCAGCACAAAGGACAAATGAGAAGTTACATTCTAAGTTTTTAAACAGTTGAATTTTCACAAGGTTAATGCATGAATTATGATCTATCTTTTTCACATTCTTAAGTTCATATTTTCAAAAAGATAATTATTAAGGGAAAAGGAAAAACATGTTATTTATTTACAAAGGTGGATCTCACCCCACACTTTTGAACGAAGGCGTGCCTTTCGGCACAACTTAGTTCAAAAGCCATGCAAGCAGATATTGTACGAGAAGGAAATGACATCAAGGAAAAGGGAAGAATAGAACTCCCTTTATTGTGTCGAATGAACGACATGGCATGAGGCTGGATAATCGAGGGAGTTCGGCTGGGGCCTTGAACTCTTGGCGTAGGCCTGGCTGGCTTGATGTTGCACCCATAACCGATTCCTGAATAGTCATTTCATTCTATGCACTAAGTGGGTGAGAGCGACTTACGGAAAAATCTAAATGACAGAAAATAAAAGACAGAAAGTAAGATAAGTGTCGGGTTACCTCTCGACCAGTGCCTTTGTTTAACGTCGTTGGCTCGACAGTACCTCATTCCTGGATCACTGGTTTGGATCCCATGGGTGGCTTAGGTCGTATTTCGCCACTAATCCTGTGTTGATTTTTGCCTTGCCTTTTCCTGATTTCTTGCTTGGGTTAGAACCCCATGGTTTTAGTGTTTTTTCTTTCCATTGCTTTTGAGAAGGCGGGGGACCTTTGACCATAGCTGCTGGTCTTGTTACTCTTTCAGTCTCCTTTGGCAGGTCAAAAATCTGTGTACCGTGATCTGAGATAGGTATAATGTCTGGCGGGTTCTTTGTATCCGTGCGGCTATTATCAATGGAGAAATTTGCAATTTTGCCGCCGAACTTAAGCGATAATGAGCCCTTGCCCACATCGATCCTTGCTTTAGTAGCGTAGAGGAATGGTCGTCCCAATATTATTGTTGGAGGGTCGTCTTCGCTGGTCTCTCCCGTTTGTATTACATAAAAGTCTGCAGCAAAGACGAGCTCTCCCACATGGAGTAGTACATCTTCCAGCACTCCAACCGGACGGATGCACGATTTATCTCCTAGCTCGATATTTGACCGAGGTGGTTTTAATGGACCAAGTCCTAATAAGTAATATAAGGAGGAGGGCATGGTGTTGACAACAGCTCCAAGATCGACTAAGCACTTATGAATCTGTGCTTCACCAATACCGGAGGTGACTGTGAAGGCCCCTGGGTCTTTATCTCTTTCCGGTTGTGGCTCATGATCTGAAGTGAGGGCTCTTTCTATAGTCGGGCCATTCTGCCCGTTCTTTGGCTTAGGATTTGTATAATCGGACCCCTTAATATTTTGCTTCGGAGCATAAATATTAGTTGGAGAGTCCCACTTTAATTCGTTATTGTCATCCCATCCAGGTGCTGGTATGTCAGAGTGTATGATCGGTGGTGGTGTTATGCAAACGTGAATGCGTACCGTCCATTGTCAACATGCGTAACCCATGTTTTGCCATCATTGGGTCGGTCTTCCTCTTGGTTCCAATCAGGACGACGCCTCCGGGTGAAGTGCTTGTTTGTAAGTTTGTAAGTTGGGGATCGTGCTACTTCTCCCAGTGTCGCCTTTACGTTTGACCTCTTTATCATGCTAAGATTCGCCTTTGGGTTTTGGATGGTTTGTGAAGGAAGTCTGCCAGGCTCATTAGTGAGTGTTGACATTGCAGTTGCGAGCTGGGACATTTGTTTGGTCAATTCTGAAATTGCCCCGTCAGTTTTCGCCTGGTATTGGTGTAACGAAGTACCCAATTGATTTATGCTTCCTGCGAGCTCCTTCATCGTGTCATGGAGCGACTTGGTTGGTTCTTGCTGATTATGCGGGCCGGTTTGGTACTGATTTGGTCCTCTTTGCTGATATTGGCCTACTGATGGAGCGTTCTGGTTATACTGTCGGTGGGGGGGTTGGTAGTATGACTGAGCTAGTTGAGGGACAGCTGGTTGTGCTTCCTTCTGAGGATAGTTGTTGTTACGCCAGTTCGGGTTGGTTGCTTGACCATACTGTCGGTTTTGTCCGGATCTATCGTTGCTGTTGTTGTTGTATCCTTGGTATCCTCCCACTGCATTCACTTCTGGCGGTTCCTCTTCTATTAATGTCGGGCATGCGTCGGTTTTGTGGTCCGTAGAACCACAAAATTCGTAAGGCTTAACTGGAACTGGTTGTCTTCGTAGGAACTGAATCATCATCTCCTTCAATTGTTTCATCTCTTCTGGCATGGAGTTCATTAGTGTTTCAGCTTTTGCCACATTCCTTGTTCGGGAAAATTCTTCCTGACGAGTCGTCTCTTCTCTAAATCGGGCATTTTCAGCAACGTCGGTGATGAGATCCCTTATGCCACTTAATGACAGATTCATCATGGATCCTCCAGCTGAGGCATCCAGGAGCATTTTGTCTAAGGGTCTTAATCCATCAATGAGATACTCGACGGTGAGTTTCTCGGGCAGAGTCCAAGGGTACAACAGCTTCTCTCCAGGCGGTTGAACTTTTCCAGGTAATCGTACATGGTTTCATTGGGTCCTTGCTTGATGTCTTGTAGTTGCCTCCGTACTTGCATCGCCCATCATGCCGGGTAATATTTGTCCAGGAATTTCTTTTGCATCTGAGCCCATGTTCTGATGCTATCGGAAGGCAATGAAAGGAACCAGTCGTTTGCCACGACGATGAGGGAAAAATAGAACGCCTTCAACTTGAAGTCGTCTATGTTTACGCCAGTTGGTTTTAAGTTTTGGCAAATACCATGTAAGCGCTGGAGATGAGTCATTGCTGATTCTCCACGTGTTCCTGAGAATTTCGGTAAGTTGTGGGCCACTGAAGTGTTGATGATGACATTTTCCAGTTCAGGGCCTTCATGAATGCACCATGGCTGGTTTCTGAAATACGGTGCTGAGAGTTCTCCCATAGTAGGTTCGCGAAAATTGTTGTTATCCCCGTAGTAGTTATCGAAAGCAGGTTCTCGTCTCGGCACTTGTCGAGGTTGAGGGGGTGGTGGATATCTAGGGGGTTGTACTGGACCAACTGCATTTTGGTCCTCGGGTGGTTCTTGATTTCTTCTGATGGCCTCCCTATCACGAGCTCTTCTGTTTCTGATGAGTTGTTCCGGATCGTCCACAAATGGAAGTGGCACCTCATCATTTCGATCGTACAGGTTTATCTCGTCGTCATCTTGGTAGTCATGGTGGCTTCCTTCGTGAGACATGGTTGTTTTGAAGCGAGTATTGATTCAAAGAACTTATCTGACGGCTAATTCCCCGGCAACGGCGCCAGTTTTGACGGAGCCCACCGCACTGTCGTTAAGGTGCGGTGTTCTCTGTGCAAAAGCAAATTTATATTCCGCTACTCGTGACCTTACTACTGGGTAGCAAGTGGTAAGTAGGGGTCGAACCCAAGGGAATTAGGGGGATAAGCTATTCTTTGAGGGAATTGTACAGCGAGGGAGCGTGTTTTAGGTTGATTGAGGTTTTAGTGCGGAAAAGTAAGTGATTGGTTGGTCGGTTTTGGTTTTTAGTGCGGAAAAGTAATTGACAGAAAAGTAAATACTGAAAATAAAAGTAGAAGACTTACAGCGGGTGATGCGTGATTGGCAAGCCTTCCGGAACGTGAGCAGTTGATAGAGCAGTTTATACTAAGAAAGTAAATGCAGGTGGTGTTTGAATTTAAGGAAAGCATTCGGTTTCGGGGGCCTTGTATCATAGTCTGTTTATCATTGACCTTTAGTGATCCTTCTAAGTATTCAAACGTGTATCAAGGCCATTCCAAGCACTCGATTTGCACACACTGTCTAGCCCATTCCAAGGTCGTAGAGCACTTGTTCTACTTAGACTAATACCCCATTCCAAGGTATATTAGCCTGTGTGCATCCATTTGACCAGTCATTCCCGACCAACCAAATGGTGTTTTAGAAAGGTCAAACTCCTCAGATAAGCTTTGCCATTCCAAGCATCCACTTATCCGAGTATGTTTACGAACCCCACGGAAGAGCTTTGCCATTCCAAGCATCCACTCAACCTTGGAAGTTCTAACCTAATATATGGCACATAGAACAAGTTTTGAATACAAACAAAAGGCACTAAAATATGGCCTAAAACATTTTATGATACAAGTACACCCCTTCAACCGAATGAAGAGTTTAGCTACGAATATCCATAGAGGTGGATACCATAGCTAAGTACTTACGGTTTTCGAAAGACAGTAATTAAGGGAAAGGGGTGAGTACTTCAAGAACCGACAAGAGTACTCGATAATAAAGAAAAGCTTGAGTACTCAAGAACCGACAGAAGTACTCAAGACCGAACTATAATACTCAAGAACCAACAGGAGTATTATATATTGAAAACCAAACTTACAAATGCCAAACTTTCTAGAGAGAGAAGTGTTTATGATTTTGGATTTGAGGATGAAGATTACAAAGGGTGGAGGTATGTATTTATAGCCTAAGGGAGGAGGAGGATGTGGTGGAGGAGAAGACACTTGGCAAGCTTTCCATGGAGGAGGAGGAGCCTCCCAAAGCCGCCGGTTGGAGGTCATCAATGGAGGAGAGCTTCCTCCCAAGCTCACCTCCTCCCAAAAGCCGCCGGTCATGGAGGATAAGGATGAGTTTTTTGTGAGTTTTGTGATGTTTTCACAAAACTATCAGTCTATTTCGGCCCCGGACTGACTTTGGTTGTTCCTCGGTTGGATTTGTATTGAGTGATTCCACGTCAGGATCTTGAGATTTCTTCATTCAGCGTCTGATCGTGACCTTGGACTGACTCGTAATATATTTTCAGCGTAAAATCCTCTCCTTAACGTGTATTCTCTCTAGTCTCTAAAAAACCCTGCAGATAAATATCGGAACTAACAAGCAAAAGTTAAATAGACAAACAGTCTAATTTGGTGGGTTTTACTATGTTTATGATTCGTATAATTATGGTCCATCATTCACTTAGTCCAATTGTTTGGCCTTAATCAATTTTGATCAAAAAACCTTAATGAAAATTAGGTAAACCGAAAGTAAAGGACACAATCGATTTTTACGTGGTTCGGGGAGCTGCCCCTACTCCACGGAGCCTCGGGGATGAGGAGACTCAACCCAATAATCCACTATAAGTCGAAAAAGGGTTACAATGGCACAATTGTTCTTATGTGTGATCAAGCAAGCAAACTATAGGTAAAGACTAGAGCAATCAAGCATAACACAGTGTATAACAGTATGGACCAGTCGAAGGACTTCCCTGAATGGTCTGAGACGTCCGGCGGGCCAAACAGCCGACTCCACCTTCCTCTCACAGATCTGATGAATCGGCCAGCGGACTGAGTCGTCTCCGATCAAATTGCTGGCATCAAACGAAGCGTCACAGTGCGTCGAACCTCTGAGATGAATATTGAGATCGAGCGGATTCAATTGCGGTGTCAATTTCACTCGCTCTCTCTTGCTCAAATAGCAAACCCTAGAATCCCAAATTGGAAATCCAACTGGGCGAAATCCTGATTGATGCTCGAGACAAAACGGCAACGTTCCTCTTCAGTTTTGAACTCGTCTCGCGCTTCACCAAGCGACGCCGTTCTCTTTAATCTTCAAAACTCCCTCTTAGCTCAAGACGACGTCGTGCTACTTATGCATCCAAAACTCAATTCCCGCTTGATCAATACTGCGCCGTTTTGGCTGGAGCTGGGCAAACAAAGGCTAATGGAAACCTAAGCCTATCCAAGAACTAACCTGCACTAATACTAACCTAAAGCTTGCATATTGATCACATATGGGCAAATGTTCCATCACACAAAATGGATTACAATCCTAACAAATGCCCTCCTAATCTATTTTGTGCAAAAACCTTTAAATGACTTACAATGGAGCATTGGACCAAGTCTGCCATATCCCTTCATTGGCTCACTCCACATCTCAGCCTACTTCATCAATGTGAAGTTTCTTCCTGCAATAAACAAACTTATCAGTGGGAACAATCTTTGTTCCAAAATCTGCAGGATTAACATCACCAGAAATTTTCTTTAACACAATTTCATTTGA
Source organism: Rhodiola kirilowii (assembly GCA_033675215.1). Classification (NCBI taxonomy): domain Eukaryota; kingdom Viridiplantae; phylum Streptophyta; class Magnoliopsida; order Saxifragales; family Crassulaceae; genus Rhodiola; species Rhodiola kirilowii. The sequence continues at coordinate 39,367,562 of CM066201.1, forward strand.
ATTAATTTTATCCCTTATAAAGTGATATCCTACATCTATATGTTTTGATCTCTCATGATAAACTGGATCTTTACATAAGTAAAGAGCACTTTGGCTGTCCATATGGAGATGAGGGACTGGGACTCTTCCCTCAATCTCTCCCACAATTCCAATAAGCCATAAGGCTTCTTTAATTGCCTCAGTGGTAGCAACATACTCTGCCTCAGTTGAGGAGAGTGTCACAATGGGTTGGAGCTGGGATTTCCAGCTCACACAGTTTCCATTCCATGTGTAAAAGAAGGCAGTTGTAGATTTTCTATTATCCTTATTCCCAGCATAATCAGAATCTACATAGCCTACCAAGCCAGCATTTGGATCATAATTCTTAAAAACTAGGCCTATGTTCTTAGTTCCACTTATATACTTGAGCAAGTACTTCATGGCTAACTAGTGTTTTTCACCTGAATTGGACATGAATCTGCTCAAAACACTGATGGAAAAAGCCAAGTCAGGCCTTGTACACAACATTGCATACATGACTGACCCAGTTGCAACATCATAGGGGACATTAGCCATTTATTGTTTTTCATCTTCATTAGAAGGACAATCAGCTTTGGAGAGCTCAAGGTGCCCTTCTAATGGAACAGGGAAGGTTTCACATTTAGCATAGAAAACTTGTTTAAGACCTTGTTCATATAATCAGATTGAGACAAACAAATGATCCTAGATTTTCTATCTCTAATAATTTTTACCCCAAGGATCTTTTGGGCACTCCCAAAATCCTTCATGTCAAAATTTTGTTTAAGCCTTTTCTTAATAGTTTCTATGGCAGACATAGACTTACAAATGAGCAGAATATCATCAACATAAAGCAGCACATAAATGGGGGAAACAGTGTTTTGCATTTTCAGATATAGACAACTATCATATTTGCTTCTAATAAAGCCAAGAGAAATCATGCAAGAGTCAGACGTCTTATTCCATTGCCTAGGGGATTGTTTCAGTCCATAAATTGATTTGTTTAACAGGCAAACATGCTCAGGATGATTTCTATCCTCAAAACCAATAGGTTGTCTCATATAAATTGTTTCATGCAAATCCCCATAAATAAAGGCTCTCTTAACATCCATTTGTTCTAACTCTAAGTCATAAACAACCACCATAGCAATTAAAAGCCTCATTGTTTTGTATTTCACAACAGGAGCAAAAATTTCATTATAATCTATTCCTTCTTTTTGTGTAAAGCCCTTAACAACTAACCTAGCCTTGAATCTAGGTGGATCACTAGGACTATTTCCCTCTCTCAGTTTAAAAATCCATTTACAGTCAATTATTCTGGCTTTTTCAGGTTTTGAAATCAGTTTCCAAGTGTCATTAGCATGCATGGATTCAATTTCCTCAATCATAGCAATCTTCCATTCATTAGCATTTTTACTAGACATGACTTGCTTATATGTTTCAGGCACAACAGTTTCAATAGATCTGACAGCAATCAGAGCAAATTCACCAAGGTCATTCACAGCAAAAATTTTAGACAGATTTGCATACTTTCTGTTTGGTTTAGAAATCCTAGGTTCTCTATCCCTAGATAGCAAATAATCCCTAACATGTGAGGTACTAGCAATAGGGGATTGATGGACCATATATATACGAATCAAAAACACAGTTAAACCCACAAAATTAGACTGTTTGTCTATTTAACTTTTGCTTGTTAGTTCCGATATTTAACTACAGGGTATTTTAGAGACTAGAGAGAATACACGCTAAGGAGAGGATTTTACGCTGAAAATATATTACGAGTCAGTCCAAGGTCACGATCAGACGCTGAATGAAGAAATCTCAAGATCCTGACGTGGAATCACTCAATTCAAATCCAACCGAGGAACAACCAAAGTCAGTCCGGGGCCGAAATAGACTGATAGTTTTGTGAAAACATCACAAAACTCACACAAAACTCATCCTTATCCTCCATGACCGGCGACTTTGGGGAGGAAGTGACCAAAGCCACCAAGCTCTCCTCCATGGTGACATCCAACCGGCGGCTTTTGGCAAGCCATGGATGGCTTGCCATGTGGTTTCATCTTAGCCCTCCATTCCCCTCTCCTTTGGCTATAAATACATGCCTCCATCTCATTTGTAACATATTCTCAAATCCTCAAAATCACAAAACACTTCTCTCTCTAAGTTTGGCACTTTGTAAGTTTGGTTTTTAATATTTAATACTTCTGTTGGTTCTTGAGTATTATAGTTCGGTCTTGAGTTCTCCTGTCGGTTCTTGAGTACTCAAGCTTTTCTTTATTCTCGAGTACTCTTGTCGGTTCTTGAAGTACTCACCCCTTTCCTTTACTTACTGTCTTTCAAAAACCCTCGAGTACTTAGCTATGGTATCCACCTCTATGGATATTCGTAGCTAAACTCTTCATTCGGTTGAAGGGGTGTACTTGTATCATAAAATGTTTTAGGCCATATTTTAGTACCTCTTCTTTGTATTCAAAACTTGTTCTATGTGCCATATATTAGGTTAGAACTTCCAAGGTTGAGTGGATGCTTGGAATGGCAAAGCTCTTCCGTGGGGTTCGTAAACATACTCGGATAAGTGGATGCTTGGAATGGCAAAGCTTATCTGAGGAGTTTGACCTTTCTAAAACACCATTTGGTTGGTCGGGAATGACTGGTCAAATGGATGCACACAGGCTAATAAACCTTGGAATGGGGTATTAGTCTAAGTAGAACAAGTGCTCTACGACCTTGGAATGGGCTAGACAGTGTGTGCAAATCGAGTGCTTGGAATGGCCTTGATACACGTTTGAATACTTAGAAGGATCACTAAAGGTCAATGATAAACAGGCTATGATACAAGGCCCCCGAAACCGAATGCTTTCCTTAGATTTAAAAAACCCCTCGCATTTACTTTCTTAGTATAAACTGCTCTATCAACTGCTCACGTACCGGAAGGCTTGCCAATCACGCATCACCCGCTGTAAGTCTTCTCTTTTATTTTCAGTTTTTACATTTTCTGTCATTTACTTTTCCGCACTAAAAACCAAAACCAACCAACCAATCACTTACTTTTCCGCACTAAAATCTCAATCAACCTAAAACACGCTCCCTCGCTGTACGATCCCCTCAAAGAATAACTTATCCCCCTAATTCCCTTGGGTTCAACCGCTACTTACCACTTGCTACCCAGTAGTAAGGTCACGAGTAGCGGAATACAAATTTGCTTTTGCACAGAGAACACCGCACCTTAACGACAGTGCGGTGGGCTCTGTCAAAACTGGCGCCGTTGCCGGGGATTTAGTTAATTAATCGAATAAAGTTCTTTAAATCAATACGCGCTTCGAAACAACCATGTCCCGCGAAGGAAGCCACGATAACTACTATGGGGATGAAAACTACCGTGCACCTACTATGGGTGAACTCAATGCCCTAGATTTCGCAACGCAGCCTTGGTGCATTTGCGAGGGCCCTGAACTAGAAAACATTGCCGTCGACATGTCTGTGGTCCACAATTTGCCAAAGTTCTCAGGAACTAATGGATAATCAGCAATGACTCATCTCCAACGCTTACATGGCACTTGCCAAATTCTAAAGCCCAATCGAGTGAATATAGATGACTTCAAGTTGAAGGCATTCTATTTTTCCCTCATTGACTCGGCAAGAGACTGGTTCCTTTCATTACCTTCGGGAAGCATCAGAACATGGGTTCAGATGCAAGGGAAATTCCTGGACAAATACTACCCAGCGACAAAAGCAATGCAAGTAAGAAGGCAACTACAGGACATAAGGCAGGAACCTAAAGAAACCATGTACGACTACCTGGAGAATTCAACCACCTGGAAAGAAGCTGCTGCACTCTTGGACTACCCGAGAAGCTCATCATCGAGTACCTAATTAATGGACTAACTGAGTTAGACAAAAAGCTCCTAGACGCCTCAGCTGGAGGATCCATGATGAATCTATCGTTAAGTAGCATAAGGGATCTCATCACCAAGGTTGCTGAAAATGCTCGGTTTAGAGAGGAGACTACTCGTCAAGATGAATTCTTCCGAACAAAAAACGTATCACGAGCCGAGACATCAGTAAACTCCATGCCAGAAGAGATGAGACAAATGAAGGAAATGATGATGTAGCTCTTACAAAAGCAGACATTTAAATAAGACCTTGCGAGTTTTGTGGCTCTACGGACCACAAGACTGATGCATGCCCAACTATGATCGAAGTCAACCCGGTGGAGGCCAATACAGTAGGAGGATATCAAGGATACAATGACAACGAAAACAACAAACCAAGCCGACAGTATAATCAAGCAACCAACCCGAGCTGGCATAACAACAGCTATTCTCAAGAAGAAACACAACCAGCTGTCCCTCAACTAGCCCAGTCATTCTATCAACCGATCCACCAACAGTACAACCAGGACGCCCCACCAGCAGGCCAGTACCAAGCAAACTCGAGCAATCATCAAGGACCAAACAAGTCACTTGAGGACATGATAACGCAATTGTCAGGGACTGTGCAGCAGTTGAGCACTACTATGCATCAAAACCAAGCCGAAACAAAGGGAGAATTATCGGACTTGAAGAAGCACATCTCCCAACTCGCTGTCTCAGTGACCACACACGCTAATGAGTCCGGCAGACTCCTTTCACAAACCATCCAAATCATGAAAGATGTGAATGCCTTGACTCTTAGGAGTGGAAAAACGCTTGTCGGCAAACCTTTGGAGCAAGTGGAGGACAAAGACCCAAGGTTGCCCGGAGAAGAGCAAATGAGGCCCGAACCTCTCGAAACTCTATAGGATGATGTGACTGATAAAGACGACAACATATTTGAGGAAGAGCGGGACGTAACGGAAGAAGAAGAAAATACGTCCAAGGAACACAGGCCTGGCCCGGTACCCAGAACCGAAACCCCTAAAATCAGCGCAACACTTCCATTTCCAATACCTGCTCGCGTGCAAAAACAACATGTCATGGATGAGGACGTGTTTGAGTTATTCAGCGAAGTCGAAATCAACATTCCCCTTTTGGAAGCCATCAAGCAAATTCCTCGGTATGTGACAGAACCGCTCGTTGACAGAACCGCTCGTCGTCAAAGCGATTGTGCAAATAAATTTATAGTCCGCTACTTGCAACTATACTACTGGGTAGTACTTGGTAAGTAGGGGTCGAACCCAAGGGAACTAGGGGAATAATTGTTCTTCGGGGGGGAATTACGCAGCGTGGGAACGTGTTTAAGGTCGGTTGGTTGGTTTTAAAGCTACCAGCTATTTTGATTGATTGATTGGTTGGTTGGTTGATTTTAATACTGGAAAGTAAATTACTATTTTAATGATTAAGAGAAATGTTCGGTTTCAGGGGACTTGTATTATATCCTGTTTATCATTGACCATTAGTGAATCATCTAAGTATTCAAACGGTGAATCGAGGCTAGTTACAGCTCAAGACTTGCAACACCGGTTTAAAGCAACTCCTGTTCTATTTCAGTCTAGCGCCAATACCCTAAGGTATGCTAGACTGGGTGCATCCACCTGATCTCACAGTTACGCTCGACCAGATGGGATTTAGGATGAGTCGAACTCCTCAGATAGCTTTGCTTGTTACAACTTCCACTACCTGAGTATGATCACGAATTCCCACAGAAGAGCTTTGCTTGTTACAGCATCCACTCAACCTTGGAAACTCTGACTATATATGGCACATAGAACAAGTTTTGAATACTAAGACTAAACACTAAGTTAATAGTCTTAAAACATTTTATAATACAAGTGCGCCCCTTAGACCGAACTACTAATTTAGCTACTATTCATCGCGCTAAACATTATAGTAAGGAAATTAAAGACAACAGTTAAATAAATAAATACTAAGAGAAACTTACAACCGTTGAAGCGCCAAGGGAGCTTTCCTTTATTTCCAAAGCAAAATTACAACATTACAAATATTACAACTTCTAGAGAGAGAAGTGAATTTGAGTTGAGGTGTGTTAAATGAGGAGGAGGAGCTCCTCCTTTTATAGCCAAAAGGGGAGGAGATGGGTGGTGGAGATGGTGGACATGTGCATTTGATCCAAGGGAGGAGAAGGGAGGAGGAGGAGGAGGTGACAAGTGGCGGAATAGTAAAGCCGCCGGTCCCTCCTCCCATAGCCGCCGGTTGCCGGTTGCCCAAGGGGGAGGAGCTCCTCCCTTGGCCACCTCCTTGAGTGGTGGCCGGTCATCCTTGCCCAATGTGTGAGTTTGTACAGTTTTGTGCAGTCTTTTCACAAAACTGTCAATGTGTTCCTTCCCCGGGCTGTCTTGACTCCACTCCTGATTCTTCTGATTAATTTGTTCTGGTCAATTCAACGTCAGGATCCTTGATATTTCTTCAGTCGGCATATGATCTTGACCTTGGATTGACTCTTGTTATCTTTTCAGCTTAAAATCCTCTCCTTAGCGTGTTTTCACTTCAGTCTCTAAAATGCCCTGTGAAAATATATCGGGACTAACACGTAGACGTTAGATAGACAAACAGTCTAATTAAGGGGGTTTTACTGTGTTTCTGACTCGTATAACTTTGGTCCATCACTCGTCGTCAAAGCGATTTGTGCAAATAAATTTATAATAGTCCGCTACTCGCAACTATACTACTGGGTAGTACTTGGTAAGTAGGGGTCGAACCCAAGGGAACTAGGGGAATAATTGTTCTTCGGGGGGATTACGCAGCGTGGGAGCGTGTTTAAGGTCGGTTGGTTGGTTTTAAAGCTACCAGCTATTTTGATTGATTGATTGGTTGGTTGGTTGATTTTAATACTGGAAAGTAAATTACAGTTTATAATTAAAGAGAAATGTTCGGTTTCAGGGGACTTGTATTATATCCTATTTATCATTGACCTTTAGTGACTCTCCTAAGTATTCAAACGGTGTATCAAGGCCATTCCAAGCACTCGATTTGCGTACACTGTCTAGCCTATTCCAAGGACGTAGAACACTTATTCTATTTAGACTAATACTCCATTCCCGGTTATATTAGCTTATGTGCATCCATTTGATCAATCATTCCCGATCAACCAAATGGTGTTTAAGATGAGTCAAACTTCTCAGATAAGCATTGCCATTCCAAGCATCCACTTATCCGTACAAGTTTACGAACCCCGCTGTAGAGTTTTGCCATTCCAAGCATCCACTCTACCTTGGACGTTCTGACTTAATATATGGCACATAGAATAAGTTTTGAATACTTAGACTAGACACTAAGTTAATAGTCTTAAAACATTTTATAATACAAGTGCGCCCCTTAGACCGAACTACAAGTTTAGCTACTATTCATCGCGCTAAACATTATAACTAAGGAAATAAAACAGTTGAATAAATACTAAGAATTACTTACAACCGTTGAAGCGCCAAGGGAGCTATCCTTTATTTCCAAAGCCAAGATTACAACGTTACATTATTACAACTTCTAGAGAGAGAAGTGAATTTGAGATTGAGGTGTGTTTGAAATGAGGGGAGGAGCTCCTCCTTTTATAGCCAAAATGGGAGGAGATGGGTGGTGGAGATGGATGCACATGTCTTTTGATCCAAGGGAGGAGAAGAGGAGGAAGGAGGAGGTGCCATGTGGAGGAGGAGCAAAGCCGCCGGTCACCATGGGTGGAGGAGCCGCCGGTTGCCGGTGGTGGAAGGAGGAGGAGCTCCTCCTTTGGCCACCACTTCTTCAAGTGGTCGGTCATCTTGCCCAAATGTGAGTTTTGTACAGTTTTGTGCAGTCTTTTCACAAAACTGTCAATGTGTTTTCTTCCCCGGGCTGTCTTGACTCCACTCCTGATTCTTCTGATTAATTTGTTATGGTCAATTCAACGTCAGGATCCTTGATATTTCTTCAGTCGGCATATGATCTTGACCTTGGATTGACTCTTGTTATCTTTTCAGCATAAAATCCTCTCCTTAGCGTGTTTTCACTTCAGTCTCTAAAATGCCCTGTGGAAATATATCGGGACTAACACGTAGAAGTTAGATAGACAAACAGTCTAATTTGGTGGGTTTAACTGCATTTATGTTTCATACAATTATGGTGCATCAGATTACCCCACACTTTTAGTTGTTCGTCCCGAACAATGCTATTAAAGGGCGTAAGTTCTAAGTTTGGCTTTGGAATATGAAAATTAGACTGTGGTACTCGATCTATCCTAATTCATGCATTGCTTACTTATTACCAAATTAAACTGCGTAAATAAATAGAAGAAACTTAATACTTGTACCTCCGTGCTGAGATGCAAATTATATTGGATGTCTCGGGAGATAGCCCTTTTTAGGCTCCTGGACTGCAACCTCGGGATCGTCTCTTACTATATGGTTTTCTGGTAGCTTTCTCTAGCACGTGATTCGGTTCAGGTTTCAGTGGTTTGAGTACTTTGATTTTCTTTTGGCGAGGGACTACTTTTGTAGTGAATTGGCCTTTGGCCTTTGATTTGTCGCTTTGAGTGCTTCACTTTTGCTCGGTTAAAACCTTCACAATTTTGGGCCTTTGGCCTCTTGATTTGCTTCATTGAGCTTTTCGTCTTTTGTGACTGCTAGTCCATTTTCTTGAGCCTTTTTGGGAGGTCCAATCATCGCCCGCAAGCCTATGGAAATACCTCCCCGCTCCTCTCTTTTTTGCCGTTTTCGCGCGGGTCAAGGTGAGGGTCGCTCAGCTATTTTCTCGGCTACTTTGACTGTCGTTTTTGCGCGGGTCAAGATGAGGGTCACTCATCTATTTTCTCGGCTACTTTGACCGGAGATAGGACGGTCTGATTCCCGTCCTCGCCTTTTGCATTGCATGGCGGAGATGACTTCAATCTTCACTGAAACCCGAAGTGCAGCCTCCACTGACTTTGAAAACCATATAGTTTGATCTGATCCTTTGATTGCTTGCCAAGCCTTTCTAGGGCAGTTTATATCAACTCCACATCCCTAGTTATCTCAGCACAAAGGACAAATGGAAAGTTGCATTCTAAGTTTTTAAACAGTTGAATTGTCACAAGGTTAATGCATGAATTATGATTTATCTTTTTCACATTCTTAAGTTCATATTTTCAAAAAGATACTATTACTAAAAAAGAAAAAACAGCCGCATGTTATTTATGTACAGAGGTGGATCTCACCCCACACTTTTGAACGAAGGCGTGCCTTAGTTCAAAAGTCATGCAAGCTTAAAACTAAATACTGAATTTAAAAGACAGAAATTAAAGTGCGGAAAAGTAAGATAGTATCGGGTTACCTCCCGACCAGTGCACTTGTTTAACGTCGTTGGCTCGACGATACCTCGTTTGTGGTTCATTGGTTTGGGTCCCATGGGTGGCTGAGGTCAAACTTTTGTGTTACCGAGTTGATCTCGCTATGGTAATGTTTGACTCGCTGCCCATTTACTGTGAATTTTCTCCCATCGTCCGGGCTTTCTAACTCAAGCATCCCATGGTTATATACCTTAGTTATTGTGAATGGGCCGGTCCATCTAGATTTAAGCTTTCCGGGCATCAACTTCAGTCGTGAGGAGTAGACTAGCACCTGTTGTCCTTCCTCAAATGAGCGGCGGAGGATGAATTTGTCATGATACAACTTGGTTCGTGCTTTGTAGTCTGTTTGCCCTTCATAGGCCTCAAGCCGCAACTCCTCAAGTTCACATAGCTTAAGTTTCCTATCTAATCCTGCGGCTCTTAAATCTGGATTGCACTGTTTGAGCGCCCAATAGGCTTTATGTTCTAATTCCACCGGAAGATGGCATGCCTTCCCATAAACTAGTCGAAAGGGGGAGGTACCAATCGGCGTCTTGTATGCAGTTCGATACGCCCAAAGAGCTTCGTCTAGCCTCTGACTCCAATCTTTTCTGCCCGGTTTCACTATTTTTTCGAGAATACCTTTGATTTCGCGGTTGGAGATCTCCGCTTGACCATTGGTTTGGGGGTGATATGCCGTGGATGTTTGGTGGAGGACATGGTAGCGCTTTAAGGTGGCTGTCATCATGCGGTTGCAGAATAGAGTTCCTTGGTCGCTGATTATGGCCTTGGGTACCCCGTACCTACAAAACAGGTTAGTGCGCAAAAAATCTATGACAGTTTTTGCATCGTCGCACCTTGTGGCCTTAGCTTCTACCCATTTTGACACATAATCTACAGCAACTAGAATATAAGTATAACCGCATGAAACTGGGAATGGTCCCATGAAATCAAGACCCCAAACGTCGAAAACATCGTTGACTAATATGGGTACTTGAGGCATCTCATTTCTAGCTGTCACGTTTCCTACTCTTTGACACCTATCGCATTTTCTACACTTTTTATAGGCATCTTTAAATATATTAGGCCAGAAAAAACCGCTATCTAAGATTTTTCTAGCGGTTCTCCTAGGCCCGAAGTGTCCTCCACATGCAAACTCATGACAAAAGCTAATAACAGAAGCTATTTCATTATCAGGGATGCATCTCCTAAGTATTTGATCTGCTCCTATTTTCCATAAATAAGAATCATCCCATAAGTATTGCTTAGCATTATGTCTAAGTTTCATGCATTGTGCTTTAGTGAAAGAAGGAGGAAATGTACCTCCTACAAGGTAGTTGACGATTGGGGCATACCATGGTACTTTGGTTGAGACGGTGTATAGGTGTTCGTCTGGGAATGACTCGGTTATGTGCCCTTCTTCTTCTTTTCGGACAATCCTGCTTAGGTGATCTGCCACAGTATTCTCGATCCCTTTTTTGTCCCTTATTTCCATATCGAATTCTTGCAGCAGTAATATCCACCGAATGAGTCTTGGCTTAGCCTCCTTCTTCTTCATTAGGTATCGGATGGCAGCGTGGTCTGAATAAACTATTACTTTTGCTCCAAGTAAGTAGGGTCTGAATTTTTCCAGAGCGAATACTACTGCAAGGAGTTCTTTTTCAGTGGTGGAGTAATTCCGTTGGGCAGGATCTAGGGTTCGTGAGGCATAATAGATCACATCAGCTTTCTTTTCAATCTTTTGGCCGAGAACTGCCCCCACAGCGAAATCGCTTGCGTCGCACATGATTTCGAACGGTAGCTCCCAATTCGGTGTTTGGATGATGGGTGTGCTAGTGAGGGCTTTCTTTAGATCATCAAAGGCCTTTTTGCATGCGTCGGTGAATTCGAACGGAACTTCTTTTTGTAGAAGAGTGGACAGGGGTAATGCCTTCTTAGAGAAGTCCTTGATGAAGCGTCGGTAGAATCCCGCATGGCCAAGGAATGATTGGATGTCTCGGACCGTGGATGGGTATGGTAGAGTCGAGATCAGGTCGATCTTTGCTTTGTCCACTTCCATGCCTTTTTGTGAGACAACATGTCCTAAAACTATTCCTTGTGTTACCATGAAGTGGCATTTTTCATAATTGAGCACTAAGTTCATGGATACACATCGTTCCAAAACTGTGTTCAAATTGCTCAAGCATGCATCGAATGTGTCTCCATGGATGGTGAAGTCGTCCATGAAGACTTCGATGAATTCTCCGATCATGTCTGAAAAAATGCTGGTTACAACCCTTTGGAAAGTTCCAGGAGCATTGCAGAGGCCGAATGACATTCTTCTGAAGGCAAATGTACCGAATGGGCAGGTGAATGTAGTCTTCTCTTGGTCCTCAGGTGCTATGGGGATCTGGTTGTATCCTGAGAACCCGTCCAGGAAGCAAAAATATGGTTTTCCTGCCAATCTGTCTAGCATTTGATCAATGAATGGGAGCGGGAAGTGATCCTTTCGAGTCACCGCGTTCAGCTTTCGATAATCAATGCACATGCGCCACCCATTCTTTACCCGTGTTGTGATCATGTTTCCTTCAGCATCTTCCTCGACTGTGATTCCACTTTTCTTTGGTACTACGTGAACAGGACTCACCCATTGACTATATGATATGGGATAGATAACGTCTGCATCTAGAAGCTTTTGTATTTCCTTTTGGACGATCTCCATCATGATTGGGTTGAGCCGTCGTTGGGGCTCTCTTGATGGCTTTGCTCCATCCTCAAGTAGAATACGGTGCATGCACACAGCCGGGCTGACTCCCCTTAAGTCGGCCAGAGTCCATCCAATAGCCAACTTGTGTTGCTTCAGGACTTTTATCAAACTTTGTTCCTGGCTTGTTTCCAAGCCACTCTTGATGATTACTGGGAGTGTGTCATTATCCCCCAGGAAGGTGTACTTCAGATGTCCAGGAAGGGGCTTTAATTCTATTTTGGGGGCTTGCACCACCGAGGGCAGAAAAGTATTCGATTTGAATAGTTTTACTTCGTTGACTTCAAATTCTGGTGTGAGAGGCTCTGAGATCGTTAAGTGGGCTACTGTTTCATGCAAGTCTTCGGTTAATTTGTATGGGCTTATGGCTCCATTGAGTACGGCTTCCAAGGGATCTGTTCTAAGTTCTGGTCGAATTTCTTGGACCAGGTCGTCCAAAGTATCGAGCGCGTGTATTTCCTCGAATTCCATAGGGTGCTTCATTGCTCGGAATATGTCAAAGCTGTAGACCTCTCCTTCTACTTCCATTGAAAGCATTCCACTTCCACAATCTATCTTCATTTTTGATGTTTTGAGGAATGGATGGCCAAGAAGAATAGGTGCATGATTAGTAGGTCCGCCATTTTCCATCTTTAAAACGTAGAAGTCTGCTGGAAACACTAACTTGCCTACTTGAACCAGGACGTCTTCTATTTTGCCCTCGGGTTGTTTGCAGGACCGATCCGCTAGTTGAATAGTGAGACCGGTGGGTTTGAGTGGTCCAATCTTAAGACATGAGTAGATAGAGAATGGGAGGACATTGATTGATGCTCCAAGGTCTAGCATGCAATTCTCGATCCTTATGTTACCAATTGTGCATGGAATGGTGTAAGTTCCTGGATCTCCACATTTGGGGGGAACTTTTCGTTGTATAACGGCCGACACGTTTTTACTCATCAGTTCTTGATCGTTTCCAGCATTCCTTCTCCGGTTGGTGCATAGTTCCTTTAAAAACTTGGCATACCGAGGAATTTGTTTGATGGCTTCTAAAAGGGGAATGTTGAATTCGACCTTGCTGAACAACTCAAGTACTTCCTTATCCATGACATGTTGTTTTTGCACGCGACCCGGTACTGGAAATGGAAGTGTTGTGCTTATTTTAGGGGTTTCGGTTCTGGGTACCGGGTTAGGCCTGTGTTCTTCAGACGTATTTTCTTCTTCTTCGGTAACTTCCCGCTCTTCTTCAAATATGTCGTCATCTTTATCGGTCTCTTCTTCATCTAGAATTTCGAGAGGCTCGGGCCTTATTTGCTCTTTTCCGGGTAACCTTGGGTCTCTGTCTTTCATTTGCTCCACAGGTTTGCCGACAAGCGTTTTTCCACTCCTTAGAGTCACAATATTCATGTTTTCCTGCGAGCCTTGAATAGTTTGAGACAGGAGTTTGTCGGGTTCACTAGAGAGTGCGGATACTGATGCAGCAAGTTGGGAGATATGCTCCTTCAAATCTGATAACTCTTTTTTTTGTTTCGGTTTGATTTTGATGCATAGTAGTATTCAACTGCTGCACAGTACTAGTTAATTGCAGCATCATGTCCTCTAGTGATTCGTTTGGCCCTCGAGAATTGTTCGAGCTTGCATGGTACAGGTTTGGCTCCTCCTGTTGGTATTGACCTGGTGGTGGGGCGGTCTGGTTGTACTGTCGGTGGAATGGTTGGTAAAATGACTGCGCTAGTTGAGGGACAGCTGGTTGTGTCTCCGTCTAAAGATAGCTGTTGTTGTTACGCCAGCCTGGGTTGGATGTTTGACCGTACTATCTATTTTGTCCAGCTCTGTCGTTGTTGTATCCTTGATATCCTCCAACTGTATTTACATCAGCCGGTTCTTCTTCTATTAATGTTGGGCATGCGTCCATTTTGTGGTCTGTAGAACCACAGAACTCGCAAGGTTTTACCGTAACTGGCTGTCTACGTATGATCTCAGTCATCATCTCCTTTAACTGTTTCATCTCTTCAGTTATGGAGTTTACTGATGCCTCGGTTTGTGCTACCCTTTTTGATCGAGAGAATTCATCTTGGCGAGTGGTCTCTTCTCTAAATCGAGCATTTTCAGCAACGTTGGCGATGAGATTTCTGATGCCACTTAATGATAGATTCATCATGGACCCTCCTGCTGAGGCATCCAAGAGCATTTTGTCTAGTGGTCTTAATCCATCAATGAGGTACTCGATGACGAGTTTCTCGGGCAGTCCAAGGGTACAGCAGCTCCTTTCTAGGTGATTGAACTTTTCCAGGTAATCGTACATGGTTTCATTGGGACCCTGTTTGATTTCCTATAGTTGCTTCCTTACTTGTATTGCTCTTCCAGCCGGATAGTATTTGTCTAAGAATTTCTTCTGCATCTGAGCCCATGTTCTAATGCTTCCGGAAGGCAATGAAAGGAACCAGTCGTTTGCCGAGTCCATGAGGGAAAAATAGAACGCCTTTAACTTGAAGTCGTCCATATTCACTCGATTGGGCTTTAGATTCTGGCAAATGCCATGTAGGCGTTGGAGGTGAGTTGTCGCAGATTCTCCAAGTGCTCCTGAGAATTTGGGCAAGCTGTGTGCCACTGATGCGTTGATGGTTATGTTTTCTAATTCAGGGCCTTCGTAGATGCACCACGGCTGTGTCTCGAAATTAGGGGCATTTAACTCGCCCATCGTCGGTTCACGGTAGTAGTTATCTCCGTAGTAGTCGTCGAAAGCGGGTTCTCTTCTTGGCATGTATCGAGGTTGAGGTTGTGGTCGTGGGGGATGAATAGGAGGTTGTACTGGACCAGCTGCATTTCGGTCCTCGGGTATTTCTTGGTTTCTTCTGACTGCTTCCCTATCACGAGCTCTTCTGTTTTTGATGAGTTGTTCCGGGTCGTCGACGAATGGAAACGGTACCTCATCATTCTGATCGTACAGGTTTATTTCTTCGTCATCCTGGAAGTCATGGTGACTTTCTTCGCGAGACATGATTGTTTTGAAGCGCGAAACGATTCAAAGAATAGTTATCCAATGACTAGTTCCCCGGCAACGGCGCCAATTTGACAGAACCGCTCGTCGTCAAAGCGATTTGTGCAAATAAATTTATAATAGTCCGCTACTCGCAACTATACTACTGGGTAGTACTTGGTAAGTAGGGGTCGAACCCAAGGGAACTAGGGGAATAATTGTTCTTCGGGGGGATTAGGCAGCGTGGGAGCGTGTTTAAGGTCGGTTGGTTGGTTTTAAAGCTACCAGCTATTTTGATTGATTGATTGGTTGGTTGGTTGATTTTAATACTGGAAAGTAAATTACAGTTTATAATTAAAGAGAAATGTTCGGTTTCAGGGGACTTGTATTATATCCTATTTATCATTGACCTTTAGTGACTCTCCTAAGTATTCAAACGGTGTATCAAGGCCATTCCAAGCACTCGATTTGCGTACACTGTCTAGCCTATTCCAAGGACGTAGAACACTTATTCTATTTAGACTAATACTCCATTCCCGGTTATATTAGCCTATGTGCATCCATTTGATCAATCATTCCCGATCAACCAAATGGTGTTTAAGATGAGTCAAACTTCTCAGATAAGCTTTGCCATTCCAAGCATCCACTTATCCGTACAAGTTTACGAACCCCGCTGTAGAGTTTTGCCATTCCAAGCATCCACTCTACCTTGGACGTTCTGACTTAATATATGGCACATAGAATAAGTTTTGAATACTTAGACTAGACACTAAGTTAATAGTCTTAAAACATTTTATAATACAAGTGCGCCCCTTAGACCGAACTACAAGTTTAGCTACTATTCATCGCGCTAAACATTATAACTAAGGAAATAAAATAGTTGAATAAATACTAAGAATTACTTACAACCGTTGAAGCGCCAAGGGAGCTATCCTTTATTTCCAAAGCCAAGATTACAACGTTACAATATTACAACTTCTAGAGAGAGAAGTGAATTTGAGATTGAGGTGTGTTTGAAATGAGGGGAGGAGCTCCTCCTTTTATAGCCAAAATGGGAGGAGATGGGTGGTGGAGATGGATGCACATGTCTTTTGATCCAAGGGAGGAGAAGAGGAGGAAGGAGGAGGTGCCATGTGGAGGAGGAGCAAAGCCGCCGGTCACCATGGGTGGAGGAGCCGCCGGTTGCCGGTGGTGGAAGGAGGAGGAGCTCCTCCTTTGGCCACCACTTCTTCAAGTGGTCGGTCATCTTGCCCAAATGTGAGTTTTGTACAGTTTTGTGCAGTCTTTTCACAAAACTGTCAATGTGTTTTCTTCCCCGGGCTGTCTTGACTCCACTCCTGATTCTTCTGATTAATTTGTTATGGTCAATTCAACGTCAGGATCCTTGATATTTCTTCAGTCGGCATATGATCTTGACCTTGGATTGACTCTTGTTATCTTTTCAGCATAAAATCCTCTCCTTAGCGTGTTTTCACTTCAGTCTCTAAAATGCCCTGTGGAAATATATCGAGACTAACACGTAGAAGTTAGATAGACAAACAGTCTAATTTGGTGGGTTTAACTGCATTTATGTTTCATACAATTATGGTCCATCAGTATGCCAAGTTTTTAAAAGAACTTTGCACCAACCGCAGGAGGAGTACTAGAAACGATCAAGAGCTGATGAGTAGAAACGTGTCGGCTGTCATACAACGAAAAGTGCCCCCTAAATGTGGAGATCCAGGAACTTACACCATTCCATGCACAATTGGCAACATCAGGATCGAGAATTGCATGCTAGACCTTGGAGCATCAATCAATGTTCTTCCATTCTCTATCTACTCATGTCTTAAGATTGGGCCGCTCAAACCCACCGGTCTCACTATTCAACTAGCAGATCGGTCATGCAAACAGCCCGAGGGCAAAATAGAAGACGTCTTGGTTCAAGTAGGCAAATTAGTGTTTCCAGCAGAGTTCTACGTCTTAAAGATGGAGAATGGCAGACCTACAGATCATGCTCCCATCCTTCTCGGCCGTCCATTTCTCAAAACATCAAAAATGAAGATAGAATGTGGAAGTGGAATGCTCTCAATGGAAGTAGAAGGAGAAGTCTTCAGCTTTGACATATTCCGAGCTATGAAGCACCCTATGGAATTCGAGGAAGTACACGCTCTCGATGCTTTGGACGACCTGATCCAAGAAGTTCAATCAGAACCAAGAGCAGATCCCTTAGAAGCCATACTCAACGGAACCGAAGGCTCATACGAATTAACCGAAGACTTACATGAAACGGTGGCCCACTTGACAATCTCGGAGCCTCTTACACCAGAATATGAAGTCAACGAGGTAAAATTATTCAAATCAAATACTTTTCTACCCTCGGTGATGCAAGCCCCCAAAATAGAATTGAAGCCCCTGCCTAGACATCTGAAGTACGCCTTCCTAGGGGATAATGACACACTCCCAGTAATCATCAACAGTGGCTTGGAAGCAGGCCAGGAACAAAGTTTGATAAAAGTTCTGAAGCAACACAAGTTGGCTATTGGATGGACTCTGGCCGACTTGAGGGGAGTCAGCCCGGCCGTATGCATGCACCGTATTCTACTTGAGGATGGAGCAAAGCCATCAAGAGAGCCTCAACGACGACTCAACCCAATCATGATGGAGATCGTCCAAAAGGAAATACAAAAGCTACTAGATGCGGACGTTATCTATCCCATATAAGATAGTCAATGGGTGAGTCCTGTCCACGTGGTGCCAAAGAAAAGTGGGATCACAGTCGAGGAAGATGCCGAAGGAAAAATGGTAACAACAAGGATCAAGAACGGCTGGAGAATGTGCATCGACTACAGGAAATTAAACGCCGTCACAAGGAAAGACCATTTCCCCCTGCCATTCATCGGTCAAATGCTAGACCGACTGGCAGGCAAGCCATATTTCTGCTTCTTGGACGGGTTCTCAGGATACAACCAGATCCCCATAGCACCTGAGGACCAAGAGAAGACTACATTCACCTGCCCATTCGGTACATTCGCCTTCAAAAGAATGTCGTTCAGCCTATGCAATGCCCCGGGAACTTTCGAAAGGGTAGTAACCAGCATCTTTTCAGACATGATCGGGGAATTCATTGAAGTCTTCATGGACGACTTCACCATCTATGGCAATACATTCGACGCTTGCCTAGATAACTTGAGCACGGTTCTGGCACGATGTGTCTCAATGAACCTCGTGCTCAATTATGAGAAATGCCACTTCATGGTAACTCATGGAGTAGTCTTAGGGCACGTCGTCTCACAAGAAGGCATAGAGGTGGATAAATCTAAAATAGACCTGATCATGACTCTACCATACCCCTCCACTATCCGAGACATCCAATCCTTCCTTGGGCATGCAGGATTCTACCGACGATTCATCAAGAACTTCTCCAAAAAGGCGTTGCCTCTATCCACTCTTCTCCAAAAAGAAGTTCCTTTTGAATTCACCAATGCATGCAAGGAAGCCTTTAATGAGCTCAAAAAGGCCCTCACTAGCACACTCGTCATCCAAACTCCGGATTGGAAAAAAACAATTTGAGATCATGTGCGACGCAAGCGACTTTGCTGTGGGAGCAGTTCTCGGCCAAAAGATTGACAAGAAAGCGGGTGTGATCTACTACGCCTCACGAACCCTAGATCCTGCCCAACGGAACTACTCCACCACCGAGAAGGAACTCCTGGCAGTAGTATTCGCTCTAGAAAAATTTAGATCCTATTTGCTTGGAGCAAAAGTGATAGTTTATTCTTACCATGCTGCCATCCGTTACCTAATGAAGAAAAAGGAGGCCAAGCCAAGGCTCATTCGGTGGATCTTGCTACTGCAAGAATTCGATGTGGAGATAAGGGACAAAAAGGGGATTGAGAATACTGTGGCAGACCATCTAAGCAGGATTGTCCGAGAGAAAGAAGAAGGGCACATAACCGAGTCATTTCCAGACGAGCACCTATACGCCGTCTCAACCAAGGTGCCATGGTATGCCTCAATCGTCAACTACCTTGTAGGAGGTACATTTCCTCCCTCTTTTACTAAAGCACAATGCATGAAACTTAGACATGATGCTAAACAATACTTATGGGATGATCCTTATTTATGGAAAATAGGAGCCGATCAAATACTTAGGAGATGCATCCCCGATAATGAAATAGCTTCTGTTATTAGCTTTTGCCATGAGTTTGCATGTGGAGGACACTTCGAACCTAGGAGAACTGCTAGAAAAATCTTAGATAGTGGCTTTTTCTGGCCAAGTATATTTAGAGATGCCTATAAAAAGTGTAAAAAATGCGATAAGTGTCAAAGAGTAGGAAATGTGTCAGCTAGAAGTGAAATGCCTCAAGTACCCATATTAGTCAACAATGTTTTTGACATTTGGGGTCTTAATTTTATGGGACCATTTCCAGTTTCATGCGGTTATACTTACATTTTAGTTGCTGTAGATTATGTGTCAAAATGGGTAGAGCCAAGGCCACAAGGTGCGACGATGCAAAGACTGTCATAGAATTTTTGCGCACTAACCTGTTTAGTAGGTACGGGGTACCCAAGGCCATAATAAGCGACCAAGGAACTCATTTCTGCAACCGCATGATTGCTGTTACCTTAAAACGCTACCATGTCCACCACCGGACATCCACGGCATATCACCCCCAATCCAATGGTCAAGCGGAGATCTCAAACCGCGAAATCAAGGGAATTTTAGAAAAAATGGTAAAGCCAGGCAGGAAAGATTGGAGTCAGAGGCTAGATGAAGCTCTTTGGGCTTATCGGACGGCATACAAGACGCCAATTGGAACCTCCCCCTTTCGGCTTGTTTATGGGAAGACATGCCACCTTCCGGTGGAATTAGAACATAAAGCCTATTGGGCGCTCAAGCAGTGCAATCCAGATTTAAAAGCTGCAGGACTGGATATGAAGCTTAATCTGTGTGAGCTTGAGGAATTGCGGCTTGAGGCTTATGAAGGGCAAACGGACTACAAGGCACGGACCAAATTGTATCATGACAAATTCATCCTCCGACGTTCATTTGAGGAGGGACGACAAGTGCTGGTCTTCTCCTCTCGACTAAAATTGATGCCCGGGAAACTTAAATCTAGATGGACCGGCCCTTTCACAACAATTAAGGTATTCAACCATGGGGCAGTTGAGTTGGAAAGCCCGGACGATGGAAGAAGATTCACGATAAATGGGCAGCGAGTCAAACATTACCATAGCGAGGTCAACTTGATAACACTGAAATACGACCTAAGCCACCCATGGGATCCAAACCAGTGATCCAGGAATGAGGTACTGTCGAGCCAACAACGTTAAACAAAGGCACTGGTCAGGAGGTAACCCGACACCTATCTTACTTTTTGTCTTTTATTTTATGTCATTTAGTTTTTTCCGTAAGTCGCTCTCACCCACTTGGTGCATAGAATGAAATGACTATTTAGGAATCGGTTATGGGTGCAACATCAAGCCAGTTAGGCCTACGCCAAGAGTTCAAGGCCCCAGCCGAACTCCCTCGATTATCCAGCCTCATGCCATGTCATTCAATCGACACAATAAAGGGAGTTCTGTTCTTCCCTTTTCCTTGATGTCATTTCCTTCTCGTACAATATCTGCTTGCATGGCTTTTGAACTAAGTTGTGCTGAAAGGCACGCCTTCGTTCAAAAGTGTGGGGTGAGATCCACCTTTGTAAATAAATAACATGTTTTTCCTTTTCCCTTAATAATTATTTTTTTGAAAATATGAACTTAAGAATGTGAAAAAGATAGATCATAATTCATGCATTAACCTTGTGAAAATTCAACTGTTTAAAAACTTAGAATGTAACTTCTCATTTGTCCCTTTGTGCTGAGATAAACTAGGGATGTGGAGTTGACATAAACTGCCCTAGAGAGGCTTGTCAAGCAATCGAAGGACTGAATTTCGCTATATGGTTTTCAAAGTCAGTGGAGGCTGCACTTCGGGTTTCAGTGAAGATTGAAGTCATCTCCGCCATGCAGTGTTTATGCAAAAAGAAAAAAAGGCGAGGACGGGAATCAGACCGTCCTATCTCTAGTCAAAGTAGCCGAGAAAATAGATGAGCGACCCTCATCTTGATCCGCGCGAAACGGCAAGGATGAGAGGAGCGGGGAGGTATTTCCATATGCTCGCGGGCGATGATTGGACCTCCCAAAAAGGCTTGAGAAAATGGACTAGCAAGCCACAAAAAGGCAAAAGCTCGAAGAAGCAAATCAAGATGCCAAAGGCCCAAAATTGTGAAGGTTTTAACCGAACAAAAAGTGAAGTACTCAAAGAGTCAAATCAAAGGCCAAAGGCCGAGTCACTACAAAAGCTGTCCCTCGCCAAAAGAAAATCAAAGACCAACCCATTGAAACCCGAACCGAATCACGTGCTAGAGAAAGCTACAAGGAAACCATATAGTGCAAGATGGTCCCGAGGTTGCAGTCCAGGAGCCTGAAAAGGGCTATCTCCCGAAACATCCAAAATAATTTGCATCTCAGCACGGAGGTACAAGTATCAAGTTTCTTCTATTTATTTACATAGTTCAATTTGGTAATAAGTAAGTAATGCATGAATTAGGATAAATCTAGTCCCACGGTCTAACTTTCATATTTTAAAAGCTTACTTAGTGTCGCCCTTTAATAGCATTGTTCGGGACGAACAACTAAAAGTGTGGGGGTGATCTGATGGACCATAATTATACGAATCAAAAACACAGTTAAACCCACAAAATTAGACTGTTTGTCTATTTAACTTTTGCTTGTTAGTTCCGATATTAATCTACAGGGTATTTTAGAGACTAGAGAGAATACACGCTAAGGAGAGGATTTTACGCTGAAAATATATTACGAGTCAGTCCAAGGTCACGATCAGACGCTGAATGAAGAAATCTCAAGATCCTGACGTGGAATCACTCAATACAAATCCAACCGAGGAACAACCAAAGTTAGTCCGGGGCTGAAATAGACTGATAGTTTTGTGAAAACATCACAAAACTCACACAAAACTCATCCTTATCCTCCATGACCGGCGGCTTTGGGGAGGAAGTGACCAAAGCCACCAAGCTCTCCTCCATGGTGACCTCCAACCGGCGGCTTTTGGCAAGCCATGGATGGCTTGCCATGTGGTTTCATCTTAGCCCTCCATTCCCCTCTCCTTTGGCTATAAATACATGCCTCCATCTCATTTGTAACATATCCTCAAATCCTCAAAATCACAAAACACTTCTCTCTCTAAGTTTGGCACTTTGTAAGTTTGGTTTTTAATATATAATACTCCTGTTGGTTCTTGAGTATTATAGTTCGGTCTTGAGTATTATAGTTCGGCCATATTTTAGTGCCTCTTCGTTGTATTCAAAACTTGTTCTATGTGCCATATATTAGGTTAGAACTTCCAAGGTTGAGTGGATGCTTGGAATGGCAAAGCTCTTCCGTGGGGTTCGTAAACATACTCGGATAAGTGGATGCTTGGAATGGCAAAGCTTATCTGAGGAGTTTGACCTTTCTAAAACACCATTTGGTTGGTCGGGAATGACTGGTCAAATGGATGCACACAGGCTAATATACCTTGGAATGGGGTATTAGTCTAAGTAGAACAAGTGCTCTACGACCTTGGAATGGGCTAGACAGTGTGTGCAAATCGAGTGCTTGGAATGGCCTTGATACACGTTTGAATACTTAGAAGGATCACTAAAGGTCAATGATAAACAGGCTATGATACAAGGCCCCCGAAATCGAATGCTTTCCTTAGATTTAAAAAACCCCTCGCATTTACTTTCTTAGTATAAACTGCTCTATCAACTGCTCACGTACCGGAAGGCTTGCCAATCACGCATCACCCGCTGTAAGTCTTCTCTTTTATTTTCAGTATTTACATTTTCTGTCATTTACTTTTCCGCACTAAAAACCAAAACCAACCAACCAATCACTTACTTTTCCGCACTAAAATCTCAATCAACCTAAAACACGCTCCCTCGCTGTACGATCCCCTCAAAGAATAACTTATCCCTCTAATTCCCTTGGGTTCGACCGCTACTTACCACTTGCTACCCATTAGTAAGGTCACGAGTAGCGGAATACAAATTTGCTTTTGCACAAAGAACACCGCACCTTAACGACAGTGCGGTGGGCTTCGTCAGGGATCATTTCTAATATGAGAATCAACTGAGGTGAAGGGAACCTCAGGATTGTCAACAGGGGAAGCATTTTCACAACTTGCATCAACAACAGCAGGGGAAGTAGCATCAACAGGAATAATAGCAGCAGAAGCGTCATCATTATGATTTAAAAAAGAATAGTTAGATGCACTTACCTCCCCCCCCCCCACCTGATTGGTGTGGATGTACATTACATAGTGAGTTTGAGCCACCTTGGGGCTCAGTTGATACCTCATTCTCCAGCTCTGGTATCTCCAAATCCAGTGATTGTCCTGAGTAAGCTCCTGGAGGGTCACCTACATCATCAACTGGAAAGAAAACATGGTGACCTGGTGGAAGAAAACTATTCACATGCTCAGATGTGCCAACAGGGTTAGAAGCATAGTTAAGTTTTGACTTGAAGTAATAATCATATTCATTAAAAGTCACACTTCTGGACACAATAACCTTATACCCTCCTGGTTGAATAAACAATATTTTATAGCCTTTTACACCCTCAGGGTATCCAATCATGATCCCTTTTTGAGCTCTTAGCTGCAATTTCCCCTGAGAAATCTGGGTGTATGCTGTGCAGCCAAAAGGTCTCAAATGGCCAAGGGAAGGAGGTGTTCCAGTCCATAGTTTCTGGGGAGTCTTGAAGTCTATCACAGATGATGGACTTCTATTGACTAAATAGGAGGTAGTGATCACAGCCTCACCCCACAATGAGGGCTTGACTCTTGAGGTGATCATCATGCATCTAGCCCTCTCCAAGAGGGTCCTATTCATCCTCTTAGCAGTCCCATTTTGCTGAGGGGTTCCAGGTACAGTTAAGTGCCTTCTTACTCCATTTTTAGAACAAAATTCATCAAACAGTTTATTGCAAAATTCCAAACCATTATCTGTTCTTAGGCATTTTAGTTTCGGGTTTGTTTGATTCTCAACCTTAGTTTTCCACAGTTTAAAATGTTCAAAAGTTTCATCATTGGTTTTTAACAGATAAACCTACACTTTTCTAGTAAATTGATCAATTAAAGAGAGGAAATAATGTCTTCCTCCAACTGCGGCCACCTGAGCAGGCCCCCATAGATCAGAGTGAACATATTCCAAAGGTTTGTTAACCTTAAATGTTGATTTACTAAATGGGTGTGAAGTCTTTTTTACCAAGAACACAGTTTTACAAAATTTCAAGTCGGTTGAGATTCAATAAGACCAGATTTATACAAGTGTAAAAGTCCTTTGTTACCAATGTGACCAAGTCTGGTGTGCCATTTGTGAGTGTCTTTTAAAGCCTTTTGTTCATCAACAGTGTTAATTTCAGGTGTTAGAATAACATGATACAGTCCACCTTTATTAATGCTTTTTATCATAGTTTTATTGTCTTTTATAACCTCCCTTATGCCATTATGTGTGTTAATGTGACATCCTAGGTTATCAAACTCAGATTCAGACAATAAACTTCTTCTCCAATTAGGCACCCAACCAACATTTTGCACAGTTCTTATAACACCATCATGCATTCTTAAAGGAACTTTACCAATTCCTTTAATCTGCAAGGTGGTTTGGTCACCAAGCATAACACCACCAGCATTTTGCAACTCAAGATAGCTGAACAAATGCCTGTGAGGAGTGGCATGCATGGTACACCCTAAATCCAAGATCCAAGAGTGACCAGCATCATCATTGACAACCATAAGTAGTTCCTCATTATACTGAGGCTTTCTTTCACAAACATTACTTGTACTAGCCTTATTATCTGTGTTTTTCTCTTCTTTTCTCTTGAAACAATAGCCAATTGTGTGACCTAACCTTCCACAGTAGGTACACTTAAGGGGAGCAGAAGACTTATCATAATTTTTCTTTTCAGGATTTTTGTTTGCATTAGACTGATTCTGTTGATTCTGATGAGTTCCCTTGTTGAATGGTTTCTTAGATGTCCCTTTATAATTGTTTTTACCCTTAACAAACATAACCTCAGTTTTGGGATCAGTTTTAGTGCCATTTTTAGATTTAAAAAACCTTTAGGGATTCATTCTTTTGACTAACAGCCTCTATGATCTTAGTGACAGTCAAATCATCCCTACCATATTGAATGACATCTTTTAATATATCAAACTGAGGTTGAAGAGAATTAAGAAGGATAACAGCTTGATGATCCTGCTTAATCTCATCCTCACAGCGTTTTAATTCTTGGGGTTATCTTAAGAAAAGCATCCATATTCTCTTGAAGACTGATTGACACATCCATCTTGAATGTGAACAATTTACATAACAGTGAGATCTTATTTGGCAGGGATTTGGCCAAATAGATGTCTTCAAGAGCATTCCATATAAGTTTAGGGTCAGCATGTTGCAGGATTTGCCTAGCAACACCATCTGTGAGCCTCATCATTATTTGAGAATGTTCAATTTCTTTTAAATCATTTTTCTGTTGGTCAGAGGTGGGATCTAGCCATTCTTCAGAAACAGCTCTATAACACCTCTCTTTTATTAATATGGCCTTCATTCTGACTTTCCACATAGCAAAGTCAGACGTGCCATCGAAGGGTTTCTGTTTTAAAGAATCAGACATTGCACAATTAAGGACTAAGTCCAAAAACAAGGGAATGTTCAAAACTAAAGGTAAGGACCTTCAAGGACTGTCAAGAACTCAAGAACAGTCCCTAATGGCTCTGATACCACGTTGTAAATTGATGTTAAACCCTTGTATGATATTCCCTTAAGTTCACTTAGTCCAATTGTTTGGCTTTAATCAATTTTGATCAAAAAACCGTAATGAAAATTTGGTAAACCGAAAGTGAAGGACACAATCGATTTTTACGTGGTTCGGGGGCTGCCCCTACTCCACGGAGCCTCGGGGACGAGGAGACTCAACCCAATAATCCACTATAAGTCGAAAAAGGGTTACAATGGCACAATTGTTCTTATGTGTGATCAAGCAAGCAAACTATAGGTAAAGACTAGAGCAATCAAGCATAACACAGTGTATAACAGTATAGACTAGTCGAAGGACTTCCCTGAATGGTCTGAGATGTCCGGCGGGCCAAATAGCCGACTCCACCTTCCTCTCACAGATCTGACGAATCGGCCAGCGGAGTGAGTCGTCTCTGATCAAATTACTGGCGTCAAACGAAGCGTCACAGTGCGTCGAACCTCTGGGATGAATATCGGGATCGAGCGGATTCAATTGCGGTGTCGATTTCGCTCGCTCTCTCTCGCTCAAATAGCAAACCCTAGAATCCCGAATTGGAAATCCAGCTGGGCGAAATCCTGATTGATGCTCGAGACAAAACGGCAGCGTTCCTCTTCAGTTTTGAACTCGTCTCGCGCTTCGCCAAGCGACGCTGTTCTCTTTAATCTTCAAAACTCCCGCTTAGCTCAAGACGACGTCGGGCTACTTATGGATCTAAAACTCAATTCCCGCTTGATCAATACTGCGCCGTTTTGGCTGGAGCTGGGCAGACAAAGGCTAATGGAAACCTAAGCCTATCCAAGAACTAACCTGCATTAATACTAACCTAAAACTTGCATATTGATCACATATGAGCAAATGTTCCATCACACAAAATGGATTACAATCCTAACACCCAGCTTCTTCATTTTCTTTCTGCTGAGGCATGGAGCTTCTTTTTCAAACTGGAATTGGTTGTGCTTAGGGATTTGGATCTCATGAAATTAATTAATATACACAAGCGAATGAGCAAGTTACGCGGGATTTCAGCATTGCTTCTTATGGTTGGTGCAATGGCATTTCTGCACGGTGGAGTACCTGATCCAGAAGTGGGTCATATTGATCATGTGGTAATGGTGACAAGTAGAAAGTTAAAGGAGATTAGAATGATCAAGACCAAAGCTGGTCATATGGTTGGCATAGAAGACTATGATCCCATCAACGGTTCATCAATAACTCCGGTGCTCTCTGTATATCGCCTAAACCTGTTTGACGCCTTATATTAATATATGCTCTTAGGGGGTTGTTCAATTCTGTTGCACTTCGATATAGTTTTATTAAGTTCAGTACAGTTAAATTAAACTCGATACAATTTAATTAAGTTTAGTACAGTTAAATTAAACTCGATACAGTTTAATTAAGTTCATTACAGTTAAATTAAACCGTTAGATCATGAATGCCAGTACAATTAAATTAAATTCAGTACAGTTAAATATACTTTAAATTAATTTAAGTTAAAAAAATTTAATATAATTTTTTTTAAGTCGATTCAGTTTTTATTGTTTCCAACCTATTATTCAAAACTTTTAATTTATTTTTAATTTTAAATAATTTTTGGAAAACCGTAAGACATATATGATCTAACGGTTTTTCAAGTTTGTGTCCACACCTCTTCGGAAACTATTGCATTCGTTTTAAAATGGAAGTAAACTTTTTTGCACTTGATATGAATTTAAAGAATATGTGGAAATAAACATATGAATACAATATATATTTTACATAGAAACGTACAATGACATTCATGTGCAGTACAAATGGGAATATTTACATATCATCATCTTCATTCATGTTCATTTCCACTACATCATCTGGACAATTCTCAATAATTTGAAACGCTATTATGTTACGTACTTGATTCATCTGCTCTTTTCGCTGTTTATCAAATAAATTTGAATCAGCTCTTCCTAGCACAGTCTCATTAGCTAAAATGGGTATTGAAAAATTAAGCATGCGAATGAAGTTGTGCAAAGTGAAGGTAGCCGTAATTATATCATGTTGGCGCCACTTAAGGCATAACTCATGTGCAATACTTTATTACATAATATTATATTTTATACTTTCTAAAATATAATCATAAAAATATACTTAAATTTTAAAAAGTGTATATTTTTTAGCAAGTTAAATTAATAAGCTGTATAATTTTAAAAAATGAAAAAAAAATACATATATATATATATGTCAATTTCAGTAATGTTAAGTTAAATTAAATTCGATACAGTTTAATTAAGTTCAGTACAGTTAAATTAAACTCGATACAGTTTAATTAAGTTCAGTATAGTTAAATTAAACTCAATACAGTTTAATTAAGTTCAGTACAGTTAAATTAAACTCGATACAGTTTAATTAAGTTCAGTACAGTTAAATTAAACTCAATATAGTTAAATTAAGTTCAGTACAATAAAATTTCAGATCAATAAAGCTCAAAAGAACAGCCTCTTAGTTACCATCAAAAAAAAATACCCAAATTTTTGTTCATCATATTTAGGAAGTTCTTGTCAAGTGAGGCGAATGATGGGATTTAAGGCTTCATATTTTCGAATAATAGAAGGATTGTGGCCTGGGACCGAAGCTTTCAGGATGGAATGAAGTCCATGCAAGTTTTGGCGGACGGACTAATTGGTCTTTGAAACATTGTTTCCCCATTTCTGAAGACCTAAATAAAAACTAACAACTTCTTTTCCAGTTGACTTAACGTTAACGTGACTGTTAGGTTATGCCAACATGTTTATTGGCATGTTGACTCTATCAACAACAAGTTCCATGGCAGAAAGAATAGAGAACTCAGGTATGATCAAGGGATCTTCTGCTACCATATAGTCTCACAAGATGATCTCCCATCTCTGCGAGGCTTTTACGGGGTGTTTTTGAGTTGACATTGTGCTGATGCGTTAAGTCTATGTATCAAGTCTAAAGTGGAAAACATCAAAATCAGACTATTGTTTAAATATAAATCTGCATTATTAAAATCTGTGATGTAACTGCTGCTTATAAAAAGGAAAAAAAATACTGTCTTATTGTGTCACACAAAACTACTTGCCATGAACATCATGTTAGTGATTTTCAGGTTTTCATGCGACCGCATGAGATTCTCATGACTCGGGTTGGGTCATGCGATCGCTCATGCGAACGCATGAGATTTCTATGCGACTGCTCAAGGTCATGCGACCGCATGAAATAATTCATGCGACCGCATGAAATAAGGCAAAAGATGCAACGTTTCATGGAGCATGCGAACGCATGCCATGGAGCATGCGAACGCATGAATGCAACAGATGTGTCTGTTCAGTCAATAGTCTATAAATTGAGATTGTTTTCTCAATTATGGGACACGAAATTGTGCTGTGCAATTGCTAGAAACATCAAATCCTTTCACTTGATTTACAACACACCCAAACCCTAGTTTTGCTTTGTTTTATTGCCTAAAAACAAAGTGTTCTTCAATTTGGATTGAATCCCACATTCACATTTCCTGTAAACCCAAGGCAAAGAGTAGGGAGGAAATATTGAATTCGGACAGCGACTACGTGGTCCAAATTTGATATCCAAGGCACTATTCAACATTCACACAAGAAAAAGCTACAAAGAAGACGACATTTTCTCACTACCATTGAAGGTCCTACTCAAACCGTTGCTGGAAAAGTGAAGCAAAAGACAACCCAGCAACTACAAACGAATTCAATAGTATTCTGCAAATCAATGACGAGCGTGAGAGAAATGATGTCGCAATTCCAAAAATTGGACAAGTTTGAAGGAACCGATTTTCGACGTTGGAGGAAGAAGATGCACTTTCTGTTAACACATCTCAAGGTGGTGTACGTGCTGTCCACGCCATGCCCTGAAGTTGGAGACAACGCAGCAGTAGGAGCATTCCGTGAAAGAAGCAAATGGGAGAACGACGACTACATCGCAAGAGGACACATCCTCAACGGTATGATCGATCCTCTTTTCGATTTATATCAAAATGTAGAATCTGCAAAAGAATTATGGGATACTCTTGAAGCTAAGTATATGGCTGAGGACGCTTCAAGCGTGAAATTCCTTGTTAGTAATTTCAACAATTACAAGATGGTGGACTCTCGTCCGGTGATGGAACAACTCCATGAGATACAACGTATCTTGGGGCAATTTGCTCAAACAAATCTGAAAATGGATGAGGCCATCTCGGTGTCAAGTATCATTGACAAACTACCACCGGCATGGAAAGACTTCCGCCGTTATTTGAAGCACAAGAAGGAAGACATTAGTCTTGTGGAACTCACAAAAGAGTTGCGTATGGAGGAGGATCTTCGTATGCGTGAAAATGATGCTATGGAAGTGGATACAACCTTGCCTAAGGTAAATGTATTGGAGACAAACACTCAAAAGGGGAACAAAAACAAAGGAAAGAAAAGGCCAAGTGAGTATGTTAGCAAAGGACCTAACAAGAAGAGGCATGTGTCAAAAGAAAAAATTTGTTGGACGTGTGGAAAAGCGGGGCACTTCAAGCGTGACTGCCGCGTAGGAAAGGGGAAGAGCGAGAAGGCTCAAGACAAGGCTGTTGGTAATAAAAACCAAGAGCAGAAATCTCAAGGTCAGAATTTGATAATTTCAGATTTGAAAAATAGAAAAGATACATATTCTAAAGTAGATTATGTTTCTGATTTTTCTGAAATTTTAATTATGCAGGATGATGAGATTTCATGGTGGGTTGACTCCGGTGCTACGACACATGTATGTAGAGACAAAGGATTATTCAAGTCATTTGCCGCTACAAGTGAAGAAAGAGTTCTTCACATGGGTGACGAGTCAACTGCCCCCATCCTTGGACTAGGCCGTGTAGAATTAGAATTCTCAAGTGGAAAAACTATTGTTTTGTGTAATGTTTTGTATGTACCAAATATTAGAAAAAATATTGTGTCGGGTACTGTTTTGAATAAACAAGGTTATCGGCAAGTATATGAAGCCGATAACTATGTGTTGTCTAAAGGTGGTATTTTTGTTGGCAAAGGTTACTTATGTAATGGAATGTTTAAGTTAAGTATCAATAAAAGTATTTGTTCTATTTATATGAATTGTTAGCATGATTTTCCTAATCAATATACAAATTCACATGTGAACATATCTAGACTATGGCATGCACGTTTAGGACATGTTCATTATAAAAGATTACATAATATGTCAAAGCATGATTTAATTCCCTCATTTGACATGAACATTGATAAATGTAGAACTTGTATGCTTACTAAAATTACTAGGCAACCATTTTATAATGTCACTAGAGAAAGTAAAATACTCGATTTAATACATAGTGATTTATGTGATTTTCATGCATCACCATCTCTAGGAAATAAAAAATATGTAGTCACATATATTGATGATTTTTCTAGATTTTGCTATGTATATTTATTGCATTCAAAAGATGAAGCTCTTGATAAATTTCAGATTTATAAGAATGAAGTTGAACTTCAAAAGGGAATTTCTATTAAGAAATTGCGCACCGATAGAGGTGGGGAATACTATAATCCAAGTTATTTCCAAAGTGTGGGTATCATTCATGAAACCACAGCTCCTTACACACCACAACAAAATGGTATATCCGAAAGGAAAAATAGAGTTTTAAAAGAAATGGTTAATGCCATGCTTTCTTACTCGGGTCTAAATGACGGATTTTGGGGTGAAGCAATGCTAACAGCTTGCTACTTACTGAATAGGGTTCCTAATAGTATTAGTAACCTTACTCCTTATGAAACTTGGCATCAAAAGAAGCCAAATTTAACACATGTTAGAGTTTGAGGTTGTAGAGCAGTGGTAAGATTACCATTACCTAAGATAAAAACTTTAGGAGAAAAGGGAGTTGAATGCATATTCATAGGATATGCTCAACACTCTTTGGCTTATAGATTCTATGTTATAGAACCTAACAAGCAAGTACCAATTCATACTATTATTGAATCAAGAGATGCTATATTTGATGAAAAGAGATTTTCATCAATTAGCTTGCCTAAAGATTTGATTCTAGAACCAAGTTTAGTTCAAGAGTCAAGTGAACCACAAATTTCAGCAACTAGGAGGAGTAAAAGAGCTAGGAAAGAAACATCATTTGGAAATGATTTTCAAATGTACCTAGTGGAAGGAACTCGGGAAGACATTGGCTTGCAATATTTATATTGCCATATCATGGAGGATGATCCAAAGACCTATGATGAAGCAATGAAATCCCAAGATGTATCATTTTGGAAAGAAGCCATTAATGATGAAATGGACTCTATAGTGGGAAATAACACTTGGATTTTGGTTGACTTACCACAAGGTCATAAAGCGTTAGGGAATAAATGGATCTTCAGGAAGAAGACGAAAGTAGATGGAACCATTGATAAATTTAAAGCAAGATTGGTGATTCAAGGCTTTAGACAAAAATTTGGTTTGGACTATTTTGATACCTATGCACCGGTTGCTAGAATATCAACAATCAGATTGTTGATAGCTTTAGCATCTATACATAAGTTGCTAGTACATCAAATGGATGTAAAGACTGCTTTCCTAAATGGCGATTTAGAGGAAGAAATATATATGAAACAACCGGAAGGTTTCATTGTAACGGGACAAGAGCAAAAGGTATGCAAGCTTGTTAAGTCATTGTATGGACTTAAACAAGCACCTATGCAATGGCATCAAAAATTTGACAAGGTGGTGCTTTCCGATGGATTTATCTTAAATCAATCGGATAAATGCGTGTATAGCAAGTTTGATGATTCTGGAAATGGAGTTATCATTTGTCTATATGTAGATGATATGTTGATTTTTGGCACTAACATAAAGTGTATAAATCAAACAAAGGAATTTTTATCATCTAAGTTTTCTATGAAGGACATGGGGGAGGCGGAAGTTATTCTAGGTATAAGAATAGAAAAAGTAAAAGGGGGTCTAGCTTTGACACAATCTCATTACATTGAGAAAGTGTTAAAGAAGTACAAGTACTTGGACTGTCATCCAGTCAATACTCCTTTCGAATCTTCCAAACACCTTCTCTCCAATAAGGGAGCCCCAGTGTCACAACTTGAATATTCAAGGGTCATCGGAAGTTTGATGTATGCGATGACAAGTACAAGACCTGACATAGCTTTAGCGGTGGGCAAGCTAAGTCGATATACAAGTAATCCTAGCAAGGATCACTGGCAAGCGGTTCATAGGGTACTCCGGTATCTTAAGGGAACGATGAACTTAGGTCTTGTATATTCTGAATTCCCTTCGGTAATTGAAGGATATTCGGATGCAAGTTGGATTTCTAACGAGGAGGATCATTCTTCCACAAGTGGATGGGTATTTCTGCTTGGGGGAGGTGCAATCTCGTGGGCATCAAAGAAACAAACTTGCATCAGCTGTTCAACAATGGAATCTGAATTTATTGCTCTAGCGGCAGCTTCGAAAGAAGCAGAATGGCTAAAGAATATGATTCATGAAATACCATTGTGTGAGAGACCGATATCACCCATATTAATTCATTGTGATAGCGCTGCAGCGTTGGCTAAGGTATATAGTCATGTATACAATGGGAAGTCTAGACACTTAGGTGTTAGACATAGTGCGGTAAGAGAGCTCATTACGCATGGGGTAATATCTGTGGATTTTGTAAAATCACAACAGAATCTAGCCGATCATTTGACTAAGGGATTGGTTAGAGAATTGATCAATAAGTCTGTGAAGGGGATGGGATTAAAACCCACATAATCATCTAGTAATGGGACACCCAATTCACATCTAACTAACGTTAGAGCTGAATTCAATGCGGAAAGCCCATTCCTAGAAGATTGATGAGCACAAATATTCATCCCCAAGTATGTGTTCAGAACCTACAAAGGTCTAGGTTGAAGATGAACTCTTCTTAATAGATTCTTTGAAAAAGTGCTAAATGTAGGAGCACGATCGAGTGGTGTGACTCATTAAAGAATTTACCTATGTAAACGTGAAGTTTCTGGTCGCTTCTTGAGATATTGGGTTAAATCTCAAAAACGTTTATGAATGGATAGGGACTCAAGGACTATTAAGAGTCAAGTTAAACTAACGGTTTGTGAAGTAACACATGCGTGTGTCGCCGTCAAGTACCCAAATGAATTGATTGGTTCAATCCTTAGTGACACCATTTCAATTCGGGTATATTGTATGCGTGATTACACTATGCAGAAATTCAATCCGTAGTGACATTTCTGCTTATGCGTGTTTTGCTTAAAACAAGGTTAGTTGTGAATCAAAAGAAAACCCAAAAATGGGGGAGGATTGTTAGTGATTTTCAGGTTTTCATGCGACCGCATGATAATCATGCGAACGCATGAGAATATCATGCGACCGCATGAGATTCTCATGCCTCGGGTTGGGTCATGCGATCGCTCATGCGAACGCATGAGATTTCTATGCGACTGCTCAAGGTCATGCGACCGCATGAAATAATTCATGCGACCGCATGAAATAAGGCAAAAGATGCAACGTTTCATGGAGCATGCGAACGCATGCCATGGAGCATGCGAACGCATGAATGCAACAGATGTGTCTGTTCAGTCAATAGTCTATAAATTGAGATTGTTTTCTCAATTATGGGACACGAAATTGTGCTGTGCAATTGCTAGAAACATCAAATCCTTTCACTTGATTTACAACACACCCAAACCCTAGTTTTGCTTTGTTTTATTGCCTAAAAACAAAGTGTTCTTCAATTTGGATTGAATCCCACATTCACATTTCCTGTAAACCCAAGGCAAAGAGTAGGGAGGAAATATTGAATTCGGACAGCGACTACGTGGTCCAAATTTGATATCCAAGGCACTATTCAACATTCACACAAGAAAAAGCTACAAAGAAGACGACATTTTCTCACTACCATTGAAGGTCCTACTCAAACCGTTGCTGGAAAAGTGAAGCAAAAGACAACCCAGCAACTACACATCATCGATGGCCAATATAATGAGAGTTCTTATTTTTATTTTTTTAATTATGCTATGTCATGGTCGTAGTTGCTGGCCATCATTTTGACGCTATATTTTGCATATGTCCGGAAGCCTTGCTTTGACGGTGTCTGATAATTTATCGTCCTTTTCTGTATGGCCGTGATATATCAGAATATACTGTATAAAGATTGAACTTGATAACTCTAAGCTCGGACCAAACAATTCATAGTTTTATAAATCCTTCGACACAATATGATG
Organism: Rhodiola kirilowii; assembly: GCA_033675215.1. Lineage (NCBI taxonomy): Eukaryota > Viridiplantae > Streptophyta > Magnoliopsida > Saxifragales > Crassulaceae > Rhodiola > Rhodiola kirilowii. The sequence continues at coordinate 39,402,507 of CM066201.1, forward strand.
TTTGAAGGTTATTAAATTAAATGCTTCGATTTTCTTCTTTTACTACTGGTAATGGAATCTTCTTCTGGACCTTTATCCAGCTAAATCTTATTTCGCAAACTATGCATTTACAGACTCGATATTTCCGTATCCTTTTTTTCGTTAAGCAGAATTACAAAATGCTAATTACAGTCGCTGTCCAGAAAGCTCTGCTTTGATTATATTAATTGCTCGTAAAAATTTGTCATTTCTTAGTATCTACTTATTTATGTTAATCAAATCCTTCGCGACCAAAGGTTGAGGTTGAGGAACTAACTTCTGATAAGTACTAGACACGCCTTGTCCGACATGACCAAGTCTCTTAATCAATACATAATACAGAAACTCGCTTTCATGGAAAAGACCTTTTATTTTATTACATGTGTACTGAAGTCCATTGTTAAATTTCCAACTCATTTTCTTGACTCCTTCCTTCGGCATCCTTCAGATATATTAACACTATAAGTACCTCATCGTATTCAAGATTCAGCTTATCTCTCATACGCTGCGTTCCTCATACTTTATACACCGATTGTGTCTATAATTGTCGACGAAAGTCTGATCTGAATCAGAAACACTGCAAGCACGATGTTGAAGGTATGAATCCCTTCAATTAAAATTCTTTAACTTATTAAACATAAGTAGTAGATTAAACAGATTTGTATCTTCTCAAAAATCATGAAGCTGGTTTCAGATGATCGGTGATCGACTAGCTGACTAACGGTCTTTTTTTTCATGTTACATCAAAAGATTGTCCTGCGAGTTGATATGCACTGCGACAAATGCCAAAAAAAAGACTAGGAACATTGCGTCGTTAACTGATGGTATGCAGAATTCATTGCATACATCACATACCACTCTTGAGAACTTTTCCCTAGTCGCGATTTGGAAAAAGTACTAATAACTAATTACTATCATCGAATTTTTTTCCAGGGTTTTTATCTATGGCAATTGAATTGGACAAGAGCCAACTGGTGATTACCGGGGTGGGAATCAATACAACCACCTTGGTAACCTCGTTAACCAAGAAAGTCGGGTACACTAGCATCGTGAGCGTCGAGATAGTTCTGACAGAAGTTCAAAAGAAGGAAGCAGAAGAAAAGAAGAAAAAGAAAGAAGCAGAGGAAGCGGCAAAGAACAGGTGTGTGACTTGGAGTTACAATCCTTGTAATAACTACGCTCCTCCTCTCCGCCTCCTGGTTGCGATATCGTCTGCTACAGTGCTCCAACTTATCCCAACACCTGGTTTACTTGGTAAAGGTTGTTCATTATACAAGTCAATTATAGTACTATACCACAAGGGCGTTATTATAGCATTATTCTACCCACACTACAAATTTTGGGAATTATAAACGATAACTGGCATACGATAATGGACGTTGCCGTATGACTTGTACTTTTGCGACAACCAAAAAAATAAATTTTTGTACGATAACTTTAGCGATAATAATACGATAACGGCGCTTACGATAACAAGTTGTTATCGTATTTCTCACGCACAGTTATCGTAAAGTCCACCGCCTCACTCATCCAGATTTTTTCATTTCACCGCCTTTTGTTATTTTCATTTCACATCCACATCTTCCACCGATTCAAACCTCTACATCCGACTGACAACCGCGACCAACACATCTCCGCACCGTTTTTGCTTTTGGTGCGCGCGGTGGTGAGATGGAGGTTTGTGATGCTGTGTGTTATTGCTTTAGGATTTCTGGGGTTCGCTTTTTTGAGCTCCACGAAGTCGCAGGATGGGGTGAAGCCGCACTTGGCGGGATCAGATGAGGTTGGGGAGAGGAAAGGGGAGCCCAATTTGGATCAGTTAAAGACGACGACTTGAATGGTTAATGGCGTTCGAGAGAGTAAGTCTTGAGTTGCTTGACGGGTGCTGGAGTTTGTATATTTGGTGGTTAGTGACTTAGTGTGGTGGAAGATCATAGGGTTAGGGTTAGGTCATTGATCTTTTTCATTATCTGTAGACATTGGGTTGGTGTCTGATTTTAGGAAATTATTTCGTTGAATTGTCTGAATTTGATTTGTGCTTGTGCTGAAAGTTGGAAAGTTTGAAGCTTTATTCATGTTTTAGGAATCTGGTGAAATGTTGAAAATTAGTGCTTGTTTGTTGACTTTATATTTTTTTAATTTCTAACAGATTGGTGTTTTACCCAACAAATGAATTAGACTTGACTGGGTTGCAGTTCATATGAATAGGGTTTAACTGTGTTTTCAATTGTGGAGCATTTTGCTTCGGTGCAGGTATGCTATGTCGCATTCTGGGATGAAATCACTCTTGCAACTCAGGAGTCTCAAGGACAGAGGATAAGTGAGGACCATATGATTGGTAAATGGAGAATTGTGGTTGTCAAAGAGCTACCTTTTTTGGACCAGCGATTGAACGGTAAAATACCGAAGGTAGTAACATGAGTGTTTCCAGACTTATCAATTTTATCTATCGACGCATGATATTTGGCACTTAACTTTGAAGTGGTATCTGATTTGATCACCAATGCGGCGAATTCCTGACTTCCTGTTCATTGGAAATGGGCAATGAATTGATTAAATTGTTCTTCATCAGGATTTTATAATAAGAAATTTCTCTTTGGAATATTTACAGATGCTTAGTCATCGATTATTTCCACAAGCAAAGTACTCTATTTGGGTCGACTCAAAGTTACAATTCAGGCGAGATCCTCTAGGTGTTTTGGAAGCTCTTCTGTGGCGTACAAATTTTGAATTGGCAATATCAGAACACGGGGCTCGCAGTAATGTTTATGATGAAGCAGTTGTTTTCGTGAAGAAGCATAAAGCCACTAGTGGTCTGAGGTACTTTAGTTCAAACAAATGTCCATGTTTTAAATCAATGGTGTAAATGGTGGAAGTGTGTACTTTTGTGTATATATTATTTCATATTATTGGTACAAACGTCTCCATTTAAAATCTGAGTCTCCCTATTTTCATTTGTCATCCTTCTGGTATTTGCAAGTCCACCGTTGTGAAGGCATTAATGATAGTCTTATATGTTTCATTTTATGTCGAACTTAAGGGTGCATACAAAGTTCTCAAAGAAGAGTATAAAGACCAGTCCATACCCGATGATGTGGATGATATGATACCGGATACTTGGCGCATCAAAGCGGATAGGACATTCCAAAGTCCAAGGGTCAGCTTCTATTTTGATTGAGGGCTCCAATTACCAAAGCTTTGGTAGCCAGCAGGTTTATACTGTTTACTATTGTGGGCGTATGTCTAACAATAAGTCTTGTGTCTGCATTTGTGGTGCACACATTGCAGGTACCTACTGATTTGCCTTTTAAACTCTAGTGTTTTGAGTTAGCTATGCCTAAACAATATGACATTGTTTGGGCTTTCTAGGATTTGTTGTGTGAATGCTACTATGCCTGAGTGTTCAGCCTTAGCAACATTGAACAAAATAAGTTAAGTATTTTTGATTGCTGTTTATGTTACCATGTGTTATTGTCAATCACTATTTCTGTGCTTCACAATGGGTTGTTTAGTATTTTTGTTCTGTTTTAGTGTTTGAGATTGTAGTCAAGGTGAATTTTGAGTGCAACTTTGGTTCATTATACTTAGGATTAAGTGTAAAATTTGCTGAATTTACTTGCTGCAGAAATCATCAAACTTGCTGTTAAGTTTGAGCGGTATCTGATGGGATGGCTCAAATGTTTTGGGAGGTTTGGTTTTGTCATGGTTATTCTCATTAGCCTTGTAATATAGCATTTTTCTGTGTTGTTGTTTATTGATTACTCCTATTTTAACATGTTGTTTATTGCAAATAATATTTCTGTGTTGTTGTTTATTGCTAACTCCTATTTTAGCATGTTCTATTTCTGTTTAGTCTTCTAATGAATCTTCTATTATTTCCGTATCTTTCTTATGGAGGTGGTTTGGAGCTAGACCAGCAAGCTCGGATTTGCCTTGATCAATGATGTTGATGCTGGAGTCATTGGGATGACGTAGAAGAAGATAAAAAAATTCGCTTTGATTAGTTTTCAGATTTCAGATTTCAGATTTCGTCAATTTGTATTACATTTTCTGGTCTACAATTTTGGTTGAAACCCAAATTCTTTATTATGTGAAATGAAATACAATACTTTTGGTGCACAAATATTTCTGCATTTTATTTCGGTTTAATTTTATTAAATTTAATTATAAAAAAGAAAAGAATATAATATATATATATTATTAAATTATTAATGTTATCGCATAGTAGTGGTATTGTATCGCAGAGGTTGTGCGATAACACTACAATAACAATACGATAACCTCCACAATGTTATCGTAGAGTTATCGCAATGTTATCGCAGAATGTTCTCTTTGCGATAACTGTAAGATAAATTCCTGTTATCGCTAGTTTGGTCCGAAATTTGTAGTGCCAAAAGTCCACTTATGTTTGGATGTATGAGCCACGAGTTCTTTCTTGTCTGTAAATTATCTAGTATGTAATTTTTGGAGCAAGTTCTGATCAAAAGTTGCAGATTTATATTTTATACAGAGAATAATTTACTTTGGTTACAAACATGAGAATTCAAATACTTCTTGTCAAGTTATCATCTACTATTTTTACTGACGGTATGAGGCATCAGTGATGGTATATAAGAGCATCAGCACCCATGTAAAAATTCAGTAGGTATTGAAGGAGTAGCTGCTTTGTGCCTATTTTCAGATATTTTTGATCAGCAACTGCTGTCTTAGTTGTTGTATGTTGAATTTCTACATGGGTGCAGACGCTCTAAAGACAAATCAAAAATTGTATTATTAGTTCATTTCCTTATAATTGATCCAATATTTAACCAAAACAATTTAATTCAATAAATTAATAATCTGTAACATGAAATGATTTGACTCTTAAAACCGATATAGATAATATCAGACGCTGTTTACAAATCTGCTATTTTCCAATGCTTTTGAGAACATAAACTGAGAACTCTATCTACCCGATGATTCCAACTGCTGGTTACTGACCTTACCTGCAATTCCAAACTGTTCTAAAGATTCTTGGTAATAGCTCCTCCACATTTCCTCGGATTTATTCGTCAATATGAACAATTTTATTAGAAACAAATGGATACTAACAAAAGGGTAGTCACTAAGTCACCGTTGTTTCTTCTGTGCTTAAAAAATATGATTGATTATATATTTTGCAACTCTAGAAGGGGACCAGTTCTGCTTCTAGGCACCATGAATTTATATGTATGCTAAACTTATTATATGTATAATATGCATTTTATTATTATTGTTTTGATTGTGACTTATAATTCATACAATTTTAGAGGGTCCGAACTGCCCTCCTTTTATTATCGACAAACTTTTTATTCAAATATCATTTCAAGTAGTTGTATTATACCAATATTAACAATTTCACAATATCTAATGTGCATGTCAGCATCCGTATCTTGTAAATTTGTCAAAAATCCTCACCCATGATAGTTAATAGCTTGATATGGTATTGCCTTTTCTTTTTATCAGCAAAATTTGACCGACACGATAAGGATGTATTTCAGTTGATGAAATTAAAAATTATTCGAATACATCTCATATGGTGGTAAAATAGTTATCATTTAGAAAATGATACGTGGACAGTTTTTATGAAATTCATGACAATTAAGCTAAGTCTACTATGTGCACTTCCAACTTGAGATCACAACATCTAACTATTTGACTGCACATAAGCTTCTCAACTACTAAAATTAAATAAACTTCTCCAAAATGTAAAATTCTTGCCACAAAAGTGTTCTCAACCATTTGGTAAACAATAGAAAACATTTTGGTGTTTTGCAGTTCTTTTATCAGTGATGCTGGGCAGATCGCGGGGCAAATTGAAGAACTAGTGTCGCGCAAAAAGGGCAAAATCAGTATTTGGCGTTCAGCGTCCAGAAATTTGCCATAAAAACTTGATTTGAGTGGAAATGGGCTTTTTAAGCCATCCAGGCTCGTTTAGGGCTCCGAATTAGGGTTTTTATCTTTTAGCAGTACAATTATCTTTTAGTTTTTCCTTTCCTAATTAGGTTTAGTTTTCCTTTCCTAATTAGGTTTTATGTTTTCTTATTTAAACCCACCTTTGGGTTTCAGTTATGTATCTTATTTTCTTTTCAATAAACCTTTGGTTTTCGTTCTTGGTGGATTCTGAGATTCCTTGGTGGATTCCAAGTCTTTGCGAGTTCATTGCTGGTAGACTCAATTATCCTGTTTGTCACGCTGCATCAGTTGGTATCAGAAGCAGGTCTTTCCCTGTTCTCTTCTAACTGGATCAGATGGCAGATGAAGCCGTAACCAGAGCAGATTTGGAGAGGGAAAATGCGGAAATGACTGCTGTTCTGGCTGCTTTGAACACACAGATGGCTGCTATGTCAACCCAGTTGACAGAATTGGCGGCGGCGAGAGGAGATCTGAATGGTGGAGAGGAGAGAGCGCAGAGGGAAGCACCAGTACCAGTTAGAGTTCCTCATGTAGAGCGTGTGCGTGCAGTAGTGGCTGGGGACTCAAGTTCGGGTGAAGAGGATCCTGTGGGCCATCGTCGAGATGAAAAGGAGGATAGGTATGATGATTATCGGGTGAAAGATGATATTCCCCTATTTCATGGAACCATGGCTGTGGAAGAGTTTCTTGACTGGCAGATTGAGGTGAACCGATTTTTAGAAGTCATGGGTGTCCCAGAAAACAAACAAGTGAAGATGGTGGTGATCCGATTGAAGGGTACCATTGTCGTGTGGTGGGACAAACTCGGGTTCCAAAGGAGGCGGCAGGGTAAGGTGCCTATCCGAACGTGGAGACGAATGAAGCAACTGATGTTAGATCATTTCTTGCCCGAGGATTATGAACAGATCCTATACAAGTTATACCTTGATTGTGTTTAAGGTAGGCGTTCGTTGACAAAATATACTACTGAGTTCCTTCGTCTATCCGAGCGTAATGAGCTAAAAGACGAAGAATCAGAAGGTGGCTAGGTATATCAGCGGGTTAAAGGTTTCAATTCAGGAAAAGATGGGGTTGCAGATTGTTTCGTCAGTGGCAGCCGCGTCTAGCCTAGCACTGAAGGCAGAAGCAATGGAGAGAGCCCCTCGGAGTTTCCAGCCTTTTCGTAGGTTTCCTCCTCAGGGAGCTGCGGAAATCGGTGAAGATAAAGGGAAGAATGTGATGGTGAAGGAGCAATATGCAGGGAATAAGAGTATTGCTGGCCCTAGCAGTAGCAGTTCCGGAGGCCTTCCAGCCAAATCGGGGAGCAGCTCAGAAAGCACCCAAACCTTACACCAAACCGAGTGGAGACAAGTGCTATCGTTGTGGTGGGTAAGGACACAGGTCGAATGTGTGCCCGACCCGGAGAACAGTAGCCATCGTGGAAGAGGGAGAGACTTATGAATCGAACGAGGAGGATGAATATGAAGGAGTCGAGTTTGCAGAGGAAGAATCTACAGAAGCGGTGAATATCGTTCTGCAAAGAGTTCTTCTGACCACACCAGATGAGGGACAGCGTAAGAACCTATTAAAATGTCATTGTTCCATTATGAATAAGGTGTGTAATCTGATTGTGGACAACGGGAGCTCGGAGAACTTGGTATCACAGAAGCTAGTAGACCACTTGAAGTTGCCCACGGAATCACATGAGCGACCATATGCGCTTTGTTGGGTCAGCAAAAGCTCACAGATCCGCGTCATACGTACCTGCAAAATTCCTATCTCCATTGGGAAGTATTATCGGGAAGAGGTGCCATGTGATGTTCTTGATATGGACATTTGTCATGTGTTACTTGGTCACCCTTGGCAGTATGATAATGATGTAACGTACAGAGGGCGCGATAATGTGGTGCTATTTGCCTGGGAGAAGCATAAGATCGACATAGCTCCTGTTTCGAGTTTTTGCAGGCAACCGGCCAAGTAGTCAAGTTTTTTGGCCATAGCACACAACGAGCAGGAATTTAGTGCTGATATTGTAGAGGCTCAGTGTTTCTGCCCTGTGATAGTGAAGGGTTTGCTGAGTGCTGACAAAGAAGAGGAGGTCCCTGAAAGCGTGCGAGAGATTCTGTAGGATTTTGAGGAGTTGACGGCTGAAGAGTGACCCAATGAGTTACCCCCTATGCGAGACATTCAGCATCATATAGATCTCATTCCAGGGTCTAGCCTGCCAAATTTACCACATTACCGGATGAGTCCTAAGGAGAACGAGATTCTGAGGGATCAAAAAGAGGAGTTGCTGAAGAAGGGTTTCATTTGGGAGAGTATGAGTCCTTGTGCAGTGCCGGTCCTTCTGGTTCCAAAGAAAGGAAATCAGTGGAGGATGTGCGTGGATAGTAGAGCCATCAATAAAATTACGATCAAGTATCGGTTCCCTATCCCTCGTTTAGAAGACATGCTCGACGAGCTAGCTGGTTCTAAGGTCTTCTCCAAAATAGATCTGCGAAGTGGCTATCATCAGATTCGGATCAGACCAGGAGATGAGTGGAAGACGGCTTTCAAAAGCAAGGAAGGATTATACGAGTGGCTGGTGATGTCGTTCGGGTTATCTAATGCCCCGAGCACTTTTATGCGCTTGATGAATCAGGTACTTCGTCTGTTTATGGGTACATTCATGGTAGGTTATTTTGATGATATTCTGATTTATAGTAAGACCCCCGAGTCGCATTTGGAGCATCTGAGGCAAGTACTACAGGTGTTACAAGAGAACAAGCTTTATGTGAACCTGAAGAAGTGTGTTTTCAGCACCAACAAGTTGTTGTTACTTGGCTTTATAGTGGGAGAGGATGGTATTCAGGCAGATGAGGAGACGATTCGTGCTATCCGTGATTGGCCTACACCTCAATCAGTGATCGAAGTTTGGAGTTTTCATGGCCTAGCTACTTTCTACAGGCGCTTTGTGAAGAATTTCAGCACAATCACCGCACCCATTACCGAGTGTTTAAAGAAAGGCAAGTTCCAGTGGGGAGAGGAACAAGAACAGAGTTTCACAGCCATCAAGGAGAAGTTGTGTACTGCCCCAGTCCTCGCCTTACCAGATTTTGACAAAATATTTCTGGTGGAATGCGATGCGAGTGGAGTAGGGATAGGTGCAGTGTTAACCCAGGAGAAGAGGCCTGTAGCCTTCTTCAGTGAGAAGCTCAATGAGGCGCGCCAGAAGTGGAGCACTTATGATCAGGAATTTTATGCAGTTTTCAGGGCTCTGTGACAGTGGGAGCACTACCTGATCCAGCGCGAGTTCATTCTTTTCACAGACTACCAGGCTTTGAAGTTCCTGCACAGTCAGAAGGTCATTAACAAAATGCATGCTTGATGGGTTAGCTTTCTACAGAAGTTCCCTATTATCATTCCGCACAAGTCAGGTGCTCAGAATAAAGTGGCAGATGCGCTGAGTAGGAGAGTTTCTTTGCTGGTAATCTTGTCTCAGGAGATCGTAGGATTCAACTGTCTGAAGGAGTTATATGAGGAAGATACTGATTTCAGGGAGTTGGGGAGTAAGTGTAGCGGGAGGCATCCTTGTGGTGACTTTCATATCAGTGAGGGCTTTTTATTCAAAGGGAGTCAGTTGTGCGTCCCTTGTTCCTCAATTCGAGAGAAGCTCAATCGAGACTTGCACGGAGGTGGTCTCAGCGGTCACTTGGGTCGTGATAAGACCATTGCTAGTTTGGAGGGAAGATTTTATTGGCCCCATTTGAGAAGAGACGCTGGGGCGATTGTGCAGCGGTGCTATATTTGCCAAGTATCGAAAGGTCAGTCCCAAAATACTAGTCTTTATTTGCCCTTACCTATTCCTGAGGATATTTGGCAAGATTTGGCTATGGATTTCGTGTTGGGTTTACCCCGCACCCAGTGAGGAGTGGATTCTGTATTTTCTGTTGTTGACCGATTCTCGAAGATGTCTCACTTCATCGCTTGCAAGAAAATCGCAGATGCGTCACATGTGGCGAAGCTGTTTTTCAGGGAGGTGGTGCGTCTACATGGGGTTCCTAAGTCCATCACTTCAGACCGAGACTCCAAATTTCTCAGTCACTTCTGGATCACATTATGGAAGATGTTTGGCACGGCTTTGAACAGGAGTTCTACAGCTCACCCACAGACTGATGGATAGACTGAGGTCACTAACCGCACGCTTGGAAATATGATACAGAGTGTATGTGGGGATAAGCCAAAATAGTGGGATTTAGCGCTGCCACAAGTGGAGTTTGCGTACAACAGCACAGTGCATTCAGCTACGGGGAAGACACCATTCTCCTTGGTATACACTTCCACACCGATGCACGTTGTTGACCTGATTAGGCTGCCTAGAGGAGTCGGTATTAGTGCGCCTGCCAAGGCTATGGCCGAGGACATCATTGATGTCAAGGAGGAGGTTCGAGAAAAGTTGGAGGCGACGGGGTGAAAAACAAAGCTACCGGGTCAAATTGTTCAAAGAGGGGGATGACGTAATGGTGTTTCTGCGTAGGGAGAGGTTTCCAGTGGGAACTTACAAGAAACTGTAGCCGCGAAAGTATGGTCCGTTTAAGGTGACAAAGAAGATTAATGACAATGCCTATGTGGTGGCTCGCCCGAATCAATGAATATCTCAAATACTTTCAATGTGGCGGACATATACGAGTTAGGTGCGGATGAGGCCTTATATCCAGAAGAGAACCCAGTGTCGAGTTCTTCAGAGGTGGAGGAGACTGATGCAGGGCAGATCGCGGGGCAAATTGAAGAACTAGTGTCACGCAAAAAGGGCAAAATCGACAATATCGGTATTTGGCGTTCAGCGTCCAGAAATTTGCCATAATTCCTTGATTTGAGTGGAAACGGGCCAACGAACGCAAATCACTGCTAACGCCGTGATGTATGGGCTTTTAAGCCATCCGGGCTCGTTTAGGGCTCCGAATTAGGGGTTTTATTTTTTAGCAGTACAATTATCTTTTAGTTTTTCCTTTCCTAATTAGGTTTAGTTTTCCTTTCCTAATTAGGTTTTTTGTTTTCTTATTTAAACTCACCTTAGGGTTTCAATTATGTGTCTTATTTTCTTTTCAATAAACCTTAGGTTTTCGTTCTTGGTGGATTCCGAGATTCTTTGGTGGATTCCAAGTCTTTGCGAGTTCATTGATGGTGGACTCAATTTAACCTGTTTGTCACGCTGCGTCAATCAGCCCACCCAACTCTACGCAATTTCCTTGGAGTTCTGCAAGTGATTGTTTTAGATATTTTGAGAAGAAAACAAATATCAGTTTGGAATCAGAAGAAAAGAATCGGGTATTGAAAAATTGTCTAATTTAGTAGTTGATGGATCAGAGCTACCATGTGTGTCCTGGAAAGTGATAATTCCTAAATGTAATTCAACCATCCAAGAATAGTGCCTCCAAAACTCCATTCAATCATCTTTGAATGTGAAAATGAGTTACCTTTGAACTTAACATTTGTTTAAAGTCCATTGTTCTATAAATAAAATTAATTATTTGATTTATGAATAGTCAAGTTGGATATTTTATACTCTATATTACATGTTGTCTGTAAACTAGCTAGTACTTAATTATATATAATTGGTTACTTGCATTGCAGTCCTTCTGTCCTTGTACAAACTATTGTTAGTGAAATAGTAATGAGTTCAACTTGTGAGGGACTTATGAATTCAATACAAAATTAACAAAGCCTGACATACACCGCCGGTTATAATTTCAAACCTTCTGCTAGAATAACTGAAAATGTGGTGGAAAAAAAATAGTATGGAAAATAATAGATAAAGTATGACAAAGAACGTTTTCTATTCAATACTTTTATTTTATTTTTTGAACTTTTAACGCGCAGACCAAAAATAAAACAACAGTTTCTTTCAAATATTGTTTCCGTCTGATGAGCCGTATTTATACGACTCATCGAGTCATCAAATCCCACCAATTCCGACACTTTATCATACGAACAGTTACTTCTTAGTGTTGTTTTGTATTTCAGGTGTTTTGGAAGATCTAAGAGGAATCGCGCTTAAAAGACGACATTTGGTGCTAATAACATCACAAAGGAGTTTTGACCGGCCGGCCCGCATTTTTGGCCGAGCCGTGTCCGAGGAATCCCAGGCCAGCGCCCAACACCCAGGCCGCATTCCAGGCGATGCCCGAGGCCCGCGTCCCAGCGCTGAGCAGTTCGAGGCCCCAGTCGAGCAGTCTAGCACCAAAATCAAGTCGCTCAGGCAAACGAGCTGATCTGACAATTCCGACTCGAGCAAGTTGATCAAAATAGCAGATAAGTCGGACAATGTCACTAAACCAAGGAGAACGCCCGAGCAGATTGGCAGTTGGCTCAATTCCAAAGGTCCTGCGCGCGCTGATAGGCACCAAAACCAAGTTGCTCGACTAGACGGGCGAATCTAGAAAATCCGGCTCGACCAAGTTGTTCAAAATACCCAAAAAGTCGGACGATCTCACTTCCCAGACAAGACGCTCGAGTGGAACCAGCCCATGTCCAAGACATGCCCAGTTTCGTCCAAGGCCACCCGAGTCACAACCGAATCAAGGCCGGCCCAAGCCAAGTCCAAGACCACAAATCTCGGCTCGTCATCTCCTCCTTGCGTGGTTGTTTAGGAAGCTTCTAGAAGACTTGTTGGCCAAGTAAACTTGCAAGTTATGTTTGCTTGCAAGCCAAGCAAAGTCGGTTTTAGGACATGTTTCCTAAAATCGTTTATGGACCGACTTCAACTTGGAAACTTCAAAGCCCTAGAATTCTCTATAAATACTACCTCATATCAAGGGTTTCAAGCATCCCAAAAACACACAGAAGACGAGCTCTCCTCTCCTCTCGGTCCGAAGACCTCCTCGGCGGTTCTCACCATTCCGACCCGGTTTCCTCCTTCGTTCGGCAATAGAGAAGACATTCTTTCTTTCATTACTTTTGTATTTTGTTTTCATGGATATGAGTAGCTAAACCACTTGTTCGGTTTAGGGTTTCATATACTGTGACTATTGTTTGAGACTTCGTTCTTAATACTATTCCATGTTTTACTAATTCTCGTGCTTATTCCATGAGTTATTGCTAGACTAGGTGGATGCTTTGTCGCAAAGCTTAGTTGGTCAATATTTCTTATTATTATTATCTGCCTAATACTTTTTCGTTTGGGTAGATAGCACATCTAGGTTAAACAACACCTTTGTCGGGTTGTTTGATTTGGGAGAGAATTAGAAGCCTTTCGCCTTTGTCGGGTAAGGTTGTGGCATATCACCTTTGTCGGGGTATTTGGGGAGTCACTTTTGTCGAGACAACCACACTTAAAAACATTGAATTAGATTGTTAGTAGTCGATGATAACAAGTCACAATAGAAACCCTAGACCAAATATTCTCTCTGATCGAAAACCCACACGTTTATTTCCTATTTTCGCACCTGTTTCCAAATCTCTCACAAACCCAACTGTCTTTCTTTTTACAGAACAACAAGTAGCCGCTCTAGGTCTCTTGGGTTCGACCCTTTCTTGCCGCTGTACTAGCCTAGAGTAAGGAAAAATATAAATTCAAACTTGCAGGTACCGACGACGCCTGTCACCGTCCCACACATATTTTTCATCAACCAAACAGGACCTTCGTGCCATGTAATTTCCATTTCGTTCACCGTATTCAATGATTTATGTCGCGATGCTATGCCATTTTAGCTACGAAAATTTCTTTTAAGCTTCTGGAGGTCTCAACTGATAAAAGAAGCACCACCACATATCAGTTGTGAGGCCTTATCACTACAAATTTTTTTAAAATTTCCGACACAAATTTCTGTCGCAACAAAGTCGACAGTCAAAATGACGAAAAAATGTCACATTTCTGACATAATTCCGTCACCAGCAAACTATCGTTGATATTCCAGCACAATACCGTCATTATCATTCCGTCACACTTCCGTCATTAGTTCGGCAATGAAAATTTTCAATATTTCAGTCTGTTGACAGTCAGCTTTCCATCAATATTATTCCGTCAAACGTTCGTTATTATTTCATCGAGGAAACATTTTCAATGTTTCCGTCATGTATCCATCCGTTTGCCGTTAATATCAATCCGTCATTTGTCTGTTGGCAAAAAATATTCAATTATTCAGTCATTTGTCCGTCAGTGTTCCGTTACTGATTTAGTTACCGTTTATTTTGACCGTTGGTAATTTCAGTCACAAATCCGTTAATAATAGTTACCGTTTTTTATCGTTGGTTTTTCAAAATTTTCCTTCTCATTTGCATATGTTTTCCGTCATTTTTGACGGAATCGTGACGGAATTCTGACGGTATTTTGGACACATATTACGCACAAGTAACCTATGTATATGAAGTCGTTTAAATCATTCAAACCTCAACATACATCCTTTCAATTGATAATCGTCAACATGTCTCCTTCATTTGACCGTGTTCATTTCGATGTCAATCCACGTGACGTCGATCGTAGACAGCATATTACACTTGTTGGAAGAAACGCGTAATAAATGATTGTACCGTTCATATTGATTGTTTTGATAAATTTAACCATTATGTGATCCTAATATTTGTAACAGTTTCTGGCCATTCGACGTTCATCGACGGATTGCACGAGAATGCATAACAAAATGCTGGGATGCAACGTGGACATCGTGACACATGATGCCAGAAACCGCTAAGGGAATTTGGTACGAGGAGTTTCTGGTATATAAGGGTAACTCAATTTTTTTAAATAAATCAATTTGTTGGAAAATAGTAATTGGTATTAAAAATGATTTGCTTGTAGAGTATTACTACTTGGGATGCACGGTATGACAGTTGCATTCGGGGTAATTTCATGAGGAGATGCAATATGATCGTCAACGATGAAATGAGAATGCAAAGGACTGGAAGGATTTCACGGATTAGGTTTTAAACCATATAGAAAAATGGCATAATTGTGAACGCCTGCCGATGTTTGCAAAAAATTAGTGACAACTTTAAATTCAATGAATTAACTAGATTATTGATTTGCAACGTCTTACAATGTATTTCATAAATTTTATATTCCATCCATATATATGTTTTCCAAATGAATTTGTACTGGACATTGCCAATGAAGTGAGAGATAAATTTATGATTCTAATCGATATTTGTTGAATAATAATTGATTTGAAATGAAAGCGTAAGACAAATTGATTATATGTTAAACAAAATGGATATTACACAAAATCGAAAATTGTAAATTGATGTGGTGGAGGGACAATATAGACAGCGCTTACTAATGAAGCGCTGTTTTAGGTAAACTTACAACAACGCTTATTATAAAGGCGCTGTCGAAAGTTTACTATAAACAACGCCTTATACAATAAGCGATGTATGAAGTGTGAATATAATTTGACAAGTTTGATTGATTACAATCCCTTGCATGATACCTTTTCAATTAAATACAAATGTGCCGAACATCAAATTACATACAGTTGCTCAATTTTCATTATACAACACATTTGTATTCGTTCATGTCCGAATATTTTGATACTGGACACGTCAATGTTACAAATTATCTGTTACATGAATTGTTCACACCGGGTTATATGATTGCAGCATGTAATCTATCAAAGCATTGGAAAAGTCATCCCTCATATCATCCAGGATGATATTACCATACGGTACCTCTCCTGTAGGGAAACTCCGGAAAAAAATGCGAAGGTTAACAAATTTATCGAAACGTAGTCTAATTCGTAATGATATGTTACTTATCGGGGTATATATTTACTTGTGTAATGTCGTCCTGCAGAGATCCATTGGTTTGATGAACAAACTTGATTATGTCGCGAATATATTGCAAGGCATAGTAGCCACACACTTCAGTGTTGAAGGGCTATTTGGGGCACTGAAATAAGAAATGAATTATGAACATATGAAATCGTATTAAGTTATTGGAATTAAATAAAAATTGTCTTTGCTGTTGTTATTTGTTAATTCCATACCGTTACAGTCCTCCACTCTATATCTGAATATGGCGGGATATTCAAGTACATACTCACGCTCCTGCAACATTTATGTAATTAATATAAGTAAGTTGTAGCACATGTAGTACTTGTAAGTAATAGTGGAGTAGCATAGTCGTTACGTGTTGATGAAATTTATTGCATCATTGATGGACCACAATTGTATGAATCATAAACACAGTTAAACCCACCAAATTAGACTGTTTGTCTATCTAACTTCGATGTTTTAGTCCCGATACATTTCTACAGGGTATTTCAGAGCTTAGAGAGAATACACGCTAAGGAAGAGCTTTTAGCACAGAAAAGATATCAGGAGACAATCCAAGTTCAAGATCAGACGCTGAATGAAGAAATCTAAAGATCCTGACATGGAATCATTCAAAACAAATCAAACCGAAGAGAAACCGAAGACAATCCGGAGCTGGAATACACCGATAGTTTTGTGCAAACTGCACAAAACTCACAACCACTCTCCTCTTGCCACATGGACCGGCGGCTTTGCCCTCACAACCCCTCCTCCTCCTCTCCCCTTCCTCCACATGTCACATCCTCCTCCCCTCTCCCAAAAGCCGCCGGCGGCTTTGTGTTGTCCCTCTCCCCTTGTGACACTTGCCCTCCTCTCCTCTTCCCCTCCTCTCCACCCTTGGATGCTAAACCACATGCCCTCATCTTGGCCATCCATTCCTCTCCTCCATGGCTATAAATACCAAGCCATCCCTCCTCATTTCATAAGCCATAAGCAATCACAACACACCACACTCCACTTCTCTCTCTAAGTTTGTTACTTTGTAAAGTTTGGTTTTGATATAAATAAAAGTTCAGTTTGTTCTCAAATACTTTAGTTCGATCTTGAGTACTCCTGTTTGTTCTTGAGTACTCAAGCTTTCAGTTATAGTTCAAGAGTTACTCCTGTTTGTTCTTGAGTAATCTCTTTCTCTTCTCTCTTTACTCTTGTCGGTTCTTGAGTATTCTTTTCCAAATCCCCAAGTATTTAGTTATGATGTCCAACTCTATGGATATTCGTAACTAAACTCTTCATTCGGTTGAAGGTTTATAAGGTCAGACTTTCCAAGGTTGAGTGGAAGCTACGAAAGGGCAAAACTCTTCTGTGGGAAGTCGTGAACATACCCGGGTAAGTGGATGCTACGAAAGGGCAAAGCTTATCTGAGGAGTTCGATCTATCTTTAAAACCATTTGGAAAATGGACCAAAGGGACCAAATGGATGCACAAAAGGCTAAGATACTTCGAAAGGAGGAATTAGTCTGAAGTAGAACAAGGGTTTACAAACAGTGTGGCAAATTGAGCGCTACGAAAGGGCCTCGATACACGTTTGAATACTTAGAAGGGTTACTAAAAGAATGAACAGGATATAATACAAGGCCCCCTAAGACCGAATACTTCTCTTGCAATCACAGAATCCCCTTTGTCTTTACTTTTATTGTTCAATCAACTGCAACCATCAACCGCTCACAATCCGGAGGACTTGCAATTCACGCATCACCCACTGTAAGTCTTCGCTTTTAATTTCAGTATTTACTTTTCTGTAATTTACTTTTCAGCACTCAAAACCAAAACCAACTAAAAAGTCACGTAATTGTTAGCACTAAAACCTTAACCAACCTAAAACACGCTCCTTCGCTGAACAAATCCCTTAAAGAATAACCTATCCCCCTAATTCCTCTGGGTTCGACCCCTACTTACCAAGTACTACCCAGTAGTATAGTTGCGAGTAGCAGACTATTATAAATTTATTTGTACAAATCGCTTTGACGACGAGCGGTTCTGTCAAATTGGCGCCGTTGCCGGGGAATTAGCCATCGGATAAGTTCTTCGAATCGAAATCGCTTAAAAATAACCATGTCTCGCGAAGAAAGCCACCATGACTATCAGGATGACGAAGAAATAAACCTGTACGATCGAAATGATGAGGTTCCATTCATCGATGATCCGGAACAACTCATCAGAAACAGAAGAGCTCGTGATAGGGAGGCCGCCCGAAGAAACCATGAACCACCCGAGGACCGAAATGCAGCTGGTCCAGTACAACCCCCTAGATATCCACCACACCCCCAACCCCGACAAATACCTAGGCAAGAACCTGTCTTCGACGACTACTATAGGGACAACAACTACCGTGAACCTACTATGGGAGAATTAAATGCCCCTAACTTCGAAACACAGCCGTGGTGCATTTACGAGAGCCCTGAACTAGAAAACATAACCATCAACGGGTCAGTGGCCCACAGCTTGCCAAAATTCTCAGGAGCTCAAGGAGAATCCGCCACAACTCACCTCCAACGCCTGCATGGAATTTGCCAAAACCTAAAACCCAATCGAGTGAATATGGACGACTTCAAGTTAAAGGCGTTCTATTTTTCCCTCATAGACTCGGCAAACGATTGGTTCCTTTCATTGCCTTCCGGAAGCATCAGAACATGGGCTCAGATGCAGAAGAAATTCTTAGACAAATACTATCCGGCGGGAAGAGCAATGCAAGTAAGGAGGCAACTACAGGAAATCAAACAGGGTCCCAATGAAACCATGTACGATTACCTGGAAAAATTCAATCACCTAGAAAGGAGCTGCTGTACCCTTGGACTGCCCGAGAAACTCGTCATCGAATACCTCATTGATGGATTAAGACCCTTAGACAAAATGCTCTTGGATGCCTCAGCGGGAGGATCCATGATGAATCTATCATTGAGTGGCATAAGGAATCTCATCGCCAACGTTGCTGAAAATGCCCGATTTAGAGAAGAGACCGCTCGTCAAGATGAATTCTCTCGATCAAAAAAGGTAGCACAAGCCGAAACATCAGTAAACTCCATAACTGAAGAGATGAAACAGTTAAAAGAGATGATGATTCAGATCATACGAAGACAGCCAGTTCCTGTAAAACCTTGTGAATTTTGTGGTTCTACGGAGCACAAAACTGACACATGCCCAACATTAATAGAAGAGGAACCTGCAGAAGTAAATGTAGTGGGAGGATACCAAGGATACAACAACAACAACAACAATGACAGAGCCGGACAAAACAGACAGTACGGTCAAACAACCAACCCAAGCTGGCGTAACAACAACTATCTTCAGAAGGAGACACAGCCAGCTGTCCCTCAACTAGCTCAGTCGTTCTACCAACACCCCCACTGGTAGTATAACCAGAACACTCAATCAGCAGGCCAATATCAGCAAAAAGGACCAATTCAGTACCAAGTCAGCCCGAACAAACAGCAGGAACCAAGCAAGTCGCTCAATGACACAATGAAGGATCTGGCAGGAAACATAAATCAATTGGGGTACTTCGCTACACCAATACCAGGCAAAAACTGATGGGGCAATTTCAGAACTGACCAAACAAATGTCCCAGCTCGCCACAGCAATGTCAACACTCACTAGTAAACCTGGCAGACTTCCTTCACAGACTATCCAAAATCCAAAAGCAAATATCAGCATGATAAGGAAGTCAAACACACTGGGAGAAGTAGTACGATCCCCAACTTACCAACTTACCAACAAACACTTCACCCGTAGGCATCGTCCTGATTGGAATCAAGAAGAAGATCGACCCAATAATGGCAAAACATGGGTCACGCATGCTGACAATGGACGGTATGCATTCACCGTATGTATAACACCCCCGCCAATCACACACTCTGACATACCAGCATCTGGATGGGATGGCGCACCAACTAATATTTATGCTTCGAAGCAAAATATTAAGGGGAACGATTATACAAACCCTAAACCAAGGAGTGGGCAGAATGGCCCGACAATAGAATAAGCCCTCACATCAGATCATGAGTCACAACCAGAAAGAAATAAAGACCCAGGAGCCTTTACAGTCACTTGTGTTATCGGTGAAACACAGATTCATAAGTGCTTAGTCGATCTTGGGGCTGCTGTCAACGCCATGCCTTCTTCTTTATATTACTTATTAGGACTTGGTCCGTTGAAACCACTGATGGACCACAATTGTATGAACCATAAACACAGTTAAACCCACCAAATTAGACTGTTTGTCTATCTAACTTCGATGTTTTAGTCCCGATACATTTCTACAGGGTATTTCAGAGCTTAGAGAGAATACACGCTAAGGAAGAGCTTTTAGCACATAAAAGATATCAGGAGACAATCCAAGGTCAAGATCAGACGCTGAATGAAGAAATCTAAAGATCCTGACTTGGAATCATTCAAAACAAATCAAACCGAAGAGAAACCGAAGACAATCCGGAGCTGGAATACACCGATAGTTTTGTGCAAACTGCACAAAACTCACAACCACTCTCCTCATGCCACATGGGCCGGCGGCTACCTCCTCACATCTCCCCTCCTCCTCTCCCCTTCCTCCACATGTCACCCTCTCCTCCATCCATGCCCAAAGCCGCCGGCGGCTTTGCCTTCTCCTCTCC
This sequence comes from Rhodiola kirilowii, assembly GCA_033675215.1. Taxonomy (NCBI): domain Eukaryota; kingdom Viridiplantae; phylum Streptophyta; class Magnoliopsida; order Saxifragales; family Crassulaceae; genus Rhodiola; species Rhodiola kirilowii. Next base: position 39,422,831 of record CM066201.1, read on the forward strand.
CCTTGTGACACTTGTCTTCCTCTCCTCTTCCCCCCATCTCCACCCTTGGATGCCAAACCACATGCCCTCATCTTGGCCCTCCATTCCCCTCCCCTTAGCCTATAAATACCAAGCTCTCCTCCTCATTTCAATCCATCCCAAAATTGTGTAAAACACTTCTCTCTCTAAGTTTGTTACTATGTAAAGTTTGGTTTGATATCAATAAAAGTTCAGTTTGTTCTCAAATACTTTAGTTCGATCTTGAGTACTCCTGTTGGTTCTTGAGTACTCAATTTTCAGTTACAGTTCAAGAGTTACTCCTGTTTGTTCTTGAGTAATCTCTTTCTCTTCTCTCTTTACTCCTGTTTGTTCTTGAGTATTCTTTTCCAAATCCCCAAGTATTTAGTTATGATGTCCAACTCTATGGATATTCGTAACTAAACTCTTCATTCGGTTGAAGGGGAGTTCTTGTTTTATAAAATGTTTTACTTCGTTTAGTTTCTTTTCTCTGTATTCAAAACTTGTTCTATGTGCCATTTATAAGGTCAGACTTTCCAAGGTTGAGTGGAAGCTACGAAAGGGCAAAACTCTTCTGTGGGAAGTCGTGAACATACTCGGGTAAGTGGATGCTACGAAAGGGCAAAGCTTATCTGAGGAGTTCGATCTATCTTTAAAACCATTTGGAAACTGGACCAAAGGGACCAAATGGATGCACAAAAGGCTAAGATACTTCGAAAGGAGGATTAGTCTGAAGTAGAACAAGGGTTTACAAACAGTGTGGCAAATTGAGCGCTACGAAAGGGCCTCGATACACGTTTGAATACTTAGAAGGGTTACTAAAAGAATGAACAGGATATAATACAAGGCCCCCCAAGACCGAATACTTCTCTCGCAATTACAAAACCCCTTTGTCTTTACTTTTATTGTTCAATCAACTGCAACCATCAACCGCTCACAATCCGGAGGACTTGCAATTCACGCATCACCCACTGTAAGTCTTCGCTTTTAATTTCAGTATTTACTTTTCTGTAATTTACTTTTCAGCACTCAAAACCAAAACCAACTAAAAAGTCACGTAATTGTTAGCACTAAAACCTCAACCAACCTAAAACACGCTCCTTCGCTGAACAAATCCCTTAAAGAATAACCTATCCCCCTAATTCCTCTGGGTTCGACCCCTACTTACCAAGTACTACCCAGTAGTATAGTTGCGAGTAGCGGACTATTATAAATTTATTTGTACAAATCGCTTTGACGACGAGCGGTTCTGTCAATCATCCAACAGTGGTTTTCATGTTGGATCAAGCCAAAAGACCAAGCGCTTTGTAGGGAATAGGACAACTAACATCCAATGCCACCTAATAAACAGTTATTGAACTGTTATATTAGTATACAATGCATTTCATCGAATATATACAACAATACAAAAAATATCAACTTACTTTTACACATGGACGTAGGGAAGGAAGTAGCAGAAATTATGAACGTAGTCTGCCATTCTCAATCTCCTCTGGAAGAATTCCACCCTCGTTTCGAAATTCACAGACGGAGACATAAAACTCGGTCTGAAGAATCCAAACCTAATGTCCGGTGGGATCTTATCGTGGATAAATCTGTTTGGCATTTGAATAGGGGTCACAATAATTTCATTGTTAACAACGATTTACAATAATAAAAATATATTTACCTTATGTAAACCTCAGCTGCGGTTGCACTCAATGCTTGCAAGGTGGTGAATTGGAAAATGTCGTTTTTTTCTAGCTGGATGAAACAATCTTCACCAAAAACTTCGCCACTAATGTACACCGAATATATGGTTGACTTTGCCATCGTCTTCGCGTGGTCGTACAAAAAACGGCAATGCATTGGCATTCCTACATTAGCAGTGTCGTCAAAACTGATGCTTTGAAGTTTTAAAAACCTGTACTCGTCATATCCCTGTGCAATAAAAAAACGTATGAACCGACCGACATGATATACTTATAGGTGTTACTTGACATATAATTGATGTACTCAGTTACCTTTTTATCAATGTCTACCAGACATTTCGACCATCCCACAAAACAACCGAGTGCTTCTGATACTTTCTCCATTCCCCCAAACTTCATTGGAAGCTCTGCCGATGGTTGATACTGGACGAAGCTCTGCCGATGGTTGATACTTTCTTCACATCGTCTTTAACCACCTTCACCATCTCATCATGTAGCTCTTGATACTGGACGAAGCATCCTTGCATAACTCTGCCAAGTGCTACATGTTGCCCACGCTGATCCGAACATCCTCCTTCCGCGTGCAGCAAGCATTTCCTCCCAACCTGAAATGTCAAAAATTCAACTGGTAACATGGTAAATCGAACTTCCTTCGTAATTTAAAAATACTACATATTACCTCGGGTATGCATCCAAATGGGTCAGGATTGGAACCAATTTGATGGATATCAAGCGTAGGAACGTGCGAATTGACAGTGGACTGTGTGCTCGCCGAAGAAGACTGCTTCCCAAATACCTTCTTCCAACCTACCAAACTCCCCACCCCCGTGTTTGTTCAGGGTACTCGTCCTTTCATATGGCCTCTGTTAATATGTCTCGTCGACCATGGCATATAAATGTTCCTTCACTCATTTGCTGCTCCGATTCCCACTAATTGTAAATAAGTTGACTTTCAGCATAGACACAGTGAGTTACGAAATTATTTACTGTAAACATATAACTTACAATTCTGTCGGCCACCTCCCTCATATGGTCATTCACATACTAGCTCTTTATTAGTCCTTTGGTGCCCCCTCTTCCATACCTCATGCCTCCCAACATCGATGATAGGGTCGTCCCCCGGGGATATTAAACCCTGAGCCTCAATCTTCGCTAATTTCTCCGTGACGATATCCTTCCTCCCCTTCTTGTACCCGCTCCTAGACATAGGATGCTGGACGGGTTCGATTTCGCTCGCGCAATGTTTGTCTCCCTAAGTTGTAGTGCCTCGGGAGTCAAACGTTGTTCCATAAAGGACATCCATTGATCCGTATCAAGGTACGGATACATCTGTCTTGGGTCCTCTCCTTCTTTCGGTCCAAAAATATACTTATTTGCTAGCTCACTCTTAAAGTTTCTCCACATTCTAGCCGTTGCTCGCATCTCCGTTTTCTTAAACGCTCTAGTAAAGTCATTCTGAGGCACATCAAATATTTTCTGCAGAATTAATAAAAAGGGTTAATACTTGAACAACGTAGAAAGTTAACACTCGTTTCACAGTCAATAATCCGGACCAAAGTCTCTTCCCACACCAACTCCCTCTGCTCCTTGGGTGCTGACTTCCAAGTGTCATATGTTATTGGCACATGCTTTTTGGCAACAAGACCTGCAAGTAACGAACACACAAATTACGTACAAATACCACATTGTGCATTTAATATGTTACCAATTTGTAAGACATTACCAATGTAGGTTCTGAATGATTTCCCAATTTCACCGTCGATAGTTCCATCTGCCTCTATCGCGACCAGCTCCTTTGCACCATTTTTATGATTCTCGATTAAATTTTTGAGAAGGGTTGCCCCCATTTTCTTACATGTCGCTGTTTTCTTATTTCCTGTCAATGACGTGGCTCCGTCGACACTACTTGGTGTGTTAACCATCGTCCTGCAAGTAAACAACATATATATGCATATGACGCCACTTTACAATGTAAATGTGATCAGTTTCGTAGTGTACGCAATTTCCCCTGTTGTATTTGGTTTGTACAATCAGTATCGAACTAAGCCTAACTACGCCAGAATATAGACATTCTCTTATTACACAGCGAATACCAATCAGGTGCCTGAACCCTAACCACGTGAATACATCCCGACTCCGAAAGCAACCATTTTTCACTGTTACACGTAACCGTAACTACGAAATCGGGTGACATAAGGTAAGGTAAATTCTCTCGGACGCATATCGCCGAAAACATCTGAAAACTGAAGATAAAACAACATAATACGAATACAAAATGTAGAAATACCTGGGCGACAAATTTTAAACTCCGCGTGAGTGAGATTCGTATGGCGGGCGAAGAACTCGGTGGAAATGGAACATACTATTATGTAAAAACCATTTATAGAAAAGTAATTTCTAGGGTTAAATGGACGAGGGCGTTTCCTCGTTCGGCGCTGTCTTTACTACACTTATGACAGCGCCTCTTGATGAAAGCGCTGTTTTAAGTTATTTATAACAGCGCCTCCATTGAAACGTTGTTTTATTTCTATTACATCGGCGCTTATAATGAAAGCGCTGTCTTTGTGCATCCTTTAAACAACGCTTGTAAATAAGCGCTGTTGTACGCTCCACGGACTAATAACTGAAATACGACGGAAGCAGACATCGTCCACCCTATAAGTAAAAGTACTAGCTTGTCTTTAAATTTTTATCCCAACAATTTCATATAATGAGTTTGAATTCTGCAGTTGAACGTTTTTTTGCTGAGATGTCTTAAGAAGAATCAAGTGGTTCTAAAGGATATGTTTGTTTCGCTCAAGATTTTTTATATCCTTGTGATAATGGCTCGGACTATTTAGGAGAGCATAGCTTCAGCAGGGAAAAATACAGATACGACGAAAAGAATAGTAGACAAGATCCGTCTCCAAAAGAAAATCCATGTGAAGGTGACGAAGAAGTTGACCAGCCGTCACCCCGTGGGTCACCTGGAAATCAAGAATCAAAAACTCGTTGAATTTATGAAATTAGCGTTCCGTATCATCTGAAATAATCAGTACTCTGTTATTTATGTTCAACGTATCTAATGAAGTTAAATTTCTGTTTAAGTTGTTAAATTTTTCGAACAGATTAATGCAATTCGAAAAACTTTAATGTATCGTTCCAATGACTAACATTCCAAATGCCTTATTTCTCAGCCAGGAAGGCTCCTTTTGGTCTATAACGGAACCTTTAATGTATATAATACAAAATAATTGCTTGAGATTGAACTTCGTGCTAATGTTGTATATAAATATGTCCACAGAGTGTAAATTAAACTTACGCCACTTATCGACATTACAACTAAAGGTCCATTGAAGCCTGATAATGTAGTACTCGAAAACAACATTTATTCCGTGTAGATTACCGAAATGAATCTTTTCCGTGTGTACGTTCATGCCAGTCCGGGATGATGTCACTAAGACCACAAATTGTACAAATACCGAAACTTAAAAGTAACAATCTTGTAATGTGATGTACTTCTATATCGAAATTTCCCCCAATTTGTAACTATTTTCGTACGATTCGACTTTATGTGTTTCTTAATAGTATAAAGTTTCTTGTCGTGTTCTAATAAATGTTCAGAACATTTATATATTATTTACTACATGATTTGATGATCATTATTGAGCGATGTCGGGGGACATTGAGCGATGTTGGGGGACATTGAGCGATGTCGGGGGACATTGATCACAACTTCTATCAACTGCAAATTTACCATCGTCATTACCTTACAAATCCGTCAATGACGACGGAAATGTAACTGTAAACCAACGGTAATTTGTTATCAATAGACATTATTGACTTTAGTTAATAATAAAGCATGCCGACATAATTTCCATATATTTTCCGTTACAATTCCTACACTATGAATTAATAACTAGATCACAAATTGAAAAACATAAATTATACGTCAGTCTTCTATCCAATTTCCGTCACCGGAGATGGAAACGCAACGCAAATTGTACGGAAAATGTTTCATCAATGTTACGTTACTATAGGTTGATAAATAATCTTACCACAATATTTAACCTTTGTAACATTTCGTCATTATTTCGTTTTATTTCCTTCACCAATATGACGGAATGGAGCTGCTGTGATGACGGAATATGTATCATACTTAATAACATCTGACATACAGAAACGTACACATTGTGCAATAAATATGGTTAATTATAATCACCATTTAATATCGGTCCATTGGGAAATAAATGGACCGTTCAGTATCCGTTGTGACGGAATGAAGCTACTGTGTTGACGGAATATGTATTGTAATTATAAACTTCTGTCATACAGAAACATACAACCTGTAATATAAATAGGGACATTTGCAATACACAAACATATTCCCACAATGTTTCTATTTTCACGCTTACCAGCAATTTGTTCTAACCTTAACAAATGTATCTTGTTTCTTGTGCTGCGAGTTTTTCCTTTTAAAGATCTTTTTGGATTTCTTGTGTATGTCAGTCAACCACATTATTTGGTTATGTTTCATGATCAGCCACATTCTGTTCTCATCCGTGTTATTACAAATTTTTTGCTCATCTTGAGAGAGAAATAATGAAAAAGACGGATGATAACAGAATGGATCTAGTCATGAAACATAACCAAATAATGTGGTTGACTGAGCTACACAAGCTATCAAAAAAGATCTTTAAAAGAAAAAATTCCCAGCACAAGATATTTTTAGTTACGTCTATATTCCGTTAGTTTGCCATTACTGGAAATGGAAATTCACCGCAATTATAACGTAGTTATATTGCAAACAACTAATGACAACCAGTGCGCTTACAAGGTAGGCGCCGTCTTTCTGTGAAATACAACGGCGCTTCATAACTTCGCGCTGTCTATTTATATCATTCAACGACGCTTCCTTTATAAGCGATGTGTTTGGTCGTGAATCAACTGTGCTTATAAGGGAAGCGCTGTCTTTAATTTCCATACAACGGCCCTTCATAAAGGCGCTGTTTTTTTGGTAAATAAATGTGCCGACAATAATTATCCGTTGTAAAAAAAACGTCGACACTTAGTTGTAATTCCGCCGTGTTCACAGAAATGTACCGCCGTGTTGACGGAATATTTATCGTCAACATTCCCTTACCATTCCGTCAATAAATTTTGCAAATGTCATATATAAATCTGGAAATTTGCAATTGACATCATCTTTCAATATTCTCCGTTACAGTCAATTGTTCCAAATTTTACCCAATGGCTTGTTTGCAATGTTCACTGTATTAAGGCAAGCTTCAAGTTTGACCGACCACCTGTGCTGATATTTGCTTGAACCCATATACGACGTGAGGTACTCTATTTTAGTTTATGTTAAAATCATACTACATATTAGTATACATGGCATATTTATATCACGAGAGGAGTTGGATGTACGAAGTTCGTGCTCACGGGGAGTCATAAACCAATGATGTTTTCATCGCCAGAGTCAATAATTTTATTGAAACAGCTGTGTCAAAAGGTTTTCTTGCCAGCGACAACACAATCCGCTGTCCATGTATGAAATGCAAAAACCGGCGATTCATCAATATAAGAATGATGGAGGAGCATTTGTACAAATACGGTATCACACCAAACTACTTCAATTGGACCTTACACGGCGGAAATGGAGTACGTAAATACCTGCCCAACTATACCTGAACCGACAACAATTTGCCCAGTTCTTGATTCTGAGGAAGAAATTTGGAGTCCTGCGGCCTTCCCAGAGATGATTCCCAATTTTTTCCAGTCCTGCTGATATACCCGAATCATCGAACTTTGGTGAACATCAAACAGATAATTTTGAAGCAAATAGATTCTTCAATCACCTAAATTCAAGTTCAGAGCCAGCTTACGAAGGTTGCACTACTGAGACGGAGCTTTCGATTAACATGAAAATGCTGGCAATAAAAGCTCACTACGGGTTATTAGAAGGCGCATTTAACGCTGTATGTGGAATGATGAGAAACCTGATTGGAGGGGGGAGAATAAGATCCCATCTTCTTTCAAATAGTCAAAAAAACTCGTAGCTGATCTCGTAGTGGGGTACCAACGGATTGACGTTTGCGTCGGGGGGTGTATAATTTACTACGGCTGCGATGAAAGTTTGACAGTATGTCGTTTCTACTCCGAACGAAGATATCATCGTCCAAGGCATGCAGAAAGTTCTTCATCGTACCAACGAAATGCAAGAAGCCAAATGTTTTACTTACCGATTATACCGCGATTACAGAGACTTTTTTTATCGCAAAGTCTGGCAAAAGAAATGTCATGGCACACTTCACCCAAAGTAGACGTGCAGCGCATGGTTCACCCTTCGGACGGAGAATCTTGGAAGCATTTTGATCGGTGTCATCCAAACTTTGCATCGGAGGCACGTAATGTTAGATTGGGATTATGCACCGATGGATTTAATCCATGGGGTATGTCCACTAAACAGTACTCCGTGTGGCCTGCCATGGTAACACCCTACAACTTACCACCGTGGTTGTGCATGAAAACGAGATTCATTTGGTTAACTATACTAATCCCTGGGCCGTCTAATCCAAAGAAGCGGTTGGACATATATCTAAGGCTTCTTATTGACGACTTGGTACAACTTTGGAATTTTGGGGTCGATACTTATGATGCTAATCGCCAACAGATTTTCACATTGAGGGCAGCTCTCATGTGGACTGTATCTAATTTCCCTGCATATGCAATGTTATCAGGGTGGTCAACTCAAGGGAAACTCGGCTGCCCCTACTATATGGACGACACGAAGACATTCATGTTGAAAAATGGAAGAAAGGTGTCATATTTTGGCTGTCACAGACGATTTATATCAGAAAACCATCCATATCAGGGGTAATGTCAGGAATTTCTATAGAGATCGAACCGACTTTGACGGTCCAGTCTAATTTCGATCAGGTCAAGAAGTTTATGACATGGTTAGAAACTTAAAATGTATATGGGAACAGCGTATCAATGAGGTTTGCGATGACTTTGGTGTGGAACACAACTGGACAAAGAAATCCATTTTTCGAGAACTACCTTACTGGGTGGATATGAAACTTAGACATAATCTAGACGTCATGCACATTGAAAAGAATGTTTTCGAGAATTTATTTAACACCATCATGGATGTAAAGGGGAAAACAAAAGATGACGGTGTGAAGTGTAGAAAAGATATCGGGTTGTACTGTCGAAGACCATAATTGGAACTGAAAACTTACCGTGGTCATTTGGTAGGGAACAAGGGTAAGTATCAGCTTACAAGAGAACAACATAATCTTGTTCTTATATGGGTGAAGTCTCTGAAGTTTCCTGATGGATTTTCATCTAAATTGGGGAATAAAGTAGACTTGAGTGCACTAAAACTAGAAGGTAACAAGTCACACGACGCACACATATTCATCGAGCGACTGATGCCAATTGCTTTCAAGGGTTTCTTACCAAAACAGATCTGGGAAGCTGTATCTGAGTTGTGTACATTTTTCCGAGATATCTGTGCATCTTCCCTTCACATTGAGCTAATGGAACATTGGCAGAACAACATATCGGCCACACTGTGTAAGCTGGAGACAATATTCCCCCCTTCGTTTTTCGACTCAATGGAACACCTACCAATTCATTTGGCTGATGAGGTCCTACTTGGTGGACCAGTTTGGATGTATCTGTTTTAGCGTTTCATATACCGTCTTAAACAGTTGGGCCAAAAGGGAAACAGAGCTGAGGTGGAAGCCAGTATTGTTAACGCATACATACAGCTGGAGACTTCGTATTTGGGATCCGACTACCTAGATCCAGATTTAACAACGACCGGTATATGCTACCAACGAAATGAAGTAGCGACATCAGATTTCGAGGATCCTCAGATTTCTATTTACAATTACCCAGGAGTTGGTGGCAGCAAAATTAATAGGAGGGTATTAGACAGTCGAGAATTTAAAAAAGCAACTCATTACATCTTTAGCAACACGCCTGAACTTGAACAATATTTGGTTTTATTTGAGACCGGCTTAAGACAAAGACGCCCGCGATTTAATGATCAGCAAATATACAATGCCATATTAACGGAATTTTCAGAATGGCTGAAGTCCCATGTAAGTGTAATCAACTCAAATTTTGTTTCATTATGTAGCAAAGTAAACCGTACTTGCACTTTCATGTTCACCCAAAATATTATGTTCAGGTTTGGGAGCTTGGCGAATCATTAGCACTACCACAGTGGATTGACTACTTGTGCGCTGGCTTTCAATCCGACGTTGCATGTTCGGCTACATACAAAGTGAACAATTACAAATTTCACATTGAAAGCCATGGTGAAGGGAGGAACACGGTGAACAGTCATGTTTACGTGAAAGGAACAGAGGGTACACACTACTACGGGGTGATTGAAGAAATAATTCATATGAAATGTAGAACCAACCATCGCCTAAAGGTTGTCTTTGTTCAAGTGCCGTTGGTACGACCCTCAGTTTGTTAGGTCATACCCGTCTAACGGGATTGTCATCGTGAACACTCATAGACCCTACCCCCATTACGACCCTTACATTCTTGCCCAGCAAGCGGTGCAAGTTTACTATGTGACGTTTCCGGGATTAACTGGACAAAATAATCAGGGTTGGGTTGCAATTTGTCTAGTGAAACCAACAAACGCAATCGACATGGAAGTAGATAATGTTCCGTTCCAAGATGAGAGTCAAATGGGAACTGAACTGCCTGTATTGGTCAACGAAATCAGATTATACGGGAACCTCGCTGATGATGAGGTTTACGAGTACACTGAAGAAGACGGTAACGACGAGCACGTAGCTGATAATCCAGAAACTGAAGAAGAGTCTGACGAATCGTCGTGAGTGAATCAAGATATTCAAAATACAGTTAATTAATTACCGTATATTTTGCATGTTCAATAATTTGTAAATGCAAATCAATAAATAATTATTAAGTAAGAAATTTTTTTTGTATTTGTAATCATTACTTTGTTTTTAGTAATGCAAAGGGCTGGAAAGTTTTGTGTAATGTAATTTTCTGAAAAAACGATAAGTAAACAGCGCTTAGTATATATGCGTTGTGTAAAGGAATTCAGACACAGCGCTTCCTCAATAAACGCCGTCTTAATGTAAACAAAATACAGCGCTTTACTTATAAGGCGATGTTATATTTGACCCCTAAGACAGCGCGTACTGTTTATGCGCCGTAGAAAATCACTAAAACTACAGCGCCTCAAATTTATGCGCCGTAATAAATAACATACGACAGCGCATAATAAGTAAAGCGCTGTCATATGTTAATGAAGATAGCGCTTATTTAAAAAGCGATGTCGTATTCCTATCTATAAAAAATCCGTCGTATTCGCCCGCTGATGTGTCAAATTCTCGACTATCATTCCTCTACTTTTACTAGATGTTTTGATCCGTTACAAGCCTCTTTCGATGCCATTTGACCCTCTTGATTGCCATTTCAGGTTAGAAACCAACCTTACGGTCCCCGGGTTCAAAAAGATCAATTCTCGCAGAAAACTGAAGTTTCGGATATGGTGTCCGATTTGGTTGATTCAAAGCTTATTGGAAAGCTAACTCAAAGGGCTACAACTCTCCAGTTGATGCCAAGACCAAATTCAGAGGTTAAGATTGTCAAACAGCCGTTGCACTCGCCCGGGTCCTACTGCACTCGGCCGGGTCTCCACCACACCCCCTCAGCTCATCATTGCACTCGACCGAGTCCCTCTGCACCCGGCCGGGTCCCCAATGCTGCCTGCTCGGATCCATTTTGCACCCGCTCGGGGTCCAATTGCACCCGCCTGGGTCTTCTCTGAAAAATTAGATTTTTGCCTTTGAGCTATAAATAGAAAGTTTGAGATCTAGAATCGGGGGGACTTGAGCTAGGGTTTTGGAGCACGAAATCAAGGGTTTCTAGAGAGATAAGCTACCAAGGCTTCAAGGGAGGATCATCCATTGAAGATTCAAAGGGTGGAAGAAGATCATCTACACTAGATTGGTTCATTCCTTCCATTGTATTTTCATCTAGGTACTCAATACGATTTGTGTTTGTCTATGAACATGATTTTTGAGTAGTGTTTGTATTCTAGGTTCCTATGGACCTCATGTGTGTTAATACTCCTAATCTATAATGAATCAATGCTAGAATAACATGTTTTGGATGATTGTGGTTTACTATTGAATGAATGCTCAAATTATGCACTCTAGGTGTTTGATAAAATGCATAAGTGTATGGTTTGGGTGTATGACTTGAATTAAGCACTCGAGGTGTTTGAGAAAATGTCTAGATGATTAATTTCTATGGTTCTTTGGTCAAGTAACCGAGAGGTGGATGCCAAAGTATCTAGATGGCAAGTCATTAAAGAATCCTAGGCTAAGTAACCGAGAGGTGGACGCCAAAGGTTCTCGAAAGCAAGTAAATCACCCTTGTTAGGTGGTGTTCACTAGCGTGACCCATCCTAGCATTGAGATGGGCTAGAACTTCACCTCCTCATAAGGATCGATTATGCAACGAGAGTTGAAAATCGAGAGATATGAGTAGGACGCGAGTCAAAAATATCGAGAGATTAAGACTCGTGTGTATAAGTATATCTTCCTCAAGTCGGAGAAGTAACCGAGAGGTGGAATTTGACTTGATAGATATGCGGACTTTAACCTAATCATCTAAGACAAGTATCTTGTATGAAATTGAACTCTTGGAGTCTAAAAACGCATATGAGTGATGTAGTTCCCTAGAGTACACCTTTAGCCTTGGTAGTGACATTTCCTCTAGATTTCTTAGATTGTTTATATTGTTTACATACATTTGCTTAGTAACCACATCAAAACCAACCTTTCGCAATTAGGATAGACTTATCGGAACAAATTTGAATAGTGCTCATAAGTTTAGACTTTCTCCTTGGACGACCCGGTACTTACCGGTTTATAAATTATTTTTGATCATATATCTTGCTTTCGAATCACATAGATTTGAAGTGCATAATATTACAATTGTCAAAATGGCGCCGTTGCCGGGGAGCAACTCATTAACCTAAGGAACTAGAGTAGATTTTACAAGATTCGGACTATTTCACTTGGATTTCTTGCTATTACTTGTGTTGCATTTGTGGTCTAACGGAGTCCTTTGTTCTTGTAGGTCTCGGTTGAATGCAAATGAGGTCCAAAAATAAGGAGAAGGTGAACGCTAGTTTTGATCAAACTTTGCAACAATACCTGGACCAAGAGAAAGCTAGAGGTCAAGGCACTCGAAACAAAGGGCAACCTCGTAGACAAGGACCACCACCCATGGCACAATTACCTCGCAATGAGGAACCCAATGGGGAGAAGCCCCTAAAAGATTATTCCACTCCATGTCTTGCCGGTTTCCAATCACCGATAGCTCAACCGGGAGTTAATCCACCTCAGTTTGAACTTAAGCCGGCTTTCATCAACATGGTGAGCAACAATGCATTCACCGGGATAGGAAATCCCAATGCTCACTTGACCTACTTCCTCGAGCTATGTGAGACTTTTAAGATCAATAATGTACCGACGGAGTCCATTTACCTTAGGCTCTTCCCCTTCCCTCTAATGGGGAGGGCTAAGGATTGGTTGTGGAGTCATGACGCGAATACTTTCACAACATGGGATGAATTGGCTCAAGCGTTCCTTCTCCAATACTTCCCACCGGCAAAGACTCAAAGGCTAAAGAATTTAATCAACTCATTTGAGCAAGGGGAAGATGAAACGTTCTATGAGGCATGGGAAAGATTCAAGGAACTTCAAAGGGAATGCCCCCATCACAATATAGACAAACCGACCCTCATCCAAATCTTCTACCAAGGCATGGACCCCGAATCAAAGAGGCAAATGGATCAAGCCGCGGGAGGTGCATTTATGGAGCTCCACCCCACCAATGGAGGAGCGATTATTGATAAAATCTCAAGAAATTCCCACCATTGGGGGAGTGATAGGAGTTTTCCCAAGAGGATGAGCAAGACAAGGGAAGTGGATGAAGTAGACCCGAGAGAGGATGTTCGTGCCCTAAGCAAAAAGATAGATGCTCTAGTCACTTCACTTAGTGCGCTTCATGTGAAGCAATCACAAAAGCAACCTCGAGTATGTGCCATTTGCACAATCCCCTCTCTTTAGAGCATGAATTCCCTCACACATTCCCTCCGGAAGAAATGGAGAATAAGGAGGAAGTGAATTTTTTGAAAGGAAATCAAGGGAATTATGGGAGAGACCGGGATAATCCCAATTTTTCATACAAAACAACCGAGCCAATCAAGTATGATCCCAATTGGCGTCAAAATAACAATACTCCTCCCGGTTTCAACCCAAGAAACCAAGACTCTCAAGGGCAAAATCAAGGTTACCAAAGGCAAACCTATCAAGGACAATCAAGCCAACCTCTACAACAAATTCAAGTCCAACAACCTCCAATGGAAGACCCCATTATGACTAAAATACTAGCTTCACTTGTTTCGGGTCAAAACCAAGGGATTGAAGAGCGAAACAAGCTAGCTCAAGATCAATTCAAGCCCTCCCAAGAAAATAAGTTCATGTTCCAATCAATAAACCAACGGCTAGATGAGATGTCCGCTCACAACAAGATGTTGGAGACCTAAATTGCCCAACAAGCTATTTCATCCACGAAAGCACAAGAAAAATTGCCCTCTAGGACGGACTATCACCAAACCGAGCATTGCAATGCCATTTTTGTTGAAGAAGAAGAGTCACCTCCCATGCACGTCAATGCCATCACACTCAAGAGCAGGAAGGTGTACGAATCCCCGAAACTAAAGCCAAGAGCCAATAGCCACCAAAAGCCCAAAATGAATGAAGGGGACGAGGGAAAGAATGAGGTAGAGATTCCTAAGCAGAGAGAAGAGCCTCCAAAGGCCCCCTACAAAGAACCTCCACCGTATGTTCCACGCGTACCTTTCCCCCAAAGGCTTGTGAAGACTACGAAGTTAGACAAAGAGTTTGGGAAATTTGTGGATATCCTTAAAAGGCTATATGTTCACATGCTGAAATCTACTTGTCTTAGTCAAGACGAGTTCCAGATGGTGTTCGAACTGCGTCTCGAACACTTGTTGGACAGTTTCAGGTTGTGTTCAAACAGAGGCTGGAACAGCTTAGCAGACAGAACATAAACAACACAAAATAGGAGCACACACGATATGATAACCCAGTTCGGCTCCGCCTACTCTGGGGGGTTTCCCACACCCAGAAAAGGGACACAAATCTTATTATGAGTTTAGGGATACAAGAGGTCTTACTCTTACACAACTCCTCGTTTGTAATGGCCTCACCACTAACACTCCGTCTCTCTGATTTGCAATCTCGGTTCGTCGCAACTCCCCTCGATCCCCTATGGGTAGGACGAGACTTCCCTCTCGGCCTAGTCTTGGACTTCTCGGAAGTCCAGTCGCCTTCTCTCAAAGACGTGTCTTTATCACTGTGTGTGTGTGCGCTTGATAGTTCTCCAAGAGCAGTCTGAACAACACACTGAACAGACTGCTTCTTCTACGTTGATATTCCGGTGAGGAATAATCAGCCGGTGGTCGCTCCTCCTCCAATCTCACGAACTCTCGTGTTTATCTTTTCTCTTAGGAAGCGACACAGATCTGGTTGCCCTAGCCTTGTATTTATATGCATTGGCGAGATCCAAATCTGTTCCAGATATCTTCATCAAATATTTAGGAAATATTCCTAAATATTTAATGTGTATCTTCAAACCAATCTTTGGGAAGAATATATGATTTCTTCCACGACAAGTCAGCCATACCGCGCTCCAATCTGTTGAGAAGATATTCATGTGAATATCTGAATATCCAAATCTTCGTTGGCCGACTTCTATCTTGATCTTTGATCGTCCAGATCCAATCTGAATATCTTGTCAAATATATCGGAGATACTCCTAAATAGTTGATAGATATTCAATCTCCTCCATATCAAATCTTTGGAGATTACTTCCATGCCAAGCCATCTAATATTCTCGAATCCAAGCTGAAGATATTCATTTGAATATCTGATCTTTAATGATGACTCGTCAATTGATCCCAATCAGATAATCTCGTCGATCTTCTAGATATGGAAATCTTCCTGCGTCTGCTGTACGCTGTACTGCAGTTCAAGACAGTGATTGAACTCTTCTTGAACACCTGCTTGAACTGTCTAAAGCCGTTTTGCCAACAGCATGCCATTCATGGGAACATCAATCTCCCCCTTGGCATTTTTGGCAAAACTCAATCTAGGCTTTAGACACAACTTGAGGAACCAGAACAGTTACCTCAAACCACTCCCCCTTTTTGCCACAAATTGGCAAGGGGTCCAATCGAGCAACCTGGTCTCTTCAGCAACTGGAATCTTGTCAGCTCCCCCTCGAACATAGCCTGGGACAGTTACACATGCTGTGAGTCTGTCAAACCGTGGTGTCTCAGCAGCTGTTCGACCACAGGTCAGCAACTGATAGGTTTTTGATGATCTGGTTTCCTCCATCAGAGATTCTCGGCCCACTTTCTAAATCTCCATTCTCGTGTCATCCTTGGAGTATTGTTCTGCTGCAACTTTTTGCGTACAGCCATGAACTCATGACAGCTTGGCTTGATGTGCCCCTTCTTGTGACAGTACCAACAGGTTCTTGAGTCTCGTCTCCATTCTCCGTTAGAACTCTTCTTGTTGGCAAGAGGGTACCTGTTCATCTCTATGTTCACCGACTGTTCAGCTTTGACAAACTTAGTCTTTCCTGAACTGCTCCCATCAGTGGAGCCAATGCCTCTATCTCCTCCACTCATCCTCCGGGACTTCAGAATCGTAGCTAGGTCTTTTGATCCAGAGTTTAACATCTTCACTGATGTCTTGAACTGGTTCAGACTCGTCCTTGACGCTGTTCCACTCTTCAGATACATCAGTCTTCAGAGCAACACATTTTTCTATCCTTCTTCGAAGATCATCAGAAAAATTCATCTCAAATGTCCTTAGTGACCCCATGAGCTCGTCAAGCTTCATCTACTTCATCATCATTGGGATATCACAGAGTGAGCACCAATTGGTTGATTCTTGACATCTGCTCCTGTTCGACCTCCAATATGATCTCCACCTCCTTCAGTAGTTATCCGCGTTCAGCTCGGGACAACTTCACACGAGCAGCTCTCCTTATGGAAGACTCAGGTGCATCCTTCCTCTTCAGCCCGGGGTCCTTCAGATCATTCTTATGTCGACCTTTGAGCAGCTTGTGATCAACTACCAACTTCAACGGAGCACTTGATAGTCTGTCCTGGTAAGTCTTCAAATCTGGATGCTGGTTGATGATCAGCTCATAGATAAGC